>JASKUP010000004.1:0-5337500 GCA_030448955.1 Trichopoda pennipes | reverse complement strand
TCTTCTTCTGCATAAAGAGTATTTCTATTTCGTAGTGTCGGTTTAACCCAAAATCCTAAATCCACTGGCAATGTTAGTTCTACTCGAAACACGCGAGGTTGAGTATATTCAGTATATTTCAATCTTTTTGTCGTATACTGACTACTTTTCTGGGATATTTCCTTTCTCAAATTTTTGATGCCACAGAAATCTATCTCTGTGAATATGGCCGACTGTAAATTTCGTTCCTGGTAAGAATGCATTTCTATTGGCACACTGTGTTCACAAATGGTTTCACCACCTTTCTGGATTCTTGGTGTAGAATTGCATAACTTTGGCTCCTTTAGTAAAACAATCCATTTCCACTAGTACATACCAGTTTCCAGCGTTATTGAAAGAGAATAGACCTGCTATATCCATAGATCAGCTCAAAACGTATACCTACATTACATTGGTAAAGCTTACCATGACTTGTTGTTGTCGAAGTCTTGGCCAAAACACACTGTTTGCAATTAGCTATCAAATAGGCCACAGATTTCAGGCAGCCTACCCAGTAAAATCGCTGCTTTATCTTTTTGAGTGTTTTCGTTGCACCTAGACGACTTCTGCTGGGACCATGTGGAACTGCTTCATCACCTTGTTTATTTGTCACAACAATTTTGAAACAAAGTACATTTGTTCACACTTAATTTAAGTGCAGCAGCTGCTATAGGTTTAAATACTTCAGCTAGGCTTCTGAAGTGTTTGTTAAAAATATTTCCTATTACGATTATGTCGTTCCCGATTTGCGCGATGAGAGATGTATTCTGCGAAGGTAGATTTCTGTGCAAGGGAAACGGCTTACTTAACGTTTGGATTCCTTATGCCATTTAAAAATGCTTGAATTTTGAACTAATCAAGGAATGGATAATGTTGGCATGGGTAAGTTAGCTGCACCAAATATTCAATTTCGATGGCGAATTCTATAGAATGCTTCTGTTGTTAATTCACCATTATATGCTCGTAATAATTTTTACAGCTAGGTAGGCAGGTTTTCAAGGGTCTCGGCTGCTGCACCTTTCATTTTCTTAACAATTTTTGCTGGCCACTGTTATAACCTCGGGGTGGTTATCTCAATACCGGCCAATCTTTCACCAAACTCATTTACTTTCAGTTCCATAGCACCCATTCTGCCAAAAACTTTGACTCGTTTACCTCACGTACAAGATTTTCTCATTTGGCTCTCGATCTTTCTTGAAACCTCGGATTGATTTCTTCCATTGTTGCTATAATCGCGGCAAAAGTTTAATTCATATCCATATTGTTGTCTGCTCCTGCAGTACAATCCTCAATCTATTCTTTTTCTTCACATTTGTATGTAGATATCAAGCCGCCTGAATGCATTAATTAACTTCTGTGTTAAAATTTATTTTAATTACTTTACTTGATTATTTTCCATTCCCACTTCTGGCAGCAGTTGTTACGTTTGTTCCTTTAATAATCATTCAGTTTGTTGTGTTCTTTTATTTTAGAGTTTAAATTAAATTACATGAATTCATTATACGCGCTTATGCAGAAAAAATCATGATGGTAACTTTACCACTTTAACTTTAATAAAAGCTGCTGTATGTGTCTTCACTTGATCACCTTTACCATCAGACCGACTGACTCCTAAGTAAGGGAGTAAGGTGTTCTAGAATTAACCTAAAGTTTTAATTCTCTACTTTTGGACAGCATTTACCGTACATGCTGTCGTTATCATTATTCAGCGTAGGTGTTGCTTGGTTGTGTGTCTTTTTGTTCTGTGTTTTGTTTCTTCTTTTCTGTTGAATTGTTAATCTTAGTTCGTGGAATTTAAATATAGCATGTTTTTATTTTGTGTTCATAAGTTTTCTTAGATTTTTCTAAATTTTTTCCAGCCCAATAGGTCATTGCAATTTCTTTTTTAGTGATAATTATCTTTTCATAACATAAATTAAGCATATTCGTAAAAATATAATATAACATAATAATATAATATAACATAATAGTATAATATATAGCATAATACCTAGTTATATATAAATATAAATATACATAAACAGATATATATATATATATATATATATATATATATATATATATATATATATATATATATATTGTGTTATATAACATACATATATATATTATATAACATAACATATACATATCTTTATGTGTATAGATATACACATATTTATTTATATATATATATATATATATATATTTATATACATATATATATATATAAATTTAAATATACCTGTAAATATATATACATATAAATATACGTATGTATATGTACAAAAAAACAAACAAAAAAAATATATATATATATATATTGTGTTATATAACATATGTTATATAACATACATACATATATATATTATATAACATAACATATACAAATCTACATATATGTATATAGATATAAACATATTTCATTTATATATATATATATTTATATAAATATATATATAAATATACCTGTAAATATATATACATATAAATATACGTATATCTATAAAATATATATATATATATATATATTTATATATCTTAATATATCTACATATATTTATATATCTTTTGAACACATAAGTTTTCCACCTCTGGCCTATTTTTCGCTCTTATAAACGTACTTATAGTAAGATGCATGTTTAAGCTTTTGATCTTCTATTAGAGCGAAATGGAGATTAATTGGGAATGGTTGATGGTCTATTTTGAAAACTCATTGAATATTCAAAACATTTGAAAGCTATCCAAAATATTGTATTGCATTCCGTAATTACATGTACATATTTGTTTTTCCATTTTCCATTTTTAATTGGTTATTTTAAAGGTTTATTCAAGTTTAACGTTAACATAATAATATAACAAAATGAAGAGCATTATAAAAGAAAAACATCTGAAAGGAATCTTGGAGCATCCCACAAAGGGTAAGTAAAAAAACGTAAGCCGTTTAATACACTTTTTAATTTTGGTATCATCTATACAAAAAGAATTTCAAAATCAATCTGTTGTGTTAGTTACCGTTTAATGAAAATCCAAAAAAAAAAAAACACGTGAAGGAAATGTTAATAAAAATTAAAAACAACTATCCAAATGTTAAATACATAAACATATAATGTGCATGAGTTTATATGTATTTAATTGAATAACTAGTGAATATATTAATTTCAGGATAACAAATAAACTTTTAAGCTTCTAATAGCTTTTTTTTAATACACGGACTTAATTCTCAAATTCTCAAGTGGATGTTTGGAAGATGAAAAATTACATGGTAAATCAACGTACAGCGCTGTCAAGGCCATTCCTACATTCCCTTGGTATGTGGTGAAGTCTCAGCTGTATTTTGATTTTTGTTCTATGTAAATACGTATACGTGTTGTTTATTTCTAGACATAGAGAACAGTGTGGAACCGGCAGAAATGATCGCCCTTTTAAGGTAACATCAAAGTATCCAGCAAAATGTTCAATCATTGAACACAACATACCTCATGGAAAACAAAATCGTTAGTTTAGAATTAAAAATATTATTATAATTCTCTTTTTAGTCTGTTTAGTCTGTTGCTGAAGTAACTTATAAAAATACTTTTTGGCACATGTTTGCGGAATTTTAAAGAAATACAAAGCATTTTTTTAAAAGGCTTAAAAATATTACTACTTTAGACTTATATATATACTCAGCAATGTTGCTTTTAATAAATTCTACAATAATTGATAATAATCACAAGCAAGAGAATAAACCTTTAAGACACAAAACAAAAAAAATTTTTACAAAAAAATTAACAATTTCGTTTTTTAATTATTGGGAAATTTTGAAATGGGTTAATTTAAAAACCTTCCTATTTTAAAACTAATTGCTATTAAATTAACATAAATATCTCTATATAAAAATTTTAGCATTCTATTATTTTTTTCTAACGCAGTTTGTTTACTATTTATTATTAAAAACGCACAAGGGAAACGTTGTAGATATTGTGCAATTCATGTCCGTTGCTTTTAAGCAATTGTTGTGACTTACCCTTTACTTTCTGGAGAATTAAGAGTTTAATAAATCTAAACTTTATCTGTAAAAGTGAAAATAAAATAACTTGAGAATGGCAGAACTGATACAGTAAATATTTTTTTCACTAATTACTATGGCTTTGCGTGATTGTCAGTATGGCAAAAAAATTCTCGGTATTTATTATCTATATATGAGAGTTGCCTTAATTATGCCGCAATAAACCACACACATATTATATTATCATATTAAAAAATGATAGTCTAGAGGCAAAAGTCATGTCATCTACCATGTAAAAATAAAATTAATTATAGTTATCCAAAGAGCAGTGTCAGCTGAGGGATTCAAACTTTGTAAGAGATTCATTAAAATAAAGTGGCGAGGCGCATTTAAATTGATGAAATGGACTAGATATTTCGTTCTTAGTTAGTAATAGGTCTATTCTATGCTTATTTAAATTTTAAGCTTGGGCCCTATTTTTAAGATATTAAATTTTAAAGAATGCAAGAAGTTATATGTATAAAAATGTCTCTGAAAGTATATACATACAACGCCAGGTAAATAAACTAGTAGTTTAGTTAGTTCATGCTTCAAACATAAATAATTCTTATCTAAAGAAGAAAATACTAAAACGCTTAATCGCAATCTTGATAGATTGATATCGTTGGGTCGAACAGTTTTAAATCTAAAGGTTTTATGTTCGAAAGTTATTTTTCTATTGCGCTAAGTGCATATTATAAGTGTACTTCAATTCTATATTACTTCATCATTTTTCTAACAGACATTTATGATCCTACAAATATATGAATACTAAGTATAGTAAGTAAGTGAACAAGTATTTTGGCTGGCATAGTAAGTATAATTTACATTCCAAGGGGCTGCCATTAGAAACTCTGCCATTACTGAAACAGGCAACTTTTTGAATGAAAATGCGGAGTTTTCCGGAACCCTGTAGGTATTAAGTATACAACGTTCTTTAATAAAAATGCACTATTTACACTGTATACATTTCTAAGAATTTTGGAATATACATATGTATATGTGTTTCATGTTGCATATGATCTCAATATATAGAAGCAACAATTAACAATATAAATAATATAAACACTAACTTAAGTAGGGTGATCTTAACAGTGCTTTTTATTCTACACACAATCTAATTTCTACTTTAACAACACAGTTCAAATTTATCATATTTTTTAGTTCAACTGGAATTCTATACATTTGCAAAATATCATGCTATAGACTGCAGTAATTAATCCTTAATTTGTGAAGCGCTTATTGTCTCAGCCGCTTCAATACCTAACACGTCTAATTAACTCCATTATAGTTACACTAACTGCTTCGCTACGTTAGAAATAAACCAAGAAAAGACCAGTGCCTAAATCTAACATTGAGTTCAAACAATTGCAATTACAAGTCTCCAATATATTTCCAAATATTTTGAAAAAATTAACAACAAAGAAATCAGTAAATATTAAGTATTCGTTCAAGTGTTTACACACTTTAAATAAAGTAGGTAAAACATACACAAACCTTAGCATTTTAAGTTTCTTCATTCCGCAGTTTCCGTTTTTATTAATACATACCGCATCATTCTCAGCCAGTTTTTTCAAGAGAATGTAATTAGTACCACTTACAAGAGCTGCAGGTGGCAATATTGATTTCACTAAATATGCAAATGACTGCTTGGGCTATAATCGGCAATAAACCAATTTATAAAAATGATATAATATGTTTTAGCTAACTAACCACTCAGATGTTGTCTTTTATATTCTTCCGCTAGAGGTCTAGAAAAATGAAGAGTTTTCTACTTCCTCATATTTTGTTGCTGTTATTTTATTCATTCAATGTATAGCCGCCTCTTGATCTGTGTGTGTTTTTGTTTTGATGCTGTTATTGTTATCTTGCGTGTATAAGTTTTCTTAGAAAACTACGCAGTTAGTTAACAGCATAGCAAGTTACTTCGTTTACTTAATTACTTATTTATTTTCTTTTAAAACTTAAGCAAAACACATCCGTAGCACTGCCACCCATTTAAGCCTTTTCGTTCCGAACAGGCTCAATATTCCCTCGCCATACTTGTCCAGCCGCTCCAAGTGCACCACTTTCATCTTAGATCTCGGACTTTGATATTTCTGTGTCCAATAAAACACGTCATTCAATTTCTTGATCCCCTTGTATGTTCCTTCCCAGTGGATTTGTAATTTGGGGCACAGTCCTTTTTTCGTTGTGGATTAAATAGTAGAACCAGTTGTCCTTCTGTAAATCCTTCCGTATTTGCTGCTCGATCATAACTAGCTTTAATTTTGTCGCTGGAAAATTTAATGCGATTGCGGACAAACTCATGACGCTCGTGCAGGTCTTCGTGTACCTGAGGAACATTTTCATTATTGTCGTGTGCAGGAATCGGTTTAACGCCAAAATCTAAGTCGGCTGGTAGTTTTAGCTCTGTCCCAAGCATGAGTTTTGCTGGACCGCGTGATCTAGAATCGGGGATAGCTGATCGGTATGCCAGAAGAAACATGCTCATTCCAATCCTTTTGACCACTTTTCTGAGATATTCTTCCAGAGGGCGGTTGAATCTTTCTACTATGTCATGCAGTGGATGCAGTGGTGTCGTTATCGTCTTTCTGATCCCATAGATGTCGCACATTTCCTTAAATATGGCCGACTCAAAATTTCGTCCCTGATCGGAGTGAACTTCTGTTGGAACACCGTATCGACACACCCAATTGTTCACAAATTTATCTACCACCGTTTTGGACTATTGGTTTGGAATAGGATACGCTTCAAGCCATTTGCCAATACCGATTTCCAGCATTACTGACGGGGAATGGGCCTGCGATATCCATCGCTATCCGCTCAAAAGGGGTACCTGAGTTGTACTGTTATAACTTGCCGTGACTTTTCCTTGTTAGACCCTTGGCCGCAATGCACTGCTCGCTATTAGCTATCCATTCGGTTACATATTGGGGGTAGCCTATCCAGTAAAATCGCTGTTTTACCTTTTCCAGTGTTTTTGTTACACCCAGATGGCCGCCGTTCTGACAATAATGAAACTGTTTCATTACATCTTTCATCCCGGATCTTGGCACGACGATTAAGTCCGTTGCACTTTTCTATCTGCAATTTCCCAATTTCGATATAAGCAGCCATTTACCACTTAAGGGCTTACCCACTAAGCCCAGTCGCTAGCATCTGTATCCACTATAAATTTATGTCCAGCTGTCGGATAGGGAGGACTGGTGCTGTACACAAAAGCTCCTTCCTCTAAAACGCCTCTTCTGCTGCCCCAGACCAGTGGTATGACTGCGATTTTCTGGTCAACTTATGCAAGCCACTCGATCAAAGTTCGGTAGGAATCGCCTGTAGTATGTGCAAAGCCCAAGGAAACTACGTAGCTGATGAAGATTTTGTGGACGAGGCCAATCCTTTACTGCCAATACTTAATCCTCGTCAGTTGATACGCCCTCTGCTGGTACGCGTTGTCTCAAGTATTTGACCTCTTTTTGAAACAGCGCGCATTTCTTAACCCTTAATTTAAGCCCCACAGCCGCTATACGCTTAAGAACTTCATCCAGGTTTTTGAGGTGTTCATTAAAAGTCTTTCCTTTCACGATTATGCTATCTAGATATAATAAATAAGTCTTCCAATTGAGCCCCTTTAGCACACGTTCCATTAAGTGCTCAAAAGTAGCTGGAGCATAGCCGAGCCCAAATGGCATCACTTTAAACTGCCACAAACCATTGCTCTCGCTAAAGACAGTTTTCTCCTTGTCTTTATCGCCTATTTCCACTTTCCAGTAACCACTCTGCAAGTCCAAGATAGATAACCATTTCGTGTATAAGGTGTCGTCAATTCTTGATAGCGGATAACTGTCTTTCTTGGTGACGTCATAGTCGACGCAAAATCTGGTGCTCCCAACTTTCTTATTTTCTATCGACGAGCTCTATGGACTCGAAGATGGCTCAATCACTCGGCTCCACTCCATTTCGTTGATCAGTACCTTGACCTCGTTTTGTTTTGCAAGAGGAACACTCCTAGGTGCTTGTTTTATGGGCATCGCTTCGCCATGTTTCACCACTGCTGTTCTACCTTGGCTTTTGTTGTAGAGGTCGAAGATGGCAGTATGTTTTCTTAGCAACTGTCGGGTGGTTTTAGTTCTGCTACCCATTTGTTCACCTACTCTGTTAGCAAATCCCCCTTTTTAGCTGTTATTTTGGGGCATACTGAACATGTCGCACAATTAATTAGGGCTTCTGCCGGCTCAAATCCACCGATTTCAACATTTTCGCCAATCGTCTTTTCGCTGCTGCACAGATTTAGTACTCTCACAGGGACTTTTCCATTGTTATAGATTTTCACAAGGGCTTTAGCTGCTATGACATCGTTCCTTACGTCTTCCCCACCCATAATCGGTTGTCCAAATAATCTGCCAGCATAAGTGCTCAATCTATAGTTTCCACCAGAGATAGTAATTTTTGGCGTTCGACGGCAAATAATTTTTTTACTAAGTCCCTGCTCTCAAATCCAACATTTAAGCGGATTTCCACGTTGCGGCAGATCATTATCTGCTGCCCCATATCCGGATTAATACCGTGAGCTATCATTAAGTTTGCACCGATAATAACTTCATCCACTATGTCAGCGAACACAAACACGTGATCTGCGCTGATGTTGGCGATAGTCAATCGTACCCTGGCTCTTCCATAGATGGTGGCTGTACATTATTTAAAGGCTCCTCTGCCCCTTTAACTAATTCGGGCCTTATTACGGACCGAGATATTCTCGTGTCTATGGTGAGGACTTGCTTCTTTCAGTTAATCAATGTGCAGACAGTAAGGTTGTTATTTTTCTGTTGTGTGATGTAAATGTAGATAGCGGGCTTAGGGGTTGTGAACCAACGAGGCTTCTCATAAATATATTTTAAACGTTTGGTTACATAATTTCGAAACTTTTATACTTTTGGAGGTGTGAAGTTAAAAAAGGTCGAGAGTATTACTTTGGTACCCTTTAACACAAGGAATGTGTGTTCGCTCATTCACTAATTGCACAAGGTGGTTGTGTGCGGCATATGACTCAACATACAGGCCTTCTGCAGTTTTATGGCCCGAATGGCGAAGCCAAGAATAGTTGTGGACATTGAAATCACTAGCAACAACAATATCACTGTTCAGGCAACTATCGAGAATCGTCGGTATGGAGTTGGAAAGAGAATCGAAGTCAGTTAAGGTTTTATCCCTTTCCGCGTTTGGACTTCTATAGAGAAGCCCGAAATGCAAGAGATATAACCTGATAATGAATTTAATCCAGTTTGCATCAATTGATTTAAAACAACACACACAGAATGTGTTTTGATTGTGTGTACTTTAAATACTATCATTCTCAAGCGCTAACAAATTTCCTTTATAACGTAGGAGTTTCAACTTCTAAAAGGATAAAAATTTTACTTTTTGAGCTTCCCGTGTTCTAGCGTTTTGATTCTAGCGGAGCCAAAACTCTTCCGATTTTTAGAAAATTTATCTTTAGGAACTGACTGCAAATTTTCTAGTGTCGGGACAAAATTTTACGAAAGTTGAACGAAGTTAAATTAAAAAACCCATTTTTGGTAAAAGAGTGTAATCAAAAATGTGATTTTATACTTCTTATTAAAAATAAAATAAATCTATAAAGTTCCAACAAAAACTTAATTAATTAGAGGAGCCCATGGGAAAATTAGAGAAACGAGGAATTGGGATGATGACAAACTGAAGAAATTTTTACAATTTAATATTATCTGTCTTTAACATTTTTTAAGCAACGTTGGATTTGCTACCATAATTAAACCTTTGAAAGTCGACATGACTATAATGTACCAATTAAATAAAAAATACTCTTGTATGCTTTTTAATAAAATAATAATACAATAATTTTAAAACTGAACAAATACTACAATATATAAAACATTAATTACACAATAGAAGACTGAAATTACAAAAAATTTTATTGTTATATTTCTAGTTTCGATACCAACCAACTAATTTAGACTTAAACGATCTACAGAACATTTAGGCTTCTCAATCTCTTAGGGAGGTTTCACGTTTTCCTTAATATTTTAGTTTCTTTAAACTAATTTAGTAATGTGTATCGTTCTGCAATATGTTCAAGAATATCTTGCAATTTAGGTTTTGGTGATTGTGACGTGACACTTCATTGGTTTCCTTTCGCAATTTTTTACACTACTTTTTAGTCGATTGAGAGCATTCAAAACTACCATTTTTCATTTATAATTTATTTTCTTGTTAATTGCAATCTTAAAGAATACGTTGTTCAGTGTATGCTACACTATCGTGTCAATCTATCTGTTGAAAATCAAATATTAATTATATTATGTACCACCTTTCAATCTTTGGCCAACACAAAAAAAAATTAATTCGCCTTTAATTTAAAAATATCTGAATTATCAGAGAAGGTATTTTTATCTCTCTTTTTTCCTGTTTTGGAAACTCGTTTTCAGAAATTATATTCTGGCGTATATCTGGAGTATACTTGAATAGTGGACGATTCAATCAGTAACAGAGTGTAATAATTTGTTACGTGTTACCAGGAAACTCTATTAAGTGAAAAAAATGACGTTTAAACATTTCTAAACGACAAAAACCCTTGATTTTCTAACACAAATGCTTATAAGTTATATAATTGTTCAAAATTTTAAGGGGAAAAAACTTTACTCATGATTATCCTGTTCGGTATATATATAGTTCGAAGAGAATTGGCTTATAAGATTCACTGGTACTTACTATCAAATGAACAAAGTAACTTTAAAATCAGTAACGACAAAAAAATTTTATGGCCGCCTTTTTAAAACACGTATTACAGTGCGCTGGCATGCAGAGAAAAGGTTTTACATCAGATAAATTAGCATTTTCCACTGAATTTTTGGGTTAAAATTTTAACAAATTTTAGAGTGAAGAGGTCAATTTTTTACCGTTGTTTGATTATACAGACTGTGAAAAAAAATTATCTTATAACGAATAGAAAGTATTTATTCGTATATATTCCAAATAGTATTGGATTGTGCCTTAGAGACCAACAATTGCATGAGCAAGCACCAGACAGCTTCGCACGTAGTGATCCAATTAGCTTAACGACTAAAAGAAAATAAAAGTGGAGCAGG
This sequence comes from Trichopoda pennipes, assembly GCA_030448955.1. Classification (NCBI taxonomy): domain Eukaryota; kingdom Metazoa; phylum Arthropoda; class Insecta; order Diptera; family Tachinidae; genus Trichopoda; species Trichopoda pennipes. The sequence continues at coordinate 5,326,352 of JASKUP010000004.1, read as the reverse complement.
TATTCACAAAATATATGTCCCGTGCGTATTAGTTTAAAGAGTTGTCCTCTTTAGAGGAATTTGTAAAAATAAGAAAAGTTCGTGATAAATAATTTTCGATTTTCGGCCACAGACTGAAGGTTGCGGCTGCATTAACTATCTTGCAAAACCTTGCAACAAAAATGAAACCAACAAATCTATCAAAACCGAACTTGCGCATAACTAACTCGAATTTAAAAGACATAATAAAGGAGAGTATCACATTCAATTTTTTGATGTAGCAAAATCAGAGCTTAATATCCTCAACAATCAACATTTTTTTATTTATAGGTTAACGGCTGTATGCATAAAAACTTAAAGGAGGTTTAACTGCCGTTGTTAGCACAATTTCTTAAAGTTGTATTCATAAAACACTTTTACCTTAAAATACGTTTGTTAACTTTAAAGTAGGAAAAACCTACGTTAAACCTACAATAAATTGACAGTTCAATTTTATTATTGAAAGTTCAAAAACCAAACAAATTGTGTTTACAATAAACTGAGCCGTTTTTTTTTAAGTGGCATAAGTTACTTTGTTATAGTCATCTTTTCAATTAAAAACATTTTAATTTTTAGCCATTTCAACTAGTCTGTATTTAGTTTTCTTTCTGAAACGGATTTTTCTAATGATTGTGTTGAAATAAAATCTTTTTTCCCCATGTTGTGTCCTATGAAGGATATTTTCGACAGGAGGCTATTACTATTATACTATTTTGTCCTTTACATAAGTCACTATGTGCAGTAATATGCTTTTGAGTTGTGACATTCTTAGATATTTTATACAACACGAAACAACCTCCTGAGAATAAAAAAATAAAATAATGGTAATTATGTGTAGTATATTAGACATCAGTATAATATTGTTCCGTAAACTGCACTATTCTTTCAAACTAATAAAAATAAGTCCGATAATCACAACAATACTTCACACACACTTATTACATGTTTCCATTTCTTACACACTAAGCTCCGTAATTAATTTCCTGAGTACAGCGACTAATGCCACTTTCAAAATAAGCATTTTTGTTGCACCGTTAATTATCAACACTCCTCTCAAGCAAATCTCAATACTTCTTAACTCTTAACAAATCTCAATACTTCTTAATTTCAAATTTATTAAAAATGAAAAAAAACTGTTCAGTTGTGACTTATGCCACTTTTAATGTAAACGGCTCAATTGACAATTATACTTTGTTATTCCAAAAATGTTAAAAAATATTTATTTAAACAAATTGTAGTATACAAATAATAATAAAAACTAAAACATAACGTGCCATTCAATATAAAACATTTTTACATCTTTATTTTATATTTTACAAAAATATAATTATAATTAATTATTTTAAACAAAAGTTTTATTGATGTACATATAATCAAAACAAAGCTCGTTATCCGAATAAATATTTTTTTAATATGAACAAATTCTTTGTAGGTTCTTCGTAAGGCTTGCAAATTAACCTTTTTGGGTGCTTTGCTTTTTATTAAAAAGATTAATATAAAAAAAAAAAAATATGTTGATTTTGCTGAAAAAAATGAAAAACAATAAAAAACATTTTTTATGGATCTGACTACCCGGATAAATAATATTCATTTTTATACATCGTTAACTACAACGTGACAACTGAAAATAGTGGCATTGCCAGAATCAAGATACTAATTTTACTAAAGCACACATTAGCTAAAGTACTGTTTATGAATACCATTTTTTAACAAACGTCTGTTAGCCTTAAAGTGTTTGTTAACTAACGTTTACTTCGAAGCTCAAATAAGCGTTTTTTATGCATACAGCCGTAAAACTTTACTTAAAAATTAATATTTGTATTTTAAATACTTTTACATATCTACATATAATAATTATACTACAACTGAAAAAACTTAGAAGCCTTATTTTTCTGTTTTGAAAACAAAAATTATTTAAAAATTTAACTTTATAATGCTATCATAACAAACCGACATTTTTTTTTTTAATCAAGAAAAATTGCCCTGGTATTTTTATATATTTTTCAAATTGTCTTCATTCCGCCAAAATTTAATCTCAAGACAAATAGGAGGTGAATTCTCTACGTCTACAAATTTTTCGTCAATGTAATTTCGTACTCTTACAAAATTATGTAGAGTGTATGCAGGAACTCTATTTTTTCTTTAAAAAACTAAATTTATTTGCCAAATTCCGTTGGTATTTTAATCCTATGTGCCTTGCTTAGAAGGTAAAAGAAAATTTTATTACTGCTTTAAAACTCTAGAACTTAAACGGAATGTGTCATCGGCAACAAACCCAGATGTCAACTTCTCATTAATCTAAGCAACAGATCTTGCAGCGATGGACATTAATAAGAGTTGCATCATTTGTTTTACCATTTAAGCCAATGATTACGTACAAGAAATGAATCCTACCAGTTATTCTCAAGTAAAAGGAAAAATATCTCTCCGCTGGAATTCATCAGTAATTTTCATTTTTATTTTCGGAACCTAAAACAGTTTACGTACTGTGTGAATTACACAATTTTAAATTCATGCAATTGGAAAATGTTGAAGTTACTTTTGTTTAAACGTATTGAATTATGTACGAATAAATTAATAAAGTACGAGTTGAAATCACACAGGAAGGATGAATATTCTTATAACTTTAAATTTTATATTTTGAACTTATTATAGCGGGCATAGTAATAAATTCTTTAAGTAAATTTAATAGAAGCCCTTTAAAAAATATCGTCAGCGTTGATGCTGGACGGACGGACAGACATTGTAGCGAAAATCATAAAGTTTTCACATTTTATACGGACAGACGTTTAACCATTCCTAGGTTATATCAGATTTTATTATTTTACATGTAAATGTAGTATAAACATTTTTAAATTATAAATCTTTGAACAATCAACGCCAACGATAAACGAGAGTTTTATCCAAAGGGAAACAATTATTGTCACATTGAGACGAACAAATAAAGTTACAGGAAATGAAATACATACACTCATGAATCTTTACTACTGATTTAAATTTAGTCAAACTTTACCAAAATGTTTATGTAATTCCTGAATTTTATTCTTTTAGTTCTTGTATATAGCTGAGATAAATATTAGCATACTCTGTGTAAGTGTTAAGTGTTTGACTATTTCTACTTCAATAAAAAAAACCAAATATGTATGTATGACGAAATATAGCCTCTTTGGGTAATTGTTTACTTTTGATTTTATTATTTTTTATTTACCTTTTGAAAATTCGGAGTGTATGCCAACTGTACTTTAAAAGATTAGAAAAAACACATAATTTGAAAATATTTAAGTTTCTAAATTTTTATAAATTTTGTTTACAGAATATGTCATATTAAGATAATCTGCAATTATTGACAACAATTGTACGATTCATTCAAATGCCTAGGAAAATTGCAACAAATGGCAATAGGAAGAACGTTCTACTGTAGCGTTGCGATTATATTTCTTTAAAATTGTTCAAGGCGTTTGTACAATTTTTAATTTTTTACAAAAAAAACATTTTTAAAATAAATGTAAAATGGACATATGTATATGCATTACCCATGCTGCTCGTAAAAATTTATACAAATTGAAAACTGTGACAGAGGAAGGGAAATAAACACTGAATGAGTCCATTTGTATGAATATAATATGTCAGTTTAAAGATGAGCAATGATTTGGAGGCGCATTTTTTAAAGATGCTGGTATAAGAAGACGCTCGTATCGAAGTTCAAAGATCTTTTAAAAATGGTAGTTTTATAAATACATATATATATATATATATATATATATATATATATATATATATATATATATATATATATATATATATATGTATATATATATATATATATATATATATGTGCAAATGGTTAGAATGGTTGAATCGTCAGAAGCATAATTAGCAGTTTTTTTTGCAACACTTGTGAACTTCATAAATATTAAAAAAAACTCTAAACGGCAACAGCAATAACAGAACCAGCGAAGCGGATAAATAGATTTATTGTAATTGAAAATCAAAGGCACCCCTGTAGGCTAGTAGGTAGTGTACTAGCTTGTCTTTCCGGGGGTTGTGGGTTCGATTTCCAATAGAGACCTTGGCTGTTTTTCACTACAAAATAGAAATTGACTGTCGGTGGGGCTTACTCAGTGATGAAGGCATGGTCAGTGGTCGCTGTGCTATCTTATACGACAGCTAATTTCCGTCTCCATCTATCTATTTCCATCTCTTCTCTATCTATGTAGCACGGTACTTCACTAAATAGGCATTGTTGCCTGAAGTGCTACTTCTCTTTAACAAAAAAAAAATACATAAAACGTTTGAATATGCGTCCTGAATAAGGAATGACCTTCCTATTTATCCACAATTGGAAATAAACACTGATTTTCAGTGGCAAAAAATATAAATATTATATAAAGGTCTTACAACCAATAAGAAATTATTGTTATTAATCTTGCATTCAGACTTGTTGTTGCTTTCAATTTTTGATGTTTTTAACCCAGTATTACGTTCGGCATCTATATGAAAGGTTATTCATTTTCGTCAGAACCTCATTGCGGCAAAACTTCATTGCTCCGTTTTTATTTGATAAGCACTTTTTACTATTTTTTTTGTCCATAATAAATGAAACAAAAAAAAACTGTTGGGCTGCAGAATATTTTAAAATAAGAATTAATAAAATTCTTGACTCTAATTTGGAAAACTCTATGGAATTAACACTTGTAAGCAAGTTCTCGCCAGATTTGATCGTATGGCCCTCAATTTAAATTATGAAACTAAAAAAACACAATGTACTTATGTTATGTCGGCACATTTTCTTATGGATTTTTACTTTATCGTAGAAAAAAGCACAATTTGAATAATTTGAGCTCAATATGAACAAAATTTAAAATAAAGATACATAAAATTTGTTTTTCTCTTGAATAAATAAGTATTTATCTTTGTAAAGGTCCTTTTAATTTAACACATATATTCAATATTTCGCTTTCTCTTGAAAAGTTTTTTCTTAATTTTTATTAATCACTTAAGTTTTTAATAATTTTTGTTTTATAAAAATTAATTTCCTGAAAAAGCTTTCCAAGCGAAATATTGAATATATATGGGTTACATTTAATTAAAAAACCTTTATAAAGATAAATACTTATTTATTCAAGAGAAAACAAAAAAAGGTCGAATAAGAATAATAATCAAAGATAGGTAAAATTATATTTTTTTTTGCAAAGAAAGGGCATTTTAATAACAATTTAAATAAATAATTATTAATAATAATACTTTATATTTAATAATATTGCTATATGTTTAAAACAATATTTTTTGTTATAAGGAATTATCTTTTTTTACAGGAAATAAAAAGATGGGTATTTAAAGAGAAATCAAAAAGGAAAAATAAAAGTATCACGCTTCATATCCACAGTTATTAAAATTTTAGTTCTAGCAGATACAAAATTACCGTAACAGCACTGGATCATAACTATTTGCGTACAAAATTTTATTGAAGTCATTGTTGATAAAAATCCATTTCTACGTTAATTTTTTCATATTTATATCCTTTTTGCTTTGTTTTTTCTTACAGCATTTAACTACTTACATAGTTGAAAAAAATATATGCTAATTAACAGTTTTTTTGTTTTGCTTTCCCATTAAATCTTTTCACAGCAAAAGTTTTTAAATTTCTTTATCTGCAATTTTTGCTTCACTTTTAATAAAAATTATTTTTTTTAACACAAAAACGAGTAGTTTTTCTTTAAAATTACAAAATTTTTTTCTTTAGATCATTTTATTGCTCTCACTAATAACAAAACAAACCAACAAACAAATTTTTGTACATCGCCTGCGTGCGATGCCAGAAATAAAATTTTAGATTACTTTAATTTTTTTTTAATCAAACGAATATTTCAAGATTTCATAATTAAATTTTTTTCGAGTTTAAGTTCCTTAACTCATATTATTGTCATACATATGCCTTAAACTACAATTTACTAATTCGTAAAATATACAGTGAATTGTAACAGCATTTTCTGTGTTAAAAAATAACTATATCCAGTGTTGCCACTATGCCTTCAGTTTACTCATTACATGGCTTGTCAATTGTTGCCAAAGTATAAAAAGATATATAAACATTTTTATTTTGTCAATACAAATATTGTAAGATAATTAGTTGTAACATAAGAATGAGTTGTAAAGAAAATCTCTAGTAAAAGATACATTGAATATAGCATTAAAAAAAATATAAAAATATAAAATTTAGTTTAAAAAGGCAAAGGTAAAAAACAGAAACAAAATCGATTTGCATTTCATTTCTCAATTTAATTTTATCACCGAAAATCTTCTTTCAACGCAAGCAATATTTGTGAGAATTGCCAACGTTTTAAGAGCTTTAGCATGGTGTTCGCAAATTTAAAACCAGACCTCATATAGGCTTTTTGATACTTTCAAAATATTCAATCCAATTGCGAATTGTATTTAAATAGCAACTGCACTAAAAAGCATATTTGGTTAATTCACTGATAAAACTGGTTTTTACAACATCGTATAAAAAAGTGTTGCTAACCGACAAAGTCAACAATTTGGATAATCGTTGAAAAAAGAGTAGCGAATTGCACTACTGAAAAAAGATAAATTAAATATACTCAAGAAATGCTAACTTTTTTTCGAAGCTCAGCTAAAAATTAAATAAATTTGTATAGTTGGCTTCAAAAATTTAAATTTGTTAATTTATGTTTATGTGTCTATGAATTATTTTGTATTTATTTTTTAACAGTATAATTCTTTTGTCTTTTTTGTTTTTCCTGGTGAACAAGATGATTAAACTAAATTGTCAATAACGTTTATACTTTATATAGAGAGAGTATGCACATATGTATATAAAATTAATTCTATAATCTAGAATTAATTCTATAATCTTTGGTAAAACTCTTTATACGTTTATTTGATTATTTGTTTGCTTATTGATGCGGAAAAATGGCTGAAACTATTCCTATCCAGCAATAGTACTCGCTTTATCAGGTATTGCCACCACTTTTCTTAATAGTGTATTAGCAGCACATAAAAAGTATATTAAAAAAGCAATCATATTCTCCATTTTACTATCTAATTAAGTTGCAATTGACTGCGTGATGCGAAATTGCTTTTATTAAAAGTTGCGTATTTTAGTTTATTATACAGTTGTATATCGTTTCTATTAAAACTTAAAAGAAGTTTTTTTGGGAAATAATTGTTTGTTATACATATAATCACTTTTCAACGTGCTTATAACCCAAATGTTTTATGGAAAAAATCACTAAAATTGATTATTGGGGTAAAGCTAGCTCCTAAGGCCCTGTTTTGATTACCCAGCTCAACTCGTCAGGTAACCTTTAAAGACAGTTTAGACAATATAAAGATTCTTATTATATTTACAATTTGTTCTTACAAAAAAAATCAATAAATCTTAAACAAAATACCAACAATCAATAGTGATTTTTTGCTTGCAATTCTTCTTCTTAACACGCTGAGAAGTGAAATTCTATAAAATAAAAAAGCAACAAACCTGAAGTAAAATTCTGCCATAAGAGACTATTTAGGTGGATAACAGTAAATCGTGTGATTACCAAATCATTTATGTATAGTAATCTCATCTTCGTATGTGGAGTTGCAAAATAAAATTCCTGTAAAAATAAGTTAAAATAAAAAGAATCGGCAATACAAATATCAAGATAAATACATAAATTACCCAAATGAATTTTTAATTTAAGAACCTAAATAAAACCCGAAAAACTATCTTTGCACGTGTTATTTGTAGCAAATGCAAATCCAATCTAAACCAAATATTGAATTTGCATGTCTTTGATTATAAATTTATATATTGGCTGATATATGACGCCTCTTCTGGGATTTTCAATATGTTATCTTCTAGGAAGAATGTAAACAACGAAGTAAAGTATATAACAGTAATACAAAAGAAACAAAAACAAACATGTATATAAGAAGTAGGAAAGCTTTAATCATGAACGTGTACATATATATACATATTATTAAAGTATAATGTGTGAGATGTTTTCCGATTTAATTTTTGTCGTGTCTTTAAGAAAATTAAATTTGGTTATTGAGCTCTCGTCGATCTTTTTGCTTCGTAAATAATGTTTTGTAATGAATCCCGACTTAAAAAAAAATTCTTTCACTAACACTCTTGAACAGATTCCTTCTTACTAGAAAGTTTTTTGCAGTTAACGCCAAACGTTTTTAATAACATTACAGACGAACCCAAATAAAATTAGTATTATTGCTGAGAAAACAAAACACTGGTAAAATTTGATGCAATCGGGTGTAACAATAATAAAAACCTATTATTGTGTAACAATAATACAAACCTATTATTGTTACACCCGATTGCATGTTTAATCATATTTCAACAACAATTTAGCAAAATTAACCAAAATTAATATATTTTGACTGCGAAATATACATGTAGATGTAATGCCAGTAACGAAAATTCAACTTACTGGCAAAGTTTTTTTGATCCATACAGAATTGAGAAAAGCTTATTTTCAGTGTGCTTTTCAAGTATAAATGGAGGCATTCTAGGTCTTCTTTGACGCAACTTTTGAGACCAATTGATTTGAAACTTTGATTTCGTTAGCGCTAACGTAGAAAAATTTAAAAGAATCAAATATCTGAATTTTGAGTGTTTTTAAATTCATCACCAATTTTATATGACATTTGTGGAGCCTCACCAATGCCATTTTATAAAAACTATATTTGTTCACAGCCTATAAACACTACACTAACACTTCTGTAATGCATCTATGAATTCATCGTCCTGACAAAATTAATTTTGTGGAATCCCACGATTTTTTCGCTTAATTGAAAGTTTTCATACCCAAAAACTACAAAATGCAATTTATTTTAATCCCTGATAACAATGCTATTATTAAGGAAAATATCTGTAATAATTCTTGTTTTGCTACTTATTTTAGTTCATCGTCGAAAAGGGTGTTTTAAACAATTATTTCGGTAGCTAATCAGAGTTAAGTTAACATCATAATCTTAATCCAGCGCCATCTTGATATGTAAAACAAATTTGTTCAAAATATTTGTTGATTGGATGGAACAATTTATCAGAAGCAGAGTTTTTATATGCTTCGAAAAAATAAAACTTGATGGGAATCGTTTCCGTATTTCTTGCAATGAGCTTTTGAAACCAAAATTTATATCTGTTAAATTTTTAACAAGTAATTTGACTGAAACAATCAATCTAGTTTGCAAGACTGACTATTTGCAATTTTTTATAAGCAATTATTTTGCCTTTCTAAAAGCTTTGAAGATGTATTGTAAAATACAAGTCGCTGAAAAAACACCAGAGCATTAAAAATATCTCCAAACCGAATTATCATCCCAATTGCATAAAAAAAACACCACTTTGTAGGCAAATCTCCAAATCTTAAAATACTGATTTTAGATTTAATGAACGCAACTTCTCCTCTCATGTTCTCGCTCACCAAACGACCCTAAGCTTTCTTCAGAAACAATATAAATTTGGCTTCAGACCCCTCATGATTGTGATACTTCTAATTCGGATTAAAAACAGATGAAAAAATTTAAAAAATTACGAGGTAAAATAATTTTGAAACGCAATTTATGCTAAAGTTATGCTCTATATGATAATTTTTATAGTTTTTTTACGCGATCTTTTTTTATTTATCTTTAATAAATATCTTTTTTTCTTTTTAACGATCTTTTTTATATATTTTTTTCTTTTCGATATTTCGCTTTCCAAAGGAAATATAAATATATTATATATAAAAAGGATCGTTAAAAAGAAAAAAAGATATTTATTAAAGTTATGCTCTATAAATATTTTAATAAAAAATACATAATAATTATAGTTATTTGCCCTTTTTAACATTTAATTATTATTTTAATCTTTTTTATAAAAACTTTTATAATTTTATATTTATTATTTTTCAATATTTCGCCAAACCATTTTTTTATCTAATTAGTATTTTATTAGTCTTTTTTTTATAAAAATTTGTTAAAACTTTATTTTTTATTATTTTTCAATATTTCACCAAACCATTGGTTGGCATCTTCAGGATAAACAAAAAGTATATAAACAATTAATCAAAAATGTCTACAATTTTATCATTTTTTATTAATTGTTTATATTGTTTGTTTATCCTGAAGATGCCAACTAATGGTTTAGTGAAATGTTGAAAAATAATAAAAAATAAAGTTTAAAAATTTGATAAATATCTTTTTTCTTTTTTTAGATCTTTTTTTATATATTTTTTATAAAAAATTTGTTTATAAAAAAGCTCTAGTGCTTAATAATAAAATAATAATTATATAAAAAAATACGCTAGGGTTAATCAGATAATAAATGGGATTCATTTAGTTATATATAATGAAAAAAAAAAATAATTCGGACCTCTCAGATTACGGAAATATCCCTATGTGGAACACTGGCCACTACTGTCTTTACTATATTTTCAAACTAGCTGCCACTTTATTAAAAAAGTCGTGTTTATGCCGTAAAATAAATCCGAAACAAAGCCTTAGTTTACCAGGTAGTCTACTAAATGTCTCGTGCCAAAAAATATTTAATAAAAAATTTTAAACATTTGAGTTATTCTTAAAATGATTCTCAATAGCATAGGTAAAACCCAATTAACTGCACTATCAGAAAATGTTTCTAGAACAAACAATGTACCGATCATTATTTATCAATAAAACTCAGTCAGGCTACAACTGTTTAAACAGAATAATAAATGAGGTTAATACTTAAACACAGCCAACTGCAGCAGCACTATCACACAACTCAAATACAATTGGCTGCTATCATCGTGTATTTATTTAGTCAATTCAAGAGAAAACGACACTAATATGTTGAGCAGCAGTTCTTTGTTGCAGAAATGCATATTCCGAAATAAAACTTCTGATTAACCAATTTGCAAAATTTAGTTTATATTTTGGACTATTATAACTAGAATTTGATTATTAAGTTATTTGGAATGCTGTATTTCTCGAAAGGTTTTGTACTTTAAACTTATACTAAAATTATCTTTTAATATGGCCAGTAGTTGGAGAGACATCATCAAGTTATGGCAAACTAGTCTCTGCATCACATGTAATTTTTGCAGTTAACTACTTTTGGTTCCTGCTGATTATTATCGTTATCTCAAGTAATCTGGATTACTTTTAGGTTATTTGCAAACGCAATCACAAATGTTTACAAGAAAATTATTTTATTTATACCATTATTTTTAACATATAATGTAATTGATTACTATCGCAATTTAACAGCTTCGTTTATATCACGTAAAATTTCAAAGCAAACCACATCAATTGTTTAAATTTCTATGATTGTAAATGTTATATTTTGCTATGATCTTTTCTAGTTAATTATATAAAATAAAGTATTTATAGGCACTTATTTATTTCACACTTCATGTTATAGTGGCTGCACTAATTAATTATTGTCCCTTACGAAAGCAAGCTACTTGCTATTCAAAAATATTTGCAATGATTTACTCACTGTTTGTATTGGCAAATTGCAAGTATTTCCATTTTAATGATACGAAAGCCTTTCTAAGAAAATGACAACTTTATTCATTTTAACTGAAAGTATTTTCGTTACCCACATTTTGTTTTTGTGAGGCAGCGTTTAAAGGGCAAAATTTACAAATTGCAATTAAGGCAGGCGTATAGACGACGTGTATGTATTCAATGTCTAACAGTGCGTGAAAGTGAACTTAAGATTCTCTCAATATGTTGAAAAACACTTATGTATGCATATTCTGTTAACAATGTGTCGCTATCACATTCGTAAAGCTGATGCCTAAAAATGAAGCTTCTTCTTCTTCCTCTCGCTCTGTCTGTGTCTCTCATTGGCATTTAAATATTAAAAACGCATAACAAATAATAATAAGATATTTTGGTGATACATGCCTTAGTTCTTATTTTTTCAATAGTAATAGCAAAAGAGTAAAATTTCAATTTTAATCTTAACCTGTAAATGTGGTTCCTACTTTCACTTCTTTCATTGTTAACCCTTTTTAAAACATGCAAAAATTTAAAAAAATGAATTAATTTAAAGATATTATCGACTACTAAACCAGTTATCAATTTAAACAAAAGTATATAAAAGGATCAACATTTTTAGGTGGCTAAAATTTAAACTTTTGCAGGATAAAACATCACACATATGCACTTCTACAACTTCCACAAATTTTAGTGTGTATGGAGAAACATATAAATTCAATAATTCATTTCCCGCATGTATGACTATCAATAATAGCGGAAATTTTGAAATTTGCCGTGCATGCTTGCAGTCTTCTTCCCGTGTTATTAGAAATGTTTTAAATGTTTACACGATTTTGTAGGCTCGGCGTATTTTTTGTTTGTTAATTGTTTTATTTGCTCACACCTCATAACTTACACGTAACTAAGAGACATTGAATGTTATACTTAGTTACATTATTTGCAAGATGTTACAGCATATAACTTAATGGGATGGCATTTCGCTTCTATTGGAAAGACCGTTGAAAAAGCTACACACCTTGCGTAATGCATTGTTCCCCAACGCTAAAACCGGTGAAACCGGTGCTGTGCCAATTAAATTATTTGCTTTGAAGGAGACGCATTTAGTATTGCGGAATGAAGATTTTTGACAAAATATTAAAACGTTCCTTGTTTCCTTGTAAAAAGTACTTGCATTTGCTTGTATGTATATGTGTGCCTTGTCTAATTGTTCAATATTACCATTAAATAAATACTTACCAAAAGTAACATTTTTATTGTAAGAAGATTGTATCCCATACATTTATATAATTTTTTATGCACATGTATGTATATGTATGTATTTAGAATGATTGGTTCGAGCAACAATATTTATGTATATGAAATTTAATTGCATGCGCTAATTAGTTTATATTCTGTTATATTATATTTTCTTAACCTCTAAGAATTACTAAAATTTTTCAACACATATAAATTTATATCGTTCATTTGAGTAATTGACTAAAACGGTGCATTTTGCTTTAATTATTGCCAATATTTCTACAACGCATACTACGCTAATCGAATGGGCCTCCTCAAATAAAATACGCAACAAAAGGTTGATCTAAGGCATATGGATGAACAGCAAGGCAGTAACATCGTCGATGTGGGTGTTGACCTCTCAGAGTTCTATATGTCAGTCGAGTGGGATATTTTAGAAGTACCGGCAGTTAGGTGAGTTGTGCAATATATAAAATCATAATTATATATTTGCATACAATTGATTACATACATTAATTTATTTATTAAAATGCAATAGAAATGAAAAATTTTATACGTGCTGCGATGAACCCTACCTTGATATTACATTTAATATTACGATGAGGCGTAAAACTCTCTTCTATACTGTGAATATTATTATACCATGCATGGGCATTTCATTTCTTACGGTCTTAACATTTTATCTGCCATCGGACAGTGGAGAAAAGGTAAGGGAACCATATTTTTAATATTAAAATGTGTTTAATTTATTATATTTCTGTTTCTAACAGGTTACTCTCTCCATTTCAATTCTTATCAGTCTCCATGTTTTCTTTTTACTAGTAGTAGAAATTATACCGCCCACATCATTGGTAGTTCCACTGCTGGGCAAATATTTAATATTTGCTATGATATTAGTATCAATAAGGTAAGCAAATCTTTAACTTTATAAATTACTGATCAAATTAAATTAAGAACTATCATAATTAAAAGATGCCGCCTCTTTAATTTTTTTAAATTTTGTTGTTTGAAATACTCAAAAGCAACAACAAAATTAGTGCAATTTATTAATAGTAAAGTAACTTGTGTTACCATTTAGCGTTCTCGTAAATAGTTTATTGGATATCGCCAATATAGAATTGGATTAGTTACGAAATCATTTTTATTTTGTTAATATACAAATATTTTAAGATTGAACGTTCAGGTAATTCACTTCTTTTATCTTATTAAAATAGCATAACTTATAGAAATTGAAAAAATTGCTTATTAAACAAATGGAGATCTTTTCTTATATAATATAAAAAAAATTGTTGTTTATTTGGACCAGCACTCAGGGGATGACTTCTACTCATGCAATGCATTTTACCAGAACTTGGAATTAGGTTATGGGAAGGAGAAAAAAGGGAGTAGTGTCTGTGGACACTCAATTTGAATTTCCCTACGTTGAAAGTGGCAGGAAAGACCTCTGGAAGGAGTTTATTATACATACGAACTGTTCTGCTAAAAAACAAATTCTCCCTGTAATGTAATGTGCGATCACAAATAAATACGCTCTCAACGAAAATCAAGTCAAACGCAAAAACGTGCGAGTTTCGGGAAAAGTTCCCTAATTTCGTTAGGTCACTTACCATTGTAGTACCGAAAACATAGTGAAATACAACCTACATTGCGTCGATGCTCTACGGAATCAATGAAGTTGGATACCCTACCATCGACTCTATTCGCACGACCTCATTCGTTGCGAGATCGTGATTGAGTGTATCATGTTCCGTCTTTTAGAACTCACTAACTGATTCGATCTATAACCAAATGAATATGAATGACAAATGGTGCTGTCATCTGCGAGACAGTAAATAGGGTTAAAAGTTTGTTAAAGAAGGTCATTTAGAAAAATAAGAAATAGAGTAGGAGAAAGAGCGAAGCCTTGCGGCACCCATGATTTAATCTTGAACTTGTCGGCTGAAATCTAATCTATATAAAATATGAGTTGTGCGATTCCTGCGATAAATATAAAAATAAATAATTTATTTAAACAAAAAATAAGAAAGAATACTGTTTGGATGTACCGGATTTTAGTACCATTCGCGAGAGAAACTGTGTTATTATTTTTTTAAAATATAGCTTTTTTTGCGAAAATCCACCCACTATTGTTTTTTTTCTAAATTTTTAAAGAAATTTATTAGCAGTTTGATTTTTTATTGAAATTTTGGTGAATGTGTACTATTATGAGTAATTTTCGATTAGTACAGGTTTCTCAATTTTCGGTTTTCAATAAAATAAAGCAAAAACACCAATAGTAATAACAATAACAAAATATATATTTTTTTTGTTTGTATATTTTATTTGCAATCTGTTTACAATCAAACAATAAACAAATATATTAACTACACTTAGAATAATGTAACAGTAGCGTTAAATTCCATTAAATTTAACAATCCAAAATTTAAAAACAATTTTTCAATAGTATAACCATAGCGTTTTCAACAAAATATATACAACTTAAAAACTAAACGGGAGATCAAGTATATGAAGTCTTTTTAATCGTCTTACTTCGTCACCGTCATCCAAAAGAGTTATGGCAAGAATGTTCTCGTGATTACTAAGTCGTTCCAAGTAATTACTGCTATACTTTCTGATTTCATCCCTAATATTGAGATCATCCCGGGTATATTGAGATCATTATGAATTGTGTTATTTCTTATGTACCATGGAGCACCAATTATAAGCCTGAGAGTTTTGGACTGATACTTTTGAATTATGTCAATATTAGAGTAAGAAGCC
The DNA here is from genome assembly GCA_030448955.1 of Trichopoda pennipes. Classification (NCBI taxonomy): domain Eukaryota; kingdom Metazoa; phylum Arthropoda; class Insecta; order Diptera; family Tachinidae; genus Trichopoda; species Trichopoda pennipes. The sequence continues at coordinate 5,310,845 of JASKUP010000004.1, read as the reverse complement.
GTTCCCCATAATTGTATTCCATCAGTCCATACGGGCTTTAAAACAGTTTTATACAATAGTAATTTGTTACTGGCACTTAACTCCGACCTTGGCCCGAGAAGCCAGAACATTTTTTTTGTTTTAATATTTAGTTGTTTCCTCTTTATTTTTAAATGCGTTTTCCAATTTAAACGCCGATCGATGTTAAGGCCTAAGTACTTAACTTCATTTGAGTGAGGTATTACAACTCCATTCAAGTATACAGGCGGACAATCACCTTTATTGAGCGTAAATGTGACGTGGGTAGATTTTTCCGCATTCACTTTTATGTTCCATTTTTTTAACCAATTACTTATTAAGTCGAGCTGGAGTTGTATGGTGTTAGATGCAATAGCAGCGGACTCATTAATTGAAAGCAGAGCTGTGTCATCAGCGTAGGTTGCGACTACTACATCATTTCTTCTTGGCATGTCGGAAGTGAATAACGTATACAACGTTGGGCCCAGAACGCTCCCTTGTAGGACACCGGCTTTAACATCACCAATTTCCGAGTTCTCGTCGTTAATGTTAACATAAAAAGTACGTTCGGACAGATATGACTTCAACAGAAGGTAGAATGGAGTTGGGAGCAAGTGTTTTAGCTTAAATAAAAGACCGTTATGCCACACTCTGTCAAATGCTTGTTTACCATCTAAGAACGCTGAAGAACAGTACTGTTTGTTTTCAAGGCATTCTCTTATTGATTTTACAACTCTATGACATTGCTCCGGAGTTCCATATTTGGTTCGAAAACCGAATTGATGATCAGGTATAATATGTTGCGATTCTAGTACCGGCGTTAATCTTTTTTGAAAAAGTCGTTCAAATAGTTTCGACAATACTGGCAACAAGCTGATGGGTCTGTATGACTCAACGGAGTTCTCAGGCTTATTAGGTTTGTGAATCATAATGATTTTGGCATGCTTCCACTGTGTTGGAAAATGTGACAATCGCAAAATAGAATTAAATACAACTGTGAGTAAAATCACAGCCCTTCTGGGTAAATTTTTAAGAACTTTTGCGTCTATGTTGTCATAACCCGGGGACTTTTTCGCATTGAGCTTGCTTACTTCAACTTCAATTTCTCGACATCGGAAGGGTTTAATAGGCCTACTCATTTGACATGCAACATCTAAGAAATTGTTAACATCTGTGTCTTCATGTGTTGTACAAAAGGAGAATGGTGTGAAAGTGTTTTCAAGGTGGGACTTAAAAGCAGCGGCTTTGCTAATGTCAGATCTGCACCAATCGCCATTAGAATCTTTTATTGGAACGTTTCGCTTTTGAGATTGTTTGAGGTATTTCGTAGCTTTCCAAAGATTATGTTCATTGTTACTTTTATTTACGGACGTAAATTACTTAAATATCTGCCAATGGAATTATTCTTTAATTCTTTTAATCTTCTTTTAAAGTTGCTGGCTGCTCGATTGAAGTTCGTTTTATCTGAGGGTGATCTTGTTCTCATCCAAATTATTCGAAGTCCTCTTTTCAATACGATTAGTTGCCTTATTTCAAGAGATAAGTGAAAATTTGAGGCTTTAATATTATCTTGCGGCGTGGAAACAAACGAAGCTTCATGTGTTAATTTCGAAAAGTTTTCAATGGCTGTGTCAATCTCGTATCCAGTTTTCAATGACAAATTTAGATTAAGTTTGGCCTCAATATATTGCTTGAAAAGACTAATGTCAGTGCTTGTAGAAATAAGTTTAGAGTTTTTGCATCGCTTTTTACAAACGGTAGCAAAGTTAAGGATAATTGGACTGTGATCAGAACTTAAATCATCACTTGCTGCTATTTCAAGAGAAGAATGATGGATTCCCTTATACACAAAGAAATCTAAAAGATCGGGTATTTTGGAACTATCTGTTGGCCAGTATGTTGGAGCTCCTGTCGATTTTGAACTGTAGTCATTTTTAGATATACATTTAAAAAGTTCTTTTCCTTTAGGGTTTATTAGACGTGATCCCCACCAGGTGTGTTTGGCATTATAGTCACCACCAACTATGAATCTATTGCCAAGTTTTCTGAAAAAGTTCTCATATTGCTCACTTTTTATACTATATCTGGGGGGCGAGTACACAGAATAAATTGCTACACTACAATTATTGCACGTTATTTTAACTCCAGCAGCTTGCATATATAATTCAGTTATTGGTTCTAAAATTTCATACTTGATAGTCGCTTTTATAACGATCGCCGCACCGGCATGTGCCCTGTCGTTAGGCTGATTGGCAGTAATTATGTCAAATCCTCTTATACGAAATAAGGATTTACTTGTAAGATGTGTTTCAGAAAGTAATAAAATGTCAATATAATTATTTTTCAAAAAGATTTCTGTTTCAATAATATGATTTAAAATGCCATTGGCATTCCATTCTGCAATTATGAGGTCTACTTGCATAGTTTTGTCATTAACATAGACATCATATTCATCAATGTATTTGTTAACTCTATTTGTTTTTCAAGCATTGTTTCTATTTTATGAAGTACGTTGTTTACACTATCACTTGTGCCACTATTCTGAGGAGCAGCTGAGACGTGAGAGTTAAAGTTGTAACTTTCATTTACATTTCTTACAGTTACTTTTGTGCGCTTATTCACCAACTTTTGATAAACTACACAGCCTCTGTAGTTCGCGGTGTGATTTCCTAAGCAGTGAACACATTTCGGTGGAGTGCTTGACGATTTTGTACATTCACTAGTTGGATGCTCTAGACCACATTTAACGCATGAGTATAGTTTTCTGCAATAAGACTTAGTATGTCTGAACTGTTGGCATCTAAAAAATACTTTTTGGGAGCTTCAATAACCACAGTAGCGTGACCAAGTGTTTTCAAATTATAAATTTCATTATTGTTAGTATTAGGGTCTAAGTCAACAAAAAACATGGAGAGTGGGTTCCTTGTAATACGGCTAACTACGTTCCTTACACTCCTTACCTGGTCTAACAAAATCAACTCCGCTTTAATATCAGCGATTGGTGTTGTGTGATGAAGTCCTTTGATAACCACAGTGAAAGCCCTTTCCTGTTTCAGTTGGTACGTATGGAATACAATCTTATTGTCGTCAAGATACTTAACTATTTTCCGGTATGAGTCAACTGTTCTAATGTTCAAACGAACCTGTCCATCACTGTACGACTTGTAATAAAATTCATTGTTTGCAACAACCTTGCCCAACTTACTAACCATTTTAGCAATATCACCTACATTTGGAATAAAAATCGGTGGAGGTTTTGGCTGGGATTCTTGGGACAATGTATTGTCATTTTCGCTTTCATTATTGTTGTCGGCAAAATCGGTTTGATGATGAGGGGCCTGCCTCAAACTGCTGTCGTTTTGGTTTGAATAATTTTGGCGATCCAGAATTTGTCCTCTTGCGATTTTCCACGGGAATATACTGCCAGTTAGAATCATCATCAGAACTGCTGTCGCTCAGGTTCACATTATTATGATCATTAATTTCAACCGTACTAGTTTGGTTCTCTTTGTTAATTTGTTTTTCTTAATTTCTTCACTTGCTGACATGCTTGTGCATGCACAGTATAGCTTTGTTGTTGTTGTTGTCAACAAGAATGTTTAACTTGTAACAGTGCATTGAATGCACGCAGTTGTTGTTGTTCTTTATCACTTGTTAATATTTTATTTATTTTTTCCCTTTATATAAAGAAGTTTTTAACAGTTGTGCTTTGTTGGTAATACTTGTTATTGTAGAAAAAATATTTATGAATTAAATATTCAATGCAACACGTCTTCAAGTGATCACACTATTTTCACACATTCACCAGTTTAAATTACTAACCAATAACAAAATATAACAGCATAAGAGATAAATAAAAGCACTTACGTTTTTAAAGCATATCTCCACCATTAATAGACCAATTTTACAAATTTTCAAAAGCGAAATTTCGAAATTATGTATGTCTGAAATTTTTAGGTAGCCTGGCAAAATAATTTTAACAGAAATATGGACAGACAAGCAGATGGAAATCATTAGGTCGGCTTCCCTATTTATTAAATTCTTCAGAATGCGCATTTTTTTTATCAAATCTCTCTCATTTTACCGAGTTTTCGATGCCCAATTGCAAGATTCTCGAAACTATTTTTTAAATTTATGTAGTATGTAGCTCTTATGCTACCTAGGAAAATTCGATTTCGAGATGAAGACAGATCATTAATCATCTTTCGCATGTATACGGATCCAGAATATATATACTTTGTGGGTTCCAAAATTAATGTTGTGGAAATTACAAAAACAGAAATAATCTTATATATACCATTTCAGCTGTAGGGAAAAGTGTGCTATTGTTATGGTATTTCTACTATAGTATATTTCTTTTATATTTAATCTATTTATTGCCTTATTTAGTTTTTATTGAACTGATTACCAAATGCGAAACAGCCATTATTTTTGAAAACTACCAACATATTGTAACAAGAAGGACCAGTGAACCTGTTGGAATTTTTGGAAATTTGTAATCAGTGTTTAATCTAATATTTGCGAAAAAGCATTTCCCATTGCATTCATAAACACTAATTGCGGTATCATACAACTCAAAAACTCTTGTCAACTTATTTAACTGCTGAAATTTTCATTTAAGATTCAGAGATTCTCCATTTTAAAATTGACAATAACTTTGAAATCAGCCATAATTTCATCTTTCAGCACCTTTACCATTTGACATTTAACTCTTAAACTAACAATTATTGCAGACAGATTAAAAAACTATATACAAATATAGCGGTGGTTTTTAGTCTATCTTACCATTGTTGACGTTATTGTGGGAAATTATAAGAAAGACAGGCAAATAATATAGTCTAAAAAGTTTTTAATCGACACTGATGCTAACGATGTTGAGAGAATTCAAACCTCAAAACGAGAAATTAACGAATATCGTTCTCAAATTAAAATCGTCTCTATCGCACAACTGCATTTTACGACTATTTTAATGCATTTCTCATATTTTATAAAAAAGAAAAGGAAAAGGAAAGTGCGGCTAAAATATACAGTTTAACTATTAAATTACTAAGAATTAAAGAATTTTGAAAAATCTTTATCGGAAAACTTATATTAAATCCGACTACAACAGGTAAAAATATAAGATAATAACTAAAACTTACAAAAATAACACTTCTTAACGTAAAAACTTATTTAAAACCCTTTAATTTCACAAATTGTGTTACGCTATTACGTTTTACATAAGAACCTACCGTTTATCTTTTAGTTCAAACTGTTCAATCTGATGTTGATTTAACATTCGATATGCTTTGTTATACATTCAAATTAACTTATTTAAAATAACTATTAAATTTTAAAATATTAAACTAAATTTATTTTATTGCAAATGAAATATAATGAAATATAAGAAAGAATTTTTTATTATTTCTTTAATACGTTATTTATTTATTTATTTATCATTAATTGTCTACGGAAATTAACATCCTTGCAGACATTTTAATTAAAATACAATATATATTATCTTAAATTAACACCCCTACAATAATAAATACTAGCTTTACATATAACATAAAAATTTGCTCAAATTTAACATATATACAAAAAAAACAAATTTTGTAAAAAAAAATATACATAAATGCAAACACCTAGTTGTTCAGGTAAACTAATAAGTTATTCCATATTGCGCTTACTGACAAATTGAAATCTACGAAATTATAATATTTATTAAAATCTGCACAAATTCTCCTAAAAGGGTCCGCGTTAGCATAATTGGCTCGAAAGAATTCCACTGCTAAAGGTATAAAATGTCGTGTAGGGCGTTGCGGTACATTTAGAGTAATCCTGTTAATAAGTGAATGAGTAGAAACATCGCCAATTATCACACCAAAAATGAACGAAATATTAAGTGCTGTTCTACGACTCTTTAGAGTTGGTAGCTTAATAAGAGAAAGTCTAGCTGAATAGGCAGGTAAGTCCAATGGGTTAAAGTTCAAACCACGGAGGCAAAATTGCAGGAACTGTTTTTGAACAGATTCGAGAACATCTGAGTATTTTCTATATATAGGGTCCCAAATGACGGATCCATACTCTAGAATAGGCCTGACAAGGGACATATAAAGGCTTTTGGTAACGTATGGATCATCAAAATCTTTAGCCCAACGTTTTACAAATCCAAGTATACCTCTAGCTTTGTTTGCTGTCAAATTGATATGTGCAATAAAATTGAGTTTGGAGTCAAGTAGCAATCCAAGATCTAGTATTTTGTCAACTTCCTCCAAATGATGGTCATCGATATAGTAGCATGCAGTTATCGGTTTCTTTCTAGCAAAGCACATATATTTACATTTCTTGAGATTTAGCTCCATACGATTTATTTTACACCAGTTGTGAAACGAGTTAAGGTCACCTTGGAGGCGTTGCTGGTCAGTTACTTGACAATAACTAAGAAAAACTTTTACATCGTCAGCATACATCAAAATATTGGATGATTGAATGACATCAGGCAAGTCATTAATAAATAGTAAAAAAAGAAGCGTCCCAAGGTGGCTTCCCTGTGGTACTCCAGATAGAACCTTTATGCATCTAGAGGAGGCATTATTAAAACGGACCATTTGTTTCCTATTTGTTAGGTAACAGTAAATCCATTTGACAGTTAAATCGGCAAAACCTATTAATTCCAATTTTTTCTTTAGGAGGATATGATTTATTTTATCAAATGCCTTGCTGAAATCAGTATATATAACGTCAGTTTGTTGTTTTTTTAAATATCCACGATGTATAATTGTTGAAAAGTGTAAAAGATTTGTTATGCCAGAGCATCCCTTCCTTGTTTCATCATTATTTCAACATATATTTATTTTTGATTATTTTTCGGTTTATACTCCATTACTGCATTTCGCGACTATCGACTTTAACTTCGAATTTTATCGATAAACCTGAATTTAAGTTTAAATTATTTTAGCATTGGCCCCTATAATAATTAATTTTTACCCTAAAATTTATTCCCATTTCTCAAAAGTGCAATCCAACAAAATGTGTTTGAATTTTTTCAAATGCAATTCAGTGGCGAATGTAATGAACAAAAAAATATTCCCATTCTTTTGAATGTGAATTCGCCTTATTGTGAATGGCTTTTTAAAAGCCAATTCTTCATTCTATATTCTTTAGGGTACTGGATCAAAAATATATAAATAAACTAAAATTTATTTTTAGGTTTAAAGAAATAAAAGCTATGCATATTCTATTGATATTTATTCAATTGTGAGCATAGACTTTACGTAAAAGCATCCAGCACTGTAAATAGAACCTTACAGAAATTGGAATGTGCTATTCTGACCAGTTTTATTATTTGAAATACCAAATAATTTTTATGTTGCCGGTAGAGTTGACTTACTTATCCAAAAGGTACGAGTTTGAAAACGCTTATTTATTTCCCCTGTAAAATTGGATAAATCTAAACTGGGGACTAATTAATATTCCGCTGTTAACTGTTTTTATAAACTATACTTACAGTTTATTAGAAAACTAATAATAGGGATTCGACACATCTCGCAAAATACGATAACGTATTCACTGTTGCTGAATTTGTTCCTACTATAATGCAATAATGGCTGCAACTGTAGACATCTCGTATGCCTTTGGATGTTAATTACATCAGAAATTTGAATATACGTATATATATATATATATATATATATATATATATATATAAGATAATTGTTAAATTGCGTAAAAAAAAGAAAGAAAGAAAAATACACTTTTAAATAAATTTTGGTTTTCAAATAAAACATTGAATTGCAGAAAGTGCAAAATGCAGGAAATTCAGTCAGTCACCTTTGGAAATAACTAAGTTAATTATCTCTACGGTAATAATATTACAATAAAGTATTAATCAAAAGTGCTGAATTGTATATTTATTACATTATTTATTATTGTTATTACTATAAGGTAATTATCAAAGTGCTGAATTGTATGCTTTTTTGTTATTAATTTTAGTTTTAGACGTAAGCAGTTAAATTGTATAAAAGACTGATGAAAATAAAGAAGTTTAGGCAAAACAAAGTTAAACTTTCTTATTGGTTGACGAGTCTTAAAATTAAAATTTATTAATCGAGTCTTAGTGCATCTACTAAGGCTCAAAACTCAATTTTAACATTTGGTGACCCCGACCTTTTTAAATATTTTTAAGTTTCCCCCCACCAATGGTAAGGAACTTTTAATTATTTGAAAGGTATCAGCGAATCCTTTTGATCTTGGAACCACAGCAGATCACTTACACAACTTGGTGAATCCAAGAGTTCTAAAATCTGGCTCTGGATCAACGCAAACAACTACATTTGGATTGTTGAAATATTCAAATATTTCGCAATCAACTACTAGAACAGCGTTCCTAGTCAACAGATTAGAATCAAACGGCTAATATTCAACCCAAGACCTGGTCAACGTAAAACAACAATGGAATCATTTGAAGACTTAAGGCTCAAAACTCAATTTTAACAATATAATATATTTATAAATAAGTTGCATACCAGAGCAGGAATGCGTGAGCCGATTTTTCTGCAAATTTCATATAGAAGGTGACGTCAATGTATATAAACGGTCTCTATATGTGCATTCGTTCATGAGTTATAGCCATTTTAGTGAACACTGCATTCGTTTCGAACTATTTAAAAATATTTGAGTTAACATTTTGAAAAACTGAAATACAATTCGTTTTTAAATTCATTACTTCGATTCATTAATTCGTTTTTAGTCACATCATTAATTTAATTTACCTATTGTTAATCACATCTTCGTAGATCTAGGTAATAAATTACATATAAACACATCACTTAAAACTTAAATATTTAAATCAGAGTACGCATTTATTCACCTTTAAAGTTTAGTTTTATTCTTCTTCTGTTTTTTTACCACCCACAAATTAATTTCACAAATTACTTTCTTACATAAGTACACGTTATGTATACATGATTGCAAATATTTTGGATGTGTAAAGAAAATGTAGATATTGTTACGGATGTGTCTTGCTTAAGTTTTCAAAGAAAATAATTAAGCAATAAAGTGAATTGCTGGGTATGTTGTTTATTAACTGCGTGGCTTGCCAAGAAAACTTATGCACGCAAGGTAACAAAAAATTTCTGTTTACTTACTGCGTAGAAATTTGTTACACGCAAGACAACAGCAAATAGTATGCTGTTTGTTAACTGTGTAGTTTTCTAAGAAAACTTATCTACACGAGACAACAACAAATATCTTAAAATAAATTCCAAGAAGAATCTTTATCGGTATAGAAACAAAAATACACACAGAAATAAAGAACTTACCTTATAAAAGGTATAAACGTGACAATATTGTAAACCATAGAAAAAGGAATTTTATTACCTAATATAGTGATTAAAAATATACATATGTAAGTACACATATAAAGCAGGTATATTTTATCTGACACTACGCTACGCGTAGGAAGCAATGACGTATGTGCGTCATTAAGGTCAACCAGATTTTTTATAACATTTACACAATGGAGTGACATTAAAGATAATTTATTCGCTGGCCAAAGTCCAATCGACCGCCATGATATCACTGCCTGTGTTTTTTTAAGCAGAAATTAAAAGCGCTTATGAATTTTATCGTGAAATATAAAGTGTTTGGTGAGTGGCAAAAGCGTGGTTTGCCACACGCTCACATTTTAATATGGCTGGTAAATAAAATTACACCGAATGAAGTTGACAATGTGATATGTGCTGAAATTCCAGACCAAACAAGTGATCCTGAATTATATGATGTTGTTCTGCAAAATATGGTACACGGTTCATGTGGAGCATTAAACATTAACTCCCCATGTATAGTTGAGGGCAAATGTAGTAAACGTTATCTAGAGCTTTACAATCACTGGAAATGATGGTTATCTATTATATCGTCCTATCAACTCAAAATAATGGTAGATCGAAGACAAACCCAAAACGTTGGAGTCAATAATCGTTTGATTGTGCCGCATTCACCTTTATTGTCGAAAGTATTCAAAGCTCATATTAATGTTGAATACCGCAATTTTGTCAAGACCATTAAATACATTTGCAAGTATTATAAATAAAGGTAGTGATAGGGCCATACATGGAGCTGCTTATCCAAATAGAAACGATGAAATACATCAGTATCAAATGGAGTGTTACATTACCAGTAATGAAGTGATATGGCGTATTTTTTATTTCAAATTCACGAGAGATATCGTGCTGTTGTTCATTTACCTGTTCTTCTTGAAAACAACAGGAATGTCGTTTTTATGGATATCAAAATTTATATTTAAGTAATGTTTTGGTTCGTACGTTTGCTATTAATAAAGCTTCGTGGTCCAACATCATTTCAACAGTTAAAGACAGTCAATGGAGTTTTGTGTACAACAGCTCGATATGTGGCAAAATCATGTTCATTGGGAACAAACACTTGCAGATACAGCAGTTCTCGCTCATCCTTATCAAATTCGAGCCTTGTTTGCAATTATTTTGTTTACCTGTTTTCCATCGAATCCATCTGAATAGTGGAGAAAAATTCAAGAAGATATTCTGTTTGGAGTGTGTCAAGAAAATCGTAATCCTGTAATGGATTTCACGCCGGAAATTTACAATGAAGCATTGATTTGTATTGAAGATTTCTGTTTGTCGATTGCTAATAAGGCATTAGCACAGTTGGGAATGCCATCACCTAATCGTGCAATGCATGACGTTTTTGAGTTAAAATTGCAACGTGAACAACAATATTATCGCCACGGGGAGTTTGGTCTGCAGAAGAGCTGACTGCGTTGATGTTCTATTTGTTATTGACTCACAGATGCCGCTCCGACGTTCCCCACCGTTAATTTAAATCTTATTTTGGACTTCACAAATAAATAAAATATAATAAAATAATTATAATATAATCTATAATAAATATGTTTTTTCTTTTTTAAGATCTTTTTTTTTAAGCGAAAGGAAAGCGAAATATTGAAAAGAGAAAAAAATATTTAAAAAAAAGATCTTAAAAAAGAAAAAACATATTTATTAAAGATTAAAAAGATCGTTTAAAAACTATAAAAATAATCTATAATATAAAAATAAGTCGGGTTTTCCTTTCTGACGCTATAACTTTAGAGCGCACGAACCGATTTCCACGGTTTTGCATTCGTTGGAAAGGCCTCGAGCTCCGTGAGATTTATAGCAAAGTAGGCGATCCCAAATTATGCTTATTTTTGCTAAATTCCTCTTATTTACGGAGACACAGCCATTTTAAGTTTTCAGTTTAATTTTTATATAAAAATCGATTTTTTGTAGGTGATCCCAAATTATGCTTATTTTTGCTAAATTCCTCTAATTTACGGAGATACAGTTATTTTAAGTTTTCAGTTTAATTTTTATATAAAAATCGATTTTGTGTAGGTGATCCCAAGTTATGCTTATTTTTGCTAAATTCCTCTTATTTACGGAGACACAGCCATTTTAAGTTTTCAGTTTAATTTTTATATAAAAATCGATTTTTTGTAGGTGATCCCAAATTATGCTTATTTTTGCTAAATTCCTCTAATTTACGGAGATACAGTTATTTTAAGTTTTCAGTTTAATTTTTATATAAAAATCGATTTTGTGTAGGTGATCCCAAGTTATGCTTATTTTTGCTAAATTCCTCTTATTTACGGAGACACAGCCATTTTAAGTTTTCAGTTTAATTTTTATATAAAAATCGATTTTTTGTAGGTGATCCCAAATTATGCTTATTTTTGCTAAATTCCTCTAATTTACGGAGATACAGCAATTGTAAGTTTTCAGTTTAATTTTCAAATCCAATACAAATTTAATAATTAAATAAGAGAAAAAGACACAAGCAGAATGTAGTGTAGCATTCTAGTCCTACTTCCGTCAATAGTGTTCTTTGCACCTATACTTATTTGGTTTTGCATCTATTAAACGAAATAAGGTAAAAAATTTGAACAGGAGGTGTAACTAACAAATCAGTCAGTGTAACTGGTATTTTGTTACTTCTTGTTATTTAAATTGAGTATACTGTGAATTAGCTTCTGTATTTAAGCATAGAACAAAAAAAGTAGTACTCTCGTAAGAGTATCTTATGCATATACTCTACTAGCCGAATCCGGGTAGACGTTGCCCTGCTTCTACGCACCTCTATATATATAAAAATGGATGCTTGTATGTGTATGTAATCAACATACTAGATGTGCTGGGCAAAAAATTAAAGATGAGTCATACAGAATTGATGAAAAAATATATAGATTATATTAATAGCAATATTTGAATGAATATCACACAAACATTTTTGTTCTTCTCGTTTGGTGCGTACATGTATACAGTTTTTGGCATTCCAACTCAGGAACAAGCGACGTAGAGTTAACCATGAGAAGAACATGGATTTTCTAAATGCAAACCGGCAATTCGCAGCTACTGTCCTTGAGATTGTCATCAACTTTTTTACGGAAATTCTGGTTCCGTTGCACAACTCGGGCATGTTGAGATTCCGAAGAAGCAGTATTGGTGAACTAACTTTCAATGTCAATACATGCCGTAGCATTCCAGGAGCCTGTAATGAATTGAGAAATTCGACTGGATAATTGACATCTTGGTCCTCTTCTGTGACTGTGTCAATAGATTTGTGTTGCTTGACCGCTCCAGGAATTTTCAATTGAATCTTATGATTAATGCGATTGACGTCATAATTCTTCGGAGCTTAGATAGTTCGCTCGCAAAACCGGTCGTGATTCTTGAAATTATTGGCAATATCCAGGAAAACTACCTTTTCAAGATCTCCAACTGATGCCTGAAATTGACAAAAGTTCGCTGGGAAGGATATCTCGTGTCAATCGGATCAACCAGAATTTTGCCGTCACCCATATTCAAAAGCTGCTTAGCAAATGTTTGTGCAGAAACACCTCTATGTAAATGTACACGCATATTGGTCGACATTGTAATCTTCTTCACAATTCTCCAAAAAGCCGCTTTTTTCAAGCATGCGTTCAGCTCATCTGCTGGTGTTGATCTTAGAATGACATGCAAGATTTGACGGGAATCACCAGCGAACAGTATCAGAGCTCCACGCATTAGGCGTTGATTGTCTCGGAAATCGCGAAGAGTACGATTAAGTCCCTCAAGCGCTTTCTTGTGAGCCATTGTACATTCATCCCAAATAATGAGATGGCACGTTTTCAACACAGTGGCTATTTCTGATGTTTTTCCAATGTTGTTGAAGGGATCGTCTCCTATATTCAAATTTCATGGCAGCTTGAATACGCTGTACGTCGTCCATCTAGCAGTGTTGTCGCAATTCGTGACGATGCCACAACAAGAGCAAATTTCGGCAAAAATATTTTCCCAGTTCCTACTGGGGCATCAAGGAACAGAAGACTTCCAGTTTGAACATGCTCCGTGACCTTGTTGTACGCAAGTTTTTGGTCGTTTGTTAAAAGTCTATTTTGCAGCGTATCGCTCTCGACAGCATCATTTCTTCCACGCTCCGGTAAGCCCAAGCTTATTGAGGGTTTTGTTGTTGATCGACAAACATATATCCTCAAGTGATATTACCGCTTCACTGAAAATTTCATCCGAATTCTGCGCATTGGGGTTAGCATTACGTACACGGCGAAGTGTGACTTCGCTCATACTTTCTTTATGCTTCTCCCATAGGCCTTTTGGGTTGGAAGACGAGCAGGTTGTCAAAATGATAGCAAAGAGAGTTCGTATTTGCTTAGGATGACATGTTTCAGATACGTCTGCCAGTTTGTTGTCCCAATGCTGATCATTTTGCAGTAGACCGGTTTGAAGCGGGCCTCCCTATATGTCTGACAGATTTAGCCGTTGACGGTTTTGATTGCTTCGAACGATTTCGGTCCTTTGACTGCATGAAACAGAATCGGGAAATTGTAGCATTCAGCACTGCTCGGATGGACAGTATGCACTCACCCAAATGCGCCAGCGGAGAACAGTGGAATGCCGCATGCCTTGTTTTCTCCATTGGGACTTCTAATACGTCGGATAATGATAATGATACCACAATATTGCAGCGAATGTGTACTGGCACACAATTGAAAAAATGTAGTCAACGTTATATTGGGTGTTTTCAGCTCGCTGAGCCGGAGAGAGCTCCTGTAAAGTATACTCGTTGACCATTTTCCAATTGCACACTGATATGGACGACAGCAGTAGAGAGTTCGTGGATGTAAAAGCCAAAGATTCGTTATACAGCTTCATTGCTACTGATATAACGTCCCATTTTAAACTAGTCGTGTTAATTCGACTCGTTTGTCAAATTTGAATAACAACAAACGGCACTTTGACCGAGTTGCCAATGTGTAAATTCGTCTAGTTGTTCAATTTCAGCACTTAAGCTGAATTGAACTGTGTGTTTCGTTTATTTGCGACAAACGGCACTTTGACCGAGTCGCCTTCTTTTAAATGAAAGAGGTGTTTTTTTTAAGATCCATACAAACAAGTGATTTTATTATATCAATTGCCCAGCTTATATACTAAATTTCAGAATTAGTGCCGTGTTGACAAAACAATAAATTCCATGACAAGTTCTCACGCAACAAAGTGTCCAGGTAACAAAAGTTTTGTAATTAAATGCGCCCGTGAGAGGTGTCAAAACACGTATAAACACAAAATTGCAGACAAAGAAGAATATGCTGATTTTTTAGAAAATGATAATTTAAAATAGACAAACTATCAACACTACATATACATATATAAATGTGTAAACTTAAACCAAAAAAAATAAAATAAACAAGAATATTAATATTATAAATGTACGAATGCATAACTATGCATTAACAAGTCGATTTCATTGACGGGTGCATTTTGATTTGAAATCCAAAAACTGTCATATCGATTTGACAGAATTTCACTACTCCACGTTGATATGCGCATCAAATGCTTTCGAGAGCAAAGAAGAGTAAGGCACAATCCACACAACTTCAAAATCAACGTGATTGAGTTTGATTGTTGCTGTGTGACCACCATCCTCTTGTTTTCATGGTCTGCACAGAGGATAACCGCCGCCACCAGTATTTGTGCATCAAGTCTCTTGGACAATTTTTGGTGCATTTGTCGTCCTTCATGCACGGAGGATGTGGGTTTTGACTCCACACGGTCCGTGACTCATATCTTTTTTGATACTCTGATTTAAATAGGAAGAATTTGTTCCTCCAACCAAATTAAGATATGAGCATAGGAAGGCCTCTTCTTTGCCATTCGATGAAATACTTCCAGCAGCATGTTGGATCTTTTATATGGTTCTTAACGATGGAAGTATGACCTTTTACCCAACGTTCGCAGCATCAGCAGCTCCATCATTCGCGATTGCATCCCGCAAATGGATGTATTGGTCAGCTCGAATCTTTGACTGATTGAAGTCAATGCAGTTGAGACATTCGCTTTCGACTTTGGCATACATGTAAACGATGAATTGTTGAAAAAGTTGGCGATACTTCAGGATGTGGTTGGATTCTTGGGATCGAATCATAATACAATATGCATATTAGTCCACACAGCTGACTCCTTTTGTTGTCACGTCGCCTGAGACAGAATAAACCTTCGAGATGATATCCGTGTTCACCGCGCGGAAAAAGTATTGGATATTGAAGGGAGTCGTACGATCGGTGCGTTTCAGCAAGACGTTGCTTGGTTCCATCTTGTCTGCAGATAACAATAACTCGCCGGGCGATCTCCTTACCGACAATCATAACTGCTACTTCAGGAGGCATCGGAGCATTAAAGCGTCGTTCATGCTCATTCGTCGGCATTTTGTCTATCCTGATGATGACTTTCATATCACCCGCTCGCACATTCTCCACTGCGGATTTAAGTCTAGGGCCAAACAGTTGTGCTCGTGGAATAACGCTTGTAATTCAGCGATGATTGCCCGCCTTGTTTCTTCACTGAATGCCTATCGTCGATCAATCTCCTCCTTCACGTTGTCAATGAAAGAAATCTGCAAAAAGGAAGAAGTGAACCAATCTGATGGTACACTTGCCCTTGCACTTTGAATGTGGGCTCGAAATTTCCAAATCGCTTAATATACTAGTTCTTGATTGAGCCTGGCGTGAGCGTTGTAATTCATATCGTGCATCTCGTTCTTCAGGTGTTGCAGTAGCTCTTGAAGTAAACATTCTAATTACTTCAGTTTTCCGTCGTGTGTCTCGCTGTTTGGGCTTACAGCAGCTCTTGAAGTGGACGCTCTGACTCGTACAGTTTCTCGTAATTCCTGTCGAAGTCACAATCAGACTTTGTTATTATTGAGGATATTTAAAATACCTAATTATTTTCTACTGCCGTCGAAATCAGTTTTATTGTAAGGCAAACGAAAAAACTATGGTCCTGTATCACTGCTGTTCCAATGTTTTGACAGAACCAGAATCAACGAACTTAGGCGTGTGCAGCGTTATAGAAAATCTTGTTCTGCAGCGACACCTATTGGCGAGTTACATTAAAACTGATCATTTTAAAGGAAAAGTACACAAGAGCAATAACAAAATAATACCAACGCAGTAATGATAATTTTAAGCACTTTCAACTGTTATAAAAGTTTGATGCATTGAAATAAAATCAACTTCTTCGGTAAACCACTAGCAAATGAGTTTTATTCTCTTCGTAATATGATCGATTAGAGAGCAGTTATTACTAAGAATAAACTTTCAACTAGTGAATAAAAAGTTGTACATTCTAGAAGAATGAATGACTACAACTTATACATTGAGAAAAGAGTTGAGACGTAAAAGCTAAACAATCCCTTTTTTTTCAATCGGACCAGTACCTAGAGGATGACCCCATATCATGCAAAGCATTGTACCAGAACCAAGAAAATATGTTATGGGGAGGAGTAAAGAGGGAGTAGTAGTTTGTGGACATCCAATTTGAACTTTCCTACTTTGAAAGTGACGGGAAAGACGTCTGGAGTGAGTTTATTTCACATACGGACTGTTCTGCTAAAAAACGAATTTTTCCTGTAATGCGTAGCGCGATTCATTGGCCAATCGACCACAAATATCCAACGAAGATCGAGTCAAACGCAAAAATGTACGACTTTGGGGCACAAGTTCCCAATTTCGTTAATGCCTTTGGGAGCGCCGGACCACACATAAGATTATTTTGTTTTGGACGGATAAAGGTGGTATAAATAGTATGAATATCGGATGAAGTGAAGTATCTCTTACACCGTTTTAGAAAACCGAGGCACTTGAAAGCTTCTTTAGAAATCTGAAAAATATGTGTAGTCCATCGAACATCACACTGAATTTTCATGCAAAGAACATCAACAGCTTCCGATTCCGTATTACCTATATCACCCATAGTAACAGGTGCAGCACCATTTCCGAACACAGATTTATGCGTAAGCACGTAATATAGCGGCTAACGGCCAATAAAATCAACTCTATTCGCACGAATGAGCATGTCATTCATGTTCCGCCTTTTGGAACTCACCTCCAACTGGTTCGGTCTATTACCGAATAAATACGAATGACAAATAGTGCTGTCATCTACGAAAGAGTATGAAAATTTCACAAAGAAGGTCGTTTAGAAAAGAAATAGAAAAAGTTTAGAAGAAATAGGGTAGAAGAAAGAACGGAGTCGTCCGCTACCCCTGAATTAATCTTCAACTCGTCTGATAAAATCCCATCTATGACAACTCGTATAAAGCGTGATTTGATTTACATCTGCACCGACTATATAGTCATAATCAGATGGTGGTCAAACCACTTGGTTGATTGGACATCAACCACGCCCTAGAAGGCCATCGAATACGTATATCCTCCGGTCACTTCTAGTAGCAATTTCGAAAGCCCGAAGTAGGCCGCAGCCTTCACTCCTTGCCAAAGAGTTGGAGACTTTCCAACTCCTGGTCCAGAACGCATGAAGCTCTTTTTTTTTATCAAGAACACGACAGCATCCATACTCACTGAACCTGAACCATTCATTGTGTTAATTTGAATAATCCGACCCACAAACTCTCACGAGGGTCCGAAACCACAACCACCACGATACTCCAACCTCAATAACCAGTCAGAGCACATCATTGTCTAAAGAGAACAGATAGTGTACTCTGGGGCGTACTGATTCGCGTGGAAATATGTGGATTGTCCAGGTGACTCCTACTAGCCTTTGGGGGGCCTGGGCTCCCTTTTACCCCGCAAGACACTAGTCTAAATGGAATAGTAGGTTCCAAAAAGACTATCATGTGCCGCCGGGGTGATGACAACTCGTATAGTGCGAATCCTGAGAAAACTCGATATAAATCTGGAGAAATGATCACCGATACCAAAAGCAGCAAGTTTTGACAGAAGTGCATCATGCCATATGCTATCAAACGCCTTGGAAATATCTAAAGCTACCACCTTAATCTCTCAGAAATGATGTATAGAGTTGCACCATTGTTCCGATGGGAAAGCCAGCAAGTCGCCCGTAGATCGCCCCCTACGAAAACCATACTGGCGGTCGCTAAGTAAGCTATTGGGCTTCAGGTATCTCACAATATGAAAATTAATGATACTTTCCATCACTTTGGAAAGTGCAGAACAAATTGCAATTGTGCGGTAATTTTCAGGGTTATTATCGCCACCCCTTTTCGGAATCGGCGTTATATTAGCAACCTCACAACACTTTGGAAATTCACCGGCATGATACAACATGCTGAAAAGGGTTACTAACGGCCTCGCTAGTGTCGAAGAGCACTGTTTCAAGACCAATACTGGTATCGGATCCGGCCCAGGGATGATGTAGACGTTGAGACCTGCTAACAGTTAGCAAATCGTAGAACACATTAAAAAACTTTGTACGTTTATTGAAATATGATTTTTGATCCTTAATTGAAATACCAATCTTATTATTTTATTAACTAAGAATTCACATTCTGTGAATACTACTTGACGTAGTGCTGGTAAACACCTTCAGGCAGTATAAGATCCGCGACATTAGCTAGCCATGAGTTACTTTACGTTTAACATGAAAAGTAAAGTAAATGTTAAGAAAGTTCAATCGACGGAGAGTAAACCGTATTTACATTATTCGAGTTTATCATTCAATAAAATAACCCAATTTTTTAATTTAGTAAGAGTTGTATTTTTTATTTATATTTACATTTTACACATTTTACAGAGCAGTCTAGCATATACATATGGTGTCACCACCCTCGCAATAACATTGGGTAAACAGGTCTCCTCAATTATTACAAGTTACAGCTTTTCAATATACCGCAACCTTGTATATATTTATATATTTTGCTTCTGGACAAAAAGGATGAACCTAGTGGCCTACCGTTCTTCTTCTCCTGAACACTGCAGTGCAAAAAATATTTGATATGGCGAAGCGCATGTTGTGCACTGCTTTAACTAAATACATTCATATGTGCATTCATATCTAAAGATCCAATTATAAACCTGTATAAACGCATTGACATTAAAATACATAATATTTTATTTTGGTTTTTATGCCAGTCATATATTTTTTTAATATTTATTTATTTGGAATAAGCTTACAATTAAAATTGTAGTTAATGACTTTGTTAACAAAATTAAATTTTAATTGAATTTTCATTAAATAATCCACATACAGTTGTCATAATTTTTATACAGACAAATTTAAACGAAAAATTTTGAAGGCGTGATTAAACTTTTTGAATATTCATATGGTTACCCTAAACATTTTTTTAAAAATTTTAAATAATACAACAGGCAGTATAATAGTTTTTACTTCTTCTTCTTTCAAGTATCTGCGTTACTGTTGTTGTTCTCAACGTTCACTTCCGATCACCACAGACACATCGAATGGCGCCTTGGGTTAAAAACTTATTCATTGACTATTTACCGAAATTCCTTTTTATAAAAAGACCCAAACACAGTTTCGAAACGAGGTAAGTTTACTACAGTTTATACTTGTAATAGTTTAACCTAAATTATAAGATACGAACTTTTTTCTCACTTCTATTTAAAAAAATTAAATTAATTTATTTAATTAAAGTTAAATTTAATAAACAAACCGAAATCAGTAAAATTGTATGAGAAATATAATATTTATAGAAATTTTCAGATTTATATATAATAATTTCAGATATATATATATATATATAATAATTATTTTAGGCTATTATGAGAATGCGTTGGAAGTTTTTTAAGGCGTTAAAAATATATAAATTTACATATTTATATTTATATATATATCAACTGAACCAATCTATAGGTTTGTTCAATTTTGCTATGTCGACCATCTTTTCGAAAACATTTCAAATAGTTGGTAATAGATTTATAGGCCTATATGATTCGGTTTTGGTTAGGTCTTTACCCGATTTTGGTATCATTTTAACTTTGGAAATCTTCCAGTGGTCAGATTAGTATTCCAGCCGTAAAATGGCATTAAAAATGAATAGCATGATTGTGACTGCATTACTGGGGAGCTCTTTCAACATTTTGTTACTTATACCATCCATACCAGGAGCTCTTTTCGGGTTTATTTCAGCAAGTAACTTTTATGCATCACGCAACCCAAACTTTAAGGGTCGAGAGGGCACGGCAAATCAACATCATCAATACATTTGTGTGGGGTGAATACATCTTTCACGTAATCGGAAAACAAGTCGCTCTTTTCAGCGTCCCTTCTTGCCCAATCTCCACCGATATTACGTAGAGGAGGCTTGTACTCAACGGGCCTTTTTAGGTTTTTTGTATCACACCATAAAGAATTGGAGTCTGGTGTTGCATCGAACCCTCCCGATATTTCTCAAAAGATGCAGTTTTTTCAAATGCTAGCAAGTCTCTAAGCTGCTTTATGCATTCTCTAAGTCTCTGCCTCTGCAGAGGCGATCTATGTTGTTACCAATCTCTTCTAGCTCTTCGTTTTTCAGCTACGACATGTCTGCAGAATAGATGTGAATGAAAGTAGTCTGCGAATGTTTAGTTGCTGCGTGCTGAGCTGCTTGTTTAATATTTTCACTTAAAGTTGCAAGGATATACTCCACGTCCTTCTGTATTCCTAACAAAATATTACGCGAACAATGGCTGCTGAGATATTTTTAAAACCCAACTAATTGATGCGAATGATCACATTTGTATCAGAAAAAAACGAATGTCTAAGCGGGAAAATAGATCCATGGAAGCTTCTACTGTGATTAAATCTCTTGAAACAAGTACGTATGTCGCCGAAAGTCCCCTACTAAACCAAAAACTGCCAGTAATAACATTATATATTCTCGGCATGAAGTGAAAGTATTAAAGTAATTTTCCAGGGGATAACTTTGACTCTAAAGAGGATCCCATTTCAGTTTAAGTGTGGGGACCATAATGGAAGATTCCTGCTTTCGAGAAAAATCCAATTTTCGAACAATAGCAAAACATAATGGTACAAAATCACATTGTCCACCTTCTTCAAAGTAAGTAATACTCTATCGCTGCTTTAAAGCATTACTTACCGCCATTCACAGGCAACGCCAATATTCTTAGTATATCAAATATTTCCCAATTTTAACGGTTCAAGTTCTTCGTGTCAAAAGCCGAAACTGTTTCTCAAGCACTAACACTTAATGGATCTACGCGTGCCGTTTGACCATAAAATTTCTAGAAAAAGCAACTCACACGCAAATCAGACATGGAGATGATTAAGGCATCAGAATCAACTAAACTTCAAATTTAGGGATGTGAATGCAAACCTTCAGCCGTCTTTATAGTTGTGCCTTATAAATTAGCTATTGCGCCTTATAAAATCCATTAAATATTCCATAATTTCACTTTCAAAAATATCTACCTGGATTTTCAGATCTACGTAACGTAGACAAACATTGTTTCTTTTCATAAAAACGAATTATTCTATGCGGAAGCTTCAAAAGGCCTCTGATTTCTGCATAAACTTTTGAATTAACATTTAGCCATAGCGTCGTCAAACCCTCTCTCTCATTTATTAATACATCAGTCTAGGTCGCGCTCTTGTCATGTGGAAAACCATTCAGCAAGATTTACAAACAGTTTTTGTAAAAATTTCCGTTTGTTTAGCCTGTCCACATTGTATCTAATGAACCGTTCTCCATTTATGAACAAATAATATTAACTGCTTAAGGCCAGATTCACAGTCCAATGTCTGGAGTCGGTCAACAGTTGTTCTAGTGGTATCTCAGTCGCCAAAAATAAGTGAATGCAGGATGATAAACGGGTATTAACCCTACATGGACTGCCAGTTCGCCGTACATCAAAGTGCAGATTCGAAAGTAAAACATCTCAGAGATTTGGCCCAATTACATTCATTGAGATCACCAGTATTTGCAAAAAATTTTTATTTGACGGAAAGTAGTCAACCACCACCCGAGTCCGACAGAGTACCTGTTACTATACCGAAGATATTCTTTTGATCTCGAGCAATTAAAAAGGTTGTAGCAGATCTCAACGTCAACAAGTCTCCTGAACCGGATGAGACACTAGCACTGGCCTTAAAGCAGTGCTCTTCGACGCTAGCACGTCCGTTAGCAACCCTTTTCCGCAAATTAGATCATGCCAATGAATTTCCAAAGTGTTGGAAGTTTGCTAATGTAATATCAATCATCCAAAAGGGTGAGGCTAACAACCCTCTCAATTGCAATTTGTTCTGCACTTTCTAAAGTGACAGAAAGTATGATTAATTTTTTAATGTGAGGTACCTGCAGTCCAACGACTTATTTAGCGACCGACAGTATGGTATCTGTAGGGTGCGTTCTATGGGTGATTTACTCGCTTTTCAAAGTCGGGAAAGTGGTGCTACTCCTTACATCATTTCGGCGAAAGTAAGGTGGCTCTAGATATTTCCAAAGCGTTTAATAAAGTGTGACATGACACAGTTTTTTCTCAGGGATCGCACTATGCGATTTGTTATAGATAAGATTTGATCCGACGAGTTCAAGATTAATTATTTTTCTAAATGGCCCTCTGTGTCAAACTTTCAACCCTATTTACTCTTTCGCAGATGACAGCATTTTTCATTCGTGTTCATTTATTAATAGACCGAACCAGTTGGAAGTGCGTTCAAAAAGGCGGAACATGAATAATACGCTAAATCACGATCTCGCAACAATCTCCGAATGGGGTCGTACGAATAGAGTTGATTTTAATGTCCGTAAGACGCAATGTTGCAATGGGTGATATTGGTATTACGGAATCGGAAGCTCTTGATGTTTTTGACACGAAAATTCAGTGTGACGTTCGATGAACTAAACATATTTTTCAGGTTTCTGAAAATGCTTTCCAGCACCTCAGTTTTCTACAACGGTGTAAGAGATACTTCACTCCATCTGATCTTCGTACCATTTATATCACCTATATCCGTCCAAAGACGGAATACAACTCTTAAGTACGGGCCGGCGTCCGAATGTCTGTTTTGAAGTTGCTCGACCGCGTACAGGAGAGGGCCAAGAGGCTAATTGGAGACGATAGGGTATCCAACTCTATTGGTTCTCTAGAGCATCGACGCAATGTAGGCTGTATTTCACTGTTTTATCGTTAAGAGCGCATCCATTTGTGGTCGATTGGCCAGTGAATCGCACTCTACGTTACAGGGAGAATTCATTTTTTAGCAGAACAGTTCGTATGTGGAATAAACTTCCTCCAGAGGACTTTACTGTCACTTTCATTGTGGGGAAATTCAAATCGAACGTTCTCCTCCCCATAGTTCTGGTATAATGGGAAGGAGTCATCCCTTGAGTGCTGGTCCTAGCGAAAAAAAAGAAAAACAGTGCAGCAGTTCCGTGCTAGCCACTGCACTAAATCAAAATTTAACGTTGAAAAAATAGTTGAGGTATAAGATATAATAGCAATAAAGATATAGTCTTATCAGGAAAAATTGTATACACTGTTATGTCCAGTTCGTGGCGTGCTTAGCCAGCAGTAGTTTGGCTGGTCTATGTCTACCTTAGAACAAGCTTAAATAATGTATCCTGTAACTAGATTCAATTGAATTCACGTTTATAAATAAATCGTCCTGCCCTGTCAGCCTTAAACTGACTTTGCTGAATAGGTTCGAGCAAATCCACCCATGGACACGTTTTTCGATTAAATCATTTGAGTGAGATCAATTCTTTTTAGACTCAATTTCGAACTGGCTACATAGGCTTAAGTACCCGTTATACGTCCAACCTGACTGGTTAATAAATAAGGTACCTGATAGTTGAACTAATATGATTATAGCGCTGACAGTCAAAACAATCCGTTGAGGCAGTTCGTCATTCACCTTATATTCACCTTCCAATCTTACTTTGTTCAATTGAAGTAAAGCTATCGGTATATTGAACAAGTCATTATTTTCTTTATGAAGAAAAATAACATGTTTGTAATCCAACTCAAACACCGCAATTCCTGCAACAGTGGCCTTCTTTCTATTTTTAACGAAATCATAATTTTTAAGCTTATACTTTATGTCAAAAGTAGTGCTCGGAGAAGTCGTGTTTGTGTAAACATTATTGAATACTTTTTACGATTTTTGCTCCAAACTTAACATTTATTCAAAACACATATACGCGCAGTTTTTTAAAAAAAAAGGTATTAATATATTATTAAGTCATTGTTATTTTTTCGTTTTTTTATTTTGATATTTTATTTTGTTGCTAAGTTCCATATAATAATGTACAACTTCATAAGTATCGAGTAACTAATTTAATTAATTAACTTTAATTATTGGAAATCCAGAAATATTTGAATACGCAAATAGGTTCGCGACATCCACCACTTACTAATTTACCAGCACTTATTCAAATGCAGCGCTTACTTGTACCTATTCTCTACCCAAATTATCTTTAACATTCAAAAATTAAATTTATTTTACTTATTATGGCCCATTCTCCAAACCCGAAAAAGTTGCATTGCTAATTCCACTTTTACACGGCATCAAAAGCAAGATCCCTTGGAATTATTGAAAAAGAGAAACTACCAATCTGTAAATATTTCTATTTTTTATTTTTTACTTAATTTTGTTTAAAAGTTTTAAAAGATATATAATTAACATAAATTAAACTTGCTCTTTGCAAGTATAATTACTGATATAATTTAACTTAATATTAAAACTTTGAAAAAACTTACTTTCTGTTAATTTTACAAACTCATTAACTACACGAAAATTGAAATTAAAAAATTAAGCTAAGTAAATATAAAAATAACTTAATATCATCTTTGTAACATTAACAATTAAAACTATTCTTAACAACTATATTGTACGTTACGTTATATCAGTAATGTATAACATAGGGTACATCTAGGCAATAGCAGCCTTGAGAACTAAAAATATAACACAATATTGCAATATTTATAATATTTATAACTGTTGCCCATATAACACTCTTTTATTTGTGCCACCAATTCAAATGGATTCTTTTTTGTAATAGACAGCTGTTTTGGGCCAGTAATATCTACACAGCCATCTAGGCAAGATATTCCTAAATATTTTTTAATTTTTAATTGTAGCTGAAGCTTAATAACATATACTCAAGAAATGAGAACACCTAGCACGCCCTTAAAAGTTGAAACCTTTTTGTAATATTTGTCACATGACTACAAATCATACTTATAGGATTTCCTCGGCAATACGGCTGGGTTCGTCCACCATTTATGCAGTAATTTAAATGTCCTATATTCTTCTAAACCCAGATAACATGCATTTGTAATGAGGACTTGTATTACATTTGAATCATCCATTGTTAGGCGAAAACGATTAGCTTTTTTACGCTTGATTAATGGCCTCGCTGTATCAAGACCAATTATTTTGTATTGTTTAACACTCAAATGATTGCTGACCATGCTACAGATATGCGCACCCAATGAATGCCCAACACAAGTTATTTTTTCTCTAGCCGCTCCATGATGAGTCAGAAAGGAATAAATCTGCAAAGAGTACATACTTTTAAAATTATATACATGAACTTGTTATTTACTCGTTGTATTTTTGAAATTCCATAATAAAATAGGCAAATAATTATTTTCTTTAATTAAATTATTTACTCGGTTCAATATAATTCTATTGACAATGCTTAATCTCTCTGTTAAACGCCTTGCTTAATACTGTCATGCCATACGTAACTACTATTTTTATTTATAGGCGAGTTTAAAAGTTTAGATACTCGTGATAATAAACGAGCTTTAGTTGGGGTCGAAATAACATGTCTAAATGTGATCGTGGTGCTCTCAGATCTAGCGCAATCGGTGTGGATAATATGGACCCCAGATTTTTAAATTATTGACTCCGGAGCTCTTAACGATCCTAAGTTACTTGTTCAACTCTATCTTCACGAAATCTATTTTTCTTAGAGAATGAAGATCTTTAAGGATCATTCCTATACCCAAGAGAAATGGTGGGCCGGTTTATCTAAGGTTCTTGAAAATATCCTTGGCGAACCATTAAAAGACTAGCTATCATGGGATGAATTTTTATCTCACGCGCAATCAGGATTAATTTGCTTAAGTGAACATAATTGATAGCCCCAGATCCGAACACCACGGCAACAGTAAGGGGTTCGATGCGGTGGATCCCTCGATCTTGCTGGAAAAACTAAGAAAATTTTTCATTTTTCAAACTTCTCCTGCAATCTTATATCCTTGTTTCTACCTTGGTGCCCGATCACAGGTAGTATGGATTAACGATACAAAATTTAATCCGCTTGGGGAAATACCATAGGGCTTTATTTTGTGACCACTTCTTTTCTGTCTTTACATAACTGATTTACCTGATGTTGCCGTCAGCAGTAAAATGCATATGTATGCTGATGATATACAGGTCTATAATTGAAGTGATGTAAATGACGATTCCATCTGTATGGGGGGAATAAATGACAATTTGAAGATGCTCAACTGCTGGGCAATAAATAATGGCTTGTATATCAACGCTTCAGATTCGAAGTGTATTCTCCTCTCAAGAAGTACGCTAACTTTTATCAATATTCATGTGCAAATTGGCAACAATATTATTGATTTCGTGAACTCTACGTCTAACTTAGGCATAATTTTCAATGTAGACTAACCTGGACTGATCACACCAACACTGTTGTTGGCAGAGTTTAGAGAAGCTTCGCACCCTAGGGGGGATACAGGATTCTACTTCGTTTGCTATACGCATGCTACTGGCAAGACCTTGCCTGATCCCTCAATGCTTTACGGCTGTAAAATTTATGCTGACTGTGACAGTACGGACCGGCGTAACTGGTGGTGGTATGCAACAATATTTTTTGCTATATAAATTTCGCAGGACCGCCGCGATCATATCTTATTCTAATGGAACAACATTCTAAGATCTCCTGAGACGTGGGTGATTAATTTTCTTCGATGGGATCATAGTTTCTCGAGAACCGTCATACTTATATGATCGAATAGTTTTTGCATTTCAAATTAATCTATGACAATGATAATAAACGCTATTACAAACTTCGGCAATTAATGGTTTTAATGATGACTAGCTATCCAATTTTCATCAAAATAGTTAATGAAGCATTTATAGGTAAGAAAATATTTAATGAGGATGAATCCAAAGAAAACATATTGTTACGGATATGTCTTGCTTAAGTGTTAAAAGAAAATACTTAAGCATTAAAGTAAGCTACTGGGTATGTTGTTTACTAATTGCGTGGCTTGCTAAGAAAACTTATGCATGCAAGACAACAACAAATTTCTAGTTACAAAACTGCAAGCAACAACATTCTGATATGCTGTTTACTAACTGCATGGTTTTCTAAGTAATCTTATTGTGATGTATTCAAACGCTTGAAGTTCGACCATTGACTGACTTTTATTATATTTAAGAAAAAAGGATAATTACTTAAGATAGAGAAAGCTTAATATCAGAGGTGGATAAGTATATGCAAGACAGGTACATAACACGCCTCCACTTAAATTTGATTTTTAATAATTTTTACAATAGTATAAATTTTATATTTATCTATAAAGTATAACAAAATTCATATATAGAGTTTATCTATGCATTCTGTCAAGTTAGGTCAATCACTTTGTTTTTTTCTTTTGTATTTTGAATAGCTATGCATTTTTGGGTTCAATCACTTTTGGTTAATGTATTTTGCTTATTCTGTATTATTAATAATTAATGCAATTTGATATTTTGTTTATTATATTTGGATAATATTTTGATTTTGGGCTCGAAATGATATCGAAAGAGGTAATCTATTTGTCGAACACTTAAAAAAGTCTTCACTCCAAATGTCTCAACTGAAATAACTGAGCTGCTACTTGTAGATGTTAAACCGGCAGTTCCCCTAAGGTTTGACCTTCGGGATATTAAAAGGGCAATAACGGATTTGAACTCTACGAAAGTGCCTGGACTTGATAAGACTAGTAACAGGATGTTGATTGAGCTGCCCAGTAGAGCACTGAGGATTATTCTTTTTATATTCAATGCAATTTTACGTCTTGAATATTTTCCTTCGAATTGGAAGATTTCTTTGATTACTATGATTGCTAAACCAGGAAAGGATCATACAAAAGTAGAATTATATAGACCCATAAGCCTTTTATCAAACGTGTCAAAGCTATTCGAAAGGATTTTAATTTCTAAGATGAACCCAATTCTAGGCGAGATAGGATGTATCCCGAACCATCAATTTGGATTTAGAAAAAAGCACAGTACAGTTGAACAAACACAAAGATTAGTGATTTTGGTCAAAATACGTTTGAAGAAAGAAAATATTGTTCGGCACTTTTCATAGACGTGTTTCAAGCATTCTATAAAGTATGGCATAAAGGCTTGAAATATAAGTTGAAGCTAAATTTGCCTGGAAATTACTATAAATTGCTAGAGAGTTATCTAAGTGACCGAAAGTTTACTTTGAGAGAAGGAGACTTTTTAAGCTTTGAGGCCGGAGTTCCCCAAGGTAGTATTTTGGGACCTATCCTATATATACTATATTCTTCAGACATGCCAACTGATAACCGAGTACATACATCAACATTTGCTGACGACACGGCTTTCTTAAGCATACACGAAAATCCCCAAGCAGCATCACGATACTTGCAAGACCACATAGTTAATTGGGAAAAATGATTGAAGAGATGGAAAATAAAGGTGAATGAAGAAAAATGTGCACATATAACGTTCACACTGCGAAGGGACTCATGCCCCCCCATTCGCATAAATAACCAAATAATACCACAAATTACAGAGGTCAAATACCTTGGTATGCAACTTTATTCGCACCTCACATGGAAAGGCCACATAGAATCCAAGTTAGCACAAATGAAGTTGAAAGCCGTCCAATTAATCTGGCTTATTGGCAGAAACTCAACTCTTAGCTTGGGTTGCAAACTTCTACTTTACAAGTCGGTCCTGAAGCCAATCTGGTTTCATGGAATCCAGTTATGGGGCACTGCCTCAGCTAGCAATATAGAAAAAATTCAAAGATGCCAAAATAAGATTCTACGACCGATCACAAATGCTCCCTGGTACATAAAAAACTCAAATATCCATAAGGATTTAAACGTGCCATCAGTTAGGGCAGAAATAGTGAAACATGCAATAACATATTTAAAGAGACTCGAAATACATCCAAATCCACTGGCCCGTAACATACTTAATGACAGTGGTTACATTAGACTGAAAAGGAGGGATACTGCTTCTCTCGCTCAAACATCAGAAGGATGATCCGCTGAATAGCAGTCAGCCTGAAGCATACTGAATTTTGTCTGGCACTGGCTGGGCTTGATTTTTATTATTAGAACTAAGATATAAGTAATTATTGTTAGTTTGATTACACCGGAGATACAATAAATAAAATAAGAGAGAAAAAAAATATTTTGATTATTTTGGATAACTTACATTCTTTAGTTCAAACACTTTTGCTTCATGTATTTTGCTTATTCTGTATTATTCATAATTAATGCAATTTGATATTTTGTTTATTATATTTTGATTATTTTGGATAACTATGCATTCTTTAGCTCAATCACTTTTGGTTAGTGTATTTTGCTTATTATGTAGTTAATGTAATTTAATATTTTGTTTTGCTTACTAATAATTATTGTACTATAACTTCTGTGTATAAATTATATTTAAGCAAAAGGAAAATAAAGACACTTCTTCAAAATCAAGAAACAGTCGCAGTGGTCTACACTCTCAACCTTCTCCGTGCAACGAAGTTCAAGTGCTTGAGTTGCAATATAAATCTTCAGGCGTATCGCTTAGAAGGTACATTGCTTTAAACATTTCCTCTCCGTGCAACCAAGTTCAAGTGCTTGAGTTGCAACCTAAATCTTCAGGAGCATCGCTTAGAAGGTACAATACAATTTAGGCTACACAAACTAGTGTGGCCTTATTCAGGTTATATATTACGATGTATCGTGTTTGGTGGTTGAATCAAAAGTGTTTTATTATTTCAACAAAGCTTTATATCTAATAACATTAATAATATATATAAATGGTGTTTCAATATAACTCACACCTAGATGTCGCAACACTACAACTCCCATCTCAAGTTTAATAATAAGTAATCATATTCATTAAATTTTGGGTTTATATACCAGAAATACATAAAATAAATGCCGTTATAATAACTACATCTAACCAATTCAAACCAAATATTTTCTCTAATTAATACGAAATACAGTTATATGCGAAAGCTCTTCTTGTTTACCAATACAAAAACGAAAAGCATAACTTACAACTGGTTTTCTACATTTTTAAATATAAATATAGTTTTGTAATATACAAAATATAATATAATATTAAAAAGTTATTCTTTGTAATTAGGACGTTGCAAACACCTTAAATTACGAGGCCTAGTCTTTCCTTGACCCGGAGTAACGTTCATCTGTCCACCCTCTTCCCCAGAAGTTGATTTATCAGCATCTGTTGGGTTTTTGTCAACGGAAGCACTTAGAACTGTCTGCTCGCCCACATCCGTACTCTCATTTTCGTTTTGTGTACCGCTAATCATTTGATTAACGTGTCTCTTAATTATCTTGTTGTTTCGAGTCAAAATACAACGATACGATTGCGGACCTAAACGTTCTTTAACCGTAGCTTCTTGCCATGAGGCTTTATTCGGATTACAATAGTCACGAACAAAAACACTTTTACCGGTATCAAAATTAATAATTCGTGCCCCTTTATGATTTTTGGTGTTAGACCACTGACTTTCAACTATTTTGTCCCTTACTAAAGGTGGACTAAGCATACTAAAACGTGTGTTAATCTCCTTACCTAATAACAATTTAGCAGGCGTTTCACCTGTAGCGCAATGTTTTGTTGATCTATAATCAAACAAAAACGTATTTACGATCTCGTCGAGATTTTCACTATCACGCAGATTGGCCAAAAGAGACTTTTTAAAAGTTTTTGCAAAATTTTCGGCTTGACCATTGGTCGCCGGGTGTCCTGGAGCGGTCAATATATGCTTAATATTATTTGCCTTCATGAAAACTCGGAATTCTTCGGACGTAAACTGTCGCCCGTTATCACTCACCAGAGTATCCATTAACCAAAACCTTCCAAAAACTTTACGCAATCTGCCGATAGTAAAAGTTGACGTTATACTTTTTGTTTTAAATACCTCGACCCACTTTGAGTACGAATCGACGATTACAAGAAAGTGAAAATCCTTAATAGGACCAGCGAAATCCATATGAAGTCTGGACCACGCAGAATCTGCGGACTTCCATGGAATTAATGGACTTCTTTCAGGACTTGCTTGGCCTAATTTACACGAAATACAATTGGAAACTAATTTTTCAATATCTTGGTCCACTTTAGGCCACCACACATACGAACGAGCTAAAGATTTAGTTTTTACTATTCCAAAATGTGAATAATGCAACTGCTGCAAAATTTTACCACGCAATTTTCGCGGAACTACCACTCTAAAGCCCCACAAAATACAATCGTATTCTACCGAAAGCTCATCTTTACGACTAACGAAAGGTAAAAATTCATCACCCCTCAACGATCCAACTTTGCCAACCTGAATGGCTTCCTTCAATTTAGCCAAAATAGGATCACGTCTAGTTTCCCTAGAAATATCCTTGAAATTTAAATTTAGTTTATTATCTCCATTAATATAATTTACAAAACCAAAGTCTTCACTGACTTCTACTACTTCTCGTTGAGTAATACGAGATAAATGATCTGCAGAATTTTCTGCACCTTTAACAAAACGCATGGTATAATTAAAACCAGATAAAATAAAAGCCCATCTTTGGATACGAGCTGCTGCCATAACAGGCAACTCTTTATTTTCCCCAAAAATGGATAAAAGCGGTTTATGATCTGATTCTAAAGTAAAATGTATACCCAGTAAATACTGCCTAAGTTTTGTTACGCTGAAAACAATAGCCAACGCTTCCTTCTGTATGGTACTGTAGTTCTTTTCAGCTTGTGTAACCGCGCGAGAAACAAAAGCTATGAGCTTTGTCGAGCCATCCGCACACATATGGGATAAAATACCCGCTACCGCGTAATTAGAAGCATCCGTTGAAAGCAATATAGGCAGTCTAGGGTTAAAATGGACTAAAATTTTATCTGACGTTACCTCCGCTTTCAACAACTCAAAAGCATTCTGACACAACTTAGACCATTTAAATTTTACACCTTTTCGCAAAAGTTCATAAAGCGGTGCCATTTTATGGGCAAAATTAGGAATAAATTTTGAATAATAATTCAGCATTCCCACAAACGCTCTAACCTCAGACACATTTTTAGGAACTGGTGCTTCCAAAACTGACGAAATACGATCCTTATTCATACTTAAACCATTCCGATCAATGTTGAATCCTAAATACGATATTTTATCTTTGAAAAATTCACATTTAGTACTATTAAGACGCAAACCTACAGACTCTAACTTAGTTAATACCCCTCAATAGTTTTGACGTGATCCTCAAAATTACGACCCGTGATGATGATATCATCCAAATAGTTTACTACGTTAGGAAACTCACGTAAAACATTTTTAATAGTCCTCTGAAAAATAGCTGCCGCAGGCTTGACTCCGAATGGCAAACGAGTCATTTTAAATATACCCATGTGGGTACTCCATGCGCATAACAATTGAGAACTTTCATCTAACAACAACTGATTATAAGCGTTAGACAGATCTAATTTTGTAAAAAGTTCTCCACGAAGAGAAGCAAATAGTTCGTCAATTAACGGAAGAGGATATTTAACGTCTTCTAAATATCTGTTGATGGTAGATTTATAATCCCCACATATACGGATCTGACCATTGGGTTTAATAATGGGTACCAAAGGTGTGCCCCATTCCGAATTGTCTACGTGTACCAACACGCCTTTATCAACTAAATCCTGTAGTTGTATTTCAATTTTTGAGCGCCAAGCTACTGGCACAGGCCTTGGTTTAAAAAAAATTGGTTTAACGTTTTCCATTAAATTTAATTTCACCGCACCACCTGTATATAAACCTAAATCTTCTTTAAACAAGTTTGCGAACCGTTCCTTTATGCTTAGTACACATTCACTTATGTCCTTATTGAATTTACATTTGAGAGACCAATACCGAACTTCGTCATAAAATCACACCCTAATATAGGAGGGCTACGCGAATTTGTAATCACAAAAGTTAAATTTTTAATTTGGTCACGAAATCTCACTGTTGCTAAAAACCCACCAATAACATTTATGCCATCTCTCCCGTAGGCACATAATTTTTTAGCACAGGGCTTCAATTCCCCGTCTTTAAAAAAATTACCAAAGGTTTTACCTGACATCAACGAACAAACAGCCCCAGTGTCCACAACAAACTCAATCATTACATTATTGACTTCTACCGACAATGTAAATGGAGCAGCAGAACGTTTCTCCGCTACACTGTAAACAGAAAAAGAATTATCATTACTATATTCATTTACTCCTTCACCACAGTTATTGGTAGGCCAATTCCTGTTTGATACTTGAACTACATTAACTTGACTGTTACCGCATACACTAGCCAAATGCCCTACTCTGCAACACTTGTTACAAACACTGCTTTTGTATTTATATTTATCGCTTGCGTGATTCTTCCATCCGCAATGAGTACACCTCTTTTTTGCCTTCTTGCTGCCGCTATTATCGCTTACATTGAACTGTTTGTTACTTTTACTGCTACTCGTTGCTTCGTCTTTGCTGCCGCTGTTGGTGATATACTTTTTAGGTCTCCGTGCGTATTTCCTTTGCACATAATTAACCTCTTTCTTTGTACCTCTTTGCGCACACAACTTAGCCTCTATCGTTAACGCCTTCCTTAAAGCCACTTCTAAAGTAAGGGTTTCATCTTCCTCACAAAGCCTTTCAAAAATTTTGCCTTCAAATCCAGTGACAAATTTATTTATTACAAATTTTTCCAGCTGTGCTCCAAATTTGCACTCCATTGCTAATTTTTTTAAACGTGCATACCACACTGATACGGACTCCTCATCCTTTTTCTTTGCGTCAAAAAAAATTCTACGCTCCCGAAAAACTATCACTGGGGGTGAATAATGCTGGTTTAGCATGCCACACAACTCCTTATACTTCTTCTTCGCAGGTAAATCAGGGAAACACAATTCCCTCAACAAGCCATACGCTTCCAGGCCAACGGACTTCAACAACGTTGACGTTTTTTTACAGTCATCTTGCACGGCCGCCTCTATAAAATGCGAGTCCAACACCTCCTGCCAAAGATACCACTTATCCACAACCGGCCGGAACTCCTTTATACCAGTTGCCATGGATGTTGTAACCATACCCTTATTGTGAGCTATTGATGTACCACCTGGACTTGGCATATTGAATAAATAAGACCACCCAAAATTCACACGATCCTTTTTTTTACAGAAAATCTGCTTCTTTATATAATATTTATTATATAAAAAAAATCTTTAAACAGAAAATGTATTCTTGACAAGAAAAAAAAAATTTTTTTTTAAACGTATATGCTATGCACACTGCCTTTTTTTATTTTTTCCAAAAGTCGTCGCCACTACGATGTATCGTGTTTGGTGGTTGAATCAAAAGTGTTTTGTTATTTCAACAAAGCTTAATATCTAATAACATTAATAATATATATAAATGGTGTTTCAATGTAACTCACACCTAGATGTCGCAACACTACAATACTACTATAATAAACATATAAATTTTTTGTAATTCAATGAAAATTAACTGATCTATTTATAACATTCCAATATTCGTACGAAATCAGTTTTATATCGGTTTTATAAGCATTCAGTATAACAAAGGGGCTTAGTTTTTATTACAATTATAAAATTTAGAAAAGTAAGTTTTCAAATAGTTAAATTTATTTATAAGTAATTTATTCATCGGAATCATTTTCAATCTAAGTAATTTTATTATTTCTGCTTGATTCCTTTATATAAATATTTCATGATATTCATGAGAATCATGAGAATATCATGAAATATTTACATATAGAGGAATCAAGCACAAATAATAAAATTACTTAAATTTATTTATGCTTATCTTTTGTTTGCTCTGGGTCTTAGTACTCTTCTGTATGCATGTTCACTCTCTTTGCTTTGAGTTGAATTTGACAAATTTTCATTTGTATTAGTATCTAAGTTATCATTATTTTCTAAATTACAAGCTAATTCATCCATATTCTTCTCATTAATATCATGTGACCTTTCAACAGCTTGATTCATGGAAATTCCATATGAGCAAGATGGCAAATCTGATGAATCATTCTGAATATTTTGATTTTCATGATCATTCTGAATATTTTGATTCTCATTTACTCCTGCCCTTATTTGATCAGTATGTCTTTTTATAATTTTACCTGTTTAAAGAATACATTGATTTGAACGTGGACCTGTCCTATCGGTTTTAATAGCAGGGGCCTAAGACTTTGAATTTACATTTGTGTAATCTCGTATGAACACATTTTGACCTTTTGCAAACTTGAATGATCTCTTGCCTTTATAATTTGAAATACTTTTATTTTGCTGCTCTATTATTTTATCTTTAACAAGAGGTGGTTTAATTAGATCAAATAGAGTTCTAATCGATCTTCCAATTAAAAACTTTGCTGGATTTTCATCAGTTGAGCTGTGTTTTGTATTGCCATAATCCATTAGAAAACGATTTAAAATGACGTCAATATTTTCATCATTTTCAGAATTTAAATTTTCATAAATAGATTTTTTTTTAAGTTTTCACGAAATTTTCAACCTGGCCATTGGATGTGCAGGAGCTGTTAATATATGTTTAATTCTATTGTTTGAAGTGAAATTTTTAAATTCTTCACAAACAAATTGCCTGCCATTAGAACTGACAATAGTGTGGGGAATGCCAAAACGATAAAAAATTTCTCTTAGTTTTAATATAACAAAATTGGAAGTGATATCCTTGGTTTTGAAAACCTCTACCCATTTGGAGAAAGAGTCTATGACAATAAGAAAATGATAATTTCTAATGGAACCTGCTAAGTCTATATGTATTCTTTGCCATACAGAGCTTGTAGGACTCTAAGGTATAAGAACGCTTTTTTTGAACTAGTCGTAAGTTTTTGACAAGGAATACATGATCTTGTTAAATGTTCAATATCAGAATCGATTTTGGGCCACCAAACAAATGATCTGGCTAGCGCTTTGGTTTTGCCGATACCTAAATGAGATTCATGTAGAATATGAAGTGCTGACGCTTTTAATTTTGTAGGAATTATAACTCGGTAGCCACATAATTAACAATCATGGTCTAGAGTTAACCCGGTATATTTAAATTTTTCATCTTTGAGTTCCTTCAGTTTACCCATTTTTACGAATTCGCATACCTTAGAAAGTATAGGATCCCGCCTAGTTTCTCTAGCAATGTCCTTAAAATCAAGATTTAAAACATTACCTTTTTTATATAATTAACAAATGTAGTACTATCGTTTGTACTATCAGTATTACTGCATATGTGTTGAGGGATTCGCGATAAATTATCAGCTTCATTTAATTCACCTTTAACGTGTTCAATTTTATAATTAAAACCGGGAAGTATAAAAGCCCACCTTTGACTACGCACTACTGCCATTACTGGTAAGCCTTTATTTTCTCCAAAAAGAGAAATTAATCGTTTATGATCAGTAAAAACATTTCCGATTAAATATTGTTTGAATTTAGTAACACAAAAAATTATAGCTAATGCTTCCTTTTCATGGGTACTATATTTTTGCTCAACTTTCGATAAAGCCCTTGAAACAAAAGCAATAGGTTTTAAATCTTTGTCAATTTTGTGTGAAAGAATGCCCGCTATGGCAGAATCTGAAGCATCAGTGGTGAGAAAAATTGGAAGTTTTGGGTTAAAATGAATTAAAACTTTATCAGACGTAATTTCTTTTTTCGGTTTGGTACGCAACTTCACACTCTTTAGACCATACGAATTTTACATTTTTCTGTAATAATTTATATAAAGGAATCATTATTTTTGCATAATTATTGACAAACTTTGCATAATAACTGACCATGCCTAAGAATGCTCTTAGTTCCGAAACATTACTAGGAATGGGAGCGTAAGTAACAGAAATCATCCTCTCTTTCTTTTTCCTAAGACCAAATCTGTCTATAGTAAAACCTAAACAAATAATTTCATTTTTAAAAAACTTACATTTGGACGAATTTAGTTTAAGTCCAGCCAACATTAACTTGTTTAATACAGCTTTTAAATTTTTAATATGTTCTGTCATATTTTTACCCGACACTGTAATATCATCTTGATATACAACTACAAATGGTTTACCTTGTAACACATTTTCCATAGTCATTTGAAATTAGCGGCTGCTGATTAATTACCAAAAGGTAAACGCTTCATCTTTAATGTGCCAATATGAGTTGACCAAGTTCATAAAAGCTGTGATTTTTCATTAAGAATCAATTGGTTACAGGCACTGAACAAATCCAGTTTTGAAAACGAACAAAATTTTTGAAGTGAAGCAAAATTTTATCAATTAATGGGAGTGGATATTTAAAATCTGTTAAATATTTATTAATGGTAACCTTATAGTCACCACAAATGCGGATATCACCACTTGATTTTAAAATTGGTACAACAGGTGTACCCCCTTCTGAATGATCAACCGGTTCTAAAATGTCACTTGTTATTAATTCCCTCAAATTCTTTTCAACTTTATCTTCCACGCTAAAGGAACGGAACGTAATTTACAAAATACAGGTCTTGCATTTGTGTCGATGGACAATGAAATTTTACCAAATTTGTATGCTCCGAGACCACTACTAAATACTTCGTAAAATTCGTTTTTTATCTGCTCAGTTATAATGAAAATTTGATCAGAATTAATTTACTTTAACAAGCTCGAAATTAAATTTTCTTAAAAAATTTCTTCCAAATAAAGGACTGTTATTATTATTTGTAACAGTCAATTTAAGTTTTTTGCTTACATTTACTTCAATTGTTTCAATGTATTCTCCTAACACTTCTATTTTATTTCCATTAAAATCGACATATGGATCTTTACAGAGCATGAGACTTACTTTTTTATTTAGTTTTTTTACAAATGTTTTTGATATCAAACTGCATGGAGCACCAGAATCACATATCACGTCAATGGGAATTCCATTTATTTTAATTAAAACTTTGTAAAGCTCTGTTGAATTGCCACAAACTCTATTGTTATAAATACTGCAAATAGAAAATTCATTAAAATTATTTTCAGTAAACTCTTGACTATCTACATCTGATTCAGATACATAATTTACAGCTTTTTGCCTTAATTCTACAAACTGAAGCTAAATGTCCAACCTTACCACAACAATTACATTTACATTGTGTAAATCTACACATATTAGATTTATGGATCGCCACCCACAGTGAGAACAGGCATTGTTCGACTTCTTTTGATTAAATTGTTTATTTCCGTAACGACCTTAATGATGACCTTCATAGCTTGTTGATTTTGCAGTTTTGTTGTAGTTTTTAGTTTTGTATTTACCTCCTTTGACATTTCAAACCTGCAAAAAATTATCATCTTCTTTGGCTACCAACTTCATCTCCATAATAAGGGCTTTTCTGAGTGCTTCATCAATTGTTAATTTTTCGTATTCTTCACAAAGTCGCTCAAATATTTTGTTGTTTATCCCCATAATGAAACCTTGTGCTGCTGTGTGAAAGTTTATTCGTTCACGATAAACTATGACTGGAGGAGTATAATGCGTTTTTAATAAGTAACAAAGCTCTTTGTACGTTTTGGATACAGGCGCATCTGGACTACATAAATTATGTAGTGTTTCATACGCAATTGTTCCTATTGATTTTAAAAGAGTAGCTTTCTTTGCATTTTCTTCGCTACAATTCATTTCAGCAATATGAATATCAAATTTCTCCTTCCATAGAACCCAAGATTCATTCCGGGGAGAAAATTGAGGAATGTTTGGACGATAAATCATAACAGCGCTACTTTGTACATTGTCTGGCATGATGATTGCTTTTTTTGTTTTTTTTTTATTTATTTATTTAAAAGAACTTGTTTTAGTTAAAACCTGACAAAAACCCCAAAAAAAATGTTTGTATTTTTTCAATAAATACTGACTAAAATAATAGTTTTTTTTTATTGTTTTTGTTAATGGTATAATATACAAGATTTTATATTTAAGAAAAATTGTTAAAATTTTTTTCATGTGTAATAACACAAGTGTTTAACTCAGAGAATGATTCTGAGTTGGGCCACACTAGTTTGTGTAGCCGGAAGCTCTCTTTTCTTCGAGGGGGTTCGCCTGAAGATAATCATTGCAAATCAAGCACTTAAAATTGGTTGCACGGAGAGGATGCGTCAGGTAAAGGTCCTGACGAAGGTATTTTACGGAGACAAAGTAATTTGGGGTATCTTGCAAGCGATATCACTTGAAGATATGAATTGTTACTCAAGCACTTGAAACTTTGTAACACGGAATAGAACCAACAATACTTCTTGTTTAAATTATTTGTTAATTATTACGTAAAAATGCTTGCGTATCAGTAACATATGAAATTAAAGTATTAAATCTAGGTTACAAATGTGACCTATAAAAAAATGCAAGCATACAATAAAAATAAAAAATGAAATAAAGTATTATAACGGTGAAGGTATGAACAACAAGTTCGTATATACGAATCAATTTTAACCTCGTCGCCAATGTAATGTATTGAAACGCTTGAACTTCGATCATTGACTGACTTTCATTATATTTAAGAAACAAGGAGTAAGTAAACAATAATTACTTAAGATAGGGAAAGCTTAATTGTAGTGTTATTATCAGAGGTGAATACTTATCCAATAACACTTATGTACCCAAGACAACAATAAATATCTTTAAATAAAATCCATGAAGAAACTTTATCAGCATAAAAACAAAAATACACACAGCCATATAGGCGCCTATACATTGAATGGCCAACATACAACAACAAAATGTGATACAAAGGAAGTTAAGAGAATCCCAATTTTTCTAGACTTCTAGTGGACTAATAAAAAAGAGCGTCTGAGTGGTTAGTTAATGAATGGAAAAATAAACATCATGAAGTAAAGACGCGCATCTTAGTAAATTGTTCTGTAGTGTCAACTTTGTTTGTAGTCAAAGTAAATAAACTTGTAATTAAAAAAAAAACTCTAAAATCTGGTGTTTTTTATTTTGCAATAAAGAACTCACAACAAAACGTTTATAAAAGGTATAAACGTAACGTACAGTGTGTCATTTATATCAAATACAAATATCACCTGAGGTATTTGTTTGATAATAAAAAGATAAAAATACACACACTAAAAACTGACAATCTGATCTGCAGTCACGTTACTTAAAAAAATTAGTAAATCCCAACGGCATCTGATACAATTAAAATAAGTCATTTATATTAAAAAAAAATAGTTTAACATCAGCCTCTTTATTGATGGGTGGGTGAATTTGAGGTTAGGAACTAAATTGCTTGATATTTATTTGGTAAAAAGTTGGGAAATTTAAAACATGACACATTTCACTCTAAAGCAAATAATTTCAAGTGTGAAAATATACTATCATAATGCAAAAATTTCACTGTATACTGAAAAATTCCAGCAGCTCTTCCTTGTAATCAGGCTCCTTTTCAGATCGCTGTGTGTAATTTAATTGCTAAATTCAAGGCTCACTGTATGGTTGTTGATAATAAATCAACACAAGAATCGCGTAGTAGCCGTTGCGATGCAACATAGCCACTGCAGAGAACGCTGTTGAAAATGAGGTGAAATATCAACTTGTCGGGGTTCACAACAATTGGGCATCAATAATTTAATCAAAGCCGACCATAGCTTGGGTCGAACGTTTTTGAATTGACTAAAGGAAAACAACGCATTTTTCAACGAAACCGTCTTTAGTGATGAGATTTATTCTCAATTGGGCAGTTCTATAAGCAAACAAAATTGTCGCATGTAGCGTTCACAAAATTTAGAAACAGTCTTTGAAAAACCATTACATCCAATGGCTAACGTTGATATCACACATTTGTTGAAAAATGTACTACAAAAATTTTGTGGTAAGAGCGAACGTCTGCCAACGTTCAGGTGGTAGATATTTGCCCGACATCATATTATTATTAATCCCATATTTCTACTTTACATTATTATTAAGAAAACTATAATTAAAAACACAAAAACAAAAAACAAATAATTTTTAAAACCATTTATTTCCTTTACAACATTAACTTTGACAAATCAGCAATTAATAAATTGATTTACTTTAATTCGAAGCACCGGACTGACACAGCTAGTAACCGAGACCAACTTTATTTGCATAATTCTTGTTGCCTCGTCATTGTACGATCATGTTGCAACAATATGTGCCAATGTGCAGATCCTGATCCAGCAAAATCGATTGGGTATCCAAAATTTATTCCTTTTTGTTTTCGACGAAAAACAATTCAGAAAGTTCAATGATTTTATGCAAAAAATTTTCGGCAACAATCACACCCTAACCATTCGCAATCCCTCACTATATCAAACCGGCTATTGACGACAATTGGATGTCTGCAATTATACTCTATAAATTAAAATCATTTTCTCTTATTAAATTCTTAAAATTTTTACATCTTATAAGAGCAATTTTAGATCCATGTTATTTGTTCAGAGATCCTATTAACGATATGAAAAAATAAACAAAATCTTGTTACTAGTTTAATGTTACATATTATTCAAAATTATAAACTTTTAACCAAGTCATGAATGTAGGACATGGGACACTAAAGTAAAGTTGTGCTTCGTAAGAAATATTAGTATTTGGTAGAAAATATATAATAACATCATACAGCGTTCCTACCAAGCTTTTTGGACTTCTTTCCATTTTTTGCTTTACATTTCGCACGTGCTCATCGACATCATTCCACAAGTTCTCAATTGGACTGCGGTACGGAGATTGAGCTAGCCTCTTCAGAATAGTGATATTGTTTTCCTCCAATCAACTCTTCACTAGCCATGAAGTGTGCTTAGGGTTATTATCATGCATAAATTTACGCATTAGGGGCATATTGTCTTTAACGAATGGTATCATATTGCTTGTAAGTATGCTTTTGCAATTGTGCTCGTCCATTTTAGTAGTAATCCTGTGAATTGGACCTACATTAAAATAAGATATCCTCCCTCTGAGTCTAGTTATTATTCGAGCTCTAGAGCGTTGCGTCACATTTTAATAGGTACCATGTTCCCTGATGTGTTCCAGTGACTCGTAAATCTTTTATCTAGAGTATTTAAATAGCTTTCAAGATTGTAAAAATTATACTGTTTTGAAACTGTCACAATAAAAAAGCTTAAATTTATTTTTACCGAATGCGAACTAAGTATATTTATTTATGTAATTTTAATTTTTTTTTTTTCATTTTAAGTCTAACCGGCAGCGGGCCATTTGGTGGTAGCTGTCAGATACATGGTCCTATTCCACCTCTAACGCAATCCGAATCCGACGATATGACTGCAGTTCCTGATTTGGAAGTAGGGCCATCTGGTATAAAGAGTCCTATTTTATCCAACCCAGCATTTTCGCACTCAAAATGTCCACCAAGAGTTCATCGCAGTTGTTTTTGTGTACAATTTATTGCAGAGCACACCAAAAGGCAAGAGGATTCAACAAAGGTATTTGATAAACTAATTATTAATTTTATACGTCAGTATATATAACATATGTACGTAACTTTAAAAACATCTTTTTTTTGACAATAATATTGTTGCGAAGATGTTTTGTTTAAGTTTTAAAGGAAAATCATTTTCATTAAAAAAGTAAACGAAGCGACCTATTGTGTCTTTAACAAATTATGTAGTTTTTAAAAAATAATACGCATACAAGGCAGAAACAACATGCTTATTAAAGATTCCACGAAATAACAGAAAACAAAAATAACTGACACAGAACACAAACAATAACACACACAGCCAAACGGGCACCTACGCTGAATAATGATAACAGAACAATATTTGATGGTGTTGAAGCAGAATTTCCTTGTACCGCTTAAAACGGAATATATAAGCACCGTCGGTTAGGCAGCGACGTTAGTTGAAGTGAAAACATCGTCGAGTGTAGACATAAAGATAATAAAGCAGCTTTTAAGCGTTATAGTATTAAGTTACTATCGTGTATTATTGTGTGAATAAATCGTGTAATTTAAAAACTTTAAAGTGTTGTGTATAATTATTTAATTAAAAAATTAAACGTAAGAATATCCTAAAAATCACAAATTGGTATCAATAAACTCTTACTCAATAATTTTAAAGACATGACTTTTTTATTTTCAGATTAGTTCTTTAACGTGGATTAACCAGTTATACATGTTGGAAAAAATAAAGGAAAAAAAGATATATGTATTTATTTTTATATTTATATATACTTAAAACATTTATTATTTATATATATATTGAAGGTTTTTATTTTCTGAAATTTTCAGTTTGGCGGACAATAAATTTGGGTCTCTCATTTGACTTTTGATACCACGCGTACACATCAGTGTCATATTATTGCCGTATAGTTATT
This sequence comes from Trichopoda pennipes, assembly GCA_030448955.1. NCBI lineage: Eukaryota > Metazoa > Arthropoda > Insecta > Diptera > Tachinidae > Trichopoda > Trichopoda pennipes. Next base: position 5,266,954 of record JASKUP010000004.1, on the reverse strand, counting down.
CAAGTATTTTTGATTCCATTTTTTCATAAAAACGCAACCCTGTTAAAGCGTAAAAAATACAGCATTAATAAAACAGCATTAATAAAAAAATTAAATTTATAAACAAAGAAAATAAAATTTTTTCTTAGGTATACAGAAATGAAGACCGGAATCGCTTTTCTGGGATAAACAAGAAATTGTTTTCATTAAATAAACTGTTAACCGTAAAAGCATGTACCCTTATTGCCTTAATTCAAGTTTACGTTTAAAAGAATATAAAACCTTTGGAGAAGCGGTTTAATGTTTTTATAGAGAACATGTACTGCTATAAAAAAGGGAACCTGTGAGTGAGAATAATAAATTTAATTTTGAGTAAAGTAGTATTCAAAATGAAATAATAAATTGCAGAGTAATAATGTGTTTTAATTTTTACTAGAAAATTCTTTCACACAATTACATTAGTCAGTTAAATATAATTCTTACTAATTTAATACGAATACAAACAATTAATATAATTATTTAAGTAATTTATAATTATTCGGAATCATTATCAATATAAGCAGCAATTTTATCCGTGCTTGATTCCTTTTCAAATAAATATTAAGTGATATTCTCACAAAATATTTATTACAAAACAATTTTCATTAAAAATGAACATTTTATGATATTCTCATAAAACATTCTTTCAAATAAAAATATTTGAAATGTTTTGTAATGGGGGAGAGCACATCCATATTACAATTTCACTTTCGCTCACAAAGCTCATCAATGAATTTTACCCCAATATTGTATAGAAAAACCTAAGTGTCTTATATCCAAAGCCAAATTGATTTTATAAGAATTTTTTCCATAAAATCAACATAACCTAGACATCAAGACTTAAAAACACTTCTATACAAACATTGCAAAACATTTCAAAACAACAAAAACATTGTTTATTTTCAATTTTCTACATAAGGGTTGCCATTGGAAACCATTCATATGTAATTTGAAAGTTCAGAAAATAAAAAATATTTGTAAATAAAACAAAACATTTCAAATATTTTTATTTGAAAGAATGTTTTATGAGAATATCATAAAATGTTCATTTTTAATGAAAATTGTTTTGTAATAAATATTTTGTGAGAATATCACTTAATATTTATTTGAAAAGGAATCAAGCACGGATAAAATTGCTGCTTATATAATTATTTAAAATATTTATTTTTTATTTCTTTTATCATCTATTATAATTAAAATTAAAATCGACTATAAATGAACATTTTTTGTTAAAAATAAACAACTGAAAATCTTACAATTTATTTAAAAAAGAGATGAGTTGATTGATGCGCTATTTTTGTTTGTGTTAAACGGAGTCTAGTAAAACACTTATGTTTAAGACAGTTTGTAGTGGTCGGAATATTTATTGACTACTTATCAGGTTTAATTATTTTTATAGATGATTGTATCTAAACCAATTTTGAAGAGAGGCAACGTTTAGATTAAAAATGAGGTCCCTGGATACGAAATTATGTTTTTAGGCATAAACAAATAAATAGGATACAAATAAGCTATTTTTGCTACTTTGTCAGCAGCTTCGTTTCCCATAATACCAATGTGACTTCATATCCATAAAAATTTGTAGCGGAACCACCCTGATAGAAATTATAAATATTCACACATGCGGTCGCAACAAAAGATTTAACATAATTCAAATTTCTTAAGTGCAATGCACTGCTAATGCAGACATGATTGTTGTTTCTATATTTGGCATGCATACGGCCTTCAATTCATATACCCCAAATACAGTTTTCTTGTGTTGTTTTTGTTCAAACTTGTGCTAATCGGTGCGTTTCAAGTGACACATTTATTTTGTGGGAAACAATCCCAAAATAAATGTAATAACAGTTGGATCACAATACACTGTTTGGCCAATTCATGATACTAATATTCCTTCATAATATTAGTATTAATTATATTTGTACATAGTTATTTTAATATATATATAATATATTATATTATAGAACCACTCAATCACAAATTTTATGATACTATCTAAATTTATTATTGCCTGGTTAAACAATACAAATTATATAGTAAATTAGTTAAGGATAGATAGAATTTAAGAATGAGTGAGTTTTATTCTCACCAACTCTAGATTAGTTTACAACCTTCTCATAGTCGTTATATAACCGACTGATATTTAGAAGGAAAGATCATTATTTATTCTTGTTCCTCCAAGCTCCCAGCTGAACTAATAATTACTGCTCCTAGCAAGTAATTTACTAGTACCAATGAAACTTTCAATTAGGCAATAAAGTTGGTTAAGTGAAGCCAATGTCGAATAAAGACGTAGAGAAAATAAAGCAACTTTTAAGTGTTAAATAGATAAAGTTAATACCGTGTATTTTTGGTTGTATAAATGCCAACAAGTAAATAAATCGTACTTTAAAAGTGTTTGTGTAATTATTTTGCAGCAAAATTACTCTGTAAAATAGCGTTTATTAAAGGAATAAAGGTAACAACTCTCAGAAGTGGGATTGCTCAAAAAAATAAATTATAATGAAGTCTGATGAACTAAGAGAGGAGGAGCTAAAAAGGAGCTGAATAAATTCGATTTTCCCACAACAGGCAATCAGACAGATTTACAAAAGAGATTAAAAAAGAGTTACGAGGCTGAGTGCATAAGGTAAACGGGACACTGCAAGACTTCGTCATGAAGATTGAACGTTTAGTGTAGCTAACTTTCCTGGTGAACATCATCCATTTCTGGTTTAGTTCAAATTGAAGCATTTGTGAATACCATAAAGGAAACAGATGTTAAATATGGGCTTTTCTATGCACAAAAATCATATTTCACAGAAACCAGGCCCAGGAGACCACAAAAGGCCAAAAAAGGCATCTCAAAGTCACAAGTTTACGAGGTGTGTCGTCTTGAGATTGATACGCAAAGTTACAGAGACAAAAAAGTAAGATGAAAGAGATGATTGAGCAGATACTAGAAGGAAGTTTTAAGTCTCACGTTAAATACTTCAAATGATCGTAAATGGCCAGATCACATACTTAAAAATAGTTTAACGAAATAACGAAGCGATTGAGAAAATAATTTGAATCTAAAAGGTTACATCTCTATAAAAATACCTGGAACAACTCCACGAAAATCGTGCAAGGAGAAGTTTAAAAACACCACTTATAGAACTTCAAATTTATAAAAATTAATAAAGGAGAAAAATATTAAAAATAACCAATACACTACATGGCTAATTACTGTTAAAATAACTGTTCCTAGCTGACCAAGGATATAAATTGAATAGATCTGAGAAATTATTGAAAATACATAAATGCACTACAAGTTTTGCCCTTTCTTTTATCTCTATTAAAAGTTTCTGAATTAAACAAACATTTCGTTCTTATTTCTGAAATTTAGCGCAGCATCGAATACAGATCGACTGTCATTGCAAATTATATATGTATTTCATTGATAAGAATTTACATACATACACACATTTAAAGATATAAGATCTAATGGCTTCCGCTTCAAATATTGTTGTACTTTGAGGGAGTGGTCCAACTAATTTTATTTGTCCATATTCATCAGCAATAGAGAAAGCTACATTTGTTATTGCTATACGGATGGTTCAAATCCGTATAAAAAAAATCCAACTTTCATTTTTATATTTGCTGACTAGCTCACTGAAGAGTGCTTTGTAAATACCTGATGTCGTAAAGCTTTTGTTAAAGAGCTGAAGGTCTTTTATAAAAATGTTCGACTCTAGCAGCCATGGAGGATGTTTTACCGATTTAACCGATTAAACTAGTTTTAATAGACTTTTAGTACGCATGAAACTCTTTTTTGATATATACTTAACTTAACGCTATTTCATCTGCTGGTGAGGTCTCTCTTAAGATTATTACAATAAGTCTTAAAACTACATTTATAATCAATGTTTAATCCTAAGATTTTATGTTATTATAAATAAGATTGATGTAGCTACAATTACGTTTTTTTGAAAGAAATACTTGTTCCAGAGAGTTTTATTTATCGGTTTCTACAAACTATGTGGTCCAGGTACAATAGTGCCTGATTGTTTTATATGAGGTTATATTTTTTAATATACAACTTTAGGCGTCTAGATATAATTTTTTCGAAATTCAGCGAATAATATTGGGCGGTAGGAATTAATGTTTTCTATAACTTTGCATTTCTTATGTATGACCAATACCGAGGTAAATTTGAAAAATTGCGTATTGACGTTAGACTCAAAAATATTGTTAGCCAAGTTTAAGATGCATGTTTTTAAAAAATATGAGATTTTAACATTGTATATATAATTTTATTATGCCCTGGTGTTTTGCCTTTAGAGGTACTTAAGCCAAATTGTAATACCTGCATGTTAAAAGGTTGCTCAAGAGATTTTGCCGTAAAAGGAAAATTTATTACATTCAAAGAAGTAAGTGTTCGCATCTTCGCATCTTTAAAAAGTTATAAAAAATTATAATCCCTTGAACTGTGTGACCAGTGCTTTACAAACGATTCTGATATGTCGTAGAGATTTGTGACTGTGGTCCCGTTAACATAAACAAAACTCATTATATTTGGTCGAAAGTTCCCTGATAATTTTCGAATATTTTGCAATAAAACAGAAGAGATTGTAAACGGATTTAGTTTTTTAATAAACTCTAAATGATCCGGCTGTTGCAAACTTTTTTTTCCTATTGAATATTGCATTTTTTTCTTGTATAGTAAAAGGCTTTCTAAAGGGAGAAGCAACGTCTAAATTGTCTCCAAAGATTTTGTTTTTCAGTTCTTAGCTGTTGCGCATCAACAGAGATCACCGGGTATTAATCTAGCTTTATTTCTATAAGATGAAATAGGAATACTTTCATTATTATATTTCTAATAGATGCAACTTCCTTATTAACATTATTAGAAACACTAAACTTTTCACTTAACTTAGATATTTTATCCTGATAAGTTTGGCTCTTTGTGTTAAATTTACAATTCATAGGATAAATGGTATTACTATTGCCAATTTTTCCCTGTATTTGGAATTCATTAATGATGGGAAAATGGTTAATATTGTGAGTATCATTAATGATATACCATTTCCATTGTGATATAATTGATATGGATACAATTTTCAAATCAATATGAGAAAAAGTATTATGCGTGCTAAGGTGTGTTAAGGATCCTTCATTTAATGCCGAAAGATTGTTGTTTATCAAAAATGATTCTACTATTGCCCTTTTAGTATTCGTATCTGACGAGCCCGAATAAAGTTTCAGGCGTAAAATCTCCAACCATCATCAACAATATCATTTATTTCAGATACCTGAATTAGTTCAGATGATGGAAAATAAACGGATATAACTACAAATTTGCTAATTGGGTTTAACTGAAGGCCAATTACATTAAGATTTTGATTTTTGTGGAATATTTCATGAGATATAATTTTTTTAACTAATATTGCTGAACCTTGTTTCGAAGTTGCGTAAGGATTGCAAATACAATCCTTGTATTTACTTGGAGTAAAAGGGGTAAAATTGTTTTTGCATTTAGTTTCCTGAAGATAAAATATCTCGGGATTTCTTTCAGATATACGCAATTGTAAATTGGAAAACTTATTTATATATCCGCCAATGTTTCGCTGTAAAATATTTTCGGCAAAGAGAGTAAATAGTAAAAAGTTTTAGTATATTGAAGAATAATAATATACAGTAATGCTCAAAACAGCAGACGCTATCAGAACAGCACTGTATAGTCAATTAAGTGCTACTTTTTAATTTATCGTCTGTTGCCATAAATTCAATGCTCTGTGTTTTAACATCAGAACCAGATTCTAAAAATCTAACTGTATATTTCTGAGGATTAGTAAAGGAATTATTCATATTCTGAGACATAGAGAATGTTTGTGGAATGCTGACACCAAGAACAAGAATTTTTTCGTTTTTGAATGATTTTTTATACACTTTTTGTTTATTCTGAATATGCCAACCAATGCTCTGGCTAGATATTGAAAAATAATATTAAAATTAAATTTTTTAATTTTTATAGTTTTTTTAAACGATCTTTTTTTATTTATCTTTAATAAATATCTTTTTTCTTTTTAACAATCTTTTTCATATATTTTTTCTTCTCGATATTTCGCTTTCCTTTGGAAAGCTTCTTCAGGAAAAAATATAAAAGAAAAAATATATGAAAAAGATATCCAGGAGTATCAATACTCAAGCTCGAGGTCAATTATTTTTATTTTACTTTTTATTAGCCAATATTTCGCCACAAACTTTATGTGGCATCTTCAGGGCTTTAATTTTATTTAATTTGTATTTAATCTAAATTAACACGCAAATGTACACACATTGGACGTGTATCTATCATCGTCAAATTTTACACTTAATAGGTCGAACAAATAATCAAAATAAATAATTATGAAAAAGATCGTTAAAAAGAAAAAAGATATTTATTAAAAATTAAATTTTTTATAAAAAAAAAAGATTTAGTGCTTAATAATAAACTACTAATATTATTTACAATGATTTTTTCACATGTTCGTTCGTTTTTATCTCGTGCGTTTGTTTTATTTCTTGATGTTAGTGACAGATAGAATCATTTTTGGCACTATGATTGTTTAGGTTGTTGGATGCAGAGAAGTTATTCGTAGAAGAAACTATTACATTTCGTTCTCTAAAAAATTTATTGCTTCGCGAATCGTACTTTTCCGTTTTGTCTTGATTTTGATAACTTTGTTCTGTTCTACAGATTGTTTGCATTTATTAAAAGACCAAGGGTGATCCCCTGCACAATTTGCACAATATGTCCTAGTGCATTATGAGTCAGAGCAGGGAGCAATTAACACATAATTCAGCAATCTGGCAACGTGTTTTGTGTATCCAAGCAGCTGACATTATTAGCACCTCATTGGGCTAGTCTAGTATTTGCTTATCTTAACCTTATACCATGATACATTATAGACTCAGGAAGATTGTATTTATCAAAAGTTAATAAAATTACTTATGAAGGCGAGTTTTTACCATGATACTTATACACTTCAACAAACCTTGTTGGCTAAGTTTTTCAAGAATTTCCTTCTCAGTTATATTTATAAGACATGGAGCTAAAAAAGTTCCTTTTACAAAATTAGCTTGCAGGTTATTCTGCATATACCAAGCAATTCCTTTGATTTCAAAAATTTGTTTGTTGTTGAATTATCTTTAAAAAGGAAAAGTAAATTACTATATCGTAGCTGAGAGACAGACAATAAACATATGTTTACTAATAATGTCAAGAGATCTATGAATTGAAAAACATGAATAATGCGAGGGTGACTTCTCTACACTTTCCGTAGCAACAATAATATAACCTGAGTTAGGGCAGCAAGTGATGGAAAGTCAATAACAGATTCATCTATGTTTCGCCTTTTTCTCTTATTTTGAGGACTCCGGTCAGTTAGTATAGCAAACCGGATATCGCCTATAAAAGGGGGCCCATGGGGCATTGTAATAATGTTATGACTTACAATTTATTTATTTATGAACAGCAAAAAGTGAAAATGAAAATTTTTTTGTTTTCAAAATATTTGTTGTGTGTTTGTATCTAAGTGTTTTTCATTTTTTTTGTTTGTTTTCTTGTTTAAATGAGAACACTCATTTAATAAATAGACTTACGATATGAGACTCTGGAATTTTCTATACAAAATTTGGGGTAAAATCCACTGATGATTTATATGAACAGTAGTGAAATGGCCATATGCTTATGCTTCCCCGCAGTAATACATTTTAAATAAATTTTTTTGATAATGATATTTTTAATGATATTTACATAAAATATTTATTAAAGGAAGCACAAATTAACGTCTGTTAGAATAAACTGTAAATTTATGTGGTAGTGGAAAGAACTATTTGATTTTAGATTGATTAGAGTTGGCTTACCTCCATTGTTTTTTTTTCTTTTTGCATTTCTTTTTGTTTTCTGAAACAAAGTTATTTAAAGCAATACCTTTCAAAAGTGCAACCTATTTTAGTTCTTTACCGAACAATTAAAATATATCGATTTTTTGCTCTACAAATTCTTCTGCTAAATCATTTTATTATTAGCTTTAAAAAAAATAATGAAAGATAACCCAACTATATTGCGCAATCGACGCATTTATACCCAATTAACGTTTTGTAATTTAATTTGGCCAATTTAATAAAATAAAATAACACCTTTTAATTTTAAGAATTTATTTTAATAAAAATAGAATAAGCACCATTACTCAATAAATATCAATTGAAATTTAATTTTTGAGCCATTTTAATAGCAGTCAATGATCAAAAAGATCTTGGTGGTATGCAGAATATGTCCGCAGAATATGTTCCAATTCATTAAAAAAATATAATAAAAATAAAAAGACGCATAGTCGTCAAAAAAAGGAAATTATATATTTTAATTAAGAACAAAGAGAAATCTTTAACTAGCGTTAAAAGCCCACCATGTAAACACCTTTCGTTTATTAGGACCAAAATTCATTGTTAGAGGTGATTTCAACGATAAGCACCCATACTGGGGCTAATGTTTGCCAAACCCAAAGGGATAAGAGCTCTTCCAGTGTATTTTAAAAAATCATTATAATCCAATTACAACAGGAACAGATCTTTTAGATTTTACGTTACTGTAAATCTCTGATAGTGATGATTTAAACTCAGATCATACTCCAGTATTATATGTTACAACGCTCATATTGAGCTTAAGGATGTTCAACACTATGTTTTTACAAATAGAACAGATATCCTTCAATATGCTGCCTATAGTAATATAATTTCTTTAAAGGAAACATTAAATCCGAATATGAATTAGAAGGTGCTTTTGAACTAAATAAGGCAGCATACGTATCTATTTAAATAATGCATCAAAATAATGAATATAACTTACTAAATATCTTAAAAGAACGATAAAAAGAGATTTCAATACTCAATTGCAAAAGCAAGAAATTTTGCTATTTCTACATGTTGCGTGTCAAATAAGTAATCCAATAAAACATGTTGCTCTCAATGAGGTTAATTAAATCATCGTCAAGCTTAACAACAAAAGTCTCGAGGTTACGACAAAATTTCAATAAAAACGATTAAATGCTTTCCAAAAAACTGTGATTTTTCAACCATATTGTATAGTGATATATTACGGTTATGTTATTTTCCGTCCCGATGGCAGTGTGCAGAAATCATTATGATGCCTAAACAAAATAAGCCGGAACACTAAATAAATTCGTATAGACCAATAAGTTTACTGCCAATACTTGCTGAGTTATTTTGAAAGTTACTACTGGAAAAGATGTTTTGGAAACTCAAAACATAATTACAGAGCGTCAGTTTGGTTTCAGGCATAACCAGATCAGTGTCTTCGTATTGTGGAGGCTAAATGGAATGGAAACAATATTGGAGTGCAGTGTTCATGTATATACAACAAGCTTTTGATATCGTTCTATCCTACTATTTAAAATTAAAAATTTTGCTACCACCTCCTTTTTATGTTTTTTTAAAGTTATATTTACTAAAAGGAAATTCTGCGTTAAAGTCAACAGTAAAACATCTGCATATAGATTGATTCAATCTTGCATTCCACAAGGAAACATTTGAGGCTAGTACTATATTCACTTTTTACGTCCGATTTGTCAACAACAAGTGACACAACTATAGCAACATAAACCGATAACAGTGCTATAATGTTTCCGCTTAGAAGGGTCTACTATTTTACAAATGTATTTAAATCTCTTGGTTAAAATGACTGTACACCAGTATCATTAAATGGATCAACTTTTCCACAGTCAAATGATCTAAAGTATCTAGGTCTTCACCTAGATAGAAAGCTAACTTGGAAAGCGCACATTAAAAGATAACGCTAACAACTTATCTATAAATGAAAGAAAATGTATTGGCTTTTAGGGCCAATATGAAACAAAAAGACTGAAAAGATATCACGTGCTTGATCCTTTTTTAGAAAATAAAAAATACTAAATAACTTAATTTTTCTAACATTGATTAAGTAAATTCCTACAACTTATTGTTCTGGGTTTTATTGGGTTCATTGGAGTTCAATAAGCTAAGCTCGTTTTCAAAATTTAAAAGATTCGGTAAATATTTCTGTAGAAAATAGATCGCAAGTAAAGAAATATATTTAAAAACAAAATCCTTTTTTTAGTTACTAAACAAGAGCAATGTTTGTTGTCAATTAAACGCCTGTTCAAGGTTTTGATTTAGAAGTGAACGGCTGCGTTTTCTTGTCAAAATTATATTATAAATAATTTGTTTATTACTTTTATTTTTATTCGACCTTTTTTTTAAATTTTATTAAATATGAAATAATCTTTTAACGGTCTTATTAAATAATTTAACGATTTTATTTTTTCAATATTTCGCTTTCCTTTGGAAAGCTTCTTCAGGAAGAAGCTTCCTGAAGAAGCTTTCCAAAGGAAAGCGAAATATTGAAAAAATAAAATCGTTAAATTATTTAATAAGACCGTTAAAAGATTATTTCATATTTAATAAAATTATAAATAATTAATTTTGCTGTGAACTTTTTTTTTTGTTAAAAAATTTGATTGAACAAGAAAAAATAAAAAAATAATAAAATTTTAACGAAAACCTGTGAATTATTCTTTGAGTTTTTTGTGCGGTTTTATTGACTTTTCTTTATTTTATATCTATCTGTTATCAACAGACAGACATTTAACTTCCATTGTTAAACGATGTCGGGTCCTCCCAACTTGGGGGATAACCGCTTTTCTATTTTAGCGGATCCCCCCCGCCGTGCTAAAAAGAAACGCAGGGAACAAATTCCCCTCGAAATATTTCCTGAGTTACCAATTATAAGAAAGCCAGACCCAAAATATATTGTGATGTCGGCCATCTCCGGCGAAAAAAGTTTACAACAATATTCCTGTTTTGCAGTTCATCGAGCATTAAAAGTAGTCTGCAATGACATTGTGTTTGTTTCCGAGTTAAGGGATGGAAATCTTCTTCTCCTAGTTGACAAAAAATTAAGTGCTGATAAACTTATGTCTACAAATGTTCTGCCCGGGATATGTAATATTAAATGCGAATACCACAAAAATTTGAATTCTTCGAAAGGAACAATATATGCACCCTATTTAAACCACATTCCAGACAAAGAAATTATCACAGAACTACGTTCTCAAGGAGTTACAGACATCTATAAATATCAAAAAAAGAACGCTGAAGGCAAACTGGTACCGTGTGGTGTCCTGCTACTAACTTTCGATAGATATTACACCCCTGAAAATTTATTGATCTCTTGGCATAAAGTTAAGGTTAGGCAGTTTTACCCAAATCCAATGCGCTGCAAAATTTGTCAGGCACTTGGTCATACACAAAAATGGTGTAAGAGTTCTCCAAAATGTGAAACGTGTGCTTTGCCACCCCATTTACCAGCAGAGTGTTCGCGTTCTTTATGTGTTAACTGTTCTGAACCTCATCCATCATCTTTAAAGGAATGTAAAGTATTTCAACAACAAAAGTAGATCTTAAAAAACAAAATCAAGGAAAAATGCTCTTTAAAAGTAGCTAAGGAAAAATACAATTCATTAGCTTTAATTAAGCCGCTACAACAGTCTTTTGCTGATAATAAATAATAAATAATAATAATAATAAAATCTCTTCAAACACAAAACAAGTCAATAACAACTCAATTAAAGAGCCAGATAATAAGGAAAATAGTTCAGAACATATAAATAAGACAACTAAGCCACAGCAAAGCAACACCTTTGAAATTCAAAAAAATATTGATTTACCTACAGGTACAAAAACAATTTTAACTGAAAATAAATCGCAAAAGCCCACTACATCAAACAGCAATAAAACAACACATACCTTCCTCACTCGTTCGATGACAAATAACTTTACAAACAACGCAACAACAAATAAAAATAATGAAAATATAAAATCACTAAACTTTACTCATTATTAGAATATTAATCTTCATAATTTAACGACAACTTTTAGTAATTCCTCTAACAGTGAGGAAGATGACATTATGTTTCTCGAGGAGTAAAATTTTACAACATTTAATATGGATTTGAAAATAATTCAATGGAATATTAACGGCCTGATTAATAATTACCACGAGCTGCAGCTTATTATTAATGACTTAAACCCAGACATCCTTTCCCTTCAAGAAACGCACATTCCTTTTAATGCAATGAATATTGTTTATCCAAAGCCCTATTCGGCTTTTTTTTTATAACGTTTCCGGAAATACAACCAAACAAGGCGTAGGAATATTAATAAAGAAAAACCATACCCCACAAGTTTGTGTATGTTGACCCACATTCTAATTCCATCGTAATACAATTAGACATCGGTAAGAAGATATCTCTGTTCAATATATATTTACCTCCTCAAGAATGTTTTTCAGAACTGAGCCTAAGAAACCGAAAAAGCAATTGCAACCCACCGCTCATAATAACTGGTGACTTCAATTCGTGGAGTCCACTGTGGGGTTCCACACTAACCAACACTGGCGGTAAAATCATTGAGGTTTTAAATACTGGCTCTTCCACCCATTTTAGCACGCATAATACTTTACCAGCGTAGATATATCGTTATGTTCAACTTCTATTTTTCCGATTTGCTCTTGGAAAGTTCTTCCCCATCTCCACGGTAGCGATCACTTTCCTATAATTTTAGAACTGGCAACTAATTTAAAAAAATCAGGGTATAATCCGAAACCCAAATTCAAAATCGAACAGGCTAATTGGGCAATGTTTCAAAACATCTGTGATCAACATTTAATTGCTTCTAATATCTACTCTAACCCAAACAAACAAGCAGCATTCGTAGTCAAATGTATTAAAATGGCGGCCAATATCTCAATCCCTCAGTCTACTCTCGGGAAACACAAACGCCGTGTTGTATGGTGGAACTCAAATTTGGATAATTTAAGAAAAGAAAAACAAAACTTATGGCACATTTTTAAATGTAATAGAACAGACTTTAACCTAATACGATATAAAAACACAAATGCAACATTTAGAAAAGCTGTTAAAAAAGCAAAGCTTTATGTATCGAGATATTTACCTCAAATATTAATCCTTACTCCCCGCCGCATCGTTTGTGGAATGATATTAAACGGATTACTGGTGGTAAAACAGCAGAGTCTATTAAATATATTAAGAGCGGCTCCGAATTGGTTTCTTCTTCGAACGACATAGCTAACTGTTTCGCTAAGCATTGGTCCGATTTATCTGCTGATAGACATTTCTCAACAATTTTTTTATATAATAAATCAAAGGCTTTAGCCTGTCATTACACCGTGACCTCACCCAACCTTCGTTCACATAAAATTCAAACACCAATAAGTCTAACGGAACTTGAAGATGCTCTTCAATCATGTAAAGACAAAACTCCCGGTAACGACAGAATTTCATACGCAATTCTAAAAAACCTTACTTTTTCATCGAAACAGGCGTTACTACAACTGTACAACTCAATTTACTCCACTGGCATATTTCCTCAAGCTTGGAAAACGGCAGTAGTAATACCTATACCAAAACCCCAAAAAGACATTTATGAGATTGATAGGTACAGGCCAATTTCTCTCCTTCCGTGTATAAGTAAAATACTTGAAAAAATTATTGCTAGGTGGTTTCTTAAAACTAACAATTTTATTTCCTCCAATCAGGTAGCTTTTATGAGGAAACAAGGAACAATCGACGTTCACTTACTCCTGCAAAAATATATTTGCCAAGCACTATCTACCAAAAACCATGTGAGCATACTATGAACCGACTTTGAAAGAGCTTTTGATCGAATCGGTATCCACATTATCTTGCAGCAACTACAAACTTGGGGTATTTGCAAAGAAATGTACAATCTAGTTAAGGGGTTTTTGTGTAACCGTAAGCTTAAAGTAAGAGTTAACAATCACTACTTCTCGACGCTACCACTGCAGAATGGTATCCCTCAGGGTTCACCTCTATCAGTGGTGTTGTTCATAATTGCCTTCAATCAACCCAGCACTATTATTTTAAGACAAAAATATATTGACCATTCCATATACGCTGATGACGCTATTCTGTTCTGCAAACATAATAACAATGCTGTAGTAAAAAGGAGACTTTTGTTAAGACCTTAAAAGAGATTGATGATTGGTGTGTTACATCAGGGGCCAAACTTTCGATTTCCAAATGTAAAATTCTTTACATTTGCAGAAACCACAATTGTCAGATTTTAAATCTACAATATAAAGACCTTACAATCGAACTTGTGGATCATTTAAAAATTCTTGGTGTCGTATTCGATAAAGCTTTTACCTTCAAACAACACTGCCTGCAGTTAAGGAAAAATCTTTGCAATAGATTGAATATAATAAAATTTTTAACTTCACGGCACTTTCAGATACATATCTCAACAATGATTTATATAAATCGAGCAATTATTCTTTCTAAAATTGACTACGCACTTCCTATATATGGATTTTGTGCCCAATCAAATATTAAAAGTATTCTGGCTCCACACCACGCCACAATTAGGCCCAGCATAGGTGCTTTCCGAACAAGCCCAATTCAAAATATTTTGGCTGAAGTGGGCTTGCCATCAGTAGAAGATCGATGCCTTTTATTAACATTAAACTTAATCCCAAAGATTTTTGTATGTCATAATAAAAATATCTTTAAAGCAGCTACCAAAATTAAAAGTCGCAATAGACCGCTCAAGATTAAATCCGTTATAGCAAGGTGTGTCTAATACTCCAAAAAGATAAATTTTAAAAGTTTTCCACACTACCTCAAATGTGCTTCCGAACCACCTTGGCATCTTAATAAAACATCCTTCTTGGATACATTATCTTATCCCAAACCTACAACAACACCATTAATATATAGGCAAATTTTCTATAACACTGCAGATAATCTATAAAATCTTGGATGGAAAATTTTATTCACCGATGGGTCAAGATCAAATAACATGACTTCCTTTGCTGTTGTACACGAAAATGGTATGCTCGTCGGACACGGTCTACTTCACAACTACTGCTCCAACTTTACGGCCGAAGCGTTAGCTATATATACAGCAGCCAAATTTGTATCCCAAAACCAAAACAAATTTGTTATAGCTACTGATAGTCTTTCGTGCATTTTGACGATAAAGAATACTTTGTACGATTCTCCTCTGATCTCTAAAATTAGAAACATTTGCATAAAAAATCCTAACAAGATCAAGATTATGTGGGTACCATCGCACGTTGGAATACTAGGTAATGAACAGGCCGACGCTGCGGCGGCGCAGGCAAAGTATAGTCCTTTACACTGTGTCCAGACATTTGAGTATCATGATATTTTAAATCTAATTTCAAACTTCCACACAAGCCTGAAGGACATGCAATGGTCCAACTACCAGCATGCTTACAAAAATTTAAATCCAAGTGGAACACGACCAAGTTACCCTAAGAACTGCCCTAGGAAGATTTCCGACCTTATTGTTAGAATGAGAATTGGCCACAGCAGATTAAATCACAAATATTTAATAGATAGGTCCCAACGTCCTATTTGCTTCACCTACAATACGCAACTTACTATTTCCCATATTTTGGACGAATGTCAAACTTTTCACAATATTAGGACAAAATTGTTCCAATTTATTCAACTATCAAGCTGTTTAAAAAACATTAATGATCACAACTTTGAAATTTTCCATAAAGTCACATTAAATTGTAATCTTCTTCACAAGTTATAAATAAGTTTATTTAATTTTACGAGACGAAAGCCTTAGTAGCTAGTTCTCTTTTGCTTTGTTAGTTACTATAATTGTATTATTGTAATTAATTATTAATAAATAAATAAATAAATAAACGCCTGTTTCGGGAGTAAGATTTAATCAATTATTTTTTTAATATCACTCAGTCAGAGAGGCTTTTGGCTCAAGAATATAACGAAACTCAAAAGTATTTGACGCGCTATCGATTTGTTAAGCAAGTAAACATTATTTCGTGCCTATTTTTATTTATTCAAAATCAACGATTTCAGCAAACAAGCGCAATTTTTAGTTCGATAGCTCCATTTCCAAAGAACGTCATATTTTGTTAGACCTTTCATATACCGTGTGCTTTGCTTAAATCATCAAAACTATTCTGATGGCAAAAATTAAGCTTAGGTAACAAATAAACACTGGCACGTACATGTCTACACACAAAGCTAATGTTCTTTTGTCTGTCGAAGTTTTATTCTTTCGCGAACAAATCAATGTCTAATCCGGGCGTGGTGTAAGTCGATTGTTTGACAAAATATAAGTAACATTTAGCAGATATGTTACTCTCAAATGGAGAATATGAAAAATACAGAACTAGTTTCCATTCTAATTTTTTTTTTAAGTTTTTCTAATCTAATTTCTAATTAAAAGTGCAAATTAAGCACATTCAATGTATTTCAATATGACCAGGGTGTAATGTTGCATCTAGGACGAGAAATGAACAAGTTATGATGTTCAAAGAATTTTAGGTAAACCTATGAGAATAGTTATCTTATGTCGTTCACAATGAACAACATATAATTTCAGAGCAATTTTAGTGTAAAGCTATGGGAATAGGTTTCTTATATCACTTCTCCCCCATTCAGGAACATTTGCATTATCGCGAATAACTGGTTCATCTGCAACACATTTCTTTGTGTAGTATTGGAAAATTGTTAACAATATTAATTGAAGTGTTTTTAATACATAGTTATAAGCTTTTATATAAAATAAAATAAAATAAAATAAAGAACGAAGTGAATGAGCAAAAAAACAACGTTGTTAAATAATTTCGCAAGGATACTCCATCTTCATCTTCTTCAACTGTTATTTCATTTGGTGTAGTTTCGTTCTCTATTGCGGAAATATCTGGTAATATATACTCGTTAGGACTTCCCTTATTTATGATGAAGTCATGGAGAATTGTACAAGCTAAAACTATTTGAGAAACATCTTTGAATTTTAAGCTGTCTTGACGATTCGAAATTCTGAATTTATATTTCAAAATTCCAAAGGCTTGCTCGATAAACACTCTGGTAGAGCTTAGGCAATAATTGAATTTTTCCAGTTCAATTTCGAAATAGGATATGCTAAATCACCTACAATTACGCCATTAGGAGCAAGTGGAAGTTTTTGCGATACAATGTTCTTGTATATTGGACTATTTTTCCATACATTAGTGTCGTGACAACTACCTGGGTATCCAATAAAAACGTCAAGGAAACGAAATTTTCTGTCGCATATTGCCTAAAAATTAACCACTTTAATTTTTCATAATAATGACAAATGTATATTTATTGTGTCTAAAACTTACTTGTACATTCATAGATTATAATCCGTTCCCGTTGCATAACTTATTGGATCAACTCTAGGTTTCGCTACTTTCATATGTGTTCCGTCGACACATCCAGTAGCATATGGGAATGGATTCTCTCTTGCGTTTTGGAACCTCTCCATAACATTTTGTTGCTTTTTGATGGGCAAGAAATTTCTTTTTTAAGACGACAAATAGATTTAATAGTTTTATAAAAAATTTAGTGTGCAGTGCCTTTTCCCACATTAAACCCATCACTTATTACATGAAATGTTACAACATTACTGAGTTTCCACAACGTTATGTACAAGCATAGCTCCAAATCGTATACAAGTCGGCCTCTGTGAGAAGTTTTCTAAAACGATTTTACAGCAATACACAATGCCTAAAAACCAAATTTGTGAAAAATGTTTAA
This sequence comes from Trichopoda pennipes, assembly GCA_030448955.1. Taxonomy (NCBI): domain Eukaryota; kingdom Metazoa; phylum Arthropoda; class Insecta; order Diptera; family Tachinidae; genus Trichopoda; species Trichopoda pennipes. The sequence goes on along the minus strand of JASKUP010000004.1, from coordinate 5,249,270 downwards.
CTATTGCATAATAGCGTACACACGTATCTGAAATGTTGAATGTTCCATGCGAAATGAATACTTCTTTATAATGGTAACATATTGCATTACTTTTGGAATTCGCCTGTCTTTAAAACACAAAGTTTTAATTTTAAATATATTTTTTTTGTTGATTGCACAAATTTGAATTATTTTTATTTTCATTCAGGTCAACAAATAAATTTATTATTATTAATTTGTCCATTTTTAATTTCCCGCACTCAAAATTGTAAACAAAGCAATCGATTTTCGTTTGCGCAGCAGAATCGCAAACTAATGCCCATCAGATGCAGCCCAGTGATGCGTTTCCGAACAGACCTAAATTCAAGTGTCCATCTTGTGTCGATGGACTTGTCTCATCAATTTCCACTTGATGAAAACCTTTCGCCAAATCAAAGGTAGAAAAATAAAGACAATGTCCCAACTTGTCCAAAATTTTATCCATATTATCAATTGTTATGCCGTTTAACTTCCGGTAATCCACAACAGTTCTCCATTTAGCCTCACCAGAGGGTCCTATTTTTTTGGAGCAAAATATGGAGATTGACTATGTTTTATTATCCAGCATCTCTTTAATCTGCCTTGTGTGCTTGTGGATACCGATACGGTTTTACATATATTGGACTTTCATATAATTGTCCGTATGGAAAAGGGACTTGTATTTATTTAAAGCTCTTTCTAACTTGGTATTCTCTTCTTTGTTTAAATCTATTGTCTGTTTGTTCCTCCTCCAATTTATTTACGTCCTTTTGTCAGTAAATTATTATATGACTCCAGGTCATCACCACTAAATTTATAGATACAATTATTAAGTTTTATAGTTTTTTTCCCAAATCGATTACTGCTTCTAATTTCTCTAAACTGTCGTAACTTATCAATGCATCATAATTGAAAATTCATTAATATATAATTCTAGATTTCTTTCACAATTCTCATCAAATATATCTTGCTTATTATTTAATGCCATCTATCCTGCAACCGTGGTTACAGTTATTGGTTTTACTATTCTAATTTGATTCTTTATTACTCCAGGTCTAATTCAACTTACTGAAGATTCTGTATCTATCAAGAACTTATACAAATTATTATCAATTTTTAACCCTATTATTGGCAATCTGCTGAGGCCCTGGCATGAAAATTTTTGGAGTTAACTTCCATAGGTGTCTGAGCTCCATAACGCCTAATACTTGATTGCGTTCGATTTCGATAGTCATAGTTATTTTGAGGATGATTTATATAATTTTGGGAGAAATTAATATTATTTTGTTGATGATTAACTAATCGATTGTTCATGTTTTGATGCGGCATAAAATTTTGTCGATGATTCCTGGAATAATTTAAGGGATAATTAAAAATTCCCTAAAAATGTGTTCGCAAAAGAACCTATTTGAGAATGTCTTATTTAAGGAAAATTTCACCTTAATTGTGGATTATTATCCGAATGATAATTATTACTATAACCATAGCCTCTGTTTCTACCGTGTGTCTCTTGTGGTGAAGATTTCAGTTCACCGTTTTCCGCCAAAATTTTGATTGCTGATCTTAGATCAGTGGATGAATTCGCACTAATTAATGCCGTTAAATGATTCGGAAGTCCCTTCTTTAGTTGTCTCAACGACGCCTGATTTAATTCCGTGTTCAGAAAGGTCCTAGTAGGTTTTCTGTGTTTAACTTAATTCTATCTTTTATTCTACACATTTTTTTAAATCTGTCATAAAATTCTATCACATTTTGCCTAAATTCAATGTTACATATTTCTAATATAAGCCTAGCAACAGGCGTTGGCTCACCGAATTCTTCTATCAGCAGCCGTCTCAAGCCAGTCCAGTCCTATGGTTGTTCACGTCCCAAGACATCCAAAACTGCCCCTCTCAGAGTTGTTGTAATACAGCTTAAATAAAATCGGCGGTCTTCCAATGTTACAGATGGTTTCGTTGGTAAGATGGCTGTGATACTATCAACAAAAAGTGCGAGGTAGGTTTTGTCTCCATCAAACGGTTGTTTCAGCTTCACATGTTGCAGAAATGAATCTCTTCTCTCTTTAATTGTTTCCATTTTTCCATTCTCTTCGTTAAAGTTGATATTCAGAATTATATTGACTAAGTCCTCCACTTCGACCATACATGATTTCATTTTGTATTATTAAAATAGATAATACTTGTGATTTAAAAAAATGTTCACTTTTTCTTGCAAGTTACTTTATTGTAAATTTATTTTTTTGTTTAAAAAATGTTTTTGCAATAAAATTTTTTTTCTAAATTTTAGTTCATTTTTTTATTAATAAAATGTTTTTTTATTTTATTACATTTTTTTGTTTTCTTTTATTCTTATTTGTACTTTACTTTTTTGTTGTTATAATTACGAATTATAATAGCATTATATTTATTCAATTGTATTTATTTGTATATCGTGGTTCTTTAATTATACTTGATGAAAAAACTTTGACTGGGCCAGCAACATTTAAGAGATATGTTACTCTCAAATTGGGAATATGCAAAATATACAACTTGTTGTTTTGGTGTTGATTCCACTCTAAACTTTTAATTCAAATTACAAGTTAAGCACATTCACTGTGTTGCAATATGATCAGGGTGTCATGTTGCGTCCGGGACGAGAAGTAAACAAGTAATGATATTCAAAGAATTCTAGGGAAACCTATGGGAATAGTTTTCTTATGTCGTTCACAATGAACAACAAAAAATGTCTAAGCAATTTTAGTGTAAATCTATAAGTGTTATATCACTTATATAGCTAAAGCTTGGGTAGCGTAAATTTTATACGTTCAATGTCTTTACGTTTTACAACCGTTATACATTAAAATATTTTAACTGAACTCAAGGTATTTATCTAAAAGTAAATTATTTTTTTTTTTTGTTTTCTTTACAGGTCAAAGAAGATTGGAAATATGTGGCCATGGTTCTGGATCGACTATTTTTATGGATATTTACCTTAGCTGTATTAGCTGGAACAGCTGGTATAATTCTACAAGCACCAACACTCTATGATGACCGGATTCCAATCATAGAGCAAAAAGAAATTGATTTTTCTGGAACTTCAGCTGGGCGATGTCGGCCTCCACAATAGCGGTCACCTAAACAGTTTAATTATATTTTATAAGTCAAAACAACGCTGAAAATGCAATAAATTAGCAATCGAGGGATATGAATTTTAACATTAAGTAATTTAAAGGAAATTATTCTCAATTTAGAATTTTCAACATATTTGCGATATAAAACCATCAAAAACATCGAACTTCGGCACTGTATTTGATCACCTTCCCAAAACTTTATTATTAATGCGTTTTTCAAAATTTTATTAATTATAAATTTCTTTGAATGTGACCCATAAAAATCCTAACGAGAAGTATACACTATAGCATAAGATTTAGGATATGTGTACATATTTTCTTAAATACTGGTGTAAAATACCTGATATTCACTTAGCCATATTCATAGAAAATTTTTGTCATTGAATAATATTTTTGATAATAATTTGACAAGATATTTTTTAACAGGCAGTAACTCGTCTCATTATGTTTAATTTAATTTAATAAATAGTTCAAATATGTAAGATTTAGAGAAATACGCTCGCACACGAATCTTATTAAATTTTACAATTACGAATCGTACCAAAAAAACTGGTTTTATTCCTTTTGATTTTGCTAACTTTCCCAACCACGCTTTAAGGTGTGTAAGAATATAAAAAATTGCAATGAACAATTTAAACAGCACAGTGAACACAACACTTTTCATTTTTATGGAGTCATATACTTTTAAAATTAATTCAAAATTAAATATGTTTGAGCAATTGTTATTTCAGTGCTGGTAGTCAAACACAGCAGTCACTTTTTTTAATCCCTAAGACCTGCCATGGTATTTGAAGGAATAAACTTAATAAGTACTGTTACATTTTAATTGCCATCTATGTTGTAGTATCCCCTTTTTCCTTTTAGAGGTTTTCTTAAATAATTATTTTATAATCCAAAGCAATAATGGCCTAAGAACTGATATTTATTAGAATACACAGTTCTTGATTTTGATGCCAACCCACAATTTTTGCAACAAATTATACTTTAATCATTTCATTTTCTGTATTTTTTCTGAAATATTACATATTCACGGATATAAGTATGTTGTGCTATTTTATAATCAGAATTTTATTATTGTTTTCAGGTTGGGTTTATTTTTTGCACACAATAAAATACAACTGATATGCGTAGTTGCGAACCCAGATTTCTACACATTCCAACATATCTCAATTGACCTACCGAACGCTATAGATCATGACATATATATCAATAGCTTTTAAATCGGATTTCGTTAGAATCGATTCAGTTGTTATTCTTTGAAGAACATAGCGTATTCAACATTTTACAAAAAGTGGGATAAATATTCGTTTCCCCCTCTTCTCCCTTCTTCGTCCACTGTTCAAAAATATAAACAAACTTATAGAGATATATATTCTAAATTAGATTACTATTCGAATTCTTCCTAACTTCAACTTTCAATTACACATGTTCTGCCTTAGGAAATATATTTTTAAAAATTTTGCCAATTGGTGAAGATTTTTTACGCTATTAGCGATGATGATAAGTTAAAAATTTTAATGTAAACAGCTTTGTATCTCCTAATTCTTAGAACATAGCGTATACATCTCGGTGTTGTTTTTTTTTTATCTAGCATATAATAATTATAGTTATTTGACCTTTTTAATATTTTATTAGTAATTTATTATTTAAGCACTAGATATGTTTTATTAAAAATTTTTAGTTAATCTTTATTTTTTATATATTTTCTCGATATTTTGTCAAATCACTGGTTGGCATCTTCAGGAAAAACAAAAAGTGTATAAACAATTTACTAAATAAATCAAAACATGAAAGAACTGTTTGTTGATAAACAAATTCAAACTAATCAAAAAATTTTTCAAAAAACAATAAAAACTACAATTTTTAATACTAAAAATTTTTTCAAATAAAATCAATTTTGAAAATAACAAATTTACATAATAATGATAAAAATATTTTACATATGTATTCGAACATAAATTTAATGACTAAACATTACAAAAAATTGAAGTATTAATTATTACTATTATATACGTACAGAGTTCTGTTTTATAATTTTATGCACCAAATGTCTATAATTTTGTGCTACATTCTTCATATCTGCTTTTAAGTTTACTCTTTTTGTTAATTGTACTTTAATTATTTGTAACATTTTTAACATATACCGACGTTTATAAATATTTTCTAAATTTAAAATTGAAACATTTTCAAAGTTAGGATAGTGATTAACTTTACCGCTACAAGGAATTTTATCCACTTTATTAGACATATTTAATTTTTGAGTTTTATCTTTAGTTTTCCTAAACAAACTATTTAATGTGTTAATATACTTACGTGCCATCTGGTATTTATTGATATCAAAAAATTTTAATTTCACTGTTCTTTCGGTTAAATAGATTTATATAAATAGATTTATTTATAGATTTATATATTTTGGGTTCTGTTTCATTTCTTAAAATACTTTTCCTCCTATTAATAAATTAGTTAATGAACCTATTAGTCAATTACATATATTGGAAAATGGTTATCAGTTAATAATTTCCTAATCTTTTCTTTATTCTTTCTATGGAATTCTTTGTCACTTATTGTTAAAATCCTCTTTATCAAATTATTGGCCGTGTTAATAATAATTAATTTATTTTGTTTAGAATAATAATTAATAATTCTACCTGAAGCAGTTGGTTTTTGGTACTAATCTATAACTAAATCTTTTTTCTTTTTATTATTAAATATGGATGTTTTGATTCGCATTCCTTTTCAATTGTTAATTTTATTGAAGTGACAAATTTATTTAATGTTCCTAATATTTTATTAATTGCAGATTTATATATAACACAAAAAAATCATTATCTATTTTGTTATAATTTTTGATTTAACATTTAATTTTTAATAACGTTATCTAGCAATTTTTCCACAACAATATCTGCCACAATATGAGAAGCTAGAAAGCCCATCGGAAGTCCGTTTTGCTGGATATAAATCTTTTTATTATACTGAAAATATATATTATCTGCTTCACAAAACTTGAGAATACGTAAAAATAAACATTTCTCTATTTTTGTAAAATTTTTACTAATACTATAATAATAATTTTTGAAGATCTTGCACATGAAGGTTTTACATTTTCTTTTAAATTCTTCTTTTAAATAATTAAGAATCCTCGTTAGTTTTTTTTAATAGGTAAGTAACATATTTACATAATTCATAAAATGAAGAATTAGAAACGAACAAATTGGCCTCAAAGGAAATTCTTCTTTGTGAATTTTTGGCAGTCCGTATAAGCTGGGAGTAATAGAAATATTTGTTTAAGCTTATTTCTTTTTTACGTTATATTTTGTTTTAGTTAAAGCTACAGTAGTTTTAACTTTATTTACTTTTAAAATTAATAAATCTTTATTATTTGTCAAAAACCTTTTAGTTTCAACTTTATCTAAAACAAACCTGTCTTTGTTTGACAATATCATTTTGTTCAAATGATTATCTACAATTGTAGTAAATTTTTTTCTTGCTATTTCGTGATCTTTTCTCTGCAGCATCTGTACAAAATTTTTAAAATACGAAAATCTTCTTTCTTGGGTGGTAAACCGCGTTTATGTTCGATTAATAAAATCCACTTAACGTCCATTGGAATATTTAAGCCAATTTTGTTAATGAACCACATACCATTTAATTTAAATTAAATATTTTCTGTTGCAACTCATGAAAATATGTGTCTTTTTTACCTTTTGTTTCAATTAATCTGCCAATATGTCCTCATAAAATATAAACTTCATCATTTCTTCTGCTATTAAATTTCTTTCAATAGCCATCCTTTCTCTTTGAAAATTTTTCAATGTTACACGTTCAGACGTTTTTCTTTTAACGTTTACTTTAAAATTTTGTTTTGAAAATCTTGATTATACTTTTCAATTCAAATTAGCACCTCTCCTAATTTTATTAACTTGAAAATGTTGTGAACTAAGAATGAGTTAGAAATAAATTTCGGAATGATCCCAATAGTGATAAAGATTTCCATAAGAAGAATAAAGAAAATATTTGGAATTTATTAACTGATAACTATTTTCCAATACGATAAACTAATAGACTTTAGGCTTTACCAATTTAATTGTAGGAGGAAAAGTGTTCTAATTATATACCTGTTTTATCCAAAAGAATAGAGCAATCAAAGATTTCAAAAATAACAATACTAACACATTAAATAGTTTGTTTAGTAAAGCTAAAGATACAATTCAAAAATTAAATATGTGTAATAAAGTGTAAGAATTGTAATAAAGTTTATGTAGGCACAACAAAAAATAAATTGAAAACTAGAATAGCAGGACAATGGTGAGATTAAAATACAGGGATAATACTAGTTCACAAAAACATAATTATTTTTAAAGTTAAATTAGTTCTAAAGTTAATCACTATCCTAACTTTGAAAATGTTTCAATTTTAAAATTAGAAGTAATTACAAATGTCGGTAATGTCGATATGTTACAAATAATTAAAGTACCATCAACAAAGAGAATAAACCTTAAAGCAGATACAGAAAATGTTCCACAAACTTACAGACATTTGGTGCACAAAACTATAAAAAAAACTGTGTATCTATCTATCACTAATAATTATTGCTTTAAGTTTTTGTAATGTTATGTGTAAAGTAATATTGTTATTAAAAATTGTATGTATGTATTAATAGTTATAATATTTTTTCAATTTGTAGTTTTTATTGCTTTTGTTTTGTTTTTTGAAAAAACCTTTGATTATTTTGAATTGGCTTGTCAACAATGTTTTTCATTATTTGATTTATTTAATAAATTGTTTACACACTGTTTGTTTTTCATGAGGATGCCAATCAATTGCCGAAATATGGAGAAAAAATATAAAAAATAAAGATTAACAAAATTTTTTATAAAAAAGACCTAGTGCTTAAATAGTAAATTACTAATATAGCATAATTTATTAATAAAAAAACGCACAAGAGTCTAGAACCGCTGGAAATCTGAGGATTTTCACAAACAAATTGTATCCAGTAAATTTGAGTCTTTGGGACTTATTACTAGCGGTTGAATAAGATATTAATTTCCGTTTTATGTTATTTGTTTGTCTTTATAAGTTAGCTTAATTTTTTTCATAATGTAAGAAGTATTTTACGCAAATAAGCAATTAATTATTCCTTAAGAAATCGCGGTGAAATGGTTAATTAGTATATTTTTATATGCACTTGTGCAATTAATGTTTATAAAAATCAACAAATTGAAAGAAAGTAGCAAAAAAATTAAATGTTTTTATATTTTTTTTTTTTTTGTTCTTGTGAAAAAATGATTTTTTTATATTGAAGTAAATATTTTTGAGAGAAAACGGTAAATCGTAATTGTTGTAAAGCTATTAACTTGTTTTGAAAAACACCTGCTGTATAATTTGTGTTATTATTAAGACCATTTTGGGTAAATCTTCAATGTTACCAGCCTTGCTCATAGCTAATATCAAGTTATCATTATTATGGATTATAAGAAAAGCAGCTGATGAAAAGCTAAGAAATAATTTGTCCTTACTGGCGAATCCAATGCTTTACAAGTCTGATAGTAAAGAGCAGAAGTAACTGCAAGTACAATGTTTTAATCGATACAAGTGCGTCAATGACAACTCTTGTCGACAATGAAACAATTTAAAGAGCGACAAAAGAAGAAAACGGATGAAAATTATTGATAAGATTTGAAATCGAAAATAGATTTTTATTAATTTAGTTGAAATTTGGTACAAATTAGTCAATAATACCTTATGGCGAGTTTTCAGAAAAACATTTTTTTAGGAATAGCTAAGGGTTGCAAGCTAGAAGTTTTTAACGGCTATAAAAAATTAAAACACTTTTAAATGTTAAGATATCGGAAGACAAGTTCGGAACTCTCGGTAATGAGAGCCCTCATTATATAAAACTATATAGATTTCAGACAAAGGTCTGACACAATAACTTTGTATTAAATACTTTGCCATGGGATATAAACATAGCACCGCAACCAAATCATCATTCAATGTCAAATAAAGAAATGGTTCTGCCTACTACTTCTACGAGCATTTTGGATGAAGGAGAGGGAAGGATCTAACTCAATTATTTTAACACATATTGTTTGTATATTGTATATGTCGAAAAGAAGCTTAAACAGCAAGGGTTCCCTATCGATTTTACCTACCCGTTCGGATATTAAAAATTATGGTTTTACATTGAATTTCCTGCTAATAAGCATATTTTCTGTCCTTTTAGCTGAGAATGATCATATCGAGCAACAGTAAGTCTTAAAAAATTCAGAATCTCTTTAAAATAAAATTTAAAGAAAAATGTAAATGTGCAAATCTTCAGTCAAGACAAGTTGTTTTTAATGTTCCAATGACATGTTTTCTACAGCACCGGTCAAACAATTCAACGTATTATTTTTTGTAAATATCGTAGTAGTAAATTAAAGGACTTCAATTTGAAGACTGTTACCTTGGGTGTTATTTGTCCTTCTTTTCTGCTAGGTGGGAGATTCTGCTCCAGTTGGCAGGCGGGGTTGAGTACAAATGTCCATTAGTAATAAAAATTTTGCTTCATATAAGCAAATATTAGTGTTAACTTTGGCATCGTTTTTAATGATAAATAAGCTTTTAACGATAAATAAACTTTCAAAATTTAAGCCTGGTATTCTGAGCGAATTCGTAAAACTTCCTAAGCAGACTTATTTCTTCACATTGAAAATTTTATATTTCGATAAAAAATTTAATAAAATTAAAACAAATTAGCGGAAGGAATATTTGAGGATATAAATACGATTATTGGAGTTTTTCTTGACAACAAATAGTCTTAGTTTTTTATTCGTATCATACTAAAAGAAATCATAACATATTTTCTTTCTCTACTGGTAATCCACTGAGATTTGACATTCACCGGCCACGTTTTTCGGTTCCATTAATGGCATATTTGCTACATTTTCTACCTCCTGCGGTCCATTGATCCACAATTAAAAAATAGGCCAAACATTATATGAATAAATGTGCTCAGAAGCGTGATTTTTTACCCACAGATCAGCCATTTATGAACCGAATTCATAATTAAATAATGTCTAAAATGATCTAAGAAATTAATTGACCCAAAATAGTCGTCGGTCACCAACAATGAAGCTGGTTAATCCGATATTGTTAAATCGATAAGAGTACTTTAACTTCAGGGTGTATAGAGTTTAATCTCGTATTGATTTTTAACTTTTTAATATTATTAAAGCAATAGTTCCTTCAAAAAGCTTGTAGTAAAAGTAAGATAGAATTTTTGTTTTAATAATACATCACGTGAAATGTAACAGAGTACGACGCTATAGACGATTGAGGGCCACTCCTATTTTATGCTAATTTGATTAAGTTTAACTTTATGCCAATTTCTATACAACTCGAAAAGATTTCACTGTAGATGTTTAGACTTTTTTATCCAACATAAGGTTAAGTGGTTATCTTTGTTAAGGTATTGGGACATCAGATTTTAAGCGATAAAACAATTGTCATAAGTTCTTGTTGCATGTTGGTAGTATAAAATAAAATTCTTGAATTCTATCGAAGACGAAAGAGCTGCGAATTATAGAAGATTATCTCACTGAATTTATTTTCAAACAATTATAGGCAACTTTGAAAAATATTGCCGGAAACATTTCATATGAGTTTTTAAACACAACTTTTTCATGAATTTTTAACTACATACATTTTTTATCACGTTGTGTGGCAAAATTACACATTTTGAGCGTTTTTCACATATGAAATGATGTATGTGAATTGACATCATTTAAAATTAATCTTTCAACAAATATTTAGATTATTTTAATGGTAAATTAGTAAAAGTCGAACTTTACACATTTATATCAAAATCACTATTTTTTGTGTTTGCATTATTTTTTGACCGTACTTTTATCCAACTTCCACCATAAAGCTACAGTCCTAAAAACTGAACTTTTAATTTGCAGAGAAAAGCCTCTGAGTAAATTAATTATAGGTCACTGTACAACATTATCATCGGATGATCGCAGCACTTCCTGTAACTCAGTCACTCAGGATTGTTGTTATTTACATTATGATCATTGACAACGTTTAAGAGCTTTTCTTTTTTCTTACTAAAGAGAAAACTTAATCGATGCCATAAAGTTATTTATATTAAAATATTTACTGCCAATATTCCCCAAACTCAAATAGATTAAACATTTTTTTTTTTAATTTTTTTCTTAACTTTTTCCTCATATCGTTAACTCTTGTCGTTCTACAGATATTACAAATTAAGATTTTGTTTGCCTTTTTAATACTCGTAATTATTCTGGACGTACGTGCTTAATCATAGTGTGAGTATGACGATATCGACGGGGAGTTACATTGAAGCCGTTAATAGTACTTTATCTTCTTATGCTCATTTGGCAGCATTTTTTAGATGGCTATCTCGTCATCAATATTCAATTTGGAGTTAGAAAATTAAAGAGCACTGTAACATAGATAAGTAGCACGTTGGATAATTAGTGTGTAATTGGTTTAGATATACCGGTTCGTATCTCATTTTAACGTGAATTTTTCCTGAAATATATTAAGATTTATTAGACTTGTGTAAATCACAGGGCTCTCTTTCACTTGTATTACTTTATAGCAATATGGCGTCCGCAAAGTAAAGATTTAAAAAATGACTATAAGAGCTACAAAAGCTCCACCACCACCTATCACCAGAGGCTTTTCCATACTGTTCTAAAATTAAAAAAAGTTACATGGGTTTAAATTAGAATACGAAGGCCCTAGAGAGATTTAAATGAAGTAAAGCGCTGATGTGTCATGCACTGTTTCAAAAGTGTTGCTATTGAAATGCAATAACATCAGTCGTAGAAGCAGCCAACATACAGAAACTGGTTTGTAGGCTAATGGTTAATGTTAAAATCTAACTTTTGTAATTTCTTTCACTTCGAAATGAAGGAAAATAAGAGGTGATAAAGAATCTCAATGGGCATCCAATTTAGTTTGGTTATTCCTATTTTTATTTTAATGAGAAGGTTTTAGAGGATGTAATGAATCTTGGCAGCATTTAATAAACCACAGTTGAGGGCATTAAATAATCTCAACTTTGTAAAGAAGACTAAGGTGGCCTATGGGTGGCAAATGCTTTATTCGTTTCGTTCTGTTTTTTAGTGTTTGCTTTCCTTATTTGTATAAAGAACCATTACAAAAAGTACGGAAACCCACGCTACTTCTAGTGGGCGAAAAACTGACCTTTAAGAACATAAATTAATAATTCAAGTACTAAAATATTTTATTCTGTCAAAGATATATTCATGTCTTTTAAAGAAATTATAATACAATTACTTTTGAGGAGGGTGTATCATATAATAACACTTTACTTTTTGTTATTTCTACAAAACAAAACCTTATATAACCACAATTTAAAATAAAGTTTTTTTTTATTTTTTATTATATCTAATTATTTCGGCACAAAGCAAACGCAGGCTTCATACTTATCTAACGTAGAGATCCATTTCCTTCTGGCAAACAAAATGCAATTAGTTTCGTGAAAAATTTCATATTTTGAATTAAGTCAAAATTATTTTTTTACTACAATTAGCTGATATTTAGCCATAATCTTTTGGAGCTAACGAACAACAGTTGTAAAAACTCTACTCGACTTTTATCTTCGGGGTTTAAAATTTATTTCATTCCCTAAAGCTTACGCTAATGTACGAACAGTAAAAACTATTTTTCAAGCAAAAAAGTATCTACAAATAACTAGCTTTTTTACTTAGAAGCAACGGTTCCAGTATCGAAAGTTTTGTAAGAAGACGCGATGTATGTGCAATGTATTTGCTTCTGAAAACACTTTTTTAATGTTTTTTCTCATTTTTGGTTACAAGTAAAGCTAGCAAACTCACATTATTAAGGGCCGTTTCCACAGCTTGCTAATATTTAAAGCTAGGATTTTATGGTACAGATAAACACTTCAAGCATATCTTAAGCTAAGTCTCTCGGTCAGACAGCCATGCCTTTAAATTTTAACGTAAACTTTATTTTATTTTATAACTGCCATATTTTTTCCTACTACAAAGGAAAATAAATAGCAATCATAAGCAGCACCATATTTTTTAGAGCCGCGAGCTGAAAAATAGTTTTATTATTAGCAAAATAAAACGACTAATCAAGTGAATATTATTGTTTATTATTATAAAATTCGATTATCAAAAACACATTTTACTTTTCATGTTTTTTGAAGTTATCGCCAGGTTTAATCGAATTAAGAATTATCCGTGGAGTTACCATAATTTTCAAATTATACAAAATATTTACTGTAATTTTATGAAACCGCCAAATTGGTAAAGTTCATTTTTTAGTTTCCTTTACTTAAAGTTAATTTTTTGATTCCCTTAACTTAAAGTTCACTTTAACTAAAGTTATGAAAACGGCCCTAAAATGGAATTAGGAGATACAAAAAAGAAAACTGTTAAGATTTTATTGTGAAATATTGTTATACTCCATTTGCTAACAAAAATATGATCACTGATTTCTTTTTACGTAACGTAACAACATATTTAATCTTTAAAACTAAAAATATTTACAATAGAATTTAAAGGCCGTCCACCAACCTTAAATATGAAAGAAACTGCATTGGAGTTAAAGAATCAGTGCACTCACCCATTTATAGAAGCAATTAAAAAAATAATCAAAGTCGTGAATGTTGTTCAATTATTGAGTTAAATCAGTTTTGAATGCAGTAATAACACCATCTTATATCCACACCCAATTTATTATATGAAAAACAAAAAATAATTACCAAAATAATTTATATTTATATACCAAGCGACGGTAGGACAATTTTGAATGAACATTTATTTTTAAGTAATGCAAGAAAATTATTATTGAAAATATATTAATATAATTAAAAAGAAATTGTGAAATAAAAGTTAACATTTAGAAAATAAGTTTCATCGTTGTTAAAGTTTAACTAAAAAAATAATAATACACATGTAATAAATTAGAGGAAGAAACCAACGTCAAAATAAAAATTAAATATAAAAACCAACAACAATTTTTATTTTATTAATTTTAACACCCTATAGTTTTAACTGAACAAATGATTTTTTTATGGTGTAATATATTGTTACGTTTATACATTTTATAAACGTTTTGTTACGAGTTCTTTATTGCAAAAGAATTAACACCAGTTTTTAGAATTTTTAAATTAATAACAATTTTATTTACTTTAACTACACAAAGTTGTCACAGAACAATTTAGTTAAAATGCACGTCTATACTCGATGAGGTTTAATTCTACACTGATTAACTATTCACTCAAACGCTTCCCTATTTATAATCGTCCAATTAGAATCTAGAAGATTTAAGAACCTTCCACTTCCTTTGTGTGCATTTTGTTGTTGTATGTTGTTTATTCGATGTATAGGCGCCTGTATGTCTATTTGGGATTTATTTCAATACATTTGTTGTTGCTTTTGTAAAAAAGAGTTTCTTAAAAAACCACGTAGATGATAAACAACATGTATGCTTGTTGTTGAAAAATTAGTTTTTGTCTTGCGCGTTTAGATGATAAACAGCATACATGTATTTTTTTTTTCTTGCCTGCCAGGCAGTTAGTAAACAGCTTATTAAATTGTAGTTGTGTGTGTATAAACTTCTACGCAGTTTGTAACCAGTAGTTCGCTTTATTGCTTAATTATTTTATTTTAGCAGAACCACTTGTCCTTCTGTAAATCCTTTGCTGCTCGATCATATGTGGCTTTCACTTTATCGCTAGATATTTTGTTGCGATTGCGGACAAACTCATGAAGCCTGTGCAGGGCTTCTTGTATCTGTGGAACATTTTCGTTATCGTCGTGTGCAGGAATCGATTTAATGCCAACTTCTAAGTGAGCTGGTAGTTCTAGCTTTGTTCCAAGCACGATTTTCGCTGGACTGCATGATGTTGATGGTGGACGGCTGATCGGTATGTCAAAAGAAACTTTGATATATGCTCGTCCCAATCATTTTGGCGTGTACTGATTACTTTTCTGAGATATTCTTCCAGGGTGAATCTTTCTACCATGCCATCTGACTGCGGATGTAGGGTTGTCGTTCTCGTCTTTTTGATCCCATAAATATCGCACATTTCCTTGAATATGGTCTACTGAAAATTTCGTCCCTGATCGGAGTGAAGTTCTGTTGGAACACCGTATCGACACACCCAATTGTTTACAAATTCATCTACAACCGTTTTGGACTCTTGGTTTGGAATGGGATACGCTTCGGGCCATTTGCTGAAATAATCCATTAATACTAGCAGATATCGATTCCAGCATTACTGATAGGGAATGGGCCTGCGATATCCATTCCTATCCGCTCAAAAGGGGCGCCCTCGTTGTACTGTTGTAGCTTGCCATGACTTTTCCTTGTTGGACCCTTGGCCGCAATGCATTCCTCGCAATTAGCTATCCATTCACTACAGATTGTGGGCAACCTACCTAGTAAACTCGCTGTTTTATCTTTTCCAGTGTTTTTGTTACAACCAGATGACCGCCGCTGGGACAATTATGAAATGGCTTCATAACATCTTTTATCCGGGAACTTGGCACGACGATTAAGTCCGTTGCAGTTTTTCCATCTTTCCCAAATTTTTCCATCTTTCCCAATTTCGATATAGGCAACCATTTACCGCTTTAAGACTATTCCACTGAGCCCAGTATGATTTTGCCAGCGGGCTTTCTGCCGATATTTCGTTACGGTCCGGTCTTATGTTCTCTAGCTTGGCCGATATAATTTTTGACAAAATGGGATCCTCCTTTGGGGCGCAGACCAATTTTCTCCTGTGCCAATTTGGATTCGCCTCACATCAATGATAGACTCTTTTTCTCGACTTTTGTACAGTGCCTGCATTCTACTTTACATGGGCATCTTGAAAGTGCATCTGCATTATTGTGTTTTCCGTCTTTTCTTTGCACAATGTTGAAGTCATAGCTCTGCAGACGTTCAATCCAGCGTGCAAGCTGTGCTTCGGGGTTTTTAAACTGCAGCAACCACCGTAATGCGGAGTGATCCGTCCTTATGGTAAAGTGTTGGCCGTATAAGTATTTGTGCTAATGTTTAACACACTCCATTACGGCTAAAAGCTCCCGTCGTGTTACGCAATAATTTTTTTCGGCCTTGGACGATACTCTGCTATAGTAACCAATAACTTTTTCCTTCCCAATAATCGCCTGAGAAAGCACTTCTCCCATTCCGTAGCCGCTTGCGACTGTATCCAAAATATATTCATGTTCAGCTATCGGATAGGCGAGGACTGGTGCTGTACACATAAGCTCCGAACGCCTCTTCAGCTGCCCCACTCCAGTGGTATGGTTGCGATTTTCTGGTCAACTCATGCAAGCTGGCAGCCACTTGAGCAAAGTTCGGCACAAATCGCCTGAAGTATGTGCAAAGCCCCAGAAAACTACAAACATAGCTCATGCAGATTTTGTGAACGAGGCCAATTCTTTACTGCTAATATTTTATCCACAGACTACACACAGACGCGACACGACACACTATATATACCACAAACTACTATCTCTTTTTCGCAAAACTCTGAGTCGCGAGTTTTGTTTTGATTATGTGTTTCTAGCGCAAAAAGGAATTAAACAATTTTTACGTGAACAAATAAGGGTAGGTTTTTTGTAAACTTTACAAAATTTTTTAAAAATAATTAAATATTTATTAATTTATTTATAGGCACAGTCTAAGTTATATTCTATAGTTCGTGTTTATAGGATAAGGCTGTTAATTGTATAGTTTGTGGTTTGTGCTGTTAATAAATTATTGGCAAATAACATGTAAGTATGCAACCTGCAAAATTGTTAATTAATGAGGTTATTAATGTTAACACTTTCTTTTAAATTTTAGGAATCACCGATGCATTGAAGAATGTCCGCCTGGAGAAAAGGTCCATAAGTTTCCAATGGATTCTAAAAGGTAAGCTAATTATTTAAATTATGTGAATGTGTGTATGTACACACGCACGTCTTAAGAGATTAATATTCTTTGGGATAGTGACTGAATTTTTGAATAATTATAAAAAGTCGAATAAAAAATAAATGGGTGGTTATAAAAATGAATAATTTTTATAATCCCATTGTTTAATTAATAATTGTTTAATATGAATGAGTAATTTTTATAATCCCATTGTTTAATTAATAATTGTTTAATATTCCACGTTGTGTTTGTACGTTTCGTAAAAAATTTTAACATGCAGATAATGTTTGTTTGGAAATATTTTGTTAAAATTTTTATTATTAAATATATTTTTGTAGACGTGCGCAGTGGTTAGAGCTCTTAGGAGCCAAATCGACAACAAGATCTTTATTTAAGCATTAAATCATGTTTCTTTTTTTAATTTTAGATCCATAAAAGGAACGCTTCCAGGTTGCGAAAAGTTGCTGTATATTTGTATTTAGAAGGAAAATTGTAACCTTTGATTTGATGTAATTTGTAAAAGAATGTATATTGTTATATAAAAGTATTAAAAATACTACTAATAAATAATAATAATTTACTCTTTATTATTTTTATCTTATAAAAATAAAAAAAACATTAAATAAAAAAATTGACTTAACAGCTAAATTAAGTTTTCTAGTAGATGCTTGTCTTATTTAAGGACTAGTGGAAATTCTGGCGTAACTGTTTAGATTTAACTGTTAAGATTCAGTAGCATAATTTACATGAGCGCCCGGTAGAATCTTTTCTAAAATTAAAAATCAATAATTAGTTAATTATTTAATAGGTTTGATTTAGTTGTTTACCTGTAATACTGCTTGTGTTATTTAAGGACTAGTGGAAATTCTGGCGTAACTGTTAAGATTCATTAGCATAATTTACATGAGCGTCCGGTAGAATCTTTTCTAAAATTAAAAATCAATAATTAGTTAATTATTTAATAGGCTTGATTTAGTTGTTTACCTGTAATACTGCTTGTGTTATTTAAGGACTAGTGGAAATTCTGGCATAACTGTTAAGATTCATGTTTAAGGAATCGTTACCCGCAACATTATCAGCAACATTTAACATAGAGGTAGCATGCTCCCTTGCACACTTGGGTTTTCACTGATTCTTTGCCCAAATAGAATCTTTTCTAAAATTAAAAATCAGTGAATTTCTTAATAAGTTCAATTTAGAAGAGAATTTACCACACTAACTTTTTATAATGTGTACGGCTGCTTAGGTTGAGGTGGTTGTAAACTACTAATTATTGCTAATGATTCCTGTTTTGAGAAAAGTAAAATTGCTTACACTCATCATTTGGAAGTTCCGCTTCAAACACATAATTATCAGCTTTCGTAAGATCAGCCAACTTTGAGCAGCCAATCTAATAGCGCAGGAGCAAACAAATTGTGTACTGCGCAATATTTAAGAATAATTTCACCAGATAAATAAAACCTTTTTTCTAACATTTTCTTTTATATTGTTTGTTAACAAACAATGGATTTCGTTACAGTGCACCATTTTTGCGTTCATAAAACACTGCATGTTTCATGATATTTTTACTTTTATATGTTTTACTTTACTCATGAAACCAATTAAAATCACATTTTCACTTCATTTATCATGTATTAATAAAAATTAAGGAAATAAAATTACTTTTTGTTGCAAAAATTGTTTAATAATTGTTGTTCTTCAAGTTTTTGTTTTGTTTATTTTCCCATTTTCTTATACTATATTTGTACTATCTGTCACTATATTTGTCTCTTTCTTGAGAACTCTGAGAAAACTTGATATAATTTTTTCTATGTGCCAGTTTCTTCATGTCTGCTTAGCCTGTGATTTTATCCTCGTCAGTTAATACGCCCCCTGCTGTTACACGATGCCCCAAGTATTTGACCTCCTTTTGAAATAGCACACATTTCTTAACACCTTATTTAAGTCCTGCAGCCGCTATACGCTTGAGAACTTCTTCCAGGTTTTTGTGGTGTTCATCAAAAGTCTTTCTCATGACGATTATATCATTTACATACAGGTTTTCCAGTTAAGCCCCTTAAGAACACGTATTGCAGAGACCAAATGGCATGACTTTAAACTGCCACAAACCATTGCTCACGCTGAAGGCAGTTTTCTCCTTGTCTTTATCGGCTATCTCCACTTGCCAGTAACCACTCTGTAAGTCCAAGGGATAGAACCATTTCGTTTCAGACAACGTGTCTAAGGTGTCGTCAATTCTTGGTAGCGGATAACTGTCTTTCTTAGTGACATCATTGAGTTTTCTATAGTCGACACAAAATCTGGTGCTGCCATCTTTCTCCTTTACTAGCGCTATCGGCGAGCTCCATGGACTTGAAGATGACTCAATCACTCCGCTCCGCTCCATTTCGTTAATCAGTTCTTTGACTTAGTTTCGTTTTGCCAGGGGAACACTTCTGGGTGCTTGTTTTATGGGCCTCGCTTCGCCAGTATTTATTTCATGTTTCACAACTGCTGTTCTACCTTGGCTTTTATTATTTAGAGCGAAGACGGCGGTATGTTTTCTTAGCAACTGCTTCGCTTTATTTCTGTCGGGTGGTTTTAGTTCTGCTACCCATTTATCAACCTGCTCTGCTAACAAATCCCGCTCTTTAACTGTTATTTTAGGACATGCTGAATGTGTTGCACAATTAATTACGGCTCCTGCCGGCTAACGTCGACCGATTTCAGCATTTTCGCCAATTGTCTTTTCGCTGCTGGACAGATTTAGTACACTTACAGGAATTTTCCCATTGTTGCAGCTTTTCACGAGAGCATTACATTATTCCTAACGTCTTCTGGTTCTACCACCCACAACCGATTGTCCACACAATCTGCCTCCACACGTGCCCAAACAATAGTTTCCGCCAGAGGTGGTAATTTTTGGCGTTCGATCGCAAATAGTTTTCTTAATGCGTCCCTGCTCCCATATCTAACATTTAAGGGGATCTCCACGTTGCGCTAGATCATTATCTGCTGACCCATGTCTAGATTAATGCCGTGAGCTATCATGAAGTCTGCACCGATAATAACTTCGTCCACTATATCAGCGACAACAAACACGTGATCTGCGCTGGCTTCTCCGATAGTCAATCGTACCCTGGCTCTTCCATAAACGATGGCTGAATACCCAGTTGCCGTGCGCAGTTGTAAATTCTTTAACGGTTCCACGGGCTGAGATGCTCCTATGTCTATAATAAGGACTTGCTTCTTTCCATTGATCAACCCGCAGACAGTATGGTTATTTTTTTTTGTTGCATGATGGAAATATAGATTGCGGGGCCATCGGTTGTGGGAGCTAGCTTTTGCCCCTCAGTGCTAGCTCGTTTTAGTTTAGCGGTGACTCGTGCTATTTGATATTGTTTGCACGTTAGTTGTCCCTTGGAGGTGAAGCAGATCTTGAACTTTTCTTAACAGACCTGCAGTTGCGCTAAAAATGTCCGGCCTTACCGCAGTTAAAGCATTTTGCACGCGACTTACTTCTTTCTTCCAGTATTTGCTCAATCATGTCTTTCATTTCGCTTCTTTTGTCTCCGCAATTTTCCGTATCAGCCTCAAGACGTCGTACCTTGTAGACATGTGGCTTTGTGATAACCTTGCCGGTCTCCTGGGCGTACGAAATTGTTTCGGTGAAGGATGATGGTAAGCAGCACAAACTGCATATTTGATATCTGGATCTCTTATGCCGTTCACAAATGCTTCCATTTTAAACTGATCCAGGAATGGATGATGTTCACCTGGATAAGTAAGCTGTACCAAACGTTCAATCCCTATGGCAAAATCTTGCAGCGTCTGACTTGCCTTCTGCACCCTGCCACGTAACTCCATTCTGTATAGTTCTCTCTTATGCTCACCGCTGTACTTGCGTTGTAAGGCCATCATTATGTCCTCATAATTATTCCTGCAGGCTCCTGGTGAGGTTTCGAGGATTTCGGCAGCTGGACCTTTTAAGGCCAGAATTAGTTCAATAGCTTTCTCTTCGTTGTTCTATCTATTTTTACTGGTCACTGTTTCGAACTGGAACTTGAATATATTAAACGGTGCGCTAACGTCATAGTTCGGGGTGTTTATCTTGCTGGAGTGCTCAGAGGAGACTCTCACCCGTCCTTCTCGAATGTGGAGGTCGTCCATTTTCGTTTTCAGTTCATGCAATTCTCCGTCCATTTTTCTTTCCAGGCCACACAATTTTTCGTCAAATTCGTTGCCTTTCTGTTCCACAGCTTTCACTCGTTTGCCAAATATTTCTGAAATTTTTTATTTACCTCACTAACGAGTTTTTCTCCGTTGGCCCTAGAGCTTTCTTGGATTGCATCAATTTTCGCGCTGTTGATTCTAGAGCTTTCCTTGATGACATCTAGAAGTTTGTCATTTGTGGCATCAATCTTCGCACTGTTGATTCTAGAGCTATCTTGAATTGCATAAATTTTCGCACTGCTAATTCTACAGCTTTCTTGAATGACACCTAAAAGTTTGTCATTTGTGGCATCCATTTTTGCCATCATAGCCGCAATTATTGAATCCAAGGTTGTATCGGTGTTTGCTGCTGGGTTACATACCTCAACCACTTCCTTGTCCCCAAATTCGTATGTCTCAAAATCGATTTCACGCTGCTTGAATTTATCAATCAACCTCCGCTGCAATTCCGCTTTACTTCCCGTTGTTGGCAGATCCACTTATTTAGCTCTTTCTTTAGCTGCTCAACTTTCAGTTCTTCCAACTTCATTGTAGTTGATTTATTTTATTTTTGCAATTCCACTTCTGACACCAGTTGTTACGTTTATACCTTTTATAAACGTTTTGTTGTAAGTTCTTTATTGCAAAATAATTAAAATCAGTTTTAAGAATTTTTAAAATAATAACAATTTTATTTACTTTAACTACACAAAGTTGTCACAGAACAATTTACTTAAAATGCACGTCTTTACTCGATGAGGTTTAATTCTACACTGATTGACTATCCACTCAAACGCTTCCCTATTTATACTTGTCCCATTAGAATCTAGAAGATTTGTGTGCTTTTTGGTGTTGTATGTTGTTTATTCGATGTATAGGCGCCTGTATGCCTATATGTGTAGTTGTTTTTGTTTTTATGCTGATAAGGTTTCTGCTTGGGATTTATTTCAATACATTTGTTGTTGTTTTGTAAAAAAGGGTTTCTTAGAAAACCACGTAGATGGTAAAAACCATGTATGCTTGTTGTTGTAAAATTAGTTTTTGTCTTGCGCGTTTGGATGATAAACAGCATACATGTATTTTTTAGTAAACAGGCAGTAAATTAGTAAAGGCGAATCGCAAACATTTATAATTGAGTATGATGAAGACTCTAAATTCAGCAATTCTTAGATGCATAAAGGATAAGTAAACTTAGAGTAACAAAAATATTCACTCATGCATTTCCTGGTCGGCATCCAACAAACCTAATGCAAAAAAGGAATATAACAAAAATTAATCAAAAACGTGGTTGTGTGTGATGCTAATTTTTATAAAAGCCTTCACATTCTTGAATGGCATTCTGACACTTCAACAAAAATGTTGAGGTAGCCGCAAGGAGTTCCTTTTAGTACTTAACAAGCAAAACAATTTGTCTCAATATTACGTTGATCGATATGCTAAAAAATTTTATAGATGATGTTTTGGGCAAACTCGGATTTGGGAAAAGGGTAGTTGAATGAAAAATGTAGTCTTTTGACGGTTCGATGTTACTTTGTTAGCCTAATAAAAATGCTCAGGTCTATGAATATCGGCTTAAAATAAATGATCACGTTGCCACCGATGAATTAAGAACGTATTAGTAATCACTCCATGAGTACAGTCACCCATAATTAACTGCAAAAAGTTCTCAACACAAAAACGATTTGATGGCACATCTCATAGTGTCAACAAAATCCATGTTAGATAGAATACTTGATAGTATATTATTCGATATTGAGAAGAAAAAAAATCCGCAAAGAATGCCCAGCTCTAGCAATATAATACTTGAAAAAGAGAAAATGTTAATGTGTTATCAAATATTCGGGAACATATGAAGAGAAAAAATTATTTTTAAAATACATACAATTCCTCCGTGTTTTTAAAGTAAAGAAATGACTTAAATTGAATAAAAAAATATTAAGTCAATGTAATATAACCTTGATTTTTGTCATCGTAGTTGATGGAGGGCCTTTAATATTTCCTACGAAATAAATACTATTGTTGTTGTTTTTGCAATCTTGTAGTTATTTAGTGCATTAAAAATTTAAAATAATAAAATTATTAAAACATAAAATTAAACGAATTTCAAATTCAAAAAGACAACTTGTTTTCAAGACTTTATAAGTTCTAATCAAGTTTTATGAAGCCTGTTACGGTTTTATTTGATTTTAAATTTATTTTACTTTTATAATTATTTGATAAATTAACAATTTTCTTAGCTCCAAGAAATGTTTCACTTTTTAATGTATTTTATTTGTGTGCAGCAAAAGCGTTGCAAATAACAAAAAATCTCTTAACTTTTTTCTTTGAAGGAACTGCCAAGATTCGATGAAAAGCCATCAGATTTTTACAGCAGATCCTTTAACTTACATTGTCAGTTTTTAGTGTACTTTCATCTTTTTATTTGTAAACAAATACCTCAGGTGATGTTTGTATTTGATATAATTGGAACACTGTAACATATTGTTACGTTTATACCTTTTATAAATGTTTTGTTGTGAGTTTATTATTGCAAAATAAATAACACCAGATTTTAGAGTTTTTAAATTATTTACAAGTTTATTTAATTTACCTACACACAAAGTTGACACCACAGAACAGTTTACTTAAGATGCACGTCTTTACTTCACGAGGTTTATATTTCAACAAACTAACTATCCACTCAGAGGCTGCCTTTTATATTTGTCCACTAGAGCTCAAAAATGTTTAGGTGCCTCTTATATTAATTACTTAATTACATACGCCCCTAATATTATCTTCATTTTAGTATTATAAATATTTTTAACTCTCTTCTCCTTTGTGAAACCTTTTGAATAGAAACAGTTGATTTCTCATTACATTAAGTAATCTTGAGAATTAAATTATAGTTAGTTGCAATTTGAAACCCAAATGAAATGTACATCAAAATTAGTTCCTTAATAAAAATTTAAATTATAATTTGAACCAACAGTGTTATTGCTAAAAGAAAGGTTACCAAACATAGTACCAACAATTATTTTCTACAACAATTAATTTGCTACAACTAAACAAAACCAGCGATACAATCCAACATTTGGTCCAGTACGAACTGGATTTTGAAGACAGCATCCCAGATAGGACCAAGACATGGGTGAGCATATAAAGGTATATGTTATAAAGTGAGAAACATACATACATTGGAAAGTGAAGATGAACTTTAAGGAAAATTTTTAATTAAAATAAAATAAAATTTATGTTGAAAGTGTAATTATTATCTCAATATTTCCTGAAAAAAAAATAAAATGTGTTATTTATTATAATTTTAAAAATTATCGCTACAGTGGAAAAAAAAACAAATAAAAGAAAGCGAAGAAAAATATTGATATGTATATGGAGCATCTTATATATGTATATACATAATCACACATTCCTTAACTTGAAAGCAGTTACTTTTTATTGCCTACAAAATTCCCTCCATTATTTTAAACGTAATCCACTTCGGATAATAACATCAAAATTATTTGGTGGCTAACAGAAATAATTTAAAAATGTTGCTAATTGTTTCTCAAAATTGAAGAGCAAACATACGAGTATATAACAAAAAGTAACAGAAATGTTGTAAAGCACAATTTCAATATCAGATTTGTTAAAGCTTGGCTTAAGAGTAAAAAGCAAGCGAGTAATAACATAACATTCAAATTTACAAATAGGTAGTGACGTCGTTATATACTTATTTCTCTTTAAATGTTTCAGTTATTAACCCCTTTTGAATCTAAATGTTAGTAATTAACTTTAATTACAAATTAAATCTCGAAGTGATATTTAATTTATTAAAACTCACTGATTATTTTCACGCAAAATTTAATATTGTTTAGATAAAGTTTAATAAAAGGAAATGAATGAGTAAATTCCTTATTAAATAAACATACAGAATATTTGTTATAAGATTCACCGCAGATTATCTATAAAGCCCAATAAAACTAATTAGGAAGCTTACAATATTGCTTCAAACTTTATCGATTTTCCCCGTGTTATAGTGTTACGTGTTTACTGAGTTTTGTAATCTTTTGGGTAATTTACTCTAATATTTGGTTAAATTATTGTCATTTTAAGAATTTTTCATAAAATATCAAAACAAAGTGCAATTATAAGGGCGTCTGATAGCGTTGTAGAGATTTGTGCTTACTTTTCTGCCATTTCGCCGGAGGAACACACAATTTATTCCCTGGAGGTACAAAAGGATGAAATTATGATTCCCTGCTTGGACTACTTGATTCGAAAGATGCAGGAGTTAGTCTCGACACGATTCAAAATAAATGTTATGACGCGCATCTTAAATGCTTATCCAAGGCAAATGAGCTCATTGATCAATTGTCTTCCAGATCGAGTAAATTACAACCTGTTAGAAGCCTTGAGGATCACTCAATTGCAACCCCAAATATCTCTCTACTATCCTGCGACACCGACATTTTCCATGGAGACTATTTTTCCTGGCCTATCTTCAGAGATATGTTCTCTGCTCTATATAAAGACAATCCCCGTCTTACTCTCGTCGAAAAATTGTACCATCTTATAAAAAAGACACAGAGATATTGTTAAGTCTTGTCCGTTGACTAACACAGGTTTTGAGATGGCATGGAAAAATTTAACGCCCAACTTAAAATATTATTCACCCTAACTCCCATTTCCCAAGAACCTGGTGCAAATATTAAGTTACTTCACAAACTTATCTATACTCAACATTAATACTGAGAGTTGGGACGTTCTCTTCGTATATCTTTGCTCAACATGTCTTCCCGATACAACCTTAAACTTATAAAAACAGCAAAATAATTCTAGTTCCGATATCAAACTTTAGAGTCTTGTGCAGACATTAGATCTTCTAAGCCCCTCTTCAGGCTGGCTAAAAATAAACGCTAGCCAAACCGCAACTTCCAAGAAATCCCAAGAACATAAACACATTTCAAACAAATATAGTTTCAAATAAAATATCGAAATATCCGTTTTGCTTAGACTGTGCCCTGTTTTCAAGAAAATGTCAGTAGAAGAAAGATTTACACTAGTTAAAAGAGAGAAGCTGTGCACAAATTGTCTTGCTAATTCTCACTGGTTTAAAAAGTGTAAAAATCAATATGTTTGTTCTGTTTGTAAATTAAAACATCATACTCTGCTTCATCGCGTCTTACAAGCCACAACAGGCCATATTCAAAAAAAAAAAACAAACCTTTCCAATTAATCCATCGCATACCACAGCCACTAACCCCAGTATTTTTAAACCCTTCTATGTTACTCGGAACCGCTTTGGTAGATTATGTGTGATATGTATATAAGATGCTCTATATACATATCAATATTTTTCTTCGTTTTCTTTTATTTGTTTTTTTTCCACTGTAGCGATAATTTTTAAAATTATAATACATAAAACCTTTTATTTTGTTTTCAGGAAATATTGAGATAATAATTACACTTTCAACATAAATTTTATTTTATTTTAATAAAAAAATTTCCTTAAAGTTGATCTTCACTTTCCAATGTATGTATGTTTCTCACTTTATAACACATACCTTTATTTGCTCACCCATATCTTGAACCTATCTGGGATGCTGTCCTCAAAATCCAGTTCGTACTGGATCAAATGTTGGATTGTATCGCTGGGTTTGTTCAGTTGTAGAAAATAATTGTTGTAGAAAATAATTGTTGGTACTATGTTTGGTAACCTTTCTTTTAGCAATAATTTCAATTTTTATTAAGGAGCTAATTTTGATGTACATTTCATTCGGGTTTCAAATTGCAACTAACTATAATTTAATTCTCAAGATTGTGCTATTTATTAATTTAATGAGAAATCAACTGTTTCTATTCAAAAGGTGTCACAAAGGAAAAGAGAGTTAAAAATATTTATAATACTAAAATTATGATAATATTAGGGGCGTATGTAATTAAGTAATTAATATAAGAGGCATCTAAACACGGCACACTGTAACATATTGTTACGTTTATACCTTTTATAAACGTTTTGTTGTGAGTTCTTTATTGCAAAATAAATAACACCAAATTTTAGAGTTTTTAAATTATTTACAAAGTTATTGTATTAACCTACACACAAAGTTGACACTACAGAACAATTTACTTAAGATGCACGTCTTTACTTCACGAGGTTTATTTTTAAGCAAACTAACTATCCACTCAGACGCTGCCTTTTATATTTGTTCACTAAAAGTCTAGAAACATTAAAAATCTTCTCCTCCGTTTGTTTCACATTTTGCTGTTATGTTACTCATTCAATGTATAGGCACCTATATGTCTGTGTGTATTTTTGTTTTTGTCTTTATGCTGATAAAGTTTCTTCCTGGGCTTTATTTTAAGATAGTTGTTGTTGACTTGTGTACATAAGTTTTCTTAGAAAACTACGCAGTTAGTAAAAAGCATACCCGATTGTTTTTTGTGTGTATAAAATTTCCACGCAGTTTGTAACTAGCAAGTTGTTGTTGTCTTGCGTGCATAAGTTTTCTTAGCAAACTACGCAGTGAGTAAACAGCATAGTTGCTGTTTTGTTTTGTTTTAAAAAATATTGGAACTACTTGAAAACACTTTTAATTTTTTAAAACCACATTAGTTAAATGCTGCTTTAAAAATGATTTTATTTTGCAAAATTGTTCTTACATCTGAAGAACGAAAAGTGAAAATCAAATACAAAAATGCTTACAACTGTAAATTTATACTATTGGCCAATATCATTTAGTTGCAAATTCACAAAAAAGAAATTATTACAAAATTATTGCTTACACTAAAAGAATAAGAGTTCTTAATACATTTTGAATTACACAAAAGTATTAAAGCAAAAATAAAATTAGAATTTCGGTTATAGGAAGTAGAAAGTACTTCAATACAAAATACAATTCTTGTTAAAAGCCAAAAAATAAAAATAGAATTAAGATTCTATAGAGTCTTCATTACTAAATTTAATGAGGTCAACGCTTCTTAATAGTTCCATGAATGCCTCTTAAGAATTTTAGCTGCATTAAGATAATTGAAGCAAAGGGCACCCCCTTCACTTCAAATTCTTCAATATTCGAATTACAATTATTATCAATGTAAAGAAATGTAATTTCGATCAGCAAATAAAATTCGATAGAATTCTCAATGCTAAAATTAATAAAAAGTGCAACTTATGAAATTTTAAAGAAGCGTTCCCTCTTGTTGAAATGGGGCATTGCTCAATATTAAGTGGAAAACAACAAAAACAATAACTTAGTTTAGTTTAATTATATATATGTATTAATGGACGTATGTATATAAAACAGGCGTTCATGTTTCTATGTTAAAACTAAAGTATATATGTATTAATACATACATGCATACATACATGTGTGTTTATATTAATAGTGTGTGACGGTGAAGTGGATATCGTAACTTTTAACATCATCACGTATTGTCGTTTGTATCATCATTCAGTGTAGATACCTTTTTGACTGAGTGTTGTTTCCTTTTTTTGTTCTGTGTTAGTTGATTTTTGGTTTCTGTTTTTTATTTTAATCCGTGGAGTTTTTCATAAGCATCTTGTGTGCATAAGATTTCTTATAAACTATGCAATTTGTCATTTCGTTTACTTTTTTACTGACAATTATTTTCTTTTAAATCTTGAACAAAGCACCTTCGTAGCAATATTATTAAGAAGATGCTTAAAGCTATTATCTCTAAAAAAAAGTAAAGTAAAATAATCTATTGTGTCTGTTAACAAATCAAGAACTTTCTCGTAATTTAATTAAAATTCCAAAAGGGATGTATAATTATTTTGTAATAAAAAAATATTAAACGTAACTGTGTTAGATTGGCCACAGCTTAGATGGAATATTTTTTAAATGATTTGTCTATCGGATAGCTTTTTGCAGACCGTACAAAATTCGCACAAAATTTCGAAGAAACTGCTGCAACAGACATTTTCAATTGGCCTCTTTTAAGGTATGGCCATTTTTTAACCCGAAACAGTACAAAGACAAACGAAATGTCTAACGATTTTTTAATAGCAAAAAATTTCTTTTAATCTACGTTAATATGTTGTATTTAGATTCCTTTAAATAAATATTATGAAGATATCGTAAAATAATATTTTATGAGGATATCATAAAAGATTTATTATTCAAAACAAAAAAATATATTTGATATGTATTATTGCGGGGGAGAGCATTTCCATATGGCCATTTCACTACTATTCATATACACAGTATATAACAAATATTCTTAAGGCAATAGCTATCCTACTGCTAAATTGCAGAAAACAAACAATGTTTTAGTTGATGAACTTTTTAAAAAAGAAATAGACTTCAGACTAATGTATCAAATTCTCCAAAGCTATATGGAGTACCTAAGATCTATAAGCAGAATTTTCCTTTACGGCCTATTTGCTCTTGCATAATACCCCGGCATAACGAATATTCTTAAGGTAATAAGTAGACAATCAATATAGCACCTTTTTATATATCTTGTGAGTTCTTTATTGCAAAATAAATAACACCAGTTTTTAGAATTTTTAAATTTATAACAATTTTATTTACTGATATGTGCGTAAATTTTCCAACGGGGTTTAATTTATTTTCATTTGGGTACGGTTTTCCGTCGACCCTCGTCAAATTTTGTTTGTGAACAAACAGGTTTCGGCTGTTTGCTATCTTCAGTATTCTCTTAATAGTACAAAGAGAACACTACAGATGTACTCCAAAGAGAACACTGAAGATGGTAAACAGCCGAAACCGGGTTGTTCTCTTTGGAGTACAAAGCGAACACTGAAGATGGCAAACAGCCGAAACCGGTTTGTTCACAAAACAAATTTGACGAGGGTCGACGGAAAACCGTACCTAAATGAACATTTTATTAACTTTAACTACACAAAGTTGACACTTCAGAACAATTTACTTAAAATGTGTGTCTTTACTTGATGAGGTTTAATTTTACACTGATTAATTATCTACTCAGACGCCGGCCTATTTATATTTGTCCATTTAAAGTCTAGATGATTTAAGAATCTTCTACTCCCGGTGTATTGTTGTATGTTGTTTATTCAATGTATAGGCGCCTGTATGCCTGTGTGTATTTTGGTTTTTGTTTTTATGCTGATAAGGTTTCTGCTTAGGATTTATTTCAAAACATTTGTTGTCTTATGTAGGAAAGGATTTCTTAGAAAAACTCATGAAGCTTGTGCAGAGCTTCTTGTATCTGTGGAACATTTTCATTATCGTCGTGTGCAGGAATCGGTTTAATGAAAATTCTAAGTGAGCACGATTTTTGCTGAACTGCATGATGTTGAATGGTGGACGGCTGATCGGTATGCCAGAAGAAACTTTGGTACATGCTCGTCCCAATCCTTTTGGTGTGTACTGATCACTTTTCTGAGATATTCTTCCAGGGTGCGGTTGAATCTTTCTACCATGCCATCTGACTGCGGATGCAGGGTTGTCGTTATCGTCTTTCGAATCCCATAAATGTCGCACATTTTCTTGAATATGGTCGACTCAAAATTTCGTCCCTGATCGGAGTGAAGTTCTGTTTGAACACCGTATCGACACACTCTATTGTGTACAAATTCATCTACAACCGTTTTGGACTCTTGGTTCGGAATGGGATACGCTTCAGGCCATTTGCTGAAATAATCCATTACTACTAGCAGATATCGATTTCCAGCATTACTAATAGGGAAAGGGCCTGCGATATCCATTGCTATCCGCTCAAATGGGGCGCCCACGTTGTACTGTTGTAGCTTGCCACGACTTTTCCTTGTTGGGCCCTTGGCCGCAATGCATTGCTCGCAATTAGCTATCCATTCGGCTACAGTTTGTGGGCAAACCTACCCAGTAAAATCGCTGTTTTATCTTTTCCAGTGTTTTTGTTGGGACCGTTATGAAACGGCTTCATAGCATCTTTTATTCGTGAACTTGGCACGACGATTAAGTCCGTTGCAGTTTTTCCATCTGCATTTTCCCAATTTCGATGTAGGCAACTATTTACCACTTTAAGGCTATTCCACTGAGCCCAGTATGATTTTGCCAACGGGCTTTCCGCCGATATTTCGTTACGTTCCAGTCTTATGTTCTCTAGCTTGGCCGATTTAATTTTTGACAAAATGAGATCCTACTTTTGGGCCGCAGACCAATCTTCTCCTGTGCCAATTTGGATTTGCCTCACATCAATGATGGACTCCTTTTCCTCGACTTTTGTACAGTGCCTGCATTCTACGTTACTTGGGCATCTTGAAAGGGCATCTGCATTATTGTGTTTTCCGCCTTTCCTGTGCACAATGCTGAAGTCATATCTCTGCAGACGTTCAATCCAGCGTGCAAGCTGTCCTTCGGGGTTTTTAAACTGCAGCAACCACCGTAATGCGGAGTGATCCGTCCTTATGGTAAAGTGTTGGCCATATAAGTATTTGTGGTAATGTTTAACACACTCCAGTACGGCTAAAAGCTTCCGTCGTGTTACGCAATAATTTTTTTCGGGCTTGGACAATACCCTGCTATAGTAACTAATAACTTTTTCCGTCCCATAAATCGCCTGAGAAAGCACTCCTCCTATTTCGTAGCCGCTTGCGTCTGTATCCAATATAAATTCATGTCCACCTATGGATAGGCGAGGACTGGTGCCGTACACAAAAACTCTTTTAGCCTTTGAAACGCCTCTGCAGCTGCCCCATTCCAGTGGTATGGTTGCAATTTTCTGGTCAACTCATGCAAGCTGGCAGCTACTTGAGCAATGTTCGGCACGAATCGCCTGTAGTATGTGCAAAGCTCCAGGAAACTACGTAGCTCATGAAGATTTTGTGGACGAGGCCAATTCTTTACTGCCAATATTTTATTCTCGTCAGTTGATATGCCCTCTGCTGTTACATTAAGTCCCAAGTATTTGATCCCTTTTTGAAACAGCGCACATTGCTTAACACTTAATTTAAGTCCTACGGCCGCTATACGCTGGAGAACTTCATCCATTTTTTTGAGGTGTTCATCAAAAGTCTTTCCCATCACGATTATATCATATATTAAACAAGTCTTCCAGTTAAGCCCCGTAAGCACACGTTTCATTAAGCGCTCAAAAGTAGCTGGAGCATTGCAAAGCTCAAATGGCATCACTTTAAACTGCCACAAACCATTGCTTGCGCTAAAGGCAGTTTTCTCCTTATCTTTATCGGCTATCTCCACTTGCCAGTAACCACTCTGCAAGTCAATGGTAGAGAACCATTTAGTTTCGGACAACGTGTCTAAAGTGTCGTCAACTCTTGGTAGCGGATAACTGTCTTTCTTAGTGACATCGTTGAGTTTTCTATAGTCGGCACAAAATCTGGTGCTGCCATCTTTTTTCTTAACTAGCACTATCGGCGAGCTCCATGGACTTGAAGATGACTCAATCACCCCATTCCGCTTCATTTTGTTAATCAGTTCTTTGAACTCGCTTCGTTTGGCAAGGGGAGCACTTTTGGGCCTCGCTTCGCCAGTATTTTTTTCATGTTTCACAACTGCTGTTCTACCTTGGCTTTTATTATTTAGAGCGAAGACGGCGGTATGTTTTCTTAGCAACTGCTTCGCTTTATTTCTGTCGGGTGCTTTTAATTCTGCTAACAATTTATTCACCTTTGCCAATTGTCTTTTCGCTGCTAGACAGATTTAGTACCCCCACAGGGACTTTCCCATTGTTGCAGCTTTTCACGAGAGCTTTAACTGTTATTAGGTCATTCCTTACGCTTTCTGGTTCTACCGGTTGTCCACACAATCTGCCTCCTCACGTGCCCAAACTATAGTTTCCGCCAGAGGTGGTAATTTTCGATCGCAAATAGTTTCCTAACTGCCTTCCTGCTCTGATATCCAACATTTAAGGGGGTCTCCACGTTGCGCCAGATCATTATCTGCTGCCCCATATCTAGATTAATACCGTGAGCTATCATAAAGTCTGCACCGATAATAACTTCTACTATATCAGCGACTACAAACACGTGATCTGCGCTGATGTTTCTGATAGTCAATCCAGGGTACGATCTTCCATAGACGATGGCTGAATCCCCAGTAGCGGTGCGGAGTTGTACATTATTTAACGGCTCCACTGCCCCTTTAATTAAATCGGACCTTATTACGGACTGAGATGCTCCTGTGTCTATGGTAAGGACTGGCTTTTTTCCATTGATTAACCCGCAGGCAGTAAGGTTATTATTTTTCTGTTGCATAATGGAAATGAAGATTGCGGAGCCATCGGTTGTGGAAGCTAGCTCTTGCCCCTCAGTGCTAGCTCGTTTTAGTTTAACGGTGACTCGTGCGATTTGGTGTTGTTTGCCCGTTTGTTGTCCCTTGGAGGTGGCCTTTTCTTAACAGATCTGCAGTTGCGCTGAAAATGTCCGACCTTACCGCAGCTAAAGCATTTTGCACGTGATTTACTTCTTTCTTCCAGTAGCTCAAGCTTTTCTTTCATCTCACTTCTTTTGTCTCCGTAGCTTTCCATATCAGCCTCAAGACGTCGAACCTTGTAGACTTGTGGCTTTGAGATAACTTTGGCGGTCTCCTGGGCCAGCGCCTACGAGATTGTTTCGGTGGATGATGTTCGCCTGGATAAATAAGCTGCACCAAACGTTCAATCTCCATGGAAAATTTTTGCATCGTCTCATTTTCCATTCTGTATAGTTCTATCTTATGTTCGCCGCCGTACTTGCGTTGTAAGGCCACCATTATGTCCTCGTAATTATTCTTGCAGGCTCCTGGTAAGCTTTCGAGCATTTCGGCAGCTGCATCTTTTAAGGCCAGAATTAGCTCAATAGCTTTCTCTTCATTGTTCCAACTATTTTTGCTGGGCACTGTTTCGAACTGGAACTTGAATACATTAAACGGTGCCTTCCGTCATAGCTCGGGGTGTGTATCTTGCTGGAGTGCTCAGAGACGACCCTCGCCTGTCCTTCTCGAATATGGAGGTCGTCCATTTTCGTTTTTAGTTCATGCAATTCTCCGTCGATTTTTCTCTCTAGGCCAGACAATTTTTCGTCAAATTCGCTGACTCTCTGTTTCACAGCTTCCACTCGTTTGCCAAATATTTCTGATATTTCTTTAAATTTCTTGTTTACCTTTAGAACTTTCTTGAATAGCATCGATTTTTGCACTGTTGGCTCTAGAGCTTTCTTGAATGGCATCGATTTTCGCACTGCTGATTCTAGAGGTTTCTTGGATGGCGCCTAGAAGTTTGTCATTTGTGGCATTAATTTTCGCACTGTTGGCTCTAGTGCTTTCTTGAATTGCATCAGTTTTCGCACTGCTGATTCTAGAGCTTTCTTGAATTGCCGCAAGTATTGCATCCAAGTTTACATTGGTGTTTGCTGATCGATTACATACCTCAACCGCTTCTTTGTCTTCGAATTCGTATGTCCCAATATCGATGTGTCGCTGCTTGAGTTCATCAATCAACCTCCGTTGCAATTCCGCTTTACTTCCCGTTGTTGGCAGATTTAACTTATTCAGCTCCTTCTTTAGCTGCTCAACTTTCAGCTCAGATTTATTTTTTGCAATTTCACTTCTGACACCAGTTGTTACGTTTATATCTTTTATAAACGTTTTGTTGTTAGTTCTTTATTGCAAAATAAATAACATCAGAAGAATTTTTTTATCAGAATTTTGAAATTAATAACAATTTTATTTACTTTAACTACACAAAGTTTACACAAAACAATAAACTTAAAATGCACGTCTTTACTCGATGAGGTTTAATTTTACATTGCTCGATCATCCAGTCAGAAGTTTCCCTATTTATACTTGTCCATTTAAAGTCAAGAAGATTTAAGAATCTTCTACTCCCTTTTTATCGCATTTTGTTGTTTAATGTTGTTTATTCGATGTACAGGCGCCTTCATGGCTGTGTGTTTTTATGCTGATAAGGTTTCTTCCTGGGATTTATTTCAATACATTTGTTGTTGTTATTTGTAAAAAAGAGTTTCTTAGAAAACTACGCAGATGGTAAACAACATGTATGTTTGTTGCTGTAAAATTAGTTTTTTTCTTGCGCGTTTAGATGGTAAACAGCATATATGTATTTTTTTTTCCTGCATGCCATGCAGTTAGTAAACAGCATATCCAATTGTAGTTGTGTGTGTAAACTTCTATGCTGTTTGTAACCACTAGTTTGCTTTATTGCTTAATTATTTTAATTTAAAACTTAAGCAAGACATATTCGTAACAATACATTTATTATACAATTATACATACAATTATTTGCGAAATATCATTTTGCTGAGACTTAGTAAAATAATGTTAAACAAGGTGACCTATATAAATAACTGCATCACAATAAATTGTCCAAAAAGAAATTACACTAATAAGCATAATTAAATTAATTATTGACTTAAATTTGCACAAGCACCTTGGATAATGTGAATTCATTTAAATGACAGTGCCAAACAAATAAGAACAAAGAATAATTAGTACAAATAATACTTATTAATAATAATAATAATATTAATCAGTACAATGATAATTAACACGACGAAAAATATGATGGAATTTTGACTATAAGTGATAGAGAATTTCATTTGAAGAATAAGAGATATACTTAATGACAATGATTTTCCAGTAGAATTAACTAACCGATTAATTAGACAATATGGTAATCACAGGCATAATTTAGGAAATACTATGGCAGAACAAAGAATTTATAAATCATTAACTTATGTGCCTGGAATATCAGAAAGATTAAGAAAGTCTAAAATTTATGACACTGATAGATATATAATTGCACACAAAACATATAACACATTAAATAAATTATTTAGCAGTATGAAGTATAAAATAGGGAAAATGGAAATATCTGATGTAGTATACAGGATACCATGCGGAGGAAATGACCAGGAGAACTGTGACAAAGTTTATATTGGGACAACAAAAAATAAACTCAAAACAAGATTAGCTGGTCATAAATTGACCAAAAAATAAAGGATGTCTTCTGTGTTGAAATATAGAAGACATCCTTATCTTCACATTGTAAAAAAATATAATCATTATCCAAAGTTTGAGGAAGTATCAATATTAGATATAGAAAAAAGCTATAAGAGACGTTATATGTTAGAAATGTTAGAAATTTTTAATGTACCAAATGTAAGGAGAATAAATTTCTAAACAGACACAGACAATTTAGCGCAGAATTAAAGGTACTTAATTCAAAAGGCACATAATTTGTTATAATTATTTCATAAGAGAGAATTTGTTATTTAATTTCCGTTCCTTTGTTTTTGTATGTTTAAATATTTGAAATTTTAATTTTGTATGTATGTATGTACTAGCAAACCCGGCGATCGTTTGCCACTAGATGGCTTCGTTTTTTGTAACATTTTGTTTGGGGATTAAAAGATAAAGAAAAATTATTTTTTTTGTTTTATATTTGAAAAGGAAAAATTTTATTTCATTGCACAACAGTAATGAATTCATTTCGATTACAAAAATGAAGTGGAATTTAGTTGAACTTCTCTCTGCTCTTTGGTAAATCACATTTTTTGTTTTTTGGTCTGACATTAACACAAATAAAGCGGATGGTTTCCCAACTCGTAAACACGTAACGTATAGCTGCCCATGTGAAAAACAATGATTTTCTAAATTTATCCCGCAAACACTAAGCGATTGGCCTTGCGACTTGTTAATTGGCATTGCGAACGCAAGGTGAACCGGAAATTGCAATCGTTTACCTGCGTACTTTCGGTTAATAATGGTTGCTTCAATCAAATTCGGCATAAGTCTTTTCACCGCAAGTCGAATACCGTTGCAAAGTCGCGATGGATTCAAATTACGCAATATTATAATAATGAACCAACTTCGAGTTGCAAGTTATTTGGTGGAAATCCTAGTAACTCCAGAGAGTTCAAAAACTCCGTTGTATAATTAACTGCATCATCGGGATTTTTTATAGAATCAACGGATTTGTATGTCACCAAATTGCCATCGATTTTTTATTGAATGGTGAAATTCAGTGCGTGTACAGCATTATTCTTTGTGGCGAGAATTGCTCGTGGGCTTAACCAAGCATAATTCTGATAATTCTCACTAATGTTTGGGAAAACATTTTCAATAAGAGCTAATTGAGAGTCTACAAATCGGCAAAAGTCGTTGGTAAGAGAAATTAATCCAGCTGTCGCATCAACTGGGACTTTTCCATTTCCAATAGCTAACAATTGTTTGGAAGATTGTGCAGAACTTTGATCATTTTGAAGTTTAACTCTCATATTAGTGGTTAGCGATAATGTTTTTACGTTGTTCCATAAAGGTGATGCCCTCAGGCAAGCATTCAATTCATCTGCAGGCGTTGCATGGGAAATTACTGGCAACGTCTGCCTGAAATCGTCTACCAACAATATCAGCAAACCGCCAAAGATGTTGTTATTTCGCCGAAGATCTTTCAGTGTGAAGTTAAGTGCTTCAAGTGATTTCTTATGTGCCATTGTGAACTCATCCCAAACAATGAGCTTGCATTGCATCAATAACTTTCCCATTGCACTGGATCGGGAAATATTGAGAGTCAAGCTATGTCACATCTTGATCGAATAGTGGCCAAAATCAATGAAAAGACAAATGTTTTCCCTGTTCCTCCAGGTGCATCCAGGAAGAATAGACCACCAGTATTATTGTGCACCGCTTGCATAAATGTTTCATATACTTAGTTTTGCTGTTCATTTAGCAACGGCACATTATTTCAAACGGATTCCTTCAATGTATCAACATTGTATTGCAGCTGTCGATTTAATTCTTGGTTGAGTGCTTGGTGCATCGATCGATTTGGCGCAATCATTCCTACTTCAATCAGTAGCTTTTTTGCAATAGTCAAGCATTGATCCTCAATCAGAATCAATCCTTCATTATATATTTCATCGGTTATTTGGATGTCGGGATTATTCGTCCAAATGCGCAAGCGATGCAAGATATCTTCACATATGTCGTCTTTGCATTTATTCCATAACTGAATTGGTTGTGAAGGGAAACATGTGGTGATGATAATAGCAAACAGCGTTCGTATTTGGTCCGCATTTGATGAAACAACTGAACCCATAAGTGTTAAATACCAATGAGAATCGTTCTCCAGCAAACCCAAATGCGCAAATGATTTTGGTCCACGTACATTTACTAACAGCAGTCGCAAATAAAACATTCATCACATCTAGAATGAACAGTATACATGCGACCTAGAACACGGCGCTATCTACTTAAAATGAAATGTACTTACTTTCGTGAGGGATACTCACACATCACGTACTTGTGCCTTTGTAGTGCATGCTATGAGATGGCGCTGTATGTGAAAAATGATTTTCGCTGTTTTCCTGCTTTTCTATTGAAATTTTTCCTAAATTTTCTTTGCTATAAACCTCACGGAGCCCGGGACCTTTCCAACGAATGCAAAAGTTAAAGCGTCAGGAAGGAAAACCCGACTTATTTTTATATTATAGATGTATGTATGAAGAAAATTATTTTATATGTTTTTGTCATTTGTTTTAAAAAATTTTTTCCAATTTGTTAATAATTTTTGTTTTTTTAAAAAATGAAAATGATGAATTTTTGGAAACCGAAATATTGAAAATATATGTGATAAATTTATTAAAAAAGACCATTATTAAGGTTAATACTTATAATTTTACAAAAAACCCAACGTACATGCAATGGAAATAAACAATTTTATTTTTTGGAATCATTTTTAATCTAATCTAAGTTATTATCTGCTAGATTCCTTTGATAAATATTTTATGATATTCTCATAAAATATTTATGAGAATGAGTTCGAGATGAGGACCCCAATTGGTAAAAATTGTATTGGCTAAACACGACAACAAGAGACTGAATCCTAATGAAATATCGGCAGAAAGCCCACTAGCCAAATCGTACCGGGTACAGTGGAATAGCCTAAAAGTGTTAGATGGCTGCTAACTTTCGTGCCAGCTTCCAAAATATATGTCATAATGAAGCTGTTCTAAAATGTACCCAGGCGAGTTACATACAAACCACCTCACCAATAATATCGGCTGGCAAAGTGTAGGATAACTTACATATAAGTTTTAAGTTACATTTTATTTTTGTTCCCACACTTTGCCAGACAGCAACGTCAGCATTAAAAACTGTCGTTGCTTACCTTAAGTTAGAATTAAGAAATCATTTTAAATGTAGTCTTAAGATTTAAGTTTATTAAAAACAACCTATAAAAAATTACAAAACGGTGTTTTAATAACACATAATTGGCGCAGTCGTTGAAGGATATTAACTTCTAAAGAATTTATTAACAAAGAACCAAATAATTAAATAAAGTCTCTGACATAACTTATAATTAAACAAAACTTTGATAGTGAAAAAAACAAGTAAATTTAGATAAATTTAGATAAAAAACAAGTAAATTTAGTACAAAGCAAAACTCCTTTTTAATTAAATATAACTATAATACGTATATACATACTTATATTTACATTATATACAACGAACATAATATATAAAATATACTCAAAAGAGAAAAAACAACAAGAATACAAAAAAAAAACCTACATTAATGGATAGAAAACAAAATTTTGACAAAAATCGCCATATAAACATGGAAGAAGAATTGCAGCAGAGAATTGTAGAACTCGAAATGGTTCTAAAACAACAGGAGCTGAAAATAAACCAACAGCAGCAGCAACTACAACAACAGCATCAACAAGTAGAACTACAGCAGCAATTACAACAACATTAGCAAGTAGAACTACAACAGCAGATACAAATGCAACATCAACAGCAGCAGCTTCAGCAGAATCAAGTTCAAGGGTTTTATCTGAAGCCAGAACACATAATAGCCGAATTTAGGAGAATAAGGCCGTTAGACAAAGATCATAATCTAAGGCAATTTATAATGTCAGTCGAATCGACATTGGCTTTGGCAGGCGGAAATGATGACCTTATTGCTTATGGGTTGAGGATAGTGACCAACGAGAAACTGGAAGGAGATGCAGGAAAAATGGTTAGAGAGCTGACAGATGGAGCAACTTGGGAACAAATAAAAAACCAGCTTCTAAAAGGCTTGCAACCGAAGAGAACCTATGGAGAGATTTTTAATTTTGCTAGAAATACTAAAGTGAGTGACTTAAGTGAACTTTTCGATATATTTACTAAAGTTAAGTATGAAATAAACGAATTATATGAATTAGATATAAGAAGACCGGCAATATATAATCCTAATTGTGTAGATAGGGACTTGGTTGACTTAATGATTGAAAAAAATAGATGGACCAATAAGGGCCCATATAGGCGAAGACGAAACTTTGAATAGTATAATGGCAAAATATACGAAACTTAAACTTCTGTATGATACTAGAGCAATAGCATTTGGTCATAGAACAGACTCAAAAAAAAAAAAGATTTTGCAAAAATAAATAGGCAAACACCAAAGAAGGTTTGGCAGGATTTCATGCCGCATAATAGCGGATTTCAAAAGAAAAACAATATCAATTATAATTTTCCAACGCCAAGCAATAACAGATTTCAAAATAATAACCAAATACCAAGTAATAGTAGATTCCAAAATAGGAACAACGTCAGTAATAGGTTTCAGATGGGATCTAGTCATATTAGAAATTATGACAATACACAGCAGTCAGGTTTTTCAAACCAGAGGAAAAATAATCAGAATGGAAATTGTTATATAAAACAACGCCGAGAAAATTATTGCGAACAAGGACCGGAGCCAATGGAAATAGACACCCTTCATCAGGAAAGCGAAGTAAATTTTCTGATGCCGCCTCAAAATCCAACTTGCCTATAATAATAATGTCAATAGGGAAACAGAGAGTTAGAAGCCTTATAGATACAGGTTCTACAACTAGTGTAATAAAACGGAATAAATTAATTGAAAATTACCCAGAACAGAAACTTGCTAAAGCAATCAGATATCGAACCTTGAATGGCTTTAGTGAAATATGTTCTCAATTGGTTACACCTTTTCCCAAGGAATTTTGTTGTTTAGGAACACTCAGTTGGAAAGTTGTTGATTTTCAAAATGATAGATATGATGCAATAATAGGCCAAAATTTTCTGGTACCCCTTAAGGCAATAATAAATAACAAACTTGAATATATAGAAATCCTGGGTAATAAATTTTTTTTTTTCAAAAAATTCACTACCCTTTTAATACTAATAATATATGTACCCTCGAACCAATTCCACGAGAATCAATATTTGATAGGCTTAATTTTAGCCACTTGAATGAAGAGGAGACAGAAACAATTATGAGTCTTTTGAACGACTTTAAGGATGTATTTTATATCGAAGGTGATAAACTTTCGGCAACAACCGAAATAGAACACCAAATTGTTACTGATACTGAAAAGCCTCTTTATT
This sequence comes from Trichopoda pennipes, assembly GCA_030448955.1. NCBI lineage: Eukaryota > Metazoa > Arthropoda > Insecta > Diptera > Tachinidae > Trichopoda > Trichopoda pennipes. The sequence goes on along the minus strand of JASKUP010000004.1, from coordinate 5,207,720 downwards.
CAAAGATATACCGTTACCCCCAAATCCACGAAAATGAAATCAAAAGACAGATAGATGAAATGTTAAAAGAAAATATTATCAGAGACAGCAACTCGGCATATAATAGCCCCCTATGGATTGTTCCCAAGAAAGCTGATAACTCGGGGACGAAGAAATGGCGTATAGTTGTAGACTACAGGAAATTAAACGAACATACAACCGAGGACAAATATCCGATACCAAATCTGAATAGCTTACTAGATAGGTTGGGTAGAGCTCAATATTTTTCGACTGTAGACTTGGCGAAAGGTTTCCATCAGATACTTGTCAGGGAGGAGGATAGGAAAAAAACTGCGTTTTCTACTCCATTTGGGCATTTCGAGTTCGTCAGAATGCCTTTTGGTCTACGGAATGCACCTTCGACCTTTCAGAGATTGATGAACACTGTGCTTAGAAACCATATTAACAAAACCTGTGTCGTTTATATGGATGATATCCTTATATTTAGTACTTCATTGGCAGAACATGTTAGCAATATCAGGGACATATTTAAAACTTTAAGAAGGGCAAAACTAAAGATACAAATTGACAAATGCGAATTTCTTCGAAAGGAAACTCAGTTTTTGGGTCATGTCTTAACGACTAATGGAATCAAACCAGACCCGAGTAAAATTTCAATTATACAAAAGCTTAAGCTTCCAACTACCGGAAAACAAATTAAATCATTTTTAGGAATGACCGGATTTTACCGAAAATTTATCCACAATTACGCTAAAATTGTTTACCCAATGACAAGATGTCTAAGAAAAAACGAAAAAATAGAAACAAATGATCCCAGCTATATTACAGCATTTGAAAAACTCAAAGAACTCATTACAAATTCGCCCATATTAAGATACCCAAATTTCAATAAACGTTTCAAAATTGTTACAGATGCAAGTAACAACGCAATTGGAGCTGTCTTAACACAAGACGGTCACCCAGTGGCATATGCATCGCGAACGTTAAATAGACACGAAACCAACTATGCAACAATTGAGAAAGAATTGTTGGCAATAGTATGGGGTGTAAAATATTTTAGGCCTTATATCTATGGGAAAGAGTTTGATTTAGAAAGTGACCACCAGCCCTTAAAGTGGCTCATGAGCAAATATTCTGGGAGAGATATAAGCCCAAGGTTACAAAGATATCTTGTCGATTTGGGAGAATATCAATTTAAAATAGAGTATATTAAGGGAAAGTGCAATTACATTGCCGATTTCCTCAGTAGAATCGATGTCGATGCAAATGAAATAAATACATTGAAACCAATTCGAGAAGATTTTTTACATAGTGGAGAGACAAATAGTGAAACAGAATCTTTGGAAGTGCAAACGAGACACTCACAGGAAGAAGACTTCGATGATGGTTTAGGGATTTTGGATACCGTCGTCAATCGCTTTAAAGTTCAAATCATTGTCGTCGGCGAAAAAAAGACTAATATTAGAAAAGTTTTTGGCAACAAGCGAATTTTTATAGATGGAAATGACATTGAACAAGAAAATGTGTCCAATATTTTAAGGAGAGAAATCCCCAAAGGTAAAATTGGAGTATACTCCGAATTAAGTGACCATGAGTACTATAAAGTACAATTATGTTTAATAAGAGAATTCCCTGATAGAAATTCATACAAAATAATCAAATGTTCTTACTTTGCTAAAGACATGGAGAATGAGAATGAATTGAATAAAAATATAGCTCTTTTTCATAAATACGAAAGCGGACATTCAGGAATACTGGCTACATATGAAAATATCAAGCACACAATTTACAACCCAAATTTAAAATTAGCAATACATAGGGTAATAAATAATTGGTACATTTGTTCATCAGCAAAGTATGATAGGAATCCAATCAAAAAGAAGTTCCAAAGAACTGAAACACCTGCATCTGTAAACGAAATAGTACATGTAGACACATATGTGAATAGCAAGCAGTCGTTTATGATTTTTATAGATAAGTTTTCAAAACATGCTGTCTGTTTCCACATGCCAGATAGAAATAGTACAACTATAGTACAAAAACTTAGAGAATTTTTGGCAATTAAGGGCAAAACGAAGAAATTTATATTTGACAACGAATTCAATTCTAACAATGTTAGAAACTTTTTAGATACAGAAGGAATTGACTTCCATATAACAAAACCTAATAATCATACTGGGAAAGATTAAATAATACCATAACTGAGAAAATAAGAGCATTAAACCTTGAAGAACAATTACCAATAGAAACACAAATAATAAAAGCTATAAATTTTTATAACAATAACTACCACAGTACGATAAAATCTACCCCTTTTGATGTTGTTAATAACAAAATAAATTTTGAAATAATAAAGGAAAGAATGGAGAAATATAAAGACAAATTGAATGAAAAAAGAAATCTAAATAGGGAAATTTATGAAGAGAATAGGAAGAAAGGCTATATAAAAAATTACAGGGCTTTACGACACAAAGAACAGCCGAAGTATAGAAAACATCTCTTAAGAAATGTTCACGAAGCTAACATTAAAAGACCTTTTAAATTTTCAGACCCTGTTAACCGCCATGGTATTCCTTCTACTGGTGATTCGGACTGAAAGATTTTTACAAATTAGCCAGCTACCAAAGAACAATGGCTATATCGATATAAAAATGGGTGAAGTTGAAATAGTTAATACTACTAACACAGTAATACACATCGTAAATATTTTAGAAATGGTGGAAATTCTTAATATTTTAGAGGAAAATATCAAAACTATAGATATAAGTAATAGGGAAATCCTTTTACACAAGATACAGAATATACATGAAAAAATTTTAACTATAAAACCAAAACAACAAAGGAAAAAGAGAGGTTTAATAAATATTATCGGCACAGCACAAAAATGGCTGTACGGAACAATGGACGATGACGGTAGGACCGAAATAATGGATCATATCACCACAGTTGAAGAAAATAATAGGAACATCATTAGGACAGTTAACAATCAAATTATTATCAATGATTCTGTTAATAAACCACTTACTAGTTTAAAAAACTCTCTAGATCAGGATAGAAATAGTATAAAATCTTCTTTTGAACAAATCAGAAAAAGTAATAACAAAATAATAAGACGTTACCTATACTTAGACCAGTTGTCTAAATTAAATATGCTGGAAGACAAAATAGAGAAAATACAGGATAATATCGCATCCGCCAAGAACAATTTTATTCACCCCAGCATATTTACTAAAACAGAAATAGAAGACTTCAACATTGATTTTTATAAGTTAAAACTCCTTAAAATCGGAGTGATGACGTTCAAGGACAATTCGTTAATAATAGCCATACAGATCCCTGACAAATTCATTACTACACAATTAAGATTACTTACCGCCGTACCAAACACAAATTTTATGGAAATTGAAGACATCAACGAAAATATTGTTGAAATAAATAACGTTATTTTACACTATAAGGAAAATATAATCCTTAAACATCTCCAAAAAAGCAACCACTGTTTAATTAGAAATAACTGTAAATACATATTTAATAACAAAACAGAAACAATAGAGTTAGATGAAACAACTATTTTGTTGAAAAATGCTAGAAAAATTAGAATTAAGCAAACTTGTGACAACAGAAATCTAAGCTTATCAGGAAATTATTAATTAAATATAAATAACTGTAGCATTAATATCGATGATAAAAATTTTAAAAACAAACAACATGTAATACATGAAAAATTCTTTTTTCCACCAACATCAATTATTAATATAACAAACCCTAATTTGAAATTTCAAAACATTACTTTACAACATGTAAAAAATATAGAAGAAATTAAGGAATTGAAAGTTCACAGTAGGGTCTCATATGGACTGAATGTAACATTGATAATTGCTATAACTGTTGCACTTATATTAATCTATTTTATAATAAAGAAGAAAAAGATGGGTATAAATAAAACCCAAGTTGTAACGATATCTCAGAGTCCTTCTGACATTGAGGATATCATAAATAAGTATAAACCGAAAAATTAATAATTTTTTTTTTCTTATAAATAAACTTCAAGTTATAATGGTCAATTATATATATATAATCTTATAAATTTTCATAACAAAAGAATAAATATACAAAACAAATATAAAAATATATGCATGTATAAGAAATCCAGGAGGATTCCAAACAAGGGGTGGAGGAGTTAGATACAAACCACCTCACCAATAATATCGGCTGGCAAAGTGTAGGATAACTTACATATAAGTTTTAAGTTACATTTTATTTTTGTTCCCACACTTTGCCAGACAGCAACGTCAGCATTAAAAACTGTCGTTGCTCACCTTAAGTTAGAATTAAGAAATCATTTTAAATGTAGTCTTAAGATTCAAGTTTAATAAAAACGACCTATAAAAAACTACAAAACGGTGTTTTAATAACACATAATTGGCGCGGTCTGGAAAAGATTGAATGGCAATCGTGGCAAGCTTCAGTCATGGAGGTATCTCTTTTGAAAGCCATATGTACCAGTAGTGTAACGACCAAAAGTCCGGAGTCGTTTTTGGTCACACATAGAGCTGTCTGACAACAGTCCCGATCTTTTATTTTAAACGTATTTACTAGAATAATGAATTTATGTCTAAATCTCTATATTTCCTCTAATGTTTTTATTTAGTTATAGAATCATTTACTAAAAATATGAATTCATGTATTTACTTATATACGCATGTACATGTAGTTATAAGTATTTATGTTGACGTAAGATTTAGTTTTAGTATTATTGAAATTAGCCACGAAGGCATAATAATTAATTAATGAGTAATATTCGTATTGTAAAACTGGCTGCAGCTCGGTGGTGAAAACAGCCGTCGGCTGTGGTGTACTTACTACCGAAGTAATGTAAGTGTGTTTGTGCATTGGTGTGTGGTAGGGAAAAGAGTATAAAAGCGCAAACATCAATATCTTCCTCTACTTTTTTATTTATTTTTTTGGACTGGTAGTCAGGGTATAAATAAGGCCGTGGTAATACCCAGCCGAAGCTATACCCTGAGACAGGACAAAACTGCGACGTAGCGACCACAAACAGAGCCGTGGTAATACCCAGCCGAGTTTGTGTCCGCAGTCGCCACCGACAGTGACCAGGCAGTGAACGGTTGCGCCGTGGTAATACCCAGCCCAGCCTACAGTGCCTTGGCGCTTGCGGCGTACAGACCTATTTCGACGGAGCGACCACAAACTGAGCCGTGGTAATACCCAGCCGAGTTTGTGCCCGCAGTCGACTTAGATAGTGACGTTCGCCGAATACGGACCGCATGAAGTAGAAGATGTTTACTGAAGCTGCCTGCATACACACCAGTTCACAAGATTTGAGCCCGAGCTGCAGTCAAGTTGCGAACTAGGAATAGGGCAACCCCTGTCCTAAATAAAGAGCAACATTGTGAGTAAGGCTTTGTCTTTCTTTTTGAAATCGACACAACACGACCCTGGACGCCGCTGAGCATACCTCAGCTACCAGGAAAACGTGTCGTTACAGTAGTACTGGATTATTTTAGCAAATGAATTGAACTACATTCTGACCAGGGACGGAATTTTGAATCATCAAAATGAGGAGAACGACACCACTGCAACCACAGTCTAATGGAAGCGGTTCATTTAGAAATTCAATCGTAACATAGAGGAATATCTGAGGAGTATACATAAAAGGGATTGGGATGAGCAGATACCCAAGTTTCTAATGGGATACCGATGCCAACCCCACATAGTGTGTGGAACCAAAACTTAATATAATAAAAAGTGGACATTAGTGTGCCCTGTCGGCATGAAAATCTAATATTCACATAATTTTAACATGTTGTTTATATAGCGTCATCCTTTTTATATTCAGAACGTTACAAAATCAGCTACCAAATATATTTATGAGAAGACTCATTGGAACGACCTTAAACGAATTGTTTAGGTAATTTATTTGGAAATTATGTTTCTCAGATAGCAATGTTGCTGCCATAGCGGAAATGGTTGCAAACATCATTTTGTTTGGAATAAAAATTTTTATTCCATTCAAATAGAGTCGAGTTTAATGTCCGCTATGTTGCATGCTTAAGCATAGATCTGTGTATAGATATTACGAAATCAGAAGCTCTTGATGCTCTTGGCATGAAAATTCAGTGTGATGTTTGATGGACTAAACACATTTTTGAGGTTTTTAAAGAAGCTTTCAAGTGCCTCGATTTTCTAAAACGGTGTAAGAGATACTTCACTCTATCCGATCTACGTACTATTTATACCTCCTATATCCGTCCAAAGATGGAATATAACTCGCATGTCCGGGCCGGCGCCCCAAAGTCTATTTTGGAGTTGCTCGACCACGTACAGGAGAGAGCCAAGAGGCTCATTGGGGACGATAGGATATCCAACTCTATTAATTCCTTATAACATCGACGCAATGTAGGTTGTATTCCACAATTTTATTGTTACTACAATGGTAAGTGCTCTAAAGAGTTTTGGCGTTTGACTCGATTTTCGTTGAGAGCGCATACATTTTGGTCGATTGGCCAGTGAATCGCACTACACACTACAGGGAGAACAGTCCGTATGTTGAATAAACTCCATCCAGAGGTTTTTCCTGTCACTTTCAATGTAGGAAAATTCAAATCGAACGTCCGCAAACACTACTTCCTCTTTCTTCCTCTTCATAACCAAATTTCCTAGTTCTGGTATAATGCACTGCATGAGTAGGAGTCATCATCTGAGTGCTGATCCCAACGAAAAGAAAAAAATGTACGCTTGGATTTAACTTTAACCAATTCAAGTTGCCTCCCACAAGATTGTTTTGAGTACACTTTTGCATATTTTAAAAATCCTATTATTTAGATACACTTCCTTGTTTATATCACTGACGGTATATGTGAAGAATTTTTTAACCATCAGGCATCCACGCCCAAACTGTAAGCAGTTTGTAAGCCTCGCAAACAAATAACCTCACGTTATTTCTAGATTATTAAAATATACACATTTCGTGTATGTCAGGCAACGCTCAATTAACGTCAAGCGTAATACTATGTTCACACCTAGCATGTTTAACATCTCAATCGTGTTTAAGCATTAAACGCGTCGATTTTGAGATGTTTTGCCATACATTGACTTGTTTTGTTAAACATCTCAAATGAGTTGTTTTTGATTTAAACACGTTGTTAAACACGTAAATTCCAAATACAATTCTGAATTTCATTTAATTTTGGGATGTGCTAAGTGCGTTTTTGCCCCTGTATGCTAGTAGGTAGTGTAATTAGCTAATTTATTTGGGTTTAATTTCCAACTACTTTCACTACAAAATCATTTTTAAGGTAAAAAACGAAGATAAAACGTCAGCTTAATATCTCAATTATAGTGTGAACGGCTGTGTTTAAATTTTAAAACATTTTGCTTAAACGCGTTCAAAAACACAAGTGTGAACTTAGCATAACACTCGTTTATAAAAAAATTGAAAATTATTTAGAAGAAAATACGAAAATTTGGTATATTTTTAAATTGAGTTTAAATACAATGAGTTGAGAAATATTCAATGTATAATTATAAAATTCTTCAAAACATTACTTTTTACAAAAAGGACGAGCAATTTTATTTTTGCGATATGAAGAACATTTTGAGAAGATTACAACCGAAAACTAAGAAAAAACTTTGGCCATACAGGTAGGATGCCCCCTTGCACGCTTCAGTTTTCACTGATTGTTTACCCAAATATAATCTTTTCTGGAATTAAAAATCAATTATTATTAAAATACTTAATAAATTCAATTTGGTTTTTTTACTGTGATGATGTTTATGTTATTTACCAATTCATAAAGACCAGTGGATGGATCTCATTATATAACGATTTGGTTTGGCAGTGTTAGGTTTAATATTGAACATTTCCGTAAATGTCGGTTGTTGATTAATTTGGCAGTAGTATATGAGTGAAAAGATTTTACAACACTAACTCTTTAAAATGGATGCGGCTGCGTATGGTTGAGGCGGTTGTGGTTACAAACTACTAATTGGTTTCCTGTTTTGAAAAATGTAAATTTATTTGCACTCTTCATTTGTGAGTTCCATATTAAACACATCATTATTAGCTCCCTTAAGATCTGCCAACTTTTAGCAGCCAATCTGATAGGACAAGTGCGAACGAACTCCCAAAAGTTTTTTGTACTAAGAAATATTTAAAAATAATTTCACCAGATAAATTATGTTTTTGGTACTGTATAAAACATATTTTAAAACACTACTGTATATTATTTTTTTAATTACAGTTTATTTCTTTATTTGATTTTCATCTAAGCCGCTTGAGCAACGTGCATAGTCCCACACATGAGTTTGGTTTTGTGTGGACAAGCACATTCCAACTGAATGTGGGGTGTCCGATTGCATGCAGAAGGCATGGCAATAACGACACTGTCAAACACACTACAGTACTAAATTGTTTGGCTTTGTTCCGCCGGTGAATGAACCAATGTTTCCTCTGAACGTTCTTAACGTCCTGTTGCTCTTTGTTCGCAAATGGCGAGAGCTTTCGATGTGAACACATGATCCTCAGGCAACGTTGTATTACGTACTGGTGAATCAGTATTTCGGTCTAACACGGAACAAATGTAATCAAAAATTAAACAAAAACAAGAATTATATTACCCACGATGTTTTAACAGTTCATTAATAATTTTACTTTATATTTTTTTTTTGTTTTAATAGAGAAATATATAAATTCGATCCTGGAATACTGAAAGATTATCAGAAACTACTTGATTAAGTGTTTGCTAATTATATTTCCGATATTACCTTAAATCGCTGGGACGCAATATTCTTACCTAAAGATTGCCATCATCCTACAATTGAAATCAATATTTCTAATGAAAAACTATCTGTTGCGAGTAATAAGGTCAGGATTACATCATTTTGTTTCAGTAAAACTAACTAAATTTTGTTAAATGAACTGCTATTCAACACTAACTGCAATTAAGAATTTTCGTGGCAAAATTGACAGTTTAGTTGATATATTTTATGAGAAAATATATGCATATATAAATTGCAGCATTTCTAAAATTATTCATTCCAAAAGTTCTGGACCACTAAAAAATAAGAAGAATAAACTGTACAAAATTTATAAAAAATCTGGATTTTCTGTTGACTTTGCTAAATACTCTTCTACACGAGCACAATATAATTTATTGAATCAATCTTGCAACAACATGTACTTGAATAAGATTCGAAATAATCTTCATCGTGATCCAAGATCAGTTTACCACTTTGTTAACACTATGCATCGCTCAGTATCATTTCCACCAGTAATGAAACTCGATTCTATTGAATCTGATGATGATTTAACAATAAACAATCTTTTTGCTGACTTTTTTTTAACAACATATTCTGATGAACAATATGATGAAGCTTTTTTTAAGTCATCAAATTAGGATATATCTATTGCACCTGTGAATGTAGTATTTGTATTTAATTATCTAAATAACTGAAACTGTCACATAAATCCGGTCCTGATGGTATTTCGAGTTCTCTTCTCATCAATTGTGCTTTAACGTTTCCTATAACATAGATTTTTAACATATCAATTAAATATAGTTATTTTCCTACATTCTGGACGGATCCGTTTATAATTCCATTGCTTAAATCTGGCTGTAAAAGTAATATGGCAAATTATAGGGACATTGCTAAGCTTAGTACTCTGCCTATATTTTTGAAAAAATTATAACGCATCAAATTTGTCATTGAGTCTCATCAATTGCAACGCCTGCTCAACATGGGTTTCGAAAAAGGTTAGTCAACAATCACAAATCTCTTACATTTTACAACTGTTATTAATTGCAGATTTGTTCAAAATTTTGTTATATACATCTGTCTTATGATTGACCTTTGACAGAAGCTTTTTACACAAGCTTAATTGCACTTGACTCTTTAAGATGGATGTCCTATTACTTGTTGAACAAAATACAAAAAGTTTCCTTCAGGAATCTGACATCTAAGCCGATTCATATTAAATCTGATGTGCCACAAGTCATCTCGGACCGTTGTTGTTTTCTTTGGTCATGCTGATGATGTCAAAATTTTTTTAACTTATAATTATTATCCGGTTCATATCTTCTTGCAACAAGATTTAGATGCGATTAGTTCCTGGTGCAAAATTAATCTTATGCAGCTCAATTATAAAAAGTGGAGCAGTATGTGTTTCTATCGTATAACACATTTAAATGTTGAATATGCCTTGAACGATGAAATATTGAACAAAGCTGAAGCAATTTCTGATCTGGGTGTCTTAATTGATCCCATACTGAATTTTATACGTCATATATCATTTACTGTGAATAAAGCCCGATCTGTCTTGGGATTTATAAAACGCTGGGCTAAGGAATTTACTGACCCTTATATAACGAAGCAATTGTATATTGTATATGAATATATATATATATATATATATAATTGTATATGTATATGAATAAGGTTCTATAATTTGAGACCCAATATACAATGTCCATATTAATACTGTCGAATCTGTCCAGAGACAATTTTTGCTCTTTTGGCTTTGTGGTCTGAACTGGAATATGCGAAATCTACCATCTTATAACAATAGACTTGCTTTAATGAAACTTCCGACGCTTAAAGTCGTAGAATAATGTTAAATGTTAGATTCGCCCTTAATCTTATTAAGGGAAATGTGTCCTATAATATATGTTTTAATATTCCATCACGTCCTACACGTAATTTTATCCCGCTATCCGTACAAGTGTACAGAGCGAACTGTGCTAACTGGGATCCGTTATTAAGGATTTTTTATGAATTTAATAAATTTTATAAATTTATTGATTATTGTCAAAACATACATACTGTTAAGAAAAATATTATTGTCTTTTTGAATAATTAATCTTGTAAATATGTATTATAATTGTTATAGTCTATAAGGATATTGAATCTATAGACTAAGTTAAATAAATAAATTACAAATGTAAATTTTTATTGATTTATTTTTATTTAATTAATTTATTTATTTATTAACAATATAAAAGAAATATGAGAAGAAGGACGTAATGTTAAAATACTGTATTAAATTAAGATTCATAAAATAAAAAAAAAAGTTCTATAATAACCTTTTCCGTAAAGCCTTTGTAGAAATAGATTATGTAATTATCGATTCGTATTTTTATCATCTACCGAGCGTATATAGTGCATATGTGAATGCAGAATAGTTTTTAGTTATTATTGAAAAACCAAAAAAAAATTGACGATTTTTTTTAATTTTAAAAGATAGCTTCATTTTTCCGTAAAGTCTTTTTAGAAATAAAATATTTTACGATCGATTCGTATTTTTATCCTCTATTAATCGTATATAGTGCTATGCACGCGGAATGGTTATCAACTTATTAATGGAAAAATGAAATCATAAATTTTTAAAACAACTCCAAAATATTTAATGCTCACTGCTTTTGTTTCTTAACTAAACAAGTGACGATTAAAAAATCTGATTCTACGTTCTACAGGCTTTTCAATTCATATTTTTTATTTAAAATACAATTTAAATTATCTATTTAAATCAAAAGTTTATCCCCTCCTCGATAACAAACATAGATTAAACTTGACTTATAAAATTTTCACTTAACATTTGCAATTAACCCTTAATCGAAACGAGCAGATATAAAGCGGGATCCTAAAAAACAATGTGTAAACAAAAACATTTTTGACAGCCACAAAATAAATTAAAAATATTTGTTGGCAAATTTGAAGAATTTGTAAAATTTTATTTAAAACTCTACAATTATACATTATTCACTAATAAATGGGTAAGTAAATTAGATTGGATTGCTTAAAGGCAAACTGTGAACATCGACTGCTAGGAAATAAGCAGAACTGGAAACAAATTGGTAAATATTAGCTGCAATTGAAATGTTCACTAGTATCTTAAAATTTGCTTTTTGTTTACAGGCACTTACCTACATAAATGTGGAAATTACTTGTGTGGCAGGTGGAAAATATTCCTGAAAGCAGAAAGTGATTTAGATTCCTATAAAAAAATCTTTTTTTGTTCTCAGGTTTTAGGATAAATAAAAATATATATTTGGCAAATGGCTGGTCAAATATTTATGGGACTGCGCACAAGTTTTTTTTTTGTGTTTTGTAATCAATTCTTTATTCATATGATAATTATTTTACAATATATAATGCCTCTTCGTCTTAAAGACATTGCTGAGGCGAGTTGGCAAAATTTATTATTTACCAGAAGAATAAATAATTAAGTTAAAAAAAAGAAACAAAAAATTAATAAAATAATAAAAAATTAAGATTTTTTAATAATGAGAAAAAATAAAACAAAATAACAAATTTTGTAATAGAAAAAAAATAACTGTTAATACATAAAATAATTGTTAAATTCCGTAACAAAAAAAATACACTTTTAAATAAATTTTGGTTTAGGTTTTCAATTAAAAAGATGCACTTGCAGTCATTGTCCACAGGAAATTCAGCCATTCACCTTTAGAATAACTTGCAATAAAATATTTATCAAAAGTGCTGAATTGTATATTTAGTTATTACAATAAAGTTATTACAGTAAAGTATTTATCAAAGTGCTGAATTGTATGTTTTAGTTATTATTTTTAGTTTTAGACTTAAGCAATTAAATTGTATAAAAGACTGGTGAAAATAAAGAAACTTAGACACAACAAAATTAAACCTTTTTCTTGCTTGACGAGTCTTAGTGTTTCTACTAGGTCTTAAACTTAAATTTTATTAATCGAGTCTTAGTGCATCTACTAAGGCTCAAAACCCAATTTTTAACTAAATATAATCTTAGTGCTTCTACTAAGGCTTAGCTTACCCTTATCAATAACAAATCTTTAAATTGAGATCAAGTAATAATTTTTGTAATCACTATAGAAGCATTTCCAAAATTTATAAAAGATGCTCTTTTACTTTTTTTAAAACGGAGATTCGAGCAATATTTCTAATATTCTGAGGAAGTTTGTTAAACTCTAAACTACCAATGTGTTCTATTCTCTGTTTTGTGGTTTCCAATCGACATCGTACTACTCGTAGATTCATATTATTTCCTGTGTTGAACGCTGTTTAATTTTTTGAAAAAGTAATTGCCCAATGTTGTTCATTGATTTAAATACATTAAGTAAAAGTTGTAGTTTGTGTTATCCGTGCACAGGAAGAATGGTTAGAGCTATGTTACTATACAGAGGTATTGTAGGGCAAATTAAAAACACTTTTCAATCCTCTGTTTTGTACTCTTTGTAGGGATTTCAACTCATTAGTTCTTTTATGACCATATATTAATGGCAGATAGTTTAAATGACTGTGTATTAAAGCTTGATATATGTATAACCAATTTTGTTTTCGTATTAAAAATATTTTTAAACTTATATAATAAACCAACAGCCGACAATACTTTGGATTTTAGTTTCCGAATATGTATGTCCCATGAGAGATTATTCTGTAAGTGCACACCAAGGTATTTTGTTGAATAACATTCATTTACTTCACTTCCATCTACCCAAATGCTGAAAACTTGATTATGAATATGATTCGGTCTAAATCGCAATATTTTAGTTTTTTCCGCATTACGCTTCAATATGTTAAGCCTTACATATTCTGAAATCATTGCAGCCTTTAAAGCAGTTTCATGTTTATACGGATAAAAAATACTTATATCATCTGCATACATGAACATTTTTCCAAATAACCGACGATTTTTTATATCATTTACGTAAATTTTAAATAATAGTGATGCTAATACACTTCCTTGAGGAACTCCATATGCAACAGGGCCAATAAAACTTTTTTCGCCATTCACCTCAACATACTGTTTTCTTTTCTCCAAATAACTCCTTAGCAATAACAAGCTTCGTTTATTAACTCCATAGTGTTTGAGTTTATTTATCATTATATCATGATCAAAATATACCACCAACCCCACTGAATCCATCATCCAAACCTTTGCATATATTATTAATTACATTTATAACCGCTTCTTCTGTGCCACATCCTTTTTTAAAGCAATACTGACATTATATAATAAATTATTGACTTCAAAATATGAAGAAAGCTGTTTGAACATTATTTTTTCAAAAATCTTATCAATGATTGGTAACAAAGCAAATGGTCGAAATTTTTCTAGCACTGCAGCTTTAGATTCTTTTGGTATTGGTATAATTTTTGGTATTTTTAAATCACGTGGATATATTGAAGTGTCAATTATTTTGTTAAAAGTTCTCGAAAGATAAGGACAAATAACATCTTTACATACCTTAAGTATTTTTGCTGAAATTCCATTAGACCCAGAACGTTTTGTAAGATCGAGTTTTGAAATGAGCTATTTCCAACTCCGTACTATAAGAAAAATTAAAGTTGGCTTGAGATTGACGTAAAGTTCTCAGATCATTAAACGAGTCATCAGGTAAATAATCAATATGCTGTTTTAATGTTTTTGGAATTTGAAGAAAGTATTGGTTAAATAGATTGCTCTTAAGTTGGTTGTCTAGAATAAACTCCCCGTCATGATCCTTTACTTTTATTTCATTCTTTAATTTTCTTCCAAGATTTTCTTTCAAAAATTTCCAACATTTCTTCGGCTCATGTTGTATTTCATTCAATTTAATTTAATAAAAATTGTTCATAGACTGTTTGCAAGCTTTTCTGATTACTTTACTTATTCTTTTTAATCTACTTTCAAAATCACGCCTTTTTCTCTGTTTCAAAAGGTTTTTCTTATATAATATAAGAGCTTGTAAATTTTGATTAAGCCAAGATGTTACCTCATTTTTAATCACTTTTCGTTCGGTTTTCTCTACAGTAGAACTAATTGTTGCATTTGAAATATGTGATATAATTTGCGAAGTATCACTGGATAGGTCTCCAGCTTCTTCAAAAGCTTCTAAATAGTTAGTTAAATTTTCTCTTGCACGTTCATAATTACATATTCTGGAAACTTTTTCAACATACTCGTAGCTTATAACATTTCTTTTTAGGATACAAGAATATTATATTGTGATCTGTTAAACAACACTCCATGGTATTTATCAAAAGTTCATCTGGGATACTACTATACACATTATCTATACATGTCCCAGATTCCGGACGAGTTATTAATGTATGACAAATTTTGTAATCAAAACTTGACAAAATAATCATTAAATCTGCAAAATTGTTGTTAACTAAATCCATGTTGGAGTCTCCAACTATAACATTAGGGAAACGACCATAACTTTTAAGTAAGTTCTCAATAAAACTCAAAAATGTTTCCACATTGCACTTTTGAGATCTATAAAAAGTTGTTAGTTTTAAGCTTTTTCGTTGCTTTTATGGTTAATCAAAGATATTGTAATACTTTCAATAAAATCCTTACTACAACAAATTTCAACATTGTAGCGAAAGCTGTGATTTATATAAAAGGATGTCCCACCATATCCATCTGATCTACAGCAGTGAACAGCATCATAACCAGGAATATTATAAATCTGAACTAAGTTCAGATTTCTTGAACCGCTATAACACTTGGTAGTTTTGGTAATTTAGAAATTAAATACTTAAATTTATTAAATTTGTCAATAGACGAAATCCTTCTTATGTTTATTGAAATAACATTTAAAATAGGGAACTTTATTCCATAAAAATATGTGTTAAAAGATTTAATATTTGAAAAATTTTGATTATTAATCATAAAAAATGAAAAAAGAAATAGTAAAACATACTTAAACAAGATACATAATAAGGATATCAAGCTGATGACATAAAAGTATCACAGGTTTCATCCTCATTATCAAATTTATTCCCAACTGCTAGTGGTGGTTGAAGATTAGACCTGCGTTATGGGATCCTTTTCGTTGTTGCCTCCAAAAGCATATCATCAACTTCCTCCTCAAATCTAAGTAGTCTTGGCTTACAAGTCTCGCTTCGTTTTACATACACTCTGCCACTGTAGGTATACACAGACTGATATCCTACTTTATGCAGGGTTTTAGCATGTCTAAAAAGATTTAAATAATCGTTTATGTAAACCCATTTAGTTTCCTCCTTTTCTTTCAGTTTTGCTTTTGATTGCATTAGTTTTTGTTTAGATTTTTTTAAATCTAATTTTACAAATAATAGATTATTTTTCAGTTTTGCTTGAGGTATTTTTCCGTTTACTAAAAAATGCTTCCTCAACATCATCTTCTTTTAGGTCTACATCAACACCTTTCACAATAGCTGTGTTCCCGTACTTTTTGGGTAAAGTTTGGGCAAATGAGAGTAATGAAAAAATACTCTCAATTAGAGACTAAAACGTGTAAAAGTACGGGAACACTAAAAACCAAATTTTTAGCCCGAAATAAAATGTCAAAATTGTTTACTTGTTTCATGTCCATGGAAATATGTACATATGTATGTAGTTATCTATGCATATATACATATATATCTCATTAGTATGTTTTTTATACAAGATATATAAGTACATACATACATAAATAAAAAATTCAAGCATTTACTTGCATTTTTCTACATTCTTCAATAAAAAGTTTTATTTCAACTCTAAAGAAAACTTGTTGTTGACAATTTTTATTGTTTATTTTATGCAACAGCTGATTGATTTACAATCTTACCAAATCAGCCCGAAGAAAAAGTGCGGGCTGTTTTGGGCAGAAAGAAGAAGAATATTATTCTCTCAAATTCTCTCTCACTTGCCCAAACTTTGTGTACGGGAATGCTTTTGGGCAAATTTTGGAACCCGCGGACTCCCAAAGTAGAGTACGGGAACAAACCTAATATCTAACAACATATCAACCGCTTTTAAACCTTCCTTTAATTTAATGCCACTAATGACACAATTGTTTTTAACTCTCTCGTCATTTAATAACCTCACTGAATCTTTTAAATTGTTTACTTCACTCTTTAGTAAACGATTTTCTTTTTGTATTATTTCAATTTTCTTCTTATTTTCAGCCATTCCTCGTATAATTTCATCAAATTGTTTTGACATGAATGCTATTGATTCTTGTAACGAAGACAGCTGATCTAACTTTTTTAATTGTTTTAGTTGTTTTTTTATTTCAAGCAGTTTTTCTTTTACTGTTTCATCACATTTTTTGCATTTTGAATTTTGTATGCTGCGACGGGCTTTTCCAGACATATCTTTAAAGATTTTTTACTCTTTATACCTTGTTTTATAAAGCAAATAACACCAATTTATTGTTTAAACAATTAAACCATTGTTTTTTATTTTAATATAAAATTCACAGGGAGAATGCAAATTTTTTGACGCTTACACGAAAGGGCGTTTAGAAGTTTCGACTAGAAATAATATATACATTTTATAGCCCTTTTAAGAACTATAAAATACTTTTAAAAAGAGATAAATTTAAACTTTTAAAAGCCCTTTTTAAGGGCTATAAAATAACTAAAAGGGAGATATATTGAAAATTCACACATTTTTGATTGGCTGGCGGAAAATTGGCAGAACCGAATCCAGAGTTCTTAGCATTGTCTGAAAATAGAATGTAAGTTTTAAATGAATTAAAACTTTTAAAAGCCCTTTTGAGTGAATTATGTTCCCACAAAAAAAATTGTTTTGTTTACAGAGCATTACGTACATGTGTAAATTATCGTGTAGCTGGCGAAAAATGATAAGAATTGTACTCTCAATGGTAAGATTTCCTGAAAACAGAAAGTGAATTACATTCCTATAAAAAATCTTTTTTTGTTCTCAGGTTTTAGGATAACTAAAAATATATTTTTTTGTAAGACGCAAATAGCTGGTCAAACACTGATAGAACTGGCACAAGTTTAGAAGTTTTAGCTAGTAATAATATATCTAGCGCTTACATATCAAAGAACAGTCCTTTTAAGAGCTACACAATACTGTTCAAAAGAGATAAATTTAAACTTTTAAAAGCCCTTTTGAGAGCTATAAAATAACTAAAAGGGAAATAAATTAAAAATTCACACATTTTTGCTTGGCTGGTGGAAAATTGGCAGGACCGAATCCAGAGTTCTCAGCATTGCCTGAAAATAGAATGTAAGTTACTTTTTTATTGATTCCATGATGACAATCAGCAGAATTGGACACCAATTGGTAAGTATTATCTGAACATAGAATATGCATTACCTTCTTACTTACAGGAACTTTATGGAGCCTAAATATTAAAATATACCTGCAACTTTCAATGCAGTAATAATGAAAAAAATGCAGCAGTTAGTAAATTTTTAAGGTTTATGCAGCATAATACCACCAGTTTTTAATTGTCATGTTTCTGTAATTATAAATAAAGTAATTTAAATTTTATATAAATAGTGGCATGCCCGTGACTGCTTTGCAAGTCATTTGTGTTTTTTTTTTATTCTGTAGCGCTCTTTTTTGTGTACGCAAAAAAAATTCAATCATTCAAGAAAATAATCAGAAAAAACACAATTTCTTTTTTTCGTTTTTATGTTCTTTTTTAATAATTTTACATTTTTTGCAATGATTTTACATATACGACATTCTTCGAATGATTTGTTCGCTGTATAGACAAACAAAGCAGTTTATTAACACGTGAGCATGATACATATAATTGAATCATAGGAATGCGTGGTATCAACACATCCTCGCCGTTATATTTTCCTTTTACAATTTTTGCTTCAATCACATTTTTCATACCTTTTTTGACTACTTAACGTGTCCCATTGCAAAGTTGTTGCTGGCAGATAAGCAAAATAATTGGTACACCAACTTTCACTTGGCGGTGGGACGTCAGTCCAGGTAACTCAAGCAAATTTTAAAATTCGACTGGATAATTTACAACATCGTCTTGATTGGTAACAGAGTCAGCCGATTTGTAGGTTAAATTTCCCAGGGAATGTCATTCAAAATAGTCACATTAGTATCCGAAACATCTGCATTTTTCGTAGCTACCAACCAATCAACTCTAAAATTTTGTGCAATACCGGGAAATACGTTTGTGACCAATTCTTGTTTTGTATGTGCAAAGTGGCAAAAATCATTTGGAAGCGTAAACATTTTTGAGATGGGATCAATTGGAATTGCTCCATTCCCAATATCTAACAAATGCTTTGAAAAACGTTTGAACACGCAAATTACACATACACACACAAAATGCAACAGAATATGGAAAACAAAATTCTCTATTTGTTTGCACATCCACTTGCTATGATCATCAGCATATTTCGATGTGTATTGCTGTCGCATTCTGTACCAACATATACACACAGCAACGTACAAACGAAAACACACATTTCATTTGATACGAAAAATTGAGTCGAAGTATGCAATGGAAAAACAGTTTTAATTTTTTTGAAAAATTTGTCTTGTTTCAAACACGCACTGTGGACGCACTGTTCTGCGTAAGCGCTTGAAACAGAAACAAAGGTACAAACCAGCGAACGACCATATCGAAGGTACTGTGAAAATTTGGTACAAATCCGATGGCGCATCTCGTCAGACACTAGCAACCAACGGACACCTTTTTTTGGCTTAATTTTTATATATAAAGATTTGTATTTTATTGAAGCGACAAAAAAATCTTTAATTTTTTAATTTATAATTAAAAACAAAGAAATAAGTGTATTTTTTATCGTAGAGACAATTGTGTAATATTTAAAAAATGGTTTATGACAATTAACTGCAGCCCCTGTTGCAATACCTTGTAATTGTTGCTAAGTATGTTTGCTACTTTTGTAGGCAATTTCTTAAGACTTTGTATGACTAGTCCACTAAAGCTTTAGTTAGCTTATTGGATGCTTCAAATTGAAGCAGAGTAGGAATTTACTTATGAATGTGCAGCACATGTGCCAAAATTTGTATACATGCACATGAATATGAGCAACAATTTTTTATCTTAATATGAAGGCACATGAGTGTGCATTGACAATAGAAGCACATGCACATGTGCAAAGAGCAACAAAAAAACTGTTTAAAGTACAGGCACATGAGTTTACATCTTCATGCACATCATTATACGTGTTTCGTTTTTTGTGCACAGTATACATAATTCGTTTTCATACATCATTGTAGCAAAGCAAATTATTTAGAGTTTTGGTTAAATGGATCAGCAAAATTTAAATTATTTATCAAATACCAAAATTCTCAGAATTTTGCCAGCTGTTCTCTGCTTAGTGAAATTTTAAAAGTATTCCTATACTAATAAATATAAAAATGAATTTTTTCAGCTAATTAAAAATATTAATCCCTTAAAAGTGAAAAAACATTTTCCCAGAAATTTCATAATTTTATGTCCCATAAAATGTAAAAAAATGCAAAATACTTTTAACAGGTATATAACCCGTTCGCTTTCAAATTTGCATAAAAAGTATGTTTATTATTCCACTTTAAACATACATATTTGTGTGTACGGTTTCGATGTAAAAAAAACCGTTACCTGTATATCATCAATAACCAAGAAAAAAGTTTCTAATATTTCTGTTTTAGAACCTTTTTGCTGTTACCGCCGGCAACTGCTACTTATAATTTGATTAGTAGTCTAGCAATTAAGTGCTATTATTCTTTCCTAAAATGAGTTACGAAAATAAACTTTTTAGAGTGATTAAAGATATTAATAAAATTGTTTGCCTTGAATGTGGAATCAATGTTTCTAATATTAAAAGACATTATAAGCTTTTCCATAAAAAAGACATATCGGAAAAACAAAACAATGAAAGTGGTGATGAATGTATATCTGCAAAAAAACGAAAAACTGATGAAGTCGTAAGAATTAATATTGATAAGAACCAATTTTTGAAATGTTGTGTTGGTCTAGTTGCAGTAAAAAATTTACCATTTAGAATTTTTGATGATTCTGAGTTTTTTAAAGTTTTAATTTCACCTTATGAGGAAAAATTTAACACGAGCTTAAATTCTAAAAATATTACCGATGTTCATCAAAATTCCTGTGCAAAAATTCAGGAAATAGTAGCAAACCGAGTGAGAAATAAAATGGTGTCACCCAAATTTGATATTGCTAGCAGAATGGACAAAAGCATTCTTGGAATAAATATACAATATATAAAAGATTTTAAGATATATATCAATACAATTGGTAAGATTCTTTATTTTTATTTCAAATCCTATTATGTCTTCACTAAATTATTTTGTTAGGCATGATACGATTACAAAAACGACATAGAGCCTCATATCTGAAAGAATAAATTTTAGGATGCCTAAAAACATACCAGATCGAGATTGGACAAATTTATTCCAGTACGACCGACAATGGAGCAAACATGCTTAAAGTGAGCCAAATACTCCAAGCAATTCAAAAAGAGCAAATTGGTGAGGAGAACAGTGATGGAGGAAATAGCGCTTCAGAAGATAATGATAACAGTATTCACAAAATACTCAGTTCGGTGTTATCTGTTGTAAGGTTGTCTGGGGCCTGATTCTGAGAGTCGATAGCGAAATAATTGCGTATCGCAATTAATTCCGATAGTTCGCAATTTTCTAATTCTATGAGTCGAAACGTAACGAATCGTTTTGTGTTTCAGTGTTGTAAAACGGAAGCAAGAAAAAATTTACCCACACTGTAAATTAACATAAACAAGAAAAATATGTTTCGTGAAAAATAGAAAAAAATTATATACAAAATTTTTTAAAACAAATAGCAATTGATTAATAGATCCAAGTTTGTTTTGTTTTTCCTCTTCTTCGGATGAAGAAGATTCCGAATAATTGTAAATTACTTATTTCCATTGCATGTGCCCGTTGCTTTTTTAGAATTTTGTAAAATTATTTACAAATATTTTTTATTTTCTGGTATTTTCACATTACATATGAATGGTTTCCAATGGAAACACTTATGTAGAAATGATAGAAAATAAACAATGTTTTTTGTTGTTTTGAAATGTTTTGTAGTGTTTGTATGGAAGTATCTTTGAGTCTTGCTGTCTATGCTATGTTGATTTTATGAAAAATTCTCATAAAGTCAGTTTGGCTTTGGATATAAGACTCTTAGGTTTGCCTATACAATATTGGGGTAAAATTCACTGATGAGCTACTTGAGCAATAGTGAAATTGCAATATGGATGTACTCTCCCCCATTGCAATGCATTTCAAATATTTGTATTTTTATTTGAATAAATGTTTTATGAGAATATCATAAGATGTTTATTTTTTAATAAAAATTTTTGTAATAAATATTTTATGAGAATATCATGAAATATTTATTTAAAAGGAATCAAGCACGAAATGAAATTGCTAAAAATATTATATCTTAATAAAAATTTTGATTCTTTTTTTTTTTACAGATTTATAAAGCGATTCCGACTAATGAAAGAAGCCTTCAATTATGTTCTTAAAGAAATACAATTTAACAAACAATTTAACTTTTATCGACATGCTAACTCTTGATTTGTTCTTAAAAACAAAAGAGACAAAAACAAAAATACCTTGTTAAAACTGCGTAATCTTATGCTTTTGTTATTAACATATACATATATGCGCCATTTATTAAAATATGATGTAAAAATTTTAAATCTTATTATTTATAAATCTTTTTTATGCGATTTCTGGTGCATTTTAAAACATTATTTAGGTTTTATTATTTCTGTTTGTTTGGTTTTTTTGGCGCTAAACGTTTAGCGATAGCTTATTTGCTATCGAGCAAAATAGCGAATGCTCACGTTCTATAGCTAGATAGCTATCGACTCATAGAATACGTAATTCCGATATACTTTAAGCGATATCGACTGACAGAATACCAAAAGCACTAAATTTCGATTGTACGACTATAATTCCGAACGCTATCGACTCTTAGAATCAGGCCCCTGCACACACAATACAACTTTCTGCTTATGATGTCTTAAAGAACCTTGCACAGGAAATAAATGATTGCAGAGATGCTGTCAAACAGCTCCGCAAGAAGCTTAGATCAGGCGATATTCAAATGCAAATGCCGTTTGGATAATACCACAAGATGGAACTCAACATATGAACTGGAAGTTAGTCAAAATATAGAGTTGCTTTACATGAAAAAAACAGCATTCCGGACATAAATTGGGATTTTGTAAAAAATTTTGTTGCTGCATTTAAACAATTGGCTTTGTGTACTAAGCAGCTTCAAAAAGAGTAGTATATTATTGGTGGTTTTTATAGAGATTGGCTTTGTTGCGAAATAGAATTAGAGAAGATATTTGCTGTAACACCATATGCGTCACTATTGCATAATTCCATGCAAATAAGAAAACAACTTCTTTTTAAAAATGCAATATTTTTATTTGATTTATTTTTGATTTTTATTTTAATCCTTTTAGGTTTCTATTTAATTGCTCAGCGGGGAGCAGTAGAATATTAAAAGCTCAACTAGGAGCTTTGAACGTATAAACAGAGATTGAGTTTTTGAATAAATATTTACAGCTTATATACAAAAATTATGTCTATTCAGCATAATTGCATTCAATTAATTTTCCCATGGCCAAATAAAATTTATGCTGATGTTACAGTATCAAATTTAATTTTCATGGTCAAATGAAATTATGCTGATGTAAAGAAATAAAAATATATTTACAGTGTGTCTTAAAAATAATAGTACAAATATAAAAATTGTGTTTAACAGTGTATACACACTACACCCTCACCCTTTTAGATTTGGGCATGTTTAAAAATTAGTATTTTAAAATTAATTTTTGTTTTTTTACTTAAAAAATTTTTGTAATATGTTCTTATGTAGTGTTTTCAATTTTGAATTTTCTATCTCTATTAATACATTTAAGTCATTTATATCTACTACCTTATATGGGCCCTTATATGGATTTTGATTTTTTTTTTCTATTCTCTATTTTGACTAAAATCAGATCTCCTATTTTAATATCTATACTATTTTGTCTCTTTGTTGATTCTAAACTTTGTCTTTCCTTTACTGCCAGAATGAACTCACGTGCTTTTTGTAGTGAAAAATGTAGTTTAACTTTTAGTTCGTTTGCGTAATTGTCAATATTGTAGGTTTTTTGTGGTTTTGTCAGTTCGTCGTTTGGGAGTCGTGGGAGTTTTCCAAATATTAGTTCGAATGGTGAATAGTCAGTGTCGACATTTGGTGTTGTATTAAAAGCAAACGTAAAGTATTGTATCCATTCGTGCCAGTTCTCGTCTTCTACAAAGTTCAACAGATATTCGTTCAATACATGATGGTTCCGCTCAACTGTTCCTACCGTTTCGTGATGGTAAGGAGTAGAAAATTTCTGTTCTATTTTTAATAATGCGCAAATCTCTTTCATTAGTTCGTTGTTAAATTCTGTGCCTTTGTCTGTCTTCAAAATTTTGAACAAACCATATTTCAGGATAAGTTTTGGCTACTGATTTCGCATCTTTGGATTCTAAAGGATAGGCTACTACGTACTTTGTCAGTTCACACTGAGCAGTTAGTATATATCTAAAGTTTGCAGATGGCCGTAAAGGACCGACTCTGTCGACTACGACTGTGTCGAAACTTTCCGATGGTGTGTCTGTTATGGTCAGGGGATCTTTTGTATGTTTAATCTGTTTTTTTTTTTGGCAAGATGAACAAGTTCTAATGTAATTTTTAACCATTTTGTTCATATTTTTCCATATGTATCAATGCTTAAGCTTGGCCAGTGTTTTTCTGATTCCGAAATGTCCGTTATGTGGTAATCCATGAAATTCTTGGATCAATCTGTATTGTTTTATATTTTCTGTTACTCTTTTTGGCATTTTGTATATAATTATATTGATATCATTATTCTGCAGATTATTATATTTTTCTTTTAATTTATCGGCCGTTATATATTTGAAAATGTCATCATTGTCATATAGTACGTATGTATTAAATTTAAATTTCTTTAATTTTATTAAAAGTTTCTGCAAGAATGTTTCTGAAAACATAGGATTTTCGCTTTTATTACATACTATACGCGTGATGTTTTCATTTCTTTCTTTTTCTTCCTACAGCTTTTTTTCATATATAAGTTCTAATCTTTGAAGCTTCTTTATATCATTTATTGACGTGCATTCCCACATATGGAGCTGATCAGGCTTCTGTTGAGATATGCCGTCTTTTTCAATATTTTGAACGTTCTCTTTATTTTTATCAATTATCTTATCCTTATTTAGCATGCTACGCGTTATTGCCAGAGTTTTCTTTTCTTTTTCATCAATACTGATTGGAATCATGGTTTTTAAAATGTCTGAGTCAATATCTAGTCGTGATAGTGTATCTGCATTTGTATTATTAGCTCCCTTTTTGTATTTTATGTCAAAATCATAGTCTGACAGTTCTAGTCTTATTCGAGTCAGTTTTGAGGATGGGTTCTTATGTGAAAATAGGGCGACTAGTGGTCTATGGTCTGTTATAACAGTGAATCTTCGTCCGAAAAGATATGGTCAAAAGAATTGTATGCCTTAGTGAATGCCTAATAATTCTATTTCAATGACAGATTTATTCTTTTCATGTTTGTTCAAGGATCGGCTTGCATTGGATATTGGTAAGTCTTCTCCCATTATATTCTGTGATAAAACTGCGCCTAGACCTTGGTTTGATGCGTCTGTCGTGAGTATAAAAGGTTTTTCGAAATTTGGGTATTGAAGTATTGGTGGTGTTATTAATTTATCTTTTAGTGTGTCAAAGGCGGTTTGGCAGTCTTGAGACCAAATGAATTTTGCATTCTTTTTTAGAAGTGCATTGAGGCAGATTGCTATATTAGCGAAGTTTTTAATGAATCTTCTGTAATAATTGCAAAATGCTACGAAACATCGTACGACGTCCTTGTTTTGTGGTACTTTGTTATTTTTGATAGCTTCAAACTTTTGGGGATCTGGTTTAACGCCTTCTTGAGTGATTAGGTGTCCAAGGTATGTGACTTCATGTTGTAAAAAATGACATTTTTGTGCATTTAGCTTTAGGTTGTATTTCTTTAATCTACTTAAGACTTTTGTAAGATTTCCATTGTGGTGGTTGGCATTACAGCCGAAGACAATTATATCATCTACATACAGGAATGCTTCTGATTCGAGACCTGATAATGCTACAGTGAGCATACGTTGAAAGCTGTTAGAAGATATGTCCTTTTAAATTGGTAATGACTAGTTGGTGTCGAAAATGCCGTGCAAGGGTGAGAATCTTTGCCTAGTTTAATTTGGTGGAAGGAGTTGGTCATATCAAGTGTTGAAAAGTATTTGGCGCGTCCTAATTTGTCCAGAATGTCATCTAGCCGAGTTAATGGAAATTTGTCGTTAATAATTTTCTTGTTTAGTGTTTGAAAGTCTACTACTAACCTCCATTTTGATATGTCCGTGTGTCCTTTTTTTGGAACTAAGAGGAGAGGTGAATTGTAGGGACTTGTGGATGGTTCTATTATTTTTTCCTTAAGCATGTCTTGGACTTTTAAATTTATTTCGTCAGTATGTGTATGGGGGAGACGATAGTTCTTTGTGTATACTGGATTGCTGTCTTGAAGTCAAATTCTTTGTGTATAGAAATTGTTTGCGGTTAATTCGTCCTCTTCTAAATGAAAAACATATTAAAATCTTTTAATTATTGAAATTATGTCCTTGTCGCATGTTGTCCCATGAATAATTTTCCAGTATCTCTTCTAAGCGTTCCGTATTCTGTTCCTTATTGTGATTCATATACAGTATTTCATACTTATTTAATGGTACGGTTTTAATCTTTAGGTTTTCTATAGTTACATCTTTTTCTGTCGCGTTCAGTATTTTTTACATGTTTATGGCCTTTTTCTGAAACAATAGTATTCGTTAAGTATACTCCTTTAGCTATTTCCCTATTTAAAATTACTGTGTCCTCATTTAGATCTATGTTAAAGGGTAATATTGTTTCTGTTCTAGTGGGTATTTTCAAGTGGCTTACACATAAAGAACCAGTTTGAATTGGTAAATTGAATATTTTATCCTTATGTATAAAGGAAAGGATATACTTGTCATAGTCAATGATGCAATTGTATGCATAAAAAAAATCCATACCTAGT
The DNA here is from genome assembly GCA_030448955.1 of Trichopoda pennipes. Taxonomy (NCBI): domain Eukaryota; kingdom Metazoa; phylum Arthropoda; class Insecta; order Diptera; family Tachinidae; genus Trichopoda; species Trichopoda pennipes. The sequence continues at coordinate 5,180,807 of JASKUP010000004.1, read as the reverse complement.
ATACCGTCTGCTTTTGTTGGGAAGTTATTAGGAACCAGTTGAATTTTATAATGTATGGTCTCGTTGTCTATGTTTATTGTCATTATTGTAGACCCTATTGTTTTTATTTCATCCTTAGAAATTCCACTTAAGTTGCAGAAGTCATTTGAGTCTTCAGTATAATTTTTGAGAACGTGTTCTTTGCAAAGGGATACTTCCGTTCCTGTGTCAATCAAAAATGTTAATTCTCGGTCTGTATTGAATATATTTAGTTCTATGTAATTTTGATAGGCAGGTGTAATATTGTATATTCTTCTATTGTTATTTAATTGCGGTGTTCCGTAGAAGCATGATGGATGTTCTCCGAATATAAGGAGTTTCCCTGGTTGATTGTTTGGTTAATATTCCTATTTTTGTAGTTCTGTCTGTTTCCAGTGTTTGAATTAAAATTAGAATTTTGGTTATTTGTCTTGTAATTTCGGTCATTATTTTGGTACCTATTTTGTCCGTTGCGATGTGGTGTGTTTTTGTCATAGTTGTTTTTGTTAAAAGTCCTCCTATTCCAATTGTTGTTGTTATTGGGGTATCTCTGATTCTGGTTAGGTCGTAAGTTGATTTTGTCGTAATTGTTGTAAAATTTATTGTTATTTCTGTAGTAATTGTTTTTCTGTGTGGTTGTCTGGTACATGACTTTTGTCTGAGTTTGGGTGCAGTCGGCTTCTTCTGCAATTTCTACTGCTTCTGAAAAGGTTTTTACTTTACTAGAATCTATTGTTTTAATAATGTCTCTGTCCGTTAGGCCGTTTCTGAAAGCATTAAATGCAATGATATTGTTTGATCTTATTATTGTATCCCTGCTGTTTTTACCTATACTAGAGATTTGAAGTTCGTTAAGTTCTGATATTAGACTACTAAATTTTATCCGCGAACTTTCTGATGTCACCTAGTTGTTTTATGTAATTTAGTTTATTCAATATATTGTTCGGTGTTTCCCTTGATTTGTAGCATTTCCTTAATTCTGTGATTAATTGACCTAGGTCTGTTGGTATTGTGTTTTGTCTTATTCTGTTCTGTACGTTCTGGTCTAACCTTGTTTTTAGAACGAATTGGAAGAAACTTGTTTTCTTTGATTCTTCTAGAGTTTCCTGTATCAGTTCTAGGTTTGCAATGAAATGATAGAGTTCCTCTTTTCTGCCCGTGTATATAGGGACTAATTTTGAAATTGAAGCTAGTTCTGTGGCTTTCATTTTGGCTTGTATAGTATTGGACTTTACTGTTGAGTTTGATTCTTCCGGTAGTTATAGTAATTTCTTTTTGTAATATATTCTCGCATGCAGAGAAGTGGGGATTTCTCCTTCTTAATTCTTTCTTGTTGTGACTCTCAGTAATTTTTCTCTAAGGTCTAAGAAAAATACTTCAGCCGCGCTTTTGTGAGCGACTGTTAGCCGGTTATAGTGGACGTTTAATATAACTCTAATTTCCTCGAAACAATAGAACAGATTTTGTATATGTTTATCTATAGTTTCGTCTCTAGTTGGTCTATCAGTGTTTAGACACTTGTAAGATTTATCAAAATTCTCCCGTATTAATCTAAGTTTATGAATAATGGTATTCCAATCCATTAATTTTCGAGTAGGGTGTATTCATCTATGAAATTTTTCCTAAAAATCCTATTCAATTCCTAAAAAAAGCTTTCTTTTCTTTCGTATATGGTACTAATTTTAGGTTATTTTTATTCCTATACTTTATGAGTGTTAATGTTTTCTTGTTCTCCTGTTTAGCTAAGTTTCTAAGGTTTCTAATTAAATCCTTTTCCTGTCCAATTCTAAGATTCATTTCCCCCTCTGTAATATTCTGGGAATCTTTTTCCGAATTAAATAATCTTCCTAAATTTTGGAGTTGTTCCTTCAACTCTAATTCAAAATTGTCCATTATAAAAGTCCATTTATAAAGGAAATTTTTAATAATATTTTTAGTTATTATTAATCCGTTTACATTACTTTTCCATTTTCATAAAAAGAATTTTTTGTTATTTAAAAAAATTGTAATAAAAAATATTAGATGTGTTACAAAAAATTTAAAAGGGTATCAAAATTAATTATATAAAAAATTGTTGAACATGGGCGAAGTCGCCTCCGTTCCCTAAGGGTGCGTAATTAAATCGCACTCCTTTTACAAGTTAATTATTAAAATTTAAAATTAAAAGTATACCTATATGTTGTAAATGTTGCTGCTTATCATGCTGTTGTTGTTAAAATTAATTTTGTTATTGCAAGCCTCTTGTTGTATTATGATGTGTTGCAATTGTTGTTGCTGTTGATTATGTTATTGCAGAAGTTGTTGATATTGCAAGCCTTCTGTTGCATTATGATGTGTTGTCGTTGTAATTGTAGAGTTTTGTGGTTGATTTATCTTTCAACATCACTATTGGCAAGTTTAGATTCTCAATTTTGGAGTCCCTGATCAAATTGGTGTTGTCGTCCTCGCCTTATCTGTGTCTTTAGGTCAGACACTTCTTCTTCCTCTGACGGATCTCGGCTTCCGTCAGGAAACAAAATTAAATTTGCCTGGGTGCTCAGGAGCACTCTCAAGGCTGGCAGGATGCAAAAAAAAAATTTTTTCCAAATTGTATTTGTCTGGGTGCTCTTATAATTTGAGCACTCTCAGATCTGGCAGGATCGCCATGTAAAAAAATGCAATATTTTTATTTGATTTATTTTTATTTTAATCCTTTTAGGTTTCTATTTAATTGCTCAGCGGAGAGCAGTAGAATATTAAAAGCTCAACTAGGAGCTTTGAACGTATAAACAGAGATTGAGTTTTTTAATAAATATCTACAGCTTATATACAAAAATTATGTCTATTCAGCATAATTGCATTCAATTAATTTTCCCATGGCCAAATGAAATGTATGCTGATGTTACAGTATCAAATTTAATTTTCATGGTCAAATGAAATTATGCTGATGTAAAGAAATAAAAATATATTTACAGTGTGTCTTAAAAATAATAATACAAATATAAAAATTGTGTTTAACAGTGTATACACACTACAAGCTCTTTATTTAGATCCTCGATTTAATTTTGAAAATTCCAATATTCTATGTGAACAACAAAAAACTACAGCAATAGTAAATTTGTTTTGAAATCAACATTTTTCATACCAATATTTTTTTTTGTAGGAACATCTGGTGAAATCGTTTGATGTCTTAATAGGTTTGCAGACTGATGTGGTGAAAGAAAACGAGTTAGTTTTGAAAGAAGGATGTAATCCTAAACGGCAGGATCAATTTTTAGTGTGCGGTTGTGTGAGGTGTTGTGTAAGGTTCAGTATTGTCTAAGCATTGCTGCCGCTTTACTGCCAGCATAAAAATGCCGATTTTCATGAATTCAGCTGCCGATTGATTAAATGAAGGTCTTCTCTTTTACCTTACGAATGTAATTAATTTTATTGAACAAATATTTACAGCTTATATACTAAAATTATGTCTATTCAGCATAATTACATTCAATTAATTTTCCCATGAATAATAAAAATAATTTGGATTATTTGTTACCAAGTTCATGGTCAAATAAAATTATGCTGATGTTGCAGTATCAAATTTTATTTTCATGGTCAAATGAAATAATGCTGGCGCGAAGAAATAAATATTTATTTACAGTGTGTCTTAAAATAAAAGTACAAATATAAAAATTGTGTTTAACAGTGTGTCTTAAAAATGGGAGTACAAATATTAAAATTGTGTTTTTGCAGTGTATACACACTACACTGATCAAACGAGACGTCAGAGTGAGTCCAGCTGTGACATACAAACTGAACTTCCGATCACTTCCGCTTTCGCTAAATTAGAACAGCGCATCATGGAATCTATGACAAATATATCTGCAAACGCACAAACACATCGCACCTCCAAGCAGAAACTGATGCTTCTAATAAATCAGAAAAAACTTCCGCTCGATACTGATGTCCTTAGTTGTTGGAAAACCACGGACGACAGCGATATTAAAAACATTGTAGAAGTTGCAAAACAAACAATTATGCAAAGGTGTCGCAAAAAAATTTATGAAGTACAAAAAACTTTCTTAATAATACAATAAACTTTCAAATACATAAACAGAACACTTTGTGTTTGCATGCAATTTATTTTAACGACCAATTAATCAGTAAATTTCCAATACAGTTTATACAGCGTACTTGTGGTGTACGAGTAACAATTTTGCATACTGTATTTTTAATCAATTATTGCCTGTTCATGCAAGACGGAAAAAAACTTTTTTTATTTGTAAAGCTACCCAGTTAAAAATATTTTAAAATAGGTAAATATTCAACACATACCATAACAAAACACTACAATTTTTTGTTGTTATCATAGTACTTCTTTGTCTTCCACATATATATATTAGTGTGCAAGATCACTCATGTGCCATACATTTTAAGAGTGGCACATGAAATGTGCATAAGCAAGTTGAACTTGCACATGTGCGTTTAGTAGGTACACACAAAAATTGGCTCTTACTCATGTGCATGTGCGTATTTATTTTTTGTGCTTATTTTCCTTCATGTGCATGTGCTGCACATGAGTGTGCAAATCCGTACCCTGGCTTCAATTGCTTTTTTGCGTTTGACTTCTGCGTATGGAAAATAAAAGATGCATTTTTGTAAAAAAAAACTCCTAGTTGAATTTTACGTTTCCGCTTAAACTTTTCTGGATTCTGCATTGAAGTGTTCACAATATATCACCTTTGTATTCTTGTTCAATTTTTTTGTTAAGAATTTATGGTAAAAACAAAAGGGTTAACTATGGCGTGCCACTTGCCGGATTTTTTTGCCCGTATCCCATCTAGTTTATAATCTATGCTGTTTCCCTTTACCATAAATTTGCTACCTTTCATTAATTTGCATATGTGCTACCTAGTTTCCGTTTTATGTTCAAAGGATGTAAGGGTGGACAGACATTTAGTTTTGAGGATAAGGTCTTACTATTATTTTTTGACTACATAACTTTGACGATTTTCTTTTCCTCTCAATTTTAGTCCACAAATGAACTTAAGAAGTGGTTGGGTTTGTCGTGTGCCCCCTGTTAGGGTAAGGCCGGATTGGCAACGCCGTATGAAAATTTTTATGAAAGATAACAGAGAAGAAGAAAAATTAGATATGTGAAAAAAATAGGTAAACAATTGGTTTGAATGGCTGAAAACGCCACAGGAAGAAGGTCCATCTCCATCAAGAAATTGAATGCCGTGGTTATCGGATACAGAAATATCAAAGTCCGAGAGGTCTAAGATGAAAGTGGTCCACTTGGAGCGGCTCGCCAATTGGGGATGCTGTTTACTAACTGTGTACTTTTCTAAGAAAACTTATACACGCAAGACAAACTGCGTAAAAATCTTATAAATGCAAGACAACAACTATCTTAAAATATATTCCATGAAAAACAAAAAATACATTGAATGAAATAGCATAACAACAAAAAAATGTGATACAAAGTAAAGTATTTTTCTAGACCTCTAGTGGACAAGTATAAAAGATAGCATCTGAGTAGTTAATTAAAAAATAAACCACAAACTATGCACAGAAGCGACACGGCGCGCTATTTGTACTTTCTCTTTTTCGCATAAGTTTGAGTCGCGAGTTTTGTTTTGAGTATCTGTTTCTAGTACAAAAGGGAATTAAACGTTTTTTACGTGAACAAATAAGGATAAGTTTATTGTAAACATTACAAAATTTTTGAACAATAATCAAATATTTATCAATTTATTTATAGGATGACTGTTAAAAGAGTAAAAAATATTGGCAAATAACATGTAAGTATACAACGTGTAAAAATGCTAATTAATGATTTCATTAATGTTAACACTTTCTTTTAAATTTAAGGAGTCACAGATGCATTAAAGGATGCCCGCCTGGAGAAAAGGTTCATAGCTTTCATAAGGATTCTAAAAGGTAAGCTAATAATTTAAATTATGTGAATGTGTAAGTATGTTAAGAGATTAAGATTCTTCGGGATGGTGACTTTTGAATTGTAAGATTGTCGCTGCAATGGCAACTGATTATAAGAAGTGGAATAAAAAATAAAACGGTCGAAAAAAATCTTAGATCACAGTAATGCATATTTTTAGCTTTTCATTTTATCTTTAAGAATTAATCTATGTTAATTGTGCTAGATTTCTTTAAAGATAAATATTATTCGGCAATTAACGTAGATTAAGTTATGATTCTAAATAATAAATTGATTTATTGGTAATTGTAAACTAAAGTAAAATCATGTATTTTTTAATTTTAGATGCATAGAAGGAACGTTGCCGGGTTGCAAAAAGTTGCTGTATATTTACATTTACTCTTTATATCTTTATGAAAATAAAAAAAACATTAAATAAAAATATTAACTAAACTGCTAAGTTTATTCTTTTTAATATATTTGTTTAATTTAATTTGTTTTTAGTGTTGGTATGTTATTAGACGTGGTATTCCCATAAATTTGGCAGTAGTACATTCGTGATAAGAATTTGCTTCACTAGCTTTTTGTAGTAGATGAGGCTGTGGTTAAGGTGGTTATGGTTACAACCTACTTTGGAAAAGTAAATACGCTTGCCCTGAGCAGAATTATTATGTACCGGGTAATATATAGGAATAATTTTACGATTGCAGTAGCATAATTAACATGAGCGTCCGGTAGAATCTTTTCTAAAATTAAAAATCAATAATTAGTTAATTATTTAATATTTTTGATTTAGTTACCTGTAATACTGCTTGTGTTATTTACTAATTCATAAAGACTAGTGGCACTTCTGGCGTAACTAGCGTTAAGATTCATGTCTTAGGAAATTTGCTTGCCCTTATCAGCAACATTTAACATGTTTTATCGCTTTTTGGTCCATACGGGGAGGACGCTCCCTTGCATACTTCGGTTTTCATTGATTGTTTACCCAAATAGAATCTATTGTGAAATTAAAAATAAATTATTAGTGAATTATTTAATAAGTTCAATTTAGTTTTTTACCGTGATGGTGTCTGCTTAGACTGTGACAGCAAGTTTTTGTTTTGATTAATTTGGCAGTATTACATGTTTGAAGAGAATTTACTACACTAACTCTTTTTCGTATGTGCGGCTGCTTAGGTTCAGGTAGTTGTCGTTGCAAACTACTTATTGGATTCCTGTTTTGGGAACAGTAAATTTGCTCGCACTCGTCATTTGTAAGCTCCGCTTCAAACACATAATTATTAGCTTCCGTAAGATCAGCCAACTTTGAGCAGCCAATCTAATAGCGACAAGAGCAAACAAATTGTGTACTAGGGAATATTTAAGAATAATTATACCAGAGAAATACAAGCTTTTTTCTATCATTTTCTTTCATATTGTTTGTTAACACACAATGTATTTCCGTCACAGTACACCATTTTTGCGTTCATAAAACACTGCATGTTTCATAATATTTTTACTTTTATATGTTTTACTTCACCCATGAAACCAATTAAAATCACATTTTCACTTTATTTATTAATACAAATTTAAGAATTAAAATAACTTTTTGCTGGAAAAATTGTTTAATCATTGTTGTTCTTCAAGTTTTTGTATTGTTTATTTTCCTATTTTCTTAAAAACAACTATATTTGTCTCTTTCTTGAGAAGGTTGAGAAAACTTGAAATATTTTTTTCTATGTGCCATTTTCTTCATGTCTGCTTAGACTGTGACATAAACGCCGTGAAGTAAAGACTTGCATCTTTAGTAAATTGTTCTGTAGTACCAACGTACAAATCTTACTTTGTGTGTACTCATAGTATTTTTGTAGTATTATTTATTTATTTTATTTCAATCTATCCACTTCCTGTACAACAAGATTGTGTCTTATATTTATAGTACAGGAACGTACAACATTATAATAGTATTCTTAAGATACAAAAAACCAAAAAAAAAACAGAAAAAATAAAAAATTATAAAATAGCTTAGGTGAAGTACTTATATAAAAATTTCCTAAAATTGTTAGCATTGCTATTCATTTGCTGACTTAGTGGAAGACTATTCCAGAGACGAGTGGCATTAATATAAAATTGCCATTCGGATACGAGGCAGTGATGACGAGGCAAAATAATATTTTTGTGCCTTGGAGATTGGAAGAAACGTATTTTTTCGGCGTTCTTTTATTTTTTATTTTATTATTATTTTATGTAAAAACAAAAGTCCCTGAAAAGAGATTCCAAAAAGATTGTTGGAGACATGTGATATATGATCAAATCTTCTGAGTCCATAGACATATCTTACGATATTATTGAACATAACTTCAAGTTTGTTCCTACTGACATCCAAACAATTCACATCCATAGGTTAAAGCGGGTATAAGATAAATTCTAGCAAGCAAGATTCGTATCCTTAAAGGTGTAAAATATTATGTTGACCACAGTGCTCGCAGCTTTATAAACAATTGACCTACCAGCATATTCACATGCTGGTCCATGTTAATTTATTATTAAATACTATACCGAGGTTTTTAGCAGATTTAACAATCACAATTTTCTCGTTGTTCAATACAATATCATGTGACAGTACAGGCTGCAAACCTCTTTTATATATAACGATGCATTTCGACTTAGATGGATTCAAGTTGAGCCCATTTGTATTTGCCCAAAGGTAAATTCTATTTAGATCATCGTTTAAGGAGGATATGCTGGAGTCAATATCCCGAACAGAGCTACTTAGTGTTAGCTGCACATCATCTGCATATAAGTGTATACTGCAGCTAGAGAGTTGTTTCGGCAGATCATTCACATAGAGTGAAAATAGTAGCGGTCCCAGAATGCAACCCTGTGGCACTCCTCTAGTAAGATGTAAGCTATCCGACCAAACATTATTCACCAACACCGATTGCATACGGTTCGATAGATATGAGGAGACAAGTTTAACTGACAGGTCAGAAAAACGAAAAAAGAGTTTTAATTTTATTGTCATAATTTCATGATTGACCGTGTCAAATGCCTTGGAGTGGTCAGGGAGACTAAGAAGTTGATATCTCCTCTATCTAACCCTTGCCGTAAATTCTCACTAACATATGCAAGTGCCGTAACACATCCATGGCTCTCTCAAAAACCTGATTGCATGAGAGACAATAAATCGTGGGAATTAACATAATTATATATCTGTCTAAACAGAAGTTTCTCCACTACTTTTGAAAGAAAACATAATATCGCAATCGGCCTATATTCACCATTCCCTTTCCGTAACGGTACTACTTTTGCATGTTTCCAATTTAATGGAAATACACATGACATTATAATGCCATTAAATAAATGTGTTATAAAGGGGAGAATCACTGGTAAGAGCATTCTTATAAATTTCGGGTGAATACTAGCCACACCTACTGCATTCGATTTAATCGAAGCAAATACCAAAACTACATCATGTTGGGATACACATGAAAAATTAAAACGTTCAACGGTACTCGAAGAGCTCAATGAAGAATTGAAAAAAAAACTCGGATCTGATTCGACAACCGGTATGTTTATAAAAGCTCTATTTAAATCATTGCCATTCACACTGCTGTCCACACCGTTGTTTATATTACCAATGCCAATTTCACGTATAGTATTCCACGTCTGTTTAGAATCAATTGCAGAACTGAACCGTACAAAATTGATACTTTAACTCCGGTGTTTTAAACCTCTTGTCTTAATTGCATCCCTAACAATATTCGAGAACCATGGTTTTTGCTTCGGAACAACTTTACGACGCTTAAGTGGCACTGTCAGATCATAGAGATATTGAATATTACGTTCCAAAAAAAGCGATTGATCCTCAACAGAAGGAATTAAATAGATATCAGTCCAAGCCAGTTGCAAAGAGTGTTCCCTTAGGGTATCGTAGTCCAGGTGTTTGAAGTCGCGATAATAAACGAACCGTTCAGTATATTCAACCTGAAAGTTATAATTCAAAAATATCAGGTCGTGTTTAGAAAAACAAGAAGCTGAGATCTGATCGTACAAAATAATATTTGTAGTGTTTGAGGCAAAGAAGAGATCAAGTAGTGTACTTGTTGAGAATGTGTGATTGGTCGGATTTATCGTGTTAACGGGAAAAAGACCGAATGATAACATATCATCCGAAAGACTCGTATCATTCATTAAATTAGAGTTGAAATCACCCGCTATAACTATATCATTATATTCGGACACATGATACTCAAAAACTGCATATAAACTAGATAATGGTATTCTCCTATTTGGACGATATATGCGACCCACAAGAATCTTCTTCCCATAAGAGGACACCTCAACACAAACAGATTCTACATTTTGTCCAGACGCACAATTTGCAGAAAAATAATTTTCACATATTTTGCAACTGATGTTACTCTTCACAAGTATGGCAACGCCACCACCATGACTTTCCCTATCAACTCTGAATACTTTATATCCGCTGGGGCATATAGTATTATCATATGTTGAATCAGACAACCACATCTCCGAGACGCAGATAACATCAACATTTGATCCCTCGAAAACCAATCTAAATTCGTCCCCTTTTTTATTTAAGCTTTGTGCATTTATATGGACTATTTTAAAACCATGTCTATACTTGGCCATAATTCGCAACATACTCATTGTTATGTCTCTAGAGCTTCCACGTTCATTACTGTTTAACGACATAATAGTTATTGATTATTAAAGTAAGCAATGCTAACAATATAAATAAATTGTAGAAGTTATAGTGTAGAATTATGTTTAAAGTTACTTTAAATTTATCACAAAAATTAATAAACTGGTAATTAATTTGAAAACTCGAAAATCTGGTGTTATTTATTTTGCAAGAAAGAAATCAGTAACAACAAAACGTTTATAAAAGATATAAACGTAACAATATTACTTATTTTCAGAGAAAATATATCAGCAATTTCCTTGGCAGATCTACTTTTGTAAGGATTGAAATAGACCAATTGTATATTTTTTGTAACTCGTTTTCCTGGCATTCTTTGTACTCAAATATGCACTCAGTTATTGCATTAAGAATGACCACTTTATTACTAAATATATGTTTAAATCTTGCACATTCCATTTCATTTATGAAAAAACCCAAATGCACTAATTTTTTGGAAAATAACGGTATGTTTATGCTCTTTTAATTGTCTTCATTCAATATGCAAAAATTTTTTTTCACTTTTTATACGGAGTAGACTCCTTTTTTTTGTTCTTGTTGTAATATTGGCACCTTCTAGCCGCAAACAAGTACCGTCATGGGATGTATGCAAAATAACAGTATATGCAACTGTTTTTTTTTTAATTTTTTAATGAAGATAATATTTTACCTGTTTTTTCCTGTGTAAAGACATTTTTTACAAACTGTACATAAAATCTTCTCTGGCATTTCCTGAAATACATCCGAAAGTTCGTTGGTTTATACAATAAATAAATTATTACCGTGTTCTCGTTGTTTTGACAGCCAGCATTGTCTAAATATTGACTTGTTGCTTTCAATTAATCCTTTGCATCAAAGTTCTTTCAAAATACTGAAATATTGTGCATCTATTGAATTTTATACTAAAATTAAAAGTCCAATTCTTTTGCTTGAACATTGAACTTCGTCCAACATTTTATAAAATTTTAGGAATAATGGTTTTATTTTATATTATTATAAAGATTTTAAAGGTTGCCACCATACTCTGTTAGGATTTAATATACACCTGTTCAAATCAATCTTCGGTGATTGACTTTAACGATTAAACCCATAACGCTATTTTTGTCAAGCGTTGCAATCGTCATGTTCTTTTTCTCTTTTCTTCAACATTGCAGCATTATGTATTTTAAGAAAAAAGGTAAAATCAAATAAATAATATATAAAAAATTACCAATCATTGTTTATTTTATTTTTTATTTCCATGTGAACATTCAAAAAGCACCCTTAAAATAATTTGTTTTTTTTTATAATAAAAACGATCGCTATATTGATCACCAACCATCAATCCAACATTTTGGAGTATTTTTGTTTGGAAATTTTGGCGCGATATTTCAATTTATTTATTTATTTACCAGTTTTTTTTTTATAAATAAATTATATTTTGGTATTAAAATAATATGCATACATATATATTAGTAACGGTAGATAAAAAAATAATGAAAAATAATTCTACAACCCCTTTTTAGAGTCGATGTTGCATTCAATACCTCGAAGTTGAAAGACAAAAATGACATGCACCCTATATACGGTTTGAGGTTCTTCTCAACAGAAGAGTAACCTTGGAAGAACCTATTAAACGTAAGGGTCCCCCGCACAGCCTAAATTGTCAGGCACCTATTGTAATTTACCATCAGTATGCGTACGTATGCCCTTATCCTATAAATGAACCAAGCATAAGAACATGTAGCAACTGTGGCCAGAGGCATACTGCGAACTACCGTGGTTGTGAGTGAAGTGTTTCGACGACTCAAGGAGAAAACAATTGTGAAGAGACCAGTACAAGCTCTATGCCAAGCTTCACATTTTCCGATACGTCCTAAATCGTTTAGTGTCACAACGTTAAATAAAGAATATCACAAAATAAACAAACTCCAGCTTATATTGGTAAATCGATTTCATTTTCTCACGCGCTAAACGAAGGAAATAAACTGCCAAGTATGAGTACCCAAGATCCAGTAGAGAAATTAATTGAAACCATAAACAGCTTCATGACCAACACGTAGAATATGATGCAACAGTTAATGCAGAAGCAAAGCACATTGATGCGAATTCTCCCAAATAAAAAATGAATTTGTTGAAAATAAGTTTCTGCAGCCAGCATAAAAATGAAGTCCAACATTTTTTGCACTCGTAACAGATTAATGTGCTGCTGGTGTCGGAAACTCACTTTACGCAAAAAAATCGTTTTAAAATTAATTAACCAAACATCCAAATGGTAGAGCTTGCGGAGGATTAGCAATTTTAGTTCACGAAGACAAAAAGCATTTTTCTATGCCAGAACATGGAAAATCTCATATTCAGGCTACATCCATAAATATTTCAAATAGTGGAACCACTTTTTCAGCAGTATATTGTTCTCCTAAGCACAACATTAGTAAAGAGCAGTTTCACGAACATTTTAAAATTGTAGGCCCAAAATTCGTTGCAGTCGGTAACTACAATGCGAGAAACACGTTCTGGGGTTCACGTCTTCTTATACCCAAGAGATAAGCAATTATTTAATGCTATGGATGGATGCTATGTCAGCGGCTCAACTAACATACCCAAAGATCGGAACAAAACACCAGATGCCATAGATTTTGCTGTCTTTAAAAGAATAAAACGTGAAAGTATTTCATTCGTTCCTACGTTAGATCTTTCTTCTGATCATTCGCGCACTATATTGTCATTGATTGATAATCCAGAAGCAAAATGATTTTTATTTTCCAAACAGGCTGACAAATTGGCTTAAATATAGAATGTATGTGAGACCACATTTACCGCAAAATATCCCCCTCATATCCAAAGAAGGGCTTGATTCTGCAATTTTTGTCCTTACAAATATTATGACAGCAGCATCTAAAGTATCGACACCAACTTCTCGTTTACCAATAAAACTAAAGTACGTAACCTGCCCAGCCATATAGAATTGCTCATACGCGAAAAGGGGAAAATAAGAAGACAGTGGCAACAGTGTCGATCGCCCGCCTTAAAAATTCAACTAAACCAGTGCCAGAGAAGACTGCACAACGCTATGAAGTCTAGTCTCAAAAATTATCTACATCAATTAGACACAAGTAAAAAGACGGATAGTAGCTTATGGAAAGCCGTTAAAAACATGCCCAGACCGACGGTATATAATGCTCCCATTCGGTTACAGAACGGCGACTGGGCGAAATATAAAAATGAAAAGGTTGAAGCTTTCGCTAACCATTTTGAAAAAGTTTTCACCCCAAATGATTCACGTTTGATAATTAATCCAAAATCACCACCATAATGATTAGAGAATTACCATATTCTGCTATACGAATTGTGTTGTTTATATTTAATTCTATTCTACGAGTTGGATCATTCCCCGCATCATGGAAAATATCGGAAATAGTAATAATACCCTAAGCGGGCACAAAACACCACTCAAGCAACGTCGTACCGCCCAATAAGTTTACTACTTATTCTATCAAAGTTATTTGAAAGAATGTTTCTCGACAGGTTACTGCAGGAAGTGGAACCTAGAACCATTATTCCTGATCATCAATTCGGTTTCAGGAAACAGCATAACAAGTTCATAGTGTTCAAACTAATTGAACATATACTTGTATGCATAGTTTAAACATAGTTTTTTTATTTTTAAGAACTGTGTTAGCTTAGACTAATGATCGAATTGATGTACGCACAGCCTTGAAAATAAGTAACCCTTATTACTAATGGGTAACAATTAAGAGCAAGGACAGAATTTGTGTTTTATTACTTACACATTGTCTGGACTAATTAAAATAACATTAGGAAATTCTCTTAATTGTTTCTTGGGAAATAACCATAATACATGCGTACTAGAATAGTATTTAAGAGCAATTTTTAAAATAAATAAAGTTAAAAAATATATTTTTTCTTTTTTAAGATCTTTTTTTATATATTTTTTCTTTTCAATATTTCGCTTTCCTTTGGAAAGCTTCTTCAGGAAAAAATTTTTTATATTTTTGAAAACAAACAAATTATTAACAAATTGAAAAAATGTTTCAAAACATTTGACAAAAACATAAAATATTTTTTCATACATACATACAAAAATTTTAAAATTTTCAAATATTCAAACGTACAAAAACAAGGAAACGGAAATAACAAATAAATAACAAACAACAAATAACAAATTCTCTCTTATGAAATGATTATAACAAATTATGTGTCTTTTTAATTAAGTACCTATAATTCTGAGCTAAATTGTCTGTGTCTGTCTTGAAATTTATTCTCCTTACATTTGGTACATTAACAATTTCTAACATTTCCAACATATAACGTCTCTTGTAGTTTTTCTCTATATCTAATACTGATGTTTCATCAAACTTTGGATAATGATTATATTTCTTACAATGTGGTCACAGGTGTGACCAAAAATATAGGAATATTTCAACACAGAAGACATCCTTATCTTCACATTGGAAACATAATGGAAGAACTTTGCACTGAACTTATCAAAAGTATGGAAACTATGCCTGTTAAAAGTTTGCAAATAAAACAAGGACAATTAGAAAGGAAATACCAGCGATTACTGCAAAGTCCCCTGAGTCAATAAAAACAGAAGAACTTTTGACAGAAATTGAGGATATTTATTAAGAAACACTAGTAATAATTAATAATAAACAGGGAGAGACAGAAAACGCAATTATACTGAGAGATGTAAGTGAAACCGAATTTTCCAGTTCAGCTCATCTCACGAAAATAAAGATTCCAGAATTTGATGGAAACATGAACGAGTGGATATCATTCTACGATTTGTTTAAGAGTTTGATTTATAACCGCAACCAGCTTTCCGATGTAGAGAAGATGTACAGACTTACTACATCACTTAAAGGCGAAGCAAAAAAATTAGTTCAACATCTGAATATAAGTTCAAGCAATTATGAAGCAGCTCTGGAGATTCTATTTATGCACTAAGAGGGATGAAAATAAACCTAAAAGATGCTTAACCGTTTATAGCGCGTATCATTATTAGGAAATTGGATAGAAATGGACTGCGACATTACGAACAAACTATAAAAAAATCTAAAGAAATCCAGAGTCTCCAAGACGTAATGGAGTTTCTAGAACAAGAAATTCAAGCACTAGAAGCAGTTTCAAAAGGGCAGATAAGAAAGGATGCCAAAGAACCAATAGTAATGGGCAAAGCAACCACGTCATTTCACACAATGCAAAAATTATGCCTTTACTGCTAAGCTAAGCTAAGCAATCATTCTACACCAGAATGCAGAAAATTCTTAAATCTATCAACGGCTGAGCGAAGAAAACTATGAAAATAAATGGTGCTTTAACTGCATTGAGCATAAAAGCAATAAATGGTGCACTAGCAAAACAAAATGCTGTTATTGTAGAAAGAGTCATCATAAAATTCTTCATCTTAATGAAAAAATTGAAAACAGTTCACACACATCATCAATGACTACCAAAGATTGTGCAGCATCTGTTCTTTTAGCAACGGCCCAAGTCAAGGTACGAGCAGCAGATGGGCAGCACTTGATTTTAAGGGCGCTCATTGATCAAGGCTCACAAGTTACGACCTTGTCAGAAGAAGCATTTCAACTTTAACGTCTACCGAAAACCAAATGTAAAACAGAAATCCATGGTCTAGGAGGTGCAGTGGTTGGGGTTTCAAAGTTCAAAGCAAAATTAGTATTAAGACCAAGATTTTTAAGCAATAACTCGGTGGAAACAGAAGCATTAATATTACCTCAATTAACAGGCGCTCAACCATGTCATTCATTTGAATATGACATTAAAGAATGGAACAACTTTGTTCTTGCGGACCCTTCCTTTAACGAATCTGATCGGATAGGTGTGGTAATTGGAGGTGATATTATTCCACACATTATTAAGGAAGGTATCCATAAAAGTCGTAACATTTTAGCTCAATCAACAATCTTCGGATGTATACTTTCAGGCGTTGTAACTAAAAAGACGAAACCTGCAAAGGTCATGTCAGCTGTCACAAATCTAGAACGTTTTTGGGAGATAGAAGAAACATCATGGGATTCCAACAACCATGTAGAAAAAAAATTATGTGAGGAACTTTTCGAAACAACAACCAAAGTTAATGATGACAATCGAATTGTGGTTAATCTTCCGATTAAAAACGATGAAAATGAACTTGGTGAATCAAGAAAGCAAGCTGTAGCCAGATTGCTTGCGATGGAGAAAAAATTTAATGCGAATTCTAAGTTAAAAGAAGAATACATATTTTATGGAAGAATATGAAAGATTGGGTCATATGAAATTAACAACTAGCAATAGCGGAAAGTATTATCTACCACATCATGCGGTTATAAAAGAAACAGTTTAACCACAAAACTCAGGGTAGTGTTCGATGCATCAGCGGAAACAACAAGTGGCAGAAGTCTAAATGACGTTATGTATACAGGTCCAAAGCTCCAAAAAGACATTTTTGATATCCTTATAAAATGGCGTCAATGGAAATATGTAATGATTGCAGATGTAGAGAAAATGTACAGAGTCGCTGAAGAATTTCAACAATATCAACACATCCTTTGGCGGAAAAACGAAGAAGAATCGATAAATGAGTATAAACTTACAACACTTACATATGGCACAGCTTCAGCACTATTTTTGGCTGTAAGAACTTTTTTTTACATAGCTGACAACTGTACCAATGAAAAAATAAAAAATATTATAAAAGAAGACTTCTACATGGATGATCTAATGACTGGTGCCGACACAATTGACGAATGTAAAACAATTCCTCATAATGTTCGTAATCAACTTGAAACATACAGATTTAATTTACGAAAGTGGCTGTCAAATAAAAGAAAAATAATTGAAGATGTTGACAACTTCGCACAAAATGAGCTATTGCTAATCAAAGATGACGAAGCAGTTAAAACTTTAGGACTTCAATGGGATCCAATGATGGACACCTTTAAATTCACAATTAACTTTGCAAATAAAGATAAAATTACGAAAAGACACGTTATATCAGAAGTGGCGAAAATCTTTGATCCCTTAGGATGGTTGTCACCGGTAACTATTCTGGCAAAGCTATTCATTCAAAAATTGTGGATGTTGCAAATCAAATGGAACGAAGTCATCCCTAATGAAATGAATAACGATTGGTAAACTTTCAGAACAAGTGCAGTCTGTCTACAAAAAATGCATGTGCCAAGATGGGTACAGTGAACTGCACGGGTTTGCAGATGCATCAGAAAAGGCATATGCAGCTGTTATTTATATGAAAAAAGAAGACATGATAACGCTTCTTACAGCAAAAACGAAAGTAAACCCCATAAAAACAGAAAGACTTTGCCAAAATTGGAACTTTTAGCGGCACATCTATTAGCAAGACTATTACAAAGAGTAACTAATATAATAAAAGGACAATATGCGGTTAATGCTTGGAGTGATTCAAAAATAACGTTAGCATGGATCAAAAATAAAACTAGCAAAGATAAGTTCGTTAGAAATCGGGTAGCAGAAATAAACAATATTGTACCAAATGCGAAATGGTATCATGTGAAGAGCCTAGATAATCCAGCAGATGTTGCATCGCGAGGTATTTGCGCCACAAAACTATCTTCACACACGTTGTGGTGGAACGGTCCAGCATGGTTAACAAGATCGTCATCATCATGGCCGATTGAAGAAGAAGCATCCGATCCACTGTTTGTGGCGTTTGCCTCATCAGACAGGAGTAATTTCTTCAGAAATTTAAGTACTCCAATTATTTTAAACTCCAAAGAGTAGTGGCATATATATTTAAGTTCATTAACAACCTGAAAGGTAAATCAAATAATTATCAATACCTTTTAACAACTGAAATAGAAGCGACTGAAAAACTTATAATACGATGTCATCAAGAAATGAAATTTCATAGAGAAATTGCTGATCTGAAAAAGCATCAGGTTGTCAACAACAGCAGTAAGTTAGCCAAACTTTTTCCATTCATAGACGATGATGGGTTGCTACGTGTGGGCGGTAGGCTACAAAACAGCAATTTATCTTTTAATCAACAGCATCCAGTCATCTTAAACAAGTCGCACCTGGTAAACATAATAATAAACAATTATCATTGTCTCACTCTATATGGTGGTAGTCGTTTAATGCGGCAAAAATATTGGATTATTAATATGAAGAATATTATAAAAAAATGTATACGAAGTTGCACTGAATGTATTCGATATGGGCAGGAGAAGGCTCGGCAACTGATGGGGTCTCTTCCTAAAGCAAGAGTAACGGTTTCAGCTCCTTTTAAATATGTTGGTGTGGACTATGCCGGCCCTATTCAGATGAAGTATTCTAAAGACAAAGGACAAAGATCATATAAAGGTTATATAGCTGTATTCGTATGTATGGCAACAAAGGCACTTCATCTGGAGGCAGTGAGTGAACTTATTTCAGATGCATTCTTGGCTGCTCTTAAACGATTTTTTTCAAGAAGAGGTGTTTGTTCCAATATTTATTCAGACAATGGAGCAAACTTCATTGGAGCAAATACAAAACTGGATAAAGAATTGAAAAAAGCCATTCAGCATAACAAAACGATAATTCCGATCCTGGCGTCTCAAGGTATTCATTGGCATTTAATTCGTCCGGCAGCGCCTTACTTTGGAGGGATTTGGGAAGCTGGCGTCAAGTCCGTAAAGTTCCATTTAAAAAGAACAAAAGGCGAATCAAAACTTACATATGAAGAAATGAGTACCTTGTTGGCACAAATAGAGGCAATATTAAATTCGAGACCACTTATAAGTCTAAGTGATACTGATCCAGAAAATATAGATGCCCTAACTCCAGGCCATTTTTTAATTGGAAGGCCAATTAGAAAATATCCAGAATATGTTGAAGAAACACCTGTCAGCTCACTAAATAGATGGAAGTTAATTCAAAAGTTGAAAAATAACTTCTGGAGTCGGTGGAGAAATGACTATCTAACTACGCTTTAACAGAGAAATAAATGGAGGTTTCCGTCGGAAAATTTAAAGGAAGGTTCAATAGTTTTGATCAAAAACGAAAATACTCACCGAGGTAGTTGGCCATTAGCAAGGATTTCTGAGAATCATAGTGGAAAGGATGGTAAAGTAAGAGTGGTAACTTTGAAGACTAAAAGCACTTCATTAAAACGACCAAGTAATAAGTTATTTCCATTGATGGCTGCTGCTGAAGAAGAAAGAGATAGTTCACCACCAGTAAATGCTCAAACAGAAGGATGTCGAATCGCTAAGGACTAACCATATTAATGGTAGAAAGATTCAGCCGCACCCTGGAAGAATATCTCAGAAAAGTGGTTAGTACACACAAAAGGATTGGGACGAGCATGAACCAAAGTTTCTTCTGGCATACCGATTAGCTATCCACGATTCAACATCATGTAGTCCAGCAAAATTCGTGTTTGAAACAGAGCTAAAACTACCAGCTGACTTAAAATTTGGCGTTAAACCGATTCCTGCACACGACGTTAATGAAAATGTTCCACAGATACAAGAAGACCTGCAGCAAATATGGAAGGATTTAGAGAAGGACAACTGGTTCTACTATATAACCCACACCGAAAAGAATGACTGTCTCCCAAACTGCAAACCCACTGGGAAGGATCATGCAAGGTGATCAAAAAATTGAATGACGTGGTTTATCGTGGTTGATATACAGAAATATCAAAGTCCGTGAGGTCTAAGATGAAAGTGGTCCACTTGGAGCGGCTGGCCAAGTATGGCCGAGGGAATATTGAGCCTATTTGGGACGAAAAGGCTTAAGTGGGTAGCAGTGTTACGAATGTGTCTTGCTTAAATTTTAAAATAAAATAATTAAGCAATAAGCATGCCTGGCATGCAAGACAAAAAAAATACATGTATGCTGTTTACCATCTAAACGCGCAAGACAAACTAATTTTACAACAACAAACATGCATGTTGTTTGCCATCTGCGTAGTTTTCTAAGAAACCCTTTTCTACAAAAGACAACAACAAATGTATTGAAATAAATCCCAAGCAGAAACCTTATCAGCATAAAAACAAAAACAACTATACACACAGACATACAGGCGCCCATATATCGAATAAACAACATAAAACAACAAAATGTGATACAAAGGGAGTAGAAGATTCTTAAATTGTCTAGACTTTAGTGGATAATCAATCAGTGTAAAATTAAACCTCATCAAGTAAGTAAACTGTTCTGAAGTGTCAACTTTGTGTAGTTAAATTAAATAAAATTGTTATAAATTTAAAATTTCTAAAAACTGTTAGTATTTATTTTACAATAAAGAACTCACAACAAAACGTTTATAAAAGGTATAAACGTAACAATACTGTAACTGTTATTTAAACAATGTTTTACAATGAGGGTATTTTAAATAGTAAATAAAAGCAATGACAATTTTTTTATTCAATTTTGCTTTGTTGCAATTTATATTTATTTGTAATTAAAATAAAAACTTTTTCCTTGTTTATTTGTTAAATTATTTTTGTTTACATTTATTATTAATACAATATTTTTGAAACAATTGCATTACTATCAGTATTATCAGTGAATAGTTAGTTAGAATTCCCAAAATAAAGATTAAAAAAAGTTAAAATAGTAATGGAAAATTCTCAAGTGAGTTATAATGCAATTTAGTTGAAATAAGTGATTTTATTAAAAGAAAATTCAAGGTAGCATGCTTTTCAACATTTTGACAAAACAACTTTATTCAATATAAAGAATCTGAAACAAAATTTTGACCAAAAATAGAATTAAAGGAAATATGATATAAAAATTATTTAATAAAAATTAAATAATAAACAAACATTTTGTCTTACATTAGCCCTTTCGAAAAATTAGAAGAATTCAATTAAGTGCTTTTGCGAAAATATCTCCGAATTTAATTTTTTAGCTATAATTGCTGTTATTTTTTCTAATTTTTTGGTGTGCAAGATAAGTAATTGTGAAATAAAGGAAAAACTGCAGTGCAAAAATCGCTTTAAAAAGAGGGCATAGCAAGATAGATGTGGAATATTATAGAGAAAATTGAAAATGATGAAGAAGTTAAAGGAGTTGTTGGTTGCCGTAATTATTTCAGAGTTCTTAAATATGACTCTAGATCTATACCTCCAATTTAAATAAACGTAAAGAAAAACATGAAGTGAGCGGAGATGCAAAAAAAGAAGCTGTAAAAATTTGTATTGTTGATTTTATTGACTGTTCTCGTCAGTTATGAAGGTTTCAAAAAAGTCTTAAGAGTTTTTGATATCTGTCGGGGCAAAATATAGCACAAATGTCAATATCAGTCATTTAATTCCCCATAGTTCAACAATTTCAAGAAACGTCGACAAATTATATCAAAAATATTTTACACATACTGTGAGCGTCAAAAGAAACTGTACAACTTTGACTTTCATGTTAAAAACCTTTATTTATTAATTTCTTTATATTTTAAATGATCCAACTGTTTTGGGGTGTGATAAAGCAGCCATTCCTTGACTATTTTAGCAGTGTGCATTGGATCGTTATCTTTTTGAAAGATACAAGTTCGATCCAAGCCCAATTTTTCCACGCTTTGTGCCAAGTTTTTTAAAATGTTTTGTTCATAGTATTTTCTATGAACACCAAATTTCCTACACCTTTGGCTGCCATACATCCCCACACCATGTTTTACTGTAGGCATTACATTTTGCTGGACAAATTCTGAATTTTTTGTTCTCCAAATTTTAGCCGGCACTTTTTTACCAAATATTTCGAATTTACTTTCGTCACTGAAAAGAACATTGTTCCAGAATATATTGGACTTATTTTCATACTTTTTGGCAAACTCTCGACGTCGACGTTGATTAATTTTTGAACTTTTGGGAACTCGGCCATGCAGACCATTCGCATGTAGTGCTCTGCGTATTGTGCTGGCACTAACACCGGAGCTTTCTCTTATAATTTCCGATATTTTTACGGCACTTTCAGTTGGGTTTTTCTTTACTTTTCGCACAATGGACCGTATTTGAGTGCCGTTTAGTTTTGATGGTCTTCCAGATTTTGGGCGATTTTCTAAATTTGAAAACTTTCTGTGCTTATCAATTATATTTTTGACAGTGTTGTGGCTTCTTTTTATGGTTAAACCAATCTCTCGAAAAAATTTTCTTTCTTCGTAAAATTTTACCACAAATTTGCGAATATCTACAGAAGTTTGCTTGCCCATTTTTCAAAAAATACAAAAGCCTCTTGAGTAAACTGCTTGCGACAAAACCAAATATATTAATATTTGTTTTTAAAAAAGCTACTAAAACATAAAACGTCGTAGTAAAACAAATTTCAAAAATAACGGTTTTTTTTTATTGTAAAATTGCTTATTACTAGTTATGCACAAGTGTTGTACAGTTTCTTTTGACGCTTAAAATCTGAATTTATTTTTTATTTTGTTCTATACTGTTTGTTTTTGTTGGAATTTTGTAATTGTTTTTTAATAAAATATGAAAGAAGCATATATACTTAATAAAAAATATGAAATGTTCATTTAAAATATTACGAAATTACGAAATTAAAGTTTTTAACATGAAAGTCAAAGTTGTACAGTTTCTTTTGACGCTCACAGTATAAAAGAGTTTATTAGAACCATAAAATGTACTGGTTTCTCAATAACAGCGGCCTTATGGTCCGATAATTGTTTACGCAAAACATATTTAGGAGTAACGATGCACTTTATAGTAGAAGAAAATCTCATCAACATTATCTTAGGTTTAAAATCAATGAATGGTAATAATTGCACAGGTATATTTTAATAATCAAATACTTTTATTAGTTTGCCCATAACTTAATTCATAATATTCTAGATTGCTAATATATTATTTGTGTAGTCGTTGTTGTTTTGATACTAACAGCAGTTCTGTTAAAATTGTAGTTATTATAGTTAAAGTTGTGATTAAAAAGTAAGGTGATTTGAATTTAAAAAACTATTGTTTACTCTCCAATATTTCAGCTAAAAATATATTAGTTAAAACGAAAAACTTGCTTAATGAATTCGAGTGCAAGTTAAACGTGTGACTGATAGAGGGGCCAATATGGTAGCTGCATTTCGTGATGATCGGTTGAAAGTGTTACAAGTGTAGCAGATCTGTACAAATCTTGCAGCAAACTAATTATTTTAAAAAGTGAGGACTAAATTCACAGCAAACAAACTGCTTACGAAAGACTTTGTTCAGTGCTGGAACACTGTATATTACATGTTTACATGGAGACATAGGAGGAAATCCTATGTCTTTTACAGCAAAATTAATCATCAACTAAATAGAATCGACAGTATTACCTATAATCATTTAATTGCGATCACTTCTATTTTGGAGCCGTTGGAGATAGCTTTCAAAATGCTAGAAGGCGCCGAGTAGTCCACACTTCACTATGCTTTAATATATGTACGTTCAACAGTTACGCAAGAAATGCGCCGTAAATGAATCCGACTTCGATATCATTAAGGACTTAAAGCTTAAAATATTAAAATGTTTTGAATCAACACAACAGGCTTGCTAAATCTGTCCATGTTACATTAATTGCTTTATTTCTTTTCCCACCAGCAAATAAACTTATTAAATTTACCAATGCTGAAAGGTGTAGGCCGTAAATTAATAAAAGAAGTGAACCATGTCTGGCAACGTGCTCCAAATGAGCAAAACTTATTGTCAGAGGAAAATTTTGATCTTTTAGGTGATTTTTTTGCAGCCTAACCATGCTGAATATACCGAAGAGACATTTCACCAGGAAATTACAAGGTACGAAAACACAAATGTATGTATGGTAAATGATTTTAATATATTGCAATGGTGGGAGTCACGAAAGACGGAGTTTCCGAATTTGGATAACCTCATCTGTAAAATATTATCTATATCAGCAAGTAGCGCACCAGCAGAAATAATATTTTCAAATAGCAGAAAAGCTCTTTCTGAAACCAGAAGTGTTATTGAAAAAAAATCCAGAAAAAGTCCAGCATGGAAACATAAAACTTTGTGATCACTCCAATGAAATAAATAATCTAGATAATTAAATTGTTTATGCACCGTAGAATTAAAAACCTTGCCTACGTTGTAGTATTAAACTGCATTTTCGAATTATTTAATTTTTAATTTTCATGCTTGCTGTTGTTTTCTAAACTTATAAATGACAGCAATTTTAAAAATTTTCGCGTTTAACAATATTTTAAAAATTACTTGTTTTTATTTTAAATTCAATTTTCATAAAGAAATGTTCTTTATTTTAAGTATCATTTAATTTTACCAATGATAAAATTGCAAGATAAGTAATAAAAAAATACTCGATTATTTTAAAAAGCATTTTAAATACCACTTTATATATATATATTAGTAATGTCATTGCTCGTGTTACAATTCCTTTCTTTGACGTTTATTTTAATTTATTTTGTATTACTACACAATAAATATACTGTGCATTGTAATTAAATGATTAATTATGAAAATAATAATATTAATTCTTTATTATTTTTTCGTTTTGTATCTATGTGAGTGCATCGGTTAGTTCGAGTATCTAACGGTTTGTTGCATATTAATGTAATAAAATTTTATTTTTCCGCTTTATATTTCAGAATTTTAAATTAAATTGGTTTTTAAATTCACAAATTCTCATACGGCTGAAGAATTAAAAATTTAAAATTTTTTTTATTTCGTAAATGGCTGCAAAGTAAGTAATGAGATTGGCAACGTTACGTTCGATCTGGCAGCACTGGAGGCGCTGCCTCAGAGGGGCGGCAGGTGCCTTCTGATCGGGTTTGCAATCGCTCGCGTTATTTGGTCAACAGTAGCGATTTTTTTCTGTTGTGTTCTAAAAATGAGTGACATCAGTTTATGCTTCAGGTTTGGGCGCAGTGCAATGGAAACTCTTACTTAACTTCAGCAGGCCTACAGAGATAGTGTTTTGTCAATAGCGCAAGTTTTGCGGTGGTTTAAGGCATTTTCAGAAGGAAGAGAACTGATTGCAGATGAACCACGAAGCGGACGGGCCTCATCTTCAAGAACTCAGGAAAGTGTCGACAGAATCTTTGATCTTGTGCGTTCAAATCAACGGTTGACAGTCGAAATGATCGGGGAAAAGTTTTGAGTGGAAGTACCGTTCATCAGAATTTGACAAATGAATTGTTGATAAAAAAATTTGCGTAAAAATTGTACCAAAAAATATTTCGTAAGACCAAAAGTACATCAGGAAGGAAAGATGCCTAATTTTTTGCATTTGAGTGAAAATGACACCAAATTTTTTGGAACGTGTCATTACTGGTGACGAGCTTAGGTTTGAATGAATACGACCCAGAAACCAAGCGTCAAAGTATGGAGTGGTACACTTCAACCACTCCAAGGTCCAAAAAAGCAAAGATGAAATCAAAGATCAAATGCATGCTGATTTGCTTTCTCGATGTCCACGAAATCGTTTACAAAGAATATGTACCTGAAGGCCAAACAGTCGTTGATTGACCAACTAGCTAATGGTTATTCCAGTATCGGAGTTCCACCAGTACTATTACGAGTGGAAGAATCGTCTCCACCTGTGTAGCTTCAAAAAGAAGTTATTTTGAGAGTGATAATATAAAATTGTAATTTTATTTGAATAAAGCGAATTTTAATAATAAGTCTCATTGCTTAATTTACAAACCTCGTATGCTATTTTAGTCACTAGACAGATTTATTAGAGCTTGAGATGCTCTTATAAACTATGAGGCTCACTTCAACAATGTAAAAAAAGATGTTCACACCTACATTTACATTATAACGACATGGTGGTGAGTTTAAGTTTATAGGACAAAGTAAAGTACACCTATGAAATATGCTTAGATTTTTCGGAAACGTCGAAGGATATAGATTCCGATGACAGTAAAATAGTTCCGGCTAATTATCGGGCCACTTGCTTATACGGCGTTTACGTCTTGCTTAGGGAATTAAATTTAAATCCTATCGGGATTTTAAAAATTCGCGTCACAATTTAACATTACCGCCTTGAGATATTGTTAGGTTTGCTGGGAATTACCATGCATGACCTACATTTAGGGATTTATTTACTGCACTCTATATAAATAGTTCTGGTCTTAGTAACATCGAACGATTTAATGCGAAGTACTAGTAGCGAGTTTAAGAAAATTGTATCCAAGTGCCCTATTTCTAATCAATGTTTCAACATCGCATGGGAAAGTCTCAGAAATGCCTGTGAAAATTCTCGTATGTTGGTTAATAATCAATTGAGAATTTATTTTATTTGGGTACGGTTTTACGTCGACCCTCGTCAAATTTGATTTGTGAACAAACCGGTTTCGGTTATTTGCCATCTTCAGTGTTCTCTTTATACTCAATTAATTTAATTTATATTCAAACAGTTTAAAATTACGTTGTGGCATTCCGATAATAATGATAATGAATAAGACTTTACAGAGGTGTATTAACGAAAGTCATTCTGCATTGTCAGCTATTGCTTTTCTATGTTTACTTCCAGCGTGTTCCAAAGTATGAAGGATAAATTTGTTTCATCCTTTCTTATTGAAAGGATTTAAACGCTAGAATGCCTGCGTAATATCAGGGAAACGTCTTTGGAGGGCCATTATACAAATTCGTCTACATCCAAATTCGCGAGTTCTAATAGGCGACATCACACTTTGTTGCATAGACCCGTTACTTCGTCGGAAGATTTGAGTAGGAATTCTTGTAATTCTACAAGTGCAGCTTCTGACGTTTCTGACCCGAACTGTGTATGTTGTTGGGGACGGCAACGGTGAATATATGTACGTCAGCAGGATATTACGTACCCAGTTCGAGCCTAGGTTGATCCCATTTCAGAAACTTTGCTTGTTTCTGAACGGGTGAAGAGCCTTTTGAAAATTCCAGCACATTCTACGAAATTCAAAATTTGCTCCTGTGAACAAAATTTAAATATACCCTCTCTTAGATTCATCTTATTTAGTTTATTTACTACGATACTTGTTTTACCAAACATTTCGGGATGCAAAGTTTGACAAATCCTAAATTTTTTGGTTGCAGGCCGGTTGAGGTTTTATTAGGTGCTGATTTATATCCCGGAAAAATTGATTAGAAAGTTTTTTAGTCTTTGCTGGCTCAAAACACCGTATTTGGCTTGCTTATTACGGGCCCTGTACGGCAATCTTCATTGCAAGTTTATTCATTAGAGTTGAGGAGAGTAATTTGAAGCGGAAATTATCTAGATTTTGAGAATAGGAGGAAACACCAAAACAAAGAGTAATGTCGGAGATGTCTGTAAGAGGAATTTTAGGTATTCATCTCGTAGAAATTCTGGTGGTCGTTACATCGTAAAACATTCGTTCGAGCTAAAGTACCTGAAGTCGTCTAAACGGAATGTATTGTCGCGGTTTATTGGAAATGAGACTTGTTTATTGCGAAAATCCCTGGTGAAGAGAGCATTTGGGCCATATGGCGCCAGCTTTAAATAACTAATATATCATTTTATCTTTCCACTAAACTCATCTGGTTATAATATTATACCGCAAACGAATCTAATAGGACTTCTAGCGGAAACAGCTTGAGCAACTCTCCATGTGGGATCCCCGTTACAGGCGGACCTGGTTCCCACAATACTACGTTGGTGACTTTTAAAACTTGTTTTTAACTGTGATATAGCCCCAATGTATCGGCAGATTAGACTTGATGACACCCATACTCCATGCGTACTTCGTTTCGAAATTCTCCTACGGAAGTTTCAGGACGATCACCTTTGGGGTGCACCTTATTTGGTTATTCACACGTTGCTGCTATTGTCCCATTTTTAGTATAGCATAACATTCGACAGTGTATGTACGCTGACGACGTACTTGCCGGTAATCAACTTATAGCAGCTTTGCCGTTTGGCGCATGTGAGATTCGAAAATGGGCATCGAATAAAAGGAAAATCTTGGTGGAACTTCCTTCTGATTACTTAATTGATGTCAAACTCGATCCCGTATGTTGGTTACGAAAATGATTATACAGAAAGTTTGCCGGCATAAAATCGGCTGGGACGATAAGTTTGGGCCTTCTTCGTCGGCAGAATGAGGAGAATTTGTTAGCTCATAACATGAAGTTAACAATATACGGATCCCTGGATGGGTGCATTGTGAAACTGGGTCATTCATTGAAGTTTTTTTTTTTTGATGGCTCAAAAAAACCAAAAGATACCCAACCGGCTTACCGAGAAGCCCCCCTTTAGCCCAGCAGGCCGATTGCAACTTCACTCAAAAATACCTCTGCTTGACCTCTGTGGCTTTATTAGGATATCGTTAGCGGTTCATACGTCACCGAGTTATTTCCAAAATAAAACGTTTTTAAATAAAAAAACTATTTTAAAACTTTTTTAAGGATGCTTTGCTCAAAAAATATATGGAATCGCTGGAAGTTTACACCTCGTTTTAGATAAATCTTGACACCCATTTTGGAGAATGTTCCCGAAGTGCTCAGTACTTCTGCTGTGGGTTTTACAATGGATTCTTATGAGCCACAAAAAACATCAAATCGGAAAAAACGGTGCAAGAAAATTCGAAAAAGAGAACACTAAAGCAGAATTTACAATCGCTTGCATCAGCTCTGAGCTTGTTTCGCGGTATGTCTTTTGAGAAAAGAATACATATGATCTTTCTGCAATATTATTGCTCGCCTTTTTTACCTCTTGAATGTTGCACGTGATTTTCCAAGCAAAAGCACGTGTAATAGGTGTAAGCGAAAGCATAATTTAATGTTTCATGTCGAGAAGCTTTCGTCAAAGAACAATAAAGAAAACCTCGAACTAACCGAAAAGATAACCATGGAGAAAATGGGCAGTAATATGCCAATTTGGCATATGATAACTTTTGCTCTACAGTGAAACTTCTTTTGATAGTTAACAATAAATCTTTTCCGGCACGGACAGCGATTTACATTTACAGTTATGATCAATTGTAGATCCGAATTTTAATGTTTCGGGAAGGGTTGAAGAACTTCCTCTGGTTCAATACACCATTTTTCGGTGGGTCATTTTAAGCCAATCTCCTTTTAGTTTATGGTACTTTTTAAGCCATACCTGTATGGATGAAGTATGCAGTCGGTATAAAACTACATCCCATAGACTTTGTTTCGTGGGAGTTAAAAAAATATAATAGAATATAAAAATGTTTGAATTATTTTTATTTAAGCTTACCTAAAGGATTACGTGATATTACTACTCTGTTAGGATTTAATATACTCCCATTTCAATTCCTCTTGGGTAGGAGTTTTTACATATATTTTAACGTGTAACCCCATAGCGCTATTTTCGTCAAACACTGTACTTATCATCTTCTTTTTTATTTTGTATTTTGAGAAAAAAAAGTAAAATTAACTAAATATTAGTTTACCAACCTTTTTTGCCTATTTTCCATTTCCACGCAAGTAGTAATTTAAACTACTGTTTAAGTTCATTTTTGTTTTTCCTTGCTCTGTAGGTATAAAAAAATATAATAATAAATAATTTTATTGTACATCAGCAATTAAGATTTCAATTAAATTTAAATAAACGTAGAATCAATTGTTAAAGAAAGCAAAACAGTTGTTTTATTGTATACTCCCAATCTCCATATTAACCAAGTTTAAAATACTTGCGTTATTTCGTATAATTGTCCTGGTATTCCGCCCGGACAAAATAATATCTATCAGCATAAAGCTGAGCCGAAACTAAACCCATTTCCATTGTATCTGCTTGAGTGCAAAAAAAACGATATTTAAAATACACACAAATTTTATAAGAAGCGAAGTTAGACCACGTTTATTCATATAATCATGCAACAGGCTGTTGTAATATCAAAGAAAAATCAAAAATTACTAAAAAGTAAACGGAATTATGCCGTTGAATTCTATGTATTATTTAATTTAATGTTTAAATGTTAAAAAAAAATAAGAGCGCATGTGGAAGAATTGATATTTTTGTATTTGTTAAAACATTTTGCTTCTTAAAAGTCTACATTAAAATTTGTAAAAATTAAAAAAAAAAAATTAAACATTATTGATCAACAGTCTAAATAATTTGATTGTTCTGCGAAAAAAAAGAAAGGAATGAAATAATAAAATAAAGTGTTCCTGTCTAAAATATTTAGTTTTAGTATTCCCAATACAATTATATACGTAACTACAGAAGAATAACTAGAGTGGGGGAGGTATATGAACGTCGTAGTATTTGTTGTAATTTAAATGCATTGCAATTATTACAATAAGTTTATTAAGACTGTCCGTTACAAGTCTAAGTATTCAAAAATATGATTTATTCCTCTTTAATAAAAACGTAATTATTACATGCAAGTAATAAAATATATTTAATTTGATGACAAAGACTAGTCGTTTAGTCATCAAATCATTAAAACGTATATTTAATTGCAAGAGTTGTGAAGTGGTTTATGATCATATACAATTTGAATGATGATCTCTTTTAATTTTGCTCTAAATGATTTTCACCCATTCTTTTTTGATATTTGGAGGTTTTATTTGAATTTATTGTTGATTTAGAAATTTTTGTATAAATATTATCAGTTAAGTGATTTTATTTAACGCAGTTACTGCCGAAAATTAATTTTTAATTATTGGTTTGATACAATACACACCAACATAATCATCGTATCAACATTCAGTTGTTTTTATGGCTATGCCAAAAGATTTTGGTATCGCCAATTTTTCTTCTTGTTGTTGCTGATATTCATTTAGTATATGTATATGAATTTAATTTCCTTATGATAAATTTGCTACAGCTTAGTAATGTTTTCTGCGACTATGCAATACGGCATGATATTGACTGGCTTATAAACTTCCACTCTACTTCATCCTATTATTGGATTTAAAACCTATTGCTGATTGTTCGATTTCATTTGACCGTTAACAATTGGTGCGAAATACGGATGTGCCATTGCCTCACGGGCAGTTAGTCGTTCGACATGATCGTAACGCAGAAGCTTGTCGAGAAAATCAAGGGCCTCTGGCGATACAAGGTGCTGGTTGTCAGAATGAACAAAACGTTCCCATCGCTTGCGAGAGTGTCTCTGCAAGATATCATGGAATCGGGGATCCAATTCGATATTGTACTTATCAAGATAAGCGTAAAGCTCTTCAGTGCCCAGCACTTTAGCTATACGCACCAGTTGATCATAGTTATCATGGCCATGGAAGAATGGCTCTTTGCGGAAGATCATTGAAGCCAACATGCAACCTAGCGACCACATATCCAACGAATAGTCATACATTTGGTAATCAACCAGTAATTCGGGTCCTTTAAAATAACGTGAGGCAACACGGACGTTGTATTCTTGTCCAGGGTGATAAAATTCGGCTAGACCCCAATCGATTAGTCGTAATTTACGATTTTCGTGATCTATCATAACATTGTGAGGTTTTACATCACGATGCATTATGCCCATGCTGTGACAGTAATCAAGAGCCTTTAACAACTCAAACAGGTAGTAACGAATTTCATAATCTGTTAGCGTTTGATACAATTGTTTAAAGTCTGTATTGTTGACATGCTCAAATATAAGAGCTGGTGTGCGGGAAACAGGATCCTTGACCACAGCCAGCAATGTAATAATGTTAGTGCCTCCACGTAGATTTTCTAAAATTTTAATTTCACGCTTAATCTTCTTCTTCTTTACAGGTTTTAAAATCTTCACCACACACTTTTCGTTGTTAGTAATGTTAATAGCTTCGAACACTTCGGAATATTTGCCCCGCCCCAATTTTCGCACCAACTGATAATCATCCTGATTAGCCCAATCAACAACGTAGTTTTCATAGTCCCAATACTCATCCGGTTTATGTGCATTTACATCCGTATAAACGCGAGCGGCACTTGGTAGTGTCATTCTGGTAATATTTAATCTTACAAATGGTTCTGTCCGGTTGTCTTCGAATGATGTAGAGGAAGAGTGCTCCCAAAAGTTTGGAGACTTTTGAATAAAGGATCTGCAATAAGTAAAAAAATATTTGATAAAGTCGATACCAAAAAAATTCTTGACAATTTTAAAAACTATAAATCATAAAAAATAAGAGATTTAATTAGTAATCCAGCAAAAAAAATCCAATATCTCGTATACTCCGTCGTATACTTCACAGAGAATTTAATAAAAAAACTTTTTTTCCTCACACCAATATCTGACTTATAAACAGTTAATTTTTTTTAGGGTACAGTACACACACCCATATTGTTATCCCTATAATGTCTGTTTATATTTTTAAATTGTGATAGTCAGACGTGTCATATTTGCGGTGTCAGTAAAGCTATAGCAGTAAGTACACAAAATAAAACTGAATGAGATTTTTACGTAGGTTAAATCGTAGCAGGTAGATAATTTATGTATTAAATTATTTTTATGTCTACTATAAAAGCAAATGAAAAAAAAATTCAAAACAAAACCGAAATGTAGTGACGTAATAATGTACAAATACAAGTATGTCGGCTATAAAAAACAAATATGAAAAATAAATTTAAAAATTAAAAGGTATATCCATATAGGCCTTGATTTTGATATATTTAACCATCTTTTAAGCCATTACAGACGACTGAAATTTACACAAACTATTCCTGCTATAAGAGCGAGTACTAAAAAATTAAACGAAGAGCGAATGGAAATAGGCCGTGTTATGAAATTGAGGAAGAGTATATTACCTGTGTTACTATGTCCATTGAAACAATTTTAAAAAATAACTTTAAACATTAACCCTGAAACTTGCACTTAGCAGTTGTATATATTGTAATTAATTAGAAAAAGACACCGACCATTTTTTATTTTAATTAATCTCTCGCTGCTCGCTTTCGTAGCGTCATAACACAATAACAAATATTTATTTAAAAAACTATAACAACAAGTATAAATTACAAAAACATATAAATAACAGATTTTTAACTAAAATATTTCATGCAAAAAAAAAATTTTTCAAATGTCTATGGTTTTGAGCCTATTTGTGTTTGCTTTGAAATTATTTTATTGTTTAGGTGTACTAATTTAATAAATTTTTTGCATTCATTTATAATTATTTTTTATATTTAGAAGAACTACCGAAACATTTCCAAACTAGTATAATGATTCACAATGAAATGTGAGTTAACAATTTCATATTTTTTATCCGACATTTCTATCTTTTAGTTTATTAGCCATACCTACATATACTATATCACTAATCTCGTTATCATTTCCATTGCAAGGAATTTTATATATTTATTTTGACAATTCTTGACTTTACATGTTATCTTTAGATTTACTAAATAACCTTCTTAGTGCTTTAATACTAATCTGGTTGCGCAATAATTATTAAAATTAAGAAAACGTTTGATAACCTTAGTTTAAGTAAGGTTTAGTAGAGTAAAGTTTATGTAGCATACGACTTCAGTGATATCATCTATGCGCTTTTCCAAAATAAAAATTTTATTTTTTTCTTACGTGGCTTAAGTCCTATTTGCATATTAATGTTATCGTAATTTTTATGAATTTTCTTAGTGGGGTTATTCAGTAAATCGAGTTATACAGGTTTTAAAAAATTGCGATTACATTAATGTACAGCAAATTTGAAGCTTACATCTATCTAACTTGTCAACGGTTAAACAAGTTTCCAAATTTTCGAAGTGTTATTTTTATCTAATAACGCCACAATTTTCATTCGCGCTGAAGTTACATTCGCGCGAATTCAAACGTAGTTCAAGGAATAGAAGCTCACCTTAATTTTCGATCCCGTTACTCTATGCGCGATAATCCTGATAAGCCTGTGGTTTATACATCAGGACATTCCGAAACCGTCTGTTTTTATTATACACCTTTACGACTCGTGTAGAAAAATTTTAAAAATTTGTCAATATCTTCTGTCAAATCTTGACAAATGCTAGATGGAAGTTCCCTTAATGACCATTTCCTTTTACTCAATACAATACTTTTGGTGGACGATTTCTGGTAAATATTCTTTTAAAAGGGTGCATGAAGCAATCTGCCAAAAACTGCATCCCGAAGACTATGCCTTGTTGGATTTTTTGGCAGCTTGTCTAGTCGTAGTTGTATTACTTATAAAATTGTGTTGAAAAAAAAAATTGTACAATAGAAATGAAAGTATATACAGTAATTTAATACGTTTAGCTTTTTTAAAAAATAATTTTCAGAAAACATTTTAAAAATTTTAATTAATCCACAGTTATAAAACAAAAGTCGCCAAATTCTTTTGTATGATTAATAGTTTCTAACGTTGTATAATCCATATTTATATATGTATCGCATGATCCGCCGAGAGATAGTCTTCACAACCAAGAGCCCTAGAATCTACATTTCCAGTATACAACGGAAAACAGTAACCTTACGGCTTGTGGGCTGATCAACAGAAAGCAGGTCCTCACCATAGACACAGGAGCGTCCCAGTCCATAATAACGCCCGATTTAGTAAAAGAGACATTGGAACCATGCGGATCACATGTTTATTGTCGCTAACATAGTGGATGAAGTCATTATCGGTACAGACTTCATGATAACTCACGGCATTAATCTGCGCATGGCGCAATGTCAAGATACCACTGGATGTGGGATATAAAGACAAAACCGAAGCACAGAAACTAGTTGCCGTTGAGTGCCAGTAGTTACGACCTTAGGAAAGGCGGAAAACACGATAATTCTGATACATTTTCAAAACAGTCATTGAAAGTAAAGTGTAACAAACGCACAAAAGTGGAGAAAAAGCAGTCCAAAAGTTGGCTCAGACGAAAACTGGTCTAAAGCCCAGAATGGGGACCCCGTTTTGGCAAAAATTATAATTACTAAGCTGGAGAACAAAATACCGGACCGTAATGAAATATAGGCAGAAAGCCTTTACCAGTGGGCTTACCGGTCTCAGTGGAATAGCCTAAAAGTGCTAGATGGCTGCTTATATCGAAATTGGGAAAGTACAGATGGCCAAACTGCAACGGACTTAATCGTCGTACGAACTTCCAGGAAAAAAGACTTAGTGGATCACGGACTTAATCGTCGTACCAACTTCCAGGAAAAGATTTAGTGGATCAGTTTCAGTTTCCTAGCGATCATCTGGGTGTAATAAAACAGATAGATAAAACAGCGATTTTGCTCGGTAGACAATCTGTAGCCGATTGAATAACTAATTACGAATTGTGCATTGCGGCTAAAAGTCCAACAAGAAAAACTCGTGGTAAACTGCAGCAGTACAACGCATGTTCCCCTTTTGAGCGGGTAGCTATGGATATTGTAGGCCCATTTCCTGTCAATAACGCTGGAAACCGGTATATTCCAGTGGCAATGGATATTAGCAAATGGCCCGAAATGTACCCCATTCCAAACCAAGAATACAAAACAGTGGTGAATGGATTTGTAAATAATTGGGTGCGTCGATACGGTGTTCCAGTTTCGGGTCGGCCGTAATCAAAGAGATGTGCGATTTATATAGTATCAAAAAGACGAGAACGACCCCACTGCATCCACAGCCTGATGGCATGATAGAAGGATTCAATCGTACCCTAGAGGAATGTGTAAGAAAAGTGGTCAGTACACACCAAAGGGATTGAGATGAGCTTTACCAGAGTTTCTACTGGACACCGACTTGCTGTCCACGACTCAAACCTACGTAGTCCAGCAATAATCGTGTTTGTGACGAAACTAAAACTGCCAGCAGATTTAAAATTTGGCGTTAAACCGAGCCCTGCGCACGACGATAATTGATATGCTCTTCAGACACAAGAAGACCTGTCCAGCCATAAAATGAAAGCCAGGTATGATCGAGCAGCACCGACGGAAGGATTTACAGAAGAACAAATGGTTTTAATGTTTAACCCACAACGCAAGAAAGGATTGTCCCCTAAATTGCAAACCTACTGGGAGGGACCATGCAAGGTGATCAGGAAATTTAATTATGTAGTGGTCCATTTGGAGCGGCTGACCAAGTATGGCCGAGGGAATATTGAGCCTGTTCGGGACTAAAAGGCTTAAGTGAGTGGCAGTGTTACGAAGTTGATTTATTAAGTTTTAAAAGAAAATAATTAATTAAAAGAAAACTAAAGGACCCACTGTGCATTTTACAAACTACGTAGTTTTCTGGGAAATCTTGTGCACACAAGACAACAACAATATGCTTATGGGCAATTCTACCGAAGAAGTAAACAACAGAAAACAAAAAAATTAACACAGAACAAAAACCAACAACAATATGGGGTGACGTTAAAATAGAATATTATTGAATGTGCGAGAACCGCTTAACCCAGCACCACTTGCTGTGCAAATTAATGAATTGAAGTTCAGGCATCAGTGTGCAAAGACAACAAAGTTACTACCGTGTTTATTTCGTTTAATAAATCGTTTAATTAATTAATAAAAACTCTAAAATACTGTGTTATTATTTTGCAATAAAAGAACTCAAAATAACAAAACGTTTATTAAAAGGAATAAACGTAACAATATTATTACACGAATGATCGTGTTTTGATAATAATAATAATTTTTTATATTTTTTGCAAACAAATAACTAGTTTTTATTTATAATTGAATTGTTGAATTAATTGAGTTTAAACTAATTATTACTAATACCAATATAGTGATTGTCATAATTTTCTATACATTGAATAAAAGTATTGTTAAATAAATAACAAATTCGTGAAGAATAATAGCATCACTACGCCGTACATTTTTGTTGATGCCGGCGTAACTGGCCGGCTAAACTTATTATAAGGTTTTTACACCAAAAAATTCAATAACTGTGCGTTTGGCATTATTACAGTCTTGACAATAGTCTGAACATATACTTTTGCCATATATCGATAAAACAAACAGTTTAGCCAGTTTAAATAGCCTTTATGAGAGACGTTGTTTAGATGAATATGCGTATTTTTAAAAAGAAAACAAAAGTTTTAAGTCAATTTCAAAGTCATGTACAATTAGTCACAAAAATATTTTGCATACTTAAAATATCGAAAATTGATATAATTTATGAGGTTACAAAAGTATTGATTTGCACTAATTGTACACTCGTCAACAAAATATTGCAGACCAATAAAATTTACTTTCAAAAAAGAAACAAAAATGTCCTAACTGAAGAAGTTCGAAAATAAAAGATGAAATTAAAAACCTTCAACCTGTAATATTTACTGTTAATGAACAGGAAATCGAAGTTAATTTTAAAATGTATCTCCCAATGATTGTTGGAAAAGTTGCAAAAGCATCATCAAGCTATATTATATATCAAAGGATATCAAGTCAATTAAGCCATCCAGTTCCCGAAGATAACACTTTTAGGGCAGCATACGAATTTAGATTGCCCCCTCTTCATACTAGAATACGTTTTATGGAGCACATTCCTAAATGTAATTATGATTTGGATTTTGGTCGTTAGGCGAAACAGTAAGAAAAAATATGGAAAATGAAGAAAACAGGAATCCAAAAAAAAAAAAAAATCAAGAAAAATATTTAATTATTATTTTTTTTCGACATTTTTTTTATTTTAATAAAATATGTTTTAATCTTTTAATCGGTCTTTGTAATTAAATTTTAATAATTATTAATAATAAATAATTTTTGTTATCAAAAATTAATTTCCCTGAAAGCGAAATATTGAAAAAAAACATCTTTAAAATTTAATTACAAAGACCGATTAAAAGATTAAAGCATATTTAATTTAAAAAAAATATTTAGAAAAGTGCCTTATTATCGATCAGCCAAAGCAAGGAGAAGGGAACACAAATGATGGAAACACTGAAAGAAGATTTTTTTCAGATCCACAAACCGCAGCATCTATCACAGGAGTAGATTTGGAACTAATAAGGAGGTTCAGTATTATTTTAAAAATTCTAGCATGCAGCAGAAAGATAAATGCAAACAAATTTGGAGAGTACGCAAAAAAACAGCTATACTTTACAAAATATTCTTAGAGATATATGTATGTATGCCATCCACAGTTCATAAAATGTTGTACCATGGAGAACAAATAATTCAACACAATATGCTACCAATAGGTGATGTATCTGAAGAAGCGCAAAAAAAACGAAACAAAGGCTATAGATTCTTTCGTGAGCATAACACAAGAAAAATTTCTAGATATTATATTAATGAAGACTTGATTGTTATTTTATTATGCACATCAGACCCCTATATGTCAAATGTCCGGCAAAAATGGAAAACTACTTCTAATGAACTAGACGTAGAAGCTAAGCTGCTTCTATAAGATGAAAATCAAGGCTATTTAGAAGAAATATTTACAAAAGTTGTAGTATTTATATCTATTTAAGGCTTAAATACTTCTTTATCTAAAGCAAATTTGAGCCAATGAATAAATTATTCATGGTTGCTACTTAATGAGCTAATTTTTAACTCAAATTGTTTCAAAGAACCAACCTTTGACCTTCGTACTAAAAATTTCACAGGGGCCAAAGGTTGGCCCTATCTGACTAAATTTAAGTTTTTAATAAGTATAAGTTCTAAATGTGAATCAAAATATAAGACTTTATGTAAACAAACTCTTTAAACAAGTTTTACTACTTTACTTTCGTGCCAAAAATCAGCTAAATTTAGAATGCATTTTTAAAGCTATCACAATTATTTTTCTAACCGGTCGATTTTTATACCTTAAACGAAAGCATATGATCTCACCTAGTAGACAAAAAAAAAACGCGTATCAAAATTACTATCCGTTCAAAAGTTATATATTTTTGACCGCCTTCTCGTGAAA
Source organism: Trichopoda pennipes (assembly GCA_030448955.1). NCBI lineage: Eukaryota > Metazoa > Arthropoda > Insecta > Diptera > Tachinidae > Trichopoda > Trichopoda pennipes. Next base: position 5,141,545 of record JASKUP010000004.1, on the reverse strand, counting down.
TGGTCCACTGTGAGTTTTCGAAGGAACTTTGTAATTGGACACGTTTCCTGTCCAATTATTGGAGCGAATTTTCTTCGTCATTACCATCTGCGTCCAGATTTAAAGCAAAGACCATTAGTCGATGGTACAACCAACTTTAAAACAACCGGTAACATAGTAACCCAATCCTTTGCTGGCATTAATTGATTTCTGGTCGAAGTGTCTATAATAATTTGTTAAAGAAGGATCCTGAAATTTTTACACCATCTGATACATTTAAATTCAATCATAATACTTGTCTCCATATTGTCGCTCAAGAACCTAGTGTTTCATGTCAACCACGGCGATTAGATCCAGCTAAATTAAAAGCAGCAAAGGATGAGTTTCCATACATGGTGAATAAAGGAATTATTAGACCATCCAATAGCAATTAGGCAAATGCAGTTCGTATGATGCTGAAACCTAATGGTGAATGGCGCCCATGTGGGAATTACAGAGCTCTTAACAAAATCACTATTGCGGACAAATACCGGTGTAACCAGATGATATTCTGCTGTTACCACACCATTTGGGTTATTCGAGTTTTTGAGAATGACCTTCGAGTTGTGCAATGTGCGATGGAGTTTGCAGAGGACTCGACTTTGTTTTCGTCCACATTGACATTTGCATTCTTTCAAAATCTGAAGAGGAACATCTCACTCACCTAAAAATTTTGTAAGAGATATTCAAACAATTTGGACTAAAATGTAAAATTTACTTGATTTTTTCGGACGTCACATCAGCCCACTTCCAGAGAAGGTCAAGTTAATAAATGAGTATCCTCTTCCCAAAACAATTAAGAAGGTTTTTGGCCATGATGAATTTTTACCGAAAATTTCTTCCAAATAGTGCTACTATACAAGCGGATCTAAACGAGTTTTTGAAAGGAAAAACCAAAAAGAATGATAACCGTAAGATAGCCTAGACTGATGGCTCTATAAATTCATTTAACAACAGTAAGAAAGCTCTAGTAGATGCAGCTTTATTATCTCACCCTGCTCCTAATGGGAAAATGTGTCTTAAAGTTGACGCGTCAAATTTTGCCGTTGATGCAGTACTTGAACAATTTGTAAAAAATTCTTGGCAACCACTTGGTTTCTACAGTAAAAAACTAAAACCACTCAAGAGAAGTATAGTATGTATGACCGTGAGCTACTAGCTATATATAAAGCTATTCACCATTTTCGCTACTTATTAGAAGGCCGACAATTTGCATTTATACAGATCCTTTAACATTTGCTTTTCAGCAAAAGTTGGAGAGGGTTTCAATCCGTCAGCGAAATCACCTTGATTTTATTCATAGTTCTCCACAGATAAAAGACATATATCTGGTTCAGATAATTCAATAGCCGATGCTCTATCACATATTGATGCAATTCAAATTCAAGCAATAGAACTATAACAAATGAAGTCGTATTCAAACAAATGACACTCAACTTAAAGAACTGTTAAACTCGACAGGTAAAGAAAAATTTAGCTTTTTAACGCTTCCAAATACAGACACTAAACACTAAAGTTTATTGTGAGATACCAACAGGTGTTGCTCATCCAACACCTGTTTAAAAACATTCATACACTTTCTCACCATGGTATTCGAGCTACTCGAAAACTCATTTGCTCAAAAATTTTTTGGTCGTCAATGAACCGGTTTCCAATGGTCCACTTAGACATTGTCGGACAATTGCCGCTATCGCAAGGATATAATTATCTATTAACATGTGTGGATCGTTTCAGTCGTTGGCCAGAAGCATTTTCTTTAAAAGTTGTTAAAGCTTTCGAGTTTTCTATGATGGCTGGATATGTCGTTTTGGTATTCAAATACTATCGTACACTAAGAGAAAAATCGCATTTTAAAATCGAAGCATATCGTAGTTGAAACGAAAATTTTTCAACTTTGAGCATTTCAACCTTAAACTGAAATAGAACAATATTTTGATGCCGGTACAAAAGCTTTCAAATTTTTTTTGAAATATTTACAGCACATGATATAAAGTCTTCCAAAATAACTTCTCTCTTAACATTCATGAATACACAAATGCCTTTTCGAGTTCGCTGAAGTGGACCTATTAATACAGCATCTAAAATTTGATTTTATTTCGGGAAAATTAGTTAAAATTACTTGTAAGACAAAAAATGTGTAACCAAACATTTTCAAATTATTCTGCCTTTCGAAAACATTTAAAAACCCAACATGTAAACAGAAGATAGTCAAGACTTAAAGGTGTATCAAACGGTAATTTAAATCAAGCACAATTAATTCAACCTAGCGAAGCGTCTTCGACAGTTACAGTTAAAGTTATTAAAAATTCAGATGATATTTCATGCATAAATAAAATACTTAAAACTGAAAATACTAGCTTATTTAAAAGTTTCAAATACAAGCTATTGCGAACATTGTCAAGTTTACATGCAAAAAATTCTTTGTCGAGAAAACAAGTAACTGAAATTCAAGATATTATGTCATAATTAATATCTGATATGTCTTCAGTAATAAAGAATATATTAGATGGACATGAAGACTGTGAAATAAAAAGAGGGTTTGAAGTTCTTCTCAGTTTAACTAAGGATCCATTTTCAGAACTACGCTCAGAATATAAACTTTTGAAATATTTGCTGGATATGAATCTATATCAACCTCCACAAGCAATAGTCATTAAAAAAACAATTTCAGAAAAAACACATTTTGGTAACCCCTCTTTAGATTCAAAAACTGTTGATATTTTCATTTTACCATTACAATTTAAGTTTAAAGGAATTTTTGAAATTCCTGGGCTTTTAGACACAACTATTGGTGCAACACAAAATGCTTTTGATAGCCCGTTTTTCACAAATTTTGCAAGTGGAGATATTTTTAAAAGAAATTTTATTAGTAATTCCATATACACTTTTTTTGATGACTTTCAAATAAACAATCCCCTTGGTAGCCACACTTATTCTATTTGCGGGTGTTATTTTAACTTTCCTACAATGCCTTCATATTTGTTATCAAATTTAGAATATATCTTTGTATCATTTAGTTGAAGAGCTAAAGCTGCTTGAAGAAGAAGGTATTGAAATTGTTACTCAAGATTTGCGACGCAAAGTTTTCTTCGTCTTAGGTACAATTGTCGGCGACAATTTAGGAATGAACACGGTATTGGGGTTCGTTCAATCTTTTAATTCAAAACGATATTGCCGTGTTTGCAAAAGGACGAAAGAAAACATGAAAACTGATACAAGCGAGTATGACAACGAATTCAAAAATGTTACTTACTATCAATCAGATCTGCTTTTTGACAATTTTCGCGAAACGGGTGTAAAACATGAATGCATTTTTAACAACCTTAAAAGTTTTTATGTTACAGATAATTTTTGTTTCGACATAATGTATGATTTGTTTGAAGGAATTTGCGCTTATGATGTCTGCAATATTTTGAAGGGATTATTTGATTAAGGCATAATAACTTTAGCCTCCCTAAATAGTAGAAAAAAATTTTTCCAATTCGGAGAAATAGAAATTGGAAATAATCCTTCTTCTTTACCAATGGAGATCTGGCGCTTCACACATTTTTTGCCATTAATAATATGTAATCTCGTTCCTGTTTCCAATAAAAACTGGCAGGTTTTAATATTATTATTGAATTTCTATTAAAATCAAAATACACCGTACAACATTTAACTGATTTAAAAATCAACATAAACACCATAAAGTCTACATAGATCTATATGGTTCACTAAAACCAAAGCACCATTTCCTTGTGCATTACGTTACGGCAATAAAAAAATGTGGTCCACTTAAATATCTTTGGTCTTTGCAATTCGAAGCAAAGCACAAGGAGGGCAAGAGTTATTTATCGAATATAACATCTAGAATAAACCCACCAAACTCTTTAGCTATCAAATCAAGTTTAAAATTTGCGCATTTTTTGATGCAACATGAATTTTTATATGATTTGCTTAAAAACTTTGACAACTGTTCAGTATCAGACATAATTAAGGACCCATACTTTTCCAAAATTTTATTAAATAGAGATATTGATTTTACAAAAGCGATGCTTTCAAAAAAAGTTACCTTTAATGGTACACAATATAAAACCGGTTACTATGTATCATCATATGAACCGTGCTTTAAAGCATTTAGAATTTTTCTTTTCCTTTACCAAAATAATGAAATGTATGTTTTATGTTATCCATTAGATTTAAGTCAGTTTGATACTCATTTTCAATGTTATGAATTAATAAAAGAATGTGATGAAATTTATGTTTTAAATTTTATAATAGTTATAATTTTTTGACCTTTTTTTAATATTTTTTAGTAATTAATTTTAAGCACAAGGTCTTATTTAATAAAAAATTTTTTAAAAAACTTCATTTTTTATTATATTTTCGATATTTCGCCACACCGTTGGTTGGCATCATCAGGAAAAACAAAAATAATAATGAACAAACAAATTGAAAAAAATTTTTGTTTTTTTTTTTTTTTTTTCAATTTGTTTGTTCATTATTATTGTTCATCAGGAAAAACAAAAATAATAATAATGAACAAACAAATTGAAAAAAATTTTTGTTTTTTTTTTTTTTTCAATTTGTTTGTTCATTATTATTTTTGTTTTTCCTGATGATGCCAACCAACGGTGTGGCGAAATATCGAAAATATAATAAAAAATGAAGTTTTTTAAAAAATTTTTTATTAAATAAGACCTTGTGCTTAAAATTAATTACTAAAAAAAAAGTTTTAAATTTTAAATATTTCAATGGGTTCCCTTTTCATTCGTATGTAATAAATAACACAGACTTATATACGACCAAAAAACTTTTTGTAACTTTTAATAATTGTAATTAGTTTTTAGTTTTATTATATTGTAATATTATATATTCACTATATTTATAATTTTAAATAAAAAAAAAGCAAATCATAAAATAATTTTTTGATTTACGAATGGTAAAACTGTTGGTAAGTATATCATTAAAATATAAACCTCTGTCCCACTGTAGTGGGGAAATATCAACCTTAAATCGACGGTGGACGTTTTTAATTAAAAAACGCTACCATGTTAAAGCGAAGCTGCGCACTCTTATTTTAAATATGTACGTATTTGATTTGAAAATGTTTCTGTTTTAATCAGACGTACAAAATATTTGATTCAATGGCGTTCGTTTTTGGTTTAAAGATGCCATTTTTTTAATTTAACTCCGAGCATTATTAAATTAACGTTGAATCTACCTCGATTCCGGATTAACGTTGTTTTATGTTGAACGTTTTTAAATATATAATTTCCAACCTTAGCTTATTTTTACGGTTTTTTGTTTGATTTTTTGTTTTTGTTTTTTTGTTGATTTCCTGCTGTTTTTTCTATGAGTGTAAGTGATAGAGGAAGTCAATTTAAATCTACAATAGTTTATTTAATGATATGCGTAAGAGTTTTTGAATATTTCACAACTTTACTATGCCATATCATCCACAAGCGATTGGTTTAGTAGAACGTTTTCACCTAACATTAAAAATCGGCCTTACATGTGCTAATAATGGTCAATGGACTGTGTCTTTGAATTCGGTTCTATTGGGTTTAAGAGCAAGCCTTAAAGAAGATCTTAGAACTTCACCAGCAGAAATGATATATGGTGAAACAGTGCAACTTCCTGGTGAATTTTTTAAGTTTGCCGAGATATCTCATTTGGCAACAATTCGGAAAATAATGCATAATCTTAAGCCCGCAGAAACCTTACACCAACAGCACAACTCTAAAAATTTTTTCATACATCAAGATTTAAGTAAATGCGACCATGTTTGTATACGGCGTGATTGTTATACGAAACCTCTTAAACCAAAATATGTTGAGCTGTTCCAAGTTTTACAGCGAAATCCTAAAACTTTCAAAGTTTTTATTAATAATAAAAGAGAAACTCCACCAATTGATATTCTCAGATCTTGACAGTTCTGGTAGAACTGTCAAGTTTCCCGAACGCTTCCGCGTCCATTGAGGGGGGAGTATTTGTAGGCACTACTTTATTAAAAATACTTTTTTGCATTCAAAAAATATTTATATCAAAGTATCATTTTTTATATTGTTAGTTTTGCTGATAAAATTATTCTACGACTTTCGATTTTCGACGTATTTAAATATTTTTTGGAAATAAAAATGTTGACATCACTGGCAGTAAAAATACTACAAATATATTACAACCCTGGTTCGCAACTAGACAGAGCATTCTTTTTAAATTAACGGCAGTCGTCAGCCACCATTACTGAACAAACTCCCCCCGGGGGCACATTATAGTCTTTTTGGAACCTACTATTCCATTTAGATTTGTGTCTTGCGGGGTAAAAGGGAGCCCAGGCCCCTCAAAGGCTAGTAGGAGTCACCTGGACAATCCACATATTTCCACGGGAAATCAGTTGCCCCAGAGTACAATATTTGCTCTCTTTAGACAAAAAATGTGCTCTGACTGGTTATTGAGGTTGGCCCCTATATGGGAGAATCGTGGTGGTTGTGGTTTCGGACCCTCGTGAGAGTTTGTGGGTCGGACCATTCAAATTAACACAATGAATGGTTCAGGTCCAGTGAGTATGAATGCTGGCGTGTTCTTGATAAATAAGAGCTTCATGCGTTCTGGACCAGGAGTTGGAAAGTCTCCAACTCCTCAGCAAGGAGTGAGGGCACGGCCTACTCCGGACTTTCTAAATTGCTACTAGAAGTGACTGGAGGATATACGTATCTGAAGGCCTTCTAGGGCGTAGTTGGTGTCCAGTCAACTAAGTGGTTTAACTACCATCTGATTATGACCTCGCGGTCGGTGCAGATGTAAAACAAATCACACATTACTGAACAAACAGCAAAGAAAACACGCCAAAAATTTAAATAGTTACAACGCCATTTTTTTATAAAAGAATTTGTAAGACTTTTAATATTTGAATATAAATAAAATAAATTTTTAATACAAAGTTGGTTCCTTTTTGTAACTTAAGCCGTAACATTGTTTTTCTTTGCAAACTGCGAGTGGTTCTGAGAAAGTCTTTAAATCGTTTTTATTCAATTGTCACGCGAATCAATATGCCGGATAGACCAAGAACCAGGTCACAAACCAGTCTAGAGCAGAATCATAGTGGATCATCAGATAGTGAAAGCCTTAACAATACGTTGGTCAGTACTGAACCCACGCCTGTTGATCACGCTGGTGATTTAAATACAACAGTAATTCCAACAACGGCAGCCATGTCATCTTCGTCGATCGATTTATCCACACATCAATCGTTTGCTACACCTGAGTTTTTGCAAACATTAATGTCTACAATTGCATCTTGAAAGTCCGCAGTAGATGACCTAAGACAAGAGTCGTGCCGTAATAACAAAGAAGTCAACAGTATTCGGTCTCAAAATGAAAAAACGTCGCATTTGTCTTCATCTCTGCAAAATATAGAGGATTCAATACAGCAAATAATTTATACAGATGAGATGTCGCCACCTACAACACAGTGTCAATATACGCCAACTGCATCTAATCATCAGAATTTGTCAAAGTACTCCAGACACATGCCACAAAATTTGCCAAAACATATTCAACAATTGCCGCCATTAACTAGGTCACATCTACCTCAAAATTTGCGACAACAACAGCCGTTATCAGACAGTCAGCAAATGCCGCCGCCAATAAACGCGAGTCAATTGCCATCGTCGGGTAATATGTTTCAACAAATGCCGCCATTATCAAACTTTCAACAATTGCCGTCAACAGAGAATGTGCCAACAATTCAGCCGTCATCAAATGATCAACAGCTACCGCCGTCAGTGCATAGTATACAACACAGGACACCGTCATTAAATGACAGGAATTTTTATTCTACTACAGCAGCAGCAAGTCAACACAGTGAGTTAATAACAAAACTATATCAATTGCCACAATTTGATGGAAAACCGGAGGATTGGCCTTTGTTTTTAGCAACGTATGAGGACACCAGTCTAGAATTTGGATATACTAATAGACAGAATTTAATGAGACTCCAAAAATCGCTGCAGGGTGCAGCCAAAAACTGTGGCATGTCCATGATGATTTTTCCCGATAATGTTCCCCAAATAATTGATGAATTAAAATTCAACTTCGGTCGTCCAGAGCTGTTAATACGATCACAGCTGGAAAAAATTAAATTGTATCCGGCAATAACTGAGGATCGTCTTGATAATATTTTGGGCTTAGCCACCTGTGCCAAAAATATTGTTGCATTTTTTAAATCTGCTAAATGTGAAAATCATTTGTTAAATCCCACGTTACTACAGCAATTAGTCCTAAAACTACCTCTGCCTAAACAGTACGAATGGGCAAAGTTTTCATTTTCTATTTTGCCATTTCCAACGGTGGAACATTTTGCGAAATGGATTGGAGATTTGGCGCGTTTTTGTAGTTTAATGCCACAGCGTGGCATAACTTCTACAATTGACCGTCAATCGTCAATAACAAGAAGAGTGCTCCACACTAATAATGATCAACAAAAGCGCAGAGAATGTTATCAGTGTAAGGGCAGTCATGAAGTTACTGAGTGTAAACAATTTAAGGAGCTGGCAACGAATGTAAAGTGGGAGCAAGTTAAACGCTTCCATGTATGCTTTTCCTGCCTTCGTAAGGGCCATAGCTTGACACAATGTCAAAAAAAGAAAGTCTGTGCCATAAATGGGTGTTGTCGTTATTATCATCCTATACTTCATCAAGATGTTTCAGTCATATCTACGGTAAACAAATCTGAACATGTGCTGCAGTGTTGTGAGAGTAAAAGCGTATCGCAGTTATTTAAAATTTTACCGGTAGCGTTGCATGGTCCAAACGGGGTATTCACAGTGTACGCACTGTTGGATGAAGGGTCTTCTGTCTCACTTCTTGAGGAGGACATCGCCAAAGCTATGGGTCTAAAGGGGCAGAAGTCATCAATTACCCTCCAATGGTATGACAATAGACTCAAAACGGAGCCTTCTATGAAAGTGAATGTCGAAATTTCACCAGCAAATGAATATAATAAAAAATATGTTATTAAAAACCTGCAAACTATAAGGGATTTAAGTCTCCCTTTACAAAGTTTTGATAAAACAAACTTCGAACATCTAAAACATCTTCCAATAGGGTGTTATGAAAATAAAAAACCATCTATGCTTATTGGTTTGGATAATTGTTTGCTGGGTCTATCCGAACAAGTTGTTGAGGCAGGTCCTTGTTTACCGGTAGCATCTGCCACTAAGCTAGGATGGGTCGCATATGGTCCTACTGTAAGGAAAACAAATAGTATAGCCACAATGTTTCATATAAATGAAAATAGCACATGGAAAGTACAAGATTATTTTTCAGTTGAGAATTTTGGAGTGAAGGCAACAAGTATGATTTTAGAATCTGAAGACAACAAACGTGCCAGAAATATTTTACAAAAGTTGAGCCATAAAATCGACGGCCGTTATGAAACGGGTCGGGATAATACGGTTCTGCCCGATAGCTTTGAAATGGCCAAACAACGCTTGCTAAAGGTAGAAAATAAGATGAAACGTAATCTAGAATATGCTACCAGCTACGAAAGAGAAATTAATAAGTATATTTGCAAAGGTTATGCCAGAAAGCTGTCACCGGCGGAGGTTGAGACTTGTAATCGTGACAAACTGTGGTATCTACCACATTTTGGTGTAACAAATCCCCATAAACCAGAGAAGCTGCGAATAGTTTTTGATGCTGCTGCAATGTCGTCAAACGTTTCCCTGAATTCTGCATTATTGAACGTGCTAAACCGCTCTAAACAATTTTATTTCAATTTCGTCAAGGGAAGATAGCGGTGGCTGGTGATATCCAAGAAATGTTTTCTCAGGTGTCCATAGTAGCCGCTGATCAAAATTCACAACGGTTTTTGTGGCGTGGTGGTGAAGGGGAAAACGATGTTTAAGTTTATGGAATGCAGTCAATGATTTTTGGTGCAATTTGTTCACCCTGTTTTGCCGAATATATTAAGAATATTAACGCTAGAAAGTTTGAGTCGACCATGCCAAGAGGAGCTAAGGCCGTTATTAATCACACTTATGTTGACGATCTCGTCATCAGTTACAATAATACAGAAGAGGCTCTCGAAGTTACAACAGAGGCCATACGTATAAATGCAGCCGCCGGATTCAACTTAAGAAATTTTTCTTCAAACTCCGCTGAAATCGAGTCCAGATTAAATTATAGTACCGGAAACAGCTCAACGGTGCTTAGAATGGAGAGAAAAGATCAAATGGATAAGATTCTTGGTTTATATTGGAACAAAGGTACGGATTGTTTTGAGTTCCATGTGAAATTTTATAAAATTTGCGCTGATGTTTTGAAGGGAAGACGCCCACCAACCAAGAGAGAAGTATTGGGAATTGTTGTGCGTGTAAGACTTTGAAGAAACGATTCCTCAGCACCCAGTTCTTCATCAGTGAGTTTTGGCGGAGAAAATAGTTCATCAGTGCCCAAAAAACAAGATAATGTTTTGTCTACGTCCATATTGCTGCTAAATACAGACACAGATCTTTGATTTTCTGATTTTACTAAATCACCAATTAAACAATTGCAATTAAACCATTCTTTATTATTTTTTCGCCTTGTAGCATTTCAAAGAATACATCATTTCCTGATAGATGGGACAAAAAAATATGGGTCTGCTAAATCTTATGACAAAACTGAGCATGTGTTGGTAATCGAGTATAGATAGATGGCATTATAAGTGCTCCAACTCCAAATGATTTATTTTGTTCGAACCGTGATGTTATATTTAATGAAACTTAACCCTGAGAAACGCCAGTCGAAATATTATGTTACCGAAAGATTTGACTCTGGTTGTGAAACATCAGCCGCCGGCTTTTGTTCTTCCATGATGGTATCATCGCTTTTCAATTATAGCTGACATTATTTCCATATATTCGCTCCATATTTCATCCAGACGCTCCAAGCGGCATTGTCAATCTATTAAAGGCGATTCTGTTCTAATAGTCCCCACAAAATTAACAACCCGAGTAAGAGATTTTAGCAGCGCCCGTTTTGCTTTTAAAGTTTTCATATTGACTTAATTATTATTTTCTAATCCGGCTCAAAGAATCAAATGTTTATGAATAGGATTAAGTGGACTGTATTAAAAATGCTATTAAAGGTCAACTAGTTGCTATTTTTATAATGTTCTTTATTTGCTGCTGTTATCACCACAAGAATTTCATTTCAACTGTACCATAAATATTAACCCTTAAATATATTAATGTTGATTCATTGAATATGAAGCGGTAAATGCATATTTGTTAACAACAATAACACGAAAGAGTTTAAATGCAATTTAAAAGTATGATATACATATATATATAACTGTTTTATAAAATAATGCCAATCAGAAATTGATTTGGTTGTGTTGTTGAATCTGAATGAGGAGAGAATATCAATGCCACTTTAAATGAAAAGGAGTCTAACAATTTCCTTATTGTACAAAATATTTCCAATATTATTAATAAATTAGTATATACATATCTATAACAATATTTTAGAAATTTCGACAACCGTGTTGACGGTATTGCTTCCCGCAATGTGTTTCCGTATTACCGTATTTAAATGTATTCTTAAAGCGAAAGCGTTCCGTGTAAGATTGCACAAATTCTACACAATGGCTTTGACCCCAAATTTAATTGCTTTAAAACACAAGGGCAAAAAAACAATTTAATATTTTGCATACATCGTATTAAAGTTAACAAAAATGATTAGTGTATATTTATAATTTCTACATTAAGCCACGCAAAATTGTAAGTTGTTAATAAAGACAGTCAATAAAGTAACTATGCAGATATGAGCTTTGCTTATATAGCTCGAAAAATGAGGATAGACTAATTCAACGAAACAAAATTATACTGGCTTAAGGCGACTTAAGCAAATGTGCAGTAATCATATGTGGCAAACTATAATGTACTTAACAAAACTTTTAGTCAAATTTCGTTAAATATCAATTGCTTAAGCAAAGTACGAAACTGATCGCACTTCCGTACGGAAACAGCTGATTTTGCATTGTGTTATAGATACATTAGTAAACAAATTCCAATAGAGGGCAAAAAATATTTTATCTGAATTTAATAGAAAATGTACAAAAAAAAAAGCTTATATGACAAAAGAGACGCGTTTTATTATAACGGCAATTCAAAGGAATGAGGTTCTTTAAACATTTTATTTTCTTTTCCACTTTTGCAATAAAATTTAATTTTGTATTGTTTATAAACTTAATCATGCACACAGTTTGGATATTGTAGTACTTTTGGCCCAAATAATGCATACAGCGATGTATATGTAATTTTTTTTTTCGTAATTTTCTTAAAACTATTAACAAAAAATTATAAATTTGTATAAGGATAGTATTAAGTATACAAAATATGATTATTAAACGCTTTTTAGCTTATTACTTTCAGTTATTTAGAACGAAATTATATTTTTGCAAAAGTACGAATAAAACAAATGTGCAACTGTGGAATATAATTTCTATATTCATTAAAGTACAATATAGCCATATAAAAGTCTTCAATGATTCGTTTAAAGATTTGACAGACTTTTGGTTGAATTTTTGACATCAACTTAAGCCAGCTTATGCATATTATGCCTTTTGACATTAGCTAAGCCAGTTTATGCATATAATTAGTTGGGCCTCTAAACACTTTAAAAATAAATGATATGCAAAACTGAAACATTATCGCAATATTAATATTTTAAAAAGTTTTAGAAAACAACAAATTCTTAATATTTTGTGGGATAACCTTTTCGTGTGAGGACAGCTTGCAATCTAGATCTCATTGGTCTTACTAACTTTTAAAGTTTCGCTGGGTGGTATTTTTCCCACTCTTCTAGAAGAGCTTCCTTTATGTAATCTCTTGTCTTTATTTGGCGTTTTCTAGTTTGGCGATCTAGGTAGTCCCACAAATGCTTGATTAGATTGATATCAGAGAAATGCCAAGGGTGTTCTAAGCTGTGAGTTGTCATTGAAAAGAAGCCAATACTTTACTTTATTTCTTGCGATGGATGGTACTAATAAATGGCTTCTTGCGAATGTTACAAACATGAAATTTGGCAGCGCATAGAGCGTTGCGAATAGTTTCTGGATTGCATACTTTACCGGTGTGAATTTTGATTTCTGCTTGACTTTTCGGACTCGACATTTTTTTACCTTTTTTTGTACCTTTCGAATAGTTAGTCGCTGTTCCTTCTCGGTAAACGTGTGTGATCGTCTTGATGTTGGATTTGTTGTTGTATTTTTCAATTATCTTTTGCACAGTTGCAAGACTTTTTACATTTATTTTCGCAATATTTCTTTGAAACATTTTTTTTATACACTTGGATTATCAAATTTCTCAGGTCTTAGTTAGTTCTTTTCCCTGGGGCGCCAATTATACCTGATTTAATTTTTAAATTGCAAAATTATATAATGGAGAAGTTAAAGTTAATAACATTTAAATCCAAAAAATATCAGAAGAGAGTACTTACTCCTTTAAACGCACAAAACGTAATGAGTTGTATAAGTTGCATACAAATTTTATTTCAGTACATTTAGGAAAACGCTACTTCGAATAACAACTTGTCTAATGAACATTCAAAATATGTTGTGAGAGACAAAGCAAAACAGAAAATAATTTAATTTGCTTACAGGGTGTGTAAGAAAATGCAATTTTAGTATGTATATATTTGTAAATTTATACCTACATATTAATAAAAAAATAGTATTTTTTCCGTAAACTTTTTTTAACCAATTGAAAGGAAATCAGTTGATTCAATTACCTTTTCTTGTCTTGTTTTAAGCACCCCTGGTATAAAAACTCCCCATAACCTCTTTAGCCGATTTCACTTTATCATGTTACATATCGTCGAATTTTACTAAACAACAGACTAAGAAGGCATGATAATTTACATCACTTAAACGACAAACTAAGCATGGTCAATAGGGTAATGGCGAATAATCGACATATGCGATTATTTGAAGCCTAACTAAACAGGCTGATAATGGCAGGCAAATTAACGCTATAAAACCATGCATAGGACCTATGCATATCCTCTAAATAATTGTCGAACTGTTGATAAAATGGCAATTTCCCTTCTATCTTATTTTCATTGATTTTAAAAAGGCTTTTGACACTTTATACCACAATGCTCGCGGAGAAAATCAGATACCGTAACTTCGTTAGCTAAATTGCTACTCGCATAATAAAAAAATCCTATTTTATTATTGTTAAGTTCAAGCCGAATCCACAACATTATTTAATACGGCGTGTATTTAAGTTTTCATGCTTTTTCGGCCTCGATACTACGATACCTTCCCTTAAAGTTTCATCCAGTACATAGACAAGCACATACAAAATTTTCAACAATTAATGTTTTGTATTGTAAATCAGTATACAGTATTTCATATTTTTTTTACTAAAATTAATAATAAACAGTAAAGAATTAAGAATTTTATGGGACAAAGTTAAGTTATAAGTTATAATAACTGCTTTAATTTTTCGAGCACCTCTACATCTTCAAAAGACAGTGGGCTTAAAGACGATAGTTTTTATGATACATAAATATGTCGCACAACTATAACGTGTTGCTAATGTATGGTTAATATGAACACAACCAAAATTGATGTTAAATACAAAAATTATATACCGCAAATTTAACTTATTATCTGCTTCCAAAAAACTATAATTGATCTGCTCAGTTAATAAATCGGCTTAACCGTTCCAAAGTCATTTTTAGTTTGTGAAGAAAGCCTAAATAAAACTAATAGACATTTTAATGACTTAGTTTCAACAAAGTTAACCTACAGGACATACTATCATAATAACAAATCAATTAAAAAAATGTTGGATTAAATAAGCATGTAGTTTGCCAGACTGCAAAGTTCGATTAAAATTAAAAGATGATGAATCTCATTCAGGTGAGGAACCCTCAGAATTTATAAATGGTGAATGAAAGGTAGCCAAGTTTCCGAACCCAAAGATGCAGATTCAGATGGGCAACTACAGAAGACCACAGGGTCTGGTTAAGGAAGAGGTTGAAAACAAAGGTGACACGACTCTTTCAAACTCCAAAGAAGAGTTTTTTGGGGCGATAGATGAGACAAGGACTTCCTCTTGTACTTGGAATTTTTTTTCATACTAAAGATACTGAACGTGGCTTAAGTTAGTCCTCACTGCTCTGAAGCGGCTTCAGCTGCATCGCTAGTGCACGCTGCTTAAAGAAGATACAGTTCGGACGGTCAAGATACCCTGCCTAAATACTTGTTCTCTGTTCTCCAGGCCACACTCCGGAGAAATAAAGGCTGGTGTCGGCAAAGGCCTAAGGACAAATTCAAATGCGATGCAAAATGTCATAATTTTTAAAAGGGTGATGCTGTACAACATAAATAATATAAAAAATGAGATAAGATAAAAATATTTAAAAAAGTTAAACTATTAAAATACTACTTATTTATAATCAATTTTATTTTTTGGAGTCATTTTTAGTTTAATCTACGTTAATAAAAAATAAAGTGTTTTTTTTCGAAATGTTTGTTGTGTTTTTGTATAGAAGTGTTTTTGGGTTTTGTTGTTTGCTGTGTTGTTTAAATAATTCTCATTTATTCAATTTGGCTTACGATATAAGACATTTGAGTTTTCTATAAAAAATTTGGGATAAACTCCACTGATGAGCTATATAATAAACAGTAGTGAAATGGTCATAAGGAAATATAGTAATACATTTCAAATATATGTATATATTTTTTTTTTGAGTAATAAATATTTTATGAGGATATCATAAAATATTTTTAAAGGAATTTAGCACATATTAAAGTTGATTACACTACTTATTTATATCATAAAAAATAGTAAAATAAATTTTTAAAATATTAAGATCTTGTATGTTTTGAATCATGGTTGGCATATTCAAGGAATTGGTCATAAGTATTATTTCTGTAAATATCTTAGCAAAAATCTACTCGCACAAACAATATGTTTAACATCAAATATTGTTTTTAACAAAATTTTGCACATACATACATACTCGTATATGAGATAAAAACAAAAGAAGACATCCAAGATGGGTTTTGAAAACAAAGCCTTTTCAAATAAGAGGCCATGAAAAAAACCGATAGAACAGGAGAATGGACTAAAAATACTCTACTGTTAACTTTGCATAAGCTACAGCTTTTCAGTTTTATTTTTTATAATTTTGCACCTCGCCTTTCTTATTTCTGCTCATTGATTAAATTTGTTAAATTTTCAATTGCTGTTTTTTTTATTTATTAAATTGCAAATCATAAAACAGTCCTTAAATCACGACTGTTGTCAACCAAATTACGCCTTATGTTAAGAAACATGTAATATAAAAATTTTCGGCATTTAAGGCAACATGAAAAAAATTATGAAATTCAATAAGGACCATTACTTCTCACGAGGGAACAAAAAGTGGAACATACTACTCTTTCCATCCATGTTCTATCATAATTATCTGACAACGATATATATTTTACGAAAAGTATCCGCAAAGCAATGGAACATAGTGGATTGATTTTATACTGTTTAAAAATCAATGATTGATATAAAGAAGCAGAAATTATAAAAATAAAAGTTCTAAAACATCACTGTGCTTTATTAATGAAAATCGGGTTCATCATAAATACAAAGTATCTATATTAGGAATATAGTATGCTTCAATCCATAATGCGCCTCAAATTTATAATTATTAACGGTTATTATATTAAATATTACATTTAAATTCTTAGCCTAAATTGGAGCTATCGAAAATCATAAAATAAGCTGAGATAAAAAAAATGTTATTCTTCTAGTTCATATGTTAATAAGAAACGTATTTTAAATAGCGCTAAATTATTTTTTTTAACTTCTATTAATTTTGTTTTCATAGAGGATAAAAAGAATAAGCCCATGTCATGAAATAAGCTGTGATACAATGCAAACACCATTTAAAAAGATATAAACAAAAAAAACTATACGTAACCGATAAAAAAGAACTGTTATAAAACATACAGAACAGATTTAGTTTAGTGACAGGGGTTAAAAATTAAATAGCATAAAATGTGCAAGGAACAATTAATGCCAACACTTAATATCGAAATTACGGAATTCTAAAGTTTTTATGTGTAATATTACATATACCAAGTATTTTATGGTATGAGACAATATGGGTTTAAGTGGAAACCCTATTCAATTGAAATGGAAATAAGCAAAAAAAAAATATAAAGAACAAAAAAACTATATTTTTTCATAAAAACATAATTTTACCAAACAAAAAAAGGTTTAGTCGCACTACTCCAAAAAAGTTACCTAACGTGTAAAATGCAATTTTATATTTTGAGGCTTTGTTTAATAAATATTTATTGCGTAGATGGACAGCCGCTTAGATTTTTAATTTTATAGTATAATCAACACCGCCTTCGCTTAGTAAAGGATCTCTGCGTATCCGGCTTCCTTTGGACGCAGATTATCTCAAGGCAGGCCTAACACCTGTTCCACTTGCTAAAATTAGTGTTTCATCAAAACAATTTATTCAAGTGTTACTACAAAAATACACTGTAGATGCAGAGAGTAAAATTCTATCGATACCTTCGTAGCATCAAATAGGATTTTCGGTAACATTTCCACAAATACCCATTTACCTCATAAAGCAATAAAATACTCGGTATGTATATATATATATATATATATATATATATATATATATATATATATATATATATATATATATATATATATATATTATGCTTAATAACATGGAAGACCAGCAACTATAAAATTTAGGGATGGCTACAAATTTTAGAGTTTAAAATTCTGGCTTAAAACTGCATTTTACACCTGTAGGTAACTTTTTTCTTTTTTGGCACTGCCACTAAAATAGATTTAAGCCAAACATACTTTACAAATATTTTTACATACCTCAAGTCCAATACGTGCTTTACAATTTGTTGTCCCAAACGTATCTTGGAGGATGCTGAGCTACTTTTTCCTTTAAACTGGGAGTAGAAGCGGTTCGAAAATTGCAGTACCGGTGAAAATGTTCGTACAATATTTGTATAACAAATTATTTTTATATTTATGCAGTAACCCCTCAGCAGGCAAAGTTTTAATTTTGGATACCTAGCTATAGCCCCGAACAATGATAGGTTTTTTCAAACATATATAAACTTTGATTGTACACGCGTGGACTGTGGACAAATTGCTCTGCTGTATATCACTCCAGAGCTACACACTTCAAGAACTCTCATGCAAACTCTTTTTCCACACTTAAATTCACTAATAGGCACCTTGTAAGAAAAAATATTAATTAATTAAAAACCAAATCAAAAGTGTGCAGATATTGCTATTTCAGTACTTTAATTACTTTTTCAGATATTTTAATCCGTAGCCGCACCAATTTCTTTTTTTATTCAAAATGAAAAATAAAAGTGAAAAACCAGTCTATCTAACTTCACTCTTTTTGCTAATGAGATAAAGATCACATATATTTTGTTTAATATAAGACGCAATGCAATGTAAAAAAAAGAGACAACACTCAAGTAAGATAAAAAGGATAACTCTATTCCAAGTTTTTATCGATGACAGTAATTAACACTTAGAGTGAAAGAAATGGTCAACATATATAAGCTGAAAAAAACGATGTTAAAACGATGCTGCAACAGTAACCCCAAACATTTTATTTCAATCAAAAATTAATTATTCTAACTTACACTTTAACCATTCGCTTAAAAAAGTTCTTGTCTAGATTTCACTTAATGGGGCGACGTATTACTACTTTTACTAAATCGTCTATTGTATTTGACTTTAAAGGAAATCATCTCTATTTTTTATCTCTCAGAGTTGCAAAATAAGTAGTATTCCAATATAAAAAATGTAAACAAAGTCTAAAAACTATTACACTTTAATTCAAGGGGTTTTCGATGTTTATATCATAATAAAAATATAATTACATAGTTCAATATTAACACAGTAAATTTTCCGCCTGTCATGTTACCGTTTTAGAAGTACAATTCACCATAGGTGTTCATTCACAACAAAATTGTTTTTTTGTTATTAAACCAAAATTTACATTCGTATCATATACACCAATCAATAGAGAGAAAAATCTTCATAAAAACTAATTTCCAATATTGTCTGAACCACATAAAGATGTGACAAACTGGTTAACATTGTGCAAAATAATAAAAAGTAACTGAAGAGAAATCACTACAACTAAGCTACTTATTGTACCATATATCCAAACGCACTAAACGATAAGTGGAAAAGCTTTTTCTGAATTGGACCATTTTCTGAAATGCACCTGAGTTCATTAAAAATGTCATTGTTTTAACAAATGGAAATGTTACTCTTTAAAACAAATTATTCATCATAATATGACAAATAACGAATTATATACACATACTAGAAAAGTCGTACTACCACTAGTTATATATTCTATAATCTAAGCGAACCAATCTTTAGTAAGCATTGTATGCAGTAAATGTAGTTATTTGTCCTCTATGTATATATTTATACGTATAGTATATATTTTTGATGTTAAACATAAGTGTGTTCCAATTTACCTATGTAATCATTAGACTAAAAAAGATATTAATCATAATAATGCTATGAAAAGTATGATAATACTGAAATAAAAACAAGAAATAATACTAATCAAAAATATATACATATGTTAATAGTTTCAGTGTAGTTTAATCTAATTTATTTGTTGTCGAAAGCAATGCTTCCAAGTTTTAGTTTTAACAGGTTTGTCTGCAACGCAATATACATATGTTTACGTAAGGATTGCACACAAGCCAAATAAGGATAACGGAACAACTGACCCGCAATTGCGGGTCATATTATTTCATATACATACTTATTTCATAGCTCGCAAACATAATCAATAAGATCAATTTTTAAAAAAGAGTATTAGCTTAACACACTCATGTCAGGGATTTCGTTTTGCTAACAATTCCTGGCTTACAATTCAAGAATATTTTTTTTAATATTATTGCCAATGTAATAAAAAGTATTTTTCTTCCTATTTCATAATATGATATTTTTTATCATGGAAAGGTCAACACTTTAACCGACGACTAAAATATGTTGCACTACCATACATTGTACTGCCAGTGCATAATTTTTGGATGGACGTGTGGCTGCTGACACTGTGGGCTTAATCCAACTTAAGCACCTGTGCAAATACCTAATAATCATATGTGGCAAACTATAATGTACTTAGTGCCTGTTTACTTTTGATTTTTTCATTAGAAAGAAAGAGAAGGGTTATAAAGCCATTTCTTTCTAATGGAAAAATCAAAAGTTGAAGCGTGTAAACTGGGTCTCTTGATCGCAAATATACCAGATTACTTAGTGCGGTTTTACACTCATCAACTTTTGTTGTTTCCATTAGAAAGAAAGAGAAGGCTTTATACCCCTTCTCTTTCCTTCTAGCGGAAACAACAAAAGTTTATGTGTGTAAAACCGCACTTAGAATTGACATAAAATATTCACTTAAAATTTGCAATTATCCCCTTTATTAAAGATAGCGGATATAGAGTGGTATCCTAAAAAACAATGAGAAAAAGCAAGCAGCTATGACCGCTTTCACACAGGCAAATTTTACTTTGACAAAGTTTTTTTAATTTTCTTTTAAACTTTCTTTGGTGTTCAAACACAAAAAGTTTTCTTTTACAAATTTTGTTTGAGTCAATGTAATCTGTAATGTAATCTGTGTATAAGTACAACTGTGTATAAGCGACGAAAGAAAAACAAAGCAACTTTGCGAGTATATCAAAGTCTGTACTCTCAATCATGCTTTCTCCCTCGCTCTCACATAAAATCAAAACTTTGCAAAGTAAAATTTGCCTGTCTGAAAGGGGTCTATACATACAATACGTACCCACCACTAAACAAAAATATATTTGACAGCCACAAAATACATAAATCATAGAAAATTAATTAATTAATTAATTATCTATGACATAAATAAACACAAGATAAATGAAAAATATTTGTTGGAAAATTTTAAAAATTCATAAAATTTTAATTAAAACGTTTATTTGTGATTAAAACTTTAAAATTTTTAAATTAAATTGGATTATAAACTGTGAGCATCGGCTGCATCGGAAAATAAGCAGAACTAAAAACAAATTGGTAAGTATTAGCTGCAATTGAAATGTTCATTATTTTGTTAATAATAAAAATTGCTTTTTGTTTCAAGGCACTTACATAGATGTGGAAATTACTTGTGTGGCTGGTGGAAAACGACAAGAATAGCACTCTGAATGGTAAGTGTTTCTGAAAATAGAAAGTGAATTAAATAACTATAAAAAAATTTTTTTTTGTTTACAGAGCATTTACGTAGATGTGTAATTTATTTGTGTGGCTGTTGAGAAATTATAAGAATTTCCAAAACTAAAACTACGTTAAGGATAACTACAGCTATACTTTGTAAAAGGCAAATGTCTGGTCAAACACAAATGGTACTAGGCACAAGTTTTGACTGGAAAAAATACATCAAAGAACAGCCCTTTTAAGAGCTATTAAATATTTTTAAAGAGAGATAAATTAAAACTTTTACAAGTTCCTTTGAGGGCTATAAAATACCTAAAAACGAGATAAATTGAAAATTCACACAATTTTTTTACTGATGAAAATCAGCAGAATTGGACACCAATTGGTAAGTATTATCTTAAAATAGAATATGCATTAACTGCTTACTTACAGGAACTTTATGAAGCCTAAATATTAAAATATTTCTTAAACTTTCAATGCAGAGGCAGAATATTATATATGAAAAAATGTGCAATCAAGATAAGGAAAATGTTTTTTTATATTTTATCTCCATTTTTTAGATATTCCATAGCCCTTAAAAGACCTTTTGTATATTTTAATGTTTATACTTTTACTTCACAGAAAGATTATAATTTTTTCAGCCTTGTCTAATCTGTATCCATCATGTTTTGCTATTAACAGCATCACTTCTTTTAGGATGTGGCTCTTCATCACGCATGACGGTCTTGAGTTAAGAGAAGCTAATCGGGCACAGGCTAGCTTCACTTACCTCTGAATTTTAAAAGTTTTAACACTTATTAAAAATCTTCGACTTCATTCCACCAAACAAGTAAAATTTAATTTTTCAAACAATTGTTTGTTCTTTTTATTTGTTATGTTTATGTAATTATAAATAAAATAATTTAGTTGTACATTTTATATTACTATTTGTATTTCATTGAAGAAACAAAAGGTTTTCGGCTGTATGCATAAAAACTTAAAGTAGGTTTAACTGCCGTTGTTAAGCACAATTTCCTAAAGTTGTATTCAAAGAACGCTTTTACCTTAAAATACCTTTGTTAACTTTAAAGTAGGAAAAACCTACGTTAAATAAATAAATAAATTGACAGTTCAATTTTATTAATGAAAGTTCAAAAACAAAACAAATTGTGTTTAGAATAAACCTAGTCGCTTATTTTAAAAGTGGCATAAGTTACTTTGTTATTGTCATCTTTTCATTTTAAATTAGTTTATAAAACATTTTAATTTTTAGCCATTTAACTAGTCTGTATTTAGTTTTCTTTCTGAAAGGGATTTTTCTAATGATTGTCTTGAAATAAAATCTTTTTTCTCTATATTGTGTACTGTGAAGGATTTTTTCGACAGGGAGCTATTACAATTTTGTCCATTACATAAGCCACTATGTGCAATAATATGCACATAGTGACATTCTTCTGTTAAGACGTTCTTAGTTACTTTTATTTGAGTACGGTTTTCCGTCGACCCTCGTCAAGTTTGGCTTCTGAACAAACCGGTTTCGGCTGTTTGCCATCTTCAGTGTTCTTTTCGTACTAGTTGCGTTCTATTGTCAGTTGTGTTTTTATAGTCCGTGTCTTCCTTCGTGTTATAGCGTTCGTCAATTTCTGTCTTTTTTGCCTGTATCTCTCTCTCCTTTTTCGTTTGTCTCTTTTTACCTAATTCGTCGCTCCCTTTTTCATTCGTGTTTTGTTTTCTAACTAAATCTTTTTACGATCATGCTTGTTGTTTGTTTGTGTTTATGTGTGAACCTATTGGGTTTTTATTTTTATTTTTTTTTTTGTGACATAATAATCTGTAATTGTACGTATATGATGTCTTTATTGCTTTGGTCTTGTGCACCAGCGTAACGTGTTTGCGTTGGTGTAATGTTTGTTTTCCTGTTATAATGTTTCAATGGTTCAAATATTGTGTCCGAAGCAGTGTTTATTTGTTCATTTATTATTCGTCCGTCAAATGTTTTTTGTTTGTATATTTCCATGTTTTCTAATATATTTAGTCTCCTTCCTCTGTGCTTTATTTTGGTTCTCGTAGTTTTTTGTTATAGTCTCTAATGTGTTCCCTAAATCTGGTTTTAATTTTTCATCCTGTTTGCCCGATGTAGCTATAATGGCATGTACAAGTTAATTTGTACACTCCTTGTTTGTCTAGAGATAAACGAAAAAGGCGAGGAAGGTACAGGCAAAAAAGACAGAAAGTGACGAACGTGTGATAAGCAGCTGTTTATGATAGATATGAAAAACGCTTAATGACAATAAAAAATGATTTACCAGATAGTCGGCCGTGCTGGCATGCTGGCGTTTAGCACCGGCTAGGGCTCGCCGTCTTGGGTGGTATCCTTTGCCAACTCATCCGGCTATTCCACAGCTACACACAAAAAATAATCATGCCAGACAAAAACTGTAAAAAGAAAATTAATGAGGCCCGAAGCAAGTCCAACTAGTTTTTCCCTCGCACCTCATACATCGCATCATCCTGGCAGATGGTCCGCCAGATGGTTTCCCTCCCTCTTGAGGCTAATGGATAACCTCACCATGGCATCGTAATTAATCCTTCGACCTTAGATGCCCCAAAACTCTGCCTTGCAACCCTTCACCCAACTTACCATCCGCTAAATTAAGCCCTCATTTCAAATAAGAGAAACAACACCAAAATTCACAAAAAAATCATACATAGTTTTAATTAAACAAAATCCTCGGTATATGATTACAAAAAAAAACAATTCATTTCATCCCTTATTTTTTTGTAAGTGTTTATACAAATCTTAAATTTTCCTGTTTTAAATTAAATGAACTTTAGTACTTAGTCACTATTATTTAAACATACTAAATATTTTAAATAAAAAGTTGCGTTGTGAAGGTTAACATTGTTTGGCTCGTCACTTCTATTAACATTTACAATCTTAAGCATACAAAATATTTTAAATACAAAAAAACGAGTTGTCAAATGTTAACTTTGTTACTTGTTACCTCTATTAACATTTACAAGTTCAATCACATATAGTTAAGTTTCAGAAAGTACACCAAATCCAGGAATAAACCTTTTGTTCCTTTGGACCTCAATTGAAAGTGGAAGTTCTAAGCACGGTAGGTTGTTGTTAACCGGTCGGTCCATTTATGATAAAGGAAAAATATAAGCGCACGAAAAATACGTCCATTGATACGCTTCGAACATTTCGGGGCCTTAAATGACTTTGAGGATAAGGGAACGACGGGGACTGACCGCCACTTCGGGAGCCCTGCAGCTTTGCCCGTCCGTCCGTCTACAAGTCGGTACAGGTTTTTTTTTTCTGGTCACAGTACCACAAACAGAGATCCTATGTTTATATATATATTTTTCTTTTCATCAATTGCAAAATCAAATATTTTTTTCTTTTAGGGAAGACGCTTTCAGGATTGGGCAACTAGACCCACCGCGATGAATCGAACCTTAGACCTGAGCTCAGTTCTTGGGGACGCGCACTCGAGAGCAAATCCTACCGAGGAATGGACGAATCCCTATCAAAACCGTTTTCCCTATAGATCAAAGATGAATATACATACACATACATATAACGCAGTCCGTCACTTTCATGTCCATCGGGTAGTGCGTAATTGTTCGTGTCGTTAGTGGCAAAATACCTGGCACCGCCGGATGGCGATGCTAAACGTGGATAAACCACGGATCCCGCGTTGATGCTATCCTCCCTCCTCCACTCGCTCTCACGGATGTTTCTCGTATGCTTCTTGTGTGACCTCTAAATTGATAACGTTCTCCTTTGTCTTTCTTTTATTTAATTGTATTTTATTTACTTCTTTAATTTAACTTCTTTCATTTGTTTCTTTAATTTATTTCGTTGTCCTTTTTAACTTCTTTCATTTATTTCATTGTCTTTTTTTTATTTACTTCTTTAATTTAACTTCTTTCATTTATTTTATTGTCTTTTTTAACTTCTTTAATTTAACTTCTTTCATTTATTTCCTTGCGCAAAATTTTTTTTCAGCCTCATCAGTCAACGATCAAACAGGAAAAAGAGAAAGTTCTTTCTTTTTAGCTTGTCACCTGTCATCTCCTCTACTGCCAGTACTACCTGATCGTGCTGCCCTATCAACGCAGTGTTGCTTATGCACCGGGTGCACACGACAAACGCAATAACACGAAGGGAGACACATATAAACACAAACTATATAAACACAAATGACAATAGAACGCAACTAGTACGAAAAGAACACTGAAGATGGCAAACAGCCGAAACCGGTTTGTTCACAAACCAAACTTGACGAGGGTCGGCGGAAAACCGTACCCAAATAAAAGTAAATATAGCCCCGTCGGAAAATCCAAGCACATTCTTAGATATTTTATACAACAGGAAGCAACCTCCTGAGAATAACAAAATAATGCTAATTATGTGTAGTATATTAGATATCACTATAATATAGTTCAGTAAACTGCACTATTCTTTCTAATAAAAATAAGTCCAATAATCACAACACTACTTCACACACACTTATTACATGTTTCCATTTCTTTCACACTAAGCTACTTAATTAATTTCCTAAGTACAGCGACTAACGCCACTTTCAATATAAGCATTTTTGTTACACCGTTAATTATCAACACACCTCTCAAACAAATCACAATACTTCTTAACTTATTAATTGCAAATTTATTAAAAATGAAAAAAACTGGTCAGTTGTGACTTATGCCACTTTCAATGTAAACGGCTCAATTGACAATTATACTTTGTTATTCCAAAAATTTTTAAAAATGTTTATTAAAACAAATTGTAGTACACAAATAATAATAAAAACTAAAACATAACATGTCATTCAACATAAAACATTTTTACATCTTTATTTTATATTTTACAAAAATATAATTATAATAAATTATTTAAAACAAAAGTTTTATTGATGTACATATAATCAAAACAAAGCTCGTTATCCGAATAATTATTTTTTTAATATGAACAAATTCTTTATAAGTTCTTCGTAAGCCTTGTAAATTAACCTTTTTTGGGTGCTTTGCTTTTTATTAAAATGATTAATAAAAGAATAAAAAAATATGTTGATTTTGCTGATGTTGCATTTAACAGTTACATGTTGGATGATTTGAACTTCATGTTAAAATTGGCTGTTGCAATAATTCATTTTTGTTCATCATCTTGCGCAAAAGCAACATACTTATGTGACTCTGTAAAATAGAAAGGGACAACACTATTACATAAATAGTGTGGTAAATTATTCATGCGTGTAGAGCTTTTCTATTTTGAGTTTCCTTTTTACTTCTTGTTCTAGAGTGTATCAGACAAGCCGCCTATAAGCGAAATTAAAATAAAAAAGTTTGAATTGCGAAATTAAATAAAAGGTGTTTTATTTAATTGGAACTGTGATGTAATATTTCAACAGGTTATGGGCCCAGTTTAAATTCTGCTATTGTGAAAATAAATTGGTTGTGAATATAAGTGAAATTTGAAACAAACAAAATAACAATCGAGACTATGGAAAAAGGCAAAGGAAACATTAAGCCCTTTGATGGGGGCCAATATGCCACGTGGAAATTTCGTGTCCGTGCAGCCTTAAGTGAAATAGATGTCTTAAGTGTAATTGATAAGGAAAAGCCGAACAAGATTACAACCGAATGGGAAAAAATGCAACGCACTGCAAAAAGTATAATAATTGAATACCTTAGTGACTCTTTTCTTGTTTTTGCAGTGCAAAGCAGATTTTTTCTAATTTGGATGCCATATATGAAAGAAAGAGCTTAGCATCCTAACTATCTGTACGCAAACAGCTTCTAACATTGAAATTGAAGGAGAAGTGCTCGCTTATCAATCATTTCAATGTTTTTGACGACTTGATCACCGATTTAATGGCTGCTGGGGCTAAAATTGATGACATGGACAAAGTGTCGCATTTATTGTTGTCGTTACCATCATCTTACGACGGAATCATCAGGGCCATTGAAACGTTATCTGAAGCAAACATGACATTGTCATTTGTAAAGAACCGCTTGCTTGACCATGAAATAAAGCTGAAGAACGCAAGCAAAGACACAAGCGCCAAAGTTTTGCAAGCTGGATATAAATCTCAAAAGCCACACCACAAAAAGTTAATAAAATGTCATCATTGTGGAAAACCAGGGCACATTAAAAGGAACTGTTTCGCCTTTAAGAAAATGTCGGACATCAAAAGTCAACAAAAACAAAAACAAGCTCAAATGGCAACTGTTCAGTCGGAGAAAAGTTTTGTATTCATGCTGAGACGCGACACTCCTAATCAGGGAAAGGGATTTATATATTTTCTGCTGGGCTCGGGAGCTTCTGATCATGTAATCAATGATGAATGGATCAACCTGGAGCCACCTGTCAAAATAGCAGTGGCCAAACAGGGCGAATACATCTATGCCAAAAAGAAGGGCAGTGTGGCCCTAAGCAATAGTTTCTCTGATAAAATCACATTGCTGGATGTTCTCTTTTGTCCAAACGTTCCAGAGAACTTAATTTCAGTAAAAAGAATGCAAGACGCTGGAATGACGATTGCATTTCATCCAGGAGGTGTAAAAATTACTAGGGCAGAACAGCTAGTAATGAATGGTAAATATAAAAATAATTTACCCATTATTGAATTTGTGGTATGTAGGAAAATTAATATGTCTAATACTATTAAAACTAATGAGTATCGATTGTGGCATGAGAGGTTAGGGCATATTAGTAAGGCTCAATTTTTAGAGATAAAGGCAAAGAATATGTTCGAGGACACAGACCTCATAAGAAGTGTACAGCCGGAAAATGATTTATGTGAAGCATGTATAAACGGAAAACAGACAAGGCTTTGTTTTGAAACATTTAAAAATAAAGATTATATAAAGCGACCTTTATATGTTGTCCACTCTGATGTCTGTGGTCCGATAACCCCTACAACAATTGATGGTAAGAATTATTTTGTAACTTTTATTGATCAGTATACACATTATTGTGTAACTTATTTAATATCTCACAAGTCTGATGACTTTGCAATGTTTGGGGATTTTATAGCAAAGAGTGAAGCACATTTCAATTTGAAAATTGTTAATTTATATATT
The DNA here is from genome assembly GCA_030448955.1 of Trichopoda pennipes. Classification (NCBI taxonomy): domain Eukaryota; kingdom Metazoa; phylum Arthropoda; class Insecta; order Diptera; family Tachinidae; genus Trichopoda; species Trichopoda pennipes. The sequence continues at coordinate 5,113,199 of JASKUP010000004.1, read as the reverse complement.
GATAACAGTAGGGAGTATTTATCGAATGAAATGCGGGACTATTGTGTTCGGAAAGGTATTACTTACCATCTGACAGTTCCACACACTCCACAATTAAATGGTGTATCCGAAAGGATGAATAGAACTATTACAGAAAAAGCTCGTGCAATGGTTAGTGGAGCCCGATTACAGAAAACTTTCTGGGGTGAAGCGGTATTGACCGCAACATATTTAATAAACAGAAGTCCCAGTGTTGCATTAAAGGGACATTTAAAAACTCCATATGAAATGTGGCATAATAGAAAGCCAAACCTTAAATTTCTAAAAGTTTTTGGTTCAACAGTGTATGTCCATGATAAGTCAAGGAAAGGAAAGTTTGATGAAAAATCATGAAAAGGTATACTTGTTGGGTATGAGCCAAATGGTTTAAAAATATGGGATGTTGAATCAGGGAAATTTTCAGTAGCTAGAGATGTTATTGTTGACGAGAGGGATATGGTGAATTCTATAGCTGTGATGGACAATAGATTTGGAACAAATGATTTCCCGAATGAGAGTACGGAATGTGCTAGATCGAATTTCCTGAATGAGAGTAAGGAAAATTTCCTGAATGAGAGTAAGGAAGATTTCCCGAATGAGAGTAGGGAATGTGGTCAATCAAATTTCCCGAATGAGAGTACGGAATGTTTTCAGTCCAATGTCCCGAATGAGAGTACGGTAATGGAATTTGATGAACAAAATTCAGTTAAACATAGTGAAGATTTAAATGAAATCTATGAAAATAATGATAAATTAAAAAATTCGTATGTTGAAACCAGAAAAAGTGAACGAATAAAAGAGAGACCACGGATTTCATATAAGGATCTAATTGAGAATTGCATAATGAATGCAAATGCCTTGTTTGATACCATTCCAAATACATTTAACGAAATAAAGGATAGGAATGATAGAGTACAGTGGGAAGAAGCCATAAGAGAAGAGCTGGATTCACATTTCTTAAATAAAACTTGGACTTTAGTAAAAAGGCCTGAAGCGAAGAATATAGTTGATTGTAAGTGGGTATTTACAATAAAACATGATGAGTTAGGCAGGTCAATTAAGCATAAGGCAAGGTTAGTTGCTCGCGGTTTTACTCAAGAGTATTTAGTAGATTATGATGAAACTTTTGCTCCAGTGGTAAGGATTGCAAGTTTCAGAATATTGTTGTCTTTCTCAAACCACTTCAACTTGAAAGTCCATCATATGGATGTTAAAACAGCCTTCTTAAATGGTACGCTTCAAGAGGAAATATATATGTGCATTCCTCAAGGATTATCATGTGGTAATGATGTAGTATGCAAATCAAATAAAGCCATTTACGGGCTTAAACAGGCAGCTAGATGTTGGTTTGAGGTTTTTGAGGAAACTCTTAAGGAAATTGGTTTTGAAAATTCACCTGTTGATCGTTGCATTTATCTTCTTGATAAAGGTGACACCTTAAAGAACATATACGTATTATTATATGTTGATGACTTAGTTATATCAACAAGTATGGGGACGTTGAATAACTTCAAGAGGTATTTAATGGGAAAATTTAGAATTAATGATTTAGATGAGATTCGACATTTCATAGGAATTAAAATAGTTAGGGAAGAAAAAAGGATTCATCTTAGCCAATCTGCTTACAATGAAAATTTAATAAGAAAATTTAAAATGGATGAATGCAATCCAATTAGTTCCCCACTTCCTACCAAATTGAATTATGAAGCATTGAATTCAGATGTTAAGTATGATGCACCATGCAAAAGTGTGATCGGGTGTCTAATGTATATAATGCTTTGTACTCGACCAGATCTGAGTACAGCCGTTAATATTTTGAGTCGCTATAGCAATAAAAACAACAAAGAGCTATGGCAATGTTTGAAAAGGGTTCTTAGGTACCTTAAGGGTACTATTGATTTGAAATTTCCGACTATCCTTCTGCTTTCACCACCTATTTCATCTCTTCTCTATCCCTTTCCTAAAGAAGGTAGCACGGTACTTAACTAAATAGGCATTGTTGCCTGAAGTGCTACTTCTCTTTTACAAAAAAAAAACATTAACATTTGTTGCTACTCCAGTATATAATGATCATTTAGTTGGTTATGTAGATTCTGACTGGGGTGGATGCCAGAGCGATAGGGGGAGCACTACTGGCTATCTATTTAAATTAAATGACAAAGATTTAATTTGTTGGAATACGCGAGAGCAGACTTCAGTTGCAGCAATATCAACTGAAGCAGAGTACATGGCTTTATTTGGAGCAGTTAGAGAAGCTTTGTGGCTGAAATCATTATTGAAAAGTTTACGAATAGATTTGATTGAACCTATAAGACATTTTGAAGATAATCAAGGTTGTATAAGCATAGCAAATAATCCCTCATGTCACAAACGCTCGAAACACATTGATATTAAATATCATTTTTCTAGAGAACAAATTGAGAATAAACTAATTAAACTTATATATATATATATATATATCCACAGATAAACAAGTTGCTGATATTTTGACAAAACCTTTGGCGAACCATAGATTTATTGATTTGAGATCCCAGTTGGGTCTTAACATTTAATGCATGTATAGTATAAATGTAATTCTTTTTCTTAAAACCTGAATAACATTAAATGGATTTTATTTGTGAATTGCGATGGATAAATTGAATTTAAATTTAATTTTATGTAGAATCACATTTAACTTTAATTTAAGCTTTTACCTTTATGATCTCAACGTTGCATTAATTGAATTAGAACTTAATTTTTTTTATTTTTTATTTTAATATTTTTTTTTGAACTTTGTATTATTTGATTTAATGTTGGTCTGATTGGGTTTTTCTGGGTTTCCCCAATCCCAGCAACAAATGTTGGACCAAAGTATGTTATATTCCCCAGAAGGCTCGGCTTGTCTGTTTAGTTTTATGTATTACCCATAGTTTCTAATTTAAATTTTCTTGTATTATAATCTCATGTGTATGTTTCTTTTGAGGAGGTGTGTTGGATTTAACAGTTACATGTTGGATGATTTGGACTTCATGTTAAAATTGGCTGATGCAATAATTCATTTTTGTTCATCATCTTGCGCAAAAGCAACATACTTATGTGACTCTGTAAAATAGAAAGGGACAACACTATTACATAAATAGTGTGGTAAATTATTCATGCGTGTAGAGCTTTTCTATTTTGAGTTTCCTTTTTACTTCTTGTTCTAGAGTGTATCAGACAAGCCGACTATAAGCGAAATTAAAATAAAAAAGTTTGAATTGCGAAATTAAATAAAAGGTGTTTTATTTAATTGGAACTGTGATGTAATATTTCAACAGCTGAAAATAATAAAAACATTTTTTATTGATCTAACTACCCGATAAATAATATTCATTTTTATACATCGTTAACTACAACGTGACAATTGAAAGCAGTGGCATTGCCAGAATCAAAGTACTAATTTTACTAAAGCATACATTAGCTAAAGTACTGTTTATGAATACCATTTTTTAACAAACTTCAGTTAGCCTTAAAGTGTTTGTTAACTAACGTGTACTTTAAAGCTCAAGTAAGCGTTTTTTATGCATACAGCCGTTTTTTGAATGTATATTTAAAAATAAAGCCAGTACGATATTTTTTTTACCGTAGACATATAACATATACATTTTTTTAATATTTAAGAAATTGTTTATGATGTGGAACGATTATCTGTCGCTGCTGTTGAATTGCCTTGTATTTGTTGCTGAGTTTGTTTGCTGCTTTTGTAGGCAATTTCTAAAGTACGTTGACTTGATTATTAGACTCTTCGGGCCAAATTCTCCATGTCACCCAATACTTTGAGAGCACTATTAAAGTTATCGATTAATTGCAACCATTGTTGAGTTTGTTTTGCAAAATTAATAGCTCCTACATGCAATTGTTTCGCTTCCGCATCTAAACGCTTCTGATTTATATATGTCTGCGCCACACCAGAAACGATATAAATATATTTGGTAAAACGATTAATTTTATGATATTTATAGCCGTATGCATAAAAACTTAAAGCAGGTTTAAATGCCGTTGTTAAGCAAAATTTCTTAAAGTTGTATTCATAAAACGTTTTTACCTTAAAATAGCTTTGTTAAACCTTTGTTAACTTTAAAGTAGGCAAAAACCTACTTTAAACCTACAATAAAATGACAGTTCTATTTTATTATTGAAAAAATTTAAAAACAAAAGAAATTGTGTTTACAATATAGAAAAAAATGTGTATTTAAAAGCTTTTACTAGATTATCAATCTATAATTTTATATAAATTATTTGGTGAAAGTGTCAACAATATTATTAACAACTGTTTCAGCTGCATTGTTCACAAGTTTGGCAAAGGAAAATATGTTCAGTCCGTTTCGGGGGAATTAAGTGTGGAAGAAACAACAGCAGCTTCTAATAAAGAATACGGGTTTGTGACGCTTTTGATGTTAATTAAAAAATTGCGGTACGCATTAGAATATCATATACATTTTAATGATCAATTGTTAAGCACAATGGTTTGCTTGTTTGCTTAGATGGCCAGACAATCTCTTGTAAAGCTTGTAAGCGAAGGTCTTTGTTGGATTGATGATCAAGAAAATGAAAGAAGAAGTGGTCTGTTTCCAGCTAGAAATGCTCAATGTAATATATAAAAGTTTATTTGAGATTGTTGTTACTATTTAGATTTTATTTGTATACATTTGTACATTAAATTAAGAATAAGAAACATAAAATTTATATAAATATAAAAACCAAAAATCATGTTTTGATATTCCAAATTACACAGCTACAAATAAAATAAAAAACAATATTAAAAAGCCACTAGCCGTCTCTCGATCTTTTCCTTCAGTTCAGACTGAAATGTTAATAGTATTCAAAAATAATAATTATGTACGTATTTTACTTTAAATACCAATGCTTTGGCGGGTTGTCCTAATATATGTGATAAACCGTTATTCATACCATCATCTCTATGTTTCTGCTAAAAGCGCTTACATTTTGAGTCCAATATTTAAATAAAAATTTTTTGTACTTAACGCAATGATATAATAATAACTATCTCTCAAATAAGTAATGCAATAAAAAAGTTGACAGCAAGAATGGCTCCAGGAATAGATGGAATTAATAACAAATGTTTTAAACAACTAGTCGTCGTACAGCAAGTCGTTTTCCTACCGACCGTTTTACCTAAAAAACTCAGGCTATATTTATACTTCACGAGGAAAAGAAAACCTTGTTATATTCGTCAACGAAATATTAGCTTTTTAAATACGGAAGTTATATGGGAACAAAAAGTCAAATATTTAGGGATAATCCTAGATCCAAGAATGACATTCAAAGAGCATGTACAATATATAATTAATAAAGTAAATGTTCTGACGCGCACAATCTATCCTTTTATTTACGGTCTTTAAGTATTGAGAATAAAATGCTATTTATTAAACTTATTTTTCTGGCAGTACTATTTTATATGGCCCTATGTGGGCTAAAAGTGCATTTTGGCATATAAAAAGGCTGGAAATCGCACAGGACGACTAATTAAAACTTGTATATTTGAATGTATTTTTTTTAAGATGAACATGTACAATAAATTGAATTGAATTAACGCAAAACAAAAATGTAAATAAAACAAATGCTTATTGATGGACATATAATCAAAACAAGGCTCGTTATCCGAATACTTAGTTTATTAACATCCAAAAATTCTTTATAAGTTTTTCGTAAATCTTGCAAATTTACTTTTTCGTGTTTTGTTTTTTATTTAAAAGATTAATAAGAAAAACATAAAAAAATATATGCTAATTTTACTGAAAACAAAAATTATTTTTTATAGATCTAACTACCCGGATAAAAAATATTCATTTTTATACATCATTAACTACAAACTGACAACTTAAAATAGTGGCATTGCCAGAATAAAAATACTAATCTTGCTAAAGTATACATTAGTTAAAGTACTGTTTATGCATACCATTTTTTAACAAAGGTTTGTTAGCCTTGAAGTGTACGTTAAGTAATGTGTACTTTAAAGCTCAAGTAAGAGTTTTTTATGCATAAGGCCGTTAGTGTTTTCTATTATATAATATTAAAAATTTATTTAATTAAATTTTGGTTGATACACTTAAATTAGACAAATTGGTGTGAGTTATTTTTAAAGCACGCGTGTTCACAGACGAAAAGCAAAATTGAGAAGAAGAAGTCAATGGTGGTGGTTTTTTGTTTGTGTTGTTGAAAACATCAACTTCATTAGCAGCAACTGAATATTTGGTACTTAGAAGTAGTTGGTGTCAAAACAGTAATAACGCAACAATTCCCCCCGGCGGAGAGAGCTCACCTGAACCTTAGAGGAACTGTAACCCACCTACCCCTTGAAGTCGTTTGCGGTAGTGCTGTTTCAAGTGATAATTTTAAAGCTGGGCTGCAGTTAAGTTCATTGTCGCTGGGAACGTTCTGAGTTTCACCATCACATAGTATTTTCCCTTCCATAGTTCCTTCATCGGTAGCCGCCGACGCCCCAGGAATCAATGAACCATTATTGAGATCATTGGCTTCAGTGAAAGCTGGTTTCAAGTGGTCGATATTGATGTTGCTTTGCCGACCTCGGATCAGAATTGTAAAGAATTTGTCGAATCGTTTTAAAATTGGATACCGACCATCGTACGGATGGGAACGTGATGGCCGAATCGAGTCGTTACGGACGAAAACATGCGATGAGTTTTGAAGGTTTTCAGAAACGAATGTTCGAGGCGTCGAATGATGTGCAGTGTCGGTCGGCGGGATGCGCTAAAAGGGCTGCGTTAACCAGTTCGTTCTTACAGCGGTCAAAAGCAACTTCGGCGGTTGAATTCCACTGTAGCGGGGTGCGATCGTTTTTCTTATTGCCGATGATTAGATGTTGTAGTTGCATTTGATAAGATATAGCGTGTGGTAAGAACTTCCTATAGAAATTTACCATGGCGATAAACCTCTTGAGCTCTTGAGCCACTTTCGCTCTCGGAAAATCATGTATAGCTGCTACCTTTTCAGGTGAAAGTCGGATATTGTCGGCGTTGACAAAATCCATACCTCGCAAAACCTCGTTGATGAGTCTTTGAAACGTAGGTCTGCGTTGCATAGCCCGAACGTCGTGACATCGGGTGACATAGGCAAATTGACCCAAAATGTCGGGGAATAAATTATTCGCATCGTAGGTTTTTATTGCAGCTGCTTCGAAACGAGATGATGACGAAAGTTGTGAGACGAGTCCGGTGATGTTGTCGATTAGACGATTATGATGAGCCAACAAAAAATTATTGCACAAAGTAGTCAAATATTTATAATTCTTTAATACACTGGCGGCTCCTAAAAAATAAGATTAAATGTTTAATTATACAATTTAAGTTTATTGCTTAGGAAGCACATACTACATAACGATCACAGTTCCGATTGAACATTATTTAATTGGTAAATTGAACCGAACACTTGCATACACTTATTTTTTTTTTAATAAGGGAACGTTCGTCAACAACACAAAATACATAAAAAAACTTGAAAAAAACTTACCTTGTCGGATTCTTCGGGAACCGATGGAGTTTCCTTACGTCTGGGCAGTTTATTATACATTTGCGGCTCCTAAAAAATAAGATATTATTATTTATTAAGTAATTTAAATTTGTTCCTTAGGAAAAAAAAAATACTCACATTTTTTAGCTTTCCCCTTATATCCTTCGTTGTTTTATAACACCTGTGCATACGGATTCGTTTGTTGTATTTTTGACTAGCAAATTGGTGTAAATATTAGAAAATTATGGCTAAAAACCAACATTTTCTAAATATTTGCGCCAACTTGCATAAAATTGTAAAATAAAAATGTAAACAAATAAAATTCATTAACTCCTTTATATAAAAGAGACAGATGCATAAAAATTGAATAGCATGCTGTCTTGTAAAAACAAAGGGGTTAACTGTGGCGAGCCGCTTGCCAAGATTTTTTCCCCGTGTGGTTAAATAGTCATAACCTATGCTCTTGATAATATTATATAATTTCATATAATGACATCTTATGGTCAAAACTTGAGTAAAGGAACATTTCAAAAATCTTCCTACATAAGGCGATATGTGGTCATATTGGCCATTTTCATGTCTTCTTTGTCTTATATTAAACACAAACCTTACAACTTTATTAACCACAAGTTTTTTTCTATTAAGATTTCTGGCCATTGAACAAGATATACTTCCATACAATAGGATTTCCGAGACATCATTAATGCGTGGGCTACTTTGTATCGTATATGCTGAGGAAGGTACATATTAAGGCAGTATAATCTTCGAAGGGTAGAACAGACCCTCGAATATAAATTGTCGATATGATACGAATAATCAAGTCTCCGATCTATAATTATACCCAAAAGTTTCAGTTTATCTACAGATTCTAGCTCACTTTGTCCTATGTGAATTCTTATATCGGTAGAATTTATAGAGCCAAAGCACATAACTTTAGATTGCGAGGTATTTAAGATTAGGGAATTTGACCTTAACCAGCATTCAACTCGTCGTAATTTGTCGTTAATTACTGTCTGAAATAAGTCCGTTGAGGTAACGCTATGGAATAATAATTGAATGTCGTCTGCAAAAGCATATACTGAGCATGTCTCTGACTCAGATTTATTGAAAAAGTAAATATATACATAGAAAAAAAAATAATGGACCAAGAACAAATACTTGGACCACCCCAGCTTTCACCTGCCTTACATGTGGTTCTCTACCATTAAAATTTAGAAATTTTCTTCGTCCTGATAGGTACGAGCTCACAAGGTAACATGACATGTTTGAAAACCTAAAATCATTATTTAGTTTCTCCAACATTTTTACGTGGTTAACACGGTCAAAGACGTTGTATAAGTCTAATGGCACTAGAACACTTTTGCTGCCTCTATTTAAGTTTTCTCTTATAGATTCAATAGTTCCAAGCAAGGCAGATGATGAATTACAACCGTTGCGAAGTCCAGTTTGGCAATCATTTAATAAATTAACGTGCTCAATATGCTGCGGTATTTGCGACCTTAAGACATGTTTAAGTAACTTTGACAATGTAGGCAGTAAACTAATAGGTCTTAAGTTCTCAGTGTTGAGCGATCTTCCAGTCTTAGGTATTGGAATAACTTTTGCAAGCTTTCAATTATCCGGAAAGACAGATGTTGTTATGATGCAATTAATAAAATATAATACGTAGTTGCATATTAAAGGAAATATAATTTTCAAAAATTTCAATGGTATGCCATCAACACCGCAAGCATTTGATTTTACTAAGGGCAATATATAAATCGGGAATATTTACATAACTAAAGGAAAATATGCCAAGAGAACTCTCAAAACATATTGGTTCAAAACACTTTCAGAATTAAGGTTTAAGCTATTTAGAAAATAATTATTTACATTGTTAACATCTGCCTCAGTACTAGCATTGTTTCGGTCACTTCTACTTGCTTTTCTTAATTTATTCCAACATTATTAAATATACGACTAAAATAACCTTTTTGATTGGGCCAGTTCACACTGGATTAATATTTGTTCCGCACAACTTTTGTTCTTTCCAAAACACACTAGCACAAAATTGTATACGTATACACAGCTGTGTGTGTTAGTGTTTTTTATTCATTTCATGTTTGTTTTTCTTTAGGTATACACCACAGTATAATCGAGGAGAAGATAACAAACTTTTTAGCAAACTTTTTCTTTGTTTTGGCAAACTTTTTCTTTGTTTTGGAAAACTTTTTTCAGAGTTGCACAAAACGTACATGTACAACAACGTGCTTTCATGTATTACAATAACAAAAAGTAAACAAATTATGACAAAAATATACCATTTTTAAAATTGATTTTAAATAGTTAATTTAAATTGTATTTAAAAAAAAAACATGAATTGAAAAGCCTAGATCACAGAATCAGATTTTTCAGTTGTCACTTTTTTTAGTGAAAAAACGAAAGTACTGGAGCTTAAATTATTTGGAGTTATTTTAAAAATTTTTGATTTCAGTTTTCCATTAATAACTCCACAACCATTCCGCGTGCACAAATAGCGCTATATACGATCGATAGAGGATAAAAATACGAATCGATAGCAATATATCTTGTTTCTAAAAAGACTTTACGGAAAAAGTTATAAGGCAGCAAACTTCTAAAATTGGTAAAAAATCGTCAAACTTTTATGGTTTTTCATTTATAACTCAAAAACTATTCCGCGTGCCCATATGCGGCTATATACGTTCGATAGAGGATACAAATACGAATCGACAGTGACATGGTTATTTTCTGCAAAGACTGTACGGAAAAAGTTATAAAGCAGCAAACTTTTGAAATTTTTCAAAAATCGTCAAACTTTTTTTGTTTTTCAGTAATAACTCAAAAACTATTCCGCGTGCATATATACGGCTATATACGATCGATAGAGGACAAAAATATGAATCGATCGTGATATTGCTTGTTTCTGGAAAGACTTTACGAAAAAAGTTATAAGGCAGCAAACTTTTGAAATTTTAAAAAACTATCAACAATATTTTTTAGTTGGTCGGTAATGAAGTTTCTATGTAGAAGTTTTGCAGTAAAAAAAAAGTAAACAAACTATGTCAAAAATATACCATTTTTGCATTCGATTTTTAATAGTTAATTTAACTTGTATTTTAATTAAAACATATAAAATATAAAGCTTGTAGACCACAGAATCAAATTTTTCAGTTGTCACTTTTTTTAGTGAAAAAACGAAAGCACTGGAGCTTAAATTATTTGGAGTTATTTTAAAAATTTTTGATTTCAGTTTTCCATTAATAACTCCACAACCATTCTGCGTGCACAAATAGCGCTATATACGATCGATAGAGGATAAAAATACGAATCGATAGCAATATATCTTGTTTCTAAAAAGACTTTACGGAAAAAGTTATAAGGCAGCAAACTTCTAAAAATGGTAAAAAATCGTCAAACTTTTATGGTTTTTCATTTATAACTCAAAAACTATTCCGCGTGCCCATATGCGGCTATATACGTTCGATAGAGGATGGAAATACGAATCGATAGTGATATGGTTTTTTTCTGCAAAGACTGTACGAAAAAAGTTATAAAGCAGCAAACTTTTGAAATTTTTTAAAAATCGTCAAACTTTTTTTGTTTTTCAGTAATAACTCGAAAACTATTCCGCGTGCATATATACGGCTATATACGATCGATAGAGGACAGAAATGTGAATCGAGCGTGATATTGCTTGTTTCTGGAAAGACTTTACGAAAAAAGTTATAAGGCAGCAAACTTTTGAAAATTTAAAAAAATGTCAACAATATTTTTTAGTTGGTCGGTAATGAAGTTTCTATGCAGATGTTTTGAAGTAAAAAATAAGTAAAGAATAATCTGTTGGAAACCATGAAATGTATTTTACATATTATTTTAAAGAATATAATAGAAGAAAAATAAATCAATAAAAATTTTCATTTGTTATGAAAACTAAAAATATTAAGTAAAATTGTTAACAAACTGCTAAAAAATTCTTGTATTTTGTTCACTATTTCCCATCCTTGGTGATTGCATTTGGTCAGTTCCGATAGTTAAATTATTAGTCTGGCAACAGTAATAACTCGAAAACTATTCCGCGTGCATATATACGGATATATACGATCGATAGAGGACAGAAATGTGAATCGATCGTGGTATTGCTTGTTTCTGGAAAGACTTTACGAAAAAAGTTATAAGGCAGCAAATTTTTGAAATTTAAAAAAAATATCAACAATATTTTTTAGTTGGCCACGACTTACGAGACCGAGTTCGTATTAAAATCAAAAAAAAAAACAATTTTCTTTTTCTTTTGTACTTTATTTCTCTAAATCATTCTTATGACTGACTTAAATGTTAAAATATTAAATACTTAAATAGTTACAATATTATTAGAAGTGTTAATTCAGCTTTATTTAATAAAAATAAAATTAATGACTATTTCAATGAGGAAGTTTAGTAACCCAGTTAAAATGCTGACGAAGAGGAAGTGAAAAATAATTTATTGAACTCTTTTAAAATTAGTTTGTTGAACTTTTTGAAATAAAATGCTTACGAAGAGTTTAAATGCAAAATAATTGAATTTTAAAATTGGATTGCGAAATTGAACTTTTTTTAGGTTATTAATGAAATAATTTATTGTTGCCAATTAATAGGAGGGAATGGGTTAAGGTGTTTTTGGAATGGTTCGTTGACTTAACTCCTCCCCCGCTCGACTGAAGATTCTCCTGAGTTTTCAAAACAATCATGGTTTTTTGATTTTTTATTTTTTTATATATGTAAAGTATAATTACTATTGTTAAGGCTAATGAACTAAGCACCAAAGCTAGGCTATTAAAAGCATAGTTGAATTTTTTATGAAATCTAATTTCCTCGATTTTCTGAATATTTTCGATCTTGTTGGATACTATTTCATCGAACGTTATCTGCGATGTAAAATTATTTAAATTAAATTTTTGTTAACCAGAAAATGTTGTTCAAACTTATCCTCTGAATTATCATAGAGGTCCCCATTGATTTCTAGTCTGCATTTATTAAACGTTATTAATTGATTTCCATTCAAATTGAATATTCTATTATTACAGCTGCTATTGACTATAGAATTTACATGATTTTTTGTAATTACTAAACCTGGTTTTATTTCTATGGTTTCTATTTGTTTGTTAGTTCTTTTTAAACATTTGTTGATAAAAATACATAAATTTGATTTTCTTAGATTACTTCTTTTTACTTCATTATTAAAATCATAAGTTGAATTATTTATTTTTAAGATTTCTCTTTTCTCGAAGACAAGTTCTTCTTTGTTTTCATTAGGTATAGGTACAAAAATTGATCTTTTTTCTTTTCTTATATCTTTAGGTATTTGCATTATAAAAATTATTTTATTTTCTTTATACTGTCCTGCACTTAATCTCGTATTTTGCATTTTGTAGAGATCTATGTTGTAATGAATTATTTCTTCGCTTGTTAATACATTATTATTCATAGTATTTGTTTTTGTGGCTAAAAGATTATTTTGTATGTGTTCAATATTGTCTAGCAGAATTTTTATTTTCAGCAATATATCCAGATATAGGAGCTTATTTTCTAATTCTTCGTCATTTTTGGATATTTGGTTTAATTTTGATGCAATCCGTGTTCTGTCACTTTCTATTGCGTCTTTTAGTCTTGAAATTGTTTTGTTAAATACATGGTTTATCCCTATGTTCCCGTTGAGGTTTCCCATTATTGCATGATTGTTGTTGTCAATTGCTAATAAATGTCTTTCTATTTCTGTCCTATTAAAATCGTCCATTGTGCCATATAGCCATTTCATGCCTGTTCCAATAAAGTTTACTCTTCCTCTCGGATGCCTATTAGGAATGATTGTCTTGAGTTTTGATTTTGCCTTTTCCAGTTCTATATTAAGGAAGTGTTTGTCGTTGATATTTGATATTACTTTTATATTTTCCTCGAGTCCTTCTATGACATATTGAATTTCCTTAGGGTCAATGATGTGTAAAATAGTATTGTAATTGTAAGTTATGTCTACGTCTTCTAGTGCTATTTCGGCGAACCCATTGGTACTATTGATATTTTCGACAATCAATGTGGTGTTAATTACAGTGAAGAGTGTCATTATTATGGTTATTAACAGCGTCATATGTACCTGAAAATTTAGTAGTCCTTTTTATGTTAGTTGGATGGATATTTGATAAATTCATTTTTTTGTATCTAGGTTCTTGTTTATGTCTAACAGCTTTGTAGTTCTTCACGTACCCTTCCTGATTTGTGTTTTGGTATTCTTCCCTGTTAATATTCAACTTTGTAATTTTCCTCTCTTTTTGGGTCCGTAATAAATTATAAATCTTGTTCTTTTCTACTTTTCCATTTGCTATATCTATTGGTCTTGTCTTGGTTACGGAATGGATGGATCTGTTGTACCATTCAGTACATTTATATATTTTTTCTTGGACTGTTAAACCTGAATTTTCTATTTCTAATGTTCGGAATCTTTCTGCTAAGGTGCTATGAAACCTTTCGATATCCGCATTTCCGGTACGGGAATTTGGTTTCGTAAAATGAATTTCCACTTGTTCTTGCCTAAGAAAATCTTTAACGTTTGTTGAGTTGAATTCGTTGTCGGCTACTATGCGTTTTGGTTTTGAGGTGAGAGAGAAATATAAGCGAAGTTTTTCTATAAGTGTTATACTGTTTCTGTCTTCTAAGTAAATAGTGGAAGCCTATTTTGAAAATTTGTCAATGATGGTCAGGAAACTATGTTTCTTAATTACGTAAGTGTCCATATGTATTATCTCGTTCGTATCTGTGGGTGTTTCTGTTATAAAGAATTTCGGTTTATATGGTTTTCTGTCATATTTACCTCTACAACAAATGTCACAATTATTAATATATTTTTGGATAAGTAGTTTCAAGTTTTTGAAGTATACTGCATTTTTTAAACCCTGATAATTTTCGTTTATTCCTGCATGTCCGGTTTCTTCTTTGTGATATTTTTGAATATATCTGTAAGCCTCTTCCTCCGTTGTCATATCCTTAGCATGATATGAGCATCTGTAGAATTTTACACTACCATTAAACAACTCTATTAGCTTCTGTTGCACGATATTGTAATCTGAGTCTGAAATGCCAGAATAAATACCTACTTTCCCCGTTTTTATAAATCTTCTGAAGATGTCCGACATGAATCCACTCCTAATGTCGTCTAGACTTACAAAAATTTTTCTTTAATTGTCAACTATTTTAATTTCTTCCGTCTTGCTTTCTGTCAATATTATTTGGGTGTAAAAACGGTTAACGACTGACTCTAATATGGGAAAATGATCGTTGAGTTCCTCTTCTTGAGAGTGAATAGTAGCGGTTGTACTTATATTGTCTAAGTCAATTTCTCTTGTGTTTTCATCTATTGCGCAAATTTCGCCAGGGTCTGCATTAATTCTACTGAGAAGATCGGCTAGAGTATTCTCTTTGCCTTTGATATACCCGATGTTAATATCGTATTCGCCAAGTTTGAGTAACCAACGTTGAAGCCTAGGATTTATGTCTTTTCCTTTATATTTTGTTTATAGCCATTTTAGTGGTTGGCGATCCGTCATAAGGTCAAAGTTTCTACCATATATGTATGGCCTGAAGTAATTTACTCCCCAAACGATAGCCAACAACTCTTTTTCTGTTGTCGAGTATCTCCTTTCGTGTTCATTTAGAGTTCTACTTGCGTAACTGATAGGATGATTATCCTGTGTTATTACTGCTCCTATTGCGAATTCGCTGGCATCTGTTGCTAATTTAAATTTCCGTTTAAAGTCTGGGTATTTAAGAATGGGTGTATCAATCAGTAGTCTCTTGAGTTTGTAGAATGCATCTGTATACTGAGGGTCGTTTTTATTTATCTTGGTGTCTTTTTTTAAATATTTTGTCAAACCATGAGCAATTTTTGCGTAATCTTTTATGAATTTCCTATAGTATCCTGTTATACCTAGGAATGATTTTATCTGTTTCTGGTTTTCTGGAAGTTTTAGTTTTTGGATAGCCTCGATTTTGTTCGGGTTAGGTTTGATTCCCTCGGTGGTGAGAATGTGTCCTAAATATTCGGTAGATTTTGCGAAAAAACTGCACTTATCAACTTGGATCTTAAGATTATGTTTTCTAAGGGCATTAAAAATTTTCTGTATACTATATGTTCCTGTATTGTGCTACTAAAAATTAAAATATCGTCAAGATATACGACGCATATTTTATTGATGTATTCCCTTAGCACTGAATTTATTAACGTTTGAAAAGTAGCAGGGGCATTCTTTAGTCCAAAAGGCATACGAACGAATTCGTAATGTCCTAATGGAGTAGAAAATTCTGTTTTCTTTCTATCTTCCTCTTTGATAAGGATCTGATGAAAACCTTTGGCTAAGTCGAGAGTCGTGAAGTACTGTGCTCGACCAGCTTTTCCAAAATTGTGTCAATATTTGGGATGGGAAATTTGTCACTGACAGTTATTTCATTCAAAGCCCTATAGTCTATTACTATTCTCCATTTTTTTCTCATTGAATTGTCCGACTTCTTGGGTACAATCCATAAAGGAGAATTGTATGGAGATATACTTTCCCTAATTATCCTTTGTTCTAACATTTCCCGCATTTGCTTATTGATTTCTTGTTCATGAATCTGAGGGTACCTATATATTTTCGAATATACCGGTTTGTTAATCGTTGTTTTGATCTCATGTTGTAGGCCGTGAGTGTGAGTAAGTAAGTCACCTTCTTGAAAAAATAGATCGGAATTTTTCTGAATAAGTTCCGTTAGGAATGTTTCTTCTTCTTTATTCACATCATTACGTTTTAATTTATCTAAAATATTATCTGATTGTATTTCTAAGGTTTGAATTTAATCTAAATTGTATGGGCAAGAGTTTATAAATTTAATTTTATTGCCGTTTATCTGTAAGAAATCTTCCTCGAGGTTTATGATTGCTGAGAAAGCTTTCAATATATTTTGTCTTATTAAGGCATCGAAATTTTTCCCATTAAAGTTGGTTAATTTCCAGCACATAAGATTGTCTTCTTTAAATCCCCTAGGAAGGGGTGTAATGATTTCTTCGTCGATACAAAATTTACCATTTATTGTATTAAAGAATATAGGTTTTTCTAGTTTTGTCCTTTTATAATTTGTCAATAACTTTTTGTTAAGTAATGAGGTCGTTGATCCTGTGTCGAGTAGGCATTTAATGGTCGTGTTTTCACTGGAAATTTACTTCTCCTGTATTATTATTCTCGATATGGTCTACTTCCATTGGGGTAGGCCCATTATTATTGTGTCCAAAAGTTCTGTTCGAGTGTTGGGTCCGTCTTGATTGCTGAGAATTATTTGTGTTAATGAAAGTCTGTCGCAATTGAGCAGGATTGTTATTTTGACGAACTTGAGAAGGGTTATTATATGAATTTTGGGGTGATTGATGTGTAAAAGTTTGTTTCTGTTGGTATGTCCTGTTCTGTCCGTTTTCGTTATGGTTTCCTTGTTGTTGGTATCGCTGATGTGTATATGTGTATTTCTGAAACCTATTGTTGTGTTGTCCTAGTATCCCTGTCTCTTCCAAGACGTAGTAGGCTTCCCTAAGGGTGGATATATTCCCACTATAAATAATGCTAGCCAAATTTGGGTGTATACCGTTCAAGAATGTTTTTAGTATAATTGATTCGTTTATCTTAGGTGAAAACTCTAAGGGTTTATTTATATTGAATTCATACTTAGTATTTAATTTGTCTAGTATATTCTTAAGATACTTAAAATATTCGCTTACGTTGTTGTAGTTTTTTATATTAATCGCCTGGTGGTAAAGGTTGTGATAGCTTTCCTTGAAGCCAAAGTTTTTTATCAGTTCTTCTTTTATTTTAGCCCATGTTGATTCTGGTCCTAGGGTCCTTATTACTTGTAGAGCCGATCTTTGGATCTTGTTTCTAATGTACCTCTCGAATACAAACTGCTGTAGGATGACATTTTCTTGGAATAATGGCATTATCAGCTCCACTTCTTTTATAAAAGATGATAGGTCGTAGTCTTTCGTACCATGGAATTCTTTGATCCGGGCAGCTTCCTTTATCAAGTCGGATCCAGATAGTGTGGTTGGTGCTGGTGAGTTATTGGTGCTTTGTGGTGTAGACATTTTTATTTTAGTTTTTTTTGTTATAAGAAATATTGTCTTTAGTTATTTTTGTTTTTATTTATGACACTTCACAATGTGAAATTGTTTAAATGAAGTCTTTTGACTTTTCACTTTTGTTCTAATAGTGTCCTTTAGGATAGTCACTATTTTTCTTTATTAGGTTTCTTTACGTGAAGTCTTTTGACTTTTCACTTTTGTTCTAATAGTGTCCTTTAGGATAATCGCTATTTTTCTTTATTAGGTTCTTTTACGTGAAGTCTTTTGACTTTTCAATTTTGTTCTAATAGTGTCCTTTAGGATAATCACTATTTTTCTTTATTAGGTTTTTTTTTTTCGTTTAAATGAAGTCTTTTGACTTTTCCCTTTTATTTTAAAAGTGTCCTTTAGGATAATCACTATTTTTCTTTATTAGGTTTTTTCCGACTGCGCCACTTACGAGACCGAGTTCGTATTAAAATAAAAAAAAAAACAATTTTCTTTTTCTTTTGTACTTTATTTCTCTAAATCATTCTTATGACTGACTTAAATGTTAAAATATTAAATACTTAAATAGTTACAATATTATTAGAAGTGTTAATTCAGCTGTATTTAATAAAAATAAAATTAATGACTATTTCTTAGTAACTCAGTTAAAATGCTGACGAAGAGGAAGTGAAAAATAATTTATTGAACTCTTTTAAAATTAGTTTGTTGAACTTTTTGAAATAAAATGCTTACGAAGAGTTTCAATGCAAAATAATTGAATTTTAAAATTGGATTGCGAAATTGAACTTTTTTTAGGTTATTAATGAAATAATTTATTGTTGCCAATTAATAGGCAGGGAATGGGTTAAGGTGTTTTTGGAATGGTTCGTTGACTTAACTCACGCGACATACTTTTTTAGTTATTAATGAAAAATAAAAAAAAATGGAAAATGACAATAAAATACAGGCTATAATCTTCCCATTTAATAGATCACCTAAACGAGTACCTACAAAGATTCTGTACGCCCGAGGGAATATTATTCCAATTAAGGAAGATATTAAATACCTAGGTCTTGTATTGGATAAAAAGCTATTGTTTAATAGACATGTCGATTATATATGTGATAAAGTAATCAAATGTGACCGTGCTCTGTACCCCATTCTTAACAGGAGATCTAAGCTCAAAAACAAGTTATTGCTGTACAATATGTGTATTTGCCCAATCATAACCTATGGTTGCCCAGTCTGGTTTCACAAAACGGCCAAAACCCACAGGAAAAAGTTGCAAATTATACAAAACAAACATTTAAAAATAATACACAGACTCCCTCCGAGATATCACACCAACTATCTTCACACTAGATTCAATTATAAAATGATACACGAGTTTGCCAATGATTTAACGCTGTCATTTAATAAAAAATGCAGATTGTCTAATATTGAAACAATAAGAAATTTGGTAAACACCCACTAGGTCTCCTTCTTCTGCGAAAGAGTCTAACTAGTGCTGTCTTATAAATTTCATTATATCAATTTTCAAGTTCGTAAGAGGTTTTTCATGACAAAGTTTCCTCAAGTCTGATTTATCATCTGCCTTTCTATTAGATTTAATTGTTGTAATACGTTTAAGTATAATCTCATAAATGTACCTTATAGTTTTGTAAGACTTGTAAATAAAATAAAAATTAAAAAAGCGATTTTTTAAAAATTTTAAAAGTTTGCCGCCTTATAATTTTTTCCGTACAGTCTTTGCAGAAAAAAACTATATCACTATCGATTCGTATTTTTATCCTCTACTGATCGTATATAACCGTATATATGACCGCGGAATAGTTTTCGAGTTATTACTGAAAAACAAAAAAAGTTTGACGATTTTTTAAAAATTTCAAAAGTTTGCTGCTTTATAACTTTTTCTGTACAGTCTTTGCAGAAAAAAACCATATTACTATCGATTCGTATTTGTATCCTCTATCGAACGTACATATATAGCTTTATATGTGCACGCGCTATCGTTTTTTAGTTATTACTGAAAAACAAAAAAAAATTGGCGATTTTTAAAAAATTTTAAAAGTTTGCCGCTTTATAACTTTTTCCGTACAGTCTTTGCAGAAAAAAACTATATGACTATCGATTCGTATTTGTATCCTCTATCGATCGTGTATAGCCGTATATATGCACGCGGAATAGTTTTCGAGTTATTACTGAAAAACTAAAAAAGTTTGACGATTTTTTAAAAATTTCAAAAGTTTGCTGCTTTATAACTTTTTCCGTACCATCTTTGCAGAAAAAAACCATATTACTATCGATTCGTATTTGTATCCTCTATCGAACGTATATAGCCTTATATGTGCACGCGGAATAGTTTTTGAGTTATTAATGAAAAGCCAAAAAAATTGACGATTTTTTAACAATTTTAGAAGTTTGCTGCCTTATAACTTTTTCCGTAAGGTCTTTTTAGAAACAAGATATATCACTATCGATTAGTGTTTTTATCCTCTATCGATCGTATATAGTGCTATTTATACACGTGGAATGGGTCTCGAGTTATTGATGGGAAACTGAAGTCATAAATGTTCAAAATAACTCCAAATAATTTGAGCTCCAGTGCTTTCGTTTTTTCACTAAAAAAAGTGACAACTGAAAAATCTGATTCTGTGGTCTACAGGCTTTTCAATTCATGTGTTTTTTTTAATACAATTTAAATTAACTATTTAAAATCTATTTTAAAAATGGTATATTTTTGTCTTAATTTGTTAACTTTTCGTTATTGTAATACATGGAAGCACGTTGTTGTACATGCACCTTTTGTGCAACTCTGAAAAAAGTTTGCCAAAACAAAGAAAAAGTTTACTAAAAAGTTTGTTATCTTTTCCTCTATGTTGATTTTATGAAAACATTCTCATGGAATCAGTTTGGCTTTGGATATAAGACTCTTAGGTTTTTTTAATATAATATTGGGGTAAAATTTACTGATGAGCTATGTGAGCAATAGTGCAATTGCAATATGGATATGCTCTCCCCCATTACAATACATTTCATATTTATTTTTTTAATTTTATTTGGATAAATGTTTTATGAGAATATCATAAAATGTTTATTTTTAATAAAAATTTTTGTAATAAATATTTTATGAGAATATCATGAAATATTTATTTAAAGGAATCAAGCACGAAATAAAATTTACTTATTAATATTTTAGTAAAAATACAATTTAAATTACCTATTTAAATTAATTTTGAAAATTATATATTTTTGACATAATTTGTTTTACATATTGCACATGACGGTTGAGTTAATTTTTTGGAACTGTGCTCTTTTGTGCAACCTTGTTAAAAGTTTAACTTTCTCAGAGTTTGCTAACTTCTCCTTTCTTCGTTGTTATCGCTAACAGTTTGTTTCATAGAAAATTAATTATCTATGGTTTGTTTGGCGGCAGTTTGCCTTTAAATTTGTATTTATTTATATTATTAAAGCATGGATGTAAAGGACATTAATGACTTGGAACAATTTTCCGCAATAATTATAAATGAACTACAAACATTTGGAGTAAAATATCGGAAGCCAAAAATGAAAAAAATTCAGGTGTAATACTTCATATTATAAATTTAGCATGTCAATAATATTTATTTACAAATTATAGAAAAAATCTGTCGGAAAAAATATATTTTTTGCGAATCTTAATGTTCTGGGTTTAACAGAAGTTATTCTTTCAAATGGAAAAGTAGTTGAAATTCCACAATTTGTGGCAGAGGCCTGCAACCGGATTTTGGAGCAAGTGGAAACGGAAGGTATATTTAGAAAAGCTGGTTCCTTTGTTCGGCAGAAGGAAATTCGAGTAAGCTATTATTATGAAAAAATGTATGCTCGCTTTACGTTTTTAGGATTACAAAGTTCAGAAAATATTGAAGCAAATTTAAGAACTGCCAATATATCGCATTGATTAGTGGAAAAATTTAATATAGTATAGCCAAGCTACTGTAAACAAAAAACCTTATCGAGGTTGATAGATAATTAAAATATAAGATGAAAAGGTATACAGAAAGTTCAAAGGTCTTTAACTCGGAAAATAGCCAATTTTTATACTTAAGTTTTAATTCTTATTTTTCAGTTCTCTATCACTCCTTATACTTTATCAAAAGGATGAGTTTTTTCCAAATTTCGAAAAGAACTCATTATTGCTCTTATTAGTGAAATTGTTTAAATAGCTTTGCCGTTAGGAAAGTTTTGTGTTATTACATCGCCCTCGAGAACTAGGGGTTCTGTAGTGTACTAGCAGTTAGCGAAAAGTATAAAAAAATATAAAAATTATCCCTCTAAAATCTCCTTGCAATGCTAAACCCTTAAAACGCAAAGTATCCCAAAATTTAGTTATATCAGTAAGGCACATGATCTTTGGTGTGGTGGCAAATCCAGATTTAAATCCAATCGGTTACATATAGGATTAATTTGACAAAATAATGGGCAACGACTATATTTCAATGTGTTAGTATTTATATTAAAAATTAAAAATAATGTATTAACCTCATATTTGTCTAGATATATAATGATAATAAGATATGTTCAGCCTTATAATTTAAGAAACAATGAGGACTTGAGACTAGCCTCATTTAGAAGCGCAACAACACAGAATAGTTTAATTTACAAGGGATTTGTTTATTTAATGAATTACCAAATAATATAAAAAGGGAACTGAATGTTAATCGATTTAAATAATTAACTACAGCATATGTTATAGATAAATTTCAATACCAATTTATTGTATTCAAACAGTTAAATATTGACTAATTAAATTTGAAAATAAAATCAAAAAAATTAGTTCTAATGCAGAAATGGCAACATTTGGACTTGACGTTACGAATAATTAGTACGTTGTGGGCAAAACCAATTACAAGCTAAAAGAAAGGCAAACAAAATAATTGCAATAACTTTTTTATACCTTTTTTAATACAAAACTATTATTGACGAACTTTTGTTAGCATTTAATAACTTTTTTCCACTAAATCAAAAGAAATATAATATGCATATATCAACAGTAATTCTTCAATTTTGTGTTTTTCTGGTCTTAGCAAATCCGCAGAGTATATTAATCCTTTTTTAAATTAAATGAAACTTTTAAATTAACCGAACCCGTTTTCAAAATACAATCATTTTTGATAAATTTTTGATAATTATGCATCTAATTGTCTTTTTCTAAAAATTCTATTACCAATACCTACAATCAAAAGCACAAAAAAAAAAAAAGATTTCTTTCGCCTATTAAAAATTTTTTCCAATTTATTACGCTTAGAGTTTATATTATATAAGCTCGTTCCGAACAACTAACGGAAAAAATAAATTACTTATAATAAAAAAATACTTTTGTAGTTTATAATGCTTAATATGTATGTATATATATTATCATTTTCCCAATAGGAAAGTCTTGAAGCCGGTCTGCCCCTAGGAAAATCTCATCATGTAATAGATGTGGCAAATGTTATTAAATATTTTTTTCGCGAACTTCCAGAACCTCTTATTCCGCCATTTTTACAAGAAACACTTTTGGGATGCTTACAAGTTGGAGTGAATTCTGTTAAAGCTATAATATTAGCTTGTTTGCTGTTGCCGCCTTTAACAATAAATACTCTTTCATTTTTTATGCAGTTTTTGTACACAGTCTCACTCAGTGAAAATTGTAACAAAATGTCAGTAGAGAGTTTAGCTATAATTTTTACGCCTGGGCTTATGCCATATCCAAACGTAAACAACCTTCGTTTTGCAAATCATGTAAAAATTATACGAATCCTCATTGAAAATGCAAATAATATTGGAACGATACCAAGGAATATTGAACTGAAACTACATGAAAACTTAAAGAAATTAACTTTGGCAGGAAATCGTTCAGGTCACACTGCATTATCAGCAAAAAAGGGGAAGAAAAGACATAGCGGTTAATTAATTTGTGATTTCGTATGAAGTGAAACTCACTAGTTCTATTATTTTTACAGACATTTTTTATGGCCTGAGAAAGATAGTTGGGACAACTGGAATTTCTCAGTGTTTGGACGACACAATTTATGATAAGAAATGTCGGTCAAAACATGATGAACCTAGTAATGAAGAGAATATGAATCTTATGACGGCAACACCATGCGTTAAAGAAAGCAAAAAACGAAGTCTTGTTCCTTTCTCCGCGTTCAGTTCTAAAAAAAAGTAAGTAAATAATTTTGATTTTAAAAGGTTTTATAAACACTTACATTTCATTAGCACTTTTAAAATAAATAAATTATAAGGTTTGCAACAACGCTAACTTCGTGCAATTTGTTAATAGATTTTTTAAGATTGTTCTTTTTTATTTAAAACTTTACATTTTTAATCACTAAGATAATTTTAATTGTATATTCATCCTTATCGTGTCTTCATTTCGAACCTGCGTGCTCACGACAGATAAAAAAAATTTCTCGTGTCCATTATTTTGTTTACTTACATTTTTACAAGCTCACACGAATAAAAAAATAATTATCAGAAAAACTCACTCTCAGAATTGACTAATAAAATAAAAGCAAGTAAAATTTAGAAACTAACTAGCTATTCTTAAACAAGGGTCGACAAGTGATACTATTTTCTAAGAAAAACTAATTTCGACAGTTTAAAATTGCCGGGATCTCATTTGTCTTCCTTTATAACCTTTATTAATAAAATTTCTTAGAAGGTTAGAATTAGAATTGTCGTCGTTAATAAAAAAATATTTGATTTAATCCATATTGCTCATCTTTTAGATGCAAAAGCAATTCTAAAGGCCGTGTCAGATAAAACTTTTGCTTTGCGTTGCGTCAGAGTTTCGCTTTGACATTTGAGTTAAAATGTACGTAAATGTATGAAAGTTGCCACAAAAAGCACTTTTGACGCAGCGCAAAGCGAAAGGTTAACCAACATTCAACTTTTTGCGCGCTTTGACAAACACCTGACTTTTATTATTTGTGTTTGTGTATTTGTGTGTGGACGTAAAAAATAACATTTTTAACTTGTATTTTTTTAAACAAAACAAATAGCACTAGAATTTAAAATATGTAGCATTTTTATGTATTTTTTTGAATAAAACAAATAGCACTAGAATTGAAAATATGTAGCTTTTTTATGTATTTTTTTTAATAAAACAAATAGCACTAGAATTGAAAATATGTAGCTTTTTTATGTAAACAAAAAATTCATGAGTGTTGTCAAAGTTTATTGTGACATACACCACTTGATTTACGCTTTTGCTTTAAAGTTGCAAATGTCACGCAAAGCAACAAAGTTTTATCTGACATCGCCTTAAATGATACTTTTACTTTTTACAAACTATTTTTATCTTTCTTATTAGGTGTTTGACACTGTGGCAGACATTTAATTTGTTGTTTTCTTTATTACAGTGAACGATTCTGTAATAAGAAATGTTAAACAAAATGAAGGAAATTTAAAGTCTAAAAGAATTTTGATTAGATGAATACTAACTGTAGAAAAATACCCAAAATAGAGTTAAAAAAAGAGTTCTATTTAAAGTTTGGTGAGCGATATAGCAAATCGGTTTTTATAAAAGATAAAAGAGTTGAGTTACAAAAAAAAGTCGAGAGATTTTATAGGGCTCTATATGAGGGAGACATTAGTGGATCAAAATTTTTAATAATATAAGGGTCGGGTCTGGTTGACATTGCATTTTTTTTTAATTATTGTATTTATTTTTTATACCACAGAGGTTTTTTTATTTTATTTTTACAACTTCAATATGAGACTGTGCGAATCACTTTCTTGGGTACAAATTTATATTACATTTTGAACAGCTGAGTTCTGTTTTGCTTCCGCACTGCCCACATCAGGTACGTTTTCCAATTTTATTAATTATAATGTTAAATTTATCTGTCCCGCTTAAAATTTATTGTGCACTTATTACAACTTGCGAGAAGCACGTCATCGGCTTTCAGGAACTGTTGCCAAGGATTCAGCATTGGATAGTCTGATTTTCGAAACATGCAATGTGCTTAAGTTTTAAAAGAAAATAAATAAGAAATAAGGTAAACAAGCGGGTATTCTGTTTAATACCTGTATAGTTTTCTAAGAAAACTTATGCGCACAAGACAACAACAGCTTTTTAGTTGCAAACTGCGTAGAAGTTTTGTACACGCAGAACAGCAGTAATTGGGTATGCTATTTACTAGCTGCGTGGTTTTCTAGGAAAACTTGTATACATAAGACTACAACTACTACCTTAAAATAAATTCCAGGAAGAGATTTAACATCATAAAAACAAAAAAATACACACAGTCCAACAGGCGCCTATGCATTGAATGAATTACATAACAGCAACAAAATACAAAGAAAGTAGAAAATTCTTTATTTTTCTAGACCCCTACCAGCGTAGACAGCGTCCCAGTGGATAGTTAGTTAAAACATAAACTCCATGAAGTAAACTTGCATCTTTCGTAAATTGTTCTGTGGCAACGTACAAATCTTACTTTGTGTGTAGTGTAGAGAATGAGGATCGATATGTAGTGAAAGTGGTTTAATGGTGTTAATTCGCGGAGTTTTAGTATTACTTAGCACTTCTGCCGATTCCGTCCAGCATAAAAATGCCGATTTGTTTTGGAGTCAGTATTGTCTGAGCACTTCTGCCGAATATAAATTAAGGTCCAATACTTTTACCTTATCATTTAACATTAATTTCAATTGAATAAATATTTACAGCTTATATACTAAAATTATGTCTATTCAGCATAATTGCATTCAATTAATTTACCCATGAACCAAATAAAATTTATGTCGATGTTACCGTATCAAATTTTATTTTCATGGTCAAATGAAATTATGCTGATGTAAAGAAATAAAATATATCTACAGTGTGCCTTAAAAAAAAGTATAAAATTTGTGTTTAACAGTGTATACACAGTACAGTAGTCAATTTAAAAACTCTAAAATCGGGTGTTATTTATTTTACAATAAAGAACTCAGCAAGAACAAAACGTTTATAAAAGGTATAAATGTAACAGTATATATTTCCTCGAACTCGAATTCGGTAATTATTCATACCATCATCAAACAAATCAATTCCACCCATTTATTGATTGTATGCATGGACCGTAAGCGGTTGTTCAATATTTGGCATCTTCCGGATTTTAAGGTCTAATATCCTTGCTCGGCACATTGGCTGTACAGGCATACCTCGTTTAACGCTCAAGTTGCGTTCCTGAAGATTGAGCGTTAACCGAAATAGCGTTAAAAAAGGCACTATTTGCATTAAAATCTGGGGTTCCGTTTTTTTTGCTGCCTTGAAGTAAAAAATGACAAATAAGATGGGTATTTTATTTAAAAATATATCTTTTAATCTAAGTAATTTTATTATTTGTGCTTGATTCCTTTAAATAAATATTTCATGATATTCTCACAAAATATTTATTACAAAAATTTTTATTAAAAAATAAACATTTTATGATATTCTCATAAAACATTTATTCCAATTAAAATAAAAAATATTTGAAATGTATTACTGCGGGGGAGAGCATATCCATATTGCAATTTCACTTTCGCTCACAAAGCTCATCAGTGAATTTTACCCCAATATTGTATAGAAAAACCTAAAAGTCTTATATCTACAGCCAAACTGATTTCATGAGAATTTTTCCATAAAATCAACATAGCATAGACAGCAAGACTCAAAAACATTTCTATACAAACACAGCAAAACATTTCAAAACAACAAAAAACATTGTTTATTTTCAATCATTTCTTTTATTTAATGTGTACTTCATTTTAAAATTAGAAATTAAATTATAATTCAAAATAACAATATTGCAATAAAAACACATATAAAAAGATAAGTAATATATAACACGGCCAATAATTTAATAGAGAGAATTTTAACAATTACTGACAAAGAATTCCATAGAAAGAACAAAGAAAAGATTAGAAATATTTTAACTGAGAACAATTTTCCAATACGATTAACTAATAGGTTAATTAATCAATTTAATAATAGGAGGAAAAGAGTTTTAAGTAGTGGACCGGAACCCAAAATATATAAATCGATAAATTATACTGGTATATGGGCTGAAAGAATAGAGAATTCAAAAATTTATGATACAAATAAACACAAAATGGCATACAAACACATTAAATGGGTTGTTTAGTAAAACTAAGGATAAAATTCAAAAATTAAATATGTCCAATGTAGTGTACAAAATTCCTTGTAACGGTAATGTTAAGTAGGATTGTAATAAGGTTTATGTAGGCACAACAAAAAATAAATTAAAAACTAGAATCGCAGGACATAGGTCAGACCAGAAGTACAGCAATAATATTAGTTTACAAAAAAACAGCATTGTCTTCGCATTGCTCTAAAGTTAATCACTATCCTAATTTTGAAAATGTTTCAATTTTAAATTTAGAAAATAATTATAAACGTCGTTATATGTTAGAAATGTTACAAATAATTAAAGTACCTTTAACCAAAAGAATCAATTTTAAAGCAGATACGGAGAATGTTTTTTTTTTTTTTTTAAAGTAGCACTTCAGGCAACAATGCCTATTTAGTCAAGTACCGTGCTACATTCTTTAGGAAAGGGATAGAGAATAGATGAAACAGGTGGTGAAAGTAGAAGGATAGTCGGAAATTAACTGCCGTATATAAGACAGCCCAGCGACCAGTGACTATGCCTTCATCGCTGAGCAGCCCCACCGACAGTCAATTTTTATTTTTGTAGTGAAAAAAACCAAGGTCTCCGTTGGGAATCGAAGCCACAACCCCCATATTTACAAGCTAGTACACTACCTACTAGCCTACAGGGGGACCTAATACGGAGAATGTTGCACAAAATTATAGACATTTGGTGCATAAAATTATAAAACAAAACTCAGTATCTGCTTAATATTAATAATTAATACTTTAATTTTTTGGTCATTTAATTTATGTTTTTAGAATATATGTGTAAAATACTATTGTTTTGTAAATTTGTTATGTATTTTCAAAATTGCTTTTTATTTAAAAAATTTTTTAATATTGAAAATTTGTTTGTATGTATGTAAAACAAAAAATTTTTTTCAATTTGTCGTTTTTTATTGTTTTTGTTTGTTTTGTTTTTTTTTTTTTTGTTTTCCTGATGATGCCAACCAACGGTGTGGCGAAATATCGAAAAAATAATAAAAAATAAAAGTTTTTTAAACATTTTTTTATTAAATTGACCTAGTGCTTTCTAATTAACTACTAAAAAATATTAAAAAGGTCAAAAAACTATAACTATTATGTAGTTAATTATTTTTTGTTAAATACAAGTCTAAGGTTGTTTGCTTTGAGTGTTTCCTTTTCTCATTTAATAAATCCGTGTAGGGTGATAAAGTGTTCGTTATTTTCCGTTTTATCGCGCAGACCTTTCAAAATTATAGGGAATTCCCAGAATTAGGGAATTTTTTTAGCCTACTTTTATTTAAAAAAAACGTATGGAAAAAAATGCAAACTATGTATATTTTCAGCTGCTTTTTATGACGACTATGTTTCGAAAAATGACAAAAAATTTTAAAAAATAACGACAAAAAAATTGTTTTTTGAAGAGCGTTATAACGAAACAGCGCTAAACGAAGTAGCGTTATGCCTGTACTCCTAAGGACATTACAGTGATTACCTTTAACAATAAGTATTTAATTAATTTTATTTGGGTACGGTTTTCCGTCGACCCTCGTCAAATTTGGTTTGTGAACAAACCGGTTTCGGCTGTTTGCCATCTTCAGTGTTCTTTTCGTACTAGTTGCGTTCTATTGTCAGTTGTGTTTATATAGTTCGTGTCTCCCTTTGTGTTATTGCGTTCGTCCCTTTTTTTTTGTGTGACATAATAATCTGTAATTATACGTTTATGATGTTCTTTATTGCTTTGGTCTTGTGCACCTGCGTAACGTTTTTGTGTTGGTGTAGTGTTTGTTTTCCTGTAAAAATGTTTCAACGGTTCAAATATTGTGTCCGAAGCAGTGTTTATTTGTTCATTTATTATTCGTCCGTCAAATTTTTTTTGTTTGTATATTTCCATGTTTTCTAATACATTTAGTCTCCTTCCTTTATGCTGGGTATGAAGCAGTTTAACCGTTGTCTTTATATGTCCTGGTGTACATTTGTTGTTAAATATAAGGTTCGCAAAGTTCGATTCTGGAGTTGATTTTGGTTGTCGTAGTTTTTTGTTATAGTCTCTAATGTGTTCTCTAAATCTGGTCTTAATTTTTCGTCCTGTTTGCCCGATGTAGCTATAATGGCATGTACAAGTTAATTTGTACACTCCTTGTTTGTCTAGTATATTTGCCTCAGTTGTTTTATTCCGTAGTATTCTGCCTAGGTTGTTTCTTGTTTTGAATGCGGTATTGATGTTGTGTTTTTCAAAGAATTTCGCCAGTTTGTACGTTGATTTTCCCATATATGTTAATGTAGCCCATTTTTTCTTCTCCTTCTCCTTCTCCTGTTCTTTGTTCGTTATAAATTGTTTCTTAATGTTATCTACGAGGCGCTTTTTGTATCCATTGTTTTCCGCTATGGTGTATATTGTCTCCATTTCCTTCATATACATTTGCCGTGTTAGTGGTGTTCTCTCAAGTCTTGTTATTAACTGCCTGATTGCTGCGTTTTTGTGTTGCAGGGGATGATTTGATAAGTTTTGTATTATTGTGTCCGTTGCTCTTGGTTTCCTGTATATTTCATATTCGATTCTGTTCGAGATTAAGTTCCTCTTGATCGTTAGGTCCAGATAATTAATTCTCCTCTCCTCTCCCTTTTCCATTGTAAATTTTATGTCCTTGTGTCTTCCATTCAAGTAATCTAGAATTTGCTCATCGTTATTTCCTTCTAGTATACATATGATGTCGTCGACATATCTTGCGTAGAATATTACTCCGAAGTTGGTTTTTAATTCCTTTACGTATTCCTCTTCTAAGTTCTGCATAAATACTTCCATGAGGGTGGCAGATGTTGGATTTCCCATCCCTAGTCCTGTTATTTGTCTATATATATTATTGTTAAATTTAAAGTAATTCTGTTCTAGTGTCGCTTTTAGTGTGCCTGTAATTTGTATTGCTAGTTCCTTGTTTTCCGTTTTGTTTTTTACTGTCCTATGAACAATGTTCAATGTATCCATTACCGGAATTGATGGATACAAGTCCTTCACGTCAAAAGAGACCAGTCTCGTTTTCTCCGTTATTTTCACATTCTCCAGTTTATCAATCAGTTCTGTAGTGTTGGCTATTGTATGCCTAGGTCTAAGGTGTCTTTTAATATTGTTTTCATATATTTCGAAAGTTTGTAGCCTGGTGCAGATTTGTAATTAATTATGGGTCTCATAGGTGTGTTTGGTTTGTGTATTTTCGGTAGTGCTATCATAGATGGTGCGGATGGATTCATCATTGTTAATGTGTGCGATATGTCTGGTTTTATTATCTTTGTTGCCTTTTTTATAATCTCCTTAATTTTCGTTTGGTATCCTTCCGTAGGATCTTTACCAATTCTCTTGCACTTAGAGTCTTTTATTAACTGTTCAGTCTTTTCGATGTAGTCATGTTTACCGATGAGCACCGTTGTGTTTCCCCTGTCTGCTTTTGTGACTAAGATGTTGTTCGCTTCCAGTTTACGTTTTAGTTTCCTAATTGTATTGTGCTCTCCGTTTAAGTGTTTTGTAGACTTGGCCTCCTTCTCTATTATTTGTTTGCAGATGTGCCTTGCTTGCTCTTGTTCTTCGTTTGGGATCATCGCTATTGCGACTTCTGTGTCCACAATGGTTTGTTCTATTTCCTTTTTCTTGTTGTTTTCTGTGATGTTGTGTTTTAATCCCTTTTCCAATAATTGAGGCTCTTGCTTGCTGATGGTGACCTCTGTTAGATTCAAAAATCTAGGGTGGAAATTGCTGTTTTTGCGCGTTTTGTTGTTTGTTGAATGTGTTAGTGTCCCGAGTTTCTTGTTTAAAGTTGCGTATTTTCGTTCTATTGTTTTCGCGTTTTCTGCTCGTATTTGGTCTAATGAGTACGTCGGTTGGGAGTCGTTCTGCTAGTTTAAGATGAATGTCTAGTAATTCCGAGTTCGTAATTTCTTTTTTGGCGTAAAGGTTTCTGATTTCGAATTTCACAAAGTCTTTTTGTGCTCTTCTTATTGTCTTCCTGCTTGCTGTGGTGTTGATTTTAATCTGTATTTTGGCATATTTTGGTGTAACATTCGATGCGAGGCATTGTTTGTTGAACCAAATGTTTGTCGTCATAACTTTTAATTGTCGTCGTTTGTAAATTGTCATCTGTCCAATTGTGTCTATATTGTAGGCCTGACAGGCATTTTTCGATATGTGCTTGGCTTTTCCGACGGGGTTATAATTATTTTAATTGGGTACGGTTTTATTATTATTATAACCCCGTCGGAAAAGCCAAGCACATATTTAATTAATCTTCAATGTATATATAGGATTATTGATTTATATATTTATTGAATTATCATTCCAACGAATAGTGATAAAATTATTGATTTAATTGAACAGAGGTCATTTTTATCACCTTGATATTTTAGAGCGGTGCTTAGTAGGTCCAATTATCTCTAGCAGTACCTCTTGCAAATTAAGTATCCGATTTGTTTTCCAACAATAATAGCACAACGTTTTCTCTGAGACCATTATCGGCATTATTGTTTCCAGAAGCGCCAACATATAAAACAAAAGTAAACAATATACTGCCGCTGAAGTTAAGACCCAATAATTGAAGCCAAATTGTATCGATTTGCCTCTAATAAACAAGGAATGACGATCGTAGTATACAATCATCTGTTCATCTATCAAATGCTACAAATTGCATGAATTCCTTGTTCAAAACATTATTAAGTGAAGTAATTTGTACAAATTTATCAGTCAAATTGAGAATTTTATTATCACAAACTTTTATGTTTTGCTTAATTTTTTCAAATCTATATCGACTCATTGCTTTTTCTACAAACAGTCATCCTAAAGTGGATTGGTTTGACCAATAGGATATTTTAGTTGGCAAGGCATTATTATATTTCGTTAGATGTAAAATTCCTAAAAAATATTTTTATTTCATCAACTGCAGTGAGAAAATCGGAAACTTTTTTTGTCATGTTTCTTTATGTTTTCTTCATCGAAATATCATTTCTATAATTGCAATGGTGATAGGAACCTACGGAAATAACACATAATTCTCAATGCCAAACTTCTTACCATTTTTTTCGTATACAATTGTGAAGCTTAATATCGTTTTCAAAATTGTATGTTTTTGATTTAGATCATTTAGGTTAATTTCCCACTAGAATGCCACTTCCTGACTTTGCTGTAGAAGGCCTTACATCACAGTCATCACTGTCAATATCCATTTTATCATTCTTTGTTTTCAGTTGTGCTGCTAAATTTAAATTATTGTCATCATAAATGTATATTTTGCGAAACTGACCAGACATTAGGAAAAAATGGTTCAAAATTTCTTTACGAGATAGTTAGGCAAGAGATTAATGCCGTAAGTGGGCTTAGCACCACCCGAGGAAAAGGAAAAAGAACAATACTTGGGTATGATAAATTTGTATCGGCCATTCATACTGTTACGTTTATACCTTTTATTAACGTTTTGTTGTGAGTTTTTTATTGCAAAATAAATAACACCAGTTTTTAGAATTCTCAAATTTATAACAATTTTATTAATTTCAACTACACGAAGTTGACACTGTACAATTTACTTAAAATGTACGTCTTTACTTGATGAGGTTTAATTTTACACTGATTGATTATCCACTCAGACGTTTCCCATTTATACTTGTCCATTTAAAGTCTAGAAGATTTAAGAATCTTCTACTCCCTTTGTATCGCATTTTGTTGGTGTATGTTGTTTATTCGATGTATAGGCTCCTGTATGTATAGTTGTTTTTGTTTTTGTGCCGATAAGGTTTCTGCTTGGGATTTATTTCAATACATTTGTTGTTATTTGTAGAAAAGGATTTCTTAGAAAACTACGCAGATGGTCAACAACATGTATGTTTGCTGTTGTAAAATTAGTTTTTTTTTGTCTTGCGCGTTTAGATGGTAAACAGCATACATGTATTTTTTTTCTTGCGTGCCAGGCAGTTAGTAAACAGCATATAAAATTGTAGTTGTGTGCGTATAAACTTCTACGCAGTTTGTAACCAGTAGTTTGCTTTATTGCTTAATTATTTTATTTTAAAACTTAAGCAAGACATATTCGTAACACTGCCGCCCACTTAAGCTTTTTCGTGCCAAATAGGCTTAATATTCCCTCGGCCATACTCCAAGTGGACCACCTTCATCTTAGACCTCGGGCTTTGATATTTTTGTATCCGATAAACCACGTCATTCAATTTCTTGATCACCTTGTACTTCCCAGTGGGTTTGCAGTTTGGGAGACAGTCCTTTTTTTCGTTGTGTGTTACATCGTAAAACCAGTTGTTCTTCTGTAAATCATTCTGTATTTACTGCTCGATCGTACCTGGCTTTCATTTTGTCACTGGACATTTTGATGGGATTGCGGACAAAGAAGAAGAAACTTTGGTATATGCTCGTCCCAATCTTTTTGGTGTGTACCGACCACTTTTCTGAGATATTCTTCGAGGGTGCGGTTGAATCTTTCTACCATGCCATCAGACTGTATATGCAGTTGTGTCGTTCTCGGGTTTCTGATTCCATAAATGTCGCACATTTCCTTGAATATGGTAGACTCAAAATATCTTCCCTGATCGGAGTGAAGTTCTGTTGGAACACCTTATCGTCGCACCCAATTGTTCACAAATTCATCTACAACTGTTTTGGACTCTTGGTTCGGAATGGGATACGCTTCGGGCCATTTGCTGAAATAATCCATTACTACTAGCAGATACCGATTTCGTTATCTGCGTTTATTTCGCGTTAATGACAGGGAATGGGCCTGCGATATCCATTGCTATCCGCTCAAAAGGGGCGCCGGCGTTGTACTGTTGTAGCTTGCCACGACTTTTCTTTGTTCGACCCTTGGCCGCAATGCACTGCTCGCAATTAGCTATCCATTTCGGCTACAGATTGTGGGCAGCCTACCCATTAAAATCGCCGTTTTATCTTTTCCAGTGTTTTTGTTACAACCGCTGGAACCATTATGAAACTGCTTCATTACATCTTTTATCCGGGAACTACGCACGACGATAAGTCCGTTGTAGTTTTTCCATATGCACTTTCCCAATTTCGATATAGGCAACCATTTACCACTTTAAGGCTATTCCACTGAGCCCAGTATGATTTTGCCAGCGGGCTATCTGCTGATATTTTGTTACGGTTCGGTCTTATGTTCTCCAGCTTGGCCGATATAATTTTTGACAAAATGGGATCCTCCTTTTGGGCCTTAGACCAGTCTTCTCCTGTGCCAATTAGGATTTGCCTCACATCAATGATGGATTCCTCTTCCTCGATTTTTGTGCAGTGTCTGCATTCTACGTTGCATGGGCGTCTTGAAAAAGCATCTGCATTATTGGGTTTTCCGCCTTACCTGTGCACAATGCTGAAGTCATAGCTCTGCAGACCTTCAATCCAGCGTGCAAGCTGTCCTTCAGGGTTTTAAAACTGCAGCAACCACCGTAATACGGAGTGATCCTACCTTATGGTAAAGTGTTGGCCACAGTAGTATTTGTGGTAATGTTTAACACACTCCAGTACAGCTAAAAGCTCCCGTCGTGTTACGCAATAATTTTTTTCTGGCTTGGACAATACTTTGGTATAGTAACCAATCACTTTTTCCGTTCCATTAATCGCCTGAGAAAGCACTCCCCCTATTCCGTAGCCGCTTGCGTCTGTATCTAATATAAATTCATGTCCAGCTGTCGGACAGGCGAGGACTGGTGCTGTACACAAAAGCTCTTTTAGCCTTTGAAACGCCTCTTCAGCTGCCCCACTCCAGTGGTATGGTTGCGATTTTCTGGTCAACTCATGCAAGCTGGCAGCTACTTTAGCAAACTTCGGCACGAATCGCCTGTAGTATGTGCAAAGCCCCGGGAAACTACGTAGCTCATGAAGATTTTGTGGACGAGGCCAATTCTTTACTGCCAATATTTTATCCTCGCCAGTTGATACGCCCTCTGCTGTTACACGATATCCCAAGTATTTGACCTCTTTTTGAAACAGCGCACATTTCTTACCACTTAGTTTAAGTCCTGCAGCCGCTATACGCTTGAGAACTTCATCCAGGTTTTTAAGCCCCTTAAGCACACGTTCCATTAAGCGCTCAAAAGTGGCTGGAGCACTGCAGAGCCCAAACGGCATCACTTAAAACTGCCACAATCCATTGCTCGCGCTGAAGGCAGTGTTGTCCTTGTCTTTATCGGCTATCTCCACTTGCCAGTAACCACTTTGCAAGTCTAAGGTAGAGAACCATTTCGTTTCGAACAACGTGTCTAAGGTGTCGTCAATTCTTGGCAGCGGATAACTGTCTTTCTTAGTGACATCATTGAGTTTCTATAGTCGACGAAAAATCTGGTGCTGCCATCTTTCTTCTTTACTAGAACTATCGGCGAGCTCCATCGACTCGAATATGGCTCAATCACTCCTTTCCGCTCCATTTCGTTAATCAGTTCTTTGACCTCGTTTAATTTTGCAAGGGGAACACTTTTGGGTGCTTGTTTTATGGGCCTTGCTTCGCCAGTATTTAGTTCATGTTTCACAACTGCTGTTCTCCCTTGGCTTTTATTATTTAGAGCGAAGACGGCGGTATGTTTTCTTAGCAACTGCTTTGCTTTATTTCCGTCGGGTGCTTGTAGTTCTTCTACCCATTTATTCACCTGCTCTGTTAGCAAATCCCGCTCTTTAGCTGTTATTTTGGGGCATTCTGAATATGTCGCCCAATTAATTACGGCTCCTGCCGGCTCACATCGACCAATTTCAGCATTTTCGCCAATTGTCTTTTTGCTGCTGGACAGATTTAGTACTCTCACAGGAAATTTCCCATTGTTGCAGCTTTTCACGAAAGTTTTAGCTGCTATCACATCATTCCTTACGTCTTCTGGTTCTACCACCCACAACCGGTTGTCCGCACAATCCGCCTCCACACGTACCCAAACTATAGTTTCCGCCAGAGGTGGTTATTTTTGACGTTCAACGGCAAACAGTTTCCTTACTGCGTCCCTGCTCCCATATCCAACATTTAAGGGGATTTTCACGTTGCGCCAGATCATTGTCTGCTGCCCCATATCCAAATTAATACCGTGAGCTATCATGAAGTCTTCACCGATAATAACTTCATCCACTATATCAGCGACTACAAACACGTGATCTGCGCTGATGTTTCCGATAGTCAATCGTACCCTAGCTCTTCCATAGAAGATGGCTGAATCCCCAGTTGCGGTGCGCAGTTGTACATTCTTTAACGGTCCACTGCTCCTTTAACTAAATCGGGCCTTATTACGGACTGAGATGCTTCTGTGTCTATGGTGAGAACTTGCTTTTTTCCATTGATCAATCCGCAGATAGTAAGGTTATTATTTTTCTGTTGCGTGATGGAAATGTAGATTGCGGGGCCATCGGTTGTGGGAGCTAGCTCTTGCCCCTCAGTGTTAGTACGTTTTAGTTTAACGGTGATTCGTGCGATTTGGTGTTGTTTGCCCGTTTCTTGTCCCTTGGAGGTGAATCAGATCTTGACCTTTTCTTAACAGATCTGCAGTTGCGCTGAAAACGTCCGACCTTACCGTAGCTAAAGCATTTTGCAAGCGATTTACTTCTTTTTTCCAGTAGCTGCTCAAGCATTACTTTCATCTCGCTTCTTTTGTCTCCGTCTTTTTTGCAACATGTTTCAATATTAATAAGTATATTTTTTATATAATTTGAATAAAACAATACTTGTTTGAATAAAAGTTTTTTGAATAGTGTTGAACTGTAACTCTGCCCTTAATTACGTAATTATTTACTTGAATGTCATTGATCCCGTACTCCATACAAATCTTTTGAAAGTATATGGTTAGATCCTTTCGCAGAAGACCATAATCTTTAATCTGGGCTTATAAGATCTCACTAACGGCTCAGACTGTCCTCTTTAATCAAACAGGAAATTATTTCTAAAGCCTGACCTGACCTGTACTTGATCTTATATTCATTCGAACCCTTGAAGAATAGTCCATCTGGCTAATTGTAACGATACTTAAAATTTTTCCATTGTTATTGCGGTTGCACTCCAATAGGTTACGATATTTATTTTTATTTCCACTACTTTGCTTGCGACTAGTATCTGTGATGATTTTTGAGTAATTTATTGGACGTAGTGCAAGCGACCATTGCCCAAGTCCCTATGGTGTAGTACCTCGGCATAGTCGTGTTTGCTGGCATGCATATGTTTTTCGGTTGCGCTTTAGGATTACACTAAGATATTGGCACCAACCATTGTTGACTTCAGTTGCTGGAGGACACCAACTATATTATCGCGTGTCTTGAAATGGATATACTGGTTTAACAGGTCTTGCAAAGGCCATGCCAATAACGTATATTCCGGAATAAAGTGACGAAAGTAAAAAATTAGACTTTAAAATCATTACACAGCTTTCCGAGCTCTTGGATCTTGATCTTTTATTTTGAGAGGAGGACTAGCACACTTTACAAACACGTTTTTCCTCATCAAAAATTTGGGTTTGTTCGAATAGATCTTAGGTCCGTGTAATGATGGAACCTTCCTTCTGCTTCGTTCTCAGACCGCTATATATCATCAATATACAACACAATTGTGCCAGCTGCTATCAACTCGTGTGTACGTATTGATTCTGAACTTTCTACGTTCTTACGAATTACGTACATACATTGTTGACTTGAAAACTCAATTGACACGTGGAAACATTTTAATACCCCACCGAAAATAATCATCGGTAAATTGTTCTAAATTAGTTCGCGAAAATAACATCATAAGCTTTAATTGGCGCTAAAACCACAAGCGACAACTGTACTTTATGACATCATCTCTTATCCAATCTGCGACAGCTTGCTGGTCGGCGACCGATATCTTACAAGACGTTTTCGGTTTGACCGTGATATAATCACCTATAATTCTCAAATAAATTGTAAATGAACAACTGCAAGCTATGAAGTTACTGGTGCAATACATATCTCACTAAATTTCTAATAACTGCACTACGTCCTTCGCAGCGTTAGTAAGTACTACTGGTCTGCAAAAGATAGGAAGTTTCCATGCAATTTATTTTATTTCTAATTCTTATACTATTTTCACAACAACAATGAATTAACATTTACAAGAAGTTTTTACTCGAAATTAAGAAACTATACACTTTTACTTTTTCAAACCTGCATTTTAGTAATGGCAATTTTAGAAGAGTATTTAAGGCTATGTTTAATAATGGACACTTTTAAATTTATTTGGTCAATACAGGTTTCAATGTAGTAAAAAAAAACAATCGAGAAAATGCTGGCCACAAAGATTACACCTCACAAATTTTTTTTCTGAATTTAAACTCTAATTTTCTATTGGATAGAGGATTAATTTCTTAGACCAAGGACTTTTCCTTGATCCTTATCCTTTATGTTACATTTCATCCCTAATCTTACCATTCGTTTTTGTGTTTTTATTTGTTGAAGCCTCTTACAAGGATTACTTTGTGCTTTGGGAATTTTCATTTTGTTTTAAAAATATTTGGCCTTGTTGATCCTTTTACATAATCCTAGTTAACTGATTTTGCTGCTCATAAACGTTTAGCAAGTGGTTACTTTCAGATTGCTGTCAATAAAGACTGTGTCATATTGGTATGGTATGGGCTTAAAGGATACTTGCTGTTTTTGCATGCGGCTTCATACCTATTCATTGTTGCTTAAGTTCCAGTTATGCAACTTTCTCAACATCAGAATTGATATTTCGCCACAACGTTTTTCTATATAATAATTTTAAAAATAGTTTTATTTTTAAATTATAGCTACCTGTTTTGAAATTAGCTCGCCAATGGTAAACATTTTTGATTTTCGTTGTCTCTATGGCTAACAACAATTTTGATATATGAAAAAATATCGAAAAACAAAAAAGGATATTTTCTCGGATTTTCATATTAGAAAAAACAAAGATAGTAAAATTTAGTTTTAATGCTACAATAAAAAGTTTTATCCATATCTAGTGGATCTTCAACTTAGCTCAAACTACACAAAAACCCCTACTATAGTTTACAACTTAACTGTAATTCAGTTGAAATTTTTCTTCGATTAAAATTTGTCAAACATCGTGGTTGACAAAAATACCAAAAAACTAAAACTCGTTAAGTGTTCTCTACCAAAAGTGATACGAAAATAAAATGAAGAGCTGGTAATTTTAATAAATGGGTTTTATTATTAAAACTAATCTCAAAGCTAAAAAATGGAACACACCTAATGCTTTTGTAATTTAATTTCACTTGCAATCAAGACATTTAAACTGTAGTAAACTTTTCTATTCTACTCTAGATTTTTGTTTTAATCTATTTTGCAAACATTAATATAGCTCGAAAATGTTTAAAACTTATAACGACACGTTTTGTGGGCTGTGGCAATCTTACAGCAATTTTGTTATAACTGATTGCAGGAAGAAATATAAGAGTTGCGCAAAGTTTTAATATATCAGGTATAACTGTACCTCGAACAGATTTGTAGAAATGTTCCTTCAGAAAGCAAAATGCTTCTCTATTTAAAAGAATCTTAAGTTAAGTATTTAAAAGCCATTACATTACAACTTAAACATTTTCTTACATGGCATTAGGAAGTTACAAGAAAGTAATCACTAAGCCTTTTTCGTATGAGGAACACATCAAAACTTTTATCATCATAAACTAATTCATACCTTATATCCATTTGATGATCCACTGAAAAGGTGTATGCTCTGAATGAACCCGAATTTGCCTATATATTTTAGAAATGTCACAGTTAAATGCAAACTGAAATAATCACCAGCGTAAAATCAGACTGACAAAATCAGTTTGTAATGTAGGTCCTACCAGAATCGTTTAAGCTATTACCGTTCGACGTTGGGTTCGAACGATCCTGAGTTTCGTTGTGTTCCTATCTAATTTTACCACTGAATGGTGAGGTAAATAGCACGAATTGCTAACGGTTCGATTGACAATCCTTACCGGACGCATATGACAGACATCGTCGTCGGTTGTCGGGCTCACGTGAAAGAGAATCCTCCATTCTTGCAAGTTGGCTCATACTTGTTTACCGCGATATACCCAAATTAATACTAGCAGAATCCTATTCGAAGATGATAAAATTTTAGCCCTTGGAGCTTCCTCCACTTTTCAAAATGTCCTCTCCGAGTAAGCTGACTTATCAGACGATGTGTCACGATGAAATAAAGTGGGATGTGATGTTGATTACAAATAAAACAATTATGCTCACTTTTACAATACATGTTTTTACGGCAGAAAACCCCTGTAATGCCGAAAGTTTTTTTTGAACTGACGACAAAATCTGAGCATAAGAGATTATCTCGGACATAAAATGTAAGTACTAATCGAATTCACGTTCGAAACGTAATTCCTGACCTTCTGCTACGCATTTTATCTGTCACTGTTCAAATTAACAATATCGTGAATACAGTCAAGCGTCTGAATTCCTTCCGTTAAGAAACTGTCCACGTCGCTCCATAAAGACAAGGAACTTTTATCCCTTGTACTCTGCTCCCAAAGCGTAACAGTCTGAAATGGCAATCGTTGAATGCATATGAAAACTATTATGAGATCCTAATTTTAGGTATCAATTTCATAAGCAGACATAGCAGTCACAAATTCCCGTTGCAAATTCTTCAAAGCCTTACCTATCGAGTCCAGACAAAAAAGAATCTTCAATTGGTTATTTACCTTAAGTCCTTCCATGCGATTTTAAACCCGCAATTTGTCAACGGACTTTGCGATACAATTTCCCTAGCTTCTTTTCAGTTCTCTTCACTAAATAGTATAATCGCTCAGCATTACTAAGCGACTATTATTAATATACAGGCAGTGAAAAGGTTTCGAAATGTTGGCCACGAAAATTAATCACCCGCGAAGATGTCCAAATCACATGGCAAAAGAGGTAAATTATGTCAAGCATCCATATCAGAAGCTTCACTACCTCCCTACCCTTCGCTGTAGACTTGGTACCTAATTCATCACTTTTCACTGCCCTTGTACACCGGGCATACGAATTATGAGTACCCTGATATATTCTTTCAGCAACCTCCACAACCTTAGTTTTCGCCTTTGTGGATGTCTCAATATAATTCAGCCACTGATCATACGTAGTTTTGACTTTCGCCCACAACAACTTCAACTCATCACCTCATCACCGCTTCAGAAGCGCAAGTAGGAGTTCTTGAAAGTAAAACTATGATTTCAAATTAAACTGATTGTTTAAAATCTATTTAATGGTAACTAAAATGAAAAATTTTATTAATGATTACAAAATTTGTGACAGATAATTGTTTTTAACAAATTAATAAACATTAGGTTTCAGTCTAAATACTTCCAGTTTTGTTGGCAAAGCTTTAGAAGAAGGGCAATATTTATATTATCCTCTTGTTCACGCAATCTTTTACAAATATTTGTATTTGATTTATATTTGTATTTATTTATGATTTGATATTTTGTATTTATATGCTTGGATTGATTGCTTAACTTCTCATTAGTTTCATTGTCTTCGTATATAATCGTCGGACCCTTTTACGGACACCTAAATCAGACAAACATATCGTATCCAAATTGTTTTCTTTTTTACAAGGCCAGCTAACTGTAGTATCATTAAACATGATGAAATGTAGCAAGAGTTCAACATCCTGTCGATTATGCATTCCGCCCAATTAGCATCTGCATAGCCAACTAATTGATTTTGATTCGAGGAACTACCTTTTAAATTTAAATACATTTCTTATGTTTCCTTTTAATATTTAGCTATACGTTTCAACTCAGGGTTGGAGTGTTCGTTTTCCTTGCTAGTACCGAAACACTCGCCGAGATATCAAGACGTGTATTTACAGATATGCACAGCAAGGAGCCGACTAAACTTTGGTACTCCTCAATTGATAAGAGTAATTCAGCATCATTCTTTCTGTATTACGGGTCAATAATATTGGCTTTGATGTATCTTGTAATTCAACTTTTTCGTTCTTATTTCCATTCAAAGAAGGGAAATAGCATAAAGATTGTTCACTTCAAACTTCTTATTTATCATATTGTAGAATTTTTTTGCTAAAGATTTGAGCTGCTACTACAAAGTCATCAACTTAAACTAGCATGTAAGCATCTTCCCCGTTTATACCTTTGTTATATAAGCATGAGTCAGCTTTACTTTGCATGAAACCCCCATCAATTAAAGCTTTATTAAGAACCTTATTCCATACGTTTGCAGTTTGCTTAAGACGATAGATGCTTCGTCTAACTTTGCAAACCAAATCACCATTTTCGTCAGCAAATCCAGGCGAATATTTCATGTACACTGTTTCCTCCTAGCAGCAGCCACAGACAACAAAATACCAAATTGTGGTTGACGCACAACAGGTAAGAACACCTCATTATACTACCGACCGTACTTTTGGTTGAATCTTTGGGCAACTAAACGAGCTTTAATCCTCTGAATCTTACCATGAATACCACGTTTGATCTAATATGTTCATTTGCAACCAACAATTTTTATATCAGAGGGAGCATAAACTAAATTCCAAGCGTGATTTTCCTTATTTCTTCTTGCATTGCAGTATTCAATTGAAGCTTTTGTTTTGACATAACGACTTATTTATAGGTTCTAGGTTCAACAACACCATCTGACTCCACCAAATTAGAACAACTTTATTCTTTTTGACTGATCGTCTTAACATTGGTTTATCTATCAAATTATCATCGATTTGACACAGAAAGCATCGGCTTCGGAGTCATTAGAAACGTTTTCATTACAGTAGCCGTTGGCACGGTTGGAAAATATGTAATATCTACTAACACGAACTTTGTTTTTCGTATTAACAAAACGTAATCCTGGAACAGAAAATTTGGAAATAAGCGATGTTGGGTTTTTGGCCCTCTCATTTTTCATATGGAATGCTCACGCGACTGATCGTTGGTAAAGTTCTTTTATTAATGAATGTTTATAATTATTAAATTCTTACAAGCTAACTATTCACTAATACATACAATGAATGTGTGTTGTGGGAATATGCAACGTTTGCATATTCCCACACATGGGTTTGATTTAGTGTGG
Organism: Trichopoda pennipes; assembly: GCA_030448955.1. NCBI lineage: Eukaryota > Metazoa > Arthropoda > Insecta > Diptera > Tachinidae > Trichopoda > Trichopoda pennipes. The sequence continues at coordinate 5,069,411 of JASKUP010000004.1, read as the reverse complement.
ACAATCACTTTTCATATTTTATTCTGAAAATTCCGCAATCACGTGAGCACGACCGTGCAATATTACAATAAAATTAAACTAATGAATAAGAATATTAAAAGTGTCCTATCGAAAGTGACGATAAGAAAAGTGATTTTACTTAATAAATCCTATCCTAAATATTACATAATGTTACATATCCTTGATACGTCGATACGACATGATATGATACGAATCCAATTAAATACCAATGTCACTGCTACAAATTGTTCCGTGTTACTAGAGGGACTCGTGAGTTTCGCAGTCACAAGGATCCCTGCAACAGTAGCCCGCAAAAGGACTCGTAACAATGATCATCAGATCCAAACAAAGTGTCATAATATAATAAAAGTAAAGCCCCAAATCAATTCCAACAACACATTATTTATCCCATTCTATCACCAACCCATTATCCAGTGGTTCTTAAGACTATACTTATATTTCCATTATCATTAAAATGTACTAAGTGAAGAAAAAAATATCCGTCCCATTATCCTTTATCCTTTAATTATTTAGATTGAGTAGCCAATTTGATCTGGCCTTAATTTTAGTTATAACCCAAAGAAGATAGTAGAAAAATTTATTTTGAAATACAAACAACCCTTAAATAATAAAATAATTAATTAATATATATATTTAATTATTTAAGATCAAAAATTAATAGAAAAAATATTATATAAATACTATTCTGAATTAAAGTTAACCGATATATTTCTGTTTAATCCTAATAACTTATAACTACTTTAAAATACAGTTATCAGTTTTGTATTTTTTTTTTGTTTTTAGTTTTATCTCTTTTTTTTAATATATTAATGGCAAAAAAAGTAACTTGTTTCTTTAAATTTTTATTGAAGGCGTAAAAAAAAAGTTTTAAGATTGAATTTATTGTTACTCATAATTTTAATTATTAAATTTATGTATATTTTGTTAACCTACTTAAAATTGATTTAGATGGCTGTTTTGGTGGCGGGTGCTATTGCCATTTTGTAGTTGAAAACCTCATGTAACGAAAAGGTTAACACTTCAAGATGTAATATTAAAATACCTTATAGTTGAAACTCCGCACTGTATAGATGAAACTCAATTGATGTAGGAACAGTTTTGAAATTGGTGTTGCAGGTGATTGGAATAAATTGAAGATTCCAAAAATTTTGTAGTTGATTTTTTCAATGTTTTTTTTTCTTCAAGTTCATTGCAATTATCAACTTTTCAACTTTGGAGACTTCGTTTAAAGTGTTGCTACGTTTGTGCAGACTGTTGTTTTTGCGGGAATCATTTAAAGTATCACTTTTAATGTTTTCTTATTTTTGTATTATATGGGCAATTTAATGTTATTATTTTTGTGTAAAGAATTTTGTTTAATTGGGTGAATTTTTGTTTAATTTTATGAGCACAAGTGTATATTTGTGGGAATGGAAAATGTTTTTTTGTATTTATGATAGAAAATTTATGTAAATAACCAAAGCACCGACATTGTTAATCATATGGATTTAAATAGGGTAATAACTTCTTAAGTCACTTAAGCAATTAGTTAAAAAAAATCCTTTAAATAATGTTAAGCTCACTTGAATTTAATATATTCAAATTATAAGTAATTTTCATTGTTTATTATTTCTTTTCTTTTTTTGAGAAATTTTCTTTTTTGTATTTAGCTTTCAGTTATTAAAAATATTTATTTTTATACAATACCAAATAACTTTGTCTTTTTTTTGTCTTCTGCCAGTTCTCTTTATTTTATGTGAAAATAAAAACACAATTGTTTTTCTTTAAAGAATTTTTGCACTTGTTATTTATTGTAATATTCTTTTTATTTTATTAAACTGCACTTTCACTGCAACTACGTCCGCAATTTTACTTAGAAATACCTCTGCTTGGTCTCTGTGAAACTTCATTAGGATATCTCAAGTAGTTCATGAACTAGGGATTTTTTCCAAAATAAAACGTTTTCAAACCACTGTGCAGAATTATAATAAACAAAACCAGCTGTTGTTGTTGCTTCACTTTTTGGAGTTGGCAGTTATATGTAACCGAAACTAGTGTTTAAGAGGGTATTCGTTTTTAAAAATGATCGAAAAGACCGTGTTTTTTATAAACGTTTAAAATGTAAGGTATTGGAAAAGTTGCAGTTATTAACATGGTTTGATGCATTCGGTGTTCGTTCTAACCGTGTTCGACGATACATATGCATAAAAAGATAAGCTTAGTTCTAAAGGGTTAAAAATATTTTTTTGAAGCTAAAAACTATTTATAGAAAGCAGAAAAGATTTTTATGAATAACTGTTAAATGTAAAAAAATCGATTTCAATACGAGAAAAACGCTACTGCAATGCAATAAAGAGCGAACTGACACTTGATTGGTGAGCTATAAATATGGTAAACATGTCTTAGTCAACAAGTAGATTAGTAAAAAGTATGGATGGTATTGATTGCATCGAATAAATCGATGATATGTTTCTATTTCAAAGCATATAACAACACAAAACAAATTAAATTTCTGTATAAGAAATCATTTTGTTATTTTTTTAATTTTCAGAGGAACACCAAAGAAGTCGCGTTTAAGTTTACCCGTTTGGAGGCATTCTCAAAACATATCACTAAGGTCTACTGTAACATATACAGAGCGGAAATGGAGCATTCTTGAACCAGGTTAGTCAATATACAAACATTCTCAAAAAATTAAATTTTATATGTACAACTTTTGCAACTTTCGTTAGAAATTGGCGGTGATAAAAAATCTGATGACGCTGTTACCAGTAACTTACATTTACAAGTTGATAAAACTTGTAAATTTTCTACATATCCGTTCATAAAAGAATCTACAGATCACTCAGTCGATCAAAGCTCTTGCACAGAAATTAAAAAAGAAAAAAGTGTTGCACCAATTAAAAAGCTTATATCGAATGAAATAATTGCTGTTCCTAATCCGAAAATTGAGGGAAATTCTGCAGATTCCAGTCATGTAAACCAAATTCAACCACATTACGAACAAATGGCTACTCAAACAAATGCATTGTCATCGCTTGCTACTGAGCACCTATATAAATCTATTAATCTTGATATAAATATGCGACGAAGTATTGATCAGCGTTTTATACGTTCGCCAAATTCCGCAAAGAAAGTCACCACACGTCGAAAATTGCAAGATAAATATCGATTGTCACGTAATTATAGTTGGCATACTATGTTGTCAAGCGATTTCGCAATAAGTAAAAGGCCTATACCGTTTAAATATAGACAAAATTATTCAAATGAAAATTTATGTACGCATAAAAATATACAAAAATCCATAAATGTCAGTACATCATATAGCACAATTAGGTCAGAACTTAAAATTTCATTGGGCAGCATTTTAAGTGATGAGGGTTTAAATGTTCACTGGATGTCTGGTGAGAATTCCCTTAGCGATAAACAGATAAAAGAACCAGCTAAAACAGTTAGTGATTGTTTTAACGAAATCCATGTTAAACATCGTGGGATACCAGCTAGACGTCAAAAGAATATCGACACTGAAAAAACTCCCATGTTACTACCAAAATCACTTTCCAATATTTACATCAGGACTCCTTTAAACAATGATAAAAAATCACCATCTAATAAGTTTCTTTGTTTTGATCATACTGCTGCTTCAATACTAGAGAATGAGGAAACTAATGTACGAACATCAATCGCACGATTAAGAGCTAAAAATGCTGGCATGGTATTGGCTAAAGCCAAACTATTTGATGGCTTAGAAAAGAGAAATAAAGAAGACTTGTTATGTTTTAAAAATGTTTTATCGTCTAAACAAAATAATATTGATTTGAAAGAATATACTTAAAGAAATATTTTAATTTTAAAACAAATTAGGAGTTCAGATTTTGTTATTTCGACAATGGTAATAAATAGGCCTTCCTGGTAAGGCATCAAAGTAATAATAAAGAAATTAAAGAAATCAAAAAATATGTATAAACATGTTTCAAATTGGGATAACTAAATATGTAAAAGCACGCAAATTACCACTAATAATTTATTTGTCAAAATTATCTAATAGAGTAAGAAATTCTACAGAACTGTGTTACAGTTAGTTAGTGTTTGTAATTACATAGGCTTAAAGTTATAATGGAAAAATAAAAAAATTATAAGATCAAAAGAAAAACACTTCGACAGCGTCAGATTTCAAAAGATTTTATTTAAATTTCACATTAGTAGTACCCTCTGGAGTAGAAGCCATATGCGATGATTTCAGAGCGATCAGTTTGACATCCTTTTTGCTCAATACGTGTGAGAGACTTATTGACATTTACATTAAGATTGCAGTCGGTAGCAACCTTCTTTCTGCATCTCGACACGCTTACAAAAAGGGTAGGTGGGTTGAGATAGCTTTATACTCGCTCGTGTATCAAATAAAAAAATCGCTGGAACACAAGAATTACGACATGGAAGCCTTCACGGACATTGATGGGGTCTTAAATTATTATTTCTTGAGCCACCGTTCCAATTTGTACAAGTGGTCTTGTAGTATTCGAGAGGCCTCTTGAGGACTTTCATGAACACTAAGAAAGGCTGTGCCATCTGCGAAAGTTGAAGTATGAATGCTGTCAGTCGTTGGTATGTCAGACGTGTATAGCAAATAAAGCAGCGGCCCCAGTATACTTCCCTGGAGAGCGCCAGCTTGAATTGGCTGAGATGAGCTTAAAATATCTCCTTGCTTGACTTTAAACTGCCGATTAGCCAAATAACTTTCTAGCAGCATAGATATGTTCTCAGGGAAGTTTAGCCTTATCTTGTGAATCAGGCCTTTATGCCATACTTTATCAAAAGTCTGGGAGACGTCTATGAAAAGAGCTGAACAATATTTCTTTTTCTCAAAAGCCTGTTTTACTACGTTCACCCGTCTGTGCGTTTGTTCTGTAGTGCTATGTTGTCTTCTGAATCCGAATTGATGATTTGGAATGCTTCCCTTGTCGCTCAGAATAGGGAGTTTTTTAGCCATCAGAAGTTTCTCAAATAATTTTGATGCGTTTGATAACAGACTTATCGGCCTGTATGACTCGACCTTTGTATGGTCTTTTCCCGGCTTAGGTATCATAGTTATGAGTGAAACCCTCCATACTCGAGGAAAATACTCAAGTCGTAATATAGCATTAAAAATGTAGAGCATAACTCTTAGTGTTGTTTCAGGTAGCTCCAAAAGCATCTTGTTGCTGATTTTGTAAAAGCCAGGTGATTTTTTGCAATTTAGATCTCCTATTGCTTTCTTTAAGTCACGAATATCGAATCAAAGGGGTTCCGCCGCTTCAGTAGCGACCAGTGGCAAATCGACAATGTTGGTGGATTCATTTGGAGTGAAAACCGTTTTCAAATGGTTTACGAACAAGTTCACTTTCTCGGTGTCATCTCTTGCCCAGTCTCCACTCGAAGCTCGCAAGGGAGGCTTACGTATGATTGGTCTTTTCAAGTTTTTGTGGCACGCCATAGTGAGTAATCCGAGTGAGAAGAAGCGTCTAGATTTTCGAGGTAATTTTTCAGAGATGCGTTTTTTTTCGATTCCAGGAGTTCTCTTAGCCGTTTTGTGCATTCCTTTAATTTGTTCTTTTGCTGTGGTGATCTGTACTGCTGCCACTCTCTACGTGCTCGTCTTTTTTCTGATAAGAGTTGTTCAACGTCTGCCGAAGAGATTCTTCTATATCTAGGTTGATAATGGTACGTGGATGCGTTCTCTGCTGCAGTTTTAAGGGTCTCGTCAAGGTTACTCTGTTGGTGTTGTTGTTATTGTTGTTGTTTCTGTAACATATTTGGTTTTTGCTTTTGTGAAAAAAAAATATAATTAGAATACAACTTATAACAATAAAAGACTGTAGTTTTGTATTTTTCGAAACAAATTCGATAGCTATTTTATTTTTCATGTGATATTCTTTAAGTTTTGGTAAAATTAAGCTCTCTATTGTGAATGAAGGTTTTATCTTTGTCTGTATAGTCGGGCTCAGGATGAAATTATCCCAATATATGTTTGGATTGGCTTTATACGTTATATCGTTGATCGTAAGTTTACAAGTTTTGAAATGTATTTGTAAGTTTCCTTCTATGATATGCATTTTATTGTCGCATGATGAATTCATTACAGTTGGTGGTAGGTTTCTTGTTCGGGTTGGGATATTTTCGTTATTTGTCCTACATCGTTGAGTTTACAGTTGGCTTCGAGGTGATTGATGATTCTTCCGAAGCATGTGGATTTTATTATCGTTTCTTGTTGTAAGCTTTCTTTGCAGTAATAAAGGTTCTCTATCTTTTTGCATAGTTTGTAAGAATATTGAATTCTTTCATTATCATATATTGTATATGGCTTAATAATAATTTCTTTTGTTTTGTTAATTGGTATAGGAATTGTATGGGAAATTGTGTATCCATCAAGAGGGATATTAGGAATGAGGGTATTGAAAATAATGTTTGTATTATTGTAATAGGCTTGTAACTCTAGGAGTTCTTACAAATGTTCTATATTATATCTATCTATATTTTAATATTTTAAATTCTCAGATTCTTTTCAATTTCGTTTAATTCTTCCAAATTCAAAATCATTCTTGCTATAATATTAAGTTTAGATAAAATCAATGCTTCGGATATACTTGCGATATGGTCTGATAACAAATCGATGTGATAGTTTATCTGACTTAAGTATTGGATATCGTTAATAAGTTTGTGATTAGAGGAAATTGTATTTTGTATTTGCTGTAATGAACGAGCTATAATGTCTTGTTCCTTGTTTATATGTATGTGTCGTAATGTTTTCTATTCTTTCAATAATTTTAATGTTGAGAATACTCTGTTCATCTGTTTCGGTTTGAACTTTAGATGTTAAGTTAAATATTGCTTCGTTAACACGAGCAGCGTCATTGCTGTCCATGTTTCCTGTGATAAATTTCACTGCTGATGCTATACCATTAAATAGCCTGCTTTTCTTTCGGTACCTAGGCATAATAGAATTTAATTTATTTTTGAGGTCAGTTAGCTTATATTTCGTTGTTTCCAGAGAACCTTTGCTATCAACTGACGTTGTGAAGTGTTTTAATGATTCTTCGATTTTTATGATATTGTTAGAGTATGATTCGAGTTTTATGATATGCATGAGATGGGTGTAGTGTGTTATTGTTTTTGGTGTTCCTAATTTTATTTCTAACAAACCCTGAGTGTCGCTTAAGTTTTGTATGTTTAGAGTTTGTGCATATATTGCGGACATTAAACTGAAATGAATATAAGAATTTTGATTTGATTTTTAAAATTGCCTTTTCTTTTTTTTAGATTTGTGTGGTTAGTAATGTTGCTTTGTTGTTTTGTTTTACCTTATGCTTTGAAAATCTTGGTGTCAATTTATTTCTGCTGCATTCTTTTCTGTAATATTATTGTTTTCTTCGTATTTTAAAGGTTTTTGTCGATTTATGTTTAGCTTTTCTATTCGTTTATCTGTATCGGATTCTAATTTACTTCTAATAGATTCAAAAAGTTGAATCTGAAATTGGTTAATTTTAGTAAGATATTCGTGCTCATTATTGAATGTGGTTTGACACTTAAACTTGTAAGTTCTTCCGTAGAAAAGTTCGAAAGGTGTTAATTTTGAGGAAGAATGAATTGAATTATTATAAGTAATCAGAGCCTCTGATATAATGTCGTCGTGATACATTTCTAACTTTTTGTCTCTAATTTTTGCTTTTATTATTCTATATATTTCAGTTAAGGTTGAGAGTAGTCTTTCTACAGGGGCGTTGCTACTAGATTGTTGAAAACATGTAAAATGCAAGTTAATTCGATCCTGTTGGCAGAAATCTTTAAAAATATTAGAATTGAATTCGGTTCCTTGATCACATACAATTTTGTCAGGAATGCCATGCATACTTAGAAAATGTTTTAAATATTTTATTACGCAAAGACTATTTCTTGCTACTAAAGTATATGCGGCAGCAAATTTTGAAAATATGTCTATAATTGTTAAAATATTTCTTCCATTAAATGTATAAATATCTATATGTTTTATATCTAGTGGTTTTACTGGTGTTGGGGGCTTTTCAAATTTATTATGCGGAGGGTGTCTATCGTACTTAAGACTTTGGCATGAGTGACAATTATTTATTGTTTGAGCTATTTTTGATTTCATGTACGGAAAGTAGTATTCACGTTTAATGTGGTCATAAGTTTCTTGTATTCCTCTATGGTTATTGTTTTGGTGATATTCTTGGATAATTTTATCCTGATTATCATTATCTTTTATGTCTTTTACAATTTCAGTACATCTAACTAAACGAAACATTTTGCTTTTTGCAAAGTGTTTTGCATATACGCTTTGGATTATCTGAAGAGATTCGTTATCTGTAAAAATTGCTGTAGTCTTATTAGGGGCTAGATGATTCTTTAAAATGTCTATTATAATTTCTTCTGTGTAATTAGGGTACGTAAATATTTTTCTTTGCTTATTTTTGAAAATTATTTCGAGTTTCATATGAAGACTAGAGTTACCTTTCTTAAATAAAACTTGTAAATTAAATTCGTTAATTGGTTTTTCTGAGATTGGTATGCCGTCGCCGTAGTTTTCTTCTGCAGAGTGCACGCTGCTACCTGAAGTGGCATTGTTAGATAGTGTGTCAAATGTGTTTATATTTTGTGTTTCTGAATGGTCAACTTTTATTCGGCTTAGAGCGTCTGCGTTTGTATTAAGCTTGCCTTTTTTATAAATAATTTCGTAGTCGTATTCCTCTAATTTTAATCGCCATCTAATTAGTTTTGAGTTAGGTTCTTAAAGGCTCATAATCCATGTAAGTGGCTTATGATCTGTTATTATTCTGAAGTGGTGGCCGAAAAGTATGGCCGAAAGTATTTAGTAGCCCAAATTATTGCTAATAGTTCTTTTTCTATTGTATAATAGTTAATTTCTGAAGTTGTGAGAGTGCGACTCGTGCAGCAAATTGGTTTATCGTTTCCTATGGTTCCTTGTGACAGAATGGCTCCTATTGCAAAATTACTCGCATCTGTTGTGAGGTTGAAAGATTTAGTGAAATGTGGGTATTGTAAAATCGGGTTATTGGTAAGGATGCTTTTACAAATCTCAAAAGTTTTCTTGTATTCATCGTCGACCTTAACATTCTTATCTTTTTTTAAACAGGCTGTAAATGGTTTTGTAATTTTTGCAAAATCTTTTATGAATTTGCGATAGTAATCTAATAAGCCTAGAAATGATTTTATTTCTTTTTGGTTTGTGGGAATTGGAAAATTTTGAATAGCTGATATTTTATCAGGATTTGGTGTTACTCCTTCGGTGGTTATGATATGGCCAAAAAATGCGCATTCTTTATGTAGAAATTCCGATTTAACTAATTGGATTTTGAGATTGGCTTTGAGTGCTTTAAAGACTTTTTATATATTTTCACCATGTTCTTGGAGAGAAATTCAATAGACAATGATATCATCCAAATAGACTAAACATATGGTTCCTATTAAATCTTTTAATACACAATCCATCACTCTTTGAAATGTAGATGGTGCGTTTTTGAGGCCAAATGGCATTCTTACGAACTCATAATGTCCCCCTTCCACTGTGAAAGCAGTTTTAGGTATGTCCTTTGGGTTCATTTCAATTTGGTAAAATCCGCTTGCCACATCTAATGTGCTAAAGTACATGCATTTGTCCAATTTATCAAGAATTTCGTTAATGTTTGGTATAGGATATCTATCAGAGATTGTTTTTTCGTTTAGTTTCCTATAATCTATTACTAATAGCCATTTACGTTTTCCGCTAGCGTCCGCTTTTTTGGGAACAATCCATACAGGGGTGCTCCAAGGAGAATAGCTCTTACGTATAATCCCTTGATTTAACATATCAGTGATTTGTCTTTTTACTTCTGCTTTGTTGATATATGGGTATCTTTTGTGACTATATTGTGTTTGATTTTATCGGTGAAAGTAAGAGGCTGATTTCCTTGTAAGAAAATATCTTCAAATTCATGACATATTTTTGTAATAATTTTTTTTCTTCTGAATTTAAATGGTTTATTCTAAGACTGCTGAAAACTAATATTGTTAATTTCTATGCAATTAGAATCTATTAATGGATCTACTTTGATTGGGTTTTCTACTAGAATAGTTTTGTTTACATGTGTTTTATTGCTAACTTCTACAAAACTGTACCAAGTTGTTGCTCTGTATACACCAGCAGAGATAGTTATGTATATCTGGTTGAATTTGTATATTGGGAATTAGAAAATCGCCGTTTTCAATATCCACGGGCATTTTTACGACAGCTTTTCTTTTGGGTGCTATTAAAATTTTACCTGAAGTTAAATTTTTGTTTGAAAAGCAATGGAATAGTAGCATGTGTTGTTTTAAGTGTTTGTTCTCAAGGTCGATCTTCGCACTTAACTGAGTTAGTATATCTAGACCAATAAGGCCGTCGAAGTAGTTAGGAAATTTAAATATATAGAATTCTAAATTTTTATTTGCTTGTAATTCAGTAAAGGCGGGTATTTTACTTTTGTGTCTAATTGGTGTTTATTGAGAATAGTGGTTATTGTTATTGGTGTGCATCTACTATTTTTAAATTTTTTGTATATTCTTGGTTAATAAAAGATGCGGATGCGCCTGTATCTATTAGAAATCTGAGTGGGCGAAGAAGATATGTTTATGTATGGAAGGTTTATACCGCGTTTATTAATGTCTACGTATCCCTTGGGATCCTGGCGGCATTTAACTGAAAATTTTGCATATCCTCAATTTCATTATAGTTATCCATGTCAGGAATATAGTGTGGGGCATTAGGGTCTTCGGAAGTGTTAATGTTTTCGAAATTTTGATCAATATAGTGAATTTCTCTTGGAAATCTTCGTGTTTTTACACTGTTATTTCTAAGGTGAGTGTAGCCTGAGCTTGTTTCCATGGGTTCAAGTGGTTGATGGTTTGCGTTGGTATTGGTATTAAAGTGTGGTTGTCGTGAATTTTTAAATTGGTTTTGGTTATCTGTAGTTGTGTGATTGTATGTTTGTCTAAATGTGAGTGAATTATAATTGTGTGAGAATTGGGGTCAAGTGAATGGTTGGTTAATTGGTAGCTGTGGTTTATTAATATACATATGAGGATTACGCTGTATGTGTTGTAGTCTTATGAAAAATGGTTTTTTGCGTTGAGGATAGAAATGTTGTGCATTATGTTGCCTAAAATTTTCATGTTTCCTTATTATGTTCCTATTTTCCTGCCTAATGTAAAACATGTTTTGCTCCATTACACAGTACGAAAAAGCTACCGGTAATGCTTCAGGCTTCATGGCTTTGATTGATGAACCTAGGGGTTCTTTAAGACCCGACAAAAATGTGTTTAGACACATTTTAGCAAACAACTCCTTTTTTTGCAGTGATAACATTCGGATCTACTTCGTCAGTCATTAAATGGTAATTTATTGTGGCTTGAATTTCCACCACTGAACTATAGAATTCTTCCAAGGTCTTATTGTTTTGTTTTAGAAGGTGTAAGTCTCTTATTAAGGACGTTTCGTTTGTCCGAATAGTGTAAAATTAGATTATTCTTAATATCCTGCCAGCATTAAATTGTGCTATACATATTTAGTATTTCGTTTGCTTCTCTTTCAATTTTATTACGTATCGCTCTTAATATAATTTTGGCGAAAGGAGTGCCATCAATTGGTGTTAATACCGAAAGTATTTCTTCCACATTGTTTATGAAGTCATATAACAATCTGGGGCTCCCGTCAAATTTTGGGAGATCTTCGACAGCGTCTGGGACTCTCAAAGACTCCATAATATTTTTAACTGTGTAATATTATAGGGACGGCGGAATCTAGGCATATAATAAATAGTATTTTTAAAACAAAATTATATATATAAAAAGATTACGGGAGGGTCTCTTGAGAATCGGTGGTCTTTATAAATACATAAATATGTTTAATTCGTAATATAAAATAATTTACCTTAAATTTTTTAAATAATTTAATGGTATATAATTTTATATTCGTTCGAATGTTCACTTTTATTATATAATAGGTGTAAACAAATATTCGCTTTTATTCAATGTATACTAAGTAGTACTTTCTAAATTAGATTTTTTTATTAAATTACTTTATGCCTTGAATTCTGTATCTTTATTTATAATTAATTCGATATAATATTCAATTCAATTCGTAATAATATTTTGTTAATTTCTTTTATGATTAATTTAGCTTTTTAATATTCTTAATTTCTAAATAAATTAGCTATTTGATTGTTAAAAATTTCTTTTATTATCTTTAGACTGATTAATTTCACTTTATTACTCACTTTATTTTCAATCTGTTTTTTTATTTTAACAAAAATTCAATAATTGACTTACGCAATAAAAGATAGGACCTGTATTTTAATTTCCTTTTTCACGATAATTCTTCCTGTTGCTTTTTCTGTTACGATGATCCTTCGTATTTTACAGTTCGTTACGATAATCCTTCGTGTTGCTTTTTCTGTTACGATGATCCTTTTTTTTTTTTTTTAAAGAAAAGTAGCACTCAGGCAGCAATAATGCCTATTTAGTCAAGTACCGTGCTACATTCTTTAGGAAAGGGATAGAGAATAGATGAAACAGGTAGTGAAAGTAGAAGGATAGTCGGAAATTAATTGCCGTATATAAGACAGCACAGCGACCAGTGACTATGCCTTCATCGCTGAGCAGCCCCACCGACAGCCAATTTTTATTTTTGTAGTAAAAAAAATCAAGGTCTTCGTTGGGAATCGAACCCACAACCCCCATATTTACAAGCTAGTACACTACCTACTAGCCTACAGGGGCACCTTCGTATTTTACAGCTCGTTGCGATAATCCTTCGTATTTTTACGCTCGTTACGATAATCCTTCGTATTTTCCAGCTTGTTAGGATGATCCTTCGCATTGCCTTTTGTTCCTTCTGAATAGTCACTTATAAGCGATAATCCTTCGCTTAGTAATCCTTTCTTTTTCAGGAACTTACGACACTTTTTTCGACTGCGCCAGTTATAGTAATTAATCTAATTACTTAAAAAAATAATTTATTAGAATAAACACAACTTGTCACTTTCTATTCTGATTACTGATTCATTTTATTTATTACTTTCTTTTAAAATGAAACTTAAATTTAAATTCAAAAATGCTTATACATATAGTTACGTTAAAATACAAAAATTTGCTTATACAAATATTTCCATTTAAATAGTTAAAATTCTTATGCCAATTATAGGTTCAATAACTTATTTAAAGTGTTCTAATTAATTGTTAAATATGATTATTACAAAATGCTGATGCAGCTATTTAGTCTATGTGCTTTTGTTGGTGGATCCGTTGGTGTTGTTATTATTGTTGTTGTTGTTTCTGTAACTCACGTAATGCTTTGCGAACTCCTGGTCCACAAATTGTGTTAACACATGTTTTTATTGCTTTGTCCTTATGTAGAGTACCTTCACTTCACCTCCAAATTTCTTTCGAATTCTTTAAACATATTTTATAAGTAAATAAACTCAGACATAAATTATTCAGACCACTTCAATGTCAACGACATTGTTGTTAAATAAACACTTTAATTTCAATAACAAAATTATTTTAAAACTTAAAACATAGGCGCACACGCCAAATACATTTTTCTTGTCATATGATGCCTCACTCCAAAACAAAACTATAGTTTACTGTCAAGTTCAGAGACCCACCTAAATTTAAGTCAGCCTAAGCAAAATTTTATTGTATAATATTTTCTTTTTTTTTTAAATTTTATTAATCTTTACTTGTAATAATGTTTACCTATTATTGTGTATTTTATTGATGAGTAAACAAAAAAAATTTTTGTTATTAATCTTTACTTGTAATTATGTTAAGTTATTATTGTGTGTTTTATTGATGAATAGACAAAAAGAAAGTATAAAATAAAGTCTTTCTATCAGAAAGGCATTCAGTCTTAATTTGGTAGTTGGAAGGCAGTCATTTGCCCTAACGTTAAAAATCTCTCTTTTCTTAAAAGGAAATATTTAGACGGCAGGTTTGCCCTAAAGCTCTTTCCATATGGAATACAGTTTACTAACATTATAGATACTGTTAACTGAATAGGAATATAGGGGCATTTAAAGTTAAAAACAAAATAAGTACATTTCATGGCGATCCTGCCAACGATCCTTCTGAAATCTTTTTAAGCAAAATCAATTTTCGAATTCTTTACGAAGGACAATATAAAAATATTTCAACAATTATATGGAGGGACCAAAGAAGCTGTCCATACAGCAGTACGGAGAAAGACGTGAGAACAACAAAGATACCCATCGTGTGGCTATCCCCAAGGAAAATTTAAAGATAAAAACCCGAGGAGGATATAAAAAACGCCTTAGAGTGGAAAAGGCAAAAATTAATGCCATAAAGATAACATCGGTAAACCAACAGACAGGCAATAACTTCTCAAAGGTATTAGCAGCTGACTTTGCCTTAGAACAACTTAACAAGGAGCTCAGAGCAAAAATACACCAGAGACAACAAAAAACTTGGGAAACGATAGAAGAAACAAAAAGTTACGCTTATGGTTTTCAACAGAAAGGAAGGAGGAAATCATCCTAAACCAAACAGCAGCCAACAACAGCAGCTTTTTGGACAACAAGATTATAACAACTAACATTTACTAACATTATAGATACTGTTAACTGAATAGGAATATAGGGGCATTTAAAGTTAAAAACAAAATAAATACATTTCACTTATTTTTAATCGAACAAATCGTCGATTTTGCCACTTGATATTTTTTATCTAAGCTAGTTACCACCTTTTTGTAATATGTCAACAATATCTGCCTTGTCTTTCAGAGTTAAAACTTTTGGCTTTTTAAATGACATTTTTATTAATTATTAGCACTAAGAATTCAAATTTGTACTTTAGCAAAATACGAGTAATAATATACTTACAGGTTGTTGTGTTTATAGATCAAATGTCATGGCACAACTAAATCAGTAGAGGTATACATTTGCATTAAAACAAAGGCACAAAAAATCTGTTTGAAATTATTAGTGCAACAATTTGAAATTACTTTTATTTTATGTGAGATGTTATATACATATCTTAATAAAAACAAAAAATTATTTTGTTGGCTTTGTCTTTTTTCTCAAATTTTTGACATATCTGACCGCATCTTGTTTTGATTTGCTAATTTTTAAGTTTAGTTTCCTAACTATTTCGTAATATATGCGCTGGAACTAATCGCAATTTTTTCTGTTTACCCCGTCTAAATTAAAACAACACCACGTAAATACAGCATTTTATGTTTATATATACATATGTATATTAGAATTATACTTATGGTTCCCTTTCTACAATATTAAGCTTCATAAAATCGTAAGTAAACTACTTATATACATAACGTCTCCAAATGAAATAGTTATTTTCTTTCAGAATATATAGAACTGCTTAATACTACTATTACACATTTTTGCTTACTAATAAATAGAGAAAGAAATTTTGAAATTTTGCATTTTATATACCAGTGAAAACTCTAATAATGTTAATAACTTATTGATAATGATCCCATTTGTCCAACGCATCGACCTTCTTCATCCAACGTAGCCAATGTTAAATGTGACAATTTATTACACAGCACTCTGAAAAAATATTAGCTTTATTAAAATATTTATTGTGGGTAAAATTTTTATCAATTAAAATATTCGAGAAAATATTAAATATCTTAAAAATGCTGAAGTAAATATTACAAAATGTCATTTAATATTATAGTTAGACGCACAAGTCACTTCAATGCAAAGTCATTGATTTATTAGTGAGTTCATTACGATGGCTTTATTAAAATCCAAAGAAAACGGTACTTAAATACAAAATTTTATCATAATTATTTTATAAGAGGGAACTTTTTTATATCAATTTTAGAAACTAATTTAAAAATGATGTGTTAATTAATCAGTAACCTTTTACATTAAATTATGAAGAGAATTACGAATGCGATCGATGTATTAAAAAGTGCAATTTCTATTGTAGTAATTCAAGCTGTAAGAACTGATGGAATTAAATTTTAATTTCTCTTTCTAAGGAATTCAAAGTAATAATAAAAATAGTAGAATTAGGGGAAATATAATTTACACCGTGGGAAACGAGTGTGAGGAGAAATCTGAAACTTTATGAACCAATAAGAGGAACAGCAAAATATTATGGAATCATTAGCGTGATACGAAATAAAATAATAGGTCAAGCTGACAGCACTTCGGAATCTTACACTACTCCTCTAACTTTGAACTCCAGTCATAAATGTTTCATCACCTATTATGCACACAAAAAGGATATCAAATGACATCACTTGTGCAGAAAAGGCAGGCTGCACAAGCTTTTTATCAAGAGCTATAAATAGTACATTTTCCTTCTGAAAGTGAAAAATATTTTTCGCTCGTTAAGGTCGAAAGTTTCTTTGTTTTAGTTGTTGAATCATACAGATAATATTATTCGTAGGAATTTCGTATTACAAAATATGAATTAATAGGATTGACATTTTTAGATAACAATAAAAGGTTTATCTTCCGTAACGAAATTTTAAATATTTAAACAAGGAAAATCGATGTCTAACAAAAATAAATGATACGATTTTTTATTTACTTCTGTTATAATTTATCTAATAACTTCGTTTCGTTTGTTTTTAGTTCTGCAAAAGCTCGTAAATAGGATATAATAACTATAGCTAAAATTAGTGAAATAAATATAAATGTATATTTAAAAAATATTGTTACGGATGTGTCTTGCTTAAGATTTAAAAGAAAATCACTAAGCAACAAAGTAAACTTCTGGGTATTGGATTGCTAAAAAAATTTATGCACAACAACAAAATTTCTAGTAACAAACTGCGTAGAAATTTTATACACGCAAAACAACAACAAATTTCTGTTTACTAACTGCGTAGAAGAGTATGATGTTTACTAGCTGCATAGTTTTCTAAGGAAACTTATTTAGACGAGACAACAACAAATATCTTAAAATAAATTCCAAGAAGAAACTTTATCAATACAAAAACAAAAATACACACAGACATACAGGCGCCTATACATTGAATAAAAAACATACAACAATAAAATGTGATACAAAGAGAGTAGAAGATTCTTAAATTTTCTAGACTTTTAATGGACAAATATAAAAGGGCATCTGAGTGGATAGTCAGTCAGTGTGAAAATAAACCTCGTAAAGTAAAAACGTGTATCTTAAGTAAATTGTTCTGAAGTGTCAGCTTTGTGTAGTTAAAGAAAATAAACTTGTTATTTATTTAAAGACTCTAAAAACTGGAGCTATTTATTTTGCACGTATAAACGTAACAATTGGTGTCAGAAGTGAAATTGCAAAAAAAAGTAAATCAACTACAATGAATTTAAAAGACGAACTGAAAGTTGAGCAGCTAAATAAGTTGGATCTGCCAACAACGGGTAGTAAGGCGGAATTGCAACGGAGGTTGATTGATGAATTCAAGCAGCGAGACATCGATATTGGGACATAGGAATTCGGAAACAAAGAAGAGATAGAGGTATGTAACCCATCAGCAAACACCAATGCAAGCTTGGATTCAATACTTGCGGCTATGATGGCGAAAATAAATGCAATTCAAGAAAGCTCTAGAGCCAGCAATGCGAAAATTGATGCCACAAATTACAAACTTCTAAATGTTATTTAAGAAAGTTCTAGAATATTCTATTTAACATCGCCCCATTTTGTTGTTGTGCTTATCATTCAGTGTAGGTGCTTATCTGAATTTGTGTTTTATTTTTACTCTGTGTTATTTGTTTGTGTTTTCTGTTGTTATTGTTTTGTGTGTATAAGATTTATTAATAAACTATGCAGTTTTTCAAACACGCAATAGCTCATTTCGTTAACTTTTTTGACTGATAATTATTTTAATTATAAAAGAATCGTTAAGTACCGTCTTAGTAAATTGCAAGTAATTTCTACTTTTTAGTTTTGAATAACTTGTTGTTTATTGGAATGCAGTTTATCTGCAATTGTTGACCACAATTATTTGTCTACACATTCTGCAGAGTGGAGTCTTTAAAGGTTTAAGGTCGCCTACCGGTTGGTAGTCGAAATAAACTTCTACCACATTTTATAACTTTATCACATGTTTATACAATAAATATGATGTCAATTATTTATCTAAACTAATTCGAAGATATTAAATTTCCTATAGAATTCAAATTTCACTTGCATTAACCTTCAGCCTGATATATGGAATTCTTTAGGTTATTATTGTATGAAAAAATTATGGGTTGTGTTTTCACTTTGTTTACTCCATTTGGTGTAGAATTTAAGCATGTAAAAGGCCAGATTTCATTCCTTTGATAATAGCATTTGAAGCTTTTCCTGTTGTAATTATTAAAGTATTATCTACATACAATGCTAAGGATTGTATTGCCGTCAATATCGGAAAATTTACCATCCTTTGATTGTCCTTTAGATATTCGAGGCAGATATGATATGGAATTGGCGGATGTCAACTTTTACAGGAGCAGATCTGTTGATCTTTTACTTGGTGCGGATGTGTACCCCAGCATCATTCTTAG
Source organism: Trichopoda pennipes (assembly GCA_030448955.1). NCBI lineage: Eukaryota > Metazoa > Arthropoda > Insecta > Diptera > Tachinidae > Trichopoda > Trichopoda pennipes. The sequence goes on along the minus strand of JASKUP010000004.1, from coordinate 5,050,854 downwards.
TGATATTTGTCGCAACATTTTTGGATCTCTTATGGCTCAGAAGACTGTTTTCGGATGGATTCTGACGGGTCCTTCGGAAATGGTTCTGCTTATGTTTTTTCGAATACTGCTACCTTATTCGAAGAGGATGATTTGGATCCATACTCTTCTGAAATTTTGGGAAGTGGAGGAAATTCCAAGGACGAGAATTTTGTCACCGTCGGATAGGATTTGTGAGGATATTTATAGAAGCACTACTAAACGGGATTCGACGGGGAGATATATAGTATCTTTGCCTTTTAAACCCAATTTTCCTCTCGGAATTAATTCGGGTGTATCACGGTCAAGTGCTCTGAAACAATTTGCGAGAATGGAGGCTTCTCTTTTACGCAGGCCCGAGGTCCGGGCCATGTATGACGACGTGTTAATGGACTATTTGGGATTGCGTCATATTCGGCCATTACGGATTCGTGCTATTTACCTCACCATCCGGTGGTGAAAATGGATAGAAAAACGACGAAGCTTAGGGTCGTTTTTAACGCATCCAATCCAACCTCGAACGGTAATAGCTTAAACGACTGTATTCTGGTAGGCCCTACGTTGCAGGCTGATTTGGTCAGTTTGATTTTACGCTGGCGATTGTTTCGGTTTGTGTTTAACTGTGACATTTCGAAAATGTGCCGGCAAATTCGAGTTCATTCGGATCATACACCCTTTCAGCGGATATTATATCGTGGCTTTTTGGATGATCGGGTGATGGATTATGAGTTGCAGACGGTGACCTTCGGGTTGAATTGTGCACCATACTTGGCGAAACGAACTTTATTGCAGTTGGCTGATGACTGTGAGGCTGAATTCCCCATTGCTTCGTTGATTTTGAAAAGGGGAATGTACGTCGATGATGTCTTGACCGGTTCTCTTAGCGGCTAGAGATCAATTAACTATAGCATTGTTATCGGCTGGCTTTGAACTAAGGAAGTGGATCGCAAATGAGGAATCGATTTTGAGTGGATTGCCGAAGGAACATTTGGTAGACTCGGAGGTTTTAGTCCTGGAGGATTCTAGTTGTTCGAAAACTTTATGGATTTATTGGAATGCGAAATTGGATTCGTTCTTTTTCAAGATTTTACCTTTGGAGAAAAAAATGGGATACACGAAGAGGGAAGTTTTGTCATAGCTCGGTTTTTTGACCCAATTGGTTGATTGTGTCCTGTCATAATTGTGGCCGATGCTAATGCAGCGTATTTGGCTCGATAATATTGAGTGGGACGATTTGCTGCCGGCTTCAACGGAGGTGGAATGGTTTAAGTTCGTGGAGTCCTTCGACCAGATGAACTTCGTTTGGATGCCTAGATGGGTGGATTATTGCCAGGATTCTATCTTCATGTTTTTTCAGACGCGTCCGAAAGGGCTGGTGCGATTTATATTCGCGTTGAGGCGCCAAATGGCGAAATACGCACTCACTTATTGTGCTCTAAAACTAGGGTGGCTCCTATTAAATCGATTTCGTTGCCCCGTCTTGAATTCTGTGGGGCAGTTTTAGCCTCGGAGCTGTTGAGGAATGTCACTGAGGAGATTGGGATCCCGACTGTGAGCATTTATTGTTGGATGGATTCGACCATTGTATTGGCCTGGCTACAAAAGACGCCTTGTTCTTGGGTCACCTTTGTGGCCAATCGGGTCTGTCGTATCCAGGAAAATACTGGAGGTCGCAGTTGGTTTCATGTTTGTTCGGGGGAAAATCCTACCGATCTGTGCAGTCGGGGGGTGGATCCTCTTGCTTTGTCGAGGAGTGAACTTTGGTGGCACGGCCCTTCATGGTTATGTCGGGAAAACGACAGTTATTATGCTTCCAACCTTGAGAATCTCATTTTTTTCGGAATATGAGGATGTTTTGGAGAGATTTTCATCTTTTGATAGGACAATTCGCGTTATCGCGTATATATTCAGGTTTCTTCATTCTGCTAATTCTGCCCACAGGGGTAGATTTTATTATTGGGACCACCGGGTTTCTGGTGAAGAGCTCAAGATGGTGAAAACACGTTTGGCGATAGTGGCGCAGATGGCATATTATGCGCGAGTTTACAGGAGTCTCATGGATGGAGTGCCCTTGCCACCTAAGAGTTCATTAATACTCTAAATCCCTTTCTCGACGAACAACAGGTGATGTGGTAGAATGGACGTCTTGTGAAATCATCTTCACTATCATATCCTGAACTGTACCCAATTATTTTGCCTTATGGCTGCTGGTTCGCCAGACTATAGGAGGAATTCATTCATTTGCTTACAATTCTTGGCGGGAATCAGTTGATGCTGCGAATTTATCGATGTGAATATTGGGTACCTCGATTGCGGATATTAGTCCGCTCGGTTATTCGTCGTTGCAAACGTTGTGTGATTAAAAGGCAACGATCATGCCGTCAGATAATGGCTGCTCTTCCCCCTGAACGTACTACTCTGGGTAGACCGTTTACGACAACGGGCGCTGATTTTGCGAGATCATTTAATGTGAGGACTTATAATGGTAGGTCGTGTAAAATCACGAAAGGGTACATTTGTATCTTTGTGTGTTTTTCTACGAAGGCGATACACCCCGAGGCTGTTTCGGACTTGTCTACTGAGATATTTTTAGCAGCTTTTAATCGGTTCATTTCTAGAAGAGGTTATCCTAAGACCATGTTGTACGAACTTCGTGGACGCGTCAAATGAAATCTCCAGGGACTTTAAGACTTTCCTGACGGAATGCCAGGCTAGGTTGTGTTCCGTTTTTGGTCACAATGGTGTAACATGGCGATTTATACCGGCGGGTGCTCCTCACATGGGGGTCTCTGGGAAGCCGGCGTTAGAACTTTCAAGCTTCATTTTAGAAAAGACCCAGTGCTGTTCATATTCCTTCGAAGAACTATCTACTGTTTTGGCTAGAATAGAGGCTTGTTTGAATTCTCGCCCCTTGCCTGATAATCCCGGCGGGCCGGTCGCTCCGACACCTGGGCATTTTTTAATTGGATCGGCTATACTGGCGCCACCGGAACCGACCATTTATGATAGTTCAATTAGTATAGTTAATCGTTACCGTAAGATGAAGGCTATAATACACCAATTTTGTAAAAGATGGAAGGAGGAATATCTCATAGGTTTACGAAAACGGTACAAATGGCAACATCCCCAAAGGGAGGTTGCAGTGGACGATTTAGTCGTGATAAGGAATGAGCAAGCAGAAGAGGTTGCGAGTTCCAAATTGATAGCGGAATTACCACCTGTACAGCCAGATGTCGCAATTTCTGAAGATAACCCAAACATCAACGCACGGGAAATCCTCACCATGAAGGCTGTGGTTCAAGCTCATGACGCAGCTTCAAGACCTGCCATTCCGTACCCGGTTGTAAAGCCTGGAGGGTCGAAATATCCGATTTGTAGCAAAAATCACTCTCTTCGGTTTTGTTACCGATTCCGGGACATGAGTTTGGAACGCAAACTTTGTATGGTGGCTATAAATAAAATTTGTTGTCGTTGCTTGTGAAGTGGTCATATTAGCAAGGATTGTGGGAGTGTGGCAGATTGCAAGAATTGCAAGAAGAATCACAATTCTTTGCTTCATGAACAAAGAGGGACAATAACAGTGAAAAGAGATCCTATCGGACAATCTGTGGTTCATATACCATTGCGCCAGGCCGTTACATTTTCGCCTACAATTAGCTTAAATTTCCTACACGGACGTTCGCGTATACCGTTGCGTGCGGTTTTGGATGCTTGTTGTCAACATAGCTATATATGTTGTGAATTTGCCAAATCCCTGAAAATCCCTACATTTAGGGTTGAAAATGAGCAATATTGCCGGATTGATCTGCAAGCCATTCACGATGCATCCCAGGGAATTCTAGTCACTGCTCGGTTACATAGGATGAATGGCATTAGAACCCCACCAATATCGGTGGCTAATTCAATTTTAGAACCATTTCAGGGCCTGAAACTGGCTGACCCGAATTTTCATCATTCGGGCAGTGTTGCTTTGGTGTTGGGTCCTGAAGTAATGCCACTTGTGATGAAGGGCACAATTCACCATATTCCAAGACTTCCTCTTGCCCAGTACACTATTTTTGGGTGGGTTATCTCAGGTCCGTACTAAAATTTATATATCATTGGTCATTGACCACAACAGGAGTCCATCATGGCTCATTAAAATTCGCAAATAAAAAAAAAACCGGGGATCCACTTATTTACGTGGAAACCGGAATTAAATTATCTAAGCATACAGGCCACAGAAGTCCATAATCGCTCACCAGTATGATTACATATGTTTAACAAGAGTCCTTACTGGCTCATGTTTTTTTGTCTCATTTATTTGCAACACTTCATAGATGTTTAAACATTGTTAATTTAATTGTGTTTGTAATTATTTTCAAGAGTGTTTCCACTGAATTTTGATACTTTTTTTGACACCCTTGTTAAAAAGCTTTATTTTCAACGAGTAAACCGCTGACGGGTTTAAATGTTGTCGACCATTTATACAATTAAAAAGGTTTTAATAGGTTTATGGACGTATAACAAAGCACTACACGCATAAAAAACTAATTTTGAATTTTAACAATAAAAATTGAATAAAGTTAAATAAATATCTTGTTTCCTTTGACGAAATCAACAATACGGATATACATATATATATATATATATATATATATATATATATATATAAGTTACGTTTTTCTTTAATTTTTACATAAAAAAAACACGATTTTTGGTTTAAGCACTATGTGCCCTTTTTTATTTATTTCTTTATTATTTATTGGACACTATGTGTCTTTTTTAATTGAGTTATATTTTAAAACTAAACTTACAAATAATTTCTGTCTTTAATTACAACTATAATTTCTTATAATATTTTGTCTAACTTAGCATTTATTTTAGGTTAATATTTTTATTAATTTTGCATTTTATAGGAAATGCTTACAACACGGAAATATTCAATTTAATTAGGTTACTCAAAATGCTTATAATACGGAAGTTATTTAAAATGATCGAATTACTTTTGTTGATAAGACAGTTATCTAGTTGAACTCTATTTAGGTCAACGTTATAGTGCCATATCAGCAAAAGTAAAATTCAAAAAGATTTGTAAAAGAAATAATTCTTTTGTTCCTTAACTCTTCCCCTCTTAAATTCGATTGTCCCCAATCGAGTAAAGGAATGGTAGGTCATTAAGTCTAAAATTATTGAAGGATGATGGTACCGCCGGTTTTCTTTCAGGATTACTAGGATTATTGACTCTAGTTGGTTTTGGTATTTCATTCACGTATATAGTTGTTTTCTTATTTTTCCGAAGTAGAATTATTATTGCAAGAGGAATAATTATTATAAGAATTATCAATCCTAGGGATAATTCCCTTATTTGTGTTGATTTGCTGAATTCAGAGATTTGTTTGGTGTTGTTTATGTGCAGTTCATTGAGGCTTTCAAGTGACAGGAATTGTAGCTGTTCAATTTCCGTTGTTGCGAGTTGATCCACCAGTGGTATTACTTTTAGCGGATTTGCATCGATATTTCTATAGATACTATCTCCAATTCGGATTGTAGTATTAGTGTATGATATAATAAAGCTTCCTGTTAGATTTTTAGGTTCTTCATTGACGTTGACAGTTCCAGAGAATTCGTTGAGCAGTAATGTTCCAATAGAAATTTCTTCAATAGCGGGGATGTGATGACCATTAGTAATGTAACACGAAGATGGGAGAGAGTTTAAGATTTTAGGTAAGCATGTGTCTGTAGATAGATCTATTAAGTTATTTTTATTACAAGTCTCTAAGTTCGAAAATCTTTTACATTTATTTTTTATTCCATAAACTTGTTTTTCAAATGCTAATATTTCATTAAATTTTAAATTTACAATAGAGTTCTTATTTTTTATAGGTTTTATTAATATTTTCTTATAAATAGTATTTGTCGTCAACGGAATTTCTATTACATAGAGCATCAGCGTTGAGTTATGCATTATTTTAATGTTTGCAAATTCTAGTGCCTCTTCTGGGCTTTTAAACGGTATATTTTCTTTTTCAAATTTTTCAATTGTTAGCTTAATCTCTAGTTCATTTAAAAGGAATGAATTTATCATACCCAATTTGGACCATTGTATAGCATATTTTATATTTAAAATTTCTTCTTTAATTAACCGTAATTTATTTTGATTAAGTATAATAATTTCATCACTTAAGATGTTTCCTCTTTTTATATTATTAGTAAGAGTGTTAGTTATTCTAGTTATGTTATTTAGTCTATTTTCAAAGGAATCATTTATAACAAATTGTTCATTATTATTTGTATTTAATTGTCTTTAAATTATTAACTATTTTTTCTAGGTCGTCATGATCTGGGGATCCAGCTAAATATTTCCACGCCGTTCCCAGAATATTAATTGACCTCTTGTTTCTTACAATTTCCGTTAAACGTATACTTTTCAATAATTGGAATGTTCTGTTAAGTTCTTCGGTGAGGATGGGGATCATGGGATTTCGAGAGGATTCAAAGGATTTAATAAAGTTTTTGATGTCTTGTAAACAGTACTCGTACTTGTCGATATCGAATTTGTGGATAAATCGGAAAACGCCGTTTTGGACTTTGGCAATTCCATTATCTATCGTTGCTAGTTTTGAAGAGGTATAATTGAAGAATTGTACATCTGCCTGAACAGACGCGACGATAAGTAATCTGTAAAGAAAGAATGATGTAGTGTCAGAGGATTTAATTTCTTATGTTGCTTTTGTGAACGACTCTGCCTGATTCTGTTAGTACGGTGGTTGATTTATTTTCTTTTACTTTTTCCTTCTTGTACCTAGGTGTTATTTTAGTTCCCAACCTTTTGTCTATTCTTACATAAATAATGTCGCCGGTACTATATTGTTTTATTGGTGTTCTTTTCCTATTATGTGTGCCTATATCACATTCCTGTTTTTCCTTAATCCTTGAGACAGTTTCCTGTCTAGCGTTTTCAAGTTTTTCTGGGTCTGAGCTCACGATTCTACCAAAGAATGCTTCGACAGGTTTTCTGTTCGTAGTCGAATGTATGGAGTAATTATACTCGTTGACGCATCTATCTAATAAAGCTGGAAATGACCTTTCTATTTTGTCGGCTTTCGCACATCTCATTATTTCTGCCAGAGTAGAGTGGAATCTCTCTACTTGACCATTTACCGAACTTTTGTAGGGTGGTGTTTTATAAACCTTAATGCCTAATTGATCTTCTAGCATAAATAAAACTGAAGCGGAATTAAAGGCTTTTTCATTATCCATAACCACTTCCTTCGGTGTTCCAAACCTAAGCATCAGTTTCCTTAGAGGATCTTTTATGTCTTCGGCGGCTCTTGATCTAATGATCTTTACCTGCGCGTACTTTGAGAATTTGTCGACAGCAGTAAGTATAAACTTCCCTTCTGTGTTGTAGATATCAATATGGACAATGTCACCAGGATACTGTGGGATTGGAGTTTTCTGTAATTCAGGCTTAATAGGATGGCGGTCGTATTTATTTTCCTTGCAAACCGAGCACTGTGAAACCAAATCTTTTATCTTTTTAGTCATCCTTGGAAAATAGCTGGATTCGAGTATCTGGGCTTTGTTCTCTTTATGGTTTCTATGTGCACGTTTATGCGTTTCGATGATGATCCGTTCTTGCTCCTGTTCGCTTTTGACATCATTAACCTGATTTTGTGTAAACCTCACCTTATAGTTAGCGAAATGTAGAGGGTATATGTTTTGTATTTTACCCATTATAGATTCAGATGTTTTAATACCATTTATGACGGATGGATTTAAATACCTTTTCAGGATAGAGATTAATTTTTCCTCGCTATATTCGGGTTCATGTACAATGTGACGATGGTATGTTGGAAATACTATTTGAAACTGGTAGGATGGTATTTTATTGGTTATCAAGAATAACTGATTCTTAAAAACATTTATGGGGTACTCCATACTTGGAATTAAGTTTTCTCCAGAGCTTTCATCACTATGTTGACTTACCGATAAAGAATTTATTTCGGTCTCATAAGGATTTCTAGAAAGCGCGTCGGCAACGATATTCGTTTTTCCCGGTTTGTATTCCATTATATAATCATACTCCTCTAATGCAGCCTTCCAACGCTTCATTTTCCCATTATTGTTTTTATTATTTAGCGCATACGTTAGGGGTTGATGGTCAGTACGAATTATTACCTTTGATTTGCCATAGGTAGTTCCTAAAAGAGTTCAAGGACCATATTATTGCCAACATCTCTTTTTCATTAGTCGCGTAGTGTTCTTCGGTCTTACTTAGCGTTCTTGAAATAAATGCGATGGGTCGGTTAGACTGCGACAGCACGGCTCCCAGGGCAAAATTAGATGCATCTGTGGTCAATTCGAACGGCTTCTCGAAATCTGGGTATGTTAGAATAATATCCTGTGATATCAATGACCTTTTTAATTTTTCAAATGCTTCTAATGCGGTGTAATTTAGAGTTAAATTTTTTTTTGCCGATTGCCTTTTTGAGACGCGTCCCCCTTCCCCTCTTAAGAGAGTGGTTAGAGGTTTTGCTATTTTGGCATAATCTCTAACAAATCGTCTGTAGTAACCAGAAAGTCCCAAAAATGAGCGTAGCTCCTTCAATGTTCTGGGGATTGGAAATTTGGAAATGGCCTCAATTTTTTTCGGGTTTGTCTTAATACCCTGTGATGAAACTATAAAACCTAAAAATTCTACCTCATCCTTGAAGAAATCGCACTTGTCAAGTTGTAGCTTCATGTTCGCATTTTCTAGTGTCCTGAAAATTTGTTCCAAATGCTTTAAGTGTTCGTATTCAGTTTTACTGAAGATGATTATATCATCGATGTAAACAAAGCAATTTTTCCCAATGTACTCGTGCAAGATATCATCCAATGCACGCTGGAAAATAGATGGTGCATTCTTTAAGCCGAAGGGCAATCTTGTAAATTCAAATTTCCCATTATTGATTGAGAATGCAGTTTTCTCGATGTCTGAAGTCTTCAATGGTATTTGATGAAATCCACTTTTAAGATCCAAAACCGAAAAAAATTTGTTTTGCCCCAAATGAGACAATACTTCATTTATATCCGGAATTGGGTAAGTATCGGATATTGTAACTGCGTTTAATTTGCGATAATCGATCACTAATCTGAATTGTTTGTTTCCCTGTGAATCGGGTTTCTTTGACACAATCCATACCGGAGAATTATATGGTGACCTGGATGGTCGTACAATGCCGTCATCCAACATTTTTTTTACCTGTGACTCTACCTCGTCCTTTAACGACAAAGGGTATGAGTAGAATTTTGAGTATATTGGATCATTTGTTGAAGTTCTGATTTCGCCAACCACTTTAGTGGTGTACGTTAACTTTTCATCCGGGTCTGCAAATAACTTCGGAAATTTTTTTACCAATAGATTTGTTCCGTTTGCTTGGTCGTCGCTCATGTGTTCATTTTTTATATTAAGCATGTTAACATCAGGTAACGATAGTTCCTTAAGTGGAATTTTAAATCTGTTTTGAATGGTCATATAGCTCTCTGCAGTATTGATAATAGCAGAAAGGTCCTTCAGTGTGCTATGGCCTATGATTGCATCAAATGTCTTCAGTGCAGGTAATAAATATAGTTTTATTGGAATATCTATTTTGAAAAGATTTATAAATGTGTGGTTTGTTATGTGTATATCTCCGCCTACTGATTTTGCTACAAAATTTTTAACATTAGGTATAGATATATTTACAATTTCGGGTCGGATATAATTTTTTCCGGAGCCAGTATCAATTAAAAATTTTAAAGAATTTCCACTCCTCGTTTTGCATTCGATGTATGGTAACGAAGAGTGGTTTAAATTAAAAAATGAACATCGCTATGTTCTACATGCTCATAGTCCACTTGTTGTCGCTGGTCTTCATAGCTTTCTATTGGATGTATATTTTGATAGGTTGTCTCATTAAAATTTTGGTTATAGTTATCCTGATCGTATTCCTCAATGTTGAAATTACGTTGATATTTAATAGGCTGAGAATTTCCCTGTTGTGGTGGTCTTTTACCGAAAAAATTATTTTGAGCTGGACGATTCATGTAATTGATGTTTCTGGTACGGATACTTTGATCTATGTCCATAGGTTCTGGTTTTGGCTGTGGCTTGGGTGGTAATGGTTTTGCTAATGGTCTGAAGTTATTTTGTCCTTGCATCTGCTGTGCTTGATAATGATAATTCGGTGTATTCACATAAGGGTTATTTGGTCTTGATTGAGGAGTGAAAGCAAGTTGAGGGTAGAAAGGTTGTTTATTATTTCGACCGTAAGATTGTCCTTTGTGATACATAGGTGCGCTAGAACTATTGTTTTTGATTTGGTGGCTGTGGTTTGCATGATTGGATCTGAAATTTTGGTTTTCTAACTTCAAGCACAAATGAAGTGCTTGTGGTAACTCTGTGGGTTCCCTCATTGCGAGTAATCTTGGGAGGTCACCTCTCAGTCCTCTAGTAAAGGTATCCAAAGCCTTATCTCTGTATGTTCTTATGAGTAGTTCCATAGGAGCTGCTCCTACATCCATGCATGATATCTTGTCCAATATCAGGGATAAATGAGAATACACATTATGGTAAAATTCCTGTATAGTGTTATTGCCCTGAATCATGGTCGTCATTTGATATTCGAGAGTTGTCAAATCTCGTTTATCAGCATAGTGGATAGATAGACATCTAGATATTGCGGCCCAGTTCAGCGGGGTGTTGTACGATTCTAATGCTGTATCAGCCTGCCCACTGATTTTGTTTCTAATGGCACTTAAGATTCCGTAATACTTTGGTGAGCCTTTAATCGGTTCGTAAATTTTTATGATCCTATCCACGCCTTTCTTCCAGGAATTGAATTCACCAGGAATTCCCGAAAATTCGCGTATGCAACGCACAACGTCTGGAATTTTATCCAATTCCGACAAGTTTCCCGTATTTTCCAACCTGATTGTCTGTTCTGACATATCATTGACGTTATTACCCGCTCGTTGAGCATTTTGAGTCAAAATGTCTGACACTATTCTCGTAACAAGACTTTCTAAATCTGCTGCTCCTTGATTGTCGGAAGCACCAGAAGGATTAGGAGGAGGATTGGAGGAATTTAGGATTGAGGGTCTAATGAGATTGTTTGGGTTTGACATGTTAAAAAAATTTGTTTTGTTTGTTTAAACTGAGCACAAAATTCGGACAAAAATTTTAGTAACTTTAAGCTATTGAACCACGTGAGAAGATTATATATTTTTTTCAAATTTTAATTAATCAATTATAAAAAATTATTCCTTTTCGTTCAAATTTAAACTAATCAAGTAATTTGTTTCTCTTAGTATTTTAAAAATAAATCATTAAATATACAATAGAATATCTTAACTTTAATCTTACAGTAAGTACAGCATTGGTGAAGTGATGTAGCAAGGTCCTTTTTGCTTCCGCTACTAGGGCACTACCGTCGCTTCTCTTTGGTGCTGATTAAATGGCTTCTTCAGAGATGGCTTTCACTTTGGAGCACGTTTCTTCCCTTTAATTTTTAACGATAAGAGCTATTCTATGCTTGAAGGATTGGTCCTTTTTCTTTTTTAAACAGTTATTTTTCACGATAATGTTTGTTTCTGGCACTTTTCCTTTTTTTATGGACTTGTCCTTTTTTTTTTTTGTTTTTGAACACTTATTTTTCACGATAATGTTTGATTTTAGCACTTTTATCTTTTACGGATTTATCCTTTTGTTTTTAAACACTTATTTTTCACGATAATGTTTATTTTTAGCACTTTTATCTTTTACGGATTTATCCTTTTGTTTTTAAACACTTATTTTTCACGATAATGTTTATTTTTAGCAGTCCCTGCTCGGGCGCCAGTTACGTTTTTCTTTAATTTTTACATAAAAAAAACACGATTTTTGGTTTAAGCACTATGTGCCCTTTTTTATTTATTTCTTTATTATTTATTGGACACTATGTGTCTTTTTTAATTGAGTTATATTTTAAAACTAAACTTACAAATAATTTCTGTCTTTAATTACAACTATAATTTCTTATAATATTTTGTCTAACTTAGCATTTATTTTAGGTTAATATTTTTATTAATTTTGCATTTTATAGGAAATGCTTACAACACGGAAATATTCAATTTAATTAGGTTACTCAAAATGCTTATAATACGGAAGTTATTTAAAATGATCGAATTACTTTTGTTGATAAGACAGTTATCTAGTTGAACTCTATTTAGGTCAACGTTATAGTGCCATATCAGCAAAAGTAAAATTCAAAAAGATTTGTAAAAGAAATAATTCTTTTGTTCCTTAACTTATATATATATATATATATATATATATATATATATATATATATATATATATATATATATAATTAATATGTGGGATACAACACTGGCACTTGTGGTTCTCCAGCAGAAATATTTCGTGGGCTGAAGAAGTAATCTTTTACAAATGATTTACTTGCAAAAACACTGAATAATTTTCTAGAGGTGAATAGGATAGAAAAATTTGGTGCTAAATCGAATCAAAGGCTCTTGCCATATCCAGACAGCAGAGCACTTTTTAACTATAGTATCCATAGTTATTAATTAGTTTACTTAAAGAAAAGTAGCACTTCAGGCAACAATGCCTATTTAGTCACAATCGTGCTACATTCTTTAGGAAATGGATAGAGAAGAAATAAGACAGCTAATGAAAGTAGTGAAAATAACAATCCCTAGATTGGTAGGCCAAGTACACTACCGGGGCAGCTTTCATTTTTGGAAGGCCCATGTTATCGGAAATTAACTGTGGTATAAGACAGCACAGTGATCAGTGACCATGCCTTCATCACTGAGCAGCCCCATCGACAGTCAATTTTAATTTTTGTAGTGAAAAAACCAAGGTCTTCATTGGGAATGGAACCCACAACCCCCAAATTGGCAAGTTAGTACACTACCTACTAGCCTACAGGGGCACCTAACATACGATTAAGCATACAATTTTTGTGTCTAGACGATATGTTAAATTTCATATGATGATTGTACGTTGAATTGAGTAAAGATTTGTTTGAAAAAATGTCAAATAAATTTGACAACACTCTTCATTGATAATTTGTATCAATTATTATTTTAGTGCAAAGATAAGTATTTTTAGTGTTGATTAATATTAAAAACCAAAAAAAAAAAACAATGTCATCAAAAGATGTAGCACTTGCTGTTGTTCTGACTGCAATTATTTTCGATGATTATGACGAGGAAGAAAAAGTTAAACGACGAAGAATACGGCAAAAAAAATGGTTGACAAATAGAGAGGACGAGGGGTGTTCTGTAAAGTTATACAAAGAATTGGAAGAGGATCAAACTTTATAAAAAAATTTTTTACGTATGAATATTCAACAGATTAATAATTTGCTCCGCTTGGTGTCTCCCTTCATCACGAAAAAGGATACTGTAATGCGTAAAAGTATAACAGCAAGAGATCGGCTTATTTTAACACTTCGTAGTGGTGATTCGTTTTCTTCATTACAGTATTTTTTTCGTATTCCTAAGCAAACAATTAGGACTATTATTCCAGAAGGATTGGATGCGAGTTATACTGTACTTTTAGAATATATCAAGAGGATTCAGCTACTACACATTAAAAGTCATATTTTCACATACATAAACTTCAGATGCCAACAGCAGAAGAATAGAAAGCTGCAGCAAATAAATTCAATGAGAGTAGGCAATTTCCAAATTGTATTGGTGCGTCGTAACGATAGCACCATCAAATTCTGGCAACATTTATTATAATTATAAAGGCACGCATAGCATTGTATTAATGGGAGTAGCAGATGCTGAAAACATATTCATATATGTAGATGTTGGTCGTAATGGATGGTTTTCTTATTGGCAGTATAAACAAATGTAATTTAAAATTTGTAATCTGCTTATTTATTTCAAATATATATATATATATATATATATATATATATATATATATATATATATATATATATACCACACACCATTTGCTAAAAAGAAAAACTGCATCTGCTCAAAATACATCTGCCAATTTCCCGTAGCCACAACAAAATGATGTAATTCTCCGTATTTAGCCGCCATTATTCCTCGTCGCCACTGTTATATCTCACCCAAAACAACAATACCAATATTGTACAAAAGGTTTATTGAATCAATGAAATAACAATTGCTGTTGCTTAATTAATATTTTCAGTATTGAATATTAACAAGCCGCCTACTCGAGTTGACTAACTCAAAACGTTACAAATTAAAAGATTTGGACGATATGCTGCGGGATAGACTAGTTTGTGGCATGCGTGATGAATCTCTCCAAAAACGGTTATTGGCAAACGACAAGTTGACATTGACAATTGTTCAGGAGATCTATAGCAAATGAAGCAGCGCAAGAAAACTTAACTACACTAAAAACGCCAGTTAACTGTGAAATACATAAAATGGCGGGTGCCAGGTATAATCGAAACAATAGTTCCCATTAACAAAATCGAAATTGTTTTCGTTGTGGGGTGACCATAAAGCAGAGCAGTGCTGGTTTAGGGACGTTGATTGCCGTTACTGCAAAAAACATGGACATATTGAGCCGGCGTGCATTACAAAAGCAAACAAGGTAGCACCACAAATTAGTGGAAAAGGTCGTTCGAAAATAAATACAATTGACGAAGTGAATCCATATAAAGAATATAATTATGTTTTGTCGGTAGCAACATGAAAATATCGGATATCCAACGAACCAGTAATTATTGAACAAGAGGAAATTGATTCTGGGGCAAGTCACTCCATTGTAAGTGAAAATTTGTTTAGAGAAAAATTTGGACTCATAGAATTAAAAGAATGTCATATCAAACTAAGAACTTGGGGTACTAATAAAGATCTTAAAATCTGTGGTAAAGTAAATGTACTGGTTACCCTGTTAAAAAGAAATGTTCAAATTTCGTTATAAAATTGCCGTAGGTAGGGATGCTCATTATGAATAAACTTGATTTCTGTAGTAATAAATATTTTCTTTATATATACATACATATATTCTTTTAAGCTAAGAAAATTCCCGTAGATAATAAGAATGTAATTAGTGAATAGAAATGCATTAAGTAAGCATTAATGAGAAATGTGTGTTTAAAGATAAAAAGGGTGTAAGGATCATAAAATATTGCAAACAACCATAAAACCATTAAACATATATTTAAGAACTTTAGGATAAGGAAATTATTATATGTTACTATGTTAGTATTTAAGAGAGACATTTTGGAAAAGTAGTTAATAATAAGTAGTAAGGACGTATGTATGCTGTTGTATCCCTTTAAACCAAAAGAAGATAAAAAATTAATTCCGGTTATTTAAAATTTTCAAAATTGTTGTTAAATATTATATCAAATAAAATGGCTTTTAAATGGAGCCATGAAATATTTAAAAAATTAATAGTTTATGTGGAACTTGTATGAAATAAAACCATAAATAAAATAAAACGTCAAAAAGTACGAATTTTGAGACAAAGCACAACACCAAAAATTGTTTACACAAATTGCTGTGTGTAAACATTACGTCAACTTTATGAGAATCAATGAGCAACAAAAGTTGATGTGTGGTTTGTTGTTGTAAATAATATGTGTAAAGGGAATAGGGGAAGAGAGGAACTCTACCACTATTCTCTTTACACACATTATTTACAGCAACAAACTAAGAATTGCAGCGACAAAAAACGTCCAATGTAAATTGGGACTTACACACTTCAACTTTTGATGCTCAACTGTTGTATTTTCCATTAGAAAGAAAGAGAAGGGAAGGAAAGAGAAGGGGTATAAATCCTTCTCTTTCTTTCTTTTTTATGGAAACAACAAAAGTTGAGCAACAAAAGTTGATGTGTGTAAAACCGCACATAACAAACTACATTTTTTTGGAAAATTTTTTCAGAGTTGCACGAAAGGTACGTGTACAACAACGTGCTTGCATGTATTACAATAAAAAAAGGTAAACAAATTATTATTACAAAAATAGACAATTCTTAAAATTGATTTTAAATAGTTAATTTAAATTGTGTTTTAAACAAAAAATATGAATTGAAAAGCCTGTAGATCGTAGAATCTGATTTTTCGGTTGTTACTTTTATTAGTTAAGAAAAAAAGCACTGCACGTTAAAGATTTTGAAGTTGTTTTGAACATTTATGATTTTAGTTTTCCACTAATAACTCGATAATCATTCCGCAGGCACAAATAGTGCTATAGATGATAACGAATCGATGGTGATATATACTATTTCTAAAAAGACTTTACGGAAAAAGTTATACGGCAGCAAACTGCTAAAATTGTTAAAAAATCTACAAATTTTTTTAGTTTTTCTGGTTAATAACTCAAAAATTATTCCACGTGACATATACGACTGTATAAGTTCCATAGAGGATAAAAATACAAATCGATATTGGCTTGTTTCTGCAAAGACTGTACGGAAAAAGTTATAAAGCAGCAAACTTTTAAAATTTTAAAAAAATCGTCAACTCTTTTTGGTTTTTCATTGATAAATATGAATTAATCGTGAAATAGGGCGTTTTCGCGAAGACTTTGCGGAAAAAGCTATAAGGCAGAAAACTTTTAAAATTTTTATAATCAACTATACTTTTTATTTAGTCGGTATTGGAGTATAGCAAAATTGTACAATTTCTGTTTTCAGTTTTCCAGTTCTCTGCGTTCGATAGAGGATAAAAATACCAATCGATCGTGATTGTGAAAAGACTTTACGGAAAAAGTTATAAGGCAGCAAACTTGAAACATTTTTATAAAATCCTTAATTTTTTTTTTATTTTTAATTAATAACTCAAAAACTGTTCCCCGTACACATGTATATGCTCGATGGAGGATAAAAATATGAATCGATCGTCGAGTAGCTCATTTCTTCTAAACCAAACGACACTATATGTGTACATTATTTTGAAAAGTTTTAGAAAAATTTATTATTTTTTTATGTGCCAAATTCTTTATACCTGGTAGTCTGTGGCTTCACAGCGGCTTTTAAAAAATTTTAAGTATACAAAAATATTCAGAATATTAGAACAAATAAAGCACTAAAGTACAATTCTAGAAGCCTGGTTACAAACTATATAGTTGGCCTTTTTATTATTTCCATTTTTATATTTATGTACGGATGTTTCTTTTGCACTTTTTGTTTTGATTTTTCTATTATTTACAGTTTTTGAGAAATAGTGCAGATAAACAGATGATAATTAGTGTTTAAAATTAGAGAAGACAGAATTTTTTCGGGATTCACAACAAGATTCAAAATAAACCCATGGCGAACCATGCTATTTCAATCAATATTTGGTCGAGAACCACGAATGGGAGAGCGAACCTTAATATATGCTACCCGTGTGAACATAGTATTATCGTTTTTTCGTAAAATAGTTCACTATAAATCGGCGGCGCCATATCGGCTTTAAGCTGGTCGGCTTGTGTCTTAAAATTCTGTTCACCTCTAAAAGTTAAGAAATTTATAAAATTAAGTAGAAAAAATGAAATTAAGATTTAACTCATTTGATATTATTTGCGCGGTAACGGAACTTCAGTCGTAAGTTTAAACAAGTTACTACGATGATTTCTTTATTAAATAAGTGATCTGCGTTTCTTAGGCTTATTGGATTGAGAGTAAATCAGATTTATGACATTGACAACAAAACTTTCCTTATACGTCTTCATGGTGGTGGAGACGAAAAAAAAATTCTTCTTGTCGAGTCGGGTATACGATTTCATACAACAGCGTTTGAATGGCCGAAAAATATGACACCTTCAGGCTTCAGTATGAAGTTAAGGAAACATTTGAAAAATAAACGGCTGGAGAAACTACATCAACTAGGTGTTGACCGAGTTGTAGACTTTCAGTTCGGAATTGGCGAAGCAGCTTATCACGTTATTGTTGAGCTATATGATCGAGGTAATATTGTCCTGACTGATCACGAAATGACTATTCTATACATATTACGGGCCCATAGTGAGGCAGATGCTCGATTTGCTGTTCGTGAAAAATATCCATCTGAACGTGTCAAAAAAGAGACGTTCTTGCCAAGTGATAATGAGTTAATAGACTCATTAACAATAGCAAAGCATGGTGAAAGTCTCAATCGTATAATAATGTCAATAGTTTCATGTGGGCCAACGGTAATTGAGCATATCCTAAGGAAACACAAGCTGAATAATTGCATAATTTCAAGAACAACAGAAAGGAAAGAAGATGATGATGTGGAATGTGAAAAAAGCAAAACAAAAAAAAGACGAAAACATAATGAGTTAAATACTCGACAGTTTAATATAGATAGTGATTTTAGTTGCTTGAAGCTGGCAATTCAGGTAAGTTGAAATATTGATGTATATACAGTGGATCACCAAATAATTTTCCCGCAATAAGTTAACTTGATAAAATACTTTTTAGGCCGTTTTCAAAATTTATCGGTATGTTGACCATTAAATACAAAATAAAATTTATATCTTGCTATTTCTAATTTATACAAGCTTTAAAACTAAAAAACAAGATAAGTTTTGTAAAACGGTAAGGGCATTCATGCGAAAATATTCGGTGTACTCCTATTGTCTAGTATTTGGTTGAATCTCCTTTAACCTGAATAACTGCTTTTAAATGTCTTCGCATTCTTCTTATTATGTTGGACTTTTCATCAGATGTTATTTCTCATATTCTAAGCGCTCCTTAAACAATTCTGTCTAATGTGGTGTTTACGTATTTTGTCTACAGTAAGTGCCAAATATGTCCTCTATGAGATTCGTGTTTGACGTTCTGGGAGGGCTAAATATTGAAATAAGGGTGCTTTTCCATTTTATCATCTATTAAAACATTATTTTCTACTCCATATTCCGCCATACATCTTCAAACCGTGTGGTCACGGTGCTTCACAGTCTTAATAAGATTATTTTCTTGTAACTCTGCTTTTCTCCAATTTTTTTGTGGACCATCGGAACCAAAAATGTTAAGCTTCGATCGCTAAATATCTCGCTGGCCAAGAAGGCTTTTCAGGCTGACCGTGTCGAAAGACACGGTTTGCGACGACGAACTTTTAAAGGATAGTCAGCTCTGTGCAGCGTATTTCTTATCTATATAGATAAAAATTAAGCCCAAACTAGGTGTCCGTTGGTTGCCAGTGTTTGACGAGATGCGAAGTCGGATTCCACCAAATTTTCACAGTACCTTCGTACTTGACGCAATTGATGTCTTGAAACAAGACAAATTTTTCAAAAAAATCAAAATTTTTTCCCATTGAATACTTCGACTGAATGTTTTGTATCAAGTGAAATATGTGTTTACGTTTGTACGTTGCTGTGTGTGTGTGTGTGCTTGCACAGAATGCGACGGCAATACAAATCGAAATATGCTCATGTTCAAAGCAAGTGGATGTGCAAACAAATAGAGAATTTTGTTTTCCATATTCTGATGCATTTTTGTGTGAGTGTGTAATTTGTTTTTCAATTGCAAAATGATCCATCAGTCGAACGTTTTTCAAAGGAATTGCTAGTTAGATATTGGGAATGGCGCAATTCCAATTGACCCCACCAATTTTTGCAAAAAATTTAAGAAACCATGATTCGTTGGGGGAAAGAGCTATCTTTGCAGCGAAAAATGCACATGTTTCGGATATCATGTGACAATTTTGAATGACATTCCCGGGGAAATTTTCACCTATAAATAGGTTAACTCTGTTGTTCTGCATTAATTTTCTTACCCAGGAGATTACTTTGTTACTTAATTATTTTCTTTTAAAACTTAAGCAAGACGCATCCGTAACAATATGAGAAATGAGTTATAAGAAATAAGCAAACAAAATAAACTACAAAAGTTTTAAATAATTGTGTATGTGAAAACTGCTTTAAAAAAAAACATGTAAATTAATATCCCCAAAAATATTTTCCGCCGTTTTTTTTCAATGTTTTTAAGGTCTATCTCTAAAAAGATTTAAACTTACAATAAAAAAATTCGAGTTAAAAATCTCCTTAGAATTTTAGTAATTTTGTAAAAATTAATCATTTGCAATTAGAATAAGAAAACAAGGATAAGTTGATAGTCGGTTTAAAGTTAAACCCCGATAGCTGTTATCTGGCTCTTAGCGATCTGCCTAGCGATCTTTATTGTCAGTTATATGAATTTTTGGCCAAGCTTGCTGATTTTTTGGCAAATGAATATTTTAGTATTGCGTTTGGCCTGGCTATATGTACATACAATTTTGTGCTAAATTTGGGAAAATTTGACAATATATTGTAAAATTATTTTTCCATACACAATATGAAGCGTGGCAAACATAGCGAGTATTAGTGCGGTTGAGTGTACTTATAATATAACACTTTGTATGTTTGGTTGGTCTACAGAAGATACATTGTTAGTGATCGCTGCTAGTGTAATTATTTAGGGTGACATATGATGCCTCGTAAACAATTTAATTAATTAGTTAATGTTGAATGTGGATTAGTCCACGTCAAACAACATTTTAATAACTTGGATCAAATAGTTTTTGTGAAGGTTGAATTTGAAATATTGTATTTATATTTGTACCTCTCAAGTGAACAAACGTAAAAGCGGAGTTTATTTTATTTTATATAAAAACAAAGTAAAACCAAAAATCGTGGTGATAAAATATTCTGATACCGTTTTATTATTACATACATATTACGAGTATATATTTTATTATTGTATTTGACTTTAAAAAATAACAAAACAAAAAAAAAATTAACTTGAATATTCGTAATACATTTTTGTATTACCTTTTATTAATAATTTTAGTAATGCAGGAATAATACAATAATTGTAGTAACACATAATGTACAAAAAAAAAAAGAAAAAGAGAAAAGGAAAAATAATCAATAGAAAAAACTTAAAAGACAAACAACAACAATAAAAACAAAGACATGTAGGAATACTCTATATGAGTACCTCAATAACAAAAAAAGTGAGTGCTGCAGGAATGCATATTTTATAGTAAGCGCAGATAATTTAAAAGATACAAAATCTGATGATAGTTTTTACCTAACGGCAAAGCCTCTTTTTCGCACTCGATCGACGTCGTTTTCCCCTGTGCTAACTGGCGATTCTTTGTCGAACCCAAACCAAATCACGATTGATAATAGTTTAATACCGAAGACTCAAGTCGGAATGGCCAGGTATATAATGGTTGTAAAGCGCAAGCGAAGTCGAAATTCGAATAGGGTATCATTGGCCCCGAAAATGTCTAAGAAAATGACCCCACCTCAGCTAATCGATAGAATCGTTTTGAAATATTGCAAAACAAAACCGACTAGCCTGCAACAACTTTGACAAAGTCGTCTTAGTCTTCACCAATTTACGTGAGAGAACAAAATTCGAATGAATTTATCAAAAAAGTAATCATGTTTATTGGTGAGAATAAGACTCATATTGTTCCTCAAAAACGCGGTAACATAGATGAAACTAAAATACAAATATACAATGAAAAAGATTTTAGAAAAATATCCTTCTACTTTCACCACCTGTCGCATCTTTTCTTTATCCCTTTCCTGAAGAATGTAGCACGGTACTTGACTAAATAGGCATTGTTGCCTGAAGTGCTACTTCTCTTTTCAAAAAAAAAGTTTTATACCTACCAACAGAAAAGTACAAAAGGAATGCACGTAGTCTTGATAATCTATTAAAACAGGATTTTAAAGTGAAACAAGTTATAAACAATTAATAGGGAGAAGATCCCTCAACCACTGTTTCTGGTTGAATTGGAGCCGAATGACATAACATTACGATTTAAAATACCTTATCGTAAAATCACAATAGAAGAGCCACATAAGTGCGAATTTTTAAAAAGGTAAACAGAGTTTTTAGGTCATATATAGCCTAAAATAGGTGTCCGTTGGTTATCAGTGTTTGACGAGATGGGCCGTCGCATTTCCACCAAATTTTCACTGTACCTTTGTAATGGTCGTTCGCTGGTTTGTATCTTTGTTTCATACGTTTACGCACAATAGTGCATCCACAGTGCGTGTTTGAAACAAGACAAATTTTCCAAATAAATCAACAATTTTTTTCCATTGAATACTTCGACTCAATGTTTTGTATCAAATGAAATGTGTGTTTTCGTTTGTACGTTCCTGTGTGTGTGTGCTTGCACAGAATGCGACGGCAATGCAAATCGAAGCGAACCGGAAATTGCAATCGTTTGAAGTCAAACGGAAGATCAGTCGGAATCATTGGTATTCGAAGAATACATATATTTTCGCCTGCGTACTTTCCGTTAATAATGTTTGCCTTAATCAAATTCGGCAATTCGCAAGTCGAGTACCGTTGCAAAGTCGCGGTAGATTCAAATTACGCAATATCATAATAACTGAACCAACTTTGAGTTGCAAGTTATGTGATGGAAACTCCGTTGGATAATTTTTTGCATCATCGGGATTTGTTGTGGAATCAACGGATTTGTATGTTACCAAATCGCCATCGATTTTTGATTGAATGGTGAAATTTAGAGCGTGTCCACCATTATTCTTTGCGGCGAGAATTGCTCGTTGCATAATTCTGATAATTCTCACTAATGTTTGGGAAAACATTTCCAATAAGAGCTAATTGAAAGTCTAAAAATCAGCAAAAGTCGTTGGTAAGAGTAATTAATCCAGCTGTACCATCAACTGAGACTTTTCCATTTCCAACAGCTAACAATTGTTTAGAAAATTGTGCAGCACTTTGATCATTTTGAAGTTGAACTCTCATATTAGTGGTTAGCGATAGTGTTTTTACGTTATTCCACAAAGGTGATGCCTTCAGGCAAGCATTCAATTCGCCTGCAGGCGTTGCACGGGGAATACTGGCAACGTCTGCCTGAAATCCCCTGCCAACAATATCATCAAGCTGCATGCATTCTTGCATCGTGCATCGATCGATTTGACGCAATCATTCCTACTTCAATCAGTAGCTTGTTTGCAATAGTGAAGCATTGATTCTCAATCAGAATCAATCCTTTATTTTATATTTCATCGGTTATTTGCATGTCGCTATTATTCGTTCGAATGCTCAAGCGATGCAATATATCTTCACATATGTTATCTTTGTATTTGTTCCATAACTAAATTGGTTGTGAAGGGAAACATGTGATGATGATAATTGCGAACAACATTCGTATTTGGTACGCATTGGATGAAACGACTGAATCCGCAAGTGTTAAATCCCAATGAGAATCGTTCTCCAGCAAACCCAATAGTTGATATGTTTATCATTGGTGGCCATTCACAGTTTTCAAATGCGCAAATGATTTTGGTCCACGGACATTTACCAACAGCAGTCGCAAATAAAAACATTCATCATTTCTAGGATGAACAGTATACATGCGACCTAGCGCATCAGTGGGAAACATCAGTGGCCAATCTGGAACTGGGGTTCCTTGTTTGCGACGATGGAATTTCTTTGTTGATTGATTCCAAGTGTAATACTTGGGCATTTCAACGTACAGCAGCGTCGCAGCAAGTGGATCTGCTTCGCACATAGCAAAGAAGCTAGTCAATGTTGTCGATGGTGGTCTCTCTTTGTCCATTTTCCAAATGTACTGCTAAATGTACAACTGTGGGATATCTTTCATGAATTTGAAAAGACAATAATAGCGACAGTGCTTCATTATTACTGACGTATCTGCCCATTTGGAAGTTGCTGATTTCGTCAATCGCATTTTCCGACGCAATACCAAACGCAGCCATGTCGCTGCCTTTTGTGACGTACTTACACAAATATTTGACTGATTTGGGCGGATGACAACCCATAACGTTCGCATGTGTTTCGAAATTTCGCGATAGCAGCGGGAAATATGGTACAATGAATTCATTTCCGATCTTAATCTCTTGATTTTGAACTTTAATTTTGATAGTTCGACCATTATCTTCTTTTGAACGTCGACGATAAACTGGATATTCATCGTTCCCTGTGACTGTTTCAGCAACTACCGGTCGCGGATATCGTTTTGTGCACTAGCCATGCAAGGCGATAATGGATTTAATGCACCGTAATAAATAAATCCGGAGTTCCATAATTTCGCACGTAGCTCATAGCGTCTTGAGCGTATTCGCGCATGTGGCGTGGGCTTCGGATATAAGATGATGGGAGAATCGTCAGGCGTCCAATATTTTGAACATTACCATCTGAATGAATAGCATCACGAAAGTGTATATAGTCCTCAGATCGTAGCTTTGCCTGATTGAATCGGATGAACGCTAAACGTTCGGTCTCGACTTTGCCATACATGTCGACAGCGAATTGCTGGAACAGCCAACGACACTTCAGAATGACATTCTCCTCATGTGTACGAATCATCCTACGATACGCATAGTAATTCATTGCGCTTAGATTTTTGATACGCCTGAAAATGAAAAATAAAATGGATTGTTAACGGAAACCAATAATAGCAGTAATTAGTGTGTGAATATTGTACCTGTAATTGGATCGACCATCTTCAACGTGATGTCGTATCCGTCTTGCCCTTGCCAATAAATGATTGGATATTGTAACGCATCGTACAAACGATGTGTCTCGTTTACACGATGCATGATATTGCTTTTTCGCTGAACTACAATGTCTCGTGATTTAGTTGGATCGCAAACAATAATTGCAGCAACATCATCAACGATGGGTGCATTGAATCTTCGCACATGTTCACCTGTTGGGGTACGATCCGCTCTTATGACGAATTTGTGCGTATCCGATGACATTCGTTCCAATGCTATTTTGAACATATTAACCACAGCGTTATTAGCGTGAAAAAATGCTTGCAACTGTTCAATAATTCATCTCTTTAACTGTTGTGTTCCCTGTATATTGCACCGCACATTCAGCTAATAATATATTTGCAGAAATTGATGCGGTTCATCTGGTGTTGGCACCATTGAACCATTCAAATGGCATATTTGTCCTTGGATCTGTGATGACAAACAATTAAGATAGAATAATTAATTAATTTATTTTTGAAGAATACGGTGTGACTTCTGATTGTGTGATGGTGTAGTGTATGGTGTATATGGATGGTGTAGTGTGTGGTGTATATGTAGTTCTTATGTGTTGCAATTGATTGGTTGGTGTGATTGATTGGTGTTAGTGATTGGTTAAATAAAATCTTTTACCTTGCAAGTCAGCATGAAGCCGCCTTCGCGAATGATATTAGCTCCAAAGGAAGTCATGTGAAAGCAGTTATTGTATTCAAGGATGCGTTGAAGAAAATGGTTAAATTGGGATCAGTTCCATCGAACAATGGTTTCAATGGCTGTGGTGGTGCAATTAATGGATCCAGTTTGACTTTTCCACTTGCGCACCACAATCCAGCCGTTTCTCTTTTAAACTTTAACACATTGCAATATCGGCATACAGTCGTCATTGGTCCAATATCTAAATTGTCATCATCACTGTAGTTCGCAGTGGGATTATATTGGAATGCCAAGCGATTGTATGATGCCAATGAAAATCGTGTGCTCACGCGTTGTTTCAATCGGGCATTTTCTCTTATTATATTTTGTCTTTATTAGCTTAAGTTATGTGAATACACTTGTTGCTGGCTAGCATGTTTTCTGCGGCGGCCGATGTTCGCACGTCGTCCTCTCGGCGTTTTGGACTATGGACTAAATAAATAAATTTTTAAGCTAAAAATACGTGAACTTTAGCTTTAGTTTAAATAAATAAATTTAACAATAGTACGTAAATTTAAGAATACCATTTGCTTCTGCAGTAACTTACGGAAATATGTATATATTTTTGTTATTTTTTGTATTGATGTTAAGGAAAACTGAAAATATTTACTTCCTTGTTGTTATATGTTGAATTGTTGTTCATTTTAAATTTATACTTATGTCAAAACTATTTTTTTTTCTATTATTTTATTCAGGAAAATGCTTAAAGTATGCTTTTTAATAAATATGTGACAATTGTTCAATAGATTGCAGAAGCATACTTCGTATGTATATAATGCAAAAGAACATTTTTTTATCAAATTTTGTGTGCACGGCGCTATCTACTTAAAATGAAACGTACTTATTTCGTGATACTCACACACCACGTACTGGTGCTATATATCAGAGATGGCGCTGTATGTGAAAAATGATTTTCCCTGTTTTCCTGCTTTTCTCTTGAAATTTTTCCTAAATTTTCTTTGCTATAAACCTCACGGAGTCCGAAACCTTTCCAACCAATGCAAAACCGTGGAAATCGGTTCGTGCGATCTGGAGTTCTAGCGTCAGTAAGGAAAACCCGACTTATTTTTATATATGTATATAGATAGATAAAAAATAATTGTATCAATTATTATCTTTGGAATCGAATGTTCAATTCGTACATATTTTACAATAAGTAAAACAACAACAAAAGTTGGCAAATTACATGCATCTTTTTTGAGCCACGCTAAAATTGGGATACAGTCAGTCTATTGAGAAATCTTATCTTCGGGAAACCAAATTTTCCAGTAGCACTACTCTATAGAGAAGTGGAAGCTTAAAAATGTTTACTTCGCAAATTTTAGTTTCTAGTGATATAGAAACGTGTAAAGCAACAAAAAAAAAGAAAACCCACCCTATTTCGTGATAAGATTTACATCTGCACCTGGCTGTAAGCCTTAATCAGAAGGTGGTCAAGCCACTGGGAATGAAAAGCAACGTCCTAGGAAGCCGAGGACTAACTATAGCAACAGGTCTTTCCTAGTTTCAATTTCAGCGGTTCCAAAGCAGGGTTGCAAACCACCACTCCTTCCTGAAGAGCTGGAGACTATCCAACTCCTGGTCCAGAACACATGACTAGCTTGCTCACTGGATCCGGATCATTCAGCCGTTGGTGTGATTAAAAGCGAGATGATCCTGACCACCATAAATCAGTTCATGCTTGGGGCCGCAAAACCACAACCACCACTATACTCCCGAAGGGCCAACCTTAATAATCAGTCAGAGAACCAGCTAAAAGTCTGAAGAGACGCTTCCCTATTTATACCTGTCCATTTATAGTCTAGAAGATTTAAGAATCTTCTACTCTCTTTCTATCGCATTTTGTTGTTGTATGTTGTTTATTCGATGTATAGGGACCTGTATGTCTGTGTGTATAGTTGTTTTTGTTTTTATGCTGATAAGGTTTTTGCTTGGGATTTTTTTTTAATACATTTGTTGTTATCATTTGTAGAAAAGGGTTTCTTAAAAACCTAGGCAGATGGTTTCTTGCGCGTTTAGATGGTAAACAGCATACATGTATTTTTTTTCTTGCATGGTAGGCAGTTAGTAAACAGCATATCAAATTGTAGTTGTGTGTGTATAAACTTCTACTCAGTTTGTAACCAGTAGTTTGCTTTATTGCTTAATTATTTTATTTTAAAACTTGAGCAAGACATATTCGTAACACTGTCGCCCACTTAATCTTAGACCTCGGACTTTGATATTTCTGTATCCGATAAACCACGTCATTCAATTTCTTGACCACCCTGTATGGTCCTTCCCAGTGGGTTTGCAGTTTGGGAGACAGTCCTTTTTTTCGTTGCGGGTTATATAGTAAAACCCGTTGTCCTTCTGTAAACCCTTCCGTATTTGCTGCTCGATCATACCTGGCTTTCATTTTGTCGCTTGGTGTGTACTGACCACTTTTTGGAGATATTCTTCCAGGATGCGATTGAATCTTTCTACCATGCCATCTGACTGCGGATGCAGTAGTATCGTTCTCGTCTTTTTGATCCCATAAATGTCGCACATTTCCTTGAATATTGTCGACTCAAAATTCCGTCCCTGATCGGAGTGAAGTTCTGTTGGAACACAATATGTACCTATGTCTGTGTCTATAGTTGTTTTTGTTTTTATGCTGATAAGGATTGTGCTTCGGATTTATTGTTGTCATTTGTAGAAAATGGTTTCTTAAAAAACTACGCATATGGTAAACAACATGTATGTTTGTTGTTGTAAAATTAGTTTTTTTGTCTTGCGCATTTAGATGGTACACAACATTCATGTATTTTTTTTCTTGCATGCACGCAGTTACTAAACAGCATATCAAATTGTAGTTGTGTGTATATAAACTTCTATGCAGTTTAAAGCGTTGTTTGTACTTTTTATAAACGTTTTGTTGCTGTATGTTGTTTATTTAATGTATAGGCGTCTGCATGGCTGTGTGCATAGTTGTTTTTATGCTGATAAGGTTTCTGCTTGGGATTTATTTCAATACATTTGGTGTTGTTATTTGTAGAAAAGGGTTTCTTAGAGAACTATGCACATGGTAAACAACATGTATGTTTGTTGTTGTAAAATTTGCTTTTTTTTTCTTGCTCGTTTAGATGGGAAACAGCATACATGCATTTTTTTTCTTGCATCCCAGGCACTTAGTAAACAGCATATCAAATTGTAGTTTTGTGTGTATTAACTTCTACGCAGTTTGTAACTAGTAGTTTGCTTTATTGCTTAATTATTTTATTTTAAAACTTGAGCAAGATATATTCGAAAGAATATGTTAGGTATGAAAAGAATTTGTTCATTCCAGATTGCACTGTAGCTGTGTGATAGATAACTACCCTGTATATAGGTACAAAGAATGGTGAAAAAGCATGATAGTATCTGATTTTTACTGTTCTTTTTACAATTAAACCTTCCTGAAAAGTAATAATGTCTTAATTTTTGTTCAAATACTTTCTTTAAGGATATGCTACAAATGATGGAGGAAGCCAAGAGAATTGTTAGTAGAGGATTCATTATTCAGAAGAAAGAAGAGAAGCCTTCATCAGAACCAGGAAAAGAAATCGAATATTTCTATCAAAACATTGAGTATAATCCATATAATTTTTGTCAATACGAAGGTCTACCAACAACGAAATTTGAGACGTTCATGCTAGCTGTTGATGAATTTTATTCCAACCTGGAAGGTCAAAAAATTGATACAAAAGCAATGCAGCATGAGTGGAAAGCGTTTAAAAAATTATTAACTGTTAAAAAAGATCATGCTAGACGTATTGAGTACTTAAACAAAGTACAGGAGGGGGATAAGCTAAAAGCCGAATTAATAACAATGAATCAGGCATTAGTGGACAATGCTATATTAGCCATACGATCAGCTATTGCAAGTCAGATGTCATGGCCTGATATAAATGAACTAGTTAAAGCTGCGCAGGCAAATAGAGATCCAGCGGCCTTAGCCATTCACCAGTTAAAACTTGGAACAAATCATATATCCTTAAAATTATTCGACCCTTATGACGGTACCGGATCAGAAATAGATATCAAAGAAATCAATGACCGTGATATTATAGTAGACGTCGATCTTGCTCTATCAGCTTTGGCTAATGCACGGAGATACTATGATCAGAAAAGGACTGCAGCTCAAAAAGAGCAAAAAACCATTGACGCTTCACAAAAGGCATTAAAATCAGCTGAGAAAAAAACTCAAGAGGCTCTTAAGAACGTTCAAGCCATATCTCATATTTCTAAAGCACGTAAAGTATATTGGTTTGAAAAGTTTTATTGGTTTATCAGCTCCGAAAATTACCTTGTTATTGGCGGAAGGGATGCTCAGCAGAATGAAATTATTGTTAAAAGGTAAATATTTCATAAGAATCATTTCAAACAGAACAATAAACGCAATAAAAAAAGCTTAAGAAATAAAATATATGTGTAATTATATAAATAGCTAAATCTATAACAGGCAAAAAATAAGGAGTGTTTCGTAAGAGCTCTATTTTCGACAGCAAGTGTCTAAAACTTAGCTTATTGCCTTCTTTCTTCACACGTTTTTAAAAATTAAGGATTCCTCGTTGCTGAAAAACTTATTAAATTGATATATACTTAGAAATAATGAAGTTTCGTACATATGAAAAGCTGCTTGTCTTTATTAATATATACATATACTCCCGTTATATTTAATATATGTTTTTAAAGAAAAAGACAAAAAATTTAAAATAATGTTTCATTTACATGATTGAAACAACTTTACGTTTTGATTTTTCGGAAATACATTGTGTTTCTCATATGTTCGGAGTGGAGTAGGTTATATGGTGCCTAGAAAGGCACCGTATATATGTATGTATTTATTGAAATATTTTACATTTTCCAAACAATATTTTGAAGTTTTGAAATTTTCAGTAATCGTTCTTATAAAAATGTATATTATTTCCTAAATGAAAACTTTTTAATATCACGAAATATAAAATACGTTGATTGTTTCACACTTGCATTAGTGTTCTTTGTCTGTACCAAACAGCTTTGCAACTGTTGACATTTTTTAAACTGTTTTTTTCAACATAAACTTCTTAATAGTTTTAAGATTTTTGCTTGTTTTTACTCTAAAAATTCTAAAGTTTTAATTTTATTTATTTTTTAATTTTTATCGTGTTTACTGTTTTATTTAAAACAATGCTGCTTTAAAAAAATGTTTTCCTAAATAAAAACTCAAAATGTACGCAATATAATTACTTAAAACAAATACCTTATTTTGTTATGATTTAGATATATGCGTTCAAATGATATTTATGTACACGCTGAAATTCAAGGAGCTTCAAGTATAGTTGTGCGAAATCCAACTGCTGCTGACGTTCCGCCTAAAACATTGCTGGAAGCAGGTACTATGGCTATTTCATACAGTGTTGCGTGGGATGCAAAAGTGGTTGTGAATGCTTACTGGGTACGAAGTGACCAAGTCAGCAAAACTGCACCTACGGGTGAATATTTAGGTACAGGTAGTTTCATGATTCGTGGGAAAAAGAACTTCTTACCATCAAGTCATTTGGCTATGGGTCTTTCTTTATTATTTAAACTAGAAGATAGTTTTATTGAAATGCATCGAGGAGAGCGAAAAGTGCGAAGTTTTGAAGAAAATCAAGAACAAGTCGAAAATCAACTAAAAACAATGTCTTTAGGAAGCGAAAATCTTGACGATATTTTAGACGTGGAGTTGAAACAGAGGCAAAGCAATGAAGAGGATAATAGCATAGAAAGAAACTATAACGAAAAAATCGAACCTGTTCTAGATTTTCCAGATACGCAAGTAAAAGTTGAACATGATATTAGGCTGAATGTCCTTAAATCAAATGAACAAAATGATGACACTAAAACGTTAGTATGTGAAAAGCAAGAAGAGGCAACTATTATTGCAGCAGCCCTACCTCGGAAAAAACAAACAAGTGGAAAGAAACAAAAGGAAGACAAATTTCATAAGTGCCATAAAAACCAGAATTCGGTACTCCAAGAGCAACACTCAATGGGGGATAATCAAAATAAGAACAAACTTCAGAGTGCTAAACGTGGTCAAAAGGGAAAACTTAAAAAAATTAAAGCCAAATACAAGGACCAAGACGAAGAGGAGCGCCAACTGCGCATGCAAATTTTGAAATCTGCAGGCAAAATTTGCGAAGGTAGTGCTGATTTAAAAGTAGATAAAGAATGTTCTATAATTAAAAATGAAGTAAATCAGTCAAATCACCAGAAACAAAAATTATATGTGGATTTGGAGGATGTGGACGATGTTTATACCAGTGCTGATGTAGAAATTATTGATTCATTAACTGGTCAACCATTTGAACATGATGAATTGTTATTTGTTATACCTGTAGTTGCGCCTTACCAGGCTCTTCATAATTACAAGTAAGTTTTAGTGGTTAATAGTATATAATTTACTGTGAAAATAGAAATCCGCGATGAGCGGTTGTATCCCTTAGATCAGTGGACAAATTAAAATGTTTTTTGAAGGAAACAAAAATTTTGTATTTACATTAAACCCCTTTTAAACTGTATAAGTAAACTTTAAAAATAAAAAACTTAAATATTAACACTTCTATTCACACAAAAATATGTTTGATTTATTAAAGGTTTATGAAACGATTTGTATTTGTTTTACGAACTCGTAATAAATCAAAATTATTTTTTATGAATGTTGCCGTAAATGAAAAGCTTATAAAATTTATATTAAAATACAAAAAATTTCAATATTTAGTCCATATTGCATTTACCGTTTCTTTTTTGATGGTTGTTTAAGATTCGGTGTAGTCGTAATCATACTTAATATTGCTCCATTCACAACAACAGACGCGCACATATGATGTTCATGCTGTTAATTTGTTTCCATCTCATTTTACTTATTTTTTTCTTGAAAACCTTAAGAGTGGTTTTTAATTTATGCAGATTTTCAAGATAGCACAAATGAATTTAAAAACATCCACCGTCAAAATTTAATGCTGTTTTTTCAATCCTTATTTTTCCGAATGATGCAGAGTGGTTAAAAACATTTTATTTTGGAAATACTTGGGTAGCTCATGAACCACTAAAGATATCCAAAGCAGAGGTAAGTTGCAAACGATCGGCCCCCTAGGGTAAAGGGGGTCTTCTGGTACCTCGGGCACACATTTTGTTTAAAATGTCATAAACAGTTTATTTATAACTCAAATTTTAAAAGTTTTTAAACTCAGTGGACTTTGAACAAAATATGTTCGTACATATCTATCCTCTTTTAGTTTGGGAGAAAATCGGGTTAGAAATTTCTTTTCAATTTTTGGCCAAGCTTAACTTAGTATTTTTGACATGGTGTACTTATTTATGATCGAAATATTGATAAGATATTGCATTGCATTCTTGAACAAAACAGTGGAAAGTTTGGTTCTGATGGAATGTTTCGTTAAAAAGTTACAAACCGCTGAATTGAAAAAATTTAAATACTACCATTTTTTTTAGGATTTTTCCGAAAAAGGTGATATGAGTCTATTGCGTACAGTTGTGTGAAAAATAGTAAAAACACTTACTGTTCTATAACTTGAATGTTTTTTAAATCTTATTAGAAATGTTTTTAGGACAAGTTTTTATGCATTATTTGTTAGTCTCCTTCTTATTGTAATTCTGTTATTTGTTCTGTAATTGAAGCAGCATTGTTTTTTCGCTTGGACAAGTACTCACGGGATGACCACTACTCATGCAGTGTATTGTACCAGAACTAAGAAAGTGGGTTATGGGGAGGAGGAAAGAGAGAGTGGTGTTTGTGGACATTCGATTTGAATTTTCCCACATTGAAAGTAACAGAGAAGACCTCTGGAGGAAGCTTTCGGAAACAAATTCCCTAATTTCGTTGAGCACTTACCATTGTAGTAACGATAAAACAGTGAAATACAACCTACATTGCGTCGATGCTCTAGGGAATTAATAGTGTTGGATACCCTACCGTACAGTGAGCCTCTTGGATCTATCCTGTACGCGTTCGAGGAACTCCGAAATAGACAAGCTTGTTAGCTATGTGTGTATATTTGTTGTTAGCCCCACTCTTTTTGGAGATCGGCGTTACATTAGTAACCGGCATGATACAACATGAAATGGTTGCTAACAGACGTGCTAGCGTCGAAGAGCACTGTTCCAGGACCAATACTGGTATCTTATCCGGCCTAGGAGACTTGTTGACGTCGAGATCTGTTAAAACCCTTTTGTCCGCTCGAGCTCGAAGAATATCATCGGCGTAGTAACGGGTACTCCGTCGAGCCTGGGCGGTGGTTGATTACTTTCCCGCAATAGAAATTATTTGCAAAGAGGTTGCCAAAAGGTTAGGTTTATCAATCGGGTCAGTGAACATACGATCATTCTTTAAAAGAGTCGGAATTGAAGAATTAGCATTATCCCTTACTCTTTAAACAAATGACCAAAATTCTTGCTACCTCCTATAATCCTCGTTTAGATTTTGTTCACGCCTTTGGACGATCTCACCCTTTTGCGTAGCAAATCAGTATCTGCGTTTTTGTTTTTATTCCAGATACTGAATGCTTCCTCTCTTGATCTGATTAAACCAAGATATCGATTTGGTTTTAACCGAAATTGTTTTGGATGGAACAAAATGGTGTTTACAACCATTTCCTCCATGGCATCGACATTATTGTCCAAAAAACAAAGCTTTCAATTAAAATGCTTAAAAAAATCGTTGAGCTTAGCACAACGAACCTTCTTATAAATATATTTTAAACGTTTGGTAGCTGATTTCGAAACGTTTTGAAGCTTCAAATATAAAAGGGAGGCGGAGATGACATAGTGATCGGAGTTGCCGAGAGGCGCACAAACACTAACTTCATACTTTTGAGGGGGTGAACTTTGAAAATGGTCGAGCATATTTCTGTGGTAACCTTTAATACAATGTGTGTTGGCTCATTCACTAATTGCACAAGGTGGTTGTGCGCGGAGAATTGGCTTTCTGTAGTTGTATGGCTTGAATGGCGAAGCCTAGAACAGTTTAGGATATTGAAATCACCAGCAACAACATCTCACTGTTCGGGCAACTGCCGAGAATCTTCGATATGGAGTCGGAAAGAGAATTGAAGCCAGCTATGGTTTTACCCCTTCCCGCATTTGGACTTCTGTAGAGAAACCTAAAATGCAAGAGATGTGTACTGATCTTGAATTTAACCCAGAGGCAGCTAAATTCAGGGTCATATGTGCCCAATGGTTGCTAGCACTGGTAAACAACTTCATTGCGTATATACAATGCAAGGCCCCGATGGAAGGAAGGCAAGTGAAAACTCTGCAGATCAACATTTTCAGACACCTGAGTCTCACATATGGCTAAATTATTCGGCCGATGAAAACAAATGTGAGCATATATTGGAACAAATCAATTAATCAAATAATCTTCCTGTCATAACAATAAAAGACGTCCAAATCCGACCGTCCAAATCCGACCGTCTATTTTACTTAGTGACCAGTGCTAGGTTTTCATCACAAGTAGTTCAGCAAGGGCTAAAACAAAATTTAAATTTCAACAAAAAAGGAAAGGGTACAAATTGCACTTCCTCTGCATCAGCTGCCCGTTGTCTCAACACTTTTCATTCTCTTTTCTTTTGTTTTTTGCACGGCTTTGTTTTTGTTGAAAAGCCGTTTACTCTTTTTTCTTTGTTTTTCTTTCCTCTTCTCCT
Organism: Trichopoda pennipes; assembly: GCA_030448955.1. NCBI lineage: Eukaryota > Metazoa > Arthropoda > Insecta > Diptera > Tachinidae > Trichopoda > Trichopoda pennipes. The sequence goes on along the minus strand of JASKUP010000004.1, from coordinate 5,015,998 downwards.
TTCTTCTTTTTTATTTCACATAAACAGTTTGCACATTATTTTCATATACAGCCGTAGTCAAATGTTATTACACATTACGACAATTTTTGCTGTTTTGGTAAGAATGCTTCGATTCGTGTTGTTGTTGTTTTCAATATAAAACAATTTTGTTGTTGTTGGATGAAATGGACTGTGTAGAAGAAAAGAACAAAAATTCAAAGAAAATAACGGAATATTTCTCTGAAACATAACATATTTGTTTGGTGCATATTGGCGTCAAAAGTAAAAATAGCTAAAATTATTGGATGATCAAAGAAAATGATAGAAAATGCTATAAAACATGATGACAAGCAAGAAACAAGAGGAAGAAAAATTAAAAAGGGGGCCCCTTTGTGACGTCGTTCGTCCTTAAAAAACAATACGAACTTGATATGAATACCACTAAATACGGCGCACGTTCCTTAAGAATGATCTGAAAGCAAGAGTATTAGTAAAGTGCCTTTTCCATCAAAGCGCAGTAAAAAGCAAACATTTTGTGGTCGAATGAAACTAAACTGAATTTATTTAACTCTGATAGGAGTTCCCTTCCAGTTCGGAGACCCAACAATAACGAATTTACGCCTCAATATACCATTTAAACAAATTCTATATTTTATTTTTCAAACAACGCTTTAAACTGAATTTTATAGTAACATGTAAAAAAAATGCGACGCGAAAAAATTTTAATAAATTGTTTATTTAGAGTCACAAAGAACTTTCCTCTGATACCATCTACTTGTATAAAGAGCATATATTTAAGTTGTACGACCTTCAAACCTCGCCTTCTACTGAAGTTTTTCTCTTTTTATATGTTAAAAAATAAAAAATGTGTATGAACAAATTTAGTGTAAAACATTGTATTTTTTTATATATGATGATTTGATACATCCAAATTTTCCAATTTTTTATTTTTTTTATTCGCAGGCTTATAAAAAACATTGCATATTAATTTAGGGATAAAAAAATAAATGTTTTGGTATATAAATGGTTTTTGTGCAATTTTTGTATCATTAATTTTTGACCATAACGTTTTCACTACAACATAAAGTTGTGTGCTGTGTTTGGTCAAACAAATTAAACATACTAATTACGGAAAACAGTTATATGTTTAAAAAAAAAAAAGAACTTTCCTTTTTATTATTTATTTTTTTTATGATTTTTTTTTATTTTTACACTACACTTAAACTTAGATCAAACTGAAACTTAAAAAGTTAAAACATTACATTTTATATTAATTTAATTATAACTTTCGCAATCGATTTATTGTGAAATTGATTTTGAAATACGCTGAGACATTATTCTGTAAATTCAATTGTGTGAGCTAAAAAATAGGTTGACCTATTTAATTAATTTTGCTAATATATTTTGAATTGCCCAGCAAAAATCGATTGCAAAGGTTATTGAATTATTATTTTATTTTAAATATCTTTATAGTTAACTTATACGCTATATGCATGCTGTTTAAACAGTTATTTTTATAAATTTTAGAACTGTGGTTTTCGATGTTCTGTATTATTTAGGCGAGGTATAAATATTCAATAGATAAAATACGTGGTACGTATAGAAGCAATTAGAGATTTATGATAAGAAATGAGACTATATTAGATTGCCTTACAAACATTCATTACTTGAAAAACTTATAACATTGGTCCTTCGACAAAATTGAACCTTGCCTTGTTTCTACAAAGGCAAATTAATATGTAAAAATTTACACAAAAACATTTATGTAACATAGATAAAGCTAAAAAAGTCCTCGTCATAAAAAAGTCAGTTATGGCAAATATTCAATAAAATCTGGAACGTCAAAAACATCGGAACAGTATGAATACATACAAAATTGACCAATCGACCAATACGAAAAAATCGTGTTTTCAGTTACAAGAAGAATTTAATTAAATTGTAAAACACTGTTAAAGTATGGAAAAAAATCCTAAGTTTACTTTATGGAGCAAATAATGTGAGAGGATAATGAGGCAATGCAATCACTGAAATAGCACCAATAGATAAAGAAGAAAAGGTGCCTAATTAACAGAATATTCAACGGAAAAGGACATAGAATTTACTGTGCTAACAATAAAAGAAATATCTTGGAATTTACAGAACAAAAACGTATGGAAGAACTTTCCAGTAAACAGTGGTTTGAAAACTTTTTTTTGGAAATAATTCGTGAACCAAAGATACTGAACTGTTTATAGCATGTATCATTATTTTTTTAACAAAGTCGAATAAGTAAATAAAGCGTGTAATTTAATTTAAAACTCTAAAGTGCATAAAAATTAAATTCTTGGAGTGATTGTTATTGTTGAAATAACGTTAACATTGATCAAACACAAAACAAGCAAAGATAAGTTCATTAGAAAACAGCTGGCAGAAATAAAAAATATTTTACCTAACGCTAAATGGCGTCATGTAAACGCCTAGATAATTCAGCAGATGTTGCATCACGAGATATTTGCGTTGGGAGACGTCTTTACAGACGTAATGGTGGAATGGTCCAGCATGGTTAACAAGGTCATCAGTTGCTACCGAAAAATTTATAATTCGATGCTATCAATCATTGAATAGAGAAATTGGTGATTTGAAAAAGCATCACGTAGTCAACAAAAGCAGTAAATTAGCCAGCCCTTTTCAGTTCATAGACAACGATGGGCTACTACGTGTGGTCGATAGACTGCAAAACAGTAATTTATATTTTAACACGTTCGCGGACGCTAAAATTTTCAAAGAGCTGCAAAAATATACAGGCAATTATTGTTTAAACTAGTTGTAATATCCGAAATCTGTTTAGACATGTATTATAAGAGTAATCAGAACATCGTATTTTAACCGTTATATACAATGACGATTACACTTCTAGTTTACTCAATGAGTTGGCTTAAGTAAATTTGTAAATACATGGAGAAAAGATAAAATAATATGAAATTAACTAATGAACCAGTTGGTCATTATTTTGAAATGTATATTAATTACAAAAACTTAAGCTTGTATAAAATTAAATGAATAAAATTTGGCTTTAAAATTTGAATGCTATAGCATTCACGTCATTTTACATCACTATGAAAATGAATGCTATAGCATTCGCGTCCGCGAACGTGCTAATCAACAGCATCCAGTCATCTTGAACAAGTCGCACTTGGTAAACACATATGTTTACCATATGCGTAGTTTTTTAAGAAACCCTTTTCTACAAATGACAACAACAAATGTATTGAAATAACTCCGAAGAATCCTTATTAGCATAAAAACAAAAACAACTATACACACAGACATACAGGCGCCTATACATCGAATAAACAACATACAACAACAAAATGCGATACAAAGGGACTTTAAATGGACATGTATAAATAGGGAAACGTCTGAGTGGAAACAATAAAATAAATCAACTACAATGAAGTTGGAAGAACTGAAAGTTGAGCAGCTAAAGAAGGAGCTGAATAAGTTGGATCTGCCAACAACGGGAAGTAAAGCGGAATTGCAACGGAGGTTGATGGATGAATTCAAGCAACGTGAAATTGAGACATACGAATTTGGGGACAAAGAAGTGGTTGAGGTATGTAACCCATCAGTAAACACATCAGCTTGGATTCAATACTTGCGCCTCTGGTGGCGAAAATGGATGCCACAATGGATGTCATTCAGGAAAGCTCTAGAATCAACAGTGCGAAAATTGATGCAATTCAAGAAAGCTCTAGAGCCAGCGGAGAAAAGCTCGTTAGTGAAGCAAATAAGAAATTTTAAGAAATATCAGTAAAATTTGGCAAACGAGTGAAAGCTGTGGAACAGAAAATCAGCGAATTTGTCTGGCCTGGAGAGAAAAATGGACGGAGAATTGCATGAACTAAAAACGAAAATGGACGACCTCCATATTCGAGAAGGACCGGTGAGAGTCGTCTCTGAGCACTCCAGCAAGGTAAACACCCCGAGCTATGATGGTAGCGCACCGTTTAATGTATTCAAGTTCCAGTTCGAAACAGTGGCCAGCAAAAATAGTTGGAACAATGAAGAGAAAGCCATTGAGCTAATTCTGGCCTTAAAAGGTGCAGCTGCCGAAATCCTCGAAAGCTTACCAGGAGCCTGCAGAAGTAATTACGAGGACATAATGGTGGCCTCACAACACAAGTACGGCGGCGAGCATAAGAGAGAACTATACAGAATGGAGTTACGAGGCAGGGTGTAGAAGGCAAATGGGACGCTGCAAGATTTTGCCATGAAGATTGAGCGTTTGGTGCAGCTTACTTATCCAGGTAAACATCATCCATTCCTGGATCAGTTTAAAATTGAAGCGTTTGTGAAGGCATAAGAGATCCAGATATTAAATATGCAGCTTGTACAGCACAGAAAGCATCCTTTACCGAAACAATCTAGTACGCGCTGGCCCAGGCGACCGCCAAAGTTATCTCAAAGCCACAAGTCTACAAGGAACGACGTCCTGAGGCTGATACGGAAATTTGCGGAGTCAAAAGAAGCGAGATACAAGAAATGCTTGAGCAGCTAGTAGAAGAAAGAAGTAAGTCGCGTGCAAAATGCTTCAACTGCGGTAAGGTTGTACATTTTCAGCGCAACTGCAGATCTGTTAAGAAAATGCCAAGATCTGCAAACAACACGAAATCGCACAGGAAAGACGGGAAACACCATAGTTCAGACGCACTTTGACGGCGCCCAAGCAACATAGAAGTTGGCAATGCACAAAAGTTGATGTAAGGCGCAAATTGGCACACGAGAAGACTGGTCTGAGGCCCTGTTAATTCTTATGATTGACTTCTTTTACACACTGAAGCCAATCTTTGTGAGAATTAAAATTGTGCTGAGACATTAATTCGCACGCTTAAACCAAAATTGCTGTCTGGTAACATGATAGCTATTTTTGTTTTATTTAACACAAGCCAATATTTGTGAGAAATTAAATTGTGCTGAACCATTAATTCGCACGCTTAAACCAAAATTGCTGTCTGGTAACATGACAGCTAATTTTGTTTTTATTTAACACAAGCCAATATTTGTGAGAAATTAAATTGTGCTGAGACATTACGTGATAGCTAATTTGGTTTATTTAACACAACTTTTGTAATGGAAATCCTGAAACAATTATGCTTGGAAATCAATTCGCACGCGTAAATCAAAATTGCTATCTAGTAACATGAGAGCTAATTTTGTTTGTTAATTTTGACAATCCGTGGGAATTGTTATTTTGGCATAATTATTATTGACAGGTTAAAATCGTGGTTTGTTGTTACCATGAGCAAGAACGATTGCTGGAATAGAATTTCCGTTTATTTTATTTTGTATTCTTTTTCTTTTTTTTTATTATTAATTTGTTATTAATTTTAAGTATAAATAAGCCATTCATTTTAAATAAATAAGTCAGTAAAAATTCTGATCAACTTGCGTTCTATTGCTTTGAATAGTTGCCCTAACTTATTCTTGTGCAAACACTTGGTTGAGCTAAGTCAAAATTCCGATCAGCGTTCCATTGCTTGAATACTTGCCCTAACATATCCTTGTGCAAACACTTGGTTGAGCTAAGTCTAAAATCTGATCATCCAGTTCTATTTTTCTGCATACGTGTTCTAACTTATCCTTGTGCCAACGCTTGGTTAAGTTAAACCACAACAACTGGACAATAACTTGGTGAACTACCAAGTTAAGCTCCAATCATTTTTTACCTCTTCGTTGGCAAGGCAAACGAGCCTTTGCTCTAACAGGCCCAAAAGGAGGATGACAGATCTGTTGAGAAAAGGTCAAGATCTGCGTCACTTCCAAGGGACAATAAACGAGCAAACAACAGGAAATCGCACAGGAAAGGCGGAAAACACCATAATTCAGACGCCCTTTCACGACGCCCATGCAACGTAGAATGCAGACACTGCACAAAGGCCGAGGAAAAGGAATCCATCATTGATGTGAGGCTTATCCAAATTGGCACACGAGAAGATTGGTCTGAGGTCAAAAATTATATCGGCCAAGCTGGAGAACATAAAATCGGACCGTAACGAAATATCGGCAGAAAGCCTTAATAGAATAGCCTTAAAGTGGTAAATGGTTGCTTATATCGAAATTGGGAAAGTGCAGATGGAAAAACTACAACGGACTTAATCGTCGTGCCAAATTCCCGGATAAAAGATGTAATGAAGCAATTTCATAATGGTCTCAGCGGCGGCCATCTAGGTGTAATAAAAACGCTGGAAAAGATAAAACAGCGATTTTACTGGGTAGGTTGTCCACAATCTGTAGCCGAATGGGTAGCAATTGCGAGCAGTGTATTGCGGCCAAGGCTCCAACAAGGAAAACTCGTGGCAAGCTACAACAGTACAACGCAGGCGCCCCTTTTGAGCGGATAGCAATGGATATCGCAGACCCATTCCCTGTTAGTAATGCTGGAAATCGGTATCTGCTAGTAGTGATGGATTATTTTAGCAAATGGCCCGAAGCGTATCCCATTCCGAACCAAGAGTCCAAAACAGTTGTAGATGAATTTGTGAACAATTGGGTGTGTCGATACTGTGTTCCAACAGAACTTCACTCCGATCAGGGACGACATTTTGAGTCGCCCATATTCAAGGAAATGTGCGACATTTATGGGATCAGAAAGACGCGAATAATGGTAGAAAGATTCAACCGCACCCTCGAAGAATATCCCAGAAAAGTGGTCGGTACACACCAAAAAGATTGGGACGAGCATATACCAAAGTTTCTTCTGGCATACCGATCAGCTATTCACGATTCAACATCATGTAGTCCAGCAAAAGTCGTGTTTGGGAGAGAGATAAAACTACCAGCCGACTTAGAATTTGGCGTTAAACCGATTCCTGCACACAACGATAGTGAAAATGTTGCTCAGATACAAGAAGACTTGCACGAGCTTCATGAGTTTGTCCGCAATCGCATCAAAATTTCCAGCGACAAAATGAAAGCCGGGTATGATCGAGCAGCAAATACGGAAGGATTTACAGACGGACAACTGGTTTTACTATATAACCCACAATGATCAAGAAATTGAATGACGTGGTTTATCGGATGCAGAAATATCAAAGTCCGAGGAGGTCTAAGATGAAGGTGGTCCACTTGGAGCGACTGGCTAAGTATGGCCGAGGGAATATTTAGCCTATTCGGGACGAAAAGGCTTAAGAAGGCCTTTACGAATATGTTACGAATATGTTTTGCTTAAGTTTTAAAATAAAATAATTAAGCAATAAAGCAAACTACTGGTTACAAACTGCGTAGAAGTTTATACACACAGAACTACAATTTGATATGCTGTTTACTAACTGCCTCGCATGCAAGAAAAAAAGATCCATGTCTGCTGTTTACCATCTAAACGCGCAAGACAAAAAAAAACGAATTTTACAACAACAAACATACATGTTGTTTACCATATGCGTAGTTTTCTAAGAATCCCTTTTCTACAAAGGACAACAACAAATGTATTAAAATAAATCCCAAGCAGAAACCTTATCAGCATAAAAAGAAAAACAACTATACACACAGACATACAGGCGCCTATACATCGAATAAACAACATACAACAACAAAATGCGATACAAAGGGAGTAGAAGATTCTTAAATATTCTAGACTTTAAATGGACAACTATAAATAGGGAAGCATCTGAGTGGATAGTCAGTCAGTTTAAAGTTAAACCTCATCAAGTATGGACGTGCATTTTTAAGTAAATTGTTCTGAAGTGTCAACTTTGTGTAGTTAAAGTAAATAAAATTGTTATAAATTTAAAAATTCTAAAAACTGGTGTTATTTATTTTGCAATAAAGAACACACAATAAAACGTTTATAAAATGTATAAACGTAACAATATTATAAAAAAAATGTATACGAAGTTGCAATAAATGTATTTGATATGGGCAAGGGAAGCCTCAGTAGCTGATGCATTCTCTTCCTAAATTAAGGGTAATGATTTCCGCTCATTTAAAACACGTTGGTATGGACTATGCCGATCCTGTCCAGATGAAGCAAAGGACAAAGATCATATCAGTGTTATATTGCTGTATTTATATATATGGCTGCAAAAACACTTAATCTAGAGCCAGTGAGTAGAGTTACTTCAGATGCATTCTTAGCTGCTTTTAAACGATTTTTTTCCCAAGAAAAATTGTTTGTTTTGATATTTACTGGGACAATGGAACAAACTTCATTGGAGCAAGTAAAAACTGGACAACGGAGTAAAAACAACATTTAGCATATCAAAACAAAAACTCCGATCGTGGCTTCTCAAGGTATTCATTGGCATTTAAATTTTTTAATGCAAAAATATATAGAAAAGAACCTTTAATTAAATGGTCAAATAAAATTAAAATTTTTTAAACGGGGAAAAATGTTAAACATTTTTTTATTAAAAACTAACTACGGAGGTGTCAATTCATTTTTGGAGCTGAAGGGTGGTCCCTTACAATTGTCAGAATTTGTTAGCATTTGCTATAGGTTGTCTCCAAATAGTTTAAAAAAATTTACTAGTAAGTTTAAATTGTATAAGCAAAAAAATCATATCACCTTTTTTACCCAATTTAAAGGATTGTAACTTTTTAACGAAAGGTGCTATCAGAACTGAACTTTCCATTGTTTCATTCTAAATTTTATCAAGAATGCAATGCGAATAGAATAATAATCCGATGATAAATAAGTGCAACACGTCAGAAATACGAAGCTGATGTCCTGCCAAAAATTAACAAAAAAATTTAACACATTTACGAATATGTTTTGTTTTTGTTTTCAAAATCTTCAATTAAACCGTATCCTATCATTACGGACTTTTCGAATTGGGTGGTAAAATTAGCTGAAGTTTTTCGTTGTAATCAAACCTGACTACTAATGGTGATTGAAAATCAAAACAAAAAGCCAACTTTATATAATTTCCAAGAATTTAATAAAACGTTACAAGTCAACATTCAGTGGGAAAAGGTAAAACAACTTAGCTATGCTTTTGTTGTTTAAAAAAATTGTATGTTACGGCTAAATGCCGCTTTAAGAAGCCTCTACATGAAGATGCGCTATATTAATCTTCTACAGTTGAAAAGAACCAGCCCCATCTTAACTGTAGAAGTCACAATATTAAGACCAGTAAACTATTTAAAATAATTTGAAAAATGTATTTGGTCCTGCTTGTTTTAAGTGTTATGCCATATTTGATGAATGCTTATTGCTTGGTTCATTTACCTATTCCTTTCGTTATAAAAGATGTCGTTCAAACAAAGTAGGTAAAGTGTGGGCATGCGAAACCATCAGAAATGCAAGAAACTCAGTTTGCAATTTTGCAACAGAGAACTTTGGCATAAACTCAAAGTTCTCTGTTGCAAAATCAAATCGGACGAACAGTTATAAAAAACAATAAAGCGTATTGGTGAACGTTTCCAAATTGAACTTCTCTGGAAAAAGTATCCACCAGAACTTCCGCCAAATTATTTAATGGCACAGGAAAGGTTATTTACTATTAAGAAGAAAATGCAAAAAGGCCAAAAGTTTGCTAATCAACATGTCACAGAGTTTGAAAAATACCTTTAAACGGGTTATGCAAGAAAACTGACTCTTGCTGAAGCTCATAAAAAAGGTACCCTATTTGGTACTTGCTCCACTTTGGTGTATTTAATCCCTACAAACCTGGAAAACTTCGAGTTGTATTTGACGCAGCTGCAAGAACGTTTGATACGTCTCTGAATTCCATACTTGTTAGAAGACCTGAGCAAGCAAAGCCTTTACTAGGCGTTCTTCTCAAATTCCGTGAGGGATTCATTGCCGTTGCAGCTGATGTTAGAGAAATGTTCTCTCAAGTGAAAATTCGTAAAGAAAATCAACATGGCCAAAGATTTCTTTCAGCAGTATGTTATGACTTCAATGACTTGGTGTAAAAAATTCAACACGCAAAATAATTTATCCACATACGAGAAGCTATTGCTATATTAGTAAAAACGTTGTATTCATTCACTCTAAAGGTAAACAAAATTAGAAAATGTAATGAATCCAACAACAGGTGGTTTAATAAGTTGAGTTAGCATGAAAAATCTATTCACAACTGATAAAAATTTTATGTTTTGGAATAAATTTGAAGATAACTTTGAATTTTAAACAAAGTACTTAAGTCGAAGTTCTTATATTTACAATGGTTCCCACTGAAATAGAAATGCTGAAAATTGCCATTGCCGTCTTTGACTCATTTTGTTTAATTGCAGATTTTTTACTATTGGTTTAAAATTGCTAGAAAGAAAATATTGTTTGGAATGATCCCATTCCGGAAGTTTTACATGATAAGTTTAAGAAATGGTGAAATTAATTTAGAGAAGTGAGATACTTTAAAATACAAATATCACCAAATTTACACAAAGCATCAAGTATTCTACTTCACATTTTCGTTGATGCTAGGCAAGATGCCTTCGGAGCCGTGTGTTATTTGAGAATCGTTCATGAAACAATATTAGCTTAGCTAATATAATTTTTGCCAAAATGGAGTACTCATTCTGGGCCTTAGGTTAGTCTTTTCCTGATCTTCTCTGAAGTTAATTTGGATAAGCTGAAAATTGATGATGGACTTCTTTTGCTGAACTTTTTTGGATTGCTTGCACTCTACGTTGCATTGCGTCTTGGAAGAGCAGCAACATTATTGTGTTTTCCGTCGTTCCTGTGCACAATGCTGAATTCGCTAACAGCTTTGCAGACGTTGAATCCGAGCTACCCTTCGTGGTTCTTAAGTCTTCGGAAAACTTCTTCTGCTGCCTCACTCTAGTGGTAAAATTCCGATTTTATGGCTAACTCATGCAAGCTAGCGGCCACTTAAGCAAAACCTGGTACCAGTCTCCTGTAGTATTTGCAAAGCCCCAGGAAACTATGCAGCACACAAATAATATGTTATATAATATGAGACCCTATGCTTGTGTTCCATTAAGTCCTTAAAATTACCTAGTGTACCACAGAATCCAAACAGCATCATCTTGAACTGCCACAAACCGTCGCTCGCGCTAAAGGTATGCCCTATAGCCCTTTATTTATTTTATACAGCTGAATGGTTCCAGCTAAAAAGTAGGCGTTCCTGAGAACTGCCCCATCGAAGACAAATGAAGTAATAGAAAGGCAGTACTTGTCGATATGAGCTTACAAATCAAAAGTCTTCTTTATTTGTGGCATGCAGCCTTTTTTATATTGTCTTTACATTTTCTAATTAGCCCTTCTAACTTATTGCTAATACATATTTGTCCCTTTCCAATGACAATTCATTCCTCATGTGACGAATCAAATGTATGATAAAACAAAATACTCGAATACGACATCTAAAAGTTTGTCACTCAATTTCTGTTCTTTGTATTGATCAATTGTATTTGAAGCGACATATGTTGTAATTTGGTAAGTGGTTGTTTAGTGTACTTATGTGGTACAGTGTAGTACACTTTGTGTGGTACACTACAGTGTCTAAGGTATCGCTAATTCTGGTGCTGGCGTCTTTCTTTTTTACTAGAACTACTGGCGAGTTTCACGAATTCGAAGGAGGCCCAATCACTATGTTCCGCTGTATTTTGTTGACCAGTACTTTGTCTCATTTCACTTTGCAAGGGAAAATTCCTTGGTGCTTGTTTTATGGGCCTTGCTTTGTCACTACCGTTCTACCTTGGTTTTTTTTATTTAACACGAAGACGGAGGCATGTTTTCTCAACAGCAGATTTTAGTACTAACTTTCTCACACAATTAATCTCGGATCCTCCTGGCTCACATCGAACGATTTCGAAATTTCTGTTTATGGTCTTTTCGCTTTGGGACATACAGTTTTTCACGAGGACTTTAACTGTTGTGAAGTCATATTTTACATCTTTTGTTCTACCCACAACCGGTTGTCCACTTAATCTGCTTCCACATGTGCCCATACTATAGTTTCTGCTTGAGATGGTAATTTCTGGTGTTCAACGGCAAAAAGCTTCCTTACGGCCCTGCTACTTTACATCCAGGGGCATCTAGACATTGTGCCAAGTGATGTGCAGGTTAACATCGTGAGCTGTCATAAAGTCTGCACCGATAATGACCATACAATAATCCATAGACTGTGACTGAATCTCCTGTAGTGGTGAGCAATCGTACATTGCCAGTTTTCCTTAATCGGGCCTATTGCTAATCTCTCCTATGGTGAGGACTTACTTCATTCCGTTGATCAGCCCTGCCTTTTAGTGCTTGCTCGACTTAGATTTTAGGTCGTTCGCCAGTTTATTGATCCTCGGTGGCGAAGCAGATCTTAACATTTTCTTAACAGATCTGCAGTTCCGTTGGAAATGTCCAACCTTACCACAATTGAAGCATTTGGCACCAGACTTACTCCTTTCTTTCAGTATGTGAGCAATCATCTCTTTTATCTCATTTTTTTTTGCCTCTGCAACTTTGTATATCAACCTACAGCTGGTAAATGCCTCAAATTTATCATAAAATCAACATAGCATAGACAGCAAGACTCAAAAACACTTCTACACAAACACAGTAAATGATTACAAAAAAACAAAAAACATTGTTTATTTATCTTCTAAAAGAGTTATTTTATTAGAGCCTTCGTAAATAAACGCAACAACTTTTATCGTACTTTTGGGACCTTTCAATTCTACGGGCAAATATTTAAATAATGTTTCCTTTTCTAATGAATTATCAACAATCGTATTTACTGAACTGTTGTTACCTTCTTGTACTTTTTGTTAGCATGCATTCTCTTGTCGTTTGTTTTGTTAGTTTCACGTTGATATGAGTTGTTATTATCAAATTCAATTGTGTTGTTATTTTCGAGTAGCAATGTGTTATATTTATTGACATTAAATTTTACATCGTGCAATGATCTATTGTGATATTTAACACGTTTTGCTGTCTATTTTTACTTTTGATTGAGCTATGACCGGCACGGAGTCAACCGAAACAAATATGGTTATTTTTTACGAATTGCCTTCTTTCGTTTGTTGAAATTTGTTTAAATTTATCGCAATTATATTTGATGATCGTTTTTGCACATTAGACATTTGGTAAGTTTATCATTTTTTTGTCGTCTACTTCTACTGGTAACTATAAACTAAAGTCACGTACACTAGATTACTGGTCAAGGTGGTTCATTGAATATTTGTTCCATTCCTATCGTTTCCGAAAGGGCAACTTAGTGAATAATTCGTCCAGCAGAGTAGAATTATTCAGGTGAGGCCGTGCCCTGGCGTTTATTAAAAATGCAGCTAAATTCGATACCATGTTACTATTATTTACTATTTGGTACATCCTTTTCTCAGGTATTGTAGCGAATGCTCAAACTTCCACAATCTAGCTGTGGTTTAATACCTGATGACGTCCATAAAGCTTTAGTGTACTGACCACCTGATTAACACTATCCCGATGAATCGATAATGCCTTTACTTTTGATAAGGCGTGGCTGTGCCGTTGTATACGTTTGATGAGATTGTTGCATGCTGAATGCACAATCGACTGTAGTGCAGCGGTATAGGGAAAAGAAGTCTTCGTGCAAGCGATTGTAAGCCCGAATGTAACAAAGGGATCGTCGGGGCATTGTATTGCAAATTATATGGTAATGGCATTGAGTAATCACCTGTTATTTTTTGTTGCACTGTTGTTGACGAATAACTGTCATCTATATTAGATAATGAATACGAACGGCTGGTTGCCGCGGCAGTTGTTACAGCGGCTACGTTTTGCGAATTCGTTGGTGAAGTACAGCTGGAAGTTGGGCCTCCTGTGGTAACAGTGATGAAGTGGAAGGTTGGATATTCTTCAATAATTGTGTCAAAGACTCCTTCAGGGTTAAGATTTCCTCCCTCAATTCTTTAAACGTTGGCTCGTCTGCTCATCGCACAGTGCACCATTTTACGAGAAGGCGGTCAAAAATATAAACCTCTCGAACGGACTGTAATTTTGATGCGCGTTTTTTGTTGTTACTAGGTGAGATCATAGGCTTTCGTTTTAGGTATAAAAATTTAAATTGACCGGTTAGAAAAATAGTTGTGATAGGTATAGAAATACATTCTAAGTTGTTGCTGATTTTTGGTACGAAAGTAAAGTGTTAAAACTTGTTCAAAGAGTTTGTTTTACATGAAGTCTTATATTTTGATTCACGTTTAGAACTTATATTTAATAAAAACTTAACTTTATTCAGATAGGGCTAAGCTTTGACGCCAATGAAGTTTTTAGTACGAAAGCCCAAGGTTGGATTTTTGAAACAATTTGAGTTAAATTAAGTAGCAAACATAAAAAATGGTTCAAATTTAATTGAGATAAGGAGGTATTTAAGTCCAAAATAAACATAAATACTATTCGTATATGTAAACTTTTGTTGATTAATACTTTATTAATGTACAGAAAATTTTAAAACGATAAAATACATACAGATAATTGTTGTGTTTGGAAAAATTGATATTAATTAAACAATTTTAGTAAATATTTCTTCTAAATAGCCTTGATTTTCATCTTCTAGAAGCAGTTTAGCTTCTACGTCTAGTTCAATAGAATTAGTTTTCCATTTTCGCCGCATATTGGGCATATAGGGATCTGATGTGCATAATAAAATAACTATCAAGTCTTCATTAGTACAATATCTAAACATTTTTCTGGTGTTGTGCTCACGAAAGAATCTATAGTCTTTGTTTCGTTTTTTTGCGTTTCTTCAGAAACATCTCTTATTGGTAGTATATTGTGTTGAGTTATTTGTTCCCCATGGTACAAAATTTTATGAACTGTGGATGGCACATATCTCCAAGAATATTTTTTGTTGTAAAGTATAGCTGTTTTTTTTTTTTGGCGTACTTGTAAAATAATACTGAATCTTCTTATTAGTTCCAAATCTACTCCTGTGATAGTTGCTGCAGTTTAAGGATCTTGCTTTGGCTGATCGCTGATTAGGCCTTTTTCTAAATATTTTACATGTTTTTTTTTTGTTTCTTTTTTTTCATTTTCCTTTTTTTTCCACTGTCTCGTTTAACGGACCAAAATTTAAACCACATTTAAGAATATGCTCCAAGCAATTTAACAATTAAAAAAAAAAACTATTTTACAATCAGTGCAAATCAATTTAAAAAGTAAAGTACTTTTGTGACCTAAATCATATCAACTTAAGTTATTTTAAGTAGGCAAAATATTTTTGTAACCAACTGCGCATGACTTCGAAAATGACTAAACATTTTTGTTTTCTTTCTTAAAATACGCATATTCATCTAAACAACGTCTCTCGTAAAGTCGATTTAAAAAATAAATAAAATGCTTACAAAACAGCAATACAGAAAAATAAATTTTTTAATTCCATTTTGCAAAAAATTTTCGACCTTGTGTCAGAAAAAATGTTCTGGTGCTCACGGTCGGATAGTGCCGGGTATACAACTGTGTGATTCGATTTACATCCGCACCTGGCCATGAAGCCTTAATCAGATGGTGGATCAAACCACTGCATGATTTGGAACGTCATGCTCGTCCTAGGAAGCCGAAGCCATAATTCTATACAACAGAACTTTCTAGTTGCAACTTCGATGATTCCAGAGCAGGGCTGCAAATCATCACTCCTTGCTTAAGAGTTGGAGACTTTCCAACTCCTGTCCAGAACACATGTCTAGCATGCTCACTGGACTGGATCATTCACTTAGGGTGTCATTAACAGTGAGATGATCCTGGCCACCATAATAACCATTATACTGTTATGGGGCCGCGAAACCAGAACCACCACGATACTCCCATATAGGTTCAACCTCAATAATCAGCCAGAGAACAGTTAATTGTCTAAAAAGACAAATAACGTAACTCTGCAGGTCACTGATTCCCGTGGAAATAAAGTGGAGTTTCCAGTTGTACCCCTGCTGACTTTAGGAGACTGGGCTCCCCTTTTCCGCACTTGCACTGTGTCTAGATAGTCGAAGTTCTATAAAGACCATATATATGTGCCACCCGGGGGTAGTGCCGGGTATACAATGGGATATAGGCGTATAGGGGACATTTAGGGCTATGCCACAGTGCTAATGCTTTAACATTCCCTAACGAACTTTAGACGTTATGCTCTATTAAGTAAGAGAATTTAGAAAAAATTTGGATCTCTAAAAAAAATAATTTCTAAAAATTAAAAATCAATCAAAAACAATTCAGAGTTCTTATAATAATAGCTAACAAATTACAATATTATACAAAGTTTGTCTGGTTTTAAAATCTTGTATAACAAATGTTTAAAATCAAAAATTTACTAAGAAATTGCTCATTTTAGCAAAATACCGAAAATGCTCATTTTGAATCACCTTGTTCAGTGTGATATAGTTAAAATAAAGTTTTAATGTTTTGGCTCCCGAGGTCCACTAATATCTACGTTCGAATGAACTTTAAAATTTTACAATTGGGGACCATGAAAAAAAGAACTTTTGGCCGCCTTCTTGTAAAATAGTTCACTGTGCGGCGTGGCATTTTTTCGATTGAGAGACACACAAGAATAATAAAAAAATGTTACGGCAGAACTTTTTTCTTCCCAGCAATAACAAAACAATATTTTATGTTAGGTAATCTGGCGTGTTTTATTATCTTAAAAAAAACAATACAGCTTCTGTTCGGTTTCCTGACGGCAATTAAATGAACGAATGACTACCGTCACACGAGGAAGTTTAAAGTATGTGAAATGTATAAATGTGACAAAAATTCATAAATGTGATACTAATTTATAATAATTTCATTAAAGGCTTTATCTCGATCCGTTTAGATTTTGTGGCAAGTCAAATTCTATGTTTTATTTTTCAAACAACCACTCCAACGTGAAAGCTTTAAAGGTAAATGACATCTATAAAATGCGACGCGTAAAAAAATGTTAATAAATTCTTAATAAGATAAATAAATTGTTCTCTGGTCAAAGTGCTGAAACTTCAACAGTTCCTACTGTATTTAATTATTGTCTACCTTTTGGGATTATTCTTTAATTCTATCATTACACAAATACCAGATATCACTAATTACAAGGATATTGGCAACTTAAGCACTATACCTTAAGTTTTTAAAAATTACTGCTGAAATTCTAGTTAATCGCGGCTTTGTTTAACAAACAATGTACTCTGCACAGACTTTAGTAAGACATTTGAGGACTTACATTAAAAAGTTTAAATTGGATTATTCTTATCTACCCAGGAGCATTAAAAAAGTTTCCTGTAAACAAATAACTTCCCTGTCAATTACATTTGGTACCCCGAAAGGAATTCATCTTGGACCTCTTTTGTTTTCTGTTTATTTGTGATAAACTGAAAGCAGTTTAGTTTTCTTATGTACTGATTTTAAGTTTTAACAATAATGCATTTATTTTCTAATCATATATTTTCCCAAAAATGATTGAATTCCTTTTATTCTTTAAAATTAATAAAGTTGAAAATGCTGTTAAGCGTTATATACATATTGTTACGTTTATACCTTTTATATGTGTTTTGTTGTGAGTTCTTTATTGCAAAATAAATAACGCTACTTTTTAGAGTTTTTAAATTAATAATAAGTTTATTTACTTTAATTACACAAAGTTGATACTACAGAACAATTTACTTTAGATGCACGTCTTTACTTCACGAGGTTTATTTTTAAACAGACGCTGCCCTTTTTATTTGTCCATTAAAAGTCTAGAACATTTAAGAATCTTCTGCTCCCTTTGTATCACATTTTGCTGTTGTATGTTGTTTATTCAATGTATAGGCGCCTGTATGTCTGTGTGTATTTTTGTTTTTGTTTTTATACTGATAAAGTTTCTTGGAATTTATTTTAAGATATTTATTGTTGTCTCGTGTAATTGTTGTTTGCGTGTATAAAATTTTTACGCAGTTTGCAAATAGAAATTTGCTGTTGCCTTACGTGCATAAGTTTTCTTAGCAAGCCACGCAGTTAGTAAGCAACATACCCAGTGGTTCACTTTATTGCTTGTTGACACATCCGCAACAATATGTATTGAGCTGGAAACGTTTATATATTTTTTGATTTTGAAATTTTACTTAATGCCAAAGTTAATTATACATATGTAATGTTACTTATTATTCCAATTATAAATTGAGAAAATAAATCTTAATAAAAGACGTAATTGCGTTTCAACAAATGTGGAGAAACAACATTTAAATCCTTTATTTCAATCTCTTGCTTATAACTAAAATACAAAATTTGCTTTTTTTTCAATTATTCTTACTTCTCATATTCTTTTGCAGATATGTGTAGTATCAATAATTGTGCAATATCTCTGCACTGCTGGGTTGCTCTCGTTTATAAAAGAATATTAACCCTTAAGAAATTGATGGCACGATTTCTTTACATCACCCCTTCTAAGAGAAAAACAATTATGTGTAAGTCGTAATTGTTGACTGATTATCATCCAACACTGGAATTAGTTTGGTAATATGAAAGAGGTTAGACTCTATCTTTTTGTGTCCGGTGTAAATTTCATATATTGAATTTGATACTACCCTTAATATTCTGTATGGTCCAATCCTAATTTCATTTAATTTTTTTCGGTTTAATCGGTTTCCATTCTCCACATACATCATATCTCCAACTTGTAAAGCAATAACTTTTCTATGTAGGTCGAACCTATTTTTATTATAATTGTGTGATTTTTTCGTATTATTTAGAGCTAATTTTCTATCTCTTCTCAGGTCTTCATCGTTTTATTTTTTCGTTTAATTCAGATGGTAAAATGTTCATATATTTTCCTTCCAATAAGTACTTCGGAGCAAACTTTGTTACAGTATGTTCTGTTTCACTATACTTTTCCACACAATTCTTCGCAATTGTTGTCCATGCTACTTTTTCCTTAGTTTCGTTAATTTTGCACCTTATTTTGTTTACTAAAGTTTGATTCATTCGCTCATTTAGACCATTTGAAAATGGAGCATTGACAGCGGTGAAAATAATTTGTATATTAATTAATTTCAGAAATTGTTTAAATTCTACAGAATTTATGCCAGGGTATTGATCTCTTAGAATGGTGTTTATTTTATAATCTTGTGTCACACGTTTTGTAAGTTTTATGAAATCATTCGAAGTCTGGTACTTTGATGTTAAAATGTATGCATATTTTGTGAAATGGTCTAATAAGAGATGTAAATATTTTTTTGTTGAACGTGAACCTCCAAAGCCACCGATGGTATCTATGGATAAAATTTCAAATGGACGAGTTGCTGGACCCAATTGTGACATTAATCCATATTTAAATACTTTCCTAGTTTTATTTTTTATACAGATTTCGCAATTGTTGCAAAGATTTTTAATGTTAGTAATCATGTTCTTAGCTATATAAAATGGTGTTATTTTATTTAACATTTGAGTCATTCCTATATGGTAATAGGTATTATGTACATCTTTTATTAATATTTTGCTAAGTTTTTTTGTTAAAACAATTTTATTATTTCTTTTTACCGTTTTGTAGAAGATTTCATTTTTATATTTTATTTTATTTTTATTTCTCTGTAAATATAAATTTGTACTTTGATCTTTTTATATATCTTGAACACTTAATAAATTTACAACTTTTAATATTTCTTCTGCGTTTTCGGATGATTCTAGAACCGGATTCCTGCTTAAACAATCTGCGTCTTGATTAGTTTTACCTGGACTATATTTTATTTTAAAATTGTATTGAAATAAATAGTATGTAAGATCGTCAAGTTCTTCATCTGTTCTAGCTTTAATGTTCATATTTTCTAGAGGCTTATGGTCTGTGTGGACTGAAAATTCTTTCCCAGTGAGCAAATGTTGCCAGTATTTTGTAGCTTCTTTAATTACTAAACATTCTAAATAAATTGCTTATGTTTCTTTTGGGCTTCGTTCAACTTTTTGGAAAAATATGCAACTGGTTTGAAATGTCCATTTTCGTCTTTTTGCTTCATCACAGCTCCTATTCCTTTAATACTTGCATCTGTGTAAATATGAATTGCTATATCTGGATCAAAAATTTTCAAAATAGGTCCAGAAGAAAGTAATGTCTTAATTTTGTCAAATGATTTTTGACATTCTTCTGACCAGATAAATTTCACATCTTTTCTCAGTAAGTTATGTAGAGGATCCAAAATAACAGCAATATTTGGAGCAAACTTATGATAATAATTTATTTTTCCAATTAATTGGCGAACACTTTTTCTGGTTTCTGGTACTTGAAAATTTGTAACAGCAATTAAGTAGTCTTTAAGTGGTTTGATTAAATCATTCTCGATAATATGACCTAAGTATTGAATTTGAGGCAAAGTTACATTTTGAAAATTTAAGCCGGAGACCTTCTGTCAATATTGCCTGTAATAGCTTAGACAGATGTCGTAAGTGGTCTGTAAACGTTTTGGAAAAGACCAGAATGTCATCTATATAATTAACAGCAAAATCTGACAATTCGTGCTTTCTTATTATGTTGCTTAATATTCTCTGAAATATTGCTGGAGCTGTTTTCAGTCCAAATGGAAGTCAAGTCCATTGAAAATTACCCTCTTGTGTTACTAATGCAGTTTTTTGGCTATCCTGTACTCTTAATGGAATTGACCAGAATGCAGAACTTATATCCAAAGTCGAATAATATTTGCAGTTTTTAGTTTTAACAATCAAATCTTCTATCAGTGGAAAAGGTTGCGATTGAGGGACTTGATTTTTTACTTTCTTCTCTTTTATACGCTAGAGTTACCGGAGCTGCAAATGGGCTATATGATTCTTCGATAAGATTTTTTTTTCAATAAGTTTGCTACTTGATTTTCTATTTTCTGTCTGCAATCGTACATCTGTAGGGCCTTTTAAAACGATATTTTTCTACCATCAAATCAATATGTGCTTCATAGTCTCTCACGGTACCAATATCATATTTATCTTTAGCAAACACCGCTTTATATTTCTTTACTAATTTGTCCGTTTCTGTTCTCTGATTAAAATCTAAAAAAATCATCGATACTTTAAAATCTTCTATATTAACATGTTGGTTAAAATTTACTTCATACTTGTTTTTTTTTCTTTTCGTTAAACATACGTATGCTAGAGTGCTGTTCATCTGTTTTGTTTAAATAATTATCTGTATTCTTTTAATATTTGTATTTTGTGTGATCCTAAGATCCTCATTTTGAATCAATTTAAAAGTTTTTATGCAATCTAGACCTATTAAAAAGTCATATTTAAAATTTATATTATCTACAACAAAGATTTCCATTGAATGTTATAAATTTTTAGTTTTAATGTCACGCTTCCATTTCTCTTACCTACACCATTAATTGTCCTCAGGTTGCTCATTTGAACATAATTTGATTTTTTCTGTTTGATTTTTAAAAGTTTGGCGTTGATTAAAGATACATTCGAACCCGAATCATAAATTGCAGAAACATTAAAAGTATCGTTTAAACGGACATTGATTCTTATTAATGGTGGTGGAATTAGTTTTTTGGATTCTTTCTAATTCTGAATTATTGACAGTTTTTACTTTATTCTTATTTCGGAACCAACAGTTCACCTCCGGGTGGTAACGATCACCTTTACCGTCTACTTGGCATATCTTACATGGATTTTTTTTGTTCCAAAAGCTTTTACATTTTTTTCAAGATATTCTTTCTTCAGTTGTCTTCACCACCAAGTATTCTAAAGCTCTAAGTTCGTTGAAAAGATCTTCCGTTTCTTTCAAATTGTTCCTGTCTATTTTATCACATGTGTAGTTTCCTCATGATACCTCTTTTTGTTAGAGTTGTTTTTATTTTTTTGAAATGCTGTTGTTTCCTTTAAGTTTTCATAATGCGAAATATTCTGGAATTCCTCGGGTATAATAAAAACTTAATTTTTTTCAGTCTCAATTGATGTTATCGCAATAATGCTGGTTTTATTGTCGCTTTGTGAAGCTTTGACCCTGATCTCGAATCCTAACTTTTCCATTTTCAGATGAAATATTCGCAAAAATGTTGTTTTGTAATGTTACTTATTATTCCAATTATAAATTGAGAAAATAAATCTTAATAAAAGACGTAATTGCGTTTCAACAAATGTGGAGAAACAACATTTAAATTCTTCATTTCAATCTCTTGCTTATAACTAAAATACAAAATTTGCTTTTCTTTCAATATTCTTACTTCTAACTTACTTACTTCCTTTTGCAGATATGTATGTATCAATAATTGTGCAATATCTTTGCACTGCTGGGTTGCCCTCGTTCATAAAAGAATATTAACCCTTTAGAAATTGATGGCATGATTTCTTTATACATATATAGCATATAAGTTTAATTGGTTATAAAGCATGAAACCTCAAAAGTTGTAAAATATTGGACAGGGGTTTAAGGATTCATACATAACTAAATACATCTGTTGTACAACCTGGGGTGAAATATTGATCAGTAATATTTGATAAGGCCTTTTAGTCTGTTGGCTTCGTTGGAATTCACTAGAACTTAGAAGACATGCATTCATAAAGCTATCACCGTTTTGAAGTCAAAGAACAACGTCAAGTGAATGTTTATCCTAAATTTAATTAATGGCAATATTTGCTCTTAGTTTTTATTAGGTAACATTGTTTTTAAGGTTCCAAGTCGTTCCACATGCTGCTACTATAGGCTCTCAATCAAAGTTTTTAGATCAATCTATGCTAATTTTTGAATTAATTGGAGTATCACTTTTTTTGCTAGTTTACTGAGTTCTATTATTGAAAAATAGTCAATGGTACGATGGTAACCTTATCACTTTAACGGATAAAAACTGCTGTATCAACTCTTTTTACTCATGAGTGTAGGAGTTATCATGCTGTTTTGAAGGGTTCTGAAATGTACTAAAACAAGCACTAACTCATGAAGAGTTTAGAAACTTCTACAATCGCATTTACTACCCTTCCTCTTCTTCCTTTTCTTGCTTTGCGTCTTTTTAATCTTAGTTCGTTAAATTGGAATGTAACGTGTTGTTGTTTGTGTTTCTTAGAAACTTCTGATTTGACACAATAGGTAATTTTTCTTTACTTCTTTTAGTGATAATTATAGTTTTGTAACTTAAAGTAAGCATCTTCGTAACAATATATTACAAATCTTTCACAGTTTAACGGCTGAATACTCATGTATAAGGCCAGCTGAGAGAAATGGGGAAAAAGATAAATATATTTTAAATATATTTAAGACCTGATCTATAAGATCCAATAGGTGGAATGAAATATATTGAAATATCTAACAGGATGTGTTCTTATAAAACATTACATTAGTTGTGTTTTATCAGTAGCAAAAGTTAAAGTTAAATTTTGCAGAAAACGTTACTATAAAAAATTACTAAATCCGAAGGTCATTGAAAGTTAATTAGAAGGTTTCGAAAAATTAATAGTGACTGTTGCTATTTGTTTGGGAATAATTGATTGCAGAATTTTTTATTGTAAATACCAACGACTAGACGGATCAAAAAACGATGTTTTGGTATGCAAGTCAACAGTTATTTTATCTAAAAAAAATATTAGCACATATAGGGATGGATAATTTTTTTTATCTATTATACTATATTTCTGAGTTAT
Source organism: Trichopoda pennipes (assembly GCA_030448955.1). NCBI lineage: Eukaryota > Metazoa > Arthropoda > Insecta > Diptera > Tachinidae > Trichopoda > Trichopoda pennipes. The sequence continues at coordinate 4,992,543 of JASKUP010000004.1, read as the reverse complement.
TTAAAATGCTTTATCTAAAGATCTGCTTTTTTGCTGTTTTCATAGTAGAAGTGACAGGTATGACAATTCAAATATAGTGAATGAATGAGTAACTTTCAGTACTTCTAAATGAAGGTTACAAACTTCATTAAGCACTATAATCTGCGTGGATACAATATCTGATACCTGAAGTAAAAGTTCTACCTTAAAATATTATTTGTGTAGGTGACAGCAAATAATGACTTAATAAACCTTTATATTAAACATATTGTTACGGATGTGTCCTGCTTAAGTTTTAAAATAAAATTATTAAGCAATAAAGCGAACTACTGGGTATAGTGAGTATGAACTGCGTGGCTTGCTAAGAAAACTTATGGTACAACAACAAAATTTCTAGTTACAAAATGCGTAGAAATTTTGTACACGCGAACAACAACAATTTGATATGTTGTTTACTAACTGCGTGGCATGCCAGACAAAAACAAATTTCTGTTTACTAACTAAACGCGCAAGACAACAACAAATATATATGCTGCTTACAAATCTGCGTAGTTTTCTAAGAAACCTTTTCTACAAAAGACAACAACAAATAAATTGAAATAAATCCCAAGCAGAAACCTTATTAGAATAAAAACAAAAATACACACAGACATACTGGCGCCTATTCATTGAATAAACAACATACAACAACAAAATGTCATACAAACAAAGGGAGTAGAAGATTCTTAGATTTTCTAGACTTTTAATGGACAAATATAAAAAGGCATCGAATGAGTGGATAGTCAGCGTAAAATTAAACAACGTGAAGAAAAGACGTGCATCGTAAGTAAATTGTTCTGTAGTGTCAACTTTGTGTAGTTAAAGTAAAAAAAAATTGTTATTGATTTAAAAACTCTAAAAACTGGAGTTATTTATTTTGCAGTAAAGAACTCACAACCAAACGTTTATAAAAGGTATGCACGTAACAATATATTTGCATATGGAGCTGCTGTATAAAAATAAGCTAAATTCTAAATACCAACCAATATAAATATCAGGAAATACTTTGGAAAGAGAATAATTACAGATTTAATGACCAAACTAAGATGTAAATTGAAATAATTTCCCTCTTAACAATCGATACTATTTTTGAGCAGACAGCACAACAACACGTTTATAAGAAATAAGATAAACAACAGAAAACAAAAACAACTAACGCAAAACAAAATTAAAACACAGCTAAGCAGGCGCCTAAACTGAATTATAATAACAACAACAATATGGGGTGATGTAAAAAGTAGAGTAATCGTATATGTGCGAGAACCGCTTATAACAACTATATAAGCACCACTTGCTTGGCAAATTAATTCAAGTTGAGTCATCCGTGAGTAAAGACAACAAAGTTACCATCGTGTTTATTTTGTAGGTACATATTTAAAATAAATAAATCCTTAAAGTGCTGTGTTATTATTTTTCATAAACGCACTCAATATAACAAAATGTTTATTAAAAAGGAATAAACGTAATAAACGTAAGATTAATTACTCTTCTTGTGTCTCTATCATATTCTCGTAAGGATAGAAAATCAATTAGTTCCTTAGACGTCTGCTTAAGAGAGAGTACACTGTAAACAATATAAGTTGTAATTATGCACAAATATTATTAAATGATAACAAATAAAAATACCTTTGAGAGATACAATAAATTGCTTTATATTATTATGAAAATATACATTACCTTTATTGTTTATTGTATAAAAAAAATTGTATTTTATTTTAAATTTCAGATATAAAGTAAAACTGGTACCTGGAACAGGAAAACGTGGCCGCGCAGCAAAAACTGCTTTAACTATGTTTTGTAACGATAAAATGTGCACGTCTAGAGAAAAGTACCTTTTAAAAAGCTTACGAGATGAGGCATTAGCACGTAACATACCTGGAAAAGTAAAGTTGTCCGCCCCACACTTAAAAAAATTAAAAAATTAATTTTAAGATTATTATTGTATGAAGTAAACAACAGCCTTTTTGAAAAAGATAGTTATGGAATAAATTCTTTGAGTTGCGAAAAGTACTTTACACGTAATACAGTCGTAGAATTTCATTTTTTCTTTCAAGAAATTTCGGAAATAAAATTTTTGAATAGCACGGTAAACACTTTTTATTTCAACTTTGTATTTATTATAAAGTTTTATCATTTGGTAGGACCAATTTCATAAAAAATGCATTATAACATACCGTTGTTTTGTTTTCATTCTTTACATTTACAGTATTTTCTCTTTATATTATTAGTAGTTTTTAATGTTAAATTTTGAAAATACTTATGACAACACTACCTATTAACACTATTTTAATCAAAGATTGCCAATAGTAATAATTTATGTCGAGGTAAATAACATAATTGTTGGTTTATATAGAAATCCGTTTAATATTAAGCTTTGAATTTTCAACTTCAAAACCGTTAATGGCAAAGATTTTAGAAAGAAGATTAAGAATTGAAAGAATTCTAGTTTAATTTGCAAATTAAGTTATTTTTTTACAAAAAGAGGTATAATTCAAGTAGCGCAAGTTAGTCTTTACCACCCCAAATAAGCACCTATACTTCTTTTGAGGGCTTAACGTTAAGGTGTAGTGGAACCACCCTAATGTAAACATCTAATATTCACACGGGCAGTCATTAACACAACAAACTAAAAAGTTTAAATCAAATTTCTCAAGTGCAATGCACTAGCAATGCACTTATGTTTGTTGTTGTTGTTATACTTTACATACATGCAATGACTGAATGGCCTTCAACAGGCAGATACACAGCGTGTGTGTGTCGATCGGTGAGTTTCAGGTGACACATTTATTTTGTGGAAAGAAACCCCAAAATAAATGCAATAGGAACCAGGTCACATTTCACTTTTCATAATAACAATAATATTCATAATATTTATAATAACATTTATATATAATTAACATTAATAGATTAAGTACTAGACTATTAAAATTCTTCTCACAGTCAGTATATGAACGACTGCAATTGGGAAGATAAAAGGCAATCTTTGTTCAACCTTCCTAGCTCCCAGTTGAGCTGGCTTTACACTGCTCCTAGCTGAGCTAGTAAAAGAAGAAATAGTAAAAAGAAGAATATAGTATGTAGCGAAGATCTGGCAGGATCGCCATGTAGCGAGGATAAATCAAAAAATGAAAAGAATTGTTTATTTATCTTTATTTTTAAAAGTTTATTCCTGAGCTCCTCAATTAGAGCTCGAAGGTATGTTTATTAATTAATAATAATTACGATTATCATTGCTTTATTCTTAATTTCTACAGCTTATATACTAACAATGAAAATAATCTAGATTCTAGGTTTGAGTGACGTCACTCCATTCTTACTTCATATTCTTATACTTAACTACATACATTAATATAAATATTACTAGGTTATCATAAAATACTGTACAATGACATGAATGTATTTAGTGTAACCATTAACAAAACTGACCTACAATTATAGAGAAACTCAGCGTCATCAAAAATACTTCCGCATGAAGTGTCCCCATTAATGCCCATGCATAATATAGTAACAACAACAATACAGTATAATTAAATTATGCTGATGATCAATAAATTGGTTACTATAAGTTATTCGATAATATTTATTAATACAAATGTATTGGCAATTAAGGTCTCTTTGTTTCTCTACTTATGTGTCAATTATGTCAATTGGTTAATCACACTACACCTCCACTTTTTATAAGAATGTTCATATAACGTGAGTTCTATGGACATTCTTTTACAATTATGTTAAATATTTATTTATATGATATAATTCTTTAAATGTTACTATAATTTTAATTGTAAATAATTTATTTATGATATATCTTAAGTCTATTTTTATGAACTATTTGTTCTTTGTTATTTTTCTTATCAACTATTGTTACATTATTTCTTAAATCTATTTTCTTAATTTTAAATGGACCGTCGTATTGATTATCTAACTTATGACCTGAATTATTCTTAAGTAAAACTAAATCTCCTAATTCAAAATTATTATCTAATATACTCCTATCGTAATTTTGTTTTTGCTTTAACTTATTTCTATCTAACAGTAATCGAGCTCTCTTAAAAGCTATTTCTAATCTATACTTTGCTTCTTTGGCATAGTCATCTATATTGTATAGTGGAGAAATTGTATCCACTTCTGTGAATTCTGAGAATTTATTTGGATTTCTTGAAAAAACTAATTCATAAGGACAATAGTTATGTGCGGTTGATGGTGTTGTATTAAAACAATAAGTGAAATATTTCAACCACTCATCCCAATCTGTCCTATCTATTGAAATATGTGAACGTACATATTCATTGAAAGTTCTATGACTTCTTTCTATTGTACCTAACGTCTGGTGATGATGAGCTGTTGAAGTTAGTTTTTCAATTTTAAGCAATTTACATAATTCTGTCAGTATTGAATTCTTATATTCTGTCCCCATGTCAGAAATGAATGTCCTCATTGGACCATAGGTCAGTATAAAGTTTTCAAAAATCGCCTTTGCTACCGTTTTGGCATTTTTGTCGGCAATAGGAATAGTTACCAAATATTTTGTCAAATCACATATTATGGTGATTGCAAATTCATTTCCCCGAATGGATCTTGGGAATGGTCCTATTGTATCCACGTATACCGTATCGAATGCCTTTATAGGTGTTGGCGTGACAGTCATGGGACATTTTAAGTGTCTGGTTGCCTTTGTCGTCTGACATTTGTGACATGTTTTAACATATTTAGTTATATCTTTTGTCATGTTCTTCCAGTAGTAGTATCGTTTTATTTTACCTATAGTTCTATAAACTCCACAATGTCCACCTTCAATAGGATCATTGTGATATTTCAGCATAATATCAAGAATTGCCTTAGCATTCTTATTATCAATTAGAGTCACCTCATTTAATAGTGCTATTCTCACTTTCTTTAAATATCTATTGCCCATAATCTTAAACTCATTTGTTGAGATAAATTCGAAAATTTTCTCACTGGGTGCCACTTGTAATTTCCCAATATTTAGTTTACCGGCCACTTTCTCAAGCCTAAAGAAAAATTGTCCTAAGTCAATTTTCTTATTAGTAAACAAATCATTAATTTGCATATATGCTATAACTGATTTTCCACGCTTAAAATAACATTTTACGGGTGTAATCCTTAATTTAATATATTTTCTGACATCAGTATTATTCAAAGGTATATATATATATTGGGCTTTTCATCTTTTGTGACTTTATGCTGATTATTAATTTTACTACTGTTTTTCCTTTCATTATTTGTCATCGATCGAGTCGTGACCTGAAGAACATTATCTAATTTCCTATTTATATCTTTTAATTCAGTAATCGTAATTCGCGACAACGCGTCCGCGATGTAATTGTCTTTTCCCCTAAGATATTCTATAGTTAAATCGTACTCTTCTTCGCATTCTAGTTAATTTAGAACTTGGATTTTTCATAGAAAACAAGTAAGAAAGTGGTCTATGATCAGTGCGAACAAGGAAGTGTTTTCCGTATATGTACGGTCGGAAATGTGTAATAGCCCAATGTATGGCCGCTAACTCTTGTTCGATTGTAGATTTATTACTCTCACCTTTAGTAAAGGTTTTTGATGCATATGCAATTGGTAATTGCTTTCCACTACACTCCTGTGTTAGTACTGCCCCACAAGCATATTTACTTGCATCGGTTGTTATACAAAATTCTTTTGTGAAATCTGGATATTGAAGCAGTGTTGGTTTCATAAGTGCCTGTTTTAGATATCTAAATGCACGATCACAATCTTTACTCCATTCAAATTGTACTCCTTTTTTAGACAATCTTGTCAAATGTCTGGAATATTCTGAAAAGTTCTTAATGAATCTGCGATAATAGTTGCAGAATGCAACAAATCGTCTTACGCTATCCGCGTCTTTCGGTGTTGGGTAATTTTCGATAACCGAATATTTACTATCATCAGGTAATATTCCTTTATCCGTACACTTATGGCCAAGGAAGGTAACCTCTCTCATAAAAAATGAACATTTCTCAGGATGTAATTTTAGATTGTACTTTCTACATAAGTCAAAGACATCTTGGAGATTTGAAAGCATATGTCCCTCTGAACATCCCAACACAACCAAATCATCCATATATAGAAAAGCTTGGTTTGGTTTTAAACCACTAAAAGCAAGTGTCATCATTCTTTGAAAAGAGTTTGGAGCTATTTTTAAACCGTAGGGTAATCTAGTGAATCTATATGAACCATTGTTAGTGGAAAATGATGTTATGTCTCGTGAGTTTTCCTCTAGACTAATCTGATGGAATCCGGACATTAAATCTAAGCATGAGAAATATTTCGCACGACCTAGTTGGTCTAGAATATCATCTATTCTTGGCAAGGGAAATTTATCTGCCATTAACTTTTTATTAATTTGCCTATAGTCTATTACGAGTCTCCACCTTTTGTTTTCCGAGTTTGGCAGTGATTTTTTCGGTACTAATAATATTGGACTATTGTATTCCGATTGTGATTGTTCGACTATTTGATCATCAATTAGTTTCCTTACTTGTTTATCTATTTCCTCCTTATGTGTATGTGGTATACGATAGTTCTTAATATATACCGGGTGTTTATCTTTAACTCTCAACTTTTGTTTGTAAAAATTATTACTTGTAATTGTTTCTGTTTCCAAACCGAAAATATCTGTGTATGTTGAGCAAAGCTTAGTTAATGTTTCCTGAAATTGATGAGGAAAATTTTGTTTTAATATATTTAATACTTTAGTTTTTCTATGCTCAGTGTTTCCATTATTAGTTTCGTTTGCTAGTATGTGATAATCAGAGATGCTTTCGGTTTTGATTTTATTTTGTTTAATTGTTGTGATATTACTGGTAGTGTTTAGAATACGAATAAATGCTCTGTTCGCTCTCACCAACGTGTTTGCAATAAAAACACCTTTCACAATTTCCTGGTTAGGAATTAAAAGTTCTGTATCTGAATTGTGAATTTTTATTTCACGGATGACTTCAGATCTGGGAGGTAATGTTATATCGGAACAGTTATTCGCTATTTGTATTTTTATTGGCTGTGGCAAATTATAAGGGCGTAGGATAAGGTAATTATAATCTTCGTTAAAATCTAATATGCAGTTGTATTTTTTTATGAAATCCATTCCAATGATTCCATCGCATGCAATCGGAAAATTATTATGTACTACTTGAAAATTGTGAGGTATTAGAAAATTTTCGAATTTTAAATCTAAAAATGTACTTCCTATTGATTTGATTTTACCTTGTCCTATTCCACTTAGTGTTGTTGTTTTGTTAATATTAATATGATTAATTTTTATATGTTTAAATTTTATTATTGAAATATCGGAACCTGTGTCTACTAGTAGTGTTATTATGTTATTGTTGATTTGGGTTTGGATGTTTATGAAAAAACATAAGTTGAGGTTTAGATTATACACTTTATTACCTACTGAATTGATCTTAGGGGGACTTCTGAGTTTTCCGACTCATATGAGTCAGTTGCTCTAACGTAGTTCCTATTCCTATTATTGGTACCATAAAATGGTTTATTCCTGTTGGAATTACGATTTTTATCTAAATTATTGCGATTTCTGTTATTATTGTAGCTGTAATTATTTATAGTTCTGTTGTTCCCTTGGAACGAATTTCCATTAGTAAAATTTCTTTTAGTCCGTTGGAAAGTATTAAAATTCCGTCTAGGTCGATAATAGAGTACAGTATTCTGTTGTCCAGTTGCTTCAGTGCAACTGTTAACAAATTTACTGATGGCATCGTTCATTGTCGCGAAACTTCCTGCCTCCATGATAAGTTTTACCTTATCGATTGTGCAGTTTTTGGTGATAGCCTTAACCGCGACTTGAGTAGAGTACTTTGCGGCTAATTCAAATGGTAGTCCGTCTGAAATGTAGGCACTTTCCAACGACTTTGTTAATCCTTCAATCTCACTGCAATAGTTGGTGGCAGTTTTATTATTCTGTCTTATGTTCAGAATTTTTGCCGACAGTACCTTTACTGATTCACCCTTTACGGTATTCTTCAATTTGTCAATAATACTCGCTATTGTTTGCTCATTACTAATTAAATTCCTTGCAGTACCTTTTAGTTTCGTCTTAATGAGAGTTATGGCTATTTGCTCATGAGAGTCCTTTATTGACTCCAATAGTTGGAGTGAATCTATAAAAGATCGAAGATTTTCGGCTTTGCCGTCAAAATCACATACTAATTTTGAGGCTGTTGCCAGGAATTCTATGACCGTCTGAGGCATTTTCAATGATATTTGCTCCGAGTTGATATTATGGTACTTGCTGCAGGAAATTGATTCATGCAGTGAAATCGGCAAACTTAATTTTTTTCCTTTCCTATCTGTGATTTTAATTATCCTGTCTCTAATGTCAGAGAAAAATGCGTCTGCTGCTACTTTATGCGCTGCTGTTAGTCTATTATAATTTACATTTAGTACTACTCTTATTTCCTCAAAACAATTCAAAAGTATCTGTATATGTTTATTTAAAGTTTCTTCCTTAATTGGTCTATCTATATTTAGACTTTTATAAGATTTATCAAAATCTTCTTTAATATTTCTAACTTTTTGTAAAATTTCTTGCCATTCCATTTAAAATTTATTTTCCTTAGGCTTGTAGTTCTATCATTATATATAATAATTATTGTAGGAATTTAATTATTAATAATTTCGTGTTTTTAGTATTATATTACAAAGACTACTACTTTTTGTCTTGTATAACTTAAAACAATTTATAATTTTTCTTATACATATGGCTTAAATTTATTTAAAATAAAGCTTAAAAAAACTTCTCTCCTTTAAATATTTTATTTTGCTTATCAAAATATTTTGTTGCATGTATAAATATCTATAAATAATTCGTTCATATCGACTGCAGCGAGTCAATTGCATATCCTTCAGTAACGGTGAGGTTTTTGTTTTTTTTTTTAACACCACCGGTGTAGCGTTTCGATTTACGGGAAGCTGTGGTGGCTAATTACCTGCGAGAGGTTTTACCACTAGTTGATCTATGAACCATATCTATAGTATGAGCCATTTCTTTAAATTATAATTTGTTTCTATTGCCCCGTTTTATTAGAAAGGACATTTTGCCTCGAGCGGTTAACGCTTACAGGCCCTAAGCGTGCAAACAAGTCGCACTGCTAAAATTTATTTATTCTTGGTAAACAGAATTTATTTTCCTCATTTGTTCCTTGCCTTTTGGCCAGGCGGATTTTCCTTTATAGTTTGCTTCTTGCCTTTTGGCCAGGCGGATCTTCCTTCAGTGGTATTAGCTTCACCACCTTACCATATAGTTGCCTTAGGTGCTTATTTTTGAGCACTCCAAGGAACTGGCAGGATCGCCATGTAGCGAAGATCTGGCAGGATCGCCATGTAGCGAGGATAAATCAAAAAATGAAAAGAATTGTTTATTTATCTTTATTTTTAAAAGTTTATTCCTGAGCTCCTCAATTAGAGCTCGAAGGTATGTTTATTAATTAATAATAATTACGATTATCATTGCTTTATTCTTAATTTCTACAGCTTATATACTAACAATGAAAATAATCTAGATTCTAGGTTTGAGTGACGTCACTCCATTCTTACTTCATATTCTTATACTTAACTACATACATTAATATAAATATTACTAGGTTATCATAAAATACTGTACAATGACATGAATGTATTTAGTGTAACCATTAACAAAACTGACCTACAAATATAGAGAAACTCAGCGTCATCAAAAATACTTCCGCATGAAGTGTCCCCATTAATGCCCATGCATAATATAGTAACAACAACAATACAGTATAATTAAATTATGCTGATGATCAATAAATTGGTTACTATAAGTTATTCGATAATATTTATTAATACAAATGTATTGGCAATTAAGGTCTCTTTGTTTCTCTACTTATGTGTCAATTATGTCAATTGGTTAATCACACTACAAGTAAATAAAGATACAGATTAAAACGAACCAAACGTTCTTTTAATCAAAAAGGGACAAAGAAAAGAAAAATAAGAACTACTATTAAAAGAGTTCATTACAAAGGATTATAGGATTTGTATGCCCAGGTAAGATCATATCAATCATAGTGGCAAACAATGGTTTAAAGTTATTTCTCTACGTTTATGGTAATGAAGATGCGGTTGCTGATGCCTGAAAGAAGGGTGTAGGTGCTGCAATAATCATCTTAAGCTTTACATCTCATGTATGCGAATACCCTTCAATCGAGACTCGCAATCTACTTGCACATTTAAGAAATCTGAGCAGATTCCATCTCAGAGCAGCACTTACAAAAATACAACAGGTAAGTCTTTATTTGATTTTAATCCTTAGGTGGATTTTCAAATGCTAGGTCAGAACTTAACCTGCGGTATTAAGGGAATGGAGTTTTTCAACAGTCGTTCTCCTAACATTGCACAGTGGTTAAAAAACGTTTTTTTTTAATAATGAAGCACATAAGCTATCTTAATGAAATTTCACAGAGACCAAGCAGTGTTATAGCTGAGTGAACTTATGGACGATAAGCCCGTGATATAAAGTTTATTTATGTTTTTGAACATTAGTAGGCCTTGGGAATATCTACAAAAATGTGTTTACATGTCAAGGTTACCTCTTTTGGGAGAAAATCGCCAAAATTTTTTTTTAATTTTTGACCGACCTTAACTTAGTATTTTTGAGTAATTCATATTCGGATTATTTTTATAAAATATTAGCTGCATTCTCAATAAAATTTGTAATAAAAAGTTACAACCCTCTGAATTGGGAAAATGTAAAAACTGCCGTTTTTTAGGATTTCCCTAAAAAGGAGACAGTTTACAAAGTCAAGGTACCCAGTTTATATTTTTCCCTGTCAGGAATTTGTGTTAAAATTAAAAAAGTTAATGTTTTATTTCACCGTTTCATTAAAGGATCGTTTGTATATAATGCTATAAATTTTTTTAAGAATGCTATAAATTGTAAGAATATCTCGATCTGTTTACATTTTGTAGCATTTCAAATTCTGCAGTTTATTTTCCAGACAATCACTTTAAGGTGAAATTTACAGTTTTAAAGGAAAATTAAATGTAAAAAATTGTTACTCTAGAAGTCATTAGTTTTCTTTCAATATCAATCACTTGTATGAAGAACATATACTTAAGTTGTAATAGCCTCGAAAACCTCCCCTTCTAATGAAGTTTTTCTCTTTTTATATGTAACAATGAGATCTGTATAAACACATGAAAAAAAACATTGTATTTTTAACCTATGCACCCCAAAAAAAATTCGTTTTACCTATGCATCTTCGAAGCATTTCTATTTTTACCTGTGCACTTTTTGTAGTATTAATTTTTTTACTATGACGTTAGCAATGCAACATAAAGTTTTGTGCTGTGTTCTTTGGGAGACCCCCTATTACTGGAGAAAATATTATAACAATTGTGAAATTTCTCGAAGCCTAAAACCAAATAACAGTTTTAAAAAGCGGATTAGAGAAAATAGTAAATTTTGTCAAGCATTTTGATCTGAAGATGGCCTGTTAATAACAATTTATCAAAGTTTTAAATGGCTGAATAGTAAAGGGTGTTTTTTAAGCCCGATAGAACTTGAAATTGTAAAAAATAACACAAAAAATTAAATTGTAATCAAAATTTCTTTTTTATTCCAAGGATCAATACGTGACATTAACATTTGAAAATGATTTCGGGCATATGGGCACCGCGGCTGTTCTTGACGACCAATTTTGGGCCACTTTTTCGAGCACTGCTGGGCGTATGTCACGAATAACACGAACAATGCTGTCCTTCAAGGCGTCAATTGTTGCTGGTTTATCAGCATAAACCAGTGACTTCACGTAGCCCCACAGGAAATAGTCGAGTGGTGTGTCCTTGACCTTGGAGGCCAATTGACAGGTCCATTTCTCGAAATCAACTTATCGCCAAATTTTGAAATCAATAAGTCGATGGTTGCGTTCGCTGTATGGCACGTAGCGCCATCCTGTTGAAACCACATCTCGTCCGGATCAATGACATCCATATTTTCAAACAAAAAATCATTGATCATGGTGCGGTAACGATCTCCATTGACCGTAACGCGAGCTCCGGCCTCATTTTTGAAGAAATAAGGTCCGATGATGCCACCAGCGTGAAAACCGCACCAAACGGTGCATTTTTCTGGATGTAATGGAGTCTGTAGGGTCTGTTGTGGATTGGTCTCACTCCACATGCGGCAATTTTGCTTATTAACAAACCCGTTAACCCAAAAATGCGCCTCATCGCTGAACACAATTTTGCGATAAAACAACGGGTCAGTTGCCAACTGCTCTAGAGCCCAATCGGCGAAAGAACGACGCATATAATGGTCTCGTGGCTTCAATTCCTGCACCAGCTGGATCTTATACGGGTGTAGGCCGAGATCTTTGCGCAAAATTTTTCACGTAGTGGACGGACAGAGCCCCAATTCCTGCGACCGACGACGAATTGATAAATTTGGATCTTCTTCCACACTTTCGTTTACAGCGGCGATATTCTCTTCAGTACGCACATTCCTTCGACGTGTTGGTGTTATTGCATCCTCTAGAGAGTATGTGGTACGAAATCTATCGACAGTTCGACGAATGGCTTGTTCAGATGCACGATTATGTACGCCATAAAAATGACGAAGTCGTCTATAAGTTGCGCGAATCGACGACTGATTTTCAAAGTAAATTTGGATAATAGCGTTGTTCAAGCGAGAGTCTATTCATGATGATTTGTCAGAGTATACTAAAACAAATAAAAAAAATGTTTCATCAAAATTTCATTTTTTTTTGTTACTTTTTACAATTTAAAGTTCTATCTAGCTTAAAAAAACACCTTTTACAAGACTATACGAAAAATCAAAAGAGAGAAAAGACAATCAGTAAAAGTATCTACCCAATCGGATACCGAAACAAAAGCAACAACGAGTGGAAGCCGCACGAATAGCTAACATTTTTCCTGATGCATGGCCCAAACCTCTTCAACAAATAGTAAAAAGTGTACCTACACCATCACCAGACTGTGAATTTTCCAAAGAAGGCGATACATCATTAATGCTAGAACCAGGACTTAATCGAAATAAGTATGTAAGACTAAAAAAGATACTTGAAGGCAAGGGTTGCACAATACTTCCTGCATACAATGCAGTATGGGAAAAGAAGAATGAAATAATACCATTACTGAGTGAAATTTACGGAGAGCCAATCTATTGAACTAAGGAACTGCAAATTAACACTAATATGAAATTGAGAATGTAATTACCAGAATACAAACAAGCATCGATAATTGAGGCTTCTCTTGGTTTTATCTCCTCACTGGTTTTAATTATAGCCGTAGACCCGTAAGATTTGAATATCGAAACGAAAAAGTAAGTAAACTACAAAACAATGGGTCAACACAGTTCAGGAATCTACCGAAAATGTAAATTCAATATGCATTGAAATCTATGGCTGACAATGATATACGGGAAGGTGAGCAACGTCATTACTGAAACGGACACCTTCTGGTGCTCAATATATGGATTCAAAAAGCCGGAATTTTCCCGGAGTCCGGATATAAAGAATATAACATCTTTTGATAAACAGGAATTGCAGTTCGGAATATCTTAATTGCATGCCCGTATATGATTTTTGGAATATATGCTGCATATTGCGTGTGACCTCAAATAAGAAGCATACCTGGGAACCGAAAAAAAGTTCAAGAAAAAACAATGAACTCTTAAAAATGAGGGCTGATGAAAAGCAAAGAATCCAAGAAGAGTTCAAAGTTATGACTGGTTTAATTGTAGATAAACCGCTTGTTGGCTGTGGCTCCACAAATGATGGAAATACGGCCAGACGATTTTTCCAAAATTGCAAAATAATGACAAAATAATGTCTCAGCTAATTACGATTACATAGTTTTCAATGCAATTACAGTGCCAGATCGCTACCCTCTGCCGTATCTTCTTCAAGACTTTAAAACAGTTTTGCATGGCAAGACCATATTTTCTAAGGTCGACTTACAAAAGGCATTCCATCAAGTTCCCCTACACCCAGACGACATTCCGAAGACAGCTATTGCAACGCCTTTTGCTCTTCTTGAGTTCCTTTATATGACGTTTGGCCTACGAAACGCAGACATCGCTTTTACCAATGATACCGGGAAACATTAAAAATGATCGAACGCAATTGACCTGGACCTAGGAAACGATTTCAGCTTTTGAGAAATGCAAATCTTAGCACGCCAACGCAACCCTGCTCGCCCCTCCTGCTCTAACGACAGTTAGACGTCATCGGGTAAATCACTACCGACATAAGGCACGTAGCAGGCAAAGAGAACATAACCGCAGACTTATTGTCCGCTCATTGACTATGAAGAGCTCGCATGTGCGCAACAAAATGACAAGTAGTTGGAGGCTATTCTTAAAGGTAAAGTTCCTTACAACATTCCAGGAGGGATTTGCCATTCCAGGAAGTCATAGTCAGGTGTACTGTGATTATTCGACTTCGCGAATTCGACCTTACATAACGTCACACTTAAGAGAAAAATTTTTAAGGGCGACACACAACCTGTCGCACCCGGGTAATAGGACTACTGCGAAATTAATGAAAAGTGGATTTGTATGATCAAATATTCGGCGAGACAGCTTTGATTTTGCTCGCAAATGCCTAAATTGTCAACAATCAAAAGTAATACGGCACACAAGGTCGCCGTTACAGCAGTATAAAGCTGCCGACACATAAACCTCGACGTAGTAGGACTCTTTCCTCCGAGTGAGGGATTCCGCTATTGTCTGACAATAATAGACCGATTTAGTCGCTGGTCTGAAGCAATACCTATACTGTATATGACCGCAACTACGGTAGCCCAGGCGCTTCTATTAGGCTGGATAACTCGATTCGGAACTCCAGCAAATATAACAAGTGACCAAGGTCGACAATATGAGTCACAATTTTTCAGCAAGCTGACACGGTATCTGGGTATTAAACATCTGCGAACCACGTCATACCATCCACAAGCAAATGGTATCATAGAACGATGGCAGCGATTTTGTGCGATGATCAAAATCGATGGACAAAATTTTTGCCGCTAATTTTACTAGGATTACGAACAACTTATAAAGAAGACATCAAAGTCATGGTTTTTGGAACGACGCTACGCATTCCTGCGGAGTTTTTCTCCAAGATGAGTAATGTAAAAACAGAAACTGAGATTTTGAATGACTTACGCGAAGCAATGCGCAATATTTAACCTCCACAAACGTCCTGGCACAGCGAAACAAAAACATTCAAGCACTAAGATTTAAACACTTGCACCCACGTTTTCTTACGCAATGATTCGATTAGACCGTCCTTGTTACCCTTACGAAGGACCATATCAAGTTGTAGAGAAAACAGACAAAATCTTTAAGATTTTAGTAAATGGAAAAGCTATTACAGTATCAATCGACAGACTCAAGCCAGCATACATAGCAGAGAAATCCAGCTCAGGAGGAAGCAAGGTTCAACTACCACCAGAAACAACTGAATCACCACCAGAAGCAAATAAAAGTACTTTCAAGAAAAGAAAGTCTGCAGACCCAGAGTCTAAACCAACATCGACGACTCGCTCTGGTCGACACGTAAGGTTCCTAACACGTTTTTTATGAGCCTGGTCCAATCGGGAAGGGGAGGACTGTGGCAGCACTGCTTATAACAAATACTTCTTATAAAAAAGCGCTGCAGTGTGCAACACAAAAAAGAACAATTTTGACACTTGTTCTGTATCCGCTCTAAAAACAACACGATTTCTTTTTTATATTTTATAAATAGTTTTAAAACTATTAAATATTTTACATAAAGAATTGCGGCACCTTTTGTCATTACTGCACAATCAGATTACGACGATTATCTTAGTGTGATAAATTTAGTTGTTGGTTGTTATATCTCTCTCCAAATAACAACACCAATATTGCATAAAAATTAAATGTATTTGGGTAAATAAACAAAAGTTGCTGTTGCTTAATTAATATTTCCAGTATTGAATATTAACAAGTCGCCTACTCGGGTTGACTAACTAAAAACGTTACATACAAAAGTGAAGGCAAAGGCAGTGATATAACGGTTTATATTTTTTCCGCCAGGAAATGAAATACTGTTATTGCTCTCCGTCCTTTCTGGCTCTTGTTCTTTTGGTGTAAATGGCGAATGCTTTCGATGCGATGTTGTTAAGGTCTATCTATCTATCCATCTAGACAGAATGCCAGCCACCTGGTACTTTATGCAAAACCAATCTCTCAACACCTTCGTCTTTTATTATTAACTAGGTACGTGTGTCCGTCTGTGGGCATCTTTCGTTTGTTCGTGTGTATGAGTAGTTTTAGTGGTGTGAAAATTGTGTCTGAGGTCGTGTTTACCTGTTCGTTTATAATGTCACTGTTGAAAGTTTTTGTTTTGTAGATTTCCATGCTTTCAAGAACGTCTAGTCTTCGTCCCTTTTTGCTAGGATGTAGTAATGTCATACATTCATCTATTTCTCTTGGTGTGTGTCGGTGAGTGTCAAGGTGTAATGCAAAGTTGGAGTTCTGTAAATCTTGTTTTTAGTGTTCGTCCTGTTTGCCCTATATAAGTTTGTTTGCAAGTACAAGTAAGTCTGCATACTCCGCTGGAACTAAATTTATCAGTTGTTTCTGTCGTTGTTCTGAGATTATGTCTCAGAGTGTTGCCAGTTATAAATGCTGTGAGTATTCCTTCTTTGCAATAAAGGTTAGTTAGTCTGCATATTTATGGTCCTGTGTAAGTAAAGGTGTGCCGTCTTGTTTTATCGGTTGTCTTTTTGTCTTCTTTATTCCTGTTTTTAGTGTTGCATTGTCTAAGCAGTTTTTCGATTGTAATGGGCTTGTAGCCGTTATTTTTAGCTATGGTGTAAATTGTGTCGAGTTCTTGTTATACTAATCTATGGCGTATGTAAGTTAACAAGCGGCTGAAAATTTTTTAATATATGCAAACGTTCTAGCATACATTTTAAGTAGATTCGTTTTTTATTCGATAAAGATTCGTGCACGAGCGAATTCTTATTCGAACATGCGAGTACTGCCAAATTCTTCATAAGGAAAAGGGAGTAACTAACGGTTAAACTCAGCGCTTGTGACCAACTAACAAAAAATGGTAAAATGTGACGCAAAGTAAGTAGCATAAAAAAAATTGTATGCAGTTATTATCGTAAATTTTTACTAATAATTTTTATGACTGATTGATCATGTAATGGAGATGGAAGCTGGTCTAATATTTCATTGTAAGCATCTTGAAAAGGTGCGAAAGCTGCAATTAATTTTCAAATAACCTCAAAATTGTCATTAACATTTTTTCTGCTGAAATTCTTCATACCGTAAACCTTTCAAAGATCCATCAAATAGGGCATTCCTACCAAGGATGGATGACGTAACTTTGTCACTAATAAATTTTGACGCGAACTCGTCTAAATTTCTTTCGGTTCTGGAGCTTAACTTGGTGGCTAATTATCATCATGTAAATTTAACTACGATTGGATCGTAAGGTAGGGCTATATACATGAATTTAATCTTTCTTTGGAAGCTATTCTGTTGTAGTATATCCACAATATAATCCATTCGTTTATATAATTTCCATTGTTTAAATGCGTTTTCTCATTAGTAGAAATTTATGACGCAGTGTTGTCATTTGTACTTCTGTGTAGCGGACCTACGGCCCATTCCTACAAGTGGTTTGGTTTTAAATTCAGCTTCGCCTGTTAGTGTCAGTAGGTCGAGCCAGTAAAGATTTAAAAAGAAGTTTTCGGCGGTGGGGCATTCACAGAGGTACAACGTACTTTGTATTTTTGCTTCAGTAAAGAGGGAATCTTGTAAATTCTCTATTTCCCTATTCAAATTGAATAAGAAGTGCCAAGATTCTTTTTTTAACTTGAAGTTTAAGAGAATTATTAAATATAATTATGATTGGGTGGGATATTACTAACTATTAAAATATTTCGCTGAATACAAATAATTAATCAAGCAAAACAAAGGATAATAATAAAAAAAAGAAAAGCAAAAATTTATATCAATAACTCCAAAATGTGTAAAAAATTACAGAAATAGGCATATAGGTGTCCCTGTAGGCTAGTAGGTAGTGTACTAGCTTACCAGTTTGTGGGTTGTGGTTTCGATTCCCAACAAAGCCCTTGGCTGTTGTCACTACAACAAAAAAAAAATTTAAATTGACTGTCGGTGAAGCTGCTCCGCTACCAGTTAATTTCCGATAACATTGGCCTCCTAATCTAGGGATGGTTTTTGGCACTATGAAAATAAGAGCTTGAAGGCTATGTAACTATCCTTCTACTTTTAACACCTGTCTTATCTCTTCTCTATCCCTTTCCTAAAGAAAGTAGCACGGTTGTGACTAAATAGGCATTGTTGTCTGAAGTGATCGTTATAGGACTTGTGTAATTACATTGTGCTTAGCAATAAGCTCTGTAAAAGATGGTCTTTGCGATGTGCTTACTGTAGTAGTAGCGATAATGGTAAAGTTGAAATCATAAAACGAGTAAAATTTTTCGAAAATGAAGAAGCCATAATTGTGAATCCTTTGAATGAATATGCACAGCCACACACAACATATATATTTACTTTAGAGCTGACATATTAATACATGAAGATTTTAAATAATGATAAAAAAAACGGTGCACATTTTCATAATGATGATTGTAAATCATGAAGGTGATCTTTTATGCCAAAAAAAGGGGGAGATAATAAAAACCTGAGTGAATTTTAGGAGAGAGATAGTGCTTGGACGCTTCTTTCAATAAAATCTCTGAAAATCAACATAAGGCATCCATAATAAAATGCTCGTAATGCCATCCAAAACAAAAAACAGAAATATTTGTACTCATAAAGGTTAAAAACAAATTTTTTTTTTTAAATAGTGTCTTATTGCAGCTCAGCATATTGACGATTGTTTAAAAACCAAATTTTGGTGTGTACAATATTAGAATGCGATATGCAATATTGCATGCGATGTTATTGTCTCGGGAGAAACAGCATTAATTTTCGGAAGCATGCAGTTTACCATCCCACTAATCTAATAAAAAAGCAAAATAATGGCAGGGAAATCAACGTGGGCCCATATTGTATCAGAGTTGAGGAGAAGGACACACAAATCTCTTAGTACTACATTGTGGTGAAAAATATTGTACCATATACATTATATACAAAAGTAAGTTCATTTAATTTTAATTTCCATATTTATTATTCATAATATATTTTGTTTCTAAGATCTAATTTAACATCATATAAAAGCAAGATTTTTATTTTTTATACTTGTCTTTCTATACGCATACTGAACTCACTTTTAATAATCGCAAAACTAGATGAAGTATAGGATTTTCTAATATGGCCAACGCTGAAATCTCCTTATTAAGAATTTCTAGTTTCCAAAAGCAAGCGGATGAATGAACCATTTGTAATCTATGCAGACAAGTATGCCTTATTACCTTAGGGTTGAGGGCTTCGCCTAATTGAGCATATTATTTTAGAAATGTGGATTAGTTAAAATTTCTTTACACTTCATCCAAGTTGAATTCGTAATTTGTTCTATCTTAGTAATCCACGAGTCTACCTTATGAGCGAGGAATATATATAATCAGAATCGGTAACATTTTGCTAAAAAATGTTTAAAAGTTGCTGGTTGTTTTATGTTTAGATTTATTGAGTTATTTGCAAATATCTTATGTTTTAATATTATCTATATGTATGATTCTATTTCTACTTTGTAAGCTTTTTCTTATTTTTCCAAGTCCCCTTTAGTTTATTGTTTTTTGTACCTTTTTATTTTTTTACCAATTAACTTTACAAAGATCTGTTATGGAATGTATTGTGAGATAACACTGTTGAGTAGCTCTAGAACAAACCTTTGTGTAAGAAAATTTGTAAATATATTTTAGACTGTTTCTTTAATTATAATTTAATCTTTCAGAGTGCAATACTTAATTTGGTTGTTAGAATTTCTTTAGGACTGCGAAGATCATATTTTAGTTTTTGATCTTTATTAGAAATGGTAATAGACTCATGAATTGTAGGTCTGTTTGTCAGTAAGAAAAATATTGCTTCTCACATAATCGCCTATAGATCTTTGGGAATGGCTTGGAGCATTAATTAATGCCATTCAAACAACTTCATGTTGATTGTAACAGCGAATGCTATAATCCAAAACTTAAGTCAATGGTATGCTATTTTCATTTAATTTTTTATAATAAATTGCTAATAGCGGTTTGGGTTTCATTTAAACTCTTTTTTTGGCAACGACCTCATATCGGTAAATTATAAATTTAATTTTATTAAATCGAAGCGATAGTGTAGCTTTATAATTTTTCAATTTCATTATTGAACAAATTGTAAGCAGACGTTTGGGTCAGTTATTTACTCCATAGGAGTTGCAGTATTTGTTATCTGCTTGATTATCTGTTTCTTCTGAACTGCATTAACACTTTCATATTTTTTCCCGGTTTCATTGGAATCACCTTCCGAAGGTAATAGAATTGGGTATACATTTTTATTTAATTCAATTTTATGATTACTGTTATCATGAGTAACGCTAATTTGATTTTGAAAGTTGTGAAATTCCACAAATTAACATTTTCAAAATTTAAAACTATCTCACTCTGCATTACAAAATTTTTATAGGTCGATGCTTTGTTTTTAAGAAAGTATTTGGAGAGCAAAGTCGTCTAGTTCTACTTTAAATTAAAATTTGGTATTATCACACCAGTACTTCACGCGTTAAGTTTCGCTTTGTAATGAATAAATCCAAAATGTTTGTAGAAAGGTCGAAAAACGTTATTATTTCTGAAAAGTGATAACAATTTTGATTTAATGGGTGCTATGGCTTATAAACCATATGATGATAATGCCTGTTATTATGGTTATTGTGTGTATTATGATTGTCATGAATATAATGACTGTTAGTACTACGAGGTGGTGTGAAAGTTACTTTATTAAATTGCCGAAAAATGTCAACATTTAAGTTATATATATTTTTTTCCAATTTATTTATTTATTGGATATTTCCCTAAGACATTAATAATAATTCTACAAAACTTAACCTAAAAAAAAGTTGCTACTGCCACTGCGGTCGACAACCACAAATTGCGCATTATATATCTATCTCAACAGGTCAGTGGTTTGCAGTCTCTTTAAACATCTGTGGCCCTCAAATAAAAGTGAGTCTCTGGCAAGACGACTAGGGTGAGTTCCAAGCTTTATTACATAGTTGGTAGCTGCCTTCGTAATTTCCTCCCCAATGAAAGGTATGTTGAGATCCCTATGTATGTTGTTGTTCCTGATATACCACGGTGCAGTTATTATTCTGAGAAGTTTATACTGCTTTATTTGGAGCTTTTCTGCCTTTGATGGTGATGCTGTTCCCCATAGCTGTACTCCATACATCCGAATAGGTTTTAGTACTGCCTTGCATAAAAGTATCTTAAAACCTAACTCAAGAGATGACTTATTACCAATAAGCTAGTGTAGTTGGGCAGATCCGAGTTTCAGGTGGGTGATTTTATCTGCTATATGGTAGGACCACGTAAGGCGACGGTCCAAGTGTATACCAAGATATCTTACATTGTTATTTTGCGGCACTCTTACACCATTAATAAGGATGGGCTGGAAATTTTCCATTCTCCGTATGAACGTGATATGGACACAGAAGCATTTACGTTTATTTTCCACTTTTGTATCGAACTTTCCAGGTCATTAAATTGGGCTTGTAGTATTTGTGACGCAACTGACGACTGGATACCCAAAAAAGCCGTATTATCAGCGAAGGTAGACGTGTGAGCGGTAAACAGTAAGCAAAGAAATGGCCCCACTATACTTCCCTGTGATACGCCAGCGGATATCTTTCTACGCGATGAAATTGCAGATTTGGATTTTATTTGAAAATATCTCTCTTGTAAATAGCTGTTTAGCAATTTATACACGGGTAGCAACTGCGTGGCCTTAAATAGGAGACCTTCTTGCCAGACCTTGTCGAAAGCTTCAAATATGTCAATAAACAGCGCGGAGCAACAGTGTTTATTTTCGAAAGCATTTCTTCTGTGCACTGTTGATTAGAACTATGTCTCCTTCGAAATCCAAACTGATGATCGGGAATTGTTACGTTACCATCTGTGTGTCTAACTAAACTTTCTAGAAGCATTTTCTCGAACATCTTAGAAAGAATGGCCAGTAAACTTATTGGACTTATTTTAAAGTCAATGGCTACCACACAAATCACCCAAGTGGTAGATCATGCGGAAGAACAGCTATACTTGTTCACAAGGAGAGGAGTAATAAATGTTAGATATGCTGGTAAGTGATCCGAGGACAAATCCAATGATGGAGACAACCGAACATTTTCACCTTTTGTACTCCTCATAACAGCGAAGTCCATTACATCTGGGTTTATGTTGAGGTCAGAAGGCCAATATGTCGGTTGTCCAGCGACAAATCATCCATATTATTGAGAGATATCGCTTCTAAAAGCTGTCTTCCTCTCGGAGTAATAAGGCGAGATCCTCAGAAAGCATGTTTGGCATTATAATCACCAGCTTTAATAAATTTAGGCCCCAATGTGTTAAAGTGATCAAGAAATTGATCTTTATTGGTATTATGTATAGGTGGGCAATATATCGCCGATATTGTTAGACCAATTTGGGTTATACTAATTGATGTTGAATGTAACTTTTATTAAATTCTGGCAGTGGGAAGTGCATAATATCCTTGTGAACAAGTATAGCTGTTCTTCCGCATGATCTACCACTTGGGTGATTTGTGTGGTAGCCATTGACTCGAGAGATGTGCTTCAGAGATCAGCATCACATCAATTTGCTGCTCGTTTAAGAAATTCTGTATTTATATCTTATGCTGGCTTAGGCCGTTCGCGTTCCAAAAGCACGTCTTATGAGTTTTCATTTTCATTTACTAAAATCTGCATCGTCATGGTTTGATTCTGGAGTAACTGTTGGAACATATTCCTCATGTTGGTCATAAAATTGTTCATAGTTTGTACAAGCAAGTCAATTGAACTTTGCGAATTATTGTCTGGAATGGTAATGCACTCTTTTACAGCGTTGGCTTATGAAACAGAGTCAGTGACTTCCCTCGAAGCTTGGAGGATATTTTTTGCATCCCCTGTTGAGGAGAGATGCTTTTAGGTAAGCTTGGGAAGTTTGTTTTGCGGTACTGAGCATCCGCGAGTCAGACGGTACTGAACTATCGATATCCTTTAGGATGACAGTTAAACCTCTGGTACTCTTTAGCTGATAAATATAATATTTCTTATTCTCAGTATCGAATTTTTTAACAACAGCTCTGAAATAGTTTTCGTCCTTCAACTGAATTTTAATCTCTTGAATGTTTAACTTTCGCACGGAGACAACATAGAAGTTTTCTTTGCTTACCAGTTGAGTTAACTTCATCACCAAATCCTTGCTTGTGACTTCGCGAAGATACAATGGTGGAGATTTGACACTCTTCGTCACAGAAGTTACGTTTACCATCTCCTTATTTGCAAGTATTGCAAAGCGGTTTTCACTAATAAACACATTTTTCACCTGCTTGGGATTCGGTTCCACATTTGAAGCTCTCTAGGGCTGGACTTACGTTTAGTTACGTTTATTGTAATGAACAAGACGGTAGTTGAGTATGAACTGAAGTTTATTGTTAAAATCATGTTTATATTAAGTTACAAATATGAATGTATGATATCGGAGTAATGTATAAACAGGTTGAGTATCGTCATGGCATCCCCCCGCTTATAAAATAAATAAAAATAAGTATAAGAAATTCAATTAATTACTTAGTGTTTTTTTTAATTATGTTTACTTTATGACTGACTTCAGGAAAGTTAAAGCTTGTAGACTTCGATCTGTTTTATCGGTCGGCCATATTTTAATGTTTTAGGAACGGGTATAGATGCTGTTAATATAGGGAAAAAATGTTTTTTGTTAAGATTGTAAAAGAATGATCAACCAAGAGATGTTGATCATTCTTGAAAAGAAGGGAGGTGTAGTGTGTTTGACAGTGTCGTTATTGCCATGCCTTCTGCATGCAACCGGACACCCCACATTTAGTTGGAATGTGCTTGACCACACTAAACCAAACTCATGTGTGGGAATATGCAAACGTTGCATATTCCAACAACACAAATTCTTTATATGTATAAGTAAGTTAGCTTATAAGAAATTAATAATTGTAAAGTTAATTATAAAATTATATAATTATAAAAAGAACCAGCCGCTTACGCGACCGATCATTAGATCTAATAAAGTGAATAAAATTTAACTAAAAGATTAAATAATAAAAGTGTTTTAGAAGTTATTTTTTTTACAGTTAGATTCAATCATCGGTGCTGAAGTTTCAGCCGTATTGTATTGTATAGGTATTGTTGCTTTTGAAGGTTGTATGTGAATAGAATTTCTTCTTTGAAGTTTTCCATCATCTGACCTTACCAGGAATGATGTGATAAGGTTTACATCTGCACCGGCAGTGAGCCATAATCAGATGGTGGCCATTACCACTGTGAATTAAAAGCAACACCATTCACGCCCTAAAAGGCCTTCGAATCCGTGTATTCTCCGGTCACTCCCAGTAGCAATTTCAAAAGCTGGAAGTAGGTCGCAGCCTTTACTCCTTGCTAAAGAGTTGGAGACTATCCAACTCCTGGTCCAGAACGCATGAAGCTTAATATAATTAAGAACACGACGACATTCATACTCACTGGACCTGAACCATTCATTGTGTTCATTATGGATGATCCGACCCATAAACTCTCACGAAACCACAACCACCACGATACTCCCATATAGGGGCCAACCTCAATAACCAGCCAGAGAATAGCTAAATATCTAAAGAGACAAATAGCGAACTCTGCGAGCTCACCGATACCCGTGGAAATATGTGGATTGTCCAGATGGCTCCTACTAGCCTTTAAGAGGCCTGGGCTCCTTTTTACCCCCAAGGGAGAAAACTCACGCGGAATTATTCATGATTGGGCTGATAAAGTAATAGAATAAATGAGTGTTCTCATTCAGCGGTTTTATCAGTGGCGATAACATTGCCCCCCGTAGTTTGACAGAAAGTATCCTCGTCGTCAAATTCTGGTAAGGAAGCCACGTCCAAAACTGCAAGTTTAACTACAGGCCTTACCATAACGCCATGTGTTGTAAGCACTTTCGCACTTCAGACTTGTTCGTCTTTTGCCAATCTCGTTTTAATAACTTTTCCTCGTGGCCATGTATTTGGAGGAAGCGAAGGACCAATTCAATTACCAAATCCCCCTGACATATTGCCTTTTGTTTGTCGAACCACTTAGAGCGGCACGTTATTGTAGGCAAATATTCCGTTAGCCATTTTTTCCAAAAAAAAAAAAAATATTAGCGAACTGTTGCGACAGAAGCCAGTTCTGTCGTAAAATTATACCACTATCATTTCCAAATCTTTATGGTACTGGTAAAGGTCCTAATAAATTCATGCTTGTCGACTTCTGTCAGTGCTTGACGAAGTTCACGTTCTGCTCCAAAAAAGTTTGTACCATTATCACTGAAAGATTCAGGTAGAATGCCTCTTCTTGCCATAAAATGACTGGTGGCCAATATGCATGAAGCAGTAGTAAGTGAGTGCGCCACTTCTATATGCACGGCTCTTATTGTCAAGCATGTAAAAAGAACACCGTAACGCTTCTCTTTGTGACGGTTTACCGTGACCAATATTGGGCCAAAAAAATCAACACCAGTGTATGTAAATGCGGTAGTATATTCTTATACATTTACAAGACGAGCCCTAGGTAATTTTGCCATTTGAGGAGCTCTTGGAGCTGCATTCTAAATCGTGCACCGTTGACATTTTCGGATCGTAGATTTAAAAACTGTTCTTAGCTTTGCAATTGAATATTTTTGCCGAATTTCATTGATAACCGTTTCATAGTTCATGTGATGGTATTTTTTATGATAGTGAAGAAGAATTAGATCAGTCATGAAGCAAGTTTTCGGCAATATTATAGGTTGTTTTTGCTCCTAAAATATGTATGCGTCGTTTAATCTACTGTC
The DNA here is from genome assembly GCA_030448955.1 of Trichopoda pennipes. NCBI lineage: Eukaryota > Metazoa > Arthropoda > Insecta > Diptera > Tachinidae > Trichopoda > Trichopoda pennipes. The sequence continues at coordinate 4,966,479 of JASKUP010000004.1, read as the reverse complement.
TGCTCTCAAAACGTTACTTTCATCTAAAAATGGAGACCTTTTGTAAATTTCACTTGATTTCGGAGTGAGTTTTTTACTTCTGAGGCAAGAAATTTCCATACTATATTGTTCATTTTGTGCCTGTTGATATAAATAGCACTCTGCCTTTACTAACTCTTTCTGAGAAAACTCGCTCTTTTTATGATTTTTTGTTAAGCAGTACGTAATATGCGACTCCATTTAGAAAAGCGGTTTTGCAGTATTAGGGGTTTGACGCAGAAATTTTAAGATTAATATGAGTTATTTCCTCCAAAGGTGTTTCTAAAATATCATGTACTACCGGCCAATCGATTTCCTTTTGATAAAGAAATTCAGGAGCTGAGAACAACCTGTTAGATCCCGCGAACTTCAGGAACTCGGGCCCACTAAGTAGCCTCGTCTGCTACGTTTTGTTTTGAAGTTATCAATCGCCACTCATTAATAGATGACAATTCTAGAATCTCTGAGACTCGAAAAGCCACGAATTGATTATATTTACGATGGTCAGAGTTGATCCAGCTTAAAACAGTTTTGGAATCTGATCAGAAAAATTTGTTCGAAACTTTGATTTTGTGTTTTGTGCAAATAAATTTTGCAAACCTTGCTCCAATTAACGCTGCCATGACTTCCAAGCGTGGTATAGATGTTATTTTAAATGGCGCAACTCGGGTTTTGAGCCGATAATAGAACTAGTTATTGTTTCATTCTTAGCAAATGTATGTAACTGGACCTCAACTTCATCGTAAGTTGCCATTGCTTTTAAATAGCACCGTGTAATTTTAGTTTTTCAATATTTGGCAGAAAGTTAATTCATAGGGCCCATTTGCCCATTAATTCGGGGGGAATTTCCTCATCCCAGTCTACTTTTCGTCGCCATACTTCTTGAAGTAAAAGTACATAATAATGTTGCCAATTAAACCCAGTGGATCGAAAATCGATATTATTAATTGAAGCATCTCTCGTTTGGTTGGCTTAACTTTTCCAGAAAATATTTCGGTTTTGATAAATCTTTTAGAAATTTTAAAAATAATAACATCTTGATGTTCCCAAAAAACTCCCAGAACTTTTTCGATTCGATTCTCCCCAATGAGATTTAAACACTTCGTAGTACCAACGTTTTCCTCTGAGATGGCATTCAAAACATCTTTGTTATTAGAAATCCAATTTCTAATATTAAAGCCACCTTGGCGATGAATAAATGTAACGTCTTCAATTAAATCATTAGCCTCTTGAGAAGTGTCGACTGAGTACAATAAATCGTCTCTTTAATAACTTCTGCAGCTTTAAGAAATTGATTTTCAAATTTTTCAGCATTTAGATTTTTAACGTATTGAGAAATGCTTGGGGCACATGTAGCCCCGAATATCATTACGTCCATAACGTATACTTCAGGTTTTTTACTTTGATCGCAATTACGCCATAAAAAGCGTAGGGCATTTCTGTCCTATCGACGTATAAAAACCTGGTGGAACATTTCTTCAATATCTCCGCATATGGCAACAGCGCTTTTACGAAATGAAAATAAAACAGCAGGAAGCCATGCTATCAGATCTGGGCCTTTCAACAAGAATGAGTTTAAAGATAAACCATTTGTTGTTGCTGCTGCATTTTAAACCACTCGCGACTACCCTGGTTTATTTTTATTAAAAACAGAAAAAATAGGCAAATACCAAATTTTACCAACAGTATTAATTTTATCTGTGTTCAATTTGCGGATATAACCTTTTCGCAAGTATTTTTCAATTGTTTTAAGAGCTCTTTGATCATCTTTACTAACAATTGGGTCTTTAAAAGATATTCCTAAGCTATCAAGGGAATAAAAACTTTCGACCATTTCTTCCAGATTGGCATCAACTTCACAGTCGCATTTATGAAAATTTTAAAAATTATCTGATTTATTTTTATCATCAACTGCACCGTAAATCACCACCGTAAATAACCACCCTATTTTTGTACAGACAGCGACTCGCCCATGGTGAGCACCCTGTCTTGTTTTGGTTGAGATTCCCAAGTTAAAGCTGTTAAGACCAAATAAAATTTTTGGTACAGCATTTTGATAACTTTTAATTGGCAAATTGCGTAAATGTGGGAATTGATTTGCCAAACGTTCATAATTTGATGACTGTGTAGGTAGTTTTAAGGATGTCACAGTATTCACATTAATCATTTTAGCTTTTTTGTTTTGGCCGGAAATTTAAATTTTTATCTTTTGCGAATTATTTTCCAATCTTTCTATTCCTCCAGTCCATTATAAGCACAGAGGGCTGATTGATCGACGAACTCCCAGTTCATCAACTAAGCTTTCGTCTATTAAGCTAATAGATGATCCTTCATCGGTGAATGCAAACGTATTTATTTCCTTTTTATCACCGTAAATTGCAAAAGGCAATATTTTAAACACAATTTGCATTAAATTGCTCGTATGTGCATTAATAACCGCACAGTATTTTGATTGCTGTTTTTATCATTGTTCTGCAAACCTTTATTAGCATTACTATGCAAAGAAGAATGGTGATAATATTCACAACCATCTACACCACACTGCACTTTCTTTTTGCATTCGCCGCTATGCCTTAATAAACATGTTTTACATAGCTTATATTTTATTATAATGTTCCACTTTTCACTACAATTAAGAGATAAAAATTGTTTGCACTTTGCTATAGTGGTTCACTTGTTGTCGTTAAAAACGTAACATTTGCGATCGTCAGGATGTGTATTTATATACATATGAACCACACTCAACTGTTATACTACTAGCTGTTATACCTAGGTTAAAAAGCCATTTATCGAATTCATAAAGATTTGGTTTTTTGTTTTGATTTAACAGTTGAGTTTTTTGCATTGCCCATTGCATTTGATATAAGGGGGGTAACTTTTGTATCAACTCCTGAAGAAGTGATGAGTTATTTAATTCATCGCCTAAATTAGCAGCAATTATAGTTGATAGCAAGCCGCGAATATTTATGGTTAAAGAGGTAAGAGTTTTTAAATTATTTTCATCAACATTCGGTGTTAATTTTATTCTGTCTTTTACACAATTTAAGATTTTTTTTTGGTTGACCAAACAACACGTAGAGCATTAACATGATACCAGGTACATTAGATGCACTAACATATGCTGAACACTGCGGTATGCATCTCCTTTAAGAGCCTTGCTAATACGTAGAAGATTTTCAGCATTGGAGAGCGCACAGACCGCAGTTGACCACTCGTAGGTAGAGTAAAATATTGGCCATTTATCGGGTTGGCTAGAAAATATTGGGAGCTCTTTTGGAAGTGACTGCCGGGAACTAAGGTGGCTTTGGTTTAAAACAATTGGGTGCTGAAGTTGAAGTGATAGTTGTGGTGTGGTATTAATAAAACTATAATTTTGTGGCTGTGATATAAATTCTTGTGGAAGTGATTTAAATAAACCAATAAATCAGAAGTTGCATTTGTTAAGTATGCGGCTCGATTAGGAGTAGAGTTACTAACATCATTAGTGATTGTGGCCAAAGTATTATCAGATCGACATTTAGCGGAGGAGGTATCATTGAGACCTTCAGCTTCTTCAAGAAGTTTATATTTTTTATCTATATATTATTTATTGAGTTGTCGCTCTTCTTTTAGCCGTTGCAGTTGTAACTCAAATAATCGAGACTGCGAGGCACAAGAACGATTTGAAGCCTTACTTGAGGTGCTCAATGATGGTGGTTGAGACCGTATAGCTGAACAAGAACGACATTTAAAAGTATCGTCATCAGCAGCCTCCACACAAATTTTATGAAATTATGGCAGACGCCATATTTTCGTCAGAGGGATTTTGGCATTGTGTGCAAATTTGGTTTTGCTGATCCGTTGACATTGAAAAACACATTTGTATTTACTGCGAGATTGGCAAGTTAAGCAGATCTAGAAACTTCTTGTTTGATGAATTGTTTTTGGAAACAATGAATTCCACACAGACTAGCAGGCTAAGGCGCTTGAGGTACTTCTTGTTTGGTAATTTCAAAATGAATTTCAAAATGAAATTTATTATGCAGATGTAGGAAAATAAATTTTTTTAATTACAAAAATAATTTTAAAATGTTAAAAGATGTGCGTCGCTGATAGTAGTTCACTTAGATTTTAAATTAAAAAAAAAATAAAACAAACAATTTCGCTGCGTTTAATTTAGTTTAATATAATACTTTTCTTTAATTAAAATTAATTTGGTATGAACCACTAGAATTAATATTATAATTTGGTGACCAGTCACGAGTACCACGCAAAATAACCTTTGATGGTTTTTCTAGAATATAGTTATATATAAAACGCGCGATGATTTTTTCTAGAACATATAAGTATAGCATATATGTATATGACCAATGTAATAGATTATATAAAGTAATAGAATAAATAAGTGTTCTCATTCAGCGGTTTTGTCAGTGGCGATAACAGTCCCGCTTATGTAAAACATGTCCTTGTTGAACTCTTACTCCATCACCTAGTTGGATCAATTGATTACTTTTTGTGTTTTTGTCAAAATTATTTTTATATTTATTTCTTGTTTTAATTATGTTTGTTTGTGCTTGAGGTATTACTTTGTTGGTATTGTAGTTCGTGTTATTAATTCTAATCATTAATCTTTGATTTGGTAATTGCAAATCTTCAGATCTTGGTGTATTTCTATAGTTCAGAAGTGTATTTCTATAGTGTAAACGTCGCTGTTGTCTTTTAAGCATTTTTTTTAAATTCCTTTTACTGTTTGTACGTATCTTTCCTATCTTTCGGCTAATTCATTTGATCTGAGATAGTATAGGCATGATGTTTGGTGCTGGATGTCCCAGGCCTTTGAGAAGTCGGTAAATTCTTTTGATGAGAATTGTGGCCCATTTTCAGATTCTAGTATCAAAGGAATTCCATGCGTGGCAAACCATATTTTAAATTCTAAAATGAAATCAGTAGCTATAATTTCCCACGGTAATGAGCGAACCGACTTTATAATCAATGGTTCTTTCGGTTTTGATGGTTGGTGCGACTGGCAAATAGAACATTTTTCTACAACATTTTTTATGTCAGTAAACATTCCTATCCAAAATACGACCGATCGTAGAATTCCTAAATCCCTAATATAAATTTTATCTATTATTTCTTTTTTGTAATGTTTTTGGTATTAACGTTTTAATATAGAATACCATCATCATGTGTAAGTTCATCGCGAAAATTCCCAAACTCTCTAATTTTTGTTGCTAAATCAGTTATAGATGACGGCCATCCATTAAGTATAAATTTCTTTAGCATTTATAACTTGGAGTCATTCGACGTTTCGGTTTTAATTTTTTCTTTTGTTGCCGTAGTAGACTTTGAAAGTATATGAACTTCGATGCTCTCTTCTTTGTCAAACCATTCATTTTTTTCACAGTCTACTAAGAGCGTCAGCCAATTTTATTTTTGTTCCTTTTCTGTATATAACGTGTGGGAATATGGGAGAATATGTAGCAAAATGGTTTGTAATCTCTGAGATACTGAGTAAAGTGGCTTTTTAAAAATCGTTTCGAGGGGCTTGTGGTCCGTTTCAATTAAGAGTTTTTGCTGTTTTTTTAAGATCACGCAAGGGAGAAGTTATATCCGAAAAATTGAAAATAATTATATAGAGGTACCGTTAATTCTTCTTCCCCGCTATAATACATTTCAAACATTTTTATTTTTATTTGAATTAATGTTTTATGAGAATATCACAAGATGTTTATTTTTAATAAATATTTTTGTAATAAATATTTTGTGAGAATATTATGAAATATTTATTTGAGGAAATCAAGCACGAAATAAAATTGTTTACATTAAAAGGTTAAGTTATTTCCCACATTATGTTAGATTCCAATTTCTTTTATAAATTTAATATAATTCTCTCATATTGTGTACGTTCTATTTAGACTAAACACGTGAGAAATGGTATATCAGAAGAATTCAAAAAATCATATTTTCCCGTGCTGGTCAGATTACCTGCCAGACAGTGATGAAATTGGATCAGTTTGTTTGTAATTAATGATGAGAAAGAATTTGCATAAGCAAAATTCATTGCTTATCTGCAATTAATGATGGAAAAAAGTTTTCGCAACTTGACAGTGAACGATTTCCGACTGCATCAATTTAGGTATTTATTTGTCTTTTGTATTTACTATTATTTTTAAGTATAAATACCATAATAAATAAATAAAGTTTATGATTAACAAAAAGGCATTCATCAAGTCAACGTGTTTTAATATGCGGTTATCCTAGGGTACTCCTTGGATAATTAATTGTGCGTTGCAAACAGTGATCCTTGTGTACCACTTGGACAACTACTGCCTGCCAGACAAACGCATCTAGGCATTTCCATCCTTTTTTGTTATTATCCTGGTGTACCACTTGGATAATAAACACAAGCAAAACCTCCGAGTTAGGCAAGGCAAACGAGCCTAAGCACTAACAGGTACGTAGCCATGCCTAATATTTGTTGCTGAGTACGATTTTCTGTTTTTTTAAGCTGGTTAATTGCTGCACTTTTGTCTGGATCTGGATCAGCAGCTATGCCATTGAACGTTAAAATGTGTTCTAAAAATTTTACTTTATTTACATTAAAAACCCATTTGTCTTTATTAAGTTTCAAACCTGAATCTACTAAAATTTTAATAACTTTTTCTTTTTGTTTTGCAAGTTGTTCTTTTGTTTCTGCATGAATTAAAATATCATCCATCGATACTTCAGTATTAGGCGAGTTCTCTAATAATTGAGACATTAATTGTTGATAGACCTCCGGTGCTGACGCTAGACCAAACGGTAAACCCTGGTATGAATAATGGCCCCATGGAGTAGCCGTAGTAAACTCAATCTGCCAAAAACCTTTTCACAGTCTAGTAATGTAAACCATTCAGAATTTTTAATATTTGCAGTGATTTCATCAATTGTTTTCAAAGGGTTATAATGCCTGTGAATATTTTTATCTTTCCTATCTGTTTACCTTACCTTTCTGTTTAACAACAACCATTGGTGATACTGCGGGAGTTATTTCATTCGTACGCGCCGTGGAGCTTAATGTTTAAATGTTGGCTTATCCACCAAATCGATATCATAAACAAAATTTTTTACAAACCACATCGCATCAAAAGCGCTTGCCTTTGACTGCAAAACAGCCAGATAAGACAGGAAATTACAATAGCAAAACTGTTTACCTTTCCCAGGCCATCAAAAATTTTATTATCGATTATTAGTTCATTAACACGTAGAATTAAAGTAAACCGATCGCAATAATTTTGCCAAGCATAGGCTCCAAATTTGGAAAATCGTCAACTACTAAAAATTTTGTTTTGTATTTTTTATATCGAACAATGCATAATAAATGTAATTCTACGCGAACGTGTATTTTTGCTCCCCCAAATGCAATCAATTAATTGTTCACCGGCCGCATATGGGTTATTTGATGTTTATTTACCATACTTATAGGAATGACGTTGCACTGTGCTGCTCTATCAAGCTTGAATTTAATATTTTTATTATCGACGATAATTTCTTCATACCAATTGATTTTTTCGTCTTTGTTTCTGACATTTTGATAGTTAAAACGAATATATCGCTGTCGGTATCAGCATCGGCACTTTGATTCTGCTGCAGCGAATTTACTTGTTTCATTTCATTACGTTTGTTTCTATAACAGGATTGAGCGTAGTGTCCTCTTTGTTGACAGTTCTTACACTTGGTGTTAAATGTTGGGCAATTACGGATTTCGTAATTTTTTCCACATCGTTTGCAATCGTAATATGACACACTTCTACACATATTCTACTTTCAAATCATCTTTTTTATGCAATTTTTTGAGTTGTGTAAATGGCTACACACTTGCTCTACAGATTTGTATGGCTCTTTTCAGATTAATATCATCCTATGAGAGTAATTTTTCTCTAACTTCGTCGTTTCCAATACCTACCGCAATGCTGTCGCGCAACAGAGAATCTTCAATACTACCGAAATCACATTTTCTCGATTGGTTGTTTATTTTTGTAAAAAATTACTCAAAGGTTTCTCCCTCACTTTGGTAAGTTATGTTAAATGTATATCTCTCAAATGTAACACTTATTTTTGGTGCAAAATATTCCTCGAATTTCTGCTGAATTATCGTTATATTTTTTTATTCGTCGGGTTTTAATAAAAAGGAATTAAAAATATTGACAGCACATCCTCCAATTGATGACATAAATGTAGCCACCTGATTTCCTCTGATTTTTTATTGTGCTGCAATTGAAAACCATTTGTATTGTTGTAGCCAATTTTTCCATGATGTTGATGTGTTGTTTTCCGTTATTTGTAAAGGTTTGGGAGGTTTAACAAATGAAGAAGATTGTTGCTCCGTTTTTTCGTTACCGACATTCTTTAATAATAGCCACTCTTCTGACACCATGTAATGAACAAGTTTATTGTTAAGATCACGTTTATATTAAGTTACAAATATGAATGTATGATAACGGAGTAATGTATAAACAGTGTGTTGAGTATCATTATGACAACGTTTATATAGCGGTCCATCCCTGTTAAGACTTTCACGATTTTCGGAACTTATCAATGTTTTGTCGATTGTCGTTGCTCCCGTATTAAAACCAGGTCATCGGGATTCATCTATATTTCTAGTCTTACCCAAGTAAAAGGATTGGGAAGAGATTGGGTGCTCCTATATGAATGTAATTCTTACACCATGGCAAGAAAATTAACTGAAACTGTTAGAGTTCACGTTATTAAGCCGCTACATTAGAGGATACAAGAGTACAACGAAGCTAAATTTGGTATTTTCGGAGAACTGTCGAGCCATGTTAAAAATGGTATAGGATAAGAAAAAGATTAGGACGATAAATTTTATCTGCTTCAATATACTAAAAACGCATTTGATCGACTTAAAAGGCCTTTTATTCTCATTACAAAAATTAAGTGTATTAGCTACCATTAACAGAACAAAATATTGAATTTTATTTACTAGATATAACTGAAATAACAATAATAACCATTTTATTGCTTCAAATGAATAATACCAAGAAAAAATAGAGCTCGGAAAATTATTTAATTTATGATATACTTTTTTTTTAATATACATACATATAACGGAAAACAAGAAACAATAAAGAAATATTGCTAATAAATAAAAGACAAAAGAAAACGTTTATTGGATCGGAAAAGTGTGAAAAGAGTTAAAATATAAACCGATTATTTCCTTTTAGAGTTGTTGTAAAGATATTGTTGTACTTTAAAAACAACAAGCACTCGAGCTGCACCTTCAGGAAGACCCCTTGAGAAAGAAAGGCGCGCAATTGAACAAATATAAACTAAAAAAGGTAATTTTGAAAAAGTTAATAAAATAAAATTTCAAAATAAAATTGAACGGAAAGGGCAAAAAACTTTGAGAAAAACAAAAAGGAAATTGAAATTTTTTTGAGTGCTTTTATTGCAAAATAATAGCACAGTAGTTTGTAGTTTTTAAATTAAGTTAAATGATTTATATACTTATTGCACACAAAATAAACGCGATGGTAACTTTGTTGTCTTTACACACTGATGGCTCAACTTGAATAAATTCATTTGCCCAGCAAGCGGTACTCGCACATACAAGAATATTGAACTTTAACATCACCTCATATTTTTAGTTATTTTATCATACAGTTTAGGCGCCTGTTTTGTTCTGTATTAGTTGTTTTCTGTTGTTTACCTTTTTCATAAAAATTCTCATAAGCTTGTTGTTTTTTTTTGTCTCTACAAGATTGCCTAGAAAACTACGTACATAGTTTGTAAAATGCAAAGTGGATCGTTTACTTTTCTTTTACTGGTAAATATTTTCTTTTAAAACTTAATAAATCATCCGTTATATATACATATATGTATATATTTTATATATTGAATTTCTGTAAGTTTTAAAAGAAAATAATTATCTGTAAAAAAGTAAACAAAATGAGTTGTTCCTTTTTTTACAAATTACTCAGTTTCTAAGCAATTTTATGCACACAACACAACAAAAACATGCTTATTAAAAATTCCATGAAATAACTTAAACAAACAGAAAACAAAAACAACTAGCACAGAAAAATGCACACACTCACAGTGAATAATGATAAAAACTACATATGTATGCAAGCGGGATGGTCTTGAAGTTCAATTTACTTATATATGCGGAAACTGCTCAAAATAGAATCTACATATTGTTTGGGATGTGTCTTGCTTAAGTTTTAAAAGAAAATTATTAAGCAATAAAGTGAACTACTGGGTATGTTGTTTACTAACTGCGTGGCTTGCCAAAAAAACTTATGCACGCAACAATAAATTTCTAGTTAAAAACTGCATAGAAATTTTATACACGCAAAACAGCAACAAATTTTTGTTTACTAACTGCGTAGAAATTCGTTACACCCAAGAGAGCAACAACTGCATAGTTTTCTAAGAAAACTTATCTACACGAGATAACAACAAATACATATCTTCAAATAAATTCCAAGAAGAAAGTTTATCAGTATAAAAACAAAAACAAAAATACACACACAGACATACATACAGGCACCTATACATTGAATAAACAACATACAACAATAAAATGTGATACAAAGTAAAAACCATACAAACGATTAAAGTTGAAAATAGTTATGTTGTTTATTATCACACGGTTCACTTAAGACTGTCCTTATTAATAATGAACGCGCATATTTAAAGGAATTACAAAGAAATTCAAATAAAAAAATAAAAAGAAATAGATCATAAGTTCTAGAGGTTTACACTCGGCCTTTCCTGACTAATCAGCGTCCTCGCTGAGGTAACTTACATCGTCTGCGTCATTAAAAGGCGGGAGACAACACCAGGGCTTCAATCCGTCCAGTAATGACGCTGTTTCCTTTTGGAGTGCGGCAAGTCTTCAATTACATATCGATCATTATCTAGCACTTTAGATATTTGGAACGGACCCTTGAAGCGGGGTTCCAACTTCCTGGACATTCCAGTACTAGGAGCATCGTTTCTGACAAGAACTAAGTCTCCAATGGCATACCGTTTACGTGTAGAATGTGCTTTATCACATCTGGCTTTCTCGCTGTTTTGATATTCGTCATGTAAAACTGTAATTAGATGATTCCCAACTATATCTCGTGGTTGAAACCCATATAGTAATTCGTTTGGAGAACAACCAGTAGAAGAATTTTTCAAATCATTAATCGACCATTGAATGTTACGAAGTTCCTCGTCCCAGCGGCGATCGCTTTTAGTTGATAGTAACAACATATACAAAATAGTCCGGTTCATACGCTCCACTTGACCATTTGATCTAGGTGTTCGAACTGCATTGCAAATATGTTTAATCAAAGAGTGTTAACAATATTTTTTGAAGTCTTTTGACGTGAATGCTGACCCACGATCACTAATTATTTGCTCCGGCAATCCAAAAAAACTAGAGATTTCGTCCAAAATCTTCGTAACGTTCTCTGTTGCCGTACTTGGAACAGCTCTGATAATGGTATATTTCGTAAATGAGTCTATCAGCACGAATATATGTTCGTTCCGTTTACTAGACCTCGGGCACGGGCCCAAATGATCGACGTGAACAGTTCTAAATGGTACGCGCGCAACATCACCAAAGTGGTATTCTCCTTCTTTAGCACCGCCAGGCCGTTTGTTGTAAGAACATTGTAGACAAAATTTTACAAAAGACTTTACAAAATTCCGCATACGGGGAAACCACATCAACTGCTGTAATTTCTCGATTGTACTATCAACACTTAGGTGTCCATTCTTTTCATGAGTATCTTGGGTAACTTTAAAATGTAGAGACTTCGGTACTACCCATAACTTGTTTTTGTCATGGAACTTATATAAACGCCCCTTGTCCAGGACAAATGACTTCTTGTAACATGTTGTTTTTCGACGGCACATTACGTATATATTCAGAAAACGTTTCTCGCATTTCTCGAAGGGACAAAAATCGCATTGCTGCCCTTGCAGACTGAAGCTCTCTATGCTTTAATCCATCACGGGTGTATTTTATTATTGCCTGGTCACTAAGGTGAAACTTGCGTCCGAGTGAGGATATTCTGAAGCAGAAATCTATTATATCTTCATTCTGCTCTCTCTGTGTACAGCTCATCTTTCTTTGAACTTCTGCTTCGTTTAGCCTCACACCGAATTCGTCGATCAATTTTGCAGATAGCTCCTCCCAATTCGAATACATATTGACTGACCCATCCAGCCATAAGTTTACCGAACCTTTTAGCTTACTGTACACTGCCAATATTAAACTCTTTTTCTCCCACCGGTAAGCAGCCACAGCAGTATTAACTCGGCTTACAAACTGTTCGGCGCTTAAGGACTTATCATCGCTTGGGTTAAAATCCGGTATAGTCTCTGCTATCTCTCTTACTGAATAGGAGGTACGGATTGATGAAGCAGATACTTGATTTGTATTTATGTTCCCTTTTGCATGCGAATTTTCACGAACATTTGCAGATGCAGTCTCATTAACACTTCTATTAAAAGCACTCATTAACTGTTGGATCATGTTGCGCAATTCATCTATTTCATCCTGCATGTTTGTGTCTGTAATTTCCATATCCACCTCGTCGGAACCTGGAAACTAACCGTTGAATTAATTCGTTTTTATTTCCCGTGCTTGGCAAGTTACGATCTCGAAGTAATCGTTTCAGTTGCTCCACTTTTAATTCTTTTCTTTTGTTTCTGCATACAAGTTCTTTATCTCACTTCTGAACTAAAAACCATACAAACGATTAAAGTTGAAAATAGTTATGTTGTTTATTATCACACGGTTCACTTAAGACTGTCCTTATTAATAATGAACGCGCATATTTAAAGGGATTACAAAGAAATTCAAATAAAAAAATAAAAATAAATAGAACATAAGTTCTGGAGATTTACAAAAGGGAATAGAAGATTCTTAAATTTTCTAGACTTTTAATGGACAAGTATAAAAAGGCAGCGTCTGAGTGAATAGTCAGTCAGTGTTAAAATAAACCGCGTGAAGTAAAGACGTACATCTTATATAAATTGTTCTGTAGTCTTAACTTTATGTAGTTAAAGTAAATAAAATTGTTATTAATTTAAAAACTCTAAAACTGGTGTTTTTTTGCAATAAAGAACTCACAACAAAACGTTTAATAAAGGTATATCGTAACTGTTACTTCCTTAGTGGTGCTCAGGCCAAACACTTGAATTTGTCCTGCCACTAAGTTTGTAATTGTTTTCTTGCAAGCACTTGAACTTGAAGAAAATGGGGGAGTCGTCAAAGTAAAACACACTTGAATGTCTACTAATCACGACTGACTTTCTTAATTTTTACCTTCTTTTTATATACAATTGATTAATAGTAAAAATGCTTAAACTATAATAACAATAAAGTACTCGACCTAGTTTTAAAAAGGGTTTACTTAGCTTAAATTTTAATTTAGGTGAATAAGTGTGTAATCAAAACGTAAGAAATTTCATTAATATAAAATTAATAATAATAAATTTGTTTACTATACAGTAACCTTGAAAATGGTTAAACTAGAATTTAAAAATAAAATTAAAATTAAGCAATTTAACATTACACAGTAACCTTGAAAATGGTCAAAACTAGAACTTAAAAATAAATTAAAATTAAGCAATTTAATATGTTGCAGGTCGCAACATTCTCGCCGCCTTAACCATTTCCGCATTTATTCAATTACTAATTGGTTATGTGTTTACATGAAATTATATTAAATATAGTTTTCTCTTTACCACTCATTATTGAGTGTTAACGATGGTTATAGTGCCTTTGCTTGCCCCTAGGTGTCTATGATGTCAATTGTAACAGCTCGGGGTAATGGAGATGGCTGAGACTTTGGCTGGATGGTTTCCTGAGTATTTCCTTCTTGGCTCTTTGAACATTGTTTATATATCATGACGACTATCAGAAGTATGATGGAGCGGGTAAGTGCAGTGTAGCTTACCGCATGGTGGTGTAAACTATTGGATCTGATGGTGTTTGGCAGCTCTATAACGTTTGATTCATTTACTTGTTGTTGAAGATTGTTAAGTTGGGTTATGTGATTTTCAAGCTCGATCTTAGTGGTGCTTACTCCCTTGATTTCTTGAAATGTACGTTGGCTATGGGCTTAAGTTGAATGTATGATGTGTACAAATAAGTTAAACCGCTAAAATGGCCCTGAATGTTTATCAGATCACTTTTTACTGTGCAGCTTGGCTCGATTTGCATTATTCCCGTGCCTGTTATTTCATGTTGTGAGGTTTCAGTGCCGCAGACTGCAGCAAATTTCAACCTTGTTGTGGTACCAAAAATCCATTTGTTTGGATTTTTTAATTGTGTCCATGTTGAGTCATCTGATATCCGAGTGAGTTTGCAGTTGGCTGTGGATCTATTGTTAAAGATGTTGATTTCACAGGGATTGCTGTTTGCATCCTTTCGACGCTTGAACTGCTTGTTTGGACATAAGTAAACATCTCTTTTGGGTGTGATACAGTTTGTCAAGTCAGAATTTGTGAATGGAATGAACACATCTATGTGAATTGGCCGCTAAAAGAGATCCTTCTGAGTCTATGGATATGAGTGCGTTGTTTTTTATTGTTGGAACTGGAATTACATTGAAGAGATCTAAAACTTGTTGGTCAACAAATGGAAACATTATTTCGAAAAGTACCTCTCCCTTCGTAACTGCTCCGCTGGCCTTCATTAGCTCATAGAGTTGAATTAGATTATCATATTCTATTGGGATTGAACGTTGTGTTGGAAGATGTGCCTTTATTATGGCAAGCTCACTTCTTAGTTGATTGGGTGATACCAGAAGTGGACTAATTTTTCCATGATGAACATCCATTAAAACGTCAATAATTCCCCTCTCTATTCTTTGTAAATTGATTGCTGTTAATGTAAGTTGGCTGCTCAGTAGTGATATCAGTTGCGTTTGATTCATTTGTCCAGCCTGTCTGTCCATTGCATTTGCCTCTCCGTTTATCCTTTCCATGATTTCCCTTAATTGTTTCTGTGTACTAAGTTCATCCTGTTTGATGATGGTGATCGTGGAGTCAATTATTGATGTTTGGTTTTTAAATAATTGGAACACGTAATCCGTTTCACCTTTAGCTCGTTTAATGGTGTCCGACATTTTATTTGCATACTCTGAGTTGAGAACACCAAACAGAGATCGCGCTACATTTCCTACAATGTTGAAAGCACCTCGCCTCACCCTTCTGTTAAGAAATAGCTCCTTTTCCACCCTTAATTCTTCCCTTATCTGAATGAAGTTGTTTACCATAATGTTACAAATTGACTGCTGTGTGATGGTTGAACATAACCTATCGAGTGTCATTAGGTAGTCAGTTTTACGGTTCCGGTTCCCTCAAAACACAAACCAGGGTCTAAATTAAAATTAGTTATTTTGACACTGCTACATATGACAACTGGTATAAAAAGCAGTATTACCATTACACACAGTAGTAGCGAGTTGACGGTGGTTTTAGAAGTCTTGGCGGGTGGGATATCTGCAATATCCACTGGCATGGGGCAATTAGGCTTCGATGGTTCATTTCCTGGTACTTCTTCCTTATGAAGCAGTGGGGCTAATTTATGAATGGGTCTTTTTCTTATTCCTGATGCAGTTTTTATGACTGCTACACGAACCTTGTTGTCATTCCAATCATAGGTTTTCAGTATTCGGCCGAGTGGCCATTGCATAACAGATGCGTTGTCCTCCTTTATTATCACCAGCTGTCCCTCCTTTGCATTTTCTGTTGATGTTTTCCACTTTCGTTTTTCTTGAAGATGGTGTAAGTACTCTAGTGACCAACGTCTCCAAAATTCGTTTTTTAGCTGAGAGACAAGGCTCCATCCTTTTACAACTGAGTTGCTTGGATTAATTGCTCTCGAATTCACTTGAGCCGTAAGAGGTTCTCCGATTAAGAAATGTCCTGGTGTTAAAGCTACTAAGTCATTTGGATCACTAGACAGTGAGGTGATTGTTCGGGAGTTTAGAATTGCCTCTATTTCAATGATTACCGTTTCAAGTTCTTCGTATGTGAGTGAGGCTGTTGCTACACTTCGCAGTAATAGATGTTTGGCGGATTTGACTGCTGCTTCCCACAACCCACCGAAATGAGGAGCTCGAGGGGGTATAAACTTAAATTCGATTCCAGCCTCACTGCAGGATCTAATAATTATTTTTTCTTGCGATATATTGGAGAAGATGGCTTCATTTAATTCATTAAGCTGATTTCGTGCGCCTAAAAAGTTTTTTGCGTTGTCAGAATAGATGGTTTGACAACGTCCTCGACGAGCCACGAATCTTTTAAGAGCACCAATGAATGCTTCTGTGGTGAGATCCCTCACTACTTCCAAGTGTACTGCCTTAGTTGCAAAACAAACGAACACTGCTATGTATACCTTTTGTGGCTTTTTACCTCTTACTTTGTAGTGTACACATAGTGGGCCGCAGTAGTCTACACCTGATACCAGAAATGGTCTTGTTTGAGTTACACGATCAGCAGGTAAATTTCCCATAATTTGCTTCATCAGATTTGGCCTTGACCTTGTGCACTGTACACAGTTGAACTATGTTTCTAGCCATTATTTTTCCCTTTATTATCCAAAAGTGCTGCCTTGATATGGCTAATAATGTTTGTGAACCGCAGTGATGATTTTCAATGTGCAGCATTTTCAGTATTAACTTTGCAATCGCATCGTTGCAGGGTAGGAGTATTGGGTGCTTTGCATTGTATGGAAGATCAGACTCTTCCAGTCTTCCGCTGACACGTATTACCTCATTTTCGTCCAGAAAAAGAGATAAACTGCATATTGTACTTGATTTATTGAGTTCGCGTTTGTTCTTTAGTGTGTTTAATTCAGTTTTAAATTCAGACACTTGAATGGCCTTAGCTATTAATTGTGTTGCTGAGGCTAATTCTTGAATGGTGAGTACTTTGCTTATTGGCCGGTCTGCCTCTTGATATTTTGGATGAAACGGTAATCATATGCTACTATCCTTTGAAGCGTTTGGAATGAGTCATGATGACTTATGTTATATATCATTTATTCCAATCCGGGTACCGTTGCAGATACAGCCGTTACTGAGTTTTGTTTGAATTCTTCTGAAATAGGAGGTGATTGGTTTCTGTTGAATTCTTTAGGCCAGAGGTTTTCATTGCCAAGTAGAAATATTGGTCCAACGAGCCATAAACTGCATTGTAATAGCTGTTCGGGAGTTATACCTCGAGAAATAAGGTCTGCTGGATTTTTCTTTAACTCAACGTGTCGCCATTGAACGTTTACTGTTTGTTCCTGAATCTTGCTAACTCTATTGGCAAGAAATGTGTGCAATGAAGATACTGTAGAAGTGATCCAGTAAAGTACTATTTCCGAATCCGACCATAAATAAGTTGGTATGTTTTCACCACGTATTTCCTTTTTCACCCTGGTGGTTAGTTCAGTTCCAAGCAGAGCAGCACATAGTTCTAATCTCGGGAGTGTTATTCTTTTCAACGGTGCAATGCGTGATTTGGAACATAATAATCTTACTATGATGCGACTATCCTTTAATTTGGAACGTATGTAAACCGCGACTCCATATGTTTTTTCTGACGCATCCACAAAAGTGTGTATTTGCGTGTTTCTTGAAGTTTGTCCGTCGAAAATGTATCTTTTAACGGACAACTTATTAAGATGTGTTCGAGATTCACGAAATGACGACAGTTGCAGCTGCCATAACTTTTTATGAACATTTTTGCGGAAACCACCACCGGACCAGCGATACCCAGTGGATCAAAGATTCGAGCCACATCTGAGGTTACAGTTCGCTTTGTAATTGCTTGAGTTGTTTGAATATCTGCCTTAAGACAAAATATATCTGTCTTTGGACTCCATGTTAGTCCCAGTATCTTAGTGCATTGGCTGTAAAAATCTAAATTCAGTTCTACATCTTCCGGGGGAATTCCAGATAATAGCTGAGGGTGATTTGCGCACCAATTTCTTAGTTTGAAGCCAGCCTCATGTAGTAACTTAGTCAGTTGTTTTTGCATTTCGACTGCCGTGATCAAACTATCAGAACCGCTCATGCCGTCGTCCACATTAAAGTCGTACCGTAATTTTTTAGAACCTAGCGGATATTTTTCCATATTCTTGTTTGCTTATTGTTGCAAACATTTTGTTGCTAAATATGGAGCTGCAGAAGTGCCATAGGTTACGGTGTTGAGCTTATATATTTGTATTGCTTCAGATGGACTTTCCCTCCAAAATATTAGTTGCATGTTTCGGTCTGCGGGGTCTATCAAGATTTGCCGATACATTTTTTCTATGTCTGTACAGAATACGAAACGTGGCATCCGAAATCGTAGAAGGAGGCCAAAGAGGTCTCCTTGAGTTGGGGGACCGATGCATAATATGTTGTTGAGAGAAATGCTTGTCGATGACTTCGCAGAAGCGTCAAATACTACTCGGAGCTTGGTAGTTTTACTTTCTGGTTTGAGTACGTAATGATGGGGGATGAAAAAATGAGGATCAATAACTACAGAGTTATCTATGCGGGTCATGTGACCCAGTTTTTCATATTGATCCATGAAGTCAACGTATTGGGTTTTGATGTCTGTATCTTTTGCTAATCTCTGTTCAATGCCAAGAATCTTGACATCGCCATTTTCTTAGTGCTACCTAAGCAACTTGGGTCTTCTGAGAATGGCAAACGTACTATGAATCGACCTTCGGATTTTCTCTTTGTAGTTTGGACAAAATGTGTTTCGCATCTTTTTTCTTCTGAAGTGAGATTGTTGTCTGATGTAAAACCATCGAACCTCCAAAAACGTTCAATAAGTTCGTTTATATTGTCTTCGCTGTGAACTGCACAAGTTGCTGAGATGGTGGAACCTTCTCCTATCTTCCCGCTTATGATCCAACTCAGTTTCGTATTCTTTAGAGTTGGTAGTTCAGGTGATAAGTTTATTTTTCCAGAAATCATTAGTTCATGATAGTATTCAGCTCCTAGTAAAACGTCAACGTTAGAGGGTTTATTAAAATTAGGATCCGCTAGCTGTATGTTTTCGGGAATTGGCCAGGTTGCGCAGTTGATCTTTTTAGAGGGATGTGGTGGAATGATGCTGGGGCGAACGAAGGCTTCTAGTTTTGTGTTAAAGTTGTTTGTTGCAGATTGAAGGCACACTTTGATGCGTTAAGTTGTTTTTCGTGTTTGATTTCCGATTCCTTCGATACAAAGGGATGCATCTGTTGGTTTGATAGATAATCGATTTACTACTCTATTTGACACAATATTGATCTGTGACCCTGAATCTAAGATTGCTCTAAAAACCTATATTATCCATTGTTTGCTGTGATTTTTACGTGAGCTGTAGCTAGTAGGACGTAACCTTGTTGGGCATTAGTAAGATGTGCTGCCGCCACTGTTGCGGATGATTTGCTTAAATTAGGTTTATTGTTTAATGTTGAAAATTTTGTGTTATGTTGTTTTGGTTCAAGATGAACTAATGTATTATGTTTTTTCTGGCATTTTCTACAGCAACTTGTGCATTGTTTTGTGTTGTGTCCAGGTTTGAGGCAGTTGACGCATAGCTGATGTTGTTGAACCCACCGTAGTCGCTCAGGGATAGATTTCGATAAGAATTTGTTGCAATAATATAATTGATGATTTTCATTGTTGCATAATTTGCATTGATGGATTTCTTGAGAAGCGGTTGCAGAAACTGCTCTTTTTGATATGCCCTGGATTCGGCCGAGAGCCTCCAGTTACTGAAACCTTGTTTCCAGGAAAGATAACAGCTCTTCTAAAATTGGTAATGATCTAGGTGACTGAATAGATTGCTCATATAGCAAATATCGGGTCCCAAGTTGTAGTATTGATGTTTAAATTATTGAGTGCAGCTATGGATTCGCGCGTGGTATCGTTCAGGCCCTTTATAGCTGCAGCAGATGGATTTTCTGGTATTTTCTGTTGGCCTAATAAATGATTTAAAATGTTGTTTGTTACTATTCGTGGATTATTAAACCGATTTTTAAGTGTATTCCATGCTGTTTCGTAATTGGTTTCTGTAAGAGATAAATTATGTATGGCATATTTGTTCTATGTATTATTTCATTGAACATATCATAAAATGGTTGCCAATTCAGATAATCTCCGTTGAATTTTGGTATTGTTATTTTTGAGAGATGTTGCGTGTTATTGTCTTGTTGACTCATTGTTTGATTATTTATCTCTGGAGTCAAACTTGACATAAGTTCTTCAATTTGCATTATCTTGTTTGTAATTTCTGTTTGTTTTGTTAAAAATGCATCTATGTCGTGCTCAATGTTTTCAGTGCATATCTTGTCCTGTAATTGATGTATTGTTTTTATAATGTATTCGACTTCTTTTAACTTTATCTCTATTTGTTGTATTGTATGCTGAACATCCATTGCCAATACTTCATCCAGTGTGGTGATGATTTTTGATATTGTGGTATTCTGTAATTGTACCAAATTATGTGTTAATTTTGGTTCAGATATTTGCTTGCTTGTAAGGCTTGAACCGGATGGCTGCCCTTTTGATTGTTCCTTTTTTATATTAAGGATGTCGTCATCAATATCCCTAAACCCTTTGCTCATAATTCCATGCACTTTTTGAGTGAAGTACGGATGATCTTCTGTTGCTGCAGGATCACTTCTAATGCGGTTATCGAATTTTTCAAAGTTTTTCCAAAGTTCTTCGAGTTCTCTGGATTTTTTCTCGTAATATTGTATGGATTTCCTTTCTCTGGGCGTATTCTTTATGTTGGAAATTGCCCGATTTATTTCTTTCGCATTCTTCTCTTGCGCCTGTACAAGCTCTTCTAATGTCGGCATGTTGTAGCCCTTTGTGCTGATATTGATGGAGTGTTGTAGTGTAGGAGGATCTGCTGGGTTGCAATTTTTCCTCAATTGTTCCAAATGTTTTTGGGAATTGTATTTTTGGACCGGTTTGTGTCCCTCAAATGTTTGCCAAATATGTATAAATACCATCTACTGTTGTAGTAAAGTAAGTTGAAGTGAAAACATCGTAGAGTAAAAATAATAAAGCAACTTTTAGGCGGTAAGTGGTAAAGTTTCCATTGTGTATTTTTGTGTATATAAACGCGAGTAAAAGTAAATAAATCGTGTAATTTAATTACAACTCTAAAGTATTGTGTATAATTATTTTGCAATAACAGAACTTTAAAAATGAGACGTTTATTGACGCAATAAAATAACAATATACATATGTCTCAGATTGTGTCATTACGGTAATCATTTGTTTTGTTTTAAAATTTTTGATTTAAAGTTGTGCAGAAAGGTGTGTTCAAGCCTAGGTGTCGTGAAATTTAAGGATAATTTGCCCACAGTAAAGTGTAGGTGTTTACCTTGAAGATATACACGGAATAAAAAAATATCTTAAAGAGTATTATATATATATATATAAATTTTAATAAACTGTACGTAGGACACGTTTACGGACTGACGTTAGCTTTTGAGAGCGGTCATTAAGTATCGTCATTTTTCTTCCTATAATTATCATTACTTTAATCGCGTTTGGCATCAGCGTTTTATATTTTTATGGTATAAATTTATACACTTATAGGAAAAAAGTTTGAAAAATGAAATTTAAAATGCATATTTTAATAAATTGAAAAAAAATTCACCAAAGGATTTGAATTTTTTTTTTTTTCCATACAATATGCATATTTCAAAGTATTAAAATACATGCAATCTATTTACATACATAAGTATTTACATGTGATTTTATTGTGAATTTTAATTGAAGTAAGATTTTTCCACAAAATTGTGACGGTATTATCTCTAAAAAATCTGGCATCTATGTATAGTAATGAATTAAAAAATATCTTCAAACAAAAAAATACATGCACGGCATGTCTACGTACTGACGTTAGCTTTTGAGAGTGGTTATTCAGCCTCGTCATAAAAAGAATTACATTATAAATAAAAAAATTATCTTGTTATATTTTATTTAATGACTAGCTGTATGACCCGGCTTCGCTCGGAAACTATTTGCTGATGATTAATATTTCATGTGGGGCTAGAAAAAAATTTTTAGTACAAAGAAGAAACGACACAAATTTTTCTTAGTTTATTGTTTAAATAGTTCTTAAGGTTATTCTTAAAAAAATAAACTAAGCAAAAAAGGTAAGCATACAGTTCATTTTTAATTTTGAAAGTAAACAATATTTTTATTTTTTAGTTTTGCAATTAGTTCGTCTTTAGACGTTGTGAATTGGCAAAATGCCATTGGAAAGGAAATCTGGCCTGTTGTAGAGTCAGTCGGTATTTTTCCACTGCCAATGTCTAACAATATATAAGAATAGATGGATAAACCTAGATGTAGATAATCATTCAAATTTTGAGAAATGTTGACTACTAACAAAATCGTTGAAAGTTGAGCTTTAATTTTTTATTTTAGCAATAAAATTTTAGAACAAAAGAATTTTGATATTGGAATTTTCAACGTATAAGCGATGTACATATGTATGGATCGCATCGAATAGAAAATTATTTTTTAACTCCAAAGTGAAGTGTAATTGTCGGTGACTGAATATTCTTAAACTTTCACTATCCAATGTTTCAACTTTTTTTTCTCTTATAAAAACTATTAATTTTAAAATTATGTGAATCAAATCGCACGAAAAATTTTAAAGCACGGATAATGTGTTAATACATACATATATAGCGGAACCACCCTAATTAAATATGCACACACACATGCAGTTGTAACAAAAGGTTTCACATTGGTTTTGCATTTGTGTTGTTGTTGTTATTGTTCCGACTACATGTGCAGATCGATGCATTTATATTGACACATTTATTTTGTAGAAAAACAATGCCAAAATAAATGTAGTAACAATTAGATCGCGTTACACTTTTCCCCCAAGTAATAATAACTTTCTTTATTCTAGATTGCTTGGAGTCTTCACATAAATTACATACATATATGCAACTATTAATAATTATTACTATTCATTAATGACTCAAGAAGTGAGCTCCACCTTGAGCTCAAGATTAAACCAATAAAATAAAATATAAATTATATTAAAAATAGAAAGCTTAATTATTATCTTGCAATCCTAATTTATTACCTGGCGATCATAAAATATTACACATACGTACATATGTATGTAGAATATACATACATATATTCAAATTTTAACTTTTAATATTATCCAACACGTCTAAATTAAATCACTTAGCACTGTTTAGGAACTTTATAAAGTTTAAACGTAGGCTAAGTAAAAAAATGAGAAGTAAAAAAGATTTATTTATGTTTTCACTAATTTTTATAGTTTTTTTAAACGATCTTTTTTATCTTTAATAAATATCTTTTTTCTTTTTTAAGATCTTTTTTATATATTTTTTCTTCTCGATATTTCGCTTTCCTTTGGAAAGCTTCTTCGAGAAAAAATTTTAAATTTTTGAAAACAAAAAATTATTAACAAATTGAAAAAAATGTTTCAAAACATTTGACAAAACATATAAAATATACATACATACATACAAAAATGTTAAATTTTCAAATATTCAAACATACAAAAACAAGGAAACGGAAATAGAAAAAAAAAATAAATAACAAATAACAAATTCTCTCTTATGAAATCATTATAACAAATTATGTGTCTTTTTAATTAAGTACCTATAATTATGAGCTAAATTGTCTGTGTCTGTCTTGAAATTTATTCTCCTTACATTTGGTACATTAACAATTTTTAACATTTCCAACATATAACGTCGCTTGTAGTTTTTTTCTATATCTAATACTGATGTTTCATCAAACTTTGGATAATGATTATATTTCTTACAATGTGAAGATAAGGATGTCTTCTGTGTTGAAATATTTCTATATTTTTGGTCACACCTGTGACCAGCTAATCTTGTTTTAAGTTTATTTTTTGTTGTCCCAAAACTGAAAAAAACAAACAATTTTTTAGTTGATGAACTTTTTAAAAAAGAAATCATTTCAGTAATGGAGAGAAATAGACTTAAGACTAATGTATCAATTTCTCCAAAGCTGTATGAAGTACCTAAGATCCATAAACAGAATTTTCCTTTAAGGCCTATTTGCTTTTGCATTAATTCCCCGGCCTATGGACTGTGCAAGTATATAACGAATATTCACAAGTTATTTTTAAGACAAATCCAGTTAAAAAAAAATTAAGAAAATTCGCCCACTATTACGCCCACATCCCATTGAAATGCAATAAAAAAGAACAATTTTTTTTCATTCTATCAATAATTTTTTAACATCATTATCGTATTCTAATTTTTTCAATTTCATTCTCATTCTAAATGAAATACGTGAATTTTTACGAAAATGGAATAGCCCACAGCTTCTATACTCCTTATTCATTGCTTCCTGCGCTTGTTCGGAAAACATTGCTGTAGCAAAAAAAAGTTAATATTAAATAAAATTTAAAAAAATACTTTCAAAAATAAAAATTGCAAACAAATAGTTGGCAATATATAGCCTCGGATACCATTTTGCTGCCGCGAAGGAGAACTTTATGGACACTGATAGGCATGTAATATCAGCCATAAAGCTCTACATACAATTTTGCAGTGTCCATGCAATACGTATGGAATTTACCAACATCTATATTTCTACATTTCGAATTCTGTCGTTTTAAAATTTTGAATTTCTTTAGTAACACGATTCACTTCTTGTTAATAACATCTGTTTCTTTCACAAATTAGAATTTCACAGGCCTACAAAGTCTTGTTGAAGATAGTTCTGAATTTGTCCAACACAAATAAGAATCATTGTAAAGATCAGTTAACTTTAACGGAACAAGAGATGTTAAAAACATATTTTTATCAGAAACATTTTCATCGGTGATCGGATATCAAATATGCTAGAGAAATGCTAACCTCTTATTAAAAGAGATCATTACAAGAACGCCCAAAATCAATGACCTTCGAAAAAATTATCAATCAAATGAATAATGTAAATAAAATAATAATAAACAATAGGTGAATAGTTGTAAACAATTAAAAAAAATTTAAAATAAAAAGTTGTAAACATGCTATTGCATGCTAACATATGTATAGCAACAGAATGTACGCGTTGCGTATTTTTTGTATGTTCAAAGTACTTTTGCAAACTTTTACTACATCTCCTTTACTTAAAATGAAAGCTGAGACTTCAATCTTTCATTTGATATAAGTCTGCATCTAGGGCGAATGGCTGCTCTATATTTTCTAGTCCATTGAAAATGCAAAATGTTCAATTTTTACTAAACAAATTTTTTTTGTGTTTTTTTTTATTTATTTTTTCATCTACCCATTCTACAACAACTAAATTAATTAAAAAAATACTTTAAAGTTATATTTATTATCTAGTTTTTTATTAATAAGCTTTTGAATATCACATATTGAACTAACATATTTCAAGCGCGTTGGCATACCTCAAATTTGACTTGCTCTAGACCAAAAAGTAATGAAGTTATGAGGCTGAAATTTTAGAGAATTGTTACTCATGTATCTGTTAATATACTGTGACTGTAAAACCCATTTTTTGCCGCAGTTACTATAGGGCTGTCTCACTGCGCCATTATATTACATACGTGGACCATTTCATTTTTATATATAGAAGAAGAAGATTGTTAAACAAAATAAGAAAATTGAAATATAAAAAGAACACGGAAGAAGGAATATTAGTAGTAGTATAGAAACAAATTTATGAATAGTTTAAAAGAAAATTGTAGAAATAGTAATTTAATTTATTTAATTAAATTTTTAATGTTTATTTATTTTTGTCTACTTTGTTGTTTAAGTTAGTTAGTTTAGTTTATTCTTTGGAGATATTGAGTTGGTGTTTTTATTAATATGGAAAATTAAGAGTTAAAAACAGGAAGGTGAGTCCACCACGATTTATGCATGATTTTCCACAAAAAAAAAAAATTGGCAAACATCATCATGGTGAAGTCGGGATGTAAAGAGGAAGGACAGCCAATAGTGATATTTCTGTTTGTTTTTTTCTAGATGTGTTCACTTTCGGACTTAAATTTTTAATTAGTTTTTTGGTCAAACCTCTTATTTAGTTAGTTGGTATGATTATCCAGAGTAGCTGGCAAGAACTAGCTGATGCTAAACCGCAGGATATCAGCGCAGACAGCAATCTGGTAACACGATTTTTTCCTTTCCTTTTTTTCAATATTGCGTAGCAGCTGCTACAAAGTAAAAAAAATTGAAAAGTGGATTAGAATATTATTCAGAAAATTTATCGAAAATACAAAAGTGGTATATTATATAATAATATAACTAATAGCCTGTTTCCACGACAGTTTGAATCTCGTGCTTCGCTCTCTGAAGCAAGTTTGCGAATCATGCTGTTTACACGACTCATTTATCTGCTTCGATTTGGCTGTTGTTATTAAACAGAAAAACTTAAGTTGAAAAACAACAACAACAGTTGAAAAACAACAACAACAACAGTTGAAAAACAACAGAAGATATCCTTCTTGCCGCGATAGCATTAAGTATAATTTTTTTTCCTATCCATTTTTTTTTTAATTTTATAAAATTAAAACTAATTAATTAAGTTTTAACTTTATTTTGTTTGTAAATTTTCTTTGTTTACAAAAACGTTTAATTTTGATAACTAGTGCAGATAAACTTACGATAAAAATTAGGGAAGAGAGGATTTTTACTTGCTTCGCAACTAGCTTCAATATGAATCTACCAGCTTCGCTCTCAAAATTTTGTATGGCGAAGCAGGTTGATTCGCTTATGATTGGGGTGTGAAGCAAGAATAGAGAGCGAAGCAGGTGCCGTGGAAACACCATATAAGGAAATATGTAATATGGAGTATTCAATACATACTATATACGATTTTGAAAAAAAAGTGAAATCATTAATAAAGAGTCTTGTAGTAGTTGACAAAGTCTTGTAGACATTGAAACAGATTGGAGAACTTGTGTGCTTTCTTCTAACAAAGACCAATTACAATGGTGTTAACAATCTTTTAGTGTTTCAAATATAATTATTGTAATATGTTCCGAATTGTTTTGGCATTTTAATATATTTCAAATGCTTTATGTAATTAAAAGTCTTGTAGTTTTATTTCATTAAAACTGTTTTCCTTTTATTCATTTATTATTGTTATTTTTGTGCTCAGCTAGGAGCAGTTAAAGTTAATAAGCTCAACTAGGAGCGTGGAGGAAATAATTATAATTGATTTTATGTTGAACATCTCAGTCGGTTATATACCGACTATTAGAATGTTGTAACTAATTTAGAGTAAGTGAGAATGGAACTCACTCATACTAAAAAGCTATTATTAACTATATTGACTATATAATTAGTATTGGTTTAACCAGACAATCATAAATTTAGATAGTATCCCAAAATTAGTGATTGCGTGGTTCTCCAATATATAAAAA
Source organism: Trichopoda pennipes (assembly GCA_030448955.1). Classification (NCBI taxonomy): domain Eukaryota; kingdom Metazoa; phylum Arthropoda; class Insecta; order Diptera; family Tachinidae; genus Trichopoda; species Trichopoda pennipes. Next base: position 4,939,077 of record JASKUP010000004.1, on the reverse strand, counting down.
TAATTAAGTAAAAATACCATTAATATTAATAATTTAAAGTAGTATTAGTATTATAATTTTGACGAAAAGTGTAATGTGATATAAATGTTATTGCATTTATTTTGGGATTGAAACGCACCCATCAGTTCAACAACAACACAAGCAAAGTCTATATTAGTTGAAGGCCGTTTGCATAACAATAGTGCATTGTACTTTGAGAAATTTGAGTCAGGTGTGAATATTTAGAAGTTGTATTAGGGTTATTCCACTACATTACTTTGCATGATAAGTCTTTTTAATTTACATTTCCATTTAAGCAATTTTTTGTTTTTTTTCATTTGCAATCAAAAACAATGATATAAACTTAATGCCGATTGAAAAATGCATTTCTTATAATAAAAATTGAGTTGATACATTATTCATACAGATCGAATCAAGCCAATTTCTGAAACCCTGTTCTAAAGTGAAGCGTATTCCAATAAGGCCGTTCTGCATCGAATGAAACAAATAGTAGTCAGAAAGGGTTGAGGTTTGGGATATAAGGCTTGTCAGCCAAAACTCCCTCCACACTTTTTCCAAAAAGTTCTTGACTGGTCTTGCGAGATTATGGTCTCATGCTCGGTAAAATATTCTGGTCATATGTTTTTGTTTACGTGTGAGGTAAGAATCGTATGTATAGCTACTTGCCTTTTCGCATTGTTTTTTAGGACGCTGCTTTTAGTTTTTCTTCTTCCGATAAATGGTTTAGTCAAATTGATAATTAATTTTTTATACGTGATTTTTTAAGAGTCTGGTTATAACTATGTCGGAGATCAGTGTGTACGTTCAACAATCTGCTACAGTATTTTGTACGAGTATTAACAGACGATATTTACCAATTTCTTCCTTTATGCCAAATGAAATTCACTTGTGTGTGCTTAAACATTCATCTGTTTATATTCTTCTACTTTTGTTAGCATTGGTGTTTTTCTTATTGACTATTTAGTTGGTCTTTCTTCGTATTTATTTCATAGGTAAATAAAAACAAAATCTCCACTCTAGTTTTTTGAACATTTCTGAAATATTTGGTCAATGCTATGCTAGCTCTATCTTCTGAGCATTATTTTTGTGATTTCTATATGCTCTTTTATGCATTTGTATTATTAATTATTTGCTTTGTCAAAATCAGTTACGTCTTCTAATCCTATTGGTGGTTTAACACACAAATTATTTTGGAATGTTGTGATAATGTCGTCCTTTTAAATGGAGTAGTATATTTTCATTTAATTTTAATGCATTTTATACTTTTGGGTTTGCTATTTGTTTTAGTTTATCTAACATTTCGTATTTGTTTTATAATACCCAGCATTTCTAATTCGATATCTGAATTATATTCTTTAAATACGAGTTATATGATTTCGAAAAACATTCAAAGACTGTTTAACTTTTCCAATACCTTCCGTTACCGACTTTTTTGCTGATTATTGTTAAAAACTGGATATATTGTTTAGCTGTTGGCAAAAAAATAAAAATCGTCTGCAGGTTTACACGTATAAAAACATCACTAAAATTGAAAAATTTTTTAAAAATCTACAAAATTTGTGTTTGCTGGACAATGACACCCAAAATTCTCAAGAAATGTGGGTGAAAATTATATATATTATTCGAAAGATCTGAGCTGTAGTAAGAAATTGAAAATCGGATTATTATCAACAAAGTTACAGGCTTATAAGTGCGCAAAGGTACAAAAACCGGCTTTTTAATCGTAAATCCGGATTTTGGAGGTGTCCGGTAATTTTCACTATTGGAATATTGTTTTACTCGACAAGCCCTACAAGAAAAATAATATCCGGTCCCAGGTTTTTTGGACTGTCGCACCGTGTAGCAAAAAAAAAATTGTATATAATGTTTAAAAGTTTATTTTCATGAAAACTTAAATAACTCAGTCAATTGCTTATCTATTTTTAACCCCAAATATGCATTGTAATCGTAGGTAAACGTACTTTTTATTATAGTTTCTTAATAAAATAATGTATAAAAACGTCATCAAAGTTGAAAATTTTTTGAAAAATCTACAAAATTTGTGTTTGCTGGACAATAGCACCCAAAATTCTTAAGTTTTCGTAGATAAATTTATACATCATTCGAAACACCTCAGCTTCTTCTTCTTTCCAACTGTAGTAAGAAATTGAAAATCGGATCATTATCATTATTCATTCAATTTTGTAACACTGTGTTATGAATTAATTTCGCGCCGAAATTTCTTTAAAATTTTTCGGTTTTTTAAGTAGCTTCGTCAAACTAGTTCGAACGAACATGGCGGGTCGTAAATAACTTATTTGTGTTTACAACAGCAAAAGCAAGAACTTTCTAAGTTTTTTCCAAACAATCTCCTGCCAATTTTATTTTTCGTGCTTGATTCCTTTAAATAAATATTTCATGATATTCTCACGAAATATTTATTACAAAAATTTTTATTAAAAAATAAACATTTCATGATATTCTCATAAAACATTTATTCCAATAAAAATATTTGAAATGTATTACTGCGGGAGAGAACACATTCCCCCCGCTACTTGGGCAATAGTGAAATTGCAATATGGATGTGCTCCCCCGCACTAATACATTTCAAATATTTTTATTTTTATTGTAATAAATGTTTTGTGAGAATATCATAAAATGTTTATTTTTTAATAAACATTTTTGTAATAAATATTTCGTGAGAATATTAAAGGAAGCAAGCACGAAAAATAAAATTGTTTAGATTTTATTTAAATAGAATTTACACTTCGCAGTCTAAACTATAAAATATTCACAAAATTTTGTATTTAAAAAAAAATATGTATTTACATGTCTACAATGGGTAAAATATAATTCATTTTTGGTTATAATAAGCAAAAAAGGCCACACTTATTATAAGTTTGATATAAAACAGCATAGAACATGTTTTTGTATATGTAGTTTGCAAATTATAAAATTGATTTTACTCATAAAAATAAGAAAAATAAGAGCAAGCAAAACAGCTTTCTCTAAGTATAAGGACATTTAAGTTTTTTGTCTTTCAATATACATAAAAGAACGATATAATACAAGTAACTTTAAATTGATACACTCTGAAGTATCTCTGAAGTATCGCTTACCTCTAATGTTTTGTAAAAATCGGTTTCCGCATACGAAAAACAATTTTGGGACTAGCTATTTTACTAAAATGTTCTTTAATTATCTGCTGTTTACAAACTAATATAATTCTTGTTTAGCCATTTTCTAATTTTTCACAAAGCATTTCGATTGAAATATGAGTATTACATGTGCTTATGAATTATTGTTTTAGGGATTTTTAATTCAATGTTTTTGTTTGTGTTGTAAAAAGAGTAAGAATTTTTCTTGCATTTCTTTTCCTTAAAACATTAAAAACATGGCAGCAATCGTGACTGAAAAACGCAAGCGCAAGGAGAGGATACAAAAAAGGATATCCAGTTAGTAGGATAAAAAATGAGCATAGTATAGTGTATGTCAACATTATATGGATTCTTTCATCACCCCTCTACCTTAAACAAAGCTAAAGGATAATAAAGAAAATTACATAAAGGATAATAAAGAAAAAACATGTCGTATGTATGTGTACAGATAAAATACTTTTTTGTTTTAATAATAATCATAAGTTTATATGTATGTATGTATGTATGTATATTGCATGCATGCTACATAATTAATTTCATTGAAATAATAATAAAATATTAGCTTGAGTTCATTAAATTGTATTGTTATATCTATTTTTATCTATAATCTGTTTAGTATTTTAAGTTTTTGTAATGTTTACATTCATAGTTCTGAATTCAAATAAAATTGAAGATAAAATTCCATTGACCTTTTTTCCAATTAATTTATAATTCAATTCGTTTGACTAAAAAGTTGCTCAACGTTAGCAGAACAAATTTTTAAGACAGGCATGCAATTAATAAAAATACGTAATTCCGGTTTTTAATTGTTTTCATTTTTCTTAGTTCTCAAAATGCATGTTCTGTCGCCTTGTACATTTCCTTAAAAATTCCCCAAAAAAAAAAATTGCTTTAGTACTGTTTAGTACTGTTGTTTAAAATAACTGACGGCGTTATTTAAATTAAATCATTAATAAGGTAGTTTTCAGAATGTAATGTTTTTATACTTGAGAATATACTTAAATATGAAATGTAATATAGTTTTTAATAAATGAAATGAAACAATGCATTTTGAATTTGCCTTTTTTAGTATATCATTGACTTAATTTTTAAAATATGGGGACACTTTCACCATAATTTGAAAGCTGAAATTTGGTGTACAAGTTGTTTTCAAAGAGCAACTAACCAGATAAATTTTACAAGGGGATAATTTTATTCAGTATGTTTAAATCTAAAACATATGAACCAGACTATAATTTTAGCACTATAATTTCAGTATATTTTAATTGGCGAAGTTTTAAATAAAGACCCTTTATACCCTTTATAAAGTAAGCATGAAATCAAAGCAATGCAACTTACTGTTATCTTTGATGATTTTGTCTTTGTGATTTTATCTTTTTCTATAAAATGTTCATTTACTACAGATGAGTAAATAAAACAGGCATATTCTGATTCCAGTTGATTTGGAATTGCCTTTTGAACGGAAAGGATGTTATTGGCAAACTCGCACATTTCATGTATTCTATATGAAATCGTGAGTAAAGATATTCTTTTTAAAGATATTAGTTACTTTTCATACCAATTGCCATTCTGTAGTAAATATGAGTCGTGACAGAAAACCATTAAAGCCAATTTATAAGAATTTTTAAAACATAAATCGTCAATATGTGAATTTTATATTTATAGAAAACATCTCACATTTACCATACCTGTAGATATTCAATTGGTCTCTTATTTATGTATTTAAAATAATGTTTTTGTTATGAACTAACATAATTATGTAGGTGAAGGCGATAAGAATGCTGCAGAAAACTGTATACTAAAAAAACCGTTGTAGAGAGGAAACCAAATTGTTGCCATATTATTCGGAAGTGTTCGTAGCGGTTGATTGTTTGTGTGACGGTAGTCAGTAGATATCCACGTAAAAAGACTAAGTGCGTAAAGAAATGAAAGTGTAAGGATAAAAGTGAAAAACATCTGAAAATAAAATTTTTGCGTTTTAATAAAATAAAGAAAATTAATAAATAACAATCAATATACAATGAGAAGCTATTGAGAAAAAAAATATATTTTACTTAAAATTAAAACGCCTGGAATGAAATCTTTTAATTCTAACAAATAAATCCTTTTCACAAATGTAAACACACACAAATACAATTATTTCAACATAATGTAGGTTTACAATAGTGTGCAGTTACCAAACGATATGTGTACATTGAAAAAAGTATTGTTTGTTACAAACTCCCAAAAAAATTTAAATTTATTAAATTATTGAGTGGAAACGAATTTTGCAATAATTATTGTACTCTTCCTGTTATATCGCCCAATTATTTGAGGCATTTCTTAAATAAATTATAATTTTGGCCTAAATATTCAAACTGAAATGTAACAATACCAATCCACTAATGCACTGATGTTTGTGTTTATATGGGTGTAACTATTATTTGTACAAAAAAATAAAACATTTTTTGTTATCATATATGGAAATTTATTAGAAAAAACACTAGTAATAATTGAAACTGATCTTCTAATTCAGCATTTCATGAAAATTTCAACTACAACCAAAGTTTTATAGTTATTTTATAGTTATATGCACATATATCATTAATGTAATATAATAATCATAAAATGGTAAGTTTTGCTATATGTAATTATGAATAAAAATAGAATAAATAATAAATGGCTGGATTCGCCTTTGCCATAGCCAGGTAGTTCAGCAAGTGGTTTGTATGCTCTCGATCTAAAAAGCGTAAAAATGTTAAAAATGGTAAAAAAATAAACAAAAGAAGAATAACAATAAACAAATAAAAAAAAAATAAGTAAATAGAAGACATCAAAACAAATAAAAGCGGAAGTAAGAACAGAATACATACATTTTAATAAATATACGTAAAAATATTCATAAGTGTATATATTATTTACAATGTAAAACTAAATGTCACATATCCACTTACACACATATTTTACATCAAATATATCTCCAAATAAAAACCTAAAAATTATTTGTAATTTACAAAGGCGGTACTTTACAAAACTTATATAGCAAACTAAGTCAAAATAACAGATTTATTAATTTTAAAATCAGATAAAGGCAACACTATTGGAGCTTTAAATAAAACTGACAATTACGAACGGATTAGTAATATAGAAGGAGATATAACAAAGTACATGCAAGTAAATAAAGAGCCCACTATCAAATTGCAGAACTAATAATAATGATATAATAGAGGAACTCTTTAAACCTAAAATGATCAAGATCTCAAAAAGAAATTTCCTTTGAAACCAAAACCATCGTGTGCAAGATCTTGAAAAATTAATTTCTTTTGATCATTATTTCCTAGGATTCCTGTTGGCTTGATAATCAATACAAAAGAAGATGAAAATTTAAAAAAAATTTACAATGATAGAAAATGTCTATTTTTACGTATTGTCAAATTTTCTATAGAAGGTAATAAATATGTTCAGTATAATAAAAGGATTTCTATGCAGCAAAAGTGACTTTCGGTGGGTTCTCCAACTTCTCATACAGTGACAGAAGTAGTTATGGAGAAATTTTTCTTGCAAGTTAAATATTAAACTAATTTGACACTTTAATAAAATTTACAATTTAAAAGGAATATATTGAAAACTTAAGAATAAATACAAAATTTGTTATAGATTGGTACCAAAAATTAACCGCTTCTGGTAGAATTATAAATTATTACTCTACAGAAAATAAAAGAATTATTATTGACACACCAATAGTTTGATAGAAAGGATTTTAACAATAATAGGCAAAGATTTTCATAGGAAGAATAAAGAAAAGTTTAGCAATTTAGTAATTGAGAACTATTTTCCAAAACAATTAATTAATAGGTTGATTAACCAATTAAGTAATAAGAAAAAAAGTGTTATAAGATATGTAACAGAACCCAAAGTATGTTTTACCCGAAAGACAGGACAAGAAATATATAGGTTAACTAACCTTTTTCACAAAGAAGCATTTAAAACCAGCAATACTCTGAGACGTAATCTCAGGGCATCGACAGAAACAACTGACAAATTTAGTTCCACCAAAGTATACAGGCATACTTGTACCTGCAAACATACTTATATAGGACAAACTGAATGAACACTAACAACAATATTTATAGAACACATACGCTCAAACAAACGAAAAACAGAAGACTCCAAGCTTGCATTATACCTTGGCACTCACGGACACACACACCAAGGAAAATATGTGAATGTATGATATTACTACATCTTAGCAAAAAAGGACGAACACAATTTTCGCACCACTAAAAAACCTTAAGACGGACACATGTACCTAAATAATAAAAAAAGACGAAAATATTGAAAATTAGTCCCGCATTAAGTGCCAGGTGGGAGGCATTCTACCTATATGTCTGGATACGACCTTAACAACAGAACTACCTAAACCCGCACAATGGCTCAGCAGTACAGATTAGAATACGGCTGAAGAATGATGTAGTCACATCGAAAGCGTTCACCATTCATACTGAACAAACAGCCAGTCCCGCTTTTATATACTTGTGCGTGGGTACACACATTCACACACGCACACACATACCATCCAGCATAGTTGCATGACAACTATCAGCGGTGAGTTTTGATTTGCATATCAGCTGACTGCTTTGATGATCTTGTTGTTCCTGACTCACAAGTGGCGCTCTGACGTTCCCGACCGTTAATTTAAATCTTATAAATATAATGTAATATAATAATTATAATATAATTCACAAATCTTAAATTAACGAATGAATTCAACAAGTTGTAAAAATAATAATAATAATAATAATAATAATAATAATAATAATAATAATAATAATAAAAATAATAATAAAAAGTAAAAATAATAAGAATTCATTTTACAATTAAAAAAAATAATAAAGTAATACAAAGTAATGGAGTAGTCAAATGGTGTAGGTGAAAACGAGATACGACTTTCACTGTTACAACCCTTTATGGGGATTGACGTTAAATTAACAACCTTCCAACACTTTGCAAATTTACCGGCATGATACAATATGCTAACGGACTCGCTAGCGTCGAGGAGCACTGTTTTTAAGACCAGTGCTGGTATCCCATCCGGCCCAGGAGACTTGATGACGATGAGATCTGCTAAACAATTTTTAAGTAACAGATACTCTGTAGAGCTCGGGCAGTGGTTGACTGCTTTCCGGCAAAAAAGAATTATTACAAATATACCAGCCAAAAGGTTAGCTTTATTAACCGGGTCAGTGAATATTGATCATTCTTTAAAATGGCACACCATAATCTGACCCTTTTGCGTAGTGAGTCAGTATTTGCATTTTTATTTCTATGTCAGGTGCTGAATGCTTCTTATGATCGACTGCATTTTTACAAGTCTGATTAAAACAAGATTCCGGTGTGGTTTTAATCGATTTTTTTTAAGATGGAACACAGGTTTTCATTCCAAACAAAATGGTGTTTATAACCATTTCCGCCATGGCATTGACTCATTAATAAAGTTTCTCATTAATAAAGTTTACACGTTCGGTAGCTGGTTTCGAAACGTTATGAAGCTCCGAATATGAAAAGCAGGCGGAGATGATACAGTGATCGGAGTTGCGGAGAGGTGCGCAAACACTAACTTTATACTTTTGGGGATGTGAAGTTAAAAAACGGTCGAGTGTATTATTCTGGTACCCTTCAACACACAAAGAATGTGTGTTGGCTAATTTGCGGCAAGTAACTAAACATACTGGCCATTTGTAATTGTATGACCACAATGGCGAAGCCAAAAATAGTTGTGAACATTAAAATCACCAGCAACAACAATTTCACTGTTCGGGAAACCGTCGAGAATCTTGGAAATAAAATCGAAGCCAGCTAAGGTTTTATCCTTCCCTGTATTTGGACTTCTATAGAGAAACCCGAAATGCAATAAGTGTGACCTGATTCAGAATTCAGAATCATATGTGCCCAGGGATACACAGTTTAATTGTGTAAGTAAAATCCTGGCCGATGGAGACAAATGTGAGCATAAACAGAGAAAAGATTAGCCGTTGCAGAAGTCAATTCTGAATCGGCCTGTCATAACAAGAAGCAAAATTAAAATTCGATTATCCGTTCTACAATACTGCAAGCAAATATAATAACTTCCGCTTGGACTGCTCAGTGACCAGTGCCAGGCTTTCACCACAGACAACAGTTAAAACAGTGGCAGCAGTAAAGTAAAATTAAAATTTAAAGTTCAAATGAAAAAACACAAAATTTATACCAAAAAGGCCCATAAAAGCCCTGATCTAGTCTTCTCTTTTGTTAAACGGCCTGCTGTACCGTCACCGACCACTTTTCTCCTTTTCTTTTATTTTTACTCTGAGTTTATTTGAGTTAGCTGTCAAGTATAGACAGCTAACTGAAAAATAATAAATTATAAAAAACGGCACGATAAATAAAAAATACAGTTTATTTAATACTTCTTTTTCAAAGTCAAGTTACGAAATAAAAAATAATAATTTAAAAGTTTTATAACTACTGTGCAATGGGTAAGCGTAATGTTAAAAACTCATTAAATAAAAATAATAACATTAAATAAAAAACAACAACAAGAACATCGAAAATCTGAGAAAAAGAAAAAATGGATCAATCATCATCCAAGCAATAATAAAACAATTATTATGTCGTGCTTGATACTGACAGTGATATTCAGTGTGATCAAGATTTGTATAAAAAATTTGAAAACCATGTTAAAAATAACAAGAAGAAAACACAACAACTCAATTCAGATATTGCAGCAATGAAGTGAATACTGAAAAAAATAAAAACAGAAAAATACCTCCTATAAACATAATTGATATAGACACAAGAGAATTGATAGAATTTATAAAAAATGCTTTAAAAATAAACGACTTAAAAACAAACAAACAAAGGTCTGTCAGTTTCAAAGTGAGGACTTAAAGTTTATAAAAGTTGCCCAATTTGCAACAAAAAATTCCACCAAACGCGAATATGAATTATCATTTTTTCTAGAATATAAAAATAGTTTTTTTTATCGCATCATTAAATGGCAACTAGTAACGCGAGCGGAGATTCCCCAATGCCGAACCTGTAGGCGCGGCAAACTGCTACTTGCCACCAAAATGTGTTAAATGCAATTATGATCACAAAAGAGGAGAAGGTAAATTAACAAAAGTTGCAGAAACGAAAAGGATAAGTTGTACTGCGTTCTGGGCAACAAATTCGGTCATCCAGCTTCCTATAAATGTTGTAAAAAATACAAACATCTTCAACAAAGACTTCGGTCTAAGAAAAAATTATTTCTAGAAAATAAAAGGAATATGAATAATTGTAGTGTATTTGACAGTGTCGTTATTGCCATGCCTTCTGCAGGCAACCGCACACCCTACATTCAGTTGGAATGTGCCTGTCCACACTAAACCAAACTCATGTGTGGGAATATGCAAACGTTGCATATTAGTAAGTAAGTTAGCTTATACGAAATTAATTATTGTATAATTAAGTATAGCAAGCGGCTGATCATTAGATCAAAAATAAAACAAAAATATAATAAATAAAGTGAAAATAAATAAACTATACAAAATGCTTAAATACATATATTTAATTTTTTACATAATACTGTAAATTACTCTTTAAACCGATGCTAATGTTCTGAAATCTAATAATGATACGAACACAAATTTTATGTTATAATTAAAAATATGATGATAAATATAAATAGCCAAATGGCAAGCCTTTAAAAGCAACTAACTTTACAAGCATCGCGTATCGATGCTATTTTTTCATGGTCGATGTGTAAAAATGGCTAATAATTACAGAAGTTTCATATCAAAAAATTTTAGTATCATAGAGTTTAATGTAAATTCATTATTACTGATAAGTTGGAGGCTTGATCTTCAACAATTTCTAGATAAATACAATCCGGATATTGTGCTTTTGAACGAAACATAACTCAACTCGAGATATAAACTTAAATTTAATAATTACACCATGATTAGGAATGATAGAACTGGTGCAGTCAGAAGAGGAGATACAGCGACTTTAATTAAAGTAATCTGAAATATAATAAATAACAATATCTTTATGTTTATCTGCTTATTATTTTTCTGGAAATAACGATGCAAATTTTAGTTCTGAAATATATAATCTTTTCCATTCTTTAGACTTACAAAATCGTAACAATTACTACCTATTGGTTGGATATTTTAATGGAAGACATAGGGATTGGGGAAACTCCACTGACAATACTACAGGAAGGAAACTTAAGGAATGGCTAGTTGATAATGAAATCAATTTTAGGTGCAATCTCTATGCATCCAGTACGCCCTCGCATCCTAGGATACAATCGTATATAGATGTATGTATTATAGACTGCAGACTATGAAAAACAATACGTTGAACTGCCTAGTGACTTTAGATTATGATAGTGATCACCAAGCTTTATAAATATGTGCTTATATGAATAATGAACAAGAACTTTTTTCTTTTGTGGAAGAAAACGAAACTGTTAAATGTGACTATAAGTCACATTTAACGCTTATACCAAAAATTAGAAATCTTTTAAACTCCGAAATAGATTTCAATATCGATAAGCTAAATGATATAATTCTAAATGGTAATAAATAACACCTAAATTTAGAAAACATGACTATTTTAACAAAATAATAATCCCAATCATAGAAAGGCCACACCAAGAAAAAATAAAAATTTTAACTATAATGAAAAAACACAATAGACTAGAAATTACACTAACGGAAACATCAAATTTATTAAAAACGAAATTAAAATTAGTGAAAAAACTCTTAGAAGACAACATCATTAACACCTTAAATAAAACTTTAGAGAAAAAATGATACCAGATAGACCCTAAAGATTCCCCAAAAATGTTTGAAATTAAAAATAAATTTTAGAAAGTTTATACCGCTGCAGCTTGACAACATTTATTTTACACAACACCTTGAACATTTATTAAATAATACGCTTTAGATGCTTTAAATAATTTTGTAATACGTCATCATGATCAAATGTTAGATGCCATTGGTTCTTTCTTGGAGTCAGTGCATTCTCATACAGAAATAAACAGAAACAATAATAAACATTTAGAAGTGTACGAAAAATTTAACATATTACTAGAAAGCAAATACGTATTCGACAATAACCAAACATCTATAACGCATTTTATTACGGAAAAACTATCAAATAACTAATTGATTTACAAGCTGATTTAATAACAAAGAACAAATTAGTTTATATCTTTTCTAAATTGAGAGGCAGGTTATTCACGGGTAACAATGGAATTTTAAATAAAGTGTTAAAACACATACCTGATAAATTGATTCTTGAATACTGTTGTCTTTTCAAAATATGCTTAATAAATCATATTTTCCGGACAGATGGAAAATTGGAAAAGTGGTGCTTTTACCAAAAAAAAAATAAAAACGTTAGTGATCTAGGAAATTTACGTGCTATAAATTTACTACCTAATATTAGTAAAATATTTGAAATTTGTATTAACAATTAGGCGAACACACGTCTACAAATGCCGCTGGCTACTAATGTCGCCGTTTAGGCAGCTACATTACAAGCAGCTGTTTTGTGATTTTGACGTTTGGACTAAAATTAAAATTGTTTTTCGTTCGTATTTGTTTTAGAAAAATGTATAAGGAAAATTTCATTAATTTTGTGCAAACTACAAACAACAGCCTCAGTCTATGAATTGACAAATAATTTGCATCCAATAAACAACCAAAGATGGTGCGTCCGACCAGTGAATATAAATCGAACCGAAAAAGGTTTTTACCAAACATGTGTACGGCAGATAAAAGAAAAAGATGAGGAAAATTTTTTTAAAGCGAGTCTGTACCCAACCTTAATTTATGGGTCAGTTTTTTAAAACAGAAAATGGAACGATTTTTTAATAGAAGACTAATAGATGTCGAAACGGGTTTGGCGGTAACAATAATGTAAGTATGCTTTCGAGTCTTGAGTATTCCATAGTAAAATATTTGCGCTTTCAGTTACTTGGCGCAAGGATGCAATATTCAAGTTCTTGCTTTGGCGATAAAGTTGGGAATATCCGCAGTTCGTAAAATTATTTACGATACATGTGAAGCAATTTGGCGTTTATTTGTCACCTCCGAACATAAACGAGTTTGTGAGCATATCTGACAAGTTCTATGTGAAGACAGGACTGCCAAATTGTTTAGGAGCCATTGATGGCAAACATAACTATGTATTATAATTATTAAGAGACGTTTAGGATTGTATTAATGGCAGCTTGTGATGGCGACTTCGTTTTCACATAAGTAGACGTTGGAGCTTTAGGTAGCCAGAGCACTGGGGAAGTACTTGTCAGAAAAAGTTATTTTACGAAACTTTGGAAGTTCCGCGTTTTGCTGCTTTACCGGAGACGTCAATAAATTTTCGCTATTATTTTGTTGGCGATAGTGCATTCCCATTTAAAAATAATTTAATGCGACCGTTTCCCGGACAGAACTTGACAGCAGATAAAGACAAGTTTAATACAATATTATCTGAAGCTTGAGTGTATATAAAAAATGCGTTTGGTATTTCATCTAATAGGTGGAGAATATTACATACAACAATATGCATGTCTCCAAAGAATGTAATAAATAAATATGCATGTGTGTTTGGAACCTCTTTTAACATATACATACAAATTTACATACACCAATAAATCTTGTGATTTTTATTTTATAATACAAAATATTTCTAAGCACTGAAGCAGCCCAGACAACAACCTGCCGTGCTATCGTCAAAATAATCATTCATATACAAGTGTGTATTTTATTTTTGACATTTTGTAGGCCGTAGCTTGCTGGCGTCTATGTGTTTATAGCCTAATATAATCAAGTTTTGCAATAAAGGACATATTAACGAAAAACAATTTGGTTTTAAATACAGTATGGCTGATGAAAGCAGCTACCAAAAAAATGCGTAACAACTTATTTTCTGTGTAACCAACTTGTCAATTTTTATTTTATAAATTGATTTTTAAATTTAACTAAAATGGGGATAGTGCAACGCTTTCACGCTTTAGAGTCCGCAGTTTCCCTCCAAAGAGAATATAGGCGCACGTTTGGTGGCACTCCTCCCAACAGATGGACTATAATGAGGCTCGTGATGAATTTTGCCGAGAGTGGCACAATAGCAAGAAGGCCTTATCATCGAAATCCCTCAGTTTGGATGCAGGAAACTATCGCTGCTGTAGCTGTTGCCATACAACCTAATCCTCACGTTTCGATAAGGAGCTTATCTGCTCAGCTCACAGTCACTCCAAACAATTTTGCACCAAGATTTAAACTTATTTATATATAAGATTCAATCAACAAACAAACTGAACCCAGAAACTTTCCGATTCACGTGGAATTTTGTGAGAAGATCATTCAAATGGCGTCAGAGAATGAAAACGTCTTGAACTGCATTTTTATGTCTTACTTTTTCGAAGAAAACTGTCTTACTTTTACGGTCAATGGAGACCGTTACTTAATGATGTTGAAAGAGTCCCTTTCAACTCTGTTTGGTTTTAACAAGATGTTACATAGACACGTCTGTTATGACAGAATTGCGGCGAAAATTCCCCAATAAACTGATTTCACGAAACTCCACATTTCATTGGCCTCCCAGGTCTTCTGACCTCACTGCACCTGATTTTTTTGTGGGGTTATTGCAAATAAGAAGTTTACAAAAGAAACCCAACAAATTTGGATGATTTAAAGCAATCCATTCGAACGGTAATTGAGGCAATTCCAGCTGCAACACTCCAGGCAGTAATGTATGTAAAAATGTATTATATTTCAAATGAATTACTAAAAAATAAATTACATTAACTTTACAAAAACTTATTTTTATTATTATTTATTATTTTAATGTAGCAAAATTGATCTGCCACCCGATAGAAGCACTCGACAATTAACGCAATACATTGCCTCACTTCTAGTATTAATTGGAATTGGAACAAAAAACTAGATACAGTAGCATGTTTATTAGATATGGAGAAAGCCTTTGATAGCATATGAATTCCGGGATTAATATATAAATTAATAGACCTTGAGTTTCCTCCTACTTTATCAGTACTTATATATAATATGATAAGTAATATATGCTTTATGATATTTTACTAAAATTACAAAAGCCGTAAAACGCTCAAAAATATTAACGGCTTGCAATAAGGCACTGTTAACTCCCCAACTCTATTTAATATATTTATTTTGGATTTGCTGAGCAAAATAGAAAATATAATTGCATTTGCAGACGATGTCATTATATATTATGTTGACACTACAATTGAAAAATAAACATTAAACTACAAGAATCTTTTAATATTGTAGAACAGTATTCTGTAGATTGGTTTATGAAGTTAAATATCCAAAAATGTGAAATAATTTTTTTAATTTAATTTTAGACGCCCTGTCTATAATTGTAATAATACTATTGAAAAAAAATGTAAATCCTGTGAAATTTCAAAACTTCATATAATTTACAAAATAAAACGTTTCCAAACCACAGCGTATCACGATAGTAAAGGTAAAACGTATTATTGCACTTCAATGTATAGCAGAACGAAATCGAAAGTTATGTAGAGTAGGTTGGTCAATATTAAACGGTTCGGCTTTTGATTATTATAAAACTCTACGGCTGTATGCATAAAAAACGCTTGCTTGAGCTTTAAAGTACACGTTAGTTAACAAACACTTTAAGGCTAACAGACGTTTGTTAAAAATGGTATTCATAAAAATGTATGCTTGAGTAAAATTAGTATTTTAATTCTGGCAATGCCACTATTTTCTGTTGTCATGTTGTAGTTAACGATGTATAAAAATAAATATATTTATGCGGGTACTTAGATCCATAAAAAATGTTTTTATTGTTTTCAGCAAAATCAACATACTTTTTTTTTGTTTTTTTTATTAATCTTTTTAATAAAAAGCAAAGCACCCAAAAAAGATCAATTTGCAAGGCTTACGAAGAATTTGTTCATATTAAAAAAATAATTATTCGGATAACGAGCTTTGTTTTGATTATATGTACATCAATAAAACTTTTGTTTAAAATAATTAATTATAATTTTATTTTTGTAAAATATAAAATAATGATGTAAAAATGTTTTATATTGAATGGCATGTTATATTTTAGTTTTTATTATTATTTGTATACTACAATTTGTTTTCAATAAGCATTTTAAAATATTTTTTTAATAACAAAGTAAAACTGTCAATTAAGATGTTTACATTGAAAGTGGCATAAGTCACAACTGAACAGTTTTTTTTTCATTTTTAATAAATTTGAAATTAATAAGTTAAGAAGTATGGAGATTTGTTTGAGAGGAGTGTTGATAATTAACGGTATAACAAAAATGTTTATTTTAAAGGTGGCGTTAGTCACTGTACTCAGGAAATTAATTACCGAGCTTAGTGTGCAAGTAATGGAAACATGTAATAAATATAGTATAGATAGTATTTTTCTAAATTTTTGATATATATTAATGCGCAAATTCTTAATGTTCCGGTTGGAGGTAATAATTTCTGTCTTTATTTTTGCTTTTTGCTTAGTAAAATCATGAGAAAATTTGTCGTATATTAATCGTGTGATGTTGTTATCATTGGTTGTCGATATTTGGTCTCCTTTAATTTTCCTGTTGTCCCTTTCTGTCATTGCACCCGTTGTCATGGCTAAAATTTAAGATTCCATATTTTTCAAGTCTTTAATTGATATTCTGGACAGTGCATCCGCTCCTTCATTTTCTTTCTCTTTTATATATTCGACTACGAAGTTGTATTCTGATAATTTTTATCTAATTTTTGTTAGTTTCGATGATGGATCCTTCATATTGAATAAATAAACTAGTTGGCGTTGATCAGGTCGTACAGTAAAAAAAATCCATAGATATATGGGCGAAAATGAGTTATAGCAAAATGAATAGCTAAAAGTTCTAACTCTATAATTGGTTTCTTTTGTTCAGATTTGCTAAATGCCTTAGAAGCAAAGTCAATTGGTAAATCATTTCCATCTACATTTGGGTTAATATAGCTCTGCAACCAGTCTTTCAGACATCAACAGTAATTAGAAAAGGTTTTGAAAAATCAGGGTATTGTAAAATTTTAGGTGACAATAAAGCATTTTTTAATTTATTAAATGAGTTTTGATATTGTTCGTTCCAATTAAATTGAGAATTTTTCCTTGTTATAAAGTTTAATAGTGCTGCCAAAGTAGCGAAATCCGGAATGAATTTTCTGTAGTAGTTTGCAAACGCCACAAATCGTTAAACTGAACTTTTATCCGTAAGAATTGGGTAGTTGTTAGTAGCGCTTAACTTAGAGTCATCTGGCAAAATACCTTTTGCTGCACGTTTGTGCTCAAGGAATGTGACCTCTGGACGAAGAAAATTGCATTTGTATGGGTTAATTTTTAGATTATGTTGTCTCAAAATTTCAAATACATCTATTAAGTTTTGTGTATGGTGTTGCCTACTACAGCCAATAATGATGATATCATCAATGTAGAGAAATGCCTTATTTGATGCTAGGCCCGAAAATGCGAGGGACATCATTTAAAAAAAAGAGTTTGGTGCAATGTTTAATCCAAAAGGTAAAACTTTCCATCGAAATGATCCACTGAACGAAGTAATATCACGCGAGCCAGCTTGCAGAGGTATTTGATGAAAACCAGAATATATGTAAATCAATAACCGAAAAATATTTCGCACGACCTAGGTTATCTAAAATGTCATCGATTCTGGACAATGGGAATTTGTCCATAATAAGTTTCTTATTTACCGCTATGTAATCGACGCACATTCTATACGATTTCCTGTCATTCAAACTCTTTTTCGGAACTAATATTAGAGGACTATTATAGTTAGAGTTGCTTGGCTCAATTAAATCGCTATCCAGTAGATGTTTAACCTGTCTGTTTATTTCATCTCTTTGGCTATGTGGCAGACGATAATTTTTGATATAAACGGGTGTATTATCGGTCAATCTTAATCTCTGTTCGTAAAAATTAGTTATTGTCATTCTGTCATCCTTTAGAGCCAAGATATCCCCAAATTGTTCACAAACCGGTAACAATTCATCTCTGACATCATTTGGCATTTGTTGCTGAAGAATGGTTCTCAGTTTATCTATACGTTCGTAATTTATGCTACTTTTATTGATAGAGTATGTATACAAATTGCTTAATTTTTCCGCTTGTATATTGTAGCTTGCGATGAATTTTATTTCGTTAGTAGTGTGAACCACACGCAGCATGAGGGTCTTCGATTCAATTATTCCTTTTGCTATGAACACACCTTCCGAAACTTCTTGGGAATCAACGAACATGGTTTCATTGACCTCGGGTAATCGAAAAATTCTGTAAACTTCGCATCTTGGTGGAATAATGCAAGAATAACCTTTAGTTGCTTGCAACATCGGTATTTTAACTTTATTATCCTGAATAGAAATATAAGTTTATAATCATACTTTCACAATCAATCATACACTTGTTATTCTTTAAAAAGTCTTTTCCTAGAATGCCATTAGAGGGTATATACAAGTCATCGTCAACTACGTGTAAAACTTGTGGGATTGAAAAATTGGAGTAAGCTAAGTGGGTGTAAATTGTTCCCAAGCTTGTTATTGCGGAATTTGTTATACCAGTTATCTTTATTTTATTTTTTTCGTTTATTATAACATACGTTACGTTCTAAGCATGATAAGGATATATCAGCTTGAGAATCTACAAGAAAACTACATGGAGCATTTATTTCGAATAAATTTAATTGGATAAAGTCTGCAAAAGTAAGATTTAGACTGTAAACTGAACTAAAAGATTCTCGTTTTCCTGGTTTAAAAGAGTTTGTTTTTTTTTGGTTTAACATTTCCTCCCCCATCAGCAGTTGTTGAGGGGCCTCTGCGTTTAAATTTCTCACTGCAAACCTGTTGTTGTTGCCTCGAGCATAGCCTCTTTGATTAGTGCCACGAAAACTACTTTGAAAAGTATTAAATCTTCTACTACCGTTATTATTTCCATAGTGAAAATTACTACCTCGAAAATTTCCTCGGTTATTGCCGCGATAATTGGTGTTTTGACGTCGGCGATTAAAATTATTTGATTGACTTGAATAGCTTCTAGAATTAGAATGATCAGACCGTAGGGAAAGAACTTGATGTTCCCTTCTCTCCTGCGCCTGCTCAACTACTAGCTTTGCGACCACATCTTTTGGGTATGAAAAAACAGAGGAAGCGAGTATTGATTTTACTAAATCCGATCTGGCGTTTAACCGACACATTTCGACTGTTTGCTCTATGGCCATCTTATGAGCCTTATTTCTCGTAATACCTTCTATTACTAATGAACGCTCCAACGAATCGGCTAAATCTTCCGCTTGCTTAGAAAATTCTACATAATTATTACCTTTCACAGACAATACTGCTATCCTACCTGCTTTAATTCTTTTTCTTTGAGCAGCCTTATTTTATCTATTTTATATTTATATATTTTATCTTCAGGAATATGTATCTTACAGTTGAGTTTACCAAAGCATTTCGCCAATACTCCACGGCAATGTCCTATTTTACCATAAATTTGTTATCTCGTGTTAGGTGTTAATTCCCTGGCATTTTCCCTGGCAAATTCTAATATTGAATTGTAATTTTCCTTAGTTGATATTGCCCGATTTTGTAAGACTCTTTTCTTGATTTTATAAAATTTGTTAATTAATTCTGTAAATTTTTCATCATATGATTCTGACATATGTGTATGTATGATAAATTTTCCAAAACAACGATACAATTAAACGGAGCCCTGAGATTAAAAGAAATAACGAAATCAGTAAATAACAAGAAACTTCAAATCAATATACAAATATCCCATATTATATATCTGATATATTATAAATATTTTATATATTATGTATACTTTTCCCTAACTTTGTTAAATTATTTTCCTCTGGTTGTGAAACAAAATATGATATAATAGTATAATATAGTATGCCCTAAAACTACAGCTTAAAATTACATATAAAGGGTGTTTTTTTAAGCCCGATAGAACTTGAAATTGTAAAAAATAACACAAAAAATTAAATTGTAATCAAAATTAAATCAAAATGGATCAAAAGGATCAATACGTGACATTAACATTTGAAAATGATTTCGGGCATATGGGCACCGCGGCTGTTCTTGACGAAGCGCATTCTGGACGTCCAATTTTGGGCCACTTTTTCCAGCACTGCTGGGCGTATGTCACAAATAACACGAACAATGCTGTCCTCCAAGGCGTCAATTGTTGCTGGTTTATCAGCAGAAACCAGTGACTTCACGTAGCCCCACAGAATATAGTCAAGTGGTGTCAAATCGCACGACCTTGGAGGTCCATTTCTCGAAATCAACTTATAGCCAAATTTTGATTTCAATAAGTCAATGGTTGCGTTCGCTGTATGGCACGTAGCGCCATCCTGTTGAAACCACATCTCGTCCGGATCAATGTCATCCATATTTTCAAACAAAAAATCATTGATCATAGTGCGGTAACGATCTCCATTGACCGTAACGCGAGCTCCGGCCTCATTTTTGAAGAAATAAGGTCCGATGATGCCACCAGCGTGAAAACCGCACCAAACGGTGCATTTTTCTGGATGTAATGGAGTCTGTAGGGTCTGTTGTGGATTGGTCTCACTCCATATGCGGCAATTTTGCTTATTAACAAACCCGTTAAGCCAAAAATGCGCCTCACCGCTGAACACAATTTTGCGATAAAACAACGGTTCAGTTGCCAACTGCTCTAGAGCCCAATCGGCAAAAGAACGACGCATATAATGGTCTCGTGGCTTCAATTCCTGCACCAGCTGGATCTTATACGGGTGTAGGCCGAGATCTTTGCGCAAGATTTTCCACGTAGTGGACGGACAGAGCCCCAATTCCTGCGACCGAATAAATTTGGATCTTCTTCCACACTTTCGTTTACAGCGGCGATATTCTCTTCAGTACGCACATTCCTTCGACGTGTTGGTGTTATTGCATCCTCTAGAGAGTATGTGGTACGAAATCTATCGACAGTTCGACGAATGGCTTGTTCAGATGCACGATTATGTACGCCATAAAAATGACGAAGTCGTCTATAAGTTGCGCGAATCGACGACTGATTTTCAAAGTAAATTTGGATAATTTCGTAGCGTTGTTCAAGCGAGAGTCTATTCATGATGATTTGTCAGAGTATACTGAAACAAATAAAAAAAAATGTTTCATCAAAATTTCATTTTTTGTGTTACTTTTTACAATTTAAAGTTCTATCTAGCTTAAAAAAACACCTTTTAAAAGTTTTAACTTGTAAATGTTAATATTTTTATATTATATTATGGAACGTTTCTTAAAAATATTAGTTGATATATTTATGTTGTGTGGGGGTTGCATTTAAATTCATTTGAGGATTGTATATTAGAAATAAAAATAAAAAAAATACAAATATTTTGTTAATAACAAGTTGTGTTTTTTTCCTCTTTGTTTTTGTAATTCACAGGGTTTACTTAGTAAACGTAAAAATATTAACTCTAATATTTCGTTTATAAGAATATGTGATTTATTTTTTTTTTTAAATATTCCATTTTATAAATTTTTATAAACGACGCTTATAATCCAAAATTAAAATTTAAACACATTTATCAGATAATTGTGTCGTTTGTTAATTTTTAAAATTTATAAGGAATTTCAGTATTTTTTCTTAGACTAACTGAAATGATTTTCTACAATTCTATTTTATACTTAAAGCTTCGTAACTTCCGTTATGGCTTCCACGTCCAAGAAAGAAGGATGATGACATTCCTAAAATTATTGCTGGTGGTGTTATTTACTTTATCAATATTTACTTTATCATTATGTTTGGAAATACTATTTATTAATTCTGTTTGCCTGATGTAACCACTTAAGCCTTTAAAATATGAAAAGTTTCCATATTTGCTCTATCTAAATTGACACCGTTTTCTCATTACAAAGTATAAATTATGCTAACTTTTTTATACATATTTAAATTATAAGTTTGTTATTTATTTTCTTTTATGGTTATGGAGAGCGGTCTATTTTTAAATGAACCGTTTATTTTATGTACACACGTTGAATACTTTAAGTTTTCCATTTGATTTTGTATGATTTACTTCTCTCTTTCCATTCCACTCCATTCCAATCTATTTAGGGTTAACAATTATTTGTAGTTCCCAACAGAATAAGATCAATTGTTCTTCTTCCGTAAGTGGCTGTTGCATGAGATGTTTTTTGTTTTTGGTTGTAGTTTTGTGCTACTTATCCCACTTGATCTTTTGTTGTTGTTTGTTAACGGTATTACTGAAAACTTTAAATGTTTTAAATGTTTCTGTTTTTATTGTCAAATTTTAACTTGAAATTCAATTTTTATAATTATACTTTTATAATTTTATGTTTTTATTTTTACATTTTAATTCAAAAATAATTTTTTTTATAATTATACTTTTATAATTTTATGTTTCATTTTTTCATTTTAATTCAAAATTAATTTTTTAATGATTACTTATTATTGTTATTTTTTCCAGCTTGTACCGCACGTATTATTTTTAAATATCGTACCACTCTTTTTTTTTAATTTTCACTTTAAAACAAAATGTTTTAAAATTTCTCTACAAGTTAGTCCGCAGGTGTTGCTTGTTTGTAAAAGACTATACTAATTTCACAATAGGTATATCTCACTTGCCATTACCGTAATTAATAACGGTTGTTATTGGTATATATTACTTTTGTTTGATTGTTTTTCGGTATTTCTGTATAATGTTGACAGTAATTTTTCCCTCGTTGAAATTTGGGTTATGTGATATTTTTTCCAAATCTATTATTTTTGTGTTTTTGTTAACTTTTCTTGAACCAATATAAAATTTAAATTTAATAGGTTTTGAATCCATCTTGTTTTTTTCATATTACACAAATCTTTTTATTTTTTAATAACAGTCAAAAATGTCAATTTTAGAATTAAAAAAAAAACCCTTTATGTAAATATCTCATCATTGATTAAACAGCTTGTTATTAGAAATTTTATAAAAAAATATTCAGTTTCCACTTAAATCACAATCTGCCATTCCCTGTGCAACGTAAGCAACTGGAAAACTGGCAGGATCGCCATGTAGAATACTCCGCGTCACCCACTGTTTTTTCAATCATCAATCAAACACACCCTTTCACGATTCAATTATAACTAACTTTATTAATCATCTTAAGGCAGGGGCACATAGAATCCGTCATGCGTTATACTTTGACGTATTCAACTGAAGTCAAAGTAACGACGGATGAGGTTGGCACAATGAGTACTTTGTTGACGGATAAGAAATCGGCTGTTTTTTTTTGTTTTTCTGATTTTATATTTTTTTGCAGCAAAGTTTTATTAAAGTGCACATTTGAAATGGAGTTAGACGACATCTTAGTCTTCTATTAATGGTAACTTGTACTATTTATTCCATTATTTTTTATTATTATTTATAATTTATTTAAAAAATATTTTACTACAATAGAGCGAAAACCAAAAAAAAAACAAGAAAAAGAAGCAAATGAAAAATGTCGTACGTCAAAAGTTGGCCAACTTTCATACTTTACGTTGACGGAGACGTATTGATTGTGACAACGCTGATAAGAAAACGTGTATTTCAACTTACTTGTCAGTTGAAAAATACAACGTATGACGGATTCTATGTGCCCCAGCCTTTAAACCTAAACTTAACTAAACTATACAACTAAGCTTATATATATATATATATATATATATATATATATATATATATATATATATATATTTGAAGTTCTTAATCTACTTATACCACTATGCTTATATATTTTACTTCAATATTAAGTGCCATTAGGGCGGCGATACAGAATCAGTAGAATAATTTCACACAAAATTTCATACAGAAACTCGATTTTCGATTTTTCCAATTTTCCGGAGCGATTTTCCAAAATTTTCTTCTGTAAAAACCTTCTCCTCAACAATAAATTTTACAGTAATCGGCCCAGCCGATATATATACAAGTTAAGTTGGTTTTTATTTAACTTATTAAAAAAACACAACTTTTAATTTTTTGAATCTTTATTTATATTTATCACTTGAAAATAAATTTACTTAGCTATTTATACTACATATTTGTTTAATTAGCATAATTGCAGCAACTTACTTTATTATTAAATTTTGCAATATTATCAGTAATGGATGCCTGCGCAATTCGTCGGTTATTTTTGTGACAATGCACTTGTTTTAAATTAGGTCAAATTTGTTGTTGTAGTTTAAGTGTCAGTGCACTTAATGTCTTAAAGATATTTATTGTTTATAAGAGTTTTTAAAAATATGTTTTTAACTTTATTGTTATTAACTCCTCCCTCCTTAGAATCGATTGTCCTCAATCGATTAAAAATATGGTAGTTTGTTAAGGTCTAGTTGAAGGGGTAGCTCTATCTTTTCCGTGCCCTCCGTTATCACTCGAATATTTGACGGTGTAACTGGTGGGATACCTGATCGTAGCACTATCTATTGCGTTTTTTTGTACGTAGTTTTGAAACGCAAGTTTCGTTACTTATGTTAATAATTTGGTTTTTTTTACAAATGAATATAGAGTTTACTGTTTTACATTCATTTATTACTGCAAATATGCTATTTTTATTTTTTAGTACATAATATTAATAATTGAATTATTTCTTTTTACTGGTTTGACTAATATATGGGTATAAGATTCAATTTCTGCTATGGGTATTTTTATAATATAGGCTTACATTGTTGCATTATATAAAACACTTGTTTCGGCAAAACCTAAAGCTTCCTCTGCAGATGCAAATAGCATTTTTTCGCTTTGCAATATCTTAAGAGCTAGGTATATCTAATTCTTTCTCATTAAGTACAACGCTATTAATCATTCTTAATTTTGACCATTGCACGGCATATCTCACATTATTAATTTCCTCTTCAACTAATCGTTTGTATACTTAATACTAATTCGTTATTGAAACTATTACTACTACTAATAGAGTTTGTCAGTTGGTTGGTAACTAGGATAAAATTATGCATTCGTTGGTTAGAGCTTTATTTATTAAAAACTGTTTATTGTTATCTTTATTAAGTTCGTTAGCGTTGTCTTGTAGTGCCACAAAGTCGTCGTGGTCTGGATTGCCTGCCAGGTATTTCCACGCTGTCCCTAGAAAATTAAGTGATTTCTTTACCCTGTGGCTTGTTGATTTTATTGATTCTACTAACTTTTCTGTTTTACGTCTGCTAAAAATTGTTCATACAGTTCGAAATTAACGAGGTGAATTAGTTTAAACGTTCCTTCTTGGATTTTAGCTAGTTCTTTATTTATCGGAATTATGTGGGTTGCTGAATAGTCCGTTATTGAAAAGTCAGTTAAGGCCATTGTCGTCATCGCGATGCATCGTTAGCATTAGTCTGAAAAAAAATTATGTTTTTAGCTTTTAATATTACTTTTATGCACTATTCTATTAGATTTGGTTAGAGCTCTATTTTCCTTAACTATTTCTTTCTTAAATCTCGGTGTGGTTTTCGTACCTAATCTATTATGTATCCTAACGTATATGATTTCGCCTTGTTTATAGTGAATAATTGGATGAAGCTTTGTGGTTATGGATCTTTAAGTCCTGTTGTTGTTTGTTAGTCTTTGAATATTACTGAGTATAGCTTTTTTAAATGGCTTGGGATCCGTGCTAACTGTCCTACCGAAAAAAATTTCTATTGGTCTGTCCTTTATGGAATTATAAAAAGAGTAATTATATTCGTAAACTGCTCTGTCTAAAGGTTTAGTAAATGTCTGATCTTTGTTTTCTGCCTTTAAACAGCGCATAATCTCAGAGGTGGAGTCTCTCGACTTGTCCATTTACAGAACTTTTTTTGTTGTTTTAAAATGTCTTCAACCATAAACGTTATAGATGCAGAACTAAATGATTTCTCATTATCAAAGATAATTGTTTTAGGAACACCAAATAAAAAAGGAAGCTTCCTAAGTGGTTCCTCCCCAATTGCCCTTGACTTTATTTGCTTTACCTGTGCATATTTTAAAAACTTATCTACAGCAGTAAGCACTAAATGACCTCCTGTTTGATAGATATCTATGTGTACTATTTGACCTGTGTGGGTATAGAAGTTTCCTATATTGCAGGTTTATTTGGGTGTCTGTCGTACTTGTTTGCTTTGCAAATTGTGCAAAGTTTAATTATTTTATTTATTTTACCGTTCTTTAGCATAGCGATGTGCTCGCTTATGTGTTTCAATGATTATTTCCTCTTGTCTTTGCTGATTTGTATATCTTCTACTTCTTTCCTTGTAAATCTAATGCAATACTTACTAAAGTGAATTGGAAATATTTCTTGAATTATCCCCATTATGGGTTCGGGGGCCTTAATCCCATGCAATGAGCTTATCCGGATTAAATTCTTGTTCCTTAATATTGTGGCGATGGAAAGTGCGAAAAATTATCTGAAAGTTATAACTTATGACTTGTGCTTGCATTCTTGACAGTGCATCAGCCACTACATTTGTGTGACCAACTTTATAAAAGATTTCATAATTGTATTCCTATAGTTTCGCTTTCCAGCGTTTCCATTTTTCTGTTTGTATTTTTATTGCTTAAAGGCGCAGTTAAAGGCTGATGATCTGTGTAAATTTTGACCTTTGCATGCCCGTACAGAAAGTTTCGCAATGAGGAGAATGCCCAAATTATAGCGAGCATTTCTTTTTCGTTGGTAGCATAATGCTCTTCTGCTTTTGTTAATGTCTTCGAAATAATTGAAATGGGTTCTCCTTTTTGTGAAAGGACCGCCCCAAGGGCAAAATTAGAGGCATCTGTTGTAAGTTCAAAATCTAAGGCATAATCGGGAAAGGATAATATTGTTTCCTCCGAAATTAATGCATTTTTTATCTCAGAAAATGCTTCTTTTGCCTTTTCATCAAGCACTATTGGTATTTTAGCAGATTTTTTTTTAAATTTTACCTTTTTTCCCTCTTAATAGAATAGTTAGTGGGTTTGCTAATTTCGCATAATCGCGAATGAACCTGCGGTAGTAACCGGACAAGCCTAAAAATGAACGTAATTGTTTTATATTTACCGGTTCTGGAAAGTTTGCGATTGTCTCAACTTTCTTTGGGTTTGTTTTTATACCCTCTCCTGATTCAATAAAACCGAGAAATTCGACGTCCCTCTGAAAGAAATGGCATTTCTCCAATTGAACCTTCAAATTGTTCCTATGTTTCTAAAATTTTCCCAAGATTTTTAATACTGAAAATTATGATATCATCAATGTACACGTAGCAAATCTTGCCAAAGTGTTCATGGAGGATATCGTCAAGAGCGCGCTGGAATATGGCAGGCGCATTCTTGAGCCCAAATGGCAATCGAACAAATTCAAATTTGCCGCTTTTTACAGTAAATGCTGTTTTCTCTATGTCTGAATTCTTTAATGGGATCTGTTGGAACCCACTGTAGTGAAAAACGAGTTATTGCCAAGCTGAGCTAGCATACCTTCTATTTTGGGTATTGGGTATGTGTCAGCTATTGTTACAGAATTTAACTTTCTATAGTCGATCACCATTCTGAACTGTTTGTTGCCGTTGGAATCAGGTTTTTTTGATACTATCCATACTGGCGAATTATAAGGTGACCTGGATGGTCTATTTACACCATCATTTAGTAACTGTTTGACTTGACTATCTACTTCATTTCTAAGTGAAGCTGGGTAAGGATAAAACTTACTATAGACTGGTGAATCTGTAGAGGTTCTAATTTCACCTAACCCTTTAGTGCATGTTAACTATACATCTGGTTCTAAAAACAATTTAGGATGTTTGTCAAATAACTGTAGTAAGATTTGACGAATAAGATTATCGGGGTTTGACATTTTTCTAATTTTATTACTATTCCCTTTTATTTGCTAATGCTTGTTTCCTAGTTTCAATAATTTCTTTCTTAATTTCTAATTTCTTTTCATTGTTGCCTTCAAAATGTAGCTCTTGGTACAACTTAGCAATTTTCCTACGGATTTGTACCTTTTTACCTCCTCGTTTTTTTTCTTCTTTTCTGTTACTTTAATTTCAGTATTTGGTTTAGTTTTATATTTTTCCTGCCTTTTTCTATAAGTTTCTAGTGTAATTGGCTTTGGTCCACTAGTTTCATCTAAGAGGAGGTGTTTGGGTATTTGCTTTGACAGTGTGTTCTTTTTTACAATTGTTTCATATTTTTCAAATATTTTATCGATTGTATCTTTTGAACAATTTTCCATTAAAATCTAATTAATTTTAATTCACAAATGTTTAAGTTTTTACAATGTAACATACTTACGGCCGTATACATAAAAAACGCTTACTTGAGCTTTAAAATACACTTTAGTTAATAAACACTTTAAGGCTTAAAGACGTTTGTTAAAAATGGTATTCAAAAACAGTATTTTAGCTAATGTATGCTTTAGTAAAATTAGTGTTTTGACTCTGGCAATGCCACTGTTTTCAGTTGTAACCTTGTAGTTAACGATGTATAAAAATGAATATTATATATCCGGGTAGTTAGATCCATCAAAAATGTTTTAATTGTTTTCAGCCAAATCAACATATTTTTTTTTGTTTTTTTATTGATCTTTTTAATAAAAAGCAGAGCACCCAAAAAAGATCAATTTGCAAGGCTTACGAAGAACTTATAAAGAATTTGTCCATATTAAAAAAATAATTATTCGGATAACGAGCTTTGTTTTCATTTGTTTTGATTATATGTACATCAATAAAACTTTTGTCTAAAATAATTAATTATAATTATATAATTATAATAATATATTATATAATAATTATATAAATATGATAATTAAAGATGTTAAGATGTTTTATATTGAATGGCATGTTATGTTTTAGTTTTTATTATTATTTGTACACTACAATTTGTTTTTAATAAACATTTTTAAAAATTTTTGGAATAACAAAGTACAACTATCAATTGAGCCGTTTACAGTGAAAGTGGCATTAATCACAAGTGTACAGTTTTCTTTCATTTTTAATAAATTTGAAATTAATAAACTGAGAAGTATTGAGATTTGTTTGAGAGTAGTGTTGTTAATTAACGGTATAACAAACATGTTTATTTTGAAAGTGGCGTAAGTCGCTGTACTCAGGAAATTAATTACGGAGCTTAGTGTGAAAAAAATGTAAACATGTAATAAGTTTGTGTAAAGTATTGTTGTGATTATTGGACTTATTTTTATTAGTATGAAAGAATAGTGCAGTTTACTGAACTATATTATAGTGATATCTAATATACTACACAGGAGGTTACTTCGTGGTGTATAAAATCTCTAAGAATGTCACAACTCAAAAGCATATTATTGCACATAGTGACTTATGTAAAGGACAAAATAGTAATAGTAGTAATAGCCCCCTATCGAAAAAATCCTTCACAGTACACAACATGGAGAAGAAAGATTTTATTTCAACACAATCAGTAGAAAAATCCGTTTCAGAAAGAAAAGTAAATACAGACTAGTTGAAATGGCTAAAAATCCCTATAAAATGTTTTATAAACTAATTTAAAATAAAAAAGATGACCAAATAAAAAGTGACTTATCCCACATTTAAAATAAACGGCTCAGTTTATTGTAAACATAATTTGTTTTGTTTTTAAACTTTCAGTAATAAAATTTAACTGACAATTTATTGTAGGTTTAAAGAAGGTTTTCCTACTTTAAAGTTAACAAAGGTATTTTAAGGTTAAAGCGCTTTTTGAATACAACTTTAGGAAATTATGCTTAACAACGGCAGTTAAACCTGCTTTAAGTTTTTATGCATACGGCTGTTATAGTTTAATTAAAAAAAATTTTATTATATTTTAAATTGCTTTTTTACGCAAATTGTTCTAGGCGACCGTTAGGTTGCCGGAGAAAAAGATTTCTTATGTTAAAAAAAAGTCCTATCTCTTACACTAGAACTACAAAGTCCATCCTTGTCCGCTAGCTTGCGGTCTACGCGTCCTTTTTGCTGCTGGTGCTACTACTAAGGGGCCACTTCAAACACTTGGATGAATTAGTTAGGTGTATCACTACTTCCTGGGGGGAATGTCCTTGTATGTATCCTACTCCCACTTCCTTACAACTAGTATGAACACTTGAATTAATTAACTAGTGGCATCACTACTTCTTGAAGGGAATGTCCTTATATGTATCCTACTACCACTTCCTTTCAACATCCTACCTTTTGCTTGGACGCCAGTTAAGTTGGCTTTTACTTAACTTATTAAAAAAAACACAACTTTTAATTTTTTGAATCTTTATTACTTTAAAGATAGAATATTAATCACTTGAAAATAAATTTACTTAGCTATTTATACTTCATATTTGTTTAATTAGCATAATTGCAGCAACTTATTTTATTATTAAGTTTTGCAATATTATCAGTGGTGACAATGCACTTGGTTTAAATTGTAACAAAAGTTTTAATGTGAAGTCAGCTATTTTGGTGACAATGCACTTAGTTTTGAATTAGGTCAAATTTGTTCAAATTTGTTATATATATATATATATATATATATATATATATATATATATATATGTTATAGTCATATATATTTCCACACATTAAACGTTTTAGTATGCCTAGAAATAAAACAAAATATTGGTGCTTTATGAATAAATTTGCAAATGAAAGCTTTTCAATAGTAAACCTTAAAATGTATAGATTATGCTAGTTTAAAATTGTTAGCAAAAAACTTAGCGGGTGTTGACTTAAATTGCAAAAAGGAAGTATACGCCTTATTTTTCAAAATTATTTACACACTTATTTTGTATGTCAAAAGTATTTACACATTCGTGAAATTAAGTTAAAAACGTTGCAATCTTTTAAAAAACCTCATTTGTTTTGATAGTTAGCAAATTTAAATTGCATAAAATTAAATAATTATAGAAAAGTCACTAAAAAAGCGTTTAGTGAAATTCCCATCGAAACGCGAGTTGAGATAGCAACGAAGTTTGGAATGGGTTCCTCGGCATCAGACTTGGGAAAAGAGTACGGAATATGTCGGAAAACAGTGTACAATTTAGTAAAGAAGAAAGCAACCTATGGAAACCTACAAAATAGGGTCAGAACTGGTCGGAAATATGTGACAAACAAAATAGAAGATCGTTCTATTCTTAAATTATTCGCAGAAAATCCATTCGCAAGTCCGGTTAAAGTTGCGCAGACACAGAACACATCATTGGAAAACCTGTAAGTGAATCCATTATTCGGAGAAGATTAAGGACGTATTATATAAAGACCTACATCGTGAGAGAAGTAATAGACATACCTGAAAAAAAAACGTCTAGAATTTGCCATGGAGTATATCCATAAGCCAGTGGAGTTTTGGCATAATGTATTATGGATGGATGGAAAAACTTATATGCACCTTTCGAAAGGATCGAAGCATAAAGCAGTACAACCTCTTAATCGTTTCGGTGGGGGTTCAGTAATGTTTTGGGGATGTGTATCATACAATGGATTCGGAGATCTAGTACCAATGCAAGATACTCTAAACCAGGCAGGATATATAGATATTTTGAATGACCATGCTTTTTCTTCGGCTCGGAAGTTATTTCCTATTAAAATTTGGATTTTGCAGCATGATAATGCTTCATGCCATAAAGCATGGTTACCAACAACGTTTTTAAATCGAGTTGGAAATGTTCTTCCATGGCCATCCCAGATTCCAGATCTAAATATAATAGAGAATGTATGGGGATTCATAAAAAGGCAGAGATCTATCCAAATGGGCCGAAAACGAGAGGCAACTATTGATGAAATAATAAATATCTGAAACAACTTAGAAATCGAGTTTGTACGCAATTTGATTGCATCTATTCTAGCTAGACTACAAGCTGTTATAGATAGTGAAGGAAATTTATCTGGCTACTAATTATTTTTGTTTTTTTTTTGGTGTTTTATAATGGTTTTTCTATTGTGTAAATACTTTTGAATGTAAATAAATTTGTGTAAATAATTTTGAAAGATGAGGTGCAGACTTGTTTTGTGTTTTTAATCAACAACTATCAAGTTTATTGCTAAAAATTTTAAACTAGCATAATCTATACATTTTAAAATTTACTATTGAGAAGTTTTCATTTGCAAATTTATTCGTAAAGTACCAATATTTTGTTTTATTTCTAGGCATACTAAAATTTTTAATGTGTGTAAATATATATGACTATGACTGTATATATTAAAATGAATAATTTTATTTTTTAATGTAATAATATAATATATAAAATAATTTTAGTTCAAATCAAAGCAGTAATTGTATTTGAAAGTTAACAAAGAATATAAGTTTTTTTTCGACGTGTAGACCAGACAGACTGACTACTAATAAAAAGTGCAATAATCGTCAACACTAATATGTAAAATAAAAATAACCAAACAGCCGTGTTATAGAAATTAATTTGCATTTGATTGCATTATTTTTATTTAAAATTAAAAAAATTTTTAAATATATGTATGTACATATTTAAACATTTTTTTGAAATGTTTTTACATTTAATTATATATGTATGTTTATATTAAAAATTAACTTTCCCTTCTCTTACAAAATATTTTGAAAATATATACCTTATATCTAATGTGTAGGAACCACACTTTTGTATACTTTCTAAGCCTTGTGCGTTATTGGAACTAATGTGCCGTCTGCAGTATAGTGGTCAACTAAGTTTTTGCTATAATATAATGAACGTTTGAGGCTCATTAAATAATTGTGTAGCACGCAGCATGCAAGTGTCACTTGCCTTGTTTTTAATGGATTCCGCTTAATTGGGCTGCGCATGACAAAATACCAAAAGTGTTTTCTATTACTCGCCTTGCTCTTGAGAGGCGATAATTGAAAACTCTTTAAATAGCATTCAAATTTCGAGTTCTATAAGGCTTTAATATATTAGTACTTAATGCAAAGGCATCATCAAAATCAGTTTAGTTCATCCTTAAAAATTTTTGTACAACTCTGGAGTTGCAGAACTTAGGTCTAACCGTAATTTTGCACTTTTCGGCGTTAAATCCAGTTACGCACCCATTGCTTCTCTATCTCCTATTTTTTTCGTCTTCCTCTAAAAATAATGAAGCAGCTGCTCCACAACTTAATACAAATAAGGTTTCACAAACCTCCATATCGATTTTTTATGATAACACAAACTTACTTTTTTTGGCAGAAATTTGTAGTTATTAACGTTAAAAAAAAAAAAACAAGTGTGACCGCAAGGAAAACATTTTTGTTCCTATTTTGCTTAAAACTGTTTCATAGTCGTTTGAAAAAATAAATTTAGTAAAATATTTTGTGCTAATGTGTCCATTAAATAAACACAGAAAAATTTTAAAGCAAATATGAGCAAACATATTTGAGGAAAATATATTATATATATGACCGTAGCTTAATTTATGAGATTACATTCATCAA
Source organism: Trichopoda pennipes (assembly GCA_030448955.1). Lineage (NCBI taxonomy): Eukaryota > Metazoa > Arthropoda > Insecta > Diptera > Tachinidae > Trichopoda > Trichopoda pennipes. The sequence continues at coordinate 4,905,528 of JASKUP010000004.1, read as the reverse complement.
TCATTCATTGATGTGCTATTATTGCGTTTAGGTGTTAATTGTTAAATAATGTTAATTTTTTAGTCCTGGTTTAGTCGTCTTGATTTTAAAATATGATATAGAATTGCCTTTCACAATTCTTTGTGCGGAAGCTAGCACAATTGCAGCTAATGCGTTTCCGAATAAAGTTCGCGCTTTTGCAAAACACTTAAATCGCATTCATTTAAGATGCTTTTCAGCTAAAACATTTCAATTTTCTGAATAAAAAATTTGCCCGCTAGAACAACTTCTGGTAAACATTTGAATTTCGGTTTCTTTCTGTTTTAATTTTTGGAACAAGAAATAGCAACATTCGCACAATCGCAATATCAATGCTCTGCTGATATTTATATCGACCAAGTGTCGATCATCTTCGGTCAGTTACAAATGAAGCAGCGTATTAAGGGCGTACCAGTAATATATATTACATTTTTTGTTTTATCTCATCATATTTAGCATTTTGTAAAAAAAAAAGAACTTTTACTTACTCAAAGTTTATTTTTCGAAGGGATAACGCTCCGGCAGTTATGTAAAAAGTTTATGTTCCCTAAATTCGAACATCTTTTGCTTTTCTTTGCTTTGCTTTGCTTTAACAGACGAAGCGTCTTTCGCAACAAATCTTTTGACACTTCAAAGTTTTTGGCTTTGATTTTAAAATGTTTCCTTTCAAAACTAATAAATAAATAAAGTAATCAAAATAAGTGTAAAAGAGATGCAAAATTTATTTAATAGAAACAAAAGAGATATATTTTTAGTGTTTATTTTAATAGAATTCGAAGATTTATGACTATTTGATCCATTGTGTTTAGTCATCTCAACACCCTGTAATAATTTTGTGCTAACAAATTTCGAAGAAGATTTGTTGTTTAAAACTTTTTCAGAACACCCTATATAAATTTGTGTGCAGAGTGATCTATTTCTCTTAAAATAATTTCTTCAGAAATGAAACAGAAATAGTTAATGGGACTCTGTCTATAGATCAATAATGCAAATTCAGATTTGTGAATGAGAATTAATTATAACAAACAATGATAATCATTCAAAATAATAAATACAAGTAATAGTCACTTTAAATACAATATAGTGAAATTACTACTACAAATCAAACGACTATAACTAAATTGCAAGTTTCAAAATCAACAAAAACACAAACAATTATACATCTTGTTTCTGAACTCTTCTATGCAAGGCATCTTTAAGATTGTAACAGTTTTATATTAAAAAAAAAAAAATAAGTTTTGAGTTGGGCGAAATAATTTATATATCCAAAAGTTAATCTTTGGTACGTTAAAAATGATTATATTATATAAATTAAAAACATTTAAATATGTGTGTGCAGTTTAACAAAAATTAATTACAACACAATCTGACACATTTTACTTCTTTAAACATTTTAATAAAGAAATGCGATAAATCATTGCAAAGTAATTATATCAACTCTTTCAAAGCACTATTACAGTATAACAATTTTACAAAGGCCGACAGTTTTAACACAAACGTTTTTTACTTGAACTATTTGAATGATTAAGCCTGGCTAAGTACTAATTAAAAGATTTTAATCAAAACATTTATGAATTAAATAATAAAATAACAAATTCTTTGTTAAATTATGCAACCAATCATATTATTTAATTGCAGCATTTTTTACTTGCATGATAAATGCACCGACACTTTTCGAGTTAAAAAAATAATAAGTAGAAATGTCAATGAATTGAAAAATACCATCGTCTATTGCAGAAGCTGAAGATGTTTTTAATACATTATTGTATATGCTGACATAATATTTTTGATATAAGCGGCAGATGAATTCAAATAAATTTTATTGCCATAACATAACGCTTGTAGCGTCATCAGCATCATCAATGAACGCAAATATATCTGGGATTACAACATCACAAGATCTTGCACCTTGTAATTCAAACCATGTTGCGTCTGGTCTTAACTGCAAGGAATCGCTGTCCCGCAGAAATCATACAAGTGGAAAATTTTCACACAGTAGTAAGCGGGTTAATAACTGTGGCGCTGCATACAGTAATGAAAATACCAATAACGATGCTTTTTCCGCTTCATCTGCCAAACATGCTGCTTCAAATATAAATAATGGGAGCCACTGTTATAACTCATATGGAAGCTATATAAACGTTATGTCAGCTCCACCAGGAACAATGCAATATCATCGAAATAAACTAATACCACAAGAGTATCAGTGAGTATTTAAACGTGCAAATTTTACAAATGCCACTGCGTTCGCTATTGCGTACATGAATTTCATTTTTAGATCTCGATTATATCACAACGCTGTCGATTACAGACTTCGTAATGAGTTTTATTCTGACAACAGTGTAACTGCTATAAATGGAGAAGAGAGTAGCAGTGAAATTGCGCAAATTAATCCCCCATCACCCTCGCGTTCAATGCAATTGCAGGGACAAATGCAACAACAAAATAATCACCAGCTACAACAACAACTACATTCTCATCATCATCATCATCAAATATCTACACAAGCATCGCAACATCATTATCATCATTACAATCAACAGCTACCATCTCATTCTGCTGGCAGTATTCAACTTCAACACAATAATTCATGTAGCCCCACAGCCACGGCAGACCCTGTCGGTGATACCATTAGCTGTAACTTAGCTTTAGGTAATGGTCAGATTGCAACAGCAACACAAACAAATCAAAACAACAACCTTGATTTCGCGGTAGCTCCCACATCGTTGACTATTAGCTCACTGCAGTCTCAAATGCCTCCAGTACTATACACAGTACATCGAGTCGTAACCACGGCCCAGATACAGACAGCAGGCGGCAATACATTTACATCATCCTCAAGCGTATCTAGTGTAGTTAGTGCAGTTCGGAACGAAATTGACAGTATGACAAACGTTGCAACACCCGTGTCTACGAGATCGAATGAAGCATGTTTCGTAGCAGATATTTCAAGATGCCATGCAAATATTGTTGCGGAAGGAAATTTTTCTAACATGTCAGCTGAACATAATTTAACAGGTATGCAAAGTTGTTAAAGTTATTATAAAGGCTCTCTAATCGGAAGGATCAAATCTTGATAGCCTATGACGATTTTGCTCTAATGTGTATTAAAATTTTCTATCTCTATCTCAAATATGTTTTATTGTCGTAACGTTGTAGCATATTTAAAATTTGTTTTTGCCTCTTTAAACACCAAATAATAAAAAAAACTCAAATTTGCATTACGATTTCTTCTTTAGGCAACATTACAAATGCAAACAACTATTTGACAATTGAATCCAAAGAGGCTGGAGCTATAGATGCAACTCGTACAGCAAACGCGCATACAGGAAGTACACCACAAATGCCTAATAACACCTATAAAAGTAATGTGAAAACAATATCCTCGATTTCAAGACCCCTTCAAAATGTAAGATAATAAATAAAGTATAAATATAATAATAATAAATATATAATAATAATAAATGCTGGAATGACTAATAAAGGTCATTCCAGCATGTGTGTATTTAATGTCACGTGTTGCCGTACATATGGAGATTGAAGGGACAGCACAATGCCCTTCTCAGGTAATGCTGGCTGCTGCTCTAGGCTGTGAAGAATTGGGAATAGCTAATAAGTTACTGGCACAAAGTATTTTTGGGTTATGGATGACAAGTTCGCTTCTTGAAATTCAACTTAAATCGTACCATAGACCGTACGCTGTCCGAGTTGCTTGGCATAACCTATTACAAAAGTTTAGCAATAGAAACCTTATTGAAAAAAAGCATGACGAGCCTATGATTATGTTAAAACGAAATGTCTTTTTCTCAAAACGTGACGAGGAAAAAATAAAGTAAGTATTTTACTTAATTAAGTACGTATTTGTTTGCATATGTATATGTAATATTGTTAAATTAACTTTCTTTAAAAGGGCAAAGTCTGTTAATAAAATTCATTCTGATTAAACTTTTATTATACATTTTTTTAAATAAGTCTTAAATAAAAATATAGCACGGCCGTTTGTATATTTTTACTAAAAAATACTAGTACGTGTGGCTATCGATCCCATGGATCGAATCTTAGAATCATATAAAAATATTGCAAATGTTTAAACTAAATATTAAAAATCGTATCAAATATAAGATGCAGAAAAGAACAATTTATTTTGAACAGTTTTCAAGGCTTGTATGTATGCCTATCGCTTATATCTATCGCATATGCTTTAGAGCAAATACAAAATTGTTCATTTTAGTTGATAGGAATTTCCCTAGTGTCTTAAGAAACTCAGATAGGCATTGAGAGATAGATAGGGACTTTCAACGTGTATAAAATTCAACCTGGTACAAATAGCAATAGAACATGTAATTTAAATTAAATTTATTTCTACAGCATTTCATGCATAAAATGATTTTATTTGACCGCAGCTTTACATTTTTTAGAATATCTTTATTATTTATAGCATTTAACGAAATAAAAGATAACAGCTGGCATAAATACATTTGATTTTTTTCTCTGTTATTAAATTATGCGGCTTATCGTCAATTTATTTTACAATACTTTTTATTTGTTGTTGGTAATTTGTATTGCAAAATTTATTGGAAATCCTTTACCTGTTTAAGCCCAACATAAATTTATTATATTTGCATCTATGTATTATTTCCCTTTTTTTTAGAATTTTTCCGAAAAAGGTGGTATTGTTTTTTTGCTTATATAATTGAAGCATACTTCAGTACTAGTAAATTTATTTGGACTATTTTAAGGAGAACCTATAGCAATTTTTTTTTACTTATTTATTGAATCATCAATTCCAATTTGATTTAACAATAAATATTCAAATCTTAACCTTAAAAAAACAAAAAAATGTTCATTAAATGGTGAGCCAATGCTAAACAAATTTAAAGATTTCGCGGGTGGTTTATCCGGTAGCCGTACGTCTCTCATGTACGGCTGAGTGAAAGAGTGTCGTGTCTTCTGAGGGTGAAGCTCTAGTTTTTCTACATATTTTGCTACCTATATTAAGCACACAGATTTTACCAAAGGTATATCTAGATTCTTATGGATTCGTTCATTTCTGACATTCCAAGGGGCTGCCGTGATAAAGCGGAGAATTTTATTTTGTCGCCTTTAAATTTTTTCAAGGCAGTACCTCATAATTAGATTCCATAGGACCATATTGGTTTCAATAATGAGTTGCGTAATATAATTTTACAATCAAGGCTTAATGTAGAGTTTCTTCCGATAAGTCAATACATTTGTGCTGCTTTTAATTTCATTTGGAACAGCTTAGCTGCAATATGCGTTTTCCGTGTTAAGCGACGATCAAGGTGAACACCGAGATACTTAACTTCCGTGTGTTGCGGTATAGTCTGACTATTTATTTGTATAGGTGGGCATGTTTCTCTACGGAGGCTAAACGTTTTGTGTATACATTTCTGTTAATTTATTTTTACCTGTCATTGCTGTAACCATTTTACCAGATGGTATGTATACTCTTGCAAGATACGAGAAGCAGCTAATGGGTCTTCGTGGACGCTCAAAAAACCTGTATCATCAGTGAATGTAGACATGTGAATGTTTCTGTTGAACCGAAGGTCAGAGGCATACCTTAAGTCTAGTAAAGGACCGATGATACTGCCCTGGGAAACTCCAGCTTTATAGGACTGTGGAAGGCTAAGAAAATTCCCCTCTTTTACTATAAATTTTCGTTCATTTAGATAACATTTTAGAAGCGTGACTATGTTTTCGGTTAGTTTTCTTGTTAATTTGAGGATTAGACCCCGTGCCATACTTTATCAAAAGCTTGTGAAACATCTATAAAGAGCGCAGAATAATATTTCTACTTTTCGAAGGTTTCTCTGATCACATTCACAAGTCTATGAGTTTGTTCAATAGTGCTGTGTTGCTTCCTAAAACCGAATTGATGATGTGGAATGCACACCGATTATACTTACTATTGGGGCCAACTGCTCATGTATACCCTTTCAAATAGCTTTGACAAATTAATTTAATTGGACGATACGATTCGAAATCTTCCATTCTGAGGGATAGCGTTCAAGCCGTAGAATACTATTAAATTTTTAGATTATCCTTTTTGCGTATGTACGGCAATTCTTGAAGAATTTTGTTGCTTGTTTTGTCGACACCTGGAGCTTTCTTAGGTTTCAAGCTGGTAATAGCCTTTTCAATCAAATTTCGTACACGATCAGATGTATTTCCAGTTAATATATTTTTTAAATAATTAACGAATATAATACCTTTTTCAGCATCCGTTCTTGTCCAGTCACCGTTTGAAGATCATAAAGGAGGTTTAGATATCACTGACCTTTTAAGTCCCCTGGCCGCTCGCCATTGCGAATAATCTGATTGTAGTGTTGAATCGAGGTTTTCAAAAAAATTTTTAAGAGAAGCTATTTTATGCTGTTGTAACAGTTTTCTAAGTTGTTTGGTATATATCTTCAGCCTTAATTTTAATTGGGGGGATCTGTATCGTTGCCGAACTCTCTTTTTGTCAGCCAAAAATCTTTCTATATCCACAGGAAAAAATTTTATTTAATCTCACTTTTCCAACTGCAGTAGACGAATTTTGGGCCTAAGATTTGCTTTAAATACTCTGATAGAGTCATCAATTTCAGCTGGTGTTTTTAGCGGCATATTTTCCGAGCAGTGACTACTCAGGTATTTCTGCAGATGGAATTTATATCTAGGTGATGAAATTATATGTGAGTATATAGTAATAATAGCTGGCAAGTGGTCTGAAGATATATCTGAAGATGGTTCAACTTCAATAATTTCGCTTGGCATAGCTTTTTCTATTGCAAAGTCGATAACATCTGGAATTTCTTAACGATCCGCTGGCCAGTATGCTGGCTATCTACTTGCAACCACATTTAAACCCATTTTGAAAATAGTGTCAAGCAAGACCCGACCCTTAGGAGTTATCAGACGAGAACCCCAGGATTTGTGTTTAGCATAGTAGTCGTCAGCTGGTACAAATCGGGGGCCAAGTGATATTGATTTTCGGTTACTGAAAACCTGGGAGGATAATATAAAGGTGAGATCAAAAGATTTTGATTACGACTCTCAATACATATACTTGTTGCTTGAATGTAATCTTTACAGAGATCACTTAGCAGGTAGTGTTTTATTCGCGTTTTTATTAGTATTCCTGAGCCACTACAAGCTCGGGTAGCTTCAGGATGTCAAATGAGTCTCTGAGATATCGAGGCTTCAATATGGCTAAAATTAGGGCCAAAAACATCATTTTTTTTGTAAAAGAGAAGTACCACTTCAGGCAACAATGCCTATTCTGTACATTCTGGTTACTCTTTAAAACATTAGCATATGAAAATTGACTATTAGGTGGTTTTTGAGCTATAGTCATGTTAGGTTTTAGATTTGAGCTTATAGGTGGTTGAGCTAACTGCGAATAGTTAAAATTATTATTTTTCTGAGGCGCAGAAAAATCTCTTTTCCGGACGGATAAGGCTTAAATAAAGTGTAAAGAGGCCATCCCCTATATGTAGCAGCGTGGTTACCAGTGCAATTTTCACATTTTTTGCGCTGGAATCACTTTTATTTTGTTTCAATTTGCGGTGCTTTGTAATTCCCCACATGCAACACAAACAGAAGACAACTTGCAATAATTTTTTGTATGGCCGAATTCTTGACAATTAAGGCATTGAATAGGTCCACTTCTCTTATGAGGCTGTTCCACGGTAATTCTTCGGTGCATCAAATATTTTAATTTGTATATCGGGGAATTTAATTTTTTCTAATTTTTAGATCATCAGGCTGTAATTTAATTCTAAATATAGGCTCTTTCCTTATTTTTAATGTTGCTTACATTCTTAATCTTAAAACCGCTATTTTCAAGACCAGCCTTAACTACCTCTGGATCTACACACGTATCGATACCTTTCAAAACTACAGTTAAGCCTTTAGCACTCTTTATTTGGTATGTGAAAATTTTTATTTTGAGATTTAAACTCCGAAACCAATATTCTATAATTTGCCTCCTGCTTTACATGTATTTTTGTGTCGTTAATTTTTCCGCGCTTAATTGCAAGCTAAAATTTTGTTCTCTTAAGTAAATAGGTCGTGGTTTGCTCGATTTTATAGGCTTGCATCTTCTTCCTCATGTTCGTTTAAAATCGCAAAACGATTATCAGAGTTTTTCTTTCCAATTATATCTTTTGAAACTTTCATCGTTGAATCAATTTTAGCAGGTTTAGGACTTCTTCCCCGTTTTAGCACCGTTATGTAACTATCCATACCCGTTTGAATTTTATTATTACGGCTTTCTTGTTGTTTATTCAAGATCACTATTTAATACTAAAGGAGAACATGATCGCGCACGAGTAAGTGTTTGATTAGGGTTTATATTTAATTTATTTTTTTCGTTTTTGTTGTCCTCTTCAGCAACCAAAGTTAAGTAAACATTCTTATTGTTAGTAGGTTAATTGTTGTTTTTAGAAGAGTAATTAGTTTAGAGATTTGTTTTTGCAAAAGCAAATAAAGGAAAATTTGCGTCAAAGATTGTAACGGTTTACATTCTAACCATATCCAATTTTAAAACACAACATTTGAATTACATCAAAATTCTGGGAGTGCAAATCACCAATTCGAAAAAAGTCAACAGAGTATTATTCTACATACTTCATCTACTTGTATAAAGAGCATATTTTTACGTTTATTCCTTTTAATAAATGTTTCGCTATTTTAAGTTCTTTTATTGCAAAATAATAAAACAGCATTTTGTAGTTTGAAATTAAACGATTTATTCACTTTCAATGCACACAAAATAAGCAGGGTGGCAACATAACCACTATAACGCCTAAAAGATGCTTTATTATTTTATTGTCTTTTCTCAAGGATGTTTCAACTAGAATTGAACGTATTTCCCCGCAGTTGGTGCTTATATATCTGTTTTAAGCAGTTCACACATATACAACATATTTCACATCATCCCATATTGTTGTTGGTGCCTGCTTGGCTGTGTTTTTTGTTGTTCCGTGTTAGTTGTTTTTGCAACCTGTTGTTTAAATTTTTTCCTGGAGTTCATAATAAGCATGTTGCTATTGTTTTTGATGTCTTAGAAAACTACGCAGCTTGTAAAATACACAATAGGCCATTTCCTTTACATTTTTACTAATAATTATTTTCTTTTACAACTTAAACAAATCATCTTCATAACAATATACTTAAGTTGTAGGAGCTTCGCAAACCTCGCCTTTTAATAAATATTTTCTCTATTTATATGTAAAAAGAAAAAAAACTTCATTAGATGGCGAGGTTTGGTATATGTACTTAATACAAATAGAGAAGAGAATTACGGACGGCGCATATGTAAAAAATCTGTGCGAGTTTAGGGAAGTGGACAATCAACATGATACCAACATGCTCTTGGCGGTTACACTTCGCTTTCGTGCGTCTGGAGATGGCTTCAAAAGTTTGTCTATTGTTTTTCTTATTGCTCCAAACACCATATCTATATGTATTTGTGCGAGAGGTTTGCGATGCAATTTACAAAGTATTGAAAAATGGATATTTAAAGGTAGACATAATCACATCCGTATATCCGTAAATTAATAATATCACATTATGCAGTTTTTACAAACAACAGTTGCGGTTAGATATTGCCCAAATATTCAATGAAAGATGAAGTTTCCCCAATTGTATAGCAGCAGTTGATGGAAAACATATTGTGATGAAGGCTCTACCGCGGTTTGGAAGTACCTATTATAATAATAAGGGTACTCACAGTATAGTACTCATGGCCATTGCTGACGCAGAGTAAAATTTCTTTACATTGATGTCGGCTGCAATAGAAGATTTACGTATTGTCCAAGACATTTTGTTGCAACATTCAGCCATGCGTTTTTTCTTTTTTGGCGGTTTTTATAATATACGGAAGAGTACTTCCCGAAGCATGGGTTTTTATCTGTGATGGTGAAACTCATAACCTCTTCCGTAGACCATGCCATTGTTACTCCCCCCGGGGGCACACTATAAGTCTTTTTGGATCCTACAACCATCTAGACTTGGGTCTTGCGGCGTAAAAGGGAGCCCAGTCCCCTTCAAGGCGAGTAGGAGCCAACTGGACAATCCACTATATTTCCACGGGAACCAGTGAGCCTCAGAGTTTCGCTATTTGTCTCTTTAGGCATTTAGCTGCTCTCTGTCTGATTATCGGGAGTATCGCGGTGGCTGTGTGTTTCGAGGCCCTTGCTTGAGTTTGCGGGTCGGATCATGCACAATGAACACAATGAATGGTCCTCTTATTTGTTTCTGGCGTTGCCGATATTTCCACACTCTGCAGCACAAATTTTGTTGAACAAAGTATTGTCTTCATCCGTATCCATGATCCTAAAAATGATTAAACATTATATATCGAGTATTTATAGAATACTTCTAAATTATACTGATATTTAATTATAATTAATTTCACTCTGCTACTTTGATATCACAATCGATCGCGTTTCTATCAGAATCGGCACTTTGTTTCCCTTTTTCTTAATTAGCAATGTCATTGTCCCTGGCTTTAGAGTCGATAATATTATCCTCAACATCATTCAGCAATGAAATCTTGTCTCTAATGACTCGATTAAAAATAAGTTCCGATCGAACTTTCCCAGTTGTACCATGAGGTGTGAAGTTGTACATGAGTGTAAACCTGCGAATCTATGTTTTATAGTCCAAATCATGCGAGTGAACAATTTGAAAACATTTTATTAGTGGCTCAAGTTTTCGACATCTCCATTGGCTTGGGGCCAATAAGGCTGTGATCTCATCAATTCACTATTATTGGTGTTGCAAAATGCCTTGAATTCTTCGCTTACGAATTGGCGACCGTTATCAGCTGTTATTGATTTCGGATATCCGTATCGGGCAAATATCTCCTCGAGAAAGCCAATAATTTCTGTTGATGTAATCTTCTTGATAAATTTAAGTTCATGGTATAGCAAATAGTAATCAATATTTACACATACAAAATCGTGTTTTGGCAAAGGGCCTAATAAGTCCATTGGTACACAAGCCCAGGGACTATCTGGCATGGTTCGTCTATACATGGGCGCAGGTGGTATCGGTCGAGATACCAACATACATTCATGACAGCTCTTGACATATTTTTCTCTATCTCGATCGACCAACGGCCACCAAATCTTTGCTGGAATTCTGCGCTTCATTACGGTTTTGCCTGGATGGCCTTCATGCGCCATATTGAGTACTTGCTTTCTCAGTCCTCTTCGAAGCACGAGTTTCGCTTCGAGGGGATTGTGGCGTGTTTCTAGCTCAAATTGAACCCCTGCTAAGTAGTAGTAGAACCTCTCTACAGCCCACACCAGAGCGAGACTGTCTTTTTCCGTTTGTGAGTAGCGACGCTCAACTTCAGAAAGTGCTTTACTGGCAAAAGACACAACATACGGAGTATCTTCAGTGAATTGGATGAGGACCGCTCCCAAAGCTACAGGACTGGCGTCAGCAATCAATTGTGTTCGTAGGTATGGTGAAAAATAAGTTAGTGCTGGAAGCTCCGCCAACTTTTCCTTGAGTTTTACAAATGCATCATTCTGTCTTGTAGACCATACAATTTTTTCATTGGCTATTGTGTTTGCTCTTAAAGGTTATAAATTTACCTAAATAGGTTCCCAGACGTAGAAAACTTCGAGTTTCCTCACGGGTGTTTAGAACTCGAAAATTTTAAAACACTATCGATTTTGTTCGGGTCGGCACTTATGTCATTTGGTGATAGAATATGGCCCAAAAATTTTAAATTTTGTACCTTCCATAAACATTTGTTCTTATTTAGAGCTACATTCCAGTCTTTAAATGCGGCAAGAACATCTTCCAAGGAGTGCTCTTTTTCCAATAACCTCTTTTGCAAATCCGCAGATGCCCAGGAGTTAATGAGTTTGTTTTTTGATGCTGATTTCCAGAATATCATTCTTCGTTTCACCAAATACACACCTCGAAGCCTGTTGCCGCGTCCTCAATAAGAATTTATTAAATGTTTCACCATGGTCTGCCTTAAGTGATCGAAACAAATGCCTCTCAAATGTTGAATTTCTTTCTGGGGAAAAATAGTTAGTCAATTTGTCAACTTATGTTTTATAAGCATCTTCTTTTACCCCACAATTAAGCGCACCTTGAATATTATATTCAACTTCCTGCTACCGACAGAACTGATGTTTCTTCCGCCTGAATGTAGAGAGTAAATGCTCGTAACCACTTTTCCCACTCAGTACGAATTAGCGATTTGTCAATCGCTTCACAAAGAAATGGCCTAATTCCAGTGGTCTCATTCATGTTTGGAATCAATGTTACTGTTTCGACTGATCGTCTTGTTTTTTACTTGTAGTTCATTTGCCCAACTGGCCCAGATTTACTCCAAATGGACTTTCCAAATTTCGTGCTTATTCTTATTTTAGTTCAAAATATTTGCCTAACTGGCAATCTGAAATCAATAATGAAATCATTTACGTAAATCAATTTGTCTTCTTCTTCTTATTTCCAAAAATTTTCTTTAATGCGCACAAACGCTAGATTTTATTTCTTCCACATTTATCTCGCCGCCAATGTAATAGCCTATGAGTTCTTCCAAACAAACAAATTAATTCAATTTAATTATTTATATTAACAATTTCATTTTATTATTTTAAAACATAAAATAATCTCGATTGCCTCAGAAAAACTAAAAAGACATTTAATTCATATTGTGTTGTCAGATCAACCCCTTATTCTCGCTTGCTGCCACCTAAGCCGAGTTGCGACATTATTTACGTTAACTTGTCAATCGTGAAACATATGTTGTATTCTTTATGCATAGTTTTTAAAATTAAAATCAAGTTATGGAAAAACTTTTACTTATCTATAAAGATTACCTACAGTCCAGCTTAAATAGTATCTTATTTCTTATTCCTCCAAATGCTTATTTATATCTTATGTAATTAAAAAAATTGTAATTTAAAACAGGACAGAAGCATGGAAAAGAAAAGCATTGACTTTTTGTATCTTATTTGAATGTATACCGATATAGTCCAGTAAATTTTGTAACGTATCCTAGGCTAAGGATAAAAAAATTTTTGGTGCTCACATTTTAGCAAACTTAAGCTTCATAAGCAGAAATATTTGAAATAAGAAATTGTTAGAAAAATTTTGTTATCCTTTTTTTAAATATTAAAGATTTTAAAATAAAATTGAGTAATACCAAAAAGGGTAACTGCAGTAGTTTTTTCTAATAATGATAAAAAATAAATAATGTCTAAAGTAACAAACCATTTTAAATAAATTTAATTTTACTTCAACTATTTTTTTCAGAGATCATCGTATATTAGAGTTATTATATGAAGAAGCTAAGCATAATGTTTTGTATGGCCGATATATAATGGAACCCGTTCATTTACTAATGTTGGGCGGTATACAAGCTCGTATCGAACTAGGTCCTTTCAATCCACAAACACACACGGTTAGTTTTTTTAGGTAAGAAATTAATTTTTTTACTGTTCGACAATTAAATAGTTGCATTACTTTCCTTAAAGGGAAAATCAATCGAGGTTTTTGCCCCAACATGTTGCAAAAAATTCAAGTTGGTCATGGCTTCCAGTAAGTCGTAAAACATCAGCAGAAGTTCGCCTCTTAGAACAGTTTAAACGTGTGCCACAAACAGCAACAACACGTAAATTAATGCGGAAATATTTGGAGTTTTGCTGGGCTCTTCCATTTTATGGGTTTGTTGTACAATTTTTATATGCTTACTTATTTCATTATCGAAGTTATTTTTAATAAGTTCAGTTTTCTGAGTGCCTTTAAATCTGTTTCTTTTTAGATAAAATTATTGAAAAACAATAATATTTTATATTTAAAAAATCTAGTAAAACAAAAATTAGCAGCTTTCGCGATGAAGAAATTTTACATGTATTTTCCAAACAAAAAAAAAAAAAAAAACAGAATACACATTCGATTTTAAAAGAATGAAAGTTGTTTTTACAAAAAGTTTGTAAAGATTTGTGCAGCAGCATGCTTTCAAATAAAGTATTGTTACGTTTATAAATGTTTTGTTTGAGTTCTTTATTGGAAAATAAGTAACACCAGATTCTAGAGTTCTTAAATTAATTAGAAGTTTATTTACTTTAACTACTACAGAACAGTTTACTTAAGATGCACGTCTTTACTTCACAAGGTTTATTTTTACACTAACTAACTATTCACTCAGATGCTGCCTTTTTATATTTGTCCATTAAAAGTCCAGAAAAATTAAGAATCTTCTACTGCCTTTGTATCACATTTTGTTATTGTATGTCGTTCATTCAATGTTTAGGCGCCTGTCTGTGTGTGGTTTTTTTGTATTTGTTTTTATACTTATACATCTTTTTCTTGGAATTAATTTTAGCATAGTTGTTGTTGTCTTGTGTAGATAAGTTTTCTTAGAAAACTACGCAGTTAGTAAACAGCACACCGATTTGTTGTTATCTTGCGAGTGTAAAATTTCTACGCAGTTAGTAAAAACAGAAATTTGTTGTTGTCTTGCGTGCACAAGTTTTTTTTTAGCAAACTACGCAGTTAGTAAACAGCAAACTTAATTGTTGTTGTTTTGCGTGTGTAAAATTTCTACGCAGTTTGTAACTACAAATTTGTTGTTGTAACTAGAAATTTGTTGTTGTCTTGGGTGCACGACAACGCAGTTAGTAAACAACATACCCCTTTTAATTTTCTGTTCAAATTCAGTTGCAATATTTGCTGTCGGTAAACATAAATTCAGGGTATGCCCTCAATATAGTATATCCGAAATTCTAGGAATGCAAGAATGATCTAACCCCTGTCATACCCTGGTAACAGGGTTACAACTATTTCCATCACAATTTTGTTATTTATTCAACCAGAGCACAGTGGTTTGAAAACGATTTTTTAAATAATTCGGTAGCTCATGAACCACTTAAGATATGAAATTTCACAGAGGCTAATCAGAGAATGTTCGAGTAAAGATACGGACGATCGGCCTCCTAGACGTGGTGAAGTTATTTATGTTCGGCTTGTTATTATAAGATATTGGATGCATGCTTGACAAGGTTTAAAATAAAACAGTAGTAAGTTTGGTTCTTATAGCATGTTTCGTTCAAAAGTTACAAAGGAAAGCTCCACGTTATTTCCACGGGAATCAGTAAGCCCCAGAATTTAAGCTAATTCTCTCTTTAGATTTTTAGCTGCTTCTCTGACTGATTATTGAGGTTGGCCCTCCGGGAGTATCGTGGTGGTTGTTGTTTTGCGGCCCCAAGAATGAACTGATTATGGTGGCCAGGATCACCTCTCCTTTAATTACACCAAGGGGTGAATGATCCGGATCCAGTGAGCATGCTAGTCATGTGTTCTGGACCAGCAGTTGGATAGTCTCCAGCTCTTCAGCAAGGAGTAGCGGTTCACAACCCTGCTTTGGAACCGTTGTAATTGCAACTAGGAAAACCCTGTTGCTAGAATAAGTCCTCGGCTTCCTAGAGCGTGAATGACGTTGCTTTTCATTCCAAGTGGTTTGACCACTATCTTTTATTAAGGCTTACAGCCAGGTGCAGATGTAAATCTTATCACGAAATAAGTTACAATTAAGAAAATGCCGGGAAAATTAAGAAATTGCCGTTTTTTTAGGATATTCCTCAAAAAGGTGGTAGGGTTTTAGGATATTTTAAATGGTTCATGAGCTACCCAAATATTACCAAAATAATTGGGTTGCTTATGAATAAATATAAAATATATTAATTTTTGGACTGAATGCGGTTGTATCAAAATTCATGTCATAAATTGGAACTGCATTAATTGTTTTTTAATAATATAAAAAACTATAATGCAACTCAGTCATAAATGACCAATTTTACGACAAAAAATTGTTTAATAAATGTATAATTGTATCATGAATTTTTCTAGATATGTTCATATTAATGATAAATTTAAAGGCAAACTAAATAGAATTCATTGATATTTTATTAAAAAATCCTAGCCAACAATAACCACCGTAGGATAAAATATAAGTAAAAGTGTATGAACAGTACTTTTGTCAGTACGTCTTGTTTTCAGAGTCTTTAATTGTTTTCGTATGACTAATTTTCTTTGGGCTTCTTGCAAATTAAAAAAAAATTCTATTCTTTCACTGAATGAATTAAATAAACAACTCAATTGATTCTAAGCTTACAGTACAGCAACAAATTTTACGACTTTCTATAAAACTTGTTCTTCCAAGTTTTAATTAAGCTATATGCGTTTAACCACATTTTAGGTAAGCTAAAGATGCCTTTCTTTATAAAAGTTCACTTGAACGAATGTGAATAAATAAATTGCCATAAAAACAAATAAAAAAAATCATGAATTTTCTATGAAATTATTCAAAACTGAACATATAAAATAATTATTTAAAATAATAAGCTTTAGCTTGTCCGTTCAAATGGTATGACAGTTACATATAAAAAAGTGTTGAATGCTTTAGAAGCGTACTATGCGAAAAGTAGACTTATTTTCTTCTTTTGTACGCTTTGTAAATCCTACAAAAAACTTTTTTGATAGCCAACAATAATAAATTGTAAGTTTTATTCAATGTTATTAATAAATACGTTGGACGTTAGTGCAATATTTGACATTTTTCTATTTACTTAAGAATAGGTTTTAAATAAAATAACCTTTCGTAATACAGATTACAAATATGTACAAGCACCACATACTTGGCAAATAATTCTTTGCATTAATTCTTTTATCCAAAACAGTTGCAATGTAGTTGTTGATTACCTTTACGTACTGCCTCATTTCTTTTACGTTTTTTTTTATCAATTTAAATGTTCTTGTTGCACAAACTCAATAAGCTTCAAAAATTCTTTTAAAATTTTAATTATACTTTCCGCTTGCGCATGTTACGTACTTCGCATAAAAAGCGATGCATGTTAATTGAAGTTAGAAAACTAGAGAATGCGTAAAAAGTATAAAAAGCATCTAGAACTAAAAAGGTGTTCTATGGGATTTCAAGTTAATTTCTACTTTAATTATTTCTAAAATTCAAATCACTCGACACCTAGCAACAAAGGTATTTCAATCAGTCCATGAACCTGTAACTCGATGCTTATCGCCGAGCTCAGAGACAGTTAACTAGCTAAAAAGTCAATCAGTAGTAAGTGCTTTTGATGGCATAGTTTGAATTTCACTTTTAGGCACCAATGCCGACTTCACAGGATGTTATCGTATATCTAACGATAAGCAGATTTTTTGACCACAATACCTGCTTCCTATGCATTAGATTCCCCACCATATTGAAATCCTATGGATCACCAGCAAGTAAGCCTTTGCTCTCATCTTCGTTTCATTTAACCTCAAATTAACCATCATCGCCGAAACCATCAACTAGTGCAGCAGCTGTACATTTAACAAAAACCTCAAAGCGCATTACTCACAATTATCGTCGTGTGCTGCTCCCTACAGCCATAGTATTTGTAAAGGATACTTTAGAACTTTACAACCTTGTCGAGCTCTTTTAGACTCGTGATCAGAAGTCAATTTGATCATTCCAGAAACAGCCAGTCGACTTCGTCTTCAACAATCAAGGACTGTTCAAGAAATAGCTGGCGTTTCAGATATTCGTTCTCAATTGAAATATAAGGTTACTGCTAAAATCTGGTCTCGTACCTCGAATTTCGAATTCACTACAATATTTTCGGTCACAAAGTCGATTTTTTCGTTATAACCATCACAACGTATTGAATCAGAAAGCTGGGATTTTCCACTTGGGAGGCAACTTGCCGACCCACAATTTAATTTACCGCAGCGTGTCGATTTACTGCTCAGTTCTGAAATATTTTTTGACTTGTTGCTCGATGATTCATCTTGGCAATGGTTTGCCGAATTTGATAAATACAACCCTCGGGTGGATAATAGATCGTGTAATGTCATCACCGTTCAAGATCTGGACTTAAAGCTAAAAACCGTTTGGGAAATAGAAGAATTTACCCAAAAAAGATCAATTATGTTCGAAAAAAAAACAGAATGTGAACATTTCATAAAAAATACCGTGTTCGAACCAAATTGAAGAATCAAGGTACGTTTACCATTTAAGTGCGCCATTAAACAGCTTGTTAACTCATTTGGCATGGCTCGTCTTCGATTTGCACAGCTTGGAATACATTTTCAAAGAGATAAGGCATTAGAAACTACGAACGTTGATTTTATGAAAGAATATATCACCCTTGGACATATGTCATTAGTAAGTCATGAAGTTTTGAATAAACCACACTATGTTATACCTCATCATTCGGTCCTGCATTCTGAAAGTATACCAACTAAACTAAGAGTAGTATTTGATGCTTTAGCCCAAACATCAACAAATGTATCTTTAAACGAGATGTTGGCCTAACTATTCAGAAGGATTTGATTTTAATTATAATTTGTTTCATATATATGCATTGTCAGCTGATATCTGCAAAATATATCGGCAGTTTTTGGTAAATGGGAAGGATCGAAATTTCCAACTTATTGTTTGGAGAGACACACCAAATAGTCGCTTAAACCTGTATCAGTTCAATGCTGTCACTTAAGGTACATTAGCTGCACCCTTTCTCGCTATTCGAATCTTTTTATTAATACTTAACACGTACAAGGACCAATTTCCTGTCGGCGCTCAGGTCCTTAAAACAAGATCTATATGTTGACGACCTTCTAAAAGGGGCAGCAAACATTACTGAACTCTCCACAAAAAGAAGTGAAATTAAGTAGATTTTAGAGAAAGCTGGTCTGAATTTAGTTAGGCGGAACTCGAACTGTCCACAATTTAGTAACTCAAATGCGGAAATTATGTTCCAAAAGAAATATGAAAGTATTACCAAGACTCTTGGAAGCCTGATAAAGACGTCTTTTGTTTACAGTTCGACATCTCCAAAATACAAATTCCAACTAAGAGATTAGTTTTGTTGGTAGTTGCTAGAATTTTTGATGTTCTCGGATTGTTCAGCCCAGTAATAACTTTGTGCAAAATCTTAATTCAAGAGATGTGTAAGCAACAAATTGAATGGGACACCCCATTTAATGAACAACTGAAAACACGCTGGATTCTATTTGAAGAAAATTTACACTATATTAATAAAATAAAAATTCCCAGATTTGTAAAAATAACTCCAACTACCAAATTCAAAATCCAAGGCTTTTCTGACACATCATAGCTGGCTTACGGGTGCTGCATATACACTCGCATAGCTCGGCCGAATGGATTTCGGGTAAATCTACTTATAGCCAAGTCAAGGATTGCACCAGTAGTTTAGCAATCGTTGCCTAGATTAGAGTTAAGTGCTGCTCTACTATTGACGGATGTGGGATAAAATTAAGGATCAATTTCAAACCCATTATAATTATCGCAGATTTTTCTGGACGGACTCTAAAATCGTGTTCAATTGGCTCAAAACGCATTCGTCATCGTATGTGTGTTTCGTTGCGAATCAGAAATTCAAAAGACTATTTACAATATACCTTGGCGGCATGTACCGTCAAAAAAAATTCGGCAGATGTAGTTTCACGCGGTCTTGGTAACGAATTAATCTCCACAATCTCGTTTAGTGGTCCAGATTTCTTGCGTATTATAATTTACATTCATCGTTTATTTTACAAATTAAAACGAAATATGTATATAACAGCTGGAGAACTACAATTGGCCTTTTGTACAAAAGGTACAAAATTTATCACTATTCTTACTAGATATGCAAAGCTACAAAGCAAAGTTATCCGTTCTTAGAGTTGGTGGGAGGTTAGCAAATTCATTGTTACCCTATGATAAAAAGTTTCCACCGCATCTTCCAAAAAACATCGTTTTACCAGTCTGTACATCAACTATCTTCACGTGAAGCATTTACATGCAGTACCAAAGGCTTTCCTCGGAATCCTTCGCCAACAAATATGGGTCATTAACGCTCGAGACGTTGTGAGGCAAGTGGTACGAAAATGCATTCAGTGTTTTAAGTACAAACCTCGACTGATGCAGCAAGGTATGGGTGACCTACCAACCGATCGGCTCAATGATAGTCGTCCGTTTCTCGTTTGTGGAGTAGACATTTTCCGCCCGTACTATACATCATATTGAATCAGAAGAAACAACAATATAAAACTTATGTGGCAATTTTCGCGTGCTTTGCCTCTGAGGCCATTCATAATGAATTGGTTTCAGATTTGTCGACTAATACTTATGTTTAAAAAGATTTATAGCAGACGTGGAATAGCAAAGCGCTTGTACTGTGACAACGCTCAGACAAAAATCAATGAGTTTAAGAAACATTTCTTCGATAAAGACTGGCTCTGATGAACTACAGTGAGGTGACCGGCCGTCATTTCTCGTTTACTCCACCCAGGGCTCTACATTTTGGTGGTCTTTGGCAATCGGCGGTGAAATCTACAAAAACGATATTGGCGAAAAACATATCTAAAGCCAGAGTAACTTATGAAGAATTGCAAACGATTTTGGTTCTTTTGGCACCAAGATCGGACGACCCGAATGATGGAGAAGCCGTAACACCAGCCCATATTCTAATTGGCTCATCACTGCTCGCCTTGCCTGATGAAAATTTAGAAAAACACAAGAACACTAGCCATTTGAAGCGCTGACAACTTGTCACCTTTTTAAAAAAAGCAGTTTTGGTTAGAATTTGTTCGTGACTATAAACTGGCATCCTCATCGATAAACCAAAGCGTGAAAAGCCAAAAACAGTGCGTACACCCGTGAATATTGCTGCTGTGGCAGAAAGTGTGCGTGAAGCACATCAATTCAGCGTCGTTCTCAACAATTGAACATATCAGAGACATCGCTGAGACGAATTTTGCATAAAGACCTTGGTATGACGCCATACAAAGGCCAATTGTTTCAGGAGTTTATAGCATTTAAAAAAAAGGTATTTGGCGGACCCTTTAGATCAAATTTATGAATAAGAGCGTTTATCCCAATAAACGTCTACCATTGGTTTGACGTTTGATAAAAGGGCAGTCAACTAAAAAAGGACGTTGAGATAAAGTGCAATCCGTACATTATGATAAAGTTGTTTGCAAAAGTTGCCCAAAGATAATTAAAGTTGTTTAAAATTATTACCACAACGTCGTATGCTTAAATCTATCTTAAATTAACCCTATTTACTTAAAACTAACACATTTCAATTACTCATTTTATATATCAATTAATTCAATCATATACCTACAAATGAAACAAATTTAATATATTAAATAAATGTGGGATAGAGACACTATAGATAAAACAAAACAGTCAGTTAGAGTTTAGAGTTTGAAGCGAACGGATGTGGAGAGCTTAAAAGAACGCAATGCGTGTTATAGCCAACAAACTAGTAGTCAAAGTAGCCAGCTTAGTTAAGCTGACTAAACAATTATTTTAATATAGAAATAAAAAAACAAGTGAATTATACCAAAATCATAATTATTGTTTTATTATTTATATTGTGGTATCTGAAGCTCCTTTCAGCACCACATCTGGGGTCCAACCAAGTGCAAGAAAAACTACTCAAAAGTGAAGTGCGTAAACAAAAATAAATAACTTAAACCTTTGAAAAATATATAAAATTCTAAGATTTAAAAGAAATGTACATACTTATGTGCTTACTAAAATATATTGTACATACGCTCGTGTATAATTGGAAATTATGAGCAAACTGTACCGCTTTCGGTCAAAATTTTTCAAAAAAACAAAAATTCAACACAGAACCCAAAACCATCCAGTAAAACAACAAGAAGTATCGGTGAAGCACTGCAAGCAGAAAAGCAGAGAAATTTATTTAAATCAACGCAAGTTAATTACATTCGTATTGTATGTCAATTAGAAATTAAAAAAAGATAATAAATGTTGTAACGAATGTGTCCTGTTTAAGTTTTCAAATAAAATAATTAAGCAATAAAGCGAACTACTGGTTACAAATTGCCTAGAAGTTTATACACATACAACTACAATTTGATATGCTGTTCACTACCTACCTGGCATGTAAGAAAAAAAATACATGTACGCTGTTTACCATCTAAACGGGCAAGACAAAACCTAATTTTACAACAACAAACATACATGTTGTTTACCATCTGCGTAGTTTTCTAAGAAACCCTTTTCTACAAAAGACAACAATAAATGTATTGAAATAAATCCCAAGCAGAAACCTTATTAGCATAAAAACAAATATACACACAGCCATACAGGCGCCTATACATCGAATAAACAACATACAACAACAAAATGTGATCCAGTTGAGTTGAAGATTCTTAAATCTTCTAGAATTTAAATGGACAAATATAAGTAGGGCAGCGTCAAGTAAAGACGTGCATTTTAAGTAAATTATTCTGAAGTGTCAACTTTGTGTAGTTAAAGTACATAAAATTGTTATGAATTTAAAATTCTAAAAACTGGTGTTATTTATTTTGCGATAAAGAACTCACAATAAAACGTTTATAAAAGGTTTAATTATAGAGAAGAGATAAAAATAAATAATAGAAAATAGAATTTTTATGAGTGAATGCCATAAACTCCGTAAAAATAACCAACACAATATTTTCTCTTGAAGATAACACACACGATAATTAAAATTACTTTTATTTGGTAACGGTTTTCCATCGACCCTCTTCAGCCGGTTGCAGGGCATCATTTCACCACCAGACTATTATTGACAACCAAATAAAGGAATGGTTAGATGAAGAAATTATAAAACAAAGCCACTTAGCTCCAATAGTACTAGTGCAGAAAAAAGACGGAACCAAACGTTTGTGCTACGACTACCTGAAATTTAATGAGAAAGTCGCCAAGACAACTTTCCCATGACAATTATGAATGACGTTGTGCAGAAATTAAAAGGAGCCAAAGTTTCTACAATACTTGATCTTCGCAATGGATTTGTTTCTCGTTCCAATTGAACCAGATCCACAAAAGTATACATCTTTTGTAACTAACAGTGGCCAATACGAATTTAAGTTTGTACCGTTTGGAATATCTTATTCGCCGGCGGTATTTCGCGGATATATTACAGTATTCCAGTATTCCGTGAACTGATCAATGATAGAACTCTAGTGATGTATATGCATGACATTATTATACCGGCGAAAGATGACGATGACGGCACAGATAAATTGGAAAAAGTCTTAAAAGTTGCAGAAGTCAATGGGCTGAACTTCAAATGGATAAAATGTATATTTTCGAGAATTCAACAATTTCCCCATCATCTGAAAAGACAAACGCGATAATAAATTTCTCTTTACCTAAAATCGGAAAATCATTACAAAGATTCCTTAGTATTACCTCATTTTTACGACGGTTTATTCCAGGATACGCCTCTAAGGCTAGACCACTATCAAATCTATTAAAGCCGTAAAATTTAAATTTGGATACGAAAAAGTACTTGCGTTCCAACAGCTAAAAAATTTATTGGTGAAACCACTAGTACTTGAACTATTCGATCCGAAGAGTGAAATAGAAATCCATACGGACCCTAGTTTATATGGTGCAGTTTTGTTGCAAAAAGTCGATGATATGCTATTAAAGCCAGTCGAATATGAGTAGGCAAACTTCAGAAGCGGAACGGAAGTACTACTCATATGAGTTAGAAGTTTTAACAGTAATAGAAGCGCTAAGGAAGTGGAGAATTTTTGTATTAGGGATCCCGATTAAAATCGTTACCGGCTGCAACGCCTTTGCATTAACAATGCGCAATCAGGTCATAACGTCTAGGGTGTCTAGATAGGCTCTTTTTCTACAGGGTTTCAATTACGAAATTGAACACAGACCTGGTTCGAGAACGAAGCATGTAGATGCAGTAAGTCGTTTAACATGCCTAATGCTAACAGATTCACTAAGCCATATATAAAAAGAAGAACAGAGAAAAGATGATTGGACAAAGGCAATTAGGAAAATATTAGAAAAAAGTTCCTACGAGGACTACTTCTTGAAATTTGACATCCTATACAAGGACCAAAACAATGCTTTAATCGTAATCCCCAATTCAACGGAAGAGGAAATTATTAGATCGGCTCACAGACAAGATATAATTATAATTGATATCGTACTTTATTCCTAACCTAGCAGAAAAGGTTGGAAATGTAGTCAAAAGTTGTGTAGAATGCTTAGTGTTGAAAGCGATAAAAGGTTAAAAAGTAAGATTTTTCATTGATAAAGCGGACAAACCACTTTTAATAGTTCATATAGATCACATTGGACCAATGGAGTTTACACGTAAACAATATAATTATCTATTAGTGTATCTAAGAGTACTAGCTCAAATGAAGTTGTGGAAAGATTGATGAAACAAAGTGAAATTTTTGGTAACCCTAGAAGAATAATCACCGATAGAGGGAGGCAGTGCATTTACGTCCGACCAATTTAAAGAATACTGTACGTTACGAAACACACAGCGCCTTCTAATAGCAACAGGTGTACCTAGGTGCAGTGGCCAAGTTAAAAGAATGAACAACACAATTACCCCCATGTTGACGAAACTTTGCGTTCAAAACCCAGAAAATTGATATACCACCTTTCAGAATATTAACCGGATTGAAGTTGAGAAGAAATGATGAACCTGAATTAGAAGAATTGCTTAGCGATTTATCTCTTCAATCTATGGACACCGAAAGAATGTTCTGAGTAGAAGCTAGACATAACATTTTAGAGTTACAAGCCGTAAAACATACATCCGCAAATGTGTCCCAGAAATCGTGTACAGTGTCAACGAATTAGTAGTCATTAAGCGAACCCAATTTGGAACCGATATGAAGCTGATACCAAAATTCCTTGGACCGTATTAAATAACAAAGAAGCTTAATCATGGAAGGTATGATGTTGAAAGAGTAGGAAACTGTACCCGTCCTAGGGCAACGACAACTGTATTGGACCATATAAGACGTTGGGAAGGTCATTCGAAGACGCATGATTACTTAGGCCGGCCGAATGCCGAAAACAGTGCGTGTTATAGTCATCAAAACTAAAAGTCAAAGAAGTCGGTCGTTTAGTTAAGTTATTGATTTAATATAGAAATAAACAAATGAATTTTACCAAAATCATAAAAATTGCTTTATTATATACATTATGGTGTCTGAAGCTCCATAAACCACATAAATTTTATTGTTTCATTATAATTAAAAATTTACATAAATATTATTGTTTCCTATTTTAAAAATGCTTCGAAACCATACTCTTCTTTTCAATTATAAAATATAAATTTTATAGATATAAAATTTTAATTATATTTTGAAAATATTACCCTCTCTGTTTTGTATTATAATGGGATATAAATTCTTTTAATCGAAGACGACGTTGACTCACGATGATTGATTTAGATGAATGACTTAGGTAAATGCAATAGAAACATGAAATAAAACTTTGAAAAACAGTATTGTATCTATTAAGGAAATATTGTATGAAAAGAAGAATATGATGGTTAAAAATTGGTTTTTCAAATATGGCAGTTATAGAAAAAGTGCGCCGAACAACATTTAGAAAGTTGTTATGTTAGATGCACACAGCGGAAAACAGTTCTATGGTTATGTGGAATCTTTTAGAACAAATGAAAGAGTTCATCGTGGATCAACAAAATGAGAAAAGATCTACGATAACGAAATAATTTCCCCCCAGGGGCATATAAATATGGTCTTTATAGAATTCCACTATCTAGAGACAGTGCAACTGGGGAAAAAGGGAGCCCAGTCCCCTGAAGACAGGCAGGGAGTCAACTGGAAGCTCCACTTTATTTCCACGGGGATCAGTGAACCCGCAGAGTTCATTATTTGTCTCTTTAGACATTTAATTGGTCTCTGACTGATCATTGAGGTTGGCCCCTATATGGGAGTATCGTGGTGGTTGTGGTTTCGCGGCCCCATAACAGTATAATGGTTATTATGGTGGCCAGGATCATCTCACTGATAATGACACGTAAAGTGAATAATCCAGTCCAGTAAGCATGCTAGACATGTGTTCTGGACAGGAGTTGAAAGTCTCCAACTCTTTAGCAAGGTGTAATGGTTTGCAGCCCTGTCCTGGAATCGTTAAAGTTGCAACTAGGTGGTTCTGTTGCTTAGAATTATGCCTTCGGCTTCCTAGGACGCTGTATGACATTACAAATTATACAATAAAGGTTTTTCCACCATCTGATTAGGGCTACATAGCCAGGTGCGGATGTAAAACGAATCACACAATAACGAAATAATTATAGGAAATTTATTAAAAGCAAAGTTCACATTCAGACGCATCTTGAATGATACGAGGGCCATTTACTCCCAGATGAAATGCTTTTGAACTTTGCTATGATGTGTGACAGATTTGGTTTTTCTTATAAAATAGCATCTTGGTATAATGAATAAGATTAAACTTTGTGAAATAATACCTAATTGTAGACAGAAAGTGCGGCTTAATCGATACGGTAATTCTAATTTAATTGCATTTTCGTTCGACAGAAAAAAAAATATTCTTTAATGATGGAAAAAATCTTTAAAAAACGTTACTCAATGGTAGGTAATTACTTAATTGCTTCGAACGAATCTCATTAGACCACATAAAAGTGGAAAATGAAGACAGTAATCGTTATCAAATTAAACGAATATTTGATCAATAAGGCAATGACACTATATTATTCGGTTTTCAATTGCTGTGATAGTGAGCGACCAAATTCTGTCATAAGACGATTCGAAATGCATTTAAACAGATTTTGCATTGGCTTGTCTCTTTTCATTTTAGCAACCTTCCGCTTCATCATTTGTTTGATACTTTATAAAATTATCCACTAATGATATGTAATTGTTATAAATTATTTATTACGACACTACTACTTTTAACTCTATTTCTTAAGTATTATTTTTCAGCACTATATGATAACATGGAATTTGATTCATCTGATCTCGTATTTTCAGACGGTTCACGGTTTTAAAATTATCACCCTGGAAAATATGTCAGATTTAAGTGTTGCTTAATCAATTATTAAGTTTTCGCTTGTGAGGCCAGTAGATTATTACAACTTAAAAGTCTAAATTTTAAAAGTCTAAATTTTAAAAAGTCTAACAAACTGTATAAAGAAAGTGTATATGCCCATGTACTTGAATATCAAATATTACAACTTTGTCGCTTTCGGTAGTGTGTTAGTTTACAAATTAACACGTTGGGCTGAATATTTGGATTTAAAATTAAGAAAAATAAAGAAATAGTAAAAATTCCTGCAATGTTGTTCGAGAATGAAAAGGAAATATGAGAATTAGTTTAAAAAAAAATATTCAAACTACCCTTTAATCTAAGCGTTCCATATGCATATCTCGATTGATGTTTATAATACAATGATCCACCGCTGCACAGTGGTTTGAAAACGTTTTTTTTTTTGTTTTTTTGGAAATTCGATAGTTCATGAACCACATAAGCTATCTTAATGAATTTTCACAGAGGCCACGCAGATATATATCTGCGTCAACTTATGGACGATAGGCTCTGTAGAGTAAAGGCGAGCTTCTGAGCATGCCTCTAAATCTGGGTAACCTCGAGTAAAAATTTTTTTCGAAATGTCATAAAAAGTTTATTTACTAATTATATGTTACGAGTTTTCGAATTTAAATAGACCTTGAGAATATCTACAAAAAATGTGCTTCCATATTTAGGTTACCTCCAAATCGGTCTAGAATTTTTTTTTTAATTTTTGGCAGTTCTTAACTTAGTATTTTTGACGTGGTTTACTTATTTATATTCGGATTATTATTATAAAATATTAGCTGCATTTTCGATAAAATTTGTAAAAAAATGGCAAGCTTCGTTAAATAGGTTGTAACTAATTGAAAATGAATGAATTGGGAAAATGTAAAAACTGTCGTTTTTTAGGATTTTGTCAAAAAAGGAGGTATGGTTTTTTTTGCTTATATAATCGAAACTTACTTTGGTACTAGTAAATTTTTAAGTTTATTTTAAAGACAACCTATAGCAAATGCGAATAAAAGAAAAATTGCGCCAAAATTTATAACGGTTCAACCTTCAGCCCTATTTAAACATAGCTATTCGTGAATTCTTCTTACTCGTTTTTTTTTATCAATATAAAAAGAGTCGTAAATGAATTAAGACTAACGCAACTTGCTTACTTATTTTTCTTTCCCACATAATAAAGTAAATTTATTTCCCACATTTGGGTCAAATCTCAAATTCACTTATATAACTTTAATGTAATTTTCCCATATTGCCTAAAACGTGAGAAACAATGTGTCAGCATAATTATAACATAAATGTTTTCCCGTGCTCTTCAAATTACTAGTCAGACAGTGGTGAAATTAGATCCGTTGTTTATTAATTTCTGATGGGAAGGAAATTTGGTGGACAAAAATAACACTGAACGATTTACGGCTGTATTAATAGTTATACGTTTTTTATATATTTTTGTTTTGATATTTTTTATATATGTTTTTTAATTTTATGTATAAATACGATTAAGTGTAAATAAAGTTTATGATTACCAACTAAACCATCATCCAGTCAAATTCGTTCTGCAATTAGTTTATCCTAGTGTAATACTTGGATAATTACTCAATTAATATTAAAAATTGTATCTTTCCCCACTTGGATTATCACAAATCTGCATACTTAGTTTATTCTAGTGTAGTATTTGGATAATTACTCGAATACTGAACATAGTTGATCCGTGTGCACTACTTGGATCCTCACTAACCTGCATAACTCTCTAGTTAGGCCAGACAAACGAGTCTGGGTGTTAACACCAATTTTGAAACAAAATTTATGATTTACACCAAAATTCCTTGAAGTGCAAACCACCGACAGATTATAAACAGATTTTGAAACCTTCATCTCTTGGCTACATAATACAAAAAGGATTTGACAGCCCCGCAAAGTCAGGTTAACCAGTTTATTTTATACAATTCCATATGAAAAGATAACTCATAGAAGTTTTAGAGTTATTCACATTATTTTTATTTTATTATTTTAAGAATATATTTCTAAGAAATAAAAGAAGACAAAAAATTATAAAAGTGATTGTTTAGTATTATAAACTCAGTAACTGCTCTCTAAAACATAGGAAAATAGATAAATCAAATTCAGGTAAAATTAAAAAAACATAAAAATGTTTGACTTATCTATCCTTTGCATACAAACACAAAAATGCTCACTAATATGCTCAGGTAGAAAGTGCAAAAATGGAAATTTTTTAGAGTGCATAGGTAAAAAATATAGTGCTCCTTTTTTATGTGTTAATAGATATTTTTAATTTTTACATATAAAAAGAGAAAAATTACATCAGAAGTCGAGTCCAGGCTCCTACAACTTAAGTACATATATGCTCTTCATACAAGAGATTGATATCAAAGAAAGCTCATGACTTCTATATTAACAATTTATTACCATTTTTTCGCATCGTATTTTTTACTTGTAATATTCCTTTAAAACTGTAAATTTTACCTTAAGGTGATTGTCTAGAAAATAAAATGCAGAATGCTACAAATTGTAAACAGATCGAGATATTTTTACAAAATGTTTAAGCCTTTAATGAAACGGTGAAATAAATTTGACTGCTTTTTAATTTTAACACATAAATTCCTTAAATGGAAAAAAATGTTCCAATAAATTGTATTATTTTATAAAACTGGTAACCCGGACTTTGTTAACTGCGAGGCTATCAAATTCTTTTTGAAGTATGTAGCCAAGAGATGCAGCTTTAATAATTTGTTTATAATCTGCTTTATAATTCTCTGGAGTGTTTTGCTTTGAGGTAAATCATGAATTTAATCTTAAAATTCTCTATGTTTAATTAGAGCTGGAGGATGAACCGTGTAACACATTTAAAATGGCTTGTTTTTAATATTTTCAGTTTTTGCCTTAGACCTTCCCAATTGAAGCTCCTAAGACCTTAGTTAATTGAATTATGTGCTTTGTAACAATTGTTCTGCTTATATACTATTAGGTTGATTGTTTTTTCTATATTATATTCAGTCTCTTATTTCCATACTTAGCCTAATATATTAATACATTAAAAATGCTTATGATTAAACCTATGGGAACCATATAGAAATATGATACAAATATGATATAATTATTTAATATAAATATTTTGGGCGCAATATGAATCGTGCTGATTGTTGCATTTTTTTGCAGACCACTTGTTTGTTAACAACAGACAACTGTATATGGGAAATGTAACATGAGCTTATTGTTATTAATGTAAGTGTGCCGGCAATTAAGCTGTTTTATTACAGTACTTATGTGATAATTTTTGACGCAATTTTTCTTTATTCGCATTTACTATAGGTTGTCTTTAAAATAGTCTAAACAAACTTAGCAGTACCAAAGTAAGTAATTATATAAGCAAAAAACCATATCCTAAAAAATCACGGTTTTTACATTTTCCCAAATCAAAGGGTTGTAATTTTTTAACGAAACCTGCTATCAAAACGAAACTTATTACTCTTTTGTTATAAACTTTATCGATAATGCGGGTAATATTTTACAATAATAATCCGAATATAAATAAATAATACCACGTCAAAAATACCAAGTTAAGTTCGGCCAAAAATAAAAAAATTTCTGGCCCGATTTTCTCCCAAACTAAAAGAGAGATATGGAAGCACATTTTTGTAGATATTCTCAAGGTCTTCTTAAGTTAAAAAACGCGTAACATATAAACAATAAATTAACATATTATGACTTTTTCAAAAAATTTTATGCCCAAGGGTAAAGTTAACTTAACTCTGTTTAGCCTCTATGTATGTTCATTAAGATAGCTTATGTGGTTCATGAACTACTGAACTATTTCCAAAAAAAAACCTTTTTAAGTCACTGTTCGCTGCCTGATCCACAAGGGAAAGACGCATGAAATTGTTGGCTAGCGTGTTCAAATAGAATCGACCTTAGAAAGCCCTGGCAAATTTACTAAACTTGAGAGCAAGAACGTTGTTTAAAAATAAACTTCTTTTCGATAATTCTCTAAAACCCGGCTTTGCGTTACTTTATTACTGATTTCAATAAATACTATATTATTTTATTAAGTTTCAAAATTATGTAAAAATAAGGTGCAAATTAGCTGTGTTCGTTCTTTGTCCTGAATTGAATAATATCGTAATAGCTCGTGACTAAGAATACCATCTATCCGCCCGCCCATATCTTTCACAATTGTATTTGAAAATGCGTTGGTATAGGCACTAAACAACCTATTTTAATTTTAGTTACTATAGCGCTTCACACATACAAAACGGAAATAATATTTTGCAATCAAAAGAGTAACTTCGGAAGTGTTACCTACAAAAATTTTTTGAAATTGGGTTTGCACGTACGAGTTATTAATAATTATGAATACCCGTATTGTTAAAACCCATTATTTGGTTAATATCCTTAAATTTTACATATTTAAATTGCATACATTGCACATTATCGGCTGTATGCATAAAAATTTACACTAGGTTTAACTGCCGTTGTTAAGCACAATTTCCTAAAGTTGTATTCAAAAAACGCTTTTACCTTAAAATACCTTTGTTAACTATAAAGTAGGAAAAACCTACGTTAAACCTACAATAAATTGACAGTTCAATTTTATTATTGAAAGTTCAAAAACAAAACAAATTGTGTTTACAATAAACCTAGCAGTGGCATAAGTTATTTTGTTATTGTCATCTTTTTATTTTAAATTAGCTTATAAAACATTTTAATTTTTAGCCATTTTAACTAGTCTGCATTTAGTTTTCTTTCTGAAACGGACTTTTCGAATGATTGTGTTGAAATAAAATCTATTTTCTCCATGTTGTGTACTGTGAAGGATTTTTTCATTCAACAAATATTTTTCGACGTGAACGGCAGTGTTTTTTAAGTCGGAAATATTAAAATAATTAAAAATTTAAATAATTATAAAATAAAATCTGCATAAATAGAATTTTTTGCTGTCGGCCAATTGCCGTGTGAACATCGTTTGTTTATTTTGGTCTCTGATAGTGTGATTCTATTTTTCAACGAAAGAGAAGGAACAAAATTTACTGTTTTTTTTTTATTTTTACTGCGCCGCGTGTTAAATTTTGATTTAATCTATTTTTTTGTTTGCTGATAGAGGAAAATTTAAGAAAAGTAGTTTTCTTAAGCCAGCACCATGAATGGGGTTCATCCCCCAAATTAAAACCGGTTTAGGGAACTAGATTCTACGGCTGCTAAAAATAAACCAAGCAGAAACAAACGCCTACGCTCAGATGATTTTGTTCCTTTGCCTGAAATTGTCAATAATGAACCACACCTGCCACGATATTTAGTAGCAACGGCCATATCATCGAAACCTGAACTTGAAGCAGCTTCCCTTTCATCCTACAACGTCTTCCGAATAGAACGTGGTTTTGACTTCGTTAGCAAAGAACGATTAGAAGTTACGGAAATGAGAATTAACGTCCCAAACAGAAGAAGTGCTGAACAATATCTGAAAGCAAACTACATTGATTGCATTCCTGTTAAAATAACCCTTCATAAAAATTTGAACACTATTCAAGGACGAATCTTCTCAAGAAAAATTATTGACATAACGGAAGAAGAATTGCTGGAATCACTCAAATCTCAAATGTTGTTGATATACGCAAAATAACGAAAATTGATGGAAATAAAATCACATCTACAGGTGCAGCAGTTGTAACTTTTGACCTTATACATCGTCCGGAAATACTTAAATTAGGAGAGTTACTGTCGATGAGTATATACCAAATCCGATGAAATGCCAAAACTGCCAAAAACTGGGTCGTAATACTGAAATATGTAAGGAATGTGGTACACCAACACTTCACGATCCCTGTACCCGTAAGTACTGTGTAAATTGTCAATTGGAATCTCACCCATCAAACGATCCAAGCTGTCCAACATTTTGGAAACACAAATCTGTAAATTTTTTGAGAATTTCGAGAAGATGTACATATCGTGAAGCTTGGGAGATCTTTAACGACAACCCCACTCTAAATACTCTAAAACCAATTCATAAAAAAACAAATAATAAGCAAACATACGCACAAGTATTAAATGGTCAACCAACAACTGCATCTCTTTTAACAACAACAACTACCACTACAGCTTCGGCAACAACAAAAACAACCACTACATCATCAGCAGCAACTACAACTACATCATCAGCAACAACAACTACTACACCTTCAACAACCGCTACTATATCAGCAACAACATCGGAAAAAATAATGATAAAATTCCATTAATCAATACAAATACACACCATGAACTTTTTTTTCACAACAGCAACAATAATAAAGAAACAAACTTCACAACTATACATTCAACAATGGAAACAAATTATACTCAAGTAAATGAATCTCTCTCATCATTTATTTTTCCTGCAACAGACTTGGTAAGTCAAACTAAAACAAATAGTACAAATCAACATTTCAATACAGACGAAGATTGCTTTGAAGATGATACGTTTTTTGCTGATGAAAGTCTTTTAGATGAAAACATTAATATTGATAGAAACCTTACAGAGGCTATTGCTATTGATGATATTAATGAGGGTTTGGGATTAAGCTTTCCTCCCAGATCGAATAATACAAATTTAAACTCGAATAATACAAATTTAAACTTAAAATTTATCGTAATTTTCCAGATCTTAACGTTATTATAACACCAAACACATTAAGGAAAACGAAGAACAAGAAAAAAGATGGCAAATAATATATATATTTTTTATTTTAATGAATATTGGACTTAATATAAGTATCATTCAGTGGAACATCCAAGGTTTTGTTAATCATAAATATGCACTTGAATTACTCGTAGCCTCACATAAACCAAATATTATAGCTTTGCAGGAGACAGACATTGTAGATGCGAACAGGCATTTGCTTCATTTACCTGGTTATAAGGTTTTCCATTATAATAAGAATTTCAAGTACGCAAAATCGGGTATTGCGCTTTTGGTTACGAACAACATAAATGTTACTCATCATATTAAGTCATTTGGCGATTTACTTTTCCAGACGATTGTAATTAAATCCAATATTGAGCTTCATATAACAAATATATATAAGGAATGCGATTTAGGGTTAACAGCTTCCATGGTTAATAATATTTCCCCGCTTGGTAGAGTCCATCATTTGGTGATGGGCGATTTTAATTCACAGAATATTTTGTGGGGTTCGAATACGAACTCCACGAGTGGGATAATTTGGGAATATTTTGCCGATGATAATGATATGGTAATTTTGAACGACGAATCGCCAACCCTGTTTAATACCAGAAACACTTTGACATCTGTGGACGTGACAATGGCTAGTGTTGGTTGCCTATGCCTGGTGTTGGTGATCATTTCCCCATTAAAGTTTCTAATAACACAGATATTATTAAAAAACAGTTTTCACCAAGATTTAATGACACCTATGCGAATTGGGATCTATTTAATCAAAGGGTATGTAATATTTGTAGCCATTATCCAACATCACCGAACATAAATAAAGAAGCCAGTCAAATGAAGCGCATCATTAGAAGGGCAGCTAATAAAAGTATCCCTTTAAGCCGTAAGCCTAAGGGTAGAAACAATCCTGTTTCGTTCAATTCTAATATAGCTATACTTATAAGATCGAGGCAACTGGCATGGAGAGTATGCAGGAGGTGCCGCAGTCAGTCAAATATTCTGGAATACAGAAGACTTTGTGCCAAGGTCAAAAGGGAATGCAAAACTACAAAACAACAAACCTGGGATAATTTCTTGAACTCTTTAAAACCAACAATGGACGTTCGCTTTCTGTGAAGAAAAGTTAATAATTTTAGGTCTGAAAGGGTGAGTAATTTTCCCAGCATATGTATAAACAATGACAGCTTCAGCCATCCTCAAATAATGGCTAACAAATTTGCTAAATTCTGGAGTTCAATTAGTTCAGATATTACACTTGATCAAAGCATTGTTTTATCAAAACAGAATCTGAACATTAATAATCTACCCCAGAGTTGCGTTCAACAAGATTTTCAAGCTTATAAAATAGAAGTTTCTGAGCTAGATGAAATAATGAAAACATTACCTGGTTCTACACCAGCACGAGACAAGATAACATATTCGATGATAAAGAATTCTCCTGCAGAGTTGAAATTGCGCCTGTGTAAACTGTATACCAGTATTTTGCAAAGTGAAGTATTCCCACATAACTGGAAAACCGCAATTTTGGCACCAATTCCTAAACCTGGTAAGGATCCTGGTTGCTTAGAAGGTTACCGCCCAATATCGTTATTACCAGTACTTTCCAAAATTTTAGAAAAAATTTGGCAAAGAGGTTCTGGAAGTTAGCAGATGTTTACGTTTCGAAAATACAGCATGCATTTATACCTCGGCACGATGTCCATAGTATTTGTCATCAGATGGAGGAAACTTTGCGAAAAAACCTTAAACAGCGTAGCCACAGTTTGGTCATATCTGAAGACATAGAAAAGGCTTTCGACAGGGTAGTGTTAACTTTTGTAATTTTGGAAATGAAGGATTGGGGCGTTCCCAAGATTATAATGGAACTCATCAGGTCATTCCTTTCTAACCGAAAGGTTACAGTCAAGGTCGATGGTTATTATTTTGAAACGTTTATTTTAGATAATGGTGTTCCACAAGGATCACCATTGTCGGTTGTTTTGTTCACAATTTATGCCAACTCTTTGGCAAAGGCTATTGAAAACACTCCCGGCATTGATTACGTCGGTATTTATGCAGACAATATTCTTGCTATTGCTTCAGGTACTCAGAGTAAAGTTCATATAAACCTGGAAAACCTTGATCGTAAAATACAGAAATGGGCAGTAGACAGAGGTGCGGTAGTGCCAATAGATAAAACTGAGATACTTCATGTCTGCAGGAAAAGAGAATGCAGCGATAAGAAAATTAACATCAGAAACTTTGATATTACAATTAATGATCAAATGAAAGTATTGGGTATTCTATTTACAAAAAATTTGCTATGGAACGTTCATTTAAATTTTTTATCTGCTAAATTGAGCAAAATAAACAATCTCCTTTAGCTTATATGCTCACGCAATAAAGGACCACATATCAATACTGCTCTAGAAATTTGTCGATCTTTGGTAACAGGTATTCTACAACACTGTATTACAATTTATGCGTGGAACTCAAAAACCAACATTAGAAAACTGGACACTGCTATGAACAACTGTTATAGAACCGCGTCGGGTCTGTTGAAATCAACACCACTGGAACTACTAAGGATTGAGGCTGGATACCGAGATTTTCGTTTTATCTTGGAGAAAAGCGCAGTAACTATGGCGTCTAGATCAGTAACAACTCGTTCTGATGATCTTCACAACATTTTTTGGAATCATCTACAACTCCAAAATAATGGCACCAAATCTGCAGTCACACGGATCATTACAATACTGAACGCACATAACATTGCTATTCCTGAAAAGCCTTGCGTCACATATTACAATAATACTTATGCCATAACAAACACGAGTTTAAGTTGTTACAACAAGGATAACATTAATCCGGCAGTATTTAAAAGTAATTTACGCGAAATAATATCCTCCTTTGGGCCAGAAATGTTACTTTACACAGATGGTTCTTTTCAGAATGAAGTTACGTCATACTCAATTGTTGAGGAGATAAGTCCGAGACAATTTCAAACGCTTGAGAAAGCACGTATACCTAATGATGCGGGAATTTTTTCAGCCGAATTGGCGGCGATTAAAAAGGCAATCTCCCATGCTATTCAAAAGGAAGCTAAAACCATCATCTGTACGGACAGCCTGAGTGCAATCAGGGCATTAACTAGGAACCGCAATGGATTATATGAAGATATCATTGCACTACCTGGCGGTAACAAACCGATTTTGATTTTATGGGTCCCCTCTCATATTGGGATAGAGGGTAACGAATGGGCCGATAAGGCCGCAAAAAGTGCACGTGACCAGATGCAGATAGCAGAAATCCCTTGTTTTCCGCAATTTTGAATCAATTTCGAGCTTCGCAGAAAAGACTTTACCCCACACAACCAAGACCTAAGTATGATACTAATATGACGAGAACTGATTGTGTTTTCTTGTGTCGTCTAAGGGTTGGCAGGGCCCTATTTAATACACAACACTATTATAACCGGACAGACCCGCCAAGATGCACCTCCTGTGATGTCATCCCCTCTGTTCCACATGTTTTAACCGAATGTCCTTTATCAAGAATTGGGGAAAATCTAGGAGAGATCATTAACGGCACTACACTCGCAAATCTACCATCTATAAAGAGAAGTTTTCGGAAGCACAACATTCAAGATGTTTAATTTCATAAAAATATTTTTGTCTTTTTTACCACTTATCTATTCGTGCGCAAATGATCTAGTCACCCGGCGCCTTTTCTATATTTTATAAATTTATTCATAGGAAATATATTAAATAAATAATTTTTATTTTATTTTTTTTTCGACTAAATCCGACTAAATATATCGACTAATTTTATTAAAAATTTCGTTACACTTCATTCGATACTGATTGTCAGACCCCAAATTGAAAATTTCGCAATTTCTTTTGCTGCTTTTGAAAAATCGATTTCAACCTGATTCCGAATGAAAATAAAATTTTCTAACTGGTTGGAATTTTGGTTAACCGCTTTATTCGTACAATTATGATATAATACCCAATCTGCCATTTTTTTTCGCAAAACTTTGCTTTTAAGCGAATCTTTTAATTGTTTATAGTTTTCAGCTTAAAGTTTTTTGTGCATTTTCAGTTTTAAAAAAAAATTTCTTTTGATTGAAAATATAATTTCTTGGAAAAATGTAATGGGAAATTCCTGTTATTTAGTAAAATTTAAATGCAATGAAATCTGTATCTAAAGTTTAGAATTTTTTATTAAAATAAAAATTTTTCTGAAAATTTGTGAAAAATCTGATATGTTGATGAAATTTGAATTGGTTGGTGACATTTCTTGGTGATCTTGGGTTTTGTTTGTTTTTTTTTAAATTCATTTTAAATACAAAAAGTGAATAACATAAAAAACATATAATGGCTCCGCCATTTAAGAACCTAACCGTTGCTGTATTTTAATAACACATCTTCCGAAACTATCTCTGACAGATTAGCCTCGGGTTTTTTTTCGTAATTTTTGGTTTTCAATACAGAAAAGCAATAATAATAATATTAATAAATACAGCAAAATAGATAACATAACATTCATATGTAAGGAAAATAAAGAAGCACACATTTTCGACTATAGCTCTACCGTTGTGTGACTGATTGTTGAGTCTAAATTTGTGCACGATAATATATACACTTTATGAAGTTAGAAATGAGTATTGTAGAACTTATAAACTTATATGCCCTTTCTACTATAGTGTTGTATAAACAACAATTACATACATGCGTATTTTAAATATTCTTAATACGGAGGCGTCACTCTGTTATCCGAAACCGTATATGTTAATAAATTTTTTTTGTGTTTTATTCATACGTTAGCCCACCACGCCAAAAACATCAAGTAAAGATCGGTAAAAATTGCAAATAAATATCTTCAGATCCAATTTACTCTGGCTTACATCATGTAGATATTTCCAGGGATTATCGGCAATTAAAAATTCTTTTCAATAGGAAATATAATTTTTGCGATGGCAGACGCATTTTGTCTGAACTCTGAACAGCACTACGTTAAATTTGGCTACCCATGCCTATGTGAAATTTTATTACGAACTCCATAATAGAGTTTACAGAATTATTTTCGAAGAGATAAAGGTTTTGAACCACTGCACACTGAAAGTAAATGAATATAAATTTGTGTTCGTTTTCGCAGGATGGTTTTTAAAGATTTATTTCAACTTCTTATTGCAGAGCTGCCTTTTTCCATGGACAAGTTGAGCAACCTGTGCGTGGTTTAATGAGTTTGGTGAATCACAAAGATGTGGAAGTTCTAATTGCCGTAAATGAACGTGGAGTTTTTATTATAGATCCCGTAGAATGTGTAAGTATATCATACTGATAAGAATTAATAACTGAAAGTCTAATTTAAATTTTAAAAAATGCAAAAGCTCAGTTTTCCTTAATTAACCGAGGGAACCATTTGCCAAAGTTGTTTAAAACAACTGATATGAGTTGTACAGAAGCTTTGACATTTGCAAGTTGCCTTTGTTTTTTTTTTTAATAAATAATAAACAAATTACAATTTATACCATCAATGGAATATAAACATTTTATAATAGTTTAAGGATAATTTTTTCTAAATATTGTATATGTTTGTTAAAGGTTAATATATCATTTCTGATTATACTTGTTAATTTTTGCTAGTTAAGCGACTATTTATTTTTTATGTTTCGGGAGGAGTTGCTATTAAAAGTTACTGAACAGATCTACTGTAACGTTTTTAGTTAGGGATACGTTGGGTTCTTTTCTTCTGGCTATAAAATACAAAAAAAAAGAGAAATCACTCGGCACTCGACACCCACTATTCAATATTTTGCCAGAAAGATTTTGGGCAGCTGACCTAACAAATTTTTGATTTTGTTCTTCATTTTCATCTTTGTTACGGCAAGACTTTGGCAGTTCAGTGGGGCGTCGTTTTGTCGACTCTACTCGGCACAATGGAAAAATGAAGAGAAAACTATTGAGCTAATTCTGGCCTTAAAAGATGCAGCTGCCGAAATCCTCGAAAGCTTACCAGGAGCCTGCAGAAAAATTTACGAGGATATATTGGTGGCTTTACAACGCAAGTGGCGAGCATAAAAGAGAACTCTGCAGAATGGAGTTACGAGGCAAGGTGCAGAAGGCAAATGAAACGCTGCAAGATTTTGCCATGGAGATTGAACGTTTGGTGCAGCTTACTTATCCAGGAGAACATCATCCATTCCTCGATCAGTTTGAAATTTAAGCATTTGTGAATGGCATAAGAGATTCAGATATTAAATATGCAGTTTGTGCAGCGCAGAAAGCATCCTTCACCGAAACTATTTCGTACGTGCTGGCCCAGGAGACCGCCAAAGTTACCTCAAAGCCACAAGTCTACAAGGTACGACGTCCTGAGGCTGATACGAAAATTTGCGGAGTCAAAAGAAGCGAGATACAAGAAATGCTTGAGCAGCTAGTAGAAGAAAGAAGTAAGTCGCGTGCAAAATGCTTCAGCTGCGGTAAGGTTGTACATTTTCAGCGCAACTGCAGATCTGTTAAGAAAATGCCAAGATCTGCAAACAACAAACATAAGACCGAACCGTAGCCACTTATCGGCAGAAAGCCAAAAAAAACGTACTGGGCCCAGTGGAATAGCCTTAAAGTGGTAAATGGTTGCGTATATCGAAATTGGGTGTAACAAAATCTCTGGGAAAGATAAAACGGCGATTTTACTTCGATTTCGAAATTGGGTGTAACAAAATCTCTGGGAAAGATAAAACGGCGATTTTACTGTAGCCGAATAGAAAGCTAATTGCGAGCAGTAAATTGCGGTTACAGGGAGGGGCCACCGGGGACACATTTACCGATCTTTATGGAATACTTGAGCATCTAGACCTGTGCTGCTGGGTGTATAAGGGAGCCCAGCCCCCTGAAGGCAAGCAGAGAGTAAATTTGAAGCTTCACGTTATTTTCACGGGAATCAGAAAGCCCCAGACTTCCGCTAATTGTCTTTTTAGACTTTTGGCTGTTCTCTGACTGATTATTGAGGTGGGTGCTTCGGGAGTATCGTGGTAGTTGTGGTTTTGCGACCCCAGCATGACCTGATTTAAGTGGGCCAGGATCATGTCGCCTTTAATAACACCAACGGGTGTATGATCCGGATCCAGTGAGCATGCTAGTCATGTGTTCTGGACCAGGAGTTGGATAGCGTCTTCAGCAAGGAGTAGTGGTTTGGAACTCTGCTTTGGAACCGCTGAAATTGCAACTAGAAAAGACCTGTTGATAGAATTAGTCTTCGGCTTTCTAGGGCGTGAATGACGTTGCTTTTCATTCCCAGTGGTTTGACCACCATCTGATTAAGGCTTATGGCCAGGTGCAGATAAAAATCTTATCACGAAAAAATTGTGGCCAAGGGACCAACAAGGAAAAGTCGTGGCAAGCTACAATAGTACAACGCAGGTGCCCCTTTTGAGCAAATAGCCATGGCCCATTCCCTGTCAGTAATGCTGAAATTCGGTATCTGCTAGTAGTAATGGATTATTTCAGCAAATGACCCGAAGCTTATCCTATTCGCGAACAACTGGGTGTGTCGATACGGTGTTCCAACAGAACTTCACCCCGATCAGGGACGAAATTTTGAGTCGGCCATATTCAAGGAAATGTGTTACATTTATGGAATCAAAAAGACGAGAACGACACCACTGCATCTACAGTCTGATATCATTGTAGAAAGATTTAACTACACCCTGGAAGAATATCTCAGAAAAGTGGTCAGTACACACTAAAAGCGTGTACCAAATTCTCTTCTGGCATACCCATCAGCTATCCACGATTGAACGTCATGCAGTCCAGCAAAAGTCGTGCTTGGAACATAGCTAAAACTACCAGCCGGCTTAGAATTTGACGTTAAACCGATTCCTGCACACGACGACAGTGAAAATGTTCCTCAGTTCGCATCAAAATATCCAGCGACAAAATGAAAGACAGGTATGGTCGAGCTGCAAATACGAAAGGATTTACAGTTTAACCCACAACGAAAAATGGATTGTTTCCTTGTTTCAAGAAATTGATTGATTGATTGATTGGTTTATCAAAGTCCCAGGTCTAAGATGATAGTGATCCACTTGGAGCGGCTGAAAAGTAAGGCCGAGGAAATATTGAGCCTGTTCGAGACGAAAATGTTTAAGTGGGCGGTAGTGTTACAGATGTGTCTTGCGTGACTTGCTAAGAAAACTCATGCACAACAACAAAATTTCTAGTTACAAACTGCGTAGATTTTAACTTAATAGACAGAACTCTTGTGTTCTAATAGAAATAGGCCCAGCATATCTTAATGAGGTGCATCCTTGTTACGAAGATGCCTAGTTATAAAAGAAACTAATAATGAAAAAATTAAACGACTTATTGTATCTGTTCTGCGTTCTATGAATACGCAATACCAAAGCTCCCTCCGGCTATAATGCAGTTTAACTGTGAACGTGATCAAGTAAAAACATAAAAGTTAATACAGCAGCTTTTAAGCGTTCACGTGTAAAGTAAACATCGTGTGTTTTTTTTTTTCTGTAAAAGTAAATATATCGTCTAGTTTAAATAAAAACTCTAAAACTTGCTTGTAAATAATATAACTTGCAATAATAGAACACTATCAAAACGTTTATTAAAGGAATAAATTTAACAACACGAATCGGAAGTGGGATAAGCTAAATGTTTATTAAAGGAATAAACCTAACGACTAGTGTGGGAATTGAAATTGCAAAATAATAATATCAAATTATAATGAAGTTATCGGAACAAAAACTTGAGCAGTTAAAAGAGGACTTGATAAGTTGGATCCACCGGCAATATTATATCTTATTACCTGTTGTCGGCAATAAGGAAGAAGTGAGGCAATGAATGTAAAAGGCGTAATATTGACATTAGGACGTACGAATTTGACTAAAAAAAGAACAGACTGAAATATGTACCCTGGCAGCAAACAACAATATAGACAATATGATGGCAAAAATGGAAGAAAACAACTTGAAGCTTCAAGAAAGATCTAGAGCTATAAGTGTAAAACCCCCAGATAAAGTTGATGTAATTCAAAAAAGGTCGCATGCCAACGTTCGGCAAACGAGTGGTTGCCATGGAAAAGAAATTTTAAAATAAGGGTTTAAAAAGTGTAGCAAATTTGTTAAACTAATTTCGAACTATTTTTTAGGTTTTTAATATGTTGTACCAGCCAACGGGCTTTATAAATTTGTTTGTTATTTTAATATCCAACTGCAATTATAATGTGTGCTATCTACACTATACAATTTTTAAGAAATCATAATGTTTTGAATACAAGAATAATAAAACAACGAATGGAATACTCCGGATGTAGGGGGAATATGACAAATTGCTTAACAATATTGAGCATGAAACAAAACAATCACTGTTTAAATCTTCCTGAAAAATTTATTTACTTTAAAATATTGATTAGCGTCTGTGATACTTAAATAAGAATAATTTTATGCTTTCAACATACATATGTGTAAATATATTGAATATCAGACTAGCTTTTTTTGTAATATTAACGAATTTATAATGAGTTTTAATTATAAATTTGAAAGATATTTTAATATTGTAACATTGCCAGCTATATTATTATTATTATAACTATAATAATATTGGACAATAAAATCAATTAAAGAATACTATTTTAAAACAAAAACACCAGGAAAAAATATGTAAATTAGTGGGTTTGGATATTCAAAGCAAAATTTAGCTAGAAGAGTTTATAGAACTAAAAAAAGAATAAATACATTATTGTCATTATAAGTAATAATATTTAAAAATTAATTTTAACCTAACCAGACTCTACTACTTGGAATGCGATACGAAGATCTCTCCTGGGATTTCGCCAAACCCAGTTCCGCTGCCGACCAAGAATGTCAGACATGTATTTTTCTTCAGGTATTATGACTGTTAAAAATAATACATTTACAGTCATACATTTCTGAATTTCAGTTTGATGCTGTGGAGAACGGATTGCCGATATCAAAATTAATGCAAATATTTTCTAAACAAGCCCCAATGATTGATGCCTTAATATCTCATTTTGCAGAATGTATGAGAAAACGAAAACTAAATATGACTACATCTGATCAATTTCATGACGGTAAGTAAAGTACTAGAAGCACTAGAAACATGGTGAAAATACAATATTTAATTAAAAATCTATTATTTGTCGAACTATTTCAGTATTATAAAGAAATGAATACTCCTAATCCAGTTCACGTATGTTTAGTTTTTAAATTTTGTTAACGAAAAAGTATTTAAACAAATTGTTGTGTTAATTTTTAAAGAAAACCAAAAAAAA
This sequence comes from Trichopoda pennipes, assembly GCA_030448955.1. Lineage (NCBI taxonomy): Eukaryota > Metazoa > Arthropoda > Insecta > Diptera > Tachinidae > Trichopoda > Trichopoda pennipes. Next base: position 4,861,645 of record JASKUP010000004.1, on the reverse strand, counting down.
AGAAAACCGAAATTAATAGAATTAAATGCAGCATTTTCTGGATTGTTACGTCTGTCTTCAGAATTCTTCGCATTTAACTTCCTCAGGATGTTACCATTGTTTGCTTTCTCTTCACTGTGGATGTAGCAGTGAATTTAATTTTATTTATATTGTTACGAATATGCTAAAGTTATAACAAAATAATTATCACTAAAAAACGAAATAAAGTGAAATAACCTATTGTGTCTGTTGACAAAGGAAATTTTATGAATCAAAACAACAACAAGAACGTGCTACATTCGAATTACATGAACTAAGATTAATAATCAGAAAAAAAGAAAACACACAACAAAAGAAACATCTACACTGAATAATGGTAACGACAGGAGCTATTACAAATGCGATTGTAGAACTTTCTAAATGTGGTGAATTAGAGTTTTTTTTTAGGAAATTCTAGAGCCTCTCACAACTGTTGCCCTCTCTTATGGGCAAGAATCTAATGGTGATCAATAAAGATGCAACAGTAAACAATCTTTAAATAAATCATGTAATTTAATTAAAATTCTAAAAACTTTTTGTAACTATTTTGCAGTAGAAGAAATCATTAAACTAAATGCTTATTTATCATATCGTAGTAGATTTTGTTCTACTATAATGTGTTGTAAAGGAAGTATGAATACGCAATCTAATGCGAATGACTTTAAGATCTCTTATTTATTATTCGAACCATTAATTGTTATTGCCAAATAAATATATATAATATAAGAAGAGTTCAATTTATAACGAATTTCGAAAACTATATCATATGCTTTTCCAGTTTTTGAATAGGTTTTCGTTGCACACATGACCTACAAATTAGTCCTTTCTGCATCGCTCCAGTTGGGTTCTAGAAACGAAGATTAAGGAAGTTGGATTACAGTAACATTTAAGGCTCTAATTGTGTGCGCAGGAACATTATAACTTAATTAATCAAACAGTGATTAAAATAAAACTTTATATATGATTTTTCATATTTGATTATTACTTTTATTTTTGTTCGACCTAATCTTTTAACGGTCTTTTAAATAATTTAACGATTTTATTTCTCTCGATATTTCGCTTTCCTGTGGAAAGCTTCTTCAGGAAATTATTTTTTATATTTAACAAAAACAAAAAATTATAACAATTTGAAAAGAAAAAATTTTTTGAAAACATTTGACAAAACATATAAAATAATTTTCTTCATACATACAAACATAAAAACTAAAATTTTAAATATTTAAACATACAAAAACAAAGAAACGGAAATTAAATAACAAATTTTTCCTATGAAATAATTATAACAAATTATGTGTCTTTTGTATTAAGTACCTATAATTCTGTGCTAAATTGTCTGTGTCTGTTTTGAAATTTATTCTCCTTACATTTGGTACATTAACAATTTCTAACATTTCTAACATATAACGTCTCTTGTAGTTTTTTTCTATATCTAATACTGATGTTTCATCAAAGTTTGGATAATGATTATATTTCTTGCAATGTGAAGATAAGGATGTCTTCTGTGTTGACATATTCCTATATTTTTGGTCACATCTATGACCAGCTAATCTTGTTTTAAGTTTGTTCTTTGTTGTCCCAATATAAACTTTGTCACAGTTCACCTGGTCATTTCCTCCACATGGTATCCTGTATACTACATCAGATATTTTCATTTTCCCTATTTTATCCTTCATACTGCTAAATAATTTACTTAATGTGTTATATGTTTTGTGTGCAATTATATATCTATCTGTGTCATATATTTTAGACTTTCTTAATCTTTCTGATATTCCAGGAATATTAGTTAATGATTTATAATTTCTTGGTTCTGCCGTAGTATTTCCTAAATTATGCCTATAACTACCATATTGTCTAATTAAGCTGTTAGTTAATTCTACTGGAAAATCATTGTCATTAAGTATGTCTCTTATTGTATCCTTATTCTTCAAATGAAATTCTCTATCACTTATAGTCAATATTCTGTCTATCATATTTTTCGCTGTGTTAATTATCATTTTTCTTGGATGTTTCGAATAAAAATTAATAATTCTTCCTGAAGATGTTGGTTTCTTATACCAATCAAATACTAACTTATTTCTCTTTCTTATTATCAATATATCTAAATATCGAAGTCTAGATTCTAATTCTCTTTCAATCGTAAATTTAATATCCGGATGGAAACTATTCAATTCTGACAAAATATCATCCACTGCATCTTCTGAAGTTATACAAAATAAATCATCCACATATTTTGTGATTATCTTAGGTTTAATATGCATTTTACTAATACATGAATTTAGTAATTCCTCCATCACAAAATCAGCTATAATTGGAGATGCTGGAGAGCCCATATGGAGGCCCTCCTTCTGTTGATATATCCTATTATCAAATTGAAAATACCTATTCTCTTCAATGCAAAACTTAAGAATACGTAGAAATAATTCCTTCTCAATATTCGTATTTTGTTCTATTATCTGCAATTTTTCCTCTATAATACTTAAAGCTAAACCTACAGGAATACTTGGAAAAAGTGAAACTACATCAAATGAAAACAATCTATCATTGTCTTGTATATTTATTCTCTTGGTTTTATCCTTAAATTCCAACGAATTTTTAATATTATATATTCATTGTCCTGTTATCACCTTAAGAATATTCTTTATATACTTGCACAGTCCATAGGCCGGGGAATTAATGCAAGAGCAAATAGGCCTTAAAGGAAAATTCTGTTTATGGATCTTAGGTACTCCATACAGCTTTTGAGAATTTGATATATTAGTCTTAAGTCTATTTCTCTCCATTACTGAAATGATTTCTTTTCTAAAAATTTCATCAACTAAAAAATTGTTTGTTTTTTGCAGTTTAGTAGTCGGATCCTTATTCAATATTGAGTATTTAGCAGAATCGTTAAGAATGTCATTTATTCTCGAATTATAATCGTCTCTGCTCATAGCAACAGTAACATTACCCTTATCAGCATTAACAATTAATATGTTCCTATTAGTACTCAAAAATTTTTTAGCGGTTTTTACTTTATCTAATATAAAAATATCCCTTGCTGTAGGTCTAATATTGCTAATATGCCTATCAATCATCATTGTTAGTTTTGTCCGCGCTACTTCCTGGTCCTCTTTTTCTTTTATAGTCTGAATCAAATCATCTCTTTCTGAAATTACCTTCATTATAGGAAAATTTTTCTTTTCAAGTGGTAATGCAAATTTCTGTCCTAGAGAAAGAATCCACTTAACATCCCCTGGAATATCTATGTCAGTCTTATTAACAAACCATTCTTCATTAACCTTAATTCCTAACTCCTTTCTTTGAATATCAGAAAGATTCTTAAATTTCTTCCTATGTGTTTCCTTAATCTTTTTTTCAAAAATATAAGTTAGTCTATCTATACATTCTAATAATTCTGTTATCTCATCTAATGTCAAATGTTCTTCCATATTATATATTAACATCTCTATGTTCCTATTTAAAATTTTTAGTATGTCATGTTGTTTCCTAATTGCTAAATTTAACATTCTTTTGTGTAAATCTTTTGTGTACCTCTCAATAGTGTGTTGATATTTGGGAATTTCTTTATTATTAAAAATGTTAACTAAATTATTTGTTGAGTTCCTAATAAATTTTGGTGTAATGGCAGCTTTTCTACATCTTATCAAAAACGTAATAGACGCTTTTGCTCTTACAATTTTGTCCATGGTTGCCTTGTATTTGTTGATTATTGCTGCAATGGAATTATTTTTCTTGAATTTCCTGTAGCAATTCATCGATTTTGAGTTTTGATTTTTCTACTGCTTCTGAAACTTGCTCACAAATGTTTTTTATAAATTTTTTTACCTAAGTTCACTATTATGTAATGTACACCTTTATATTGATTTCTTCTTGATTGGTTTTTTTTATTTTTTCTTTTATAATTATTTGATAATTTTTATAGTTTTTTAAACGATCTTTTTTATCTTTAATAAATATCTTTTTTCTTTTTTCAGATCTTTTTTATATATTTTTTCTTTTCAATATTTCGCTTTCCTTTGGAAAGCTTCTTCAGGAAAAAATTTTTTATATTTTTGAAAACAAAAATATAGGAATATTTCAACACAGAAGACATCCTTATCTTCACATTGCAAGAAATATAATCATTATTTGATGAAACATCGGTATTAGATATAGAAAAAAACTACAAGAGGCGTTTTATGTTAGAAATGTTAGAAATTGTTAATGTACCAAATGTAAGGAGAATAAATTTCAAGACAGACACAGACAATTTAGCTCAGAATTATAGGTACTTAATTAAAAAGACACATAATTTCTTATAATCATGTCATAAGAGAGAATTTGTTATTTCCGTTTCCTTGTTTTTGTATGTTTGAATATTTGAAAATTTAAAATTTTTGTATGTATGTATGAAAAAATATTTTATGTTTTTGTCAAATGTTTTGAAACCTTTTTTCAATTTGTTAATAATTTTTTTTGTTTTCAAAAATATAAAAAATTTTTTTCTGAAGAAGCTTTCCAAAGGAAAGCGAAATATTGAAAAGAAAAGATATATAAAAAAAGATCTTAAAAAAGAAAAAAGATATTTATTAAAACTAAAAATATTCAAATTGAAGTTTTTTACACATCCAATAGAGGATACCAAGAAGTTAAAAGTTATACTATTTACCGAAGCTTGATGATGCACTATATTCACAAGAGTTGCTATTTATTTAGGTTGTGGTGGATCTCATGATTATGCAAGTTATCAACTAAATAGCAAATAAAGTTACAGTTATATATACATTTTAAAAATAGCAACATACGTGTGGAAGACCTGCATTGTCCATTAGGAAAATAAAATATAGTAATATGTAAGAAAAGGCGGTGAAGTAATAACGAATTTTATCAATCGAGTGACGAGCTGTTTGAATCAAAAAATTCAACAATGCGTCCATAGTTCAGGTGTTATTGGTAATAAGATAACTTGTGCAGCAGTTGTAGTTCAAATCAACAAGAAGTCAATAGATGATAAGAAAATTTTTCCATTGGAAAAATTTTCGGCATTCAGATGTTTAAGCAAAAGATAAAATTTGTCGTACCTCAGGGTACCTGGAAACATGAAATATGTAATCAGCTAATGTGGAGACTTTTGCCCTATAATTACCTTGTGCTATTATTTAATTAGAGTATGTTTTAAATCAAAAACAAATAGATATTTTCTATATTAATAAAACTCTTCTTAAATTGCATTATAAATTCAGAAGGTGTGCTTATAGGTGTACTTATTGGCATTAAGGCTTTTATTTCATGTGACCCTACCACAAAATTGTCGAAATACTTCTATCAGTATTAATATTAACAAAAGGCCAACTAGGTTTTCTTTAATTGAATGTTCTAATTACACTGATAAATTCACAGATGACCTTAACACTATTACCAGAACAGCATGAAACTATTTTGTATTTGGTGCATCTGTCGCATAACATACCACCTAGGATTTGTAGTGTACCACATGTGTGTACATACACACCTAATCAAATAGCAACATGTACCGAAACAAATGCAATTAATCTAAGCGACTAACTTACTTACAAAAATTGAGTGACACACTTTTGAGTGTCATTTTTATTTGAGTGTTTTTATTCTATAAAGCATTTTTACATGCTTCACATGGGAAATGGAATACAAACGCATATCATTAATAAGTTTCAATAAAATAGTCTTAGTCTACAAATGTAAATTAAATATAAAAAGGGCGCCATAAATAAATTAGACTTATTTGTAGTAAAAATAATAATACGAGTTTTATTACTTAAGCATCAAGATATTTTGGCAGTTCCTTTGAACGCGTATCTATAAGCCAGAACCCTTTAGCTGTATAAACAAAATGAGGGACTGTGGGGAAAACTTCTTCTTTCACGAATTTAACCATTACAAATATCTTATGATCATCTGGAAAGAAATAGCAAAACGTGTTGATGATAAAATAAGAAACTGCGAGGAAACTGTTGAATATGTAGTATCCAAAATAACTTACGTTATGCAGAAAGCTGCAATTCAAATTCCAGTAAGAAATACGCACTTGTTTTAAAGAAGACTTTCTCAGCTAACTTAATTCCTTATTGAACAAAAAACGGGTACAGATGAAAACTTCAAAGGTATAATAACCCAATAGAGAGAAATTTGACGATATAGTAGTAGCAGATGGTATGAATTTATATAAATGTTGCAAACTGGTAGTTAAAAGTGCTGGTACCTACAAAAGCAATAAAAGTTAAAAAAATAAAAGACTTGGTGTTTTGACAGAACATGGCGCTAAAATATATAACATAAGTCAGATGCTATTGCCGAAGTATTTGAAAATAATAAAACTACACGCAGTTTGATTTCTACTACAGAGACTCCTGTAGGCTAGTAGGTAGCATACTAGCTCACCAGTCTGGGGTTGTGGGTTTGTTTCCCAACAAAGACCTTGGCTGTTTTCACTACAAAAAATAAAAATTGACTGTCGGTGGGACAGCTCAGAGATGAAGCCATAGTCACTGGTCGCTGTGCTGTCTTATACAATAGTTAATTTCTGATAACATAGGCCTTTTAAAAATGAAAGCTACCCCGATAGTAGGTAGTGTAATTGGCCTACCAAACTAGGGATGGTTATTTTCACTACTTTCATTAGCTGTCTTATCTCTTCTCTATCTCTTTCCTAAAGAATGTAGCACGGTTGTGACTAAATAGGCATTGTTGCCTGAAGTGCTACTTCTCTTTAAGTAAATTAAATTAAAACTTTGGATACTAAAGTTAAAAAGTGCTCTGGTGTGTGAACATTTGATTCGAATTAAGCCCAAATTTTGCTATCCTATCCACCTACAGTGCAAGTAAATTATTTGTAAAATGAAGATTAATTCTTCAGCCCACGAAATATTTCTGCTGGAGTACCACAATGTAGATGATACTTTAATAATTACAACAGGAAAAGGAAAAGCTTCAAATGCAATTATCAAAGGAATGAAATCTGGCTATTTAGATGATTAAATTTTACTCCACATGGAGAATAAAAGTAAACAAAGCGAAAACCCAACCCATAATTTTTCCATATCAAGAGAATTCTGTATATCAGGCTGAATTTTGATGCTATTAGTTTAGATAAATAATTGACATTTAGACATCATATTCTATTGTATAAACATGTGATAAAGCTATAAAATGTGGTAGAAGTTTATTTCGACTACCAACCGTTAGGCGACCTTAAACCTTTAAAGACTCAACTCTACAGAATGTGTAGACAAATAATTGTGGGCAACAATTGCAGCTAAACTGCATTCCAATCAACAACAAGTTATTCAAAAGAAAAACCTAGAAATTACTTGCAATTTACCAAGACGGTACGATTCTTTTATAATTAAAATAATTATCAGTAAAAAAAAAATAAACGAAATGAGCTATTGCATGTTTTACAAACTGCGTAGTTTTCTTATAAATCTTGTACACACAAAACAATAACAACAGAAAACAAAAACAATTAACACAGAGTAAAAATAAAACACACAGTCAGATAAGCGCCTACACGGAATGATAAGAACAACAACAAAATGGGGTAATGTTAAGTAGAATATTGTAGAACTTTCTTGAAAACCATCTAGAAGTTTGTTATTTGTGGCATCAATTTTCGCATTGCTGGCTCTAAAGCTTTCTTGAATTTCGGCATCATAGCCGCAATTATTGCTGATGGGCTACCTCTATCTCTTCTTTGTCTCCGAATTCGTATCTCCCAATATCGACATCCCGCTGCTTGAATTCATCAATCAACCTCCGTTGCAATTCCGCCTTACTTGCTGTTGTTGGCAGATCCAACTTATTTAGCTCCTTTTTTAGCTGCTCAACTTTCAGTTCTTCTTTTAACTTCATTGTAGTTGATTTACTTTTTTTGCAATTTCACTTCTGACACCAGTTTTTACGTCTATACGTGCAAAATAAATAACACCAGTTTTTAGAGTCTTTAAATTAATAATAAGTTTATTTTCTTTAACTACACAAAGTTGACGCTTCAGCACAATTTACTTAAGATGCACGTTTTTATTTCACGAGGTTTATTTTCAAACTGGCTGACTATTCACTCTGATGCTGGCCTTTTATATTTGTCCATTAAAAGTCTAGAAAATTTAAGAATCTTCTACTCCCTTTGTATCACATTTTATTGTTGTATGTTGTTTATTCAATGTGTAGGCGCCTGTATGTCTGTGTGTATTTTTGTTTTTTTTTGTATTGATAAAGTTTCTTCTTGGAATTTGTTTTTAGAATTTTGTGGCTGTCTCGTCTAGATAAGTTTTCTTAGAAAACTATACAGTTAGTATACAACATACTGTTCTACGCAGTTAGTAAACAGAAATTTGATGTTGTTTTGCGTGTCAATGCAGTTTGTAACTAGAAATTTTGTTGTTGTGCATAAATTTTCTTACCCAGAAGTTTACTTTGTTACTTAATTATTTTCTTTTAAAACTTGAGCAAGACACATCCGTAACAATATTTTTTAAATATGCATACATATTTATCTCACTAATTTTAGCTATATATCCTATTTACAAGCTTTTGCAGAACTAAAAACAAACAAAGCGAAGTTATTAAATAAATTATAACAGAAGTTAAATACAAAATCGTATCATTTACTTTTGTTGACATCGATTTTCCTTGTTTAAATATTTAAAATTTCGTTACGGAAGATAAACCTGTTGTTTTTATCTAAATATGTCAATCCTATTAATTCATATTTTGTAATACGAAATTCCTACGAAAATTTCGACCTGAAGGAGCGAATAATATTTTTCACTTTCAGAAGGAAAATGTACTATTTATAGCTCTTGATAGAAAGCCTGTGCAGCCTGCCTTTTCTGCACAAGTGATGTCATTTGATATCCTTTTTGTGTGAGTGATGAAATATTTAAGACTTCAGTTCAAAATTAGAGGAGTAGTGTAAGATTCCGAAGAGTTATCAGCTTGACCTATTATTTTATTTCGTATCACGCTAATGATTCCATAATATTTCGCTGTTCCTCTTATTGGTTCATAAAGCTTCAGATGTAGTTTCAGTAGTAGTGTAAGATTCCGAAGAGTTGTCAGCTTGACCTATTATTTTATTTCGTATCACGCTAATGATTCCATAATATTTCGCTGTTCCTCTTATTGGTTCATAAAGTTTCAGATGTAGTTTCAGTAGTAGTGTAAGATTCCGAAGAGTTATCGGCTTGACCTCTTATTTTATTTCGTATCACGCTAATGATTCCATAATATTACGCTGTTTCTCATATTGGTTCATAAAGTTTCAGTTTTCTCTTCACACTCGTTTTCCACGGTGTAAATTATATTTCCCCTAATTCTACTATGTTTATTATTACTTTCAACGACTTGATTCAAATTAAAATTTAGTTAAATCAGTTCTTACAGCTTGAACTATGAATTGAAGTTGCACTTTTTTCTTTTCATAATTTAATGTTAAAGGTTACTGGTTAATTAACACATCATATTTAAATTAGTTTCTAAAATTGATATAAAAAAGTTCCCTCTTATAAAATAATTATGATAAAATTTTGTATTTAAGTACCGTTTTCTTTGGATTATAATAAAGCCATCGTAATGAACTCACTAATAAATCAATGACTTTGCATTGAAGTGACTTGTGCGTCTAACTATAATATTAAATGATATTTTGTAATATTTACTTCAGCATTTTTAAGATATTTAGTATTTTCTCGAATATTTTAATTGATAAAAATTTTACCCACAATAAATATTTTAATGAAGCTAAAATTTTTTCAGAGCAAAACCCCATACAAAACAGTGGAAATGGAGTGCTGTGTAATAAATTGTCACATTTAACATTGGCTACGTTCGATGAAGAAGGTCGATGCATTGGACAAATGGGATCATTATCAATAAGTTATTAACATTATTAGAGTTTTGACTCCTGGTACATAAAATGCAAAATTTCAATGTCTTTCTCTATTTATTAGTAAGCAAAAATGTGTAATAGTAGTATTAAGCAGTTCCATATATTCTTAAAAAAAAATATTACCATTATTTCATTTGGAGACATTATGTATATAAGTAGTTTACTAACGATTTTATGCAGCTAAATATTGTAGAAAGGGAACCATATGTCTAATTCTAATATATATTAAACAAAAACCCAAAATGCTGTATTTACGTGGTGTTGTTTTAATTTAGACGGGGGAAACAGAAAAAATTGCGATTAGTTCCAGCACTAATATTACGAAATAGTTAGGAAACTAAACTTAAAAATGAGCAAACCAAAACAAGGTGAGGCCAGATATGTTAAAAAATTGATAAAAAGACGAAGTTAACAAAACAATTTTTTGTTTTTATCAAGATATGTATTGTGACGACCAAAAGTCGGCAGGCTTGTTTTTGGACCACATAAGATAATCAATTAAACTGTACACATTTTTCACATTTCTTAATTTCTATTGTTTAATGAATTTCACAATTTTTTAAATCGAACATTATTATTAAACGAATTCCATTATACACTTTTCATATTTTATAATTGCATTTATTGTTTTTTTTATTTGTTTAATTTTATTATTGAATAAGATACTTTAAATTATAATGTTATTAATTTTAAGACAAAGAATAGCCGTTAAGAATCGCCACCTATTGACATGTAGAGGTTACATTTGTAAGAAAACATACAATTAAACCCTAAACAGTCACATGCAGCTGGCGTTTAGTAGTATGGGTGTGCATGTGTGCCTAGCAAAGACCTATAAAAGCGGTATACTTGAGTATTTTAGGAGAGTTAGCCACGGGCAAGCAACCGGGCAATACTTCTTTTCAGTAAGTTAGAATTTTATTCAATTTAGTTAAAATAGTCTTGCGAATAGGTTCAGCTTAGTTAATCAAAGTCAGAATTTTATTCGACTTCGCATTAATTGAGTATATCTAAGGTTTACGGCAAAGCAAGTTCTGTCGCTGCTTCACCTGGCCAGAATTTTATTCGCCTAGGTGACAGAGGACAGAGCAAGGTAGCGTTGTTAAGCCAGGCCCTAGGTAAACAGGTCGGCCCCAAAGTCGTGGAAAAGCCTACCACCAGTTTAGACGTCGAAAGGTTGTCTCAGAATTTTATTCGTGACAACCGCAACTAGTTGAAAATTGGTGGACAGGCAAACTGTTCTGCTCAGACTGGACCTGCGAGAACTCTTGAAGGCCGCGAAACGATGAATAGTCTTTGGCGTGTTCAATAGTGCAGTATTAAAATTTTAAGCTAAATTTAAGAGTGGACTATAATAAAAAAGAAAAACAAGTGTCACTCATGTTATTGGAAACAAATAAATTTTTGTAGCAAACCCTGGGCGTCGCGAGCTCTATCCCAGCGAATCGCGAAAACGTGTCGTTACAGTATATAACATCTCATTTAAAATAAAAGTAAATTGTTGCACAAATAATTTCAAACAGATCTTTTGTGCCTTTGTTTTCAAAATAGTTTCATCGAAAAAATGTCTAATGTAAGACCTTTTTTTCGTATTTAACAAAATGGAAGTATTTGGAAAATCTTATATATATATTAAATACGAAAAAAAGGTCTTACATTAGACATTTTTTCGATGAAACTATATATATATATATATATATATATATATATATATATATATATATATATATATATATATATTTATATATATATATATATATATATATATATATATATCTATATATGGTAAATGTACGTAGACTAAAATCAGTTGCGCATTTGAAAACTGTGAATTGCCATCAATGCCAAACATACCGAGAAGCATGTAAACTATTGGGTTTGCTGGGGAACGATTCTCATTGGGACTTAACACTTGCGGATTCAATTGTTTCATCAAATGCGTACCAAATACGAACGCTGTTCGCAATTATCATCACCACATGTTTCCCTTCACAACCAATTCAGTTATGTAGCAAATACTAAGACGATATATGTGAAGATATATTGCATCGCCTGCGCGTTCAAACGAAAAATCCCGACATGCAAATAACCGATTAAATATATAATGAAGGATTGATTCTGATTGAGGAACAATGCTTGATTATTGCAAACAAGCTACTGATTGAAGTAGGAATGATTGCGCCAAATCGATGCACCATGCACTCAACCAAGAATTAAATCGAGAGCTTCAAGGAATTCGTTTGAAGTAATGTGCCGTTGCTGAATGAACAGCAAAAACAAATATACGAAACATTTATGAAAGCGGTGGGCAATAATACTGGTGGTCTAGTCTTCCTGGAGAAACAGGAAAAACATTTGTCATTTCATTGATTTTGGCCGCTATTCGATCAAGATGCGTTAGCATCATCTGGAACTGCGGCGACTCTTCAAGATGGCGGTCATACTGCACAGTCTGCGCTTAAGTTGCCACTCAATTAAAACACAATTGATACTCCAACATACAATATTTCCCGATTAGGTAAAATCGAAAAAATATTGATGCAATGCAAGCTCATTTTTTGGGATGAGTGCACAATGGCACATAAGAAATCACTTCAAGCACTTAACTTCACACTGATGGATCTTCGGCGAAATAACAACATCTTTGGCGACTTAGTGATATTGTTGGCAGCCGATTTCAGGCAGACGTTGCCAGTAATTTCCCATGCAACGCCTGCAGATGAATTGAATGCTTGCCGGATGTCATCACCTGTATGGAACAACATAAAAACATTATCGCTAATCACTAATATGAGAATTAAACTTCAAAATGATCAAAGTGCTGCACAATTTTCCAAACAATTGTTAGCTGTTGGAAATGGAAAAGTCCCAGTTGATGCGACAGCTGGATTAATTACTCTTACCAACAACATTTGCCGATTTGTAGACTCTCAATTAGCTCTTATTGAAAATGTTTTCCCAAACATTAGTGAGAATTAGCAGAATTATGCTTGGTTAAGTCAACGAGCAATTCTCGCCCCCAAAGAATAATGATGTACACGCACTGAATTTCACCATTCAATAAAAAATCGATGGCAATTTGGTGACATACCAAATCCGTTGATTCCATACCAAATCCCGATGATGCAGTAAATTATCCAACGAAGTTTTTGAACTCTCTGGAGTGACCAGTATTTCCATCCCAAAACTTGCAACTCGAAGTTGGTTCAGTTATTATGATATTGCGTAATTTGAATCCACCGCGACTTTGCAACGGTACTCGAATTGCGGTGAAAAGATTTATTTGATTGAGGCAACCATTATAAACGGAAAGTACGCAGATGAACGATTGCAATTTCCGGTTCGCCTTGCATTCGCAATGACAATTAACCAGTCCCAAGGTCAATCGCTTAGTGTTTGCGGGATAAATTTAGAAAATCATTGTTTTTCACATGGGCAGCTATATGTTGCGTGTTCACGAGTTGGGAAACCATCCGCTTTGTTTATGTTAACGTCAGACCAAAAAACAAAAAATGTGGTTTACCAAAGAGCACTTCAATGAAACGGATAATTTGCGGACACGTATAACGATTCAGTATTTACTTTGGATTCACTTTCATTTTTTACTTGGAGAAGTTCAACTAAATTTCACTTCATTTTTGTAATCGAAGTGAATTCATTACTGTTGTGCAATGAAATAAAATTTTTCCTTTTCAAATATAAAACAAAAAAAAATTATTTTTCTTTATCTTTTAACCCCCAAACGAAATGTTACAAATATCGGAGCCATCTGGTGGCAAACGTGGCGAACGGCGCCGGGTTTGCTAGTACATATTTTTTCCAATCAAAACTTCTAAACTTGTGCCCAGTTCCATCAGCCATTTGCCTTTTAAAAACAAAATATATATTTTTAGTTATCCTAAAACCTGAGAACAAAAAACATTTTATAGGAATGTAACAACTCACTTTCTATTTTCATGAACACTTACCATTCAGAGTACAATTTTGATCATTTTCCACCAACCACACAAGTAACTTCCACATCTATGTAGGTAAGTGCCTGTAAACAAAAGCCCATTTTATTATTAACAAACTATTGGAAATGTCAATTGCAGCTAATACTTACTAATTTGTTTCCAGTTCTGTTTATTTCCCAGCAGCCGATACTCACAGTTTACCTTCAAATAATCCAATCTAATTTGCTTACCCATTTAATAGTTAATAATGTATTATTTTAAAGTTTTAAATAAAATTTTACAAAATCTTCAAGTTTGCCTACAAATATTTTTTTAAAATTTATTTCGTGGCTGTCAAATATGTTTTTGTTTACGTGTTAGGATGTCACTCTATATCTGCTCCTTTCAATAAAAAGGTTAATTGCAAATGTTAAGTCAATATTTTATAAATCACTTTTAAGGAAACTGGTTATATTTGGGCTGATAATTTAGGTAGTTAACTGAAAACGGATTCAAAAATACTTTGAAAAAAAATTAGAAAAACAATATCTCTCGAATAATGAGGTTCTATATCCAAAATGAATAATTTTCAATGTAATTTTACACCGTCAGTTAAATTTTTAAATTAAATAATAATAATCATAGCTTAAAAAAAACGAATAAAAATAACAGTATTTAAAGGTATATTTAATATTGAATAGGATTTTCTTACAGTATAACATCTTTTTTAGAAAGAAAAAAGGTTCAAAAAAATTAAAATCACAAATAAATCTTATGATGTAAGTACCTTCTTCGAGTAGAAGGTAAGTATAAAATTTCGAAATCATATGAGTTATTTAACAAAACATATGCCAATAAAAAAAACCTGAGATAAACCTAAAAGCGAAGAAATCAAATAAAGTTCCTGCCAGACATGTAATTAACCACTAAATTATAAAAGCAATTGCTTGTGCTTATAAGAAATAGAACATCACACAAAAAATGTAACATCAAGCATATCGTGATTTAGAATGCCCCCAATATCCGTCAGTAACATTCGTCGCACCTAAAAAATAGTTCAACTATTTATATTAAAATGTAAAAAATATTTACAAGATATCACAAACGGCCAACGTAATTAAAAGAATATTAGTCGGAATCGAATTTGTTTTTTGTTAATTAACTAAATAAAAAAAATTAAATGAGTAGTACAAAATTTTAAACTTTTGATTGCTTAGTAGGACTGAACCCTCAGTACAGTTTCCCTTTTTCGGTAGAAATGCCAGTTAGGAATTAGAATGACGAAATTGATTATAAACAATTTTTATTATTATACAGAGCATCTGATTACTATTAATATTTTTCTCACGTTTAATAACTTTCTTTACTTTTACCGAATATTTGCTTTCATCTTATTTGCCATGGTAACTACGGCGCGCCGCACAGTGGCTCAGAATCGTATTTCATTGGCCAAAACTCTGTAACTTTTTAATTAACAAAGATTTTTTAGAAATTCGTTTTTTAGTCAATAAGCTTTCATCGAGTTTAGGTTTTATTAAGATCGGTACAGCGCGCTGCACTTAAAATTATGCTTAACAATGCTTACATATTTTCAAGTTTTTCGTCAACTTTAAAATAAAACAGTGTAACTTAATTTTTCTTTAATTATATATTTATTTATAGTCATAAATAGATTGTAAATAAATAAATAAATATTTAATATTAATATTTGTATACTTTATTTCATTCAAATATTAAATCCAAATCATAATTATTATTCATTTTGCTGGAATATTTCCTGTAAATATTTTATATTCTGCTCTGTATTACTTGTGTCCTGTAGCAATGCCTTAGCTTCGGCATGTAGGTCCGAATGATTCACTTTCCATTGACTTTGAATGCTAGAGATGAAGGGATCTGATGGTGTCAATAATATATAAAATAAACCTTCATTTGTAGAACTTCGTGACATTTTTCTGGTATTATGTTCTTTGTAAAATCTGTAATCCTTATATCCTGGCTTATCCTGGCTTCCTCTGATAAATCTCTAATTGGTAATAAATGGAGCTTAATGACATATTCTCCATAGTAAAGAACTTTGTGCACAGTTGCTGACATATATCTATAATTGTATTTGGATGTATATATAGCAACGGTTTCTTGGCATAATTACCAAATTTTCTAGCATTAATTTGTGCATTGCACGCAAGTACTTCAGTAATTGTTTTAAATCTTGAAATAACATCTTTATCAACACCTCTTATACCAGATGTAGTTTCGGGATCCAAAAATAATCTTCTTGCGGTATTGCCATCAATTGTTTTGCCTGATCCTTGTTTTGGTTGATCTATAATTAACCCATATTTGAGATATGCACCTTGAACTTGTTTCTTTTGCAATTTTTTTTTCTCTTTGTTGGTGTCATTATTACTTACTGATCCTGAAGATCCAAAGTCCAAATCATAGCTAATTTTGAGTACGTGTTCCATAAACCTTATCCCCGTATGTAGCGGTGGTTATCTAAATTCAAATGCATCATACTATCTACTGACTTTGTCGGTTCTTGGTTTAACCGGCTTTACATGTAATACAGCTGGATGAAGCTTTTGTATCAGTCAAAACCTGGGCAGTTTTTCCGTCTATCATTGAAAGTATTAATTGGTAATTCAATTTAATAATCTGTTCATCTATCTGTAATGTCACTAACTTCATTTTTAATGGTATCACGAGTTTCTTTTTTATTCTAAAATTTTATTAGTCTGCAGTATTTTGTAGACGATGGAGTATAGTTTTTCCAAATATAATTTGTTTGCATTGTGCTGGACGAAGGTTCCGAGTCTTCTAAGTTCTTTATTAATCGCAATGGCACAAATGACAGCATGAACATATCTGTGTCAAAAATATCTTCAAATAAAAATTTTTATATTGTTTTTGGCTAGAAGATTCATCGCATCCCCATTTACAAAAAAAGAGTCAAATTGCAGTTTAGATTTTTTCAATCCTTTAAGTGATTTTAGCAACCTTTCGGCTGTATGATCAAATAGAGCTTGCAGTTGTAACTTTGCCGAAATTGTTGTGATTTTGATAGATTACTTTGGAGGATAACGTTTCTTTTTAGCTGCAGTTATGTGATGGTATGATGGGTATACATTTTACTTTATATATCTGTACTTTACTGAAATAAATTTTAAACATTTTTTCCTATAATTTTTAGCAGGTAATTGAAACATTTGTGCAAAAAAGCATGAAAAATTCTAGGAAGTTTTTCAACCATTTGAAGAATTATTTATACCACTAATAACTTTCCTCTTTTTCTTCCTACATTTTGCTATCTTCAATTTGTATTTATGGCAGTGAATAGTTTCTAAAGTAAATTTACTAGCAATTTTGATAGAATTTTGTTTGTAAAAATTTTGAGTATTTTCATTAAAATAAAAAAGTGTTCTACGGGCGGGTGCAAAAGGATATATAGGCTTAAAGAAAACACTTTTGCCTTTGTTTGGGCGGTTTCGATGTTTTGTCCTTTTTTGTCCTTTAAAAGTTATAGACTATTAAACTTAAAATTTTCCGAATATATGGTGGTTTCAAATTTATTACATAACAGTGTGCTCAAATACCATTTGTGAAAAACAACAGTCCACCCAACATAACAAAAAAAAACCGCAGCCCATTATCAATAACAGTTTTCAAGAAATCGTAATTAATATGAGATCAAATATTACATTTTTTTTTTATTTCTAAATTAACTTAAATTCTTTGCTTTAAGCAGCATGTCACGCCTACTACTGTAAATATTTTGCCAAAATTTGTTGGCTACGTAAGTTATGATCTGTTATCTTTCTGATGGCATACAAATTTAAGGATCCATGTTAAGAAAAAATATAGTTTTTGGCCAATGAAAACTGATTCTGAGCCACTGTGAGGCGGTAACTACATCCTCTACTAATTTTAATATAGACTAGATTTATCTTAATTTGCACCATTCACCATTTGTCTTTTTTTATATATTTTTTTTTATATATGTAAAAGATTTAAATATTGTACAATGGTAGTCACTGTACTATTTTTATATTTTTCTAACAGTTTTAAGGTAGTTTGAAGCTTTATTCTGTTAAGCCTGATCCGCTTCTGCTATTTTTGTGTACTCTGCGTAACGCGAACTCTCTACTACATATGAATTTCGCAAGCTATAAAAGCAGGCTCGCTCAAACTTTTTTTATTATTTCAACCAGAACATATATATTGTGCTAAGATCAGCCTTTAAGACATTAGAATCATATATCCAAAAATCTTCTTGGTTTGTCACTGAAAAACTAATATATTCATCCCTTCATAGAATTTTCAGATAAAAAACAACTTTCAAATAAATTTAATTTTTGAAAACAGCAAAATAATTATTTTGCATATGTATACAATACACATAAATTATCGTGATTATAAATGTTAGATACAGTTTTTTGATTATGATCTTAAGCGCTACATGTCTCTAGTCTTGTGCATTATTTTGAGATCAGCTTTAAAGTTTATTATTTTTGTTGATGGAACTTATTTGTAAATTGTTTAACTTATAACGACAGTTGTAGATATATTCTAAATTTAAATTTAAACTATTAAAAGTTAGGATAATGATTTACTTTAGGACAATGCGAAGGAAATGCTGTTTTCTGTGAACCTCTCCTATAATATACATAATTATCAGTTTTTTTAAAAGCTACAGTTGTGTTACCTGTATCCACATTTAAAATAATTATATTTAATTTATTATAAACCTTTCAGTTACAATTAATCTACGTTAATTTGACCCAGATTCCTTTAAACAAAAATATTTTATGATATCATAAAATACTTATTAATTAATTAATATTTATTTCTTTGAACAATCAATATTTTATTAAAATATCATTAAATATCTATGTTTAAAGCAATCTAGAACAAATTAACTTAGATTAACTTAAAAATTATTCCAAATAGCAAAATTGTTTATTTCCACCGTTTTTTTTTAATATTATTTATTTTCTTTCTTTTGCAAAATACATTCAATGGCTTCCAAAGGAAACCTTTATATAGAAGAATTTTAAAATGAAAAAAATGTTTCCAAATGTTTATTGTGTTTTTTGAATTTTGTTCTCTTTTTTCTGTGTTGGTTCAAAGTAATTCTTATTTGATATGTGCTTGGATTTTTAATTCTTATTTATTTAATTTGGGTAGAAATATAAGACTCTTGACAAAATTTGGGTTAAAATACACTAATGAGCTATATGAGTAGCAGTGAAATGGCCACAGTAATACATTAAAAATTTTTTTATAATAAACTAACGTGCCCGTGACGGCTTTGCAAGTCATTTGTGATGTGTTTTTATTCTGCAGCGTTCTTGTTTCTGTGCGCCAAATCAGAAAGAACATAATTTCTTTTTTTTCGTTTTTATGTTTTTTTAATAATTTTATCTTTTTCACAATTCAACATTTTTGCGTGCTTATATAATTCCTATATAATTACAGTACACTCGCGATAATATAAATACCCTATTATATAAACACCCCAAGATATGAACACATTTTTTCTTCCATTGATTACTCTAAAATATGTACTTAGCGTGAAAGCTTTAAAATATGAACAACTTATTTTTGAAGTTCTTAACGGACTTTTATCTAAAAAGTGATAAAATCTTTGCAAACAGGTTTGTAAATAAATTCTGGTTCAATATCATAGTAAGCAGCATTAATTTTTGTATATATATACATACATTTAAAAAAACATAAGTTTTAAACTTTAAAAGAAAAAGCCGAAGTTTTGGAGCATTTACAAAAGGAGCAAGTGTTACTCGCTTAGCGAATAAAATTGGGGTGAAAAAATCTACAATTTGTGGAATAAAAAAAACAGAAGTTCGATTATTAAATGTGTCAACAATGCCTTCCCTCGACCTGGAAAAAGAAAGACTGTGTGAGTACCCAAAAATGGAATATGCTGTATACCGGTGGTTTCTGGATATGAGAGACAAAAAGTTTACTATAAATGCACTTATGTTAAAAGAAAAGGCCAAATATCTTCATAATAATATTAAAGAAAATGCTTTGAAGTTCAATGCCAGCGATGGATGGCTTAAAAATTTCAAAAAGAGATACGGCGTTCGCTTGCTTCAAATATCTGGAGAAAAACTCTCTTCACAGCCCCACTTAGTGGATCCTTTCATAATGAAGCTAAAAAGTAAAATTGGAGAGTTGGGATTGGTCTATGACCAGCTTTATAACTCTGATGAATCCGGATTGTTTTGAAAATTTCTGCCACAAAAGAGCTACATGTCATCATCGGAAAAAACAGCTCCTGGTGCAAGAACTGAAAAGCAGCGGGTAACTTTCTTGTGCTGCGCAAACGCCGCAGAAACTCACCAACTTAAACAGCCTCGCTGTTTTTAGAATTTTAATTGTCTTGTTCATTATAGACATTCTAAATCAACTTGGATGACAGGAGCCATTTTTAAAGATTGGTTTCATCTTTTATTTGTTCCGGAAGTAAAATTTATAAACTCGAGCTAATTACCATCTCACAACTTATTTTGTATAATTTAAGTTAAAAAAATTTTACCAAAAAAACAAAGTTGCCGCTGAAAGCTATTCTCCTAATACACAACGCTCCATCTCATCCATCGGAGGATGAACTTAAAACTGGGGATGGCTGTATTTTTGCAATGTTTATACCATCAAATCTGACCTCGCTCATACAGCCTATTGATCAAAACGGCATCAAGATTACGAAACCCTATTAAAGAAACAGTCTGCTAGCTTCAGATACTGCAAAAGCGGGATGTTTTCTGGATTCTATGAAGTAGACCATACTTAAGGAAGCCATAACAATTTTAGAATCCGCATGTATTCTTCATGGATGACAATGCATTAAAAAATGTTGGATAAACGTTTTAAATATGATCCGAAATCGAGACGATCCTGAAGATGAAATACCTTTAAGTGTTGTTAGAAACACCCTGATGATGAACTTGGTTGATTTAGAAGAAAGTGCAGCTAATGTTTTTAATTCTTTGATACCTGAGTTTTGTTTTTCGGAAAATGTGTTTTTAAAACACAGTAAAGTTTTGACTTCACTATAGGTTGAATTTACGGCTTTGAACATTCAAGAATGGAAGGAGGTCACTGCAGAGCGTAACGAGAGTGAAGAGTAATTTTTAATAAGGCATTGGAATGCGCCGAAAGTGAAATGGTTGATCAATGGGATTTGAACGTTTTGAGACAGTTAAGAGAGCAAGCCGTTTTAAAGGTGGTGGCACAAAAGAAACAGTAAAGAAAAATAACAGATTTTTTCACATCAAATTGTTTGTTTTTTTTTCGAAAGTACGTTTATATGTTTATATGTAAAAAGTAACACATAAAAATTTTTACATACATAATAAAAAGTACGAAAAGAACACTGAAGATGGCAAACAGCCGAAACCGGTTTGTTCACAAACCAAATTTGACGATGGTCGACGGAAAACCGTACCCAAATAGAAATAATAAAAAGTGTTATTTCTTGGGGAAAAGGGAAAATTAAATGTCATTCGTAAATATGAACAATCTTGCAAAAGTGAACTGGCTTGGTTTTAATTAGTTCATATTATCGCGTGTGCACTGTATATATAATTATTCTATTACAATGCTTTTACGTGTACGACATTCTTCGATCGATTTTGGTTCGCGATATAGACAAACAAAGCAGTTGGTTTATTAACACGTGAACATGATACATATAATTGATCGTGCTAAAAAGATAGATCTTTGCAAAAGCAACACGCATGGGAAACTGAAGCCGTTTAAAATCAAACGGCAAATCTGGAGGAATCACAAGAATGCGTGGTATCAACATATCCTCGCCCTTATATTTTCCTTTTAAAACTTTTGCTTCAATCACATTTTTCATGACTTTCTTGACTACTAGACGTGTCCATTCCAAAGTCGTGGCTGGCAGATATTTCTAAGCAAAATAATTGATACACCAAATTTTACTTGTAGGCGGTGGAACGGCAGTCCAGGTAACTCAAGCGAATTTTAAAATTTGACTGGATAATTTACAACATCGTCTTAATTTCTTACAGAGTCAACCGATTTGTAGGTAAAAATTTCCCCCCAAATGTTATTCAAAATTGTCACATTGATATCCCAACCACTGCATTTTTCGCAGCTAAGATAGCTCTTTCCTCCAACCAATCTTGGTTTCTAAAATTTTTTGCAATACCGGGAAATACGTTTCTAACCAATTCTTGTTTTCATTGTGCAAAGTGGCAAAAGTTATCTGGAAGCGTAATCATTTTTGTGGCGGGGTCACTTGGAATTGCGCCATTCCCAATATCTAACAATTGCTTTGAAAAACGTTCGGCTGATGGATCATTTTGCAATTAAACACGCAAATTACACACACACAAAACAACAGAATATGGAAAACAAAATTCACTTTTTGTTTGCACATCCACTTGCTATGAACTTGAGCATATTTCGATTTCTATTGCCGTCGCATTCTGTGCAAGCACACACACACAGCAAAGTACAAACGAAAACACAAATTTCATTTGATACAAAAAATTTAGTTGAGTTGTCTTGTTTCAAACACGCACTGTGGACGCACTATTGTGCGTAAACGCATGAAACAAAGATACGAACCAGCGAACGACCATTACAAAGGTACGGTGAAAATTTGGTTAAAATCCGACGGCGTATCTCGTCAAGCACTGGCAACCAACGGACACCTATTTTGGGCTTAATTTTTATATATATAGAAGAAGAAGATAGATAATTTATGAGAATATCATAAAATATTTACGTTTAAAGTAACGTAGATTATGGTAAAAATGATTTAGTTGCTTTAAATTTATCTAAAATCTTTCTAAAATCAATCTCATTTTTGGTTCTTGCTTTTTTATGATCTTCTTTTTCCTGAATATATAAAACAAAATAGATATTAGTAAATAAAGAATCTACTAACATACTACAGAAGATTAATAATGATGATAAAAACAAGTGTTCTAGGTTATGCGGACTATTAAAATTCACGGATGAATTTTCTTTGAAACCAATTTGTTCTCTTATTAATTCTCAATCTTATGAATTATCTAAATATATTGTTACGTTTATACATTTTATAAACGTTTTGTTGTGAGTTCTTTATTGCAAAATAAATAACACCAATTTTTAGAGTCTTTAAATTAATAATAAGTTTATATTCTTTAACTAGACAAAGTTGACACTACAGAACAATTTACTTAAGATGCACGTCTTTACTTCACGAGGTTTAATTTTACACTGACTGACTATCCACTCAGACGTTTCCCTATTTATACTTGTCCATTTAAAGTCTAGAAGATTTAAGAATTTTCTACTCCCTTTGTAACGCATTTTGTTGTTGTATGTTGTTTATTCGATGTATAGGCGCCTGTACGTCTGTGTGTATTTTTGTTTTTGTTTTTATACTGATAAAGTTTCTTCTTGGAATTTAGTATTTTAAGGTATTTGTTGTTGTCTCGTGTAGATAAGTTCTCTTAGAAAACTATGCACTCAGTAAACAGTAATTTGTTGTTGTTTTGCGTGTATAAAATTTCTACGCAGTTTGTGACTAGAAATTTTGTTGTTGTGTATAAGTTTTCTTGGCAAGCCACGCAGTTAGTAAACAACAACAACTCAGTAGTTCACTTTATTGCTTTATTATTTTCTTTTTAAACTTAAGAAAGACACATCCGTAACAATATTATAAAAGAGGAGTTAATTGAATTTAAATTAAAAACTTTCATAAAAAATTAGTTTCTTTATGTATAGTAGTTGTTATTGTATTTCTTCCTTATTAACCTTGAGTGAATTAAAATGTTCCAATGTCTTTTTAAAATTTGCTATTTACAAATACCACGAAAGGTAAGGTATAGTAATTCTAAGATATGTGACTGAATAAATTTTCGCCAAGGGTTTGCCATCAATTTGAACCGTAAAAATATTTGAACGCAAAGAGTTCGACAAAAAACGTGTCAGTTTTGTGTAGCCAATATAAGACAAGAAATCATTGTGCCATCCCGTTAAATATTCGCTCGTAGAAGAAAATCCTACTTATATCGATAGCACAAGCACATGTATGGGAAGTAATAGGCCAGGTCCACTATTATTTCCTATACACTTGCTTTAGGTACCTCATATTTTACAGCTCCAATGAAACTATTCTCTTCATTGACTTGAACATTTTGTTTCCTATTTGGAAAAAAACTTTTTAACAGCTGCAACTAAATTTTACTCCATATAGTGACAATATGTCAAATACTATTTGAGAAATCTAAGAAAATTCCTACAACCCCGCTACATCCTCAGCACCATAACCTTGCCTAAAACCAAATTAAAAATGGTATGTTGCTTTTTTTCTATGTAATGCAGTAGTTTATTATAAATGACTCTTTCAAAAACGTTATCTATCGTCAATAGTAGCGCTACAGTATATACATTTTTCGATGTCTCAACAATTTTGTAAAGAATTAATTAATATGTATCTATTAGTTTAGACTAAAAAATAAAATTAAATCCAATGAAGTATATCATGCTATTAAATATTTATTAATTATTATTTGTTAACTTTGAAGAAATTAATATATTTATATTTAACAATAGTTGATATATTTTTTTGATTTATATTATAAATAATTTATATATTATTAATTTATATATTTATATACATAATTTTATATTAATTATTAATACATATATATATATATATATATATATATATATATATATATATATATGTTTGTAGTTATAATTTGCAAAAAAAAGTGACAGGGTAATTAATTTAAAATTCACAATAAATTAGGTGTGCCAACTTGATAAATCTTAATTTCTTTCTTTAAATTTTTAATACATGTAATTAAATATTTATTGAAACAATTAGCTTTTCTTCTGTCTGAAAGAATTTTTCTACCCTGAAGTTGTAAAATTTAACTCGTTAGTTTTTAATCAGCCAACAGTATTATTGATAAATTTTCATAACTTTTTAGGATAATTTTCAACCTTATTTAAATGTTGAGCATACTAATTGTTTCTGCATTCTTGTTTGTTACTTTCATAACATGGCTTAGCCATTTAAGGCTACCTACAAAATTTTTCTTGTTTCTACTTTTGCGTCTATTGTTGATATTCTTTCTCTGTAATAGTTACAATAGTTAAACGGCAAAACCAAACAAGAAACAAGTCGTATGAAGCTATGTCATATGTTTGTGTTTGGCAGCCGTTGATAGCAAACTAAATCGAGTTTCAAGAATAAAACGGAAAAAGTTAATTTCGTGCTGCCGTGTGTTCTCCGGTGTGTTGTGGTGGATCCACGCTATACGGACGTGCTTTTGCGCTATTTCCTAACTGCGGTCGAAACGTGGATCTACCACTACACACCAGAGACATAACTAAAACAAACAACATCAAACAGTTTTGCATTTTTAATTAAGAGGCGACAAATTCAAAAATTCACGAACTTATTGACCTATCTTCGTTTGCTATCTCAGAAGATACCATTTAATTTCTGATTATAAATATTATATTAGAATTTGACAGGTGTGTCCGTTTACGATTTAATTGATATGTAAAACTAGTAGCAACACCCATTGATTTTAAATATTATAGACTTTTTTACAATTAGTTTATAATCTATAATCAATTAAAATAATATTGTTACGTTTATACCTTTTATAAACGTTTTGCTGTGAGCTCTTTATTGCAAAATAAATAACACCAGTTTTAAGAGTTTTTAAATTAATAACAAGTTTATTAATTTCAACTACACAAAGTTGACACTACTGTACAATTTACTTAAAAATGCACGTCTTTACTTAATGAGGTTTAAATTTACACTGACTGATTATCCAGTCAGACGCTTCCATATATATATATATATTTGTCCATTTAAAGTCTAGAAGATTTAAGAATCTTCTACTCCCTTTGTATCACATTTTGTTGTTGTAAACAGCATATCAAATTGTAGTTGTGTGTGCATAAACTTCTACGCAGTTTGAAACCAGTAGTTCGCTTTATTGCTTAATTATTTTATTTTAAAACTTAAGCAAGACACGTTCGTAACAATATTTAAAATTAGTTCAGTTAGACTGAGTTCCGTGAGCACAAAAATTAAACTTATGACGAATTAATAACCTTCTCTTTTTTGAAGTCGGTTAAAAATGACGTTTATTGTTAATTAATAAAAAAGTTTCTAAATTTCCTTTCTTTCAGCAAAAAACCATTTTCAAGAAGCATTTTCTGTTTAACAATTAAAAATCAAAAACGATATAACAATTTTTTTCTGTTTTTAACCAGAATATAACTTTTCTCCTTAACTACAAAAAAATTCAAACGGCCTGCGAGAGCTATAAATACAATTTATAAAATCAGAGGAGAAATAAGAATTTTGTAATATAATAGTTTTTCATATACCAGAGGAAATAAAACCCGCAAGCACTCAACGCTCGGAAAACATACCGTTGAAAATGATAAAAAGCTTCAAAATGTAATTAAACATATCTTCTTACATTTCACGAAAAACAATTAAAATTTTTAAGTACATTTCATGCAGCTTAGATAATTCTCGTAAAGTACCGATTACTATCAAGTGGTAATGTTAATGTTAGTGCGATATGCTCAAACATGCAAATCCTCTTGTATTTTCTGATCCATTTTATTATCTTCTTCAAATACCCCTTAAATATTATTCATGCCTATAGAATCAAAACTTGTAAAACAAATCATTAAAATACCTATGAAGATAGATTTTCCTATGGTGTGTGACTTCCTAGCGGTTAGCATATTTACAAAACAAGAAGTATTTTTTAGCAAATTGAAATATTTTTGTTAAATTTAATTACAATTCAAATTGGGTGTTAATACTTTTTTAATTTGGTTATTTTTTTTAAATTATCTCTAATTATTTTCTACTGTTAGTTAGAAAATAAGCCTGACCCCAATAACTATACGGCGGAGATACTGAACGGCAGTTAAACGCCGTTACTCAAATCTTCACCAGAATCCTTTGAAGTTTAAATTAGATATTCATGTGAAATGCTTGAGTTTTACTTTTTAATTATTGGTTTGTCTATCATAATTAGTTTTATGTTAATAAAAAGTAACGTTTTCATTATGCCATTCTTGTTTATGGTTTTTCCTAAATTTATTACACCGACGATGATGTAGAAAAAATTCATTTCGCCATGCTAGATGGTACATTCCACAAGTTTTTCATTTTAAAGATGATACAAATTAAGTTGTGCGCTTGTACATTTTCTCAAATACTACCAGATACATAGTTGGATTAGTATTACACTGAAAAAATGCTTATCTTTTTAATGTATATCTTCGAAATTTTTCCTTAATTTTGTAAGATATCAAAGATTTTATTAAACTTTAGAGAAAACTGATGGTTGTTGGCCCCTTGATAGGTTTTTTGTTCTTTTATTATTGTGGTTTATAAGTGAGAAGCATGAATATTAATTATTTTATCTGTTGCTGTGTTTATATCGCATCAGTTAAAAGTTATTTTCTTTTGCCTCTATAATTTCGAGAGTATGCTGTTTCCCCTCCTGTTTCAATATATAACGTAAATTTCATTTTTGGAATGATATCTGTTGTTGTCAATGTGGTTTTTGATTGGAATGTCTACTTATTTATAGGAGAATTTTTTTCGTGAAGTTCATTCAAGGATTTCGGTATAAACTGTGCTGTAAAAGATGATAACTACTATCATATAAACAGATTTTCAAAATATCAGAATGAATTTATATCCTGAATTGTTTTAGTTTTTTTAGTAGATGCCATTTTTCCTTTACACTGTTGGTTATAAATGGGACATAAGCAAATACGCAGCCTATCAATTTTTACCTTCTCAATTCGTGTTTACACCATTCACCAGAGGTAAAACGGTATATAAAGCCTTACCATTCCGTTTAAAATTATTGCAGTTTCCGTTATCATAGTAAAATTGTAGAGTAGGTAGGTACATATATACATATCTGTCCGAACATTTTCATAAAATATAAAGAAGTTCATATAAGTACATATATATATGCAAATCTCTAAGATGTGTGTTTGAAAATTTTAGTGTTGAAAACTAGTACAATAGGCTAATTAACGGAGGAGGCATGGCGAAACACAGCGAGATTCTTTGTATAATTCTTCCAATGCTATTTTTGCATTTTATAAAAATAAAAAATTTTTTTCCCTAAGAAGCTTTCCATAGGAAAGCGAAATATCGAAAAGGAAAAACATATATATTGTTAATTTAATTTAAAAAGACCGTAAAAACAAGAATAAGAGATATTTATTAAATATAAAAATAAAGTTTTTCGTTTTTTAAATAACATTTTCATAACGTTTAACATAAATCATAAAGTTTCACTATCACACTGGTAGATTTTCTTCTTAGAAACTTGTATGTAAAAGTCACGTGTTACATTGTGATTTAATTAAGAGGAAAAATTTAATGAGGTACAAAATATTTAACAATAGAGTACCATTAAATTAAATTTGCAAATAAAGACTATAATTTTACAAATAATAAGTGCTGGAATCGGAATGAGAGGACAATATTTCGCTTTTTGAATTCGAAACAGTACTAAGCAAACTTAAAAAAAGAGAATCGTGAAGCACTTTAATAGCATTCTTTCCAACCACATTCCGCAAAAATATAAAACCAGTGTAGTTATTCCCATCAATAAACCTTGTTCGAACAAAACAACTTTAAAGTCTTACAGACTTATATGTCTCAATCCCTGTATATCCAAAGTCCGTCACAAGATTATAACCAATCGGTTTTGGTGGTTTGTAACCTCTAACAAAGTGCTTAATAACCACCGACTTGAATTCAAAAGGGGAAAGTCGACAATTGATAATTTACTTTATGTAGACTACCAAATTGCGAATGCCCTATCTTAACGAAAACATGCTACTATCATATCACTAGACTTTCAAAGTGCTTTCGATAAGATTGGATTACATTCTGTTTTGGATCAACTCGTCGAGTGGCAAACAGGTGCTAAAGTTATCAAATATGTGCACAACTCCATGACTAATAGGAAAATAACCACCAGGGTTGGAAACAATTACTCTGCACAGCCCCCTATACAGAATGGAATACCACAGGGATCCCCTATTTCTGTAATATTATTCCTTATAGCATTCAACAAACTATATTCCTCTATCACATTGGATCGAAGCAATAGACTAATCGACTAATAGACTAAAAATAATCAAATGCCTATCTAGCTTCAAGTTAAATTGCAACTCAAAACTCTAACTGATATCGTTAAAGCAATCCTATTTTCCAAAATAAATTACATGTTACCTATATATGGCTATGCAGCAAAATCGGAACTAAAAAAAATCGAAAGCTTAATGGTGCCTTTAAAACTGCACCAATAACAAATCTTCTATTCGAAACCATTACACTACCACTTGCAACTCAAAGAAACATTCTAACGGCCAATCTTTTCAAAAATGTCATATACGACAATACCTCACCCCTAAAACAACTATTAAATAAACTTTTCAAGTCAAAGAAAGTTCCCAAGACTCCCTCTACAATGTACTGAGCAATGCAAATATGGCACTCATTAGACATACCTCTTAAGGTAAACTTTTCAAATAAAATTAAACACCCACCTTGGAAATTTAACATATCCATGACAAAATACACACGAGAACTACCGACCCACTCCAATTTAGGTTATTATTCAATGAAATAAAAAACAAATTTAGCACACACACATTTATTTGTACGGATGGCTAAAAACACATAACTCGACATCCTTTAGCATTACTACAGAGAATCAAGTTATAAAGATTTTTTTTACCTACGTTTAGCTTTGTATACTCAACCGAAATAATCGCTATCTTTGAAGAACTATTGAACATTTCAACTCAAGCAGTTAAATTTATAGTTTGTACAGATTCCCTGTCAACAATATATATCCAGTACAAGTTAGAAATATTCTAATTGAGAAATTCCCAAAGATTTTACTACTGTGGATACCAGGTCATTGTGGGATCATTGGTAATAAATTCTAATTCCAATAGAAATCTAATATTCGGAATAACGTCCTCCTAGTATAGAATAATAAACAAAGATATAACTACACAAAATGACTTAGTATCACATGGTATTAGCAGGCTGGACCTGGTTAAAACTACACGACTAAGGACATCATGGACATCTAATTAATAACTGTCTCTCTCCCTGTGAATGTAACACATAACATACCAATAAACTATTCTTTCTGGATGAATATCCAAAATTTGTCGAAGCACGTGATAACATTTTTGGGAACACTGACCTCAAATCCTTCCTATCCATCCCATCTAAGGAAAATATTCTGAAGATATCCAAGTTCTTAAAAGAAATTAAAGGCCCAACTATATTATGCATATTAGGGCAACTTAAGCCACTGTGCAAATATCTAATAATCATATGTGGCAAACTATAATGTATTTAGCAAAACTTTTTGTAAAATGTCAAATGCTTAAGCAAAGTACGAAACTGATCGCACATTCCGTACGGAAACAGCTATTTTGCATTGCGTTATAGATACATTAGTACATAAAAAATGTACAAAGAAAAAAGCTTATATGACAAAAGAGACACGTTTTATTGTAACGGGAATTTAAAGGAACAAGGGCCTTTAAACATTTTATTATCCATTTTTCAATAAAATTTAATTTTGTATTGTTTATAAACTCAATGATGCACACAGTTGCAGTTTGTAGAACTTTTGGCCCAAATAATACATACAGCGATATATGTATGTGTAATTTTTCTTTCGTAATTTTCTTAAAACTATTAACAAAAAGTTATAAATTTGTATAAGGATAGTATTAAGTATACAAAATATGATTATTAAACGCCTTTTTGTTAATAAATTTCATTTATTTAGAACGAAATTATTTTTTTGCAAAAGTACGAATAAAATAAATGTACATGTTTTTTCTATATTCATGTAAGTAACATATAGCCACGTAAAAGTCTTCAATGATTCGCTTTGGCATTTGACAGACTTTACGTTCAATTTTTGACATTAGCTTAAGCCAGCTTATGTATATTTTAGTTGGGCCTTAACATATATGATAAAATTTAGCTTATGTAAAATTCTTATATAAGTACGCATTTTAAAACATATGAACTGAGGGCAACCCCCGGGGGCACATTTATCGGTCTTTATAGAATACTTGACTATCTAGACCTGTGCTGCTGGGGGTATAAGGGAGCCCAGTGCCCTGAAGGCAGCAAGGGTCAACTGGAAGCTCCACGTTATTTCCACGGGAATCAGTAGCCCGCAGAGTTTCCGCTATTTGCCTCTTTAGGCATTTAGCTGTTTCTCTGACTGATTATTTGTCAACTTTTTATATTTGTCCACTAGAGGCTTAGAAAAATGAAAAACCTTCTTCTTCCTTTGTATCATATTTTGTTGTTGTTATGGTATTTCTTCAATGTATAGACGCTTGTATGTCTGTGTATTTTTGTTTTTATGCTGATAAAGTTTCTTCCTGGAATTTATTATAAGATAGTTGTTGTTGTCTTGTGTACATAAGTTGTCTTAGAAAACTGCGCAGTTAGTAAACACCATATCTAATTGTCGTTGTTTTTGTGTATAAAAATTTCTACGCAGTTTGAACCTAGAAATTTGTCGTTGTCTTGCGTGCATAAGTTTTCTTAGCAAGTCACGCAGTTAGTAAACAACATGTGTTTATTTTATTACTTAATTATTTTCTACTAAAACTTAAGCAAGACGCATCCGTAACACTATAAACGACTAACTATATTTCCAAAGTTTATTAAAAACAATAAAAACGTATAAAGTTTTCGCAAATAACCACTCCAATAAAATATAAAATATGCAGTATAAAAGAAAACAATAACCCAGAATCATATGGTTACGTTTATTCCGTTAATAAACGTTTTATTTTTTTATTGAGATCTTTTATTGCAAAATAATTATGCAGCAGTTTAGAGTTTTAAAATAAATTACATGATTTATTTACTTATTCGCGTTTATATACGCAAAAATACATAATGGTAATTTAACCACTATTACGCCTAAAAGCTTCCAGCAGATGCTGCTTATATATTTTGTTTTGAGAGGTACTCGTATATACAAGAAAATTATATTTCAGCATCATCACATATAGTTGTGATATAGTTTCATTAATCAGTGCCTGCTCTTGTACTGTGTTAGCTGTTTTTGTTTTCTGTTTGCTTAAGTTATTACTTAAAATTTTTAATAAGCATAAGCGAATTTCTTAGGAACTACGTAATTTGTAAAAAAACACAATAGGCCACTTTAATTCACTGTTCCAGGTGAAACGCTTTCATTTTAAACATCGGACTATGATATCTCCGTATCCGTATTTGTTGATCAGCGTGCAAGGTCCCTCCCAGTGGGTTTGCAATTTAGGGGACAGTCCTTTTTTGCGTGGTGAGTTAAATATAAATTCCACCGTGTTTGCTGCTCCATCATACCTTGCTTTCATATAATCTTTGTATATTTAAATGCTACTGCATTGTCTGAAGAACGTTTCCATTATCGTCGTGCGCAGGATTCGGTTTTGCGCCAAATTCTAAATGCGCTGGCAGTTTTAGTTCTGTCCCAAACACGATTTTCGCTCCATTACCAGTAGAGACTTTGGTACATGCTCACCTCAATCCATTTTGTGCATAGTGACCACTTTTCTTTGATATTACTTCAGCGAGCGATTGAATGTTTCTATCATGCCATCATACTTTGGATGCAGCGGAAGCCATATAGGGTTCACATCTTTTTGAATATTACCACCTCAAAATTTCCTTAGTTAAATGCAGATCTATTGGAACACCGTTTCGATACACCCAATTGTTCACAAATGTATCCCCCACCGTTTTAGATTCTTGGTTTAGAATGGCATATGCTCCAAAAGGGGCATCTGCATTGTATTACTGAAGATTTCCGACTTTTTTGCTGGCCCCTTGGCCCCAATGCACTGTCTAATCATTATGGAACTGTTTCATTAAGCCTTTTATTCTGGAAGTCGGTACGACATTTAAGTTCGTTGCAGTTTTCCTACCTGCACGTTCTCAATTGCAATATAAGCAGCTATCTACCACTTTTAGACTGTACTACTAAGCAATACGATTTTTCCAGTTGACTTTCTGTTGATATTTTTTATTACTGTCCGGTCGCCTGTTTAGCCAATATAATTTTTGGCAAAAGAAAATTTTGATAAACCGCGGCCGTCTTGATAAAGTATCAGCATTATTGTGTTTTCCGCCTGACCTGTGCGCAATACTGCAGACATTCAATGCAGCATACGAATTCTCCTTCGAGGTCTTTAGGCAGTAGCAAATAACATAATGCGGAGTGGTCCATTCTTAGAATAAAGTGTTGACCACCTAAGTATTTGTGGGAATGTTAAAAACATTCCAGCATGGGTTAGGCTTCCTTTAATTTAATCTAATTTTTTCAGACTGCAGTAGTTGCTAATGACTTTTTTCGTCCCCTTAACCAACTGAGAAAGCACTACTCTTATTTCGTAGCCGCTTGCATCCGTATCCAATACATGGCAAGCTATCGAATAGGCAAGGACTGCTGCTGTACACAAAAGCTCCTTTTGCCTCTGAAACGCCTCTTTTGCTGCCCCACTCCAGTGGTATGGTTGCGATTTTCTGGTCAACTCATGCAAGTTGGCAGCCACTACAGCAAAGTTCGGCACGAATTTCTAGAAAACTACGTAGCTAATGAAGATTTTGTGGACCACATGCAATGCATTGTGCCATAACTAGGAAAACAGGTTATGGGCAGGAGGAAAAAGGGAGTACTGTTTGCGGACATAAAATTTGAACTTTCTTACGTTGAAAATGACAGGAAAGACATTTGGAGGGAGTTTATTAATATACGGACTGTTCTGCTAATAGTTAGTCAACTATAAATCTCAACGAAAATCGAGTTAAACGCAAAAACGTGCTATTAATGAGAACAAAATCCCTAATTTCATTAGAGCACATACTATTGTAGTAACGATAAAACAGAAAAAGGCATCCCACGTTAAGTCGATGCTCTAGAGAATCAATAGAGTTGGATAACCTACTGTATCCGTGCCCTCTCCTGTATGCGGTGGAGCAACTACAAAGAGCTCTCATCGTACAGAGTTTTCTCTCACCTTAGTACATTGATACATGAAAATCTTTCCCTTTTGCGTAGCGAATCAGTATCTGCGTTTATGTTGCGACGCCAGATACTGAATGCTTACGCTCTTGATATGAACGCATTTTTGTACGTCTGATTAAACAGGACTTTGATGGGGTTTTAAACGAAATTTTTTTGGACGGAATAAAAAAGTTATGTATGCAACCATTTCTGCTATGGCATCAATCAGCATTATTGTCCAAGAAACATAAATTCCAGTTGAATTGCCTAAAAAATTCGTTGAGCTCATCCCAGAGGGCCTTCTCTTAAATATATTTTAAGCGTTTAGTAGCTGATTTCGTGATGTTCTGAATATAAAAACGAGGAGATAGTGCAGTGATCGGAATTGCCGAGAGGTGCATAAATACTAACTTCTTACTCATGGAAGTTTTTTGGTAAAATGGATGAAGTGAAATATGCTAGACAGCTCTTTGGAATATTTGTTATCTGATAGTAAAGATTTGCCGGAAATAAAGAATCAGTTCCTGAAGTATGAAAAGGAGAAATAAAGTGTTGAGAAAACCAAAATTGAAGACATCAGAAAGTTGCGTGAAGTTTTAATTCGCACTGGTTCCAAATAATGTGTGCCTACTTTTGATTTAATGTGAATTTAATTTTAATTATTTCGGTTACCTGCTTATTTAATAAAGAGTACAAATGAATTGTTTTATTAAAGTACTTATATTAACTTTTTTTAACTTCAAAATTAAAACTTTTTTATATTTATACTGAAAGTATTATTGTTAAGCTAATTCGCTTTCTTTTCGCTGCATCTTGTTCAAGTGGTGGCTGTTCCAAATAGTTGTTACATTTATGGCGAGAGCAATCTTCATCATCTGAGAGACAAAAGTTATTTGAACCCTCATTTATATAATATAATGTTATTAAGTATGAAAAATGACATAAAAACATGTTTAATTAGTGTAAAGTTAGTCATCTCCAAAAAAAATAAAATTTGAAACTTTTTTTTTCTAAATGCCAAAAGCTTGTTCTACAAATACTCTTGTGGAGCTGTGAATGTTGTTAAATCTTATTTGTTCGATAGTAAAAAATCCATTGTCTTTGTAAGGTACCATCAAAAAGGATTCCAGCGGATAAGCTGGAGTTCAAGTTGAATCTCTCAAGTGAACACACGTAAAAGCGGAGTTTACTTTATATTAAAGCCTAAAATATTGTGATACAGTTTCTTTTATTGTTATTACATATATATTACGAGTATATATTTTGTTATTGTAACAAACTGCTAACTGGTGATTCTTTATCGAATCCTATGACTGTGACTTCAGTAGCTAAGTCATTGCCATCTTCCGCGTCAGGCTCGTATTCTTCGATAAACCAAATCACTATTGATAATAGAATTCAGCTATGGGGCACTGCTTCAGCTTCTAATGGGGAGAAGATCCAACGTAGACAAAATACAGTTTTGCGCTTAATAACATTAGCGTGGTATGTAAGGAATTCTAGTCTCAATCGGGACTTAAACATGCCACTAGTATCTGCAGAGATTGCTAAATACGCAGGAATATTCTTAAAAAAACTTGAGACCCATTCGAATCTACTTGCTCGTAATATATTAAACTTTAACTTTAACTTAAAAAAGAGGGACACTAAGGCTCTAGTTATTAATGCTACAGATGAAGAGTCTTAAGAATATTTTGAATATTGGTATGAATACTATGTATCATTTATTTGCTGCCACTAAGTTTATGTCTGACATTGGTCGCGTCTAATAATTATTTCTAGATTAAGGATTTGATAACTTATTGTTAGTTCATATTTTGAAGATATAATAACTAAATATGTATAGAAAAAAAGCGGATAAGCGGCGTCTCGGAGTAGTGACACTCTGGTGGAAATCTTATCTTGGCAACGACCGGGATAGCCAACGAAAACATTCATAAATTGCATTTCGCTGTTTACAACGGCCTAAAAGCAATCATGATATAAAAATAATTTAAAAAATCAATCGTTTGATACCGTCTTTTTTTGGTTGCATTATGCGAATATGCTTACCGCCTATGTAACCCAGTATGAAAGGAAATGGGTGTGAACGGTTCGATTCAAACCTTTGCATAGTTCTTTTCTGGTCAAATTCGGTAGCAGCTGTTCGCATAAGGTTTAAGCTTCAAGAGGTTCAAAGAGCCATTAAAGAATTTAAACCCAAGAAATCTCCGGGTATTGATAATATCAGCAACAAATTGATAATTGAGCTTCCTCACTCAGTAGTTAAAATTATTCTGTTTATTTTTAATGCCATAGTGAGACTCGAGTATTTTCCGCAACGATGGAAGGTCTCAGCGATCATCATGATCCCTAAGCCTGGAAAGGATCACACAAAGGTGGAATCGTATAGGCCCATTAGTCTGTTGCCTAACATGTCAAAACTATTTGAAAAACTAATAGCAAATAGACTAATCCAGATTCTGAATGAGAAAGAATGCATCCCAAGTCATCAGTTTGGATTCAGAAGAAAACATAGTACAATTGAACAGGTGCACAGAGTAACAAATATAATAAAACAAACAATTGAGGAAAAAAATACTGTTCTGTCCTATTCATTGACGTCTCTTAGGCCTTTGATAAGGTATGGCACGAAGGGCTGAAGTACAAGATGGGACAAAATTTGCCTATAAACCTTAGCAACTTGTTGGACAGCGGTTTGAGCGGTCGAAAGTTTGTCGTATAACAGGGGGATTTTATGAGGTCGCCGCAGCCAATTGAACCAGAGGTTCCCCAGGGAAGTATTCTTTGACCGCTCCTCTATCTTATTTTTACATCTGACGTGCCAACCGATGGTAGAATCCATACTTCTACATTTGCTGACCATACGGCTTTTCTCAGCATACACAAATGCCCTCAACGGGCATCACAAAACCTTCAGACTCATGCGTTTAAGTTGGAAAAATGGTTAAGGAAATGGAGAATAGCATTCAACGAGCAAAAGTGTGTTCATATAACATTTACCCTGTGTACGCAAACATGCGCACCAGTTACCATTAACAGTCAAATCCTACCGCAAAACTCGACGGTTAAATATCTCGGTATTCACGTGACTTGGAAAAACCATATAGATGCTAAACTGTTTCAATTAAGACTAAAAACAGCTTAAGTAGATGGGCTGATTGGAAGAAACTCTACGCTGAGCTTGGACTGCAAACTTCTAATATATAAGACTATTTTGAAACCACTTTGGTGCTATGGTATTCAATTATGGGTCACTGCCTCAGTGACAACTGTAGAAAGAATACAGAGGAAACAAAACAAAATCCTTCGAATGATCACAACCGCCCCATGGTATATCAAAAATTTCAATATTCATAAGGACCTCCACGTTCCCTTGGTAAGAGAAGAGATTGTTAAACACGCATTAACTTATAGAAACAAGCTTAGATATCATCCAAACCTCCTAGCTTGCAACATTCTTAACGAAAGTGGCTACATTCGATTGAAGAGGAGAGAAACCTTGGTCCTTGGTCGAATTTGAATAAGATGCCTATAATTTAAGCAAATAAATTATCTGTGTGAAATATATATTTTGTCCAGCAGTGGCTGCACTTAATTGGAAAATTTGAGTTTTAAGATCTGAATACTTATTGTTAGTTTGAAATATTTTTGAAGATACAATAAAAAAAGGAATAAATAAAACAAAAAAAATCTTTGTACTTTTTTCTTTGCAGTTGTATGCGTTTGTTTTTTTATTTTTTATGTATTTTTGTACAATTTTAATAATAATCCCATCAAGTTTTCAAAGATTATATTTTTTATTGTTGACATCACCATGCTAAAAAAAAACTGATTGCAAAGAAGTGTTTCTAAATGTAAAAAATTTGTAAAGATTTTTGTACAAAGTAAACAACATATAGTTGGATACTTTGTATTCAAAGAGTAGCTAAACCGCATCACTGCAATGTGTTTTGACGTTCAGGAACTCACCCTAACTTAACATACTGGACTTCTGCAGTTGTATGGCCCGAATGGTGAAGCCAAGAGCAGTTGTAGACATTGAAATCCCCAGCAGCAACAATTTCACTGGTTGGACAGCTATCGAGAACCATGGATATGGAGTAAGGTTTTATCCCTTCCAACGTTTGGACTTCTGTTGTGAAATCCTAAATGCAATAGATATGACCTGATTTTATTATTTAGAGCGAAGCCGGAGCCATATTTTCTCAGCAACTGTTTCGCTTTCTTTCTCTCAGGGGATTTCAGAACTGCCACCCATTTTTCCACGTGCTCTGTTAAAAATTCCGATCTTTAGCTGTTATTTCGGGGTATACTGAATTCGCTGAAAAATTAATTATGGCTTCTGCTTTCTCACGTCGACCTATTTCAAAATTTCTGTTAATGGTCTTTTTAGTGTTGGACAGATTAAGTACTCTCACAGGGACTTTTACACAGTCTTTGCTGTTATCACGTCGTCTCTTAGATCTTTTGATTCTACCACCCACATCTGGCTATCCACACAATGTGATTTCATACGTGCATGTGGCTGCACCATAATTTCCGCCTGAGGTGGTAATTTCAGGCGTTCAAAGGCAAATGGCTTCCTTAATGCGATTCTGTTCTCATTTTCAACATCCAGGTACCTCTCGACATTGTGGCAGGTTAATTGTTGCTCCATGTGTAGATTACTATCATAAGCTATTATGAAGTCTGGACCGACTGACTTCATCCA
Source organism: Trichopoda pennipes (assembly GCA_030448955.1). NCBI lineage: Eukaryota > Metazoa > Arthropoda > Insecta > Diptera > Tachinidae > Trichopoda > Trichopoda pennipes. The sequence goes on along the minus strand of JASKUP010000004.1, from coordinate 4,822,936 downwards.
CTATGTCAACGACAATAAATAAGTGATATGTACTGATGTCTCGCTAGCTCGCTCTTCCGTAGACGGTGTCTAAATCCCTAGTAGCAGTACGCAGTTATAAATTGCCTAACGATTCCACTGCCCATTTTAGTAATCGTGGCTTATTATATGCAGGGAAGCTTTTTGTCTATTGTAAAGATCTGTTCCTATGCGTAGATCGGCGCGCAAGCAGGTTGCTGCTTTTCCATTGTATAATGGAAATGGAAGCCATGTGGAGGCTAGCTTTATTTGAACGGTGATTTATTCGACTTGGTATTGCTCGTCCGCTTGTTGTCTCTCGGTGGCGAAACAAATCTTGACTATTTCGTTATAGATATGCAGCTGCGCTAGAAATGTCCAACATTTCTACAGTTGGTGCGATACTTGCTTCTTCCTTCTAGTATCTGCTCAATCATGTCTTTCAAATCACTTCTTTTGTCTCCGCACTTTGCGTATTAGCAAGATGTCACACCTTCTAGATTTGAGACTCTGAGGAGACCTTCAGTGGAGGATGATTTTTGTGCAGCGCAAATTGCATATATTCATACATTATCTTAGTTTTTGAAAAGAAACGAAAAAACCAATTCATTTGAGGTTTTTTATTAATGATGAAACGGGAATTTAAATGAAAATAAAGTGTTAATGGGTGAAACAAATAGATTGAATATAGTAATGAAAACATTTATTATATTGGCTATAAACTGACGCATAGTAAAGAAAAACCAAGGTACACGGGTTTTGAAAGGTAACTTCATTTAAAAAAGCTTTTGAGCCTCATAATAATAAAGAGAAAGATTTGCTATCATTATGAGAATTTGGAATTGTTCAGAGATGCTTTTATATAAAATACTTTATACGTCTATATTATTAATCCACATGTCTTGTCAATTTAAAAGCGTGTAAAAGAGCTCACGAAACGTTCCTTCAAGTCTGTAGTTAAAGACTCTCTTGCGAAGCTGGTTTTGCCGGTGTACTATAAATTTGGTTTTTTATTTTTATTAAAATATGGCACTGTGCCGTAAATTAAAAAAGGGTGTTAGTCGAATATCCTTTAAATAGCTGCGACTATTCGTAAATTTTAAATCAACACTGGCGATTTAAGCAACAGTTCGCAAAGGAGTATTATGAGGATTGTTTTATGCTTGATATATACTTCTGACAACCCAACTAGCAACCGAGTCGAATCAGAGATATTTGCTGATGAACGAAATCTCTAATTAGCACCCGTGTTTAGGAAAATTATTAAAAAATTAAATTATTCGGAGATATGCGTTCAACTTAAAAAAGCTATATACAAGCGAAGCTGAAGCAGAAGAAAAAAACTCTTCAGTAATAGGACACTCCCTTTGCTTCGATCTTAAAAAAATCAAAGGAGCGTAAATAAAACTCTACGAATGGTAGCACCCTGGTACCATTCGATTACGACGTATCAGGAAACCTTTATCTAAATTTTAAGAAAAGCCAAAAACATTATTCTTAAAGTGTAGAAACTTCATAAATAATAAAAGAGCTGTTTTAGAAGCCTAAGTAAAAATATCAATGCTTTAATCAAAACTGTTTAAGTTATTCTTAGTTTAATTATTTTAAAGAATCAATTAATAATTTGAATAAAAATTGTCCAACACTTTGAATATCTTAGTATTATGTAGAATATGAAAAAAAAATCATATTAATTCGCAACTTTATAATATTAAAAAAATCACTGTGTATTGTAATCATTGCTTTATATTTCCGCTACGATTTATATTTACAGTGGTAATACATCGTATTTAATATTATTTAGAGAAAAAAAGAAAATTCCTAGTCATTAGCAACTTTATAATACTAATAAAATAAATATCGCGAGCTATAGGGCAGTTGGAACTTGGGTAGTTATCTACTAAGCTCTGGTTTGAGTTGTAATGTTAAGCACTTGTTAATATAATATTAGCTAAATTAAATTCCCTAATTCTCTTTTTACCTGAAATAACTCTTCATTGTGGCTACTCTAACTTCTGAAAACCAGCCTAAAACCATTCAAGCGTAGCTCTGTCGACATTAGCTTTATGAATCGCTATTTGGTAATTTTGGGTAGTCAAGTAGTGTAAAATCTAGTAAACATTAATTTAAATAAATTGCAATTAGTTTCCCAAACTAAAAGTTGCTTAAATTGCCGTCCAGTATGTCTTTTATTTTAATACCTGTGTGATATAGGCGCATTTATTCTATAATGATTGCTTATGTGACTATGCCACTGAAGTTAACAAGCTGAAGAAATATTTCTAGACAGGGTGCTACAGAAAATATCTTAATCGTCTTTAAGCTCGTTTAAAGTGGTTAAGAGGCGCTGATAATATTAAAATTGTGATCTAAGGCAGTGACTACTAGAACATATTATAACTACATATTAAAATCGCATTTGGTTTGTGATAGAGTATTGGAATGGAGTTGTTATGGCTTACAAAGCAAGTTTTGACATAATTGTTCCCAAAACCCCTTTTATTAATATTTCGAATTAACGGACAATTTCAGCATAATGTAGATTTACTAAAATGTATATTTAAATATAACCATAGGGTATCGTCAAAACTATTTTTTTGCCGAATTATGTTCGTAACTCGTCGTAAATTTAATGCTTTGCTTTCTCCGCCTTGAAACCAAAAAGAAAATAGTGTCAAGGATGCAACTAAAAAAAATTTGTAAAATTTTTCAAATAGACTTGAGAGTTAGAACGAAATATAATGTTTTGTAATGTATGTATGTGGCTGTATAATATTTTCAATACTCGTTTTATTTTATGTTTATTAATACTTCAGGGATTTGGGTCGATTCCTCTTCCGCATCTCTGAATTTTGGTCACAGATCGAAGTTATATACCAACTACTGATGTCTTTCTTTCACCATTTTCCGCTACCTTATCCGTTTCATTTACTTATGCAACATCAGAAATATCTTTCGAACAATCTTCCGAACAAGCTTCTACAACAACTTCAGGTAATACTTTATCATTATCAGCTGTAATACCTGAATCAGCATACAATATAAACTCTGACGCACATACTCACCAAGTGTCCCGCCGGTTACTTCTAGTTCTTCATAGAAACTAAAGCTTGAAATCTAACTTAAAATTTAAAAAATGCTCTGTAAGATGCTAATCCGCAACAGCAGCTTAATAGTTTGGAATTGTGTAGAGTGGGTAATATTAATAAAATAAATTACAATGAATTGGACAAGCTTGTTCCAAAATTTGATGGAAGTAGTGAAGATGTTGCAAAATGATTTAGTAAATTTGAAGAATATTCTTTTAATTATAAAGATCAAAAAAAGTGATTGTGTCTGAAGTGGTTGTTGCGATGAACAGCAAAAGAATTTATGGACAATTCTGAAGAGTAGATGTATAGTAGTGTAGAAGACACCCTGCTCAATATATTAAGAAGAGTTGTATCAAAAACTACGAAAGCTACCTAACTTCAATGCAATTGAATTGCATTGCAGTCCAATATAAAAGGTCAAGAACTAGTTCAAATCATCATAGATTGTATGCAAGATTTCCTTGTTGTGTGGCTTACGTTGAGAGATACGGAAAACGTCGGAAAAATCAAATCAAAAATACCAAAGCACGTTAAAGTAGCAGTTGCACCTCCTCAAGCAAATGGATGTGTTGAGCGAGTAAATCGAGTGGTAAAAGGTATTTTGAGTAAAATAAGCGATCAAATTGATTGGTCCTCAAAATTTCTTAAGTTGGGAATTAGCAGAGTACTTCGATTAGAAGCCAGAAAATCAGAACAATCTGCAGCGTTAAATAAAATTTAATGATCTCAAAAACGCAATGAGAACTATCTTTACAAAAATCATGTTCCTGCGAAGCAAGTTTTTGTGGAGGATTATGTTGTAATTATGAATACTGATAATGCTGTTGGTAAAAATAAGAAATATATCGAAAAATATCGTGGTCCTTATGTAATAGAAAAAGTATTATTAAGTGATCGTTACGTTCACAAATTCTTTGCAAAATTATTATTGAAGATTAGGAAATGGGTGACATAAAATTGGTTTATAGATATTATCAACACCATTTTTTTTTTATTGAGGTCAATCAAATTATCAGGTTGTGTGTATAATATTTTCAAGACTCGTTTTAATTTATGTTAAAGTTAATCACTACTTCATGGATTTAAGGTTTATTGAAATCAATATTATTAAAAAAAGGAGAATTTTTTGAGAAAGGCAGTACTGCAGTATATAATTATTAGACAAGATGATTTCTGTTTACAATTTGAGCTCAAATTATAGAATCGAAGTCTATTCAATTTTCCATTTTAGTGATTTTTTTGCAATTGTGTGTAATTTATAGTTTATTCAAATGAGTTCTGTATTTTCGAAGTTATAATAGCTTTATTGTTGACACTAATCGATTGGTAAATATTAAACAAGGCACTCACAAAAAATGCTTTTAAAATATGTTTTTGTAAGTGGTTTAAATGAAATAAGTAATATTTCTATCATAAAAGGCTTTGGCGTTTCCCGATAAAAAAATTAAATAAAAAATATATACTTACAGTTCAAATATGAAACATTAACATGCAAGTTTGCCATAGCGTTCAAAGCAAAATCCAATAAATTTTATTATCTGAATACCTTTGTTACACAAAATAATTTACTTATGATTTGTATTGTCTTAAAAAGCTCTTATACATACAGCAATAATTAGATTAGATATTAAACATTTTTGCATTCTATCGATACTATTGCATCCTTAATTACAGTTAATTTTACTACGATGAATGTAAAAGATTTAGTTATTTTTTATATAAAAATTAAAAAAATCTATAGCAAAATTTAAAAAATATTTGACTTTGTGCTGGTAAAGTTAAAATTTTCTCCCGCAATTAAATATCGATACACATGTCGATGTATGCAAATATACATAAATGCGGTTGTCAAGACAATGAATTTCAAAATTATCTCTGATTAAAACTCTCGCCATCTCGAATGGAAGACGCGGACTTATTATCGATCAATATTTCATTGAAAATGGGCTGACATGTATAGCCGAATATAAAGTTTGAGTAAAACTCATTCAATATCAGTAAAAATATTTTATTGTTGGTTTAAAATTTGAAAATTGTAAACAGCGATATTTACTGTACTTCGTACAAGTTCAAGCACCTGCTGGCAGATTAAGAGGCTACTAACATCATGGCTTAAAAATAAATGCAAATTGTATACAATTTGGAAACGGATTTACATATCCGGCTTATCCTTTTCTATATTTAAACAAAGTAGGTTTGTATAGTTTCGCGTATTTGACACGTTTTAATTTAAAAGAAACACAGCGGCAGTTAATTAACCATGTTTTTTTCTAAAAATCTTTACGAATTTACCTGTTTGTATTTGTAGAAATGTGCTGTATTACCTTCAAATGGCTACTGCTGTTTAAATGTGCTGGCAATATTTTTATTGTGCCTACCGGACCGTTGCTTAGTATGCGTGAATGAAAGAGCAAAAATTAAAATAAAATATTTTGGTTTGACGCCAAATATATACATCTGCACGCATACATATTTGAAGAAAACCGTAGAACAATTTTGTTTTAAAACAACTTTGAACTCAAACGTATGTTCTTTCAAACGAATCTGAGCCACTTGAACGAGCATGTTGCTACAGACTTGTATAAAGAAGAAAATTTTGTAAAACCAAAACCTTTCGATACTCGCATCAAATGGTGTTCTGTATTCTGCTTGTAGTATGCGGCGAAGGCATCGACAAACACTGTTTGCATTTGCGCATTAAGGTTCTACGTCAATGTAGATAACGGAATTGTGATGGTTGGGCATGATGATAGTGAGTAACAAGTTGTTGTCCCACTGCTATTTGCAGTACACAGTTTTAAGAAATGTGCATTGTTGCTTTTGTGTATTCGAATGTGTTGTACACATCCAAGAACATGGATAAGGATTAAGTTGTGTTACAAATGCTGTATTTTGTACTCTTCGCCGCATTAACAAGAGATAGTGGCGTTTCTACTATTTTCATGAAAAAAGCCTCGCTTGTGTTACAAAATTTATATCCTTTTATTAGTTCACTGAGTGCTCAACAAAAGGACTATATTAGAAACAGTCTCAAATAAACCCTCAATCAGCAACATTCGCGACTATTGAGTACGGAAAACACTTTGCGTGCGTCAATGCTTACTTAACGCGAAATCGTGAATAATAAAAAATAAAATATTTTAAATAGTATTCGTGACTGTCAATTTCTTTGTATCGATTAATAAGAAGAGATTATACACAAAAAATAATATAAAATTCATTTGTTTTTGTCCAAGAAGCGGTGAACCGGCATTGTGGTCTCCGTTAAAATATTTATAACAAAAAGGTTTGTATTTTATCTGAACTTAATTTTCAAAATAAAAAGGAATGTTTCCTGACATTCAGTGCATACATTTGAATGTATATATATACATATAAATATATCTACGTATGTACATACATGCATGTATAAACACTTTTGTATGTGCCTACATACGTATTTTTACAATAAGTATTTATACAGCTCATAGAGTTACTGATTTGTGGACCTTATCTTTTTATGTTTTAGTAAATCAGCCATCGAGTTTATTGCAAAATGGATATTTCTGCGTACCAACACATTAACATTCGTATGAGTACACGAGGCAAACGTCCCCTTCGTAATTTAACGCCATCTGATAAAGTAAGGGCAATACAACGTATTCACAATGGAGAAACCAAAGCATCAGTTTCACGTGATATTGGAGTACCGGAGTCTACTCTTAGAGGTTGGTGTAAGAACGAACAGAAATTAAGGTTCATGTCTCGACAGTTGGCAGCTACAGATCAAATTGTACCAATACCAGGTATAGAAAATCCACCCGAGAAGCGTTCCCGCTTCGATAACCATATCCAAACCACAAAACACTCGGCAAGCTCCAGCTTTGATGAGTTGGGATATAACCGTCTTTCATTGAATAGTTTAAATTTTCCTCCAAATAGCGGTAATGCCATTTTAGAAAAAATAGCGCTAAATGAGATCATGAAAAAACACATGTTAGCAGAAAGTATCCCCAAACAGCCAGTTGATAAATTACCTACACAAATGTCTAGCATAATGGGCGCAGACTATAATTCGCAACTGTGCATGATGCAGAATTTAAATTTGTTATCTCTGCTTAGCCCAAATTTATCAGCGATTTCAAATTTGAAAGAAAATAGTCGCAGCTCTTTAGATGCTGCGAATAATAAAATATCACTTGGAATCACAGACGAAGCTAAGGATATTACACATTGCAATGTTAGCATAAAAAACAGAGTCAGTAACGGTAACAACAATCAAAACTATAGTATAAATAATTCAGCCCAGTTTTCTGAAAATAATTGGCCCAAAGACCCTGGGGGAAAAAAGTGGTTGTATTTAACAAATAAAAAAACCAATACTGAAAATAACGATTGCATCGAACCTATTGTTAGCCTGAATGATTCAAACAACAACAATATTAAAGACAATAATAATTCCTTCCTTATAGAAAATTATTCGGATACTCTCAATTTTTCACCAGTCCTCCCGCTTGGCCTGCTGCAGATTCCTAATACAAATAACAGAACCGAATATGAAGGTAACAATAGCACTGCTCTGCTAGAATGGTATAAGGTTTTTAACGCCAGCCTTAACTTCTTGGCCTTGGCTGCAGCTGCTACCGCATTACAGCCTAACAGTAATATATCGTCGACAGAAAATATTGAAAAAGGCGAAAATATTCTGTACAAAGAGCTTACTAAAACTCCAAATTTGTTTGCATCAGGCAATAATCCTGCATTTTTTAATAATAGTGAAGCATCTAATGACAGCTACTTTGACAGCGAACCAGAGGACTTATCAGTTCGCTCCGCTACCACTTCTAAAATTTCCAGTTCAGCTAATAGCCGCTGCGAAAGCCCTACCAAAAGTAATGGATCGTGTTCTCCTCTGCAAAGTGAATGTGAACACTGAAATAAAAATGTTAAAATATGTGTGTGTATGTGCACGGGTAAATGTGTGTTTACAATACATTAGTTGTGCTTTTTTTCGTTTGGAGTATATTTTTATTTAATATCTTTGATTTATTTTGAAAAACTTCACAATTTTCTGTGGGAAGAAAGCGCATTTATATGAAGCGTAGATTTTTTCCATGAAAACGAAATATTGGTATATTTTAAAATTTAAAAGTGTAATGGTAATGCATCAATTAACTTACTTATATTCTTGTTGGCGCAGAACTTTATTTACCTTCACACAAAAACAATATACATAAACACATGTACTATGTTATTAATTAAAATTTTTGTTAAGTATATATATAGTCCTGTGCTCATGCGCAAAGTGAAAAAATCGTATTTACAAACACGAAAAACAGAAATCTATACGACAACACTTAATAGTATAAATTTCGAAATGTTTCGTCGTTGTAATATAAAATCTTTTTAGATTCATGTGACATATAAACTTATAAACTAAATTAATTAAAATGTACAATTGGATCTTAGTTCATTTCGCAAATGATTATTATTATTATTACTTCTCCCATTATTTCTATTATTAATTCACATGCGTTTGTCTATATATTTTATTTATTCTACACACATTTCTCAAAGGACTGCGTATGCTAAAAAACTTTAAATATCAAATAATAAATTTAGATTGTAAACCTGTATGTGTAAATAGATAAAACATGCGTTAATTTTTCCTTAATAAATAAAATATAAACGTTTGATTTACAAAACACTGTTTATTGTTTTTTAAGCTTTTATACAAAAGTTCAGTAGATTTAATTATTATTGTTAAGGTTAGATTACTTTTTTTACAAGATAGATACTGCCAAAATATATATAATTTTGTTAGCAAGAAAATTAGTTGTTTCTATAAAAAAAGGAACTACATATAAGAGAGATAACTGATTTATTCCAAAAAAAGTGATGTATTAGCACAATTGGTGGACAATAAATTATTTACATACCTCCACCAGAGACCGGATGTTAATTTTGGTTTTTTTGTTTTTTGTTTTTCTTCTTCCGCTCGTGCTAAAATTTTTTTTATCCGCCTGATTTATCCTCATTTTTATTATTGATTTTTATTTTGAAGCAATATCAAATAAAAATCGTTTCCTATTGAGTTGTTTGGATTTGTTTCGCCAGTAAGAGAAAAACTATTGTCATTTTCCCTGGTGTAAACCGTCACTGAACTATCACAGTCCAGAACACGGCTTGACAATGATGTCTTCAATTAGAAAACGCTCTTCGGTCGCACCGAATAAACAACATTTTACTTTATCAGATTTACACAAAAATAAAAGTTTAAATAATTATCTGATGAACGAAAAATTTAAAATTATATAAAAAACCAAAATATAATTGGATTTTTATACGCTTTTCTCCAACAGATTTGAATTGAATAATGCAACAAGAGAATACAAATTATTTTAATTCGTAATTTATGTATTTTAAAGTAAAAGGATTGTATATCATAAAAATATTATTTTGTTAAATGTGAGCGATATGGTGCTGCAACATTGATCTTGAATTAAATTTTATACCATAGGTGGTAGCACCTTGTTGCAGGAGCTTTTAAATTACATCGCCATCAATCATCCTTATTTTCCTCGATACTTCAACCTAATTTTTTGCTCAAAACTTATTTTAACTGTAATCAAAATACTCCTGATAATGTTATATGGAACATCTATATGTATTGAAAACAATAAATAAAACAATAAATATAATTCTTTGACGATAGTAAGATACTAATTTAAATGTAAAAAAGGATTATTATTATCAGTTTTATTCGACCTTTTTTATTTTTATTAAATATGTACTACTCTTTTAAATGGTCTTTTTAAATAAAATTTTAACGATTAATTTTTTCGATATTTCGCTTTCCTGTGGAAAGATTCTTCAAGGGATTATTTTTTATTTAATTTTTTGTTTTTGTAAAATATAAAAAAATAAATTTCTGAAGAAGCTTTCCACCGGAAAGCGAAATATCGAAAAAGCAAAGCATCCGTTTTCAATTCGATTGTTTCTTATTGTATGTTTAATTCAGAAGTTTTGCTAATAATTTTTTTATCTGTACGTATTACTTTTCGTTTGGATAATTGGATAATTTTTTTGTATATGTATACAGGCCAGACCTTCGGCAAAAGTTACAATAACTTTGCTGTTGAGGCATTTCTGAAATGAACTGATTCAATTTCTATTTTAAAAATTCCCTTCAGTTCAAGGATCTTTTAGTTTAAAATTTCTTTTATTGTAAATTTTCTTTTGAAGTTTTGGTCAAATCTTAACGAAAACTTAATTACTATTATAGCTCAAGGTCTAACAAGTTTCGATTTGACTTTCTTAGTTGGTTAACTGCCAATGAATGTATGGGATTGTTTTATAATTATACAAGCTGTGCATGGGTTAATTTGCATCATAAATATCATCATTTAAGTTCATTTATCTCTTAATTTATTTGAGGAATCAAGACAAGTAGAAACTCTCTATCCTTCTATATTTATTTTGTTTGAATAAAAAAATGTCAGAAATAATAAATATCGTTCATTTTGTCTAGTAGCACGAACTTATATATTATTGTTAAAAAGAGTAAGATTACTTTAGGCTTTCTTGGAAAGCCCTTTAAAAATCTAGCTTGATAAAAATCGGTCCACTGATTCTAACATAAAGGGCGAGCAATTTATCAACTTTTGTGCTCCACCCGCTTGAACAATGTTGTTAATTTAATAGTCAATGCTGAAAATTTTAATATGATTGGACTTAATCGAAAAAAACGTAGGCGATTGCAAATTCCAGCTTATAAAATAAAACTACTTATTTTGAATACATGTTAACAAGTAGCGTAGAAAGCTTGATCTCATAATATTGGTTAGGAATTCTAGTTTTCCTAAAAAGGGGAAAAATTCTTAAACTATTTAAATCTGATCCTTAAAAAACCTTTCAATTCAATTTTAACTTATAACATTTGCTTACTAGTTGTAACATGATACTTTTGTGTTATTGCAGCATAATGAATGTTAAAATATTAGTTTGTTGTTCTTTATAATATTCTTACAAATTATTTTGTAGCTAGTTTTATATTAGCCTTGAGTTTAAATAAAAAGGGTTAAGCTGACAAGAAACGAATATACTTGTTTTGTTCTGTTAATAATAACAAATAATTAGTTTTGTTTTAACTCTCTGTTTAAGTATGACGCATTAAACGTTACTTCCATAAAACAATAAAACAAATGAATTTATTTATTTGCAACTAGTTAGGCATATACACATATATAACATTTATTATTATTGTTTACTAAAAGGGTGCATTGGGAAGTAAGGGATTTGAACAACATATTAATATTTATTATATTAAGCAATCGAAACTTCGCTAAAATTTCACAAATATATAGAATTTTGCTAATAATCCCTCTAATGAAGAAAAGTCTACACTCTTATTTGTTTTATTAATAAAAGGAAATAACATCATTAAAAAGAAATAACATCAGTAAACTTTTATTGATTCGCACGCTTATTAATGGCGATATATTGAAATTAGTAAAACAAAATAATTTTTAAAATTGCCCTTAACTTAAAATATTTTTTGCATATATTATTATTATGATAAGCAAGAAAATTTTATATACATACCACACATGGAAGTTATTAATTACAAAGTTGTCCATTTATACAACTATTTGAAAATTTGTTACATATCTTGCTTTTGTTCGTTTCCTACAAAAGTTAATATGCAAAAAATTCTAATTGTTGGTTGATATGAATTGTTTACATAGACTACCAAAAACTATGCTCCACTTTTACAATTGTTAAACTACATAGCTTTGGTAAGCAATTGGAAGCCTATTTCAATTTATTGCAATCAAAATTTGAAGTAGGTTTACTTTCTACTTTTCTACGCGTCGCAAGCGCCATGAAAAAATTTCAGCTGTTTTTGACGTCGAATTATTTCTGTTATTTTGATTTTCTAAAGGTTGGTGCGAAAAAACCACTCACTTCCCTTTCCAAAAACAAGGGACGCACCCAAAAGCGTCTTCTTTTCTCTTGAAGTTTTCCATAGGTCCTCATTACAGAAAATATTATATGCACAAATTTAATAAATTCTGTAAATTCTTGAAAAATTTCAATTTCAGTTTTCACTTTTGTAAAAAATTTTTTTATTAGATAAAATTATTTACACCACAGCTGATCATAACAAAAAACTTGGCGCATAAAAAGCGTTGCATATAACTTGAAGTTCGATAAGCGTAGAACGCGTAAAAAGCATAAAACGCATACAAAGCGTGTGCGCGTAGAACGCGTGATATGGACTTTCAGCTTTTCTGGTTGACAAGCAACGTCGGCTAATAATATGGGCTATAGCTTTCTTGTATGATATCCTGTTCCAATAATTTTTTATTTCTTTATTTACGAATTCTATATTATTTAAACTTTCTAGTCGTAGTTCTAATGCTAGCCTCTATGGTGGTCGTAAATGCCAACGAACTTGTGTTAAGTTTTCGCCTCATTAGCTTACTTATTTCTGATTCATATTTTTTATCTGGTATGCAGAAATTCGTTTGCTGGATAATGAAAAATGTCTTTCCTATATCAACGACATTCACAAAAATTTAGTAAAAAACGTACTCGTATTTTAAAGTTTTGGACACGAATTACTACCTTTTTCTACTGCATTGCTCATGTTATCTTTTTTTTTTGGTAGATTGTTTCTATGCTGATGTTTCTGAGTATCTGATGTGGGTGTTGAGAGTTAGTTTAGTGTTGCCTGAAGAGGTGTCCTTGGGTTCAGGACTAGGTGGATTTGCTGTTGCAAATTCGAACGTTGTTTGTACTATGGCGTTGGCGTGATCATGATCCTTGGGGTTGCCGTATTATGCGGAGCGTATAAAGTCGTTATTAATTCCATTCTTAAATGTTCGGACAGTACCTCCCCTATATGTATTGCCCTACATTTAATGGATTTCGGAGGGTTTCTGGAAATAGCGATCTTTGATATGAGTACTCTTAGAACCTTTTTTATATGGCCATACAATTCTGATAAAAGCTTTAATTCGTGGGTAAGTATGGTAAATTCATTAAGTATACACAGTAGAAATCGATCATAGCATATGTAATCGAATCTATTGATTATTATGTACTTCAAAATAGCGATTTGAATTACAGTGTTGATTGCTGCTGTTCATAAGTCTAGTGACATCTGCTGGCCATAGCCGCTACTTACTCTGGATGCCGTTAAAAGTGTAGAGTGCTTTAAAAATATCTAAAAGTATTTTATTACGATTGCATACAGCTGTTCTAGATTCCAGCATTCCAGCTTGTGGTGGATTATCGCAGATCTGGTGCACGTCTCAATATTAATGTTGCATTTTCTTCTACTACACTTCGTAGTGTTAGCTGGAAAGTAGTCATTTAAAGCATAATTTGATTTATTTCTCTTTGTCATGTTTCCTAAATTTCAAATATTTCCATTAAATTAAAAATTTTACTTCATTTTGGTTTCACTCTTCGCTTCACTTTTTACTGATTTTTTATGAGAATACTTAAGAGTATTTTTATTGTTGCTGTTCAGTGTCCGATTATATGCAAGATTTACTGTTATTCTTGCTGCGATAAGAAATATTGGTCCGCTAAGTGGAGTAGCAACGTATATGTTACTAGGCAGGATCGTTAATTAAAAATTTTACTTTGTAAAATAATAACTGCTTTCAAGGCTTAAATACGAGTTTTTTTTATTTGAGTACGGTTCCGTTGACCTTCGTCAAATTTGGTTTGTGAACAAACCGGTTTCGGCCGTTTGCCATCTTCAGTGTTCTCTTCGTACTAGTTGCGTTCTATTGTCAGCTGTGTTTATATAGTTCGTCTTGTTCGTGTTTCCCTTCGTGTTATTGCATGCGTCAGTTTCTCTCTTTTTTGTCTGTATCTCTCTTTCCTTTTTTGTTTTTTACCAAATTTGTCTCTCCCTTTTCATTCGTCTCTCTTCCAAAATAAATCCTTTTACGATCATGCTTGTTGTCTGTTTATGTGTGAGCCTATTGGGTTTTTTCTATGATATAATAATCTGTAACTGTACGTTTATGATGTTCTTTATTGCTTTGGTCTTGTGCGCCTGCGTAACGTGTTTGTGTTGGTGTAATGTTTGTTTTCTTGTAAAAATGTTTTAATGGTTCAAATATTGTGTCCGAAGCAGTGTTTATTTGTTCATTTATTATTCGTCCGTCAGATGTTTTCCGTTTGTATATTTCCATGTTTTCTAATACAGTTAGTCTCCTTCCTTTGTGCTGTGTATGAAGCAGTTTAACCGTGGTTTTTATATGTCCTGGTGTACATTTGTTGTTGAATATATGGTTCGCAAAATTTGATTCTGGAGTTGATTTTGGTTCTCGTAGGTTTTTGTTATAGTCTCTAATGTGTTCCCTAAATCTGGTCTAAATTTTTCGTTCTGTTTGCCCGATATAACTATAATGGCATGTACCCCGTCGGAGAATTTTCGCACATACCAGTTTTTTCTTTGTTCAATCCTTTTTTACTCATGTTTGTTTTCTTATCACTATATTTAGTTATGCTTTTTAAATTCTAGTCATTGAGTCCTTTTGTAGTTTTAGTTTATTTAGATTATAATATATACATATACCTTTGCTCAGATCTCAAAGTGTTATTGTTGTTATTTTAATTCTAAATATTATGTCACTGTTTTTCAGTTAAACAACAATAGTAAAAATCTATCCTTGGTTTTATTGTATGATTATAATCATATATGTATTTACTTGCCTAGTTTACAATATTTTTGGTGTTAAATTCAACACTGAACTGCTGTGAACGGACATGTCTGCGCACGGCTTTAGTTCTTACTAATACTTTTGAAACTTATTTAAAAGAAAATGTATTTAATTTCACATTATTAAACTGAATCTAATGAATAATAATTATAATATATATTATTATTATTATTATTATTATTATTATTATTATTATACGCTTTTGTGTTGTATTGAAAATGTTATATTTTATATTTATACTAGCTGACCCATTGAGAACGAATTTGTAAGATCGCAAAGAAGTAACGCAAACAAATAAGCTCCATGCCCACCGCGACTGTTTTAATGGCGGCAGCAATCGAGTCCATGTTACTTTGGGCCTTCCACCGTCATCCGCCAAGGCACATTGGAGGCAGTTGGCGGCTGTCGACGAATTTATGGCGTGTGTGTATTTTTAAAGTAAGCAACGCTCAATATTTACGTAAATGCGATACCATATAATATCAAAACACAGCGCATAAAAAAATTTAATGCATTGAATGAATGAATGAATACACAAATATTCAATCAATTCGATTTAGTCGTGTAGTTGCAGTGTAGTTGAATAACCTGTATACCGACTGCAGCACTATCCGCCGTGCTGGTTTGTGAATGTAAACCAACCAAGGTGGCACCCAAACGCATGCAAAAAAAATTATTCAGTGACATACACACGTACAGTAGAATTATATACATAAAGAAGGTTTGTATGGGTGGTATCATGCGTCTTTATCAAATCCCGCCTATATTTGCAGCGGCACTTAAAATATGTTCACTCAACCGAAATACCAAATTCTGTATAAATACTGTTAGCAGGAGCAGAAATATTGGATTCTTAATTTGTGGTTTGTATGGGAGGTACCACGCCCCTTTGTACAATCCCGCCCATATTTGCAGCAGCACTTAAAAAATGCACACCAAACCGACATGCAAATACCGTTAGCAGGAGTAGAAATAATAGATTTTTAATTTCTGGTTTATATAGGAGATACCACGCCCCTTTGTCCCATTGGACCGAATTGTGAATCTAAGCCACCCGGGGCGCCACCCAAACGCATACAAAAATTTATGCAAATCGGTCCAGCCGTTGAGGAGGAGTTTAGTCACAACACACGTACAGTAGAATTATATATATAAAGAAGAAGATATAAAAATTTACAAATAGAACTTTATATTTTGTAATGCACACCAGAATTATATACATATAACTTATTCAGAGAGAGGGAGAGAGAAAGGCATTCACTGATTCAAAATTATTAAAAGAAATCCTTACTTTCAAAAACAAAAATGTGCTCTACCGTTACCATGTGGTACATCCTGAGAGTTATAACAGACATATCAGAGTTCCCTAGACTTATGTCAATAGTAGAACAAAAGTGTATGTTGAGACTTCATAACAACCAGAAAAGCTGACGCTTGGCGTACTTTATCGGCTGGTGGAATCAGTGGCTGGTGCTTTTTTAAAAACAATGCTAATCAATACGTTACAAACAATGGTGATTGCTATAAAGTCACGACTTTTTCGTTCATTAATTGAACAAATATGATATGCAGGTGCTGTGGTTTAAGCAAGGCGGACCCGTAAATTGACCTCTAAGATTGTGCGATTTAATGCCGCTACACAATTGCTGTAGGGATATTTGAAGTCGCTACTCTATGCTCATAAATATATAACTTTTGAACGGATCGTAATTTCGATACGCGTTTTTTTGTCTACTAGGTAAGATCATAGGCTTTCGTTTAAGGTATAAAAATTTAAAATCGACCAGTTAGAAAAATAATTGTAATAGGTTTAAAAAAAATTCTAAATTTTAGCTGATTTTTGGAAGGAAAGTAAAGTATTAAAACTAGTTCAAAGAGTTTGTTTTACATAAAGTCTTATATTTGATTCACGTTTTAAAACTTATAGTTATTAAAAACTTAAATTTGGTCAGATAGCGCCCACCTTTGGCCACCGTAAAATTTTTAGTACGAAGGCCAAAGGTTGGTTTTTTGAAACAATTTGAGTTAAAAATTAGCTCATTAAGTAGCAAACATAAAAAATATATTCATTGGTTCAAATTTACTTTAGATAAGGAAGTATTTAAGTCCAAAATAAACATAATTACTACTCGTATATGTAAACTTTTATTGTAAATTGATTAATACTTTATTAATGTACAAAAGGATGAAATACATACAGATAACTCTTGTGTTTGGAAAATTACTATTTATTAAACAATTTTAGTAAATATTTATTCTAAATAGCCTTGATTTTCATCTTCTAGAAGCAGTTTAGCTTCTACGTCTAGGTCAATAGAAGTAGTTTTCCATTTTTGCCACATATTGGAAATGTAGGGATCTGATGTGCATAATAAGATAACAATCAAGTCTTCATTAGAACAATATCTAGAAATTTTTCTTGTGTTATGCTCACGAAAGAATCTATAGTCTTTGTTTCGTTTTTCTTGCGCTTCCTTAGATAGAGAATGAGGCTGAGTGCTTTGGATCGTTCTTTTTTTTTTTTTTGACGAATGGAAAGCTATCACCTAAACTTATTTTTTGAGCAGATTGAGCCAAATTGCTTTTTAAAATATGTAAATTTTTGCCATTTTGTTCCTGTTTCCTTCTACAAAAATAAGGTTTTCCACTCCATTTGCACTCATAGCACCCCAAACAATTACATTTCTCATCGTGTTATATTACGTGGATTCAAAGCTTCTCCTTTTTTTCTCCATACAAATTTTCGTCCGTCGCTGCCAAATATGTTGAATTTAGATTCGTCTATAAAAAAAGGTATCCCAAAAAGCATTGTCTTTGCCAATAAACTCATTGGCATACATTAGGCGCTTTTGGGTATTTAATTTGGAAAGGAGCGGCTTCTTGTAGCTGCATATCCATACAATTGTGTCAAATTGAGGAAATTTCTTACCGTCTGTGGAGACACACCAGCTATTTTGTAGTTTTTAAGTTCTTTAGCAATATTTACAGCAGAAATTTTTGGATCTTTCTTCACAATATAGTATTTTTCGCTCAATCTGAAGAGTATTTATTTTTTTGGGGCGACCACTTCTACTAGGTCTTTTTAGAGAATTATTTTTTTGGAAGGTTTTTATTACGTAGTGTACGGCACAGTGTGCTTTTTTAATTACTTTCCCGATTTCACGTGTTGAATTATTTTCCTTCCATAGATTTATAATCGGTTGTTTTAAATCTTTTGAAATTTGTTTTTTCTCCATTTTCTTTTTCAATATTCGGAAAAGCGTGACCAATTAGTTAAATTGCCTAATTTCAAACTCGATTTAGTTAATTCTTGAGTAAAAGATTTGTAACGAGACTTTTTGTGCAAAGAAAATAAGAAGTGTACAAGTTTTTTTTGTCTAAGAAAATTAACATATTTTTGTTGTTATTATTTTTCTCGTTATATATAAGCATTACAAAACCAATTTTGATATACATATATAATATGGATCTCAAGCTTTAATTTGTGTTTAATAAATCTTTCTTTCTTCCCATATTTTAATTAATTTGAGTTTCTTTATTCTGAGTTGGGAAGTGTACAAGTTTTTTTTTTGTTCACTGTACATACAAAATTAAAATTTCAAAAATGTAAACATACAAAAAACAAGGAAATGTGTCTTTTGAATTAAGTACCTATAATTCTGCGCTAAATTGTCTGTGTCTGTTTTGAAATTTATTTTCCTTACATTTGGTACTTTAACAATTTCTAACATTTCTAACATATAACGTCTCTTATAGTTTTTTTCTATATCTAATATTGATGCTTCCTCAAACTTTGGACATGATTATATTTCTTACAATGTGAAGATAAGGATGTCTTCTGTGTTGAAATATTCCTATATTTTTGGTCACATCCTCAAGTATATGTTAAGACATCGTTGCAGAAAAGCTGACGTTCGCTATGCTTTATGAGCTGCTGGAATCATTGGTCCTTAATTCTTTAAAAACGATGCTGGTCAGAACGTTACAGTCAATGGAGACGGCTACAGAGCCAAGACTTTTTCCGCTTACCTTAACAGGCCCGTGACCAGTAAGTCGGTCTCTAAGATCGTGCAATTTAACTCCCCTAGATTATTTTCTAATAAGCCCGAAACGTTTGATACAAGGGTGACAACATCTGCCACTTCCAAGCCAGCCTTAGTGGTGATATGCCAGAAGTCATATTTAAATTTTAGTTTTGAGTAACGTAAATTTCATTTCAATTTAAAAAAATCATCAAGATTTTATGAATCCATACGACTTCTAGTGGGCGGAGTAAGGTTATGCATTCTATTGATAGTGCCGATTTGTGGGTATCATTTATATTTACAATAACCTTTAAGAAGTTCTGTTTTGAGGGAATATTACAACCAGTGAATTACACAAAATATATTGGCCGGACGCGAACAATTCAAATTAACAGGTAAAACATCATTTGGAATTTTAGGTATTTAGTTTTTTTTCACACAAATATCAAGGGTAAAATCCAAAGCAATAACACAATCAACAAATTGTCGTCTATTATCGAACGATCTTCCTTATGTTCCTGCAACAATTCAAGAGAACCCTTGGAAAGACAAAAAAGGCCATTATTAAAGTTGCGTGATATTTATTTATATTTACTAAGAAATATTTCCAACCTAAAATAATATCAAATGGGTTCAAAAGACTTGAAAAATCAATAAATGCAGAGGTGTTACACATTATTGTTACACTGTTATTTATGATATATTACTTCTAATGTCAGTCTGCAAAATTACTACAAAAGGTCCTACGTAATCTACCTCCAAATTGCTTCCTTGGGGAACTTCTAGTTGTAGAGATTATTGGAATTGGATTAGATATATACAATATATATATATATATATATATATATACATTATATATATATATATATATATATATATATATATATATATATATATATATATATATATTATTATTATATTATTATTATATTATATTATATTATATTATATTATATATATTATTATGTTTTCTGGGTAGAGCTTAGTAGTGTTTGTGCGTGCTATTTTGTAAAACTACAGAAAAATGGAAAAACTATTTCTTTCAATAAGAAGTTTATAAGTGAGAGCACAGATTAATAAATAAATAGCAAGTAAATTATTGTTAAAATACCGAACATTTTTCTGCTTGCATTAAAGTGCAAATTAATATAGACTTGATATATGGTGAATAGTTTAATGTTAAAAAGACTATCTGTTTTATTGCAATAAAAAAATATCTAAGTAATACATCAAGAATTAGTTTTAAGATTATTTAGTGGGGAGCCCGTTATCAAATCTTACCTTTAATTGCATTCTAAGGAATTACAAATTTAGCCTGACCAGCTGTCATCGATAAATAAAAGACGCAGTAAGCGTCTCTGACGAGGTCGCTGATTACGCTTGCGGCTGAGAGCAATAGAGTCCAATTTATTAGAAAGAAGTAAGAAGAGATCATAAAGCGAAAGGAAGAGCGGAGGAGGGAGTAGTGGTCCTCGTTGGAGTGCGTGTTTTATAAAGAGACTCAAAATTAATAGAAATAACAAAAAAGCTGCTGCAACTGGTACCTCATCCGAGGACCAGCCGCCGCGCAAAAAAGGACGACGTTCAGCAGCAGGAGGTGCCACTACATCATCAGCCGCAGACGCTGATAATAATAAATAATAATAATAATAATAATAAAACATAATAATATATATAATAATATATATATATATATATATATATATATATATATATATATATATATATATATATATATATATATATCTTTGGAAATATATGGTATTTTTAAATTTCTGTGGGATTTTATGGCCATATCATAAATTTTTGTACCTGTTTTGCAGCAAGTTATAATTCAAGCAAGCTTTCACTTTTTATTATACATATTGGGAAATATACCCTTTGAAATGGAAATATCAATAACATCGATCGGTAGGTTTTCGCTTAAGAGCACATTCGAAATTACATTTTAAAAATCTTGCGGAGCTAGAAGTACGGCTTTCAAATATTTTTCGCAAACAATGCTAAAATTTAAAATAAGCCTAAAAACTTTACCACCTAAATATCCTGGCCGCAATAGGTGAGAATACAGGTTTTATTATCAAAAAAAGGTAGTAGCCAATTCAATTTCAAAACTTATCGAGCTATATTAAAAAATAATTATATAATTTAAGACTTTTAATTAATATTTGTAGTAATATTATATAATATTTAACAAATACGGAATGTAAGGTTACAAAGTCAGATACCAAATCTTCCAACCAATATCCATCCTAGATGGGTTATTTGCGCCATAGGAGTACTAAAAGATTCTTGATGATTTGAGGATCAGGGTCAGCTAACCTTAGATTTTGATACAGAGCAGCGACGTGTTGATCCAGATTCTGTTGTGTGATAATATAAATGAGACTAACAAAAATTAGTAACTGTCCGAGCCGCATCTTTCTATTGGTGGCTTATCATGTTTTAGTATAACATCTGCTACGTTCAGCACATGGATCAAGTAGGCGTCTGATATTAATCCATTAATTTTCCAATTTCAAATGTGGCTGCTTTTAATTATGACTATAGGCATCAGAGTTCCAGACCGAATCCAAAGTATTGCATTGCTGGTTAAATCATTAGAGCCTGAATCGTGTGGATGTAACATGTGTGGTATCGTCCACCACACTGGTTGTGGTACTTGCGAAGTAACTGGCTATGGGACAAATAATTTTCATAATATCCGTGTTTTTTGACGGGTTGTAGTTTCCTAATAACGTTTCGGCGACATGCCCTCTTTTACACAAGCAGCATCAGGAAGTTTTCTAAGACAGATTCTGTGACGCCGAGGACGTTCTTCCTCAACAGGTAAAAGACTTCGGCAATGGTTTGGCATGGCGTTAGAAACACAATTAATAGGAGCATCAGATATGAGGTTCTAAAAAGTATGGGAAGAAGGGAGTAAATCAAGTTTTATAATTGGCCTTACAATACGAATAGAAAAAACTCGGACGTCAGTATCATCATCGGAGTGTAATTTTTCTACACGCCCGGTAAGCTATTCTTTAGAAGGAAGATTGTTGCTACCTTAGTTTTAGCAATTAACAGGTACATAAAAATGTCTCCGTAAGCGATTTCAGTTCTTAGTTATATAGTAGCATAAAACGCTTTTTCTGAGGTATCATAAAACCCATGTAATTTAACGGAGTACGAGGGGTGACTAACTAACCGTGGTACTTTAATTCTTGCGATCATCCCAGTTTATTTTATCTATCCATATCTATTGCATTATTGTTTTGCCAGTAGCAATTTTTGAAGCTAGATCGAAAAGAATCTTTCTTGTCTTTTAGATTGATCTTAAAGACGAATTGAAACATAAAATATTCTGATAAGGTTTTCATCTCAGACCTAGTTGATGGTAGTGATGTAAGACAACTTTAGAAAATCATAATTTAATAAGTGATTTGGACTAAGTCCGCCCAGGAGTTCTTTTGTATTAAAAGTCCACTTTCGAAAAGGAAAACCTGCTGAGCTAAGCAGTCGTATAAGATTTTCACGTGCATTGAGATCTTAAGGCAGCTTGTGAGCACGAGATAAGACGTCATCAACATATCCGTAAGGGTGGAGAATATCTGACATCGGTGTGCTGAGATTTACATCAAAGTGCTTATTGCGAGAGACGTGATTTGATTTACATCCGCACCTGGTCATGAAGCCTTAATCAGATGGTGGTCAAGCCACTATGCATAATTTGAAAAGTCATGCTCGTCCTAGGAAGCCGAAGCCATAATTCTATGCAACAGAACTTTCTAGTTGCAACTTTGATGATTCCAGGGCTGCAAATCATCACTCCTTGCTTAAGAGTTGGAGACTTTCCAACTCCTGTCCAGAACTGGAATGGATCATTCACTTAGGGTGTCATTAACAGTAAGATGATCCTGGCCACCATAATAACCAATTTATTGTTATGGGGCCGCGAAACCACAACCACCGCGATACTCCCATATAGGGGCCAACCTCAATAATCAGCCAGAGAACTATTAAATGTCTAAAGAGACAAATAATGAACTCTGCGAGCTTACTGATTCCCGTGGAAATAAAGTGGAGTTTCCAGTTGTACCCCTGCTGACTTCAGGGGACTGGGCTCCCTTTTTCCCCCAGTTGCACTGTGTCTAGATAGTCGAAGTTCTATAAAGACCATATTTATGTGCCCCCGGGGGTTTGCTTATTGCGAGAAAGGGGACACAGTTAATTATAAATGTAACGACTTCAAATTTAAAATATTGGGGTTCAGTATATGGCAATTTCTAGAAAATGATTCGCTGGAAAGGAGTATGAGATGGACGAGTATCTTCCATTCCATCTAGTTAAACAAACTATGCACTATATCAAACGATTTGTTACTCAACAAATATGAACCTTTGGATAGTTGCTTACCACAATATATTTTTTAGCATTTATAAATATCTTTAAGCTATATTTGACTGGTTTAGATGAGGTATATTGATAAATCAAACATCTTCCTCTAAAAGCCACAAGCTATTCAGTTTTTGGTGAATATATCAAAAATTTGCTAAACGATCAGTAAAAGTTATATTTCTGCTGGAGTTGGTCCCACATCAAATTTCAAATTAGAAATAAATCATTAATAACACTGCATTTCAATTCTAGACCCATCGGTAGCCAGGTCTTTAAGATTTTACCTGGCAGATATAGATAAACTTGCTATAATTAGTAACCAAAAATATTTGCATCTCCACATTGAAGTAATTGATAATTTGTTCTCGTCTAGATAATAGTAACACCGATTAGCAAAACAGAAAGAGATATAAGTGCACTAATTGTATGCTGGAAACAGAGTTAACATATTTTTTCATAAATCTTTAAACGAAGCATAAAAATTCCATTTTTTTAAATCTTATTCAACATAAACTCAATCCACATAAAAACTTAATTATTAATTATTACTTTTATTTTTATTCGACCTTTTTTAATTTAATTATATATGCACTAATCTTTTAAACGGTATTTTAATAATTTTAACGGTTTCATTTTTTCGATATTTCGCTTTCCTGTGGAAAGCTTCTTCAGAAAATTATTTTTTTATATTTTACAAAAACAAATATATAAATTATAATTTTTTGTTTTTGTAAAATATAAAAAAAAAATAATTTCCTGAAGAAGCTTTCCACAGGAAAGCGAAATATCAAAAAAATAAAATTATAACAATTGTTATAATTTTTTGTTTTTGTAAAATATAAAAAAATAATTTCCTGAAGAAGCTTTCCACAGGAAAGCGAAATATCGAAAAAATAAAATCGTTAAAATATTTAAAAGACCCTTTAAAAGATTAGTGCATATTTAACTTAATTATTAATATTAAGATTAACGAATGTAAAAATGAACTGCTTACAAGGTGTAATTTTTCCTCAGGCGAGGTAAGTGAA
This sequence comes from Trichopoda pennipes, assembly GCA_030448955.1. Lineage (NCBI taxonomy): Eukaryota > Metazoa > Arthropoda > Insecta > Diptera > Tachinidae > Trichopoda > Trichopoda pennipes. Next base: position 4,798,688 of record JASKUP010000004.1, on the reverse strand, counting down.
ATGGCATACGTGAATTTTAAGAAGATTTTTTGACACTTGCTCTTTTAAATTTCGTTGATTTCAGAAAAAATTCACATGATAACACCGATCACACACAAACAACTAAAATAACGAATATCATATGAAAAGACAAAAAAAGAATATAAAATGGCAAATAGTGCATTGTGATGCACTATGTGATGTATTTTGTCAAATGGAAGGAAATATAAAGTGTGAACTTATTAACTTTCTTAAACTTTCAATAAAGGGAAGAAAAAATTTGTTTTTCGTAAAAAGTAAAAACGTAAACAAGCTAAAAATCTTTTAAACTAAAACACTATTGTGAAAATTATGATATTTCATTAAATGTGTGAGTGAATGCTGATTCAAATGACAACTATAGTAATTCAGAAAATGTCCCATATAATTTAAATAAAAAAAAAATTATTTCCTTTTTAATTAAGAAGTTTAATCCAAATTTAATTCTCCAAATTATTTCTCAAATTTCATAGTCCTTATTCTTAATCGATAAAGAAATAAATTAATTAATATTAATTAAATAAATAATAGTTTTTAAAATAGTTTTAATTAGTTTGTAGAATTTAAAATCTTCATGAAATTTTTACATGCTACAATATGTACACGTATTTCTACTAATGCTTTTACAGCACATAGTAAGGCTGACTAGAGTGCACCTTTTGAAAATGTAACTAATTCCTTCAAGTGCACATCCTTTACTTAAGATTTTTAGGTGCTAAACTTTTGCATTGAGCTAATACAAAATTGAGCTTCTTCTTTAGTTTACAAGTTTTATATTTTGGCGGAAGAAAGGTTTTTCTTCGGGACTTTAAAAAGAATAATCAAATATACCTCGCTAAATCCCTCAGATTTTTATTTTATCGCAAGTTATTATCATTCTTTGCGTAAATACAATTAAAATTCTTGAAAGTTCTTTTGTGTCCGAAAAGGGCACAGGACATCCACTTTTAAGCCTAACGCTAAATTCTCAATCTGTAGGCAAATTTAGGTCAACAGTGTTCCCGTCTGGTCCTTTCTCATTTTATATAGTTTGTGCATCTATTTAGATATACTGGATTAAAAATTGCATACCTTTGTGTTGATTAAAATACGTTCGAAAGGAGCATCAGCATTGTACGGTCGAAGTTTTACCAGCATCTTGTTACTGGATATTACGCTGCACTGCATTGTGTGCAATCGGTTGTTCAACTAGCAGCAGTAGATAGCCGATTGAACAGTAATTTAACAGTAACAGTTGCATTTTTACAAGGTTTTTCGCAAAGGTTACCTTCACTAAGAACTAATTCACTATGTTGCATGGATTTTTGATGAAATCTTTAGACGGTTTACTTTTCTGTGTGAACATCCTTATGCTTATCACTTTGCATATGCTCATAACCTGTCACTTAAAATGTCGGCCTCTTTGCCTTTTGTAATGGAGTTATAAAAGCATGTTTTAGACAATTTTAGAAATATTGCTAGTTATTTTATAAATCTTCGATTTTTCAAAAATTTTAATTTTTTACAGTAAAATTTACAATAAAAATTTTTGGTAAAGTTTAAATTTTTGTTGAAATTTTAGTAAGTAAAATGATAAACTTAATTTTTATAATTTTAAATTTTCTTAACTGGTTAACTAGCTTTTAGAATATATTTATTATTTTCTGCCATGACTGGAAAAAAAAATAATTACAAAGATAATAAACCCTTGTTTTTACTAGCAAAAGGTATGGCTGAGACGCGAGAAGTTTCTCAATTCCAAAGAAGCGAAGGCTTCTTATGAAAAAAGGTTCAAGGATGCAGTAGTCCAGGTTGTAACGCCAAAAGTCCAACTTCGTTTTTGGCAACACAAACGACTGATCGTTGGCAGGACATACTCCTATGAATTTCTGTTTTGTGACGATATTGGTGTCTTTTGTATGAATTGCTATTATTTTTTTATAATAATTAATATTTCTCTTCAAAGAAAAGAATATATCTTTTATCTTAATTTCTATTTTATTTATAATAATTAATATTTCTATCTTAAGAAAATTATGTAATTTATTATTATTAAATTATTAATTTTCAATTTTCTATTTAACGGCAGCTCAATGGGCAACGCCATCTGGCAAGAAGGTGTAACAGCGGCTGGTGCTAAAATAGCCAACAGCTGTTTTTGGCAGCAGCTGGCGATTGGTGGTGAATACAGCCGTCGGCTGTTGTGTACATCGACTGTCGAGATGGCGTATGTGTGTTTGTGTATATGTGTGTTTGTGGCAGCATAGGTATAAAAGGGCGACCATTATGAACAATAAGGCAATTGGTATGCATTATGTACATTACTTTGGTTATTTCCCTCGGACACTGACCGGGATACGTAGGACCAAGACAACGGAAACCGCCGCACTTACACACATACCAGTGTACGGTAGACGGAGCCGAGAAGAGAGCTGCCATCAAGCGGAGGATTAGTGGCAAATAAAGGTTAAGTTATAAACACATCAACCGAAGCCTTTTATTTGTCCCAACTACACTACATGAAGCCACTGAGTATACCCCAGCAGCCAGGAAAAACGTGTCGTTACAAGGTGATCTATAAAATATACCAAATCCCCCAATGCACCACGAATGGTGACAAGTCTTAAGAATCCATCCGCCAATGTCGCCGCTTTTGATCATTGTTCTGACCACCAGTCTCCTAGCCTTAAGATCCACCAAAAGCAAATAGGGTGTGGTGACTTGCAATATTGCATTTGTACTTATGCTACTAAGTATCTTTTATAACAACGCTTAAAATTAACCTGACAAAATTGATCTTAAAAAACACGCTTTTTCTCTTTCGATTTTCTCGCATCAAACATTTTTCTAAATTAAAACTTTATTAGTAAGTTAAGTAATAAAAACTTAATAAACGTAAAGCAAATAAAATATTTGTTATTATTTCCGAACACGCCATGCCAACATGGAACCCACAGCTGTAAATCGTGTGGCGGTTAAAGTACCTCATTTTCGACCCGAACATGTAGAGATTTGGCTGGCACAAGTTGAGGTACAATTTGCTCTTTCTGCCATACTAAGTGATGCACCAAAATTTAACACTGTCCTTGCAGCGATAGAATCAAATATTCTCGTGCAAATATCAGACGCTATTTTGAATCCACCAGAACAAGACAAGTACATAAATCATAAAAAGTCCAAAATGGAACGTTACTGCTAAAGTGAACAGAAAAAGACGCAAAAATTGTTATCAGAGATAGACTTAGGTGACAAGCGACCAACGCAGCTCTTGAATGAGTTAAGCACATTGTTGAAAGACAAAGTAACAACTGATTTTTTAAAATCATTTTGGTTACAGCGCTTACCGGCGCAAGTTCGTGCTATATTACAAGCATCTGATGTGTCCAAAAATTCTCAAATGATTATAAAAAGAGCCGCTGAAGTTGCTTTAGAAATTGGAAATAGAAAAGACCATGAACATATATTACTAAGGAAGCAATTAGAAATAAAAACAAGAAGATTTATTAGGCGAGAAAAAGAAATTTTCGCAACAGAAAATATTTGTTTAGTGGTTTCAGAGCCTCTCGTAAGTAGTTTTACAAATCTTAGGACAAAATATTAACCGCTGAAGTAACAAATTTTAGGTTCTTATATTAATATCTATTACTTTTTAAGGGGCTTCGCTGGCATTTCCAACTATTTTAAATTTGTTTTCCGCAACAACTGCCTAACTGGAGGCAGTCGGTATGCGGCATTTATAATAAGCAAGGCGGTATTGTTTTTTCATTATGTTAAATAATATACATTAACTCGGAGTTACTTACAATGTATGTCGAGATTCATATTTAATTTGAAAAATAAAAAAGAACTATTTGTACAAAATTTTTCCAAAAAAACCCAACGTGCATTTGCGTCAGTTATAAAAAATACATTTTTCGGCATTACATCTAAGTTAATCCACGTCCGCTAGATTCCTTTTTTGAATTTTGTTGTTCTGCTTTGTTGATTGAACATTTAATCAATTTGGCTTCAGAAATAAGATTCTTGAGCTTTCTATATAAAATTTCGGTAAAACGCACTGAAGAGCTATATGAACAATAGACCATATGGATATGCTCTCCCCGCTTTAATATGTTTAAAAGAATCTAGCACAATTAACGTAGATTCACAAAATAGTTATCAAGAAATTTAACGTAATAATATATTTTGTTAAACTTATTTTTTTTAATAATAACTTAATTGAAAATCATAGGTAGGATTTACGGAACATAGCCATGCAAAGTCCTCTGAACGATCGAGGTTACATTATCAGTAACACTTTTTTTTGAAAGTACGAGCACTTGCCAAATTAACGCAAAAATGATGTACAACGTATAAATAAGAAACATTTCTGCACTATTTCGCAGATTTGCATATGTCAATGATCTAAAAACAGTAGAGATATATACATATATATATTTATATATGAAAATGTGTATTAATACATAGTATAAATAAGCCAGTTTGTATGACAGAAAGACATTTAAATAAAAAAATATTTTCCTGTTATATAATATTTTAATGTTAAACTTAAATATAGATATTTTAATCTACGTTAATTTGTGCCAGATTCCTTTAATAAATAAATATTTTATGAAATGCGGGGGAGAGCATTTCCATATGGCCATTTTACTACTGCTCACATAGCTCATCAGTAGATTCTACCCCAAATTTTGTATAGAAATCTGAAGTGTCTAATATTCTAATCCAAATTGAATGAGAATTCTTATTTAAACAACACAGCAAACAACAAAACTCAAAAACACTTCTATATAAAAACAGCAAACATTTCGAAAACAAAAACATTTTTTATTTTCAATATTTTTTTCTGTTTTGAATAAATGAATATCATAAAATATTTATTAAATGAATGTAGCACATATTAACGTAGATTAAATTAAAAATGATTTCAAAATTTAATTTGTTTATAGGTATTTTATTTATTCTGATATTACTGTTAATGTTTTATTATTATAACTAAACCCTACTTCTTCCGCAATTTTTATTGCATAATAATAAGGCAGTCCATTTTTTACAAGGGACTGCAACAAAGAAATATCAGAATCATGGTATCTTTATTAAAAATATTTTTGTACACAAAGTTGGCAAAAAATGTTAGTATAACTTTAAGAAAGCGTACGTGTAATGTAAATAAGCATCCAGAACAATTTTTATTTCTTAGTTTTATATAAATGTTAAATAAATTTTCCTCGAAACCTTTTATATATATATTTTTCTTTTTCGGACCAGCACTCAGGGGATGACCCCTACATATGCAATGCATTGTACTAGAACTGGGAAATTAGGTTACGGGAAGGAAGAAAGAGGGAGTAGTGTCTGTGGACATTCAGTTTGAATTTTCCCAGATTGAAAGTGACAGGAAAGACCTCCGGCGGGATCTTATTCCATATACGGACTGTTCTGTAACTGTAACACTGTATCCATTTTTGGATAGTACGAAGATCGGATGGAGCGAAATATCTTTGACACCGTTTTAGAAAACCTAGGCAATTGAGAGCTTCTTTAGAAATCTGAAAAATGTGTTTAGTCCATTGAACATCACACTGAATTTTCATACCGTAATATCTATATCACCCATAGTAACAGATGCAGCACCACTGTCGAACGCAGATCTATGCGTAAGCATGCAATATTGGGTCAGCATTAAAATCTACTCTATTCACACGACCCCATTCCAAGATTGTCGCGAGATCGTGATTAAGCATATCATTGATATTCTGCCTTTTGGAAGTAACCTCCTGGTCTATTTCGAAGTGAATACGAATGACAAATGGCGCTGTCATCGGCACAAGAATATATAGTGTTGAAAGTTCGACAAAGAAGGTCATTTAGAAAAATAAGAAATAGGGTAGAAAAAAAAAACGGAGCCTTGCGGCACCCTTGAATTCATCATGAACTCGTCTGATGAAATCCCATCTATAACAACTATAATGCGATTTCTGAGAAAACTAGATATAAATCTGGAGAAATTATCATCAACACCAAAAGCTGCAAGTTTTGATAGAAGTGCGTCATGCCACGCTCTATCGAATGCTTTGGAAATATCTAGAGCCACCACATTACTTTCTCCGAAGTGATGTATGGAATTACACCATTGTTCAGACAGAAAGGTTAGCAAGTCGCCGGTAGAGCGTCCCTTACGGAAATCATACTGTCGATCGCTAAGTAAGCTGTTGGACTCCAGGTACCTCACAAGATGAAAATTGACCATACTTTCAAACACTTTAGAAAGTGACGAACAAATTGCGATTGGGCGGTAATTTTCAGGGTTGGTAGCCTCCCTTTTTCAGCACTTTGGAAACTGCCCGACTTGGTACAATGTATTGAAAAGGGCTGCTAACGAATGCGCTAGCGTCGAAGGGCACTGTTTCAAGACCAGTGCTGGGATCCCATCCGGTCCAGGGGACTTGTTTATGTTGAGATCAGCTTTTTATATATCTTTATATATCTATGCTTTAAAAATGAAATAGCATCAAAGTTCAAAATAGTCACGAGCAAGGATGCTTTCAACGATATGTGATTAAAGAAGTAGAAAAGTGTGAAAAAAGATAGAAAATGAGAAGCTTTGACATGCATAAAAAGATCAAACTATCAATGTCAGAAAATAGCAATTTAAGTATAATGGATTGTAAAAAGAAAGACAAAATTGGTAAATTAATTAAAATGAAAAAGCACTTTTCACAGTTATCATAAAACAAAGCTAAGGAAGAAACTCTTGCTGAGAGGATCATTAAAAGATTTCATTCAAATTATTTATAATAGATATACCTATGCAACTAGGTGACAATTTATGCGTGTATAAAAATTGAGGTATCAGTTAGTTTGATGATTAAGAAATTATTTCATTATCTGAATATGCAATATTTGTAAAGATTTTGTAAAGATCGTGACAGTAAGATTTATTTTCTGTTGGATATGCTAAATACTTGAGGTAGTAGCATGGTATTATAACGAAATTTTCGAACTAAAACATGGATAGTTCACAAATGAAGTAGATACCGCTAACTTTTCAATTGTGAATTGTGAATTTTCAATGCATTGTGTCTTATGGAAAAAAGGACAATCAACCTAATCGTAAGAAGAAGTATATATAACTAAATTCCTCTAGAAGTAAAACTGAATATTACAAACTTCCATTAAAAAAAGAACATCATCAAAATGAGTTTTTAAGCCAACTACTTTTTTAAATTATTCCAATTCATGAGCTCATATCAACATTATTGGCATCACTCTACAAATAACACTTTTTCTTTGCTTTCCAACTTTTGATTGCTTTCCAACTTTTTTTTATCAAAATATTGAACAACTGACAGCTAAATTATAATCGTGAACAGGATAGGCTGTACGATGTAGTTATTGAAAATGATGCATAATTCGAAACTTTTATTGCCATTTTATTCTCAAGTTTCGTGTTTTGTTTATGTAGATCTTCACTAAATTACAAAGCTTAAGTGCAATATTATCATGGCCTTACACCAATTATGCACATGTCATGTCAAACATAAACTGTAATTGCAGTTGCCTTGCAGTGGCTCTCGAGTGCACAGTTGCCCGAATTGTTGTCAATCAGCCCGTATGGCGGATGTGCGTTTTATAGTTGAGTTATTTTGCTGGTACAATTAAGAACGTTTCGTGTTTCAGTTTTCGCTTTTCAAATGTGTTTGTGTATCAATACATTTAAAACAATAAAAGCATAAATTTTTACAAATAAAAAGCAGAACAAAGCAAAGGAAAAAAAATACATTAAGAAACACAATACAAAAAACTGCTTCATAAAGCAAAAAACATATGACCATGATATTAGAGTGTTCGCGGAACCCTTTTACTAAACCATGAATACACCTTTGCGGTATGCGTCTTCCAGTAAACCAAAGGAATGCGATACCCCGGTCCGTCCCAACACAATCTTAGTTTTTAAAGCATGGTTGGTTGGACACTGTCCCAGCTAGTTGCTACTTTCTTGTTCTTTATAAAAGTATATAATATACTACAGTGGGCAAAATTAATATATTGTTGAAGCACTCTCTCCATCATTTTACAATTTTTAATTTAAAGTCAGTACAAGACAAAAGAACGTAGCCATAAATCATTCAAATCGATTCATATTATTTGCTTTCTTTGGGTAATATGGTTGAGACTAAGTATAAAACATATTACTTTACGCTCAGTTGTTTGTGATTTTTAAAACAGCCGTCAACTAAAAATGTATCATTTGCTAAATATTTATTTCTAAGAGTTTGATAAATATGTTTGAATTCTTTTATTATTATTATCTTTAATAAATGTGGAGGATTATATATTAGACTTCTGGTAGAAAAAACGCTTGTAGACAGGTTGGAAACGAAAATACACTTAATTTAACAACGTTTTATTGTGATAATTTTTCATATAAATATCAAGTAGTTGTTTCAATTAGTGAAATAAAAAAATAAAAGAATAGAAGAAAAAATTCATAAAAACAGGACAACCAAACGCTCGCTGACGCTGGCATACAAAGGTTTTCTCCAAATTGTGAAATACTTCTATAGTTGTGGATAAATCCGCATTATTGAATTTTACAACTTTATAATCATTAAAAAAGTCATTTAATCAGGCTGAATAAAATATAAATTATTTATTATAATGGAAAGATCTTATCTGGCAGTGCAAAAAAGAATTATGCAAAAAAGTATTAATAATCATTATAATCTCAGCGAATCCTTGAACTCAACAGATTCGCCTGCTTTTCATCAACAATTTTAAAATTAAAACTACGAACATTTACGAGACTGTAAAACTATATTTAGTTTTATTTTTGAATTATTAATTGTAACTCTGCATTTTAAGTGCAGAGTGCAGAGGAAGTGCTTAGTAGCAACAATATAAATAGAGAAATTAAAACATTGTCTTAATATTAATGTAAAATTATGCAGAAAACTATTTTTTTTCGATCAAGGATGTTTTAAAAATACCGTTAATGATGTTATGATATTAAGCTTTCTGTTTTTTGAAGTTAAAAAATTTTTAGTGTGATGAATTATAAAATAGAAATCTTAAATAAATTAATAAATCTTGATATTAAAAAGTGCCTTTTTAAATTTTCATTGAAGTTTAGTCATAAATCAAAAAATATTTAAGAGTTTTTGTTCACATTACCAAGTAAAATTTTATAAGCTGTCTAAAACGTCAAAATTTTATTTAATACAGAACAATATTTATGTTACCGATTTCACCTTCTTTTATATTGTTAATAGTTGAAGTATCCACATTTGTACCTAAATGAAATTTTTCCTAACGTGTTGACGTAAGAGCCTTTTAAGAAGGGAAAAAAACATTTTGCTCACAAAAAGTTTCCAACGCTTTATGTTAACCATGCTAATCACAATAACTTAAATCAATAAAATAAATGTACTGATTATGCGATTATCATATGATGTTGGAAATTAAAAGTCGCTAAATGAAATGCAGGATAAGAAAATATTTTAATTTAATCTGTCTAGAGTGCTCAAATTTAATAGAAACCAATCACATCACCTTGCCTAAATTTAATTAGTACTAGAAAATTCATTGAAAAATCGTTTATGCCATTTTTAGTTTTCATTCCGATGATTTAACGGGGTCTTAACGTGACAAACTCTTAACTTTAGTTGAATATCGATCACTTAGGCATAGAAGTAACATACACAAAAATTACACTATTTATTTGTAAATTACTACAACCACACTTCATTTTCTTAAATCCGATTTAAGAAACATATGAAGTTTAAAGAACGTTTGTTCTCACAATTTATGTCCTTCGTATTTAAAAAAAAAAAATATTTATATATTCTCCCGATACCCGATAAATCAAAACTGTAAAAAGCTTATTTATAAAAAATTTTTTTCTAAAAACAAATTTTTTCACTGCCGGCTAAAGTTTCAGCTTTTTAACTACAAACTTATGGTAAATACTGTACGATAATATGTTCATACATAAGCTGTTCAATAACAGCATTTGTGTATCTATCAATTGAGTGATGGTCAGTCAAAAGACCTGTTGTTTTGCCTACTAAAGAAATTGCATTGATCACGGCAATCATATACATATGAATATATGTTATTAAAAATTGATATTTTATTCTTAAATGATAAAAACAGTTTATACCTGTTCTTCAATTACCAGCCGATCCCAAGGCGTTCAAACAGCAATGGAATCTCATCAAAATATAACAGAAAAATTAAACATGCAATGAAATGAGCAGGTATTTGCTTTTTATTTTAATTTGAATTTACTATTATTTGCTTTATTATCATTGTTATTTTATATATCGTAATTTTTAGAGCGCTAAAATGATAATTTGCTTGCTAAATAATAAATAAATTAATTCAAATTCAAATTTACTTAAATATAAATAGGATAAGTTTTGTACTTGTTTGCCAATAAATGGACGTGTTGAACAGAATAGTCATATTCGCTTTACTTTGCTTATAATATATTTCGAAATAAAAAATTACCCTATTTGGCCAGTGTGCCGCTGTTCCAATAACCTTGCGTTCAGCTACCCACTTTGAACATGGTTCATCGTCACCATGTTTAGGTCACGTTTGTTCTTGCGGATGACAAGCTCAACATATTTCGCTACAGAAGTTCAGTTTTTGCGACGGCTAGCCATTTTGTCGACAAAATTCGCTGCTGTCGTTCGGTCAATTTGTGCTTCCATCTCAATACGGTATTCAGACCAACGATGCCATTAAAAAGAGATGTGGTCAGGGTTGTCCCCTACATCATTCTCCTCGTAAATGCAGAAGCAAGTGCTGCATTGGCACTCACTCCTTTATCGCGTCTGCCACTTCTCCAAGGTTTCCCGTTTTATGGCAGCTACTTCGCGTGTTGATAGGGAGTTATTCCGTATTTCGTAGCAGATTCTCCTACGCGCTATCGCCAGTAAATCTGTTGCCCGCATTCTGTCTATTATGAGAACAGCAGATACCTGTGTTTGACGCTTAATGTCTGCACCCATATTTCACTTCCGTATAGTAGAATGCTGTTATAGGCCTCCATCAGCAGTCCTCAACTACTTGGGTTGGATTCCCCGAAATTCGTGATGAGTCGGCCAAGTTGTGCCGTTATTTTCGTTATATTGATACCAGTATGACAGCATAGCATCACATCATCCATCTCGACAGGAATTTGTCGCCTGGTGAGCAGAAGAAGCTTCGTCTTATGCGCAGCCAGTTGCAAACTGTGTGAGTCGAGCCGTGTCTAAATCCTTATCATGACTTGTTGAAGCTTGCGTTCAGCGCCCTCTGTGTTACTCCCCTGGATGACTGGCGCAATATCGTTAGCATATCCGACTACAAATATGTCCTCAGGAATCGCCATTTTCAATATTCCATTGTAGTTTGCGCTCCCGATATAATGCTTATTTTCCTGATGCTGCTGGTCGTACTGTAGATGAGCACTCTATCTTTAAGATAGTTCCTAATCATCCTCATGAAGTACTCTGGCAGCTTCAGATCCCCTGCCAAAACGCTTAGAGCCTCTGCCCATCTTACTCTGTTGAATGCATTCTTCACGTCCAGAGTGGCCAAAGGAATCAAAACTTACAATATGATACAAAATATTTCAGATGAACCCTTATTTACTGTACAAAATCTTTACGAAATACGCTAAAGATTATTAATTGATTTAGTGATCGATAGGCTACTAAAATTTAGTGTTTCCAAGATCAGTAAACTAAGACTACAAGGAAACTAATGTACATAAAAAATCTCCTTTAATCATAAATGCCCATAAGTGTTGACATTCGCAACATTATGCTTTCGGACAAGACAATTTTTATACTTTAATAAATTTATGGAAGTGGGTTTCTTAGGATCTACCATTCCTTGGGGGTTTCAAAAACTAAGATAGTGAATAATTGGTGGAAAGATAATTTGAATGAGGCATTAGTTCTTATCGTTTTTCTATGTTTATTGCTTAGGAAGAAAATATAAACCGTAAAACGACATTACGCGCGTTTATACATATTATTCCTATCATATATCAAAAAATATGTACAGGGTGTCCGTCGGGAAGGTTGTTTTGCCGCCATTTTGGTAGACATTAGTCACGACAGTTCATATTTGGCAGACGTGAAGTAGAATTTTTGGGGAAACAACGTGCCAACAAAACGCATATTTATTATGTAGTAAATGATTTCAAAGAAAAGGGTCTGTAGGTGATAGGCCCAACGGTAATAGGACTACAACGTACTGCAAGAGCGGTTGAAAGCATTACTGCTGTTTTGAAAGTGTTCAAAACAACCCATTAACCTTAATTCGACACCATACTCAAGAGCTTGGTCTTCAAGGAACAACTTTGGCCACAATTTTGCACAAGAATTTGCATTTGTTTTTATATAAGATTCAGTTTGCGCAAGACTTTTTTCCACAAAGCCATTTACGCCGCTGTACATATGCCAATACGATGTTACAGCTCACCCATGATAACCCCGATTTTCATGAAAAAATAATAAAAAAAATAATATTATCCAACAGTCGCGTTTGAGTCCATTAAAAGTGACCTTACTTCTTTGAAAATGAAAACGGCGTAACGCTAAATGTGAATGGGGAGTGGTATCGCGATATGATTAAAAACTTTTTAACGCCACAACTGCATGCTTTGGGCTTGATTAACATATGGTATAAACAAGACGGTGCCACATCGCATACAGACAGGATTATAATGGAATCACTGCGATACCTTTCTCCACAACAAACTATTTCAAGAAATGGTTATGTTCGCTGGCCTCCACGGTCGGCTGATTTGACTGCTGCGGAATTCTTTTTCTGGGGATATCAATCAAACTAGAAACACTTGAGCAACTCAAACCGAGTGAAATGTCAAAAGGGCTCGCATTTGAGAGGCTAACAGAGGTGGAAGTTTATCTGATATTTTATTCCATACATAATTGCCGCTATTAAACAAAACATTCATTTAATCAAAAATTATAAACAAAGTAGTATACTCCTGGCGGATACCCTGATCTGTTTCTGTTTTTATTTTCGATATTTCTCCACACCATTGGATGGCATCTTCTGGAAAAGGAAGATGTTTAAATGTTTTTCTTTAATCTACGTTAATGTGTGCTAGATTCCTTTAATAAATATTTTATGATATTCTCATAAAATATTTACTATTCAAAAAAAATATATATATATTTGAAATGCATTACTGTGGGAGATAGCATTTTTATATAGTCATATCACTACTGCTCATATAGCATCTGAGTGGATTTTACCCCAAATTTTGTATAGAAGTCTCAAGTATCTTATATCGTAAGCTAAATAGAATAAATGAGAATTCTTATTTTAACAACACAGCAAACAACAAAATTTAAAAAAAACGCCTCTATACAAAACCACAGCAAACATTTCGAAAACAATCTTTCCACATAAGGCTTTCCTTTGGGAGCAATTCATATGTAACCTAACAAATAAAGAAAACAAAAAATATTTGTAGAGAATTTTACAAAAACGCAACGTGCACATGCAATGGAAGTAAACATATTAATTTTTGGAATCATTTTTAATTTAATCGACGATAGTATGTGCTAGATTTCTTCAATAAATATTTTATGGTATTCTAATAAAAAAAAAACAAAAAAAATATATATATAAATATATATATATATATTTGGTAATTTACTTTTTATATTACCAATTTTTGTTGAAACCAAAAAAACACGATTTGTATTAGTTTTATAACTTTTATTTTAATTAAAGTGTCTGCTTGTTTGGTTGTCTAAAGTTATTTAGTAAAATGAAATAATGATGAAAATTGGATGTTAATTTTATATTTTATTATTTCTTCGCGCTGACTTGCAGTTGTTTTCGCTAGAAGCTCACAAATCGAAAGAGAAAAATTAAACGTAATAATTGATAATCGCGTCGATGCCATAGTTGATTTTTTTGTACTTTTTTGTGCCAAACACAGGGCGCCACATCATTCCCCCGGCTAGAGCGGAGTCACCTGAACCTGACGGGGAGCCTAATTTTTCGACCCCTCGACGTGCAGTCGGGTGCAACTTCTGATGGTGTTGGTGGTTGTGTGTCTGTAACTGCTCTTCTACTTTGGCTGGACAGGAGGTCGGGTGAGTGTGGTTGGTTGGTCGAGATACATGGCGGAACCTGATGTTCGGCCGAATCGTCTGTTGGTTGTTGCTGGGTGTCCTGTTGTTGATTGGCTGGACCATCTTTTGCGTCACTCCTCGTTAAAAAAGCGGGTTTGAGCCGGTCTATGCTAATGTCTGTATTACGGCCTTTAATTAAAATTTTGAAAAACTTTTCGTATTTTTTTGTCACGGGAAATGGACCATCGTAAGGATGAGTGAGTGAGGGACGAATCGAATCATTTCGGACGAAAACGTGAGATGACGATCGCAGACTTTTTGAAATGAATATTGGTGGCGTTGTGTGATGGGCTGAGTCAGTTGGGCAAAGCTTTTGCATGGCCGTCCGAAATTTAGCAACAAAATCGTCATCGGAGCTCGTTATTTTTACAGGCTGGAAAAATTCTCCCGGAATTGCGAGTGTCGATCCATATACCAATTCTGCTGGTGAAGAATTTATGTCCGGTTTGAAAGCTACCCTTAATCCCAGTAAAATCATTGGCAGATGCGATACCCATTCTGTCGGATTGTGGCACAAGATTGCCGTTTTCAAAGTTCGGTGCCATCTCTCAATCATACCATTTGACTGAGGGTGGTATGGCGTTGTTCTCAAGTGGGTTGCTCCTATCGATTTTACGAGTTCGGCGAAAATGGACGATTCAAATTGTCTGCCGCAATCTGATGTTATGCGCGCAGGCACGCCAAATCGTGATATCCACTGGGTCAAAAGACCTTTTACCACCGATTCGGCGCTCATGTCAGGAATCGGTACCGCCTCTGGCCAACGCGTGAATCGATCGATTATCGTTAAACAGTATCGCTGGCCTTGGTGTAACGGAAAAGGCCCCACGATATCAATGTTGATATGAGCAAAGCGCTGTTTTGGAGGCTCATATTTTGTAGGCGTTGAACGAGTGTGCTGGTGGATTTTTGCTCGTTGGCATTGCAGACAGTTTCTGACGAAAACAGAGCAGTCTTTTCTCATTCCTTGCCAGCAATATTTACTGGTCACTAATTTTGTTGTAGCCCGAACTCCTGGGTGCGATAAACCATGTGTTGTTGCTAAGATCTGTTGACGAAACTTCTTGGGAATTAAAGGTCGAATCTGGGCCGTTGAAGTGTCACATAGTAATTGGTTGTTTGAGCCTGGAACAGGAAATTTTTTGAACTGTAGGGAATTTTTGGCAGCGCTTGCGTTTTTAAGTAAATGTTGTATATCCTCGTCATTGTTTTGTGCTTCGGCAATGAGAGAGTAATTTACTGCATGTGTCACAGAGTCGATGCGAGAAAGTGCGTCGGCTGCGACGTTGCCTATACCAGGTGTGTACCGTATGTCTGTGGTGAATTGACTGATGAAGTCGAGTTGCCGGATTCTACGGGGTGATGCTTTTTCCAATTTCTGGTGAAACGCATATATTAGCGGACGATGATCGGTAATGATGTGACATTGTCGACCTTCGACCATGTATCGAAAGTGGCACACTGCCTGATACATAGCTGTAAGTTCACGATCATAAGTCGAATATTTTTGCTGCGTTGGTGTTAATTTTTTTGAGTAAAACGCCAGGGGTTGAAGGCATCCATCAATTTTTTGATGTAGTGCCGCTCCTACAGCAGTATCTGAGGCGTCAACATATATTGCCAATTCGGCTTCCGCGGCGGGGTGTGATAAAAGTGTGGCCTCGGCTAATTCATTTTTGCAACGTTGGAACGCGGCTTCGGATTCTCGGTCCCACCTAATGGGTGTGCGGTCGTTTTTCTTGTTACCAATGATTAGGCGCTGCAACTGCATTTGGTAGGTTATTGCGTGTGGCAAAAATTTTCGGTAGAAATTTACCATAGCGATAAATCGTTTAAGTTCTTGGGCTACCTGCGGTTTGGGGAAATCTAGCACCGCAGTTACTTTTTCCGGTAACGGACGAATACCGTCAGCGTTGACTAAATGTCCAAGAAACTTTAACTCGCTTTTTCCAAATTCGCATTTTTTTAGATTTATCGCAAGATTATTTTCACTGAGGCGACGAAATACCTCCGCAAGGTCGTGTCGATGTTGTTCTAAAGACTCTGATGCTACACAAATATCATCGATGTACGGAAAAACGCAGCTGAGACCGCGTAATACTTCGTTTATCAGGCGTTGAAACGTTTGGGCTGCATTACACAGCCCAAATGTCATGAATTTAAATTCATATAGGCCGAAAGGTGTAGAAATAGCTGTCTTCGCAATGTCGTCAGGGTGAATTGGCACCTGGTGGAAAGCCTTTTGGAGATCGATTTTAGAAAAAAAAATTTTTCCCCGAAGGTTGGTCGTAAAATCGGTTAAAAACGGCAAAGGGTAACGATCTGGCAACGTTTGCGCGTTGAGTGCGCGATAGTCGCCGCATGGCCTCCATGTCCCGTCACTTTTTTTTACCAAGTGTAATGGGCTTGACCAATTGCTGTTCGAAGGTTGACAAATGCCTGCTTTAATTAAAAACTCGAATTCTTTTTTGGCGGCTAATAGCTTCTCAGGAGATAAACGGCGAGGGCGACAAAAGACTGGTTGTCCGGTTGTGAAGATTCTATGTACAACTGTGGATTTCGTTGCCGAGCCAAACGACGAGAGCTTCGTAATGCCCGGAAATTGTTTTAAAATATCTGCGAACGGGTTAGTTGTGTTGCACATTTTAACAAGAGTACTTAGGTTTTGAAACAAAGTGTGTGAAATTAGGTTAGAAGCTATGCCCGTTGAATTGTCTACAAGACTCTTTCGTCGTAAATCGATGAGCAGGTCGTAATGTTCGATAAAATCGCAACCGATTATAGGCGATGTAACGTCAGCCACCACGAATGACCAGAAAAATTCTCGGCGTAACCCAAGGTCGACTTTTATGTATTTCTCGCCGACAACTTTTATCGGTGTCCCGTTGGCGGCGTACAAGGCGACGGCGGAAGGGCGAACGTCAGGTGACCTTGAAGCCAGGGGTAAAACCGAAATGTCGGCACCGCTGTCTATTAAAAAATTTTGCTTGCTAATTTTGTCTCTTACCTGTAAGCGAAAAATTTGGCAATTGGTGGTGGAACCTTCGCTTGGGTTAACCACCTGCTGATTGAGTCAGTTAGCCGGATGGCCGGGTGATGCGCTGGACGTTAGTGCGTTGACTTTTTGTTTTTTGTATTTGCATGGGCTGCGGCATTTTCTTGCTCGATTGGCATACTTTTTGTGATACCAGCACTCTGTGCCATGAGTAGCGTTGTAGGCGTAAGCTGCCCGTGTGGTGGAACGATCGTGTCGAGATGGCGAGCGATTTGCCCTGGAGCGTGAGCGTGTTGAAAAACGTTCGAATTTTTTTCCCAACTCGACAACAGCTGCTCGTAGCTCGTGGATTTCGTTGGATGCGGTGGCGTCAATCTTTCCAACATGGTTGGAGACCATTGCATCAACTACGGCGTCGGCAACTTTTGTGTACTCGGCTGGGGTACCCGCCGAAGCAGCAACAACTGGCTGGGCAAAGTTTGGAAGTCGTTTTACCCACAGCCCTTTTACTGCTGCCTCACCAAGTGTCGATCCCGCGACGCGTTTCATTTCGTAGAACAGCTCAGAGGGTCTCTTATCACCCAATGGCAATTCGGATAGCAAACGATTTAAGCGGCGTTGCTCGCTATCAGCGAAAAGATTTATTATTTTGGTCTTGATGTAATCGTATCTGTTGTTAAGCGGCATAGCTGCAATTATGTCTGCCAGTTGTGCGATTATATTAGGGTCGAGAGCTGCCAAGATGGTGGCGGTTTTTTGTTTATCCGCCATTATGCCGGAAGCTGTAAACCAGAAGTCCATTGAGATAAACCACGCGTCGATGTTGCTGCTCGTCATTTGTGGGACATGCAATCTGGCATAAATGGCGGACACCGCTCTCGGAGAAACAGTAGCCGCAGCACTATCGACCACCAGACCACTATCACTGCCGTTATCAGGGATGACTGCGTTGTCCTCCGCCATTTCTTTCGCGTACACGTGCAAAGTTTTTTAATTGAAAAAAAAAATGGCGTCTATTTCGATTCGGGGTCACCAGTTTGGTAATTTACTTTTTATATTACCAATTTTTGTTGAAACCAAAAAAACACGATTTGTATTAGTTTTATAACTTTTATTTTAATTAAAGTGTCTGCTTGTTTGGTTGTCTAAAGTTATTTAGTAAAATGAAATAATGATGAAAATTTGATGTTAATTTTATATTTTATTATTTCTTCGCACTGACTTGCAGTTGTTTTCGCTAGAAGCTCACAAATCGAAAGAGAAAAATTAAACGTAATAATTGATAATCGCGTCGATGCCATAGTTGATTTTTTTGTACTTTTTTGTGCCAAACACAGGGCGCCACATATATATATATATATATATATATATATATATATATATATATATATATATATATATATATATATATGTATATTATGATATTATCTTAAATTATATTTATTATTCAAAGCAAAAATAATATATATTTGAAATGTATTACTGCGGGGGAAAGCATTTCCATAGGGCCATTTCTACTAGCTCATCAGTGGATTACCCGAAAATCGTAATACATTTCAAATATATATTTTTTGTTTTTGTTTTGAAAAATAAATATTTTAAGAGAGTATCATAAAATATTTCTTAAAGGAATCTATCACATATTAAAGTGGATTAAATTAAAAATAATTCCAAAAATGAAATTGTTTATTTCAAAATCTTTTTCCATAAAAAACAGATTTTCTGATACTAAAAACTTTTCAAAGAAATTTGAATTTTGAAATAACAATTATATAAAATATTATTTGATGAATGTATCCATTTAAATAAAAATTTTAATGCTACAAAAAATGTTTAATATTAATTATAAATGTTAGCCAGATACAAAAATTTTGCTTCATGGTGTATGTACTAAACGTCCGTCATTGTGTACAAAATTTCCGTACGTGGTTTGAAGTTTATTCTTTTTAGTGATGGTACTTAATATACCGACTTACATAGTTAAATTTAATATTTATATATTTTGAAAGGTTTGATATTGATTAACTTTAGAAGATAATACCGTTTTCTGTGAACTAGTTTTAATTAATTTTTTGTTGTACCTACAACAACTTTTTTACAGTTATCTTTTTCTACAATGCACTAGACCTATGTAATGTATTGCTAAACTTATATTCTTTCGGATGAAACAGTTATATAAGTTATAGACTTATATATTTTGGGTTCTGTTTCATTCCTTATAACACTTTTGCTATTAATAATAAATTGGTTAATCAACCTACTATTTAATTGCACTTGAAAATTGTTCTCAGTTAAAAAATTTCTGTTATTTTCTTTATTTTTCCTATGTAATGCTTTCTCACTTATTCTTAAAATCCTTTCTATCAATTGATTATTTTGTTTAGAGTAATAATCAATAAGTCTACTTGAAATTGTTTGGTTCTTATTATAAAAGTATCTAAATAAGGAAGATTTGTATCGCATTCTCTCTTCAATTGTAAATTGGATAAAGTATCAAATTCGTTTAATGCTTTTAACCTATTGCTAATTAGAGATTCAGATATCAACAGATTATCAATATGTTTTGTTATTATTTTTGGTTTCATTTTCCAATAATGTTGTCTAATAGTTTCTCCGTACCTGTATCTGTTACATTTGGAGAAGCTGGAGAACTTTTAAAATTTTTCATCAAAAGAAGTTAATTTTTCATGATCTTCCATATGAAGGGTTTTAATTTTCCTTATAAATTCAATTGAATTTTTTATATTATATTTAGGACCCTCAGCGACCTTTTTTAACATTTTTGTAATGTATTTAGCTAGATAATTAACAAAAGAACAAATTGTTCTCAAAGGACCAAATTTTTGTCACTCCGCATAATCTAGGTGCAAGCAATATTTGTTTTATGCTTACTTTTTTCTGTAATGCTGATAATTTTAAGTTGTAAGAGTTCTTTTGCTATATCATTATTAGTCTTCTGCAATTTTGTGGTAGGGTCTTTATTTACTTGTGTATGTTTTTCGTAATATTTCCTACAATATTTTTGATCCGTATTTTAGAGTTAGTTTTTTTTAATCAATAGTCGTTTTACCTTTATGTGCTTTTAAAATAATAATTCTTTATTATATTCCAAAAACCTTAAAGTTTTTTAACTTTACCTAAAATAAACAATCTCATTTGACAATTTGACAATCTCATTTTGTTTGAATGATTATCTACAAATATAGTTAATTTTTATTTTCCCTGAAACGTCTGTGCAAAACGAAACGGTCATCCAAAAGAAATTGTTAAAGTTAATTTCAAAACCAAAATAGTTAATTTTTATCTTTTGATATTAGTTTTTTAACCAAATGTTTAACTGTTAACCATTTTTATTTCAAATTAGGCTACAAGTTGGCCGAGATGTTTTGGCGACTTGCAATATTGCTTTTGTACTTATGCTACTAAGCATCTTTTATTACTACGCTTAAAAGTAACCTCACAAAATTGATCTTAAGAAAACACACTTTTTCTCTTTCGATTTACTCGTCACGCACATCAAACATTTTTATAAATTAAAACTTTATTAGTAAGTTAGTTAATAAGAAATTAATAAACGTAAAGTAAATAAAATACTCTTGTTATTATTTCCGAACAAGCCACAATGTCCTATAAATGTTAATGAAATAACTATCTATATCTATGTATCTACGTATAAATTAAGAAGTTTCTGGGAAATCTCAATAAATTTGGATTAAGATAATTTAAATTTTTATCGTATTACGAAAAGAAAATTCGGCAATTATGAATGAAAAATGATATCTGGCAAATGTCCACCACAACCACGATGACAGATGTCGATTCTTTCATTAAAGTTTCTAATGATTTTTCGGCAAAATGGCGGTCCTATTTCGTTAATCACATCACGAATTTTGAGTTTTAAGACTCAAATTGATTCGATTGGCTCCTTATAGACCGTCTTTAACATAGCCACACGAAAAATAATTCAGTGGTTTTAACCACTTGATCTGGCTGATCACGTAACTGCTGACTGTCTTGAATGACACCTAGAAGTTTGTCCTTTGTGGCATCAATTTTCGCGCTTTCTTGAATAGCTGCAAGTATTGAATCCATGCTTGAATTGGTGTTTGCTGATGGAATACATACCAAATGCACTTCTTTGTCTCCATTCTCGTATGTCCCAATATCGATGTCATGCTGCTCAAATTCATCAATCAACCTCCGATGCAATTCCATCTTACTTCCCGTTGTTGACAGATCCAACTTATTTAGCTCCATCCTTAGTTGCTCAATTTTCAGTTTTTCTAACTTCATTGTAGTTTATTTAATTTTTTTTTCTTTTATTATTCTTTATTTTTTTTAATTTCGCTTCTGACACCAGTTGTTACGTTTATAGCTTTTATAAACGTTTTGTTGTTTCTGAGTTCTTATTGCAAATAAAACACCAGATTTTAGGGTTTAAATTAACTACAAGTTTATTTGCTCTAACTATACACAAAGTAAAATATGTACGTTGGCACTACAGGACAAGGTGCAAGTCTTTACTTCCCGAAGCTTACGTTTTAACTAACTGACTATCCGACTGGCGATGACGTGATCCATTGACCATTATCGCATTCTTCAAAAAAAAAAAACGGCTCAACCAAGCCTCAAGACCACATAGCTTACAATACAGTGACACCTTCTTGACATACCGTGACTGGTGAAAATGGGCTTCATCTGAAAAAAGATTTTTTCGAAAAACCACCTGGTTGTTCCTGAATGAACTGAGAGAATCTACGGCGATGTGAGTGGTCGATCGGCTTCAATTCCAGCTCCAGTTGAACCTTGTAAGGCTTCAAAGTCAAATTATTACGCAAAATCCGCTGTGTGGTGGTTTTGGATAACTCCGATTGTTGGGAACGTCGAGGAATTAATAAATTTGGATCTTCTGTGTTCGTTTGTGTTCGCACATTTAGTATCGAGCCTGTCGACTCAAATTTAACCACCCAATTTAGGTAAAATTCTTAATAGCGGTCTCAGAAGGACGATTATGTTGTCCGAAAATATCAAGAATTTTACGAAATGTAACGTTAACAGAACATCCATTTTCATAATGGATTTTATTTTAATGCGATATTCTTGAGAAATTGCATTCATTGTAATAACCGCTAATGCATCTACTACGAATACGTCAAAAAACTGAATGTCAGAACTATCAGATTGCTGTTGCCACAATTGAAAACCCAATAGAATATTCTTTTATATGTTAGAACAGTGATGGGCGAACTACGGCCCGCGGGCCGGATGTGGCCCGTGTGTGTGTGAAGGTTTCAATCCGGCCCGCCGAGCGTTTTTCAAAAAAAAATTAATCACCTATTAAAAAATTATGCCCAAAAAATAAGTTTACATTATGTTTTAAAAAAGATATAAATTGACAATTTTAGCAAAAAAATGCGATGTTTTCATATTATATTGTGTACAAACTGCGTAGTTTTCTGGGAAATATTGTACACACAAAACAACAACAACTTTCTTATACAATATTCCAAGAAGAATCTTAAAAAGCATAAAACAAAAACAACTATATAGACCTATTGTATTGTGTCCAAACTGCGTAGTTTTCTAGGAAATATTGTACACACAAGAGAACAACAACTTTCTGATGCAATATTCCTAGAAGAAACATAAACATCATAAAACACTAACAACTAATATAGAAAACTGAACGTATAACATAACATGAGATCTAGAAGATTCTTGAATATTCGAGACAACATGCGCAACAAATATAAAAGGGCTAGCGATGGATTAATCAGTAATCAGTAAAAGTATAAATCTCGTGACGTAAAGAATAAATTGTGAAGTAAAATGATAAAGTTGCCAACGTACAGTTTTATTTGTGTAATTAAAATAATAAAGTGTATTGTAAATACTCTCATAAATGTCAATCGAAAATAGAAAGAGAAAAATTGTTTCGGAATGTCGAGTATTTCAAGAAGAGTGGACATGGAAGTACTTCTCTGTGGAATATAACCAAAAACCTATTTGTCTTATCTGCCAAGAACCGGTAGTTGTTCTAAAAGATTATAATCTTGCTAGGCACTTTAATTTAAAACATCTTGGGTCGAAGTACTATAAAATGAGAGATGAAGACGAGAAAGTTCATTCAGAGGAATTGAAAAGAAAAATATCTAGTCAGCAAATGTTTTTTAAAAATCAAAGACGGACACTTCTTTGCGATCCTCTACGTTAGGTCACATTGTTGCCTATAAAATAGCAAAAAGTAACAAACCGTTTTCTGAAGGAGAATTTATTAAGGAAGTGTTAATTATTAATTAGCATTGGAAAAGTATAATGCCAAGAAAAGGTAAAAGATTTCGAATCTACAGAGCTGTCACGTAGAACGGTCACAAAAACATTGAAGCGATTTCTTAATTTAACAACTGATGGAGCACCTAACATGGTGGGAAAATATAGGGGGTTTGTAGAAGTTTATAACAGTCAGAATCCTGAAAGCGAAAGAATTTTTTTACATTGTATAATCCACCAAGATGTTCTTTGCAAGGCTGCCTTGGATATTAACCACGAACTTTATTTTATTTAAAATTAATTAATACCATTCGAGCCCGTGGTTTGTTACATCGACAATTTCAAGAGTTTTTATCGGAAGTTGATGCAGAATTTTAAGATGTACTTTATTACACAAAGATCAGGTGGCTGAGTTTTGGGCATCCCTTCTCGGGAGTTTGGAGTCTTCTCGAAGAAATTAAAGTTTTTCTAACCAAAACCAAAACTGAAATTTGGGATGAGTGGGAAATATTGGAGGATAAGAGTTTGCTTTTTTCACGGATTTACTCGAGCACTATAATAAACTGAACAGGAAGTTACAGGGAAGAAATCAATTTATAGATGAAACTTGGGGCAGTTTGAAGTCTTTTAAAACTCAATTATATATATTTTCTAAATGTTTGGGAAAAAATGATTTGACTCATTTTCCAAGACTTAATTCTTTGAGGCCTGTGAGTGAAGAGAAGTTAAAAGTCTTTTCACAATCTTTATTAAAACTGTATTCAGAATTTGAGGCCAGATTTGCTGACTTAAAAAAAATCCAACCATGTTTAGATATTTTTTTAATGTTAATCCTGAGAATGTTCCATCTGATCTACAATTGCAAATTATAGAATAGCAATGTAACAATAATTTAAATAAGCTATTTTTAAATACAGATAAGCTCAATTTCTATAAATTATTACCAAAAGATGAATTTCCAAAGCTATTTAATCATGCGCAGAAAATTATGGCAATATTTGCTTCCTCATATTTATGTGAACAGGCCTTT
The DNA here is from genome assembly GCA_030448955.1 of Trichopoda pennipes. Classification (NCBI taxonomy): domain Eukaryota; kingdom Metazoa; phylum Arthropoda; class Insecta; order Diptera; family Tachinidae; genus Trichopoda; species Trichopoda pennipes. Next base: position 4,774,225 of record JASKUP010000004.1, on the reverse strand, counting down.
TCAGTAATGAAATGCAGAAAAAATTCAATAAGAAACCGATTGTCAGACGAGAGTCTATATAATTTATTAAAAGTCGCATCCTCCCAGCTGGAACCAGATTTTGAGGAAGTTATGTCAAGTCAGAAACAGATCCATGCTTCCCATACATCTGGAAAATCTTAAAATCATAATAAACCGTATCTTATAAAATGTTTATGTTGTTTTAAAATATTACGTAATATAACTAAATATTCACACACGCAGTCATTAACACAACAAATTAAAAGTTTAAATCAAATTACTCCAACCAATAAGTCCAATGCACTAGCAATGCACTTATGTTTGTTGTTGTTATACTTTACATACATGCAATCTCTGAACGGCCTTCAACAGGCATATACCTATCGTGTGTGTGTCGATCGGTGAGTTTCAAGTGACACATTTATTTTGTGGAAAGAAATCCCAAAATAAATGAAATAGGAACTAGATCACATTTCACTTTTCGTAATAACAATAATAATTAAAATAATAATATTTGTATATAATTAATATTAATAATTAATTACTAGACTACTAATAACCTTCTCACAGTCGGTATATAAGCGACTGCAATTGAGAAGGAAAATCAATCTTTGCTCATTTTTCCTAGCTCCAACTTGAGCTGGATTTTCACTGCTCCTAGCTGAGCACAATTGATCGAAGGAAAGAATCAAGATTAATTTAACAGAATACAATTACAAAACCCTGTTTTAATTAAATTCTAAACAAAATAAGAATAGAAACAAACCAACATTTACAGGATATTACACCCATAATTTTTTTAAGGGGTGACCCCTTATGTTTTTTTTTAATTTAATGGCCCGCCGCAAGATTTTTTTTAATTTATTGGCCCACCACCCAAAAAGTTCGCCCATCACTGTGTTAGAATATATAAGCTCCATCTGTTGGTCCATAAAGCGGTTCAATTGTGAACGTCGTGAAGTAAAGAGATAAAGATAATAAAACAGCTTATAGGCGTTAAAGTGGTAAAGTTACAATTGAATAAGAGGGTATAACTCGGCTAAATAATTCATATAATTCAATTTAAAGCTTTATGTATTACGTATTTTACAATAAAAGAACTCAGTAAACGAACGATTATTAACAAATATCTTTACCTAATAAATTATAATTCATAATAATGAAGTGGTCAATTTGTTTAAAATTCCTTCGAGGTAGGTAGCTCGGCGAACAAAGAGAATTTAAAAATTTAAAATTCTCTTTGTTCGTTCTCTACCTTAAGTATTGTTTGTAATCGTTACCAATTTAATAATAATGTGTAATAACAATAGCTCACAGCATGTCCACAACTTGAAACAAAAAAAGGATGATACAATGTTTAAGGTCTACAATAAATTTCTGAGCTCTGTGCTCTCTATCAACAATCTAAATATCTTAGCACAGTATGAAGGACTTAAAGATGTGCGAAAGCTTTACTCTTAATAAAGTATATATCATGATTACTTTGATAAATATACAAGTTTTTAGAAGAAGCATAAAGGCCTATTCAGTTTAGAATTGAAAACACTGCCTTATCAAGCAGCATTTCTAATTATTCTTGTAATATCAATTAATAAAAATGTAGAACAAAGTTCTATTAATATCATACTTGTGTTCCTGCCATCGTGACTGATTGTGGGTATCGGAGACGAGCGCAATCCCTGTACATAAATACTGCAGTCCACCAAACTTTCACTGTGACATTTCCCAATTAATCTATATACTTTGCTTGAAATAATTTAATTCAATTTCGTAACTTCTATTGAGAACTATTTTCCAAATGTTCGTCAACTTAGTGACCTTTACTTCATAAGCGTTAAATGATATTTGTACTTCAATAAATGAGGCTGTACGTTTCTAGAATAACTAGTATAAATTCTTTTAAACTTTTGAGAAGAATGAACATTTTGAAAAACAGGATCAAAGAGATACAGATCAAGATATCGACGAAAGGCTTTACGAGAATATCCGGTGCAAGTTGTTCCAGAGTTATTAAAGAGAGTAGCATACCAATTAAAATTCAAATTTTAAACAGTGACAATGAATCGAAAGCCTTATAGCGGGGGTATTGGAGCGTCTGCCTGATGGCTGCAGAAATAATTTTGAAGACTTAATGATGGTGCTACAATGTAAATATGAGGCGAAAATCCGCGGACTGTGGTCAATAAAGCCTTTAAGTGTTTGCTAACTTATCCAAGAAAAATGTACCTATTTCTGGAAAAGGTCAAGATTGCGACATTTAGGAATAGCATACGTTCATTAAAGCTATGGTTTACACTCCGGCTTAGGCGAAAGCTACAGTAATTAATGCACAAAAACTAGAAGTTACTGCTAAGAGTGATAGCATACTTGAGAGCATTAAATACGTTTTAGACAAACAAGGGGCAAAACTAGAACTAAAAACTTACAGAGGTGAAATCAACGGTTTGTACCGAAATTGTAAACCACTGAGTAAACGAGCCGCCTAAGAACAACAACCGTGTGACTCACCCAGCAACATAATATTAGCCTAATTAAGATGATGAAGCGAAGGCCATAAGATAAGTCTACAAGAGCATTCCTCTAGCAAAACGGTACGAAGTAAAGGATGTTGTTAGTAAATTGTATTTGAACGGTATAACAAATGTATCTGAAAGTCGTTGGAGCTCGTCCGTAGTTGTAGTAAAGAAGAAAGATTCTAGAATCATCGAAAAAGATAAAGATACAAATGCTTTTTATGCACCAAATGGGTTATGATTATTTCATAATTTGTCCTTTGCCCTCTACAGTAACTTAGTTATTTTTAAGCGTTTAATGGGACAAGTTTTAAAAGGACTTAATTGAAAGCCATAGCTGGCACATGTTTATGGCATAATTATTACTGCAGAAGACTTTTAACAAAGATCTATATAACTTAGAGGCAGTCTTCAAGACATATCAACGTCTGGGCTGAAGATCAGTCGTACGAAATGCCCGTTATTCCCATAGGAAGTCAAAAACCTCGGCTGGTGACAGAGCCGAGTGTAAATACACCGATGAAGGTAAAATATTAAGAGTATGGGATTGGCCCGTCTACAGACACATCACGAGTCATGAAGTTTCTTAGATTGAAAAATATAGGCAAGTATTTTACGGCCTACTTGGAAAAGTAAAATCGAGTGCTATAGAAAAAAATTTACGAACTAAATTACTTTCATAAGAAAATAAACAAATAAATATTTATTTATTTATTTATTCATATATAAAACAAATAAATAAAATATACTATAGAAGAAGAAATTTGCTATATCAGGATATCAAAAGCCTAGATCAGGATACGAAAGCCTATAGCGTCCAAGCATGACATTACAAATATTGCAGCTAATTTAACCAAAGTAGGGCGACAACTGGCGATAAATATTTTCATGATAACATTTCCGATTTATATTTTAAAAAGTCTTCATTAGGACGCATTAAAAAGAAAACAGAAATAGAACACGCTAAACTTGGTGGCAAAAATAGCAAAATTCTAAACGAAATTTTTCCACACAATAAAAGTAAAGTTCACAAAATGGAAACATCCAATGCTTTAATTAAAAAATCTGCGTGACTGGCTAATCTGGCATGTGCGGGAAAAATTAAATTTAAAGAGAGTATTTACGGAATGAATAATTGGCTTGACTAAGTAGATTAACAAAAATTGAATTCAGAACTTTGTTTTGGTCGTTTACTTTGAACTGTAAGAAATACTTTGCTTATCTTTCGTGAAATCGTTTTGTAAAAAAATTTAACTCGATTTAACATTATTTTTGGCTTGCTTGCAAATAAGATTCCAATGAGAACAAAAATGGATACCTAGTTGGCAATGAGCGAGTAGTTACGATGTTTCACAGTTGCATTTACGCATAGCTTATTAATAAACAGATAATTAAAATTTACTTTCGCCGCTGATGTTAGTATAGGGTTTAATACTTTCCTCTTTTAAGTCTTCTATATCTATATATTTTTTAACGTTTATCATCTAATAATTTGCAAAGTTTGTTTTAGAAAAAGACGTACTGCATTTCTGTATAAATATGGTTTTGCAATATAAAATGGTTTGCGAATTGTGTTTGAAATAAATGTACATAAATAAATAAATTCGTTTATATTTTAGCTATAAATTCAATTTTTTTGACTACATAACAAGCGGAGTATTATCTAATCCAATTGAAAACTGCTTAAAATAAAGTTTTTTGTTGTTGAAAACTTGATTTAAGTACGATATTCGAGGTGAAGCTATGTGTTTATATATATACATAAATATGTTAATCTTTTGATTATAGTTTGCCGATGATTCATGAAACCATGTGAATGCATTTTTATCCCATCTGACAAAGCAATCTGTTTAGTACAGGTAAAACGAAATTTAATATTTTGCAGCTACTTAAGCAGCTCAAATTTTTATTTGCATGTTTTTGACTCTCCTCTACTCTGCTTATTAGCCTGAATGCTTTAGTCTTCCATAAATTAACACTTGATTAAATTTTAAGGCGATCTCAGTTGGAACACATTTATGTATTATTTTTCCTTTTGGTGTCTCGACCTTTTTTAATTTGAGTAAATAGATCTTTAGATATCTTAAAACTTATGCATGACTAGGATATATGCAAAACTTGTTTCTCACCTTTTTCTGAGAAGTTTAAAAACAGATGTGCTTAATACAGTTAGAATATAATTAAATGTAAGGAAAATATTTGTTTGTGTATTTAAATATGTATGCTATAAAATTGAACTACAATTTATTGATATCTCTTAGTGTTTTCTAGTGCTTTTAACATGACTAATCTACTGATCCAATTGAAAAGAGGCAAAAGTTAACGTTGCATACAAAACACACCAAAATTCTTAAAAGCGGACCTGTGGTTCATAAAGTCGGGTACTTAAGTTTTAAACAAGCTCAGTTTACTTTATTTATTTATATTTTTTAATAAAAAAATAATTAAAAATTAATTAATAGAAATTACAAATATTTGATTTGTCAAATTTTTGGACTTAATACATTTTTAACTGAATAATATTAAGGCATTGCCATTGGTAAATCATTATATGTTGTGTAATTAATTTAATAATTATTATTTACAAGTATCTTTGTAAATAATTTTAAGATTTACAAAATTAAAACAACAATTTTAATTCGTCCACCTCATAAGTGCAATTTTGGTGCTTATTTTGCTTTTAGAGTTGTTTGCCGATAAAAGATTTCCACACAAACATAACATTTCTTGTATGTAAACAAACTAGCATCAACAACAATTTTGTCTTGATTCTGTTGAATTTTTCACAAAAACAAAGTTGTTTGTTTTTTGTGATATATTTCAAAAAATAAAATTCGCTGGAAAATGTTTTAGAGTTCTTTGCAACCATAACACGTTTTATCTTAAACAATTCTTTAGTTGCCGTACTGATGGACTTGTAGAAACATGTAACTCAAATAACAATCAGGTTGCATTAACATTTAAATAATGTAAAATACAAATTTCTGAATATTTCTAAAAGACCTAAATGTTCCCTAAAAACTCCTTACCCAGTGTTATGTATTTGTTCAAAATAAAACACGTGTGTATTCCTTAACTCTAGTTATTCAACAGGCATTCTTTATTCATTTCATTTTACGTCTTGCCATACTTTCATATATTCATTACAGTGTTGTCAATCTTATAATTACATATACTTCAACTTCACTATTCAGTATTTATACTTAACACTACTCTTTTTTCTTAATCTAATTTTAATATTATACTCCTCGTTAGTTTCTATGCAATCTTCTTCCGGTTGTTCTTTGGCATCATAGAATTCATCATCACTTTCACATAACTTTTGTCTCTCATCAGGTACAAATGTTTCCCTAGAGAATTTCTTAAGCTGATTTCTATGAGCCACCTTTCTTTTACCATTTACTTCTATTTCATATAAAACATTACTTATTCTCCTACAAACAATACCGTGTATCCACTTTGCATAATCTTTTTCTACGGGATTCAAATATAATATTCTTTCGTTAATTTTTAAATTAAACTTTTCGCTATTACCTGCCTTAGTATAAACTTCATAAAACTTTAATTTCCTATCCTTATAATTTTTGGAAATCTCGTTCTTTTTTGACGTTTCTATTGTACAATATGTGAATAAAGTTCTGGGTTTATACGCTAAAATAATTTCACTGGGGCAAATTCCAGTAACAGTTGTTGGCGTATTTCGATACTTAAATAGTATATTTAAAATTTTATTTTGCATGGATAGCCCCTTTTCCCTTCCAGGCATGGAACTAGCTTTCAGACACTTTTTTATTGTTTGCACTCCCCTCTCAGCTAACCCATTACTTGGAGGATGATATGCTGGACTGAACAACTGCTTAATACCATTTGCCTTCAAAAAAAATGCAAACTCTTCACTTCTAAATTTTGGTCCATTGTCGCTAACTAGCGTTGTACAAAAACCAAACGTGGCAAATATTAACTTTAATTTCTCTATAACGTATACCGTGGTTGTTTTTAGCAAAATATATACCTCCATCCATTTCGAAAAATCATCAACAGCTATTAAAAAATCAAAGTTCTGAAATTGAAACAGATCCACATGCATTCTTTCAAATGGGTAAGATGTTTCCGGCCACGTAAAATTTGGACAATCCTTCACTCGATTCTGTGTCCGTTGACACTCCCTACAGTTTGACACATACCTCTCAATATCCTTGTCAATAGCAGGCCACCATACCAAACCGCGAGCTAAAAGTTTCATTCTTACCACTCCGACGTGTGATTCGTGAAACATTGTTAAAAATTTAACCCGAAAAATTTCGGGGACAACTATACGATCGCCGTTGAATAAACATGAATTCTTGAATTCTAATGAGATTCTACAACTATAAAATGGACTTAAGGATGCATCTGTTTTAGCTGGAAGGGGCCATTTGTCTTGAGTCACAAAATCTACAACCTTTTTTAAAATGGCGTCTTTCGTCGTAGATTCGGCAATTTGTGAAATTGAAAGGGGAAGACCCATATCGTAATTAAAAAAATGTATATTAAAGTTGTTCACACCCGTCAGTCCTTTTTGCGGTAATCGCGATAACGCATCAACATTTTGCTGTTTAGTACCTGGTCGGTATTTAATGTTGCAGTTATAATTAGATAAAAATAATATCCATCTGTGAAACCTTACCGAAACAACATTTGCCAACGCCTTTTGATCACCCAGTAGTTTTTCTAGAGGTTGATGATCGGTATACACCGTAAATTTATACCCATAAACAAACTTATGAAATTTTTTGAGGGCAAATATCACTGCTAGCGCCTCTCTGTGGATTTGTGAGTAATTTTTTTCAGCATTACTCAACGTCGAAGAAACCATATAACAAGGCCTTTCTTGTTCTTGGTCAATCACACTAAGAATTGCTCCTACACCGTAAGGCGAAGCATCACAAGCAATAACGATTGGCTTAGATGGGTCAAAATGAACTAGCAAGTTGTTTTCTACCAATAATTCTTTACATTTAGTGAATGCTTGAGAGCAGCTTTGATCCCAATTCCATTTTTCTGTTTTACGTAGCAATTTATATAAAGGTGCTAAAGTTGTGGAAACATTTGGCAAAAACTTCGAATAATAATTTAACAAACCTAGAAAACTCTGAAGATGTTGAATATTTCTGGGCTCAGGTGCTTGCGTAATAGCCTCGAACTTCGATTCTGATGGTTTTATACCCTCAGGAGTAAGGATATGCCCCAGGTAATTTAATACGTTTGACAAAAAAATACACTTTGTCCAATTAATTTTAATATTATATTCTTGTAGTCTTTCTAAAACCCTAAACAACTTGTCTCTGCAATCGTCCCGGCTGATACCAGCAATTAAAATGTCATCTAAATAAACAGTTGTCCCTGCTAACCCACTCGTGATCTGATCCATAACTCTTTGAAAGATCATGGGTGCAGAGGCTACCCCAAATGGTAGCCGACAGAATTCAAATAAACCTAAATTAGTATTAATAGTAAGTAATTTTGTTGAATCTGGATTTACCGCTAATTGAAGATATGCCTTACTCAAATCTAGCAAACAAAAATATGTATTGCCCCTTAAACTCATAAGTATATCATCTATTAGAGGCAAAGGGTATATATCCATTTCAATTACCGGATTAATAGTCAATTTAAAATTACCACATAATCTAATTTTCGAATCCTTCTTAATGACGCACACCACAGGTGCAGCCCATTAACTATTACTAACGGGTCGGATGATTTGTTCGTCACACATACGTTTTAATTCCGACTCTACAGCCTCCTTTAAACTCATGGGCACGGTATATGCCTTATGAAATTTCGGCTGAGCGTTCGGTTTAATGGAAATATTCGCTGTGAAAGTTTTAATTGGGTTACTATTTACCGCAAACAACTTACTAAATTTGCCTTTAATTTCTTCTTCAATGCTATAAAACGAATTAACTGGTAATAAAGTTTCTGACTTACAATTCTGGGTTTGAAAAATATTTCTCCACGAGGGGAAAAGAGCATCCATCCAATTTCTGCCTAACAGGGGCCTGAAGTGACGGTTACCTTCAATTATCAACAATTTAAGGGAACACCAATCATTTACTGTTACTGCGATTTCTCCTAGTACATCAATTTTTTCACCTGTTAATACTTGTAGAGGAGGTATATTTACATTTTGCAATCTAATATTATCAAAGTATAATTTAAAATCAAATTTAGATATAACAGATACTACCGCACCACTGTCTATTTCCATCACCAACTTCTTTCCATTTACCAGCATTGTTTTTAAAAGTGGTGCCCCAGCACTCGACACCCAATTTAACGATCCCAACTGGTAGTCCAATTTGTTTAAGCTGACTTTACGTTTACCATTGTTTGTTTTTTTCCAATTTGTTCTCGTGTTTTTGTGGAGAAAACATGCCTTAGCTGAGTGTCCTTTTTTCCCACAATTAAAACAGCTCCAATTTTTTGCTGGACACGCCTTTTCTCCATGCTTGGTTGTGCATTTAGAGCATTTAGGCAGGTTTGAATACGATCTTTGAAACACTTTGTTTAATTCCTGCGATGACGTTGGATACATGTTTTTTTGTTCTTTGTCAATCAACTCAAATGACTGAGCCAAAGTACACGCTAACTCCCATGTCAGATTTGCTGTTGACAGTAATTTGGTTTGTAATTGGCTGCTTCTTATTCCGCAAACAAAACGATCCCGTAGTGCTTCAGGCAAAAATGTGGAAAATTCACACGCGGCTGCTAAAAGTTTGAGGTTAAGTATATAATCCCCAATATGTTCGTTTATTTTCTGCACGCAGTTGTAAAATTTAAATCGCTCCGCAATCACATTTTTAGTGGGTTTAAAATGTGGCAAAATTATTTTAATCAAATCTTTGAAAACTTTGTCCGTAACTTTTTCTGGTAAAACGATTGACTTTATCCGTTTATACGTGTCTGGGCCAACCAGGGTTAAAAACAGAGCTACTTTCTTAACTTCTTCAATAGCGTTGATCTTAAATAGTTGTTCCATCTTCTCCAAATACTCCTCAAAATCATCACCAAATACAAACTGTTCTATTGACCCAATAAACACCATAGTTGCAGTTTCAAAGCTACTAGAGGTTGAGGTTAAAAAATACACAGGCTAATTGATGAAAATTTTTTTTCGTTTCCAACAACTTTTTTTTCGTAAACTTAACTTAGTTTATTTTAGAGCTATTTACTTTTATTTTACAATAAAGCTACACCTTCTTCGAGTTTGATCCTCGTCGCCAAATATGTTATGTATTTGTTCAAAATAAAACACGTGTGTATTCCTTAACTCTAGTTATTCAACAGGCATTCTTTATTCATTTCATTTTACGTCTTGCCATACTTTCATATATTCATTACAGTGTTGTCAATCTTATAATTACATATACTTCAACTTCACTATTCAGTATTTATACTTAACACCCAGGTCTTTTAACCCAATTAAAAATATCTATTTTGGAGATAAGTCTCCTGATTCGACTCCTTTTTACAATTTTATATAGTAACTAGAACTAAAGATTAGTATTGCAATATCTGTTTAATTTTATGGTCATTTGAAATACAATTCTTATTGATAGTAAGCTACAGTGTCTTAATCTGAGAAAAAGAATCTGCTTGCGAAGTTTTTAAAACAAAAATTTCAAAGGCTAAACAAAAACGTAATTACGTCCTTTAAGAAAATAATAAACAATTATATTATTTGTTAAAAAACAATTTTTTTTATAATCTCTGCTTCACAACGAAATGTTTATCCATACTATCAATATACTTTACTATCACAATTTTCATTTGTTACTCAATAAAATATAGCTTATATCTAGCTATTTGGTAAATTTTAAAGCGTTTTAAATATGCTTCGCTTTTTTTGCCAAATTATTTATATGTATGATCATCAAAATAAATAGGATGTGTTTTCAGTTTTTATAGATGCGTTAGCTGTATATGATCACCTGCAGAATTTTATTTTGGTCTTTGCGATTTTTCTAACTTTAAAGTAGAGGCGTTCATTATATTGGCTTAAGAATATAGTTCAACAACAGAAGATTAGAGTCTAACCTTAGGATAAAGTTTCTTTCAATAAGCCAATTTAGTTTTAGCGAATTTAGTTTTACTTTTCAGTTTAATTTATTGTTACTTTAATTTTATATGACTCTTCCAAGTTAAGCGCCGGTCAATGTGTATACTAATGATACCACAAATTTCGATGGTATCATTTGGATAATTGTGAGAATTGGAATGCATAAGTCTCTGGTCAATGCAAACCTTATGTCAGAAAATTTTTTGGTTATTTGCTTTTTAATTCTATTTCCTTGGTTGGTAGGAGCAAGATTAAAACATTTTTTTTTATTTGAATGTCTTGTCAGTTGAAGAACTTTCTAATAGCTTTAAAGAGTTTTTGGATAAGTTTAGTTTTGACTTATACAAAATTCTTTATAAAAAGCTGAACAATATTTTTTCCTAGAAACTACTTTGCTAACCTGTATGTTTAAAAATTTGTAGAATGTTTTCTTTTGAATACGGATTGATGGTCCGGAATTTATTATTTCTCGATTAAAATTAGGCTCATTTACGTTATTAAAATCCTTTTGTATAGTTTTCACAAGATTGATAACAGGCTTATGGGTTCTGAAGATTCTACTTTTGTCTCTCTCTGGCTTAGGAAATACCCAAGGTGATAATGACATTAAATATAAAATTCATTACTTTTACTACTAAACATGGCAAATTAACTAACATGGGTTACCAGAGCATTTATTAAGTTTTAAATTCGGCGATGCCGTTTTAATCTTATGAATTTAAAATCTCATTTAGACTGCTGCTTCACTAGAATAAATACTGTTACGGATGTGTCTTGCTTATGTTTTAAAAGAAAGTAATTCAGCCATCAATTGAACTACTGGGTATGCTGTTTACTAACTGCGTGACTTGCACGCAAGACAACAACAAATTTCTAGTTACAAACTGCGTAGAAATTTTATATACGCAAGACAACAACAGATCGGTATGCTGTTTACTAACTGTGTAGATTTCTATGAAAACTTATTTACACAAGACAAAAACAAAAATACACACAGACATACAGGCGCCTATACATTGAATGGACAACATACAGCAACAAAATGTGATACAAAGGGAGTAGAAGATTCTTCATTTTTCTAGACTTCTAGATAATAAAGTAGTGTAAAAAATAAATCTGGTGAGGTAAAGACGTGCATCTTAAGTAAATTGTTCTGTGGTGTCGACTTAATGTAGTTAAAGTAAATAAACTTGTAATTAATTTAAAAACTCTAAAAATTTGTGTTATTTATTGTACAGTAATGAACTCACAAGAAAACGTTTATAAAAGGTATAAACATAACAATTGGTGTCAGAAGTGAAATTGTAAAAAAACAAAATAAATCAACTACAATGAAGTTGGAAGAACTGAAAGTTGAGCAGCTAAAGAAGGAGCTGAATAAGTTGGATCTGCCAACAACGGGAAGTAAGGCGGAATTACAACGGAGGTTGATGGATGAATCCAACCAGCGTGACATCGATATTGCGACATACGAATTTGAAGGCAAATAAGATATAGAGGTATGTAACCCAAAAGCAAACGTCAATGTAAGCAAGTATTGAGACTTGCGGCTATGATGGCGAAAATGGATGCAATTCAAGAAAGCTTCAGAGCCAACAGTACAAAAATTGATGCCATAAATGATAAACTTCTAGATGTCATAACAGCTAAAGCTCTCATGAAAAGCTGCAACAATGTGAAAGTCCCTGTAAGAGTACTAAATCTGTTCAGCACGGAAAAGACGATTGGCGAAAATGCTGAAATCGGTCGATGTGAGGCAGCATGAGTCGTAAATAATTGCGCGACATATTCAGTATGCCCCAAAATAACAGCTAAAGAGCGGAAATTGCTGGAAGAGCAGGTTGCTAAATGGGTAGCAGGACTAAAACCGCCCGACAAATATAAAGCGAAGCAGTTTCTAAGAAAACATACCGCCGTCTTCGCCCTAAATAATAAAAGCATATATAGAACAGCAGTGGTGACACATGAAATAAATGCTGGCGAAACGAAGCCCATAAAGCAAACACCCAGGAGTGTTCCCCTTGTAAAGCGAAACGAGGTCAAAAAACTGATTACCGAAATGGAGCGAAACGGAGTTTTTGGACCATCTACGAGTACGTGGAGCTCGCCGATAGTGGTAGTAAAGAAGAAAGATGGCAGCACCAGATTTTGCTTTGCCTATAGAAAACTCAATGATGTCGCCAAGGAAGACAGTTATCCGCTCCCAAGAATTGACAACACCAAAGTTGTATTGTCCGAAACGACATGGTTCTCAACCTTGGACTTGCAGAGTGGTTACTGGCAAGTGGAGATAGCCGATAAGGACAAGGAGAAAACTGCCTTTAGCGCGAGCAATGATTTGTAGCAGTTTAAAGTGATGCCATTTGGGCTCCCCAATGCTCCAACTACGTTTGAGCGTTTAATGGAACGTGTGCTTAAGCGGCTTAATTGGAAGACTTGTTTAGTATATCTGGATGACAGAATCGTGTTGGGAAAGACTTTTAAGGAACACCTCAAAAACTAGAATGCAGTTCTCAAGCGTATAGCGGCTGCAGTACTTAAAATAATTCTTAAGAAATGTGCGCTGTTTCAAAAAGAGGTTAAATACTGGGGCATCGTGTAGTGGCTGAGGGCACTTTAACTTAAGAGAACCAAATATTGGCAGTAAAGAATTGGCCTCGTCCACAAAAACTTCATGAGCTACGTAATTTTCTCGGGCTTTGCACATAGTACAGGCGATTCGTGCCGAACTTTGCTCAAGTGGCTGCTAGCTTGCATGAGCTGATCAGAAAATCGCAATCATACCACTGGCGTTTCAGAGCCTCTTCTGCTGCCCCACTAAAGGAGCTTTTGTGTACAGCACCAGTTCTCGCCTATCCGATAGTTGGACATGAATTTATATTGGATACAGATGCAAGCGGCTGCGGAATAGGAGGAGGAGAATAAACGGACGGAAAAAGTCATTGGTTACTATAGCAGAATATAGTACAACCCCAAAAAAATTATTGCGTAAAATGACGGGAGCTTTTAGCCGTACTGGAGTATGTTAAACATTACCACAAATACTTATATGGCCAACATTTTACCATAAGGACGGATCACTCCGCATTACGGTGGTTGCTGCCGTTTAAAAACCCCGAGGGTAGCTTGCACGCAGAGCTATGACTTCAGCATTGTGCCCAGAAAAGGCGGAAAAAACAATAATGCAGATGCCCTTTCAAGACGAGGAAAAGGAATCTATCATTGATGTGAGGCGTCTCCAAATTAGCACACTAGAAGACTGGTCTGAGGTCCATAAGAAGGATTCCATTTTGTCAAAAACTATATCGGCCAAGCTGGGAAACATAAGATCGGACCGTAACGAAATATCGGCAGAAAGCCCGCTGGTAAAATCATACTGGGCTCAGTGGAATAGCCTTAAAGTGGTTAGTAGCTGCACATATCGAAATTGGAAAGTGCAGATGGAAAAACTACAATGGACTTAATCGTCGTGCCAAATTCTCGGATAAAAGATTTAATGACGCAGATTCATAATAGTCCCAGCGGCGGTCATCTAGGAGTAACAAAGACACTGGAAGAGATAAAACAGTGATTTTACTTGGTAGGCTGTCCACAATCTGTAGCCGAATGGATAGCTAATTGCGAACAGTGCATTGCGGGTCCAACATAAAAACTGAAAACCTTTCGAATTACAAAATTATTAACAAAAAACCAATCAAAAATACACAAAGAAAAGAGGAAATAATATACATATTAAGAAAAAATTTCTCAGAACAATTTGAAACTAAACTCACAGACTTATGGACTGTATGTAGTGATATTTTTGGTTTGGAATCTGAACCAATATCTAATAACAATTTTTATGAGCAGAAGTTAAGGTTGAGTGATACACAACCAGTATATATAAAAAATTATTGCGTACCACACGCTCACAAAGAGGAAATTGATAGATAAATGGAGAGATTAAAACAAGACAAAATTATAGAACCCTCATATTCAGATATACTTGTACCAAAGAAATCGTTACCAAATTCGGAAAAAATGGAGACTCGTGATAGATTATAGACAGATAAACAAAAAACTTATTAAACCAACTCGGAAGAGCAAAATATTTTTCTTGCCTCGACTTAATGTCAGGTTTTCATCAAATTCCATTAGTGGTTCATACAGATTCACCAGACTACCTTATGGTCTAAAGGTAGCACCAAGTTTTTTTCAAAGTATGATGACAATTGCTTTCAGTGGACTAAAGCCAAACCAAGCATTCCTATACATGGACGACCTAGTTGTATTAGAAAGTTCAAAAAAACACATGCTTTCAAATTTGCGAGACATATTTGATTTATGTCGCAGACACAATCTAAAACTTAACCCTGAAAAATGTTCCTTTTTATGAGAGAAGTGTCTTATTTAGGACATAAATGCACAGACAATGGAATATTACCAGATGACACCAAATACTCAATATTAGAAAATTATCCTACATCCACGGATGCCGATAGTGCAAAAAGATTTGTAGCTTTCTGTAACTACCACAGAAAATTTATAAAGAACTTCTTAAAATATTCCAGACATCTAACAAGATTATCTAAGAAAGGAACCCCTTTTGAATGAACAAAAGACTGTGATAAGCATTTAAATACCTAAAGAATGCACTAATGAGTCTTCAATACCCTGACTTTAATAAAGAATTCTCTATACCAACAGACGCAAGTAAACACGCTTGTGGTGCAGTCCTTTCACGGGGATACCAAGGCAAACATCTCCCAATAGCATATGCTTTAAGAACATTCACACAGGGTGAAAGCAATAAATCAACAATAGAACAAGAACTAGTTGCAATACAGTGGGCAATTACTTATTTTCGACAATACGTGTACGAAAAACACTTTGTTGTCCGTACAGACCACAGACCATTATCCTATCTATTTTCTATGAAAAAACCGAGTTCTAAATTAACCAGAATTAGACTGGACTTAGAGGAATATGATTTTACTGTTGAATATCTTAGGGGCAAGGATAATTATGTAGCGGACGCATTAATATAAGAGAACTTAAGGAATTGAATAATAACTTATTAAATATAACTTCAAGATCAATGACTAAAATGGCACGGAACGCGGCAAATAACATTATAGATAAAAAGTATCAAAAAGAAGAAAATGAAAAGCGCAATATATATATACCACTAAACAACTCTGACGTCAGGAAATATCATAAAATAAGACTAAGCCCAAATAAATGCTATACATATAAAGCGAGGAAAAGTGGTACTAACATACCTACATAAATATTAATGACTTATTTACAGTATAATGGGAAGATTGACTTAGGGCAATTTTGCCCTAAGCTAGAAAAATTGGCCGGTAAATTGAATATAAGGAAATTACAAGTGGCACCTAGTGAGAAAATTTTTCGAATTTTTTTCAATAAATGATTTTAAAGAAAAGTGCAATAAATATTTTAATAATTTAATAGTAGCGCTACTAAATGAGGTGACCCATATTAGAAAAGATACTAAAAAAGATACTAAAACCATAGAGAAAATAATGAAACAATACCATGATGACCCTGCAGAAGGTGGACATTCAGGTGTTTCTAGAACTCTAAATAAAATCAAAAGATATTATTATTGGAAAAACATCACTAAAGATGAAACCAAATATGTTAAATCAAATAAATAACAAATCACTTAAAAGATCCAATGATAATTAAACTTACGCCGGCGCTAGCGTTTGATACAGTCATTATCGACACTATAGGTCCTTTTTCTAGATCCTACAGTGACAATGAATACGCAATCACTATTATATGTGATTTGACGAAATATCTGGTAACTATACCAACAAAGGACAAAAGTGCAAAAACAGTAATTAACGGAGTTTTTGAAAACTTTATACTTACCTATGGCCCAATGAAGACGTTCATTTCGGACATGGGTACTGAATACAAAAATTCAATACTTACAGAACTATGTGAACTATTGAGAATAAACAAAATAACATCAACAGCCTTTCATTATCAGATACTGGGTACAATAGAAAGAAGTCACAGAACTTTTAACGAACCAAAGAAGTCGTAGACAGAAAAATAAAAACCTCCGGTTAAGGCAGACGGCTCGAAAAGAGCGTAAACGTTCGAGAAATTCACGGAATGAGTCTGTAACATCATCGGAAGCTCCAAAACAGCGTAAACATTCAAGAAACTCGCGGTGGCAGGATTCTAAAACTTCATCATCTGAATCTGTAATTTCTATATCCATGACCATGATTGACCAAGAATTGTTTAAGAATTTGGTTAACAACTATAAAGGACTATGGAATATATCCAAAAATACTGAAGACAGTGATATCTTAGAATTGGATAGACTCTGGCGATGGCCAGAGGTATACCAATAGTAATATCCGAATATATTAAGAAATTAAATGAAACAAAATCAGTTGAAAGGTTGAAAATAAGTGATTATCTCTTTACGGATGAAGAGTTTGAGAAGACCCATAAATTCTCATTAGCAAAATCACTACAACATGCTAAAGGCAATGAATTTCTTATTGCTTCCAATATTTTGCCTAATCCTCAAGAAATTAAAGCTATAATTGAAGCGTCTGGTGGCTATGTACATCATAAAAATCCGCCTGAACCTAAAGAAAATCAGAAGTTGTATTTAGTAACGTTAAATGATGACAAAAAAGAGGCACAAATACAGACGTTTAAACAAAAATATTATAATCGTTTCCACGGAAGCCATAATGTCTGCGGTGATGTGTCAAAGTTGTGTGCGTATCATTAAATATAGGTTGGCTGAAAAAAAAATAAAAACATTGGCTCACGTTATTGGATATTATTTAGTATAGTTACTTAACTTCCTTATATTTTGAAACCATTAGATATTATTTTTTAAATAACAAACGTTTGTATTTTTTTTTAACTATTTGAGTTCTTTAATTTTTTTGTATTTTTTGTAGAACGAGTTCTTTAATTTTTTGTTTAAATTTTTCTGTTGAAACAAAAGCTTTTATTTTTTATGTACCATGTTTATGTTTAATAAATCTCTTATTTTTATACTTATCGTTTAAGAAAAAAAATGTATGTTTTAAAGAAAAATACTCGTACTTCATTATATGTGAAGTTACCAAAAACAAATGTTAAAGACATTGTTAATTGTTATTGCAAAACATTAACTTGTAGCAATCATTATAATTGAAAATTATAAATAAAAATAAGAGCAATCTCGAATTAAACTAACTTCAAGTAAATTGAAAAGCTATATTCCTAACATAGCACCAATAACTAGGAGTGCAACTAGAAAATTTTTAAGTCCGAATAGAAAACCTATCCCCACAGAAAGGATTGACCAACCATACATGTGGGAATGCATATCTATATCGGACGTAAGAAATTTGCCAATACTAAAAGGCAAAGACGAGAAGATCGTTCATGCAAAAATCATGACACTCGATATAATTTTAACATTAATAAAAAATATGTTTTAGTTGAAACAAATAGCAAACCATTCTGTACAGGTCAAGTCTAGGAAAAACTGTTATCACTTTTACATAAAAAGAACATTCGAAAATTATGTGTTTTAAAAAAAGACCCCATACACAATACAATGGGTCTGATTGAAAAAAAAAATTGTTGGAAGAAACACTTCGCAAGCAATTAAAATATGGGCTGTGCGATCCCATTGAAATTATATTATTCGACCCTCCCGAAGCAATACATGGCGAACTTAAACAGTTACGCATTATTAAAGAGAATCACAAATCTCTTCTTGGAGGGCATACCGGTGTAAGTAGGACAATATCTAAGCTAAATCAGCACTATGTCTGGAAAGGTATGAATAACTGCGAAACTTGCAGAAACAATAAAATATTTTATTTTATATATACTTATAGAGATAAACACATATGTACGTATATACTTAATTTTATAAACACAATAAAAATTAAATGCCCGCTAAAACTAGTTTTAAGTAACAGAAGTAGAACAAAAAACAATTTTTTTTTGTTTTTCTTAAAGGGTGAGGGTGTAGTGTGAGTGGGCTCACGCCTCCTCACGTACCCATCACACATAGAAATAAAAAGGTTTAAAATTAAATTACACAATTATTTTAAGTTGCATTAAATGCGGAATTGTATACTATAGATTCTGCCAACCTGTAATTTGAGTTAATTCATATCGTGGGAGAATGCTTATTCAGCAATCCACACAATTTAGTTTTAATTAGGCTTAAAACATTATTAGTAAATAAGAATAATTTTAAGTATAAATAAAGAATTCTGTGCCAAGAAGGGACAGATTTTAATTGACAGGCAAAGAACTTGCTTCGATAAAATCTTTAATTTGCGCACCTTTCGCTTAATAATAACAAGGTAAATTGGCGTATCTCCGCCGTACAAACATAGAGATATTGGGCGCTAGACGCTAAGTTAATTAGCGTATCTTTTCGGTCAATAATAAGATATAAATTGGCGTATCTCCGCCGTATAAACATAGAGATATTGGGCGCTAGACGCCAAGTTGATTAGCGTATCCTTTCGCTCCATAATAAAAGGATATACCTTTTTTTTGTTGCTCATATATACATGTGTCTATTTGGAATTGAATCAATGAAAATTCTAATATCATTACATCCCAGCTCCCAGCTGAGCTTTTATAATATTTAACTGCTCCAAGCTGAGCAAAGTAAATAAATAATAAAAATTTGGAAAATAAAAGAAATCAATTTTATTTAATTATTATAAATATTTAAATAATACTACACTGCAGAAATAATTACGAGGACATATTGGTGATCTTAAAACCCAAATACAGCGCGAGCATAAAAGATAACTCGTGCAGAAGGCAAATGAGATGGTGCAAGATTTTACCATGGAGATTGAACGTTTGGTACAGTTTACTTATGCGGGTGAACATCATCCCTTCCCGGATTAGTTTAAAATCGAAGCATTTGTGAATGACATTAGGGATCCAGATATTAAATATGCATATTGTGCAGCGTAGAAAGCTTCTTTTACCGAAACTATCTCGTACGCGCTGGCCCAGAAGATTGCTAAAGTTATATCAAAGACACAAGTTTACCGGGTATGACGTCTTGAGGCTGATACGGAAAGTTGCGAAGAAGTCACCTGCAATAACGTGGGACATTTTCAGCGCAACTGCGGATCTGTTAGGTAAAGGCCAAAATCTACTTC
Source organism: Trichopoda pennipes (assembly GCA_030448955.1). Classification (NCBI taxonomy): domain Eukaryota; kingdom Metazoa; phylum Arthropoda; class Insecta; order Diptera; family Tachinidae; genus Trichopoda; species Trichopoda pennipes. Next base: position 4,754,435 of record JASKUP010000004.1, on the reverse strand, counting down.
ACCTCCAAGGGACAACAAATGAGCAAACAAGACCAAATCGCATGAGTCACTGTTAAACTAAAACGAGCTAGCCCTGAGGGGCAAGAGCTAGCTTCCACAACCGATGGCCCCGCAATCCATCATACAACAGAAAAATAACAACCTTACTGTCTGCGGGTTAATCAACGGAAAGAAGCATAGACACAGGAGCATCTTAGTCCGTCATAAGGCCGATTTAGTTAAACGGGCAGTGGAGCCGTTAAATAATATACAACTGCGCACTGCTACTGGGGGTTCAGCTATCGTCTAGGGAAGAGCCAGGGTAAGATTGACTATCGGAAACGTCAGCGCAGCCCACGTTTTGTTGTCGCTGCTATAGTGGATGAAGTTATTATCGGCGCAGACTTCATGATAGCTCCCGGTATTAATATGAATATGGAGTACCAGATAATGATGTGGCGTAACGTAGAGATCCCCTTTAATGTTCGATATGACAGCAGGGACGGAGAAAGAAATCTATTTGCCGAAACAATAAGGAAGCTGAAACAGGAGTCGTAATTAATTGTGCGACATATTCAGTATGCCCCAAAATAGCAACTGAAGAACGGGATTTGCTGGTAGAGCTGGAGGATAAAGGAGCAACAGAATTAAAACCTCCCGACAGATATAAAGCGAAGCAGTTGCTAAGAAAACAGCGCCATCTTCGCCCTAAATAACAAAAGCCAAGGTAGAACAGCAGTGGTGAAACATGAAATAAATACTGGCAAAGCGAGGCCCATAAAACACTCTTATTTGGGTACGGTTTTCCGTCGACCCTCGTCAAATTTGGTTTGTCAACAAACCGGTTTCGGCCGTTTCCCATCTTCAGTGTTCTTTTCATACTAGTTGCTTTCTATTGTCAGCTGTGTTTATATAGTTCGTCTTGTTTGTGTTTCCCTTTGTGTTATTGCCTTCGTCACTTTCTCTTCTTTTTGCCTGTATCCCTCTCTCTCTTTTCGTTTTTCTCTTTTTCATTCGTCTTTCTTCCTAACTAAATCCTTTTACGATCATGCTTGTTGTCCTATGAAGCAGTTTAACCGTTGTTTTTATATGTTCTGGTGTACATTTGTTGTCGAATATATGGTTCGCAATGTTTGATTCTGGAGTTGATTTTGGTTCTGGTAGTTTTTTGGCATATTCTCTAATGTGTTCCCCAAATCTGGTCTTAATTTTTTGTCCTGTTTGCCCGATATAGTTATAATGGCATGTACAATTAATTTATACACTCCTTGTTTGTCTAGTATATTTGTCTCGGTTGTTTTATTCCGTAATATTCTGCCTAGGTTGTTTCTTGTCTTACTCCGAAGTTGGTTTTTAATTCCTTTATGTATTTTTCTTCGAAGTTCTGCATAAATACTTCCATTAGGATAGCAGATGTTGGATTTCCCATCCCTAGTTCTGTTGTTTGTCTATATATATTATTGTTAAATTTAACGTGTGCCTGTAAGTTGTATTGCCAGTTCCTTGTTTTCCGTTTAGTTTTTTACTGTCTTATGAACAATGTTGAATGTATCCATTACTGGAATTGATGGATGCAAGTCCTTTACGTCAAAAGAGACCAGTTTTATGTTCTCCGTTATTTTTACATTCTCCAGTCTATCAATCAGTTCTGTAGTGTTGGCTATTGTATGCCTATATTTCAGGTCTAAGGTGTCTTTAAGTATTGTCTTCATATATTCTGAAAGTTCGTAGCCTGGTGCAGATTTGTAATAATTTATGGGTCTCTTCGGTGTGTTTGGTTTGTGTAATTTTGGTAGTGCTATCATAGATGTTGCGGATGGATTCATCATTATTAATGTGTGCAATATGTCTGGTTTTATTATCCGTGTTGCCTTTTTATAATCTCCTTAATTTTCGTTTGGCATTCGTTCGTAAGATCTTTACCAATTCTCTTGCACTTAGAGTCTTTTATTAACTGTTCTGTCTTTTCGATGTAGTCATGTTTGCCGATGAGCACCGCTGTGTTTCCCTTGTCTGCTTTTGTGACTAAGATGTTGTTCGCTTCCAGTTTACGTTTTAGTTTCCTAATTGTATTACGCTCTCCATTTAAGTGTTTTGTAGATTTGGCCTCCTTCTCTATTATTTGTTTGCAGATGTACCTGGCTTGCTCCTGTTCTTCGTTTGGGATCATCGCTATTGCGACTTCTGTGTCCACAATTATTTGTTCTATTTCCTTTTTCTTGTTGTTTTCTGTGATGTTGTGTTTTAATCCCTTTTCCAATAATTGAGCCTCTTGCCTGCTGATGGTGACCCCTGTTAGATTCAAAAATCTAGGATGGAAATTGTTGTTTTATGCGCGTTTTTTTGTTTGTTGAATGAGTTAGTGTCTCGAGTTTTCTGTTTAAAGTTGCGTATTTTTGTTTAATTGTTTTCGCGTTTTCTGCTCGTATTTGGTCTAATGTGTTCATGAGTACGTCGGTTGGGAGCCGTTCTGCTAGTTTAAGATGAATGTCTAGTATTTCCGAGTTCTTAATTTCCTTTTTGGCGTAAAGGTTTTTGATTTCGAATTTTACAAAGTCTCTTTGTGTTTTTTTTATTGTCTTTCTGCTTGCTGTGGTGTTGATTCTAATCTGTATTCTGGCATATTTTGGTGTAACATTCGATGCGAGGCATTGTTTGTTGAACCAAATATTTGCCTTTGTGGCATAGGTGTTAAGTAATGATTACTAATCGTCGTGATTAGTAATTAGATTATTTTTTTTTTGAAAGTTGAATAATATTACGATTATTTTAAGATTCGCACGATTACTAATTGATTACGATTACAGATAATCCAAAAACAATCAAGATTAATAAAAATTACGAGGAAGTAAATAAAAATAATAAAAAGTAATAGAAAACTAATTCTACTAATTTCAGGGATTATTTTTGATTATTTTTTTTATTTGGCGAAATTATGGCAATACTGTCGCAAATACATTTTTCAACATGAAATTCTACCATTATTTAATTAGTTGTTTTTTTCAGTTTTTTTAATTATTATTGTTGTTCATCGATTTGATAATTGATAACCTGTTTGCATTCTTCATAATTCTGCATTCTTCTTAATATCTTTTGAATGCGTTTGAAGGCATTTACTTGTGGATTTATTGTTTTTATTATTAACATTAACATTTTTCAAAATAAAATGTATATATATTTTCAAAATTTTTAAAAAATAATCAAAAATATTCCATGAAAGTAGTCAATTATTTTGTTGATTACTTTTGATTATGTTTGATTATTTTCTCGTAATCATAAATAATCTTGATTACTGTTGGAGTATTTGTAATCATAATTAATTAACAATCACGAATTGTTTAAAAGAGAATTTTGTAATCAATACCATTCCTTTTAAAATGTAATTTTATTGATTACTAATCGCATTCCAAATTTAACAGCTCTGCTTTGTTGCCATAACTTTTAATTGTCGTCGTTTGTAAATTGTGATCAGTCCAATTGTGGATAATTGTAGGCCTGACAGGCATTTTCCGATGTGTGCTTAGATTTTCCGATGGGGCTAGATTCACTCATAAAACAAGCACCTAGGAGTGTCCCCCATGCAAAGCGAAAGGAGGTCAAAGAACTCAGTAACGAAATAGAGCGGAACGGAGTGGTTGAGCCATTTTCGAGTCCATGGAGAATGCCGATAGCGCTAGTAAAGAGAAGGAAGGCAACACAAGATTTTGCGTCGACTATAGAAAACTCAAAGATGTCACAAAGAAAGACAGTTATCCGCTACAAAGAATTAAAGATACCTTAGAAACGTTGTCCGAAACGAAATTGTTTTCTACCTTGGGCTTGCAGAGTGGTTACTGACAACGGGAGATAGCCGATAAAGACGAGGGGAAACTGCCTTTAGCTCGAGCAATGGTTAAATAAATTCCAGGAACAGGTGCCTATACATTGAACGAATAACATAACAACAAAATTTGATACGTAGGGATTGAAAAATTCCTAATTTTTCTAGACCTCTAGGGGACAAATATAAAAGACAGCGTCTGAGTGAATAGTTAGATAGTTAAAACATAAACCTCGTGAAGTAAAGACTTGCATCTTTAGTAAATTGTTCTGTAGTGCCAACGTACAAATTTTACTTTGTGTGTAGTTAAAGTAAATAAACTTGTAAATAATTTGAAAATTCTAAAATCTGGTGATTTTTATTTTGCAATTAGGAACTCAACAACAATAAAACCTTTATAAAAACCTTGATATTTATATGTAATAAACGACATTCGCTACATGATATTTAGCACGGGATGCTATTAATTTGGCCTTTTCCAGAATGCATTACTAGAGAAACGGTAAGAACTAAAGCCTCATTAGAAATATCTTTGTTGAACACGGATGCAAATAGCTACGTAATAGGAGGATTACTTTCTCAGGTGATTGATGGGACCGAAAATGTCATTGTCTACTAGAGCAAAATATTTTTAAAGCACGAAAACAATTATTGCGTTACACAAGGGGAGCTTTTACCCAAGACGGCCATCCAACCACAAAATGGACTTAAGTCGTGGAAAAGAAGTCCATCATTGATGTGAGGCGTATTTAAATTAATTCAGGAGAAGACTGCTCTAAGGGCGCAGTATTACGACTCCATTTTGGCAGTCTGTGCGGGTCCATTTTATTTCGTCCTTTAGCACACTTTTTGAATAGACCTATTAGAATAGGGGTTTTAAGCTCATACATTTGCTAGATTTTATAATAATGATAATATTTTGCAACATCAATTTTAGTTTAAATTTTTAAGTTTCTGTAAATTTTTAAACAATCGGTCCACATTTAGTCATAGGTCTTTGTACGCCTAAATTCAAAAAAAATAGCCGTAGGAATTTTTAATTTACTAACACATGTAAGTTTTGATAATAAATATGACAGCTCTAATGTTATTATTGTTGTATGAACTATTTTATTTATTTTGAGCATGAATCCATATTAGATATGTAGGAGATCCATACTGGAGAAAAGCTTTTACCATTTATTTTCGGAAATAATCTTTTTATTACAAACAAAATGAAATCTTTTTTACAAATTGCACAGAAAATTGTAGAGAGGTCTTCATTGGTACTATATCCAAATAGATATTTTTCTTGTATTGTCCTCGCGAAAATATCTTTAATTTTTGTTCCTTTTTTCTTGTGCTTCTCCAAATTGGTAACATATTGTGTTGAACAAGTTTTTCTCCATAATATAATATTTTATGGAATGGCAATTGCATATTCCTCCGAACATATTTTTCATTGTATAGTATTGCTGTTTCATTAGCTTATTGATCAAATTTTCTTGCATTTACCAACTTATTGCATGATGTTAAAGTAGACTATTCTTGTAAGTGCGAGAACAGCTATAGAAGCACCAATTGCTGGGTAAATGAGTTAAATTAAAGTTGGAAATTAGTTCAGTAAAGACAACGAGAGAATAAGCATGTTTAGTCATTATAATGGTAAAGTTGCCGTCGTGTTTAATTTGTGTGTATTGAAAGTGAATAAATAGTTTAATTTAATTTTAAACTCGAAAGTGCTGCGTTTATTAAAAGGAATAGACGTAACAATATTAGTACTAAAAAATTTTAGGAAATACCTACAGCAAAAAAATTCTTTTTTTTAGAATCCTAAAAAACTAATAGCTAATTGGCTGAAATATATTGAAAATAAATAAATGAGGAGATAAAGATAAGAAGGAAATAAGTCGTTCTCTTGGTCAAACATTAGAAAAATGTTATAAATGTAACAACAAGAATGCAAAATTAGTTTTTCTAGGTTTGGTGAGATTTAAAAACTAAATTTGTTAGATTAAACCAAAATTATTTACATTATAAATATCACATTATAAATATCCCATGATGAAGAGCATTGAATACCTATAGTATTCATCTATCCTTCAAAATAGTACAAGAGGCGCTCTTAAATGTTAGGAAACATTTTTAATAGAGCAGCTTAAAAATCTACTACGTTCTATCGAGCTTTTAAAGGTTTTAAGAACAAACTATTTGTCATTTTATTGTCAAAAAGTACTTAAATTTGAGAGGTCTAGCCAGTTAATGCTTAAAAAGCCGAAATAATTATGCTCATCGTTTAAGTGGTTTAATATAATAACAACAAAAATAGCAAAATATATTTGTTTTTCACATTCTGCAATCTGCATAAGGTTTCGATTCAATGAAATGCTTTAGTGACTTTGCCATATAAAATCAATGAAGAATTTTCTTCTCCCCTTTACTAATATTACTTGAACGTTAGTTTTTTTAAAACGAGTGGTAAATATATGTGAAGCTTTACTTCTAAAGGATCATAACTCAGTTTAAAATCAAGCGTGTTGATTTCTAGAAATTTATAACAACATTACAAATTTTAAAAGCATTTACTTTTCTCAAGGTGTATATATTTTAAATGAAAAGTTTATAAAAAGTTGAAAATGACTAGCAAATTTAAATTTCTAGTAAGGATTAAAATACTGCACATGCAAGTGTTTATATAAGGTATGTACTATATGTTTCCACATGTAAATGTGTATAGGAAAATAAGTTCCTTGCCAACAAATTTGAATTCAGCAGCACAACCACGAAACAAAATAAAGCACACGAACAAACATAAGGAAAGATGAATAGCTCTTGGGTCGTTTGCGAAAATCTCCTTTAAGGAGTGCAGTGGACCGTCAGTTACCAATTCTTATATAATGTGCTGAATAACAAATGCATGATAATTTCAGACACATTTTCATGCAGCAACTTCGTTTATACAATTTTAAAACCAGACAGCGATACTCTATGTTGTGTAAAAAGTTTTTCTTTACATATTTTACTTCGACTACTCGCAATATATTTTGAAAATATTTGCAGTTCATACTTTATGTTAAAAGCGTTGTAGAGAAAACAATTGTACATAGAAATAGACAATTAAATTGAAGTTCTCCCACCAAAAAATACCTGAAGAGCTTTAAATATGTAATAATTTCTAAAAGATGCTGTAATGCTTGCTCGCCACACTTTTCTCAAAAAAAAAAAAAAAAATCACACAATGGATTTAGGAAACGTTTACCAAATTTTGCCTTATTAATTTCATATAAACGCATATTTTTTCCCATTAGTTTTTTCACTTTTTATCGAAAAAACTGAAATTTTTATATATAATTATCTGCAGAACAAAGCTTTAATAGCGCGCGATATATGAGCTTATCTATCTTTTGTTGCATAAGAGATATATATCAAAAAACTTGAATTGAAGAGATGTACATACTTTTACAGGTAACTGTTAAAGTACAGAGTGTGATTTGTTTTACATCCGCGCCTGACCATTAGTCTTAATCAGATGGTGGACAAACCACTATTGTATAATTTGGAACGTCATACATGCGTCCTAGATAGCCGAAGCCATAATTCTATGCAACAGAACCACCTAGTTGCAACTTTAATGATTTCAGTACAGGTCTGCAAATCATCACACCTTGCTAGAGAGTTGGAGACTTTCCAACTCCTGTCCAGAACACATGTCTAGCATGCTCACTGGACTGGATCATTGACTTTGCGTGTCATTATCAGTGAGATGATCCTGGCCACCATAGAAAACCATTGAATATGGGGCGGCAAAACCACAACCACCACGATGCTCCCATATAGGGGCAACCTCAATGATCAGCCAGAGAACTATTAAATGTCTATTGTCTAACTATTAATGATCCCCGTGGAAATAAAGTGGAGTTTCCAGTTGACTCCATGTCTGCCTTCAGGGGACTGGGCTCCCTTTTTCCCCTATTTGCACAGGTCCAGATAGTTGAGTACTCTATAAGAATCGATAAATGTGCCCCCGGGGGGTACTGTTAAAGTACAAATGTAACTTGTTATAGACTCTTTATTTAAGAAACGGTATAAAGTTTTTAAAGCTTTATATTTTACTAGCGTGCCCGTGACTGCTTTGCAAGTCATTTCTTCGACATTTTTTGATCGATTTTGGTTCGCGGTATTGAAAAACAAAGCACGTGAACGTGATACATATAACTGACCGTGCAAAAAACAGGGATCATTGAAAAGCAACAGGTATGGGGAACTGAAGCCATTTAAAATCAAACGGCAAATCTGGAGGAATCATAAGAATGCTTTGCTTCAATCACATTTTTCATGACTTTTTTGACTACTAAACGTGTCCCATTGCAAAGTCGTGGCTGGCAGATATTTCTAAGCAAAATAATCGGTACAACAACTTTCATTTGTAGGCGGTGGGGCGGCAGTCCAGATAACTCAAGCGAATTCAACATTTCGGAAGTTTTAAAATTTTGATATTTTATTATATATTAGTGAGTTGTTTTTTTGTAAATATCTTCGGAACTACATAACCGATTTAAGAGATTGATATCTCGTTTTGAAAAGCATAACAATGGCTTTAAAAAATAAAATAGAAAAGAAAAAAAAAATAATAAATATGTATATGTATATATCATTGGTGGGTTTTGCCGCGCCCCTCCGCCCACAGACCGAAAATCAAAAATCGGACTTCACAGTGTCACCCGCCTGAATATTCTGAAGATTCTCTGAAAATTTCATCAAAATCGGCCCAGCCGTTTTCGAGTCCATTTCTTACATACATACACACATCCTCTTTTATATATATAGATAGATTATAAATTTTTGAAAATCGCTAAAAGTTTTGTATGAAAAAACAAACAAAGACAAAAATTTTGTTTGTAAAACATTTTAACCCGAGTTAGTAGTTAGTAGTAGAGTTAGCTGCTCCAATAAGAATGTTTATTTAAACTGAACTTTGTGTGTCTGTTGTACAATTTCGAAGAGTGGATGAAGACTATGCGTATTTAATATTTTCACCATGAAATAATTTTATTATGCAATTAATTTTAGTTTATTACTTATTTTCTCTTGCAGTAATACTAATAATATATATACAATATATATATATATTAGACCGACCCTCACTAACTTTGGAGTGCCGATCAACCCATGCAGGTGGCACACACCCTGGAACTGCCCTGAGGGGGTTCCCCATTCAAACATTTAAAACAATCAACATTTTTGGTACTTTACATGAAAAAATCAGCGAAATGGCTATGTTTTTTCTTTATTTTTATTTATTTATAATAATATTTATTTATATACATATTTTTAATAAGTCAGAACAAATGTAAATGAAAAAATTTATTTAACTTAGTTATAGAAAAGAAACTAAAAAAAATTATTGTTTGAAGTCCTTTTTACTTTCAAGTCTGGGCAATTTCGCACGGCTCTCTAATGTCGTCGGCATAACAGCGTCTACATTTTCCGGTGTCAGTCGTTTGGAAACGCTAGCTAGCAATTGAACGTGTCGTTTCGTTCCTTGTATGTGTGATGGAATTTTTGGATCATTAAACGTTGGAGCATCTTTATTTAAATATTCTTTCAATGCATCGTACGGAATGCTTCGCGTGAATGGTGGTTGAAATACGTTATTTATGCCATTCATATTGATCATATCCGTGCAACTTGTACAATTAAAGTTTATATCCGGTTTTTTATAAGCTGTAAGTTGCGTTGGGTCGTCAACATCGGTTAGATAGCGTAGAATTATCTTAATACCACAGTCGCGCTTTTCTTTGCTATCATCAAACAACATTGATAACAATATATTCTCCGAATGCGCATAATATGAATTATCTGTAATTACTTGATTGACAATTTTGCGTAAACGAGGTTCTAGAAATCGTGACCAAGTAATGAAGAAAAATAATGCACTACCGTACACGATAGAGCTGTAGTACTTGATACTGAAGTACATTGGCACATAGCATTTAATTATAAATTCAACCAGAATTCTTAAATCTGCGTCTGGACTTTCCGTTGTCACAGATAATCGTAATAATCTACCAGCCTTGGTGAGCCATTGAGAATGTATAATTTTGCCTGGTGTGATGTTAGCCAGATCCAGCGAAACCACGCCGCTAGAAATTACATGGGCCATATCGCATAAGAACATACTTCGAATCGGTGAAAAATATAATTTTTTCTGCAGCAGGGGCATTGTTTTTCAACTCAATTTTCTGGAAGCTGTCCACCACCTGAAAATATATAACAATAAAATAATTAAAAACGGTTAACAATTATAATAAATGCGTGATAGCAATAACTTAGGTGCCCCTGTAGGCTAGTAGGTAGTGTACTAGCTTGTCAGTATGGGGGTCGTGGGTTCGATTCCCAACGAAGACCTTGGTTTTTTTCACTACAAAAATAAAAATTGACTGTCGATGGGGGCTGCTCAGCGGTGAAGGCATAGTCACTGGTCGCTGTTCTGTCTTTATACGGCAGTTAATTTCCGACTATCTTTCTACTTTCACCACCTGTTTCATCTCTTCTCTATCCATTTCCTAAGGAATGTAGCACGTTACTTGACTTAATAGGCACTGTTGCCTGAAGTGCTACTTCTCTTAAAAAAAAAAAAAAAAACTTACCGGAAGGGTTTAACAAGTTTCGATTTGACGGCTCAGTTTTCCGGCTACCGATCTTGGTTCAGTGCTAGTTGTTTTATCCAAAGCTTTAAACAAATGCTGCAACGGCAGTTCGTTGAAGTGTAGAAGGCAAACGAACCAATGCAATGGTCTTTTTACGTTACCAATAAGTTCAGAATTGGGTTCTCTCAAAATAACAAGATAAGTTCTTTTACCATCCTACTATGATACTTCTCATCAATTTTAGCTCTCGTTAAAGTATCATCCTTTCTGCCATCGAATAAAAACGCTAACAAATTGGTAGCATCTAACCGTTTGCGACGCACTTTTTGTCTGCATTTCTCTTTTTCTCTGCGAATTTTCGATTTATCCATGATGAGAGGTTTGCCATGCGTGTCTTTCATTTCAAAATCTTGGAAAAGAGCTGTTGCCAATGCTGATGCTACTCTATCAGACACAACAAATTTGTCACATATCAAGGCAAAGTTAAAGCAATCGTATCTTTCTGTGTATTGTGATCTTTCGTCTCTATCCATATCTTCTTGAACCGATGGCGGTGCGTATGTTGAATCATCGGGATATTGGTATATTGGCATTAATGACATAGACTTTGCTCCTTGCTCTTCTATTTCCATCACAAATGCATCCACTGTAAGTCTTTTCTGATTATGTTGATCGTGCAAAAAATCTTTGAGGCGTTCTGGAACCAAGCCCCATGCACATGGAACTGTCTTCAAATCGCATTTGCATTTTCCAATGTAAAAAATTGTTTCCAGAGATTTTATATACTCTGGAAATTGTAGGGTTAGGTTTTTTCTCTTAATTTGGTCTTGATATTTGTCAAGTAATCTATTCAATTTATTAAATACACTTTTTTCTGCATTATTTCCATACCAAGTTTTTCCCAAATTCCAACCAACTTATTTTGTACTTGAGTAGTGAATGATGTATAGGAAAACTTTTTTTGTTTTATTTTAGCACTTTCGCTTAAGTAAAAATAATATCTCAAAATATCTAGATGGGTTGGTAAATTTTGATCAGTCAAATCACTAGACACACCAAAAATAGTAACATCATCCCTGGGTATATGACTCATTGGGTTTTCGATAGTTCTTGATGTTGTTGTTACTTCATCTTGCGTTGTAGAGGATGATGGATTCATTGTAAACTTTTTGATTTGGAATGGTCACTTCACTTTTTATTTTTTTTTAAATTATTTTTTTATCAGAGATAAGCACCCTTTGAGTTCTTTACAACGACTTAATCCATTCACAAAAACTGTTGCGTTATATATGGTCTAAAAGACGAGGTAATAATAATGAAATTGTAATTTCAATTCTACCTGTAACCGATTTTGTTGTCAAAAGTGCATGTAAATTAAACGTTAGTGAGGTCGGTCATACTTACATTTGGACTCGATTGAGGGACTCTAAATGGGTCAAAGACGGATTTTTTTAAAATTTGACCCAAAATAAAAGTTTGACTCAAAACTTGGAACATCAGAATTCGTTTTAGAGGTATGGTTCCTCGGGCAAAGTTTCTTATTTTGATCCCTAGAATACGATTTTCACTGAGCAGTGGACGATTTTTAAATCGACCCGGCCTAATATATATATATATATATATATATATATATATATATATATATATATATATATATATATATATATATATATATATATATGCATACCGCATGCTTTGAGGACAGTTTTTCAAGCCATCGCATAGTTTGAGGACATTTGCATACTTTGAGGACAGTCCTCGAAATTTTATATGCCTTCCGCATAGTTTGAGGACATGTTACTTTGGGGACATTTTTTTAGCATTTTCCAATTGCACCGTCTATTGATTTGTTAATATATATATAATATAAAATTAATACGCGTTTCTCTATATACACCTAATAAATGCGATATAAATTGATTTTAAAAAATTTTCATTAGTTTTTGTGTTGCCATACTTATGCTAAAAGTTTGTGAAAAATAACGTTTTTTTTTTGTCTCTTGACGCCGTTACAAATTGGCATAATAAAGACTTTGTACTAATAAATGCGCCTTTTTTGCAATATATGTTTTTATATCTTTGCAGAAACACTTCTGCAAGAAAACAGAATTGTTGATGATGTTGACTTTTTTTGCGATTACACCTAACACTCTTTTAACACATATTTGATCAAACACTGCTGAGATGGAAAAATATATGTGTATACAAAATATTTTAATTTAGCATAATTTTCAAAAAATATTTCTACAAATTTTGTTTAGTATCAGAATAGGGATACGCTGTCAGAGAAATATACATACTAGTCTATAAAAATACAATATGAATTTTTTATCTAATATACATATGTATATAAATATTCAATTGAAAAAGGTGTTTAACTTCATGCCGCAAAACGTACTATTCACAATCGTGCCATTAAAAAATGTATTGTTATGAATGAGAAATTTGTGTCAATGTTTGTGCAATAAATTCTTAAGTTAACTCTAATTGGAGTAAGTTTAAAAGTGTTTAGCCGTAATAATTTCTCTATTTAGCTAAAATTTTTATAGTCTGTTTTCTGAAAAGGTGTAAAAAGAGGATTGTGTGTGATTCTTGAATTTAATTGAAATTCATCAAAAAATTAATAATAAAATGGTTATTTGGTGAAAATCGAATAGATTTAAAAATCGAATCGATTTATACACCAGCAATAAATATTAAAAAGTAATACATATAAGTATGTAACTACATACAGGAAACTTTTGAGGAAACAAATTTACAAGTTGTTTTCCACTACATACACCTTTATTTTTTTATTTATTTTATAGAATTTTCCAAATGAAAAATCTATTCATTGTACGACCCATGATTTTTATATAAAATTCATAGTGTATTGAAATACATAAAAGTATTATTAAATTAATTCTGGAGGTTAACTGCAGTGCAACCAAAAATATCATGTATTTTTAGGGGCATTTGTTTAGATGTGGAAAAAGTTTGCATTCTAATCCCACACATTTAGATGTATGTATATACTGTGTAAGTAAAAATGCTAGACATATTTGGTTGCATCAAAAAAATATCTGCCATTAACAAACAAGTTTTAAGTCGACTTGGTTTTAGAATGATTTCTTAATTCTGGTGTACCCTTCAGTAAAATTGCAGTGAATTCGGAAAAAGAACTAAAGTTTGCGATAAATGATTTACGGAATCATTAAATTGCTCCGAACATAAAAGGTTATTAATCCATTAAAAATATTATCAGACAAACGCAGAAAAATTAAAAAATATTACTACTAAATATATAATAATTATAGTTATTTGACCTTTTTAATATTTTTAGTAGTTTTTTATTAAGCTCTATGTTGTTATTTAATAAAAAATTTCAAAAGAAAAAAACTTTGTTTTATTATTTTTCAATATTTTTTAATACATTCTTCTTTTTGTTTATCCTGATGATGTCTCCCAACGGTTTGGCGAAATATTGAAAAATAATAAAAAATAAAGTTTTTTTGAAAAATTTTTTATTATATAATGACCTAGTGATTAATAATAAACTGCTAAAAAAATATTACATATATTTTTAGTGAGACTTCAAAATTTTTTATCGAAGATTTTATATAAAAATTCCAATATCCGAGTTAATAAAACTTATGTGTCTATTCCGTATTCGGAATGGAATAAAAATAAAAAAATCGATATGATATTCTGAATTTTAGATATCTCTTTACTATTTCGAAGTTAACTTTTGAGGTTTAAAAAATGCAGAAGCATATATTTTAAATAAAATATTAAACACACAAAATTCATTTAGTATATACATACTTATATTATTGAACAAGAAAATGTTGATGTAATCTAAAACTGATTTTTACTCGTTATTTCCAGTAACAATTGAAAACAACTTTTAGTTATTGATTGCTTGCGATGTTAATTACTTTATATAGATAATAAACTTATATAATTAGTGTATTTAAACTTACTTTAAGAGAATCAATATTTGAATCGTTAACAAGGAAATTAAACTATGTATATTCAAACAACTCTTCATTATTGATAGAACTTCGAATTTATATAGTAGATAATTACTAATTAAATTTTATTTTGTAGCTTTATTTTATTCATGGCTGAAATAATTTCAGTGCTTTTTTTTAAACTCCTAAAATCTTTGAAACAATTGGCATCTCTCAATTTTGTATCTATTTTTTAAACTATATAGCATTCATAGCATTGATCTGCCTTGAAATCATAGCCATCTTTAGGGAAACCCCATTTTTACATTGGACAATGCTGTCATCACAATAGCAATTCATTCACGAATTATCACTAATACACGCACACTTTTGCATTTGCCAAGGCAAATTTACTTATAAGGTATTGCTACTGTGCTGCCATACTACACTTTACAAAAAAGTTATTATGTTATTATATAGTTAAAATAAAATTGCGTGTTTCTCTGTGGAATGAAATTATTTTTGTAATAATGCAACACATTTCTGATGAAGCTTTTAGTTTTAGAAATTGTTGTTTTTTTTATAATAATATAGGAAAAATTTGAACATATGTAATTAAATATAAGTTTTTGAAACATACACAAAAAGTGTATGATTAAATATGTACTAATCTTTTAAACGGTCTTTTTAATTAAATTTTAACGATTTATTTTTTCGATATTTCGCTTTCCTCTGGAAAGGTTCTCCAGGAAAATTAAAACTTTAAAATTTTAATTATTAAAATTTAATTTTCCTGAAGAAGCTTGTACATATTTAATTAAATTAAAAAAGGTCGAATAAAAATAATAATCAAAAAGTATATGTTAATGTGGTCTTGCCTGCACAATAAACGTTCTTAAAACATGCATGAGAAGACAAAGCGTACTCGATTTTTATACGTAATACTCTTCGCTAATAGGAACTTTATTTTAAAGTTCAATGTATCAAAAAATATAATAACTGGACTTTTGAAACTTCGCTCAGTGGTTCATGGTATTGGTAGGCATTTACTCGTGAAATATCTTTTGAGTTTTAGCGCACAGAGTCATATATCTCAAAAACAATTTAGGGAGAGAGATTTATTATATTAAAAACAATATTTCCTGTGATCGGTAAGAATTTTCGTGTGAAAATTTTTTTGGGAAGACAACTGGAATAACAAAACGTTGTTTTAAATTCTGTAAAATTCCTGATTATGAAGGGTATATATATAAGAACAGAGCACTCTTAATTATTTTTTAAAATAACTTTCACTTTTAGTTAATGAAGGATATAGCTTCTTTAATTCTCAACTTTTGTTGACTTGGCTTATATCAAAAATTTTTTTAAGACAGAGCGGTTAAAAATATCTTCTCATAAAAGTAAGCAAAACTAGGAAAAAAGAAGTTTGACAAAATACAAAGCAACGTCTTCAAAAATTTATATCTGATAACAAAATTTTTTGATTTATTAGATTATGGAAAGGCGAAAAAAATTATGTTCGATTGCCGAAAAGTAGAAATATATTTTTCAAAATTTTGTTGTTTCTGATTTCCTCAATAACAACAAAGTCAATGTTATATTATACCACAATAAATGCTGAGATACCCTTTTCTAACAAAACTAAAAACCTTTTTAGTTTTGTGTTTTATACTATATTTTTATACAAGAATTTTTTCCACTATGTTATCACCAATAACATCTTCCCCCATTGAAATTTTCACGTTTCAAATATTACCTGTAACCAGAGTTTTATACCTATCAATATATTTGATTTTTTAATGCATTTTTGGAAACACTAAACGAATCGAATTTAAAAAAAATTATTTGTATAAGTCTCAAACATGAGAAGTTAATAATAATTTTTAATTTTACTTACAAAGTATAAAATCAATTACAACTATTGATATATATGTATATGTTCTTGAACTTTGAAGTAACGACTACGATTTTGTTATAAAAACTTCATTAATTAAAAAAAAAATGTAGTAGGCAAACTTAAATTTTATTATTTGAATTTGTTGTTTAAAAAATTCGAAATTTAGTGTGACAAATCTCAGCGGATATAAATTGCAAGATATCGCTTGGTTTAAGTTAATTTTACTGTCAGAGTTCAAAAATGAAAAAATCGATTTTTAAGCAAAACATGTCAAATATATATAAATAATTGTTGAATTTTAGAGATCAGATGAATTATGAGAGTTTGTTATTTTAAATTTTTTTGCTTCAAAATCCAATAGCTAGCTACTTTTGAGCTCTGCCAGTAAACTGACCTTATTCTTATTAGTGGCATTTTCTTTAAACTATTTTTAACGTAATATATTTAATAATTTTTTATCAAAGAGTTTTTCATGTTATCATGTTCATTAATGTTTTTCTTCTGCAGATCTAACAATACACAATTTAGTGCTTCTGATTTTTCTTTATATTAAAAATTAATTTGACAAGATTGTTATTTCTGCAAATAACAAAAACAGCCATTGTTGCCTATAGTGCTGTAAGTTATTGAAATTTCAAAAAAGATGTAATAAGTTTTTATAGCAAGTTAAAAGGTTGTTATTTTTAATAGTTTTAAAAACGTAGGAACAATATTCGCATAAATCAAAAATAATAATAAATAAATATGTACAAATAAGAATGAATCCCAATTTTCAATGTAATGTAACCATTAAAATTTATTTATTTTTTAGTTTATACACATATGTACATGTTTTATATTACGATGTAGTAAACTGTATTTGATTGTCATTTGCATGTCATTTAGTTCAGTTTTATATAAATAAAATATATCTTTACAATTAAGATGACTTTTCAAGAAGAAAAAAATTTACTTTTTTTGAACAAATAAAAACACTAAATGGTAACACTGATCATAGTAGAAATCATCCCTTATTTTAACCTTTGCAGACAATGCATATCTACTATTAGTGTTTGTAACATGGTTGCAGATTTCATCTAATAGTGTTGACAACTTTTTACTTTTTTAAATACCCAAAAAAATCCAATTGATATTATTTACGCTAATTAATTAAACTTTTTGCGTTCACAAAATCAATTTTGTTTTTAAATTTATTAATAAAAATTAAATATATTAAGAAAAATGTAAAGTTCAAATGAAATGCGTACTTTTATAGAGTTTTAAAAATGGAGGCCTGAATTGTGGAACTGCAGAAATGAATATTATAAAAACAAAAACATTCACAATAATATTCGACAATATCTTTGGTTTAATGACTTCTTTATAAAATAAAGTTGTTCTGTGTGTAATTGTACGCAAGTTATATAATTTGTACACAAAACCCTCACTTGATTACTAACAGGTCGCAACGTGCATGGCTTACATTAGAGTCGCTGCGTCGATATTGAAATTTTGTACATATGTATAATAGCTAACGTTTTACTAAAATCCATTACAGCATAATAAAATATTAATTAAGCCAGTTTTTTATGTATGCAAATATTTTTTATTAACAAGGAAATAATTTAGAGAATTAATGGAATATGAACTAAAATTCCATTAATATAAGAATTGGTTTTTTGTGCCATTCAGTTCCAATTATATAATTTTTTAATGTCGAAAGAAGAATGTGAATTACGACTTCTTTAAGTAATTCAAAATGTTTCCATATATGTACAAAATAAGTGAATTCTTTACCACTTATTAATTTCAGAATTAAAAAATCATTTATGTTTTCTATTGTTTTAAATATATATTAAGTAAGTCAAATCCAAACTTAAGCAACTTTTATTTTATTGCTATCGTTAAAACTGTATACGTATATCAGTGTTAGACAGTATTTAGAGGTATTTACAAATCCCTTTTTGCCCAAAACTTGAAAATTTACCTTTATTTTATCACAGCGAAAGTAATAACGTTTCACAAGTTATTTCTAATGTAAACACCATAAACTAATAGCATTAAAGATATTTTAAAAAGTTAGTAAAACCCATTTTTAAGAACAAATTTTAGAGTAATTTGTACCGTGTATTTAAATAATGCAATAAACTACACTATGCTACTTTTTTAAAAAACATTCATTTGTTTGGTAATTTGAAAATTCAATCAGTTCAAAATTTATTTTATTATAAATCACCGATTGAATTGCTTGTTACCGGTTGAATATATCGTTTTTTTTTTATATTCTTAGCCATCGATTTTCTTGTGCTACATTTCATTGAAATCATTGAGTTTAGAATAACGATATTTTAATTAAGCTGAATTAGTTATAAATGATGACACGATACAGCGTTTAGAAAATTCACATTTTTCACAGAATATATTAAAAATAGTATATTATTATCATTTTATTATTTTCAGTTTTATTCGACCTTTTTTATTTTTATTAAATGTGTACTAATCTCTTTTTTTATAAAATGGTCTTTTTAAATAAATTTTAACGATTTATTTCGATATTTCGCTTTCCTATGGAAAGCTTCTTCAGGAAATTTTTTTTTATATTAAAATTTATTTAAAAAGACCATTTTATAAAAAAAGATTAGTACACATTTAATTATCATTTTATAGAATTAAAGTAAAAAAAGCAAAAATGTAGATACTATACATGGTAAATTGTAACCAATATTTCATAATAAAATATATTAATTATTATATATAATAATTATAGTTATTTGACCTTTTTTAATATTTTTTAGTAGTTTATTATTAAGCACTAGGTCATTATTTAATAAAAATTTTAAAACTTTATTTTTTATTAGTTTTCAATACTTCGCTAAACCATTGTTTGGCATCATCATTTTTTATTAAATAATGACCTAGTGCTTAATAATAAACTACTAACAAATATTAAAAAGATCAAATAACAATAATTATTATATAGAATAATAAATATATAAATATATATAATAAATATATAATACAATTTCATAATCGCTATGGTATTTTTTATAAAACACGTTGGCATTACTGAACAAACACATACAATCCTGGCTGCAAAAATTGACGGCGGCAACAAAAATTTGTAAAATTTACAAAACATCTGGCAATAAATTTTTACTTCTATATTGCGTATAGTATGGGGACATGTGCTCATAATATGCGCAAGCTTGAAAACTGTCCTCGAAATATGCGTTAAATATAAGAATTAACTTTAAACCGATTTGAAAAGGAGTTAGTGAAAAAATATCGGGATATATAAATCGATTTCTATGAATTCTGCATAATTGTCTCAAAAAAAGTACATAATTTTTGTGTCCCCAAACTATGCGGTATGCATATATATATATATATATATATATATATAGATGGCAAAAATGGCGGAAAACAGCCAGTAGTTTCAAGAAATCTCTAGAGTCAACGGGGAAAGGCTTGTATGTGAAGTAAAAGAGAAACTTCAGAAAATATCTAAAGTCTTCGACAAACGAGTGGATACTGTGTAAAAGTGAGTCACCGAAAGTCCCGACTACAGAAATAATTACGTGAATTAAAGACGCGAATAGGCGATTTTTTAATTCGAGCGATTCAAATTCGTGTTGCTGGCTGGCTCAGACACGAACACCCCGAGTTTTGACGACAGCGTACCTTCTAATATGATGTGGCCAACAAAAATGGATGGGGCAATGAAGAAAAGACTATAGAGCTAACTCTGGCCTTAAAAGGTGCCTCAGCAGAGATCGTCGAAAGCTTAATCACCTAAACATTTTATTCTTGTATGAAACATTATTTTTGGGTAAACATTTATTATGTTTAAGTTTTAAGTTCAGTTACTTCAATAGTTTTTTTATTACTTAATTATATATCAAATTCATTACCTATTATTGTTGACAAACAATATTTTTGCAATAAAAGAAAGAAAGAAAAATGTAGGTTTAGCAACTTAAATTAATTTATTGTACAACAATTTAGTATATACATAAGAATCGAAAATAAATCAAATTATTAATCATTTTCTTTAAAGCATTTGAGGTGTTTTATTTAATTGATTCGCGTTCTTCAGGTTCAAGTGCTTGTAAGAGCAAACAAGGTAAAAAGTCTCAGTTCAGATTTATGTTTTTGAATTGAATTAACTATTGCCTTAACACATACTTACGTACATTTTGGTGATCCCTAAATTTTCATAACATAAAAAAAAGCAGGAAGTCCTTACATTCGACGAGAAAATCTTCCAAGTATTACATCAAGTGTTACTGGAGCTAAATACTAAAAACCACAGCAGTTTTAGTCAAATCTTACATCTCTTCAAAATATCGTGGAACGCCTAGTTGAGAAATACCCCTTGTCTGCTTTTCTTTAATCGGCAACCTGTGAAAGGACAATCTAATATGGCTTACTTAGAAAGTCTTATGTTTTAGCAGCAAGTGAAGGCAACTGAGATAGAAAAAATTATTTTAAACTGCTTCTATAGAAGTAAAAATAAAAAACTAGTTGAATTGTGGCAAGTCTTTGACAGAACAGAAAACGCTATTAGAAGATCAGCCAACGATTCATATATTGTCCAAGGCCTGCACAGGCCCATAGGGGAAATGTACTATGAGACAATTGTGTATCTTACGTCTCAGATCAACAAGCTCAGCTTCAAGCCATCACCAGCAATCAGAAGAGAAACATCGGAACAACCGTCAACTAATTCAGCTGATCATGAAATATTGCCATCTCAAAGTAAAGAGCTGGCAAGGAAACTAAAAGCTCAGATGATGGCTTTAACTTTTATAAGGGCTATCCTTGGAGGAGGAGGGTCATCCGCCACAATTTTATTAGATTAAGAGCGAAACCATTAAAAAATTGTGGGATCAAATTTAAGAATTTTATGATGAATTGTGGCATAAGTGGAAGATCCCACAAGATTGGAACTTGATGAGAACGAATATCATAATCTGAATGACTTAGCTTAACATTATTTGAAGGAGTTGGCAGTATTATCAGATCAACACAAACAGCAGCATGTAGATGGTAGATTTCAGTTGGAAAGCAATATAGCCTTACATAGCTCATTGCTAAATTTAATGGGGACTGTTTAAAGTGGTCTCAATTTTATGAACCGTTTTCGGAAATGATCCACAAGCAATCCTTATCAAACCTACAGAAAATGTGGTACCTAAAATAAAACGACTCAGTAGAAGCCGCAAAGCCATCTTACGCTCTCTATATTCGATTTATACAATCACTAACTAAACCAAGAGATGTGCCAACAACGAG
This sequence comes from Trichopoda pennipes, assembly GCA_030448955.1. NCBI lineage: Eukaryota > Metazoa > Arthropoda > Insecta > Diptera > Tachinidae > Trichopoda > Trichopoda pennipes. The sequence continues at coordinate 4,732,904 of JASKUP010000004.1, read as the reverse complement.
AGAGTTGTTCTCCTTTCTTGAGATTCAATTTCGGTCAATGGAGTCAGTTAGTTACAAGGAGAAATTAACTACCCATCAAGAGGGAAACATGGCAGTATCACCTGTGGCATCTATGAATAAAAATAACAATTGCAAACTGTTTACCGCAGGAAACCATCCAATCCATCACTGTCAGAAATTTTTAAACATTACGGAATCAGATAGGTTAAGGTGGGCACAGCAACAAAAACTTTGTGTCAACTGTCTCAGAGATGATCACGTAACTAACGTTTTTATCTCCAGTGGATGTAGGAAATGCAAAAAGAAGCATAATTCATTATTACATTGACAACAAAGCGTACAAAAAAGGTATAGTGTCTGCTGACGCGTTAAAAATGCACATTAAAAAATACTTCATGCCCTCTCACACTACTAAATGAAACGACACCTTGGAGTTTACGACGAATTGATTCATATGACTCCATGGATTGCAAGTATTTATATTTGTGTATTTTCTCTTACCATCAAATTCGCTAAGCTTTAAGATTTGTAATTTGTAATAATAATTAATAACTATAAGTACAAAAATGATTGAATAAAGTTAATCAGTGATTTATGCTTGATCGAACAATATGTGTTTCTTATTTATTTTTGATACCGCATATGCAACCTATAAACAAAAAAGAAGAAACGATTACAGTTTCATCCACGCCGTTGAAGCCAACAATAGGGCATCAGAATTATGTTATGTTAGCCACTCCAACAGTAGCTATCAAGGCCGCAAGTGGTATCACACATGAATTTCGAGCAATAGTAGATTCAGGTTCGCAAATAAATATTGTGACTGAACGATTTATCAAGAAGCTATCCCTTTCTCCAAAGGAAGCTTCCTTAGGCATTGATAGTGTTGGAAGGATTAAAAAACGAGCAGAGCACCGCGTGAATGTTGAGATGTCCATTACAAACAATGACTTTTCAACAAATTTGAAAGCGATTGTCCTACCGACTATCATTCCGGCACAGCCAAATTAAAACTTTGATATTTCAACTTGGAACATTCCAATAATATCTACTTAGCAGACCCCAGATTCTATCAGCAAGAGATAATCGATGTTCTACTCGGCGCAGAATTCTACTTTAATATTATGCAACCTTGGGTAATAAAATTAACTAAGGCTGGTCCAACGCAGCAAAATACGTTACTTGGCTGGATCGTGGGCGGCGCTGTACGACAAACCGTTGTGACTCGTTTTGACTTTTTTTGTTGCAAAAATAAAAACTTTTGAAGTAATTAAGATATTTTAAAAATTCATTAGGGTGTGGAAAGAAAACATCGTCTGCTTTAAAACTGTATATCATATGTCTTTCAATAAATTCAGGGTGCTGCAAAAATCGCTGTCAAATTAAAAAAAATATATTTGGTGAAAATTTTATATTTTTAATTTTTATTAAATGTGTTATTGGCGTCAAAGATTCATATTAGCAATATATTTTTAATAATAATGACTTATGTAGCTCTAATTATTTTTGGTAGTTTTTTTATATAAAACTGTTTTTTTTGGAACTTTTAATCATGGTTCATTATATGAACTTTTTACTGGTTAGTTCTTTACATTGGGAGCAATATGTAATAAACTTAGTATTTCTGAACTAAAGTCATTTTTTACCAAATCCTTCCGTGATCTAGCATGTTTTCGTGATGAAATGAGTGGATTTGATGAAGAAAGTAGAGGATATCTTCAATTTCTCTAATGCATGAAATCTTGCAAGTGTTTGTGTATCTAAATTTTTTATAGTCCTTATTTCTGCACTCCTGGGCTTCTTTTGAAAGTTCTTCAATTGTTATGTACTGATATTAAATTTTTCCCATGAGCCAAAACTTTGTGTACCGTGGGGGTAAGCTTTTTCTGGGTATACATTTGGGTTAAAATTTGGGCAGTTTCTGATGCGTATACTTCAAATTTTGATCCATTGATCTTTTCTTTACAGTTTAGTACATTAAGCATAACGGCAAACCTTTTTATAATATTGATATCCACACCAGTAATTTGAGCCGTAATTTCATTATTATTAAAAAATGATCTCGCCGTATTACCATCATTTGTATTTCCATATCCATACTTTGGATAGTCTACTTTTAGCCCAAGTTTTATACATGCAAACAACAACAATTTGATATGCTGTTTACTAATTGCGTGGCATGCAAAACAATAAAGCTGACGCTTTATACGCGTCTGTCAAAAAAGTAGAATCAGTGTAATTGTATGTGGCAAGTTACACAGCACATAGCATAGAATGCTTATGACGCATAGAACGCATGAAGTAGGTTCGCTTTCTACTTTTCCACGCGTCGCAAGCGCCTAGAAAAAATGTCAGCTGTTTTTGACATTGTATCATTTCTGTTATTTTGATTTTTCAAACGTTGCTGCAAAAACCCACTCACTTCCCTTTCCAAAAACAGGGGTTCTCATAGGTTCGCATTACACAAAATATCATATGCACAAATTCAATAAATTCTATTAATTCTTGAAAAATTTCAATTTCAGTTTTCATTTTTGCAAAAATGTTTTTTATTAGATAAAATTATTTACACCTCAGCTGATCATAACAAAAAACTTGACGCATAAAAAGCGTTGCATGTAACTTGAAATTTGAAAAGCATAGAACGCGTAAAAAGTATCAAACGCATACAAAGCGTGTGCGCGTGGAACGCGTGGTATGGACTTTCAGCTTAACAAATTTCTGTTTACTAACTGCGTAGAAATTTTGTATACGCAAACAACAACAAATTTGTATGCTGTTTATCATCTGCGTAGTTTTCTAAGAAAACTTATCTACACAAGACAACAACAAATATCTTAAAATATATTCTAAGAGAAACTTTATCATTATAAAAACAAAAATACACACAGACATGCAGGCACCTTATAAAAGGTATAAACGTAACAGAAGTCAAATTGCAAAAAAAAAAGAAAAATAAACTACAAGAAGTTGGAAGGACTGAAAGTTGACCAGCTAAAGCAGGAGCTGAATATATTGGATCTGCGAACAAGGGGAAGTAAGGCAGAATTGCAACGGAGGTTGAGGAGGTTGTTCATCTAACCAAGGAGAATTTTTCTCATAAAGTTTTCTTTTGTGCGATTAGATTAGATTAGATGCCTGCCATTTTTTATTCGACAAATTAGAGTAAAAGCAGCGTTACATTGATATTGAGACACATGAATTTGGCGACAAAGAAGTGGTTGAGGTATGTAACCTATCAGCAAACACCGATGTAGGCCTAATTCAATACTTGCGGCAATGATGGCGAAACTGGATGCCCAAAAGACAAACTTCTAGATGTCATTCAAGAAAGTTCCAGAGCCAGCAGTGCGAAAATTGATGCCGCAAAGGAAAAACGTCTAGTTGTCATTGAAGAAAGCTCTAGTGCCAATGAAAAAAACTTGTTAGTGAAATAAACAAGAAATTTCAAGAAATATTCGGCAAACGAGTGGAAGCTGTGGAACAGAGATTCAGCGAATGTGACGAAGAATTGTCTGGCCTGGAGTGAAAAATGGACGGAGAATTGCATAAACTAAAAACGAAAATGGGCGAAATCCGTATTCGAAAAGGACCGGTGAGAGTCGTATCTGAGCACTCCAGCAAGATAAACATCCATACCAGTAATTTGAGCAGTAATTTCATCATTATTAAAAAATAATCTCATTTGTATTTCCATATCCATACTTTAAATAGTTTACTTTTAGTGCAAATTTTTTATAAAATTGACAAGGTGTTTGTAATTTCATTCAAGACTTTACCAGTGTATGACTGACAGTAACAACTTTCCCACTCCTTATTTCAAAAACAGAAGGGTTAAGTTTATCAATTTGATCTTGAAGTTTACTCAGTGTTGACTTGATTATTTCTGGAAACTCCTTTAAATATTGAAACAGTATTGGACGGCAAAAATGAAATGATGATGGACGAGGATTTTTCCAATACTCTGAGGTTGCACTTCCAAGTCTTGAAGGAACTGCAGAAGCCATAAACATATTTGCATCTCTGTAGTTGTTTATTAATTGCTTTAACCGCGCTTTAACCAGACGATCCATTACAACTCGGAAGTAGTTCTGCTTGTCCCTCAGGTAAACTTTGAATTCGACGTCTTCCAGTAATCCATTAAAGATTGAAGTTTTACCTCTGCTGATATTTCAGTTATCTGTAAGGCAATGGAAATTGCTTCATTTTTTGTAATAGTAATTTCACTGTATAAAGGAAATACATTGACATTGTGATGCTTTAAAGACTTTCGTAAAATAGAATATTTTCCATTGATAATCCGAAGTCCAAAAATAATGCTAAAGCTTCTTCTAAAGTATACTTTGTAGTGGCGTAGTTATGCGCTCCTTTATTCTATTCAGACGTTGTGGACTTGCGATCGAGACTGCCTTTATGATGTCTGATTTTGCGTTTTCCTGGTCTTTTACGTATTGTTATAGATAACGCTTCCGATAAATGATGCGTAGCTATTGAGTCGATAGCATCCTGAATTTTCCATTTTCTTGTATATGGTGCACAGTCAACAAGAGATTTTCTCGATCTCCCTCTTATTTGGCCAGTAGAAGTATGAGGATATTCAAATTCTATAATAGTTGTTCATCTAACCAAGCAGAATTTTTCTCATAAAGTTTTCTTTTGTGCGATTAGATTAGAATCCTGCCATTTTTTCTTCGACAAATTAGATAATGGATGAAGTCCAGCTTTCAGATTCTCGTTTTGTTCCGAATCTGTGAAAATATTTAACCTTTGTTTAACAGCTAGTTTAAAAGTACCTTCAGCATCGGAGCTTCTAAATAACTCTGAATTTTTCAACGACATCTCCATTCTGAAGGCTTGCCGTATAAGATACGGAAAAGCTTACCCGGCTACGTTCAGCTTTTAATGCGGCAGCAGAGATTAAAAACATGTTTCTGAATAAGGCACTTCCGGCACGTCCAAATTTCAATTAACCGCTTTACATGGGGCTATTCAAATTTAAACCTATAGTCGTTTATGGCGACCTTAAAGAAATATTTCATCAAGGAGGTATAACTGCCGAAGATAAAGATAAATTACGCACAATTTGCTAAAAATCAAAATGCAGAAGACTATATTGAAAAATTTCCTTAAGCCGCAGCCAGCATTTTAGACAAACAATATGTCAAGATAATTCACGAATCCGGGATTTTTCGAATGCACGAGCTCATGACAAATTCTTAAGCTGTTGCAAAAGAACTTAAAATTTTAAACTATGATAAAAGAAAAATAAATGCGGATAGTATAGAACCCATTTTATTAATGCATTGGACATCCCTTCTAGATTGTTTTATTTTTGTATTAAAATTCAATAAAGTTCCTAAAAGTGTACTTGAGTTTAAAACTATATCATCAAAAAGACAAATTTTAAGTATTCTAATGTCTTCAGGAAATTAATTTTTATAAAAACAAAAATTATTAACAATTTGAAAAAATTTTTGAAAACAATTGACAAAAACATATAAAATAATTTTCTTCATACATACATACATACATACGAAATTAAAATTTCAAATATTTAAACATGGAAAAAACAAGGAAATGGAAATTAAATAACAAATTCTCTCTTCTCTACCTATAATTCCCCGCTAAATTGTCTGTGTCTGTTTTGAAATTTATTCTCCTTACATTTGGTACATTAACAATTTCTAACATATAACGTCTCTTATAGTTTTTTTCTATCTATATATATAAAAGAAAGTGATGTTAGTTACTACGCTTATAACTCGAGAATGCCTGGACCGATTTCGGTGATTAGCACCAATTCGGACAGGTCTCCGGCCAAATAAGAAGAATACACAAGAAAATTTTGGAAAATTTCCAAAAAAAAAAAAATTATGAAGAAAATTCATTTTCACATACATTTTTTTTACAACGCTATCTTAACTCAAGAACCCATAAAAAAACATGATTGTAAATGCTATATTGCCAGTAGATGGCGTTGTATGCACACTTGGCAGATGCAATGACATATGTGACTGGAGTTTTAGTAACATAAATATTGGAATTTTTTTCAGCTTTTATCAGCTTTCCTTATTTATTTAAATTAAATTTGATTTAATACAATATTTTGAAGAAAATTTTGGAAAATTTCCCAAAAAAAAAGAATTATGAAGAAAATTCATTTTCACATACATTTTTTTTACAACGCTATCTTAACTCAAGAACCCATAAAAAACATGATTGTAAATGCTATATTGCCAGTAGATGGCGTTGTATGCACACTTGGCAGATGCAATGACATATGTTAGTAGTCAAAAAAGTCATGAAAAATGTGATTGAAGCAAAAATTTCAAAAGAAAAATATAAGGGCGATGTGTTGAAACCACGCATTCCTATGATTCCTCCAGATTTGCCGTTTGATTTTAAATGGCTTCAGTTCCCCATACCTGTTGCTTTTCAATGATCCCTGTTTTTTGCACTTTCAGTTATATGTATCACGTTCACGTGCTTTGTTTTTCAATACCGCGAACCAAAATCGATCAAAAAATGTCGAAGTAATGACTTGCAAAGCAGTCACGGGCACGCTAGTATCTAATATTGATGATTCCTCAAACTTTGGATACGATGTGAAGATAAGGATATCTTCGTGTTGAAATATTCCTATATTTTTGGTCACATCTGTGACCAGTTAATCTTGTATTAAGTTTATTTTATGTTGTTCCAATAAAACTTTGTCACAGTTCACCTGGTCATTTCCTCCACATGGTATCCTGTATACTATATCAGATATTTACATTTTCCCTATTTTAACCATCATACTACTAAATAATTTATTTAATGTATTATATGTTTTGTGTGCAATTATATTTCTATCTGTGTCATATATTTTAGTCTTTCGTAATCTTTCTGATATTCCAGGAACATAAGTTAATGACTTATAAATTCTTGGTTCTGCCGCAGTATTTCCTAAATTATGCCTATGATTACCATATTGCCTAATTAATCGGTTAGTAAATTCTACTGGAAAATCATTGTCACTGTTAAGCATATCTCTTATTAGCTGGATGTGACCAAAAATATAGGAATATTTCAACACAGAAGACATCCTTATCTTCACATTGAAAGAAATATAATCATTATCCAAAGTTTGAGGAAGCATCAATATTAGATATAGAAAAAAACTATAAGAGACGTTATATATTAGATATGTTAGAAATTGTTAATGAACCAAATGTAAAGAAAATAAATTTCAAAACAGACACAGACAATTAAGCGCAGAATTATAGGTACTTAATTCAAAAGGCACATAATTTGTTATTATTATTTCATAAGATAGAATTTGTTATTTAATTTCCATTTCCTTGTTTTTTGTATGTTTAAATATTTGAAATTTTAATTTTGTATGTATGTATGAAGAAAATTATTTTATATGTTTTTGTCAATTATTTTCAAAAATTTTTTCAAATTGTTTTTATAAAAATTAATTTCCTAATTAAGCTTTTCAAGGGAAAGCGAAATATTTTAAATATAGTGTTAAATTTATTGTAAAAAAGAGCATTATTAAATAAATACTTATTTATTTAAGAAAAAGAAGGTCGAATAAAAATAATAATTAGGAACTTTATTTGTTTTGTGATGCTCATGAAAAAGCGTTAGCAGTTGTTTCCAACTATAATAATCCAGAAGGACGCTGGATAAAAGGACCATACTTATTCCTACACTATTGTTGATCTGTTTGGACCATTCAATATCATAATACACCGTTGTAAAGAAAATAGATGGGTTGCCTTGTTTATATGTTTGACCGTCAAAACAATGCAACTTGAAATTGTAACTCATTTAACCACCGATTCGTTTTTATTTAGTTTAAGAAAATTAATTAACAGACGTGGAGCACCAATTTAAATTCGGAGTGATAATGGTAGAAATTTTGTGGGAATATATAAAGAATTAAAATATTAATTGTTTTTTATGGATTACAGTGAAATAGTTTGCAATTCGACATCCTTAGGTATAAAAATAATCCAAGCTCTGGAGGTATTTGGCAACGCTTAATACAGTCTGTAAAGAAATCGCTTTCTGTCATATTAAGAAAAATTTTTGTCAGGTTCGATGTTTTTCGAAGCATTTGAATTGAATGTGAAAATATTTTGAACTCAAGACCGTTAACACATATTCCGGTATAACTGTATGAACCCGAACCCAAAATACAAAACCATTTCTTTTTAGGTTGTGTAAATTCGACATAAATACCCAATAATTTTTACTCTAAGCTCAGTTGCTTGTTAAAGCAATGGCGAATTTTTCAAAACTTGAAAAAAGGATTTTGTAAACGCTGGATTGGAAAGTTTCTTCCAGGATTGACAAGAAGAGTTAAATGATGTCGCCCAAGCACCTCTTTCTAAGTCGGCAAATTTTTTTTTATTAAAGAGAAATAGCACTTCAGGCAACAAGGCCTATTTAGTCAAGTACCGTGCTAAATTCTTTAGGAAAGGGATAGAGAAAAGATGAAACAGCTGGTGAAAGTAGAAGTATAGTCGGAAATTAACTGCCCTATAAGACAGCACAGCGACCAGTGACTATGCCTTCATCGCTGAGCAGCCCAACCGACAGTAAATTTTTATTGTTGTTATGAAAAAAACCAAAGTCTTCGTTAGGAATCGAACCCACAACCCTCATACTGACAAGCTAGTACACTACCTATTAGCCTACAGGGACACCTAATTAGTCTTTATTTGTGATCATAACGTAGCAAAGTCGAAGAGGAGGTGTGGCCCTATTGTGCAAATTTATACTAACAAGCTGGAAGTGACAAGATTAGCTGGCATAAAAACCTTTGATGGAATTTTGAAGCGACCAGCCTCAAAGCTTGCCGTATTAAATGTTGTAAGTGAGTGAATTTCGTTGATAAATTTACGGGGGCTGAATTTGTTCGTGTTCTATGTTAGTTGGTTTTATTTTCTGATTGCTAAATTTACTTCGTGGAATTTAAATGTAGCAATATCTTTGTTGTTTTGTATCTACAAGATGTCTTAGAAATTTCTGAATTTATAAACAGACTGAAGGGATCTTTTCACTTTACTTTGTTAGTGATAATTATTTTTTTACGCATCTATCTATTACAAATAGTATTAAATTTTCACAATTTTTTGTTGTCAATTATTATTATTTATAAGTTATACCTTTGTAAAATTTTTTGCAATCTGCTTTAGAAAAATTTTTAAACCACTTTGAGTCACGGAAAATTAAAGAAAAACAGAAATAAGTATACTCACATATATCCCGTTCAGGTATGTGCATCAGCACATATAGCAAACAACAATGCCCTGTTCCTTAAAAGAGGTAAAACCAATGGTGCTGGCCATTTAAATTAAAGGAATAAACATTAAAGGAAAAGATTTTAAATTGTAACAGTTAAAAATATTCAATATATTTTACACATTGTAGTTGCTGATAATTAAGCTTCAAGCAAAGCGGATCAACAACCAGGTAGTAACGATGGCGAATTCACTCGTTTTACGTCTGTCAAACTCTACATTATGGAAAAATAATATAATAGCGGTTGCAAATTCATTCATATTCGTTGGTACTATAACTTTCGAACTCAGTATACCCGGTGATAGCAGGGGTGAATTCATGGAAATACTATTTATTTAAGATTAAGACGTCACGTAAGAAAGCTTTTTGTTAAGAGATATTTTTCATTTAAATAAAATCCTTTGCCGTCAAGTAGTACACAATTAGTATGAGTAATTAGTAATGAGTACTAATTCGAGAAAAATGCTTAACATTTTTAAAAGTACTGAATAGTTTTAGAACTACTAACAAAGGATACTACTCAAACAAATAGCAATTGAAAATATACATGTAGTTATGTTGAATTATTGGTCAATAATATATTAAATTAAAAACGCATTATGTTTCGTAATTGAAATGTGTTGATTTTACTTAAAATATTTAGAAAACTAAAGTAACAACTTTTAAATGTTTTTTACATGTTTTGTTCTAATTAATAACTATTATATCTAGATCTCGGTTCATTTAACGTTATTTAGTCTGTACATGAATTCTGTGTTATTTGCTAATTGATTAGTGAATCCTCAAGCCAGTTATAACTTTCAAATTACTAAATCAGTTTCAGAGACAGCTGATATATGCAACATATTATAACGAACTTAATTTATCAAGTTTTAAAAAACAAAACAGTAGACGACCCATTGTGCATTTTGCAAACTGCGTAGTTTTTTAAGAAATATTACACACTCAAGACAACAACAACATGCTTGTTACAAATTGTACCGAAAAAGTAAACAACAGAAAACAAAAACCACTAACACAAAACAAAACACACACCAAGGAGACGCCTAAAGTGAATGGTAATAACAACAATATGGGGTGATGTTAGAGAATATTCTTGTAGGAGCGAGAACCGCTTAAAGCAATTATATAAGCACCACTTGCTGAGCAAATAAATTAAATCAAATTGAGCCTTTAGTGAGTAAAGACAAAAAGTTACTATCGTGTTTATTTTGTGTATATTGAAAGTAAATTAATCGTCTAACTTAATTAAAAACTCTAAAGTACTGTGCAATAAAAGAACTCAAAATAACAAAACGTTTATTAGAAAGAATCCACGTAACAACTGGTGCCAGAAGTGGAATTGCAAAATGAAATTTATTTATTACAATAAAGTTGTACGAGCTAAACGTTGAACAGCTAAGAAAGAAGCTGAATAAGTTGAATCTACCGACAACAGGCAATAAGGCAGAATTGCAGAAGAGATTAATTGAACAATTCGACATTGGAACATATGAATTTGAATTGATTTCAATGCTTGCCGCTATCGAAGGAGGACTAGTGACATAGCCGGCCAGGTCCAGAACATCCTCCGGGCGGGCTGCATTGGGACCATCCCTACACAGGGCGTTCGCTATACTTGGAGAAGAGCACTATACTGGTGGAACAATACCATACCGGAACTACGGAATGGCTGTTTGCGCAAATGGCGCAGATACACCATGACTAAACGCAGAGGTATTGCTGAATCGGAGGACAATGAGTACAAAAAGGCAAAAAAACTGCTTAGAAGGGCAATACGAAGATAAAAGAAGAGAAAATTTTAAGAACTAACAGAGGACATTAATAACAGCCGCTTGCACGACTGATCATTCTGCTCACAATGTTTACAATCTGAATTTCTTAAAAGCTAATTTACAGACTAATACACTTACAGACTGACTGAATGTGGTGTGTCCGATTGCATGCAGTAGGCATGACAATACCGACAAAGTCAAACATACTACAGGGGCTTGGCCAATTGGTGATGAAGATGCATGAAGATGATTAAGTGCATGATAAAATAGAATACTCATATGAATATGACACCTAACAGTGTTTCACTCAATTTGTATATTCTTTGGATTGATCAACTGCATTTGAATCGACACTTGTCGTAATTTGGTAAGTGGTTGTTTAGTGCACTTGTGTGGTACTGTGTCGTACACGTTGTGTGGTACACACAAGAGAAAGATTATGAAGAAATATGCCTGTCATTGTTACAATGTTCTTACGTATAGATATTTTCTTGTTTAATATAATAACAAAAATAGAATATATTTGAGTTTTAATTGGTATAAGTGTAACAATCTTATATTCAAATTTTAATTACTCGGAGATATATTTTGTAATGGGCTTATTTCTAAACTTGTTTTATTTTTCTTATGTAATAATATATTTGCGTTTTAATTACCAGGATAAATATTACAAGACTTTGTATGGTTTTAAATTTTTATTGTGGATTTCTTTTTCCATTTCATCATAATCTATTACTGTATTAACACTATTTTTTCTTATTATCGTATATGGTCCTTTGTATGGTCTTTGATATTTCTTTCTATTATCTACTTTTATTAAAACTAAGTCTACTATGTTTAGATTCATTTTATTTGTATATTTATTGTTATTTATCCTTTTATTCTTTGTTATAATTTCCTTTGCTCTATTTAACACGAAGTTAAGTTTGACCCGTAATTCTTGTGCGTAGTTATCATAATTATAAAATGTCTGTTTATCAGCTATGGTGTCAGATGGCAGTGTAGCTAATCTACCATAAACCAATTCAAATGGCGAATAGCCTAATTTTAATTAATTAATTTTAAGTAGTGAACATATGTTATGCATTACTTCGATAGTTAATTCTGTACCTCTGTCAGACTTAAGTACTTTAAATTGACCACATTTTAGAATGAGCTGTTCAATCAGTATTTTTGCTGAATACAAATTTGCGGATAACAAATTTTGTGAAGTCATATTGCATCGTTAGGATATATCGGCACTTGTTTGATATTCTAAGTGGTCCTATGGTGTCAATACTATTGTTTGGTGTTCCTTATTATTTTTGTTACAACTGGCACAATATGATATGCCATTTTACTCATGTTTTTCCAAATGTATCGTTTTTTTAGTTTGATGATCGTTTTGCGTATTCCTTAATGACCTGCGTTTGTGGTATTGTCTAATTTGTCAGTTAGTATATATTTTAGTATATATATTAAAATTTTAAGTTAAGGACATTTCATTATCTTCATCTTTATTATATTCCTCTATATTTTTATTTGCCTCATTATTTTTATTTTTGTTTTTATTTGCCTCATTATTTTCATTTTCCATTGCCGTTGTTATTAGTATTTTACTTCTAAAATTTACTTCTATATTTTAGTATTTACTAAATATGTTTTCGCATATTCGTCATTCATATCAATTTTAAAGTTTTTCAGTATTTTGTTGTTGTCTTTACAATTTTTATATATGTCATCCGTATTTTAGTGCTATGGAATAACTAAAAAATTTCTTGATTTAATTCATTATTGAATATGACGCAATCTTCTTAAAGTTGTAGTTTTATTGCATGAATAATTTCTGTTCCTGGTTGTATGATTATTTGCAAATTGTTTGTATTGAATGTGTTTTTGGATTAGTATATTTTGTTTTAAAGGAGATCTAAGCTAAATGTAATTAAGAAACGTATTTGTCAAGCTAATAACATTTCAGTGTAAATATTTTTGTATAATAATATTAGTAAACTTAACTTCTAAGAAATACTTTTTTTCATATTGTAACGTTTATACCTTTTATAAACGTTTTGTTGCAAAATAAATAACACCAGTTTTTAAATTCATTACAAGTTTATTCACTTTAACTACACAAAGTTGATACTACGGAACAATTTACTTAAGAAACACGTCTTTACTTCACAAGGTTTATTTTTACACTAACTAGCTAACCACTCAGACGCTGCCCTTTTATTCTTTTGTCCACTAGAAGTCTAGAAAAGTTAAGAATCTTCCACTCCCTTTGTATCACATTTTGTTTGTTGTCCATTCAATGTATAGGCGCCTGTATGTCTGTGTGTACTTTCGATTTTGTTTTTATACTGATAAAATTTCTTCTTGGAATTTATTTTAAGATATTTGTTGTTGTAGTTTTCTTAGAAAACTACGCGGTTAGTAAACTGATTTGTTGTTGTTTTGCATGGAAAAAGTTTCTACGCAGTTAGTAAACAGAAATTTGTTGTTGTTGTTTTGCATGTATAAAATTTCTAACTAGTTTGTAACTAGAAATATGTTATTGTCTTGCGTCCATAAATTTTCTTGGCAAGCAACGCAGTTAGTAAACAACACACCCAGTAGTTCACTTCATCGCTCCACTATTCTCTTCTAAAACTAAAGCATCCATAACACTTCCGCCCACTTAAGTCTTTTCATCCCGAATAGGCTGAATATTCCCTCGGCCATACTTGGCCAAGCGATCCAAGTGGACAACTTTCATCTTAGACTTTGAACTTTGATATTCTGTATCCAATAGACCACGTCACTTAATTTCTGTGGTCCTTGTGTGGTCCTTCCCAGTGGGTTTGCAATTTGGAAGACAGTTCTTTTTTTCGTTGTGGGTTATATAGCAGAACCAGTTGTCCTTCTGTAAATCCTTCCATATTTGCTGCTCGATCATACCTGGCTTTCATTTTGTCGCTGGACATTTTAATACGCTTGAGGACAAACTCATGAAGCTCGTGCGGGTCTTCTTGTATCTGAGGAACATTTTCATTATCGTCATGTGCGGGAATCGGTTTAACGCCAAATTCTAAATCAGCCGGTAGTTGAAGCTCTGTCCTAAACACGATTTTTGTTGGACTGCATGATGTTGAATCGTGGATCCCAATCTTTTTAGAGTGTGCTGACCATTTTTGTGAGATATTCTTCCAGGGTGCAGTTGAATCTTTCTACCATGCCATCAGACTGTAGATGCAGTGATGTCGTTCTCGTCTTTCTGATCCCATAAATGTCGCACATTCCTTGAAGATGGCCGACTCAAAATTTCGTCAGACAGAAGTTCTGTTGGAACATCCAGATAGCTTCATTACATCTTTTATCCGGGAACTTGGCACGACGAATAAGTCCCTTGTAGTTTTTCCATCTGCACTTTCCCAATTTCGATAGAGAGAGCTATTTACCACTTTAAGGCTATTCCACTTAGCGTACTGCGCTAGCGGGCTTCCTGCCGAAACGGTCCGGCCTTATGTTCTCCAGCTTGGCCGATATAATTTTTGATAAAATGGGATCCTCCTATTGTGCCAATTTTAATACGCCTCACATCAATGATAGACTCCTTTTTTGCAGTACCTACAGTCTACGTTGCATGGGCGTCTTGAAATGCCATCTGCATTATTGTGTTTTCTGCCTTTACTGTGCACAATCCTGAAGTCATAGCTCTGCAGACGTTCAATCCAGCGTGCAAGCTGTCCCTAGAGGTTTTTAAACCGCAGCAACCGTCGTAATGCGGAGTAATCCGTCCTTATGGTAAAGTCTTGGCTATATAAGTATTTGTGGTAATGTGGTACCGCTGAAAGCTTCCGTGGTGTTACACAATAATTTTTTTCGGGATTGGACAATACTCTGCTATAGTAACCAATAACTTTTTCCGTTCCATTAATCGCCAGAGAAGGCTAACCTCCTATTCCGTAGCCGCTTGTATCTGTATCCAATATAAATTCATGTGCAGGTATCAGATAGGCGAGGACTGGCGCTGCACACAAAAGCTCCTTTAGCTTCTGAAACGTCTCTTCTGCTGCCCCACTCCAGTGGTATGGTTGTGATTTATTGGTCAACTCATGCAAGCTGGCAGCCACTTGAGCAAAGTTCGGCATGATTCGCCTGTAGTATGTGCAATGCCCCAGCAAACTACGTAGCTCATGAAGATTTTGTGGACGAGGCCAATTCTTTACTGCCAATACTATATCCTCGTCGTAGGAATTCGATTAATATGACTCAAACCAAACACATACATTTAGTCTGTATTAATCTTTTTGTTTGTCCCTTTAAGCACTTGAAACTTAAAGTGTGATAGCACAATAATTATTACAAAAGAATCTTGTTTAACTACTGTACAAATTTTTATTTTTCTTTCTTCTTATATAAATTAAAAAATATTTCTTTTTGGTTCGGTGAATCTAAAGAGACTGCTTTATTAATTTTTAGTTATTTATAATGAACCTTCTTAAAACTAAAAAGTGCTGACATACTGTCTTCACTACAATACAAATATTTCTTATTCTAGCCAATCATTTGTCGTTTAGTTAAACAAAAATATGATCCAAAGCAAAAACATACAAAAAACATAATTATTAAACAAAATAGAACTTACAAAAGCCATGCAATCAGCAAAACTTACAAACGCTGGAATCACGAAATGTGATACCAGCGTTCGTCGATTAGCCTAACAGCGTTCATCTACAGTGGGAGACGAAACTGTGTTAACTGCCCCTCCTCTTAAGTTAAGACCGTCCTCGGTCTTTTTCAAAACAGATTCAATTGCCAATTTAAGCTTAACTTGTTTTCGTCTCTTCATTAGCTTTCCCGTTGTAAATACTACGAGGTAGCATGCTATCAATAATATAAGAGTAATACCTCCAACCCATACAGATCTAGTCTTTGTTTCTTTTTGCAGTTCGCTGATGTAATGCAGGTTTCCTATGTTCATTTTATGTAGCAATTGTAGGCTTAGAACATTCTTGTGTTCTGTGACATTAATTAAAGGAAAGGTCGGAGTACCAGGTTTCCTGTTCTGAATATTGTTTTTATTAACAAACAAAGAGCCGTTTATAGTAATGCTGTTGTCAAAGATAATCAAATATGTGCCATTTATTTGTCTCTCCTCGTAGGCACTTTCCTTAATTTTTATATTTGCATCGTTAATGACAATAATGCCATCATCGACCTCAACCACCGGCTCCAAATAGTTATACTGAGCGCTGCAGTGAGCCACTGTTCCAGAAATCAACTGTTGAGCACAAGTAGAGTTTAGCATTATTTTACAAAAGGTTGATGATAAGGTGCGTTGACACGAAAGAACCGAAAAAGTTTGGTTACCGCAGTCAGCCACTGTGTTTGTAATAGAGAATTGCAGTATTTTACCAGAGTGAGGAACCGGATAGACGGTTATTTTCTTGCATGATTGTTGGGTTTTTGATACTTAATTATAAAATATAAAAATTTTGCGCTTAAAATAACCTTAATACTAGATACGCTAATTAAATCTGATATGCTAATATTTGTGTATTGCTCGCCATCGATCATGAACTTTAGATCTTCCTGGTCCAAAATAGTTGGATTAACAATATTTAACTTGGCAAATGCTATAGATGAAACTAAATTTTGCAGCTCCATTAAAATCATTCTATTTCTAGCGAATAAAATATCATAGAGGTTACTAGTGTCAATTTGTTCCTTTTTGGTATTTTTTATAATCATATTAATAGCATTCGTGAGTGTTTCTATTTTTATTTGTAATTTTGTATTTATTTCTACCTGTCTATTGTTAGAATCTATCAGCTGCTTCTGATTTAATCTTAGATTTTCAAAATCGTCCGCATCAGGCGTACCCGCAATAACTTTTAATGCACAGTTGTCCTTCTGTAAATCCTTCCATATTTGCTGCTCGATCATACCTGGCTTTCATTTTGTCGCTGGACATTTTAATACGCTTGAGGACAAACTCATGAAGCTCGTGCGGGTCTTCTTGTATCTGAGGAACATTTTCATTATCGTCATGTGCGGGAATCGGTTTAACGCCAAATTCTAAATCAGCCGGTAGTTGAAGCTCTGTCCTAAACACGATTTTTGTTGGACTGCATGATGTTGAATCGTGGATCCCAATCTTTTTAGAGTGTGCTGACCATTTTTGTGAGATATTCTTCCAGGGTGCAGTTGAATCTTTCTACCATGCCATCAGACTGTAGATGCAGTGATGTCGTTCTCGTCTTTCTGATCCCATAAATGTCGCACATTCCTTGAATATGGCCGACTCAAAATTTCGTCAGACAGAAGTTCTGTTGGAACATCCAGATAGCTTCATTACATCTTTTATCCGGGAACTTGGCACGACGAATAAGTCCCTTGTAGTTTTTCCATCTGCACTTTCCCAATTTCGATAGAGAGAGCTATTTACCACTTTAAGGCTATTCCACTTAGCGTACTGCGCTAGCGGGCTTCCTGCCGAAACGGTCCGGCCTTATGTTCTCCAGCTTGGCCGATATAATTTTTGATAAAATGGGATCCTCCTATTGTGCCAATTTTAATACGCCTCACATCAATGATAGACTCCTTTTTTGCAGTACCTACAGTCTACGTTGCATGGGCGTCTTGAAATGCCATCTGCATTATTGTGTTTTCTGCCTTTACTGTGCACAATCCTGAAGTCATAGCTCTGCAGACGTTCAATCCAGCGTGCAAGCTGTCCCTAGAGGTTTTTAAACCGCAGCAACCGTCGTAATGCGGAGTAATCCGTCCTTATGGTAAAGTCTTGGCTATATAAGTATTTGTGGTAATGTTTAACACGCCACAGTACCGCTGAAAGCTTCCGTGGTGTTACACAATAATTTTTTTCGGGATTGGACAATACTCTGCTATAGTAACCAATAACTTTTTCCGTTCCATTAATCGCCAGAGAAGGCTAACCTCCTATTCCGTAGCCGCTTGTATCTGTATCCAATATAAATTCATGTGCAGGTATCAGATAGGCGAGGACTGGCGCTGCACACAAAAGCTCCTTTAGCTTCTGAAACGTCTCTTCTGCTGCCCCACTCCAGTGGTATGGTTGTGATTTATTGGTCAACTCATGCAAGCTGGCAGCCACTTGAGCAAAGTTCGGCATGATTCGCCTGTAGTATGTGCAATGCCCCAGCAAACTACGTAGCTCATGAAGATTTTGTGGACGAGGCCAATTCTTTACTGCCAATACTATATCCTCGTCGTAGGAATTCGATTAATATGACTCAAACCAAACACATACATTTAGTCTGTATTAATCTTTTTGTTTGTCCCTTTAAGCACTTGAAACTTAAAGTGTGATAGCACAATAATTATTACAAAAGAATCTTGTTTAACTACTGTACAAATTTTTATTTTTCTTTCTTCTTATATAAATTAAAAAATATTTCTTTTTGGTTCGGTGAATCTAAAGAGACTGCTTTATTAATTTTTAGTTATTTATAATGAACCTTCTTAAAACTAAAAAGTGCTGACATACTGTCTTCACTACAATACAAATATTTCTTATTCTAGCCAATCATTTGTCGTTTAGTTAAACAAAAATATGATCCAAAGCAAAAACATACAAAAAACATAATTATTAAACAAAATAGAACTTACAAAAGCCATGCAATCAGCAAAACTTACAAACGCTGGAATCACGAAATGTGATACCAGCGTTCGTCGATTAGCCTAACAGCGTTCATCTACAGTGGGAGACGAAACTGTGTTAACTGCCCCTCCTCTTAAGTTAAGACCGTCCTCGGTCTTTTTCAAAACAGATTCAATTGCCAATTTAAGCTTAACTTGTTTTCGTCTCTTCA
This sequence comes from Trichopoda pennipes, assembly GCA_030448955.1. Taxonomy (NCBI): domain Eukaryota; kingdom Metazoa; phylum Arthropoda; class Insecta; order Diptera; family Tachinidae; genus Trichopoda; species Trichopoda pennipes. Next base: position 4,714,018 of record JASKUP010000004.1, on the reverse strand, counting down.
TTAGCTTTCCCGTTGTAAATACTACGAGGTAGCATGCTATCAATAATATAAGAGTAATACCTCCAACCCATACAGATCTAGTCTTTGTTTCTTTTTGCAGTTCGCCGATGTAATGCAGGTTTCCTATGTTCATTTTATGTAGCAATTGTAGGCTTAGAACATTCTTGTGTTCTGTGACATTAATTAAAGGAAAGGTCGGAGTACCAGGTTTCCTGTTCTGAATATTGTTTTTATTAACAAACAAAGAGCCGTTTATAGTAATGCTGTTGTCAAAGATAATCAAATATGTGCCATTTATTTGTCTCTCCTCGTAGGCACTTTCCTTAATTTTTATATTTGCATCGTTAATGACAATAATGCCATCATCGACCTCAACCACCGGCTCCAAATAGTTATACTGAGCGCTGCAGTGAGCCACTGTTCCAGAAATCAACTGTTGAGCACAAGTAGAGTTTAGCATTATTTTACAAAAGGTTGATGATAAGGTGCGTTGACACGAATGAACCGAAAAAGTTTGGTTACCGCAGTCAGCCACTGTGTTTGTAATAGAGAATTGCAGTATTTTACCAGAGTGAGGAACCGGATAGACGGTTATTTTCTTGCATGATTGTTGGGTTTTTGATACTTAATTATAAAATATAAAAATTTTGCGCTTAAAATAACCTTAATACTAGATACGCTAATTAAATCTGATATGCTAATATTTGTGTATTGCTCGCCATCGATCATGAACTTTAGATCTTCCTGGTCCAAAATAGTTGGATTAACAATATTTAACTTGGCAAATGCTATAGATGAAACTAAATTTTGCAGCTCCATTAAAATCATTCTATTTCTAGCGAATAAAATATCATAGAGGTTACTAGTGTCAATTTGTTCCTTTTTGGTATTTTTTATAATCATATTAATAGCATTCGTGAGTGTTTCTATTTTTATTTGTAATTTTGTATTTATTTCTACCTGTCTATTGTTAGAATCTATCAGCTGCTTCTGATTTAATCTTAGATTTTCAAAATCGTCCGCATCAGGCGTACCCGCAATAACTTTTAATGCACTTTCTATAAAATTAATGCTTCGTGCATGTCTGTGATGGACATTTAGAGTTGATAATAGCAAAATCATGTGCTGTATGTCTGAGTCTAAAAGTTTTTTCATGTGGGATTGAGGGAATACGTCCATCATTTTAATGGTTTCGTTAGCGGCCTCATAATAAATGCCAAGATTTGTCATATGACGCAAGTAGCCATAATCTCCCCAAAAGACAACATCTCCGTCCAATATAGGGATGTAATCAGAATGTGAATAATCCATTATCCTTGCTAGTGCAGCAGTCAGGGTGAGCAATACCATCAGTTTGAGCCTAAATAATAATGAAAAGCAAATCCTAAGTTTCACTTTTTATATAAGTCTTTACATAAAACTAGTGATCAAAAGTTTTCTTCCTTTTTGATGGAAAAATATCTATCTTAAATTGTCCTTATGGACTACCCTCCCCTTTATAAGAACGGTTGTCCCCATATCAGCTTCTACTATCGCTTCTTCGTACAAAGGAGTCAATTTGTTTCCTAACCTTCTGTTATTCTTTACGTAAACTTTTTCTCCCACATCAAAAACCCTATTCTGACGATTTCTATTAAAATGTTCTAATTGTCTAGCTTGTGCTATACTGATTTTCTCTCTTATTTTAAGTCTATTATCAGGTGAAGTTGAATAAATAATATCGATTGGTTTTTCATTCGTCACCGAATGTATTGTTTTATTATACTCTATAGTTGATTGTAATATTAGATCAACAGTGTCATCAATTTTCCTTTCAAACTTTAAACATCTTGCTATTTCAGCAAGTGTGCTGTGAAATCTTTCCACCTGACCGTTTGAGGTACTGTGTAATGGTGGGGCGTTGACTATTTCTACATTGAATTGGTTCTTCAAGATTGTCCTTATAGTTTCTGAATTGAGCGATCTCTCATTGTCACAAAACATGATTTTCACTCTTGGGAAAATATTCATTAATTGCAAAATTGGTTCCTTTATGTCGATGATTGTATTGGTTGTACAACCGCAAATTTAGAAAATTTGTCGACGCAAGTTAAGAAAAACTTTCTATCTGTAATGTAAATATCAACATGAAGAATTTCTCCAATATGAGAAGGTATGGCGGTTACGGCGATAACATGTTTTTCAGGGTGTCGTTTATACTTTGCCCTTGCGCAGATATTGCAATTTGCAACTACTTCGGCAGTTAGCTTGGCCATTTTTGGAAAATAATAGTCTAATAAGATTTGCTTCATATTTTCCTGAGCTGCCCTATGAGCCCTGTTGTGCTCTGTCACTACTATCTCCTTTTGTTCATTTTTATCGAAGATATCTATCACATATTTATCAGTGTATCGGAACTTTGTCGCGGGAAAAAGTCGAACTAGATCATGTTGTATGCGTGCCAGAATAGGTAATTCGCAATGAATGGCATTTACTACGTTAGCGTTGACTACATCCTGTATTCTGTTGCGAGTATTAGGAAATCTTGTTTCTTCAATAATGATTTGGTTTCTAAAGCAATTTACTGGTTTGTCAATAGACTCTATCGTATAGGTAAGTGATTCTTCGCTGTGGACTGTAGCTACATCAGATTGAGCTGTATCCTCAAGAGCATTAATATGCTGTCTTGACAAGGCGTCCGCGACTTGGTTTTATTTCCCAGGTTTATAAAATATGTTCGCATTATGCTCATCGATAAAAGCTTTCCAGCGCTTTATCTTGGCGTTAAGATTACGATCAGAAACGGCAAAGGTGAGAGGTTGGTGATCCGTATAAATGTTAAGAGTTTTTACGCCGTATAAATAATGACGAAGGGACTTCAATGCCCAAACTATAGCCAGAAGTTCCCTCTCATTCGTCGCAAGATTCTGTTCTTTATCGGATAATACTCGAGAAATCATGGTTATTGGTCTGTTGTCTTGTGACAATACAGCGCCAAGACCATGAGACGAGGCATCAGTCGTAAGATCGAATGCCTTGTTGAAATCCGGATACATGAGTATGACATCTTCAGATGTCAAAACACTCTTTAATTTATTAAATGCATTAAGCCCATTTTTTCCAAAGAAAATAGGGATCTTTCTTGACTGGGTAGCGCGAATTCGACCATTTTTTCCTTTTAGAATATTGGAAAGAGGTTTTGCTATACTAGCAAAATCTTTAACAAAGCACCTGTAGTACCCTGCCAGACCTAGAAATGATCTGAGGCCAAACATTGTAGTGGGCACAGGATAATTTTTTACAGTTTCTATTTTAGATTGAGATGTTTTTATACCCCCTCTTGATATGGTGAATCCTAGATATTCAACTTCAGTTTTAAAGAAGTTTGACTTCTCAATTGCGACCTTCATGTTTGCATCGAGCAGGTTCTTTAGAACACAGTCGATATGATTGACATAATCCTCTTTAGTCTCTGAAAATATAATCACATCATCAACGTAAACGTGACAAAATTTTCCTATTTGTTCCCTAAGAACATCATCAATTGCCCTTTGGAACATACTTGGGGCATTCTTTAACCCAAATGGTAAACGACAGAACTCGTATTTACCATTATTTACTGCAAAGGCAGTTTTTTCCCTATCTCTTTCCGCAAGTTCGATCAGGTGGAATCCAGATTTCAAATCCAATGTGGTAAAGTATTTACCTTTACCCAAGTTTGAAAGTATAACAGATATATTTGGAACCGGATACTTATCATCAATAGTCTTATAATTGAGTTTTCGAAAATCTATTACTAGACGTTTCTTCTTATTACCCAAATCATCCACACCCTTCTTGTCAACAACCCATACTGGGCTGTTAAACGATGACCGAGAAGGTCGAATTATACCATCTGCCAAAAGCCTTTTTATTTCGGCATTAACGAAATCTGCCACCCCCATTGGATATGGGTACAGCTTTGAATAAACTGGTTCCTCGTCCGCCATGCGAATAATAGCGACGATATTAGTGTTATAGGGCAATGCCTCATTTGGATCAGCAAAAACCCGCATTCTTTTCCTGATTACTGCTTGAAACTGTGTTTTTACACTAAACGGTACTTCCATTTTATCGACTTCAATAAAATTTACATCCTTACATTCAAAAAAATTCAATTTTCCCACTCCATTCTTATAATAAATTTGGCCTGCTTTCAGGTCAATTTTTGCATTTACATGCTTTAACAGATCTAATCCAATAATTCCATCAAAGGTGGATAAAGAATTCAAAATAAAAAATGGTGTATTTGTACCAAATAAACTAATATAACATTTCTCCTTAACGGAATCCTTTCCATGGATAGAGTGAACTAAAAACCTTTTTTCTACTGGTATTACATTTTCAATTCCTGGTAGTATCTTAATATAATTCTGTGCAGCGCCTGTATCAATCAAATTCCTGCTATCGCTCGCCTTATAAACGGTAGCAGGGATTTGCTTCTAAAAAATTAACGTAGTCGGATGAAACAGCTGCTTCGTCTTCTATGTCTTGACATTCCGATTCAGCAGCCTCATTATATTTATCTTTTTCATTACGAATATTATTAATCCGTTGATGTTTAAACCCAGAGTTCCTATCGGATACTGCTGGTCTCTTTACTTGATCCGCGTGAGCATTCCTACCGTTATAATAATTTGATGATCGCCTAAAACGTGAGTATGTTGGATCTATGTCCATAGGTTCTGGCCGGCTTGTATTAAAATTTTTTTGATTTACCTGCGAATTTCTTTCATAATAAGGAAAAATTTAAAATTGTGTTCGACAGGCGCTTTCGAAATATTTTTATTTGTTTCAGGACGTACCTTTTTCCCTTCAATTTTGTCAGCCAAGGTAGTCGCAAAGATGTAACGCTCGTGGTTTGCTTCGATTTCCTCCGCCAAGGCTAAAGCAGCTGGCATGCTTTTTGGACGAGCAGAGAAGATTATATCACACAGTGGTTTCCTAAGTCCAGACACGAATACTCTAAGTGCGTCTTCTCTATATTTTTCATTCATAGTTTGTGCTAAGCTTTTATCATAAGTCATAATATTTTTATTGGTAAGAAGAGAGAGTTTTCTTTCAACTTCTTCATAGAATTCTACTACACTCAGACTACCCTGTCTTAAGGTGCTAAGTTATTGCTTAATCAAATAAATTGGCCGTTTATCGGCATAAGTAAAATCCAACCTGGCTATAATAGCCGCGAAATTTAGTACAGTGTTGAATGACGAAAGCACGGCGTCTGCCGAACCCCTAATTTTATTTCTAATGATCGCTAAAGCCTGATAGTGTTTGGAGCTTCCGTCATATTTTTCAAATACCTTATAGGCCGTATGGGCCGCTTGCCTCCATGACACGTAATCTTGAACCTTACCATCAAATTCTGGCAAAGATTTAACCACATCCAGTGTTTCAATACAAAGAATCGCGCCCAATATCCTTGCTTCTTCATATGTCTTAGTTTGACAAGTACCTATAGTTAAGGAATTGACTTTATTTGAAACTTCTTCGATCTTTTTATCGAATTCAATTTTTTGATTTTGAGTTGCAACACGCATTGCGGTTTCTACAATTTTTGAAATTTCTTCCGCGTTCATTTTCCTAATTTGGGGTACTCTATCTAATTTCAAAGTATTAAGCAAATTACTTAAATCTTCAACACTCATGAAACTATACTTTTAGTACAAAGAAGAACAAAAATTCCACTGCACAAACCGATTAAAGACAGTTTTAATGATTAAATTAGAAACCCTATGTTGTGTTCAACAAAATGTTAAAATAATAATGTTTTTTTTTATTTATTATTTTTACGGTGTTGGAATTAAGATAACAAATAAACAAACTTAAAATAGTTTAGCTGAATTATTAGCAAAACCGCTTTTTAAAATTAACTTCAATTAATTATTTTAAATTGATCACTTTTAATTATTTAACACTTTCGATGCGAGCAATACACTTACATGATTTGTATGATTTGAATAAGTTCCTTTGTTGATTTCCTTTGATGATTTTTTGGTTTTGTTGATGATCAAATGTACTTAGGTTTTCCTCAATTGTATGATTTGAATGAGTTCCTTTGTTGATTTCCTTTGATGATTTTTTTGGTTTTGTTGATGATCAAATGTACTTAGGTTTTCCTTAATAATTTCTTTTGTATGAATTAAAATTATTGTTTGCCCCACGTTGGGCGCCAATTAAAAAATATTTCTTTTTGGTTCGGTGAATCTAAAGAGACTGCTTTATTAATTTTTAGTTATTTATAATGAACCTTCTTAAAACTAAAAAGTGCTGACATACTGTCTTCACTACAATACAAATATTTCTTATTCTAGCCAATCATTTGTCGTTTAGTTAAACAAAAATATGATCCAAAGCAAAAACATACAAAAAACATAATTATTAAACAAAATAGAACTTACAAAAGCCATGCAATCAGCAAAACTCACAAACGCTGGAATCACGAAATATGATACCAGCGTTCGTCGATTAGCCTAACAGCGTTCATCTACAGTGGGAGACGAAACTGTGTTAACTTATACTATCTTAACAGAATACTTAAGCTAAATTTTGTAAGCAACAATTTTATTGCAATTTGATATGTCAACAAAAAAAAATGCAACTGCAACTATAATTCATAAGCAAAGTTTTTTAAATGGTTATTGAACCAAAATAAGAAATTAAGCAAAAAGTAAACGGTTAATGAAGTAACAAAGTTAATTGAAAGCAAAGTGATATTTTATTATGGCTGTTGAGCTAAAGAAATCAAAAATGCTATTGATAGTGTTTTTTTATATTTGTTTCGGCGTATATCCTCTATGGTCTTACAAAGGAAATACAAGCTTTGTTTTCTATATATATATATATATATATATATATATATATATATATATATATATATATATATATATATATATATATATATAATTTTTATTATTGAAAATTTTTATTTTTTCTTTGCACGTAGTGCTTTTCCACAATATTCACAAACGAAATCACAAAAACTCTTTCTTTTAATAAATGGCCGACAACATTTAAACCCGTTAGCGGTTTACTCGTTGAAATAAAGCTTTCAACAAGGGTGTTAAAAAAAGTATCCAGTAGTAACACTCTTGAAAATAATATCAGTCACAATACAATTAACAATGTTTAAACATTGCCGGCCACCTTGCAACTATGAAGAGTTGCAAATAAATAAATAAAAAAAAGATATATAAATGAGCCAGTAAGGACTCCTGTTAAACATATGTAATCATCCTGGTGAGCCATTAAGGACTCCTGTGGACTGTATGCGTAAATAATTTTATTCGGGTTTCCACAAAATTACGTGGGTCCCCGGGTTTTGCGTTTAATTTATTTTCTTTTTTTTTTTTTTTTTTCTCTTCTTCCCCTTGCTGTTATCGAATCTTAATGAGCCATGATGGACTCCTGTTGTGGTCAATGACCGATGATATATAAATTCTAGTATGGAGAAAGACCCGAGATAACCCACCCAAAAATGGTGTATTGGGCAAGAGGAAGTCCTGGAGTGTGGTGAATTGAGCCCTTCATCACAAGTGGCATTACTTCAGGACCCAAGACCAAAGCAACACTGCCCGAATGATGAAAATTCGGGTCAGCCAGTTTCAGGCCCTGAAATGGTTCCAAAATGGAATCATCCACCGATATTGGTGGGGTTCTGATGCCATTCATCCTATGCAACCGAGCTGTGACGGAAATTTTCTGGGATGCATCGTGAATGGATTGCAGATCAATCCGGCAATATTGCCCATTTTCAACTCTAAATGTAGGGATTTTAAGGGATCTGGCAAATTCACAACATATATAGCTATGTTGACAGCAAGCATCCAAAACCGCACGCAACGGGATACGCGAACGTCCGTGTAGAAAATTTAAGCGAATCGTAGGCGAAAATGAAACGGCCTTGCGCAATGGTATATGAACCACAGATGGTCCGGTACGATCTTTTCTCACCGTTATTGTCCCTCTATGTTCATGAAGCAACGAATTGTGATTCTTCTTGCAATGCTTGCAAGTTGCCACACACTTCCACAATCCTTGCTAATATGACCACTCGACAAGCAACGACAACAAATTTTATTTATAGCCACCATACGAAGTTTGCGTTCCAAGCTCATGTCCCGGAATCGATAACAAAACCGAAGAGGGTGATTTTTGCCACAAATCGGACATTTCGACCCACCAGGTTTTACAACCGGGTGCGGAATGGCAGGTCTTGAAACTGCGTTATGAGCTTAAACCACAGCCTTCAAGGTGAGGATTTCCCCTGCGTTGATGTCCGGGTTATCTTCAGAAATTGCTACATCTGGCTGTACAGGTGGTAATTCCTCTATCAATTTGGAATTCGCAACCTCCTCCTCGACAGTGTTGACGGAAAGGTCGTCAGAACCAACCTTGGACGTTTCGCCCGTTGGGCTGGTTTCCATTGCCTCCTCATAATCAAATAGACCATCATCGAAGAAGTCGGCCTGCATCGCTGGGATAGTGGTACTCATTTTACTAAGAAAAAAAAGGGGTTTGTATTTGAAATCGACAAAAAAGTGATATAATTATTTGGGTTCATTCAATACAACAAGTTTGGTTATAGGACGATTAACTATACCGTTTTGAGTGCGAATATCGGCGACGCGAACATGGCCGTCAGTACCGGTATAAATCTTAACTACTATACCTAACTTCCACGAAGTTGCAGGTAATTGCTCATTCCTTATCACGACTAAATCGTCCACTGCAACCTCCCTTTGGGGATGTTGCCATTTGTACCGTTTGTGTAAACCTACGAGATATTCTTCCTTCCATCTTTCACAAAATTGGTGAATTAAAGCCTTCATCTTGCGGTAACGATTAACTATACTAATTGAACTATCATAAATGGTCGGTTCCGGTGGCGCCAGTATAGCCGATCCAATTAAAAAATGCCCAGGTGTCAGAGCGACCGGTTCGCCGGGATTATCAGGCATTGGACACAAAGGACGAGAATTCAAACAAGCTTCTATTCTGGCCAAAACAGTAGATAGTTCCTCGTAGGTATATGAACAGCACTGGGCCTCTTTCCTAAAATGAAGCTTGAAACTCCTAACGCCGGCTTCCCAGAGACCCCCCATGTGAAGAGCACCCGCCGGTATAAATCGCCATGTCACGCCCTTGTGACCAAAAACGGAGCACAATCTAGCCTGGCATTCCGTCAGGAAAGTCCTAAAGTCCCTGGAGATTTCGTTCGACGCGCCCACAAAATTCGTACCATTATCCGAAAACATGGTCTCAGGACAACCTCTTCTAGAAATGAACCGATTAAAAGCTGCTACAAATTTTTCAGTAGACAAGTCCGAAGCAGCCTCGAGGTGTATCGCCCTCGTAGAAAAACACACAAAGATACAAACGTACCCTTTCGTGATCCTACACGACCTACCACTATAAGTCTTCACATCAAATGGTCCCGCAAAATCAGCGCCCGTTGTTTTAAATGGTCTACCTAGAGTAGTGCGTTCAGGCGGAAGAGCAGCCATTATTTGACTGCATGATCGTTGCCTTTCAATGATACAACGTTTGCAACGACGAATAACTGTTGTCCATCCAAAAAGGGATTCAAGGGTATCAATGAACTTTTAGGTGGCAAGGGCACTTTGTCCATGAGACTCCTGTACTCTCGCGCATAGTATACCCTCTGCGCCGCGATCGCCAAACGTGTTTTCACCATCTTGAGCTCTTCGCCAGAAACCCGGTGGTCCCCATAATAAAATCTACCCCTGTGGGCAGAATTAGCAGAATGAAGAAACCTGAATATATATGCGATAACGCGAATTGCCCTATCAAAGGATGAAAATCTCTCCAAAACATCCTCAAATTCTGAAAAAAATGAAACATGGACCCTCACCTGTCGACGTTCCACATCGGTGTCGAGATTCTCAAGGTTGGAAGCATACCAACTGTCCTTTTCCCGACATAACCGTGAAGGGCCGTGCCACCAGAGTTCACTCCTCGACAGAGTAAGAGGATCCACCCCCCGACTGCACAGATCGGCAGGATTTTCCCCCGACCGAACGTGAAACCAACTACGACCCCCAGTATTCTCCTGGATACGAGAGACCCGATTGGCCACGAAGGTGGCCCAAGAACAAGGCGTCCTTCGTAGCCAGGCCAATACAATGGTCGAATCCGTCCAACAATAAATGCTCCTAATCGGGATCCCAATCTCCTCAGTTACATTCCTCAACAGCTCTGGGGCCAAAACTGCCCCACACAATTCCAGACGGGGCAACGAAATCGATTTAATAGGGGCCACCCTAGTTTTAGAGCACAATAAGTGAGTGCGTATTTCGCCATTTGGTGCCTCAACGCGAATATAAATCGCACCAGCATAAGCCTTCTCCGACGCGTCCGAAAAAACATGAAGCCCAATGATAGAATCCTCGCAATAATCCACCCATCTAGGCATCCGAACGGACTCCACCTGGTCGAAAGTCCCCACGAACTTCAACCATTCCACCTCCGTTGATGCCGGCAGCAAATCGACCCACTCAATATTATCGAGCCAAATACGCTGCATTAGCATCTTAGCCACAATTATGACAGGACTCAACCAACCAATTGGGTCAAAAAACCGAGCTATCACGGACAAAACTTCCCTCTTCGTGTACCCTGATTTTCTCTCCAAAGGTAAAATCTTGAAAAAGAACGAATCCAATTTCGCATTCCAATAAATCCCTAAAGTCTTTGAACAACTAGAATCTTCCAGGACTAAAACCTCCGAGTCTACCAAATGTTCCTTTGGCAATCCACGCAAAATCGATTCCTCATTTGCGATCCACTTCCTTAGTTCAAAGCCAGCCGATAACAATGCTGTAGTTAATTGATCTCTAGCCGCCAAGAGACTAGAGACATCATGAGAGCCGGTCAAGACATCATCGACGTACATTCCCCTTCTCAAAATCAACGAAGCAATGCGGAATTCAGCCTCACAGTCATCAGCCAATTGCAATGAAGTTCGTATCGCCAAGTATGGTGCACAATTCAACCCGAAGGTCACTGTCTGCAACTCATAATCTGTCACCCGATCATCCAAAGAGCTGCGATATAATATCCGCTGAAAGGGTGTATGATCCGAATGAACTAGAATCTGCCGGTACATTTTCGCAATGTCACAGTTAAACACAAACCGAAACAATCGCCAGCGTAAAATCAAACTGACTAAATCAGTCTGCAATGTAGGGCCTACCAGAAGACAGTCGTTTAAGCTATTACCGTTCGACGTAGGATTGGATGCGTTAAAAACGACCCTAAGCTTCGTCGTTTTCCTATCCATTTTCACCACCGGGTGGTGAGGTAAATAGCACGAATCCGTAACGGCGTGATCGCCAATCCTCACTGGCCGCATATGACCCAATCGCAAATAGTCCATTAAGACGTCGTCATACATGGCCCGGACCTCAGGCCTGAGTAAAAGAGAAGCTTCCATTCTTGCAAATTGTTTCAGAGCACTTGACCGTGATATACCCAAATTAATTCCGAGAGGAAATTCAGGCCTAAAGGGCAAAGATATTATATATCTGCCCGTAGAATCCCGTTTAGTGGTCCTCTTATAAATATCCTCACAAATCCTATCCGAAGGTGACAAAATTCTCGTTCTTGGAGTTTTCTCCACTTCCCAGAATTTCAGAAGAGTATGATCCAAATCATCCTCTTCGAATAAGGTAGCAGTAGTCGTAAAAACATTCGTAGAACCATTACCAAAGGAACTAATAGGACCCGTCAGAATCCATCCGAAAACAGTCTTCTGAGCCATAAGCGATCCAAAAATGTTACGACGAATATCACCAAGAATGATGCTAGGGTACACATCCGCACCAAGTAAAAGATCAACAGATCTGCTCTTGTAAAAGTTGACATCCGCCAATTGTATACCAGTTATACTGCTCCGAATATCCGAAGGACAATCAAAGGATGGTAAATTCTCCGATATCGACGGCAAGACAAGAGCACGAGTTCCCAAAGAAAATTCCCCATTCGTTGGGGATCCAATCTCAATCATACAAACTCTCCTACAGATTGATGAACTTTCCCTATTAAGACCGGAAATCCTGACATTCGTCGAATTCAATGGAAGCCGCAATTGTCTCCGCAAACGGTCCGAAATAAAGGACGCCTCTGATGCGGGGTCAATCAAAGCCCTGGCCGGATAAGTAGTATCATGACATCGAACGAAAACCATGGCAGTCCCCAGTAAGACAGAAGAATCCTTCGAAAGATGAAAAACTTGACGATTCAAATTCTCACGAGCGGCGGCCGATGTAGATGGCACCTGAGGTCCCCCATCCGCCGAATGAGTGGGTGACCTAGAAACTGCAGCATCCGAACAAGCTGACTTATTAACTGTATCCCGATGAAGTAAGGTATGATGCCGTTGATTACAAATAAAACAATTATGTTCACTCTTACAATCCTTGACCTCATGTGACTTCAGCAAACAATTAATGCAGCAGCGAAATTTTTTCACGGTTGAAAACCGCTCTCATACCGTAAGTTTCTTAAATCGACGACAAAATCGGAGCATATGAGACTGTCCCGGACACAAAACGCACATACTAACAGAATTCGCACTAGAAACGTGAGCCCTGACCCTCTGCTCCACATTCTTTCTACTACTGTCCAAATTGACAAGATCACGAATACAGTCAAGAGTTTGAATCCGTTCTGTTAAGAAACCATCCAAGTCCCTCCATAAAGACAAGGAAGTTTTATCCTTTACACTTTGCTCCCAAAGCGTAACAGTCTGAGATGGCAATCGCTGAATACAAATGAAGACTATTACAGGATCCCAATTCTGGGTGTCAATTCCATAAACCGACATAGCAGTCAAAAATCCATTAATACCCCGTTGCAGATCCTTCAAAGCCAAACTAGTCTCCCTACTTATCGAGCCCAAGCCAAAAAGAATCTTCAACTGGTTATTAACTAACATACGCGGGTTCTCATAAATATCCTTCAGACCCTTCCATGCAATCTCAAATCCGGAATTGGTCAACGGACATTTCGACACAATCTCCCTAGCTTCCTTTGAAGTCCTCTTCATCAAATAACATAAACGTTCAATATTACTTAGCCGACTGTTATTAATATAGAGGGCCGTGAAAAGATCCCGAAATGTCGGCCACGCTAGATAGTCACCCGTGAAGATGTCCGTATCACATGGTGGAAGAGGTAAATTATGACACGCATCCACACCAGAAGCATCACCACCTCCCACCGGACCCTTTGCCCCAGGCTTGGCATTCAATTCATCACTCTTCACTTTCATCATCCTTGTACACCGGGCATATGTACTAAGAGTGCTCTGATATTTCCCCTCAGCCACCTCCAAAACCTCAGGCTTCGCCTTTGTAGATGTCTCTATATAATCCAGACACTTTTCGTACGTATCCTTGACTTTCGCCCATAACGACTTCAACTCATCATTCATCACCTCGATCGTATAAACGTGATGATCCTCTTCCTTTATCCTGTTGAAGTTCGCCTCAAATTTGTAAATCGCGTCAGTAGCGCGAGTAAAATTGTCAAACGCATTTAATGACATCTTCGTATAAATCCCAAGTCTCCCAATTCAATAACCAATCAAAAAAAAAACGAGACCAATTATAATGACGACTAATCAACCCGACTGTTCAAGCGCAAAGAATAAAGAATAGTCCCCGTAAGAACCTACACAAATTCGATTCTAAATCCCTGAAACAAATGTTAAATTCAGTTCTCAAATATAATGTTCATACAAATAATCGAAACAATTGCTATGAACAAATTACACTACCAAACAATTAAGTGCCGAACGCAAACAAATAGTACTTTACTTCGTACTTTCTCTCTTACAATTTTCCCTGTTGGTACTGTTCTATTAATGTCACGCACTTTTTTCCTTCTCTTTTATAACCAAACTTCTGTATTTTCCTTTTTGTTCTCCGTTGTACCGAAAATATGCTCATGCACATACATACATATAATTATTTTCACTTTTAAATTCAATTTACTAACCTCCTTATATATTCTTCCAAAGAAAATTGGGGATGTTTTTTCTTCTAAATTTCCTCGTAAAAGGATTGGTTTAAACCTGCTATTCCTGAAATTCCCTTGGCGTAATCCGGTTTGAAAGGACCAATGTTTCGGCGAATATCCTCTATGGTCTTACAAAGGAAACACAAGCTTTGTTTTCTATATATATATATATATATATAATTTTTATTGTTGATAATTTTTAATTTTTCTTTGCACGTAGTGCTTTTCCACAATATTCACAAACGAAATCACAAAAACTCTTTCTTTTCATAAATTGCCGACAACATTTAAACCCGTTAGCGGTTTACTCGTTGAAATAAAGCTTTCAACAAGGGTGTTAAAAAAAGTATCCAGTAGTAACACTCTTGAAAATAATATCAGTCACAATACAATTAACAATGTTTAAACAATATTTTTTTTGTAATGTTTGGTATGTTTTTTTGTATATGTGTGTTTAAACAATTTCTCCCGCATTGAACAACCGTTCAACAAGAGTGTATGTCCTTAACATCAACATTAAATTCTGGCCTTTTCCTAGACGATAATACAGGTGCTGGATTTGTATGAAGCTCTATGCTTGGTTCATCAGAATTTTCCAATGTGGATGTTTTCATTCCTCGGAGTTTTATTATTGCTATGATCAACGTGATGATACTCAGGACGAATGCAAGATTCCCGATTGCGTAAGAGTGTGTTTGATGACTACTAAATTTGTTAGGGAGCTCCATAATCTTATTCTCTTGTAAGGTTTTCTGTAAGGACTCAAATTGCTGCAATTTCGTTTCATATAACGCTTCAACATTGCTGGAATTTGATTGGGTATTAGACGGCAAAGAAATAAGAGGTTGTATCAGTGACATGCTAGCATCAAGGATTGTGTATGAAGATTGTACTACAGCTGATTTGGTTTGTTTACTGTTTATGGTGACAGAATCGCGTTGTTGGATCACGTAATTTAATTATATACTACTTTTTACTTTTAATACTTTGATACTTACTTCTTGCACACCTCTCTTTACTTTTTTCTTTCACACTTTTCCTTAATTAATTATAATTGAATTCGCTGTAATATTAAACAAAAAATGAAATGAAGAATAAATGGTTACAGTTGTAACAGTAATTAAAAACAGTTAAAAGACAAAAAACGTGAGTTCTTTTTATGGAAAGTAAAAGTGGGGTTAAGGAGAAATTCCACATCTCATCCATAGTTGAATATAATCATAAAATCATAAGATATAATACGTGTCTTAGTATGCATTCTGGTTCTAGAGTTAGTAATCCTGAACCTTTTATTTCGAATGAAATTATTTCCTTATTACATACTGCGGTGGCCTGTGAAGAAGATATAGTTTCATAGATCCATTGATTCTTTTTGTTTAGTGAAATCCATTTAGAGTTAATCTCTTCAATGTTGCATGTGAATGCAGTTTTGTTGTTAAATAATTGAATGTCGCATGAGTACATCTCTGATTCGTAGGTATAACGAATTTTAATGTTTGTGCAAAGGAAGATATCTGAAGTCATTACCCCACATGTGCTTAATTTAAGCACCGACAGAACTATGAGTTGTTTTCGATCAGTGTTGATTCCTAGAATGTTAGTGCATGGTTTAAATGATACCAGTGTATTGTTGACAGCATTTGGAACAGGAGTAATATAAAACAGCTGAAATTCTTCACGATCGATTAGTGAAAGCTTTTGAAAATAGCATGTTGACGAGCCAGGCTGCCCTTTAGTTTCATTAGCTTATATAGAGTGAGTAGATCACTCCCAGATGTGACTGCAAGTCTAAGTGACAGAGGCAAATGATCGTTTTTTTTCACCGTGTGCATTCCCTAGCTGCTGTGGAGATAGAAGTAGTGGATTGATTTTTCCGTGGTGAGTGTCGATAAGAGGGTCAAGAATTGATGATTGTATCTTGAATAAGTTGTTTGCCATTAAGATCAATTCCAAAATTTCAAATGTAAACAATTGCGAGAGTTCTAATTGAACTATTGTACTGTTTATTGGGTTTATTGAATCTGCGTTAATATTTATCTCCCTTTTTATATGGTCGAACTCTCTTTTGATATGGTTTTGCTTCATGATTTTAATAGTTGAGTCCACAACTGATGTTTGGTTTTTAAGTAATTTTAGTAACTATGAGTCATTTTCTTGAACCTTGATTACTATATCTGTTATGACATCTGTTTGGCGTATTCAGAGTCCAATTTACCAAATAATGAATTTGCTATGTTTCCAACGATGCCTACAGCTCCTCTTTTGCTTCTTATAAGTCGATTTTCTAGCAGTAGGTCAATTTCCATATTTCCAAAATGGCTTAACATCTTAAAACATAATGTACTTGGTCTCATTAATTGACAAAGCGATTGGAAGTCTTTTGTGTTTTTGATAAATGTAGATGTTTCATTTCAGTAGGTGGTTAAGTCATAATAAACGACGATATTTCATTCAGAATTTGAAGAAGTGACAATGCCAAACTGTTCAAAGTGGAGATTCAATCCTTTTTTAAATCTCTCATTTGTAATAGGAACTTCAAATACCAATTGAAACATAAGTAACAAGGCTAGCAAGGTTAAGCTGAGGTTTACTTTTAAGTTGCATTAAATGCAGAAAAGTATAATATAAGTAATTTAAGTTATTTCAAATCGTGGGAAAATGCTTATTCAGCAAAGAATTCTGTGCCAACGAAGGGGGAGATTTTAATTGACAGGCAAAGAACTTGCTTCGATAAAATCTCTAACTTGCGCACCTTCCGCTGAGTAATAACAAGGTAAATTGGCGTATCTCCGCGGTATAAAATATAGGGATATTTGGCGCTAGATGCCAAATTGATTAGCGTGTCCTTTCGCTCAACAATAAAAGGTTACAAATTGGCATATCTCCGCCGTATAAAATATAGGGATATTGGACGTTTGAACAGACCACTGGATGTTTTATCTTCTGCAAACCTCACGATTCCATCTTCACCAGGATACGTTTGAGTAATTCTGGCTATTGGCCATTTCATAACAGGTACATAATCTTCTTTTACTATTACCATGTTACCGATTTTTACATTAGTGCATGATTTGTTCAATTTATGTCGTTGCTGTAATTCATTTAAATGTTTGGACAACAATCGTTTCCAAAGTTGCTGCTTCAGGTGAGACAATAGCTTCCAATGTGCCAGATTTGAAACGTTGCTGGTTGTTGCCTTACTCTATTTGGGAGGTAAGAGCTTCCCCTATAAGGAAGTGGCCAGGAGTCAATGCTTTAAGGTCGTTTGGGTTTCAGACATTGGAGTGAGTTAAGTATCGCTTCTATTTCAATTATTATTGTATTCAATTCTTCGTGCATTACACATGCTGTAGAAATGCTACGAAACAGTAAGTGTTTTGCTGATTGTACTGCAGCTTCCCAAAGTCCTCCAAAATTAGGTGCTCTCGGTGGGATGAATTGAAAATGCTTTCCCTTTTCGCTAGCAGTAGAGACATTTAGTTCTGATAGCTGATTTTTAGTCCCTATAAAATTGGTTGCATTATTCGAATAAATATTTTGGTAGTGGCGCAGCTTCAATGTGCCAATAAACGCTTCAGTGGTAAGATCGGAAACTAATTCCAGATGTACTGCCTTTGTGGAAAAGCAACAAAATATGTCTATATAGGTCTTTATTGGTTTTTTACCACGGATCTTGTAATGGATTGAAAATGGCCCGCAATAATCAACTCCAGTATTGATGAAGGACGGACTGTTTGCATAGATTCGGTCGCATCTTAGCACATCTCATGCAATGTTGAAGGATGGATCGTTCCTTTTCCTTTGATAGGATAATGATTATTTTCTATGTGAATCCTTTCAAACAGCAGCTTAATGAGGGGATCATTATATGGTAGTAACATTGGAGGCTTCTAATCATCCACCAACTCTAAGGATGCCTTCTTTGTCGAGAAAGGGTGTAAGACTTTTAATGGCACTCCTTTTATCAATTTCAGCATATTTTTAAGTTGTGTAATTTCTGAGGAAAATTCAATGCCTTGAATAAGTTTGATGATTATAAATAATGAGACATCTAGCTCGACTGGAGTCAATGTTCTGTGTGTTGGACGTTTATTTTTCTTCAGTTTTGCGTTTTTTGTGAATCTAAGCATGTAACCCAGAATTCCATGTTGAATTTTATATATAAAATCCTTAGAAGGCATGATACTAATTGCGAGCGCCAAATTTTTTTTTCTGTTCGATGTCACATATTATACGTCGAGTAAATTTAACTGGGCATATTTCTTCTTTTCCATATAGTAATAGTGCCCCATGGAACCATAAGCTGCATTCCCGAAGTTTTTTGGCTGATATACCTGTGGAAATTATGTCGGCTGGATTATTCTGTGATGGAACGTGCCGCCATTGATCGGTTATCGTGAGTGACTGAATTGTGGCTACACCGTTGTCACAAATGTTGAATAAAGATTTTTGTTCTGACAACAAATGGTGCCAATAGTCCAATAGGTCAGACGTCGCATTGCCTGATTTTGAGTTAGTTTAGCTTTAATCCGCAGACGATCTGATTTCGGATGCCACACAGTTATTGTTGTTGGTGAAATCAAGGTTTACCTGCTGATTACCTAATGGAATTTTCTGTAGCAATAGTGGATGGTTTGCACACCATATTTCTAACTAAAGACCGTGAGTTTTTAGTATTGCAATGAGCTCATCCTGAATTTTAATAGCAGTACTGAGATGGTCTGAACCAACCAATCCATTATCAACATTATCTTTTAGAAATTGTCCTTCGTATGGATAGTTGACCGTGTTTTCATCTTCAAGCACCTTGTTGCGGGGTATGGTGCTACTTTTGGCCTATACGTTAACGTATTTAATTTGAAGTAGCTTATAGGAAGTTTTGGGCCATCTCTCCAAATAATTATTTGGTGTTGATGATCATCAGAGTTCACTAATATCTGTCTGTACATTTTCTCGATGTCGGTTGTAAAGACAAATCTTTTCAGTCGAAAACGAAGCAATACGGAAAATAGCGCCCTGTAGTGTATACATGTCGTCATGTGACATGTAGCGCAACAACTACTTGAACTACATTTGTTGAAGTGTGGCAAAAGACCACCAAAGTAAATTAGGACAAAAGTATCGAATTTCAACAATACTCTTAGTTTACTTTGTGGCTGTCCGCCTTCATGTTGCTGACACATGTAAACAATAACAATAATAATGATTTGACAATAATGTAATTTAACAATAAGAATAATGATAGTAAAATTGAGTGAAAATGAGAAGTCACTCAATTTAGATGATAAGAAATTAGTATATAAGCAAGGTTAAATTGTTAATAAAATTAAGATTTAAACTGAATACTTAACGTCATTTATTTCTTGCAACTCTGCTGGCAGTTCTTTCGAACGCCTACAAGTTGAGCTGTCTTCCTCGTCAGCTGGGTAAAAATAAACGAGGACTATAGGGAATTGAATTAACACACAATAAACTCTTTTCAAGGCGATCTTGTCTTTCTGCATTACACTGTATCATTAAACCTATTACAAGGCGATCCTGCCTTTACACCTTTAAACTTATTACATCCCTCTGACCGTTGGGCCAGTGTACAATAAATCGATCAAGAAGTAACCTGTTGATGTTGTTGCCGATGCTTCGAATACATCTTTTAATTTCGTTGTAGTACTATCGGGTTTTAGGACACAGTGATGTGGAATGAAATATCTAGGATGTTCGATGGTATCAATGTTTACTTTTTGCATGTGTCCAAGTTCCTCATATTCCCTTGAGAGTCACCGCTCCAGTGCCAAAAATCTGTTTTAAGCGACTGTGTGCCCTAATACCGAAGGGTTTTCTCTAAATCAAATGCGAACTACAAAGCGACCTTCCTGATTAATATGCACATGCTGATTAAAATGTAGTTCACACAGCTTGCCTGCAGGTGAAAGTAACTTTGTATCAGTTTGAAGTTTATCTAAAGCTAAGTCTAGACGATATGTTGAATCAGCATATATATGCTGACATCCATTTGCTTAAAAATAGCAGCAAATTACTGTGTCAGCATATTTTATATGCTAAGTGTTTACTCGATATGCTGAAATTACCAAATTTTTTGATGTCAACATATGTCAGCAAATGAAATGTCAGCATACGATTTTTGTGTTTACACGATATGTTGAATTTTATATGGTGATAAACATATATGTATGCTTAGTCGTATGTTTGTCAAGTGACACTTAATATTATCATTTTGAAGTTTAAAAATTATCAAAAATTAAAAAAATTATAATGTCGTCAGAGGAAATACCATTGGCTATTGCTTTGACCATGGTAGTTTTTGATGAGGACGAAACGGATTTCAAACCAAAAAGACGCAGAATTTGGCGGAAGAAATTGGTAGAACGGCAAGAGGAAGAAGGCTTTTGCGAAAAATTGTACAAGGAATTGGAAGGGGAAGAAACATTCCTATATAAAAATTTTTAACGCATGGATATCCATCAGTTCAACCATTTACTTTCTTTAATAGCCCCAATAGTTACTAAACAGAATACGGTTATGCGGTTCTTTTCTTTCTGCGGACTCAACGGGTCATATATTACATCCTCATCAGAGCAGTAATCATTATCCAAATCAACGTGATGATCTGTGATCTGTATATCCATTTCTAAATATATTCGTAAATAATGTACATACATACATATACAC
Organism: Trichopoda pennipes; assembly: GCA_030448955.1. Classification (NCBI taxonomy): domain Eukaryota; kingdom Metazoa; phylum Arthropoda; class Insecta; order Diptera; family Tachinidae; genus Trichopoda; species Trichopoda pennipes. The sequence goes on along the minus strand of JASKUP010000004.1, from coordinate 4,693,270 downwards.
ATGTAAATAAATAAAACACTTTTTGCATAGAATAGCAACAATATTAAAATATTGCAAAGCTTACCAAGTAGAAAGCAAAATCCAAAGAAAAACACAAAGAAATACAAATATGTACAATAATAATAATGAAAATTTATCAAATGTTATTGTTTACATTGACATGTGGAGACCTGTGCCGTTTAAATAGTACGGCGCCGGTAGGAGATACAAAAATGTGCCAATAGTTGAGAGCCGACTGTAAGCTTAAAATCTTCTGCCTATACGTTGAGTTAAGACTGTTAAAATCGTACATTGTTGGTACATTTATTATATATTCATTAGTTAAATTTCATCTATATTTCGTATTGTGTGTAATTAAAAATTGTTTAAATCACAAACCTATATGCATCCCCAAAAATTTTTGCCTATAGTATAGAAACCTCATTGGCAGCTCGACTCAGCCGGCTATCAACCATACAGCGCATATGTATACAAATTTAGCATATGCTGAAAAGCTTGCATACACTTTTCAACAAATAACATATCTGTTAGCAAACGCAGGAAATTTGTCAAACACTAACAATATGCTGTTTAGACGATATGTTAACATTGCCAACATACGTTTGCTGAAATTGTTAACAAACTGTTAGCAAATGGTTGTAAGCATACGTATGCTAAAAAAAATTTTGCGTCTACACGATATGCTGCTACCTCTATCGAATTTTTCAGCATAAATATGTTGATTCAACATATCGTCTAGACTTAGCTTAACTTCCAGAGTTGTTCTATGGTCTCTTACAACGAAGCAGTGTGGTTTCATATTGCGCACGTTAACTCACGTTTTTTTTGAAGACTTGAATAATTTTTTATTGTACCACCCACATCCAACCAAGAACTGTATAATTTAAAGTGGGTAGATTGTTCCTTAACTGTATCGTTCCACCTTGTATAAATCTATAAAATAATTCTGCTCCCAAAAGAACATCTATATTTTCCTGTTAGTGAAATTGTTAATCTGCCAATGGGATATTGCTTGGAGTATTCCAAGTAGATATGTCAATATGTTGATCTGATTGTGGATTCGCATGATAATGAGATCTTTTTTGTGTTTTACTAATACCATCAATGCAGAGTGACGCTTCTATTGAGGTTGATAGGTTTTGAATAACACGTTTCGAAACCAGATTTACTTGTGATCCGGAATCAAGTATGGGTCTAAATTCGTCTGAAGAGCCATTAGGAGCATTGATGATTACTTTTGCTGTTCCTAAAAGTACATAGTCCTGGCGTCCGCCTGATGGATTGGTAGCTACTAATGATATTACCGCTGTATTACTCAAGGAGGAAGGTAGCGTTGTGAATGATTTTGGATGTATCTTATTAGTTCTGGTATTGCCTTTCTTTTCTATGTAAAGTAAAATGTGTGTTTTTCTCACATTTTCTATAGCTACTTGCAGTGCAGGTTTTCGAACCGTGATCAATTCCGAAGCAATTTACACATAAACCTTGATGTTGTACCCAGCGTAGTCGTTCTACTTCTGATAGCTGCAAAAAGTTGCTGCAGTGATATAATTTGTGGTCACTGTTATTGCACAATCTGCATGTACTATTGTTTGTTTTATTGGAAGTTATAACTGTTGATACCCCTATATGTGCCGGTTTTTCTTTTGGAACAACTGCCTCTAAGGATTGTAATTGAAATTCCAAGAATGATAAAAATTCAGTGATGACTGACACATCTCTTGGATTAGTCAATGACTACATATATCTGATGTGAATGTTCTTGTCGACTTTTTTAATCAGTCACTGTTATAGAATTGCATCCCAAGATGATGTCGGAATTCTCAAATTATTAAGTGCAAGCAAGCACTCCTTTGTGGTATCTTGAAACAGCTTAATCGATAATGCAGTTGTCGTTACAGAAGGCTGGTTTAGTATTTTGTCTACTAGATTAGCTACCAGAATTCTTTGTTGTTGTAAGGATCCTTCAACGTTTCCCAGGCTGCATTATAATTTGTTTTAGATAAGGAGAATTGACTTTTCCCAACAAATTGTTCTTCAAGTACCACATCATTTGAATGGCGGAAATTGGTTGCTTATCCACCATTTCAGAAAATGAGTCATGAAGCTCTCGCCATTTGAGATAGTCACCATCAAATTTGGGTATAGTCAATTTTGGTAAATTTACTGTGCCAGTTTTTGTTGCCACAGGCATAATATTGATCGTCTGTCCTAGTTAATCCTCCTAAGAGCCGTCTTAGAGCTGATAAACGGGCGTCTAACCTTCTTATGGTACTGCTTGAGGTTTCAAAATTTTGTAATGCATTATGCTGTGGATTTAATTGCTCGGATATGAAAATTTTAGAAATATCGGCGGCTGTTTTGGACTTTCCTTCTGGTTGTGCTCTAAGGCGTTTCGCTTTCTCAGTGAATAACTTCACATAATCGGCGACTAGACTTCTGATTTGTCGTAAAAACGTTCGGCAAAGTAGTCCAATTTCATCAGGTAATTATCGCAAGCATCTCGTATTTTTGAATCTGTTGCTTGAAATTCTCCCCAGGATTCTTGAAGACGTCGCAATCTTTCTTCAAAATATTCAGATGATATTTTTCTTGCGGCTGAATCCTTTTTGAAGTTTCTTATTATATTCTGGATTATTTCTCCCTTTTTTTTGAGGCCTAATAGATTTTTCATTGAATCCATGTTGAGTTGTTGCATGATCGTTACCGCTTGCTGGTGGGGAAATCACTAAACTGTAGTTATCAAAAACGTGTGTAATTATAAGGACTGTTGTCTTGTTGATTGTCGGCGTATATATAACTTATAAGGATTGTTGTCCTTACTGAAGCGTGGTAACCAAAATTATATTGATGACTTAAAAGGACTGTTGTCCTTGCTGCAAATGTGTTAAGATGACTTGAAGGACTCAAAATGTAATTGCTCAAAAACTAGGGGCAACCAAAAATGTAGGAATTCGATTAATATGACTTAAACCAAACACATAACAGAACAGAACACTTAAGCTAAATTTTGTAAATAATAATTTTATTGCAATTTGATATGTCAACCAAAAAAAAATGCAACTGCTACTGTAATTCATAAGCAAAAATTATTTAAATAGTTATGGAACCAAAATAAGACATTAAACAAAAAGTAAACGGTTAATGAACTAACATAGTTAATTGTTAGCAAAATGATATAGTCATAGTCATATATATTTACACACATTAAAAATTTTAGTATGCCTAGAAATAAAACTCATTAGTATACAAACTCGTATAAACAGTAAAATTAAAGGGAAAATGTACAACTTACAACCACATAGTTTCGTCAAACCAGTTCGAACGAACATGTCGAGTCGTAAATAACTAATTTGTGCTTACAACAAAAAAAGTAAGAAGAATTTTCTAAGTTTTCCGGAAAATTTTATAATTTTTTTTCATACAAACCATATCCTGAAAATTTCGAATGGAATAAAAAAAATCAGCCTAATCGCTTCAGCCGTTCTTACGCCATTACATTACACACGTGGAATATTATTCGTTTGCATTGATATTAAAACATTTTCAAGATTAAGATGGGTGAAAAAAACAAGAAAAAAACCTAGTTTGTTTAGGGTAGAAAGGTTTGTTATCTCCAAAGACAACCCAGCTCAAAGAGCGCATGAAGGATAATAATTATACAATTGCAGTTCCTAAATTTGTTCTCTCTCTCTCTCTCTCTCTCTCTCTCTCTCTTTGGAGATAGGTATTAACCGCCTGATTTCCTGAATGACATGAAGCATTACAATGATTTGCGAGCTTATTAAAAGCTCTAAAGATTGTTTGAGAAGGTAAAATTCACAGCTTTCTGCACTGCAACGGCATATGCTTACACACCCTAGGAAGACTTTAGCTAATATTCTTGTAATAGAATCCAGTCTTTAAATACAAAGGTGGCGATCCTACAACTTAAGTAAGTGAAGTGAATGCAAGCATAATTGCTATATTGTAAGTTAAATCACTATGCTCGGCTACATATTTCAAAAAGCTTATATAACTAGGCCTAATCGCAAAAATATAATATTCAGATAAAACCTTTAAACACCAAGGAAAGTTTCAATAAATTGCTCTACAAGCAATTTGAACTACAAACTAAAGTTTCTGGATAATTATAATTTATTTGAAAGGCCATAAAATCGTGTGCTAATCACATCAAAAATTTCTTTTTGATATTAATTGCCGTAGTGGTAAAAAATAATCTTCTCATAATTCCTGTTAAAGCTATAGTCTCATGAATTGGATTTCGCAAATTCGATGTTCAATAAATCTTCTCAAATAGATTTAATTCTTGGCAAAGGTAATAAGAGTAGCTTAATATAAAAGGCATTGGTAGCAAAGCATTGACATACAACACTATTTTCGGATGGGTTCGTATGTTGCTTCATCATATTTTCCCATAGTTTGCAACTTATTTTTTCTAAAGGAGAACTTTTATTTTATCTTAATTTTATTGTATAATTTTATTTCTTAAGACATAATTGTTATTTGTTGAGTAATATTCTTCGTACAATTGAAATGGAACTGTGTTAATTATCACTATCAAGAAAACAAATTAAAATTTGCAAATGTAATTACAGCACATTACACGTTTTTTGAGTATTTATCATGGATCCTAAGGGACATTTAAATACTTCTGTTGCACTTCCACCTTGCGCTACCAGCCATCCCAAACTGCAAAATAAAAGCAAAGAAATTATTACAAAAAGCTATATTTGGTAAGTTTTTCTAATAAAGAAATACTTAAAAAAATGATATAAAAGGGTTTTGTTAAGAAATAATTATTTTACATTTTACAACATAAATATCATTTTAAATTAAAATCACTAAAATTTATTGTTGATTGTTTCGCTAGTTCCTATGACTTTTTCGTTGGTTGCTCAACTCAACCCGTCATATTTCAGATAAACTAAAACAAAAAAATAAATAAACACATTAAGAAATGTAACCAAAAATAACGCCACTATTGATTATTCGTATTTTGCTTAAGCCTTGATGCTTTGCCGTTTAAGCGCAAAAGATATTTCTGGTTTTAAGTTTTGCACTTTCAAAGCGTAAATATCATGTTAAAAGAAACGTGCCAATTGAATTTTTCTCGTTTATATATCAAATATGGACGAAATGTTGAAAGCCTTGTACGAAATTATAAAAAAGTTTGAGAAAATTAAAAATATATGAAAAATGAAAAAAAAAATACAATTATGAAAGGCATCGACAACAAAACTGTTCGCTTAGCACAAGGAGTCAGTTTAGGCGGGCGACCACTTCTTGGTTTCTTTTCTACACTATTAGTTTGATTATATTTCCGAATAATTGTTTGAATGCTTGGTTTTGGATGCCCGACCAGTTCTCCAATCTCTCTTAAAGATTTATTTTCCTTATAATATTTCACAATTAGCTCATGTTATTTAACACAGATTTCATTACCGATTTTGGTTAAATTAACACAACTAGAAAATTAATATCGAACAATTAAACTTCTTTCTAACTAACGGTATCTAGTAAAGTCAGACCTGTTGTCTTTTGGGTATTCTACTTCAAAGCCGTATGCAGACTTTTCTGTGTTTGAAAAATGAATTTTTTATAATTAATATTTTTGGATTAAAATTTGTTTGTTAAAATTTATTGTTTATTGTTAGATTGGATTTGTTTGGAATATATTTTAATGCTACAATGTTTACAGAGATCTCCAAACCTAGCTTTTCAATGGGGTATGTAGACTTTACTGTGTAACTGTATGTGCTAGACTATAAAACGAAATTATTGCGAGTTTCTTGTGCTCGGATGGCTTCAAGGGTATCCCTCCTCAACCTATTGTGGCCGCCAAAGTTAAGAGGGTTGGGATGTTGTTCAACTGTGCTCACATACTTTGTCGCGTATTTTTAAAATACCGCTTTTACTACAGGTACCTTTAGGTCTTCATGACTTCTAGAATTTTTAACGCTCCATGGATCTACACTAATATGCAAAGAATTTTGTTCTGCCGACTTTGAATTTTTTTAAAGCTTGCGATCGAGGCATTGCCGCATAACTCTTATTCGTAGTACTATATTGGCTTAAGGATTACATTGTAGAATAAGAGCTTGCAATCTAACTTCAGGGCTGAATTTCTGCCTATTAGTCAATTTAGTTGTAGTTCAAAGTTAATCGATGGTTCAAGTGAATGTCGAGATATTTCATTTCATTATGCTGTGCTATTGCTTGCTTTGTTGTTAATCGTTATGGTAGAGTATGTGCCTTTACGTAGAGTTAATGTAACATCAGTGCATATATGCTCGTTTACTCTTATTTTCCAAGGCCTCAGCCATTCCTCTAATTTGTAAAGCTCCTGTAAATTTTGTGATGCCATTTGGTGGTTATCATGGACGCTAGGAAATGTAATAAAATAATGTGTAAAAACGTCATCAAAGTTGAAAAATTTTTGTAAAATCTACAAAATTTGTGTTTGCTGGTCAATAACACCCAAATTTCCCAAGTTTTCGTAGATAAATTTATACATCATTCGAAAGATCTCAGCTTCTTCTTTCCAACTGTAGTATCGTTAATTCGGATCATTATCAACAAAGTTACAGGCTTATAAGTGCGCAAAGGTACAAAAACCGGGTTTTTAACCGTAAATCCAGATTTTAGAGGTGTCCGGCAAATTTCAGTACTGGAATCTTGTTTTACTCGACAAGCCCTACAAGAAAAATAATATCCGGTCCCAGGTTTTTCTATTTCATTCAATTTTGTAACACTGTGTAATTGAATCAACCAATGTCATTTAATTCACAAAAATACTGTGATCATAATACTGTTTATTAAAATACATAACCTGAAAAAATTAAGTTAATTTGAGGTTAGAGAACTACATTTATTACAATTTAATGTTACATATTAATTTAATAAACGTTTAGTTTTTGGGTTTCTTTATTGCAAAATAATTAGACAACTTTTAGTTTTAATTAAATTACACGATTATTCACGTTTATACACAAAATATACGATGGTAACTTTGCGACTAGCGGATAACAACTGTTGTATCAAGTGTTGTGTCTTCACTTGATCACACTTTCCAGCGGATTGACTGACTCGTAATTGAGGGAGGTTTTATATATTATTTTGAAGGGTGTAGAGTTCACTAAAATGCTCTAAATCTCCACATATCGAAAGTTATTTACTACGTAAGATCGTTATTATTGATATATGCTTACATTCTCCGACGAGGTTTACTTTATTTTTGCATGATTTTACGTCAACCCGCGTCAAATTTGGTTTGTGGACAAACCGGTTTTGGTATTTGCCATCTTCAGTGTTCTCTCTATACTAGTTGCATTTTATTGTCAGTTGTGTTAATATAATTCGTCTTGTTCGTATCACTCTTCGTGCTATTCCTGTTGCCTTCGTCACTTTCTCGCTTTTTGTCTGTATCTCTATCTCTCCTTTTTCGTTAGTTTGTTTTTACCTACTTAGTATCTCCGTCTCTGTCTGTCTCTCTCTCTCTCTGCCTGTTCATTCGTCTCTTAATCGTTTCACACCCATGCTTGTTATTCGTTTGTGTTTATATGCGAATCTATTACGTTTTTTCCTATGACATAATAATCTGTAATTGTACGTTTATGAGCTTCCTTATTGCTTTGGTTTTGTGCACCTGTGTAACGTGTTTGTGTTAGTGTAATTTTTGTTTTCTTGTAAAAATGTTTTAATGGTTAAAATATTGTGTCTGAAGCAGTGTTTATTTGTTCATTTATTATTCGTCCGTCAAATGTTTTGTGTTTGTATATTTCCATGTTTTCTAATACATTTAGTCTCCTTCCTTTGTACCGTGTATGTAGCAGTTTAAATGTTGTTTTTATATGTCCTGGTGAACACTTGTTGGTAAACATATTGTTTGCAAAATTTGATTCTGGAGTTGATTTTCGTTCTCGTAGTTTTTTGTTGTAGTCTCTAATGTGTTCCCCAAATCTGGTCTTTTCGTCGTGTTTACCTGATATTTGTGAACTCCTTGTTTATCTAGTATATTTGTCTCGGTTGTTTTATTCTGTAGGATTCTGCCTAGGTTGTTTCCTGTTCTGCAGTATTGATGTTGTGTTTTCCAAAGAAAAAGTTTGTGCGTTGATTTTCCCATATAAGTTAATGTAGCCCAGTTTTTCTTATCATTCTCCCGTTCTTTGTTCGTCATAATTTGTTTCTTGATGTTGTCTACAAGGACTTAATATAACGCTAGCAGGACATAATAATATATATGTATATAATATAATATAATTATATATGTATAAAATATATATAATATATGTATATAATATGAAATATATATAATATAATAATAATATAATATACAATATATTACTACAACAGGAATATATATAACATCTTGATTGAAATAACGTGTCGATTTGGTTAATTTTTGTTAATGTTTGAAGATAATCAAAGGTTTTTACGGAAATAAGAATTGTCTAGGCCAACTGATGCGACCACTTTTTTGATCTCCGGGTTACTACAGAACAGATAAATTGTTAAATAACTATAGGAAAACAATTCTTTTAACGTAAAATATCTTTTTTATGAACTTGCAGCCGTAACTTCCAATACGAAAAATGGATATGCGCAGTTATTTTTCGAAAATTTAAACCACGGTAAACGACAATAGAAACTGTATATTTTCTTAATTCTTTTTTGTTTCGTTCGTTATACTCTTAAGCTAAAGAATTGATTTATATTGTTTCACGATATATTGCGTTAAATACTTGTCGAGCTGCATTCCATTACAACAGTGCAAACCACTTTGTTGCTGTTGGGACGATGAGGTTTGTAAATCTGCATTGTAAAATATCGAAATATGCAATGGCTTGGGTTGCGTAAGTGATAAAGTAAAATTGGCAATGTTAATTCCACTTCCTGAATCAGTGCGTTCGTAACGTCATGGAGAATTAGCTGCAGCATGTGTACGAAACGCACCGATTATATGTTTGGTTCACACCCCTTCTATCGATATCGACTCCTGAGAATGAGGACAAGCCGTCGTTTATTCCACCAATACGCATGTATGTTAAAATTGAAACAACGATTATCATTCATCAGATTTCACTTTACCTTCGGGAAGCCGTAAATGCGAATGGAAATGTACAGGATAGTGGCCAGATAACGACTATAAAAGTAAAGTGTATTGCAAGTCCGCAATATATCCATTAATATTCTCAAAATACCATCTCATACATACCGCACAACAGATTTATGCATAGGTTAAACTTGCAATACGCAGTTGATAGAAATTTTTGAAGAGTTATTTCCCGGCCAATTACGCATGGATCACAATGGCATGGATTTCATTGTAAATCATCGAAAAACATTCGAAACGTTTTCCATGACCATCATTAGTACCAAACACAATCATCGGAAATGAACAATGGAAGATCCATAATCGTGAAATCGCATCAACTGAACATTCAGGTTGACAATCGTTGGTATTCCCCACTACTATCGAAGACATTCAAAGCACATAGCAACGTCGAGTTTTGCGATTCTGTGAAATCCTTTAAATAAAGCAAATATGTCACCAAAGGATATGGCTGTGATTAGGAGTTGGTGCAGAGAATTCTAACAGTGAAATAACGAAAATGGGCCGCTATATTAACAGCAATGAAGCAATATGGAGCATTTTTCCATTTCTTATTCATGAATTCCAATTGTTATTAACTTGTCAACATATCGAATTTGACCAGCTTTTTTGAAATACGTTATGACTTCACCTAAACGCTGCCAGGATATTGTACTTGGAATCATTCGGCGAAATATTTGGCACCTATTGCGAGGCGTGTCAACGTGCACGATTGTTAGCGAAGGAGACTGATTAGGATAACACCCCGGAGATACTATGCATTCGTCAAATTTTCATCAAGTGCGAACGTGCTTTCCTCATAAACCAATTGATTTTTTGAGTAAATACAAAGATGCCATATGTGATGATATTTTGTATCAGATGCGTATACGACATTAAATCGAAGAACTAAACGAAGCGTTAATTATGGGCACGTGCTTGTATTATATAATTTAAGCAAGCCAGCTCTCAGTCGCATTTATCAAGAGTTGCGATGCGAAGAACTACGTGATGGCGATCTTTGAGGAAATCAGTTCTGTTAATTCGAAAACAAAACTATATGTACCACACTTGTGAAAGTTGTACTGTTGTTTCAGCTAGTTCCAGTGGAACTTTAAAAGCTTTTTGGTTGCATTGATACAAGCAACTTCATCAGGAACCGCAGCTACATTATTGGAAGGCGGCCTAATTTCTCATTCAGTAGTCAAGTTGTTAGTGAGTATGCAAATCAATGATTTTTTGGGGTGAGTGTACAATGGCATTTAAAAAACCTTAAGAGCCATTAGACAAAATGATCCACAACTTACAAAACAATCAAAAACAATTTGGTGGTGCGACGATTCTGTTGGTAGGTGACTTTCAATAAACTTTTCCAGTGATTATATGATCAACGTCAGCGGAAGAAAAGGTTTTAATGATGCATGTTTTAAGTCTCCCGTTTTGTGCAAATACGTCAAGAAACTTGGCTGGCATTACGAGCGGTTTTATTCAAAATCCACTCATCCGAAAGGTACTTACAATCATTGACCAGTATTATAAAAATCATTATTAGATGACCGATATTGGCTGCTGCGAAAAAGATTGACGTCAATGAATTTAAATTTCTCACGAACTGGTGGCGTAATGGCGTAACAGAAGCCTTTAGTACTACCTAAGAAGGTGTCGCCAAATATACAGCCGAGTTTTAAACTCGCTTGTATTACCGGGCTACCATCTCAAAGTCTCCAACTAGAAATCGGATCGCCAATTATAATCCAATTATATACTAATGACGTCTTTGCAACGTCACAAGATTTGCGTAAAAAAAGCTATTGAATGGTGTTATTAAAGCAGCAATACTTTGAGAAAATTACAAAAGAGTAGATACTATATATTCCAATGCCTCTAACATTTTAAACACTTACAGTTTCCGGTTTGCGTTTCCAATATTAATCTTATAAACGAAAAAGAGACAACTTTAACCTTGAATAATACCTTGACAATTAAGGACGCACATAAAGGGAAACATATTAATGTATGTATGGCACTTTTACATCCTAGTAAAAAAACGAAGGTTAGACATTCTTAAGAACATAGAACTCTACAAAACTGACAAACTTAGACACAATTTTCACACCACTAAAACTACTCATGCACTCAAGCAAACGAAAAACAGTTTCAGACGGACGCACTTACCTGTTTAGTAATAAAAGACGGAAATATTAAGAATTAGCTCAGCATAAAATACGAGGTGGCGGACGAGTATATACGATCTTAATGAAAGAACTACCTAAACCCGAGCATTAACTCACCAGTTCAGTTTAGCACACGGCTTGAGAATGAAAGCGTCTGTAGTTCATACCGAACAAACAGCCGGCAAAAACGGAAATGAATAACAACAGTATTTAATTTACTGGCGGCACAAATCCAAACAACTTAATACTTGGGTAATTATACTAATTTCTAGTTGATTTTGTATGTCATTAACTTGACCTTTAACTAGTTAGCAGTTTCTTGCCAATTTTATTGTTCCTGACAACGTCTTTTACAATTTGCTGTTGTTAGTGCCAAATACTATGACTAAAGTGTCAATACTTTCACGGCCACAAAGGTTTAAAGATATGCCAATTTTTCGTTGCTCCAAATCTGTAGCTATTGCAAAAACATCGTAGTTTTGCCTAAACACACGCCAGTTCTCTGATAGATACTAGTCAAATTTAAAAGCTACAGAATTTATATTTACTTCGTCTTCCTTTATTTGATTATTTTCGCTTTTAGTTCTACTTATTGTTATTATTCCGCGCCGACTGCTTCATGTAGTGTTTATCAGTAAGTTTGTAAAAGGAAAAATTAAGTTTTTCACTATAATTTTCCCTTTTACAGAATGTTTACTTCTGCCAAATAAAATAAAAAGAGCAATATACATAAGCTTTAAGATTTTATAATTTTTTTATTATATTTATTATTGTTTTTGGAACTTAAGCATATTTCTTATAAATGAAATTAACAACAAAAATTAAAATATTTTTTCTTTAAAAGAATGTTAACAAAAACAAGGTAGTAATGTAGTTAATTAAATGAATTATATATAACCTTTAAAAAAATTAACAGAATATCATTTATTATTTTCCAACAAATTGGGCATAACGTTTCATTTCCTTTTGATTTACCTGCTTCATTTATTTGCTGATAGCAAGACTGGCAAACCTTCGAATGCTTACAACACTAATTGCCTTTCCTTATTGCAAAAAATTACGCAGAATAGAGTTTCTTTATGGTTATTATTGTTTTCCGTATAATTTTCTTTTAGATCTTCTTTATTTTCATTTTCAAACTCATCATCGAACGTAATTATTAAATGGTAAAATATACAAGTTAATTTTATAAATTTCAATAAAAACATATAAATATTCACTTCCTTTTTTCATCCACTGATGCTCAAAGTACTTTACAAAGGGTTGCATGAAACTGTCTCGCGATTGTCCACTAATAAATTTTCCATCCATGGCTTCTTTTCTTAAAAGAAGGTAAGCTTCAGTAATATGCGAAGGTTTCAGCAATGGCAGGTATACAAATTTTGAATATAAGTGCCATTTTACACGCTTCAACTTTTCTTTCTTTCTAATGAAAAAAAAACAAAAGTTGAGCAACAAAAGTTGAAGCGTGTAAAACGGCACTAAGCTTTTGGCTTGCTTACTTCTATTCAAATGAATTATGAATCCCGTTATTTTAGATGCTTTCCTGCTAAGAGCGTTGGTATAATGAAACCAACAGCCGATCATTTTATACGTATTTAAAGGCGTTGTGTATGCCGAAATCACTGATCATGTTTTTATGATTCATATCTATTACATTTTATTTTATATGTATATTGTAAAATGTGTATGTACGCTTCCTCTGTTTTATGTGACATCAGTACATGTATAAATGGATAAGCCTGGAAGATGAAATAGACATGCTCAAGTTATATTATGTTGGTTTACATTAAAAACATACAAATTTAAAGCTACTTACGTGCTCGCTGTGCATTATGTTGGTTATAAGTAATTGTTTAAATTTATTTGAAACGGGTATAATATTCAACCTACCATCAATAATATAATTACATCTTTCTAAATTACTCTTTTCTCGTATAGTTTTAAAAATTGTAGGCGAAATAAATAACGTGTACGCAAAATTTAATTTAATTATAGTGTCTATATAAAATTGTTTTCCAGCATTATATCTAGAGATTTCAAATTCTTTATTAATTTCTTGATTTTTAAAAATTTCAATAATTTCTTCAAAATTCGTAAGTGCTTTAGGTGATTTTTCTTGTTTTATTCCCAGCAAATTTCTACGCATTTTACCATTTTCAATAAACATCCCCCTGCTTTATGCTTTTTACAATTATCGTCAAACAATTCGCGTACACTTGATCTCTTCAAACTTGCAGTTTTACTTCGTTTTTAATTGAACTTATTACTTTTAATTTTTCAAAAAGATTATTTTGCGGCCCATGATTGTGCACCTTGTGCTGTTTACCAATTTTACGACAATATAACGCACTGTTGAACTCAATTACAGTTCTTTTCATAACAATAATAATAATTAGCATTATTATATTTGTATTTATATTTATAAATTTGCTGTTCTGCTGCTATTTTTTCTAAATCCGGATATTATATTCAGAAATATCTTCCGAATTTCAGTCAAATCTGTAAACCACTTGCAATATCGGAATTTGATTGATTGCCAACAACATTTTGACAGACTAATGCATTTTTGACATAAAACAGGGCGACATGAAACTACAATGCATTTTTTACATGAAATAGGGTGACATGCAATCATTATCAAAAATATGTCTCATTTTGGAAAAAAAATTATGTCGTTAAGTCCCATTATATTGAGATTGAATACCATATGCCCTTATGTCTCAATGGGATGGGACTTGACGCCATATGGCTTTATGGCACCTCACCATACTCTACATTATACTCGATTCTACTTGGAAAAATTCTGTAAGTGCTACAAAAAACTGTAAGCCGATTTTAGGTAAGTTATTTACTTTAAAAGTCTTTTACAAAAGTTTTCCAGTACAGAATTCATTTGTTATATATTAAAACAAGAGAATTTTACTTACATATGTTCAAATTCCGATGCATCCGTATCAATACCACTGTACTCTGATTCCGCACACAACTCTTGGGCGGAAACTAGAAAAAATATTTGCGTTGGTGTTAAATTTAGTCCTGGTAGCCTGGCCATTCCCTTTATTGGGCCTGTTAATGAAAGCATTGAATGATATGATATTTGCATTCCACCCGAATGTATTAATATATCCATTCGACTATAGTTGGAAAATATATTCACAGATTCTGGCACACATCGCATCGCTTTATCTTCAAAGGATTTAGTGATAGAGCGCAGTATCTCCTTAGCAATCGCAACTCCAACTGAAGCGTATTGCAGATAAGGCGGAAGTCTTCCATCAAAATACGGGACAAGGATAACCGATAAAGGTACAACTAAATTCAAAGAATAGAAATAAAAACCATTAATTTTTATATATTGTTACGGATGCGTCTTGCTAAAATTTTGAAAGAAAATATTTAAGTAATAAAGTAAACAACGAAAACGAATGCCCACAAAACGACAACTTTCTAATTACAAACTGCGTAGACATTTTATACACGCAAAACAACAACAATTAGGAAGAAATGCTGATAGCATAAAAAAAAACCAAAAAAAAAACATACACACAGACCAACAGGCACCTATACGTTGAATGAATAACATAACAACAACAAAATGTGAAATGAAGGGAGTAAAAGATTACCAATTTTTCTAGAGCTCTAGTGGACGAATATAAAAGGCAGCGTCTGAGTGGATAGTTAATTAATTAACATAAACCTCGTGAAGTGAAGATTTACATCTTCAGTAAATTGTGCCAACTTCGTGTGCAATTGGAGTAAATCTGGCGTTATTTATATTGCAATAAAGAACTCAGCAGCAACAAAATGTTTATAAAAGGTAAAAACGTAAGAACTGGTGTCAAAAGTGGAATTGCAAAAAAAAATAAGAATGAATGAGCACCTAAAGAACGAGCTGAACAAGTTGTATCTGCCAACAACGAATAGTTAGGCTGAAATGCAACGGAGGTTGACTGATGAATTCAAGCAGCGTGACATCGATATTGGGACATACCAATTTGGAGACATAGACGTGGTTGAGGTATGTAACCCATCAGCAAGCACCAATGTAAGCTTGGATTCAATACTTGCGGCTATGATGGTGAAAATGGATTCAATTCAAAAAGGCTTTAGAGCCAAAAGAGCGAAAATAGATGGCACAAATGACTTCTAGATGTCATTAAAGAAAGCTCTGGAGCCAACTGAGAAAAACTTGTAAGTGAGGTAAACAAGAAATTGTAAGAAATATCAGAAATATTCGGCAAAGGAATAGAAGCTGTGGAAGAGAGTTAGCGAATTTGATGAAAAATTTTCTGGCTTAGAGAAAAAAAAACGACGGACAATGGCATGAATTAAAAACGAAAATGGACGAGCATCATATTCGATAAGGCCCGATGAGAATCCTCTGAGAACTGCAGCAAGATAAACAGCCCAAGCTATGACGGTAACTGACCGCTTAAAGTATTCAAGTTCGAAGCAGTGGCCAGCAAAAGAAGATGGAACAACGAACAGAAAGTTATTGCGCTAATTCTGGCCTTAAAAAGTGCAGCTGCCGAACTCCTCGAAAGCTTACCAGGAGCCTGCAGAATAATTACGAGGATATAATGGTGGCTTTACAACGCAAATACGGCGGCGAGCATAAAATAGAATTTTACAGAGTTGAGTTACAAAGCAGAGTGCCGAAGGCAAATGAAACGCTGTAAGATTTTGCCATGGAGATTGAACGTTTGGTGCAGCTTACTTATCCAGGTGAACATCATCCATTCCTGGATCAGTTTAAAATTGAAGCGTTTGTGAATGGCATAAGGGACCCAGATATTAAATATGCAGTTTGTGCAGCGCAGAAAGCATCCCTCACAGAAGCTATCTCGTACGCGCTCTCCTAAGAGACCGCCAAAGTTATCTCAAAGCCAAAAGTTTACAAGGTACGACGCCTTGAGGCTGATACGGAAATTTACGGAGTCAAAAGAAGCGAGATAAAAGTAATGCTTGTGCAGCTACTGGAAGAAAGAAGTAAGTAGCGCGCAAGATGCCTCAGCCGCGGTAAGGTCGGATATTTTCAGCGTAACTGCAAATCTGTCAAGAAAAGATCAGATCTGCTGCAACTCCAAGGGACAACAAACGAGCAACCAACACAAAATCGCACAGGAAAGGTAGAATAAAATAATGTAGATGACCTTTTAAGATGCCATGCAACGTAAAATGCAGGCATTGCACACAATTCGAGGACAAGGAATCCATCATTGATGTGAGGCGTATCCAAATTGGCACAGGAAAAAACTGGTCTGAGCCCCAACAGCGGATCCTTTTTGTCAAAAATTATATCGGCCAAGCTGGAGAATATAAGACCGGACCTTAACGAAATATCGGCAGAAAGCCCGCTGTCAAAATCATACTGGTCTCAGTGGAAGTGCCTTAAAGTGGTAAATGGTTGCCTATATAGAAATTGAGAAAATACAAATGGAAAATCTATAACGGACTTAGTTTTCGTGCCAAGTTCCCGGATAAAAGATGTAATGAAGCAGTTTCAAAATTATCCCAGCGGTGGCCATCAGTAACAAAAGCACTGGAAAAGATAAAACAGCGATATTACCAGGTAGGCTGCCCACAATCTGTGGCCGAATAGATAGCAAATTGTGAGAAGTGCATTGTAGCCAAG
Organism: Trichopoda pennipes; assembly: GCA_030448955.1. NCBI lineage: Eukaryota > Metazoa > Arthropoda > Insecta > Diptera > Tachinidae > Trichopoda > Trichopoda pennipes. The sequence continues at coordinate 4,676,364 of JASKUP010000004.1, read as the reverse complement.
GGTCCAACAAGGAAAAGTCATAGCAAGCTAAAACAGTACAACGGAGGTGCCATGGATATCGCAGGCCTACTCACCGTCAGTAATGCTGCTACTATCTGCTAGTAATAATGGATTATTCCAGCAAATGGCCCAAAGCGTATCCCATTCCACACCTAGAGTCCGAAACGGTAGTTTATGCATTTGTGAAGAATTGGGAGTGTCAATACCGTGTTTCAATAAAACTTCACTCCGATCAGAGACGAAATTTTGAGTCGGCCATATTCAAGGAAATGTGCGACATCTATGGGATCAAAAGTACAGTCTGATGGCATGATAGAAAGATACAACCGCACCTTGGAAGAATATCTCATAAGAGTGGTCAATATACCCCAAAAGGATTGGGACGAGCACGAACCCAAGTTTCTTCTAGCATACCAATCAGCTGTCCATGATTCAACATCATACAGTCCAGCAAAAATCGTGTTTGGAACAGAGCAATTTGGCGTTTTTGGTATAATTGCTTAAGAATTTATTACTCCGTGACTGCACTAATTACGTGTTTATTCTTATTACTTTCTTTTATACAATTTCCATGGGTAATATGTTTAGCAAGCGAAATCTTGCTTAGTCGTTGACAATTTGAATTTATTTCAACAATTTAGTACTTGCCCTTTTCCTTAGTAATAAAATAAATTGATAATTCGAATCGATTTCATCCTTAAAACTCAAAATCCGTAACGTGATTATCGAAAGAGGACCGCCATTTTGCCAAAAAAATTATTAAAAACTTTGATGAAAGAAGCGGCATCTCCCACTGTGGTCATGATGGACCACAGATATTATTTTTCATTCATAATATCCGAACTTTTCTGTTCGCAATACAATTAAAATTTGAATTATCTTAATTAAAATTTTTTGTTTTATTTTGTTTTAGAAAACAAACTTCTTGTTGAAAATCCCTTCATTTGGCAATTATTCTGTTAATATCTACGACGGCTGGTAGTGAAAGTGTACTTGCAATTAGGGTGTCTTACCACATGTTTTTATATCTTTTTCAAAAAAAATTACAAGAGGCGTCAAATCAAAACAACTTAAAACAAGAAATCAAATATCAAAGGTATCAGAATCTTGAGTGGAAATTTGAATCTCCTTCTGCTCAAAATTTGGGTGGACTACGAGAGGCAGGCGTAATATCATCAAAAAAACTGTGAAAAATGTTTTTAAACACTAATCACTGTAGACACAAAGCCCTTTCAGCGATGAGGAAAGTGAAACACATTTCTGTTCACTCCCTCTTTAGTAGATTGCAAATTTATTACTGACACTAGCAGAACCTAATCTAAGTACTGAAAGCCTTATGCTCATCACCGTTTGCAAACAGTTATAATCTTTCTAGTGCTAAATGAAATAATCACAAATTTTAATCACAAAACTACATGATTTTTTATAAAATTTTAATCCATCCAAAGTTAAATGTTTTACTTTTGTTTAGCTCTACGAAACAAAAAATGCCATTATCATATGATTCATTTATATTGGTTAAATAGCGATGGGCGAACTTTTTGGGTGGCGGGCCAATAAATTAAAAAAAATCTTGCGGCGGGCCATCAAATTAAAAAAAAAAACATAGAGGGTCATTCATTAAAAAAGTATGGGGTTACTGTTCAATTAAAAGTTCGGTTTAAGCTATCTATTAGTTATATTACGTAATATTTTAAAACAACATAAAAATTTTATAAGATACGGTTTATTATGATTTTAAGATTTTTCAGATGTATGGGAAGCATGGATCTGTTTCTGACTTGACATGATTTCCTCAAAATCTAGTTCCAGCTGGGAGGATTCGACTTTTAATAAATTAAATAGACTCTCGTCTGACAATCGGTTTCATATTGAATTTTTTCTGCATTTTATTACTGAAAAGGCCTGTTCACATATGTAAATATCTGCGCATGATTAATTAGCTTTGGAAATTCATCTTTTGATAAGGATTTATAGAAATTAAGCTTATCTGTTTTAAATTATTATTACATTGCAATTCTATACTTTCCAATTGTAGAACAGATGGAACATTCTCAGGATTAACATAAAAAGGCATTGAAAAAATATCTAAACATGGTTTAGTTTTTTTAAAGTCGGCAAATCTGGCCTCAAATTCTGAATACAGTTTTAATATAGATTGTGAAAAAACTTTTAACTTCTCCTCACTCACAGGCCTCAATTGAGTTTTAAAAGGCCTCAAACTGCCCCAAGTTTCTCTATAAATTGATTTCTTCCCTGTAATTTCTTGTTCAGCAAACTCGATGCACCAATTCTTATCCTCCAATATATCCCACTCATCCCAAATTTTAGTTTTGGGTTTTAGTAAAACTTTAATTTCTTCGAGAAAACATCAAACTCTCGAGAAGGCATGCCCACAACTCAGCCACCTGATCTTTGTGTAATAAAGCAATCTAAAAATTCTGCATCAACTTCCGATAAAAACCCTTGAAATTGTCGATGTAACAAACCACGGGCACGAATGGTATTAATAATTTTAAAATAATATTAAGTACGTGGTTAATATCCAAGGCAGCCTTGCAAAGAACATCTTGGTAGATTATACAATGTAAAAAAATTGTTTCGCTTTCAGGATTCTGACTTTTATAAACTCCTGCAAACCCCGTAGTTTTTCCTACCATGTTAGGTGCTCCATCAGTTGTTCAATTAAATAATTTGGAAATTGGGGCATTAAGAGATTCCATCTCTTCTCTAAATTCATCATAAATTATTTTTCTGTCGTCTTTCCTTTCAAAGATCTCAAACAAGCACTTTCTTCGGTTATTACAAAGTTTTCGTCGACTCCTCTGATAAAAATTAGAAGTTGGGCTGTATCACTCCTGTCAACACTCTCATCCATAGTGACTGAAAAATACTTGAACTTTTTAAGACGTCCAACGAGTTGATTGGTTAAATTAGAAGAAATCGCTTCAATTCTTTTTGTGACCGTTCTACGTGACAGCCCTATAGATTCGAAATCTTTTACCTTTTCTGGGCATAATAATTCTCCAATGCTAATTAACACATCCTTAATAAATTCTCCTTCAGAAAATGGTTTGTTGCTTTTTGCTATTTTATAGGCAACAATGTGACCAGCTAACCTGGAGGATCGTTGGACACTTCTTTGATTTTTAAAAACATTTGCTGAGTAGAAATTTTTCTTTTTAATTCCTCTGAATGAACTTTCTTGTCTTCATCTGTCATTTTATAGTACTTCGACCCAAGATGTTTTGAATTAAAGTGCCTAGCGAGATTATAATCTTTTAGTACAGCTACAGATTCTTGGCAGATAAGACAAATAGGTTTTTGAAATACTCGACATTCCGAATCAATTTTTCTCTTTGTAGTTTTTGGATTGACATTTATGGGGGTAAAAAACTTAGACTATTTTACTATTGCACTTATATTTACACTTTATTATTTTAATTACACAAATAAAACTGTACGTAGGCAACTTTATAATTTTACTTCACAATTTATTCTTTACGTCACGAGATTTACACTTTTACTGATTGCTGATTAATCCATCGCTGGCCCTTTTATATGTGTTGCACATGTTGTCTCGAATATTCAAGAATCTTCTAGATCTCACATATAATAGTTGTTGTTATGTTATACGTTCAGTTTTCTATATTAGTTGTTAGTGTTTTATGATGTTTATGTTTCTTCTTGAAATATTGCATCAGAAAGTTGTTGTTGTCTTGTGTGTACAACATTTCCCAGAAAACTACGCAGTTTGGACACAATACAATAGGTCTATATTAGTTGTTTTTGTTTCATGCTTTTTAAGTTTCTTCTTGGAATATTGTATAGGAAAGTTGTTGTTGTCTTGTATGTACAATATTTCCCAGAAAACTACCCAGTTTGTACACAATATAATATGAAAACATCGCATTTTTTTTTTGCTAAAATTGTCAATTTACATCTTTTTTAAAGCATAATATAAATTTATATTTTGGGCATAATTTTTTAATAGGTGATTAATTTTTTTTTGAAAAACGCTCGGCGGGCCGGATTAAAACCTCTCGCAGGCCGTAGTTCGCCAATCACTGAGATAGGTCATTAAGATTTATTTAACGGATTTTTTTAAGAATACACAAAGTGTTTTTTTTGGTAGGTTTGGGTCAAAAAGGGTTCAGTAAGGTGCATTTCGTTAATATTCGTATTGCTTGTAGAAAACTGATAGGAAAAAACCAAATACGAAACAGTTAAACATGTACATTTAATGAGATGCATTTGTGCCGTCAGTATCGAAATGGTGACGTGAAAATTAAGATTGATTAAAATGCACTTTTCCTATTCATCATCACACATCACATCATTATTATTATTATTATTTTAATATTTTACTTTCTTCCAATATTTCCAATATGTGAAATTAATGCTGACTACAAATTTTTCAAGGTACATATATATGTACCTTTAAAGTATGTTTTTAAATTAATGTACAAACCTATGGAATGGCTAAGTGTATCGTAAAATATTTTGGCTAAAATAGGGTACGCCCATCTAAAAAAAGAAAATAATTTATTGCATATCTCAACGAAAAGCGTTTTAAATTTTTGTGGAACTTACGCATCGTGGGAATCCATATTCATAGCGATAATATCAGGCATAACTTTATTTCTTTGGTATATCTTTAAGATATTTTCAAACCAATTATCAGATGTTATTTCCATTGAGTCTAAATTTTTTATCATTGCAGTTACATTTGAAAACATACTCCAAGGTTCAGATTCTATTTTTAAAGCAGATAGTTTTACAAGAGCGGCTCCCTTAAGCGAAGGAGCACGTTTTAAGTACGCCTTTAGTGATTTAAATATAACTTCAGTCTGCCACGGTAAATATAAAGATTGCTTCATTTACAATTCTTAGTTTCAGTTTTGTTATACTTACGCGCTTTATGACGTCCTTTATATCTTCCGATGAATGCTGAGCAGTAAATAATGCGGATGTTATATCAGGCAAAGCCCACATACTTGCTCGTGTACACACTGATGGACTAGGCCGACCTTGAGGTAGAATGCTTAGTGCAAATAACACCAACATTGAGTTGTGGGCTACTCGAGTTGGATATTTGGTTAACAGTTCTTCTACCGCCTTAAGATAATCAGAACTTCGAACAACGATGGGCCCACTCCAGCTGCTTGGAATAAGTGAAGACCAGTTTAACTAAATTAAAAAAATTTTTAATTTAATAATTAATTTATACAGTGCAGTGTTCCTCAAACTAAAAGTTAGTATTTCTTTTGATATCAAAACGAATTACTAATAATAATTTGTTTTGAATTAATTACAATAATATTAATAATAATTAATAATAATAATAATATATTAACAATTTTGTAAATTAGGTTGAATAGTAACTACAGATTAATAATTTGAAAGAAACTTTTTTTTAGGCTAAGGAGCGGATTGCTCAACATCACCAAGGTATCCACAACGGGAAGAAAATACAAAACTCTAATTGACCAGCGGTGCAACAAGCTGCTCCTTATGTTCTAGCTAAAAGACAGGAATTAGTTATTAGAAAAAGAATAAAAACCATTATTGATTATGCCATCACTAAATATTTTATGAAGCAAGTATTTTTGCTTTAACGAAAGATTTTAAGAAATTGAAAATTTTAAAGCGAACCTCCTCATACGTTATAATTTTATTGTTTAAATTTGAAAGAAGGGAAGCTAATTTGCGATAAACACTGCAAAAAAGTAACAAATATTGAATACGGGAATTCAAGTGAAGATACATAAATAAAAAAAGAGTATTTTAGCAATGAAAGTAAATAATATTTGATTATTTTTAGAAAAATTATTGCAAAAGTTCATTCAAGTTCAATATAAACAAGAATTTACCATTTAAGACGGACATCAGAGTAGGAATTTGAAAATTGCTGAATCCCCTTTATGGAGAAAGCAATATCTTTACCTACTTTCTGCAAACAGCTTTGTAAATAATGAAATAAAAAGATTACCAATAGACAAAATAGTTCATAGTAAAAGTCCTTACAACTTCCCAATATGGGCAGTTCCGAAAAAAGGAATAAATGAGGGTGGTATTAAAAAATTGCGAATGGTTATTGTTACTTCCTTAGTGGTGCTCAGGCCAAACACTTAAATTTGTCCTGCCACTAAGTTTGTAATTGTTTTCTTGCAAGCACTTGAACTTGAAGAAAGGGGTAAGCCGTCAAAGTAAAACACACTTGAAGTCTACTAATAATGACTAAATTTCTTTATTTTTACTTTCCTTTTTATATACAAATGATTAACAGTAAAAATGCTTAAACTATAATAACAATAATTGACCTAATTTTAAAAGTGTTTACTTAGCTTAAATAATAATTAAATTTAGTTGTGCAATAAAGGTGAATGAATTATAAATGTGTAATCTACTACTAATAAACAATAAATTGAAACGTAAGAATTTTCATTAATATAAAAAATAAAAATAAATTTGTTTACTACACAATAACCTTAAAAATGGTCAAAACTAGAATTTAAAAATAAACTAAAGGTAAAATTAAAAGTAAGCAATTTAATATGTTGCAGGTCGCAACAGTTATAGATTATAAGAAATGAAATTAAATTAAAAACGGTACGCGATAAATATCACAATTCGGATTGTTCAATCTATGAACATTAAAATACTTTTTAACAATAGATTTTAAGTCTGGTTATCACCAAATCCTTATGAAAGAAGATGTTGAGAAAACTGTAATTACCGTTAATAACAGAAAATACGTATTTGGCCTTAATAACAGTCTACGCAATTTTTCAACGGGCCACATATGAAATTTTTCGCGAGTTTGTAGGTAAAATATGTCATATTTATATAGAAGATATAATTCTGTACTCAAAATCTTTAGAATAACATTAAAATATAATTTTTAGTAGTTCATTTTTAAGCACTAGGTCATTAGTTAATAAAAAATTTTTAAAAAACTTTGTTTTTTGTTATTTTTTCAATATTTCGCCAAACCATTGGTTGGCATCATCAGGATAAACAACCAATGGTTTTGATGATGCCAACCAATGGTTTGGCGAAATATTGAAAAATAATAATAAATAAAGTTTTTTAAACATTTTTTATTAAATAATGACCTAGTGCTTAATAATTTACTACTAAAAAATATTAAAAAGGTCAAATAATTATAATTATTATTAAAAAATATTAATAATTAATAGATTAAAATAATCGAATATGAAAGTTTTATTAGTTTTATGCCCAAGAAATCAAATTCCTTGATTATGTATTTGGTGATATTATAATCAAAACTTATTCAAATAAATTAGAAATCATTGGTAATTATCATTTACCGAAATCTTTAAGACAGCTAAAAAGTCTACTGGGAATAGTATGATAGTATCATAAAAAATATCATAAAAATATGCATCCATTCTAATATAATTAAAATAGCTACATTAAATACATACATCAAATAGCTAAATCAAAGGATTTAAACTTATAGTTGATACTGAAGTTTTTTACAGAGCAGTTCAGCAATATAATAATACGATACATTCAGTTACACAAAACAAACCAACAGGCATTCTTTTTAAGAGGGTTACAAACAATCTAGTAGAAACATTAAAAAAGGCTCAGGGTAAAATGTTATTAAGAAATGATTTAAGCCAAGCAAAAAGTTATTAACCAGGCAATATTATAAATGGAAATATTATAGGGCAAAGAAATAAACTATTGCCTCGATTCGGAAAAAAAATGTAAAAGAATTAGGTAACAGGGTATAAAAATTATATTTTGCGATAGAATAATACATAAAGATAATATTATAATTTAGATAATCTGAAAAAATTTCGTTCATTTTTTCGTTTCGTTTTTATGAACACTTTTAACATTATTTGAGACTTACAACACAGAAGTCCTGATTCTAGACTATACGAACTCACAACTGATTTCAATACACTGAGGATATTTTAAACTAATTTAGATTTTAGAACCTGACGAATACAAACGAACTGTTAACGATCTACAAAAAAAAAAATTCAAAGGAAAGTGTTAGGAAATATAATATAGCTAACATTTTTTCTTCATGATATCAACCAGATAAGAAATCAAATTAAAGGTATGGAACCAAAAGTAAAACGCTCAATTGATATTACTAGCACAGAACGTGTTAAGATTTACATTAGTACCGAGCCATGTGGTCATAACATGATGGTGGTCTTACCACCGGGTGTAGGAAAACATGTTCACCCATGCCCAAAGCGCATACACACTAGATGCATATGCGGCTTAGTTGCAATTTTCGAGTGCGTGGTAGCCGAGCCGTACCCCCACTCTTTACTCAAAAGTTGGAGGCTATCGCAACTAGGACATTTACTTGGATGTTAACCTTTTCTTTTCGTTAACACCTTTTCGGAACTCACCAACAACCAGAACAGGGCCGTAGCCCTGCGGGCAACTGGTTCCCGTAGTACCAGTGTGTTTCGCCCAGGCGAGTGGTGCCAAACTAGAAGTTTGGTTTAGTTTTTTCTTTTATTGGTGATAAACATTTTTTTAATTTTTGTCACTACATGTTAAAGTTTTTTTCCCTATTATACTTATATCTTGATCAATCGACTGAATCCTTACTTTGTGTTTTCAATATATTACTCGATTTATTTATTTATTTATTTATTTTTCAGATTGTTAGGTTAGGTTTTTTTAAAAAAAAAATATGTATTTTTAACTCTTTGTTTTAAATTGTTTTGTGTTATTATTTAATAAAATTTTATTAAAATTAATTTATTGAGCATTCTAAGGGACCCACTTTTTAAACTGGCTTTAGTGGTTATTGTTAATTAGCGTAAACTTAATCGTTAACTTGGCAGGAAGCATAATTCTGTGTATTTCAGTACGTTGTATTTTTGTCCAGAAACGCTGTCGAAGATCCAATTCAAATTAAAAGAAATTAGTCGCTATGCCTGCATAGCTAAGGTTGGGCGTGTAAATTTTTTGCGGGAAAATATATACTTTTGAAAATAAAATTCATACCTTAACTTATATACTTTAAAAGTGAGTAAGTAAAAAGTTGGCTGTTAAAAAAATATTTAAGGAACAGAAATAAAATTAACACAAAATTGTGGTATAGAAGTATGCTCGATTATTTTTCATGTTTTGTTTTCTACATGACAAAGTATACTGGTCTATGCTTTCAGGAAATAAAAACAAAATTAAGATGTTGAAATGGTAATTTTCATTAGTTATTCTTCTTTAATTTTATGGCTACTAAATTAATAAAAGTAATAATGGCTTTAAGAAGGCCTTGAAAATTAGATTTTTACCATTTTCTAACTTATTGTGAAATTTGTAAAAAAATAAAGCAAGAATTAATATAAGCGGCAAAAGTTAACAGAGTCATATGAAAACTATGTTATGAAAGAAAACAAAGAAGCTGCCGAAGCACGACGAAGTAAGGTCAGATATGTAAAATGATAAAAAAAGGTGAACGGTAATGTAATAAATTGAAAATAAATAGTTAGGTATAGGTTTCTACCGTGTGATATTTCGATGAGAGTATCTCGAAGTTAGCTTTAGCGATATTGCTGAAGCTGAAAAACTATTTATCTACACAGCAAATTAGTCGAAATATAACAAAAAATTGAACACTTGAATTTAGTAGCTGAACATTTTACTATAGCTTGGCATGCTTTAAAAACGCATAATGGAGTTTTATTGTATCATAATATGAAACAGTTGTTCGGAATGCCACCCATACCATAAGAAAAACCAAAGACGATGAGACAAATGCATAGCTTATTGACGATAGCATATCTGTTTTGACATCATTTAACGCAATGTGTCGACTTGTCTTCCCTTTCTGAATTTTTTGTTTTATTTTACGTTACATAAATTAAACTTTTATAGCATGTCATAAGATTTTATATACTTAGATGCAAGTGAACGGTTTTCCGATTTGAAGTGTTAGATGCTTCCCAATCACGAAAACCCATTAAAAAAGGAATATTTTTCAAAAAATCATTTTCATTTTCAATCGATCACGGAAGTTGGAAATTTTAGTTGCAAAAAACAAAATCACCGGCGTAGTTTTTGGAATTACTTTTAATCTTTTAATGTAATGAAAATTTTGCAAGAAAAGCATTTATATAAGCATGACCCTTACACAACTAACGCGAAAAAATTAGAAGGTGACACCCCTTCTTCCTCTAATACTAAAAATATGCAAATTTATTTATAACGAGGAGTAACTTTGGTTCGGATAGAACAATTAGGTGAATTGTTTAATGCTCAAGCACTTCTAGATTCTGTTTACCTCCACTATAAGTTTGTAACGCCAGATTCCAGGACTTGGAAAAACTGCTGTAGCAAATCAGCGTGTTACATGCATCGATCAAAACAAAATTATAGTTTGAAGCAGAGTAAATATATACCGAACTGTAGTGGCCAGATTCGGAACCAGCTTGCCAATTTGAGCGGGTTCTTATCAACTGTTGGGTTGTTTGCCAAGCAATTTGGAGCCGAAGGCAAGCCTGAATCGCACACACATATGTTGGTTTCCACTGAATTTTGATTATCAATTCAGTTTTAAATAAAAATTCGGTTTATTTCTTTTTGAATTTTATGTTATTGAAATTCTTCTTAGTGTACAAACCACTAGGACAAAAAATAGAAAACTTAACTTAGTTGCAATGTTATAGAAAAAGTAAAAAAATGGCGCCAAATAAATGTGCAAAAATCAAGCAACAACAGGAAAAACAAAAGTACTTAATTTTACATTTCAATATGCTAAAAGCCATTTTTGTCCAAAAAATGTTGGCATATTGTTGTGACAAAAGCCAGTTTTGCTTCAAAACTATTCCACTATCGATGCAGTTAGTAATTATTTCAGGCCATTGGAGCTACCCACTAGAAAGTAACAGCTTCGAAGAATTTACAATATTTTTCACTTCTATTAGATTACTTAATAACAGGTCGTCACTCGGAGTCTCTGAGGGCATTATTTTATACAAAACTGTTTTTATTGACAGTACCAAGTGTTTCTATGCACCTCCCATATGAGGGAGCTTGGCGGATTAAAATTCCAAACCATCGTGGCGTTGGTGAAAAGTTTTACAAATTCATTTTTGTCAACTTCTACCAATGAATCTCGAAGTTCACATTCCGTTTCAATAAAGTTCACCGAAAAATTTCAAGTGGAAAAGGTTCAAAGGTTCTCTTTTAAAGTTGTTTCTAAATTAACATGTTTTGTTGGCCACTCGACTTCTTGTTGATAGAGAAATTCAGGACCTGAAAACCATCTGTTAGAATTACATGTTTCAGGAATACGGGTTAACTTAGTAGCTTCATCTGCTACATTTTGTTTTGATGCTATCCATCGCCAATCACCAATTGCAGACAATTCTGATCAGCGGTGATCGAACTTATTAGAGTTTTGGAATTTGTCCAGAAAATTTTTTTCAATATTTTGATTTTGTGTTTTCAAATTTATAGTGTTATTTTTAGCCATTCCAAAATAAGATACAGCGGCATAACCATCTTTAGGTGCATCAACATATGTAGGTAATTGGACCTCTATTTCGTCGTAAGTGCAAATCGTTTTTAAATAACATCGATGAATTTTTAAATTTATCCATTTACTCATTAATTCGTGTAGAATTTCTTCTTCCCAGTCTATTTTATGTCGCCATACTTCTTGAAGTAATATTTTTACGTACTTGGTAATGTTGCCTATTAAACCTAGTTGGCTTCACTTTCTCACCAAATATTTTAATAAACATTTCGGAAATTTTAAAAGTAATAACATCCTCCTAATGTTCTCAAAAAACTCCAAGAACCTTTTCTATTATTTTCTCTCCGGCGAAATTTATACATTTAGTAGTACTAGGTTTTTCATCTGAAATCGCATTCCAATTTCTAACGTTAAAACCACCTAGGTAGATTCTTAAATTTTTTTGGCGCTTCAGTTCTTAATATCTTGGGAAATGCTGGGGGCACATGTAGCACCGATTCATAACGTATACTTCTGTTTCTATATTTTGATCGTAATTACGCCATAAAAAGCGTTGGCCGTTTCTGTCCTCTGGAACATTTCTTCAATGTCTTATTTTGGTTAAAAGCAGGAAATATAGGTAGATATCACATCTCACCACCTGTATTTATTTCTTCTTAGTCAATTAAATATTTCTCAATTGTAGTTCTAAAAATCCCATGTAATTCAACATTTTTAATAGCTTGCCAAAACTGTCGGGTAGATTTAAGATACCGAATCTTCATAGTAGAGAAGTTTCATAGTAATTATTTGTTATTTGCCGTGTATGCTGATTTAAAAGGTTAAAAACCCTTTCATCATCTTGACTTACGAGTGGGTCTTTACAACATATTCCTATATTATCAAGGTAATAAGATTTTTTAACCATTAAAACTAAAATTCCCAAAATCCTTGGTACAGCATTTTCATAACTTTCAATTGTGGGATTTTTTTTGCCAAATTTTCATAGTTTGATGTCTGCGTAGACAGTTTTAATGATGCCACGGTATTAATATTAATTGTAGCAGTTTTTTTGATCTGACCAGAAATTTTAATTTTTAGCTTCTTAGAGTTATTTTCCCATCTTTCTACTACTCCAGTCCATTTCAAGCACAAGGAGCTGATTGATCCGTGGGCTCCCAGTTCATCAATCAAGCTTTCGTCCATTAGGCTTATAGAGGACTCTTCATCGATAAATGCGAACGTATTTATTTCTTTTTTATCACCATGTATTGTGATAGGTAATATTTTGAACAATATTTTTGCATTGAATCGCCCCTGTGTGCGTTAATAGCACATAAATATTTCGAATTTTTCTTGTTTAAAGAAGGCAATTAACACATTAGGGCAACTAACCACTACAGCGGCGACGAGTAAGCTCCTACGGACGCGAACTTAGAATCAGAGGAATAATTACTAGACCACAAATTAATGTTTTCTCTATCTCCTGCTCATCCAAAGTTGAAGACAAAATTCTTCGCACCGCCAGATGTTGGGAGTGACAGCGCAGAAAATTGCGATTCTACCCACTAAACTTTAAACATTTAATTTTCTTTGTTTAAAAACTTAATTTCCTTTGGAAAGGTTTTTTTCTGTTGTAATTTTTTGTTAAAATAACTTATTTTTCATATTTATATATTCGCAATTTTGTTGGCTTTAATTGCAACACTTTTATTTTTGATTTTAAATAAAAAAACCACTGGCTTTTTGGTTAGCTTTGAAAACTAAATAAATATTTGTTTAGATTTTTCTTATGTAATTTTTATGTATGTAAGTATTATGTTTTATTTCCACAAAATTTCCGCGGACCAATTATTACACCTTTCTCCTTCGAAAAACAGAAAAAACGACATTTTTTTGCCATACCATTTTTCCATTTAAACATTTTGTCAGCTATTTTTTGACACCTATTGTTTATATTAGTTTATCTGTAGTTCTTCCTCTTCCCTTTTTCTTTTTTTTTAATAGCTGATAGAGCTGCATTTTCAACAAAACTGTAAGGTTCACACGACAAACAAACATGTATGTGCATAGAATGTGAAAGCCGCCATCTAATGGAAGAAACAGCTAAGTTTTAATATTAATAAAATACTTTATATTAAAACAAAAACATATTTTAAACATTAAACTCAGTTGCTCTCTTTACACATTTTTTTTTAGATAATATAAATAACAGATTTTGACTAATGGTCACGATAAGCTTAGTAAATATTACTTTTATTTTTATTCGACCTTTTTTTTAAATTTAATTAAATATGAACTAATCTTTTAACGGTCTTTTAAATAATTTAACGATTTTATTTTTCTCGATATTTTGCTTTCCTGTGGAAAGACCGTTAAAAGATTAGTTCATATTTAATTAAACTTAGTAAATATAAGTTTAAGTACACGTTGAAAAAACGTCCCGGCCACATTGTTGTTGTTGGCTAATGGCACGTAGAAATATAACGGTAAGTTAAAAGAAAAGGAATGACCAGCCGTGATATTTCTATTAACAAATTCTTTTTCATATCGGCGACACTGCGATGGAGAGCACAAATGGCGGTTTGGCTGAAGACGGCGCATCAATACTGCATTCTCTAAATAAGTTGATATTACTAAAATCTTGTGCTTATCGTTTAACAAAAATTAAAAGAATTTTAATTTTCCTTTTCATGCAGGCAAATAGCGATGTGGCAAACAAAATTTTTACAAGCCAGTTAGCCATATGCAACGTAACGTTACATGAGTAAAGTCAGTAGAAAAATTAGTTTAAAAGTTACAGTGGAAAAAGTTAGTTCGCGAAAACTGTTTGAACATAAAAAATTTAATTGAAGTTTAATAATGAGAAAAAATCTTTTAGAACGCTTTAAACGATGCGAGGGTGTTATCATTCGAAAACTTGCTAGCCACCTTGCTCTTTTAAGGTAGAATCAGGCTTGAAATTACCTATAATAAAACCACCAACGATACCTCAATTCGACTTTTTGCAATTCCGCTTAAAAAAATTAGGAATTATAAAAAACTTGAGATAACACACATGACGGAATTAAAAAAAAAACATCTGTCACTTCATTTAAACTGTAAACTGTAGGTTCAATAGGAATTTTATTTTTCTATATAAAATAACTAACAAAGTAGACCATATTATCTTACTAACTTAATATAAGGGTAAATTTTATCTACGGATTTATTGTTTATAATCTTCCGTGCAAGATACATACAGCTTTTAGATTTTCAAGTCTCTTCCAAATTGTTTCCTACCGGCCGCTCTTTGGAAGTTTGCGCGCTTGCTTAGCATTCAAACGCTTATTAAAATCATTCTGCTGAAAGGCTTTGCAATAGATGTTTTATCCCGGGACGAATTTGACTATCCGGCTACTATCCCCCCGGGGGCATATTTATCGGTCTTTGTAGAATACTTGACTATCTAGACCTGTGTCTCTTTAGACATTTAGCTATTCTCTGGCTGATTATTGAGGTTGGCCCTTTGGGAGTATCGTGGTGGTTGTGGTTTCGCAGCCCCATACAGGTATTGCTTTATGGTGGCCAGGATCATCTCGCCTTTAATAACATCTACCTGGTGAATGATCCACATCCAGTGAGCATGCTAGTCATGTGTTCCGGACAGGAATTGGATAGTCTCCAGCTCTTCAGCAAGGAGTAGTGCTTTGCAGCCCTGCTCTGGAACCGCTGAAATTGCAACAAGGAAGGACCTGTTGCTAGAATTAGTCTTCGGCCTCACACATGCATTCCCTGAACTCAAAGCACTAGAGACTTCTTCCATTTCATAGCGCCTTAGAAAACCGGGTTTTACATTTTGCTTCCCCTGCCTATGCTCTATGGGGAAATCGTATAAGTGTAGACGTAGACCCCACCGAGCTATCCTGCCATTTAGATCCTTATGTATCATAAGCCACTTAAGGCTGCTGTAGCCAGTGATCACGAAGAAAAAAGCACAAGTTCTATATTGGGCCTAAACTTCTTAGTCCTGAAGCCAACTGCCAGACAATCACTGTCAGTGACGGAATAATTCCTATGCGCTGATGTCAATTTGTGAGAGTAAAAGCAGTTGGGTGCTCTTCTTCTGAACTGTCTTTTTGAAACAGCACCGCCCCAACACATATATCTGACGCATCACACTGAACTTTAAACTGCATTGAGAAGTTCGTTTCAATAATTGGAGGAGCAATTGTGACATTGTCTAGTATAAATTTTCTATACTAGCCTATTGGTCTTAAGATGAGCAAAACGAGTAATCGTTTCTACCTTAGTCGAATCAGATTTTCATTTGCCTCCACCTATAGATGTCGTTACTCTTTGAAGCAAAATTTGCCACATTGATGGTCAGATGTGCTTCTGTTAGATTTTTAGCTACTCGTGACTACAACTACGATTAGCAAAATCTGGAGAAAGTATTCGTGGATTATCCAAATAAACGAAAACTTATACACTTAATAACCTATTTGCGGCGTTACAAAACCCAAAGTGCATGACAGTAAAATGGTACCGTATAAGCAGTTTTCTCTCTACTGGATGGATGTACTGAAATTTTCCAAAATGCAACATTAAGATCGATATTACAATAACATATCGTGGCTCCCAACCGACTGAGCAAGCTCTCAATGTATGGTAGACGATAGGCATCCACCACATTGAATTTTCAAGCGTCCATATATAGCCGATTCTTTTACGAACCAAAGTAACCGGATAGCTTTACAGACTTTCGCTAGCTTCAATGACATCAAGCTTTGCAAACAGTTTTTGCATCACCGGAGATACAGGATAGTGACGACCTTTTACTATCTGTTCTGCTCTGCATAGACCCAAATCCAATTCCTGTCGCTGCTCAGCGGTCAAACATTAAGTCACGATATCTGGGATATTAGCTGTCTCCGTACAGACATATTCATTCATATTGACAATAGCTTAAAAGAATTGATAAAGACGTTACCAACAGTCGACAGAATTTTGCCCTACTTCCCTATAATTCCAACATATATACTTATTTACATACTGTATAGAGTCAACTCTAGGTTATGCAAACTCACATGTTCATCCGTAAATGAAATGTTATTCACTTTCTACGAGAAATTTGAATGCTGCTCTTTTAACCTCCTTACAAAACTCCGAAAAGGTCTTTGTCTAAGGAAAAGAAGTATTGGACTCCCAATTATTCTTTGGGCTATTGTGTCTGATATCATAGAATATCTACCTGAGCATCTTGAGCAAAGGTGGTTATATCCTTTTTTATTTCTTTTTTGTCACAATCAAAACCTAACAGCTGATAGCTAAAAAAACAAAAGATATTAAAATGCAAATTCAGGTATGATACAAATGATAAAATTTAACATCCTAAAAAATTTTAAATAGGCCCATAAATAATGGATAATTTAAAATAAAGGTTAACGTTAAAAAAAGCTTTAAAGTTTTTTATCAATGAACAAAAAACACAAACTGGAATCAGGCGATTAGTATTATAGTCATCTGTAATGTACCTCGAATCCTTAAAAAAGAATCACCATTCCAAATGTTAAGTGTACCTACAATGCCAGCGGTCCGGTCAAATAATTTTCAAATGTATTTAAAGCCGTTGACACAAAGAGCAAATACAACACATATCGCTAATAGGTACGTCCATAAATTGATAATATGCGATTTTCAGTTGAATTTGCATTGTATGGTCAGAAATGATTAGAGCAGTCATACAGGTATGATTGTATTTTAAACATTGCTGTGTGTAAGCTATATAATACTCCCCACAATTAAAATAAAAGGATAAAA
The DNA here is from genome assembly GCA_030448955.1 of Trichopoda pennipes. Taxonomy (NCBI): domain Eukaryota; kingdom Metazoa; phylum Arthropoda; class Insecta; order Diptera; family Tachinidae; genus Trichopoda; species Trichopoda pennipes. The sequence goes on along the minus strand of JASKUP010000004.1, from coordinate 4,659,095 downwards.
ATGTGAAACCAGCGAAAAGCTTAGCAGAAGCCTACGCGATTGCACATATACTAAACGTCGATACCTAGATATACATTTTAAAATACTAAGGAAGATATGGAAAACGTAATTTATTTCACTACCCAAGAGATTACAGACATCAACTACCTGAATATCCACTCTAACGCTAACAACAGAATATGGACATGGACGCTTCAGTTTAAAATATATTGCCCACTCAATACAATAACAACCACCAGCGATATTTCACAAATTACATAAATAAAACCCTAATCCATTTAGAGCTGAACTATAGAGAGCGTTTTTCCATTTTTCATCAGCATGACCGACCCAGGAGCACTGAATAATTATATTAGCAATGTAGTGTAGGTTTAATGGTAATAATTGTAATTATATAATGTAAAAGTGAAATTTTTTAATTTAATATAATCGCCTTAGATAGATTAGATTGTTAGCAAATCTATTATATACAAGAAGAAAAGAATTATAGAAAATACACTTTAATAAATGCAATTTCAATTAGAACTAATTTAGAAAAAAATGGAAAACTAAGAACTATTTATAGAAATTTCTGTAATCGTTTTAGGATTCTAAAGGCTTTATTTAAAATTCATTTCGGATAGGTCGAAAGCAAAGTAGTTCCACAGTTTGACTAACTGCACCACGAAAAACATGCAATGCAATTCGCCTGTTGTATTTCTCGAACCTGAGTGCTTAGCAACGATGATAGATGAGATAAATATGGATATTGGAATTTTACAAAGATTGTGAGTGCAGAGTGAAATAGAAGAAATTGGACAACATAAGTAGTTTAGAACATCCTTTCTGTTCTTTTTTAACCGAGGCTATGGGGTGAACTTACAACTTGCAAAGAATTCTGGTAACAACGCCGACCATTACCTTCCCAGCCTCATTACATGTTTAGATAACATTGATGCCCTATGAACCTGATGATGGTTAGAATATGCGACAAATGAATATGAACCTAATTTAAGGAGAAGCACATTTCAAAGGAATTATAAAGTTTTTTTAGTAATACGTTGAACGAGAAAAATTTACTTCCGCTTTGTGTCCGAAAATTTCTCCTAATCAATTTATTCCTTGGGGTTTGCTACAAAAAGATGGTTTCTGTATAATTTTTTACCGTTCTCTTATTGGATTAATAAACAGAATCATATATGTCATGATTAAAATATCCTTATCCTACTTTGCACAACATCAGACTTCCTGGTTGCGATTGATTTTGTTATCGTTATTTGTGAATAAGTAAAAAGATGTAAAATATTTTTGTATTGGATTATTGATTTCGTGTGTCTTGTAACCAGACGCACCAGCAACTGCTAGCCAGTTTATAAGAAATTCGTTGCTCTTTGTTTTTTTTTACTTTTAATACTAGAAATCCATACATTATAAGTCAGAACATCAACAATACTGAAGAACAACAAATGACTGATTTACTATATTTTAATATATTTTAAAAAAACTTTTAATTTTTGTTGCTACATAATTAACATAATGCACAATTTCATTTATAACTAAAAATACTCTACAAGATAAGCTAAAGATCATTAAAAAATACTCAAAAGATCACTTAAAATCTGCGCCAAATATCATTAAAAAATACGATAAAAAACAACGAAAATACTATAAAGTACTTTAAAAATACTTTAAAGAGCATGACGCAACCACTAAACATGTTGAAAAAAAGAACAGTACGTTATGTTAGTATTGGGGATCATCACTCAAGAATCGTTGTGTATGTACGCATACACAAACCCTAAAAACGAGTTGAACGTTTGTGTTCTTTGAACAATACGCTGTGATAGCGTACTGTTTTTTATTCGAACACTGGAATTAAAAGCAAATAATAATAATTTATAACAATTGCATACCGGAATATTTTCACAAGTTTCAATTTGTTTACTCACAATTTCGGTTGTCGTTCGTAATCCAATTATGGATGATTTTCCAAAGTCTGAAACACATATTGAATTGGAAGGTCGTTAACCAGCGATGCAGTGGTCTGTTTAATTGCATATCGAATTGTTGCTAAATTCCATTTTTTTACTAGTATTTTGTAGTATTATTTAATTTTAATCGCCGTATGCATAACAATACTACACATGTATGCAAATTAAATTGTTTTGGTTATTTTATTTTAACAAAAAATGAATTTATTTATTTATTATTTATTGTTCTTAAATCCCTCTTAACTTAAAAGCTGTCTATTACTTTCTGCCTTCCTTCTAATGAGCAAGAATTAGTTATATATTTATTTTGCTTTTCAATTATGTTGCAAATGCAATTTCGTTCCCACGAAAATTGTCAACAAATTCATTAGACGCTGATGTTGCATTTTTGCATTAAATATATTTTCCCACAAAACAAAAAGGGTTTCAGTTTACAATTAACAATTTAATTATTACACAATAGCATTAAGATATATTTTCACATATCTTAACTCCTCCCCCTGTAAGATCAATCGACCCGATTGTTAGAAAGCTGGAAGGTCGTTAGCACTGCAAAATCTTTTACCAGAAACCCGTGAAGAACAGTTTTCTTCAGAGGAAGATCTTGGCTTGCCTTCTTCATTGACCATTGTAATTATATTTATATCCGAATTGGATTTAGTTCTGATTTTGTAAATTATTAGGCAAACAATAGTAATCAATCAATGCAATTGAAAAAAATGCATTGACAGAAAACAACAACTTTCCTTTAGTTGATATAGAGTTTATTTCATCTATATTATTCGTCTGTTTCTCATCATTACCAAAGATAGAACTTCTTCAACTTATGATTTATTGGATGATAGCTGCAAAACAGCTGGAAGCGGTTTCCAAGTCGATAGTTCCTTTGAAACGAATGTTCTATTTTCAACAGTAATTGTTTCATTGTGAAACTGAATGAGATACGTTCCCGACAACTGATATGTCTTATTTACAGATGTTTCCACAAGTCCATTGAATTTGTTGATTATTTATAAAAGTACAATTATGATTCTTACTATTTAAAAGTGACGGTATACAATTTGTTTTACTTATATATACTAAATCCTTATTATTACAAATACTTAATCAATTAAATTGAAAACAATCACTCTTAATTTGAAATATTTGATTCTTACATCTAATAACATTTTCCGAATTAATCTTTATAATAATTTCATTTTGTTTTACAGCTTTAATTAATAATTTTTCACAAACTGTTGAGTCGATAGCTGGCAAATTAATTTTGTAAATTAATAAGGAATGGTCAGTAGCTATTTTAATTGTTGCAAATCCTAATGTTTCCTCCAAACTACCGTATGGAAATTCTTCCTGATCTTAGCTTCATTAATTTCCCTTTCCGAGAGTATAAAAGAGTTCATTACACCAGCCTTTGCCCATTGTAAACCAAATTGGATGTTCATTACCTCTGTCTTGATTGTTCTTTGAACTTCTCCCAAAGATTGAGTTGTCTTTAAAACTTATTCCAATTATATCCCCTATTAATTATCATTTGTCGATCATTACTCGTCAGGAATCTGTCTATCTTGCCTACTACGATATTGTGGTCTTTATGGCCGAGCGAACCAGCTATCCATTTCAAGCTGTTCCGATAATATCAATTCCCCGTTTCGCTCTTGGTTTTATCCTCCTTAATTGATTTTTTGAAGCAGGAATGGTAATATCGAGCTGTTTCTAAATATTTTTTCTTGAATTTCGTTTTCCAAATTGTCGATCGTTTGTTCGTATTCGTCTAATTCCAAAATATGGATAAGTTTAAAATTTCCGTTCTGTAGTCTTGCCTGTCCTCGATGAATAGAGATTAGTTGTGAATTCGTATAGTCCAATATTTGGACTTCCGTCTTGCAAATATTAAATATTGCGAAAAGTATTATTAGAAATTTCATTGTCTGTTAGTGATAAATATCATTGTGAAAAGTATTACTAAAGATCAAGGTCGGAAAGAAAAATTAGATAATTATTTGAAATGTCTAGGTCTTAATATTATCTTTATGAATTATTCTGTTCCAAAAATTAGTTCTTATCTTATTACCTGAGTCTTCTCTAACTTTTTATTTCTTAAATCATGGTAACAGTTTATTTCTTTGTCCTATAATTTTCTCATATATTATATCGCCTGGTTGATAGGTTTTTACCTCGCCTGGTTTATGTCTTGGTATCATTTTCTTTTGAGCCTTTTTCAGTGTGTCAATTAAATTGTGTGATGTCTTATTAAATAAAATATCTGTTGGTTTCTTTTGAGTGACCGAATGAATTGTTTGATTATATTGCTGGGATGCTCTATAGAAAATTGCCGTATTCTCTAAAAAATGACACTCAGCTTTAATACATCTAGCTATCTCTATCTCTGGAATGGACTCTTTCTACTTGGCCATTCGTTGTGTTATATCGTGGTCTACAATAATATAATTCAATTCCCAATCGCTGCATTAATGATTTAAATGGGGCAGTTAAAAAGCCCGGTTCGTTATCGAGTGTAACCCTCTTAGCTTTGGAAAGCCCTGTAGTAAGTCTAACACTTTTTCACCTAAGTTAATTTTATCCTCAATGATTTTAATAATTAAAAATTTCGAATACGCATCGATGCAAGTGATAAATTTCAAACCTTCTCCATAAGAAATATCTATATTAAGGTATTCTCCCTCCTTCTTGGGAATCGGAGCCTCTCCGACTGGGACTTTTTGTGGGTGTATATTACATTTACTTTTATTACAGATACCGTAATGTCTGATGTATTCCTTAAACTGATCAACCATTTTCGGCCAGTGGTATTGTCTATATACCTGTTTATAATTTTCCTTACAGTTTCGATGAGCACGGGAATGAGTATCGCGTTTTACGTTCTCTTGGTCGTCAATATTTATTACGTCTATGGGAAATATTCTAGTATATACAAATTTATTTGTGAAAACATCCTTAACAGTCTCCTTAAAGTCATAAACGTCTTCCTGCATACAGTATACTGCAGTAACTAAATTTGGTTGAATAAATTCCAAAAGTATGGTCTTAAGATTCTCTCTAGTGTTATCATTTCGTGTATCGTAAAATTTGCCTTACTCAACATTATCTGTTATTTAAACTCATTTAGTGGTCTAAAAATTTCCGGAATGTTAAAGATATCACTGCTTTCAGCGGAATGTCGATCGTCATGTAAAGATTCCTCGCCTGAAATGTGGTTCAAATATTGACGCGAGAGAGCATCAGCTATCACGTTAGTCACAGCTTGTTTGTAAATAATTTTTGACGAAAACTCCTCTATAAAGGAGCGCCATGTTTTTATCTTTGCACAGGGGTTTCGTGTAGAAACAGTAAACGTCAACGGTTGATAGTCTGTATGAATCTCAAGATCTGTACTACCATACAGGTAGTTTCTTAAATTTCTCAGTGCGCAGACAATGGCATAAAGTTCCTTTTCGTTTGTGGCATAGCTCTGTTCAGTTGCAGTTAATGTTTTCGAAATAAATGTAATGGGTTTACCCCCTTGGCTGAGGACAGCACCCGCTGCTTCATTTGAGTCATTTAAAATTAGGTTGGACTAATTCAACCTATTCAGATAACAAGTTCCAAAGTTTCTCAAACGTAATCACACCTTGTTCATCTAAATTTAACTCCATTCTCTTGGACATGTTTTGAGACACCTTCCCAATTTCCCCTGCCAAATATCTTGTCAATGGCTTAGCAATTTTCGCGTAGTTGTCTATAAATTTCCTATAATATCCAACCACTCCCAAAAAACTTCTAAGTTGCCTAAGTGTCCTAGGCAATGGATAATTACGTATCGTCTCAAACTTTTTTGGGTTAGTGTTGATAACATTGTGAGCCACCACGTAGCCCAAAAATTCCACTTCCTCTACATAAAATCTCGACTTCTCCAAATAAATTTTCATGTTCGATTTCCTAAGGCTATCAACTATAATCTTGAGGTGGTCCCCATGTTCCCTCAGTGTTTTAGAATAAACAATTATGTCATCTATGTAGACATGACATATTTTACCCACATATTCGCACAAGATATCATCCATAGCTCGTTGAAAAATACTTGCACTGTTTTTAAGACCGCAGTTTTCTCAACATCCTCCTCTTTCATATGAATCTGGTGGAATCCAGATTCCAATTCAATCGTAGAGAAATATTTTGCCATTCCCAGATTTTACAAAATTACGTTATAATCCGGGATTGGATATTTATCGGATATCGTCTGTTCATTTATTTTCGTGTAGTCAATTACCATACGCAGTTTTTGCGTACCTTCCCTATTTATCCCCTTTTTCGGAACAACCCATATTGGGGAATTATAAGGGCTTTTGCTTGGACGTATTATCCCGTCCTCTAACAATTTTTCAATTTCACAATTCGCGAAATTATTTGCGGAAAGTAGATATGGATATTGCTTGCTCCATATTGGCGATTCAGCAATTGTTAGAATTTACGCCCTAATATCCGTTCTAAAAGGTAAATTTATATTTGTATCTGAATGTAATGCTTCAATATTTCTTATAACATTTTCCCCTTAAAATTTTAACAATTTCTCGTCCTTGTTAATAATATCAGCAATCTCTTCATTAATTAATTTATTTAAAGCATTTCCCGTGAAACGCTCTTCATTTTCGTCAGTTTTGGATCTGAACTGTAATATTAATTTTCTCTTCTTCAAATTCGCTTACTGTGTTCGAAACTGTTAAACTGTTCAAATTCCTACTCATTTCCTCTATTCTAGCTATAAGTGGTCCTGTTTGTGCCTCTATTAGAAGCCTAATCTGCTCTGTGGTCGCCATCCTACTAACACTATTGGTCTCCAAAGGAACGAATAAATTTACCAGTGAATCGATATCTGAGTCCAGATTGGAAATGAATTTATTTCATAACACAGATTGTACAAAAAAAATGTTTTTTAAATATCATAAAAATTTTTAATGTTCAAAAATCTAAGAAACACAAATTTTATAATAATAAACAATTTCAAAAACTAAGCTTTTATAAATAAAAATTTATCTTACAGACTGCTTTCTTCTTCGTATTGGTATGTTGACTGTTGCCTGTTGTTATTGGTTTTGTTTCCATTTAGCCCAGTTGTCCCAATTTTTAGATATGTTGTTTGAAGGAATAATGTTTTTGTAAAAACAAATTTTCAGCACAGTTTTTTGACGTATATTTTCTTTTTTTGCAAAGATTTAGATTGTCACATTCACTTTTATTTTTATATTGTCACTATCTTTTATTAAATATATTTTTTTATGGTAAATTTAAATTGCAACTTTTTAAGTTTTGTTGATTTTGTTTTTAGTCGCTTTTATTTTTATATTGTTACTTTTTTTAGAATAATTCAAATTGCCACTTTTTATTTTTTGTTGATTTTGTTTTTATTGTTTCTACTTTTAGTAAGGATTTTTTTTAAAGAAAATATATTTTTTTATTTTAATTTTTCTCCTTTTGTTAGGATATTTTAATTTTTCTCCTTTTTGTAAGGATATTGAAATTTTTTCTCCTTTTTTATATATATTTATTTTTAAGGATACTTATTTGTTCGCTCCTTGGACACGTTATTGATGTTCTTACTTTTTCCTTTGAGAACTTATTTTTATAATAACGTATCCCGGTTGAGCCCCCAGTTAAATTGTTTTGGTTATTTTTTTTTTTTAAATAAATTTATTTATTTAGTATTTACTAGCTGTACGACGCAGCTTCGCTCGGAAACTATTTGCTAATGATTAATATTTCATATGGAGTTAGAAAAAAAAAATTAGTACAAAGAAAACACGACACAAATTTTTCTTAATTTATTGTTTAAATAGCTCTGAAGGTAATTCATTAAAAAATAAACAAACACAAAAGATAAGGATATCGTTTATTTTCAAGCTTGCTTGCTTTTCTGTTGGGAGAGAAAATAAACAATGCTGACGGTGTACTTACTCTCGAGCATGCAATATACAATTGCCCATGGAAAAACATTGGGATCCTAGGTTTAACCCAAATACTTTTAGCTATTGTCTTTGGGGTTTATTAATCGTCATTGCGAATGCCAGGCGAACGGGAAATTGGACTTTAATAGTAAATCACTTGGTATGAACAGCTCCTTACCTACAAACTTTCCTATAATTATTATTGCTTTAATCTAGTACCATTGCATAGTGTGTGTAGTGTGTATACACTGTATAAACAAAATTTTAATATTTGTACTTTTATTTTTAAGACGCACTGTAAATATATTTTTTAAAATCAGCATAATTTTAATTGACCATGAAAATAAATTTAATACTGTAATATCAGTATAATTTTATGGTATCAGCATAAATTTATGGTATCAAATAATGCAAATTATTTTTATTATTCATGGGAAAAAATAGAAAATACTAAACCAACACCTTACACCAACACACTGAATTTTGATCCTGCTGTTACAACCACCTTCCTTTACCACATGGCGATCCTGCCAAAATTTATAAATCGATCCTGCCAAAATTTATAAACTGATCCTGCAAAATTTATTAATCGATCCTGCCAAAATTTATGAATCGATCCTGTCAAAATTTATTAATTGATTCTGCCAAATTTTATTAATTGATCCTGCCAACATTTATAAATTAATCCTGCAAAATTTATTAATTAATTCTGCCAAAATTTATAAATCGATCCTGTCAAAATTTATTAATTGATCCTGCTAAATTTTATTAAATGATCTGCCAAATTTTATAAATTGATCCTCTCAAATTTTATGGACTAATCCTGCAAAATTTTATAAATTGATCCTGCAAAATTTCGTAAATTGATCTTGCGAAATTTTTTAATTGGAACCTGCAAAATTTTTTAAAATACTGCCAAAAATTTTTTGAAAGGAAAAGAAAAAAGGGGAAGAAAATGAGAAAAAAAATTATTATTGCTGAAATTTCATCTTGATCCTGCCTGCTACTACTTCGATCTACCAAAATTTTTTCGAGCCTAACCAATGACAACCGTGATGGAATATCAAAATATTAGAAAAAATTAAATTTAAAAATAATAATTAAAATAAATTAACTAAATTTTATATTAAATACTTTTAAAATACAAAATCTTTATATAATGGGTAAAACAAAGTCGAAATTAGAAAAACCTCACGCCAACGTTGTTAATAATGTAGAAATAGTAGACCACACCCGGGAAATAAATTCTATATGGATACTATTATTGATTCTTATAATACTTACTTACTACTAAAATTATATCAACTACATAAAAAATCGCCAAACCTTGATAAAATATAAAGTTTTTTAAGCAAGCAAAAAAAAATATTAAAAAAAATAGATATATATACTTATATATATATATATATATATATATATATATGTGTGTGTGTGTGTGTGTATTATTATAATTATAAAGAAAAACAAATATGAAATATAAATAAGACAAGAAAAATTTTCTAATTAAATACACCCTACTTAATAATTAATGGATTGGAAAATTTTGATAAAACTTATCAGTGTCTAAACACAGGTAGGCCAACCAAAGACGACACTATAGATAAACATATACAAAATCTGTTGTATTGTTTCGAGGAAATTAGAGTTATATTAAACGTTCATTATAACAGCCTAACAGTCGCTCACAAAAGCGCGGCTGAAAGATTTTTTTAGACGTTAGGGAAAAATTACTGAGAGTCACAACAAGAAAAAATTTGGAAATAGAAAGCCCCACTTCTCTGCCTGAAAGAACATACTACAAAAAGAAATTACTATTAATACCAGAAAAATCAACCTCAACAGTAACGTCCAATACTATACAAGCCAAAATGAACTCCACAGAACTAGCTTTAATTTTAAAATTAATCCCTATATACACGGGCAGAAAAGAGGAACTCTATCAGTTCATTGCAAACCTAGAACTAATACAAGAAACTCAAGAGGAATCAAAGAAAACAAGTTTCTTCCAATTTGTTTTAAAAACAAGGTTAGACTAAAAAGTACAGAACAGAATAAGACAAAACACAATACCAACAGATCTAGATCAATTAATAGTAGAATTAAAAAAATGCTCCAAATCAAGAGAAACACCGAACAATATATTAAATAAACTAAATTACATAAAACATCAGGAAATTCGCGGATAAAATTAGTAGTGTAATATCAGAACTTAACGAACTTCAAATCTCTAGTATAGGTGAAAACAGCAGAGATACAATAATAAAATCAAACAATATCATTGCGTTTAATGCTTTTAAAAACGGCCTAACAGACAGAGGTATTATTAAAACAATAGGTTCTAGTAGGGTAAAACCCTTTTCAGAGGCAGTGGAAATTGCAGAGGAAGTCGACTGCACCCAAACTCAAACAAAATCATGTACCAGACAACCAGACAGAAAAACAATACTACAGAAATAACCATAGGTCTTACAACAATTACGACAAAATCAACTTACGAACCAACCAAAATCAAAGATACGCCAATAAAAACAACAATTGGAACACAAAAACCTTTTACAAAAACAACTCTGACAAAAACACACCCCCTTGCAACGGACAAAAGAGGTACCAAAATAATGACCGAAATTACAACACCAATAACCGAAATTCTAATTTTAATCCGAACACTGGAAACAGACAGAACCATAAAAATAGGAATATTAATCAAACTATCGAAACTCCTTACATCCGGAGAACATCCATCATGCTTCTCCGGAACACCGCAATTAAATAACAACAGAAGCATTTACAATATTACACCTTCCCATCAAAATTACGTAAAACTAAACATAGCCAATACAGACCGAGAATTAACATTTTTGATTGGCACTGGAGCTGATGTATCTCTTTGCAAAGAACAAGTTCTCCAAAATTATACTGAAGACTCAAATGATTTCTGCATACTAAGTGGAATTTCTAAAGAAGAAATAAAAACAATAGGATCTACTATAATAACTGACATCAACAATAAGAACATATATCAGAAAATTAAACTGGTTCATAATAACTTCCCAATTAAAAGAGACGGAATACTGGGTATGGATTTTTTTAATGCATACAATTGCATCATTGACTATGACAAATATATCCTATCCTTTATACATAAGGATAAAATGTTCAATTTACCAATTCAAACGGGTTCTTTATGTATAAACCACTTGAAAATACCCGCTAGAACAGAAACAATATTACCCTTTAACATAAATCTAAATGAAGACACAGTAATTTTAAATAGGGAATAGATTTCACTATGTTTTTCATTTAGAATAGGACGAATTAACTGCAAACAATTTCTATACACAAAGAATTTCACTTCAGGACAGCAATCCAGTATATACAAAAAACTATCGTCTCCCCCATACACATACTGACGAAATAAATTCAAAAGTCCAAGACATGCTTAAAGAAAAAATAATAGAACCATCCACAAGTCTTTATAATTCACCTCTCCTTTTAGTTCCAAAAAAAAGGGCACACGGACATATCAAAATGGAGGTTAGTAGTAGACTTTCGAAAACTAAACAAAAAAAATTATTAATGACAAATTTCCATTAACTCGGCTAGATGACATTCTGGAGAAATTAGGACGCGCCATATACTTTTCAACACTCGATATGACTAACTCCTTCCACCAAATCAAACTAGATAGAGATTCCCGCCCTTGCACAGCATTTTCGACACCAACTGGCCATTACCAATTCACTAGGCTACCATTCGGTAGCATTATCAGGTTTGAAATCAGAAGTATTCCTGTATGTACCTAAAGCTGAATGCACAAAAATGTCATTTTTTACAACATGAAGTCACATACCTTGGACAGACCCTCAAAAGTTTGAAGCCATTAAAAACGACGTTTCGTAGCATTTTGCAACTATTACAGAAGATTCATTAAAAACTTCGCTAATATAGCAATATGTCTCAATGCACTCCTAACAAATAATCCAAAATTCAATTGGTCTCAAGACTGCCAAACCGCCTTTGACACACTAAAAGATAAATTAATAACACCACCATTACTTCAGTACCCAAATTTCGAAAAACCTTTTATACTGACGACAGACGCATCAAGCCAAGGTCTAAGCGCAGTTTTATCACAAAATATAATGGGAGAAGACTTACCAATATCCTATGCAAGCCGATCTTTGAACAAGCATGAAAAGAATAAATCTGTCATAGAAAAAGAATTGTTAGGGATGCACTGGGGCATACAATTCTTTAGACCATATGTTTTCGGACGAAGATTCACCGTTATAACAGGCGATAGACCACTAATTGCCCTATTTTCACATAAAAACCCATCCTCAAAACTTACTCGAATAAGACTAGAACTGACATAAAAGACTTTGACATAAAATATAAAAAGGGAACTAATAATACAAATGCAGATGCATTATCACGATTAGATATTAACTCAGACATTTTAAAAACCATGATTCAATCAGTATTGATGAAAATGAAAAGAAAACTCTGGCAATAACATGTAGCATGTTAAATAAGAATAAAACAATTGATAAAAATAAAGAGAACGTTCAAAATAATGAAAAGGACGGCATATCTCAATAGAAGCCTGATCAACTTCATATGTGGGAATGCACGTCAATAAATGATATAAAGAAGCTTCAAAGAATAGCATTTATATGTGAAAAAATGCTACAGCAAGAAAAAGAAAGAAATGAAAAAATCACGCGTATAGTATGTAATAAAAGCGAAAATTCTGTTTTCAGGAACATTATTGGAGAAACTTTTAACAAAATTAAGGGAACTGAAATTTAATACATACGTACTATATGATAATGATGAAATTTTCAAATATATAACGGCCGACAAATTAAAGGAAAAACATAAGAATAATAATATTAATATAATTATATACAAAATGCCAAAAAGAGTAACAGAAAATATAAAACAATACAGATTGATTGAAGAATTTCATGGATTACCACATAACGGACACGTCGGAATCAGAAAAACACTAGCCAAGCTAAAGCAAAGATACATATGGAAAAATATGAATAAAATGGTTAAAAACTATATTAGAACTTGTTCGTCTTGCCAAAAGAAAAAACAAATCAAACATACAAAGAGCCCCTGACCATAACAGATACACCATCGAAAAGTTTCGTCACAGTCGTAGTCGACACAGTCGGTCCTTTACGGCCATCTACAAACTTTAGATATATAGTAACTGCTCAATGTGAACTAACTAAGTACGTAGTAGCTTATCCTTTAGATACCAGACGAAAACTGGCACGAATGGATACAATACTTTACGTTTGCTTTTAACAAAACACCAAATGTCGACACTGACTATTCACCATTCGAACTAATTTTTGGAAAACTCCTACGACTCCCAAACGACGAATTGACAAAACCACAGAAAACCTACAATATTGATAATTACGCAAACGAATTAAAAGCTAGACTACATTATTCACTAGCAGTAAAGGAAAAACGAAGATTAGAATCAACATAAAAACAAAATAGTATAGACATTCAAAGAGGAGATCTAGTTTTAGTCAAAATAGAGAATAGAAAAAAATAGAAAAAAAACATAAAAATCCATATAAGGGCCCATATAAGGTAATACATATAAATGAATTAAATGTAGTAATAGAAATGGAAAATTCAAAATTAAAAACTTTACATAAAAACATATTAGAAAAATTTTTTAAGCAAAAATGTATTATAAAACACTAATTTTTAAAGATGCACAAATCTAAAAGGGTAAGGGTGTAGTGTGTATACACTGTATAAACACAATTTTAATATTTGTACCTTTATTTTTAAGACACACTGTAAATATATTTTTTAACATCAGCATAATTTTATTTGACCATGAACTTGGTATCAAATAATGCAAATTATTTTTATTATTCATGGGAAAATTAATTAAATGTAATTATGCTGAATAGACATAATTTTAGTACATAACCTGTAAATATTTTTTCAACAAAATTAATTACAATCAATAGGTAAACAGGTAGCCTTCTAATTTAAATCAGCACTGCTAAGAGAATACTGATCATATGAAAATTGGCATTTTTATGCTGGAAGTAAAGCGGCAGCAGTGCTCAGAAAATACTGAACCAACACCTTACACCAACACACTGAATTTTGATCCTGCTGTTTAAACCACCTTCATTTACCACGCATGACTATTACCGCTGCAACCTTAAGCTGCAGGTTATGTGGTGGCATTGCCGGTAAGTCTAATGACATCAGGAACTCTACAGGGAAGTTAACAATATTATCAGACTCGGTAATGGAATCAATCGTTTTATACGAATACCATTCGCCATTAATTAAGCTTTGGATTTTTAAATTTAATCAACGTATTGGTCTTTTGCAGCTAAAATGACTCTTTCACTTAACCAAAGTTAATCGCTGTAATTTTGAGCAATGTGTGTGAACAGTTTTGCAATTAGTTCGCCTTTAGATATTGTGAATTGGCAAAAGCCCATTGGAAAAGAAATCTAGCCTGTTGTAGAGTCAGTCAGTATTTTTCCACTGCCAATGTGTAACAATATATAAGAATAGATAGATGTAGATAATCATTCAAATTTTAAGAAATGTTGTTGACTGCTAACAAAATCGTTCGCTTTTTTTTTACTTTAGCAATAAAATTTTAGAACAAAAGAATCTTCATATTCGATTTTTCAGCGTATAACCGATATACATACATATGTACGTATATTTCGTTACAATTGCATCGAATAGAAAATTATTATTTAACTTTAAAGTGAAGTGTAATTGTCGGTGACGTAATATTTTTAAACTCTCACTATCCAATATTTCAAGGTTTTTTTCTCTTAAAAAACTATGAATTTTAAAATTATGTGAATCAAATCGCACGAAATATTTTAAAGCACAACATACATATGTCCATTTGTATGTAGAATATATATACAAATTTTCACTTTTAATATTATCCAACACGTCTAAATTAAATTACTGAGCATTGTTTAGGAATTTTATAAAGTTTAAACGTAGGCTAAGTAAAAAATTGAGAAGTGAAGACGATTTATTTATGTTTTCACTAACATGATTTAATACATAGTATATTGAAAAGTGAAAATAAAAACATGTATAAAAAATTAATACTTTTTTTTAAAAGTGTGATAAAAACTTTAGTTCTTCGAGTTGCTCTTTAGATTTTCTTATGTGAAGAAAAATTACTTCGAAATAAAGTCCAGTTATTGAAAACGTATCATTTGCCAGGAGAGCCCAACCTCCTGGCAAATTCTGTAACATCAGCAAAACTTGCTGTAGATTACATACTTATGTACATGTGATTTTATTGTGAATTTTAAATATAGTAAGATTTTTTCCCCAAACTCTGAATTAAAAAATCTTCAAACACAAAAATACATTTTGACTGTTGACATGTTAGGACAATGTTTGGTTTCGCCGAAGTTGAAGATGTTGCCTCTCTTTATTTGGTCTTTTATTTTGTTTTCTTTTTGTTTTGTTTTTTTTTAATTTGATCTACGGGTTTTTTTAGCATATACTAAGAATGTATACGTGCGTTTGCACGTATAAAACTCATTAGCATACAAACAACCATTAACTTCATCAAACCAGTTCGAACGAACATGTCGAGTCGTGAATATCTTATTTGTGTTTACAACAACTATAGAAGAAAATAAATAAATGCATTTTCTAAGTTTTCCGGAAAATTTTAAAATTTTTTTTCATACAAACCATCTGCTGAAAATTTCGAATTGACTAAAGCAAAAATCAGCCAAATCGCTCTAGCCGTGCTCACGCCAACTCATTACATACGTGGACCATTTCATTTTTATATATATATTAGCTGTACGACCCAGCTTTGCTCGGAAACTATTTCCTAATGATTTATATTTCATATGGAGTTAGAAAAAAATTTTCATTACAAGGAAGAAACGTCACAAATTTTTTTCAATTTATTGTTTTAATAGTTCTTAAGGAAATACATAACAAAATAAACAAACAAAAAAGGTAAGCATATATGTACTCAATTTAAAGCTTGATAGTAAACAAAATTTTTTTGTTTTTCTTGAGCAATTGGTCGTGAGAAAAATATTGGGATTCTAGGTTTGACCCACGCACTTTTAGCGATTGTCCTTGGGACATATTAATCATCATTGCGAATGCAAGGTGAACGGGAAAATGGAGACCATTAAACTTAAATGGTAAATCATTTGGTATGATAGGTATCCTTGGAGTAAGCAGCTCTTCACCTACAAACTTTCCTATAATTATTATTGCTAAGTTTTTGCCATCAGTGTTTTAATAACCAATCTAGTACCATCGCATAGTATTGGCTGATTCAGGTTACGCAACATGACTATTACCGCTCCAACGTTAAGCTGGAAGTTATATGGTGGCATTCCCGGTAAGTTTAATGAATTCAGGAACTCTACGGTGTAGTTAACAACATTTTCGGGATCGGTAATGAAACCAATCGATTTATACGAATACCGTTCGCCATTAATTAAGCTTTGGATTTTTAAATTTATTTATTCAACGTATTGGTTTTTTGCAGCCAAAATGCCTCTTTCACTTAACCAAAGCTAATCGTTATAATTTTGAGCAATGCATGTGAACAGTTTTGCAATTAGTTCGTCTTCAGACGTTGTGAATTTGCAAGAGCCCATTGGAAAGAAATCTGGCCTGTTGTAGATTCAGTCGGTTTTTTCCACTGCCAATGTCTAACAATATATAAGAATAGGTAGATAAACCTAGACGTAGATAATCATTCAAATTTTAAGAAATGTTGACTGCTAACAAAATCGTTCGAAGTTTAGCTTTTATTTTTTACTTTAGCAATAAATTTTTAGAACAAAAGAATTTTGATATTGGAATTTTCTGCATATAAGCGATATACACATGTTTGTATCATTAAAACTGCATCGAGTAGAAAATTATTTTTTAACTTCAAAGTGAAGTGTAATTGTCGGTGACTTAATATTTTTAAGCCCTCACTATCCAATATATAAAGGCTTTTCTTCTCTTATAAAAACTATTAATTTTAAAATTATGTGAATCAAATCGAGTTGCTCTTTAAATTTTCTCACGCGAAGAAAACTTATTTCAAAATAAAGTCTAGTTATTGAAAACGCATCATGTTTGTTGGGCTCTCCTGGCAAATTCTGTAACATAACATGATGTTTATTAAAACGTATGTATGTATGTATGTTTATGTACAAATGTAAGTCAATTTTTTATATAAATATATCTTTATGGTATAAATTTATATACTTTTAGGAACAAAACTTTAAAAATTAAACTTAAAATGCATATTTTTCTAAATTCAAAACAAATTCACCAAAGGATTTGAACTTTTTATTTTTTCCATACAATATACATATTTCAGTGTTGAGAAACATGCAATCTATTTACATACTTATATATATGTGATTTTATTGTGAATTTAAAATAAAGTAAGATTTTTTCCCCAAAATGGTGACGGTATTATCTCTAAAAGATCTGGCAGCTATGTATGTAAAATACATTTTTGACTGTTGACATGTTAGAGCAATGTTTGGTTTCGCCGAAGTTGGAGATGTTGCCTCTCTTTATTTGGTCTTTTAGTTTTGTGTTTTTTAATTTGATCTACGGGTTTTTTAGCGTATGCTAAGAATGTATACGTGTGTTTGCACGTTTACAAACTCATTAGCATACAAACAACCATAAGCTTCATCAAACCAATTCGAACGAACGAAATTTAATAAATGAATTTTCTAAGTTTTCGGAAAATTTTTTAATTTTTTTTTGTCATACAAACCATCTCCTGAAAATTTCGAATCGGATAAAACAAAAATCAGCCAAATCGCTCCAGCCGTTCTCACGCCAACTCATTACATACGTGGACCATTTCATTTATATATATATATATATATATATATATATATATATATATATATATATATATATATATATATATATAGAATATAGATAGATTGTTCTTAAATCACCTAAAAGCTGGCTATTACTTTCTGCCTTCCTTCTAATGAGCAAGAATTAGTTATATATTTATTTTACTTTTCAATTATGTTGCAAATGCAATTTCGTTCCCATGAAAATTGTCAACAAATTCATTACTGATGTTGCACTTTTGCATTAAAATATATTTTCCCACAAATCAAAAAGGGTCTCAGTTTACAATTAACAATTTAATTATTACACAATAGCATTAAGATATATTTTTACATATCTTAACTTGCACTGCTAGTACATTGCGCTTGAGAAATTTGAGTTAGGTGTGAATATGTATAATATGTACTAGGGTTTTTCCATACAATTTGCTCTCGTACTCTCATACAGAGCATATCCCAATCAAAGAACCCAGAGATATTATTTTATTGATGAAATGTTCGTTGAGTTTATTCATTTTGGGTATAGAATTTTTGATTTCCATTCTTATGTAGCCTAATAATTTTACATGTGTATCCTTTAATAAAGTGTGTTTTCGATTTTTTCCATCTTTAAAAAATTATTTCTTGTCTCGTTGATCGAAAAAGGAATTAAATTGGAAGCGTCATATTGATTAAAAAGGACTTGTTGTTTGGATTTGTTTTCAATTTGAGATTTACTTTCAATGTCGGTACTTGTTGATGGTGCGGTTGTAGGCACTGGATCTATGGTGAAACTGATATTGTGTTACGTTGTTTTAAATATTGTTTCCAATGATCCTCTCTAAGAAGTTTTTTAACTTTTGGCAAAACTCAACGTGGGACTCTTTAAGAAGTATTCTGCACATATAGGATCTTCTAGTTGATAGTCATACAACCTTTATTTTTGATTATATTACAGATCTGTTTGTAATAAATATATTTTTGCAATAATACGAAATTTATATATAAATATATTTTAATTGTATTGCTATTACGCTATATTGTTTTTTAACTCTTCAATTTCAAATAGGGTGAAATTAAATGAAATCGATATAGGTTGTGGCTGAGTCGAAAGTCTAGACATTGTTTTTTTGTTTTTATTTGCCAAATTTCTTAGATACGAACTATAATTTGTAAAATCTGCAATGAATTCCTCAAGTAGTTATAGATAATAGCGAAAAGCAAAACTTATGTATTGGACTCTGTAAAATACCTTAAGTATATCGATATAGCCGGTAAGGCTAAGTTGCTGTCACTGCTATTGTAACGGTCCCAATTAGATTTGAGTTTCCGAGTTTTGATAAAATCAATAACAAGCTGTTAGTTACAACGCCATTTTATGCCTCGATTGTTCCACAGGCCAGGGAAAAACTACACAAATTGTAATCATATAGTCGCATAGGTCTAATTTATCAGTTTGCGAAGTTATTTGAAAAATTTATAATAACTTAGCTGAATCTAATTCTAAGCGAAAAAGGATACATTCGGAACCATTAATTCGGATTAAAAAGAAAACATAGGACAATCAAACTAACACATAGATAGGAAATGTAAATAGAAAGATCTTTGGGGAAAGAAAATATTATTTTGCTTTTTAATAAACGTATCCCAAGCATTTGTAAGTTGAAGCTAAACTTGCTAAAAAATTTTCATTTGATAGAAAGTTCATACTGCAAGGAGGAGAGTTTTTAAGCTCACCTTATCCAATTAAATTTGAAATTCTCCAAAGTATTCTGGAGCTATTTTTAAATCTATATATTTTATACTGTTATGCCAACTTGAAACGGAGTCCACACTTCACTAATTGAAGGAAATCTCCGAGGTGCCTCGGATAATTATTCAATTTAGGAAAATTATAGAAAAAATGGAAAATAGGTGAATGAAAAACTGAAACATAACATTCACACTGCTAGAGCTCATGTTCCCTATTCATATAAAATATCGAATGACTTGAAAGAGGTCTATAAAAAATTAAAGTCAACACAATAAACTCAAAACGTTATAATTAAACTTGCTTATTGACAGAAGGTCTACCCTAAGCTAAGACTTCAGAATTACAACTTCATCCTTAAACCAATATGACGTTATGGAGTTTAGTTATAGCGTAGTGTCTCTGCTTCAACTTACTAAAAAAGAAAGACGCGGTCTGTTTGGCCAAATGCCAGATATTTGAAAACTAATAATTGCAGCCCCAGCTTATTGTGAGTATAATTATTTTAAGATTTAATAGATAATTTGGAAATAAGCTTCAAAAAGCTAAAAAACTTTTGTTTCGTTACCATTTTAGGTATAGTCATTAATATAGGCTTAAATAGTATCAAACGTTTCGCAATTTTAAAAAGTAACAGCATGTTGTAAGAAATTACACCTGTAGGGATGTATCATAATTAGATCATACGTGCATAAAATGTCATGGATGGTCTTAAGCTCGAAAAAGCAAACATCATCATGAGCTGGAAAGAATTTGGGGAAATTTTTAATACAAAGGGAAGTTTTTAACTTAAAAGGCACCTACACTCATAGAAAAAACAGCAGGAAATCAACAATTTCAACCTTAAATCAACAAAAAACAGCCGTGAAAATGAGCTAAGGTTGGAAATCATATATTTAATAACGCTCAACATAAAACAACATTAATCCGAAATCGAGGCAGATTTAACGCTAATTTAAAAATGCTCGGAGTTAAATTAAAAAAACGGCATCTTTAAACCAAAAACGAGCGATATTGAATCAAATATTTTCTACGTCTATTTAAAACAGAAACATTTTCAAATGAAGTACGTGCATATTTAAATTAAGAGTGCGCAGCTTCGCTTTAACATGGTAGCGTTTTTGAATTTAAAACGTCCACCGTCGATTTAAGGTTTATATTTTCCCACCACAGTGCGACAGAGATTTATGTTTTAATAATATACTTTCCAACATTTTTACCATTCATAAATCAAAAATTTATTTTATGATTTGTTTTTTTTTTTATTAAAAATTATAAATATAGTGAATATATAATAAACGTAATAATAAAAATAGAAATTAATTACAGTCATAAAAAGTTACAAAAAAGTATATAAATCTTTGTGTTATTTATTCATATGAATGAAAAGGGAATCCATTAAAATATTTAATATTTAAAATAAAAATTTAATCAAATTCTTTTATTAATGGACTTAATGGATAACATAAACCATATATTTCATTTATCATTTGTACCGAATTAAAAAAATTGTTTACCTTTGCAGTCACCTCACTGGGAAAAGTCTCACATATGTCATCAGCAATGCCGAGATTTGGCTTAACCGATTTTTCACAACAGACCATTTCTTCTATTAAAATATTTATAATGTCGTAGTGTCTGTTATCTGTTAGAATTTTGTTTTCTTTCATACAATTTTCAAAAGAATTAAGATTTTCTTCACTTCTTTATTACGCCACATGAATTACTTCTCCCTAAATTCCATTTGCAGGCCTAAGTGTGGAATCGCTTCGACGAGGTCTTCTTTTCTCATATATTATAAGCACCGATATGTTAGGTTACATGCTGAAATTTGTAAGCTTTCGGACCATTTGCGGCGTGAAAAATTTAGGTTGAAATTTATGTCCTTACCTTACAATACTGGCAATAATTGCATTGCATTAAAATCCATTAATATTTTTTTTAAGTTCTCCAAATCATGATTTTCGCAACCTTCCACATCAACAACTGTGTCAATTTCGTTCACTGGTTGTGAGCCAACATTAATTAAAATTTCACTTTCAGAAACTCGAATTTTTCCATTTTGTATTTTTAAATTAAATAAATAAACATTAAAATTAAACACATTATTTGTCTATTTTCACTGTTTGTCACTGGCTAATGAATGTTTTGATAAATAAGATAATAACGTATTACAACGTTGATTGTAAAATTTTCGAACTCATTTCAAAAATGTCCAACTTGAATTCAACAATGCATTATTGTTTTAAGAATGCAACGACGCACACTGGGGATTTTTGTACGGAAGTGAGGAAAAAAATATATTTGTCAAAAAATGTAGTGATCATCACAAATTTAGTTTTATTTATATAGAAATACATAAAAGTAATCAAAATAAAGAAAGTTAGAGAATCGACCGTTACCTGCAACAAAAAATTTTTAATGATTTTTTTTAATTTATTATTTATTTTAAATCTACTTTTAATTTATTATTCTAAAAGAGCCTTAACTTCGTCGCTTATAACACTATGCTTTTTCTGGCTAAATAAAGGCGCCAAATGTGAAATCATGGGATCTGATGTTACCATCATTCGGTGCATAATATCTTCTTTCGTGGCAATTCGACTGCATTTTCTGGAGTGTCTAAGGCGATATTTTTTATAGTCTTTGTTACGACTTTCCTGAGCCTCTTCGGATAGTAGGGCTACAGGAAAAATGCACTTTTCAATTATATCTTTTCCATGAATCAGAATTTTGTGAAGTGAAGGTGGCATATTGTACCACTCGTACAGTGCAACAAACACTTTTGCCGTCTCCAAACAAAAATTACCAAATTTTTTGGATCTACTACCTCGGTGATTGTTTAGCTTCGAGAATTATTGAAAACCTCTTGATTATGTTTTCATTTAGACCCATTATTTCGGAAATCAAAACAGGATTAGCAAAGAATCCTCGTGATGTATTTCCTGAATTTGTCGTACCTTGCTTGTCGAGCCTTGCTTAACAGTATCAACCTGTATTCCTATTTTCTCTTTAAGTTCACGCTTTATCAAACATTTTCAGGCTTCTTTTATCGGACGAGTATTTGAGTTGACTCTCCCACGTTTAAATTCAATATTATAAGCTACATGCAAAAGACACTCCATCAGCTTAATACGCGCATGAAGTGGTGACATACCAAATTGCAATGTTGTGACTCCACAAATAAAACAAGAAGATGGTGATGGTGTTTCTGTTACTATTGTGCTGTCTTGCCGTCAATCATTGTAAAGTATAATTCATGTTTCACTTTAAAGTGACGATTATTCACTGTTAACTGAAATTCTTTTAGTTGAGATATCACCTCATCGACTGTTCTCTTTTCTTCTCGTAAAACTTGGGGTGTGTCTTTAACGTATGCAGACTGTAGTGTTGTACAATACTGTGTGGAAGAAGGTTTATTGTTGTTCCATACTATTTTATTTATGTCATCACTTCATGATAATTTAAACGGTACAACTGGTGTCATATATAAATGATAGTCAGAAATTTGATCATCTGTTGGTATTCGCTTTGACTAGATGCCCTATCACATCCCCATTTATAGCACATTGTTAGATTTCCGCTTTCAATTTTATTTATTTCCTTTGCTAACTTGGTCTCTAGGATTCTTTTAGCAGTATTATGCAACAGATTTTGCAGAGGTACACTGCCTGAACTTTCAGTAATAGAAATTCCTTGCGGATAACTGTTCGTTTTTTCTTTCATGAGTTCTTTGTATGGTACGAGTATTTTGTACCCTTCATTTTCTAACCAATACATTAGATACTCGTATTTTTCTTTTGTAAGTTCAAGCTTTGTAAACATCCCCAAAGTTTTTAATGTACAAATTTTGTTGAGATCGTCCGCGTATGCGGTGAGACCAATGTGTCGATCCAATTTGATACAGAAATATAGTTTGTTGAAGGCTATAGAAATAATATTACAGAAATAGGGGATCCTTGTGGTATTCCACAAGGGACTCTGTAGAGTAATTGTTTGCAACCCTGATCGTTATTTTCCTATTAGTCATGAAGTTGTGCATATATTTGATAACTTTAGGACCTGTTTCGATTCGACGAGTTGATGCAAAACAGAATGTAATCCAATATTATCGAAAGCGCTCTGAAAGTCTAGTGATATGATAGTGGCATGTTTTCGTAAAGATAGGGCATTCGCAATTTGATAGTCTACATAAAGTAGATTATCAATTGTCAACTTTCCCCTTTTGAAGCCAAGTTGGTGGTTATTAAGCAGTTTGTTAGAGGTTTTAAACCACGACAACCGATTGGCTATAATCTTGTCAAGGACTTTGGATATACAGAGATTGAGACATATAGGTCTGTAAGATTTTAAAGTTGTTTTGTCTGAATAACTACACTGGTTTTATATTTTTGAGGAATGTGGTTTGAAAGAATGCTACTAAAGTGCTTTACGATTCTCTTTTTTGTGATAGCGGGAAGCATTTTGAGCAGAACGTAGGAAATTCTGTCAGTACCAGGTGTTTTTCCTTTAAGTTTGCTTAGTACTGTTTCGAATTCAAATAGCGAAATATTGTCCTCTAATTCCAATACTTTTTGGCACGCAATGACTGCTGGAGGACCAGACATATATCTGTTCTTGTTAAGGCGGAAGCTAACGTCAAAATTGGAATCAGCAGACTCACTTGCCCAAAATTTTGCGAATTCATTTGCAATTTCATTTTCGTCTGTTAAGTTTACATTAGGGTTTACGTTCGACATTACACAGTGAATCTTTTGGCTAGTTCTATCCCCAGTAAATGACCTAACGTTATTACAGATTTTATCTATAGGTGTTGAGGGTTTAATAGAGGAGGTGAAAAAATTTAAAGATTTCAGTTTTGAAATTTTTATTTCCCACTTGAAATGCGCATTAGCTTTCTTGTACCTCAGAAGGTTAGTTTGGTTCATATTTCGTTTGAATATTTGTCAAGTTTTATTCTTAATCCGCTTTACGTCTTCTAGATTTTTATTCCACCATGGGACTATAAAAGTTTTAGTCTGTTTGGACTGAGGAATAGATAAATTAGCTGTTTGCAAAATATATTCTAATATAAACAAAGAGAGCGCCAATATAACCAAGCTCTCTTTGTTTATATTAGAACTAATAGGACGAGTCTTATCGAATTTAATGCAGCTTTCTTGATATTTTTGCCAGTTCGCTTCTTTTATTTTAAATCTGGAAATGAAATTATCTCTTGCAATAGAACAGAGAAAGGGAGACATGATTATGGGAAAATGATCACTTCTGCATAGGCTGCTTTCAGTTTTCCATACAATATGCGATTTGAGGAGCACAGAGAAATATCAATAAAAGAGTATGTACCATGAGTATTCAGGTGCGTAGGGGACTTATCGTTTAAAAGAATATGGTTTGAGTCTGTGATGTATTTGTAAACTATATTTCCCTTTTTGTTACTGGAACTGGCGCCCAACTTACGTGGAAGCTATTAAAGTCCCCAGCTATAATACAAGATGAGCCTGGGTTATCTGGCGTGTTTCTGAGATTTCCTATATTAAAATTTTTGTGGGGAGGGATGTATAAATTTAAAATATGAATTTCATTTTTGATGTTATCGAAAAGCAAAGTGCATCAAAGTCGTTAGCAATATTAACTTGATTGTGTTGTAAGGATTTATGAACTAGGTTGGCGACTCCACCAAATCTGGTAGGTGATGTATTAATTTGATATATTTAATAATTTATTGGGATAGGAATGTTTGGATAGTTGTGAATGTGGGTTTCCTGTAGAAGAATAACTTTGGGATTGAATTTTCTTATCAGAATCTGGAGCTCACTGTAATTGTTTAGGTATCCATTTATATTTCACTGCATGATTGTGTCATGAGTATTTTAAAGATTCAATATTGAAAAGAGTCATTGAATTTCCGCTGTTAGTATATATACTAAGAGCTTTGATATTAAGGTTAAATACATAGGTAACCGAGAATATTAATTTGTACATGAATATTCTTTGCTTGATTGCGAAGTATTTAATTTTTGTTTTGTTACCTGTAAAGAAAATGTTGAGGGCGGAAAAATTTTTTATAAAAAAGAGTAGTTTATTTTTTGGTTTGAGAGAATGTTATAGATGAGACAATAGTCTGAAATTATTACAGGGTTTAAGTATATTTTCTGTAAAATGCAGAGAGAAAGATATTTAGTAATCCATTCCTTCATCATTTATTCCGTTGCTAATTGATTTAGTTTTGTCTTTTGTTGTTTGTTTAGAATCCTTACAATTAGCTTTTAATTTATTTAGTAGCCTTTTAGGTGTATTTCTTGGCAGAATTTTTATCTTTTTTCCTTTTGTTTCTTCGGATGAAGAAGGTTGCAAGAGTAAATCTGATTCTAAGTCCGATAATGAGTCGTACGTATTGGGATTTGTAGAAGCGCTTTTTTTGTTGTTGTAGGTGTTATAAATATTGGGGTAACAGTTACCTGTTTCGTGCCGTTTTGAGAGTCTGTGTCGATAGTTAGAGCTTTTGTACTAGCTTTAGCAACAGCGGAATATAGAGACCCGTCGAGCTGATGCCGTTCATTGTAGATTTTATAAGCAGTTTTGTTGTCCACTTTTTCGATTGTCTTATTAGCTTGAAGTTCCTTGTGCTTAATAACGGTTGGGCATTTTTTATCTTTCGAAGAATGCTTAGTGGCTCCCCTTTTATTGCATATACAGTTAATGCAATTGGCTTCATTCATACACTCTGCTTCTATATCAGCGATGAGATGATATTCTTTAGAGCTGTGAAAACAAATTTTTTGGTTTTTACAGTATTTCGCAATATGACCAAAGAGTTGGCAGTTGCTACATTTCATTGGAAGTGGAATGTAAGGTCGTACATTAACTTTTTGGTACCCTATTTTAATTTCCCTTGGTAAGGTGGATGACACAAAGGTTAAGATAATTAGTCCAGTTTTAGCATATTGATTGTTCAAAAATTTGGTTATTTTTTTAACTTCACATACATTTTGATTAGTAAGTTAATTTGTTATTTCACTTTCTGCTATTTATTCCACGTAGGTCATTGCTATATATAACTCCTTTTGTTTGATTAAGGTTTTTGTAGTCTGTTACCTCTACAGTTATTAAGTCAGAGATTGCAGTAAAAGTTTGTTAGCTTGAACGTAGTTTTTAGTTTTTATTAAAATGTTTCCACTCATGAGTTTTTTGCATTCCTCTACTTCTCCGTTACAGGTATTATCAATTGCTTTTTTTATTAAGAGGGGAGATAGATTGGTAAGAGTAACATGTTCTCTTCATTAATAAGAATATTGGGCCAGCTTGTGAGAAATTTAATGATTTTGTTTTATCCCATCTAAGAGCTGGAAATGTTTTTTTTAATTGACTGATTGTCAGGAGGTTAACTCATGTTTGCTCTTTTTTTTAACATTAAGAGAAAACTATGCGTGAACACTTTTATTACTACTTTTAATTACATGATAATAGCCGACGACTGTCTTTTGCAAAAATAAATTATATTCAAAACACTATATTTTAATTTTTAAATGTTATTTTATTTGAGAAATTGTCTTTACAATTTATAAATTATCAAAATTTCTCTTTGAATTTTTAGATATTTTAATATTTTTCAATATGCCAATTGACAAACACAGCCTATGACGTTGAAAACTTTTTTCGAATGTATTTCGAAGTAATTTTTCTTAGCATGAGAAAATTTAAAGAGCAACTCGAACTAAAGTTTTTAACACATTTTAAGGAAAAATTATTAATTTTTTTTATACATGTTTTTATTTTCACTTTTCAATATACTATGTATTAAATCGTGTTAGTGAAAACATAGGTAAATCGTTTTCACTTCTCAATTATTTTTGCTTAGCCTACGTTTAAACTTTATCAAATTCTTAAACAGTGTTCAGTGATTTAATTTAGACGTGTTAGATAATACTAAAAGTGAAAATTTTAATATATATTCTACATACCTATGGACATTATCCGTGCTTTAAAATTTTTCGTGCGATTTGATTCACATAGCTTTAAAATCAAAAATTTTTATAAGAGAAGAAACACCTTGATATATATGATAGTGAGGGCTTAAAATATTAAGTCACCGACTATTACACTTCATTTTGCAGTTAAAAAATAACTTTCTACTCGATACAGCTTTAACGATACATACATATGTATATCGCTAATGTGCTGAAAAATCCAATATCAAAATTATTTTGTTCTAAAATTGTATTGCTAAAGTAAAAAATAAAAACTATACTTCGAACGTTTTGTTAGCAGTCAACATTTCTTAAAATTTGAATGATTATCAACGTCTAGGTTTATCTATCTATTCTTATATATTGTTAGACATTGGCAGTGGAAAAAACCGACAGCATCTGCAATAGGCCAGATTTCCTTTCCAATGGGCTCTTGCCAATTCACAACGTCTAAAGACGAACTAATTGCAAAACTGTTCACATACATTGCTCAAGATTATAGCGATTAACTTTGGTTAAGTTGAAGAGCCATTTTGGGTGCAAAAAACAAGTACGTTGATTAAATAAATTCAAAAATCCAAAGCTTAATTAATGGCGAACGGTTCCATTACCGATCCCGAAAATATTGTTAACTACCTCGTAGAGCTCCTGAATTCATTAAACTAACCGGGAATACCACCACATAACTTCCAGCTTAACGTTTGAGCGGTAGTAGTCATGTTACGTAACCTGAATCAGCCAACACTATGCGATGGTACTAGATTGGTTATTAAAACGCTGATGGCAAAAACTTAGCAATAATAATTATAGGAAAGTTTGTAGGTAAAGAGCTGCTTACTCGAAGGATACCTATCATACCAGGTGATTTACCATTTAAGTTTAAATGTCTCCAATTTTCCGTTCGCCTTGCATTCACAATGAGGATTAATAAATCCCAAAGATAATCGCTAAAAGTGTGTAGGTCAAACCTAGAATCCCAATGTTTTTCCCACGAGCAATTGTTTGTTGCATGCTCAAGAGTTGGGACGCCGTCAGCACTGTTTATTTTCTCTCCCAACAGAAAAAGAAAAAATATTGCTACTATCAAGCTTTAAATTAAACTAGATGCTTACTTTTTTGTTTGTTTATTTTTGAATGAATTACCTTAAGAACTATTTAAACAATAAATTTAAAAAAAAAAAATTTGTGTCGTTTCTTCTTTGTACTGAAATTTTTTTCTAACTCCATATGAAATATTAATCATTTGCAAACAGTTTCTGAGCGAAGCCGGGTCGTACAGCTAGTATATATATAAACCTATTGTTTGTAGATAAACTATTGTTTTAATATCCACCTCCAATTTTAGCCAAGTTGATAAAATGGTTTATGTTAAGCCTTGAGCTGTTCAATGCAGTAACATTGATTGAACAGGTCCATAATCTACTAAAAATATGTTTAATACCATGTTCAGGCGGCAAAATGAACCACTTGTTTCGTTCTCTGAATCACAATAGCGAACCATGGTGTTCATACGATTTGTTTCTTGTTTCGTTTTGATGTTTAACTATAGCAAGTAACATATGCCTGAATTTTAAATGTTTAAAATGAATAAAAAACGTAAGTTAGTTATAGTCTATAATGCAGAATATTGCGTACAAGAGGATTTGAGTGAAGCTCGAGTTTTTCTATATATTTTGGTAGGTATATCTAGGATCTTTATAGATTCGTTCGTTTTTGACATACTAAGGGGCTGCCGTGATGGAGCGGTGAATTTTATTTTGTCGCCTTTGAATTTTTTCCACATTTGAAGCCGAGGCAGTGCCCCATAATGGATTTCATAGGACCATATTGGTTTTAAAATTTAGTTGTATAACAGGAGTTTACAATCAAGGCAGTGTAGAGTTTCTTCCAATAAGCCAATACATTTGTGCTGCTTTTAATTTTATTTGGATCAACTTAGCTTTAATATGCTTTTCCATGTTAATCGTCGATCAAGGTGAAAACCGAGATATTTAACTTCAGTGTGTTAAATTTGTGACTATTTACTTGTACAGATGGGCATTTTGCTTACGCAGGCTAAACTTTATGTGTACACATTTCTGTTCATTTACTTTTACTGGTCAGTGCTGTAACAATTTTTGCAGATGGTATATAGACTCTTGCAAGATGCGAGAAGCAGCTAATGAGTCTTCGTAGACGTGTGAATGTTTCTATTCAACGGAAGGTCAGAAATGAAATGTTCATGCATATAACATTTTAGAAGCGCGAATATATTTGCGGGTTGCTTTTATGTTAATTTGTGGATTAAACCTTCGTGATAAGGCCGCTCACCTTATCGAATAATCTGATTGTGATGTTGAATCGAGGTTCTTTAAGAAATTTTGGAAGAGAAGCTATTTTTTGCTGTTGTAACAGCTTTCTAAGTTGTTTGGTACATTGCTTCAGCCTTAATTTTAATTAGATGGATCTGTATTGTTGCCATTAGCGCTAAACTCTCCTTTTTTTAGCCAACGTCTTTCTATATGCACAGAAAAAGTTTTATTTAATCTCACTTGTCGAACTGCAGTAGACGAGTTTTGGGCAGCTTGCCTAAGGTTTGCTTCTAATAGAATTATCAATTTCAGCTGGTATTCTCAACGGCATATTTTTTGAGCAGAGAGTATTTAGCTATTTCTTGTAAATACAATCAATTAACCGTGTAGATGACTTCAGTCATTTCGCTGGGCACACCTTTTACTATTGCAAAGTCGATAACATTTGGAATATTCTAACGATCCGCTGGCCATTATGTTGGCTGTCCACTTGCAACCACATTTAAACCAGTTTTGGAAATAGTGTGAAACAATACCAGATGTTTAGGAATGATTAGACGAGAACCCCAGAATGTGTGTTTAGCATTGTAGTCGCCAAGTTCTACAAATCGGGGGCCAATAGATTTATAAAATGTGCTATATTAATTTTCGGTTATTGAAAACCCGGGAGGGCAATATACAAATAAGGTCACTAGATTTTAATTACAATTCTCAATACATTGCGTGAAGGCAATATTTACAAAGATCGCTTAGTAGTTAGTGTTTTATTCGCATTTTTATTAGCATTCCCGAGCCACCACAAACTCGGGGGTCGTAAAAATTATATCCATTAATTTTAAAGTAGCTTCAAGACATCAAATGAGTCTCTGAGATAACATTCCATCGATTTGTTTACCTGTTAGGAAATATACAATTTCGTTTTTATGTTGGCGGATGCCATTTACGTTCCAAAAACAGCCTGCAAAAAATCATACGTCATTTTCAACATTTTCTGTTACCAGCGCAATTTCCAAATTTTTTTGCTCTAGAATCACTTTTTATATCGTCACAATTTTCGATGGTCTGTGATTCCCCACATACAATACAAACGGTAGGCAACTTACAATAATTAATTGCATGACCGAATTCTTGACAATTAAGGAATTGAATAGGTCCAATTTTCTTATGATGCTCTTTCACGGTAATTCTTCGGTGCATTTTCATAATGGATTTTAATTATTTTAACGCGATTTTCGTGCGAAATTGAATTCATTGTAACAATTGCAAAGCATCTACTACGAATGCGTCAAAAAACTAAATCACCGAGCGAACGCAAACCTATGGTTGCTCTGATTTAAATGCAAGGGTTCACAAATTCAGAGAGGTCCTTAACATAACTCGGACTTGATCATGGCGCGGATGTCTTCAAGCAACTGTTTTTGAAATTCAGAATTGGTCTTCACGTAAAAGAGGCTTTGTCCTCTCAGCCTTTCAAACTTTTGCCAAAATGTTCGAACTAGCGACATAAAAATCCTGCAGGCTAAATGTTTATAGGGGTAGAGTCGCACGCTGATTCGAATCCCTTGAAGTAGCTTAATACGAATATCGTGATACCGTATTCACTTTGGTTTTATTTGACCTGCCTGTATGTTTCATATTCGGGAGCTGTATATTAGTTATTCTGTGGTTTTCATTACTAGCGAAGGAATACTGAAACGGATAATCGATCTTTACCTAAGACAACGATAACTCTAACAGTCTTTCAATCCGTCAGCACGCCTACACCGTGAGTTACATTTATATAATTTAGATAGTATTATGCTACACATATGATCAAGGCTTCTCTGTATTTTCCCAACAGGTTTTCTGCATATACCTGCACTAAAAGTAACAAAACTAGCAGAATATTATGTATTTTTGAGATAGCTACATTCGTCATCATCATTGGTTGTGTCTACCTACCCTATGCTGTACTGATTAGAAGAGAATACGAGTAAAATTTCATTAGCATTATTATATCACTCATAGTCACACTGCCTTAAATTCTGAGAGAAAGACTTTTCCTTTCTGTTATGGATTTAAAATCAGATTGTTTGTATTAAAGTGTAGGTGTAGAATCTTAAAAACCACAGAGTCGATATCATATTTCATATTAGTTCAAAAATGTAATTATTTTTTGAAGATTTTTAAATTTAAAATACTTAAAAATTTTTTCATTTTAAATACATAAACTTGATTCAATGCTTGATGCTTTCAGGTAATTTGCCTGCGTGACCTGAATACTTCCAATTTGCAAAAGAGAATAAAACACACATGCATTAAGAGCTTATAATAAATAAATAAACTAATGTGTTATATATCTTCAAAATAAGTAATTTTATTTTTAATAATATTGAGTAAAGTTTATGTACATTTCTACTTAGTTTTAGTGTTGCAAACTACTACAATTCTGAACAAAATTGATTGTATTGCTTATCTACTTTTAAATTTCAAAATTGTTTCTCACTATAGCTGTGGAATTACTAGACTGATTTTAACAAGTAACCATCACAAAAAGTTATTTTAATGAGTCAATAGTGTGAATCTGACATGAACCCTGTATCTTCAAATGACTGTAAAACCGAAAAAATACCTTTCCAACGATGTATAATATTTATTTCTAGCTGATTTAGCTATTTATTTCACAAAAGCATAAATTATTCCTTAGCAATAGCGAAATTTATGGGGCAATATTATTTCATTTCTTTTGGTAAGGAGGAAAGAACCCCATAGCAAAAATATTACAAAGAAATTCCTTGCATTCTGCGATGAAGGCGACGACTATGTCTTTTATTTATGTCATGTAAAAAATTAAAGGCTTTTTAATGTGAAATGGCTGCTTAATGAACTCTTTTATTTTAAAAACCAAGAAAAGAACGAAATCACTTTTCTGTGGTAAAGGGAAGTTCATACACAAAGTCAATGCCGTTTGTCCACGCACTGACATTTTCGCTTCGCGAATTTATGATTGATGAATCGCCAAAAGTGCCTGAAATCCAAGTGTCTAAGTTTTGTGGACCTTACTCGCAATGAACCCACCTTTTGTCATTATATCTAACCTTCATAAAAGTCCACTTTAAGTTCTACTATTTGCGTGTGAGTCGGGATACCAGTTTTTAATTTATTTATTTAGCAACAAACAAAGTACCGACTTGATTTTCTCTATCAGCTCTTTCAGAATTAGAATTTTCGGCGGTAAGTACATTCTGAAAGCAATCCCTTTTGAAAAAGTCATACTAGGGCAGTCGATATCTTTTGAATTTAAATTCCATTCAGACTATTTCTGGAATAGCAGATTGAACTGTCACAATTGATAACTCTGACAAATTAACTGCACTGCAAAAAACATTGCTAAGTTGTGTAATTCCTGGCGGCCATTTATTGTCTTAGGTTGTCAGCTCGAAAATCATACTGTAGAATTAGTTGAACTCAATAGTAAATGGCTAATATATTTACCAGGTAAGGTATCCATATCCCTAATCCGTATCTCTACCCCCTTATAAATCGCAAATCTTGTATCGGTATTGCAAATTAGAAACTCATTCTTAAGTCTCTTTTTCATGCCGTAATATTCTATGCAGTCACCGTTGGGTCTATCAGCACTAATTGCCATATTAAAAAATTTGATATAGCACAAAATATGACAGGATACAGGTGCCCCTATAGGCTAGTAGGTAGTGTACTAGCTTGTCAGTATAGGGGTTATGGGTTCGATTCCCAACGAAGACCTTGATTTTTTTCACTACAAAAGTAAAAATTGACTGTCGGTGGGGCTGCTCCGCGTTGAAGGCATAGTCACTGGTCGCTGTTGCTGTCTTATACGGCAGTTAATTTCCGACTATCATTCTACTTTCACCACCTGTTTCATCTCTTCTCTATCCCTTTCCTAAAGAATGTAGCACGGTACTTGACTAAATAGACATTGTTGCCTGAAGTGCTACTTCTCCTTAAAAAAAATAAATTTAGCAAAATTTTAATACGAAATATTTGAATTCTGAGTATGTTCATATTACTGAACTATTACCACCTGTCAATAGTTAATTAGTTTTAAATAAAAATTATATATGTTTTTGCCAATTTTTTTTCTCCAATAAAAATTATGTAAATAAGCAATGTGTGCATAGAATTCTTGTAAATATAAAACACTTACACTTGTATTTTATATATTTAAACAAAAATGTAAATATTAAGAGAAAATAAATGAATTTGAATTTTAGGTGTGTAAGAGTTTCTTAACGTGATAATTGCTTGCAATGCTTACTGTGGAGAGAAGACAAACAGGGTCCTGACAATTCGGTCAATTATAAAATTACCAATGAATGAAGAAAATGATTTTATGTTAGACACACGGCTTTTTAAAATAATTAAATTTAAAAATGATTTCTTAAAAAAAACTTCCTGTTGATATCAAACCATTTTTACCTATTTTTGAATAATTATTTTTGCTCATAATCTTTTATTTTCATTATTTTTTCACATTTTAGACGTTAAATTTTTTTACTCGCAGTTAATTTTTTATAAAAAAAAATGTTGATAAGGAGCAAACAATTAGCAGCCATAACATGTGTAACAGCGCATAGTGGTTTGAAAACGGTTTTTTTTAATAATTTGGTAGCCTTTAAACCACATAAGCTTAATGAAATTTCACAGAGGCTAGGCAGAGGTATATCTGTCAACTTACTGACGATAGGCCCTGTAGGCTAAAGAGGGGCTTCCGGGTAAGCCCCAAAATTTGGGTACTTCGTGTATAAAATTTTTTGTGAATGTCATAAAAGTTTATTTATTACTCATATGTTATGAGTTTTTGAAATTCTTTTTGAGCCGCTTCTGTAAATTCACCTATCGGCAGAGGATTGGAATCTATTACCTCACGACCATGGCAAAGTACTTTATGCACTGTTGGCGTGAATTACTCTTCATTCATACAAAGAACTTAGAAGCTTTAAAGTATCTATTTCATACAATTCGGATTTAGTTATATTTATGTTATATTACTAATTTCAGTAATTTTTGAGGTTATTTTGTAATTTTGAAAACATTTTCTGGCCGTATTTCCATCATTTGTGGAACCACAGATAGCAAGCATTTTATTTACAATTAAACCACTCACTTCTCGGATTCTTTACTTTTCATCGGCCTCTTTTTGAAAATTTCATTGTTTTTTCTTGAACTTTTTTTTTATTTCCAAAAATCGTATAGGAGCATGCAATGGAGATATACCGAACTGCAATGCCTGTTTAATAAAAGATGTTATATTCTTTATATCAGCATGACTCCGAGAAAATTCTGACTTTTTCAATCCACATATTGACCGCTTCCAGACGGTGTCAATTTCAGTAATGGCATTGCTTTCAATGATTTCAATGCATACTGGGTTTACATTTTCGCTAGATTCTTGAATCGTGTTGACTCATTGTTTTGAAGAAGCTAGAAATTCAGATGTTAGATACTTTCAGCTATTTAATACAAATGTTGGACAATGGCTCGAAACCAGGATCTTATGATTTACCTTATCCTACCTGATCCCTTCATTTAATTATTATTAGAAAAAAGTGGAATAATAGTTTTATTTCATATGAAAGAGAAGAACTCACAGAAGTTCTAGAGTTATTAACTACTAATGCATTTTTAAAGAAATAAAAGAAGACAAAAAATGATTTCTTACTATTATAAATAAATAACTACTTCTTAAAGCATAATAAAATATATATATCAAATTAAAAATGTTTGATTTACCTATCCTTTGTCCACCAACACCCAAATGGACCAAAGTGCAAAAAACGAATATTGTTATGGTGCATAGGTAAAAATGCATTTTTCATTTCTACATATAAAAAGAGGAAAACTTCATTAGAAGGCAAATTTTGCCAGGCACCTACAATTTAAGTATATGATCTTCATACAAGTGATTGGTATCAGAGGAAAGCTTATGACTTCTATATTGACATTTATTTCCATTTTTATGCGCATCACATTTTTTACATGTAATATTTCCTTAAAAATTGTAAACTTCACTTTAAAGTGATTGTTTTTCCAAACAATTGAATTGCTATATATGTAAACAGATCGAGGTATTCTTACAAATTTTTGAAGTATTATATTTAAAAGAACTTTTAATAAAACGGTGAAATAAAATTTTCATTTTTTTAACTTTAACACATAAATTCTCTAAACGAGAAACAAATGTTGCAAAAAATTGTTTTATTTTATAAAACTGGTTACCCTAACTCCGTTAACTGCAGGGCTGTCAAATCATTTTTGGAGTATGTAACCAAGAGATGGGGCTTTAATAATCTATATTTTTAAATCGGTACTTTGCACTCCAAGGAATTTTAAAGGTAAATCATAAATTTGGTTTCAAAATTGGCTATGTTTGAATAGGGCTCGAGGGTGAACCGTTAAAATTTTTGACGCAAGTTTTCTTTTGTTCGCAGTTGATGTAGGTTGTCTTTAAAAAAGTCTAAAAAAATTTACTAGTCCCAAAGTAAGTTTCAATTATATAAGCAAAATATTGAAAATCATAAAAAACGGGTGTTTTCTTTTTTTCAATTCACAGCATTGTACTTTTTAACAAAACCTGCTATCAAAACGAAACTGTTGTTTTATTATAAATTGCATCGAGAAAGCAGCTAATATTTTATAAAAATAATCCGAATATAAACCTATAAGGTCGGCCAATAATGAAAAAAAAAAATTCTAGCTCGATTTTCTCCCGAACTAAAAGAGGTAATCTAGACATATAAGCACA
Source organism: Trichopoda pennipes (assembly GCA_030448955.1). NCBI lineage: Eukaryota > Metazoa > Arthropoda > Insecta > Diptera > Tachinidae > Trichopoda > Trichopoda pennipes. The sequence continues at coordinate 4,622,537 of JASKUP010000004.1, read as the reverse complement.
TTTTTATAGATACTCTCAAGGTCTACTTAAGTTCAAAAACTTGTAACATATGAGTAATAACAAAACTTTTATAATATTTCCAACAAATAAGTAATTTATAATTCATCGGAATCATTTTATCTAAGCAATTTTATTTTGTGCTTGATTCCTTTAAACAAATATTTCATGATATTCTCACAAAATATTTATTACAAAAATATTTATTACAAAAAAAAAGAAATAAACATTTTATGATATTCTCATACAACATTTATTCATTTATTAAAATGTTTATTATTTTTATTTTTTTTGTTATGAAATATTTATTTAATGGAATCAAGCACGAAATAAAAATGCTTAGTTTTCCAACAATTTTTATGCCCATGGTACACACATTTGGGGACATACCCAGAAGCCTTCCTTTAGCCTACAGGGCGTATCGTCTGCAAGTTGACTCTGATATATCTCTGCCTGGCTTCTGTGAAATTTCTTTAAGATAGCTTATGTGGTTCAAACCACTGTGTAGCATTGAAGAGAGAAGTGTTATTGAAATAAGATTTGTTGTGTAATTTACATATATTGAAAAGTAAGAGAAAACTAAAAATTTGAAATATAATAAGTGGAAATATCTGACAATTTCCTATGGATTTAAAGAAATCTGGAACATAGAGGGAGCTTATTTAAATGGTACAATTGACTGTATTATTTAAGCAATCTGTTGTAACCAAAAGCCTAATGCCCTTAGCATACAATTAATACATATAATAAACACATATGTATTTAATTTATATAATGTTAAATTGACAAAGGAAAAATGATTATAATTTAGAAAGCATTAGCAATGTTTTATAAGCAACTATTCTTATGTACTTATTATATACGTATACATGTAAGTTTGTATGTGTAAGGTGTTGATCAGAATTGAGATACAGCATATGGATTTTTCAAGACTTAAGTTCGAAGGGAAGAAAGGGAGAAACAAATCTTTTAAGGTGTAAACTGAATAGCAAAAATGGAAAAACGAACGATTTATTTATATTATACGAACTTCTAATTATTTTTTTTCCGAATACTATTTCGGAGATCTTAGAATTATTTTTGAAATTACTATTCCGATTTCAAAAATTGTTTTTACAGTGTAAATAAATTGTAAGAGTAGACTTAGCCGGCGTAGTTTCTCTACTAGTTTTTTTTTTTTTTTTTTTTTAAAAAGAGAAGTAGCACTTCAGGCAACAATGCCTATTTAGTCAAGTACCGTGCTACCTTCTTTAGGAAAGGGATAGAGAAGAGATGAAATAGGTGGTGAAAGTAGAAGGATAGTCGGAAATTAACTGCCGTATAAAGACAGCAACAGCGACCAGTGACTATGCCTTCATCGCTGAGCAGCTCCACTGACAGTCAATTTTTATCTTTTGTAGTGAAAAAAACCAAGGTCTTCGTTGGGAATCGAACCCACAACCCCCATATTTACAAGCTAGTACACTACCTACTAGCCTACAGGGGTTATGAATTAAATATTAACTAAACACTAAGTATTTACTTACGATCGGATACATTTCCTGTAGAGATGATGTGTTGTATAAAACCGAACTGTCCCAAAAGCCTCGCCGAGAATGCTCCACACGAATCTAAATATATGCAAACATACACAGTTGAGTATAATGTGTTAAAAAAATATGTTTAGTTTTTTCTACACTTGTGTTAAGAAAATATGGTGGCTAATCGTGGTTAAAAAATTAATAATTGCATTCTCTTAACGAAATATTCTTATTCAATCATGACAGATAAGGTTTTCAAATATGAACACAAGTTGTGTGCTGATAAAGATTGGGACGGCTTGCTTATCTACCAGCATTAAAACCAGCATTATGGCGAACAGTACTTGGAGGGTTGTCAGAGTTAAGCTCTTTCAATACATAATCATTATTTGAAAACCAATTTCTAATATTGAATCCACCTCGTCTATGAATAAATCGCACGGTATTTGCCAATATAGCAGTTTCCTCGGGTGTGTCCGTTGAAGTTAGAAAATCATTCACATAGTTATTATCTTTAATAGCAACGACAGCTAAGGGATACTTGTGTTCGAATTTTGATGCATTAAGATTTTGTATAAACTGTGATGTACATAGTGCACAAGAAGCGCCAAATATCATTACTTTCATCAAATATATTTCGAGTTTTATGGTTTCATCGCAGTCGCGCCACAAAAACGTTGTGCATGACGGTCCTCCTCACGTATATAGATCTGGTGAAGCATTTGTTCTATGTCACCACATACTGCTATTTTTTTCTAACGAAATCGAAAAAGAGTGGCTGCAAGAGAAGAGAGTAGATCTGGTCCTTAAAGCAGCATAGAGTTAAACGATATACCATTAGCCTTAGCAGCAGCATCCCACACTATTCTCGTCTTGTTTGGTTTATTTTTATTCCATATCGGAAACATTGGTAAATACTAGATGTTGTGCTTGGTTTTGTCATTATCATCAATTTTGGCTATATAATTTCTTTTCAGGTATTCTGCAATAGTTGTTTTAAAAAGACCATATAATTCTTTGTTTTTTCTTAAACTTTTTTAAAGACAAATTAGTCGCCTCTTTGCCATATCATAACTTTGTGGTAGGGCTACATTGTCGTAATGCCAGAGTAAAGCTATTTCGTAGTGCCTATCAAATCTTTATTTTGTATAAGTTTTTAATAACATTATAGCTCTTTGATCGTCTTTACTCAAAACTGAAGAGTAATTATTAACCCCGGTTAACTCTACCATGTAAAATTGTTTTACTAAACGACTAAGATTTGATTCTGTTTCACGTTCGCACTCACAAGAATGAAAATTATGTTGTACTTCACGCTTTTGTCCAACGTTTGTGTTACCACACAGCAGCCTACCAAGTCGAGTGCATATAGCAATTGGATCGTTTTTATTGCCTTCTCTAACGCGGGTTGGTAAGCATAGCTTTAAGTTGTTTAGACCTAAAATTATGTCCGGAACAACGTTATCATAACCATCTATTGCTAACCCTTTAAGATGTGGAAACTTTTCACTAACTGCTTTGTAATTCAAGCTCTGACTTGGCGACGATAATTGTTTTACAGTGCGAACACAAATTGTATATTTTATTTTATTGGCGCGTGAAATTTGTAGTGAAACTCTTTTGGAACTTTCTTCATTTCTACCCAGTGGACGGGCAACACTTCAAACATAAGGGCTGTGATTCACCGGTTATATTGAGTTAGTTAACAATTATTTATTAAGCTTATTGACGAGGGCTCTTCTATAAAAAATCTCTAAAGGTTTATAATTATTCCCATATGTCGTGATGGGTATAATTTTAAATAAAATTTGGTTGCAAATTTCACCACTGTGCGCTGTGTGCAAGTTTGATATTTTATTTTTATTTTCTGATTTTGATTCTCCTTGTCTCTCATCACCTGATTTGTGCAGCAAAGTATTGTGTCTTATTTGACAACCTTCTCTGCTGCAGAGAACGTTGCTATTACAAATACCGAAGTAACGCATAGAGGTGATGAAAAAAATATATTTGTCAAAAAATGTAGTGATTTCATCACAAATTTAGTTTTATTTATATTACTATATAGTAATACACAAAAGTAATCAAAATAAAGAAAGTTAGAGAAATGTCGATCGTTACCTGCAATGTAAAAAGCCATAACTAACAAAAAAATTTTAATGATTTTTTTTAATTTTTAATTTGTTATTTATTTTAAATCTATTTTTAATTTATTATTCTAAAAGAGGCTTAACTTCGTCGCTTATAACATGCTATGCTTTTTCTGCCTAAATGAAGGCGTCAAAAGTGTAATCATGGGATCTGATGATACCATCATTTGGTGCATAATACCTTCGTTCGTGGCAATTCGAGTGCATTTTCTGGAGTGCCTAAGGCGATATTTTTTATAGCCTTTGTTACTACTTTCCTGAGCCTCTTCGGAAAAATACACTTTTTAATTATATCTTTTCCATGAATCAGAATTTTGTGAAGTGTAGGTGGCATATTGTACCACTCGTACAGTGAAACAAACGCTTTTGTCATCTCCAAACAAAAATCACCAAATTTTTTTGGATCCACCACCTGGCTGATTGTTATAGCTTCGAGAATTATTGAAAACCTCTTGATTATGTTTTCATCTAGAGTCGCTATTTCGGAAATCAAAACTGGATTAGCAAAGAATATTTGTGACGTATTTCCTGAATTTGTCGTACCAGAGCCTTGCTTAACAGTAGTAACCTGTATTTCTATTTTCTCTTAAGTTCACGCTTTATCAAACATTTTCAGGCTTCTTTTATCGGACGAGTATTTGAGTTGACTCTCTCTCGTTTAAATTCAATATTATAAGCTACATGCAAAAGACACTCCATCAGCTTAATACGCGCATGAAGTGGTGACATACCAAATTGCAGTGCTTGTTCATTTACGAGCATAGCTAGAACTTTATCGATTTTATTCATCTTGGATGTTGTGACTCCAGAAATAAAACAAGAAGATGGTGATGGTGTTTCTGTTACTGATTGTGCTGACTTGCCGTCAATCATTCTAAAATATAATTCACGTTTTACTTTAAAGTTACGATTATTTACTGTTAACTCAAATTCTTTTAGTTAAGATATCTCATCGACTCTTCTCTTTTCTTCTCGTGTAACTTGAGGTGTCTCTTTAACGTAGGTAAACTGTAGTGTTCTACAATACCGTATGGAAGAAGGTTAATTGTTGTTCCATACTAATTTATTTATGTCATCACTTAATGATAATTTAGGAGGTACAACTGATGTCGTATATAAAGAAATGTCAGAAATTTGTGCATATCTCGAGAAAATTTTTTAAATTCATACCTTTACTTAATTGTTCATAAAAGTGAAACGCGTTCATCGATTTTCATGAGATATGTCGCATTTTGTTCATAGGTTATACGACTTTACGTGAAAGTAATAGGACTTTACACTTTTTTACCGTTTTGGATTTTGTTGTTGCTTATGTAGCAAAACGTTTTATAAACAGGTGAAAGTACTTATAATTTTTGATTTATCTAAATTTGTTTAAGTTAAATCCGACTAGTCGTTCTTGAGTTATGTTAAACAAAAGGGCCTTATCAGAATTGAGGTGCGAATCAATCAGCTGAAAAATGTTATGCTGTGTAATGCAACAAATTAATAGGTGGCACCTGGTGGCACTTGAAATTGATTAAAAATGTAACAAAAGGTACGAGACAATATATAAGCGGTGATTTCCAACTGCAGGAAAGTAAAGCTAAAATTGCAGGTCCAAATGTTTGGAGAAAAAAGGGATTTTTTTTATATGTTCATAAAAATAAGCAAACAAAAACAACTTAAATCTCTGCAGTTTATTTTTCAATTTTATTATACTGAAATATCCTTCTTTAAATAAAAAATAAAAAGAAAAACGTTAGCTCACATAATAAAATAATATTCGTTTTGAAATTTTTAGGTTTAAATTAAGTTGATTCAGTAAAACATACAATTACTGAGTTGGGACGGCTATAAAAAAACTAGCAGTCAGATCGAAGTAATTCTTTTTGATTTGAATGTACCATTTATTCTAAAATTTAAAAATATCATTGAATATTGCATGAAGAGTATGTTGACAATGGGAATTTTTTTCGCGAAATCCCCAGTGTGTGACGTCGCAAACACAGTTTACATAAATTAAACTTTCGTATCGTGTTTCTATCAGCATTTTTTAATATTTTCAACAATTTCCAGATCAAACAACACATGACTTTTTATATTTTTCTTCATGGGCATTAACATATGCATTTCTTGACTTACGTACATGTTGTTTTGTTGACGCCGATGTGCTGTTATCACTCTCTAAATTAACACTGCTTGCTGAGACGCCAACCTCGAATATCCAATTGGCAAAATCTGTCAAACTTATTCTTTTACTGTTTTTTAGCAATTTTATTTTGTGCTCACCGCAATTTAATTGAAAGTAAGGGGGCATCTTTATTATTAATTCCTGCAATAACGATGAATTATAGAGCTCGTCTAGTAAGCCACAAGCCTTTATTGTAGTTTCCAAACCTTTAACTTCGACGGCAAAAGATGTAATTGTATTTAATTTATTTATATTAAGCTTTGGTAAAGATTTTATTTTACGTTTTAAAGAGATTAATATCTTTTCTGGTTGGCCAAAAAGCAACTTTAATGTTGATAGAGCACATGGTACTCCAGATGGGTGGATTAAAATAAGCTGAACGTTTCGCATTGCCTCCCCACGCAATGATTTTTGAAGCCTAACAAGATTTTCAGCGTCAGTGAGACCGCATACTGCTGTTGACCAATCCTACGTGGAACTAAACAAAGGCCATTCTTCTGGCAAACCGGTAAATGCTGGTAACTCTTACGGCACTGTTTGCCGTGCACTTATTTGCTGTTGTGTAAGCCTTCGATTAGGGGTCGTAGTCGATGGAAGAAAAGTGGGGTTTATTGAAAACGATCAGTCTATATTGCCGAACTGAAGTGGAGTTGCTAATGGTATTCCTCTAACATGATTTTCGATATTTATATTATTTACGGGTAGATTAGTGTTTAGATTTGCGGCTGTTGAATGAAAAATATTTCCCACTGTACCGTTATTAAAGTTGCTAAATTGGTATCTAATGGCGTAGTTACACATGGGGGGCAGCTGATGTTGTGTTAACCGGATTTTTACTTATGTTTTGGCATGATGACGGCAGCGTTGCTGTGGTTTGTGGCAGAAGTGCATAATCTGGCGTTTCATTTTGAAGCAGTTTCAAATTGTCTGGATTTGTTGCATTACGAACCGAAGTAGCCGGTTGTTGCTTATCCAACCATGCGTGTATCGGCTGATTAATAGACCTTGCATCTTCGAAGTCGTCCTCTAGTCGTTCCAGAATTTGATATTTTCTTTTTATAAATTCTCTTACAATCTAAGGCTCTTTTTGTAGACGTTGAAGCTCTAGAGATTGTCTACGAGAACGTGTAGAGACTGATGAGCCGCCTTTAATGGAGGGTGGAGAAATGTGTTTTTGTTGTTGTTTAGAACAGTTTTTAAAAACCCTATTTGAATCTAGTTGATCAATATTGATGTTGGCACAAAATAAGTGTAAATTTAGATGGCATTTTGAGCATTTAATTACGTTGTTGTTTTCTACTGCGGTATTGCAAATTTGGCAAGTAGCAGCCGAGTTTGATGTTGATGTTTGTGGAACACTTGGTGGCTGACCCTGTAGGAAAGAAGATGAATATATTTTATCGGGACTTTGACTATCAGCCAAATTATTCTTCTTGCTAATCCAACAAGGTGAGTAGCCCGCTGTTGTATGAATTGTATGTCGCCAAAAAACGAATTTTAATGTTGTCGTGTTGTGTTGTGTGAAGCTCTGCTGTGGTGATATTGCTCGAATTTTGAACACCAAAATAAAAAAACCATTTAATTGATCACTGTTTCTTTTGACTTGTTTTTATTTCTTATTATCAAGTAAATGTTACATTGTCAGTTCCTTTCACAAAATGTTATGATTGAAATTGAATTAATATTTAAGCATAAATGTTAAAATTCTTTTTTGTATCGCCACCGGGCGCAAGCTTCTCGAACGTTCTTTTTCTTCCATGCAAAATGGCCACTTAATGCCGAAAGTATTTTTCTGTTTTTTTTCTTCTTAGAGATAACACAGAAGTAAAAGACCTACATATAATAAATCGATGAAAATGGTGTCCATTCAGCGATTTCGCTGTGGCGGCAACAGCAAATATATTGTTGATTGTGTGAATTATTTAGAGGGACATATGACAATTTAATAAATGATTGCATAGAAAAACACAACCAATAATTTACACTACATTACACTGGTACAAGTGATCACGTTTGTACGCTACAATAACATCCACTTGGACTACACAGTGACCACTGATAAGCCTTCAACACAAATAGGCCAACAGTTAAAACAGTGCCAGCAGTAAAATAAAATTTAAATTTCGAAACAAACGAGAAAAGGGAAAGCTACCAAAGCCACACAAAAAAAGATAAATAAAAGCACTGATCTGGTTCTTTGTTAGGCGGCCCGCTGTATCGTCACCGACCACTAGAACGCACTTCCCGTTTTGTTATCATTTTCATTTTTATTAATATCATTGTTTTCAGTATTATTAAGTCTTATCTAACATATATATTTAAACAAAATGGACAAAACATAAAAACGTGCGGTCCAGACGAAAGACAGAGCACTAATTTCAGTTTTTTTTTTTAACCTAGTGCATAATCAGCATAATTTTTCTAATGCCGAAAAAATGTATCGCTTAAAAAGTTTCGTCAGAGGAAAAGAAAGTGAAATATCTTAAATTCAAAATATGAAAACAAGAGATTGTTATTTACTACAAAAGTGAATAAGGTTTTATTCAGCTGCGAGTATGAAGCAATTATTAAATACAACGAATGAATATATTGCCGGAACAATTATCCGAAAATTAGACAGAGATGGACGGCGCCTATATAAGCAAAGCGTGAAGAAAACTAAGGAGATACAAAGACTAGAAAATGTATGTCTATTCTTAGAGCAGCAATATTAAGCTCTAGAAGCTTTTAAAGGCAAAAAATAAAGCAACAATTTTCAAGCAAATCAAAAGCAGACAAATTTATTTCATATATCGCAAAAGAATTGTGATTATTGTAAAAAAAGGCAATTTATTAGAAAAAATAAATTATGTTATCGGTGTATAAACCGTGAAATAGACAAAAAATGTTTAAATAATACAGATAAATTTAAAAGATGTGCTGAAAACCATCATATTCTTATTCATATTGAAGGGTTTAAGAATGAAAAGACAGGAAACAAAATATAAATATGCTGGCTGGACAAGAGCAAAAATCAACAGTGCTTTTAACAACGGCACAAATAAGGATCAAATTAGCAGACGATAGCTTTATCATATTAAGAGGGCTAATTGATCAAGGGTTCCAAAGAACAACGTTTTCTGAAGAAGCAGCGCAAATATTGAAACTACCAAGATTGAAAGAGAAGACAATCTAGATATACCGACATTTGTCGGTATATCTGAATTATAAATAGTTGCGGAGATATAACCCAAATTTCTAAGCAATGAGAAGTTTAAAGTTCAAGCGTTAATCCTGAATAAGGCATATATAACTATGATAATGACTGGAAAAATTTTACATTAGTAGATCCAAGGTTCAACAAATCAGATAGAATAGATATGGTATTGGTCAGTGACATATACTAAAGTATATTGGAAGAATGAATCCATAGAAATGATAACATTCTAGCTCAATGTATAAAATTGGGCTGGATATTGTCGTTAAAATCATACCAACAAGAGAACAAAATAATCACAGCTGTGACAATAAATCTGGAAAAGTTTTGGGAAACAGAAGACATAATTGAAGTTGAAAATCAAAACGAGTCTGATATGTATTCAGCATTACCGAAAAAAACTACACGATATGAAGATGATAAGTTTATAACAATGATGCCTTTCAGAGGAAAATTAGCCAGAAAATTCACGGAAGCAAGCAACAGCAAGTTTTATTAGTTTGGAAAATTAGCCAGTAAAAATCCCGAATTACGAACAAAATATGCTAAATTTATGAAGGAATGACCATATAAAAATAAAAGTAAATAAAGAAAGAGATATAGAAAAGATATATACAGATTAAGACTGCCGAAGAAGATCAACAACACTAGACAATAATATGGTGTGAAAAGAAAAATATCCCAATAAAAGAATTCCAACTGACAACAGTTGTGTACCCTCTTTTTTTTAATTATGACCCTACAGAATATAATTAAAGAATGTGAAAGTGAAAAAATTAGTGAAATAAGAAAATCCGACCTTAATATAGTCGATTTTTAATAGGATCAAATTCATTTGAAGAACAAAAAAATTACAAAGTAGAAGTTAAAAAAGAAGTAAGGAAGCACGCATTTAACTAATGTAAATGATTATCAAATTGTGGTGGTTTAATAGAACTGGAAAAAGGAGATGCAATAAAAACATTGGGCCTATACTGGAATCTGACCAAAGATGAGTTTTTATTCAAAATAGATCAGGAAAAATCAGAAGTAATCACTAAAAGACCTGTTGGTTGCACATATTCATAAAATAACAATGCTTGGAGGTAACAGGTTAATGGAGTACACGCTTAAAAGAAGTTATTGGATTAATGGATCAGACGTACGCAATACAAACAACTTACGAGTGGTCAAATAATGGGAAATTTGCCAAGGTGACGGAATCTCATCCATTTGTTTATATAGGAGTCGATGAGGTGTCCCAGAGAAGAGGTCAAAAAACGTTGAAAGGATATATGGCTACATTTGCTTGCTTAGCTACAAGGGCTGTTGATCTCGAGGCAGTAACAGATAAGAAAATTTTTCAGCAGAAGTGGAAAATGTAAGATTATTTTCTCTGATTATGGTACAAGTTTCATCGAAGCATCTAGAAAACTTGATAAAGACTTCAAAAAGGTGATAGAAATTAATGCAGAGGCAGCATCAGTGCTGGCAGAAGAAAAAGTAGAATGGAAATTAATTCTCCCGCAACTCCTCATTTTGAAGGCTGGATTGAAGTCCATTAAACATTACTTGACCAGGGTACTGGGTCACATGAAGCTAACATACGAAGAAATGAGTGCATTGCTAACACAAATTGAGGCAGTTCTGAAGTAAAGACCATGTATGTCATGGGTAGTGATTAGGAAGAAGCAGATATTTTAACGCACTCGGCACTTTCTTATTGAGCATCCGATTGTTGATATTGTGAAACCAATGACCGAATCAAGGGTATCTTTTCTCGATAAATGGAAGCTGATTAAACAAATGAAGCAGGAGTTTTGCAGACGACAGAAAGAAGAATACTTGACAATACTACAGCAACGGTATAAGTGGAAACAGCCACAAAAAAACTCGAAAAAGGACTAGATGGTGTTGATAAGGAATTAGGCAACAGATCCTGGTAAATGGTTATTGCGAAGGATAATAGAAGTCCACAAAGGCGACGATGGAAAAACACAGGTAGTAACATTGAAAATTCAAAATGCAACTGTGAAACGATAAATCAATAAAATTTGTCCTCTAGTGCCTACCAGTACATACGAATCGGCGGATAATGAGAAGTCTAAGATTCATACCACAAAGGCCTCAACAAATGTAGTAAATAAACAATGGCTTCTTCTTCTACTGCTAATGGGCCAGGTACAAGCAGCGCTATGAAAATTATATGGAACCTTTGGAGCAATGGTATAGACCAGTGATGGGCGAACTTTTTGGGTGGCGGGGCAATAAATTAAAAAAAATCTTGCGGCGGGCCATTAAATAAAAAAAAAACATAGAGGGTCATTCATTAAAAAATTATTTATTAGTTATATTACGTAATATTTTAAAGCACATAAAAATTTTATAAGATACGGTTTATTATGATTTTAAGATTTTCCTGATCTATGGGAAGCATAGATCTGTTTCTGACTTGACATAATTTCCTCAAAATCTGGTTCCAGCTGTGAGGATGCGACTTTTAATAAATTAAATAGACCTCGTCTGACAATCGGTTTCTTATTGAATTTTTTCTGCATTTCATTACAGAAAAGGCCTGTTCACATAAATATGAGGAAGCAAGCAGTGCCATAATTTTCTGCGCAGGATTAATTAGTTTTGGAAATTCAGATTTGGTAAGGATTTATAGAAATGAAGCTTATCTGTATTCAAAAATAGCTGTTTTAAATTATTATTACATTACAATTCTATAATTTCCAATTGTAGATCAGATGGAACATTCTCAGGATTAACATTAAAAGGCATTGAAAAAATATCTAAACATGGTTGGATTTTTTAAAGTCAGCAAATTTGGCCTCAAATTCTGAATACAGTTTTAATATAGATTGTGAAAAAACTTTTAACTTCTCTTCACTCACAGGCCTCAAAGAATTAAATCTTGGAAAATGAGTCAAATCATTTTTCCCAAACATTAAAAAAATTTATACACATGTGTTTTAAAAGACCTCAAACTGCCCCAAGCTTCACCTATAAATTGATTTCTTCCCTGTAACTTCTTGTTCAGTTTATATTAGTGCTCGAGTAAATCCGTGAAAAAAGTAAACTCAATGCACAAATTCGTATCCTCCAATATTTCCCACTCATCGCAAATTTCAGTTTTGGTTTTTAAAAAAAACTTTAATTTCTTCGAGAAGACTCCAAAGTCTCGAGACGGCATGCCCACAACTCAGCCACCTGATCTTTGTGTAATAAAGTACATCTGAAAATTCTGCATCAACTTCCGATAAAAACTCTTGAAATTGTCGATGTAACAAACCACGGACTCGAATGGTATTAATAATAATTTAAAATAATATTAAGTACGTGGTTAATATCCAAGGCAGCCTTGCAAAGAACATCTTGGTAGATTATACGATGTAAAAACATTGTTTCGCTTTCAGGATTCTGACTTTTATAAACTCCTGCAAACCCCGTATTTTTCCCACCATGTTAGGTGCTGCATCAGTTGTTAAATTAATTATTTTGGAAATTGGTTCATTGAGAGATTCCATCCCCTCTCTAAATTCATTATAAATTATTTTTCCTGTCGCCTTTCCTTTCAAAGATCTCAAACAAGCAAGTTCTTCGGTTATTACAAAGTTTTCATCGACTACTCTGATAAAAATTAGAAGTTGGGCTGTATCACTCCTGTCAACACTCTCGTCTATAGTGACTAAAATATACTTAAACCTTTTAAGACGTCCATCGAGTTGATTGGTTAAATTAGAAGAAATCGCTTCAATTCTTTTTGTGACCGTTCTACGTGACAGCCCTATGATCTCGAAATCTTTTACCTTTTCTGGGCATAATACTTTGCCAATGCTAATTAACACATCCTTAATAAATTCTCCTTCAGAAAACGGTTTGTTACTTTTTGCTATTTTATAGGCAACAACAACAACAATTTGCTGACTAAATATTTTTCTTTTCAATTTTCTGTCATTCATAGTTCTTCGTTTTGAATTAAAGTGCCTAGCGAGATTATAATATTTTAGTACAGCTACGGTTCTTGGCAGATAAGACAAAAAAGTTTTTGAAATACTCGACATTCTGAATCAATTTTTCTCTTTCTATTTTCGATTGACATTTATGGGGGTATTTACAATACACTTTATTATTTTAATTACACAAATAAAACTGTACGTTGGCAACTTTATAATTTTACTTCACAATTTATTCTTTACGTCACGAGATTTACACTTTTACTGATTGCTGATTAATCCATCGCTGGCCCTTTTATATTTGTTGCGCATGTTGCCTCGAATATCAAGAATCTTCTAGTTCTCACATATAATAGTTGTTGTTATGTTATGTTGTTAGTGTTTTATGATGTTTATGTTTCTTCTTGGAATATTGCATCAGAAAGTTGTTTTCTTGTGTGTACAATATTTCCTAGAAAACTACGCAGTTTGGACACAATACAATAGCTCTATATTAGTTGTTTTTTTCATGCTTTTTAAGTTTCTTCTTGAAATATTGTATAAGAAAGTTGTTGTTGGCTTTTGTGTACAATATTTCCCAGAAAACTACGCAGTTCGTACACAATATAATATGAAAACATCCCATTTTTTGCTAAAATTGTCTAATTATATCTTTTTTAAAACATAATGTAAATTTATTTTTTGGGCATAATTTTTTAATAGGTGATTAATTTTTTTTTTTTTTTGAAAAACGCTCGGCGGGCAGGTTTGAAACCTCTCATCCGGCCCGCTGGCCGTAGTTCACCCATCACTGGTATAGACAATCGACAGCCACGCAGCGATATATTTTGATGGTATCTGAAAGCCAGACATGGTTAACTCTAATTGAAATTTCGTCACATATTGCGATCTAAATCCATATTTTAAAGAGGCAAATGGAATTCCAACTTCATTAATGGGGTTAGCGCAGATATGTCAACAATTAAATCATTACGAATTAGGGATATGCTATGTTGAAGCAGAATAACGATTTGCTAATGAATAATGGAAGAATAAAGAGGGCATCAATTGAATTTGTTGGATCTCTCTGCCATATCTATAACAGGTGGAAGAAAATATGAGAAATTGTTAGATAACGAAGACGGTTTAGCGGAGATAGCAAAACAAAAAACATCTATAATAGATTCCATGATAAATATAGTAAAGAAAACACAGGCTCAAGTCAATGAAAATTTTCAAATGATATCGAAACCTCTACAACAATTTTACTAATACAAAATAATGAAAGACTCACGTCAGCATTTGAAATCTCTATATGATGATTGCTGATTGCGAAACCGGTCATATTATTCCACAGCTTTCAAGACCTACACAATAGCAGCAAGAATTGGCCAAGATTCAGTGGCAATTACCGGCACAACTTTCGCTCTAAAGCATATCGAGGAGTTATTTACAAGAGGTATGAGGTGTATTGGAGGAAAAAGGTATTGGATAGAAGGCTAATAATCATCATCTTCTATCTTAAATTCTGTATCACCAAATATATATAAAATAATTCTTATGCCTATGACATACAATTCTGGAAATAATGTCTACACCATGACATCTCGATCAGAATTGAACAGTTGTAAAAAAGTTAAAAAAAAAACGTGTGCAACAGAAATTAGTCATGAAAACCAGCCAGAGAGATAAACTGTGGCAAAAAATAAAGTTAACTGGCCGCAACTAATACCACAGGGAATTTCAACACTAAGGCCAAGATGTACAGCTCACTCTCCAATCATCAAATTACATAGAACGAAACACTTGAATTCAAACGTAGATTTCACACTAAAAAAATCTTCTGAAACAGAAACATAAGTGAATTTGCCCCTTGGCATCTAAGATTTCTTTAAATAAACTTTTTGTTACACTGTGTTCATTTATTGCAAAATAATCACACTACATTCTAGACTTTTTAAATCAAATTACACGATTTATTCACTTTAAATAAACACAATAGCCACTTCACCTCTGTAATGCCTAAAAGATGTGTTATTTTTTTTTGTCTTTACTGAACCAAGTTTCTACTTGAATACAATTCCTTTGCCAGCAAGTGGTGTTTCTTGATGATTCTTCGTAACAGTGGGCAGCAACTTAAATCTTTTCGTCTCGAACAGGCTCAATATCACGGCCATATTTGGCCAGTCGTTCCAGATGATCCACTTTCATTTTGAACCTCGTACTTTGATATCTCTTTTTTATATCTTTTTCCGGTAAACTACTTCATTCAATTTCTTAATCACCTTGTTTGGTTGCTCCTTGTCGGCTTGCGTTATGGGTAAAATAGTAGAACCATTAATTTTTCTGTAAATCCCTCCGTGTTTCCAGCTCGATCATTGCTACTTTCATTTTATCGCTGGACAGTTTAATGCGATTGCAGACAAACTCATGAAGCTCATGTAGATCTTTTGACTGAAAATCATTTCCATTATCGTTACGCACAAGGCCCGGTTTAACGCCAAGCTTTTAATTTACTGACAGCTTCAGTTTTCTCCCAAGAATGATTTTGGACTATGTGTGGTTGAATCGTAGACAGCTGACCGATATGCGGTTTAATTGGAACACCATATCGACACACCCAATTTTTCATAAATGCATCCACCACCGTTTTAGATTCTTGGTTTGAAATGGCCATTTGATAAAAAAATCACAAACCATTAGTACATACCGGTTTCCAGTGTTACTGACAGGGAATGGGCATTTTATATCCATAGCTATACTCTCAAAAGGTGCACTTGCGTTGTTCGTCAGTTTAGCCAATGTATGTCTTGCTAAAATGAGGTCCTTATTCTGATACTTAGTTCAGTCTTCGCCTGAGCCAATTCTTGTAATCTGCACGTCTATGATGGACTACATTTGTGCGGTGCTAGCTGTTTACTTTGCATGGTCTTCTTGAAAGGATCAGTTGAAATAAAGTGGGAACTTATTTGACCTCAGAATTATTTGATGATCTTTTTTGGAAAAATCGAAATAATTGTACAAGACCTAGAAATAGGAAATGCATCGTTGATGAAGAAGTGGTGCTTAATTTATGAAATAAAGTTTAAGAATTGACTTATTGTGCCGGAAGTAACGTTAATGGATATTTTTTTTTGTGGTATTCATTCCGTTATGCCATCGGTAATTTTTACGTTAGTTTTGGTTGAATTTTGTATGTGAATAGAATCTTCGTTTACAGTTGATTTCAATCTGTGTATAATAGCTTTTCTTGTATTTAGACCTTATATAAAATTATCCATGTTGGCATGTCACTTCTATATTTATTACTCTCAAAAATAATACTTCCAGAATTTTATCCTTAGTTTTAAAGCGTAGGTTGGCATTATGAAGTATGTTTAACGTTTAGTACTATTTATCTCTGGAAAGTTTTACTGTTAGATAATTTTTAATATTACTTTGTCATGAGAGAGTTAACATAGTCTAAGCATAGGTAAGTCTAAGGTTTTAGGTAAAATATTTTCCATTGATGAAATTAACTTAACTACTTTATTGGAGGTTACTTCTAATTATTTAAAATGTATAATTGTTGTACGATTTCAAACATGCTATTTATTTCTTAATTCTTATTTTTTTTATTTAATGATAACAGAAATATTCATTAAATAATTATAATAACATATTGGCACCAAAAATAGAATACAAACAGCAACTCTTTAACAAATATTGTTAAATATTCATTTATTTAGATGGAAAGACATAATGAATGACGATCACATGATCCACATTTGCAAATATATAGTATAAATATATAATATTAAAAATCTACATGCTGATGAATAATATTAAATTACATGACGTAAACTTAACGTACAAATATATATTGTTACTTATTTAGGCTGCTATCAGTGTGTTTTTTGCTGGTGTTGTTTTCTCTATTTTTACTGTTGGTGGGTGGCCTAATATTATAATTAATTAAATTAAATTAATTAAATTATCGTTAAAATAATGTAATATTGTAATGTAACACTATTTTTATATATGATATTTAAGATATTATATTTATTTCAATCTGAATCGCGTTGGCTGAATAGAGATGTTACTCTGCCAATTAACGCATCTGAAAGAAACACAAGAATTTCTTATCTTAAGCCCTTCGTACTGCGAAATTTTCAATGCTTCTTCTGGCTTCTAAAGGCTTATTCGAGCAAGATCTTCTGTCGACCAATTTTCCAATAAAGGTTCAACGTTGTTTTGCTTTCCTCTTTTATTTTTATAAAAGAATTTTTTAGAAGGCCCTCCAGAATCGGATCAAAGATCCAAAATACTAAAGGAAACGGTATAACGAGATGGTTATCGAGCCAATATTTGCCTTGTTCGGTGGGTTTGTGTCCACGTTTTCGTTGAAAAAATATATTATAAACTTTATGCCAGATTGCTTTACTCTTGGCAAAAACATCCCAGCTGTAAATGAAACGAAGTACTTAGACAACAACCGATGACGCACATATGACTTCGTAAGCGAAGCATCTAAGTACTTCCTATGTAATGCAGCTGTAATCGATGTATAAAATTAGTATACAAAAAATATTTGTTAATATATTATTATATAATATTTCCTTTTCTTGGATATTCGTGTAAAAGTTTGCGCTGCATTTCGGTTTGTCATGTGGGCAATTTTGTGGTAAGTATTACTGCACTTTTAGAAATTAAATGCACCCTAATGATAAATGCATTAACAGTGAAATAAATAACAAATGTTATTAGGTCACATACATTCTACATTTATACATATAGACCTCAAAGCGAACCATGCATTATTCTTTTAATTACAAAATCATTGCAATAGTGGCACCACACGTTAACCGTTCCTTACATGCGAAAGTAAATTTGTAATCAACGTTGCTTACTACTCCACTTACATTGTAAACTGAATTGTAGTGGCACTTGATGACGTCGTCGCTTACTTTGTAAGCGAGAGCGCACCGATTAAACAGTCTATGACACTTCTATGTTAAATTTAAGTGGCGAAATAAGCGAACGCATCACCACTGACTACCACTTAGTATAGCTTATGTAATCGCTTATGTAACGTATACTTTTACAGCTGGGATATGTTACAACGGCATAGATTCTCTTATTTGTTTTATTATACCAAACAGTATCTTGCGTATGACAAAATTTTAACTGCAAGTTGAATGATAATCTTTTATGCAGCTGATTTTGGAAGCACTGACAAGGTACGCGAAATCGCACGGTCGCCATATTATAAAAAAATCCTTTAAGTACAATTATTTTGCTGAAGTTAATTCAGGTTGTTCTCTATATTAATAATTATTATTAATTTATGGTTTACAGAAACAAATTTGATGAGTTATAGCTAAATGTGTATTAGTGACTTTTTAATGAATAAATATTTTCGTTGATACATTTGGCTTACTTAAGGTTAGTCACTAATTTTTTTATTATTTGATATTGTTACGATTATTCTTTTTATAAACAATACAGTTCTTTTAGTGCAAAATCATAACGCAACACTTTAGAGTTTTTAATTTAAATTACACGACTTATTCGCTTTAAATATACACGATGGTAACTTTACCACTGTAACGCTCTATACCCAGAAATGGTGCTTATATATCTGTGTTAAGCGGTTTCGGCATATAGAAAAAAATTGTATTATATTGTTTATATTTTTCCCGTAAGTAAATGAAATACTGTTGTTATTACTCTCCGTCTTTTCTGGCTGTTGTTCGTTTGGTGTAAATGGCGAATTCCTTGTATGAGAAATTATCATTATCAAGCCGTGATACAATTCGTACTGGTGTTCTGTTGTTAAGGTCGTATCTATCCATGTAGGCAAAATGTAATCTAACTGTCACTTTATGCAAAGCCAGTCTCTCAATACCTCCGTCTTTTAATTTTTTCTAGGTACGTGTGTCCGTCTTAGGGTGTTTTTCGTTTGTTCGTGTGTGTGAGTAGTTTTAGAGGTGTGAAAATTGTGTCTGAGGTCGTGTTTACCTCTTCGTTTATAATCTTACTGTTGAAAGTTTTTATTTTGTAGATTTCCATGTTTCAAGAATGTCTAGCCTTCGTCCATCTATTTCTCTTGGTGTGTATCCGTGAGCTTCTCTTTTCCGTTTGTGTGAGCGTATGTGTTCTGTAAACCTTGTTTTTAGCGTTCGCCTTATATAAGTTTGTTGGCAGTTACATGTTAGTCGTATACCCCGCGGGAACTTAATTTGTCAGTTGTTTCTGTCGTTGTTCTGAGATTATGTCTCAGAGTGTTACCGGTTTTTAATGCTGTGAGTATTCCTTCTTTGTGAAAAAGGTTAGTTAGTCTGTATGTCTCTGGTCCTGTGTAAGTAAAAGTGTGCCGTCGTGCTGTATCGGTTGTCTCTTTGTCTTCTTTATTCCTGTTTTTACTGTTGTATTGTGTACGAATTATGTCGATGGTAGTGGGTTTGTAGCCGTAATTTTTAGCTATGGTGTAAATTGTGTCTATTAAAGCGCTGCAAAATGTTTACTGACGGAAAAGTATACAAATACATGAACATGAATCCAGGACCACCAACACTCAAAGCACAACCAAAAATACACAAGGAAAACATACCAATGAAACCCCTTATAAACTGCAGACTTGCACACGCATACTACCTGGCTAAACAACTCACCGGCCTACTCAAAACAACAAAATATTACTTTAACATTATCACGTTGCTGTTATAATCATTTAGTGTAGGCGCTTGTTTGGCTGTGTGCTTTTTTTGTTCTGTGTTAGTTGCTTTTTTGTCTGTGGTTGAAGTTATTTTGTGAAATTTTATTATAATTATTTTCTCTTAAGCCTTACACAAAACATCTTTGTAATAATATCCCAGCTGTAAAAGTATACATTACATAAGCGATTACATAAGCTATACTAAGTGGTAGTTAGTGGGATGCGTTCGCTTATTTCGCCACTTACAATTAACATAGAAGTGTCATAGACTGTTTAATCGGTGCGCTCTCGCTTACAAAGTAAGCGACGACGTCATCAAGTGCCACTACAATTCAGTTTACATCGTAAGTGGAGTAGTAAGCAACGTTGATTACAAATTTACTTTCGCATGTAAGGTATGGTTAACGTGTGGTGCCACTATTGCAATGATTTTGTAATTAAAAGAATAATGCATGGTTCCCTTTGAAGTCTATATGTATAAATGTTGAATGTATGTGACCTAATAACATTTGTTATTTATATCACTGTTAATGCATTTATCATTAGGGTGCATTTAATTTCTTAAAGTGCAAAGATACTTACCACAAAATTGCCCACATGATAAACCGAAATGCAGCGCAAACTTTTACACGAACATCCAAGAAAAGGAAATGTTATATAATAATATATTATAAAATATTTTTTGTATACTAATTTTATACATCGATTACAGCTGCATTACATAGTAAGTACTTAGATGCTTGGCTTACGAAGTCATATGTGCGTCATCGGTTGTTGTCTTAGTACTTCGTTTCATTTACAGCTGGGATTATAACAAAACATGCATTTATAACGCGATAGTTTTATTTATTTAGCTTAGACAGTTATTTTGTTATTATTTGAAGTATTCTTATTTATTAATATCATATGAATAAATTTTCAGTACATTTTTAGGGCATTTTTCTGAATGGTGGAAAAATTATACATTTCGTGACATAGAAAAACTTAAACATGCCACATGCAATTAAAAATTTGTGGTACAGGTTTTTACTGCAAAAGTGAAAATTATTGATTTGGGGCGCATGGATCATGTGCATTATCATACTACTTGGAGAAAACGACTAACAGTACCTGTGGTATGTTATTTAAAATTTTTATTGTTATGAAAGGATTACCATGTAATATTTTGTATATTAATTTATTATTTTTTATTCCAAGGAAAAAATTAATAACTTTACTCACTTTGTTTAGTTCCTTTATAAATGTTGAAATAGCCTCATTTTCCGATAACTTTTGTTCTTGAGTTAAGCCGCTCGGCAGAAAGCTCTCTAGTAAATCATTCAACAAAACTGGAACACCTTGCTTTATTCTATAGGGTGGAGCCTTGGGTCCAAGCCATCGAATTTTACTCTATAAAAGGCAAAGATATTACTGGAGTATATACATATGAAAGGCAGAGTTTATACGTCAACACTTCTGAAACAAAAGTAAACATAATCTACACAAGAGTACTACTGAAATACTATTTTATTATTTTATTAAAAAATAATAAGAAGGCATGAGTGAATACCATTAACAGTTTTTTAATACAAATAGATAAAAACATTAAAGATCCCATATAAAAATAAAATGGTTTTATTCGCCTTCTCAGATTGAATGATTTCTGAAATTTCCGGCTTTAACAGTTCCAAAGTATCTCTAAAGAAGAGTTTTTCTTTTCTTGCATACCAATTTACGTCTGATATGAGAAGCAGCAAAAAAAAATATCTTAACTACTACCCAACCTTTAAAATGGGTCAATTCTATAGATAAGTTCGTAAGTAGATACCAATGCATAATTCGAATTTCTCGCAAATATTTTTTTGTCAGAGGATATTGCTTTCATAATAAAAAAATTTATTATTTATGTTTGGTTTCAGAATACAATTTTGAGTTAATAAAGATTTTTCTGACCGCGCTCCCCGAATTTATATTTTAGCGAAGCCAAATTTTATCATCTCTACTAGAAACTTACTTGCATTATTTTCAGTTTTTCTCTTTGGTTACCTTAAGTACTGCTTTATCTTCTGTAGGACGGATTTTGTCTGCTTGGATGGCGAAATTCTTTTCTCTTCTTTTATTTTGTTCTACTCCATTTACTTTGTGGTACTGAATAAACCTCTTCTAATATCGACTTTTTTTTTTGTTCCTTACTCAAAAATCATATGAAATGTTTTCCCACATACATCCATAACATTTGATGCATTGTGAGGCTTGTCCGACTGATTTTTTCGGTAAATTAGATCAGTTTTGTTGTACCTAATCCTTTTGTGATTATGTGCATTTATTTGTTTTCTCTCAGCTTGCTTGTTGGGGTGACTTTGCTTGTTCTCTCTGTGCTGTGTTTTCTTTGCCTAAATTCCGCTTATATACTTATATTGTGTCAAAATTTGTGTTTAAAGGATCATTTTTAGATTAGGTTAGTTTAAGGTTATTGATTTTCATTATTGCCCTGTAGTAATAATAAATCTGAACTAGTCTTTATTTGTATATTATTTTACATATTTATACATATAATAACATAAAGTGAATATACTACAAAAATATGCATGTTGTATATTGATGACATATCATGAGAGTCCCAGACAACATCACAAATGATTTGTTTCGATTTTTTCCGCTGTTGCTGAAAGCCTACAAAATCTGAAGATGTTGCGACCATACCATTGATATGAAGTAGCCGATGCCCCACAAGCTCCAAGTCGTTGAATTCCAGGTGGTTAAATAAATTCTTGCTAAATGATAATACAAGCGGTGTATGAAAAGCAACAAAATATAAGCAAAATACTTTCGACGCATGTAGATTGCTTTATTTCCTGCCTATATTTAAAAGCTTGGCTAATAATTTACCGCATGTTATTTCTCACAGGTAAAGCAAAATTAGAAAATACTTCGTTTAAATTTATATTAAATTCAAAGATTTTTAAAATTGCTTTATACAAAAGTGGTAAAATTATTATCATTTAAATAAATTGTATAAAATATAATAATTATAGTTATTTGACCTTTTTAATATTTCTTAATTAAGGACTAGGTCTTTATATAAAAAATTAGGTTAATCTCTAATTTTTTTTAGCTCAAGAGAAAACTCTGCAGAATGGAGTTACAAAGCAGGCAAACGAGACACTGTGAGACTTCGGTATGGAAATTGATCATTTGCTGCTGAATTACCCAGTGAAACATCACCCATTCCGAGATCAATTCAAGATTGAAGAATTTGGCAAAAATTATATTGTAAAGCAGGACAAAAAAAACAAACGTAATAAATAAATAAAATATCAGCAGAAAGTCCTTTAGTATAATCGTACTGAGTTAAATCAAACAGCGCAAAAATGATAAATGGCTGTTTATACAAAACTTGGGATTTCAGTGGGTAGGCTGCCCATATTCTATGGCCGATTGGATAGCTAATTGCGAATAGTGCACTGCGACCAAGGGTACAAAAAGAAAAAGTCGTTGCAAGCTTCAGCAATACAATTTAAGTGCCCCTTTTGGATGGATAGCTATGGATATCGCAGACCCATGCCACGTCAGTGGAATGCAATACTAGTATTGCGGTATGCAATACTAGAAATGGATTATTTTAACAAATTGCCTGAAGTGTATGACACTCCATTTGTGTACAATTGGGTGTGTTGATACCGTGTTTTAATTGAACTCCATGCTGACCAAAAACAAAAGAGATGTGCGACGTATATAGTATCAAAAGGACGAGAACGATACCGCTGCATCCACAGTCTGATGGATGGTAGGGAGATTCAAACGAACCGTCGAGAAATATCCCCGAAAATTGGTCAGCACCTACCAAAAGGTGCTGAATGAGTATGTACCCAACCATGTTTCTACTTGCATACTGGTCCGCTCTACACGATTTAACAATCGAGTTTGGGGCATAACTTAAATTGGTTGCGGATTAGTAATTTGGAGTTAAAGACTTGTACGTGCTTCATGCGTTTGTGCGCACCAGCAAAAAAGCATAAATGGTACTACTATTTAATCCGCAAAGCCAGAAAGGATTATCCCCGAAATTGCAAATCCACTGGGAGGACAATACAAGGTGGTTAAGAAATTGAATGACGTGTATTACCGGGTAGAGATATCATAATTCTAAGTCCAAAATAAAAGTGGTTCAATGATGCTTAGTTTGAGGTGTAAAAACATTATTACCATTTACTTTTTTAAATTATTTTAATTTAAACGTTTCAAAAGGATAATAGTATCTCATTGAAGCAACTGATTTTAAGTAAAACGTGTAGAGTGAAATATCCTTAACGATATTCAGATAAGATTTTGCTACTAGATATGAACCGATAGGAAAGATTTCAAGATCCTCTTTTTCTCATTGTTAGTATGAGCTCCAGTAGCATCCAGATATTTGCAACACCATACATTTCAATTGGAAAAGAGATAACAAAAATTGACAACCAGGGTAAAACGTACAAATATAAAATTTAGTTTTCGAAAAGAATTTTGCCATCTCAACGGACAACGGTGTCTGTTTAGAACATATTGTTACGTTTATACCTTTTATAAACGTTTTTTTTGTGAGTTCCTTATTGCAAAATAAATAAATAATATGATTTTCGAGTTTTTAAATTATTATTTATTAATTTTATCTAACACAAAGTTGACACTACAAAACAATTTACTTAAGACGCACGTCTTTACTTTACGAGGTTTATTTTTCAACTAACCAACCATTCACTCAGACGCTGCCTTTTTATATTTGTCCACTAGGGGTTTAGAAAAATTAAGAATCTTCTACTGCCTTTGTAGCACATTATGTTGTTGTTATGTCATTCATTCAATGAATAGGCACCTGTAAGTCTGTGTGTATTTTTGTTTTTATGCTGATAAAGTTTCTTCCTGGAATTTATTTTGTTGTTGTTTTTTTGTATATAAGTTTTCCTAAAAAACTGCGCATTTAGTAAATAGCAGTTCTACGCAGTTTTTAACTAGAAATTTGTTGTTGTCTTGCGTGCATACGTTTTCTTAACCAGCCACGCAGTTAGTAAACAGCATACCCAGTACTTTACTTTGTTGCTTAACTATTTTCTTTTAAAACTTAAGCAAGACGCATCCGTAACAATATAATAAATACGAAAGCCCCAAAATAATATTTTATGGATGATTATTGCAGCACTCCTATATGAATGATTCCTTCACCCTTTCAGAAACTAACAGAATTATTTATTTAAACTTCACAAACGCATATATGTATGTAAAAAATGCATGTTCAAACAACTCAACTACTTAAAAAACACACAAATATAAATAACAATTCAAATAAAAATAATTTGAATAATAAAAAAAGGACCCTACTACCAAATTTCAGAAGACTAATAATGATATAGTAGAAGAACTTGTTAAACTTAAAATTATCAATATTACAGAAAGAAATAAGCTTAAAGCAAATATTACTATTGCACCTAGGTTAGATGGATTGCCAAAAATTCACAAAGAGGAATTTCCACTAGCATATTGAAAAGGATGACTGAGTGTTCTAAGTATAATATAAAATATTCAATAGAATTTAATGGAAATATTTAAAACTAATTTCTTTTGATGTAGTATCATTATTTCCAAGTATTCCCGATGATTTGGCGATCAATACAATAGAAGAGTAATTGATTGTTTTGGAAAATTTTACAAAGAGAGAGAAAGGTTTATTTTTCCGTATTCTCCGTATTCCTAACTTTGAAAATGTTTAAATTTTAAATTTAGAAAATAATTACAAACGTCGGAATATGTTAGAAATGTTACAAATAATTAAAGTACCATTAACTAAAAGAATAAATTTTAAAGCAGATACGGAGAATGTTGCACATAAAGACATTTAATGCATAAAATTATAAAACAAAACTCTGTGCCTACATAATATTAATAATTAATACTTTAATTTTTTGTAAAATCTTGTCATTAAATTTATGTTTGAATATATGTGTAAAATAATATTGTTTGTAATTTTTGTTTATTTTATTTATTGACTATCAACAAATCAGTTTATATGTATTCTTAACATTAATACAGATTTTAAATAATGTATTACAACAAATAAAAACAAGGAAGATTAAAAAAAGAAAATATCAACTAACTAAAATTAAACAACACAAGGTAAAAAAGATAGAAAAACCCTTTGGTGTTTTAAAAAAAATTTGTTACACTCCCTTTAGAAGAAGGGTTAATTAACCAGATTTCCTATTACTGCAAAACTTGAAGATCTGCACCTATCTTCGAATCTTAATGTTTTTTACTAAAAACGTCATTCAGCATTTTCAGGCTCGTGGAAAATCTGCGAGGTAGATCAAAAACGGCTTTGAATTCTTATTTTGAATAGTTTAAAATTTCTCACTTTTATGATACCACAAGTCACATGACATACAATAACAGTTTGTTTTTAAAATCGAGTTTTGAGTTTCTGTTAAAAAGCGGCAACAATGCTCTTCCGCATTTAAGACCTTGTGACATGTGCTAAAAGTATGCTTTTTAATTGTTAATTTGTTATCCAATATGACACTTAAGTATTTAATGGAGTCTTGTAACGGGATAATGTTTCCTTCAGCAGTAAGAGCTATACAGGGAGTCCTTTCCGGTGATTTATTAAATGGAAACCGAATTGCCTGTGTTTTAAGTTGATTTTTAATGTTGAAAAATGTATGTATGTATAGTTATAAAATTCTTCTTTCAATTTGTGGTTTTTATTGTTTTTGTTTTGTTTTGTAAAAAAAAAATTTTTTGGATTATTTTGAATTTTTAATCAAAAAATGTTTGTCATTTTTAATAGTTATAAAATTCTTCTTTCAATTTGTGGTTTTTATTGTTTTTGTTTTGTTTTGTAAAAAAAAAAAAATTTTGGATTATTTTGAATTTTTAATCAAAAAATGTTTGTCATTTTTAATTAATCGTTTATACACTTTTTGTTTATCCTGAAGATGCAACCAATGGTTTGGCAAAATATTGAAAAATAATATATAAAAAATAAAGATTTAAAATTTGTATAAAAAACGACCAAGTGCTTAAAAAATTAAATACTAATAAAAAAAAAACAAAATAGACTACTCCTAATAGTTAACTTCTATTTTGTTGTGAGTAATTATAAATTAAAAAATGACAATCAACTGTGTACAATAAACCTTAATAACAAAATGTAAGTAGCTCCGAATATAGACACTCTGGAAATTTTTTTCGTTTCATTAAACATATTTTGTTACAAACTTGATTTTATTTCCTGTAGGTCCATGCAAGAAGGCAATTACTAAATGTAATAACTAGATGCCCCTGGCAGCTCTCCTATTGATAGGCATTGAAGGTTTTGTTATGGTTTTCAGTCACTACTTTTCAAGAGCCAGAATTTTTGTTTCGTAAATATTGCCGCGATAAACTTTATAGAAAGAGTTTACTCCAATTGCTGAAATTAAATTTGTTTATCAGTTCATTTGAGTTTTGCTCCCTCAAAAAAATGGCTGGAGATTTAGGCGATTCCTCCTGTCTTACTAGTTGCTTGTTACATCGTCAAAACTGAAAATTAATATGCAAATTAGGTGTCGATTGACATCCTAATCTTAAGGTAGCTTTGATGTTGGTGATCGAAATAATGTAATGTAATAATGTAAATAAGGTTGTCTTTTTTTCGGACCATTAGGTTACGGGAAGGAGGAAAGAGGGAGTAGTGTCTGTGAACTTGAAAGTCAATTGAAAGCTTCTTTAGAAACTTGAGAAAAATGTGCTTAGTCCATCGAACATCACACTGAATTTTCATGCCAAAAACATCAAGAGCTTCCGATTACACCCACAGTAACAGATGCAGCACCATCACTGAACGTAGATCTATGCGTAAGCATGCAACATTGCGTCTTACGGGCATTAAAATCTACTCTATTCACAAGACTCAATTCCAAGATTGTCGCGCGATGGTGAGGAAGCGTATCATTCATGTTTTGCCTTTTGGAATTCACCTCCAACTAGCCTGGTCCATTACTAAATTAATACGAATGACAAATGGCGCTGTCATCTTTGGCTAAGATAAGTATGTCGATATGCTGATGCTCGCAAGTAAAAGTGATTTTTTTGATGTTATGATTTGTTGTGGACTGTTTAAAGCAGAATGACTTATTTTTATACGTTATTTTAACACAGCGAGAGAACATTGACTTGGACGAGTATTTCTTTTGTGGTTAAATACAAGCAGCCGTCGTTTTTGTTGTTTTTAGTTCTCAAATTATTTTCTTCACCATTTTCTACTATATAATTTTCTTGTTTTAAAAATTTTTAGGAGTGCTTTTTAAGCAATGAGGCTGTATGCATAGTTTTAGAAGAACCCAACTTTTGTGTTTTAATTTGTTGTTTGATGAATTGTGTGAAAATTAAAACGCTTTCTACTCAACATTTAACTAATGAATGTCTGAGACTTAATGCACTTTTGAGAATAGATCTTTGAATTATTACTTGGTTGCAAAATTTCGGGTAGTCTGCGTTGTTAACAACAGCTTGTTTGAAATGGGGCCTAGAGATTTGTAAAACTCGCAGAACTTAGTGTGGAATAAGTTTTCTTGGTACTTAATATCAGCGTTTTAAAGAAAATCTGCAAAAAAAGCAGTAAATTTACTTAGTTTCAAGCATCGAGACCTTTTGTGAACTTCTAGAATCCTATAAAACAAAAAAAAAAAATATATATATATATATATATATATATATATATATATATATTCTTATTTGGGTAGGGTTTTCCGTCGACCCTCGTCAAATTTGGTTTGTGAACAAACCGGTTTTGGCCATTTGTTATCTTTAGTGTTCCATGAGGATGGACGAAAAATTAAGACAAGATTTAGGGAACATATTAGAGACTATAACAAAAAACTACGAGAACCAAAATCAACTCCAGAATCAAACTTTGCGAACCATATATTCAACAACAAATGTACAGCAAGCCGTATAAAAACAACGTTTAAACTGCTTCATACACAGCACAAAGGAAGGAGACTAAATGTATAAGAAAACATGGAAATATACAAACAAAAAACATTTGACGGACGAATAATAAATGAACAAATAAACACTGCTTCGTACACAATATTTAAATCATTGAAACATTTTTACAAGAAAACAAACATTACACCAACAGAGACACGTTACGCAGGTGCACAAGACCAATGCCATAAAGAACATCATAAACGTATAATTACAGATTATTATGTCAGATAAAAAAAAATAAGAAAAAAAAACCTAATTGGTTTACACATAAACACAAATGGACAACAAGCATGAGGATTTAGTTAGGAAGAAAGACAAATGAAAAAGGGAGCGACAAATTAGGTAAAAAGAGACAAAGAAAGAAAGAGAGAGATACAGGCAAAAAGGAGAGAAAGTGACGAATGCCATAACACGAAGGGAAACACGAACAAGACGAACCATATAAACACAGCTGACAATAGAACACAATTAGTACGAAAAGAACACTGAAGATGGCAAACGTCCGAAACCGGTTTTTTCACAAACCAAATTTGACGAGGGTCGACGGAAAACCTTACCCAAATAAGAGTAAATCTAAGCACATATATACATATATATCTATCTAATATATATTTTTGCATAACCAAAGTAAAATACTGGTTATTTTGTTTACTAACTGCGTTGCTTGCTAAGAAAAGTTATGCACAACAACAAAATTTCTAGTTACAAACTCCGTAGAAATTTTATACACGTTAATAACAACAATTTGATATGCTGTTTACTAACTGCGCGGTTTTATGAGAAAACTTATCTACACAAGACAATAACAAATATTTTAAAATACATCCCAAGAAGAAACTTTATCAGCATAAAAACAAAAATAAAACTACACACAGACATACAGGCGCCTATACATTGAATGGACAACAAACAACAAGAAAATATGATGCAAAGTAGAAAATTCGTAATTTTTATAGACTTCTTGTCGACAAATATAAAAGGGCAGCGTTTGAGTGGATAGTTAGTTAGCGTAAGTAAATTGTTTTGGAGTGTCAACTTTGTTTGTGGTTAAAGTAAATAAATTTAAAATTAATTTAAAAATTCTAAAATCTGATGTTAATTATTTTGCAATAAAGAACTCACAACAAAACGTTTATAAAAGGTATAAACGTAACAACTGGTTTCAGATGTGAAATTGGAAAAAAAAATAAATCAACTACAATGAAGTTGGAAGAGCTGAAAGTTGAGCAGCTAAAGAGTTGGATCTAGCAACAACGCGAAGTGAAGCGGAATTGCAACGGAGCATAGTGGATCATTTTACGAGAAGGCGGCCAAAAGTCCTTTTACTCATGGTCCCCAATTGTAAAATTTTAAAGTTCGTTCGAAAGGAGATACTAGTGTACCTTGGGAGCTAAAAAATTAAAACTTTATTTTAACTATATCCGACTGAACAGGGCGATTCAAAATAAGCATTTTCAGTATTTTGTTAACATGAGAAATTTTTTAGTTAATTTTTGATTTTTAACTCTTTTGTTGTACAAGGTTTTTTAAACGAAACAAACTTTGTATAATAGCGTAATTTGTTAGCTATTAGTATAGGAAATATTTTTGATTAATTTCTGATTTTTAGAAATTAATTTTTTTAGAGGTTCAATTTTTTTCTAAATTCTCTTACTAAATAGAGCATAACTTCTAAAGTTCGTTAGGGAATGTACAAGCATTAGCACTGTGTCATAGCCCTAAATGTCCCCTATACGCCTATATCCCATTGTATACCCGGCACGCCTCCCCGGGGGCACATTTATGGTCTTTATAGTACGTAACAGCTATCTAGATCTGTGCAACTGGGGGAAAAAGGGAGCCCAGTCCCCTGAAGACAGGCAGAGAGTCAACTGGAAACTCCACTTATTTTCATGGGGATCAGTGAGCCGCAGAGTTCATTATTTGTCTCTTTAGACATTTAATAGTTCTCTGGCTGATCATTGAGGTTGGCCCCTATATGGGAGTAACGTGGTGGTTGTGGTTTCGCGGCCTTATAACAGTGTAATGGTCATTATGGTGGCCAGGATCATTTCACTGATAATGACACGCAAAGTGAATGATCCAGTCCAGTTAGCATGCTAGACATGTGTTCTGGACAGGAGTAGGAAAGTCTTCAACTCTTTAGCAAGATGTGATGGTTTGCAGCCCTGCCCTGGAATCATTAAAGATGCAACTAGGTGGTTCTGTTGCTTAGAATTATGTCTTCGGCTTCCTAGGACGCATGTATTACGTTGCAAATTATACAATTGTGGTTTGTCCACCATCTGATTAAGGCTACATAGCCAGGTGCGGATATAAAACGAATCACACTATCTGTATACCCGGCACGATCCGACCGTGAGCACCAGAAAAATTTTTCTGACACAAGGTCGAAAAGTTTTTGCAAAATGGATTTAAAAAATTTTTTTTCTGATTTGCTATTTTGTAAGCAATTTATTTATTTTTCAAATAGCCTTTATGAGAGATGTTGTTTAGATGAATATGCGTATTTTTAGAGAGAAAACAAAAAATTTTAGTCAATTTCAAAGTCATGCACAGTTGGACATAAAAATATTTTGTCTACTTAAAATGTCATAAATTGATATAATTTAGGTCACAAAAGTACTTTGCTTTTTAAATTGATTTGCACTGATTGCAAAATAAATTTACACTTATGGATATTTTTAAAATATGCGATACAGAAGAAATTGCACCACACAAACTAAAAATTGTTAATTTTGGAAAGAGATTGAAAAAACTATACATGAATGCTCTTATAACAAGAAAATGAATTGCGGAAGCGCACAAATGAAAAGACTTCTTGGATTTTCCCACAGTATAGAGATTTAGTCGCTGTCAAAAAGAATACCTACCTTCACAAACCGCTATAACTATCACTTTTACTTCAGCAGAAATAAAATTGCAAGACCTTCTTGAACACACTGCCGAACGATTCTTAAATATAAATTGTAACCGCTTGAAAAAACTTGGAAATAGCAGCATTACTTTAATTTCTAAATGGGGATATGATGGATCCTCTGGTCAGAGGCAATACAAACAATATAATACCAAAAATTCATCAGACGCTGATTTATTTATGATATCATTCGTTCCATTGCGATTAATAAAAAGTTATACCGAGTTAGAGCCGTCAACTGGTACAGCAAAAGAAAATATTGCAGATCAATAAAATTTACTTTCAAAAAAGAAACAAAAAATGTCATAACTGAAGAAGTCCGAAAAATAAAAGATGAAATTAAAGACCTTCGACCTGTAATATTTACTGTTGATGAACAGGAAATCGAAGTGAATTTTTAAATGTGTCTTACAATGATTGATGGAAAAGTTTCACAAGCTTTAACTGATACAAAAGCATCATCAAGCTGCATTATATGCAAAAAGATATCAAGTCAGTTAAGCCATCCAGTTGCAGAAGATGAGACTTTTAAGGCAGCATACGAATATGGATTGTCCCCTCTTCATACTTGAATACGATTTATGGAGTATATTCTTAAATTGGGTTACGATTTGGATTTTGGTCCGTTAGGGGAAACAGTGAGAAATAATAAGGAAAATGAAGGAAAAAGAACCCAAAAAAACAAATTCAAGAAAAATATTTAGAACAAGGTCTAATCATCGATCAGCAAAAGCAAAGGAAAGGGAACACAAATGTTGGAAACACTGCAAGAAGATTTTTTCAGATCCAGAAACTGCAGCATGTATCACAGGAGTAGATTTTAAACTAATTAGGAGATTGTTTTACAAGTTCTAGAATGCAGCAGAAAGATAAATGCAAAAAAATTTAAATAGTACGCGAAAAAACAGCTATACTTTACAACGAAAAATATTCTTGGAGATATATGCCATCCACAGTACATAAAACTTTGTACCATGGGGAACAAATAATTTAACACAATATTCTACCAATAGGAGATCTATCTGAAGAGGCGCAAGAAAAATGAAAAAAGATTCTTTCGCGAGCACAACACAAGAAAAATTTGTAGATATTGTACTAATGAAGACTTGATTGAAAAATGGAAAACTACTTCTATTGAACTAGACGTAGAAGCCAAACTACTTGTAGAAGGTGAAAATCAAGGCTATTTAGAAGAAATATTTAATAAATTGTTTAATTAATAGTAATTTTTCCCAACACAAGAGTTATCTACTTATATGTATTTCATCCTTTTAAAATTTTTTGTACATTAATTAAGAATTAATCAATTTACAATAAAAGTCTACATATACGTGTAGTATTTATGTTTATTTTGGACTTAAATACTTCCTTATCTAAAGTAAATTTGAACCAATGAATATATTTTTTATGGTTTTGCTACTTAATCAGCTAATTTTTAACACAAATTGTTTCAAAAAACCAACCTTTGCCCTTCGTATCAAAAATTTCTCGTGAGCCAAAGCTTGACCCTACTTGACTAAATTTAAGTTTTTAATAAGTATACGTTCTAAACGTGACTCAAAATATAAGACTTTATGTAAAAGAAACTCTTTGAACAAGTTGTAATACTTTACTTTCGTACCAAAATCAGCTAAAAATTAGATTGTATTTTTAAACCTATCACATCTATATTTCTAACCGGTCGATTAAAAATTATACCTCAAACAAAAGCCTATGATCACACCTTGAAGATAAAAAAAAACGCGTATCAAACTATCGGTTCAAAAGTTATATATTTTTGACCGCCTTCTAGCAAAATGGTACAACAGTGCGGAGGTTGATTGATGAATTCAAGTAGCGTGACATCAATATTGGGAGATACGAATTCGGAGACAAAGAAGACATATAGGTATGTAACCCATCAGCAAATATTAATGTAAGCTTGGATTCAATACTTGCGGCTATGATGGCGAAAATTGATGCAATTCAAGAAAGTCTAGAGCCAGCAGTGTGAAAATGAATGCAATTCATGAAAGCTCTAGAGCCAACAGTTTGAAAATCAATGCCAGTTAAAAAAACTCTAGAGCCAACGGAGAAAAACTTGTTAGTGAGGTAACAAGAAATTTTAAGAAATATCAGAAATATTGGGCAAACGAGTGGAAGCTGTGAAAGAGAGACTCAGCAAATTTGAGAGAGAGAGAAAATGGACGTAGAATTGCATGAACTACAAACGAAAATGGAGGAACATATTCGAGAAGGACCGATAAGAGTCGTCTATGAGCACTCTAGCAAGATAAACACCCCAAGCTATGACGGTAGCGCATCGTTTAATGTATTCAAGTTCCAGTTCGAAACAGTGGCCAGCAAAAATGAGGAGAACACTATTGAGCTAATTCTGGCCTTAAAAGGTGCAGCTGGCGAAATCCTCGAAAGCTTTCCAGGAGGACATAATGGTGGCCTTACAATGCAAGTACGGCGGCGAGCATAAAAGGGAACTCTACAGAATGGAGTTACGAGGCAGGGTGCAGAAGGCAAATAAGACGCTGCAAGATTTTGACATTTGGTGCAGCATATTTATCTAGGTGAACATCATCCATGCCTTGATCAGTTGATAATTGAAACATTTGTGACTGACTAGAGATATGACGCCTATTATTGGGGAGATGACTACTTGCATTGGCCTCTCTGGCATAGTCATGGTCTTTCTTAGGGGTACTACCCATTCATGATGCTGAATTAGCATGGCTGGTTAGTTCCAAATGTAACAACGTATGGTGCTTTTTTCCACATTTCTAGCAGCGGCCGGAAATGGTACATTGTTTTGCAGTATGTGTCTTACTAAACCAGTTGACACATAATTTGTGCCTCTGTATGAGGTTTAACCTGTTCGCCGAGCCTCACCCCGGGGGAAACATAATAGTCATGGAGCCTACTATTCCATCTAGACTGGTGTCTTGCGGCGTAAAAGGGAGCCCAGGCCCCTTGAAGGCTAGTAGGAGCCATCTGGACAATCCACTATATTTCCACGGGAATCAATGAGCTCGCATAGTTCGCTATTTGTCTTTTTAGACATTTAGCTGTTCTCTGGCAGATGATTGAGGAAGGCCCTTTTGGGAGTATCGTGGTGGCTGTGTTTTTCAAGGCCCTCGTGAGAGTTTGTGGGTCGGATCATTCACGGATCATGCAACGTAGAAGACAGCCACTGCACAATAGTCGAGAAAAAGGAGTCCGTCATTGATGTGAGGTGTATCCAAATTGGCACAGGAGAAGATTGGTCTGCGGCCTATCATGTCAAAAATTATATCAGCCAAGCTGGAGAACATAACACCGGGCTGTAACCAAATATCGGCAAAAAGCCCGCTGGCAAAATCGTACTGGGCTCAGTGGAATATCCTTAAGGTGGTAAATTTTTGCCTATATCGAAATTGGGAAAGTGCAGATGGAAAAACTACAACTGCCTTATTCATCGTGCCAAATTTCCCGATGAAAAATGTAATGAAGCAGTGTCATAATGGTCCCAGCGGCGGCCATCTGGATGTAACAAAAACACTGGAAAAGATAAAAAAGCGATTTTATTGGGTAGGCTGCCCACGATCTGTAGTCGAATGGATAGCTAATTGCGAGTAGTGCATTCTGCCAAGGGTCCAACAAGGAAAAGTCGTGGCTAGCTGTAGTACACCGTGGCTAGCTGTGAACATTTGGGTGTGTCGATACGGTGTTCCAACAGAACTTCACTCCGATCTGGGACGCAATTTTGAGATTCGACCATATTCAAGGAAATATGCGACATCTATGGGATCAGAAAGACGATAACGACACCACGGCATCCACAGTCTGATGGCATGGTAGAAAGATTCAATCGCACCCTGGAAGAATATCTCAGAAAAGTGGTTAGTACACACCAAAATCATTATGATGAGCATGTACCAAAGTTTCTTTTGGCATACGGATCTGCTATCCCCGATTCAACAGCATGCAGTCCAGCAAAAGTCATATTTGGGACAGAGCTAAAGCTACCAGCTGACTTAAAGTTTGGCATTAAACCGAGTCCTGCACACGACGAAATGAAATGAAAATGTCCCTCAGATACAATAAGACCTGCACGAGCTTCATGAGTTGGTCCGCAATCGCATCAAAATGACCAGAAACAAAAGGAAAGCCAGGTATGATCGAGCAGCAAATGCCCACAACGAATAAGAGGACTGTCTCCCATATTGCAAACCTACTGGAAAGCACCATACAAGGTGATCAAGAAATTAAATGACGTGGTTTATCGGCTAAAGATAAGTACGTATTGGAGTTGGTCTCCTGCACCGATCAACAATTTTTTATATTTGCAGCATCCTTTATATTCTCAGTTGTTTTTGGATTTGAAAATTGGCACTTTGGAACTGAATCCTTTCTGATCAGGCTTGTCTCGTTATTTTTTAAGCTCGGTTTTAAATAAACTTAGGAGAATCGCTCTTATAAAACTACAAATTTAAAAACACACGTTTGTTTCTTTTGATGTTTTATACATGACTGACTTTATTCTTGTTAATTCCTTATTATCTAAAAACATAGGTGATATATAAAGTAGTACTATGTAAAATTAGTAGTTTTGGGAATATTATAAGTGTTGCCATTACACCTCCCTTTTTATATAAAAAAAAGAAAAAAAAATCACAATTTGAATACAATAAGTATGTATATGTAGAAAGAAAGAAAAATAGTGTTAAACTAGACCGATTTATCAGGTCGGTCCAATTCAAGACCCTTTTACATTTTAATTAAATTAATTTTCAGTAAATTTGATTGTTTTTTTTAGCTTATCGAAAATAAAAATAATTACATTAATTAGTATTTTTTTCTATTAAAATTAAACAATAAGTAAACGTATATATATGGGTATATTGTTATTATAAGACACATCTTGTATTATGATTTTGAGGCAATTTTGTATCTTTTTTCTCAATATTTTTATATTAATCATTAAAAGTTTTACAAACATATATATTGTATTTTATTTAAACTAAAGTTTCAATTTATTAAATTTTCATTTTTTCATTTCAAGAAATATATATTTTTTTTTATATTATATTTTTTTTTGATAATTTTTATAGTTTTTAAACGATCTTTTTTTATCTTTAATAAATGTCTTTTTTCTTTTTTTAGATCATTTTTTTATATATTTTTTATTTTCAATATTTCGCTTTCCTTTGGAAAGCTTCTTCAGGAAAAAATTTTTTAAATTTGAAAACAAAAAAATTATTAACAAATTGAAAAAATGTTTCAAAACATTTGACAAAAAAAAAAAAAGAAAAAAAAAAAAAAAAAACAACAACGTATGTTATTTTATTAGATAGCGTTTTATTTTCCGAAAACGGATTCTATATTGTGTTTCTCGTTCATACTTTCATGTAAAGTAACTTTTGATTCAATATTTCCTTAGTCTATTCTTGTGAACAATTTTTCCTTTTTTCGTTAAACTGTTGTATATTCTTACGTTAGTGTAGTCTATTTCCTTTGCAGTGTATGGTCCGTCATAGATGTGTTTGTGTTTATCGTATGGTTTGTGTTGTATCAAAACAGTGTCATTGACTTCTAGTTCTATTAGCTTTGCGAATCTGTCGTAATATTTCTTATTAATATTTTTGTGCTTTTCAATTAGTTTTTTAGCAATAATATTAGTTTTTTGAAACCTATATTTTATTTCTTTACTATAATCGTCTAAGTTGTAAATTGGCTCTAAGTTAGAAGAAAAATCATTTGGCAATACTGCTTTTTTTGCGAAGACTAATTCAAATGGTGTAAATCTATTTCCAAATACTGTATTAGATGTTGTGTTGTGGTAGAAAGAGAAATACTTTAGAAAAGTATCCTAATCAGATATGTTTTCATGCAGATATCCCCGAATGTATTCATTAAAAACGCGATGATTACGCTCAAGGGTTCCTAAAGTCTGATGGTGATAAGCAGTGGAAAATTTTAGATCGATCTGTAACAATTTGCAAAGTTCAGTGAAAATCTCATTTTTAAATTCAGTGCCTAGATCTGAAACTAAAACGATCATTTTACCATATACCAAAATAAAGTTTTCGAAAATAGCTCGGGCCACCGTTTTTGCAGATTTGTCCGGAATAGCAATCGTAACTAAATATTTAGATAAGTCGCAGATCAAAGTCAATGCGTATTTATTTCCATATGTTGATGTAGGTAGAGGTCCGATGGTGTCTAAGATTATTACATCGAATGCCTTGGCTGGAGTTGGTGTTAACACAAGGTTTTCAATATTTTTCGGCCTGAATTTATTCAAAGTGCATTCCTTACAATTTCTCACAAATTTTGCTACAGTTTTAGTCATTCCTTTTCAATAAAATTTTGATCGTAATTTGGCATATAATTTTTTTGCCCACAATGTCCACCTAGGATCGGATCATTTTAATTTTTTATCATCCTCAGTTACTATTTCAATTGGTTCTGTTAATATTATTTCGAGTGCTTTTTATGTTTTATTACCACATTCTTTTAATGATTGTATTGAAATTAAGGGAAAAATATATCATTTTTTGGCCATTCCAGTTTGTAGATACTGAGATTGTTTGCTTTGTATTGTAGCTTCGAAACCATAAAGTCTAAACTTAATGTTTCGTTAACAATCCTGAAGTCCACAAAAAATAGTTTTTTAAATTTTCTATATACATTTTTACGCAATTTCTTATTGTTATCATTAACATATACTATTTCTGTTTTTAATTTAGCAATGTTTTTGTCAAAATCGTGAGAGAATTTGTCATAGATTTTCAAATTGATATCATTTTCACTTTCTGATGGTAGATTTATTTCGATTTTGTCGTTATTAGTTTTCTTAGACATGGAACGTGTTATAGCAAGTACTTGATTGCTTGATTTTTTCAGGTCATTAATTGAAATTCTCGAGAGTGCATCGGCACCAATGTTATTCTTACCTTTAATGTATTCTACAGAGAAGTTATATTCGGAAAGCTTCAAACGTATTCGTGTTAGTTTTGAAGACGGGTCTTTTATATTAAAGAGATAAACTAGTGGTCTGTGATCTGATCAAACTGTAAAGTGGTTGCCGTAAATATAAGGACGAAATTTATTAACTGCAAAATGTATCGATAGGAGTTCAAGCTCAATTATTGGCTTTTTTTGTTCAGATGAAGAAAATGATTTCGAAGCAAAATAAATAAGTAAATCATTGCCATGAAAGTTTTGGCTGAGTATCGCTCCGCATCCATTTTTTGATGCATCTACGGTGACTAAAAATTCTTTTGAAAAATCTGGATATTGTAAAACACGTGGTGATAATACAAGTTACAGTTTATTAAATAAACTCTTAATGGATACTAACTGTAATAACATATTATCTTGCACTGATATGGATCAAATGACTAAAGCATTCTACAATAAGGTGTATTCCTTTATGGATCTTTGTATTCCGAAAAAAATAACCAAGCAAAAGGTTGGACCTCCTTGAAACAATAAACAATTATCGTACACTAAAAATAGGAAGAACAGACTATATAAAAAATTCAAACAGTCTGGTAATTCTACTGATTATTTAAAGTATTCTATTAGCCGCGGTACATACTCTTCGCTTAATAAACTATCTTATAGTATTTATAAGCACAAATTGAAAGTCAATTTAAAACGCAATCCAAAAGCATTTCACAGATTTGTTAATCAAAAAAGGAAAATAGATGGATTCCCTTCTACTTTAAAGTTCCAACAAACCGAATCTAATGATGAAACTGTTATATGCAATTTATTCGCTGACTTTTTCTCGACAAATTACTCAGTTGCAGATTATGATGAATGTTTTAAGTACCCATTTAATATTGCAAAATCTCAAACGATTAATATACCATTTATCGATATTTTGACAATCTCCAAGGAATTGGAAAGGATTAAATTTTCATATAATTGTGGACCTGACAACATCCCCAGTAATATTTTGATAAATTGTGCTGAAAGTATTTCCATCCCTTTGGAAATTTTATTCAACATGTCAATAAAATATGGTACTTTTCCTGAAATCTGGAAGGATTCCTATATTATTCCTTTTTTTAAATCAGGTAACAGGTCTGATATTTCAAATTACCGTGGTATTGCAAAATTAAGTACTATACCCAAATTATTTGAAAAAATTATCACTGAACATTTATGCTCTCATACATCAAGTTTGATAACCAATAATCAACATGGATTTCGGAAGGGATGCTCTGGCATAACAAATCTTTTACACTTTTCAACAATTATACATCGTGGATTTTTGAAAAAAACAACAAACTGACGTTATATATACTGAATTCAGCAAGGCATTTGATAAAATAAATCATATCCTCCTTAAAAAAAATTGGAATTAATAGGTTTTGCCGATTTAACTGTCAAATGCATTTACTCTTACCTAACAAATAGGAAACAAATGGTCCGCTTTAATAACGCCTCCTCTAGATGCATAAAGGTTCTATCTGGAGTACCACAGGGAAGCCACCTTGGGCCGCTTCTTTTTTTGCTATTTATTAATGACTTGCCTGATGTCATTCAATCATCAAATATTTTGATGTATGCTGAAGATGTAAAAGTTTTTCTTAGTTATTGTCAAGTAACTGACCAGCAACGCCTCCAAAGTGACCTTAACTCGTTTCACAACTGGTGTAGAATAAATCGTATGGAGCTAAATCTCAAGAAATGTAAATATATGTGCTTTGCTAGAAAGAAACCGATAACTGCGTGCTACTATATCGATGACCATCATTTGGAGGAAGTTGACAAAATAATAGATCTTGGATTGCTACTTGACTCCAAACTCAATTTTATTGCACATATCAATTTGACAGCAAACAAAGCTAGAGGTGTACTTGGATTTGTGAAACGTTGGGCTAAAGAGTTTGATGATCCATACGTTACCAAAAGCCTTTATATGTCCCTTGTCAGGCCTATTCTAGAGCATGGATCCGTCATTTGGGACCCTATATATAGAAAATACTCAGATGTTCTCAAATCTGCTCAAAAACAGTTCCTGCTTTTTTGCCTCCGTGGTTTTAACTTTAACCCATTGGACTTACCTGCCTATTCAGCTAGACTTTCTCTTATTAAGCTACCAACTTTAAGGAGTCGTAGAACAGCACTTAATATTTCGTTCATTTTTGGTGTGATAATTGGCGATGTTTCTACTCATTCACTTATTAACAGGATTACTCTAAATATACCGCAACGCCCTACACGACATTTTATACCTTTAGCAGTGGAATTCTCTCGAGCCAATTATGCTAACGCGGACCCTTTTAGGAGAATTTGTGCAGATTTTAATAAATATTATAATTTCGTAGATTACAATTTGTCAGTAAGCGCAATAAGGAATAACTTATTAGTTTACCTGAACAACTAGGTGTTTGCATTTATGTATATTTTATTACAGAATTTGTTTTTATTGTATGTATGTTAAATTTGAGCAAATTTTTATGTTGTATGTAAAGCTATGAGTGTTAATTTAAGATAATTTATATTGTATTTTAATTAAAATGTCTGCAAGGATGTTAAATTCCGTAGACAATTAATGATAAATAAATAAATAAATAATAAAGCAGACTTCATTTGATCAAACGAATTTTGACATTTTACGTCCCATTCAAATGAAATATTCTTTCGCGTCAAGTGATTCAAAGGAGCAGCTAAAGTCGCAAACTGAGGTATACATTTTTAAGTTATGCTTTCTTATCATTTCAAAAACGTCTTTCAAATTATTCAGATGATGCCGCAAACTACAACCGATTATGATTATGTCATCGACATATAAAAAGGCTTTATTTGGCGAAAGGCCAGAAAATGCTATGGCCATCATTCTAGAGAATGAATTTGGAGACACATTTAACCGAAAAGGCAAGACTTTCCATTGAAAAGATCCTTTGTCCGTGCTGAACGCCGTTATATCTCTCGATTTTGGATGCAAAGGTATCTGGTGGAATCCCGAATATAAGTCTATAATTGAAAAAGATTTGACCCGACCTAAGTTGTCTAGTATGTCGTCTATTCGTGGTAACGGGAATTTGTCCGCTATAAGTTTTATGTTTACTGCTCTGTAGTCTACACACATTCGAAACGATTTTTGGTTGTCAACCGACTTTTTTGGCACTAGAATTAACGGGCTGTTGAAATTAGAGGTACTCGGCTCTATTAAATCATTCTCCAATAAATTGGTTACCTGCCTATTTATTTCTTCACGCTGAGAATAAGGGAGCCTATAGTTTTTGATATAGACGGGCGAGCTATCGACTAATTTGAGCTTTTGTTCATAAAAATTATTTATTGACATAGGGTCACTTTTTAAAGAAAAAATATCACCATTTTGTTTACAAAGAGGCATAAGATAATCGCGAACTTCATCTGGCATTTGATTTTTTAAAACTAATTCCAAATTTTCTATTCGTTGATCGTGTTTTTTGTTTTCATTTATTATGTATATGTGGAAGTTTGATAATTTTTCTGTTTTGATACTATCATTTCTGATTGATTGAAATTCGTTTGTGGTATTGACTATTCGCAAAACAGGATTTTTTTTTTGATTCTATAATTCCCTTGCCAACAAAGACACCTTTGTGAATTTCTTGTGACTCAACGAACATAACTTCTGATATGTTGCGCAAATTGAAAATTCTATATACTTCACATCTTGGTGGTACTATAAACGTGAAGCTTTTTACACCATGGCTTATTGGTATTTCAACTTTCATGTTCCTAAAAATAACTGATATCATCATTGATCCATAATCAATGACACATTTCTAATTTTTAAGGAAGTCCTTACCTAATATCCCATTTGTTGGAATGTTAAAATCGTTCCCTACTACATGAAAAATCTGAAGAAAAAACTGATCTGAAATTATTAAATCGGAATCGATTTTTCCCAACGTAGAA
The DNA here is from genome assembly GCA_030448955.1 of Trichopoda pennipes. Lineage (NCBI taxonomy): Eukaryota > Metazoa > Arthropoda > Insecta > Diptera > Tachinidae > Trichopoda > Trichopoda pennipes. The sequence goes on along the minus strand of JASKUP010000004.1, from coordinate 4,580,086 downwards.
ACTAGGCTTGTGGTAATACCAGTTATGGCTACAATGTCGTGTTCATTTAAAAGCGTTTCGGAATTGAGGCATGAAGCTTTTATTACTGAAATATCCGCTTGACTGTCAACAAGGAAAGTACATGCTCTACTCGAATTAGCACATTTTAACGTAATGAAGTCGGAATAATTTAGATTTAAAGAAAAAATTGATTTAGAATAGTTATGAGTGTTTAGTCGCGGTTCTCTTCTCCTTGCTCCCCCAACAGTGGCTGCTGATGGACTTCCATGTTTAAAGTCCTGATAGCAGCCCTAGGGTTAGAATTTTGGAAGAACCGATTCCTATTATTTCCACGATAGTTGGTGTGATACTGATTATTGTTTAAAGCTCCACTCCCTCTTGAATTATAAGCACTTCGAAAATTTCTTTGGTTATTTCCTGTTTTTGCATTTAGACCACAAACCGTAACCGTTTGCTTAATTGCCATTTCGTGAGCCTTATTGGCTGTTATACCTTCAATGATAAGTGATCGTTTCTAACATTTAGAGCTGCTATTTTTCCCGATATAATTTTTGAATTGTCCGGTTTGATTTTGTTTTAATCTGTTCTATAGAACTAATGGCATCGGGCAAAGATTCACGTGCTTTTGCTTCTACTTTCGATTTAATAAATGTTAAAAGTGTTGGTTTTAAATTGGGTTCAGTTAGTTCTTCAAGTAACTCGATCTTGTCCAAAAAAGATCTTAGTTTTAATTGATCCCCGTTATAATTTTCTCTAATAATAGAAGCGCACATTCTCACATAAGATTTCTTTTTCTCTGTCGTCGCCATGTTGCTTACTGTTCCTACTATATTTTTTGTTACAAAGTCTGATTTTGTTTCAACCACAGCAACCTCTCTAATATGTGTTAATAGATTAGCGCCAGTTGGGACTGGTATTTTACAATTCAGTTTTTCAAAACAGTTTTCTAAAATTTTTCTACAATTTTCAATTTTCGACAAAATTTTGGTCTTGTCAGAGTTTGATAAATCATTAAAAGTGTTTTCCGTGTATTGTAATATAGAGTTATATTCTTCTATTAATTTTGTTTTATATTCATTAATTTTATTCGAATTCTGCGTGAGAGGTCTTCTCTGCAGGACTCTTTTCTTTACCTTGTAAAAGTTCGAAATATATATGCCAAATTCCTTGTAATCAAATTTATTCATTTGCACTGATCGAGCCAATATTATTAATCGGTTTCTGATTCTAGACGAAAATAGGTTTTTAATACCGGAAAACGATTATTTTGTGTGTGACTAATCATTGTTCTTTGTATTGAAATTGGGTTTTGATTTTGATTATGTATGAAAGAGAAAATTGAGTTCAAGATGTGAAAAAGATTCGCTTATAATACTAATAAATGTATACGAATCAATTATCCGTCAGCGATAAAAAAAGGAAAAACGAACATTTTAAAATAATTACCTTCTAAAAAACATAAATGCATCACTTCTGTGATTTGTATCTCTCCTGAAAATCAAACTTGAAAAAGTAAAATAAAACGTAACACAAAAGGGAAAATGTATGTTTCAGTTGAGCTTGGTAATTTAACAACAAATGCAATGAGTATCTTTACTTAATATTCTTTACGATTAGGTATATACATACATATATGTATACATATTAAAGTAATTATTAATAATAGCTAATTATTCAGGAAATCTAGAATTTTTAATAATTTTGTGAAAAATGAATATTATAAAAGAATTTATTACAAAATATATTTGTTTTTATATATTAATTTCTAATTTTAGAAAATGAAAGTAGGGAGACTTTAATTTAAATTTTTATTAAAATCTAAATAAAATAGTTATTTAAGGTATTATTAATTAATAATACTAAAAATTATTTCAATAATAATATAAATAATGTACAAAATTATTCTAATAACTTCTCCAAATATCGCTTGTTGATCATCATTGCAGCATATTTTCTGGTGTTGTAATTATTATAAACCTTTCTGCACTTTTGGATTTATGTGATCCTTTTGTTTGTCACAGTCTTTTAGTCTTTTATTTTATTGTTGATATTTGTATTGATAGTTTATATTGTTGGGTTTTATTCTCCATTCTCTGCTTATAATTATTTTTTTTTTGTTTTGATTATTGATTCTCTGTTTTTATCGTTCAGTTTTCTTTTACATGTTTAGTTTATCTTGTTCTTATTTGTTGTCAGTATTTAGTTTTACTTTATTCCTGTCTCTTCTTTTACACTTTTTGATATTGAGTTTGTTGTTTCAGTTTCTTTTGTTCCTTATATGTACTGATTTTGGTTTTTTTTCTCTCTCTTTTTTTATGCATATATATTTGATCTTTTTAACTGTTTAAATTTTCCGTTATTCCACATTTTTCAAACTTTTGTTTTTTATTTTGTTTTTCTTCTTATGCTTGAATTTTAAGCACAGTCACTTCAATGTTTAATGTTAAATTAGAGCAATTTGGTTTTAAAATTTATTTACAAACTTTTGCCCTTTAAATAATTTTATTTGCTTTTCTTCCTTGTAATTGTTTTTCTTTTACCGTATATGTATGTATATAATGCAAATATATATATGAATTAAAGTTATATTTAATTAAAAAGTAGTTTTTGTTGTTTATAATTAATTTTGTTTTTTAGGATAAGGAGGAGTTGGTTTAAAGAGATGTACAAATAACTAAGAACAAAAACTGGCTTTTTTGCTTGATGTTATTGCTGTTCTTGCTGGTGCTAACATTTTTTTTTTCAATAATTGATGAAGAAGTCCTTTTTCTTTATTTCTTTTTGTTTAAAAAATTTTTTTCTAAAATTTTATCAAAACTTCATTTGTTTTAAACTCCTTTTCGTTTGGAAATTTAAATTTTCACATTAAATAAATGTTTATTATTTTTCATTAATATTTTTCTTGTCTTCTTAAAAAAACAACCCGAATCCATCATTTTTTTTTTAATTTATATAATTTTTCTTTTTGTTAATGAAGCCATCTATTTTTTTTTTTTTTGCAAAATTCATGTTTTATTTGTCATGTCTTAATTAATTTTCTTTTAAACACTCTCATTGTCACGGTCGCCATATAAAACTATTAATTTAAAAACACACGTTTGTCTCTTTTGATGTTTCATACATGACTGACTATTTTTGTTAATTCCTTATTATCTATAAACATAAGTGATATATAAAGTAGTACTATGTAAAATTAGTAGTTTTGGGAATATTATAAGTGTTGCCATTACACTCTATATAAAAAAAAATTAAATCCATGCCTCAAAATTATTTTTGAAAATCATTTTCATAATTAAGTTGTATTTTGTGCCTCATAAATATTGCCAGGCTTGATAGGAATAGCATCAATTAAAACCTTTTTAATGACTAAAATCAAATTCTTTACAATTTCACTTAAATTTTCTGTCGTAAGAAATGGAGGCTCTCTAGGAAATGTCAGTACTTCCTTGCGAAATACGATTTGAGAACTTGACTTATCAGAATTTTTAAATCTAGGTACGAAAACTAAAGTATCCTTTTAAGGATCATGATTTTGATGACGTTTTGATTTTTTATTGAACTTTGCGTTTATATTTTGATTTTTTTTCGCGCTCTGGATAAATATATTAATAAATACCGTAAATGTTTAAAAACATTCTCTGACAATAACAACTGATTTGCAGAAATTTCCCCTACGCTAACGGCCTTCATAGATAATCTGTTTTCTCGTCAACAGATATGTTAACATTTTTGAATCAATTCTAGCTCCAATCATCCAAAATAAATACGTAAACGTTACTATAATTCGTATAATTATAACAGGAATGCAAACCCAATCAATAAGTATAAATATTCTTTTTGTGCTTTTTTCTTTATAAGTCCTTTTCTACTTACTTCGATGATGGGTGATCTTGTACTAGGTCCACTTATAATCAGCAGAACGTGAGGACGTTTTCCATAACTTAAATCGTAATAAATATCCACCAAGGGAGTTGGGCCTATTTCATATATCTTGGATATAAGTTGCCATATGCTTGATGGACCAAGTGCCCCGATCGGAAGATAGCCTCCTAATTGTTCTAAAACTATACGAATCGTTGATGAATTCGTACTCTGCCTTAGGCAGCTGCCAAATAATCTGCCTAATTTTCGAAATGGACCTATAGTGGTGTTATGCTGTAGAAGTTCTGCAATAATAAAAAATTCTTTTAGTTTACATGTTTTTGGAGTTACATTTTTTCATCGAACTATTAAATTATAGGTAAATTCATAGTCTTCAATTAAGTTATTTTTATAAATGTGTTTTATTTTCTCTTTTGAAGGAGGTAGTCATATAATATGAAAAATATGAAACTTTTCACATAATATTTTTTTACATATTAAACATGCTTGTATTTAAAAAGTATTGTTACGGATCGTCTTGCTAAGTTATAAAAGAAAATAAGTAAGTAATAAGGTAAACAAATGGGTATGCTGTTCACTAACTGCGTAGTTTGTTAAGAAAACAACATAACAACAACTATCCTAAAATAAATTCCAAGAAGAAACTTTATCAACTTAAAAATTAAAACAAAAATATACACAGGCCACCAGGCAAAATATAATACAAAGGGAGTAGAAAATTTTTAACTTTTCTAGACCTTCAGTGGACAAATATAAAAGACAGCGTCTGATTGGATAGTTAGTTAAAAGATAAACCTCGTGAAGTTAACTGTAGTGGCAACGTACAAATTTTACTTTGTGTGTAGTTAAACTAAATAAACTTGTAATTAAGTTGAAAACTCTAAAATCTGGTGTTATTTATGTTGCAATAAAGAGCTCACAATGTTTATAAAAGGTATAAACGTATTATCGATTTGTAAAAGGTCTATTAATAATTTTGTTATTTTAGCACTAAATTGTGCATTGCTTGTTTATTGCTGGCAGATTGAGATACTAAATTTTTGATTTTATGGCTTATATAGCTAAGGTTTTTTCAAAACAAGCAATGGTTTCCTTATTTTAGGTTGTAATATTACATAATTTATATTTATCTTTTATATATATATATATATATATATATATATATATATATATATATATATATATATATATAAATATATATATATATCTATTAGGTGCCCTTGTAGACTAGTAGTGTACTAGCTTGTCAGTATGGGGTTTGCGGGTTCGATTCCCAACGAAGACCTTGGTTTTTTTTTCACTACAAAAATAAAAATTGACTGTCGGTGGGGCTGTTCAGCGATGAAGGCATAGTCACTGGTCGCTGTGCTGTCTTTATAATTTCCGACTATCCTTTTACTTTTACCACCTAGAGAAAAAGGTTTCTATATCCTTTACCGAAGGTAAAAGTGTGTATATTGTTGTTGTTTTCGAACAAATTATACGATTTATTTACTTATTCGCGTTTACCACCTTAACGCCTGAAAGCCTTATTATTGTATTTACTCGACAATGCTTTTACTTTGAATGACTTTATTGCCTAACCGATGGTGCCTATTTAATTTTTTTACACTTCTTGCGTATACAAGAAAACTCTACTTCAACATGATCAGTTATAGTTGTGTTTATCATTATTAGCTATCTGTTTTTTCTGTGCTGTGTTTTCTGTTTGTTTATTTTATTTCGTGGAATTTATAACAAGTTATATCAGTGTTACCGTAATCTTCTCTTTACAGGATTTCTTAGAAACTAGGTAATTTATAAAAAGTCACAATAGTGCATTTCAGTTTTTTAGGGATAACTATTTTCTTTTAAAACTTTAACCAAGCGTATTCGTAACACTGCCGCGCACTTAAGCCTTTCCGACTGGAACAGCCTTAATATTACCTCGGCAATATTTAGCGTTCCAGGTAAACTATTTTCATTTTGGACCTTCGGACTGTAATATCTCTGTATCCAGTAAGTTTCTTCATTCAATTTCTTGATCACCTATCATGGTCCCTCCCAGTGAGTTTTCAATTTAGGGGACAATTCTTTCTCGCATTGTGGGCTAAATAGTAAAACCATTTGTCGTTCTCTGAATCTCTCCGTGTATGCTGTTCGATCATATTTTGAAGCAGCCGCAGATAACTCGTGAAGCTCAGCAGCTTCTTTCGCCTGAAGAGTGTTTCCATTATCTTCGTACGTAGTTTTAGTTCTGTTCCAAACACGATTTTTGCTGGAAGTGGTGAAATTGAATCGTGGGTAACTGATCGATGTGTCAATAGAAACTTTGGTACATGTTCATCCCATTTTGGTAACATGCAATCAGACTGTGGTGCAACGGTGTTGTTTTCGTCATTTTGATGCCATATACATCGCGCATTTCTTTAAATATGGCCGACTCGGAATTTCGTCCCTGGTCAGAATGCTGCTCTATTGAAATACCGAATCGACACACCCGACTCCTTCACAAATGCATCCACCACGGTTTTAAATTGTTGGTTACACTTTGTGGCTTTGGCTAAACTGATTTCCGATTTTTAGCGGCACTGACATGGAATGGGGTTCTGAAATCCTTATTTATCCGTTCAATCGGCTACAGATTGTAGCCAGCCTACACAGTAAAATCACTATTTTATCTTTTTAAGAGATTTTATTGCACACAGATGACTCTCTCTAGGACCATTCTGGAGCTGTTTATTTTATTCTGGTAGTAGATATAAATTAAAATCCGTGGCAATTATGCCATTTACCACTCTTCTGCTGACTATTCTACTGAGCAAAGTACGATTTTGCCGGTGTGGTTTCTGCCGATATTTCATTACGATGCGGTCTTTTGTTCTCCCGCTTTCGTTCTTGGGCTTAAAATAGTCTTCTCCTACCCAATTTGGATAAGTCGCACATCCATGATGGACTAATTTTTCTCGACTTTTGGGCAGTGATAGGACTTCACGCTTCACCGCATTGAAAGGACATCAGCGTTATTGTGTTTTCCGCTTTTTCTGTGCATAATACTGAAGTGTTGACAATACAATTGTTTGTGGCCTTCAACACACGCCATCACGACCAAAAATGTCATATAGTGTAATGCAATGCCAATGACTCTTTCCGTCCCATCAACCACACGCGAAAGCACTCTTATTTCTTAGCCACTTGCATCTCTACCCAAGTGTTTCTTAACTCTTCTGCACTCCTTAAGTTAATTTGATCCAATTTTGGCTTTTATACGCAAAATTTGACCCTTTTATTATAAGATTTGAAGGTTAAACTTGAATTTATCTATTATAATAACGAGAATTATGCTTTTGAAAGGAAATAATAAAATTTAGTTTTTTCTCCCTCTACACATTTCAAAATATGCTTTACAAACATCTTTTATACTTTGGGTCAGTATGACCCAACAAGCGATATTGCAAGTTTAATTCCTCTTTACCATTTTTTCCTATTGAATATAATTGAACTGATTTCATTGTATTCCCCGTTTTGTATATGAAAAAACAAATCTATGATGATGCTGAACTTTTGCCTCATTAAAGAATTTTCTTTCGATGAGTTTCGATTAATTTTTGGTGATCAGCGTGAATTACGTCAGAGGCAGGTACGACACCCACAAAACTAAACATAAATTGGCAGAAGTTGTGAAATCGACACAGTATTAAATATCAATTTTAACGCAAATAAAAACGTACTCGACGTTGTGCCCATTTAATATTTTGTAATTTTATCCAATTTAATAAAATAGACTAAGCACTTTTAGATAATAAACTAAAAAAATAATAATTAAACAAACTAAAAGTGTTTTACACATGAATATTATTATTTAAAATATATCCATATTGACTTACATCATAGTGGTGAAGTTGATGTTAGATTTCTCTCACTACAAAGTTCCAGATGCGCTCTAGTTTTATGGATATATATAAACTAGATATACATAAAACTGGAGCGCATCTGAAACTTTGGAGTGAGAGAAACCTAACATCAACTTCACCACTAGAAATTATGATGTAAGTCAATACTACAATAACTTAATATATTATATTAAATGAAAAATATGAACAAGAAAAAAAAAACCTGTAGAATTTTTGTTCAAAAAATAACGAAACATTCTTAAATATTATACAGCCCTACATCTCAAGCATTTATGCAGATTAAGATTCTATACATTAGAAGAAACAGGGATCTTCAAGTCAACCATTAAACACATACACAAAAGTCATAAGGAAAATAAGGAAAAATACAATTACAATCCAAAACCCAATAATTCAAACCAGTTTCACAATTCTACACAATACAGACACTCCTACAACTCTGGCCTGTTTCGATAGACATATAATTCAGAATTCTACCGACTTACTCAACCAACCAGTTCAAATCTGTTAAGACAAACTTTAGCGCAAGCTTTAGAAAAAACGTTCAGACAAAATTTGAACAACAGACCAGAACCAATGGATATCGATCACATTGATGAAGAAAATTTTCGGTCACCAGTATAGATACAGATTTCTCAACAACTTTAATTAATAAGCATATACTTCCACAATACAAACAGATTAACCTAAGCATACCTCTAGTTTTTAAAATAGGTTTGCTCTCGTACTCTACTTTGGGAGCCCGCGGGTTCCCAAATTTGCCCAAAAGCGTTCCCGTACACAAAGTTTGGGCAAGTGAGAGAGAATTTGAGAGAATAATATTCTTCTTCTTTCTGCCCAAAACAGCTCGCACTTTTTCTTCGGGCTGATTTGATAAGATTGTAAATCAATCAGCTGTTGCATAAAATAAACAATAAAAATTGTCAACAACAAGTTTTCTTTAGAGTTGAAATAAAACTTTTTATTGAAGAATGTTGAAAAATGCAAGTAAATGCTTGAATTTTTTATTTGTGTATGTATATACTTATATATCTTGTATAAAAAAAATACTAATGAGATATATATGTATATATGCACATACATATGTACATATTTCCATGGACATAAAACAAGTAAACAATTTTGACATTTTTTTTCGGGCTAAAAATTTGGTTTTTAGTGTTCCCGTACTTTTAAACGTTTTAGTCACTAATTGAGAGTATTTTTTCATTACTCTCATTTGCCCAAACTTTACCCAAAAAGTACGGGAACACAGCTAATATTAGGTGGATAAAGTAAAAGTGGAAGTAAATTATGTAATTATTACAGAAATAACCAAAGAATTTAATGACAACAATTTCATGTGTTGGAAATTGCTAGACTATAAAAACACTTTTACGGCTTAATCGGACAGAAAATTATAAAATAAACATAGGCGAGGAATGCATAATATATATATATATATATATATATATATATATATATATATATATATATATATATATGTGTGTGTTTAAACAATTTCTTTAAACGAAAATAGTTAAGCATTGCACTCCTTTCAAAGTATACAGCTTTACTGAATAAAAGACAGCAACAACAAATTTTCGTAATTTTATGATATTCTCCTAAAATGTTTATTAAAGGAATATAGCAAAAATTAACGTAGATTAAATCAATAATAGATTCCAAAAATTTAAATTGTTTAATTTTTATAATTTTTCTATCTATTATGGTACTTCTGGAAGCAATATTGGTGTTATTAACTTTTGGCTGCCCAGTTAATCGTACTTTTAACTTTGTTTTCAGTTATATTTGTTTTGTTTTGTACTTTCGTGCCCTTAGTTTTTAGTGATTAAAAAAATTTGCGCAGATATTAAATTTATTTTTTTTTTTTTGTTTTTTAAAAACCTTTTTTTCTGTCATATTTTCGCCAATAATTTTTCTTCCCCTTTCTTTACATAACTGTTTTATTTGTTATTTTAAATAGACGCTTGTGACAGATCTAAGTGCGAAATTAGGTGCATCAATTGTTAATATAAAACGTTGCTTAAAATTCGGGTATTGAAGTAGTATTGTTTGTTTATAAGATTTCAAAAGCCTCTTGACAATTTCCGTACCATATAAAAAGTTTGCTTTTTTAGGCAAAGTTTTTAAACTTTTAGTTATCAGTCTCTCTCTCTCTCTCTCTCTCTCTCTGTCTCTAATATACTTTTCGTAAACTAAACTTTGCACTTAAGGTACTTAGTTCAATTTCAGAGAAACCTATTTGACAGTTTTTTATTTCAAAAAACATTCCATGAAAATGACAATTGGTATATCTTTGTGGAAAACTCTATGAACAGTCCTGAGGTCAATTCTAAGTAAATGCTGTAAAAGGTAATTGGAAAACATAGGGTGGAAAAATATTTTGCAAACCTTATTTTTTGCTATCAATAACTCTTTGCATTTCATTTAAACTATTATTCATCATGTATTTGAGTATCTGTTAATTCGAATGGTTTTATACACAGAAGCATCAAACCAAGTTATTTAAACAATTTGTGTATAAAAATTATTATATGTAGTTATGTAAGTTCATTAATAAAGATTTCATGCAAACTGAACTATATTAATATCTTCGCATTTATTTTTTTATTGACATAATTAAAGATTTTGTGTTACTAGTCGATACTTTGATTTCGACTAAAAAGCCGTAAATTTGCTATCTCCTCGGTTATCCATCCATATGCTTAAAATTTGCAACATATTTTTTTAACCAATAAAACTTCAAAAAATAAGTTGGCATACAAATTTTGTTCCTAAGTTATTATAGTTTTGACAATACTTTATTCATTTTAAGTTTTAATTATGTATATGGATTGCAATAAGAGCAAAGATAACAATATAAGAGCAAAAGAGGCCAACAATTGTGAAAAATTAATATCTAGAACGATTAGAGCAAAAACTTTATATTAATAGTTATAATTAATATCAAATTGCTAACATCACTGACTCTACAGGCAGGATGTAAAATCTATTGTCATTATAGCTCGGTTTAATTTCTTAGACTATTGGACGGACGTATTGCAATATTTTTTCTCATTGAAATACAAGTATTTCAAATAATATCCCAATTCAAAACTTTTCTTTGTTTCGTATATATGGTTGTAAACAGTAAACCTTATTTTATAATATAAATTAAATCAGGCATGCCAACTTTTAACTGATAATTGTGTACAAATATAACATTGTAACGACACGTTTACGCTGGTTGCTGGGATAGCGGCAGCGGAGGCCAGGGTCGTTGCAATTTTTAATTATTTATTACCGTAGAAGGAATGACACTCAATGTTTTATAAACTTTATAAAACGCATCACCAAGTTCATTCATTCAACTTTTACAAGGTGGATTCAACTTTACAAGGTTGATAGTGGACGGTCGGGAATCGTACCCGAAGAACGAGGAGTCAACTCGCTGAGGCGATGGGCAGCGGTAGGAACACCAGCAGTCATACAGACGGCAGCGGCACAGGCGGTAAAGATGGCTGCGACAGTAGTGGCAGATGGCTGCGGCATAGGCGGCAGCGGTAAAGATGGCTGCGGTACAGGCGGCAGCTGTAAATATGGCAGCGGCTTAGGCGGCAAACTAAGCACTATACCTCGCAGCAGCGATCGCGGGAGTTCTTGGCCGTGTTAAATAATACTGAGGGAATATAAAATTCCGCACAGCATTAGTCGCACGGTAGAAGATATACTTCCACCACTTGTAGCCGTACTGTCAATAAGAGATTATTGCTGAATATAAAGATCTCTTACCGGCAGGCGGGCTGTCTGAGGGCAAGAAGTTATTGCGGAATATAAAATTCCTCCAAAAGGCTTCTTACCAACAGGCGATCTACTTGCAATCTGCTGACAAGAAGTTATTGCGGGGTATAAAACTCCTCCAAAAGACTTCTTATCTGCATGCGATCTTCTTGCCAATTCTTTCTGTTTAATAAAATATTCCGCCTTATATTAAAGGTGTTTTTTTAAGCTAGATAGAACTTTAAATTGTAAAAAGTAACACAAAAAATGAATTTTGATTTAACATTTTTTTTTATTTGTTTCAGTATACTCTGACAAATCATCATGAATAGACTCTCGCTTGAACAACGCTACGAAATTATCCAAATTTACTTTGAAAATCAGTCGTCGATTCGCGCAACTTATAGACGACTTCATCATTTTTATGGCGTACATAATCGTGCATCTGAACAAGCCATTCGTCGAACTGTCGATAGATTACATATCACATACTCTCTAGAGGATGCAATAACATCAACAGGTCGAAGGAATGTGCGTACTGAAGAGACGCCGCTGTAAACGAAAGTGTGGAAGAAGATCCAAATTTATAAATTCGTCGTCGGTCGCAGGAATTGGGGCTCTGTCCGTCCACTACGTGGAAAATTTTGCGCAAAGATCTCGGCCTACACCCGTATGAGATCCAGCTGGTGCAGGAATTGAAGCCACGAGACCATTGTATGCGTCGTTCTTTCGCCGATTGGGCTCTAGAGCAGTTGACAACTGACCCGTTGTTTTATCGCAAAATTGTGTTCAGCGATGAGGCGCATTTTTGGCTTAACGGGTTTGTTAATAAGCAAAATTGCCGCATATGGAGTGAGACCAATCCACAACAGACCCTACAGACTCCATTACATCCAGAAAAATGTACCGTTTGGTGCGGTTTTCACGCTGGTGGCATCATCGGACCTTATTTCTTCAAAAATGAGGCCGGAGCTCGCGTTACGGTCAATGGAGATCGTTACCGCACCATGATCAATGATTTTTTGTTTGAAAATATGGATGACATTGATCCGGACGAGATGTGGTTTCAACAGGATGGCGCTACGTGCCATACAGCGAACGCAACCATCGACTTATTGAAATCAAAATTTGGCGATAAGTTGATTTCGAGAAATGGACCTGTCAATTGGCCTCCAAGTTCGTGCGATTTGACACCACTCGACTATTTCCTGTGGGGCTACGTCAAGTCACTGGTTTATGCTAAACCAGCAACAATTGACGCCTTGGAGGACAGCATGTTCATGTTATTCGTGACATAGCCCAGCAGTGCTCGAAAAAGTGGCCCAAAATTGGACGTCCAGAATGCGCTTCGTCAAGAACAGCCGCGGTGCCCATATGCCCGAAATCATTTTCAAATGTTAAAAAAGAAATTTTGATTACAATTTAATTTTTTGTGTAATTTTTTACAATTTCAAGTTCTATCGGGCTTAAAAAAACACCCTTTACTTGTGCGTGGGTACACACATTCATTCACACACACACATTATTATCCGTCATAGTTGAATAACAACTATCAGCGGTGAGTTTTAATCTGCATAACAGCTGACTGCGTTGATTATCTGTATGTTCTTGACTCACCGGTGTCGTTCCGACGTTCCCGACCGTTAATTTAAATCTTATAAATATAATGTAAAATAATAATTCATAAATCAGATAATACTAGAAATTTGTCTTAAATTAAATAAGGAATTCAACATCGGGTAATAAGAATAATAAAAAAAAATAATAACAATAAGTATAGTAATAATAGTAATTCATTTTTAATTAAAAAAAATAATAATAAAGTAATAATAGAATAATGAGGTAGTAATATGGTGTAGGTGAAAACGAGGTACCACTTTCACCGTTACAACATAAAACTTCCATTCGAACCGCGTAAATTTGTAGAGTAGCTGCACGGAAATAATACATATTTATTTACATGTTCCTGATTATACAGTGAATTGATTTTCTTTAATAAGCTTTAAAGCTAGTCATAAATAACTAAAATATTGCAAAAAAAACCCTTAAAAACTTTTTTTGAGATATTGATAATGTTTCATTTGTTTTTTTTTTATTATTTTATTATAAATTGGACTGATTCGTATTATAATAGTTAATTAATTAAATATCCTTTAGTTAATTTTCATTTTAATTGCCGAATTTTTTTAAGAACGAAATATTATTAACAAAATTTTGCGGAAATTTTTCAAAGAGAGCAGAAAAATAATAGACCGTAACAGATGTAGCGCAGCGTCTTGTAGATCGCTATATCATTCATCAGCAATTTTCCCATCTATACACCTTTCATTGTAAACATCATTAAACAACTAATTTAATAAATAACAATATAAGTAATAATCATAATCAAACAAAAGCCTTTGGGTTCCTTGTGCTCTCATTTATTATATACTAGTTGGTTCAATAGATGATATTTGCTCATATAAAACTAAACTTAGAAAGGGGCGAAGAATACTGGGAAGGATTTTCATTCTACTTGCGTCTAATTTTTCCTTTTTCCAAAAATTTGTCATAAATTGTTCTTTTTTAATAAATTTGCAAAAAGTTTGAAAAGTTTTAGAAGTATTTTCAACATGTGCAATATATTGTTGCGTTTATTCCTTTAATAAACCTTTTATTTTTTGTGATAATTATCTTTTTATAACTTATATGTAACAATTTAAAGTATGGACCACTTTAATAATTAACAAATTGCTAGCATATGCATGTATGTTAAAAAAATTTCCCTTTACACGATATGTTGCAAACTTATCCTGTTACAATTGTCATTACCATATGCTCTACTTTAACGTTGTTATTATAATCGCAATGATAGTTGTTACAATCTCAAAAATGTTGGCTTATATTATTTCTAACTCCTAAAAATTTACAATTACATCTTTCCGCATGGTCATAAGTTTTGATTTCCTTGTACAAACTCAAAAAACATGAGTTGTATATCTTTTCATACTCAGCATTTTTCTATTGGTTCATTAAGAATTTACAGAAAACAAAATTCGAATTATTGGCTTCCTGCACATTTTTAAGTATTGTCGCACATCCAAAACTAATTACCTGCTTCGAAAGTTCCAATAAATATAGATATAATCAAAGCGCATTGACAAATTCTGCCAAAACTTCTTTCAAGGTATGTGCTGATAAATACTTGTTCTAACCAATGCAACCGGCCACCTAAAATATTTTAAACAGTGGTAATATAGTCCTTTTAAAAATTTGTCGTTTGCACTTAACATATCATGCAGTTTGCACTTACAATTATTCTTCCTACTAGCAAAAAATTAAACTGTGAGACACATATAAAAACTAATTCTCTTCACACAAACTAGCATATACAAAAATTTTAAATTTTCAACTTGCTAAACATAAATATAGTTTAGAGGATATTCGGCTTTTAAATTAAAAATTTGTTGTCCCACCTTTAACTAACTTTTTGCTGCTAGCGGAACTGAAACCGTTCTAAATATTCTTAAATTAATCTTTGTAATTTTTATAATATTTTAGTTATTCAAAATGCCACAACCAAAAGTTTTAAATGTTTATTCTGTTTCGAAAGATATTTTATTGTACAAAATTTTATGTAGAAAATAAATTTTAACACATAGCATTCCGAAATAGAAAAATTTGTTTGTGAAAAATCAATTCTAGTCAGATTTCCTCTAATGAATTAAATAAAATCAAAGGACTGTTGCATTTCTCCCATTTTTGAAAATTAGTTCTCTAGGAAATGCATTATTAAAGCGTAATTTTTTTCAGTTTATTTATTTAATACAAAATATGATTACAGCAGAAAGATAGTTAAAAATTGTACAGCAAAATAAAAAATAACTTTAATTTCTACAAAACTCAATAGAAAACTGTGTCCCTATTTTTAAAAAAAGTCTCCTAAAAATCTATAAATTTATATAAGTCTATGTTTTTTTAGGAAAAAACAAAATTTCTTAAACATTTAAAAGTAAAAATAATTCGTCCAAATATAACGTGCCGAACACGTCCAAATGTAACGTAATGTACATTTGTGTTACAGTGTTAATGAATGTATTTTTGTGTATTTTACTGCTTTCTAACTATTAATCTTTGACACTAATTTTTATACTCTACTGAACCTTCGTATCAGGAAAAGTGATGTTCTTAATCACTTAAAGTTTGAGAAGAGGTTTAGGTCATTGACCCCAAGGTCTATAGTCATTATTAAAATTATAAGATTATTTTAGATAAATCTTAAATGCTTCAGCTATTCTGAAGAAAACATCAGAGAGATTCAGCTACTAGAAGATACTATTGTTTTTTCGTCCTTATATTCAATTCATCCTTATATATAGGGAACACGATGTAGTAATGTCCTTCCGCCCATCTATCCGAATGAAAGACGAAAATAAAGCGGACACATAATTTAATATTAATTATTAAGTATTGCACATTACAGCATAAGAAAGGAAATTATTAACCGATGTTGCTAAATTTCAAGAGCCTACGATATAAATGAATGCGAATGATGTGGCAATAGTCGATTTTACTTTTTTCAGCAAATTTTAAATAAGTCGTAAAAGTAATTACGATCGTTTGTGCAATTTACGATTTGTGATAACAGATTTGTCTGAATTTGTGGTTTTATGTAAGCCAACATTTAGTGAAGCTAAGCTTTTATAGTGAAATTTTTGTGAAACTATGATATTATTCTGAACTGGCGATTCTTATGTATTCGTCTGATTTCTGGGTGGTCTACAAATTTTTTTGACTTTCTATTTTTTTTTAGGCAACAATGCCTATTTAGAAAAGGAATAGAGAATATATGAGACAGGTGGTGAAAGTAAAGGATAGTTATTGGTAGGCTAAGGTCACTCCCTACTAGCCTACCAGGGCAGCTTCCATTTCTAGTAGGCCCATATTATCGAAAATTAACTGTCGTATAAGACAGCACAGCGACCAGTGGCCATGCCTTTATTGGAAATCGAACCCACAACCCCCAGAGACTGATAAGCTAGTACGCTACCTACTAGCCAACAGGGGCACCTATGTCTATACAACAAAGCAAAAAATAACAACAAAAACATAATCGATTTCCATATATGCCATGGGATATAAATAATTTACCAACGTAATAACAAATTAATACACAAGTTCCCATTTAACTCTGATGATAAAAACGAAGAGTAGATTTTTGTTTTTTTTTAGAAAATTTAGAATACAGTTTTTTATGCGATTCAGGTTGTTAGGAACATACATTCATACATCTTTTACTTATTTGTTTTTTTTTTATACCTTTAATTATTTTTCTATTTTGTTTGTTTAGGACATAAATCAAATTAGTCATTTTAATTTCTTTTACTTGTAGCAAACATACATACATACAAATGCATGCATATAATTTGTAATACCATTTTTGTTTATTAATCAATTTCTTAACATATTTAAAGTTCATTTGCTTTAAGGTTCATTAACCATTGCAATTAAATTTTGTTTATTAAATAGTTGGCTCAGTTCATTTACACTGTTTAAAAATTATGTCATTTATTTGTGCTAACCTAACCATCTTTACTTCCGTATTTAGTCAATTAATATTATGTATAAGCTAAGCATTTTATTCTTAATTATTTGTATATAAAAGAATGTAAAAATAAAGTTTAATCAGTCGTTTTTAGTAAGCATATCGTGTTTTATTATTAACGGCTTCTTTCAAGTTCCAAGTGCTTGAAGGAAATTTAGGCAAAACAAAATAGTACCGATTCAAGTTAATTTGCTTGAATTGGAATCTACTATTGCCATACACAAACACAGGTCATAATGAATTTAAATTGTTTTGAGAGCAAAATAAATTTGTTTAACATTAAAAATGATTGGTGAGTTAAAGTCGAAATAAACATTTCGGTGAAATTCCGGTTGTCTAATGATCTTTAGTTTTGTTGTGAATTATTGGTTTTTATGAATTTTTTTTTACTAGAATTAGATTCTTCAGTGAAAAATCGTTTTCTTGGTGCGCTGAATTTTTTATTTTCAGAAAAACAACAATAATAAAAAACAACAATAGTAAGAAAAAAATCAGCAACAGCATGGGACCAATTTAAGAAAAATAGTGGCGCTTCACTGTTAATTGGCCGATTATGCTGATTTCTTGAAACTGTGTCTGACATATTGATGGGCATAAATTAAGTGTAGTTCTTTTGGTTTATTGAGATATTTGAATCTGTCCTCACACGGACATCGCTAAGTCGTCGACTTTCTATAAAGGTTAGGATCATATAATCTTTCGTTGAATTTACTTTTTTTCTTATGATATTATTTTTTACTGAAAATTAAATTTTTAAACATGTTTAATCCTGAACAAAGATAACCTTAGTAAAAGCCAACTACACATGTATAACAATAATAAGCGGGCAATAGATAACAACATAAACATAGCGAACAAGGGTCAGCATTATCAACACACATGTTAATTTGACTCGTTTGTCAAATTTGACTTACAACAAACGGCACTTTGACCGAGTTGCTAAAATGTAGATTCGATGATTTGTTCAATTTCAGCACTTAAACTGAATTGAACTGTGTGTTTTTCTTTGCGACAAACGGCACTTTGACCGAGTCGCCCTTAAAATGAAAGAGGTGGTTTTCTTGAAGATTCAAACAAACAAGTGGTTTTATTATTTAATTTTTCCAGCTTATATACTAAATTTTAAAATTAAAAGTGCCTTGTTGACAAAACAATAAATTCCAAGACAAGTTCTCACACAAAAAATGTCCAGGTAGCAAATAGTTTTGTAATTAAATGCGCCCGTGGGAGCTGTCAAAAAACAACACTTACAAACAAAAAATGCAGACAAAGAAGAATGTGCTGATCTTTCAAAAAATGATATTTTAAAATAGACAAACTACATGTACATATTAAAATGTGTAATCTTAAACCAAAGAAAATAAGATAAAATAAACAAGAATGTTAATATTATAAATGTGTGGATTTAAATCAAAGCAAATAAAATAAAATAAAATTAAATAAAGAAGAATATTAATATTACAAATATGTGAATTTAAATCAACAAAAATAAAATTAAATATAGAGGAATATTAATATTACAAATGTGTGAATGCATAACTATGCATTAACATGCTTCCCCCGTTGAGCACAGCTCAAAAGCCAGTTGTTAGTATATATATATATATATGTTAGTATATATAATGTTAATATATTTATATAGTTGTTAAATTGCGTAACAAAACAAAAGAAAGAAAAAAAATATACTTTTAAATAATTTTTGATTTTTATATAAAACATTGAATTGCAGAAAGTGCAAATTGCAAGAAATTCAGTCATTCACCTTTGGGAATAACTAGGTCAAGTTTTTCTACAATAAGGCATTCATCAAAAGTGCTGAATTGTATATTAAGTTATTACAATAAGGAAATGATCAAATGTGCTGAATTGTATGTTTTTTATTTATATTATTGTTAATTTTATTTAATTACTTTTTTATTTTTATTATTGTTATTAATTTTAGACGTAAGCAATTAAATGGTATAAAAGACTAATGAAAATAAAGAAATTAAGGCAAAACAAAGTCAAACTTTCTTATTGCTGGACAAGACTTAGTGTTACTACTAAGTTTTAAAAAATATACAAATCGAGTCTTAGTGCATCTACTAAGGCTCAAACTCTAAATTTAAAAATCTTAGTGCTTCTACTAAGGTTAACTTATTCTTACATTATAAGCTTAGTGATTCTACTAAGGCTGAACTTATCCCTAACCATTGGTGACCCCGACAACAAGGACAACAGTCCTTTTAAGTCGCCAATAACATTGGTGACCCCGACCCTTTTAAATATATTTAAGTTTCCCCCCACCAGTGGTAAGGAACTTTTAATTATTTAAAAGGTATCAGCGAATCCTTTTGATCTTGGAGCCACAGCAGATCACTTACACAAATCAGACGTGATTTTCAACAAGGACAACACTCCTTTGAAGTCATCTTTTACACATTTTCAACAAGGACAACAGTCCTTTGAAGACATCTCTACAAATTTGCAGCAAGGACAACAGTCCCTTTAAGTCGCCAATAACTTTTGGTGATCCCGACCTTTTTAAATATTTTTAAGTTTCCCCCCACCAGTGGTAAGGAACTTTTAATTATTTAAAAGGTATCAGCAGATCCTTTTGATCACTTACACAACTTGGTGAATCCAAAGGTTCTAGAATCTGACTCTGGATCGACACAGACGACTACATTAGGATTCAAGTATTTCACAATCAACGAACTAAACAACGTTCCTAGAAGCAACGCATACGGCTTACATTCAACACAAGATCTGGTCAACAACATGGAATCATTTGAAGACTTACTAGCAGTCCAACAGGATACGGCTAGTAAAATAGAGGCAATAATCCGTAATGTCAAAAAGGACTCGGCGACAAGGAAAACTAAGGAGTACTACATAGAGCGTCTACAATGACTTGAAGATGCATGGTTAGAGTTTGAGAGCACTGACAACAAAATAAGATGTCTGACAAATTTACCACTGCAGCACAAATATTTTACGGAGCAATATTTCCACATTTCGGGCAAAAGACTAAATTGCAAAGGAGCCAACATTAAGATTCGGTGCGGTGCCAAAACCATCATACAGACAATCAACAGTCAACCCTCCCCAAGACAACAAAAATGGAACCAATAACCATCAGAACGAGTCACAACTTGATGAGGCCATGAGTAGAATAATTCGCAACCAGAAAGCATTGATGAGAGCTCTAAGGCGAACCATTGATGACGTCAATACAGAAGAACATTTGGAAGTATCGTACTCTGAGAGCAAGTTATCACTCTTGGATAAATACATGCACGAGTTCTCAAAAAACAATGACACCATATGGGAATCAACGAACTATGATCAAATTGACGATTACTCGTTGGATAACTTCTACGAAATGCAAGCAGAGGTGCACAACATCCAATAAAAGTTACGACAGAATGTCGGTGTGGCCAGCGAAAATACATCAACGACAGACAGAGGAATAGAGCAATGCCAACCTTATTTGCCAAAGATTCAAATTCCGAAATTCAACGGCAGCTACCTACAATGGGTGGCGTTTAAGGACCTCTATATTCATCTTATACACGACACGAAAATGAGCGAGGTGGAAAAAATGTTTTATTTGACCACCCACCTGGCAGACGAGCCAAAAAAGTTGATAAAACATTTGCCAATTGCAACAGCAAACTATGAAGTGGCATGGAATATTTTAAAAGATAGATACGACAATAAACGGCTTATTGTTACAACGTTATTAAACAACTTGCTTGCCCATCCACAAATGAAGAATAAAACGGCACAGGCACTCAAAAGCTTACATGATCTTACCAAGGAATGCACACATGGCTTGAACGCACAAGGACTTCCGGTGGACAAATGGGACGCCATCTTGGTTCACATTTTATTAAAGAAACTCGATCAGTCAACGCAATCACTATTCGAACAATCACTTCAAGACAACAAAAGGCTAGTGCAGCTAAATGAATTGCTTATATTCATAGAGCATAGATTCCAAGCACTAGAAACTTGCGGAAAATCTTACGAGTTTGGTGGGGGGAAGGACCGAACAAAAATCATAGCAGCAACTGCATCACCTTTAAACTGCAAGGTATGTGGATAAACAGGACATCCCATGTATTATTGTGAAAGGTTTTTAAAAATGTCACCAATTCAGAGGCTACAATGGACACAAAGGAATAGGCTTTGCGTCAACTGCTTCAAATCAGAGCATGCTGCGAAGGCATGTACATCAAGGTGTTGCTCTAAATGCACAAAAAAGCATAACACCCTATTGCACTTAGAGAAAGCAACAACAACTTCATCTGAAAATAATCAAAAAATAGTCGCAATAGAAAATCTTCAAAAGACAGCTTCTACATCAAACAAAAATACTCCGATTATAGCTGCAACAAATAAACATTCCAGCGATACCACCCATGTATTACTAGCCACAGCAATGGTAAGGGTAATGGGAGCCAATGGGCGCACCGGCGTATTTCGAGCCTTGCTAGATTCAGGTTCGCAAGTGAATCTAGTTACAAATAGAGTAATAAATAAGCTATCTTTGGATTCATCAGAGTCTGCACTACGTATTGAAGGCATAGGCCGTAAGGTTCACAATATGAACCGACGAATCAATATAGAATTACGTGCATGTTCAGGCAATTATGCAACGCAATTCGAAGCCTTTGTCCTTCCGACTATTGTGTCGCCCCAGCCTACTAAATCGTTCGACACTTCTGATTGGGATCTTCCCGACAACATTACTTTAGCTGATCCGCTATTCAATCAGACAGATAAAATTGATATTTTGGTTGGAGCAGAATTTTATCATCAATTGATGCACCCTCAGCAGATAACAATCAACAAGAGACTACCAATTCTACAAAATACAGCTCTGGGCTGGGTCGTCACAGGTAGGCTTCAAGAAGGTAACAACAACATAGTAACCTGTGCAGTATTCACCCAAGAAGAACAAACAATGAACCAACTAATAGAAAAATTCTGGAAACTCGAAGACACTAATTCTACAGATCGAACACTATCAGTAGCTGAGAAACGATGTGAAGCCCATTTTGCGACAAACGTAAAAAGAAATAAGGACGGTAGATTTGTTGTTCGTTTACCATTTTCTGAAAATCCAGCAATTCTGGGAAGTTCGAAAACAATGGCTTTTAATCGTTTTCTGGCATTGGAAAAACGATTGACTCGTAACCCCGAACTTAGAGCAGAATACAACAAATTCATGCAAGAATACGAATCTTTGGGACACATGGAAGAAGTACCAGAAGAAGACATTCCCGACATGCACTACGTAATGCCTCATCACTGCGTATTGAAACCTGAAAGTTCTACTACAAAACTACGGGTCGTATTCGACGCATCAGCAAAAACATCCAGCGGAAGCTCACTCAATGATATCATACATGCCGGACCAACAGTACAAAGTGAATTATTTACTGTTTTACTACGATTTCGAATGCACAGATTTGTTTTTACTGCAGACATCGAGAAAATGTATAGGCAAATCCAAGTCGAGGACGCAGACCAGATGTTCCAGCTTATCATTTGGAGATACAACGAGCATCAAGACATCAAATATTACCGCCTTAAAACTGTGACCTACGGCACCTCATCAGCACCATTTTTAGCTACCAAATGTCTTCAGCACCTAGCTACTCAAGGCACAACTAAGTACCCTTTGGGCGCCTTAATATTGGAAGATGAGTTTTATGTGGACGACTGCCTTAGTGGAGCTGACACCATCAGCACAGCATTGGAATCACAACGTCAATTGAAATCACTCTTAGGAGAGGCTGGCTTTAAGCTTCGAAAATGGTGTTCAAATCATCCCAAGTTGTTGAATGAGATTACTTCTGAGGACCAAGAGATTAATTTGAACTTAGACGAAAACTCAAACTGCTCAGTTAAAACACTTGGGCTGATATGGCTGCCAAAATCTGATCAGTTATGTGGTCGAGCACAAAAACCAACGACAACATGCGTGACAAAAAGAATAGTCAGTTCAGAACTCGCCAGGATCTTTGATCCATTGGGAATTTTTGGACCGGTGGTCGTACGAGCCAATATATTTTTGCAAGAGCTGTGGCAATTACCGATGTTCTGGGATGATGAATTGCCCATGAATCTTCAAACCGAGTGGAATAATTTTCGTTCCAGTATAGAGACATTAAACAAATTGAAGATCGATCGGTTCGTACTAAAAACAGGAAAGCCACTCTCAATGGAACTCCACACATTTGTTGATGCCTCTGAACGAGCTTATGGAACAGCAGTTTATGTTCGAGCAACATATAAAGATAATACTGTTACAACCAGACTAATATGTTCTAAGTCCCGTGTGGCACCCATTAAAAAGCAAACTCTGCCACGGCTGGAGTTATGCGCTGCGGTACTAGGTGTAGAACTATCAAACAGAGTAACACAAGATCTTCGCCTACAAAATACTGAAACCTATTTTTGGTCAGATTCAAAAATTGTTCTTGCTTGGATAAATTCATCAGCAGCTTCCTATCACACTTTTGTAGCAAACAGGATAGCTAAAATACAATGTTTAAGCAATTCAAATCAATGGCGACATGTCAGTTCTAAAGAAAATCCTGCCGACGCAATTTCTCGAGGTCTGGCACCGGAAAACTTATCACAACACTCAATCTGGTTTTATGGACCTCTATTTCTGTATGGGCAAAAGAGTGAATGGAAAAACTCACCTTCACAAGTTATTAGCACTTGCAATGAAGAACGTAAATTGACGAAGCAAGTCTTAGCAGCATCAACCGTTCATCAAAATTATGACGACATCGTTAGTCGCATCAACCACCGAAATTCAATCAAAACTCTTCAACACACGGTCGGTTATGTTTTGAGATTTATTAGAAACGCCAAAACTACAAAAAATTGCCGCCCCAACAAGAGGGCTCTTGATGCATATGAAATGGAGGAAGCTATGAATGTGATCATCAAGTTCATCCAAGCGGCTGAGTTTGGGGAAGAATTAGAAAAACTATCGCATCAGACAGCCGTGCATAAATCAAGCCATTTGTCTTCATTAAATCCATTCTTGGACGAACATCAGGTAATGCGTGTTGGTGGTCGCCTGGAGCAATCCACATTACCATTCAAGGCCAAGCATCCAGCTATTCTCTCACACAATCACGTCATGACAAAATTGTTGATGCGAATGCTGCATGAAGAAAACCGTCATTGTGGTCCACAAGCATTAGTAACAGCGTCCAGGGCACAATTTTGGATCACGAACGGAAAATCACTAGCACGCAGTATAGTTCATAACTGTATACGATGCACAAGAGCTAGGCCAATTATGTTTAAGCAACTAATGGGAAACCTTCCAGCCGACAGAGTGACACCTGCTCGCCCGTTCATAACAACAGGAGTTGATTATTTCGGACCGATTTGGATCCATCACAAAATCAGAGGTAAAAGACCAGACAAGGCTTATATTGCCGTGTTTTGTTGTTTTGCAACCAAGGCCATCCACATGGAAGTAGTGTCTAATCTATCGACAGATGCCTTCATAGCAGCACTACGTCGTTTCATCAGCAGGCGAGGCCATTGTCAGACATTATACTGCGACAATGCTACAAACTTCGTAGGAGCAAACAACAAACTCGCCGAATTAAAAGAATCAATATATTCTGAAGCCTCACAAGAAAAAATCACACAATTATGTAGCAATCAATCAATAAACTTTAAATTTATTCCACCAAGAGCTCCTCACTTTGGTGGACTTTGGGAAGCGGCAGTTAAATCCGCAAAACATCTCCTACTGAGAAGCATGTCTGCGGCATCACTCACTTATGAAGAATTGGAAACAGTAGTAGTTGAGATAGAAGCCATTCTAAATTCACGACCGTTAATTCCCCTCTCATCAAATTACGATGATTTTGAAGCTCTTACACCAGGCCACTTTTTAATTGGTGAACCATTAACATCGACTGTAAATGTAAACGCCCAACCTGCAACGTTGCATTTAGACACAAGATGGAAAATAACGTCAGAAATCAAGCACAAATTCTGGAAGGACTGGTCACAAAAATATTTACATGAGCTGCAGCAAAGAGGAAAATGGAAATCACCTTCGCCAAACGTCATGGAAGGCATGCTTGTTATCCTTAAAGAAGACAGTACTCCAGTGCTACAATGGCCATTGGGTAGAATCAGCAAAGTTTACACGGGAGATGATGGTCTCATCAGGGTGTGCGACATCAAAACAGCTAGGGGAACTTTCAAGCGACCCATTCACAGGTTGGCGCCGTTGTTCAACGACTCCCAATTAGAAACTCCCGAATATAACAAATCGCAAAAAAGACAGCATACTTCAGAAGATGATACTATAGCGCCAAAGCGAAAGGTTGTATCATACACGTCATTAGGAGTGTTCAGTGCCATATTCATTTCGCTTCTTTTGCTACCGATCACAATCGCCTCACCAATCAATGTTACTGAATTTTCTTCCAATCCAGGATTGTATTTCGAAGGTGTAGGGTCGACAAAATTGGTAACAGCTACATGGAAATTCATTATATATTACGACCTGACACTAATTTGGGAAAGGAATAAGGTTCTGGAAGTTGGAATAACATCATTTTCAAAGCTCTGTAAGCAATCGATAGCTACTGAATCATGTGAGACGCTCGTATTACAACTTCGGCATACTTGGGACAACCTCATTCAAGAATCCGATCTTTTATCACCAAAAAGGACTCGGAGAGCTGCACTCGATATTGTGGGGAATATGGCACATGCTCTGTTTGGAGTCCTAGACTCAGATTCTGCCGAACAAATGGCTACAACCATAGATAATGTCAAGCAGAACGAAGAATATATCTACCTCTTACTGAAAAACCAAACTTCGGTAACAGACTCCACAATCAATATCCTCAAACAAAGTGAAAACGACACAAAGCTACGCTTCTCGGAACTGAAGAGAAGTATCTATCAGGATTTAAATGTAGTAAAAACGGAGAATTCAAATTTACGGCAAACTCAAACCCTAATGTCTCTGGCAATTCAATTAAATACACTTGCGACAGATTTGCAGAGAATTGAAACAGAGCTTATCGCTGCTCTCACACATACAAATCACGGAAACATAAGCCCGCGTATCCTCACACCGAAACAATTAAGATCGGAGATTGTTAAAATTAAAGGACACCTTCCCATGGGCCGCACATTACCAGTTGCCGATACTGATCTACTGGAATTATACAGAATCATGGATATTAAGGGTACGGTAGTACGTAACAGTGTCATTTTCATGATTGAACTGCCTATGGTAAATCAGAAACATTTTGAGCTCTTCAAGGTTATTCCCATACCCACCAACATAAATAACACGGCCATTACTGTAGCAACCAATATCGAATATCTGGCTGTCAACGATCACCGAGATGAATACCTGACAATGAATGAGCATCAATTCAATAAATGTACGGTAATTAGAAGCAACATATACCTGTGCACTATGCTACAAGTCTGCATCACACAAGATACTAGCAGTTATTCTTGTGAAATTGCTCTGTTCAACAACAAAACATCCCCACATTGTACCTTCAACCACCTACAGTCCAAGGTTTCCTTCGTCGCACTAAACACCATCAACCATTGGCTTTATGCAACAATAGATCCCTTGGAACTCACTGCAGTTAGCGATTCATCGTCCATAAGGCCAACGTGTATCGTCAAGGGCAGCAAGCTAATCATTTATGGTCATGAAACTAGTGTCACTACTCTACATAATTCATATGCCATGGTGGGCAATATTACGGCAATTGGTACCCCGTCCGAGGTTAAGAGGCTTCTAGCGCCAAACATCAATTTGAATACAAAATTAGATGAGCTCTCGAACCTTCAACGGTAGCTAGCAGACATTCAAAACCTTCCAAGACAAGTAAACTATCCCATTCTTCATCATCCATATGTTGGCACTACTGCGCTGCTTCTATCTTTGTTGGTAATCGTAATCCTAATAGGCTGGCGACTCAAACGCTACAAGAGAACGTCAATTAACCTGGCTACAACACCATCAGAACCTTCGCCAAGCGAGAGTCACTCTGAAGTCTAAGAGCAATCTGATTATTATGAATACATCAATCTTTTATTAATTCTTTCGCTATTCGCTCAACGCGGCGGAGAATGTTAGTATATATATATATATATATATATATATATATATATATATATATGTTAGTATATATAATGTTAATATATTTATATAGTTGTTAAATTGCGTAACAAAACAAAAGAAAGAAAAAAAATATACTTTTAAATAAGTTTTGATTTTTATATAAAACATTGAATTGCAGAAAGTGCAAATTGCAAGAAATTCAGTCATTCACCTTTGGGAATAACTAGGTCAAGTTTTTCTACAATAAGGCATTCATCAAAAGTGCTGAATTGTATATTAAGTTATTACAATAAGGAAATGATCAAATGTGCTGAATTGTATGTTTTTTATTTATATTATTGTTAATTTTATTTAATTACTTTTTTATTTTTATTATTGTTATTAATTTTAGACGTAAGCAATTAAATGGTATAAAAGACTAATGAAAATAAAGAAATTAAGGCAAAACAAAGTCAAACTTTCTTATTGCTGGACAAGACTTAGTGTTACTACTAAGTTTTAAAAAATATACAAATCGAGTCTTAGTGCATCTACTAAGACTCAAACTCTAAATTTAAAAATCTTAGTGCTTCTACTAAGGTTAACTTATTCTTACATTATAAGCTTAGTGATTCTACTAAGGCTGAACTTATCCCTAACCACCAGTGTTATGGTGCATTGTGGCATGGTTGGGATTTCTTCTAGTGCTGTGTTGATCTGGTCTTGTTGATTTGTTAGATATGCACGGTAAAATCTGATGATGTGTCCTGATGTCTACGAGGTGCTGGTCTTGGGGTAGAGATGGGTGTTAACGCCCTTTTGCGTATTCCTCTTACTGCTAAAAACACAAAAATTGAACCAATTAGAATTAACGACGAGTAACCAACGATGGTGTGATGGTAGTCGTGCATGGTGACCTTGTTTGGAAGTTGAAGGATTTCCGGTGCAGCTAATGAGGTTTGTAGGGCTGTCAGATTTTGTATTTGTGTTATGTATTTGGTGGAATGTATTTCATTCAATAGTGGCCTTAAACGTTCTGAATGCTGCTGTTCCGTGATTTCCCAAAGCCCAGTGTATGAAGCCTTAACAGAGCTGGATATTGCCTGCTGTCCATGTATTGACATGAATTTGTCCTTAAGGACGCATTCAGGTCCTAGGCTAAGTAAACCTGACTCTTCGAGCGTCAATTGCCTTATGTCCCCATTGCACACCGCCGTTGCCTGAGATGGAGTTTGCATGGCATACATCCATTTGTTTTTATGCCGAAGAGAAGTCCATGTGGCAGTGTCTCTCACTTGTTGCAATGGACAGTCTGCTTGACTGTTGTTATGAAATAGATTAATTTCACAAGAGCATGTTGTCCCGCCTTGCTCATATTGGATTTGCATCTTAGGGCACAAGTAGAATTTTTCCTTAATTACTGTGCAGGAACCAAAATCGATGTCGCTCATCATCGCATATTGACCGTTGACAGAATTAATGGCCATAAAGGGGGAACATGGCTTTATTGCCACTAGCGTGTTGTTAACCCAGTGCGGTATTGCAATAAGGCTAAATATTTCAAACTGTTTTCTTTCAATCAATGGCAACGTGATGCAAAATATCACAGTGTTTTTTGTCAGTCCTCCCTTGACCTTCATCAGTTTGTATAGCTGTAAAGTATCTTCTTTTTTCACCGGCAATTCAAGTGATTCAGGAAGATGGAATTTCACCTTTTCTATTTCCTGTTGCAGTTGTTGTGGGGTCAGAAGCAGTGGACTTATAATGCCATGGTGACTGTTTGTTAAAATCTCAAATATGTTAGATTACATGCGTTGTAAGTTTGCCGCCGTAATTGTTAACTGAATACAGAGCGACGAAAAGATGCGGTAAACTCTTTCCTCTTGTAGCTCATTGCCGTCATCACGCAACCTGTTGTATATTTGTAAGATTTGTTCGTCAATCCTGTCAAATTTTCCTTTAACCATGTTTTGGTCCGCCTTGAGGATGTTGATTGTAGAATCTATAATCGAGGTCTGATTTTTTAAAAGATTTAGTAGATGATCCTCATTTTCCTTGACTTGTGAGATTGTTTGCGCCATTTGTTCAGCATATTCCGAATCCAATACTCCGAAGAGTGAATGTGCAATATTTCCAACTATATCAAGTGCTCCTCTTTTGTGTCTTCTTCCGGAAAGTAATGTACTATCCATCATTAGTTCAGCTTCAGTATGTTGAAAATAGTAGACAAGGTTTGTGCACATTGCCTTTTGTTTCATTTTTTCACACAAATGGCCTAGTGTCCCGGTTTCGTTTGAAAATATTCTTAACTCGGCCCAAAATCCTTCTAGATCATAATACACCAAGAGTTGCCATTCTGTTGGAGACATTACCTCTGGCCCGATTCCTTCAAAGTGTATGCCAAGTTTTCCAAACGGCTCATTTTGAATTTTTGTTCCTAGCACCAAGTGCACTAACATGAGAGTCAGTGCAATTGTCATGATATTGTGGGTTATAGAAGACCGTATTCTTTTTTTAGGAGCTTCTGGCTCGTCGTTTTGGCACGTTTTCCTCCCGTTATCCGATGTTTGAGGTTCATCAGACTCCTCATTCTTAACTGGTAAAAGTGCCAGTCGAGCAACTGGTCTTTTGCAAATGCCTTTTAATGTCCTAACGTCCGCTACTCGAACCTGGCCATCGTCTCCTTGATGTGTTTTTACAATTCTACCCAAAGGCCACTCCAGCGGTGGTGTGTTATCTTCTTTTATTAGGACCATGTCCCCAGGTTTAACATTCATTTGTTGTGTTTTCCATTTGTGTCGATACTGCAGTTCACATAAATATTCTCGCGACCATCGTCTCCAAAACTCCCCTTTTAGGTGGGTAACCAGTTTCCATCGATCCAGGAGGCTAAGCTTGGTTGGTACAGAACGTGAGTCCACTTGTGCATTAAGTGGTTCCCCTATCCAAAAATGACCAGGAGTCAATGCAGTCAGATCATTCGGGTTGTTTGACATTGGACTAATAGGCCTTGAATTCAAAATGCCCTCAATCTCTATTACCACGGTCTCCAGTTCTTCGTATGTTAATGATGCCGTTGCCGTACTTCTGACTAAAAGGTGCTTAGCTGACTTTACTGCTGCTTCCCAAATGCCACCAAAGTGAGGTGCTCTAGGCGGTATAAAATGGAACGTGATTTTCCTGGAAGTGCATTCTCGATTAATTGCTTCGGTGGCCGAGCTAGTATAAATTGCCTCTGAGAGTTCCTGCAGTTGGTTTTTTGCTCCAACGAAATTAGTAGCGTTATCGCAGTAGAGGTTTTGACAATGACCTCGTCTGCTTGTAAATCGTTTTATGGCACCTATGAAGGCTTCTGTGGTTAAATCGCTGACCAATTCCAGATGTACTGCTTTAGTAGCGAAACAGCAAAACACTGAAATGTAGGCCTTCTGAGGTTTCTTTCCCCTTACTTTGTAGTGAACCCAGAATGGCCCGCAGAAATCAATGCCTGAATTGATGAATGGCCGGGCAGGGCTAACACGTGTTGGTGGTAGATTGCCCATAACTTGGTTAAGTAATTTTGGTTTCGCCTTTGTGCATTGCACACAATGCTGGACAATTGATCGCGCTGCCGTTTTCCCTTTTACTGGCCAATAATTTTGCCTTGCATATGCCAGTAACGCTTGGGGCCCACAGTGTCGATTTTTCACATGTATCATTTGCATAAGTAACTTTGCTATCGGATCATTGTAGGGAAGTAGCATTGGGTGCTTGGCGTCGTATGGAAGCGTAGATGTCGTTAATCGTCCGCCTACTCTTATGATGCCATTTGTATCCAGGAATGGAGAGAGATTGCTGTAATGGCTTCCCTTGCTGACAACCTTATATTTTTTTAAATGTTTTAGGTCTTCTTCAAAATCAGATTGCTGAATGGTACGAATGATCACCACAAGAGCCTGGTCCAATTCCTGGACAGTTAGGGCGATCTCAAGTTGTTCGTTCAATTTTTTTGCGTTGTTGACAAATCTTAGCATGTAACCCACAACTCGTTGTAAAGTTAAAAATGATCCTTTGTGTTGGATATTATATATCGTGCTTGCTACAATGTCACTTGCTGTGGTAACTGCCACCGTCCTTTTTCGTTCCATTTGAGTGCTATTCTCGAATACTAGCAGTCCCTTGGCGTATTCTGAAGGCCACATCTTTTCCCTTCAATGTAGAAAGATCGGCCCATACAACCATAACGTGCATGTTGCTAATTTTCCTGCGGCTAGACCGCGTGTCAGGACGTCAGCAGGATTTTCCTTTGATCCTACATGTCGCCATTGTTCCGCCATTGATATTTCTTGTATTGCCGCTATTCTATTGGCTACAAAGGTGTGATATGAGGATGAAGGGGAATTAATCCAAGCCAAAACAATCTCTGAATCACTCCAGAAGAATGTGGGTGTATTTTCGAGTTTTAGATCTTTTTTTACTCTCAACGTTAGTTGAGCACTCAACACAGCAGCGCAAAGCTCCAGCCGTGGCAAAGATTGCCGTTTTAAAGGTGCTATGCGTGATTTTGCACAAAGTAGCCGCACCAGTACTTGCCCGTCCTTTATTACTGATCGAAGATAGATGGCCGCTCCATATGCCTTTTCCGAGGCATCAGCGAATGCATGAATCTGTATCTTTGAAGGTACATGTCCTTCAAAGACATGTCGCGAAAGTTTCAGATTGTTGACTTCTTTTAATTCAGTGCGAAAGGTTGTCCATCGCGTATGAAGTTCTGCAGGTAACGCCTCGTCCCACGCCAATTTTGCTTGCCACAGTTCTTGAATAAATATTTTTGCCGTGACGGTGATTGGTGCTAATATTCCTAAAGGATCGAACAGTCTGGCTAAATCTGAGCTAACCGTTCGCTTGGTGATACGTTTCATCTCTCCCAGACACACCTTTACACAGAATTCATCCTGCCTTGGCATCCATGTCAAGCCAAGCGTTTTTACTGATTGACTGCCTGTGAAGTCAATATTGACTTCCGCTTCTTCTTCTTTCATGACATTTTGAAGTAGTTGGGGATGGTTTGCGCTCCACTTCTGTAATTTAAGGCCATGTTTTTTCAAAATATCAATTAGCTCTCGTTGAATTGTCAGTGCTGTAGTCAGGCTGTCCGCTCCACCGATTCCGTCATCCACATAGAAGTTTTCCAGAAGAAACTGAGCTCCATACGGATACCGTGAGATGTATTTTCTGGCTATTGTTTCTAAGCATTTTGTAGCCAAATATGGTGCAGCTCGTGTCCCATATGTAATTGTGTTTAATTGATAATATGTTATTGGTTTGTCTGGATTCGTTCTCCAGATGATGATTTGAAGCCTTCTATCCTCTGGATGCATGAGCATTTGACGATACATTTTCTCAACATCTGCAGTAAAGGCAAACCGGGGCAGTCTAAATCTAAGTAAAATCGAGAAAAGTTCGCTTTGCACTGTGGGTCCAATGTGCATTAGGTCATTTAAAGATAAACCAGATGATGTCTTGGCAGATGCATCAAACACCACACGTAATTTAGTTGTTGAACTCTCTGGTTTTAATATACAGTGATGAGGAATGAAGTAATTTGGTTGAGGTATTCTGTTTATATCTATTGGGGTCATGTGTCCCAATGCTTCATATTCTTCCAAGAAAGCAATGTATTGGCTTTTGATTTCTGGGGATTTTGACAATCGACGTTCCAATGCCAGAAATCGGTTGAATGCTATACTGTGAGATTCTCCCAGTGCCTCAGGGTTTTCGCAAAACGGAAGTCTTACCATGAATCTTCCATCATCACACATGACGTGTGTTTGCGTGAAATGGTTTTCGCACTGTCTTTCTGTAGCAGACAAACTTTTGTTTGTTGTGCTTATGTGGTCCAACTCCCATAGTTGAGCGATAGCTTTCTCTAAGCTGGCTTCATTGTCGGTACATATACCACATACTGCAGTCGAAGAGTGATGTCCATCCACCTTGCCTGCGATGACCCAACCGAAAACGGTATTCTGTAGAGTAGGCAACTTATTGCCCAGCTTGATCTGCCCAATTGCCAATAATGGATGATACAATTCTGGTCCCAACAAGACATCAATTCTGTCAGGACGATTAAATTCGGGGTCCGCAAGCGCAATATTTTTCGGTATGGGCCAATCGTCGGTATTGATTGCTTGCGATGGTTGCGGTGACATAATATGCGGGAGAACGGCTGCCTCCAGACGTGTGGTGAAGTTGTTTATTCGTGAACGTAAAGCAACGTTCACTCGTTGTTTTATTTGAGTGTTGCTAGATGCAATTCCATTTATCAAGATTGAAGTTGTCTTAGGATGAATTCCCAGGCGTTTGACTAAGCGTTCGTTGACGAAATTCAATTGTGATCCTGAATCTAGAATAGCTCTACAGTTGACCTCAGTTCCATTTGCGATCACGGTGATCATTGCAGTGCTCAGGAGGATGTATCCCTGGGCTCTAGAGTGGTTATATGCAGTGAGTGTTGTGGCCTTCTAGCTGTCTTGTGGTATTTTCGCCACACCTGATTCTTCGTTTGCATGAGCGCGGTTGATGTTGTTTATATTCTGGTTTTCAAGTTGCAGATGCAGGAGGGTATTGTGTTTCTTATTGCACTTTATACAGCTTCTTGATGTGCAAGCTTTGGCACTGTGGCCGGGTTTTAGACAATTAACACAGTATCTTTGCCTTTGGATGAACTGAAGTCGTTCTACTACCGACAACTGAAGAAACTTCTTACATGCAAACAACGGATGTCTACCATTTTTACATATGATGCATGATCCCATGCCTTTACCTTCAGCTGTAACTGTCGTGCACACCTTAGCCCTAAGCTCAGGTGATTTTTTTATTGTATCCATTGACTGGAAATGTCTTTCCAAAAATTCCAAAAACACCTTGATTGTGGGAACCTCCCGTGGCTGTGACAGTGATTGTTCGTACCGAAGGCGGGTGCCTTGATCAAGTCTTTTCAGTAGCAAATGTAGCAATAGCGGGTCCCAGGTTGTAGTATCTATTTTTAAGTTTTTGAGCGCTAAAAGACACTCCTGTGTTTTGTCATGTAGCACTTTATAATTATCGTTCACTGTTCTAGGTGGTTCAACCAGCTCTTGAACCAACTTGTTGACCAACAATCGTTTGTTGTTATAGCGTTCTACCACCATTGCCCATGCGGCGTCGAAATTTTCTTCCGTGGCTGAAAAGTATTTTATAAGCGTTGCGGCCTCCCCTACTAAATGTGTCTTGAGATACCAAATTTTTTGTACCTTGGGAATTTGTTGGCTTATGATCAATGACGAAAATAAATCGTAAAATTCTTGCCACTTCATATAGTTGCCATCAAATTTTGGCAATGTAATTTTAGGGATTGGAATCGATTCCGATTGAATGTGTGGCATTGCTGACTTGCTCTGACATCTTCGGACATTTCTACGGAACTCGCCTTCCAAGGTGATGAATCGATCCATGTTGTAACCCTGCTGCTCTGGGCAGCCACATACTTCTGATATTTGGAAGTGAAGCTCTTCGATGTTTTGCCACAATTTTGAAGCAATATGTACTTCTTCATTCTCGAGGCCATCCTTCAAGAGTCTCTCCAATGAAACCATCATTGCTGCTTGCCTGCGCATCAGTTTCCCAAGTTCACCTGTTTCTGCTGCTACTTTCAATGTGCTTGTATCTTCAAGGGATTGAGCTGTTCCCGTTGCTGATGGCCCCTTGGTTGAAGCCTGTGAAATCTTTAGCATTGATGACTCAAAGAGGTTCCTGTATTGGTGAACAAGAGTCCTGATGGCATTGTAGTAGTCGTTGGTGAAGTAATCGTGATCCAGCGGTGGATTTTCCAACATCCGTATTTGGTTGTCATTTGCTTCAAATGTCGACCATTCTTCGTCTAGGGTCCTGATCCTGTCCTGAAAATAGTTGGTGGTTTGTTTCCTGGCAGTTGGATCCTTTTTGAAATTCCGGATAAGAATTTCAATTCTTCCGCCGACATCCTTCTGTTGCCTGATAAGTTCTTCGAAGGAAGCCATTGTTTGTTTGAGATCACGTCGGGGTCACCAAAAATGTTAATTTGACTCGTTTGTCAAATTTGACTTACAACAAACGGCACTTTGACCGAGTTGCTAAAATGTAGATTCGATGATTTGTTCAATTTCAGCACTTAAACTGAATTGAACTGTGTGTTTTTCTTTGCGACAAACGGCACTTTGACCGAGTCGCCCTTAAAATGAAAGAGGTGGTTTTCTTGAAGATTCAAACAAACAAGTGGTTTTATTATTTAATTTTTCCAGCTTATATACTAAATTTAAAATTAAAAGTGCCTTGTTGACAAAACAATAAATTCCAAGACAAGTTCTCACACAAAAAATGTCCAGGTAGCAAATAGTTTTGTAATTAAATGCGCCCGTGGGAGC
This sequence comes from Trichopoda pennipes, assembly GCA_030448955.1. Lineage (NCBI taxonomy): Eukaryota > Metazoa > Arthropoda > Insecta > Diptera > Tachinidae > Trichopoda > Trichopoda pennipes. Next base: position 4,544,428 of record JASKUP010000004.1, on the reverse strand, counting down.
TGTCAAAAAACAACACTTACAAACAAAAAATGCAGACAAAGAAGAATGTGCTGATCTTTCAAAAAATGATATTTTAAAATAGACAAACTACATGTACATATTAAAATGTGTAATCTTAAACCAAAGAAAATAAGATAAAATAAACAAGAATGTTAATATTATAAATGTGTGGATTTAAATCAAAGCAAATAAAATAAAATAAAATTAAATAAAGAAGAATATTAATATTACAAATATGTGAATTTAAATCAACAAAAATAAAATTAAATATAGAGGAATATTAATATTACAAATGTGTGAATGCATAACTATGCATTAACAACACATTTTGTTGATAACATAAGTAACAACAATTTTTCATTTTCCAACTATCTCATAAATCAGGGTAAGCCTTAAGTAACCCTAACCAACCTTAAATTACCCCAACCAAAATATATTTTCCTAAAAAAAGAAATAAGAACTTTATCTTTATTATAAATAATTGTTTAGTAACAATTGTAAATTAGTTATAGGAATATATACGAATAAAAAACACACATTTCAGTGTAGTGAAAAAATATATGTATTTTTTTTAATTCGTTCCTTTACCACGGAATTAACTCGAGCGTCCAATTTGACGGATTTTTTAATAGTAAAATTCTCGAAACTATGTTGAAAAGTTTTCTATCGCTCTTCTTGTGACTTACAAAAACTGATCTCATCTCTGATAGACGGCAAACAGAGATCGCGAATTAGAAATAGCAAATTTATATATAATTTTTTACCTCTCGTAAAAGATTTAAAAATAAAAAAACATATGGGCTTAAATTTTCTGTAGCTCGTCATGAAAACGAATATTGAATTTAAATTTTTTGATAGCAAGCAACATTTTTTTGGAAATTTTCTCGAAACTCTTATTTAAGCACTAGGTCTGTTTTTATAAAAAAATTTAATCTTTATCTATATATATAAAAAGATGTGTACATTTTATTGTCGCTCCATAACTCTAGAACGGCTGGGCCGATTAGGCTCAAATTTTTTTTCAGTTGTTCGTAATTGCCAGGAGAATGTTAGTACGAAAATTTTGGGAAACCGTACGGAAAAGCCGTGAAATTGGAAAAATCGAAAATTAATTTTTAGTATGGAATTTTGTGTGCAATTGTTCCGTTGTAGCTTTTCGAATTGCAAAATAGAAAACTCTTAGTGGAAAACTCGGAAAATTCCTGAAAAACGTGATTCGGCAGAATTGCATTGAAATTACGATTTTTCCACAAATCAAATCAACAACATTTATGGCATATTTCAATCTGGGAACATTTAACTTCTATTACAAGTCGAACTATAACATAACATAGCACTTTTAAGGTATTCTCTACACGAAAGATTAATTAAAATTAAGTAAATCCAATTTTTTCGTTATTACTATTACATCTGATATGTAACAAATGCTCACTTTAAACATATATTTTTTAAATTGCACTTACAATTTCTTCTTAATTCCTTACTTCAAAGTAGTATGAAAGCATTGGTCTCACTTTGTTTGCAAAAAAAAAATATTTTACCTCCTTATGTACCCGAGACAGGACACGGATATTTAAATGCTTCACAGGCGGGTTAATCCCACTAATCATGCTCCATTGATTGACTTAAAAAAATGATTAAACATCCTCATCGCACGTCAGACTTTTGTTTTGAAAGGAACAATTCTATTGCTGCTGTTTGATGGCACGATAATTAGGTATGTTATACTCTCAAATATGTTATAAAGGGTCCGCCATCAAGGGCAAATTCCAAGGAGAGGAAGTCCTTATCCCACGAATTCCCATTATTCCAATTCAAGCGGGTTCAGTTCTCCGTTCGATTGGCATTTGCGATGACAATTAATAAATCGCAATGCCAATTACTAGAAGTCTGTGGGATTGATCTCGGCTTTCCCTGTTTTTCGTACGGTCAGCTGTACGTTGCATGTTCACGTGTTGGTAAATCATCTTCGTTATTTGGTTTTGCCCCGGAAAACAAATCGAAAAACATTGTTCATCAAATCGCTTTCAACTGATTTCATTTAAATAAACCACATTGAAAATTTAAATATTTGTGTTGCATTATTACTGTAAAGTTTGTCTGAAGGCTTAAATTTTTTATATATTATTTTTCAATATTTTGCTAAACCATTTGTTGGCATCATCAGGATTTGATAATTTGATAAGTAATAGATTAATTGTTTATACACTTCTTGTTTATCCTGAAGATGCCAACCAATGGTTTGGCGAAATATTGAAAAATAATATGTAAAAAATAAAGATTTAAATTTTGTATAAAAACGACCCAGTGCTTCCTATTTACCTCTAGTAAAAAGTATAAAGTTGAAACAATCCATGATTTTAGTTTTTGTTTTTGTAAAGTTAGTGTTGTTTTTTAGTAAATTATGATGGCTCAAGTTTCGGTGTAATTAATTTAAAATTTTTGGAAAAAAAGTGGATATGAAATTTTGGTGAAAAATAGTATTTAGGTAATATTTCGATCGTTTTTATAATCCGACTAACAAACCCGGCGAACGTTCGCCACATTTGCCACCAGATGGCTTCGTTTTTTGTAACATTTCGTTTGGGGATAAAAAGATAAAGAAATATTATTTATTTTTTTTTGTTTTATATTTGAAAAGGAAAAATTTTATTTCATTGCACAACAGTAATGAATTCATTTCAATTGCAAAAATGAAGTGGAATTTAGTTGAACTTCTCTAAGTAAAAAATGAAAGTGAATTCAAAGTAAATACTGAATCGAAGCGTTATACGTGTCCGCAAATTAACCACATTTTTGTTTTTTGGTCTGACGTTAACACAAAGAAAGCGGTTGGTGTCCCAACTCGTGAACACGCAACGTATAGCAAAAAACAATGATTTTCTAAATTTATCTTGCAAACATTAAGCGATTGGCCTTGCGACTTCTTAATTGCCATTACGAACGCAAGGCGAACCGTAAATTGCAATCGTTCACCTGCGTACTTTCCGTTAATAATGGTTGCCGCAATCAAATTTGGCATAAGTCTTTTCACCGCAAGTCGAGTACCGTTGTAAAGTCGCGGTGGATTCAAATTACGCAATATCATAATAACTGAACCAAGTTCGAGTTGCAAGTTATGTGGTGGAAATTCTGGTAACTCCAGAGAGTTTAAAAACTCCTTAGAATACTTTACTGCATCATCGGGATTTGTTATGGAATCAACGGAATTATATGTCAATAATCGCCATCGATTTTTGATTGAATGGTGAAATTCAGTGCATGTACATCATTATTATTTTCGGCGAGAATTGCTCGTTGACTTAACCAATGTTTGGGAAAACATTTTCAGTAAGAGCTAATTGAGAGTCTACAAATCGGCAAAAGTCGTTAGTAAAAGTAATTAATCCAGCTGTCGCATCAACTGGGACTTTTCCATTTCCAACAGCTAACAATTGTTTGTAAAATTGTGCAGCACTTTGATCATTTCGAAGTTGAACTCTCATATTAGTGGTTAGCGATAATGTTTTTACGTTATTCCACAAAGACGATGCCTTCAGGCAAGCATTCAATTCACCTACAGGCGTTGCATGGGGAATTGCTGGCAACGTCTGCCTGAAATCGCCTGCAAACAATATCATCAAGCCGCCAAAGATGTTGTTATTTCGCCGAAGATCCTTCAGTGTAAAGTTAAGTGCTTCAAGTGATTTCTTATGTGCCATTGTGCACTCATCCCAAACAATGAGCTTGCACTGCATCGACAATTTTCCTATTGCACTGGATCGGGAAATATTGCATGTTGGATTATCAATTGTGTTTAAATTGAGAGGGAACTTAAGCGCAGAATGTGCAGTACGGCTGCCATTTAGAAGATGTCACATCTTGATCGAATAGTGGCCAAAATCAATGAAATGACAATTGTTTTCCCTGTTCCTCCATGTGCGTCCAGGAAGAATAGAACACCAGTATTATTGTCCACCGCCTGCATAAATGTTTCGTATATTATTTTTTGCTGTTCATGCAGCAACGGAACATTATTTCAAACGATTTCCAGCAATATATCAAGATTGTATTGCAGCTCTCGATTTAATTCTTGGTTAAGTGCATCGATCGATTTGGCGCAATCATTCCTACTTAAATCAGTAGCTTGTTTGCAATAGTCAAGCATTGATCCTCAATCAGAATCAATCCTTCACTATATATTTCATCGGTTATTTGCATGTCGGGATTATACGTTCGAATGCGCAAGCGATGCAAGATATCTTCACATATGTGGTCTTTGCATTTGTTCGATAACTTAATTGGTTGTGAAGGGAAACATGTGGTGATGATAATAGCGAATAGCGCTCGTATTTGCTACGCATTTGATGAAACAACTGAACCCGCAAGTGTTAAATCCCAATGAGAATCTTTCTCCAGCAAACGCCATAGTTGACATGTTTCTCGAAATGTTTGGCATTGGTGGCCATTCACAGTTTTCAAATGCGCAAATGATTTTGGTCCACGTACATTTACCAACAGCAGTCGCAAATAAAAACATTCATCATTTCTAGGATGAACTTAAAATGACACGTCCTTATATTCGTGAGGAATACTTACACACCACGTACTGGTACCGTTGTAGTACATGCTATGTATCAGAGATGGCGCTGTATGTAAAAAATGATTTTCCCTGTTTTCCTGCTTTTCTCTTGAAATTTCTGAATTTTCTTTGCTATAAACCTCACGGAGCCCGAGACCTTTCCAACGAAAACCATGGAAATCGTTTCGTGCGTTCTGAAGTTATAGCGTCAGGAAGGAAAACCCGACTTATTTTTATATTATAGATGTATTCATTTTTTTTATTTTATTATTAACTGAACTATTTGAATTTTAATTTGTAAATTTTTTATTAAAGACGAAAAATTGTACACAAATTCATGCAGACTTTTTCCAAAGAAACACAAGATATACGCGAAATACTCATAATAAATCAATACTAACTAAGTACAGTATTACCCATTTTGGGTTTTTCATAACAAAAATTGTTTGCATTTATTTTTCTTTAGCTACTTTTTTAGCCAAAATTCAAATATTTTCTTTTGCTTATACCCTTATTATAACAAATTGCTCCATAATCGATGAAATTTGACTTATATGGCGTTATCATTTTACCCTTTATAGAGTGTCGGTAAAATTTACACAAAACGTATATTGTTAGGTTCGTTAAAATAACCAGTAAAATAATTAAATTATAAACTATGTAAAGTTATCTTTTGACTAGTTGTAGATAGACAATTTCAATTAAAATAAAATGGGATTACTGTCGCCGCAATTACAAATATAAAAAATTGAAAAGCGTCTTCATAGCTCACGTAATTTGAGCTTGCATGAGTTTTACCCAGATCATATATTTGTGTTCGCTATAACCGCGCCTATATAGATGGAAATCAAATCTCATGTATGTGCATTATCTTTAGAAATTTTCACAGATCGTGAGTTTGCTGTTACAATATATACAACATCAAAAATTACATATAAAACGTTAACACATAGATGTTATGTAGAGTATATTGTTTAAATTTTGAATCGTTTCGGATAGACAATTGAAATTTAAACCAACTGTGAATTATAAGTTTTATTTATTTCATATTCGATGACCCTATGTCTGTTTTGATTTGGGTTATATTTTTCATTTGTTTATTTAAAAATAATTACTTGTAAGTAAGGGGTTGCGACCACAAACAGAGCCGTGGTAATACCCAGCCGAGTTTGTGCCCGCTGTCGACCTAGACAGTGACGTTCATTGAATACGGACCGCGTGAAGCAGAAGATATTTACTGAAGCCGCCTGCATACACACCAGTGCACAAGATTCAAGCCCGAGCTGCAGTCAAGTTGCGAATTAGGAATAGGGCAACCCCTTTCCTGAATAAAGAACAAGATTGTGAGCAAGGCTTCTTCTTTTTTTTGGAGTCGACACAACACGACCCTGGACGCCGCTGAGCATACCTCAGCTACCAGGAAAACGTGTCGTTACAATGGCGCCCGAGCAGGGACCCTTATAGGGTTACAGAAGGAAGCAAAAGATTTGCCGTCTCTACCGCAGCCATCTGCATCGCAGCCATTAGCGCCGCTGCCGCCGTACCGCCACCAGGTGCCGCCGCTGACGCCGTACCGCCTCAAGGTGCCGCCGCTGCTGCCGTACCGCCTACAGGTGCCGTCCCTGCCGCCGTACCACCACCAGGTGCCGCCGCTGCCGCAGTACGCAAGGAGGACAAGATGAAATGTCTGGGATCGGCGCCCAAGACTCCGCAGGCAATGTACCCGACCTGAGAAAGCCTTTCGCTAGGAAAGGAAGGATTTAGTGCCAGGTGTGAACCGAACCTGTGGGAATTGCAATACAAAGCAATGGAACAACTACCTGATGGGAATATGTTGACCAGAATTCCCTCCGAGCCATGGGCCACGATTTGTGCGGACTTTATGGGTCCGTTACCACGAACTAAATGAGGCAACACCATGCTGCTCGTCTTATTCGATAGCTTCATAAAATGGTGTGAGCTGGTGCCATTGAGAAAAGCTACCGCCGAGAGCCTCGTCAAAGCTCTGCGAGAACGCATTGTGGGAAGGTATGGAGTCCCGAAGGTACTGATAGCGGACAACGGACCGCAATTCACCGCATTTTCCGAAAATACCTGGACTCTGTCGGGGTGACAATGCAGTTCACCGCCCCGTATACTCCCCAGGAAAACCCTACAGAAAGAGCAAATGGAACCATTAATACGATGGTGGCGCAATTCTCAGGACAACACCATAACAACTGTGTTGAGTGGCTGCCCGAAATTATGTTGGCCATTAATACCATCGTATCCGAATCCACGGGTTATTCGCCCTCTTATCTCACCCAAGGACGAGAACCCCGACTGCCCAAATGCCCTTTAAGACAAGGTCACCATAGGCACAGGGGCACGCAACCCCGATCCAGATGTTCGAAGTCAGGAACTCCGCGAGGTATTTACGATCGTTCGCCGGAATCTGGAGAAGGTATCACAGAAACAACAACATTACTAATTTATTAATATTATTTATATACAAATGTTATTATAAATGTTATTGTCATCGCGAAAAGTGAAATGTGACCTGGTTCTCATTGCATTCGTTTTGGGATTTCTTTCCACAAAATAAATGTGTCACCTGAGACTCACCGATCGACACACACACGCTATGTAAATGCCAGTTGAAGGCCATTCATCAGTTGCATGTATGTAAAGTATAACAACAACCAACATAAGTGCATTGCTAGTGCATTGCACTTGAGTAATCTGATCTAAACTTTTTAGTTTGTTGTGTTAGGTATTTACATTAGGGTGGTTCCACTACATCTCCACTTTTCGCAAGAATGTTCATATAACGGTAGTTTTATGGACATTCTTTTACAAATATTGTATTACGTATTAATTCATCCAATCTTAATTTTATTTATGTAATTATAGTTAAAATTTGTTCTTATCCAGTAATTGTAATTCTAATAGTATATTCTCCCGGGGAATTAGATTAAAATTATATATTGTATAACTTAAGTCTATTCTTATTTACTAATTGTGTTTTTCTCTTTTTTTTTGTTTTCTTATCTTCTATAGTTACATTATTTCTTTAGTCTATTTTCTTAATTTTATATTGATACGTTAATAATGAAGTTTATATTCTTAAATATGGACCCTTATATTGAATTTGAGAATGTGTTGGGTCTCATTTCCAATTTTCAATTACTGTAGGATTTGGGAAAAGGACCTTCTAATGTTCTGTCATTAGCGATCTTTGACACGTCTGCCATGATCTAACATATTCGGCTACATCTTTAGTGATGTTCTTCTAGTAATAATGGCAATAATAATAATAACAATCCCTGATCTTAACTAGAGTTCAGAAACACCTGAATGTCCACCTTTGCATGGTCATCATGGTATTGTTCCATTGTTCTCTCTATTGTCCTAGTATCTTTTCCTAGCATTTTTTTCCAATATCTAGGTCACTCCAACTAGTAGCGCTACTACTAAAATATTCATTGCCCTTTTCATTAAACGAGACAAATTCTAAAATTTTCTCTTTCTTTATAAAAAAAAATTTACCGGCCATTTTTCCTAGCCTAGGGAATAAATTGTCCTAAGTCAATCTTCCCATTAGTAAATAAGTCACTAACAATTATATTTGTTGTGCTTCCTGACGTCAGTATATGTATATTGGGCTTATCTGTTCTTCTCTTTGATACTTCCTATTATTAACTTAATTTGCCATATGTTGTGCCTTTCCTATTTATAATCCTGTAGTAATAAGTTATTAGGTTTGTCCCTGTCCATGTTATAAAATTTGACTTGTTAAATTATAATATTAATAGCTATATTCAAAAAAATTAACACACTTATTAAATTTTTAATAAAAAATAATATTAATTAGGAATAATAAACGTAAATGTAAAAATATGATAAATTTAAAAACACATAAATTTTTAATCCTACTTATTAAAAGGATTATTAACCCTTTCCTTTCCCGTATGCTGCCATTGTGTTTTTTTTTGGCAGCCATTAATAAATTATCAATTCAAAACTGTCCATTATAAAAGTCCATTTACAAGGGAAACTTTTCAATTAAATTAAATTATATTTCTATTTTAAAATGTTTATTATTAAATTTATTTATAAATTTAAAAGAATTTTCATTATATAAAATTATGAAAGGATTAAATTTAAAAGTTATTATTAAATGACTTATATTACTTTTGTTATTTCTATAATATTTATTTAAATTGTAAAAAGGTATTAAATATATTTATTTATTTAAAACGAATTTATAAGTGTATTGGAATTAATTATAAAAAATAATATATATCCACTTTAAATTTTATCTAAATTGTCCGCTCTACTAGCATATTTCTTCCTCAACGATCTCTTGTGTAGTAGATAAATTTTCAGAAGCAAATTAGCGGCGGTAATGTTTGTTAATATTAGTATCAACAACCATACCGATTTTATGTCATCCTTGTGGTCGACAATTTCAACATTGTTCACCACATTTGCGTTTGGTTTCTCAAGTTTAGATTCCGTCTTACCCATTGTGTCCTGAAAAAGTTTTTCCTTTCCTTCCTGTTATATTTCTAAAAATCCTATTCTTGTCCAATTCTAAGGTCTTCTCCACTTCTGTCCTATTCTGGAATTCTTTTCCCAAATAATCTCAAATTTTGGAGTTGTTTCTGCAATTCTAATTCAAAATTGTCCATTATAAAGGTCCATTTACAAAGGAAATTTTCAATTACATTAAATTATATTCATTCATTATTAAATTTATTTATAAATTTAAAAGAATTCTCATTATTTAAAAATTATAAAAGGATTTGTTATTAAAATTTAAAAAAGTGTAATATTCTCCAAAATGATTTTTAAATGTTCATTTTAAAATTTATTTATAAATTTAAAAGAATTTCTATTATTTAAAATTTTTAAAGGGTATGTTACTAAAAAGTTATTCCTAAACGAATTATATTATTAAATATTAAATATATATTCATTAAATATATTAAATATATTCATTATAAATTTATTTAAAAAAAAATTTATAAGTATATTAAAATTAATTATAAAAATTTTTTTTTTTCCTTTTGAACACGGGGGAAGTCGCCTCCGTTCCCTAAGGGTGCGTAATAAAATCGCCCTCCTTTTATAAGCTAATTATTAAAAATAAGATTATACTTATTTTCCTTTATGTTGTTAATGTTGCTGTTGATGATTATGATGTTGCTGTTGCAGTGTTGTTGATGACACTGTTCATTATGTTGTTACTGCTGCTGCTGATGATTATAATGTTGCTGATATTGTTGATTATGTTGATGTTGGTGTGGGTGATATTGTAGGTTCTAGAGATTTTTTGGATAGTTTTTCTAATGTTTTCTTTTCATCTTCCTTGCCTAGTTCGGCTTTTCAATTCTGATATCCTTGTTTATTTCCGATGTTGTGTCTTTTGGCCAGACACTTCTTCTTCCTTCTGACGGGTCTCAGCTGCCGTCAGGAACCAAAATTAAATTTCTCCTGAGTGCTCAACTTAGGAGCACTCGCTCCTGTAAAGTATAACAACAACAAACATAAGTGCATTGCTAGTGCATTGCACTTGAGTAATCTGATCTAAACTTTTTAGTTTGTTGTGTTAGGTATTTACATTAGGGTGGTTCCACTACAGCCATATATTGGTAACATGTAGTTAATTTTGGAAAATAGGATATTGTATCCATTAGAGTTTTTGAGTTACAGTTAAGCTTGAAGCTAGATAGGCATTTGATTATGTTTAGTCTGTTATATAGAGCAGCGGTTAAATAAGATAAATGGGTTTTCCAGTTGTATCTCTTGTTGATATAAAGACCTAGTATTGTTAGCTCGTCCACTTTGGTTATGTTATAGTCACTACATTGCATAGTGCATTGACAAAATTTTCTCCTACATATGTGTAAGTATTTGCATTTCGTTTGCGACAGTGATGCTCCAGAAAATCGGCACCATTGATTTATTTTGTCAAAAAGACCATTATTTTTTTTTAGATTTTATAATAATGTTGAGATCGTCCGCGTATGCGGTGGGACCAATGTGTCGATCCAATGTGATACAGGAATATAGTTTGTTGAAGGCTATAAGGAATAATATTACAGAAATAGGGAATCCTGGTGGTTATTTTCCTATTAGTCATGAAGTTGTGCACATATTTGATAACTTTTGCCACTCGACGAGTTGATCCAAAACAGAATGTAATCCAATCTTATCGAAAGCGCTCTGAAAGTCTAGTGATATGATAGTGGCATGTTTTCGTAAAGATAAGGCATTCACAACTTGATAGGCTATATAAAGTAGATCATCAATTGTCGACTTGCCCCTTTTGAAGCCAAGTTGGTGGTTATTAAGTAGTTTGTTAGAGGTTACAAACCACAACAACCGATTGGCTATAATCTTGTCAAGGACTTTGGATATACAGAGATTGAGACATATAGGCCTGTAAGATTTTAAAGTTGTTTTGTCTGAATAACTACACTGGTTTTATATTTTTGAGGAATGTGGTTGGAAAGAATGCTATTAAAGTGCTTTACGATTATCTTTTTTGTCATAGTGGGAAGCATTTTGAGCATAGCGTAGAAAATTCCGTCAATACCAGATGTTTTTCCTTTAAGTTTGCTTAGTACTGTTTCGAATTCAAAAGGCGAAATATTGTCCTCTAATTCCAATGTTTTTTGCACGCCATGACTGCTAGAGGACCAGACATATATCTGTTCTTGTTAAGGCGGAAGCTAACGTCAAAATTGGAGTCAGCAGACTCATTTGTCCAAAATTTTGCGAATTCATTTGCAATTTCATTTTCGTCTGTTAAGTTTACATTAGGGTTTACTTTCGACATTACACAGTGAATTTTGTGGCTAGTTCTATACCCAGTAAATAACCTAACGTTTTTCCAGATTTTATCTATAGGTGTTGAGGGTTGAATAGAGGAGGTGAATATATTTAAAGATTTCAGTTTTGGAATTTTTATTTCCCGCTTGAAATGCGCATTAGCTTTCTTGTACCTTAGAAGGTTAGTTTGGTTCATATTTTGTTTGACAATTTGCCAAGTTTTATTCTTAATCCGCTTTAGGTCTGCTAGATTTTTATTCCACCATGGGACTATAAAAGTTTTTGTCTGTTTGGACTGAGGAATAGATAAATTAGCTGATTGCAAAATGATCTTGGTTATATTGGCGCTCTCTTTGTTTATATTAGAACTGATTTCTTTCTTGATATTTTCCAAGTTCGCTTCTCTTATTTTAAATATAGAAATGAAATTATCTCTTGCAATAGAATAGGGAAAGAGAGACATGATTATGGGCAAATGATCACTTCCGCATAGGCTGCTCTCAGTTTTCCATACAATATGCGATGCTAGATTTGAGGAGCAGAGAGAAATATCAATAAAAGAGTATGTTTTTTTTAAAAAGAAGTAGCACTTTAAGCAACAATGCCTATTTAATCAAGTACCGTGCTACTTTCTTTAGGAAAGGGATAGAGAATAGATGAAACAGGGGGTGAAAGTAGAAGGATAATCGGAAATTAACTGCCGTATAAGACAGCACAGCGACCAGGGACTATGCCTTCATCGCTGAACAGCCCCACCGACAGTTAATTTTTATTTTTGTAGTACCATCAGTATTCAGGTGCGTAGGGGACTTATCGTTTAAAACAATATAGTTTGTATTGTAAACTATATTTCCCTTTTTGTTACTGGCATCCCAGCTTACGTGGGAGTTATTAAAGTCCCCAGCTGTAATACAAGATGAGCCTGGGTTATCTAGCATGTTTCTAAGATTTCCTATATTAAAATTTTTGTGGGGAGGGATGTATAAATTTAATTGGGACAGAAATTTGTGGGTTTCCTGTAGCAGAATAACTTTGAAATTGAATTTTCTTATCAGAATCTGGAGCTCACTGTAATTGTTTAGGTATCCATTTATATTTCACTGCATGATTGTGTCATGAGTATTTTAAAGATTTCCGTTGTTAGTATATACACTAAGAGCTTTGATGTTAAGGTTAAATACATAGGTAACCGCGAATATTAATTTGTACATGAATATTCTTTGTTGAGGGTGAAACAATTTTTTATAAAAGAGAGTAGTCTTTTTTGGTTTGAGAGAATGTTATAGATGAGACAATAGTCTGAAATTATTACAGGATTTAATAAGTATATGTTCTGTGAAATGCAGAGAGAAAGATATTTGGTAATCCATTCCTTCATCATTTATCCCGTTGCTCATTGATTTAGTTTTGTCTTTTGTTGTTTGTTTAGAATCCTTTGAATTGGCTTTTAATTTATTTAGCAGCCGTTTTGGTGTACTTCTTGGCAGAATTTTTATCGTTTTCCTTTTGTTTCTTCGGATGAAGAAGGTTGCAAGAGTAAACCTGATTCTAAGTCCAATAATGAGTCGTACGTATTGGGATTTGTAGAAGCGCTTCTTTTTGTTGTTGTAGTTGTTATAAATATTGGGGTAACATTTACCTATTTTGTGCCGTTTTTAGAGTATGTGTCGATAGTCAGAGCTTTTGTACTAGCTTTAGCAACAGCGGAATATAGAGACCCGACGAGCTGATGTCGTTCATTGTAGATTTTATAAGCAGTTTTGTTGTCCACTTTTTCGATTGTCATAATATCTTGAAGTTCCCTGTGCTTAATAAAGGTTGGGCATTTTTTATCTTTCGAATAATGCTTAGTGTCCTCCTTTTTATTGTATATGCAGTTAATGCAATTGACTTCATTCATACACTCTTCTTCTATATCGGCGATGAGATGATATTCTTTAGAGCAGTGAAAACAAATTTTTCGGTGTTTGCAGTATTTCGCGGTATGACCAAAAAGTTGGCAGTTGTTACATTTTATTGGAAGTGGAATGTAAGGTCGTACATTAACTTTTTGGTACCCTATTTTAATTTCGCTTTGTAAGGTGGATAACGCAAAGGTTAAGATAATTAGTACAGTTTAAACATATTGATTGTTCAAAAATTTGGTTATTTTTTAACTTCACATACATTTTGATTAGTAAGTTCCTTTGTTATTTCACTTTCTGCTATTCCGCGTAGGTCATTCCTATATATAACTCCTTTTGTTTGATTATGGTTTTTGTAGTCTGTTACCTCTACAGTTATTAAGTCAGAGAGTGCAGTAAGAGTTATAAGTTTGTTAGCTTGAACGTAGTTTTTAGTTTTTATTAAAATGTTTCCACTCATGAGTTTTTTGGATTCCTCTATTTCTCGGTTACAGGTATTATCAATTGCTTTTTTTATTAAGAAGGGAGATACATTGGTAAGAGTATCATTGCTGTTTGTTCTCTTCATTAATAAGAATATTGGGCCAGCTTGTGAGAAATTTAATGATTTTGTTTTATCCCATCTAAGAGCTGGAAATGCATTTTGAATTGACTGATTGTCAGGAGGTTTATTCAAGTTTGATCTTTTTTTTAACATTAAGAGAAAACTATGCGGGAACACTTTTATTACTACTTTTAATTACACGATAGTAGCCGACGACTGTCTTTTGCAAAAATAAATTATATTCAAAACATATATTTTAATTTTAATATGTTATTTTATTTGAGAAATTTTCTTTACAATTTATATTTGATCAAAATTTCTGTTTGAATTTTTAAATATTGTAATATTTTTCAATTTGACAATTGACAAACACAGCCTATCACGTTGAAAACTTTTTTCGAATGTTGTTCGTAAATAAAAATATACAATTAGAAATGAATTCCTTTTTTATTATAATTTTAATGATTTGCAACAATTTCTATAAATAAGAACTTATTTTAAAGATTTTTAAATATATGTATGTACGTATAATATGTATGTATTTAATTTGAAAACAAAGAATTTTTAATGTTGTCTCTTATTTGCTTTCCTATTTTTGTAATTTTTGTATCCGTTTCAGTGTCAAAGTTTATAACTGCTTCATCAATATATGTTTGCTGCACATCCTCATAATTTGGTACTTTACTTTTGATGCATAAATTATGCAATGCACAGCACACATTGGAAAATTGTGCAACTTTTTGAGGAGTGAACCTGCTTCTTTTGTCATGACATAAAATTCCATCTGGCTTTCAATATACCTATAGTTCTTTCAACTACACATCTTGCTTTTACATAACGTCATTAAATTCAAACTCCCTCGAGCCTTCTTGAGGACTTCGGTAGGGTGTGTGTAACCATGGTTCGAGTGGATAACCAGAATCTCCTTGAAATGTGAAATCAATTACATTAATTTTGTTTTCTGTTTGTTTGTTAATTTATTACCTAAAAGGCAAAAATTTCGCAAATTGGTTTTGTATATTTCTTTTAGAAGAATTCTTTCTTCAGATACCTTCCAGACGAAAGAGTCGTGAGCAAAATTTATTGCCAGAATTCTATACTTGTGATCACATATCTGCAAATAAATAATTATTGGTTTTTTTACGACAATTATTATTAACAATACTCACAATCATTGCATTAAGGCTATGAAACCCTTTTCTATTGAAAAACGTCTGCTCATTTGATGGCTTTTGTAAACTAAAAATGGGTAATGGTAATCGTTATAATATATGTGTGTATATGTATGTACATAAATCGCGCACAATACTTACTTCCTGGAAGCTTGTACTTTTTCATAAAAAATTCTTTCGTTTCATCCCAATCATCGGGACTGAATATTATAAATTTTGAACACAGATTGTTCTCCATTTCTTCCAGCACTCTTGCAAGTGTTTTCGATAGTGTGCTTTGACTAATACCGATAAGAAAATCATTTCCTACGGTATTTTGAAAGCCTCCGGAAGCCAAAAGCAATAAAGTTGTAGCCAACTGTGTTTTTGGAGGTACGGCAGTTGTCAAATGTGCAGCAAACTCCAACTCCTCCAAAATATACCTGAAAGCTCCCTTTGTTACTCTAAGCCGTCTTTTAAGCCTTTAAAAATAAATGTATACACGTAATGTTTACAAATGAAGCGGCTGTAACTTAATCATTGTTTGGCAAGCTTAATGGATCACTTTTGTCTCGGATTTGCCTTCTAATTAAATTTATGTTCCATTCATTATTCGAATAAAAAAATAGATTTGCGTCCATGATTAAACAAAACAAAATACTTTCGAATATAAAAATATAATTAGCACTTCTGTTGATATTTTTTTTTTTTGCTTTGTAAGCATATGTTTTTTGTTTACTTATTTCTAGTGTTGGTAGTCTTTTTTTTTTCTTTTATAACACTTTACTAAAAAAACGATTCGCAATGTATCGAGTCCCATCATCAGAAAAACTCGTACAATCGAAACTAATTTAGATACGAATTTATTTCGATCACGAGTCCCGTAATTAGCCCCCTGGTGTTATTTATTTTGCAATAAAGAACTCATGTTTATAAAAGGTATAAACGTAACAATACGCTTTATATTTTAGTTTTGTTTTTAATTTGTCCTACTTGATCTTAAACTGGATATGAAAATACTGAAACTTAAAATGTCTATTGCCTTAGGGAAAATTATAAGGAAAGAAATGCTGCACATTAATAAGATGCTAATTTATTAATGGTATCTTTCGTTCTATTGCACTTCAACTTCTCTTCCACAACAAAATTTGCATCCAAAAAGGAAACAGAAGATGTCACAATCGAAGAAATAACAAAAAAATATCAAAATCCTATTTCAGTTTTATCACCAAAACATTAAAGTACATTTTAAAATGTGCAGTATATAACAAAAAATATCACATCGAGTAAGCCACCACAAATAAATAGTTCAAGAGAAGATCACGATTTTGCATCATTCCTCTTCGTGATAGAATATCTCTTATGTACTATTTTCTAAATTGTGAACCAGCTGCGTTAGCAAAAACAGTGATAAAAATAAGGAAAATTATAAAAAAAAACTGCTAAACAAATTCGAGAAAAAACATTTTTAGGGTAGTTCTACAATCGATACATTCATAGGCCATGATAACAAATAATTAACATGATAAAAAATCATATTACAGGTTCAACCATGCAGCAGAAAGAAAAATACAAAGAAATTTGGAGGGTACGCAAATGAAAAAAAACTCATGTCGGTGATAGCGCTCTGTTTATATCCCTTATTATTATTCCTTTCGATTTCATACATATATACATCTTTTTGTACACACATTTTTGTATGTAATTAAAATACTTACGTTGCATATGCAAGTCAACAGATTCCTGTGCACTTCTAGTTGATTGAAGAGTGATTAACCCATTAATTTTTGCATTAGAAGAACAACTATAATTTTTAAAATTAACACATGGATCGAAATTCCAATTGAGTTTTGCCTGTATGCTAGAAGCTGCTATTTGACAGGCTGGATCATAACACTCAGGAGGTGGGGCTTCTGTTGGCATGCAATCCTTATTATCTGCGTAACAATCTCGTGGCAGTTGTGATGGTGCAGTGCTTATTAAAAACAAAATCGGTGATGCAACAAGCAAAGAAGTAACTAATAAAGTTGCTGTAGTGATTGCTATTTTGTGAACGGTAGATGAAGTGCGCAGCCATATACATGGGGCACAACATATCCAACCGAGAGCCGTATTCTGTAAAGAGTCAATATTTTGAATGTAAAATATTGTAAAATATTTAAATAGGAATAAATAAAAGCGGATTACGAATACTGAAGAAAAATATATCAAGTCTTTCAGAAAATGGGTAACTTTAATATTATCCGAATTCACTCCTCTTAATTTTAACCTTCTCATAATTTGCTACATTATTGCAACCTGTATCTGTATATCTGTAAAAATTGCCAATTTGCAAAAGTTTAAAAAATTTTCAAGATGCAATTGCATTAACTAATTAGATATAATATTAATTTTACCGTCAAATATTCTGCACGTCATTATTAGACAAGGTCAAGTTTAGAAAGTTCTTTAAATAGTATTATATTAGGAATTATATTTCTGCGTTATATTCTAGTTTTTTATAAGGTTATATTTTTACATTGTTGAAAATGAATACAATAAATATAAATATAATTTTTAACAAAGACAATTATACATTGTAACATATGTAACATTATGTCATACCTATTTCCTTGTACTTATTTCTTTGCATAAATTATATACTAACTCAGTTGTATAAATGACCCGAATTTGTATAGATGCATGCTCTGTGTTGATTCCGACAAAGATCTTCTAAAGCACAGCCATTCTCCTTTCACATCAAGCAAAGGCAAGTAAGAAATTCACTCCAAAGATTACAAGACTAACGATACGAAACCAGCATATCTCTAAAATTTAATAGATAGGGGCTACAAATAATGATACAATGATATTGTAAGGCAGGGATGTTAAAGCAATTAATTATGTTATGTTTTGTGAACATTGTTATAAAATGTAAATGTAGAATGGATATGTGCCTTCCTTGTTTTATGTTGTTACGTTTATTCCGTTTAATAAATATTATATTAATCTCTTTTATTGCAAATTATTAACACAGCACTTTAGAGTTTTAAATTAAATTAAACAATTTATATATTTTCAACACATACAAAATAAACACACTGTTAATTTTACCAGAGTAGCCCCTTAAATATACTTTATTATTTTGTTGTGTATTCTCCACAATGCTTCATTTGAATTAATTAAATTCGTTTACTTTTTTTACTGATAAGTATTTTCTTTCAAAACTTCGTAACAACATTTTTTAAACTAGTTGCCATTGTTTTATTTCGTTTAAAACTTGGCTTCAATAAAAATTTTTATTCTAAAAATTTAAAAATCCATTAAGATTAAGTTCGTAAAAAGATTTTTTTTTAGTTTTTTTTCTTGCGAACCAGTGCTTAGGGGATGACCCCTACTCATGCAATGCTTTGCACCAGAACTAGGAAGTTAGGTTATTGGAAGCAGGAAAGAGGAGCAGTGTTTGTGAACATTCGATTTGATTTTCCTACATTGAAAGTGACAGGAAAGACCTCTGGATGGAGTTTATTCCACATACGAACAGTTCTGCTAAAAAACGAATTTTCCCTGTAATGCGAAGTGTGAAACACTGGCCAATCGACAACAAATGGATATGCTCTCAACGAAAATCGAGTCATACGCTAAAATGTACGAGTTTCAAAACAAGTTCCCTAATTTCGTTAGCCAATGAACCTCTTGGCCCTCTCCAGTACGTGGTTGAGCAACTCCAAAATAGACTTTGGGGCGAAGCCCACACATCAGAGTTGCATTCCGTCTTTGGACGGATATAGGTGGTATAAATACTACGAAGATCGGATGAAGTGAAGTATCTATTACACCCATTTAAGAAACCGAGGCACTTGAAAGCTTTTTTAGAATCTTGAAAACTGTGTTTAATCCATCGAACATCACACTGAATTTGCATGCCAAGAAAATCAAGTGATTCCGTAATACCTATATCACCCATAGTAACAAGTGCAGCACCATTTCCGAATATAGACCTATGTGTAAGCTACAACATTGCGATTTACGGGTATTAATATCAACTCTATTCGGACGACCCCATTCAGGGATCACCGCAAGATCGTATTTGAGCGTATCATTCAGGTTCCGCCTTTTGGAACACAGAACTGGTTTGGTCAATTGCTAAATGAAAATGAATGACAAATGGTGCTGTCATCTGCGAAAGTGTATATTGGTTTGAAATAGGGTAGAAGAAAGAGCGGAGCCTTATGGTGCCCTTGAATTGAACTACTCTGATTACATCCTATCTATAACAACCGGTATAGTGCTATTCCTAAGAAAACTCGATATAAATCTGGACAAATTATTACCGACACCAAAAGCAACACGTTTTGACACACTCTATCAAACGCCTTAGAAATATCTAGAGCCACTATCTTACTCTCTGCGAAATGATTTATGAAATTACACCATTGTTCCAATTGGAAAACCAACAAGTCGCCCGTACAACGCCCCCTACGGAAACCATACTGTCGGTCGCTTAGTAAGCTGTTGGACTCCAGGTACCTCAGGTACCAGGTACCATCCAGGTACCATCACTTTAAAAAGTGTAGACCAAATTGAAGATGGGCGGTAATATTCAGGGTTGTTAGCCTCACCTATTTTGGGGATTGGTGTTACATTAGCAACCTTCCAACACTTTTGAAATTCACCGGCATGATACAATATGCTGAAAAGGGTTGTTAACGGATGCGCTAGCGTCGAAGAGCATTGTTTCAAGACCAGTACTGGTATACGATTCGGCACAGGAGACTTCTTGACGTTGAGATCTGCTAAAACCTTTTTAGCCGCTCTAGCTCGAAAGAATATCTTTGGCATAGTAACGGTTACTCTGTCGAGCTTCGGCGGTGTTTGACTACATTCTGGCAAATGAAATTATTTGCAAATATACCTGCCGTAAGTTTAACTTTGTTAACCGGGTCAGTGAATATTTGATCGTTCTTTAAAAGAGTCGGAATTGAAGAACTAGCATTATTCCTTACTCTTTTAAAAAATGGCCAAAAGCTCTTGCTACCCCGAGGAGTAGCAAGAACTTTAACGCGAAGGCGCTCATCGTACAGATTTTTCTCACGCCTTAGTATATTGACAAACGAAGATCTTACCCTTTTGTGTAGCGAATTAGTATCTACGTTCTTGTTTTTACGCCAGATACTGAATGCTTTCTCTCTTAAGCTGACTACATTTTTGCACGTCTGATTAAAGCATGACTTCGATCTGTTTTTCATCGAAATTTTTTTGGATGAAATAAAAGTTTTCATTCCAAACAAAATGATGTTTGCAACCATTCCCGCTATAGCATAGACATTATTGTACAAGAAACATAGTTTCCAATTTAATTGCCTAAAAAATTCATTGAGTTCATCCCAACGAGCGTTCTCATAATATATTTTAAACGTTTATAGCTATTACAAAACGTTGCCGAGAGGTGCACAAACACTAACTTCATAATTTTGGGGGTGTGAAGTTAGAAAAAGGTCGAACATATTACTGTGGTACCCCTCAGCACAAGGAATGTGTGTTGGCTCAGTCACTAGTTGTGCAAGGTGGTTGTGCACGGGAAATAACTCAACATACTGGCCTTCTGTATTTGTATGGCTTGAATGGCAAAGCTAAGAACAGTTGTGGACATTGAAATCATCAGCAAAAACCATTTCACTGTTTTGGCAACTGTCGAGAATCTTCGAGTTGGAGTCGGAAAAAGAATCGAAGCCAGCTAAGGTTTTAGCTAGATTTTTTAGAGGCAGCTAAATTCAGAGTCATATGTATACAACTTCATTGCTAAGGCTAAAATACCCGGCCGATTGAGGTAAATGTGAGCATATACAGAAAAAAAAATCCGCCCTTAACCTGCAAATATTGCAGAAGTATTTAATCGTCCTGTCATAACAATAAGAGAACTTCAAGTCTTACCGTCTATTTTGCTATACTGCAACCAGTGCAATAACCTTCGCTTTTTGGAGTAATTAGTGACCAGTACAAAGCCTTCATCACAAATAGTTCAACAAGTTAAAACAATCGGTCAGTAAAGCAAAATTTAAATTTAAAAAAAAAAAATACAAATTGCGCTTAAAAGAGCCATAAAAGCCTTGATCTGGTCCTTTTTCCCGTTAAAGCGGCCCGTTATGCCATCACTTTTATTTCTTCCTTTTTTGGTTTATCCACCGACTTTTTTGCCTTTGTCTATAAGCCGTTGTTTTTTATTTACACACAATCAACACATAAGTATATTTTTTCATTAATTTTTCATCAAACAAACTTCAACATGCCCGATTGGCCTTTCTGTTTTCTTTTCTCTATTTTCACACTAAACATTATTATCGAAAAACATAAAAATAATAAAAAAACGACAAATAGCGTCCAGATGTATACAGAATTATATCAATGCCCTTTATATATTTTTGCTTTTTTAAGCAAAGCATTTGGCGCGAGACTTACTCTTTTCTTCCAATATCTGCTCAATCATCTCTTTGATCTCGCTCTTTTTGTCTGCGTAGTATTGCAGTATCAGCTTCAAAACGTCGCAGCTTGTAGACTTCTGGGTCTGGGATGACTTTTATGATCTCCTGGGCCAACATATATGAGATGGTTTCTGCGTAGGATGCTTTCTGTCCGGCATAAACCACATATTTAACATCTGAATGCCATATGCTATTCATAAAGACTTTAGTTTTAAAATGATCCCGGAATCGATGATGTTCACCTGGGTAAGTTAGTTGCTCCAAGTGTTCAGTCTCCATGGCGAAGTCTTGCCTCGTCTCATTTGCCTTCTGCACCCTTCCTCGTAAATCCAATCTACATAGTTCTCTTTCATGCTCCCCACCGTACTAACGTGAGGCCACCAGTAATTTCTTTAAAGACAGAATAAGCTCTATAGCTTTTTCTTCATTCCATTTTTTGCTGGCCACTATATCAAATTAAAACTTAAACACACTAAAGTCGGCGTGTCAACTTTGCTGGGATGCTCGGACATGAATCTTGCTGGTCCCTCCCGAATTTTAAGATCGCCCATTTCCGTTTCTAATTCATGAAATTCCCCCACCATTTTTCTCTCTAGGCCGAACAATTTTGCATCAAACTCGCTGATTCTCTGTTCCACCGCATTCACTCTGTTAGTACATATATATATGTTAGTATATATAATGTTAGTATATTTATATAATTGTTAAATTGCGTAACAAAAGAAAAGAAGGAAAAAAAATATATACTTTTAAATAATTTTTGATTTTTATATAAAACATTGAATTGCAGAAAATGCAAATTGCAAGAAATTTAGTCATTCACCTTTGGGAATAACTAGGTCAAGTTTTTTTACAATAAGGCATTCATCAAAAGTGCTGAATTGTATATTAGGTTATTACAATAAGGAAATGATCAAATGTGCTGAATTGTATGTTTTTTATTTTTATTATTGTTAATTTTATTTAATTACTTTTTTATTTTTATTCTTGTTATTAATTTTAGACGTAAGCAATTAAATTGTATAAAAGACTAATGAAAATAAAGAAATTAAGGCAAAACAAAGTCAAACTTTGTTATTGCTGGGCAAGACTTAGTGTTACTACTAAGTTTTAAACCAAAAAATATACAAATCGAGTCTTAGTGCATCTACTAAGGCTCAAACTCTAAATTTAAAAATCTTAGTGATTCTACTAAGGCTTAACTTATCCCTAACATTTGGTGACCCCGACCCTTTTAAATATATTTAAGTTTTCCCCCACCACTGGTAAGGAACTTTTAATTATTTAAAAGGTATCAGCGAATCCTTTTGATCTTGAAACCACAGCAGATCACTTACACAAACCAGACGTGATTTTCAACAAGGACAACAGTCCTTTGAAGTCATCTCTACACATTTTCAACAAGGACAACAGTCCTTTGAAGACATCTCTACACATTTGCAGCAAGGACAACAGTCCCTTTAAGTCGCCAATAACTTTTGGATATCCCGACCTTTTTAAAAATTTTTAAGTTTCCCCCCACCAGTGGTAAGGAACTTTTAATTATTTAAAAGGTTTCAGCAGATCCTTTTGATCACTTACACAACTTGGTGAATCCAAAGGTTCTAGAATCTGACTCTGGATCGACACAGACGACTACATTAGTATTCAAGTATTTCGCAATCAACGAACTAAACAACGTTCCTAGAAGCAACGCATACGGCTTATATTCAACACAAGATATGGTCAACAAAATGGAATCATTTGAAGACTTACTAGCAGTCCACCAGGATACGGCTAGTAAAATAGAGGCAATAATCCGTAATGTCAAAAAGGACTCGGCGACAAGGAAAACTAAGGAGTACTACATAGAGCGTCTACAACGACTTGAAGATGCATGGTTAGAATTTGAAAGCACTGACAACAATATAAGATGTCTGACAAATTTACCACTGCAGCACAAATATTTTACGGAGCAATATTTCCACATTTCGGGCGAAAGACTAAAGTTCAAGGAATTGTTTGAGTCTGAAATTGCAAAGGAACCAACATCAAGATTCGGTGCGGTGCCAAAACCATCATACAGACAATCAACAGTCAACCCTCCCCAAGACAACAAAAATGGAACCAATAACCATCAGAACGAGTCACAACTTGATGAGGCCATGAGTAGAATAATTCGCAACCAGAAAGCATTGATGAGAGATCTAAGGCGAACCATTGATGACGTCAATACAGAGGAACATTTGGAAGTATCGTACTCTGAGAGCAAGTTATCACGAGTTCTCAAAAAACAATGACATTATATGGGAATCAACGAACTATGATCAAGTTGACGATTACTCGTTGGATAACTTCTACGAAATGCAAGCAGAGGTGCACAACATCCAATGTAAGTTACGACAGAACGTCGGTGTGGCCAGCGAAAATACATCAACGACAGCCAGAGGAATAGAGCAATGTCAACCTTTTTTGCCAAAAATTCAAATTCCGAAATTCAACGGCAGCTACCTACAATGGGTGGCGTTCACGGACCTCTATACTCATCTTATACACGACACGAAAATGGACGAGGTGGAAAAAATGTTTTATTTGACCACCCACCTGGCAGACGAGCCAAAAAAGTTAATAAAACATTTGCCAATTGCAACAGCAAACTATGAAGTGGCATGGAATATTCTAACAGATAGATACGACAATAAACGGCTTATTGTTACAACGTTATTAAACAACTTGCTTGCCCATCCACAAATGAAGAATGAAACGCCACAGGCACTCAAAAGCTTACATGATCTTACGAAGGAATGCACACATGGCTTGAACGCACAAGGACTTCCGGTGGACAAATGGGACGCCATCTTGGTTCACATTTTATTAAAGAAACTCGATCAGTCAACGCAATCACTATTCGAACAATCACTTCAAGACAACAAAAGGCTAGTGCAGCTAAATGAATTGCTTAGATTCATAGAGCATAGATTCCAAGCACTGGAAACTCGCGGAAAATCTTACGAGTTTGGTGGGGGGAAGGACCGAGCAAAAATCATAGCAGCAACTGCATATCCTTTAAACTGCAAGGTATGTGGATCAACAGGACATCCCATATATTATTGTGAAAGGTTCTTAAAAATGTCACCAATTCAGAGGCTACAATGGACACAAAGGAATAGGCTTTGCGTCAACTGCTTCAAATCAGAGCATGCTGCCAAGGCATGTACATCAAGGTGTTGCTCCAAATGCACAAAAAAGCATAACACCCTATTGCACTTGCAGAAAGCAACAACAACTCCATCTGAAAATAATCAAAAAATAGTCGCAATAGAAAATCTTCAAAAGACAGCTTCTACATCAAACAAAAATACTCCGATTATAGCTGCAACAAATAAACATTTCAGCGATACCACCCATGTATTACTAGCCACAGCAATGGTAAGGGTAATGGGAGCCAATGGGCGCACCGGCGTATTTCGAGCCTTGCTAGATTCAGGTTCGCAAGTGAATCTAGTTACAAATAGAGTAATAAATAAGCTATCTTTGGATTCATCAGAGTCTGCACTACGTATTGAAGGCATAGGCCGTAAAGTTCACAATATGAACCGACGAATCAATATAGAATTACGTGTATGTTCAGGCATTTATGCAACGCAATTCGAAGCCTTTGTACTTCCGACTATTGTGTCGCCCCAGCCTACTAAATCGTTCGACACTTCTGATTGGGATCTTCTCGACAACATTACTTTAGCTGATCCGCTATTCAATCAGACAGATAAAATTGATATTTTGGTTGGAGCAGAATTTTGTCATCAATTGATGCACCCTCAGCAGATAAGAATCAACAAGAGACTACCAATTCTACAAAATACAGCTCTGGGCTGGGTCGTCACAGGTAGGATTAAAGAAGGTTACAACAACATAGTAACCTGTGCAGTATTCACCCAAGAAGAACAAACAATGAACCAACTAATAGAAAAACTCTGGAAACTCGAGGACACTAATTCTACAGATCGAACACTATCAGTAGCTGAGAAACGATGTGAAGCCCACTTTGCGACAAACGTAAAAAGAAATAAGGACGGTAGATTCGTTGTTCGTTTACCATTTTCTGAAAATCCAGCAATTCTGGGAAGTTCGAAAACAATGGCTTTTAATCGTTTTCTGGCATTGGAAAAACGATTGACTCGTAACCCTGAACTTAGAGCAGAATACAACAAATTCATGCAAGAATACGAATCTTTGGGACACATGGAAGAAGTACCAGAAGAAGACATTCCCGACATACACTACGTAATGCGTATTGAAACCTGAAAGTTCTACTACAAAACTACGGGTCGTATTCGATGCATCAGCAAAAACATCCAGCGGAAGCTCACTCAATGATATCATACATGCCGCACCAACAGTACAGAGTGAATTATTAACTGTTTTACTACGATTTCGAATGCACAGATTTGTTTTTACTGCAGACATCGAGAAAATGTATAGGCAAATCCAAGTCGAGGACGCAGACCAGGTGTTCCAGCTTATCATTTGGAGATACAACGAGCATCAAGACATCAAATATTACCGCCTTAAAACTGTGACCTACGGCACCTCATCAGCACCAAATGGAAATCACCTTCGCCAAACGTCATGGAAGGCATGCTTGTTATACTTAAAGAAGACAGTACCCCAGTGCTGCAATGGCCATTGGGTAGAATCAGCAAGGTTTACACGGGAGATGATGGTCTCATCAGGGTTTGCGACATCAAAACCGTCAGGGGAACTTTCAAGCGACCAATTCACAGGTTGGCGCCGTTGTTCAACGACTCCCACTTAGAAACTCCCGAATATAACAAATCGCAAAAAAGACAGCATACTTCAGAAAATGATACTATAGCGCCAAAGCGAAAGGTTGTATCATACACGTCATTAGGAGTGTTCAGTGCCATTTTCATTTCGCTTCTTTTGCTGCCGATAATAATCGCCTCACCCATCAATGTTACTGAATTTTCTTCCAATCCAGGATTGTATTTCGAAGGTGTAGGGTCGACAAAATTGGTAACAGCTACATGGAAATTCGTTATATATTACGATCTTACACCAATTCGGGAAAGGAATAAGGTTCTGGAAGTTGGAATAACATCATTTTCAAAGCTCTGTAAGCAATCGATAGCTACTGAATCATGTGAGACGCTCGTATTACAACTTCGGCATACTTGGGACAACCTCATTCAAGAATCCGATTTTTTATCACCAAAAAGGACTCGGAGAGCTGCACTCGATATTGTGGGGAATATGGCACATGCTCTGTTTGGAGTCCCAGACTCAGATTATGCAGAACAAATGGCTACAACCATAGATAATGTCAAGCAGAACGAAGAATATATCTATCTCTTACTGAAAAACCAAACTTCGGTAATAGACTCCACAATCAATATCCTTAAACAAAGTGAAAACGACACAAAGCTACGCTTCTCGGAACTGAAGAGAAGTATCTATCAGGATTTAAATGTAGTAAAAACGGAGAATTCAAATTTACTGCAAACTTAAACCTTAATGTCTCTGGCAATTCAATTAAACACACTTGCGACAGATTTGCAGAGAATTGAAACAGAGCTTATCGCTGCTCTCACACATACAAATCACGGAAACATAAGCCCGCGTATCCTCACACCGAAACAATTAAGATCGGAGATTGCTAAAATTAAAAGACACCTTCCCATGGGCCGCACATTACCAGTTGCCGATACTGATCTACTGGAATTATACAGAATCATGGATATTAAGGGTACGGTAGTACGTAACAGTGTCATTTTCATGATTGAACTGCCTATGGTAAATCAGAAACATTTTGAGCTCTTCAAGGTTATTCCCATACCCACCAACATAAATAACACGGCCATTACTGTAGCAACCAATATCGAATATCTGGCTGTCAACGATCACCGAGATGAATACCTGACAATGAATGAGCATCAATTCAAAAATGTACGATAATTAGAAGCAACATATACCTGTGCACTATGCTACAAGTCAGCATCACACAGATACTAGCAGTTATTCTTGTGAAATTGCTCTGTTCAAACACAAAACATCCCCACATTGTACCTTCAACCACCTACAGTCCAAGGTTTCCTTCGTCGCACTAAACACCATCAGCCATTGGCTTTATGCAACAATAGATCCCTTGGAACTCACTGCAGTTTGCGATTCAGAAACCATACACCTACAGATCAAACATTCTGGCGTCCTGTCCATAAAGCCAAGGTGTATCGTCAAGGGCAGCAAGCTAATCATCCATGATCATGAAACTAGTGTCACTACTCTACATAATTCATATGCCATGGTGGGCAATATTACGGCAATTGGTACCCCGTCCGAGGTTAAGAGGCTCCTAGCGCCAAACATCAATTTAAATACAAAATTAGATGAGCTCTCTAACCTTCAACGGCAGCTAGCAGACATTCAAAACCTTCCAAGACAAGTAAATTATCCCATTCTTCATTATCCATATGTTGGCACTACTGCGCTGCTTCTATCTTTGTTGGTAATCGTAATCCTAATAGGCTGGCGACTCAAACGCTACAAGAGAACGTCAATTAACCTGGCTACAACACCATCAGAACCTTTGCCAAGCGAGAGTCACTCTGAAGTCTAAGGGCAATCTGATTATTATAAATACATCAATTTTTTATTAAGTTAAATATTGTCTCTATTTATTCTTTCGGTATTCGCTCAACGCGGCGGAGAATGTTAGTACATATATATATGTTAGTATATATAATGTTAGTATATTTATATAATTGTTAAATTGCGTAACAAAAGAAAAGAAGGAAAAAAATATATACTTTTAAATAATTTTTGATTTTTATATAAAACATTGAATTGCAGAAAATGCAAATTGCAAGAAATTCAGTCATTCACCTTTGGGAATAAATAGGTCAAGTTTTTCTACAATAAGGCATTCATCAAAAGTGCTGAATTGTATATTAAGTTATTACAATAAGGAAATGATCAAATGTGCTGAATTGTATGTTTTTTATTTTTATTATTGTTAATTTTATTTAATTACTTTTTTTATTTTTATTCTTGTTATTAATTTTAGACGTAAGCAATTACATTGTATAAAAGACTAATGAAAATAAAGAAATTAAGGCAAAACAAAGTCAAACTTTCTTATTGCTGGACAAGACTTAGTGTTACTACTAAGTTTTAAACCAAAAAATATACAAATCGAGTCTTAGTGCATCTACTAAGGCTCAAACTCTAAATTTAAGAATCTAAGTGCTTCTACTAACGATAACTTATCCTTACATTATAAGCTTAGTGATTCTACTAAGGCTTAACTTATCCCTAACACACTCGTTTGCCAAAAACTTCTCATATTTTTTGCAGTTTCCTGTTAACCTCACATCCTAGCCTTTCTCCGTTGGCTCTAGAATTTCATTGAATTGAATAAATTTTAGCACTGTTGGCTCTTGAACTTCATTGAATTGCATCAATTTTTGCCGTCATAGCGGCAACCATTATATTCAGGTCATTATTGTTGTTTGCTGTTGGGGAATATACTCTCTTTTTTTTCTTCAAATTCGTATGTCCCAATTGAATTCATCAATTAACCTCTTTTGCATTTCTGTCTTATTGCTCGTTGTTGGCAGATTCATGCATTCAGCACCTTTTTAGCTGCTCAACTTTTAGCTCGTCAAATTTCATTTTCAATTTAATTAATTTTTTATTTTGCATTTTAACTTTTGACACCAGTTTGTATGTTTATTCCTTTTAATAAACGATTTGTTATATTGAGTTCTTTTATTGCAAAATGGTAACACAATATCCTAGAGTTTTTAAATTAAATAAAACCATTTATTCACTTTAAATACATACAAACTAAACATGATGGTAACTTTACCACTATAACGCATATAAGATGTTTTATTATTTTGCTATCTTCTCTCAACGATATTTAAACTTAAATTCAATTCGTTTGCCTGGCAAATGGTGCTTGTATATCTGTTTTAAGCGATTCTCTCATATACAAGAATATTCTGCTTTAACATCACCCATATTGTTTTTGTTATCATTATTTGTCTTTTAACGTTCTTCGTTACAAGGCCAGTTTATCCACACACTATTTTGTTTTCCACACAAATTGATTGTTGTGATAGTTTTGTAGCGCTAGCCCTCGAGATTTTGCGTCTACTGGGGTTTCTTTAGAGCTATAAAAGTGTGGTAGGATGCTGCTGGTGAAATTATCCAGGCGAAAACAATTTTTTAATCAGACCAAAAAGAGTTTGTGACATTTTGTAGGCGAAGATCGTATTATACCCTATCTGTTACCGCGACGGATAAAATATCTTGGCAAGTTCTGAGCTGACTATTCTCTTTGGCACACCTCTAGCGGTTGGTCTTTGCGATCGTCCACAGAACTGATCAGACTTTTCCAGCCATATTAATCAAACAATCCGAGTTTTCGTCTAAGTCCAGGTTGATCTCGTGGTCTTCAGGTGAAATTCCACTTATTAACTGGGAGCAATTTGAACACCATTTTCGAAGCTTAAAACCAGGTTCCCTTAGAAGTGCGCTTAATTGTCATTGTGACTCTAATGCTGCAGTGATGAAGTGAGCCGCACTAAAGTAATCGTTCACATAAATATCATCATGTAATATTACGGTACCTTGTATTACATGTTGCAGAGTGGCCTATGCCACATAGGCAAAAGTTTTTAAACGACAGTATTTGATGCCTTGATGCTTTCTATATATTTAAATAATGAGTTGGAATATCTAATTTGAACTTGGATTTGCCGGTACATTTTTTTGGGACCAGTACTCAGGGGGTGAACCCTACTCATACGATACCTTGTGCCAGAACTAGAAAATCAGGTTATGGAAGGAGGAAAGAGGGAGTAGTATTTGTGAGAATTCGATTTGAATTTTCCTACATTGAAAATAACAGGAAAGACCTCTGGAGGGATTTTATTCCACATAAGAACTGTTCTGCTAAAAACGTATTTTCCCTGTAATGCGAAGTGTGATACACTGGCCAATCGACAACAAATGGATGTGTTCTCAACGAAAATCGAGTCAAACGCTAAAATGTACGAGTTTCGAGACAAGTTCCCTAATTATGTTAGAGCACTTACCATTGTAGTAAAGATAAAACAGTGAAATACAACCTACATTGCGTCGATGCTCTAGGGGATCAATAGAGTTGGATAACTTACTATCCCCAATGAGCCTCTTAGCGCTCTCCTGTACGTGGTCGAGCAACTCCAAAATAGACATTGGAGCATCCATACATTAGAGTTGTATTCCGTCTTTGGACGGATGGTGGTATAAATAGTACGGAGATCAGATGACGCTGCAACATTGCGTCTTAGGGGCATTAAAATCAACTCTATTCGGACGACCCCATTCGGATATTGCCGCAAGATCGTGATTGAGCGTATCAGTCATGTTTCGCCTTTTGGAACTCACCTCCAACTTGTTCAGTCTATTACTAAATGAAAACGAATGACAACTGGCGCTGTCATCTGCGAAAGACTATATAGGGTTGAAAAAGGGTAGAAGAAAGAGCGGAGCCTGAATTGAACTCGTGTGTTGAAATCCCATCTGTAACAACCGTTATTATGCGACTCCTCAGAAAACTCGATATAAATCTGGAGAAACTATCTCCGACACCAAAAACAACAATTTTTGACAGAAATGTACCATGCCACACTCCTTCAAATGTCTTAGAAATATCTAGAGCCACCACATTACTCTCTGCGAAATCAATTATAGACTTACGCTATTGTTCCGACAGAAAAGCCAACAAGTCTCCCGTACAGCGCCCCCTATGGAAACCATACTGTCGGTCGCTTAGTAAGCTGTTTGACACCAGGTACCTCACAAGATGAAAATTAACCATAATTTCCATCACTTTGAAAAGTGCAGAACAAATTGCAATGGGACAGTAATATTCAGGGTTGTTTGCGGATTGGCGTTACATTAGCAACCTTCCAACACTTTGGAAATTCGCCGGCATGATGCAACATGCTGAAAAGGGTTGCTAACAAACGCGCTAGCGCCGAATAGCACTCTTTCAAGACCAGTGCTGGTATACCATCCGGCTCAGGAGACTTGTTTACGTCCGGATCTGCTCAAACCTTTTGAACCGCTCTAGCTCGAAACAATATCTTCGGCATAGCAACGAGTACTCTGTCGAGCTTGTGCAGTGGTTGACTACTTGGCGGCAAATAGAAATTATTTGCAAATATACCAGCCAAAAGTTTAGCTTTATCAACCGGCTCAATGAATATTTTATCATTTTTTTAAAAAGTCAGAATTGAAGAACTAGCACTCTTCATTACTCTTTTAACAACAGACCAAAAGTTCTTGCTACTCCTACGAGTATCAAGCCCTTAGCACGAAGGCGCTCCTCGTATAAATTTTGTTCGCGCCTTAGTACATTGGTTCACGAGAATCCCGCCCTTTTGCGTAGCGAATCAGTATCTACGTTTCTGTTTCTACGCCAGATAACGAATGCTCCTTCTCTTGATCTGACTGCATTTTTGCACGACTGATTAAACAAAGATTTTGATCTGGTTTTAATTAAAATTTTTTGGATGGAACAAAAGTTTTTATTCCAAACAAAATGATGTTTACAACCATTTCCGCCATGGCATCGACATTATTGACCAAGAAACAACGTTTCCAATTAAATTTCGTACAAAATTCGATAAGCTCAGACTAATGAGCCTTCTCATAAATATATGTTAAACGTTTAGTAGCTGGTTTCGAAACGCTGTGGCCCGAGTGGTCGGAGTTGCCAAGAGGTGCACAAGCACTAACTTTATACTTTTGGCGATGTGGAGTTAGAAAAAGGTCGGATGTATTACTCTGGTACCCTTCAACACAAGGAATGTGTGTTGGTTCATTCACTAATTGCGCAAGGTGATTGTGCGCGGCAAATAACTCAACATACTGGCTCTCTATAGTTGTATGGCCCGAAGGGCAAAGCCAAGAACAGTTGTGAACATTGAAATCTTCAGCAACAACAATTTCACTGTTCGGGTAACTGTCGAGAATCTTCGATTTGGAGTCGGAAAGAAAATCGAAGCCATCAAGTGTTTTATCCCTTCCGACGTTTGGACTTTTATAGAGAAACCCGAAATGTGACTTGCAAAGTAAATTTAAAATTTTAATTTTTAAAGAAGGAAAGGTACCAAATCCACACCAAAAAAGAGCCATAAAAGCTCTGATCTGGTCTTTTCCTTTGTAAAGCGGCCCGTTATAACGTCACCGGCTACTATTTTTCTTTCTCTTTCTTTCTTACTTACTTTTATTATTGTTTTTATTTTATTATTTTATTCTCTATTCATTTTACTTAAACACTCGATTACAACATAAAAACGGTTACGAACAAAACATAAAAACGTGCAGACCGAACGAAAGAGAAAACAATACTCCAACATTATACGGTGGTAATGGCTTATATATGGTAACTTTTGTAGTCCGGAAAAAGATCCTTATAATCATATACCACTTGTAATCAAAACTGTCTGTCGATTTCTTCTTTTGTCAAGGCTGAGTTGAAATCTTGGATTAATTTTACTCCTCTCTCTGTTGTGTCATTAACTACTCTTAAGCCGTTCACTATTTTTTAGCTCTTAAATAATGTTTATTTTCGCACCATTCACCAGGATGAGTATTTAAAAAATATGTATCGATTTCGAATCTCTAAAAAAAATTTTGAGTTCGAGAAGAAACATAATATTCAATTTCATTGTCTAACAAATGATCAACTTCTTCGAAATTATTAGAATTAAATTTATCGTTTTCTTCTTTGGCCCATATTTTCTAACCATGCTTGTTTTCACCTTTTTTCAAAGTATCATCGAAAATTTAATAGGCAATTTTCTCCGAATTAAGACACCATAAGTGGTTAATTATTATAGACAATGCCTTGTCTGTCAATTATTCTATATTAACTAAAGATTTTAACAATTGTGGGTCTTGGTTATGAGCCAAGTTGGGCTTGTGTGCGTTAATCCATGTTTTTACATAAATGTTGATTATAATAAGCAAACATCAATAGCCTTTTCTCAGAATCAGCTAATGAAAATTAATCCCTTATCTTTATACATTTTAGGTCTTTGCCATACATCTGTTTTGACGAATAGCTCCAGACACTCTAAAAGAGATTTATCCCGGTGGTAGACGTCCTAAATGCATTTTTTCGAATCATCCCTGGTCTGATGATTTTTTTATTTGTTCAATAAGATAATTTGAAATTTGTTCCGGGTTACTTATTTATTATATTTTCAAAATTTTTATCTTCCATAAGTGTTTTGTATTTACTTGTATCTATCTTAGACCACCCAGTCTGGAATATTCGAAGATTTTGTGGCTGAGAAACGTTGGATCTGCCCTTTTGCAATCAAAAATTGTCTTTAATACAACTTCTAAAATATGGTGGCGACACAATACATAAAGAAAAAATTATGTCTAATAATTGCGACTAGTATTTCCTGCAGTGGTATCAAAACACATTGCCTGAATTCTTCCAGCTGCTCACAATTCCTCAATTACTGATAATACAGCTTTTGGCTGAGTAATCCCCGTACTGTTTTCAAGAACTAGAATCCCTATCAAATGTTCTTCATCGGCACAAGTAATAAAATTTGCTAGCCTTTCTACATTTTCTTTACTCACGAACTCTAGAAGCAATTTTCGATCACAGTGCACAATAGCATGCTCAGAATCGGAATTTCTTAATCTACTTTTGCCTAAATTAGTTCGTTGTTGTCGATATTGTTATCTACAGTTTCGTATGGCACTTCTGCTTACAACAAAATTTTGTGGGTCATACCCTAATGCTTCTGCTGTAGCTCATATAATTCGTACCGCATCTCTATTAAAAATAGTACATCTATCCAATAATACAGACAATTGTTCAGTAATAATGTCTTCAGTAAATCGACAGTACCTCCTCTTTTTTACTTCTGGTCCTTCTTATGAATCTATGTTTGTATCTTCTCGCATTGGCTGATCTTTTTCTGATGTGGTGGTAATGCTTGTTGTAGATTCCAGTTCTACATATTTTTCACCTTATTAAAATGAAATATTAATGTGTATACATACATTTCTTCACATTTCTTATTTTTTATTGTTTAATGAATTTCACAATTTTTTAAAAAGAGAACATTATTATTAAATGAATTCCATTATACACTTTTCATATTTTACAATTATTTATTTGTTTAATAAAATATTTTAAATTATGATGTTATGAATTTTACGACAAAGAATTGCCGTTAAGAAGCGCCATCTATTAACATGGAGATACATCCGTAAGAAAAATATACCTTTAAACACAACCCTAAACAGTCGCAAGCACCTGTCGTTTAGTGGTATGGGTATGTATGTGTGCCTGGCAGAAACATATAAAAACGGTATACTTGAGTATTTTAGAGAGTTAGCCACGGGCAAGACTGCTTTTAAGTGAGTTAGAATTTTATTCACCTTAATTAAAATAGTCTTGCGAATAGGTTAATCAAAGTCAGAATTTTGTTCGACTTTGAATTAATTGAGTATTGCTAAGGCAAGTTCTGTCGCTGCTTCACCAGGTGATGGAGGCCAGAACAAGGCCGCGCTTTGTTCAGCAAGGCTAACACCAATTTAGACGTGGAAAGGTTGTCCTAGAATCTTATTCGTGACAACCGCAACAAGTCAGAAATTGGTGGACAGGCAAACTGTTCTGTTCCGACCAGAATCTTATTATTAGCAAAACAGAAGTGTCACTTGTGTTATTAGTAAAATAAAAAACATATATTTGTAACGAACCCTGGACGTCGCGAGCTCTATCCCAGCATAACGCGAGAACGTGTCGTTACAGTTAATAATGTTTAATAAATAAATAAATCATTTTTGAAAAACACGAACTAACTGCCTCAATTCCTTTTGTCGTTCTTCATTAGCAGATTTCATGTCGACGCCTCCCATTCAGCTAGGGCGTTCTTTTTCTCT
The DNA here is from genome assembly GCA_030448955.1 of Trichopoda pennipes. Classification (NCBI taxonomy): domain Eukaryota; kingdom Metazoa; phylum Arthropoda; class Insecta; order Diptera; family Tachinidae; genus Trichopoda; species Trichopoda pennipes. The sequence goes on along the minus strand of JASKUP010000004.1, from coordinate 4,509,020 downwards.
TTGGAGTAACACAAATTTTCTGTCTTCTTCAGCAGTCTTGGTAAGAACATCCTGATGAGCAACGTCAAATTGGTTGTCAAAGCAGGACCTGAACTCCTCCTTTTTCGGAGTTTAAGTGACAATTACTGATCTTTTAGCGCTTTTTTGCAGTTTTCGCCATTTATCATACAGTTTTTCCAACTTTGCTGATGTTGAACATGGTTGGTATTCTGATTTTCTCCCAAAAAAGAAGAACCTCCTTTATGGTAATTCTAGCACAATGGTTCCCAAAGTGGTCTATATCGATCCCTAGAGGTCTATGACAACCTGCAAGGGGTCTACGTCAGCGAAAAAAAATTTGGGGGTCCATGAAATGAAAATGGGAGTCCACGATAGTGGATCTCAACACATACACTGATAGTACCTATTTACTTACATCATACTATCTTATAATATCAAAACATATACATATATTATGTATAAAAGTACCTATGAAGTAAAATATTTATTATATATGTTTATAAAATTGTGTAAGTTGTAGGATGTTGGTATTCGCTGTGTGGTCGCAATAAATTTTTAACTTCTACTAAACGTATGTACATATTGCAAAAAGGGAATTCCCTTGAATTCTTGACATTTAAAATTTCTCTGAGCAGTAAATTTGCTTGAATGTATGTACAAAAAAAAAAACGAAAGAGAAACAAATACATTGATCCGTGCTAAATCGAGTAAAATCGTGTAAAAAAATAAAATTCTAGATTTTCAAACCGTGTTAAATCAAATTCGTGTAAAAGAAGACTGTGTAAAAACAGAATTAGGTGTACATAATTTTTTATTAAATTTTAGTTTTGTACTCGCAGTTAGCAAAGATAGATAGATAAATTACACCAATCATGACTTTAGTAATTAGTAGTTTAATATTCCATCATGCAAAATTACACGAGTACTCCTCAATAGTTTCTTTTTGAAAGTTTTAGCAATCGGTATTATAATTACAGTGCAATCTCCGTAATTCGAGCTATTTGTTGCAAGATGTTCGAATTATGATATTTTTTCGGAAAAATCAAAAAATATTTTTAATATACAGCTGCTGGATTTTCTGTTTTATTTAAATAATTTAATTTTGCCCACAGATGACTGATGCCATGTCCGAATCTAAAAAGAAATGTAGACAGTACAGTGTTGATTATTCGAAATTTGGCTTCATTCCATCATTGCCGGACAAACAATTGTCACATGCCTTTATGCAACAAAGTTTTGTGCAATGAGGCTATAAAACCATCTAAACTGCAAGATCATCTGAGAAGATGCCTGATAAAACAGAGAAAGATTTTAAATGCTTTCAAACACTCAAAGATGAACTTCAGAAAAGACCTACACTGGACAGAATGTTCGCTTCGACGTCACAAAGAAATGATGATGGTTTGCGGGCGTCTAACAAAATCCGGAAAACCGCATACTATCGGAGAGAGTTAATTTTGCCAGCCGTTGAAGAGGTTTGAAAAACTGTTTTACACAAACCAGCATCTGATATCATTAAAAGAATTCCCTTAAGCAACAATACTGTTGAAGGACGTATTGATGAAATGAATTCTGATATTGAAAACTTCTTATGTAATTATTTGCAAACGACCCATTTCTCTATACAACTGGACGAGTCAACTTAACCTGATTATTGGCATATGTTATTATTGGCATATGTTCGTTTTATTAAGAATCAAGAAATCTACGAAGAACTGCTCTTGGCAAGAACTTTGATAGCCGACATTAAAGGTTAATCAATATTTCAAGTTTTGAAGGATTACTTCATTGAAAAATCAATTCCTTTATCAAATATAATATCAGTAGCTACAGATGGAGCACCTACCATGGTTGGACGTTATCGTGGATTTATCGTATCAGGGGTGTTAGCAATACATTGCGCCATCCATCGACAACATTTAGTTGCTAAAACTTTGAGTGTTAGATTGCATGAATAACTTCATTTAGTCATTGATGCTGTAAACCGAATCTGAAGCAACGCGTTGAATACGGGGTTATTTGCGCAGTGATGTAAAGAAAATAACGAACACTTTCATCAATTACTCTTTCACACTGAAGTACGCAGGCTTTCGATAGGCTTATGTTTGACAAGATTTTTTGCACTTTTTGAGACTATTTTAGAATTTCTGGATACTAAAGATAAAATTTTGAAAGAAAATTTAATGAAGAGGAAAACAGACATCACCTATTTAACAGATTTGTTTACAAAATTTAATATGGTTAATTTGCAATTACAAGGCGACAGTTTAAATTTAATTAAAATAAAGTCCATCTTATCAGCGTTTCTTGCCAGAGTTAAACTAATGAAGCAAAATATTGGAAGGGGCGAATTTTCGCAGTTTCCCAATTTGTCACAGACAAGCTGCCAAGAAGACGACGTTTCACCTAATGTTCAACATTTAAATGCCCTCTATTCAGATTTTTAATCTAGGTTTGAGGATATTTGGACTATGGTAATACCACCGTGGATAATTAATCCATATGGTGACATAGAAGAAACGAATGTCATAATACAAGAGGAACTGACTGAACTAAGTACAAACGAAGAACTTAAGGTTCAGTTTAAAAACGGATATCAGCAATTCTGGCTGCAAAACAAAATACCCGTTACTTATCCCGTATTATGGAATATAGCGAGGAAATTTTTAATTTTCTTTCCATCGTCGTACCTAGTGGAAAGGGGGTTCAGCGCTGTTACCAATCTCCTAACGAAAAAAAGAAACAGACTGGAAATCATTAGCCGAGGAGATTTAAGATTAACCCTTACAACATTGACGCCAAATGTTGATGATTTATTTTTAAAGCATCAGGTTCATTCTTCTTACTATTGCTCACGTTATTTTATTTATAGTTTATTTTATGTTTACAAACAAAATACAAAATTTTATTTTGAGTAGTTTTAAATTAAATTCAAATAATAAATGTATAAATTAACATGTGTTTTTACTTTAAGTTTTTAACACTAAACTTCACTACAGTTAGAAATTTACAGGAAATCAATAACAGGTAAGTAACGGTTCTACCCAAGACGGAAAAACGTGGCAAGGGGTCTACGACACAAAAAGTTTGGGAAACTCTGGTCTATCAGCTTCTTTATTGTGTTATTTCACTTAAGACATATTATAAAATAAAATACTTAAGATTTGGCAATTAGAAGTTTATTTACTGCCACTTATTTGATGAGACATGTGATCAATCACAAAAAAATTGCATCTCTCGCCTTGATACTCTGAAAGTTGATGGTAGATCCATATTTATAATAATAATTTATAGAAAAATGTTTTGGAATTACTAATTAGTTTTTTTCAAACATAACTGATGTTTGTACAATAACAACAGATTTAAAAAAAAATTATATCGTTGTTTAAAAAACTAATGCAATAGGTAAAAAATAGTCATCCCGGCAATAACAGTTAACCAAAACTTTTCTATTTTAATATAAAATCTAACTGTATTAAGAATAATCCCAATAATTTCAAATTCAAGCAATACTTGTTTTACTTATCAATGTTTTTTGTGTGCGTCATTCTTAATATTAGAGAAATTTGTAATAATTTCTAAAGTGAATAAATCAGGTACGAAATCTACATTTAACCTCTCTGAAAAAAATAAAACGAAGATAATAATAAATCATACAGAATATTATAATAATAATATATTTGCAAACATGGATAGTATACTACAGGCGAGAGGTTTAATGACCAATAAAATATTGAAAGAAGAAAGAGCATATATAGGTAAAAGAGATAAGAAAATTGTTAAGAAAGAACGCATAATTCTTCATAGAAGAAATTGTAGATAACATAATCGAGAACTTGAATTTTAGGAAGGCCAACAATGTTGAAATATTAAGTTTTGAAATAAATGATTCCAAATATAAACTATCGATGCAAAATAGCTAATGGCAAGGGTATAAGCAGTAGTATATCAAAATATGAAGACAGTATGTATTTCTTTCGTAGAAGACATTTTAAACTGGATTTTATACGACACATTTCATTTACGATGAATATAGTCCGATCTGTCTTGGGATTTATAATACGCTGGGCTAAAGAATTTACTGACCCTTATATAACGAAGCAATTGTAAACATCTTTAGTTAGACCTTTTCTGGAATATGGCTCTATAGTTTAGGACCCAACCCAAAGAAATTCAATCACCTGAGGACTTATTGTGTAATTCTATTTGAAGTTCAAACTAAAAATTAAATAAAAAAAATTTAATTAAAAAAAAAAAAATTCATTTCAGTTTTTATCTTTGTACTTTTTTACTGTAAAATAAACAAAACAAAATAGTTTCAATAATTATGAATGTGAGTGTGTTTAAATGTTAACTTACTTTGAAATTTTAATAGAAGTCGTCATCGTCATCGTCAATATTCCCTCCATAGACATTTCTAAGATATCTTTAGGTGTTGTCGAACTAGATTCGGATTGACGTTTTTTTCGTTACAATGACTTGCTTGTAAATTCTTGCATTAAACATTGCAATTGCTAGGCAGCTTTAGGCTGGTCTTCTGGATCCAAATCTTCCATTTGACTTACTATAAGGTCTCCAAGCCAGGCATATTTTTTCTTTTCTTGTTTCCTTTGGCCTAGGATGATTCTGAAATTATCCAAGTCTTTTCGGAAATCTTGAATTGCACTTAAGCTCTATATTTAAATTTTATTTATTAATATAAATGTGGACTTTGGCGAAAACTAATGTCTTTTTTTAATAGGCTCATCAGTACAATTTTCCTTCGAGGAGCTGTATATGCTTTCTTGCATATCTGGGTGAAGGCATAAATATATCAATTGAGAATTTAAAAAAGGAAAAACACTCAACTTACCGTATGTTTTTTTTTGGCATTTTCATTGTTGCAACTTCCTTTCTGAGTGCTGCATAGACTGCTTTCTATACACTGAGTGACGACCTACATATACGAACATATGTAAAAGCATTGAAAATATATTTAAAAGTTATAGATAAGACAAACCTCCACGTTGTCTATACTTTTTCGTGTTTCGGTATGTGCTTTCAGAAAACTTAGTTGCTGAAAGCACCAAAGCTTCGGGACATATAAGTCGTCAGTTCAAGCTCCACTTTTTGTGGATTGATTTATCTTTCGCAGCTCTAGCGTGCACTGCGTTCTTAAATTTTTCCACTTTCGCTTTATTTCTTCAAGCGTAGTGGAATTCTCTATTACTTGTATATTTTCCAAAATGGAGTTGTAAGCTTGGGCCTTTTAATTTCTGTCTACGTACTCCTTACATTTAGTGTTATATATACATGAATTTTGTTCCACGGAAGTAATTAATCTCTCAATTAATTCTCTACTCCATTTAAACACCATCTTAATTTTTATATTTACACATCTTTTTTTAAAGCAACAGTCTCACAGTTTGACACACTGATTTCAAATGTATTTTACCGCAATATATTAAAACGCGAACAACAAATGAAAAGAAATGTCAAAAATCAATCTGCGGCAAAAACAAAAATGAAAACTGCGAATAGCAAACAAAAAAAAAAAATAAACGAGTACGAGCAATTAAGTTCCCCTTTCCATTCCTCTTACCTCTCCCTCCTAAAAACTCAAGAGTTGAGCAACTAAAATTGCCCTGTGTGAACCTGGTCTTAAATCGTTTATTGCATATTAAATTGTTTAACGTCAAATGAGTTTCTAGTTTTTCTAGCTTTTCTAGTCTCACAGACTTCTAACAATTGTCAAATGTACAAAGTAAAAGAATCTAAAATAAAAAAATCAAAAGCTGATAAAAGACAGTTTGAAGAAGATAATACTAGTAACTTTTTATTACTAGTGTTAGTGTTTATTTTTTATTTTATTTTACTTAAAGTGATTTTTCTGGAGGGCATTTTGCATCAACGGAATCAATTTAGTTAGCGTTTCTCCGTTCGCGAATGATTTCATCAGAATACGCCAGCATTTTTTAAGATAACTAATTCCCGTTTTTGAAAGAAAACAACTACGGTTAAATTTTATGCATGCTTTAGTGTATAAAAGTCGATATTCGAAAAAATTGCTGCGATATAGAACCATTGCTAATATAGTTGACCGCATGTTTCCGCAAAATCAAACAACAATTGTTATTACATTGGCACATTGTTTTAGATAAATATACATAAACAATACATTTTCATCTTTATAATCAAAATATATTTCAGTAACTGAAATATTGAAATAGCGACAAAACATCAGATAACAACCGTTATAAAATCCCTACTTTAGAATGGCTAACACAAGAAGTCTGTCATACGCACTCACTTACTTAGATAACACAAATCTAATGTAGGTTTAAAATAAGTATATAAACATAGTATGACTAATGTCAAAAAAATTACCTTACTGTAACGTGCTGCAAAGGCATCGTTTTGCTCACTTTCAATAATTTCATTTTCATCAGATTTTGGCAATTGATTGGCACCAACGGACGTCTTAAATGACATTTGCTTTTGTAAAAGAGCAGAATGGCTTCCACAACTTTGGTTAGCAGTTGTTACTATTCTAGTTCCCGCACTTCCCCTTCCACATGTTTCTATAGCCATTTTTAAAAATTAATTATCTAAATATGTACGTGGTTTTTAATTCTAATTGTGCTAGGCACTGTCATTTGTTTACACAACAAATCATATTCTCGAAAACTTAAAATAAATAGACAATCTCAAATTGACACACAAATATATTTAAACCAAAATTATTGCTTTTTTAGAAGTACATACTATGTGAATATCGCACCAATCAAATTCGTTATTGATTTGTTCACTAATTAATCTACTATTCAATTTGTTTTGCTTTTTATTCGTTTTTATAAAAAGTATATTTTTAAAACTTTCTTATACAAATAACCACTTTTTAATAAAAAAAAATTATTTGTGAGTTGTTATTGACAAATATATAAATTTCTTTACATTTTGCGTTATTTATTTTTATTTCTTCCATAACCCATCTGTCTGTCTGCAACACATGATGGAATTCCCAAAAGTGCTTAATAGCTTTAAGCTTTATGTTGTTTATGTTGAATAATTTTCACTAAACAGTGGAGCTGCCAGAAAAAATTAATAGATTTACATAAAGCTTTAAAAACAAATGAGGGAACCGGTATATTGTCTAGAAAGATATTTATCCCATATTAGGTATATACAAAAATAAAAATAAATTAAGACGAACATAAATATAAACATAAGATCAAAGCATAAGTATGTTCTGGTAATTCACTTAAACCGAAATATTAAAAGCACACATGGACGTGGTACAAACACTTAAATGGCATTAAACCATTTTTGGATGTAGCCCACTGTGAGGTGTTACTAAATCGAAAGTTTACTAAAAGCTTTACTACGAAAACAAATGTACTCAAGGTGAAAGTTTGGAGTTGCCATCTTAATGTCTAAAGCTCTTTGTAAATTTTATGTGACAATTGGTTTTCTGATATTTTGAAAAACGGGCAACATTGTGTTTCCGCATTAGTAAAGAAATAAACAAAAAGTTCTTACATCCCATACGTAAATAATGTTTATTTAGGCCTGTTTATTAATTATAAAAATAAATTTCCTGAAGAAGCTTTCCAAAAGAAAGCGAAATATTGAATTTATATGTATTAAATCTAATTAAGAAGACCTAAATAAAGAAAACTACTTATTTATTGAAGAAAAAAGGTCGAATAAATATAATAAAAAACAAAACATAATATTGAAAATAGGAGTGTTAGGAATGAGTAGAATCTGATTAAGGATTTGTCTTTCTAAGACTGATCTCTTCATTTAATAGTAGTTTAAAAGCAAACTCGTGCGAGTTTATTAACAGACTTGACAAAGCGTTTGTAATTGCTTATATATCATGTAATTAAGATTTCGATGTTATTACAATAATTGGAATTCAATAAAAATAATATTTTGTAGAAATAATTTAAAGGTGTGATTACTAATTATAATATAATTAATGCGTTAAGGAAATTCTATTTTAACAAAACTTGCTTATTGAGACAAATATCATACTATTACTTCTGCATTTTCGTATTTATTTGAAGTTATGAAAGAAAATAATTATCACCAAAAACGTAAATGAAATAACCTATTGCGTCTGTTAATAAATAAGGAAGTTTCTAAGAAACCTTATGAACACAAAATAACAACAATAAGGTAAAGTCAAATTCGGCGAACTAAAGAAAGAATCAGAACATAAAAATAACTAACAGACAACAAAAAGACACACAAATAATCATAACAACAACCATTCTCTCCGGGGGCACATGATAGTTTTTTTGGAACCTACTATTCCATCTAGACCGGTGTCTTGCGTGGTACAAGGGATCTGGACAATCCACATATTTCCACCGGAATCAGTAGGCTCGCAGAGTTCACTATTTGTCTCTTTAGACATTTAGCTGTTCTCTGGCTGATTATTGAGGTTGGCCTCTATATGGGAGTATCGTGGTGGTTGTGGTTTCAAGGCGCTCGTGAGAGTTTGTGGGTCGGATCATTCAAAATGAACACAATGAATGGTTCAGGTCCAGTGAGTATGAATGCCGTCGTGTTCTTAATTATATTAAACTTCATGCGTTCTGGACCAGGAGTTGGTTAGTCTCCAACTCTTTAGCAAGGAGTAAAGGCTGCGATCTACTTCGAGCTTTTGAAATTCCTACTAGAATGGCCTACTAGGGCGTGAATGACGTTCGAATTTATGCCAAGTGGAAATGGCCACCATCTGATATGGCTCACTGCCGGTGCAGATGTAAACCTTATCACGCAATAACAACAACCATATGTGATGACGTAATTATCAATCTGAATGAATGCTGAACCACTTCAAACAGAATATATAAGCTCCCTCTGTTGGGCAATAAAGCAGTTTAAATGACAAATTAATACAACAGCTTTTAGGCGTTAAAGTGGTGATGTATGTATTAAGTGAATAAATTGTGTAATTTAACTCAGTGATTAAAACCATAGATTATGACTAGATAGGACACGGGGAAAAAATCTCGGCAGGTGGCCCGCCACAGTTAACTCCTTTGTTTTCACAAGACAGCATACTATTCAATTTGTGTGCATCTATCTCTTTCATATATAGGAGTTAATGAATTTTATTTGTTTACATTTTTATTTTACAATTTTATGCAAGTTGGCGCAAATATTTAGAAAATGTTGGTTTTTAGCCATAATTTTCTAATTTTTGCGCCAACTTACTTACAACAAGTGAATCCCCACGCAGAGGTGTTATAAAATAGCAAAGGATATAAGAAGAAGGTTAAAAATGTGAGTATTTTTCTCCCTAAGGAACAAGTTTAAATTACTTAATAAAACATTTTATCTTATTTTTAGGAGCCGCAAATGTGTAATGAACTGTCCAGATGTAAGGAAATTCCACCGGTTCCCGAAGAATCTGACAAGGTAATTTTTTTCAAGTTTTTTTTTTATGTATAATGTGTTGACGAACGTTCGTTTATAAAAAAACAAGTGTATTTCCGTGTGTGGTTCCATTTGGCAATTAAATAATGTCCATTTCGATTGTGATCATTATGTAGAATGTGCTCCTTTCTTTCTATGCAATAAATTTAATTACACATTTTATCTTATTTTTTAGGAGTGTATTAAATAATTACAAGTATTTGCCTTATTTTCCAAACGCAGAAGTCAAACGCAAAGAAGCATTAAATAAGTTAACTGAAGCTTTAGTGGACCATTTCAATTTTTAATATATATACTAATTTTACATAAAATTAATTGTCTTGTTCTAAATATACTTATTTCGTTTCCACTGTGGTGCAGATATGTATACATAAATCAGAAGCGTTTAGATTCGGAGGCGAAGCAGTTGCATGTAAGAGCTACTTATTTTGCAAAACGAACTCAACAATGGCTGCAAATAATAGTTTAATAGTGCTAAGAAAGTATAGGGTGACGTGGAGAATTTGGCCCAAAGTATAGAGTCTGATATGCAAGTCAACAGCGGTGGCATATAATCGTTCCACATCATAAACAATATTTTAAATATTAAACAAATGTCGCTATATGTTATACTTATGTATGTATATCTACGGTAAAAAATACCGTACCGGCTTTATTTGTAATTATAAATTTAAGACTTTTTTGTTCCTTCAATGAAATACAAATAGTTTTATAAAATTTACAACTAAATTATTTTATTTATTTATGTAATTAATAATTATAATTAAAAAGTAGAAAACATTGATTTGAAAAATTAAATTTGCTTGTTTGGTGGAATAATATCGAATATTTTTAAAAATGTTTACAATTCAGCTTCTCTTTATTCAAGACCGTCATGCGTGGTGAAGCGCCACATCCCACAAGAAGTGATGCAAGTGATGCATATTTTAGCAAAACATGATGAATCTAGATTGGACAAGGTTGAAAAAAATCATGTTTTTGTGAAGTAAACATTAAAATTTACAAAAGTTCTTTTAAGGGCTACGGAATATTTAAAAAAAGGAGATAAAATATAAAAAAACATTTTTCTTGTTATCTTGATTGCATATTTTTCACATATAATATTCTGCCTCTGCAGGAATATTTAAATATTTAGGCTCCATAAAGTTTCTGTAAGCAAGAAGGTAATGCATATATATGGTGTCCAATTCTGCTGATTTTCATCACTGCATCAGTACAAAAGTAACTTACTTTTTATTTTCAGACAATGCTAAGAACTCCGGTTCTGCCAATTTTCCACAAGCCAAACACCAATGTGTGAATTTTCAATTTATCTCATTTTTGTTATTTTATAGCCCTCAAAAGGGCATTTAAAAGTCTTAATTTATCTCTTTTTAAAGTTTTTTATAGCTCTTAAAATATCTGTTTTTATAAGCGCTGGATATATTATTTCCAGCCAAAACTTGTGCCCAGTTTCAACAGTGTTTGACCAGCCATTTACCTTTTACAAACAAAATATATTTTGTTATCCTAAAACCTGAGAACAGAAAAAGATTTTCCTTTTATATGAATGTAATTCACTTGCTATTTTTAGGAACACTTACCATTCAGAGTACAATTTTGATCATTCCATCAACCATGCTAGTAATTCCACATCTATGTAGGTAAGTGCCTGTAAACAAAAAGCAAATTTTGTTAATAAACTAATGAATCCCATTAATATTATTAAAAATTTTAAAATTTTACAAATTTTCAAACTTTGCCAACAAATATTTTTTTGTTTATTTTGTGGCTGTCAAATATTTTTTTGTTCAGGGGTGGACACGATTTGTATGTATAGCTGCTTGCTTTTTCTCATTGTTTTTTAGGATGCCACTCTATATCCGCTCTCTTCAATAAAGGGGTTAATTGCAAATGTTGAGTGAATATTTTATAAGTCAATTCTAAGGAATCTGGTTTATTTGTGATTAAAACGCTTGCATATGTAATTGCTTAACTATTGCTTAGGACAAAGGTGCAAGTTAGTTCCTTGTAGTAGGAATGAATCAAAAAGAAATTTATTTTTTCTTACTACACCGAATCGTGTATGTTTTATTCATAAACTTTCTTAAGACTACTGTACCATTGTTACTTAACAACTATTTATAATAAAGATAAATTCTTATTTCCTTTGTTGGGAAAATATGTTTTTGTTGATTATTGTTTATTTAGGGTTATTTAAGGTTTTCCCTAATTTATGAGATAATTGAAGAAATGCGTACTGATAACATTGACCTTGTTCGATGTTGTTATCTGTCGTCTTCTTTGTTCAGAATTGAACATGTATTAACTCCCCTCCTTCTTAAAACAAAGTGTCCTCACTTTTTATACAGAGTTTATTGCTGCTCTTAATTTTGCTAATTCCAACTCATAAGTATGTTCAGCAATTCTTCTTCTTTCTATTTGTTTTGTTTCTTTGTAGACATTAAAAAATTTTACTATAATGTACATACATAAAATTGTTCCCAAAATTCCAAGTGTACAATAAATGGTAAAACGTATTGGATGATGTTCTATAGGGATTAAATATTTCGACATTTCCTGTATGTTTGAAAATTTGTGGTTGGAGTCTGAAGATAATATATGAAGGATTTCCAATTGTTCATCGTGTCTTTGGTGTATAGCTTCCTTTATTTCTTGTTGGTGGTTGAAATAATCTTTTGCGTCTATGTTTGTTGAAATATTAAATTGGATTAACTTTGGCCCTTTGATTATTTGGCCATTCCAAATATGTTCATTATCGGTAATGATGTAACCATTCTCTAGTACTGTGAGTGGTGCATTATTTTCTTGAATTATGTCGCATTTAGCTGGCTTATTCTCTAATATATTTATAGTACAATTATTTGATTTGTTAATTTTACAAATATTATTTCCCATGTAATTTTTGCATTGAATTACTGGAATATAATTAGCATTACAAAGAGCAATCTTTTTATCTAAAACTAATTTTCCATGCTTATTTGATAGAGGATATATATTATAAAGTTTACATATTTTCTTAATTATTGGATATTTATAAATTGTAATTATAGCTTGATTGTAAAAACAAACGTGAATGTCTGCATACTCTAGTATGTCTATCATCGGTAAGTCAAAAGCTTCATTAGACATGATTTCCTTTATTTCATTTAGATTCAATGTTCCTGAATAAAAATTTCCGTTTTTAGCAAAATTTATTGTGTTTGTTATAGCTTCAAGTTCACGATATACTTCATTGATTATCATAGTATCTACAATAGTCTTAGGATCTAGTGTTTCTTAAATTTTCTCAAAGCGTGAGTTTATTATTTTTTGTTTGTTATTATTTTCAATTAATTGATTAAGTCCTGTTTTTATTTCTATTAAGTCGTCATGATCTGGTGTCCCGGTGATGAATTTTAATATTGAACCTAAAAAGTTTAGTGCCCTTTTCCCACGATAAGTGTTCGGTATTAATTGTGTCTTTAATGATTCAATTCTGTTTATTAATATCTGTTCTTCCTGGCTTTGTTCTATATTATACAGACCTTGCATTATTTCTTCATACGGTCTTAGTATCCTAGACAAGTTAGCTACGTGATATAAATATGATGTATCTTTGAATAAATATACAGGGTCTATTTCTACAAGTACGTATTTTTTGTCTGTTAAATCAGTTATGCTGTCGCCAAAGGCAAATGCAAGAAATATAATCACGATCCCTGCTGGTCTGTACATTGCGTGGTTTGTTTACGTATATTGTATTTATGTATTATCTTACCCTTTGCTGTTACAATTGTGTCTCTATGGTCTTCTTTTACCTTGTGTTGTGAATACTTAATATTATTTTTATTACGGCGGTGTGTTTTAGCGTATATTATATCTCCTTCCTTGTAAATTATTGGATGTCGGTTTTTATTGTGATAGTTAAGCAATTTAACCTGTTTATCCTCAAGTTCGTTGTAGGCATGGCAGACCATTCATTCGCTTAAAAAAAGCGCTTCCAGTTTCAAAATCATCTTCAGTGTGTTGAGGTTGGATGGATTGGAGGTCCTCTTCATGTGTTTGATGTATACGCTGAACCTTATTTGCATTAAAGTTGTAGGATGAATGATTCCTTTCTCTTTTTTCAGGCATTTGATTGTTGCTGCGGAACGGATTATGATGTGCTGCATTATTTTGTGGAGGATTGTTATTATTCCATCTTTGTTGTGGTGAGAAGTTTGTAGGCCTTCTATATTGTGCTGAGTTGTCGACTTCCATTGGTTCGTCGTTATTTCGTCGTGATGATGGGTGATGATGTTGTTGCCGAACCTGATATGTTGATCTCAGTTGGTGATGATCATTAACTCGGTGATGTGTATGCCGTTGTTCATTACGATATTCTTGTCGCCTTATGTTAGTATTTTCGAAATGAATATCTTGGTTATCATGATATATTGTACAGGCAATGGCATATGCCTCCTCAAGACTCTTAGGGTTATTTGCGTACAGTATCCCTTTCGTGTAGCTGCTACGTAAACCCATGATAAAGGTACGTACTGCATCATCATTTACATCTAATAGTCTTGCAGTCCTCATTCCTTCATCTGCTGTTTCAATTTTTTGTTGTATAAGGGTCAAGGCTTGATGAATCTCATCATGGTATTCGGTTAGTGATTTATTTCCTTGTTTGATCCTCAGCATATTATCCCTCAGTACCTTTAAGGGACGTTTATCCGAATACGTATAGTCCAGGCGATTTATTATTGCATAAAAATTGAGTTCTGTACCATTCACAGATAGAACTTTTGATGCAGCGCCAATAATTTTTGTACGGATTATACATACGCAATTATAATACTCAGGGCTGTTCATGAATTGTTTTATATTTTCCATTTGTGTTCATACCTGGTTTCTCCAGGGATTATATTCACCCTCTAGTCCACAGAATGTTGGTAAGCATTTAAAAATGTCTATATTTATTTGATTGGCATTCATTATTTGCGGTTTTAGTGCTGGCATTGTTGGCACTGTAGTTACAGCCAGTGGTGATTGGTTTTTCAAAGTTTCGAAGTCTGTTTTTAAAGATGCCAGTTGCTCGGTTAGCACTTGGATGTGAGCTTGGAGTGTTGCGGCTTCGATCATGTTGATTTCTTCTTCTAATGGGCGTCGTGAATTAAATAGTTGTTTTCGTTTTTCTGTACGAGGATCCAATGTAAAAAATTCAAAATTCACCTTTGTTTTATTCTTAGGAATGATCAATTTTATTTTTATACTTTTTCAGCAATTTTTGTTTTTTAGCATAGAACTTTTTATTTAAATATTTATTTATGTATTTATTTCCAATTTTTCAGGAACTTTATTTCATCCTTCTTCAGGATCGTGGTTTTTTTATTTGGCTGGGAATACAAGATTATTTCGCTTGTATCCCGGTTGAGCCCCCAGTTAGTTCCTTGTAATAGGAATGAATCAAAAAAAAATTTATTTTTTCTTACTACACCGAATCGTGTATGTTTTATTCATAAACTTTCTTAAGACTACTATACCATTGTTACTTAACAACTATTTATAATAAAGATAAATTCTTATTTCCTTTGTTGGGAAAATATGTTTTT
Source organism: Trichopoda pennipes (assembly GCA_030448955.1). Taxonomy (NCBI): domain Eukaryota; kingdom Metazoa; phylum Arthropoda; class Insecta; order Diptera; family Tachinidae; genus Trichopoda; species Trichopoda pennipes. The sequence continues at coordinate 4,494,012 of JASKUP010000004.1, read as the reverse complement.
GTTGATTATTGTTTATTTAGGGTTATTTAAGGTTTTCCCTAATTTATGAGATAATTGAAGAAATGCGTACTGATAACGTTGACCTTGTTCGATGTTGTTATCTGTCGTCTTCTTTGTTCAGAATTGAACATGTATTAACTTGCAGCAAAAAGCAAATAAAAAGAAAGAAACGCTTTTACTTTGACTGACTATATGTTTCTTTCTGCAGCAAAGCAATCAGCAGTGCAATTACTTTGAAACCGTTTGCTGTTGCCGCAAACTATCCACAGACGCGACACGACTCGCTAAAAGTATGAGTCGTGAGTTTTGTTTTGATTATGTGTTTCTAGTGCAAAATGGAATTAAACGTTTTTAACGTGAACAAATAAGGGTAAGTTTTTTGTTAACATTACAAAATTAAAAAATAATTAAATATTTATTAATTTACTACTTATAGGATAAGCCTAATACGGCGACTCTGTTTAATAGTATTAAAAAAGTACAACAATATTGGCAAATAACATGTAAGTATGTAACCTGTAAAAATTTTAAATAATGAGTTTTTCATGTTAACATTTTCCTTTAAATTTTGGGAGTCACAGATGCATTAAATGATGTCCGCCTGGAGAAAAGGTGCAATGTTTTCCCAAGGATTCTAAATGGAAATCTAATTATTCCAATTATTTGGGTCTGTGTGTATGTTAAGATTCCGCCTTTTCATTTTATCTTTATTTAAGAATTAATCTATGTTAATTGTGCTAGATTCCTTTATCATATTCTCATAAAATACTTATTATTCCAAAATTGCAACACGCTGCCGTAGGAAAAGCATATGTAGCGCAATTAACGTAGACTAAGTTATGATTTCAAATAATAAATTTTTTTATTAGTAATTGTAGATTAAAGTTAAATCATGTTTTTAATTTTAGATGCATCAAAGGAACGTTGGCGGGTTTCAAAAAGTTGTTGTGAATGCAAATATCAATCTTTAATGTATGAAAATAAAAACTATTAATAAACATATTGAATAAATGCTTAATGAAATTATGTTGTTTGGTTGTCCTCCGCCAGTAAATGAAATAATATTGCCATTTTCCGGCCTAACTGGCTAGGATGGCGAGCGCTTTGGATGCGAATGCCTCATTCTCAAGCCGTGGCTTAGTTTGTACTGGTGAGTCAGTGTTGGCGTTCAGGCTGTTCCGTTATTAGGTCCATATATATTCAGGTAAGCAGAATACCAGCAACTTGCATTCGCATCGAAAGCGCTCGCCATCCTAGCCAGTTAGGCCGGAAAATGGCAATATTATTTCATTTACTGGCGGAGGACAACCAAACAACATAATACCAGACACAGCCAGTCAGGCTAAGGTAATGCTAAACAAACTAACTAATAAGACTTTACAACTGCACAAGGCGATCGCAAACCTACGCTACAACAAACAATGTATTGACAACAACATTACGCCACGCTACGCAACTGTTAACATCACCACAAAAACCTACGCTTCACAGCAGGCTAAACGTACAGCAGAACTAACACGGATAAACACTGAAATACGCTCACTTTATATCAAAAAAGACAAACTTAACAAGGAATTATATAGAATTCACTTAGAGGTAGCCGACATATTGACTAGACATAAAATATTCCATATATTTCCACCATTTTTACACAATCTACGCGATAGGGTACAAAACCAGATGGATGAAAAATACAAACGAATGGAGCGTAAATTTACAAAGCTAACAAAACAAACCGACAATCACAATAGGATTGAGTTTCATTCACGCGTCAAAAACCTAACAGATATACGATTCAATGAAAACGAGACAAAACTGATGGAAAAAGGATTGAAACATAATTTACCTTTTGACAGAATACAGAAGACGATTGAAACACAGATTGTAGATGCTGAGGCAACTATCGCTCAATTACCAACCGACCGCCAAGAACACATGAGACACAGAGTGGCTGACATACTCGAGAGAACGATAAAAGAACACAATAAAGTAAAAACGAATCCAAACGAGCAAAAAATTGCTAAACCGATAAGGGCAAAATTACGAGACAATGACCTAATAATTACAAAGGCTGACAAAGGAAATACGACAGTAATAATGCACAAAGAAGATTATATAGGCAAAACACAACAATTTATATAGCAGACCAACTGCACTAAATTCAGGAATGATCCAACTGAGTCTTTCCAAAAGGAAATACGCAACCAATTAAAACGATGCAAAACTTTTACTGACGGAAAAGTATGCATGTACATTAACATTCACACAGGACCACCGACGCTCATAGCACAACCAAAAATACACAAGGAAAACATACCAATGAGACCCATTATAAACTACAGATCTGCACCGGCATACCACCTAGCTAAACACCTCACCAGCGTACTTAAGGAAAGGATAAATTTACAAAACACATATACTATACGTAATACACAAGAACTCATTGATAAACTTAAGGACATCAAAATAACCGAAAACACGCGACTCGTTTCCTTTGATACCAAGGATCTATATACTTCAATACCAACACATGAAACCTTAGATATTCTACGCAACACACTAGACAATTTGTACGAAAGCCAATACATCGCTGATATTATAGATATTGCAAAAACGATAATAAAACAGAACTACTTTAAATTCAATAACAACTTCCACAAATTACCTGACGGACTCGGTATGGGAAACCCAACTTCCGCTATATTCATGGAAATTTTCATGCAACATCTCGAATCACTACACGTAAAACACTCATGGAAAAACACAAAATAACTCATTACTATAGATACGTAGATGACATTATATGCATCTTCGAGCAAAACAACGGCGAACAAATTCTAGAAAACTTAAACACAATTCATGATAAGATTACATACACAATGGAAAAAGAACAAGACAGAAATTGACATTATCTGACATCACTATAACACGAGGAACTGACTATTTAACATTCGACATCTACAGAAAACCAACAACAACGGACACTACCAACCACAACACCTCAAACCACCTTACCCAACACAAACTAGCACCGTTTAGACATATGATACATAGGCTTGGGATAATTCCACCTACTCCAGATAGGTACAGGAGGGAACTCGACACAATCTACGCCATAGCTATGAATAACGGCTACAAAACCACTACCATCGATAAACTACTTAGACAATACAACACTAAGACCAGAAATAGAGAAGACAAAGAAACAGCCGATACAACACGACGGCACACTTTTACTTACACAGGACCAGAAATATACAGATTAACTAACCTTTTTCACAAAGAAGGAATACTCACAGCATTAAAAAGTGGAAACACCCTCAGACACTATTTCAGAACAACGACAGAAACAACTGACAAATTTAATTCCAGCGGGGTATACACACTTACCTGTACCTGCAAACGAACCTACATAGGGCAAACTGGCCGAACACTAAAAACAAGGTTTACAGAACACATACGCTCATACAAACGGAAAAGAGAAGATTCAAACTTTGCATTACACCTTGGCACTCACGGACACACACCAAGGGAAATAGATGAATGTATGACATTATTACATCCTAGCAAAAAAGGACGAAGACTAGACATTCTTGAAAATATGGAAATCTACAACACAAAAACATTCAACAACGACATTATAAACGAACAGGTAAACACGACCTCAGACACAATTTTCACACCATTGAAACTACTCATGCAAACGGGCAAACGAAAAACACCCTCAGACGGACACACGTACCTATATAACAGTAAAAGACGGAGGCATCGATAAATTCACTTTGCATACAAATGCCAGGTGGCTGGTATTCTGCTTACCTGAATATATACGGACCTAATAACGGAACTGCCTGAACGTCAACACTGACTCACGAGTACAAACTAAACCGCGGCTTGAGAATGATGCATTCGCATCGAAAGCGCTCGCCATCGAATACAAACCAGCCAGTTAGGACGGAAAATGGCAATATTAGCTAAATGAAATCTTTTTAATATAATTTTTTAATGACGACATTTTTACTTTTGGTATGTTATTAGACGTGATATTTCCATAAATGACTGCTGTTGGTAAATTTGGCAGTAGTATATTCGTGATGAGAACTTGCTTCACTAACTTTTCCTAGTAGATGAGGTTGTAATTGAGGTGGTTATGGTTGCAACCTACTCATTAGATTTATCTTTTAGGAATAGTAAATATGCTTGCTCTCATCAGCAGAAGTAGTGTGTACCGTGGAATATATAGGAATAATTTACGATTGCAGTAGCATAATTAACATCTTTACCGAATTAGCGTTCGATAGAATTTTTTCTAAAATTAAAAATCAGTAATTAGTTAAAAGTTTGAATTAGTTATTTACCTGTAATACTGTTTATTATTTATTAATTCGTAAGGAATAGTGAAACTTCTGGCGTAACTGGTGTTAAGATTCATGTTTGAGGAAAAGTTAATTTGCTTGCCCTTATCAGCAACATTTAACATGTTTTATTAATTTCTGTTATGAACAAGTTAAAACATTTACTCTCACTCTCATACTCTCGTATGGTTTAGAGTGAACGCAATTACGTTTTAATAAATTTGACGTCCGCTTCTTTGTAAATTTAAAAAGCTTCTTACAAAATTCTTAACTATGAATTAAATTTTTCTTACCTAGTGGATATTTTACACTACCTGTTTAGTTACAAATATTTTGGTACAATATGTCCAAATTTTGTGTTATTTTATTGTTCACTTACATTTTAACACCAAAATAATAGGTCAAAAAAACTTTCTAAACCAAAATTATTATTTAATTACATATTTTAGATAAATTAAACAAAATATAAATACCACGAGTCCGGGGTTACTTTTTGTAATTACATTAAGTTTCTAGAATTTATGACGTTTTGCATGTGCCCATTTTTAACGAGCGTTCTTCAAATGAATTATTTGAAGTTAGACTTGAATTTGTTATATTCTGTCTAAGTTGAAAGATATCAGATGGGAAGTCTAAACAAATTTTTATTTTTCAATTTTTCTTTACAATTAAGCACCTAAACGAAAATAATTAATATCTTACCATTTAGAAAGAATATAACGAAATCAAGCCTGACTAGAAACACTTCATGTCTATGTTGATTAAATAGTTCAACTAATTTGAATATTCAATATTACGTTAAATAGTTACTGCAAAATTTTAAGTCTAATTAAAAAGAAGAAAACACATAGTAGGTTTAAGGAATACGTAACTAACAATATCTATTTTTATTATTTCACAATTTAAAAATATGTAAATTCATCCCTTCATCCTAATAAAAAAATAGTTTTTTTTTTATTTTCCATACTTAACCAATGTTCGACTATAAACAAAATATTGTCCAACATCATACATCTTTTTATACTTAGAGTATTACAACTACTTTTCAATAATAAGTATTAGGGAGTTTAAGTATGAGTATGACAGATACTCATCATATTATTTGCTTACAACCAGTTCTAGTCATTCATGCATTAGGTATACATTTTTAAGTTCGTTGTGTATAAATAATTTTTGTTATAAGTATTAAGTACACCCATACACTCATAGAAAAAACGGCAGGAAATCAACAATTTCAACCTTAAATCAACAAAAAACAGCCGTGAAAATGAGCTAGGGTTGGAAATTATATATTTAACAACGTTCAACATCAAACAACGTTAATCCGAAATCGAGGTAGATTGAACGCTAATTTAATAATGCTTGAAGTTAAATTAAAAAAATGGCATCTTTGAACCAAAAATGAGAGACATTATATCAAATATTTTCTACGTCTATTTAAAACAGAAACATTTTCAAATCAAATACGTGCATATTTAAATTAAGAGTGTGCAGCTTCGCTTTAACATGGTAGCGTTTTTAAATTAAAAACGTCTACCGTCGATTTAAGGTTGATATTTTCCCACTACAGTGGGACAGAGATTTATATTTTCTTAACATACTTACCAAAATTTTTACCGTTTATAAATCAAAAATTTATTTTATGATTTGTTTTTTTTTTTATTAAAAATTATAAATATTAGTGAATATATAATAAATTTAATAATATAAAAAAATAAAAATTAATTACAGTTATAAAAAGTTACAAGTCTTTGTGTTATTTATTACATATGAATGAAAAGGGTATCCATTAAAATATTTAATATTTAAAATAAAAATTTAATCAAATTCTTTTATTCATTCATAAGATTCAAAATGAGTATCAGACTGACTTAAAGATAATAGATAACATAAAACATATATTTCATTTAACATTTGTACCGACTTGAAAAAAATTGTTTACCTTTGCAGTCACCTCACTGGAAAAAATCTCACATATGTCATCAACAATGCCAAGAATCTCATTTGCTTAATCGGATTTTCTTCTATTATAATATTTATAATGTCGTCACGTCTGTTAGAATTTTGTTCTCTTTATAAAAAACTAAACAGGATTGGCCTTTAGATCTTTGCTTTAATATATCTAATAAATCTTTGAAAAAAAATAAAAGTGCAGATATAAATATAAAAAATTATGTGTATATGTTAATTATTTTTACAATACAAAGCTTATTTAAAACACGTGTAGAGTACCTTCACTTCACCTCCAAATTCCTTCGAATTCTTTAAACATATTTTATAAGTAAATTATTCAGACCATTTCAATGTTGTTAAATAAACACTCTAATTTCAATAACAAAATTATTTTGAAACTTAAAACATAGGCGCACACGCCAAATACATTTTTCTTGTCATATGATGCCTCACTCCAAAACAAAACTATAGTTTACTGTCAAGTTCAGAGACCCACTTAAATTTAAGTCAGCCTAAGCAAAATTTTATTGTATAATATTTTCTTTTTTTTTTAATTTTATTAATCTTTACTTGTAATAATGTTTACCTATTATTGTGTATTTTATTGATGAGTAAACAAAAAGAATTTTTGTTATTAATCTTTACTTGTAATTATGTTAAGTTATTATTGTGAATTTTATTGATGAATAGACAAAAAGAAAGTATAAAATAAAGTCTTTCTATCAGAAAGGCATTCAGTCTTAATCTGGTAGTTGGAAGGCAGTCATTTGCCCTAACGTTAAATATCTCTCTTTTCTTAAAAGGAAATCTTTAGACGGCAGGTTTGCCCTAAAGCTCTTTCCATATGGAATTCAGTTTACTAACATTATAGATACTGTTAACTAAAAAGGAATATAAGGGCATTTAATTTTAAAAACAAAATAAATACATTTCATGGCGATCCTGCCAATCCTGCCAGGCCTTCCAACGATCCTTCTGAAATCTTTTTAAGCAAAATCAATTTTCGAATTCTTTACGAAGGACAATATAGAAATATTTCAACAATTATATGGAGCGACCAAAGAAGCTATCCATACAGCAGTACAGGGAAAGACGTGAGAACAACAAAGATACCCATCGTGTGGCTATCCCCAAGGAAAATTTAAAGATAAAAACCCGAGGAGGATATAAAAAACGCCTTAGAGTGGAAAAGGCAAAAATTAATGCCATAAAGAGAACATCGGTAAACCAACAGACAGGCAATAACTTCTCAAAGGTATTAGGAGCTGACTTTGCTTAAGAACAACTTAACAAGGAGCTCAGAGCAAAAATACACCAGAGACAACAAAAAAATTGGGAAGCAATAGAAGAAAAGTTACGCTTATGGGGAACTGGTTTTCAACAGAAAGGAAGGAGGAAATGATCCTAAACCAAACAGCAGCCAACAACAGCAGCTTTTTGGACAACAAGATTATAACAATTGATGTAATCATCTTATTCACCACTTTCATAATAATTTTATACATTATACATAGAATTAATAAATATTATAAAACTTATTTACACAAACATTTAAATAGAAGTAAGAAAATAGTTTAAGATAACAAAAAAAAATTTTTTTGACAAACAAATACTAAATAAATATTTCTCTTAATGTATTAACAAAACAAAAATATATTACTAAATAAAATGAAATTTAATAAGTACATTTTAGATGAATATGAATATTGAAGAAATTGTAAGGACTCTGTCAGGGATATTAGATAACCCAAAAAAACAGGGAACAAGAAAATATAAAGTAGAAACTCTATTGCAAAAATTAAAAGACATAGAAAACTTAAAAATTGAATTTGAAAAACTTGAAGCTAGCTCTGACATAGATTACAAAAAACTCACTGAGACAAAAGAACGATTAACAGAACAAAAAAACGATCAAGAAAAAACAGAACAAAGAAGTTCAAATAACATTTCGACACAAAACATGTCAGAATTCGATATAAATACATCATTAAAAAAAGTACCAGAATTTACTGGGAACTACAGGGACTTACCATCATTTTTAAAGATCACAGAGTTGATCTATATGACATTAAATGAACAGAGTAAGAAAACATTTATAGAATTTATTAGGGAAGTAAAATTAAACAACAAGGTAAGGACAGCAATTGGAATTTTAGACCCAATTGACAATTTCGATAAATTACAAATTGAACTATCAAAGCTATACAAAAATCCATTGATCATCCCAGAAATTTATTCAAAACTTAATTGCTATACGCAAAGAAATCAAAACGTGGCTACATTCAGTGACCATATACTACAACTCATCTCCGAATTGAATACATTACAAATCACAGAGCTGGAAGGAACAGTAACGAACGAAAGAAAAGATGACATCATTAGAAATAACCAAAAATATGGCTTAACCATTTTTAAAAATAATTTAAACGACAACCTAAGACAAGCGATATGCTTAACCCAAACAAAGACATTACAAGAAGCCATAAACTTGGCAAAAGACCTAGAAAGAACTACCAATACCTCTAGACAAATTATGTATTTTAGTCAAAACAATATCAGAGGACGAAACAATTACAGAGGACATAACAACACAAACATACAAGGACGTAATACCTTTAACCAAAACTATGTTGGACAAAATTTACACCGTGGAAATAATTACAGAGGAAATCATGGGTACCGTGGACAAAATCATAAGGCAAATAACTGTTTCAGAGCTAATAATAACAATTATAATAGAAGTAATTATAACAATAACTTTAGATACAGCAACAATTTTGGAAATCAGTACATTCGTGGACATAACAGAGGGCAAAACAACAACCGTGGAAACTTTAATAATAACAATAACAGAATTAGAGTAATGCAAGAGGGAAACGAGTTTTCCCCGGAGGAGGGACAACTAAGCGAAAGTCCAGCCCCGGGTACCCAAAATTAAATATTTTCAGAATATCGAGGAATGCTACGAATATAATTTCTTTAAGATGTACAGACTCTAATACAAATCTATCTTTTGTAATAGACACGGGAGCAGACGTGTCTGTCATAAAGCCAAAAAATCTAAATGGCGACTTATTCTTCAATGACCTGGATAGATGCAAATTAACAGGGATATCAAACGAAATTATTTACTCAAAAGGAGTAACGGACATAACATTAGATTTTGGCGATAAATCGTATATTCAAAAATTCAATATAGTAGACGACAAATTTCCTATACAAACTGACGGAATATTGGGACAGGATTTTCTGAAAGATTGCCTTTGCAAAATCGACTTAGAAACACATACTATAACACTCGTTGTTAATGATGAAGAGATCATTTTATCTATTCATTCAGATTTATCTGAAATTTCGGATATAATTATTCCTGCAAGATCGGAAATAATTCACCGAGTAAAATTAGATCTTACTGAGGACAGCGTCGTGTTCAATAAAGAAATTCAAAAAGGCGTATTTCTAGGAAACTCCATAGTACCCAAAGAAGGATTTGCTCACATAAGACTACTTAACGTTAACGATAGTGAAATTCGTATAAAAAATCTAAAACTTGAAACAGAACCCTTAAATAACTATTACATAATTACCCAGAAAAATAAAGATAATTTTGACAAAACACGTTTTCAAAAATTATTAAAAATTTTAAATTTAGATTCAGACGACAAAATGGCAAGGGATTCATTATACAAAATTTTCGAGCAATTCCCAGACATTTTTCATATAGAAGGGGAAACTTTGAGCACTAATAATTTTTATACCCAACATTTGAGTATAAACGATAAAACACCTGTATATATATAAAATTATAGATTACCTCAGACTCAGCTTGAAGAAATAGAAGAACAAGTAGAAAATTTATTGCAAACTGATATAGTGGAACCATCAGTGAGCGCCTATAATTCACCACTTTTGGTTGTACCAAAGAAAAGTAGCGAAGACAAAAAAAAAATGGAGGCTTGTAGTAGACTACTAAAAAAAAAGATAATTAATGATAAATTCTCATTAACAAGAATAGAAGACGTACTAGACAAACTGGGTCGCGCAAAAAATTTTTCAACGCTCGACATGACAAGCTCTTTTCACCAGATAACGCTAGACAAACACTCAACACACTTGACTGCATTCTCCACAAGACAAGGTCATTTCCAGTTTAAACGTTTACCATTTGGACTCAAAATATCTAGTAATAGCTTTCAAAGAATGCTCACAATAGCTTTGAGTGGTTTAGATAGCAATGCGTTTTTATACGTAGACCATATTATAGTGTTTGGCTGTAGTCTAAAACACCACAACAGTAATTTAATTGCAGTTTTTAAAAGACTACGAATATATAACTTAAAATTACATGCGAGCAAGTGCGTATTTTTAAAATCCGAAGTCGTATACCTAGGTCATCTGATCACGCAAGACGGCATAAGAACAGACCCATCAAAATTTGAAGTGATAAGAAATTACCCCGTACCCAAAAATAGTGACGATGTTAGGAGATTTGTAGCTTTTTGCAATTATTATAGACGTTTTATACACAATTTTGCTCAGATAACCAAATGCCTAAATAATCTTCTAAAGAAGGAACAAGTATTTGATTGGACTGACGAATGCCAGAAAGCATTCGAATCACTGAAGGAAAAACTAATCAATCCACCTATTTTACAATATCCAAAATTCGAGCAACCATTTGTGCTCACAACAGATGCATCTAACTTCGCACTCGGTGCAATACTTAGTCAAGGAGAAATAGGAAAAGATTTGCCAACATCATATGCAAGCAAGACTTTGGTAAAACATGATATAAATAAACCGGTCATAGAAAAAGAACTACTCGCGATTCACTGGGGAATAAATTTCTTCCGTCCATACCTAATGGGTAGGAAATTCACCGTGGTAACAGACCACAGACCTCTAATATCCTTATTTTCACACAAAAATCCTTCGTCCAAGATGACAAGGATTAGACTTGATTTGTCAGACTATGATTTCGAAATAGTCTACAAGCAAGGCAAAATGAATACAAATGCCGATGCATTATCACGAATAAATATAGACTCAGACATACTAAAGAAAATGATACCAACGGATTGACAATAATAAAATGCTTGTAATGACAAGGGGAATGTCTGCCAAGAATAAGACCAAGGTAGACAAGGAGAACTACAACTCTCATTCGAAGTCAGGCCAACTTCACATTTGGGATTGTACATCCATAGCTGATATAAAGAATATAGGAAGATTAAAATTCGTATACGAAAAAATACAGATAAATAAGAATGGGGATATAATAATCCGACTAGAAAGAGTTTTGTTGTCCATTCCAAACTGAAAAAATAAATGCATGCTAAATATATGCATATAATTTTCAAAAGAGTTAACCTTTTATTTACTTCTTTTTTACGCCACATGAATAACTTCTCACTAACTTCCAATTGCAGGCCTAAGTGTGGAATTGCTTCGACGAGGTCTTCTTTTCTCACATATTGTAATCACCGATATGTTAGGTTACATGCTGAAATTTGTAAGCTTTTGTACCATGTGCGACGTCAAAAGTTTAAGTTGAAATTTATATTCTTACCTTACAATACTAGCAATAATTGCATTAGATTAAAATCCATTAATAGTTTTTTTAAGTTCTCCAAATCAATTTCGTTCACTGGTTGTGAGCAACCATTAATTAAAATTTCACTTTCAGTAACTCGAATTTTTCCATTTTGTATTTTTAAATTAAAATAATAAATATTAAACTCAAACATTTTATTTGTCTATTTTCCTTTTCTGTCTGCCACTGACAAATGAATGTTTTGATAAATAAGTTGTATAATAACGTATTACAACGTTGATTGTAAAATTTTCGAACTCATTTCAAAAATGTCTAACATGAATTCAACAATGCATTGTTGATTTAAGAATGCAACGACGTTAATTAAAATAAAGTTGTCGATATCTTTAATCCATCATTTTATTAATAAATTCAAAGTTTCTTCTTAATTGAATATTAGTTTGTTTATTTTTGAATCAAAGTTGACTTTGTAAAAATACCATGTCGAAGAATTTCATGTTGTTTTATCTTAATTCAATGTTGGACGTTTTAAAATTAAAAAAACTCTTTTTTGTTTTTTACTCAAATATGAATTTTATGATTGTACTATTTTGTTTTCATGTGGTTTTTCTTTATTTCAAGGTTGTTCTATTTCAGTTTAAAGTTGAAATGCTCAACGTTGAAAAATTTTCGTTTCAACTACGATATGCTTCGATTTTAAAATGCGATTTTTCTTATTTTACCGAAAATGAGTATAAGTAAGTATTTTCTATGTTATAAGTATGGGTATACTCAATGAATAAAATAATGTGTAAGTACTTAAGTACATTTATTTTATAAGTACTTATGTCAGTCTCTGTCGTAGAGATGTTATATTTGATGAACATCAGCGAGATGTACATGACGTAGCAGAAATAAAAGAAAAAGTCTGTAATGAAAAAAAAAGAAAAAGTACTTGATACAAATTTAAACGAAAGCCCTAGAACGTGTAAAAATCGTACGGCACCAATTCCACGAAGCCCATATAATGCAAGAAGTGGCGTAAAAATTCAATGTGAAAAAATTGTTGCAGAATAATGTATAGCTGAACTAGAACTGACTTCTTTAGTAGAGGCGTTAAATGATGTTAATGAATGATGAAGAAATAAATTCGCTACATAAATTTAAAACCTGGAATTTGTTTTGTAAAATCAATCGATATTTAAACGTAATTACGATGGAAATGGACAAATTGACAAATATAAATGTGGTATTGATTTTAATGAAATATATTCATCCGTTGTACATTATGAATCAGTAAGAACAATTCTAGCAATAGCTTACAAAGTATGCAAATTATACAGTTTGATGTGAAGACGGCCTTTTTGCAGGGCTTTATAGAAGAAGATATTTTTATGACGATGGCCTGATATGTGAAAACAATTATGCTTTGTTATAAAATTTACTGCAAGTTTTACACAAAGAATTTGAAATTACTTACAGAGATGCAGAGTTTTTCGTTGGATTGCAGAGTGATTGACAAAGCAAAGAAGAAGCTCAGCTGTACAAAAACCTGCTTAACCTGTGATGGAATTTTTGCAAGAAAAAGAGGTTACTGAAACAAAATTTCCCTATCGCGAGGCAGTCGGATCATTGATGTATTTAATGGTATGTACTCGTCCTGACATTGCTTATATTGTTGGTATGTTAAGTAGATTTGTAGAAAACCCTCCAATAGTCACTGGAAAGGTATCAACCGAGTTTTCAGAAATCTAAAAGGCACATAAAATGGCGACATTATTTCTGATATAGGTTCTGACTTTAAAAAATTTGCTATGTATTGCGACTTCTATTGGGTTGGTGATGTCAACACAAGGCGTAGCGACATCTACCACAGAAGCTGAGTTTATAGCTTTATGTGCCGCAACAAAAGCTGTTATATTATTGAGAAAACTGTCACCTGATATAAATATAGAACAAACAACTACTTCTGAAACGGACAAATCATATCGATATTCAATATTTTTATACTTTTGATAGTCAGCGTGAAGGAGAAATTGACGTACAATATTTGGAAACATCTAAACAACTACCGATCCTCTAATGAAAGCGCTTACGAAAGATAAATTTTTAAATTTCATAAAATATTTTGATTATTATTTTTATTCGACTTCTTAAATAAATATGTATTAATCTTTTTAACGGCCTTTTTAATTAAATTTTAACAATATATTTTTTCAATATTTCGTGTTCCTCTGGAAAGCTTCTTCAGGAAATTAACTTTTATAAAAACAATAATTATTAATAATTTGAAAAAATTTTTGAAAACAATTGACAAAAACATATAAAATAATTTTCTTCATACATATATATATACAAAAAATTAAAATTTCAAATATTTAAACATACAAAATCAAGGAAATGCAAATTAAATAACAAATTCTTTCTTATGAAATAATTATAACAAATCATGTGTCTTTTGAATTAAGTACCTATAATTCTGCGCTAAATTGTCTGTGTCTGTTTTGAAAGTTATTCTCCTTACTTTTTGTACATTAACAATTTGTAACATATAACGTCTCATATAGTTTTTTTCTATATCTAATACTGATGCTTCCTCAAACTTTGGATAATGATTATATTTCTTACAATGTGAAGATAAGGATGTCTTCTGTATTGAAATATTCCTATATTTTTGGTCACATCTGTGACCAGCTAATCTTGTTTTAAGTTTATCTTTTGTAGTCCCAATATAAACTTTGTCACAGTTCACCTGGTCATTTCCTCCACATGGTATCCTGTATACTACATCAGATATTTCCATTTTTCCTATTTTATCCTTCACACTGCTAAATAATTTATTTAATGTTTTCTGTGCAATTATATATTTATCTTTGTCATATATTTAAGACTGTCTTAATCTTTCTGATACTCCAAGAACATAAGTTAATGTTTTAAAAATGTTTGGTTCTGCCGCAGTATTTCCTAAATTATGCCTATGATTACCAAATTGAGGTTTAATTTTATACTGATTGACTATCCACTCAGATGCTGCCCTATTTATATATGTCCATTTAAAGTCTAGAAAGGTTAAGAATCTTCTATTCCCTTTGTATCACATTTTGTTGTTTTATGTTGTTTATTCGATGTATAGGCGCCTTCATGGCTATGTGTATTTATGTTTTTATGCTGATAAGGATTCTGCTTGGAATTTGTTTTAAAATATTTGTTGTTGTCTCGTGTAGATAAGTTTTCTTAAAAAACTACGCAGATGGTAAAGAGCATACATATTTGTTATTTGCTTGCGTTTTTAGTTAGTAAACAGAAATTTGTTTTTTTTATCTTGCAGTTAGGAACAGCATATCAAATTGTTGTTGTGTGTGTATAAAATTTCTACGCAGTTTGTAACTAGAAATTTTGTTGTTGTACCATAAGTTTTCTTAGCAATCCAAGCAGTTCGTAAATAACATACCCAGTAGTTCGCTTTATTGCTTAATTATTTTATTTTAAAACTTAAGCAAGACACATCCGTAACAATATGTATTTAAAATGTAAGTTTTGAGAATCTAGTTTGATTATAAATTTGTAGTTCTGATGTTGATACGAGCGAATTGACACCCGTGAGGACTTAACAAAATTAAAAAAAAGGAATTTCTGTTTAAAAACTAAGACCCTGACATAGACAAAACCAATAATAAGATGCTCTTAGCGCTGCCGTAGGTGGCGGTAAAAATTCTGCTTAGTTTAAATGCAGTAGGACTGTATAACAAAGACACAGACTGTTAAATGTGGAAAAGAGCTTTCGAAGAAAAAAATACTGTCCAGGGCTTTTCATAGACGTTTTTTAAGCTTTTGCTGAGGCTTTTAGCATCAAGGCTTACGAAAGCATTAAAGTAGCTTCTCGAAATTTACAGGATCATATACTTGTCTGAAGGAAGTGGCTATGGAAATGGTAGTAATGAGAAAACTGTACGCACAAATACATTTACAGATGTCAAATGCTTATATACTGTTGGAAATATTTCAATCTAACAACTTCGCTCAAATTCACTCATTATTTTCTTATAAAAGCATAAGCATGCTAGTTTAAGTTGACATTTGTACTAATTACTGTAAATTATATTTTAATGAAATTAATTATAAAATTTGTTAATAAAATTTGTTACGAAAATATTAAAATTACGTAAAACCAAAATTTAATTGTTTTCTTTAAAATATGAAGCTTGAAATGTTATACAGTAGCGAAATTAAAACAGAAATGAAAGACGGGCAGAAACTGTTTGCTAAAAGTAGACTAAAAGCCAATAATGTGCTATAAAATCCAAGTATGCGGCACTGCACCGTATCATATGCAAAAAATATTAAAAGACAATAAAGCAAAATAAATGACCGTGATCCGACAAAATTGGAGAGATACCGTTTCCTTGGTCGAACATTGGAACA
The DNA here is from genome assembly GCA_030448955.1 of Trichopoda pennipes. Lineage (NCBI taxonomy): Eukaryota > Metazoa > Arthropoda > Insecta > Diptera > Tachinidae > Trichopoda > Trichopoda pennipes. The sequence continues at coordinate 4,477,749 of JASKUP010000004.1, read as the reverse complement.
CGAAGAAAAAATTAGCTTTTTGACTTGAAAATCAAATTTGTTAGATCTAAGGTTCGTTCTCCTTATTTATTAGTTTAAGTATAATTAAAGAATCAATAAATAAATTGTAAAAATATATGTGTGATGCTGTCATTACGAGTATGTCATCATAATTATTAGCAGAAAAATCTTTATACAAGAAATTCTGCTGAATTCCTTTCTTCGTTGTTGCACTATTGCAAACTAGACCGTGAAGGGTAACCTTCTTTATTTTTAATTACTTTTGCTATAAATGCCAGCATTTCTTGGTTTAATTTTAAAATAAGAATAGTAAACTTCAACATGAAATAGTAAAGCTAAATATGAGAATAGTAACTTTTAATGTAAGATTTTTTATTTTTAAATAATTAATGTTAATTATGCATACCATTAATATACCCTGCTTTCTAAGCCAAGAACTGCTGAACATTGATTTTGAATGCTTGTGATTGCACACGTTGTTTGTGTAATTATCTGCACACCTTCTATTAGGCTTTCTACTCTTACTGTCTTGTCTGTTATCGACGAATCGATTCTGCTGTTAAAAAACCTTAACTTTTTTTAAAGATCTCTTTTTTCACGTAACACTTTACCATATATCAAACATTTTCAATGCACTAATTATGCGGCTCAGACGATATTCCTGCTCTTGTACGATTTGTTTAGTTTGAAAATGCAAGGTGCATCTACTCCCTTTAATGGTTGGTATTTGAAGAATATTTAAATTTGTCTCATCAATAAACAAAATTATTTTGTTTTGGGACTAAAATTCTAATAGGCGGCCATTGAACTCCTTCAGCTATTTTTTGCGGTATACTCATATTCATGTTCATTCCCTAAATACTTCAAGGTGTTACATGGAGAATCTAAATGTTCTGATACTGTTTTTGGGATAACTAAATTAAATATACTTTAAAATGAATTATGCAATACAGAATGTTTATTTCAATCATTTTAACAAAACAATTTAAATGAATCTCTACTTTATTGTCTGTAGTTTCTGCCTCTGATATCCCACGATATGCTGCTAATTATGGAACGTAAACGTAGGTACAGGTTGCCGCCAGTCACCATTCACATATGAAAAGCAAAGTAAATGGGTTTTTTATTCCTTTTCTATTTTCTTAATTTTTGTAGACTTTTTTCTTGGCTTTTAATTTTAGATTCCTTCTAAAGGGCGTACATAAAAATGCAGTTCAGCTGTAAAATTTTGTTTTACAATTTGTTGCATTAAATTTTAAATACATTAACTATCAAACAGAAAATTACTCAGATACGGCTGATATCTGTTTCCTGTTTTTTTCAACTTCCGCAAAAATTTTTTTCGTCATAAAAATTTGTAATTAAAATAAAAATTTTAAACAAATTATCTAATTTCTACAGAGGGGTACAAGAAATTAAAATTTATTTAAAATTTTTTTATTTTACTTGCAGTTCATTAGTTCGCAACAAATTTTTTTATAAACCCAGCCCAGTATGTCGCTTTTGTTTTTGTCCGTTAAATGTTGAAAAATACTTGTTTTCTTTTTTGGTCAACACGACCGCACTTCATTAAAAATCAAATTAAGCTAAAAACAATCATTATTCTACGGTTGCACTTTTGCCTTTTACCAATTTATTGGGAAATACTTATTTGTTTAAACTTAAACAAAAATAAAATACACACTTGTATAACTTAAGAACAGTTTTATTTTCATACAAATTTTGCTGGGTTTGATTTCGTCAGACTATGGAACTTAAAAATAAAAAAAATAAAAAAATGGGTCATATTTCGTGTTGCGAAACTTGCAACAATATATTCGAATTATTGGTGATTTCGTTGATACCACATTTAGAGTTAATCAACTTAAATAAAATTTCGCAATGAGTAAAACGTAAGCACAATTGTTAGTTTTAATTTTATTTGAGTTCAATTAAAAAGAAAACAAATGCAAAATTAAACAAAATAAATAATATCAAACGTAAGCGCAATTGATAGCTTTAAGTTTATTTAAGTTCAATTTTTAATAATAAAGAATTCAGTTGCAGTCAAGTACTCAAATAAAAAAGTGTTTAATTTTAAATAACTTATATGAGAATGATTATTTTGACGACAGCACGGCAGGTTGTTGTATGGGCTGTTTTTGTCGTTGTAGTCAAATCGAGCTAATTTGTATTTTTTTGACTACAATACAAAAACAATGTTCACAACATAACAAAATATTTATAGTAAAGAAGTGCTTAGAAATTTTTTGTATTATAAAATATAAATCACAAGATTTAATGGTGTATCTAAATTTGTATGTATATGTTTAAGGAGGTTACAAACATATTGTTGTATATAATGTTTTCCATCTATTATATCTCTATGCACTCTAGCTTTGGACAATATTGTCTTTATCTGCTGTCAAGTTGTGTCCGGAGAACAATCGCATTAAATTATTTTTTAATGGGAATAGCGCATTCCCCAACAAAATAATAGCGAAAATTTATTGACGCCTCCGGTAAAACAGCAAAACGCGAAACTTCCAAAGTTTCGCATAAGAACTTTTCCCCAAATTTACTTCTGGCAAGTACTCCCCCAGTGCTCTGGCTACCTGACGCTCCAACGTCTACGTATGTAAAAACGTAGTCGACATCACAAGCTGCCATTAATACAATGCTGAACGGGTCTTTATAATTATAATACATAGTTATGTTTGCCATCAATGGCTCCTGTCTTCACATACATAGAACTTGTCAGATATGCTCACAAACTTGTTTATGTTCGGAGGTGACAAATAACGCCATATAGTTCATCCCAAATTGCTTCCCATGTATCGTAAATAATTTTACGAAATGTGAATATTGCCAACCTGAACACCCAAGCAAGAACTTGAATATTGCATCCTTGCGCCAAGTAACTGAAAGCGCAAATATTTTACTACATAATACTCACGACTCGAAAGCAGTCTTACATTATTATTACCGCCAAACGCGTTTCGACATCTATTGGTCTTCTGTTGGTAAATGGTTCCATTTTCTCTTTTAAAAGACTGACTCATAAATTAAAGTTGGGTACAGACATTCTTTTATCTGCCGTGCACATGTTTGATAAAAACCTTTTCGGTTCGGTTTATATTTACTGGTCGGACCCATCATCTTCATTAGTTTATTGGATGCAAATTATTTGTCAATTCATAGACTGAGGGTGTTGTTTGTAGTTTGCACAAAACTTATTAAATTTTCTTCATACATTTTTCTAATACAAATACAAACGAAAAACAATTTTCTTATTAGTCCCAACGTTAAAATTACATAACAGCTGCTTGTAATGTAGCTGCCGCTTTCAAAATAATTAAGTAGCTGACTACACGGCGACGTTGGCAGCCAGAACATTTGTAGACGTGTGTTCGTATAGCCTGCTGTGCTCAATGAGTTTAATGCCTAACTATATACGCTGCATACTATGCTTGCATTAATAAGAAAACAAAATAGCAAAATATTTTATGTAGAAATGATTGAAAATTAACAATGTTTTTTTTTTTGTTGTTTTGAAATGTTTTAAAATCTTTGTAGAAGTGTTTTTAAGTTTTGGTGCCTATGCTACGTTGATTTTATGAAAATTCTCATTTAATCAGTTTGGCTTTAGATATAAGACTCTTGAGTTTTCTATACAATAGTAGGGGTAGAATTCACTGTTGAACTATATGAGCAATAGTGAAATTGCAATATGAATATGCTCTCCCCCGCAGTATTGCATTTCAAATATTTTTATTTGAATAAATATTTTATGAGAATATCATGAAATATTTATTTGAAGGAAACAAGCACGAATTAAATAAAATTGCTTAAATATAAAACGATTCCAATAAATAAAAAATTATTATTAATTTAAATTATAATAATAATCCACAGTTTTCAAATTCTAATGAAAATTTTTGTCAATCTTTTTATAGACACACTAGATTTAATAATAATAGCAACAATAATAGACATGCAGGAAATTTTGATAACCACTTTGCCTCTCAGTAATGGAACGCAAAATTCTATTTATAATATTGGAAGCGTTAGACATAGCCAAGATAATTAAAATATAAATTTTAATGTCAATAATCAGGAGGTAATGGCAGTTTATGCCTTTTATACCACAGGACATTTTCATTTACGGCCTCCCAACCATCGTTACTAATAGTGGTTTTAGCAATAAATAATAGGATAATTGATAGCGGTGCAACTACTACACGAGGTAGTTATGCTTTCTTTTCAAGCTATTTCTTTCAAAAATTAACTAGACCTTTAATATTGAACACGTAAGTAGGTAAAAACATTGTAACAGATGAAGTAGTAGTTGGTGTGCCCAAGGAATTTAGAGAGGAAAACAATACAATTTCAGTTAAGCTAACGAATTTTAATAATAGGAATTTTGATTGTATAATAGTATAATATATATTGGTGGCCTATTGAAGCCTGTTTAGATTTTAGGAAAAATGTGCTTAAAATATAAAATAATGAAACAAAACTTTTTGATGACATTTTTGGTATATCGTATGAAGAAATCAATTATTTAGGAAAATTTGGAATAAATAGAATTGAAAATTTTATACTTAAAAATTTAAATAAGGAAGAAAATAGAGTTTTTTAGTAGTTAATTAGAAAGCACTAGGTCAATTTTAATAAAAAATGTTTAAAAAACTTTTATTTTTTCGATATTTCGCCACACCGTTGGTTGGCATCATCAGGAAAACAAAAATAATAAATTATTAATTATTAATTATTATTTTTGTTTTCCTGATGATGCCAACCAACGGTGTGGCGAAATATCGTAAAAATAATAAAAAATAAAAGTTTCTTAAACATTTTTTATTAAAATTGACCTAGTGCTTTCTAATTAACTACTAAAAAATATTAAAAGGTCAAAAAACTATAACTATTATGAAGAAAAAAGACTATTAAAACGTTTTTGTACGAAAACAAAAAAACCTTTTATATTGGGGGCCAAAATTTAACAAGGACCAATTGTGTGGGTCGTAAAATAATTACGACATCTAATACACCCATATATTGTAGAAACTTTAGGCATCCGCAAATATTGGAAAGTGAAATTGAGAAACAGATAAATGAAATGTTGCAACAAATTATAATTCATTCTAGTAGATCGCCGTATAACTCTCCTTTATGGATTGTCAAGAAAAAATCAAATAATTTAAATGAACAGAAATGGAATCTAGTAATTAATTTAGAAAATTGAATGAGGTAAGAGTGGACGATAAATTTCCACTAGCAAATATACATAAACTAGGCAAAGCGCAATATTTATCGTCATTAGACCTGGCGAAGGGTTTTCATCAAGTTTTAATGGATGAAAAAACGGCATTTTCTACGTCACTTTGAGCTGATTCGAATTCCTTTTGGTCTTAAAAACGTGCCTGCAACATTTCAAAGAATGTTAAATTATGTTTCAGCTGAATATATAAATAAAATTTGTATAATATATATGGATGATATTTTAATCTTTTCGTTCTCCCTAACAGAGCATGTATAAAGTTTGCGGTTAAATGAATACAATTAAAAAGTGCAAATTGATAAGTGTAAATTCTTGTCAAAGAAAACAGATTTTCTTGGTTACATTATTACAAATAAAGGTATAAGACCAAATCCGGAAAAAATTAATACAGAGCTTAAGGTTACCGAAAACAGTAAAGGAAATAAAAACATTTTTAGTCTTAACTGGTTATTACAGAAAATTTATTAAAAGTTATTCGTTTTAGCTAGACCAAATATTAAATATTTGAAAAAAGATACCAAATTTATTTAAATGATAAAGAATATATAGAAAGATTTGAGTAATTGAAGTGAATATTAGTCAATCCACCCTTGTTATGTTATCCGGATTTTGATAAGCCCCTGATGCCAGCCACTGCTGAGCCAAGAAGAAAAAACAAGTAAGTTATGCCAGCAGAGCCTTGAAAAAGCAGTTGGCAGTCGTGTGGGCAGTAAAGTAGGGCAGTAAAGTACTATCTTCTTTACCTTTACGGCCGAAAAATTTTAGTCTTATTTTTGATATCCAATATCTTAAAGGAAAGGAGAACAAAGTAACATATTTTTTCAGCAGAGTCCAATTAAATCTGTAGATTAAGTTCCAAGTCAAGAAGAGAACACCAATGAAAATTTTTTTTGTTGTAGATAAAATTGTAAATAAATATAGAATACAGATTCGAATTGCTAGAAGCAAAACTAAAGAAATTCAAATACTCTTTACAAAATGTAAAATAATATACTTAGCCAAAGACGATTTGTTGAACACACTTTATTTAAATGGTTTATTTAGGCGAGCACACAAAAAAGGAAAATTTGGAATTTATGTGGAAATTGAAAACATATTTAATATGGTTAAAAATAAATTGACGAATTTAATTTTATAAAATGTAAAAAATTGTGATTGATATTGAATCCGAGGAATCTTAATTGAATGCCATTAATGATATTCATATAAATGGTAACCATAGAGGTATACAGGAGAACTATGATTAAATGCGCAACAAATATTTGAATCCAAAATTATTTCAATTAATAAATAGATATTGCAATAATTGTATAATTTGTAACAAAAATAAATATGACAAAAAGCCGATAAATAAACATATAGATGTTTTTCGAATATAAAATACATATTTTTTAACAACAATAGATAAATTTCCAAAATTAGGTACGGCGCATAAACTTAGTGACAAGAATATGGTTACTGTTAAAACAAAAATTGAGGAAGGAATAGCATTTTTGAGTAAACCTAAAAAATTAATTATGGATAATGAATTTAACAACGTGCTTTTTAGATTATTTTGTCAAGAAAATAACTTTGAAACCCATTTTACGACACCGAATTCGCACACGGGAAATTCGGATGTAAAAAGGTTGCATTCCACACTATTAGAGCATATAAGAATAATTAAAAACTAAGGGGGTTAATGACACTGAGGAATTAGTGTTAAAAGCAGTCAATTTTTACAAAAATACAATTTACAGTATAACGAAAGTAAAACCAATTGATTTTATAAATAAATTAGATTTAAAAATAAAAGATATAAAAGACAATTGACAGGGCCAACGAGAAAAGGGAAGAAATGAGCATAAATTAAAAAAAAACAAATATTTATATAAAAAACCCAGCTGCTGTTAGGCAAAGAGTTGCAAAAGATTTACCAAATACCATTACAGCAATCCAAATAAAACAGATATAGCCCAAATTTGAAGACAACCTGGGTCCATAAAATAAATGATATCCTATTAATTACTTTTTTTATCAATATACTGAGAAAAATCGTAAAAATGCAATATTAAATATGTACTAATCTTTTAAACGGTCTTTTTAATTAAATTTTAACGATATATTTTTTCAATATTACGCTTTCCTATGGAAAGCTTCTTCAGGAAAATTAATTTTTAATAACAAAAATTGTTAACAAATTGAAAAAAAAAATTGTTTTTGTAAACATTTGACAAAAAATATATAAAATAAATTGCTTCATACATATTACTAATATTTTCTTTATTTTAATTACAATTATACTAATCTTAATTATGAACTCCCAATTTTAATATTTTCTCTATTCTCTAGTTAACCGCATATTGCTTTATTATTAAATTATTTATTTTTTACTTAAGTTAACGTCCAAAACTTGATTATTAATTAAGAGTATTTTGTCTCGCTTAGTTTAAGCAATTAAAGAAAGAAAAATAAAATTTAGTCTTTGAATTGTGATCAAAGCGTTAAGTTGAAATCTTAAAAATAAAAGTTTCTCACATTTAAGGTTTTGATTTAGAAGTGAACGGCTGCGTTTTTCTTGTCAAAATTATATTGAAAATAATTTAATTGTGAAAATTTTTTAATTTGAAAATAATTTTGCTTTTGTTAAAAAATTTTATTGAACAAGAAAAAATAAAAAAATTATAAAATTTAAACGAAAACCTGTGAATTATTCTTTGAGTTTTTTGTGCGGTTTTATTGACTTTTCTTTATTTTATATCTATCTGTAATCAACAAAAGTTCGCGTTCAGACATTTAACTTCCATTGCTAAACGATGTCGGGTCCTCCCAACTTCGCCATCTCCGGCGAAAAAAGTTTACAACAATATTCCTGTTTTGCAGTTCATCGAGCATTAAAAGTAGTCTGCAATGACATTGTGTCTGTTTCCGAGTTAAGGGATGGAAATCTTCTTCTCCTAGTCGACAAAAAATCAAGTGCTGATAAACTTATGCCTACAAATATTCTGCCCGGGATATGTAATATTAAATGCGAATACCACAAAAATTTGAATTCTTCGAAAGGAACAATATATGCACCCTATTTAAACCACATTCCAGACAAAGAAATTATCACAGAACTAAGTTCTCAAGGAGTTACAGACATTTACAAATATCAAAAAAAGAACGCTGAAGGCAAACTGGTACCTTGTGGTGTCCTGCTACTAACTTTCGATAGATATTACACCCCTGAAAATTTATTGATCTCTTGGCATAAAGTAAAGGTTAGGCAGTTTTACCCAAATCCAATGCGCTGCAAAATTTGTCAGGCACTTGGTCACACACAAAAATGGTGTAAGAATTCTTCAAAATGTGAAACGTGTGCTTTGCCACCCCATTTACCAGCAGAGTGTTCGCGTTCTTTATGTGTTAACTGTTCCGAACCTCATCCATCATCTTCAAAGGAATGTAAAGTATTTCAACAACAAAAGGAGATCTTAAAAATCAAAATTAAGGAAAAATGTTCTTTAAAAGTAGCTAAGGAAAAATACAATTCATTAGCTTTAATTAAGCCGTTACAACAGTCTTTTGCTGAAACAACAAATAATAATAAAATCTCTTCAAACACAAAACAAGTCAACAACAACTTAACTAAAGAGCCAGATAATATTGAAAATAGTTCAGAACATATAAATAAAACAACTAAGCCACAGCAAAGCAACACCTACAGGTACAAAAACAATTTTAACTGAAAATAAATCACAAAAGCCTACTACATCAAACAGCAATAAAACAACACATACCGTCCTCACTCGTTCGATGACAAATAACTTTACAAACAACGCAACAACAAATAAAAATAATGAAAATATAAAACCACTAAACTTTACTCATTATAAGAATATTAATCTTCATAATTTAACAACAACTTTTAGTAATTCCTCTAACAGTGAGGAAGATGACATTATGTTTCTTGAGGAGTAAAATTTTACAACATTTAATATGGATTTGAAAATAATTCAATGGAATATTAACGGCCTGATCAATAATTACCACGAGCTGCAGCTTATTATTAATGACTTAAATCCAGACATCCTTTCCCTTCAAGAAACGCAGATTCCTTTTAATGCAATGAATATTGTTTATCCAAAGCCCTATTCGGCTTTTTTCATAACGTTTCCGGAAATACAACCAAACAAGGCGTAGGAATATTAATAGTTTGTTTGTGCTGACCCAAATTCTAATTCCATCGCAATACAATTAGACATCGGTAAGAAGATATCTCTGTTCAATATATATTTACCCCCTCAAGAAGGTTTTTCAGAACTGAGCCTAAGAAACCTAATAAGCAATTGCAACCCGCCGCTCATAATAACTGGTGACTTCAATTCGCGGTAAAATCATTGAGAATTTAATAATCAATGAAGACCTAATGGTTTTAAATACTGTCTCTTCCACCCATTTTAGCACGCATAACACTTTCACCAGCGTAGATATCTCTTTATGTTCAACTTCTATTTTTTCGACTTGCTCTTGGAAAGTCCTTCCCCATCTCCACGGTAGCGATCACTTTCCTATAATTTTAGAACTGGCAACTAATTTAAAAAAATCAGGGTATAAGCCGAAACCCAAATTCAAAATCGAACAGGCTAATTGGGCAATGTTTCAAAACATCTACTTATCTACTCTAACCCAAACAAACAAGCAGCATTCGCAGTCAAATGTATTAAAATGGCGGCCAATATCTCAATCCCTCAGTCTACTCTCGGGAAACACAAACGCCGTGTTGTATGGTGGAACTCAAATTTGGATAATTTAAGAAAAGAAAAACAAAACTTATGGCACATTTTTAAATGTAGTAGAACAGACTTTAACCTAATGCGATATAAAAAATCAAATGCAACATTCAGGAGAGCTGTTAAGAATAGCAAAACTTTATATATCGAGAAATTTACCTCAAATATTAATCCTTACTCCCCGCCGCATCGTTTGTGGAATGATATTAAACGGATTACTGGTGGTAAAACAGCAGAGTCTATTAAATATATTAAAAGCGGCTTCGAATTGGTTACTTCTTCGAACGACATAGCTAACTGTTTTGCTAAGCATTGGTCCGATTTATCTGCTGATAGACATTTCTCAACAATTTTTTTATATAATAAATCAAAGGCTTTAGCCTGTCATTACGCCGCGACCTCACCCAACCTTCGTTCACATAAAATTCAAACACCAATAAGTTTAACGGAACTTGAAGATGCTCTTCAATCATATAAAGGCAAAACTCCCGGTAACGACAGAATTTCATACTCAATCTTAAAAAACCTTACTTTTTCATCGAAACAGGCGTTACTACAACTATACAACGCAATTTACTCCACTGGCATATTTCCTCAAGCTTGGAAAACGGCAGTAGTAATACCTATAAACCCCAAAAAGACATTTATGAGGTTGATGGGTTCAGGCCAATTTCTCTCCTTCCGTGTATAAGTAAAATACTTGAAAAAATTATTGCTAGGCGGCTAATGTGGTTTCTTAAAACTAACAATTTTATTTCCTCCAATCAGGTAGCTTTTATGAGGAAACAAGGAACAATCGACGTTCACTTACTCCTACAAAACTATATTTGTCAAGCACTATCTACTAAAAACCATGTGAGCATACTATCAACCGACTTTGAAAGAGCTTTTGATCGAATCGGTATCCACATTATCTTGCAGCAACTACAAACTTGGGGTATTTGCAAAGAAATGTACAATCTAGTTAAGGGGTTTTTGTGTAACCGTAAGCTTAAAGTAAGAGTTAACAATCACTACTCCTCGACGCTACCACTGCAGAATCGTATCCCTCAGGGTTCACCTCTATCAGTGGTGTTGTTCATAATTGCCTTCAATCAACTCAGCACTATTATTTCAAGACAAAAATATATTGAGCATTCCATATACGCTGATGACGCTATTCTGTTCTGCAAACATAATAACAATGCTGTAGTAAAAGAGACTTTCGTTAAGACCTTAAAAGAGATTGATGATTGGTGTGTTACATCAGGGGCTAAACTCTCGATTTCCAAATGTAAAATTCTTCACATTTGCAGAAAACACAATTGTCAGATTTCAAATCTTCAATATAAAGACCCTACAATCGAACTTGTGGATCATTTAAAAATTCTTGGTGTCGTATTCGATAAAGCTTTTACCTTCAAACAACACTGCCTGCTGTTAAGGAAAAATCTCTGCAATAGATTGAATATAATAAAATTTTTAACTTCACGGCACTTTCAGATACATATCTCAACAATGATTAATATAACTCGAGCAATTATTCTTTCTAAAATTGACTACGCACTTCCTATATATGGATTTTGTGCCCAATCAAATATAAAAAGTATTCAGGCTCCATACCACGCCGCAATTAGACGCAGCATAGGTGCTTTCCGAACAAGCCCAATTCAAAATATTTTGGCTGGCGGGCTTGCCATCAGTAGAAGATCGATGCCTTTTATTAACATTAAAGTTAATCCCAAAGATTTTTGTATGTCATAATAAAAATATCTTTAAAGCAGCTACCAAAATTAAAAGTCGCAATAGACCGCTCAAGATTAAATCCGTTATAGCAAGGTGCGTCGAATACTCCAATAAGATCAATTTTAAAAGTTTTCCACACTACCTCAAATGTGCTTTCGAACCACCTTGGCATCTTAATAAAACATCCTTCTTGGATACATTATCTTTCTATCCCAAACCTACAACAACACCATTAATATATAGGCAAATTTTATATAACACTGCAGATAATCTATCAAATCTTGGATGGAAAATTATATTCACCGATGGGTCAAGATCAAATAACATGACTTCCTTTGCCGTTGTACACGAAAATGGTATGCTCGTCGGACACGGTCTACTTCACAACCACTGCTCCAACTTCACGGCCGAAGCGTTAGCTATATATACAGCAGCCAAATTTGTATCCCAAAACCAAAACAAATTTGTTATAGCCACTGATAGTCTTTCGTGCATTTTGGCGATAAAGAATACTTTGTACGATTCTCCTCTGATCTTTAAAATTAGAAACATTTGCATAAAAAATCCAAACAAGATCAAGATTATGTTGGTACCATCGTACGTTGGAATACTAGGTAATGAACAGGCCGACGCTGCGGCGGCGCAGGCAAAGTATAGTCCTTTATACTGTGTCCAGACTTTTGAGTATTATGATATTTTAAATCTAATTTCAAACTTCTACACAAGCCTGAAGGACATGCAATGGTCTAACTTCCATAAATTCATATTAAATTGTAATCTTCTCCACAAGTTATAAATAAGTTTATTTAATTTTACGAGACGAAAGCCTTAGTAGCTAGTTCTGTTTTGCTTTGTTAGTTACTATAATTGTATTATTGTAATTAATTATTAATAAATAAATAAAATAAAAAAGTTTCATTTTTATTTAATATTTGAGCAAAGGTAAAATGTTTAATGTTTTATGTGTGCAAAAATATTAATTTAACTTTTGTGTAGTTGTTGAGATGCTACTTCCGGGCGTTTATGGATACTTAAAAACGCTGTGTCATCAGTAAATGTCGATATTTTTGTGAGTGGACTTGTGGGCAAATCCACGGTATGCAATAAGTATAAGAATGGCTAGAGTATACTCCCCTGCGGGACAACAGCTAAGATTCTTTTGATCGATGAATATGTACTTTTTTATCTTACCACAAAATATCAATTAGCCAAATAGCTTGTGAGCAGTTTGTGAACGTTTTCGGGAAGCAGTGTTATAATTTTATACACAAGTCCTTCGTGCCGGACTTTGTCGAGTGCTTGCGAAATGTCAGTAAAGAGTGCAGGGCAGTACTGCATACTTTCAAAACTCCACGAACTAAATTCGTAATTCCTAAACCCAATTTGGTGATTGGGGATTAAGTTTGTTGAATCAATATATGGTACTGAAGAGAACAGGCAATAAGCTGATTGGACGATAAGGTGATACTTGCGCAGCGTCTTTGCCAGGCTTGGGGATCATAACTATTTCCGACTGTTTCCAGGACGATGGAAAGTAACCAGTCCTTAACATAGAACTAAAAATAAACATAACGGTTTTCAGAGCCGAGGTAGGAAGGTTGATAATCATTGAGTTGGTGATTTTGTCGCTACCGGAAGATTTTTTGGCTTAAGTTCACTGATAACTGCTATCAGCGCAGGCAGGCGAATTTTTAGCGGGTCAAAAACGCGTTCTTGAGCAGTCGTTGGTGTTAAACAAGAGTATGTTACATTTGGGACAAAAACCCCCTTCAGGTGATTGGCAAACTCTTTAACTTTGTCGTTCTATTTTTTGCCTAATTTCCATTTTGCAATCGAATTGGTGCTTCATAAACGATGGGGCTTTTCATTTTCCGGACTGCCCTCCACAAGCTGTAGTGCCTCGGAGGACAGTACACTGCTGATATAGCGATCCCCATGGCGGGTATGTTAATAGTTGGGGCCTGTATGTGGTCAGCTTTGTACTCTGGCATTGAAAAATGGTCGACATCTTTATGAATAAGAATTGGTCGAAAAATAGGTTTCGTTTCTATTTGATTTGTGTGCAAGAATTGTTGAATTTCATTCTTATGTTGGCTTTTATTTGCAACCGATTCATTTTTTATTGTCTAGCAGAATCTGCATTAACATGCTTTGATTCTGCAACATTTGGTGAAACATACTTTCCATTTTTGTCATGAATCGATCAATGGCTTGGATTTACCTATCCATGTTTTCATTACGACTGTAGTAGTTGGGCTTTTCGATATCTTCGCCGCTGATACTTTCAGGCGCAGCAGTACCTTTTTTTAATGTTTGTCCGTAAGACCATTGCTGCCGATTTGCATTTGTATCACCAACTTTTTGTTGCTGCGACATAGATGGAAGATTAGGAAATACAGTATTGCGATACTGATTATATACTGGCCATTTAGCAGGTTTTTGCTTAAGTCGCAAATAAACTTCACAGCCGCGATAATTTGCCGTTTGTTTACCACCGCAATTGCTGCATTTCAGCACTTTAGTATCATTTTTGTCATGGGGCAATTCAAACTTTTATGGATATCTCCACATCTGACGCAGACCGAAGGCAACTTGCAAAATGTTTTAGTGTGCCCAAATTCTTGGCAGTTTTCGCACTGTAGTGGACCTTTGAGTAGGCTCTTCGACAGCAACTTTGCGATTAAGAAGGTACCCTAAATTATAAATTGGGTGAGGGTCGCCCTTTTTTTTCATATGTGAGGAGTTAAATGTAAATTCAACTCTAAACATAGGTTGAGGAATTTTATTTTTGTTTAATATGTTGTGAATTAATTTCAAGTCATAACCCTCTTTCTCTAGGGCGTCTTGCAACTGGCGCCGAATTGTTAATGCCCTTGATGACGATTATTAAGCCTTTAGCACTTTTCAGCTGGTACATGTAATAGTTTTTCTTCTCGGACTCGAGACTCTTCACCAATTTTCTATAATTTGTTTCACTATTTACCTGGATTTTTGTTGCCAGGACGTTGCCCTTTTTCAGCGACGCAACATAAAAATTATCATTACCAAGTACCTGTGTGAACGTGCTCACCAGTAAATTGGTAGTAGCTTCTCTTAGATATAATGGAGGTGGTATAAATTTTCTTGCAAATACAGATGTTGGTTCTGCAGTTTCAGCATTATCAAGGAGTGGAAACCGATTTTGGGATGCCACAGAGTTCTAAGGCTGCTTAGAGCTTGGCTCAAATTTTGCCGACCGAGGGCTGGACTTACGTTTCGTAAGCGTTATATAACGATACATACATGTTAGCACCCAGTTAGTTGATTTTGTTGTTGTTGGCTTTGGTGTAATGCCCATATCGTTTATTGTTTCTTTGCTTACCGTTGGTGAAGCAAGTTTACTACTTCTATCGTTAAACATAAATTTGTTAAGTTGTGCTGCACTTGTGCTTGTACCCAAACTTATGTTTGTTGTTCTTGCACTTAAATATTGTTTATTTAACATTGAATCATCAATGTTTTTTGATCAGTTTTTTTGTTAAATTCAGAATTCAACACAATGTAAGCATTTCTGTTGTTTACACTAAACCTTCTCTCTCTAGTTGGAGAGTTTGTTAAGAAGCTCATTTATAAATTGTAACCACTATTATTGTTTTCGTTTTTTTCTCACATATATGTACTTTATGTTTGCAATCGTGTGCCAATAAAAAAAAAGTAAAAATTAGCAAATCAAAAGAATTCAATTATAACGGTATCACTTTTCACAAATACTTAAGCGACTAAAAAAAGAATAACACGCCTGTTCACTTCAAGCAACACAATTGAACATTAGTTGATATAACAGAATTATTAGAATATATAAATAGGCTAAATCATACTTTGGAAAAAAAGATTAAGGAAACACATAGTAGGAAATTTAAGAATCTTTCTAATATTCAAAGAAAGGAATTTGTTAACAAGACTGGCATAGATATTCCAGGCGATGTTAAGTGGATTCTTTCTCTAGGACAGAAATTTGTATTACCAGCTGAAAAGAAAAATGTTCCTATGATGAAGGTAATTTCAGAAGGAGATGATTTGCTTCAGACCATAAAATAAAAAGAGGATCAGGAAGTAGCTCGGACAAAACTAACAATGATTATTGATAGGCACATTAGCAAAATTAGACCTACAGCAAGGGATATTTTTATATTAGACAAAGTAAAAACTGCTAAAAAATTTTTTAATACTAATAGGAACATATTAATTGTTAATGCTGACAAGGGTAATGTTACTGTTGCTATGAACAGAGACGATTATAATTCGAGAATAAATCACATTTTTAACGATTCTGCAAAATACTTAATAATGAATAAGGATCCTACTACTAAATTCCAGAAAACAAACAATGTTTTAGTTGATGAACTTTTTAAAAAAGATATCATTTCAGTAATGGAGAGTAATAGACTTAAGACTAATGTATCAAATTCTCCAAAGCTATATGGAGTACCTAAGATCCATAGGCAGAATTTTCCTTTAAGGTCTATTGCTCTCGCATTAATTCCCCGGCCTACGGACTGTGCAACTATATAACGAATATTCTTAAGGTAATAACAGGACAATCAATATATAATATAAGAAATTCATTGGAATTTAAAGATAAAGCCAACAGAATATATATACAAGATAATGATAGATTGTTTTCATTTGATGTAGTTTCACTTTTTCCAAGTACTTCTGTGGATTTAGTTTTGAGGATTATAGAGAGAAAATGGCAGATAATAGAGCAAAATACGAATATTGAGAAGGAATTATTTTTACGTATTCTTAAGTTTTGTGTTGTGCAGAATGAGGGCCTCCCTATGGGCTCTCCAGCATCACCAATTATAGCTGATATTGTGATGGAGGAATTACTAAATTCATGTATTAATAAAGATTATCACAAAATATGTAGATGATTTATTTTGTATACCTTCGGAAGATGCATTGGATGATATTTTGTCAGTATTGAATAGTATTCATCCGATTATTAAATTTACGATGAGTTAGAATCTAAACTTCCATATTTAGATATTGTATACGAAAAACAATAAATATGTGTATGAAAAACTCTCCAGAGTTAAACACTAGTGCGGTGGTTGTTTATTGTTTAAAAGATTTCAAAGCAATGCCATATTACATTAATACTTGCAGTCATAATAGCTAAATTTAAATATTAAAAGCAAAGTAAAATAAGAGTTTACAGTTATAATAAGAGCAAAGTGAATGAGCGTTAGTAGACATTAAAAGAGAATAATCGAATAGCTAGCTAATAATATTGTATTTTTCCTAATCGTAATTTAATGACTTAAACAAACAAAATGATGCGATTATTACAAACATACTCCCCCCATTGAAAGATTTCTTTCAATCAACGTCTTCTACTGGAAGAGGAGCAATTTTGTGGATTGACCTTCGATAAACACTCTTTGAGGTCCTAATATCCACAACACGGATTTTTCCATCACGTCCAGTGATCGTTTTTATGATACGACCAAGAAGCCAGTGCTGCGGAGGTAAATTATCTTCATGAACAATCATCAATCGTCCTTCTTCAACATTTTTGCATGATTTATACCACTTAGATTTTTGTTGTAATGTTAAAGAATAATCACGAACCCATTGGATCCAAAAGTGTTGTTTCAAATATGTAACTAGCTGCCATCTTTTTAAGTAATTTATATTTTTACAAGGACTAATGTTTTCATCTGGTAGTGACAATAAAGATGATCCAATGAGCAAATGAGCTGGAGTTAAAGCCTCACCGTCATTGGGGTCATCAGATCTGGGTGCTAGTGGGCGCAAATTCAAAATAGCTTTAACTTCGTAGGTGACACCGGCTCTAGACAAGTTTTTCACGAGAATCGTTTCAGTAGACTTGACCGCAGATTCCCAAAGTCCACCAAAATGGGGTGATCGAGGCGGGATAAATGAAAATTTGAAGCCAGTAACTTCACTATACTGCATTAAGATAGTACCATTTTGATTGTCGAAAAAGCGTTGTTTGAATTCTTGATGCTGCGAATTTGCTCCAGCAAAGTTTGTGGCGTTATCACAATATAAACGCTGGCATATACCATGTCGACCTATAAATCGTTTCAGACATAAGAGGAAAGTTTTAGTCGATAATTCGGAAACTAGTTCTGTATGAACAGTCTTTGAAGCAAAACAAACAAAAATAGTTACATAAGTTTTGTATGGTGGTTTTCCTCTAATTCTATACCACAAATGAGATAAGGGCGCTGAGCTTTTAGGCGATCAGCCGGAAGGTGTCCCATTACTTGTTGTAAGAGTCAAGGTTTATATTTTAAGCAATGTACACAATTTCGTACAACTTTTCTTACAACCCTTCTGGCATTAATTATCCAAACTTACTGTCGAATAATTCCAATAAGTGATTTTGGGCCTGCATATAAATGTTTTAAATGCAGATGTCTTACATATAACATTGTAAAGTGATGATTCTTTGGAAGTAGTGCAGGAAACTTTGTTTCATATGAAAACGACGAATTTGCTAGCCGGCCACCAACTCTGAGAATGGATAACCTTATTTTGTAACTATCAATTTGACAATTTTTGAAGACTCGGCTTTAAAGAGTGTTCATTTTGAAGAAGATTTATTTCATCCTTAAATGCTGTTACTTGAATGTCATGTTTAACTTTCCAAAAGACAAGACGAAATTCTTCTGATGATATAAATGAATTTCTATTTGACTTATAAAATAGACAATGAATAAATACAACAATATGTAAAATACGAAGATATGATGACTGCTTGGCGATGATTTTCGAAATAATTGAATCAGGAACACAAGCTACATTTAAAGACTTTGGAGCCAGTGTAAAATTATTTTTGAGTCCGACCAAAAAAAAAAAAAATACGGTAATTAAAAGATGCAAAATTGTCCTTGATTTTATTCCAAGTTCTACACAACAACAGAGCAGCGCACAATTCAAGTCTTGGTAACGATTGTTGTAATACAGGAGCAACTTTCGATTTAGCAATAAGTAGATTTGACTGAAAGGAACCAGAATTAACCACTCGAATATATATACAACAACCGTAAGCTACTTTGGAGGCATCTGCAAACCCGTGTATATCAAATTTACTGTCTGGCATTGTGTGCACAAACCCAGGTATTTCAATTTGATTTATGTATTATCGTTTTTTTCTTTTTTTTACCAACGAAATTTAAAATGTTCGTTTGGTGGTGAATCCCAATTGATTTGTTGTTTCAAGAGCTATGCTTGAATTAGTCTTAGAATGTCAAATATCCTGGCTAACACAGATAAGACTGAACGTTTTGTAGAGACTTCAATATTAGGTAGATTAAATCGAAAACAAAATAAATCCTCATTTGGTTTCCAAGACATTCCAAGAGTTTTGGTAATGTTTTCATTATTCGATTTTAAAGCTATTTCTTTGGGGGAATGAGCTAATGGTGGAAAATTAGAACTCCATTTTGTTAACTTTAGACCGGAACTATTCAAAATTTTTATAATTTCCGCCTTTTTAACTGAAAGCTCAGCGATATTTGATGCTCCTGTAAGCAAATCGTCCACGTACATATCCTGTTTTAAAGCTTTAGCGCCAATTGGAAATTTTCTCTTAAATGCATCAGCGATAAAAATTAGACTTCTTATAGCGAGAAATGGAGCAGCTGAAGTGCCATACGTTACTGTATTGAGTCGATAACTGTTAACCGGATCGCTGATCTTATTTCTCCACAAAATAAATTGAAAATTGCGATCCTGTTCTCCTACTAGGAACTGTCGGTACATTTTGCAGACATCTGCTGTTAATGCAAATTTATTAAGTCGAAAAGATAGAATAGTTATTATTAGGTCATTTTGAATAGTTGGACCAACTATTAATAGGTCATTTAACGAAACATTCGAATACCACCCTAAGTTTTGTCGACGTACTTCGTGGGCGAAGTATTGGATGGTGTGGATATCACGTAATGAGGATGGTTTAAAACATCATAGCTCACCATAGACATATGTCCGAGATTTGTGTATTCATCCATAAATTCAGTGTACATTTTTTGCAAGTTTCCATCCTGTATAAGACGCTTCTCCAGTACATGAAACGAAGAAAAGCCTGTTGAAGGGAATGTCCGAGCTTAGTAACAGAATGTTTAAATGGTAAACGTAGTTTGACTCTTCCATTTTTGTCAAATTGATTTTCCTCTTCAGTCATGAGCGGTTTGTTTTGTGAAAACTCTTCAATTTCCCAAAAGGTCTTTAGCGATGAATTCATTTCTTCATTGCTCATAATAACATTACACGACAATATTGAATTGAGTTGTTGAAGTTCAATTTTACCGTCAACTGTCCAACCAAGGCTGTATTGATTAAACATGGAAGACCATTACCAAGTGAAATTTTGCCATCTAATAAAAGATCGAAGAAGATTTCAGTCCCAAGTAATAAGTCAATATGGTTAGATACATAAAACTTAGGATCTGTAATCTTCCAATCACTTGTATAAAAACTTTCTGAAGTTTGGTACGAAGAAATGGACTTTGTTACGGCAAATATTGAGGTAAATTCAACGTCTGACATACAAGACTTAATGGTCGCGCTAACCTTATGTTTTAATTAAGTGCGAATCTCTGAGACTCCTGCGATTGCCTAAGTAAATTTAATTTGCCTTAGACGAAGGCGGTTGACAGCCTTTTGGGTGATTAAATTTATCTCCGAGTATGAATCCAAAAGAGCTCGCATAGGTTGTAGGATATCAACGCTATTTTTGATAAGTACAATAGCTGTTGGCAGCAAAGTAAGATAGCGGTTTTGATCGATAAATGATGATTGAGTAGTCAAACGAATTGCTGCTGAATTATTTGTTGAATTTGACGATGAATGGTATCTTTGCTTCGCATAAAAAGAAGTAGATGGTTGCGATAACGAAGATTCTTTTGATGACGACTGTTGTTAATACGATGAATACGAAGAAATTTAAGGTTCATTTGATGAATGAGAAATTTGGTTATGCAATGAAGTGTGATGTGATATACGACAAATACGACATCGTGATTTAGATTGACATTTTGCTACGATATGTCCTTTTCGAAGGCAATTAATCAGCTTTGCTGATTTTACAAAATCAAATCGGCGAGGAATAGACAATGACAAATATGAAAGGCAGTTGCTAATAAAATGTTCTTTGTTTTGCCAATATTCACATAAGACACTCGACGCGATGAACGAAGAATCATGACAATGACAAATATGAAAGGCAGTTGCTAATAAAATGTTCTTTGTTTTGACAATATTCTCATAAGACACTCGACGCGATGAACGAAGAATCATGACGTTTGATTTTAGGTGTAGGTTTCTTATCATGGTGATGAAGCGACTCACCTTCAAGGGTTCGACTCTCAAGAAACTGACACCTACGACTCAAAGTACCGTAAAATTCGTCCCATGAAGCTAATTGATTTAAATTTTGTGTTCCATCATACACTGTTTTTGAAACGGAATCTATTTTGGATAGTACTATATGTACAAGAACAGCATTCATGACATCTAATTCTGAGCCCAATGATAACAACGAACTACGCAGTGCAGCTATGTTATCTAAAATTGCACGCAAGGCTTTTGCATTGGGCTTACTGATAGGTGAAATCGAAAATAATGAGTTAATGTTATCAAGATATATTAAGGTTTTATTATCATAACGTTCTTTGAGTCTAGCCAAAGCCTTGGGATAGTTTTCATCGGTAATTGGAAAGGCTTCTACGACTGCCAGAGCTGGACTAGTAAGACATTTTAAAAGGTAATTAAACTTATCAATGCTCGGTATGCATGGTTCTTCATTAACCAAAGTATTAAAAGTACTTATAAAACGGGAATACTTTGTATATTTTCCATCGAATTTAGGAAGTTTAAGTTGAGGTAATCTATTTTGATGTGACATGGTTGAATTAGTATTGTATAAAACGGATAATTCCACGTCACTAGATCTACGTTTTTTCGACAACAAATCGACCATAAAATCCTTAGCCTGTATAAAGATTTCTTATAAATCAGATCGCGTTTCATCAGAAGCATCCAGGCGCTCAATTTGGGTTTGAATATATTTGAGTAAAGTACGAATCCAGCATTTTATAATAGTGTAGTCAGAAGATAGTTAGGTTGCGTAGCATGCAGCAGAGATGATGAAGCCGAAGTTTTCAGTTACGATGAATTGATGCCGTTAATTTAACATTGAAATTAAAATTTCTTAATGATCTTGGTCAAGTAACTTGTGTATCAAACTCTTTTCTTCAATGTACATAGAACTTTATTATATTATTACAAAGTTTTGACACTATTTATAATTTTCCTTCAATCTTTATTTTTTTTTTCTATTTTATGACTTTTAATATTATTTTTCTTTATAAAAGCACAATTCTATTTTATAATACTAGTATGTCCTATCACGGTCGCCAGAAAATATATTTGCGAAAAACAATAAATATGTACATGAAATACTCTCGAGAAATTAAACACTTGTGTGGTGGCTGTTTATTGTTTAAAAGATTTCAAAACAATGCCATATTACATGCATACTCGCAGTCATAATAGTTAAATTTATATATTAAAAGCAAAGTAAAAAAGTTTTCAGTTATAATAAGAGCAAAGTGAGTGAGCGTTAGTGTTCATTAAAAGAGAATAATCGAATAGCTAGCTCAGTGATGGGCGAACTACGGCCCACGGGCCATATCCGGCGCGCCGAGCGTTTTTCAAAAAAAAAATAATCACCTATTAAAAAATTATGCCCAAAAAATAAATTTACATTATGTTTTAAAAAATATATAAATTGCGTAGTTTTCTGGGAAATATTGTACACAAGACAACAACAACTTTCTTATACAATATTCCAAGAAGAAACTTAAAAAGCATGAAACAAAAACAACTAATATAGACCTATTGTATTGCGTCCAAACTGCGTAGTTTTCTAGGAAATATTGTACACACAAGAGAACAACAACTTTCTGATGCAATATTCCAAGAAGAAACATAAACATCATAAAACACTAACAACTAATATAGAAAACTGAACGTATAACATAACAACAACTATTATATGTGAGATCTAGAAGATTCTTGAATATTCGAGACAACATATGCAAGACATATAAAAGGGCCAGCGATGAATTAATCAGCAATCAGTAAAAGTGTAAATCTCGTGACGTAAAGAATAAATTGTGAAGTAAAATTATAAAGTTGCCAACGTAGAGTTTTATTTGTGTAATTAAAATAATAAAGTGTATTGTAAATACCCCCATAAATGTCAGTCGAAAATAGAAAGAGAAAAATGGATTCGGAATGTCGAGTACTTCAAGAAGAGTGGACATGGAAGTACTTCTTTATGGAATATAACCAAAAACCTATTTGTCTTATCTGTCAAGAACCGGTAGCTGTACTAAAAGATTACAATCTCGCTAGGCACTTTAATTCAAAACGTCTTTCGTCGAAGTACTATAAAATGACAGATGAAGACAAGAAAGTTCATTCAGAGGAATTGAAAAGAAAAATATCTAGTCAGCAAATGTTTTTTAAAAATCAAGGAAGTGTCCAGCGATCCTACACGTTAGCTGGTCACATTGTTGCCTATAAAATAGCAAAAAGTAACAAACCGTTTTCTGAAGGAGAATTTATTAAGGATGTGTTAATTAGCATTGGAAAAGTATTATGCCCAGAAAAGGTAAAAGATTTCGAAACCGTGGTTTGTTACATCTACAATTTCAAGAGTTTTTATCGGAAGTTGATGCAGAATATTCAGATGTACTTTATTACACAAAGATCAGGCGGCTGAGTTGTGGGCATGCCTTCTCGAGAGTTTGGAGTCTTCTCGAAGAAATTAAGGTTTTTCTAAAAACCAAAACTGAAATTTGGGATAAGTAGGAAATATTGGAGGATAAGAATGGGTGCATCAGTTTGCTTTTTTCACGGATTTACTCGAGCACTATAATAAACTGAACAAGAAGTTACAGGGAAGAAATCAATTTATAGATGAAACTTGGGGCAGTTTGAGGTCTTGTTTATGTTTTCTTAATGTTTGGGAAAAAATGATTGACTCATTTTCCAAGACTTAATTCTTTGAGGCCTTTGAGTGAAGAGAAGTTAAAAGTCTTTTCACAATATATATTTAAACTGTATTCAGAATTTGAGGCCAGATGACTTTAAAAAAATCCAACCATGTTTAGATATTTTTTCAATGCCTTTTAACCCTGAGAATGTTCCATCTGATCTACAATTGGAAATTATAGAATTGCAATGTAATAATAATTTAAAACAGCTATTTTTGAATACAGATAAGCTTCATTTCTATAAATCCTTACCAAATCTGAATTTCCAAAGCTAATTAATCCTGCGCAGAAAATATGGCACTGCTTGCTTCCTCATATTTATGTGAACAGGCCTTTTCAGTAATGATATGCAGAAAAAATTCAATAAGAAACCGATTGTCAGATGAGAGTCTATTGAATTTATTAAAAGTCGCATCCTCCCAGTTGGAACCAGATTTTAAAGAAATTATGTCAAGTCAGAAACAGATCCATGCTTCCCATACATCTGGAAAATCTTAAAATCATAATAAACCGTATCTTATAAAATTTTTATGTTGTTTTAAAATATTACGTAATATAACTAATAAATATATAGCTTAAACCGAACTTTTAATTGAACAGCAACCCCATAATTTTTTAATGAGTGTTTTTTTTTTCATTTAATGGCCCGCCGCAAGATTTTTTTAATTTATTGGCCCGCCACCCAAAAAGTTCGCCCATCACTGAGCTAGCTAATAATATTGTATTTTTACCTAATCGTAATATAATGACTTAATTAAACAAAATGATGCAATTGTTACCAAACAGATATATTGATAATAAGAAATTTGATTGGTATAAGAAACCAACATCTTCTGATAGAATTATTAAATTTTATTCCAAACATCCGAGAAAAATGATAATAAACACGGCGAAAAATATGATAGACAGAATACTGACTATAAGTGAGAATTTCATTTGAAGAATAAGGAAACATTAGAAATATATTTAATGACAATGATTTTCCAGTAGAATTAACTAGCCGAATAATTAGACAATATGGTAATCATAGGCATAATTTAGGAAATACTACGGCAGAACCAAAAATTTACATATCATTAACTTATGTTCCTGGAATATCAAAAAGATTAAGAAAGTCTAAAATATATGACACGGATTGATATATAATTGGACACAAAACATATAACACATTAAATAAACTATTTAGCAGTATAAAGAATAAAATAGGGAAAAATAGAAATATCTGATGTAGTATACAGGATACCATGTGGAGGAAATGACCAGATAAACTGTGACAAAGTTTATATTGGGATAACAAAAAAATAAACTTAAAACAAGATTAGCTGGTCACAGATGTGACCAAAAATATAGGAATATTTCAATACAGAAGACATCCTTATCTTCACATTGTAAGAAATATAATCGTTATCCAAAGTTTAAGGAAGTATCAATATTAGATATAGAAAAAAACTATAAGTGATGTTATATGTTAGAAATTTTAGAAATTGTTAATGTACCAAATGTAGGGAGAATAAATTTCAAAACAGACACAAACAATTTAGCGCAGAATTATAGGTACTTAATTAAAAAGACACATAATTTGTTATAATTATTTCATAAGAAAGAATTTGTTATTTAATTCCCATTTCCTTGTTTTTTGTATGTTTAAATTTTTTGAAATTTTAATTTTGTATGTATAAATGAAGAGAATTATTTTATAAATTTTTGTCAATTGTTTTAAAAAAAAGATTTTTTTCAAATTGTTAATAATTTTTGTTGTTATAAAAATTTATTTCCTGAAGAAGCTTTCCAGTGGAAAGCGAAATATTAGAAAAATTTATTGTTAAATTTAACTTAAAAAAGACCGTTTAAAAGATTAATACATATTTATTTAATATTATTATTTTTGTT
The DNA here is from genome assembly GCA_030448955.1 of Trichopoda pennipes. Classification (NCBI taxonomy): domain Eukaryota; kingdom Metazoa; phylum Arthropoda; class Insecta; order Diptera; family Tachinidae; genus Trichopoda; species Trichopoda pennipes. Next base: position 4,452,037 of record JASKUP010000004.1, on the reverse strand, counting down.
TAGTTTTTCCCATTTTAGGCAAAATTATTAAACATTTTACAACTAATAAAATTTTTAATTCACCCACTTTACGATTTTTTCAATTTTGGCGAACGAATATTACTTGTATTTTAATTAACAGGCTGTTTTAATTTTAGTGTAGGTAGTTTTAATAACGTTTTGTCCTTTTAGCACTCAAAAAATTTTATTTAATTTTGAATAACTAATATTTTCTAGAGTTTTTATCTTAAAATATTTTTATGCTTTGCAAAAATCTTGTGAAATTTACATTTATGTATTAATTACAAAGGCATCTGTGATTTTTGTTACATATTTTATTTAAACACTTTATCCTGGCAAAATATTTTTAGGTTTTTTCTTCTTAAATTTTATTTATAAACTTTTGATATTATTGTTTAAGGAAACTTTTTAAAAAATTTGACTTTTATACCCTCAAATCTACGCATGTAATTAGAAGAATATACTCTGCAGGCGGTTAAACGTTTTTTGACTAAAAGTAGTACAGTTATTACAAGGGCAACGGTTTTAGATTTTTTATTGAAAGATTATAGTGTTCATAAGTACTACACAGTGCTTACACATTTGTATAATAGATCAATAATTCAGGTATGCTCTGCTTTACTTCTAGATTTTCTTCTTTGAAATTTAGTTATTTAGCATCTAACCTTTACAATGAAGAATAGAATGTTTTGATTCAAAATAGTTAAAAGAACGTAACATACATTTGCTTATTTATTTGAAATCCAGTTTTTTTCATTTTTAATTTCATTGATTTCATCTTTAACTTACATTTAAAAAAAATTTTAAACAGTCATTTAAAAACATAAAATGAATAGTTTAAAAAATATTTTAAAAGAAAAGTAAAATATTAAAACGTGAATAAATAATAAATATTTGGACTTCAAAAAATTTAAAGAGCAACTGAAAAATTTAACTTTCATTATGCCTAAAAGAAGCAAATACGGAAACGATGAAAAACAGAATCTTCAAATAGCAAAACTAACTTTATTTCGTTTTGGTTTTTTTACTAGAAATGTTTTTAATTCGGTAAAAATATTTTTTGTTTTTGCACTACAATAATTCAATAAATAAAACCATTTAAAAAATAATTTTGTTATCACCACAGGCGATACCATTTATATTAATTTTGTTTTCGTTTATTGGTTTATGCTACAAAAACTTAATAAAAACTCTACACTATAAAAAATCGTTTTAAATTAATGTTTTTCACTAAAATTTCACCGAAATATTTAAATTGTATATGAAATTTTAATAAAAAATTAAATTATTTTAATATATTGATTTTATTTTATTAAAGATATTGGTTTTTTAAGACAAAAATTATAAATTTACGAATCTATCAGCCATTCATTTTTTAAATTATAATTGAAAATACAAATTTCTGAAAGAAAGGAGGATTACTAATTGATTGGAATTTCAACAAAAAATAGAAATATCAACTAAGTATTACATTTCCACCAAAATTTCACAAAAAAATTTTACTGAAAAACTCTCTTTGCAGTAAAAAATTAAAAGTTATTTAAAACCGAAAATTTTGAAAAAAACACAATCAGAAAAAGTCAAAAACGCTCAAAATTTTACAAAAATAATTTGTAATTTTTCCAAAACAACCTTACTTGCAACCAAAAATTTAATTTTGGTAAAAAGTCGGAAATTCAAAAAAACTAAAAACTATCAATAATTGTAAAATATACTTGAGAAAGAAAGAAAACAATTACATAAATTATTATTGTATCACCAGTATTTATATATATGTATTCGTATTATTGGCAATTGTTACAAGGAATTTAATTTCGCATGAAAATCGCATTAAAATAATTAAAATCCTCTATGAAAATGGTGAATCTGTAAAAGTAACATTTCGTAAAATCCGTGATATTTTCGGAACACAATCGTCCTTCTGAGACCGCTATTCAGAATTTGGTCGTTAAATTTGAGTCGGCAAACTTGACGCAGATATGCGAACATCAACGCACGTTAGACCGGGTCATTCAACTGATAACATCACAGCTATGAGCCACAGTGTTGAAGTAGATCAAAATTTGTTAATTCCTCTACATTCTTCACAATTGGGATTATCCAAAACCACCATATGGCGAATTTGGCATAAGAATTTAACTTTGAAGCCTTACAAAATTTAAGTGGTGAAGGAATTGAATCCGACCGACCATTCACATCGCCGTAGATTCGCTCAATTCATTGAGGAACAATCGGCTGGGTTTTCTGAAAAAAATATTTTTTCAGACGAAGCCCATTTTCATTTGTCAGCAATATTCTCGCATTTGTGCTTCTGAAAATCCTAGAGCGATTGCCGTTGCATGCTTAACGTGTCACCGGATGGTGCGCTGTGTGGTCTGGGATTTTTTTGAAGATGAGGCTGGAAATGCGGTGACAGTCAATGGATAACGCTATCGCAAAATGCTAACAACTCAATTTTAACCTATTACTGACGACGTGCACATCACTGACATCTGGTTTCAACAGGATGGTACCACATGTCTATTAAGCCTTAAAACTCAAAATCCGTGATGTTTTTAACGAAATACGACCGCTATTTCCCCCAAAAAGTGATTACAAATTTTATGAAAAAATCGGCATGTGTCAGCGTGGTCGTGGTGGACATTTTCCAGATGTCATTTTTTATTCATATTTCCCGAACTTTTCTCGTCGTAATACAATAAAAAATTGAGCCATCTTAATCTAAGCCCAGATATAATTATTACGCACGACCAGTATCGGATATAAACTCAGTGGTAGCAAACGCACTAAAACATTTTCAATTGGTTTCATTTGGAACATTGAGGATTAGAGTCATATAATTCAAAGTATTCAAAGTATTGCGAGCATAGGCCTTAAATTTTGTTAAATATTTGCTTGAAAATTTTAGAATTTTTTTAGAAAAATGTGCAAAACTTACAAACAAAATCCAATTGCTAGTATCAAAAAACAATAAACCGAGTATTGATTTTTTTTTTAATTGTACAGTAACAGCGGAAATTAAGTAATTTATTTTCATATGACTAATATGCAAAGACCAGCAGGATTTGCGCAGATGGAGCTAATACACAAAAAACAGTAAGCCTGACGAACTAAAAATAAAAGCTTTTTTCTTATTTTTCTATTTTATCTATCTTCGATATATATTAAAAGCCATAAGTAGTGGGTATGATCCCATTTTTATTTCAGTAAAAAGATTATAGATAATGTACCTAGTAGGCTACAAGCAAACTGTTTGCTTTGTGTTTGGTGATTTTACACGTATAAAGGACTATCACCTAAAATATTTAGTTTTCTAATTACTGGGGGTTTTAAAGGGTTTTTTGTTAGGTTTGTAACATTAGCTTAAGTCAGCTTACGCATAGTATACTATATCAATGAGTTGAATAAAGCCTCTGAAAATTTATATGAAAACCACTGTTATTTTGAATAGCTTTTATATAAAGTTTTTAACTGAGATGATCGCTAATTATTACAGAAACAGCATATACAACTTTACAGAAAATGTTTGAAAGTAATGTACAATAAAAAAGTACAAAACTAATTTTTGTAGCTAAGAACATCTGCGAACCAATAACACAAATAATTACCGAAAACGATTTTCTAATATTTGACGAAACTATGGCAACGTCATAAGTATAAACAAACGCGATAAGAAAATTGATAAGAACTTGCTAGCAAGAATAGAACTAAGCCATTTTTTATTTGAACGAACAGTAATATTTGAATAGGCAAATAGTTTATAATAAAAAATAAACTTGTAAATGCAAACCAAATTACAAATATCTTTTATAATTACACAAATGATAAGCACACAAACATAAATAAAAATATATTTATTAACTAAGAACCTTGTAGAAAGCAAGCTGCGAATATTGTACTTGTAATTTTATATTTGAAAACGACAATGTAAATTTTTCAATAATTAAACAAGTCGTATATTTTCTAAAATTAATAAAAAAAACTATTGCGTTACGCTTCAAACATCTTAAAGTAAGGTAATTAACTTCTCAATAAGTGGTAAACATTTTTATTGAAATTTTTATATATTAAGTGTGAAGATAGGTCAAGTATTGTGTTAAATAAGCTTATAATGATAATTATAAGTAATAGTTTTGCCTAAAACTTACTTTTTAGTAAAAGAGTAAAAGTGTCCGGACAAAATAAATGTCTCAGAGTTTTCTGTAGAACGATTGACTCATTTTTAAAATTATTGCTTGTAATCAAAGCTGTTTTAAGAAATATAAATGTATGTAAATATATAAGCCATATTAAAAAGGTAACTGCAGTATCTGATTATATTTTGTTGTTTTCTTGGCGTAAAATTGCATTAATTTTATTTAGAAAATTGTGTATTACATATAAAACAAATGGATGAAAGAGAAAAAAGATAATAGCTATTAAAATACAAAAGCCCCATTATTTGCAAACTACAGTGAAAAATATATTGTAACAAAAAGAGCAAAGTTCAACTACCAGGTAGTGGTCTCTGGGATGCTCTGTGATTTTCGTTTAAAGTTCATCGTTTATAAAGCCATCTTATTTACTTTTCCATAATATATTAATTTAGTGGGCTGGTTTGAATCCAAATCTCAGTCATGCTGTTATAGTAAAACTGTTACCAAAACTATGAAAATAAAAATATATGTAATTTAATTGGAGTTTCGTTCCTCAGCAATAAGCAAAGTTTACAACCACTACCACTATATTTTTGGTAATACAGTGGACTCTTGATAACTTGAAACTCGTTAATTTGAATCTCGCGAGAATTTGAACTGTTTTCCAGGTCCCTTGAAATACACTCAATATATTGAAAAAAATCTATGTAATTTGATCCCCTCAATAATTTGAAATTATTTCAGTGGAATTTTTATCGCCGACTCTCTGTAATTTGAGTTTTTTAGCTCTACGCTCTATAATTTGAATTATTTTTAATTTGCAAAAATAAAACAATCATTTATTTTTGCTTTTTGTGATGTGCTACAAAATAACATCTTGCCTGCCAACATTTTATAATTGGAAGTTCGATTTTTTTACACTTTATAATTTGAATTCCTAATGTGATTTTGTTTCTGCATGAAAAAAAATGTAAACCGTTTTCTTTAGTTTCTATGCAACGCTTTTAGCATGCACCAAAATTAAAATTTCTTTGCTTTGCTTTTGCTAATGTGCGAAACTTGAAATGTTTTTGCTGTCTTATGAAATCTAACGGCTTTATTTTGGTTTGGTTTTATTTTGAAGGAGAAAGCCAAGTCTTTTGCAAAATCTCTCGGAATTGACAGATTTAATGCCAGTGAAGGGTGGGTATCAAATTTCAAAAACCGATACTCAATCACATTTAAAAAAAAATGCGGCGAGAGCGCGAGCGTAGATAGCTTGATTTGTTCCGGTTGGACTAACAACCTTGGTCAACTTCTGAATAACTATGAGCCAAGAAACATATTCAACGCGGACGAAACTGGGCTTTTTTATAATTGCACATTGACATTTAAAGATGAAAAATGTCACGGAGGCAAACTCAGCAAGGAAAGAATAACTGTACTTTTGTCATGTAACATGGACGGAGATTAAAAGCTTAAACCTCTTATTATTGCGAAATCAGCAAAACCACGCTGTTTCAAAGAATAAAAACACTGCCCGTAACTTACCGGTCTAACAAAAAGTCATGGATGAATACAGATTTATTTAATATGTGGCTGTTGTCGATGAATAGAGACATGAGACGTGAAAAACGCAAAATTTTATTGTTTTTGGACAACTGCACGGTGCACAATAATCCACCACTATTAGACCCCGTGAAATTTATTTATTTTCCGCCTAATACAACATCTAAGTTAAGCCTTTAGACCAAGGCATTATCCAAAATTTTAAAACCCTCTACCGCAGAGAAATTGTTTCCAAAATGTTGGATAGCATTGAAAAGGGTGAGAAAGTAACCATAACAATTCTAACAGCTATAATTATGATTGAAAAGGCCTAGAAAAATGTCAGTTCTACAACCATTTACAACTGCTTCAAAAAAAGCTCAGCTACTAGAGCCACCAGAAGTTACGCACTCTCATCCAGCATGGCAACTTCTACCTCACTCTGTAGAGGTGAATTTTGAAAACTACGTTTAGGTAGACAATAACATCAGTGTCTATAGTGTCCTAATCGATGCTGAACTGTTGAATCTGATTTCTTTGGATGAAGAAGATGAAGCAGGCGAAAATGAGGAACCACCACTTGCAGTGTCATTAAGCCAAGCAATGGCAAGTCTTACCACATTACGCTCGTATGCTCTCAGAACGGATATAAGTGATGACTTCAGCTCTAATCACAGTTGAAAATTCATTACACAATGACAGATTAAAACCTGTAACTCAAAAAAAAATTTACGGACTCTTTTCATAATAAATTGTTCTTTTACTAGATATGTATACATGCAACTGTAAGAATGTTCACAATAAAAAATTTTAAATAAGCTCTTGTTAATTTGAATTTTTTTATCTTTCTTTTGATATTTTGAAGTCTCGTTAAAATGAAAACTCGATTATTTGAACTTTTTCTCCGGTCCCTTGAGTTTCAAATTATCAAGAGTCGACTATATCTAAATCAACAGACAGCTTAACATATATGTAGCGGAATTTCTATTTCAATTGTCTATTTCAGCACTCTACTGCTTGGCTTTAATTATAATGTTTTAAATAAGATGAGTTTTTAGTTAAGATATATTTTTTAAAATCTTAAACTTCTTTTATAGGAGTAAAAGCATCTCTTACTGGAGTTAATAATTGGTGACAAAGGACTTGCCTTCTCCAGTTATGATGAGGTGGAAGTTCCGCTGTTTTTTAATCTCTATCGCATATTATGAGCATCTGTGTACAAGCTGTATAAAAGTTTTTGGAAATGTCATAAAAAATTCATTTATTACTCAAATGTTAAGACTTTTTGAGCTCGACCTTTTGTGTAAACGGAAAAACATTGCATGAAAAATTTGTTTAAACACATTTTTGATTTTTGAATAAAAAAAAAGACAAAAACTTCATTGGAAGGCAAGATTTACGAAGTTCCTACAACTTAAGTATATGCTCTTTATACAAGTAGAACCAGTATTAGCGTAAAACTTATATCTTCTAGATTAATAGTATTATTTATTAGTATACACGTCGCATTTTTTAGATGTCATTTACCTTTGAAACTATAAACTGCACGTTAAATTAGTTGTTTGAAAAATTGTAATTGTAAAAAAGTAATTGTCCTTATTGGGGTATTTTTAAATAGATTTAATATATAAAATCGCTCAAATATAAAAAATTATTAACAATTTAAAAAATAAATTTAAGTAGATCCTTTCTCCAGGATAGAAATATGCATTACCAAGTAAAAAGAAAAATTTTCCTACGATGAAGGTAATTTCAGAAGGACATGATTTGCTGCAGACTATGAAAGAAAAAGAGGATCTGGAAGTAGCGAGGACAAAATTAACAATGATCATTGATAAGCACATTAGACATACAACAATGAGTGTTTTTATAATAGACTAGCAAACCCAGGGAACTCCGTTCGTCACGTTTGCCACCAGATGGCTTCGCTTCTTGAGGGATACCACACACCACATACTGGTGCCGTTGTAGTAGATGCTATGTATCAGAAATCGCGCTGTATTCCTGCTTTTCAATTGAAATGAAATGTTCCTGAACCTCACGGAGCCAGAGACCCTTCCAACTAATGCAAAACCGTGGAAATCGGTTCGTGCGTTCTAGTGTTATAGCGTCAGAAAAGAAAACACGACCTATTTTTAAGAAGATTTCACTAAAAACTTAAAATCGCTGTATCTCCGTAAATAAGAGGAATTTAGCAAAAATAAGCATAATTTGTTATCACCTACTTTACCATAACCTCACGGAGCTCGAGACCTTTCCAACAAATGGAAAACCGTGGAAATCGGTGTTGTTGGAGAGGATTACTTTTTCATCACTAATTAGTATCGTAATTGTTTGCTGGGTTGTGTAAATCCTTTTGTCTTTCCTTTTGACATATTTGTTTACAAAATTATTGCTTTACATATAAAAATTGTAACTCTATTGAAACTGTTATTATTACCGTATATAGACGCATAGCATTGTTGATGTAAATTCTTTTATCTTTTCTTTTGAACATATTTGTTTACAAAATTAATGCTTAATTGTACCTCTAATATAATTGTTAAAATAAATATAGTTCAGTTGTAATTAAAACTTGAGTGAAGCCAGTCGGTGTTTTATTATTGAGATAATAAAATAATTCTATTACATTACATAATTTGGCGACCGTGACAGGACGGCGGTTCAAAGTGTTTTTAAATAAAATTTAATTTATATAAATTGGTGAAAGGAATTTTAGGCCCGTAGAGCCGCAACATTGAAATTCGTTCGTCGTGGAAAACTAAAAGTGTTAAACGTTTACTCAAACATTTTTCCTTTGGTGCAACAAAAACTTTTGAAAAATTCCTGAATCTAACTTTGATAACCGTTGTTTTAGTTCGAGTTGAATTTTAAAGTTCAAAGTGTTTTTAAATAAAATTTAATTTATATAAATTGGTGAAAGGAATTTTAGGCCCGTAGAGCCGCAACATTGAAATTCGTTCGTCGTGGAAAACTAAAAGTGTTAAACGTTTACTCAAACAATTTTCCTTTGGTGCAACAAAAACTTTTGAAAAATTCCTGAATCCAACTTTGACAACCGTTGTTTTTTTTCGAGTTGAATTTTAAAAACAGTAATACCTAAAGTGTACTTCAACTATACAAACAAGTTTACAAAATTAATATTTTCTAAAAAACAAATTAAAGAATTAAATGAAAAATAAATTACAATTATAAAATAACAAGAAAAAATTTGTGATCATTTTGATTGATGAAAATCAAACAACAATTTAAATTAAAATTCTCTTTTTGAAGCAATACAGTTTGTATTTATACCAAACTACAAGAGCCAGTGTTAAATAGTTATTTATATATCAACCATTTTTTATTTATCATAAAAGAAACCTATTTGGGGTATACGATTGAATAACTGAATTAATTGTAGAAATATTGTTTAAAAAAAAAAAAAACAATAAAAATAACAATTTAATTTGTATAATTTGTGCAAAATACAAGTGTTTTATGAAACACTAAGTAAACGTCTAATAAACCTTGATAATTGATTGATTTGAACATATAAAATTTTGTTAAAAAAAAAAAAAAACACTTTTATTCTTATCAAGTGAACAAGTGTCTTAATTTCTACAGCAGAAATGGCAACTAATGATGATGTAGCTACAGCCTCCGGTGCTCCAGAGTTGGCATCTCTTAAGCAGCAACGAGCCAACACAAAGCGAAATATTTCTATCATCCATAAGAAAATTGATGGCGATAGTGACAATGCCGACCCAGTTATGTTACAATGCCGATTAGAAATTTTGGAATCATATTTCAAACAGGTATGTCATATACAGTCACAAATTGAAAGAATTTGCCCGTCAGACACCGCAAGAACCGAAATTGAGGAAATTTACATCGCAGCAAAGGTTAAAATATTGTCGACCATTAACAAAGGTAATTATGCAATACCAGTAGAACAAAGTTTTCTCAACGCAACAGCTGGCTTGCATAATCAAATTCGTTTGCCTTCTTTGAAATTACCTCGCTTTGATGGAAAGTACGCAGAGTACAAACGGTTCATAGCAACATTCAACAACATGGTACATGAAAATTCATCATTAACCCCAATCGATAAATTCAACTATTTGTTAAATTGTCTGTCTGGTCAAGCTCTTGCAGTCATTGAACCATTTCAAGTAACGGAGGAAAATTACCCGAAAGCTCTTAACAGGTTGCAGAAGCGTTATGACAACAAGGTACTCATCTTCTTGGAACACGTTACTGCCTTATTTAATATTTCTCAAATGTCTAAAGGTGATAGCGTTTCACTGCGAAATATAATTGATACCGTATCTGCAATTCGTGGTTCACTTTTGTCGCTTGGATCAGAAGTGGATGTTATGAATGCGATTATAATTCACATGGTCTTATCGAAACTCGACGATGCATCAAAACAAAATTATGATGAAAAACTGGATTTCAACGCGTTACCTTCCTGGGATACCTGCTATGACATTTTAAGTCGTCGATGTCAATTCTTAGAAAGCCATGGTAGAAAGAATGATATTAGTAAAAGTGCTTCTAGTAGTACAAAACCAAAACCAAATTTTGCTCGTCGCGCAACCACTTTAGTGAATTCGAATTCAAACACAAAATGCTCATACTGCAACAGTGCTGAACATCAACTTGCAGCTTGTTCTTCCTTTTTGTCGCTTATAGTTTCTGAACGTTTTAATTTTGTAAAACGTAACGGACATTGTATAAACTGCCTTCGAAAGGGTCACTTAGTATCGAAATGTCCTTCTAAAGGTCGTTGTCGAATTTGTCAGTTAGCTCATCATTCAATACTGCATTTCGCTAAAACTAACCCTCAATCATGTGAAACTGTTGAAGGTCCATCAACAAGTTCCAATAATGTTGTTTCATTTTTGGCTCGTGCTGTTAGAAGGGCAATTATACCCACTGCTGTAGTGTTAATAAAAGACAGCTTTGGTACATTTCAACCGATAAGAGTACTGCTTGATTCCGGTTCAGAAATCAATTTTATTACAGAAGAAGCCGCAAAAAGACTCAGACTTAAATTTCAGCAAAGGCGTCAAAATGTAAGCGGAATAAGTGAAGTCCAAACCCAAAGCAAATTTTCTGTTTGTGCATCCATCAAATCTCGTATTTGCTCTTATGAATTTTCGGCAACGTTTTCTGTCATAAAGTCTATTTCAGCCAATCAGCCTACAGAAACTATTGATATTTCAAATCTAAAAATACCCGATTCAATTCAATTAGCAGACCCATTATTCCACAAGCCGCAGCGAATTGACTTATTGCTTAGCACAGTAACATTCTTTGATATGTTACTCGATGGCCGCATTTCGTTAGGGCAGGGTTCACCCACATGCATTAATACAGTTTTCGGGTGGATTATTGGTGGAAATTTAAAATTTCAGCAAAGTTCTACTCCAGTCACTTGCAATTTAGCCATGGATTCTTCAATCGAAACATTAGACGCTACATTGAAAAGATTTTGGGAAGTTGAGGAGTATACTACAAGTACTTCTATATTTTCGGAAGAAGAACAAGCTTGTGAAACGCATTTTATTGAAAATACAAAAACTTTACCAAATGGAAGAATTCAAGTTCGTTTGCCTTTTAAACAAACCCCAGATTGCTTAGGCAATTCCTTTGAAACCTCTAAGAGAAGATTTTTGGCACTTGAGCGTAGATTTGAACGAGATCCAAAACTCAAAACTATGTATGTAGATTTTATGGATGAGTATGTGGCACTTGGTCACATGTCACCTTTTACACGTCCTCTTTGTCACCCACATTATATTATACCGCACCACTGTGTTCTCAAACCTACAAGTACAACAACCAAACTCCGTGTCGTTTTCGACGGATCAGCACGTACAACTTCAAATTATTCCTTAAATAACATTTTGATGGTTGGCCCAACAATTCAACAAGATTTAATAACCACTCTCTTTTCGTTTCGTTTAAATAAATTTGCTTTGACTGCAGACATATCTAAAATGTACCGCCAATTCCTAATCGATGAAGCTGACCGTAAATTTCAATTGGTTCTATGGAGATCGAATCCGAAAGACGAGCTTAGCGTATTTCAGCTAAATACCATAACTTATGGTCTTTCATCAGCGCCGTTTCTGGCAATTAGAAGCTTATTTTTAATTGCAGATCAACACCGTTCAAGCTATCCAACTGGATCAAGAGTCCTTCGTGAAGATTTATACGTCGATGACGTTCTCACTGGTTCTAACAGTTTAAATGAACTAATGGTAAAAAGGGCTGAACTAATTAAAATTCTCAGCATTCATGGTATACAACTTGCACAATGGAACAGCAATTGTTCAGAATTCTCAACTTCTGACTCGTTAGAGGTTTCTATAAAAGATTCAGAGGATACTATTAGAAAAACACTCGGCATGGCTTGGAATACAGCCCTAGATGTATTTTTGTTTCGATTTGAATTGCCAGATGAAATTAAACCCACCAAACGCAACGTTTTGTCAACTGTAGCAAAAATTTTTGATTTACTTGGTCTTTTGAGCCCGATCGTTGTTCGCTGTAAAATCTTACTTCAAGAAATGTGGGTCCAGAATATAGGCTGGGATGATACTCTACCATCTCAAGTATTAACTTCATGGCTGCACATTAAAAAGGATTTTCAAAACATGCATCGCATTAAAATACCTCGCTACGTTTTTACAACAGAAAATAAACTCGGAGAAATACATGGCTTCGCTGATGCCTCGCAACGAGCGTATGGTTGTTGCCTATACTATCGTGTTTATGAAAATGGTAACTATAAATCATCTTTATTGATTAGCAAATCAAAGGTAGCTCCTATTAAGGCTCAATCGTTACCTCGTTTAGAGTTGTGTGCTGCAGTTTTACTGAATAAAACTTGGAGAAAAATTAAACAGAAAATATTTAAATTTGTTTCTTCAGTTTACTTTTGGACAGACTCCAAAGTAGTTCTTCAATGGCTCAAAATGCACTCGTCAACATTGAAGTGTTTCGTGGCAAATCGTGTTTCGGAGCTCCAAGAACAAACTAGAGACATAATTTGGCTACATGTACCGTCAAAAAGTAACCCTGCTGATATTGTTTCCCGCGGTTGTACTGCCGAAAATTTGCCTTACACGATGTGGTTTTGTGGCCCAGAATTTTTGGGTACTGATGCGTCACAATGGCCATCTAACTCGAATAGTAAACCGTCAGAAGTTCTTGAACAAAAAAAACCCGCAGTTTTTAAATGCACTATCGCTATTGAAAGCACAATCATCGAGGAAATCATTGATAGATATTCTTCATACCTCAAAATTATTCGAATATTGACCTACGTTTTTCGGGTCTTTAACAAATCAAAGGTTAATCGATCGCTAAAAGCAAATCATATTATTCATATTTCGCCGTATGAGACGGAAGACACATTTTGGAAAATTGTAGCACATATACAACAAAAAACCTTTGCTGTAGAAATAACTGCTCTTTTAAACAATAAATTCGTACAGCCGTATTTGCAAAAATTGGCACCATTTGTACATCAAATGCAGATTGATAGCAATAACTACAACATTGTTCGAGTCGGCGGAAGACTTTCAAATGCTCCAATCTCTTACGATGCTCGCTTCCCTGCTTTACTGCCAAAAACCCATCGTTTTGTCAAACTCTACATTGAACATTTACATCGATTGTACCTACATGCTGGCCCAAAGGTCTTACTTGGTATACTTCGCCAAAAGATATGGGTAATAAATGCAAGAGAAATCGTTCGAAAGGTGGTTCGAAGTTGCATTCACTGTTTTCACTACAAGCCAAAATTACTTAGTCAGATAATGGGCAATTTACCAGCTGATCGCTTAAGAGCACAACGACCTTTCCTGATAACTGGTATCGACTTTTGCGGCCCATTCATCACATCGTACAGAATTCGTGGCAAAGTACCTTACAAAACTTACATAGCAGTATTTGTATGTTTTAGTTCGAAAGCAATTCATTTAGAGCTCGTTTCGGACCTCTCAACAAACAACTTTATTCTTTGTTTAAAACGTTTTGTCAGTCGACGAGGCTTACCCAGACGCGTTTTCTGCGATAATGCAACCAATTTTACTGGCGCCAACAACCAGCTCAAAGAGTTAAAAACTAAACTACTTTCAGAAGATACAAAACATGACATTAAAGGCCATTGTTCACAAAGCGGATTTGAATTTTGTTTTATTCCCCCTCGTGCCCCACATTTTGGCGGATTATGGGAGGCAGCAGTCAAGTCGGCTAAAACTCTCCTAGTGAAAAACATTTCTCAAGCCCGGCTCTCATATGAAGAACTTCAAACTCTAATCGTCGAAATAGAAGCCATTTTAAATTCTCGTCCTATTGCTCCAATGACAGATGATCCGAATGACGGTGAAGCTCTGACACCTGGCCATTTTTTAATTGGTTCTTCATTGATTGCTGTTCCACAGGCAACATTTTGCTCAAATCAACTGTCAGCCATAGACAGATGGCAACAAATTTGTTTTCTCAAAAATCAATTTTGGAAACTGTGGTTCAGAGATTATCTTCACTCGCTTCAGGAACGTGCCAAATGGACAAAAACAAAAGCGAATGTCCAAATTGGCGATTTAGTTATCATACATGAAGACAACACCCCACCACAGAACTGGAATCTCGCTCGAGTTACAAAAACATTTGCTGGAAGTGATGGATACATTCGAGTTGTTGAATTAAAAACATCTTGTGGTTCCTTCCAACGACCTGTACACAAAATCGCCCCACTTCCAAGTATCAAAATTCCTTGAAACACAGCCGTTTCAACAGGGGGAGGATGTTGGAGAGGATTACTTTTTCATCACTAATTAGTATCGTAATTGTTTGCTGGGTTGTGTAAATCCTTTTGTCTTTCCTTTTGACATATTTGTTTACAAAATTATTGCTTTACATATAAAAATTGTAACTCTATTGAAACTGTTATTATTACCGTATATAGACGCATAGCATTGTTGATGTAAATTCTTTTATCTTTTCTTTTGAACATATTTGTTTACAAAATTAATGCTTAATTGTACCTCTAATATAATTGTTAAAATAAATATAGTTCAGTTGTAATTAAAACTTGAGTGAAGCCAGTCGGTGTTTTATTATTGAGATAATAAAATAATTCTATTACATTACAGGTGTAATGTTAATTCTTAGGGATGGTTGTGTGACGGTGAAGGATGCCCTATAGCCCATATATTGATATTTAAACAGCTGTCTGGGGAAACAGCTTAAAGACAGGCGTTTTAGGAACAGCCCAATCAGAAGATTCAATTAAATAAAAGACAGCAGTTGTTACCGCTTAGAGCTTATCAAATTCAATCTTATTTAATTAATGGCATGCAGCCCTTTTTATATCTAATTTACATTTTTAACTTAGCCTTTCTAACTTATTGTAACTTATTGCTAATACATATCTGTCTCACTTCAATAACATGCATTATCGATTCATTGTTACATGTGACGAATCAAATGCATGATAAAATAAAAATACTCAAATGAATATGACACCTAAAAGTGTGTCACTCATTTGTGTCATAGATCGAATGCATTTGAGTCGACACATGTTGTACTTTGGTAAGTGGTTGTCTGGTGTGTTTATGTGTTACAGTGCAGTACACATATTGTGGTACACTACACCCTTAAGAGAAAAATTATATGAAAGATAATTTTTCTTAAAAATGCATGTCATTGTTACAATATTTTTACTTACACATATTTTCTTTAGTAATAATAATATATTAATAATATAATGACAATGATAGTAAATTTTATAATAATAATAATAGTAATAATAATATAATAATAATAATAATACAATGATAAAAATTAAAAAGTATATCTTACACTAGTTTATATGGTTTTAAATTATTATTATGTATTTCTTTTTCTATTCCATTATAGTCTATTATTGTATTAACATTATTTCTTCTTATAATTCTATATGGTCCTTTGTATGGACTTTGATATTTTTTTCTATTTTCTACTTTAATTAAAACTAAATCTCCTATGTTTAAATTCATTTTATTTGTATATTTATTATTGTTTATTCTTTTAATTTTAGTTTTAATTGTTAGTTCTTTTGCTATATTTAATGCATATTTTAATTTGACTCGTAATTCTTGTACGTAGTCATCATAATTATAAAATGTTCTTTTATCAGACAAAGTGTCAGATGGCAGGGTAGGTAATTTACCATAAACTAATTCAAACGGCGAGTAGCCTGTGTCTATATGGGGTGCTGTATTATAAGCGAAAGTAAAATATGGAATCCATTTGTCCCATTCATAATCATTTGCGGTTGTTAACAGGAATTCATTAAGTACTCTATGATTTCTTTCTATTGAACCAAGTGTTTCGTGGTGATAAGGTGTTGAAAATATTTGTTCAATGTTAAGTAGTAAACAAATGTTACGCATTACTTCGTTAGTAAATTCTGTTCCTCTGTCAGACTTAAGTACTTTAAATTGACCATATTTTAGGATAAGCTGTTCAACTAGTGTTCTTGCTGTTGTAATTGCATCTTTTGTTGACATTGGATAGGCGATAACAAATTTTGTCAACTCGCATTGCATAGTTAAGATGTATCGGTACTCATTTGATATTCTAAGTGGTCCTACGGTGTCAATTGAAATCACTTCAAAACTATTGTTTGGTGTGTCTGTCAATGTAAGTGGTTCTTTAATGTGTTTTGTTTGTTTATTTCTATTGCAAGTGTCGCAATATGATATGAACTTTTTTACCATTTTACTCATGTTTTTCCAAATGTATCTTTTCTTTAGTTTGATGATTGTTTTCCGTATTCCTAAGTGGCCTGCGTGTGTGGTATTGTGGAATTCGTTAATTAGTTTATATTTTAGGATATCATCTTCAATTTGTTTAGGGTCATTATATATTAAAATCTTGAGTTGAGGACTTTCATTATTTGTTATTATTATTCTTGCATATGCTTCTTTTAAATTTTCTTTTGTATATACTTTAAATATTTCATCATTCGTCGATAGCGCTAATTCTTTAATATTCTCTTTTTTCATTTTAGATATCAGTTTCCTCAGAATCGAATCTAGTTTCGCTGAGTTATCGCTGAATCTTGCATGCATATTATTATTTATATCTTCTGTATGTAACTTTTTCATAATCGAATCTGGTTTCGGAGAATTATCATTACATACTTTATTCTTATTAATCTTATCTCTGGCACATAACTTCTTCATGGTCGAAACTGGTTTCGATGAATTATCATTATGTCCAATGTGCACAATATTTTCTTCTATAATTATATCTTCTTCTTCTATATTCTCTATTTTATTAAATTGCAATTTCTTCATTTTCTTTACATCATTAATGGAGGTGCATTCCCATATGTGAAGTTGATCAGACTTCTGAGAATTGCATTTTCCCACATTGTTCTTTCCTACGCGCGTATTAATATCTTTTTTATTTCTTCTATCTTTATTGATTTCTTCTTTGTTCTTATATGCCTCATTGTTATTATCATTGTTATTTGCCTCGTTATCCTTATTTTCATTATTTCTATTTTTCATTGCCCTTGTTGTTACTAATATTTTACTTGTCTTTTCATCAATTTCATTTGGTATTATCTGTTTAAGAATATCTGAATTAATTTCTATCCTGGATAGTGCGTCTGCATTAGTATTCATTTTTCCCTTTTTGTATATTATTGTGAAATCATAGTCACATAAATCTAACCTTATTCTTGTCATTTTTGAAGATGGATTTTTGTGTGAGAATAGCGAGATTAATGGTCTGTGGTCTGTTACTACTATGAATTTTCTACCGTACAGGTATGGTCTGAAGTAGTTAATACTCCAATGTATTGCCAATAGTTCTTTTTCAATAATTGGTTTATTGATGTCGTGTTTTTGTAATGCTTTACTTGCATAAGAAATTGGTAAGTCTTTTCCTATTTCTCCTTGTGATAAGACTGCTCCTAATGCATAGTTTGAAGCGTCTGTAGTCAAAATGAATGGCTTGTCAAAGTTTGGGTATTGTAGTAGAGGGGGGTTCATTAGTTTTTCTCTAAGAGTGTCAAATGCCGTCTGGCAGTCTTCTGTCCATATGAATTTGGCTGATTTTTTCAATAAAGCGTTTAGGTTTTTTGCAATGTCGGCAAAGTTCGGAATAAATTTTCTGTAGTAATTGCAAAATGCAATGAATCTTCTATCTTTACCAGTATTTTTCGGTACTGGATATTGTTTTATAATTTCATAAAAGCTGGGTCTGATTTTACAGCGTCTTTTGTTATTAAAAGTCCTAAGTATACTACTTCTGGTCTTAAGAAACAACATTTTATTTGGATTTAATTTTAAATTATACTTTTGTAATCTGTCCAGAACTTTGATAAGGTTTTGATTGTGGTGCTTTAAACTGCATCTAAATACGATAATGTCGTCTACATATAGAAAAGCTTCGGAATCTAATCCTGAAAGTGCTATGGTAAGCATTCTTTGAAAGCTATTTGAAGAGATTTTCAGTCCAAATGGGAGTCTCTTGAATTGGTAATGATTTTGTGGTGTCGAGAATGCTGTTAGATGTCTTGATTGTTTGTGTAATTTTATCTGATGGAAAGAACTAGTCATGTCAAGTGTAGAAAACCATTTTGCTCTTCCTAATTTATCCAAAATATCTTCTAATCTGGTTAAAGGAAACTTATCATTAACGATTTTGTCGTTAAGTTTTCTGAAATCCACTACTAGTCTCCATTTCTTTTTATCTTCCGTACTCTTTTTGGGTACCAAAAGGAGCGGAGAATTATAAGGGCTAACGGAAGGTTCTATTATGTCATCATTAAGCATTTGTTTTACCTGGTCATTAATGATGTTTGTATGTGAGTGGGGTAGTCTGTAGTTTTTTATGTACACAGGTGTGTTGTCTGTTGTTGATATTTTTTGTTCGTAAAAATTGGTTACTGTCAATTTTTCGTTGTCCATGTGAAATACGTTTTGGTATTTTCTAAAAATGTTTATTAGTTCTGTTTTTGCATAGTCATCATTATTGTCAATTTGTAATTCGGTCATTATTTTATGAAAACGTTCTTCGTTGTATACGTCATTGTAGTTTAATATTTCGTAGTTTTTCAGTGGGTCAGTTTGTAATTGAATATGGTCTAATGTTACTGTGTCGGTTGTTGTATTTAAAATTTTAATGTGTGTCATTCCATGTTTTGGTGCTATTGAATTACTAAGAAAAATACCTGGTTTTAATTCATTGTTAAATATGACGCAATCTTCTTTGAGTTGTAGTTTTAATGCATGAATGATTTGTGTTCTTGGTGGTATGATTATTTGTGACGTATGAAATGTTTTTGTTTGCATAGGAAGTGTTATTGTGACGTCATCTTTAAATAAAGAAATTGTAAATGTTTCGTAGTCTATCTTGCATAGATATTTTTTTAAGAAATCTCTTCCTATTATACCGTCGGTTTCTATTGGGAAATTTTAATTTACTAATTGGAATTTGTGTTCGTATGGTTTGTCAGATAGTGTTAGGTTTAGTGATATTGTTCCTAGTGAGTAAATTTCTTCCTTAGTAATGCCAGTAAATTTACATTTTTCTTCAGGGTTATATTGTTCATTTTCGAAATTTATGTTCATACGACAAAGAGATATGTCGGCTCCTGTATCAATAAGAAATGTAAGTTGTGTGTTTTTATATGTTGTGTATATGAAATTTGTGTTATTATTGGATACTTTGTGTATTTTCAGTTCTGGCTCTCCGGAATATCTGTTTCCCGATTGTATTGTATGTACGTTTCTATTGTTACTGCATCTGTTTATATTGGTGTGGTTGTTGTTATTACTATTGTTTCTGTTATAATTGTTGTTATTAGAATTGAATCTACTATAGTTGTTGTTATTAAAATTGTTTCCATTGGGTTTCCTGTTGTTATTACTATGTCCAGTTGAATTATTATTAAATCTGTTATTCATGTGCGGATTGATATTTCTATGGTCATAATTTTGTCTGTTATTGTATCTATTGGAATTGTAGCTATTATGTTGTTGGCGTGTGTTAATGTTGTTGTATTTGTTGTTATTATGTTGTTGATGCCACGGTGTTATTAGTTATGGTAACCCCTACAAAGATAATTATTTAACATAAATACTGCACATAGTACCACACATAAACACGCTCACATTACTTACCCATTCAAGAAGTGGTTTATTTGGAAAAATGCATTTTCTTCTTTTTTTATTGACCTATAAATTATTGGTTACAAGTGGCCTTCATATGGCCACACACATGCATTTTTACTCTTTTTTTATTGACCTATAAATTATTGGTTACAAGTGGCCTTCATATGGCCACACACATGCATTTTTACTTTCTTTTTATCGACCTACAAATTATTGGTAACATGAACTAATTTCTTTGAAAAATGCATACAAGTGATTTTCATATGACACACATGTATCCGCATGCATTTTTACTTTCTTTTTATCGACCTACAAATTATTGGTAATATGAACTAATTTCTTTGAAAAATGCATACAAGTGGTTTTCGTCTACAATATCGTATACGACCACACACATGTATGCACATGTATATTTTGCTTTACTAACCCATTGATTAAATAATTCCAAATAACACTTGACTCCACAAAACATTCATGAACCACTTAAAATTTAACCTACATAATTATAGAAATAAGAACACTTTTTGTATTATAGTATTTAAGAATAAGAACATATGAATAAGCATTTTTATAAAAACACTTCCTCATTAGAATTTAGTATTTAAGATGAAAATTTGGAAAATAAAAGTCAGTCATATTTTTGAACTCAAGAAAAAAACAAATACTTTGTTTTTCTGCACAACGCAACCCCAAAAGGTTAGGAAACAAAAATAATTTGTTCCTATAAAACCTAAAACTGGCGACGAGGATGGGATCTGAGGAATAATCTTCAGAGACTATTGAGAAAAGAAGGAAGCCCAAACAGGAGCGATCTTTCAAGAAGAAACAAAAAAAGGATCTGAGGAATAATCTTCAGAGACTATTGAGAAAAGAAGGAAGCCCAAACAGGAGCGATCTTTCAAGAAGAAACAAAAAAAGGATCTGAGGAATAATCTTCAGAGACTATTGAGAAAAGAAGGAAGCCCAAACAGGAGCGATCTTTCAAGAAGAAACAAAAAAGGATCTGAGGAATAATCTTCAGAGACTATTGAGAAAAGAAGGAAGCCCAAACAGGAGCGATCTTTCAAGAAGAAAAAAAAAAGGGATCTGAGGAATAATCTTCAGAGAATATTGAAGCCCAAACAGGAGCGATCTTTTAAGGAAAGAAAACCCTTGTGAAATTTCTTTAACAAAAAAAAAAACATCTTTGTGATTACTGTGAAATTTTTTTTAAGAACAAAAAACATTTGTGAAAATTTTTTTGAAAAACTATTTTGAAAAAAAATTAATATATATATCTGTGGAAAATTGTTGAAAAAGACATCTCACGATTATTGTGAAAATTTTTTTTTTAAGAAAAAAACATTTGTGAAAATTTTTTTGAAAAACTATTTTGAAAAAAAAATTAATATATATATCTGTGGAAAATTGTTGAAAAAGACATCTCACGATTATTGTGAAAATTTTTAAGAAAAAAAACATTTGTGAAAATTTTTTTTGAAAAACTATTTTGAAAAAAAAATTAATATATATATCTGTGGAAAATTTTTGAAAAAGACATCTCGTGATTATTGTGAACATTTTTTTTAAAAAAGGAAAAAAAAAGAGAAAAAACACTTGTGGAAATTTTTTCTGAAAAACTATTTTGAAAAAAAAAACATATATATATCTGTTGAAAAGTTTTGAAAAAAAAAGGACATCTCGTGATTATTGTAAAAATTTTTGAAAAAAAAAAAGAACATTTGTGGAAATTTTTTTTTAAAACTGTTTTGAAAAAAATATATATATATATCTCTGGAAAATTTTTGAGAAAAAAATTTATGGAAATTTCTTTTGAAAAACTATTTTGAAAAACAAAAATTTATAATAATATATCTCTGGAAAATTTTTGAAAGACATTTTGTGATTATCGTGAAACATTGATATTTGTGGAGGAACTTTTAATCATTTGAACATTTGTGAAATTTGTGGATAAGTACTCCAGCACCAACTATCATCAACCGCATCTTCAACCACCAACATCAACATCAACCCGAAGAAGTCATCAGTACACATAAGTAACATCATCAGTACACATAAGTCATCAGTACAGTAAGCAACAATAGAAATAAGATATTTTATTAATTAATTTTTAAGAAACAAAAACAGCAATTCTCTCCTACCATTAAGTTATATTCCTATTACCTTTTTATAAAATTTTTTTTTATGAGTGATAACGAATTCATTTGGGATTACTCATCAGATTCAGAAGAAAGCTTCGATTCTGGTTTTGATTCGAACGACGGTTATTTGACGGACATCTTAGAAAGAACAGCAGACAATAGAGTACCTACTAGATATATAAACCCTTTTAGAAATACCTTTGTGAAACTCAGGAATAAGATAATATAACAATAAATAAATAATTTCACGATGGCAAATCAACAGATTTCATTAGATCCCTTAAAATATTTGAGCAATCTGAAAGTATTTGACGGGACCAAAACAGAATTAATCACATTCACTAAATTAATTGACCGAATATATCCACTACTCGTTACATATGACGAACTTTCACAGTCCGTTTTCGCAGACATAATTAGGAGCAGAATAATAGGAAAAGCTAGAGAATGTCTAGAAATAAATACACAGGCTCACACTTGGCAGGAAATTAAAGATGTCCTGGAAAATAATTTCGGTGAAAGGAAAACTTGCGAGGAGCTCTTTGATGACCTTAGAGCAGTTACTTTCACCACCAACACGATCGATTTCTTTAACGAAATCAAGTACCGGCTGAGACGACTAAATAATAAGACCTCAATGATCATAGGGGAAGGAGACGCGTTAAACCAGATGGCTATTAACAATCAAAGATCTGCACTACACATATTTAAGAACAAAATGCCAGAGCCAATGCGCACAATACTGGCATGCCGAAACCCTACATCCCTGGAATCTGCCATGGATATCTTATTCGAAAATGGATACGATAGATTCGGAAAAGATGGTCATCTAGCAAAAACCCAAAAACAATATGGTAACAGAAAACCAAACCTTAAATATAACAATTACCCACAAAACAATAACTCCTATCGGACTAACCAAAACCGATACCCCGATAGACAATACAATAATTACCAACACAACCAACGAACTAACAATTACTCTGATCGACAGCACAATAATTACAGGAATCCTAACCACCATTCCGACAGACAACCTAACAGACCACAACAGCAATACCCCGAACCAATGGAGGTGAACATAGCTGAAAATTTTCGGTCCACAGCCTCCCAGGGAACTTACCCTATATAGAAATAGAATCAAAAACAAAACCACTAAAATTCATTATCGATACGGGAGCTACACATTCGATAATAAATCCTGGGATCTGTCATCCAAAATGGCAAGTACCTTGCAAACGCATCAGTCTGAAAACATTACAACATCAAATTACAATACGTGAAAAAGTTTTAATTCCAACATTTAAAGAATTCGGAGAAGATCCCAATTCTAAAATTCAATTTTTAATTTGTCATTTTCATAACCAATACGATGGGTTAATTGGAAGTGACATACTAAGGGACCAAGGGGCTATAATTAATTTAAGGGATAACATTTTGATTATTAAAGGGAAAAGTATTCCCATAAAATATAATAATAGTTGCGTCGAGTATCATTTTGAGAAGACAGGAATATACAAATTGGAACTACCTGTACACCATAAGAACGGTCTTATATATAACCCTACCACAGTTACACAGAATGTGGAGATTATGGAAGGAATATATGAGGCCAAGGATAATAAAATTCACGCTCTCGTTAAAGTCACCGGGAATTCACCTAAAAAGTCTTTACTTAGCATAAAAGATGCCATTGAAGTAAACGCCGAAAATTTCTACGTTAACACTTTTATTGAGAAAAATGAGGAGAACAGATCTATAGAGGACCAAATTCGCACAGAGCACCTTAATAAAGAGGAAAAAGCCAAACTTTTGCCAATAATAAGAAGATATAGAAAAGTATTCTATACAGAAGACGATGATCTCTCATTTACAAACGCAATTAAACATCAAATCCGAACGAAAGATAACGTTCCCATTACGGCAAAGACCTATAGATACCCCTATATCCATAAGGAAGAAGTAAATAAACAAATAAAGGAAATGTTGGAAAAAGGGATCATAAGACATAGTCATTCTCCATACTCCGCTCCGGTCTGGATAGTACCAAAAAAATTGGACGCCAGCGAGAAAAGGAAATGGCGATTGGTTATAGACTACCGGAAACTTAATGAAGCAACGATCGATGATAAATACCCTATACCAAATATTGACGAAATCTTGGAAAAACTAGGACGTAGTCAATATTTTACCACGTTGGACCTGGCAAAAGGGTTCCATCAAATAGAAATCCATGAGAACGACATTCAGAAAACGGCTTTTTGTGTTGAGGGCGGGCATTACGAATTCCTTCGTATGCCGTTTGGATTAAAGACGGCACCAGCAACCTTCCAACGTTTAATGAATAACGTTCTAGGCGATCTCATCAATAAGATATGTCTAGTATATCTAGACGATATCATTATTTTTTCGACATCCCTACAGGAACATTTAGAGTCACTGACGAAAATATTCCAACGACTGAAAGATGTCAACTTGAAAATTCAGCTCGATAAGAGTGAATTCATGAAGAGATCAACAAACTTTCTGGGACACATCGTTACCAATGAGGGTATCGGACCAAACCCAGAAAAAATTATTTGTGTACAAAAATTTCCCCTACCTGAGAACCAAAAGGAAATCAAACAATTTCTAGGCCTGGCGGGATACTACCGCAAATTTGTTAAGGACTACTCGAAAATAGCAAGACCGATGACTAAGTACCTAAAAAAGGACATGGTCATGAACACAAAGGACACAGAATACGTGGAAAGTTTCGAAACACTCAAAAGACTGTTAAGCAATCCACCGGTACTAAGCTACCCGGACTTTAGTAAAAGATTCACTTTGCAAACGGATGCAAGTAACTACGCCATAGGAGCTATACTTTCCCAAGACGATCATCCAATAAGTTATGCCAGCCGAACTTTAAATGGCGCAGAACAGAATTATAGTACCATAGAGAAGGAACTACTTGCAGTTGTATGGGCGACCAAACATTTTAGACCATACCTTTTCGGGAGGAAATTTCTAATCGAAACCGACCATAGACCTCTGACATGGCTCTTTTCCATAAAAGAGCCCAATTCTAAACTGGTTAGATGGAGACTGAGATTACAGGAATACGATTATGAAATTAAGTACAGAAAAGGAGTTCTTAACGGTAACGCAGATGCGTTATCTCGGGTACAATTGGAAACCAATGAAATTAACCTAGTTGAGGAAAATGAAATTATAAAAGAGGTAAGCACCCCATTGAATTTCTTCAGGCGACAATATATAATTAGACAAATTACATCAGGCTCATTAAAAATCAAAACAGAACAGATATTTACAAACAAAAGGAAAACTATTAGTGCCAAAACCTTTGACGAACAAACATTTACAACCCTACTAAGAAAGCATTTTGACCACGGAAAAATTAATGCAGTATTAATAGAAGATGAAACGTTATACCAGAAACTCAGGGAAACCGTACTAAAATATTTTTGCAATGATAAGAATTTCAAAATATATCGAAGCAAATCAATACTACAAGATATTGTCGATGAAAATAAACTTACTGAACTCATAGAAAAGGAACATAAGAAGAATAACCACAGAGGCATAAACGAAAACTTCGCAGAACTGAAAACGGAAATTTATCACCCAAAACTGAAAACGCGCATAACGCAATTCATAAATAACTGCGATATTTGTAATAAGGAAAAGTATGATAGAAACCCAATTAAACCAATATATAAAATGACGGAAACACCAGAAGAACCAGGGGAAATTATTCACGCAGATGTATTCTATAGTTTGGGAAAAACTCTATTTCTAACTTTCATAGATAAGTTTTCCAAATACGCCCAAGCAATCAGAATAAAGAATCGATCATGGATCGAATTTAAGACAGCTCTTACACAATACTTATCAACGACCGGAAATATAAAGAAATTAGTAATTGACAACGAACTAGGATTCAAGGCATTACCCCTCTTAGACTTTATTCGGGAACAAGGTATTGAAATACACTTCACATCGAATAACAACCATACGTCTAATGCAGATGTAGAAAGGTTACATAATACAATCAATGAACATATTAGATTATTAAAACACGACCCCAATAGGGACATGGAAAGCACAGAGGAAAAGATCTACAAAATAATATTGTTCTACAATAATACAATCCATTCTACGACTAACCGAAAACCTATTGACTTTAAAAACGGAAAAATAAATGCAAATGATTACCCATCAATCAGGGACTACGTTATAAAAAATAAGGAAAAGATTATAAACAAAATTAATAGGAATCGCGAAAACATAGAAATTCGGACTGGTCCTATCTTTCTAAAAGACGAACGTGGGGGTAAGAATCACTCAAAATTCCGAAAGGTGACTGTGACAGAACTGGACAACGACCATGTTATAACAGGTCGAGGGCATAAATACTACAAAACACACATAAAAAGGAAGAAACATTTTCAAAATGAAACTATCACTTAAACTCTTACTTTCAGATGATTCTCCTTACATTACTTATAATAACAGCATACAACACAGAAGCCCAACAGCTAGAAATAGAAGACCTAACGAACAACCATGGATACTTGCCAATCAAATTAAGAGACGTAGAAATTATTGACAACTTCCTGAAAATAATCCACATTATAAATACAACACAATATTCCGAAACAGCAAATACCTTACAGGACAAT
This sequence comes from Trichopoda pennipes, assembly GCA_030448955.1. Taxonomy (NCBI): domain Eukaryota; kingdom Metazoa; phylum Arthropoda; class Insecta; order Diptera; family Tachinidae; genus Trichopoda; species Trichopoda pennipes. The sequence continues at coordinate 4,425,377 of JASKUP010000004.1, read as the reverse complement.
ATTCACCAATTAACAGACACATATACAAACGTAACACCACTATTGAACAGTGTTAACCAAAGCCTGACCATATGCAAAACGAAAATTGAAAATTTAATCCCCAAATTTAGACAAAAACGAGGACTAATAAATGTATTAGGTAAAGGACTAAAATACGTCGCAGGAACGATGGACAACGAAGACGAAAAGTACGTTTTCGACAAAATTCAAAAGCTAGAGAAAGGTTATAAGAAAACATCGACCGCTTTGGACGAAATGACCTACCTGAGCACTTCTATGTCAGACAGAATAGCAAACATAACGGACCATATAAACGTTCAGCAGAAAGTTGTACAGCGATATATAAACAAATTCAAGACAGAAATTCAAAATAAAATTTTCGACTTGGGAGACGAAACTTTATTTTTGGAAACCATCTTTCAAATTAATAACGATGTAAATCTGTTGATGGACCACGTGAACGAAATAGGGCATGTAATCTTTAATTCTAAACTAGGAATAATTCCATCCGATATACTGACCACGGAAGAATTCAAAATTATAAACAATATAAAATCCTACACTCACACTAAAGTTTCCATAGCTTATAAAGAGAATTTAATACTTTTAACATTAAACGTCCCAAAATTCTTAAATGAAACATTCGCAGAAGTTACTTTTGAACCAATTCCCGACCACCAAAATAGAACATTGATACTAAGTGAAAATACAGTCCTTATTCATAAGAACGAAATATATAGATCAAATACTGTAGAATATAAAAAATTGGAAAAGATAAATGATAATTGCCTAACAAAAATTGTAAAAAACTTTGAACCTAGATGTAGTATGAATATTACAAAAGAAGAGGAAGAAAAAGAAATTTACCCAGGATTAATTATATTTAAGAATTATCAAAATCAAATTGAAACAAACTGTGGAAATTTACAAGAATTTAAGAATTTAAAAACATACTTAATAAAATTTGAAAATTGTATTGTTAAAACTAAGTTAAGAACTTATGAAAACTACAAAGTCAATGTCAAGGAAATGTTTGTTTTGGAGGAATTCATTTTAAAAATCAGAAACAATAATACTTTATATCCTGATCTAGTTGTAAAAGAAATACACTTTAACGAAACCATGAAAACTGTAAAATATAAACTATTAGAAACTACTCTAATAAGTACTGGCAGTAACATAGGATTCTCTGTCATATTAATTTTTATTATTTTCATAATTTATGTTAAAACTAATAAGAAAACTTACATTGTTTCTTCGTCGGAGCCTCACTCTAACAATGGGGGAGTTATGGTAACCCCTACAAAGATAATTATTTAACATAAATACTGCACATAGTACCACACATAAACACGCTCACATTACTTACCCATTCAAGAAGTGGTTTATTTGGAAAAATGCATTTTCTTCTTTTTTTATTGACCTATAAATTATTGGTTACAAGTGGCCTTCATATGGCCACACACATGCATTTTTACTCTTTTTTTATTGACCTATAAATTATTGGTTACAAGTGGCCTTCATATGGCCACACACATGCATTTTTACTTTCTTTTTATCGACCTACAAATTATTGGTAACATGAACTAATTTCTTTGAAAAATGCATACAAGTGATTTTCATATGACACACATGTATCCGCATGCATTTTTACTTTCTTTTTATCGACCTACAAATTATTGGTAATATGAACTAATTTCTTTGAAAAATGCATACAAGTGGTTTTCGTCTACAATATCGTATACGACCACACACATGTATGCACATGTATATTTTGCTTTACTAACCCATTGATTAAATAATTCCAAATAACACTTGACTCCACAAAACATTCATGAACCACTTAAAATTTAACCTACATAATTATAGAAATAAGAACACTTTTTGTATTATAGTATTTAAGAATAAGAACATATGAATAAGCATTTTTATAAAAACACTTCCTCATTAGAATTTAGTATTTAAGATGAAAATTTGGAAAATAAAAGTCAGTCATATTTTTGAACTCAAGAAAAAAACAAATACTTTGTTTTTCTGCACAACGCAACCCCAAAAGGTTAGGAAACAAAAATAATTTGTTCCTATAAAACCTAAAACTGTTATTCTCTTAAAATGCAATATCGAGTTGTGACTCAATTTTTGCTCGTTCTCCAGTTCCAATGCGAGGTCAGATGCTTCTTGTAATGTTGATGGTCTAGCTGCATATATGGTCGATTTAAGGTTTTCGTTTAAGCCTTTCTTGAACGATTCTAATGCTAACTTATTGTTTAATCTTATTATGACATTCTTTTCAGCTTCAGTAGCTGTATTTCCTAACTCTTCTGTTCCTAATTTATTCAAGTTATCTATAAGTGCTATAATTTTTTCTTTATAAGAGTTTACGGACAATCGTCCCTGGAATAGTGAGTTCAATCTGTATTGTAACTCTGGAATGGTTTTGTTGTCCTTATATCTGGTCTTTAATGCATTAACGAGGGATTCGAAATTTTCAGGTTTTGTATAAGTACCTAGTGCTATTCTGACAGTTGAAGTCAACTTAGCGTGATAAATGTACTGAAGGAAATCAATTTTTGCTATATCTGAAAGAGTTTTGTTAATGAGTTCGGCTGTTATGAGGAAACTTTCCAATTCCGCAAGATTACCAGTGAATAAAGGTAAAGCCTTTGAAACAAATTCTAGATTGAAGGATGCCATCTTGTCACTTTGTGTAGTTTTTGTATTATTTAAAAGATATGTTCTTATGTTTTCGTAAATACTCTTAAATTCTAATTTTAATGGTACAATTATATTTTCGTCCTTTTCTTCACTTTCACTTAATTGAAAGTTTTTCTTTATGTTCTCAATATCATCTAATTTATTTTGCACAGTTTTTTGTGTATATGTTCTACCTGGACTTTTCTTTAAATTTTTCCATATGTTCTTTATTTCATTCAAATATATTTCCATTTATTTTTTTATTACTTAATTTATACATTTGTTATGGCGTTATTTCTATGTTTCAAAATATAGTTTTTAAAGTATTTATTTATTTTAAAGGCTACGTATAAAATAATAATTACTATGATCAGGGTTAAAATGCTCTCTGGTATGGGTTGTATTAATGGTCGTTCATTCTTGGCATCGCCATTGTTAACAATGTTCTCCTGTATCTCTACTTTGCTTTGGGGTTTTCCCATGTTGATTTTTGGCTTTGTGTCCCAAATTGGTCCTACCATGAATTTATATATATAATCTTTTCCTTCTCTGTTTCCCTTTCTTATTATCGATTCTAATAGAATTGATTAGGATGGCTATATAATATAGTTATATTAATTCTTATATTTTCTTTTTTTTTTTTATTACATTTACATTCTTTAAAATTTAGTTATATTAAATCTTATACTATGTTTTTATTAAATTTTACATATGTTTTTCTTTATTTATGTTGCTGATCGCCTTCTTTATCTGTCTCTGCTCTATTGCTGATGTTGCTAACGTCAGCTTCTTATATTCCACGGCTAATTTTTTTTCTCAATTGGAATTTTTTTTCAGCACGTTTCCTTTTCCTTCTTTGAGGATTTTGTGCTCTCACCTCCTCTTGGTTGTTGTGTTTGACCTGTCGTCTTCTGTACTCCTCAATTGATATCGCCTTTGGTCCTGCTGTTAGTGGAAGCGGTGTGTAGGTTGGGGCTGTTGCCGATGTGCCCTGGGGCTCGTATTCTTCTTCTTCTTCTTTTTGTTGTAGATATTTTTCCCAACGGGCAAATATTTCGTTGACTTCCTCTTCCATGTGGTTTCGGTTTGAAGTTTTTTGAAGGATTCGTTTATTTTCAGGATGTTATTGATTAGTCCACAGAATCGGTCCGCAGGATCGCCATGTAATGTTAATTCTTAGGGATGGTTGTGTGACGGTGAAGGATGCCCTATAGCCCATATATTGATATTTAAACAGCTGTCTGGGGAAACAGCTTAAAGACAGGCGTTTTAGGAACAGCCCAATCAGAAGATTCAATTAAATAAAAGACAGCAGTTGTTACCGCTTAGAGCTTATCAAATTCAATCTTATTTAATTAATGGCATGCAGCCCTTTTTATATCTAATTTACATTTTTAACTTAGCCTTTCTAACTTATTGTAACTTATTGCTAATACATATCTGTCTCACTTCAATAACATGCATTATCGATTCATTGTTACATGTGACGAATCAAATGCATGATAAAATAAAAATACTCAAATGAATATGACACCTAAAAGTGTGTCACTCATTTGTGTCATAGATCGAATGCATTTGAGTCGACACATGTTGTACTTTGGTAAGTGGTTGTCTGGTGTGTTTATGTGTTACAGTGCAGTACACATATTGTGGTACACTACACCCTTAAGAGAAAAATTATATGAAAGATAATTTTTCTTAAAAATGCATGTCATTGTTACAATATTTTTACTTACACATATTTTCTTTAGTAATAATAATATATTAATAATATAATGACAATGATAGTAAATTTTATAATAATAATAATAGTAATAATAATATAATAATAATAATAATACAATGATAAAAATTAAAAAGTATATCTTACACTAGTTTATATGGTTTTAAATTATTATTATGTATTTCTTTTTCTATTCCATTATAGTCTATTATTGTATTAACATTATTTCTTCTTATAATTCTATATGGTCCTTTGTATGGACTTTGATATTTTTTTCTATTTTCTACTTTAATTAAAACTAAATCTCCTATGTTTAAATTCATTTTATTTGTATATTTATTATTGTTTATTCTTTTAATTTTAGTTTTAATTGTTAGTTCTTTTGCTATATTTAATGCATATTTTAATTTGACTCGTAATTCTTGTACGTAGTCATCATAATTATAAAATGTTCTTTTATCAGACAAAGTGTCAGATGGCAGGGTAGGTAATTTACCATAAACTAATTCAAACGGCGAGTAGCCTGTGTCTATATGGGGTGCTGTATTATAAGCGAAAGTAAAATATGGAATCCATTTGTCCCATTCATAATCATTTGCGGTTGTTAACAGGAATTCATTAAGTACTCTATGATTTCTTTCTATTGAACCAAGTGTTTCGTGGTGATAAGGTGTTGAAAATATTTGTTCAATGTTAAGTAGTAAACAAATGTTACGCATTACTTCGTTAGTAAATTCTGTTCCTCTGTCAGACTTAAGTACTTTAAATTGACCATATTTTAGGATAAGCTGTTCAACTAGTGTTCTTGCTGTTGTAATTGCATCTTTTGTTGACATTGGATAGGCGATAACAAATTTTGTCAACTCGCATTGCATAGTTAAGATGTATCGGTACTCATTTGATATTCTAAGTGGTCCTACGGTGTCAATTGAAATCACTTCAAAACTATTGTTTGGTGTGTCTGTCAATGTAAGTGGTTCTTTAATGTGTTTTGTTTGTTTATTTCTATTGCAAGTGTCGCAATATGATATGAACTTTTTTACCATTTTACTCATGTTTTTCCAAATGTATCTTTTCTTTAGTTTGATGATTGTTTTCCGTATTCCTAAGTGGCCTGCGTGTGTGGTATTGTGGAATTCGTTAATTAGTTTATATTTTAGGATATCATCTTCAATTTGTTTAGGGTCATTATATATTAAAATCTTAAGTTGAGGACTTTCATTATTTGTTATTATTATTCTTGCATATGCTTCTTTTAAATTTTCTTTTGTATATACTTTAAATATTTCATCATTCGTCGATAGCGCTAATTCTTTAATATTCTCTTTTTTCATTTTAGATATCAGTTTCCTCAGAATCGAATCTAGTTTCGCTGAGTTATCGCTGAATCTTGCATGCATATTATTATTTATATCTTCTGTATGTAACTTTTTCATAATCGAATCTGGTTTCGGAGAATTATCATTACATACTTTATTCTTATTAATCTTATCTCTGGCACATAACTTCTTCATGGTCGAAACTGGTTTCGATGAATTATCATTATGTCCAATGTGCACAATATTTTCTTCTATAATTATATCTTCTTCTTCTATATTCTCTATTTTATTAAATTGCAATTTCTTCATTTTCTTTACATCATTAATGGAGGTGCATTCCCATATGTGAAGTTGATCAGACTTCTGAGAATTGCATTTTCCCACATTGTTCTTTCCTACGCGCGTATTAATATCTTTTTTATTTCTTCTATCTTTATTGATTTCTTCTTTGTTCTTATATGCCTCATTGTTATTATCATTGTTATTTGCCTCGTTATCCTTATTTTCATTATTTCTATTTTTCATTGCCCTTGTTGTTACTAATATTTTACTTGTCTTTTCATCAATTTCATTTGGTATTATCTGTTTAAGAATATCTGAATTAATTTCTATCCTGGATAGTGCGTCTGCATTAGTATTCATTTTTCCCTTTTTGTATATTATTGTGAAATCATAGTCACATAAATCTAACCTTATTCTTGTCATTTTTGAAGATGGATTTTTGTGTGAGAATAGCGAGATTAATGGTCTGTGGTCTGTTACTACTATGAATTTTCTACCGTACAGGTATGGTCTGAAGTAGTTAATACTCCAATGTATTGCCAATAGTTCTTTTTCAATAATTGGTTTATTGATGTCGTGTTTTTGTAATGCTTTACTTGCATAAGAAATTGGTAAGTCTTTTCCTATTTCTCCTTGTGATAAGACTGCTCCTAATGCATAGTTTGAAGCGTCTGTAGTCAAAATGAATGGCTTGTCAAAGTTTGGGTATTGTAGTAGAGGGGGGTTCATTAGTTTTTCTCTAAGAGTGTCAAATGCCGTCTGGCAGTCTTCTGTCCATATGAATTTGGCTGATTTTTTCAATAAAGCGTTTAGGTTTTTTGCAATGTCGGCAAAGTTCGGAATAAATTTTCTGTAGTAATTGCAAAATGCTATGAATCTTCTAACTTCGTCAGTGTTTTTCGGTATAGGATACTGTTTTATAATTTCATACTTAGCGGGATCTGTCTTTACACCGTCTTTTGTTATTAAATGTCCTAAGTATACTACTTCTGGTCTTAAGAAACAACATTTTTTTGGATTTAATTTTAAATTATACTTTTGTAATCTGTCCAGAACTTTGATAAGGTTTTGATTGTGGTGCTTTAAACTGCATCCAAATACGATAATGTCGTCTACATATAGAAAAACTTCGGAATCTAATCCTGAAAGTGCTATGGTAAGCATTCTTTGAAAGCTATTTGAAGAGATTTTCAGTCCAAATGGGAGTCTCTTGAATTGGTAATGATTTTGTGGTGTCGAGAATGCTGTTAGATGTCTTGATTGTTTGTGTAATTTTATCTGATGGAAAGAACTAGTCATGTCAAGTGTAGAAAACCATTTTGCTCTTCCTAATTTATCCAAAATATCTTCTAATCTGGTTAAAGGAAACTTATCATCAACGATTTTGTCGTTAAGTTTTTTGAAATCCACTACTAGTCTCCATTTCTTTTTATCTTCCGTACTCTTTTTGGGTACCAAAAGAAGCGGAGAATTATAAGGGCTAACGGAAGGTTCTATTATGTCATCATTAAGCATTTGTTTTACCTGGTCATTAATGATGTTTGTATGTGAGTGGGGTAGTCTGTAGTTTTTTATGTACACAGGTGTGTTGTCTGTTGTTGATATTTTTTGTTCGTAAAAATTGTTTACTGTCAATATTTCGTTGTCAATGTGAAATACGTTTTGGTATTTTCTAAAAATGTTTATTAGTTCTGTTTTTGCATAGTCATCATTATTGTCAATTTGTAATTCGGTCATTATTTTATGAAAACGTTCTTCGTTGTATACGTCATTGTCGTTTAATATTTCGTAGTTTTTCAGTGGGTCAGTTTGTAATTGAATATGGTCTAATGTTACTGTGTCGGTTGTTGTATTTAAAATTTTAATGTGTGTCATTCCATGTTTTGGTGCTATTGAATTACTAAGAAAAATACCTGGTTTTAATTCATTGTTAAATATGACGCAATCTTCTTTGAGTTGTAGTTTTAATGCATGAATGATTTGTGTTCTTGGTGGTATGATTATTTGTGACGTATGAAATGTTTTTGTTTGCATAGGGAGTGTTATTGTGACGTCATCTTTAAATAAAGAAATTGTAAATGTTTCGTAGTCTATCTTGCATAGATATTTTTTTAAGAAATCTCTTCCTATTATACCGTCGGTTTCTATTGGGAAATTTGAATTTACTAATTGGAATTTGTGTTCGTATGGTTTGTCAGATAATGTTAGGTTTAGTGATATTGTTCCTAGTGAGTAAATTTCTTCCTTAGTAATGCCAGTAAATTTACATTTTTCTTCAGGGTTATATTGTTCATTTTCGAAATTTATGTTCATACGACAAAGAGATATGTCGGCTCCTGTATCAATAAGAAATGTAAGTTGTGTGTTTTTATATGTTGTGTATATGAAATTTGTGTTATTATTGGATACTTTGTGTATTTTCAGTTCTGGCTCTCCGGAATATCTGTTTCCCGATTGTATTGTATGTACGTTTCTATTGTTACTGCATCTGTTTATATTGGTGTGGTTGTTGTTATTACTATTGTTTCTGTTATAATTGTTGTTATTAGAATTGAATCTACTATAGTTGTTGTTATTAAAATTGTTTCCATTGGGTTTCCTGTTGTTATTACTATGTCCATTTGAATTATTATTAAATCTGTTATTCATGTGCGGATTGATATTTCTATGGTCATAATTTTGTCTGTTATTGTATCTATTGGAATTGTAGCTATTATGTTGTTGGCGTGTGTTAATGTTGTTGTATTTGTTGTTATTATGTTGTTGATGCCACGGTGTTATTCTCTTAAAATGCAATATCGAGTTGTGACTCAATTTTTGCTCGTTCTCCAGTTCCAATGCGAGGTCAGATGCTTCTTGTAATGTTGATGGTCTAGCTGCATATATGGTCGATTTAAGGTTTTCGTTTAAGCCTTTCTTGAACGATTCTAATGCTAACTTATTGTTTAATCTTATTATGACATTCTTTTCAGCTTCAGTAGCTGTATTTCCTAACTCTTCTGTTCCTAATTTATTCAAGTTATCTATAAGTGCTATAATTTTTTCTTTATAAGAGTTTACGGACAATCGTCCCTGGAATAGTGAGTTCAATCTGTATTGTAACTCTGGAATGGTTTTGTTGTCCTTATATCTGGTCTTTAATGCATTAACGAGGGATTCGAAATTTTCAGGTTTTGTATAAGTACCTAGTGCTATTCTGACAGTTGAAGTCAACTTAGCGTGATAAATGTACTGAAGGAAATCAATTTTTGCTATATCTGAAAGAGTTTTGTTAATGAGTTCGGCTGTTATGAGGAAACTTTCCAATTCCGCAAGATTACCAGTGAATAAAGGTAAAGCCTTTGAAACAAATTCTAGATTGAAGGATGCCATCTTGTCACTTTGTGTAGTTTTTGTATTATTTAAAAGATATGTTCTTATGTTTTCGTAAATACTCTTAAATTCTAATTTTAATGGTACAATTATATTTTCGTCCTTTTCTTCACTTTCACTTAATTGAAAGTTTTTCTTTATATTCTCAATATCATCTAATTTATTTTGCACAGTTTTTTGTGTATATGTTCTACCTGGACTTTTCTTTAAATTTTTCCATATGTTCTTTATTTCATTCAAATATATTTCCATTTATTTTTTTATTACTTAATTTATACATTTGTTATGGCGTTATTTCTATGTTTCAAAATATAGTTTTTAAAGTATTTATTTATTTTAAAGGCTACGTATAAAATAATAATTACTATGATCAGGGTTAAAATGCTCTCTGGTATGGGTTGTATTAATGGTCGTTCATTCTTGGCATCGCCATTGTTAACAATGTTCTCCTGTATCTCTACTTTGCTTTGGGGTTTTCCCATGTTGATTTTTGGCTTTGTGCCCCAAATTGGTCCTACCATGAATTTATATATATAATCTTTTCCTTCTCTGTTTCCCTTTCTTATTATCGATTCTAATAGAATTGATTAGGATGGCTATATAATATAGTTATATTAATTCTTATATTTTCTTTTTTTTTTTTTTATTACATTTACATTCTTTAAAATTTAGTTATATTAAATCTTATACTATGTTTTTATTAAATTTTACATATGTTTTTCTTTATTTATGTTGCTGATCGCCTTCTTTATCTGTCTCTGCTCTATTGCTGATGTTGCTAACGTCAGCTTCTTATATTCCACGGCTAATTTTTTTTCTCAATTGGAATTTTTTTCCAGCACGTTTCCTTTTCCTTGTTTGAGGATTTTGTGCTCTCACCTCCTCTTGGTTGTTGTGTTTGACCTGTCGTCTTCTGTACTCCTCAATTGATATCGCCTTTGGTCCTGCTGTTAGTGGAAGCGGTGTGTAGGTTGGGGCTGTTGCCGATGTGCCCTGGGGCTCGTATTCTTCTTCTTCTTCTTTTTGTTGTAGATATTTTTCCCAACGGGCAAATATTTCGTTGACTTCCTCTTCCATGTGGTTTCGGTTTGAAGTTTTTTGAAGGATTCGTTTATTTTCAGGATGTTATTGATTAGTCCACAGGATCGGTCCGCAGGATCGCCATGTAATGTTAATTCTTAGGGATGGTTGTGTGACGGTGAAGGATGCCCTATAGCCCATATATTGATATTTAAACAGCTGTCTGGGGAAACAGCTTAAAGACAGGCGTTTTAGGAACAGCCCAATCAGAAGATTCAATTAAATAAAAGACAGCAGTTGTTACCGCTTAGAGAATTTGATTCAATCTTATTTTATTAATGGCATGCAGCCCTTTTTATATCTAATTTACATTTTTAACTTAGCCTTTCTAACTTATTGTAACTTATTGCTAATACATATCTGTCTCACTTCAATAACATGCATTATCGATTCATTGCTACATGTGACGAATCAAATGCATGATAAAATAAAAATACTCAAATGAATATGACACCTAAAAGTGTGTCACTCATTTGTGTCATAGATCGAATGCATTTGAGTCGACACATGTTGTACTTTGGTAAGTGGTTGTCTGGTGTGTTTATGTGTTACAGTGCAGTACACATATTGTGGTACACTACATCGGTTCGTGCGTTCTAAAGTTATAGCGTCAGGAAGAAAAACCCGACTTATTTTTATATTATAGATAAATTTAAAACTGCTAAAATTTTTTTGAATAATAATAGGAACATAATAATTGTGAATGCTGACAAGGGTAATGTTACCGTTCCTATGAGCAGAGATGATTATTATTCGAGAATAAATGACATCCTTAAGGATTCTGAAAATACTCAGTATTGAATAAGGATCCTACTAGTAAATTACAGAAAACAATATTTTAGGTGATGAAGTTTTTAGAAAAGGTATCATTTCAATAATGGAGAGGAATAGACTTAAAACTAGTGTATCAAATTCACCCAAGCTATATGGAGTACCTAAGATTCATGGGCAGAATTTTCCTTTAAGATCTATTTGCACAGACCTACGTACTGTGAAAGTATATAACGAATTATTCTTAAGGTAATAACAGGACAATCAATATATAATATTAGAAATTCATTGGAATTTAAAGATAAAGCTAGGCAAATTGATATACAAGATAATAATAGATTGTTTTCATTTGATGTAGTTTTGATTTTTTCAAGTATTTCTACAGATTATGGAGGGAAAATGGCAGATAATAGAACAAAATACGAATATTGAGAAGGAATTCTTTTTACGTATTCTTAAGTTTTGTATCGAAGACAACTTAATGACAATGATTTTCCAGTAGAATTAATTTATTAATTAGACAATATGGTAATCATAAACATAATTTAGGAGATCAAAGGCAGAATCAAAAATTTATAAATCATTAACTTATATTCCTGGAATATCAGAAAGATTAAGAAAGTCTAAAATATGTGACACTGATAGGTATATAATTAGCAGATAAAATGGGAAAAATGATAATATCTGATGTAGTAGACCGAATACCATGTGGAGGAAATACCAGGTGAACTGTGACAAAGTTTATATTTGGTCATATTTATTTTTGGTCATAAATATGACCAAAAATATAGGGATATTTCAACACAGAAGACAGCCTATCTTCACATTGTAAGAAATATAATCATTATGCAAAGTTTGAGGAAGCATTAATATTAGATATAGAAAAAAACTATAAGAGACGTCATATATTAGAAATGTTAGAAATTTAAGAAGAATAAATTTGAAAACAGGCACAGGCAATTTAGCGAAAAATTATAGATTCTTAATTAAAAAGACACATAATTTGTTATAATTATTTCATTAGAGAGAAACATCGTTTCCTTTTTTCATATGTCTAAATATTTAAAATTTTGTATGTATGTATGCAGTATGAAGAATATTATTTTATATGTTTTGTCAACTAAAATTAAAACAAAAAAAAACCATTTTTGATGTTGTTAATAAGTTTTTTATTATAAACATAAATCTCTTGAAGAAAGCGAAATATAGAGCGAATTTATACATTACATCTATTTAAAAAATACCTAAATAAAGACAATTACTTATTTATTAACGTAAGAAAAAAGGTCGAATAAAAATAATAAAAACCAACATTATTTGAAAAATAACATTTATAATTTGAACTGCCAAAAAATCTAAACGATATTCTTACACAACTTCAAGCAGTATACATATTGTTAAGTTTACACCTTTAATAAACGTTTTGTCGTGAGTTATTTCTTGCAAAATGAATTATACCAGATTTCAGCGTTTTTAAATTAATAACAAGTTTATTTACTAACAAACACAGTAGACACTACAGAACTTAAGATACACGTCTTTAGTTCACGAGGTTTATTTTTCACATTTTGTTATTTTTATGTTATTCATTCAATATATAGGCGCCTGTATGTCGGTGCGTATTTTTCTTTTGTTTTTTTATGCTGATAAAGTGTCTTAGAAAACAACGCAGTTAGTAATCACCATATCTAATTGTTGTTGTTTTGCATAATTAAATTTCTACAAAGTTTGTAACTAGAAATTTGTTGTCTTGTGTGCATAAGTTTTCTTAGCAAGCCATTCAGTTAGTAAACAGCATACTCAGTTGTTTATTATATGTCAGAAGAAACTTTTGTACATGCTCATCCCAATATTTTTGGTGTGTACTGGACGAATTTTCTGAAATATTCGTCCAGGGTGCGGTTGAATCTTTCTACCATGCCATCAGACTGTGGATGCAGTGATGTCATTATCGTCTTTCTGATCCCATAGATGTCGCACATTTCCTTGAATATGGCCGACTTAAAATTTTGTACCTGATCGGAGTGAAGTTCTGTTGGAACACCGTATCGACACACCCAATTGTTCACAAATTCATCTACCGCCGTTTTGTAATCTTGGTTTGGAACGGGATACGCTTCGGGCCATTTCCTAATCCATTACTACTTAGCATATACCGATTTCCAGCATTACTGAAGGGAAATGGGCCTGCGATTTCCATTACTGCGATATCCCATCCGCTCAAAGTGGGCGCCTGCGTTGTACTGTTGTAGCTTGCCACGACTTTTCCTTGTTGGAGCCTTGGCCACAATGAACTGCTCGCAATTAGCTATCCGTTCGGCTACAGATTGTGGGCAGCCTAACCAGAAAAATCGCTGTTTTATCTTTTCCAGTATTTTTGTTACACCCAGGTGGCCGCCGCTGGGACTATTATGAAACTGCTTCATGACATATTTTATCCATGAATTTGGATTTTTCCATCAGCACTTTCCCAATTTCGATATAGGCAACCATTCACTAATATGTGCTTAGATTTTCCGACGGGGCTAGATTTACTCGTACTAGCGAAAAGAAAACTGAAGATGGCAAACGGCCGAAACCGGTTTGTTCACAAACCAAATTTGATGAGGGTCGACGGAAAACCGTACCCAAATAAGAGTAAACCATTTAAGGCTATTCCACTGAGCCCAGTACGATTTTGCCAGCGGGCTTTCCGCAGATAATTCATTACGGTCCGGTCTTATGTTCTCCACCTTGGCCGATATAATTTGTGACAAAAAGGGATCCTTCTTTTGGCCTCAGACCAGTCTTCTCCTGTGCAAATTTGGATATGGATATGCCTCAGATCAATGATGGTCTCCTTTTCCTTGACTTTTTTGCAGTCTACATTGCGTGGGTGTCTTGAAAGAGCATCTGCATTATTGTGTTTTCCGCCTTTCCTGTGCACAATGCTGAAGTCATAGCTCCGCAATCCAGCGTGTAAGCTGCCCTTCGGGATTTTAAAACTGCAGCAACCAACGTAATGCGGAGTGATCTGTCTGGTAAAGTGTTGGCCATATAAGTATTTGTGTTAATGTTTAACACACTCCAGTGCAGCTTAAAGCTCCCGTCGTGTTATGCAATAATTTTTTTGGGCTTGAACAATACTCTGCTATAATATCGAACTTTTTCCATCCCATTAATCGCCTGCGAAAGCACTCCTCCTTCTCCACAGTGGCTTGCGTCTGTATCCAATATAAATTCATGTCCAGCTATCGGATAGGCGAGAACTAGTGCTGTACGCAAAAGCTCCTTTAGCCTCTGAAGCGCCTCTTCCGCTGCCCCACTGCAGGGGATAATTGCGATTTTCTGATCATCTCATGCAAGCTGCCAACCACTTGAGCAAAGTTCGGCACAAAAAGCCCCAGGAAACTACGTAGTATATGAAGATTTTGTGGACGAAACCAATTATTCACTGCCAGTACTTTATCCTCGTCAGTTGATACACCCTCTGCTGTAATACGATGGCCGAAGTCTTTGACTTCTTTTGGAAACAGCGCGCATTTCTTAACACTTAATTTAAGTCCTCCAGGTGCTACCAAAAGTCTTTTCCATCACGATTATGTCCTCTAAATATACTAAACAAGTCTTCAATTTAAGCCCCTTAAGCAAACGTTCTTCTTTACTAGCACTATCGGCGAGGTCCATGGACTCGAAGATGGTTCAATCACCCTGTTTCACTCCATTTCGTTAATCAGTTCTTTGATCTCATTTGTTAGCCTTACTTACAAGTTTTTCTCTGTTGGCTCTAGAGCTTTCTTGAGTTGCATCAATTTTCGAACTGTTGATTCTACAGCTTTCTTGAATGACACCTAGAACTTTGTCATTTGTGGCATTTTTCGCACTGTTAGCTCTATAGTTTCCTTGAATTGCATCCATTTTCGCACTGCTGGCTCTAGAGCTTTGTTGAATTGCATCAATCGTAGCCGCAAGCGCTGAATCCAAGCTTACATTGGTGTTTACTGATGGTTTACATACCTCAACCACTTCTTTGTCTCCAAATTCATATGTCCCAATAAATATGTCACGCTGCTTGAATTCATCAATCAACCTTCGGTGCAATTTCGCTCTACTCCCGTTGTTGGCAGATCCAACTTATTCAGCTCATTCTTTAGCTGCTCCACTTTCAGTTCTTCCAACTTCATTGAAGTTTATTTTTCTTTTTTTTGCAATTTCACTTCTGACATCAGTTGTTACGTTTATACCTTTTAACGTTTTGTTGTGAGATTTTTAATTCAAAATATATAACACCAAATTTTAGAGTTTTTTAATTAATTACAAGTTTATTTACTTTAACTACACACAAAGTTGACACTACAGAACAATTTAGTTAAGGTGCACGTCTTTAGTTCACTAGGTTTATTTTTCAACTAACTAACTATCCTTTTTATATTTGTTCACTAGAGATCTAGAAAAATTAAGAATTTTCTACTCCCTCTGTTCATATTTTGTCGTTGTTATGTTATTCATTCAATATATAGGCGCCTGTATGTCTCTGTGTATTTTTGTTTTTATGGTGATAAAGTTTTTTAGAAAACTATGCAGTTAGTAAACAGCATATCTTACTGTTGTTGTTTCTTGTGTAAAAAATTTCTGCGCAGTTTGTAACTAGAAATTTGTTGTTGTCTTGTGTTCATAAGTTTTCTTAACAAGCCACGCAGTTAGTTTGCTGTTAAACCAGTTATTTATTTTATTACTTAATTACTTGATTTTGAAACTTAAGCAAGACATCCGTAACAAGATATAAAAGAACCATCAATGAAATAGTAAAATAATATTTTAATTTTTTTATTTTAATACATAAATTCCTTAAACGGGAAAAAATGGTTCAAAAATGATTGTTTTTGAATAAAACTGGTCCAGGGTGACTGTTGTGAAATCCTTTTTGAATCATAAATTATGTTTGGACGGGGCTGAAGGGTGAACCGTTAGAATTTTTGACGCAATTCTTTTTGTATTCTCGTTTGCTGTAGGTTATATTTAAGATAGTCCAAAAAAATTTACTTGTACCACACCCCGTTTTAGAGGAAAATTTACCACATCTCTAACGAAACATACTATCAAAACCAAACTTAGTATTTAGTTTTAGAGGAAAATTTACCACATCTCTAACGAAACATACTATCAAAACCAAACTTAGTATTTAGTTCTAGTATACATTTCCAAGAAAACAGCCAATATCTTCGAATAATAATCGGAACATAAATATCACACGTCAAAAATATTAAGTTACTAAAAGAGATAACTTAGATATGTATGAACTTTTTTATAGATATCTTCAAGGTCTACTCGCATAAGCTCAAAAATGCATAACATTTGAGTAATAAATTTATGACATCTTCAAAAAAAATGTATGTCCAAGGTATCCAACTTTGGGGGCATATCCTTTGTCCAAGGGACCAATCATCTGCCGTTTTACTCAGAAACACCTCTGCTTGGCGTCTGTGAAATTTTATTAGGATACCTTAAGTAGTTCATGAGCTACCAAATTATTTCCAAAAAATAGTTTTTACTCTGCCTTGCAATGTTTTTAATAATCGTAAAAAGCCAAAAAATCTTCCTAAAGCTGTTATTACCAAACTACACTCTTTATCACATCCTGGAACTAGAGCCACGAAGAATTTGGTAACAGACCCAGGTAAAGTATTCTCCAGTGTTCGATTATGTCTTTCTTGCCAAAAATCAAAAGTTCACCCTCGTACAAAAACACCGTTCGCCAAATATGAACCAGACGACGCACAGAGGAGTATTTGACCAAAAAGCTGGCGTGTTTTTTGTTTTAAAAGTTTAACTTTTTTGATAGTTTTAGCTTTAGTTTGATAGAAAAAATTCAGTGGCAGATTAGTATTGGGTTAGTATTATTTTTGGCATTATTGACATTATTTATTATTACATTTACCGGTTTTTTACCGGTTTGCAACTGTACTTTATTATAAGAGCAACTGAAATTAAATTCAGAGAGTCGAACTATTGTAGTTGTGTAGATACAGGGAAATAAAACATAGCTTTTTATGGATGTTATAATGTCCCCCTTGTCAAAATCATAATTTATCCAATATTAAATATTAAAAAAATTGGTCTCGTAGCTTGACTTTCTATAAGAGATAAACAACCAAATAAACAAAAACATATTCACTTTTAATATTTATTTTACATTACTAAATACTCATCACATGAAAAAATTAAACTAATTAAAAAGTTCGAACTTATGATCATGTCATACGTATTTCATCATGGACGGCATCATCCGTATCAGGAAGAAGTAGTTTAATAGTATCTGATGAAAAAGGCTTTTTTATCTTTGTGTATTGCAGCTTAAGAATGGGTCACTGCTCAAAAATAACCTTTTTATAACATCTCAATTTGTATCGATTCTGCTCCATTTTCTCGAACAATTAGCACGATATAATCTGAAGTGCTTATTTCTGGCCTTGGCAGCTTCTTCTGACAATTGTCCAATCGGCAATATTGCTTGCTTTATTATAGTACCGCCATGAGTTAGAATTTTGTGCATAGTTGGACTCATGGGATGCTGATTGTAGAGCTGCACATACATTTCGGCTGTGTTATGTGCATATTCATTAAATTTTTCAATATTAAAGCAGTGTTTCTAATATTATATTCAGGCGTTTGATTAGTTCTTCATTTATGCCAGTAATTTTCAAAACAGTTGCTGAATCCGGAAAAATCTTCTTGATGCGTTGCCATCATTCGTGTTGCCATATTCTGGTTTTGGAATAACTACAAGTAGCCCCACCTACTTCTTAAGCCTCTTCTGGATGATTATCTTTCTTTAACTAGTACTTAATCTTCATTGCTCTTTACTTGCCACTTGTGAAGTGTTAGTTTATATGATTCGATTCTAAAAAGCGTATGCGTGTGTGTTAAAATCTTTTGAAGTTTGTCCGCAAGTGTAACACCTCATTGTGGATTTTGTGTCCGTTGCAGTATTGCAGACTTTTGCATCGACCATTGTTAATAGCATCGCGTGTTTAATTGATAACAAGATAGTAAATTTGAATTTATTGACTAAGAACTGAATTTTAAGTAATTCCTTTTTTAAGGCCAGGTAATCCATCACATTGGTAGTTGTTAAAAGTGATTTAAATAATATTTCACATCAATAATTCGAAAAACACAAAAGTTTATGACGACAATAAAGTATAAGAAAAAGCGCCTTATGAGCAAAAACAGAAAAAAGATAAAATTTTCAAGAAATCACCAAAAATAATGACGCAAACCTGCGCAAAATAAATCGGGTTTTCCTTCCTGGCGCTATAACTTCAGAACGCACGAAAAGATTTCCACGATTTTGCATTCGTTAGAAAGGTCTCGGGCTCCGTGAAGAATAAAAGCAGGAAAACAGGAAAATTAATTTTTCACATACAGTGCCATCTCTGATATATAGCATTCACTACAACGGAACCAGTACGTGGTGTGTGCGTATCCCTCACGAAAATAAGTACGTTTCATTTTAAGTAGATGATGCTGTGCGCTAGGTCGCATGTATACTGTTCATCCTAGAAATGATGAATGTTTTTTTATTTGCGACTGTTGTTGGTAAATGTACATGGACCAAAATCATTTGGCCACCAATGCCAAATATATAGAGAAGCATGTCAACTTTTGGGTTTGCTGGAGAACGATTCTCATTGGGATTTAATACTTGTGGGTTCAGTTATTTCATCAAATGCGAACCAAATACGAACGCTGTTCGCTTTTATCATCACCACATGTTTCCCTTCACAACCAATTCAGTTATGGAACAAATGCAATGACGACATATGTGAAGAAATTTTGCATCGGTTGCGCATTCGAACGAATAATCCCGACATGCAAATAACCGATGAAATATATAATGAAAGATTGAGGATCAATACTTGATTATTGCAAACAAGCTACTGATTGAAGTAGGAATGATTGCGCCAAATCGATCGATGCACCATGCACTCAACCAAGAATTAAGTCGAGAGCTGCAATACAATGTTGATACACTGCAGAAATTCGTTTGAAATAATGTGCCGTTGCTGAATGAATAGCAAACACAAATATACGAAACATTTATGCAAGCCGTGGACAATAATACTGGTGGTCTATTCTTCCTGGACGCACCTGGAGGAACCAGGAAAATATTTGTCATTTCATTGATTTTGGCCACTATTCGACCGAGATGGCGGTCGTACTGCACATTCTGAGCTTAAGTTGTCACTCAATTTAAAAACAATTGATACTAGATACTAGAAAATTATTGTTTTCACATGGGCAGCTATACGTTGCGTGTACAATAGTTTTATTTATGTTAACGTCAGATCAAAAACAAAATGTGGTTTACCAAAGAGCACTTGAATGAAACGGATAATTTGCGGACACGTACAACGCTTCGATTAAGTATTTACTTTGGATTCACTTTCATTTTTTACTTAGCCGTCCATATATATATATATATATATATATATATATATATACATATATATAGATATATACTTTTTTTATAATTAATATTTTTAAAATAAATATTCGAGATCATTTTTTCTTTTTAAATATTAAATATTGAAAATAGCTGCTGATGAAATCTTTCAGGTAAAAAAAATCAATCTAATACCTCTATTCGTTTAGACACAAAAAATTTCTTAAAATCGAAAAAAATCAATACAACGCATTCAATTTTCTTGACTTTAACAGTGCCCCACAACTACAAATCTTAACTTAAAAAATTAAAAATGCGCGATATTATGTAGAATTTTGTTTTCCACCGATCTGCGTAATTACTTTTTAGGATTTCATCAAATTATTTTTTGCCTTTTTGGTCAGCTTTTTGGGTCAAATAATGTGCGACGGTCTGTTTGAGCATATTAATATTATTAATATACACATCAAACGTATTTCGATATTAAGCAAAATCATTTTTATCATATCTGACTGCGTCAAACAGTAGGGACGTTACAAAAAATAAATTTTGGATTTTCCGCTGGCATTGACTAAACAATGAGATCGGGAAAGCTTCAGCCCAAGCTGATGGTTAAAGTTAAGAAAACAGGTTTTACCAAAAATTTGCTACTTTTACATGGTTAAAATCGAAAGTTCGTTGTTGTCGAAACTGTTGTCTGCGGTTTCTAAGGGACTTCTGCTTATAACAAAATTCTGTGGGTCAGCCCCTAATGCTTTTGTTGTAGCTCCTATAATTCATACTGCATCTCTATCAGTAATAGTACATATATCCAGTAATATAAACAATTTCTCAGTAATAATCTCTTTGGTACCTCTTTTTTATTTCTGGTCCTTCTTCTGAATGTTATCTAATGCTTGTTGTAGATTTCTTAAAATAAAATATTAATATTAGTCACTAATAAATATCTCTTATTCTTTTTTACGGTCTTTTTAAATTAAATTAACAATATATATTTTTTTCTTTTTCTTTTCGATATTTCGCTTACCTACGGAAAGCTTCTTCAGGAAAAAATTCTTTTTGAAAAAAAAAAATTATTAACATATTGAAAAAATTTTCAAAACATTTGACGAAAGCATATAAAATATTTTTTCATACATACATACATACATACAAAAATTAAAATTTTCAAATATTTAAACATACAAAAACAAGGAAACGGAAATAACAAAGTCTGTTTTATGAAATAATTATAACAAATTATGTGTCGTTTGAATTAAGTACCTATAATTCTGAGCTAAATTCTCTGTGTCTGTCTTGAAATTTATTCTCCTTACATTTGGTACATTAACAATTTCTAACATATCTAACATATAACGTCTCTTATAGTCCTTTTCTATATCTAATATTGATGCTTCGCCGCCGCCATTTAGGTGTTATAGGCACCCATTTACCACTTTAAGGCTATTCCACTGAGCCCAGAATGATTTTGCCAGCGGGCTTTCTGCCGATATTTCGTTACGGTCCGGTCTTATGTTCTCTAGCTTGGTCGATATAATTTTTGACAAAATGGGATCCACCTTTTGGGCCTCAGGCCAATCATCTCTTGTACCAATTTGGATTCGGCTCACATTAATGATTGACTGCCTGCATTCTACGTTACATGGGCGTCTTGAAAGGGCATCTGCATTATCGTGTTTTCCGCCTTTCCTGCTGAAGTCATAGCTCTGCAGACGTTCAATCCAGCGTCCAAGCTGCCCTTCGGGGTTTTTAAACTGCAGCAACCACCGTAATGCGGAGTGATCCGTCCTTATGGTAAAGTGTTGACCATATAAGTACTTGTGGTAATGTTTAATACACTCCAGTACAGCCAAAAGCTCCCGTCGTGTTACGCAATAGTATTTTTCGGGATTGGACAATACTCTGCTATAGTAACCAATAACTTTTTCCGTCCCATTAATCCCCTGAGAAAGCACTCCTCCTATTCCGTAGCCGCTTGTATCTGTATCTAATATAAATTCATGTCCAGCTATCGGATAGGCGAGGACTGGTGCTGTACACAAAAGTTCCTTTAGCCTCTGAAACGCCTCGTCTGCAGCCCCACTCCAGTGGTATGGTTGCGATATTTTGGTCAACTCTTGCAAGCTGGCAGCCACTTGAGCAAAGTTCGGCACGAATCGCCTGAAGTATGTGCAAAGCCCCAGGAAACTACTTAGCTCATGAAGATTTTGTGGACGAGGCCAATTCTTTACTGCTAAAATTTTATCCTCGTCAGTTGATACGCCCTCTGCTGTTACACGATGCCCCAAGTATTTGACCTCTTTTTGAAACAGCGCACATTTCTTAACACTTAATTTAAGTCCTGTAGCCGCTATACGCTTGAGAACTTCATCCAGGTTTTTGAGGTGTTCATCGAAAGTCTTTCCCATCACAATTATATCATCCAGATATACTAAACAAGTCTTCCAGTTAAGCCCCTTACTCACAAGTTCCATTAAGCGCTCAAAAGTAACTCGAGCATTGCGTAGTCACTTTAAACTGCCACAAGCAATTGCTCGCACTAAAGGCAGTTTTCTCCCTGTCTTTATTGGCTATCTCCACTTGCCAGTAACCACTCTTCAAGTCCAAGGTGGAGAACCATTTCAATTCGGACAACGTGTCTAAGGTGTCGTCACTTCTTGGTAGCGGACTGTCTTTCATAGTGACATCATTGCGTTTTCTATAGTCGACGCAAAATCTGGTGCTGCCATCTTTCTTCTTTACTAGTACTATCGGCGAGCTCCATGGACTCAAAGATGGTTCAATCACTCCGTTCCGCTTCATTTCGTTAATCAGTTCCTTGATCTCGTTTCGTTTTGCAAGGGGAACACTTCTAGGTGCTTGTTTTATGGGCCTCGCTTCGCCAGTATTTATTTCATGTTTTACCTCTGCTGTTCTACCTTGGCTTTTGTTATTTAGAGCGAAGACGGCGGTATGTTTTCTTAGCAACTGCTTCGCTTTATTTTTGTCTGGTGCTTTTAGTTCTGCTACCCATTTATTCACCTCCTCTGTTAACAAATCCCGCTCATTAGCTGTTATTTTCGGGCGTTCTGAATATGTCGCACAATTAATTACGGTTCCTGCCGGCTCACATCGACCGATTTCAGCATTTTCGAAAATTGTCTTTTCGCTGCTGGAGAGATTTAGTACTCTCACAGGGACTTTCCCATTGTTGCAACTTTTCGTGAGAGCTTTAGCTGTTATTACATCATTCTTTACGTCTTCTGTTTCTAGTACCAACAACCGGTTATCCACACAATCTGCCTCCACACGTGCCCAAACTATAGTTTCCGCCAGAGGTGATAATTTTTGACGTTCGACCGTAAATAGTTTTCTTACTGCATCCCTGCTCTGATATCCAACATTTAAGGGGATCTCCACGTTGCGCCAAATCATTATCTACTGCCCCATGTCCAGATTAATACCGTGAGCTATCATGAAGTCTGCGCCGATAAGAACTTCATCTACTATATCAGCGACAAACACGTGATCTGCGCTGATGTTTCCGAGAGTCAATCGTACCCTGGCTCTTCCACAGACGATGGCTGAATCCCCAGTTGCGGTGCGCAGTTGTAACTTCTTTAACGATTCCACTGCCCCTTTAACTAAATTGGGCCTTATTACGGACTGAGATGCTCCTGTGTCCATTGTGAGGACTTGATTATTCCATTGATCAACCCGCAGACAGTAAGGTTATTATTTTTCTGTTGCATGATGGAAATGTAGATTGCGGGGCCGTCGGTTATGGTAGGTAGCTCTTGCCCCTCAGTGCTAGCTCGTTTTAGTTTAACGGTGACTCGTGCGATTTGGTGTTGTTTGCCCGTTTGTTAACCCTCGGAGGTGAAGTAGATCTTGACCTTTTCTTCCAGTAGCTGCTCAATAATTATTTCATCTCGCTTCTTTTGTCTCCGTAGCTTTCCGTATATAACTTTGGCGGGCTCCTGGGCCAGCGCGTACGAAATTGTTTCGGTGAAGGATGCTTTCTGCGCTGCACAAACTGCATATTTAATATCTGGATCCCTTATGCCATTCACAAATGCTTCTATTTTAAACTGATCCAAGAACGAATGATGTTCACCTGGATAAGTAAGCTGCACTAAACGTTCAATCTCCATGGCAAAATCTTGCAGCGTCTCATTTGCCTTCTGCACCCTGCCTCGTAACTCCACTCAGTATAGTTCTCTCTTATGCTCGCCTCATAATTACTCATAATGTACTCATAATTATTTCTGCAAGCTCCTGGTAAGCCTTCGAGGATTTCGGCAGCTGCACCTTTTAGGGCCAGCATTAACTCAATAGCTTTTTCTTCATTGTACATTACTGGCCACTGTTTCGAACTGGAATCTGAATACATTAAACGGTGCATTACCGTCATAGCTCGAGGTCGTCCATTTTCGTTTTTAGTTCATGCAATTCTCCGTCCACTTCAGGCCTGACAATTTTTGGTCAAAATCGCTGACTTTCTGTTCCACAGCTTCCACTCGTTTGCCAAATACTTCTGATATTTCTTGAAATTTCTTGATTACCTCACTAACGAGTTTTTCTCCGTTGGCTCTAGAGCTTTCTTGAATTGCAACAGTCTTCGCACTGTTGTTTCTAGAACTTTCTTGAATGACACCTAGAAGTTTGTTATTTGTGGCATAAATTTTCGCACTGCTCGCTCTAGAGCTTTCTTGAATTGCATTCATTTTCGCCAACATAGCCGCAAGTATTGAATCCAGGCCAATATTTATGTTTGCTGATTGGTTGCATACCTCTATCTCTTCTTTGTCTTCGAATTCATATGTCCCAATATCGATTTTACGCTGCTTGAATTCATCAATCAACTTCCGTTGCAATTCCGCTTTACTTCCAGTTGTTGGCAGATCCAACTTATTCAGCTGCTCAACTTTCAGTTCTTCCAACTTCATTGCAGTTAATTTATTTTATTTTTTTGCAATTTCACTTCTGACACCAGTTACGTTACCTTTTTACTTAGTTACGTTACGTTTATACCTTTTATAAACGTTTTGTTGTGAGTTCTTTATTGCAAAATAAATAACACCAGTTTTGAGAATTTTTAATTTATAACAATTTTATTTACTTTAACTACACAAAGTTGACACTTCAGAACAATTTACTTACGAATGCACGTCTTTACTTGATGAGGCTTAATTTTACACTGATTGACTATCCACTCAGACGCTGCCCTATTTATACTTGTCCATTTAAAGTCTAGAAGATTTAAGAATCTTCTACCCTCTTTGTATATCATTTTGTTGTTGTATGTTGTTTATTCGATGTATAGGCGCCTGTATGTCTGTGTAGATAGTTGCTTTTGTTTTTATGCTGATAAGGTTTCTGCTTGGGATTTATTTCCATACATTTGTTGTTATAATAATATAATAATAATATTGCCATTTCCCGTCAACAAACAACATAATATTTGTTGTTACTTTTGTAAAAAAGGGTTTCTTAGAAATCGACGCAGATGGTAAACAACAAGTATGTTTGTTGTTGTAAAATTAGTTTTTGTCTTTCGCGTTTAGATAATAAATAGCATACATATTTTCTGCATGCCAGGTAGTTAGTAAACAGTATATCAAATTGTCGCTTTATTGCTTAATTGTTTTATTTTAAAACTTAAGCAAGACACATTCGTAACAATACGTACACTTCTTTTAAATAGATTTTATAGATTTTATAAAAAAAAATAAAAAATTCACTGATGAGCTATTTGAGCAATAGTGAAATTGCAATATGGATGTGCTCTCCCCCATTACAATACATTTCAAATATTTTTATTTTTATTTGAATAAATGGCTTATGAGAATATCATAAGATGTTTATTTTTTAATAAAAATTTTTGTAACAAATATTTTGTGAGAATATCATGAAATATTTATTTAAAGGAATCATGCATGAAATAAAATTGCTCTTTTCAATAAATAAATATATAATAATATCAAAAATAATGGCGAGAAAATAATATTCTTCAAAATTTTTGTATAACGTTTTCACAATTTAAAAAAAAAAAATTATAATGAAAATATAATATAATAAATAAGTGTTTTCAAACAAATTATATCCTGCTGCGAAACTTACGAGTCCCTTTAGTAGTTTATAATAAAATGAATAGGTATAAATGGGCGGAATAAAGATTCAAAGCCCACAGATTCGGTTGGTTAAAACATATATGGGCCAACAATTGCCCAAGATCACAGGAAAATGCCACAGATGTATTTTTCCCAGAAAAGAATAATGACGAACATAGGAAAGCAAGTACTTCCCAAATTTGAGTTGGAAGACTACGTTGTTAATAGATATGTTGATCTAGATCGCCTCTATCTAAAACTTGAAAAAATAGCTGGTAACAATCGTTTAACAACCTTAAGTCTATCAATAGATGATAGAATATTTATTAATTTTATAAACAAGGGGATTGAAGCCCTAAGGGACTTCCGCTTGAATATAGTGCTCAAACCAAAAAATTAACCAGAATAACTACCGATAATGGCAAATTAACTATTATGCAATCGTATTAAGGTAAGGGAACCCTACTGACCTATTCATTTGTATAAAACTTTTACTTCCATTTTTGTTTTTACCTAAGATTGTAAAAGAATGATCAACCAAAAGATGCTGATCATTCTTGAAAAGGAGGGAGGTGTAGTGTGTTTGCCATGCCTTCTGCATGCAATCGGACACCTCACATTCAGTTGGAATGTGCCTGTCCACACTAAACCAAACTCATGTGTGGAAATATGCAAACGTTGCATATTCCCACAACACAAATTCATTATATGAATTAGTGAGTTAGTTTATAAGAAATAAATAATTGTATAACAGACGTAAAGAATAAACCTTTTTAATGATCGGTCGCGCAAGCGGCAATTTGGTATAAACCTTTTTAATACATAAATATACATATATATATACATATATATATACATATATATATATATATATATATATTTATATATTTGTGCATTTATATATATATATATATTATTATTATTATTATTATATTATATATTAATAGCTACCTCATTACTTAATATACCATTTTACAAGTATTTTCCAAAAACTTGCATCTTAAATGGTATTTCACTATTATTGACAGTTTCAATTAAAACTCCTTTCGGTTTTTAAAGAAAATTACTTTTTCTTTTTTTTTAATTTAATGCTTTAGTGAAGTTTTCAATTCTGAATATTTTTGTTTAAAGCAAAAATTATAACAACCAAAAATATAACCTAAAAAAAAAGCTTTTTATTTTTACGAATTTTTAATAGCAACATTCTCGAAATTATTTCTGACAGATTGGTGAGCATAAATTATCTGTAATTGTATACCACAGGAAAGTGGATTTCAACACGGTCAAATCGTCACCGCTAAATTGATTTCTTTTTTAAAATTACAAACAAAATCTTATACATACTCTTTTTTTCCGACCAGCACTCAGGGGATTACCCCTACTCATGCAATGCATTGTACCAGAACTAGGAAATAAGGTTATGGGGAGGAGCGAAGAGATATTTGAATTTTGCTAAATTGAAAGTGTCAGGAAAGACCTCTGGAGGTAGTTTATTCCCCATACGAACTGTTCTGTTAAAAAACGAATTCCCCTTATAATGCCAAGTGCGATTCACTGGCCAATCGACCACCAATGGATGCGCTCTTAACGAAAATCGAATTAAACGCGAAAACATGCGAGCAACCGGAACAAGTTCCCTAATTTCGCTAGAGCACTTACCATTGTAGTAACGATAAAACAGTGAAACACAACCTACATTGCGTCGATGCTCAAGAGAATCAATAGAGTTGGATACCATACTGTCCCCAAAGAACCTCTTGGCCCTCTCCTGTACGGGGTAGAGCAACTCCAAAATATACTTTGGGGCGCCGGCTCATATATGAGAGTTGTGTTCTATCTTTGAACGTATATAGGTGGTATAAATAGTACAAAGATCGGATGGATTGCAGTATCTCTTACATCGTTTTAGAAAACCGAGGCACTTATTCTTCTTTAGTAACTTGAAAAATGTGTTTAATCCATCGAATATGCGTCCGATTCCGTAATAGCAATATCACTCATAGTAACAAATGTAGCACCATTTCCGAACACAGATATATGCGAGTAATTCTATTTACACGACACATTCCATTTTTATCGCGTGGTCGTGATTGAACCCAGCTACAACTGGTTCGGCCTATCGCCAAATGAATAGGAATGACAAATGGTGCTGTCATCTGTGAAAGATTAAATAGGGTTGAAAGTTAAATATAGAAGGTCATTTCGAAAAATAAGAAATAGGGTAGGAGAAAGAATGGTGCGTATAGTGCGATTCCTGAGAAAACTCGATATAAATCTAGAGAAATTATCACCGACACCAAAAGCAGAAAGTTTTGACAGAAGTGCATCATGCTACTCTCTATCAAATGCCTTGGAAATATCTAGAGCCACCACCTTACTCTCAACAAAATGATGTATGGAGTTACACCACTGTTCAGATAGGAAAGCCAGCAAATCGCCCGTAGATGGCTCCCTACGGAAACCATACTGTCGGTCGCTAAGTAAGCTGTTGAACTCCAGGTAGCTCACAAGATGAAAATTAATCACAGTTTCCATCACTTTGGAAGGTGCAGAACAAATTTCAATTGGCCGGTAATTTTCATGGTTATTAGCCTCACCCTTTTTGGGGATCGGCGTTACATTAGCAACCCTCCAACATTTTGGAGGCATTATATATCGTGCTGAAAAGGGCTGCTAACGGACGCGTTAGCATCGACGAGCACTGTTTCAAGACCAGTGCTGGAATTCCATCCGGCCCGGAGTCTTGTGGATGTTGAGATCTGCTAAAACCTTTTTAACCGTTTGAGCTCGAAAGAATATCTTCGTCATAGTAACGGATACTCTGTCGAGCTCCGGCAGTAGTTAATTGCTTTCCGGCAAATAAGAATTATTTGCAAACATACCAGCCAAAGGGTTAACTTTATCAACTGGGTCAGTGAATATTTCGTCATTCTTTAAAAGAGTCGGAATTGACGAACTTGAATTATTCCGTTCTTTTTTAACAAATTACAAAAAGCTCTTGCTACTCCGAGGAGTAGCAATGCCATGGCATGGACATTATTGTCCAAGAAACATAAAATTGTCCAAGAAACATTAAATTGCCTAAAAAATTAGTAGAGTTCATCCCAACGATCCTACTCACAAACATAGTTTAAGCGTTTAATACCGGATTTCGAAACGTTGTGAAGCGCTGAATATAAAAAGGAAGCGGAGATGGTGCAGTGATTCTAACTAGCGAGACGTGCACAAACACTAATTTCATACTTTTGTGGGTGAGAAGTTAGATGAAGGTCGAGCGTATTACTGTGGTACCCTTCAACACAAGGAATGTATGTTGACTAATGTGGTTGTCCACAGCAAATAACTCAGCATACTGGCCTTTTGCAGTTGTATTGCTCGAGTGGTGAAGCCAAATTGTCGACATTGAAATCACCAACAACAACAATTTCACTGTTCACACAGAGAAACCCGAAATGCAATAGATGTGACCTGATTCTAAATTTAACCCAGAGGGAGCTAAATTCAAGGTCACGCGTTCCTTGTGATTGCTGGCACTGGTACACAACTTCATTGCGTATATACAATGCAAGGCGACAATAGGTGGTACCCAGGTAAGTGAATACCCTGTGAATCAACATTTCAGACACCTGTCTAATATAAAGCTAAAGTATCCGGCCTATAGAGACAAATGTGGGCATATACAGATAAAAAATTCGCCGTTAATCCGCGTATATTGCAAAAGTCAATTTTCAACCGCCCTGTCATAACAATAGAAGAAATCCTAATCCGACCGTCTATTCTGCTATATCAGTGCAATAACCTTCATTTTCTTAACTACTTAATGACCAGAGTTAGGCTTTCGTCACCAATAGTTCAGGTTAAAACAATGGCATCAGTAACGCAAAATTTAAATTTCAACAAAAAAGGAAAACGGTACAAATTGCACCTAGAAGGGCCATAAAAACCCCGATCTGGTTCTAGTAAGAGGTATAAAAATGAATAGTATAAAACTGATTTAAAAAAACTTAATTTTATGCAAATACAATAAACAAAATAAATTTTTGGAATCATTTTTTAATATAATCTATGTTAATATGTATTAGATTCCTTTAATAAATATTTTATGATATTCTCATAAAATGTTTATTATTCAAAGCAAAGAAATATATTATATTTGAAATCTAATAATTATAGTTATTTTATTAGTAGTTTATTATTAAGCACTACGTCGTTATGTTTAAATTTTATTTTCTATTATTTTTCAATATTTCGCCAAACCATTGGTTGGCATCTTCAGGATAAAGAAAAAGATATAAACAATAAAAAATGAAAAAATTGTTGACTAAAAAATTCAAAATAATCAAAAAATTTTTCAAAAAAACAAAACAAACAAAACAATGAAAACTATAAATTGAAAAAATATTATAACTATAAATACATATATACAATTTTCAATATTAAAATTTTTTCTTCAAATGAAATCAATTTTAAAAATAACAAATTTACAAAACAATATTGTTAATGACCAAACATTACAAAAGATGTATAGTATTAATTATTAGTGTCATGTAGGTACAGAGTTTTGTTTTATAATTTTATGCACCACTGTCTATAACTTTGTGCAACATTCTCGGTATCTGCTTTAAAGTTTATTCTTTTTGCTAATGGTACTTTAAGTAGTTGTAACATTGCTAGCATATAAGAACATTTACAATTATTTTCAAAATTAAAAATTGACACATTTTTAAAGTTAGCATAATGATTAACTTTAGAACAATGTGAAGATAATGCTGTTTTTTGTGAACTAATATTATTCTTGTATTTTTGGTCTGACCTATGTCCTGATGCTCTAGTTTTCAATTTATTTTTTGTTGTGCCTACAGAAACTTTATTACAATCCTCCTTATCATTACCGTTACCAAGGAATTTTGTACACTATATTGGACATATTTAATTTTTGAATTTTATCCTTAGGATAAATAAGTAAATAAGGACCCTACAGCAAAATTGTAGAAGATTAATAATGATAAAATAGAAGAACTTTTTAAACTTAAAATTATTAATATTACAGAATGAAATAAGGTTAAAACTAATATTACTATTGCACGTAGGTTATACTGCCAGGTTGCCAAAAATTCAGAAAGAGGAATTTCCTTTAAGGTAATTTTTTTATTTTTTTAAGAGAACTACATTCTTTAGGAAAGGGATAGAGAAGCGATGGGACAGGAGATGAAAGTAGAAGCATAGTTACGGAAATTAACTGTCGTATAAACAGCACATTGAGCAGCCCCACCGACAGTAAAGTTTTATTTTTGTAGTGAAAAAAGCCAAGGTTTTTGTTTGGAATCGAACCCACAACCCCCAGTCTTATTAGCTAGTACACTACCTACTAGCCTACAGGGGCTCTGCAATTTGTTCATTTGTTAATTCTCCATCTTACGAATTATGTAAATTTGTTTCTAACATATTGAAAAAGAGTTTTTACTGAATCAGAATCGCTGTGTAATAGTTGAAAACCGTTTGGTTAATTTACAACCAGTTACCTGGTTAAGAGTTATGATAAGGTATTAGTAGTTATCAGCGCAAGTTAAAAAGTCATATTATTGGGAATTACTGCGAACAATTTCTATCCAATAGGTAATAGCTATAAATCATTTAAATATTTTAAACATCTGGTTGCCAAAAATGACGATGACGCCGCACAGTGCTTTGTCCCCATATAGTGAATCGGCAAAATTAGAGAAGTTATCATAGAAGAATGAAATTTGGTGTGCTGGTTCAAAATATGTCGATTAAAAAAAATTCGAAGTTTCGGAAAAATCGGTGCAAGGACATGACTACCTCCCATACATCCTTAAATTTAAAACTTTAATTTTAGCTATAACTGTGAATAGAATAAATCGAAAGTTGGTAACTGTCTGTTAAAATATGTCTTTTAGCTCAGTGGTTAATTTTGTTTCATTCGGTGCAAGAACATGACTACCTCACATATATAATTTTTCTTAAAAACTAAATTTTAGCTACATTTGTGATTAAAATGCAAATAATTAAATATTCCCTTTAAAATGGGTTATAAATAAATTTGTTTCTAAATTTGATAAAATAAGATAATTTATTTTAATTGTAATTTATGATGTTGTCTTTCAACATTTTTCAATATCTTTGAATTCATCTTTTTTTTATGTGTTTTGTGGACCTAAGTGACGATAGTTCCGGATCCGACATTAATAACAGATGAGCCATTAAATCTCTATTTGTATTTTCTCTTGTCGTTTTTCTTGTTTGGGAACATCGCACATTCCTTCAATTTTTATGACTGGCTTCTAAGGCTTCTTCGGACAAACACCCTAGAATAAAAGTAGTTTTAAAATTGTGTAAAAGGTTTTTTATAATATTGAAGTTGGAGTATTCCAGAACTTCGCACCCATGCACTAAAACCTTATGAACAGTACTTGGCATGTAATACCAGCCATACTGAATTAAATAATGTTCTAACATTAACCGGTATTCCGCAAGATAAAACTCTTAATATAATGCCAAAATTATCAGTAAGATTTCTATCAATCCCCATTATTTCAGCAGAAATTTCACTATTTTGAAAAAATCGTCGAGCCGTGTTTCCATCGTTAGTAGTTCCAAATCCCGTTTTTACTTGATCTATTATTAATCCCGTCCGTGTTTTGAATAATTTTTTAATTCTTTTTTTGTTTTGTGAAAAAATTGAGGTATTTTCCTTATTGACTCGCCAAACTTTTAAAGGAAGACGGTAAGCAATGTGCAATATGCATTCAAAAAAGCGTATCCTGCAGTGAAGTGTAGAAAGTCCATATTTATAATTATTAATACAAGGTTCCTTAATTATGTTTATATTGTTCATATCGGTAGGGCTTGCATTACATATAAAACACCTACTTGCTGAGTTTGTGTCACTCAAAACATTTGCAACTGAACCATCTATCATTGTGCAGTGCATTTCGTAAGACACCTCAACAGCTGAACCATTTGCATCAATTACAGAACATTCCAAATTTTTAAATTTTTTAATAAAATCGTTGTGCATTTGCTTAATTAAAACTGGATTCTCTTTTGTCAATACAAATTTAAGGGGTCTACAATAAATTGTGGAAGATGGCGTTTTATTTACCCATAATACTTCGATTGAGTCTAAATTTACCAATCTGAAAAAATAGAAATTTTAAATACATATAAAAGGATAGCTGTGAAATGCACATATAAATGTACTTCTGTGTATAATAATTTACATACCTCAAAGGTACAAAGGCTATAAAAAAAATGAACTCGTCGGAACTATTTTCGTTTTCAAATTTTTGCTTATAGCAACTATGGCCAGAGCTACCATCCATGCCCCACTTGCAAATTAGGGACAGCTTTGTACATTTTTGTTCCGTATTACAAATTTTAATCACACTTTCCGCTGTTTTACACATTATACATTTCAAGTCAACCTCTGCTGAAATTTCAGTCGTTACAATAGGGGGTAATAATTTTAATTTTTGATTTCTTAGCGCATATAATGATGGCAAACAGTTTGGATGAAGCTCATTAATTGCTTTCCGCAATACGTTATATTTTCGTTCCGACAAATCCAAATCCATGTATAGCGCCAAAGACTTTTCAATAGAAAAGCATTTTGCATCAGCTTCAGTGCTGTCTAAATTGTTATTACACCTCTTTCTTAATTTGTCTGCTGCATATTGAAGTTCTTCAAATGAATAATTTTCAATCAATTCTGAAATCTTTCTTCATAATGCCATCTAAGGCAAGTTTTTGTTATACCAAGCAATTTATTATAATATTTTAAAAGTAGTGAACCTATTAAACATTACGAGTTTTTTAATTTTCCCCTCACATTGTTGCTGTTCCTCAGAATATATTTTTATTGACTCCCTTATAAAATCTGAATCACAAAAAGTTGTAACAATAAAAACAACATTGCTCTCGTTTTCTACAACAGTACATAAAAAACCAATTTTACTATTAGTAGATCTGCCTACAGACTGCCTCTGGCCAGTATATTTCTACCAAAACTACTCCTTACTTTCACTACAGCTGTGGCAAGAAACATTTTTTAATCTGATAATGAACACTAGAACTATGCAGTTTTTAATTGTAAAAATCAAAACATATTTTGCATTTAGAAGGTGAACATTTGGCTACTCTGTGATAGTTTTCCAAACTATTAATTCATGCTGCTGCATATTTTATATTAACTCAAATCTCTGAACCACAGGAGAAGCAGCAAAAGACAGGCAATCATATAGTATATGCTAATTTGCCTGGGAAAACAAGCATTTGTCAGCAAATTGTTAACATCTTGTGCAACTTAGTCACGTTTTGTTGTTTCTCTTGGAAGAATTTTCAGTTTTATTTTGATGGATACTGTATTAATCAGGCTTTACAACGCAGAAGCCTAAGGTTTTCTGATTTTTGGCAAATCAAATATGTAATTGGCAATATAATCAAATAATGTAAGGTGTTCGTTGCTATATAACTTCTGTAAGATAAATGACGCTTTGGGATAATTGTCAATCTGTCAACGTCAAATCATAGTGAACAAAGTTCTTAAATAAGCACATAAATATTTTCCACAAAATTTGGGGAGCTATATTTTCGAAAATGTTTACTTATATATTCTTGTGAAAAAGGTCTCAGACAGATTCGGGTGCCTATTTTCAGCAAGTAATTTAAAACACTTTAAACTTCTTAAGCTCAACTGTATCGTCATTATTGGAATCTAAGTTTTTAAAATGACCAAGCGACTTTCTTATTTGATAGGGTTATAAGAAATTTTCTTTTCCTTAATATATTGCCAAATTCAAACAATATTTTAAACAACCTTTATTTTTAACCATTATTCTTTTTTTAAGTCTCCAGTCTGCAGACCACTTCAATTTATTTCTCAAAACAAAATTAAAATTATATTTATTTGCCTAATTAAATTAAATTGATTAACTCAAATAAATTTGTTGGCTAAAAAAACTATAAAAACTATAAATTTAATTTGGTTCGATTTGCGTTTTAAATATATTTTTCTTTTAACAATGTAACATTAACATAATTAAGTTCCAAATTTAAAAATATTTTTTTTATTTTTCAATAAAACCAGCTAAAAACAGCTTTTGGTAAATAAAATAATAATTTCGCCAAGTAAAACCATTTATTAGTTAATTTCAAAAAGAAAATTTTATTTTACACAATTATGAAATCAAAACACTTTGTATTCTAAACTTTTGCAAAATGTAATACAATAATAAAAAAGTAATAAACTTGTAAAGGGTGTTTTTTAAGCCCGATAGAACTTGAAATTGTAAAAAATAACACAAAAAATAAAATTGTAATCAAAATTTCTTTTTTATTCGAAGGATCAATACGTGACATTAACATTTGAAAATGATTTCGGGCATATGGGCACCGCGGCTGGTCTTGACAAGGCGCATTCTGGACGTCCAATTTTGGGACACTTTTTCGAGCACTGCTGGGCGTATGTCACGAATAACACAAACAATGCTGTCCTCCAAGGCGTCAATTGTTGCTGGTTTATTAGCATAAACCAGTGACTTCACGTAGCCCCACAGGAAATAGTCGAGTGGTGTCAAATCGCACGACCTTGGAGGCCAATTGACAGGTCCATTTCTCGAAATCAACTTATCGCCAAATTTTGATTTTAATAAGTCGATGGTTGCGTTCGCTGTATGGCACGTAGCGCCATCCTGTTGAAACCACATCTCGTCCGGATCAATGTCATCCATATTTTCAAACAAAAAATCATTGATCATGGTGCGGTAACTATCTCCATTGACCGTAACGCAAGCTCCGGCCTCATTTTTGAAGAAATAAGGTCCGATGATGCCACTAGCGTGAAAACCGCACCAAACGGTGCATTTTTCTGGATGTAATGGAGTCTGTAGGGTCTGTTGTGGATTGGTCTCACTCCATATGCGGCAATTTTGCTTATTAACAAACCCGTTAAGCCAAAAATGCGCCTCATCGCTGAACACAATTTTGCGATAAAACAACGGGTCAGTTGCCAACTGCCTTAGAGCCCAATCGACGAAAGAACGACGCATATAATGGTCTCGTGGCTTCAATTCCTGCACCAGCTGGATCTTATACGGGTGTAGGCCGAGATCTTTGCGCAAAATTTTCCACGTAGTGGACGGACAGAGTCCCAATTCCTGCGACCGACGACGAATTGATAAATTTGGATCTTCTTCCACACTTTCGTTTACAGCGGCGATATTCTCTTCAGTACGCACATTCCTTCGACGTGTTGGTGTTATTGCATCCTCTAGAGAGTATGTGGTACGAAATCTATCGACAGTTCGACGAATGGCTTGTTCAGATGCACAATTATGTACGCCATAAAAATGACGAAGTCGTCTATAAGTTGCGCGAATCGACGACTGATTTTCAAAGTAAATTTGGATAATTTCGTAGCGTTGTTCAAGCGTGAGTCTATTCATGATGATTTGTCAGAGTATACTGAAACAAATAAAAAAAATGTTTCATCTAAATTTCATTTTTTGTGTTACTTTTTACAATTTAAAGTTCTATCTAGCTTAAAAAAACACCTTTTATATAAAAATAAGTTTTCGATACTGGTTAGAGTGCACCGAATTGTTTAGCTTAGAGTAATAAATAAGTGTAAGAAAATCACGGAATGATGTGTATAAATAGTTAACCGCTTGCGGAAAAGGTCTAAATCACGAACGAAATTGTTTATGTCAAAATGCAATATTAAACATATAAGTGATTGTAAAACCGAGATTTTCGAAAGAATATAAGAAAACTATCACTTTAATAGGTTGTTTACTATAAAAGTGCTACTTTATACGAGTATATTTATTATACTGTGTAAAATATGTAGCTTGTAAAGGTAGCGATAAACAGAATTGTAATGATAATAAAGTTTATGTAGATACAACAAAAAATAAATTAAAAAGTAGAATTACATTATCTTCGCATTCATACAAAGCTATCCTATCCAAACTTTGAAAATGTCTTCCAATAAAATAAAAATAAAATTTATTAACATATTGTTACGTTTATACCTTTTATAAACGTTTTGTTGTGAGTTCTTTATTGCAAAATAAATAACACCAGATTTTGGAGTTTTTAAATTAATTACAAGTTTATTTATTTTAACTAGTTAACACTACCAAACCAATTCACTTAAGATGCACGTCTTTACTTTACGATGTTTATTTTTACATTAAACTGAATATCCACTCAGACGCTGCCCTTTGTAATGGTTTAATGATGGTATGGTCCCTATAGCCCTTTCTATATTTCAACAGCTGTAAAGGGTCTCAGCTAGTTAATAGGCGTTCTAAAGAACTGCCAGAATTTGAAACTTTAAAAAATGAGAACTAGGCAGAAGTTGCCGGTTTAAGTTATTCAGTTAAAGTCTAATTTATTTACATTTTCATGCTGCTCACTCAATTCTTATTTTTGATGTAGGGTTGTTATGTGAAAATAGTGAAATTAATGGTCTGTGGTCTGTAACTACGATGAATTTTCTACCATATAAATAAGGCTTAAAGAAATTTATGCTCCAATAAATTGCCAAAAGTTCTTTTTCAATTACCGGTTTGTTAATATCATGTTTTGCAGTGATTTACTAGCGTATGAAATTGATAAGTCTTGTCCTATTTCGCCTTGAGATAGGACTGCTCCTAACGCGTAGTTTGATGTGTCAGTTATTAAAATAAATGGTTTTTTAAAATCTGGATATTGCAATACCGGTGGGTTGATTAATTTGTCTTTTAATTCTTCAAAAGTATGTTGGCATTGTTCCGTCCATATAAATTTTGTTTATTTCTTTAATAGTGTGTTCAAGTTTTTGGCAATGTCCGCAAAGTTTGGGATAAATTTTCTGTGGTAGTTGCAGAATGCAACAAATCGTCTTACTTCGTCCACGTTCTTTGGTATTGGATATTTTTTTATAAGATCGTGTTTGGATGAGTCTGTTTTCACACCATCTTTCGTTATTAAATGTCCGAAGTAAACTACTTCTGGTCTTAGAAAACAACATTTCTTTGGATTCAGCTTTAGATTGTATTTTTGTAGCCTGTCTAGTACTTTTATTAAATTTTGATTATGGTGGCTTAAACTACAGCCATATATAATTATGTCATCAACGTAAAGAAATGCTTCGGATTCTAAGCCGGAGAGTGCTATTGTAAGCATGCTTTGAAAACTATTAGAAGAAATTTTAAATTCCGAATGGAAGTTTTTTAAATTGAAAATGGCCTTGTGGTGTAGAAAAAGCAGTTAGTGGTCTGGATTTTTTTTAATTCAATTTGGTGAAAGGAACTGGTCATATCAAGTGTAGAAAACCATTTTGCTCTACCTAATTTGTTTAAAATGTCTTCTATCTAGTTAGAGCAAATTTGTCACTGGCAATTTTAGCATTAAGCTTTCTAAAATCTACAACGAGTCTCCATTTCTTTTTGGCTTCTATATTTTTCTTTGGTACCAAAAGGAGTGGAGCATTATATCGACTAATTGATGTCTCTATTATGTCGTCATCGAACATTTTTTGTATTTGTTTATTTATTATGTCAGTGTGTGAGTGTGGTAATCTATAGTTTTTTATGTAAACTGGTGTGTGTCTTAGGTCGTGATTGTTTGTTTATAAAAATTGTTGACGGTTAATTTTTCGTCTTCTAAATGAAAAACATTTTGATATTGTTTAAATATTCCTATTAATTGTGATTTTGCAAATTCGTCATTATGGTCTAATTGCAGTTCATTCAAAATTTTTTTAAAGCGTTTGTTATTTGTCACATAATTATAACTTAATATCTCAAAATTTTTAAGTGGGTCAGTCTGGAGTTTAATGCCTTTTATTAACACTGTTTCGTTAGTTGTGTTTAAAATTTTAATGTGTTTCATGCCGCTTTTTGGTGCTATTGAATTACTTAAAAATATTCCCCCTTGTAATTGTTTATTAAATATGACGCAATCTTCTTTTAGTTCTAATTTAATGACTTGTACAATTTCTGTTCTGGGTGGAATTACAATATTATTTGTAGTGAAGAAATTGGCTTTGATTGCATGGGCAAAATTATGGTAGAATCATTTACAAATAAGGAAATTGTAAATGTCTCGTAATCAATTTTACAAAGATATTTTTGCAGAAAATCTCTATTAATTATGCCATCTGTTTCAATAGGAAAATCTGAATTTACTTGTTGAAAAGAATGTGGTAAGGAGAGTTCAAGATCTATTGTGCCTAAAGGGTGTATTGTTTCCTTTGTGATTCCAGTAAGTTTACATATTTGTACTGGGTTAAATGGTTCACCTTAAAATTCTTTACACATACGACATATGTCCTGTGTCTATAAGGAATGTCAAATTTCTATTCTTGTAGTTTGTGTTAATAAAATTTGTTCTATTGGTAAATACTTTATTTGCTCTTAATTCTGTCTCTCTGGAATAGCTATGTACTCCGGGCCTGCCTCGTTTCCCGAACTTTGTAAAGTGTGCACATACATATCTATTGTTGTTTCTGTTAGTGTAATCGTGATTATTAAAGTTTCTTCTTTGATTGTTATTAAAGTTATGGTGATTGAAATTAAAATGTCTATTACTGTTGAAATTGTTGTTTCTAGAAAAATTTATGTTACTCGGTATATTATTATTATTGTGATAGTTGTTGTTTCTTAAGTTTTGATTGTTATAGGGCCTATTATTGCTGTAGTTGGTGAATGTGTTGTTAGTTCTGTTGTGGTTTTGTAATTTATACCGTGGTTTTTCCTTTCTGATTTGTAAAATTGCATTATTAGTAGCCTTATTTTCATTTTCGAGTTCAAGTGCAAGTTCTGATGCTTCTTGCAATGTGATTGGTCGCGACGCATATATGGTCGATTTAAAGTCTTCATTTAGTCCTTTTTTGAAAGTATCTAGGGCTAATTTATTATTTAGTTTAATTATTATGTTCTTTTCTGCTGTTGTGGCAGTATTTCCCAATTCTTCTATTCCTAGTTTGTTTAGGTTATCTATTATATATAATATTTTGTCTTTGAATAAATTAACTGACATTTTTCTTGGGAACAATGTATTAAGCTTGTTTTGTAATTCTGGTATTGTTGTATAAGTTTTGTACCTGTTTTCCAGCAATTCTTTTAATGCTGCAAAACTTTCTGGTTTGATATAACTTCCTGTTGCTGTTCTAACGTTAGATGTTAGTTTAGCATAATAAATGAAATAAATGAAAATCTATTTTTGCTGTGTCTGATAGTGTTTTGTTTATCAGTTCTGCTGTTATTAAGAAACTTTCAAGCTCTATATAATTACCAGTAAATAATGGTAAAGATTTTGAAATGGTTTCTAAATTAAATGCTGCCATTAAATTGCTTTGTTCTATCTCAATATCTTTCTCGTGGTTTGCTAAATATTCTTTGATATTTGTATAAATATTTTTGAATTGTATTTTTAAGGCTATTACCAGATCAGTGTGTTTCTGTTCTCCCACTGCTATGATAAAATCTTGGTTTATATTTTCAATATATTCTAATTTTTCGTTTATAATTCTTTGAATATGTTCTACTTGGATTTTTCTTTAGAAATTTTAGAACTTCTTTCATTTTTTCTATATTTTCTTCCACTTTGTATTGAAAATATTTTAGTTTAATTCTTAACCTTATATAATTTTATTATTTAGATTGTTTATATATATATATATATATATATATATATATATATATATATATATATATATATATATATATATATATATTTATTTATTTATTTTAGATGTCTGTACCAGTATTAGTTGTACTGCGCATATTTTTGTGTTTGTGTACGTAATTTTTGAAGTATGTGTTAATCTTATATGCTAGATATAATAATATTCCTATTACTATTATTATTGTTAGTGTAGATTCTGAAATAATTTTTTCATTTTTTGCATCGCCGTTAGTTACAATATTTTCTTGTACCTCAATTTCCCTCTGGGGTTTGCCTATTGTTCTATCTATTTTGTTTCCCAAATGGGACCTACCATAACAATTTTTACAAAAATTTCTTATATTTAAATATTTTTTTTAGTTCATGAATTTTTTGCTTGATTATTTTTTGTTCGGCCGTACTTGTTGTCAGGTTCAATGATCTGTAAAGGGTGCCCAAGGTTTTTTTCTTGGAATTTTCTTCCCGCTCGCTTCTTTTTTGGTTTTTGTTTGATTGTGTCTTTTTGTGGTTGTTTTTTCTTTCTTGTCGTTTTCTGTATTCTGTATCGGCCCAACGTTCAGGGGTGTTGGTTTGTACTCAGGAGGTTGGAACTGTTCTGAATTGTATGTGGTTGGTGTATATTCTTCTGAGCTGATAAGATGTGTCCACTTCCGGAAAATTTGGTCTATTTCTTCTTGTGTTGTCATTTGGTATGCAGGATCTGTCTGGTGCTTCTATTTGTTTAATGCAGTATGCAGGATCCGAAGGCAGAATGTGTGTTCGGCTACGGTCCGAGTAGCAGGTTCTATTGGTTTGGTGCAGGATCAGTCCGCAAGATCGCCATGTAATGGTTTAGTGATGGTATGGTCCCTATAGCCCTTTCTTTATTTCAACAGCTGTAAAGGGTGTCAGCTAGTTAATAGGCGTTCAAAAGAACTGCCAGAATTTGAAACTTTAATAAATGAGAACTAGGCAGAAGTTGCCGGTTTAAGTTATTCAGTTAAAGTCTAATTTATTTACATTTTCATGCTGCTTATATACTACTTATGAATATTTATTTTACAATCTAGAATTGAGTGTTTTCCAATTCTACATTCTATTCTACATGAGTTGTGCTGGCTTGCATACACTATACATGTAGTATGACCATTTGAGTACACTACACCTTTTATACTTGTCCATTAAACTTAAAGAAAATTTAAGAATCTTCTACTCCCTTTGTGTCACATTTTGTCGTGTTGTATGTCTGTGTGTATTTTTGTTTTTATACTGATAAAGTTTCTTCTTGGAATTTATTTGAAAATATTTGTTGTTGTCTCGTGTAGATAAGTTTTCTTAGAAAACTATGCAGTTAGTAAACAGCATACTGTTTTGTTGTTGTCGTGCAGGTAACAAATTTCTACGCAGTTAGTAAACCGAAATTTGTTGTTGTTTTGCGTGTATAAAATTTCTACGCAGCTTGTAACTAGAAATTTGTTGTTGCGTGCATAAGTTTTCTTGGCAAGCCACGCAGTTAGTAAACAACATACCCAGTAGTTCGCTTTATTGCTCAATTATTTTCTTTTAAAGCATAATCAAGACACATCCGTAACAATATATATAAATACGTTTAAAAAAATAACTATAAAATATTAATGATTATTATAGTTAATTGACCTTTTTAATATTTTATGAGGCGGAAAAAATCACGGCTCATTAGCCAGTGAAGAGTGTAACACAGCGAAGCTGAATAAGATTGTTTTTATAATGGAACTGGGAAATGGACAGGGGACTTGATTTTGGGACTGTAGATGGAATTACCAGGACAATAGTAAACCATGTCATGAGGGCGATCCAGCACTGCTCTGATAAGGTGACGCAGAAGGAGGTGTTTACAGTAGAAATGCCGTTATGTAAGGATAAAATGTAGGGAAACTGCTCATAGAAGAGCAAGAGTACTGGAGCAGTGCTAAAAGGACTACTTCATCTAGCAAGCGGATACTATGAGAGGAGCTAAGAAATAACATCAACCGGCATCCGTGCGGATTGGTGTATAACCTCGTTCTGAAGAAATTGGGAAATAAAAGCCCACCAACGTAAATGGATGACAGGGCTATGAAAAATATTGTTACATCGATTTTTCGTACCCACTAAATTTGCGAAGATGACCTTGTTACAGAGAACAATGATGTTATGGAATTCACCAAAGAGGGTATTCGCTGTCCTGAGGGGATACCCGCGGAAGTGAGAAACTAAACCTCTGAAAGAGAGTAGCTTTTCTAGAGAATGGAAGAGGCTTGTCTGCTTGATACGATAGAGGAACTTCCGAAGAATATGATAAAACCACGCCTTCAGGAAATTTTTCTTTTCTATCTAAGCGAAAAGATAAATAAAAATATACTTCGTTACGGCTGTAAGGTATAGACCAAAACACTGACGGTGAGGCAAAGGGTTAGGAAATTGCTGGCGGTGCATGAACAGCTGCAATTCGGGTAACATCTGCATATCCTATAGTTTTAGGATCCGCTGTGCTGGTCACATCGAGAATGATTCCCATAGACTTACTCGCAAGAAATTGGAAGAAAATGTGGGAGTTGAGATCAATCTATGCTAGGTCTTTGAGCGATACAAGGTGACATACTCTAAGAAAGTTGCAGACTCTATGGAACGTGGAAAGTTGCGGAAAATGGACGGCTAGTATAATTCTAAATGTGGACATGTGGCTGAACACAAATGTTGGCTGGTCATAGATATTTTAGCTTAACCTCCACAGAATGGCAAAGTGCAACACACACTTCTGTGTATATGAAGAGGAAAAAGTTGTTGATGACGTAGAACATACTATTTTCCCCTGCATTCATTAGGCGGCTGAAAAGGAAATTTTGGATGATTTAGTGGGGCAAGTCACGGTTACGAACATAGTTGGGAAAAAGATAACTGATCAGCCCCAATAGAACTCTGTGGCAACCTCTCCTATGTGTTAAGAAGAGAGACCTAGATAAAATCGCAAATTTGGAAAGGACTGACATTTTGTAGTCTGGACGCAGGACAACACGGAAAACGGCCTAGTGCCAAAACTGGGACCACCCTGAAGTAATGCGACAGCGGGGTGGAATAATCCTTGATGAGGAGACAGGGGATTTTTAGTCGATACACCAAT
This sequence comes from Trichopoda pennipes, assembly GCA_030448955.1. Taxonomy (NCBI): domain Eukaryota; kingdom Metazoa; phylum Arthropoda; class Insecta; order Diptera; family Tachinidae; genus Trichopoda; species Trichopoda pennipes. The sequence continues at coordinate 4,381,807 of JASKUP010000004.1, read as the reverse complement.
ATGGAGAATTTTAAATTCCAAGGCTGGTGACAAGCATTAAGTTTTTCCACCTTATCCACATAAGGAAATTCGTTAATAAATGTGATTAATTGTAAAGGTAGCAGCGAAAGTCATAAAAAGTAATGCACAGCTATTTAAAAAAAATAAAAAACAGCAAGCAACATCATTTTGAATATTGTTGATTTTTGATATTACTTATTCTTACTGTAGCTAGAATTAGTCTTCGGCTTCCTAGGGCGTGAATGACGTTGCTTTTCATTCACAGTGGTTTCACCACCATCTGATTAGGGCCTACAGCCAGATGCAGATGAATATCTTATTACGAAATTACTTATTCTTATTACGAATGTGCTATCTATTTTTATTATTATTATTTCTTGTTATGGTCCGCAGTTATATCTACTATCTGTGATTTATTTCAGAGGCTTAGAGCAGTTCTAAGTACTAGCTAATTAATTTTCGTTATCGCTACATCCATTTCCATAATTTTGCTATCTTTTTATAAATAAATATTTTTTAAAAATTTATTTATTTATTATCCAAAATTATAACATTTTTAAAGTAAGAAAATAAGATCTCAACTATTTAATAACATTATTAAAGCTTAAAATTAAAAAACAAAACAAACAAAGCCGGATCGTTTACAATGTGTACAAATTTGTCTCTGTTGCTGTATAAATATTTGCAAATATTTAATGACAATATGGTCTTGTATTTCAGAGTGCACGCTGATGTCTACTGTTTTCTGTAGGTGCTAATAACCTCTTTTGTCTGATCCAGTTAGCGTTTAAATATGCAGCTGAATTATATTAAAAACTAACAAACAAAGCTTCTATTAAATCACAAACAATTACAGTATCCAAAAAGCAAAACATCATAATCAAATACGACGATAGTATTGATGCTAATGGCATGTATAATGACAATTCAAAAATACGTCTTGCCTCTCATTACTACAGTAACAATTTTAACGACGATGCAACAATACGCAGCCAGTTTGAGTGTAAACAATGAGGCGACTATAAAACAGAACGATAATGTCCCCAATGTTACACCGCAAGAGGGAGCAGATAATCTGAAAATACCCAGCGACCAAATACTATTGGTGCGACTACCCTCAAATATTCTTTTCAAGTACAAGTCCTACAAAGATGTTACTCTGTTACATTTTCGCATCCCACCTGACACTCGTCGAGCCACGTTCACATTTAAAGCTATTGAAGAATCCAAAAATGCATTTCGTAAGCAATTTCTTTCTTTCTAATTACAAGAAGCTGCTCAGTTTAAAAATTTACCTGCATTAATTTTAGAATCGAAATGTAAACCGCGTGATGTAACATTGCACCTCAAGGCCAATAGTTATCCTGTGATAAGTCCTGAAAATATAACATTTCCCATAAATTTTCTTAGAGCCGATCAGAGGTAAGATTTTTGATATTGAAAATGTCATCACGGCAAGTTGTCTTGTTGCAGCAGATTGATTTTTTAAATAGTTAAAAACTTCTTAAATAAGTTGTAAAAATTTCTAAGCACAACTTGTGTGAAACACACTGAATTGCAAAAGTACTTTGTACTTGTACTTTGAAGTTTTAGGAAAGTTGATTATCCTAAAGCACGCAATAGTGGACCTTACGTTTCGTGAGTTAGTAAACCAGCACAGCACTTTCAACGCTTTGAAGGGAATCGGCGTAATTGATGAAGTTCCTCTTAGTATTACCACCAAGTCAGAAAAAAAGCTGTCGTTAAACAGTAAACAAATACGTCAGACTTATAATAACTGTTATAATAACTCTCAGTAGGTAAAAAGTGGTAATGAAATAAATGGTAACCTCATACAACCACATTGTTGATTTTTTAAATTAAATTTAATTTAACACAAACATAAAATTGCAATATTATTAATTATAATAATATAATAGTATTATATATATATATATATATATATATATATATATATATGTATATATGTAAAAGCCCATTGCCAGATAATTAAATTGCTCCCGCTGTATTGTGTATCGTCTTAAAAATACAAATTTCATTTATTTATCTGTGAGTACTCATTGTTTTTATTAGTTGTTAATATATTTTATAAACTTTAATCACGCATAGGAGCTTTTAACTGAAATTGTAAAAAAAATTTTAAACAAATCTTACTTAAAATCGCACATTATTACAATTAAATACTACTTTATGAGTTAAGACTTTTTAGTCATATGCGTTAATGAATAACACCTTCAAAATGTAAAATAAACTTGTATATTTACAACATTCGTTTATGAAAAAATAATACGAAATTGAATCAATGTAAAAATAAAACATATAAATAGATATTTTATACTAATATTCATAACAGAACCATATATATATATATATATATATATATATATATATATGGTTATATATATATATATATATATATATATATATATATATATATATATAAATTCTTTCTTACTATATCAAGAATGAAAAAACAAAAGAATCAAAAAAACAGTTTAGTTTTTACAAGTTGCATATAAAAGAAAAACACAATATTTGTTTTGTTTTCTAATTTACCACATCTTATTTAAAAAGCAAGTAGGAGTGTAAGCCGTGCAGAAGATGTTACACCCTTCATAATAGTTATGTCAGTACATGTAATTGTTGTTTTCACAATTTAAATTTATTTGAAATGTTTTTTATTATTGTATGCATATGTTTACATATTTTTTCAATTTGTAGTTTCTATTGTATTTATTTTTTGAAAAAATTGTTGGATTATTTTGAAGTTCTTTGACATTTGGCACAAATCTTTAAAAGATTGTGAATATGTAAGTACTTGTTGCGGTTATTATTACTTTAAAGTTTTTAAAAGGAACGATAAATCAGTTCTCATTAATTTGATTCTATCAGCATTTCGTCTCTTGGCACAACGTTATTACAGCTAAGTGTAAAGAACGATTTTAATCTTTAATTATCACAGCAAACGTATCTATTATTATAGAAAAGACACTCGAAGTTTTGAAAAGAGTAATTTGTGAACTGGCTGTCAAATTCGAAATTAGGGATGAAGGAAACAGTGTTATTGGATGGTGTGGAGATAAATTTCTTGAATGACACCTTCAGCATTCGTATGTTTTTGAAACTGTAGTATATTTGTAGTACTTTCTTATAGCGGCGTTCTACTCTCGGATTCTGCCTTGTTTGTATCAACTAATTTTTTACTTTAAACTTTAAAACCCCCTACATGTAAAAATAATTGATTTGCAGTAAACTTCAATACATTCCAAAAAATGTTATCGCTCTAAAATCTTTTGGCTAAATTTTGTTTAATTTTCAGCCCGTAATTAATGTTTCACACTTGTTCTTTTCCCCCATATTAGTCTTTTTTAAATTTTACTAATAATTAACAGCAATTGTAGAAAATTGGCCGAGTCGTTATCAAAAACAGAATCACATCAACTCTTCTTTAAAGCGTCTATAAAAATACCAAACGTCACACAATAGTAATCGATTGTGGCAATATTGATCATCACAATCCCATTATTGTGCTGCTGGTCTATTGCAGTTATTGGCGGAGTTTCAATTAAAGTCCATTGTAATCATTGGAAGAATTTCATGAAGTTTTGGTGATTATTGTTGATGGTGTCACCCTTTTTTTTACCAATTCTCATTAAAGAAATTAACATACGAAGCATACATGCAGATCATGTCTGCTGAAAAGATTACGTCTTCTCAGGATTGTAGGAATTTGCTAACAAATTTATACCTTATCAAGGCCTGTAGCAATACTTTGTCTCATGTATTTCTTTCTGAGGGATTTCTTATGAAGTTGATATAAAGTGGTGAGGAAGTTAGTACTCGCCGTATTGCTATTATTATTGTAAGGTAAATTACCGGATACTCTACCTTAACTGTAATGTCATTTATGACATTTGCATTGGGGTTCTCGATCTTTGACCCGAGACCCATTTCGAGACCAATTCATATAATATTTACAGATAACTCATTAATAATGAGAGGAAAGCTGAAGTTGACCAAGCCCCTCTTTGGCTTGGTCAACTTCAAAGATACTGAAGCAGACCAAGCTGGAAAAGTCAAAGTCAAAGGACTAAACCAAGATGGTAAACCCAAGGAGGATTACAAAATATTGGACTAAACCAAGATGGTAAGGCCAAAAGGATTTCAAGAATATTGGACTAAACCAAGCTGGTAAAGCCAAGGAGGATTACAAAATATTGGTCTAAACCAAAATGATAAAGCCAAAAGGATTACAAGAATATTGGACTAAACCAAGAAGGTGAAGCCAAAAGGATTTCAAAAATATTGGGCTAAACCAAGATGGTAAAGCCAAGGAGGATTACAAAATATTCTCCCGGAAGATAAATTTTTGGTCGTTTACATTAATTTTACTAATGATTTGTATTGAAATACGGGTATTTGACGATATTTCAATGGGGATGAATCAAAACAGAATTTTTTTTCTTGATTTCTTGATAATAGAATTGTAAGTGTATGAAAAAAAAACATAATAAGACATGGCCACGTTATATAATAAAATTTATTAATATTAAGTTGGTAAGCATGTTAAGTTGGTAAAATAAATCAAATCAGGAATTAATGCGATCGGAAATGACGCAATTGTCACAAATTATTCCATGCCACTGGAGGGACTCGTAAGTTTCGCAGTCACAAGGAATATTTTGTTTTCGTAACAAGATATTTTATATATATATATATATATATATATATAAAACTACCTGCAAGACCCGGCTTCGCTCGGAAACTATTTGCTAGTGATTAATATTTCATATGGAGTTAGAAAAAAATGTTCAGTACAAAGAAGAAATGACACAAATTTTTTTCAATTAATTGTTTTAATAGTTATTAAGGTAATTCATTAAAAAATAAGCAAACAAAAAAGGTGAGCATCTAGTTTATTTTAAAGCTTGACAGTAAACAATATTTTTTGTTTTTCTGTTGGGAGAGAAAATAAACAGTGCTAACAGTGTCCCAACTCTTGAACATGCACCATACAATTGCTCCTGGGAAAAACATTGGGATTCTAGGTTTAACCCACACACTTTCCGCGATTGTCATTGGGATTTATTAATCGTCATTGCGAATGCAAGGCGAACGGAAAATTGGAGACGTTTAAACTTAAATGGTAAATCACTTGGTATGATAGGTATCCTTGGAGTAAGCAGCTCTTCACCTACAAACTTTCCTATAAATGTTATTGCTAAGTTTTTGCCATCAGCGGTTTAATGACCAATCTAGTACCATCGCATAGTATTGGCTGATTCAGGTTACGTAACATGACTATTACTGTTTCAACGTTAAGCTGGAAGTTATGTGGTGGCATTCCCGGTAAGTTTAATGAATTCAGGAACTCTACGGGGTAGTTAACAATATTTTCGGGATCGGTAATGGAACCAATCGATTTATACGAGTACCGTTCGCCATTAATTAAGCTTTGGATTTTTGAATTTATTTAATCAACGTATTTGTTTTTTGCAGCCAAAATGGCTCTTTCACTTAACCAAAGTTAATCGCTATAATTTTGAGCAATGTATGTGAACAGTTTTGCAATTAGTTCGTTGTTTAGAATTTAGTTTAGTTTAGACGTTGTGAATTGGCAAGAGCCCATTGGAAAGGAAATCTGGCCTGTTGCAGATTCAGTTGGTTTTTTCCACATCCAATGTCTAACAATATATAAGAATAGATAGATAAACCTAGACATAGATAATCATTCAAATTTTAAGAAATGTTGACTGCTAACAAAATCGTTCGTAGTTTAGCTTTTATTTTTTACTTTAGCAATAAAATTTTAGAACAAAAGAATTTTGATATTGGATTTTTCAGCATATATGTAAGCGATATACATTGCATCGAGTAGACAAATTTTTTTTTTTAACTTCAAATTGAAGTGTAATTCAATATATCAAGGTTTTTCTTCTCTTATAAAAACTATTAATTTTAAAATTATGTGAATCAAATCGCACGAAAAATTTTAAAGCACGGATAATGTGCATACATTCATATGTCCATATGTATATAGAATATATATTCAAACTTTCGCTTTTAGTATTATCCAACACGTTTAAATTAAATCACTGAGCACTGTTTAGGAATTTTATAAAGTTTAAACGTAGGCTAAGTAAAAAAAATTGAGAAGTGAAAACGATTTATTTATGTCTTCACTAACATAATTTAATACATAGTATATTAAAAAGTGAAAATAAAAACATGTGTAAAAAAAATTAATACTCTTTCTTAAAAATCTGTTAACTTTATTTCTTCGAGTAGCTCTTTATATTTTCTCATACGAAGAAAAATTACTTCGAAATAAAGTCTAGTTATTGAAAACGATCATCTTCGTTGGGCTTTCCTGGCAAATTCTGTAAAATAAGCAAAGCTTGCTGATGTTTATTAAAACGTATGTATGTATATATGTAATTCAATCTTTTATATATGTAATTATATTTTTTTTTTATAAATTTATACACTTTAAGGAAAAAAATTTTAAAAATGAAACTTAAAATGCATAATTTACTAAATTGAAAACAAATTCACCAAAGAATTTGAACTTTATTGAAAAACATGCAATCTATCTACATACATGTACATGTAATTTTATTGCGAATTTTAATTGAAGTAAGATTTTTTCCCCAAAATTATGACGGTATTATCTCTAAAAATCTGGCAGCTATGTATAGTAATGAAAAAAAAAATTTTTCAAAAAAAATAGATACTTAACTGTTGACATGTTAGAACAATTTTCGGTTTGACCGAATTTGAAGATGTTGCCTCTCTTTATTTGGTCTTTTATTTTACTTTTGTTTTTTTTTGCATAAGTGTGTTTGTACGTATGCAAACTCATTAGCGTACAAACAACTACATAAGTAGCTTCATCAAACCTGTTCGAACGAACATGTCGAGTCGTCAATAACTTATTTGTATTTACACCAAAAAAAGCAAGAATGAAATGAATAAATGAATTTTCTAAGTTTCCCGGAAAATTTTATAATTTTTCGAATCGAATAAAAAAAATCAGCCAAATCGTCACAGTCGTTCTAACGCTATTACAATACATACGTGGACCATTTCTTTTTTATATATATAGATGTATCTCGCTCGATGCTCTCCTAACAAATTCTGTAACATAAGCAAAGCTTGCTGATGTTTACTAAAACGTATATATGTATGTACATGAACATATGTAAGTCAATTTTTTATATAAACATATTTTTATGGTATAAATTTATATACTTTTAAAAAAAAACTTTAAAAATTAAACTTAAAATGCATATTTTTCTAAGTTCAAAACAAATTCACAAAAGGATTTGAACTTTTTATTTTTTCCATACAATATACATATTTCAAAGTGTTGAAAAACATGCAATCTATTTACATACTTATGTTAATGTGATTTTATTGTGAATTTTATTATCTCTAAAAGATCTGGCAGCTATGTATAGTAATGATTTAAAAAAAATCTTCAAACATAAAAATACATTTTTGACTGTTGACATGTTAGAACAATGTTTGGTTTCGCCAAAGATGAAGATGTTGCCTCTCTTTATTTGGTCTTTATTTAGTTTTTTTTTTTGTTTTGTGTTTTTTTTTTCAATTTGATCTACGGGTTTTTTTTAGCGTATGCTAAGAATGTATACGTGTGTTTGTACGTATACAAACCCATTAGCATACAAACATGAATACAAACGTGAATAACTTATTTGTATTTAAAACAACAATAGAAGAAAATTAATAAATGAATTTTCTAAGTTTTCCGTTTTTCATACAAACCATCTCCTGAAAATTTCGAATCGAATAAAACAAAAATCAGCCAAATCGCTCCAGCCGTTCTCACGCCAACTCATTGCACACGTGGACCATTTCATTTATATATATATATATATATATATATATATATATATATATATATATATATATATATATGATGAAGAGAATATGATGAAGAGATAAAAAAATGTATATAAACATAGATATTATTTTATCTTTATAAAATTAGCTTAGAGTCAATAAAATAACTGCTTTTACATGTCTATTAATATTATATGCATGGTTATTTTCGTATTCTTACTCGCAACCATCTGTTTTCATTGTTGTGAGGTTGAAAATCATGTTGGGTTGGTAATCAATGCTTGAGCGGCTTCAGACTTAGCACCAACTGGAATATTGATCTTCATAAGGTTTTTGACAGTATTCTGGATATTAGGGTTCACCATATAAACGTTGATATGTTGTAACGACCAAAAGTCCAACCTCGTTTTTGGTCACACATAGAACTATCTGACAACAGTCACGGGTTAATCCCTATCTTTTATTTTAAACGTATTTACTAAGATAATGAATTTATATTTAAATTGCTATATTTCCTCTAATGTATTTATTAAGTTATAGAATCATTTACTAAAAATATGAATTCATGTATTTACTTATATACGCATGTAGTTATAAGTATTTATGTTGACGTAAGATTTAGTTCTAGTTGTTATTGTAAGTAGCCACGAAGGCATACGAGTATTTTAATTAGTAATATTCATATTGTAAAACTGGCTGCAGCTCGGTGGTGAAAACAGCCGTCGGCTGTGGTGTACTTACTGCCGAAATAAGGTAGGTGGGTTTGTGCATTTGTGTGTGGGGAGAAAAGAGTATAAAAGCGCAGACATCAATCGAATTCAGGCAATTGGTGTGGGACCGGCAACAGGAGCAAAGGTAAATATCTTCTTCTACTTTTTTTATTTATTTTTTGGGACTGGTAGTCAGGGTATAGATAAGGCTGTGGTAATACCCAGCCGAAGCTATACCCTGAGACAGGACAGAACTGCGACGTAGCGACCTTAAACAGAGCCGTGGTAATACCCAGCCGAGTTTGTGTCCGCAGTCGCCACCGACAGTGACCAGGCAGTGAACGGTTGCGCCGTGGTAATACCCAGCCCAGCCTACAGTGCCTTGGCGCTTGCGGCGTACCGACCTATTTCGACGGAGCGACCACAAACAGAGCCGTGGTAATACCCAGCCGAGTTTGTGCCCGCAGTCGACTTAGACAGTGACGTTCGCCGAATACGGACCGCATAAAATAGAAGATGTTTACTGAAGCTGCCTGCATACACACCAGTTCACAAGATTTGAGCCCGAGCTGCAGTCAAGTTGCGAACCAGGAATGGGGCAACCCCTTTCCTGAATAAAGAGCAACATTGTGAGTAAGGCTTTGTCTTTCTTTTTGGAATCGACACAACACGACCCTGGACGCCGCTGAGCATACCTCAGCTACCAGGAAAACGTGTCGTTACAATGTGTCAACACTCTTTTGGGTGTGGCAAGGCTGATCACTGTTATTATCAATGCACCCAAAATTTCACTTGTCCACCGACTGGACGTCTCAAAACCGTTCTTTTCAAAACGTTATTAAATCCTTCAAAACTTATAATTTTTTTTTTGTTTTTGGATTAAAGTAAATACAATTTTTAAATACACTTTATCGGTAACAAGAATTATGTATGTCAAATCTTTTTACACAAAATCGATATCAACAATACACCACAGAAATGTTTAAGTCTTTCTTTAAATTTGTTTTAGTTTTGTTTACTTTAACTACACAAAGTTGACACAGAACAATTTACTTAAAATGCACGTCTTTACTTGATGAAGTTTAATTTTAGACCGATTCATAATCCATTCAGACGCTTCCCCTATTTATACTTGTCTAATTAAAGTCTAAAAGATTTAAGAATCTTCTACTCCCTTTGTATCGCATTTTGTTGTTGTATGTTGTTTATTCGATGTATAGGCGCCCGTATGTCTGTGTGTATAGCTGTTTTTGTTTTTATGCTGATAAGGTTTCTGCTTGGCTTTATTTCAATACATTTGTTGTTGCTTTTGTAAAAAAGGGTATGTTTGTTGTTGTAAAATTAGTTTTTCTCTTGAGCGTTTAGATGATAAACAGCATACATGCTTTTTTTCTTGCATGCCAGGCAGTTAGTAAACAGCATATCAAATTGTAGCTGTGTGTGTATAAACTTCTACGCAGTTTGTAACCAGTGGTTTGCTTTATTGCTTCATTATTTTATTTTAAAACTTAAGCAAATCATATTCGTAACACTGCCGCCCACTTAAGCCTTTTCTTCCCAAATAGGCTCAATATTCCCTCGGCCATACCTGGCCAGTCGCTCCAAATGGACCAACTTCATCTTAGACTTTGATATTTCTGTATCCGATAAACCACGTCATTCACTTTCTTGATCACCTTGTATGGTCCTTCCCAGTAGGTTTGCGTTGTGGGTTATATAGTAAAACCAGTTGTCCTTCTCTAAATCCTTCCGTATTTGCTGATCGATCATGCCTGGCTTTCGTTTTGTCGCTTGATACTTTGATGCGATTGCGGACAAACTCATGAAGCTCGTGCAGGTCTTCTTGTATCTGAGGAACTTTTCATTATCGTCGCGTGCAGGAATCGGTTTAATGCCAAATTCTAAGTCGGCTGGTAGTTTTAGCTCTCTCCCAAACACGACTTTTGCTGGACTACATGATGTTGAATCGTGGATAGCTGATCGGTATACAAGAAGACACTTTGGTGCATGCTCGTCCCAATCCTTTTGGTGTGTACTGACTACTTTTCTGAGATATTCTTCCAGGGTTAAATCTTTCTACCATGCCATCTGACTGCGGATGCAGTGGTGTCATTCTCGTCTTTTTGATCCCATAAATGTCGCACATTTTCTTGAATATGGTGGACTCGAAATTTCGTCCCTGATCGGAGTGAAGTTCTGTTGGAACACCGAATCGACACACCCAATTGTTCACAAATTTATCTGCAACCGTTTTGGACTCTTGGTTCGGAATGGGATATGCATCGGGCCATTTGCTGAAATAATCCATTGCTACTAGCAGATACCGATTTCCAGCATTACTGACAGGAAATGGGCCTGCGATATCCATTGCTATCCGCTTAAAAGGGGCGCCTGCGTTGTACTGTTGAACCTTGCCACGACTTTTCCTTGTTGAACCTTTGGACACAATACATTCGGCATTGTGGGCAGCCTACTCAGTAAAATCGCTGTTTTATCTTTTCCAGTGTTTTGTTACACCCAGATGGCCGCCGCTGGGACCATTATGAAACTGCTGCATTCCATCTTTTATCCGTAAACTTGGCACGACGATTAAGTCCGTTGTAGTTTTTCCATCTGCACTTTCCCAATTTCGATATAGGCAACCATTTACCACTTTAAGGATTCTACTGTGCCCAGTATGATTTTGCCAGCGGCCTTTCTGCCGACATTTCGTTACGGTCCGGTCTTATGTTCTCTAGCTTGGCCGATATAATTATTGACAAAATGGGATCCTCCTTTTGGACCTCAGACCAATCTTCTCCTGTGTGAATTTGGATTCGCCTCACATCAATGATGGACTACTTTTCCTCGACTTTTGTACAGTGCCTGCATTCTACGTTGCATGGGCGTCTTGAAAGGGGATCTGCGTTATTGTGTTTACTGCCTTTTCTGTGCACAATGCTGAAGTCATAGCTCTGTAGACGTTCAATCCAGCGTGCAAGCTGTCCTTCGGGATTCTAAAACTGCAGCAACCACCATAATGCGGAGTGATCCGTCCTCATGGTAAAGTGTTGGCCATATAATTATTGTGGTAATATTTAACACACTCCAATACGGCTAAAAGCTCCCGTCGTGTTACGCAATATTTTTTTTTGGGCTTGGACAATACTCTGCTATAACTTTTTCCATTCCATTATTCGCCTGAGAAAGAACTCCTCCTATTCCGTAGCCGCTTGCACCTGTATCCGATATAAATTCATGTCCAGCTATCGGATAGGCAAGGACTGGTGCTGAACAGTAAAGCTCCCTTAGCCTCTGAAGCGCCTCTTCTGCTGCCCCAGTTCAGTGGTATGGTTGCGATTTTCTGGTCAACTAATGCAAGCTGGCAGCCACTTGTGCAAAGTTCGGCAGAAATCGCCTGTAGTATGTGCAAAGTCCCAAGAAACTACGTAGCGTAAAATATTACTGCTAATATTTTATCCTCGTCAGTTGATACGCCCTCTGCTGTTACATGACGCTTCAAGTATTTGACCTCCTTTTGAAACAGCGCACATTTCTTAACACTTAATTTAAGTCCTGCAGCCGCTACATGCTTGAGAACTTCATCCACGTTTTTAAGGTGTTCATCAAAAGTCTTTCCCATCACGATTATATCATTCAGATACACTAAACAGGTGTTCCAGTTAAGCCCTTTAAGCACATGTTCCATTAAGCGCTCAAAAGTAGCAGAGATCAAATGGCATCACTATAAACTGCCACAACCCATTGCTTACGCTGAAGGCAGTTTTCTCCTTGTCTTTATCAGCTATCTCCACTTGCCAGTAACCACTCTGCGAGTCTAAGGTAGAGAACAATTTCGTTTCGGACAACGTGTCTAAGGTGTCGTCAATTCTGGGTAGCGGATAACTGTCTGTCTTAGTGACAACATTGAGTTTTCTATAGTCGACCCAAAATCTAGCTTTCTTGAATGGCATTGATTTTCGCACTGTTGGCTATAGAGCTTTCTTGAATTGCATCCATTTTCGAACTGCTGGCCCTAGAACTTTCTTGAATTGCATCCATTTTCGCCATCATAGACGCAAGTATTGAATCCAAGCTTACATTGGTATTTGCTAAAGGTTTACATACCTTTATATCTTCTTTGAATTCGTCAATCAACCTCCGTTGCAATTCCGCTTTACTTCCCGTTGTTGGCAGATCCAAATTATTCAGCTCCTTCTTTAGCTCAACTTTCAGCTCTTCCAACTTCATTGTAGTTGATTTATTTTATTTTTTTTTTGCAATCTCACTTCTGACACCAGTTGTTACGTTTATACCTTTTATAAAAGTTTTGTTGTGAGTTCTTTATTGCAAAATAATTAACACCAGTTCTTAGAATTTTTAACTTAATAACGATTTTATTTACTTTAACTACACAAAGTTGACACAGAACAATTTACTTACAATACACGTCTTTACTCGATGAGGTTTAATTTTAGACTGATTCATTATCCACTTAGACGCTTCCCCTATTTATACTTGTCCATTTAAAGTCTAGAAGATCTAAAAATCGTCTACTCCCTTTGTATCGCATTTTGTTGTTATATGTTGTTTATTCGATGTATAGGCGCCAGTATGTCTGTGTGTATAGTTGTTTTTGTTTTTATGCTGATAAGGTTTCTGCTTGGGATTTATTTCAATACATTTTTTGCTGCTTTTGTAAAAAAGGGTTTCTTAGAAAACTACGCATATGGTAAACGTGTAAATGTAGGTGCCCCTGTAGGCTAGTTGGTAGTGTACTAGTTTGTCAGTATGGGGGTTGTGGGTTCGATTCCCAACGAAGACTTTGCTTTTTTTCACTACAAAAATAAAAATTGACTGTCGGTGAGGCTGCTGGCATGGTCACTGGTCGCTGTGTTGTCTTATACGACAGGCAATTTCCGACTATCCTTCTACTTTCACCACCTGTTTTATCTCTTCTCTATCCCTTTCCTAAAAGAATGTAGCACGGTACTTAACTTAATAGGCATTGTTGCCTGAAGTGCTACTTCCCTTTAAAAAAAAAAAAAAAAAAAAAAAAAACATGTATGTTTGTTGTTATGCCAGGCAGTTAGTAAACAGCATAAACAGCAGTTTGTAACCAGTAGTTTGCTTTATTGCTTAATTATTTTATTTTAAAACTTAAGCAAGTCATATTCGTAACAATATATCGGGGTCAAAAGCGCATCAAAAGTCCTTGTCGCATATTTAGTTCTTCACAAAAATTTTGATAGTTTTTTCCACTTTTATAAACAATTTGAAAGTAATTTTTTTTTAATTTGCCATTATTGCTTCTATCGTGTATAATTTAAGTTATAATTTTTTTTACTAACGATATTATTACTTTGCATGCTGATATTTAAACATTTTTTAAAAATTGCTTACAAAAGAATTTGTTTTAAACTTATGTTTTTTTTATAATTTGTCAATAAGTTGTTTTTTTTTATTTGGCAGGATCGCCATGTAATGAAACTTTTCTATCTTGTTTATTGTTTGTAAAATTACTTACTGGCTAACTTATAAACTAATACTTAAAATGAAAACTAACATGGGAATTTGCAAACATTGCATATTCCCGCACATAGCTTAAAATAAATAAAAGTACACACACAATTAAAATAGACTGTGTGTGGTGAGAATATGCTTTGCTTGCATATTCTCACACATGAGTTAGGTTCGTGCGGACAATTCACATTCCAATGGAATGTGGGGTGTCCGATTGCAATGCAGAAGGCATGGCAATGACGACGCCGTCAACACACTACAATAGTTTCATCAAATAAACCTCAAGCCATTCAATTGATGATATTTTCACGTCTCAGTACCAAGCTCTTTTACCGGCATCTGTTTTAACAGTTACATTGCACATAGCAGTATAACCATTCTACCTCAATTTGGATATAACCGCTGGGCAATATTTGCAGATTCCCCTCGCGTCAAACACAACTTTAAAATTAGAGTTTAAATAATACTGCTTCGCGTCCAAAATTGATAATAATTCATAAGCCTGATCCGAAGTACATCATAATCTCTGTAAATTTCGGTAACAAAATCATACGATAACACTTGTGCTTTTCCGTTAACCGACCACTAAAACTAATTTGTTTCGACATATTACGCGTATCTGAAATAAGAGATGGTAATTTCTCATCATCAAAAACATCAACTTAGCAACAACCACCACGCAAGAAAAAAACCTGAACCAACAGAAAAAAATGCCGAATTAAACATTCTAACAACAAACACGCAGGAAAAAACACAAGCACATACATTAAGCAGTTTTAGAATAAAAACAAACACTACGCTGAGAAGTTCAATGGAAACATTTTAATACATTATTCAACAATAAAAAGCACTCCTCACTTTTTATTAATATCTTGTTAAACTATTACATTTTTATCCAAACCATTTATCTGTTATTGAATAACAGCAAAATTATTACTTCAGAAAGTTTTATAACAGTGACAATATAGATTTTAATATATAGATTAGTTTTATTATAAACCTCTGCATATAGCACTGGATATTTGAAATACCACTATACTTACATACATACATATATCATTTAAACACATGCTTGCTAACTGATATAAAATTTACAGCAGTCTTTATATTTATTTTTACGCCCATTATCGATTTTATGTGGAATAGGGTTTTTTATTCTCTTATATTTCGTCAGCATTATTACTAAATATACATACTTATATACATGTAAAATATATCAAAATAATCTCATCATGAGGCGGAAATGTTCAAAAAAATTTTAATTTTGTCTGTTATAAAATATATAATAAACAAAAAATAATTTTTAAAAATTTCGCTCCTTCTTATTGAAAAATAATATTAAGTTAATATAATTAATTAGTTAAGTATTAATCTTTTCTCAGATTTAAAATATACAATCTACATTTTCAATCTAATGGAAGACAAGAACGCATTACAGTTGAAGGTCCACAGGTGGGAAATTGGTATGCCGTGGCTTTTGTTAACTGGGCAGATCCAAATAACGACCGGATTGAACAACAAGGTAATATAAGCTTAATGTCAGTATAAGTACTTATTAGTAGAATGACAAAAGACGCAAACTTTAAGAAATATATATATCAACGCTTTAACTACCAAATCGATTAATTCTACTAACGGTGAGCTTTTTGCAACATCTGCCACTAGAATGTTCGTTGGGCAGTTATAATAGAGGTTGCGACCGAGAAAAGCTACAAAAATAAAAATTGGTACAAGTTATTCGCTTGACATTGCTTATTTCAATCATATTTTCCTATAGCCTTACATTAATTTATGTAAAGAAGAGCTACAGTGTTTATGGTTTTGTTTTTAAATTCAAATGATCCAACTTATAAATGCATTCAGTTTTTTAAACGTACCAACAATAATCATTGGACTCCTGTAGAGAACACACATTACATGTTGACAAATAAATCAGGGACAGAAAATAACTGTTACTTTTAAAATTTTACATCAAAAAAGCAAACATAAAAAATGATCGTAAAAAATTTTGGATTTCATCATTATGATACATAGGTGATGTACCTGCAAATATTTATATGACTTTTAAATTTGTGCTTTTTTCGATAAAAATCAAAAGGCAAATTTTAATGTTGACTTTTATTTTTAAGGCAAAAATTAAAAGTTATTTTTAACTTTTATTATTTTACTCAAAAGATAAAAGTTATTTTTTAACTTTTAATATTTTAAGGCAGGAAATAAATATTGCTAGTAATACGCAAGTTTTATTGCTTTCAATGCTATAAATGATAAAACATTGCTTAACACAATTTCAAGAAAAACGCTTAAATGTTGCAACTAATTTACTAGAATATTGGGATAATAAAAAATTTACTCTACCATGGCTGCACAAACTAGCACTTATTGTACATTCTGCACCTGCAACTCAAGTCAGTGTAGAAAGGTCATTTTCAGCACTCAAATTGATTTTGGGGAATTTGAGATAAAATTTATCTGAAGAAAACTTGGAATCAATTTTGATGGTAAAATTAAACAGCTTAACAAATATAATAATAATAATAATAATAATAATAATAATAATAATAATAATAATGATAATAATAATAATAATAATAATAATAATGATAATAATAATAATAATAATTTCTATAGACTTCTGTAATATACAATAATTATTATTACCTATAAATTGGAGACAATAAAACTTGCGAATTACTATGCAATGTTTAATTCCTGACTTTTATTCTTGCCTTAAAATATTAAAAAATAACTTTTATTTTTTGAATAAAATGATAAGAGTCAATAATAACTTTTAATATTTGCCTTACAAAATAAAAGTTAAGAAATAACTTTTATTTCTGCCTTAAAAAATTAAAGTTAAAAAATAACTTTTTTTTCTTGACTTTTTCGATAAAAGTCATAACAGTTACGGTCCCTGAAATAAATATACAAAACTAAGGGTTAATCATCAAAAAATGTCGCAGTAGTCAGCATGTACAAAAAAAGTTCAAATTACAATGGGCCAAACTTTAATAAATTTACGACAATTAAATGATTAGTTAAATACAAAATAAAGAAAAAACAAAAAAATAATAGTATAAAGACGAATATTATGCGGTGACCTAACGTGCCAGCCCCATTGAAAGGACACTTTCAGAAAGAAGTTAGTGTATCCAGTCTGTGGATAGGGCGACGTATAACACCTTTTGTTGTTTTGATGTCGAGAACTCTGAATCTATCGTCTCTACCCCATATTATGTTGGTAATTTGTGCATAAGCCATCCCTGTGGTGGTAGATTATCTTCTTGAACAACAACTAGAGAGCAGGTGGTAACGTTAGGATTGGAACTAGGCCATTTGTTACGCATTTGCAGCTCGTTTATATAATCATGGAACTATTTTTTTCAAAACCTTTACTTGACGGCACTTATTCGAGACCAGTAATCAGCATTATTTATTGGCTTCGAAGGGACTTCACCTTGTGGCAAACTACGTAAGAGCGCGCCTATTAGGTAATTGCCCGCTGTAAGTGCCTCAAAATTACTGGGATCGGAGGATAGAGGTGAAATTGGCTTTGAATTGAAAATGGCCTATATTTAGATCATTGTAGTTGCAAGTTCCTCGAATGTCCGCCTTGTATTAACCAAGGTTCTTGCTAAGTGACCCTTGGGCGATTTGGCAGCCGCCTCCCATAATCCCCCAAAATTTGGTGCCCTGGGTGGAATATAACGAAAATTAATAAATTGGTTTGACTAATAATTCGATATAAAGTTTTTATTCTTTGGATCAAAAAGGAACGTCTTTAATTGAGCTAACTTAGAATTTTCACCGGCAAAATTCGTAGCTTTATCAGAAAAAATATCTGTGAGCCGACCTCTGCGTCCAATCATCCTTTCAAGGGAAACAATAAAGGCATCTGTTCACAAATCCGATGTCAACTCATAGGCACATTAGGGCCAAACAAGCACGGCGGGCCGCAAAAAAAAATCAATATTCATAGAAACGTAAATTTATATCGAATAATACTATAATAAACATATGTATATATAAAAACAAGAAACATTTTTGTTTACATCCTGATACTTAAATTCACTTTTTTGCTCTTATTTTTCCTATTTCTGGAGAAATTTTATTTGCAGTGATAACTTTTAACAAGCATCATTAATACGGTTTTATAACTGAAAATAACTCCTCGCATCGAAAACTACTACCAAACGCAGAAATAATTTCATAAGCGAATTTTCGAGTATTTTTACCTGGGTGCTAACTATATGATTTTTTCATGCTGCACGTCGGGAAGTACATCAAATCTTAATTTTTGAGTCGTTTTTCCCAAAGAACTAGTTTACATTTGAAAATTTTAATTATGTCAAACATGTTCGTAATCATATTTGGCGGCTAAATCAGTAACTCTTTTCGCAACTGTATTTCGAGACAATGAAATTGATTGAAGAGCCTTTACATTTCTACCTTTAATTAGGCATTCCTTGGTGAAATCACCGTCAGTAAAAGGCTTCGAGTGCTTAGCTATCAAAGTGGACGAGATATAGCTTGCCTATACCACCTACTAGCAATACTTTACCAAGCATTTACTGTTACTTTTTCACCCCTATCTTGAGCTCTTTCAACTTTTCTTTTCTCATTAATCTCTCGGGCTAAGAAGAGCATGGCAATTAAGCCGATGTCTGTTTAATAAATGGCTTTTAAACCAAGCTACAAAAGCTCTCGAAATTCATTTGGCTAACCTTAAAAAGGAATCTATTCGAAACTTTATCGAAAATATAAATATCAGCCGCGATAATGGGCATAAACTTTGGGCGGCAACACGATATAGAGATATAGATAGGCAATGGTGTAGATCAGATTCAAGTAAAGCAAAAGCGTTCGCCAAACATCTAGCTAAAACGTTTAATACCCATCTATGCGTAGACACTCCTTTTCATGAAAGCATATCAGAGTATCTCAATATTCTTTGTCAAATGCGCCTGCCCATTAAACACATCTCACCTAGGGAAGTTCAGTTAGAGATTTTAACACTGAATAATAAGAAAGCTTCAGGGCATGACAATATAGATGGAAAAGTAGCTAAAATCTTACCAAAAAATGCCATTATTTATTTATCAAATATTTTTAACGCAATTCTCCTCACATATTACTTTCCGTATGTATGGAAATGCACCGAGATCGTTATGATTCAAAAGCCAAACAAACCAGAATCTCAAGTAAAGTCTTATAGACCAATAAGCCTATTATGAACTTTTTCCAAATTATTTGAAAAAATCTTTTTAAGTTGCCTAAAACCTATCATAGAAGAGCTAAACATAATACCAGAATATCAGTTCGGTTTTAGACATAATCATGATACATTAGAGCAAATACATAGAGTATTGGATACAATTCGTACCTGTTTTGAAGAAAAAAAATACTGTTCTGCGGTTTTCCTCGATATTGAGCAAGCCTTTGATAAAGTCTGTCACAGCGGATAACTGTCAAAAATCAAATCTATGCTCCCAGCACCATTCTACTTCATTATAAAAGCATTTTTGGAAAAGCGAACATATTATGTAAGGGAAAATGATGAATTGTCATCTGTTTTTAAGATCAGAGCTGGAGAGCCCCAGCGCAGTGTTCCGCATTATTGGCTACTTATGACTCACCTGTATTGGCATCAAACTCAATTCAAAATGTGCTCAATATGTTAGAGGTTTAATTGGAGAAATGGAAAATCAAAGTAAATGCTCAAAAATCAATCCATATTACTTTTTCATTAAGAAAAGGAGATACTCCAAGCCTTAACATTAACAGTACCCAAACAGTTCCAAAAAAAGATTCTGTTAAATACTTAGGTTTGCACTTAGACCGCAGGCTTACATGGAAAGATCATCTTAAAGCTAAACAACAGCATTTAAAAATAAAGAATAGAAAGCTTTCCTGGTGGCTTGGTCCTAATTCGCAACTGAGTATTGAAAAAAAACTAAAGCTATACAAGGTCTTGCAGAAACCCACCTGGACATATGGAATTTAACTCTGGGGTACATCGAGCAACTCGAATGTCGAAATATTACAACGCTATCAATCAAAAACACTAAGACGAATTACTCAAGCTCCATGGTTCATTACAAATGATGCAATAGGAAATTAGAAATTACAGCGATAGTTACTTAAACCGATTAAGCAATCATGTTAATATCTTAGCTATTTGCTTATTAGATGATAAAAATGAAAATAAACGCTAAAACGATACCATATTTTAGATTTACCATTTCGAAGATGACGACTGCAAATTTCATTTTATCAAGAAATAAATTTCACAGTTACATTTTGGTTAGGAGTATGCGTTCTCAATAAATCTATTTTTTTTTATATGTTTGTTTACTACATAATGTTGTTATGTAATATGTTAATAATAGTTTAAATTTTTTATCTAAATTTGTACATATTAGAATTTTTGTATGTTCACATTTATTGTTAAATATTAACTGTCATTAAATTGTAATGATCATTAACTTATAGTTGTGCTTCAAAGAGTGCAATTAGCAATGTGAATTTATAAATCATCAAGTTTGCTTATTATCTAAAACTAAGATAGATTGCAAATATATATATAAATAAAAAAATAATCCTTTGTAATTATTATACCTATTTTGACTTATGTTGTTCGTAATGACGTTTAATACTATATAAATTTGGTACACTAGTTTTTTTATTATTTTTATACATCAAGCAGATTATTTTATCTTTTATTTCATAGAAATATTCTAATTCCAATTTTACTGGGGCCAGCGATTTTTCATTTAATTTTACTACCACTTGCTTTTAATATAGACATACATACGAGATATTTGCCTTCTTTTTTCGGGCTTGGACAATACTCTGCTGTAGTAATCAATAACTTTTTTCGTTCCTTTAATCGCCTGAGAAAGCACTCCTCCTATCCCGTAGCCGCTTGCGTCTGTATCCAATATAATTTTATGTCCAGGTATCGGATAGGCGAGCACTGGTGCTGTACACAAAAGCTCTTTTAGCCTCTGCTGCCCCACTCCAGTGGTGTGGTTACGATTTTCTGGCCAACTCATCCAAGCTAGCAGCCACTTGAGCAAAGTTCGCCACAAATCGCCTGTAGTACGTGCGAAGCCCCAGGAAACTACGTAACTCATGAAGATTTTGTGGACGAGGCCAATTCCTTATTGCCAATATTTTATCCTCGTCCAATGATACGCCCTCTGCTGTTACACGATGTCCAAGTATTTAGCCTCTTTTTGAAACAGTGCACATTTCTTAACACTTAACTTAATTCTTGCAGCCGCTATACGCTTGTGAACAGTTTTCAGTTTTGTGCAGTTTTCTCTTTGTCTTTATCGGCTATCTCCACTTGCTAGTAACCACTCTTCAAGTCCAAGGTACAGAACCATTTCGTTTCGGGCAACGTGTCTAAGGTGTCGTCAATTCTTGGTAGTAGATAACTGTCTGTTTTAGTGACAACATTGAGTTTTCTATAGTCGACGCAAAATCTGGTGCTGCCATCTCGAAGATGGCTCAATCACTACGTTCCGCTCCATTTCATTAATCAGTTCTTTGACGTCGTTTCGTTTTGCAAGGGGAACATTTCTGGGTGCTTGTTTTATGGGCCTCGCTTCGCCAGTACTTATTTCATGTTTCACCACCGCTATTCTTCCTTGGCTTTTGTTATTTAGAGCGAAGTCGGCGGTATGTTTTCCTAGCAACTCATTCGCTTTATTTCTGTCGGGTTGTTTTAGTTCTGCTAACCATTTATCCACCTGCTCTGCTAGCAAATCCCGCTCTTTAGCTGTTATTTTGGGACATGCTGAATGTGTTGCACAATTAATTACGGCTCCTGCCGGCTCACATCAACCGATTTCAGCACTTTCGCCAATTGTCTTTTCTCTGCTGGACAGATTTAGTACCCTTACAGGAACTTTCCCATCGTTGCAGCTTTTCACGAGAGCTTCAGCTGTTATTTTGTCATTCTTTACATCTTTTGGTTCTACCACCCACAACCGGTTGTCCACACAATCTGCCTTCACAAGTGCCCAAACTATAGTTTCCGCCAGAGGTGTTAATTTTTGGCGTTCGATCGCAAATAGTTTCCTTACTGCGTCCCTGCTCTCATATCCAACATTTAACGAGTTATTCACGTTGCGCCAAATCATTATCTGCTGCCTCATATCCAAATTAATACCGTGAGCTATCATGAAGTCTTCACCGATAATGACTTTATCCACTATATCAGCGAAAACAAACACGTGATTTGCGCATATTTTTTCGATAGCCAATCGTACCCTGGCTCTTCCATAGACGATAGCTGAATCCCCAGCAGCGGTGCGCAGTTGTACATTATTTAACGGCTCCACTGCCCCCTTCACTAAATCGAGCCTTATTACGGACTGAGATGCTCCTGTGTATATGGTGAGGACTTGCTTCTTTCCGGTGATCAACCCGCAGACAGTAAGGTTATTATTTTTTGTTGTATGAAGGAAATGTAGACTGCAGGGCCATCGGTTGTGGGAGCTAGCTCTTGCATCTCAGTGCTAGCTCGTGTTAGTTTAACGGTGACTCGTGCAATTTGGTGTTGTTTGCTCATTTGTTGTCCCTTGGAGGTGAAACAGATCTGGATCTTTTCTTAACGGACCTACAGTTGCGCTGAAAATGTCTGACCTTACCGCAGTTCAAGCATTTTGCGCGCGACTTACTTCTTTCTTCCAGTAGCTGCTCAAGCATTTCTTTCATCTCGCTTCTTTTGGCCCTGCAACTTTCCGTACCCGCCTTAAGACGTCGTACCTTGTAAACTTGGGCCTTTGAAATAACTTTGGCGGTCTCCCGGGCTAGCGCGTACGAGATGGTTTCGGTGAAGAATGGTGTCTGCGCTGCACACTGCATATTTAATATCTAGATCCCTTATGCTGTTCACAAATGCTTCGATTTTAAACTGATCCAGGTATGGATGATGTTCACCTGGATAAGTAAGCTGCACCAAACATTCAATCTCCATGGCAAAATCTTGCAGCGTCTCATTTGCCTTCTGCACCCTGCCTCGTAACTTCATTCTCTATAGTTCTCTCTTATGCTCGCTGCCGTACTTGCGTTGTAAGACCACCATTATGCCCTCATAATTATTCCTGCAGGCTCCTGGTAAGCTTTCGAGGATTTCGGCAGCTGCACCTTTTAAGGCCAAAGCCTTCTCTTCATTTTTTCATCTATTTTTGCTGGTCACTGTTTCGAACTGGAACTTGAATGCATTAAACGGTGCGCTACCGTCATAGCTCGGGGTGTTTATTTTGGTGGAGTGGTCAGAGACGACTCTCACCGGTCCTTCTCGAATATGGGGGTCGTCCATTTTCGTTTTCAGTTCATGCAATCCTCCGTCCATTTTTCTCTCTCTATGTTCCACAGCTTACAATCGTTTGCCAAATATTTCTGATATTTCTTAAAATTTCTTGTTTACCTCACTAACAAGTTTTTCTCCGTTGGCTCTAAAACTTTCTTGAAGGACACCTAGAAGTTTGTCATTTGTGGCATCGATTTATGCTCTGCTGATTCTATAGCTTTCTTGAATGACACCTAGAAGTTTGTCATTTGTGGCATTCATTTTCGCCATCATAGCCGCAAGTATTGAATCCAAGCTTGTACCGGTGTTTTGTAAAATGGTAGGATCGCCAGGTGAAATATTATACCAAATATTAAGTTAAACTACCAAAGATTTTCCCTTTTTTGTATTCCTAGAGCTCCGTTTGGTTAGAGCTCAATAGGTATTTATTAATATTAATTGTAATTGATCAATTCTTTAATGGTAATTAATTTTATTTCTTAATTTCTACGGCTTATATACTAACAATGAAAATAACCTAGATTTTGGTTTTGAGTGGCATAACTCAAAATATACTATTATTAAAATTGCTAAGCTATCTATAAATATAAGTCAATAATGAAGTGTAAATTTAACATTAATACAATTCCTAAAAATAATAAAACTGATGATAGCCTTTATCTGACGGCAAAACCGGTTTTTCGTGCGCGCTCAGATTCTCTGTCTCCTCTAATTACTAGTGATACATTGAAAATACCTGTATCTGTAAGTTCTTTGGTATCATCAGCGCCATCCTCCGCTTCAGTTTCTTATTCATCACTAAATCAGTTTTCCACAATTGAAAGAAGCCATAAACCTAAAGTTCAGGTCGGAATGGACAGGTACGTCACAGTTTCAAAGAGAGGCCGCAGCCCAAAATCGTCTAAAATTGCTTCAGCCAATAAAGTGTCAAAAGATGATGATACTGTATCGCAAAACCGCTTTTCGATTTTGCAGTACAAAAGCGAAGGTACCAATATCCCAATCAAGTCCACTAAACCTCCCCCAATCTATCTCAGAGAAAAAAATTCTAATGACCTCGTAAAAAGAATTGTTTCCATCATCGGAGTTAATGCATTCCATGTAATACCACTTAAACGTGGTAATATCGATGAAACTAAAATTCAAATTAATGATGAGAAAGATTATCGTAAAATCACTGCCGAATTTGAGAAGAGAAATATGGTTTATTATACTTACCAGTTAAAAAGTGCTAAAGGTATGCAGATTATTCTAAAAGGTATAGACTCGGGTGTAGATCCCAAAGACGTAAAAGATGCACTCGTTGATATCGGTTTTAAAGTAAAAAACGTTGCCAACATAAGAAATCGGGAAAAAGTCCCTCAACCTATATTTCGTGTTGAGCTTGAGCCGAATGACATCAAATTAAAGAAAAATGAAATTCACCCCGTTTATGATGTAAAGTATCTCTTACACCGAAAAATTACTGTTGAAGAGCCGCATAAACGTACAGGCCCAGTCCAGTGTCATAACTGTCAGGAGTATGGACACACTAAGACATACTGTAAATTACCTACAGTGTGTGTCTTCTGTGGTGAATTACATGGTAGCGCAAATTGTAATAAACAGCAATGATAAACAACAAATGAAGTGCAGTAATTGCGGTGGTAATCACACTGCGAATTATAGAGGTTGCCCGGTATATTCTGTGGTCAAGCAGTCCATGGTTAGAAAAACTAGCAACATTCCTGCTCAATCTAGGAGTAATTACCAAACCATATCCTCATAAGGCTCTTCTAACCTCCACCAATTTTTCGTATGCCGATGCTCTGAAGACAAACTCCGCTCATACACAAAAACCTGAGCTCTCAAAGGATTTACCTAATTCTACAACGAACTTTAACTTTAGTCGCCTCGAAGCAAACATAGACAATTTGGTACAAACAATAAACAGTTTTATAGTAAACATTACAGGCTTGATGCAAGACATGTTAAAAATGCAAAATTCTTTGTTGCAAGCGATGATTAATAAACCATGAACTGCTTAGCAATATGTTACTGGAACGCAAACGGCATTCGCCAACATAGAACTGAAATTGAGCACTTCCTTAGGGATGGGAATATTGACATTATGCTGGTCTCGAAGACTCATCTGACTTCGAGAAGCTTATTTAAAATTAATGGATACTCATTGTATGATACAAAGGACCCGAGGGGTAGAGCTTGTGGTGGCTCTGCGATCCTAATAAAGTCTAGACTTAAACATCATCCTCTAGACAATATAGCTGAAGATTACCTGCAGGCAACAAACATTTGTGTTGAGAATTATTGTCAGAAGATAGTAATATCATCTGTTTACTGTCCTCCTCGGTATTTTATTACCGAGAGTCAGTATACAAATTTTTATAGATCACTTGGGACTTGTTTCCTTGCTGCTGGTGACTATAATGCAAAACATACATACTGGGGCTCTCGTCTCATTACACCAAAGGGCCGAGCGTTATTCATTTCCATCTCAGATATGGGCTTGGACGTCATTTCGAGTGGGGAGCCTACATACTGGCCCACTGATAGACAAAAGATTCCAGAAGATTCCAAAAGATTCTCCAACAATTGTAACAATGTGTAACCCACAAAGAGGGCATTTGTCCTCTTCAAACGTAGGAATGATCAATCGTGTAAATTGGCTTAAATTTAGAATATACCTCAGTGCCCACTGCAATGAAAACATACCACTAAGAACACCTGATGAAATTGAATCAAATATCATCAGTTTCAATGAAGACTTGAAACAGGCAGTTGTACACGCAACTACCGCCCATTCACAGACTGGCTTTAGAAGAATTTATTCCGCTGATATTGAACGCCTCGTATGCGAAAAAAGAAGAGCAAAAAGGGAATGACAACAGCATAGATCTCCGCAAAACAAAATTAAATTTAAAGCGTGCACGAAACGTCTCAGAGAATTGCTTGAATCTGAAAAAACTGCATCTCTTATAAGTTATCTGGAGGGCCTCGATGCAACACCAGGTTCCAATTATTCATTATGGAGAGCTGCTAAAAAACTTAAAACGCCAGTCAATTTTAAACCTCCCTTGAGAAATTCGAGAGGAGATTGGGCGAGAAGTGAAGCTGAAAAAGGGAAATTGTTTGCCGAACATTTAAAAACGGTTTTCACCCCAAATGTTACTTCTGAAAATGTCGCATTGCCAAGTGCTGTAGCTTTACCGCCACTGCCATTAAGATTTTTGCTCCAAGAGGTTCAAAAATTATGTGCAGAACTAAACCCAAAGAAAGCCCCAGGTATTGATGGGATTAGTAACCAGATGCTGATGGAGTTGCCCAGTATTGCTACTAGGATTATGTTATTTATCTTTAATGCCATTTTAAGGATGCAATACTTCCCTCACACCTGGAAGGTAGCACTAGTTAAAATGATTCCAAAACAAGGTAAAGATCTTACTAATGTAGGGTCATACAGGCCTATAAGCTTATTGCCAACAATGTCTAAGCTATTTGAAAAACTGCTTATGACTAAACTTTCACCTATACTCATGCAAAGTGAATGCATTCCGAATCATCAGTTTGGTTTCCGAAAACAACATAGCACCACGGAACAGACACATAGGCTGGTTCAGGTAGTTAGAAAAACGTTCGAGGAAAAGAAGTACTGCTCTGCGTTATTTATTGACGTTTCTCAGGCATTCGATAAAGTGTGGCATGATGGTCTGCTATTAAAATTAAAAATATACTTTCCAACAAACATTGAAAAACTTCTGGAAAGCTATTTAACGCTTCGAAAGTTTTCTGTAGTCGAGGGTGACTTCAAAAGTGCCCCCCTATCTGTCTCGTCTGGAGTGCCTCAAGGAAGTATCCTGGGGCCAATTTTGTTCCTCATTTACACCGCAGACATGCCCGTGAGTAGTGATATCCAGACATTAACATTTGCGGATGATACGGCTTGTCTTAGTACACACACTAATCCGACAGAAGCATCGCGAAATCTAAGCTGCCAATGTTGCAGCTTAACAAAGCTGCAACATTGGCTGAATCTTTGGAGAATTAAAGTCAACGAACAAAAATGTGTTCATATAACGTTCACGTTGCGAAGAGAAACATGCCCTCCAGTTTACATTAACGGTCAACTGATTCCTCATCACTCTAACGTGAAATACCTCGGCATACACCTTGATCGTCGGCTCACCTGGAAATTCCACATTGACGCTAAGTTAACTCAAATGAAAGTAAAATTAGCTCAATTACATTGGCTGATGGGCAGAAATTCAAGACTCAGCCTAGACTGCAAGCTACTGTTATACAAGTCGATTTTAAAGCCAATATGGTGTTACGGAATTGAGTTATGGGGCACTGCTTCAGCTTCAAATATAAAAAGAATTCAATGTCGTCAAAACAAAATTCTTCGAATGATAACTAAGGCCCCTTGGTATATTAGAAACACAAGCATACATAGGGATCTTAGCATACCACTTGTGAATAGTAAAATTGAAAAATACGCAGACAAGTACTTGAAAAAGATTGGGTGCCATCCTAATCCCTTTGCACGTAATATTTTAAAGTACCGTGGACATGTTCGTTTAAAGAAGAAAGACACTGCAGCTTTAATCGCCAACATCACAAATAATTGATAAAGAAAATAACTTTATTTTTCATACTTCAAAATTATTGTCAGAACTAAAACTAGAAAAAAAATGAGAAAAGAAACAGAGAAGAAGGAAAATAATAATAATAATAATTGTTAACCCTAAGTTTGGATCCGACAATGGCCGGTTCTAATTGATTTCATTTAGAATTAAGATTTGGATACTTATTGATAGTTCAAAAATAATTTTTGAAGATACAATAAATAAAATTGAAGTATAAAAAAAAAAAAAAAAAAAAATTTAACATATATCCAAAAAAATTAAAACAATTAAAAGTAGGTTAAAAATGAAGCACACCTGTCAGCGTTTACGTAAAATAAAGTAACAACAATAAATTATGCTGATGTTCAATAAATTGTTAACCCAAATAATTTGGTAATTAAACACCTTGCATTCAAGACTAACAAACTATCTTATAGTATTTATATGCACAAATTGAAAGTCAATTTAAAACGCAATCCAAAAGCATTTCACAGATTTGTTAATCAAAAAAGGAAAATAGATGGATTCCCTTCTACTTTAAAGTTCCAACAAACCGAATCTAGTGATGAAACTGTTATATGCAATTTTTTCGCTGACTTTTTCTCGACAAATTACTCAGTTGCAGATTATGATGAATGTTTTAAGTACCCATTTAATATTGCAAAATCTCAAACGATTAATATACCATTTATCGATATTTTGCCAATCTCCAAGGAATTGAAAAGGATTAAATTTTCATATAATTGTGGACCTGACACAATCCCCAGTAATATCTTGATAAATTGAGCTGAAAGTATTTCCATCCCTTTGGAAATTTTATTCAACATGTCAATAAAATATGGTACTTTTCCTGAAATCTGGAAGGATTCGTATATTATTCCTTTATTTAAATCAGGTAACAGGTCTGATATTTCAAATTACCGTGGTATTGCAAAATTAAGTACTATACCCAAATTATTTGAAAAAATTATCACTGAACATTTATGCTTTCATACATCAAGTTTGATAACCAATAATCAACATGGATTTCGGAAGGGATGCTCTGGCATAACAAATCTTTTACACTTTTCAACAATTATACATCGTGGATTTTCAAGAAAACAACAAACAGACGTTATATATACTGATTTCAGCAAGGCATTTGATAAAATAAATCATATCCTCCTAAAGAAAAAATTGGAATTAATAGGTTTTGCCGACTTAACTGTCAAATGGATTTACTCTTACCTAACGAATAGGAGACAAATGGTCCGTTTTAATAACGCCTCCTCTAGATGCATAAAGGTTCTATCTGGAGTACCACAGGGAAGCCACCTTGGGCCGCTTCTTTTTTTTGCTATTTATTAATGACTTGCCTGATGTCATTCAATCATCCAATATTTTGATGTATGCTGACGATGTAAAAGTTTTTCTTAGTTATTGTCAAGTAACTGACCAGCAACGCCTTCAAAGTGACCTTAACTCTTTTCACAACTGCTGTAGAATAAATCGTATGGAGCTAAATCTCAAGAAATGTAAATATATGTGCTTTGCTAGAAAGAAACCGATAACTGCATGCTACTATATCGATGACCATCATTTGGAGGAAGTTGACAAAATACTTGATCTTGGATTGCTACTTGACTTCAAACTTAATTTTATTGCACATATCAATCTGACAGCAAACAAAGCTAGAGGTGTACTTGGATTTGTGAAACGTTGGGCTAAAGAGTTTGATGATCCATACGTTACCAAAAGCCTTTATATGTCCCTTGTCAGGCCTATTCTAGAGTATGGATCCGTCATTTGAGACCCTATATATAGAAAATACTCAGATGTTCTCGAATCTGTTCAAAAACAGTTCCTGCTTTTTTGCCTCCGTGGTTTGAACTTTAACCCATTGGACTTACCTGCCTATTCAGCTAGACTATCTCTTATTAAGCTACCAACTTTAAGGAGTCGTAGAACAGCACTTAATATTTCGTTCATTTTTGGTGTGATAATTGGCGATGTTTCTACTCATTCACTTATTAACAGGATTACTCTAAATGTACCGCAACGCCCTACACGACATTTTATACCTTTAGCAGTGGAATTCTTTCGAGCCAATTATGCTAACACGGACCCTTTTAGGAGAATTTGTGCAGATTTTAATAAATATTATATTTTCGTAGATTTCAATTTGTCAGTAAGCGCAATAAGGAATAACTTATTAGTTTACCTGAACAACTAGGTGTTTGCATTTAAGTATAATTTTTTTACAAAATTTGTTTTTATTGTATGTATGTTAAATTTGAGCAACTTTTTATGTTGTATGTAAAGCTAGTATTTATTATTAATTAATTTAAGATAATTTATATTGTATTTTAATTAAAATGTCTGCAAGGATGTTAAATTCCGTAGACAGTTGATGATAAATAAATAAAAAAAGACTGTTGGTTACTCTACTTACGCATTAAACTGAACGGCTGGTTACACTACACCTCCGCTTTTTTTAAGAATGTTATTATAACGTGAGTTCTATGGACATTCTTTTACAATAATGTTAAATATTTATTTATATTCAGTTATGATACAATTCTTTAAATGTTATTATAATCTTAATTGTAAATTGTTATTTAGGATATATCTTAAATCTATTTTTATGAACAGTTTGTTCTTTGTTACTTTTCTTATCAACTATTGTTACATTACTTCTTAAATCTATTGTCTTAATTTTAAATGGACCTTTAAATTGGTTATCTAATTTATGACCTGCTTCATTCCTGAGTAAAACTAAGTCTCCTAATTTAAAATTATAATCTAGTATATTCCTATATCATAATTTTCTTTTTGTTTTTTCTTATTTCTATCTAATAATATTTGAGCTCTTTTAAATGCTAATTCTAATCTATATTTTACCTCTTTGGCATAGTCATCAACCATTCATCCCAATATGTCCTATCTATTTTAAGCAAATTACATAATTCTGTCAGTATTGAATTCTTATATTCTGTCCCCATGTCAGAAATGAATATCCTCATTGGACCATAAGTCAATATAAAGTTTTCAAAAATCGCCTTTGCTACCGTTTTGGCATATTTGTCGGCAATAGGAATAGTTACCAAATATTTTGTCATAATATGTGATTATTATGGTGATTGCGAATTCACTTCCCTGAATGGATCTTGGAAATGGTCCTATTGTATCCATGTATACCGTATCGAATGCTTTTATAGGTATTGGTGTGACAGTCATGGGACACTTCAAGTGTCTGGTTGCCTTTGTCGTCTGACATTTGTGACAAGTTTTAACATATTTAGTTATATCCTTTATCATGTTCTTCCAGTAGTAGTATCGTTTTATTTTACCTATAGTTCTATAAACTCTACAATGTCCACCTTCAATAGGATCATTGTGATATTTCAGCTTAATATCAAGAATTGCCTTAGCATTCTTATTATAAATTAGGGTCACCTCATTTAATAGTGCTATTCTCAATTTCTTCAAATATCTATTGCCCATAATTTTAAACTCACTTGTTGAGATAAATTCAAAAATTTTCTCACTGGGTGCCACCTGTAATGTTTCAATATTCAGTTTACCGGCCACTTTCTCAAGCCTAAAGAAAAATTGTCCTAAGTCAATTTTCTTATTAGTAAACAAATCATTAATTCGCATATATGCTATAACTGATTTTCCACGCTTAAAATAACATTTTGCGGGTGTAATCCTTAATTTAATATATTTTCTGACGTCAGAATTATTCAAAGGTATATATATATATATTGGGCTTTTCATCTTTTGTGACTTTATGCTGATTATTGAAATTACTACTGTTTTTCCTTTCATAATTTGTCATCGATCGAGTCGTAACCGGAAGAACATTATTTAATTTGCTATTTCTGTCTTTTAATTCAGTAATCGTAATTCGCGACAATGCGTCCGCGATGTAATTGTCCTTTCCCCTAAGATATTCTACAGTAAAATCGTACTCTTCTAAATCTAGTCTCATTCTAGTTAATTTAGAACTTGGATTTTTCATAGAAAACAAGTAAGAAAGTGGTCTATGATCAGTGCGTACAAGGAAGTGTTTTCCGTATATGTAAGGTCGAAAATGTGTAATAGCCCAATGTATGATGGGTTACATACCTCAACCACTTCTTTGTCTCCAAATTCGTATGTCTCAATATCAATTTCACGCTACTTGAATTCATCAATCAACCTCCGTTGCAATTCCCTTTTACTGCCAGTTGTTGGCAGATCCAATTTATTGAGATCCTTCTTTAGCTGGTCAACTTTCAGTTCTTCCAACTTCATTGTAGTTGATTTATTTTATTTTTTTGCAATTTTAACTTCTGACACCAGTTGTTACGTTTATACCTTTTATAAACGTTTTGTTGTGAGGTCTTTATTGCAAAATAAATAACACCAGTTTTTAGAATTTTTCAATTTATAACAATTTTATTTACTTTAACTACACAAAGTTGACACTTCAGAACAATTTACTTAAGAATGTACGTATTTATTTGATGAGGTTTAATTTTACCCTGACTGACTATCCACTCAGACGCTGTCCTATTTATATTTGTCCATTTAAAGTCTAGAAGATTTAAGAAACTTCTACTATCTTTGTATAACATTTTGTTGTTGTATGTTGTTTATTCGATGTATAGGGGCCTGTATGGGATTTATTTCAATATATTTTTTGTTGTCTTTTGTAGAAAAGGGTTTCTTAGAAAACTACGCAGATGATAAACAACATGTATGTTTGTTGTTGTAAAATTAGTTTTTGTCTTGCCCGTTAAATGGTAAACAGCATACATGTTTTTTTTTTCTTGCATGCTCGGCAGTTAGTAAGCATATCATATTGTAGTTGTGAGTGTATAAACTTCTACGCAGTTTGTAACCAGTAGTTCGCTTTATTGCTTAATTATTTTATTTTAAAACTTAAGCAAGACACATTCGTAACAATATTAACATCCAACGAAAAATTAATGTGCCTATAAAATTTTTTAACTTCAGTGCAAACGGGTCATAGTGGATTGAAATAACTCGTAGGACGAAATGGAACTTTAAATGAAATATTGTTAATGAAAAAATCTGAAAAGACATTTTTTTTATTAAATTAAAAACAAACGTTTAATGTTGGCAGCTTTATTAGAGCATGTTCGACTATAAGCCGCAAAGACAAAATAACAAAAATTGCTCCTGCACCGATTGCATGCTGCTACTATAAGCCTTATTAATTGGATCCCAAATAATTGAGCCATATTCCATAATAGGTCTGACAAGATAAGTATAAAGATGTTTTGTGACAAATGTCCTTTGTTAGTGGCCAACGAAATATGCTGTATAAAATTCAATTTAGCATCCAGTAAAATACCAACATCTGAAATCATATTTAGTTTCTCAAGTTCGTTGCCGCTTAAAATATACGTTTATGTGACATCTTCCGAAGAAACACACGTATTTGCACTTTTTAATATCCATATTGTTAATATATAACACAAATATTGTTTTGTTTAAAATTTAGACAAAATTAAACAAATTTAGAACGTTTTAATTTTTGATGAAATTAATAAAAGAAACATTTTTATTTTACTTCAAATCATTAATTCATAAAAAACTTTTTCACCATAGATAAGTCTTTGGAAAGGACTTGTTATATTATTATCTATCTTAGTAATTGTTGCCAAAGGCTACCGCAAGATTATATTAATCGTTGTATTTTACTTTGATTAGATTTCTCGAACTTATCACGTTTTATAGAAATGAATGCGGAATACTCATGAAGAATACCACTGAATATATGTCGCACCGTGCCTTGAGGCGTAGGGGATACCGTCCATTTTCAAAATAAAATAATATTAAAAAATATTAAGAAATACCAAAAACAGTTTTGTTTCTGAAGTTTGCAGGAATCATTTTCACCAATAAAAAATTATTTTGGTGAATTTTTGCATGTTGTTACATATTGTAGACACAAAAAATTTATTTCAACTAAGAAAAAATTGCACAATAGATGTTAAATAACGGTCTTTCAATAACGATGTTCATTACAGGTCTTTCTTTATCATGTAGCACATTGTTGTCGGCCGAAATGTCGGTGTCACGTTTCCACCCGATTATAATTGATAATGGTCAAATGCACAACAGCACTCTAACAAGAGAAGAGCAAAATTTGGCATCTAGAAGCAATGGAAAGAAGGTCATTAAAACTGCTGAATGTTTGCAGCAATGCAATCAACAAGGAAAGCCACATCTCGCTGGAAAAGACAGTGTCAGAAATTCAGACTATACTAAAAAGTCTGAAGTTGGCAGGACAAATTCTATTGAAAAAATTACAGAGGAATCTAAACAAGCATCTGAAACTAAATTTTATACGCAAACTTCTTCATCAGATTTAACCAATCAATCGAGGTTTTCTACGTACACATCTACAACGACCTCAAAACCATATAGTGAAAATAAAATAAAAAATAATAGGTGTGATTTTACAAATGCAAACAATGAAATTATTTACAAATTCTATGTACCTTCTCATATGGTAGTAGCCAAGGCACATATAAAATTTGGACAGGTGTGTTTCCAGTGTCCCGATGTAGAATTCCAAGTGCAGGCGAATGCGGTTCCCAACAATGAAGCAGAGGATGATAAGAGTCGTAAAAATAATTACTTACGCCGCACTGTAATTAAACCAAATCAAACAGGAGAAATATCCATTGAGTTTAACACACAACCCATGACTTGGCATTACGCGCTGCTTAAGTTTCTTACCCAGACGGGGTTAGAAATTGAGTCTGAAAGCAGTGCATCAACCGCATGTTATCATTTGTCATTTGTATTACAAATTACTTACCATGACACATTAAGCAGCACCCAGAAGGGAGTGGCTAAGAAAAATGCACATATAAATAGATTTAGTGAAACTTGCGAAAGAAACAGCAGCGAATATTATAACTTTGTTAATAACAGCAACCAAAATGAAAAATTGCCTAGGCCTTGGCATCCTCAACAGTTTCGAGATATGAAGTTTTACCCAGTGTTACGACAAACTTATGGAGAGTTTTTTAAATATGACTATGATTTAGTGCCGGACGAAAACGGAACAGTACCAACAGTATTGAATCTTACAGCCTGTATGTCAATTGGTTTTGCCTTCGATGTTGGTGAAGTGTATGATATAGGCGGTACTTTATCATTTGCAGTGTCCATGAAGTATGGCGATATAGATGCTGGTCATGCTACAACAGAAACAATGCCTTCTATTCCGATTAATAAAAATAATGAAATTTCAGTAGAAAAACTTATTGTCGATCCCGATAAAGTTTCTATTAATGATGATGACGATGTATCTAATGATAAAAATTTGTCACGTAGTTACCAAACAATTATCGTTTGTATGCATTTAGGCGAGCCCGGTAAGCCCACATGGCCTAACAAGTGTCAATACGGAGAACGCTTGCTATCTGCTTCAATTATTGTCAATAACACTGACTCCAACACAAACGCAGGCCTAATACATGTACCTTTTCCAGAAAGTGGACAATGGTACGTTACAATGGGTCTTTTTTGTCATGGTGCCGGATCAGCATCTCGTGCTGCGATTATTGACCACACCAAAGAGTTTGTAAAAAAATACGCTTACGTGTTAGAAAACATGCGAAAGCCATGTGCTTGTGCGTCGAAGCTTTTACAATACCGAAATTGTTTTAACGACCCTGATTGTCTGAGTGCTATGAATGAAACCGAAACTTTACAGATAAAAAAATGCCTTATGGATTCAAATTGCACCGCAAATCATGCTGAGATGACGCAGATATTTGAAGTACATCATAAAATTGCTACTGAAAAGCATCTTGCTTCAGAAAGCTGCAGTACATCAGTGGTTTTTACAATATCTTCGAGTCCATGCGTAGCTGGAAGATGTGGTCGTTATGGACATTGTTATCATTATATGTCTGGGGGATTCGTTTTCTCCACCTGTGTTTGTATGAAAGGCTACAGGGGTTGGGACTGTACTGAAGACTCGCAAGTATCCTCCAGTATGTCCATCCTTAATGCGTTTCTTTTATTAACAACAAGCAATATTTTATTTTTACCCAGCATATGTATAGCGGGTCGTCGGCAATTCTACAACGAGGCTATAATATATTTTTTTACCATGTTCTTCTCAATACTCTACCATGCCTGTGACTCTGGAGAAGATGTTTTAAATTTCTGTTTAGCCGAAATTAAGGTATTGCAGTTCTGTGATTTCTACTGTGGGTTATTGGCCATTTGGGTAACCTTAGTTGCAATGTCTCATATCCGTCATCAATTTGTTTCACTCCTTCACATACTTGGAGCTATCCTCCTCGCATTTGGAACGGAACTTAACAAGCAAAGTCTTTGGATTTTTTTAGCGCCGGCCCTTATAGGTGTTTTCCTCATATCGACAAGCTGGGGTGTTCGTTGTTTTCAATATAAAAAATTGTTTCCGTCCCGCAGATACCTTTTAATCTATATGCCTGTAGGAACAGTTCTTGCTATGGTGGGTCTTGTTTGTTATGGCTTTTTACAAACCAAACAAAACTATTACATCGTTCATTCCGTTTGGCACATCGTTATGGCATTGAGTATTTTATGTCTTCTGCCATCGCATAATTCGCGCGTTAAGCAATGGTAGCATACGTCTAATACCCGAAAATATTTATGCTCTGTGCAGGAGTTATAGATATAGATTTTAGCTCTACTATTTAGGTGAATTGCAAAATTAAATTATATCAAACAAAAATAAAATGGAACCTTTTAATGACATCACTTACCCCGTAGCAATAAAACACCAACATATTGTTAATTAAAGTGAAAATAATTGTATTTTTATAACTTTAACCCGGTAAACAAAAGTAAGTATATAAATAAAATGACCATCAAAGCCACAGCAATATTGGTTTGATGGTGGAAGACCAGCAATTGTTGTTAATTAAGAAAACAAAATCTGCTCATGAAACATGGAATATTTTAAAATGTTATAATGAAAAAGATACATTACGATCTAATTTTGGATTATTGCGCAAGATATGTGGTTTGCGTTTTTGATTGAAGCGCGATATTTGCAAACATAAATTTTAAATTAAAATTTTAGTTCCAAAATTTGTAGGTAAGTAATTTCTCAGTGATGACATGACAGTTTAACATCAATATTTGATACTTTGGTGCCAGCTTTAGAAATATTGAAGACAGATGATTTAGCTATGAAAGTGATAGAAATCAGCTTTATTGAAAAACATCGACCTCAAACAAATGAGGTTTTCCATCACATCTCCAACTGAAGAATCATATTAAAAAACTCCTTTTTCTCGACTTTTGTACAGTGCACGCATTATACGTTGCATGACCGTCTTAAAAGGTCATAAGCATTATTGTGTTTTCCGCCTTCCCTGTGAACAATGGTGAAGTCATAGCGCTGCAGACGGTCAATCCAACGTGCGAGCTACCCTTCGGGTTTTTTAAATTACAGCACCCACCGTAATGAGGAATGGTCCGTTTTTAGAATAAAATGTTGGCCATGAATATATTTGCAGTAATGTTTAACACACTTCATCACGGCCACAAGCTCCTATCGTATAACGCAATATTTTTTTTGAACTTGGATAGTGCCGTGCTGTATAAGCTAATAACTTTTTCGGTCCCATTCACCATCTGAGAAATCACTCCTCCTATTCCGTAGCCGCTTGCATCTCTGTCCAAAATAATTTCATGTGAAGCTATAGGATAGGCGAGGACAGGTGCCTATTCCGTAGCCGCTTGCATCTCTGTCCAAAATAATTTCATGTGCAGCTATTGGATAGGCGAGGACAGGTGCCTTAAGCCTCTGGAATACTTCTTCTGCTTCCTCATTCCAGTAATATGGTTGCGATTTTCTGGTCATTTCATACAAGCTAGAGATCAATTAAGCAAAGTTCGGCATAAATTTCCTGTAGTATGTACAAAACCCCAGAAAACTACGCAGCTCTTGAAGGTTCTGTACCGCTTCATTTTGTTGACCTCGTTTTGCTTTGTAAGGGTGACACTCTTGGGTGCTTGTTTCACAGGTCTCGCTTCGCCAGCATTTATTTCGCGTTACACCACTGCCGTTCTACCTAGGCTTCTTTATTTAGAGCGAACACGGGGGCATGTTTTCACAACAACTGCTTCGCTTTGTTTCTATCAGAAGACGTCAGTTCTGCCATCCATTTATTCACCTGTTCTGCTTATAATAAATTATTTTGGGACTTACTGAATTAGCCGCGCAATTAATTGTGGCTCCTGCTGGCTCACATCAAACGGTTTCTGTTAATGGTCTTCTCGTTGCTGGACAGATTAAGGACTCTCATAGGGACTTTCCCACCGTCGCAGCTTTTCACGAGGGTTTTATCTGTTGTGATATCACCTTTTACGTCATCTGGTTCTACCACCCACAACAATCTGCCTCCACACGTGCCCAGAATGTTATGGTTTCCGCCTGAGGTAGTAATTTCTAGAGTTCAACGGCAAATAGCTTCTTTACTGTGGTCTTGCTTTTATATCCCACATTTAGGGATATCTCGACATTATGACATATTATTATCTACTGTCCCATGTGCAAATTAATACCATGATGTCTGCATCTATAATGACTTCATCCACTACGTCAGCGATAACAAAGACGTGATCCTCACTGATGTTTGCGATAGTCAGCCTTACACTGGCTTTTCCGTAGATGACTGCGGAATTCATGCGGGTTCATCTGCCCCGTGCTCAGTTCTAGCTCGATTTAGTTTAATGCCAACTCATGCGATTTGATGAACTCAAGTCATTGTTGCTTACTGTTGGGGTACATACCCAAATCTCTTTTTTTTCTTCTGCCTTATTGCCCGTTGTTTTTAGTTGCTAAAATTTTATCTTGTCGAACTTCATTGTAATTTAAATATTTGAAATTTTTTTTATTTCGCAATTTCACTTCACCAGTTGTTACGTTTATTCCTTCTATTGTTATTTTGAGTTCTTTTATGGTTAAATAATACCACAATTGTTTACAGTTGTACAATTAATTTAAACTATTTATTTACTTATTACACATAAAATAAGCACGATGGTAACTTTGTTATCTTTACACACTGATAACTTAACATGGATTAATTCATTTGTCCAGAAAGTGGTGCTTATATTGTTGTTTTAAGCGGTTCTCGCACATAAGTATGTAAAAGAATATTTAACTTTAACATCACCCCATATTGTTGTTGAAGTTATTATTCAGTATAGCCGCCTATCTGGCTGTATGTTTTGTTCTGTGTTAATTGTTTTTGTATTCCGTTGTTTAATTCTTTGATATAATTTTTCATAAGCATGTTGCTATTGTTTAGTGTAGGCAAGATTTCCTAGAAAACTACAGTGGGTCGTTTACTTTTTTTTACTGTTCATTATTATCTTTTAAAACTTGATAAATCATCTTCGTAACAATATATTAGTAATATAACATAGAACATCAAAGCGAGAAAAGTCTTTTAACTATGTAGCATTACTGCGGCGGAATATAATTATATATTAGTTTATTTAGCATGCAAATACCATGCCAATATAAAGAACCATTTTCTTCGCAAGAGTATTACAGAAATAGTTAATATTTTCCCAATCATTTTGTTAAACGTCCCTCTAACACTATCGCTAAAAGGCTGATATATTGAAAAAAAAGAAAACACAAAATTCAAGTTTGGCATGGTGTAGCTTAAGTTTCCCCAACTACCTCGATCAGCTTGGTAAGTTCCTTGACCCGTGTCCTTGACGTATTAACATATATACTGAACCCTTTATGCCAATTAAAACTAAGAGTTCAAGAAAAATTAAAATTAACATTTCTTCCTACCCTAGATTATCAGCATGTCTCGCCAACACCTTTTGAAACTTTTTAGTTATTTCCAATACTTATCTCGTTTCCTTTTGGTACTCGGGATAAATAAAAAGGGTAAGTATTTTTATTTTACAAAAAATTATTTAATTTTAATTTAACAACTTGAATGAGAAAAGCAATTGGTTTTGGTGACGGTTAGATCGTGAGTGAAGTTCTTAACACAAGTTTGTTAAAAGGAAACTTCATATTCTTATCCGTAAAAAAATGAAAAAACTACAGTTTCATTTGTAGCTTATAAATAAGTTCTAAAAAGAGTGTAGTGACTTTTAATGGTTATCGATAACATCCGATTAAAAGTAAATTTAAGATTAAAAATTCAACAAATACCAATTATCTTCCTTTTCCCTCTTTAGTGTTCAAACGATGTTTGGACATGGCCCCGGCCTTGCCCTTAGGCAAGAGAAGCCTTTTCCCTGGTACACAAAACTTGCGCCAGAGATCGAATTGCCTCCGCTATAATTTTAGCATCTGGTGTTGTAGCTACTGTCACTGGTTGATTTGGTTGCTGAGCAACTGATTTTTGCTGTTGTTTCTTACGTAGCTGTTTTGAACTAACACCCTTTTTAGGTTAAGGCTGTGGGTGCAAAAGTGTATGGTGGAACTTGTCACATCTTTTACATGTATCCATCGACGAACATGCCCTTAAATCATGGCTTTTTGCCAAACAATTATAGCAATAGCGGTGTCTTTCGACTATGTTTTCCCTCTCCTTTGGACTCATATTCAGAAATTTGTTGCAAAATCGCAACGCGTGATACCGCCTGCACAGTGCGCACTGCTAGGTCTCTGGGTCCCGTCTTTTCCGGCTACTCTGAAGTGAACGTGTTTTCTTGAGTCGTCGATTGGACCTAGGGTAAGGAAAAGATATTAAATAATTAGGCAATGTGAACCGTTTAAAGGAATGATGTTATTTTATGGTTGAAATTTAGTGTTATTAGTATATAATATCTGGAAGTGTGTTTAGTAGTGATAAATTTCGGAATTGTCAGAGAATTGAGTCTAATTATAATCTAGGGGGAGTTCCCCGTGTCCCGCAAAGGGAGATAACATAGCTTAACGATCGGTCGGGTTATTAACCCGGTGGCGATTCGAACTTCAGCCACGCGTGTGTTATTATCCGATCCTTGATAAGTCTTCTCAATCCTTCCTAAACGCCATTCGTGAGGTGGTTGTAAATCATCCATTACCACTACCAGGTCTCCAACCTGAATATTAGGCATCGAGTTTCTCCATTTGTACCGTTTGTGTAGCGAGTTAAGGTAATCCTCTTTCCATCGTATCGAGAATTGATGGTGGATTACCTTCAATTTTTCCCACCTATTAATGAGGGACATATGCTGGAAATTTTGCTCCGGGAATGCCATTAAAGGGGCACCTCTTAAAAAATGACCTGGAGTTAATGCCGTAAAGTCCGTGGGATCCTCGGATATTGCGGATATTGGTCTTGAATTGAGTACACCTTCAACTCGAGTTAGAATGGTACAAAACTCTTCAAAAGTGAACTTTTGAGCACCAGCGACTCTTTTGAAATGAAATTTAAAACTCTTTACGGCGGCTTCCCATAGGCCACCCATGTGAGGAGCGTGTGGTAGTATAAACTTCCACTCAAACCCATGTGTAATATACCTCTGAGCTACATCTTGGGCTGCGCCATTTACAAAACTGGTAAATTCCCGTTCCAGTATTCTACTGGTTCCCAGAAAGTTCCTACCATTATCCGTGACTACCCTTTGGGGGAGCCCCCGTCTCCCAACGAAACGATCAAATGCGGCCTGAAATGCCGCTGAGGATAAATCCGAACAGAGTTCTAAGTGTATGGCTTTCGTACTGAAGCAAACGAAAACACAGACATATCCTTTGGTTGTAGGAGATTTTCTTAAAGGGGAGGTTTTTATTTCAAAGGGGCCTGCAAAATCAATCCCCGTAATTTGAAATGGAGGAGACAGATCACATCTTTCAGGAGGTAAGGGAGCCATTATTTGAGTACATGGATGTTGCCGGTTGATTATGCACGTTTTGCAATGGCGAATTATCTTTTTTATTCGGGGTTTGAGCCTGAATATGTAAAATTCAGTTTGTACCATTCGACATATTTGATTACATTCGGCGTGGTATAAAAATATATGCAAATGAGTGAGATAAAGTTGACATAACCGAGAGTTCCCAGGTAGAATAATAGGGAAACGTTCGTTGTATGGAAGAGACGCTTGAGTTATTCTACCGTTTACTCGTAAAATTGAGTTTGAGTCAAGAAAAGGGTTGAGGCTTTTCAGCGAACTCTTGTTCGGGACAGGTTGTGAATTTAGTACACAGTCATACTCTTCACCATAGAAAGTTTTCTGGGATAATTTTAGTAGTCTAAGCTTAACTCCTTTCACTTCGTCATGAGTTAGTCCATTTTGAGACGTGAAATCAGAGTTTGATCTGACTTTCTGTATGCATCTGTTGAAGAAACGAAAAACATATGATAGAACGCGTAAAGCCTTACTGTAAGATGAGAACCTGTTAAGGGTATCTTCCTTCTCGACTTGAGTGTGTAACGTGCGAATTTCTGTAGGGCTATCAATAATTTTCAAAGAGACGCTTGAGTTATTCTACCGTTTACTCGTAAAATTGAGTTTGAGTCAAGAAAAGGGTTGAGGCTTTTCAGCGAACTCTTGTTCGGGACAGGTTGTGAATTTAGTACACAGTCATACTCTTCACCATAGAAAGTTTTCTGGGATAATTTTAGTAGTCTAAGCTTAACTCCTTTCACTTCGTCATGAGTTAGTCCATTTTGAGACGTGAAATCAGAGTTTGATCTGACTTTCTGTATGCATCTGTTGAAGAAACGAAAAACATATGATAGAACGCGTAAAGCCTTACTGTAAGATGAGAACCTGTTAAGGGTATCTTCCTTCTCGACTTGAGTGTGTAACGTGCGAATTTCTGTAGGGCTATCAATAATTTTCAAAGGGTTTTTCTTTGGCCATTCCGATGCCGGTTTGCGTAGCCACGGTGGTCCGTACCACCACTGGGAATTATTGGCGAGTTCGTGAGACCTACATCCACGTGTTCCAAGATCGGCTGGGTTATAATGTGTAGGCACATGTCGCCATATTGCTTTCGGAACAAGACAATGAATTTGCGAAATTCTATTCGCTACATAGGTTTCCCAAGACGATGGTGGCCTAGATAGCCAGCCTAGTACTTTTGAGGAATCA
Source organism: Trichopoda pennipes (assembly GCA_030448955.1). Taxonomy (NCBI): domain Eukaryota; kingdom Metazoa; phylum Arthropoda; class Insecta; order Diptera; family Tachinidae; genus Trichopoda; species Trichopoda pennipes. The sequence continues at coordinate 4,338,707 of JASKUP010000004.1, read as the reverse complement.
GTCCATAGAAATACTTCAAAGTTGTCGTATTTAAGAGATGTTTGGACGTATTTCACAAGCTTTGCTGCCAACACAGCCCCATTTAATTCCAAACGTTGGAGGCACACCGTTTGTATCGGCGCTACTTTACATTTTGCCAGCAACAAGTTTGAGAAAATGTTACCTGTGGTTGTCTGGCATCGAACATACACTGTGGCACAATATGCCGACTTGGACGCATCAGCAAAGCCGTGAATTTGAACTGAATCTGAGGGGTGTATTGAAGCCACCGAGAAATGGATATCGTTTCTATTTTCGAAAGATCTAAAACGAGATCGTTCCACCTTTTGAGGGACTCACTTGAAATGTCATCATCCCATTGAAGCCCTTCTAGCCAAAGCTGTTGCATAAGTATCTTAGCTTTAATGACTATGGGTGCTAGCCATCCAGCAGGATCGAAGAGCCTTGCAACTGAAGATAGAATTTGCCTTTTTGTTATTCTAGTGGATTGATCAAAGGGATAAAATTTATAGGAAAATGCATCTGAGAGTGCATTCCATTTAATACCGAGTGTTTTGGTAGAACTTGTTTCCTGAAACCGAAGGAAATCTAAATCATATAAATCTTCTTTAGGCAAATGAGAGAGTAGTTGCGTATCGTTAGCAGAGATCTTTTTAAGGGGTAATCCTGCTGACTTCAGTGAGCTAATGAGCTGAATTTGAGCTGATATAGTATCTTTAAGTGAGTGGCCTCCAGAAAGAATGTCATCAACATACGTTTCTGAACGAAGAATTGAGGACGCTTTTGGGAATTGGGATTCTGAATCTGAAGCGAGCTGAAGAAGGGTGCGGATTGCGAGATAAGGGGCACAATTTACTCCGAAGGTTACTGTTTTTAGCTGGTAATCTTCGATTGGACTATCCGGATTGTTCTGAAACAGAATTCTTTGAAATGGCCTATCCTCTGGATGTACCAATATTTGACGGTACATCTTCTGTATGTCACCACTAAAAACATACCGATATTTTCTCCAGTTCAGAATTATGGTTATTAAATCATTTTGAAGGGTAGGACCTGTATAGAGTATATCATTTAGAGAAAATTGCGACTTTGTCTTCCTGGAGGCATTAAATACGACTCTGACCTTAGTTGTTTTGTGTTCTGGCCGCAGTACTGCATGATGAGGTAAGTAAAACGAGTTGTATTTTCCCTCAGATACAATTTCTTGAGATGAAGCTTTCTCCATATGATTCAGAGTCAAGTATTCCTGGAGTACAGAGTGATATTGTGATCGTAATTGGGAATCTTTGGCTAATGTTCTTTCCATTCTGGAATACTGTGCTAAGGCCTGAAATCTAGATGAGCCGAGAAACACTTTCTCAGGAAATTCTGTCTTAAATGGCAATCGCACGATATATCTACCATTTTCTTGCCGCTTGGTTGTGTTCATATAAAATTCTTCACAAAACTTATCCTCAGTTGAGCTAAGGCGAGGTGCGGGTATTTCCTCTTCCTCCCAAAACCTTTTTAAAAGAGTGTTGAGTTCAGATCTTTCATAGGCAGCAACTGAGGATGTGAGGGCTTTTATGGGTTGAGTTTTGATGGGACCACTAAGTACCCATCCAAAAATTGTGCTGTAGGCCGACGTGTTGCCACAGATGTTTTTCTTTATACCCTCAGTGTTAATAAATTGTTCATAATCGTTACCTAAAACCAGGTCTATCTGAGCCGATTTGTGGAACGTTGGGTCAGCTAAATCCAATTTAAGAAGTTCTTTGGATTGGGGAATTTCAAAGCTACAAGCTGGGAGTCGCTTAGTAACTTTTGGCAAGACTATTGCTCTAATTGGGATTCTTGTATCAGTTCTCCTAGCGTACAGTGTGAATTCACATTCTTTACTTGCCGACTGCTTCTGACCTCCGATGCCAATGATTTCAAAATGAGATTTCCGGTACGGGAGCTGAAGGCTACTTCTAATTTTCTCGGATATAAATGTTCGTTGAGAACCGGGGTCTATAAGAGCTCTTATGGTGAACAGTTCACCTCTGGTCTCGATTTGCACTAAAGCAATTAGCCTGTACTTTTCTTGACGTAGATGGCACTTCCTCCTGAATGTTATCAACTTCATTTTGGGTAATGCTGGCATATTTATTTTGGGAAGCACTTAAAGTACTATTTTTTTGAATATTATCGTTATTCTGGGGTAAGTTTTGATGTCGTTTTGGCATATGCAATAGAGTGTGATGCTGCCTTTTGCAATAGAGACATGTGTGCTTACTACTGCAGTTGGCTTTTAGATGGGATGCCGCTAGCCAATTGTTGCAGTACTTGCTTTTATACACAAAGTCGACTCTTTGTTGCACTGTGAAGTTTCGGAATTTTGGGCATTTTCTTAACGAGTGGTTTTCATTACAAAGCTTGCACGAATTATCGTAAAGATTTTCCTGTGACAAGAAGGTTTGCACGTTGGGTTGGCGTGCTGTTGTGAGACTAAAACAATCTTTTGAGATTCTAATATTTGTAAGGCGTTCTACTGCCTCATATCTGTCGACAAGGAACTGTGACATTTGGGACCACTTTGGAAGTTCACGGGGAGATGTCAGTGATTGTTCCCAAAGTGAAAGCGTAACATTTGGTAGTTTAGTAGAGATCAAACGTATAAGAATCGGGTCCCAACTTTCAACTTCCACTCCTAATGTTCTAAGGGTTGCTAGAGTGTCATTGACTGCAGATTGAATTCTACATATTGAGTAGCTATCTTCTTTAGTTGCGGCTGGTATATTGAAAAGAATTCTAATTTGGTTATCCACTAAAACACGTTTATTTTCATACCGGGCTTTAAGAGCGTTCCACGCAAGTTCAAAATTTTCGTGGGAAAGAGTATATCTTTTTACTATCGCACCTGCTTCACCTTGCGTTTTATTACGAAGATGATATAACTTCGTAACGGGAGACAGTTTCGTATGATTAATGTAAACTGCTGTGAACATGTCCCGAAATGAGGGCCATTGCTCATAACTTCCCTGAAAAACCTCTGTGTCACAAGGGGGGAGTTTTATACAGTTGTTCGCATTGTTCGACACACAGTTTTGGGTAAGCGCTTGTGTTGAGTTTCTGACATTTGCTTCAACTCCGGGAAGATTTGAGTTCTCCAAACGGAACGATTTCACCAGGTCAAGCATCTGGGAAGTGCAAAGGTAATATGAGTCTTCGCATACTTCAAAATTAGTTTTCGATCTTTCCTTTATTTCAGGATTCGTAGTGTCTTCTGGAGCAAGCATTACTTTTCTGTAAGACGCTTCCACCTTGCTCCACCGTGCTTCAAGGTCTTTTAACTTGACCTCAAGGATTGTCTCATTCTGATCCTCAACAGGAGTTCTATGAAACCTTGCACAGAATTGTAACAAATAGTCACAGTCGAAGGTAAAACGATCTTTTGGGGAAGGGTCTGATGTAGAAGTCATCTTAGGACAGTAACTCGAGAAGTGTGGTAATTGACAATAGAATAAGTCAATATGTTATATACTATTAGATAGTTATTTAAAGTAAGGGGTATTGGGTATGTTTCTGTTAGATATTTGCTATATATGGGGTACTAGTGCTTTACTGCCAGATTTAATTAGGTTAAAGTTTTCTCCTGTGTTCACAGTTTCGATGAGTTTAGGGTTATGCTTTAATTACTCTTTGAGAATACTTGAACACTTAATATCTGGAGCCTGATTTAGTAATTATGGTCTCCCCCTTCTATATTCGATGGATAGGGGCTATAGAGTTATAAAATATATAGTAACAGTATGAAAATAGAATACGTATAATTCGATATCTTATTTATATTTATTTATTTATTTATTTTCTTTTTTCTCCTTTTTTTAAATTCACACAAATACTTTTCTGATGCTGCGAACTTTCAATGGGGAGTAGGAAAATCAGCAAAAATGATTATTATCGAAAACTTTTTCGAGTCACTGTATAGTGGAAATTAAAAAAATTATACAATAAAAAAGTTAATTTTTGTGTTTTTCCTTTGCTTTTCTCAGTTAAAATTATATTTATGTATATATTTAAAAAATTTATATTTATATTTTATTGGAGGTAAGTAATTTTTTAATTTAATTTTCAAACGAAAATATTTCCTGAAGTAAATAATTGTTCACGTACTTATTCCGTTGGACTTGACTGTATTACACGAATAGCCTTAATTTTGAGTGGACTGTATTATCATCAGCATTGTTATGGTAAGAGATTAATAATTTCAAAGAGTAGCATTTATTTCTTTCTCATGTTCCTATGAAAAACTTTATTGTATATAAAAAATGTGTTGGTAATATACGGTTAATTGAGCAGAAATAAATTCAGGGATTGTTTTTTGTTCCAGTTAAGAGATAAATTGTTATTACAGGCAAAGAGCTTGTGATCTTTTGCATTCTCCTTGATCAAGGCAAAATAAAGAGACCGTTTCAAATATGGGGATGAAAATGCATACAGTGAACGAATGAATTGTGATTCATTTAAGGAAAAATTGTGTATTTTGCCAAATTGAACAATAAAATAAAATTCAAATATATGCGTTTATTTTCTTCTAAATGTAAATACCTTTTTTTTTTGGAGAATTTTTAAAGATGATTGTTTTTTTTTTTTGTTTTTTATTTTTGTTTTTTTTTTTCTTTTTTTTTTGTTTGCTAATTTCTTTGAAACGGTTAATTATGTATGTATGTATTAGGTGTGTGTATTCTTTTCTCTTTTTTGGTTATAGAAATTGCTGTTTTCAAACGGTGTTTTTTCTTTTTTGCTTTACAATTAACGCAAAAATTTCTTCTTTACTTGTTTAATTTCTTTCTGATAACTAGATTTTTGTAACGGTATTTTTTTTTTTATTCTATTTTTCTTTTTATAAATTGTTTTGTACATACATATATGTAGATGCATATAGATTTTCGATGCACATGCATACAAACAATTTTGGAATTTCTTTGCTTTTTTCTTTTTTTTTTTGATTTTGTTTTAGAAAAGTATAAATAGTGACAAATGTATTTATGATTAATATTGTTTTTTTTAACACATTTAAATTTCTATGTATGTAAATATATTTTTTTAAAAGATCTAACATAAACTTTTCACTATTATTTTTAGTTTTTTCTTTGTTTGCTAGCTTTTTGATTTTATAAAATGTTCAGCTTCCATTAACAAACTGAATTTTTGTCCTTGAGTTCACTTCAATTTGTTATTTTTTAATTCACTTTCTGATCTGTGGTTTTATTACGACTGATGTGCTTTGTTCTTTTATTAAATCATTTACCTCATTGCTGCTTCTGATGTGTGTTACGTTTTTGTTGTTGTTCCAATAGAGAGAAAAGTTATTGTTGGCTCGAGTGGACCATGAAACTTTTTAGTTATTTCCAATACTTATCTCGTTTCCTTTTGGTACTCGGGATAAATAAAAAGGGTAAGTATTTTTATTTTACAAAAAATTATTTAATTTTAATTTAACAACTTGAATGAGAAAAGCAATTGGTTTTGGTGACGGTTAGATCGTGAGTGAAGTTCTTAACACAAGTCTGTTAAAAGGAAACTTCATATTCTTATCCGTAAAAAAATGAAAAAACTACAGTTTCATTTGTAGCTTATAAATGAGTTCTAAAAAGAGTGTAGTGACTTTTAATGGTTATCGATAACATCCGATTCAAAGTAAATTTAAGATTAAAAATTCAACAAATACCAATTATCTTCCTTTTCCCTCTTTAGTGTTCAAACGATGTTTGGACACCTTTGATAGCATAGCTGCCCATAATTTAACCCTTTTTATTCGTGATTACGTTCTTTCGTTCACACGTTCAGTTAGCCCATATTCCTCTCAAATAAAAGTTTAGCACTCCATGTTTATTTCAATTTATTATATTTTATATACAACTAGCAAACCCGGTGAATTCCGTTTTGCCACCAGATGGGTTCGTTTTTTGTAACATTTCGTTTGGGGATTAAAAGATGAATAAAAATTATTTTTTTTGATTTATATGTATTTGAAAAGAAAAAATTTTATTTCATTGCAAAAGAGTAATGAATTCATTTCGATTACAAAAATGAAATGGAATTTAGTTGAACTTCTCTAAGTAAAAAATTAAAGTGAATCCAAAATAAATACTGAATCGAAGCGCAAATTATCCGTTTCATTGAAGTGTCTTGTTAATTGTCTTTGCAAACGCAAGGCGAACCGGAAATTGCAATCGTTTGAAGTCAAACGGAAGATCAGTCGGAATCATTGGTATTCGAGGAATACACACATTTTCACCTGCGTACTTTCCGTTAATAATGATTGCCTCAATCAAATGCGACATAAGTCTTTTCACCGCAAGTCGAGTACTGTTGCAAAGTCGCGGTGGATTCATACGCAATATCATAATAACTGAACCAACTTTGCAAGTTATGTGGTGGAAATCATGGTAACTCCAGAGAGTTCAAAAACTTCGTTGGATAATTTACTGCATAATCGGGATTTTTTATGGAATCAACGGATTTGTGTCACCAAATCGCCATCGATTTTTGATTTAATGGTTAAATTCAGTGCGTGTACATCATTATTCTTTGGGGGCGAGAATTGCTCGTTGACTTAACCAAGCATAATTCTGATAATTCTCACTAATGTTTAGGAAAACATTTTCAATAAGAGCTAATTGAGAGTCTACAAATCGGCAAAAGTCGTAGGTATGAGTAATTAATCCAGCTGTTGCATCAACTGGGACTTTTCCATTTCCAACAGCTAACAATTGTTTCGAAAATTGTGCAGCACCTTGATTATTTTGAAGTTTAACTCTCATATTAGTGGTTAGCAATAATGTTTTTACGTTATGCCATAAAGGTGATGTCTTCAGGCAAACATTCAATTTATCCGCAGGCCTTGCACGGGAAATTACTAGTAACGTCTGCCTGAAATCGCCTGCCAAAAATATCATCCAGCCGCAGAATGTTCAGTACGACCGCCATCTAGAAGAGTCGCCGGAATTCCAGATGATGCTAATGCCAAAGCTATGTCACATCTTCATCGAATAGTGGCCAAAATCCCTATTCCTCCAGGTGCGTCCAAGAAGAATAGACCACCAGTATTATTGTCCACCGCTTGCATAAATGTTTCGTATACTTGTTTTTGCTGTTCATTCAGCAACGGCACATTATTTCGAACGAATTCCTGCAATGTATCAACATTATATTGCAGCTCTCGATTTAATTCTTGGTTGAATGCATCGATCGATCATTCCTACTTCAATCAGTAGCTTGTTTGTCCAACATTGATCCTCAATCAGTATCAATCTTTCATTGTATATTTCATCGGTTATTTACATTTCGTGATTATTCATTCGAATACGCAAGCGATGCAAGATACCTTCACGTATGTCGTCTTTGTATTTGTTCCATAACTAAATTGGTGGTGAAGGGAAACATGTAGTGATGATAATTGCGAACAGCGTTCGTATTTGGTACGCATTTGATGACATAACTGAATCCACAAGTGTTAAATTCCAAAGAGAATAGTTCTTCAACATGCTTCTCGATATGTTTGGCATTGGCGGCCATTTACAGTTTTTAAATGCGCAAATGATTTTGGTCCACTTGCAACAGCAGTCGCAAATAAAAACATTCATCATTTCTAGGATGAACAGTATACATGCGACCTACTGCACGGCGCCGTCTACTTAAAATGAATCGTACTTATTTTCGTGAGGGATACTCACACACTACGTACTGGTGCCGTTGTATGTATCAGAGATTGCGCTGTATCTGAAAAATGATTTTCCCTGTTTTTCCTGCTTTTCTCTTGAAATTTTTCCTGAATTTTCTTTGCTATAAACCTCACGGGGCTCGAGACCTTTCCAACCAATGCAAAACCGTGAAAATCGGTTCGTGCGTTCTAGAGTTATAACGTCAGGAATGAAAACCCGACTTATTTTCATTTATATAGATAGACTACAATTGGAATTTACTGAGGGAGAAAAATATATTATTACTGCTTTTTACCAACTAGGTTTACCTGTTGCTGCTGCCTACACATATTTTGCACATAGCTCATAGTAATGAGCTATTGTTGTCGCAGCGCTGTTTGTATAGCTAATGTTGTGGGTTGGTTTAACGAAAGGCTGTTTCCATTCTTGGTAAGCGCAGATGCATTAAATGATGATGATGGCGATTTTATTAACGTTGAGTTAATTTATTGTATAGCAGCAATATTACTTTGTATTTGATGTTGCTGCTACACGTCTTGTGGTTGTTCCTGTTGATATTGTTATTCATGACGTTTATTTACAAATATTAAATACTTATTTTATATTAAAATTATTTTTTGTTTCATCATTAAGAATCACCATTGTGTCAATTGTAGATTTTGTATTTCTTTTATTGTTGTAGATGAAGAAACAGCAATTGCAGTTTCAACAACATTCAACTCCTTCGTATAATTACTAACAAATTTAGTGTCACCAGTGTTATTTAATTGTAGCAACTGTTGCTAGTTGAAAGGTTTAATGTTAACATCATCAAACATTTTATTGTAATTTTGTGCGTAAATAACCAGAGTATACCTTAATCTTGCTGAATGATTCGTTTTTAACAAATTTTAAGTCTAATTAAAACTATTCCCTAAAAAAACTCAGACAATTGCATTATTTGTTTTGACTTTTGTAAGTTTGCTTTGATAGTCATAATCGTATGTAATTCCTGTCATAATATTGTACTAAAATTATTTGCACTTCTTACATTTCGGGTTTCTCTATAGAAGTCCAAACACGGGAAAGAATAAAACCTTAGCTGGCTTCTATTTTCTGTCCGACTCCATATCGAAGATTCTCGACAGCTGCCTAAACAATGAAATTGTTATTGCTGGCAATTTTAATGCTAAAAAATGTTCGTGGCTTCGCCATTCGGGCCATACAACTACAGAGAGCCAGTAAGTTGAGTAATTTTGCACGCACAATCACCTTGCGCAATAAGTGAATGAGCCAACATACATTCTTTGTGTTGGATGGTACCAGAGTAATACATTCGACCTTTGTCTAACTTCAAATCCCCAAAAGTATGAAGTTAGTGTTTGTGCACCTCACGGCAACTCCGACCACTCCGGTCACAACGTTTCGAAACCAGCTACTAAACGCACCAGAGTGTATTACTCTGGTACATAAGGAAATTAGTGTTCCTGCACTTATCGGCAACTCCGATCAATGTATCATCTCCGCCGACTTTTCATGTTCGAACCTTCAGAACGTTTTGGAACCAGCTACCAAACATTTAAAATATATTTATGAGATGGCTCGTTGGGCTAAGCTAAACGAATTTTTTAGGCAAATTAATTGGAGACTATTTCTTGGACAATAATGTAGATGCCATGGCGAAAATGGTTGTAAACATCATTTTGTTTGGAATGAAAACTTTTGTTCCATCCAAAAAAATTTCGATTAAAACCAGATCGAAATCTTGGTTTAATCAGACGTGCAAAAATGCAGTCAGATCAAGAGAGGACATATTCAGTATTTGGCATAGAAACAAAAACGTAAATACTTAGTCACTACGCAAAAGAGCGAGGTCTTCGTGTGCCAATGTACTGAAGCGCGGAAAAAGCCTATACGAGGCGCACCATCGTTCCAAGGTTCTCGCTACTCCTAGGTATAGCAAGAACTTTTGATCACTTGTTAAAAGAGTAAGGGTATTGCTAGTTCCGACTCTTTTAAAAAATCATATATAGGTCTGTTCTGAAAATCACATTTTATGAAAGTGATTTGAAAACACAAGAAATGTGTTCTGTGTGCTTTTAAAACGTTTAGGTATGCCACTTGCAATTTGAAATCACTGGGGTAATTTTGCTACTATTACAATGAAAACTGTAAATAATTCAACAAATATGCGTTCTTATTAATTTCGTTGTATATTATGTTATTTGCTTTTGTGTTTTCTATTGTGATTTAAATTTTGTTGCCAAGCAAATCAGCTGTTTTCTTGTGCTTTCAAGAAAGTAAAAGGTCTGTCTGCCTACATATATTTTACATCATTTTGTGCAAAATGTTGCAAAATCTTGCAAAATGTTGTCTGTGTACTTCAAATCTCTTGCAGCGAGAGAACCAAAGAGACAATTTTTTGACAGTTGGAAGTTAGAGAACTTGCAAAATGTTGCTGGAGAAATTTCTGTTTGCAAGATTTTGCAACTAGTTTGAACAGCTGTTTTTACTGTTTGAATGAAATAATTTTTGTAAAATAAAAATAAAAATTGAAATTTAACAATGCCAAAGGTAAGTAGTTAGAATTGTGTTGATTTTTAACGTTTATAATAAATTATAATAAACAAAACATTTTATTTCATGGTGGAAACGTTCAAATATACAGTACGATCGTGGCGTGAGCGGATTGGAGATGGCAGAATCGATAGAAGCAGCAGAACTTTGTGGAACAAACTTTGCAGTTGAAGAGGCAAGTATTTGGAATTGTGTTATATGTTAGTGTAACTAAAGTATTATTATTACTAAAGTACTTTATTTTCGATGCTAGAATCCTCCAAAGAAACAGTGCGTTCGTCGTGAAAACAGCGACATGAAGAAGCACATAATAGTTACTGCAATGATGGTGCTGGATTCTTCGTTGTCTGAGAGTGAAGAAGATGATTCAGAGCCAATTTTAAATATACTTCTAAATGAATGCATAGGCAATGATAAATATTCCTGTCTGAAACATTATGAAGCCAAAAGGAAGAAATTGTGTAAAGCTGTATATGGAAGAAATAGTACCCAATTACAACGAAGAGGAATTCCGAAGACATTTCCGGATATCAAGGCAACTATTCGAAAACCTATGCGATCGGATTTCAAATTGGGAAATGTTTCAATAAATGCGTTGCGACAAAAGGCTATCTGAAAGTGCTCACATGTTGGTATTTTTATGGTTTGCTGGGCACGAGGCATGCAGCTTTAGAGATGTATCAGATCGCTTTGACATGAGTCTATTTACAGTAGGTGCAATAATAGAAAGAGTGTCAATGTTTCTAAGCTCCTTTAGTCCGGAAGTCATACGGTGGCCAAGCGAACAAAAAGAGGAAACGTGAAGTAAATTTTTCGCCGATAAATGTTTATTTCCAAAGGCTATAGGTAGGTATCATGACTGATATACACATAACCAAAAATAATGAATATACTAAACAATATCTTCATTTAGGATGCACTGATGATACGCACGTAGTCATCGATCCTCCGTCTACTTCTAAAGATGACTATATCGACCGGAAAGACAATACAACAATTTGTATGCAAGGAATCTGTGACAAAAACAGAAAATTTATAAAGATTTTTGTTGGATACCCTTGGTCGTGTCACGACAGTTGGCTACCATTGTATTGTGAAGGTAATAGTGATTATAAAAGTTTAATCATTATTATTTTAACTTTTTTATGCTTTCAGGTTATTATTTACTAGGGGATTCTGCATATCCATGCAATAAATATTTGATAACTCCATACAAAGATAACGCACATCTGACAAGAGATCAGATACAGTTTACTATAAAACTAAGCTCTGGTCGTGTCCATATCGAACATACGTTCGGTATTTTAAAACAGAGGTTTAGGCAGTTGTACTACTGCAAATTACGAGGAATTAAAAAATAATTTTTTAATTAGAGTGTGTTGTGTTTTACACAACATTGCAAATGAAAATGACCTAAACTTTACATCCGAGATATCACCATATGGTGATGAATAAAATAATTCACTTAAATTAATTAAACAGAAGCAACGAAATAACTCACTCTTTTTTTAAAAGCAGAACCAATGATTCCAATAATGCTATTTTTCTGGCATCATTTGCTTCATTTCTCTCTGCCCGTTCTTTCTTTTCTGCCCTTTCCTTTCTCTGCTCGTCTATATTGGCTTCTGAAAGTTTGAAGAGTTTCTCCTCATTGACTTCCTTCTTTTCCACATGCCTCTCTGCATTTTCCACGTAGTCTTTTAAAGACATTTTTCTTCGCTTAGAGCATGAAGCCGTGATATTCAGATTTTCTGTGAATGTAAAATATACATACATAAGTGAAAGAAAAATAAAAAATGAAATAATAAATAACCACCTTGCGAAGAATTCGGAGGTTCAGATAACCTGCAGTTATTTAAGTTAACCTCCGTTTCACTGTCCAAACAGCATTCAGGATTGAGGGATGTTTCTCCCGAAGCAAGTCATACAATTCGCTACGAAAAAGCAAACAAAATAACTAACATAATCATCAAATATAAACTAATCTTTTTTACCTTTGGAAAGGGCGCTTCTTCCAGTTTACTTGTTGTTAAGCTGTGCCTTTTTATATCGGCACTCCAATGTGAAATCTCTCCCCTTGACCTGGGAGGCGTTGAAATTGTGGCCATTAGCACAAAGCTTTGCAACAATTGCCACCTACATTTACCGTTTGTTTTTCAGGTGGACTGACTTACCCACTTTTGGGCGCATCTCCTTTACTAATTAACAATTAACTAATTAACAATTTGGTGGGTGCATCCAGCCAAATTGTTTTCTGAGCCGCCGTGTCAGTGTTGTTTGGTGAAAATATTATTTCATTGTACTCGTCCATGCCCGCGATTTGGGCTGCCAGAACTTGTCTATATTCTTTGTCTATAAGCATGACATATACTTTCAAATACCTAAGTTGTAAGTTCATTATACTTACCATCTTGAACTCTTTTAAACGTTCCCGGCGAGCACTTCACTTCCTAATTACTTTTCTCATTATTTTTTTCCATTGTTATTTCCGTTGTTCCACTATGTTGAGCATAAACAAAAAAAGTTTTATAAAAAACTCGACACATAAAATTAACAGCTCAGAAGAAATTAAACTTACCAAATTAATAACAGTGGATAACAAATAATAACAAATTAATAACAAATTCTTTTGCTTTATTTCAATTGTTTACACACCGATCAGCTGTTTTCTTGCAACATTTCACTAGTTACCGTCTGCGTACTTTTTGAGATATTTTCAGCCGACAGAGCAAAATTGGTCTTACTCTCCTAAAAATATTTACTTAGTATTTGGTACTGGAAAAGTACCCAGACAGACCTAATATCACATCGAAAAATACAAAAACAGTGTGATTTACAGAACTGCATAAAAACACAAGTGTGATTTTAAAACTGCATGTGATTTGAAACTAAGTGATTTCAAGAACATTCCTGATAAAGCTAACCTTTCAACTGGTATATTTGCAAATAATTCCTATTTGAAATTTCCAAGGCGTTTAATAAGATGTGGCATGGTGCACATCTGTCAAAACTTTTTGCTTTTGGTGTCGATGATAACTTTTCCAGATTTGTATCGACTTTTCTCAGGAATCACACCATACGAGTTATTATAGATATGATTTCATCAGACATGATTAATTCAGGGGTACTGCAAGGCTCCATTCTCTATTTCTAATTTTTCTAAACGACCTTCTTTGTCAAACTTTCAACCCTATATACTTTTTCGCCGATGACAGCACCATTCGTATTTATTTGTTAATAGGCCGACCCAGTTGATGGTGAATTCTAATAGGCGGAACATGATTGATACGCTCAATCACGATATTGCGGCTATCTCCGAATGCGGTCGTGCAAATAGAGTCGATTTTAATGCCCGTAAGACGAAATGTTGCAAGCTTGCGCATAAATCTGTGTTCGGAAATGGTGCTACACCTGTTACTATTGGTGATATAGGCATGAAAATTCAGTATGATGTTCGATAGACTAAACACATTTTTCATATTTATAAAGAAACTTGAGACACTTATACCTCGGCTTTCTAAAACGGTGTAAGAGATACCCCGATCTTCGTACTATTTATACCACTTATATCCATCCAAAGATGGAATACAACTCTCATGTGTGGGCCGGCGCCCCAGAGTCTATTTTGGGGACGATTATCCAACTCTATTGGTTCCCTAGAGCATCGGCGCAATGTAGGTTGTATTTCACTGTTTTATCGTTACTATAATGGTAAGTTTTCTAACGAAATTAGGGAACTTGTTCCCGAAACTCGTACATTTTGCGTTTGAATCGATTTTCGCTGAGAGTGCATCCATTTGTGGTCAATTGGCCAGTGAATCGCACTACGCATTACATGAATGCATAAAAATGCTGTATCATCTGCGAAAGTTTATGTATGAGTCAGTAGGCTCGTTGGCATGTCTGCGGTAAACAATATATACAGGAGGGATCCTAGTATACTTCCCTGCGGCACTCCGGCAGAACTACTTTTCCGGGAAGAGATAACATCCTTCGATCTTATTACAAAATGTCTAATTTCTAAATAACTTTTGCGCGGCTTGTAAACGTTAGCAGGTAAACAAAATATAACTTTATAAATCAAGCCATCATGCCAGACCTTGTCGAATGCTTGAGAGATTTCAATGAAGAGGGCACTGGAGTACTTTTTTCGCGAAAGCCTCTCGAATCAAGTTTGTTATTCTTTGAACTTGTCCTGTGGTGTTATGCTGTTTTCTGAAACCGAATTGATGATCAGGAATAATGGTTCTACGTTCCACTTCCTGCAGTATTCTGTCGAGAAACATACTTTGAAATAACTTTGATAGAATAGGTATTAAACTTATTGAGTGGTACGACGTTACTTGAGTGGTGGTCTTTGCCCGGTTTGGGTATCAGTACTATTTTCGATATTTTCCATAATGCGGGGAATGAACCAACTCCTAGAATAGAATTAAATATAAATAACACAATATATACAGCAGAATCATTGCGGCGGTGATTTTATCGCATCCGGGAGCTTTTTTTGCATTCAGGGATTAAGAATTTAAGAGGGCGTGAATCATTTGGGGTGAAAACTTTTTCAAGATGATCAGCGAAAGCTTCAACCTATTTTTTTGTATTTCTCGCCCAATCACCGTTCTGTAACCGAATGGGAGCATCATATACCGTCGGTCTGCGCATGCTTTTAACGGCTTTCTATAAGCTATAATCCGTCTTTTTAGTTGCGTCTAATTGCTGTAGATAATTTTTGAGACCAGACTCCTTTTCCTCCTGGTGTTGGGTAGATATTTTGCTGAATTTTGGGCCTAGAGTTTTAAAATATTCGTGAAACTGCTCTTTACTAATATTGTGCTTAGGAGGGCAATATAGTGCTGAAATAGTGGTCCCACTATTGGGAATATTTATGGATGTAGTCTGAATATGATCTCTTTCATATTCTGGCATAGGAAAATGCTTTATGTCCTCGTGAGCTAAAATTGCTGATCCTCCGTATGCTCTACCATTTGGATGTTTGGTATCATATGTAAAGTAACCATTAATTTTAAAACTATTATTTTGCGTAAAGTGAGTTTCCGACACCAGCAGTATACCAATATGCTGCGAGTTCAGAAAATGTTGGACTTCATTTTTTTGTTGGATTAAGCCGTATGCATTCCAGAAACATATTTTCAACAAATTAATTTTCTATTCAGGAGAATTTGCATTAACATGCTTTGGTTTTGCATTAACTGTTGCATCATATTCTGCATATTGGTCATGAAGCTGTTCATGGTTTCAATTAGATTCTCTATTGGATCCTGGGTACTCGTACTTGGCACTGGATTTCCCTGTTTTAGCGCGTGAACAATGTAATCGATTTACCATTATTAGCGGGAGTTTGCCTATTTTGTGATAAAGATTTTTTATCTAACGTTGTTACACTAACAGATTTGGGAAGTATTGGAAAATGTGCAGCTTGGTATAGAGTTTGTATTGGTCTTTTCACCATTGTTTTCTCCTTGAGTCGTCGAAACACTTCGCAACCACGGTATTTCGCAGTATGCTTTTGGCCACAGTTGCTACATTTTCTTATGCTTGGTTCATTAACGGGATGAGGGCACTCCGAACTTTTATGGATATCCCCACATCGTACGTATACTGATGGTATATTACAATAGGTTTTAGTGTCTTCAAATTCCTGACAATTTAGGCACTGTGGGGACCCTTACGTTTAGTAGGTTCTTCCACGGTTACTCTTCTGTTGAGAACATACCTCAAACCGTATATAGGGTGCGCGTCATTTTTGCCTTTTAATTGTGAGGTATTGAATGCAACTTCGACTCTAAAAAGGGGTTGTGGAATTTTGTTTCTATTTAGAATGTTGTGAATAGACTTCACCTCATGACCCTCGGACTCTAATGCCTTCTTTATCTCATCAGTTGGTACAGAGCTATCGATGCCTTTTATAACAACAATCAACCCTATTGCGCTCTTTAGCTGATAGGTGTAATAATTGCTTTTTTCAGCATCAAAACAATTAACAACAGTTTTGTAGTTAGTGACTTGTATTTTTGTTTTAAGAGTATTTCCCTTGCGTAAGGAAACAACATAAAAATTTTACTTACTTATTAATTTTGTTAAATTTGTGACCATAGTGCTGGTAGTAGCCTCGCGAAGATAAAGTGGTGGTTTGTTCTGGTTTCGGTTCCAGATTTTATTTTCTAGAACTAGGTTTGCGTTTCGTTATAGTAATGTAACGATCCATTCCCATAAAAATTTTTGCACTATTATTTAGTTTTTTAGAAAAATTTTTTGGTATAGCACCCGTTTTTTTTAATCTTGCATTGGTGAAGAAATCACACCATCCTCGTTGTTATTTTTATTGATTTTTGTTAATGTTGTTGATTGTTTTTCTGTTGCTACATTCCCACTATTTTTTGTATCTACCGTTAATGTAGCCAATTGTTTTGTTTCTGTTTTATTTAAATTTAATTCTGTACATTTATTTAAATTTGGTTCACTAGAACTTAGATTTGCAAATAATTTTTGTTGTTATTGTTTTTCTCAGTCATCACAATATATGCACTTCTATTGTTCACACTACATTTTGTATCGTTTATAGGAGAATTTGAATAACTCATCTAATTATTAGCACTTCACTCCACAAATTTAATTTTTTATTGATATTTTGATATTTCATTTTTGACGATTTCTTTGTAAAGTTTGATTTTGAAAAATTCAACAACTATTTTTATTTCTTGTCTTTATTCACTCCCGTATGCTAACACTTTCTTTCTTTGCATTGAAAAAAACAATGCTATAGTTAGACAGCATCAAAGTCCATGAGGTTGTAGCCGAATATAAAATAAATTTAATCAAATAATAAGCCGCATATATTGCCCCTAATCTGCTGTGTAGCTTATATTTGTTGAGCATATTTTGTTGAAGCGCGCTAATGTATACAATTAATTCCAGGATAACACATTAATATTTATCAGAAGATTGTATTCCTTACCCTTTCTTTCATCGTAAACTTCAATTAAATATTAATTTAGTATTTCATAAATTCTTTCAAAGTTGACGATTTGTAGGACTTTAATAAGACTGTTAAAATATGGTTAAATTAAATTCTTGAACAGTGGTTAAACCAAGAGCAGCAACTAACGCATATTTTAATAAGGGCCTTAAAATATATTTTTTTCACCCACTTTTGCATCTAAGATCTTGCAAATACTTTTATGTTTATTCTTTTAAAAAACGTTTTAGTTTTTTGAGTTCTTTCATTGCAAAATAGTTACACACAACTTTTTAGATTAAATTACACGATTTATTTAGACGAGGAATTTTTTTATACACACAAAAATTCACACTCGTAAGTTTGCTACCTTGGCGCCTAACAGATGCTGTATCTGTGTTAGTTGTTTTTATTTTCGGATTGTTAATCTTAGTTCATAGAATTTTAATGTAGAATGTTGTGTTTTTTTTGTGTTAATAAAATTTTTTCGAAGCTTCTTGGTTTGTAAACAGATATAATAGGTACTTTCACTTTACTTTTTTAGTGATAATTATGTTTTTATAACTTAACCTAAGGATCTTTGTAACACTGCCGCCCACTTAAGTCTTTTCATCCTAAACATGCTCAACATCAGGGCCATGTTTGGCCAGTCGTTCCGAGTGAACAACTCCACTTTGGACCTCTGTACCCGATAAATCACATAATTTAATTTCTGGATCACCTTGTGTGGTTTGCAATTTGCGAGATCATCCTTTCTTGCCTTGCTGGTTAAACAGTAAAACCATCTATTCTTCAGCAAATGCCTCCGTGTGTGCTGCTCAATCTTACCTGGCTTTCATTTTATAGCTGGATATTTTAATTCGAATGCCGACAAAGTCATGAAGCTCGTGTGTGTCTTCTTGAGTCTGAAGTGCGTTTCCGTTTACTTCGTACCCAGATTTCGATTTAACGCCTTATTCCAAATCCGCTGGCAGTTTTAATTTTGTTCCAAACATTGGGTTCCTGAGGTTAAATCGTGTGTAGTTGATCGATATACCAGTAGAAATTTGGTTACCTGCTCATCCCAGTCCTTTAGCAATATTTCGTTACGGTTCGGTCTTCTTTTTTCTTGCATAGTCAATATAATTTTTTACAAAATTCTGGGCCTTAGACCAGTCTTGCATCTACTTTGCATAGCCGTCTTGAGGTGGTAACTTCTGGCGTTCAACAGCAAATAACTACTTTACTGCGGTCCTATTCTTATATCACACATCCAGGGGTATCTCGAAATTACGCCAGAATATTTTTTGTTGGCCAATACAGAGATTTATACCGTAATTGGATATTATTTTACGTCATCCCGCGTCAAAATTGGTTTGTAAACAGACCGTAAATAACCAGAGTATACCTTAATCTTGCTGAATGATTCGTTTTTAACAAATTTTAAGTCTAATTAAAACTATTCCCTAAAAAAACTCAGACAATTGCATTATTTGTTTTGACTTTTGTAAGTTTGCTTTGATAGTCATAATCGTATGTAATTCCTGTCATAATATTGTACTAAAATTATTTGCACTTCTTACATTTCGGGTTTCTCTATAGAAGTCCAAACACGGGAAAGAATAAAACCTTAGCTGGCTTCTATTTTCTGTCCGACTCCATATCGAAGATTCTCGACAGCTGCCTAAACAATGAAATTGTTATTGCTGGCAATTTTAATGCTAAAAAATGTTCGTGGCTTCGCCATTCGGGCCATACAACTACAGAGAGCCAGTAAGTTGAGTAATTTTGCACGCACAATCACCTTGCGCAATAAGTGAATGAGCCAACATACATTCTTTGTGTTGGATGGTACCAGAGTAATACATTCGACCTTTGTCTAACTTCAAATCCCCAAAAGTATGAAGTTAGTGTTTGTGCACCTCACGGCAACTCCGACCACTCCGGTCACAACGTTTCGAAACCAGCTACTAAACGCACCAGAGTGTATTACTCTGGTACATAAGGAAATTAGTGTTCCTGCACTTATCGGCAACTCCGATCAATGTATCATCTCCGCCGACTTTTCATGTTCGAACCTTCAGAACGTTTTGGAACCAGCTACCAAACATTTAAAATATATTTATGAGATGGCTCGTTGGGCTAAGCTAAACGAATTTTTTAGGCAAATTAATTGGAGACTATTTCTTGGACAATAATGTAGATGCCATGGCGAAAATGGTTGTAAACATCATTTTGTTTGGAATGAAAACTTTTGTTCCATCCAAAAAAATTTCGATTAAAACCAGATCGAAATCTTGGTTTAATCAGACGTGCAAAAATGCAGTCAGATCAAGAGAGGACATATTCAGTATTTGGCATAGAAACAAAAACGTAAATACTTAGTCACTACGCAAAAGAGCGAGGTCTTCGTGTGCCAATGTACTGAAGCGCGGAAAAAGCCTATACGAGGCGCACCATCGTTCCAAGGTTCTCGCTACTCCTAGGTATAGCAAGAACTTTTGATCACTTGTTAAAAGAGTAAGGGTATTGCTAGTTCCGACTCTTTTAAAAAATCATATATAGGTCTGTTCTGAAAATCACATTTTATGAAAGTGATTTGAAAACACAAGAAATGTGTTCTGTGTGCTTTTAAAACGTTTAGGTATGCCACTTGCAATTTGAAATCACTGGGGTAATTTTGCTACTATTACAATGAAAACTGTAAATAATTCAACAAATATGCGTTCTTATTAATTTCGTTGTATATTATGTTATTTGCTTTTGTGTTTTCTATTGTGATTTAAATTTTGTTGCCAAGCAAATCAGCTGTTTTCTTGTGCTTTCAAGAAAGTAAAAGGTCTGTCTGCCTACATATATTTTACATCATTTTGTGCAAAATGTTGCAAAATCTTGCAAAATGTTGTCTGTGTACTTCAAATCTCTTGCAGCGAGAGAACCAAAGAGACAATTTTTTGACAGTTGGAAGTTAGAGAACTTGCAAAATGTTGCTGGAGAAATTTCTGTTTGCAAGATTTTGCAACTAGTTTGAACAGCTGTTTTTACTGTTTGAATGAAATAATTTTTGTAAAATAAAAATAAAAATTGAAATTTAACAATGCCAAAGGTAAGTAGTTAGAATTGTGTTGATTTTTAACGTTTATAATAAATTATAATAAACAAAACATTTTATTTCATGGTGGAAACGTTCAAATATACAGTACGATCGTGGCGTGAGCGGATTGGAGATGGCAGAATCGATAGAAGCAGCAGAACTTTGTGGAACAAACTTTGCAGTTGAAGAGGCAAGTATTTGGAATTGTGTTATATGTTAGTGTAACTAAAGTATTATTATTACTAAAGTACTTTATTTTCGATGCTAGAATCCTCCAAAGAAACAGTGCGTTCGTCGTGAAAACAGCGACATGAAGAAGCACATAATAGTTACTGCAATGATGGTGCTGGATTCTTCGTTGTCTGAGAGTGAAGAAGATGATTCAGAGCCAATTTTAAATATACTTCTAAATGAATGCATAGGCAATGATAAATATTCCTGTCTGAAACATTATGAAGCCAAAAGGAAGAAATTGTGTAAAGCTGTATATGGAAGAAATAGTACCCAATTACAACGAAGAGGAATTCCGAAGACATTTCCGGATATCAAGGCAACTATTCGAAAACCTATGCGATCGGATTTCAAATTGGGAAATGTTTCAATAAATGCGTTGCGACAAAAGGCTATCTGAAAGTGCTCACATGTTGGTATTTTTATGGTTTGCTGGGCACGAGGCATGCAGCTTTAGAGATGTATCAGATCGCTTTGACATGAGTCTATTTACAGTAGGTGCAATAATAGAAAGAGTGTCAATGTTTCTAAGCTCCTTTAGTCCGGAAGTCATACGGTGGCCAAGCGAACAAAAAGAGGAAACGTGAAGTAAATTTTTCGCCGATAAATGTTTATTTCCAAAGGCTATAGGTAGGTATCATGACTGATATACACATAACCAAAAATAATGAATATACTAAACAATATCTTCATTTAGGATGCACTGATGATACGCACGTAGTCATCGATCCTCCGTCTACTTCTAAAGATGACTATATCGACCGGAAAGACAATACAACAATTTGTATGCAAGGAATCTGTGACAAAAACAGAAAATTTATAAAGATTTTTGTTGGATACCCTTGGTCGTGTCACGACAGTTGGCTACCATTGTATTGTGAAGGTAATAGTGATTATAAAAGTTTAATCATTATTATTTTAACTTTTTTATGCTTTCAGGTTATTATTTACTAGGGGATTCTGCATATCCATGCAATAAATATTTGATAACTCCATACAAAGATAACGCACATCTGACAAGAGATCAGATACAGTTTACTATAAAACTAAGCTCTGGTCGTGTCCATATCGAACATACGTTCGGTATTTTAAAACAGAGGTTTAGGCAGTTGTACTACTGCAAATTACGAGGAATTAAAAAATAATTTTTTAATTAGAGTGTGTTGTGTTTTACACAACATTGCAAATGAAAATGACCTAAACTTTACATCCGAGATATCACCATATGGTGATGAATAAAATAATTCACTTAAATTAATTAAACAGAAGCAACGAAATAACTCACTCTTTTTTTAAAAGCAGAACCAATGATTCCAATAATGCTATTTTTCTGGCATCATTTGCTTCATTTCTCTCTGCCCGTTCTTTCTTTTCTGCCCTTTCCTTTCTCTGCTCGTCTATATTGGCTTCTGAAAGTTTGAAGAGTTTCTCCTCATTGACTTCCTTCTTTTCCACATGCCTCTCTGCATTTTCCACGTAGTCTTTTAAAGACATTTTTCTTCGCTTAGAGCATGAAGCCGTGATATTCAGATTTTCTGTGAATGTAAAATATACATACATAAGTGAAAGAAAAATAAAAAATGAAATAATAAATAACCACCTTGCGAAGAATTCGGAGGTTCAGATAACCTGCAGTTATTTAAGTTAACCTCCGTTTCACTGTCCAAACAGCATTCAGGATTGAGGGATGTTTCTCCCGAAGCAAGTCATACAATTCGCTACGAAAAAGCAAACAAAATAACTAACATAATCATCAAATATAAACTAATCTTTTTTACCTTTGGAAAGGGCGCTTCTTCCAGTTTACTTGTTGTTAAGCTGTGCCTTTTTATATCGGCACTCCAATGTGAAATCTCTCCCCTTGACCTGGGAGGCGTTGAAATTGTGGCCATTAGCACAAAGCTTTGCAACAATTGCCACCTACATTTACCGTTTGTTTTTCAGGTGGACTGACTTACCCACTTTTGGGCGCATCTCCTTTACTAATTAACAATTAACTAATTAACAATTTGGTGGGTGCATCCAGCCAAATTGTTTTCTGAGCCGCCGTGTCAGTGTTGTTTGGTGAAAATATTATTTCATTGTACTCGTCCATGCCCGCGATTTGGGCTGCCAGAACTTGTCTATATTCTTTGTCTATAAGCATGACATATACTTTCAAATACCTAAGTTGTAAGTTCATTATACTTACCATCTTGAACTCTTTTAAACGTTCCCGGCGAGCACTTCACTTCCTAATTACTTTTCTCATTATTTTTTTCCATTGTTATTTCCGTTGTTCCACTATGTTGAGCATAAACAAAAAAAGTTTTATAAAAAACTCGACACATAAAATTAACAGCTCAGAAGAAATTAAACTTACCAAATTAATAACAGTGGATAACAAATAATAACAAATTAATAACAAATTCTTTTGCTTTATTTCAATTGTTTACACACCGATCAGCTGTTTTCTTGCAACATTTCACTAGTTACCGTCTGCGTACTTTTTGAGATATTTTCAGCCGACAGAGCAAAATTGGTCTTACTCTCCTAAAAATATTTACTTAGTATTTGGTACTGGAAAAGTACCCAGACAGACCTAATATCACATCGAAAAATACAAAAACAGTGTGATTTACAGAACTGCATAAAAACACAAGTGTGATTTTAAAACTGCATGTGATTTGAAACTAAGTGATTTCAAGAACATTCCTGATAAAGCTAACCTTTCAACTGGTATATTTGCAAATAATTCCTATTTGAAATTTCCAAGGCGTTTAATAAGATGTGGCATGGTGCACATCTGTCAAAACTTTTTGCTTTTGGTGTCGATGATAACTTTTCCAGATTTGTATCGACTTTTCTCAGGAATCACACCATACGAGTTATTATAGATATGATTTCATCAGACATGATTAATTCAGGGGTACTGCAAGGCTCCATTCTCTATTTCTAATTTTTCTAAACGACCTTCTTTGTCAAACTTTCAACCCTATATACTTTTTCGCCGATGACAGCACCATTCGTATTTATTTGTTAATAGGCCGACCCAGTTGATGGTGAATTCTAATAGGCGGAACATGATTGATACGCTCAATCACGATATTGCGGCTATCTCCGAATGCGGTCGTGCAAATAGAGTCGATTTTAATGCCCGTAAGACGAAATGTTGCAAGCTTGCGCATAAATCTGTGTTCGGAAATGGTGCTACACCTGTTACTATTGGTGATATAGGCATGAAAATTCAGTATGATGTTCGATAGACTAAACACATTTTTCATATTTATAAAGAAACTTGAGACACTTATACCTCGGCTTTCTAAAACGGTGTAAGAGATACCCCGATCTTCGTACTATTTATACCACTTATATCCATCCAAAGATGGAATACAACTCTCATGTGTGGGCCGGCGCCCCAGAGTCTATTTTGGGGACGATTATCCAACTCTATTGGTTCCCTAGAGCATCGGCGCAATGTAGGTTGTATTTCACTGTTTTATCGTTACTATAATGGTAAGTTTTCTAACGAAATTAGGGAACTTGTTCCCGAAACTCGTACATTTTGCGTTTGAATCGATTTTCGCTGAGAGTGCATCCATTTGTGGTCAATTGGCCAGTGAATCGCACTACGCATTACATGAATGCATAAAAATGCTGTATCATCTGCGAAAGTTTATGTATGAGTCAGTAGGCTCGTTGGCATGTCTGCGGTAAACAATATATACAGGAGGGATCCTAGTATACTTCCCTGCGGCACTCCGGCAGAACTACTTTTCCGGGAAGAGATAACATCCTTCGATCTTATTACAAAATGTCTAATTTCTAAATAACTTTTGCGCGGCTTGTAAACGTTAGCAGGTAAACAAAATATAACTTTATAAATCAAGCCATCATGCCAGACCTTGTCGAATGCTTGAGAGATTTCAATGAAGAGGGCACTGGAGTACTTTTTTCTCGAAAGCCTCTCGAATCAAGTTTGTTATTCTTTGAACTTGTCCTGTGGTGTTATGCTGTTTTCTGAAACCGAATTGATGATCAGGAATAATGGTTCTACGTTCCACTTCCTGCAGTATTCTGTCGAGAAACATACTTTGAAATAACTTTGATAGAATAGGTATTAAACTTATTGAGTGGTACGACGTTACTTGAGTGGTGGTCTTTGCCCGGTTTGGGTATCAGTACTATTTTCGATATTTTCCATAATGCGGGGAATGAACCAACTCCTAGAATAGAATTAAATATAAATAACACAATATATACAGCAGAATCATTGCGGCGGTGATTTTATCGCATCCGGGAGCTTTTTTTGCATTCAGGGATTAAGAATTTAAGAGGGCGTGAATCATTTGGGGTGAAAACTTTTTCAAGATGATCAGCGAAAGCTTCAACCTATTTTTTTGTATTTCTCGCCCAATCACCGTTCTGTAACCGAATGGGAGCATCATATACCGTCGGTCTGCGCATGCTTTTAACGGCTTTCTATAAGCTATAATCCGTCTTTTTAGTTGCGTCTAATTGCTGTAGATAATTTTTGAGACCAGACTCCTTTTCCTCCTGGTGTTGGGTAGATATTTTGCTGAATTTTGGGCCTAGAGTTTTAAAATATTCGTGAAACTGCTCTTTACTAATATTGTGCTTAGGAGGGCAATATAGTGCTGAAATAGTGGTCCCACTATTGGGAATATTTATGGATGTAGTCTGAATATGATCTCTTTCATATTCTGGCATAGGAAAATGCTTTATGTCCTCGTGAGCTAAAATTGCTGATCCTCCGTATGCTCTACCATTTGGATGTTTGGTATCATATGTAAAGTAACCATTAATTTTAAAACTATTATTTTGCGTAAAGTGAGTTTCCGACACCAGCAGTATACCAATATGCTGCGAGTTCAGAAAATGTTGGACTTCATTTTTTTGTTGGATTAAGCCGTATGCATTCCAGAAACATATTTTCAACAAATTAATTTTCTATTCAGGAGAATTTGCATTAACATGCTTTGGTTTTGCATTAACTGTTGCATCATATTCTGCATATTGGTCATGAAGCTGTTCATGGTTTCAATTAGATTCTCTATTGGATCCTGGGTACTCGTACTTGGCACTGGATTTCCCTGTTTTAGCGCGTGAACAATGTAATCGATTTACCATTATTAGCGGGAGTTTGCCTATTTTGTGATAAAGATTTTTTATCTAACGTTGTTACACTAACAGATTTGGGAAGTATTGGAAAATGTGCAGCTTGGTATAGAGTTTGTATTGGTCTTTTCACCATTGTTTTCTCCTTGAGTCGTCGAAACACTTCGCAACCACGGTATTTCGCAGTATGCTTTTGGCCACAGTTGCTACATTTTCTTATGCTTGGTTCATTAACGGGATGAGGGCACTCCGAACTTTTATGGATATCCCCACATCGTACGTATACTGATGGTATATTACAATAGGTTTTAGTGTCTTCAAATTCCTGACAATTTAGGCACTGTGGGGACCCTTACGTTTAGTAGGTTCTTCCACGGTTACTCTTCTGTTGAGAACATACCTCAAACCGTATATAGGGTGCGCGTCATTTTTGCCTTTTAATTGTGAGGTATTGAATGCAACTTCGACTCTAAAAAGGGGTTGTGGAATTTTGTTTCTATTTAGAATGTTGTGAATAGACTTCACCTCATGACCCTCGGACTCTAATGCCTTCTTTATCTCATCAGTTGGTACAGAGCTATCGATGCCTTTTATAACAACAATCAACCCTATTGCGCTCTTTAGCTGATAGGTGTAATAATTGCTTTTTTCAGCATCAAAACAATTAACAACAGTTTTGTAGTTAGTGACTTGTATTTTTGTTTTAAGAGTATTTCCCTTGCGTAAGGAAACAACATAAAAATTTTACTTACTTATTAATTTTGTTAAATTTGTGACCATAGTGCTGGTAGTAGCCTCGCGAAGATAAAGTGGTGGTTTGTTCTGGTTTCGGTTCCAGATTTTATTTTCTAGAACTAGGTTTGCGTTTCGTTATAGTAATGTAACGATCCATTCCCATAAAAATTTTTGCACTATTATTTAGTTTTTTAGAAAAATTTTTTGGTATAGCACCCGTTTTTTTTAATCTTGCATTGGTGAAGAAATCACACCACCCTCGTTGTTATTTTTATTGATTTTTGTTAATGTTGTTGATTGTTTTTCTGTTGCTACATTCCCACTATTTTTTGTATCTACCGTTAATGTAGCCAATTGTTTTGTTTCTGTTTTATTTAAATTTAATTCTGTACATTTATTTAAATTTGGTTCACTAGAACTTAGATTTGCAAATAATTTTTGTTGTTATTGTTTTTCTCAGTCATCACAATATATGCACTTCTATTGTTCACACTACATTTTGTATCGTTTATAGGAGAATTTGAATAACTCATCTAATTATTAGCACTTCACTCCACAAATTTAATTTTTTATTGATATTTTGATATTTCATTTTTGACGATTTCTTTGTAAAGTTTGATTTTGAAAAATTCAACAACTATTTTTATTTCTTGTCTTTATTCACTCCCGTATGCTAACACTTTCTTTCTTTGCATTGAAAAAAACAATGCTATAGTTAGACAGCATCAAAGTCCATGAGGTTGTAGCCGAATATAAAATAAATTTAATCAAATAATAAGCCGCATATATTGCCCCTAATCTGCTGTGTAGCTTATATTTGTTGAGCATATTTTGTTGAAGCGCGCTAATGTATACAATTAATTCCAGGATAACACATTAATATTTATCAGAAGATTGTATTCCTTACCCTTTCTTTCATCGTAAACTTCAATTAAATATTAATTTAGTATTTCATAAATTCTTTCAAAGTTGACGATTTGTAGGACTTTAATAAGACTGTTAAAATATGGTTAAATTAAATTCTTGAACAGTGGTTAAACCAAGAGCAGCAACTAACGCATATTTTAATAAGGGCCTTAAAATATATTTTTTTCACCCACTTTTGCATCTAAGATCTTGCAAATACTTTTATGTTTATTCTTTTAAAAAACGTTTTAGTTTTTTGAGTTCTTTCATTGCAAAATAGTTACACACAACTTTTTAGATTAAATTACACGATTTATTTAGACGAGGAATTTTTTTATACACACAAAAATTCACACTCGTAAGTTTGCTACCTTGGCGCCTAACAGATGCTGTATCTGTGTTAGTTGTTTTTATTTTCGGATTGTTAATCTTAGTTCATAGAATTTTAATGTAGAATGTTGTGTTTTTTTTGTGTTAATAAAATTTTTTCGAAGCTTCTTGGTTTGTAAACAGATATAATAGGTACTTTCACTTTACTTTTTTAGTGATAATTATGTTTTTATAACTTAACCTAAGGATCTTTGTAACACTG
Source organism: Trichopoda pennipes (assembly GCA_030448955.1). Classification (NCBI taxonomy): domain Eukaryota; kingdom Metazoa; phylum Arthropoda; class Insecta; order Diptera; family Tachinidae; genus Trichopoda; species Trichopoda pennipes. Next base: position 4,310,829 of record JASKUP010000004.1, on the reverse strand, counting down.
CCGCCCACTTAAGTCTTTTCATCCTAAACATGCTCAACATCAGGGCCATGTTTGGCCAGTCGTTCCGAGTGAACAACTCCACTTTGGACCTCTGTACCCGATAAATCACATAATTTAATTTCTGGATCACCTTGTGTGGTTTGCAATTTGCGAGATCATCCTTTCTTGCCTTGCTGGTTAAACAGTAAAACCATCTATTCTTCAGCAAATGCCTCCGTGTGTGCTGCTCAATCTTACCTGGCTTTCATTTTATAGCTGGATATTTTAATTCGAATGCCGACAAAGTCATGAAGCTCGTGTGTGTCTTCTTGAGTCTGAAGTGCGTTTCCGTTTACTTCGTACCCAGATTTCGATTTAACGCCTTATTCCAAATCCGCTGGCAGTTTTAATTTTGTTCCAAACATTGGGTTCCTGAGGTTAAATCGTGTGTAGTTGATCGATATACCAGTAGAAATTTGGTTACCTGCTCATCCCAGTCCTTTAGCAATATTTCGTTACGGTTCGGTCTTCTTTTTTCTTGCATAGTCAATATAATTTTTTACAAAATTCTGGGCCTTAGACCAGTCTTGCATCTACTTTGCATAGCCGTCTTGAGGTGGTAACTTCTGGCGTTCAACAGCAAATAACTACTTTACTGCGGTCCTATTCTTATATCACACATCCAGGGGTATCTCGAAATTACGCCAGAATATTTTTTGTTGGCCAATACAGAGATTTATACCGTAATTGGATATTATTTTACGTCATCCCGCGTCAAAATTGGTTTGTAAACAGACCTGTTTCGGCTATGTGCTATCTTCAGTGTTATGTTTTCTCTATACTAGTTTTATTTTATTGTCAGCTGTCTTTATATAGTTCGTCCTGTTCGAGTCTCTCTTCGTGTTTGTGTTATCTTATTGCCTTCGCCTCTTTCTCTCTTTTTGCCTGTCTCTCCCTTTTCCTTTGTTTATTTCTACCTAATTTATCTCTTTCTCTCTGTTTATTTCTCTCTCTCCCCTTTCATTCGTCTCTCCTTCTACCTAAATCGTTTCACGCTCATGCTTGTTATTCGTTCGTGTTTATATGTGAGTCTATTAGGTTTTTTCCCATAACATAATAATCTGTAATTGTACGTTTTTGAGGTTCCTTATTACCTTTCTCTTGTGCACCTGTGTAACGTGTTTGTGTTAGGGTAATGTTTGTTTTCTTGTAAAAATGTTTTAATGGCTCCAATATTGTATCTCAAGTAGTGTTTACTTGTTCATTTATTATTCGTCCATCAAATATTTCCGCTTGTATATTTCCATGTTTTCTAATACGTTTAGTCTCCTTCCTTTGTGCTATGTAGCAGTTGTTTTTCTGTAGTATTCTGCCTAGGTTGTTTCTTGTTCTGAATGCTGTATTGATGTTATGTTTTTTAAAGAATTTTGCTAGTTTGTACGTTGACTTTCTCAGTAGCCTAGTTTTTCCTATCATTCTCCTGTTCTTTGTTCTGTTCTTTGTTCGTCTTAATTTGTTTCTAGATGTTCTCTACCAGGTCCTTATTATATCCGTTGTTTTCAGCTATAGTGTATATTGTTCTCATTTCTTTCATGTACATTTCCCGTGTTAGTGGTGTTCTTTCGAGTCTTGTTATTAACTGCCTGATTGCTGCGTTTTTTGTGCTGCTGGGGATGAGTTGTGTATTATTATGTCCGTTGCTGTTGGTTTCCTGTATATTTCATAGTCGATTCCTACGTTTCTCTTGAATTATTAAATTAATTCTTCCCTCCTCTTTCTTTTCCATTGTGAATTATATGTTTTTGTGTCTTCCATTCAACAAATCCTTCTAGTATACATATGATGTCGTCGACATATTTGCGTAGAATGTTACTGCGAAGTTGGCTTTTAGTTCCTTTACGTATTCTTGTTTTAAGTTCTGCATAAATACTTCCATGAGGTTTGCAGATGCTGGATTTCCTAGTCCTGTTATTTGTCTATATATATTATTGTTAAATTTAAAGTAATTCAGTTCTAGTACCGGTGCTGATTTGTAATTAATTATGGGTCTAATCGGTGTGTTTGGCTTGTGTAGTTTTGGTAGTTGTTCTTTTTTGTTCTTTTAAGATTTTATTAAAACTTTATTCAATTTACAATTAAATTTTAAATTTTATTTCCTATTATGTTTTCCAATCCAGTTAAATTCCAGCAATCAATCATCACCGCAATTTGCACATTGAATATATTTATTTCGTTAAATTACTGATACAATTTTGTGGTTGTTCACGCCGCAGGTATCAAATAAAAAAAAATCGAAACGAAAACAGCTGAGCCAATTCTATCTCTTGGCGGCATTTCTACACCACCCATTCGCACAACTTGCCAAATACTGCAATCCCAACAATCAGCTTTTGTACACATCTAAATTTGGCCGATTTGGGAAGAAAAGCGAGAAAAATTCGGCTGGCGTGCACTGTATTGAACTCATTGCTAGAAGATGATGGCAATCTAATTTACAACTAAATATAAATTGGTAGTGACCATTGCCCCAATTTGGACATTTTCTGCAACTTTCAACTTAGTTCGCTTTTGCATCTCCCTTAAGTACATATTCTTCCAACGAGAAAAGAAATGTTGATAGAGAAGCTTCAGCCGCTGTCATCTGTTAACCACTGACATCGGTCTCTCATTGATTTTTGGATCTATCGGACAAAGCATCGGAGAACATATGAAAAAGTGGCCTGGAGTAAAATCCGAAAGATGCCGTGGATCTTGGGATTGCGGGGAAATAGGTCGATAATTTAGGCATGTTTCTATGCGAACAAGTAGGGTTGAAAATTTTTCAACCGTGTACTTGAACGAGCCTGCTGTCTTGCGAAAATGCAATTTAAAGCTTTTAACACCAGCTTCCCAGAGACCTCCCATGTGCGGAGCGCCTGGAGGAATGAAATGCCATGTGAAATTCTGGTGAGCGTAGCCAAAAGATATGGCCTCTTGTGATGATTAAAGGAACTACCTAGAAATTATTTTAGAAGCACCGACAAAGGTAGTTCCATTATGCGAATACAATTGTAAAGGACAACCTCGTCGAAAAGCGAATCAATGAAAAGCAGCAAGATATCCTTCTGTAGACAAATCAGCTATAGCTTCCAAATTAATTGCCTTCGTCGAGAAACATACGAAGACGCATACATACCCTTTAGTCATTCGTCAAATGGTCCAGCATAATCGAACCCAGTATTTGTAAAGGGTCGGGATATCCTAGACCGCTCCGGAGGTAAGGCAGCCGTAATCTGTTTTGGACACCTTTTTCGATAAATAACACACGATTTGCATTTACCTATAATGCCTTTGATGAGATTTTTTACCCTTGGATTCCAATAGTGTGTCCCAATCAACCGTTGGACCAGCTGATAAGTGAGAGTTATAGGGAAGTATGACGGGGCGTCTTTCATTGTAAAGCTTTTAACACCAGCTTCCCAAAGACCTCCCATGTGCGGAGCGCCTAGAGGAATGAAATGCCATGTGAGATTCTGGTGAGCGTTTCCAAAAGATATGGCCTCTTGTGATAATTAAAGGAACTACCTAGAAATTATTTTAGAAGCACCGACAAAGGTAGTTCCATTATGCGAATACAATTGTAAAGGATAACCTCGTCGAGAAGTGAATCGATGAAAAGCAGCAAGATATCCTTCTGTAGACAAATCAGCTATAGCTTCCAAATTAATTGCTTTCGTCGAGAAACATACGAAGACGCATATATACCCTTTAGTCATTCGTCAAATGGTCCAGCAAAACCTAACCCAGTATTTTTAAAGGGTCGGGATATCCCAGACCGCTCCGGAGGTAAGGCAGCCATGATCTGTTTTTGACACCTTTTTCGATAAATAATACACGATTTGCATTTACCTATAATGCCTTTGATGAGATTTTTTACCCTTGGAATCCAATAGTGTGTCCTAATCGACCGTTGGACTAGCTGATAACTGAGAGTTATAGGGAAGTATGACGGGGCGTCTTTCATTGTATGAAAGACCCGGCGAATTTTCCAGCCTCCCACAAGCTCTGATCAAAATGGAACTAGAGGGCGACAGCGCTCTATATTCATTCTGACCTTTTGACAAGTCGAGATAAGTCTGTCTCGAACAAAATTTATCTCCGAGCTAGTGAGTCCAACGGATCCCTGATTAAAACTAGATTTCGAACAGGGATGTGAAAAATGTAACCTATGGCTTGGACTGCTCGAGGGAACGAGGAAAATCTTTCTAGAATATCCTCGTAGTGATGAAAATATAAGAAATGGGCTTTTACTTTCTTGATTTCGAGGTTGATTTCGGGAATAAACGGTTTTTCCATATTGGGCCAGTCTCTTTCTGGTTATTGCCTACGAGTTCCTTTGGTTATATACCACGACTTGATAAGTCAGCAGGATTGGATGCCGAATCTGTATTATGCCAACGCGTTGGGTCGGTAATTTGGACAATTTTTGATACCATGTTTGCTACGAATGTTGAACATGAACAAGGAGGCTTAGTTAGCCAAGATAGGACAATTGTGAAATCAGTCCAGCAAAACAAGGAATAATGGCTGAGATCAAGCTGTGGTACAGTGTTGCCAACCATTTTAGCAAGTAATACAACGCACATAGCTCTAGTATGGGAATGGACACTGTTTTCACCGGAGCTAATTTGGTCTTGGAAGATATTAACTGATTGGAAATGTCGCTACCACAAGCTATCCGGATGAATAACCTCGCCGCATATGCTCTCTCAGAAAATCCATGAACTTGGATATCTGCATTCAAATTATACCTAATCCACCTTGGAATCCGGATTTTCCTTATGAATGAGAAGTTGGATTGGAAATGATGCCATTGCTCCAAGCATTTGGGAGAAAGCGATTCGCCCCACCAAATTCTTTGCATCAAAATTTTGACGACAACTATAACAGGTGCGAGCCACCCGGCAGGATCAAATAACCTGGCAATTTGCACTGCCTGTGTGCGAAATGGTTCCGTCGCAAAGAAAAATGAGTCGGAGTGAGCATTCCAACGAATCGCTAAGGTCTTCGTGGTACTGCAGTCGTCAAATTTAAGAAAGTCTTCACAAAGCCGGCATTCAAGAGGGATGTCCGAAAGAATTGCCTTAGAGTTAGCAGTTCATTTTCGCAACGAGCGGAATGTAGCACTAGAATTAATTCCGCTTTGGATTCCTTTACTTCTGGGTTGGTATGAGCTCCTGCCAATACGTCATTTGCATACATGGAGAATTTTGCCCGCTTTTGGAAACCTCGCTTTCACATCCTCAGCTAGCTTATGAAGGGTTCGGATAGCCAAGTACGGTGCACAACACCGAACTTCACTGTTCTTAGTTCGAAATATCTGACAACTGCGCGTGGGCTCTCTCAAAAACGTATATTTTGGAACAGTGTGTGCCTCGGATCCACAAGAATCTGGCTGTACATTTTCTATATATAAGCATTGAAAACATACTTGAATAATCTCCATTTCAGGAATAATAAGGTGAGATCGTTTTGAAGAGTGAGTCCAGTATGAAGTATGTGTTTTAGACTGAGCCCGTTAGAAGACGGCATGATGTGGCAACTAATAGTGTTTGATAGTTATAACCTGAGGGCAAGATACTTCATCCATGTGACACAATTCTCCATATTCCTTAATAATGCTGTCATAAACGGTTTTCAAATCAGGTATAAGCAAAAGTTGACGCTTATTTCGAAGAAACTGAGCCATGGCACTGTTCCGTGTTATACGGATACCCACTCTTGAATGGTAGAGAAACTACATAACGACCCTCTTTATTTCTTCTGGTCCTTTTCAAAAACAATTCCTCACATGTCTTATCCGAGGACGAAATGAAGTTCTTTCTGAGAAGATTCTCCACTTCTCAGAAGCGAGTAGTTTTCCGATCTAAGGACACTTCGCAGAAGCAAGTAACCACAGAATTTTGAGAAGATGTATGAATGGACACTAGCCCTGTAACGAACCACACATGTTATGTTTTACACCCGACAACATTATTAAAGGAAATAAATCGCCACCAATTAATATGTCAATCTTCGTTCTTTCAAAGAATTGTGGATCAGCTAACGGAATATCCGGAAGTTCAGTAAACAATGTATCATCAAGTGTTTTTGATGGGAGACTATCAGACAAATGAAGAAGAACCAGAGCAGTAATAGTAGCCTCAGGTTATGATTAGAAGTAGAACTTAACGCGAGAGAACATTGTTTATAAACACTTGCAGATATAACATTATTTAGGCCCAAAACTTAAGCGTTAACGCGCGGAAATGGGATTTTCAACCGGTTAAACAGAGATAAAAGAACCTTCGGATCCTGAGTCAATTAAAGCTCTAATATTGTAACTATTATCTAAATGGCAAATATTAACCATTGTCGTTTCCTGTGAAACTTCTTCGCAATTGAAAGCGGACCGTATTGGAACTGGATTCGAGTGAGTCACGAATGTAGCTGAATTAGGATTAAGTTTAGAAGTTGTAGTGACACTGGGAGTAGAAAATGATGAACGTTCGGAATCTCTATAAAGCAAGGTGTGGTGCCGCCTGCCGCAACGAAAACAGTTATTCTTGCTTTTACAATTCTTTACCGTGTGAGCCTTGGAGAAGCAATTGAATCATAAGCTCTGCTTTTTAACCTCATTAAAGCGCTGGTTATATTCCATCTTTAGGAATTTTGAGTATTTACGAATGGGATGAATTTCTTGAGGCCATAATGGGCATTTCGGACCCAAAACATGGCTCTGAAAGGCATTGACAAATTTTGAAGAAGTATCCTTCCGATTGAAGCGGGGGATTGCGAACTAGCTATACGGCTATCGAAATCAGAGTCTTGTATTTTACAGCGACTTGTCACAAAGGAATCCAAGTTCACCCATGTAGGAATCGCCGTTTTGTCCCCTAGTTCTTGTCCCCACAGAGTTGACGTTGACTCAGGAAGTCACAGAAAATCAAAAGTAGCATCCCAGCTATCAACATCAATCTGAGGAAGTTTTTGGATGGAAATGCAGGAGTTTATATCTCGCTGCAATTTCCGTATAGCCTTTGCCGATTGGACAGAGACATTGGGTAGGTTCAAAAGAATTTTTAGCTGACCGTTGACCGTTGCATTCGATGATTTTCGAATCGATCGGTGAGATCTTTCCAAGCAAATTCCAGCCCTGAATTTGTTAAAGGACTTTTTCTTACGGTCTCCCTTGCCTCTCCTTTAGTTTTTTGAGTTTAATGAAAAAGCTTCTCAACGGGGCTGAAGGTGGTATTTTTCATATATATAGCCGTAAAAAGGTCCCCGAACGTAGGTCACGACTCATAAATCCGATTAAAACTATCCCATTGGTTTCAGCCTAAAGTGTGATCCCATTCCGCTGCTCGGAATTCGGGAATAACTAGGGTGACCTTAATGGCATTGTAGTGACTCCTATCCCTTTTTATGCAACTGTACATAAATGTGAATAATTTACACAACTATGTCAAATAATATGAAATAAATAAAGAGGAGAGATCACTCTCATTTTACGTTTGAAGAAGACGGTTGTGTATTAATATTAAGGAGAAGGTATAACATGGCGACCGTGACCGCAAATAAAAAAAAAATTAACTGTTGACAATATAAAGTGAACATTTAAAACAAAGTGGCTTAAAAACTGAAAAATGAAACAACAAAAATAATACAAACGCAATGGCATGTCCAAAAAAACTAACTATTTAAAATAAAACCACAAATAACGAAAAACATAATATATATGTATATCAACGAAACCAAGGCGAGTATAATAAAAAAACACAAGGCGAATTGATATTGACTAACAATTGAACACCAAACAATTATCAAGCACCGATAACAACCGTTATTAAATACGGTAATGGCAAATGGAAAAAAGGGACGCCTTGAAATTAGGAAACGCCGCAATTTAAGAACTTATGTGCAGGAAATAATTCTAGAAAAAATATTTAATTGAAACAAATGTACTGTAAGAGAATAACAAAAATATAAAACAAAAGCAAATTTACAGAAAAAAAGCAATGAATTTTGAATTGTTGAAGAACACCTCAGAAAATAATGAAAGTTTCTGCCGTGCGGTTAATTTTTAGAAAAAATACTGAAATGTTTTTCCTTGCAATAAACTTAAGAATATGTTGTATACAACAGGCATAAATGCTTCGAAATCTGAGTAAAGTGAAAGTGCCGGAACAAGATTGTTAAAGGAAAAGTTCACTACTAAAATTTCAAAGCTACAGCAAAATACACATATCAGAAATATAAAACATCAGTAGTTCTACAATATCCTCAAATAAACAAGGACAAATAGGACAAATATTAACTAAATAAGAAGCAAAGATGAAGGAACTATCTAAAAGCGAAAAATGGAATTCCATAACACAAAATTATTATTATGATCACAAAATTATTATTATAATCGTCGTTTATAAAATTTATAAAATTTAATATCTTTTAATAATAGTAAATCACATTTAATTTTTATACACAAAATATTAGATCTAATATTTAAAACCAATTAATTAAACAGTATACATTATAGTAAAAACAAAAAAAAAAAATACCACCTTTTTAACAACAAAACTTTTTGCTTATTTTCTTTTTTAATATATAGTCTTCAAATAAATTTAAATACAACCCTCTTACAACATACATACATATATATCAAGTGATAAGTTTAAGAAATATATAACACAATCTAATTTATAAACACATTAACATATACTTATAACCAATTTAAAATTTTATAAGCAATTTTAATCTGTAGTTTTTAGTGCATCCAATTTATATTATTATATCATTTATAGTTTTATATAGTTATTTAAACATCTGGATTAAATGAAAACGTTTTAACACCTTATGAAAATGTCAGTGTTATTTATCCATACAAGATCAGAAGGATGTTTAAATTTAATTATAAAACCAATGTTAAGAAAATGTCAGATAATAGAGACAAAATTAATAGAGACAAATTGAAAGAGTTACTGCAGGACTTTGTGATGTGCACCCTGTGTGAGGATAGGGCACTGCAATAGATGATAGGGCAGTGCAATGAAAGATAGGGCAGTGCATTAAAGATAAGGCAGTGCAATGGTAAGCTGTTAGGTAATTATGAATAGGGAAAGAAGAGGATAAATAGAGGAGAAACCTGCAGCGCCATGTCCGAAAATCGAAAAAACGGTGGATGGAGGACATATTGTGGCGTCTAGGAGGTTTCTTGGACGCAAGATGCCGGAATCGGGTTCTTTTTCGTTTTAATACTTACGGAGCGAAGTGGTGGCCGCACAAAAGGAAAATTAAACACAAAAAAAAACACAAAAAAAGGTGTCCAAATTTTACTTGTGTGAAGGATTTTTTTTTTTTTAAATATATAAAACATTCCTGAAAAAAAAAAAGTGAAGAAAATTTGAAATTACATTAGAGAAAAGGAAAAAAGTAAAAGTGAACTGATTTTAAGGAAAAAAAAAAAGAAATTTATTATCAAAAAAAAAAATAACAAAAGAAAGAACTAGCAAAAACTTAAAGCTAGAAACTACTAAAATTAATATTATCAAAAGAACGTTCCCAAAGGACACTAAACGGTTACATAGTGAAGCAAAAGAAACAAAGACAAGTTTAAACTAAATTAAGAAAAGTCATATTAATAAAAATATAACAACTGCCATCACTGTCGCTTCCACCGAGGGACTCCAGTTTTCTTCCATCGAGGGACTCAAGTTTTCCACCACCAGAGACGCCACTCTCGGAATAACAGGTAACCGCCATTCGACAACACTTAACGACGAACGACCAACGGACGGTAATTTGAAACGTTATATATGTATTTAACTTTAGCCTCGAGAAATTTAGGGAAAATACTTACCGTCTAAAAATCTCAATCCTCTTGATACGTTTTAGGGCAAGAGTGCGCGTTTAGGATTGAGCTCAAACCTGTTTTCCGCTGCGTGATCATGGGCATTTTAAGTCCATTTTAGTGTTTTCCTTAGCTTAGAAAAGAAATACAGAAAGATAGGCGAAAGCGAAATATATATATAGGTAATGTTATGTAAATTGCTACCCTTACCTTAAACGAGAATCCGGACGTAGGACACGTGACGGACGGACGGCAGTTCCTGCACCAAAGTCGTAGCAGATTTATTATCCCACAAAAGAGAGAACGAGCCGGCGAATATGCATGGAGAAGAATCAATTATATTAGTTTTGTCGGAAGACGATTTTTTTTATTAATTCATTACCTTTTACCTGTTTTTATTATTGCAAATTGTATAGTCCAATTATTATAATTTGTATCTTTTTATCTAATTTTTTTTTTTGCGATATTGTATACATATAATTTAAGTAATTTATTTCCTTTCTTTAATTTTGCTGCAATATAGTACTTATAAAATGTAATTAATTTAGTCATTTTTGAATTTTTACGGCAAAATTTAGTTAACCTTTTTGTATGAATTTAATTTTTTTTACCTGAATTTTTGTTAATGTACAATAAAAATTTAATTAATTAGTTTCCCTTTTCCTGAATTTTCGCTGCCATATTGCATCCAGAATTTAACTAAAATTTGTTTATCCAGTAAACGTGAAGATTATCATTATATTGTGAATTTACTTTTTTAATAATAAAATATGTAAATTGGATATGGAATCCTAATTAGATTTTTTCTTCTGAGATATGACGGTCTAAACGTTTTATAAGCGGTAAGTAGGGGTAAAAAGAAGAAAGAAAAAGGTAAAGGCAATGTCTAGGGACATCCAACATTTTGGAGATTTTTATACGATGTCACGGTGAGGTCTCGGGACTTCTTGTGGGAGGGCAGAAACATGGCATAACATCGGCCATGGAGTTTTTATGTATGTTTGCTGACAGGGAGCTGACGAGACTTGCTTCGGGCTCCAAATTTATTCCTTTCCCATATTTTTTTTTCAGTTAGCTGGTATGACTTTTGTAGCTGCTGCACAAACCAGACGCGTTGGCAAGAACCACCCCCAAGACGGCGAGCCCTAGCCGGTGCTTACGCCAGCATACCAGCGCGGCCAACGGTCGGGTAACCCGAGTTTTACTTTACTCTGCTTTATGTGCATACGGCAGCTGCTACAAATGGCGCCCAACGTGGGGCCCGAAGCAAGTTCTGGCAGACAGAATTAGTTTATATTTTTTTTTTTCAATCTGATAGTTATTTACTTTTCCTTTTGTTGAAGTACGTATGTCCAGTTAGGTCGGTCTCAAGAGTCCCTAACTAGTAGCTACGTGGTTCAACAAGGGATAAATCGTTAATTTAGGATCTAAATTAGGTGAATCGATTAAATCGTCCTGTCTCTCGCACATATGTAAGTCCCGATGGCTAAGATGCAGGATCTGGTATCGCGTTGCGACATATGGTGAGAGTGACATGAGGATTTACAGATTCTAATATCTTTGTCTTTTTCTGGTAACTTGAAGGCTTAAATATCTTGAAATAGAGGACAATAAGGATTTTAATTGCTCAAGTTACGAGAAAAAGTCAGAGATAGCATTTTCCTTTTCTAGGGATACCATAGCCCAAGGAGTAGTTGTGACTTGAATTGATACCTACACTTTTCCATGGTTATTCTATGGGACACCAAATGCAGCGTCAATGGTGGTTTTGCTAGTCCTGTGAGTGAGTTATTTCTTGTTTTACACCTCAGTTGCAGCAAAATACTATTGGTGTTGGGTGACACAACTATTTCGCAAATTGTTCAATTATTAAGTGCCTATGGATCAGCTCCTGAAAATATTTATCAATTTTTTTTAACAAAGCAGACACATAATGAATCTCATATACATACCTTTACTTTTTGTTTTACTTCGATTTTTCCCCGAAATATACCGCTTAGTCCAGTACCTTTTTTTTGGTTCGAAAGGAATTATTTTGTAGAAACCATTTTTTTTACAGGATTTTATTTTATCTATAAAATATTTTTATTTTTTTTATATTTTTTTTTTTTTGGACATAGATTTTGTTTCTTTTTGCTTTTCAGCGTTTTGGTTAGAACTCTTAATTGTTCGTGCATTTTATCTTTTCTTTACTTATTTTCGTTTCTTTCCCCTTTTGATTGGGTTGTTGAGCAGAGAGATTTTTGGCGTCGGTTGGAAGATAATCGAATTTAGTTGGTTTTGTATTTTTATTATATTATTTTTGATTTCTTTTTGATACGTACGTTTTCTTAATGGTGCTAACTCGCCGTACCAACAAGCTTATGATGGAATCCAACAGTATGCCGACATCTACAGCAAGTGCGACTTGTGGTACGGATACTGCCACTACGGTTACAGTTTCATCACTGGCAAATCCCGCGCCTACAACTACCAGCGTGATAACCTTTTCAACGGGAAATGATCCCATTATGTCGTCTTCGTCGCATGACGTCTCCCTCGGCTCTGAAAACGCAGACCAGACGATAATTTCGCCGACTTTTAGTAGCGTAACCGCCCAAAATATTCGTCGGGAGTTACGAGAGGGTAACGCCAACAACACCATTACGGAAGGACAGATTACCACGAATAATCTTCGGCAGATCGTAGAGGCGTCAGTTAGCTCCAGCCAGGCCAGATTTATGATGGAGGTCGATAACAAAATCGGTAAAGCTCTGTCGGAGATCATGCAGGTTTTGTTGTCACAAGTAGGCCACAATCCGGCGCCAGCACAAACCTCTAGTGCTGCTCCTCCCGCCGAGAGGTTGCCAGTTAGACCTGAGCAGGTGCAGTCAACCTTTACCCAGCCGCCAGTTGGTTCCCGGCCTTCTGCTGCGACTGGATGTGATCATCCACAGATTACCTCTGTGCAGATGCCGCATGCATGGGCGCAACCCGCACCGGTAATTCCAGCTTCACCTTACATTGAGCCAGGCTTACAGTCGCAAAAGCTACCAATTAGGGTAGCAGCGCCAACGGTACCTCTACAACCGGCACAAACGCCTTATCAGCAGCACCAGTATGTCCTGCAACAGCAAAATCCGCTGTCGTATTATCAACACCCTTCTCAGCCGCCGAATCAACAGCAGGCACTACCACCGCCGAACAAGGTACCGCAGCAAAATCTAACAATATTTCAAAATTATCAGCCTTCCCTTAGCGCTCAGGCCGATTACCCACAGGATGCTTGGTCTGCAGCGGCTTTTTATCAACCAGCAGCCCGTCAGCCGGATATGTCGATGACAAGCCATCCGGAGTCCCTGGATGTGTTTAAAGTGGCAAAATGGGGGGTTAAATTTGACGGCACTAGCAAGACGATGAATGTGCAGGAATTTATTTTCCGCCTAGGAGCGCTGAGAAGAGACTACCACTGCTCGGACACGGAGATTTTGCGGTCCTTTCACCTGTTACTGGATGGCCCAGCTTTGGACTGGTACTGGGACTACCGAAAAGTAGTGCATATTAATACCTGGGAGGAGTTGGAGAGGGCTCTTCTGGCCCAGTATCGCCGATTTGCAAAGGAGTACCAGGTCCAGATGCAAATTCTAAATCGCCGTCAGTTGCCGCAGGAGCCTTTTGACGAGTTCTACCAGGCTGTAATCAAGTTGCGCAATCAGCAGGAAACCCCATACGAGGAGGCGCAACTGGTGGAAATAATGAGGAGCAACCTGAAGCCTTCGCTGGCCCAGCTAATGTTTTCGGTAAACGTTAAAACGTTAGCCGAGTTTTGCCGTGAAGTCAGGAGAGCCGAAAATTTGATAGCTGGTCAGCGCCAACTTTACCAGCAGCGCTCGAATTTTACTCAGCGTGTGAACGAAATGTCTCGTGGGGACGAAGACTTGTCTTTGATTGACCTGGCAGTGGATGCGGTGCGTTCTACGAGTCATTATACTTGCTGGAACTGTAAGGTAGTTGGGCATGGCTTTGTGGACTGTCCGGAACCTTTAACTAGGCAGTTTTGTTTCCGCTGTGGTAGGGACAATGTAGTGACACCAAAATGTCCCAAGTGTCAGGGAAACCGATCTCGGCACCCGTCTCGGCCTGGGGAGATGCGGTCGACCGATGTCTGAACCCAGTTGCAATACAACAAACGAAATCGGAGGGAGGTAAAGTTAGAGTTTTAGTTAACAACGATAGGATAGCTTCTGAAGTGAGTGTTGAACCTCGACTTAGAGTCCTTAAGCCTCTGCATATTCGATTAAAAGAATATAATGAGGCTAGGCAACGAATTTTTGGCAGCGTTTCAAATAAAATTAAGAAAGCACGCGAGCGGTATAAGATTCGACGACGTATTCGCCACGAAATTTCTTCTGCTTCGTTATACGAGGGTAAAGACTCACGTCTTTACACACGTATTAACATAGGTGGTCAAGAGATCGAAGGCCTGCTTGACAGCGGAGCTACGGTGACGTGTCTGGGTCGTAACTGTCTTGATTTTGTAGAAAAGGCGGGGCTTAAAATCCACGATTTTTCTACAGTTATCAAAACAGCGGACGGTACAGTGCACAATATCGTGGGTCGCGTACGGGCAGAAGTGACGTTTGGCCAAGTAACGCAGGTTATAATGTTTTATCTAGTGCCTACTCTAAGTCGTGAGCTATTCTTGGGTATTGATTTTATGAAAGGTTTTAAATTATTTGCCAATATAGAGAGTCTAACAACTAATGGTGTTAGTCTCTGTGCTGAGACAGATAACAGCCCAGAGGTCGTGACTCATACCTTGACGCCTGAACAGCGCCAAAAATTAGATTTAGCCATTTTGATGTTCCCCTGCTACACAAAGAAAGGTCTAGGTAAGACGCATTTAGAGATGCATTCTATCGATACCCGTGATTCAACCCCGGTTAAAGACCGTCATTACCCCGTCTCTCCGGCTGTGCAAAAGCTTATGTTCGCAGAGCTAGATAGGATGCTTGATCTTGGCGTCATTGAGCTTAGCGAGAGTCCATGGAGTCATCCCGTTACTTTGGTCAGAAGGGGTGAGAAGAACCGGTTGTGCTTGGACGCACGTAAGCTCAATGCGTTGACAGTCAAGGACGCCTATCCCCTGCCGCACATTGAGGGTTTGCTCAGTCGTTTGGGAGATACGATGTACATATCTAGTGTAGATTTAAAAGACGCTTTCTGGCAGATACCACTTGATCAATCTAGTAGGGAGAAAACTGCATTCACGGTACCAGGGCGACCACTTTACCATTTCACGGTCATGCCTTTTGGGTTGTGTAACGCAGCCCAGAGGTTATGCCGTCTAATGGATAAAGTAATCCCCGCGGCTCTTCGCGATAGAGTTTTCGTCTATCTAGATGATCTTTTGATTGTATCGCCAGATTTTGAAACACACTTGGAGTTGTTGAAACGCGTAGCCGATAGATTAACGCAGGCAGGTCTGACCATCAATGTGGCAAAATCTAAATTCTGTTTCAAGGAGTTAAGATATTTGGGTTATATTGTAGGAGGCGGCAAAATAAAACCTGATCCGGCTAAGGTGGAAACGATCACTCGTTTTGTTTATCCTAAATCAGCAAAACAGGTGCGGAGCTTCATGGGGGCAACAGGCTGGTATAGGAAATTTATACCTGACTATGCCACCATTGCGGCTCCAATCTTTGAAACGCTGAAGAAGGGTAAACAATTCAAGTTTTCGGACGAAGCTAAGGTCGCGTTTGATCAGCTCAAGAAAGCTCTGATTACGAGCCCACTTCTTAGTCACCCTGATTTCTCTAGGCATTTTTACGTTCAGTGTGATGCGTCCGATGTAGGTATTGGGGCTGTACTTTTTCAGAAGGATGAAGCTGATGGAGAACACCCGATTGCCTATTTTTCCCACAAGCTGACGCCGGCGCAGAAGAACTATTCTGTAACTGAGCGAGAATGTCTAGCAGTTGTCTTGGCGATTAAAAAGTTTAGGCCCTACATAGAGCTTATGCCTTTTTCAGTGATTACAGATCACAGCAGTCTGAAATGGCTCATGTCTCATAAGGACTTGAGTGGTCGCTTAGCTAGATGGAGTCTGCACCTCCAGGCGTATGATTTTTCCGTAGAGCATAGGCAGGGGAAGCAGAACGTAGTACCCGACACCCTATCACGCTACGAGATGGAGGAAGTCGCAGCAGATGTAAATGGGCTGATTGATTTGAATTCTGATGCGTTTAAGGCTGGTGATTACTTAGAACTTGTTTCTACTATAGAAGCAAATTCTGAGCAATTACCTGATTTGAAGGTAGTCGACGGCCTAGTATACAAGAGAGTTCGGCCTTATGATGGTGTGGTCTTAAATGAAGATTTTGCCTGGAAGCTATGGGTTCCTCTAGAATTAACCAAGACCATAATAGAAAAATCCCACAACTCTCCGCAGGCTTTTCATGGAGGCATAGGGAAGACCTTGCGCAGGGTAAGGGAATATTTTTACTGGCCAAACCAGGGCACTCAGGTACGAGATTTTGTGGCCAACTGTCAGGTATGCAAGGAGTCGAAACCGGCGAATGTGACGTTAAGGCCACCTATGGGAGCAGAATCGATTAGTGAACGTCCATTTCAACGAATTTTTGTAGACTTTCTCGGTCCTTACCCGCGTTCCAAAAACGGGAATTGTTTTATTTTTATCGTTCTAGACCACCTTACAAAATTCGTTCTGCTCAAGGCTTTACCAAAGGCAAATGCTAAAGGCATCATTAAATTCTTAATAGCTGAGGTTTTCCATAAATTTGGTACACCGGAAACTCTCGTGTCCGACAATGGTAAACAGTTTGTGAGTAAAGAATTTGCCGACTTAGTGAGGAATTTTGGCGTGAAACACATTCGAACGGCTATTCATTCACCGCAGGCCAACGCGTCCGAGCGTGTAAACCAGTCCATTTTGGCCGCAATAAGATCATATATGCAGGAGGATCACTCTGATTGGGACAAGCATCTGTCCGAAATTGAGTTTTCCTTAAGATCGTCAGTGCAAACCTCGATAGGAGTTACTCCTTATTTTGCCCTTTTCGGCATGAATATGATAGGGCATGGTGGCTTATATACATTGGCCAGAAAACTTAAAAGCCTAGACGATCCCGAGCTAAGTATTTGTCAAAACCCAGTCAGAATTTCCTTGATACGGCAAAAAGTAAGGGACTCATTGCATAGGGCATATTTACGCCACGAGAAATCGTATAACACGCGATGCCGGATAGTCAAGTTTGTCCCGGGACAAGAAGTTTACCGTCGTAACTTTCAACAAAGTGATTTTAAAAGCGGGTTTAACGCAAAATTCGCCCGTAAATTTGTTAAATGCCGAATTGTAAAGCCGGTCGGAAATAGCCTATACGAGGTTGAAGACTTGAGAGGCAGGTCTTTAGGTATATTTCACGGTAAGGATCTAAAACAATAACTTTACAGAACTTGGAAAACCGTCGCGAATGAAAGAGAAAAGAGGAAACTTGCGAAAACGCCCTCGGAGCTTGAAATCACCTGCCAGTGGAATCGTGGTGCACAGTAAGCTTTATCCGTGTTGCCGTCTCGAGCAGGCGTTCTTTCTCGTTACGTTGTAACTTTTATTACTCCATTGGTGCAATCCCATGATTACTCTGGGGAACTATGCCATTAAGAGCTAGGGGTTGTTAGTCACCTGGAGTAATAACCTCTCTTTAAGAGCGAACTAAAGCGAGTCGAGGCAAGGGTAAAGCAAATCTGCGAGTGCTTGTTACCTTCTGGCAGTGATTTTTTGTAGCTACGCAGCAGGAAATAATAGATTACATACTGATATCTTATGGACTGAAACTTACCTCAAGATTGCAGATCGGTGGACTTGTGGTGTTTCTGGGCCTGGGCTCGGTTGATCGTCTCTCAATCTACTGATAACCTTTAAAATCTGTAAGAAAGGAAATGCGTTACTATTGGTACAAACTTTGGATTTATATATTAGTGTGGATTTCTCACTCAGAAGCGGGCTACTCGGTCTATATTTTTTTCCTTCATGGCTCCCGTAATTTCATGCACCTGACGGAAAAACATTTTAATTATTTGATTAGTATTTTTATTCTACCTTTTTTATTCAATAAATAAGATTAATCTTATTTATACATTTTATATTTTTGGTAAAATTTAAGTGCAAATCGTTTAAAAGGAAATGAATGAAGTATGGGTGATTTTTTTTCTTCCTTTTAGACGATTTACTTATAGTTTTCTAGGATTTTTTTTTATTTCTATTTTATGTTAAGTTAGTTTTTAAGGTTTAGTTTATTTATTTATATTTTTTTTTTGCATTGATTTACTCTTACCTTTTGTTTGGAATTTTTGGCAGTTCTGGACCTGGGAGTTTCTGTCCAGGTCGCTGGTATTCTTTACAGCCAAGGTTGGCCCTGGCTTCATAGGGTCGGTATCTGTGAAGGAGAAGAAAAGATTAGTTTATTAAATAAACAAACGGTAGTGGATTAATTTTTCGATTGAACTCCAGTTTAAAATAAATTAGGATATTGTTTTCATTACGATGATTTTTTATTTATTCTTTTTCCTGTCACGGTAAATAATAATTTTTGTGACCTTTCCTTTTCTCTATCTTCAACTTTTTATTCCATTCATTGTTTTTTTTGTAGATACATCAACAGCATGACTATTTATCGCATTGAGCCTACAAGCATGCTGCAGATTTTAGAACTAATCCCAACCTTCAGTTGTTTGTTATGATGTGGGTTTTTTTAAGTTCGAGGTTAATTTTATTTGGTTCATATGGCTTACTTACCTTAAATTCCAGCGTAGTCCGTTGACCAGTATTGCTTTCTGATTTTCTTGAAATGGAGAAAAGAAAAAAAAAAAAAGGTAAAATTATGAATATTATCCTCCATTTATTTTTAACCACTTACCCATGAATTTAAGTGTTTCGCCTTCAGTGGAACTTCTAGTGCAGGGTCGCCAACATGCAAGTTATAAATTGTTTTAATTTTCATCTTCTAACTAATTTAATGTATAGGTACGTACCTTTATTTTTACCAGTAAATGGTCGTCTGTCGCCGGGATTCCACATTGTGATCTGTAATCAGAATTGTTTTACTCGGTTATGAATGAAGTAATTTATTTTATTTCACTTACCTTAATCCAATAATGGGTACACATAGCCAACCCTAAGCTGAAAGGAAAATATGATGAATAGTTAAATTTTTTTTTGTTTCAAAAATATAAACTTGCAATTATAGTTTTAATTTATTTTAATTTCGTTCATTAATACTTACCCATGTGTCGTAGTAATTTTTCCAGTCTTCTTTTCCTCCGTATTCGTTGGTAGGTATAATGAGTGGCCAGATCAACAATATTAGTCAGTGTTGATATTAAGTAGGAGGCAGTATTGCCATTGGGCAGTTGAGCTGAATTTCGCCGTGACTTTTGTTACATATTTTTTTCCCTCCCATCCCGTGACCGACAAGGGTCATTCGGAATGGTTGGGTTTGTGATGTGCACCCTGTGTGAGGATAGGGCACTGCAATAGATGATAGGGCAGTGCAATGAAAGATAGGGCAGTGCATGAAAGATAAGGCAGTGCAATGGTAAGCTGTTAGGTAATTATGAATAGGGAAAGAAGAGGATAAATAGAGGAGAAACCTGCAGCGCCATGTCCGAAAATCGAAAAAACGGTGGATGGAGGACATATTGTGGCGTCTAGGAGGTTTCTTGGACGCAAGATGCCGGAATCGGGTTCTTTTTCGTTTTAATACTTACGGAGCGAAGTGGTGGCCGCACAAAAGGAAAATTAAACACAAAAAAAAAAACACAAAAAAAGGTGTCCAAATTTTACTTGTGTGAAGGATTTTTTTTTTTTAATATATAAAACATTCCTGAAAAAAAAAGTGAAGAAAATTTGAAATTACATTAGAGAAAAGGAAAAAAGTAAAAGTGAACTGATTTTAAGGAAAAAAAAAAAAGAAATTTATTATCAAAAAAAAAAAATAACAAAAGAAAGAACTAGCAAAAACTTAAAGCTAGAAACTACTAAAATTAATATTATCAAAAGAACGTTCCCAAAGGACACTAAACGGTTACATAGTGAAGCAAAAGAAACAAAGACAAGTTTAAACTAAATTAAGAAAAGTCATATTAATAAAAATATAACAACTGCCATCACTGTCGCTTCCACCGAGGGACTCCAGTTTTCTTCCATCGAGGGACTCAAGTTTTCCACCACCAGAGACGCCACTCTCGGAATAACAGGTAACCGCCATTCGACAACACTTAACGACGAACGACCAACGGACGGTAATTTGAAACGTTATATATGTATTTAACTTTAGCCTCGAGAAATTTAGGGAAAATACTTACCGTCTAAAAATCTCAATCCTCTTGATACGTTTTAGGGCAAGAGTGCGCGTTTAGGATTGAG
Source organism: Trichopoda pennipes (assembly GCA_030448955.1). NCBI lineage: Eukaryota > Metazoa > Arthropoda > Insecta > Diptera > Tachinidae > Trichopoda > Trichopoda pennipes. The sequence continues at coordinate 4,290,559 of JASKUP010000004.1, read as the reverse complement.
CTCAAACCTGTTTTCCGCTGCGTGATCATGGGCATTTTAAGTCCATTTTAGTGTTTTCCTTAGCTTAGAAAAGAAATACAGAAAGATAGGCGAAAGCGAAATATATATATAGGTAATGTTATGTAAATTGCTACCCTTACCTTAAACGAGAATCCGGACGTAGGACACGTGACGGACGGACGGCAGTTCCTGCACCAAAGTCGTAGCAGATTTATTATCCCACAAAAGAGAGAACGAGCCGGCGAATATGCATGGAGAAGAATCAATTATATTAGTTTTGTCGGAAGACGATTTTTTTTATTAATTCATTACCTTTTACCTGTTTTTATTATTGCAAATTGTATAGTCCAATTATTATAATTTGTATCTTTTTATCTAATTTTTTTTTTGCGATATTGTATACATATAATTTAAGTAATTTATTTCCTTTCTTTAATTTTGCTGCAATATAGTACTTATAAAATGTAATTAATTTAGTCATTTTTGAATTTTTACGGCAAAATTTAGTTAACCTTTTTGTATGAATTTAATTTTTTTTACCTGAATTTTTGTTAATGTACAATAAAAATTTAATTAATTAGTTTCCCTTTTCCTGAATTTTCGCTGCCATATTGCATCCAGAATTTAACTAAAATTTGTTTATCCAGTAAACGTGAAGATTATCATTATATTGTGAATTTACTTTTTTAATAATAAAATATGTAAATTGGATATGGAATCCTAATTAGATTTTTTCTTCTGAGATATGACGGTCTAAACGTTTTATAAGCGGTAAGTAGGGGTAAAAAGAAGAAAGAAAAAGGTAAAGGCAATGTCTAGGGACATCCAACATTTTGGAGATTTTTATACGATGTCACGGTGAGGTCTCGGGACTTCTTGTGGGAGGGCAGAAACATGGCATAACATCGGCCATGGAGTTTTTATGTATGTTTGCTGACAGGGAGCTGACGAGACTTGCTTCGGGCTCCAAATTTATTCCTTTCCCATATTTTTTTTTCAGTTAGCTGGTATGACTTTTGTAGCTGCTGCACAAACCAGACGCGTTGGCAAGAACCACCCCCAAGACGGCGAGCCCTAGCCGGTGCTTACGCCAGCATACCAGCGCGGCCAACGGTCGGGTAACCCGAGTTTTACTTTACTCTGCTTTATGTGCATACGGCAGCTGCTACAACTTTTACAAAATTGTAAAAAGGTTGGCAGCACTTAGTGTTCGAAATGATGATTTCATAACATTTAGCAAACAGGCAGAAGATCTTGCTGAGGCCCTAAAGCGTTCACTTATCGAAGGAAATGGCTATGGCTCAAGAAATGGCTATGGAACAAACTGTGAAGGTTTGTAGGCTAAATGCAAGGTCGGATCTTGTAAAATCAATTCTGGCTTCATCAGTCTTTACTGATCCAAAAGATGTAGTTGCTAAAATCGTTATTGAACAAACAAATGAAATAAAGGAGAAACAAGTTTTTGCCATCCAGAGCCATGACGGGAATAGAAACAACTATTTTAGGCGTGAACACAATTTTAATCAGTTTGTACAAGCAATTTCGTTCGCGGTAACAACCATAGTAACTCGTAAAGGCGGAATAGTAATAGCAATTTTTGTAACTTTCGTAATAGAAACTATAGGGGTTATAACAACAACAATCCTAGCAATGATCAAGGGCTACAACAACCGTAATTTCGACAATTATCGGAATAGAAATAGTTACCGAAGCAATATTGCTTGTAACGACAATCGTGAGGCATCAATACGGACTTCAAACGGGGAAGACCCTCAACAAGAGGGAAGAGGAAAATTAACAAATGTTACACAAAATCTTCAAAAAAACAGTTTATAGTTTTAGCTTTAGTTATGCAGATTTTACAAAGATAGATTGTACTGACACCATTAAAATATGTTCCTTTCTAGTTTACACGCAGCAGATATATCAGTCTTGTGAAACATCAAATTTGAAATTTGGTATAACACCAAATACTCTTTACACAATGGGATCTATTTGTGCAAATTTGATATTCGCGATTCATGTAATTCGACAAGTTTTTCATATTGTAAACGATAATTTTAATATCCCAGCAAGCGGAATTTTTAGGCAAGGATTTTCTAAAGGAAAATAAATGTAAAATTGATTATGAAAATTTGACTATTTCGGTATCTATTAAAAGTTCAAAAGTGACAATACCCATACAGTGTGGAACACGTAACTTCACTTGCATTATACCACTAGATGTGAGGTGTATAGAATTTTCTATCTGCATGGTATTACAGAGCCCATGTTCGTTGATTCACAGGAAATCTATGATAGTATTTTTGTAGGAAAGGGAATTATTGATTCGAATAATCCTGTTGTCAGAGTAATGAATACAACAAACGACTTTAAGTGTATTCGAAATGATAGGCTAAAAACAGAGAATTTAAATCATTTTAACATATAAGTTAAGGTACATTATGTAGCGTAATGCCCTTGCTGCTAATGCCGATGCTTTGGATTCTCTCCTTCTTATGAGAGCGAAAACGTTACGACTAAGGTTTTCAATTTCTTTAATTTTTAGATTAAATTAGATTAAGTTAGTCAGTAGTATTTTTGTACTCAACCTACATATTAGGTAAATCAGCCAAGTGAATTAATAAAAATAAAATAACTAAGAAAAGTGAATTAATTAATAAAAATGAAATAACTAAGAAAAGCAAACCCATAAATTTGTTGCCTATCATTGAAGGACGGAACAAAAGAATAATTTATATTCGGTAAACATGCCTAAAGTAAGCTACGAACGAACAAAACTTCAAAATATTCTAAAGGAACAAATGCAAAACAATATACAACCTTTTCTAATGCCTCTTTGTGAAGAATACGCTGACATGTTTGCACTAAAGGATGATCAAATGACTATTAACAACTTTTACGAACAAAAGTTGAGGTTGACCGATTCGGAACCTGTGTACGTGAAAAATTATAGGCTACCTTATGCTCAAACGGAAGATATCAACATGCACGTACAGAGGTTAATGGATGATGATTTAATAGAACCCAGTAACTCGAACTTTAATAGTCCTTTAATGCTCGTTCCAAAGAAAATTTCTAGTAATACACGCGTGGATTACCGCGCTGTTAATAAAAAACTCATTGCTGACAAATTTCCTCTACCGCGCATCGATGATATGTTAGATAATCTAGGTCGAGCGAAGCATTTTTCCATTATTGATTTATTTTCTGGATTTCATCAGATTCCGTTACATGAAGACTCACGTTATATAACTACTTTCAGTACTAATAACGGCTCTTTTCGTTGGAAAGTGTTACCGTTTGGACTGAACGTTGCACCAAATTCGTTTTCAGGGATGATGGCAATAGCCTTCTCGAGACTAGCGCCAAACAAGACTTTCCTTTATATGGATGATATTACCATTTTCGGTTGCAGTAAGTAACATCATTTGAAAAATTTGAAGGATGCATTCGGAATTTTAAGAAAATATAACTTAAAAGTAAATCCATATAAATGTAACTTTTTTCGACCTGAAGTTACATTTCTCGGACACAAATGCACTACTAAAGGATTACTACCAGACGATTCAAAGATTGCTGCTATACAAAACTATACGACACCCAATGACAAGGACTCTGTTAGGCGTTTTGTTGCGTTTGCCAACTACTATAGAAAATTTATACCGAATTTTGCTTCAATTGCAGCTCCTTTAAACAGTATGACGAGGAAAAACGTCACCTTTACATGGAACGAACAATGTTAGAAATCTTTTGAGGAATTAAAATCAGCTTTGATATCACCTATAATTTTGCAATATCCCGATATCACAAAAAAATTCTTAATAACAGTTGATGAGTCTAGAATTGGCTGTGGGGCAATACTGAGTCAAAATTTTGAGGGTAGTGACTTACTAATATATTATGCTTCTAGAGCCTTCACAAAATCAGAACAGAAAAAGCCGGTTATAGAATTGGAACTCTTAGCAATTTATTTTACCATATCGCAATTTCGTCCTTATGTTTATGTAACTGATTTCACAGTAAGATCAGACCACAAACCATTAATTTATCAATTTAATATGAAAAACCCTTCTTCGAAATTAACACGAATACGGCTTGAACTGGCGGAATATTCACTGTTGAATATATTAAGGGAAAAGACAATGTAGGAGCAGATCTCTCTCAAGAATTTCAATTTAAGAAATTAAGGGCATTAACAGCCAAATACTTGCCATGACGACACGTTCAAAGTCTAAACTTTTGAATAATACTAGAATTACAGAGCATCAATCTTTAAATAACCTTGACCTTAGAGTATACGACAATTTTTTTAACAACTTTAACAGAAGTATTCCCAAAATTAGAACAAAAATAATTAAAATTGATTCGGAAACAAATAAATTGCACATAAACTTTTATATGAAGTTTAACAAACTGCTGTCTGTAGATTTTGAATTTGACCACGAAACATATAGGTTAGACTATTTGCTTCCGAGGCTTCAGGTGATAGCCAAGAAACATAAAATTTACAAAGCAGAATTACTAAAGGATGACATTTTTTTTTTACATATTACTCAATAGGAGATTTGAAAGATATCGGAAATAAAACCCTGAAAACATTTGATATTATTTTGACTGAACCCATTGAACTAATAATTTTAAATGATAGAAAACAGCAACTTATGGAAATATATCATAACGACTCTTTGTTAGGTGGTCATTGCGGTCAAAAGAAACTCTACGCGAAGATACGTACCAAATACTACTGGAAAGGAATGACTAAAGATATAGCTAAGTTTGTCCGAAACTGCCCTAAACGTGTTCTAAACAAAGTAAGACCAGGTAACGTTGAGGAACTAATTTTGACACCAACTCCTACATCAGCATTTGACATTGTGGTGTTAGACACTACTGGTCCCTTGGAACAATCGGCATACGGAAATAAGTATGCACTAACACTGATGCGTGACTTAACCAAATATTTAGTGACAGTAGCTATACCAGATAAATCCGTACAAACTATGGCTAGGGCGATATTTGAAGGTTTTATTTTGGTCTACGGGAAAATTAGTACATTAAAGACAGACTTAGGAATCGAGTTTAAAAATTCATTGTTAAAAACGAAATGGGCACTAATGTAACAATATATGATGGCTCAAAGGATAAATTGAAGACAGTGCATATGAATCGGTTGCGAAAACTTACGAATTGACTTAAAAATTAAACGAACGAAAATAACAGTCACATCTTGTTTTCCCCCGAGGGCACATAAATATGGTCTTTATAGAACTTCGACTATCTAGACACAATGCAACTGGGGAAAAAGGGAGCCCAGTCCCCTGAAGTCAACAGGGGTACAACTGGAAACTCCACTTTATTTCCACGGGAATCAGTAAGCCGCAGAGTTCGTTATTTGTCTCTTTAGACATTTAAGTGTTCTCTGACTGATTATTGAGGTTGGCCCTTTATGGGAGTACCGTGGTGGTTGTGGTTTCGCGGCCCCATATCAGGTCTTTTGTTTAACATGGTGGCCAGGATCATTTCGCCGTTAATGACACGCTAGGTGAATGATCCAGTCCAGTGAGCATGCTAGACATGTGTTCTGGACAGGAGTTGGAAAGTCTCCAACTCTTAAGCAAGGAGTGATGATTTGCAGCCCTGCTCTGGAATCATCCAAGTTGCAACTAGAAAGTTCTGTTGCATAGAATTATAGCTTCGGCTTCCTAGGACGAGCTTGACGTTCCAAATTATGCAGTGGTTAGATCCACCATCTGATTAAGGCTTCGTGGCCAGGCGCGGATGTAAATCGAATCACACAGTCACATCTTGTTGACAGTTTTTTTTGACCAGATTGTTTCTTATATTCAAGTTTCAAAGAAAAAGAAATGTAAATGTATTTCGAAAATATAAAAAACAAATCCATTGAATTAAATGTAAAGCAAAAAAAAAAAATATGAAATAGCGTTGATAGCTGGAAAGGAATAAAAAAAAGATAAGTAAGAGTAATTTAATAGGAAAAACTACTTACTTAATTATAATCGGAGAGTAACGCGTACATATATTTATTATTTTTTAATCTGCTCTAATTAAAATACCTTTTTTTTTGTAATTTTTTTTAAATTTGGAGTTTACCTCAATTGTAAAGATAAAGCAAAAACATAAACAATCACGGTACCAACTGCTTATTTTTTTTTTATAAAAAGGGGGAGGTGTAGTGACTCCTATCCCTTTTTCTGCAACTGTGCATGAATGTGAATAATTTATACAACTATGTGAAATAATATGAAATAAATAAAGAGGAGAGTTGTGTATTAATATTAAGAAGGAGGTATAAAAGAATGCTGACCACAGAAGGGCCTTAACTTCCTCTGGCATTTTTGTCATACAATTGCAGTAGGTGACATAAGTATTCCTACATTTGTCCTTAACGGCTTCCAGATTAGGTGAGTATTCTTGACCGTTTTCTTCCGCATTGCCCCTATCGAGAAGAAATGTCTCATATGCTGCCTTAACACGTTCCCGCGTGGATTCCAACTCGACCTAATGAATCTGAAGTTCATGAGTCTCCCGACTCTCCCTATAATCAGCTTCAAATTCGACAATCCTATCAGCTAAACGAATGAAACTATCAATGGCCATTCTCCGGCTTTCATATTTCCACGATGAAAGAAATTTTCTCTATATATTATCTAAATGTGCAAACCATATAATCTAATCGCTTGGATTGCGATTATATTTGAAATGCGAACGAAATTTTATATGTATATACATATAATATATATATATATTTATATATATATATTATATATATATATATTAGGTCGGGTCGATTTGTGGGGAGGCAAAAAAATCGCCCACTGCTCAGTGAAAATCGTATTCTAGAGATCAAAATAAGAAAGTTTGCCCGAGTAACCATACCTCTAAAACGAATTCTTATGTTCCAAGTTTTGAGTCAAACTTTTATTTTGGGTAAAATTTTGAAAAATCCGTCTTTGACCCATTTAGAGTGCCTTAATGTATGACCGACCCTCACTAACTTTAAAGTGCCGATCAACCCATGCCAGTGGCACACCCCCTGGAACTCCCCTGAGGGGGTTCACCATTCAAACATTTAAAAAATTAACATTTTTGGTACCTTACATGAAAAAATCAGGGAAATGGCTATGTTTTTTCTTTATTTTTATTTATTTATTTATAATAATATTTATTTATATATTTTTAATAAGTCAGAGCAAAAGTAAACGAAAAAATTAATTTAACTTAGTTATAGAAAAGAAACAAAAAAATTATTATTTGAAGTCTTTTTTACTTTCAAGTCTGGGCAATTTCGCACGGCTCTCTAATGTCGTGATAGCAATAACTTACCGAAAGAGTTTCGATTTGACGGCTCAGTTTTGAATAATACTAGAATTACTAGTTGCCGATCTTGGTCCAGTGCTGGTTTATTTATCCAAAGCTTCAAACAAATGCCGCAAACGAACCAATGCAATGGTCTTTTTAACAGCAATTCGAATCCTCGCATAATTCCAACGTGTGCTCCAGTATTTGTTAGCTCACCGTCACTGCATCGTTGAAAAAATCATTTAATTTGTATTCAGCGGTTTCATGTTGCAGTCTTACGTAACCAATAAGTTCAGAATTGGGTTCTCCCAAATAACAAGATGAGGTTCTTTTACCATCCTAGTATGATACTTCTCATCAATTTTAGCTCTCGTTAAAGTATCATCCTTTCTTCCATCAAATGAAAACGCTAACAAATTGGTAGCATCTAACCGTTTGCGACGCACTTTTTGTCTGCATTTCTCCATTTCTCTGCGAACTTTCGATTTATCCATGATGAGAGGTTTGCCATGCGTGTCTTTCATTTCAAAATCTTGGAAAAGTGCTGTTGCCAATTTTGATGCTACTCTATCAGACACACCAAATCTGTCACATATCAAGGCAAATTTAAAGCAATCGTATCTTTCTGAACCGATGGCGGTACGTATATTGAATCATCGGGATATTGGTATGTTGGCATTGATAACATAGACGTTGCTCCTTGCTCTTCTATTTCCATCACAAATGCATCCACTGTAAGTCTGAGTATGTTGATCGTGCAGAAAATCATTGAGGCGTTCTGGAACCAAGCCACATGCACATGGAGCTGCCTTCAAGTCGCATTTGCATGTTCCAATGTAAAAAATTGTTTCCAGAGATTTTACATTCTCTCGAAATTGTTGGGCTAGGTTATTTCTCTTGGTGTGGTCTTGATATTTGTCAAGTAATCTATTCAATTTATTAAAAACACTTTTATTTTCTTTATTTTCATACCAAGTTTTTCCCAAATTCAAACCAACTTATTTTGTACTTGAATAGTGAATGATATATAGGAAAACTTTTTTTGTTCTGTTTTAGCACTTTCGCTTAAGTAAAAATAATATCTAAAGATATCCAGATGGGTTGGTAAATTAAGATCAGTCAAATCACTAGACACACCAAAAACAGTAACATCATACCTGGGTGTATGACTCATTGGGTTTTCGATAGTTCTTGATGTTGTTGTTGCTTCATCTTGCGTTGTAGAGGATGGTGGATTCATTGTAAACTTTTTGATTTGGAATGGTCACTTCACCCCTAATTTTTTTAAATTATTTTTTTATCTGACTTAATCCATTCACAAAAACTGTTGCGTTATATATGGTCTACAAGACGAGGTAATAATAATGAAATGGTAATTTTAATTCTACCTGTAACCGATTTTATTGTCAAAACTGCATGTAAATTAAACGTTAGTGAGCGTCGGTCATACATTTGGACTCGATTGAGGCATTCTAAATGGGTCTACGAAATGGGAATACGATCCCTAGAATAAAATCCCTAGTGGGCGATTTTTAAATCGACCCAGCCTAATATATATATATAGTTTACATATATATATATATATATATATATATATATATATAAAAAAATAAGGCGGCGTTTCCTTCCTGGCGATATAACTCCAGAACGCACGAACCGATTTCCACGGTTTTGCATTGGTTGGAAAGGTCTCGTAAGGGTTTATAACAAAGAAAATTCAGGAAAATTTCAATAACTATAACTCCAGAACGCACGAACCGATTTCTACGGTTTTGCATTAGTTGGAAAGGTCTCGTGAGGTTTATAACAAAGAAAATTCAGGAAAAATTTCAATATTTCCCGATCCAGTGCAATGGGAAAATTGTTGATGCAATGCAAGCTCATTGTTTGAGATGACATCACCTTTGTGGCATAACGTAAAAACATTATTGCAAACAAATTGTTGCACAATTTTCCAAACAGTTGTTAGCTGTTGGAAATGGAAAAGTCCCAGTTGATACGACAGCTGGATTAATTTCTCTTACCAATGACTTTTGCCGATTTGTAGACTCTCAATTAGCTCTTATAAAAAATGTTTTCCCAAATTATCAAAATTATGCTTGGTAAAGTCAACGAGCAATTCTCGCCCCAAAGAATAATGATGTACACGCACTGAATTTCAACATTCAATCAAAAATCGATGGCGATTTGGTGACGTACAAATCCGTTGATTCCATAAAAAATCCCGATGATGCAGTAAATTATCTAAACGAAGTTTTTGAACTCTCTGGAGTTACCAGGATTGCCGCCACATAACATGCAACTCAAAGTTGGTTCAGTTATTATGATATTGCGTAATTTGAATCCACAGCGACTTTGCAACGGTACTCGACTTGCGGTGAAAAGAATCATGTCGAATTTGATTGAGGCAACCATTATTAACGGAAAGTACGTAGGTGAAAATGTATGTATTCCTCGAATACCAATGATTCCGACTGATCTCCGTTTGACTTCAAACGATTGCAATTTCCGGTTTGCCTTGCGTTCGCAATGACAATTAACAAGTCGCAAGGCCAATAGCTTAGTGCTTGCGGGACAAATTTAGAAAATCATTGTTTTTCACATTGGCAGCTATACGTTGCGTATTCACGAGTTGGGAAACCATCCGCTTTGTTTGTTTTAACGTCAGACCAAAAAACAAAAAATGTGGTTTACCAAAGGGCACTTCAACGGATAATTTGCGGACACGTATAACGCTTCGATTCAGTATTTAATTTGGATTCGCTTTCGTTTTTTACTTAGAGAAGTTCAACTAAATTCCTCTTAATTTTTGTAGTCGAAATGAATTCATTACTGTTGTGCAATGAAATACAATTTTCATTTTCCAATATAAAACAAGAAAAATAATGTTGGGGATTATTTTTTAATCCCCAAACGAAATGTTAAAAAAACGAAGCGATCTGGTGGCGACACGGAGTTCGCCGGGTTTGCTAGTATATACATATATATAAACCACGGTATACAATCGCCTGGACTGCGATTATATTTCAACTAAGAAAGAAATTTTTATCATTACATATATATGGAAAGACTATATATAATCGCCTGAACTGCGATTATATTGTTACTTTTATACCTTTTATAAACGTTTTGTTGTGAGTTCTATATTGCAAAATAAATAACACCAGTTTTTAGAGTTTTTAAATTTGTAACAATTTTATTTACTGTAACTACACAAAGCTGACACTTCAGAACAATTTACTTAAAATGCACGTCTTTACTTTATGAGGTTTAATTTTAAACTGATTGACTATCCACTCAGACGACGCCCTTTTATATTTGCCCATTAAAAGTCTAGAAAATTTAGTAATCGTGTAATCCCTTTGTATCATATTTTGTTGTTGTATGTTATTTATTTAATGTATAGGCGTATGTCTGTGCGAATATTTGTTTTTATACTGATAAAGTTTCTTCTTGGAATTTATTTATATTTGTTGTTGTCTCGTGTAGAAAAGGTTTCTTAGAAAGCTTCGCAGATGGTAAACAGCATACATGTTTGTTGTTGCCTTGCGCGTATAAAATTTCTACGCAGTTAGTAAACAGCAATTTGTTTTTGTCTTGCATGCCACGCAATAAGTAAACAGCATATCAACTTGTTGTTGTTTGATTTTATAAAATTTCTACGCAGTTTGTAACTAGAAATTTTATTGTTGTGCATAAGTTTTCTTAGCAAGCCACGCAGTTCGTAAGCATCATACCTGGCAGTTCACTTTATTGCTAAGTAATTTTCTTTTAAAACTTAAGCCAGACACATCCGTAACACTGCCCCCCACTTAAGCCTTTTCGTCCCGAACAGGCTCAACATTTCCTCGGCCATACTTGGCCAGCCACTCCCAGTGAACCACTTTCATCTTAGACCTCTGACTTTGATATTTCTGTATCCGATACACCACGTCATTCAATTTCTTAATCACCTTGTATGGTACTTCCCAGTGGTTTTGCAGTTTAGGAGACAGTCCTTTTTTCGTTGTGTGTTATATAGTAGAACCAGTTGTCCTTCTGTAAATCATTCCGTATTTGCTGCTCGATCATATTTGGTTTTCATTTTGTCACTGCATATTTTAATGCATTTGTGGACAAACTCACGAAGCTCGCACAGGTCTTCTTGTATCTGCGAATCATTTTTATTATCGCGTGTGCTGGAATCGGTTTAACGGCAAATTCTAAGTCGGCTGGTAGTTTTAGCTCTGTTCCAAACACGATTTTTGCTGGACTGCATGATATTGAAACGTATATAGCTGATCGGTATGCCAAAAGAAACTTTGGTACATGCTCGTCCCAATCCTTTTGGTGTGTACTGACCACTTTCCTGAGATATTTTTCCAGGATGCGGTTGAATCTTTCTACCATGCCATCAGACTGTGGATTTCCTTGAATATGCCCGACTCAAAATTTCCTTCCTTCACAGAACAATGAAGTTCTGTTGGAACACCATATCGATACAGCCAATTGTTCATAAATTCATCTACCACCGTTTTGGATTCTTGGTTTGGAATGGGATAAGCTTCGGACCATTTACTGAAATAATCCATTACTACTAGCAGATACCGATTTCCAGCATTACTGACAAGGAATGGGCCTGCGATATCCATTGCTATCCGCTCAAAAAGGTCGTTGTACTGTTGTAGCTTGGCACGACTTTTCCTTCCTGGTCCCTTGTCCGCTATGCACTGCTCGCAATTAGCTATCCATTCGATTACAGATTGTGGGCAGCCTGCCCAGTAATTTTGCTGTTTTATCTTTTGCAGTGTTTTTGTTACACCCAGATGGCAGCCGCTGGGACCATTATGAAACTGCTTCATTACATCTCTTATCCGAAAACTTGGCACGACGATTAAGTCTGTTGTAGTTTTTCCATCTGCACTTTCCCAATTTGGATATAGGCAACCATTTACAAATTTAAGACTATTCCACTGTGTCCAGTACGGTTTTGCCAACGGGCTTTCTGCCGATATTTGGTTACGGTCCGGTCTTATGTTCTTCATCTTGGACGATATAAGTTTTGACAAGAAGGGATCTTCCTTTTAGGCCTCAGACCAATCTTCTCGTGTGCCAATTTGGATAAGCCTCACATCAATGATGGATTCCTTTTCCTCGACTTTTGTACAGTGTCTGCATTCTATGTTGCATGGGCGTCCTGAAGGGGCATCTGCATTATTGTGTTTTCCGCCTTTCCTGTGAACAATGCTGAAGTCATAGCTCTGCAGACGTTCAATCCAGCGTGCAAGCTGCCCTTCAGGGTTCTTAAACTGCAGCAACCACCTTAATGCGGGGTGATCCGTCCTTATGGTAGAGTGTTGGCCATACAAGTATTTGACCTGTTTTTGAAATGCGCTCTTTCTTAACACTTAATTTAAGTCCTGCAGCCGCTATACGCTTGAGAACTTCATGCAGGTTTTTGAGATGGTTATTAAAAGTCTTTCCCATCACGATTATGTCATCCAGATATACTAAACAAGTCTTCTAGATGGATCAATCACTCCGTTCCGCTTCATTTCGTTAATCAGTTCTTTGACATCGTTTCGTTTTGCAAGGGGAACTCTTCTGGGTGAAATTTTTATGGGCCTCGCTTCGCCAGTATTTGTTTCATATTTCACCACTGCTGTTCTACACTGGCTTTTGTTATTTAGGGCGAAGACGGCGGTATGTTTTCTTAGCAACTGCTTTGCTTTATTTCTGTCGGGTGCTTTTAGTTCTGCTACCCATTTATTCACCAGCTCTGTTAGCAAATCCCGCTCTATAGCTGTTTTTTGGGGCATTCTGAATATGTCGCAAATTCATTACGGCTCCTGCCGGCTCACATCGACCGATTTCAGCTTTTTCGCCAATTGTCTTTTCGCTGCTGGACAGATTTACTACTCTCACAGGAACTTTCCCAGTGTTGCATCTTTTCAAGAGAGCTTTAGCTGTTATCACATCATTCGTTACGTCTTCTGGCTCTACCATCCACAACCGGCTGTCCACACAATCTGCCTCCACACGTGCTCAAACTATAGTTTTCGCCAGTGGTGGTAATTTTTGGCGTTCGATCGCAAATAGTTTCCTTACTGCGTCCCTGATCTGATATCCAAGGGGATCTCCACGTTGCGCCATATCATTATCTGCTGCCATTCACAAATGCTTCAATTTTAAACTGATCCAGGAATGGATGATGTTCACCCGGATAAATAAGCTACACCAAACGTTCAAAAAATCTTCCAGGTCTCACTTGCCTTCTGCGCCTTGCCTCGTAACTCCATTCTGTATAGTTATCTCTTATGCTCTCCGCCGTACTTGCGTTGTAAGGCCACCATTATGTCCTCGTATTTATTTCTGCAGGCTCCTGGTAAGCTTTCGAGAATTCTGGCAGCTGCACCTTTAAGGCCAGAATTAGCTCAATAGTTTTCTCTTCATTGTTCCAACTATTTTTGGAACAATGGAACTTAAATACATTATACGGTGCGCTACCGTCATAGCTCGGCGTATTTATCTTGCTGGAGTGTTCAGAGACGACGCTCACCGGTCTTTCTCGAATATGGAGGTCGTCTATTTTCGTTTTTAGTTCAGGCAATTCTCCGTCCATTTTTCCTTCTAGGCCAGACAATTGTTCGTCAAATTCGCTGACTTACTATTCCACAGCTTCCACTCGTTTGCCGAATATTTCTGATATTTCTTGAAATTTCTGATTTACCTAACTTACAAGTTTTTCTCCGTTAGCTCTAGAGCTTTCTCGAATTGCATCAATTTTCGCATTGCTGATTCTAGAGCTTTCTTGAATGACACCTAGGAGTTTGTTATTTGTAGCATCGATTTTTGCACTGTTGGCATCCATTTTCGCACTGCTGGCTCTAGAGCTTCTTGAATTGCATCCATTTTCGCCATCATAGCCGCAAGTATTGAATCCAAGCTTACATTTGTATTTGCTAATGGGTTACACGCCTCTATCTCTTCTTTGTCTCCGAATTCGTATGTCCTAATATCAATGCCGCGCTGCTTGAATTCATCAATCAACCTCCGTTGCATTCCGCTTTACTTCCCGTTGTTGGCAAATCCAACTTATTCAGCTCCTTCTTTAGCTGCACAACTGTCAGTGATTCCAACTTCATCCAAGTTGATTTATTTATTTATTATTTTTTGCAATCCCACTTCTGACACCAGTTGTTGCGTTTATACCTTTTATAAACGTTTTGTTGTGAGTTCTTTATTGCAAAATAAGTAGCACCAGTTTTTATAGTTTTTAAATTAATAACAAGTTTTTACTTTAACCACACAATGTTGAACAATTTACTTAAGATGCACGTCTTTACTTCACGAGGTTTATTTTTACACTGACTAACTATCCACTCAGGCGCTACCCTTTTATATTTGTCCATAAAAGTCTAAAAATCTTCTACTGTCACATTTTGTTGCTGTATGTTGTTCATTCAATGTATATGCGACTGTATATCTGTGCGTATTTTTGTTTTTGTTTTTATACTGATAAAGTTCATCATATCAAATTGTTGTTGTTTGATTTTATAAAATTTCTACGCGGTTTGTATTGTATTGACGATAACCAACAAAAACTAATTTGACGATTTCTTAAATCTCTTTTGGCGACTTCTACTTTTCCGTTAAAATAAAAATTTTGCCAAATAGCAATAAAAGAAGTTTAAGAACTTTTATTAAACTTGTCATAAGCGATAAGAATTGTCGAGAAATTCATTAAGATTATATTAAATCCAATATAAGGCTGAGAAATTCATTTTGGGAATTAAGTTTAAGTTTTTCGTTTTATTGAACAAAACAAAAAATGGCGCTAGAGTAAAGAAAATAGAACTTGTGATAAAAATACAAACCGAGAGTCTCACTTGTGTTCTTGCATGTATGTACTTGATAGAGATATGTTTTGCAGTATAAGGCGAATTGAACTTTATACCAAAACTGTAAAAATAAATGAATTAAAAAATTAAGGTACTTTGATAAGAAAAATGATGCGCATCAAATGGCCGATCGTGGTCTTTTGGCGTTCGACTAACTCTAACAAGGTGCCAGTGATTCCACAATTCGGTTCTTCCATCATTTTCTTTAATACCTCATCAGACATTATTACAGTCTTCTGTGTGGGGTATTTGATTTTTATCTGTGAAATCACCATTAGTGTCTTTTAAGAAGCCTGACGCTGATACGGACGAGACCTGAGGAAGCTAGCCGGATGAATAGATAAGATAATCATCAGTGCTGCATTTCTTTTATCGCTCAAGATATAATAGAGAAAAAAATATAAATTTATTACATCGCTTAGTGCCGTTTTACACGAGAAGGGGTACAAAGCCTTCTCTTTCTTTCTAATTAAAGAAAAAGAAGGCTTTATACCCATTAAAAGATTAATACAGACCAAATTCATGTGTTTGGTTTGAGAATTATTAATCGAATTCCAACGTTTTTGGTAAACCCGTCGGGATCTTCTTCAAGTTGCAAGTGCTCAGCTCGGACAACAGCTCCAGCAAGCCATCAATACACAAATTTGGTGACTTTGAACGCAACCGAAGTCAGGACAACATCATTGGCATCAGGACACGCACAGTCCACATACTTCAACAAGGACAACAGTCCTATCCATCCATCCGTATCATCAGTGGCATCAGCAAGACATAAGTTAACTGCAGTCGTTAGCTTAACATCAATCAACTCACAATGGCAACCATTCAGGATCTAATGATACAGCAAGAAGGGCGGGCAAACGAGATTGTAAGAATCATCTCGGGTATAAAAAAGCCCCACTCGAAAGAAGAACCGAAGATTTCTATAGAACCAAACGAAGTAAGCTTATTTCTATATGGCAAACGTTTGACAAGACAGAAAATAAAATTCGTTATGACGCCACGCTGTCAGAGCAATATCCTTATGTTCTCAAGGATTTGTACAAAACCACTGGCGAAAAGCACAGCGCAACGATTGAGTACATTGATTCCCAATTAACAAAATTAAGGGTTGCAAGTACAAAACCAGTTCCAGCTATGCGCATGACGGCTTTAAATTACTGCACGCATGACGGCTTTAAATCACTTGCTACAGCCAAATTGAAAATTTATATGACAACATGTGGGAGCAGAGTAAAGATCCATCAAAGTTGGGACTAAATCAAACTGAATACAACGAGCTGGAATATTTGGTTCAAGACTATCTTGTAAAACTTGCAGTATGAGCAGACAAAAACAGAGGAAACGTCTCCTGCACACCACATGTCGGAAGTAATTCAGAAGCACACTCCTCGTTACCGCTGCCAAAAGTAATAATACCGCAATTTAATGGTGACTGTATGAAGTGGCGTCAGTTCTATGAACTTTTCTTGGAAATGGTGAATAAGCAACCTCTCCCAAAGGTTCAAAAGATGTGGTACCTTAGAAGCAATTTGTCAGGGGAGGCTAGCAAACTTATAAGCCACCTAACCTTGACTGAAGAAAATTACAAAACTGCGTGGATGCTTCTTCAAGAGCGATACAATAATAAACGAATACTAGTGGCCACGTTAGTAGAAAAAATTCTAAATCAACCAAAGGAAACATTAACTCCTGCATCTATCAAGGCTATTCATGACACAACAAAAGAATGCATGTTAGCACTTAGCAACTTAGATATCGACGCAAAGTCCTGGGATGCGATACTAATCCAAATTATAATGAAACAACTGGATCAAACACTTTACATTCGGTTTATGCATTTACTGTCAAGGCCAAAGGAAGTGCCAACAATTAAAGCACTATTTTCATTTTTGGAAATGCAGTTCGAATCAGTGGAGTCAATTGGATAAAAATCAGCTGTCCACCAGAGTTCAAACAGGTCTGTTTCTTCCATAACATCAGTGGAGGATAACATCAATTGCAAACTGTGCAACAATGGTAAACACCGTATTTGTCATTGTAAGAAATTCATGGCAATGACTGAAAGTGAAAGGCTCAAATGGGTGCAACAACAGAAACGGTGTGTAAACTGTTTCAAGTCTGATCATGTGGTCAAGACGTGCACTTACAGTAAATGTAGAAAATGTAATAATAAACACAATACATTATTGCATTTATCGAAAAACACACAAAAGACGCCTAATCAAAGTACGCATATAAGACGCGATGCAACTCCAAACAATGCAGCCGCCGTTTCTTCATCTGCCGCAGATAACCAGAAGATTGTAATTTTGGCTACAGCAAGAGTTATCATCAAAGGTGCAAATGGAAGGTCGGATGACTTTAGAGCCGTACTAGATTCAGGTTCACAAGTTAATATTGTAACTGAACGGCTTATCAAAAGCTTATCACTTTCAACATCAGAAGCCGCCTTGTCTATTGATGCAGTTGGAAGTATACAAAAACGAGTGCATCATCGTGTTAGCATGGAAATGATGTCTAGAAAGAAGGAATTTTCGACCTCTTTAGAAGAATTTATATTACCAACAATTATACCAGCACAGCCAAGTCAAGGTATTGATACTTCTAAGCTGAAAATTCCAAAGGACCTTCACTTAGCAGATCCCAATTTCAACATCCAAGGAAAAATAGATATCCTTCTTGGTGCGGAGTTCTATTTTAGTCTAATGCAGCCTGGTACCTTGAGATTCGAAAATGGTCATCCCATATTCCAAAATACTTCACTTGGGTGGATTGTTGGAGGACTTATCAAACAACAAACAACTTCGGGTCCTGAAACAGTAACATGTGCAGTCTTCGACAGTGAAACTTAGAAAAGACCATTAAATAGCTATGGAAACTCGATGAGGTAGAATCAGGCGAGAAGACCCTTGTAGAGTACCCTCACTTCACTTTCAAACTTCTTTCGAGATCTTTAAACGTATTTTTTTTAGAAGTAAATGAACTCAAACATAAATTATTTAAACCATTTCAATGTCAATGCCATTGTTGTTGAATAAACACTTTAATTTCAATGAAAAAATTCTTTTTTTTGAAACTTAAAACATTTTTTTTGTCATATGATACCTCACTCCAAAGCAAAACCATAGTTTACTGTCAAGTTCAGAGACCCATTTAAATTTAAGTCAGCTTAAGCAAAATTTTATTGTATAATATTTTATTTTTAAATTTTGTTATTAATTTTTACTTGTAATAATGTTTAATTGTAAATATGTATTTTATTGATGAGTAGACAAAAAGAAAATATAAAATAAAGTCATTCTATCAGAAGAGGCAATCAGTCTTAGTCTGGTAGTTGAAAGGCAGTCATTTGCCCTAACTCAAATAAAAAAAATATATCTGTTTTCTTTAAAAGGAATCTTTAGATGGCAGGTTTGCTCTAAAGCTCTTCCCACCTATAAAAACATTTCGCCCTATCTCCAGCAGACATTTCATGGCGATCCTTAGGACGATCCTTAAATTCTGAAATCCTTTTTGAACTTATTTTAAAAAGTCAATTTTCAACCAAAACTTTAAATTCTTTACAAAAACAACTATATGGAAGGTCCAAAGAAGCTTTTCATACATCAGTACAAAACAAGACTTGAGCATAACAAAGATACCCATCGTGTGGCTATCCCCAAGGAAAATCTGAAACTAAAAACCCGAGGAGGATATAAAAAACGCCTTAGAGTGGAAAAAGCTAAAATTAACGACATAAAAAGAAGATCAGTGAACCAACAAGCAAGCAATAATTTCTCAAAAGCGTTAGCAGCTGACTTTGCTCTAGAACAAGTAAACAGAGAACTTAAGGCAAAAAAATACACCAGAGGAAACAGAAAATTTGGGAAATCATAGAAAATACAAAAAGTGACGCTTATGGGGAACTGGTTTTCAACAGAAAAGAAGGAGGAAATCATCCTGAACCAAACATCAGCCAACAACAGCAGCTTTTTAGAAAACAAAGTAATAACACTTGATGTAATCATTTTATTCACTCTCTTTATCATAGTTTTATACATTGTACACAGAATTAATAAATATTACAAAAGTTACTTGCACAAACACTTGAATAGAAGTAGGGAAATAGTTTAAGACAACAAAAAAAAAATGATAAGCAAAAATTAAATAAAATTTTTTAATAAAACAAAAATATATCATAAAATAAAATGAAATTTCATAAGTACATTCTAACTGAAAAATATTGAAGAAATTGTAAGGACTCTGTCAGGGATATTAGATAACATAAAAAAAACAGGGAACAAAAAAATATAAAATAGAAACTTTATTTTTAAATAAAAATAAAAAATTGAATTTGAAAAACTTGAAGCTAGCCCTGACATAGATTACAAAAAACTCACGATCTTAAAAACAAAATTTCAGAAATTATACACTGAGACAAAAGCACGATTAACAGAACAGAAAAACGATCAAGACAAATTCGAACAAGGCGGTTCAAATAATATTTCAACGCAAAACATGTCAGAATTCGTCAAAACAATGCCAGAGGACGAAACAATTACAGAGGACATAACAAAACAAGCAAACAAGGACGAAATACCTTTAACCAAAACTATGTTGGACAAAATTCACACCGTGGAAATAATTACAGAGGATATCATGGACACCGTGGACAAAATCATAATGCAAATAACTATTTTGGAGCTAATAATAACAATTATAATAGAAGTAATTGTAACAATAATTTTAGATACAGTAAAAATTTTGGAAGTCAATACAATCGTGGGCACAACAGAGGGCAAAACAACAACAGTGGGAACACTTACAACCGCGGAAGCTTTAATAATAATAATAACAGAATTAGAGTAATGCAAGAGGGAAACGAGTTTGCCCCGGAGGAAGGACAAACGAACGAGAGTCCATCCCCGGGTACCCAAAATTAAATATTTTTAGAATATCAAATAATGCTACGAATATAATTTCTTTAAGAGGTGCAGACTCGAATACAAATCTAAATTTCATAATAGACACGGGAGCAGACGTATCTGTCATAAAGCCAAAAAAATCTAAATGGCGACTTATTCTTCAATGACCTGGATAGATGCAAATTAACAGGGATATCAAACGAAATTATTTACTCAAAAGGAGTAACGGACATAAAATTAGATTTTGGAGATAAATCGTATATTCAAAAATTCAATATAGTAGACGATAAATTTCCTATACAAACTGACGGAATATTGGGACAGGATTTTCTGAAAGATTGCCTTTGCAAAATCGATTTAGAAACATATACCATAACACTCGTTGTTAATGATGAAGAGATCATTTTACTCATTTTATTCATTCAGATTTATCTGAAGTTTCGAATATAATTATTCCTGCAAGATCGGAAATAATTTACCGAGTAAAATTAAATCTTACTGAAGACAGCGTCGTGTTCAATAAAGAAATTCAAAAAGGCGTATTTCTAGGAAACTCCATAGTACCCAAGGAAGGATTTGCTCACATAAGACTACTTAACGTTAACGATAGTGAAATTCGTATAAAAAATCTAAATCTTAAAAAAGAACCCTTGAATAACTATTACATAATTAACTAGAAAAATAAAGATAATTTTGACAAAACACGTTTTCAAAAATTATTAAAAATTTTAATTTAGATTCAGACGACAAAATTGCAAGGGGTTTATTATATAAAATTTTCGAGCAATTCCCAGACATTTTTCATATAGAAGGGGAAACTTTGAGCACTAATAATTTTTATACCCAACATTTGAGTATAAACGATAAAACACCTGTATATATATAAAATTATAGATTACCTCAGACTCAGCTTGAAGAAATAGAAGAACAAGTAGAAAATTTATTGCAAACTGATATAGTGGAACCATCAGTGAGCGCCTATAATTCACTACTTTTGGTTGTACCAAAGAAAAGTAGCGAAGACAAAAAAAAATGGAGGCTTGTAGTAGACTACTAAAAAAAAGATAATTAATGATAAATTCTCATTAACAAGAATAGAAGACGTACTAGACAAACTGGGTCGCGCAAAATATTTTTCAACGCTCGACATGACAAGCTCTTTTCACCAGATAACGCTAGACAAACACTCAACACACTTGACTGCATTCTCCACAAGACAAGGTCATTTCCAGTTTAAACGTTTACCATTTGGACTCAAAATATCTAGTAATAGCTTTCAAAGAATGCTCACAATAGCTTTGAGTGGTTTAGATAGCAATGCGTTTTTATACGTAGACGATATTATAGTGTTTGGCTGTAGTCTAAAACACCACAACAGTAATTTAATTGCAGTTTTTAAAAGAATACGAATATATAACTTAAAATTACATGCGAGCAAGTGCGTATTTTTAAAATCCGAAGTCCATCAAAATTTGAAGTGATAAAAAAATACCCCGTACCAAAAAATAGTGACGAGGTTAGGATATTTGTAGCTTTTTGCAATTATTATAGACGTTTTGTACACAATTTTGCTCAAATAACCAAGTGCCTAAATAATCTTGTAAAGAAGGGACAATTATTTGATTGGACTGACGCATGTCAGAAAGCATTCGAATCACTAAAAGAAAAACTAATCAATCCACCTATTTTACAATATCCATACTTTGAGCAATCATTTGTGCTCACAACATACGCATCTAACTTCGCACTCGGTGCAATACTTAGTCAAGGAGAAATAGGAAAAGATTTGCCAATATAATATGCAAGAAAAGCTTTAGTAAAACATGATATAAATAAACCGGTCATAGAAAAAAAACTACTCGCGATTCACTGGGGAATAAATTTCTTCCGTCCATACCTAATGGGTAGGAAATTCACCGTGGTAACAGACCACAGACCTCTAATATCCTTATTTTCACACAAAAATCCTTCGTCCAAGATGACAAGGATTAGACTTGATTTGTCAGACTATGATTTCGAAATAGTCTACAAGCAAGGCAAAATGAATACAAATGCCGATGCATTATCACGAATAAATATAGACTCAGACATACTAAAAAAAATGATACCAGCGGATTGTGATGACAATAAATGCTTGTAATAACAAGGGGAATGTCTGCCAAAAATAAAACTAGGGTAGACAAGGAGAACTACAACTCTCATTCGAAGTCAGGCCAACTTCACTTTTGGGATTGTACGTCTATAGCTGATATAAGAAATATAAAAAGATTAAAATTCGTATACGAAGAAAAAATGAAAGGATCCAAAATACAGATACATAAAAATGGGGATATAATAGTCCGATATAATAAGGAGCCTCTGAAATACGTTTCAATCATGGCGAAACTATCATTAATAGCGACTAAAAGAAATATAGAAAAGCTAGCGCTAGAAAAAGATAATTTATTACAAGAAATTAATATTGAAAATTTTAAGGAAGCATTTAACAAGTTAAAAACTAAAAGATTAGAACAAAATTGAAGACCCTTAAGAATAATTTTATATAAAGCCCCAAAACAAATTAATGACAAAGAAATGATAAAAAATTTAATATTTGAGTATCACAATTCAGCACTAGGAGGACACCTTGGTATAAGAAAAACTATCTTAAAATTAAAACAAAAATACATATGGAAGAACATGAGAAAAATAATAAAACAATATATAAACAGTTGTAAAGAATGTACTCGAAACAAACAGGCAAAGTACATAAAAGAAAAAGTGTTAATAACAGACACACCTAGTACAAGCTTTGAAAATTTAAGCATAGATACAGTAGGACCATTGATTATATCAAATGGTTTCCGATATATTTTAACGGTAAAATGCGAACTGGCAAAATACGTAATCTTATTCCCAATAAACACAAAAGAAGCAATTTCAATCGCAAAGACACTAGTAGAGCAGATAATACTAAAATACGGACTTTCGAATACATTAAAATCTGATCGAGGTACAGAGTTTGCAAATGAATTAATGAAGAATATATGCGAAATACCAAACATAAAGCAGACCTTTTCAGCACCCTATCACCATCAGACAATAACAGTTGAAAGGAGTCACAGAGTCCTAAATGAATTTCTGTTAAACTTTGTAGAAAATCACGAATGGGATCAATGGCTACCTTATTTTGCATTTGCTTTGAATACCACACCGAACATAGATACGGAATTTTCACAGCACGAGTTAATATACGGAAAACTTCCACACTTACCAACTGACATAATTGAAGACAACCAACCAGCATATAACTTAAACAATTACGCAAATGAGATGAAACTTAGACTAAAAGAGTCACTTCTGAAAGCAAAAGAGCTGATAAAAATAACAATACAAAATAGAAAAGAACTATACGACAAGACCAGTAACATCTCAGATTTAAAAGTAGGTGACTGGGTATTTGTAAAACTAGAAACTAGAAGAAAACAGCAGAGTCCATATCATGGCCCTTATCTCATAGTAGAGCGTTAAGGAGTCAATTCTGTATTACAAATTAACAATAAGCTTAAGGAATATCATAATAATACTCTTAAAATACAAAATCACCTAAAATATTATCATATTGAATAAATTCATTATAAAACATGCATTTAAAAATAATTATATTAAGAAACTTCTAAATTTATAAAATTATTTTTTGAAAACCACTGAACTTGCAAAATTTAACCAAATTTTTTTAATACAGTAATTTTCAATCTTAACCATAGGGGTGTAGAGTACCTTCACTTCACTTTCAAACTTCTTTCGAATTCTTTAAACGTATTTTTTTATAAGTAAATGAACTCAAACATAAAGTATTTAAACCATTTCAATGTCAATGCCATTGTTGTTGAATAAACACTTTAATTTCAATGACAAAATTCTTTTTCTTTTTTTTTTGAAACTTAAAACATTTTTTTTTGTCATATGATACCTCACTCCAAAGCAAAACTATAGTTTACTGTCAAGTTCAGAGACCCATTTAAATTTAAGTCAGCTTAAGCGAAATTTTATTGTATAATATTTTTTCTTTTTAAGTTTTGTTATTAATTTTTACTTGTAATAATGTTTAATTGTAATTATATATTTTATTGATGAATAGACAAAAAGAAAATAATAAAATAAAGTCATTCTATCAGAAGAGGCAATCAGTCTTAGTCTGGTAGTTGGAAGGCAGTCATTTGCCCTAACTAAAATAAAAAAATATATATCTCTTTTCTTTAAAAGGAATCTTTAGTCGGCAGGTTTGCTCTAAAGCTCTTCCCACCTATAAAAACATTTCACCCTATCTCCAGCAGAAGGTTTATGCAAGGCACACTTCAATCAACATGTGCAGACGGACTCAAATGGCCGCTTTTGACAATCAAGAAAAATCCATCAGCATTGGGACAATCACACCAAATGGCATACAATAGGTTTATGAGTCTGGAAAAACGTCTTCCAAAGGACGAATTTATCCGACGTGAATACACCGAATTTATGAGAGAATATGAGAAGTTGGGCCACATGCAAAATGTTAATATACATGAGATACCTAATCCAAGGTATTTTATTCCGGTTGGAACTATGTGGCGTAGTCTTAGCATCGCAACTTGCCCATAAAATCAAATCCTGTGGACAGATTCCGAAATTGTGTTATCCTGGATTAAATCACAATCCTCCTCATTTAAAACATTTGTTGCAAATAGAATATCAACTATTCAATCACTAACACTAGCAGAATAATGGCGTCACGTGATATCAAAGGATAATCCTGCCGACATACTATCTCGAGGACTTCAACCAACCAATCTGCCTGCAAATAGATTATGGTTCCATTGACCAATGTTCCTTCATAGGAAAGAGGTGATATGGCCTTCAAAATTCTCACCTCAACCAAGCAGTACCAATAACACTGATATGAAAAGGGTGTTATGGCAACAACACTAACAGTAAGCAACGATTTCATATATTCAATTTAGCACAATAATTCATTTAGGACTTTGCAAAGAATTTTGGCAAACGTTTTCAGATTCACAATAAACTCCAGAATATACTCCGGACACCGACCAAAGCATATAACACTAACTCCTAAGGAACTAGACGGTTCATTGTATTTAATTATCCGAGCAATACAGTTTTCGGATTTTGCAGCAGGCATACAACAACTTCAAAAGAGCCAACCAATTGACAAAAATAGTTCACTTAACAGCCTGTCACCATTCTTGGATAAAGAAGGAATTGTTAGAGTAGAAGAAGGGTTGGAACATTCCAATCTACAACCCGACACAAAGCATCCGATGATATTACCACATAATGATCCGCTGTCGAGGCTACTGTTTATTATAATACATGTGGACAACAAACACTGCGGATCCCAAGCACTTTTAAATACTAAAAGACAACGATTTTTGCCAATAAAAGGAAAAATAACAGCAAGATCAGTTGTTCAAAAATGTATAAGGTGCACTAGAGCCCGACCACAACATGTCAACAAATAGTAGGAAATTTGCCACGACTAAGAATAGTGCCTGTCCGACCATTTATCAATTCTGGTGTAGACTATTGTGATCGCTTTTAGGTACATCACAAGGTAAGGGGAAAAAGACCAACCAAGGCGTATATAGCTGTGTTTTGCTGTTTTGCAACAAAGGCAGTTCATCTAGAGCTTGTAGCGGATCTGACCACTGAGGCTTTCATTGGGGCTCTTAAACGCTTTATTGCACGTCGCGGTCACTGTCAGAATATATATTGTGACAACGCTACAAATTTCTTCGGAGCAAAAAATAGCTTATCGGAATTATCCGAGTCGATATATGCGGATAAATCTCAGAAAAAAATTATGTCAACTTTCGGTTTTAAGGGCTTACACTTTTATTTTATCCCACCAAGAGCACCACACTTTGGAGGTTTATGGGAAGCGGCTGAAAAATCCGCTAAACACCTTTTGTTACGTAGTGCCTCAACGGAAACACTAACACATGAGGAATTAGAAACAGTGGTCAATGAGATCGAAGCGATCTTGAACTCACGTCCACTTACACCGTTATTAAATGATCCAGACAGCCTTTAAGCATTAACACCTGGTCACTTTCTTATCGGTGAGGCATTAATGTCACGAGTGGACAGCAGAGCAAAAACCCTTAAAATATCTGGGCTATCTCACTGGAAATGCATTTCCCACATAAAATACCAATTCTGGAAAACGTGGTCTGCAGAATACCTACAAGAATTTCAACAACGACACAAATGGAACTAATCATGCACTAATGTAAGAATCAGTGACATGGTAATAGAAAAGGAAGATAACGTACCTGTAATAAAATGGCCACTAGCCAGAATTACTCAAACGTATCCTTTTTTTTTTTAATAGGACCAGCACTCAGGGGATGACCCCTACGTATGCAATGCACTGTGCCAGAACTAGGAAATTAGGTTACGGGAAGGGGGAAAGAGGAAGTAGTGTCTGTGGACATTCGATTTGAACTTTCTCAGATTGAAAGTGACAGGAAAGACCTCCGGAGGGATCTTATTCCACATACGGACTGTTCTGCTGAAAAACGAATTTTCCCTGTAACGCGTAGTGCGATTCATTGGCCAATCAACCGCAAAAGGATGTGCTCTCATCGAAAATCGAGTTAAACGTGAAAACGTGCGAGTATCAGGAACAAGTTCCCTAATCTCATTAGAGCACTTACCATTGTAGTAACGATAGAACAGTGAAATGCATCCCACATTGCGTCGATGCTCTAGAGAATCAATAGAGTTGGATACCCTACTGTCAGCAATGAGCCTCTTGGCCCTCTCCTGTACACGGTCGAGTAACCCCAAAATAGACTTTGGAGCACCGGCCCATACATGAGAGTTGTATTCCATTTTCGGACGGATGTAGGTGGTATAGATAGTACGCAGATCGGATGGGGTGAAGTATCTTCTACACCGCTTTAGAAAACCGAGGCACTTGAAAGCTTCTTTAGAAACCTGAAAAATGTCTTTAGTCCAACGAACATCACACTGAATTTTCATACCGAGAACATCAAGAGCTTCCGATTCCGTTATACCTATATCACCCATAGTAACAGATACAGCACCACTACCAAACGAAAATCTATGCGTAAGCATGCACATTGTGTCTTACGAGCATTGAATTCTACTCTATTCACACAACCCCATTCCAAGATTGTCACAAGATCGTGATTAAGCGTATCATTCATGTTTTGCCTTTTGGAAGTAACCTCCAAATGGCCTGGTCTATTATCAAATGAATATGAGTGACAAATGGCGCTGTCATCTGCAAAAGAATACATAGGGTTGAAAGTTTGACAAAGAAGGTCATTTAGAAAGATAAGGAATAAGGTAGGAAAAAGAACGGAGCCTTGCGGTACCCCTGAATTTATCATGAACTCGTCTGATGAAATCCCATCTATAACAACTCGTATAGTGCGATTTCTGAGAAAACTCGATATAAATCTTGAAAAATTATCACCGACACCAAAAGCAACAAGTTTTGACAGAAGTGCATCATGCCACACTCTATCAAATGCTTTGGAAATATCTAGAGCCACCACCTTGCTTTCTCCAAAATGATGTATGGAGTTACACCATTGTTCCGACAAGAATGCTAACAAGTCACCCGTAGAGCGCCCCCTACGAAAACCATATTGTCGCTCACTAAGCAGGCTGTTGGACTCCAGGTATATCACTAGATGGAAATTAATCATACTTTCAAATACCTTAGAAAGTGCTGAACAAATTGCGATTGGGCGGTAATTATCAGGGTTGTTAGCCTCCCCCTTTTTGGGGATAGGCGTTACATTAGCAACTTTCCAGCACTTCGGAAATTCTCCAACATGGTACAATGAGCTGAAAAGGGCTGCTAATGGACGCGCTAGCGTCGACGAGCACTGCTTCAAGACCAGTGCTGGTATCCCATCAGGCCCAGGAGACTTGTTTATGTTGAGATCTGTAAGAACCCTTTTAACCGCTCGCGCTCGAAAAAATATCCTCGGCATAGTAACTGATACTCTGTCGAGATCTGGCGGTGGTTGACTGCTTTCCGGCAAAAAAGAATTATTTGCAAATATACCAGCTAAAAGGTTAGCTTTATCAACCGGGTCAGTGAATAATTGATCATTTTTAAAAAGAGTCGGAATTGAAGAACTAGCATTATCGCGTACTCTTTTAACAAATGACCAAAAGTTCTTACTACCCCTAGAAGTAGCAAGAACTTTAGCACGAAGGCGCTCATCGTACAGACGCTTTTCGCGCCTTAGTACTTTGGCACACGAAGATCTCTCCCTTTTGCGTAGCAAATCAGTATCTGCGTTTTTATTTCTACGTCAGATATTGAATGCTTCCTCTCTTGATCTGGCTGCATTTTTGCACGTCTGATTAAACCAACACTTTGATCTGGTTTTAACCGAAATTGTTTTGGATGGAATAAAGGTTTTCATTCCAAACAAAATCATGTTTACAACCATTTCCGCCATGGCATTGACATTATTATCCAAGAAACATAGTTTCCAATTAAATTGCCTAAAAAATTCGTTAAGCTCAGCCCAACGAGCCTTCTCATAGATATATTTTAGACGTTTGGTAGCTGATTTTGTAACATCGTGAAGCTTCGAATATGAAAAGGGGGCGGATATGGTACAGTGATCGGAGTTGCCGAGAGGTGCACAAACATTAACTTCATACTTTTGGGGGTGTGAAGTAAGAAAAAGGTCGAGTGTATTGCCATGGTGCCCATCAACACATGGAATGTGTGTTGGCTCATTCATTTATTGTGCAAGGTGATTGTGCGCGGCAAATAGCTCAGCATACTGGCCCTCTGTAGTTGTATGGTCTGAATGGTGAAGCCAAGAACAGTTGTGAACATTGAAATCACCAGCAACAACAATTTCACTGTTCGGGCAACTATCTAGAATCTTCGTTATGGAGTCGGAAAGAAAATCGAAGCCCGCTAGGGTTTTGTCCTTTCCGGTATTTGGACTTCTATAAAGAAACCCGAAATGCAAGGGGTATGTCCTGATTCTGAATTTAACTCAGAGACAACTTCATTGCGAATATAAATTGCAAGACCCCGGTGAAAATTAAACAGTGATAGTAGGTGATACCCAGGTAACTGAAAACTCTTTTTATTTATTGTTCCTGTTTTTATTATTTAACAAAAATTTTAACACACTAAAACAAACATTTTAAAACAACATTTTGTAAAAACATCAATTTAAAAACGAAAAACAACAAATGAACGTGATGAGAGACAAAACACTACCATCTATCCTACATACTATCCTGGTGAAGATAGAATCGTGAGGGTGGCAGAAGTTAAAACATCCAGTGGTCTGTTCAAACGTCCAATACACAGATTGGCACTCTTACCTATGGATCCCGAATCATCCGAAACTACAAGTAATAAGCCTGAAGTAACTGAAAATGACGTTCCAGAGGCCGATGACGAACCCAAAAACCAAACGACCAAAATATATAAAACCCCACCTCAGCTTAACTTTGCTAGCGTTGTTGCATATGTTTCAATTGGAGTTTGGAATTCCTATTACAAATGAGAGATTTAAAAAAGGATTGGGCCTCCACTTTGAACAGTTTGGCATGGTCACTCCTTCAAACTCTGAATGGGTTATCGTCGTTTATTATGATTAACCCCCTACTGGGATGAAACATCTACATTTATCAAAAATACAAAAGACTTGCAATCCCTTTGTCAATTAATGAGACCAAGTACAGTATGTTTTAAGATGTTCAGCCATTTTAGAAATATGAAAATGGACCTACAGCTAGAAATTCGACTTATAAGAAGCAAAAGACATCGTTGGAAACATAGCAAATTCGTTATTTGGTGTATTGCACTCTGAATACGCTAAACAGATGTCAAATACAGTAATCAAGGTTCAAGAAAATAAGTCGTACTTGCTAAAATTACTAAAAAACCAAACATCAGTTGTGGACTCAACTATTAACATCATAAAGCAAAACCAACTCATAACAATGGACAAATTCCACCATATAAAAGGGAGATAAATATTTTCGCAGATTCATTAAAACAAATAAACAATACAATAGCTCAATTACAACTCTCGCAATTGTTTACATCTGCAATTTTGAAATTGAACTTAATGGCAAACAACTTATTCAAAATACAGTCAACAATTCTTGACACTTTCATCGACACTCACAACGGGAAAATCAATGCACTCAGACAAATAAAAAATCATTTGCCTCTGTCACTTACACTTCCAGTCACATCTGGGAATAATCTACTCAGTCTATATAAGCTCATGAAACTAAAGGGCAGTCTGACTCGTCAACATGCTATCTTCAAAGTCACGCTTCCACTAATCGATCATGAAGAATTTAAACTATTTTTTTATATAACTCCTGTTCCAAGTGCTTTCAACAATACACTGGTATCAATTAAACCATGCACCAACATGCTAGGAATTAACACTGATCGAAAACAATTCATAGTTCTGTCGGCTCTTAAATTGAGCACATGTAAGGTAATGACTTCGGATATCTTCCTTTGCACGAACATTCAAATTCGTTACACCTACGAATCTGAAATGTGTTCATGCGACATTCAATTATTTAACAATAAAACTGCACATACATGCAACATTGAAGAGGTTAACTCCGAATGAATTTCACTAAACAAAAGAAATCAGTGGATCTATGCAACTATATCTCCTTCACAGGCCACCGCAGTATGTAATAAGGAAATAATTCCAATCGAAATAAAAGGTTCAGGATTTCTTACTCCAGAACCAGAATGCATATTACGACACGACTCTGTCACAATAAACGGTAAACAAACCTTATCAGCTGTAGTACGATCTTTATACACAAGCCTTGATACTAACATGTCACTGATACAACCTCTTATTTCCTTGTCGTCTAATACCCAATCAAATTCCAGCAATGTTGAAGCTTTATATGAAACGAATTTGTAGCAATTGGAGTCCTTACAGAAAACCCTACGGGAGAATGAGATTATGGAGCTCCCTAACAAATTTAATAGTCATCAAACACACTCTTATGCATTCGTCCTGAGTATCATCACATTGGTCATACCAGTAATAAAACTTCGGGGAATGAAAACATCCACGTTGGGAAATTCGGATGGACCAGACATAGAACTTCATACAAATCCCACACCTGTACCAACGCCTAGAAGGAGGCCTGAATTCAATGCTAATGTTGAGGACATACACTCTTGTTGAACGGCTGTTCAACGCGGGGGAGAATGTTTAAACATACACATACACATATAGAAACAAAAATACTAAACATACAAAAAATATATATATAGAAAACACTATCAATAGCATTTTTAATTTCTTAACCTCATTAAACATAAGAAAATATATATTTTGCTTACAATTAACTCTGTTAGTTCATTAACCGTTTTCTTTTTGCTTATTTTTTTTTTTTAGTTCAGAACCATTTAAATAATTTTTGTTTATGAATTATAGTAGCGTTGCACTTTTTTTTTTGGTTGGCATATCAAATTGCAATAAAATTATTATTAACAAATTTTAGCTTAAGTGTTCTTTTAAAATAGTATGTAAGAAGAAAGAAAAATAAAAATTGGTACAGTAGTTAAACAAGATTCTTTTGTTTTAATTATTGTGCTCATCACCCTTTAAGTTTTAAGTGCTTAAAGGGACAAACAAAAAAAAAGATTAATACAGTCCAAATTCATGTGTTTGGTTTGAGTAATACTAATCGAATTCCAACAATAACTCTTGTTTTTATTATAACTCTTATTATTGAACTTTTGTTATTGGTAGATAGCTGGATTTCGTGCAAGGTAATTTTCAGGAATTTAGGAAGATTGAACCAATCCTTTTACGAGGAAATTTGGAAAAAAGAAACATTCACAATTTTCGTTGGAAGAGTATACACAAAGGTTAATAAATTGATTTCAAAAGAGAAAATAATTATATATGTATGTGCATGAGCATATTTTCGGTGGAACAGAGAACAAAAAAAAAGCACAGAAGTTCGGTTATTTGGAAATAAAATAAAGTGTGAGACATTAATAGAACAGTACCAATGGAAAATTGTGAGAGAGAAAGTACCAAGTAAACTACCATTTGTTTGCGTTCGGCACATAATTTGTTCATTGCAATTGTTTGGATTATTTATATGAACATTATATTTTGAGAACTGAATTTAAAATTTGTTTCAGGAATTTATAATCGAATTTGTGTAGGTTCTTACGGGAACTATTCTTTATTCGTTGCGCTTGAACAGTGGGATTGATAATTCAATCGTTATAATTGGTCCCATTTTTTTTTATTAGTTATTGAATTGAGAGACTTTGGATTTATACGATAATGTCACTGAATACGTTTGACAATTTTACTCGCGCTTCTGACGCGATTTACAAATTTTAAGCAATCTTCAACATGATTAAGAAAGAGGATCATCACATTTATACGATCGAGGTGATGAGTGATGAGTTGAGGTCGTTGTGGGCGAAAGTCAAGGATGCGTACGAATAGTGTCTGGATTATATACAGACATCTACAAATGCGAAGCCTGAGGTTTTGGAGGTGGCTGAGGGGAAATATCAGAGCACTCTTAGTACATATGCCCGGTGTACAAGAACAATGAGAGTGAAGAGTGATAAATTAGGCAAAAGGTCCGGTGGGAGGTGGTGATGCTTCTGGTATGGACGCGTGTCATAATTTACCTCTTCCACCATGTGATACGGACATCTTCACGGGTGACTATCTTTCGTGGCCGACATTTCGGGATCTTTTGACGGCCCTGTATATTTATAATAGTCGGCTTAGTAACATTGAGCGTTTATGGTATTTGGTGAAGAGGACTTCCAAGGAAGCTAGGGAGACTGTGTCGAAATGTCCGTTGACAAATTCCGGATTTAAGATTGCATGGAAGTGTCTGAAGGATACTTATGTTGGTTAATAACCAATTGAGGATTCTTTTTCGCTTGGGTTCTAGGTCACCAACTCATTCGACGGATGGAGGACCTCAGGTGCCATCTATATCGGCCGCCGCTCGTGAGAATTTGAATCGTCAAGTTTTTTATCTTTCGAAGGATTCTTCTGTTTTACTGGGGACTGCCATGGTTTTCGTTCGATGTCAAGATACTACGTATCCGGCCAGGACTTTAGTTGAGCTTGCTTCAGAGGCGTCCTTTATTTCGGACCGTTTGCGGAACCATTGCGGCTTCCGTTAAATTCTACGAATGTTAGGATTTCCGGCGTTAATAGGGAAATTTCATCAATTTATAGGAGAATTTGTATGATTGAAATTGGATCCCCAACGAATGGGGAATTTTCTTTGGAAACTCGTGCTCTTGTATTGTTGTCAATATCGGAAAATTTACCAACCTTTGATTGTCCTTCAGGTATTCGGGGCAGGATACCTGATATGGTTCTACAAATGTTTTTTCAACTACTGCTACCTTATTCGAAGAGGATGATTTGGATCATATTCTTCTGAAATTTTAGGAAGTAGAGGAAACTCCAAGGACGAAAATTTTGTCACCTTCGGATAGGATTTGTGAGGGTAATTATAGAAGGACAACTTAACGGGATTCTACGGGTAGATATATAGAATCTTTGCCTTTTAAACCTGAAGTTCCTCTCGGAATTACTTTGGGTATATCACGATCAAGTGCTCTGAGGCAATTTGCGAGAATGGATGCTTCTCTTTTATGCAGGCCCGAGATCTGAGCCATGTATGACGACGTTTGAATACACTGCTTGGGATCGGGTCATATGTGGCCAGTAAGGATTGTCGATCGCGCAGTTACGGATTCGTGCTATTTACCTCACCATCCGGTGGTGAAGATAGATAGAAAAACGACGAAGCTCAGGGTCGTTTTTAACGCATCCAACCCAACGTCGAACGGTAATAGCTTAAACGACTGTCTTCTGGTAGGGCCTACATTGCAGGCTGATTTGGTCAGTTTGGTTTTACGCTGGCGATTGTTATGGTTTGTGTTTAACTATGACATTTCGAAAATGTACCGGCAAATTTGAGTCCATTCGGATGATCAGGTGATGGATTATGAGTTGCAGACGGTGACCTTCGGGTTGAATTGTGCACCATACTTAAAGATACGAACTTTATTGTAGTTAGCTGAATTCCCTATTGCTTCGGTGATTTTAAGAAGGGGAATGTACGTCGATGATGTCTTGACCGGCTCTCATGATGTCTCTCGTCTCTTGGCGGCTAGAGATGAATTAACTACGACATTGTTATCGGCTGGCTTTGAACTAAGGAAATGGATCGCATATGAGGAGGATTTTGAGTGGATTGCCGAAGGAACATTTGGTAGACTCGGAGGTTTTATTCCTGGAGGATTCTAGTTGTTCGAAAATTTTAGGGATTTATTGGAATGCGAAATTGGATTCGTTCTTTTTCAAGATTTTACCTATGGAGAAAAAATCGGGATACACGAAGAGGGAAGTTTTGTCCGTCATAGATCGGTTTTTTTGAGTTTTTGGTTGAGTCCTGTCATAATTATGGCTAAGATACTCATGCAGCGCATTTGGCTCACTTATTGTGCTCTTAAACTAGGGTGGCTCCTATTAAATCGATTTCTTTGTCCCGTCTTGAATTGTGTGCGGCAGTTTTGGCCTCGGAGCTGTTGAGGAATGTCATTTAGGAGATTGGGATCCCGATTAAGAGCAGTTATTGTTGGACGGATTCGACCATTGTATTGGCCTGGCTACGAAAGACGCCTTGATCTTGGGTCACCTTCGTGGCCAATCGGGTCTCTCGTAGCCAGGAAAATACTGGGGGTCGCAGTTGGTTTCACGTTCGTTCGGGGGAAAATCGTGCAGTCGGTGGGGTGGATGCTCTTGCTTTGTCGAGGAGTGAACTCTGGTGGCATGGCCCTTCATTGTTATGTCGGGAAAAATATAGTTGGTATGCTGCCAACCTTGAGAATCTCGACACCGATATGGAACGTCGTCAAGTGAGAGTCCATGTTTCATTTTTTTCGGAATATGAGGTTGTTTTGGAGAGATTTTAATCTTTTTATAGGGCAATTCGCGTAATCGCGTATAATTCAGGTTTCTTCATTCTGCTAATTCTGGGGTAGATTTTATTATGGGGACCACCGGGTTTCTGGTGAAGAGCTCAAGATGGTGAAAACACGTTTGGCGATAGTGGCGAAGAGCGCATATTATGCGCGGGAGTGCAGAAGTCTTATGGATGGAGTGCCCTTGCCACCTAAGAGTTCATTAATACCCTTACATCCCTTTCTCGATGAACAACAGGTGATGAGGTTGAATCACCTTCACTGTTATATCGTGAACAGTATCCAATTATTTTGCCTTATGGCTGCCGGTTCGCCAGACTATTGGCGGAATTCATTCGTTTACTTACAGTTCATGGCGGGAATCAGTTAATGCTGCGAATTTATCGATGTGAATATTGGGTACCTTAATTTCGGATATTGGTCCGCTCAGTTATTCGTCGTTGCAAACGTTGTGTAGTTGAAAGGCAACGGTCTTGCAGTCAAATAATGGCTGCTCTTCACCCTGAACGTACTACTCTGGGTAGACCGTTTACGACAACGTTCGATGATTTTGCGGGCCCATTTGATGTGAAGACTTATAATGATAGGTCGTGTAAAATCACGAAAGGGTATGTTTGTATCTTTGTGTTTTTTTTTATGAAGGCGATGCACCTCGAGGCTGCTTCGGAGATGCTTACTGAGATATTTTTAGCAGCTTTTAATCACTTCATTTCTAGAAGAGGTTGTCTTGAGACCACATTTTCGGATAAGGGTACGAATTTCGTTGGCGCGTCGAACGAAATCTCCAGGGACTTTAAGACTTTCCTGACGGAATGTCAGGCCAAGTTGTGTTTTGTGTTTGGTCACAAGGGTGTAACATGGCGATTTATACCGGTGGGTGCTCCTTACATGGGGGATCTCTGGGGGTTTCATTTTAGGAAAGAGGCACAGTGCTGTTCATATACCTTCGAGTTTTGGCTAGAATAGAGGCTTGTTTGAATTCTCGCCCTTTGCGTCCAATGCCTGATAATCCCGGCGAACCAGTCGCATTTTTTAATTGGATCGGCTATACTGGCGCCACCGGAACCGGCCATTTATGATAGTTCAATTAGTATAGTTAATTGTTACCGTAAGATGAAGGCTTTAATTCACCAATTTTGTAAAAGATGAAAGGAGGAATATCTCGTAGGTTTACGCAAACGGTACAAATAGCAACATCCCCAAAAGGAGGTTGCAGTAGACGATTTAGTCGTAATAAGGAACGACTGTAACTTCGTGGAAATTAGGTATAGTAGTTAAGATTTATACCGGTACTGACGGTCATGTTCGCGTAGCCGATATTCGCACTTAAAACGGTATAGTTAATCGTCCTATAACCAAACTTGTTGTGTTGAATGAACCCTAATAATTGTATCACTTTTTTGTCCATTTCAAATACAAACCCTTTTTTC
Organism: Trichopoda pennipes; assembly: GCA_030448955.1. Lineage (NCBI taxonomy): Eukaryota > Metazoa > Arthropoda > Insecta > Diptera > Tachinidae > Trichopoda > Trichopoda pennipes. The sequence goes on along the minus strand of JASKUP010000004.1, from coordinate 4,253,982 downwards.
ATAGTAAAATGAGTACCACTATCCCAGCTATGCAGGCCACCTTCTTCGATAATGGTCTATTGGATTATTAGGAGGCAATGGAAACCAGCCCTACGGTCGAAACATCCAAGGTTGGTTCTGACGACCTCTCCATCAACACTGTCTAGGGGGAGGTTGCTGGTTCCAAATTGATAGCGGAATTACCACCTGTACAGCCAAATGTCGCAATTTCTGGAGATAACCCAAACATCAACGCAAGGGAAGTCCTCACCTTGAAGGCTGTGGTTCAAGCTCATGACGCAGTTTCAAGACCTGCCATTTCGCACTCGGTTGTAAAGCCTGATGGGTCGAAATGCCAATGCCAATGTGGCAAAAATCACCCTCTTCGGTTTTGTTACCGATTCCGGGACATGAGCTTGGAACGCAAACTTCGTATGGTGGCTATAAATAAAATTTGTTGTGTTTGCTTGTCGAGTGTGGCAACCATCCATCTCTGGTTCATATACCATTGCACCAGGCCGTTTCATTTTCGCCCACGATTCGCTTAAATTTCCTGCACGGACGTTCGCGTATACCATTGGTTGCGGTTTTGGATGCTTGTTGTCATCAAAATCCCTACATTTAGGGTTGAAAATGAGCAATATTGCTGGATTGATTTGCAATCCATTCATGATGCATCCCAGGGAGTTCCGGTCACTGCTCGGTTGCATAGGATGAATGGCATTAGAACCCCACCAATATCGGTGGCTGATTACATTTTGGAATCATTTCAGGGCCTGAAACTGGCCGCCGGAATTTTAATCATTTGGGCAGTGTTGCTTTGGTGTTGGGCTCTGAAGTAATGCCGCTTGTGATGAAGGGCACAATTCACCACACCTAAGGACTTCCTCTTGCCCAGTACACCATTATTAGGAGGGTTATCTCGGATGTTCCTCCGTACTAAAATGTATATATCATTGGTCATTAACCACAACAGGAGTCCATCATGGCTAATTAAAATTCGAAAAAAAAAGATAAAAAGAAACACCAAAAAACCCAGGGACCCACTTATTTACGCTGAAACCGGAATTAATATTATTTAAGCATACAGTCCACAGGAGGCCTTAATGGCTCACCCGTATGATTACATATGTTTAACATGAGTCCTTACTGGCTCATTTATATTATTTAGGTGTCATTTATTTGCAACACTTCATAGTTGCAAGGTGGTCGGTAATGTTTAAACATTGCTAATTTAATTTTAATTGTAATTGTAATTATTTTTAAGAGTGTTTATACTGAATTTTAAAACTTTTTTTGACACCCTTGTTGGAAAGCTTTATTTTCAACGAGTAAACAGCTAACGGGTTTAAATGTTGTCGGCCATTTATATGAAGGAAGATTTTTAATTGTTTTATGAACGTTTAACAAAGCACTACGTGCATAGAAAAATAATTCGGATTATTAATAAAAATTTAACAAACCAAAATAAATATCTTGTGTTTCCTTTCGACGGGTTCAACAATAAGGATATACGCCGAAACAGCCGGCGTCCAATATATTAGAGCCGAAATCGCCAAACCTTAAACCCATTGCTGCCGACGGTGCCAAAGCAATTAGTGACATTCAACAGCTCCTTGAAATGGAAGGTGCATTGAATTATATTACAAGCGTAACTCGATTGGTACTAAAACTTTCACACCAAATTAACCGCAATACGATTGTTGCAAATAAATTTTAAAAGAAAATCAAAACAAAACCTTTGCTTAACAAAAGTTGAAAACAATTTCAATGAAGAAAAATATATTAATAATTTAAACCAAAATGAAAAATGATGTAAGTACTTCCATATATACATACATATGTATATACAAAATTTAGTTTTTTCTGTATAGTTAATTTGTATGTATATTTCTTACAGATTTTTGTCAATCATTGAGAGTAATTTTTGTTTTCTCTCATTTTACCAAAGTTTACTCAAAAAGTACGGGATCGCGCCTTTTGTGAGTAACATTTCTGTTAAAAAGGTTCACATAAAAATTTAAATAACCAAGAAAAGGCTGTTTATTAGTTATTTTAATCTCGTCTTGGGGCAATTAATATTTTTTACTTTATTGATTAATTTCTTATATGCTAAATTTAGATCAATAATAGCCTTAATTATGTAAATAATTTTTAAGAAGCTAATTAGAGTACCGTTATATATTTCACAAGTTTAATTATCGTGGGGAGACCTATTACATTTTTAAATTACTTCAATAAATGTATAAGTTAGCACAACTCAGGACTTCAATACGAATGTTGAAATTCAGAAAAGTCAACAAAAGAGTACTCAACAACTATCTATCAACAATTAAAGAACTAAAATTAAAAACAACTGCAACTAAACAGAAGAATTAACTATCTAAATAAAGGAAAACTCATCAATAAATTTAATTTTTTTTTATTTCAATGTAAGTAGTTGTAGTGTATGCTAAACAGGCAGTTAAGCTCCACCCTAATGTATTGTAATATGTCACGAGTGACAGTTGTAAGTTCTAATATAAGTAAAGTTACGTCTTAGCTCTCCACGTGTAATGTTAAATAAAGAACAAATATAATTTAGAAGCGATATAACAAAACGTGTTTTATTGATAAAACGTCAATAATACTATGTTCACACCTAGCGTGTTTAACATCTCAATCGTGTTTAAGCATTAAACGCGTCGATTTTGAGGTGTTTTACCATACATTGAACTTAGTATAACCCTAAAGATAAAATACAACAGTAGTGTGTGCTTATTAAATATTTAAGAGTGAGATAAATATTGAATTGGAATTGAAATTTAAAAAAGAAAAAAACTGAAGCATTTTCAAGCTTTGGGAATTATAAGAAATAAAATTAGGGGTACAGCCGATATTGAATGTTTCTGTCTGAAGCTGGTACAGAAGTATCTAATATAGAAAATGAAATTTCAGAATATGATCAAATTCATTTTTTAGTCATGACTCCCTGCTCCCCTATATAGAAAGGATTATAGCAGGTGGAAAATTAAATTAAGGATGGACACAAGCGCATCAAAAACCTATACAAAACCATTATCAGAATTAAAATAAGTAAAGAATGTTGACGAGACTTTATACTACCTTTTTGATTGTTCCAAACCTGACGTCGTTTGACGGAATTATAGAACTTGATTTATTAAAGATTACAGATTCTAAGCTCGATTTAAAAAATAAAAAGCTATAACATAAGCCTGGATTAAAACCTATTCAGTTTTTAAAATGCAAGAGTGTAAATTTTACAAACGTGGAAAAAATTGAAGTATCTCAGGAGGTATCCGAGAGATTTCGAAAAATTATAGAAAAAAGAAAGGGTGTTTTCGCTGAACCTGATGAAGCATTACCCTTTAACACAAATATTATTGCAACTATTCGCACTGAGAAGTAGCAAATTTCGTAAGTACAGAAGTTCGTAACCTTTTAAAGGATGGCATCATCCGTCCATCCAGATAACCATTTTTGGGACTGACGAATATGGAAACATTAAAAAACGACTTGTTATGGATTTCAGAAAACTGAACGCGAAAACGGTATCCCATGCCAAATGATACATACATATCCTATTCCAAATGTAAGTTTTATATTGTAGGTAGGGCTAGATATTTTACTACTTTAGACCTTAAGTCGGAATTTCTTCAAAACAAACAGCCTTATCAGTAGGAAATGGTAAATATGAATTTTATAGATTACCGTTTGGGCTTAAAAATGCACCAAGCATTTTCCAGAGAGCCATTGACGATGTTCTTAGGGAACAAATAGGAAAGCCGTGACACGTTTACGTCAACGACGTTATAATCTTTTCAAAGGATATGAAAACCCATGTCGACCACATCGCTTGAGTCTTTGATAGTATTTATGACGCCAATATGAGAGTTTCTCACGAAAAATCAAACTTCTTCAAAGAAAGGGTTGAGTTTTTGGGATACGTGGTATCGCGAGGGGGTACACAATGAGCCCTAGTAAGATAAATGCAATAACAAATTACAAACACCCAAGTACAGTTTTTAATGTCAGGTCCTTCTCGGGACTGGCAAGCTATTATAGATGCTCCATTAGGAATTTTGCATTGATTGCAAGGCCTTTGAATGATATACTAAAGGGCGAAAATGCCAAGGTTAGTGCCAGTCAATCTAAAAAAAATAGTTGTGAGTTTTGATGAGAGACAGCTTCCGGCTTTTAATAAAATTAAAAATTAACATCCGAAGATGTTTTGTTGCTTTACCCAGATTACGGAAAATCGTGACCTAACGACTGATGTTTCGGCTTATGGACTTGGTGCGGTTTTGTCTCAAAATGGCAAACCAATAATCGTGATTTTGAGAACTCTGAAGTATAGGGAAAAAAATTTTGCTGCCAGTGAACGTGACTTGCTTGCAATTCTACGGGCTTTGAAAAGCCTTAGAAATTATTTATATGGCGTTAGGAATCTGAATATCTTTAAGGATCACCAACCGCTTACTTTTGCGGTTTCGGATCGTAACCCTAACTCAAAAATAAAAAGGTGGAAAGCATTCATCGATTAGCACAGCGCTCAAGTATATTATAAATCAGGAAAGAAAAATTACGTCGCCGATGCTTTATCACGACAAAATTTTTACTTTACAAGGTGTTCATACCCTACAGGATAATAACACTTTCAGTAAGATTTCAAGCTCTGATGTTGTAGCAATACATAGCGAACTCTCTTATCCTATGCTATTAAATCAACTGATAAATCGATTAATTGTTTTAGAAATCAGATAGTGATTGAGGAGGGTACAGAGCTGCCAACAAGAACACTTGTTTTGTTTAAAACAAAAACTAGACACAGAATAGACTTTTCAGACAGAGCAATTTTGATGGACAAAATTTGTGATGTTCCAAAAGAAAATGTAGTGAATGCATTTCACTGCGAGCTACCAGTTTTGGCTTTAATACAACATATATTAATTAAGACATTTCCCTCATCAACATTTCGGTATGCAAAAAAGTTAGTAATGAATATTTAAAATAAAGATGAACAAAGAGAAATTGTTGTAACTGGACATAACAGAGCAGTTCAAGAAAATACCAAACACTATTTTTTCCAAAAATGACACAGTTAACAAATGAGGTGGTCATAAATTGTAAAGTTTGCAAGAAAGCGAAATAAGATAGCCACCCACAAAAACAAGTCATTGGTACGAAACACAGTGGCACATTCTGTGAGTTGGCGGTCAATATTCTATAAATTTTGACTGGGTTAAAATTTTTAAATGAAATTTTTTTGTTAGATAAAAGACATCCTGGCCCTTGTAAGTCAAATTTCGAAAAATAGGCGTGGTGATCATAATTCACTAACAAATGTAAGTTCTGAGAACTAATTCTGCAGCTTTAAATATTATTATCATATAAACAATTTAAATATTTTTAAACGTGAGTCCATAACAGATATGTTGGAGATCCATATCCGAAAAAAGATTTTACTCTAAATTCTTAGAAAATCTTTTTATTCGAAATAAAATAAAATTTCTTTTATAAATTTTCAATATTTATTGTGCTTTTTTGTTCTAATTTTTATATTAATTTACATAGAATACATTTTTCATTTAACTATCTTAGTGAAAATTTCCTCTAAGTATGTCTCCTGTTCATCTTCAAGGAGCTGCTTAGCGTCTTCGTCCAATTCCATGGGGTTAGACGTTCATTTTTGTCGAATGCTGGAGATATATGGATCAGAAGTGCAAAGTAAAATATTAAAGAGATCTTCATTGGTACTATATCTACATATCTTTCTTGTTTTATGCTCGCGAAAATATCTATAATCTCTTTTCCATTTTTCTTGCGCTTCTTGAGAAAGATCTCCAATCGGCAGCATATTGTGCTGAATAATGTTGTCCCCATGATATAGTATTTTATTGACTATCGATGGTATATTCCTTCAATCATATTTTTCGTTGTATACCTTCGCTGTTTCATTGGCGTACTGACCAATTTTTTCTGCAATTACCTTTTTATTGCATGACATTACTTGCAGTATGATTTTGATGGCTCAAAATTAATGTTATTTGTTTTTAGTCTTAACGGAACAAAAGATATCATAAATAAGTCAGAATCTGATATTTTCTCTGCATTATACTGCTTATGCCGCTTTTGTCCGGAATATCCATTGCATCCCCATTTAGAGATTAATTTTAGGCTACAGTCACCAAGCTTTATAATATTATTTGCGTCCAATGTATTCAATAATCTCTCCGCAGTATAATTTAATATGTCTTGCAATAACACCTCTGCTGAACTTTCTGCAATGTTTATAGAATTTTGCGATGGTAAACAATCTTTTTTAATTAAAATCAAATCTGTATATTCTAGATAAATGGAGCAATTTTTTCTAACTGCCCGCTTATGCAATTCCATATACTGATATTTTGTTACCTTGAAGTCCAGAAATATTGAAAATGCTTCTTCAGGTGTAAAATTTTTAACACCGGTTGGTGTTTGAATGCTCTTTAAAATCCTTTTTGCATGCTTGGGGCTCGCTTTCATTACATTTTCTGTTATATCAATTTTTTATTTTTTGTTGGTCGTAGTTGATAGAAAAACGTATAATTAATTAGTTCTTAAGGAAATTCTTCATTAATGCTTTGCAGCTTTCGTCTTTGGGCTTAGCTGTTCTGGCAGGTCAGCCCACATTTGCTGGTTTTGGTTGTCTTACAAATACAAGTTCGGTTGTAAGCAATTGGTTGTTGCAGTTAAACATTTTTTCCTTATTTCTATAACTTTCATTATACCGTTTATTTAATAGTGTTAAAAAATTATAAATTTTTTGAAATGGTCGCACAACTCAAAATGATATTATACATTTTAAAAGATCGTTTTCGATTTTTGTTCAAGAAAAAATTTTAGCAAGAACGTTATAACTAAACTTAGCCATCGTTTTAACCATAGATAATTAATTTATCTATGATTTTAACAATACTGATCATCTTTATTAATTTTGTCTGTTTTTATGCACATCTATTGTATGTGAATGTATGTGAATAGCAGCTACCTGTGTACTCAATAAAGTTATAATAAAAGGTCTAATATATGAGTCGAAATACAACGACTCATGTACCTACCCTCCGCTTATATGTAACTTTACCTTATTTTAATGGCATTATATTATTAGTCATTTAATGCGTTATATTAACAGTCTTTTATTTTATACCATTTTCATTAATAAAAATTCTTCGAAAAAAAGAAAAACATGCACACAATGCATAGACAAATACATGTAGATATACTGCACTCCCATACCTAAAATATCCGACATGCAAGCATTAAAATTATTGTAGTTCCTGAAGACGCAAATATAAAAAAATGAGCATATGATAACAGCACAAAGTACGTACGTTATAAGCCATTTTACGTAGTTTTTCGCAAAAAAAAAATCGCGTACATCGAATTTGGGTATATTTTAAACCTTTATTGCCGTGCCCTCATCTGGGACTCGAGCAAAGTAAGGCACGATTTTTTTAACTATTTCATAAGTTAAGAAATCATATTGTGTGAAGAAAAAATATTTTCAAAAATATATAAAACAAAAAAAATTATGCCCAATTGAAGTTAAAAAATTTTCTAAGATATTTTGAATTTCAGCTTCTCTCAAAAAAGCGCGTTACTGATTACCGTATTCGAAGAGAAATAATCGAAATAAAAACTTACATTATTAATGGAAATTGTATGATTTTTAAAGCTTACTGAAAATTGCATAAGTGTATATTTAAAATTCAAAAGCGACGGCTTTCATAAGAAAGTTAAAAGTATCTGATTAGATTGTTTTTAATTTTAATTATATATCCTTTAAGATAATTTATCAAATGATCTGTTTGACATATTAAAATGAAAAGTCCTATAGTACGTTGACTACTATGCATTTGATTGATGTGAACACTAGGAGATCTGTACTACCCCATATGTACTTATGGTAGACAAAGCAATTGAAGAATTAGAAGTTCACAATGTTCTTGGAATGAAAATTGAACGTGATATTAAGTCACAAAAGGGGCATCCAAGTGTTTTAGCTTTCTGAAACGGTGAAAGAGAAACTTTACTTCTTCTAATATCTTTATCTATACTATCTTTTTATGATTGAAAATGTAGTACACCTTTGATGAATAGGTTGGAGTCGCAAAGGTTATTTTGGAATTACTCGACCTCACACAGAAGACATCTAAAGGCTCATCTTTGACAGTAAGATATTTAATTCTATTGGGTTCCTCAAGCATTGACGTAACGTGGGCGTATTGCAATTTTTATCGTTACAATAATGGCATATGTTCTGATGAAATGAAAGAAAACAATTCTTCATACAAAATCTTGGAAAAACAAAAGAATAAAGTCTTTTTAGGCCTAATTTTAATTTGCCAGAGACTTTTATTAGATATCCGAAGTAAACTTTAGTTGATAAACGTTATAGTTCTTTTTATTGATGTATAAAAAACTTTACTTTAGATTAATTGATGCTTTTTTGCATAGATAAAACTTTTTTGCGTTTATTCTTACATTCTGTGAATACTTCAATTTCTTCTTAGTTTTTAGTGATGTTACAGTAATGATTGCATAGCAGCAGATGTGTCACATTTATAGCCTGTTTCCACGACAGTTTGAATCTCGTGCTTCGCTCTCTGAAGCAAGTTTGTGAATCATGCTGTTTACACAAGACCTGTGTTTTCATAAATGCATGTGTATTAGTTTTGTTTTCGTTGTGCGGCGTTGAAACTGATAGAAAAATTGTTTCAACCAAAAACTTCCCCCCTCACCGAAAATGCCAACAAACTGCCAGCACAACTAATCCAATGTGAACTGGCTCATTGGAAGCAATTTAAAATATGAAGCGTAATTATTAGATATCGGTCTGCCAACCCCGGTTTATGCTACAATGTTGTTACTAGAACTACTTAATATGGTGTTTCCACGGCACCTGCTTCGCTCTCTATTCTTGCTTCACACCCCAATCATAAGCGAATCAACCTGCTTCGCCATACAAAATTTTGAGAGCGAAGCTGGTAGATTCATATTGAAGCTAGTTGCGAAGCAAGTAAAAATCCTCTCTTCCCTAATTTTTATCGTAAGTTTATCTGCACTAGTTATCAAAATTAAACGTTTTTGTAAACAAAGAAAATTTACAAACAAAATAAAGTTAAAACTTAATTAATTAATTTTAATTTTATAAAATTAAAAAAAAATGGATAGAAAAAAAAAATTATACTTAATGCTATCGCGGCAAATGAGTCATTTATCTGCTTCGATTTGGCTGTTGTTATTAAACAGAAAAACATAAGTTGAAAAACAACAACAACAGTTGAAAAACAACAGAAGATATCCTTCTTGCCGCGATAGCATTAAGTATAATTTTTTTTCCTATCCATTTTGTTTTTAATTTTATAAAATTAAAATTAATTAATTAAGTTTTAACTTTATTTTGTTTGTAAATTTTCTTTGTTTACAAGAACGTTTAATTTTGATAACTAGTGCAGATAAACTTACGATAAAAATTAGGGAAGAGAGGATTTTTACTTGCTTCGCAACTAGCTTCAATATGAATCTACCAGCTTCGCTCTCAAAATTTTGTATGGCGAAGCAGGTTGATTCGCTTATGATTGGGGTGTGAAGCAAGAATAGAGAGCGAAGCAGGTGCCGTGGAAACACCATATTAAGTAGTTCTAGTAACAACATTGTAGCATAAACTGGGGTTGGCAGACCGATATCTAATAATTACGCTTCATATTTTAAATTGCTTCCAATGAGCCAGTTCACATTGGATTAGTTGTGCTGGCAGTTTGTTGGCATTTTCGGTGAGGGGGGCAGTTTTTGGTTGAAACAATTTTTCTATCAGCTTCAACGCCGCACAACGAAAACAAAACTAATACACATGCATTTATGAAAACACAGGTCTTGTGTGTTTTTTTTTTTGCAGAGCGATTTTTAGTCTGCAGTTGGCTATTGTAGTGTAACTATGAATATGAATTCAAAAGTAGATAAATAGATTTTATGCTATTTATTTTTATCTTTTTTACTATTTTATCTTTTTTATTATTGAATTCAAGTTTTTGTTAAAATATTTTTATATTTTACGGAAAATTAAATATGTGTTAATCTTTTAAACGTCTTTTTAAATAAATTTTAACGATATACATATTTTTTCAATACTTCGCTTTCCTATGAAAAGATTCTTCAAGAAAAATTAATTTTTAATAACAAAAATTATTAACAAATTGAAAAAATTTTTTTTTATTTAATTAAAATAAAAAAGGTCGATTAAGAATAAAAATAATTTTACATAAAATAAAATTAGAAACAAACATTTCATCATCACTTACAGCCACATTTATTTTGTAATGCGTATACTGTGGTGTATACCGAACGAAAAACAAACATGAAATGAATAAAAAACACTAATACACACAAAGATGTGTATACATATAGAATTTTGTGCTAAAATAATTAATATAGTGTGTTTTGGAAAGAACTAAAGTTGTGCAAAACAAATATTAATCCAATGTGAACTGGCCCAATCTTTTGAAAATCTTCCAGTTTTTTCCCTTTAGCAACACTAAATCGGATAAAATTAATCAGGGTTGTTGAGAATCCAATTCAGAATTGTAATTTATCAGAAATGAAAATCAATTCTGATATTATTTGGTGTCATGAATCTGTCTTGGTTTTGCATTAATCCGATATTAAACAAAACCCATATTCGAATCAACTGTTTTATTTTGTTTACATTTTAACAAATTTTGGAATTGATAAATTATCTTTCTTTATAAATTAAAATGGTTGAAGCGGTAGTTTTATTATTCTTAATGGAGGAATACAATAGTGAAAAAGTGAAAAGAAGAATATTGAGGGATTACACCAATCCATTGGACCTGAAATACATTGCAATGAGTTTTGCAAAGATGTATTAACATAAAAAAATTGCAGGTTTATTAGTCTATTCCGTTTGAATAAACAGGCTTTTCAAATGCTGTTGAACATTATTGAATTTCACCTACCTCCTTCAAATATTTCTTGCTGGAAATGATAGTTCTGTTTGTCAGTGGGTGAAGTTGGAAATGGATGAGAATGACAAAATAAGATATAGGAGTTATTTTTTTAATAAATATAAAATACCTTCAATAGTTGGCTGCATCGATGGAACCCATATAAAAATTATAAAGTCTTCTGTTGACGAGCATTTATTTCTTAATAGGAAAGGATATTTTAGTATGAACGCCATGGTTGTAAGTAGATACTATTAAATACATATGTACGAGAAACTTATTTTTACTTTTAATTGTTCCTTGGAAGATATGTGATAGTGACATGGTGATTCCAGCAGTAAACGCACGTTATCCTGGCTCCAGTCACGACGCTTCTGTTTGGACCATAAGCAAATCCCGTCAGAATATAAAAGTGGCGATCGAACGTCAAGATTATTAGGAGATTGGGGGTATGCAATAGAGTCTGTTTTTATTAACTCCTTACAGAAATAAAGCAGAAGAGCCTTTCGACGACAATACTTCTTCGCCTAGAGCGACACTTCAAAACGAAGGACAACGGATAAGAGATAAAACACGCTATAAAATTGATTTATTTCATTTTATTAAAATAAAAATATTAATATTTCTATCTTTCCCCCTATTTGTGTATTAAAATAATAAGTAAAAGTTTTTTCATATTTCATTTTTTATTTAATAAATTCTTTTTTACTTACATTGTAAAGCCAATCGCTTAAATTATATAAAACCGTATAAAAATCTGATCAGATTGATTCTGACAAAAAAACGATAAAAATAGATTCTGCGACACCAAATTCCGACAACAATTCTGATTCGAACATAAAACGAATAACATCTGTTTCTATAACACCAAAATCAACTTTTTGTCGGTTTCAATTCTTATTCTGATAACAATCAGATTCTACAACCACCCTGAATGTTTCTTCTACTGTTGAATAAGATTAGAATTTCCAAGACATATAGCTGTATATTTACAGCCGTATACATAAAAACATAAAGCAGGTTTAACTGCCGTTGTTGAACACAATTCAAAAAACGCTTTTACCTTAAAATACCTTTGTTAACTTTAAAGTAGGAAAAACCTACAATAAATTGACAGTTCAATTTTATTATTGAAAGTTTAAAAACAAAACAAATTAGGTCTGTCTGCATACTTTTCCAGTAGCAAATACTCACTCAATTTTTTTGGGAGAGTAAGAACAATGTTACTCTGTCGGCTGAGAAAATCTGAAAAAGTACGCAGACAGTATCAAGCACAGGCTAAGCAGACATGAAGAAACTGGCACATAGAAAAAATTAAATCAAGTTTTCTCAGAGTTCTCAAGAAAGAGACAAATATAGTTAAAGATAGTACAAATATACTATAAGAAAATGGGAAAATAAACAAAAACTTGAAGAACGACAAGTATTAAACAATTTTTGCAGCAAAAAGTAATTTTATTTCTTAAATTTTTATTAATACATGATAAATGAAGTGAAAATGTGATTTTAATTGGTTTCATGAGTAAAGTAAAACATATAAAAATAAAAATATCATGAAACATGCAGTGTTTTATGAACGCAAAAGTGGTGCACTGTGACGAAATCCATTGTTTGTTAACAAACAATATAAAAGAAAATGTTAGAAAAAAGCCTGTATTTATCTGGTGAAATTATTCGTAAATATTGCCTAGTACACACTTTGTTTGCTCTTGCGCTATTAGATTGGCTGCTCAAAGTTGGCTGATCTTACGAAAGCTGATAATTATGTGTTTGAAGCGGAACTTCCAAATGATGAGTGCAAGCAATTTTACTTTTTCCAAAACAGGAATCCAATTAGTAATTTGCAACCACAACCACCTCAGCCTAAGCAGCCGTACACATTATAAAAAGTTAGTGTAGTAAATTCTCTTCTAAATTGAACTTATTAAGAAATTCACTATTAATAATTCACTGATTTTTAATTTTAGAAAAGATTCTATTTGGGCAAAGAATCAGTGAAAACCCAAGTGTGCAAGGGAGCATTCTACCTCTATGTCAAGTGTTGCTGTTAATGGCTAGCAAATTTAATTTTCCTAAAACATGAATCTTAACAGTTACGCCGGAATTTCCACTAGTCCTTAAATAACACAAGAAGTATTACAGGTAAACAACTAAATCAAACCTATTAAATAATTAACTAATTCTTGATTTTTAATTTTAGTAAAGATTCTACCGGACGCTCATGTTAATTATGCTACTGCAATCCTGAAATTATTCCTATATATTAGGTTGTAACCATAACCATCTCAACCACAACCTCATCTACTACAAAACTTAATTTAGCAGTTAAGTCAATATTTTTATTTAATGTTTTTTTATTTTTATAAGATAAATATATACATAAATACAAACTATACAATACAACTTAGACTGTGCCTATAAATAAATTAATAAATATTAAATTATTTTTAAAAAATTTTGTAAAGTTTACAAAAAACCTACCCTTATTTGTTCACGTAAAATCTGTTTAATTCCTTTTTGCGCTAGAAACACATAATCAAAACAAAACTCGCGACTCAAAGTTTTGCGAAAAAGAGATAGTATATACAGCGCGTTGTGTCGCGTCTGTGTTGGTTTGTGGTATCCAGTGAAATTTTGCAAGAAAACAGCTGATCGATGTGTAAACAATTGAAATAATAAAGCAAAAGAATTGTGGCGCATGTGTACGGAACGTTTGAACGTTTCTACCATGAAATAAAATGTTTTGTTTATTATAATTTATTATAAACATTAAAAATAAACACATTTCTAACTACTTACTTCTGCCATTGCTATATTTCAATTTTTATTTTCACTTCACAACAATTATTTAATTCAAACACTATATGAAAACAGCTGTTCAAAGTAGTTGCAAAATCTTGCAAGCAGAAATTTCTCCAGTAACATTTTGCAAGTTCTCTGACTTTTAACTGTCAAAAAATTATCTTTTTACCTCTCCTTTTGCAAGTGATTTCGAGTACGTAGACAACATTTTGCACAAAACGATGCAAAATATGTGTACGCAGACAGACCTATTGTGTTTACAATAAACTGAGCCGTTTATTTTAAAAATTTTTTTTTTTTTTTGTTAACTCTCAAAATTATTTATTGTATCTTCTATAAAAAGAACTAACAATAAGTTTTAAAATCTTAAATTCTAAAAGAAGTTACATCAGTCCCGACCATGTCAGAACTAACCTTTTGGGTAAAAAAAGAAAAAAATTGACATTAAAAAAAAAACAAAACAAATGTTTCTAAGATGTGTCATCTGTAGCATTGAGGATTAAAGCTGCGGTATCCCTCTTTTTTAATCGGCTATGTCCACTATAATCCAAGATATTGCGAGCAAGGGGATTAGGATGGTCTTCGAGCTTCATCAAGTATTTGCCTGCGTATTTGATGATTTCTGTAGTCACCAGCGGTATGTCTAAATCACAATGTATGTTTGAATTTCTGATGTACCATGGTGCGGAAGTTATCAACCGTAAAATTTTATTTTGCATACGTTGGATTCTATCTACGTTTGAAGCTGAGGCAGTGCCCCAAAGCTGGATTCCATAAGACCATATTGGTTTCAGAATACTCTTGTAAATTAGAAGTTTGCAATCTAGGCCAAGTCTCGAGTTCCTGCCAATGAGCCAGTGTAATTGTGTTAGCTTAAGTTTCATTTGTGTTAGCTTTGAGTCAATATGATGTTTCCATGTAAGGCGACGATCAAGATATATACCAAGATATCTCACATAATTATGGTGAGGAACAATGTGATTATTGATTCGAACGGGTGAACAATTATCTCTTCGCAGGGTGAAAGTCACATGAATGCACTTTTGAACGTTCACTTTAATTCTCCATAATTTTAACCACAACTCCAACTGAGTTATATGTTGCTGAAGATTTATTGAGGCTTGATAGGAGTTTTCGTGCGAACTTAGACACGCTGTATCATCAGCAAACGTAGAAGTGTGGACAGTTTCACTTACAGGCATATCGCAGGTATATATCAAATATAAAACTGGTCCAAGAATGCTACCTTGTGGTACACCTGAGGAAATTGGTTTGGATACACTTACGAAGTCTCCTTCAACGACAGCAAATTTTCGTCCAATTATGTAGCTTTTCAGTAGGTTGCTCATATTACAAGGCAAGTGAGCGGTAAGTTTTAGGAATAGACCTTCATGCCAAACTTTGTCAAAAGCCTGTGAAACATCAATAAAAATAGCTGAACAATACTTCTTCTCTTCAAAAGTCCTTCTTATCACCTGAACCAATCTATGGGTTTGCTCAATTGTGCTATGTCTACTTCTAAAACCAAATTGATGGTTTGGGATACACCCACTATCCCTTAGCATTGGAGACAATTTATCCATAAGCAACTTTTCGAAAACCTTTGAAATAGTTGGTAATAGACTTATGGGTCTATATGACTCGGTTTTGGTTAGGTCTTTACCCGGTTTTGGAATCATTTTAACTTTAGAAATCTTCCAGTGGTCAGGATAGTATTCAAGCCGTAAAATGGCATTAAAAATGAATAGCATGATTCTGACTGCAATATTGGGGAGCTCCTTCAACATTTTGTTACTTATGCCGTCCATACCAGGAGCTTTTTTCGGATTTACTTCAGAAATTAGCTTTTGTACCTCACGCAACTTAAACTTTAAGGGTCGAGGGGGTAATCCAACTACGCTTGGCAAACTAACATCATCAGTACATATGTGTGGGGTGAATACATCTTTCAAGTAATCGGCAAATAAGTCACCTTTTTCAGCGTCCCTTCTTGCCCAATCTCCACTGATATTACGTAGGGGTGGCTTGTACTCAACGGGCCTTTTAAGGTTTTTTGTAGCACGCCATAAAGAATAGTTGGAGTTTGGTGTAGCATCGAGGCCCTCCAGATATTTCTCGAAAGATGCAGTTTTTTCATATGCTAGTAAGTCTCTAAGCCGCTTTGTGCATTCTCTAAGTCTCTGCCTCTGCAGGGGCGATCTGTGTTGTTGCCAATCTCTTCTAGCTCTTCGTTTTTCCGTTACGAGACGTTCAATGTCTGCAGAATAGATGTGACCTAAAGTAGTCTGCGGATGTTTAGTTGTTGCAAACTGTGCTGCTTGTTTAATATTTTCACTAAAAGTTGCAAGGCTACACTCCACATCCTCCTTTGTTTCTAGCAAAATATTCTCCGAACAATGGGTGCTGAGATATTTTTTAAAACTCAACCAGTTGATGCGACTGATCATATTTGTATCAGGAAAAAACAAATGTCTTCTAAGCGGGCTGCAAATAGTTACAATGGTTGGAGAATGATCCGATGATAAATCCATGGAAGATTCTACAGTGACTAAATTTCTTGAAATATTTTTTGTGACAGCAAAATCTATTACATCCGGAATTTTTTGTCTGTCGGTAGGCCAGTATGTAGGCTGACCACTCGAAGCAACATCTAAATCATTACTGCTAATAGCGTTGTACAATGCTCGGCCCCTAGGTGTAATTAAGCGCGAACCCCAGTAATTGTGTTTCGCATTATAATCGCCAGCTGCCAGAAAACATGGTCCAAGACCTTTAAAAAATTTTTTATACTGCTCTTCGGTTATTAAAAACCTGGGAGGAGAGTAGACTGATGATATTACTATATCATTTAAAAGATTTTCAACACAAATAGTTGTGGCTTGCAAATAGTCTTCTTGCTTGCTGTCTAAAAAATGGTGTTTCAGTCTAGACTTTATTAAAATTGCTGAGCCGCCGCATGCTCTACCTCTCGGATCCTTTGTATCATAAAATGTGAATCCATTAATTTTAAAAATACCCCTTGTGGTCAAATGCGTTTCAGAGACCAGCATGATGTCAATGTTATTTTCCGTGAGGAAGTATTCGAGTTCGTTTTTATGTTGGCGAATGCCATTTGCATTCCAGAAACATATGTTCAACGAATTCATTTTCTATTTACGATTGCCTGAAGCAAAGTAGTCTGCATTTGCAGCATTTGTTGCATCATGCTAGTCATACTAGTTGTGAAATTGTTTATTGTCTGCACAAGGTTGTCAATAGTAGCTGCAAGACGAGTAAAATTGAAGCTTGAGTTAGCGTCTGCATTGGTATTTGCTGATAGAACATTTTTTGGTGGAACAGTGTTGATTTTTAAGGCGTCGGCATACGACACATGAGTATTGATTGGTCGGACCATTTGGGGATACGAAGTAGATAAAATATGCTGTTTTTGGGCCGATGTAACTTTAGGTGCCGGTGTTGCACCCTGTCTTATGAAAGAATAAACGGGGCAACCTCTGTAGTTTGCAGTGTGATTACCGCCACAATTACTGCATTTTTTAAGGTTTGTTTCCCCTTTAGGTTTATTGCAACTAGCAGTAGCATGCAATTCTCCGCATATAACGCAAACAGATGGAAGTTTGCAGTATGTATTTGTGTGCCCAAACTCTTGACAGTTGTGACACTGTACGGGCCCTGAACGTTTGCGGGGTTCTTCTACCGTGATTTTTCTATGCAGAAGATATTGCAAATTGTAAATTGGGTGAGTTTCATTTTTCTTCAATTTTATGTCATTGGGCTCCAATTCTACTCGGAACAGAGGTTGTGGTATTTTCTCCCTATTAATTATGTTTACGACATTTTTAATTTTGAAACCTTGATCAATGAGGGCACCTTTGATTTCGTTTGGTTCAACACTTGGATCTACGCCCTTTACTACAACTTGCAAACCTTTTGCACTTTTAAGCTGATATGTATAAAAGCTTAATTTACTCTTTTCAAGTTCATTAACCACTTTACGGAAATTCGCCTCTTCGTGAACCTGTATTTTGGTTTCATCAATTTTGCCACGTTTTATTGGCATGACATAAAACGTTTTATCACCAATAGTCGAAATTAATTTCTTAACAAGGGCGTTTGAATTTTTTTCCCTCAAATAGATCGGTGAAGGTTTAGAGGATTTGGTTGTGCAGACAGATTTCTCGTTGTCGTCTTGTAACAAAGAAAATCGATTTTGAGAAATTACTGAGGCGGCGTCACTATTTCTGGATAACTTTCGAACTGATGCGACCTGGGACGATTTGGGACTTCGCCCACGTTTGGTAACCGTTAGGTATCTGTCCATTCCCACTTGGATCTTAGGTTTTTCGATGTCGATAGCAGTTGTAGCAGCTTCGTTAACTGAAGAGCAGGAACCCGACGCGGATGAAGTTGCCGATTTGAGTGGCACTGGAACCGATAATAATTCACTGGTTTGCGGTAGTGAACTTGTACGAACGCGAAAGTGTTGCTTTGCTGTTAGATACAGACTATCATCAATTTTTTTCGTTGTGTTGTTTTCGCTTACGTCTTCAGCGCTAAGGGTTAAATAAGCATTTCTGCCGTTAGTGCTTACTTGACAGTTTTTTGCTTTTGAGGTACTCATAAGAGTATCTCCCAGCTTTTCTTGCTTATTTTAATGTTTTTGTTTAATAATTTTTTAGTACAAAAAAAAAATTTTTTTTTTCCCTTTTTTTTTTTGACTGTTTTTATTTTAAATTTTACATCTGCTTTGGCCTTTATGGCCGGAAATACCGAAATTTTATATTAACACAATGTCTTCGCAAAATCTATATCAGCCGCACTTGTCTCAACACAATTGGTCCACTTTCACGAGTAAACACCAGCTTTGGTCGCCCAGAACACACCGCCGTCAACAAAAAGCACGGCGCTGTTTTTTAAGTTCTGCTTTATGTTTATAGTTCTTTATTAATTTATGTTCTTTAAAGAAAATGACTTCAAATTAAATATTTTCTGTTCAACATCACACCACTGGTTTTTTTTTATGATCGATTTCTTTTATGGAAACTTTGAATAAATAACTGTTTTCTTTTTTATTTTTCAATTCTTTCAACAAAAAATATTTTCCCTACTCGCGCACACAGAAGTTATACTCATAAACGACGGTACAAGACTCTATTTTAAAAATGGCATAAGTTACTTTGTTTTTGTCATCTTTTTTATTTTAAATTATTTTATAAATCATTTTACAGAAAATATCGTGGTAAAATTGAATCCATTGAATTGTTAGCCATTTTAACTAGTCTGTATTTACTTTTCTTTCTGAAACGGATTTTTCTAATGATTGTGTTGAAATAAAATCATTTTTCTCCATGTCGTGTACTGTGAAGGATTTTTTTGAGAGGGGGCTATTACTACTATTACTATTTTGTCCTTTACATAAGTCACTATGTGCAATAATATGCTTTTGAGTTGTGATATTCTTAGATATTTTATACAATACGAAGCAACTTCCTGAGAATAAAAAAATAACAAAATAATGCTAATTATGTGTAGTATATTTGATATCACTATAATATAGTTCAGTAAACTGCACTATTCTTTCGTACTAATAGAAATAAGTTCAATAATCACAACAATACTTCACTCACACTTATTACATGTTTCCATTTCTTTCCACTCAACTCCGTAACTTAAGCCACTTTCAAAATAAACCGTTATTTATCAACACTCCTCTCAAACAAATCTCAATACTTCTTAACTTATTAATTTCAAATTTACTAAAAATGAAAAAAAAAAACTGTTCAGTCGTGACTTATACCACTTTCAATATAAACGGCTTAATTGACAGTTTTACTTTGTTATTCCAAAAATTTTTAAAAATGCCTATTAAAAACAAATTGTAGTATACAAATAATAATAAAAACTAAAATATAACATGCCATTCAATATAAAACATTTTTACATCATTATTTTATATTTTACAAAAATATAATTATAATTAATTATTTTAAACAAAAGTTTTATTGATGTACATATAATTAAAACAAAGCTCGTTACCCAAATAATTAATTTTTTTTAATATGAACAAATTATTTGTAAGTTCTTCGTAAGCCTTGCAAATTAATCTTTTTTGGGTGCTTTGCTTTTTATTAAAAAGATAAATAAAAAAACCAAAAAAAAATATGTTGATTTTGCTGAAAACAATAAAAACATATTTTATGGATCTAAATACTCAGATAAATATATTCATTTTTATACATCGTTACCTACAACGTGACAACTGAAAATACTGGCATTGCCAGAATCAAAATACTAATTTTACTAAAGCATACATTAGCTAAAGTACTGTTTTTGAATACCATTTTTTAACAAACGTCTGTTAGCCTTAAAGTGTTTGTTAATTAACGTGTACTTTAAAGCTCAGGTAAGCGTTTTTTATGCATACGGCCGTTAGATAAGTAAGAAATATATACATAAAAAACTTACGATATAAACATTTTTTATATTGAAAGGCACTTTATGTTTTAGTTTATATTATTATTGCTTTTATACTATCATAAAAACTAACAAAATACAATTGTCAATTTATTCTAGGTTTTTTCCTACTTTAAAAGTCAAGAAAGGTATTTTAAGGTAAAAAGGTTTTTTGAATACAACTTTAAGAAACTTTGCTTAACAACGGCAGGTAAACCTACTTAAAGTTTTTATGCATATGGCTGCTTAGCTTTAAATCCCAATATTAACACTGACAGCAGTAGATCACATCACACAAACGAAGTACCGCGGAGGCAAGAACACAGCGTGGTCGCATTACATGGCTGTATGTTAGTTTATTGCAGATAATGGCATCATGAAAAAGGAGACTATTTGAACAAATTCTTGGTTTAGAAGATATGAACGCATATACCGAGGAAATTGTGTTTTAGGAGAATGGAGACCCATAATACACCTCAAAAATCATTAAGAAATGGCTAACTGACCAAAAATTCAAACTGGAGCAATATCTATCTAATTCGTGAAGTGGTGGCAGTGTGCAGAAAGGGTGGCAGATAATTCCATAGAAAAAAATATATGAGTTATCTTTAATTTACTTTCTTTTAATTATGTACATACTGTTTTATTATTTTAAAAATATTTTGTTAGCAACTGAACAATATATAAAATAAAATTATAACAGTTATTTCTATTTTTATAGGTCTGCAAATGCAAAATGTACAAACATGTGTGTAGATCTAATTTCCCCTCTATGTCTAGTTATAATTTTTTATTGTCTCAAACAAGTTTTACTACTTTGCTTTCTTAGCAACTGAACAATATATAAAATAAAATTATAACAGTTATTTCTATTTTTATAGGTCTGCAAATGCAAAATGTACAAACATGTGTGTAGATCTAATTTCCCCTCTATGTCTAGTTATAATTTTTTATTGTCTCAAACAAGTTTTACTACTTTGCTTTCTTAGTTTTACTAGTTTGCTGTGCTGTCGTACGTTTAAATGGCACATACTTAATAATGCATCCCAGACTAATTGTCAACAATATACCAATTGCTGATATCATCCAAACTTTAAAATTGTTGTTTAAAGAATCAATATAACCGATGAAAATTGTATTTCTAAAATAAACGTAATAAAAGTTTTGAGCTATTGTACTAAATTCAGGGCCAGATACTTACATTGTACTGCTCTCAGGTAAAATCATTTCCACGTTTGTTTGTTTTTTGAAATCATTTTCGACAAAATCGATTAAACTTCCCGTTGCGTAATCATTCCTTTTATATCGATAAATTTTTCCCTGTCGTAGACTTTAATAAAAGTAAAATGTATTCATTACTTTTTAATTAAAATTATAACTTACAAAATAAATTCAGGGGGATTTACTGTACCAAATCGCTTCGCAGTAGATACACCAGCTTCTAGCACATCGATCCTAGCAACGTTCATGCGATGTTTAAGACGTGCTCCAACTGCCTCCCAAGTTGCATGAAGGCGTAAACAAAAAACACAATCAGTTGAGTAGCTGTGCAATAAAATAAAAACTGCTCGCATTAATATAGAAAAATGTATTTTAAATGTTGAGACATCTACTTACAAAAATAAAAACCAATCACCTGTGGTTGCCCCGGTTGAAGCTTGAGTCAAATGTTCAAAATTGATATCAGACAATTCCTTAACAGCTGGTTCTCTATTTTCACTAAATACTTGAACTATTTCTTGTTCATTTGGTGAACCATGGTAAAGCAAGGGCATGCCGCGTCTGAAATATATTAAAGCCGGTTCCTTTGATGGATTGTAGAGGCCAACCATATGACTATTATGAGCTTTCACAACAACCGCACCTATCTCACCTTTTAGTTTAGTTTGCACATTTTCCAAAACTGCCTCGACGTCGTCACATTCCTGGCAGCTATGTTTTGCTAAAAAAAGTTGTGAAAATAAATTAGTAAACAGTTAAAAATCAAATATAACTTACTGAACAACACGACTACATTATCTTCGCTGGTAAGTAAATGGACTAATTCTGAATCATTCACTTGATCAATTATAGCCCGCACAAGCATTGTTCCAAATGTTATCAACAAAATTATTTTAACAAATAATCCTTCCATTTTATTTACGCACAAGTTCCCGTTTGCAACGTATTTATTAACTTTCTATTCTGCTACTCTGCCACATAGCAAACCAGTAAAACAAGCACGTAGGAGAAGATAACAAACTCTGAGAAAACCTCAAACTTTTTCGCAGAGTTGCACAGAACGGACTATTTCCAAGAAAAAAGGAAACAAACGCCATGTGCAAGAAGAAATATGTAAACAAACTATGTAAAAAATATGCCATTTTTGAATTCGTTTTTTAATAGTTAATTTTAATTGTATTTTAATTAAAAGATACAAAATAAAAAGCTTGTAGACCACAGAATCAGATTTTACAGTTGCCACTTTTTTTAGTGAATAAACGAAAGCACTGGAGCTTAAATTATTTGGAGTTATTTTGAACATTCATGATTTCAGTTTTCCATCAATAACTCGATAACCATTCCGCGTGCACAAATAGCACTATATACGATCGATAGCGGATAAAAATACGATTCGAAAGTGATATATCTTGTTTCTAAAAAGACTTTACGGAAAAAGTTATAAGGCAGCAAACTTCTAAAATTGTTAAAAATCGTCAAATTTTTTTGGTGTTTCATTAATAACTCAAAAACTATTTCGCGTGCCCATATGCGGCTATATACGTTCGATAGAGGATAAAAATACGAATCGATAGTGATATAGTTTTTTTCTGCAAAGACTGTACGGAAAAAGTTATAAAGCGGCAAACTTTTAAAATTTTTAAAAAAACGCCAAATTTTTTTTGGGTTTTCATTAATAACTCAAAAACTATTCCGCGTGCACATATAGCGCTATATACGTTCGATAGAGAATAAAAATACGAACTGATAGTGATATTGTTTTTTTTCTGCAAAGACTGTACGGAAAAAGTTATAAGCCGGCAAACTTTTAAAATTTATAAAAAATCGCCAATTTTTTTTGGGTTTTTCATTAATGACTCAAAAACTATTCCGCGTGCACATATAGCGCTATATACGTTCGATAGAGAATAAAAATACGAATCGATAGTGATATAGTTTTTTTCTGCAAAGACTGTACGGAAAAAGTTATAAAGCGGCAAACTTTTAAAATTTTTAAAAAATCGCCAATTTTTTTTGGTTTTTTAGTAATAACTAAAAAACGATAGCGCGTGCACATATATGGCTATATCCGATCGATAGAGGACAGAAATATGAATAGATCACGGTATAGCTTGCTTCAGGAAAGACTTTACGAAAAAAGTTATAAAGCAGCAAACTTTTGAAATTTAAAAAAAACCTAAAATTTTTTTAGTTTTTCATTAATTACTCAAAAACTATTCTGCGTGCACATTTACGGCTATATACGTTCGATAGAGGATAAAAATACGAATCGATAGTGATATAGCCTGTTTGCGCAAAGACTGTACAAAAAAAGTTATAAAGCAGCAAACTTTTAAAATTTTAAAAATTTAAACAATATTTTTTAGTTGGTCGGTAATGAAGTTTCTTTGTAGATTTTTTGCAGTACAAAAAATGTAAACAAACTATGTCAAAAATATACCATTTTTGCATTCGATTTTTAATAGTTAATTTAACTTGTATTTTAATTAAAAGATATAAAATATAAAGCTTGTAGACCACAGAATCAGATTTTTCAGTTGTCACTTTTTTTAGTGAAAAAACGAAAGCACTGGAGCTTAAATTATTTGGAGTTATTTTAAAAATTTTTGATTTCAGTTTTCCTTTAATAACTCCACAACCATTCCGCGTGCGCAAATACCGCTATATACGATCGATAGAGGATAAAAATACAAATCGATAGTGATATATCTTGTTTCTAAAAAGACTTTACGGAAAAAGTTATAAGGCAGCAAACTTCTACAATTGGTAAAAAATCGTAAAATTTTTATGGTTTTTCATTTATAACTCAAAAACTATTCCGCGTGCACATATAAGGCTATATACGTTCGATAGAGGATACAAATACGAATTGATAGTGATATGGTTTTTTTCTGCAAAGACTGTACGGAAAAAGTTATAAAGCAGCAAACTTTTGAAATTTTTCAAAAATCGTCAAACTTTTTTTGTTTTTCAGTAATAACTCAAAAACTGTTCCGCGTGCATATATACGGCTATATACAATCGATAGAGGACAGAAATATGAATCGATCGTGATATTGCTTGTTTCTGGAAAGACTTTACGAAAAAAGTTATAAGGCAGCAAACTTTTGAAATTTAAAAAAAATATCAACAATATTTTTTAGTTGGTCGGTAATGAAGTTTCTATGTAGAAGTTTTGCAGTAAAAAAAAAGTAAACAAACTATGTCAAAAATATACCATTTTTGCATTCGAATTTTAATAGTTAATTTAACTTGTATTTTAATTAAAAGATATAAAATATAAAGCTTGTAGACCACAGAATCAGATTTTTCAGTTGTCACTTTTTTTAGTGAAAAAACGAAAGCACTGGAGCTTAAACTATTTGGAGTTATTTTAAAAATTTTTTATTTCAGTTTTCCATTAATAACTTCACAACCATTCCGCGTGCACAAATAGCGCTATATACGATCGATAGAGGATAGAAATACGAATCGATAGTGATATATCTTGTTTCTAAAAAGACTTTACGGAAAAAGTTATAAGGCAGCAAACTTCTACAATTGGTAAAAAATCGTAAAATTTTTATGGTTTTTCATTTATAACTCAAAAACTATTCCGCGTGCCTATATCCGGTTATATACGTTCGATAGAGGATACAAATACAAATCGATAGTGATATGGTTTTTTTCTGCAAAGACTGTACGGAAAAAGTTATAAGGCGGCAAACTTTTAAAATTTTTAAAAAATCGCCAATTTTTTTTTTTGTCTTTCAGTAATAACTAAAAAACGATAGCGCGTGCACATATATGGCTATATCCGATCGATAGAGGACAGAAATGTGAATCGATCGTGATATTGCTTGTTTCTGGAAAGACTTTACGAAAAAAGTTATAAGGCAGCAAACTTTTGAAAATTTAAAAAAAACCTAAAATTTTTTTAGTTTTTCATTAATTACTCAAAAACTATTGTGCGTGCACATTTACGGCTATATGCGTTCGATAGAGGATAAAAATACGAATCGATAGTGATATAGCTTGTTTGCGCAAAGACTGTTATAAAAAAGTTATAAAGCAGCAAACTTTTAAAATTTAAAAAATTTAAACAATATTTTTTAGTTGGTCGGTAATGAAGTTTCTATGTAGAAGTTTTGCAGTAAAAAAAAAGTAAACAAACTATGTCAAAAATATACCATTTTTGCATTCGATTTTTAATAGTTAATTTAACTTGTATTTTAATTAAAAGATATATACATACATTTCATGGTTTCCAATGGAAACCCTTATGTAGAAATGATTGAAAATAAACAATGTTTTTTGTTGTTTTGAAATGTTTTGTACTGTTTGGCATAAGTTACTTTGTTTTTGTCATCTTTTTTATTTTAAATTATTTTATAAATCATTTTACAGGAAATATCGTGGTAAAATTGAATCCATTGAATTGTTAGCCATTTTAACTAGTCTGTATTTACTTTTCTTTCTGAAACGGATTTTTCTAATGATTGTGTTGAAATAAAATCATTTTTCTCCATGTCGTGTACTGTGAAGGATTTTTTTGAGAGGGGGCTATTACTACTATTACTATTTTGTCCTTTACATAAGTCACTATGTGCAATAATATGCTTTTGAGTTGTGATATTCTTAGATATTTTATACAATACGAAGCAACTTCCTGAGAATAAAAAAATAACAAAATAATGCTAATTATGTGTAGTATATTTGATATCACTATAATATAGTTCAGTAAACTGCACTATTCTTTCGTACTAATAGAAATAAGTTCAATAATCACAACAATACTTCACTCACACTTATTACATGTTTCCATTTCTTTCCACTCAACTCCGTAACTTAAGCCACTTTCAAAATAAACCGTTATTTATCAACACTCCTCTCAAACAAATCTCAATACTTCTTAACTTATTAATTTCAAATTTACTAAAAATGAAAAAAAAAACTGTTCAGTCGTGACTTATACCACTTTCAATATAAACGGCTCAATTGACAGTTTTACTTTGTTATTCCAAAAATTTTTAAAAATGCCTATTAAAAACAAATTGTAGTATACAAATAATAATAAAAACTAAAATATAACATGCCATTCAATATAAAACATTTTTACATCATTATTTTATATTTTACAAAAATATAATTATAATTAATTATTTTAAACAAAAGTTTTATTGATGTACATATAATTAAAACAAAGCTCGTTACCCAAATAATTAATTTTTTTTAATATGAACAAATTATTTGTAAGTTCTTCGTAAGCCTTGCAAATTAATCTTTTTTGGGTGCTTTGCTTTTTATTAAAAAGATAAATAAAAAAACCAAAAAAAAATATGTTGATTTTGCTGAAAACAATAAAAACATATTTTATGGATCTAAATACATAGATAAATATATTCATTTTTATACATCGTTACCTACAACGTGACAACTGAAAATACTGGCATTGCCAGAATCAAAATACTAATTTTACTAAAGCATACATTAGCTAAAGTACTGTTTTTGAATACCATTTTTTAACAAACGTCTGTTAGCCTTAAAGTGTTTGTTAATTAACGTGTACTTTAAAGCTCAGGTAAGCGTTTTTTATGCATACGGCCGTTAGATAAGTAAGAAATATATACATAAAAAACTTACGATATAAACATTTTTTATATTGAAAGGCACTTTATGTTTTAGTTTATATTATTATTGCTTTTATACTATCATAAAAACTAACAAAATACAATTGTCAATTTATTCTAGGTTTTTTCCTACTTTAAAAGTCAAGAAAGGTATTTTAAGGTAAAAAGGTTTTTTGAATACAACTTTAAGAAACTTTGCTTAACAACGGCAGGTAAACCTACTTAAAGTTTTTATGCATATGGCTGCTTAGCTTTAAATCCCAATATTAACACTGACAGCAGTAGATCACATCACACAAACGAAGTACCGCGGAGGCAAGAACACAGCGTGGTCGCATTACATGGCTGTATGTTAGTTTATTGCAGATAATGGCATCATGAAAAAGGAGACTATTTGAACAAATTCTTGGTTTAGAAGATATGAACGCATATACCGAGGAAATTGTGTTTTAGAAGAATGGAGACCCATAATACACCTCAAAAATCATTAAGAAATGGCTAACTGACCAAAAATTCGAACTGGAGCAATATCTATCTAATTCGTGAAGTGGTGGCAGTGTGCAGAAAGGGTGGCAGATAATTCCATAGAAAAAAATATATGAGTTATCTTTAATTTACTTTCTTTTAATTATGTACATACTGTTTTATTATTTTAAAAATATTTTGTTAGCAACTGAACAATATATAAAATAAAATTATAACAGTTATTTCTATTTTTATAGGTCTGCAAATGCAAAATGTACA
Source organism: Trichopoda pennipes (assembly GCA_030448955.1). Lineage (NCBI taxonomy): Eukaryota > Metazoa > Arthropoda > Insecta > Diptera > Tachinidae > Trichopoda > Trichopoda pennipes. Next base: position 4,226,168 of record JASKUP010000004.1, on the reverse strand, counting down.
AACATGTGTGTAGATCTAATTTCCCCTCTATGTCTAGTTATAATTTTTTATTGTCTCAAACAAGTTTTACTACTTTGCTTTCTTAGCAACTGAACAATATATAAAATAAAATTATAACAGTTATTTCTATTTTTATAGGTCTGCAAATGCAAAAATGTATATAGCCGGATATGGGCACGCGGAATAGTTTTTGAGTTATAAATGAAAAACCATAAAAATTTTACGATTTTTTACCAATTGTAGAAGTTTGCTGCCTTATAACTTTTTCCGTAAAGTCTTTTTAGAAACAAGATATATCACTATCGATTCGTATTTTTATCCTCTATCGATCGTATATAGCGGTATTTGTGCACGCGGAATGGTTGTGGAGTTATTAATGGAAAACTGAAATAAAAAATTTTTAAAATAACTCCAAATAATTTAAGCTCCAGTGCTTTTGTTTTTTCACAAAAAAAGTGAGAACTGAAAAATCTGATTCTGTGGTCTACGAGCTTTATATTTTATATCTTTTAATTAAAATACAAGTTAAATTAACTATTAAAAATCGAATGCAAAAATGGTATATTTTTGACATAGTTTGTTTACTTTTTTTTTACTGCAAAACTTCTACATAGAAACTTCATTACCGACCAACTAAAAAATATTGTTTAAATTTTTTAAATTTTAAAAGTTTGCTGCTTTATAACTTTTTTATAACAGTCTTTGCGCAAACAAGCTATATCACTATCGATTCGTATTTTTATCCTCTATCGAACGCATATAGCCGTAAATGTGCACGCACAATAGTTTTTGAGTAATTAATGAAAAACTAAAAAAATTTTAGGTTTTTTTTAAATTTCAAAAGTTTGCTGCTTTATAACTTTTTTCGTAAAGTCTTTCCTGAAACAAGCTATACCGTGATCGATTCATATTTCTGTCCTCTATCGATCGGATAAAGCCATATATGTGCACGCGCTATCGTTTTTTAGTTATTACTGAAAGACAAAAAAAAAATTGGCGATTTTTTAAAAATTTTAAAAGTTTGCCGCTTTATAACTTTTTCCGTACAGTCTTTGCAGAAAAAAACTATATCACTATCGATTCGTATTTTTATCATCTATCGAACGTATATAGCGCTATATGTGCACGCGGAATCGTTTTTGTGTTATTAATGAAAAACCAAAAAAAAATTGGCGATTTTTTAAAAATATTAAAAGTTTGCTGCTTTATAACTTTTTCCGCACAGTCTTTGCGGAAACAAACCATATTACTATCGATTTGTATATTTATTCTCTATCGAACGTATATAATCGTATATGTGCATGCGGAATAGTTTTTGAGTTATTATTGAAAAACCAAAAAAATTTGACGATTTTTTAAAATTTTTAAAAGTTTGCTGCTTTGTAACTTTTTTCGTACAGTCTTTGCGGAAACAAGCCATATCTCTATCGATTCGTATTTTTATCCTCTATCGATCGTATATAGCGTTATATGTGCACGTGGAATAGTTTTTGAGTTATTAATGAAAAACCAAAAAAAATTGACGATTTTTAAACAATTTTAGAAGTTTGCTGCCTTATAACTTTTTCCGTAAAGTCTTTTTAGAAACAAGATATATCACTATCGATTAGTATTTTTATCCTCTATCGATTGTATATAGTGCTATTTGTGCACGCGGAATGGTTATCGAGTTATTGATGGAAAACTGAAATCATAAATATTCAAAATAACTCCAAATAATTTAAGCCCAGTGCTTTCGTTTTATCACTAAAAAAAGTGACAACTAAAAAATCTGATTCTGTGATCTACAGGCTTTTCAATTCTTGTTTTTTTTTTTAAATACAATTTAAATTAACTATTTAAAATCTTTTTTAAAAATGGTATATTTTTGTCATAATTTGTTTACTTTTTGTTATTGTAATACATGAAAGCACGTTGTTGTACATGTACCTTTTGTGCAACTCTGAAAAAAGTTTGCCAAAACAAAGAAAAAGTTTGCTAAAAAGTTTGTTATCTTCTCCTCTATAAAACAAGCAGCACAGTCAGCGGCGGCTGGGTAAGCTTTAGAGTCTAAACACAATCATTGCGGTGCGGTGCGATTTCTCGTTGCGGGAGAGAGAAATAAACACAATACACCGGAAGACGGCGGCGGCAAAACTTGTCATTGTTTGTTTACATTTTTTATGAATTTATTTAAGATAAGCAAAACATAAATTCAAATACAAAATTCTTTAGTTAGATTAACAAAACAAAAATTAAAATACAATATTATAATTCTCTATGAGATCAATAAAACATAAATTCAAGATAAGCAAAACATAAATTCAAATACGAAATTCTTTAGTTAGATTAACAAAATAAAAAGTAAAATACAATATAATAATTCTCTATGAGATCAATAAAACATAAATTCAAGATAAGCAAAACATAAATTCAAATACAAAATTCTTTAGTTAGATTAACAAAACAAAAAAATAAAATACAATATTATAATTCTCTATAAGATCAATTAATATAAACTTCAAAATCACATGCTTTTTATTTACAATAATGTTGTGAACACCGCCAATTAATGAAAAACTATGGCAACATCAAAAAAAGAGAAAGAGTGTAAAAAATTGAGAGAATAAAAAAAACCGCAATGAAATAAAATAGATTTTAATTTTATGCCGCACCGCACTGCGGTTTTTTACTACAAAATCGTATGAAAAAACGCACCGCAGTATTGGGTTTAGACTCTTACTCATCGGCGAGAATTTTATTACGACGGCGACTTAATTTACATCTTGATTTGTGCGTGTGACTAAGCTACCTTATGCAGATGAGAAGGTGCGCTAAATATTAATCCAATAGAAAAGTATTGATATCTATAAGTTTAATGTTAATATACAAATAAAAAGGCACAGGTCAAAGAATTTATTAAATATATTAACAACTAGCTAACCCAGCGAACTCCTTTCGCCACGTTTGCCACCAGATGGCTTCGTTTTTTGTAACATTTCGTTTAGGGATTAAAAGATAAAGAAAAATTATTTTTTTGTTTTATATTTGAAAAGGAAAAATTTTAATTAATTGCACAACATTAATGAACTCATTTCAATTACAAAAATGAAGTGGAATTTAGTTGAACTTCTCTAAGTAAAAATTAAAGTGAATCCAAAGTAAATACTGAATCAAAGCGTTATACGTGTTCGCAAATTGTTTTATTGAAGTGCTCTTTGGTAAACCACATTTTCTGTTTTTTGGTCTGACGTTAACACAATTAAAGCCGATGGTTTCCCAACTCGTGAACATACAACGTATAGCTGCCTATGTGAAAAACAATGATTTTCTAAATTTATCCCGCAAACACTAAGCGATTGGCCTTGCGACTTGTTACTTGTCATTGCGAATGCAAGGCGAACAAGAAATTGTAATAATGGTCTCCTCAATCAAATTCGGCATAAGTCTTTTCACCGCAAATCGAGTACCGTTGCGGTGGATTCAAATTGCGCAATATAATTATAACTGAACCAACTTCAAGTTGCAAATTATGTGGTAGAAATCCTGGTAACTCCAGAGAGTTCAAAAACTCCGTTGGATAATTTATTGCATCATCGGGATTTGTTATGGAATCAACGGATTTGTATGTCACCAAATCGCCATCGATTTTTGATTGAATGGTAAAATTCAGTGCATGTACAACATCATTATTCTTTGCGGCGAGAATTGCTCGTTTACTTAACCAAGCATAATTCTAATAATTCTCACTAATGTTTGCGAAAACATTTTCAACAAGAGCTAATTGAGAGTCTACAAATCGGCAAAAGTCCTTGGTAAGAGTAATTAATTCAGCTGTCGCATCAATTGGGACTTTTCCAATTCCAACAGCTAACAACTGTTTGGAAAATTGTGCAGTACTTTGATAATTTTGAAGTTGAACTCTCATATTAGTGGTTAGCGATGTTTTTACGTTATTCCACGAAGGTGATGCCTTCAGGCAGCATTCAATTCATCTGCACGCGTTGCATGGGGAATTACTGGCAACGTCTGCCTGAAATCGCCTGTCAACAACATCATCAAGCCGCCAAAGATGTTGTTATTTCGCCGAAGATCCTTCAGTGTAAAGTTAAGTGCTTCAAGTGATTTCTTATGTGCCATTGTGCACTCATACCAAACAATTAGCTTGCATTGCATCAACAATTTTTCCATTGTACTGGATCGGGAAAAATTGCATGTTGGAGTATCAATTGTGTTTAAATTGAGTGGCAACTTAAGCCCAGAATGTGCAGTACGACAGCCATCTAGAAGTGTCGCCGCAATTTCAGATAATGTTAACGCCAAAGCTATGTCACATCTTAATCGAAAAGTAGCCAAAATCAATGAAATGACAAATATTTTCCCTGTTCTTCCAGGTGCGTCCAGGAAGAGTAGACCACCAGTGTTATTGTCCACCGCTTTCATAAATGTTTCGTATATTTTAAACGAATTCCTGCAATGTATCAACATTGTATTGTAGCTCTCGATTTAATTCTTGGTTGAGTGCATGGTGCATCGATCAATTTGGCGCAATCATTCCTACTTCAGTCAGTAGCTTGTTTGCAATAGTCAAGTATTGATCCTCAATCAGAATCAATCCTTCATTATATATTTCATCGGTTATTTGCATGTCGGGAGTATTCGTTCGAATGCGCAAGCGATGGAAGAAATCTTCACGTATGTCGTCTTTGCATTTGTTCCATAACTGAATTGGTTGTGAAGGGAAATATGTGGTGATGATAGTAGCGAACAGCGTTCGTATTTGGTACGCATTTGATGAAACTGAACCCGCAAGTGTTAAATCCCAATGAGAATCCTTCTCCAGCAAACCCAAAAGTTGACATGCTTCTCGATATGTTTGGCATTGGTGTCCATTCACAGTTTTCAAATGCGCAAATCATTGTGGTCCACGTACATTTGGCAACAGCAGTCGCAAATAAAAACATTCATAATTTTTAGGATGAACAGTATACATGCGACCTAGCGCACGGCGTCATCTACGTAAAATGAAACGTACTTATTTTCGTGAGGGATACTCACACACCACGTACTGGTGCTGTTGTAGTACATGCTATGTATCAGAGATGGCGCTGTATGTGACAAATGATTTTTCCTGTTTTCCTGCTTTTCTCTTGAAATTTTCTTGAATTAACCTCTCGGAGCCCGAGACCTTTCCAACGAATGCAAAACCGTGGACATCGGTTCGTGCGTTCTGAAGTTATAGCGTCAGGAAGGAAAGCCCGACTTATTTTTATATTATAGATTAATTATTGTTTTAAATTGATATTGTGGTTCAATAGTCTATAACGTAATGGTAGCTTTACAGAACAACCACCAGTTGCATCGGTGTTTACTCGACAGTCTGTCGTATTTTCATCAACGACCGAAGAAAATGCTTCATCAGACTTGCTACTCTCTGGTTGCTTAATTACCAAAGATTAAGTCCTATCTCTATTAGCTACATTTAATTCTTCTTAGCGATAAACCGTCGTTTTCATCTAAATCCCTTACTATATATGACCTATTATTGAATACCAAAACTATTTTTTTCCATAAACTTTTTCCTTCCCCCAGTAACGGTAAGGACTTCATGTGCCTGTCGTACTAAATTTCAGCTTTTGTTTTCTTAATTCTATTTCTGATTTCTTTCTCATCTATGTTATTTTTGACTAAAAGTAAACCGGAGATTCACAACTTGGTTTTTACAGATCGCCCACAAAATCATTCAGCAGGGGCTACATGAATGTCTGTCAAAGTTGTTGTATAAAATTCCAGCAAGCTGTTCAATATCATTTGGTTAAAAACAATCCTTAAAATTATTTTTCGCAATTGCTACGCCAATTGAGCCAATAGCTCCTTTTCTAAATTTCTCACACTGTAAGAAGGCATACAACTCTGGAAATTGCAAGAAGTCATACAACTCTGTAAATGTTATGGGGTTTTTTTTTTATAAATAAATATGTGATTTATTTTAAAGTTTCATTAATTAAAATAACGATCAATTATTATCAATTATATTTTAAACTTTATTTCATTAATATTACAAAAATTATCTTACAAAAGAATCAAAAACGACGTCTCTAAGAGCAAATTTACTTTGTACGATTTTTGTCGATGCAATTCTTAGTTTGTAGGTAAATAAGGGGTGTAGAAAGAGTAGGGAAGAGAGGAACTAAAAAAAGTACAATGTGAATTGTGTGTATATGAACAAAAAATGTATACACGAATGCAACTTTAAAGAAAGAACGACAAAAATTGCAACGACAAAAATCGTATAATGTAAATTGGGACTAATCAAGCTTATACGGGCGAGTGTATCTTAGTCGCCTCTTACAAACATGGCGCTTCGTATTTTCAGCGTAGTTTAAAAAGGTAGTATTTAGACATTTCTCAAGTCACCACAATACCTCCCTCCTAGTTAAGTCTCTAACGATACCTTGCAGGAATTCTAACATGTCGTCTGGATGACGTTACGTGCGGTGCTAATGCGGCATCGTCCTGTGTTTCATGGATAGTGGTGTCTTGCGTTGCGTGGTTGTTTGTGTCTGCAGGCGCCAAGGCTTTGCTGATGGGTTCGGTCCCGTCTTCAATTTTGGGTGACGTTGACGTCTCATCTCTGTAATTATAGGCAGCTTTCAAAAGGTCTTGTAGTGTACCACAATATGTGTACTGCACTGTAACACATAAACACACCAGACAACCACTTACCAAAGTACAACATGTGTCGACTCAAATGCATTCGATCTATGACACAAATGAGTGACACACTTTTAGGTGTCATATTCATTTGAGTATTTTATTTTATCATGCATTTGATTCGTCACATGAACCAATGAATCGATAATGCATGTTATTGAAGTGAGATAGATATGTATTAGCAATAAGTTACAATAAGTTAGAAAGGCTAAGTTAAAAATGTAAATTAGATATAAAAAGGGCTGCATGCCATTAATAAAATAAGATTGAATTTGATAAGCTCTAAGCGGTAACAACTGCTGTCTTTTATTTAATTGAATCTTCTGATTGGGCTGTTCTTAAAACGCCTGTCTTTAAGCTGTTTCCCCAGACAGCTGTTTAAACATCAATATTTGGGCTATAGGGCATCCTTCACCGTCACACAACCATCCCTAAGAAATACCATTACATGGCGATCCTTTGCCAGTCTTATACCATTACATGGCAATCCTGCCATACCATTACATGGCGATCCTTTGCCCTGCCTTAACATTACATGGCAATCCTGCCATACCTTTACCAGTCCCATACCATTACATGGCGATCCTGCGTACCGATCCTGCGGACCGATCCTGTGGACTAAGCAATAACATCCTTCACCGTCACACAACCATCCCTAAGAAATACCATTACATGGCGATCCTGCCATACCATTACATGGCGACCCTTTACCAGTCCTATAACATTACATTACATGGCGATCCTGCGGACCGATCCTGTGAACCGATCACTAAGATCCTAAGAAGAAAAAGGAAAGAGAAGAACATTTTTTTCATCATGAGGAAAAGACCTAAGAATCCTTTAGATCTAGACCAAAAACTTCCCTTAGAAAACATTTCTGAAGTCAATATGGAACAAGAACTAAAAGTATTAAAATTGATTTGGGAATTTATAGGGATAACAGATACCCCAACAGCAGAAGACGTAATCACCAAAAGAACTCAGACAAGGGACACAATAATGGCAATTAGGAAAGCAGAGAAATTACAAGACAAAGACTTAACTAAATATAAATAAGAAAATGCAAAAGAATAAAGTATATAAAATCATATAATCCTTATATAAAAATCATATAAATCAAAAAAAAAAATGCCTAACAATGACATAATAGAACCTTCAATACTCCACTCTTTTTAGTATAAAAAAAAAAAAAAAAAAGAACATGGAGAATAAAAATAAAAGAACAGTAGTAGTAAAATTCAGAAAACTAAAGCAAAAAAAAAAAAAAAAGAAAAAAAAAAAAAAATATATATATATATATAAAAATAAGTAAATGTAATATCCCACAAAATTATTCAAATTATGTAGTAACAATGTACACATTTTTCACCTCCATATAATATAAATTAGATATTTTTAATATACACTTAAAAATATATTAATATACACTCTACTATTATCTTAACGAAAAACCATACAAAAAATGCAATATATATATGTAATCAACATATAACAAAAAAAAAATCTTAGAAATTAAGTTTATTAATATTATATTAAATATTATTTTAACAAATACGTTTTTTAATTATATTTAGTTTAAATCTCCTCCAACAATAAAAAAAAAAAATCACAAATAATCATAATCATTCATGCAATAAAACTACAACTTTAAGAACATTGCGTCATATTCAATAATGAATTAAAACAAAAAAATTTTTTAGTAATTCAATAGCACCAAAACAGTGGAATGACACATTAAAATTTAAAAAACAACAACCGACACAGTAACCAAAAAGAAAATATTCAATTACAAACTGACCCACTAACTAATTATAAAATATTAAACTACAACAAAGTAAAACAACAGAGAATGTTTTCATAGAATTAACAGATTGAAGACAATGACGAATATGCAAAAACGGGGTTAACGAACACATTTAGGAAATACACAAAATATATGTCACCTAGAAAATGGAAATTAAGAGTCAAAAATTTTTGAAGTAAAATATTAGTACAATGGCAATGAAAAATTGGAATAACAAATATGAAAACAATAAGTTAAATAAAAGCAAAAACAAAGAAGAATATAATGAAAATAAAAGAAATAAAAATGGAAACTTAAGAAAAGAGGCAAATAAAAATAATGAAAATAATAATAATGAGGCATATAAAAATAAAACAGAAATTAATAGAAGAAATAAAGAAGATAATAATACGCGCGTAGAAGAGAACGATGTGGAAAAATGCAATTCTCAGAAGTCTGATCAACTTCACATATGGGAATGCACCTCCATTAATAATATAAAGAATATGAAGAAACTGCAGTTTAATTAAATAGAAAATATAGAAGAAGAAGATATAATTTTAGAAGATAATATTGTGCACATTGGACATAATGATAATTCATCGAAACCAGTTTCGACCATGAAGAAGTTATGTGCCAGAGATAAGATTAATAAGAATAAAGTATGTAATGATAATTCTCCGAAACCAGATTCGATTATGAAGAAGTTACATACAGAAGATATAAATAATAATATGCATGCAAGATTCAGCGATAACTCAGCGAAACTAGATTCGATTCTGAGGAAACTGATATCTAAAATGAAAAAAGAAAATATTAAAGAATTAGCGCTATCGACGAAAGATGAAATATTTAAAGTATACACAAAAGAAAATTTAAAAGAAGCATATGCAAGAATAATAATAACAAATAATGAAAGTCCTCAACTTAAGATTTTAATATATAATGCCCCTAAACAAATTGAAGATGATATCCTAAAATATAAACTAATTAACGAATTCCACAATACCACACACTCAGGCCACTTAGGAATACGTAAAACAATCATCAAACTAAAGAAAAGATACATTTGGAAAAACATGAGTAAAATGGTAAAAAAGTTCATATCATATTGCGACACTTGTAACAAAAATAAACAAACAAAACACATTAAAGAACCACTTACACTGACAGACACACCAAACAATAGTTTTGAAGTAATTTCAATTGACACCGTAGGACCACTTAGAATATCAAATGAGTACCGATACATCTTAACTATGCAATGCGAGTTGACAAAATTTGTTATCGCCCATCCAATGTCAACAAAAGATGCAATTACAACAGCAAGAACACTAGTTGAACAGCTTATCCTAAAATATGGTCAATTTAAAGTACTTAAGTCTGACAGAGGAACAGAATTTACTAACGAAGTAATGCGTAACATTTGTTTACTACTTAACATTGAACAAATATTTTCAACACCTTATCACCACGAAACACTTGGTTCAATAGAAAGAAATCATAGAGTACTTAATGAATTCCTGTTAACAACCGCAAATGATTATGAATGGGACAAATGGATTCCATATTTTACTTTCGCTTATAATACAGCACCCCATATAGACACAGGCTACTCGCCTTTTGAATTAGTTTATGGTAAATTACCTACCCTGCCATCTGACACTTTGTCTGATAAAAGAACATTTTATAATTATGATGACTACGTACAAGAATTACGAGTCAAATTAAAATATGCATTAGATAAGGCAAAAGAACTAACAATTAAAACTAAAATTAAAAGAATAAACAATACTAAATATACAAATAAAATAAATTTAAACATAGGAGATTTAGTTTTAATTAAAGTAGAAAATAGAAAAAAATATCAAAGTCCATACAAAGGACCATATAGAATTATAAGAAGAAATAATGTTAATACAATAATAGACTATAATGGAATAGAAAAAGAAATACATAATAATAATTTAAAACCATATAAACTAGTGTAAGATATACTTTTTAATTTTTATCATTGTATTATTATTATTATTATTATTATATTACTATTACTATCATTATTATTATTATTATTATAAAATTTACTATCATTGTCATTATATTATTAATATATTATTATTACTAAAGAAAATATGTGTAAATAGGAATATTGTAACAATGACATGCATTTTTAAGAAAAATTATCTTTCATATAATTTTTCTCTTAAGGGTAAGGGTGTAGTGTACCACAATATGTGTACTGCACTGTAACACATAAACACACCAGACAACCACTTACCAAAGTACAACATGTGTCGACTCAAATGCATTCGATCTATGACACAAATGAGTGACACACTTTTAGGTGTCATATTCATTTGAGTATTTTATTTTATCATGCATTTGATTCGTCACATGAACCAATGAATCGATAATGCATGTTATTGAAGTGAGATAGATATGTATTAGCAATAAGTTACAATAAGTTAGAAAGGCTAAGTTAAAAATGTAAATTAGATATAAAAAGGGCTGCATGCCATTAATAAAATAAGATTGAATTTGATAAGCTCTAAGCGGTAACAACTGCTGTCTTTTATTTAATTGAATCTTCTGATTGGGCTGTTCTTAAAACGCCTGTCTTTAAGCTGTTTCCCCAGACAGCTGTTTAAACATCAATATTTGGGCTATAGGGCATCCTTCACCGTCACACAACCATCCCTAAGAAATACCATTACATGGCGATCCTTTGCCAGTCTTATACCATTACATGGCAATCCTGCCATACCATTACATGGCGATCCTTTGCCCTGCCTTAACATTACATGGCAATCCTGCCATACCTTTACCAGTCCCATACCATTACAGTCTACAGAAATTTTTGCATCTCGTTGTTGCATTCTCATCGTAAAATATTTATCGCGCCGTGCTAAGACTTCAAAAAGCCCCTCGTAGCTTGGCTCCAAAGGAGATCGTACTCGATCGACTCTAACAAATACGTATCTGCATCCCGATAACGTTGGTTGCACGAAACTCTGGCTTACTCCATGACGCGTTGGGTTTGTTGTTGGTAGCTGTGAAATTACCCTACGGAGTTTCTGCGTAAATTCAGTTTCACTTGTGTTTTCCTTTGACGGAGTAAAAAATGCTCCCGGGATACGTAATGGAGCACCGAAAACCATCTCTGCCAGACTCAAGCCGATGTCGTCTTTTACTGTCGATCGCATGCCCAACAGAATGATTGGCAGGACTGACGTCCATTCATTCGTTTCGGAGCATTTTATCGCTGCTTTTAATGTGCGGTGCCAGTGTTCGATGATGCCGTTGGCCTGTGGGTGGTATGGTGTTGTTCGCAAGTGTTTAACGCCCAACAACTTTGTTAGCTCATTGAAAATAGTCGACTCGAATTGCCTTCCTAAGTCTGTAGTAATACGAAAGGGTACGCCGAACATATCAATCCACCCCTTTATAAGGGCCGTTGCAACGTTTTCTGCTCTTATGTTCTCTAGTGGAATCGCTGCAGGCCATCTAGTGAACCGATCTACCCAGGTAAAACAATATCGAAACCATTCGATGAAGGGAATGGCGCGATAATATCTATATTCAAATGTTCAAAACGTGCGTTAACAGTCGAGTAACTTCTAATAACAGATTTTGCATGACGTTGTACTTTCGCCTTTTGGCACGGTATGCAAGCGCGCACATATGTAGCTACCATCAGATGTAGCCACACGTAATTTTTGGAAACTACGTGTCTTGTTGCTCTTATACCCGGGTACGACAGCGAGTGCAGCTTTTCAATGACCTTTTGTCGATACTTTTTCGGTATGTATGGTCTCACTTTGCCATTTTCAATGTGACAATAAAGTCGCGCCGCAGTATTCGGAACGGATGTGTTGGTGTCGTTAAGCAATTTATTTTATCGTCGTCTTTGCTCTGTAGTTTGGCCATTTCGTCAAAATCAGCTACATTGTTTTCTGCTCCAGGCAAATGCTGAATGTCTGTCGTATATTGGCTGATAACGTCCAGCTGTCGACGTAGTGAAGCTTTTTCGCTCTTAGAGTAAAATCCCAGCTCCCACAGCGTCGTCAGAGGTGTTTGTCGTCAAGGTTAATGAAGCGTTTGAAGCCATATAGTTAAGAAAGTAGCGTTTATGATGTCTTTTTTGCAATTCTCTAAAGCTGTAATTGCCTCTGTTGTCCAATTTATAACACTGTTGTCATTCTTTCTATTACCTGGAATTAAGTCCAGCAACATTTTCTGGCTTCTTATTGCGTGTGGTATAAAAGGGCGATAAAAATTCAACATGCCTAGAAAACTTCTTAAATTCTTTGCGATTGTTGGTTTTTCGAAATTGTGAATTGCGTCAACTTTGCTGCTAAGTGGGGCAAGACCACTTGCACTGATCTTGTGGCCTAAGAATTGAAGTTCGCTTTTGCCGAATTGACACTTGTCGAAATTGACGAAAAGATTGAATTGTCGGATGCGTTCAAATACGATTCGGAGGTGTTTTTGTGCTCCGCCTTAGACGCCGTCCCAACGAGAATATCGTCTATGTACGCAAAAACAAAGTCCAATCCTTTTAATACTTCATTAATGTGGCGCTGAAAAGTTTGAGCGGCATTTCTTAGCCCAAACGTCATAAAGCAAAATTTAAACAGCCCGAACGGTGTTTTTATGATCGTTTTAGGGATGTCGCAGGGCTCTACGCGTATTTGATGGTAGGCGCTCTGCAAATATATTGCGGAAAAAATATTTTTTCCGGATAGTATACTTGTGACGTCTCGCAGGTATGGTATTGGATACCTGTCGGGAACAGTGATGTTATTAAGAGCACGATAGTCTTCGTACGGTCGCCAGTCTCCATTTTCCTTCTTCACCAAATGTAGCGGGCTGGCCCAATTACTTTTCGAAGGTTTACATATGCCCAAACACATCATATGCTTAAACTCTTTTTTCGCTGCCATGAGCTTATCACCCGCAAGACGACGTGTCCTAGCATATGTTGGCGGCCTTCTTGTCGTTATGTGATGTTTGATTAAATAATTACTTGGTCGTTTATTGTCGCACATTGTCGCGAGATCTCTGTATTCGTATAGCACCAGTGCGTAATTGTCATCTTTGTCGTAGGCTAAAATCTGAACACAACAAGACCCCCTGCTTCCAGAAGTGTGGTACGATAAATAAGCTTACCTCGTTTAACATCGACCAAAAGGTAGTAACAATTTAAAAAATCTGATCCTATAATGGGGCAGTTGACATCACCTACCCAAAAGGTCCATGTAAAATTGCGACGAAGGCCCAAGGAAGCAGTCATCCGCTTTTCGCCACACGTTTTGATACACGACCCGTTTGCCGCAAACAACTTTTCGCACTCACTGCTCTCGTAAGGCTCACACTGCTAATTGGCAAGACTGACACGTTGGCACCTGTGTCGATAAAAAATTTTGCTTGGAAATGTTATCGTTAATCATTAAACGGGCGATCTTCGGTACGCATCTTCGTATTCTCCCGTACTGTCGGAAGATGTTTTTAGTTTTTTGGAACCTTCTTCGGCCTTGCACCTATGATTGGAATTTGAACGTGTCCGGTGTTTGGACTCTGCGTTGCGGATGGAAAGGCTAGCTATTCTTTGTTCAAATCGTTCTAGTCTTTTTTGAACATCAGCATTAGTAGCTTGAGGTGTCGTTGCTACTCTAGCGATGTGCTGAAACTCACCTACCTCCATAATTTTGTCTGCCAGTTTTGCTAATTCAACCAGACTAGCATCGGAAGCTTGCAAAATTACGTGCACCTGCGCCGGCAAACGATGTAGCCATAACGACTTCAAAAAATCTGTCGTCACTTTGTCTTTTGCCACGTACTCAGCTCGTTTAAAAGCTGGGTTGGTTTCTTGTCGCCCAGATCGATTTCCGACAACAGCTTTTGCGTTTTTTTGTTCACTCTCGCAGTAGCGTTCCAATATTCATTTTCGTAAATTATCGTACTTGTTGCTTTCTGGTGGATTCAAAATGGCGTCAGAAAATTGCACAACCACGTTTGATTCGATTGCCGCTACTACGGTGTTATATTTCGACGCGTCGCTAGAAATACCCGCGACAACAAATTGTGCTTCGACTTAAGCTAACCAAATTTCTGCATATGCGGGCCAAAATCAGGAACCTTCACAGCTATGCGATTAATGGTTGTGGGTTCGTTGCTTGCGGCTGCATTTAATGAAGTGGCTGCTTGCACATGCTTGCTATCTTCAGTGCTCTGCATATTTTATTTTGTTTCTTACGTCGGGGTCATAAATAAATAAATATGTGATTTATTTTAAAATTGTATTAATTAAAATAACGATCAATTATTATCAATTATACTTCAAACTTTAGTTCAAAAACGACGTCTGTAATCAAGCTTATACGCGCGCGTATTTTAAAAAGGTATTATTTAGACATTTCTCAAGTCACCACAATGTCAACAAAAGACATTAGAATAAGAAAAAAAAAATGAACACGGAGAATATTTATTTTAACCAAATAGTAGAGATAATAATTGTTGGAAATAAGTATGAAACCGAAAAAATAATTAAAATTAATAATAAAGAAATAGAAAAAGTAATAAAATTAAATACCTCGGTTTTATAATCGATAAAGATCTAAAACTAAAAGAACACATAGATTATATATGTAAGAAAATTGTTTTTTTTAACAGGTTAGAAATAAAATATCTTAAATAACAGCAATACATATGTATAACACAATGATAAAACCACACTTCGAATTCGGCGCTACAATTTTATACACATGCTGCTCAACAACACAAATAGAAAGTTGCAAAAACTATAAAAGCTATGCGTTCAATACTAAAAAGCAATATATATGTTATATTGTTAAATGGCAACACATTTAACAAAACTATCTTTGTATAATTTCTAAATATTATATTAACTCTAATAGGCTTTGCTTTTTCTATTTCGCTTTCTTCAAAAAATATATTTGTTTAGTAGTGTTATGTACTTTATAATGTGAACAATAATTTCACCTATTGTTAAAACAGAAAAACTTGCAGATTTATTATTTCAACAGGTTATGGGCCCAGGTCCGTACGAAAAATAGATACCCTGGATTAAAGTTTTAAAATAATACTTATTAAAGAAAGCGTTTATCGCAAGAAGTGTCAATTCATTTTTGTGCAAATTAAGAGGGAGTTGTTATTTGGAATGTCATCGTTGTTCCAGATAGACCAACTTAATGAATCTAACTATTCTACATGGAGCATTCAAATGAGAAGTATTTTAATCTACAGCGATCTTTGGGGTATTGTTTGTGGACGAGAAGTAAAACCTGAGGATTCAACATTACCGGCATATTTGGCTTATGAAACAAAAAAGGAGAAGACGTTAGCCACAATTTTTTTATGCTTGCAGTCTAGCCAGCTGAACCAAATAAAAAGCTGTGTGTCAGCGCCTGAAGCCTGGCGAAAACTGCCTGAAATCCATCAGCTGAAAGGACCTGCAATAAAAATAATGCACTTCAAGAAGCTGTTTTATATATGTATGTTGATGAGGGATGGTAATATAAGTGATCACATTAATAAATTTTCTTATTTGACAGATCAGTTAAATGAAATTGAAGTAATGATACCAGAAGAAATGTTTGTCATATTGCTGTTATCAAGCTAACCAAAGGAATACGAGAGATTCGTTGTGGCAATGGAATCTAGAGACTCCTTACCTAAACTAGCGTCTTTAGAAATGAAGCTGTTGGAAGAGGATGCAAGACAACAGGAAGATTGCGGCCAATAGTAACAGCAATAACGAAGTTATAAAAGCTACAAGATTAAGTAATAAAAACCACAAGATTGAGAAGAGGCAAGAATATGACCAGATGACAGCGCCATTTGTCACTCATATTCATTTGGTAATAGACCAGGCCATTTGGATGCTAGTTCCAAAAGGCAAAACATGAATGATACGCTTAATCACGATCTTGCGACAATCTTGGAATGGGGTCGTGTGAATAGAGTAGAATTCAATGCTCGTAAGACGCAATGTTGCATGCTTACGCATATATCTGCGTTTGGTAGTGATGCTGCATCTGTTACTATGGGTGATATAGGTATTACGTAATCGGAAGCTCTTGATGTTCTTGGTATGAAAATTCAGTGTGATGTTCGATGGACTAAACACATTTTTCAGGTTTCTCCGTACTATCTATACCACCTATATCCGTCCGAAAATGAAATACAACTCTCATGTATGGGCCGGCGCTCCAAAGCCTATTTTGGGGTTACTCGGCCGCGTACAGGAGAGGACCAAGAGGCTCATTGCTGACAGTAGGGTATCCAATTCTATTGATTCTGTAGAGCATCGACGCAATGTGGGGTGCATTTCACTGTTCTATCGTTACTACAATGGTAAGTGCTCTAATGAAATTAGAGAACTTGTTCCTGACACTCGCACGTTTTCACGTTTAACTCGATTTTCGATGAGAGCACAACCTTTTGTGGTTGATTGGCCAGTGAATCGCACTACGCATTACAGGGAAAATTCGTTTTTCAGCAGAACAGTCCGTGTGTAGAATAAAATCACTCCGGAGGTCTTTCCTGTCACTTTCAATCTGAGAAAGTTCAAATCGAATGTCCGCAGACACTACTCCCTCTTTCCTCCTTCCCGTAACCTAATTTCCTCGTTCTGGCACAATGCATTGCATAGGTAGGTGTCATTCCCTGAGTGCTGGTCCTAAAAGAAAAAAAAATTAATTTCATAGGCCATAGTAGAATAATAATAAATGACAATAAAAATAAAATTATTCTCAACCTCGTTTTACATGTGCCAGAATTAAAAAGAAATTTCATTTCAATAAGCAAGATAATAGAAAGATATGGTTGTTTTGTTTAAAGACAATTATGTTCAAATAAAAGACCAGAAAAACAGTTTCGTTTTAAAAGCCTTCACCAAATGATATATATGTATATGAATATAAACGTAAAAATGTATGAGTATGGAACTAAAAATAGTCTCATGAGTTGGCATCAAAGGTATGGCCATATTAATTTCCAATCAATGGCCGGGAGTAAATTAGTAATAATTTCAACAAATTTCTAGTTAATAACGACATAAAGAGGCAGCTTACCGTACCTTATACACCCCGCAAAATGGTGTGACCGAAAGAGCCAATAGAGCATTAGTTGAGATGTCGCGAAGTATGCTTTTATAAGCCAATCTTGAGGAAAAATATTGGGCTGAAGCTACAACAAAAGTTTTGGTAAATAGAACGCCGTTTGATATATCGCATGGCTTTAAACCATCAATTGCCCATCTTAAAATGTTTGGTTTTAAACAAAACTCATCATAAAAAATGTTTGCCCAAAGGTACTAAAATGGTGTTAATTGTATTACCTCATCTCCAGAAAGGTTTACGTTAGTCGAGACGTAGTTTTTATATAATGTCAACGCTACAATAAAGAAAAGCAGACAGATTATTCAAGGCCAAAATATTTTAATTTTTTATTAGGTAATGATAAAAATTAAGTTGAACAACCACAAGATAACGACGTTTCTAGTTCAGAAACAATCGGTAGTCATTATCAGTAAGAACATTCGGATGAAACCGATATTTCAGAGCAACAAGATGTCAATTTGCCGAATCAACTACCAAAAATAGGACCAGGCCCCCCCAGACTGATAAAAATGGGAACTATAGGTCGTCCGAAGTATATAATACAGTTAACTCCATTTACATGCCAGACAATATAAATGATGCCTTGACGTGTTAGAATTGTAATAGAATGGGATTATATTGATATTCTATCTACAAGAAATGTGTTGAGAGGGAGTGTTAAATGACAACACATTCAACAAAACTAACTTTGTATAATTTCTAAATATTATATTAACTCTAGTAGGCTTTGCTTTTTGTATTTCGTTTTATTGAAAAAATATATTTGTTTAGTACTGTTATATACTTTATACTGTGAACAGTAAATTTTTAATTTGACCTATTGTTTAAACAGAAAAACTTAGAGATTTTTCATTTCAACATATAAGTATAATGCTAGACACATTGAAATGATTAAATATTCATCAAAGACTGGAACTGAACACATTCCATTTCATTCAAAATATGAAAATGGGAGTCGCACCAGATTATCTTACAGAACAACTTGGCTATGTGAGGGAAGTACAACCATACAACCTTAGAAACACTGAAAATTTCCGACTACCAAGGTTAACAACTACAGCAATGCAACGATCTCTGTAATAATTCTTGTTAATTTGTTTATTTAAGTTTAATTTTCAGTTTGATATATTAAGTTTAATTTTAAGTTATTTATAATTATTCGGAATCATTTTTAATATCAGCAATTTTTATTTCGTGCTTGATTCCTTTAAATAAATATTTCATGATATTCTCACAAAATATTTATTACAAAAATTTTTATTAAAAAATAAACATCTTATGATATTCTCATAAAACATTTATTCAAATAAAAATTAAAATAAAAATATTTGAAATGTATTGTAATGGGGAAGAACAATACAAATATTTTTATTTTAATTTTTATTTGAATAAATGTTTTATTTATATAAGTAGGAGAAAAATAGAACAATTTGTAAAAAATAACATAGTTAATCATATTTAGTAAAGATAAAGTAATTATATATGTGAAATTTGTAAAGTATTATAAATACTACTAAATAAACAACTAAACTAAATATCCATCCATTGTAAATAATAAAACTAATAAAATTATATAAGATGCACTAGTACTATTACATGGTGTCGGAAGTGTCGCGAACTTCAAATCAAGAGATAATGGGAGACGAATTCCAGAATCGCACACCAGGACCTCTAGTTTGCTCCAACATGGCGAAGGAGTGGCCAAAATGGAAACAAAATTTCATGATGTAGATGATAGCAACAGGAAAAATGGAAAAGCCAGAAAAGAACAAAATTGCAACGTTTGATTCATTGGTGAACAAGGTGCCGTAATATACAACACCCTGTTTCCTAATGATGGAACACAAAGTTGATGGTGGGTAAAGTTCTTATGGGCGAAAATGCAGTAATTCAGCGTTCATTAGATGATGTAATTGGAAAATTTGACAATTACTGTTTACCTCAAAAGAATGTTGCCAAAAGTTGAGTCTCTTAAACGTTTTTGTTTTAACTGTGGGGATGCGTGTTCTCTAAAACATATAAGTGAGTGCAGAGCGTAAAATATTTCTTGCCGTATTTGCTCGAAAGTTAGCCATTATGCAAGAATGTGTCGCCAAAAAAGAAGACTTCAACAAATGCATTTTGGAAAAGATAACGCAACAACAGCAACAGTAATTGCAGTGGTCATTACAATAACAATAAGGGTTGAGTTGGTCGTTACAACAACAACATGCAGGAAGTTGATAGTATTGATTGGGCTGATATTCAAGATAGATCTTTGGAATCTAACAGAATATTCGAACTTAAATTGAGTAATGGAAGTTATTTTAGAATAAAGTCGATAGGATTGAATCGTGCAAAATGGACTAAGAAATTTTGGATTGAGGGAGAAGTAGTTAATTTTATGGTAGATACTGGTGCGGACGTGAATTGTACAGAGAGAACACTGAAGATGACATACCGTAACCGGTATGTTCACAAACTACCTTTGAC
The DNA here is from genome assembly GCA_030448955.1 of Trichopoda pennipes. Classification (NCBI taxonomy): domain Eukaryota; kingdom Metazoa; phylum Arthropoda; class Insecta; order Diptera; family Tachinidae; genus Trichopoda; species Trichopoda pennipes. The sequence continues at coordinate 4,206,077 of JASKUP010000004.1, read as the reverse complement.
GCGGGTTGACGTAAAAGTATACCCAAATGAATGTGTTCTCTTGGATATTATAGAACGACTGAGTGTAGATGTTAACAATCGAAATAAGTATAAGAGTAAGTATAAGATTGGGTTCAGATTGAGAAAGAGCTTCTAGCTATTGTTTTTGCGTGTCAACGGTTTCACTATTTTGTATATGGTCACGAGTATACGGTTGAGAGTGATCATAGGCCGTTGGAGACATTGATCAAACCGCGTGTTTATGATGCAATTAAAGCATTTGCTCATGGAGATAGTTAATAAGCCGGGAAGGGAGCTATTCGTGGCTGACTGTTTGTTTCGGGCTCAGTTATCGGGGGAGAAGGAGCTAAAGGATTTGTCTGGCATAATTCACAGGATACTGGGAACGGTTTGTTTATCGGAAAAGAACTATACGCATTATAGTAATATGTATATTGAATGAGGACGAAAGATATCGTCGCGTCTGTTCTTTTGTTGTAAGGGGATGGCCCAGTTTTCACCAACTGAATTCTATAAATTCAAATCAAGGCTCCAATCGTGGAGTGGTTGCATGGCTCACATCTCCGTGTAGCGAAAACATTAGGTCGAGCTGGGGAATTATATATATTATTGGCCTGGTATGAGTGATAGGATTAAGGGTGCAATTCTATGCTGTCTCAAATGCTGTGAAATTTCTCACAGACAGCAGAAAGAGCCGTTGAGACAGGAGCAGCCGCCGGAATATCCTTTTCACAGTGGCGATGGATTTTTTTGAGGGAGAGATTTATTCTAACTAAGACGGATAAGACGTCGAAGTGTATTATTAACCCTTTGCACTCCAACTACCAGTCTGGCTGGCATAACGATCTACTTCAATTACCAGTTCCACTGGCAACATTTTGTAATTATATCTAGTTAAAACATGAGTTTATAGCTGATACTGTTACTTTTTTAACATTAGACATGATCTCTCTTTGTTCTTTGTTGTTTTGTATGCATTTGCGATCTTAACGGTTAATTATTTCACAATTAGAGTTTAGTTGAATCCATTGATCATTTAGGGCGCGTGTCCATTAAACACATTAAAATATATAAGTTCGTTACCTGAGTGATTTGGGTATTTTATTTTTATTACTAAATATTATCTTTAATTTTTTTATTGTTGATAAATTGTCAAAACGAAGGCTCTCGGATGTGGAAAATTTAGAAAGTAGTGACGAAGGATTTGACTTCGAAAATTTTAACGATGAAAATATATTCAATATTTTAAATGGGTTATCTTTATCTGACAGTGGCTCAAGTGTTCTAGGGTTTCGAAAAAATAAAACGAATCGTATAGTCCATTCAAATAGCAGCAGCGAAAGTGAACCTGAGGATGAAAGCGATAATAATAATAATTGGGAAATGTATCGCTAAATGATAACATACCCAAGAGATTCAGTTTTTATATCGGAAAGAATGTTAGTCCACAGATTTCAATGCTTCAAACACCTATTGAACCTATAGATATTTTCAAATTATTTTTCACTGATGAGCTTATAAGAAACATAGTTCAACAAACTAATTTGTATGCCAAATTCAAAATAAAAAAAGCAAATTTATCTAAATGTTCCACATGCAATGATTAGAGAGATGTGGCATCAGAAGAAATAAAAGTATTCATTGGAGTAATACTAAATATGGGCCTTCTTTCACTGAATAATGTGCAAAACTATTGGGGTAAAGAACACAGCTCAAAAATACCGTGCTTCGCTGAAATATTTACAAGAAAGATATTTTTCCAAATATTCTGGAATCTACATTTAAATGAAAATGTTTCAAGGAATCAAGATTTAAGAACTTGAAATCCAAAAGTCAGTAATTTTTTGAATTACTTAGAAGAAAAATCCCGAACTTATTTTATACCGGGTGAAGAAATTTCAGAGATGAATCCGTGATAAATTTCAATGGGAAAACATGTTTTATTACATATAATCCTAAAAAACCGATGAAATGGGGAATTCGTGTATATATATTGGCCGATTCAAACACTGAATATATTTATGAATATTGCCATATTACGATAGTATTACATCTGATAACCTTGCCAAAGAAATTGTGACAAAAAGATCGAACGAAGACGACGCTCTTTACCTAATAGAATTTGATAGACAACATGTATCAAAGCGTGAAGTGTTAAAAATTAAATATTTTTGCAACGTTGCTGTGCATTGGAGAAAACCATATAAAGGCAATTTAGGTCCTACTCAGTGTACCAAGTGTTCAATGTTCGGTCATGGTGCCCAGAACTGTAATAGAGTTAAAGTATGTCCTGCCTGTGCGGGCAATCATAACTACGCCGATTGTATTTTACTTAAACACACCCCCGTCAAAAGTGTAGTTTACAAGTGCCACAACTGCTCTAAGAAAAATTACAGAAACACTAACCACAGAGCCGATGACTCCAAATGCCCTTGCCGTAAAGAGTATCTAGAGCTGCGTCAACGTTTAACGACCAAATCTAGAACAACCGTGTTGAATCGAAAATCTTATACATTGATGACGGAGATTTTCCACAACTGCCCAGACAAGAGTATTCGGGAAATGCCCAAAGTTCTATCCTGCCGGTTAAAAATCTGATTTCTGATATGGTAAAAGAAAGAGATCACAACAACAACGATGAGATAACAAATGAAAAACTGTTGGAAATATTTTTCAATGCAGTTGACGCCTTGGAAAAATGTCAAACAAAGTTTGACAAGCTAAGGGTTTTGGGTATGATGCTCAAACATGCCATATAAAACCTATGTTATATACAATGTTCACGTTATGCACTGGAATGCCCAAGGCATAACCTCCGAGTCTGCAGCTTCTCAGCTTGAAAAAGTTATTTTGGAAAAGAAGATATATATTCTTTTGCTCAACGAGACGTTTTTAAAACCGCATCACAAATTTCAATTGGGAAACTACAAAATCTATCATGAAGATCGACTAACTCATGGCGGAGGAGTTCTCATTGCGATAAAATGTAACATAATTCATAAGGTATTACCTAGAGTTAACACAAGTATTATTGAAAATATTTCCATTCAGGTTTTAATTAACAAACGCTCAGTAGTTTTTACTGCTGCTTATAATCCAAACTATACATCAGATTTTATATCAGACTTAGATCTTCTTACGGACTTGTCTTGCGACTTCTTCATTTTTGGTGATTTTAATGCACACCACACTCACTGGAACTGTGTATCAGATAATCTGGCTGGTAAAGAACTTTACAGTCACTGTATGCGTTCTAATTACTACATATATTTTCCCGGGACAGCCACCCGCCACGGGCAAAATTCGACGTATGTACAGCCCTCTACAATAGATATTTTATTATCAAATGCTAGCATCCCCTTTTCCGGCTTAGAGGCACTACCAAATATCTTACAATCGGACCATGATCCAGTAACATGTTCCGTGTACGGTCAGCTTCTTAATAAATCAAATTTAGTTACTTTATATGATTGCGCAGACTGGCCTTCAATTAAATCCTGGGTTGAGAGGGAATTCGTACATCAGAATATTGATCAATCCACCTTATCGCCCGATAATGTGGACAACTATTTAGACAAATTGATTGCAATTATTAAAGTTGCATTTGAGAAGATCCCAGTTGGAAGCAAAAATTCGTGGCAGAGAGAAATTTCCCATACATACAAGATGCTTATCGCACATCGTAACAAATACAAGCGTAAATTGCAGAGATGTAGGGATTCAGATTATAGGGCCCAGTCAATCTCTATCTTGAGGCAGCTGAACAGCTTAATTGATTTTCACATTAATAAGGATAGAAATGACTCCTGGTCCCGGTTTATTTCAAGCCTGCCTACAGGAGCTAAAAAATTCTGGAAATTATCAAAAGCCTTGAAGGGGAAAAACCGCATATTTTCCGACCTGAACATAAGTGGTAACATCTTAAAAACTGGTCTAGACAAAGCGAATGCAATTTCTGAGTCATTTGGCAAGGCCCATATTACAACGATTAATAATGCATCTCCCTTAGACATCCAGGTATCTGAATGCGTAAATTATCTTGATGATATTTCCCCTATAAGCAGCAGTATTAAATTCACGAATACTTCAGAAGTTAAGGCACTCGTTAAGATATTAAAAAATAATAAAGCTCCGGGCTTAGATGGCATAAATAGTATTATTCTGAAGAATATGCCAGATATTTTTTATAGTTCACTAAGCAGATTATTTAACGGTTGTCTAGAATTAGGCTATTCCCCATCGATTTTCAAAAAGGCCAAAGTTATTCCCATTCCTAAAAAAAAAGACCCAAAGCTACCCACCAGCTACAGGCCCATTAGCATTCTGAGTTTACTAGACAAAGTCCTCGAAAAAATAATCCATAAAAGATTAATGGATTTTGCTGACCAAAATTGTCTGATAAACTACCAACAGTTTGGATTCCGTAAAGAACACTCTACTGTACACCAATCAAAGAGAGTGGTCAATATTATAGAGAAAAACAGAAGAAATCGTAAGAGTACTGGCGTTATCTTTCTCGATATCGAAAAAGCTTTCGACACTGTCTGGCACGACGGTATGGTGTACAAACTCAATGTTCTTAATTTCCCTATTTATCTGCAAAAAATTATTAGAAGCTTTTTAAACAGCCGATCTTTTGTTGTATATATTGACGGCGAATTTTATAGAGAGAACCCAATCCCTGCAGGTTTACCCCAGGGGTCAGTTTTATCACCCTCACTATACTGCTTATATACGTCAGATGTGACTGTCGCCAGGAATTAAACAGCAGCATTTAATGCAGATGACAGTGCTTTCATATACGCTGGAAATGTTTCTAATGCAATTGTTAAGAGAATGCAAGAGAGCCTCTCTGCAAGCCAAAAATATTTTGACAAATGGAAAATAAAAGTAAATGACAATAAAACACAGGCTATAATTTTCCCATTTAATAGATCACCTAAACGAGTACCTACAAAGATTCTGTACGCCCGAGGGAATATTATTCCAATTAAGGAAGATATTAAATACCTAGGTCTTGCATTGGATAAAAAGCTATTGTTTAATAGACATGATAAAGCCATCAAATGTGGCCGTGCTCTGTACCCCATTCTTAACAGGAGATCTAAGCTCAATCTAAAAAACAAGTTATTGCTGTACAATATGTGTATTCGCCCGATCATAACCTATGGTTGCCCAGTCTGGTTTCACAAAACGGCCAAAACCCATAGGAAAAAGTTGCAAATTATACAAAACAAACATTTCAAAATAATACACAGACTCCCTCCGAGATATCACACCAACTATCTTCACACTAGATTCAATCATAAAATGATACACGAGTTTGCCAATGATTTGACGCTGTCATTTAATAAAAAATGCAGATTGTCTAATATTGAAACAATAAGAAATTTAGTAAACACCCACTAGGTCTCTTTCTTCTACGAAAGAGTCTAACTAGTGCTGTCTTTTAAATTTCATTATATCAATTTTAAAGTTCGTAAGAGGTTTTTCATGACAAAGTTTCCTCAAGTCTGAGTTATCATCTGCCTTTCTATTCAAATATTAGATTTAATTGTTGTAATACTTTTAAGTATAATCTCATAAATGTACCTTATAGTTTTGTAAGACTTGTAAATAAAATAAAAATTAAAAAAAAAAAAAATCTGATAACCTTATTAAACTAGAACTACCTGTTAGCGCCAGAATTTTCTTACATCTTTATGATAAATTATTTAAAGATCACCTAGACGCACAAGGACACCATATTTTTACTGATAGGTACTACACTAGCTTACCTCTTGCCAAAGAAGTACTCAAAATGAAATATCATATCACATGAACAATTCAGACAAATGGAAGATATTTACCAAATATTATACGGAAGCCGCGATTTACTAATGATAAAACTGTAGCTTTACGAAATGGCAATTATTTGTTATTAGCGTGGAAGGATAAAAGAGTTGTCACCATGTTTAGTACCTACTATGTGTCAGAGATGGTAAATGTAACCAGATTTTAGAGAGGAGGAGGTCAGCGTGATATAATGAAGCCACAAGTAGTGATAAATTATACGAAAATAATGGGTGGTGTAGATAGGGTAGATCACCTTGTTTCATTATATAGTTTCCTATGAAAAACTTTAAAATGGTTGAAAAAAATGTTTTATTGAGGATTACAAGCTGCAGTAATAAAGTCAAACATTTTATATAAAGAGATGTCACGTAAAGGTCAAGCATTTCCGATGAGCCACGAGAAATTTCAACGTCTACTGTTGAATCAATTAGTGGGTGATTTTCGCCAAGGTTCAGTTCACAGTGGAAGGCACTCTACTTCGGACCAAGAAGATCGATTGAATAGAAAACTTCACATAATTAGAAGTGGCCCTAAAGGTCGAAAATATGTATGGTGTCTTCAACTCCTGCTGGTCCTGGAAGAAAAAGGACAACTTTCTACATGTAGGCGACTGTTTCATGAATTATCACACTAGAAAAGTTTAATATACCAATAAATTTTTATAATAATTTAGAGATGTTTAATACGCTTCTACAAAAACTTCAAAATGGTTTTTTTTTTCGTTTATGTTATAAAAAAAATGTCAACCAAATTAAATATTTTGAATTTGAATTTATTTTAAGAAACGTTCCAGTTATCTAAGTTTTTGAGTTAATTCTCGTTAATAAAAAATAATTTTTCTAAAAACCAAAGCATTTTCTTCAAAATATTGTGATTACAAAATATTTCCTAAAAGTCCTTGGAGTTGACTACCAACAGGCGCAAAAAATGCGCGGAGCACAAAGGGTTAAGCAGCTCACTCAAGTATTTTGTAGGATTGGTTTTCCGACAGTGATCAAGGCTGATAACAGTCCTTTTACCTCCAGGGAGTTTGATAGTTTTGCTATAGAATCTAATATTCAATTTAGGTTTTCAAGTCCTCGCTTTCCGTAGAATAACGGGTTAGCTGAGAAGGGTGTAGCTATTGTGAAGAATATTTTGAAGCGATGTTATGAGGCAGGTGATCTGGGCGGCTCACCATCCATGTTATTTTTTAAAAGGCTGATAAAAACGAAACTGCCAGTGTCAGGATCGTTATTGCCCAGAAATAATATAACAGAGAATTCAGTTCAGGAAAGAATTAGTACGTACGGGCACCAAGGAGATACCATGAAGGCTTACGGAAAAAAAGTGTCTAAGAAGTCATACAACTCTGTAAATTGCAAGAAGTCATACACCTCTGTAAATGTCAACAAAAAGACATTAGAATAAGAAAGAAAACATGAACACGGGGAATAACTAGCTTAACCAGATAGTAGAGATATTAAGAGCGAGTTACCAATTGTAAAAATTAATAATTAATATTTTTTATATCCATCCATTGTAAATAATAAAAAGAATAAAATTAAATAAGAAACACTAGTATTATTACATGGTGTCAGAAGTGCCGCGAACTTCAAATCAAGAGATAATGGGAGACGAATATCAGAATCGCACACCATGCTCCAACATGGCGGCGAAGTGGCCAACCAACCGGAAAAATGGAGAAGCCAGAAAAAAACGAAATTGTAAACGTTTATTTGGTTAATTGGTGAACAAGGTGCCGTAATATACAACACCCTGTTTCCTAATGATGGAACACAAAACTCGATGCTGGGTAAAGTTCGTACGGGCGAAAATGCATCCATTGTAAATAATAAACCTAATAAAACTAATAAGAAACACTAGTTTTATTACACACACACCCTATTAAAAACAAGCAGTTCCTTAATTTGCTTATTCAGTCCAGGCCAATAGTAAAGTTTTAATTCCCGAGCAAGCGTTTTTTCTATGCCTAGAAGTGGAATACAACCACATGGCAATCTTCCCTTGCATCTTCGTCGGAACGTCTGGGGCTATGATTTAGCAATAGTCCAACCGAAACCGACCTTTATAGTTCTCCCGATTGAAATAAACTAACTCTGTGACTATATAAATCACTGTCGATAAGCCATGATATTTCAGCAGATACATGAATGTGCGCTGAAGACGCATTATTGCATCCTCAATATCGTGTTTAATCAATCGTATAGAAAATAATGAAAACGCTGGCATGCGAAAACGATACTCCTTTTCAGTCTGCGCCCATTTCAGCTTACTTTTTCCTACCATCCCAGAAACAAACATCACGGTATGTTACTTCCTTGAGGCATCGTTCTGTACTACCACAGATATTTCCGGGAATAATATAACTATATTCATATATTATAAAGTATTTCTTAAAATTATTTTATAATTTACTCTTTTTTTATTAAATAAATTTATTAATTTTTATTTAATTTTATCTTAATACTAATTAATTTTTTTTGTTATTGTAAACATTCAATGGTATAAAATATTCTAATCTTAGAACCAAAACCATTATAACCAAATTAAAAAATTGACCAGGATCAGAAAAAGTTTTGACGACTCGTTAGATGGTAAAGTGTCCTGCCTAAAAAAAACCCCATCTGGAGTATTTTCACCTTTTGAGATATTCATATTTTTATCTTCTACACAAATAGTTATTTCTCAATTTTTGCCATTTGTTTACCATGAAAATATTTCCATTACTAAAATCGGCTCAGTAAAAGTGAGAATTTTCTGTTGAAGGGCTAAGCGGTCTCGAGTTTAGACATCCTTCAATCCTTTAGAGTTAGTTAAATAATTCCAGAAAAAAAATAAAGTTTTCTGCTAATAACAGAACTTTTGAGTTGTTTCGGGAATTTCTACGCAGAAATACTCTTGTACGGTTTTGCTAACCCACCATACGCACGTATTGTGTTTTTCTTTTGTATCTAAAGGCTGTAAGGGTAATTAGTCTAATGTTTTTAACTTGGGTTTTGCTATTTAAAGAAAAATATTTTTCGGGATAATAACAAGTCCTTGGTTGGGCTTATCTCTCCTGCTCCAAATTGTATGTGGGAGTATTCAGGAAAAATTGCCAGACTGTTTTTTGTTAACGATAAAAGAGATACGATCACAAAGGTCATAAACATATGAAAAGACTTTAAGATACAGGTCTAATCTGTGCTTTAAGAGCTCTAGGTCATTTTGAAAAATCTTTAAGAATAGCTACTAGAGTTGTCACAGTGTTTGTGTGAAGTGTAGCACATAAGTGTAATATGTGTCGTATCAAATGCAATTGATCTAAGCAATGAATTTACACAAATTGAGTGATACACTTTTGAGTGTCATATTAACTTGATTGTCTTACTCTTAAAAGTGCATGCTATTGGAAAGAAATAAATATATATTAGTAGTAAGTTATAATAGTTAAAAATATAAAAAATAAGAATATAAAAAATAAAACCATTTCAAAAATCAAAATACAGGGTGTCCACCGGGAAGGTTTACTACTTTGTTTATAATTTTAAATGAAAGAGAATGGATCTTATATTGATAAATGTTTTATTTAATGCCGGCAATTATGTATGGAATACAATATCCGCTTCTGGTAGCCTCACAAATGCTAGCCCTTTTGAGTACATTGTTCATTACATTCTCCCACATTTCACGCGGTATTTCATTAATTTCATCACGAATATTTTGTTTGAGTTACTCACGCGTTTCTGGTTTGTTTGCATAAACCTTGCTTTTCAGATATACTCACAAAAAGAAGTGCGGAGAAGTCAAATCAGGCGACCGTGGATACCACATGTTAATCAAGCATACGATTTTTAATCATCACGAAATTGAGTGTTTGGTCGTGATACTGTGAAGACGTGTTAAACAAATTTTGCAATTAAATCCTCGTACACATCCGTGTTCTCTAACCACGCTGGTTGCTAGTAATAGTACAACGGGTGATATACCCAAATCAATACAAGAAAATAACAGTGCCCATAGCCTTGAAACTAATTTGTCAAGTTCCAAAACTACGAAGGGTGCTATACCCAAATTAAGTGAACATAATAATAGTGCTCAAAGTCCAAGGACACAAGTGTGAATGGACAGATATATAATAGTCGCGAAAAGAAAAAAAGCCCAAAATCTACAGAAGTTGCTTTCACATCAAAGATGTCCAAAAGTAGTGAGACTGGTAGACACAGCTCCTTAAATCTGTTCTCAATACTAGCTGATCAGTCAAGTGAGCCCTTTCAGCTGTCTAAGGCGTCAAAACCACCACAGATATATTTGAGGGAGAGTAACTCAAATAAATTAATAAGAAATTTAGTTTCATTGATTGGAGAGAATTCTTTTTATGTAGTCCTAATTAAAAAGGGAAATATCAGTGAAACGAAAATGCAAATAAGCAACGAAGCTGATTTCCGAAAAGTAGTTATAGGTTGCAGGTTGTAATAAAAGGAGTCGATCATTGTGTGGATCCGGAAGATATAAAGAATGCCTTATATGAAAAGGGGTTTAAGGTAAAAAATGTTATGAACATCAGAAATCGGGAAAGAATTCCCCAACCTCTATTTCGCGTTGAACTGGAACCCGCTGATATTAAACTTAAGAAAAACGAGACCCACCCTATTTACAATTTGCGGTACCTATTACATTGTAAAATAGTCGTTGAGGAACGTTATAAGCGGAAATACCCTGTCCAATGCTTAAACTGTCAGGAGTTTGGTCATACTAAGGCTTATTGTAAGTTGACAACAGTATGCGTTACTTGTGGGGAGCTGCATGGAACGGCTCAATGCGACAAGGCCAAAGGTGATTCTAAGGTTAAAAAGTATAGCAACTGTGGTGGAAACCATACTGCAAATTATAGAGGTTGTATATCGGATTAAACCGTGCCTTGCGGCCTGGGGTAAAAAATTTTGCCACAGTCGGAAAATCCTACAGGCAATAATTTCCCTCAGTTGGCTACGACAACGACTTCACATTCCTCAAATGCAAATATTTTAAGGACAACTCAAAGATCGCAACAAAGTAACGCTCAAATTTCTTATGCTGATGTCTTGAGACCGAATTATACCTCAGCACAGTCTGGGCCACAAAAAAGTACGGAAAATCCAATTTTTAAACAGCTTCTTCAGGAATTCAATTTTAATCGTCTGGAAGCTACAATAGAGACACTGGTGCAAACGGTGAACAATTTCGCAAACTCCATGAGCTTCATGATGCAAGAGTTGTTACAAATGCAGTCTGCTTTGATGCAGGCTGTAATTAGAATGGCATGAACACGTTAAAAATTCGTTTCTGGAACGCAAATGGTATTCGCCAACAAAAAAATGAGATGGAACTTTTCCTTACGGATCATCGGATCGATGTAATGTTGATATCAATTAACATCAAGAAGTTCATTTAAAATGAATGGATTTATTCTATATGACACCAAAGATTCGCGGGGCAGAGCATGTGGTGGCTCGGCAATACTTATCAAGGCCCGTCTCAAACACTATTTCCATGGTGAGGCTTGTGAAGATTACCTCAAGGCAACTTCCATAAGCCTTGAAGAGTTTAATCACAACCTATTGATATCGTAAAGTTACAGTCCACCTAGATACTCAATATCCGAAAGCCAGTATTGCAGGTACTTCAATTCATTAGGCCCCAGGTTTATCGCAGCTGGGGATTATAACGCTAAGCACACCTACTGGGGATCGCGTCTGATAACACCGAAAGGTAGGGTCTTGTATGACTCTATTATTAAAATGGATTTGAATGTCATGTCAAGTGGCCAGCCCACATACTGGCCAACAGATCGAAACAAAATTCCAGACGTTATTGACTTTGGCGTGCTAAGGGGCATCCCCGTAGATAAGGTTTGTGTTGAAGCCTCATTAGATTTGTCATCGGACCACACACCAACTATTGTTTATATACGTAATGACCGGATATCTAATTTACCTAAAGGATTACCAGCGTTGTCAGGGACAAGTATAAATTGGTTGAAATATAAGAAATATCTAAGTACCCACTGCTCGGAAAATATTATGCTTAAAACACGAGAGGATATAGACACCTCCATTGTTTACCTCGTGGAAAATTTTAAACACACTGTTCTACACGCTAGCCAAATTTCCAGACAAGTCAGGTGTAATAAAATTTATGTAGCAGATGTTGAACGACTTTTGGTCGAAAAAAGAAGGGCTCAAAGAGAGTGGCAGCAGCACAGATCACCACAACTTAAAGCCAAGTTAAGAGAATGCACAAGTCAGTTAAGAGACTTGTTACAGTCTCAAAAAGTTGCAGCTTTTAAAAAATATTTGGAAAGCTTAGATGCAACTTCCCAATCGGATTACTCACTATGGTGCGCAACAATAAATCTGAAAAGACCTACGATAAATAAACATCCCTTGCGCAATTCATATGGAGATTGGGCTAGAAACGATAGAGAAAAGGGTAATTTATTCGCCACACATCTGAAAAAAATATTGACCTCGAACATTGCTGTTCGCATAAGGTTTAAGCTTTAAGAGGTTCAAAAAGCCATTAAGGAACGGAAACCCAAGAAATCTCCGGGAATTGATAAGATCACCAACAAAATGATAATTGAGCTTCCTCTCTCAGTAGATAAAATTATTCTGTTTATTTTAATGCCATAGTGAGACTCGAGTATTTTCCGCAACGATGGAAGGTCTCGGCGAGCATCATGATCCCTAAGCCTGGAAAGGATCACACAAAGGTGGAATCATATAGGTCCATTAGTCTGTTGCCTAACATGTCAAAACTATTTGAAAAACTAATAGCAAATAGACTAATTCAGATTCTGAATGAGAAAGAATGCATCCCGAGTCATCAGTTTGGATTCAGAAGAAAACGTAGTACAATTGAACATGTGCACAGAGTAACAAATGTAATAAAACAAACATTTGAGGAACAAAAATATTGTTCTACTCTATTCATTGACGTGTCTCAGGCCTTTGATAAGGTATGCCACGAAGGGCAGAAGTACAAGATGGGACAGAAGTTGAAGCTCGGCATTCACCTGGACAGGCGTTTGACTTGGAAAAACCATGTAGATGCTAAACTGACTTAATTAAGACTAAAAACAGCTCAGGTAGAGTGGCTGATTGGTAAAAAATTTTGCCACAGTCGGAAAATCCTACAGGCAATAATTTCCCTCAGTTGGCTACGACAACGACTTCACATTCCTCAAATGCAAATATTTTAAGGACAACTCAAAGATCGCAACAAAGTAACGCTCAAATTTCTTATGCTGATGTCTTGAGACCGAATTATACCTCAGCACAGTCTGGGCCACAAAAAAGTACGGAAAATCCAATTTTTAAACAGCTTCTTCAGGAATTCAATTTTAATCGTCTGGAAGCTACAATAGAGACACTGGTGCAAACGGTGAACAATTTCGCAAACTCCATGAGCTTCATGATGCAAGAGTTGTTACAAATGCAGTCTGCTTTGATGCAGGCTGTAATTAGAATGGCATGAACACGTTAAAAATTCGTTTCTGGAACGCAAATGGTATTCGCCAACAAAAAAATGAGATGGAACTTTTCCTTACGGATCATCGGATCGATGTAATGTTGATATCAATTAACATCAAGAAGTTCATTTAAAATGAATGGATTTATTCTATATGACACCAAAGATTCGCGGGGCAGAGCATGTGGTGGCTCGGCAATACTTATCAAGGCCCGTCTCAAACACTATTTCCATGGTGAGGCTTGTGAAGATTACCTCAAGGCAACTTCCATAAGCCTTGAAGAGTTTAATCACAACCTATTGATATCGTAAAGTTACAGTCCACCTAGATACTCAATATCCGAAAGCCAGTATTGCAGGTACTTCAATTCATTAGGCCCCAGGTTTATCGCAGCTGGGGATTATAACGCTAAGCACACCTACTGGGGATCGCGTCTGATAACACCGAAAGGTAGGGTCTTGTATGACTCTATTATTAAAATGGATTTGAATGTCATGTCAAGTGGCCAGCCCACATACTGGCCAACAGATCGAAACAAAATTCCAGACGTTATTGACTTTGGCGTGCTAAGGGGCATCCCCGTAGATAAGGTTTGTGTTGAAGCCTCATTAGATTTGTCATCGGACCACACACCAACTATTGTTTATATACGTAATGACCGGATATCTAATTTACCTAAAGGATTACCAGCGTTGTCAGGGACAAGTATAAATTGGTTGAAATATAAGAAATATCTAAGTACCCACTGCTCGGAAAATATTATGCTTAAAACACGAGAGGATATAGACACCTCCATTGTTTACCTCGTGGAAAATTTTAAACACACTGTTCTACACGCTAGCCAAATTTCCAGACAAGTCAGGTGTAATAAAATTTATGTAGCAGATGTTGAACGACTTTTGGTCGAAAAAAGAAGGGCTCAAAGAGAGTGGCAGCAGCACAGATCACCACAACTTAAAGCCAAGTTAAGAGAATGCACAAGTCAGTTAAGAGACTTGTTACAGTCTCAAAAAGTTGCAGCTTTTAAAAAATATTTGGAAAGCTTAGATGCAACTTCCCAATCGGATTACTCACTATGGTGCGCAACAATAAATCTGAAAAGACCTACGATAAATAAACATCCCTTGCGCAATTCATATGGAGATTGGGCTAGAAACGATAGAGAAAAGGGTAATTTATTCGCCACACATCTGAAAAAAATATTGACCTCGAACATTGCTGTTCGCATAAGGTTTAAGCTTTAAGAGGTTCAAAAAGCCATTAAGGAACGGAAACCCAAGAAATCTCCGGGAATTGATAAGATCACCAACAAAATGATAATTGAGCTTCCTCTCTCAGTAGATAAAATTATTCTGTTTATTTTAATGCCATAGTGAGACTCGAGTATTTTCCGCAACGATGGAAGGTCTCGGCGAGCATCATGATCCCTAAGCCTGGAAAGGATCACACAAAGGTGGAATCATATAGGTCCATTAGTCTGTTGCCTAACATGTCAAAACTATTTGAAAAACTAATAGCAAATAGACTAATTCAGATTCTGAATGAGAAAGAATGCATCCCGAGTCATCAGTTTGGATTCAGAAGAAAACGTAGTACAATTGAACATGTGCACAGAGTAACAAATGTAATAAAACAAACATTTGAGGAACAAAAATATTGTTCTACTCTATTCATTGACGTGTCTCAGGCCTTTGATAAGGTATGCCACGAAGGGCAGAAGTACAAGATGGGACAGAAGTTGAAGCTCGGCATTCACCTGGACAGGCGTTTGACTTGGAAAAACCATGTAGATGCTAAACTGACTTAATTAAGACTAAAAACAGCTCAGGTAGAGTGGCTGATTGGAAAAAACTCTACACTGAGCTTGGACTGCAAAATTCTAATATATAACACTATTTTGAAACCACTTTGGTGCTATGGTATTCAATTATGGGGCGCTGACTCAGTGACAACACAACAACAGCGGCTACATTCGATTGAAGAGGAGAGACACCTTGGCCATTGGTCGAAGTTGAATAAGATGCCTATAATTTAAGCAAATAAATTATCTGTGTGAAATATATATTTTATCCAGCAGCGGCTGTACTTAATTGGAAAATTTTAGTTTTAAGATCTGAATACTTATTGTTAGTTTAAAATATTTTTGAAGATTCAATAAAAAAAGAATAACAAAAAAAAATATCACGATATCGCTCTCCATTCACAGTTACCGTTACTCCGTTTTCATTTTCAAAGAAGTAAGGTCTAATGATTGCTCCTGACCAAATTGCACACCAGACTGTCGCTTTTCATGGATGCAAAGTGACTGTTGAATAATTTGAGGGTTTCCCATTCCCCAGAACAAACATACGGATATTCACATATCCATTCAAATGAAAACGTTCCTCGTCACTCATTACAATTTTTTTATGAATATCATGGGCGAGCTGTAACATCCTATTGGCATATGTACGGCGGCGTACATGGGCTTGTGGTAGAAGCTCTTGTGTCAAGTAAATCTTATATGGAAACAAATGCAAATCCTTGTGCATAATTTTAGCCAAAGTTGTTCTTTGAAGATTAAGCTCCTGAGAACGGCGTCGAATTGAGGTTGATGGCCTATCAGGTGATAGATCTATAGGTACAGATCCTCTTTCTTTGAAATCATTCACTACAGGATAAATAGTGCGTTTTGTTGGCACGTTGTTTCTCCCAAAATTTTCATGTAACTTTCTTATCGCCACAGTAATCGATGATTGATTTGTATAAAATGTTTTAACGTTCGCTTACTGAATATTTTTCCATATTAAATATGCCACATGTCTACTTCACGACTGCCAAATATGAACTGTCAAGACCAATGTTTACCAAAATGGCGGCAAAACAAAGTAGTAACCCCTTCCGGCGGACACCCTGTATAAGTAAACATATAAATTGAAAGCAAATTCTGCATATTAAGTTTTTTCTAAGATAAGCAATTATTCCAATAAAAAATAAAAATATTTGAAATGTATTATTGCGGGGGAGAGCACATCTATATTGCAATTTCACTATTGCTCAGTGAATTTAACCCCAATGTTGTATAGAAAAACCTAAAAGTCTTATATCCAAAGCCAAGCTGATTCTATGAGAATTTTTCATAAAATCAACATAGCATAGCCAGCAAGACTCAAAAACACTTCTACACAAACACAGCAAAATATTTCAAAACAACAAAAAACATTGTTTATTTTTAATCATTTATTTTTCATTTTATTTTATGTTTTCTTTACAATATTGGGGTAAAATTCACTGATGAGCTACTTGAGCAATAGTGAAATTGCGATATGGATGTGCTCTCCCTCGCGGTAATACATTTCAAATATTTTTATTTTTTATAAATGTTTTATGAGAATATCATAAAATGTTTATTTTTTAGTAAAATATTTTGTAATAAATATTTCGTGAGAATATCATGAAATATTTATTTAAAGGAATCAAGCACGAAAAATAAAACTGCTTAGATGGAAAATTATTCCGATGAATTATAAATTACTTATTTCCATTGCATGTGCTCGTTGCTTTTTTGCAAAATTTCAACCAGGTTTCTGAGGTGCTCTTTGGCCTCGTTTCGCAAGGGGAACATATCTGGGTACTTGTTTTATGGGCCTCGCTTCCCCAGTATTTATGTCATGTTTCACCACTGCGGTTTTGCCTTGGCTTTTGTTATTTAGGGCGAAGATGGCGGCATGTTTTCTTAGCAACTGCTTTGCTATAGTCTCCGACAGAGGTGGTAATTTTTGGCGTTCGACGGCAAATAGTTGCCTTACTGCGGTTCTGCTCTCATATCAAACATTTAAAGCGATTTCCACGTTGCGCTGTATCATTATCTGCTGCCCCAGCTAAACCCTTTGCAAAAAGTTTCTGTCATAAAACTTAATCTGCCAAAAAGCGAAAAAACCATTATTAGAAATATTGATATCGGTCGATGTAAGCCAGCTGGAACCGTAATTAATCTTATTGGTAGAAGAGGTAGAGAAATGGAAGCAAAGATAAAATGGCAGTCGTGAAACACGAAAGAAATACTGGCGAAGCGAAGTCTATAAAACAAGCACCCAGAAGTGTTTTCGTTGCAAAGCGAAATTGGGTGAGAGAACGAAGTGGAGTGGAAATTAGACATTGAGCCTTAGAACCTTTAAAAATTGAAAACAAAAATTTTACTTTCAAATTAGATATGGGCGTTCGATTCAACGTTTTGCCAAAAAGTATGGTTGGTGTACTTATGAAATTAAAAAAAGAAATAAAAATAAGATCAAGCAGTATAAAATATGTAGTTCGTTTTGTCACAACAAAATAAAAGTTGCAGGCGAAATCTTATTTACCTGTGAAATAAGCAGAAAAATCTGCAAAATAAACTTCAAATTATCGCACGAAAATGTAAAACTAATTTTAAGAGCAAGATTGTGCGAAAAGCTACATAAGTAGTTAAAACAAAAAAAATATTCAAAACCTTTTTGAAGGCCTAGACTGTATAGAAAACTCTGTGTACGATAAATCAGATCGATGACCCAAAATTTGAAATTTGTCCAGCTAGGAGTCTTAAAATCATAGACTAATTTAAAAAAAACTTGTTAAGATGGCTGAAATGGACTTAATCCAACAAACAAAAATTTGCAAAACGCTGCCGTTTCGCCAATGGCAGCGGCAGGCAAAAATGCGAAAATAAGAATATGCAACAGGTATAAACAAAAATATTAAACGTTACCCAATGAACACCATTGAGGAAATCAATGCACAGCTACAAGGAGTTAAATAATTTTCTATTCTAGACTGCAAGTATCAGTCATTGATAAAACAAAACTCATTTTCACATGCTTAACCACTTGGGAACGTTACGTTGCCCTTGTAAAAGGCTATTCTTTGGTATTTCATCGATACCTGAAGTGTTTCAAAGCATCATGTAGAACTTATTTTTAAAACTGAGAAAACGTAAAAGCTGACATTGAAGATATATTGGCCCATATACGCATGCAAATCGTTAAGTGAATGTCAGTCAAGATATTCAAAGCTTGAAAAAAACGCTCGTAGTTAAGTTTGGCTGCGAAAAATTTTCAAACGCGACCGGGGGTAAAGATATAATCACTGAATTCCACCTTAAACCGTTGCATTCGTCACCAACAGGGCAACAAAAAATTATATTGAGCTTACTCACAACCCAATATAAAAATGCACATACCAATTTGGAAATTCAAATAAGTTTAGAAATTTCTGAAAAAGGATTAGAAACGTTAAAAAATGAAACTCAAAATGATCAATCGCTTATTACCTTGATTCGTAAAGAATGGTCATCAACAAAAGAAGAGTTACCTTAGAGTTCAAGCAATTTTAAAATTTCAGAGTATAAACTTCATAGACTTGATAGTGTCAAAAACGTTATACCTAGTTCACACATGAACTTTTATTGAGTCAATATTCTGTTTATTGCCTCAATTTATGTTATTGTTCACACATACAAAAATTGAGTTTGCTCAATAAGCATTTGACAGGTAAAAAACAACATTGTTTTTATATTAGCTGTGAAAATTTGTGTATTTTTTGTGAAAATTGTTGCTTGAAACTTGTAAATAAATATAAAAAACTGCAAAAATGGAATCAAATGCTATGTTAAATAAGTTGCAGTTAGTGCTATCAACTTTGGATTCAAAAGTGGCTTTCTTTTAAAAGCGAAAGCATTAGAATCTCCTGATTCTGCAAAGCTTAAGAAAACAACAGCTACTGCTTCTTCTTGCAATACAAGAAAACTCAAATCGAAGATCGTTATGGAAGTTGGTAAGTGAGCAAGCAACAGTTTTTCTAAAATCAATTACATTTTCCGTTTACAGAATCGGCACTCTACATTCTGGGAAGTGAATTGCAATTGCAACAGTGACCACTTTTTCAAGATGCATTTTCGCATGACCTGAGCCAGTTTCGACGTACTGTGTGGCATGTTGAAAAACTTAAATAAAATGAACACAAAGTGGCGAAGTGCAATAACACTTGAAAAGCGTGTTGCCATTGCTGTATTTACTCTCAGTTCATCTGGCGAATACCGAGTGGTTTCTGAGCTGTTTGGCGTTGGCAAATCAACAGTCTGCAACATTTTTTATGAATCTTGTGAGGAAGTACGGCAAGCATTGCCCCCACTATACATTAAAAAATTGCACCCGACGCAAGAATCTGGAAAAGAAAGTGTTGAAGGATTTCGAAATCTTGGTTTTCCACAACATCGAGGGGCTGTCGGTAAGTTTGAATTTTTTCAAAGCATGCACATAAGAATGTTGCTTAGTCAAAGTACATTGTATTCATAAAGAGAATTCGCAAAAGTTATTATAAATGACAAAACCTATATTTTCAGATGGTTGTCATATCGAAATAAAAATCGATGCCACTGACTACTATAATTATAAGGGGTGGTATTCTGTGGTACTTCTGGCTCTTGTGGATTAAAGGTAAGAAATACTTATTCACATATGTATGGTGTATTTGAATGCAGCAAGTATTGACACTTCCATATTAACGTAGATACCGGTTTTTGTACACAAACATTGGTGCACCCGGACGCTGCCATGACTCCCAAATTTTCAATTCATCTCGCTTAAAAAACATACTGCATGACAGCGAAATACTAAAAGGAAATAAGTGGTATTCAAATGCCAGTTTGCATTTTGGGGGAGATTCCGCATTCAAATTTTCAACGACTCTAATGAAACCGTATCCCTTGTCTAATGAACAAAAGTTATTTAACTACCGGCTATCGAAATGTAGAAGAGTGGTGGAGAACGCTTTTGGTCATTTATTGACAACAGAGTAGGGAACGCTCCACAAATTATTCGAGCTTGCTGCGTTTTGCATAATTTCCTCAATGAAAGAAATGATAGCATAAAAGAAGTGTGGATGGAAAATTTACAAGATTCGGAGAGTAGCCGAGAAAGTCCATCATATAACGTTACGAGTGGTGATAACACAACAGCCCCTGAAACCATTAGACAAGCCCTATGTTCATATTTTAGTAAGTAGTAACAACATATTTTTATAACACATTTTAATTAAAAAATAATAAGTTTTTTTTATTTTAATTTTTGTTTTCAAAAAAATTTGCAATTTTTTCGAGAGCTTCCGCTTTCTTTTTCTCAATTCCTATCAATTCCTTATCCGTCTCCGCGCTTTTTTTTTAAATAATTAGATATTTCACTAGAAACTTCTGCAAATTTGTCTGCAAGTGTTTGTCTGAAATCCACTTTTTTTCTATGGAGGTTCACTAGCTAATATGGAGCTCGGACCAGGTGACGGAGAACACGGCGATAGAAAATACTTACATAAGTATCTTTAAAAATACAAGTACCTGTACCGCTGTGTAAAGTTTTGCAACTTCACCTGCACGTCTCGTGGGCTGCAGGAGTATCCCTGCTGCTGGAGCTCGTCCGCCATCTCTGCATATATGTGGCCGTTTTTGCGATGGCCACGCAACTCGTCGACCCTGCTAGGCCACATATTTAATAAACTTGCCTCACTAGCCTCACTCCACCCCATACGACTCTTCTTTTCTTTAATAACTAATAATAGGAAACAAACAAATAAGTTATTTTTTTAAGTTGTAATGTATAAAAATTTTTTCCCTCTTGTCTGCACTGCAAGCAGGTTACACAAAAAGGTACGAATTGTTATAATTTAAAAAACTTACCTTTTTTCCTTTCCTCAGCCATATTTTGTTCGTTTTTTATTCCGTTTAATCTAAAAAATAATTAATTGTTATTAAAGCAATTGTAATAAATTAAAAATCATACCTTTTTTCTTGATGGGGGTGGTTTTTATTTTGTTTATGTTTACATACATATGGCATTGCAGATAATTGTAGATAATTTCGACTCACTGAACATACTTCTGAATAGTATATGATATCATTTTTACTCTATATTATAACAATTTCGTACTTATTGCGCAATAACTTAATTGAAATTTTGTATGGAATATTGAGCTCAATAATGGCATTTATTGCGATAATCTTAATAAAGGTGTATGTGTGAACTAGACATTAGAATGACAGTAGAATAAGTAATTTGGGCACAGATGAGCAAAGACCCCTTTCACACAGACAAATTTTACTTTGCAAAGTTTTGATTTTATGTGAGAGCGAGGGAGAAAGCATGATTGAGAGTACAGACTTTGATATACTCGCAAAGTTGCTTTGTTTTTCTTTCGTCGCTTATACACAGTTGTACTTATACACAGATTGCATAAAACACCAAGTGACTAAAACAAAATTTGTAAAAGAAAACTTTTTGTGTTTGAACACCAAAGAAAGTTTAAAAGAAAATTAAAAAAACTTTGTCAAAGTAAAATTTGTCTGTGTGAAAGGGGTCAAAAACATTCATAATTATATTAACAAATGCGCTGCATGTCAAGTTTACCAACAAAAATATAATAAACTAAAATTTGTGAAAATATATCCCGACTCACATCTTTGAAATAAATTCTACCGATTTGTTTCATTTTAACAACATTGATTACATTGTTTTTATAGAGGCAATGCACATTAGATTAATATTTGTTCCGCACAACTTTTGTTCTTCCAAAATATACGTGACTTATTAATCTAGCACAAAATGTGTGTTAGTATTTTTTTATTTATTTCACGTTTGTTTTTCGTTCGTTATACACATAAATTACGGAACATTTTTAGCGGAAATATGGCATGAATAAGTGATGATGAATTGGCAATAATTTTAGCAGGAATTTCCAGTACTGTAACTTTGAAGCTGCAGAAGGCAAAGAAAAGCAGATCTTGCTGGGTCAAGGCATGGAAAGAGTCTCGTGACTCTGGTGAAAATATCCAGCTCCTCTTGCAGATGAACCTATGGGAAAATGTATTCCGGTTAAGGAAAAATTGGTTGCCACTTTAAGGTTCTTAGTGACAGGGGATACTTTTAAAGAAATTGACGAAAATAGTAAATTTGCACCGTATTTAATCTCAGCTGTTATAGAAGTACATATGTAGTGCAATTTACACAAACATGAAAAGTGAATCTTTAAAAGTACATGGATATGAATTTATGTCGTCACACAAAATTGAAAAGGCCGTTCAGAAACTAGTAAAAGTTTTTACATGAACAGTAATATTACTGTTACTGAAATAACCGAAAAAACTTTTACTGGTTACTGATATCTACACGACGATAGACAACTAAAGACTAAAAATCGCTTTGGAAAAAAGGAAATACAAAACCTGTGTTTTCATAAGTGTATATGTTGCTGGTTGAAAAATTGTGCCAACCAAAAACTACTCTCTTCACCGAAAATGTCTACAAGTTGCCGTGTTAGACTAGCACAACTAATCTAGTGTGACCTGCCTCATTGACAACTATAGCGGCAGCCTAGTTTAAAATAACTTCTAGAAATCACAACGAAAATATTAATATTTTTTTTTTAAAGATGCATTTTCCACTGTTGAACCACCACTTACACTGGAATCCGATAATGATATACTTAGTTTTCCAGCAACGAGATTAAAAACTTTTCAATGAATTGGAAATTAATCAACGTACCAGTGCTCCATATCATTCCAGAGGAAAAGGGTTAGCAACACAAACAGTGAAAATTGATAAAAAAAATTCTCAGAAAAGCTACATATGATAGCAGCGACACCTAGCTGCGACTTTTACATTAATTAACAGCCCTGCTGGAAATGTCGGATCATCATTTGAACGAACACCAAAATTTTTTAATATATGAAGGCCAAACAAGAAACGCAAAGCACTTATGCAAGTTAACGAAATGAACTATGGTGCCTTTTTTACTAATTAAATAGTTTCTAAGGAATCTTATGCGCATAAAACAAAAACAACATGCTTTTTAAAAATTCCAAAAAATAACTTAAACAAAAATAATACTGTAGTGTAGTGATACACTATTAGTTATTAATCAGTTATATCACTGCTTGTTCCTTCACTTTTGTATGTAACGTTTTTGAGTTAGTCAACTCGAGTAGGCGGGTTATTAATATTCAATTCTGAAAATATTAATTAAGCAATAGCAATTGTTATTTCAAAGACTGAATAATATTTTTATACAATATTGGTATTGTTGTTTTGGGTGAGATATAACAAATACAAAAACAAAAAAAAAAACAACCAAACAGGTGCGTACACTGAAAAATATGTGATTCGAGGATAGCTCAAAAGAGATTTTGTAAGCACCAATTGTGCAATAAACTTAGTTCAAATGAAAATATCATCGAGTAAAGACATAAAGTTAGGTGTTAAAAGTAGTAAAGTTACTATTGAGTACTTTTGAGGGCATAAAAAAATCGTGTACTTTAATTAAAAGTTCTAATGTATTTTATATAATTATATTGCAATAAAATAACTCAATACAACAAAATGTCTATTAAACGTATAATTATAATAATATTGTGTTTATATGTATGTTAATTGCTCTATCTTATTATTCCAGGTGTAGAGACTTAGTACAAATTTCATATTATATTTGGGTCATAGGCTTTTTTTGGTAAACTAGTAAAACAATTTACTTCATCATTTAAATTATTTTGCCTATTGCATGAATATATATTTTTTTTTTTGGTTCTCAACAAGTATCAATTGTGAATATTTCAATTTAGATTGCGTCAGTGTTGCAATAAACTGCATTTTTTCAAATTTGCTTTGGTAATTTTACTTTGCGTTTATTATTCTAATGAATTAAAGCGTGATAATTTCAAAACCGGTGCTAACAAGTTAGCATTAGAATAATAATATGTTACATGTATAATAGGAGATGTATGCGAATCTATAATAAATATTGAACCGAATTTCGGCTTACATACTTATGTCGCCGGTTTACACTCAATCATGTCAACCGATTTCAACCAAACTAACACGCGTTGTAGATATTGGGACCACTATGGTAAGTGTTAAGTTTGGTTGTTATAAAAAATCGCATGCATAGCACAAAGATTAAGAATCATTCTATTGGCAATATATTATTTATAGACTAAAGTAAATTTGATTTATTGATTTAATATTGATTTATTTATTCCACGGACCGAAAAAAAGAGAAAAAACTTAAAAAACAACTGTTAAACGCGGTAGGGGCTCCGTTTGTGTTTGTTCCATATGATGACAAAGGGGGTTGGTGAGCTTTGCATTAAAAATTTTATAATGGACCATTTTAAGTATTTATTCACTTTGAAAAAGCAGAATGCATGTGGCTGCTGTAATATTGTCCTCATGCACTAACAACGCCTACACAATACCCAGATCTAAACTATAGATCTATGTCTAAACTTCGTAGAGCATTTATAGGCAAATTTGAAAAACTAACTTAAGAAATACATATGTATACAATTTTTAAGAAAAATTATCTCGAAAATTGGTCTTATCATATGCAGAAACGTGGTACAATTAACGCCAAGAAGAATAAAAGTAAAGTCTTACCTATACAATATTGAATCTTATGTGTAACGGGCTATAGAAAATAAATTTAAACTATCCGTCTATTTTTTTATGTTGAATTAAAAGTCACAAATGTTAATAAATAAAAATGTATATAAATAAATTGAGATCATTGTTTTTTTTAATTTTTTTTTAAACTATAAATAATTTATAATTTATAAGAATCATTTTGAATTTTAAAGCAATTTTAATTCGTACTTGATTATTTCAAAGTAAATAATGTTTTTAATATAGAAGTGTTTTTGCTGTCTATGCTATTTTGATTTTAGTAGTTGTTCTTTTCTGTACAATAGTAGGGGTAAAATTCACTGATGGGCTACATGAGCAATAGTGAAATTGCAATATAAATATGCTTTCACACGTAGTAATGTATTTCAAATATTTATATTTGAATAAATGTTTTATGAGAATAACATAAAATGTTTATTTTTAAATAAATATTTTGTAAGAATATCTGAAATATTTATTTGAAGGAATCAAGCACGAATTAAAAATGCTTAAATATTGCTACGTTAATACCTTTTATGTTTTGTTGTGAGTTCTTTATTGCAAAATAAATAACACCAGTTTTTAGAGTTTTTAAATTAATAACAAGTATATTTACTTTAACTACACAAAGTTGACATGTCTTTACACTGAATGATTATCCACTCAGACGCTTCCCTATTTATATTTGTCCATTTAAAGTCTAGAATATTTTAGAATCTTCTACTCCCTTTATATGCATTTTGTTTTTGTATGTTGTTTATTCGATCTATAGGCGCTTGTATGTCTGTGTGCATAGTTGTTATTATGCTGATAAGGTTTCTGCTTGGGATTTATTTCAATACATTTGAGTTGTTGTTTGTTTTTTTTAGAAAAGAGTTTCTAAGAAAACTACACAGATGGTACACAAACATGTATGTTTGTTGTTATAAAATTATTTTTTGTCTTGCGCGTTTAGATGGTAAACAGCATACATGTATTTTTTTCTTGCATGCCAGGCAGTTAGTAAACAGCATATCCAATTGTACTTGTGTGTATATAAACTTCTACGCAGTTTGTAACCATTAGTTCGCTTTATTGCTTAATTATTTTATTTCAAAACTTAAGTAAGACTTATTCGTAATACTGCCGTCCACTTAAGCCTTTTAGTCCCGAATAGGGTCAGTATTCCCTCGGCCATACTTGGCCAGTCGCTCCAAGTGGACCAACTTCATCTTAGACCTTGGACTTTGATATTTCTGTATCCGATAAACCACGTCATTCAATTTCTTGATTACCTTGTATGGTCCGTCCCAGTGGGGTTGCAGTTTGGGAGACAGTCCTTTTTTTCGTTGTGGGTTATATAGTAGAACCAGTTGTCCTTCAGTAAATCCTTCCGTATTTGCTGCTCGATCATATCTTACTTTCAGTCTGTCGCTGGACGTTTTGATGCGATTGCGGACAAACTCATGAAGCTCGTGCGGGTCTTCTTGTGTCTGAGGAACATTTTCATTATCGTCGTGAGCAGGAATCGGTTTAACGCCAAATTCTAACTAGGCTGGTAGTTTTAGCTCTCTCCCAAACACGACTTTTGCTGGGCTACATGATGTCGAATCGGTATGCCAGAAGAAACTTTGGTACATGCTCGTACTGACTACTTTTCTGAGATATTCTTCCAGGGTGCGGTTGAATCTTTCTACCATACCATCTGATTGCGGATGCAGTGGTGTCGTTCTCGTCTTTTTGATGCCATATATATCGCACATTTCCTTAAATATTCTCGAATCAAAATTTCGTCCCAGATCGGAGTGAAGTTCTGTTGGAACACTGTATCGACACACCCAATTCTTCACAATTTCATCTACAATCGTTTTGGAGGTTTGGTTCGGAATGGGATACGCTTCGGACCATTTGCTGAAATAAGCCATTACTACTAGCAGATACCGGTTTCAAGCATTACTGATAGGGAATGGGCCTGCGATATCCATTGCTATCCGGTCAAAAGGGGACCTGCGTTATACTATTGTAGCTTGCCACGACTTTTCCTTGTGGGACCCTTGGCCGCAATACAGTGTTCGCAATTAGCTACCCATTCGGCTACAGATTGCGGGCAGCTTACCCAGTAAAATCGCTGTTTTTCCAGTGTTTTTGTCACCCGCAGATGCCCGCCGCTGGGACCATTATGCAAATGTTTCATTACATCTTTTATCCGGGAATTTAGCACGACGATTAAGTCCGTTGTGGTTTTTCCATCTGCACTTTCCCAATTTCGATATAGGCAACCATTTACCACTTTAAGGCGGGCTTTCTGCCATTATTTGGTTACGGTCCGGTCTTACGTTCTCCAGCTTGGCCGATAAAATTTTTGACAAAATGGGATCCTCCTTTTGGGCCTCAGATCAGTCTTCTCCTGTGCCAATTTGGATACGCCTCACATCAATGATGGACTCCTTTTCCTCGACTTTTGTCCAGTGCCTGCCTTCTACGTTGCATGGGTGTCTTGAAAGGGCGTCTGAATTATGGGGTTTTCCGCCTTACCTGGGCATTTTCGTGTTGCTTGCTCTTTTGTTGTCGCTTGAAGGTGAAGCAGATCTTGACCTTTTCTCAACAGATCTGTCATCCTCCTTTTGGGCCTCAGTCCAGTCTTCTCGTGTGCCAATTTGGATACGTCTCACATCAATAATGGACTCCTTTTCCTCAACTTTTGTGCAGTGGCACAAAGGGCGTCTTGAAAGGGCGTCTGAATTATGGTGTTTTTCGTCTTTCCTGCGCGATTTCGTGTTGTTTGCAGATCTTGGCCTTTTCTTAACAGATCTGCAGTTGCGCTGAAAATGTCCGACCTTACCGCTGCTGAAGCATTTTCCACGTGACTTCTTTCTTCTAGTAGCTGCTTAAGCTTTTTTTTATTTCGCTTCGTTTGACTCCACAAATTTCCGTATCAGCCTCAAGACGCTGTACCTTGTACACTTGTGGCTTTGAGATAACTTTGACGATCTCCTGGGCCAGCGCATACGCGATTGTTTCGGTGAAGGACTGCATATTTAATATCTGAATCTCTTATGCCATTCACAAATGCTTCTATTTTAAACTGATCCAGGAATGGATGATGTTCACTTCGTAAATTTATCTATTATGTTAATTTCGTAAATTTATCTATAGTATTTAGAAAATAAGTTTTTTGAATTTAGAATATATCTTTATGTACTGTAGCATTAGGTCTGTTTGGAGTAACTGTATTTTGGAATTGCTTTTTTATTGGCTTCCGGTCATATTTGTTTCCATTGCATATTCTGCAGTTATTACAATATCTATTTATGATTTTGAAAAGTTTTGGATGGAAATAATCATCTTTTAATTCTTCATAGTTCTCTTGAATTCCTCTATGATTACCTTTAATGTGAATATCATCGACGATAGCCAGTAAGGATTCTTCGGATTTAATATCATTTGCAATATTCAAACATTTTACAAAATATAATTTCTTATTATTGGATAATAATTTAATTAATTTGTCTTTTATTAAATTGTAAAAATTTTCGTCAACTTCAGAATATCCCAGCTGTAAATGAAACGAAGTACTTAGACAACAACCGATGACGCACATATGACTTCGTAAGCGAAGCATCTAAGTACTCAATATGTAATGCAGCTGTAATCGATGTATAAAATTAGTATACAAAAAATATTTTTTAATATATTATTATATAATATTTCCTTTTCTTGGATTTTCGTGTAAAAGTTTGCGCTGCATTTCGGTTTGTAATGTGGGCGATTTTGTGGTAAGTATTTTTGCACTTTAAGAAATTAAATGCACCCTAATGATAAATGCATTAACAGTAAAATAAATAACATTATTCTTTAAATAACAAAATCATTGCAATAGTGGCACCACACGTCAACCATACCTTACATGCGCAAGTAAATTTGTAATCAACGTTGCTTACTACTCCACTTACGATGTAAACTGAGTTGTAGTGGCACTTGATGACGTCGTCGCTTGCTTTGTAAGCGAGAGCGCACCGATTAAACAGCCTATGACACTTCTATGTTAAATGTAAGTGGCGAAATAAGCGAACGCATCACCACTGACTACAACTTAGTATAGCTTATGTAATGTATACTTTTACAGCTGGGAAGTTGTATAGATATGTATGTGCATACACTACAAAACATAAGTCATAGTACCACAGAATTTTTGCGGCAACAATTCTCTCCTCCGTAAACGAGATCGATGGGTGGAGTTTACACTCGGCTGTTGCCGCTGATATCTAGCATTGCCAACTTTGCTGCAGGTCGTTGATAAATGCCGTTTATGGTTTTAACAGTAGCTCCTCTAACTTGGCCATCTTTTGCTAGCACAACATCAATCACTTTACCTTTTGGTCAACAATTCCTCGGCAAGTCTGGGTCTACAATAACGACAACGTCATCAATCTTAATGGGTGGTTGTTTGGTGAACCACTTGCTTCGTCGCGAAATAACTGGTATATATCCATCTCTGTCGCAGATCGATGTCTTGGTTTGCAACCAGTTTATAGTCATCAGAGGAGCCAATAAGTAAATGGTTAGGTGTGACGGCTTCATCGTCGGCGAACTCAATTGAGACGAAGGTCAATGGACGGCTATTGATTGTAAACTCGGCCTCACATAGTGCGTTTTTCAAACTTTCGTCACTAAATTTCATTGAAGGACATATGCTATACAAAACCTTTTTGACCGATTTTACTAAACTCTCCCACGAAAGCTGCTTTCATTTTAGATGCGTCGACACGTTTGAGCTGGTTGCAAAGTATTTTCTCGGCTGCTTTAAAGTTGGTTCCGTTATCGGAATAAATTTCTCTAGGTGTTCCACGTCTGGAAATGAAGTTTTTAATTGCCATGATGCAAGAGCTCGTATCAAGGCTATGTGCGATTTCTATATGAAGTGCTCGAACGGACAAGCAGGTAAAGATAACACCCCATCTTTTCTTGCAATAAAATAACTCAATACAACAAAATGTCTATTAAACGTATAATTATAATAATATTGTGTTTATATGTATGTTAATTGCTCTATCTTATTATTCCAGGTGTAGAGACTTAGTACAAATTTCATATTATATTTGGGTCATAGGCTTTTTTTGGTAAACTAGTAAAACAATTTACTTCATCATTTAAATTATTTTGCCTATTGCATGAATATATATTTTTTTTTTGGTTCTCAACAAGTATCAATTGTGAATATTTCAATTTAGATTGCGTCAGTGTTGCAATAAACTGCATTTTTTTCAAATTTGCTTTGGTAATTTTTCTTTGCGTTTATTATTCTAATGAATTAAAGCGTGATAATTTCAAAACCGGTGCTAACAAGTTAGCATTAGAATAATAATATGTTACATGTATAATAGGAGATGTATGCGAATCTATAATAAATATTGAACCGAATTTCGGCTTACATACTTATGTCGCCGATTTACACTCAATCATGTCAACCGATTCCAACCAAACTAACACGCGTTGTAGATATTGGGACCACTATGGTAAGTGTTAAGTTTGGTTGTTATAAAAAATCGCATGCATAGCACAAAGATTAAGAATCATTCTATTGGCAATATATTATTTATAGACTAAAGTAAATTTGATTTATTGATTTAATATTGATTTATTTATTCCACGGACCGAAAAAAAAAGAGAAAAAACTTAAAAAACAACTGTTAAACGCGGTAGGGGCTCCGTTTGTGTTTGTTCCATATGATGACAAAGGGGGTTGGTGAGCTTTGCATTAAAAATTTTATAATGGACCATTTTAAGTATTTATTCACTTTGAAAAAGCAGAATGCATGTGGCTGCTGTAATATTGTCCTCATGCACTAACAACGCCTACACAATACCCAGATCTAAACTATAGATCTATGTCTAAACTTCGTAGAGCATTTATAGGCAAATTTGAAAAACTAACTTAAGAAATACATATGTATACAATTTTTAAGAAAAATTATCTCGAAAATTGTTCTTATCATATGCAGAAACGTGGTACAATTAACGCCAAGAAGAATAAAAGTAAAGTCTTACCTATACAATATTGAATCTTATGTGTAACGGGCTATAGAAAATAAATTTAAACTATCCGTCTATTTTTTTATGTTGAATTAAAAGTCACAAATGTTAATAAATAAAAATGTATATAAATAAATTGAGATCATTGTTTTTTTTAATTTTTTTTTAAACTATAAATAATTTATAATTTATAAGAATCATTTTGAATTTTAAAGCAATTTTAATTCGTACTTGATTATTTCAAAGTAAATAATGTTTTTAATATAGAAGTGTTTTTGCTGTCTATGCTATTTTGATTTTAGTAGTTGTTCTTTTCTGTACAATAGTAGGGGTAAAATTCACTGATGGGCTACATGAGCAATAGTGAAATTGCAATATGAATATGCTTTCACCCGTAGTAATGTATTTCAAATATTTATATTTGAATAAATGTTTTATGAGAATAACATAAAAAAGTTTATTTTTAAATAAATATTTTGTAAGAATATCTGAAATATTTATTTGAAGGAATCAAGCACGAATTAAAAATGCTTAAATATTGCTACGTTAATACCTTTTTTGTTTTGTTGTGAGTTCTTTATTGCAAAATAAATAACACCAGTTTTTAGAGTTTTTAAATTAATAACAAGTATATTTACTTTAACTACACAAAGTTGACATGTCTTTACACTTAATGATTATTCACTCAGACGCTTCCCTATTTATATTTGTCCATTTAAAGTCTAGAATATTTTAGAATCTTCTACTCCCTTTGTATGCATTTTGTTTTTGTATGTTGTTTATTCGATCTATAGGCGCTTGTATGTCTGTGTGCATAGTTGTTATTATGCTGATAAGGTTTCTGCTTGGGATTTATTTCAATACATTTGAGTTGTTGTTTGTTTTTTTTAGAAAAGAGTTTCTAAGAAAACTACACAGATGGTACACAAACATGTATGTTTGTTGTTATAAAATTATTTTTTGTCTTACGCGTTTAGATGGTAAACAGCATACATGTATTTTTTTCTTGCATGCCAGGCAGTTAGTAAACAGCATATCCAATTGTACTTGTGTGTATATAAGCATTTGTTTCTCGTGCTTTAACCAAAAGTGAATTAAACTACGCCCCCATTGAAAAGGAAGGTTTAGCTATTGTTTTCAGTGTTTCAAAATTGCGTCAATATCTTTTAGGAAACAAGTTTACGATTCGCACTGATCATAAACCATTGTTATCTTTATTTGGTCAAACAAAGGGGATACCCGTTATGGCAGCTGCTCGTATTCAGCGATGGGCAGTAATACTGTCAGGATTCGATTATGTTATTGAATATGTGAAAGGTGAGCGTAATCACGCCGATGGTTTGTCTAGAATGCCGCAATCGGTCATTGTTGAGGACTATCATGAAAATAGTTACGTAAATCTTATCGATTCAGTAAATAGCATGCACATAAACTTTCAGGACATTGCGAAAGAAACACGGCGTGATCCGATATTATCAAGGGTTTGTGAGGCAATTCAATCAGGCAGGCTTCACAATATGAAAAATTCAATTTTTGAACCTTTTCGAAACAAAGTAAATGAATTGAGCGTAGAATATGGTTGCATAATGTGGGGATATAGGTCTGTTATTCCACCAAAATGTAGGCAGGAATTATTGCAACAATTACATTCTTCTCACTTGGGCATCTTCAAAACCAAGGCTTTAGCAAGATCGTACATGTGGTGGCCTGGTCTTGATAATGACATTGAAAGGTTAATTCGAAATTGCGTTCCTTGCCAAGAGCTTCAGGCTAGCCCCGAAAAAAGCAGATTAATTTCTTGGAAGCCTACTGATTCTGTATGGAGTCGAGTACATGCTGACTTTGCAGGTCCCATTAAAAACCATTATTTATTTATAGTCATCGACTCATTCTCAAAATGGGTAGAAGTTTTCCCCACTAAAGATATAACTTCTAATTTTATTATTGGCAAAATGAGAAACTTATTTGCACAATATGGTATTGTAGACACGTTTGTGTCTGATAACGGACGACAATTTGTCTCAGAAAATTTTCGAAAATTTTTAGAAATCAATGGTGTCAGACATATTTTAACAGCTCCTGGCCATCCTGCAACTAATGGTCAGGCTGAGAATTTTGTAAAAACGTTAAAAAAATCTATTTATGCCAACCTTAAATCTGACAACCACGCTAATTTGGACACTGTAATATGTAGATTTTTAGCAGACTATCGCAATGCAAAGCATTGTACAACAAATGAGACACCTTCATATCTTTTTCTCAAAAGAACGCCAAAAACAAGATTTAGTTTGATTAAACCACCATCACTACAGGATGCAATAATTAAAAGCCAGTACAAAAGTGTTACCAATTACCGGGGGACGCGAAATGTAGAATTTCATAAGGGCGAAAAAGTTTGGGTTCGCAACTACTCAGCCCCTAATAAGGCAAGTTGGTCTTCTGCAACAATAAATAAGCAACTTGGCCCAAGAACATATCTTTGCGTTTTAACTAATAACAATCGACAAATTAAACGACATCTTAATCAGATACGAAGTCCAAGACAAAATGTTACAAACAACGACAATTCCACCGTGTATGGCACAGCAGTCACACGTAATGATGTTGCAGCTTCAACAAACAACGAAATCCCACCTGAAAGTGATGTGATTCAAGCTGAATCAAACCCCAACTCACACACACATTACCATCCCGAATTAAGTACACCCTTGCGTCAATTAAGACCGCGTCAAGGTGGTAAGGTAGTTAAGCCTCAAAAATAAAACAATCTACATTATTCATATTCATACGTATATGTCTTATCGTTATAATTGTTTATATTTTTAACACTAACTATAATAAAAACTTGAATTATTATTATTAGCTTTAAGCGATGCATTTCAACAAAAGAGGGGTGCATGTTATATATATGTATTTATGAACTGAATTGTTATAATAGCTGTATAAAAACGAGTAAATAATCTGGCAGCGCTAATAAATAAGTAGAGATTAAAGCATAATGAAATAAACGATTATTCGGTGATCAACTGCTTTCAAACGATGTTGTTCTAATTCTTGTTTTAACCTCACGACATTACAATACTAATAAAAAAGAAGCGTCAGTATCGATCATTATTTCAAACATAACACATTGTTTGTTTTATTAAAATCGTAGGAATCGTGTCTAAATTTTAATTTGATACTTAAATCGTACAATATATATATCATTATTTTTTATTATCTCAATGTGTTTTATATATTTATATATATATATATATATATATCTTATTTTTTATTTATGTTTTTTATCTCAATGTCATTTCAAAGTCAATCAATATTATTTGAACCGTAAATCTTTTTTTATATATGTTTTTTTTTTTTCTTAATTATATCCTCCGAAGTTTTTTTTCTTTTGTAACTTCATGACCAAAAATCAAAATGAAATCATCGCAAGAGAAGTGGAAATATTTAAGTATAACAGGACGATTTTTAGTCAAGAAATTAGCACAATATTAGGAAATAATGAAAATGATGATTTAAATAAGACAGTTGATAATTTTGATTCAGCCATTGAAAATACTATTAAGAAGTTTACGAAGAAAAAAGTTATAGATACAAAAAGTAACGTAATCAAATGGTTTAATAGAGAACTTAAATTATTAAAGAAAGAAAAAGTTATTAAATATCAAGCAGCTAAAACAGAAAATACATATACAGCATGGAGTAATTATAAAATAATTAGAAATACGTATAAAACCAAAATTGAAACCGAGAAGAACAGTTACATAAATAAAAAGATAAATAATGCCAAAGACCAAAAACAAATGTGGAGAGAAATCAAAGACTTAGTCCTTAAGAAGAATAAGGATGTGATAAAAGGTGTGATATTTAATGATATAGAATATAAGGACAACTACCAAATAGCAACACAATTTAATGAGTATTTTGTGAATAGTATTAAGTAAATAAATGATACAACAGAAAATGTGCAATATATGAACAGCATACCTGTGATAACAAATACATTTAGATTTCGTGCAATAACAATACAAGAACTTCAGAATATTTGTAAGAATATGAAAAATAAACCAGATTTCAACAACGTTACGATTAAGCTCATTACGGACAACTGGATGATTATTGGAAAATCAATGCGTGAAATAATAAATGATTCACTTGAAACAGGAGTTTTTCCAACAGAAAAAATCGCAAAAACAAATAAATGTGAAGAATTCCACCCAATAAATACCCTGAAAACGTGTGAAAAAATTATGGAGAAAATTGTTAAGGAACAATTAGAAACGTATATGGAGCAACACAACCTGTTTTCAAAATATCAATCGGGATTCAAAAAGAAATTTTCATGCGAAACAACAGTAAATTATGTGATAAACAGATGGAAATTAATGGCAATATTTTTGGATCTCAAAAGAGCATTTGAGACCATTGATACTTATTAGGAAATTATATATGTATGGCATCAGAGAAAGTGAATTAAAATGGTTTAAATCATATCTTACAAATAGGGTGCAAATCACAAAAGTTAATGGTATAAGATCAAACAAAGTAGGAAATGAATTTGAAGTACCGCAGGGTTCTATTCTGGGTGCACTATTATTCATAATATATATAA
This sequence comes from Trichopoda pennipes, assembly GCA_030448955.1. Lineage (NCBI taxonomy): Eukaryota > Metazoa > Arthropoda > Insecta > Diptera > Tachinidae > Trichopoda > Trichopoda pennipes. The sequence continues at coordinate 4,170,688 of JASKUP010000004.1, read as the reverse complement.
ATGATATGCCAAATATACTAGAGAAGTGCGAAATAATTTTATACGCGGATGACACATTAATCTATTCGGAAAGAGACACAAATGAAAAATGTAAGGAGAACGACATTAAAAAAATAAATAAATGGCTTAAAATGAATAGATTAAAACTTAATGAAACCAAAACTAAATTATTGGAAATGACTATGGAAACTGAAACAATAATTAAAATTAATGATATAGAAATAGGAAAAGTAATTAAAATTAAATACCTTGGTTTTATTATCGATAAAGACTTAAAACTAAAGGGACACATCGATTATATATGTAAGAAGATTGGGAGGAAAATTGCCTTTTTTAAACGAATTAGAACTAAAATATCTCAAACAACAGCGATACATATGTATAACATAATGATAAAACCACACTTTGAATTCTGCTCCACAATTTTATACACATGTTGTTTAACAACACAAATAGAAAGATTGCAAAAACTACAAATTAAAGCGTTCGATACTAAGATGCAATATATACACTCCAGTTGGACTAATGTTGGAAACACTGAAATGGATGGGTATTCATCAGAGACTGGAATTGAACACACTCCATTTCATTTAGAAAATGAAAATGGGAATCACACCGGATTACCTTACAGAACAGCTTGGCTATGTGAGGGAAGTACAACCATACCATCTTAGGAACACTGAAAATTTCCGATTACCAAGGGTAACAACAGCAGCAATGCAACGATCTTTGTTCTTTTAGGGACTTAAAGTATGCAATTTGTTACCAAATGATATAAAAACAGAAAGGAGTATTAATATAAGTAGGAGAAAATTAACAGAATTTGTGAAGAATAACATAGTAAATTATGTATAGTAAAGAGAATATAATTATGTATGAGAAATTTGTAGAGTATTATAAATACTACTAAATAGATAAACTAAACTTCTAATACTTGTCAATTTTAGGTTCAATTGGATTTTTAGGGAAAATTGCCCACTTTTCGCTGCCAATTTCTCTGGATATGCTTTTTTTACATAGCATATCTCATCCTCGTCGCCAGTTTTGTAACCAAAGAAAAACACACTTAAAGTTTATGATTTAAAATTATTTGACTTTATTTATCGACATTCAATTCAAGACTGATCCTGGTTAATAATGCTAAATTTTGACAAGGAGAATATATACATATAATATAAAATGAGAATGAACTCTAACATAACTTGTGTATACGTACACAATTTTGTGCTAAATTAATTAGTCTCGGGTGTTTTGGAAAGAAGTAAAGTTTTGCGGAACAAAAATTAGTCTCGTATAAATAGGTCCAGTAGTTCGCTTTATTGCTTAATTATTTTATTTTAAAACTTAAGCAAGACATATTCGAAACAATATTTTAAATTTTGTATGACGTACCTTTTATGTTCGAAATTGAAATTGCATTTTATTATATGTGGTCAAAATTGTTAGTCAATAAGCTTGTCTTTACATTTTTATGACCAATTTGGCTAATTTTATCCAATTATAAATTTGATTCTAGCTATTTTATTGTGTAAAAGCAAGAGACTTCGGTCTTAATTTTCTTTCGCAAAAATCCTATCTAATACAGAAAACTTTTGTATTGAATCAATATCATTTGTAAACGCCATGTTTAGCTGGTCTAAAATTCTTAGTTTTTTTTGTTAAAAACATTAAATTGCCATCATCGTTTGGTGAAGAACTGTCATTTAAAACAGCATAGTGAAAATTGCAGATAACCAACATTAAATTCACAGAGCACAATTTCAGTCAAAACGAACGCTGTGGATTGAAATATAAAAAGTTAAGCAAAATAATTAAGATACGATGTTAAACTTGCAATGCTGGTTCAACTTTATTGAAGAAAAAAATGAACTGTGATAAAGAAGTAAATTGTACACGCAATTTATATATAAATTCTGTTAAATGGACAAAAGTGCGTGATATTGGCGTTAGTCTCTAAAAAAGGTCGGACACTTAGGCAAATGTACTACCTAGTAGCATACAGCTAGCAAATACTGTAACAGGCCTGATGTCACTAATCAGATTGACAAAATTTCGTTTTGGAAAACACTAAATTCTGTTGCGAAATGCGTTATATATATCGTAATCAACAGTAAAATAATGGCTAGGTACTTATTCGTTAAAATTTCTTGCCAATCTGTTATAGTGTGAAGGTTGCTAGAAACCAGCGTTGTCATTAAGCAGCTTGAAAATTACGTACAACTAATACATACATACATATTTAAGAACAAAGAATAAAATCAGTTTAAATTGTTTCTTCTGCTCAATAGGGGTTTTCTGTGATTATACGTATATGTACATACATACTCATGTCTATCATACCAACAAAGAATTAAAAAATCCTTAAAAAATAAAAACTGTTATAAAAAGATAGATTTTAATGCATTTACTGAAATAAAGCTACTGTATTTTGTTAATGTAAAAGCATCCTTCTCCATATTTGTGTTGAAATTAATCGGATATATATAAAATTACTTTCTTGAATAAATATGTGGTTATTAATACTAGAGCATTAATCACAATGCATATTATTCCTTGTAACCTGAGCAAACGAGATGAATCATCCGCGTCAGCTGTTAACATTGCGGCGCAGCAGCAGCATTGTTATCTAAATAACAATTCGGATGATAAACACTACAATGAAGCTTTAGATCAACAAATACTAACTAACACCACTATGTCTGAAAGAAATCACAATTGTTCTATAGAATTGGAGACTATAACCTTTGCCCGAACAGGTGGGAGTTGCAACTCATCAAAAATTTGGATATTTCCACCAAAGCCTCCCTCGCCCAATATCTATAGCTGCAGCAATCATGTAAGTATACCTTTTAAAAACCTATATACGTATGTAATCGGAAAACCTTTAAAATGCGGCCAAATAGCTTCGATGTCAATTTAATTTATGAACAAAGACATGATATTAGTACTGGCCAGAAACGTTACTCGCGAACTGTTCTTACATTGCATTTTACCAAGGTGTTTTCATAACGGCTTTAAAGTGCACATACTATTTATATGCTTGCCATAATTTTATTTCGATCAGAACGCCCGATGATGTATATAACCTGCCAAGTTTTATTCCGTTATTTATTCCGGCTGAATCCATACATAGGTTATATACCGTTGCAATCTACTAGCCCCGAGCTACTCCCAGTATCCCGGTGACCCGATTCATGTCTTCTCTAAATATCGGGTTTATCAACTTCTAAATATCATATTTTTGCATACATATTATTTTTCCCAAAAAGCAAAATTTTCAAAAATTTATATCTCCGATATCGGGCTTAATCCAGACATAGATTACATACCGTTGCAATATACTAGTCCTGAGCTACTCCCAGTATGCCGGTGAGCCGATTCATGTCTTCTCTAAATATCGGCTTTATCCACTTCAAAATATCCTATTTTTTCTTAAAAATATTTATTATGTATTAAACACTAAATAGAGCCGTCGATATTTTTTTTATAAAATTTTTAAATATTTTTTAATAGAATTTAATCATTCATAGCAATAAAGTTTATTTTTAATATAAATTTCATTTTAACAGTGTAATTTGCAGTATGTGGAACGTATTTCAACATTTTTGTAGGGCATATTTAACTGACATATTTATCTTCACACCCTTTATTTTCAAATATATTTAAACGCATATCGAAATTTGTGATTTTTAAATCGTCTTTTTTTATTGAAACAAAGTGGAATGTGAAACCGTTGCAATAAATCAACGCATGTAACACATCACATATTTTGCCGATTTCAAACAATTTAGGCAACGAAAACTATTTTCACCACATATCTGAATATTTATGAATTATAAATATTAGGAAATTAATAAGTTCCGCCAACTCTTTTTAAGTTATGTCACCTTTTTTAAGTTCGTGGCCACAATATACAGATTGTTGTTCAAAACTCTATACAGTGCCATCAGGTGCGAAGAATTTTAGATAAATCTCATTTAGAAGATATATGTGTAGTAAAGAAACGATAATTTGAATGTAAAATATTGCAATATAAATATAATACATATCGTAATTTAGTTCCAAATAAAAAATATTTCACGAAATTATCATGAAATTTTATTTAAAGGCATCACTCACACGTAAATTAACTTAAAAATAATTCCAAATCATTAATTTTGTATTGAAACATTTTTTTCTTCGTTAAATTATTATTGCAAAAAATATCGATTGTTTTTAAAAATATATTGATATATATATATATATATATATATATATATATATATATATATATATATATACAGTAGCGAGAAAAAAAAATGCAACTCTGAGTCTTATGACATTCGATCGAGTCTCGTAACTAATAACGGTATCCGATTCCACTCTTCTTTTATTATTTTATTCGTTGCATTTAAATTTTAATAATTAACGTCAGCAAGTGTTGTTTGGTTTACTACAAACCTATTTTTTTTATATTTATTATAAAAAGTGACTAAATTTGGCGAGAAAAAAAATGCAACGCAATGTATTACAAGCAAAAGTAAGTACATTACTGTTATTAAAATAAAAATTTCAAAATTATTTACTTTATAATAGAAACAGCTGGCAGCTGATAGCAAACTTGCGGTTGTAAAGGGTTTGGAACAAGGCAAATCCATGAATGAAGTTGCCCACCAATTCGGTATAAATAAATCAACAGTTTGTCGTATTGCAGCGAGATACCGTCAAAGAAAAAATGTAGAAAGAAAACCAGGAAGTGGTCGCCCACGTAAATCGACTGTCCGCCAAGACCGTCAAATGTTAAAAATTGTAAAAATTGACCCACGGAAGACAGCAGTAGATGTTGCGAGTTACGCAAACGAAGAACTGGGAGTTGATATTGGCGTCCACACTGCCAGAAACCGGTTAAAAGAGGCAAAACTATTAGCCAGAAGACCAGCCAAAAAGCCACTTATAAGTATTGTTAATAAGAAAAAACGGCTTGACTTCGCCAGACGGTATCTCCATTGGTCAAAGGAGCAGTGGGCCAAAGTGTTGTGGAGCGACGAATCAAAATTTAATTTATTTGGTTCTGATGGCATTAAATACGTGCGCCGGCCACCAAAACAAAGATTTTCGCCCAGATATCAGCTGCCAACAGTTAAACATGGTGGGGGTTCAATAATGTTATGGGGTAAGGAACAATATATTAACGTAAGGAAACTGAGTAAATTTGAATGATGAATGCCATTAAGTATTGTGAAATCTTGGAACAGCACATGCTTCCCCATTTCCAAGAAAAAATGCCACCTGGGAGCATATTTCAGCAGGATAATGATCCCAAGCACACCAGTCGCTTAGCCCGCAAGTTTCTAACCGACCATGATGTATGTGTATCAATATTGTTTAAATTTTCCTTCTTCAAAACGATTTTGTGTGTAACACAACGATGGTTAACGATAAAAATACCTTCTTAGTATAAAAGAGAAGACAGGTGGATTTAAGGTTTACTCCTATCCAAGAGTGAATGGTACGGGAGTGAAATAAATTTTACCAAGATAGTATTTACAAATTGTTGCTTAAGTAAGCATATAATAATCTAAATCAAACAGAGGTTGGAGATGTTAAAATAAAGTTAAAAAAAAACTGAAAACCATTAATAAAAAACTTCAATAAATCGATCTTACTTCGGGGTATTGTGTATAAATTTGAAATAAATGCTCACGAAATTCATCATGCGTGCTATATGTAAAAGAAAAATTCCTTTTAACAAAATTTGCTAACAATTGTGCGTGATCGATTAATTATGTAGACTTAAATTCTATGTTAATAAAAACTTTATCAATAATCGTTTTCTAAACAAGAAGATAGTTAAAATTCTAAATAGACACAAGCTGGAAGATTCAATTATACATACATGTACTTATATTGATGGAGTGAATTTTGTAAAAAATTTGTAAGAAAGTTTTTAATTGGAGATTAGTTTTTTTTTTACATTTTTTTTTTATAATTTTATATACCACTTTGGTAATTTAGTTGCCATATATGTCGAATCACTCCTTCCGTATATCAGACTTTATTTCAGTGCAGTGATAGTAAATTAGTAAATTTTGGGCAAAACATAATTATAAATCCATTTTTCTGTAAACATATTCAGCCCAATCATGAATATTCCCTAGGAATTTCTTTCTCACGGAATTTACTCTTCTCGAGAAAAAATTCCTCTAATCACAAATTCCGCGGGAACAAAAATAATTAAAAAGTCATCATTGAATTTTATAACCAACTGCTTTGTTTATTTACATTTAGTTTTCTTTTTTTTGTTTGTAACTTAAGATTTTTTATTTATTTACAACGTTTATCGGAGAATTTTATTTTTATTTCAATTAAATAAATGAAAATATAAAAAGAAAAATATAAAAAAATTCTTTTTTTCCAAAATTTTTGGAGTGCCTCTTTGTTGCCTTTGAAAAACCCGCACGCTATATCTGCGTTGACTTCCATCACGGTAAGCAAATGCTGCATTTGCTGTTTATTTGTGTTTTTTTACCTAAAAACAAAAATTATAAAACTAAAAAAAATTAAAAAACTAAACATTACTTATATAGCAGGTGGAAAAAAAACTTGAAAAATAGCAATGTTTTCTCCCTTTTTTTTCATTTGTGATACCTATTTTTTTCCCCGCCGAATTTTTTTCTCTTCTCCCAGTTCAAAAAAAGGGAAAATATTTATTCATAATAGGAGAAAAGGGAAAAGGGAGAAAACTCACGCGGAATTTTGATTCATGATTGGGCTGATTTTCTTTAGGATATATTAGTGTTGTAGCTGGAATATGTCCGAATTAAAAAAACTCTTAGATGGAAAATGCTTCAGTTCATTTTATTCATATAATAAAACTTCTAATTCTTAAAATTCATATAATGGAATAACAAATCAGTTGTACCAACATTTACATATCAACTAAAGATGTAATAATTATGGTTACTTTATAAGAAGTATAAACTAAAGTATTGACAATTCTCCCACACTCTAAAAATCAAGAGGCTGTTGTTGACCTCAATCTAAGATATACTGCTCCAAGTATTTAGGGGGCTTACGTGGACGTGTTGCTCTATCATTCGGCATGTGTTGTGCAATTGATGGCGATTGCTCTGGATTATTCTGCGCTTGATAATCTACTGGGCTGTCCGTTTGGTCTGGTTGAACTATACGTGATTGATGAATTGCTATTTCGTTGAAATATTAGTGGTTGATAAAAGTTATGATAACTATTTTTGTTTTGCTCTGAGTGGTTGACTTCCTCGAGTAACGCCCGACAGGATTAATTGATTGATATGTCTTTTAAAAGTGTGTCCGTCATCTAATCTGACCAAGTAATGTACCGACCCCATTTTTTTAAAATTGTGCCAAATTTTCATAAGTTTTTGTTTGGTGTAAAGTAGCGGGCTTGCACTCTCTCCCACGCTTTATTTCCTTGAGGGAATGTATGAAAATCCATTATACAATAATTTAACAGGTTTTAACGCGTCTAAACGGCATAGTATTTGTCGGCACAAATATAATTCTGATGGAGTTTTGCCATCTTTTATTGGTGTGGTACGATACTTAAAAAGAATTTTTCTTATTTTTGTTTGAATTGATGTTTATTCGTGAGACATACCTGCTAGTTTGTGTTTAAGGGTTTGAATGTTCCTTTCAGCTAATCCATTAGTAGCCGAGAGTCCTGGTGCAATAAATTTTTGAAAAAATGCCACAATTTTCACAAAAATTCTTCACTTTTAGATATTGTTGCGTTATCCGACACCATAACGTCCAGATAACCATTTCGCGTAAAAATATTTTCTAAAACTTCTACCGTTGATGATGATGACGGTGCTGAAGAAGAAATCCCAATTTCATTTCGATTTTGCATCCACAACAACTAGGAAATAGTGGCCTTGAAATGTTTCCGTATAATGTAATGTAGATGTGCTGCCAGTTTTTCTCTGGTTCTTCCCAAGGATGAAGAGCCGTTTTTGGAGGGCTACTTCTCACCGTAGCACAAGCTGCACTTGCTCTGACAAATTTCTCGATGTCTTTACCAATGGCGGTCCAGTAGACGTAACGCCCGGCTAGTAGCTTCATTTTTGTGGCACCCACATGTGTATGATGAACTTCCTGTAGGACTGCTTCCTTCAGGGAGCTTAGAATAACCACTCGTTGTCCCTTATATATATATATATATATATATAACTTTTTTATTAATGGTGTACTCTGATTCAGGTACGTTGTGTTGTAGCTCATGTAGTAATTTACAGAGCGTAACGTCGTTTTGAGTTTCTTGTTGAATTATTTTGAAATTTAATTTTTTGGAACTTATTTGATTAATCGCTTAATGGCATATTTGGTGAACTTCTTGATCTATGGAATTTGGTATATATATTTGTATTGCTCTTGAAAAACAATCTGCTGCTACGTTTTCTGACGAGTTTTTGTGCACTATTTCGTAATTGTATCTACTTAAAATGCAGCATATCTTGCAATCTCGCCGACGTTATTTGCGGTAATTTAGCGTTATGATGAAAAATTCTTGCTAACGGTTGATTGTTAGTAACGAAATATTGGTAGAAATGTTGAACTGAATAATAAATTGCTAATGCTTCTCTGTCCAGCAGGGAATAATTTTGCTGTGAAGCTGACAACGATCTTGATGCCAAGGCTATTTCCCTTTCTTTCTCATCTACTATATGGGATAGTACTCCAGCTATCCCCTTAGGACTCGCATCGCACGCAAGTTGAATAGTCAGCTCGGGGTCAAAAGGCATTAGTACCTGATCACTTGCTATTTCTGTCTTGTGTGTATTGTAGGTTTTTTGGCACTCTGTTGACCTTTGAAATTTTGAATTTGTATTTAACAGTCTACGTAATGGCGCTGTTATATGTGAAACGTTGAAAAGTAACCTTGAATTGTAAGTTACCATTCCAAGCAATCTCTACATCGTCCACAGTTTTTGGTTTTGGAATTTTTAAAATTGCGCCTATTTTTGATTTAGATTTTAGAACTTTGTTGTGTTCAATTGTATGCCCTAGAAATTAAATCGTATTTTTAAAAATCAAGCACTTTTTTATTCAAATGTAAGTCGAATTTTCCGAGCTGTTGTAAGCAGCATATTAAACTGTTTGCACAATCTTCGAAAGATTTGCCATGAATTGTAATGTCATCGAAATAAGATTCATCGTAGGAGACATCACGTAAAACTTGACCAATAATGCGATTGAATTCGACTAGAGCTATTTTAATTCCGAATGGCAACCTATTCATTTTATACGTTCCACGATGGGTGGATATAGTTTGTACAATACTTGACTGTACATCAACAGTTATGTGCAGATACGCCTTGTACAGGTCAAGCCGACAAAAATATTTTGCATTTCGCAACTCGTTGAAAATATGTTAAATTTTTTTTAGGATAGTGAGCATCGACTAGACGTTGGCTTACCCCAACCTTGTAGTCTACGCATAAGCGGATTCTGCCGTCTGCTTTAAGAATTACAACAAGCGGAGATGCCCAATCACTTTTTTATATTTTTGAAATAATACCCGCCTTTTCTAAATAGTCCAGTTCTTCATCTACACATTTAGTTAATGCACATGGGACTTGGCGCTCTTTTGTGTATATATGTGTAGCGGATTCACGCAGTTTTAGCGACACTGTGTAATGTTGAACGCATCCGATTCTTTCTTCAAAAACGCTTGAAAACTCTGACATGATTTCTTCGATGGTGCTTTGGCTATTTGTTAATTCCTTACCTGAAGGTGATTTATCTAAGTCATTTAGGTTGATTTTAAGACGACGAATCCACGTTCGTCCAAGTAAGGGTGTACATTCAGCCGGCACGATATATAAATCATCCCATCAGCCACGAATGTGTTTTGCGTATACGTTCGAAAAATAACGTTGGTTGAATTGATTACATTTTTAAGTTTTAAGTCTTGAAATTGTTTCCGTGGAAGGAACGTAACAGCGGAGCCAGAATCGACTTCTAATTTCATCATTTTACCTTCAACTTTGATGAAAGCAAAGTAGCGTTCTGAATTTGAATTTTGATGTACGTCAATAATTTTGTATACGCCGTAATTTTCAGCTCTTACATTTTGAATTTGATTTGCTGCTGTTCTATTTCCTTGATCCTCTTTTAACAACGTTGATATGCACGCTTTGCTTAGATTACCTTTGCTGTTACAGCTAGAACATTTTAACTTAGTTTTGTTGATACGGCACTCTTTCGCGTTGTGACTGTTTTTTCCACAACGAAGGCATAATCCGGCAATACCCAATTCTTGATAATTAACTTTCCATCCATTAGATTGTTGCGCTTTATTTTGATTTTTATTGAAATGTTTGTCTTCTTAAATGACTAAATTTTGTTGATATCAAGGGTGTTGTTAATATTTGAAGAGGGCACAGCTTTAGTGTTTATTTCTCTAGCGTCTGCGCTGGCAGCTTCAATGGCCAAAGCCTTCGAAACAATTACATCAAACTTAGCTGTGTTTGATTGAAGCAGATGTTCACGGATTCTATTATTTAATACATATACTGATAAACTGAACACGTAAAAAGATGTCTGCGATTGAGACTTTACATTAGTAGGGTGACGTAAAATCACATTCAATAACCTCAGATCGCAGGGCAGCCACAAAATCAGCAGTGGATTGTTGTTCATTTTGATACTTTGATAAAAACCTGTGTTGAGCCACCAACACGTTTCTCTTAGGCGAGAAATAAATTTGCAATGTTTCTAATAACTCTTTGTATGTCATGATGACTTTGGGACTGCCAACGCTGTAATCGTGCTGAAATTCTTAGTACCAATTGAGTTCAGCAAAAGTTTGGCGCAATATGCTGTATTTCCTGCGATTCCTTTCATTTCAGTGTAATTCTCAAAACGCAGAATATAATTTTTAAACGGTTCTTTTGTTGAATCATATTGATCGAAGTTTGATTGTGCTAGTTGTAGTATTTTGTCTTGAACTGGTTGTCGTTGCCGTGGCCCTAAGGATTTCCCCCAATATTTTTTGTTGAAGTTCCATAAATTGTTTGAATTAAGTGGCGTCCATTTTGATATTTTAGCACTCAAATGAATTTATTTTTCTCCCTTTTTGACGATTAATATATTTACGTTGTTGATCCTCGTCGCCAATCTGTTGTAGCTGGAATATATCCGAATTAAAAAATTTTTAGATGGAAAATGCTTCAGTTCGTTTTATTCATATAATAAATCTTCTAATTCTTAAAATTCATAAAATGGAATAATAAATCAGTAGTACCAACATTTGCATATCAACTAAAGATGTAATAATTATGGTTACTTTATAATAAGTATAAACTAAAGTATTGACAATTAGTATATTTCACATATACAGCGAAACACAAATATTTAATTCAAATATTACAAAAGTTTAATGTAGGTATCTCATTGTAAAGGTAATTAATTATTTTAAGATCTGTAAGCTAATTGGGAATTTTATCAAAACAGTTTTCAACATTAAAAATAGTTTTGTCAAAAAAAAGTCATTGTAAATCGTCGATAATAAATACTCTCTTTGTGAGGGATTAGTGCAAGTTTGGATAACTTAAGACAGATTACGACATTGGATTTTGAGTTGTTTTTTATGAACAATATACTAAAAAAATCTTTAAGTATTGTGGAAAATAAGTACTGTTTTCGGGAGGGAAATTGCAAGTTGTGGACAAGCTGAAAAGGATTACAGGATGGAACATATCACATTTTTAGGCTAATATACCAAGCAGTTTTACTCCAATTAGACAAATTAATTGGGGTATCAAAAAAAAAACATGGTTGTGAAATTTGTCGAAAGTAAATAATGACCTACATTTTGGCAATATTTATTTTTTGATGAACCACAGTATTTTTCAAAAAATATCTAAATCCCCGGCTTATTGACTATAACACGTGATATGGCCCATCCATTTTCAAAAACTTTCTTGGTACTTTAAGGTGTTATTAATGTTGAAAAATGTTTTTAATATTATAACCAATGAACTAATGCTTAAGACAAACTACATGGTTAAAATCTATAAAATGTCCGAAATACTAAAAATTTGTTGTACTACATGTTTTAAATTTACAAGTTTGACCCAAACACTAAAAAAATATTTGCGATTTGTCCCAAATACGAAAACATTTGGCGAATACGTCACAGATACTAAAAACGTATTTAGAAAATGTTATGTCGTAAATTGTTGCATCATAACATAGCTAGGTCAACAAATTTTATCTTAACTCACCTCGATCGAGTTTTGTTCTCTTATACAGGTGGTTCTGGTGACTTGGGAAATTTTGTAGGCTCATCCAAATTAGAAAACTGTTTTAGGAAAGTAATCAATTTGTTTTACTTGGGTTTATTTACGTACTTTTGACAATGCGTATGAAGACCAATTTTTTAGCTTTAAAACAAACATCTATTTCTTAAGCCTAACAAAAATTTATGTAAATACGAGCTACCGTGTTTGTTATTGTTTTGTTTCTCAATTCAAATGTTCCAACTAATGAATGTATTCATTTCTCTAAACGTACTAACAACAAACATTGCACTCTTGTAGAGAACATTCGTGTTAACAAATAAATATTGTCTTGCTTAAGTTTTAAAATAAAATAATTAAGAAATAAAGCGAACTTGAAGGTATGTTGTTTACGAGCTGCCTGGCTTGCCAAGCAAACTTATGGTACAACAACAAAATTTCTAGTTACAAACTGCGTAGAAATTTTATAAACGCAAACAACAACAATTTGATATGCTGTTTACTAACTGCGTGGCATGCAAGACAAAAACAAATTTCTGTTTACTAACTTCGTAGAAATTTTATACGCAACAACAACAAACATGTATGCTGATTACCATCTTTGTAGTTTTCTAAGAAACTTTTTCTACAAAAGACAATAACAAATATCTTAAAATAAATTCCAAGAAGAAACTTTATCAGTATAAAAACAAAAATACACACATACTGGCGCCTATACATTGAATAAACATCATAAAACAACAAAATGTGATACAAAGGGAGTAGATGATTCCTAAATTTTCTAGACTTTGAATGGACAACTATTAAAAGGCATGGTCTGAGTGGATAGTCAGTCAGAAGTAAAGACGTGCATCTTAAGTAAATTGTTTTGTGGTGTCAACTTTGTGCGGTTGAAGTTAATAAACTTGTTAATAATTTAAAAACTCTAAAAACTGGTGTTATTAATTTTGCAATCAAGAACTCACAACAAAACGTTTATAAAAGGTATAAACGTAACAACTGGTATCAGAAGTGAAATTGGAAAAAAAAAAGAAATAAATCAACTACAATGAAGTTGGAAGAATTGAAAGTAGAGCAGCTAAAGAAGGAGCTGAATAAGTTGGATCTGCCAACACCTGGAAGTAAAGCGGAATTGCAGCGGAGGTTGATTGATGAATTCAAGCAGCGTGACATCGACATTGGGACATACGAATTTGGAGACAAAGAAGAGATAGAGGTATGTAACTCATCAGCAAACCAATGCAAGATTGGATTCAATACTTGCAGCGAAAATAGATGCCACAAATGACTGATTTCTAGATGTCATTCAAGAAAGTTCTAGAGCCAGCAGTGCCAAAATTGATGCAACAAATGACAAACCTCTAGATGTCACCAAGGAAAGCTCTAGAACCAGCGGTGCGATAATTGATGCAATACAAAAAGCTCTAGAATCAACAGTGCGAAAATTGATGCAATTCAAGAAAGTTCGAGAACAAACAGTGTGAAAATTGATGCAATTCAAGAAAGCTCGAGAACCAACAGTGTGAAAATTGATGCAATCCAAGAAAGCTCTAGAGCAGTGATGGGCGAACTACGGCCCGCGAAAGGTTCCAATCCGGCCCGTCGAGCGTTTTTGAAAAAAAATTAATCACCTATTAAAAAATTATGCCCAAAAAAAAAGTTTATATTATGTTTTAAAAAAGATATTAATTGACAATTTTAGCAAAAAAATGCGATATTTTCATATTATATTGTATACAAACTGCGTAGTTTTCTGGAAAATATTGTACACACCAGGACGTAGCCTTTGGTGATTTTACATCCACGGCCCGCGTATGATTTCATGCTGAATGGGCCGGCAAAGTCAACACCGGTGTTTGTAAATGGGCGAGACAACGTCGTTCTCACGGGGGGTAAAGTGGCCATTATCTGTTGACCTCTATGGCGCTTCTGGATAACGCATGTTCTACATTGGGAGATAATGGCTTTTATCAAAACTTTTAGCCTGGGAACATAGTAGTACAACCGCATTATCCTGAAGAAAAGTGCGTTCTGACCATGCAGTGTATATTTGTGAAGGTATGAGAGGAAAAGTCTTGTGTAACATGCGTGGTAAGGCAAGAGAATAGGACACCGTTCATCATAGCTGAGAGCGGGGGAATTAGATAAGCGGCCATTTATCCTCATCAAACCAATATTATCTAAAAATGGGTTAAAGGAGAGAATACTACTCTTTCGGGAAATTTCCATACCTTGTGATAATATGCTGTATTCGCTCGCAAAGTACATTCTTTGGCAGGAGATCACCATTCGGGATTTGGCGAAAGTTAGCTCGGCACGTGAGAATGCACCAGATGTAGAAGGAGTATAATCCATGTTTCTTTTGCATCTGCAATAGAAACGATAAATCCAGCAGATAATCCTCAATGCTCTTGGAAATTCTGAAAAGTTTCCTGAAATATCCGAACTTTCTAGCCGGTTTAAATGTACCTTAATGGGTTTGGCCTCCTCTTCAGTCGAAAAACGTAAATAATTCTTGGGTCATTGACAGGGTGGCAATCTTAGCCACCACAGTTCGTTATTTGAAAACTGAGTTAAGGTGAGACAACGTGTTGCCAAATCGGCGGGGTTGCTCTTGGAGTCGATATGAAACCATGAATCGCTCGTATATATAATGTGGCAGCGTAAGCCTCCTCGGAGGCATCATAAAATCCATGCAACTCTATGGAATACGTCGGGTGAAAATGAACAAATCGAGGTATTTGGATGTGACCTATATTGACGCAATCATCTATAAAGGAGTGCCACTGCGATAGGGTTAGGGGGCTGATTTCCTCATCCCAGTCTGTCCCGTCCTTCCAGATTTGTTGCATTATGATCTTGGCAACAATTATCTTCGGGGATAGCCATCCGGCGGGATCAAAGAGTTTGGCAATTTGTGAAAAAAAACAGCTCCTTTTGGAGCTGAGCCACGATCGGGGCAATTAGATAGCTGGAAATAGAAATAATCATTCCCGGCATTCCAGCGCAAACCGAGAGTTTTAGTAGTGGAAGAGTCTGACAGTTTCAGAAACTCTGCGTCCAAAAGATGATCAGAGGGAAGACCCTTTAGTAGGTATTCATTGCTGGATGTCCATTTTCGGAGAGGTTTCAAGACTTCGTGATAGGGTAAGTTATAATTGGTATCGGTATTTAAAGGGGGAGCCTTAGACATATGGCCCAGAGTGGAGTATTCAGAAATAACCTTATCATATTCTAATTTTAATTGCGGGTTTTTCAGTAAGCGAGACTCATTTCTCATAAATTGAGAGAGAGCAGTATGACGAGAGGAGCCTATATTTATATCCTCGTAATGTTCACGGCGAAATGGGAGAGAAACGATGAATCGCCCTTGCTCATTGCGCATGGTTGTAGACTGATAGAGATCCTCGCAATAACGATCTTCATCAGATAGGCTAGACTTCCTTGGAACTTCTAGTTCCCCAAACTTTCGAAGTTGATTAGTTAGGGCCATTTCGTTAAAATAAAATGCGACAGAAGGCCGACACTTTTCGGATACTATTCGGCCTGTGACGATCCATCCAAAAGCTGTTTGTTGCGCCACTAAGGTTTTGCTGCTATCCCAACGTAGACCATTGCGGATAATTGTCGGATAAATATCTCCTCCCAGAAGAAGATCGATCTCCGAGTTGCTGGAGTTCTGCGTATCCGCTATTTGCAGGTCGGAAAACTCGATATGCCTCAAAGTCGATGGCGCATAGTAGAGAAGTTGGCCAGCTAATTTTCTAACCACTAATGCATCAACATAAGTTTCAGAAGTGCTGTCGATGGGAGAACGTATTTGCATAGCGCATAGCTCTGTTGAAGTGGCTGTCAAAGCTTCGTTGAGACCATGGATTGCAGTATTAGCGGGGCGAGTTTGTAAAGAAAGCCTTCTTTGAAGCTTCTGAGAAATAAAGGAAGCTTCCGAAGCTGAGTCAATTAAAGCACGTACTGTGTATCTAAAATCGTTTAAGTAAATGTCAATACGGGCAGTACAGAGTAAGACAGTAGAGTTCGAAGTGGACTGTATCTCAGTAGAGAAAGATTGTTGGGGGTTAGTGTTTAGAGACACTTGCGGGGGTTTATTGCGAAGATTATTCGCCTTAGTAATAAAGGATTGTGTCATTAAGGCTGCAGCTTCAGTAGAAGTGCTGGGGTTAGTGTTTGATGGCACTTGCGGGGGGTTATCGCGAAAATGATTCGCCTGGGTACTACCACCTAAAACTACCGTTTGAGGCGTTATATTAGGATTTGATAGTACCGTGCTCGAAGTTTCGAGCCGATGGAATAGGGAATGATGTTTCCGTTTGCAAATATTGCAAACGTATTGGCTCCGGCATTTCTTGAACTCGTGTGAAGTTGCAAGACAATTGGTATATCGCTTTGGTCTTTTAACGATCAAAAGCCTTTCATCCACGGATATTTTCAAAAAGATAGGGCAAAGTCTGACTGTTTTGTGACAATATTGTTATAAGTCCTAAGCTTTCCCTGTCCTCCTGATCGTGATCTTCTGCTGTCTCCACTTTTAATATTGTGAGATAGGCTGGGGTTAACAAAGGTAGTCCGGATATCTGCTACCGATTCCAAAGTCTGAAACCGTGATGTAAAAAAGGTGTCCATCTGTTTCCAAGTTGGCAACTCCGTACAATGAGGTAGCGACTGTTCCCAAAAGCTAAGTGTAACCTCTGGAAGACAGGTTAAGCAGATGTACACGAAAATGATGTCCCAGTTTTTTGTTGTTGATCTTGAGAAGCCTAAGATTCGTAACACATTCGTTAATCGTGCGTTGGATCTGTCTTATATTGCTGGCACTTTCCTTAGATAACGGGGTGAGATTAAATAACGTTTTGAGCTCAGCGTTGATAAGGATTCGCTTATTCTCGTATGGGTTGACGAGATATTGCCAAGCCATCTCAAAACCATCGTTGGCTATTGGACAGGTCTTCAATAATTTACGAGCTTCACCTTGGGTCTTCTTAATAAGATGACACATTTTTTCTACGGGAGACAAACGAGTGCTATTGCGGTACAGTGCCGTAAACATATCACGAAAGGTTGGCCATGATTGATAATCTCCATGAAAGACCTTAGTGTCGCAAAGGGGTAATGAAATATGAGGGGTTAAATTGACTTGGGGTAGTGGTGAGGGGATACTAGCAGAGATAGTATCAGATTTTTTGCATAACATATCCAAAGGGTCATTTGCTTTTGACAAAACCTTAACATGAGCCTCGAATGTTGAATAGAAACGTGATTTAAGAGTTTCAATCTGTACTTCGTCCTCAATTTCATTAAATCTATTCAAAATGTCATCGTAACGTGCCCTGAAATCAGCCCAAAGACGGACGATTTCATCCTTTTGGACTTCCAACGTACTGACCGAATGACCATCAGCTGGCAAATTTGCAAAATATGCCTCTAATTCCACCACGCGATCGGAAGCGCATATAAAGGCGTCGCGAGTTGGAACAAACAAAAAACGATTAAACGGTGTGATCAAACCGCCTGGCGATTTTTCTCCGAACACGAACACACACGAACTCGAACACAACCCGTTGTGTGTATGATTACAATCCAACCACCGTATTAGAAAAATATGAAAAAATGTTACACAAATGAAATGTACAATATATACACGCTAACGGATCTTTTATTCTTTCTTTGTTTTTTACACTTTATAATATATATGTACTCAAATTCACCGTTTTCCATTTTTGCTTTTATAATTGAAATTTAATGTGTAATAAAGGTACAGTGCATACTTACGTATTTTATTGATGACGAATAAGTGTATGATGTTGACTATGGGGGTAATGATGAGAACTGTGCTTCCTATCTACAGTTAGGGACTTAAGTCTTCATACATACCCAAAATTTCATATATTCGTCAATCAAAGAGAACCAGGGAAAAAGTTTTACAGCTAAAGTATTCAAATACATTTCAATTATTATACGAAAACAACATTTTTCATTATTCTTTTAAGATTATAAAAAAAAAATACATAACAAAAGATTTCTTAACATTAAATAAAAAACATAATTTTTGAAATCAATTCCTTCTACATTAATACTTTGTTGGTTCACCGTTAGCAGACGTCTTGGCATAGATTCAACAAGATTTTGGGTCACATCGGTGGTAATTTCCGACCAGCACCTTTGTAAAGCTTCTTTTAACGTTTGTTTGTTGGTAACATCGACATGAGCAATTTTTCGTTTTAAAATATTCCAAACGTGCTCAATAGGATTTGGGTCCGGCGATTGTGGAGGGGTTTTTAATTGCCTTGGTGCATGATATAGCAGCCAATCTCTAACAATGATCGCGGTATGCTTGGGATCGTTGTCCTGTTGGAAAATCCAACTCTGGCCAAGACCCAACATATCCACTGATGGCTGCAAATTATGTTCTAATAATTGTTTATAATAGTATCGATCCATAATACCATCAATAAACACTAGTCGGCCAACTCCAGAAGCTGCTATAACGTTGCCACCACCATGTTTCACTGTTGGCACAATATTCTTTGGCTCAAGAGCTGCATTTTTTTTACGCCAAACCTTTCCTCGTCCATCATTTCCAAACAAGTTAAACTTGCTTTCGTCCGTAAATAAAACTCTTTTCCAAAAATCAATACCTTTATTTAAATGTGTTTTTGGAAATTCGAGGCGAAGTTTTCGATTCTTTTCAGATATCAAAGGTTTTCTGCGGGGAACTCGGCTTGCATACCCTTGATCTCGTAATGCCCTTTGGATAGTTTTCGGATGAACTTTTTTATCCGTAGAATTTTCGATTCTTTCCGCCAATTTTGGCCCTGAAATTCTTGGATTTTTCGCAACTTCCCTTACAATGACACTGACATCTCGTCTGGAGAGCTTTTTTGGGCGTCCCGATCTTGGCTAATTTTCCACGGAGCCAGTGTTTTTGAATTTCTTGACAATATATTGGACCGTAGCAAAGGGTGTGTTGAAAAGTTTACTGATTGCGCGGTAAGATTTTCCTTTTTTATACTCTTCAATAATAACCTTTTTTATATCGACACTAACTTCTTTACGCGTGCTCATCTTGACGCTTTGTAACAATTTATTTAAATGATAAAGTGCTAAAAAATAATTTAAGGATCAAGTAGACTACTTGTATTGCAAAATAGTAACGGTATTTGAAATGAAACTATTTCCAAATTATAAATAAAGCAGAAGAGAATGCAATGTATGAACAATTTTGTCTCTCTTAATTTGAGTTTTTTTTTCGTATTTACCGTTATTTTAAAAGCAGAATAAAATTTTTTGATTGGTACAGTAATTAAAATGTATTTAAATACTTTAGCTGTAAAACTTTATTCCTGGTTCTCTTTGATTGACGAATATATGAAATTTTGGGTATGTATGAAGACTTAAGTCCCTAACTGTAGGTATTTTGGGGGTGATGTTCTTATCCGGCTCGAAGGACCAAAAAATGTTGACAAAATTCGCACTAAACGAATTTTTATACGGTGCACCAGCGGGTTACTTTTTTGTAAGTGAATTTAATTCCTTTTGTTGATTTAAATGTTAGAAAGTGGGCAGAAAAATTAAATCCTCGTGTATAAAAAACTTTGGTTGTTTTTGCCTGTTCATGTGAATTAAAAAAAACTCTTGACACTTTATTTTGTGTATTAACTCCTTTTTAAAAAGGCACTGAATTAATTATCTTTGATTAGTTTTAGTATTTCATTTATTTTAGTAAAA
Source organism: Trichopoda pennipes (assembly GCA_030448955.1). Taxonomy (NCBI): domain Eukaryota; kingdom Metazoa; phylum Arthropoda; class Insecta; order Diptera; family Tachinidae; genus Trichopoda; species Trichopoda pennipes. Next base: position 4,150,682 of record JASKUP010000004.1, on the reverse strand, counting down.
AGAGTGTATGTAGGTATTTGAACAATTCATAAATTTACTTGGTAGTTTTTTAATTGAGTAGTATTAACTAATTTGGTATTTATTGGTTTATTGTTAAGATCGTTAATTATTTTATATATTTACAATTTGTTTTTAGGTTATTAAGTTTGTATTTTTTTCCGTTCTAAATTCTTTATTTCGTTTGCTTGTCGCTAACACAACTTACTTCTTCGGCGTTTAGATTACAATTGAATAGAGAGAATTAACATTTTTACCTTTAAGCGGTAAAGGAAGGTAAAGAAAGAATAAATACTGGTTTACATGCATGCTGATTCAAATGCACGCACCCAGTTTAATTCCATACTCAAACACATATTTACAATGAGATTAGCAAAAATAAGAAAAATAAGAAGAAACAAATTGAAACAAACAAATTTATAAACTGCATGGTCGGGCCTGCGGTGGACAGTATCCTTTTATCTTGTTTTCGAGTACGTCAGCTACTTTGTATCTCATGTGTTCTTGTCGGCCGGTTTTCAGTGTTTCAATTATTCTTTGTATCTTGTCCATTCTCCATTAGTTTTGTATCGTCGTCACTGAATCGTATGTCTGTTAGGTTTTCAACGCGCGAGTGAAATTCTACTATGGTGTGATTGTGTTTAATAATATTTATTCCAATTATCAGGCATGTTCTTGAAATCACTTAGTTTTAAATCACATGCATTTGTGTTTATGCTCCTCTGTAAATCACACTGTTTTTGTATTTTTCGATGTGATATTACTTTTCTGAAAGCACAAGAAAACAGCTGATTTGCCTGACAACAAAATTGAAGTCACAATAAAAAACACAAAAGCAAATAACAAATTTACAGTAAAAAAAGGTGCTCTTACAATTTCTTTAATTTTTAAGTGTTTGTTTTCAATAAAAAGTAGTTATACATTGATTGAATTATTTGAGCAATTTATTTTACTGTTTTCATTGTAATAGCAGCAAAATTACCCCAGTGGTTTCAAATTGCAAGTGGCATACCTAAACGTTTTAAAAGAACCAAAATTTTGTGCACAGAACACATTTCTTGCGCTTTCAAATCACTATTATAAAATGTGATTTTCAGAACAGACATATATAATATTATTTGGGGGGGTCTGGGTCCCATAACCTGTTGAAAATCACAGATTTTCAAGGCTCTATATCGAATGAAAATTAATTTTTGAAATACAAAATCAGAGGTAAAATGACAATTGCACTTGTGGGAAAAAGTGGTAGGCAGGTAGTTCATATGTTGTCTTCTAATAGAAATAATATTCGAAAGGGGAGCAATCTAAGGTTATTTAACATAGTTATATGTAAAAATTTTTTAGAAGGATTATGGGAAAATGGTTGTTTAGGGATATATCAAATAATTATAGAAAGTGAGAAGTCTGAGCTTTTTAAACATAGTTATTTTTGAGAATTTCTTGGGAAGATTGGTAGTCATTGCGGAAAAATGGAGAATCCTGTAAAACACATTATGTATAAATGTTGGGGTAGCCCCTACTTTAGAGATCCATGACTATATTTGTATGTCAACAATTATTTTGTTAAAATATATGTTTGTGTAAAGTAGGTGAAGATAAATTCGAATTAGCTAGCAAAAACTTAAACCAACATTTTTGACATGGCTAAGCATGCAATTAAAAGAGCACTGTTAATCTCTTACAACTAGTTAAAATTTAGACCTTTGAGAAGATATGTGGTCGTTATTAAGAAATTGTATGGGCCCATGATATTGAAATAATTTACGGAAGTGGAAAAATCTTAGCCCATTTAACATAGTTAAAATTTAGATAAGTTAGTGTAAGATACAAATGGTAGGCGAACTTTTGGGTGGCGGCCCAATAAATTAAAAAAAAAAACATAGAGGGTCATTCATTAACAAATTATGAGGTTGCTGTTCAATTAAAAGTTCGGTTTAAGCTATATATTTATTAGTTATATTACGTAATATTTTAAAACAACATAAAAATTTTATAAGATACGGTTTATTATGATTTTAAAATTTTCCAGATGTATGGGAAGCATGGATCTGTTTCTGACTTGACATAATTTCCTCAAAATCTGGTTCCAGCTGGGAGGATGCGACTTTTAATAAATTAAATAGACTCTCGTCTGTCAATCGGTTTCTTATTGAATTTTTTTGCATTTCATCACTAAAAAGGCCTGTTCACATAAATATGAGGAAGCAAGCATTGCTATAATTTTCTGCGCATGATTAATTAGCTTTGAAAATTCATCTTTTGGTAAGGATTTATAAAAATTAAGCTTATCTGTATTTAAAAATAGCTATTTTAAATTATTATTACATTGGAATTCTATAATTTCCAATTGTAGATCAGATGGAACATTCTCAGGATTAACATTAAAAGGCATTGAAAAAATATCTAAACATGGTTGGATTTTTTAAAGTCAGCAAATCTGGCCTGAAATTCTGAATACAGTTTTAATAAAGATTGTGATAAGGCTTTGAACTCCTCTTCACTCACAGGCCTCAAAGAATTAAGTCTTGGAAAATGAGTCAAATCATTTTTTCCCAAACATTAAGAAAATATAAACAATTGACCTCAAACTGTCCTAAGTTTCATCTATAAATTGATCTCTTCCCTGTAACTTCTTGTTTAGTTTATTATAGTGCTCGAGTAAATCCGTAAAAAGAGCAAACTCAATGCACCAATTCTTATCCTCCAATATTTCTCAGTCATCCCAAATTTCAGTTTTGGATTTTAGAAAAACTTTAATTTCTTCAAGAAGACTCCAAACTCTCGAGAAGGCATGCCCACAACTCAGCCACCTGATCTTTGTGTAATAAAGTACACCTGAAAATTCTGCATCAACTTCCGATAAAAACTCTTGAAATTGTCAATGTAACAAACCACGGGCTCAAATGGTATTAATCAATTTTAAAATAATATTAAGTACGTGGTTAATATTCAAGGCAGCCTTGCAAAGAACATTTTGGTGGATTATACAATGTAAACAAATTGTTTCGCTTTCAGGATTCTGATTTTTATAAACTCCTGCAAAGCCCGTATTTTTTCCCACCATGTTAGGTGCTCCATCAGTTGTTAAATTAATTAATTTGGAAATTGGGACATTAAGAGATTCCATCCCCTCTCTAAATTAATCATAAATTATTTTTCCTGTCGTCTTTCCTTTCAAAGATCTCAAACAAGCAAGTTCTTCGGTTATTACAAAGTTTTGATCGACTCCTCTGATAAAAATTAGAAGTTGGGCTGTATCACTCTTGTCAATACTCTCGTCCATAGTGACTGAAAAATACTTAAACTTTTAAGACGTCCATCGAGTTGATTGGTTAAATTAGAAGAAATCGCTTCAATTCTTTTTGTGACCGTTCTACGTGACAGCCCTATAGATTCGAAATCTTTCACCCTTTCAGGGCATAATACTTTTCCAATGCTAATTAACACATCCTTAATAAATTCTCCTTCAGAAAACGGTTTGTTACTTTTTGCTATTTTATAGGCAACAATGTGACCAGCTGACGTGGAGGATCGCTGGACACTTCTTTGATTTTTAAAAAAACATTTGCTGACTAGATATTTTTCTTTTCAATTCCATCTGTCATTTTATAGTACCTCGACCCAAGATGTTTTGAATTAAAGTGCCTAGCGAGATTATAATCTTTTAGTACAGCTACCGGTTCTTGGCAGATAAGACAAATAGGTTTTTGGTTATATTCCATAAAGAAGTACTTCCTTGTCCACTCTTCTTGAAATACTCGACATTCTGAATCAATTTTTCTCTTTCTATTTTCAATTGACATTTATGGTGTGTATTTACAATACACTTACACATGTAAAGCGTATTTACAAAACACTTTATTATTTTAGTTACACAAATAAAACTGTACGTTGGCAACTTTATAATTTTACTTCACAATTTATTCTTTACGTCACAAGATTTACACTTTTTCTGATTGCTGGTTAATCCATCGCTCGCCCTTTTATATTTGTTGCGCATGTTGTCTCAAATATTAAAGAATCTTCTAGTTCTCAGATATAATAGTTGTTGTTATGTTATTCGTTCAGTTTTCTATATTAGTTGTTAGTGTTTTATGATGTTTATGTTTCTTTTTGAAATATTGCATCAGAAAGTTGTTCTCTTTTGTGTACAATATTTCTTAGAAAACTACAGAGTTTGGACACAATACAATACGTTTATATTAGTTGTTTTTGTTTCATGCTTTTTAAGTTTCTTCTTGGAATATTGTATAAGAAAGTTGTTGTTGTCTTGTGTGTACAATATTTCCCAGAAAACTACGCAGTTTGTACACAATATAATAGGAAAACATCGCATTTTTTTGCTAAAATTGTCAATATATCTTTTATAAAACAAGTGATTAATTTTTTTTTTTTAAAACGCTCGGCAGGGCGGATTGTTGGGCCACATCCGGTCCGCGGGCCGTAGTTCGCCCATCACTGGTCTAGGCTCTTCTTTATTGACCCATAGTAGTGTGATATGTGAAATAATTTAAGAAAATGGACAATTTTTAGCTTTTTGTATCAAACTCGTCTTCGAATTTTTTTAAACAATTGGTGGTCTTTTTAAAAAAATATAGAATGGCTGGTATGTGACAAATAGTGATATCTGAAATAATTTAAGAAAGCCGAATGCTTAGTTCGTGTACATAATTTCATAATGTTTTGAGCTAATGATTAATAAAACCTTTTTAAATATTTGAAAATTTAAAAAAAATTTAATGAAAATAATGGAATAGGTTTTAATTTCAGCACTAGGTGCGGCAGAAACGTAGAAGCAGAAACTTATGGTATAACATTTGGGACATCTCAAATACAATGTTAGGCTTCAAACTTTTAATTAATTACCTTTTCATCCTTTCTCAAACTGGCATGCATTTTTATGTTTGTAGATTTCGAGTCAGCTTGGGTAGCAAGAATCCCATCGGGGCGGCGATGTTAACGTGTTAAGAAGCCAGCGAGAAACAATCATCAGAATTATTTTCTTCATAGTTGAGATTGTCGTGTGGTCCACCGCCGGTCCAAGGACTCGTCAACAACAGATGAATATCTAGAAAGGACAAGTTGGCACCGGTATTGACAAATCAGAACCAAAAAATCGACAAAAACACAATTACCTTGTCATGTCATTGCCTAATCGATCCGAAGGTTTAGGCTTTGTAATAATATGCCAAAAGCTGGTTTAAATTTCGACGTCACTGGCAAAGCCATTAACGTGCAAGAATTTATTTTCCGAGTAAGAGACCAATTGTTCCGACAGTGATAACTTTGGCAGTTTTTATATGCTACTTAAAGGCCCAGCGCTGATTGGCATTGGGACTGCCGCAAAATAGTCCAGATCACCATATAGATCGTATTGAAAAAAGCTCTTTTTGTTTTTTATAGGTAAATTAAGAAATTTTTAACTGTCGCTAATCACTCAGTGAAGAGTTTGACGATATTTATAATTCTGTCACCAAATTACGTAATCAACAAGGAGGAACAGCTGATTGAGAAGCAATTGTAAACTATCATAAGCTCAAATCATATTTTCAGCACACCTGAGGACATAATATGAATTTTGCTGTGAAGTAAGGAGTGCTGAAAGCGTATTAGCCATTGAGCGACAATTTTACCAGCAGCGTCTTAAAGTAAAAAGTATTGCAAACGAAAAAGCATATATGCCACTTGCTGATGTTAAGGTGAATGGGATACGTTATGCCAGTACTTACATCTTCTGGAACTGCTATTGGTTAAAGCTTTCTAGCTTGCCCCAACCCATTATTAGTGGAGACCTGCACAGCGACGCCTTTTTTGTTCTTTGTTTCTACGACGAAGTGATTTGCACCATCGTACCTGGTTGAGTACTCTTGTTCATGTAAAGCTAAACGACGATAGCTTTGCGGCGGTTTTTGAATTCTATAAGATTTACAATATCGGCTTGCAATTGCTCGGCGAAAGATCTTCTGCGACGTATCCCCTCCTGCCTTGCGATGTATTATCCAAGCATTTTATATGGAAACATTTATTAGCCACGTGAATATTGAAAACCACAATTATTTTCCGCGCACACTAATTCTATATGCACTGACGTTTTGGTCTATTCTATCAGTTCCATCCATGTTTATATTATACTTGTGTGTGGCATGTGGTAGGGGAACCATTATTCTTTTTTTTCCGTTCGAGAATCGGATCGTTCCAATTCCATGGCAACCACGTTGCTTCAGACTAACTAATGAAGCAGGCGTCGTGAATAAATTGTCGAAAAATATTGAAAATTCAAGCTGTTTGAGATTTTCGTCAAATGCATCCAGCATACAAACTAGTGGAGTTATATTTTTCCCATATTTAGTGTAATATTTCGGTTTCAAGCGAGGATTTGATCCTTGGTACAATTCAAAATTGATCAAATATCCTAGCGAAGTATTGAAACTCCACATTTTATACCCGAATCGCAGAGGTTTTCCTCTTATGAATTGTTTACAGCCGTGACGGCCATAATATTCAATCATAGACTCGTCATAAGACAGGCACTGTTCAGGGTGAAAATGCTTTAGAAAACGACTTTTTAAAGCATCGGTATATGGCCGAAGTTTCCAGATTTTATCATCTAATTGTTGCTTGGAGTTATCAATAAAGTGTATATTTCGAAAAATTGGTTCAAAACGATTGGTTTATTTTTGAGATGACTTTCGGGAGACCAATAATCTCTTTTTTAAGAAGCTGAGGCATGACCTGTAACAATCAGGATACCTAAAAAACTCGCATTTCAATTACTGTTATTTTTGGATTATCTCGTGCACGATATACTGGGTAATTGTTACTTTCATCACACCAATTCATCGTCAAAAAACTTTTCAAATTGAACGTGTGGTGGTAAGTCAGCGCAATCAGTATAATTGGGTTCAGGAAATAACGCTGACACCAAATATCATTATCAACCATCCACTGAATCATTTCCCTAGCTATCGATTTGCTCCGCTTTGAATTTTTAGATTTTATTGGTCTTGTAGAGTTTGAGGCCGTTTCACACTCTCCCAAGCGAGGGATCTTTACTTTATTTTTCATGGCTTTTCTTTTACTTGACTGCACAGGTGATTGCTCATAACTTGGAGTGGTAGCAATAGACCTAATATCAATATCTAAATTGGTCGAAGAGTTATTTACGATATCTTGTAGTGCCTCTTCTAACAGCAAATCTTCATTCTCTTCTATATTTTTTTGGAGTTCATAGTCATCGAACTTTCGGGCCGTATTAATTTTTATTTTGCAAGGTTGTATGAGTAGAGCTTTAGGCAAATTATGTGGAAGTCCACTGCCATCTTTATCTCCAGAGTCTTCATCGGATGGTAAAGAATCTGCACCGGGTGGCTCTATGACCACTTATTCAATCACATCTTCCTGGCTTTCTTCTGCAATAAGCTCCTCAAGATATTGTGTAGCTTCTTCTAATGTCAAAAGTCCGTATCTGTAAAAAAATTACTTCTAAATGAATATAAGTATAATGCAAAATATTTTGTCATTTATTCAGTTCTGTAGAGTTAAAAAAAGTAGCCTAAAAAGTACCTAGCTCTGCCCAGTATTACAAATACGTAACACCTAATTTGGTTTCTTTCTGGCATACACTAACACCTTGATAATATAATTTTACTCTTGAATAAATAATTTTAATATATTTTCTATATGTTTGTTTATATTAATTTTGTTTGAAAGTAATTTATATAAAAAAATAATAATCTTGCCTTCTTCGTGTCGTCATATTCGATTTTTTTGAAATTACGCAGTTAAGAAAACATCACTTCATTTGCACAACAAGAGCAGAACTAACTCTTTATCACTTATAGCTGCAGACTGAACAAAAATACACAAAATAAAAGTAAATAGGCACCTGTATATTGCTTAGTATTTTCACAATCTAGTTTGAGATTGAACGATGTTACCGTTACGCATATGTAACAGTGGGCGGTAATGGGTTAACAAAACTAAGCTAATACAGCTTAAGCCTTTGCATATTCGAATAAGAAGACAAAGTTTCGGATTTTTGGCATGTTGTCAAGCAAAACGAAAACGTCGACCGAATTTTTTGCAACTTTTTTAAAGGCCAGCATTGCCACAGCGTCCTTTATCTGACGATGGTAATAATATCAATGATTTTATTGCCATTGTCAAAATTCTGCACGGAACAAAAACAAAAAACAAAAAAAAAAACAATTTAAATTATTCTTTTGTCGAACTTTAATAGTAATTAAAATATTTTTTAATTCTTTAGAAATATTACTGTTTCAAAAAGATATTTTATAAAAATCAAATTAATGCGGAAATACTGATTTTACTAGACTGCGAAATAATTTTATTTTAAATTAAAATATGTCCAGATTACTGAAATAATAAAAATAGGGTTTTAGTACGGCGACACAGGTCATAAATTTCTATATAGTATCTACTCTGAGTCTAGATGCATGCAATAAACACCTGTGGCAGGATGAACTTAGCGAGAGTCTTTGGGGTCATTCGGTTAGTTTGGTAAGAAGAGGTGAGAAGAATTATTCCTGGATACTTATAAGCTCAACGCATTGACAGTCAAGGAAGCCTAAATCTATCTTGTAGGGAAAAACTGAATTCATGATACCAGGGCGACCATTTTATATTTATGTTATGTCATGTCTTTTGAATTGTATAATGGGGTTACATTGTCTAATAGATATTTTGATCCCCGCAGCGTACGACCTTATGATGGTGTGGTCTGGAATGCGGACCTCCCACGATAGCTATGGGTTCGTATCTCTCCTTAAAATTCTTACGGAGGCGTTGGGAAAACTACAAAGTCAAGAAGTGCTTTAATTGGCCAAACAAACTTGTCAGTCTGGGGGTTGTGGGTTTGATTCCCAACAAAGACCTTGGTTTTTTTCACTACAAAAATAAAAATTGACTGTCGGTGACGAACTTATCTATTCTGTTTGCCATACGTTCATAGTTCAAAGACCATCAGACAAGCTGTGTCCAAAGTTGAATTTTATTTGAAATTAGCGCAGGCTTAACTTGTGTCACTCGTTATTTTGCACTATTCAGCACGTTACTAAAACGTGTATGAATTTATTTGAATCTATGCAAGTACATAAAATATATTAAGCTTACCTCATTTTACAGAAGAACTGTTAGCCGGCGTTAATAAAAAAAGCCGTGATGCTCTCAAGTTCTTATTTGATGTTTCATTTTAATGAAATTTTTCCACTTACATGAGTCCTTATCTTGACACTTGTTGCTAATGTCCTTAAAAATAAAAATTAATACCTATTAGGTTGATAGAACTATTGGCATGCTAAAGAATGTTAAAATAGTAAAAACATACTTCTTTTTCCTCTGCACCCGCAGTGATTGTTCTTTTCCTTTAGTGTTGTTTTTAAGCAGTGTCATGAAGTCGCCAAATCAGTTGATTTTAATTACTGTTGTATTATGGATGAATCAGTATTAACGTAAGGGTAGGTTTACCATAGGACTACTGAAAAAATTTTACATTCCCAAAATTTTTTTTTTTTCCATCTTGGATCCCATAGGGTTTGTCGTGTGCACCCTGTTTAAAAATTAGCTGTGAAGAGGGTGAATGAGCGGAAAAAGGATAGATTTCTTCATATTTTGAATTCCTGAGAAGAAATAAAATTGTTTTTAATCTCTGATTCTGGTGTCGTGACAATTTCTGGAAGAGGTTTTTAAAAAATGAAAATAAACACAAATTGTGGAAATTAAAAATACAAATTGAGAAATAGATATTATTTAAGGAAAAAACTTGGAAACGTTCTTATTTTAAATTGTTATTAAGTATTCTAAAAGAACAGTGAAATATTTTTTTCCATTAATAAATCTTAAAATTACAAGTTTACAACAAAGAAAAACATACTGCGAAAGTAAAGTCAGCCACTGTTGAATCAATCAAATCCTCTAGGTGATCCTCGAGTATGTCGTTTCAACGACTGATAGCTGACAAACCTATACCAATTAAACGGTATACACTTACCCATTAAACTTTACAATACAGAATTGTAGAAAGATAGATAGTCTCACATAGCTCTTTACTACAAGAGTGACAAAAAATGAATAGCAATCTTAAGTACTTTCATATATGTATGTAGCAACTTCTTGTTAAACTTAATTAAATCAACTCCATACGCAAGATCAAGAAATGGATGAAAAGCGCTCTTGAAGACGCCATATCTAGCACGGAGAGCCCGAAAATATTTGGAAGCCGCAAACACCTTCTTTCTTCTATCAATTGCTTTTAATATAAATTTGCATTTTAATAGTCACGTATATGTATAATATTTAACGTTTATTTTAAATATGCAAAATTTTCTTTTTCCAAGCTTTGGACTAGAAAGTTGTATTTAATAACCTTTTATTCATCCTTCATTAAACTGCCTGGAATTTTTGCGTGTGTAACGGCAGAACAAAATCCTTAAGATTATTGAATCTGCATCCTAGTAAATCAAAAACTATATTACAGTACAGTATTACAGACAAACCCTTTAGCTTGCAAAATTATCATGGTTGCCATGTTCGCATGCACTTTCAATGGATGACTTCCCATGCTTACAATTTGTGTCCACACAAATGGAAGTACAGACTTCATAATGCTCTGGAATGTAGTTGCTGATATATATGTCGATTAATGTCAGCATCCGATGCTATTCGATCAGCATAATACGCCTATTCAAAAACCGTCAAACTAACCACTCCTTCTTCTTGGCGGACATTTATGAGCGAAAAAGAAATTTTATTTTATTTCTATTCATTCAACAATTATGGAACACAACCCTAAAGGCCAAAATAATAGTTCAGGTGGTGAAAGTAGAAGGATAGTTATGGAAATTAACTGTAGTATAAGACAGCACAGCGACCAGTGTGACCATACCTTCATCACTGAGCAGCTCCACCGACAGTAAATTTTTATTTCTGTAGTGAAAAAACAGCCAAGGTCTTTGTTGAGAATTGAACCCAAAACCCCCTGACTAATAAGTACACTGCCTACTAGGCTACAGGGGCACCTTACAGTTAACTCCTGTCTAAATTTTAACACGCTGCGGCGTTTCCCTTGTGTTTGGAAGCCGTTGATAGCAAAACTCTTCCATAATTTGTAGATCAACCACAACATACTGGCAGCAGCATCAACCACATCAAGCACGAAATTAAATTTTTTTTTTTTCTCAAAACGCAAGATAGTTATAAATGGCTGCTAAACACCAACAAAATGACAGTTGCCTGTTGACTGGAACAGTATTGACATTTCAATAAATAGCCGGAAAATTTAATAAGTCATGTCCTTATTGGCACATCCTCATATAATGTAGATTTGTGATAGAGTAATTAATATTCCCATGTAAATACTATTAATTTGGCCTAATCATGACTTGTATTGTGTTATTGTTGACTGAATAAAAATATTTAAATATGATTAAAAGCATTCATTCATTATATTTGCCTTTATCAGCTGCCCAGCTGAAGCTTATAATTACAAAGAGAAAAAAATGTAAAGTTCGCAGTTAGAGTATGTGATGGTTGAAGGGCGTTGCTGCAAGTTCACACGGAAAACGTTATTTTAGTGAGAAAAATATTTGTAGTGAAAATTAATAGTAATTTCAAAACACATTCTACTGTTTGCGCTTAGTAAACTATTTGACAGAAAAGTGAGCACAAAACTTAGTGTTCAATAAAGGTACATAAACCTTATTGAACTGAATGCAATCAACAGGATTTGTCCAATAATAGCACTTAAACTAGATTGGACTGGATTTGAGTAACTGGAGTTGTCCAATAATAGCACTTAAACTATATTGGACTGAATGTGGGTTTTTGCAACAACAATAATTGAACTGTGTTGCTAGAAGATGTTCAATAATAGCACTTGAACTATATTGAATTTGGTGGTTTGATACAACAACAGCACTTGAAACTGTGTTGCTTACTCTTAAAGAAAAGCCTTGTGACACTTTCAAAATAAGGGAAAAGGTGATTTTATTGATAAATTTTTCCAACTTATATACTAATTTAACAAGAAAATATTTGCATAATTTGCTATTAAAAATATGCCTACATCATATTTTGTTATAAACTAACAGTACATTGAACCATATTTTTGCCAAACAAATAACCTTGAAACTTATGAATTACTGTATAAGCGTAATTGATCAAAGTTAAAAATTCTAAAACAAACCAAAAAATATCAAGTTGCAATTGTGAATAAGACAAATAAAAGGTATGCAATCCAATGAACTCTAAAGTTACAATTATTAACAAAAATAAAAAGTGTGCAATACAATGAACTTTAAAATAAGCTGAATTTTCTAAAAGAATTAAGACAATAGCAAAGTAAGAAAACTATGTATTAACATTTTGGATGGTGTTTACATTTTTGCCTAACAATTAGATATATAAAAATGACGCAAGTAATTGTTAAGGCTGAATAACCGACAGTCGTGTGATGGTAATTATGGGACTCAATTCTATTTGGTAGCTGGAGTATCTCCTGCATCTTTAGTGAGGTTTGCAAGTCAGTTAGGTTTTGTATTGTTGGGCTGTACTTGCTTCTATGTATTTCATTGAGCAGTGGCTTCAACTAGGGTAACCCTTTTTCGCTCCATGTCGTGCTCATGACTGCTGTCTTTAGTCTTTGCGAATTTTTGTGGCCAAACTCCACTTTGCCCACAAAGGAACATGGGCCCGTAGAACCATAGGGGGTGTTCGATTAATTTTTTGGGGGATAGACCACGTGACAAGACGTCTGCAGGATTGTCTTTTGATCTCACATGTCGCCACTGCTCGATGATGGATAATTCTTGAATTGCTGCTATTCGGTTGGCCACGAAAGTTTGGTATAATGATGATTGTGACTGGATCCAGGCTAAAACGATCTCTGAATCTGTCCACAAGTATGTCGGAGTGTCTTCAAAGTTTAAGTCCCTTTTAACCCTTGATGTTAACTGAGCAGCTAACAATGCTGCACACAGTTCGAGGCGAGGTAGGGTTTGATGTTTTAAGGGTGCTACACGTGATTTTGCACATAATAGTCTTACGATTACTTGATTGTTCTTTATGACTGATCTTATGTAAACCGCAGCACCATATGCCTTTTCTGAAGCATCTGCAAAGGCATGAATTTGTATGTTTGATGTTATGTGTCCTTCGAACATATGTCGAGAACTTTAGATTGTCTATATGTTTTAATTCATTACGAAATGTCATCCACCGGGCGCGAAGGACTTCTGGTAGCTCATCATCCCAGCCTAGTTTAAGTTGCCACAGTTCTTGGATAAATATTTTGGCGGTGACAACAATTGGTGATAGTAAACCCAAAGGATCAAATAGCCTGGCTAAATCTGAGCTTACTATGCGTTTGGTAATGTGTTTAATATCCCTGAGGCAGACTTTGACACAGAATTTGTCAGTTGCTGGAATCCATGTTAAGCCTAAAACAAACCAAAAAATATCAAGTTGCAATTGTGAATAAAACAAATAAAAGGTATGCAATCCAACGAACTCTAAAGTTACAATTATTAACAAAAATAAAAAGTGTGCAATACAATGAACTTTAAAATAAGCTGAATTTTCTAAAAGAATTAAGACAATAGCAAAGTAAGAAAACTATGTATTAACACTTAGGTTTTAATAGAAAAGGATATACAAATTGTATGTGTAATTGTGTGCTGGACGGTCGAGTTAACCTTCCAACCTTGAAAATTCCAGAGTGCTGAACTGATTTAAATAAAAGAAGCAATTATGCCAGTTGCAAGTGAATATCTTTAAAATGTTTGATTTTTCATCAAATTGGTGGCATAACCCTTTCCGGCCCAAGGAATTTCAAAGTTAACGTATTTTAACGAAACTTTCAGCATGTGATAATTAAAGCTTAAGAATCATAAAAATGCATTTTTTTTGTCCGTACGATTTGTATGTTCTTAGACAAAAAATAACAATTATCTTTTAATAGTAAAAAAAAGATAATTTATTTCATATTACAAAAACTAACAAAATTATTGATAATATAAAAAAAAACAAAAATAATTCATAGATATTGTTACAAAATTAAATTACATAAGAAATCGCAGTCTTTTGTTCTGATAAAAGGTACAAGTAAAGCAGATGCAAATAATGTAATAACTAAGTAAAAAAAAAAACATTTGTTTCGTATTTCAAAAATTTAAATTAAATTAAAAATTCACAAAAGTAAAAGTAATAAAAAATATAAATAATAAATTAAACAAAAATAACAAAAAAAATTAAAGCAATTCATAATATATTACATCACAGTGTGGAATTTTTTAAAGCAATCCTTTTCAGAATACACGTTACATTTTTCGTACCGAGTTCGAGTGCGACTATTACATTGTTGGAAACGAAATGCACGGGCTGTGTTAAGTTTGTCGACCACGGGCCAATGACCACCTCCATCCAATCTTTTACTACTTCCCGGTAAAGGACAACATCTGGTGTTAGTTCTTATTGGTTCTGTCTGTTCTTCTTCAATTAGCTGCGTAAATTTTCTTTTTGGCGTGTTTAGCAAGGCTTCTGCAACTTCCACTCTAAAAAAAGAAGATCCTTGAATGATTTACGTGGCATGTTTTTGGATTTGCATTCACCGGAGAACTCCATCCAAGAATTTACAACAGCCAAATCCAGAAAGTGGAGTGCTACTTTTAAAGTCCACTTTTTTGATTTGAGCCATGTTCTATTGCACTCCATCATTTGGTCGCAAATATCCACTCCACCCATGTTTTGGTTGTACTGCATGACGATGGTACCAAATGTTCCATCTTTCCACGGTACCAAATGGATCCTGTCCATCTATTGTGGAAGCAAGTATAACAGACTTGTTGTCCCTCCACTTGACAATAAAAATTTTTTCGTCTGATCTTATTATCTGATCAGTATACGAGTTCCGTAAATTTTATTTTCAGCTAATCGCTCCAATAGTGGTAAGGTGGTGAAATACCTATCAAAGAATACTGAAGAGTTCTCTGGCAAACTTCTCACTAAACGCAAAATTACACTTGGTCCTAATCCAAGTGTCCGATCGCCTAGCTGTGTTTTGGTACCTTGATACATTTCAAAATCTAAAACAGTGCCTGGAAACTCGAGTAATATATTAAATGTAGGGATAGATTAAATGTAACAGATGTAATAGATAGTATCAGATGACAAAGTCATTACAAAATTTTTAAGTCCAACTGGCCGAGGCTTATAGCGATCATATTGGCGAAGCCCACCAGGCAATCTTCCAAGAAATGGTATCATCTGCTCATCAGTGTAAAAGGTACCAAAATTCTTGGGAATGGCAAGGCAACGAGCTCTGACAGCATCAACTATGGGTTGAACTTTCCATAAATAATTTGAATGCGCTTCTTCTGAAGTTTTAGCAGTATCAAAAAAATGCAGACATTTGCGCAAAAGATATAATATATTTCTTGCCATCTTTTCAGACACAATATTTTTGCCAAATTTCTGTTCCCAGTACATCCGTAAACGAGGAAGTTTAACGCAACCAAAATATAAGTGAGCACCATATAATTGTTAAATTTCGGATTCATCAGCCTTAAGTTCAGTACCAAATATTTTAAGATGGTACATATTTGTGTACTGTGCCGCTCGCTGAAAATGGTCATTAGTAAAATACCGTTCAAAGTATTTAATTGGCAGAAGAGGGTCTGTTGGCTGGTGGGAAATATCACGTGATATAGAATTTAAAGGGTTAAAAGTTCCCCTTTTCCATAATAATGGCCTCGTTTGTTCAGCTGCACTATTGGTCTCAGCATTATTTGTATCTTTTAATTCTGTACCCGAGCTGTTATCATCGTCAGAGTGTAGAGGCTTAACACGTATTTTACCCTCAAAATCATCCGATGAACTCTCATCTTCAACATCCGACAAATCGCAAAATAATTTAAAAACTTCTTCTACTTCAGAATCGTTCTGCAAATTATACTTTTTTGCTGTAATGACGGTAAACTGACTTAAGGCCCGGTTAGCCAAACGTTCACGTTACCTAATGTAATGTAATGTAAGAAACGTTTGTTTATAGCATATGAAAACAATGCAAATGCTTATGCAAATGAAATGTCACGTTGACGGAACGGCTTAACTTGTATAAAATATAATTTGCTAACGTTTTTACGTGACATTTGTATAGCAGTGATGGGACTACTATTTTATTGGGTTGTATTCTGGCCGAAATTCTCTTTTCGGTACTTCTATAGATAATGTATATTATTAAAGAATTTTTGAATTTTCAAAGTCTAAAAACGTAATGATTTGATAGTAATGACTTTTTAAAAAACAATCATATACCATTGAATGCAAATAAAATCTCAAATTGAATTATATATCCAATTAGATGTAACCGTTAATTATTTTGAATAAAAAATTTAGCATGTCAGTTTAGACATACAAATTTGTTATTTTGGCACTAACATAGTACATATTTTTAAAAATATTGCAAATTTGCACGTCAAAAGCTTTGTTACGTACACATTGCGAAATACGTACGAATTTATATTCGCATGATATATATATAGACATACGTACGTATGTTTATTTCAAACTTCAATTTTTACACGAATTTTTAAAAATATAAAATTTTTTGGTTGAAAAAGTACATAGTATGAGTATGGTACGTTTTGTGTAAAAGCATAAATTACGCGAAAATTTGTAAATACCATCTCTTTTATGAACAGGTGGCTGGGTTGTGTTTACAAAATTAAATTAAAATTATTACAAGTGAGTGAAGTGTTGTGTTTTGAATTGAAAATTATTTTTATTATTATTAATTATTATTTTAATAAATTTATCTAGTTTGAATTCTGAATTAATGTAATATATCTATCTACTATTAATTATAAATGTTATATATAAAAATGGATATCTTTTGAATTATAAGCACAATATCTATCTACTTTTAATTATAAATGTAATAAATAACAAAAAATAATAAAATAATATATAAAAATTTATCTAGTCTGAATTATAAAAATAAATAAAATTCGTCTGGTTTGAATTAGGTGCCCCTGTAGGCTAGTAGGTAGTGTACTAGCTTGTAAATATGGGGGTTGTGGGTTCGATTCCCAACGAAGATCTTGGTTTTTTTCACTACAAAAGATAAAAATTGACTGTCGGTGGAGCTGCTCAGCGATGAAGGCATAGTCACTGGTCGCTGTTGCTGTCTTTATACGGCAGTTAATTTCCGACTATCCTTCGGCTTTCACCACCTATTTTATCTCTTTTAAGAAATATTGCGCCAATTTATATCTTAAATGTAGCGCTGATTGAGTAGATCTGCGGCTACGTGTTGCAAAAGAACGCATAGGCCTATCACCATTACTTCTGAGCTCCTGCCGCCAGCCTCCTTTTTGGATAGTACCGTCTTCAGCTTCTTGATCAACGTAACTTGAAGGGCAATACCAGCGTTTTTGATCATTTAGCATAACAAAGTTGTGTAACACGGTAACCCTCCGAGCACGAAAGAGCCTGTAATTAAATATTCCTTTCCTTGCATCCAAATTTGACCCAAATTTAAAATATTCCTATAACAAATGTGGTTAACAATTTTTAAAATATAAAACACATTGGGATCACTACCTGCATCACTTTGGCTACCGTAGCTGCCCACACTCAGAGATGTAAAAGTGTACTTCGCATCACATGCACCCATCAATACCAAGCTAAAATATTTCTTGTAGTTGTAAAACATAGAGCCGAAATTGGGGGTACACTTTATAGCACGTGTTTCCCATCTATCGCACCAACACAATTCGCAGTATCCCACATCGAAGAAAAATCTTGTTTAATATCTTGGTATTGACTTGTTGTTGGCTCACTCAGGTAGATTGGAGATAAAACGCCCCAAATTATTTCGCAGGTTTCCAGCACAATACCTCGCACTGTAGATTTTCCAATCTTGTGGCTCCAAGCTATTGACTGCAGTGAGCATCCATGCCCCAAATATCTACAAGAAAGCATACTTAATTATTTCCATTCCCAATTTCAATTTTAATTACTTACAGCAGGGTGACTTCCAATCTCTCTTCTGCATCAATTCTTTGCCCTGGTCTTACCAGATCACCACGTACTAGATTCAGCAACAAATCAAACATTTTACGATTCATTCGCGTATGTTTAAAAAATTGTTCCTCATCGAACTTTTCATTTTTAAAAACACTCTTATTGTAGCCTGCAACAATATAGTCTTTATTAATGGGCCGAACGCCCCATCTTCTGCGGCGGCATACACGTTTCGCTTTATTTTTCTTCAACATATACATTAAATTTAAGAAGCTTAGGTCAATAAATAAATCCTCACACTCCATTGCAAAATAAAATAAAATTTCACCAACAAACGCGAATTGACGCTTGACACGTTTTTAACGTTTCTATAACTACACTAACGTTCGTGCGTTACAGTACGGTACGTTTTTCACGTACAAACGTTCGGCTAACCGGGCCTTTAGTAGAAGCCCATACTACACATATGTGTAGGCACATATTGTGTTAAGAAAAAGTAGTATAGTTTTATGTGCATTTTTAAATATTTTCATGTAATTGAAATATTTGATGCATTCTTTACCAACAAATTTTGAAATCCTTATGTATTCACATTTACTTAGTGTTGTTTCTACAAATAATACTGCGACACCAATTCAGGAAATGTTGATAAAATGTTAATTAAATAATTTTACGACGTCAGTTCAGGGAATGTTGATAAAATGTTGATTACATTAAAAAATTGGTTTCCCTCAATTCTTATTGTCCAACACTATAATTCACCTTTATTAAAAAAAAAATTGTCCACTCACACACGTCAGTTCAGTAGGATCGATTGAATTAGAAGAAGGGCAAAATGCCGGAAACACCCGAGAACCCGTCGTGCCAACACGACCTTCAGCGTTTTTACACCACGCATGGTGGCGGATCGCCCAATACTGCAATGCTAACAACCAGCTTGCATTTATATCGACCTAGGGCCGTTTGGCATGAACATATCGCCCGCCTTGCAGTATTGGGCCTTGAAACCAAAATTGACTCGCTAACAGTCGTGCCGGCTAGGAACCCGGGGGAATCCGACTTACAATAATTGTTACTAGATAAGAACAAAAAAAAAAAAAAGAAATTATTTATAAAGGCCATAATAAAAAGCATAAAAATATGAATATAAAACTCACTGAATTTTAAATACATTAATTAAGTAGTTCTAGTAGCAATAATAAAATTAGGGTTGAAAAGCAGATAACTTCATTAACCCTCAAATACTTTAGATACCGAATGATATAATACAAAAGAGAAATTATTTATAAATACAACAAAAGAAGTTGGGTATTTGAAAGAATATAAATTCATTGACTTTCAAATAGTTTAAATAAATTATTTAATACAAAAAAAAAAAGAAATTTTTTATAAATCTCCTGCCGCGCTCCGGTCTACATCGAGCAGGTGCCATAGATCGTCCATCCAAATGTGGTGCTCTGTGCCGTTGGCATGCCAGGTTTGGTAAACACATCTTCTCGTATGACCTTGGGGTACATCTCCACTCCGATGATTATATCGACCATTTTTGAATCATAAAACATAGAGTCTGCCAACAGAAGGTCGCGAAATGGTTGATTTGCTGTAGCCGGCAATGAACAGCTGGGGGTTCGCAGTGTTATGTCGTCGTCCACCCGCAAGATTCCCTCAATTTTTGCGCTCGCCTCAAATCTGGATTCCAGAACTATAGGACACATGGTCTCATCCCTCATTGACAGGGTTGTCAACCTGAGCCTATCCACCAACCTTTTCGAGATTCGGCTGACTGTCGAGCACGTGTCAAGAAGACAACGAGCTTGGTCCGAGGTGGAGCCGATCTTGACGCGTACCGTCGGCAATAAAATTACCCTATTTTGGTGCAATAGAGAAGATAAGGTGGTATGGTTCGCAGCGGTCTTTTCCAGAGCTGTTTTATTATTAATTGCTTTGGAAGTGGATGGTCTGGGTGATGACGATCGAGAATCCGAGCAAGAGCTTACGATCGAGCTGGAGCGTGAAATGGAACGACTTGATCCCAACCCCTTCAATAATCTGGGATGAATGTGAAGTAATGTGTGGTGAAATTTTCTACAATGTCTACAGCCGTGTTTCGAAATACATTTTCCCCGTGAGTGTTCATGTGCCAAGCAGTTGGGGCAGTATTTATATCTTGTCACGGCTTGAAGTCGTTTTTCCATATTCATCTCCAAAAATCTTCGGCACTTTCTTAAAGGGTGAGGAAGGTTGCATAAGTGGCACAAAAAAGAATGGTAGTAGCTAGGCAGTTCGAGATGTTGTTTGTCGCTACGATGATTTCTGACTGGGTTGCCATGGGGTTGTCTTCTATCTTGCACGGTTTTCTGAAATGTTCAAGGTTGTTATAAGAGTATTAAAGCTCAGGAAAGGAGAAAATGAATAAAAAATTCCCTAGGAAGTGGATAAACAAACTATCTTGGTTATGGGCCTTGTGATAGACCCCTTTTGAGTATATATATCCACTACCCGTACTCTGTTATCGGACCCGACATAAACTCTTTCAATTCGACCAAGCCGCCAAACGTTGGGAGGAAGATTGTCTTCCTTTACCACTACCAATGCCCCAATTTGGACATTTTCCTCAACTTTCCTCCACATAGTTCTTTTCTGCAGTTCCGTTATATATTCCCTCTTCCAACCAGAACAGAAATGTTGATGGAGTAGCTTAAGACGTTGCCATCTATTAACTACTGACATCGGCCTATCCGTCATTTTCGGATCGATAGGGCAAAGGATCGGAGAACCTATGAGAAAGTGACCTGGTGTCAAAGCTGATAGATCCGATGGATCCTGGGATTGTGGGGAGATAGGCCGAGAGTTTAAACATGCCTCTATGCGAACAAGTAGGGTCGAAAATTCCTCAAAAGTGTGTTTAAATGAACCTGCGGTCTTACGCAAATGGGATTTAAAACTTTTAACACCTGCCTCCCAGAGACCTCCGAAGGGTGGCGCGCCTGGAGGAATAAAATGCCACGTAAGATTTTGGTGCATGTAGCCCGTGGTTATGGCCTCCTTGTATGATTGAAGAAACTCCTTGGAGATTATCCGAGAAGCACCGACAAAGGTCGTTCCATTATCCGAATACAAATTCAGAGGACACCCACGGCGTGAAGTGAATCGATGAAAGGCAGCGAGGAATCCCGAGGTAGATAAATCAGAGGTAGCCTCCAGATGAATAGCTTTCGTCGAGAAACATACAAAGACGCATACATAACATTTAGTCATTCGGCAGCCTCTGCCGGAGTAAGTTTTGATGTCAAATGGTCCCGCAAAATCAAGACCAGTATGTGTAAAAGGTCGAGAAAACTCAGACCTCGCTGGAGGTAAAGCAGTCATGATCTGGGTCCGACATCTTTTTCGATAGATTATACACGGTTTGCATTGACGTATAATGGTTCTGATGAGATTCTTCACCCTTGGAATCCAATAATGTGTCCGAATCAGCCGTTGTATTAGTTGATTCCCTCCATGCAGACTTATGTGATGAACGAATTTGACTAACAGACGGGAGTACTGACAGTTATAGGGAAGTATAATCGGATATCTTTCATTATATGATAAACCCGGTGAATTCTCCAGCCTCCCGCAAGACCTGACCAGCCGCTCAGAGTCGAGAAACGGATTCAAGTTCAAAATGGGACTGGAGGGCGATAACTCCTTACCGTCTGACAACGCTTTATATTCATTAGGATAATTAGCCTTTTGACACGTCGTGATAAGTCGGTCCCGCGCTAAATTTATCTCCGAGCTGGTGAGTTCAATAGACTCATGGTGAAAACGAGATTTCGAACGAGGATGGGTCCGAAATAGAAAACGAAGTATGTAGCTACTAACTCTGACCGCTCGAGGAAATGAGGAGAACCTTTCTAAAATATCCTTATAGGAGTGAAAATAAGAAAAATTTACTTTGATGCCTTTTCTTTCGAGATTGGTTTCGGGAATAGGCATTCTGGTAAGGTTGGGCCAGTCTCTTTCTGGCTCTACTAACCAGTAAGGTCCAGCCCACCAGAGCTTAGAGTCCATGAGTTCCTTTGAGTATATATCACGACTCGCTAAGTCCGCGGGATTGGACTCTGAGTCGATATGATGCCAGCGTGATGGGTCCGTAAGTCGGACAATTTTTGAAACCCGGTTTGCCACAAATGTTGACCATGAACCAGGAGTTTTATCTAACCACGATAGGACAATGGTGGAATCTGTCCAACAAAACAAGGAATAATGACTGATATCAAGCCGTGGTACTATGTTATCAACCATTTCAGCCAGTAATACCGCTCCACAGAGCTCTACTCTGGGAACGGATACTGTTTTCACCGGAGCTACTTTGGTCTTGGAGGTAACTTGGTGACAGGAAATGGCACCCCCACATGATATGCGGATGTACAACGCGGCCGCATATGCTTTTTCCGAAGCGTCGCAAAATCCATGGACTTGGATTTCAGCAGTCGGATTACATCGAATTCATCTGGGAATCCGGATTTTTCTCGTGAAGGAGAAGCTGGATTGGAACTGATGCCATTGTGCCAAACACTTGGGAGAAAGGACTTCATCCCACCCGGTGCCTTCAATCCATATAGTCTGCATCAAAATTTTTGTCACGACTATGACAGGTGAAAGCCACCCGGCAGGATCGAATAGCTTGGCGATCTGCGAGAGAGCTTCCCTTTTTGTCAACTTTGGCTGTGTGTTAAATGGTTCTGCCGCAACGAAAAATGAGTCCGAGTGAGCATTCCAACGAATGCCCAATGTCTTCGTGGTACTGCAGTCATCAAGTTTAAGAAAGTCCTCGCGTAGCCGATATTCAAGAGGTATATCTGAAAGAATTGCCTCTGAGTTGGCGGTCATTTTCTCAAGGCGAATCCAGCGGACTGTAAAGCCTGAATCAATTCAGCTTTGGATTCATTTGCTTCCGCAATGGTGTGAGCTCCAACCAAGACATCATCTACATACATGGACTCACGAAGAATATGGCTAGCTCTTGGAAACGCAGCCGTTACATCATCAGCCAGTTTATGAAGGGTTCGGATAGCTAAGTAAGGTGCACAATTGACACCGAAGGTCACCGTTTTTAGTTCGAAATCCTGGACCACTGCGCTTGGGCTCTCTCTATATAGTATTCTCTGGAATGGGGTCTGCTCCGGATTGATAAGGATTTGTCTGTACATTTTCTGGATATCCGCGTTATAAACATACTTAAACATTCTCCATTTAAGGATGAGTAAAGTTAGATCGTTCTGCAGAGTCGGTCCGGTATAAAGTATATCGTTGAGACTGAGCCCATTTGAAGATGGGGCAGATGCATTAAAAACTACGCGGACTTTAGTCGAGATACTCTCCGGTTTTATAACGGCATGATGTGGCAAATAATAATGAGGGCGATTATCGTGAGGGAAAGGCACTTTTTCCATGTGGTTCAATTCCCTATATTCCCGGATAATGCTGTCATAGTTATTTTTCAAATCCGGCATACGTAAAAGTCGACTTTCATTCCGAATAAACTGGGCCAAGGCACTGTTCCGGGTTAGACCCAAATTGAGGTTCTCTGGATATGCAGTCTTGAATGGGAGAGAAACTATGTATCGACCCTCCTCATTTCGTTTGGTTGTTCTCAAAAATAATTCCTCACAAATCTTGTCCGATGGCGACATCAATTTTCTTCTTGGAAGATTTTCCACTTACCAAAACTGAGTAATCTCCCGATCTAAGAACACTTCGCAGAAGCATGTGACTACTGAATTCCGAGGACGAGTCTGAGTGGACACTGGCCCCGTAAGGATCCATCCAAAGATGGTCTCCTGCGCCATTAGCGAACCACACATATTATGTTTTACTCCCGATAGCATTATAGACGGGAATAAGTCGCCACCGATTAATACGTCAATTTTTCTGCTCTTGAAGAATTGTGGATCGGCCAACGGAATCTCCGGAAGTTCAGCAAACAATGTTCCATCAAGAGGTTGTGATGGGAGACTATCAGACAAATGAGGGAGAACTAGTGCCGTAATAGGTACTATTCGATCAGGATGATAAGTAGAGCCTAACATGAAAGAACACTGCTTATAAGCATATGCAGATAGAACATTATTAAGGCCAGAGACTTGAGCGTTCACGCGTGAAAATGGGAGTTTCAAACGGTTAAACAGTTTTTCCGAAATGAAGGAGCCTTCGGATCCTGAGTCAATTAAAATTCTAATCGGATAAAGGTTATTTAGATGGTGGGGATTAACCATTGCAGTTCCCAATAAAACCTCTCTAGAATGGACGGCAAAACAAGATTTTACTACTTCCTTCCCGGCCTTGGAATTGGTAATGGATTCGAGTTGTTAACGAATGAAGCTGAGTGAGGATTAAGATTTGACGTAGTAGATATATGGGGAGTAGTGTGAGAGATACGGGGATTAGGGAACGTTGAGCTATCCGAATCTCTATGTAACAAGGTATGGTGCCTCCTACCGCAACGAAAACAGTTATTTTTGCTTTTACAATTCTTCACCGAGTGAGTGTTGGCGAAGCAGTTGAGACACAAGTTCTGTCTTTTAACCTCATTATAGCGATGATTATATTCCATCTTCAGGAATTTGGAGCATTTTCAAAGTGGGTGAGGCTCCTGTGGACATAATGGACATTTAGGACCAGAGACATGGGTCTGAAAGGTATTGATTGGTTTGGAAGAAGCATGTTGTTTCTTTCCGATGGAAGCAGGGGTTTTCGAAGTGGTGGTAAGGCTATCGAAAACAGATTCCAGAGTCCTATAGCGACTCGTCAGAAAGGAATCCAAGGCTACCCATGTAGGAATCGCTGTTTTGTCAATTAATCCTTGTTCCCATAAAGTCAAGGTTGACTCGGGAAGTCTTTTGGAGCAAAGAAAAACGAAAATCGGATCCCAGCTTTTCACATCTATATGATGAAGTTGTAGGATGGAAATGCAAGAGTTTATATCGTGCTGCAATCGTTGTATAGCCTTTGCAGATTCGACCGAGATATTGGGTAAGTTCCAAAGAATTTTCAGCTGACCGTTGACCTGCATTCGGCGATTCTCGAATCGATCCGAAAGATTTTTCCAAGCCAATTCCAGCCCGTAATTCGTCAAAGGGCTTTTTCGTACAATTTCCCTTGCTTCTCCTTTGGTTTTCTGGTTTAAGTGAAAAAGCTTCTCAACGGGGCTGAGGGCTGTATTTTTTATGTACATAGCTGTGAATAAATCCCGAAACGTAGGCCAGAACTCATATTCACCATTGAAATTTTCAATTTCGCACGGAGGTAAATGAAACCGGTGGGATTGGTGGGAGCTCATAGGTTGATCGTCCCCCCCTATTTGGGATTCGGGATTTGAGGTGACCTTAATGGCGTGCCGCCCGCTGAGGGTCTCACCCTCTTCAGCCAGTTTTGTCATACAACTAAAGTAGGTGATATAGGTACTCCTATATTTATCCTTCACTGCCTCCAGATCGAGTGTGTCCTCTTGCCCAGTTTCTTCCGCGTTGTCCCTATCCTTTAAGAATGTTTCAAATGCTAACTTTACCTTTTCCCACGTGGACGTCAGCTCGGCCTTGTGAATCTGAAGTGCATGAGTCGATGGAATCGGATATCGACCCTCCCTATAATCTGCTTCAAATACGACAATACTGTCTGCCAAGCGAATAAATTTATCGAGTGACATGTTTGTTTCTCAAATGTAGGAATTTGGTCTACAAGGTGGGGGGTTGGCAGAACTTTACGAAGATATACGTACTGAATCGCCTGGACTGACCAAATTGGATACATATATATAAATAAGTACCAAAATGGACGTAATCGTCTGGAGTGCGATTATATACTAATGTAGACAACCACTGGAGTGTGATTATTTCTATTGTGGAGCGATATATATATATACTAATGTATATAATCCCTGAAGTGTGATTATACTTCTATTGTCGAATGCTATATATATAGATATACCAATGTATATAATCACTGAAGTATGATTATATTTCTATTGTTGAATGCTATATATATATTAACGTTTACAATCACTGGAGTGTGATTATTTCTATTGTGGAGCGATATATATATATATATATATATATATATATATATATATATATATATATATATATATATATATGTATACATATATATATATATATACTAATGTATATAATCACTGAAGTGTGATTATAATTCTATTGTCGAATGCTATATATATAGATATACCAATGTATATAATCACTGAAGTATGATTATATTTCTATTGTTGAATGCTATATATATATATATATATATATTAACGTTTACAATCACTGGAGTGTGATTATTTCTATTGTGGAGCGATATATATATATATATATATATATATATATATATATATACATATACATATGTATACATATATATATATACATATATATATATATATATATATATATATATATATATATATATATATATATATATATATATATATATATATATATATACCAATGTATATAATCACTGAAGTATGATTATATTTCTATTGTTGAATGCTATACATATATATACACCAATGTGTATAATCACTGAAGTATGATTATATTTCTATTGTTGAATGCTATATATATAGATATACCAATGTATATAATCACTGAAGTATGATTATATTTCTATTGTTGAATGCTATATATATATATATATATATGTGGCATACACGACATTACACAGTGTTACACTTTTGGTACTAAATATTGTATGTTTTGCACAACTCTGACTAATGCGTTTTTTAGCAGTCAAGTTGTTTTCACAACCAACTTCATTCTTCCCTTCCGTTTTAAACTCTTCGACGATAAACATCAACCAAACACCTCCTTGCTGTATAATAAAATAAAATTAACTAAACAAGTAAACACCAACAAAAGTATTTTTATTATAACGATTATATTTGATGTGGCAAATTGGAAATTACAAAGAGGTAACAAAAGCTAAACAAATTGGTGACTCGAAACAAAAACTAACCAAATATATATATATATATATATATGTATGCATTGAGCATATTTTGGGGTCCGTAAAAAATTCAACTTTTTTTGGGTAATTCGAATAAATATCGTTGAATTATAGGCATATTGTCCGATATTTTGGAAAAAATTTTGATATATAGCGATATAAACCTATTTCAGTATCTTGCGTATATTTTGGGACCTTTCGTATACGACGAGTAGTGTTTTAGGACCTGTCCCCAATATATTGGCACAGTATAAGAAAAATTGTGTTGCCATACTTTTATTGTTTTTTGTGTTAATTTCCGACGGCGGCAAGATATCTTTGATACAACTTTGAAGTACAAAGTAAAGGTTTTAGTTTGGGATGTGCTAAGTGCGTTCTTGCCCCTTTATGCTAGTAGGTTGTGTAACTAGGTAATTTGTTTGGGATTGGTTTTGATTCCCAACTAAAAAGGCTGTTTTCACTACAAAAAATCATTTTTAAGGTAAAAAAGTAGATAAAACGTCAGCCTTAAACATCTCAATTATAATGTGAACGGGTGTGTTTAAATTTCAAAGCCCAAGTGTGAACTTAGTATAAAACAACGTAAATTGGGGACACTAAAATATTTTTATTAGAAAATATTTCTGTTATTTGAGCAAATTTTGTTATAGTTTTATTTATTACAAATATATAAATGTTTAGGGAATGGTAATTTATATTTGAGTACATTAACACATATTAAGATTTAGTGAAGTAGTGCCTGAAAATCTATTCATAGTTATTAAAAAAACAAGCGAGAGTGCTATATTCGCCATTCTGAATCTTTTATACCCATATATAGAATATTGAGAAATATAACAAAATTTCGTTTTGTTCAAAATTGTTCATTTTTCAACAAAAATTTCCAGGAGTCAATTTTTTGAGCATTGCTTTAAAAATACATTTGTTCTAAGGCATTTTTGTAACAATCTGATTAAAAAATATGTTTGTTTAGGTTTACTCTTTTGCAATGCCAGGAACAAAAAAATTATATATAATTATTTATATATTTATAATTTATATAGAAGTAAATTAAGATCCGAAAAAGGAATGTGTGTAAGATGGATATGGAATGCTACAAGAAACGTTTAAAAAAAGTAACAAATCATGGTTATTAATTAATTTATACTTAGAGTTTTCATATTATTTGTTATAGAGATAATAACAGCATACACTAATTGTTCTAAATAATTAAAAAAAAAACGAAATTAACCTTAACAAAAATTTTGCTTAAATAATGAAATTAAGAATAATTTAAACAAATATAAAAAATATTTTAATTGTCTTATAACCGAAATTCCTGGTATAAATAATTAACTTTTCAAACTTTAGTGCCATCGTTTTACCATAAATTATTTTAGCTTGAACTTTGTATAAAATTATTTTAAAAAACTACATGTAAATTTTCGTTTTAATTTTCTTGAGACAAAAATTATTTTCCTTTTGTAAGGAGCAAGCATGAAATACAGGTAGTTCCTATAACAGTATTTTATATTTAATTTTTTTTTTTTTGAACTTGTTTTATTTTTTCTTATTTTTATTGTAAGCCTTTACTAAACTACCAGCTAATTGAGCTGTTTACTAATTTAAATTTATTTGTCTAATGATGATCCGTATAGAATAAATTCTGAACAATATTTTATGATAGAATTATTTGGTTGAGGAAAATTTGTAACGAATGAAGAAACAACTCCAAGCCTTAGCTTTTATGCTTTTTACAAAAACAATGTATAGCATTTTTTACCTTGAATTAAAGGCATAAGGAAGCGACAATTTGCTTTTGATATTCATAAATTGACGCGTAATACTACATACATTTTAGGTGGAGACTTCAATTGTAAGCATCGGGCATGGGGATGCATTAGATCCAATTGTTGGGGAAACATCTTGTATGAAAAGCTAGACTCACGCAATATCAATATTATATATCCATGTGAATACACTTATGTACCTGCAAATGTAAGCAGGCAAGGCTCTACGTTGGACCTATTCTTAACTAACGTAGCCGATATATTATCTCCTGTAATAGTAATAAATGACTTAAGCTCTGATCACTTACCTGGCAAAACCTCCTTGGCCAGCTCCTACAATAGTTCAGCAAAATTTTGTTATGATTTTAATAATGCAAACTGGAAAAACTATGCTAAATTTTTCAATAGACATCTTACCCTACCTGACATTAATAATATCACATGTACCACACAGATTGATAATTTAGTAACAAATTTTAGAAATATCACTAACAGTGCTATAGACTGCAATATTCCCAAGAAATACATTTCCAATATAAACAGGCCATTACCTCAGTTCTTAAAAAGCATGATCCAACAGAGAAATAGATGTAGACGTAATTGGCAGCGTAACAGTAACGTAAATGACTTGCACCTAATGAAAATATTAAATATAAAAATACGAGAAGAAATTGAGAAATTTAGAAACAGATCGTGGAATCATTTGCTATCTAGGTTGGATAAAAGCTCTCCTCCCTTTTGGAACTTAACTAAAATCTTGAGGAAGAAGTCAAACAAAATTCCTATATTAAAAATGAACGGCTGTCGTTATACAACTAACCAGGAGAAATGCGGAATCTTGGCTCAAACATTTGCTTTGAACCATACGATTTCAGCTAGTCTTGGGGACTCCGGCACTAAGTAATTGGTCGATAATACCGTTGAATCTTTCATATCACTGAATAACTACTCACGTGAAATAACTACTAGCATTTCTCAAGTCTCTGTTATCATCAATTCATTAAAGAATAAAAAAGCTCCTGGAAGGGATGGGATCAATAATAGGTGTCTGAAGGCGCTATCTCGTAAAGGCATAAAATTTCTAACAATACTTATAAATTCTTGTCTCAAACTTTCGTATTTTCCTGTAAAATTCAAAGAATCTAAAACCATCCCAATTAAAAAGCCTGGTAAAGATCCAGCGAATCCGCTATCATATCGTCCTATCAGTCTATTATCTTCGATAAGTAAAATCATTGAAAAGGTTATAAAATGTAAAATAACAGATTTCATTGAAAACAACGGTCTAATTACTCCACAACAGTTCGGTTTCCGTAGAGAACACAACACAGCTCATCCACTGATTCGAATTAGAAACATTGTAAACGAAAACTTCAAAACCCAAAAATCAACTGGAATGGTATTGCTTGACGTCAAAGCTGCTTTTGATTCAGTGTGGCATAAAGGACTAATTTTCAAATTGTTGAACTTTAACTTCCGTGTACATCTAATTAAAATGATCCACAGCTTTCTTTCTGAAAGCTCTGAACTATTTTCAATCACAGCAGGGTGCCCCCAAGGCTCTTGCTTGTCGCCTATTTTGTATAATTTGTACACAGCCGATTTCCCACAGTTGGACTACTGCACAATGTCTATTTTTGCTGATGACACCGCGATACTTAGCTCGGATATGCTGGCAGTTAACGTTATATCAAACCTTCATAGAGCATTAGATGAGTTGCAAAAATATTTTAAAAAATGGCAAATCATGTTAAATTATGATAAAACACAAGCTATATATTTTTCAAGAAAACGTAAACCATGCTTTTTACCACAGAGCAATATTAACTTTGGGGACAATTCAATTGAATGGAAAAGGGAAGTTAAATACTTAGGAGTAGTTCTCGATCCTAAAATGAAATTCTCAAACCACATTTCATATACAGCAAATAAAGTTAAAAAAACTAATTGCAATATTATATCCATTTATAAATAGAAATTCTATGCTTAGTATTGAGAACAAGAAATTAATATTAAAAGCAATTTTCCATGCTGTTATATTTTATGCAGCTCCTGTATGGTCCACAACTGCAAAATGTCACATGCAAAAATTACAAGTCTCTCAAAATAAGTTATTGAAAATGATTTACAATTTGCCATGGTTTTTATCAACAAAGCGTCTCCATGCACTTGCTGGAGTATAATTAGTAAACGTCAGAATAGAAAGACTGACTCTAAACTTCATCTCCAGATGTTTATGTTCTGAGTATACCCATATTAATGAGCTTGCATCATCATAGTAGTTAGTAGGTTATGTAGTTTAAAAAAAAAATTCAAATAGGTTTTTGTAAGTTTTGCCTCCAAAAATTCTTTAATGTGTGTAATTGGAAGTTGTAACTATTTATAATTATTAAGCAGAGAAGGGGAAAACCTTGAACTCTTTACATTGTAAATTATAATTAAAATCAAATGTAATGATGTAATAAATGGTATAGAAA
This sequence comes from Trichopoda pennipes, assembly GCA_030448955.1. Lineage (NCBI taxonomy): Eukaryota > Metazoa > Arthropoda > Insecta > Diptera > Tachinidae > Trichopoda > Trichopoda pennipes. Next base: position 4,119,403 of record JASKUP010000004.1, on the reverse strand, counting down.
TGGTAAAAAATGGTATCAAATTTATTTAAATTATAGTTTAATTATAAAATTTTACAAAAACATTGCAATCAAATATATTTAAAATAAATGTGGTCATATTCATAGCTACATATGTACGTTTGTTAAAAGGTTTGAAGTTTGATACAAAAAATTTTAATAAAACATTCAACATTCTGTTATTTTAATCTTACTAAAAAATTAAAAATATAAGTAAAATATATTGGTAAAATGACATTTCCATTAATAAATTACATATATTTCTTTTTATATAGGTTCAATATAAAACTCATTGAAACAATTGTTTAATTAGGAAATTTTATAAAAATTTTTAAAGCGGTAAACGTATTAGTTAAATGAATATACTCCACAAGGCTTGGCAGTTTCTCCATGTCCTTTAATTCTCCAAAATGTGCAAAAATTGCATCTTTTTCTTCCTGTGTCCAGCGTGTTCTTTTAGTTCTTCTAAAAGGTGATGCTTAAATGAAACATTTTATTTGGAAATCAAAAATTTATGATGAAAATACATACATATATAAACATTTACTTACTCCTTCTCTTTTTCTTTTTGGGTATATCTTCGAAAATGCTTTGACTAGACACGTTAGGAGAGGAACCGACTTTAGAATTTGTATCCTCATATTCATCATTGATATTCTCGCCGACAACATCCGTCACCATTTTGTCATCGTCGTCATTTTTATCATGAACTGCATTCATTAGCATTATAGAAAAATCATTAGAAAAATAGCTAAATTATTAATAAAAAAAAAAAACCTAGAGGTGAACCGCTTGCTGATGATCTGCTGTTGTTGTTGCTACTGGGACTATTTCTCTCTAAACCGGCCAATGCAGAGGGTAGTAAACTTAAATCATACGAAAGCATTGGTGCCAGTAAATTATTAGCACCTTCACATAAATACGGCTATTTTCAATTTCGTGACGTAGAACAGCAGGCCTCATTGCATTTTCAAGATGTTGTTGTATCTTTTTACCACCAGGAAGTTTTACGAATGTACGCTCATCAACAATATGTTTATAGTCCGACGATAAGTAAGCCTTTTTTGGTAGTGGTCGTTTTACGTCACTTGGTAACCTGGGTAAATTAGGTGGTGTCAGTGCTTTACCCGCATTAGAATCGGTTTGAAAAAACGATTGATACATACGAGATTCATTTTTAAGTTCCAGTATGGCAGAAGATTTGAACTAGTTTTTATTTTTGCAAATTATTGATGACATTAGTGGGGTTTTGGCTATCTTCTTCACATATGTACCAATTTGACTTACAATATGGGGGAATTTTGTTAATTTACCCGTTAACTCTTTAGAGTGACCGTGTGGCTGGGGTTTAGCAAATAAATCGAAATGGAAATGGAAATGGTCTTATCTTAATAACGTAAGGCTCTGACATTGAATGGGCGATCTTCTTTGAAGGTGTGTTCCTTTTATAGCGTTGTGCATGTAGAAAAATTTTGCTTTCGAAGCAGAAGAAGATACGTGCTTAATCGTTAATTGCTACTTAGAGCATACAGGATTTATATTTCTTTCCGGGAGTTATTTTGATAGCAGCTTTGGCTGCCATATATTCCCTGCCTTTCCTGATCATATACTCTACTTCTTCTATTGTATCGTTGAATTGCCTTGATGTTTCTGAAGGTTCGTGTATCTTGGCCAGCTTTTCTTTATCAAACAAGAAAAAAATTATTATACACAAAACACCATTAGATTTTAGTATACATAAAATATACATCATAACATAAAAAATTAGCTTACAATTTCTTCAGACTTTCAATACTTACATTTCACCAAAGTTTTTTTTCGTCTGAGTAATCTTCTAGAAATAAAGATGTTTGTCTTCTTTGTGGATTTCTGTTAACTTTAAACTTTTCCGTAAAAGTCGCCTCGTTAGCCGCTTCCTTTGAAGATTCCACTGTTACGTCGTAAGAGCAATTCAAAAATCTATATATGTATTTGCTTAATAACCTTATTTGTAGGAAGGAGCTCTAATTCTTGTCCTAAATCGCGGTGACTAACGCCTAATTGATGTTCAGGTGTCTTGGGAAAGGCTTGAAAGGTTTTTCTGTTGGTTGATGAAAAAAGATAATGGCGTCTTAGTGCTAAATTTTTCAATGTATTTGTTGATGGCGAAAATAACAAATTTTTCACACAATATGCGGTTGGTTTATTCGCATTTTCGCAACACGAGGTTTTAGCAAATAAAGGCACTAAATAATTTAAACATTTTTACAAAATATTTTATACACGTTTAAAATTCTATGCACACAATATTCTAACTAAATTCGGTCTAAGCGAATTTACCCCAATAGACTGACGCAATAATATGCGGTTTAAAAATAGCGCAGCCACCTGACGCTAATTGGCTTCACTTTTTTACGTTAAAGTGTTGCCAGCCTGGCAGGAGTATGCTTCTTGCCACACTTTTAATTGCATTTGTAAAGAAAAGTTGCATTGTTATATGTATTCACTAAATTTACATTGTACGATTTTTGTCGCTGCAATTCTTATTTTGTCGGTAAATAATGTGTACTTTTTTTTTGTTCCTCTCTTCCACTGTTCTCTTTACACCCCTTATTTACAAAAACTAAAAATTGCAGCGACAAAAATCGTACAATGTAAATTTCGTCATTTTTGCAATGAGTTTCTTAAAAACATGCAGGTAAGTTTTAATCATAGATAATAAAAGAAAGATAAATTATACAATAAATAATGAGAATCATAGGAAAGATATTGAAACTATATTGCAAAAGAATAAAACTAACCGCTAAATATTGCTATTTATTACAATTTAAGAAATTATTACATCGAAATCAGATACTCCTCAATCCAATTACCATATAATGAGTTCAATAGATAAAACCATACAGCCAGGAAAGTGTGGAATACTAAATAGGGATTGAATTTACACAACCTTTAATTTTTTTAATTATTATAATTATGTTATGATATTATTGAAAACAAAACATTTTTTGTTATGTATATCTTGAAAAATATTTGAGGAAGTAGTGGTAGTGCTACTTCGGTGTTCGCAACTGTATATAACACATGTATTTTTTAAATATAGGTACATATATTACAATTATATAATTATATCCACAATAATGCCTTTTTTAATTTGACATAAAAATGTGTTGCATGTTTTACAGAATAATCTTAAGAGCAACAGCTGTATATATTTCTTTTATATGTTTATAGCATTACAGTTATTAGTTATTTAAACAATTTATAAAAATAATTAGTTAAATTTCTTCTAGGTAGGTGTGAAATTTCATGTCGAATGTATCATTTAAAAGTAAGCAAAACCCCTCGAATACAAATGAATAGTTGTCATAAGTATATACATACATAGTTCTATAATTTTTAATACATTGTTACACTAACAGATGAGAGATAGTTTAACAAATTTTACTCCATTACTTGTCCAGCAAAGTAGATTTGAAAAAAATGACGAAAAATCAAGTTGATTATATATTAAATATATAAACCAAAGGTATGAAAAAACCTGTTTGTTAATAAATAACACCACATGTGTATATAAATGAAGAATTGAAATCAAAATTCTACTTTTGTCTTTTTTTTAATTATATTGCGTTGTTCGCCGGTCTGGCAATATTCTAACTAAAGACAACTAAGGGAATTTACCTAATAGACTGACGCGCAAAAATGTACCGTTTATAAATAGCGCAGCCTACTGACGCTAATTTGCTTCACTTTTTTACGTTAAAATATTGCCAGACTGGCAATAATTTTTATTGCCACACTTTTTATTGCATTGGTAAAAAAATGTTGCATTGTTATATGTATTCTTGCTATTAATTTCTTAAAAACATGCATGTAAGTTTTAATGATTTATTGTTAATTAATTATTTTATTGTTAATTACGGTGGCTGCTACAAGAAAAAAGCTAAATAGTAACTTAAGATATAAAGAAAATATACAAGATATAATGTTTGATACTGTACTGGGATCAAACGAGAACATTCAACCAATATCATTCTGGTATTTTGCTTTGTAATTATTGAATTTTTGGTCATTTCCAAACTTGCATTTATAAAACAATTTAGTGCAACAACTTTTTTATATAAATGAAATATATATCTCTATATTTTAGTTTTTTTATTAGATTATAATTATTGCTAACATGCAGGTAGGAATCTGAATATCTTATGTAAAATTTAAATAACTAAATGTTGATTGTTTTATATTATGTTTTATTAAAATGTTTTGTATCACATCTTTAACCTCTTATATAATTTATATCAAATAAGTAGTTGCAATAAATTAATTTAATAAATGCAAGTTTGGCAACTTACACAATATTCAATAGTTATAAAGCAAAATACCAGAATGATATTGGTTAAATGTTCTCGTTTGATCAGTATTTTTTTACATATCTTAAATTACTTTTTAGCTTAGATTTGTGGGGGCTATCGTAGAATTTACAATAAAGAAGAAGAAGAAACTCATGCCAAAAATAAATACAACATTGCAGCATTACTGTACAAAATCATCTTCGGTTGTCAGCTCATCAGAAAGTATTTTTAAATAACATTTTAAGAAAGAAAAACAAAAAAAATTAGTTTCCTACGCTGTCAAGATTACCTTTTACTAAGCATGCATCTGTTTTTATATATATTATTTTTTTATGAAAAAGTTGTTGCACTAAATTGTTTTATAAATGCAAGTTTGGAAATGACCAAAAATTCAATAATTACAAAGCAAAATACCAGAATGATATTGGTTGAATGTTCTCGTTTGATCCCAGTAAAGTATCGAACATTATATCTTGTATATTTTCTTTATATCTTAAGTTACTATTTAGCTTACTGTTGTAGCAGCCACCGTATAATTAACAATAAATCATTAAAACTTACATGCATGTTTTTAAGAAATTAATAGCAAGAATACATATAACAATGCAATATTTTTTTACCAATGCAATAAAAAGTGTGGCAATAAAAAGTATTGCCAGTCTGGCAATATTTTAACATAAAAAAGTGAAGCAAATTAGCGTCAGCAGGCTGCGCTATTTATAAACGGTACATTTTTGCGCGTCAGTCTATTAGGTAAATTCCCTTAGTTGTCTTTAGTTAGAATATTGCCAGACCGGCGAACAACGCAATATAATTAAAAAAAAGACAAAAGTAGAATTTTGATTTCAATTCTTCATTTATATACACATGTGGTGTTATTTATTAACAAACAGGTTTTTTCATACCTTTGGTTTATATATTTAATATATAATCAACTTGATTTTTCGTCATTTTTTTCAAATCTACTTTGCTGGACAAGTAATGGAGTAAAATTTGTTAAACTATCTCTCATCTGTTAGTGTAACAATGTATTAAAAATTATAGAACTATGTATGTATATACTTATGACAACTATTCATTTGTATTCGAGGGGTTTTGCTTACTTTTAAATGATACATTCGACATGAAATTTCACACCTACCTAGAAGAAATTTAACTAATTATTTTTATAAATTGTTTAAATAACTAATAACTGTAATGCTATAAACATATAAAAGAAATATATACAGCTGTTGCTCTTAAGATTATTCTGTAAAACATGCAACACATTTTTATGTCAAATTAAAAAAGGCATTATTGTGGATATAATGATATAATTGTAATATATGTACCTATATTTAAAAAATACATGTGTTATATACAGTTGCGAACACCGAAGTAGCACTACCACTACTTCCTCAAATATTTTTCAAGATATACATAACAAAAAATGTTTTGTTTTCAATAATATCATAACATAATTATAATAATTAAAAAAATTAAAGGTTGTGTAAATTCAATCCCTGTTTAGTATTCCACACTTTCCTGGCTGTATGATTTTAACTAATGAACTCATTATATGGTAATTGGATTGAGGAGTATCTGATTTCGATGTAATAATTTCTTAAACTGTAATAAATAGCAATATTTAGCGGTTAGTTTTATTCTTTTGCAATATAGTTTCAATATCTTTCCTATGATTCTCATTATTTATTGTATAATTTATCTTTCTTTTATTATCTATGATTAAAACTTACCTGCATGTTTTTAAGAAACTCATTGCAAGAATGACGGAATTTACATTGTACGATTTTTGTCGCTGCAATTTTTAGTTTCTGTAAATAAGGGGTGTAAAGAGAACAGTGGAAGAGAGGAACAAAAAAAAAGTACACATTATTTACCGACAAAATAAGAATTGCAGCGACAAAAAGCGTACAATGTAAATTTGGTGAATACATATAACAATGCAACTTTTCTTTACAAATGCAATTAAAAGTGTGGCAAGAAGCATACTCCTGCCAGGCTGGCAACACTTTAACGTAAAAAAGTGAAGCAAATTAGCGTCAGGTGGCTGCGCTATTTTTAAACCGTATATTATTGCGTCAGTCTATTGGGGTAAATTCGCTTAGACCGAATTTAGTTAGAATATTGTGTGCATAGAATTTTAAACGTGTATAAAATATTTTGTAAAAATGTTTAAATTATTTAGTGCCTATATTTGCTAAAACCTCGTGTTGCGAAAATGCGAATAAACCAACCGCATATTGTGTGAAAAATTTGTTATTTTCGCCATCAACAAATACATTGGAAAATTTAGCACTAAGACGCCATTATCTTTTTTCATCAACCAACAGAAAAACCTTTCAAGCCTTTCCCAAGACACCTGAACATCAATTAGGCGTTAGTCACCGCGATTTAGGACAAGAATTAGAGCTCCTTCCTACAAATAAGGTTATTAAGCAAATACATATATAGATTTTTGAATTGCTCTTACGACGTAACAGTGGAATCTTCAAAGGAAGCGGCTAACGAGGGGACTTTTATGGAAAAGTTTAAAGTTAACAGAAATCCACAAAGAAGACAAACATCTTTATTTCTAGAAGATTACTCAGACGAAAAAAAACTTTGGTGAAATGTAAGTATTGAAAGTCTGAAGAAATTGTAAGCTAATTTTTTATGTTATGATGTATATTTTATGTATACTAAAATCTAATGGTGTTTTGTGTATAATAATTTTTTTCTTGTTTGATAAAGAAAAGCTGGCCAAGATACACGAACCTTCAGAAACATCAAGGCAATTCAACGATACAATAGAAGAAGTAGAGTATATGATCAGGAAAGGCAGGGAATATATGGCAGCTAAAGCTGCTATCAAAATAACTTCCGGAAAGAAATATAAATCCTGTATGCTCTAAGTAGCAATTAACGATTAAGCACGTATCTTCTTCTGCTTCGAAAGCAAATTTTTCTACATGCACAACGCTATAAAAGGAACACACCTTCAAAGAAGATCGCCCATTCAATGTCAGAGCCTTACGTTATTAAGATAAGACCATTTCCATTTCCATTTCGATTTATTTGCTAAACCCCAGCCACACGGTCACTCTAAAGAGTTAACGGGTAAATTAACAAAATTCCCCCATATTGTAAGTCAAATTGGTACATATGTGAAGAAGATAGCCAAAACCCCACTAATGTCATCAATAATTTGCAAAAATAAAAACTAGTTCAAATCTTCTGCCATACTGGAACTTAAAAATGAATCTCGTATGTATCAATCGTTTTTTCAAACCGATTCTAATGCGGGTAAAGCACTGACACCACCTAATTTACCCGGGTTACCAAGTGACGTAAAACGACCACTACCAAAAAAGGCTTACTTATCGTCGGACTATAAACATATTGTTGATGAGCGTACATTCGTAAAACTTCCTGGTGGTAAAAAGATACAACAACATCTTGAAAATGCAATGAGGCCTGCTGTTCTACGTCACAAAATTAAAAATAGCCGTATTTATGTGAAAGTGCTAATGATTTACTGGCACCAATGCTTTCGTATGATTTAAGTTTACTACCCTCTGCATTGGCCGGTTTAGAGAGAAATAGTCCCAGTAGCAACAACAACAGCAGATCATCAGCAAGCGGTTCACCTCTAGTTATTTTTTTTTTTTATTAATAATTTAGCTATTTTTCTAATTAAAATTTAATTTTTGTATTGAACAGGAAAAAGAAAAAGGAAATCACCAGGCCCGGGAAACGATCTTTCGTCGCGACGAGGGATGAGTCAATATTCTTTTTTTTCAATAATTAGTATTCCTTGTCCTTGCTTCATATTTTTTTTCAATATTTAAAATTCTTGTTTAGTATTTTTTTTATATGTAATATTGTATAAATCATTTGATAACATCTTGTTTAAGATTTTAATTTTAATTATCAAAAAATTTTTTTATGAGACTTCCGTTGAGTTTAGTTTTAAGCGAATTGGAAATTCTTTCTTTAAAGAATTACTTGTTCGAATTGAATTGAATTTTTTTTATGAAGCGAAATTAAATTAATATTTTTTTGTAATTTTGTATTTATAATCATTTAGTATCCTTTATTTAAGGAATTCAATTCAATTTATTGTCCATCAAATAACATATAATTTTTGCTACAAAATGAGGGAATTTCTAATTCCTAATATGATCTACTGAACTATTTTAATTCAATCTCTGTACCGTTTTGTACGTTAGTAGCTATGAATACATTTAATTTAAACATATTTGATTGTAATGTTTTTATAAAATTTCCTTTTAACAAACGTACATATGTTGCTATGAATATGACCACATTTATTTTAAATATATTTGATTGTAATGTTTTTATAAAATTTCCTAGTTAAACAATTGTTTCAATGAGTTTTATATTGAACCTATATAAAAAGAATTATATGTAATTTATTAATGGAAGTGTCATTTTACCAATATATTTTACTTATATTTTTAATTTTTAAGTAAGATTAAAATAACAGAATGTTAAATGTTTTATTTAAATTTTTTGTATCAAACTTCAAACCTTTTAACAAACGTACATATGTAGATATGAATATGACCACATTTATTTTAAATATATTTGATTGCAATGTTTTTGTAAAATTTTATAATTAAACTATAATTTAAATAAATTTGATATTAAACTGAAAAGTTATTTTGAATTTATACTTTATATACGAATTTTAATTTTAACCTAGATATTCCATCTGTGGACCTTTTTGTCGCTGTTATTCATTTTATGTTTAATCATCTATTTCAATTCAATCGGAAAAATGTAAAATTAATTATGTAAAATTAAAGTAACTTGTTTTATATTGTTTTAGTAAAATATTCCATATACGACCTCCCACACGGAGGAGTCCGCTTTCATCAATAAAGGGCGAAATTCTGATGAGTTTTGAGGTTTTTTTTAAGCTGTAGTCCGCGCTGCAATCTAGTTCGTTCGGTGGAGAAGCAATCTTGAGCCATTTTCAGGCAAATTAGTTTCGGATCCTTGATCCTGTGCATATATAGTTTTTATGAAACGTCTTACATAAGCGGTGATTCGTAGCCATTTCCACCAGCTAGATGTGTCTTTAAGTGTCCTTTCCAATGGATGATTTGTTGTACTTTCATATGTAGTTAAGTTGGATGTAGTAGCAGGTCTCATTTCTGCTGCTACTTGACGTTGATCGGCTTGAGAGATATCACCATTTTGACTTTGTTGTGCAGTTTTCTTTCCTTCTTATTTCACTAAATCTTAATATGTGTTAATGTACTCAAATATAAATTAACATTCCCTAAACATTTATATATTTGTAATAAATAAAACTATAACAAAATTTGCTCAAATAACAGAAATAATTGCTAATAAAAATATTTTAGTGTCGCTAATTTACGTTGTTTTATACTAAGTCCACACTTGGGTTTTTGAACGCGTTAAGCAAAAAGTTTTGAAATTTAAACACTATAATTGAGATGTTTAAGGCTGACGTTTTATATACTTTTTTTAGTTGAGAATCAAACCCGATCCCAGACAAATTACCTAATTACACAACCTACTAGCATAAAGGGGCAAAAACGCACTTAGCACATCCCAAAATTAAATGAAATTCCGAGTTGTATTTGGAATTTACTTGTTTAACGACGTGTTTAAATCAAAAACAACTCATTTGAGATGTTTAACAAAACACGTCTATGCATGGGTAAAAGATCTAAAAATCGAGGTGTATAACATCTAAATCGTGTTTAAACATTAAACACGTTGATTTTAAGATGTTTTACCATACATTGACGTGTTTTGTTAAATATCTCAAATGAGTTGTTTTGAATTTTGTGCGTAGTGCGTTTTCGCCCCTTTATGCTAGTAGGTGGTGTAATTAGGTTTGGGTTTGATTCCCAACTAAAAATTTGACTTTGTACTTCAAAGTTGTATCAAAGGTACAACTTGCCGCCGTCAGAAATTAACACAAAAAACAATAAAAGTATGGCAACCTTGGAAAGCAAAAATATATTTTCAAATGAAAAATTTTAACTCTTAAAACGTATACATCGTAAAAAGAACAAAAATTTATGAATTCTAATAAGTAACGAATTCGAATGGAGAAAGAATCAGAAATAGGTAAAAAAAGACCCCAAACTATCAAGTCCTCAAACTATACACTAGATATAAAAATTTTTTGGGGACTGTCCTAATGAATACAAATGTCTTCAAAAAATACGGTAGAATGAAATGCGGGGCCTAAACTATACTTAATGCATACATATATATATATATATATATATATATATATATATATATATATATATATATATATATATATATATATATATATATATATATATATATATATATATATATATATATATATATATATATATATATTAACGTTTACAATCACTGGAGTGTGATTATTTCTATTGTAGAGCGATCTATATATATATATATATATATATCTATATATATAAAAGAGGATGTGTGTATGTATGTAAGAAATGGACTCGAAAACGGCTGGGCCGATTTTGATAAAATTTTCAGAGAATCTTCAGGCGGGTGACACTGTGAAGTCCGATTTTTTATTTTCGGTCTGTGGGCGGAGGGGCGTGGCAAATCCCACCAATGACATATACATATTTATTATTTTTTTTTTTTATTTTTTAAAGCCATTGTTATGCTTTTCAAAACGAGATATCAATCTCTTAAATCGGTTATGTAGTTCCGAAGATATTTACAAAAAAAAAACTCACTAATATATAATAAAATATCAAAATTTTAAAACTTCCGAAATGTTGCATTCAAAAATCCGAGTTTTCGGTTTATTTATATTTACATTACTATATAATACAACATATTCCCCGCTACGCTGGTAAACAAAAACGGTACAATCCAACAAACTTTGCTGTTTTGTGTTCATAAGTGAGAAACCTATAAGTGAAATCAATTTAGTAAATAACAAGTGTTTTTAAATTTACAATAGTGAAATAACTTCACAAATTATTTTTAATGCCAATTCATCAAATAGGTAATATGATTACTGTCGTTCCAACAACCAATAATAAAATATTATAAAAGTAAAAAAAAAAAAAAACACATCATTGTTCCTTTTGCACTATTCCAGTTTACTAAAATGCCACCTAAAAAAACAGCTCTTGCTAAAAACACCATCGCAACGCGGCAGCAGAGGACAAGAAGAGCCGCTGAATCAGCTAAGGAACACGAATCACGTCTTCAGGAAAATCGTGAAAGGGCATCTACGTCTAGAGCCGCAGAAACGGAAAGACAACGCGAATCACGGCTTCAGCAAATGCGTGACAGTACATCTTCATTTAGAGCTGCTGATAGAACGGCTGGGCCGATTTGGCTCACATTTTTTTTCAGTTGTTCGTAATTGCCAGGACAATGTTAGTACGAAAGAAAATTTTGGGAATACCGTACGGAAAAGCCGGGAAATTGGAAAAATCGAAAATGAATTTTTAGTATGAAATTTTGTGTGCAATTGTTCCGTTGTAGCTTTTCGAATTGCAAAATAGAAAACTCTTAGTGGAAAACTCGGAAAATTCCTGAAAAACGTGATTTGGCAGAATTGCATTGAAATTACGATTTTTCCACAAATCAATTCAACAACATTTATGGCATATTTCAATCTGGGGACATTTAACTTCTATTACAAGTCGAACTATAACATAACATAGCACTTTTAAGGTATTCTCTACACAAAAGATTAATTAAAATTAAGTAAATCCAATTTTTTCGTTATTACTATTGCAAAACAACGTTTGCCGGGTCAGCTAGTATATATATATCGACCTAGGGCCGTTTGGCATGAACACTTAGCAAATATAATAATACTTACATTTGTTGCCTCCCGCACTTCGAGACATGATCACCTCGTTCGAGCTCGTACACACAAATATTAAAACAAACCGCACAAAATCATATGTCAGAGCAAAAAAGAGATAACAAATAAAATTGAGAGACTTATTATTATACGAAAGAACTACTCAATTGTAAATAAACGTCTCTTTAATATACGGTAAATTTACCCACACATTTGTTTAGGTGGGCCGGTAAAGGATAAGCGACTAAATGGTTATTCTGCCAACTAGTCTTGCTATTATATTTATAAATATGCTTAAAAACAAGTCTGACAGTAACATGCTGTTTGAATTATAGAGTTACATAACAAATTACATTTATTTCATAGATTTTATATATGTGCTACCTCCGTACATTCATTGGTTATCACGGGTGATGAAGACAGAGAGCTAATTTTTCTTGCATTTTTGTGGTTTAGATTATTTATTTTACAAATATACTTCCAAGTGTCTACAACGTTTCAAATTAAAATAATGCTAAGATGTTTGGTTTTTAATTACAGTTTGAAATCACCTGCATTAAATATTTTCTACCTGTTATATGCATTTGTTTGTGAATACTTTCTTACAACAACCATACATATTTATTGATGAAAGTCATTAAAAATATTTATTTTTTATTTTAGGATACGATGGCAATTATGGGAGAGCGGAATGGATTTAAAAGTTTTAAAAAGCAATTTAGTGGCCGATTTAAACGTCTGGTATCTCATAAGAAAGATGCATCATCACCGATACCTCCTGAACTGAAACCGCAACTAAAAACAATTTATGTATATTAATAAGTTTTATTTTCTAACAGTAGTTTTTAAAAATCACATTTATTTATTAATTCTTCTATGTCTTTAAATCAATATCGGATATTTTTCAAATATTTTCCAAAATTATTTACAAATCCTTAATATTGTTACATGTGTTAGTTTTATATAAATCTTTCTTTCTAAAGAGACGCGTATAAATTTTAAGAAATAAGTTTAAAATAAAAATCAAATGCCGAAACGAGCTTATTCGCTCACATTGAGTTTTAATTCTAAATTTAATGAAAATAAAATATATTTTAGTTGCCAATTTGAATTAATATTTAATGTATTTTCAAAGTGACATCTTTTGCATCTTAACAAAGCTCTTGTGGTCAGTTAATTTGTATATATGTAAATTTAAAATGTATTTCGGTTTTAATTTATGAATTATTCCAAAACGTTTATGTATATAAAATGTGTTCTCCCACTGAGGTATAAAGTGAAACGCATAAGAACTGCCATAACCATACGAGAAAACAGTTTTAATGTATTTTCATTAATTTAGTTTCGTTATCATAAAATACTGAGCTTTGTACTTAATTAATTCAATGAAACAGAAATGAGGAGACCTCTTCATGTCCTTTAGTACAGCTGGAAAGGGATCCTTATACATAATGAAGTTAATTTAGCAATGCTCCCCTCTTCAGGTTTGTGCCAAAAAAGGTTTAGTGATTTGCTGAACGTTATTGAACAGCCCAATCATGAATAAAAATTCAGCGTGAGTGTTATTCCTTTTCTCCTACTATGAATAAATATTTTCCCTTTGGTTTTTAAATGTATTTTAGTTTTATAATTTTAGTTTTTAAGTAAAAAAATACAAATAAACAGCAAATGCAGTATTTGCTTACCATAATGGAAGTCAACGCAGATATAGTGTGCTGGTTTTTTAAAGGCAACAAAGAGGCACTCCAAAAATTTTGGAAAAAAAGGATTTTTTTATATTTTTCTTTTTATATTTTCCCTTATTTAATTAAATTAAAAATATTATTCTCCGATGAACGTTTGTAAATAAATTAAAATCTTAAATTACACACAAAAAAGGAAAAATAAATGTAAATAAACAAAACGGTTGGTTATAAAACGCAATGATGCCACTTTTTAATTTTTTTATGTTCCCGCGGAATTTGTGATTGGAGGAATTTTTTTTTGAGAAAATTATTTTCCGTGAGAAAGAAATTCCTAGGGAATGTTCGTGATTGGGCTGTATAATTTATTTCTATCAGGCATGCTCTTGATATCAGTTAGTTTTAAAATCACACGTGTTTTTATGCTGTTCTGTAAATCACACTGTCAGATCTGTTCTGAAAATCATATTTTATGAAAGTGATTTCAAAGCACAAGAAATGTGTTCTGCGCACAAAATTTTGTGCTTTTAAAACGTACATGAATGACACTCGCAATTTGAAATCACTCGGGTAATTTTGCTACTATTACAATGAAAACTGTAAAATAATTGAACCAATATAATTTCTTAATTTTGTTGTATAACTACTTTTTATTGAAAATAAACACTTACGGCTGTATGCATAAAAACTTAAAGTAGGTTTAACTGCCGTTGTTAAGCACAATTTCCTAAAGTTGTATTCAAAAAACGTTTTATCTTAACATACCTTTGTTAACTTTAAAGTAGGAAAAACCTACGTTAAACCTACAATAAATTGACAGTTCAATTTTATTATTGAAAGTTCAAAAACCAAGCAAATTGTGTTTACAATAAATCTAGCCGTTTATTTTAAAAGTAGCATAAGTTACTTTGTTATAGTCATCTTTTTATTCAAAAATTAAAATGTTTTATAAATTAGTTTATAAAACATTTTAATTTTTAGTCATTTTAACTAGTCTGTATTTAATTTTCTTTCTGAAACGGATTTTTCTAATGATTGTGTTGAAATAAAATCTTTTTTCTCCATGTTGTGTACTGTGAAGGATTTTTTCGACGGGGAGCTATTACTACTATTACTATTTTGTCCTTTACATAAGTCACTATGTGCAATAATGTGCTTTTGAGTTGTGACATTCTTAGATATTTTATACAACACGAAGCAACCGCCTGAGAATAAGAAAATAATGCTAATTATGGGTAGTATATTAGATATCACTATAATATAGTTCAGTAATTACAACAATACTTCACACACACTTATTACATGTTTTCATTTCTTTCACACTAAGCTCCATAATTAATTTTTTAAGTACAGCGACTAACACCATTTTCAAAATAACCATTTTTGTTACACCGTTAGTTATCAACACTCCTCTCAAACAAATCTCAATACTTCTTAACTTATTAATATCAAATTTATTAAAAATGAAAAAAAAAACTGTTCAGTTGTGACTTATGCCACTTTCAATGTAAACGGCTCAATTGACAATTATACTTTGTTATTCCAAAAATTTTTAAAAATGTTTATTAAAACAAATTGTAGTATACAAATATTAATAAAAACTGAAATATAACGTGCCATTCAATATAAAACATCTTAACATCTTTATTTTATATTTTACAAAAATATAATTATAATTAATTATTTTAAACAAAAATTTTATTGATGTAAATATAATCTAAACAAAGCTCGTTATCCGAATAATTATTTTTTTAATATGAACAAATTCTTTGTAAGTTCTTCGTAAGCCTTGCAAATTAACCTTTTTTGATTGTTTTGCTTTTTATTAAAAAGATTATTAAAAAACAAAAAAAAATGTGTTGATTTTGCTGAAAACAATAAAAAAATTTTTTATGGATCTAAATACCTGGATAAATATATTCATTTTTATACATCGTTAACTACAACATGACAACTGAAAATAGTGGCATTGCCAGAATCAAAATACTAATTTTACTAAAGTACTGTTTATGAATACCATTTTTTAACAAACGTCTGTTAGCCTTAAAGTGTTTGTTAACTAACGTGTACTTTAAAGCTCAAGTAAGCGTTTTTTTATGCATACAGCCGTTAAAAATTAAGAAAATTGTAAGGGCACCTTTTTTACTGTAAATTTGTGCTTTTGATTGTGATTTCAATTTTGTTGTTTGCTCTCAGCTGTTTAAAGTTTTACGAAAATACATAGAAGGTTGCCATTGGAATCTCTTTTATGGCTGCCTAAAATATTTAATGAAATATTGAAATTAATAATCAGTCCCAGCAAAAAAATTTTAAATTATTGTCAAATTATAATATAATTTATTAAATAATAATAAGCTTTTTGCATAAATTCACAAAAAAAGTGCAACTAAGTTTAAACAAGTAGCATTCAAGTATTATAAATAATGTATTATAAAATAATGTCTAGTTAGTTGTATGTAAGTAGGTATTAATACATATATTTTTAGGGCACCACACAAAAATCAGAGCCAACTCGAAATTTTCTTGGCATTTATAAAACAACACCCCGATTTGGCAAAGGGCTTTGTGCATGGCGACAAAGTTTATTTTGAACAGTTGTGGGTGGGACTCGCAAATGAACTGAATGCGTTGGGACCACCAGCCAAAACAGTGCAAGCCTGGAAAAAAGTACATGCATACATTCATGTTTTTTTTTATAGGACCAGCACTCAGGGGATGACCCCTACCTATGCAATGCATTGTGCGAGAACTAGGAAATTAGGTTCGGGGAAGGAGGAAAGAGGGAGTAGTGTCTGTGGACATTCGATTTGAACTTTCTCAGATTGAAAGTGACAGGAAAGACCTCCGGAGGGATCTTATTCCACATACGGACTGTTCTGCTGAAAAACGAATTTTCCCTGTAATGCGTAGTGCGATTCACTGGCCAATCAACTACAAAAGGATGTGCTCTCATCGAAAATCGAGTTAAACGTGAAAACGTGCGATTATTAGGAACAAGTTCTCTAATTTCATTAGTGCACTTACCATTGTAGTAACGATAGAACAGTGAAATGCAACCCACATTGCGTCGATGCTCTACAGAATCAATAGAATTGGATACCCTACTGTCAGCAATGAGCCTCTTGGCCCTCTCCTGTACGCGGTCGAGTAACCCCAAAATAGACTTTGGAGCGCCGGCCCATACATGATAGTTGTATTCTATTTTCGGACGGATGTAGGTGGTATAGATAGTACGGAGATCGGATGGGGTGAAGTATCTTCTACACCGCTTTAGAAAACCGAGGCACTTGAAAGCTTTCTTTAGAAACCTGAAAAATGTGTTTAGTCCAACGAACATCACACTGAATTTTCATACCAAGAACATCAAGAGCTTCCGATTCCGTAAAACCTATATCACCCATAGTAACAGATGCAGCACCACTACCAAACGAAGATCTATGCGTAAGCATGCAACATTGTGTCCTCCAAATGGCCTGGCCTATTACCAAGTGAATATGAGTGACAAATGGCGCTGTCATCTGCAAAGAATATATATATATATATCACCGACACCAAAAGCAACAAGTTTTGACAGAAGTGCATCATGCCACACTATCAAATGCTTTGGAAATATCTAGAGCCACCACCTTGCTTTCTCCAAAATGATGTATGGAGTTACACCATTGTTCCGACAAGAATGCTAACAAGTCACCCGTAGAGCGCCCCCTACGAAAACCATATTGTCGGTCACTAAGCAAGCTGTTGGACTCCAGCTATCTAACTAGAAGGAAATTAATCATACTTTCAAATACTTTAGAAAGTGCAGAACAAATTGCGATTGGGCGGTAATTTTTAGGGTTGTTGGCCTCCCCCTTTTTGGAAATCGGCATTACATTAGCAACTTTCCAGCACTTCGGAAATTCTCCGACATGGTACAATGTGGTGAAAAGGGCTGCTGATGGACGCGCTTGCGTCGACGAGCACTGCTTCAAGACCAATGCTGGTATTCCATCAGGCCCAGGAGACTTGTTTATGTTGAGATCTGTATATACATTTTTACATAAAAATTAATTTTAATAATTGTTTTCAGGTATGAGTTGACATGAAACTTAAGGTAAAGCAGCGGATGGGGCACAACAGAATTGAAGCGACCAAAACTGGAGGCGGTCGCTTTAATAAATACATTCTTTCACCATACGACGAGGAGATAGCAGCAATATGTGGTTTGTATGTATCCGTGGATGGTGTAGAAAGTGCTAAAAATTATGGCTTTCCGGTCAAGAAAGGCAAATCATCTGCCGCAACAATAAAAGCAGACGTTATTGTTGAAGCACCCTCAGCCCCAAACCTTACATCATCTATTTTAACGCCACGAAACGCTGAGCCATCTGTAACATCACCTACAGTTTCAATAAATGAATACCTGCTTCAACAAGCTGTTTCAATTCGCATGGCAAAATCTCCAGTGGCCACACCATCAAAAGTTTACAATCGAAAACACAAAGTCAAAGCGAGTGATGTCGCTGATGTCATCGAAGTGGAATCAGAGCAATTTTCTAGAATATCTGCCAATAAATTATAGGAAGAAATGAGGGAAAACAATAGCTCTATTAAGGACATTTCTAGAAATATAAGAGAACTAAAAAGACTGAAGGAAAAGGAGCTGCAAGAAACTAAAAGACACAATTATGAGATGGAAAAAAGTATAAAAACCAAAACTGAAAAAAATTGCAATTTTTGGAACTAAAGCTAGGTTTATAAATTCAAGAGAGTTCTTCTAGTTGTAAGATATTGATGACTGCTTTTTAAAATGAAATATTTATTATTTTCAGAAACTGGATTGTAAGAAGTGAATTTGTTAAAACTTATTGCTACGGAAGTGCCTGTTTTAAAATTAATTCGTTTGTTTTGTTAAAGTTTGTTTTAAACGTGAATTGTTCCTTTTTTCTTCTGTTTATTTTTATTTTATATATGTAGATATGAGATTTTTAATAAACATCTTATTTTTTTATTAAACTATGCTATTCGAATTTAGGCAATTGGCTATTCTATCTCGTATAGTCACAGCTGTCTTATCATGTTCATCTTCCACATCTTTCAAATCATCATCACTTTCACTAGCGGTAAGTTCTTCATCCAGTGTAATATCAAAATCTTTGCATATGTTGTGCAATGCACAGCATACATTAATGATCGTTACCACTTTGGATGGAGTGTATGGAAGAACACTTTGAAGGCACCTAAAACGGCTTTTGGGGACACCTCTTTCCACAACGTTTCTAGCAGAGGCATGCTTTTGGTTAAAAATATGTTGTACGGTACCATAAGTGGGATTTTTGTACGGAGTCAATAAATATGATTTCAGTGGGTACCCAGAATCTGCCAAGATCCGAAAATTGTGGTTCCCATGACTATACAATTTTGAGTAGTATCTTCTGACATTACTCATTTTCCAAACAAAGGAATCATGGCATGAGCCAGGCCTACATGCATCTATAGCGAGGATACGTAACTCATAATCACAAACCTAAGAATAAAAAACTTTTTAAAACACATTATTACAGACATACTATGTATGTATACAAATATAGATACTGTACCACCACTGCATTAAGACTGTGGTGCCCCTTTCTGCTGAAATATAAATCATGCTCCGATGGTGGTTTCACCAGTCGGGTATACCAAATTTGTGGTAGAAGTATGACTTAGAGGCATTTTGTAATTGTTGATCTGGAACGATATTTATCCAATTTGGGTAGAAGGTTTCCTCTAACAATGGCATTACTTTCCATAAGATTTTGTAGAAAGTTGAGCGTCCCATGGTTAAATTTGGGTCATTAGCTATAACACCTTGGTAGGATCCTGTTCCTAAAAATCTTAACACAGACGCCAGCTGTATATTTGCGGGAATAGAGCACATCGATAATAGTGGTGATAGCTTTTCCAATAGCATTTAGAAGGCAGCTTTGTTCAGCCGATAAAATGAGATAAACCTAAAAATATTTTTTCTAATCACTTAATTTCTATAAAAATTCAAGAACTTACAATGTTTCGTGTATATCCATGGGATCTGACAAAAGGCGCAAACAACGTTTTTTAATTCGCTCATCTCGCAATTGTTGCCTTTTGCCTTCAATTAAAGGCAACACAGAAGCTCCAGCCATTTTATTTTCGTTTTTATATTTTCACAACAACAGAAATTTTAAGAAAAAATTGTCAAGTAAATCAGCTGTTTTCTTGTGCTTTCAGGAAAGTTATATCACATCGAAAAGAAGTGATGATGGAAATTGAAGAATTAAAGTTAAGTCAATGACGAATAAAGTGATATGCTGCAAAATTTTTGCAAAAATACTGTGATACTAATAAATTAATAATGAATTTTACACACACAAATAATGAATTTCACAAACTGAATTTAAAAGTCCATCGGCGATGTTATTTCGAATACGTTGCGCTTTATTTCTAAACGTTTAATGCGATTGTACTTCTTCGCCTTTGCAAGATCCAGTCTCTGAAGCCGCAACCAAATTGCGTGCTAAGTGAATGTCGGTGGTTTTGTAATAAATACAAATGATATGCAGAGCTGTACAAATATTTCGTCGGTGCGCCGACCAAAAATAGTTTCAAATTTAGCTGAAGCTCCTATGTGTAACCTAAAATAATAGAAAATCTCTGGCAAAAGTACTTGTGTTATAAGCAAAGGTCGGCAGAAAGAGAACGGAGTAATAAATGAGACTAAAAATCTCAGTGATAGCAGCTTTTACAAAGCAAAATGCACGAAAAATTTTCTGTAGAAAAAAAGTAGTGGGCTACTGGTAGCATGGCTGCCGACGCTTGGTTATAAGTACACATATTAGGTTTGTTCCCGTACTCTACTTTGGGACCCCGCGGGTTCCCAAATTTGCCCAAAAGCGTTCCCGTACACAAAGTTTGGGCAAGTGAGAGAGAATTTGAGAGAATAATATTCTTCTTCTTTCTGCCCAAAACAGCCCGCACTTTTTCTTCGGGCTGTTTTGGTAAGATTGTAAATCAATCAGCTGTTACATAAAATAAACAATAAAAATTGTCAACAACAAGTTTTCTTTAGAGTTGAAATAAAACTTTTTATTGAAGAATGTTGAAAAATGCAAGTAAATGCTTGAATTTTTTATTTATGTATGTATGTACTTATATACCTTGTATAAAAACATACTAATGAGATATATATGTATATATGCATAGATAACTACATACTCATGTACATATTTCCATGGACATAAAACAAGTAAACAAATTTGACATTTTATTTCTGGCCAAAAATTTGGTTTTTAGTGTTCCCGTACTTTTAAACGTTTTAGTCTCTAATTGAAAGTATTTTTTCATTACTCAAACTTTACCCAAAAAGTACGGGAACACAGCTAATATAAACGTAAAAACTTTACAATTGCCTTTGGTTTTCTTGCAAAATAAATTTGTAAAATTTTACTGAAAAATTTTTGGTTATATTTCGATACTCAATTGCATAAAAAGAGCCAAATTCAAAAATAAAATCTTATTTGCTTAATTAAATAATAGTTTTTTTTTTTTTAAATACAGCAGCTTAAGATATTGAGGAAGAATTTGGTAATTATATTTTTAAAGAGGAGTTTTTGAAGCATATGATATGATCAACATGAAAGTGAGGCCGAAGAAAATTTGATTGCACTTTCAAAGACGGAAAGAAAAAAGAGACTCAAGAAACTTCGGTTAATGGAAAAAAATGTTCAGAAAGAAGTGCCAGAAAAATGAAAAACACAGTTTGTTCTCATCTCGCGCAAATAAAAACAAAATGTAGTATTCTATGTGGGGCTATTGATGACGATTGTCGAAAAGATAATTTTAAATATTTTTGGAATTAACCCTCCTGGGAGGCCAAAAAATCTTATATTATCGGCCTGGTGGAACTTCGTAAAACACCAATAAGAAGAAGAGCAACTACTATAAATGCCAAAAAAATGTGTCATTTTAATTGTTATTTTCCATCTGGAAAAGTTTTGCGTTTGTAAAAAACTACTTTTGGGGACCTTTGATTTAGAAAGAAGTTTTGCAAAGTTTTGAAAGAGAAACAAATATCAACATTTTAGCCGCTTAAGGACTAGTGTTGGTTAAGGATTTGTGTTGGTTACGATCAAGGAAATGTGGATGAAGAAGTATACAAAATCCAAAACAAAGCCAGAGAAGCTAAAGACATGGCTGTTGACGTTTTAGTTGTTTGGTTTGGCATATTGGCTTGGTTTCTAAAATGACAAAATGTGGTGTTGGCTCGAGCTATTCACCATTCGGCAAATGGATCGATCATTTAGAGTTCGTGTCGGTGACGGTCTTTCTAATAAGGGTGTACCGCACGGGTTCCTACTGGGATCAGTTCTATATATCTCCGTGTCGGATATACCTCGACCCGACCGTGACGAAGTTCTGTTAACGTATGCTGATGATATTCTAATTACCTCTTCAAGTGGTTCAGCCAGGATAGTTAACGACGAGTCAACAGCTACTTGGCGACTCTTACGGGCTATTTTACGAAATGGCGGCTAAATTAAACATAAGTAAGACTGTGTCTGCGGAGAAAGCACATTTACAAAACTGTAGGTCGCACAATCCGTGCTTAATGAAGAGACAGGACATGATAACGGCATCGGACAGAATAAGATATTTGGAATAAGATATTTTTAATTTTATCGCCATATTGACAATATATTGGTGCGAACGAAGCGGATATACTATTTATAGCAAGGTATTTTGAAACGTAGAGTAAGCTTAATAGGAAGTTTTGCCTTTTGGTGTACCGACAGATCATTCGGCCTGTCATGTCTCATGCCTTTCCAGTCTGGTTTATAGTTTCTTCAAGCCAGATGAGGCTTAGGTTATGGGAGAGGAAGATTTTGTTATCTTGTATTGGTCTTAGACCCTACTATGGACCAAGCGGGGAGTTGCGCAGACCATCATACATTTATGATGGGGTTGATTTTGGCCGCTTCGATGTGTTCATGATCTAAAATTCGATTAGGTTCTCGGATGGTGAACGATCATCTGACAACGCATTGGTTCACCGGTGTTTAACATCGGCTCCCAGTGGCTCAGAATCGTATTTCATTGGCCAAAACTCTGTAGCTTTTTAACGAACAAAGATTTTTTAAAAATCCTTTTTCCACGAGATCGGTACAGCGCGCTGCAATACTTTACGCTTAATAATGCTTACATATTTCCTAGTTTTTGGTCAATTTTAAAATAAAACAGTGTAACTTAATTTTTCTTTAATTATATATTTATTTAAAGTCATAAATAGATTGTAGATAATAATAATATTAATTATTAATATTTTTGTACGTTATTTCATTTAAATATTAAATGCAATTTATAATTATTATTCATTTGGCTAGAATATTTCCTGTAAATGTTCTATATTCTGCTCTGTATTACTTCTGTCCTGTAGCAATGCCTTAGCTTCGGCATATAGAATGCTAGAGATGATGGGACCTGACGTTGCCAATAATATATGAAATAAATCTTCATTAGCAGAACTTTGTGACATTTTTCTGGTATTATGTTCTTTGTAAAATCTGCAATCCTTATTTTTTTTCTTGGGCTTCCTCTGATAATCTCTAATTGATAATAAATGGTGCTTAATGACATCTTCTCCATGATAAAGAACCTTGTGCACTATTGCTGACATATTTCTATAATTGTATTTGGATGTATATATAGCGACGGTTTCCTTGGCATAATCACCAAATTTTCTAGCATTAATTTGTTCATTGCACGCAAGTACTTCAGTAATTGTTTTAAATCTTGAAATAACATCTATATCAACACGTGTTATATCAGAATCTTCCTGCAGTATTGCCATCGTTTGAATTGCCTGATCCGTGTTTTGGTTGATCTATAGTTAACCCATGTTTGAAGGTGCACACCTTGAACTTGTTTCTTTATCAAGTTTCTTTTCTCTTTGTTGGTGTCATTATTTTTTACTGATCCTGAAAATCCGAAGTCCAAGTAATAGCTAATTTTCAGTATGTGTTCCATAAACCTTATCCTCGTATGTAGCGGTGATAAACCAAATTCAAATGCATCAATACTATCTACTGACTTTGTCGGTTCTTGATGTTGCTTTACATATAATACAGCTGGATGAAGCTTTTGTATCAGTCAAAACCTAGGCAGTTTTCCCGTCTATCATTGAAAGTATTATTTGATAATTCAATTTAATGGTCTGTTCATCTATCTCTAACTCTAATGGTTTTAATGTTGAAATTTGAGCTCTAATGTCAGTTACTTCATTCTTAATGGTATCATAAGTTCCCTTTCTAAACTCAAATTTTATTTGTCTGCAGTATTTCGTAGACGATGGAGTATGGTTTTTCCAAATACAATTCATTTGCATTGTGCTGGACGAAGATTCCGAGTCTTCTATGTTCTTTGTTAATCGCAATGACACAAATGACACCATGAACATATCTATGTCAGAAATATCTTCACATAAAAATTGTTTATATTGTTTTTGGCCAAAAGATTCATCGCATCCCCATTTACAAAAAAGAGTTAAATTGCAGTTTAGATGTGTTTTCAACTCACTTCCTTTAAGTAATTATAGGAACCATTCGGCTGTATGATCAAGCAGAGTTTGCAGTTGTAACTGTACCGAAATTGGTGTGACTTTGATAGTTTCCTTTGGAGGATAACACTCCTTTTTAGCTGCAATTATGTGATGATATGATGGGTATAAATTGTACTCTATATATGTGTACTTTACTGAAAGAAATTTTACACATTTTTTTCCTATAATTTTTAGCAGGTAATTGAAGCATCTGTGCAAAAATGCATAAAAAATGAATGAATGGTTTCTAAATTTACTAGCAATTTTAATAAAATTTTGTTTGTAAAAATTTTGAGTATTTTCATTAAAATAAAAAACGTGTTCAACGGGCGGGTCCGGGCGGGTACAAAAGTTTATATAGGCTTAAAGAAAACACTTTTGCCTTTCTTATGATGGTTACGATTTTTTGTCCTTTGAAAGTTATACACTATTAAACTTAAAATTTTGCGAATATATGGTGGTTTCAAATTTTTTACATAACATCCTATCTACAAATTATACAGGGTGCCCAAATACCATTTGTGAAAAGCAACAATTCACCCAAAATAACAAAAAAAAAAAAACGCAGGCAATTATCAATAATAGTTTTCAAGAAATCTATTTTATTATATATTACAAATATTATCGGCTGTATGCATAAAAAACGCTTATTTGAGCTTTAAAGTACACGTTAGTTAACAAACACTTTAAGGCTAACAGACGTTTGTTAAAAAATGGTATTCATAAACAGTACTTTAGCTAATGTATGCTTTAGTAAAATTAGTATTTTGATTCTGGCAATGCCACTATTTTCAGTTGTCATGTTGTAGTTAACGATGTATAAAAATGAATATTATTTATCCGGGTAGTCAGATCCATAAAAAATGTTTTTTATTGTTTTTCATTTTTTTCAGCAAAATCAAGATATTTTTGTTTTTTTTTATATTAATCTTTTTAATAAAAAGCAAAGCACCCAAAAAAGGTTAATTTGCAAGGCTTACGAAGAACTTACAAAGAATTTGTTCATATTAAAAAAATAATTATTCGGATAACGAGCTTTGTTTTGATTATATGTACATCAATAAAACTTTTGTTTAAAATAATTAATTATAATTATATTTTTGTAAAATATAAAATAAAGATGTAAAAATGTTTTATACTGAATGGCATGTTATGTTTAAGTTTTTATTATTATTTGTATACAACAATTTGTTTAAATAAATATTTTTTAACATTTTTGGAATAACAAAGTATAATTGTCAATTGAGCCGTTTACATTAAAAGTGGCATAAGTCACAACGAACAGTTTTTTTTTTCATTTTTAATAAATTTAAAATTAAGAAGTATTGAGATTTGTTAAGAGTTAAGAAGTATTGAGATTTGCTTGAGAGGAGTGTTGATAATTAACGGTGCAACAAAAATGCTTATTTTGAAAGTGTCGTTAGTCGCTGTACTTAGGAAATTAACTACAGAGCTT
Source organism: Trichopoda pennipes (assembly GCA_030448955.1). Classification (NCBI taxonomy): domain Eukaryota; kingdom Metazoa; phylum Arthropoda; class Insecta; order Diptera; family Tachinidae; genus Trichopoda; species Trichopoda pennipes. The sequence continues at coordinate 4,093,518 of JASKUP010000004.1, read as the reverse complement.
AGTGTGAACGAAATGGAAACATGTAATAAGTGTGTGTGAAGTATTGTTGTGATTATTTGACTTAGTTTTATTAATTCGAAAGAATAGTGCAGTTTACGGAACAATATTATACTGATATCTAATATACTACACATAATTATCATTATTTTATTTTTTTATTCTCAGGAGGTTGTTCCGTGTTGTATAAAATATCTAAGAATGTCACAACTCAAAAGCATATTACTGCACATAGTGACTTATGTAAAGGACAAAATAGTAATAGTAGTAATAGCCCCCTGTCGAAAATATCCTTCATAGTACACAACATGGAGAAAAAAAATTTTATTTCAACACAATCATTAGAAAAATCCGTTTCAGAAAGAAAACTAAATACAGACTAGTTGAAATGGCTAAAAAATAAAATGTTTTATAAACTAATTTAATTAAAAAGATGACTATAACAAAGTAACTTATGCCCCTTTAAAAAAAAACGGCTCAGTTTATTGTAAACACAATTTGTTTGGTTTTTGAACTTTCAATAATAAAATTGAACTGTCAATTTATTGTAGGTTTAACGTAGGTTTTTCCTACTTTAAAGTTAACAAAGGTATTTTAAGGTAAAAGTGTTTTATGAATACAACTTTAGGAAATTGTGCTAACAACGGCAGTTAAACCTACTTTAAGTTTTTATGCATACAGCCGTATATGTATATACATTATACCTTTCTTTTATTCATTTTTCGGAGTACTAAATAAATTGATTATTTATAGAAAGCAAGTTTCTTTAGCCATATCTTAATATAACTCGTCAGCAAGCGTTTAATCACATTTAAAACAGGCTAAAGATGCTTATTATTTAAATTTTTTGACCAAGTGAGCAGTGTACAAAAGAAATCATTAAACACAAGCATCAGTGCTTCACAAAAATACCAATCCGATTCTAATAAAATGTAATTCATCATGACTGATGAAGAATTAGGGTTGATAAATTTGACGTAAATTTTAAAAGGAACCAAGGTGGTGATCGGGATCAGCTGTCAGGAGAAGAATTATTTTTCGGCTAGAACATTTGCAAAATGCAATATCAGATGCTGTTATAAGAGATGTAAGATTTTCATTTTTTAGTGCCGAGTTCAGCCCAGCGGTGGTGTTAGATTCCGTTTCTGCCACTCTAATATCTGACTGGAGTACTTTCTACTTACGGAAAGTCAAACACAATCAAAGGAAACTGTCCACAGTGTACTAAAAATAGGAGAAACTGGAATTCAGTTCGACCTCAACGGCGGAACGCGGTGCTGCGGAGAACCCGTAATCACTTTAAATAATAGTGTTAAATACCCTAATTTTAGACACACTTTACCCGTAGAATTATCAAGATGTCCGAAAATGTATTTTTAATGAAGTAATTGATAGTGCTGACCAGAAAAGTACTGAAACGATAGATAACAGGGAGAGAGAGGTAAGTTTTCACGTCATGTATTGGAAGTGGTAGTTCGTTCTTTTCCAAAACAAATTTAAGTCCATGTGTCGACATTATATTTAATGGAAAACCGTTTAAAAGGTGTTTGTTAAATTCAAGAGTTTCCATTGGTCTTTTAAGTAGAGAATTTCGGGAAACTGTAGATTTCAGCAAGACAATAGTAAACATTTTTAACAGTATCAGTACAGCAACAACTAACAACACTGAGTTTTAGTCAAGAGCGACTCACAAGTGAAATATAAGAAAGTAGTTTTCTACTTCTGTCACGATTTGACACAAGAACTTTACCTTGAATTTTTGGCAAAACTTGGAAATATCTCCAGAAATCGCATCGTCTATAGAAATAAATTTAGGAATCGTCCACGAAGTGTATAATGATATAAATAAAACAAAAATTTACTGATTCCTGAACAACAGCAATAATTAGGGAAAACCAGTAAAATATTTACATCCTTCGTAGAGAATCTATTGGGGTATATAAACATGTAGACAAATACGTACCGAGTATTAGCCAATTTCACTAATTTTGAAAGCTTAAATTGTACTTCAAAACTAAGTTTTATTTCACAAGCAATAAAATGAAAATATAAATTCATACATGTTGTGAGAAGAATTACAGTGATTTACAATAGATATCATAAATTTCGTATTAGGTTAGTTAGTTATATTGAACAAAATATATTGTTGCATTTATACCTTTTATATACGTTTTGTTTTGACTTCCTTTTTGCAAAATAAATAGCACCAGTTTTTAGAGTTTTTAAATTAATAACAAGTTTATTTACTTTAGCAAAGTAGACACTACGGAACAATTCACTTAAGATGCACGTCTTTACTTCACGAGGTTTATTTTACCCTGATTAACTATCCATTCAGATGCTGCCCTCTAATATTTGTCCATTAAAAGTATAGAAAATTTAAAAATCTTCTACTGCCTTTGTATTACATTTTTTTGTTGTATGTTGTTTATTCAATGTATAGGCGCCTGTATGTCTGTGTGTTTTTGTTTTTATACTGATAAAGTTTCTTCTTAGAATTGATTTTAAGATATTTCTTGTTGTCTTGTGTAGATAAATTTTCTTAGAAAACTACACAGATGGTAAACAGCACACAGATTTGTTGTTGTCTTGCGCGTATAAAATTCCTACGCAGTTAGTAAACAGAAATTTATTTTTGTGCATAAGTTTTCTTAGCAAGCCACGCAGTTAGTAAACAACATACCCAGTGGTTTACTTTATTGGTTAATTATTTTCTTTTAAAACTTAAGCAAGGCACATCCGTAACACTGCCGCCCACTTAAGCCTTTTCGTTCCTTCGGCCATACTTTGCCAGCCGCTCCAAGTGGACCACTTTCATCTTATACCTCGGATTTTGATATTTCTGTATCCGATAAACTACGTCATTCAGTTTCTTGATCACCTTGTATGGTCCTTTCCAGTGGGTTTGAAGTTTGGGAGACAATCTTTTTTTTCGTTTTGGGTTAAATAGTAGAACCAGTTGTCGGTCTTTAAATTCTTCCGTATTGGCAGCTCGAAAATGTTCATTATCGTCGTGTGCAAGAATCGATTTTACGCCAAATTCTAAGTCGGCTGGTAGTTTTATCTCTCTCCCAAACACGACTTTGCTGAACTGCATGATGTTGAATCGTGGATAAATGATCGGTATGCCACAAGAAACTTTGGTACATGCTCGTCCCAATCCTTTTGGTGTGACCACTTTTCTGAGATATTCTCCCAGGGTGCGGTTAAAACTTTCTGCCATGCCATCATAAACGTTTTGTTGTGAGTTCTTTATCGCAAAATAAATAGCACCAGTTTTTAAAGTTTTTAAATTAATAACAAGTTTATTTACTTTAACTACACAAAGTTGACACTACGGAACAATTTACTTAAGATGCACGTCTTTACTTCACGAGGTTTATTTTTACACTGACTAACTATCCACTTAAGCGCTGCCCTTTTATATTTGTCCATAAAAGTCTAAAAATCTTCTACTGTCTTTTTATCAGATTTCGTTGTTTTATGCTGTTTATTCAATGTATAGGCACCTGTATGCCTGTGTGTATTTGGTTTTTGTTTTATACTGATAAAGTTTCTTCTTGGAATTTATTTTAAGATATTTGTTGTTGTCGTGTAGATAACTTTTCTTAGAAAACTACGCAAATGGTAAACAGCATGCAGATTTGTTGTTGTCTTTCGCGTATTGAATTTATACGCAGTTAGTGAACAGAAATTTGTTATTGTTTTGCATGCCACGCAATTAGTAAACAGCATATCAAATTGTTGTTGTTTGCGTGTATAAAATTTCTACGCAGTTTGTAACAAGAAATTTTGTTGTTTACATAAGTTTTCTTAGCAAGCCACGCAGTGAGTAAACACATACCCAGTAGTTAATTGACTGCTTAATTATTTTCGTTTAAAACTTAAGCAAGACTCATCTGTAACAATATTAATAGTTACTTTAAGAGTTGAACAACAATACTGTTAATTATATTTTATATATAGCTCACAAGTAGATAATATTGCAATATATAATTTCTCCCTGGATTAAGATCAATAGCCTCTATGGACATAAAATAACTTTATTACAGACTATTTTCATATTAAATCCTTTTATAGTAATAGCAAAAAGTAAATAATTTTCCAACGAAATCAATAAATAACTTTTGTTAACTTAAATGTTTTGTTATTTTTATCACAAATAGATCTATTTCTTTGATTTAACCCAAATATTTTGTATATGACTGATTTTTTACATTTTGACGATTAAACAAAATTATTTTTATTGAATTAAAAAAATATTTAATAAATATTTTGGGAGAATACCATGAATTATTTATTTGAAGGAATCAGGCACGAAATAAAATTGCTTAGAGTGAAAATGATTCCGATGAATTCTAAATTACTTTAAAAATTCTTAAAAAATATTAGTTTTTTCTCTTTTATTTTTTAGTAATTGCTTCTATTGTTAACTTATGAAAGAGTAGAGATTAATAATTTTTATTTATTTGAATTATAATTTGGACTTACTAGTAAGTGACTTTTAAATTTTAGCCAATGCAAAAATCATATCTTTCCTTTTTTTCAATCAAATACATATACATATATATATATTTTTCAGTTTGATTGTTAATTTTAAAGAAAAAATGTTTTTAGTGATATCATATGTACTTTACTTTTTAATCAATTTATATAAAATTTGTATTTGGATTTAAATTTTGTCCTTGTTGCTTTAAAAAGTCCAAGTGTTTGTTTAATGCATTAAGAAATCTTTCTACGACTGAATTCTTTGTTTTGAGGTACGGTGGTAAACTGTTCTTCAATATCGTTAGTCAGCAAAAATTGTTGAACAGCCGTAGCATTTAATTTGTTGTCAGAAACAATTACTCTAGGTGTAATTGCTTTTATTATTGATACTTATGTCCTGTTCTTAAGTGTAAATACTGTAGTGTATTTTATCAATGGATTTTTGCGATATTAAACGAGCATTAACTAGGCTTTTTGTCAAATTGAGCTGCATTACATTGTTTATTAATAATTTTACTTAATATACGCAAATACTTCATTTATTCTGGGGTGGTTGTTTCTTAAATATTTCTTTTCAGTTAATTCCAAAAGCTTACCACTATCCGTAATATCTTGCAACATAATTTTAGATTTTCGGACAAAATAACTACAGGGATATTTCCCTCAAAAATTTTGAACAACCTATTAGTATCCACTATTCTAAATTCATGCTTGATCATTTTCCTGGAAATTAATTTTTATACAATCCCCTCCTTTGCTCGCATCAAAATTAATTTACAATTTAAAGGGAAATAGGTTTTTCGGTTATTGACATGAAATTGGAACTGTTTTTTCCGCACTGTGCACAGTTTCTATATCGTCTGCAACAACAAGTTCATTTAAATTGATCTTAAAATCCTCGACAGCATTATCCTCATAGCCGTCCTTCTTAAGGTAAATTTGGAATCTGCTGAAAGCGTCAGCCACAATATTCCCCTTGTCCCTTATATGTTCGATATCAAAATGAAATTCTCATAGCATAACCTTCCATCTTTGGATTTTTTAAATTGGGCTCTTTAATATTATTCAATCAAACCAGATTTGTGATTCGTTCGCCTACATAATTGCGACTAGCTCTATTTCAATCGTTCCATAATTCTGATCATTTCGATTGAGTGTTCATGGTTTTTCTGCATTGAAGCGAGGCCTACAACATAGTTATTGGCTGTCGTCACAAGTATATATCTTTTCAAAATTCGAGGCGAACCAATATTGGCCGATCTTTAATATCTTTTTCCATTTATAAAAAGCACTAAAATAGCCGACACACAGTGGCTCATTTTTCTGAAATCCGTGGCAAAAATCAAGAACTCGACTCTAAAATTTTGAGAAATAAGCTAAACCACATTGTAGGTTATATTTTACTGGTCAAAAATCGAAAATTGTGGGTGCTGTGACCGCTTAAAATTCGTAATTTTTTGGACTGTGAAAATAAAGTAAATTTTGGACAAAAACTTTAGGTTTCAAATTAATTTTTTACATAAAGTTTGCAACCGATTACTATTTTCTGATTTTGTTAGAAAATGTTGCTTGCTTTTTATTTAAATTCAACTAAAAAATTTGTTAGGTTTTTTTACATTAGTAGGCGGAATCTTTGAAAAGCCCTATATAAAGTCACACGAAGTTTCTGGAAGTATTGATACGTACACTTTGTCATTCTTGTACACTGACTATATTAAAAAAATTAAGGCGAAAATACGTAGTGTAGTGGATAATATTAAAAATAATAAAGACAATGTGTTGTTCTAACTTTTATTCAAATTCACAAATAACGGTTATAGAGTTTTTTAAGTAGTTGGGTTGTTCCAGAATGACCATCTTTATTGGTTATTATAGTAATTTTGGTTGTTAATGCTATTTGCAATTTGCTTATATTCTGATTCGCTTTTTGTTTAAATTCTTCTATAGGAAAAAGGCTAAAAAAATTATCACTTAAATTCATCTGAATTTTATTTACATTTCTACAGATTGCTTCTTTATTAAGAATCGGAAAAAATTTATTTAGTTCGATATTTCCATTAGCAATAGCGTTAGGTATATTCACTTTTGGTGCTAGCATTTGCTTACCTCTTTTAAAGTACAATGTGGGAACGCTTATATCTGTATTGCCACTTTTTAACGCAATCGAAGCCAATGATTTCGAAAACTTCAGACTTTTACTGAATTGCTTTAATGTAGTTTTTAATTTTTTCTTCAGTAGTTTTTCTAGATTGTGCACGTGTAGTAACAAGAAAAGTATTATATCTAGAGAGCGCGTTCGCCCCAGACTTATCTTTTCCTCTAATGTGCTCTATAGTAAAATTGTATTCTCCAATTCTAAGCGAATTCTCGATAATCTACTGGATGTTTTTTTTAAGTATATAAATATGTTAATGGTTTATGATCGCTGCGTAAAACAAATTGTTTGCCATACATATATGGTCGAAAGTAGTTAATTGCCTATTGGATAGCTATTAATTCCTGTTCTATTGGAGCTTTGTTTGGTTCTCCGTTAGTAAAAAAAGTTTTATTAAAATCTGGGTATTGAAGGATTTGTGGAGAAAGCAGTGCTCTTTTAAAGTGTTGGAAGGCTTTTTCACAGTCAACAGACCCTACGAAAGGTGATTTCTTCGTAGTCAGTTAATTAGATAAATGGAATGGGATGCGAAATTTGCTATGAAGCACCTGTAATAATTATAGAAAGCCACAAATCGACGCATTTTATCACTATTTGTGGGTCTAGGAAAATTTTTGATAGCATCATACTTGTTACTGTCGGGTAAAATACCCTTGTCCGCACATCTATGACCCAAATACGTAAGCTCAGATCTGAAAAAAGCACATTTATCTGGATGCAATTTTAGGTTACATTCTCTACATTTTTGGAAAACAGCTTCCAAGTTTTTGAGTGTGTGTTTTATTGAACACCCTGTTACTATAACATCATCCATGTATAGAAAAGTTTTTGAAGGGGCCAAACCTGTAAATGCGAGATTCATCATTCTTTGGAAAGAGTTTGGCGCTACCTTCAACCCATATGGTAATCGCGTGGAACGAAATGAACCATTTTCTGTCGAAAAAGAAGTTATGTTCCTGGATCCTTCGTCTAGTCTGATTTGATGAAAACCAGACGTCAGATTCAGACAACGGAAGAATTTTGCCCTTCCTAATTGGTCTAGAATGTCTTCAACTCTGAGTAAGGAGAATTTGTCTGCCAAATATTTGGCAGCGATTTCTTTGGTACGAGCATAATAGGATTATTATAATTGGATACCGATGATTCTACTATTCCGTCCTGCTGTAGTTTTAGAACTTGTTTTGTTATCTCATCTTTTTGTGAGTGCGGAGTGCGATAATTTTTAATGCATACAGGATTTTTATCAGAAACTTGTTTGTGCTTATTTTATCACTTTCTGAAGCGAAAATATCGTTGAACACCCACCCACGGTATTCGTTTTACACGTTTTCGATCTTACACGGTTTTTGAAAATAAAAAATTTTGTAACGAAATTCATTAATTTTGGATTTAAACGAAATTATAAACACTAAACTATATTTTGCTTATATCTACAATAATATATTCATTGTTTTACTGTCAAAGTACAACACTACAAAATGTATGTTACAGTTACGAATTCTTAGTAGTCTATGTCTATGGTGGAAATAGATAAGATGGGAACTCCCCGTGTTATGATTAAAACTAAATTTTATGTGTGTATAAGCTAGTTTGTTTAAAATACTAAAACGAAGAGCATCATTGTTTTTAAACTTTGTTTTTAATTAGCGTTGATATATAATTGATAGCGAAAATTAATTCAAGGTGAGCAAATAACATAATTATTTTTTATAAAATCTATAATTTAAAAAAAGTTCGACAATGGCAAAAGATAAAAATAAAAAACTAGGGAGTAAAAAATAAGGCCTTAAAATATATGAGAAAATCGAGAATAAGTTCTCGTCTGCATTTGCAAAGCAAGCCATGGCTGGTTCGAACGCTTTAAGCAAAGACACTCTTTAAAATTAAAAGGTGAACAAGCATCTGCGGATTTAGAAGCTGCACAAAAATTTCCTCAAAAAATTTGCGGAAATTATTGCTAGAAAGTGCTACAGTCCTTCTCAGGTGTTTAATGCCGACGACTCCGCTTTATTCTGAAAAAAATGCCGGTATATTGGTTCAAAAAATTTTTCCTGCTAGATGTGAAAAAATATTTAATCAAAAAAGGGCTATCTTTCAAGGTTCTTCTCATTCTTGATAATGCTCCTGGTCACTCTCAAGATTTACAACAGGAAAATCTTGAAATTGCATTTCTACCTAAAAATACAACTTCTGTGTTACAACCCCTTGATCAAGGGCACTGTACATTAAAAAGTCCTTCGAATATATTTTGGATCAAATCGAAACTGGAAAATCTTCTCGATTATTGATGCTTGGAAAAAAATTACAATCTTAGATTGCATCAAGCATATAGGAATGTCAAACATTGAAATCAAACAATCAAAGCTAGTTAAAGATTTCTCTTTTTTATATTTTAAAAAAATAATTTCTTAAGCGACTATGCGCTTTCTTTATTTATTCCTTTAAAGAATCTAAACTACACTTACTTAATACTTATGTTAATTGAGACTCGTGTACAATTTGAGACTGTCTCGCGTTTTAAAAATAATCTTTTTGTATAATGTTAAGTTTTAGTACCTGTTTGCTTAAACTAGGGTTAGTTATGAAAATGTACATTCTTTATCTTATGTTTATTAACATGCTCTTTTCTTGGGTTGTTTGTTTGTAAATTATGTTTACTAAAAAATGTGTTTTGATATTTTCTTATCTCTAAAATATGTTTACATTTGATATTTCCCTGAAATGAATGTCTTTGTCCTAAAATATTTTTATCTTTATTTCGATTACAATTACAAATAACCTTTCACATGCTTGGTTTTGTTTTATTACAAATAATCTTTATTTTATTACAGCTAATGTTTGTGTCTTAAAGTATGTTTTATATCTTTGTTTTTACAAATAACCTTGAGGTTGTAGTGTTCCTTAACTCTCCCCTTCCTAAATTAAATCGTCCCGATTTAAACTGTATTAGCCTGTAGCTTTACTATCTCATTTCTATAAAGAACTTTAAAATTTTCGTCTGCTTTGCGTTGTCTGTATATTATACAATATTTGGATATTTTTATAGCTGTGTAAAGACAACTAATAATTCCAGTTGTAATTATTATTAAGTAAATAAATGACCTAAAGGGGTGATTTTCTACAGGTATATAAAATTTCTTTAATGAGTCTAAGTTATTAAATGCATATTCTGTGTTTGCATATAAAATTTTCATCATCTCAAAACTTTCACTATCTTTAGTGTGTATTGCTTCTAGCAATCCGGCATGTATGTTTTTATAAGTTATGTTATCTATATGTACTTCATCCGTGAATTCTAATAATGTTATTTCTGTTGTCGTATGGTTATTTACAGTGTGAGTTCTGTCTAATAATATAAATCCCTCGTCAATATGTAATAACGGTTGATTGTATTCTTGAATACGTGAACATTTAGCGCTCTGATTTTCTAGTAATGGTATGATACAGTTGTCGTCCGTGTTATTGTTTCGTTTGCAAATATATTTTCCCAAATTATTTTTACACTTTGTGATCCTAACATAGTCCTTCCCGCATCTTGCTATTTCCTGGTCAGTAACAATTTTTCCGTGTCTAAAACTAATTGGAGTTACCTTAAAATAGTCACATTGGTTAGTTAGTACCGGGTATTTGTATATGGTGATTATGAGTTCATAAGTTCTAGCGATGTGTATGTCTGCGTATTCCATTATGTTAATTATTGGGGTTCTTGTTAATTCATGCGTAATCACTTCCCTCAAATCCTCCATGTCCAAAACTTCCGATAAGAATTCATTATTTTTTGCTGCATTAATAGTTCGTGTTATTAATAAAAGTTGGTCATGCACTTGTTCTAAGATTATATGGTTTTTTATATTTTTCCGATTGATTGTATTAAGAATTTTTTCGAATCTAGAGTTTATTAATTTTTGTTTTGTATTATTTTCAATAGGTGTGTTAATAGCTTTCTCTATTTTTATAACATCCTCGTGATCCGGGATACCCGTAATAAATTTCAAGGCGGAACCTAAAAAATGTATTTCTGAATATTATGCTCTATTAGCTGTTTTGTAAGAATTTCAATTTTTTCAATCCAAATTTGTTCTTCTACATTAGGCTTGTAATTACCACTAAGCACTTGCCTGTACGGCGAAAATATTTTTGTTAAGTTGCTTACATGAATAATTGTCGAATAACAATGCGTCGTCACCTCTTGCCAATACGTATTTTTTTCCTGTTAGATTTTGTAGTTTAACGTCTGCTTGAATTATTGTTGCGGTTGTGATGACCATGATTAGCGATGTTAGGAATGTTATCCTCATTTTTGGTAAGTACATAATTTTTTATATTATTTTTATGTATGATCTGCCCTCCTTGAGTTAAGATAGTGTCCTCACGATCTTCCTGAACTATGTGTTTTTTGTATCTGCTATCGCTCTTACTTCTGATGTTAGTTCTAGCTACCAACACTTGATCTCCTTGTTGAAATGTCCTATGCTTTGATCCTTGATTTAATCTTTGTAGTGTCTTCTGCGAAGCATTTCTTAATTTATTTTGTATATCCTCCTTAGAGAATTTTATTAAATTTAAATGAATATCCTTGGGTTTATATCCTGTAACTGAATGTGTAGAGTTGTTTATTTCTTTTACCGCTAGGAATAACTCCTCCGTTGCTGATGTTTCTTTGTGTATCTTAAAAATTCGGGATAGTTCCGATATTGAATTGTGTGCCCGTTCAACTTGGCCGTTTGCTTTAGACCTGTGTACTGGTGTTTGTATCTTTTTAATGTTATGTTTTATACACATTTGGTTTTCTGTCCATATCAGCTTTTGAGTCGATGGCTCTAATAACTATGTATTTAGAGAATTTATCTATACCTACAAGATACTGTTTATGCTCATTGAAATAAATGTCTATATGTATGTATTTTCCTGGATGTTCGGGAATATCCGAGTGTTGTAATGGTTCTTTTGTTGGATTGCGTTCGTATTTACCATACAAACATGCAGTGCATTTCTTATTAAATGCCTTACAGTGTTTTCTCATGTCTGGCCAGTAATATTGTTCTAATAGTTCGTGTATATTATTTTTATAGCCTCTATGTGCTCTCTCGTGTGTTTCTTGTACTAATCGAATTTGTTCCTCTCTTTTCGTTATATCTCTTAATCTTATTGGTGTGTGTACGAATTTGGTGGTATAGAATGTATTCTTTATGATTCTACCGTATTTAAATAAATCTTCAGCTGTAGCATATATGGCGGTGATTTTTTGGGGTTGAATGCACTTTTTTAGTTCGGTAATTAAATTTCTCTCGTTAGTAAATCTAATAATATGACGTAATTTACTCTGAAATATTATTTGTGTATGTATTTCATTAGATACTTCATTTGGTATGAGTTCAATTTGTATTCCATACGCATTAAACGGTTGTGATGCAGTTTTTATTATTTGTTCACTTGAGCTATCACTTGAATGAACCGTACCTACTGATGATGTATTTATGTATTTGGGGTTAGGATTTTTGTCTGAAATTGCGTATGTTAATGACTGGTGGTCAGTAAAGATGGTCAAATCAGCTATGCCGTATATGTAGTTACGTAATTTCTTTAAGACCCAAATTATAGCCAGTAATTCTTTTTCGTTAGTACTATAATTTTGTTCGGTGGTGCTCAGTGTACGAGATAAAAAATAAATTGGGTTCCTATTTTGACTTAGAACAGCTCCAATAGCTATGTTGGAAGCATCTGTTGTAAGTTCAAATGGTTTATTAAAGTTGGGTTGGTATAATTCCACTTGCTCTTTTAGACTATTTTTTAATTTGTTTACAGCTTCTATGGCTGGTTGTTCCAGTTTAACCTCTGTATTTTTACTTTTATTTTTACCAATGTGAGCATTTTCTCCTTTTAGGTGCAAAGTTAAGGGTTTTGAAATTTGAGCATAATCCTTTACAAATCTCCTATAGTAACCAGTAAGTCCCAAAAAGCCTCTGAGGTCTTTTAATGTTTTCGGTATTGGAAAATTTTCTATTGCCTTTATTTTTTTCGGGTCAGTGGTTATTTTATTATATTTTACAATATGTCCGAGATATTCTACTTCTTCCATGAAGAATTTTGATTTCTCGTTGGACACTTTCGCCTTATTTAGGGCATTAAAAATAGTATGGATATGTTGTATGTGTTCCTCTGGCGAGGAAGAATATATAATTACGTCGTCTATGTATACGTAAGCAAATTTTCCTATAAATTCTCGTAAAATATCATCCACACATCTTTGGAAAATGGAAGGAGCGTTCTTTAAGCCGAAAGGCATACGTAAAAACTCATATTTTCCGCCATTTACACAGAAAGCAGTCTTCTCTCTATCTTTTTCCGTTATCCTAATTTGGTGGAATCCTGATTCAAAGTCAAGTGTGGTAAAATATCTAGCTTTTCCTAAATTCTGTAAAGTTATATTTATATCCGGAATTATATATCTGTCGGTAACTGTATGTTCATTTAGTTTTCTGCAGTCTATCACCATCCTACGTTTCGGTTTACCATTTTCATCAGTTCCTTTTTTGTAAACTGTAAGCATGGGTGAGTTATATGGACTAAAGCTTTTTTGAATAATACCATCTTCTAGTAACTTCCGTATTTCCTTATTAACAAATTCTACGTCATTCATATTGCCCGGGTACTGTTTTGTCCAAATTGGGTCGTCTGTAGTTGTCTTAATGCTTGCCTCAATAGTTGTGGTAAAAGGTAAGGGACCTATTTTATTATTACCTATCATTAATTCTTCAATCTCTTTTTTATATTCTTCACTTCCTATGGTGAAATTTATGTATGCATTATCTTTTTTTTCTGTAATTCAAATCTTATTTCGCTACTGTTTATTATTGCGCCTAGATTTCTTATTCCGTCCCATCCTAATATTAAGTCAAAATCCTCTATCGAATCTATTTCGAAGAAATCTATGTCTTTTCCCATAAATTTGATAGTTTGTTTGGTGTTGACTATTGATTTACCATGCATACTTATAATTTGTAAAGGCTTAATTTTTTTTGAATGGTCAAACTTTAAAGATTTTTTTACATAATTGTGGGTTGCGCCTGTATCTATTAACACTTCAACATTTTTTTCTCCATCATTCATTATAATAAAGGGCAACCCATTTTTTAGTTTAAAGACTTAGTAACTATTTTATTTACAGTACCTGTTTCTACAATAATACTTTGGTTATCTGCTTCTGCTGCAAGGTTATTGTTTCTCAAAAATTTAGATTGGTGAAATTGTGTGCTGGGTTCTCGGTGTCTCTTCCAAGGATGATGTTGTTGATTATGAAAATTTGTTCTGCGATGTTGATTGGTGTTACCTGATGATGTGTCCATTGGTTCTGGACGTGGTTGATACTGATGTTGGGTAGGCACTTCTCTTTGTTGATGGATATACGATGGACGTCTGTGATGATGATGATGGTTGTCATTGGGTCTTTGTATTGGCTGTACATAATTCCTCTATTCATTGCTGGAGTATGATAATCGTAATTTTCGATGCTCGTCATCGTGTTCTATAGGGCGTGCTACCGCAAAGGCATGTTCCAAATCCTTTATTGGATTTCCATATAGTGTGGAACGTATGTACGAGTTACTAATTCCGTCTTTGAAGACTCGTACAGCTTCTTGAGTGGCTTCATTTGTCATTACATCTATTACCTCTTGTGAATGACCGGACATGGCAATTTTGGAAGTGATTAAGGTGAGAGCTTTATTAATTTCATCATGAAATTCTGATAAGTTGCGTCTGCCTTGTGTTAATTTTTTCATTTCATCCTGGAGTACATATAAAGGTCTCTGATCGGCATAAGTGTAATCTAGCCTGTTTCGTATAGCATCGAAATTGAATATAGTATTGTGATTCGTTAATACGTCTGCGGCTGCGCCTTGTATCTTCGTTTTTATTATTGACAAGGCTTCCACGTATCTATTTGAGTTTTGGTGAATTCTGATACCTTCCATAAGCCTCGATACGTCTTCCCTTCAAATTCGGTATCTTGCGATATTGCCGTCGAATACTGGCAATGCTTTGAATACGTCCAGATTTATTTCCTCGGGTGTGGTGTATGAGACGTTCACTGGTTGTAATCTAACCGTTGCTGGTGGTGCTATGCCTGGGTTGATTGGTATTTGATCCAATCTTTCTTTCAGCGTTCTATTTTCTTCCTGAATATTTTGTAACATTATTTGTAGCCTAGCCATTTGCTGGATCATTGTACTTAGGTCAGCTTGTGTCATTTCTTCTTCAATAACAATATTTCTCCGTTGGTCAAAGATCAGTTTTTTTTTCTGCTCATAAATATGTTCACTACACTTTTTTTCTTCACTATGTAAATTAGTCTCGCTATGTATATATTTTACAATCCTTTTATTATGAAGGATTCTTCCTTGCTGCGACAAGGATGCTTCGGTCCGCTCGTTAGAAGGATAAAAGTATATTATCCTCCTGGCAGGATCGCCAGTTAAAGATTTCTCTTTTTTATATTTTAAAAAAATAATTTCTTAAGCGACTATGCGCTTTCTTTATTTATTCCTTTAAAGAATCTAAACTACACTTACTTAATACTTATGTTAATTGAGACTCGTGTACAATTTTAGACTGTCTCGCGTTTTAAAAATAATCTTTTTATATAATGTTAAGTTTTAGTACCTGTTTGCTTAAACTAGGGTTAGTTATGAAAATGTACATTCTTTATCTTATGTTTATTAACATGCTCTTTTCTTGGGTTGTTTGTTTGTAAATTATGTTTACTAAAAAATGTGTTTTGATATTTTCTTATCTCTAAAATATGTTTACATTTGATATTTCCCTGAAATGAATGTCTTTGTCCTAAAATATTTTTATCTTTATTTCGATTACAATTACAAATAACCTTTCACATGCTTGGTTTTGTTTTATTACAAATAATCTTTATTTTATTACAGCTAATGTTTGTGTCTTAAAGTATGTTTTATATCTTTGTTTTTACAAATAACCTTGAGGTTGTAGTGTTCCTTAACTAGCTCCATGCGTGCTGGAAAGCAATATGGCAGTACAACCCGATATGTCTCTATTGCCAATAACAGTTAGGGGTCCGGTTGCTACACCACCTATTCAAGATTATATTTCACCTGATGGTGAATATATTTTAGAAATTAGACAGTGGGATAAATATCTTTCCTAAGTTTACTTTTATGTAGGTAAACTTATTTCCTACATAAAAGTAGGAAATAAGTTTATTTACAAATAAAACTATTAAAGGGAAAAAAAGATACCAATAATAAACAGTCCCTAGAAAATGAATACTCTCAGATAATTGAGATAGGTCATACGTTAGGTGGAGAGGGCTTCGTAGATATGACTAAAGAAGATATTTCCGAAATATTGGATGATCATGAATTACATGATGATGACCTTATAGAAATGGTAGAAAAAATTACTGGTAATGAGAATGATAGTCTATCTGATATCGATGAAAATGAACCTAGTGCATTTACAGCAAAGATCGTACGTCTTGCAATAGGAAGGAATTTAGGCAACTATTTTCAAAAACACAATACGAATCTTGAACGAGCTCTTAAATTTAAACGAGATGTTAAGCAACTAATAATGCTCATATTAGATTTTTTTACTGCAAAATCTCACGGAAGTTCAAATTCTATGTAGAAAGAATCTAATGAGATAGTGTGGTCTAGCGATGAAAGTGATATTATACAAGTTTCTAAAAAAAGCGTATTACTGAAAGTGACAGTAATTAAAATTGAATGTTAAGTCTTATTTATCGCAATCAACTTAAATGAATTTCTAATCTTAAGTTTTATCTATAAAGAAAATGCAATATTGAAAATAAGTTTTTTATATTTGTTTTATTATTGAAATAAATTTATAATTTATTAAATGTGTTTGATACTAAATATATTAATATTTATTTTTCGTTCAATGTCTTTGTTTTTCATCATATTAAAACTGACAAAACGGGCTTTTATATAGTGATTTTCGTTTAGCACCTATCTTCCGTGTTAAGCGGGGGATAGGTGTATTTGGAAAATAATTGAACTAGTTCGGATTTAACTATTTCACGGCGGTTTTTAGTTAACTTTTCCAAAATTATTTGTTGCTTTGATTTATCAATGTCTGTCACTTTAAGAACCTCATACTCAGACAGTTTTTCACATTTAAATGATATGTCATTCACAAACTTGTTTTCGTGATTCGTATTAACTATTCTTACATATGGAGAACTTTTTGACACTATGCATCCACTATGCATCTGAATACTTCAGCACGAGCTAGAGGCATTATTGCACCATTGCCTAAACTTTCAAGTATTGGAATATTAATGGAATAGTTAAGATTATATGGTCTTAACAAAAGTAGATTTGAATTTGCACTTGGACCATATTAGATACTAGCATTATATGTTTTAAAGAAATCTAAGTCCAAAATACCTTGAAATGGTATTGGAAATGTATTTGAAATTACATGAAATCTTTCAGAAATCAGGAAATTATCCACTTTCATATCAATTTCAATTGTACCCAATGCTTTTATTATACCTTGATTGTTGAAATTCAGTGAATGAAGAGCACTGACCTTAATTAATAATACATCAGCACCGGTATCTACCAGAAATGTGGTTAAATTATTGTTAATAGATATTTCAATAAAACTACTTAAGTTAAGATTCAAGTGGAATATTGAGTTAATGGTGGTTGGGTTTACATCTAATTTTCGTGATAGCCCCCCGCATTTTGGAGGGAAGTCCTGTTTTCCAAGACTTCCTGTGCCAATCTTTATCGTCCTCTATTTTGTATCCGATTGTGTTGGTTTCTGAAATCATTGCCTTGGGTTCCTTGTCGTCCGTTGTTAGAATTGTTATTATATTTTCTAAAATGGTTGTTATTATACCAGCCTCGTCCATTAAGTCTACTATCCCTGTAATGCAAATCAGCTGAGCCCCGGCGTTTAAAGAAAAAACTGAAGAATAAGAATTGGAAACCTCAGTGCTAGATTTAATGAATTTGGAAACGACTTCCTGTTTCCTGTTTTAATAATGAGTTTAACCTCATCACTTGAGGCGTTTCGCGAAATAGCTTTCGCCGCATGTTGTCTAATTAATTTCTCTGCAATATCCTAAGGGTAGCCTTCTCTTATATAGGCAGCTCCTAATTTTTTTGTAATATCTTGTATTTATTCGGCGAATGTGGTAGCCGATTTTGCATATTGTTTTATATTCATTAGTTTTGAACCTAAAAGTTCAGTCGATTACCCTTTTATGAAAGATTGCAGTTTTGTTTTAATGGCTTCAATAGTATTCACATTTGTAATTGCGTTTCTTGCGTGTCCTCTAAGTTTGGTTTTTATTACCTCTATTGCTATAACCTCAAGTGTTTTATTTTTGTTTTCTATCAATAAGGTTTAATGCGTCAAGAAAACTTTGTATATGTTTTACGATTCATAATTTACGGTTTTATAGATTTATAGTTTTGTAAGAGACTTGTAGATGCCCCTGTAGGATAGTAGGTAGTGTACTAGCTTGTAAATATGGGGGTTGTGGGTTCGATTCCCAATGAAGACCTTGGTTTTTTTCACTAAAAAAATAAAAATTGACTGTCAGTTGGGCTGCTCAGCGATGAAGGCATACTCACTGGTCGCTGTGCTGTCTTATATACGCCAGTTAATTTGTTAATTTTCAACCATCCTTCTACTTTCACCGCCTGTTTCATCTATTCTCTATCCCTTTTCTAAAGAATGTAGCACGGTACTTTACTATATAGCTATTGTTGCCTGAAGTGCTACTTCTCTTTAAAAAAAAAAAAACAAAAAAAAAACTTTGCAGTTCTTTAACATTGCCGTCAAACACTGGTACTAGGTTTGTTGTTTTGTCTATGATACCGTCCTCTGTACGTATCATGATTGTAACTAAGTATTTGTTCTTCACTTGATCTGATTACTTTTGTTTCTGTTCTCCATTATTCGTCTTCGTCCGTTTCAGTAATTTCTCTGTCCACTTCACAGTCCATTGTTAATATTATGTTTATAGAGGATTTTTTTAATTTATCTCTTAACGTGTGGAAAATCTCATTAGCTCTTTCTTTGTATGGCGTGTTGTCATATTGGCTATGCAACATCGCCCTAATGGTGTTAAAATTTTCGATTACAATTTGTACATGTTTATCGATAGTTTCTTGCTTTATTGATCTATTTTGATTCAAACATTTTTAAGATTGTTCTAATTTAGTTCGAAATGGTTTTAGGCTATTTATTATATCTTCCCATTGCATAACTTCTTGAATAAACATTAAAAAGAAATTTTTTTTATTTGCTTGCTTTTTAGGGAAGGGTATATGAAAAATAAAAATAATTTCTAAACTTACAATAAAATTTTCTTTAGACTTTAGAAGATAAAATTTTCCATCATCGTATTTTGTATATCGAATAGGCAGGGTCGATTTAAAAATCGCCCACTGCTCAGTGAAAATCGTATTCTAGGGATCAAAAGAAACTTTGCCCGAGGAACCATACCTCTAAAACGAATTCTGATGTTCCAAGTTTTGAGTCAAACTTTTATTTTAGGTCAAATTTTGAAAAATCCGTCTTTGACCCATTTAGAGTGCCTCAATCGAGTCCAAATGTATGACCGACCCTCACTAACTTTGGAGTGCCGATCAACACATGCCAGTGGCACACCCTCTGGAACTCCCCTGAGGGGGTTCCCCATTCAAACATTTAAAATAATCAACATTTTTGGTACTTTACATGAAAAAATCAGCGAAATGGCTATGTTTTTTCTTTATTTATTTATAATAATATTTATTTATATATTTTTAATAAGTCAGAACAAATGTAAATGAAAAAATTAATTTAACTTAGTTATAGAAAAGAAACTAAAAAAATATATTGTTTGAAGTCTTTGTTACTTTCAAGTCTGAGCAATTTTGCACGGCTCTCTAATGTCGTCGCCATAACAGCCTCTACATTTTCCGGTATCAGTCGTTTGGAAAAGCTAGCTAGCAATTGAACGTGTCGTTCCTTGTATATGTGATGGAATTTTTGGATCATTAAACGTTGAAGCATCTTTCTTTAAATATTCTTTCAATGCTTCGTACGGAATGCTTCGCGTGAATGGTGTTTCAAATACGTTATTTATGTCATTCATATTGATCATTTCCGTGTAACTTGTGCAATTAAAGTTTATATCCGGTTTTTTATAAGCTCTAAGTTGCGTTGGGTCGTCAACATCGGTTCGTTAGCGTAGAATTATCTTGATAGCACAGTCGCGCTTTTCTTTGCTATCGTCAAACGACATTAATAACAATATATTTTCCGAATGCGCATAATATGAATTATCTGTAATTACTTGATTGACAATTTTGCGTAAACGAGGTTCTAGAAATCATGACCAAGTAATGAACTTGAAAAATAATGCACTACAGTACACGACAGAGCTGTAGTACTTGATACTGAAGTACATTGGCACATAACATTTAATTATAAATTCAACCAGAGTTCTTAAATTTGCGTCTGGATTTTCCGTTGTCACATATAATCGTAATAATCTAGCGGCCTTGGAGAGCCAGCGAGAATAAACAATTTTGCCTGGTTTGATGTTAGCCAGATCCAGCGAAACTACACCGCTAGAAATTGCATGGGCCATATCGTATAAGTATTTCGAATCGGTGAAAAATTCAATTTTTTCTGCAGCAGGGGGCATGTTTTTCAACTCATTTTTCTGGAAGCTGTCCACCACCTGAAAATATATGATAATAAAATAATTAAAAATGGTTGACAATTATATTAAATGCGTGATAGCAATAACTTACCGGAAGAGTTTCACAAGTTTCGATTTGACGGCTTAGTTTTCCGGTTGCCGATCTTGGTCCAGTGCTGGTTCATTTTTCCAAAGCTTCAAACAAATGCCGCAACGGCAGTTCATTGAAGTGTAGAAGGCAAACGAACCAATGCAATGGTCTTTTTAACAGCAATTCGAATCGTCGTATAATTCCACCGTGTGGGCCAGTATTTGTTGGCTCACCGTCAGTGCATATTCCAATTAATGCATCCAGTGATTTTTTTCTATCATTGATAAAATCATTTAATTTGATTGTTTTGTATTCAGCGGTGTCATGTTCCAGTCTTACGTAACCAATAAGTTCAGAATTGGGTTCTCTCAAAATAACAAGATGAGGTTCTTTTACCATCCTAGTATGATACTTCCCATCAATTTTAGCTCTCGTTAAAGTATTATCCTTTCTGCCATCGAATGAAAACGCTACCAAATTGGTAGCATCTAACCGTTTGCGACGCACTTTTTGTCTGCATTTCTCTTTTTCTCTGCGAACTTTTGATTTATTTATAATGAGAGGTTTGCCATGCGTGTCTTTCATTTCAAAATCTTGGAAAAGAGCTGCTGCCAATGCTGATGCTACTCTGTCAGGCAAAACAAATCTGTCACATATCAAGGCAAAGTTAAAGCAATCGTATCTTGTATTAGGTTGTTTGTTTGTCGTATCTTTCTGTGTATTGCGATCTTTCTGTGTATTGTGATCTTTCTCTGTTATCCATATCTTCTTGAACCGATGGCGGTGCGTATGTTGAATCATCGGGATATTGGTATGTTGGCATTGATGACATAGACGCTGCTCCTTGCTCTTCTATTTCCATCATAAATGCATCCACTGTAAGTCTTTTCTAATTATGTTGATGGTGCAGAAAATCTTTGAGGCGTTCTGGAACCAAGCCGCATGCACATGGAGCTGCCGTCAAATCGCATTTCCATGTTCCAATGTAAAAAATTGTTTCCAGAGATTTTACATACTCTGGAAATTGCTGGGTTAGGTTATTTCTCTTGGTTTGGTCTTGATATTTGTCAAGTAATCTATTCAATTTATTAAATACACTTTTTTTCTGCATTATTTCCATACCAAGTTTTTCCCAAATTCCAACCAACTTATTTTGTACTTGAATAGTGAACGATGTATAGGAAAACTTTTTTTGTTCTGTTTTAGCACTTTCGCTTAAGTAAAAATAATATCTCAAGAAATCCAGATGGGTTGGTAAATTAAAATCAGTCAAATCACTAGACACACCAAAAAAGGTAACATCATGCCTGGGTATATGACTCATTGGGTTTTCGATAGTTCTTGATGTTGTTGTTGCTTCATCTTGCGTACAGGATGGTGGATTCATTGTAAACTTTTTGATTTGGAATGGTCACATCACTTCTTATTTTTTTTGAAATTATTTTTTTATCTGAAATAAGCACACTTCGAGTTCTTCACAACGACCTAGTCCTTTCACAAAAACTGTTGCGTTATATATGGTCTACAAGACGAGGCAATAATAATGAAATGGTAATTTCAATTCTACCTGTAACCGATTTTGTTGTCAAAACTGCATGTATATTATACGTTAGTGAGGGTAGGCACTCTAAATGGGTCAAAGACGGATTTTTCAAAATTTGACCTAAAATAAATGTTTGACTCAAAACTTGGAACATCAGAATTCGTTTTAGAGGTATAGTTCCTCGGGCAAACTTTTTTATTTTGATACCTAGAATACGATTTTCACTGAGCAGTGGGCGATTTTTTTGCCTCCTCACAAATCGACCCGGCCGCTAATTATGTTGTTATCATAGTTGATGCTGGTGTGGACGTCTTCTTCTGTTACCGTTGATTTAGAAATATTTTTCAAATTTGTTGTTGTGGTGAGGTGTTGTTGACTTTTATTGTTTTGCATATTAATTTAGTCAAATAAATTATAGCTATTATATCTACTGAAACTAACTGTTTTAAAACTTTTATGATAAAAAAATATTTTTTTTGTTGACGGTCGCCATATAAAGAATAAAGACAATGTGTTGTTCTATCAAGTCTTAAAAACTGATTAACTTTTATTCAAATTATTTTCATACTTATAGCTATCAATTTCATTACATACCACAAATCTTAAAGCTAAGCGAATTTGAGGGTAAGAGAAAATAGACAAATACAAAAATTTGCAATAAATGGAGTCATATGAACCAATTGTGTCATATGATTTCATGGTGTCGTCTCACTCAATAGTATGAGAACGTATTTATCAATGTGCATTTTTAATGCGTCCCATAAAGGGTGTAAATACTTTCCACTAAATATCAATAGTCTACACAAATTTTTAACTAGTAAATAATATTAAATATATCAAAGTAATTGATTTCAAAAAATAGCAACGTAAATTATCACTAATTCCTTAAGATTTAAAAATATGTATGAAAAACTAGAATTTTTGACAACTTGGTTAGCCAAGTTGCTTAGGAGCACACGTGCACATACTTACTTATGGACATGTATATAGGCAGATGTGGCAAAATTAGTATCAGGTAATCTGCGCATAATCCATTAAGCCTAATTGAAGACACAAATGAGCATTATAAACACACACTGTTATTTTGGTTGGACACGATACAAGTAGACGATCAATTTGTTTGTTAATCTCTTTCTCGATATTTTCCAAATAATTGTGAGGCAGATTGGTGACCGGAAAAGTAGTTCGCTATTAAATTTTTTGTTCTGTTCTTTTTCTCTTTAAAATTGCAAAATTATTTTTGCTGTTAATCTTTTTTTGTTCTTTATTCTTTCTTAAATTATAAAATTATTTTAGCATTGTGTTTGCATTAATAAATTTATATTTTTCATTTTGGGTTGTTTCAACGAAACACCTTTTTTGCAACGTCTGACTAAGGCAAACGAATTTAACAATCATTTTATGTTTTAACTAGGTTAAACAGCTAAACAAAAAAAAAAAAATACTTGTAATAATTAAAGGTAGTAAAGAAATGTCTCTTATTCACTCAACTTTCGGCATTAACAATAAAAAGTTCACAGTCCGCGTAGTTTTTAACAAGCGCGTGTTAACAAAAAACTTGTTTTGATTTTTTTAGACGGACTTGCGATAAGTTTGGTCCAAAATAGTTAAACTGGCGCCCGAGCAAAAAAATAAAATTTATCCTTGTACATCGCGAATAGTGTAAAGAAAGAGGCCCCTTAGTATCCTTTTCTGAAAAAAGGACGAGTAGAACGTAAGCCGCTTTACCCGCGAATATAGACTATAAAGTCTCAAAGTTACAATTAAAAAAAAAAAGTTATAAAAACATTATAAAGAAAAAACACTTTAATCTTTAAAGATTAATCTTTAAAGAAAACAAAACTTAAATTTGTATAGTGAAAGAGACTAATATTGGATGGAAAAAAAAGTTACATCTACAAAAAAAAAATATTTCAAAGCACTAAGCTGAAAATAAAAGTGAAGTGAATATTGCGAAGTGACAAAAAACAACAGGATTTCGATTAAAAAAGTATTTGGGAACTAGGTAAAGCGACAACGACCGTCAACATCTTTAAAAAGAAAACTAAAGGATAATTCCAAGGCAACTAAAACCGTCAACATCTGTGAAGAATTTAAAAACAAAATTTAAAATTAAGTTAAAAATTAAAAGTTTAAAAAGTTATTTTAAGTAACAAATCTTCTGAACGAAAAAAAGAAGACCTTTTCTGATTGTTAATTTTCCAAATTTCATATTTATTTTTGGTGATAAATTTAATTAAGTTATAGAGATAAATCAATTATTTACCATTTTAATTTTTCGTGGGTAAAAAAAAGAAAGAAGGAGAAAAAACAAGTTAGAAATTTTTCCTTTTTAAAATGTTCCTTCTTTTCGGCAAAACGTAATAAGCAAATAGAGCTCAAAATGTCAAATCCTAATAATTTATTACGACCACCCGTTCTAAATGCATCCAACTCCAATCCTCCTGATGCACCTCGTAGGGTAGCACCCGCCCAATTTAATATGGCAGACCTTCGCTCGATTATTTTAGTAGTAAATAGCCAGGTACATGGAATGTTACAGGCATCACTGAATCCGTACGCTATGCACGCAAACGCGGTGGACCAAGTTGTAGACGAACAGCATTTAGGCGATTTAGACAGGATTTAGACAAGTGCCTCAGGGAATTTCCGGGTAACCCGTGGCATTCATAATATTATTAGGAACAAGATAGTGAGGAACGCGGACATCGCGTTTGAATCATATAATACGCCCTTGGAGTAGCCAGCGATCTACAAATGCTAGACTCTACATTACGCAAACAAGAGGGACGTATCAACTCTTGAATACCAAATGACAGGACTCATGCAAGGAAACTCGACAGTACAGTTATTCTACCAAACCGTGTACTCGCATCTGTCACTCATTTTGAATAAACTGGGCGGTCTAGATGTAGGAGAAGAAGCCGTTAACTTATTAACACAAACATACCGAAGTAAGGCACTCGACACCTTCGTGAGAGGCCTTAATGGCGACCTTCCTAGGTAGCTGGGCATGAGAGAGTCGGCCGACCTGCCACAAGCCCTTCACTTGTGCCTCAAATTATAGAATCAAAAATTCCGTACCAACCACGCCCAAAATTTAAATAGTCAATCCATAAAGAAAAATTACCAATATGCACCAACTCCCTCATACCAAAAAAATTAATACGCAGAAAAATAGACAACCATTCTACCCGCAAATTGCTCACATCCCACGCACCCAAAACCCGTTCATCGGGAGACCAAATAACAACGGAACTGGACAAAATCCCAATTATCAATCCAGACAGCCACCACCGCGGCCAACAGCACCAAAGCCACCAGAGCCGATGGATGTCGACAGGAGCATCCGTTCACAACGAGTGAATTATTCCAATAGACAAACCCAACATCAATTTTTGTGCAAATGGCCAATGAATCCACCTTCTCAACAGAATATCCAACTTTATAAGGCCCAGCGCACTTATCACATCGATACCGAAAACGCGCATGAAGTTGACCATGGCAACGTAGTGGGCGAAGTTGGGTCTTATTATCAGACGCTAGAAGAATATTATGATACCACCGAAGAAGAACTAAACGACATCTCGGATGGGGAATTGTATACAGAATTATTTGATATCCATTTTTTAGAATGACGAGGTCTTCGCTCCCATACTTTGAATGCCGAACGATGAGCGGCGAAAGTTCAAGCAAAAACTATATTCAGTCTAATCTTGTAAAAAAATGTGATACCTAACAATTTTTCTTTCTATGCAAGTCTGTTGCAGAGAACGTCCAAATAGATTCATACTCATACCTTAACTTTTTTGACCAGAACGACAAGCTTAAATTTTTCCTAGTGCCCATTCTTAAATCATTTCATGGAATTTTGGGTAACGACAGCTTGAAAGCATTAGATGCGCTCATATACACAAGCAAAAATTGCATGGTTATTCGACAAAAAACAAAAATTCAACTGAAACAACTCGTTAGTCAAAGCATAAATTCGATAAAGCTGCAGGACGAACAAGTTAATGGCAAATAGAAAGAAATCATAGAAGCTTTAGTTATCAAATTTCCCAAACTTTTGTCAGAACTAGATGAAAAACTAACTTATACAACGAAGGTAACAGCAGAGATTCGTACCTCAACTGATTCCCCACTCTATACAAAATGTTACCCTTACCCGGCTTCATTGAATACTGAAGTTGAGAATCAAGTTAAAAAATTCTTAAACGATGGAATCATACGACCGTCGAGATCCCTATACAATTCTCCAGTATGGATCGTCGACAAAAAACCGGACTCCCAAACAGTTTCGTATGGTGATATGACATATAGGAAACTGAATAGACTATAGGAAACTGAATTCTGTGTCAATCTCGGATAGGTATCCCATTCCGGAAATATCTAATGTCCTGGCAAAATTAGGGAACAGTAAATATTTTTCGGTCTTAGACCTTAAAAGCGGATTCCACCAAATCCCGCTTGAAAATACAGACATAGAAAAGACGGCATTTTCTATAAATAATGGTAAATATGAGTTCACTTGCTTACCGTTCTAAAGAATGCACCAGCGATCTTTCACCGAGCGCTCGACGATATCCTTCGCGATTTCATAGGCACATCGTGTACACTACGTGTACATCAAATACCATATTAAAGATATCGAAAATGTGTTTAAGACTTTAGAAGAGGCCAACATGAAGGTCCAATTAGACAAATGCCACTTTTTCAAACAGGAAGTGGAGTTCTTAGGATTCATAATATCACAAATGGGCATTAGGACTAACCCGAAAAAAGTCGAGGCGATAGCAAATTTTCCACAACCCCGAACTCTTAAGGAGCTTCGGTCCTTCCCAGGCTTATCCGGCTATTATCGGCCACTCACCGAAGAGAGTAACTCTACCACTATTCTCTTTACACACATTATTTACAACAATAAAGTACGAGTTGCAGCGACAAAAGTTGCACGATGTAAACTGGGTCTAAGAAGATTAATGTTACAATGCATGTACGAGGGTGGCTTTAATAGGGTTGATAAAAATATAATAAAATAAAACAAATATTTTCATGAACAGTATTATTTATCTTATTTTTAATTTTTAAGAAGCAAGCGCAGCGATAAGATGTGTTACGTTACAAATACATACGATAAAAAAAATTCTTTTAGTTTAATTGAATTAAACAGCTTCAAAAAGTTAACAGCTTTGTTGATATATACGAACTATGTATAAAAAACTTATTGCTTTGATTATATTTTATAGAATTATTACTTAAATATGAACTAATCTTTTAACGGTCTTTTAAATAATTAAACGATTTTATTTTTTTCTTTCGATATTTCGCTTTCCTGTGGAAAGCTACTTAAGGAAAAAATTTTTATATTTTTGAAAACAAAAA
Source organism: Trichopoda pennipes (assembly GCA_030448955.1). Taxonomy (NCBI): domain Eukaryota; kingdom Metazoa; phylum Arthropoda; class Insecta; order Diptera; family Tachinidae; genus Trichopoda; species Trichopoda pennipes. The sequence continues at coordinate 4,066,157 of JASKUP010000004.1, read as the reverse complement.
ATAAAAATATAAAAATTTTTTCCTGAAGAAGCTTTCCAAAGGAAAGCGAAATATCGAAAGGAAAAAAATAAAATCGTTAAATTATTTAAAAGACCGTTAAAAGATTAGTTCATATTTAATTAAATTAAAAAAGGTCGAATAAAAATAAAAGTAACAAAAGAATTATTACTTAATAATCAAAGAGGAAGGAAGGCAGGAATTAAACTTAAGGCAAATTATCCTCAAACTAACATTACTGAACAAGACAATCAACAGAGAGCTTTTTACGGTGTAAAATATATACCAGTAGTGCGATTCACTAACTTTTAACACTTTAAAAGGTGTTAACTTTAACCACACATTTTATCGTTTGCACTAACCACTATGTGATTCACTAACTCATTATTAACCACGGTAAACAGTTTTATATTTCTCTCTATTCAAATTGATATAACATGGCAACTCTGCCATGCGAAATGTCAAAATAGAAGAAAATAACAAAGAAGAATACAAAAAAACAAAAATTTGTTTACAAATTTCGAACAGTTTTGTGCAAAGTAAGTAAAAAATTAAAAATTTTTATTATTTTATTCATTTACTAAACGTTTTTAAATTAGAATGGCTAATACCTCCGTCAAAAGAACCCGTGCGTCTGCCGAGCAGCTAAGTCATATGGTTGACTTTATGGTAAGTAACCCGGGACTTGCTGGCGGCAAATTTAAAAAGCTGCATGGAAAACTGGAGTGTGATAAGAAGTGGAACGAGTTGTCAGAAACCCTAAATTGTCTTGGTGGGGCTGTTAAAGCAGTAAACCAGTGGCAGGCGGTAAGTGAACACATTTTAAAAAATATAGAAAAATATAAAATTGTTCATATTTAAAAAGGTTTGGAAGGAATTAAAAAGTCGTACCAGTACCAAAGTACGAGACCGAAAAAGGGAACAGGCGCTAACGGGAAATAGGCCGTTGAAACAAGAGGCCTTGAGTGAAATAGAAAGGCGGGTGATATCTATTATCGGCAACGATTACATTGAGGGCCATGCATCCGTTGCCGAAAATGTGCCAATGGAAGAGGTAAGTTATAGTGAAGTTAATATGTATGATTAGCTAAAGCAATTCTTTTTTCCATAAGAATCTGCAAATGCTTCTTGAAGATGGCGAGGAGATTGTCGTGCAATCGCCTTTCCTTTCAGAAGAAGCTATGAATTTGATGTGTGATACGCCAAGCACTTCCAAAAGGACACCACGCAGAGGGACGAAAAGAAAGCGAGCCGAGGATGATAGTGAAACAAAGAAGGAATTCTTGGAGATTGCAAAAAAACAGGCTGATGCTTTAAAGGTAGTTATTAAGTTAAGATAAATTATCATTAACAATGAATTTTTACTTGTATTTGCTTTGTTTTATTTTGATAGATGCTATCCGAATCTTTTGCTTCGAGTGTAGCAAATAACAAAATTATGGCCGATGCGATAAAAACGATGGGCGAAGGTCTGAAAGAAACTGCCACTGCGATTACTAATTTAAGCAATGTAATAAGCAAAATGTAAGTAACCCTGTGCATTAAAATTTTTGTTTATCTATCTACATATTAAAAAATCTTTTAAGAAACTATTATGAGTAAGGCTAACATGTTTTATTAACAATTAACAAGAAAATGTTAATGTAATAATGCAAATATCGAGTGACATATACATATGTACTATGAGTCTTATTCATAATAATTTATCAGAAGTTTAATAACGATCATTAATTTTTGGTTTCAGACTTAAAGAGTAACATATATAAGTACATGTACATATTTTTAATTTTTGTTATTTTATTTTAATTGTTATTGGTTCTTTGAAATTGTTGATCTCATGAATTGTTTATTATTACTACATTATTTTTTTTTTTTATTAAATCTTTTCTTTACTTGGCAATAATTATTTCTTAGGAAAAACCTGTGTTCTTTGTTTTCTATGTAAAATAATTTGCAATTAATCGCTCTTGGACACGTTTCGCAATTGAAGATGGTAGATTTTGATTTACCAAATCGCTACTTGAATGAGTCACTGAAGTCTCGAACTCTGTTTCATAGCTTTGGTCAGGTAAATTTATATTATGTAACGTTGCACAAGCGTTAACAACTTTTCCGGCAAAGCCTGGGTCATATAGCAGCATTCTTTGCTTAGATAAGCATCGCCAAGTTCCCTTTAGGACGCCGAACAGTCGTTCAGCAGAATTACGAGCCTTACACAAGGCCTCATTATAACGGAATTTAGAACTTCCTTCTAATTGGTTTGGTAGAGGAGTCATCAACCATGGTTCCAACGGGTATCCAGAATCTCCTGTAGATTTTTATTTGTTTTTTTTTTTAAATTGTTGGTTTTTGTTTTTGATGTAAAAATATTAAATTTACATACCAATTAAAAACATATTGTGGTTTCCGTTTTCGAAACTTCGCTGCATGACTCTTCGAACTGCAGAAGAGCTCCATATATAAGAGTCGTGTCGTGCTCCTGGGTATTTAGCATTTACGTTATAAATTTTCAAATTAGGATCACATATCTACACGTACATAAGTAAAAAAATACAATTTTATTGTTGCCTTTGTTGTTTTTTAAGCTGTACTTACCATTTGGACATTAATGGAGTGGTAGCCATGATGATTGACGTAAGCTTCTTCATGGATTTTTGGAGCTAATATAGCAACATGTGTGCAATCGATTGCACCAATTGTACCCGCAACAAAGGGTGAAGAAGCTGATGCAAAAATGCCTTTGCGTTTTGACGTTCTTCCTGTGTCATTGGGAACTTTATATTTTGACAAAACATTTTGTTGTTAATTGCATCAGTTACTCGATGTATACAACGACTTACTGATGACTGGCTCATGGATATACCCCACTGCTCTCCTACAGGCCGTTGGAAACATCCAGTTGCATAGAAACGTAAAGTCGCTAACACCTAAAAAAAATATTTTTTATAAAAACATTTGAGAATGCATACACATATATATATATATAACTGTTTTTCAGACGATATTCCAGTAATCCTAGAACCTTTCAAAAGGCCATCTAGTTGTGACACAATTTCTTCCGCCAATTCCAGACTTACACGGTAGAGTTTTTTAAATTCTGTTGATGCCAACTCAAAAGGATCATCTGAATCACGAAGATCACGACGGTTGACTAAAGCAGCATTATCAAATGGCTCATTCTCCAATAAATCGTAGACTAAATACTCCAAAGCCATTATATTCAACGATTGTTAGGTTCACAGTAATTAAACACTTTTTTAAACGGATTAAACCACACAAAAAATTCTGCTGTTAATAAACCACAATTTGTTTTGTTAAAAATAACAGCTGACTGAAACAACTGACTTTAAACACCAGTAGATATCGTTTAATGTGTTAGTGAATAGCAAAATGGTTAATTTTGTGGTTAACATTTTTAAACGAAACAATTGTGGTTTAAAAAGCATAGTGAATCGCACTACAGGTTTGACTGACAGCAAAAGCTTGAAGTCAATAATAAAAACTGATAAAATACAATTTTCATACAAACCAAACAGCACATTGAACAGAATATTCACGAACATGAAAGATCAAATAGAAAAACAAGAACAATGCAATGTAATGTATGGAATAAAGTGCAAAGGTTGTGAAAACGAAAGCTGTAATCTAACATACATTGGAACAACGAAACGAACATTGGAGACAAGAATGAAGAAACACAAAAATGATATTACAAAACGGAAAGAGACAACAGCATTATCACAAAACATAATTAAGACTGGACATGAAGCTGATTTTGAAAAAGTCAAGATATAGAATCCAGGAAAAGGAAAAGGCACACAATAGAAAGTCTACGCATTCAACAAAACATTGACAATACTATGAATCTAAAAGAGGACACAGACAACATAAACACAAACTACAGTGTTGCAATGGCTAACAATTAAAGGTTTATAATAAATTTAAGTTGTGTTTGTTTTATTTAAATTTAATTGTTTTATTTTTATTAATTGTCAAAAAATATATAAATGTAATTAATGGTATATTGTAAGTAATTTATTTTGGTGTGTTAAAATTGTAATAAATTAAGATTTTAATTTTTAAATAGACGAAGCCCTTGAGGAAGTCAACAAAAAATTAACGAAACGTTGGGCAAAAGTGAGATAAAAAACTGTTTTTTTATTGGTAAAAATATATTAGGCCTGATTAGCTAAAGCTTATGAAATCAACAACACAAAATTTTTGGATTGGCCAATTAATATAAATGACTAAATCTAAGACTTATTCTGATTCGTTTATTATTGAATTAACATATTGAATATTATATATATTTTTGTAATTAATCGACTTGCAAGTAATTAACACTTCTAAAAGTAATTGGTCTCAAAGCGCGGTTATTGTGAATTAATTTCCAAGTTTAGCTTAACAAAAACCAATACACCAAAAGAAACCCGGTAAAAATGTACTTTATAAAATGATAGTCACTTGCTGTTTGTCTCGCAATGTCGAAAGAACGTCTAATTATAAGTGCTGAATTCTTTTTCAATAAATTAAAGGAAAAATTATGTAAGTTGGAATTGCTCAACCCAGGTAAGTTTATTCATTTATAAACCTTAAAATTTCCCCATCCTTCCTGCATTGGTACGAGATTGTTACCAATAAACTATTTCTGTCTCCAGAAATAGTCGCTTAGAGGGTTTCTACCCCATTTAACGCAACGGATTTAATATTTTCCCGAATATATAATATACATATGTAAGTTTATACCACAAATAAACCAGATTCCTTAGAACTGACATAAAATTTGCACTTAACATTTGCAATCAACCCCTTTATTGAAGAGAGCGGATATAGAGTGGCATCCTAAAAAACAATGAGAAAAAGCAAGCAGCTTTACATGCAATATATACCCACTTCTAAACAAAAATTTATTTGACAGTTACAAAATAAATAAAAAATATTTGTTGGCAAACTTTAAAATTGTTAATAATTGTTAATAACATTAAATGGGTAGGTAAATTAGATTAAATTATTTGAAGGCAAACTGGGAGCATTGGCTGCAGGAAAATAAGCAGAACTGAAAACAAATTGGTAAGTGTTAAAAGACGTGCGTCGATAATCGTGGTCCACTTATATTTTGAATAAAAGAAAAAAACAAACAATTTCACTGAGTTTAATATAATGCTTCTCTTTATTAAAGTTATTTTTAGTATGAACCACGAGATTAATATTTTAATTTTTTATGACCAGTCACGAGTAGCATGCTATAACTTGTGTTGGTTTTTTCTAGAATCTATTTTTTACAAAACAAAGCGTATGTATGATTGTATAAGTAATAGATTTTAAAGTAAAGTAATAGATTATAAAGTTAAGTAATAGATTATAAAGTGGCGTGACATTGCCCCCCGTAGTTTGACAGAAAGTATCCTCGTCGTCAAATTCTGGTGAGGAAGCCACGTCCAAAACTGCAAGTATAACTACAGGCCTTTCCATAACGCCATGTGTTGTAAGCACTTTCGCACTTCTGACTTGTCCGTCTTTTGCCAATCTCATTTCAATAACTTTTCCTTGTGGCCAAGTATTTCGAGGAAGCGAAGGATCAATTACAATTACCACATCCCCCTGACATGTTGCCTTTTGTTTGTCGAACCACTTAGAGCGGCACGTTATTGTAGGCAAATATTCTGTTAGGCATTTTTTCCAAAAAAAATATTAGCGAACTGTTGCGACAGAAGCCAGTTTTGTCGTAAAATTATACTACTATCATTGCTGCTGGATAATGGTTTCAGGCCACTGGAGCTACCCGCAAGAAAATGGTTGTGAGTCACAGCTTCCCTTGTTGTATCATCCACGGGAACGTAGGCAAGTGGCCTAGAATTTATAATATTTTCCACTTCTAGTAGCATACTTAATAACAGATCATCACTTGGAGATCTTGAGGGCATTATTTTGTACAAAATTGTTGTAATGGAGCGCACCAAGCGTTCCCATGCACCTCCCATATGAGGAGAGCATGGCGGACTAAATTTCCAAATCGTTGTGGTACTGGTAAAGGTCATAATAAATTCATTCTTGTCGACTTCTGTCAGTGCTTGACGAAGTTTATGTTCTGATCCAATAAAGTTTGTACCATTATCACTGAAAAATTTACGTAGAATGCCTCTTCTTGCCATAAAATAACGGATGGCCAATATGCATGAAGCAGTAGTAAGTGAGTGCGCCACTTCTGTATGTACGGCTCTTATTGTTAAGCATGTAAAAAGAACACCGTGACGTTTTTCTTTGTGGCGGTTTACCGTGACCAATATTGGGCCAAAAAAATCAACACCAGTGTATGTAAATGCGGCAGTATAAGAAGCAAAACGAGCCCTGGGTAATTTTGCCGTTTGAGGAGCTCTTGGAGTCGCGTTGTAAATCTTGCACCATTGACATTTTCGGATTGTAGATTTAAAAACTGTTCTTAGCTTTGCAATTGAATATTTTTGCCGAATTTCATTGATAACCGTTTCATGGTTCATGTGATGGTATTTTTGATGATAGTGAAGAAGAATTAGACCAGTCATGTAGCAAGTTTTCGGCAATATTATTGGTTGTTTTTGCTCCTGAAATATGTCTGCGTCGTTTTATCTACTGTCTGCTCTCAAAACGTTACTTTCATCTAAAAATGGAGACCTTTTGTAAATATCACTTGATTTCGGAATGAGTTTTTTACTTCTGGGGCAGGAATCTTCCATACTATATTGTTTATTTTATGCCTGTTGATATAAATAGCATTTTGCCTTTACTAACTCTTCCTGAGAAAACTCGCTCTTTTTATGATTTTTTGTTAAGCAGTTTTTTATAAAACCAAAGACAAAGACTGTAGTACGTAAGATGCGACTCCATTTAGAAAAGCGGTTTTGCAGTATTAGGGGGTCTGACGCAGAAATTTTAAGATTAATATGAGTTATTTCCTCCAAAGTTGTTTCTAAAATATCGTGTACTACCGGCCAGTCGATTTCCTTTTGATAAAGAAATTCAAGACCTGAGAACCACCTGTTAGATTCACGAACTTTTGTTTTGAAGTTATCCATCGTCACTCACTAAAAGATGTCAATTCTAGAATCTCTGAGACTCGAAAAACTACAAATTGATTATACTTACGATGGTCAGAGTTGATCCAGCTTAAAACGGTTTTGGGATCTGACCAGAAAAATTTGTTCGAAACTTTGATTTTGTGTTTTGTGCAAATAAATTTTGCAAACCTTGCTCCAATTAACGCTGCCATGAGTTCCAACCGCGGTATAGATGTTATTTTTATTGGCGCAACTCGGGTTTTGGAGCCAATAATGGAACAAGTTATTGCTTCATTCTTAGCCATGCGAAAATAAGACAAAGCGGCATAATCATCCTTGCTTGCATCAACAAATGTATGTAACTGGACCTCAACTTCATCGTAAGTTGCCATTGCTTTTAGATAGCATCGTGTAATTTAAATTTTTTCAATACTTGGCAGAAAGGTAATCCATAGGGTCCATTTGCCCATTAATTCGGGGGGAATTTCCTCATCCCAGTCTGCTTTTCGCCGCCATACTTCTTGAAGTAAAATTTTTACGTACATAATAATGTTGCCAATTAAACCCAGTGGATCGTAAATCGACATTATTAATCGAAGCATCTCTCGTTTGGTTGGCTTAATTTTTCTAGAAAATATTTCGGTTTTGATAAATCTTTCCGAAATTTTAAAAGTAATAACATCCTCTTGATGTTCCCAAAAAACTCCCAGATCTTTTCGATTCGATTCTCCCGAATGAGATTTAAACACTTCGTAGTACCAACGTTTTCCTCTGAGATGGCATTCAAAACATCTTTGTTATTAGAAATCCAATTTCTAATATTAAAGCCACCTTGACGATGAATAAATTTAACGTCTTCAATTAAATCAATAGCCTCTTGAGAAGTGTCGTCTGAGTACAATAAATCGTCTACATAATGGGTCTCTTTAATAACTTCTGCAGCTTTAGGAAATTGATTTTCAAATTTTTCAGCATTTAAATTTTTAACGTATTGAGAAATGCTTGGGGCACATGTAGCCCCGAATATCATTACATCCATACCGTAAACTTCAGGTTCTTTACTTTGATCGCAATTACGTCATAAAAAGCGTTGGGTATTTCTGTCTTCTGGACGTATAAAAACCTGGTGGAACATTTCTTCAATATCTCCACATATGGCAACAGCGCTTTTACGAAATGAAAATAAAATAGCAGGAAGCGATGCTAGCAGATCTGGGCCTTTTAATAGGAATGAGTTTAAAGATAAACCATTTGTTGTCGCTGCTGCATCCCAAACGACTCGCGACTTCCCTGGTTTATTTTTATTAAAAACAGAAAAAATAGGTAAATACCAAATTTTACCAACAATATTAATTTCATCTGTGTTCAGTTTGCGGATATAACCCTTTCGTAAGTAATTTTCAATTGTTGTTTTAAAAACCTCCTAAAGCTGAATATTTTTCATTAATTTACGTTCAAGATAAAGCAATCGTTTCATTGCCATAGAAAAACTATCTGGTAGATTCATAATATCAAATTTCCACAACAGAGGAGTTTCATAATTACCATTTGCCTTTTGGCGTGTATGCCAATGTACTAACAATTGGGTCTTTAAAAGATATTCCTAAGATTTCAGGGGAATAACTGAAACTTTTGTATTAACTCCTAAAGAACTGAGTAAGAGTTTTTAAATTATTTTCATTAACCTTTGGTGTTAATTTTATTCTATCTTTTACAGAATTTATGATTTTTGACCAAATAACATGTAGAGCATTTGCATGATGCGAGGTACATTAGGTGGGTGCACTAACATATGCTGGACGCTGCGGTATGCATCTCCTTTAAGAGCCTTGCTAATACGTAGAAAATTTTCGGCATTGGAGAACGCACAGGCCGCACTTGACCACTCGTAAGTGGAGTAAAATATTGGCCATTCATCGGGTTGGCAAAAAAATATTGGGAGCTCTTTTGGAAGTGACTGCCGAGAACTAAGGTGACTTTGGTTTAAAGCAATTGGGTGGTGAAGTTGAAGTGATGGTTATGGTGTGGTATTAATAAAACTATAATTTTGTGGCTGTGGAATAAATTTCTGCGGAAGTAATTTAAATAAACCTTGTGGATTATTATTATTATTATTAATTGTATTAAAAGAATTAAAGGCTGGTCCGTTTTCGCCAGTAGTGGCAGTAGGGAATTTTGGAAGCTGCATTCTTTGTTGACAGAATTTATTTGAAGCAGTATTTGTTGTAAAGTTTGGTTCACCATATGTTGTTCTAGAAGGATTTATAGAAGCGAAACCGACCGGTTGTTGTATAAAACTTGTAGAATTTGGTCTTATTACGTTTGGGTCGATAAAATTCGCCGAACAATGCTTAACATTTCTAGAAGAATTATTTGGTATTGAAGTGGAACAATTAGTTTGCCCCAGCAAAGGCATATTTTGCATTGTGCTGCTGAGAGGTTCAATAGACTTTTGCATACCACCAGTGTCAGTTGTGAGGTTATGTACAGCGTTTGTGTCGGAGACTGGTGGTTGATTATTTATCTGTAAGTTGCTACTATTAGTGTGAATATTATTGACAGCATGTTCTGCAAGTAAAGCGGATCTATCAGAAGTTTCATTTGTTAAGTATGAGGCTCGATTGAGAGTAGAGTTACTAACATCATTAGTGATTGTGGCCAAAGTATTATCAGATCGACATTTAGTAGAGGAGGTATCATTGAGAGCTTCAGCTTCTTCAAGAAGTTTATATCTTTTATCTATATATTCCTTATTGAGTTGCCGCTCTTCTTCTAGCCTTTGCAGTTGTAACTCAAATAATCGAGACTGCGAGGCACAAGAACGATTTGAAGCCCTACTTGAGATGCTTAATGATGGTGATTGAGACCGTATAGCTGAACGAGAACGACATTTAAAAGTATCGTCTTCAGCAGCCTCCATACAATTTTTATGAAATTTATTATGGCAGACGCGGCATATAATCATGTTTTCATCAGAGGGATTTTGGCATTGTGTGCAAATTTGATTTTGCTGATCCGTTGACATTGAAAAAGACATTTGTACTTACTGCGAGATTGGCAAGTTAAGCAGATCTAGAAACTTCTTGTTTGATGAATTGTTGTTTTTGGAAACAGTGAAATCCACACAGACTAGCAGGCTGGAGCGCTTGAGGTACTTCTTTCGATTCAGTAAATTCCACACAAATTGGCAGGCTAATGCGCTTGAGGTACTTCTTTTTCGGTGATGGCCGCAAATGAATTTCAAAATGAAATTTATTATGCAGATGTGGCAAAATAAATTTCTTTAATTATAAAAATAATTTTAAAATGTTAAAAGACGTGCGTCGATAATCGTGGTCCACTTATATTTTGAATAAAAGAAAAAACAAACAATTTCACTGAGTTTAATATAATGCTTCTCTTTATTAAAATTATTTTTAGTATGAACCACGAGATTAATATTTTAATTTTTTATGACCAGTCACGAGTACCACGCGATAACCTGTGTTGGTTTTTTCTAGAATCTATTTTTTACAAAAGACAGTTATATAAAACGTGCGATCATTTTTTTAGAACATATAAAAAGCGTATGTATGATTGTATAAGTAATAGATTTTAAAGTAAAGTAATAGATTATAAAGTAAAGTAATAGATTATAAAGTAAAGTAATAGATTATAAAGTAGCGATAACAGTAAGTATTAGCTGCAATTGAAATGTTCATTAGTTTGTTAACCCTCAAATCACCCTCAAAATAACTTACGTTAGTTACCCGTGTGTGGTTTTTCACACATATGCAACGTCTATGTATTTTGCTGAAGGAACATAGTTCTTTTTCAGTCAACATCATGATTTTTTATGAGTATTAATGGCATATTTATTTTATATATCGTTTTATTTTTCATTAATTTATGTTCAATACATTTTTCACAAACATTGCGGTTATGGGCACGCTTACAAACGCCCTTTTTGCAAAAATGCACAACCTATGGTGAATATAATTTTTATATACTGACTTTTCGCTATAACAAATATGACATCGAGATTATAGTAGGAATAGTTTGTTGCTTTTTTGAAGGAATTTCGAACGATTGCTATAAGCTCTGCTCAGCTCTAGATAGTTCAGAGACTGGGTTATTGAGCCACTGGGTTCATCCACTAAATCGCTTTGGTTGATAGCAGAAAGCACAGATACTGCTAATGGAGTTCTTAGTACGCCCTTTCGTACTGCTATGTAAGGCTTTGCGAGAGATATTCCAAGCTCGCGTAAAAAAAACTCGACGTACAATTGGTTTGTTTAATTTCCAATTTGGATTTAGATCTTTAAATATAATGTACGCATTTAAAGCTGATATTTTAACCATGTTTGAGAAAACAGCAACTGGCCATCTATTTGTTTTTCTTTTTGAACTATAGCACGATAACATATTGTCCACGGTATCCACGCCTCCTATAGAATAAAGTTGTAAAGCTGAAGATCAATAAAGCTAATATAAAACGAACCTTTAGTTTTGTTGTAGAATTGAATGATTTTTGGCAATTTTTTCGCATCACATTCTACTTCATTCGAATGATGCATTGTGCTTTGCAGTACTACTCAGTTATCCTTTCTCCCCACATACGACACATACGCTCTTTTTCTCTAATTTGAGTCGCTAAGTTTTTTCACAATTGTAAGAACAAGGCGCGGGCAAGCCGTCTTAAGTATGGCGGAAGAATTCGTTTTTGATTCGGATGATTTGGTGGCGTTTTGTTGTGAGTTCGACAATATTCCTGTTAACGATCTTACAGATTTAAATCTCGAAGTATACTTTCAAGATCTCAACAAGCGGTGAAATAATCTTGAAAGGTCATACAAACAGCTTTGTATTAATAAGGATGAACAATTCAAGAAAGAGGTTGTAGAGTCTGCCCGAGGTAAATATTTAACGTGTACACGATCCTATCATAAATGCAAGTCCAAGATCATAGATATACAAAAAAGCTTCGTATCTCTCAGGCTACTCAACCAAGTTTTACTGGAGATAATTTAGCCCACGTCAAAGTCCCTCCATGTGACACGGATATTTTTTACAGTGGTTATGAAGAATGGCCGTCCTTCCGTGAAATGTTTACAGCCATATACATCGACAATCGAAGAATTCCTGCCGTACATCTAAGGTTAAAAGTTCAAGGACAGGTGGGTGGCCTAATAAAGAAATATAAGTTGTGCTCAAAAAATTTTTTTCTGGCGTGGGACGAATTGAGAGACAGATACGAGAATCAAAGAATTCTCGTAAAAAATCAAATTAAGATTCTCCTTAATCTGCCCCCTATCATATCTGAATGTAGTGAAGCTATTCAAAACATTCAAAGTACAATTAATGATTGTCTCTCAGCGATAAAGGCTCAAAATGTACCGATAGGTGAATGGGATCCTTTTATTGACATTCTGTGTTCTAGTAAGCTTCCAACAGAAACTCTGTCATTGTGGGAACAATCTCTTGAGTCTCACAGAAAATTAGTTAAATGGGAACAGATGGATAAGTTCGTGTCCCAAAGATGTGAAGTAGTGGAGCGATTGGAATCGCGTAACCATGAATCGCAACAGAAAGCCCAAGAAACTACCACAAAAAAAGCATATCATATGCGGATACTATTTAGTACCCTTGCAAGATTTGCAATTTAAGTCATCCCTTGATAAGTTGGCCTCAATTTTTAAGTTATTACCCTCAAACTCGAAACCACTTTGTATCCAATAACAGGATATGTCTTAACTGTTTAGCTTACAGTCATCTCCGCAAAGACTGCCCAAGTAAATTCACGTATACACACTGTATTCTTTACTACACTTTTTTAGAGCTCCGCCTTCTAACTCGACCTCAGATAATTCGGGGAAAAGCAAACTCGAAGTCTTAACACCAATCAAGGAAAGAAAACCTTTTCCAATCACTTTTCATATGTCTCTAACCAAAATGAATACTTTCAAAGAAAATACTTTGCTTCCAACAGCGATAGTACAGATTGAGCATCAAAAGGAAAAATTTAAAGCACGTGCCTTCTTAGATCAAGGCTCTGAAAAAACATTTATTTCAAGAACACTACAACAGCAATTAATGCTACCAACAGAATCAGAAGCGTTCGAAATTTCAGGAATAGGAGGACAAGTAATAGCACAAACCAATTCCCTATATAAAATTACTCTTTATTGAGAAAACAACAATCAATATATTGATGTGAAGGCGATAATAGTTCCAAAAATAACACGAATGTTACCCAGTTTTACGCCTTCTAAAACGGATATTCCTATCGATGTCTTGATGGATATTGATCTTGCGGACCGCAATTTCGATTCGCCCGGCCATGTTGACCAGCTTACCGGCAGTAACATCATTCCGCAGATTCTCGTGGAAGGAATTAAGAATATTTCTCAATCTCTCATAGCTCAATCTACTACATATTTTTGAGTGGATTGTTAGTGGCTCTATTAATAGTGAATTTGTTTCCTCGTTTTCAATTGGTGCGAGATTACTTTCGACTCCATAGGAGACCAGCTGAAAAAATTCTGGGAGCAAGAAGAAATACTAGATCAACGACCGATATCTAGAAAGGATGAATTTTGTGATGATCTTTACCAGAAAATATCTGTTCGAAACGCTGAAGGTCGTTACATAGTAAAACCCCCTTTTAAATCTAAATTTCCACGAGAAATATCATTAGACGCTGCTCGGTTTGCAGCAATGGCCTAATATTTACAGATGGAGAACTCCTTGAAAAGAAAACCCGAACTGGCTGAAACCTACAAAAATGTTTTGAAAGAGTATTTAACATTGAAACATTTGGAACCAACGGTTTCATCGGAAAATGTCTCTCGTTACGGATTTAATTCATTTTACTTGCCCCACCACGCAGTGGTAAAACCACATAGCCGCAGTACCAAGGTTAGGGTTGTTTTTAACGCCTCAAAACGATTAACTTCAGCGTTGTCCCTTAACGATGTTTTGCATGTGGGCCCTATCCTCCAAGCTGACTTAATGAAACTAATCTTGAAATGGCGTCTTTATAAATATGTCTTTAGTGGTGATATAGAGAAAATGTATCGCCAAATCCTAATCCGTAGGGAAGTTTCCCAATATCAGCGAATCCTCTTTCGTCCATGCCCAACTGGGCGTCTTCAGGATTTTGCTTTAAAAACAGTTACTTTTGGAGTTAACTGCTCTCCATATCTTACCATTAAAACCAAAATACAATTGGCCTGTGATATATATATATATATATATACTCAAGAAGGAAACTTATGTAGATGATGTATTATCAGGCGCTCACGATATACAATCTGCAGTAGAATCATTGTCACACCTTATTTCAGTTCTATGATCTGCAGGAATTCCTTTAAAAAAGATATCTTCTAACTGTCCTGCAGTGTTAAATTCTGTTCCCAAGGAATATCTGATAGGCTCCGAGTTTCTCAAATTCAGTAAAGTTACTACGACTAAAACTCTAGGAGTTCAATGGAATGCATTATCTGATCGCTTTTCATATACTTTTGAGCCAATTTCACCTTCAAATTTTATTACTAATCCTCTCAGAGGTCAGCTTTTCGATCCCGCGGGGTGGATTTCCCCGGTGGTAATACAAGCCAAAATTTTATTACAACAACTTTGGATAGACGGCACTAGCTAGATTGAGAATGTAAAACCAAGCATTTTAGTAAGCTGGGGAAAGTTTGCCGAGAATTTATCCCAAGTTTCTAATTTAAAAATACCCCGATAGATTAATTATACGCCTACACGTTTGATACAAATTCACGGTTTCTGCGACGCTTCGGAAAAGGGTTACTGTGCAGCTATATATATTCGAGTTTAAAATGGTGAAAACATCACTTCTTATCTTTTCGTATCCAAGACAAAGGTCGCCCCTATAAATCCAGTCAGTTTTCCACGGCTAGAGCTATGTGGGACTGTGTTACTGTTTAAGTTAGTGCGGCAAATGAATAATTTTTTATACTTTTGCAAGTATGAGTTGTTTTTATGGACAGATTCTTCCATTGTTCTAGGTTAGTTGGGAAAACCGCCAAATACTTAGAAAACGTATGTGGCAAATCGAACTGCTGAAATAATTAAAAATTTTGGAAATGTCTCTTGGCGCCATGTTTGATCTTCGAAAAATCTTGCAGATTTAGAATCTCGTGGTTGTGACGCTCACCAGCTTATTAACAACTCGTTGTGGTGGACTGGGCCAGTCTGGCTACAAAAAAACCTGAGGAATGGTCAAAGCCAATCGCATTTACGAAAAGAAAAAGATGAAGTCCTTTCATAAAATCACAAATGATGGCAACCAAATAGAGTCATGTGAGGAAAATGTGAATGTCGACCTTTTGTAGCGATTTTCGAAATGGGACAAGTCTATTAGAGTCATGACTTATGTAATTCGTTTTATAAATCTCACAAAAAAACGGTATCGAACACCAAAGAGCAAACAACTTTTCAGCTATAGAAAAGATTCAACAAATTGATAACAAAGAATTTTCAGCCACAAAAAGAAAATTAATTGTTCTCGCTCAACGTATTTATTACAAAAAGGAATATGAATTCTTAACAGACCATAAAAAGGTCCAAAGAAAACGATCCCTACTTCCCTTAAACCCATGCTTAGATACAAAAGGGATTTTGTGAGCTAATGGTAGAATATCCAACTCTGATATTCCGTATAAAGAAAGATACCCAATTATTATTCCAATCAACTCAGCGTATTGTAAACTTTTTATCGACTTTGTTCACAATAGCCTTTTGCACGCAGAGATCAGTTTAATGCTTAGAATTATAAGAGGAGAGTATTTTATTCCACGTTTAAGATCTGCCATTCGATTTACCATACGAAGTTGTACTACATGCATTCGATATAAACAAAGCGTAAAATCTCAGATAATGGGAAGACTTCCTACTGAGAGAAGTTCTTTCTCTTTACCTTTTACTTTACAGGTTTAGATTTCGCAGGTCCCTTTTCTATAGAAACCTCTTTAGTGAGAAATGCGTCGTTTCATAAAGGATACGTATTTATGTTCGTTTGCTTTTCCACAAAAGCACTTCATCTTGAGCTATGTTCCGACTTAACAGCGGGGTCTTTCCAAGCGGCCTTCGTCAGGTTCTTAGGTCGTCAAGGCTTACCTAAAAAGGTGATGTCGGATAATGGGACGAACTTTGCGGGTGCAGAACGGGCTGTTCGTGCCGAGTACGATGACTTTATCAAATCAGAGAAATATGTATCGCACACATGGGTGTATTATGGGAAGCCGGAGTAATATCTTTTAAAACGCATTTTAAAAAGGTGGCTCAAGGTACAAGATATACGTTTGAAGGGTTCTCAACTCTTTTAATACGAATTGAGGCAGTTCTTAATTCAAGACCTCTATCCCCTAGCCTTTCCCAAAACCGTTGGGAAAGGCTAAAATCGCTTCACCGTCAGTTTTCTCAGAGATGGAAAGATGAGTATCTTAAAGAATTCCAAAAGAGATACAAATGGCAGAATTCCGAGGGAAATATAAAAGTTGAACAGCTCGTTGTAATTAAAGATGACATCACCCCTCCCAGTGAATGGAAACTAACCCGAATAATTAAGGTTTATATGGGCAAGGACGGACTTGTCCGTGTCGCTGACTTGAAGACGCAAACTGGCGTTGTTACCAGAGCAATACTCAAACTGTGCGTCCTTCCTATAACCTTCACTGAAAATGAAGAAAACGAATGCTCTTATTTAGGTTTTATCCATTTCCTCTTATCATCTACACTTACCATCAATCATCCACACTCTATACATACTTACCAAACTAGTCATTTCAGTACTAATACTTTCTTTTCATTAACAGGCGTTCTAGAAATATAGATCTTCATTTATGTCTCATTTGCCGCCATTACCACCCACTACGATTTTGTAGAAGATTTTTAAGGATGTCTATTGAAGAACGTCAACGCCGGGTACGACAACACGGTTACTGCAAAAACTGCCTTGCGCGGTCACATCTTACCAAAAACTGCACTTCTGCTGCCGTCTGCCAGAAATGTGGATGGTTACATCATATTCTTCTTCATCGTCAAGGAATAAAATACCTGGAGTACGTCAAAAAAATCATGCTAATCGTACGTTGCACTCAGCGGATCGTCAGCAATCAGCGCGAGTATCTAAACATCGTACCCTACGTAATCGGCAAGTTCAACCAAGAAGTAGTATAACTGATCAACTTGTTGCCCACAACCGCGATTTGACCACCCCCTCTGCCAATCCGAAACGGATTCGCTTTGAAAGCCCTACAACCTTTACAAAAATTCCTATAATTTATTGGTCAAGGGGCCCAGCATATTTAAATGAATTAAACAGCTTCAAAAACTTAACAGCTTTGTTGCAATGTACGAACTATGTATAAAAAACGTATTACTTTATTTAAATTTTATAGAGCTATTACTTAATTATTATTTTATTTCAACCTTTTTACATGTAGATGATTTATTTTGTATAACTTCGGAAGATGCAGTGGACGATATTTTGTCAGAATTGAATAGTTTTCATGCGGATATTAAATTTACGATTGAAAGAGAGCTAGAATCTAAACTTCCATATTTAGATATATTGATAATAAGAAAAATAATAAGTTAGTATTTGATTGGTATAAGAAACCGACATCTTCTGGAAGAATTATTAATTGTTATTCCAAACATCCAAGAAAAATGATAATAAGCACGGCGAAAAATATGATAGACAGAATATTGATTATAAGTGATAGAGAATTTGATTTGAAGAATAAGGACACATTAGAGATATACTTACTGACAATGATTTTCCAGTAGAATTAACTAACTGATTAATTAGACAATATGGTAACTATAGGCATAATTTAGGAAATATTATGGCAGAACCAAAAATTTATAAATCATTATCTTATGTTCCTGGAAAGATTAAGAAAGTCTAAAATATATGACACTGATAGTTATATAAATGCACACAAAACATATAACACATTAAATAAATTATTTAGCAGTGTGAAGGATAAAATAGGGAAAAATGGAAATATCTGATGTAGTATACAGGACCAGGTGAACTGTGACAAAGTTTATATTGGGACAACAAAAAATAAACTTAAAATAAGAATATTACAGAAGACATCCTTATCTTCACATTGTAAGAAATATAATCATTATCCAAAGTTTGAGGAAGCATCAATATTAGATATAGAAAAAAACTATAGGAGATGTTATATATTAGAAATGTTAGAAATTGTTAATGTGCCAAATGTAAGGAGAGTAACTTTCAAAACAGACACAGACAATTTAGCGCAGAATTATAGGTACTTAATTCAAAAGACACATAATTTGTTATAATTATTTCATAAGAAAAAATTTGTTATTTAATTTCCATTTCCTTGTTTTTTGTATGTTTAAATTTTTGAAATTTTAATTTCGTATATAGTCATAGTCATATGTATTTACACACATTAAAAATTTTAGTATGCCTAGAAATAAAACAAAATATTGGTGCTTTACGAATAAATTTGCAAATGAAAACTTCTCAATAGTAAACCTAAAAATCTATAGATTATGCTAGTTGAAAATTTTTAGCAATAAAATTGATAGTTGTTGATTAAAAACACAAAACAAGTCTGCACCTCATCTTTCAAAATTATTTACACAAATTTATTTACATTCAAAAGTATTTACACAATAGAAAAATCATTATAAAACACCAAAAAAAAACACAAAAATAATTACTAGCCAGATAAATTTCCTTCACCATCTATGACAGCTTGTAGTCTAGCTGGAATAGATGCCATCAAATTGCGTACAAACTCGATTTCTAAACTGTTCCAGATATTTATTATTTCATCAATAGTTGCCTCTCGTTTTCGGCCCATTTGCTTAGATTTCTGCCTTTTTATGAATGCCCATACATTCCCTATTATGTTTAGATCTGGGCTCTGGGGTGGCCATGGAAGAACGCCTTGTCCAACTCGGTTTAAAAACGTTGTTGGTAACCATGCTTTGTGGCATGGAGCATTATCATGCTGCAAAATCCAATTTTCATTAGCAAATAATCTCCGAGCCGAAATAAGAAGTCATTTAAAATATCTATATATCATGCCTGGTTTACAGTGTCTTGTATTGGTACTAGATCTCTGAATCCATTGTATGAGACATATCCCCAAAACATTACTGAACCCCCGCCGAAACGATTAAGAGGTTGTACTGCTTTATGCTTCGATCCTTTGGAAAGTGCATATAATGACCCTTCAAATTGAAAAGAGGACTCATCCGTCCATAATATATTATGCCAGAACTCCACTGGCTTATGGATATACTCCATGGCAAACTCTAGAGGTTTTTTTTTGGGTTTTTTTCAGATATGTCTATTACTTTTCTCACGATGTAGGTTTTATATCATACGTCCTTAATCTTCTCCGAATTGTGGATTCACTTACAGGTTTTCCAATGATGTGTTCTGCCTTTGCAGTAACTTCAACCGGACTTGCGACTAGATGTTCTGCGAATATTTTAAGAATAGAACGATCTTCTATTTTGTTTGTCACATATTTCGACCAGTTCTGATCCTATTTTGTAGGCTTCTATAGGTTGCTTTCTTCTTTACTAAATTGTACACTGTTTTCCGACATATTCTGTACCCTTTCTCAAGTCTGATGCCGAGGAACCCATTCTAAATTTCGTTGCGATCTCAACTCGCGTTTCGATGGGAATTTCCTTTATTTTCACCATTTTAAACGTTTTTTTAGCGACTTTTCTATAATTATTTATTTTTATGCAATATAAATTTGTTAACTATCAAAACAAATGAGGTTTTTTAAAAGATTGCAGCGATTTTAACTTAATTTCACGAATGTGTAAATACTTTTGACATACAAAATAAGTGTGTAAATAATTTTGAAAGATAGGGCGTAGACTTTTTTGTAATTTAAGTCAGCACCCGCCAAGTTTTGTGCTAACAATTTTCAACTAGCATAATCTATACATTTTAATGTTTGCAAATTTATTCGTAACGCACCAATATTTTGTTTTATTTCTAGGCATACTAAAATTTTTTTTTTGTGTGTAAATATATATGACTATGACTGTATATGTATGAACAAAATTATTTTATATGTTTTTGTCATTTGTTTTCAAAATTTTTTTCAAATTGTTAATAAATTTTATTTTTTTAAAAATTAATTTCCTGAAGAAGCATTCCTTCCGCAGGAAAGCGAAATATTGAAAAAATATATTGTTAAAATTTAATTAAAAAGACCGTTAAAAATATTTATACATATTTAATAGAACTATTACTTAATAATCTAAGACTTATTTGATTTGTTTATTATTGATTTAACATATTGAATTTCTATATTTTTTTGTAATTAATCGACTTGCAAGTAATTAACATTTCTAAAAGTAATTGGTCTCAAAGCGCGGTTATTGTGAATTAATTTCCAAGTTCATCTTAACGAAAACCAATAGACTAAAAAAAACTCGGTAAAAATGTACTTTATAAAATGTTAGTCACTTGCTGTTTATCTCGCAACGTCGAAAGAACGTCTAATTATAAGTGCTGAATTCTTTTTCAATAAATTAAAGGAAAAATTATGTAAGCTGGAATTGCTCAACCCAAGTAAGTGTATTCATTTATAAACCTTAAAATTTCCCCATCCGTCCTGCATTGTTACGAGATTGTTACCAATAAACTATTTCTGTCTCCAAAAATAGTCGCTTAGAGGGCTTCTATCCCATTTAACACAACGGATTTTATATTTTCCCGAATATATAATATACCTATTCGGAATACATAGGTATGTTTGTATATTCGAAATACATATGTCTATTTATACATTTGAATCCCCTCAAATTTATACACTTTTCATAGTTAAAAAAATTAAAAGAAAAGTGATATCCTAGAAAAATTCAGAGTTATTTAGAAGCTCCGATGTTAAACAAAGGCTTAATATTTTCACAGAGGCGGAACAAAACCAGGATCTTAAAGCTAGACTTCATTCATTATATAAATTGTTCAAGGAAAAATGGGAAAAAAATCTGCTTGGTTAGATGAATTCACAACTATTATAGAGTTAAATATCCTCACATTCATAGTCTTGAAAGCATCATAATGTTAATCTACTTCCTTTAAACAGTCAAATTATTATTGCAAAATAGATGCAATTCCGATTGGCTTACAGATAACTGAAATATCAGCAGTAAACCTGAGGGATAAGTAGAACTACTTCCCGATAAACTCACATTACTCAATAAATAGGGTTGTGATAGATCGTCCGGTCAAAGCGCCTACAAGCAATTAATAAATACAAATGACATGACAACTACAGATGCAAATGTGTTCATGGCTTCTGTAGTTTCTTTAAGACTTAGAAGTAAAACCTCAGAGCACTGGAAAAATCTTCGTCCATCATCAGTTAATTTTTGCCGTCCAATACTGTTCCAATATTCCAAGGAGTCTTCAGAAGTAATCAAGTCTACACTGAGTAATATTAAAGATGAAGTTGATAAACTTAACCCTTCTGTTTTTGAAACAAGGAATGGGAAAATTGTTACTGTCAGTCATACATTTTTTCTTGCAATGATTGAAGCCTTGAATAAAGTTATAAATACCTCGTCAACTTTAAAATGTCCTATTTGTAAAACAGCACAGAAAGACTTTCAAAATTTAAATAATTTAACTAGTGATGAGAACAACTATCAATATGGAATTTCCCCATTGTATGCTAGAATTAGGTGTATGGAGTTCATTTTGAAGTTGGCATATCCAATTACACGGGTGGGAGAGACCAACAAAGGAAAAACAGATGTCAAGAAAAAAAGTTATACAAGAAGAATTCTTTAAAAAACTTGGACTAAAAGTAGACTATCCAAAGTATGGATATGGAAATACAAATGATAGCAATACGGCGAGATCAATTTTTAATAATGATGAAATGACTGCTCAGATTACTGGTGTGGATGTGAATATTATAAAAAGGATTGCCGTTATGCTTAATGTACTGAACTGTAAAGTAAAGATAAATGGATCAGAATACGCATCAGAAACTGCCCAACTTTTAACCCAAATGTCCACAAAATCTTGGCTCATGGGAAAAATTTAATTGAATATCAGTGCTTACCAATTGGAGAACTTTTGGAAGAAGCCCAGGCGTAAAGAAACAAGAACTATAAAAAATTTAGATACACGAACACTTGCAAGATTTCATGCATTAGAGAAAATGGAGATCTCTTCAACATATTGCTTTCTTCATCAGATCCACTCATTTCATCACAAAGACATGTTAGATTACGGAAGGATTTGGTAAAAAATAACTTTGGTTCAGAAATGCTAAGTTTATTAGATATTGCTCCCAATGTATATGAATGCTTCGTAAAAAACTAACCAATAAAAAGTTCATATAATGGAAATATTCTACCATGATTAAAAGTTCAAAAAGACGGTTTTATATAAAAAAAACTACAAAAAATAACTATAGATAAGTCATTTATATGAAAAATATTTCACTAATAGGAATCTTTGACGCCAATAACACATTTAATAAAAATTAAAAATACAAAATTTGCACCAAATATATATTTTTTTAATTTGACGCGATTTTTGCAGCACCCTGTATTTATTGAAACACATATGATACACAGTTTTAAAGGAGAAGATGCTTTCTTTCACCACCCTGAATTTTTAAAATATCTACATTACTTCAAACTCTATTATTTTTGCAACGGAAAAAGTCAAAAAGTTATTGTTAACTTTAAAATTTTTTTAAATATTTTGTTACACTATATGTTATTTTTAATAGTCTTTAATAATCCTTCGAAAAAAGCATGTAACTCTTATCTTATCAATAGCTTGCACCTTCAATATGTTAGTTTTTATGCCCTCCGTATTAATTGTGTGAGCAAAAAAATCAGTTTTTCTTTTTAGAAATAAACATTTTAAAACCTGTAATTTTAAAATTGCGCTTGTAGAAAAATATTGGCAATTACCCAATTTATCTAATATTTTTACCATATTCCATATTATGACACTGTAGTCAATTACTACGCTCCACTTTTGTTTATTCCAGTTGTCTAATTTTTTAGGTAATATCCTAATTGGGCTAAACTGTGCATATTAATTATATAGAGTATCCGCCGAAGACGTGTACTACTTTGTTTATAATTTTTGATTGAAGAGAATAAATTTTATATATTTACGTGCGTTTATCGAATATTTTTCCATAATAAATTTGCCACGTGTCTACTACTTTCCGACTGCCAAATATGAACTGTCAAGTCTAATGTTAACAAAAATGGCGGTGTAGTGTGCGCGGGCTCACGCCTTGTCACGTACCCATCACACATAGAAATAAAAAGGTTTAGAATTACACAATTATTTTTCAGTAGACACAATAGGCCCATTAAGACCATCCAATGGTTTCAGATATATTTTGACAATACAATGCGATTTGACAAAATATGTAGAAGCTTTTCCTATGACATCAAAGGAAGCGTCAGAAGTAACAAGAATATTGGTAGAAAAGTACATACTGAAATACGGTCATTTTCAAACGAAGAAAACCGATATGGGTAAAGAATTCGTAAATCAAATACTATCAGAAATGTGCAAGTTATTAAATATCACTCATAAAACATCAACCCCATATCACCATGAATCTTTAGGTGGCATAGAAAGAAATCATAGGGTGTTAAAGGAATACTTATTATGTTGTACCGAAAACGAGGAGTGGGATAAAATATACCTTATTACATATATTTTTATAATACCACACCTCACACAACTACAAAGTACACCCCTTTCGAAGTAATATTTGGAAGGCTTCCAAACTTATCACATTACAGCCATTTTACTAGACCATTTTATAATTATGACAGTTACGTAAATGAACTTAGGACAAGATTGAAAAACGCACACGATAATGTCAGCAAACTATTAATAAGAGCAAACAAATAAAAAATATTACGATAAATCTTCAAAACCAACAAAATTTGTAATAGGTTACCTAGTACTCCTAAAAAACCATAGCGGACACAAACACAAGGAGTAAATTCATTACTTTCATACAAAAATATTGAAAAGCTTGTACATAATAACAATTTAAAATTATTCAAATAAAAATATAACTAATTAGTTTACCTAATTTCATATATACTTGTAAATATAAACACATATGTACGTACATACTTAATCTTATAAACACAATAAAAAATTACATGCAATCTACATATTAAGTAACAGGAAAAGAGAAAAAAAATATTAGAAACATTTTTTTTGTTTTTAAAGGGTGAGGGTGTAGTGTGCGCGGGCTCACGCCTTATCACGTTCCCATCACACATAGAAATAATAAGGTTTAGAATTACACAATTATTTTTAAGTTGCATTAAATGCAGAAAAGTATATATAAGTGATTTAAGTTATTTCAAATCGTGGGAAAATGCTTATTCAGCAACCTACACAATTTAGTTGTAATTAGATGCAAAACAATATTAGTAAATAAGAATAATTTTAAGTATAAATAAAGAATTCTGTGCCAGCGAAGGGACAGATTTTATTTGACAGGCAAAGAACTTGCTTCGATAGAATCTCTAACCTTTCGCTGAGTAATAACAAGGTAAATTGGCGTATCTCCGCCGTATAAAATATAGAGATATTGGGCGCTAGACGCCATATTGATTAGCGTGTCCTTTCGCACCAAAATAAAAGTTTTTTGTTGCTCATATATATATGTCTACTTGGAATTGAATCAATTAAAATACCAATATCATTACAGCGGCAAAGCAACTTCAACCCAATGAGTCTCGGTATATCTGTATAACTTAGAATAAACTGGAGTATCTAATCTTGTGTTTATCCTATGTTTAACTTCATTAGCAAAACCGGATTAAAAGATAATAATTAATTCCATATGAAAACTTTAAAGCCAAAACGGGCGCTGCTAAAATCTTCTGTTACTCGGGTTGTTTATTTCTTGGGGATTATTGGAGCAGATTGGCAATGCCGCTTGGAGCGTTTGGATGAAATATGGAGCGAATATATGGAAATTATGTCAGCTATAATTGAAAAGTGTAATGGCGATGATACCATCATGGAAGAAATTGAAGCTGATGCTGCAGAATTTGAAACAAGGGTCATGGCAGCAAGAACTAACTTATGACGCTTTCGCCGTCATAAATACGTTATGTCCGGGGATGTTGAAAAGATGTATCGAATGATTTGGATACAGGACAATCATCGATATTTCCAACGAATTTTATGGCGTCCGTCTGAAGAAGAACCATCAGAACATTATCGACTTAAAACAGTTACATATGGTACTGCCTGTGCGCCATTTTTAGCAGTAAGGGCACTGGAAGATCTTAGCAAGCAATCAGAAAAAAAACTGCCAAGAGCGGCAGCGGTTATTTTAAAAGACTTTTATATGGATGACATAATGACCGGCGCAGAAACAATAGAGGATCTTTTC
Organism: Trichopoda pennipes; assembly: GCA_030448955.1. Taxonomy (NCBI): domain Eukaryota; kingdom Metazoa; phylum Arthropoda; class Insecta; order Diptera; family Tachinidae; genus Trichopoda; species Trichopoda pennipes. The sequence continues at coordinate 4,040,683 of JASKUP010000004.1, read as the reverse complement.
GAAACTTATAAATAGTTAATAAATGTATTGGAATCAGCGGGCATGAATACAAAAATCGCATCTTATCGCTGCCAAAAGTCGAGTTGCCCCATTGAAAGCTGTTTCTCTACCCCGTCTCGAACTTTGTGGAGCCTTGCTATTGTGCCGATTGATGAACAACGTACTGAAAGCTCCAGAAATGGAATCTAGAAATATCACAATGTGGACTGATTCGTCTATAGTGTTATACTGGTTGTAATCAATTCCCAGACGTTGGTCAGTCTATGTAGCAAACAGAACTTCAAAGATTTTATCGTATTAAACCAGAAACCATTGGAGGCACATACGCTCCCAAGACAACCCTGCGGATCCGGCCTCAAGAGGTGTATCTCCATCAAGGCTTAGGAATTTAGATCTGTGGTGGAATGGTCCATCATGGATATCTCTACCCAAAAGAAGATGGCCTAATAGTGTAGTCACAATAACGCCAAGCACGCAGCTTTTGGAAGAGCGTAAAAAAATTTCTAAAACAAATATTCAATTCTTGTTTGTTCTTACAGAAAACCACGTTATTCTCGGCCACCTCCTTGAAATACTTCAGAGTGGTCGCGTTTCGTACGCTCTACAGCCTACTGTCTTAGATTTATTGGTTTATTAAAAAGGCGAACTTTCGACAAATATCTTTCTTCAATTGAGTTATTAACAGCAAAAAAATTAACTTTTGAAACTGTTCAGAAAGAAGTATTTTTTGAAGAAATTGCCGCTCGGCAAAAGTAAAAGTTTGTGAATCAAAAAAGTAAACTTTCATCACTATCTCCATTTCTTGAAAATTCAGGTGTAATGAGAGTAGGTGGCCTAATTTCAAATTCTCTCGCATCGTTTTCTGTAAAGCATCCAGTTATTCTGCCAGCGAAACACTAAGTAACAGAAATGATTGTAAAATACGTACACATAACTAATTTGCATGTTGAAGTAAGTCACCTTATATTTTTGTTAAGACAATAATATTGTATCTTGGGAGTAAGAAATCTTGCCAGACGAGTCGTACATCAGTGTCATAGATATTTCAAATACAATTCATGTGTGATTTGCCAGTAGAAAGAGTACAGTTTCAACGACCTTTCAGCAAGGTTGGTTGTGACTATGCGGGACCATTCATGATCAAGTAACTGGAAGAACGCCCAGAATGACAAAATGTTATATTTATATAGAGTTAGTTGGTAATTTAACGTCAGAGTCAGAGCTCTAGACCGGTTTATTTCACGACGTGGAAAACCGGTTGAAATATGGTCGGATAATGCAACTAATTTTGTTGGGGCCAAAAGAAAGCTTAAGGAAATGCTGCAGATCTTATTAAATCAACAAAAAGAATCCAGAATGGCTGACCACTTGGCTAAGGATGGTATAATTTCGGTCTTCCATCAGGGTTTCCCCTGACTTCAAGTTGATCAAGTATAGTTCACCATCTTTCGGGTTACAGCATATATGCTCAAGGTACGCTCTAGATAGAGGTATAAATAATATAAATATTATTATACATAACTGTATAGAACACCCCGGGATTGAATTAATAGACTATTAAAAATAGATACTAAAAACTAATCCCATTAAAAAGTTATGTTAATTTCGCTATTAAGTTTGTTATTCCCAATAACTTGCATATATGTTAGACTCCTTGGTCCGTGTTTCAAGACGGGTCCCGAAGGTATCCTGAATCTTTCGCATTGTTAATCATATAAGTGCATATAAACATAAAAATCAATGATTAATATGCCATTATAAAATAAAAATTTATTTAAGCACTATATATAATAAAACTATCAATACTTTATTAAATCAAAAGCATTTATTCTATACTAAATTGCAATTAATATTTGAATAAACTTACGCATATTGATCTTATGATAAATATTTAATTTAATATTAATAGATTACAATGTCCTTTATAGAAAAAATGCACACCATTATTATAATATATATTTTTATATATATTAAAATCATAGTGATGAATTTTCTATAACGGATATTCAGGTTCATCGGGCTTAACCTCTAAGCAGTTTCACGTACTATTTAACTCTCTATTCAAAATTCTTTTCAACTTTCCCTCACGGTACTTGTTTACTATCGGTCTCATGGTTATATTTAGTTTTAGATGGAGTTTACCACCCACTTAGTGCTGCACTATCAAGCAACACGACTCTTTGGAAATGTCATCTAGTAATCATTAACGTTATACAGGCCTGGCACCCTCTATGGGTAAATGGCCTCATTTAAGAAGGACTTAAATCGTTAATTTCTCATACTAGAAATTTGACACTCCATACACTGCATCTCACATTTGCCATAGAGACAAAGTGACTTAGTGCTGAACTGTTTGCTTTTCGCTCGCCGCTACTAAGAAAATCCTTGTTAGTTTCTTTTCCACCCCTCATTAATATGCTTAAATTCAGGGGGTAATCCCATATGAGTTGAGGTTGTATAATTATAAAAGTTAATTTTTATTTTAACTAAAATATATCATAACTACCAATTCATAAATAAAATCTTTTTTTTTTGTTTTGTTCTGCTACACAAGGGGCCGCCACTTTACCAATAAAATGCCACCTTTTAGTGTTATATAAATTTGCATTTGTGCAAATGTTAATGTGTATTTTGTGCCCAAACCCATAAAAAGCACACACATTCATTTATCCATAGAGCGGAATGGATATTTTTATTCTTTTTATTTCTTAAATGAGACAATTCTAGATTCATAAAATTATTTTATGCTAGACCTTCCTCAACAAAATAAAAGAATTTATTTTGATTTTATTTAATGAGAGGTATTTTGGTATCTTTATATATTAGCATTATCCAATAATACAATATGTGCTTTAAAAAAATTATAAAAAAAAAATCTCTACATAATAAATTATTATTTTAATATATTATAATTAAAAGCAACTTGTTAAGCATAGTCTTACAACCCTCAACCATATGTAGTTCAAGCAGCACTCTAATTATAAATTAAAGTACATTACAGCATGGACTGCGATATGCGTTCAAAATATCGATGTTCATGTGTCCTGCAGTTCACACGATGACGCACAGTTTGCTGCGTTCTTCATCGATCCATGAGCCAAGTGATCCACCGCTTAGAGTGATAATTTTATTATTTTAAATTAGCAATTCACAAATATATTTATTGAAAGAAATCAAAAATACACCATATATCAATTCCTTCAATAATATTCAATAATTTATAAACATAAAATTTATGTTGCGAATGTCTTAGTTCCAAAAGAACATAATATTAACTTATATAAATATATAAGTACAACTATAATTTTATGTTTTATTCATTCAACGTCACTAAATACAATGACGATCCATTTGTTACCTCTTTTTAGCACACTTTTACCACTTATCCCATTTATTTTTAGATATTTCACATTTAGATATTTCATTTTTGAATATTCATATTCATGCAAATGACGGTAATATTTAACAATAAGTAATTTATTCATCGGAATCATTTTCAATCTAAGTAATTTTATTATTTGTGCTTGATTCCTTTAAATAAATATTTCATGATATTCTCACGAAATATTTATTACAAAAATTTTTATTAAAAAATAAACATTTTATGATATTCTCATAAAACATTTATTTCAATAAAAATAAAAAATATTTGAAATGTATTACTGCGGGGGAGAGCATATCCATATTGCAATTTCACTTTCGCTCACAAAGCTCATCAGTGAATTTTACCCCAATATTGTATAGAAAAACCTAAAAGTCTTATATCTAAAGCCAAACTGATTCCATGAGAATTTTTCCATAAAATCAACATAGCATAGACAGCAAGACTCAAAAACACTTCTATAAAAACACAGCAAAACATTTCAAAACAACAAAAAACATTGTTTATTTTCAATCATTTCTACATAAGGGTTGGCATTGGAAACCATTCATATGTAATTTGAAAATTCAGAAAATAAAAAATATTTGTAAATAATTTTACAAAATTTCTAAGAAAGCAACGGGCACATGCAATGGAAATAAGTAATTTATTTATCGGAATCATTTTCAATCTAAGTAATTTTATTATTTGTGCTTGATTCCTTTAAATAAATATTTCATGATATTCTCACGAAATATTTATTACTAAAATTTTTATTAAAAAATAAACATTTTATGATATTCTCATAAAACATTTATTTCAATAAAAATAAATGTTTTATGAGAATATCATAAAATTTTTATTAAAAAATAAACATTTTATGATATTCTCATAAAACATTTATTTCAATAAACATTTTATGATATTCTCATAAAACATTTATTTCAATAAAAATAAATGTTTTATGAGAATATCATAAAATGTTTATTTTTTAATAAAAATTTTTGTAATAAATATTTCGTGAGAATATCATGAAATATTTATTTAAAGGAATCAAGCACAAATAATAAAATTACTTGGTAATATTTAACTTTATTGCCGTTTTGCCGTTTATCTCATTTCATTGTTAGACATTTCATTATTAGACATCATTAGATATTTCATTTTTAGACATCCATGTAAACATCGTCGTCACTAATAAGAATGACGTTCATTTGTTACCTTTTTTATCGCTTTTACCCGCTATTTTTTGATATATCAATTTTAGATATTTTTCTCATTTGAAAGAATGAAATAAGGTAAAGCTTATGGTCCAAGGTTTTTGGAAAAAGGTGGCACAGCGAGTACTTAACGAGTCTTCAGCAATGTCAAAAGTGGAGAATCAAGCAAGAAAACATAAACGTGAATGACATTGTAGTTTTAAAAGACCCAAATGTTCCGCAATCGAAATGGGCATTGGCAAGGGTAATAAAACTCCATTCAAGCAAGGACGGTAGAGTTAGAGTTACAACAATTAAAACCGGAACCGGGGAGTACATACGCGCGGGGAAAAATGTATGAGAGTGTGACTACTCTAAATAAACTGGCATTGATATTCTCTCCTAATTCACATTCAACAACACATATGTTAATTAATTGACACTCAATTTCTGATTTGTATTCTTTTATGAAACAGTTATATATACATGCATATCATACTTGTAAGTTGCAACTTATTCATTTACAATCTTTCGTTTTATTGTTGTTAATAAATATGCAATTACCGCTTCATATTAAATGAATCAACATTAATATATTTAAGGATTAAATTTATGGTACAGTTGAAATGTAACACTTGTGGTGATATCATCAGCAAATAAAGAACATTATCAAAAATAGCAACTACTTGACCTTTAATAGCAGTTTTAATACAGTCCACTTAATCCTATTCATAAACGCTTAGCTTCCAATATATTTTAATATGCCTTATCTATGTTAAAAGGGTTTGTAGCAAATATCAAGCTCTTGGTAAGCTCTGGCAAATGTTCCTTAACAACATTGAATTGAAGAATATGTACATGGTTTCATTATCTATTTTAATGCGATCATTATGCGTAATATTAGTTTCGTTAATTTGTATTATACCGTCCTTTAGGGCTGTTTTCGGTTTATCCATTGACGCACTGCTGCAAATAAGTTATTTAGTTCATCAGAGTCACTTTTAATTTCAGCTGAGTCAACTTAGCGTCTATATGGGGCTTCTATGTAAAGCGGCTTCTATGTAAGGTATACACCAATTGAATCATAGGGCACTATTTTTTGCATAATGCAAAAGTAATATAATAATACGCATTTTCTGTCATTCACCTTCATTTTCTATTGTCTTCTAGCCTTGGTATATGGTCTTCTGGGAATTAATTAGGATGCTTGGAAAAGGTGTATTATCTGCGAATGTTTACTTATGACTATTGTCCTCATAAAACTGAGAAAATCACCTTTGCTTATAATGAATTTGCGTATCAATTTTAGTATTAAACCTTCGTGCCAGACTTTGTCGAATACCTACGAAACGCCTATGAATGAAAATGAAAAGAACAATTGTATTGGTAATTCTAAGATCATTTTGTTACTTACCTTATCTATACCATGCCTTCTCAGCTATACTATGCCTTCTTATCTATACTATGCCATATATGAGTTCGGCACATGAAAGGGTGTAGTATTTGGCTTCTGGTCCATAGACCGTTTTTGGATGTTATAAAACTGTGCAGCCTCTATAATTAGCTGTATGGTTTTCTCTGCAGTTACTGTATTTTTTTACTTTTGTTGTACTGCTAAAGCTTGCCATGAATTTTTCTTGTTGAAGTCTTGGCCACAATACATTATTCGCAATTATCTATCAAAGTATGATTTCGCCTATGGGCTTTCTGCTGATATTTCATTACGGTCCGGTCTTTTATTTTCCAGCTTCCCCAATATAATTTTTCCAAAATGGGGTCCTCGTTCTGAGTCTTAGACTAGTCTTCTCGTGCGCCAATTTGGATACGTCTCACATCAATGATGGACTCCTTTTCCTCGATTTTTGTGCAGTGCATAGCCGTCTTGAGAGGGCATTAGCACTATTGTGTTTTCCGCCTTTCCTGTCCTCAATGCTGAAGTCGTAACCCTGCAGTCATTCAATCTAGCGTGCGTAGTTGCCCTTCGGGGTTTTTAAATTGCAGCAGCCATTTAAATGCGAAATGGTCCGTCCTTAGAATAATGTTTTGGGCTGAAAGCTCCGGTCGTGTAACGCAATAATTTTTTCCAAGTTTGGACAGTACCCTGCTGTAGTGTCCAAAACAAATTTGCTTCCAGCTATCGGATGGTACCGTACATAAAAGGTCCTTTAGCTTTTGGAACGTTTCTTCTGCTGCCTCACGCCAGTGGTATGGTTGCGATTTTCCGGTCACTTGAGCAAAGTTTAGCACAAATCTCCTGTAGTATGTGCAAAGCCCCAGGAAACCAAGCAGCTCACAAAGATTTTGTGAACGAGGCCAATTCTTTACTGCTGGTACTTCAACTTTATCAGTTGATACGCCCTCTGCTGTTACACGATGACCCAAGTATTTGGTTTCCTTTTGAAACAATGCGCAATTCTTCAATCTTAATTTTAGTCCTGCAACCGCTGTATGCTTAACTACTTCATCCAGGTTTTTGAGGTATTCGCCAAAAGTGTTCCAATTAAACTCCTTAAGCACACGTTCCGTGAAACGTGAAAAAGTAGCTGGAGCGTTGCTGTGTCCAAATGGCATCACATTTAACTGCTACAAACCATCGTCAGTTCTGGACAACTGTCTTTGCTGGTGACGTCATGGAGTTTCCTGTAGTCTACACCAAATCTGGTTCTGCCATCTTTGTTCTTTACTAAAACTATCGGCGGCCTCCACGTGTTCAAATATGGCTCAATGACTCCGTTGATTTCACCACGGGAGATTTAGCTGTTATGATATCGTTTTTTACGTTTTATGGTTCTACTACTCACAACCGGTTATCTACACAATATGCCTCCACACGTGTCCACACTATACTTTTCACCTCAGGTGGTACTTTCTAGCGCTCAATTGCAAATAGCTTTCTTACCGCGGCCTTACTCTCAAATCCCACATCTAGGACTACCTCGACATTGCGGCAGATCATTATTTGTTGCCCCATGTGCAGATTAATACCGTGAGCTATCATAAAGTCTGCATCGATAAAGATTTCATCCACTATATCAGCGACAACAAAAACGTAATCTGCGTTGATGTTTGTAATAGTTCATGTTACCCTGGATTTTCCGCAGACGGTGGCTGAATCCCTTTCCGTTATTTTTTTTTCTATTGTATGAAGAAAATGCGGATTGTGGGATTTAGCTCTTGTCCCTCATATTTAGTTTACCGGTGACTCATGTGAGTTGGTGGTGTTCGCCCGTTAATTGTCCCACACTAGCGAGGCAGACCTTGACCTTTGCTTAACAGATCTGCAGTTGCCCTGGAAGTGGCCTACCTTACTGCAGTTGAAGCACATTGCGCGGGGCTTACTTCCCTTCCCCATCTGCTCGATCATCTCTTTTATGTCGCTCTTTTGTCTCCGCAATTTAGCGTATCAGCCTTAAGACGACGCAGCTTGTAGACGTAGACTTGTTGCTTTGAGATAAATTTTGTGGTCTCCTGGACCAGCGCGTACGAGATGGTTTCTGTGAAGGCTGATTTTTGCGCAGCGCTAGCTGAATATTTGTAATCTGCATTCCTTATGCCATTTATAAGTGCTTCAATCTTAAATTGATCCAGGAAATTATGACGTTGATCATCATAGCGGCTTACATTGAATTCAAGTCCATATTGTTGTTTGCTGTTAGAGTACATGCCTCAATATCTTATTTTTCTTCAAATTCGTTGATGCACGCTGATTGAATTCATTAATACATTTTTTTTTGCAGTTCTGTCTTATTGCCCATTGTCGGCAGATCCAATATATTCAGTTAATTTTCAGGTGCTTAACTTTCAGCTCGTCGAACTTCATTATATTTAATGTTATTTTTTTTTATATTTTGCAATCCGACTTGTGATATGATTTGTTACGTTTATTCCTTTAACAAACAAAATAATAATACAATGCGCGTATAGAATGCACTACAAAATATACTAAAAAGTCAAATATACAATTATGTACTTAAATTAATAAAAAAAAAATAAATATAAGTTTATAATAGTTAATTTTAAAGCATGTACACATTTATGTATGTATGTGAAAAAATAAATTACAAGTATGAAAATGTATTGTTTACATAAATGAATAAATAAATTCTTTTTAATGTTTTCGAATGTGAAATTGAGTCTGCTAACTCTCAGAAAATGATTAAGATTTTTTGTTTATGCATTCACAGTAGGTCGTCACCTACTATGATATGTCGGGCTCTCCTGATTGGCATACCGACTAAAATCCCCCTTTATACGTCCGGGATGTCCTGACCACCTCGGCGGCGTCTTCGCATTATTTCGAGGTGGATCCCGCTGTTATAGCGCTATTTTCGACTCAAGCCGCTCACGACAGACGGAGCAGCGTCGGCAGGCAAAAAACGTATAGTCCGCGTCCTCATACAAGCAAAATGGCGTTGTGCACCTTGTAAAGATAGCTCCTGTAGTAGCCATATCCAGAAAGCAACTGTGCCAAGTAGTAATTAACATCTCCGGGTTTTCTTTTCATCAATTTCCATACGTCAGGAATGAGTTTGGCCGTCCATCTGCCCTGGCTACTCTCGCCCCACTTGGCTTTCCATTTCCTAACCGTTTCGAACCTGAGATCCGGAAGAGTCTGCTCCTCTCCTCGCCAGATGGCGAAGGTCCTTGCGCGGTCTATCGCCTGTAACTATACCGGTATTATCCCGGCGGCTTGACAATGATGTTTTCACATCGAAAGCGCTCGCCTTTAACTTTAAAACAGCCAGATAGGACGAAAAATAACATTAGTATTTAATTTACTGGCGGAGAAAATATAAACAACATTACAATAATGTTGTTAAATCAATATGACTAGAAACAAATTAATTAAAATAAATATTTTTTTTTCTACTTTCAGGCGTTTCCATTTATATATGTGTTGGTGTCCAAGAAGACGGAAGAAGTATATACGCACATGTTTCACTATTTAAAGTCAATTATATTAGATTTGCACCTAAACAGAGCTATAACTGATTATGAAAAGGGGTTACATTAAACACAAACATTGCGATGAAGGGCTTTGAAAATAGATGAGTGAAATAAGAATACTCAGGCTAAAGTTTCCTCTAATAAATTCTTATATTGGTCATTGCTAAAATCAAACGATATAACAGCAGCATACCAAATTTTGAAAGCAGATGCAATGGATGTAAAATATATTAAATGAAAAATGTAAGAAAGCCATTTTCAACATTTCATTAAATATATTGATGCTTACTGGATGAAACATGTACATATATGAACAATTATACAGTTTATTTTATTTTAAAAATATTTATTTTTATTTAAGGAAACAGTAACGAACAAACCAATGCCGCAGAACGCTTTCATAGCCAGCTTAATATGAAGCTTCCAAAACATGGCAATTATTATAGATTTCTTGATTGTTTATGCGATTTAGGGTAAGTCAAGTGATTTTTTAAAATCCATTTCCAGATGCACACCTTTATACACAAAGAAAAAAAAACAGTTATCTGAGGGAGAAGAAAATAACACTGAATACTTTACTCGAACAGTTCTCTAAAATGGAACTCTGTACGATTGAGGAAAGTTTCGTTAATACATTTGATAGCAATGACGACGAATCAGATGCAAATAGCAGTGGAGAAGACAATGCTGACACCAAAGTAGAACAACAACAACATTTTTTAAAGAACATTAAATAACATTATTTAAGGAACATTAATTAACATTACCTTTCGTGTATTATTTGTTGTGAAAGAGAAAGGCAGATACTGTTTGATCCATGCAAGCATTTCAAACTTTGTCAACCATGTTATCAACAACTAAAAGAGAGTGCTTAGAAAAACGGAACACAAACATTGTGCCCAATTTGTGGTGCCCTTATCAAGAATGGAATGAAAATTTATAAACATTCCATTTGTGAACTGAACTTTATTTTTTTTTGTTAATTTTTTTGTAAATAATAGAAATCAAATAAATTTGAAATATATATATTTTACCCCAATATCGTATATAAAAACCTAAGAGTCTTATATCCAATACCAAACTGATTCTATGAGAATTTTTCATAAAATCAACATAGCATAGACATAGGGGTAAAATTCACTGATGAGCTACTTGAGCAATAGTGAAATTGCAATATGGATGTGCTCTCCCCCATTACAATACATTTGAAATATTTTTATTCAAATAAATGTTTTATGAGAATATCATAAGATGTTAATTTTTTAATACAAATTTTTGTAATAAATATTTTGTGAGAATATCATGAAATATTTATTTAAGGAATCAAGCACGAAATAAAATTGCTTATATTGAAAATGATTCCGAATAATTATAAATTACTTATTTCCATTGCATGCGCCCGTTGCTTTTTTAGAATTTTGTAAAATTATTTACAAATATTTTTTATTTTCTGAAATTTTCACATTACATATGAATGGTTTCCAATAGAAACCCTTATGTAGAAATGATTGAAAATAAACAATGTTTTTTGTTGTGTTGAAATGTTTTGTAGTGTTTGTATTGAAGTGTCTTTGAGTCTTGCTGTCTATGCTATGTTGATTTTATGAAAAATTCTCATAGAATCAGTTTGGTATTGGATATAAGACTCTTAGGTTTTTCTATACAATATTGGGGTAAAATTCACTAATGAGCTACTTGAGCAATAGTGAAATTGCAATATGGATGTGCTCTCCCCCATTACAATACATTTCAAATATTTTTATTTTTATTTGAATAAATGTTTTATGAGAATATCATAAGGTGTTTATTTTTTAATAAATATTTTTGTAATAAATATTTTGTGAGAATATCATGAAATATTTATTTAAAGGAATCAAGCACGAAATAAAGTTGCTTATATTGAAAATGATTCCGAATAATTATAAATTACTTAAAACAAAATATAATTATATTTTTTGTGGTTCGTTTATTTATAATTCCATTCAATAACAAATTCAACTAAAAACAAACATATTAGCTTAATATTAGAAAGAAAGAAGAGTTTTAATAATGCACCCTAGTCCTTAGTCGAACACTCTAGCACACTTAAGATTACATTTCGGATTATTTTTAATTATCCTTATTACAAAATAATCAAGCATATGTTATATGCTTATATGAATAATGATTATGAATGTTGTAAATAACGAAAAATATTTTATAATGATTCGGAATCACTTTCAATAATTTTATTTCCTGCTTGATTCCTTTCAATAAATATGATATTCTCATAAAACATTTATTCAAATAAAAATATTAGTAGTGTATTACTGCGGGGGAGAGCATATCCATACTGCAATTTCACTATTGCTCAAGTAGCTCATCAGTGAATTTTACCCCAATATTGTATAGAAAAACCTAAAAGTCTTATATCCAAAGCCAAACTGATTCTATGTGAATTTTCATAAAAAAATGGAAACCTTTACGTAGAAATGATTGAAAATAAGCAATGTTTTTTTGTTTTGAAATGTTTTGCTGTGTTTGTGTAAATCCATTTTTATCTAAATATATTGTTACGTTTATAACATTTATAAACGTTTTGTTGTTACTGAGTTCTTTATTACAAAATAAATAACACGAGATTTTAGAGTTTTCAAATTAATTACAAGATGCAAGTCTTTTCTTCACGAAGTTTAGGTTTTAACTAATTAACTATATACTAAGACGCTGCCTTTTATATTTGGCCACTAGAGGTCTAGTAAAATTGAGAATCTTCTACTCCCTTTGTATCAAATTTTGTTGTTGTTATGTTATTCATTCAACGTATAGGCGCCTGATCAGTGTGTATTTTTTTGTTTGTTTTTGTTTTTATGCTGATAAAACTTCTTCCCAATTGTTATTGTTTTGCGTGTATAAACTTTCTACACAGGTTGTAACTAAAAAGCTGTCGGTGTTTTGTGTGCAAGTTAACAACGGCGACGATTCTGTCAACGAACTGAATCTAGGAACATAGGCACTTTTTACTGGGTCAGCCGGTCAGCGAACTTCTTCTTGCAGCATAAGCATTTCCAGTATTTTAGGCTTTAACAGTAATTTGGCTGCATCAGCGTTTGGGTGCAAACACATGTCAATGCAACGCGATCGTACGAGGTCAAGTGGAAATGGTAATGGGATGGATCAAGCTGTCTTGGTTGCGTCCCCCCGGGGGCACATAAATATGGTCTTTATAGAACTTCGACTATCTAGACACAGAGCAACTGGGAAAAAGGGAGCCCAGTCCCCTGAAGTCAGCAGGGGTACAACTGGAAACTCCACTTTATTTCTACGGGAATCAGTAAGCCGCAGAGTTTGTTATTTGTCTCTTTAGACATTTAACTGTTCTCTGACTGATTATTGAAGTTGGCCCTTTATTCGTTGTGGTTTCGCGGCCCCATAACAGTATAATGGTTATTATGGTGGCCAGGATCATCTCACTGTTAATGACACGCTAAGTGAATGATCCAGTCCAGTGAGCATGCTAGACATGTGTTCTGGACAGGAGTTGGAAAGTCTCCAACTCTTAAGCAAGGAGTGATGATTTGCAGCACTGCTCTGGAATCATCGAAGTTGCAACTAGAAAGTTCTGTTGCATAGAATTATAGCTACGGCTTCCTAGGACGAGCATGACGTTCCAAATTATGCAGTGATTTGGTCCACCATCTGATTAAGGCTTTATGGCCAGGCGCGGATGTAAATCGAATCACACAGTCTTGGTTGCGTGCTCGATTAGTGAAGTGTTTTAGCTCTTGTATAAAAAAGTATAATTTATAAAAGTGGATAAAATCAATATAAATAAAGTGTCTAATTAATAATTAATTTAATTAATATAAATAAAGTGTCTAACTAATAATTAATTTTTCGTGTTGATTTATTTAAAAGGCGCAGTTGTCAGCGCCCCTTAATTTTTTTGAGAAACTCCAGGTAAGATTCCTTAACTTACGACCGAGCAGGGACCCACTAAAAAAATAGTGGTGTCCTAATTGGCATAATTTAAAGTTTTTGCGATTCCTATGGGACCCTCCAAAAATATAGAATTTAAAGAGAAAAAAAAGGCATTTTACTTGAAGCGTGTTGTGCATGAACCAAGGCTCACGTAAAATAATGAGAAATTTTTAAATTAAAATAGAGGAATACATGTAGAAAGATATAATAACAAGAATAACAAATAAAAATTAAAAAAATACAAAAGGAAAAAAAGAAATACCAACCAAAAGTGTAACAAAAGTGAAGTGAAGCAAAGAGAAGTGTAGTGTAGGAAAATATAAAACCAGGTGAGTGAATCCTTTTACCCCTTTTAAAAAGAAAAAAAGTAACAATTTACGAAATGCGTAACACAATTTCAAACCTCACGGAAGCTGTTAACCGGCTGCTAGAAGAAATTAAAATGATAGACCTTAGGTTGGTAAGGATAGAACAGGGTTCTGACGTGACAGAAGTCAGGAATAGACTAGATTTGTTAGAGAGGTCGGGAAACACCTAGTCTGAAGAAGCTGTCTCAACGCTACAAGCACCTCGTAACGAGGAGAACCTTAAGACGATTAGCAAACTTTCAGATAGTGTAAAAGAACTAAGGACATTCGTACACTATGTATTATGGATACATTCGGTCGAGGTAATTTTAAAGGATTTTGAGATAGTGAAACATAAGCCTATTTATAGGAAAATTGTCCAGAGTGTGAGGCAGAAGATAATAGGTAAGGCTTACGCTGTCTTGGTATCTTATAACGTTTTCGATAAGGTTTGGAAGGAGATTAAGAAAATTTTGTCCCTTTCCTATGCCGACAAGAGAGATGTTAAAACTCTTGAACATCAACTTAATCAACTGTCGCAGGGCTCGTCAAAAGTGGATGAGTTTTATGCGACAATTAACCACCAACTCTCTCTGATAATTAGTAAGTTGAAAACTGAATCCTATAGTGAGGAGACAATTAATCCTCTGGGAACTTCCCATAGGAATAGGGCACTGGATATATTTGTTAGGCGCCTTAATCCGGATTTATCTAGGATGGTAATTATTCAACGGCCTAGAACATTGCCTGAGGCTTATTCAGCCTGTATAGAATTGCAGAACCTCACAATGAGGAACATGCACGCATAAGTTGCCAACCATCAAATGCTCTTGCTATCAAAACTCCGCCAAGACCCCAGAGACCAAATTTCAACTATCACAATAGAAATCAATACAACAACAATCATCGGGGACATTTCTACAACAAACCTTTAGTATACACAAGGCATCAACAACCCAAACTAGAGGCCATGGATGTTGATCGCTCCATTCAGTCACGAAACGTAAACTATATAAATCGACCTAACCAGGCGGGAAAAAGGGGTGCCACCGAAATTTACAGGAAGGACAAACAACCACGTTTGCTCCATTTGAAAACCGGTTACGATGTTGCAGAATCTGAAACCGAAGAGGAAGAACAAATATCTGGAGACTTTGACGTTGACGCAATGGAACAAAATTTTATGGATGGAAGCCCTCAAGTCTACCTTACATAGAATTTACTACCCACAGCAATAGGATATTAGAATTTTTGATCGATACCGGCTCGAACAAAAATTTCTACAAACCATCTTTATGAGCCGGGAGTATCAAATTGCCAAAACCCCTCGTCATCAAGACTGCGGGAGGTAATATTGAGATTACGGAGAAAGTAGTTGGCAAATTTTTTTCACAATATGGAGTACTGGATCCTTGCACATTTTATATTCTGCAAGGCCTTAGTACTTTTGATGGTATCATAGGGGATGATAGTCTTAAGTCTCTAGGGGATATTGTCGATAGAAGAAAAAACCTTCTCACGGTAATAGGGAATATCAATATACCCACTGGGACGAAAATTTCTGACAGTTTAAATTACGTGGTTAGTGAACCTATGCCAAACAGAATAAGGAGCAAGATTAACGAGGTCCTTGACAAGTACAAAAACCTTTTTGCCCCACTTCACGATAGTCAGGCTGCAGCGACTAGTGTACGAGCGGAAGTAAGAACAACTACGTGTGAACCTATCTACACTAGGAGTTATCCCTACCCAGCCGCAATGAGGGAAGAAGTGGAAAGACAAATTACGGAATTATTATCAGAAGGCATAATTCGCCCCTCCAAGAGTCCATATAATTCTCCCATTTGGATCGTATCGAAGAAACCCAAGCCAGATGGAATAAAACAATACCGACTAGTTGTAGATTATAAGCGCTTGAACGCTGTCACCATACCAGATACTTATCCCATACCGGATATTAATGCTACATTGGCGAGCCTAGGTAAGGCTAAATACTTTACTACAATTGATTTGACTTCAGGTTTCCACCAGGTCCCAATGAAGATTTCAGATATTCCAAAAACCGCATTCTTAACTATGAATGGCAAATTCGAATTCCTTCGCTTGCCATTTGGACTAAAAAATGCCCCTGCAATTTTTGAACGTATGATTGATGACGTGTTAAAAGAATTCATACGGAAAAAGTGCTACGTTTACATAGATGATATAATTGTGTTTGGGCGAAGTGAAGAGGAACTTCTGACTAATGTGAATGCAATTTTCGGAAAACTGAAGGAAGCAAATCTGAAGGTGAATATTGAGAAAATGCATTTCATGCAGACGGAAGTGCCATTTTTGGGATACCTAGTTAGTGCTGATGGTATCAAGCCAGATCCAAGAAAGGTAAGAGCAATTGAAGACCTCTCGCCACCAAATAATCTCAAGGAACTTAAAGGATTCTTGGGAATGACATCTTACTACAGGCGATTTATCAAGGACTATGCAAAGGTGGCAAAGCCATTGACAAATTTGACTAGGGGTGAAAACTCTCAAGTCAAGGCAAAACAATCGAGAAAGGTGCCTATAGAGTTGCAGGGTTAGTCACTTATAGCCTTTCAAAAACTGAAGAATCTACTAATAACGGCCGATATCCTTGCGTTTCTTGATTTTGACAAACCTTTTAATCTCACTACTGATGCTTCAAATTATGTCATAGGTGCAGTTCTCTCTCAAGGGGAAATTGGTAAAGATAAACCAATTTCATTTACATCCCGATTGCTGAGCAAAGCGGAAAAGGGGTACGCCACAAATGATAAGGAAATGCTAGCTATTGTGTGGGCTCTCGACAATCTTAGGAAATATTTATATGGTGCGAAGAAGATAAAAATTTATACCGATCATCAACCTCTTACTTATGCCTTAGGTAACAGGAATTTCTATGCTAAATTGAAAAGATGGAAAGCGCGCAGAGAGGAATATAACCACGAATTGATTTACAAACCAGGTAAATCAAATTTTGTGGCAGATGCCTTGTCTAGATTGAAAACTACGCCTAATCACATTAGCGATGCATCCACCTAAACAGCCAGCGAGGGCGACTCAGAACACATGAACTCGGCCTCAGAAGTAGACGGTAATCACTCTCAAGCTACGAGAACAGCATCGGAAGGGACGAACGACGACGAATCAACCGGTTCGACTGCTTATGTGGAGGTGCCAATCAATGTCTTTAGAAACCGGATAATTTTTGGAGTTGGTCCTGATCTCCTCTCGATGGAGACATCTCATGTGAATTTCTAGCGACATTTTGTTTCATCTTCTGAATGGGACGAGGGAAAACTTTTAGACGTCCTTAGAAAATTATTGAATCCGAACCTAATAAATGGAATTAAAGTCCCTGAAAATTGCTTGCAGACTCTACAGAACCTATATTTACAACATATATAAGGTATAATTAGAATTGCACAAAAAGACGTTAGTGATTTGAGGTCAGAAAATCTTATATTTGAAGCAATTCAAACCGAACATCGTAGGGCGCATAGAAATGCAAAAGAGAATAGGACACAAATATTGGACAATGAACAGTACAAGATTAATGAGGGATTCCTCAAAACGACAAATGACAGCGATCAGAAAACCAACGAGCTTATCGATAATATAAACGAAATAAGCAATGGCAAGTAGAATGAGCGTATGGGAGAAAATGCCATTAATCAGGTCCTAATTCTGAAAGACTCCAGTAAACGAAATAGTAAGGACACAAATATTGGACAATGAACAGTACAAGATTAATGAGGGATTCCTCAAAACGACAAATGACAGCGCTCAGAAAACCAACGAACTTATCGATAATATGAACGAAATAAGCAATGGCAAGTAGAATGAGCGTATGGGAGAAAATGCCATTAATCAGGTCCTAATTCTGAAAGACTCCATAAACGAAATAGTAAGAGCGTGTCAGCTGGCCAAAAATGGTATTATTAATACAAACCTTCTGGAAACATTACCGTACGCTAATGCGGTAGAAGCAATTGAGTATGGAAATCCTTCCATATATACTAATGATACACATTGCCAGAGCAACTATTAGAAGAGGCAAGCAAATCGAGCTTCCTTATCCTGAAGTCCTAATAAGCCAAAATCAAACCTATGGCGTCAGGACTCCGTGTCTGACTATAAACCACGACACAGTTTGCAGAAAATCATCTCTGACCCAACTACCTGAAGATACTTGCATACCTTGACTCCTTAAAGGAGCGGAGGCTAGTTGCCAATCCCTAATAACAACAAAACAAATAACTGAAATGCTTACGGATGACACAGTTTTCCTAACAAACTATGTGGGTTTGATGAAAGGCTGGAAGCTAACCAAAATGCTGAAATGTCGGTAGTAGAACGACTTCAGTTCATCCAAAAGCAAAAATACTGTGTCAATTGTTTAAAACCTGGCCACAGTGCCAAAGCTTGCACATCAAGAAGCTGTATAAAGTGCAATAAAAAACACAATACCCTCCTACATATGCAACTTGAAAACCAGAATATAAGCAACATCAACGGCGCTCATGCAAACGAAGAATCAGGTGTGGCGAAAATACCACAAGACAGCCAGAAGGACGCAACACTTACTGCCCTTACCCCTCTAGAGCCAAGGGTACATCCTTCTGAACATTGCAATGATCACCGTGATGGCAAATGGAACTGAGGTCAAATGTAGAGCTATTCTAGATTCAGGATCACAATTGAATTTCGTCAGCGAACGCTTAGTTAAACGTCTGGGAATTCATCCTAAGGCAACTTCAATCTTGATAAATGGAATTTCATCTAGCAACATTCAAATAAAACAACGAGTGAACGTCGCTTTACGTTCACGAATAAACAACTTCACAACGCGAATTATATATTATTTTATTGAGTACTTAACTTCTTTATTTACTTCTTAAGACTGACTTATTTTTCTAAATCTTGCTTATGGTAAGCAACGTTAGAATATTTTACTTACGTTGCTGTCTGGCAAAACGTAGGAACAAATAAGAATAGCGTAAAAACTAAATATACTCATACGTCAATGTTTCCCTACGTTTTACCAGCCGTTATTTTCAATTGGGGTGTTGCGGATGTAACTCCTCCACCCCTAAATTGAAATACTCCAGGATTTCATTAGATTTTAAAAGTTTATAAATAATGTATTTATATCATTATAAATTAAATCAATGGTTAACAAAACAAATATTTATTTAATAAAATATAATAGAGTTTGTGAAAAACACATTAAACTGTTTACAAAGTTAATAAAGTATAGAGGCGATATTCATACTAAGCAACTAAAATTATGAATATAGTTTATTTTGCGAAAATATGTTTTAGGTTTTTATAAATAAAATGTTAGGCTTTGTTTATATATATTTTTTTTCTTTTTTTCCAAAACAAAAACTTAGTATCATTATTTTAATGAATAAATATTTGCAATAGTTTTATCTTTTCATCTTTTTCAAAATGTGTTAAGACTTTAACAAAAAGGAAAAATACAATAGTTGAAATAAGTTATAACAAAATTTATATTTATATGTTTACATTGTTACAAAAAAAAATCAATTTATTTATTTTTTAATAATAGTAAAATTTTATATTAATACAGAAAATGGAAGTAGCAGTGTGTAGTTGTTTTATATCTGCTTAAAACATGGCGATAACGTATTTTTACGTTTCCTTCATTTATCTGAGTGTAGTTACAATTATAACAAACATATAAGATAGTTAAATAATTAATTAATAATAATAATAATAGTAATAATGATAAATACAGACTAAAAATTAACGACTATAATTTTTTTTTGTTTGAAATCCTTAGAGTTTTTTTTTTCATTTTTCTTTTTTCAAGTTTTATTTTCTATTGTTGTGTTAATGGGATCGTTGATAACTACATATATTATTTCTTTTGCTAAATTATAGCTTTTGATTGGGATTGTCAGTGTTGACATTGTCAACAATATTAGTATAATCTGAAAATTTAGAGGATCGTTTGATATTGTCAGTGTGAACGTTTTGCAAAGGTCTTTTAATAAATTTTGGTTGTTCTTTATGTCGTACACTTTTGTAATTTTTTATAAAGCCTTCGGTTCTATGTTCTATATAATTTTCTCGCAATTCATTTCTCTTTTGAATTATTTTCGTTTTTGCATTTATCAACCTTTCCTTTATGATGTTATGATCAACCAATTTATTCTGTACATCTTAAGGACTGCATTTTATTGTGCTATGATAATTATTATTGTAGAATTTTATTGCTTTAATTATCTGGGTATTTATCGGAAGTCTCTCTTCCAAATTAAAGGCTCTGATTTTTTCTGTGATCGTATTATTGAATCTTTCTATATCCGAGTTACTGGTATGGCTATTTGGCTTTGTAAAATGATATTGAATTCTCTCCTGAACGAGGAAATTCTTTACGTTTGCATTATTAAACTCATTATCTAATATAAATTTAGTAACATTTCCTTTAATGGCCAAAAATGCCCGAATTTTTCCAACTAGGGTCTGACTATTTCTATCGTGTAAGTGAAATGAAACTACATGTTTGGAAAATTTATCGATAAAAATTATAAATGAATGCTTACTGTTCACATATGTGTCAACGTGAATTAATTCGTTCGTGGTGGAAGGGGTTTCAGTTATCCCAAATTTTGTTTTTATTGGGTTTCTATCATATTTAGCTCCGGAACAAGTTTCGCAATTATTTATTACTTTCTGTATGAATTCTTTCAAATAAGGATTATATATTTTGTGTTTGATTTTTTCGAAAGTTGGAATTATGTCAGCATGACCTGTTTCGAATTTATGAAATAATGCTATTTGCTTTATCAAGTCGTTTTCCTCGACAATATCTTTAGCAAATTTAGAACACTTAACCATCTTCGTTTTGCTGTTTCCAGAAAACTCAGAGATAATAATTCTTTGTAATGTATTGTATTCATGATCATTTAATTCGGAAAATATTGCAGTTTTTCCCTTTGAAATTTCTCTTTTGAGAATATTTCCTACATTTCCATTTTCACAATCATTCTTATCAATGAATATTCGTTTCTTTCCGAAAATAAGCTGTATTGGAATATTCTTTTCCTTAACGAAGATAACCTGTGTTTTAAAGCGGTTCACCACAGTATCTAGAATTGATAAGTGATCATTATGTTCCTCGTCTTGAGAGTGAGCAGTTTGAACCGACAATGAATCTCCCCCCTCGTCTTCGTCTGTTTCATTGATTGCGTTTTCCGTCAAATGATTAATCTCATTTGTGTCGAAATTAATCCGGCTTAAAAAATCGGCAACTTTATTTAGTTCACCTTTTATGTAATTTATTTTTATATTATATTCTTCTAATTGGACCAACCATCTTTGAAGACGTGGGTTGATATCCGTACCCTTGTACTTTACCTGCAACTACCTCAATGGCTCATGATCACACTCAAGATCGAACTCTCTTCAATAGATATATGGTCGAAAGTATTTAACGCCCCAAACTATCGCCAACAATTCCTTTTCAATTGTTGAGTAGTTTGTTTCGGTCACATTAAGAGTTCGAGAGGCATATGCAACTGGGTGGCCTTCTTGTGAAAGAACGGCGCCAATAGCAAGATTGCTTGCATCAGTGGTTATCTTGAATCTTTTGGAAAAGATTGGATATCTAAGGATCGGTGCATTGGTGACAATTTCCTTCAGTTTTTTAAAAGCCAAAATGTTATTAGGATTAAATATATTAATTCTTTCATTTTTTCTAAGTGCTTTTGTTAAAGGTGTTGCAATTTTCGCGTAGTCTTTGATAAATTTCCTGTAAAAACCTGTCATTCCCAGGAATGATTTGATTTGTTTGGTTGTTTGAGGAAGTTTAAGATTTTGTATAATTTTAACCTTCCCGGGGTTCGGTTTAATGCCCTTATTGGTCAGTAAATGACCCAGAAATTGCGTTTCTTTCTTCAGAAAGTCGCATTTATCTACCTGAATTTTTAATCTGGCTCTTCTTATGGCCCCGAAAATTGATTTCAAAGAATTCATATGTTCCTCCAGGGACGTGCTAAAAACTAGTACGTCGTCCATGTAGACAACGCAAGTTTTATTAATCTGATCGCGAAGAATTGAATTCATCAGCCTTTGAAAGGTTGATGGCGCATTTTTCAGGCCGAACGGCATACGAATAAATTCGTAGTGTCCAAAAGGCGTTGAAAATGCTGTTTTCTTGCGATCCTTTTCCTTTACCAAAATTTGGTGGAAACCTTTGGCAAGGTCCAATGTTGTAAAATATTGGGATTTACCCAACTTATCTAGAATACCATTTAGATTTGGTATGGGAAACTTGTCATTGACCGTATTCTCATTAAGTCTTCTATAGTCAATAACGTTTCTCCATTTTTTTGTTCCCGAATTATCCTGTTTTTTCGGTACGATCCATAAGGGGCTATTGTAAGGAGAACTACTTACCCTTATAATATTTTGCTGAAGCATGTCTTTGATCTGTATCTGAATCTCACCTTCGTGGACCTGTGGATATCGATAAATTTTCGAATACAAAGGCTTATCCGTTGTAGTAACTATCTCATGACAGATTTTAGTCGTTGCGGATAAAGAATCTCCTTCTACAAAAAATAAATCCTTAAATTCATCCAACAGCGTCTTAATATAGGTTTTCTCCTTTTGGTGTAAGTCATTTATCCGGAATTTACTTTCTATGTTTCTATTTTCCGTTTGCTGAAGACTTGTTACCATATCGAATGCGTATGGATAAGCATTTTCCTCAAAAAATATTCTATTACCGAAGATTTCTAAACAATTTTGGTCAAGGTTTATTTGGGCTTTAAAAGGAACCAAAAAATTCTGACCCATTTTAGAGTTATAGTCCTCATTTTTAAAATGAACTATTTTCCATGTGAGGGTACCTCTGATTGGGAATTGTGAAGGCATTGGACTAACGACACAATGCTTTACTTCGTTGAAACCGTTAAGTGTTTTTATATAAACAGGTTCTGTTAAATTCTGTTTCTCAAAGAGGAAAAATGTGTTTGATTTTACTACGCTCGTACTTGCTCCGGTGTCTATTAGGCATTTGAAACTTTGCTTACCTATAGACAAAACTACTACCGGTAATTTGAATTTTGAGGCAGTTCTAAAAAATTTGCCTCTTCATCGGAATTAATTTTTTCCGTTTCCTGTAAGGTATGAACTTCCATATATCTGGAATTATGAGACCTTTGTGAATTTTGGTTAGAGTCAACACTCATATGTGACAAACGTGTTTGGGACGAACCAGATTTTTTATCGTTATGATTATAAAGAGATTTGTAGTGATCGTTTTCGTTACCACGTTTGTTCAAGTTTTGTTGTTGCATAGAGTTAAAATTCTGATTATCATAATTTTTATAATTACGAAAATGTTGAACTTGATTGCTACGGTTTAAATTTTGAGGTCTGCTCTGATTCTTATAATTATTGTTATTGTTTTTAGTTTCAAAATTTCTTAAGTTTCGGCTGGTTTTATGTCTACTGTCAATAGCCCTATCATCGTCAAGTAATCCCAGTTTCGTATATTTAATAATAATATCGGTTAAAGTCAGATTCTCGTCCAGATGAACCCTGAGTGGCCCGTCTATTTTTTCAATAAGTATATTCGTTAAGTCTCTATCAACATTTTCCGATTTATATAACGAAGGTTTGCCTTCGTCATATTCATATATTTCGCTTATCATATGTTTAGCTTTTTCAAAATAATTGAAAAGCTGTCTTAAATTACCTACTCTTACATACCGACAATTGTTAAATATTTCAGCATATGTTGTTTTCGGCCTAGCCTGGGTCCTCAATTTTGTTTTCAGCTCTTCCCATGGAATATCTCCCAATTCTCGGATGTATGTCGCAAAGCTGGTTAATATTTTCTCGTTCACCACTATTTGCGTTCCATATTCAATCAGTTCAACAATATTCCCGCAAAATCCCATGACCAAATCGACAGATTGAATAAATCCATTGATACAGTTGACATTGTCAAGCGGTCTTATTTGACGAAATTGTTGAATAATGTCTATTGGTCTCATTTGGAAGTGGTTTTGCATTTGTGCTTGTTGGTTCTGCTGTTGTGGATTAAATTGTTGTAATAGTTGCTGTGTTTGTAGTTGTTGTTGTTCTACTTGTTGTTTATTTGTAGTTGTTGTTCTAATTGTTGTTGCTGGTTCTGCTGTTGTGGATTAAATTGTTGTAATAGTTGTTGTGTTTGTAATTGTTGTTGTTCTAATTGTTGTTGTTGTAGTCGTTGTTGTTCTAATTGTTGTTGCTGTTGTTTTATTTTTAATTCCTGCTGTTGTAAAACCATTTCGAATTCTATTATTTTCTGTTGCGCTTCTTCTTCCATGTCTATTTCGCGGTTTTTATCAAATTTATGTTCTCTACCAATGATCGTGAATTAATGCAATTTTTAAGGAATTTAGTATCACTTTTCCTTTTTATTTCTTCAAAAATTAATTCAAGATCACTGTTGTTATTGTTTCTTTAAGCAAGTATTCAAAGGGGTTTTTGTATTTGTATGTTTTTTTGTTATTGTAAATTCCATTAAAAGAAAAAGGAACAGTTACACTAGTTTTGGGGCAAAATTCTTATTTTGTCAGTATTGTTGTTATTTGGATAATTTATATTTTTGTCTAATAAAACACCAACTAAGAAGCAGTTTTATTTAATTTAAAGCATTACATTTTTTTTGTTGTATTTTATTTTAATTAATTTAAAGTTTTTTTATATTTTTATATATTTGTAATTTTGGCTGTATTTTATGTAGTATAATATTAATTTTTTTTCACTTTTTATATTTTGTCTTTCATATATCGTAATATGGCCTTTTTTTAACAATTATCTCCAATTTAAATGGACTTTTTAATTTTAATACGACAATCAATAAAAAAAACCTTTTGATTAGGCTGTACTTTACGTTTGTCGTTTTTCTTTCGTTTTTACCGACTGCGCCAATTATCTTATTATTTTATTGAGTACATAACTTCTTTATTTACTTCTTAAGACTGACTTATTTTTCTAAATCTAGCTTATGGTAAGCAACGTAAGAATATTTTACTTACGTTGCTGTCTGGCAAAGCGTAGGAACAAAGAAGAATAGCGTAAAAACTAAATATACTCATACGTCAATGTTTCCCTACGTTTTACCAGCCGTTATTATCAATTGGGGTGTTGCGGATGTAACTCGCGTCTTGAGGCAGCCGTTCTCCCGCATATTATTTCACCACAACTATCGCAACAATCAACACCGACAATTGGCCCATACCGAGAAATATTGCGCTTGCAGACCCCGAATTTAATCGCCCTGACAGAATTGATGTCTTGTTGGGAGCAGAATTATATCATCAATTATTGGCAACTGGACAGATCGAGCTGGGCAATAAGTTGCCTACTTTACAGAATACCGTTTTCGGTTGGGTCATCGCAGGCAAGGTTGATGGACATCACTCTTCGACTACAGTATGAGGTATGTGTATCGACAACGAAGCCAGCTTAGAGGAAGCTTTCGCTCAGCTCTGGGAAAAGTTTGTCTGTTACAGAAAGACAGTGCGCAGACCATTTCACACAAACACACGTCATGTGTGATGATGGAAAATTCATGGTAAGACTTTCGTTTTGCGAAAACCCTGAGGCACTGGGTGAATTACAAAGTATAGCTTTCAACCGATTTCTGGCATTGGAACGTCGATTGTCAAAATCTCCAGAAATCAAAAGCTAATACATTGCTTTCTTGGAAGAATATGAAGCATTGGGACACATGACCCCAATAGATATAAACGGAATACCTCAACCGAATTACTTCATTCCTCATCACTGTATATTAAAACCAGAGAGTTTAACAACTAAATTGTGTGTGGTGTTTGATTCATCTGCAAAGACATCATCTGGTTTATCTTTAAATGACCTAATGCACATTGGACCCACAGTGCAAAGCAAACTTTTCTCGATTTTCCTTAGATTTAGACTACCCCGGTTTGCTTTTACTGCAGACCAGAGGACAGAAGGCTTCAAATCATCATCTGGAGAACGAATCTAGACAAGCCAATAACATATTATCAATTAAACACAATTACATATGGGACACGAGCTGCACCATAATTGGCTACAAAATGCTTAGAAACAATAGCCAGAAAATACATCTCACGGTATCCGTACGGAGCTCAGTTTCTTCTGGAAAATTTCTATGTGGATGACGGAATCGGTGGAGCGGACAGCCTAACTACAACACTGATAATTCAAAGAGAACTAATTGATATTTTGAAAAAACATGGCCTTAAATTACAGAAGTGGAGCGCAAACCATCCCCAACTACTTGAAAATGTCATGAAAGAAGAAGAAGCGGAAGTCGATATTGACTTCAAAGGCAGTCAAGCAGGGCTTGACATGGATGCCAAGGCAGGACAAATTCTGTGTAAAGGTATGTCTGGAAAAGATGAAAGGTATCACCAAACGAACAGGTAGCTCAGATTAAGCCAGACTGTTGGATCCTTTAGGAATATTAGCACCAATCACCGTCACGGCAAAAATATTTATTCAAGAACTGTGGCAAGCAAAATTGACGTGGGACGAGGCGTTACCAGTAGAACTGCTTATGCGATGGACAACCTTCCGCACTAAATTAAAAGAAGTCAACAATCTGAAACTTTCACGACATGTCTTTGAAGGACATGTACCTTCAAAGATACAGATTCATGTATTTGCTGATGCCTCAGAAAAGGCATATGGAGCGGCCATCGACCTTCGATCAATAACAAAGGACGGGCAAGTATTGGTGCGGCTACTTTGTGCAAAATCACGCATAGCACATTTAAAACGGCACTCTATACCACGGCTGGAGCTTTGCGCTGCTGTGTTGGGTGCTCAACTAACGATGAGAGTAAAAAAAGATCTAAATCTCGAAAATACACCCACATACATCTGGAGTGATTCAGAGGTTGTTTTGGCTTGGATTAATTCCCCTTCATCCTCATAGCACACCTTTGTAGCCAATATAATAGCGGCAATACAAGAAATATCAATGGCGGACCAATGGCGACATGTTGGATCAAAGGAAAATCCTGCTGACTTCCTGACACGCGGACTAGCCCCGGGAAAATAAGCAACATGCACGTTATGGTTGTATGGCCCGATCTTTCTACATGGAAAGGAAAAGATGTGGCCTTCAGAATATGCCAAGGGACTACCAGTATTCGAGATTAGCATTCAAATGGAACGAAAAAAGTACGGTGGCAGTTACCACAGCAAGTGACATTGTAGCAAGCGGGATATATAATATCCAACACAAAGGATCATTTCTAACTCTACAACGAGTTGTGGGTTACATGCTAAGATTTGTCAACAACGCAAGAAAATTGAACGAACAATTTGAGATCGCCCTAACTGTCCAGGAATTGGACCACGTTCTTGTGGTGATCATTCATACCATTCAGTAATCTGATTTTGAAGAAGACCTAAAACATTTAAAAAAATATAAGGTTGTCAACAAGGGAAGCCATCACAGCAATCTCTCTCCATTCCTGGATACACACGGCATCGTAAGAGTGGGCGGACTATTAACGAAATCCACGCTTCCATATGACACCAAGCACTCAATGCTACTTTCCTACAATGATCCGATATCAAAGTTACCGATGCAAATGATATACTGTGTGCCCCAAGCGTTACTGGCATATGCAAGGCAAAATTATTGGTCAGTAAAAGGGAAAACGGCAGCGCGATCAACTGTCCAGCATTGTGTGCAATGCACAAAAGCGAAACCAAAATACCTTATCCAAGTTATGGGCAATCTACCACCAACACGTGCTAGCCCTGCCCGGCCATTCATCAATTCAGGCATTGATTTCTGCAACCCATTCTGGGTTCACTACAAAGTAAGAGGAAAGAAACCTCAGAAGGCCTACATTTCGGTGTTTAGCTGTTTCGCTACTAATGCAGTATATCTGGAATTGGTCAGCGATTTAACCACATAAGCCTTTACATTGCAACGGCATCATTAACATACGAAGAACTGGAGACCGTGGTAATAGAGATTGAGGGCATTTTAAATTCAAGGTATTAGTCCAATGTCAAACAACCTTAATGATCTGACTGTAATGACTCCTAGTTATTTCTTGATAGGGGTACCACTTAATGCACAAGTGGACTCACGCTCTGTACCAACCAGGCTTAGTCTCCTGGATCGATGGAAACTGGTTACACACCTAGAAAGGGAATTTTGGAGACGATGGTCGTGAGAGTATTTATGCGAACTGCAGTATCGACACAAATAAAAAACACGACAAATTAATGTTAAACCACGGTCCTAATAAAAGAAGATAACACACCACAGGTGGAGTGGCCTTTGGGTAGAATTGTAAAAACACATCAAGGAGACGATGGCCAGGTTCGAGTAGCGGACGTTAGAACATCAAAAGGCATTTGCAAAAGACCAGTTGCTCGATTGGCACTATTACCAGTTAAGAATGAGGAGTCGAATGAACCTCAAACATCAGATTACTGGAGGAAAACGTGCCAAAACGACAAGCCAGAAGCTCCTAGAAAAATAATACGGTCTTCCATAACACACAATATCATGACAATTGCACTGACTCTCATGCTAGTGCACTTGGTGCTAGGAACAAAAATTAAAAATGAGCCGTTTGGAAAACTTGGCATACACTTTGAAGGAATCGGGCCAGCGGTAATGTCTCCAACAGAATGGCAACTCTTAGGCCATTTACGTGAAAAAATTAAACAAAAGGCAATGTGCATAAACCTTGTCTATTATTTTCAACATACTGAAGCTGAACTAATGATGGATAGTACATTACTTTCCGGAAGAAGACACAAAAGAGGAGCACTTGATATAGTTGGAAATATTGCACATTCACTCTTCGGAGTATTGGATTCTGTATATGCTGAACAAATGGCGCAAACAATGTCACAAGTCAAGAAAATGAGGACGATCTACTAAATCTTTTAAAAAATCAAACCTCGATTATAGATTCTACAATCAACATCCTCAAGGCAGACCAAAACATGGTTAAAGGAAAATTTGACAGGATTGACGAACAAATCAAATATACAACAGGTTGCGTGATGGCAATGAGCTACAAGAAGAAAGACTCTACCGCATCTTTTCGTCGCTCTGTATTCAATTAAAAATTACAGCAGCAAACTTACAACGCATGCAATCTAATATATTTGAGATCGTAACAAACAGTCGCCATGGCATTATTAGTCCATTGCTTCTGACTCCACAACAACTGCAACAAGAAATAGAAAAGGTGAAATTCCATCTTCCTGAATTACTTGAATTGCCTGTGAAAAAAGAAAAAACTTTACAACTATACAAACTGATGAAGGTCAAGGGAGGACTCACAAAAAACACTGTGATATTTTGCATCACGTTACAATTGATTGAAAGAAAACAGTTTGAAATATTTAACCTCATTGCAATACTGCACTGGGTTAACAACACACTCGTTGCAATAAAGCCATGTTCCCACTTCATGGCCACTAATCCTGTCAACGATCAATGTGTGATAATGAGCGACACTGAGTTTGGTGTGCTCTAAGATGGAAATCCAATATGAGTAAGGCGTGACAACATGCTCCTGATAAAATTATCTATTTAATAACAACAGTCAAGCAGAATGTGGAAAATGGACTTCTCTTCGGCATAAAAACAAATGAATTTATGCCATGCAGGCTCCATCTCAGGCAACGGCGGTGTGCAATAGGGACATAAGGCAATAGACGCTCGAGGGGTCAGGTTTACTCAGCATAGGACCTGAATGCGTCCTTAAGGACAAATTCATGGCAGTGCATGGACAGCAAGCAATATCCAGCTCTGTTAAGGCTTCATGCACTGGGCTTTGGGAAATTACGGAACAACAGCATTCAGAACTTTTAAAGCCACTATTGAATGAAATTCATTCAACCAAGTGCATAACACAAATACAAAATCTGATAGCCCTACAAACCAGAAATCCTTCAACTCCCATCCAACGTCACCATGCACAACTACTACCACACCATCGCTGGTTACTCGTCATTAATTTTCATTGGTTTAATTTTTGTGTTTTTAGCAGTGAGAGGAATACGCAAAAGGCGTTAACACCTATCTCTACCCCAATACCAGCACCTCGTAGCCATACCGTGCATATCTAACAAATCATAAAAACCGGATCAACGCCATGCCACAATGCACTACAACAGGGGATTTTGAGCTGTGCTCAACGAGGGAAGCCTGTTAATGCATAGTTATGCATTCGTACATTTATAATATTAATATTCTTGTTTATTTTATTTTATTTTTTTTGGTTTAAGTGTACACATTTATATATGTATATGTAGTGTTGATAGTTTGTCTATTTAAAATCATTTTTTGAAAAATCAGCACATTCTTCTTTGTCTACATTTTTGTGTTTATATGTAAGTGTTTTTTGACAACTCCCACGGGCGCATTTAATTACAAAACTATTTGTTACTTGGACACTTTGTTGCGTGAGAACTTGTCATGGAATTTATTGTTTTGTCAACACGGCACTTTTAATTCTGAAATTTAGTATATAAGCTGGAAAATTGAAATAATAAAATCACTTGTTTGTTTGGTTCTTAAGAAAACCACCTCTTTCATTTAAAAGAAGGCGACTCGGTCAATGTGCCGTTTGTCGCAAAGAAAAGAAACACACAGTTCAATTCAGTTTAAGTGCTGAAATTGAACAACTAGTCGAATTTACATTTTGGCAACTCGGTCAAAGTGCCGTTTGTTGTTATTCAAATTTGACAAACGAGTCGAATTAACAATATAAAAATTATTTTTGTTATCTCATTGCAAATTTCAAAAAAATTTTGTAGTTTAAAATTGAAGTGTAATAATAATAATAATAATAATAATAAATAATGTAAACATTTTTATTTGGTATTAAAGGTATTTAAACTAACTAATTTTCTCATTACTATACTCTTAAAATTTGAAGCCATCTCTTATCAGAATATTAGTACCACCTCCTTATATAGCACCACTTGTCACAAATTTAAAGTTATCAAATTAAACTTGTTTAAAATATAACTTTGTTTTATTTAAAAGAACTATATCTGAATTATTTATATTAATGAAATTTTGCAAATCATATCTTCATCTATTCTTATTATATTTATTATTATTATTATTATTTTTATTATTATTATTATTATTATTATTATTATTATTACATTGCCAATGTTGGTACTAATATTCATTACCCTCTTAGATTGAAAACAAAGTATAGCATATGCAATTGGTTTTGAAAGTTAACTATTTAATTAGAAAAGTTTTTAAAGTATTTTCTAGATCTAAAAATAAATTGTTATTTAAAGAGCATTATTAGCATTATTTATATTATAGTTAACATTATTAATATTATATTTATCATTACCATTTCTTAGAACATTGGCATAGCTTACTGTTGTGTATCTACACAATATTAATCGAAGTAAAAACGATGCGTGCTTACAGTTCAAGCTTACAATTCTAAGTCCCTTTTTATTGAATTAATTTTATTCTTATCAGCTATACGAGGGAAACACGAACAAGAAGAACTATATAAACACAGCTGACAATAGAACGCAACTAGTACGAAATAAACACTGAAGATGGCAAACGGCCGAAACCGGTTTGTTCACAAAACAAATTTGTCGAGGGTCGATGGAAAACCGTACCCAAATAAGACAAAATATAATGGCCAGAGCTTCTTTTTCTATCGTACTATAGTTACATTCCGTTTTTGTGAGTACCCTTGATAAAAAAGGCAATTGGTTTAATAGATTTATTAGGAAAAATGTGTGACAATACGCCCGCTTCCGCTGTATTACATGCGTCCGTAGTTAGTACTATCGGTAATTCAGGGTTAAAATGCACTAAGACCTTAAAGTAGATACGGAAAATCTAGCACAAAATTATAGACATTTAGTGCATAAATCTATAAAATAAAAATCTATCTAACATGCGTATGTAAAAAAATATTGTTTTGTATACTTCTTATTTTCAAAATTTTAATTTATATGCATATCATCATTTATAGTGTACGAGGTGCGAAAACTTTCCACAGTTAATAGAATTAAGAATTATAAGAATTTATTTGACTTGATTTTAGCTAAAATATGTGCTGATTAGATCTCGCAGGAACAATTGTTTTTTTTAATTAAAAAGTAAGACATTACTATCCCCTTAGACGTTGTTTTTCAGTAATCACCACCTTGTTTCTATAACTTGAGTGAACAATTTTTTACATCAATATATTGTTACGTTTATACCTTTTTTAAACGTTTTGTTGTGAGTTCTTTATTGCAAAATAAATAACACCAGTTTTATCATATCAATGGTTCGCACATTTATTCATTATTTATTTTATTTTTAATTATTCATTAATAAACCTTTTTTAAATAAATGTTCCGTCGATCTTAATCATAACAATGGTTCTTACTTGAATATCTTAGACTAAATTATTATCAAAATATTTATACTAATTGAGTGGATAGGTGCAACAACAACAAAGAATGAAATATTAAAATTCGGTCATTTGAATTTTGATACGGAAGCATTGCAATGAAAGCATATCCAATTATAATTGAGTGCAATGGCATAAAAGTCAGCGATAAGAAATTAAATAAAATATATAGTTTCAATACTTTTAGTGCCCTATTTTCAATTGCTGTTTCATGTACACAATCAAAGCATGAATCATAAAGTCATACTTTGTAAATAATTAACACATTACACCTTCCCCTTCAAAGGAACGATCTTAGAATTTCTTGAAAATTTTATGATCATTTATTAAAAAATGTTTTTTTTTTGTTTTAATTGGTAATACATGTTTTTGTTTTCTTATTTTACGTTGGGCGCCCGTTTAAAATTACTTAAAAGTTAAATTTTCTTACAAATATTTTTATTTTTGTTTAGATTACTTAATCAAATATACATATATGGATTAATTTGCTAGTTTTTATCTATTTTTGTGAATAACCATTTGTTTATTTTTATTGGTTGCTAATGTACAATTGTTATGATCATTTTTTTCGATTTTGTATGGTCCTTTATAAACATTAGATAGTTTATGACATGCTTCATTTTGAACAAGAACAATATCATTGATTTTAAAATTGATTTCATTACTGTTTTTGTCGTATTGTAGTTTTTTTTTGTTTGTTTTTTATTAACATATTGTTGGAAATTTGATAAGCAGTCTGTAATCTGAATTTGATTTCTTTTACATAATTGTTGAAGTTATATACTGGATCTATTGTGCTTTCTCTTAGTGGTTTAAAAATATCTGGTCTTTTACCGAATACAAGTTCAAATGGACAGTAATTGTGTGTTGTGGACGGTGTAGTATTGTAACAGTAAGTAAAGTACGGAGTCATTAAGATTTTGAGAAATGTAGGATCGAATATTTTTATTCAATGTTCTATTGTTCCCAAGGTTTGATGATGATACGAAGTGGAGTGTAATAATTTTATTTTTAATAGTTCTGACAATTCTTTTAAGATCTCGTTCCTATATGCCTATATCTATTATATCCTTCATTGAACCGTATATTAAAATCAAATTTTCAAAGATTGCCTTTGCAATTGATTTGACAAATTTATTTGGAATAGGAACAGAAATAAGGTATTTAGTTAGATCGCAAATCATTGTTACTATATACTGATTAGATTTTTCTGAAATTGGGAGTGGGCCTATAGCGTCGACTATTACTGTATCAAACGGCTTACAAGGTGTTGGAGTTATTGTTAATTTTTCTTTTGAATGCTTTGTGGTTTTGTTCATCAATACAATCAATGCAATTTTTGACGTACCTTGATACACCTTTTGCCATATTATTCCAATAATAAAATCCTTTAATTTTATTTACCATACGAATGTTTCTGGGTGACCACCAAGCAGGGGATCCTCGTGAAATTTTCTTAAGATATTTTGTTTTTCATTTTCTGAATGAACTGTTGTATCAGCAGGCGTTAGGGTAATATTGATAGTTTTTTAAATATTATTGCCTGTATCTTTAAATTCTTGTATTTTAAAATCTTTAAATATGACGTCATTTAATGGCATTTGGAATTTTACTAACTTGAATTACCAGGCTTGTTTTTCAAGCTCTAAGAAAAATTTACCTAAGTCGATATTTCTTTTTGTCAAATATTTAGTTTTTTCAAAGCTTTTCCTCCCTTTAACAAGGAACAACCTCAGTTGTGTGTTAAAATTTTGGGAAGTTTCCTCAAATGGTGTGCTGAAATGCTTTAAAAAATTTTTAACTCAGCATTAGTTTGTTTTATAGATTGTGTTCTAGTTTGTACTCTTAATACCTTGCATGCCTGAATATCTTCTAAGGTGATTCTTGATAAGGCATCTGCTGTTACATTTTCTTTTACTTTAACATACTCGATTTCGAAGTCATACTCTTCAAGATCCAACCGAACTCTAGTAAGTTTTGATGAAGGATTCTTCATAGAGAACAGATAAGTAGTGGCCTATGGTACGTTTTTATGATAAATTGTTTTCCATAGATGTACGGCCTAAAATAATTTATGGCCCAGTGAATAGTTAAAAGCTCCTGTTCAATGGTTGCTTTATTTGACTCACCTTTAGAAAATGACCTGGAGGCATATGCCACTGGTAATAATATATCGTCATATTTTTCACTTAGAACAGCGCCGCATGCAAATTTACTAGCATATGTTGTTATATAAAACATTTTACTAAAGTCTGGATATTTTAAAATAGTTGGTTTTATGAGAGCATTTTTTAGATAATTGAATGAGCGTTCACATTGTAATATTATTATGTTTTTATATAAGCAATTTTATTTCGTGCTTGATTCCTTTAAATAAATATTTCATGATATTCTTACAAAATATTTATTACAAAATTTTTTATTAAAAAATAAACATCTTATGATATTCTCATAAAACATTTATTCAAATAAAAATAAAAATATTTGAAATGTATTATTGCGGGGGAGAGCACATCTATATTGCAATTTCACTATTGCTCAGTGAATTTTACCTCAATATTGTATAGAAAAACCTAAGAGTCTTATATCCAAAGCCAAACTGATTCTATGAGAATTTTTCATAAAATCAACATAGCATAGACAGCAAGACTCAAAGACACTTCCATACAAACACTACAAAACATTTCAAAACAACAAAAATTGTTTATTTTCAATCATTTCTACATAAGGGTTTCCATTGGAAACCATTCATATGTAATGTGAAAATACCAGAAAATAAAAAATATTTGTAAATAATTTTACAAAATTCTAAAAAACAACGGGCACATGCATTGGAAATAAGTAATTTATAATTATTCGGAATCATTTTTAATATAAGCAATTTGATTCCTTTAAATAAATATTTCATGATATTCTCACAAAATATTTATTACAAAAATTTTTATTAAAAAATAAACATCTTATGATATTCTCATAAAACATTTATTCAAATAAAAATATTTCAAATGTATTGTAATGGATGTGCTTTCCCCCATTTCGTCTCTTGGTATTGTTGAAATTATTATTATAATTATTATTATTACTGTTAGTATGATAGCTGTAGTTATTGTTAATGTTACCGTTGTTTCTATTATTCCTTGGGAAGTTGTTTCTTCCACGAAATCTTGGTTGGTTACCTCGGAAATTATTATTCCAAGTATTGTGTCCTCGCCTATAGTATAGGATAGAATTTTGTTGTCCAGTTGCTTCTGTGCAACTGTTGACAAATTTGCCTATAGCTTCGTTCATGCTATTAAATTGTCCTGCTTCCATGATAAGTTTTACCTTATCCAAGGTGCAGTTCTTCGTAAGTGCTTTTACAGCAACTTGCGTGGAATATTTACCCGCTATATTAGTGGGTAGTCCATCTGATATGTAAGCGGTCTCTAGGGATCTTATCATTGTGCAATCTCGTCGCAATAACTATTTGCATTTTATTGTTTTGCTTAATGTTTAATACTTTCGCGGTTAGTACTTCTACTGACTCGCCTTTTACTGATGTTTTCAATTTGCTTATTATCTGACTATTGTGTTCTCGTCATTAATGAGGTTTCTGCCATTACCCTTTAACTTTGTTTTTATGAGGGTTATTGCCAGTGCTTCGTTAGAGCCTTTTATTGAATCGAGTAATTTCAGTGCGTCAAGAAATGATCGCAAATTATCAGATTTACGATCGAAATCTGGAATAAGCTTTGCTTGTATTTAGAAAGTCAATTGGCGTTTGTGCCATTATTGGGCCTTTATTATTTCTATCGGGTTTACAAACTATTTATTAAAACTTAAGATTAAAAGTATACTTATGCTTATATGTAGTTTAGGTTGTTGTTGCTGAAATTGATTTTGATGTTGCAAGTCTCCTGTTGCATTATGATGTGTTGCTATTGTTGTTGCTGATACTGCTGTTATTGGAGAGTGATTGGAACATATTGAAGATTCTAAAAATTTTGTGGCTGATTTTTCCAATGTTTTTTCTTTCATCATCATTGGCAAGTTCATTACAATTATCAGCTTCTCAACTTTGGAGTCCTCGTTTAAAGTGATGCTACGTTTGTGCAAACTGTTGTTTTTGCGGAATCATTTGAAGTATCGGCAGACATTTAAAATTCGTTTTGTTCTGCTTTCTTCTTCCGACGGGTCTCGGCTGCCATCAGATCTTAAAAATAAATTTGCCTGGGTGCTCTTACAACAGGAGCACTCTCAAGGCTGGCAGGATCGTCATGTAATATTATCATGTTTTTATTAAATATTTTTGGTTGTAACTTAACGTTGTATTTTCATTCATTTAAATAATACTCCTTGTTTTAATTATTATTTGTATATTCTTTGTTTTTATTTAATTGCTCAGCTGGAAGCAGTAGAATATTAAAAGCTCAACTGGGAGCTTGGAGGCAATAATTACAATTAATTTTAAGTTGAGCATATCAGTCGGTTATATACCGACAATGAGAATGTTATAACTAATCTAGAGTATGTGAGAATGGAACTCACTCATACTTAAAAGCTATTCTTAACTATATAGACTATGTAATTAGTATTGGTTTAACCAGGCAATTATAAATTTAGATAGTATCCCAAAATTAGTGATTGCGTGGTTCTCCAATATATAAAAAGAAT
Organism: Trichopoda pennipes; assembly: GCA_030448955.1. Classification (NCBI taxonomy): domain Eukaryota; kingdom Metazoa; phylum Arthropoda; class Insecta; order Diptera; family Tachinidae; genus Trichopoda; species Trichopoda pennipes. Next base: position 4,003,722 of record JASKUP010000004.1, on the reverse strand, counting down.
AATGTAAAAATGCTATTAATATCCAAGTAGTATTAGTATTATAATTTTGACGAAAAGTGTAATGTGATCTAAATGTTAGGGGTTTACTATAATTTGGAATAAACTTTCTGTAATAGTTGCAGAAAGCTACAAACCGTTTTGTTTCGTCACCATTTTTGGGTTTGGGATATTCTTTAATAGTATCATATTTAGCACTGTCGGGCAAAATACCTTCGTTTGTACATTTATGACCCAAAAATGTGACCTCATGACGAAAGAACTTACACTTGTCAGGACGTAACTTAACGTTGTATTTCCTACAAGTTCGAAAAACCTCTCTTATATTTTTTATCATATGATTTTTGGAACAACCAATAACAATAAGGTCATCCATATATAAAAATGCTGTGGATGGCTTTAAACCTGAAAAAGGGAGTCTTTTAAACCTAAATGACCCCTTAGTTTTTGAGGAACAGGTGATGTCTCTTGAATTTTCCTCCAAATCAATTTGATGAAACCCTGACATAAGATCCATAGTTGATAAGTATTTCACTTTCCCTAGCTGATCCAACACATCGTCAATGCGTGGAAGTGGAAATTTATCTGATAATAATTTTTGTTCACTTGACGATAACCAATTACCATACGCCACCTTTTGGACTGATTACTTTCTAACGATTTTTTTGGAACTAACAAAACTGGACTATTATGGGGTGAAAAGGAGGGTTCCACCAAATCATCTTTAACTAGTTTGTCCACCTGGCTTGCTATTTTTTTTTCTGGGACTCTGGAATCCTATTATAATTTTTTATAAGTATATACTGGTAAATCATCCGTTACCCTCAATGTTTGTCTTTAAAAATTGTTTCTTGTGATTGAGAATTCACGGCATAATGTTAATAATTCGTCTTTTGCAACATCTGGAAAATGTGATTGCAATTTTTCTATAACAATATCTGACCAGTGTAGAGAATCATGTTTTGGTTTATTAATTAAATAATAATTTGAAAGAGGTTCGTAATTTATGTTTGGTGACTTAATAATCTTTATAGAATTTGAGGTGTTGATAATGCGTCTTTCTCTAATTGTTGGTGAGGAATAAATATCTTGAGTACCATTTTTTAATCTAATTTTTCGTGCGACTTCTGCCCGTGCGGGTAATGCGATCATATCTTCATAAACACTTTCAAATAATGGAATATTTAAAGCGTATTTTAAATTATACGGATTCAAAGATAAACAATTTGAATTTTGATTTTGTCTATATTGAATAGTGGCATTATAAGTTTTCAAGAAATTCAGCCCGAGGATACCTTGAAATGGTATTGTAAAAGTATCAGGAATTACATGAAAATGGTGAGGAATAGCGAAATTTTTAAATATTAAATCAATTTCAATTTTGCCCAATGTTTTAATATATCCATCGCCAATCCAGTCAATTTGTGTTTGTGTTCTCTATCAAACTTTAAGTTGTTTAATGTAGTAGTTTTGATTAGTGACACATCAGCTCCTGTGTCTACCAAAAATGTATTTAAGTCATTATTTGAAGGTAACTGTAGTATAATGTAACTGCTTAAGTTGAGGTTTAAATGAAGTGTTGATTTTTCAACTACTAATTGTTCCTTTGGTCGGTTCAATTTATATGATTTCCCCCATGTCTTGAGGGGAGTCCCCGTTTTCCGGGAATTCCCTAGCTAATCGTAAACGTCCTCTAAAATGTGAACGTTCTGCTGATTGCCTGGGAGTTCCATTTTTATTTCTCCTCAACCAATTGCTATTGTATCGATTGCTATTGTTACCATTATTATTATGCCAACCCTTGCTATGCCCCCTATAACTATTAAATTTGTTATTTTCATAACTTTTAACTTTCGTTGCAGTTTTGAATAGTACACCGAACCGTTTGTTGTAGCAGCTTCAGTACTGGCTTCAACAAATTTAGTGACAATGTCATTTAAAGAATCGAAATTTCCCGTTTTACTGATAAGTTTCACCTCATCACATGAAGCATTCAGAGCAATGGCTTTAGTTGCATTCTGTTTTATTAATTTTTGAGTTATGTCCTATGGGTAGCCTTCTCGAATGTAAGCCCCAGTCAGTTTTTTTTAAATTTCTCAAACTTTATCAGCGTACGTGGTGGCTGATTTCGATAACTGTTTAATGTTCATTAATTTTGAACAAAGTAACTTAACCGATTCACCTTTTATAGATGATTGTAGTTTAGCCCTAATAGCTGTAATCGTAGTTTCTGTCTCTGAGTCCTCGATCCTGATCACTGTCGTCCGTTTCAGTGATGTTTTTATCTAATGGTACATTTAGTTTTAATGGTACATTAATAGTTCTATGGTGTTTGTGCAGTATTTTAATTAGTTTATCTTTTATTTTTAAAAAGATTTGATCAGCTTTTTCTTTATGTTCTTAGTGTACCTATTGTATTGTCTATGTAATATAGCTCTTATTTCATTGAAAGTGTGTTTGCTTATTTTGGCTTATACATTTGCATGATTGCTTGAATTTTATTTCTAATGAATTAATATTTTGTAATATTTGTTCCCATTGCATAATATAAATAATTAAAACAACTTATAATTAAAATAATTCGTTATATAAAACCTGTTGATTATGATGTTCATCTGTTGATAATGCTGGTTTTGCTGATTATAGTTTTTGTTGCTGGGCGTTATATAAAATCTGGCGATTTTGATGTTCATTTGTTGATTTTGCTGATTATACTTGTTGTTGCTGAGCGTTTCCGTTTCTTTGAATGTCTTTGCAAATTATTTTTATAATATAAATAGCAGCCATTACCACTATCACTATTATTGCTATGATTTCCATATAGCTCATTTTGTTGACACTTTGCTTATTATTAACTTGCATATTATTGTGTAGTACTTGCATTAACTCTTTTTCCTCATTCGTTTTGCCCACTTCGAAACCGGCTATTATTATAGGAATAAAGGATAGAATTTTTTTCCACCATGTCATTTTAAAGAGTTAGTGTAATGTTAATTCTGTTACTTTAAACACTGTTTTTTTCATTTCATCTTCACTTTCTTCTTACATCTTTTCTTTCTTCATTTTTCACTTTCATCTGTCACGGTCGCCATATTATATCAATGGTTCATTATTTATTTTTAATTAATCATAATAAACCTTTTTTAAATAAATGTTCCGTCGATCTTAATCGTAACAATGGTTCTTACTTGGATACCTTAAACTTAATTATTATTAAAATATTTATAATAATTAAATGGATAGATGCAACAACAAAGAATGAAATATTGGAATTCGGTCATTTGAATTTTGATACGGAAGCATTGCAATGAAATCATATCCAATTATAATTGAGTGCAATGGCATAAAAGTGAGCGATAAGAAATTAAATAATATATTTAGTTTCAATATTTTTAGTGCCCTATTTCCAGCTGCTGTTTTATGTATACAAACAAAGCATGAATCATAAAGTCATACTTTGTAAATAATTAGCACATAACAGTTTTTAAATTAATAACAAGTTTATTTACTTTAACTACATAAAGTTGACACTACAGAACAATTTATTTAAGACGTGCGTCTTTAGTGCACGAGATTTAATTTCACACTGACTGACTATTCACTCAGATGCTGCCCTATTTATATTTGTCCATATAAAGCAGAAAATTTAAGAATCTTCTGCTCCCTTTGTATCACATTTTGTTGTTGTATGTTGTTTATTCGATGTGTAGGCGCCTGTTTGTCTGTGTATATTTTTGTTTTTATGCTGATAAGGTTTCTGCTTGGGATTTATTTCAAAATATTTGTTGTTGTCTCGTGTAGATAAGTTTTCTTAGAAAACTACGCAGATGGTAAACAGCATACATGTTTGTTGTTGTCTTGCCCTTTTAGTTAGTAAACAGAAATTTGTTTTTTTTTGTCTTGCATGCCAGGCAGTTAGTAAACAGCCTATCAAATTGTTGTTGTTTGTGTATAAAATTTCTTCGCAGTTTGTAACTAGAAATTTTGTTCTTGTACCATAAGTCTTCTTAACAAGCCACGCAGTTCATAAGCAACATATCCAGTAGTTCACTTTATTGTTTAATTATTTTATTTTAAAACGTAAGCAAGGTGAGCTGGAGTAAATAACAAATTTTATAATACATATAAACTTATAAAAAAGTATGCAATTCAATTTATCTAAATATAAAAATGCTTCAGGTAGTACGTAACCATTTCCCAACCTTGATTTTATATAGTCTTCATTTATTTTACATAATGAGATGGTTTTCTTTACATAGGGTTGATCTTAATATATTTTTTTAATTAAGTTGACAACGAAATTAACTATTCTTGATAGATTGGCTAAACTATTCTCCTGAGATCTATGTAAGGACATTTTATTTTAATAATTCTAATAATTAATTTTTCATTTACGAATCCGAAATATTAAGTCTAATTGAGTACCCGTACGATATGATTGGTCTAATTATCGATTGGTACATAAAAATTTAGATCCTCAGTGGTATGTGCCTTGAATAAAATCGCTTTTTTAACTTTACTATTCGCTTCATTGATTCTTAAGAATTTCACAATTATCCTGTTTGACAATTTATTTTATTTATTGTAGGTACATTCTTTTTCTGTATTTTTTCGACTATATTGAAGGAGTCCTGAAGTTTCTGAATTATATATATCTTGAGATTATATATATCCAAACTTGGTTTTTAACTATTGTTAAAAGTTGTTAAAATTATTTGAATATTCTCACAATCTTCTTTAATTTTTATATTATAATTATAGTTATTTGACCTTTTTAATATTTTAGTAGTTTATTATTAAGTACTAGATCTTTATTTAATAAAAAATTTATTACTTTATTTTTTTTATTTTTATTCAATTTTTCGCCAAACCATGGCATTTTCAGAATAAACAAAAAAAAAAATGTATAAATAATTAATCAAAATTGGAAAAATTTGTTGATTAACAAATTCAAAATAATCAAAAACTTTTTCAAAAAAACAAAACAAACATTCATACATACAAACAAATTTTCAATATTAAAAAATGTTTCAAATGAAAACAATTTTGAAAATAACAAATTTACAAAACAATATTATTTTACACATATATTCAAAACATAAATTTAATGACCAAACATTACAAAAAATTAAAGTATTAATTATTAATATTATGTAGGTACAGAGTTTCGTTTTATAATTTTATGCGCCAAATACCTATAATTTTGTGCAACATTCTCCGTATGTGCTTTAAAATTTATTCTTTTGGTACATATACCAACGTTTATAATTATTTTCTAAATTCAAAATTGAAACATTTTCAAAGTTTGGATAGTAGTGATTAACTTTAGAACAATGTGAAGATAATGCTTTTTTTTTGTGAACTAATATTATTCCTGTATTTTTGGACTGTCCTTGTCCTGCTATTCTAGTTTTCAATTTATTTTTTGTTGTGCCTACATAAACCTTATTACAATCCTCCTTATCATTACCGTTACAAGGAATTTTGTACACTATATTGGACATATTAATTTTTGAATTTTATCCTAAGTTTTACTAAACAACCTATTTAATGTGTTAGTATTCTTATATGTCATTTTATATTTATTTGTATCAACAATTTTGGAATTCTCTATTCTTTCAGATAAAGCAGGTATGTAAGTTATAGATTTATATATTTCGGGTTCCGTTCCACTACTTATAACTATTTTCCTCCTATTATTAAATTGGTTAATTAACCTATTAGCTAATCATATTGGAAAATTGTTCTCAGTTAATAAATTCCTAATCTTTTCTTTGTTCTTTCTATGGAATTCTTTGTCACTTATTGTTAAAATCCTCTCTATTAAATTATTGGCCGTGTTAATAATAATTCTTTTATTTTGTTTAGAATAATAATTAATAATTCTATCTGAAGCAGTTGGCTTTTGGTACCAATCTATAACTAATTCTTTATTTTTTCTTATTATTAAAGTCCCTAAATATGGAAGTTTAGCATCACATTCAATTGTAAATTTTATTGAAGTGAAAATTCTTTTAATGTTTCTTACATTTCATTAATGGCAGATTTAGATATAATACAAAACAAATCACCAACATATTTTGTCATAATTTTTGGCTTAACATTTAATTTTTCAATAAGATTATCTAACAACTTCTCCATCACAATATCTGCCACAATCGGAGAAGCTGGAGAGAAGAGACCATCGGAAGTCCTTTTTGCTGGATATATATCTTCTCATTATACTGAAAATATCTATTAACTTCTATACAAATCTTAAGAATACGAAAAATAAACCTTTCTTTATCTTTGTAAAATTTTTCAAACCATCACCATCTATCTTCTATTATGTTGATCGCCAAATCAACAGGAATACTTGGAAATAATGATACTACATCAGAAGAAATTAGAATTTCATGATCCTGCACATGAAGGTTTTTAATTTTTCCCTTAAATTCAATTTAATCTTTTATATTTTATTTAGAACCCTCAGTGATATTTTGCATATTTACATAAATCGTGGTGATAGTGAATTAACAAATGAACAAATTGGCCTTAAAGGAAATTCCTCTTTGTGAATTTTTGGCAGTCCGTATAAACTAGGCGCAATAGCAATATTACTTTTAAGCTTATTTCTTTCTGTAATATTGATAATTTTAATTTTAAAAAGCTCTTCTACTATATCATTATTAATCTTCTGCAATTTGGTAGTAGGGTCCTTATTTACTTATTTATTTATTTAGGTGTACTTTGTTATATCTCCTACAATATTGTTAATCCGTACGTTATAGTCAGTTTTATTTAAAGCTATAGTAATGTTACCTTTATCTGCTTTTATAATTAATAAATCTTTATTATTTATTATATAACCTTTCAGTTTCTTCAACTTTATCTAAAACAAACCTATCTCTGTTTGTCAATATCATTTTGTTCAAATGATTATCTTCAATTGTAGTGTCTGTACAAAATCTTTTCCATCTGCAATAATCTTTAAAATTGGAAAATTTTCTTTCTTAGTTGGTAAGGCATGTTTATGTCCCAATGATAAAATCCACTTAACGTCCGTTGGAACATTTAAGTCAGTTTTGTAAACGCACCACTTATCATTTATTCTTACATTAAATGCCCTCTTTTGTAAATCACAAAGTAAATTAGATTTCTTAATATGAATCTTTTTTACCTTTTGTTTCCATAAATCTGCCATAAAATAAAAATTGTCTCATTTCTTCTGCTCTAAAATAATTTCTTAAATTTATTTCAATAGCATATTGGCAATACTTTAATTTTTGTAATGTTTGGTTATTAAAATTATGTTTTGAATATATATGTTAAGTAATTTTGTTTTGTAAATTTGATATTTTCAAAATTGTTTTCATTTGAAAAATTTTTTAATATTAAAAATTTGTTTGTATGTATGTACAGTTATAAACAATTTTTTTCAATTTGTAGTTTATATTGTTTTTGTTTGTTTTGTTTTTTGAAAAAGTTTTTGATTATTTTGAATTTGTTAATTAACAAATTTTTTAAATTTTGATTAATTATTTATACACTTTTTTTGTTTATCCTGAAGATGCCAACCAGTGGCTGTTGTTGTTTGGGCATTGTTTTAAATCAAATAATTTTACTTGAAGCTCAGCTCGGAATAAAAGTAAAAAAATGTTTTATGTAAAATGCTTTAAGGTAATACAAGTCTGTTAAGTCTCTTGATAATAAAAGCAGGCAAATTACAATCCAACCATAATAAAATTTGTATTGTTTCACTACTTTGATTATGTGTTATGTAGCAGAGCAACAATTTGCTGTATAAAATTATTAATATAAAATAAAAATTTATTTAAAATTCTTATTATCAAAGATCAGAAATTTTATCTTTTTAGCGTTTTTTAGGAAATTATTTATTAATTAATCTATAAAAAAAAGAAACTGTGTACAATTCCTAATTCGAGCTATTAGGTACATATTATTTGCATTAAAAACATTAACATAATTTTTAAAGAAATAATATATATATACTTAAATGAGTAAATTAAAAAATATACTACGAAAAGAAAAAACTAAAAAAATTATATTTATATTAATAAAAATAAAGTCAGCCACCAATATATGTTGCCATGTTTGGAAACATATTTTTATTAGATACAGGCTTGTTTCGAATCTACTAAATGCTATTGTCATTTGATCGAAAATTATTGGTTTATGTTTTAGAATATACAAATATCTTATAGAATATAAAAAACTAGATACGTCTTGGATAAAGTTAAGGAGTACATACATATATTCTCCATTATGGTAGTATGTTTTCCATGCAGTAAAACTGAAATGCTTTTACTGTGATTTCAAGTTAAATAAATAAATCGACACGTTTTGCAAAATTATATAGTTTTTAGATATATCTCTAGATATATTTTTCCTTATATAACTGTTGGGAGATTCAAATAGAGACGTATCGAAAGAGTTTTTCAGTTTGTTTCCTAAAACAAAAAACAAAAAATTTTGATTAAGGTGATTCAAATCTTTATTGTATTACGAAGAGAAAAGAATAAAAAATGATATTTGGCAAATGTCCACCACGCCCAAGCTGACAGATGTAGATTCTTTCATCAAAGTTTTTAATATCTAATCTTCTCTTATTTAAATTTATCTAATTCACTAAGTATTTTATCAGGAGATATTTGGATATCTAAAGCTTTTAACGAACACGCTTTAGTTTTTATTTTGAGAAAGACATTTAGGAAATTCATATAAGAAAATTTTTTATATCTGTATTCATTTTTTATAAACACAATTAATTGTTTTATTACTATATTCACTTTAATAATTGCTGCATTTTTTATTAGTATTATTTGCGTGTCAACCAACTGCTGTTTCGTTTTCATTGCTTTCAGATTTCTCAAGAGTTTCTTTCACATGTTTCTCGTTTTAGAAGCAAAATTGAATTATATTTTTAAATATGTACAAATTTAATATTTTTTAATAAATTTAATAACAATTTAGTAATAATAATAATTTCTTTGCAATTAATATTAAAAAAATTTCAATTTTGTCGATTTCGAAATGAATGAAATTGTGTGCTCTTGGATTTTAGTTATTTCATTAATAATGCGCCCACCATGTTCGAAATGTTTTTCAAAACTCTCTGTATAGTCGAAATACAAAAAAATAAATTCATGCAATTTACAAATAAATACTCTCGCTTAAATTAAACATATAAAATGAAGGCAAACAACAAAAAATGTGTCAATCGTGAAAAATATCCTTGAATTTAGAAATATTTCCAAAAATTAAAAAAAAAATATTAAATAAAAGCAAATAGAACAAATTTTAATTCTAAAGAAAAACAGCTTTTATGAAGTGATTGATATTTAAATACTTCTACGGTCACCCTAAATATAGCGCTCAAACCTGTGACAGAGTGTCTTTTTGCCTTGGTGTGTGGTTCGACTTCGGTATATTACAGAATGTCGGGCTGTTATGCTTTTGTCACCCACACAGCGTTTTGTGTTCTCCAAGGTAAATGTCGTAAATCATAATGACGGCGGCCTAAGCAATTATTTTCGGAATATACGTTAATGTAGATTGATTTTAGTTTAATGTTAGGTTTTAAACAAATTCTCTAAAATTTGCTCAGTGTTTCCCAAAGTTAGCACCAATTTATATGGATTAGTAGTAGGCTCCATTTTGGTTTAAAGGTCTTCCTTGCAAGGGTTATGCATGGCGAGTAATAGTAGTTTGCATTATAACTGGAACATGTTACGTAATCTCCCGTAGGAGGAATTGAATTGTTGCACTAATCACAATTCATATATATATATTTTTTAATATTTTTATAATATCAATATTAATTAATATTATGAAAATATTAAAAAAAATATTACAAAAAAAAATATTAGAAAAAGATGATTGATTAACACTCATTGGAAGTCTGGCTAAAAATAATCTATAAAATATATTTTAATGCGTCAACTGATTATCTTTTCAATATGCATATATTTATGCATGTATATATTGCGTTGTTCATCTGATTGTGCTTGTATTTGCGTTTATAAAGTTAACTAGAAAGTGCGTATTAACAGCACATAAATAATATTTCAACGTGCACAGTAGTTTTATTTTGAAAATAATTCTGTAGCTCATGAATCACTCAATATATCCTAATGAAATTTCACAAAGGCTAAGGGCATACAATTTTCGGAAATGTTATATTTCTTAGACCTTAAAAATATATACAAAAAATGTGCGCACATGTCAAGGATACCTCTTTTAGATTGGGAGAAAATCAGATTAGAATTTTTTTAATTTTGCTGAACTTAACTTATGTTTGGAATATTATTTTTAAAAAATTGGTTGCATTCTTGATAAAAATTATAACAAAAAATAGTAAGTTTGGTTTTGATAGCGTGTTTCGTTAAAAAGCCTCTGAGTTGGGAAAATGTAAAAACTTCCATTTAGGATTTTCCTAGTAAATTTCTTTGAAAACTTAGAGCCAATAAAAGAATAATCTCGTAACCGCACACCCTCTAACCCTATCCGAACATAGCCAATTTGAAACAAAATTTATGAATTACATAAAAATTCCTCGGAGTGCAAAGCACCGAGGAATATTAAAGAGAATATTAAAGCTCTATCTCTACATACTCCGAAAAGGATTTGACAGCCCCGTAATTAATAAAATAAAAAATTAGTGATAAAAAAATGCACAGAAACCAAAATATATAATTTTCGTATATACCTAAATTAATATGCAAGCTTTCTTTTAAGCCTACGAATGCAAAAAATGTAAAGTGGGAAAATGCTTGGCTATATCAAATCATAAAAATAAAAATATTTGGCTCACTTATCCTTGCCTACAAACACATAAACGGTTCAAAGATGCACAGGTAAAAAAATTCTACAAAAGGCAATTTTTTGAGGGTTCATAGATAAAAAATACAATGTTCCATTTTTCAGTTTTATGCAAAATGTGTTTATACATATTTTTCATTTTTACATATAAATATTAGAAAGCGAGGCTTGAGAAGCTCCTACAACTTAAATTTATAATCTTTATACAAGCAAATGGTACCATAGGTTCTAGACTAAAAAGCTTTTAATCAAATAGGAAAGTAAAATTAAAATTTTTATATTATATTTATATTTTTCCAAAAATTTTCTTTTTTTTTATAAAACTGGTTACCCTGGCTTTGGTAAGAAGAGGCTGCCAAATCGTTTTTGGAGGATGTAGCTTATTAATCTGTTTACTTGTTTTCAATCGAGGAATTTTTATGTAATTCATAAATTTTGTTTTAAAAATGTACAATTTTTGACAAAATTTTTCTATCATTCGTATTTGCAAAACGGTGTTTATAAAATAGTCTAAATTACTAGAGCAGAAGTAGTTATTAATTATATAAGCAAAAAAGAAAACATCACTTTTTTGGAAAATTCTAAAAAATCGGTGTTTTTACTTTTTTCTAATTCAGAGCCTTGTAGTTTTTGAACAAAACATGCTATTACAACCAAGCTTACTGCAATTTTTCATAAACTTTATCAAGAATGCAGCAAATGTCTTAGAATAATAATCGGAACATAAATATGTAGGTACACTACGTTATAAATACTAAGTTAAGCCGACTAAATTAAAAAAAAATTTGCTAAGCCGAAATTCTCACAAAATAGAAGAGGACATTTTTGTAGATATTTTCAAGACCACCCCAAAAGCCTCCCTTTGCTCTAGGAGATCAATCATTTGAAGCTTTACTCAGAAATATATTTGGCTTTTGTGAAATTTCGTTTTTGGCTCATGCAATGCTTTCAAACCACTGTGACGTGTATGAAAACATGAAAGGAAGTTAACCATTTCTAAACGTTGTTATTGTGAAATAAACATCGGATAATACGTTAGTAAAACTAAATCATCTCAATGTAAACTGAAATTTTTACCATTTCAAATTAATTTTAAGCGTGTCACAGCAGATTTGTGTTATACATCCTGATACATTTTTTGTTCTATTAACATTTCCATTAATGTCAAAACTTCAGGGTGTGGTTTACACAAAATAGATTTATCCATTTAATGATATTTGCGTTATTTTAATGTTGTATCTACAAATATATAAGGTTACGATAGGGGTTAAATCCTTTTAAGGTATTCCAACAATCACAATATTTACACACACTGCATATCGCGTGTAATGTTGTGATTGTATCCTCCCAGTCATGGCTTCCTTATTTAATTTGATTGTCATACATTTCGAATAAAATTGTGCATTCAAATGCATAGACGGACACGCAACACGGGTGATGGATAAAGGAAATCAATTATATTCTTCAGATAAAATTACAACCATATATAAATAGAAACTATGTTTTACAATAAAAGAAGTAATTGGCATTGTATTTAATTTAAACGAAATGTCTGGTAAAGGGAAGTTGTGTTTTTTTATTACAACGGTATCTTGGTTTCACGGATTTTTAATTCTACATTATTTTTAAAAGTAATTGTTTTTACAAATAAAGCGGAAAATATAACGAAATATTTTTATGTACATGCATCTACAATACAGTTTTGTTTTGTCATACAAAAAAAAATAAATCTTCGCTATTTTCCCTAACATCTTTTATTTTATATTTTAACTCAATCTTTTGTTTAATTCAATTTACTTTTATTTCCTTATCTGTTTTAAATTTAATTGAAGAACTTTTATAAATAAGAAATATATGGTATTGCTTTTTCTTTGAATTGAATAAACACAATTTTGAGAAAACTATGAAAAGTGATTCCATTCCGTTATTTTTGAAGCATTACTATGCCATGATATGAAAAATGTGAACAAAATAAAAATAAAAAACGTTTGTCCGCAACTGAACTCTATTCGTTACAACCAGGGAAGTTTAAACACATTTTTGCAGCTTTTAATCTTTAGCTTCTAACACGGGAATATATTTTAACTTAAATAATTTCATTTAGTAAATATTGGAGAACAGATAGAAGTGTTTTAGCAAATATTTATAAAGAAATTCCCAACAACATTCGTGCAACTATTGCGGAATCTGACTGTAGCACACCATCATAATCGTGTACATTATGGCTGGAAATAAAAACACATCGTAGATATAACAGAACATTTTAAAAGAGAACTAAACGAGTATATTATTTTCTAAAAGCGAAAATATTATCTATGAAAGAACTTCAAAAACCAATATCAAATTTTATGTTGAGGCCCAAAATTTGCACTGCCGACAAGAAAACAATTTAACTGATTGATGACGGAGAAGACATCATCCAAGCAAATAAGAGAAACAAGAAAAAGTTTGAACTAAACTTGTACTGACGGTGGAAAATTATCTTAACAAAAGATAATTTTTGAATAGAAATATTTTTTTTTTAATTTTGAATGCAAAGCTACAAGTGGCTACGGAGAAAAACAAGAACGAAACGAAAATGACTATGCAAATTTATTGTGAATATATTAAAAAATCTGACGAAAAATTCGATATATAACGTTAAAGATAAAGAGTTTAAAGGGATATTAATAGGTGTATCATTTCCAACAACGTATTTTTAGTATATATGGTTTATTTGGTGGTGCCCCTTCTTCATAGTGTTAATGTTAAGCTCAGTGGACAAAATAAAGAATAAATCAGAGAAAATATTAACGTACACCAAAGTACCAAAAGACCTTTTAATTGACATTTTGAATTTTTTGTAAAAAGGACAATAGATATTTTAAATATAATGATAAATTATTCAAAAAATTAAGACTCTGGGTTTATCAGCATCATCTGTAATAGTAGACATAATATTGAAGGATTTTTTAAATAATGCGTTAGAGATGATAGATCAAAAGCCAAAATTTATTAGCAAATGTGTTAATGACTTAACAAAAGAAGTACCGCGGAAGAATCTGTGGCTCTGACTAGTTTACAAATACACGTACAATTTGCTAAGGAATTGGAAAAAACTGTCAAAAGACCACGTTTTGAAGTACTTATAATACAAAAGGAAGACACAGTCCACAAAAATCTAAAGCAGTTGATTTTGGCGTATCATTCAAATCATCCGAAAGACGTAAATTCATCCAGTTGATAAGTTTCTGACTATATTTACTGGACGATTCGTTAAGAGCCGCCCGCGTTCAACTGCTTGTCAGAAACATTATCGGTTAGTAATTTTTTTGCGCGATAGTTGCGTTGGGCAATATTCCAGCAATGGCATAGAGATCGCAATGAAAAAATGTTTCTGTGAAGTAAGTTGTCCTTAGTCGGTTGAATTCAGTGGAGCTGTTGACGGCTAAAAAGGATAACATAACCCTTCCATGACCAAAAATAAATAATACTAGGATAAGAAAATAAACTCTAAATTTAAGAATATCGCACTTACGAAACTTTTTATTTTTAAGAAATGCTATTGCTGTAAGTGAGCGACAAAAATCATTAAAATAAAAATATTCAACCAAGAAGAAGCCATTTGAGCCATCCAAATGAAAGGAAACATCAAATTTGAGAAAAGTATACCAAGTGGTGAGTAAAATGAAAAAAGTGAAAATAACTCCGAAATGGATTCATTGACACAGTCGGTAACTGAATTGTCGGGTTCGATGAGCGCACTCATGAAAGAACTCAAAAGGGCGGATAACCGTATCCGTGCCATAGAACAAATAAGCTCCCAACCATCCATTCCGTCTGTTGTTCCGTTACGTGGTCCTATGACAGAAGACGAGTTAAAAGAAATTAACAAACTTCCTGATTCGGTATAGTTATTACAAGTGTCTGAAGGGGACCTATCGCAGTACGTATCCTGGATACATACTGTCGAGGGAATCCCTGACGACTATAAAATAGTGGGTAGTAAACCAATCTTCAGAGCAATTCTGAAGAGTATTTGCGGAAAAGTTAGAAGAAGCGCGAACAGTGCGCTTGTAACGCACAATATTTTCGATGATGATTGGCCGACAATCAAACCATGCCTTTCCCTTCACTACGCGGACAAACGGTATATTCGAATGCTGGAACACCAGCTAGGGCAACTGACTCAGGGCAACTCGAAACTAGATGAATTTTACGCGCGCGTAAACTATCAATTTGCAATTATCATAAATAAGATTAAGACCGAGAATTATTCTAACAAAACGGTAGACACGTTAATAGAAACTTATAGCAACCGAGCGCTTGGCATATTTATCAGAGGTCTGGGTACGGATTTGTCCAGAATGATTATAGTCCAGAAATCAAAAAGTTTACCAGAAGCCTACACTGCTTGCCTAGATATTCAAAAATTGAATTGTAGAAACTATCCCATACACCACTCGAATATTCGAAATGCGGTAACAACTCCATCCAACTGATGAGTAAGAGAGAGTGTCCTCCAATCTTACCACCTAGTAGATTCAACATGCTGCAAACGGATAAGTAATCGGTTCAACCAAAGACCTTGGACCCTTTGAGAAAATGGATGTAGATGTCTCGATGCAGATACGTCACATCAACTACATGAACAGACCACACCAAACGGTGTAAAACCTGATGAGAAGAAGGTAGCAACTATTCAAAACATTTTCGCCCAAATAACCTCAAAGAGATTAAAAGCTTCCTCAGACTAATGTCATACTATAGGAAGTTCATTCAGGATTACGTGAAAGTCGCCAAGCCATTAACAAAATTCACAAGAGGTGAGTTCTCCCAAGTTAAAGCAAACGCATCTGGATAAGTGTCAATCACATTAAATGAGGAGGCGATTAAGGCATTCAACAGCTTAAAGAAGCTCTTAGTTTCAGCCAACGTATTAGCGTTTCCGGACTTTGGAAAACCCTTCAACCTTACCACAGCCGCATCGGATTAAGCTATAGGTGCGGTGATATCATAAGAGGGAAACGATAAGGATAAACCAATTTCATATATTTCACGACCACTCAGAAGATCCGAGGAAGGATACGCCACAAATGAAAAGGAAATGTTGGCAATCATTTGGGCTCTTGACAATCTGCGTTTTTATATTTATGGGGCATAAACATAAGCTCTAGGAAACGGGAATCATAATGCCAAATTAAAACGGTGGAAGGCACAGATTCAGGAGTACAACCACCAATTGATTTATAAGCCAGGTAAATCAAATGTCGTGGCAGATGCTCCTTTAAGGCTACGAAGCGGACTAAATATGCTAAACGATTCCGATACAGATACAGCATTCAAAAAAAAAGATCTCATGAAATACCAAGCAGGTGAAGTGGTCTACATTCGCGACAAGCAGATAAAACCCAAACCTCTGCATAAACGCGGTACGGTAAAAAAGGACAATAGAGTGACATTAGATACTGACAGGGCTAAAAGAGTACTTAAAATCGATGTAAAAAATATTCCCACACAACTCAACCACTTGGTAAGCACAACCTTTTGATGGCAAACAATATTTAACTATTGATTGACAAATAAAATTTAATTATATAATGGCAAAAAATATAGTTTCTCTAAAAAACAAAAATTAAAATCAAAAAGTAAAAAAATAATTATAAATTTCAATTGATTAAATAAAATTCATGAAACAGAACTACTTATATTCGAGTCAAGATAGAAATTATAAAAAGTAACTAATAAAAATAGAAATTTCACATGTAAAATTCATAAAAAATGTTTTAAATATATAAATTCTTAAATACGATTATCTATTAATAAAACTGTATTAACCTTTTGAAAAGGAAGACTTATTATTTTATTGGCAAAATGGTGGATAGCGCAAGGTTCGACTCCTGGTCTAATATTATAATCATACAAAAAATCTTTTTATTACATTATATTAATAATCACTTATTTTTGTTATATAATCATGATGTAGATTTTTGTTAGTTTCTGCTGCCTTTGAATTCAACATATTCAAGTACGATTCTCCACTGGTAAGCATGGAGCATAGAAGCGTTTCGATCATTAATGGACATTTTAAATTGGTGCATGCAGTAATCTTGGAGGAATACGACAGACGCTATTGACTGGGGTTCCATTTTAAGAAGCCAACGAGAGAAGGTAACCAACAATAACCAATTTGTGATTAATCAAGAGCTCTTCAACGCCACGCAGACATCTATCAAAAAGATCAACGAAATAATTACATACGCGAATTCTATTAGTAAGGATATAAACGACGGCAAACTCGAAATACTTACGTCGACTAAGGTACTGGTGTTGTCCTTCAACAAATATCAGAATTAGTACGAGCATCGCAGATTACGAAAACCGGATTTGTAAATACGATCCTACTTGACCAGTATGAAATAGAGATAATTATTTTGCAAGAAAACTCTCTGCGTTACGAAAATTTTGTCGAAGCGGCAGAATATGCAAACTCTCCCTGCGTACCAACGGAACGTACTGTCAGTACCCAAAGTAAAACAGCAAAAATATCGAGCCAGAATAGCAAGAGCCACTTCTTCTAGATCTACAAAATCAGAACATAATGATAAGCAAAGACGAAACATATGCGATAACCGGAAATTGCTTGTCAATTAAAAATACAACAATATGTGAAAGAGGTATTCTAAAGAGATTACCAGAGGATGGGTGTGATGCAAGGTTATTTAAAGGTGGAAGTGCAAACTGCCACTTTGTTACAAATAATGAAAAGACCATTGAGCTAATGCACGCAACTTTAATGGAGCTATTAAGAGCGAAAAAGTAACGAGAAATGTTAGCGGAAATTATATAGTCCAGATTGACAACGGGAAATACAGATTGGGAATCAAACTTTTATCAGCCTTACCATCAATTCTACTAAATGTGACAAACAAAGATATCAAACTAAATCTTGAGTACCTACACATGTTGAACTTGGATGACATTAATCATCTAAAGGACCTGGGAACAACATTTCATACCTCAACTTCTTTCGAGGCCATATTCCTGATAATTTTGTCTGTAGTTTGCTATAAAATTTGGAAAAAATAACAGTGGTCATAGAAATCCCCACGAAAAACGAACCGCAGAAAAGTTAACAGATTTGCGGGACGCAAACATTTATAGGGGGGACAGTTAACACGCTTCACAATTCAATTAGCTGACGCAATGTAATACTGTTGTGCCAACAAGTTTATTTACCTGTTGAACCAGAATGCTGATAGTGGACCTTTATACATTCTTTATCATATTGTTACGGATGTGTCTTGCTTAAGTTTTAAAATAAAATAATTAAGCAATAAAGCGAACTACTGGGTATGTTGTTTACGAACTGCGTGGCTTGCTAAGAAAACTTATGGTACAACAACAAAATTTCTAGTTACAAACTGCCTAAAAATTTTATAAATACAAACAACAAAAATTTGATATGCTATACGTCGAATAAACAACATACAACAACAAAATGTGAAATGGAGTAGAAGATTCTTAAATTTTCTAGACTTTAAATTGACAAATATAAAAAGAGCAGCGTCTGAGTGGTTAGTCAGTCAGTGTAAAAATAAATAACGTGAAATAAAGACGTGTATCTTAAGTAAATTGTTCTGTATTGTCAACTTTGTGTAGTTAAAGTAATAAATTTAATTTAATTTAAAAACTCTAAAAACTGGTGTTATTTATTTTCCAATAAATAACTCACAACAAAACGTTTATAAAAGGTATAAATGTAACAATATTTTTGTGTTAATATAATAGTTATAGTTTTTTTAACTTTTTAATATTTTTTAGTAGTTAGTTAGAAAGCACTAGGTCAATTTTAATAAAAAATGCTTAAAAAACTTTTATTTATTATTATTTTTTCGATATTTTGCCACACCGTTGGTTGGCATCATCAGGAAAAACAAAAATAATAATGAACAAACAAATTGAAAAAATTTTTTGATTAACAAATTCAAAATTTTTCAAAAAACAAAACAAACAAAAACAATAAAAAACGACAAATTGAAAAAATTTTGTGCAACATTCCTAATATCTGCTTTAAAATTTATTCTTTTGGTTAATGGTACTTTAATTACTTGTAACATTTCTAACATATAACGACGTTTATAATTATTTTCTAAATTTAAAATTGAAACATTTTTAAAATTAGGATAGTGATTAACTTTAGAGCAATGCGAAGATAATGCTGTTTTTTGTAAACTAATATTATTCCTGTATTTCTGGTCTGACCTATGTCCTGCGATTCTAGTGTAATGTTATAGGACTGGTAAAGGGTCGCCATGTAATGGTATGGCAGGATTGCCATGTAATGTTAATACACTAGTTTTCAATTTATTTTTTGTTGTGCCTACATAAACCTTATTACAATCCTCCTTAACATTACCGTTACAAGGAATTTTGTACACTACATTGGACATATTTAATTTTTGAATTTTATCCTTAGTTTTACTAAACAACCTATTTAATGTGTTTGTACTCTTATATGCCATTTTGTATTTATTTATATCATAAATATTGATTCCTTTATTTCTACACCTAGTTAGAAAAGTTATTGCCGCTTTTGTTTTTATGAGTTTACCTCCTACAGACTTGAATCTGTTGACCAAACCTGCAACCTCCAGATTCTTTTTGAATTTGTTCAAACTCATTTTCTTTTCTTGTTCTTATTTTTATATTTTTTTAATATCGAGCTCACTTATATTATATATAATAGTTATAGTTTTTTGACCTTTTTAATATTTTTTAGTAGTTAATTAGAAAGCACTTGGTCAATTTTATAAAAAATTTTTAAAAAAACTTTTATTTTTTATTATTTTTTCGATATTTCGCCACACCGTTTGTTGGCATCATCAGGAAAAACAAAAATAATAATGAACAATCAAATTGAAAAAATTTTTTTTTTGTTTTTCAAAAAAACAAAACAAACAAAAACAATAAAAACTTAGCATAAAATATTTTATTTATTAATTTGGTGACTAACCAATAATAAAGTATAAAAGAATTGTACTAGAAAAAACATTATTCGTTCTGTCACTGGATATAAAAGAGGTAATTTAACATTGAACTAACTTGTCTTTCATTTCAATTAGCGAACAAGAGCCAAGGGTTGGCTCCAACTTTTTTTAGTGTTCCCTTCCAGAGACACTTTAACTTACATATTACGAGTATTATTTTGTTATTGTATTTGACTTAAAAAAATAAAAAAAAAATAAACTTGAATATTTGTAATACATTTTTGTATTACCTTTTATTATAAATTTTATAAAAAAAAGAAAAAGAAAAATAAACAACAGCAAAAACTTAAAAACAATAAAAATAAAGACAGTGAGTTCATTAGCTAAGTCATTCCCTTCCGCGTCTGGCTCGTATTATTCGATAAATCAAATCACGATTGATAATAGTTTAAAACCGTAGACTCAAGTCGGAATAGACAGGTATATAATGGTTGTAAAGCGCAAGCGAAATCCAAACTCGAATGAGACCTTATCCGAATTTGGCCCTGAAAATGTCCAGAGAAAATGGCAGCACCTCAACAAATCGATAGAATCGTTTTGCAATATTGCAAAACAAAACCGACCAGCTTGCAACAGCTTCTACCAATTTACGTGATACAAGAAAATTCGAATGCACTTATTAAAAAAATAATCATGTCTATTGGTAAGAATAAGTTTCATATTGTTCCTGTAAAACGCGGTAACATAGATGAAACTAAAATGCAAATATACGATGCAAGTTTTATACCTAACAACTGCAGAGTGCAAAAGGAATGCAGGTAGTCTTGAAGGGCATTGATTCCTATGTTGATTTAGATGACGTTAAAGATGAACTATTAAAACACAGTTTTAAAGAAAAACAAGTTATAAACATAATTAATAGGGAAAAGATCCCCCAACCACTGTTTCTGGTTGAATTGGAACCGAATGACATGACATTGAAAAAGAATGAGACCCACCCAATTTACGATTTAAAATACCTTTTACGCCGTAAAATCAAGGTAGAAGAGCCACATAAGTGTGCAGGACCGGTACAGTGCCATAATTGCCAAGAATATGGCCATACAAAAACGGATTGCAAACGACCTACAGTTTGTGTAGTGTGCGGTGAATTACACGGTACTGCGAGTTACAATAAGCCGAAAGAAGTGCAAAAACAAAAAAATGCAGTAATTGTGGACTATAATTCAAAAACTAATTTCAGTCGTCTGGAAACTACTATAGACAACTTGGTGCAAACCATAAATAGCTTTACAACAAACATAACTAGCTTGATGCAAAAAATGCTGCGTATGAAGAATAAGCATTACTAAATAAATTATATTAAAATTATGTTTCTGGAACGCAAATTGCATTCGCAAACATAAACATGAGCTCGAGCACTTTCTCACAGATATAAATATTAATGTAATGCTGGTCACTGAGACTCATTTAACTTTATTTAACTTTATTTAGAATTACATACTGGTTACACATTATATGACTTAAAGGATCCGAGAGGTAAATCAAGGACCAAGCACTATATTCTAGACAACTGCAGGCAACCAACATCTGCATTGAAAATTTTTATCAATTTTTGGTAATATCATCAGTTTACTCCATTCCCAGATTCACAATCACTGACGATCAATACGAGGATTTCTACAGACCGCTTGGACCTTGTTTTTTAGCAGCTGGCGACTACAATGCAAAACATACGTACTGGGGTTCTCGTCTTATTACACCTAGGGGACGAGCCTACTGGCCTACATATAGATATAAAATTCCTGATGTTATAGATTTTAGCGTCATCAAAATTATCGCTAGGGACTTAGTCCATATTTAGGCCTCTCTGGATTTATACTCTGATCGCTCTCCCACTGTTGTTACAATCAGTAACAAACAAAAAAATGATTTACCTCACTGAAATGTGAAGATGATTAATCGTGTTAACTGGGCGAAATCCAAAA
Source organism: Trichopoda pennipes (assembly GCA_030448955.1). Taxonomy (NCBI): domain Eukaryota; kingdom Metazoa; phylum Arthropoda; class Insecta; order Diptera; family Tachinidae; genus Trichopoda; species Trichopoda pennipes. The sequence goes on along the minus strand of JASKUP010000004.1, from coordinate 3,981,947 downwards.
AGTACCTCAGTAGTTGGTTGGTGTTGAATCCAACCTAGAGGACTTTAACAAAAAGATTAAACAGGCTGCTGAACATGCTACAAGGACTCACTGGACCGCAGACTGGAGTTAATAAAATTTATTCTGCTGATATTGAGCGCCTAGTATGTGAAAAAAGAAGAGCTAGAAGATAATGGTTAAAACACTGATCACCACAAACTAAAAATAGGCTTAAAGAAAGCACAAAATAACTCAAAGATATGCTAGCATATTTAAAATATGTATCTTTTCAAAAATATCTAGTATGTGAGTCTTGATGTCACACCATTTACTTTGTGGCGTGCTAGTCGAAGCCTTAAAAGACCCGTCTAGTTTAAACCACCTCTGCGCACTTTCACTGGAAGTTGGGCAAGAACTGAAAAAGATAAAATATTTGATGAACATTTGAAAAATGTATTCACCCCCAAACACAAATACTGGTGTTATTGGTTTGCCGAATGTAGTTGCCTTACCTCGTAGACCATTAAAGTCGGAATTGTGTGATGTACAAGAAGTCATTGGTGAACTTAACACGAAGAAAACTTCGAGTATCGCTGGTATCAGTAACAGAATTTTGATTGAGTTACCAGGTATTGCAGTTAGAATTTTACTATTTATATTCAATTCAATTTCAAGACTGGAAGATTGCCCAACTCAAAGTGATTCCAAGGCCAGGAAAAGATCTTATCAAGGCTGACTCATATAGGCCAATTAGTTTATTGTCAACAATGTGAAAGCTTTTCGAAAAGAGGAGCATGAGTAAATTATCGCCAATCCTAACGAATAGTAGGTGCATTCCGGACCAGCAATTTGGTTTTAGAAGCCAGCATGGCACCACTGAAAGCGCAGATTTGTTCAAGTCTTCAAAAGGACTCTAAAACAAAAGAAATATTGTTCTGCTCTTTTTATAGATGTCTCTCAGGCTTTTGACAGAGTATGAAGGCCTGATTTTAAAATTGGAAACATATCTTCCAGTTAATATTCTAAAGCTTCTGGAAGGTTATATTATTGGCCGAGAGTTTACTGTTACGGAAGGAAACTTCATGAGTCCTTTCGAATCTATCGCTGCCGGTGTGCCACAGTACAGTATACTTGGTCCAGCTTTATATTTAATGTATACTTGTGATATGCCTGTGAATAATAATATTATATAATATTCACACATCTACATATGCCGATGATACAGCCTGTCTTAGTATGCACAAAAACCCGTGCGAAGCATCACAAAATCTCCAAGAGTATATTAGTCAGCTGCAAATATGGTTGAAATTATGGAGAACAAAGGTTAACGAACAATAGTGTGTTCATGTAACCTTCACCCTGCGAAGGGATACTTGTTCCCTTATTCGAATCAACAACCAATTGTTCCGGAACATTCACATGTGAAATACCTTGATATACACCTTGATCGAAACCCAAATGCGGCAATTTCGTTTGTTGATAAGTTATTCTGAATGAATTGAACGAATCTACTGTACTCGGTTTCTCGGGTATATTTTATAGGCAAAATGCCAACATTACCCTGAAATACTGTTTTCAAGGACTAAATAAGTGTTGATGTATTAGATAAATCAAACGTAGTATAAAAGATTTCTTTTGGCGGTGACGGGTCTAAAAGGTGTTATAAACACATACAATATTGGCTTACAATAGCCAACACTACAAAACTAATTGATAAACTAGAGAATGTAAAAATAACAGAGAACACAAAACTGGTCTCTTTTGACGTAAAGGACTTGTATTCATCAATGCTAGTAACGGATACAATAAACATTGTTCATACAACAATATAACACAAAACGGAAAACAAGGAGCTGGCAATACAACTTACAGGCACACTGAAAGCGATACTAGAACAGAATTACTTTAAATTTAACAATAATATATATAGACAAACAATGGGATGGGAAATCCAACATCTGCAATTCTCATGGAAGTATTTATGCAGAACTTAGAAGAAGAATACGTAAAGGAACTAAAAACCAACTTCGGAGTAATATTCTATACAAGATATGTCGACGACATCATATGTATACTAGAAGGAAATAACGATGAGCAAATTCTAGATTACTTGAATGAATTACACAAGAACATAAAATTCACAATGGAAAAAGAAGAGGAGGGGAGAATTAATTATCTAGACCTAACGCTCAAGAGGAACAGAATCCTGAACAGTGTCGAATATGAAATATACAGAAAACCAACAGCATCGGACGCAATAATACACAACTTATCAAATCATCCCCAGCAACACAAAAACGCAGCAATCAGGCAGTTAATAACAAGACTCGAAAGAACACCACTAACACGCGAAATGTATATGAAGGAAATGAGAACAATATACACCATAGCGGAAAACAACGGATACAAAAAGCGCCTGGTAGATAACATCAAGAAACAAATTAGAACGAACAAAGAATAGGAGCATGAAAGGAAAAAATGGGAAAATCAATGTACAAACTGGCAAAATTCTTTAGAAAACACAACATCAATACGGCATTCAGAACAAGAAACAACTTAGGCCGAATACTACAGAATAAAACAACCGAGACAAATATACTAGACAAACAAGGAATGTACAAATTAACTTGTACATGCTATTATAGTTATTTCGGGCAAACAGGACGAAAAACTAAGACCAGATTTAGGGAACACATTAGAGACTATAACAAAAAACTACGAGAACCAAATTCAAATCCAGAATCAAATTTTGCGAACCATATATTCAACAACAAATGTACACCAGGACATATAAAAACAACTAAATGTATTAGAAAACATGGAAATATACAAACAGAAAACATTTGACGGACGAATAATAAATGAATAAATAAACACTGCTTCGGACACAATATTTGAACCATTGAAACATTTTAACAAGAAAACAAACATTACATTAACACAAACACGTTACGCGGGCGCACAAGCCCAAAGCAATAAAGAACATCATAAACGTACAATTACAGATTTTTGTGTCATAGAAAAAACCCAATAGGTTCACATATAAGCACAAACGGACAGCAGACATGATCGTAAAGGGATTTAGTTAGAATGAAAAGGGAGAGACAAATTAGGTAAACACAGGCAAACGAAAAAAGAAAGAGATACAGACAAAAAAAGAGAGAAAGTGACGAATGCAATAACACGAAGGGAAACACGAACAAGACGAACTATATAAACACAGCTGACAATAGAACGCAAGTAGTACGAAGAGAACATTGAAGATGGCAAACGGCCGAAACTGGTTTGTTCACAAACCAAATTTGACGAGGGTCGACGGAAAACCGTACCCAAATAAAAGTAAATTGAACCCCGTCGGAAAATTTACGCACATATCACTATAAATTTTCTTAAATAAAATATAAAAGAGTTTTAAAAAAATAATAGTTTGTGACTTTGAGGCCGAAATAAAAGATTATACATTTACAATTTGTAAGGTTAAATAAAAAATAATTAATTAAATCCAGCGCGTCGTAAACAGCAAAAGGTTAGACACCTTAGGGCAGCGTTTTTTTTTAAATAAGCCAATTTAGTTTGGCTACTTTCTGTTTCATTTTTCTTAACTTTGATGCCAAAGTATACAAGTATAAGATAAGTATAATATCCCAGAACTCTGTCTTTATTTGGCTGAGGTGAGCGTTAAAAACTCCTTTCAGTTAAACTTCTGCCAGTTACATACAGCCCAATCATGAATAAAAATTCCGCGTGAGTTTTCTACCTTTTCCCTTTTCTCCTATTATGAATAAATATATTCCCTTTTTTCAACTGTGGCAAGAGAAAAAAATTGGGCGGGGAAAAAAGTAGGTATCATAAATGAAAAAAAGGGAGAAAATACTGTTATTTCTCAAGTTTTTTTCCACCTGCTATATAGAAGGGAGTTTGCACAAAAATATAAGTAATGTTTGGTTTTTAAATTTTTTTTAGTTTTATAATTTTTGTTTTTAGGTAAAAAAACACAATAAACAGCAAATGCAGCATTTGCTTACCGTGATGGAAGTCAGCGCAGATATAGCGTGCGGGGTTTTCAAAGGCAACAAAGAGGCACTCCAAAAATTTTGGAAAAAAAAACAATTTTTTTATATTTTTCTTTTTATATTTTCCTTTATATAATTAAAATAAAATTTTCCGATAAACGTTGTAAATAAATAAAAAATCTTAAGTTACAAACAAAAAAAGGAAAAATAAATGTAAATAAACGAAACAGTTGGTTATAAAATTCAATGATGCCACTTTTTAATTATTTTTGTTCCCGCGGAATTTGTGATTGGAGGAATTTTTTCTCGAGAAAAGTAAATTCCGTGTGAAAGAAATTCCTAGGGAATATTTATGATTGGGCTGATAAAGAAGTTTTTAATAAAGTTTTAAGCAAGTTTAGCTTTAAACTTAATAATAAGCTTTCTTGCCATATTTTGCTAATTGCTAGATATACGTGGATGAAAAGAGCAGAACGATATTTTCAATAGTTTCTCTCCTCAAAGATTTAACTTTGTAGTTAAATCCATCGAATTGATGGTCATCATGGTCATAGTCATGGGGGGAAATTTTAAGGCATAAATGACATAAAAAACATTTTTTATTGTTCAATTAACTTCTTGTAGCTAGTTTTGTCAAACCGAGAACTTTTCTCAGAGTATAAATTACATATTGTCCTTTTAATATTACGAATTTAAAATCGTGATATTGATCGACAGGTGGCATTTCAGGTATTTTGGTCGACATTTTTTGCGCAAATACATTTTGCAGACCCCTTTTTTCGGTATATTTTCAGGTCTAAACTCTTGCTTGCCTTTTGAGGTTACAAAATGCACAAATGTGATTGTGGAGTTAGGTGGAGATCATTTTAGATATGCTATTCTTAGAAACTTCAATAGCCCTCTGAGCACTTTCGTGCACTCTCTCAGTCTGTTTTGCACGTGAGGAGATTTATTTGACTGCCACTCTCTTCGAAATTCCTCTTTAAAGAATTAATTTGATTATATCTTATTTGCTGTCTTCTTAACTAATTTATGCGGATTTAATTCTTCAAGACAGATAGTTGTTGTTTTAAGGTACTTTTAACAAATGCGTAAATAGTGTTTATTCGGCTTTTTGTATCATATAACATATAATTGATCTAAAATGGCAACTTGTTATTAAATGTATCTCTGAAATAATTATGATGCCATTTTTTTGTGCTATAAGGAAAAAATAGACTTTTTTTGTGTTGGAGTATGTTATTAGCATTCCAGAAGCATATTTTCAACAGTTTATGATTTATTATTACCTCACTGAGAGGAGACTTTAAGTGTTCGCTCTTGAAATTTTAATTTCACGGCATTTAAAACTTATAGTTTCAGTAGTCGACAATATCTTATTTTCATTACTTTCACTACTTATAAATACAGGTATTGGTTTGGTAGACAACAGCAAGCTATCATCACTTTTTTTGTTGTTATTGTTATTCAGTATTCATAACAATATAAGCGTTTCTGTTGCTTATACTTAGGCTGTTCTCGTTTAAGAAATTCACGAGGGTGGTCTCTTGTTTTTCTTAATGTATGTAATTACATGCAATACACAAAATTTAAGCAAAAAGAAAAGATATGACATTAAATAAAAAAAAAAAAATAAAACTAAAACAAAGAATTCTATGATAAAATCAAAAAATTTTGTTTACTTAACAAAAAGTTCATATGTTTTCTTGATTCTTTTGCATGTCAATACACAAAGTTTAACAATTAACAATACTTGATATATATTGTATATATATTGTAAAATAATAACACAACACTTTAGAGCTTTTAAATTAAAGTACGCGATTTATTCAGTTTAATACACACAAAAATAAACAGTAGTAACCTTACCACTATAACGCCTAAGAGATGCTTTCTTATTTTTATGCCTTCGCTCAACAATATTTCAACTAGAACTCACTCTATTGCCCAGCAGATGGTACTTATATATATATATATATATATATATATATATATATATATATATATATATATATATATATTATATATATAAGAAATATACATAAATATTCTACTTTAACATCATGATATATTGTTGTTGTTATTATCATTCAATATATTTTTTTTGCGTTCTGTATTAATAGTTTTCGTTTTCTGTTGGTTAAGTTATATCGTGAAATTTCTTATAAGGATTTTGTTGTTGTCTTGTGTGCATTTCGTTAACTTTTTTATTGATAATTATTTTCTTTTAAAACTTATACATATCAGCTTGCCGCGACTTTTCTTTGTTGGAACCTTGGCCAATATGCACCTTTCGCAATTAGCTATCCAATTGGCTACAGATTATGGTCAGCTTACCTAGTAAAATCACTGTTTTTCTTTTCCAAAGTTTTTGTTACACCCAAATGACCGTCGCGGGGACCATTATGGAATTGCTTCATTACGTCTTTTATTCTGGAAGTGACACGACAATTAAGTCGTATCATTTGCACTTTTCCAATTTCTATATAAACAGCTATCTGTCACTTTTAGACTATCCCACTGAGCCCAGTACGAATTTGTCGGTAGGCTTTCATATTATATTCCATTACGGTCACGATGCCCAAAGGGTTTGAGGCCCTTTTGAAACAAAGCACATTTTTTCACACTTAATTTTAGTCTTGCAGCCGCTATACGCTTAAATACCTCATGTAGGTTTTTGAGGTTTTCGTCAATTGGCTTTCCCATCACGATTATGTCATCAAAAACACCAAACACGTCTTCAAAGGGAGCTCGCTCGAGGTAAAGGCAGTTTTCTCCTTTCTTTTCGACCAACGTGTCTAAGGTATTGTGAATTCTGGGAACGGATTCCTGTCTATATTGATAATATCATTAAGTAGTTTTTCTAAATATGGTGCTGCCGTCTTTCGGCGGGCTCCATGGACTCGAAGATGGCTCAGTCACTCTGTTCCGCTCCATTTCGTTGACCAGTTCTTTGATTTCGTTTCGCTTTGTAATGGGAACACACCTTGGGTGATTGTTTTATGGGCCTCGTTTAGCCAGTATTATTTTGTTTTACCAATACTATACCACCTCGGCTTTTTTATTTAAGGCGAAGACGGAGGTATGTTTTATCAGTAACTGCTTGTTTTTTTCAGGCGATGTCAATTCTACCATCCGTTTATCCACATATTCTCCTAATAAATCCCGCTCTTCAGCTGTTATTTTGAGGTATACTGAATTCTCCGCGCAATTAATTATGGCTCTCTCCCCATTTTGCATCCACGAATCCTTTGCTTGGTTTACCTGTCTTGTGGTAGTCCATTTTGAAATCTTAATTAAATATCGAAGAATGTGTTTTGCTGCTGTTATATCTCTTACAGATGGGTTAACATTCATTTATTTTATATTCATTTAAAAGTTCGTTAGCACATACATGGTTCGTTAACACACACATATTTTTGTAAAATATTAGGGTATTTTAATATATACGTCATCTTAAAGTTCTTCATTAAGGTAAAATTCATGCTCTACAGCTATTGCAACAAGCAGCCTAATATTTGCATGTAGAATAACCGGCGAGTACGTGTCTTTATAGATTTCGCCGTACTTTTTGATACATCCCTTAAATTTTTCTATCATATTATTTTTATCTTCTTTACAGAAGAAATCTATTTTCAACCAATAGCCTTTGACTATCAGGCATTTGAACTAAGCACTACCTATCATTTTTAAATAGGGAATTACATTCTTTTCTTACGACTTTTATCCACTTAGCACTATGTTGTCCTTCCAGTGGTTCTTTCACGGTTTGCGGAACTAATACTTTTTCTTCATTCAGATATTAATTGAGTTATTGTAGTACTTTCTCGGCCTTCTAGGGAACCTGTTCTTTTGAATTTAGGCATTCCTCTTTGATTTTTAAAATAAGCTGTTTTGTCTATTTCTTCAATATCTGATTTAATTTCGCAAAGTTGTTCATCATGTAAATTGATTTTTTGTGATGCAGTGAGCAGTTATTTTAAAATTTAATTTTACATTTTTTTTACGTTAGGCGATTATAGTAAAAACATTTTTGACATAATTTTTCTTTCTTAATAATTCTGTCTCAATAAAAACTGTATCTTTTTTCATTACTATTATATTGTTTTAAACATCATATTCCCGAAATATCTATTAAGGTTTAAAAATTCAGCCATACATTCCTTCCTTCAACTTTTACAATAAAAAGATTATTTTCAGGATAAAGTTATACTATTAATCCATATTCTATAGCTGAGGCAACATTATATATTAGGAACATACGAGCAGTTTTGAAGACTTCAGAAAGAAACTTCACCTACACCTTTATATGTGTGCTGTTGCACCACTGTTAATACATCAAATATCTTTCTTCAATATAATTGTTCCAAATAAAAAACCCGGTAACGTTATATGGTCGGGCTTATCGTTTTGATTTTTTTGGTGCACACGACACTGTGCAGAAAAATGTTCCTGACGACCACATTTGAAGCATTTACCCTTTCTGTTTTAAACTCGATTCTTAATTTGGAATGTTTCTTGATACAGAAAAAGCTTCTTGATTTGTTTTCTGGAATAAAAGTAATAATTGCTGTCAAAAGTGAAATTGCAAAATAAAAACAAAAATTAACCAATATTGAAGTTCGAAAAACTAAAAGATGAGTAGCTACAAAAGGGACTGAATTAGTTGGACCTACTGATAACGGGCAATGAGGCAGAATTGCAAAAGAGGGTAATCGATGATTTTGAGCGGCGTGAAATCGACATTAGGACATATAAATTTGTAGAAAAGGAAGAGAGGTGTGTGCCGCAGCAGCAAATTTCATTATGGACCTAAATTCAATGCTTGCCGCTATGATGAGAAAAATGGAAGAAATTTCTAGAGTCAACATAAAATTAATGCCACAAATGTAAAACTTCTATATTAAATACGTACAATACAAGAAAACTCTAGAGCCAAGGGAGAAAGGCGTCAAGAAATATCAGAAGTCTTCGGCAGTCTTTTCCGTTGAATGTAGGGTTAGTGAGTTTAACAAAAACTTGTCCGCTCTAGAGAGGAAAAAACGCAAAAGATCTATATTCATATACGAGAAGGACCGACGAGAGTTGTCTCTGAGCACCCCAGTAATAGAAGCACTCCGAGCTTTGACGGTAGAGCGTAATTATGAAACAATTAGGAAAAAGGTAAAGAATTTATTCTGGCTTTAAAAGGTGCAGCGATCCTCGGAAGCTTACCAAGTGGTTGCAGAAATGGATACAAGGACATAATGGTGGGCTTACAAACAACGTAAGTACGCTGGCGAACACAAGAGAGAACTCTACATAATGGAGCTGCAAGGTAGGGTGCTGAAGGCAAAAAAGACACTGCAAGGCTTATCCAAGTGAACATCATTCATTCTTGGTTCAGTTTGAAGTTGAAACATTTGTGAATTGCATAAGGAATCTAGATGTTAAATATGCGGTTTGCGCTGCTTAAAAATCATTCTTTACAGAAGCCATCCCATATGCGTACAAATCTACCAAGTATCACGTCTTGAGACTTATACGCAAAAATTAGGAGACGAAAGGATCGAAATAAAAAAGAGGATTGAGCAGATATTGGCAGAAAGAAGAATGTTTCGCGCTAAATACTTCAACTGCAGTAAGGCCGCTTCCAGTGCAACCTCAGGTCTATAAAGAAAAGGTCAAGATCTTCTTGGCCACCAAGGGACAACAATTGGGTGAACAACGCCAAATCGCATTAACCTAGCACTGAGGAATGGAGTTATTATTGGTGCAGAATTCATGGCAGCCCCCAGTATCAATCTGAACATAGGCCAACAAAAAATCGCCTGGCCAGTAAGATACAGGAACGGTGAAGGCCAGAAGTTACCACTTCGGGTGGAAAATAATATTGTACACAGGAAAGACGATAATGTTGATGCCCTTTCAAGACAGCCACGCAACGTAAGTTGAGAGCATCACATATAAGTGGAGAAAAAAGCGTCCATCATACATGTGCGTCTAACAAAAATTGCCTCAGCCGATGACTAGACTAAGGCTCATAAAAAGAACCCTGTTTTGGCAAAAATTATATTGGCTAAGCGGGAGAACAAAAGACCGAACTCTGATGAAATATCTAAGATAGCATTTAGGTAAATGTTTGCTTATATGGAACTTGGGAAAGTACAGGTGGTAAAACTGCTAGGGATTGTTGTGCCAGCTTATATAAAACAGCGGTATTAATGGGTAGGCTATCCACAATCTGAAGCTGATTGGATAGCTAATAGCGAACATTAGCGATATAATGGGACAGCTCTTCAGGGACAAGAAGACTTGTAAAAGTTTCACAAGCTTTTCCGTAACCGCATTGTAATTTCTAGCGTGCTGATCGTGCTGGAGGATGTACAGAAGGCTAAATGGTTTTACTATTTAACCCGCAAGCCAATAAAGAACTGTCCCCTAAATTGCAAACCCACTGGGAGGGACAATATGAGGTGATTAAGAAATTAAATGGCTTGGATACAGAGATAACATACTCCGAGGTCCAAAATGAAAGCGGTTTACCTGGAACGGCTGGCCTAATATAGCCGGGGTGATATTGAGCTATTATTATTCTCTCCTGAACTAAACAAAACAAACATAGATTTGATTAAAATGCTGTAATGTGTTCTATATGCAAGCAATTCGGATTTCACTCCTCCGTTTTGTATATTAAATATTGAAAAATCCAAATTTGGGATATTTTTTAAACTTTTTTGGGAATTGTAGGATTGGGATTAGTGAATTTCAATTCAGTTTATCCACTGACTGTATAAATTTCGTAGAACTACAAAGTTTTTTTATGAAGAAAAACTAAGGTAAAAATGTTTGTTCCCGTTTTTGCAGAAAGTCTTCTCTTCACATTCGTCTGTGTCTAGAAGGGAGAGTTTTCTAATGATTCGTTCAATTATAAGTACAATTAGGCTAACGATGATCATGGTATATATGATAAAAGAAGAAAATTATATTATTACAAAAAAAAAACAACAAAATTTCCATACTACCTTTAGAATCAGTTTATACATTAATCATTGTTATATTTTTTTTTACAAATAAAAATAAAAAATATAGAAAATGCAGTGTAGTAAGAAGTTATAAAATAACAATTTCAAGTTAAATTGAAAAAAATTGTTTTGATATACAAAAATTACTACATACATTAACTTTTGAATCTTTTTAAATGTGTACATATATTCCTGAAAACATTTTAGCTTTGAATGAAAGTGTTATTAAAAGGTTTGTATTGGACAACAGAATGATCATAAAAAGAATACGAACATTATTGAATGACACCGGACGCAGTTGATGTACAATGTATTGTCTGCTGATAGATGGATATACCTAGATGTATATAATCATTCAAATTTAAAGAAATGTTGTTGACTGCCAACAAAATCGTTCGAAGTTGAGCTTTTATTTTTTAGCAATAAAATTTTAGAACAAAAAAATTTTGATATTGGATTTTACAGCGTATAAGCGATATACACATGTATGTATCGTTAAAATTGCATTGAATAGAAAATTATTTTTTAACTTCAAAGTGAAGTGTAATTGTCAGTGACTTAATATTTTTAAGCCCTCACTATCCAATATATCAAGGTTTTTCTTCTTTCATAAAAACTATTAATTTTAAAATTATGTGAATCAAATCGCACGAAAAATTTTAGAGCACGGATAATGTGCATACATAAGTATGTCCATATGGATGTAGAATATATATTAAAATTTTAAGTTTTAATATTATCCAACACATCTAAATTAAATCACTGAGCACTGCTTAGGAATTTTATAAAGTTTAAACGTAGGCTAAGTAAAAAAATTGAGAAGTGAAAACGATTTATTTATGTTTTCACTAATATGGTTTAGTACATAGTACATTGAAAAGTGCAAAGGAAAACTTGTATAAAAAAATTTTAATACTTTTTCTTAAAAGCTCAAGTACGTAGAGTGTGTTAAAAACTTTAGTTCTTCGAATTGCTCTTTAAATTTTCTCATGCGAAGAAAAATTACTTCAAAATAAAGTGTAGTTATTGAAAACGTATCATGTACATATGAAAGTCAATTTTTTATATATGTAATTATATTTTTATGGTATAAATTTATACAGTTTTAGGACAAAATTTTTCAAAATGAAACGTAAAATGCATATTTTACTAAATTGAAAAGAAATTCACCAAAGGATTTGAACTTTTTATATTTTCCATACAAATATTTCAACGTATTGAAAAGCATGCAATCTATTTACATACATATGTACATGTGATTTTAATATGAATTTTAATTGAGTTAAGATTTCTTTTCCAAAATTGTGACGGTATTATCTATAAAAGATCTGGCAGCTATGTATAGTAATGAATTCAAAAAATTTTCAAGCATAAAAATACATCTTTGACTGTTGACATGTTAGAACAATGTTTGCTTTCGCCGAAGTTGAAGATGTTGCCTCTCTTTATTTTGTCTTTTATTTTGTTTTCTCTTTGTTTTGTGTTTTTTCTTTCAATTTGATCTACGGGTTTTTTTAGCGTATGCGTGTGTTTGCACGTATACAAACTCAGTAGCATACAAACAACCATAAGTTTCATCAAACCAGTTCGAACGAACATTTCGAGTCGTAAATAACTTATTTGTGTTTACAACAACAACAGAAGAAAATTAATAAATGATACGTGGACCATTTCATTTTTATATATATAGAAGAAAGAAGATTAATATAGTAAAAAATTTAAGTAGGTGTACGTTACGTATGCCTGGTCAACTAGCTAGCTAGTTCGGAAGTGATGGGCGGGATTTTGGTTCCGGTACGAGCACGATTTGTCCCAGTTGCAAGCACCAAAAATATTTGTATTGCTTTTATTATAATTGATTAGTTAACCTCGGCTTCTTTATCCTCTCGTTTTTCTTATATATCCGCGTGTTTTGTTATAAAAGAAAACCCTAAGCCATCACACCTTTTATCTGTTTCTGGAGCTGTACGTTATTGGCGTTTGTAAATCTCTCTTCAATTCGATCTTTATTAAGGAATAACAACTCAATAATATAAAAAACGCCTACAAAGTTAATTTTCTTGTAGCCATGTAAATACTCCATTTATATTATAAATGAAATTAAATGTAAGGAAACCTTCTCAGATTAAGAAAAATAAAAAAAACTTTCAATAGCATGTGATAAAAATTATTTGCTCTTACCAAATTAGAGTAATTTGTAAAAACATATCAATGGTTGAAAGAGTAACAAAGTAAAGTAAAATTCATGAATGAGTAAAGTACATACTAATGATTTATATTCTGAATGAGTAATGTATTAAACAAAATTGATTGAGAACCATTAATACAATAAAAGTATTTAATAAAAATTAAGTAAACAATAATAAAAACAAAATTTTACTTTCAGTTGGGTCACTATTCCAGAGCTGCTGATTGCCATTTTATCATATTATTTTTTTTTTGTTTGCTAAAAATTATATTCTAATATTCAAATTAAGTTGTTTGCAACTACAAAAAAAAATAAATTAGGATAGAGAGAGGTTATTTTCATGTATAGTGAACGTTAGCAGGAAGTATTATTTAATTCTGCATAATCTTATTTCATAGCTTTTAAGTGATAATATTTTAGATTCTGCTAAGTTATAAGTATACCTAGTCTTATAAATTAATTCATATATGTATGTACACATGTAAATATTAAGTTATTTTTTTGTATGTATTAATAAGGGTTGTGGTATAAATATGTGTCATATTAGGATGTGTTTTTTTTGGTTTATATTGTTACGAATATGTTTGCTCAAGTGTCAAAATAAAATAATTAAGCAATAAAGCAAACTACTGGTTACAAACCGCGTAGAAGTTTATACACACGCACAACTACAATTGGATATGCTGTTTACATACAAAGTACAGTAGTGTATAAACTCGGAAAGGATTTGTTCATTGCTGACACTTTGTCTCGGGCACCACTTAAGGAAAAAACTCTTTCAGATTTGGATAATGATGGTGATTTACAATGCAACTCATTAATATGTCAAATAGCTCTACCTGAAAACGAAATTGAAAATATTAGACGGGAAACTGAAAATGATCAAGTTTTTCAGAAAATTGTAGGGTACGTTAAAGAGGGGTGGCCAGCTAATAAAAAACAAGTTGATAAGGAAACACAACAATTTTATTCCATCAAAGATGAGATAAGTGTGGTAAAAGGTATTTTATTCAAGAATAAACGCATTTTAATACCGAAAAGTTTAAGAGATAAAATGTTGGAGTATGTACATGGGAATTCAAGGTTGTCAGAATTTAGCAAGGGGTTCAATTTATTGGCCAAACATAAATAATGATATTTATAATAAAGTATCTAAATAAAGATTTAAAAAGTCACGAAATTTTTAGTATTCCTTGGTATAAGGTCGGATGCGATTTGTTTGAATTCAATAAAAAAATGTATTTAGTAGTAGTAGATTACTATTCAAAGTTTTTTGAAATAGAACCATTGTGCTCTGGTTATTCATCTATTCAAGTAATAACTAAATTTAAATCGATCTTTGCAAGGCATGGTATTCCTACTATCTTAGTTTCAGATAATGGTCCGCCTTTTAATTCAAAAGATTTCAGACAATTTTGCGTCGATTGGGGTATTGATAGTGTAACATCAAGTCCGTATTTGTCGCGTTCTAATGGTCTTGCTGAAAGAACCATTCAAACTATTAAAAATATTTTGTACAAATGCAAAGAATGTGGAACAGATCCATATATATCTTTTATGCAACATAGAACAACATCAAAAAATAATATGCCAAGTCCTTCTGAATTACTCATGAGCAGAAAACTACGTACGAGATTACCGGTAACTTCAAATGACTTAAGCCCAAAGTTGGTAAAACCGGAGAAACTAAACAGACAAATGAAACAAGAACAATTTAAATCGTGTCAAAATTATAACAAAAATTCCGTGAATCTAAAACCAATTGAGGTAAATGAACAAATTTATTTTAAAAAGAATCTAACATCAGCATGGTTCAAAGGAAAAATTATTGAAAAATGCAAAGAACCAAGATCATTTTTAGTAAAAGATGAAAAGGATGTTGTCTATAAAAGAAACAGGCAACACATATTGAAGTTAGCTAAAAAGTTAGACAATTTTGTAAGGGAGAAAATAGATAATGTAAATTCAAATGATGAGGAAAATGCGTATTGCTATTTCAATAGTGACAATGAAAACCTAAATGAGGGTTTTGAAAATACAGATAATGAAGTTAATACAGATCAGGACTATAGGTATACTTCAAAATACGGTCGAAAAATTACACCACCTGATAGATTAAATTTGTAAAAAAAAAGAGTAAAAATAATAAATCAAAAGCACTCCTTAAAATAAACCAAAAATATAGATTACAAATTAAATTTAAAATAAATGAAAATACATTATAGAATTTAAAATTTTCTTCACATACAAATACTTTTTAACTTAAACACTAAAAGAACTTGTATCAAATCAAATGATATTTGAACAATTTTATTAATTAGTGTTTAAGCTTATACACTTTTTAAAACAAATGTTTACTTATTATCTTCTAACTTTACGTACATTATTAGTTGTTGTTCCAATTATTCTTTCTTACCATCCTTTATCAATTTTATTACAATAATACACTTAAACAAAAAAAAAATATTTGTAAAAAAAAAAAAACAAAAGGAAGATGTTGTAAATAATATCAATGTAAATAATATATATAAGTAACCATAAGTACTTTTTATATACAACTATGATTATAATAAGATTTATGTAAGTAGGTTAAGACATTGTAAAGAAAAGACAAGAATAAAAAAGTCTATTGTTAATAACATAATATATACAAGCAAAAATATTTATATGTAGAATTTAAGAACAGAAAATTTTTCTGAACTGTAAAATTAAGTGAACCCGTCTACTTACTAAAATAATTATAAAGGTAGTTAAGTTAGTAGTTGAGTTTACGAAATATTATATTTACAATTAACTATATTCTTCGTGTTGGTTCATTTCCAGCATCATGGAAACTATCGAAAATAATAATGGTTCCCAAACCAGGCAAATATATAACGCAGGTTACTTTGTACTGTCCAATAAGTTTGCTGCTTACCTTATCAAAATTCTTTGAAATTCTTGACCACCTAATACAGAATTTGAAACCTACTACGTTCATTTCCAAGCACCAATTTGGTTTTGGAAAGGAAAATAACACCACGGAATCAGGATAAAAAATCTGATTCGAGAAGCTTTTGAGAAAAAGCAGTATTGTAGCGCGCTCTTTATTGATATTTCTCAAGCATTTGACAAGGTCCTGGCATGTTATCTTGCTATACAAAATTATAAAAGTTTTACCTGCTAACGTTTACAAGCTACTTGGAAGTTACTTGAAAAATAGATATTTTGAAATAAGATCTAAGACTTTCATCTCTTTTCAAAAACTGATTTCCGCTGGAGTATCACAGGGAACCATCCTAGGACCATTTCTATATATTTTATTTACTGCAGACATGCCCATAAGTTCTTTCACACATACATCAACTTTTGCAGATAATACAGCCATTCACGAGTAATCAATAGTTGCATCCACACGGCTTCAATCTCACATTAGTGATTTGGAAAAGTCACTATGCAAATGGAAGCTCCAAGTTAACGTCAGCAAATGTGTTCATATAACTTTCACTATGAGGAGGAAAAATTGTTTCCCTTTAACCGTAAACAGCGTAAGAATCCCATCGATCGACGTCTTACATGAGCCCATCATATCGCATCAAAGATAACCCAGCATAAATTGAAAGCCACGCAACTTCACTATTTATTGGACCACGATGGTCTTCCCTTGACTTGTACCTTAAGGTGCTCTTATGCAAGACAGATATGAAGCCAATATGGACATACGGCATCCAGTTATGGCGTAAAGCTAAGGCATACAACAACAACAGTCAGAACTGCTAAGAACAATAACGTGCGCTACATGGTACATCAGAAACAATAATATCCATAAGGACCACAATATTTACACTATCAGTGAAGAAATAAAGAAAGCAACAACCTCCCATATGGCGAATCTAACAGCTCATCCCAATCCTCTTGCAAGAAATTTGCTGCTATTTGAGGGTCATCGGCGAATGAAACGAATGCAAACCTCTGATTTAACTGTATAGTTATATATTTCTCTTTTGCGAACACAAAATGTTGATTAATTTGGAAGTGGCAAAATCAATTATTTTTTAAAATTAGCTTTAAGATTCTAATAC
Source organism: Trichopoda pennipes (assembly GCA_030448955.1). Classification (NCBI taxonomy): domain Eukaryota; kingdom Metazoa; phylum Arthropoda; class Insecta; order Diptera; family Tachinidae; genus Trichopoda; species Trichopoda pennipes. Next base: position 3,964,702 of record JASKUP010000004.1, on the reverse strand, counting down.
TTATTGTAATTTTCATAAAGAAATATTAAAAAAAAATTTGTGTTGAAATATTTGTTTTGTTTTCATCAGCGATTCAGCATTTGAATTGATTGATTGCACTATCGCAATTACCATACTTTCAAATACTTAGTGGAACCATTGATGCTAGCTAAGTTGTTTGTGTTCTGAAGACAATGATAACTCGTCACATTCCCATTCCCAAGTTAATTTAAATTCAGCTCACCAATTTAAGAAAAATGTTCACAATTAAACTGAAAGAAAAAAGACTTGGTAGCTTCCCCAATGATATTAATTTTGGAACGTGAGTCAAGCACTAAAATAATCAAATATTTAAGTTTAAGGTAACGACGATTTATTTTCTATTTTGAATTTGAACTATTTTTAATTTTAAGGATAGTTTTCGTGACTATTGAAACATATTAACATTTCGTACTTATTTTAGTACTTCTTGCACAACTAACAAGGAATACACATAAATTTCTCCTCAAAAAACTTTTTAACAATTATTTTCTCAATATAGAAAATTTTGTGCCAAAAAATAAATTTGAGAAAAATCAGAACAACGGTCTTGAAGTCGTTGGAAGAAAAAGCTACGGCAAAGTAAGATATTAAAGATAATCTATGTGCATACTTCCCTATATTTTTTTAAACGGACCTTACCTATCACCAGAATTTAGAATTTACAAAATCAATTTGGGAACAGTTTTAACTTTTTATAAACCCGGGGTGTGTTATTCCATACCGTTACTATAGCCATGTTAAGCTGAAACACAACCGGGCTAATTCCAACTGTGAGTCGGTTTAGCGACTCATGGATGATTCTTCTCACTGCAGTAGATTGTAGTAAAGTTAGTTTATTACAAAAGTAACACAACAATTTTTTTAATAAATTTCTTCTTATAAGCAAGTTCTTAATTATACTGTTGGTTATACTGCTAAAATAGTGTAACTAATAATTAATTAGTTTCAAATTAAATCACTCTGAAAAAACAAGCAATCTGCTTTGCTTTAAGTGGCATGAAATTGAACCTTTTTCATACTTATGATGCAAAATATACCACAATTGGGCTATTTGTTAGACTTTTGAATATTGGATTGCTCTGCGGTATTCTCTAACCTATTTGGATCATTTCAGTTGATGCATTTTACTTTCTATATAGAGCTCTGATTTTGTTTGTCAGAAAACTCCTTTCTTTTATTTGTCATGTTTTTATTTTAACCAAATCTTTATTTTTTAAAATACAAATTAAATATATTAAATATATTTACTTTAATAAAACTTTGTTGACAAAAATTTTTTTAAGTAGCGGTATTTTTTGTTGTTACCTTTTGTTCTTTCCTTTTATTTTTTATATAAGTTAAAAACTTGTTATCAAAGTTATTTCAAAAAATTGTTTGACCCTGTTAAAGATAGGTCGGTCCTTTTAAATCATAAAATTGATTCAAACAAAAAAAAAATTAAAACTGACTTAAAATAATCATTTTGCCAATTTTTGGGTAAAGGTGTTTTTACATGTTCTTTCTCGAACTTTTGTTTTTATTATTTTTCAGAGTAGCGAAGTGTTCACTCACTGTTCATACATGTATGAATATGTACATTTCATTTTTTAGCCGCTTCTTCTCATACATGTGTGAGAGACTGAAAAATATTTTGCGTTTTCTCATTTATGAATGCGACGATTTATTTTTTTTCTCTCTATTCATAAGTGAAAAAATGAGAAACACACAAGTGTTCATTTTTGAATATGTACAATTTTGATAATTTTTCATAAATGAAAAGGTCGTAAAAATATGTGCGTTAAGCATTCGCGTACATAAACGCACATATTTGATAATGCGCAATTGTCGGCGTATGCAGAAAAAAAAATGTTTTTTTTTATTTCTTTTAGAATATATTGCAATATTGTATTTTGAGTTAATATGTACCCATGTGTTTTTACTATATTTTATAAAATTTCAACGTTCATAAATGAACATGTACATTTATGAAAAATAACATTAATGAGAAGAAGCTGATTTATCATTTATCACATATGAATAAGACTAATAATTCTTGTTGTGCGCATTCATGTATGAACATAAGCAGAACATTTTTTCTTGTTCGTTTATGCGCGTGAAAAATAAATATAAAATTTTATATTTCTCATTTATGAAAAATATCATGAATGTTGATTTTTGAATGTTCATAAATGAAAAATTCTGAACCCTGTTATTTTTGGCTATCGGTGTTTAAGTACTTTAATCTGTTAAAATTGAAATTCTAATTTGTGTTGTAGTTTATTTGTGAAATTATATTATTCTGGTGAAATTTAAAATGTTAAGAGAAATTTCTTTTTTTGTAATCTAGAATTTTTCAAACAAAACGTAGTAAAAATATTAAGAAAATATAAACAACAAAAAAGACAACAACACGGGAAAAACGTTAAGTTTATAAGTAGATGTGTCTGGCTTTTCTTGAACTTCAATAACAACTGTTGTAGATTTGTGCGCTTGCCCTTTCTGTAGTTCCTTAAGGGCCTTGGAGGAAGATATTTCAACTCGATTGCGGGTATTACTTTTTCGACATTTTTTAAAGGTCCATTATATACATATCGGAAAAAACTAAAGCACGATTTGATTCTTTTCAATAAATTGTTAAAAAACTAAATTAAATTTTTATAGAAAATAATATTTTATTTATTTAAAAAGATTTTAAATTAAATTGTAAATTAAAACAAAAATTACAACAAATAAATTCTAAGAAAATAAGTAAAAGGCATTACTTTAAGGCGTCGATGAAACACTCTTTCACACATTTAGATGAGAGTTTAGGGTCGATATCCTGCTGGTACCTCCATAGTATTTTCTCCTCTGCATGCGGAATCATGAGTTTTTGAAGGATGTCTTAATTCTATTAATAAGGTCTATACTATAGCCAGAAACAACCCCAGATCAAAACGCTACAAAACAACTTTTGTATAACGTGGATTGATACTTTCTACTTAATCGGCTGATCAGAGAGAAAGGCCTTTTTAATCACTATCATTTTGTTTCCTTGTTTTACGTGGGCGTCCACCTTTATGTACTGCAGCCAATGAGCCTAAGGAAAATAAACGACTTATAATTCTGGATATAACACTGTGGGTGATATCTAATTTTGTTGCAATGAAAATTATAGATTCACCATTATTAAAATCAGCCATAATATTTCTTTTGAATGCACTCAACAGTTTTTGTTGCCATTTTATTGACAAGTTATTCAAAAACTTCAAGGAAACTTTGAAATTTTCTCTATACCCACTTCAATTGATCTTATGAAAAATAAGTGCAGTTCGTTTTATTAAAATAACATAAAAAATAATAGTAGGTATCTTTTTTTAAGAACGAAGGAAACAACAGCCAAATTTTACATTTTGTAGTATTTGTATACGTCTTTTATGTCTTTTATACGATTTGATAGATGTTGATATAAAAACGTCAAAAAAATTATAAATAAACATGTTCGACTGCTATTTGATGATTTTGTAATATTTACTTTTACCTAAATTCTATTATCCACGTATAAACCACATATGTATACATGCAAAGTTAGTACTTTGTTTATTAGCATTTGCTAGAATATGTAACTGTGAATGTAACTGAATGCAATGTAAATAAAGTTGTAAAAAAACATTGAAAAAACAAATAAGCTGAACAAACCAAGCCTCCTTTTTATTCAACCAATCAGAGTTCTTAGCAAATTTACAGGGTTAATGGCGTTCATATAAATAAACTTGAATTTGTTTATATGGCTGTGTGTTCGGGCTCTCTCATAAGCAGAAGGTTTCTATTGTTGCTTTGAATTTCAGAGTTAAACATACATTTTTTGTCTTTGTCATGCTGAGTCAACAATCTGTCTTTTTCTGACTATATGCTCTAGATGCTATCAAGTTCAGAGTTTGGAAGATAAACATTATTTTTTGTTAATGCCCTTACTATTTTACTGACTGCTTTACTGCTAAATAGGTATATAATTTTATGTTGGTGGGCAATTATGTTTGTTCAATAATGATAACCACAAGATAAAATAAAACATTAATTGTTAAGGATAATTTAAATTAAATAAAACTAATTATAAATTCCCTAAACTTACAACTAATTGCCCTGTCAACGTTACCGAAATAGTCAAGTAAACACTTAACCCAACAAATTTTAATATATTTGTTTAAAATTTCATACTCAGAAAGGCCTCCTTAAATATTTTTTTCAAAAAATACAGCATTTTGAATTGCATAAAAACAAATTAATTTAAAAGCGTAAAAGCGTAATTACACTAAAAGCACAATTGTAAGAAATTAATACATCTGAATTATTACCCTTGTAATTGATTATATTAGGTCTAGTTATTTTCGGAAACTGAGGAGCAAATATAAAAAACACAAAAATAATTCGCAGTCCAAACAGCGGCGTTAATAATTTTCGAGAAGGTGCAATCACTTTTTTATCCTTTTGGTTAGACATTTAGCTTACCCTGTGAATTTAGCGAAATTGATTACAACTTCTTAAATTGGATGGAGGAATATAATTTAAAAGCTTCCCAATACTTTATATATTTTATTGTTACTTTGAGATTTTAGGTTATTCCTTTTGGGCTATTATGGTCATATTTTTGCTGATATATGTACATATAAAAATAAAAAATACATATATAATTTTTATATATTTTTTCTCAACGACTAAATTTTTGCTGCAAACTTCTTCAGATTAATCCTGTTTTTTAAAAACCTAGCAAAATATAAGTTAATGTTTTAAATTTTAACTAAAGCATGCTATCACCGCGTTGTTAGTAATACCTGTGATATACATGTAAACGTCTAAAAGGAAAAAATAAAATCTCAAAATAAAAAGAATTAATTAATTATTTAAGCTCAAAATATAAAAATTATATTTTTTATTTTAATAAAAAAAAAAATAAACAAACCGTGATTACAAGAATTACGTAAATGCAGAACAGTAACGAAACGAATTTATTGTAGAAAAATTTAATGAGCACGTATAATATAATTTCTATGCAGATAAACACGATTCGATAAACAAGAAATTTAGTTAAGAATTTTTAAAAATAAGTATTTGATAATTATTTTAAAAAAATACCGAAAATATAAAATAAAAACTTTAATTTATTTCGTGTATATTTTCGATAGTTCGCAATATAGTTAGATAGCACCATCAATACAATTTTTTAATATAATTTTAATATAAATTTAAAAAATAATTATGAAAAAAAAAATTATCAATGATTTCAAAACGATATATGATTTCTTAATTATCAAGAAGTATCTTATCTGTTATATGTATTTTTAGGAATGTTTAAGAGAGTAATATTTTTTTCTAGTGCAAATAGTATAGTCACATGTACGAACGATTTTTAACTGTTTGTCCTTTTCTAGAAAACGAACTGCTATTGTATCAAAAATCCTTTTATTCTTGATGCTTTCTTAAGGAAACGCGTGTAATCGAATGTTAGAATAAAAACACTTAAAATCAAAATCAAAGTGGCTCAGTTAAAAACAAATGATATGAAATTTACTGTGTTTGCGTAATTTTTTTTTAACTTTATTTTAAATTAAAAAATTTAAAACTGTACAACTGTACAAGTTGTTACACAAAAAGAAAGTTTAGCAACTATGCAACCTTTACATGCCAATTGTCTTTGTTTGTGACATTAATTAAAAGAAATTAAATATGTTTTCAAACATGTAAACACACATGTAATGCAATGAAAAAACTTACTTATTTCGTGGAATAATGTGGATAAGTCAGTAGTTTAAATATGCTAAAAGTGAAATTCTTTGGTTAATTTCATTTCAATAACTATTCACACAAAAAAAAAATTAATTTATATATTTGCTGACTAACCATTAAGTTATTGCTAGTAAATAATAAAAATATATCAGAGTACTTATTGTTAGGAAGATAGTTTAAGTTATAAAAGAAATTATCGTTAAAAAGTTAAATGAAATAACCTACTGTGCCTGTTTACAAAAAAAAAACACAAGATATCAGCAAGATGCTTTATTAAATACCACGAAATAAGATAAAGAAAGAAAAAACAAAAAAAACATGTGATTATGTTGAAGCAGAATTTTTTCGTATATGCTAGAACCTTTTAAAACAGAATATATGCCCTATCTGCTGGGCAATAGCGCAGTTTAAATGAAGAGGTTGTAGAGTAAGGACTTATATATAATAATAAAGCAGCTTTTAGCCGTTAAAGTGATAGATACCATCACACATTTTTGTGTGTGTGTAAAATTGAATAGTTCGTACAAATAAACCGAGTAATTTAATTTAAAACTCCGAAATAATTTTGTATAATTATTGCAACAAAAGAACTCAATACAATAAACGTTTATTAAAAGAATAAACGTAACAAAAAAAAAAGATTGAGATCTGCTACACCCCCAAGGGATAACAAATCAACGAACAACGCAAATTCGCAGCGACCTAGCAGCTAGGGCAAAGAGCTCATTCCCACAACCTGCCTTTCCACTATATGAAAGGAAAACAGCCACCATATTGCTTGTAATATTATTAATACTTTATAATATTTAAATTTGTTACTCATGATATGATTTTACTTGATTCTTAAAAATTAGGTGGAAATAAATTATTATATATTAGTTTCAGAAAATAAAAGTCAATTATATTAACGTACATTTAATCTATGTATAAAATAAATTGAAAAATAATGAATAAATATTCGCAAAAATGGACTTAAAATCTATTGAAAGTTGTGTTGTAAGAAGTACCGGAACTGGGATATATTTTTACGTGATTTTTTAGATTTAGATTTTTTATTTGCAAAGAACGTCAAGCTTAATGACAACATAGGAGCATTAGATCTATCAAGTAAAGACAGTTATAAATATGAATATTTGATTCATAAAAATTGTTTTAAATGGAGGAAATTGACGTAGAAAATATTATGCAGTGATGCAGAATTTAGAAAAAACAAAAGAAACAAATAAGAGAAGTTCAAGAATTAAGAGCAAAAGACGTTTACGATGTAAAACAAAGTAATGAGAATTTTGGTGAGGTTCAAAATTTAGGTTTTATTAATAACCACAGAAGTCATAAATTTAAAAATTATCAAAATAATAATAATAATAATAAATAATAATAATCTAATAGTTCGGCTTATAAATGTGCTACATATTTAAACTTTCATAAATTGAAAAATTGCCCTGCATTTGGAAAAACCTGTAACAAATGTAAAAATCTTAATCATTTTTTATTTTAAACAAAATTAATAGTTATAGTCTTAATTCCTCTAATCGTGATTTTGCTTTAACTGACAGCATTCATTTGTTTAAACAAAAAGATACATGGTATCAGGATATAGTAATTGTAAATCATAAAATTAAATTGAACACGGATTGTGATGGAAATATAATACCAGTGTCTATTTTTAACAAAATATGTAAATTTTTGGGCGCAAGTCGGACTTTCAAAAAATCATACTTCGAATGAGTTATTTTTAATTGCAAATAACCATCATCAATTTCATGTAAAATTGGAATTAATAAAGAGAATTTATAATTACGAAGAATTGTTTGATCTACTACTATGTTATAAAGATATTTTTAAAGGCGTTGGAAAATATTTAAAACAATATAGTATTGAAATTGATAGAAATGTCGTGCCTGTGACGCAACCATCAAGAAGATTTCCAATGAAAATTAGAAGCAAATTAAAAAATAAATTGTGTGAGTTAATTAATAGCTAGTCCAGAAATGATGGTAGTTTACAATTATGTTTGAACCCAAAAGAACTTAATAAATATGCGATTCCAAACCATTATTTGATACCGAAATTCAAAGAAATAAGTGAAAAATTAATTGAATAAGTATATTTTTCAGTTTTGGATTTAAAGATGGATCTTGGCATATATCTTCAACAGAAAAGTCAAGCATTTAGGTAACATTTTTCAAAATTTTGAAAATTTAAATATAAATGATATTATAGTTTGTGGGGATCATCGGATCGGCCAGACAATAGAATGTTAAGCTAATGAAAAATGGAGTTTAGTTTAGAGTATGTGAAGTAACTTCTTTAGATCATATTATTTCAAGTCAAGGCCTACGACCTGACTAAAACGTGTAGTATCTATTTAAAATAGGAAATGCCTTCAATCGTTTTTGGATTTGGTAAATTATGCATGAAAATTTATACCAGATTTTCGCAGATATGCCATCTGCATTTAGAAAAAAGAGATAATGAATAATAAAATTTTTCAAATCATATAATCCTTACAGCTTTCAATCACAATGAGCATTTATTAACTCAAACCGATGGTTAAAGATCCATCTATTGTGAAAGAGCCAATAATTTTCAAATTTACCTTTTCAAAAACTTGGTTGTAATGTATTTGAATATTCTGGGAAAAATTATTTAGTAATGGTATTATTTAAGTATTATTTAAGTAAGTGGTTTGCGAAAAATTTTTTGAAATCTAATACAGCATCAGTTGCAAGGTTGGCGGTATGTTTTTAGAATTTGGTATACAAAAAAATTATGTAAACCAAATGGTTCAAATAAATGCATAGAATTTTCAAGATAATTACAAGCAGCCGAAATTTCCTAGACGTAGGTAATTAATATTAAGTAAATATGAAACAAAGCAAAATGTGTATTATACATTATTCGAATATCGCAGTACTCCAGTTACCGATTTGAGTTATTTACCAGCACAACTTTTATTGTATACGCGTTTTTAAAACTAAAATTCCAGTTACCGATAGATTGTTAGAATCTGATGCAAAATACATTTTAAGATTAATACATGGAAAGATTGGATACCTGATATAATAATTGCATATTGCAATACACCGTTGTCCTAAATTTAAAAAGTTTGACTAGTGACATAGTTTATAGAAGGTTTTCTTTTCATACCAAACCTAGAGTTATGAGTGATAAGATTGTAAATTTAAGTAATACAAATTTGAGAAATAATAATAGCGACCATTGATGCAGAAGTGAACCTATTAGAAAACGATTTAAATTTTATACATCATCTGAATTAATATATCCTTTTACTTGGTTCTTAATAAATAGGTAAGAAATAAATTATTATATATAATGGTTTCAAGAAATAAAATCAAATTTATTACACGCTTCATGCGTTCTGGACCAGGAATTGGATAGTCTCCAACTCCAAGTCTTTAGCAAGGAGTGAAGGCTGCGGTCTGCTCCGGGCTTTTGAAGTTGCTACTAGGAGTGACTGCGGGATATATGTATTTCCTAGGGCGAGGATGACGCTACATTTCATCCATAGTGGTATGATCCACCATCTGGTTCTTATCTTATCACGCATATTCTTAAGACTCTCTTACAATATGTTATTTACTATTTATTCATGTTATTTAGGACAAGGACTATGATCTTAAGTATTGTTTTTCTTTATGTATCTTTAGATTTATTTAATTTAATATATTAATTTTCAGTTGCTATAATTTAATGCTTGTTTAGTGTTGCAATTGTGAGCACCTTTATTTAGCAGTTTGTTCAAAATATGATTTTGCTGAAAGTGCGGTTTTATGTGATAACCTTTGTCAGTTTCTAATAACAGTTTATTGGTTATTATTATAATATGAATTTTGTACTTTGTTTGCAGCAGGTTTGGGAATGCATCAACATTAACTCGCGTTCGAACGCCTGCCAATTTTTATATGATGTAAATACTAACGTTCTCCATTAAACTGAATTTGTAACATTTAGAGTTAAATAAAATTACACAAATTTAAACTACAGGTTTTCATTTTATTCCTACTTTGACACAGCATACGAGTTTCTGGTAACTATGGGTTATTATGAACTCATGCTTCTGTTTTTCGAATATTTCCACACAAATATCTGCAAAACCTTTTAATTAATTGGTACACTATTTTTGGTTTATGTTGAAAAAGCAAATAAAAATAAACTGGAATGAATGCTTTTAAAGAATGAACGTATTGATTTTAGATCTTATACAAGCGTATGTTGTTGGATTGTGTGTTACTCTTATTTAGTTTGTTAACTTTGTGTATGGTGAGGAGTGGATATCAGATTTTGTCCTTTTTCTTTTTTTAGTCATAAATTTTCGATTAGAAATTAGACTTTTAAATTTTATATATATTTGAACATTTTGTAAATACAATGCCAAATATTAGAACAGCTGATTTGATTTTCTCAAACGAGTGTTTAAAATATAATATGAAATAAAATTTATCATAGAATTGGGAAAATCCAACGAATTTTTCCTAAACTTAACTACAAAACCGTTTTGCCAATTATTCCACAAATTATGTTTAATTGGAGAAGAATGAAGATATTATTGTTTATTGTCTTAGATTTATAGTTCTAGTACGCCTAAACATATTTGGCCTTTTTTGAAAGGAAAGACATTTTAATATTGAATAGTAATTTGATGAAATCAGCTTTCACTTATTTCGTGGAATAATGTGGATAGTATAGTAGAATGTTGAACTCAAGTTAAAGAGTTTAAGGATGCTAAAAATAGAATAGTTAAGTTAGTTTCATTTAGGAAAGAAAATATATTTATATATAAAGAAAAAGCTATTATTTTAACCGACAATAATATAATTGCTATGAAATAATGAAAAAATAAAATTTTTTATAATATAAAATTGTTTAAATCAAGAGATTCAAGATTATATTGTTTTGGGGTCACTAAACCCTTTGTTAGAAGGTCTGCTGGCATATCATTTGTTCTTTTCCATTATCAATTAAATAGTGACGGATATAAACATGCTTTATTCCTTTATGAAATACTGAAATAAATGTTGTTGGTTTCGCATATTTTATTTGCAAATGGTTTCAGATAAATAGCTTTTTCTAAGAAGTCAAAAAGCGTCATGTATTTAGTTTCAGAACTAGAGACAGGTATAATTTTTTGCATCGTAGACGCATATTGGTGTAGAGTTTTCCAGTCTGCATCAACATATGTTTGTTAAAACGCTTACAACGTATGAGATCCGATCAAATGCTGTAATTAAAACTTTTTACTTGACTTCTACAAAGTTTTTCACTTAATAATAATTATAGCTGTTTGACCTTTTTAATTATTTTATAGGTAATTTATTGTTCAAGCACAAAGTCTCTATACATAAAATTAAGTTAATTTTTATTTTTGTTCTCAATATTTTGAGATCTTCAGGAAAAAAAAGTTGTATAAACATTATAACAAATCAGTCAATAAATAAAAATTTGTTGACAGGCAAATTCAAGATAATAAAAAAATATTAAAAAAAAAAATCAAACATACAAAAAACAAAAGCAACAAAAACTATGAATTTAAAAAATATTTACCTATGTATAAGTGACATAATAAACCTATTCCCATATATTTACCCTAAAATTGCTTAAATATTATTTGTTGTTCATTGTAAATGACATAAGAAACCTATTACCATAGGTTTACCTAAAATTTTATAAATATCATTACTTGTTTATGACACCCTGGTCATATTGCCCAGTAAATATGTTTAATTTTAATTTTTATTTATAATTTAAGAAAATTTTAAAAACAAAAATTAGAATTTATTCAACCACTAAAACAACAATTTTCTAGTACAAAAAATTAATTTTGAAAATAGCAAATAATATTGATTTTATACACATATACATTCAAACATAAATTTCAAATGACCAAAGCTTAAAAAAGATTAAAGTATTAATTATTAATGCCATATACAGATACAGGGTTTTGTTTTATAGTTTTATGCACCAAATATCTATAATTTTGTGCGACATTTTCTCTATCAACTTTAAAGTTTATTCTTTTTGTTGCTTTAATTATTTTTAACATTTCTAGTTTATACCGACATTTATTATTATTATTTATTATTTCAAATTAGGATAGGGATTAAGTTTAGAACAATGTGAAGATAATGCTGCTTTGGGGCTTGTATTATTCCTGTATTTTTGATCTGACTTATGTCTTGCTTTTCTAGTTTTCAATTTATTTTTTGTTGTGTCTACACAAACTTTATTACAATTCTCCTTACCATTACCATTACAGGGAATTTTATACACTATATTAAACATTTAATTTTTGAATTTTATCTTTAGTTTTTACTAAAAAACCTTTTTAATATGTTAGTATTCTTAAATGCCATCTGGTATTTATTGGTATCAAAAATTTTGAATTGATCTATTCTTTCGGATATGGCAGGCATATAAGTTCAGGTTCTGTTGCATTTCTTCGTTTCCTTCTATTATTTAATTATATAATCAACCTATTAGTTAATTGTATTTTTAAATTGTTCCTAATCTTTTCTTTATTCTTTGCACTTACTTTTAAAATCCTTTCAATCAAATTGTTGGCTGTGTTAATAGTATTACTTTTACTTTGTTTAGAGTTGGTTTTTGGTACCAATTTATAACTAACTCTTTATTTCTACTTATTATTAAGGTATCTAAATATGAAAGTTCTTGTCAATTGTAAATTTTATTGAGGTATCGAATTTATTTAATGTTTCTAAATTTTTTTTAATTACTGGTTCAGATATAATACAAAACAAATCACTAACATATTTTGATATAATTTTTGGTTTAACATTTAATTTTGCAATAACGTCAACTAACAATATCTCCATAACAATATTTGCCACAATTGGAGAAGCCGGAGAGCCCTTCGGAAGTCCTTTTTGTTGGATATACATATTTTCATTATACTGAAAATTGCTATTATCTTCTATACAAATCATTAGAGATCATATTTTAGATCTCTAATGCATTTTCGTATGGCCATTTCACTACTGCTCATATTGGGGTAGAATTCACTGATGATCTATATGAGCAGCAGTGATATGGCCATATAAAAATGCATTAGAGATCTAAAATATGAAACATTATTACTGGACTTAATAAAATATATATATAGAACTCATTTTGCATTGCAAATATTTCGAAAAATAGTAAATATCTGCATGGTTTTTAAGTAACTTTATATCCAAAGTACAGTGTTTGTACGTAAGTTGGACGATTTTTCTGAAAAAGATGTAATTAAAGCGGTTACTTAAATCAAAATATATGATAGTTCTTTGGATAAGTTTGAGGATGTTGAAAATAAATGTAAAAAATGTATATTTCGACTTTTTTGGATCAAACAAAATATACATGAAATAAATTCTGTATTCTCGCAGACCTCTCTCACACTTTGATGTGACTAGTAAGGAGTATTACTATAAATAATAAAATGTATGGAGTATTGTCAGCTGATTCTCTTTGAGTTATTTTATATTTTTAGCATTATCTTTTATTTTTACATTTTTTTTATTTTATCATTCTTTTATTTCACTAACAGTTAAATAACGATCAATTAGACGCACAACTGTTAAACAGTTGGAAACGATAACCTATCCACTTTACTAGATAGTTTGGACTATTCAATGTCTGGATGATATATTGTATACAAATTCCTTAATTTCATGCCTTATATATGGTTGGGAGAACCACACACGCAAAGGAACGACAACTAAAGTATGCCATCACTGCCGCAGGTTATATACAGCAATCATACTTCACAAGCAATCTGAAATTAAATTAACAAAAAGAAATTATTTCGTTAATCCTTCATTATCATTAAATACGTGGTTTAGAAAACAAAAGCTCAAATCATAACCTTAATACATAAGTGGGACAGTCGTTCTGAAGAAAAGCATTACGAAATGAAACATTTGTATTTGCGAAGCAAAAATTTAGATAAACTTTGCAAATGTAGCTACTCTCTTTTTAGATAACAAAAATACTTAAGAGCACCAGGCAAATCGGTCAAGAAATGATTTTTTTACTTAGATTACATCACTGATATTGATGAAGTCTGGTAGATATATGGGATATTAAATTTAATAATTGTTACGCCAACAAGAAAAGAAATAAAAACAACTAATTATACATATACGTAGGTTACAGAAGGTAAATATTTACTTTACAATAATAATAAATAAAAAATTAATGAAGTTATCATTAAGAAACTATTCTTAACGGTTACTGTGTTTTTGTATAAAATTTTTTGCGCTTTGCTGTTTTTTTGCTGCGTTGGTTGAATATAATTCCTATAGGGTCCGCCATCTAACGTTTTTTTTCAACTAGTGTTTGATTTGACAGATAATTAGTTTTATCCTTCCGCTGAACGAATATGGTTGTGTATACACTTGAACAACGCTGGGAAATATTGCGACATTATTTGAAAATCATGGTAATGTTGCAGAATGTGTGCGAAAATCACGTACGGATTTTGGAAGAAGAGATACACTGTCAGCTCCGTATGCTCGTTATCTTTTGAAAAAATTAAAAAACCGGCATCATCATGAAAAGCCAAAAAACAGTGTATACATCTGAGAATATTGCTGCTGTAGCAGAAAGTGTGCGTGAAGCGCCATCAACATCAATTCACCGTCGTTATCAACAATTGAACATTTCACCTTGGTATGACGCCATAAAAAGTCCAATTGGTTCAGGAGTTGAAACCAAGTGACCATCCAATGCGTTTTCGCTTCGCTAAGTGGGCCTGTGATCGAATTACAGAGGATGCCGATTTTGCAAAAAAAATCATATTTTCAGATGAAGCTCATTTTGATCTTGGCGGGTATGTAAACAAGCAAAATTGTCTCATTTGGGGCACAGAAAACCCGCACGCATTCATTGAAAAGCCGACGCACCCAAAACGTGCGGATTTTGGTCCAGAGGCATAATTGGGCCATTTTTCTTCGAAAATGAGAAAGTAGTGGCCGTTACAGTAAATTGCGATCGTTATCGGGCCATGTTGAACGAATTTTTGTTCATAAAAATTGAAGAGGAGGATATTGGCAACATTTGGTTTAAACGGGACGGCACTACGTACCACACAGCCGAAGCTACACTCGATGTTTTGCGCCCCATTTTTAAAGATCGCATTATCAGCCGCAGCCGCTGACGTCGTTTGGCTACCTCGGTTGATTTGTCCACGATTTGACACCGTTGGACTATTATTTGCGGGGTGCCTTCAAAGATAAGTGTTATGCCGACAAGCCAGAGACAATTGGCGCTTTGAAGAACAATATTTCTGAAGCCATTGGTGAAATACAGCTGCACACAACTGATAATGTGCTTAAAAATTTTACCGAACGTGTAGGCTACTGCATGGCCAGCCGAGGCAGCCATTTGAATGAAATTATTTTCCATTATTAACCGGAAGGATTGTACTTTCAAATAAAAAAAGGAAATTTGAGAAAATATTCAGTAGTTTTGTTTATAGCATTTAAAACAAAAAAGAAGTTATTTGGCGGACCCTTTATATAATTAATTTGAGTTGAGATATAGACTCGATTTTTTCTTTACAATATCATAAAATCTTTATGTTTAAAGGAATCTAGCAAAATTAACATATATTAACGTAATAATAATTATTACTACAAAATTATTTTTAGGTTAGATACTTGGTTAATAATTTGTGAACGTGCTTTTACTTATTCTTTAATTAAATCAAGATCTGTGCATCCCCTTCTACATCGATGGCCATTTGTCCGTATTTACCTTGAAATGTTGCTTCTGAAGACCTCAAATAACTTGTAAAAATTTAACTTGTAGAAATAGTTTCGAGTATTTTCTTCTCATACTATTGTTGTTTGTTTTCTGTTATTTTTTTGTTATAAAATTCAAAATTTGAAAAAGAAAAAACTTTTGTTTATCAAGTAATTGGAATTAGATTAAACGATAGAAATTTCCTTATAAAACGAAATTTCAGATTATTAAAACTTCCGTATTTTTTAACTATCGAAGTTTCACTATCATAGATTTCATTTTTAAAATTAAAATTGTTCAAGTGAAGCTAACAACCATGAAAGTTAAGGTTGACAGTTCTCAAACAGATTATTTAGATAACTTTTATCGTTTGTAACGTTTATAATAGACGATTGACATTTACTAAATCTTCACATCTTATAAATTTACTTACATAACCTATAATAAAATTGTGTTTATTCTATATAAATCGTATTTGCGTTCGTTTATAAGTTTTTTTGTACGAAATTTAATTTGTTTGTTTTATAAAATTTATATTACTGCAAATGCTTTTCAGCCAATTGAAGGCATTTACCAGTGCATTAATAAAATTAATTCTTTATTGGCAACTCTGGGATGGAACATCATAATATTGTTGATTTTGGTGGTATTGTTATTGTAGTTTACGAGGGGTGAATGGGTATAAAGTAGCCATTGTGTCTGAGAGAATCAGGAATTTTATGGCTGCGTGTTGTCTGGTAGTTGTTACTTAGTTTTTTTATGCTTCTGCTTAGGGGAGCATGGTTGTATAAACAAGCGTATGGATAAGAGAGCATCTGCTTGTGGTTGGTTGTAATTCTTATTAAACAAGTTATTGTTGTTATTGTTCTTGTTAGTTATATTTGAATTGTTGTCGTCTGAAGGCTTGTGATTTTGTTAAGCATCTTGCTTGTGGTTGTTGTAATGTGTGAATTGATTGTTGACTGTTTGGCGATTGGTTTCTTTTAAGGAATTTAGATTTGTATGCGCGTTTATACAATTATGAAGCGAACGGATAAATATCGCCCAACATTATAAAATTCAGTTTCGGTATGATAGTAAACTTAAGTCTATGTGTATATACACATACACTGACAGAATATAACAATATTTTAACCGACGGAAAAAAACAAGCAAATAAAAAGTGGAAAGCCTAAATAAAAAAAACATGATTAGATTCATATGAGTTAAAAACAATAACATTACGTAAAGAGTTTAACATATTGATTTGTGCGGAAATGTTTATTACATTTTCATATTTACATTTTTACAAATTAATTAAAATGAAAACAACTCATAAAAATATCGAGTGAATAGCAGCCACTCAAAATATTGTGTGTATTATGAAAACTAAAACAAGCTTAACATTTAAATTATGCTTGTATAAAGTGCAAAAAACGGATGGTAAATACGGCTTACACGCCAAAGTTGCGTATAACCGCGTGCGTTATATTCGTGCGTTTAAGGAACATTAAAATGCCTAGGCCGTCGCGAGAATCGTATGGCGATCAAAAGCCACCATATTCGTATATCTCACTGACTGCAATGGCTATTTGGAGTTCGCCTGAAAAGATGTTGCCTTTAAGTGACATTTATAAATTTATAACCGACCGTTTTCCTTACTACCGTAAAAATACACAACGATGGCAGAACTCTTTGCGACATAATCTAAGTTTTAATGATTGTTTCATTAAAGTTCCTCGTAGACCTGATAGACCAGGGAAGGGAGCATATTGGGCATTGCATCCTCAAGCATTTGATATGTTTGAAAACGGAAGTCTATTAAGGCGTAGAAAAAGATTTAAACTGCATAAAAACGATAAGGACATATTAAATGACGAACTTGCAGCTCTTGCAAATCTAAACAGATTTTTCTTTACCGCAAATACTGCAAATCACGGTGGAGTATTAGGGGAAACAATTCCAGCTATGGACATAGCACAATCATCCCTAATAGCAGATCCAAACTTTTTTGTAACAAGAATGCAATCAGCAAATATTACACTTCATTCCAATTCAAATCCAAACTCTCAATGTATGCAAGATGCAGCTTTGCCCACGATTCATTCTTTCCCTTCTATACCATCATCAACCGTAACATCAGCGAGAAATTTTCCGCAACATCAATCTTCAGCATCTGTCATTGACGCTACAATGCAATTCAACAGCTACCGCCCAAAACGAGCTTTTACGATAGAAAGCCTTATTACTCCTGATAAAATGGATGAATCATCTACCGAAGGTAGTTTCAATGGTGATGATCGGAACGATGATATCGATGTTGTTGACAACAGTAGTATTTTAGCTGGTGAGTCACATCCCATTACCTTGGTGCCTACTGCCAATTCATTTATAAATGTCCTCGACACTCCATTAACAAGTAAAGAATCACCTAATGAAGAAACATATAAGCCATTACCTCCTTTGCATACAATAACTGGTTCAGCAAATTTTCCATTTTTACAATACACAACTGGAGTCAATGTCTCTAGCACGCATTCGATTATGCCGCAGGGTTTTGACACATCCACCTCTCATCCATTGATCATGATGACAAATCCAATTAACAACTTATATCAGACTTGCTATTCAAATATAACTATACCAATAACTAATGTTAATCACTCTTCTGCCAATAGTCACCATCATCGCTCAAAATCGACGCTGCGAACAGTGTAGCAATGTATCTCTACATAGTATTATGAATGGTTTACAGCACTTGTAGTTCCTAATTTAATATAACAAGACAGTTTCCTAAATCAACGAAAAAATTATTAATAGAATAAAGTGCATACCTTAATGCATATACATCTTTTTGAATTAAAATTTTTTGTAATCTTGACGAAAACGGAACCAAATATTTTAAATTAGATCGTAGATCTAACATTTTGTTTTTACTTCTACTTAAGAAGTATGTAAATTAATTGACTTATGATACAATATTATTAATTGTTAACTTAACATATACATATGTATACTAAGTATGTAAAAGTTAAAGACTTATTACCAAAGTGGGCCGAGTATCAGTCTTTTAAATTAGAGAATAAGAAAGTAGATTTAAACTTATAGTATATATCGTAGATTCAAATTTAAGCACATAAATAATATTGTTTAGTATGTAATAAATTTAAAGCTATTTATTATAGCCCGAATCACTATGTGGGTTTTAGTTAATTCGCGTTAAAAATATTATAGGCTTCTGGTTTCGAAATTTACTATCTGAAATCGTCTCACAGCCCTTTTCACAATGTACGTTAGTTTCTTCATTACCAAAATGTAATAAGTAAAGATGACGTACATTGTTAAGTTATAATTTACAATGTGGATCGCAAACAAAAACACAATTGATAAAGCAATTTTATTTTATATGTAGAGGAATGTATAGAAAGATGTTGCTAAACTTGTGGCCTAAAGCATGAAATAGTTTTTTTTTAATATACCTTGCTTTTTTTACAGAAATGATGCATCTCCCACACAAATGTTATATTTTTAGGCAAATCCTGTGGAATATAGTTTACAATAAATTTAATTTAGTTATACTTTTCGGATACTTTTTGAAGATATACAGCGCAATGGGCAAAAATGCTGTTTACAAATAACACTTAAATATCTTTTAGTTTCGAAAAATCCCCCAAAAAACCTTAAACGGTTAATCAATATTTTTATCTATGCAAAAATGTGGGATAGAAATAATTATTTTTGGACCATAGTCAGTTTATTTGAGAAACAGTATTTTGCAGGAAAGTAACAGCAAAGAAAAACCCGTTTAACAATCTTAATAAAACAAAGTTTTGTAATAAAAAATTTTTTAACACATCTAAAATTCATCGTAATTAAAATTATTCGTCATAATTTTCTATTTTTCTTGATATCGTTCAGACTTTGAAGTTAATCTTACTTTCGTTATATATTAATATGGATTTTTTGTAGATGCTTAATAGTTTAGGAATTCATAATTGTATCTATCATTGCACATATCTACTTCCAACAAATATTGAGCTATTCAATTCATACGATAAATGGCATATCATCACTCCTATTTACTTTGTTCTATAAACACAAGCTAGTAATGAATAATTTTCTTATAACAAAACCAATCTTAGAGATAATATGATTCACTTGAAAGTCAAAGCTCAGTCAAAGATTATCCAAATATAACGCTTATCTAAATATGATATAAATTTAATGCCTTTAATGGCATAAATTTGCAATGGAGCAGTTATGTCTATTTTTGTGTTAAGTGTGTTGCTTCTGCACGATAAGCTAAACAGTTTTTGTTTTACCTAGAAATTTTAGTATTTTGAGTTGTGACCCTTTTGTATTTAGGGTGCGATATGTATAAGATAGAAATTTGAACTATTTTGGGAAAAACATTGGCAATTGAAACTCATAAGTATACTATCATCTAAGCTATAGTTTATTTTTCACACCGCCTTAAATAAGATTCTAATTTAAACCCAGTAAATAAATAACATTTTTGCTAAATAAATTTGAATTTTTTTTGTGTACTTCCTATACATCTTATTTTCAAAAATACGAATCGTTTAAAGTGGAATATTTTGTTGTTGTACATTAATTTATCAAGTAATCGCAGTATTTGTAAAAGGCAAATAAAACAACTTTTTTTATTCAGTTTCAGTTTCAGCTGACATTATCCCAAAGTAAACTTGCATGCAAAATTAATTTGTTTTCAAAATCGAAATGTGAACGACAAATATTTTATGTTTGTATTTTTAAAAATCTAATTAATTTTAATTTATGTAAAAGCGCTGTTACAAAATTCCTGCCATTCCCATTTTTTATAAATTTTTAAGAAACAAAAGTTTGTAATTTTGCATGAATTTTTGTGTACTTTTAGAGTATATTAAAATAGTCAGAAAAAATAGTTTTAATGAAAATTGACTAATACATGCCATCCATCCATTGTCCGTAAAAAAAGCAGTTCCGAAATCAGACACGCTGTATCGGCATAGTGAATCAAAGTATTACATAGTATCAAATTTCCAAACAATAATCATACAATTTTATAAAACTACAGCTGGAATTTTTTTGACTTATTATTAGTAAAAGTATTTATTGACATTTTTATATTGTAGCTACGATGTAATTTATTTAGTGAAATTGTCTTTGTAATGTATATATGTATGTATATTATATTAGTATTACGTTTATAATGTCTATACTAAATAAAATGTAATAAAATCTAAGAATAAGAATAAACGCATTATATAATTAATTAATCAGTTAAATATTTTCAATGTTAGTGTTACTTTTTAATTTAAATTAATTTTTTTTGCAATAACTTATTTAATTTACATAAAGTTAATGGATCTTGCGAAGATTTTTGTTGATTTTTTATGTTTTTTTAATCAAACATATTTCTATAGTCGGGAGGTATATCCTAATGACGTTGTGTTGTTAGATCATTCACTTCACGGACTGTTCCGTTATATGCATTTTGTCTTCATCTTGAGGCTTGTAAGGGAAACCCGATTCTAGGCCATAATTAGTTTCCAGTCTTTCTGATGGGACAGATATAACTTTAAAATTTGGGCAAATACGCTCCGGCTTCTACTTGAAGGTAAAACGTAGCCTTTGGGTCTATTTAAAATGTCGTGAACTTTTTTTCACCACAGTAATTTAAATTAGGTGCCCCTGTAGGCTAGTAGGTAGTGTACTAGCTTGTAAATATGGGGGTTGTGGGTTCGATTCCCAACGAAGACCTTGGTTTTTTCACTACAAAAGATAAAAATTGACTGTCGGTGGAGCTGCTCAGCGATGAAGGCATAGTCACTGGTCGCTGTTGCTGTCTTTATACGGCAGTTAATTTCCGACTATCCTTCTGCTTTCACCACCTGTTTCATCTCTTCTCTATCCCTTTCCTAAAGAAGGTAGCACGGTACTTGACTAAATAGGCATTGTTGCCTGAAGTGCTACTTCACTTTAATAAAAAAAAAAAAAAAAAAAATTGACTTTTACTGAAAGTGTGTAATGGCTAGATCTGTAAAGTTTTGAATTTCTTAGTGATACGATATAATAATATTTGGACAGCATTGTCGCAATGAGCTTTAATGAAAGCATTGGCGGGAAACGACCAGGCTGTCTGTATAATGCTCTCTGATTAAAGTTCTTTCTTTTGTGTCAGATTGATGGGAACTGTTATTTTCAGAAACAGACGAAAATTACTAAAAGAATATAAAACCATGACCTTTTCTATGCAGCAAAGTGTGATTCCTAGTGTTGCAACACACATTTTCTTTATAACAAAGTTGTAACGTTTTCCAAAGGTGCATATCTTCCTTTTAAACACACGGCAACTGTTTTTCCAAGTCCAAAACTCTTGGTGTTATAAGCTCTTAGCGGAAGAGAAAGATTCTGATGAATCCGTTTTAAAGTAAAATGTTCGCAGAATCTGAATCTAATAGGAATCTGATATTGAATAATTCACCTAAGTGCTTAATCTGAGATATTGCTATAGTAGAGTTGTTCCTTTGTGCTGTAAAAAGTGAGTGATCTGTTGATTGATTATGCATTACGTTCACCGAACTTTGAATGCCCAATCGTATGATGGGTGATGTGTATTTATTTTCACATACAAATTTTATTCTACCGTTTGCTGTCAGAGACTTGAAGAAACTATGAGATTTAAGTGGTTGGTGTTTTTTGCATTTGCGACAAGTAAATTTAGTTACCCTAAAAAACGATTGAGATTGAAAATATAAATTTTTTGAACTTTACTTTCTTTCAACAGCTTTAGTATTTCTTTCTATTCTGCTGTTAAGAAAATTACTCATGAGCTGCGATGCAGGCAAAGTTTTGCTATTCGCTAAATAATTTTTACATTCTCGTACAACCTCATCCGTTAATTTAGAGTAGTATAAGTATATAGTAGAAATAGATAGCAGTTTGCTACATCCACGTTAAAAGAGTTTAGACTTTCTTGAGATACTGGATGCATTACAAACAATTGTATCATATTTTGGTGAATAAAAACTCGAGCGTTTTTATACAGCTTTTTTAATGCCTTCCAATGGTAAATTTTTAAGTTAATTTCACAAAATCGAAGTGCCTTTATAGTTAAAAATGCTTCACGTTTTAAAAAATTTTTCTAACCGGAGCCATGTTTTTTCGACATTTCGCTTCAAACATTTCTCTAAACGCCGCCCATTTTAAAACACCCCCATCAAAATTTTGTATGCCACATGGAGGCAGCTTAAATCTAGAAGGGCTCCGGATTCCGTTTATTTCGTTGTTATTTAATGCTTCATTTTTTCTGATTACACTCACCAGTATAGCTGTCATTTCATCATACCATCATTATCTCTAGTAGAGAAACGTCTTAGTCTCGTGCTTCCATAGTGTATACCGAAAGTATGATTCAACTTGTCTTTTTAATATTTTTAAATGTTTTATACCGCACAGTTTATATATTTAAAATTTCAGAAAAGTTCTTTTGTCGTTTCGAAATCATCTTGATAAAATACTAAAGCTCTGCTTCTTATTTGCAAATAAAATCTTTTCAGAAAAGTTGTTCCAATCCTTTGAAAATCGTGTACAAAATTGTGTGTTATTAATATCTCTGCTAACGATGAACCTTAAACGTTGGATATTTTCACCATATTTAAAGTAATTTCGCTACCTATTTTTTATTAATGTGTTTTTAAATACTGCTGAATGTAATTTAATTGCTGCTTTTGTTAATTTTGTATTCATAACAAAATGCTCTTTTAGCTATAGACAAAAAATTGAAAAACATGTGGCTACTCCAAAATAGTCGGGATATGAATATTCTTTGTAGGCTTAAAAAATATATCTTTGTGTATGCACATATAAATAGAACGAACTTTTTAGTTACAGCTTTAATTCTATATGAAATAGAGTAATTGCACGCTTTGCTACCGTATGTAATAATCTTTCATGACTGTCTAGAAATGTGTCAGAAAATTCTAATTAACAAAAGTTATTAATCAGAAGATTAATAAAGTAAAAACCAATCGTACTTTTTCCATCAGAACGATTCTTGTAGAAACATTAATTCTTTTACTTTGGATTCTGTTGGCTGTTTCCTACATCTGAAACGATAAATGATTTCTGTTTCCTTTTAAACAGTTTAACAGTTTGTTTAAATAATTAGGAAGATTACATAAGGCTAGCCCTAAATTTATATATAAATTCCATATTTAGTACATCTATGATTTGAGCTGTTCTTTTAACATTTTTAATGACAGCTGCTATTCGATACTTGGCTATGGATTTCTTGGTTGCAGAGTTGAAGGTAAGAAGTTGTAGATATTAAATTGATTCGTTATGGAATTGTGTCGTTGATCGAATTAATTTCAAATAATTGTTCCAGGCAAAATTTTATCTGCGGTGGGCCCTGCTAGGTAATTATCATTGTACTCTTATACTCGCACATTTTCCAATTTTTTTTCTGTTTCATATCGTAATATTTCAGTTTTAATAAATTAATCAAGAACACATTTTTCCGGAAAAAATTTTACATTTTTACCGTGTTTCTGGTTATAAACTATTGTATGTATTGCTATTGTAAGTAAAAATTCTATATTTAACCAAATTTGTAACTATCAATACGAGGAATGTTCATTATTAATTTGGCTAGACAAATTCCATACAAATCCAAAAATTTTTCGTTTTTCGTGAACAAATCTTCATTAGATTTTGCTGCTTTTTAATTATTTTTGTTTTCTAAAAAAATGCCAGCAAAAAGTTGATAAAAAAATATCTTTTTTTTAATACAAATTTAGAAAGTAAAATAAAAAAGAACTTAAACCGAACTAATTCATTTACTTGCAATAATTTTTTTTCTTTAAAGTTCATGTTAATATTTGTCATTTTTTCTTAAATCGCCTTCCCATATTCAATTTATGTATAGGATGTCCAGAAAATTAAACGAATTACAGATTTAAAAAATAATAAAAACGTTTATTAGCAATTAATTATTTAATATTTTTTAAAGTTTTTTTCTCGATATTTGGGATATTCACGAGAAACTAAAACGGCTGTATGCATAAAAAACGCTTTATTAAGCTTTAAAGTACACGTTAGTTAACAAACACTTTATTTAAGGCTAACAGACGTTTGTTAAAAAATGGTATTCATAAACAGTACTTTAGCTAATGTATGCTTTAGTAAAATTAGTATTTTGATTCTGGCAATGCCACTGTTTTCTGTTGTCATGTTGTAGTTAACGATGTATAAAAATGAATATTATTTATCCGGGTAGTTAGATCCATAAAAAATGTTTTTATTGTTTTCAGCAACATCAATATATTTTTTATTTGTTTTTTATTAATCTTTTAATAAAAAGCAAAGCACCCAAAAAAGATTAATTTTCAAGGCTTACAAAGAACTTACAAAGAATTTGTTCATATTAAAAAAATAAATATTCGGATAACGAGCTTTGTTTTGATTATATATACATCAATAAAACTTTTGTTTAAAATAATTAATTATAATTAATTTTATTAATTGTGCTTGATTCCTTTAAATAAATATTTCATGATATTCTCACGAAATATTTATTACAAAAATTTTCATTAAAAAATAAACATTTTATGATATTCTCATAAAACATTTATTTCAATAAAAATAAAAAATATTTGAAATGTATTACTGCGGGGGAGAGCATATCCATATTGCAATTTCACTTTCGCTCACAAAGCTCATCAGTGAATTTTACCCCAATATTGTATAGAAAAACCTAAAAGTCTTATATCTAAAGCCAAACCGATTCCATGAGAATTTTTCCATAAAATCAACATAGCATAGATAGCAAGACTCAAAAACACTTCTATACAAACACAGCAAAACATTTCAAAACAACAAAAAACATTGTTTATTTTCAATCATTTCTACATAAGGGTTGCCATTGGAAACCATTCATATGTAATTTGAAAATTCAGAAAATAAAAAATATTTGTAAATAATTTTACAAAATTTCTAAGAAAGCAACGGGCACATGCAATGGAAATAAGTAATTTATTCATCGGAATCCTTTTCAATCTAATTAATTTTATTAATTGTGAGAATATCATGAAATATTTATTTAAAGGAATCAAGCACAATTAATAAAATTAATTAGATTGAAAAGGATTCCGATGAATAAATTACTTATAATTAATTATAATTATATTTTTGTAAAATATAAAATAAAGATGTTAAGATGTTTTATATTGAATGGCATGTTATATTTTAGTTTTTATTATTATTTGTATACTACAATTTGTTTTAATAAACATTTTTAAAATTTTTTGGAATAACAAAGTGTAATTGTCAATTGAGCCGTTTACATTGAAAGTGGCATAAGTCACAACTGAACAGTTTTTTTTTAATTTTTAAAAAATTTGAAATTAATAAGTTGTAGTTGAAGTATTGAGATTTGTTTGAGAGGAGTGTTGATAATTAACGGTGTAATAAAAATGCTTATTTTGAAAATGGCGTTAGTCGCTGTACTCAGGAAATTAATTACGGAGCTTAGTGTGAAAGAAATGGAAACATGTAATAAGTGTGTGTGAAGTATTATTGTGATTATTGGACTTATTTTTATTAGTACGAAAGAATAGTGCAGTTTACTGAACTATATTATATTGATATCCAATATACTACACATAATTAGCATTATTTTGTTATTTTTTTATTCTCAGGAGGTTGCTTAGTGTTGTATAAAATATCTAAGAATGTCACAACTCAAAAGCATATTATTGCAAATAGTGACTTAGGTAAAGGACAAAATAGTAATAGTAGCCCCCTGTCGAAAAAATCCTTCACAGTACACAATATCGAGAAAAAAGATTTTATTTCAACACAATCATTAGAAAAATCCGTTTCAGAAAGAAAAGTAAATACAAACAAGTTGGAATGGCTAAAAATTCAATGGATTCAATTTTACCATGTTATTCCCTAAAAAATGTTTTATAAACTAATTTAAAATAAAAAAGATGACACTAACAAAGTAACTTATGCCACTTTTAAATTAAACGGCTCAGTTTATTGTAAACACAATTTGTTTTTTTTTGGAACTTTCAATAATAAAATTGAACTGTCAATTTATTGTAGGTTTAACGTAGGTTTTCCTACTTTAAAGTTAACAAAGGTATGTTAAGGTAAAAACGTTTTTTGAATACAACTTTGGGAAATTGTGCTTAACAACGGCAGTTAAACCTACTTTAAGTTTTTATGCATACGGCTGAAAGTGTATAAATTAATCAAAAAATTAAAAAATTGCTGACAAACAAATTCAAATAATCAAAAATTGGAATTTAAGGATAAAACCAAGAGAATAAATATACAAGATAATGATAGATTGTTTTCATTTGATGTAGTTTCACTTTTTCCAAGTATTCCTGTAGGTTTAGCTTTAAGTATTATAGAGGAAAAATGGCAGATTATAGAACAAAATACGAATATTGAGAAGGAATTATTTTTACGTATTCTTAAGTTTTGCATAGAAGATAATAGGTATTTTCAATTTGATAATAGGATATATCAACAGAAGGAGGGCCTCCCTATGGGCTCTCCAGCATCTCCAATTATAGCTGATATTGTGATGGAGGAATTACTAAATTCATGTATTAGTAAAATGCATATTAAACCTAAGATAATCACAAAATATGTGGATGATTTATTTTGTATAACTTCAGAAGATGCAGTGGATGATATTTTGTCAGAATTGAATAGTTTCCATCCGGATATTAAATTTACGATTGAAAGAGAATTAGAATCTAGACTTCCATATTTAGATATATTGATAATAAGGAAGAAAAATAAGTTAGTATTTGATTGGTATAAGAAACCAACATCTTCTGGAAGAATTATTAATTTTTATTCAAAAC
Source organism: Trichopoda pennipes (assembly GCA_030448955.1). Taxonomy (NCBI): domain Eukaryota; kingdom Metazoa; phylum Arthropoda; class Insecta; order Diptera; family Tachinidae; genus Trichopoda; species Trichopoda pennipes. The sequence goes on along the minus strand of JASKUP010000004.1, from coordinate 3,937,307 downwards.
ATCCAAGGAAAATGATAATAAACACAGCGAAAAATATGATAGACAGAATATTGACTATAAGTGATAGAGAATTTCATTTGAAGAATAGGGATACAATAAGAGATATACTTAATGACAATGATTTTCCAGTAGAATTAACTAACAGGTTAATTAGACAATATGGTAGTTATAGGCATAATTTAGGAAATACTACGGCAGAACCAAGAAATTATAAATCATTAACTTATATTCCTGGAATATCAGAAAGATTAAGAAAGTCTAAAATATATGACACAGATAGATATATAATTGCACACAAAACATATAACACATTAAGTAAATTATTTAGCAGTATGAAGGATAAAATAGGGAAAATGGAAATATCTGATGTAGTATACAGGATACGATGCGGAGGAAATGACCAGGTGAACTGTGACAAAGTTTATATTGGGACAACAAAGAATAAACTTAAAACAAGATTAGCTGGTCATAGATGTGACCAGAAATATAGGAATATTTCAACACAGAAGACATCCTTATCTTCACATTGTAAGAAATATAATCATTATCCAAAGTTTGATGAAACATTAGTATTAGATATAGAAAAGAACTACAAGAGACGTTATATGTTAGAAATGTTAGAAATTGTTAATGTACCAAATGTAAGGAGAATAAATTTCAAAACAGACACGGACAATTTAGCACAGAATTATAGGTACTTAATACAAAAGACACATAATTTGTTATAATTATTTCATAGGAAAAATTTGTTATTTAATTTCTGTTTGTTTGCTTTTGTATGTTTAAATATTTGAAATTTTAATTTTTGTATGTTTGTATGTATGAAGAAAATTATTTTATATGTTTTGTCAAATGTTTTCAAAAATTTTTATTTTCAAATTGTTATAATTTTTTGTTTTTGTTAAATATAAAAAATAATTTCCTGAAGAAGCTTTCCACAGGAAAGCGAAATATCGAAAAAAAAAATAAAATCGTTGAATTATTTAAAAAGACCGTTAAAAGATTATTTCATATTTAATAAAATTTAAATTGTTTATATTTTATATAAAATATAAAATATAAATAAAAATATATAAAAAATAGAAAAAAATTAAGATTAACTAAATTTTAGTTAAAAAGACCCTGCGCTTGTATAATAAATTACTAATAAAATGTTTTTGTTATATTTAAAATCTTTAATTGGTTTTGAGTAATTCGTTTAATTTTCTGGACATCCTATACATAAATTAAATCTGGGAAGGCGATTTAAGAAAAAATGTCAAATATTAGCACGAACATTTCAGTATTGAGCACTGGAAAGAAGGAAAGCATAATAACCATGCGCCCTGTACTGTAAACATTGCAGACAGCAATGAGAAAAGAGTCATTGATTTTGGACTAACTCTAAGGAAGACTGGCCGGAAACTCATCGAAACGTTTCCATATTGGCTAAAATTATAACGGCTGAAGGGGCCAATTTAATAGTTGTTTATCTTACCTCTAAGTTTAAAAGGGGTAAAAACACACATTTTTCCACTGACTCTAGTGACAACAACGTTTTTATTAGTGTCCCGTCTACAATCTGTGGTCGATTGGGTGGTAGATCGTGACAAGCTCAAAAGAATATTTTAAGCACTTTCTTCGCATTTATAGCTAGACACCGATAAGTTTTAGTAGTGGTGAACTATTTTAGCAAATGGTGAAAAATGCAATTTAGAACTCCTAGTTCTAGGAATTGCAGACGTTTTTGTTAATAACTGTCTGTACCGCTACTATGCAGTCGACGTCTTCACCCTGCACACACCGTGGGAAATAGTCTTTGAAATTGAGCTGGAGTTGTGTGCAGACTTCAACTTTTGTGTCAACAAAACGATGGCAATCAAAAACAGAAGGAATCCTTTCTAGGCGCAAAAGGATCTTCAAGAGCATCATGAATTCGTGCGAAGCAGAATTAGTTTAGCCAGCAATAAAATGAAAGCCTGATACCACCAAGCTGCAGATTCTGAAGGAATTAATGAATAACTGTTGTAAAGAAATTTAAAATCAAAGTTGTTTACTACTCTTACAACAATTAACCCTTACGTCAAACATCATATTTTGTGCCTTATAAACACAACACTACTGACTAGTAATTTTCCACGTCTGCGGAAAGTTACCAACCTTATTTCGTTGATAAAACAGAACTGAATAGAAGATAAACATTCAATTAAAATACAAATGAAATTGCACTTATCATGGGGAAGACATCATGCTACTAATAATATAGATCTATAAACTTCAGTAATATTTAAAGTATTGTACAAGTAATCACAGTTCTACATTCTGTCCGTCTATTGCAAATTCGCATTCGCTTCACTTTTTTAGCTTAAATATGTTACCCTGTCTATCTTAGATTTCTAAACAGTCTCTCAATAATACTGGGCATAAACCTGTAAATTTTTAATGTAATTGAATTATTGCCATTATTCAACATAGGTAGGAATTTCTTTTAGAGGTTAATTTTTAATTATTATTGTAAGTTGAATTTGATAATCATGTTTAATTTAATCCACATTAATTGTGCTGGATTCTTTTAGATTTTTTATTTATTTAGATTCTTTTTTTATAATTACTAATGAAATGCATTACTGTGGGAAAAGTTTATCTATATGGTCATTTCATTTCAGTAACTACTGAATTTAATATTTTATTTTATAATTTTCATATGTATTTCATATTACAACACTCAGTGTTGAGAATTGTACCCGAAAATAGTTAAGTTGGGTGCATTAATAATTAAATGGCCAAAAGAATTTTTTCCCTCAAGGTTAATTTGTACCATTTTGAATATATTTTAACAAGGTTATCTCCGGTATACCGAACGTAGATTTTTCATATACATGTCCTAAGTTTGCATCATCATCCGAGTTAAACATAATATTCAAGAGCATGTGTGTCAACCAATTTGTCAACCAATTTCAGAGCTTTCATGTTTAAACTTCGTAATTTTAGAGCACCGCAAGCAGTGCATCTAATTTGTTGCCTTTAAACCGCTTACCTGGTGGAACATTTCTTCTTGTTCGTTCGATTCCTAATTTATTTGATTCTTGAGGTCGGAAGTTCTTGCTTTCCGATATTTATATTGATATTGTGTATTACTAATCCCAATTACAAAAAAAGTAGAAGTATTTCGGAAAATCGTCCTTTAATATAATGACTTATATTATGTTGGGAACCTTTAGATCATAACAAGTCCAAAATTTCGACCAATGTTTCATGCATTGCCTTCACAGTTGTGCTGGATCCCAATTGAATGAACGCTTGTTTACTTATTTTTTGCAATAGCAAAGCCTTCAAACTTGAAACTGAACCGTCGATGAATAAACGCAAGTCGCCACCATTATAATCCATTCTCATATTTTCCTTCAAACCTAGGATATAATGACAGTACGTAAACGTATTTGCTTCGTCAACATAATAAAATTTCAAAAAATTAGCTTGGCGTTTTCGTATGATATTGCGCTGACTTTTTATTTTTCAATTTTAAAATGTTATGTCAGAAATTTTGAATATCCATATCCACAAAGTAATCAATTTCGATTTGTTTTACCGGTTGTGGTGCATCAATATGGGGTGTCCAATCTGCATTATTGACATCTGTCGGATTGGTGAAAACGGTTTCGGTTTGCAACGTTGCAGTTATCAGACAGATGGAGGTTTAGGTTAATCAGTAACAGTAAAGCGTTGTACTGAAAGTGTCGCAGTAAAAGCGGAAGTAAATAATTTTGTTTTCAATTTTTTTCTATTTAATCCGTAACCGGAATTTATGCATGCATAGCACCTAGATTCAAAATGCCCAGTTAAGACTCGCACCCAAATTAGTGGCTTCATAAAATAAAACTGTCCACCTTTTTAATATATCCATATTATATTGACTACAGTGTTCGGGGTAATTTTCGACACTTAAATCTGTTTCATCAAAATAATGGTAATTTGCTGTTTTAAATTCCGCAGCAAACTGCACTGCGCATAACCGTAGTTCATGCTAACATTTTAAATTTTTTGAGAGGGGTCTCTTTCGATTTTACAACTACTCCTAGTACCTTTACGCCACACATAAATGCAGCAATCATATGTCCTCATTCATGCGTCAGCGAATCCATGTAATGTAGTGCCTATAAATCTGTGTATTACAATGTGATTTGTCCGGGAGAATATTTACCCAAAGTTCTGCCATTTTATGTCCAAGATTTAGGGAATTAATTCGTCCCAGTCCAGATTATTTTTCCATATTTCCAGTAAGAAATTTTTTGCTTTTATCACAAATAGAGCTCAAAGAGCAAGGAGATCACCAGACGAGATTTAAATAATATGTTTCGGTTCCATTTCTAAAGTTCTTTTCTAATGTAAAAAAGAAATTATGTCCTTTTGACTCTGACGAATAATAATTGAACAAATAAACACTGCTTCGGACACAATATTTGAACCGTTGAAACATTTTTACAGGAAAACAAACACTACACCAGCACTAAAACGTTACGCAGGTGCACAAGACGAAAGCAATAAAGAACATCATAAACGTACAATTACAGATTATTATGTCAAATAAAAAAAAAACCCAATAGGTTCACACAAAAATGACGAATGAAAAAGAGAGCGACAAATTAGGTAAAAAGAGACAAACAAAAAAAAGGAGAGAGAGATGCAGGCAAACAAGACAGAAAGTGAAGAACGCAATAACACGAAGGGAGACACGAACTATACAATATACGCAACTAGTACGAAAAGAACACTGAAGATCGCAAACGGCCGAAACCGGTTTATTCACAAACCAAATTTGACGAGGGTCGACGGAAAACCGTACCCAAATAAAAGGAATTAAAAAATATTGAAATAATTTTGTTTTCGCAGTAGGTGCGACCTTCGGAGTACCATTTAGTGATTTCTGAGTTGGCGTTTTATTTAAAGTGTCGAATATAACTCCTCATTTTGTACTATACGCTCTCATAATGCATTGGTGGGTAATATAGTAATGACGCGAATTAGAAATAATGTTGTCTACTGCTGACATATGATTCAGGTTTAGGTATTCCTTCATGTACTTGGCATACATTTGCTTCATTACACAATCTCTTGACAACTTACGCCCAAGCGTCGTTACCGCTTTCAGATCTCATCCCTTGCATCTTTTTTAAAAGGTAAACGTACCTCGAATGTACCATCTTCGACTCGGTGTTCATTAGTTTGAAATTCCTTTGCACTTCCTTAAAACTATTAATCAGATAAGTTATTTTTTCAATAATTGGTAAATTGACACTTATGTTTTTTTATATTCAATAATCACCTTTACCTTTAAACTTTAAAATTTTTAAGTGAGGAAGATAATGGGCAGCATAAGTCGAGTTACTTATACTTAGAAAGAATAAAGGCAACTTCCAACTACTCACGATTGCCTTCTTTTCTTGTCAATTCAGTCAAGATAATTGTGCCTAAGAATTATCAACAATCAAACAGCCCCATCGAATGTTGAAGCGCGAGTTTTCGTTTCATGGAAATAATTTTTTTTCAATTTCTTAATGAACTTTGCAACTTCAATTCAATTTAATTTGAAATGTTACTACTTCCCTTTTTTCTTGTCCTTAAACTATATTTGAAGGGTAAAAAGTCAATGAAATATATATTCGCTCATATATGATATGAAACTATCTAAACTATATTGTAAATACAGTTTTTTTAATGTGTGCGTATATTGTCCGACGGGGTTTATTTAATTGAGTATGATTTTACGTCACCCCGCGTCAAATTTGATTTCTAAACAGACCGGTTTTGGCTATGTGCCATCTTCAGTGTTCTTTTTTCTCTATACTAGTTGTATTTTATTGTCAGCTGTGTTTATATAGTTCGTCTTGTTCGCATCTCTCTTCGTGTTTGTGTTACTCTTATTGCCTTCGTCTCTTCGTTTTCAGCTATGGTGTATATTGTTCTCATTTCTTTCATACACATTTCCCGTGTTAGTGGTGTTCTTTCGAGTCTTGTTATTAAATGCCTGATTGTTGCGTTTTTGTGCTGCTAGGGATGATTTAATGAGTTTTGTATTATTGTGTCCGTTGCTGTTGGTTTCCTGTATATTTTATATTCGATTCTGTTCAGAATTACGTTCGTCTTTATTGTTAGGTACATATAATTAATTTTGCCCTCCTCTCCGGGTACAGATTTGTAATTAATTATGGGTCTCATCGGTGTGTTTGGCTTGTGTATTTTGGTAGTGGTATCATAGACGGTGTGATATGCCTGGTTTCATTATCCTTGCCTTTTTTAAAACCTTAATTTTTGTCTGGTATTCGTCTGTAGGATCTTTACCAATTCTTTTGTATTTAGAGTCTTTTATTAACTGTTCTGTCTTTTCGATGTAGTCATGTTTGCCGATGACCATGGTTGTGTTTTCCTTGTCCGCTTTTGTAACTAGGAGATTGCTGTATTCGAGTTTCCGTTTTAGCTTCATAATTGTATTGTGTTCTTCGTTTAGTTGTTTTATTGTTTTCCCGCTTTCTGCTCGTATTTGGTCTAATATGTTCATGACTACGTCGGTTGGGAGTCGTTCTGCCAGTTTAAGATGAATGACTAGTGTTTCCAAATTCGTATGTTCTTTTCCGGCGTAAAGGTTTTCGATTTCTAATTTTAAAAAGTCTTTTTGTGCTCTATTCATCTATGATGGCACTACCAAAAATACACAAGCCAAACACACCGATAAGACCATAATTAATTACAAATCTGCACCGGGCTACAAATTTTCAGAATACTTAAAGACAGGTGCTTATTACAGGTGGACCTGTAATATAAGCATACAACAGCCAACACTATAAACTGGTCTCATTTGACGTAAAAGACTTGTATCCATCAATGCCAGTAATAGATACATTGAACATTGTTCATAAGACAATAAATAAAACAAAAACCAAGAAACTGGCAATACAACTTACAAGTACAATAAAATTGACACTAGAACAGAATTGCTTAAAATTTAACAATAATATATATAAATAAACAATGGGACTAGGGATGGGAAATCCATCATCTGCAATCCTCATGGAAAAATTTATGCAAAACTAGAACAAGAATACGTAAAGGAATTAAAAACCAACTTCGGAACCACATACTACGCAAGATATGTCGACGACATCATGTATGCTAGAAGAAAAGAACAATGTGCAAATTCTGGATTTCTTGAATGGAAGACACAAGAACATAAAATTCACAACGGAAAGGGAAGAGAAGGCGAGAATTAATTATATGGACCTAACAATCATATGAAGAATGTGAATCGAATATGAAATATACGGGAAACCAACAGCAACGGACACAATAATACACAACTCATCAAATCTTTCCCAGCAGCACAAAAACGCAGCAATCAGGCAGTCAATAACAAGACTCGAAAGAACACCACTAACACGGGAAATATATATGAAAGAAATCAGAACAATATTCACTCCAGGTGAAAACAACGGACAGAAAAAGTACCTGGTAGACAACATCAAGAAACAAATAAAGACGAACAAAGAACAGAACAGAACAAAGAACAGGAGAATTATATACCATATATTTAACAAAAAATGTACACTAGGACATTTAAACACTGCTACATACGCAGTACAAAGGAAGGAGACTAAAGGTATTAGAAAACTGAAAACATTTGACGGACGAATAATAAATGAACAAACAAACACTGCTTTAGACACAATATTTGAATCATTAAAACATTTTTACAAGAAACCAAACATTTCCCTTACACAAACACGTTACGTAGGTGCACAAGACCAAGGCAATAAGGAGCCTCAAAAACGTACAACTACAGATTATTATATCATAGGAAAAAACCCAATAGACTCCAATATAGCCACGAACGAATAACAAGCATGACCGTGAAACGATTTAGGCAATAAGAGAGACGAATGAAAAGGAAGAGAGAGAGACACAGACAGAGAAGTAAAAATAAGTTAGGCGGAAAGAAACAAACAAAAAGGGAGAGAGGGAGACAGACAAAAAGAGAGAAAGAGACAAGGGCAATAAGAATAACACGAAAACGAAGAAGACGAGCTGACAATAAAATACAACTAGTATAGAGAAAAAAGAGCACTGAAAAGGGCACATAACCGAAACCTGTCTGTTTAAAAACCAAACTTGACGCGGGATGACGTTAAATCATACCCAGTTATTTTTTTACTTACTCTAATTTTTCAATATCATGGAGCCTATATTTTGGAACAAAATGTGAAATGCTTATAAGCAAGCTATTATAGACGTTAACAAAAAATATTTATTAATTTTTTTATAGTTTTTGATACATAATGCTAAAAGATAATAAATTTTGTATGCAATTTATTACTTTTATTTTTATTCGACCTTTTTTTTAAATTTTATTAAATATGAAATAATCTTTTAACGGTCTTATTAAATAATTTAACGATTTTATTTTTTTCAATATTTCGCTTTCCTTTGGAAAGCTTCTTCAGGAAAAAAATTTTTTTATATTTTATATAAAAAAATTTTTTTCCTGAAGAAGCTTTCCAAAGGAAAGCGAAATATTGAAAAAAATAAAATCGTTAAATTATTTAATAAGACCGTTAAAAGATTATTTCATATTTAATAAAATTTTGTATGCAATTATATTTCTAAGACTCAATGCGGTATGCTTTCGCATAGATGTGTGTTCGGAAAAGATGCTACATCTGTTATTATGGGTCATATAAGTATTCGATGGACTAAGCACATGTTTCAGATTTCTAAAGAAGCTTTCAAGTTCCTCGGTTTTCTAAAACGGTGTAAAATATACTTCGTCCTATTTATGTCACTCATATCGATTCAAAAATGGAATACGACTGTCATGTGTTGACCGGCGCCCCAAAGCCTATTTTGGTGTTGCTCGACCGCGCGCAAGAGAGGGAACCGTAGGGTGTCCAGTTCTTTTAATTATTTAGAGCATCGACGCAATGTGGGTGGTATTTCACCTTTTTATCGTTACTACAATGGTAAGTACTCTAATGATATTAGAGAACTTGTTCCCGTTACTTGCACGTTTTTGCGTTTAACACGCTTTTCGTTGTGGACCTATCTATTTGTGGTTGATTGGCCGGTGAATCTCACTCGCATTACAGGAAAAGTTCAATTTTTTGCAGAACAGTTCATATGTGGAATAAACCCCCTGCTAAGGTTTATTCCTATTACTTTCAATGTAAGAAAATTCAGATCGAATGTCCACAAACGCTGCTGCGAAAAACAAAATAATTGGCAAAAAACCAAGGCGAAGCAGAACGTATTAGTGTTTTTGAGACCACTTTTCGATATTGTCACCAACAACTTTTATAAATTGAGTTTAATCCTTTGGGCGTTAACTGCTACCCTACCAGTTTTTGTTTAAATTCTCACAAAAAATATCGTTTATTCTAATTTTTATTTTATTTTCATTTGCTTCTAATTTTTCTTGGATAATTTTTGCGCTATTTCATAACGACTTTAATAGCATAAAAATTTAATTTAACTGTAAGTTCAATTGTGCGAAAAGTATTTTAATTTGCTAAATTTCTTGTAGTAGTCCCTCAAATATAGATAGCACGTCTTTGTAGATGTGCTTTCTCATTGTATATACTCGACCATATGCTTTATAATAGATTTTGTTTTGTAACGTACTAAGAGCATCTTGTGCATAGCCAATTTCTTCTTGGGTTACATCGTTTCTTTAATAGGTCTGAGTCGAAAATATTGTGGTGATGATAGGATATTTTCTCTGTTTATACCATATACTTATAAGTCAAAGTGAAACGAAATAAAGCGTATGAGAATCTAAGGTGTGATTTTTTTACCTTTAACTTAAATTTTACTTGCTGTCGTGCATCGCATTATATGGATCTATTCTGTTGTAACATAAAATATCTTTTAAATATGTTACTAACCTACTTATAGTGTGGTTGAGCAAATCTATGAACACATGTTTCCATAACTTAATATGGTGCATAGCTTTCATTTTTTTCGCTCTCAAAAATACTGTAGCTAAAATTAACCAGCAGGTTTAAAAAGCAAATAATATGTTTTTAAAAATTTTTAAAAACATTTTTCTAATTTAAATTTCATTCTAAAATTGTGGTTTTACAAACCCGTTTTTAATTATGTTTATCTAAGATATTTAAAAAATGACAGTCTGTATGTATTTATATATCCTTTCGTGTAAAATAAAATGTTGAATAAAACTAAGTAAAATTGAAAACCACATCAGTACTCGAATTTTGCATGATTTCAAGTATGTTACAGAACAGAGACGTATAACGATAACAAATAATTTGAATAAATAAAACCGGAGGACATTGAGAATTAAAATAAAAATAAGGGAAAACTGAAGGAAACCCATTTTAATTACATTTCCTGCTATTTTTGAAAGTAAATAAACAAATTTTGGCAGAAGAAAATTATTCCTTACAAGAATTATGCTTTTTTAAAACAACGTTTTTAATGTACTTTATTATATCACTGCAAAATCTAGTATTTTACAAAAGCTTTAAAAGGCTTACAATTTTATAATTCTACATATTGAAAACTTGACTTTGATCGTGCCGCATCACCATATTTGTATGTACTTATGCTATTGTATATAAAATTTTTGTGGATTACCTGCCTTGAACAAACATAATTAATTAATAAAGCGTTAAATATTTATTATTTTTTAAGCGCTACAAATTTGTATAACAAACGTTAAAATAGATTAATGATGAAAATGATAATTCACAGGAACTTTTAAAAAAAACCTAAAAACCTGTGAATGTATGTACGGATGTTTAAATATGCAAAGAGTAATAACTGAAAATTAACTGAGGGTTCCTTTATTGTTATTGGATTGCCTTATCCAAACATTGTTGAGTCGTTAGTTTTTGTTACGTTTCGATTTGGTGTTGAGGCGTTAAATCAACTGATTGTATGTTCCTTAGCCTGCTAATTGTGTTATATGTAAAATAAAAGGCTCTTCAATCTATTGATGTTGGCGGCACATACCACGCTGAGTAAACATGCGTTTTTGTATAGTATTCATACAATAATTTATTTTTGTTGCTATTAGCCTTTGTTGGCTTAAATATCTGTATATGCACGTATGTATTTATATACATAAAAACACACTACTAATGTTTTCAAAATGCGTGTACAGCGACCCAGGCAAGTATTTATTAATGCCAGTGTTTAGTTTTGTCAATAGGTTTTTAGTTATAGTTTACAATAAGCTGCATAGTGTTTGCTTTAGGTGTACAATTTCTTTTTCACCTGTTTCTATTAATGATTTCAGAACAAATCGGTTAAAAATTCAGTCCGTGCTAAGGCTTGTAGATTTAATTTTGGATTATTTGGGAATGAAAATAAAATATTATCCCATTATATCAAGCTCAAAAAATTCTGGGGATATTCTGGTCATAATTTCACATCACGAATTCTTCAGACATTACTAAGATCGGTGACCATCACTTCAGAACATAAATTTTATAAAAACAGACTAACATTTTATTTTAAGTGATTTACTTAAATATATGTTTCAAGTTAACGTGTATTTGTAAATGTGTATATGTTTATCTAGTTAAGAATTATAAGACGCTTTCGGTTCAACGGAGCAAAAGTATTAAAAAAGAAAATGTTGATAAAAAAATATAATAATGGTACCTACATGTACATACATATTTTACAGTATTCGTTTCTGTGTATCCATGTATGTATATCAGTTTATGTTACTTTGTTAAGTGATCAGGCAACTAAAAACAAATTGGAATAAAGGTGTGATGACTTTGCTCGCAGCTACAAATTACCGCCGCAGGTTACCTCTTATGCGGCTTTTTTGTGCTGTTGAAATCGAATCGAAATCCATTAAAAAAACGTTTAACAATTTTAGATTGTTTTTAATAACAATAACAAATGAAAAATAATAAAACACAACATAATAACAGGCAGAACAATAAAATTAAAAAGACACACAGTAGGTTAACAAAATTTTATGACAATTAAAAAATAAGCACGAGATTTAAGATTTCCTGGTTTTAACTTTTAGGAATATCAAATAAGAAGAATTCCAAAGTTATGTATGAGACTGTGGTAATATACATCCATATATATACATATATAGATTTACCCGTTCATCCGTATTTGCTGCCTATTTATTTACATTTTTCATATTATGTGTATAATTATAGACAACAAACAAACTTTTAAAAAAATTCAGAATCTGTTATTTACTTTTCTGTTAAGTAGGGATTTTTTTTGCATAATTGCTGTATTTTGCATTACTCATGACTACAGTTTCTTCCAATGCAAAATTTCCAAAAAAGGAATTAAAACAAGACATATGCGGATAAAAATGACCAAAATATTTATAGAAAGATTAGAATATTTTTTAAACAAATAACGTAAACCTTATATGACGAATGCCCAATATGAAGTATTAAAAAAAAAAACAGAAGTTTAAAATTACGTGTAAGTTTCGAAAAATATATGACCAGGGTTATTTGATCCGGGTGCAGGTACACAATTAAAATATAAGGCTTAAGAAATTCGATGGGAAAATTTTTAATGCGGATCATTCCGGACGTTGACAGTAAGTGTTCCCGGAAAAATCAACGTATGTACATAAAAATAAATGGGGTAGAAGAAATTACAGAACCTTGCGGTACCCCTGAATTTTTCTTAAACTCGAGAGATCGCTGAGAAAACCTAACCTACTCCAAAAGTAATAAGCTTTGGGATGAGTAGCCTATACAATACTATCAAATGGTTTGGAAATATCTAGAACCACCCTACCTTTGTTGCCAGAATAATGTATTGAATGAGACCAATGCAAAGCTTATAAAATACACGATACATACTGTTAAAGGCGTATAATTAATCCGATAATTGAGGTTGAAATGCAAATTAAACATGGCTGTTTGTTGCCCAAATGAAAACAAGGTGCCAAAATATTGAAACTTTAGCTACACGTTAAAGCTGAAAACGAAACGCTGCAAAATATTTTTGTGCTGTTGTCAAAAATTCGTGATCGGTACGATGTTTTTGATAGAGTAGCGGCCGTCATTGCTCTATTGCACGATATATGTTAGGGTATTACACCAATTAAGAAATTGAGAATGCGAAGAAAAGAGAATAACAATGCTCGAAATGAGGTGCCTTAATAAAAAACAAAAGCTTTAAAAAATAATGACCAAAAAGACTAGAAAAGAGCAAAAAGTTATGCTGGACCAACATTGGCATTTTTATTAGCAGCCAGTTAAGGAAAGTCTTTTAAGTACAATAATATAATTAATAATATATAACAACAGATTTGATTAAAAGTTTTGCCTTGGACATATTTAATATATATTGGATGTGTTTTTAAATTCTTCATTTAATACTTGTTTTAGTAATGCTTATTGTTTTTCAATAAAATATTATTATTTAAATTCAAAAGTTGTGCTAGAGATACATGATGAAATTTTATACGAGTTGGTATTTGTTATTGAAAACGTTTTGTTTTGGAAATAGTTCAGTAGCTCACTAAGCACGAAAGATATTCTAATGAAATTTCACAGAGGTCCAGCAGAGGCATTTCTGAGTGAAGTTGCAGACGAATTAACCCCTAGTGTAAAGACGGGATTCTGTTAAAGCCCCCAAACTTGGGTATACAATTTTTTGTAAATTACAATAAAAGTTTATTTATCACTTAAATGTTACGAGTTTTTAAACTTACAAAAAATGTGCTTACACTTCTAGGGGTAACCTAGAAATTTTGTTTTAATTTCTGGTCGACCTTAATTTAAGTATTTTTGACGTTTGTACTATTTACGATCGGTAGAATAAAACAGCGTTAAGTTTGTTTTTATAGCGTGTTTCGTAACAAATTTACAAGCCTCTGAATTAAAAAAATTTAAAAACTACCGTTATTTCAAGAATTTCCTTAAAAATGTGGTAATGTTTTTCTGCTTATTCTGCTAATTTAAATTTATTTCGGTACATTCTAGCATTTTTTTAACTATTTTAAAAACAACCTATAGCAAATGCGAATAAAAGAAAAATTGTTTCAAGAATTGCAGCGGTTCGCCCATTCCTATTCAAGCAACTAATCTTGAAACAAAACTTATGAATTATACCAAAATTGCTCGGAGTGCAAAGCATCGGCTACATACCCCAAAACCGATTTGAGAGCCCCGTGGTGAGCAACGCCAGAGTGGCCAGTTTAAAAATAAAATTTGGATCATTTTTTTCTCCGTTTTAGGATTTTATGTTAAAATAACAAAAATTATTTTATTTTACCATTTAATTAAGGTTTGTCTTACATATATTGCTTAAAAATTTTGTAAGAATATTTCGATTCGCTTAGACTTTGTAGCAATTCAAATTCTATATTTTATTTTTAAACAACCACACCTAAAATTTACAATTTTATAAATGACATCTATAATATGCGACGCGTAAAAAATGGTTATAATAATGGTTAATATAGAAGTCATAAGCTTTCCTCTGATAGCATCAACAAAGAGCATAATATTTAAGCTGCAGGAGCTGAGCGAACCTCGCCTACTAATGAAGTTTTTTCTTGTATGTAAAAATGAAAAATGTGTATAAACACATTTTATGTAAAACTGAAAAAAGAATTATTATTTTTTTAACTATACTTCCTCAAAAACTTATATTTTTTAAATTTTTTGCCTAAGCATCTTTGAATTATTAAGTGTTCGCAGGCAAAGAATAAGAAGCGAGTATTTTTGTTTTTACTTATCATTTGATATATTTAAGTATTTTGCTATTTTTAAAAAAACTAGTTATTTGTTTTGTAATAATAAAAAGGTATTTTTATAATTTTTTCTTCTTTTATTTTTTTAAAAATACTTCCACAGTTAATAAATCGAGTTTTGTTTTCTTTTTTTTCGGACCAGCCCGAACTAGGAAATTAGGTTACGGGAAGAAGGGCATTCGATTTGACTCTCAACGAAAATCGAGTTAAACGCGAAAATGTGCGAGTATCGGGAACAAGTACCCTAATTTCATTAGAGCACTTACCATTATAGTAATGATAGAACAGTGAAATGCAGCCCACATTGCGTCGATGTTTTAATGATGTTCCAATAAGCCTCTTGGCCCCTTTCCTGTATACGGTCGAGTAACCCCAAAATAGACTTTGAAGATCGGATGGAGTAAAGTATCTTTTACACTGCTTTAGAAAATCGAGGCACTTGAAAGCTTCTTTAGAAACCTTAAAAATGTGTTTAGTCCATCGAACATCACACTGAATTTTCATTCCAAGAACATCAAGAGCGTAAAAATGCAACATTGCGTATTACGGGCATTAAAATCGACTCTATTCACACGACCCCGTTCCAAGATTGTCTCGAGATCGTGATTAAGCGTATCATTCATGTTCATGCTTTTTGCAAATGAATACGAATGACAAATGGCTCTGTCATCTGCAAAAGAATATACAGGGTTGAAAGTTCGACACAGATGAAACGGAGCCTTGCGGTACCCCTGAATTCATCATGAACACGTCTGATGATATCCTATCTATAACAACTCGTATAGTGCGATTTCTGAGGAAACTCGATAAAAATTTCGAAAAATTATCATCGACACCTAAAGCAGCAAGTTTTGATATAACTGGATCATGTCACACTCTATCGAATATTTTGGAAATATCTAGAGCCACCAGCTTGCTTTCCCCGAAATGATGTATAGAGTTACACAAAGGTTCAGACAAGAAGGCTAGCGATTCGCCAATAGAGCTCCTCCTACGGAAACTATACTGTCGATCACTAAGTAAGCTGTTGGACTCCAGGTACCTTACAAGTGAAAATTAATCATATTTTCAAACACTTTAGAAAGTGCAGAACAAATTGCGATTGGGCGGTAATTTTCAGAGTTGTTAGCATCCCCTTTTTTGGGAATCGGCATTATATTAGCAAGCTTCCAGAACTCGGAAATTCTCCGACAATGTGCTGAAGAGGGCTGCTAACGGAGGTGCTAGCGTCGAAGAGCAATGTTTCAAGACAAGTGCTGGTATCCCATCCAGCCCAAGAGACTTGTTTATGTTGAGATCTGATAGAACCCTTATAACCGCCCGAGCTCAAAAAAATAACTTCGGAATAGTAACGGATACTCTATCGATATCTGGCGGTGGTTGACTGCTTTCTGGCAAATAAGAATTATTTGCAAATATACCAGCCAAAAGGTTAGCTTTATCAACCAGATCAGTGAATATTTCATCATTTTCCCCCCCGGGGGCACATTTATCAGTCGTTATGGATTATTTAACAATCTAGACTTGTGTCGTTTGGGGGTATAAGGGAGCTCAGTCCCCTGAAGGCAGCAGGGATACAACTGGAAGCTCCACGTTATTTCCACTGGAATCAGTAAGCCCCAGAGTTCCGCTAATTGTCTCTTTAGCCTTTTAGCTGTTTCTCTGACTGATTATTGAGGTTGGCCCTTCGGTTGGCTGTGTATTTCGCGGCCCCTCATGAATTTGATTAGAGGGACAGAATCATCTTTACCTAAGTAAAACAACGGGTAAATGATCACTAGATGTTGCGCCGACTATAGAAAACTTAATGACGTCACCAAGAAAGACAGTTACCCGCTACCAAGAATTGACGACACCTTGTCCGAAATGAAATGGTTTTCTACCTTGAACTTGCAGAGCTTTTGTGTACAGCACTAGTCCTCGCCTATCCAATAGTTGAACATGAATTTATAACGGATACAGATGCAAGCGGCTACGGAATAGGAGGGGTGCTTTCTCAGGTGATTAATGGAACGGAAAAAGTTATTGGTTACTATAGCACAGTATTGTCCAACCCCGAAAATAATTATTGTGTAACACGACGGGAGCGTTTAGCCGTACTGGAGTGTGTTAAACATTACCACAAATACTTATATAGCCAACACTTTACCGTAAAGACGAATCATTTCCCATTACGATGGTTGTTGCAATTTAAAACCCCCGAAGGGCAGCTTGCACGCTGGATTCAACGTCTGCAAGGCTATTACTTCAGCATTGTGAACAGGAAAGGCGGAAAATACAATAATTCAGATGCCCTCTTAAGACGTTCATGGAACGTAGTATGCAGGCAACGCATAAAATTCGAGGGGAAGGAGTCCATAATTGAAGTGAGGCGTATCCAAGTTGGCACACGAGAAGACTGGTCTAAGGCCCAAAAGGAGGGTTCCATTTTGTCAAAAATTATATCGGTCAAGCTGGATAACATAAGACCGGACCGTAAGGATATAACGGCACAAAGTCCGCTAGCAAAATCGTAGTGGGCTTAGTGGAATTGCCTTGAAATGCTAAATGGCTGCCTAAATCGAAATTGGGAAAGTGCCGATGGAAAAACTACAACAGACATAATAGTCGTGCAAAGTTCCCAAATAAAAGATGTAACGAAGCAGTTTCATAATTATCCTAGCGGCGGTCATCTGGGCGCAATAAAAACACTGGAAAAGATAAAACAGCGATTTTACTGGATACGCAATCTGTACCTTAATGGATAGCTAACTGCGAGCAGTGCATTGCTGCCAAGGGTTCAACAAGGAAAAGTCGTGACAAGCTACAACAGTACGATCGAGGTGCCCCTTTTGAACGTATAGCAATGGATATCGCAGACCCATTCTTTGTCAGTAATGCTGGAAATCGGTATTTGCTAGTAGTAATGGAATATTTTAGAAAATGGTCCGAAGCGTTTCCCATTCCAAACGATGGTTAATGAGTTTGTAAGCAATTGGGTGTGTCGATGCCGTATTCCTACAGAACATATTTAAGGAAATGTGCGACATCTGTGGGATCAGAAAGACGAGAACGACACCACTGCATCCATAGTCAGAAAGACTCAACCGCACCCTGAAAGAATATCTCACAAAAGTGGTCAGTACACATCAAAAAGATTGGGATGAGCATGTACCAAAGTCTCGTCTGGTATAGTGATCAGTTATCTATGATTCAATATCATGCAGTCCAGCAAAAATCGTGTTTGGGACAGAGCTAAAACTTCCAGCCGACTTAGAATTTGGCGTTATACCGATTCCTGCACAAGACAATAATGAAAATTTTCCTCAGATACAAGGAGACCTGCACGAACCTCATGGGAACAACTCATGGTCCGCAATCTCATTAAAATGTCCAGCGACAAAATTAAAGTCAGGTATGATCGTGCAGCAACCTATTAAAAAGCTAAATAATTGGACGAAAATTTTCTGTTGTTGAAGGAGACTTCGTTAGTGTATCCAAACCAATTTCCTCAGGCGTACCACAAGGTAGCATTCTTGGACCAGTTTTATACTTGATATATACCTGCGATATGCCTGTAAGTGAAACTGTCCATGCTTCTATGTTTGCTGATAATACAGCATGTCTAAGTTCGGATGAAAACTCCCATCAAGGATCCATAAATCTTCAGCAACATATAACTCAATTAGAGTTGTGGTTAAAATTATGGAGAATTAAAGCGAACGTTCAAAAGTGCATTCATGTGACCTTCACCCTGCGAAGAGATAATTGTTCACCCGTTCGAATCAATAATCACATTGTTCCTCACCATACTTATGTGAGATATCTTGGTATACATCTTGACCGTCGCCTTACATGGAAACATCATATTGACTCAATGCTAACACAAATGAAACTTAAGCTAACACAACTACATTGGCTCATTGGCAGGAACTCAAAACTTATCCTAGATTGTAAGCTTCTAATTTACAAGAATATTTTAAAACGGATATGGTCTTACGGAATCCAACTTTGGAGCACTGCCTCAGCTTCAAACGTGGATAGAATCCAACGTATGCAGAATAAAATTTTACGGTTGATAACTTCCGCCCCATCAGAAATTCAAACATACATTGTGATTTAGATATACCGCTGGTGACTACAGAAATCATCAAATACGCAGGCAAATACTTGATGAAGCTTGAAGACCATCCTAACCCCCTTGCTCGCAATATCTTGGATTATAGTGGACATAGCCGATTAAAAAAGAGGGATACCGCAGCTTTAATCCTCAATGCTACAGACGATACATCTTAGAAATATTTGCTTTGTTTTTTTATGACAATTTTCTTGTTTACCCAAAAGGTAAGGCCTGACATGGTCAGGACTAATGTAACTTTTTTTAGAATTTAAGATTTTAATACTTATTGTTAGTTCTTTTCGTGAAGGTACAATAAATAATTATTGAGAGTTAAACAAAAAAAGGTATGATCGTGCAGCAATTACGCAAGGATTTACAGAAGAAAAATTGGTTCTACTATTTAACCCACAACAAAAAATTGTAAACCCATTGGGAAGGATCAAGAAATTGAATGATTTTATCAAAGTCCGAGGTCTAAAATGAATATTGAGCCTGTTCGGAACGAAAAGTCTTAACTTGGCGGCAGTGTTACGGATGCGTCTTGCTTAAGTTTTAAAAGAAAATAATTAAGTAATAAAGTAAACAACTGGATTTGCTGTTTACTAACTGCATAGTTTGGTAAGAAAACTTATACACACAAGACAACAACAACAATCTTAAAATAAATTCCAGGAAGAAACTTTAACAGCATAAAACAAAAACAAAAATACACACACAGATCAACAGGCGCCTAAATATTGAATGAATTACATAACAACAACAAATTCTAAATTTTTCTAGAGCTCTAGCGGACAAATATTAATGGCAGTGTCTCAGTAGACGGTTGGTTAGTTAAAACATAAACCTCGTGAAGTAAAGACTTGCATCTTTAGTAAATCATTCTGTAGTGCCAATGCACAAATCTTACTTTGTGTGTAGTTAAACTAAATAAACTAGTAATTAATTTGAAAACTCTACAATCTGGTGGTATTTATTTTGCAATAACGCGAAACAACGACATGCTACAATAAAATTCCATGAACTAAGTTTAACAATAAAATAAAAACAACTAACACTAACAAGAAGATGCACAACCTAGCAGGTGCTTGTACTGTCTAATGTTAACAACGCCATCTATATTTGAAGCGATGAATCAGATTTTTTTAGTAAATGCTAGAATCGCTCGAAATATACTTAATTGAGAACTCTACAGAATGGAATCACAAGGCAGTGAGCAGGAGGCTACAATATTTCACAATGAAAATTGACAGTTTGGCGCAGATCAGTACTTGTTGTCACTAAGATAATGGATAAAGTCATTGTTGGTACAGATAGCTCATGGTATTAGTCTGCACACGCCGAAACGAATAATGATCTTGCGCTATGTCTAGATACCACTGGATATTGGTTATATGAGCAGGTCTGCAGTAAGAAAGGTATTTGCCGCTGAACACCAGAAGTTGCCAACTCAGGCGGATAGTATTATGTGCATAGAAAATTTGGAAAGCACAAAATTGCTGACGCCCTTTTAAGAAGGCCATGCAACGTAAAGTACAAACACTACATAAAAATCGAAAAAAGCAGTCTATTAGCATTGTAAAACTTGGGTCAGGCGATTGTTCTTAGGCTCAGAATAAGGACCCCATTTTGGCAGTAGCATTTAGGCTACGCGGGACAACAAAAGACAGAACCGTTAGACAATATTGGTAAAACGCCCACATCAGCAAAATCGTACTTGGCTCAGTTAAATAAACTAATAATGGTAGGTGGCTATTTACACCCAATTTGAGAAAGTACAGATGGCAACATTGCACCGGAATTAGCGTGTCAGTTTTCAAAAGAAACGAGGTAATGAAGCAGTTCTATAATGGTCCTAGCGACGGTCATCTAGGTGTAACAGAAACTCTGGAAAAGATAAAGAAGCGATTTCACAGCTAATTGCGAAAAGTCCATCGCGGTTAAGGGTCCAACAAGAAAAAGTCGTAACTGGCTAGAATTTGGTGTTGACTCAAATCCTGCGTATAAAATAACGGAAACACTCTTCAGGCACAAGAAGACTTGAACCAGCTTTATGTGTTTGTTCGCAACCGCATTAAAATTTCCAGCGATAAAATAAATGCCAAGTATGACTCAGCAGCAAACATGGAGGGATTCACGAAAGGACAGAGGGTTCTGCTATATAACCCAAAGGGAAGAAACGATTATCTCCTAAAAGTGATCAAGAATTTGAATATGGTGGTTCACAGAGATATTATAGTCCGGGGTCCGAAATAAAAGAGGTTCCTTAAACGGTGGGCCAAATACAGCGGAGGTGATGTTGAGCTTATTCCGGACGAAAATACATAAGTGGGCAGCAGTGTTACCAAGATGCTTAGTTTAAATTGGTGTATAAAGAGATTATTATCACTAAAAAAATGATATGACCTATTGTGTCCAGAAAAATTTTAAATTTTCCTTTGTTCATGGTTTCGTTCGCTTAAACGGGCGAACGGATTTCGGTTAAAATTTAAAAAAAATATATTTAAAAAAAAAAAAACTTTTTTAAGAATAGTGAAAATATCACAAATTATTTTTCACCAGTTGAATAAAGCACACTGGATGTATCTACCCCAACGGAAGGAAAATAAATTAAAAAAGTATACTTATTTTTTGTGCATGGGAAACCATCACATTATTTATTTTTATTATTAGATCATTTATATTTATTTATATAAATTAAAATAAAATAAACTTTTAATTTCTGAACTTTTTATTGGGAATCAATACACAAGTGAGTTTACATGAATGCAATCAAGTTCACGAATTTGCTTAATTGAAAATTAAGCAGCGGTAATTTTATTTTATTGACTTGTTGCAAATATAGTGTCAGTAGAGATTAACATTTAATTTCTCAAAAAATAGGACAGAACTTAAAATAAATAAAAGAAGAATTCAACGAGTTTTGTGTCGTTAACTCTTTACCCTTTAAGTCCAGTGTCCTTACTTGTTTTTGTTTTTCTAAAAAGTGGAATTTTGTGTAATTTCGGTGGTTTTTCTGGAGCGAGTAAAGTGATACTTGTACATAGTTTGTGATTAATTGTCCATTTCAAAATGTTTTGAGAACTTTTTACTATTGCTTTTGTAAAGTATTTTTAAAGAAATGATAAAAATAACAATTATTTATAATAATACTCTAGAAGTTGTTTTCGTTTCGCCATGATTACATCTGAGTTATTCATTTGGAGTTCGTTAAGTATCTCCAGAGATAAAAGGTTAATTTTCCTTTTTTTGAATAGAGTAGGTTGCATCAGCGCTAGCATTGTATGCAAGGGTGAAATTTGCCAGTTGCTTAAAATTTTAATCTTAACTGTTATCGTTAAATTAACAAATTTTATTAGAAAGGTTTCCAAAATATTATAGTTTCTTGTCATTTGCAAATACTGGACTCTTATAATCTTCTATAAGTGTTATTCCCAAATCTGTGTTTTCTATTAACGGAAGGTAATGCCTACTGCTTAAGATACACGATGAATTCAAATTATTAAATAAATTAGGAATACAATCATTTTCTGTAATAGTAATTTAATTTTTTCATTACAAATAGTGATATTATTACAATTTTTTCATTGTTCTCAAATACCAAACATTTATTCTTTGTTAAATAATATTTTTTTAAATATAAATGTATTGTTTTATTATTCTTTTAGCTGTACTATTACAAGATTTTTATTGTTTAAATTTTTTGTTAAGGGAATTTTTATTAGGTAAAATATTTCTTTTTTACTAGTAGTAAATGGAAAATTAGGCCTTTTTAAAAAAAAAATTTTAATCTTTATTTTTTATATTATTTTTCAATATTTCGCCAAACCATTGGTTGGAATCTTTAGGAAAAAAAATTAATAATTGTTGTCAAAACAAATCCACAATAATCATAAAAATTTTTCAAAAAACAAAACAAAAACAATAAAAACTACAAATTGAAAAAAATAACTACGCATACATACAATTTTCAATACTAAAAATTTTTCAAAAAAAAGCTTTTTAAAAAATAACACATATACAAAACAATACTATTTAACACATATATATTCAAACATAAATTTTGTGACCAAACATTACAAAAAATTAAAGTATTAAAGTTAGGAAGATTTCTAACCTTATAGTTAGAATGAGAATTGGCTACAGCAAATTAACTCACAAATGTTTAATAGATAGATCCCAACGATCTATTTGCTCCACCTGCAATACACAACTTACCATTTCCCATATATTGGATGAATGTCAAACTTTTCAAAATATTAGAGCAAAATTGTTCCAATTTATTCAACCATCAAGCTATTTAAAAAATGTTAACGATCACAACATTGAAATTTTCCATAAATTCATATTAAACTGTAATCTTCTTCACAAGTTATAAATAAGCTTATCTAATGTTATGAAACGAAAGCCTTAGTAGCTAGTTCTCTTTTGCTTTGTTAGTTACTATAATTGTATTATTGTGATTAATTAATAATAAATAAATAAAGAAAGTGTTGAAATGTTATATAGGTACAGAGTTTTGTTTTATAATTTTATGCACCAAATGTCTATAATTTTGTGCAAAATTCTCCGTATCTCCTTTAAGTTTATTCTTTTTGTTAATGGTACTTTAAATATTTGTACATTTCTAACATGTACCGACGTTTGTAATTATTTTCTAAATTTAAAATTGAAGTTAGGATAGTGATTAACTTTAGAAAATGAACTAGACAGCAAGACTCAAAGACACTTCTGTACAAACACTACAAAACATTTCAAAAACAACAAAAAACATTGTTTATTTTCAATCATTTCTACATAAAGGTTGCC
The DNA here is from genome assembly GCA_030448955.1 of Trichopoda pennipes. NCBI lineage: Eukaryota > Metazoa > Arthropoda > Insecta > Diptera > Tachinidae > Trichopoda > Trichopoda pennipes. The sequence goes on along the minus strand of JASKUP010000004.1, from coordinate 3,913,656 downwards.
ATTGTCTTGCTGTCTATGCTATGTTGATTTTAATAAAAAAATTTTGCTGAGCCTCTTGCTTTATTTACTATCAAACTTCAACTGAAACTAAATTATTATATATATTACATTACATACATATATTAATATGTATATATATTATAGATATTATCTTTCGGTAAAAGGAAAGAGAAGAACAAATACGTCCCTTTGTTACGAGAATGAAAGAGAAACAATAATATTAGTTAATAATGCCTTGTTTCCACGGCACCTGCTTCGCTCTCTATTCTTGCTTCACACCCCAATCATAAGCGAATCAACCTGCTTCGCCATACAAAATTTTGAGAGCGAAGCTGGTAGATTCATATTGAATCTAGTTGCGAAGCAAGGAAAAATCCTCTCTTTTCTAATTTTTATCGTAAGTTTATCTGCACTAGTTATCAAAATTAAACGTTTTTGTAAACAAAGAAAAATTACAAACAAAACAAAGTTAAAAGTGAAAACTTAAAAAATATAATTGTTTTGTGGGTGTGTTAATTAATTTTAATTTTATAAAATTAAAAAAAAAATGGATAGAAAAAAAATTATACTTAATGCTATCGCGGCAAGAAGGATATCTTCTGTTGTTTTTCAACTGTTGTTGTTGTTTTTCAACTTATGTTTTTCTGTTTAATAACAACTGCCAAATCGAAGCAGATAAATGAGTCGTGTAAACAGCATGATTCACAAACTTGCATCAGAGAGCGAAACACGAGATTCAAATTGTCGTGGAAACAGGCTATAAGTAAGTGAGTAAGATAAAATAAGTAAACGAAATGATTGAATTCAGGGATGGCAAAGCCATGGTATTAAAATATATAATATATAAAAGAGAAAAAAAAAAAGAAAGTAATTAACTTGTTGAACACGATTTAACATACTCCAGCCGCCGAAGAATGGCATGTACAGCCATTCCACTCTCCGAAAATGATCCATCCGAACGGAGACTGTTGCACGTTGACGGATGTTATAGCTTCTCGAGTAAATGGTGGGTGGATAATTTTGGTACATGCGTCTTGCCCCAAAATACCGTCAATTTCTCTTAAGGTTGCAAATTCGGGGTGAGCTAAGGGGTGGTATGATGCGAAATGTTTTGCAATCCTTTCGTCGTTAGGAGAGGTTGGAATCTGGGATTTCAACCGGTTGACCAGACGCAAGACTATTTGAATTCTATCCTGGTCCTGATGCGGGAAAGTAGGTTCCAAAATAAATTTTCCTAAACTTTCGATGGGTTTGAATTCTGGAAGAATTCGTGCCACGTTAACAAGGAGGTGTGATTGCTGCAGAGTCGGGTCAAGTATGAAAGTGGTATACATCTTCTCTCCACGATAATTGAGATTGACTCGTATCACAGGCTTGATCATGACTCCGCTGGTCGGAATTGAACGTAATGGCGCTGAAGGGGTTTCAGATTGGACCTCATGAGGAGGGAAAAGTGCATCTCTTTGTACAATGCGTTTTTCATTGCTGTTGTTGTTAGATTGAGTCTCATCGGGATCGCTCGACTCATCACTTCCAGGATACGGATGATCATGACAAAGGTCATCCAAACTTGATGACCACGGGTCACTTGCCGCACGGTGTAGCATAGAATGGTGCTTCATGTTGCACAACTTGTCACCTTCTACCCGGACACTGCATCTAATGTAGAGGTGCACCACTGTCGTGTATGCGAGTGCGCCAAACAGTTTAGGCAATACCCCTTGTTCCGAGTGGTAAGGCAGCGAAGCTCGACAGACCATGATCTGAAGACCTCACAGTATTTTAAAGGGTGATTTTTACGGCACGCGTGGCATCGGGGGCGTTTTCCTTCCATCTAAGGAACAAAAAAAGGGAACAAAAGAAATATATACAGTGCTAAAGAATAAGTTGTGCGACTACTAGCTATGATACTTGGTGGATGGTTTGACAGAAAGGTTTTTTTTTCTTTTTTTTTTTATCGGTTAGTGTGTCAAATTGGTGGGAAGTAAACAAAGCTTTACAATGGATCTTCGAATGATCCCATTTTGTGTCGAAATGTCTGCAACTCGAACCTTGCCTTCTTTTCCATAAATTACGTTGGTAACGCGTCCAAGGCGCCATTCGGTGGGGGGTAGCAAGTCGTCCTTAATTATTACAATATCGTCTGGTTTGAGATTGTTCCTCTCCTGCTTCCATTTATAACGCCTTTGCAGTTCAGTTATATATTCGTTTTTCCACCGCCTGGCGAATATATGTTGTAGAGCTTTCAATTGGTCCCAGCGTTTTAAAAGTGTTAAGCTAGGCAGTGATGGTTCTGCTGATGCTTCAGGCGGAGCAACAATGGGAGCACCACGTAAAAAATGACCAGGAGTCAGTGGCAGAACCTAGTTCGGGTTTTCCGTGATTGTGGACAATGGTCTCGAATTCAGTACAGCTTCAATTCTTACAAGCAGAGTGGTAAATTCCTCAAATGTAAAGCATAGGGAGTTGGTAATCTTTTTTAGATGCGTTTTCATGCTTTTAACGGCAGCCGCCTATAGGCCGCTCATATGAGGGGCGCAAGGTGGTAAAAACGACCAAGTAAATCCTAAGGAGGTGTATTTGTTAATCAAAGCCTCTTCTGCTTTTCTGAGAAACTGATTGTGGGCTTTGAGTAGTGCATAGTTCGCTCCAATAAAATTTCTACCGTTGTCCGAGAACATTGTCTTCGGAAGACCTCTTCGTCCTGTATACCAGCTAAAACAGGCAAGAAAGGCATCAGTGGAGAGATCTGAGCAAGTTTCCAAGTGGACCGCTCGTGTGGAGAAGCATACAAAAACCGCAGCATAACCCTTCAAAATTTTGGCATTTCTCAAATTTGAGGATTTAATATTAAACTGGCCGGCGAAGTCAACTCCCGTGTATGTAAATGGTAGAGTAAAATTTACCTTTCCGAGGGGAACGCCGCCATAAGTTGTTGCTGAACCTTTTGTTTATAAATTGTGCATTTCTTACAATTTCGATTGCACTTCCGTACAAGATTTTTTAGTCTGGGGATATAAAATCCTTGCCTAATGGCTCTTAGCATAATATTATGTTCTGCATGTAGCATAATCCGATGCGTGAAATCAACAAGTAGTCTAGCAAAGTGAGACATATCTGAGATAATTATTGGGTGCTGCTCCTCATACCTGAGTCCTGAATTGTTAAGACATTCACCCACTCTCAAATGTTCATTCTTGTCGAGAAATGGACTTAAAGGTAAAAGTCTACTCCTACGAGATAGAGGTCTGTTTTCTTTTAGACGTTGGTACTCGCTGGGAAAGTAAATTTTTTGAGAGATGGCGATAATTCGAGTTTTTGTTAATTCGATTTCATCGGCCGTTATAAAGTTTTCGGTGTAAGTAGGTTTCTTCATGATGCGATAAATAAATTGAAGCCTGTAGCTGATGATTCTTAACGCTCGATCCAATGAAGAAAATTCTTCTAACACATTACTTGGTTGAAGATACTCCAAATGTGATGTCCTTGAGTCTGAATTTACTTTCTGCACCTTCAAGTGGAAGTTGTTGTTGCTTTCTTCGGTGATACGGCTGTCGTTGGGGACACTTTTAACTTTCCTTGTTTTTAAGTCCGTGGGATCAAAAGAGCGTGGTGTTGGCTAGTCAGCCTTTGGTTGCTTAAGCCAATTGGGCCCGTTCCACCAGAGCGTCCTCTGCACCATCGTCCTCTGCCTAAATCTGCGGGGTTTTCTTGAGACTTTACATGTTCCCATTGATCTGTGCAAGAGACGCTGAGAATTTGTGACACTCGGTTTCCTACGAATATTTTCAATGTTGCAGGATCTTTCTGCAGCCATCCAAGCACAATTGCAGAGTCCGTCCACAAGAATCTTTCATCTTTCCAGATTTCTTATCAGCTTTGTAAGTAACAGAGCTCCACACAATTCAAGTTTAGGAATTGTAGTTCTCTTTAGTGGAGCCACTTTCGTTTTTGCTATTACCAAATTACTATTAATAGTGCCCTCTGGACTCTCAGTTCTCAAAAAGCATAGCACAATAAGCTTTTTCAGATGCGTCACAGAATTCGTGAATTTGTATACGGTAATGCGGAGCAAAATTAATCCACCTATGAATTTTTATCTCTGATATGCCCGACAAATTTTTCGAAAATAAATTCCACTTTATCAAAATTTGTGGCGAAACCGATTCATCCCACTCGGATTTTTGCTGCCACAATTCCTGCATCAAAAGCTTGGCAATTATTACAACTGTGCCTAACCATCCTAATGGGTCAAATAATCTTGTCAAATAATCTTGACAAAATTTTTCTCTTCGTAGTGGAAGGTAGAATTTCTATCGGATCTGAGATATAATAGAAATAATCCGCTTTAGCGTTCCAACGGATACCTAGCGTCTTTACCATGCTTGACCAGTCAAATCTTAGAAAATCTTCATCCAGAAGATCCTCCCGGGGTAAATTTTAAAGTAATTCGTAATCATTTGCTGTTATCTTTTTTATAGGAAATCCTGCGGAATTTAACGCCTTGATGAGCAGATGCTGTTTTGTTTTCGCTTCAATAAGCATATGTCCACCAAACAAAATGTCGTCTACATAAATTTCGTTTTTTAAAATGAACGATGCCTCTGGATACAAGCTCTGGCAGTCACGACTTAGCTCCTGTAAAGTGCGGATTGCCAAAAATGGAGCACAATTTACTCCGAAGGTCACTGTTTTCAGTTGAAACGTTTTCACTGGACCTTGAGCATTTTCTCGAAATAATATTTGCTGATATGGTTGATCTTCCTCGTGTACTAAAATCTGCCGATACATCTTCTGACTATCGCCTGTAAACACGTATTTGTAGCATCGCCAACGCAACAAAATTTGTACCAAATCCGTTTGAAGTATCGGACCCTGGTGTAATACATCGTTTAAAGAATAACCGCTGCTGGTTTTCTTTGAAGCATTGAATACCACTCTTAATTTAGTGGTCTTACTCTCGGGTCGGATGGCCGCATGGTGTGGAAGATAAAACGAAGATTGTTTACCGATCTCATCTTTGAAGTGACGCACTAACTTCATATGATCTAATCTTCTATACTCCTGAATAACATTTGAGTATTCTTCTTTTAAGTCGGGGGTCTTTTCCAGAATTTTCTCCATTCTATAATATTTGGCTAGCGCCATGTTTCGCGAAGGTCCCAAAAATATATCCTGTCGAAATTCTTCCTTAAAAGGAAGACGAACAACGTATCTACCATCCGATCGTCGTGTTGTAGACTTTTGATAAAACTGTTCACAATAATTATCGGTTTTTTCCTCTAGATACTTTCCATCTGCCTCTTCCAGCTCCCAGAATTTCCTTAATTGCTCTTGAAGAGCCGTTTAATCAAAGGTTAGAACCACACAAGAAAATGAATTGATTTCATTATTGGGTACGGGACCCGACAGGTACCATCCGAAATGCGATTCCCTTGCCTCGAGACCCTCTGCGATGTTTGGTCTAATACCCTTTTAATTAATGAGTGGTAAATAATCGCTGCCAATTATCATGTCGATGCTTGCTGGCCTAAAAAAGTAAGGATCTGCCATTGTTAAGTTTTCGATCACTTTAAGGCCTTTTACTTTTATATGTCTTGAGGGCAAAAGGTGCGATAGCTTTGGTAATATAATTGCCTTCGTCTTGATTCCAAAATCAGACACTCTAGATTTTAGAATTATTGAACACCTTCCTTTTGAGTTTCCTACTACTGTCCCACCAAGCCCCGATATCTGAGAATTATGGTATTCTATAGGTATAGACAGCCTTTGTTGAATTCGAGTAGAAACGAAAGTCTTCTCCGAACATGCATCTAACAGGACCCGAACAACAAATTTCTCGCCTAAATGCTCGATGTCCACCAACGCTGTGGGCAAAAGAGTTGTTCCTTCATTACGAGAAAAATAACTGTGGACATAGTCCCTTGCACCGGTACTAGGGGAGGTAGGGTGACAATTTTTGGTATTAGCGATACCTGTTGACGTCGGCCTTTCCTCTAGTGAAAATTGTTGGGATAAGTTTCGATTTTGAGAGTCTTTGTTTACCTTAACCTGTTTCTCTAGATGTAGCATAGTGTGATGCTTCTGATTACATAAGGTACACAGACTAGTACTTTGGCACTTTGATTTAAAATGATTATGGGACAGACAGTTCACACAATACCTTTTGGAAAAGACGAACTTTATCCTGTCGCCTACCGACAAGGATTTGAATTGTTTGCAAAATCCTAAAGAGTGGTTTTGTTTACACATCTTGCAATTGACTTTAACGCTCTTTTGCTCTAAATGAGAGTAAAATGATTGGCTTTTTGCTGCATGATTTTCTTAACAATACGGTTTTCTCATATCGGAAACCGTTTTAAGCATTTCTATCCTTTTCGATAGATAATTGGACATATCTTGCCATGTGGGCCAACTCTTGTGATCAGCTAATGAATTTTCCCAAGCTCGCATAGTTTCTTCAGGAAGCTTAGAAATGCATAAATATATTAATATAGCATCCCACGATTTTGTAAGCTAAAGTAAATTAAAAATAGCTAAACTTTCGCTGAGTACACTCTGAACATTTCTTATTGTTTTCGCGCTCTCGATTTGAATGGCTTGCATACCAAACATTTGCCTCATTTGCTGATGAGCGAGGATACGTGGATTTTCGAATCGATTTTTTAAAGCCTCCCAGGCCAAAGTGAAATTTTCATCAACCAAATCAAACCGCTTTACGATTTGGTTGGCCTCCCCTCTCGTCTTGCTGCGTAAGTGATACAGCTTTTGAGCTGGTGCCAAATTTGGATGTTTGCCGATTACTGCTTGGAACATGTCCCTGAAAGCTGGCCACTTTGCATATCCTCCTTCAAAAACCTCTACGTCACATGGTGGTAACTTTATTGTCATAGCTGTCTGATTAAGAGTCGTTAATTCATTTTGATTCACTGTTCTACCTAAAGAAATTAAACTCATTATTCTAGCTTTAGTTTGATGTGCCTTATCGCAAGCTGTCTCATAATTAAGAGACAGTAAAGTCTGGTTGTTCCTCCTTATAATCTTCCGTTATGTAACTTTCATATGAATCATTTAATTTATTCCATCTTCTATCTATTTCCACCTGAGATATTTCCAAATATGGTAATGAACGATCTTCATGTTCTGTTGCCTCAAAATTCTTTAAAAATGTTTCCACCTGGTTAATGTCGAATTTGCATCTCCGTCTAGCTGCCATTGTTGATTTTTAGTGGAGCCGATTAGTTTCCTTTACCAATTCCCTAAATCTTTTCCTCAACCACCTGAATCCAACCTGAAAATTATAATATCCTACCTCTTTCCTAAAATACACGAACGTCGTAGTAATCTCTGCCAAAGGTTGAATGTTTTGTTTTCTTTTTGCCCGATGGTTTTATTTAATTTGCCACCACTGTAGTAGCCATAAATTATATATGTATACTTTTAATATAAACTGATCAAATTCGTCACTCACCTCTCTCTTTGTTTATCGTTGTTTGCTCCTTGTGGAATTGTTGTTGTTTTATTTTCAACTTTGTTGTTTTTCGTTCACTAAACCTTGCATATATCTTTTCTATTCCAAACGTTTTTTAATATTTCTTTTCACAGTTTTGTGTTTTTTTTTTGTTCTTTATTTGCACTATTGTTTTTTGTTCACTAAATTATTAGTATATTTTGTTTATTCCAAAGGTTTTTAATTTTTCTTTTTACAGTTTTATTTTTGTTCTTTATTTACACTATTGTCTGACTTAAACAATTTTTTTTCACAACTGCCGCTTTAATGCTTACTAGTTTATGGTATGATTGGAATGAGTGGAATCAGAATATTTATCATGCAAGTGTAAAAAGTAAACCTATAGACATTTGTCTGTAAGCATGGAAAAAAATTCCCGTTACTTTTCGTTTTAAGTATTTTGCAATAGTGATGACACTTGGTGACAGTGATGAAAAATAAATTTGGTTATGATGGTCGTTTTGTGGTTTTAGGTTATGTTTTAAAATTCCTTTTAAAACATAACCGTTTCCAATTCTTCATATGTTAGTAAAGGTGTACTTACACTTCGAACGAGTAAAGACTTTGCTGATTTGACAGCTGCTTCCCAAAGTCCTCCGATATAAGGAGATGTGGGGGGAATGAAATGAAATTGTATCCCCTTTGAGCTACATGTTGATGTTATAGATTCCTTCCCAATTTGAGAAAATAATGATTCAGAGAGTTCCAATAGCTTGTTGTTGGCACCAACAAAATTTGTTGCGTTATCGCTATAAATGTTTTGACACCGTCCTCGTCGACAAATAAAACGTTTGAGCGCACCAATGTAAGCATCAGTTGATAAGTCACTAACCAGCTCGAAATGCACTGCCTTTGTGGCAAAGCAACAAAAACCTGCTACATATGCCTTTGTTGGGCGTTTTCCTCTTATTTTATAGTAGATCCATATTGGCTCGAAATAGTAAATGGCCGTGCAGGTGTAACTCTGTCCTGTGGAAGGTTTCAAATTAATTGTTGACACAGCTTGGGACGTGCTCGACTACATTGTACGCATTTTTTTACAGTAGATCTTGCAATTGATTTTCCCTTAATTAGCCAAAAATGTTTGCCCAACAATTCCTAATAATGCTTGTGGACTACAATGCTTATTTTCTTCGTGCACTGATTTAAATAGTAGCGACACTAGAATCGTAAGATAAGTTTGATTCTTCTAGTCTGTCGCCTACTCGAATAATTAGATGTCGATAAAGAGGGTTAAACTGATGATCGAACTAGTTTTTTGAAGCTCTTGCTGATCTTTGAGCTGTTTGAGCTCATAAGCAAAATCTTAACTTTGGATGGCATGAACAATAAGTTTTAGTGATGCTTCAAGTTCTTCTGTACTTAATGCCGTTAGTTCTGGTCTTGGTGAATATTTGTCAGTAGCAATTTTTAATGAAGCACATGTGGTCTAAACTCTTGAGGCCAACATTCTTGTCTTCCATTTAGAAAAAATGGTCCTAAAAACCATAAGTGACTCTCTAAAAGTGCCTTAGCTGACAACCCTCTTGATAGAATATCTGCAGGATTGTCCTTTGAGGAAAAGTGTCGTTATTGTACTGGAGAGGTTGGCGTTTGAATTTTGGATATCTTGTTACCCACAAAAGTCGTGAACGTTGATGAATTCGAATTTATCCATGACAAGACAATCTCAGAGTCTGTTCACAAAAATATTGGTAAATTTATTATTTGCATAACCTTTCGAATACGTTGGGATAATTCTATTCTGCAACCATACACAAAGGTATCTAGTTCAATTCTTTATTATTCGATAAAGGTCTTTTAGTTTAAAGTACTAAAAAGACATTAAAGGAAAATAAAAATAGTATTTAGTTCTGACGCACTGTTTAAACCAAAATTACTAGAGTCCTTTATTCGTACATTTTGCTGACCCCGACGTGATTCCTTTGTGTAAGGACGGGATTCCTTTGTGTAAGGACGTAATACCTTTGTGTAAGGAACGGTTTTGAATAATAAAGTTCGCACACCAAACAAGGCGTAGCTTCAAATCAGGAAATCTCTGCAACAGAGAAATCACTTACAGAGTAAGTGAAAACATTCAGCGAATCGTGCGCAACTACAAAAAGAATCTAGCTACCAGGAAAAACAAAGCTTATTTCAAAGAACGTTATCGTCGTCTCTCTGACGAATTAAACGAATTTACGGAAGTCGACGAGAACTACGGGTAGCTATTGAAGACCAGTCTGACGTAGATTACTTCAAAACTAGCCACTATGAAAATATACAGGCATTCGCACAAGAGTACCTCAGCATTTTCTAAAATGAGGTAACTCGGCTACAGAAGAAGGAACTTAATGATCGACATGCTGTTCAGCAACAGTCTAGGGATCAACCATCAAGTCATCCTGGTCATGAAAGGTGCGGATCAAATAAATACACATCAAAGGCCGATTCTTCATACTGATTGATTTGCAAATTTTCCACTAAACTGACAGCACTAAAGAAGTTATGGCATCAGCAGTGCCTCTCCTAAAGATATCAATTCCTACGACTCAGCATGGGCGATGTTGTAGGAACGATACAACAACAAACGAATTTTCGTAGCAACACTGGTCGAGAAGATCGTCACTCAGCCATCGTGTACTGCAATCTCTGCTTCCCTCAAGAAACTGCATGACACAACTCGTGAGTGCCAACTGGCATTAAATAACATAGGGATTGTAACAAAGGATTGGAACCCTTTGTTAATACAAATCTTAATTAGGAAATTGGACCGTACCTTACATATGAGGTTCGAGTAGTATCTTAGCAAACCAAAGGAGCTGCCAACAATTGAAGAATTTCTTTCTTTCCTGAAATTCCAATTCCAAACCATCGAGGCCATCAATCGTAGAGAGAAACCAAGACATACTTCAAGTAAAATTGTATCTACAACAGCAGGTGTGGTTAAAGGAGCGACCAGATGCAATCTCTATAGCAACGGAATTCACGCTCTATACCACTCATGGTGCAGAAACGAAACGATTGAAGTATGTGCAATCCCAAAGGTTATGCTTTAACTGCTTCAAAGCTGATCATGCTTCAAAGGATTGCCCATCGAGCTCATGCAAAAAATGCAACAAAAAACATAATACATTACTACATATTGAAAGTTCCGGTAAACATCAAGTCAAGCAGACTTTCAATTCAGCCAACTCAGATAAGACAAATGCAACAGTGTCTTCTACTTCAGCAGATGCTTCATCAACACAAGGTGATTTTATTGTACTTGCAACAGAAAGAGTAAAACTAACAGCACCCAATGGAAATTCGACATATGCCCGCGCAATTCCTGATTCCGGCTCACAAGTAAACCTAATAACTGATCATGTGGTAAGAAAATTAAATGCATCAACATCCACAGCATCATTGTGTATCGATGGAGTAGGAGACGGAAAGGAACGTCTCTCGAAACGATTAAACGTAAGTCTACAGTCAATAAACAGTGGGTTTCAAACAACATTGGAAGCATCTGTCATACCAAGTATCATCCCTTCTCAACCAAGCCAACATATCAACTATTCCAAATGGCAACTCCCAACTTGGTGGTGTTTGCATTTTATATTTTATTAAAGTGTCATTGAAAGGCCCAAATACCTTCGAAGAAAATACAATTGTTGTAATGAACTATAGCAACAACAAATCTTGTTAATTAATCCATTGAGTTTTATGTGTAATCAACCACATAATTGGTGACCCCGACGTGATCTAAAGAGAATAATAGACAAAATAAACTCCTTAAATTTAATTCTATAATTCCATAAATTTCAACAAGTTTAAATGTTTTCGGAGATGTCCACAGAATCTACAGAAGCTGAAACAGCAAGAGTTAGCGCTGTTGCTGTCAAGTTACCAGCTTTTTGGAGGCGAAACGTCAGGATATGGTTTATTCAGGTAGACTCCCAATTCCATAATTGTAACATAACTAGTGAAATTACAAAATGTCATAAAGTAATTGGCTCCATAGACAGCGATGTTGCCGAGATCATATCAGATCTAATATCAAAACCTCTATCAACCACATCGCACACTGATTTAAAGAATAGAGTAATTAAAGAATTCGAAGAATCAGAAGAGAATAAAGCAAAAAAGTTACTAACCGAAACACCATTAGGCGATCTAAAACCATCACAACTTCTAAGGAAAATGAGAGAATTAGGTAGAAACAAAGTGTCTGACGATTTCTTGAGAACTCTATTTCTGCAAAGACTTCCGGCTAATTTAAAACCTGTTTTAGCCACGTCTACTGAAAATTTAGATGCATTAGCTGATTTAGGGGACAAAGTTTACGAGGTAAGCACCACATCATATTCTATTTCTGCATGTAGCGAAGCTCGGCAAGACAATAATGTACACGCAACTACTAACCCAGACGCTTTAACAAGGCTTTCAAGAATAGAGTAGAAAATATTGGCTCTGAATCCTTTAAGCGTTTAGAAGGAAATAAAAAGAAAAGAAGCCACTCTCGTTCTCGATCTCAGTCAGCTGGAAAAAGATATGATACTTGCTGGTATCATTACAAATTTGGAGGCAAGGCCAAGAAATGTGTTAAGCTTTGCAATTTTGACAAGCCGCAGAAAAACTCAACGGTCTAGCGTTGAGCACGGCGGACAAGGCTAGAGGCCGACATTCTTGCCGCCTGTTCGTTTATGACATCCCTTCAAATACGAAGTTCCTTATAGATTCTGGAGCGGATGTATCAGCGATTGCACCTTTACCTGAAGAGAAAAGAATCATCAACAAACGCGAACTGTATGCGGCGAATGGGTCAGTCATTCAAACATACGGACAACGCCTCAAATTAGATTTAGGATTAAGAAGAGAATTCCCTTGGCCTTTTATTTTAGCTAATGTACAAATACCTATAATTGGCGCAGATTTTCTAAGTAACTTTGGTCTGTTAGTAGATATTAAAAACGAACGCCTACTAGATGGTACCACACACTTGTATTCAGTGTGCTCCCTATCAACAGGAACAGAAATATCTCACATTCAAACGATTCCACAAGACCATAGATACGCCAACATGTAAAAAGAATTTCCTTCATTATTCCAGGAGAAACCAACTTTCAGCAACAAATTGCCAATAACAAATGTTAATCATATCATTGAAACCACATGCCCTCCGATCGCAACAAAAGCTAGACGCCTGCATCCTCCAAAATTGGCCAAAGCTAAATTAGAATTTGGTCAATCTAGGCATATGTCAACCTTCCAAGAGTGCATGGGCTAGCCCATTACACCTCGTCACTACAAAAGATGGTTCTTGGCGCCCATGCGGCGATTATCGTGGACTCAATGCAGTGACCAAGCCAGACCGATATCCAGTACCGCATATATATGATTTTAACGTGCAACTACAAGGCAAAAACATTTTTTCAAAAGTCGATCTCATACGTGCTTACCACCACATTCCAGTTGCTCCATCAGACATTCCGAAGACAGCAGTAATAACGCCTTTCAGTTTATTTGAATTTCTTCGATTACCATTTGGGCTACGGAATGCTGTGCAATCATTTCAAAGATACATTGATTCAATAACACGAGATTTACCGTTAGTTTTTTGTTATATCGATGACATGCTGGTAGCATCAGAAAATGAAGAAGAACACCAACACCACCTTCGCCTTTTATTTACCAGACTTAGTGAACATAAACTAAACATTAATGTCAGGAAGAGCATATTTGGGTCATCCGAAGTAGCATTTTTAGGTTACATTGTCTCAGTCAAAGGAATAGCACCACTTCCGGACAGGATCGCATTGATAAGGGACTACCCTATACCTAAAACTGTTTCTGATCTACGTCGTTTTCTGGGCATAATTAACTTTTATAGAAGATCACTTCCTAACACAGCTAAATTACAAGCCCCATTACAAGAATATTTAAAAGGAGCAAAAAAAAAAACAAAACAGTGATACAATGGTCAGATATTTCAACCGCAGCTTTTGAACAACTTAAAGTAAGTCTCTCGGAAGCCACACTATTATGCCACCCAGACCAAGACGCTTCTTTAATTTTAACAACTGATGCTTCTGAGGTAGCAATAGGTGCATCTATTCATCAAGTTCGGCAGGGACTGAAAGAACCATTAGCATTCTTCTCGCAAAAGTTGAAACCAGCACAACAGCGTTACAGCACTTATGATCGTGAGCTGCTTGCAATCTATTCTTCTATAAAACACTTTCGCTATTTATTAGAAGAAAGAGACTTCCTCATCTACACCCATCATAAACCACTTATCTACGCTTTTTCACAACGCCCCGACAAGGCTTCACCGCGGCAATTGAGGTATCTCGACTACATTGCTCAGTTTTCCACCAACATTAGACACATCGAAGGAACCGATAACGTCACAGCAGACACTTATTCACGGATCTTATCTTTAGAAGTTCCACACACCATCTCACTGGAGGACATCGCATTACACCAGTCTCAAGATACCGAATTAAAACAGCTGCAACATTCAACTAAGTATTCGCTCAGATTACGAACAGTTGCCTTGCCGAATAGAAACTCCTATTTAATTTGTGATAGTTCGACAGATACTCTCAGACCGTACATACCCGAAGCATTCAGACACGCAATATTCAATGAAGTACACAATCTTGCACACCCGGGAATAAAAGGGACGATAAGAATGATCAAGAAACGCTATATGTGGCCAGCTATGAGTAGTGATTGCAAGAGATGGGCGCAGACATGCATACCTTGCCAACGAGCCAAAGTCTCACGACATACAATGAGCCCTATCGGAACTTTTTCACCACCGGAAAGCCGTTTCTCACATATTAATGTAGACTTAGCCCATTACCAGTCTGTCAAGGATACTCCTACCTGTTAACCATCATCGATAGGTACTCAAGGTGGCCTGAAGCTATACCTCTTAACAACACAGCGGCAGAAACAGTTGCTTTCGCGCTACTGACCAACTGGATTGCGCGTTTTGGAATACCGACTTACATAACCACTGATAGAGGACGACAATTTGACAGCGCATTTTTTTCAGCTCTGATGTCCTACCTGGGCACCACACATATAAAAACAACTGCTTATCACCCAGCCTCAAATGGAAAGATTGAAAGATGGCATCGCAAACTGAAGGAATCATTAAAAGCTAACCTTTCACAAGCATGGGTAGAAAAACTACCAGTGGTACTTCTTGGCCTGAGAAGTTATATCATACCCGAATTCAACAGCGGCTGTAGGCTGAAGTAATATATGGAGCAGGCATACGGCTACCTAGCGATTTTTTTGACGCAACACAGCCGACTCCGGACGTACCAACGTTCGTCACGAATTTAAAGGAAAATGTTGGGCATTTAAAACCAATCCTTTCCAAACACCACGCTAAGAGGGCTATATTCATACACCCAGAGTTACATTCGGCTACACATGTTTTCATAAAAAGAGACGCGCATAAAACGCCGTTACAACCGACATATGATGGCCCATTCAAAGTTGTATCTCGTTCCGAGAAATACTTTGCCATAGAAACTTCGAAAGGAAAAAACACGGTATCTATAGATAGGATCAAGCCAGCTTTCCTTCTCGAACAGCCCGACTCATTTCAAATTCCGAAGCAGAAAATCCCAACCTCAGAGAACACCTCTTCACCCGATACTGGGAATCAAACTCCGAGAAAAGCTACCCGCTCAGGACGTCATGTTTCGTTCCCTAAGAAATATCTTGAGGTCACTGGGGAGGGAGTACTGTGGCAACACTGCGGATAACAAAAAGATTACAGGCAGTAAGGTAACCTCAATTTTCTCGCCTCGTGTGTTTGTTATCGTGCTTATAAGTTTTGTTTACAATATTAGTTTTTATTCTGGTGAATAACCTTTTTCATTTTTTCACCATATTTTTATTGTTGTGTAAGATAAATTCAATAAAGTATTTTTTTAGTTTGTGGTGGTGTTTGCATTTTATATTTTATTAAAGTGTCATTGAAAGGCCAAAAAACCTTCGAAGAAAATACAATTGTTGTAATGAACTATAGAAACAACAAATCTTGTTAATTCATCCATTGAGTTTTATGTGTAATCAACCACAATATACACCTATATAAGTGTAATATCACTTTACTTTACAAAGCAATTTCAGGAGATGCATGGTTGCCCTTGGAACTACAATAATTAACTCCTTACCGCTTAACTGAGCTGTATTCGCCTAAGGGAATATGTAATATGATTCATTCTAAAGTCTGAAATGTAATTGAGTGAACTAATGGGATTCTAAAATCTTTGTTTAGATCTACCAAATTAGAGCGCATCTATGCCAATGCGTGTTGTATGTTGTACAATATTGGTTCGCATTATAATGCAAATTGGTAAGTAGTTCCACAGAGTTGCAGGAAATGATTAGCGTAAATAAAAGTTATATTATTATATATTTTATATTTATAATTTTATATAAAAAAAAAAAAATAAATCAAGTCCGTCTGTTTCGAATGTTGTTTCGTTTATTCTTTTTAATAAACCTTTTGTTATTTTGAGTTCTTTTATTGCAAAATAATAACACAGTACTTTAGAGTTTTAAATTAAGTTAACGATTTATTTACTTCTAATGCACACAAAATAAACACCATGATGGTAATTTTGTTGTCTTTACTCACTAATGACTCAACTAGAGTCAATTCATTTACCCAGCAAGTGGTGTTTATATAGTTGTTTTAAGCGGTTCTCGCCTATACAATAATACTCTACTTTAATATCAGCCCATATTGTTGTTGTTATTATCATTCAGTTTAGGAGCCTCCTTGGCTGTGTGTTTTGTTCCGTATTAGTTGTTTTTGTTTTTATTGTTTATCTTATTTAGAAACATTTCTTATAGTGTACATTTAAAGAACTAAATAAATGCAGTTGGTAAAATTTGCTGTTGTTTTTTTTAGTATTTCAAGCTTTGTTGCTTTAATTTCACGATTATCTGCTAGTTCTTCTTATTGCCTCTTTTATCTTCTCGTTCTTTAAAAATTTTATGGTTCAAGCTTTTAATTTCTTTCATTGCCTAATTTTGTTCATACAAATTTTTTCTATGTTTTTAATGTACTCAAGTTCACTTTGAGTTGCCGTTTGCTCTTTAAGGATACATAATTTACTTTGTTCTGAATGTTTTTGGTATACCTTCGCAAAATATAGATCGATTTCAATTAGATCCTCTATATCCAATTTCTATATAATGTCAACCAAATAGATTTACAGTCAAATCATTTTGCAATATGTCTATTCCCATCTGCTCTAATTACGTTAAAGGCACTTCTTGCAATGGCCCACTACGAGTGATGTTAGTTAAGGCTTCTTTTATTTTCTTTTTTAATTTTGCTATAAAATGAATCCAAAATCTCTGTCATTCATCCGGAGTGCGTGTTTATGGGCCATAGCTATTTAAGTTGTATGCAACGTCCTTTCTTTGGTTTCATCAAAAAGCTGCACGCCACTAGCTATATTTGATTTAGCTTCTAGTTGCTGAAATAATTTTTAAATTTGTTGGGCTGTGGTGATTTTAACAATCTTAAAGTCTACAAACATGACAAATATGTATGTATTTTGGTAAAGTCGCTTATGTTCTGATATAATTACCTCCTCTTGTTCGCATTTCTTTAATATGTCCTTCGCTTGGCTTTGGGTAAATCTGACTGTAAAGTGCTCAGAACAAAATTATTGTATCATACCCATAAATGGTTCACTTGTGAAAAGACGCTTCGATTTTTCGTATTAAAAATTATTTTAAAATATTCCTGTGGTACGTGGGAAAAGGAATTTTAAATTATTTGCTTTCTTTGTCATCTATTAGTGTGTAAAACTGCTTTTTGAAAACAGTTATGGAACATTCTACAGCTGGTACTAAGTTATGCGAAGAACTTTCAGAGCTGAGTTGCAGTTATAAAATTTTTCAGGGTATGTGGATTATGTCTGGTTTATATTTAAGTTCATAATTGCATTTTTCTGAGATGGCTTTCCATCTTTTCGTTTTGCTATATAGACATAAATACTTTGCCTAAATAATCTCTTAGAAAATTATCTAGTGTGCATTAAAAAATCGACGGCAAATTATTTAGTCTAAATGCAAGTCTCACAAATTCAAATTTTCCGTTATTCATCGATAATGCAGTTTTTCAAACATCACATTTTTTAAGAGGAATCTGATGGAAAGCGCTTTCCAAATCTATCACAGATAGATGGCAAGCAATTTAATACAATAATTGAGTGAAGTTATTCTGTAGCCTATTACGATTCTATCCTTAATTTTTTGGGAACTATCCGAACAGGATCGTTGTTTGGAGATTTTGATGGTAGATTTTTATGGAGGAATTATTTCAGTTTTAAGTGCCATGAGATAGGGGTACGATTTCGAATAAACTAGAGATACAATCTCTACCTGAATAAGAAAAAAATGTCTGTTAATTAATGATTCGCTTCAGAAAATAAATTCAGGTATGCGTAAATTATTTCTTCTAGTTTTGATTTTTGGGTTCTTCATAAATGTTTGATAAATAAAATTTAATTTTTTTCCTATTTTGTAATAAACATTATATATGATTTTTTTTTAATCGGTGCATTAAGCTATAATGTCCAAGAAAAGATTTTAAAGACGACATTAACTTTGTAAGATAAGCTGAAATGACAATGTAAGAAAGTCGATTTTGTTAAAATTAATTGTTCTGTTCTCTACAAAGTCTTAAATAGTTTATGCAATCCGGCTTCTCCAATGTCAAAACCGTTTGAAGAGCTTTGCGAAATATTAAGCACGCCTTAGACGCCGCCTACAATTGTTTTTAGGAAACGAAGAAAATTTCATGCTGCAACAAAACAGAATTATGAATCTGTTGCAGAATGGTTTGCTCGAGTAACTTTTTGGAGCTTAATTACAAAATTGGAATTAGCTTAGTTGCGTTTGTGTTGAATCAATTCTTTTTTGAAAGGTTGTGTGAAAAAGACGAATATGTTATACGAAGGCTGTGATTTTGGAAACGAAAAGCGTATCAAAAGAAAAAAAAGTTAAAAATGCTGTAAATTTTGTCTAGGAACAAGAGGCGTTTAGAAAAAAATAGTGATGATGGTAATAATTGTTTTCACAGAGCATTTGGTGATTGGGCAACTCTAAAAAAATGTTTATGAGAGTAAGTGTCATACATGTGGAATTGGCGTCAGTTGGTCAGAATAAAAAGAGCAATGTTAATTACGTATCTGATAATACTAATAATATTGTTGGTTATAAAAATTCGTAATATAATATTTCTTTTTCAAACAAAACATACGTAGATTACAGTAGCGGCAAATTAAATTTGGTTAGCAAATACGATCCCTTGGTTACTTTTGAAGGTAATACTAAGTATGTTGTTGTGTTAGTCGATTCTGTAAATCCGCCTCTATTTGGATAATCTTTTTTTCGTTCATTCAATTTTGAGCTTTTGCGAGTAAACACAACAACAACAATATTACAAATGCAATTCTTGATAAAAAAATTTTATTTTTTGAAGACAAATTAGGAGAAGTACAAAGTTAAAAAGCAGTTACGAATTTCAATTGGTACTTGTGTTTTGTAACCAGTTGATAACTCTGATTGGAGCACCCCTGCTGTACCAATTTTGAAACTCACTAATGGCACAGATTTTAAATGTCCCTTAACTATATGTGAAAATGTTTCTGCAATTTGTTATGTGGCATTAGAATGTGTATAGATTGAGGGACAAGACTTCTTACATAAAATTAATTCATTTGACGACCTTTTTCGGTAAAAAAATGTTTGGACTAGATAGAAATATCAATATTCAAAGGTTCGGATTTTTTAGACTTTGGGGCGGTAGATCTCGGTGTTTCAAAGTATGGGTTCTGTGATTTGAAATGTTGCCTAGACTAGTAGTGTAATTGGAAATTTTCACTAAAAGAAGGATGTTGATATGGGCTATGATTATTCTAATATAGATATATGTTCCATTGTTATTGTAAGTGAAGTTCAAGATAAAAAAGATACTCTATTTAAATTTGAATTCTTTTTGGAATTCTTTCTGTTATTACATTGGAGTAGTTATGATTTTCTGTTATGGTATTCTGTTCTATAATTCTGGTTTTTCAGTTTGAGACATAAGTCCAATACTAGCAGTAAGAGTGATAATTCGAGTATTGCCATAAGTGTAGGTACGTCTCCGACGGGACCTCGTTCAAACTGTCGAGGGCTTTATTGTGATAAGTTGTATAAGCAATGTCGCCAATTCTCTGCTTAAATCCATGCATCCTACTTTATTTAATATCAGAGAAAGGTGATTGCAAATTTCTCTCTTTTAAAACTTTTTGTTCTTATTAAAAATATTTTTAAAATAATTACTTAACTGTGATGATACCCCACATCTTTCCTAGTAACAGCGGTAAGCTAATTTATTTCGGGCTGTAATAGCGCGAGATTCAGATTTTCTGCAATAAATAATATCAAATGAAAGAAACGTTAACAACTTTTGTTTCGTTAACTTATATAAAAAGGTTTATTGTCTAGAAGAGCAAGCCAAGACCATGACATTTTATTCACGGTACTAAACTGTGCTTGTGTGTAGCGAGTGTTTACACATTGCCCTTCAGGTTTGGCTTGTACACCATTTTAAGTGTACCTTTGAAAATTTAATTCTAGTTTACCTATTTTGTTTTTGGAACTTGGGTGATTTAATTCTACCCTAAACGACTCGCCTTTGCATGGACTTTTTAGAAATATTTAGTAGTATTTAATTCGTAATTAACCTAAGTGGTATAAACGGAACTATTTTTAATGTAACTATAGCTTGGTCGTCCCGTTCACTGATTTTCATTTGTAAATGATGGTCAAGTCTTGCTATTCTAGTTTAAATCTATTTTTTGTTGAGCCTACATAAACTTTATCATTAGCATTACAAAGAATTTTCTACATTATATTAGACATTTAATTATAAAATTTATATATCTAAGGAAGTCATTTTATATCAAAACTTTTAAGAGAAGTAAAATTGTCGATATAAAGTAATAACTACAGCGCACAGCCAAACAGAGGTATATCTCAGTCAATTTACGGACGATAGGTCCTCGGGCGTAAAATTGTTTGGAAATGTCATAAAACATTTACGAGATTTTGAACTTACGCATGTCTAGGTTAGTTCTTTTAGTTTGGGAGAAAAAGGAAGTAGAATATTTTTTTTTAATTTTCGGTCCACCTTGACTTAGTATTTGGTTTATTAATTATATTTGGATTATTATTATAAAATATACGCTGCATTTTTAAAAAAATTATAATAAAACCGTAGTAAGTTTCGTTTTGCTACCAGGTTTCTTTAGAAATTTACAACGCTCTGAATTGGGAAAATGTAAAAACTACCGGATTTGTAGGATTTTTCCCGAAAAGGAGGCATGTCTCTTTTGCTTACACATGTAATTGAAACTTACTTTGACACTAGTAAATTTGTTTAGATTAGTTGAAAGACCTATAGCAAATGCGAATAAAAGAAAAATTGCGCCAAAAAATATAACGGTTCACCCTCCAGCCCTATTCGAACAATTTTGAATTCATGATTTACCCCAAAATTCCTCGGAGTGCAGAGCACCGTTTCATTTTTTATATTTAATACTTCTAAATTTTGTAAGCATATCTCGATCTGTTTACATTTTGTAGCAATTCAAATTTTGCATTTTATTTTCCAGACAATCAATCATTTTAAGGTGAAATTTATAGCTTTAAACGAAAATTACATGTAAAAGATACGACGCAAAAATAATGGTAATAAATTGTTAATCTAGAAGTCATAAGCTTTCCTTTGATACTAATTACTTGTATGAAGGGCATAACTTAAGTTGCAGATGCCTAGAAAACCTCGCCTTCTAATGAAGTTTTTTTCTTTTTATATGTAAAAATGATAGACGTGTGTAAACACATGAAAAAAGGGACATTGTATTTTTTACCTATGCACCCTAAAACAATTCTCATTTTGCAGAAAATTCTTAGAAGATGTCATGTTATATTATCGGTAATAAATAGTAAATATAACATAAGTAGAACTGAATTCGAATTGTATTCAAGTTTTTTTATGAGTGGAGAGAACTCACGCTAACAGTGCATAAAGTAACTAATGGAGAAAGGAATAAAACTTAATTTGCTTTTTGACAGGATAGAAAAAACAATTGAAACAAAAATTGTAGACGCCGAGGCAACTATAACTCATTTACAAACCGACCGACAAGAACATATGAGACACAGAATAGCGGACATACTTGAAAACACGATAAAATAACACAATAAAGCAAATACGGATCCCAACGAGCAAAAAATTGCTATACAGGTAAGGGCAAAATTACGGGACAATAATAATTACAAAGGCGGACAAAGGAAATACGACTGTAGTAATGTAAAAAAAGATTATTTAGACAAAACACAACAATTTATACAACATACCAACTGCACTAAATTTAAAAATGACCTAACTGAATCCTTCCAAAGGGAAATACGAAGCCTATTAAAACGCTGCAAAACGTATACAGACGGAAAATTATAGAAATACATGAACATGAATCCAGGGACCACACACACGCAAAGCACAGCCGAAAATACCCAACGAAAACATACCAATAAGACCCATTACAAACTACAGACCTGCACCAGCATACCACCTGGCTAAACACCTCACCGGCCTACTTAACACGCGATTCGTTTCCTTTGACATTAAGGATCTATATACTTCAATAACAGCATATGAAACCTTAGATGTCCTACGCAACACACTACAAAATTTATACGAAAGCCCATACATCACTGATATAATAGATATTGCGAAAGCGATAATAAAACAGACATAATCTCAATGAACAATGACAGAAACAACAAATTTAGTTCCAGCGGGGTATACAGACTTAGTTGTACCTGCAAACAAACTTATATAGGGCACATTAGAACACTGTAGTGTGTTTGACTGTGTCATTATTGCCATGCCTTCTGCATGCAGTCGGACACCCCACATTCACTTGGTATGTGGTTGTCCACACGAAACCAAACTCATGTGTGAGAGTATGCAAACGTTGCATATTCCCACCACAAATATTTGATGTATTATTTGATAGCGTAGTAGTAAGTTAGCTAGTAAGAAATGTAAGTTTTAAAAGTTAAGTATAATATAAGATGTGCAAACGATCAGTCGCTTCAAATAAAATAAAACCATCAAAATAAAACTATCAAATAAAATAAAACTGAAACATAGCGAAGAATCAAATCAATCAGAAACTAAAACATGGCGATCTATAAAGTGCTTATCCTTCTGTACGGTAAAGCTATAATGAAGTGATCAGTCCAGCATTTGAAAAAAGTACAATTTAATTTTTAAAGAAAAAAAATCTATAAGTTCTATAAGTGTTTTTTAAAATTAATAAAATACAATTTTTTGACATTATCCATGAAAAAAACTTAAACTTAAAACTTAAAAGAAAAAAGGATTATATGTATGCAATATTTGGAAAGTAAAAAAAAAATAAAATAAAATGATAATGCAAATAAGCCCACAAAGTTACTATTAAAAATAACAAACAGATAATTAAAAACTTAAAAACGAAAATGAATAAAAAAAATTTTAAAAGAAAAAAAGCTTTAATCAGACTATGTATTGGTAACTACAGATACTCTACGTACTTCAAACATTAAGGAATTACAAGTATGATTGTTTCCGAGTGTGAAATTTTACGTGCCCAGCAGACTAAAGAAGATGCCGGGCCATTACAGCCAACACAGCAACAAAAAATTATTCAACGTTCTAAGAGACGATCAACAGAAAATTTTTAAGATCTAAGAGTAAAATACAGAAAAAATGTAATTTTTTAGTAAGTATGCCATAAAATTATTTTCACTTTATAAAAACATCTTACGAGAAGGCGGTTTTTTTGTCTACTAGGTGAAATCATAGGCTTTCGTTTAAGGTATAAAGATTTAAAATCAACCGGTTAGAAAAATAGCTGATTTTTGGTATGTAAGTAAAGTATTAAAACTTGTTCAAAGAGTTTGTTTTACACAAAGTCTTATATTTTGATTCACGTTTAGAACTTATACTTATTGAAAACTTAGATTTAGTCAGATAGGGCCAAGCTTTGAGCCCCGTAAAAATTTTAGTACGAAAGCCAAAGGTTGGTTTTCTTAAACAATTTGAGTTAAGAATTAGTTCATTAAGTAGCAAACATCAAAAATATATTCATTGGTTCAAATTTACTTTAGATAAGGAGGTATTCAAGTCCAAAATAAACATAAATACTACTCGTATATGTAAACTTTAATTGTAAATTGATTAATACTTTATTAATATACAAACATTTTTCAAAGGATGAAATAGGTACAGATAACTCCTTTGTTTGAAAAAATTACTATTAATTAAACAATTTTAGTAAATATTTCTTCTAAATAGCCTTGATTTTCATCTGCTAGAAGCAGTTTGGCTTCAATGGAAGTAGTTTTCCATGTTTGCCGGATGTTGCACTAAAGGGATCTGATATGCATAATAAAATAACAATCAAGTCTTCATTAGTATAATATCTAGAAATTTTTCTTGTGTTATGCTCACAAAAGAATCTATAGTCTTTGTTTTGTTTTTTTTGCACTTCTTCAGATAGATCTCCTATTGGTAGCATATTGTGTAGAATTATTTGTTCCCCATGGTACACAATTTTATGAAATTGGCATACATCTCCAAGAATATTTTTTTGTTGTGAAGTATAGCTGTATTTTTGGCGTACTCTTCAAGTTTTTTTGCATTTATCTTTCGGCTGCATGCTAGAACTTGTAAAATAATGCTGAATCTCATTATTAGTTCAAATCTACTCCTGTTACAGATTCTGCAGTTTCTGGATCTGAAAAATTTTTTCTTGCAGTGTTTCCATCATTTGTGTTCCCATCCCCTTGCTATGGCTGATCGATGATTTGGCCTTGTTCTAAATACTTTTCTTGAATTTATTTTTTTTGTGGTTTGTTTTTTCTTCATTTTCTTTATTTTTTCTTATTGTTTCTTCGCCTAACAGACCAAAATCCAAATCATAACTCAATTTAAGAATATGCTCCATAAAACGTATTCTAGTATAAAGAGGGGACAATATAAATTCGTATGCTGCCTTAAAAGTGTTATCTTCTGGAACTGGATGGCTTAATTGACTTGATGTCCTTTGGAATACAATGCAGCTTGATGATGCTTTTTGGTCAGTTAAGCTTCTGCAACTTTTCCATCAATCATTGTGAGATACATTTTAAAATTTACTGTTCCTCAACAGTAAATATTACAGGGCTTTAATTTTATCTTTTATTTTTCGGACTTCTTCAGTTATGACATTGTTGTTTTTATTTTGAAAGTAAATTTTATTGGTCTGAAATATTTTGTTGACGAGGCTATTTCATTTTTCCATACTATTTTACAAGCAGTACAAATCAATTTAAAAGGAAAAGTTTTTTTGTGACCTCCTAAATTATATCAATTTACGTTATTTTAAGTAGGAAACAAATTTCTGTGACCAACTGTGCATGACTTTGAAATTGACTAAAAATTTTTGTTTTCTTTCTGAAAATACGCATATTCATCTAAACAACGTCTCTCATAAGGGCGTTTTGAAAAATAAATAAAATGCTTACAAAATTGCAAAACAGAAAAAAGATTTTTTTAATTCCATTTTGCAAAAAGTTTTCGACCTTGTGTCAGAAAAATTGTTCTGGTGCTCACGGTCGGATCGTGGGGGGTATACAATAGGCTTGAAGGAGGCATTTAGGGCTATGACACAGTCGTAATGCTTTTACATTCCCTAACGAACTTTAGAAGTTATGCTCTATTAAGTTAGAGAATTTAGAAAAAAAAATTAGACCTCTAAAAAATATTAATTTCTAAAAATCGATCATTTTTGTTTTCTTATACTTATAGCTAATAAATTACGTTATTATAAGTACAAAGTTTGTTTGGTTTAAAAATCGTGTATTGCAAAAAAGTTATAGCTGTTAAAAAATCAAAAATTTACTAAGAAATTTCTCATTTAAGCAAAATACGGAAAATGCTCATTTTGAATCACCATGCTCAGTGTGATATAGTTTAAATTAAGTTTTAATTTTTTGGCTCCCAAGGTATACTAGTATCTACTTTCGAATGAAGTTTAAAATTTTACAATTGGGGACCATGAAAAACGGACTTTTGGCCGCCTTCTCGTAAAATGGTCCACTGTGCGGCGTATGCCTGATGCCCGGACCTCGGTATCCATCGAAACACCATAGCGGAAGTATAATTTTAGGATAATTTCTAATTTTTCTCGTATACACAAATGGTGAATAATTTTCTTTAAATACCAGAATGGAAGGTCAATAGTCGAAATTGAAAAGTCCAAATGCCAATGTAATTAACGATATCACAGTTATATCCGAAAATTTACTTATAAATAATTATTGTGATACTTCTACTGCTGTTATTAACAACTCTTTACCAACTGCATAGAAGATGCCTTAAGAACAGATACGTTAAACATATGAGCAGTATTTCTGGCCTAGGTAAGGTTTAATTTATAATTGCATTAGGGTTAGAGTTAAATGCGCAAAGAAAAAACCTGTTTTTGGAAAAACGGTTTTAGTATACATTCCAATTTACCTTTTATTCATTTCCTATTAATTTTTTTCTCGTTTAATCCTTTTCCCATTGCCTTTTCAACTGTTAGGACATAGTCATAAATGGATTTGAGAATATTATTAAAAAAGCACGTTTATTAAAGGAAGAATTTTTAAAATCCTACAAGTGTCTTAACGCTGATAGGGAGACAAAACCTGAAACAGTAAATAAACACAACAAAATACTACTAACGCAATTAGAAAACATTAGAGTTTTTCATAATGTTAACTACTCTCGCCTAACACCAGGTCATAAAGCAGCAGCAGATGCTAGGGAAAAACTAGTATCAGTTGCTTTGAAAAAGGGAATAGAATTGGAAATTTCCACTTTACTATACGAACAAATCCTTATTCCAGATACTGAAAATAATCTGAACATGCCCCAAACTGTGGTTGAGTTTTTGGGCACCGCATCCAGGTTACTTCCCGAATATGACGGTGGCTACTAAATCTAGTTGACTCAATTAAGGAATCCCATGAAGCTGTTGCCGTTAATTTTATAAAAACAAAACTAAAATGCACATCTCGGAATTTACTGCCAACAGAAACAACTCTCCAAAGCATCATTGTAAAACTTAAAACATCCCTTAAAGGCGAATCGGTAGACATCATTACGGTTGAACTTATGAGTCTGGAAAAAGCGTAAATTCATATGCTAAGGTAATAGAAGTCCTAACTAAAAGCACATTTCCGAAGGTCTACCAAATGAGACTGCGGGCAAATATACCACTCGTTCTGCAGTCACAGCCCTAGTTAAGAATACGTCAAATGACAGAGTAAAACTGGAATCAGGTTCCTTTGATTATATGAATGACGTCATTTCACAATTTATAAGTAGTTGTACCGACGTATACGGGCAACAGAATTCAATACTCGCGTGAGTTACATACAAACGACCTCACCAATAATATCGGCTGGCAAAGTGTAGGAAAACGTACATATAAGTTTTAAATTACATTTTATTTTTGTTTCCACATTTTGCCAGACAGCAAAGTCAGCATAAAACACTATCGTTGCTTACCTTAAGTTAGAATTAAGAAATTATTTTAACTTTAGTCTCAAGATTCAACTTTAATAAAAAACATATATGAAAAATTACCAAACTGTGTTTTTATAATACATAATTGGCGCAGTCGTTAAAGGAATTAATTTCTAAATAAATTAATAACAAAGAACCAAATAATTAAATAAAGTCTCCAACATAACTTATAATTAAACAAAACTTTAGTAGTGAAAAAAAATTTAGATAAAGTCATATAGAAGGAACAGAAATTAATATATAATACAAAGCAAAACTCCTTTTTAATTAAATATAACTTTAATATACATATACATACAAGTTAATTTTTATTTGATTATGTTCAACTTTATTTAGTTCATTCTTACAAGTCTTTCTTAATACTAACTTAAAAATAATTTTTGAAAACATTTTTATTCTAGCAAAAATCAACAAATACTTTTTTCGACCGCTCGTGTGGCGACAAATCTATTAGCTCAGCACATTGGTTTTTTTTGTGTTGCGATCGATAATGAAAAATATCAGTCAGCATAAATGGCTGTTTGTTCCGGAAACGACAAAAATGCAAGGTTGAAAAAGTTTTTTTTTTAAATTTAAGTTTGGTTTATACCAAACCAATATGTTGCAAAAATTGAAATATGAATATTTTGTTTTTGAAAAGATACAAAGTTAAGAAAATTTAAAAACTTTAAATTCGGTTTACACCGTTTCCTTAACTCCCCTCTCTCTTAAGTGAATCGTCCCGATTCATTTAGAATAGGAAGATCGTTGATGCTACGCAATTCGCACCCAGAAGAGGAAGTTTTATTGACGTCTGCAGTATCTGTTAATTTAATTTCATTAATTACTTTCGTAACAATTGACTTATCTCTATTTTTTGCGGAAAAAATTTATAAGCCATTAGCAATAAACAAAAGATCAATATTATTGTAAGAACCATATTGAACGAAAAAAATATTTTGCCCTTATTCGTAATCGATTCCAACTCGTCAATATTTCTGATATGCAAATCCTTCATTAACTCTAAGGAAAAAACTTCCTGAATTTCCTGTTTATTTTGATTTGGTTGGAGTAAAGCAGGAAGAGGTTTCCAATATCAGACCTCTCTGGAAACGAATGTTTTATTAACTATAGTAATGGTATCATTATGGAACTGTATTAGGTATGTTCCAGATAATTTATTTTTTTCATTGTTAGAAGTTTTAACTGATCCATTAAATTGATTCAACAATATAACTCCAGGGTATAATTCCTAAACTAAATTCACGTGTTGGTTATTTATAAAAGCGCCGTCAAGATTTTTGCTAGACAAAAGCTTTGGAATACAATCTGTTTTGCTTATATCTAAGAGATTTTCTTGATTACAAATACATAAATTATTATACTGTTTACAATTTTCTTTGACTTCAAAAAATTCTTTATTACATTTTATTATAAATTCTGTGTTAATTCTTATAATTTTATGTTGTGTTTTTACAGGTTTAATTAACAATTTTTCACAATTCTTTTTATCTATTACTGGCTATTCTTATTGTTGCAAAACTTAAGACTTGTTCAAGATCAGAGTAAGGAAAGCTTTCTTTATCTAAAAACTCTCTTACTTCATTGATTTCTTCTTCGGATAAAATCAACGAATTCACTACTCCCACTTTCGACCATTGCAGAGCATACTCTATGTTGATAATTTCTTCTTTTAAAATTCTTAGCTTATTAGCGATTGTTTCTTCATATATTTTTCTGGTTCTTCTAATGACTGAATGGTCCTGATGATTTGATTTGTGGAATTTTTTATTAATTCTTTCTGCAATCTGTTTATTAATTATTCTTTGCTTCTCATTATTTTCTAAAAGTCCATTTATGTTATCCAGTACCACCTTGTGATCCTCGTGATCAGGTGACCCTGCTATCCACTTCCAAGCTGTTCCTAAAATATTTATTGAGCGTTTTTTTCGAGGTTTTATTATTTCAAGGCGCTCTTTTATTTGTCTTATGTCGTGGAAGAAAAATGGCTTTAGGGTACTATTTCTAAGTATTTGATGTAGAACTTCGGATTCTATTTCGTCAAGTGCGGATTTGTAATACGTTAAATTCATAATATGTATCATTTTGAAATTTCCCTTTTGCACCCTAGCTTGTCCCAAGTGTATCGGGATTAATTGGGAGTTTGAATAATCTAAGATCTGAACTTCCGATAGGCAAACACTGATAACAGCGAGCGGCAAAATAGTTTTCAATAACATTTTCTGTAGAGGGAGAAAAAATTATGATTTTATATTTTCCTTATTTATAATCCTATTTCTACTAAATATCTTTACTTTATTTCCTAAATCTAATTGTACCCTTTGTTTTTTGTATCTGTCGTCTAATTTATTTCTCTTACCAATAAGTTTTTCATAAACGTCTTGGTTTGGTTCATAGATTTTTACTCTATTGGGTTTATTTCTATTTAAAATTTTCAACTGTGCTTGTCGAAGCTTGTCCCGTACATCGTCATGTCTGATTTTGTTATGGAATACGTCGTACGGTTTTTTATCTATTACTGAATGGATGGTGAGATTATATTGCTTTGCAGCTCTGTAAAATATTTTCTTAATATCTATTAGACAATATTCTTCTTTAATACAACGGGCTATTTCAACTAGTGTTAAATGTACTCTCTCCACCTGACCGTTTGTGGAAGTGTGTCTTGGATCACAAAAATACAATTCGATATTCATTCTCTGTATTAACGACCTAAATTGGGGTGTTGTAAAACCTGGTTCGTTATCCAGAGTAAGCTTCTTTGCGTTTGGAAAGCTTTGTAAAATTTCTTGGACTTTTTCACCCAAGTTGAGTTTATCTTCTATATGTCCAATTACCAAAAACTTTGAATAAGCATCAACGCATGTGATGAATTTATGCCTCTGGGCATAAAAAATGTCAATATGAAGGAACTCCTCCTCATTATTGGGAATTGGAGCCTCTCCAATTGGCAGTTTATTAGGTCTCCTATCATACTTAGTTTTATTGCATGTACTACAATGTCTCACATACTGTTTTATGCTATTAACCATCTTTGGCCAATAATATTGTTGAAATATCTGTTTGTAATTTTCCCTGCAATTCCTATGAGCACGATTATGTGTTCGCTCTATTATTGCTAATTGATCATCTGGGTTGGTTATGTCGATTGCGATTATTCTAGTGTAAACAAATCTGTTTGTAAATACACCCTTAATTGTCTCCTTAAACTCATAAAGGTCTTCTGCACTGCAATGAATCGCAGTAACAAATTTTGGTCTAACAATTCTCAACAAAATATTCTTTAAGGTTTCTCTAGTATCGAACTCGATGATGTGACGAGTTTTGTCAAAAATAACTAGAGTGTCATATTTACTAAAACCAGTTCTATGAAGCAGAATTTGCTCCTTAAACTCATTGAGTGGTTTAGCTGTTTCCGGGATGTCAATAATCTCGCTGCTTTCAACAGAATGTTGAGTACTTCAAGTGATTCGTTATCGGTAATATTATTGAGGGTTTGTCTGGAAAGTGCGTCGGCCACAAGATTAGTAGCACCAGGCTTATATACGAACTTTGGAGAATATTCCTCAACAAAGGACATCCATCTTTTAATTTTCGCATTTGGATTTTTAGTTGAAACTGCGAATGTAAGAGGCTGATGATCTGTGTGTATTTCCAGATCTGCTACTCCATATAAATAATTTCGAAGAGTCTTCAATGACCAAACTATTGCATACAACTCCTTTTCGTTTGTGGCATAATTACGTTCAGTAGTATTGAGGTTTTTAGATATAAATGTGATAGGCTTGCCTTCATGACTGAGGACGGCACCTAATGCTTCATTAGGGGCATCTGTGGTGAGTATAAATTTTTTATTAAAGTCAGGTTGTGTCAATTCAACCTGTTCAAATAATGAACATTTTAGTTTTTCGAATGCAAGGACATCCTTTTCGTCCAAATCGATTTCCGTTTTCTTTGACATATATTGAGATACTCTTCCATTTCCCCCTGATAGATGCTTAGTCAAAGGTTTAGCTATTTTAGCATAATCTCGTATAAACTTACGATAGTATCCTATCATTCCAAGGAAACTACGAAGTTGTCTCAATGTTTTGGGTAAAGGATAATTAGATATTGTTTCTATTTTATTTGGATCAGTTTTTATTACTCCAAAAGCTACTACATATCCCAAAAATTCTACTTGTTTTTCAAAAAACTTCGATTTTTCGAGCGAGATTTTCATGTTTGCCTCTTTCAATGTATTAATTATAATCTCAAGATGCTCAATATGTTCATTGAGTGTCTCAGAATACACAATTATGTCATCAATGTAAACATGACAAAATTTTCCTATAAACTTTCTCAAAATGTCATCCATTGCATTCTGGAAAATGCTTGGAGCATTTTTAAGACCAAAAGGCAATCTAACAAATTAATATTTTCCGTTATTAACGGAAAATGCGGTCTTCCCTATATCGTCCTCCTTCATTAGGATTTGATGGAAACCCGATTCGAGATCTATAGTCGAAAAGTATTTTGATTTACCCAAATTTGAAAGTATCACATTACAATCAGGTATTGGGTACCTGTAGGCAATTGTTTTTGCATTCAATTTCTTATAGTCGATAACTAACCGAAGTTTTTGCGTTCCATCGTCATTGATTCCTTTTTTCGGGACGACCCATACAGGCGAATTGTATGGCCTATATAACTTTTCAATTTCCTTATTAACAAAGGAGTTTGCCGATAGGGGGTACGGATATTGTTTGCTCCATACCGGTTCATTATCTACTGTTTTTATTTCCGCCTTTATATCCGTTCTGAAAGGCAAATTTAAGTTAATTTTTGAGTGCAACTTAGACACTCTCTCTTGTATATTTTTACGTAGCTTTTCTAAGGCTTTTGATTCATGACTAACATCTTTAGTTATAAAACTTTTACCATTGCCCTGAATATATTCTTCATGGATATTTAAAAAACTATCTTCAGTATCCTCAATATTTTCATTTAAGACATTAATTTTTTTGCATTCGGCCTCTCTCTTGATGACATTATCTTCAATGTCGCAATATCCTTGAAAATGCAAAAACCTTTCACAATGCTTTCCGCAAGTTATGGTACCTTTATTAAAGTCCAATATTGAGTTTGATTTTTTAAAAAAATTGTATCCTATAAGCACATCCGTTTCCAAATTTGAAATTTCGTAAAATCTTTGATTTATCCCAAATATGCTTGCATCATAATAATTCCGAATGACAGTATAACCATTAATGGTTCGTACTCTCTTACTTATAACTAATTCCCTTCTATTCAAAAGAACTCCGGGTCTACAGTAGTAGCTAGTAGCGCCACTATCAATTAAAACTGAGATCCTTCTACCGTCTTTCGCTGTCCTAATAATGTAGGGCAGCTTGGACCTATCTCTAAAAAAGTATCCTCATCAAGATTATTTATACGATGTGTTTTTTGATTCGGCTGATAGACTGTATGGGAATGATGGCGTTTAGAATCCTGTGGGAAAAAACTAGGCCGATTTTGTGAATTGTGGAAATAATTGGGCCGTTTATTGTTATAATAGTTCTGTGAATGTCTGACATTGACCGAACTGCCCAATTGCATTGGTTCTGGTTTTGGATCTGGATGCCGAGCGCTCATATTATTTGCCTGTGGATTATTTCGTCGTGGGAACCTTAGCGGATTTGTGTATTTTTGACCGTTATAATTGGATTGTCCTGCTCTATTAAATTGCGAAGCGAAATTCGCACGAATGTTATTTGACTCTAGCTCTTGGGCTTTAGCCAATGCATTTGGTAAATCTTTCGGAGATAAAGAAAACAAAACATTAACATGATGAAAACTCTTAAAGCATATTGTCTATTTTTGTTATTCAGTTCCTTTGTCAATTCCGATCCGTAACCATGACTCATTATTGTTTTATTAATTAAAGCTGTAAGCTTTTTATTTACCTCATTATAATAATCTATTATTGACAAAGAACCCTGTCTCATTACACTTAATTCCTGTTCGACTATATGCAAAGGTCTTTTATCTGCGAATGCGAAATCTAAACGACTAATAATTGCTTCTAAATTAAGAACCGTTCCATGGTTCGTCAGAATATCGTTTGCATTATCAACAATCTTATTACGCAGTATTGTAAGTGCAGCAAAATATTTCCTGCTGCCCCTTTTGTATAACTTCATTGAGTTATCAGCGGCTTCCCGCCAACTAATATAAGAATTTTTCCCATCAAAATTTGGTAGTGATTTAATTACGTCTAAAGTTTCCTCGCAGCGAATAGCATCATTTATATCCTGAGGTTGATATTCAGAAACTATATTTACACATGACAAATTTTAGCCTGCAATGGTCTTAGGTGGATTTGAATTAATCCAGTAATATCGCTCTGATTAGTAGCCATAGCAGAGGGTGATCTCAAATTTTTAAATGATGCCACCAAATCGTTGACTTCACTTATTAAATCTTTATTTTTATCGTCCAGCTTGACCAATTTAATTTTAATTAGTTCAAAGTATAAACTTAAAAATAACAATCAACTTAACATATAATATAATACAATTAGCTTAGCTTACTTTACTGATGATTACTGGTGTTGTTGTTGTTGAAAGGAAAACGCCTTCCCAGTCTTGAATGAGGCAAGTGGATTCTATAGTTGAGTGTTGAAATTTTCTATCTTGGCATTAACTTCACATTTAGTAGATTTCAGCAAGTTATATTATTTTTTATAAAAACGGTCTTTTTGGCAAAAGAGTAAATATTTTGTCTCTTTTTTGTTATATTGTTCTGATACTTTAGATAATTTTTGCATCAATACCAGCGTTTTTATGTTTTTTATTTTTTATTCTTTTTCACAAATGTTTGTTTTGACTTTTCTCCTATATTTAGGATACTTGTCTTTTTTTTCCACAAAATGTTTTTTTTTTAACTTTTCGCCTATATTTAGGATACTTGTCTTTTTTTCACAAAATGTTTCACTTTTCTCCTATATTAAGGATACTTGTCTTTTTTTGGCTGCGCGTCCTGAAAGGATTCTTACTTTTTATTTTTCAGAATTTTACTTTTTTCAGGAGTATCTCGCCGGGGCCTCCAGTTAATTTTTATTTGATTATGTTCAACTTTATTTAGTTCATTCTTACAAGTCTTTCTTAATACTAACTTAAAAATAATTTTTGAAAACATTTTTATTCTAGCAAAAATTAAAAAATACTTTTTTCGACCGCTCGTGTGGCGACAAATCTATTAGCACAGCACGTTGGTTTTTTTTTGTGTTGCGATCGATAATGAAAAATATCAGTCAGCATAAATGGCTGTTTATTCCGGAAATGACAAAAACCAATATGTTGCAATAATTAAAATATGAATATTTTGTTTATAAAAATGCAAGGTTGAAAAAGGTTTTTTTTTTTAAATTTAAGTTTGTTTTATACCAAACCAATATGTTGCAAAAATTGAAATATGAATATTTTGTTTTTGAAAAGATACAAAGTTAAGAAAATTTAAAAACTTTAAATTCGGTTTACACCGTTTCCTTAACTTACATATACATTATATACAACGAACATAATATACAAAACATACAAAAATACAAAAAGAGGCGGAAATGATGACCTTATTGTTTATGGATTGAGGATACTGACCAACGAAAAGCTGAAAGGAGATGAAGGTAGAATGTTTAGAGAGCCGACAGACGGAGCAACTTGGGAACAAATAAAAAACCAGCTTCTAAAAGACTTGCAGTCAAACAGAACCTGTGGAGGGATTTTCAATTTTGCTAGAAATACTAAAGTAAGTAATTTAAGTGAACTTTTCAATATATTTACTAAAGTTAAATATGAAATAAACGAATTATATAAATGTAATTATAAGATGTAAGAAGAACGTCAATATATAATCCTAATTGTGTAGATGACTTAATGATTAAAAAAATAGATGGACCAATAAGGGCCCATATAGGCGAAGATGAAACTTTGAATAGTATAATGGCAAAATATACGAAACTTCAACTTCAACTGTATAATACTAGAGCAATAGCATTTGGTCATAGAACACACTCAAAAAATAAAGATTTTGCAAAAATAAGTAGGCAAACACCAAAGAAGGTTTGGCAGGATTTCATGCCGCATAATAGCGGATTTCAAAAGAAAAACAATTTTAATTATAATTTTCCAACGCCAAAAAATAATAGATTTCAAAATAATAATCAAATATCAAGTAATAGTAGATTCCAAAATAGGAACAACATCAGTAATAGGTTTCAGAAAGGATCTGGTCATATTAGAAATTATCACAATAAACAGCAGTCAGGTTTTTCAAACCAGAGAAAATATGATCAGAATATGGAGATTGTTATATAAAACAACGCCGAGGGAATTATTGCGAAGAAGGACCGGAGCTAATGGAAATAGGCACCGTTCATCGGGAAAGCAAAGTAAATTTTCTGATACTGTCTCAAAATCCAACTTGCCTGTAATGACAATGTCAATAGGGAAACAGAGAATTAGAGGCTTTATAGATACAGGTTCTACAACTAGTGTAATAAAACGATAAATAAAACAATCAGATATCGAACCTTGAATGGCTTTAGTGAAATATGTTCTCAATTGGTTACACCTTTTCCCAAGAGATTTTGTTGTTTGGGAACACTCAGTTGGAAAATTGCTAATTTTCAAAATGAAACTTGAATATGTAGAAATCCTAGATAATAAAGTTTTTTTCGAAAAATGTACTACCCTTTTTAAAACTAATAATATATGTTCCCTCGAACCAATTACACGAGAATAAATATTAATTTTAGCCACTTGAATGATGAGGAGACAGAAACAATTATGAATCTTTTGAACGATTTTAAAGATATATTTTATATCCAAGGTGATAAACTTTCGGCAACAACCGAAATAGAACACCAAATTGTTACTGATACTGAAAAACCTCTTTATTCAAAGATATACCGTTACCCCCAAATCCACAAAAATGAAATCAGAAGACGGGTAGATGAAATGTTAAAAGAAAATTAAAAAATTATCAGAGACAGCAACTCGTCATATAATAGCTCCTTATGGATTGTGCCCAAGAAAACTAATAACTCGGGGGCGAAAAAATGACGTATAGTTGTAGACTACAGGAAGTTAAACGAGCATACAATTGAGGTCAAATATCCGATACCAAATCTGAATAGCTTACTAGATAGGTTGGGTAGAGCTCAATATTTTTCGACTGTAGACTTGGCGAAAGGTTTCGAGTTCGTCAGAATGCCTTTTGGTCTACGAAACCATATTAACAAAACCTGTGTCGTTTATATGGATGATATCCTTATTGTTGGAATTCGATTAATATTACTCAAACCAAACACTACTTTTAACTACTGTACCAATTTTTATTATTCTTTCTTCTTATATACTATTTTAACAGAACACTTAGCTATAATTTGTTAATAATAATTTTATTGCAATTTGATATGTCAACCAAAAATTATTTAAATGGTTATTGAACTAAAATAAGAAATTAAGCAAAAAGAAAACGGTTAATGAACTAACAAAGTTAACTGTAAGCAAAATTATATTTTTTTGGTTTAATAAGGTTAAGAAACTAAAAATGCTATTGATAGTGATTTTTTTTTGTTGATATATTTTTTATGTTTAGTATGTTTGTCTGTATATGTGTATGTGTGTTCAAACATTCTCCCCCGCGTTGAACAGCCGTTCAACAAGAGTGTATGTCCTCAACATCTACATTGAATTCAGGCCTCCTCCTAGGCGTTGGTGCATCAGAATTTCCCAACGTGGATGTTTTCATTCCTCGAAGTTTTATTACTGCTATGACCAATGTGATGATACTCAGGACGTATGCAAGATACCCGATTGTATAAGAGTGTGTTTGATGACTATTAAATTTGTTAGTGAGCTCCATAATCTCATTCTCCTGTAGAATTTTGTGTAAGGACTCTAATTGCTGCAAATTTGTTTCCTATAACGCTTCAACATTGCTGGAATTTGATTGGGTATTAGACGGCAAGGAAATAAGAGGTTGTATCAGTGACATGTTAGTATCAAGGCTTGTGTATGAAGATCGTACTACAGCTGATGAGGTTTGTTTACCGTTTATGGTGACAGAGTCGTGTCGTAGTATGCATTCTGGTTCTAGAGTTAGTAATTCTGAACCTGTTATTTGGATTGGAATTATTTCCTTATTATATATTGCGGTGACCTGTGAAATCCATTCGGAGTTAACCTTTTCAATGTTGCATGTGAGTGCAGTTTTGTTGTTAAATAACTGAATGTCGCATGAACACATCTCAGATTCGTAGGTGTAACGAATTTGAATGTTTGTGCAAAGGAAGATATCTGAAGTCAATACCTCACATGTGCTCAATTTATGAGCCGACAGAACTATGAACTCCTTCGATCAGTGTTGATTCCCAGAATGTTGGTGCATGGTTTAATTGATACCAGTGTATTGTTGACAGCATTTGGAACAGGAGTTATATAAAATAGTTTAAAGTCTTCATGATCGATCAGTGGAGGCGTGACTTTGAAGATAGCATGTTGGCAAGTCAGACTGCCCTTTAGTTCCATGAGCTTATATAGACTGAGTAGATCATTCCCAGATGTGACTGGAAGTCTAAGTAGAAGAGACAAATGATCCTTTATTTGACTGAGTGCATTTTCTAGCTGCTGTGGAGATAGAAGTAGTGGATTGATTTTCCCGTGGTGAGTGTCGATGAGAATGTCAAGAATTGATGATTGTATTTTGAATAAGTTGTTTGCCATTAAGTTCAATTCCAAAATTGCAGATGTAAACAGTTGCGAGAGTTGTAATTGAACTATTGTATTGTTTATTTGGTTTACTGAATGTGCGTAAATATTTACCTCCCTTTTTATATGGTCGAATTTGTCCATTGTTATGAGTTGGTTTTGCTTTATGATGTTAATAGTTGAGTCCACAACTGATGTTTGGTTTTTTAGTAATTTTAGTAAGTATGACAAATTTTTTTGAACCTTGATTACTGTATTTGACATATGTTTAGCGCATTCAGAGTTCAATACACCAAATAACGAATTTGCTATGTTTCCAACGATGTCTACAGCTTCTCTTTTGCTTCTTATAAGTCGATTTTCTAGCTGTAGGTCAATTTCCATATTTCTAAAATGGCTTAACATCTTAAAACATACTGTACTTGGTCTCATTAATTGACAAAGGGTTTGCAAGTTGTGTTTTTGATGAATGTAGAGGTTTCATCCCAGTATGGGATTAAGTCATAATAAACGACGATCTCTCATTCAGAGTTTGAACGAGTGACCATGCCAAACTGTTCAAAGTGGAGAGCCAATCCTTTTTTAAATCTCTCATTTGTAATCGAAATTCCAAACACCAATTGAAACATAAGCAACAAGTCTGGCAAAGTTAAGCTGAGGTGAGGTTTTATATATTTTGGTCGTTTGGTTTTAGGTTCGTCATCGGCCTCTGGAACGTCTTCTTTAGTTACTTCAGGCTTATTACTTGTAGTTTCGATTCTTACATTAGTGCATGATTTGTTCCATTTATGTCGTTGTTGAAGTTCCTGTAGGTGGTATTCTGCAGACCACCTTTTCCAGAATTGGTATTTTATGTGCGAAATTAATTTCCAGTGAAATAGCCCAGATATCTTAAGGGTTTTTGCTTTGCTGCCCACTTGTGACGTTAATGCCCTACCGATAAGAAAGTGACCAGGGGTTAATGCTTTAAGGCTGTCTGGATCATTTGATAACGGTGTAAGTGGACGTGAGTTCAAGGTCGCTTCGATCTCAATGACCACTGTTTCTAATTCCTCATGTGTTAGTGTTTCCGTTGGGGCACTACGTAACAAAAGGTGTTTAGCGGATTTTAAAGCCGCTTCCCATAAACCTCCAAAGTGGGGTGCTCTTGGTGGGATAAAATGAACGTGTAAGCCCTTAGAACTGGAGGCTGACATAATTTTTTCCTGAGATTTATTCGCATATATCGACTCGGATAATTCCGATAAGCTGTTTTTTACTCCGACGAAATTTGTAGCGTTGTCACAATATATATTCTAACAGTGACCGCGACATGCAATAAAGCGTTTAAGAGCCCCAATGAAAGCCTCAGTGGTCAGATCCGCTACAAGCTCTAGATGAACTGCCTTTGTTGCCAAACAGCATAACATAGCTATATACGCCTTGGTTTGTCTTTTTCCCCTTACCTTGTGATGTACCCAAAAGGGACTACAATAGTCTACACCAGAATTGATAAATGGCAGGCAGTATTCTTGGTTCTGGCAAATTTCCCATTGTTTGTTGACATAGTTGTGGTCGGGCTCTAGTGCACCTTATGCATTTTTGAACAACTGATCTTGCTGTTATTTTTCCTTTTATTGGCCAAAATCGTTGTCTTATAGTATTTAGAATAGCTTGGGATCCGCAGTGTTTGTTGTCCACATGTGTTAAGTGAACTATTTTTGCCAATTGGTTGGCTCTTTTGAAGTTGTTGTATGTCTACTGCAAAATCGGAAAATTGTATTGCTCGGATAATTAAATACAGTGAACCGTCTAGTTCCTTAGGAGTTAGTGATATATGCTTTGGTCGGTGTCCGGAGGACTTTTTGGAGTTTATTGTGAATCTGAGAACATATGCCAAAATTCTTTGCAAAGTCATAAATTAATTATTGTGCTGAATTGAATATATGAAATCGTTGCTTGCTTTTAGTGTTGTTGCCATAATTACCCTTTTCATTTCAGTGTTATTGGTACTGCTTGGTTGAGGTGAGAATTTTGGGGGCCATAACATCTCTTTTCCATGAAGATACATTGGTTCATGGACCCATAATCTATTTGCAGGCAGATTGGTTGGTTGGAGTCCTCGAGATAGTATGTCGGCAGGATTATCCTTTGATTTCACGTAACGCCATTGTTCTGCTAGTGTTAGTGATTGAATAGTTGATATTCTATTTGCAACAAATTGTGATTTAATCCAGGATAACACAATTTCGGAATCTGTTATCATGAATCAATCAGGAATATTGGCTGATTTTGCAGATTTAAGTCAGCCGTGATTCTATGGGCAAGTTGCGATGCTAAGACTGCCGCACATAGGAGGAGTCGGTTGTGAAGACAAATTTTGGCATACGAAATCGGAGTAGAATTGAAAACAGCTCGCTTTGCACTGTAGGACCGATGCGCATCAAATCATTTAGCGAATACCCGGTTGAGGATTTTGCTGATGCGTCAAACACCACTCTAAGTTTTGTTGACGTGCTATCGGGTTTGAGGATACAATAATGTGGAATAAAATATCTTGGATTAGGTATCTCTTGTATATTAACTTTTGCATGTGGCCCAACTTCTAATATTCTCTCATAAATTCGGTGTATTCACGTCGGATAAATTAGTGCTTTTGAAGACGTATGCCATTTGGTGTGATTGTCCCAATGCTGATGGGTTTTCCCTGAATGGAATGTTGACAATAAAGCGGCCATTTGAGTCCGTCTGCACATGTTGATTGAAGTGTGCCTCGCATAAACCTTCTGCTGGAGATAGTGTCTTATCGCATGATTCTACCTCATCAAGTTTCCGTAGCTGTTCAATTGTCTTTTCTAATGAAGTTTCACTGCAGAAGACTGCACATGTTACTGTTTCAGGACGCGAAGTTGTTTGTTGTTTGATAAGTCCTTCAACAATCCACCCAAGTGAAGTATTTTGCAATATGGGATGACCATTTTCGAATCTCAAGGTACTAGGCTGTATTAGACCAAAATAGAACTCCGCACCAAGAAGCATATCTATTTTTCCTTGGATGTTGAAGGTCCTTTGGAATTTTCAGCTTAGAAGTATCAATACCTTGACTTGGCTGTGCTGGTATAATTGCTGGTAATATAAATGCCTCTAAAGAGGTCGAAAATTTCTTATTTCTAGGAATCATTTTCATGCTAGCACGATGATGCGCTCGTTTTTGTAGACTTCCAACTCCATCAATAGACAAGGCGGCTTCTGATGTTGAAAGTGATAAGCTTTTGATTAGCCGTTCAGTTACAATTATTAACTTGTGAACCTGAATCTAGTACGGCTCTAAATTCATCCGACCTTCCATTTGCACCTTTATTGATAACTCTTGCTGTAGCCAAAATTACAATCTTCTGGTTATCTGCGGCAGCTGAAAAAACGGCAGATGTAGAAACGGCGTCTGCATCGTTGGGAGTTTCATCGCGTCTTATATGTGTGCCTTGATTATATGTCTTTTGTGTGTTTTTCGATAAATGCAATAATGTATTGTGTTTATTATTACATTTTCTAAATTTACTGTAAGTGCACGTCTTGGCCACATGATGAGACTTGAAATAGTTTACACACCGTTTCTGTTGTTGCACCCATTTGAGCCTTTCACTTTCAGTCATTGCCATGAATTGCTTACTATGATAAATACGGTGTTTACCATTGTTGCACAGTTTGCAATTGATATTATCCTCCACTGATGTTATGGAAGAAACAACCCTGTTTGAACTCTGGTGGACAGCTGATTTTTGTTCAATTGACTCCATTGATTTAAACTGCATCTCCAAAAATGAAAATAGTTCTTTAATTGTTGGCACTTCCTCTGGCCTTAACAATGACTGCATAAACCGAATGTAAAGTGTTTGATCCAGTTTTTTCTTAGGACTTTGTGTCGATATCTAAATTGTAAAGTGCTAGCATGCATTCTTTTGTTGTGTCATGTATAGCCTTGATAGATGCAGGAATTAATGTTCCCTTTGGTTGATTTAGGATTTTTTCTACTAACGTGGCCACTAGTATTCGTTTATTATTGTATCGCTCTTGAAGAAGCATCCACGCAGTTTTGTAATTTTCTTCAGTCAAGGTTAGGTGACTTATAAGTTTGCTAGCCTCCCCTGACAAATTGCTTTTAAGGTACCACATCTTTTGAACCTTTGGGAGAGGTTGCTTATCCACCATTTCCAAGAAAATTTCATAGAACTGACGCCACTTCATACAGTCACCATTAAATTGCGGTACTATTACTTTTGGCAGCGGTAACGAGGTGTGCGCTTCTGAAATACTTCCGACATGTGGTGTGCAGAAGATGTTTTCTCTGTTTTTTTGTGCTGATACTGCAAGTTTTACAAGATAGTCTTGAACCAAATCTTCCAGCTCGTTGTATTCAGTTTGTTTTAGTCGCAACTTTGATGGATCTTCACTCTGCTCCCACATGTTGTCATATAAATCTTCAATTTGGCTCCATAATTTTCATATCGTCTCTGATTTGAGTTGATAAAATTATTTTGGCTGACCTTCTTCTAGCGATTTCAAACCATGTAGCAAGCGATTTAAAGCCGAAATGCGTACAGTTATTTTTCTGACTATGCCATGAGTTGGTTGCAGCTCTACTTCAATGTGGTCTGTTGTTAGAATTTCTGGTGTCTTTTCTCGCATAGCTGGAACTGGTTTTGTACTTGCAACCCTTAATTTTGTTAATTGGGAATTAATGTACTCAATCGTTGCGCTGTGCTTTTCGCCAGTGATTTTGTACAAATCCTTGAGAACATAAAGATCTTGCTCTGACAGCGTGGCTTCATAACGAATTTTATTTTCTATCTTGTCAAACGTTTGCCATATATAAAAAAGCTTACTTCGTTTGGTTCTATAGAAATCTTCGATTCTTCTTTCGAGGGGGGCTTTTTTATATCCGAAATGATTCTTTCAATTTCGTTTGCCCGCCCTTCTTGCTGCATCATAAGATCCTGAATGGTTGCCATTGTGATTTTATTGATGTTAAGCTAACGACTGCAGTTACCTTATAATGTCTGAAATGCCAATGAAGATACGGATGGATAGGACTGTAATGCTTGTTGAGGTGTGTGGACTGAGCGTGTCCTGATGGCAATGATATTGTCCTGGCTTCGGCTGTGTTCAAATTTGTGTATTGATGGCTTGCTGGAACTATTGTCCTAGCTGAAGCAAAACTCTGCTGAATCAAAACACTGCTGATGTCCTGCCTTCGGTTGCGTTTTCTGAGTTCCTAACCACTGGTGGGTGCAAACTTTAAACTAGGGTCACCAAAAATGTTGGAATTCGATTAATATTACTCAAATCAAACACATGAATTTGGTCTGTATTGATCTTTTTTTTTTTGCCCCTTTAAGCACTTGAAACTTAAAGGATGATGAGCACAATAATTAAAACAAAAGAATCTTTTTTAACTACTGTACCAATTTTTATTTTTCTTTCTTCTTATATACTATTTTAAAAGAACACTTAAGCTAAAACTTGTTAATAATAATTTTATTGCAATTTGATATGTCAACCAAAAA
This sequence comes from Trichopoda pennipes, assembly GCA_030448955.1. Taxonomy (NCBI): domain Eukaryota; kingdom Metazoa; phylum Arthropoda; class Insecta; order Diptera; family Tachinidae; genus Trichopoda; species Trichopoda pennipes. The sequence continues at coordinate 3,870,180 of JASKUP010000004.1, read as the reverse complement.
AAGTGCAACGCTACTATAATTCATAAAGAAAAATTATTTAAATGGTTATTGAACTAAAATAAGAAATTAAGCAAAAAGAAAACGGTTAATGAACTAACAAAGTTAATTGTAAGCAAAATTATATTTTTTTTATTTAATAGGGCTAAGAAACTAAAAATGCTATTGATAGTGTTTTTTTTTTGTTTATATATTTTTTTATGTTTAGTATGTTTGTCTGCATATGTGTATGTATGTTCAAACACTTATATTTAGTACTTCGTTGACAGAACATGTTAGCAATATTTGGAACATATTTCAAACTTTAAGCAGGGCAAAACTAAAGATACAAACTGACAAATGCGAATTCCTACAAAAGAAAACTCAGTTTTTGGGTCATGTCTTAACGACTAATGGAATCAAACCAGACCCGAGTAAAATATTAATTTACGAAAGCTTAAGCTTCCAACTACCGAAAAACAAATAAAATCATTTTTAGGAACGACCGGATTTTTTCGAAAATTTATCCACAATCACGCTAAAACTGTTTACCCAAATGATGTCTAAGGAAAAACGAAAAAATAGAAACAAATGATCCCAGCTATATATTACAGCCTTTGAAAAACTCAAAGAACTCATTAGAAATTCGCCCATATTAAGATACCCAAATTTCAATAAACGTTTCAGAATTGTTACAGATGCAAGTAACAACGCAACCCAGTAGCAAATGCATCGCGAATGTTAAATAGACACGAAACCAGCTATGCAACAATTGAGAAAGAATTGCTAGCAATAGTAGTGCAAAATATTTTAGGACTTATATCTATGGGAAAGAATTTGATTTATAAAGTGACCACCAGCTCTTAAAGTGGCTCGTGAGCAAATATTCTGGGAGAAATGTAAGCCCAAGGTTACATAGATATCTTGTCGATTTGGGAAAATATCAATTTAAAATAAAGTATATTAAGCGAAAGTGCAATTACATTGCCGATTTCCTCAGTAGAATCGATGTCGATACAAATGAAATAAATACATTGAAACCAATTCGAGAAGATTTTGTACATAGTGGAGAAACAAATAATGAAACAGCATCTTTGGAAGTGCAAACGAGACACTCACCGGAAGAAGACTTTGATGATGGTTTAGGGATTTTGGATACTGTCATCAATCGCATTAAAGTTTATTGTTGTCGGCGAAAAAGAGACTCATATTAAAAGAGTTTTTGGCAACAAGCGAATTTTTATAGATAGAAATGACATTGAGTAGGAAAATGTGCCCAATATTTTGAGGAGAGAAATCCCCAAAGGTAAAATTGGAGTATACTCTGAATTAAGTGACCATGAGTCCTATAAAGTACAATTATGTTTGATAAGAGAATTCCCTGATAGAAATACATACAAAATAATCAAATGTTCTTACTTTGCTAGAGACATGGAGGACGAGAATGCATTGAATAAAAATATAGCTCTTTTTCATAAATACGAAAGCAGACATTCAGTAATTCTGGCTACATATGAAAATAGCAAGCACAACCCAAATTTAAAATTAGCAATACATAAGGTAATAAATAATTGCCACATTTGTTCATCAGCAAAGTATGATAGGAATCCAATCAAAAAGAAGTTCCAAAGAACTGAAACACATTCATCTGTAAACGAAATAGTACGTGTCGTTTATGATTTTTATAGATAAATTTTCAAAACATGCTGCCTGTTTTCACATGCCAGATAGGAATAGTACAACTATAGTACAAAAACGTAGAGAATTTTCGACAACCATGTTAAAATACGGTGTTTACCATTGTTGCACAGTTTGCAATTGATATTATCCTCCACTGATGTTATGGAAGAAACAACCCTGTTTGAACTCTGGTGGACAGCTGATTTTTGTTCAATTGACTCCATTGATTTAAACTGCATCTCCAAAAATGAAAATAGTTCTTTAATTGTTGGCACTTCCTCTGGCCTTAACAATGACTGCATAAACCGAATGTAAAGTGTTTGATCCAGTTTTTTCTTAGGACTTTGTGTCGATATCTAAATTGTAAAGTGCTAGCATGCATTCTTTTGTTGTGTCATGTATAGCCTTGATAGATGCAGGAATTAATGTTCCCTTTGGTTGATTTAGGATTTTTTCTACTAACGTGGCCACTAGTATTCGTTTATTATTGTATCGCTCTTGAAGAAGCATCCACGCAGTTTTGTAATTTTCTTCAGTCAAGGTTAGGTGACTTATAAGTTTGCTAGCCTCCCCTGACAAATTGCTTTTAAGGTACCACATCTTTTGAACCTTTGGGAGAGGTTGCTTATCCACCATTTCCAAGAAAATTTCATAGAACTGACGCCACTTCATACAGTCACCATTAAATTGCGGTACTATTACTTTTGGCAGCGGTAACGAGGTGTGCGCTTCTGAAATACTTCCGACATGTGGTGTGCAGAAGATGTTTTCTCTGTTTTTTTGTGCTGATACTGCAAGTTTTACAAGATAGTCTTGAACCAAATCTTCCAGCTCGTTGTATTCAGTTTGTTTTAGTCGCAACTTTGATGGATCTTCACTCTGCTCCCACATGTTGTCATATAAATCTTCAATTTGGCTCCATAATTTTCATATCGTCTCTGATTTGAGTTGATAAAATTATTTTGGCTGACCTTCTTCTAGCGATTTCAAACCATGTAGCAAGCGATTTAAAGCCGAAATGCGTACAGTTATTTTTCTGACTATGCCATGAGTTGGTTGCAGCTCTACTTCAATGTGGTCTGTTGTTAGAATTTCTGGTGTCTTTTCTCGCATAGCTGGAACTGGTTTTGTACTTGCAACCCTTAATTTTGTTAATTGGGAATTAATGTACTCAATCGTTGCGCTGTGCTTTTCGCCAGTGATTTTGTACAAATCCTTGAGAACATAAAGATCTTGCTCTGACAGCGTGGCTTCATAACGAATTTTATTTTCTATCTTGTCAAACGTTTGCCATATATAAAAAAGCTTACTTCGTTTGGTTCTATAGAAATCTTCGATTCTTCTTTCGAGGGGGGCTTTTTTATATCCGAAATGATTCTTTCAATTTCGTTTGCCCGCCCTTCTTGCTGCATCATAAGATCCTGAATGGTTGCCATTGTGATTTTATTGATGTTAAGCTAACGACTGCAGTTAACTTATAATGTCTGAAATGCCAATGAAGATACGGATGGATAGGACTGTAATGCTTGTTGAGGTGTGTGGACTGAGCGTGTCCTGATGGCAATGATATTGTCCTGGCTTCGGCTGTGTTCAAATTTGTGTATTGATGGCTTGCTGGAACTATTGTCCTAGCTGAAGCAAAACTCTGCTGAATCAAAACACTGCTGATGTCCTGCCTTCGGTTGCGTTTTCTGAGTTCCTAACCACTGGTGGGTGCAAACTTTAAACTAGGGTCACCAAAAATGTTGGAATTCGATTAATATTACTCAAATCAAACACATGAATTTGGTCTGTATTGATCTTTTTTTTTTTGCCCCTTTAAGCACTTGAAACTTAAAGGATGATGAGCACAATAATTAAAACAAAAGAATCTTTTTTAACTACTGTACCAATTTTTATTTTTCTTTCTTCTTATATACTATTTTAAAAGAACACTTAAGCTAAAACTTGTTAATAATAATTTTATTGCAATTTGATATGTCAACCAAAAAAAGTGCAACGCTACTATAATTCATAAAGAAAAATTATTTAAATGGTTATTGAACTAAAATAAGAAATTAAGCAAAAAGAAAACGGTTAATGAACTAACAAAGTTAATTGTAAGCAAAATTATATTTTTTTTATTTAATAGGGCTAAGAAACTAAAAATGCTATTGATAGTGTTTTTTTTTTGTTTATATATTTTTTTATGTTTAGTATGTTTGTCTGCATATGTGTATGTATGTTCAAACACTTATATTTAGTACTTCGTTGACAGAACATGTTAGCAATATTTGGAACATATTTCAAACTTTAAGCAGGGCAAAACTAAAGATACAAACTGACAAATGCGAATTCCTACAAAAGAAAACTCAGTTTTTGGGTCATGTCTTAACGACTAATGGAATCAAACCAGACCCGAGTAAAATATTAATTTACGAAAGCTTAAGCTTCCAACTACCGAAAAACAAATAAAATCATTTTTAGGAACGACCGGATTTTTTCGAAAATTTATCCACAATCACGCTAAAACTGTTTACCCAAATGATGTCTAAGGAAAAACGAAAAAATAGAAACAAATGATCCCAGCTATATATTACAGCCTTTGAAAAACTCAAAGAACTCATTAGAAATTCGCCCATATTAAGATACCCAAATTTCAATAAACGTTTCAGAATTGTTACAGATGCAAGTAACAACGCAACCCAGTAGCAAATGCATCGCGAATGTTAAATAGACACGAAACCAGCTATGCAACAATTGAGAAAGAATTGCTAGCAATAGTAGTGCAAAATATTTTAGGACTTATATCTATGGGAAAGAATTTGATTTATAAAGTGACCACCAGCTCTTAAAGTGGCTCGTGAGCAAATATTCTGGGAGAAATGTAAGCCCAAGGTTACATAGATATCTTGTCGATTTGGGAAAATATCAATTTAAAATAAAGTATATTAAGCGAAAGTGCAATTACATTGCCGATTTCCTCAGTAGAATCGATGTCGATACAAATGAAATAAATACATTGAAACCAATTCGAGAAGATTTTGTACATAGTGGAGAAACAAATAATGAAACAGCATCTTTGGAAGTGCAAACGAGACACTCACCGGAAGAAGACTTTGATGATGGTTTAGGGATTTTGGATACTGTCATCAATCGCATTAAAGTTTATTGTTGTCGGCGAAAAAGAGACTCATATTAAAAGAGTTTTTGGCAACAAGCGAATTTTTATAGATAGAAATGACATTGAGTAGGAAAATGTGCCCAATATTTTGAGGAGAGAAATCCCCAAAGGTAAAATTGGAGTATACTCTGAATTAAGTGACCATGAGTCCTATAAAGTACAATTATGTTTGATAAGAGAATTCCCTGATAGAAATACATACAAAATAATCAAATGTTCTTACTTTGCTAGAGACATGGAGGACGAGAATGCATTGAATAAAAATATAGCTCTTTTTCATAAATACGAAAGCGGACATTCAGTAATTCTGGCTACATATGAAAATAGCAAGCACAACCCAAATTTAAAATTAGCAATACATAAGGTAATAAATAATTGCCACATTTGTTCATCAGCAAAGTATGATAGGAATCCAATCAAAAAGAAGTTCCAAAGAACTGAAACACATTCATCTGTAAACGAAATAGTACGTGTCGTTTATGATTTTTATAGATAAATTTTCAAAACATGCTGCCTGTTTTCACATGCCAGATAGGAATAGTACAACTATAGTACAAAAACGTAGAGAATTTTCGACAACCATGTTAAAATTTTTTTAGATACAGAAAGAATTGACTTCCTAATAATCATATTGGGAATTCCGATGTAGAAAGGTTAAATAATACCATAACTGAGAAAATAAGAGCATTAAATCTTAAAGAACAATTACCAAGAGAAACACAAATAATAAAAGCTATACATTTTTATAAAAACAACTACCACAGTACGATAAAATGTACCCCTTGTGATGTGGTTAATAACAAAATAAATTTTGAAATAATAAAGGAAAGAATGGAGAAGTATTAAGAAAATTTGAATGAAAAAAAAATCTAATTAGAGAATTTTGTGGAGAGAATAGGGAGGAAGACTAATTAAAAAAAATTGAAGGGCTATACGACATAAAGGACAGCTGAAGTATAGAAAACATCTCTTAAGAAATGTTCACGAAACTAGCATTAAAAGACCACTTAAATTTTCAGACCCTGGTAACCGCCAGGTTCGGACGGGAGGATTTTAAAAAACCAGCCAGCTACCAGAGAACAATGGCCATATCGACATAAAGATTGGCGAAGTTGAAATAGTTAATACTACTAACATAGTAAAACACATCGTAAATATTTTAGAAATGATGGAAATTCTTAATATTTTAGAGGAAAATAATAAAATTGTAGATATAAGTAATAGGGAAATCCTTTTGTAAAAGATACAGAATATACATAAAATATTTTAACTATAAAACTAAAACAACAAAGGGAAAAGATACGTTTAATAAATATCATCGGCACAGTAAAAAATTGCTGTACGGAACAATAGACGATGACGATAGGACCCAAATTATGGATCATATCACCACAGTTGAAGAAAATAATAGGAACATCATTAGGACAGTAAACAATCAAATTATTATCAATGATTCGTTTAATAAATCACTTAATAACCTTCTAGTTCAGGATAGAAATAGTATAACATCTTCTTTTGAGCAAATCAGAAAAAGTACTAATGAAAAACCAGTGCCCTAGTTTGTGACTTCAACGGTGCTACTATGGCCAGCACCACGAGATAATAGCTAGTGCGCAAGGGAAATACCCAGAAAATCGTAAATTGTGAAGGGTAATAACCACTAGAACACAATTTAATGCCGCTCTGGTCACCCCCACTAACGACTATAAGCGCGAACCAGGCTGGGTAAAAGCCACTGCCCAATTTGTGACCTCATAGTATTTGCCCAAAATACTCAGAAATATTTTCAAAATATTACCTGTTACGGCTGGATTATGGTCTTTGGTTTGTTCTGACGGCAAGCGGGACATTTAGAGCCAGAGCTTCTCTGACTGTGGTTTGATATGTCACTATCTTCGAGGCAAATTGTCCTTGGTATCTTCGCTTGCTCCCGTTCAACGTTGCAGCGAAACTTACAGCGCGTTTCCCCGTTTTTTTTTCTGTTTGCTGTTCATTCGTCTAGCGTCTTGTTCTCTTGGTGGCGACGTCTGTAATAAAATGATAGAGAAGAAAAGACGGGTGATTAGTCATGGTGATGATGAGGTTTGAGTTCACTCAAATGCGCATTTCATTCTTTGTCAATTTCTTCTTCCCGAGACGCACACTTACCGGAGATAAAAACCCCTTAACAATATAGGGTCCTCCGTATTTAGGTGCGACGTTGGCTGCAAAGTTATCGCTAGCCCTAGAGAGGGGGTCCTGTCATACCCATACCCGGTCACCTATTTCTAGTTTCCATCTCTAGCGACGTAGTTTAGAATAATGTTGTTGGTTTTCCCCAGATTTCTGCGGACAATAGTGAACACCTCCTCCGGTTCCTGGCCCTGACCACCGGGATCGGAGTTTCGTGCCCCCGTGCCTAGAGTAACTTTATATAAAGGGTACTAGGTAGTCGCGGTTCTCGTCCAATGCTGTGAGTAGTCCTTCTTTGTGAAAAAGATTAGTTAGTTTGTATATTTCTGGTCCTGTGTAAATAAAGGTGTGCCGTCGTGTTGTATCGGCTGTCTCTTTGTCATCTCTATTTCTATTCTTAGTGTTGTATTTTCTAAGTAGTTTATCGATGGTAGTGGTTTTGTAGCCGTTATTCATAGCTATGGCGTAGATTGTGTCGAGTTCCCTCCTGTACTTATCTGGAGTAAGTGGAATTATCCCAAGCCTGTGCATCATATGTCTAAACGCTGCTAGTTTGTGTTGGGTAGGGTGGTTTGAGGTGTTGTGGATGGTAGTGTCCGTTGTTGTTGGTTTTCTATAGATGTCGAATGTTAAATAGTCATTTCCTCGTGTTATAGTGATGTCAGGATAATGTAAATTTCTATCTTGTTCTTTATCTTATCATGAATTGTGTTTAAGTTTTCTAGAATGTGTTCGCCGTTGTGTTGCTCGAGGATGCATATAATGTCATCTACGTATCTATAGTAATGAGTTATTTTGTGTTTTTCTATGAGTGTTTTACGTGTAGTGATTCGAGATGTTGCATGAAAATTTCCATGAAGATTGCGGAAGTTGGGTTTCCCATACCGAGTCCGTCAGGTAATTTGTGAAAGTTGTTATTGAATTTAAAGTAGTTCTGTTTTATTATCGTTTTTGCAATATCTATAATATAAGCGATGTATTGGCTTTCGTACAAATTGTCTAGTGTGTTGCGTAGAATATCTAAGGTTTCATGTGTTGGTATTGAAGTATATAGATCCTTGATATCAAAGGAAACGAGTCGCGTGTTTTCGGTTATTTTGATGTCCTTAAGTTTATCAATGAGGTCTTGTGTATTACGTATAGTATATGTGTTTTGTAAATTTATCCTTTCCTTAAGTACGCTGGTGAGGTGTTTAGGACCACCGACGCTCAAAGCACAACCAAAAATACACAAGGAAAACATACCAATGAGACCCATTATAAACTACAGACCTGCACCGGTATACCACCTAGCTAAACACCTCACCATCCTCAAGACAGACCAAGCCACGGTTAAAGGGAAATTTGACAGAATTGATGAACAAATAGGACAAATATACAAATAGGACAAAAACATGATACGAAAGAATTTAGCGCATTTTTGTATGGCTCTGTATTCAATTAATAATTATAGCAGCAAATTTACAACGCTTGCAATCTAACATATTGCTTCTGACTCCAACGCAACTGCAACAAGAAGAAATTGTGAGATTTCATCTCCCTGAATCACTTGAATTGAAACAAGAAGATACTATACAACTGTACAAGCTGATGAAGGTCAAAGGAGAACTCACAAAAAACACAATATTTTTCATCACGTTACCATTGATTGAATGAAAACAGCTTGAAATATTTAACCTCACCGCAATACTGCGCTGGGTTAATAACGCACTGGTAGCAATAAAGACATATTCAGTTCTCATGGCCATTAATTCTGTCAACGATCAATATGTGGTAATGAGTGGCGCCGAATTTAGTTCCTGCACAATAACAATGAAAAAATTCTACGTGTACCCTAAAATGCAAATCCAATATGAGCAAGGTGGGACAACATGCTCTTGTGAAATGAATCTATTTCATAACAAGAGGCAAGCAGACTGCCCACGGCAACAAGTGAAAAACAGTGCCATGTGGACTGCTCTTTGGCATAAAAACCAAATGGATCTACGCCATGCAAGCTCTATCCCGGACAACGGTTGTGTGCAATAAAGAAATAAGACAATTTACGCTCGAAGGATCAGGTTTACTCAGCCTGGGGCCTGAATGCATCTTTAAAAAGAAATTCATGTCAGTGCGTGGACAACAGGCAATATTCAGCTTTGTTAAGACTTCATTTACTAGGCTTTGGGTAATTAGGAAACAACAGCATTCAGAACGTTTAAAACCATTATTTAATGAAATACATATAACCAAGTACATGACACAAATTCAAAATCTGACAACCCTTCAAACCTCGTTAGCTGCACCAGAAATCCTTCAGCTTCCAAATAAGGTCACCATGCACGACTACCATAATACGAGCAATGGTTACTCATCATTTATCCTTATTGGTTGTATTTTTTTATCCTTAGCGATGAGACGAATACGCTAAAGGGCTGCAACACCTATCTCTACCCCAATACCAGAACATCGTACTCATCAAGCTTCATCATCATCAGGTTTTACCGTGCATATTTAGAAAATCAACAAAACTTAGCACAGGATTTACATAGCAACGGATCATACAACCACCTTGTTAGCTCTTCATCTTCAATACGAGCGGCAATCCCAACAATATCAATCCCAACCATGCACCTTAACACAGGCTTTTGAGCTGTGCTCAATGTATACATTACATAATTATACATTAATTATTAATTATACATTAATATTTAAATTCTCATTTTATTTAAGCTTATAAACGTATACCTTTGTGTAGATGTTGTTTTGTTTATTGTTTAAATTGGCATTTTTGAAAGTGAGCGCATTCTTGATTGCCTGCATTTTTGTGTTTTAGACTGCTTCCACAGGTGTATTTAATTACAAAATTATTTGATACCTGCATACTTTGTTTTGTGGGATCTTAACGTAGTTTTATTTTTAATTATAAAATTTAGTACATAAGCTTGAAAATTAGAATAATAAAATAACTCTTTCTCTCACTCGTTTTTTGATCTTAAGAAGAAGTCACATTTTATTTAACAAAAGGCGACTCGGTCAAAGTGCCGTTTGTCACCCAGAAATTTATTCAATTCAGTTTAAGTGCTGAAATTGAACAATTCAAAATTACATTTTGAGGCTACTCGGTCAATGTGCCGTTTGTTTTCATACAAATTCGACAAACGAGTCGAATTAACAAGTAAACTCTAATGTAGAATAAAAAACTTAAATGTGAAAATAATAAATTTCAATATGAGGATAGCTAAAGTAAAAACTAAAAATTTATTCTTACGATTATAATCAATTACAGTATAATCAATATACTGTAAAATTATAGTTTTGCTTAAGTTAAAGGTAAGAACCCAGAAAAACGTAATTGGAGACTTCCGTGTTCCACAATCAATAGCATTTCCCTCGATATCACTGGGAGAAACCGTAAACAATCGAGAAGAGATTTCGAAAAATTTCACAAATTATTATTATTTTGTTGAAATGATTAAAAAAAAACTGTCGCACTGCGTTAGCAGAATATTAGCATTTTCAGAAAAATTTATTTTTGTTTGTCTCAACAATAAAAATTTCAAAACACTTTGATTCCTATGTACGTTTAAAGAATGGAGCAGAAAATGGATATTTCTTAGAAAACCAAAAGGTTTTCGCTGAAAGAATTTATGTAATAAGTTTATTTCTCAAACCAAACTTATTTTTTATGGGTGAAATCACTATAGCTGCTGGCTCAAAAGGTAATTTTCCCACTGAAAATGTGTGGTATCACACAAATACTTACGTTAAATGACAGCCTTTAAAAAGGTTCTTAAGGATTCTTAAAAGCAGAAATGGTACCTCCATAAGAGAACAGAGAGTAAGAGCCTTACAAATTCTTATAGAAGAAAGTTTGCAGAATATTACACCAACAACGTGTGGCAATTGCATTGCAAGCATTTAAAATAAATTTTCTGCAATTTTGAACTTGAAAATAGGTTATATTAATTGTGTTACATTAAATTTAAATAAAAAATGTCATATGTAATAATTATAGTTATTTCACCTTTTTGATATTTTGTGAGCAATTTATTGATATAAAAAATTAAATTTGTTTTTATTTTTATTTTAGTTTTCGATATTTCGGCACACCATTGGAAGACATCTTAAGGAAAAGAAAAAAGTGTATAAATTGTATCAAATCAATCAATAAATGAAAATATTGTTGACAAAAAAATTGAAAATAATCAAAAATTTTTAATTTTACAAATAAAAATTTTTCAAATAAAAACAAATTTTAAAAACAATATGATTTTACACCTACATTCAAACATTTATTTTAAAAAGCCTACATCACAAAAAATTAAAATATTGTTACGTTTATACCTTTTATAAACGTTTTTGTTGTGACTTCTTAATTGCAAAAGAATTAACACCAGTTTTAGAGTTTTTAAATAATAACAATTTTATTATTTACTTTCAACTACACAAAGTTGACACAGTACAATTTACTTAAGAATGCACGTCTTCACTGTTGAGGTTTAATTTACTGATTGATTATCCACTCAGACGCTTCCCCTATTTATACTTGTCCAATTAGATTTTAGAAAATGTAAGAATTTTCTACTCTCCTTGTGTGTATTTTGTTGTTGTAGGTTGTTTATTCATTTTATATGCGCCTGCTTGCCTGTGTGTATAGTTGTTTTTGTTTTTATGCTGATAAGGTTTCTGCTTGGGATTTATTTCAATACATTTGTTGTTGCTTTTGTAAAAAAGGGTTTCTTAGAAAACTACGCCGATGATAAACAACTGTATATTTATTGTTGTAAAATTAGTTTTTGTCTTGCGCGTTTAAATGATAAGCAGCATGCCAGGCAAGGGTAAGCGGCATATCAAATTGTAGTTGTGTGTGTGTGTGTGTCTATAAACTTCTACGCAGTTTGTAACCAGTAGTTTTCCATATTGCTTAATTGTTTTATTTTATTTCTTAGGCAAGACATTTTCGTAACACTGCCGCCCGCTTAAGCCTTTTCGTCCCGAATAGGCTCAATATTCCCTCGGCCATACTTGGCCAGTCGCTCCAGGTGGACCACCTTCATCTTAGACCTCGAACTTTGATATTTCTGTATCCGATAAACCACGTCGTTCAATTTCTTGATCACCTTGTATGGTCCTTCCCAGTGGGTTTGCAGTTTGGGGGACAGTCCTTTTTTCCGTTGTGGGTTATATAGTAGAACCAGTTGTCCTTCTGTAAATCCTTCCGTATTTGCTGCTCGATCATATCTGGCTTTAATTTTATCGCTGGACATTTTGATGCGATTACGGACAAACTCATGGAGCTCGTGCAGGTCTTCTTGTATCTGAGGAACATTTTCATCATCGCCGTTTGCAGGAATCGGTTTAACGCCAAATTCTAAGTCAGCTGGTAGTTTTAGCTCTCTCCCAAATACGACTTTTGCTGGACTACATGATGTTGAATCGTGGATAGCTTATCGGTATGCCAGAAGAAACTTTGGTACATGCTCGTCCCAATCCTTTTGGTGTGTACTGACTACTTTTCTGAGATATTCTTCCAGGGTGCGGTTGAATCTTTCTACCATGCCATCTGACTGAAGATGCAGTGGTGTCGTTCTCGTATTTTTGATCCCATAAATATCGCACATTTCCTTGAATATGGCCGACTCAAAATTTCGTCCCTGATCGGAGTGAAGTTCTGTTGGAACACCGTATCGACACACCCAATTGTTCACAAATTCATCAACAACCGTTTTGGACTCTTGGTTCGGAATGGGATACGCTTCGGGCCACTTGCTGAAATAATCCATTACTACTAGCAGATACCGATTTCCAGCATTACTGACAAGGAATGGGCCTGCGATATCCATTGCTATCCGCTCAAAAGGGGCGCCTGCGTTGTATTGTTGTAGTTTGCCGCGACTTTTCCTTGTTGGACCCTTGGCCCCAATACACTGCTCGCAATTAGCTATCCATTCGGCTACAGATTGTGGGCAGCCTACCCAGTAAAATCGCTGTTTTATCTTTTCTAGCGTTTTTGTTACACCCAGATGGCCACCGCTGGGACCATTATGAAACTGCTGCATTACATCTTTTATCCGGGAACTTGGCACGACGATATAATCCGCTGTAGTTTTTCCATCTGCACTTTCCCAATTTCGATATAAGCAACCATTTACCACTTTAAGGCTATTCCACTGAGCCCAGTATGATTTTGCCAGCGGGCTTTCTGCCGATATTTCATTACGGTCCGGTCTTATGTTCTCTAGCTTGGCCGATATAATTTTTGACAAAATGGGATCCTCTTTTTGGGCCTTAGACCAATCTTCTCCTGTACCAATTTGGATTCGCCTCACATCGATGATGGACTCCTTTTCCTCGGCTTTTGTACAGTGCCTGCATTCTACGTTACACGGGCGTCTTGAAAGGGCATCTGCATTATTGTGTTTTCCGCCTTTCCTGTGCACAATGCTGAAGTCATAGCTCTGCAAACGTTCAATCCAGCGTGCAAGCTGTCCTTCGGGGTTTTTAAACTGCAGCAACCACCGTAATGCGGAGTGATCCGTCCTTATGGTAAAGTGTTGGCCGTATAAGTATTTGTGGTAATGTTTAACACACTCCAGTACGGCTAAAAGCTCCCGTCGTGTTACGCAATAATTCTTTTCGGGCTTGGACAATACTCTGCTATAGTAACCAATTACTTTTTCCGTCCCATTAATTGCCTGAGAAAGCACTCCTCCTATTCCGTAGCCGTATCCAATATAAATTCGTGTCCAGCTATCGGATAGGCGAGGACTGGTGCTGTACACAAAAGCTCCTTTAGCCTTTGAAACGCCTCTTCAGCAGCCCCACTCCAGTGGTATGGTTGCGATTTTCGGGTCAACTCATGCAAGCTGGCAGTCACTTGAGCAAAGTTCGGCACAAATCGCCTGTAGTATGTGCAAAGCCCCAAGAAACTACGTAGCTCGTGAAGATTTTGTGGACGAGGCCAATTCTTTACTGCCAATATTTTATCCTCGTCAGTTGATACGCCTTCTGCTGTTACACGATGCCCCAAGTATTTGACCTCCTTTTGAAACAGCGCACATTTCTTAACACTTAATTTAAGTCCTGCAGCCGCTTTACGCTTGAGAACTTCATCCAGGTTTTTGAGGTGTTCATCAAAGGTCTTTCCCATCACGATTATATCATCCAGATACACTAAACGGGTCTTCCAGTTAAGCCCCTTGAGTACACGTTCCATTAAGCGCTCAAAAGTAGCTGGGGCATTGCAGGGTCCAAATGGCATTACTTTAAACTGCCACAATCCATTTTTTGCGCTGAAGGCAGTTTTCTCCTTGTCTTTATCGGCTATCTCAACTTGCCAGTAACCACTCTGCAAGTCTAAGGTAGAGAACCATTTCGTTTCAGACAACGTGTCTAAGGTGTCGTCAATTCTGGGTAGCGGATAGCTGTCTTTCTTAGTGACATCATTAAGTTTTCTATAGTCCACGCAAAATCTAGTGCTGCCATCTTTCTTCTTCACTAGCACTATCGGCGAGCTCCATGGACTCGAAGATGGCTCAATCACTCCGTTCCGCTCCATTTCGTTAATCAGATCTTTGACCTCGTTTCGTTTTGCAAGGGAAACACTTCTGGGTGCTTGTTTTATGGGCCTCGCTTCGCCGGTATTTATTTCATGTTTCACCACTGCTGTTCTACCTTGGCTTTTGTTATTTAGGGCAAAGACGGCGGTATGTTTTCTTAGCAACTGCTTCGCTTTATTTCTGTCGGGTGCTTTCAGTCCTGCTACCCATTTATTCACCTGCTCTGTTAGCAAATCCCGCTCTTTAGCTGTCGTTTTGGGGCATTCTGGATATGTCGCACAATTAATTACGGCTCCTGCCGGCTCACATCGACCAATTTCAGCATTTTCGCCAATTGTCTTCTCGCTGCTAGACAGATTTAGTAGTCTCACAGGAACTTTCCCATTGTTGCAGCTTTTTACGAGAGCTTTAGCTGTTATCACATTATTCCTTACGTCTTCTGGTTCTACCACCCACAACCGGTTGTCCACACAATCTGCCTCCACACGTGCCCAAACTATAGTTTCCGCCAGAGGTGGTAGTTTTCGGCGTTCGATCGCAAACAGTTTCCTTACTGCGTCCCTGCTCTCATATCCAACATTTAAGGGGATCTCCACGTTGCGCCAGATCATTATCTGCTGCCCCATGTCCAGATTAATGCCGTGAGCTATCATGAAGTCTGCACCGATAATAACTTCATCCATTATATCAGCGACAACAAACACGTGATCTGCGCTGATGTTTCCGATAGTCAAACGTACCCTGGCTCTTCCATAGACGATGGCTGAATCCCCAGTTGCTGTGCGCAGTTGTACATTCTTTAGCGGTTCCAGTGCCCCTTTAACTAAATCGGGCCTTATTACGGACTGAGATGCTCCTGTGTCTATGGTGAGGACTTGATTCTTTCCATTGATCAACCTGCATACAGTAAGGTTATTATTTATCTGTTGGATGATGGAAATGTAGATTGCGGGGCCATCGGTTGTGGGAGCTAGCTCTTGCCCCTTAGTGCTAGCTCGTTTTAGTTTAACGGTGACTCGTGCGATTTGGTGTTGTTTGCCCGTTTGTTTTCCCTTGGAGGTGAAGCAGATCTTGACCTTTTCTTAACAGATCTGCAGTTGCGCTGAAAATGTTCGACCTTACCGCAGTTAAAGCATTTTGCACGCGATTTACTTCTTTCTTCCAGTAGCTGCTAAAGCATTTCTTTCAACTCGCTTCTGTTGTCTCCGTAACTTTCCGTATCAGCCTCAAGACGTCGTACCTTGTAGACTTGTGGCTTTGAAATAACTTTGGCGGTCTCCTGGGCCAGCGCGTACGAGATTGTTTCGGTGAAGGATGCTTTTTGCGCTGCACAAACTGCATATTTAATATCTGGATCTCTTATGCCATTCACAAATGCTTCTATTTTGAACTGATTCAGGAATGGATGATGTTCACCTGGATAAGTAAGCTGCACCAAACGTGCAACCTCCATGGCAAAATCTTGCAGCGTCTCATTTGCCTTCTGCACCCTGCCTCGTAACTCCATTCTGTACAGTTCTCTCTTATGCTCGCCGCCATACTTGCGTTGTAAGGCCACCATTATGTCTTCATAATTATTCCTGCATGCTCCTGGTAGGCTTTCGAGGATTTCGGCAGCTGCACCTTTTAGGGCCAGAATTAGTTCTATAGCTTTTTCTTCATTGTTCCAACTATTTTTGCTGGCCACTGTTTCGAACTGAAACTTGAATACATTAAACGGTGCGCTACCGTCATAGCTCGTGGTGTTTACCCTGTTGGAGTGCTCAGAGACGATTCTCACCGGTCCTTCTCGAACATGGAGGTCGTCCATTTTCGTCTTTAGTTCATGCAATTTTCCGTCCACTTTTCTCTCCAGGCCTGACAATTTTTGGTCAAATTCGCTGACTTTGTGTTCCACAGCTTCCACTCGTTTGCCAAATATTTCTGAAATTTCCTGAAATTTCTTGTTTACCTCACAAACGAGTTTTTCTCCGTTGGCTCTAGAGCTTTCTTGAATTGCATCGATTTTTGCACTGTTGGCATCGATTTTCGCACTGCTGATTCTAGAGGTTTCTTGGATAACACCTAGAAGTTTGTCATTTGTGGCATCAATCTTCGCACTGTTGGCTCTAGTGCTCTCCTGAATAGCATCAATTTTCGCACTGCTAATTCTAGAGCTTTCTTGAATTGCCGCAAGTATTGCATCCAAGCTTAGATTGGTGATTGCTGATGGATTACATACCTCAACCGCTTCTTTGTCTTCGAATTCGTATGTACCAATATCGATGTTTCGCTGCTTGAATTCATCAATCAACCTCCGTTGTAATTCCGCTTTACTTCCCGTTGTTGGCAGATTCAACTTATTCAGCTCCTTCTTTAGCTGCTCAACTTTTAGCTCTTCCAACTTCATTGTAGTTGATTTTTTTTTTTGCAATTTCACTTCTGACACCAGTTGTTACGTTTATACCTTTTATAAACGTTTTTGTTGTAAGTTCTTTATTGCAAAAGAATTAACACCAGTTTTAGAGTTTTTAAATAATAACAATTTTATTATTTTATTATTTACTTTCAACTGCACAAAGTTGACACAGTACAATTTACTTAAGAATGTACGTCTTCACTGTTGAGGTTTAATTTACTGATTGATTATCCACTCAGACGCTTCCCCTATTTATACTTGTCCAATTAGATTCTAGAAGATGTAAGAATTTTCTACTCTCCTTGTGTGTATTTTGTTGTTGTAGGTTGTTTATTCATTTTATATGCGCCTGCTTGCCTGTGTGTATAGTTGTTTTTGTTTTTATGCTGATAAGGTTTCTGCTTGGGATTTATTTCAATACATTTGTTGTTGCTTTTGTAAAAAAGGGTTTCTTAGAAAACTACGCCGATGATAAGCAACTGTATATTTATTGTTGTAAAATTAGTTTTTGTCTTGCGCGTTTAAATGATAAGCAGCATGCCAGGCAAGGGTAAGCGGCATATCAAATTGTAGTTGTGTGTGTGTGTGTGTCTATAAACTTCTACGCAGTTTGTAACCAGTAGTTTTCCATATTGCTTAATTGTTTTATTTTATTTCTTAGGCAAGACATTTTCGTAACAATATTAACAAAAAACTAAAATATTAAATGTTAGTTTTTTATTCCGCTCGGACCAGTACTAGAACTAGGAAGTTAAGTTATGGGGAGGAGGAAAGATGTGGACATTCGAATTAAATTTTCCCACATTGAAAGTGACAGGAAACACCTCTATAGGAAGTTTATTCCACATACGAACTCTTCTCCCTGTATACGTAGTGCGATTCACTGGCCCATCGACCACAAATGAATGCGCTCACAACGAAAATCGAGTCAATCGCAAAAATGTACGAGTTTCGGGATTAAGTTCCCTAATTTCGTTACAACACTTGCCATTGTAGTAACGATAAAACTGTGAAATACACTCGATGCTCTAGGGAATCAATAGAGTTGGATAGCCACCATCCCTCTCCTATACGCGGTTGAGCAACTCCAAAATAGACTTTGGGCACCGGCCCATACATGAGAGCTGTTTTCTATTTTTGGACGGACATAGGTGCGAAGATCGGATGAAGTAACGTATCTTTTACACCGTTTTAGAAAACCAAGGCACTTGAAAGCTTCTTTAGAAACCTGAAAAATGTGTTAAGTCCATTTTCATGTCAGAACATCAAGAGCTTCCGATTCCGTAATACATCTATCATCCATAGTAACAGCTGCAGCACCATTTCCGAAAACAAATCTATGCGTAAGCGTGCAGCATTGCGTCTTACGGACATTAAAATCGACTCTATTCGCACGACCCGATTCGAAGATCATCGCGAGATTGTGATTGAGATTATCATTCATGTTCCGCCTCTTGGAACTCACCTCCACCTAGTTCGTTCTATTACCAAATGAATACGAATGACAAATGGTGCTGTAATCTGCAAAAGAGTATATAGCGTTAAAAGTTTGACAAAAAAGGGCATTTAGAAAAATAACAAATAGGGTAGGAGAAAGAACGGAGCCTTGCGGCACCTCTGAACGAATCCTGCGTTCGTCTGATCAAGTCTTATCTATAACAACTCGTATAGTTCGATTCCTGAGAAAACTCGATATAAATTTGAAGAAATTATCACCGACACTAAAAGCAGCAAGTTTTGACAGAAGTGCATCATGCCGCACTCTATCAAACGCCTTGGATATATCTGGAGCTACCACCTTACTCTCTCTGAAATGATGTATGGAGTTGCATGATACAAAATGCTGAAAAGGACTGCTAACAGGACCAGTTTTGGTATCCCATTCGGTCGAGGAAACTTCGGGATAGTAACGGGTACTCTGTCGAACCTGGGCGGTGGTTGACTACTTTCCGCCAAATAGATATTATTTGCAAATATACCAGCCAAAAGGTTAGCTTTATCAACAGGGTCAGTAAGTATTTGATCATTCTTTAAAAGAGTCGGAATTGAAGAACTAGCATTATCATTTACTCTTTTCAAAAATTCGTGCTACCTCCAGGAGTTCCAAGAACCTTAGCACGGAGGCGCTCCTCGTATAATTAATGTTATATAAGTACAGAGTTTTGTTTTATAACTTTATGCACCAAATGTCTATAATTTTGTGCAACATTTTGTGTACCTGTTTTAATATTTATTCTTTTTGTACTTTAGTATTTGTAACATTTGTAGCATATAATTAATTATTTTTTAAAATTAGAATTGAGATATTTTATATTTTAATATAGTGATTAACTTTAGAACAACGTGAAGATATTGCTGTCTTTTGTGAACTAATATTATCGTTGTATTTTTGATTTGTTCAGCTATTCTAGTTTTTAATATATTTGTTGTTGTGCCTACGTAAGCCTTATTAGAATTCTCCTTTTCATTACCATTACAAGGAATTTTATATGCCATCTGGTATTTATTGGTATAAAAAATTTTGATTTCGCTATTCTTTCGGTTAAATGAGGTATATAAGTTATAGATATATATATTTTGGTTCTGTTACATTTCTTAAAATACTTTTCGTCCTATTTGTAAATTGGTTAATGAGCCTAATAGTTAATCGTATTGAAAAATGGTTATCAATTAATAATTTCCTAATCTTTTCTTTATTCTGTCAATGGAATTATTTGTAACTTATTGTTAATATCCTCAAATTATTGGCCATGTTAACAATAATCCTTTTATTTTGTTTAGAATAACAATTAATATTTAGTACCAATCTGTAACTAACTTTTTATTTTTTCTTGTTATTAAGGTATCTAAATATGGATGTTTTGATTTGCATTCCTTTTCAATTGTTAATTTTATTGAAGTGTCAAACTCATTTAATGTTTCTAACATTTTTTAATTGCAGATTCAGATATAAAACAAAAAAGATATAGACAAAAAAACCTCCAACATATTTTGTTATAATTTTCGGTTTAAAATTAAATTTTTCAATAATTTTATCCAGCAATTTTGAAAAGCTGGAGACCCCATCGGAAGTCCTTTTTGCTGGATATAAATCTTTTCATTATACTGAAAATATGTATACATTTCTCTATCTTTATTATTTTTTTAAAACCTTTCAGTTCCTTTAACTTTATCTCCGTTTCACAATATCGTTTTATTCAAATGATTATCTGCAATTCTAGTCAATTTTTTTCTTGCTATTTCTTGATCTTATTTTCCCTGAAGTGGCTGTACAAAATTTTTGAAATTGAAAAATCTTGGTTCCTGGGTGGTAAAGGCCGTTTATGTCCTAACAATAAAATCCACATAATGTCCGTTAGAATATTTAAGCCAGTTTTGTTAACGAATTACCTATCATTTAATTTTACATTAAATACCTTCTTTTGCAACTCATAGGGACAATTAAATTTCTTAATATGTATCTTTTTTACCTTTTGTTAATAAATCTGCTAATATGACCTCATAAAATAAAAATTTCCTCATTTCTCTGCTCTAAGATGGGTTCCTTTCTCTTTGAAAATGTTAAACGTTTACACGTTTTTCCTTAAAATTTGAATTTAAAATTTTGTTTTAAAAATTATACTTTCCAATTAAATTTAGCACTTCTCTAAATTTTGTTAACTTAAAAATGTTGAGAAATAAGAGTGAATTAGAAATAAATTTCGGAATGATCCCAATAAGTGACAAAGAATTGCATACAAAGAATAAAGAAAAGTTTATGAATTTATTAACTGGTAACAATTTTCCAATATGATAAACTAATAGACTGATTAACCAATTTAATTATAGGAGGAAAAGTGTTATAAGTAGTGTAACAGAACCCAAAACATAAAACTCTAATTATATACCTGTTTACCCAAAAGAATTGAGAAATCAAAATTTTTTGATACTGAAAAATAGCAGATGGCATATAGAAATACTAACACGTTTAAACTAAAGAATTAATATGTCTAATATAGTATACAAAATTCCTTGCAACGGTAATGATAAGGAGAATTTTACACAGTAAACAATTTTTGATTCATTTTAATACCGAGTCGGTTTGTATACATAACAAATCCGAAAAGAATTAAAGTTATGAATCATTCACCTGCGGATCGACAGGTGTTAGAATTGGACTTCCGATCAGAAAATGAGGTCAATGCGCACAGATCAGCTGGGTCACTTGAAACAGGTAAAATCGGGACAATAGAGTCGACAGTTTTTCGAACGTATATTTGTAACACCCTGCGACTTTGCGGAAATGTGTCTTAAAACTTTTTACTTCAGCTCCTATGTGTGGGATACCTGCTGGAATGAAGTGCCATGACACATTCTGGTGAGCATTATTAGTCAGAATATATTGCCGGAAGGACTGGATAAAATTACGCGCTATTACTGTAGAAGCACCGTTATCGGAGTGGAGATGTAGTGGGCAACCTCGAGATATAAAAATTTGCTAAAAGCCCCCAGAAACATGTGAGTATATAGTGGCTTTTAAATGAATTGCCTTTGTCGAAAAACTGAAAAAATAGACAAACAAACGCAAATGTATCCCTTAGAAATACGACAGACTTGACCAGAATAACTTTTAATATCAAAAGTTCCCGCGATAGAATAATCGGTGTCTCTCATTGTAAGAAAGGCCAGGACAAGACTCTAGACGAACGTATTATTCCATCTGAATCCAGAAAGGGATTCAAATTTAAAAGGCTGCTGATTTCGATAATGGCTGTTTTAAAGACAAACTTTTGTAGTCGAGCGGATAGAATGCTTTCTAGACACGGATATCAGTTGATCAGGAGGGGAACTTATCTCGGATCTAGAAAGAGCTATTATATCCCTAAAGAAATTAAAACGAAATCTATAGAAAAATCGATAGACATACACAATCACTCGCATTACCTGACTGAAAAAGGATAATGTTAGAGAATATCTTCAAAGTCTGTGAAATAAGAAAAGTTCGCATTAATCGTCCTAGCTTCGAGATTCGTATATGCAGTATTAAACAAATTGGAACCTGGCCAAGAAGGTTCTGCTTCCTTGAGCAACTGTGGCTCAACCTATCATAAATAATTGCTTCGTAGATCTTGAAGCCGAAGGCCCCGAATGGCCAAATCTGCTGGATTCGAGTCAGAGTTTATATGTTTCCATCTTGAGTAGGGCACAACTTGTCTGATTTTTGACACCCTATTAGCCACAACAGTTAGCCAGCAACATGGCGGTTTTGCCACCCAAGAGAGTATAATGTTAGAATCCATCCAGCAGAAAACAGAATATTTTTCAACTTCTAACCGTGATAATAAGGAATCTATCATATCCGCCAAAAGAACTTTTCCAAAAAGCTCTAATCTGGGAATAGAAAGCATCTTCATAGGAGCCGCTTTAGTTTTGGATAGAAAAAGGTGCGTCGATGCTTTTTCAGAAGAACTTGAAACTTGGACAGTAATCAATCAATACGAATGGTATTGATAGGGGTGTAATTAGATTGAAAGGCCTTCCACTGATTAAGCGCATCCGGAGGAAGAATTTCATCCCAGCCTTTACCATCTATCCATATTTTTTGCATAAGTATTTTAGCCACAACAATGAAAGGCGCCCACCAGCCAGCTAGTTGACACAACTTTGGGTTTTGTGATAACACAGTTCTTTTTGTGAATTTTTTTCTGGACTAGGAATGGATTTGTCACAAAGTAGAATTCATCCGAACACGTATTCCACCATATGGCAAGTGTTTTTGTGGAACTTTTGTCCTCTAATTTGAAAAAATCCTTATGTAAAAGATGATGCTGTGGAATTTCGGCCAAAACATTTTTAGAATTTAATGTCCATTTTCTCAATGGAAAATCTGCAGAACCTAAAGCTCAGATAAGCTCATCCTTTGCTTTCATGGCATCATGTTTTCTATGCGATCCAGTTAGGACGTCGTGAACATATATAGAATTCCGTACTTGCCATTGGACCAGTGGTGTGAACATCATCCGCTATTAAAAGTAGTGTACGGATAGCTAGATAAGGTGCACAATTGACATCAAATGCAAAACTTTTTAACTCATAATCACAAATTGGACTATTTGGATCACTTCACACACACTTTGAAATTGACTAATATTTGCCTATACATCATCTGAATGTCAGCATTAAATACGGATCGATAAAATCGCCATTTAAGAATCAACAAGGTAAGGTCGTTCTGGAAAATTGGTCCAACATGTAGTACAGAATTCAAACTTTGGCCACTGGAAGAAGGTGCGGAGGCATTGAATACTACGCGGAGCTTTACTGATACGCTATCGAGTTTTACCACGGCATGATGTGGCAAGTAATATATTTTCGCATATCCCGGTATTTCAACTTTCATCATATGTTTCAAATCATCATATTCCTGAACAAATTTTTCGTATTCGATTTTCAAGTCTGGATTGTGAATCAACTTGGGTTCATTGTGAAAAACTGTGCCATGGCACTGTGCCGAGAACTACCTAAATTTACGCAATCTGGAAATTCGTCTTTAAAAGGAAGCGATACTATAAACCCACCATCAAAACTTCTGTTTGTTGTACGGATGAACAAATCCTCACAAACTTGATCAGGTGGGGATACGTAGTTCTTTCACGAAAGAGATGGAGACCTATCACACTATCACACTATGGTTGAAGTCGAATGGCCATGATCAGAAAGAGGGCCAGTAAGAATCCATCCAAAAATGATTTCCTGGGCTATAAGTGATTCGCACACATCATGTTTTATCTCCGGACTTGAGGGACAATTGAGGGGAAAAGGTCACCACAAATTAATATCTATCCGAGAACCGATATAGAACTTGGGATCCGCAAATGGAATTTCAGGGAGCTTTGAAAATTTTGACTTTGGAATGGTGTGTGAAGGTAGGCTGCTCGTGAGTTGTGGAATCACCAGTGCTGTCACTGGAATCGCGAAATCTTCACGGTTAGCAGAAATAGTTTGCTTTAATCCTGATATTTATGCATTAGTGGAATAAGAAGGAAGTTTCAAAAGGTTAAAAATACGTTCAGAAAGGAAAGTTCCCTCCGATCCAGAAGCAATTAGAGCACGCACTTGGTACGTCATAACCAAATGTTCGCCCAAGCGGTACCCAGCAAAATGCCCCCTGTATGGGCCGCGAAACAGGATTGTA
The DNA here is from genome assembly GCA_030448955.1 of Trichopoda pennipes. Classification (NCBI taxonomy): domain Eukaryota; kingdom Metazoa; phylum Arthropoda; class Insecta; order Diptera; family Tachinidae; genus Trichopoda; species Trichopoda pennipes. The sequence continues at coordinate 3,846,076 of JASKUP010000004.1, read as the reverse complement.
CTCTATTTGAACCAGAGCTCTTAGCGAACTGTATCTTGCTGTAACTGGGTCTTGAATGTGGACCTGAATTAGGGTTAAGGTTCGACCTAGGAACCTAATTATATAAATTTAAATTATCAAGTTCTTTATGAAGAATAGTATTATGTCTTCTCAATTCCGCACGTTGTAGATTTTTGAAAAGCAATTAAGACATAATCCCTTTTTCTTTATCTCGTCTAACCTACGTTGATAATCCATCTTTAAGAGCTTTGGACATTTACGGATAGTGTGGCTTATCTTTGGGCACAATTGGCACGTTGGGCCCGAGATGTTCACTTGAAAACTATGAACCTTTTTGCTGGAGTTCGAACTGGAAGTAGGCTTTAGCTTCGTATACACGTTTCTGCAATTGCCAAATCCTCCGATCTCGGAAACCGATTCAAGTGTTCCCCGATTTACAACTTATTATCAGAAGGTTGAAAAGTATCTTTAACTGGCCATTTGCGAGAACTTTCCGATTTTTAAAACGCAAACAAAAATTTTTCCAAGCTAGAGCAAAACTTTGATTTGTAAGGGAACTTTTTTAAACAATTTCCCTAGCCTCACCCTTTGTTTTTCATGTAAGATAAAAAAGTTTTTCAACATAACTAGAACAGCCGTAAACATACCTCGGAACGTGGGCCATGAAGCATAATCGCTGTAAAATTCTGGGATCTCAGCAAAAGGCAAGTGAAGATTGTGGTGTTCCACTGGCCCAGGATTCTGAAAAACTAAATCATGCGAAGAACTTGAATGGGAAATATAGCCTATTCGGTTTTTTTTACCTTCGCAAGCTAAGGCCTGTCTGAAATTTCAGATAACTTTGCTGAGATTCTTGCTCAGCCTCGTGCTAATATTTTTCATAGGCCGTCCTAATACGAGCCTAATTCGTTTTAAGCTCGTTACAATGGACTTCGACAGCGTGACATGAAGCCAAAGGATAGTGTTTACTGTTAACATCTACATCGAACTCAATTAGACTGTCTGCTGAGCAGATAAACTGACCCAACGACATTTTCTAATTCACTAAAAAAAGCTTTAAAAGATTAGGAAAAAAATATGTGAACAGAATAATGCTCTACCTGCTTTCAGTCTTATTTTGTAATCTAGGTGCCCCTGTATGCTTGTAGGTAGTGTGGTAGCTTACATGACTGGGGGTTGTGGGTTTGATTCCCAACAAAGACCTACACTACAAATAAAAATTGACAGTCGGTGGGACTGCCCAGTGATGAAGGCATAGTCACTGAGCAATCTTATATGACAGTTAATTTTCGTAACTATCTTTCTACTTTCACCACCTGTCGCATCTTTTCTCTATCCCTTTCCTAAAAGAATGTAGTATGGTACTTGGCCAAATATGCATTGTTGTCTGAAGTACTACTTCCCTTAAACAAAAAAAAACCTATTCCTATACCTTTCAAGAAATAAACAATACATTGCCATAAATCTCAATTAAGTACAAATTTTAATTTCTAAAAAGAACATATTAATTTAAATCTCTGGATTACTAAATGATTTTTCCAATTTTTTTTTTTTCTTTATTGGAATGACTTTCGACAATCTTCTAAAATATAGGTGTTTAATATTCTTGCACAGGATTATCATCTCGGAACGAGATGATATCTATTTGATAGGATAGTTTTTGCAAGATCTCTTCGTGGTAGGAATATTATCCAGCAGAAATACAAGAGTCTGTTATCTCAACGCCAGTTTTTCATAAATGTAACCAGTCTTTGGAACTCTTTGCCAAATTCTATACAAAAATAGGCAACGCAAATTTATTTAAAAAGGAGCTTTATAAATTATTTAGTTCTACCCAACCTTGACTTAAATTTTATGTTAACACTTTTACATTACATTTCTTTCGATTGGTCATATCTTTATTTATCTAACTTTATCATTCTTGACGTTTTCATTTTGTGTATTGCTAGATTAAGTTTTATATTAACTCAAATTGTAAAGATCAACAGCACTGTCACTTATAAGATGTTATCATCTTGTTGTGCTAGTTGTTTGAAGAATAAAGAATAATAATATTGATGTGGCTGGAACAGCAAACAGCTGTGAATTGTTTTACGATTTTGCTATAAATTATTCACCTTTTTTTTATAGAAGAGCTCAATTATATGCAAGGATTCAGCTTACATATTAGTGTAGTTCCTGCAGAAATGCGTTTTACCCCAGGCAATGAAACTATTCTGTGGTGTGAGCTTAGCAACAATTTCCTTCCATACATAATAAAATTTCTACGAAATGAATCAAACCTGATTTTTGTTCCAGTATCAGCTTCGGAACAGAAATAATAAATTATAGATTATGAACTTTATCAATCTAATTACAGTTGAAATAAATAACTGGATGTGCTTTCCAATTATTTCAATATAAGTATTGGAAAACCTCAAGAAAAGTTGTGTTACCGCAAATAAAACTTTATGGGAAAAGTGTAATTAACTTTGTTTACAAGAAATCTACCACTGGAAATAGGTTTGACCCTTTTTATCCTTTATTGTTCTTACTATTTCTGTTTCTGTTCCCAGCAGTGCAGACCAACGAAATTTGGCATCTGGTTAATGGCCAAAGTGACGATTACCGTAAGGGTTAATAAAAACCAATTTAAAATTAAACAAAACAAGCAGTAGAAAATAAATTGAATAACTAGAAAAACACACTAGACTGAAACAGTTAATATCTTCAGTATTAAATAGTATTACGCTTAATAGAAATCGTATTTTCCTTTATGAATTTTATTTTTCCCCTTTGGTCAAATTTGTTTTCTTTTATTTTATTCGTTATGTTTATTTTTATTGTCTCGGCTATGGCAACACTTATCTTAAATAAACTGGAATTTGCAATACGTAATAAGAGATTGCTTAATTGTTAGATGTAAGTCCGTTGAGGGGAAATATGACATTTGAGAAGAGAGTTTAAATGAGCCGACAATAAAGTAAATGACTCAATGGAACGTGGGAATAATTTTATCCATATGAGTGTTAAGAGAGCCCGAATTTTAAATCATTAAATATAAGGGTGGATTTGTAACAATAATAAGAAAATGTAATAATCGTTTTTATGAGTAACGAATAAGAAGAAAGAAATAGTTCTTAAAGTAAAGCTTTGATCGTGATCAAAAGGGAAGAGTACGTGAAATATTTAAGGGGAAAATACTCAAATTTTTATATGTTTTATATGTAAATTTATATATACACCTATGTACATGCAGGAGAACTTTAACGAAAAAAGCGCGAAATAATTAGAACAAAAATTTGCCCTTGCCAAGAAATATTTTCCTTCTGTTATCTTTTTCTTCTCTAGAATTTGCACATTTTTCTTCTCAAATTTTTGGAATTTTTAAGTTTAGAAGTTTTACAGGACTTACTGCTGAAAGTGACCCATGAAAACCTCCACAATTTCGACTTTCCTGCTAATAATGGCCCAAACATGCACGAAGTTCTTTTCGTCTTCTCTCCTCTCAATGATTCCTTTTTTTTGAATTCGCACTAGGTACCAGAATTTTGCCAAAAATCGACACGCACTTAAATTTTCAAGTGACCCATGAAATGCACTTTTAAAACTAAATAAAAGCAAGCAAAAAATAAAACGTACCTGTATAGAATAAGAAGCTATATACTCAAGAACAGATTTACTTCCAATGTAGAAATCTCTGCGCATTTAATTTTTTCCAACCAGGTTCGAATGGACCAAATATTTAGGTGGAAATTTGTTGGTTCGATAAGCCTGGTAGAATGGGAATTAAGTAAATCCAGAGCCGAGGGAAACACAGAAAATAACAGATTTATTTTGTGTCTCTCCGAAACGAATTAAACCCCAACAGAAAATAGTACAAATATGAAAGAAAATGCAAATTAGTAGGATTATATGGAAAAGCGTTTATTGAAAAAAAAAACTATATATATACATATCAGTTCTGCTGCAAACCAAGAAGAAGGAAATAGTTTTTTATTTGTCAAAACGGAAACAACTTTTTTGGCCATTCTAGACTCTTGATATCTTAAGCAGGGCAAGTTTCATAGCATTCAAATCAATTGAAAAACGGAAAGTCTTTACCCATCACTTTACTTTACACTTTACCCATTGCTAGTGCTAAATGGAAATAAGGACATTTTGGAATTAACACACATTTTTGATTTTATTTTCCATTTAATTTTAAATTAGTAGAGCATCAGGAGTTAAAAAGATCTTCTAGAGTTAATAACACAGCATTCAATGGCCCTAAAATTTTAATGTCTTTATTTAATTAATTATTAATTAATTACTTTTGTTACATTTTCATGATTTATTTCATATGCATTTAAGATCTTGTTTACTTATATAGACATCTAGAAGAAAATGAGGATCTTCATTAACTACAAAAATTTGCTTAATTTTACGAAACATGAAAAACACAATTTCTATTTTAAATATAAAACAAATAATGGTCTAAAAATGTAACCATACATTAATTTAAATTTATTACTTGTAAATACTTATAATGCATAAGTTAAGCCCGGGGCGTTATAGAAATAATTTTGAAGTTGAAAATTCAATTCTTTGATGAAACAGTTTATGAAATTTAATTTTATTTTTAACGGATATGTTTTCCCATTTGACACTTATTTTGCTTGGTACCTGCTGGCAAGTGTTATATATAAATTTTTGCAATTATTTATTAATGGTACTACATCCTTAATAAATTCACGATGTTTATCTTTGTATCTCAGTGACCTTGTATGAATAAGCGGTCCTAGCTTTTTAATAATTGATGCATAATGAGTTAGAAAGTGATGCTGTGGCAAACGTCTTTCTTTATAATCTTCGTAAATACTTTTTAAATGAATTTGTAGTTCATTACTAAGTTCATCTATTTGTCCAGGATTAATCGATGTAGTCCTGGTTACATTAACAATCCTTATTAAAGAGATGATTCCGTTCCACAAGCTAGGTAAATTATTGTAAATGCTGTGGAAATTAAACGAGAAGTGTAAAATGAGGCACAAGTTTTGGGAAGCAGTAGTCCTATAGATGTGCGACATTTCTCACCAACCGTTATTGTAGGAGGTTTAGAAATTCCTTTTTCAAGAACTTTTTTTAAACATCATGCATTACGTCAACATTAAGGCTTTCAAAGATTTTGTAATATTTTTTTTTTTAATGAAAATAGCACTTCAGGCAACAATGCCTATTTAGTCAAGTACCGTGCTACATTCTTTAGGAAAGGGATAGAGAATAGATGAAACAAGTGGTGAAAGTAGAAGGATAATCGGAAATTAACTGGCGTATATAAGACAGCACAGCGAGCAGTGACTATGCCTTCATCGCTGAGCTGCCCCACCGACAGTCAATTTTTATTTTTGTAGTGCAAAAAACCAAGGAGTTCGTTGGGAATCGAATCCACAACCCCCATATTAACAAGCTAGTACACTACCTACTAGCCTACAGGGGCACCCAATATGTTAGTTTATTGAACTCCCATGGATGTTTAATGCCCTTGCTAAGCTTGTGATCATACAGTTTAATATTTAAAGATAATAATTTGCCATATACAACTTGCGTTCGTAAATGTTTTTCAATCTCCACAAATGTATGTTAAGCCTCATCTCTATTGATATTCCGAAACTTGCCAAAACAATTCTTTGCACCTATATTGTTACGAGCAACTGAAACTAAAGCTCCTTTTTAAAATATCCTACCTACTTTTATACTAGTTTTTTACGTGCTCCAAGATCATTAATGAGTGGCTGTAATATATTGTTAAAACTAACAACGTGTTGCTTTAGATCCTTGCACAAAAAAAGTGTCATCAAATGAACAGTGGCAGTTTTTCAATTATATTGAAAAACTAAGTTTCTGATGGTAAAGTATATAGCACCGATTTTATATAAACCAGTTTTACTACCCAAAGGATTTGTCGTTTCAAATTCATCATCAAATATTTGAATTTGTATGGCACGTTTTTTTTCGCCGAGGAACAAAAGTTTGCAAGCTGTTTGCTAGAACAAAAATTATTGCTTGAAAAATAAAGTTCCTTGAATGATTGATTTTTAAAAAGTTCCTTGACTGATTGATTTTTAAAAATTGACTCTAAAGTTATAAGAATGGGCACATACTGAAATATGGATTGAACAAAGCGGGGTTTTTTCTTCCGGATTACCTAACGACCACCTAAGGATTAAGAAACATAAAAATTTCATGTAGAAATTATCTCTCTTGAATTTACTGGAATATTTCTAATTTCTAAACAATTTGTTTTGAATAGAATTCCATATATTTCTGAATGAATTTCCAATATATAACTTTCAAAATCCCAAAAACTTTTTTGGCATATACTGTAAAAAGTTTTAAGTAGTTCTCCAAATTGTTTTATTATAATAAAGCTTACGTAGGCACAACAAAAAATAAATTGACAACTAGAATAGCAGATCAAAAATACAGGGATAATACAAGTTCACAAAAACATAATTATCTTCACATTGTTCTAAAGTTAATCATCAACAAAAAAAAACTAAACTGTAAAGGAGATACAGAAAATGTTTCACAAAATTATAGACATTTGGTGCATATTGTTTTGTAAATTGGTTATTTTCAAAATTTGTTTTAATTTAAAAAATTTTTATTTAAAAAATTCTAAGCTAATTCAAATTAAGAGCAATAGCAACTTAGGCCTTCAGCTCATAAATAAACGATAGTTACTAATTCTACAACAAAATTAAGATAAGATCTATGAACATGAATAGGATTAGTTTTTTTTACGATTTATACGAAAATTTTTAGCAATCAAATGTAGTGATACAGATTAGTAGACTTTAAGTAATTTACTATTGTAGGCATGCTCTTATCTGTTGGATCGGCTAATAGTTGTAACGGATCTTCGTTTTTGAATATAGTTGCTCTTTGTGTTGAGAAGAGAGGACAAGGTATTAAAAGATGTGTTGGATCGGTCGGGTAGGAAACGCATTAATTGCACGGTGGGGTGATTGGTAGCTTAACAAGGCACCCATGTGTTATTTTTGTGTGACCTAGTCGAAGTCTGGTGGTTTAATAAGATCTATTCTGTTAGTGTTAATAACTTCATCAAAGATGTGGTCCAACGTTATTATTAAGTTTTTTTGTACCATTCCGATGTTTTTTGAAGGGTAGGGTCTTTACTTTTGTAATATGAGTTAATATATCGATATAAGTCTGTGGGATTAAAATTGTTCATCGTAGTAAGAGGTGACTAAAGAGAGAACTTTGCTGCAGTGTCGGCGTATTCATTTCCAGTAATATTGCAGTGGCTGGGTACCCAAATTAGTTTTATGTCCGGATGTCTTTTTATGTTTTCATTCCGAATTTTAGAGGTATAGATGTTGTTGTTATAAGGATTTAAAATTAACTTGAGTGATGAAAGGGAATCAGCACATAAAGCGAAATTACCCTTTTTGTTGCCAATGTATTGCAGTGCTCTGGTGATCGCTGTTATTTTGAGTACGTATATAAGATATTGTCCTTGTTAATACTCCATGGCTGAAAATGTCCATTTGCATTGTAGTTAGTATGTTAAGAACTTCGCCGTTTTGCCTAGAGGTGATGTGGTGTCAAGAAAAGACTTATACAGTTTTGTAGTAAGTATATCCCTTTGAATTTCTAACGGTAATATATTAGCCTCTGCATATAGGGAATTTATGTGCGAAGTGGAAAAAACCCCTAGACAGCTTTTTAAGGAAGCGTTTATTTGGGAGTTTAGATTTCTAATGACTGATTTTGGTGCATCTCCATATATTGGCAATGCATACTTTATATTAGAAAACAAGAGAGCCTTTGTGATTTGAATCAGGGAGTAGTTGTTACAGTTGAACTTATAAGATGACAGGCATTTTATTATATTTAATTGCTTGTTCATTAATTCTACTAATCTCAACATCTCAAGTGTTCATTTTAACAATAGTAGTCCTAATATGCGTAGATTTGTGACTTCGGCTATTTTAACTTGGTCGCATATGACTAGGCAGATACAATTAATTTTACGACAGACGTGAATGTATTTACATTTAGATGGAGATAACACTACTCTACAATACTTAGCCCAACCAATTATGTTTAAAAAAGGTAGTTTAAATTTATAACGGGATTTTTGTTTTTGTTTGATTTAATAATTAAATTAAAATCGTCGGCATATGAGGAAATCAATTTCTTTATAAAAAGATATGATCTTACATAATTTGTTGTAGGCAATAAGAAAGAGAACAACGGATAGCGGTGATCCTTGCGGTATGGCATTATAGAGAGGGTATACCTTCGAAAAATGAGATCCAACTCTTACGATGAGTTTTCGATTTTTCATAAAATTAATTATGTAATTAATTATTTTTGGTCCAGTCCTCCAGGTTGTTAGCTGGTCAACGATGGGATGTATACCAATCTTATTAAACGCTCTTTGGAATTCAAGAGATATTATTGTTTAATGTTTTCGCTGAGAGGGAGTCGCTAATTTGATGGTCTATATATAAAAGACTATTAATTGTAGATTTACCTTTAGTAAAACCAAACTGCCTGCTATCTAACAATCCATCAGATGTTAGAAACCACCATGGTCTATTTGCAACAATTTTGGCTAGCAAGTGTTGAGCGATATAGGGCGATAAGAATTAAGGAAAGTTTTATCAGAGCCTTTTTTATAAATTGGAACAGTAATGCTAGTTTTAAACTGTTGTGAAATGATTCCATTTATAATATTGTTTTGAGATGTAGTAGACGTTGTTTTAATATAAATGGTAGTTGCTTGATGATGGGGTATGAAATACGGTCTAATCCGGGTGTTCTAACCTTTAATCGCATAAGAGATGTGTTGAGTTCTATAATGCTTACATTAGATTTGATGCTGAGGGCCTCAAGGCTTGTTTTATGAGTTGAAGTATTTAAAAGCATTTTATATTTTCGAGCGAGCTGTCGGACCAGAATTTTTCCAGTTCGTCCGCTATTTTGGATCTGTCATTGATTATTTCAGTGGAATTTGTTTGGCTAGCTACACAATGAATATTTAGTTTGATGTTATACCCTGTAAAACGCCGTATATTAGCACATATTTTATCGGTTTTGGAAGCCGGAATAATTATGGACGTAAGATTATAACTGCATTTCTTTTTTAAGATTTTTATATGCCTTTTTAGTAGGTAGTTAAGTTAAGTTTAGTAGGTAGGTAAGTTAATAAGTTCTATGCTCTCATATTTCGTTTGAATATATGCCAGGCCTTATTTTTTTGTTTTTAAGGCTCTCAAGATGAGCGTTTTACCAGAGAACTGTCTTGGGTTGGCCTGGGTGTATTTGGGGTATATAGGTATTTGCGGCTTCCTTAATAATTTTGCAAATGCTGGTAGTTTCGTTGTTGAGATTATCACTAAGTGGTCTTTTAGCTTCGTCAGTAATACAACGTGTTTCGCAAGATTGCCAGTCGGCCTGATTGATGTTATATCTTGGTGTAAAGCTTGGTGATTGTGGCGAATGCTTAAATAGAGAGATTATTATAGAAAAATGATCGCTTCCATGTAGAGTGTTTTCTATATTCCATTGAATGTGGGCAGCGAGTGATGGATGAAAAAAGGACAAGTTAACATGAGTAAAGGTGGAGTGAGTGTTGAAATGCGTTGGTGAAGAATTATTAAATAATATGAAGTTATTGTTGTTAATGAAATGCGATAAAATCATGCCAATTTTATTATTCTTGGTGGAACCCCAGATATTATGCCAACAATTAAAGTCGCCTATTGCAAGAAAAGGACCTTAAATTCTATTAAAGATATTGACGAGGTTTTTCTGAGTAAAACCTTTATTTGGCGGGATATAGGAAGAAGAAATATTAAACTTCGTTTTGGAATTTATTTCTACACAAACAGTATCAAAATCGTTGTTCATTACCATTTGTTTATGCTGTAAAGATTTATGAATAAGTAAGGCTACGCCTCCAAACCTTATGTTAGAAGTGTTGTGGGCATATATATAAAAATTTATTGGAATAAAAAAGTTGGTAATATTTTGAGAATGAGTTTCTTGAAGTGATATAATTTTTGGCGAGTAAAGTTTGATAAGTCCTAAAAGTTCATTATAGTTATTACGAAGTCCATTTATGTTCCACTGAATAATACTCAATGTCATACCAGACTGAACAGGGAGAATAACATATACATATTTTGATTATAGTATAGCTCTTAGAAGAGGTAATGAGCAAATATTACTTTTTACTTGAAGTGCCTCTTTATGAATTCTTAGAACGCTGTCATTAATTGTCTCTAGTTCTTTTATTAAACGATATTTTGTTCTTTAAGAGGTATTTCTTGGTAGAATTAAACTATTATTTTTCCGTCTACGTTTTGAGACGATGCGCTATCGTAATCAGCTAGTTCCAAATTTGTAACATCTTCAGAATAATTTATAATTTTACGTTTGTTTGTTTCTTGGCTATGTGGTAACATGTTAATAACGTTAGAGCAAAAGTTGACATTGTTAAGAGGTACTGGGTTGAGAGCTGTTGGTATTTCTTTTTCGATATATTTGGAATTTTTGTTACTGCTACTAATGCTTGCATTGTTGGTAGTTTTAGTTACAAAACAGAACGCTGTTTTAATCTACTTATGTTTTCAAGCGTTAAGACTGCTTGAATTTTTTTTCTTTCAAAAAAGTTGGGCAGAATTTGTCGTTAGCCGAATGATTGGTGTTAGTGTTCTTGTTTTCTATACAATTAATACATAAACAGCAGATTAAGCAGATTTCATTATCATCTTTAATATGGTACTCTTCGGAACAATTGCAACATTTTTGTTTTTTAATACAAAACTTTTCTAAGTGACCATATCTAAAGCAGTTTTTACATTTGAGTGGTAGAGGTGTGTAAGGTCTTATTCTTACTTTTTCATAACCGATTGAAGTTTCAGATGGCAGAGAGACAGCAGAAAAAATGATTATAACTAAGCCTGTTTCTTTCAGCTCATTGTTTACTTTTTTTAGAATTTTATTTATTTTGTATACTTGTTCTGATTTCAGTTCTTTTTGAATTTCCTCCTCTGGAATTCTGCGAACGTCATTTGAATAAATGACGCCTTTTACGAAATTAGGAGGTGGGTTTTCACACATTTCAACTTCTATAGTAGAAGAGAGCGATTTTAATTAAACTAGGCTTCTTGTTTGAGGGTAACTTTTAGTTTTTATAAGAATTGTTCCATTTAGTAATTTCTTGCACATCTCAACTTCACCACCGCAAGAATTGTCAATAACTTTTTGTATTAAAAAGGGGGATACTTCAGAAAGAGCTTTTTCACTATTTAAATGGCTCATCAACAAATATTTTGGACCGGGAGATATGACAGAGAGTGACCGTCCTTTACTGGTCAAAATAGGTGGGTTTTCTTGTACCACCGCCATCTGGCGGGTTTTTTTTTAAATTTTTCGATTCGGTATACACAGAAAATTATGCGCGAAAAGATTATTCACGACTTTTGATTACGAGATAATAACTGCCCACTACAAAAGTTATTCGAAAATTTAATTTTTATGTAAATATAATATTGATTGATGTATAAGTAAAACTTTTGTTATTCAAAAAGTTTTTAAAAAAAGTTTTGATTTATTATAATTCTTTAATAGTTTTTTTTATTATAATTCTTTAATAACCACACTTCATTACAGGCGGACGATACTTAAAAAACTAAAATTACATTTTTCTTTTCTTAATATCTAACTTAAAATTATCTATCAAAAATGCTGACGCTGTGGGAACCGTTGCAGCTGGACAGGTGTGTTACGCGACTGTCTTTTCGTGGGAACCGTTGATTTGTCCACATTTCATAGAATTGTTATTTGTGTTTTTTGTTGTAATGTTTTAAACATGTTAGGAGTTAACACCTCCCCGCTTAAATTTCAAACGTACTCGTTTGAAGGGGGCTGTGTGTCGAAAAGCTTGTTTAGTCCATCGATTGCAGGTGTGGATAATCTGAATTCAATTTCTTCCTTTTGTGGTGCCATTGGCCTCCTTACGTAGTTCTTTACTGCAAGTGGCATTAAAAACATTATCAAGATTGAACCTAGCCCAATATTTGAAATAGTAATGGCTTAGTTCTTTATTTCTATTGTATCAATGTGGAACGAATTATTCAGGCTTAGCTGTTTCATCATTTCCAATGATAAAATTTCTTCGGTGTCAGACTTTTTAATAAATTTGTGATACAAGTTTCATTGCTTAAATCTATTAACTTATTGCTAGGACAAATAAGTAATTCATTAAATTGTTGACAGTTATCTCTTAAAGCAAAATTTAATATTTACATTCTAGTAATTTTTTTAAAATCAATTTTATTAACCTTATTTCCCTTCTTTACGGGTCTAATTTCAAACAAATTGCATGTTTCTAGTTTAGTAGTGGGAAGACTTATAATATAAATAAGAGAATTGCCATCTGTGGCAATTTTGGCGTCTGCAAATTCCAAAGATTTATCAATGTTAATAAAAGGAAATTTTTCAATTTGCAAAAGATTTTTTAGTGTTTAGTTCATTATCTGATAATATAAAAGAATTAATTATGTTAGCCTTGGCCCAGTGTAGCGCATAAGCAATATTTTTTACTTCATCCGTCAGAATTTCCAATTTGTATTTAATCTGTAAAGCCATTTCAGTCTCTATTGTCCTATCTTCTTTTATTTGCTTAAGTATTTTGTTCGTTACGTTTGTAATTTCACTTATGCGATCGGTGATGAGTTTGTTGATAATTTTTTGGTTGTCATTATTTGTCAATATTCCGTTTATTTTGTTAACAACCATGAGATCATGGTCATGGTGGTCGGGGCTACCGGCAATCCATTTCCATGCCGTCCCAATAAAATCTAGTGATCTTTTGTGTTTAGTAACCTTGCGTCTATCTATTGCGCCTTTTATTTCATTCACTGAACTTGTAAGAATTACAAGTAGTGAGCTATTGACATGTACTTGTCTTTTTATGTAATCCTCAATATCGACCAGAACCCTTTCATATTTATCCATATCAATAACATGGATAATTTTAAACTTTCCTATCTGTATTTTTACCGTTCCAGATCCCATTGTTACCAGTTGCGAATTCGAATAATCGAGTATTTGTACATCGGACAATGACAGTGATATGGCCATCCTAGGAGGAAAATTCAAAGTTAGAATATTAGTTTCTAATTAGGCTCTTATGGACTACTCTATTTCTTTCTGTTAAAACTGTACTATTTCCATTTTCTTTAACTCTTTCCTTTGCGTATTGTTTCGAAAGTTTTGTTCCTAATCGTCTATTTTTCTTTACAAAAATTAATTGTCCCGGCAAATATGTCTTATAGTTTGTTCTGTCCTTATTGTGGTGTTCTAAGTGCTTTTGCTGTTTTTTTATAAGTCTTTCTATATTGGTTTATCGTGTCCGTTCTACGTCTTCTGCTGTGAAATCAACAGCTCTTCCAAACAATATATCAGCAACTGCTCGTTCTAGTAGCTCTTCAAAATCACGATGCCCCCCGTTATTCTTCAAGCACCTCATTATTTCTGACAAGGTAGAATGGAACTTTTCCACCTGTCCATTGGCTCGACTTGTATATGGAGGTGTAACGTAAGTTTCTATTCTCAAGTCTTTTAGCATAAATTTAATCGAACGAGAATTTAAGGATGGTTCATTATCCATCACCAGCTTCGCTGGAACAACAAACGACAATAAAATGCCTCTTAACGGTCTTCGTATGTCCTCTGTAGAGCGGCTTCGAAGTATTTTTACTTGCTGATATTTTGAAAACTTGTCCAATGCCTTTTCCTCTGTCAGGTAAATATCGATGTGAACTATCTCTCCTGTACGTGTTGGTAGCGGGGTCGCTGTCAGTTTAGGTTTGTTTGGATGGTGCTCTTACTTATTTTCTTTACATGTGGTACAATTTTGAGTTATTCTTTTAATTTTGATTGACATTCCTGGAAAATAATACCTTACGAGTGCCTGATTTTTGTTCTCTATTGCATTCCTGTGAGCCCTGCAGTGAATCTCTAAAATAATGTCTTCCTGCTGTTGTTCATTAGTCACGTCGTCTACGAATTTTTGCGTGTATCTAGTTTTATAGTTACGAAAATGTTCGGGGTAAAGGTCTTGTATTATCCTCATAATCCTCTACTCTGCGAAAATGCCACTTACTACTGAAGGGTTAAGTCTCCTTTTCAAATGTTGTATCAAATTCTGCCTAGTAAACTCAGGTTCGACAATGGTATGACGATAAACCGATGCAAAAACAATCTGAAATTGATAAGTCGACACCTCTCCAAGATATTCCCCGGAGCTTTCATCGCTATGGACAGTTTCAGTCAGAGCAACCACTTGTGAAGGCATTCTCGAGAGTGCATCAGCCATGACATTTGTTCTACCCGGCTGATAGTTTAACCCGTAATCGTACTCTTCCAAAATAGCCTTCCACCTTTTCATTTTATTATTGTGCTTTCTATGGCTCAAGGCAAAGTTAAGCGGTTGGTGGTCGGTAGTTATTTTTAATCTTTTAGAGCCGTTAAGGTAGCTTCGAAGAGAATTCAGGGCCCAAACTATGGCCAGCATTTCCTTCTCGTTGGTGGCATAGGCCTCCTCAGTTGGTGAGAGAGTTATTGAAATAAATGTGATGGGCTTTTTATCCTGCGAAAGTACGGATCCTATAGCGTAGTTCGAGGCATCAGTGGTAAGTTCGAATTCCGTCTCGAAATTTGGATGACAAAGCATCACATTCTCGGAAATCAGAATATTTTTTATTTTCTCGAAAGCTTCTATAGCTTCCTGGTCAAGTGAGATGACTTTATTTCCCGAAGCATTTTTACCTACATTACCATCTTCTCCTTTAAGCATTAATGTTAGTGGCTTTGATATTTTGGCGTAATTCATAATGAACCTCCTATAGTATTCCGCCATTCCTAAGAACGAACGGAGATCCTTCAAGTTTTGTGGTATCTTCGTTCCTGCGATGGCCTCTACCTTTTTTGGATTGGTCTTAATTCCTTCATTGTTTACCACAAATCCCATGAATTCAACCTCCTGTTTCATGAATTCGCACTTCTCAAGCTGTATTTTCATGTTAGCGGCACTCATGTCTCAAATATTTCCTTTAAATTCCTAAGATGTTCCTCTTCATTTCTCCCAAATATAATGATGTCGTCTAAGTAGACGCAACATTTTTTCCCTATATGTGGACGGAGAATGTGATCAAAAGCAGCCTGCAATATCGATGGTACGTTCTTAAGGCCGATGGGGAGTCTCAAAAACTCATATTTGCCGTTATTGATCGAGAAGGCAGTCTTCTCTATATCTTTTTCCCTTAGTGGAATTTGGTAAAATCCGCTTTCAAGGTCAGTAATGATGAAGTATTTATTCCTTCCAAGGTTTGAGAGAACTTCATTTATTTCGGGTTTTGGGTATCTAAACGGAATTGTAACAGAATTCAGTTTTCTGTAATCAATCACCATTCTATACCTTTTTTCGCCATTGGCGTCAGATCTTTTTTCAACTATCCATACAGGAGCATTGCATGGTGATAGGAAAGGTCTAATTATATTATTGGCAAGCAGTTCTTCTATCTGTCTTTCTACTTCAGCTTTTAAAGCCATTGGATATGGGTATGGTCGCGAATATATCGGACCATCCGTAATAGTGCGTATTTCTCCCTTAATGGCAGTGGTATACGTTAATTTTTTGTTTGGGTCAGAAAATACATTCGGACAGAATTCAATTATGTTATAGATTTTTTTTTGTAAATTAGAAAGATGAGAGAGAGTTTCGATTTTTATCTGTATGAATTACTGCTTCGATCTCACGTTATGTATCATTTCCAATCATTTCATGGAAGGTTTTCAAGGTTGGAAGGATATACAACTTTAGCTTGGGTGTGCTTGGACCAAAAATATTCAGAAAGGTATGATGGGTTATTTCGATATTTCCGGCGACGGTGTTTATGTGGAAGGGATTTTTATTTGGGATTGGGTTACGGATTCGGGTGGATTGAACGTAATTTTTATTTGTACCAGCATCAAATAAAAAGTCTCCAAAGTCTGTGTCCTCTCCCCTTTTAAGTTCGTAATATAGTAGCGAGGAAGGGACTAGTCTAAAAAATAGAAGCTATCCGATTACTTTTCGCTATTTGGGGTTGCATCAATTTCACTGCTATACAAATTATTAGGATCGGGATTAATAAATTCTGATTGACCCGCGTTACCGGTGAGGTAATCGTAGTAAAAATTTTGACCGTGGCAGTGGGAATCATACGGAGCCTTGTTGTTAGTACTCATAAAATAATTTCGCTGGGCGGTATTCCGCTTTGATTTATGTTAGAGCGTTTCTGTGCGAACTGTTCATTTCTCTGGAAGTTCTGGTAATTTATATTCCTTGATCTTATCGAACGATCAACTTCCATCGGCTGAG
Source organism: Trichopoda pennipes (assembly GCA_030448955.1). NCBI lineage: Eukaryota > Metazoa > Arthropoda > Insecta > Diptera > Tachinidae > Trichopoda > Trichopoda pennipes. The sequence continues at coordinate 3,829,650 of JASKUP010000004.1, read as the reverse complement.
GGGGTTTTTCAGGAAAGTTTTGCCTTTTGTTAAATCCTGGCTGAAGGTTTGGTCTTTGATTTCGCTGGAACGATTGTTGCGAAGAAAATGGTCGTTGCGCGTTCTGGTTATTTGTTCTAGGTGGGTATTGCCTAAAATGCCATGGCATGTGTGCCAGCTCTGGGTAAAATGGTTTTGCGAAATAATGTGGTCGTTGAAGCGCAGGTGTCAAAGGTTTATGCGTGTTACCACGATTATGATTATGTGGTTAATGCGTCCTAAAATTGATATTGTCCAGCTTTTGGCACAGATTTAGTGCAAGGAAGTAGGGTCCCTAATACTTAGTAGTCGAGGTTGATCGCAGTTTAACCCTCTTACAAATGTGTCTAGGGCCTTTTCTCGATGAGAATTTATCATGGCACCTTTTGCTTCTTCTGAAATGTCTAAGCAAGACAATTTATCTAAAAGTAGGGACAAGTGTTCATACACACTTTTATAAAATTCAGTTATAGGCATATTTTTTTTGGGAAGGGTCGTCATTTGGTATTCCAGCGTACCAATGTCTCTCTTATCTGAATAGTGCATCATTAGCACCTTTTTAATTTTATTCCAGTCAAGTGGAGACATGTATGAAGCAGTATCTGCTTCGCCAGTAATCGTGTGTCTTACTGTATACAAGATAGCATAGTGCTTCGAAGTGTCCTGTAATGAACTAAAAATTACGAAAATCCTATTTACCGATTTCCTCCATGAACTAAAATCGCTCTTTCTACCCGAAAATTCTCTAAGGGAATTAACTATGTCAGGTATATTGTCTACATCTCGAATTGATCCGCTGGGGCACCTGTCACTGGTACCTTGTAAAAAAAAAACTCCCTGAAAGGATTCAAGATCTCTAGCACTCTGGCAGTGATAATATTCTCTAAGTCCGCCCTATTCACTGTAATAGTGTCTCGATTCCTGGACGCAGCGGCACTCCCAGCAGTGACAGCTATGCCAGCTGAGTTTGCTGCAAGTGACAATATGGACAATGAGTCCTGTATCGTACCAATATTTTCTTCGGTCATGTCTTATAAAAATATGGCTTCAAAACAATTTATAAATCAAGGATTTAACTTACTTGATACTCGCCTTGGCTAAAGTTAAGCTATAGTTTTTTTTTTTTATTTTCACAATGCAATTTACTGAAAACGTTGTTTCACAGAATTTTAATTGTATGACCCAAGTATAATATTATTTGTTTGCTTTCCTTCAAATTTTCTTCAAACAGCTTTTCTTATTTCGGATAACATTCAACAGAAAATTAAATATTCAAATAATTATTCAAACAATTTCGTAAATAATTTACTTTAAATTTATTTAATCCTTATACTTTTTCCTTTCAAATTTGTTTATTTCAATATTTCCACTTGACTACTTTATTTCAAGAATTTATTCCCAGTTTGCTCTTTCGATTATCAAATCTTCTTTGATTTTCTTCCTTATTACTTTTTCCTTATATTAATTTTATATATTTTTTTTCAATACTTTTAATTTACTTCATTGGTCGGCTTTCAGTTTTAGCCCTTAATAATAATAATTCTTTATCTTTATCTTTTTTGTTTAAGAGATTTTTGTAGCTAAAAAATGATGTTATTTACACTATAGACTTACACTAAACTTAATATTATGCCCAACATCGGCGGAATTTTGTCGGTACGTGGGTGAAGTCTTCTTATCCTTTTCTTCCGTTGTTACTTAGGGACACTTGCACCACTAATCTCTTTTCCACAAGCCAAGTGCTCAATTTTTCAAGTCTTTTACTTTCACTATTTTTGATGAGTTCTTAAGCTTTACTCTTGTAACTGTTTTCAAGCTTCGCCGTTTTTATAGTGTTACTTTGATTTTTTATAAATTCAGGACTTTACTTTTTATATTGACACACTTCTCACTAAACTGATATGGGTCCCTTCTCGGGCCCCAGTTAAACTTTTGTTATTCAAAAAGTTTAAAAAAAAGTTTTTATTTATTATAATTCTTTAATAGTCTTTTTTATTATAATTCTTTAATAACCACACTTCATTACAGGCGGACGATACTTAAAAAACTAAAATTACATTTTTCTTTTCTTAATATCAAACTTAAAATTAGAAAAATGCTGACGCTGTGGGAACCGTTGCAGCTGCACAGGTGTGTTACGCGACTGTCTTTTCGTGGGAACCGTTGCAACCGTTGATTTGTCCACATTTCATAGAATTGTTATTTGTGTTTTTTGTTGTAATGTTTTAAACATGTTAGGTGTTAACATATATAGTTAATTTTTATGTAAATATAATATTAATTGATGTGTATAGTTATAATTTTTTTCAATTTGTAGTTTTTATTTATCTTTTTGAAAAAATGTTTGTTTATTTTGAATCTGTTTGTCAACAATGTGGTCATTTATTGATTGATTTGATAAATTGTTTATACCTTTTTCTTCCTGAAGATGCCAAACATCGGTTTGGCGGAATATCGAAAACTAAAATAGAACATAAAGATAAACTTAATATTTTATAAAAGACCTAGTGCTTAATCAATATTAATCAAAATTGACTTGCGTAACATACGCGGGCTAAGGGCGAACTTTTTCTTTGTATATGCTCACATTTGTCTCCATCGTCCGGACATTTTAGCCTTATGTGAGACTCAAGTGGCTGAGAATGCTGATCCACAGGGCTATCAGCTACCTGGGTATCACCTCCTGTCGCTATTGAATTTTCACCGGGGTCTTGCAATTTATATTCGTGCCAATGATTGCATTGGGCACAAATGATCCTGAATTCAGCTGTCTCTGGGTTAAATTCAGGATCAGGTCACACCCCTTGGATTTCGGGTTTCTCTACAGAAGTCCAAATACCGGAAGGGATAAAACCTTAGCTGGCTTCGATTTTCTTTCCGACTCCAAGATTCTCGACAGTTTCCCGAACATTGAAATTGTTGTTGCTGGTGATTTTAATGTTCACAACTGTTCTTGGCTTCGCCATTCAGACAATACAACTACAGGCCTGTATGTTGAGCTATTTGCCGTGCACAATCACCTTGCGCAATTAGTGAATGAACTAACACAAATTCCTTCTGTTAATGGGCACCATAGTAATACACTCGACCTTTTTCTAACTTCACACCCCAAAAAGTATGCAGTGAATGTTTGTGCACCTCTCGGCAACTCCTTTTCATATTCGAAGCTTCACGACCTTACGATATCAGCTACCAAATGTCTAAAATATATTTATGAGAAGGCTCGTTGGGCTGAGCTTAACGAATTTTTAGGCAATTAAATTGGAAACTATGTTTCTTAGACAATAATGTTAATGCCATGTCGGAAATGGTTGTAAACATAATTTTGTTTGGAATGAAAACCTTTATTCCATCCAAAACAATTTCGATTAAAACCAGATCAAAATCTTGGTCAGACGTGCAAAAGTGCAGTCAGATCAAGAAAGGAAGCATTCAATATCTGGCGTAGAAACAAAGTACTAGGGCGTGAAAAACATCTATACGAAGAGCGTCTTCTTATTTGCCGAAAAGCAGTCAACCACCGCCAGAGCTCGACAGCGTATCCATTACTATGCCAAAGATATTTTTATACCTCGAGCGTTTAAAAAGGTTTTAGCTGATCTCAACATCAACAAGTCCCCTGGCCCGGATGGGATACCAGCACTGGTCTTGAAACAGTGCTCTTCGACGATAGCGCGTCCGTTAGCGGCCCTTTTCGGCACATTGTACCAAGTCGGGCAATTTCCGAAGTGCTGGAAGGTTGCCAATGTAACACCGACCCCCAAAAAGGGGGAGGCTACCAACCCTGAAAAATACCGCCCAATTGCAATTTTTTCTGCACTTTCTAAAGTGTTTGAAAGTATGATCAATTTTCATCTTGTGAGGTACTTAGAGTCCAACAACTTACTTTGCGATCGTAAGGGGCGCTCTACGGGCGACTTGCTGGCCTTTCTGTGTGAGCAATGGTGTAATTGCATTCACCACTTCGGAGAAGGTAAGATGGTGGCTCTAGATATTTCCAAAGCATTCGATAGAGTGCGGCATAACGCACTTCTATCAAAACTTGCCGCTTTTGGTGTCGGTGATAATTTATCTAGGTTTATATCTAGTTTTCTTAGAACTCGCAATATACGAGTTGTTATAGATGGGATTTCATCAGACCAGTTCATGATTAATTCAGGGGTACCGCAAGGCTCCGTTCTTTCTGATGTTTCTAAACGACCTTCTTTGTCGAACTTTCAACCCTATATATTCTTTTGCCGATGACAGCGCCATTTGTCACTCGTATTCAGTTCGTAAAAGACCAGGCCATTTGGAGGTTAGTTCCAAAGGCAAAGCATGACAGATACCCTTAATCACGACCTCACGACGATCTTGGAATGGGGTCGTGTGAATAGAGTAGACTTTAATGCTCGTAAGACACAATGTTGCATGCTTACGCATAGATCTGCGTTCGGTAGTCGTGCTGCATCTGTTACTATGGGTGATATAGATATTACGGAGGCGAGCACGAAGCTCTTGATGTTCTTGGCATGAAAATTCAGTGAGATGTGCGAGGTTTCTAAAGAAGCTTTCAAGTGACTCGGTTTCCTTCCGATCTCCGTACTATCTATACCGCCTATATCCGTCCGAAAATGGAATACAACTCTCATGTATGAGCCGGCGCTTTTGGAGTTACTCGACCGCGTACAGGAGAGAGCCCAGAGGCTCATTGGGGACGGTAGGGTATCCAACTCTATTGATTCTCTAGAGCATCGACGCAATGTGGGGTGTATTTCACTGTTCTATCGTTACTACAATGGAAAGTGCTCTAATGAAATTAGGGAACTTGTTCCCGATACTCACACGTTTTCGAGTTTAACACGATTTTCGTTGAGAGCGCATCCATTTGTGGTTGATTGGTCAGTAAATCGCACTACGCATTACAGGGAAAATTCGTTTTTTAGCAGAATAGTCCGTATGTGGAATAAGATCCCTCCGGAGGTCTTTCCTGTCACTTTCAATCTGGGAAAATTCAAACTGAATGTCCACAGACACTACTCCCTCTTTCCTTCTTCCCGTAACCTAATTTCCTAGTTCTGGAACAATGCTTTGCATATGTAGGGGACATCCCCTGAGTGCTGGTCCGAAAAAAAAATAAATTACATAAAAAATCTCATATTAAAATTCACTATTTTCAATGAAATTTAGTATATATTTTACGGCCCATGATTCTTTTGAATTTAAGCTATATCAAAAAGGAAGTGTAAAATGTCCAACTATTTTTAAAAACAACTTCTAAATGTTAAAAATGTGGGAATATAGAAACAAATCTTCAAAAACAATAATACAATATGTCAGGCTTTTCAGCTTATAATATTTAGATATTAATGATTTAAAATCTCATATTGAGCATCTCAACTAACAGTTTATTAAAATTATCTCAAACACTTCAATCTCAAAGTAATAGCTTAAGCCATTATTATAGAATTTGAAAACATTCTTTACCATTTGTATATATTAACAGAATTTTGGTTCGAATTTAAATATAGACTGAAATATAACTTCAAGAAAAAGCAAATATTTGCCTTTAGTGATAAAACACTGCTTATCACTTTCAGTTGAGACTCAATTTTGGAATAGAGCAAGCTACTCACGAGTAATTAACAGAACATATAAGTAGTACAAGTATATATAAAAAAGGAGTAACAATTTTTAATTGCGCTCTAAAATTAAAGGTATTTAAAAACAAGATATATATTTTTAATACGGAAATTTTTCATATTTCGCACAAACTAAATATTAGATATTCTGAAAATTAGCGATTTTTAAACTGCCTCTGTTAAAGCGCCCCTTCGATACGTTAAAGTAAAGATAATAATAGTTTTTATTTTACCGAAATGAAAATTATTTTACAATTTGCCAATAAACTGTCGCCCAAGTTCCCATTTTATAAAAAAAAATTAACGAAATGTGGTTACTGCTAGAGCCCGCATGTGTATGTACATATGTACAAATATATATTTACATAAAAATACAACAAGTTTGATTTTGTTACAATTAATTAATTTAATAGTTAGTTAATTTAATTGTTAATATTAAAGCAAATAATATAAAAAAGTACAGAAACATTACTATGATTTCTGAAAATAAAAAATCAATTTTATGACTATATGTGTTTAAGTTTCAAAGTTATTTCCTTTATCAAGAACATTTTACTGAAAATAAGTAAACTAACTTCATTCGTTTGCACGTACAAATTTAATTTTGTAAAGTATGTACAGGAATTATTTTTATTTAATTATTAGTCTTAATAGCGGTCTTTTTTAAATAAATTTAACACTATATTTTTTCAATACTACGCTTTCCTCTGGAAAGCTTCTTTAGGAAATTAATTTTATAACAACAAAAATTATTAACAATTTGAAAAAATTTTTTTGAAAACAATTGACAAAAACATATAAAATAATTTTCTTCATACACACACACAAAATTAAAATTTCAAAAGAACATTCAGAGTATTGAAAGGCTGCGTTTTTCTTGTCAAAATAATATTGAAAATAATTTAATAATTTGCGAAAATTTTTTAATTTTAAAATAATTTTGCTGTGAACTTTTTTTGTTAAAAATTTTATTGAACAAGCAAAAATAAAAAAAAATAATAAAAATTAAACAAAAATCTGTGAATTATTCTCTGAGTTTTTTGTGCTGTTTTATTGACTTTTTTTATTTTATATCTATCTGGGATCAACAAAAGTTCGCGTTTGGACATTTAACTTTCATTGTTAAGCGATGTCGGGTCCTGCCAACTTGGGGGATAACCGCTTTTCTATTTTAGCGGAGCCCCCCCCCCCCCCGTTCTAAAAAGAAACGCAGGGAACAAATTCCCCTCGAAATATTTCCTGAGTTGCCATAGATCCTACCGGCTGCGCCAAAAATGTTGATGTATCCTTTTGGATACCAACTTGTGGTAGTAACGCCGGAGGGTCCCGTAGGAGTCGCTGCGTTCTATTTGTGTGAGTTATGCCTTTCTATATAGTAATCCTGGAGGGTCCCGTAGGATTCACAGGGTTAGAATAAAAAGGCGAGGTTATTTAGTTACGATTGCTAACAAACCTGGAGGGTCCCGTAGGATTCGCAGGCCGCTACTTTATTAAGTTATAACCCAACTTCCGCTTAGTCTCACAGTTCTTATTGAGCTGTGGGTTCTAACTGTTACGGTAAGCTGTACTTCACAAATCATTCTTAATCTAACACTTATTTACTATTTATACTATTCATTAACAATAAACTTGCTGACTGAAGAAATAATAAAATAAGAACAATAAACTTAAATAAACTAGCTGACTGAAGAGATAAGAACAATAAACTTAAATAAACTTGCTGACTGAAGAAATAATATAATAAGAACAATAAACTTAAATAAAGTTGCTGACAAATAATAATAATATAATTAGTCAATTATGCGAGGGTGACTTGCAACAATTATAAGAAAGCCAGACCCAAAATCTACATATTTTGGGTCGGCGAAAGAAGTTTACAATAGTATTCCTGTTTTGTAGTTCATCGAGCATTAAAATTAGTCTGCAATGACATTGTGTCTGTTTCCGAGTTAAGGGATGGAAATCTTCTTCTCCTAGTCGATAAAAAATCAAGTGCTGATAAACTTATGCCTACATTCTGCCCGGGATATGTAATATTAAATGCGAATACCACAAAAACTTTAATTCTTCGAAAAGAACAATATATGCACCCTATTTGAACCACATTCCAGACAAAGAAATTAGCACAAAACTAAGTTCTCAAGGAGTTACAGACATTTATAAATATCAAAAAAAGAACGCTGAAGGCAAATTGGTAACTTGTGGTGTCCTGCTACTAATTTTCGATAGATATTACACCCCTGAAAATTTATTGATCTCTTGGCATAAAGTTAAGGTTAGGCAGTTTTTCCCAAATCCAATGCGCTGCAAAATTTGTCAAGCACTTAGTCACACACAAAAATGGTGGAAGAATTCTCCAAAATGTCAAATATGTGCCTTGCCATCCCATATACCAACAGAGTGTACGCGTTCTTTATGTGTTAACTGTTCCGCACCTCATCCATCATCTTCAAAGGAATGTAAAGTATATCAACAAAACGAGATCTTAAATATCAAAATCAAAGAAAAATGCTCTTTAAAAGTAGCAAAAGAAAAATACAATTCATTAACTTTAGTTAAGCCGTTACAGCAGTCTTTTGCTGAAACAACAAATAATATTAAAATCTCTTTAAACACAAAACAAGTAAACAACAACTCATTTAAAGAGCCAAATAATATTGAAAATAATTCAGAACGTATAAATAAGACAACTAAGTCACAGCAAGGCTACACCTTTGAAACTAAAAAAAATATTGATTTACCTACAGGTACAAAAACAATTTAAACTGAAAATATATCGCAAAAGCCCACAACATCTAACAGCAATAAAACAACACATTATGTTTCTTGAGGAGTAAAATTTTACATTTAATATGGATTTGAAAATAATTCAATAGAATATTAACGGCCTGATCAATAATTACCACGAGCTGCAGCTTATTATTAATGAATTAAACCCAGACATCCTTTACCTTCAAGAAGCGCACATACCTTTTGATGCAATGAATATTGTTTATCCAAAGCCCTATTCAGCTTTTTTTCATAACGTTTCCCGAAATACAACCAAACAAGGCGTAGGAAAATTAATAAAAAAACCATACCCCACAAGTTTGTTTATGCTGATCCAAATTCTAATTCCATCGCAATACAATTAGACAGCGGTGAAACGATATCCCTATTCAATATATAGTTAGCTCCTCAAGAAGGTTTTCAGAACTGAGCCTAAGAAACCTAATAAGCAATTGCAACCCGCCGCTCATAATAACTGGTGACTTCAATTCGTGGAGTCCACTGTGGGGTTCCACACTAACCAACACTCGCGGTAAAATCATTGAGAATTTAATAATCAATGAAGACCTAATGGTTTCAAATACTGGCTTTTCCACCCATTTTAGCACGCATAACACTTTCACCAGTGTAGTTATCTCTTTATGTTCAACTTCTATTTTTCCGTTTTGCTCTTGGAAAGTTCTTCCCCATTGTAACGACACGTTTTCCTGGTAGCTGAGGTATGCTCAGCGGCGTCCAGGGTCGTGTTGTGTCGATCCCAAAAAGTAAGACAAAGCCTTACTCACAATGTTGCTCTTTATTCAGGAAAGGGGTTGCCCTATTCCTAGTTCGCAACTTGACTGCAGCTCGGGCTCAAATCTTGTGAACTGGTGTGTATGCAGGCAGCTTCAGTAAACATCTTCTACTTCATGCGGTCCGTATTCGGCGAACGTCACTGTCGAAGTCGACTGCGGGCACAAACTCGGCTGGGTATTACCACGGCTCTGTTTGTGGTCGCTCCGTCGAAATAGGTCGGTACGCCGCAAGCGCCAAGGCACTGTAGGCTGGGCTGAGTATTACCACGGCGCAACCGTTCACTGCCTGGTGACTGTCGGTGGCGACTGCGGACACAAACTCGGCTGGGCATTACCACGGCTCTGTTTGTGGTCGCTACGTCGCAGTTCTGTCCTGTCTCAGGGTATTGCTTCGGCTGGGTATTACCACGGCCTTATCTATACCCTGACTACCAGTCCCAAAAAATAAATAAAAAAAGTTGAAGAAGATATTTACCTTTGCTCCTTTTGCGGTCGCACACCAATTGATTCATTCTGATTGATGTTTGCGCTTTTATACTCTTTCTTTCCACACACCAATGCACACACACACCTACATTACTTCGGTAGTAAGTACACCACAGCCGACGGCTGTTTTCACCACCGAGCTGCAGCCAGTTTTACAATATGAATGTTACTAATTACAATACTCGTATGCCTTCGTGGCTAATTACAATAATAACTAGAACTAAATCTTACGTCAACATAAATACTTATAATTACATGCGTATATAAGTAAATATATGAATTCATATTTTTAGTAAATGATTCTATAACTAAATAAATATGTGAGTGTATAAATAGATGCATTGTAGAAATATATAGCAATTTAAATATAAATTCATTATCTTAGTAAATACATTTAAAATAAAAGATAGGGATTGACCCGTGACTGTTGTCAGACAGTTCTATGTGTGACCAAAAACGAGGTTGGACTTTTGGTCGTTACACCACGGTAGCTCCACGGTAGCGATCACTTTTCTATAATTTTAGAACTGGCAACTAATTTAAAAAAATCAGGATATAAGCCGAAACGCAAATTCAAAATCGAACAGGCTAATTGGGCAATGTTTCAAAACATCTGTGATCAACATTTAATTGCTTCTAATATCTACTCTAACCCAAAACAAACAAGCAGCATTCCTAGTCAAATGTATTAAAATGGCGGCCAATATCTCAATCCCTCAGTCTACTCTCGGAAAACACAAACGCCGTGTTGTATGGTGGAACACAAATTTGGATAATTTAAGAAAAGAAAAACAAAACTTATGGCACAGTTTTAAATGTAATAGAACAGACTTTAACCTAATGCGATATAAAAAACAAATGCAACATTTAGGAGAGCTGTTAAGAAAAGCAAAACTTTATGTATCGAGAAATTTACCTCAAATATTAATCCTTACTCCCCGACGCATCGTTTGTGGAATGATATTAAACGGATTACTGGTGGTAAAACTGCAGAGTCTATTAAATATATTAAAAGCGGCTCTGAATTGGTTACTTCTTCGAACGATATAGTTAACTATTTCGCTAAGCATTGGTCCGATTTATCTGCTGATAGACATTTCTCAACAAATTTTTTATATAATAAATCAAAGGCTTTATTCTGTCATTACTCCGTGACCTCACCCAAAGGCAAAACTCCCGGTAACGAAGGAATTTCATACGCAGTCCTACTTTTTCATCGAAACAGGCGTTACAACAACTATACAACTCAATTTATTCCACTGGCATATTTCCTCAAGCTTGGAAAACAGCAGTAGTAATACCTATACCAAAACCAAAAAAAAGACACTTATAAAGTTGATGAAGTAGGCCAATTTTTCTTCTTCCGTGTATAAGTAAAATACTTGAAAAAATTATTGCTAGGCGGCTAATGTGGTTTCTTAAAACTAACAATTTTATTTTCTCCAATCAGGTAGCTTTTATGAAGAAACAAGGAACAATCGACATTCACTTACTCCTACAAAATTATATTTGCCTATTTACCAAAAGCCATGTGAGCATACTATCAACCGACTTTGAAAGAGCTTTTGATCGAATCGGTATCCACACTATCTTGCAGCAATTACAAACTTGGGGTATTTGCAAAGAAATGTACAATATATTTAAGGGTTTTTTGTGTAACCGTAAGCTTAAAGTAAGAGTTAACAATCACTACTCCTCCACGCTACCACTGCAGAATGGTATCCCTCAGGGTTCCCCCTATCAGAGGTGCTGTTCATAATTGCGTTCAACACAAAAATATATTGAGCATTCCATATACGCTGATGACGCTATTCTGTTCTGCAAACATAATAACAATGCTGTAGTAAAAGAGACTTTTGTTAAGACCTTAAAAGAGATTGATGATTGGTGTCTTACAGCAGGGGCTAAACTCTGGATTTCCAAATGTAAAATTCTTCACATTTGCAGAAAATAAAATTGTCAGATTTCTAATCTACAATATAAAGACCTTACAATCGAATTTGTGGATCATTTAAAATTCTTGGTGTCGTTCTCGATAAAGCTTTTAGCTTTGAACAACACTGCCTGCAGTTAAGGAAAAATCTCTGCAATAGATTGAATATAATAACATTTTTAACTTCACGACAATTTCAGATACATATGTCAGCAATGATTAATATAATTCGAAAATTTCTAAAATTGACTACGCACTTCCTATTTATGGATTTTGTGCCCAATAAAATATAGAAAGTATTCAGACTCCATACCACGCCGCAATTAGACGCAGCATAGGTGCTTTCCGTACAAGCCCAATTCAAAATATTTTGGCTGAAGCGGGCTTGCCATCAGCAGAAGATCGATGTCTCTTCGTAACATTAAAATTAATTCCAACGATTTTTGTATGTTATAATAAAAAATATCTTTAAAGCAGCTACCAACATTAAAAGTCGCAATAGACCGCTCAAGATTAAATCCGTTATAGCAAGGTGTGTCGAATATTCCAATAAGATCAATTTTAAAAGTTTTCCACACTACCTCGAATGTGCTTCCGAACCACCTTGGCATTTTAATGAAGCATCCTTTTTGGATACATTATCTTTCTATCCCAAACCTACAACTACACCATTAATATAGGCAACTTTTCTATAACACTGCAGATGATCTATCAAATCTTGGATGGAAAATTTTATTCACCGATGGTTCAAAATCAAATAACATGACTTCCTTTGCTGTTGTACACGAGAATGGTATGATCATCGGACACGGTCTACTTCACAACTACTGCTCCAACTTCACGGCCGAAGCGTTAGCCAAATTTGTATCCCATAGCCAAAACAAATTTGTTATAGCCACTGATAGTCTTTCGTGCATTTTGGCGATAAAGAATACTTTGTACGATTCTCCTCTGTAGTGCGATTCAGTAACTTTTAACGATTCGATACCATGTTAATGCTCTCTACACATTTGATTGTTTGCACTAACGATAGTGCGATTCAGCAACTGCTTGTTATTGCTAGTCGACAAACATTGAAAACAAGTGGCATCTCTGTAAATATATACGAAAAGCACAAAGAAGAATGCATAAAAAACAAACAATTGTTGAAGAAAATTTATCATTTATTATTTTATTTATCAACATTTTTCAAGTTTTTTGTACAGGGTAAGTAAAAAATATGCACAAAATATTTTTTAGTTGAATTGCTACAAATTTTCTTATTTGGTTTCGTATTACCTTTTTTTGTTTACTTTTAGTTTAAATTGAAAATTTATTTATGTTTTAATGTTGTCGACTATTATAACAACCAAAATGAAATGTAGGTTAGCTAACGATTTTTACCGTCGACAACAGTAACTTAACAATAACGAATGTTGTTTTAAAAGTTACTGAATAGCCAAATCGACAATTTTGTTGTTAAAATTTTTTACCAATAACAATTGTCCTTATAACATAATAGTGAATCGCACTACTGATCTCCAAAATTAGAAACATTTGCATAAAAAATTCTTACAAGATCAAGGTTATGTGGGTTCCATCGCACGTTGGAATACTAGGTAATGAATTTGAGAATCATGATATTTTAAATCTAATTTCAAACTTCTATACAAGCCTGAAGGATATGCAATGGTCCAACTACCAGCATGCTTAAAAGACTTTAAATACAAGTGGAAAAAGATCAAGTTACCCTAAGAACTGCCCTAGGAAGATTTGAGATGAGAATTGGCCACAGCAGATTAACTCACAAATATTTAATAAATAGGTCCTAATGTCCTATTTGCTCCACCTGCAATACGCAACTTACTATTTCCCATATTTTGGACGAATGTCAAGCTTTTCACAATATTAGAACAAAATTGTTGCAATCTATTCAACCATCAAGCTGTTTAAAAAATATCAAGGATCACAACATTGAAATTTTCCACAAATTCATATTAAATCTTCTTCACAAGTTATAAATAAGCTTATCTAATTTTACGATACGAAAGCGTTAGCAGCTAGTTCTCTTTTGCTTTGTTGGTTACTATAATTGTATTACTGTAATTAATTATCAATAAATAAATAAAAAATAAAATTTTAAAAATTTTTAAACATATGTACATACATTAGTTATTCATTCTATGTATAGGTCTGTGTGTATTTTTGTTTTTGTTTTTATGCTAATAAAGTTTCTTCCTGGAATTTATTTTAATATTGTTGTTGTTGTCCTGTGTACATAAGTTTGCGCAGTTAGTAAACAGCATACCCAGTTCCTTATTTTATTACTTATTTTCTTTTAAAACTTAAGCAAGACGCATCCGTAACAATATTTATTTATTTATTTTTATTTAATATAGGGTCGATTTTCAATTATGAGAAATTTTCGTAAATTGCATGCTTCAAAATTCGCTCGCTGTCGCCACTATTTTAAATGACACTAACAAGAAATAAGATAAGAGTATGTGGGAATTTATCTAGCATATTGTGCAACTTAATGATATCAATGCTTTAAATATAGCATTGTAACAATAATAAAAACATTTTTTTTTAATTTTCAATCCAATCGTTAAACATTTATTTTATTATATTATTTATTCTATTGTTAATATAATCGTTAGCATTAAGGAATAAAAATTTTAAATCTAACAAATGTTTAATGTTTTTGTGAATCAAATAAAATTGAATTAGACGTGCATACTTTTTAACTTTTAGCTATTTTCTAATAATTTTCAATACAAATTTAACTTAAAAGAAGACGAAGATCCCCATGCAACATGTTGCGCAAAGCGCCTCTAGTGCCAAATGTTGCGAACGTTAACGAGTTGATCTTCCAGGCTCATTCTCAACATTTTGCTGTCAGCGGCTATGTTTACACCACTGCAAGCGTATTGTTTTTGTCTATTGTCAACAAAAAGTACCGTGAGCGTCGAATTCAGTGATTAAACTATGCACAGTGGTTTCAGATTCCCGATTACAGGGAAAGGCTACTTGAATTTTACAAAGTACGGCTGTATGCATAAAAAACGCTTACTTGAGCTATAAAATACACCTTAGTTAACAAACATTTTAAGGCTAACAGACGTTTGTTAAAAAATGGTATTCATAAACAGTACTTTAGCTAATGTATGCTTTAGTAAAATTAGTATTTTGATTCTGGCAATGCCACTATTTTCAGTTGTTACGTTGTAGTTAACGATGTTTAAAAATATATTCAATTTTTTTCCGGGTATTTAGATCCATAAAAAAAAATTTTTATTGTTTTCAGCAAAATCAACATATTTTTTTTTTGTTTTTTTATTAATCTTTTTAATAAAATGCAAAGAACCCAAAAAAGGTCAATTTGCAAGGCTTACGAAGAACTTACAAAGAATTTGTTCATATTAAAAAAATAATTATTCGGATAACGAGCTTTGTTTTGATTATATGTGCATCAATAATACTTTTGTTTTAAATAATTAATTATAATTATATTTTTGTAAAATATAAAATAAAGATGTAAAAATGTTTTATATTGAATGCCATTTTATATTTTAGTTTTTATTATTATTTGTATACCACAATTTGTTTTTAATAAACATTTTAAAAAATTTTTGGAATAACAAAGTATAATTGTCAATTGAGCCGTTTACATTGAAAGTGGCATAAGTCATAACTGAACAGTTTTTTTTTTCATTTTTAATAAATTTGAAATTAATAAGTTAAGAAGTATTGAGATTTCTTTGAGAGGAGTGTTGATAATTAACGGTGCTTATTTTGAAAGTGGCGTTAGTCGCTGTACTTAGGAAATTAATTACGGAGCTTAGTGTGAAAGAAATGGAAACATGTAATAAGTGTGTGTGTGAAGTATTGTTGTGATTATTGGAGTTATTTTTATTAGTTCGAAAGATTAGTACAGTTTACTGAACTATATTAGAGTGATATCTAACATAATTAGCGTTGTTTTGTTATTTTTTTATTCTCAGGAGGTTGCTTCGTGTTGTATAAAATATCTAAGAATGTCACAACTCAAAAGCATATTATTGCACATAGTGACTTATGTAAAGGACAAAATAATAATAGTAGTAATAGCCCCCTGTCGAAAAAATCCTTCACAGTACACAACATGGAAAAATCCATTTCAGAAAGAAAACTAAATACAGGCTAGTTAAAATGGCTAAAATTAAATTAAAACGTTTTATAAACAAATTTAAAATAAAAAGATGACAATAACAAAGTAACTTATGCCACAATTTGTTTTGTTTCTGAAGTTTCAATAATAAAATTTAACTGTCCATTTATTGTAGGTTTAACGTAGGTTTTTCCTACTTTAAAGTTAACAAAGGTATTTTAAGGTAAATGCGTTTTTTGAATACAACTTTAGGAAATTGTGCTTAACAACGGCAGTTAAACCTGCTTTAAGTTTTTATGCATACAGCCGTTAAATTTTTACCATTTTTATAGTAAATTTTGACATCTAAAATTCTTTATCAAGAGTATTATGTTCCAGGCTTAAAATTACCCAACTTTTTACTAAATAAATGTCAAAGATGACAACTCAATTTTTGATATTGAATCATTTGACTAACTTCTAATTTGCACACCCTTTAGTAGTGAAATTAAACTTTTTATAGAAAAAACATCTCTCGATTACAATGTATTTATTTTACTCGACTTTGATCATACTTACTGAAGCGAGCTTTTAATTTCAACGCAAATACTATTTTTATAGGTACCACCCTCATCACCTTTGCGCCTTTAGTGATTCATCGGCCTTTTTCGAAGTTCATTTCCTAGGAACCCCTGCAGTCCATCACTTCCACGGGCCTACTATATGACGTATTTTCCTCATATATGAAATCTGTACTCAATAATCTTTTGTTACACCTCTGCTGGAATGGCCTGTATAAAGGAAAGCATATAGGTTTATATGCTTGTAAGGCAATACAATATAAAAAAATTTTACGACTTTAGAGGCATATTGATAGATCCATTATCGATATAAACGTGTCGCAAATTTTATTTCATTAGTTGACGCCACCATATAGCACAACCGCTTTCCTGTTGAAACCAAATTTCGATATAATCAATTTCATCTATATTTTTGAAAAATACTCATTGATCATGGTACCGTAATAATGACATTAACACGAGATCAACTGCTCTATCTATTGTTGGTTGTGTATAAAATCAATGCCGTAACTTAAAATTTTTCGCACTGGACATGTTTAACAATAAAAATTATATAATTTTTATAATTCAGAAAACAAACAAAGTAGGATAGACAAAAATATATGAACAACATTGAAACACAACAGACCTTTACTTTTGACACAATTTTGCTAATTTTTTAAGATGCCTAGAAGGTTTTATATTCTTTGTCATAGTCATTAGAATCAAAGGGGCTGACGATACGCACTCGAAATGTTAACAGATATTTATCCAAACAAATAATTTTCCAAAGTGCCTTTATATTTAGTAAAAGAAATTACCATAGTGTATTGTAATACATTTATTTTCGTTATCTGCGCAAAGAGCTAAAAACAAGTCTGCCGCATGCACAAGAAAAATTAAATTATTCGTTGGTTATTGTTATTTTTCTTAAACTTTGAATTTTGCATTTGCCTTTATCTCTATTGTGCTAATTTAGTGAATTTTTTCGGGCAAAAATCTTTGGTTTACACATATGAACATTTGTGAGAAGCTTGCTGAAGAGGTAGGCAAAATGGCCATCGAGAATTTACCACACCTTAAATTTGTTTTAATAATTAGTTTCCTTTACTATCGATGCTCGCGGAAACTTAGTTAAAAAATCCGGATAAATATTTTTATTATGTAATCAGAATTTTTTTAATATAAACTGTTAACTAAAAAAAATTTACTTATCATATTTTTCTCTGCATAGCTGTTAATTTAGCAGCATATACTGTAATGGGAAGAAAAACTATGAAAAAATAAAAAATACTGCACTCGCTGTTTAGTTAACGGTCAGCAGAAAGCAAGAGCTAGTAAATATGACGATTAATTAATAATGTGGTTAAATATTTGAATTGTTAAATAAGCGATGGTTACATCGCACCTAACCCTAGGAAGATGTTGGGGTCCGAAAAATCTTACTTTAACGGCAAGAAGTTTTTAACAAATTCATAAAATTTGTACCTTTTTTCTAAAGTTAAGTTATTTACTAATTCATCACACGTATTTTTTATGAGATTAGGGTGATGGACTATGCAATTGGCATTGTTCGAATATTTTACCTTAATTACCTCTGAACATATCAATAATGTCTGAACAGTTCTTCACCGTATTAAAGGGTATAAAAAAATTCACGCCGATTTTCAAACTTCCTGTAATATTTTACGCTAAATAATTGGTTTGAGCAACTGGTGATATTGTGTAAATATTTTGGGCATAAATGGATAAGCGATTTTGATTATTATTTACCTGTTTTGACAATAAAACTTTTTATCTTTAAAAAAGCCGTATTATAAATTTCGGCAGTCAACATTTTTTACTGCTATTATTACGTGAACATTTCCCTTTCACATTCAATCGTCTAGCGGTGATTGTTTTACTTTATATAAAACTGTAGCTTAAAACAAGCAAATAAAACCTTTTTCTTCAAATTGTATATACAGCTTAATCGCTTAAAATACCAGAATTAAAATTAATATTTAAAACAAACTCACTTATGACACTCCCCAAGCCTTCAAAAAATACTGAGAGAAGATTAAGAAGGGTAAACAGCGGAAACAGCTATGAGTCGGATAACTTGAAAAATAAGACGACGATAGCTTATACTTAAATTCAAAAGCAATAAGTCGTCCGCGTTCATATTCTCCAGCTATTTTAGTGAGCAATAATAATATAACACATTAAACAATGGCATTATTGACTTCTGTGAGCAATATTACAGTATAACAATAAAACGTAAGCATGTCTATAAATTCACTGCAAACGAAAGCAGGTTCAGATAGTGAAGTTATCGATATGTACATTACAGTATTAAAAATAGTATCAAGCCCAAATTATACATAAAGTAAAAGTACCGAAAGATAATGATGCTGCATGGTCTAGTCCACAAAACCATAAAGAGGCTAAGTTTCTTAAAGTACTGCTACAGAAGGAATTTAAAATAAAAATTGGCCCAGGGGCCATTGGGAGTTACCTTAAGTTTTCGCAGTATACGGCTAACTGCATAATACTGTTTAATACAATAAAGCAATAGACCACTTGTGGTAGAAATTATACCTTAAACTTTTGAGGTTGTTCTATTTATACCTACGGAAACAATTTTATCACCACCATCGCTTAAATGTTGCAAGAAATAATAAAAATCCTCAGCAAATCATGAACAGTTGAAAAATATGTTTTCGGAAACAAAATCTGCTATTATAACTATATGGAGTTATAGTATCGAGTGGATTGTTATCGATGGAAGACACTTCTATAAATTGATTACAATACAAAAAAATACCGCTCAGAACGCATTAAGATTTAGATCTCTCTGTTTTTAATTTGCTGCAAAGCATACAACACTCTCCATGACACCACAGGTCACACAAACTTTATTCTGTGTAATTGAACACCTTCAAAGATAAATAACAAAAATTCGAAGGGAGTGGCAAATACACACGTCTCCAGAACAACAATAGTCCAAAAGAAATAATGAAGCGGTTGAAATTTTTGAAAAAATACGTGGAGAGGTTCAATGAAAACATGCACTATCTAACATTGGTTGTGGCGTGCAAGTGGGACACCCCTGCGAACTTCGAGTAGAGGGTGGGCAAGAAATAATACCCAAAAAGTTATTTGTTTGTTTTCACTCCAAATACATTAACTGATTGTCTTCAAAAAATTAAAAGATCCATTTCTACATTGAACACTAAAAAGCCCCTGCTACAGACAATAGCAGCAACGACATACTCATAGTTCTGCGGCAAGTAACTTTTCCTCTAACTTTTTACGTAGTCCTACATTTTGAATACTTACTGGTTGTACTGATACCGAGGCCATGCAAAGATCTACCAAGAGTAGAATCATATATACTTGTCTTTTATGAAATATATACCAGTTTTTGAAAAAATTGACACTGAATATATAAGGCCTGATTAACTTAAGCTTATGAAATCAACAACATAAAACTCTGAATTGGCCAATAAATACAGACAAATAACAAATAAGCTGAACCCTATTCGGACTAAAAACGGGTGCATTCCGGATCGTCAGTTGGGATTCAGAATATAACATGGTACGATTCCGAAAGAATAATGTGAAAAAAAATTCTCGAAGAAAAGAATTACCTTTCCCCGCTTTTCATTACCGTTTCTCAAGCCTTTGATAAGATATTACATTAAGGTTTATTATATAAATTAAAGCAAAAGACCCTTAAAACCCTCTCCCTGCTGCTAGAGAGCTATTTAACCAATCGTAAGTTTATTATAAAAGGAGGGTACTTCGTAAGCTCTCTCAAGACAATTGACATCTGTGTCCCCCAAGAAATTACCTTCAGACCAGCTTTTTTACCTGTTGTATACGTTACACATTCTAAATAGTTCTCGCGCTTTTTTAAGCATTTACGAAAATACCCAAGCATCCGGACATTTGCGTGATTTTTTACATATGCACTTGACTTTGATAGTTGTAATGTAGAATAATAGTCGCAATACATTACTGAACTGTAACCTACTATATAAATGTAGGTCGAGTGCATGATTTAGATATTTTAGCGGGACTTAAATATAAAAAAGCCAGTTCTAAAGATATTATCCTTAGTAAATATACTAAGGATAATATCTTTGTACATTTTACAACCTTTTTGTTGGTTTTTAATACTCTTTGCAGTTGGTAATGAAAATAACAAATTTTTAAATATTAAGAGTGTTTTAATTAATAATATACAGTATTTAAACATTAAACTATGATATGAAAATAAAGCCTTATTTGGTGCAGTTCAGTATTTTTTATTTACAAAACAATTGACTTACGTGTAAAAGTTCTTTCAATTATATTAGCCAAATTTTTGCATGGGCTTTTCTTTGTAGTATACAGTATTGAGATGTGCCCTAATATTAGCCACAAATAGAACTCTAGAGGGGTGAGAACACCTAGGATACTTTTTTAAACCTATAATCTGATTTTTTACTAAAATGTTTAACAAAAGATATCATTAACGGCATGGAAGTTTTAAATTACTAACAAACACAGCAGTCGAAGTATTTATTTCTGAGATAAAAAATATAAAATATTAGAAGCAGTTTTTGTAATTGATCTATTAGTGAATATAAACAAAAGCAAATATGTCAAGTGCAGTAATTGGTACTTAAACAAACTTACAGTTATTATAAACATACACACATACATTTGTTAGATAAATTTTATGTTTCTTTAAATTAATTTTTAAAATAAACAAAATAAAAAAAATTAAAAAATTTAAATAAAGATATGAGCTAAAGTCAAATTAGTTTATTCATTTGCTATTATATTAAGCAGTTCAAGTAGTAAATATCTAATATATAAAATTATATTATTCACAAAGCGTTAATGCTTATTTAATACCCAGCAAATATAAAAAAAATTGGAAAAATATAAATAACAAATGGATTCAAGGCTGTGCCGACGGTGAGCAGAAGGCAAAAGTTAATGTATGTATTGAGTTCAAAGGAAAGCAAAAAAAAGAAAAAGGTGTGAGTTGTACGTAGAATTCGTTTAATGAAATAAATGCTTAAATTATGAATATTTGTCGTATGTTTTAGCGTGCCCGTGACTGCTTTGCAAGTCATTTGTCGTTTGTTTTTATTCTGCAGCGTTCTTTTTTGTGTGCGTTAAAAAATTCAATCATTCAAGAAAATTAATCAGAAAGAACACAATTTCTTTTTTTGTTCGTTTTTATGTTTATTTTTAATAATTTTATCTTTTTTCACAATTCAATATTTTTGTGTAATTATATAATACGTATTATTCTATTGCAATGCTTTTACATATACGACATTCTTCGATCGATTTCAGTTCGCGGTATAGACAAACAAAGCACGTGAATGTGATACATATAATTGACCGGGCGAAAAACAGGAATCATTGTAAAAGCAACACGTATGGGGAATTGAAGCCATTTAAAATCAAATGGTAAATCTGGAGGAATCATAGGAATGCATGGTATCAACACATCCTCGCCCTTTTATTTTCCTTTTAAAATTTTTGCTTCAATCACATTTTTCATTACTTTTTTGACTACTAAACGTGTCCCATTGCAAAGTCGTGGCTGGCAGATATTTCTAAGCAAAATAATTGGTACACCAACTTTCACTTGTAGGCGGTGGGGCGGCAGTCCAGATAACTCAAGCGAATTTTAAAATTCGGCTAATTTACAACATCGTCTTGATTGGTAACAGAGTCAACCGATTTGATATCTGAAACATCTGCATTTTTCGCAGCTAAGATAACTCTTTCCCCCAATCAATCATTGTTTCTAAAATGTTGTGCTATACCGGGAAATACGTTTGTGACCAATTCTTGTTTTGATTGTGCAAAGTGGCAAAAATTATCTGGAAGCGTAACCATTTTGTGGTGGAAACGCGCCATTCCCAATATCTAACAATTGCTTTGAAAAACGTTCGGCTGATGGATCATTTTGCAATTGAACACACAATTACACATACACACACAGCCACACAAAATGCAACAGAATATGGAAAACAAAATTCTCTATTTGTTTGCACATCCACTTGCTATGAACATGAGCATATTTCGATTTGTATTGCCGTCGCATTCTGTGCAAGCACACAGACTCACACACACAGCAATGTACAAACGAAAACAAACATTTCATTTGATACAAAACATTGAGTCAAAGTATGCAATGGAAAAAAAATGTTAATTTTTTGGAAAATTTGTCCTGTTTCAAACACGCACTGTGGACGCACTATTGTGTGTAAACGCATGTAACAAAGATACAAACCAGCGAATAACCATTACGAAGGTACTGCGAATTTGGTGGAAATCCGACGGCGCATCTCGTCAAACACTGGCAACCAACAGACACCTATTTTGGGCTTAATTTTTATATAAGTATATATGTAAATAGAAGATATAAAATTTCTTTATAACCTTAAATTTGCCCAACCGTTGTAACAAAAATGAATCGAAAATTAATGAAATGATTCAATCGTTATAATAGTAAACAGTTCGCTTGACAACTTTCTGAAATTCTATTACATGAAGCGCCTGATAATCGATTTGATACATAAAAATTGCAAATTTTACAGAAGCAACAAATGTATTTGCAAAAAATGAATGTAAGAATTTTTAATTAAGAAAATTGGTTAGTTTAATCCCCCCAAAAATGCATTACGTCCGGTTCGTATTTAATTTTTTCTGTTTTCTTTAAAAAATAAAAAGTTTAATTCAAAACAAAAATTAACCCAAGCCAAATTAGTAAATTCATATATTAAAACATACATATATCAATTCGAATAGTTTACACGGGGTAAGCACTCTGAAATGCAACCAATGTTGGTCCCAGTCGGTTCAGTGACATATTGCACAGTGCCTCCTCTTTTGTGGATGTAAAAGCAATAGAAATCACGAAATACTGTAACATCATACCTCAGGCTCACTTTACTATTCTTTAAACAACCTTTTTACTTTCCATAGTGCGTGTTTTGGATTCACCTAATGTCCCGCCAATTCCGCCGCCTGCTGGAGATATAATTTTCTCAAATAGCACGAAAACAATTGTATTTTCTTTTTACTTTCTTTCCTTACATCAGGACTGCAAATTGTAACCTTCATGATGCAATCGAAAGAATTAATGAAAGCATAAAAGCAAACAGAATTAAGTTAAAACATTTAAAGGGAATGTGCACATTTAAATTATAAATAGAAAATTTATTTCGTATCATTTAACGTTGTGCTTAATTCTGCAATTCTGAGTACCCTTGTAAGTTGCATTGTTTAAAGTAGAATTAAAATAGACTTAATCGTGATCGATTAATTTAATTAGTTTAAAGTATATTGTACCTAGATATATAGATTTTTTTATTTGTCAATTTTTAGTAGTCGAGTTTTATACATGTAATGATTTACACTTCAAGGATTTTGTTATTTCAAAAAAAAATTTTTTTTCTAGTTGCCTACGCGAAAAAAATCTAATAAAATCCCAGTAACTAAAATGCATTTTCAAGTGCTCAATAATATTTTCCAATTTCTCTTTTTAAGCATACAACCGATTTATTTTAAAATTATATTCATGTATGTACTATGTACATATATGAATATTGACGTAACTTTTTTATTGCGAATTTTATTTTCTGCGCAATTAAGAAGACCAAATAACAATATAAGGCAAATATATTTTTAAAATATTTCATAAAACGAAGGACTAGTTTAATGATTTTACTCTGGGTATGTATTTAACTATACTTATGTTATATGCACACCCTCATTAATATTTTGTGTTTTAGTGATTATAAATCGTTAAGGAGCTACCACAAATACACACTATTTCGCTGTCTTTATGATTTTCTGTTAACTAGCCGCAAAAACATAAAAATATAAATACGTATGTATTTAATACATGAGTTTTTACAAAATATTTAGAATTGTATAGAAGACAGACATTGTACCATCCTTTAGAATAACTGACTGATCGTCCATCATCATATAGAAATATTATGAATTACGTGCATGTGTATACACACTCAAACCCAATCAAGTTAACTCCTTTGGAGTGCTTTATGAGATGATATTGCAGCAAGAATCCAAAGACAACAAACCATGTCATTAAATTCACACTAAGTACCATAAGAACAAGACCAACATCTACAATAATCATCATGCATCGGCCACACCACCAAGAGGTGCAATAATACAACAAACAAGCGGCTTATAAATAAATGTGTACATATTTATATTCTATAGAGGAAAACATAATTTTGTTTGCCGCATCATCATCAGGTAACAACAGCACAAAACGATCAGCACATAATTGCCTATTTTAGTTGGCAACCAACACCTTGGCGTTTCATTGATGTTCCTCTTTGGAATCCTAGCAGCCGACAGCGATACTCAGTAACTTGGCCGATTACCATCGTTATTTAGAAAATTGTTTAAGTCAAAAGACGTTTCGTCGCCATTCAATAAAAACGCTTCCGCACTAAAATTTAGAGGGGTTTCTTTTATCTCAAGTATAAGAATAAAGTTAAAAAATAATAACAAAAACTAACTTTAAACGACTTATTTGGTTTTCTAAGAGTATTTAAAAAATCGTACACACAGCTACAACGAGAAGTTTAGCGAAGAAAAATTGTTTTGGAATTAAAAAAGTTCTGAAACCAGTGATTTTTTATGTTTAAAAAATTAAACATAATTGGAACAAAATGTAAACAAGTTATTCAGATGGAGTTTTTAAATTCTAAAATTGTATTCCTATTCAATATTCCTTAGCCGGGAAGAGCCATGATGTGTACAACAATAAAAACTTTATTCTAATATCAGTCAAATAGAAAAATTAACAATTAATAACTCCTTTTAGATAAATATGCTGTTATCAAAACTTTATTGCTGTCTTCAACTATTTAAGCGTAACGAAAGAATAAAGAAAAGAACTAATATTATTTAAATTAACATATCAGAAAAATTGCCTGAATTTTTGGTAAAATTTTATTTCTTTGTTAAATATAAATTCAACAAAAATCTTATTTTGCTTGATTCTGTACATTAATCATCAACGACTTTTTGTTCTCTTAGCCAATTATAGATTGTATTGAATGTTTATGTATGGCACATCCTGTTATTTTCGGTTATCATATTCTACAAGACAGTTTAGCTGATAAACTAGCGAGGAAAAGAGCTTACAATTATTGAAAAGTATATGTATTTATTGGTTTTTCCGAAATAAATTAAAATGTGTACACATTCCAAAAATTTTTTTACCATTTTGCTTTTAGACAAAATGAACAGTATTTGAATGTCGAAATTAACAAAAAATTTGATTGATTTTTTTTAATTTGGCTTTCTTAGAGAATTTTTAAAAAATTTGTAAAAGTAGGATACGATCTGAAAACTTGGCTTCAGGACGTAAATAAATTGAAAACTTCTAATGTGAAGATTATTTGCTTGCTTTGTGATCGGATTATTTGCTTTTGTATCAATTTACAAGAACTGCTAAAGGAACTTATAAAAAATAAGAAGCAAGCTTAGATTGAAAAGGAGTAAGTTATCTGTAGGTTGGTAAAAAATTAATAAAATTTTTGTTATGTTAGCTTCACCAGTTGTGCTCTTCCGAAAAAGGAGCCAATTGTAATTGAAGTAAGTGTACACAAGTACAACAAATGCACTTCGAATAATATTTTTTTTAAATAATATTAGAGGCTGATGCAACACAAAGCCAATTAAGCAGCGCAGATATTATATTATATTATATTATATTATATTATATTATATTATATTATATTATATTATATTATATTATATTATATTATATTATATTATATTATATTATATTATATTATATTTATTATATTATATTATATTATATTATATTATATTATATTATATTATATTATATTATATTATATTATATTATATTATATTATATTATATTATATTATATTATATTATATTATATTATATTATATTATATTATATTATATTATATTTATTATATTATATTATATTATATTATATTATATTATATTATATTATATTATATTATATTATATTATATTATATTATATTATATTATATTATATTATATTATATTATATTATATTATATTATATTATATTATATTATATTATATTATATTATATTATATTATATTATATTATATTATATTATATTATATTGTATTATATTTATTATATTATATTATATTATATTATATTATATTATATTATATTATATTATATTATATTATATTATATTGTATTATATTTATTATATTATATTATATTTATTATGTTATATCATATTATACTATATTATATTATATTATATTATATTATATTATATTATATTATATTATATTATATTATATTTTTTATATTATATTATATTATATTATATTATATTATATTATATTATATTATATTATATTATATTATATTATATTGTATATTATATTATATTATATTATATTATATTATATTATATTATATTATATTATATTATATTATATTATATTATATTTATTATATTATATTATATTATATTATATTATATTATATTATATTATATTATATTATATTATATTATATTTATTATATTATATTATATTATATTATATTATATTATATTATATTATATTATATTATATTATATTATATTATATTATATTATATTATATTATATTATATTATATTTATTATATTATATTATATTGTATTATATTTATTATATTATATTATATTATATATATTATTTTATATTATATTAATTCGCATTTAGGAAATATAAAAGGCATTTAGGAAATGTATGTTTGTTCAAATATTATTCCTTTTCTGGGTATACTTACATGCAAATTTACGTAGTATGTAGTTTTATTATGCACACATAATGTAATATAATCGACTTTTATTATTTTTGAAACATCTATCTGTCATAATTTATTTCTAATCTATTTTTAACAATAAAGTCAAAGCATATTATAAAGCATATCATATGATTAACAAAAATCTTTAATTTCAAATTGTAATAAAAAATTATAAACTGGTCCGAACAAGGCAGAGTTAATCACCAGTGCACGTCCTCAGTTCTTTTTTTTTCTTTGTCAGACACAGTAGTCCACGAAGGTCTTCCTGCGTCCTAACAATTGTTATTTTGTTATTGTTATTCTAATTCGCAAATAAAACTCAAGCGCTTTTATTTAACTGACGTTTATTGTCTGAAAGTCGCATCAAGAGGAGAAAAGTTACATACTACAATGACCTTACTTGAATTTTGTCAAATCTAACTAGTCGTCTAGTATGCTCACAAAAGAATAAAATACAAAACAATTCAGAACGTGTGACCAACAAGAGCTTTGCTTAAACTAGTAGTTGAGAGCGATCAAACACCCATCAAGCAAAATAATATGTGTGTAATTCTTCTCTCATTGTTTGTGTGAGTGTATAGTATGAATCGAACATAATGTGTGAGAGTAGAGACTCAAAGAGCTTTTATAATATTTAGCAAAGACTATCTAAAAGAATGTATTGTTAACAGGCAATGTTGATATATATATAGAATCTAAAATTATGTATAAAAATATATATAACTTAATTATGAACTGCTACAACCTCCCCCTCTGGTGCGTGTATCGTCTCGAGTATGCAACCAGGACTTCAATGTTTCGTCCTTTCCATTAGCCGTAATGATCTTCTTTGGGTGTTTTGCTGCTTATTGTTGCTGTCTGCCACATCTGAACATCTATCGTCTTCTAGACATTTGAAAGGGTTTTTGGCTGACTTGCTATTCAGAGGACTTTTTCTCTGTTGTGTTTTATGTTCCTGTGCTATCTTTCTCTTGGCTTTCTCTGTAGCTTGATTATCAACTTCCTCTGTTGGTTTGTTTATGCATTGTTGTGTTGTTTGGTTGTCACTTCTTTGTGTTACCTCGTTGCTGGGTCGCTTGGTCTGGATGTTGAGTAGCTTGTTACTCGGCCGACCTCGTTTTCGCATTGGGTAAATCGGAGCTTCAGCCTCTCCTTCGTATAGGGTCAAAGCCGACGTGTGTACTGTTGCTATTGGTATATGCGGCGTATTTATCGCAGCAATGATGAAACATGATAAGCCTTTGGAGCCAGTAATTACATATGGACCATCTCTTCGTGGTGTGAATTTGGATATTAGTCCTTCTTTGACCTTACTTAATATATGCGTTGCCACTAACACCTTATCACCAATTTGGAAAGCGTTTGCGGCTTTTCGTTTCATATCAACGAAAGCTTTATTACGATCTTGCAATATATGCTGCGCTTCATTGGCAATTTCCAGTGTGTCTGCTAACTTTAACAGGTGAGGCGTTATTTGTGGGATAAAATTTTCTGCTTTTACAATAGCCTTAAAGTCATAATTTACTTCAATTGGGGTTCTGAGTTCACGGCCGAATGTTAAAAATGCCGCCGAGTGACCAGTACTGTCGCATTTTGCCGTATTCGTGGCAAATCTTATAACAGGTAGCATTAAATTCCATTTTGTATGTTCTTTTCCGACACATATTGCCAATTGAGTTTTCAGATCTCGATTTTTTCTTTCAACATGGTTAGCCTCTGGGTGATATATGGCGGTGAAGGTTTGTTTAATTCCTAAACAAAGCGTTCGCTTTTGCATTAACGCGGATATGAATTGCACTCCGTTGTCAGTGTGTAATCTGCGTGGTACTCCGTACCTTAGGATAACTTCCTTCAGCAGTGTAAGTGCATTATTTTCTGCGGTTGCCTCCTTTGATGGGAACAATTCCACCCATCTACTACAAATATCCTCTACAATAAGGATCCATTGATAACCCTCTGTAGTTTTTGGCAAAGGACCAAAAAGATCTACTGCTATTATTTCGAATCTTTTGTTGGTACTAAGAGTTTGTAGTAATCCTCTGGGCTTAAGGTTGGTTGGTTTGTATTTTTTACATTCTTCACAAGACTTCACGTATTTCGTTATATCGGTTCTCATACCCGGCCAATAAAATAGCGGCGTGATGCGGTTAATAGTTTTATCTATTCCGTAGTGACCAGCCATCGGATCGTTATGATACTTGATGATAATTTGTTGTTGATGTGATTTTGGTATTACTAGCTGACCATTTTCAGAATCCTGATCAGAGTTGTATTTGTATAGTATACCATCAATCATTATATATCCACAGTTGGTATACCTTGTGGTGTTTTCATCGTTGTTTTCAAAAGAGGATATGACGTTCTTGATTTCTATATCGTCTAATTGTGCTTTACGCAACTCTTCAAAACCTTCTCGCGGGAAGTCAATTTCTACTGCATTACAGTCGCAGTTTTCAATACATATCTCGTTCGCACACGGTGGTCGCGATAACGAATCTGCTACAACGTTTTGTTTACCAGGTGTGTATTTGAACGTTAGGTTGTAGCTTTGTAGTAAAAGTGACGTTTGGGAGGTTGGACTTGATCTTATCGATGACTCTTTGAAATGTTGCCGGGGCATTTTTGAGACCGAATGGCATTCTGTTAAACACAAATATCCCAAAAGGTGTTGTAAATGCGGTCTTTATCTTGTCCTCTTCATTCATTTCAATCTGCCAATATCCAGATTTTAGATCTATGGTAGACATATAGGGCGTGGTTTTAGCGGCGTGTAGTAAATCTTCCATTCTTGGCAGCGTGTACGTATCAGTAACCATTATAGAATTAAGTTTTCGATAGTCTACGCAGAGTCGTATGGAATTATCTTTCTTTGGTATTAGCACCACCGGAAATGCCCAAGGGGATTCCTTTTCTTCAATTATTCCTTTTGCCAACATATCGTTTAATTCAGCTTTCAACTTTTCCTTCATCGCGGGTGAAATTCTATACGGTGGGTTAGATATAGGGCTATTATTTCCGGTATCTATTTTATGTTTTGTTCCCTTAATGGGCGAGTAGATAGGCTGGAACATTTCCTCGTACGTGTTCAGAAGTCTAACTAACTTCTCTTTTTCGTTCTCGTTTAGCGGCGAATCTTCATCTTCACATACGTTAAAATTTATTGCGTTTATCTGGAACTTTTTTGTCAAGGGAGAATCAGCGGTCGTTCTCTTTCTCTTGATAGGTGGAAACAAATTAATATCAATATCCTCTGACAATTCAAAATTCTGATGAAGGCAATCTTCAAAAATTCTTAAAATTCCTCCTGGGGAGTAGTCACTCTGTGGTGACACAACTGAACGTATGATTGGAGTGTTTTCCACATCACTTTTGTTGCTGGATACAAACCAAGACATAAAATCATTCGCTTCGTTTGCTTTGGGAGAACTTTGTTGGCTGTCGTTTATGTTGGTTTGATTAAAACATACTCTGTCTTTTAGCCTAGCTGGTTTTGCTTTAAATTCAAAAATTTTATTAGGGTCATCTTTAAAATGCCATGTCCTTTGGGCCAGATCCATAACAATACCAGCTTGCTCCAGAAAATCAATGCCAAGTAACGTTCTATTATCTGTAGCCTTAGGTAGACATATGAAACGAATGCGTCGTAGTCGTTGGCCGATCAAAATGTCAACTATAGTTGAATAGACCTTTTCTTTACGTGTGGCTCCATCAGCTAGAGTGATTTCCGCAAAAACCGACTGGAATTCCACCCTTTTCTCCAAAGTTCTCTATTCAGCAGGTTGCCAGCTATACTGGTTCTAGCGGCGGTGTCCAGGTAAGCTTCACCTTTTAAGCTGTTTACGTTTATTTCCACGGTAGGTACATTACGACCAACAAGGCTTGTTTGAATACTGTTGAAATCCATTAGCTTGGGGCTTTCTAAAACGGTTTCATAGTTGCATGTTGGGCAATTGGACCTATAAAAACCCACTGCTCCACAACCGTAACAATTTAGTTTTGTTTCTTCTGGCTTCTTTTTCTTTTCGGCCTCTATGCGTTTGTAACACACATCAGCCGTGTGGTTTTTCTTCCTGCAGAAAAAGCATTTTGCCTGCAGATTTTTTTTTGTATGTTGTACATTTTTTATGGGGTCTGTTTTATTCTCATTATTAAGCAATTCAATGTCTCGAGCTTTTAAAAATAAATCCTGGAAAGTTTCCACGCTTTCTCGGGGAATTTTTTCACGTATTTGTATGTTGATGAGTGAAAACAATGGATCGATCTTCGTGCTCTCTGGAATTCGATTTTTCAACTGAGCAAATAAACGACGTTTCCGACAAATGAAGTTGTCAGTCGACTCAAACGATTTTTGTTTGTCCTGACAGATTTCTGCATATATTCTCCAATCAGACTTAGGCGGAGAGAATGCGTTACGAAGAAGTTCTATAGCATCTTCGAAACTTTGAGCTTCGTTTTTGACGCCTTGCCACCACGACGATGCATACCCTTCTAGCAGTAGCTGTAAACTGGTCAGAGCCATCGAGTCTGAGATTTGTTCAGCTTCCTTAAAAACCAGGATTGTAGCTATAAAATCTTCGACCTTAGAAGTACTACGGCCACCATTAAAACGCGCGCTACAGGAGCTGAATGTTGTCTTCTTTTCCTGGCGGTTTTGTAAAGATTCTAGTAGATCAGCAAACTGACGTTCCGTCAAATGTATGCCTGTTTGGATATTAGTGTAGGCATTTTGGTTTGACATATTTGCAGCATTTTGATTTGGTGCATCATTACTAATGTCAGCACTTTGTCTACTAGTGGAGCTCAAATTTTCAAATTTTGCATTTCAGCATTGTAAGCCGCTTCTCGCGAGTTTACTGTGGTTCTAGGCATTTTAAAGCTTCTCTACGGATTGCGTGTATAAACGCATTAATTCAACCTTACGGCGAATAACTAACACGCATATAAGAGGTACAGTTGAACAACAACGCTTACGTCTGCACAAATACCCTTAGCAACAACACAGAACAACCGTCACTCCACAACAAAACTGTTGATAGACGCTTACGATACGGCAACAACAAATCACACGGCTTATACTTCACAACAAGATTTTTGTTTGATGCCAAGCAAAATTTTATTTAATTTGCTCTTGAAAACCAGCAAATTACTTTTTAACGTTGGGCGCCAATTGTAATAAAAAATTATAAACTGGTTCGAACAAGGCAGAGTTAATCGCCAGTGCACATCCTCAGTTATTTTTTTTTCTTTGTCGGACACAGTAGTACACGAAGGTCTTCCTGCGTCCTAACAATTGTTATTTTATTTTTGTTATTCTAATTCGCAAATAAAACTCAAGCGCTTTTATTTAACTGACGTTTATTGTCTGAAAGTCGCATCAAGAAGAGAAAAGTTACATACTACAATGACCTTACTAGTCGTCTAGTATGCTCACAAAAGAGTAAAATACAAAACAATTCAGAACGTGTGAGCAACAAGAGCTTTGCATCAACTAGTAGTTGAGAGCGATCAAACACCCTCAAGCAAAATAATATGTGTGTAATTCTTCTCTCATTGTTTGTGTGAGTGTATAGTATGAATCGAACATAATGTGTGAGAGTAGAGACTCAAAGAGCTTTTATAATATTTAGCAAAGACTATCTAAAAAAATATATATTGTTAACAGGCAATGTTGATATATATTAAGAGTCTAAAATTATGTATAAAAATATATATAACTTAATTATGAACTGCTACAAAATTAAATTAAATAGTAAATTCACATGGTTTCCTAATATGTCCACTTTTGCATAAATTGTCAGCATTATTCTTCTCAAATTATTATTAATAAAGTTTACATGATATCACTCATTATTCTAAGTTTGATCTGAAAAGAACTCCTTCTATAAATTCTGTAGCTAGTCAAACTTGTAAGTGTGTGGTGCATTGTGATAGGCAGTAATTATTTCAGGTATCCAATTTTTGCGTGTATTATTCTTAGAACATATCTTATCCCCAATCTTAAATTTAAATCTTTTTTTTATTTCGAATTTTATACTTCTGATAAATATTTGTTTTTTTCCATTTCCTTTTTAATAATTTTTTTTAATGTGTTTTGAACCAGGTTCGAACAATTTATCTGTAATTGGAATTTTAGTTTTTAAACGTCTATGTAATAAAAGTTGTGCTAGTGAATAATTTAAATCCTTAACTAGCGTATTTCGTTATTCTATTAAAGCATTTACACATCTTCCTTTGTTTCTGATTTACTTAATAGCATTATAAAAATTCTTTTAGGATAGTTTGCCCGAATTTTTCTAATTTTGGGCAGCTTGTAATTATCTTAACATTCCATTTGTTTAAAAATTCTATGCATCTGTATGAACCAAATGGATCAATATGAATCAGCTGCTCGTTTCCGTGTCTTTCAACGAATATTCTTATGGTAATAACAGGACAATCAATATATAATATTAGAAATTCATTGGAATTTAAAACCAGGAAAATTTTTCTAAATATTGCCAAATTTTGCTTATGAAAATTTTCTTAAGAATTGAGAAAAAAGTTTTTTGTCTCTCCTGAAAACTTTGAGTTTTTTGAGTTAATACAGTATTGTTGAACGAGTGCGATATAAAACATTAAAACCATTATAGAATCATCCTGAGACTATTTTCATTTATCTGTGACAGATTGTTAGATATCTTGTATTCATTTGATGTAGTTTCAATTTTTCCAAGTATTCCTGAAGGCTTAGCTTTGAGGATTATAGAGGGAAAATGGCAGATAAAAGTACAAAATGCGAATTCTGAGAAGGAATTATTTTTACGTATTCTAAAGTTTTGTATTGAAGACAACGTATTTTCAATTTAATAATAGGATATATTTGCAGAAGGAGGGCCTCCCTATGGGCTTTCCAGCATCACCTATTATAGCTAATATTGTGACGGAAGAATTACTAGATTAATGTATTAGTAAAATGCATATAAAACCGAAGATTATCACGAAATATGTAAATAATTTATTTTGTATAACTTTGAAAGATGCAGTGGATTATATTTTGTCAAAATTTAATAGTTTTCATCCGGATATTAAATTTACGATTAAAAGAGAGCTTCCTATTTAAGCTTCCATATTTAGATATATTGATAATAATAAGTTAGTGTTTGATTGGTATAAAAAACCAACATTTTCTGGAAGAATTATTAATTTTTATTCCAAACATCCGAGAAAAATGATTATAAACACGGCGAAAAATATGGTAGATAGAATATTAACTATAAGTGATAGAGAATTTCATTTGAAAAATAAGGACACAATAAGAGATATACTAAATGACAATGATTTTCCAGTAGAATTAACTAATCGATTAATTAGACAATATGGTAATCATAGAAAATACTATGGGAGAATCAAAAATTTATAAATCATTAATATATGTTCCTAGAATATCACAAAAATTAAGAAAGTCTAAAATGTTTGACACTGATAGATATAAAATTGCTTACAAAACATGTAACACAATTAAATAAATTATTTAGCAGTGTTTATGAAATTTATATATGTAATTTATTATTCTGTTTTACATCATTCTTAAAAAACATTTTTCGGTGACCCGACGTGATCTTAGAGAGAAATCTATACTTTTTGTAACAAGGCCTTGTAAAATTAATTAATTCAAATAATTACACCATGAGCAAGGTTGAAACAATTAAAAATAAACCTTCGCAAATAAAGCGTACTGCCACACGACTTGAAACCTTTCTCACCCAAGTTAATAATCAAACCTAGCTGTTTGATATCCGAGCTCGTTTGAAGAAGTTAGAGGCACTTTATGATCAATTCCAATCTCCGGACGTTGAAATGGCTGCACTAGACGAGCAGTTTTCTGATCGTGAAGCTGAATGTCAAGACTTCGGAGCAAAGTACTATCGCGTGAAGACACAATACAGTAAGATTATTACTGCCAGGCTACACTCAAATAATACCGACCCATTGAATTCAACAACTATTCAAGATGATGAAATGCAAAAATGTTTCGATACTCAGACTGCATTGTTAGAAAAATTATCTAGTCTTCAACTGACAACATCTACAAGTTCTGCAGCCATACTGTGGCTGAACCAGCCAATCTCATAGGCCATTTACAGGTAACTGACCAAAACTATTAAGAGGCATTAAAAAAATTGCAGGAGCGATATGATACGCCCTCTCTGGTTGTTGATCCATTCATTGAGTCCTTTCTGGAAATTCCGGAAGCTAGCAGTCCACTAGATTTAAGAAATTTCTATCTGACGATAAGAGGCCTTCGAGCTCAAAGCCCAGTTGCCGGGAAAAGAGATAAAGAGATCCGTGGCTTACACAGTTGCTGTGCAAAAAATTAGATCGACCCACTCTACAAGCTTGGGCTGAATATTGTGTAAAAATGCCTTTCCCTACGCTAGAAATATTTGGCGCCTTTATAAATGAACGTTCTGACGTTTTGGAGCATTTGCCATCTCATGGAGACAATCGTACCAGGCCACCTTCAGGTAATGTTTAATCAACTCGTGCGTATGCTAGCACAGGGCTGCCCTTCAAAACATGTATGTGAATCATGTAAAGGAAAACACCATTCGCTCATCCATATTGACCGAAAGCCGTCAAAAAATGTCACAAAAAAACCAGACATGAAGTTACAGCCTGCTGCTCGCTCATCTCATTCCAACATTATGGATAAAACCTTTACTGCTATTGGTGATAATAACGTGAAGTTAGTAGATTGTTCAGAGGTAAATAATTTTAATATTTTACTGCCAACGGCCAGGGTATTAGTGAAAGATAATATAGGATATCATGAGACTTGTAACTTACTATTGGTTGGCAAAACACTCTAAATTCAGAGAAATGCGCTCAAAGATTAAAGCTGTTGCGGAAGTCAATAAAATTATTTATAAGCGGATTAGGTAACAGCAAAGCTGGAGCTTAGTTTGACCGCTATTTTTTTTCATATTTTTACTTGGCAAATCCCTTAGATTGATTCCAAATTAGAAAAAAATGTTAAATCGTTTGCATAATTATTGGGCGTGCCTTGAGCCCACAAAGTTTGGTAAAAATGCTATTTTTCTCACTATGGCTGGCTTTAATTGTTCATAACTTCAGTAGTATTTATTTTAGAGAAAAACTTTATTCACAAATATGGGCCATATCTGATAAATAATATTGCGCAGTATTAGTTTTCTTTAACATTAATATTTAATCCAGAAAAAAAAAAACAAATTAAAAAATAAAAGGAAATTTTCGCATAATTTTGCATTCTTTGCCTGATGATTATTTGTTTTATTAAATGGTAATCCTTCGTGCTCATAAGAAATTCTTTTTGATAGTTTTTGACTACTTGCAATATATATATTGTTTTTGTTCCTCGTGTGAACTGATCCTTTCCGCCTTCGATAACCTGTATTACATTTAAATTTTGAATTGAGGCGCGTTTCACGTTTTCATCTAAAGTCTCACGACTCAATGCCTTCACCATCACTTCTTTTGACTCAACAGAAACACTGTTATCAAAAAATGCTAAAGCCACACATTCAGGACTCAAGTACCATAAGTGGTTGTTAAATTTGTGTAATGTAACTTGAGATATATCAGTATAAAGTTTTTAGAAGAATCCAATTTTTTCAAAAGTTGGAAATCTTTGTATGGTGCTTGAGCAGCAAAAGAGGCAGAGAACCACATCACGACATATATTGAAACAATAAAAAAAATATATATTACGTAAAGCTTTCCTATCTTTTACTGCCAAATCAAATACACGTCGAAATAAAAATATTTTGAAGGAGTATATAGCTTCTGCCATCCATCTCACGTGGTGGGCAGCCGCAGAGGCGCAAAAAGCTGCATTGCGAGTAGATCGAGTCTCGGCAAGAAATATTAGTGTTAGCTCAAGAAACTTCCTGTAATCATCTCTTGGCTGTTTAGTTTTGATCGCATCGTTCACAAATTCACTTATTTTATCTTTATCTGATGTTAAATATTTTTTGACATCATTATCTTCCATTCCAGACTGATAATTATTTTTGTTTATATTTCCCCATGTATTTTTAAATTGCTCAAATATTTTCACATTTGACCTTTCGGTTTTGCTCATCTTAACTTCAAAGGCATTTCTTAATACGACTTCCAAAATGTGGTGACGGCAAGGTAGCCAAAGTTACTGTTTTTGAAGACTGTGTTCACTAGTCGTACAGGTTCTATTAAAACGACTTGTATTTATGGCAGTTGTGTCGAACACCAAGGCTTTTATATGATATTGAAGTTCCCATTCAAATATAGCTTTACAAACAGCAGACGCCTGCTCTCTGCCAGTTCCACTTTTAAGTGCGGGCACTTCAAGTAGTTGCTCCGTACGCCCGCATGAAATTATGACTGGAAGTCCGTCGCTTTTCCACTCCCAGTAAGAGCTGGTAACAGCTTTCCGTTCCAGTGCAAAGAAATTGTTGAAACGTTCTTTTATATTTTTGAACTGTTCTGCTCGTATTTTTTCCCTTGCCTTATGTGTAGACGTTTTATTTATAATATAGTTTTTTACTTCAAGACCTACTGCTTCCATCACAGATACATATAATTAAATGCATGGCTTTTCGATCACTGACCTGTTGTTTTATCTAATACTAATAAATATATCGCACCCTAAATACAAAAGAGGCACAACTGAAAATACTAAAATTTATAGGAAAGAAAAAAACTTGTTAGTTCATCGTGCAGAAGCAACACACTTAACACAAAAATAGACATAACTGTATTTTTCCAGTTAAAAAAGATAGTGATGTAGTTAGAGATGTGTACTCTGAATTAATTTATGGAAAAAAGTCAGTTTTGGAAAATTTTGAGTTGTGACCCTTTTGTATTTAGGGTGCGATATGTGAAAATTTCACTGTTATTTTTTAATTTGGTTTTTTTTCGATTAAAAATTAATGTTAAAGAAAACTAATACAGGGCAACATTTTTCATCAGATATGGACCTAAAATATTTGCGAATAAAGTTTTTCTCTAAAATAAATATTACTGAAGTTATAAACAATTATAGCGAGCCATAGTGAGAAAGATAGCATTTTTAACAAATTTTGTGGGCTTAAGGCACGCCTAATAATTATGCAAACGATCTAAAATTTTTTATATATAATTTTTTTCTAATTTGGAATAAATGTAAGGGGTTTGCCAAGTGAACACTCGAAAGAAATTGTTCATATAACTTGCGGTCACACTACTGGAGCTACTCGAGGAACTGTCATTCTAGAAGTTAAATTCCTCCGTGGAAATGAAATAATGTATATATATGCTCATATCTTACCTAATTTAACCTCAAAACTATCTTATACAACGGTAAAAATAACTTGTCGGGATAAGATTAAATCACTCCCCCTAGCTGATAATAAATTTTATTCTCCTAAAAATATAGATATTTTAATTGGTTTTGACTATTTCTTTTTGTAAATGAGAGATGGTAGGATTTTGAAGGACGACAATTTACTGGATCTAAACATTGCATTTGGTTGGGTTATTTGCAGTAGTTGTACTGTGGATGAATCAGTTACACTGTGTAACGTTATGAGTCAAACTAAAGAAGAAGAAGATCTTAATAATAATAATAGAAAAGCCGTCTCTAGCTGCGGAGGATCAAAGGGCAGAAGAGATGTATAGTGCCACAACAATTCGATCTGAAAGATATGCTTTAAGATTACACTTTAAGCACACCCCTGAGCTGGGAGAGTCCTATACTGGCGCATGAAAGAGACTTTACTCTATGAAACGTAAGTTTAAAATTAATAATAATTTAAAAAATGCTTATTGTGAATTAATGAATGAATACATTTCGTTGGGCCATATGGAACTTGTGCCCCAAATTAATCGCTCCTCTGCGAAGGTATACTATTTACCACACCACGCTGTGTTAAAGAATGCAAGCCTTACCACAAAACTTACAGTAGTATTTAATGGTTCTAGCAAATCATCAAACGGACAATCGCTAAATGATAATCTGCTAAGAAGTCTTGTATTACAGCAAGACCTCATGGCAGCCGTACTGCGATAAAGAATGCCTACAATAGCACTTTCGGGACTAGATTCTGAAGCTTTTCTCTATGTAGATGATATTATTGTATTTGGATGTAGTCTAAAACACCATAACCAAAATCTTATTAAAGTTCTACACAGATTACAAAAGTGTAGTCTAAAATTACATCCAAAGAAATATTGCTTTTTAAGACCAGAAGTAGTATACTTAGGACTTTTAATAACAAAAGACGCTGTAAAATCAGACCCAGCTTTTATGAAATTATAAAACAATATCCAGTACCGAAAAATACTGGTAAAGATAGAAGATTCATTGCATTTTGCAATTACTACAGAAAATTTATTCCCAACTTTGCCGACATTGCAAAAAACCTAAACGCTTTATTAAAAAAATCAATTAAATTCATATGGACGGAAGACTGCCAAAGGGCATTTGACACTCTTAAGGAAAAACTGATGAACCTACCATTACTACAATACCCAAACCTCGACAAACCGTTCATTTTACCAACATACGCTTCAAACTATGCGTTAGGAGCAGTCTTATCATAAGGTGAAATAGGCAAAGGTTTACCGATTTCATATGCAAGTAAGGCATTACGGAAACATGACATCAAAAACCAATAATTGAAAAAGAACTATTAGCAATACATTGGAGTATTAATTGCTTTAGACCTTATCTATACGGTAGAAAATTCATAGTAGTAACAGACCACAGACCATTGATTTCAATATTCTCACACAAAAATCCATCTTCAAAAATTATAAGTATAACGTTAGATTTATGTGATTATGATTTCACAATTATATACAAAAAAAATATATGTATTATCTAGCATAGAAACTTGAATGAAAAGTTAAGGAAGCATGCAAAATTGAGCGATATCTCAGCAAAACTAGATTAGATTCTGAAGAAGCTGATATCTAACATGAAGAAAGAAAGTATTAAAAAAGTAGCGCTAACAACAAATGATAAAATATTTAAAATATATATAAAAGAAAATTTAAAAAAAGCATATGCAAGAATAAAACTTAATAATGAAAGTTTTCAACTTAAAATTTTAATATATAACGCTCCTAAACGAATTTAAAATAATATCCCAAACTGTAAACTAATTGACGAATTCCATAATACCACACACTCAGGTCACTTGGGAATACGTAAACCAATCACCAAACTAAAAAAACGATACATTTGGAAAAACGTGAGTAAACTGGTAAAAGAGTTCATATCATATTGTGACAGTTGTAACAAAAATAAACAAACAAAACATATTAAGGAACTACTTACACTGACGACTCACCAAACAACAGTTTTGAAATAACTTCAATTGACACCGTAGGACCACTTAGAATATCAAATTCTGCTTTGCTGCTGAATCAAACAAATTTTTCGCATGATCGACGTGATAATCAGAGAGTTTTGTGGAGAAATAACCCCAATGAACAAATAAGGAACTGTATGCTCACTACAGTGACTTACGGTACTAGCTCTGCTCCATATCTTGCAATACGTACACCTTTACAATTGAGTGAAGATGAAAGAAACGCTTTCCACTAGCTTGTACCGGGGGCACATATATATGGTCTTTATAGAACTTCGACTATCTAGACACAGTGCAACTGGGGGAAAAAGGGAGCCCAGTCCCCTGAAGTCAGCAGGGGTACAACTGAAAACTCCACTTTATTTCCACGGGAATCAGTAAGCTCGCAGAGTTCCGTTATTTGTCTCTTTAGACATTTAACTGTTCTCTGGCTGATTATTGAGGTTGGCCCCTATATGGGAGTATCGTGGTGGTTGTGGTTTCGCGGCCCCATATCAGGTCTTTTGTTTAATATGGTGGCCAGGATCATTTCGCCGTTAATGACACGCTAGGTGAATGATCCAGT
The DNA here is from genome assembly GCA_030448955.1 of Trichopoda pennipes. Taxonomy (NCBI): domain Eukaryota; kingdom Metazoa; phylum Arthropoda; class Insecta; order Diptera; family Tachinidae; genus Trichopoda; species Trichopoda pennipes. The sequence goes on along the minus strand of JASKUP010000004.1, from coordinate 3,788,583 downwards.
CCAGTGAGCATGCTAGACATGTGTTCTGGACAGGAGTTGGAAAGTCTCCAACTCTTAAGCAAGGAGTGATGATTTGCCCTGCTCTCGAAGTTGCAACTAGAAAGTTCTGTTGCATAGAATTATAGCTTCGGCTTCCTAGGACGAGCATGACGTTCCAAATTATGCAGTGGTTCAATCCACTATCTGATTAAGGCTTCATGGCCAGGCGCGGATGTAAATCTAATCACACGTTTCCACTAGCTTGTGAGGCACTAAGAACCTGTTTTTATGTTGATCATTGTATGGCGGGCTTCAACACAATAGCGGATACTTAAAAATTAGTTGAAGAGCTATACCAACTTCTTGGGGCTGGCGGCTTTCAGTTAAGAAAATGGGCATACCTCTGGATATGACTGTATGTCTACTAGGAGTTGTGTTGATTGTTTTTCGTATAACGTTAAACCAAAGGATAACTGTATTGATACTAAGAAAAAGCTTCTATCAGAAATTTCAAAAATCTATGACCCTCTTGGATGGATCTCACCTCTCTGATGGTGACGTATCTTCTATTATAGTAATGGCGAAAACAAAGGTGGCTCCAATAAATATGGTGCAATTCCCTGGCTGGAACTGAGTGTGGCCTACCTGTTGGCACAACTTTTTGAGTATTTGATGCCCGTGCATATAGACAAAAATAAAATTGTATGCTGGTCAGATAGTAAAACTGTATTGGCGTGGCTTTCATCGCATCCTTCTAAATGGAGACCTTTGGTTGGTCATCGAACTGGATATATTCTCGACACCCTTCCTGATATTAAATGGAGGTATGTTCCAACTTAGTTGAATTCAGCTGATTGTGCTAGTAGAGGAGTTAGATCAAGCTATTTAATTGCTCATCCAATGTGGTTTCATGGGCCATCCTTTTTACTAGAGGAACCAACTGAGTGGCCAAATAATATTAAAGAATTGAAAACTAATAAAGAATTGCATTTGGAAAAATAAGTAGTTCTAACTATAACATTTTCTAACAACACAATTAAATCGAATTTCGCGTTTTACTCGCATGGTGCGTACACTTGCTTACGTCTATAGAGCATATAACAACTTTCGCATGAAGTCTAAAAATAAATTGCCACTTCTGGTGAATGAAATAAGAGATGCTGAAAATGAATTCTTAAATACCATCAAGAATCTGAATTTGCGAATGCCATATCATCAATTAAAAAAAACGAGTGTGTGATAAATGTCTAGCTTCTCAACGCTACAACACTACACCTAATGATCAGCTAATAGGCGATCTTCAAAAATTCCGAATTAATGCTGCATAATACTTAAGCTGTGATGCCTTTTTAGCTGCTCTAGACAGATTCGTTGCTCGAAAAGGAATTTGTGGTCACATACACAGTGACAATGGTACCAATTTTCAAAGCGCTTCCAAGAAACTGGGAGAAATCTACAAAGCGGTAACAAGTTTGGAATTTAACAATAACGTTTTAAATTTACTATCCACTAAAGGCATTCAATGGCACTTTATACCTCCTGCGACGCCACACTTTGACGGTGCATGGGAGTCTGCGGTGAGAAGTGTAAAACATCACCTGCAAAGAATTGTTGGTCAAGCTACACTTAAATATGACGAACTAACTACGCTGCCAGCAAAAATCGAAGCTATTCTCCCTCCAGGCTGACTCAGATTATCTGCTATATATCAGGCCACTTTTGATTGGCAGGCCGCTGAATGCGGTGCCTAAGGTTGATGTGAATCACTTTAAAACGTCTGCTATATCCAGATGGAAATTTATTCAAAAACTGTCTCAATACTGTTGGTCACACTGGTCTAATGACTATTTGCTATCTCTTCAACCTAGATCGAAGTGGCTAAATGAAAAATTAAATCTTCAAATAGATGATTTAGTCATCGTGCGAGAAAAAAATTTTCCGCCCGCTGGCTGGAAACTTGGCCGTGTGATGGAAACGCATGCTGGTTCTGATGGACGAATTAGAGTAGCAACTATAACAACTTACCAAGCTATATCCATTGCCAAAAAATGATTGAACATCAAGATTTCTGTTCAAGGCTAGCGGAATGTTTATGAACTTTATATATGTAAATTATTATTCTGTTTTAAATCATTATTAAAAATGTCGTAAATGAAACACAGCCGCGAGTAGTATAAATTCGAAACATTGCTTTTTGTATGTTTATTATCATAAACAAGCAGTATGACGGATAAAATAGGGAAAATGGCAATATTTGATGTAGTAGTGGAGGAAATGACCAGGTGAACTGTGACAAAGTTTATATTGGGATAACAAAACATAGGCTCAAAAGAAGATTAGCTGATTATAAATGTGACCAAAAATATAGGAATATTTCAACACAGAAGACATCCTTATCCTCACATTGTAAAAAATATAATCATTATCCAAATTTGAGGAAGTATCAATATTAGATATAGAGGACACTATAAGAGACGTTATATGTTAGAAATGCTAGAAATAGTGAATATACCAAATGTAAGGAGAATTATAAAATTATAGGTACTAAATAAAAAGACACATAATTTGTTATAATTATTTCATAAGAGAGAATTTATTTAATTTCTGTTTCCTTGTTTTTAAATTTCAAATGTTGTATGTATGTATGTATAAAGAAAATTATTTTAATTTTTATAGTTTTTTAAACGACCTTTTTTATCTTTAATAAATATCTTTTTTCTTTTTTAAGATCTTTTTTTATATATTTTTTTTCTTTTCAATATTTCGCTTTCCTTTGGAAAGCTTCTTCAGGAAAAAATTTTTTATATATTTGAAAACAAAAAAAAAAAAAAATTTATAATATTGAGTATTTAGCAGAATCGTTCAGAATGTCATTTATTCTCGAATTATAATCGTCTCTGCTCATAGCAACAGTAACATTACCCTTATCAGCATTAACAATTAATATGTTCCTATTAGTACTCAAAAATTTTTTAGCGGTTTAAACTTTATCTAATATAAAAATATCCCTTGCTGTAGGTCTAATATTGCTAATGTGCCTATCAATCATCATTGTTAGTTTTGTCCGCGCTACTTCCTGGTCCTCTTTTTCTTTTATAGTCTGAATCAAATCATCTCCTTCTGAAATTACCTTCATTATAGGAAAATTTTTCTTTTCAAGTGGTAATGCAAATTTCTGTCCTAGAGAAAGAATCCACTTAACATCCCCTGGAATATCTATGTCAGTCTTATTAACAAACCATTCTTCATTAAACTTAATTCCTAACTCCTTTCTTTGAATATCAGAAAGATTCTTAAATTTCTTCCTATGTGTTTTGTTAATCTTTTTTTCAAAAATATAAGTAAGTCTATCTATACATTCTAATAATTCTGTTATCTCATCTAATGTCAAATGTCCTTCCATATTATATATTAACATCTCTATGTTCCTATTTAAAATTTTTAGTATGTCATGTTGTTTCCTAATTGCTAAATTTAACATTCTTTTGTGTAAATCTTTTGTGTACCTCTCAATAGTGTGTTGATATTTGGGAATTTTTTTATTATTAAAAATGTTAACTAAATTATTTGTTGAGTTCCTAATAAATTTTGGTGTAATGGCAGCTTTTCTACATCTTATCAAAAACGTAATGGACGCTTTTGCTCTTACAATTTTGTCCATGGTTGCCTTGTATTTCTTGATAATTGCTGCAATGGAATTATTTTTCTTGAATTTCCTGTAGCAAATCAAAAATATAAAAAATTTTTTCCTGAAGAAGCTTTCCAAAGGAAAACAAAATATTGAAAAGAAAAAATATATAAAAAAAGATCTTAAAAAAGAAAAAAGATATTTATTGAAAATTATATGTTTTGTCAACTGTTTTCAAAAATTTTTTGGAAATTGTTAATTTTTTTAATTATAAAAATTTATCTCCTGAAGAGGAAAGAGAAATATTGAATTTTTATGTATTAAATTTTATTAAAAAGCCCTGTATAAAGATAAATACTTATTTACTATTAATATCTTTTTTTTAAATCGTTTAAAAAGGCTTCTGATCTGAGATCATAGCTGTTTTCCTTCCATACATTAACTGGTGATATTTTTTACAATCATACTCTTTTTCTCCATTTGATAATGATCTTAAAGCAAACGTAATTATGTAATTATTCCGAAATAAACAACAACCAGTTTCATCCTTTGAGGCATCGATTTGTATTGTATTGTATCATCATTGTAGTTCAATCGTGTAAGGATTACATGAATTTATATATAGATTGTTTTATTTCACTTAAACACTCCTTGTAAATGGGTAATACCACATATTCATTATATTTTTTGAGTAACTATCTTAGTGCAGATGTTACACCTGCCAAATTTGATATAAATTTTCGTATTCAAATATCTAAGCACAAAAACGATTAAAGGTTTTTCCTATTTTTTTGGAAAACCAAGTGCTAAAATTGGTTCTACATGTTTTGATCAGATCGTATGGCTTGATTTGAAATATGATCTAAATAACTTACTTCACATATGTACCCTATACTGAATTTTATTTTTGTTTAGCTTAAGCTGTTCTCTGGCGCTCTGTAAAAATATACTTACATTCCTATAATGTTCCTTAAAAGTTATACCACCATCTATAATATTGTTACGTTTATACCTTTTATAAACGTTTTCTTGTGAGTTCTATATTGCAAAATAAATGACACCAGTTGTAACGACCAAAAGTCCAACCTCGTTTTTGGTCACATAGAGAACTGTCTGACAACAGTCACGGGTCAATCCCTATCTTTTATTTTAAATGTATTTACTAAGATAATGAATTTATGTTTAAATTTCTATATTTTTCTCCAATGCAGCTATTTATATACGCACATATTTACTTGTACGGTTATTTACTAGAATAATGAATTTATGTCTAAATCTCTATATTTTCTCCAATGTATTTATATACGCATATATTTACTTATACAGTCATTACTAAAAATATGAATTCATGTATTTACTTATATACGCACGTATCTACTTATAGATTTAGCTATTAAGAAATCTGAAATAAGCATTTATGTTGACGTAAGATTTAGTTTTAGTTATTATTGTAATTAGCCACGAAGGCATACGAGTATTTTAATTAGTAACATTCATATTGTAAAACTGGCTGCAGCTCGGTGGTGAAAGCAGCCGTCGGCTGTAGTGTAGCTACTGTCGAAATGAGGTAGGTGGGTTTGTGCATTTGTGTGTGGGGAAAAAAGAGTATAAAAGCGCAGACATCAATTAGAACAAAGCAATTGGTATGCGACCGCCAACAGGAGCAAAGGTAAATATCTTCTTCTATTTTTGTTTATTATTTTTTTGGACTGGTAGTTGGAGTATAGATAGAGCCGTGGTAATACCCAGCCGAATTTATATTCTGAGACAGGACAAACCGCGACGTAGCGATCACAAACAGCCGTGGTTATACTCAGCCGAGATTGTGTCCGCAGTCGCCACCGACAGTGACCAGGCAGTGAACGGTTGCGCCGTGGTAATACTCAGCCTAGCCTACAGTGCCTTGGCGCTTGCGGCGTACAGACCTATATCGACGGAGCGATCACAAACAGAGCCGTGGTAATACCCAGCCGAGTTTGTGCCCGCAGTCGGCCTAGACAGTATCGTTCGCCAAATACAGACCGCATGAAGTAGAAGACATTTACCGAAGCCGCCTGCATACACACCAGTACACAAGTTTTAAGCCCGAGCTGCAGTCAAGTTGCGAACTAGCAATAGGGAAATCGCTTTCCTGAATAAAGAACCAGATTGTGAACAAGGCTTCGTCTTTTTTTTTTTTAATTGACACAACACGACCCTGGACGCCGCTGAGCATACCTCAGCTACCAGGAAAACGTGTTGCTACATTTGGCGCCCGAGCAGGGACCCTTATAGGGTTACAGAAGGAAGACAGAGAGGTGCCGCCGCTGCGGCCATACCACTACTAGGTGCCGCTGTACCGCTACCAGGTGCCGCCGCTGCCGCCGTACCGCTTCAAGGAGCCGCCGCTGCTGCCGTACCACTACTAGTTGCCGCTGCTGACGCCGTACCACTACTACTATGTGCTGCCGTCACACCAGCAAGATGTTGAAGACATCATGGGCGTATGCCTTACGCAAGGAGGACTTGGTGAAATACCTAGGAATCTTTGCCCAGGACTCCTCAGGCAACGTAGAAGAGCTAAGAAAGCGTTTCGCTAAGTTCTTAGCAACCGTACATAGTGAGAAACATAAGCAAGAGCTGTTGGAGTTGCAATCTAGGCACGAGCACTTGCCTGGCACCACGCAACTACCACTACCAGGACCAAATAAGACTGGTCACACCACACTGGACACACCTTTGAATCCGTTACGCCGCATCAATCGCCTGCCAAGCCATTCACGCAACCGACGAGAGCCGACATGGGCAGTACAACATCAACCCGCCATGACGAACGAATCATGGTGGTAAAGCAGGTGCGTAAATGGGGTCTGAAGTATGCGGGTGGCAAACACCCTCTAGAATTTCTGGAACGAGTGGAAGAGCTTGCCGAGATATACAATGTGGACATCAACCAGCTGCCGAGAGTGATGCCAGAAATTTTGAAAGAGAAAGCCTTGATCTGGCTTCGTAACAATAATCGCCACTGAAACAACTGGCACTCTTTTAAGAGAGATCTATGTGTGTTTTTCCTGTCCCCCAACTATTTTGAAAAACTGGAAAACGAAATCCGAAAGAGACTGCAATGGCCGAAAGAACCGTTTAAAGATTATATGCTGTCACTACAACAACTGATGCGACACAGCAACCTCACAGAAGCACAAAAAGTGGAAAGAATCTTCCGCAACGCGCGAGCTGAATACCAGTGGTATATTAGGAGGAAAGGTTTCGTTTTATTGGGTGAGCTGCTCCAACTGGCTGATGATTTGCATCTCCAAAGCGAGCATCATCGGATGCTAAGAAGAACTACAGCAAAAGTGCCACCAGGGGTGCTACAGTAAGTCAACAACACCAAAGCCAAGGAAACCACTCTGATATGGGAGGAAGACACACTACGGGCCATTCTGCTGATTGCGGGACAGTCCGTGGACGCTATCATAGACACCGCGGCCACTCGAAGTTTCATTACCACTAGAAAACTGAGGACTTTTAATGAAGTCCCACAGAAAGCTGCTAGCATCAACGTACTCTTGGCTAACAGTACGAGGAAGGTTATTAGCCATGCCGTACAATTGAAGGTGACGTTGGGTAACAAGACATCCAGGGAAGAATTCCTTCTGCTAGACGATGCCACTGAGGAAATCATACTGGGTCTGGATTTCTTGAGGAAAGTCAATAAGGTCATCTCCTGCGCCGGCCTAAATGCGCGGAGCACGAGAAAATTGCAGTCGGGAACAACACCCAGGGACAACAAGGTAAGTGGCATTCTAAGGACACAGAAAGTCCAACATGAAATTAAGATCCACAACACCGCAAACAAAAGAATGGTGTCCCGAAACTACCAACAAGAGGCGGCCCGATTGTTAGAAGACGAGTTACCCAAATTAAAAAGCATCCAAGGAATAACGTCTAGCACGAAACATCGAACTCTTATGAAGAAAACAAAATATCTCGGACACGTTATTGCCCAAAGAGGGATAAAAACGGACCCCGATAAAATAGCCGCTATTTCTGAGCTATCGGCGCCCCAAAAGAGGTTAGACGTTTCCTTTGAATTACCTCGTGGTACCGAAGATTCGTGTCCGATTTTGCCTCCGTAGTGCAACCACTAACACAGTTGCTGAAAAAGGGCATACATTGGAAATGGGGAATTGAACAGCAAAGGGCATTCGAACAACTAAAGGCCAAGCTGACGTCCGCCCCAATTCTAGCCTGCCCCGATTTCAACGAGACTTTTGTGCTACAGACGGATGCCAGTGAATACGGACTAGGGGTGGTCTTAACCCAGAATCTAAACGGCGAGGAACGAGTGATAGCATATGCTAGCCGGCACTCAAATGCCGCCGAGAAGAACTACTCAGCCACGGAAAAGGAGTGTTTAGCCATAATATGGGGAATCCGGAAGATGCGTGCTTACCTTGAGGGTTATAAGTTTGTAGTTATCACCGATCATTTATCCCTCAAATGGTTAAACAATATCGACAATCCCACTGGTAGACTGGCCAGATGGGCATTTGAACTTCAACAGTATCAACTTTCGGTCCAGTATCGCAAGGGTAAGCAGAATGTGGTGGCAGACGCATTATCACGACAACCCAGGAATGCTATGAAATTGGTCCAGACTGTTCATCAGGCTCCATGTCCATGGATAACACAACGTATGAGGAAAGTGCGAGAACAACCTGAGAGGTTTTCAGGTTTCTGTATTTCAGCTGTATAAACATTCCACACGAAGTTGGAACGACGAAGATTGCACACCATGGAAGTTGTGTGTACCGACATCTATGCGGGAACAGGTCATCCAAGAGAGCCATGACACTGCAGCTGGAGGACACTTCGGAATGAGAAGAACACTCAATAAGGTCGCCAGCCGATACTTCTGGCCAGGTATATCGCGAGACATCGGTAGATACGTGCGAAGTTGTAAGTCTTGCCATCAATACAAGGCAATGCAACAACTGCCTGCCTGGGAAATGTTGACCAGATTTCCCACCGAATCATGGGCCACATTACCACGAACTAAACGAGGCAACACCATGCTGCTCGTCTTATTCGATAGTTTCACAAAATGGTGTGAACTGGTGCCATTGAGAAAAGCTATTGCCGAAAGTCTCGTCAAAGCTCTGCGAGAACGCATTGTGGGAAGGTACGGAGTCCCGAAGGTACTGATAGCGGACAATGGACCGCAATTCACCTCCCGCATTTTTTGAAAATACCTGGACTTTTCGGGGTGATAATGCAGTTTACCGCCCTGTATACACCCCAGGAAAACCCTACAGAAAGAGCAAATCGAACCATTAAGACGATGATGGCGCAATTATCAGGACAACACCATAACAACTGGGATGAGTGGTTGCTCGAAATTATGTTAGCCATTAATACCAGCGTATCCGAATCCACGGGTTATTCGCCCTCTTGTCTCATCCAAGGACGAGAACTCCGACTGCCCAAAGCCCTTTACGACAAGGTCACCATAGGCGCAGAGGCACGCAACTCCGATCCAGATGATCAAAGTCTGGAACTGCGCGAGGTATTGACGATCGTTCGCCGGAATCTGGAGAAGACATCACAGAAACAACAACATTATTATTACCTACGTCCGAAGGTGGAAGCCCAAAATAGCTGACCAAGTATGGGTACGACAACACCCGATCTCTAATGCCAGCGATAAGTTTGCGGCAAAGCTCGCACCGATATTTAGGGGACCCTATATCGTTACGGGGTTTATATCTCCGGTATTTGTACGTCTTCGGTAGACACAAAATGCTAAAGAGCAAAATGCGCATCTGAAGGAACTTAAACCTCACCACCACTCGGACTAATTAACATAAATAGGAAAGGAGGAACCTTTGTCCAAGTGGCCGAGAAACTCCGCACATCAGAGGAGGAGGTGTGTAACGACCAAAAGTCCAACCTCGTTTTTGGTCACACAGAGATTGTCTGACAACAGTCACGGGTCAATCCCTATCTTTTATTTTAAATGTATTTACTAAGATAATGAATTTTTGTTTAAATTTCTATATTTTTCTCCAATGCACCTATTTATATACGCACATATTTACTTGTACGGTTATTTACTAGAATAATGAATTTATGTCTGTTCATACCTTTACCGTTATGACACTTTATTTTAGTTTTTAATGTTTTTATTTATTGTATAAACTTTTTTTGTAACCTAAATTCAATACTTTATTTTTATATTATTTTATTGTATAAACTTGCATTTTTATTGGTAACCTAATTTTATACTTCATTTCATTATTTTTGTATGAACTTGCATTTTTATTTGTAATCTACATTTAATACTTTATTTTATTGTATGCTTGCATTTCTTTTATATATAGGTCACATTTGTAACCTAGATTTAATACTTTAAATTTCATATGCAAGCATTTTTACGTAAACAAATATTTTTTGTTTATATGTTAAGCATTTATATTTATATTTTGAACAACTGTTTTTGTTTTTCTTGTTTTGTTTTTTACCGCTGAAGTTTATTGCACACCTTCAATATACATAGGTTGCATTTTATTTATTGCACAACCCGGAAAAGACCTACAAACCTTTTTTTTTGGTTACAATTCGGCATAAATTTGCTCTAGAAACAAAAATTTTTTCTGCCATGCAAAAAGAGGTGCAATCAACTTCAGCAACAATATGGGTTAAACCCAAATGTATGACATAGCATTAAGTTAGTATATAAGAACAAAATTTATTGAAATAAATGAGAGACAATAAAGTAAATCAAGTCTAAAAACATTGTTTTTTCTACTCCGAGTTACCAAGTTCCAAGTGCTTAAGTAACAATTTATATCTTCAAGTGATATCGCTTGTAAGATACTCCACATTACTTTGTCTCTGCCACATACTTTACCTGGCGCATCCCCTCCGTGCAACCAAGTTTAAGTGCTTGAGTTGCAGCGATTATCTTCAGGCGAACCGCCTCGAAGAAAAGAAAGCTTCCGGCTACACAAACTAGTGTGGCCCAACTCAGAACCCATTCTCTGAGTTAAACATTGGTGACCCCGACGTGATCCGCTACAGGAGCCAGTCAGCTAATTTCTACACTGAAGCAGCAGTACACCTTCAGGCAGCTAGGAAAAGCAACATCCTACACTAAAGCAGCAGTCCACCTTCAGGCAGCTAGGAAAGCAATATCCTACACTGAAGCAGCAACACTATACTAGGCAAACAACGTCCTGAACATGGCAGTATCTTGGAAAGACTTCGACATGACCATTTTCAACCAACTGGTAAAATCTCAGCAAGCGTCAGGTGACGTAATCGAGACGATTGTTCGTAACTTTAAGAAGGACTCTACCAGTAGGAAAACGGTCGGTTACTATAAAGAACGTCTAATAAAATTAGACAACGCATGGTCCGAGTTTGAGAGTACGGACAACAAAATCCGAAGATTAGAAGACATTCCCTTGGACCATGAGTACTTCATCAATGACTATTACAACCAGATAGCAAAGCTGGTGGAGCAGTATCAGAACATTTTTAAGTCCGCATTAACCACCCCCGCAGATGAGAGGCCTACTGGCGCAGCTGGCCAACCAGCTCGGGACCAAACTCCCGCAGTAAGCAATCCCGGGGGCGGCACTGGGGGACAATTTGTCCCAACCGCGACCACATCGACAATAAGAAGGCAGAAGGTGATGATGGAGTCATTGCAACGGGTTCTCACAATGGATCCAACATCGGACAACATGCCCTTGAAAGAAAAATTGTGGGAGCAAATACAGAATCTACACTTCTCAATTTGGGAAAATAGCCAAGACCTGTTTCAGGAGGGATACGATATGACAGCATATGCTGCATTAGAGGCCAGAATAGTCAACCATTTCAAGAATGCGTCTAGGCCGGGTGTATCGTCAGGGAGTCCCGGGAATCAAGGTAATGTACTACCATTACCCAAGGTAGCGATTCCAAAGTTCGACGGCGACAACCTAAAATGGAGGACCTTCAACGACTTGTTCATGCAACTTGTAGACAAGCAAGAAATCCCTTCAGCCCAAATAATGTGGTACCTGAAGGCTAACGTAACAGGTGAAGCCGAAAGACTTATACGTCATTTGGCCGCTACCGCCGAAAACTACGAGCCCGCCTGGACCATGCTCAAAGAGCGATATGAGAACAAAAGAATTCTCGTCGGCTCAGTGATACAACAATTGCTCGATCAATCCCCCGTCGGCACATCAGTATCATCCATTAAGCAATTACATGATACAACTCAGGAATGCTTGTACGCATTACAGAATCTGGGAATCAACACCACGTCCTGGGATCCGATCCTTCTGCACCTTCTGACAAAAAAAACTGGTTCGAAATCTTCATAATCAATACGAAAGATCAATCACAAATCCAAAAGAACTGCAGCAAGTCAGACACTTCTTAGGATTTTTGGAAACGCGCTTTCAATCAATGGAAGCAATGGGCCCCAAGGAAAGGGGTTCAACAAAGGTATGCGCTTCTCTTGCAGCACCTAAGCAACTTGAGGTCAGCTGCCCACTGTGTAAAACTGGTGTTCATTTCTTGTATCATTGTGACCGATTTCAACAATTCACTCGGCGCGAACGCCTAAATTTTGTCCAAAAACAACACGTGTGTCAATTGTTTAAGAAAGAATCACTCAGCAAGGCAATGCCTCTCTAGGGGCTGCGCGAAATGTAAGAACAAACACAACTCACTTTTGCATTTGGAATTCAACAGCCAAGCGGTTGAGTCAAGAGTACGAAATGAAGACAAGGCCCAACCAAACCTCAAGAATTCATCAATGATAATCAAGGAGGCAGTGCCTCCGACAACAAATCCAGGATTAGCTTCATTAACTGCTGCAAGGACACAAGCATCGTCCTCAGTGGAAATCCTGGGCACGGCAATAGTCAAAATCAAAACTGACTCATCACAAATTGAATGTCGCGCGTTGCTTGATTCCGGCTCGCAAGTGAATTGTGTCACAAAGCGATTAGTCAAACGACTAGGTATCCCAATGCAGCCATCATCAGCAAACATAACTGGCATTGGAATTATCAACACTAAAACGCAGCATCGCGTTAACGTCGAACTACAGTCGCGAATAAACGGGTTTGCAACCCCATTAGAAGCATTTGTACTTCCTCGCATCATTTCGCCGCAACCTGCACAGTTCATCAACATCAAAGAATGGCCAATACCTAAAAATCTGGTATTAGCCGATCCACATTTCAATCGACCAGACAAAATCGATATTTTGCTAGGTGCTGAACACTTTCTTCAGCTACTGTCCGTGGGACAGATCAAACTCTCCCCACAATTACCAATTCTTCAAAATACAATGCTTGGATGGGTGATTTCAGGAAAACTGCAAAACCACAAAGCACCCAATTCTCATGCGGAGTGGCTACGACTAGTGACGATCTTGACGCTTCTATTGCCCGACTATGGGAGCTTGACGAAACTAAGCCAGCTGAAAAACGTTTATCAGAGGCAGAGAGAAGGTGTGAAGAGCTCTTTGTGCAAACCACCTACAAAACCAACAAAAACCGCTTCGTAGTAAAAATACCATTCCATCAGAATCCTGAAGAAGGACTTGGTTAGTCATACAAAGTTGCCCTTAATCGGTTTCTGACTCTAGAACACCGTCTGCAGAAAAAGAATTCAATATACAAAATTCATGGATGAATACGAGGAGCTGAACCATATGACGAAGATCTCATTTGAATCTATTCAATCACCAAACTATTTCATCCCTAAGACCTAAGAGCTCCACAACCAAATTGAGGGTGGTGTTTGATGCTTCAGCCAAAACAGCGTCAGGGCAATCGCTAAATGATCTGATGTATACAGATCCAACAGTCCAAAGCGAACTCTTTTCAATTTTTTGAAATTTCGACTTCCCAGATTTGTGTCTTCTACAGACATAGAAAAAATGTATCGGCAAGTTTTGATCGCCCCTGAGGATAGGCGATTTCAAATCATAATTTGGCGAAAGAGCGCTTCCGAACCACTGTCTTACTTTCCACTAAACACGATAACATATGGTACAAGAGCGGCTCCGTACCAACAGCTCGCGAAAGATCATGCCCTACAATACCCGATAGCAGCTCAATTCTTCCAAGACAACTTCTATGTAGACGACGGCCTCGGTGGAAGCGATAGCCTAACCGCCGCTATCCAACTACAAGAACAACTGATGAAGATTATGCAGCAAAGCGGTTTCAACCTTCGAAAATGGTGCGCCAACCATCCTCAGTTACTCAAAAATGTGTCACAAGGTGACATGGAAGTAAATTTAGATTTCGAGAGCACACGGTCAACCTCCATTAGCACCCTAGGACTAACGTGGTTGCCAGAAAAGGATCAGCTGTGCATAAAAGTAAACACCGAAGAAAATAGAAGAATCACCAAACGTACAGTTACATCGGATCTGGCAAGAATTTTTGATCCGTTGGGGCTCCTGTCGCCTATAGCGGTTACGGCAAAAATATTTATCCAAGAACTGTGGAAGTTAAAGCTGGACTGGGATCAGGCTCTACCGGAATCCATGCACACCAAATGGATTACCTTTCGTGCAGGACTCAAGGAATAGAACACCCTAAGAATCCCAAGACACCTGAGCAGTGGGGGAGTCCCAACATCAAGCCAGTTACATATTTTCTCAGACGCATCCGAAAAGGCGTATGGGGCAGCAGTTTACCTTCGATCAACAATGAGAGATGGGACAATTATCACACGCCTTCTGTGCTCTAAATCACGGGTATCCCCACTGTAATGGCAACATTTATAATATTCCCAGAACTACTAATTTTACATATTACTACTTTATATATCACCTATGTTTATATTTTACATATTACTACTTTATATATCACCTATGTTTATAGATAATAAGGAATTAACAAGAATAAAGTCAGTCATGTATGAAACATCAAAAGAGACAAACGTGTGTTTTAAATTAATAGTTTTATATGGCGACCGTGACAATGAGAGAGTTAAAAGAAAAATTAATTAAGACACGACAAATAAAACACGAATTTTGAAAAAAATAGATGGCTTCTTTAACAAAAAGAAAAATTATATAAAAAAAAACAAAAAAAAATGATGGATTCGGGTTGTTTTTTTTAAGAAGACAAGGAGAATATCAATGAAAGATAATAAACTTATATTTAATGTGAAAATTAAAATTTCCGGACGAAAAGAGTTTAAAACAACTGAAATTTTAATAAAATTTTAGAAAAAAGTTTTTTTTAACAAAAAGAAATACAGAAAAAAGGACTTCTTCATCAATTATTGAAAAAAAAGTGTGTAAGTGTAAATAAGAGAGAGCGGCAAAATAAGGAATTAAGTTTTCAACAACTCTGATAAAAGTTTTAAGCATTTCATTTACTAAGCAACAACATTGAAAACTAGACACTGAAATTAATTCTCTTTTAAAAAAAAATATATATCAGTAGCACCAGCAACAAAAACAATAACATCAAGCAAAAAAAAACAAGCCAGTTTTTATTCTTAGTTTTTTGTACATCTCTTTAAACCAACTCCTACTTATTCCAAAAAAGAAAATTAATTATTATAAACAACAAAAAAAAATACTTTTTAATTAAACATAACTTTAATTTATATATATATATATATATATATATATATATATATATATATTTGCGTTATATATAGATTCATATACGGTTAAAGAAAAACAAATAAAATTATAAAAAAAAAAAAAAACAAAAAAGGCTAAAGTTTGTAAATAAATTTTAAAACCAAATTGCTCTAATTTAACATTAAACATTGAAGTGACTGTACTTAAAATTCAAGCATAAGAAAAAAAAAAACCGTTTGAAAAATGTGGAATAACGGAAAATTTAAACAGTTGGAAAGATCAAATATATATGCATGAAAAAAAAGAGAGAAACAAACCGAAATCAGTACATATAAGGAACAAAAGAAACTGAAACAACAAACTTAATATCAAAAAGTGTAAAAGAAGAGACAGGAATAAAGTAAAACTAAATGCTGACAACAAATAAGAATAAGATAAATAATAATGATAATGATAAATAATTTTTAATAACATCTAAAAAAAAAAATATTTTTTTTTATATACATAAACTTTACTATATTACTACTATATACTACCAATAAAACAATAGTTGCAAAAACGGAGAGTAATTAAATGAAAGCATTAATTTATAATTAAAAATACAAAAAACAAAAAACATAATTAGTTAATTATGAAAGGACGTGACAAATATATATTGTACAAAAAAAAAAAAATGGAAAAGACCGTGACATATGTACATTAAAATATATAAAGAAAATACCGTGATATATATTCTTTTTAAATATAATATATTTTTTTTAAATATAATGTGTTAATGTGAAGTGGATATAAAAAGAAAAAAAAAAGAAAAACTAATTAAACTAAGAAAGACATAAAATATTTTGTAGTGCATACTATTTATATACAAACATAAATATAGCAATAATTCTAAAATATAACAACAAAATAAACGAAATAAGAAATAAAACAAAACATAATAAAATTAAAAACAAATACTTACTTACCAAACTGTTATTTTTGCTTTAGGAAAATTTATAACAAATTGTTTAAAAATCGCAAAATAGTAAAAGAAAATAGTTATTTAAAAATTCCGAAGTAAATATTAACAAACAAAAACAAAACTAACCACGTGAAGTGCTTCTCTACCGTTAAAACTTAAAATACAAATAAAGAAAATGAAGAAAATATATAATTAAACTTTTATCAGTAGAATTATTATTCTCAATTTATATAAAACGGAAACAGAAAATAATTAAAAATAATATATAAAAGACCTCAAACCTCCTCACAAAGTAAAATAATACAACTGAAAAAGAAAATTTGAACATACAATATATTTTTTTTAGACAAAATTAGGGGAGAAAGAGAAAAAGAAAAAGAAAAGCAAAGTCGCGCATTTACACTTTTTACGGAACAAATAAACTGTAAAAAGAAAAAGAAGTTCTTGACAATTTTGAACTACAGTTATAAAAACTTAGGATCAGGTACAGTTCCGTCAAAAGCTTGGTAAAACGAAAATGAAATATTACATAAGAAAAATACGGTATATATATACTATATACGCCTATAGAAAAAAATGTATGATAAAGATGAAACTCCCAAGAAAGAGACAAATATAGTTTTAAACGAAAAAGCCTAAAATAGAAATTAAAAGCAAAGAAAAAAAACAAGTGGTTACTAAACGATAAACTTAAATAAGCAAAAGAACAATATGAAAAAATAAATAAATTCTACATTATACCAAAACAGAACAACCAAAACAAAAAGTACAAAAAAAAAATGCAGAAAACATAACTAAAATAAAAGAACTTAAGAAACAAAAATGCAAAATTATTGAACAATAACAACATGAAGAACAAAACAATATGCAGCACAACAACAACCTCTGCATGGAAAAATGCAAAACAACTTCTATATTACAACAACTACGGAAAAAAAACAACAAGAAGAACGATCAACGAGGAAGTACAAGGCGCACAGCGAACAGTCCGGGAAGTTATTAAGTATATACATGCATTTAAATTTTTAATAAACATTGTAATATAAATATCCAAAAAATTAATTCACTAAAAATATTATTTTTAAATATTTAATTATTTTTAATGTTATGTAATATTAATCATATTAGAAAGGAGAACATAATGAATTACAAATATTTATAATAAACTACTATATACTAATTAATATTATAAGTATATATATTATTGGTAGTGTAATATATAAATTTTATTATATTTCTAAAATACATTTTTTTGTGAATTATTAAATTATAACTACTTATCTATTTGCCAAATAAAATATAACATTTACAATTAATCTATAAACTTGAGAAAATATTATATAAATTCCTAATGCTTTTTATATAAATCATAGGTAGTTACATGTTTTAATTGAAACATATTTTTCCTTGCTTTTGAAAAGATATATAACTGTTTGTTAATGAATAATATTATAATATTAAAATATTCTATCAAATCAAACTACCATTTCAAATTTAAAAGTTGAAACCATTTACCCCCCTTTCGAAACAAATGTCAGAATTTGATAATACGACTTTTAATGGACTAGTATTTGAATTTTATAAAATAAAGAAAAGAATTTTACAAAATAGACCACTAACCAGAAACATCAATAAAATTAAGGAATATATTTCACTTTTGGTACGGACATATAATATATTATTGGATTACACCAAACCTAGGTATAAACAATTACCAATTGTGAATCAGAAATCAATTCTGACTAAAATTAAAAACTGTAGACAACTCTTAATTAAATGTTTTGAAAAACTTCATTGTAAAATAAAAGTGCCGGAAGGGAAAAACTTATTTTCATTGGTAGACGAAAGTATTGTGATAGAAGGTAACAACGATTCCGAAAGTGATCCCAATTGTAATAATAATATTGAAATTGTTAGAACAATGGCTACAATAGAGGAAAAGAAATCTTATGTGACAATGTGTGCTTCTATTATTAGGGAAAATTATAACGGGGATCCATTAAAACTAAGATCTTTTTTGGACAAGATCGGGTTACTTGAAGAACTAACTGAACCCAATTTGAAACCAACACTTTTAACATTTATTAAATCGAAATTAGAAGCAAAAGCACGTGAATCTTTGCCCGATGCTATTAGTTCTATAGAACAGATTAAAACCACGTTAAGAGACAAAATCAAACCGGACAATTCAAAAATTATATCGGGAAAAATAGCAGCTCTAAATGTTAGAAATAATGATTTTTCAGAATTTGCTAAACAGACAGAGGAACTAGCTGATGCACTGAAACGATCACTTATCATTGAAGGTATAACAGCTAATAAGGCTCACGAAATGGCAATTGAGCAAACGGTTACGGCTTGTCGTCTAAATGCGAAAACAGATTTGGTGAAATCAATACTCGCCTCATCCGTATTTACAGATC
Organism: Trichopoda pennipes; assembly: GCA_030448955.1. Taxonomy (NCBI): domain Eukaryota; kingdom Metazoa; phylum Arthropoda; class Insecta; order Diptera; family Tachinidae; genus Trichopoda; species Trichopoda pennipes. The sequence goes on along the minus strand of JASKUP010000004.1, from coordinate 3,769,990 downwards.
CAAAAGAGGTTGTAGCGAAATTAGTTATCGAACAGGCTAATGAACATAAGGAACGAGAGGTTTTAGCATTACGAATTCAAGATAGAAATAGAGCTAGTAATTCGAACTTGAACCAAAATAATACTTTTAATTTTCGTAACAATTACCGTGGAAATCGACACCGTGGTAGTTTTTATCGAGGAAATAACCAAAGAAATTTTCGAAGTGCTTATAATTCAAGAGGGAGTGGAGCTTTTAACAATTATCAGTATTACACCAACTATCGTGGAAATAATAGGAACCGGTTCTTCCAAAATTCGAACCCTAGGACTGCTATCAGGACTTTAAACATGGAAGTCCCTCAGCAGCCACTGTTGGGGGAGCAAGGAGAAGAGAACCGGGACTAAATACTCATAACTGTTCTAAATCAATTTTTTCTTTAAACCTAAATTATTCCGACTTCATTACGTTAAAATGTGCTAATTCAAGTAGAGCATGTACTTTCCTTGTTGACAGTCAAGCGGATATTTCAGTAATAAAAGCTTCATGTCTCAATTCCGAAACGCTTTTAAATGAACACAACATTGTAGCCATAACTGGTATTACCACAAGCCCAGTTTTTACGTTGGGAACAATCGATTCCGATTTAATAATTTCAGATCAGTTTTTTCCTCAGATTTTTCATGTAGTAGGGAACGATTTTAATATTCCAACAAATGGGATATTAGGTAAGGACTTCCTTAAAAATTATAAATGTGTCATTGATTATGGATCAATGATGGATCAGTTATTTTTAGGAACATGGGAGTTGAAATACCAATAAGCCATGGTGTAAAAAGCTTCACGTTTATAGTACCACCAAGATGTGAAGTATATAGAATTTTCAATTTGCGCGACATATCAGAAGCGATGTTCGTTGAGTCACAAGAAATTCACAAAGGCGTCTTTGTTGGCAAGAGAATTATAGATTCAAAAAACCCTGTTTTGCGAATAGTCAATACCACAAACGAATTTCAATCAATCAGAAATGATAGTATCAAAACAGAAAAATTATCAAACTTCCACATATACACAATAAATGAAAACAAAAAACACGATCAACGAATAGAAAATTTGGAATTAGTTTTAAAAAATCAAATGCCAGATGAAGTTCGCGATTATCTTATGCCTCTTTGTAAACAATATGCTGATATTTTTTCTTTAAAAAGTGACCCTATGTCAATAAATAATTTTTATGAACAAAAGCTCAAATTAGTCGATAGCTCGCCCGTCTATATCAAAAACTATAGGCTCCCTTATTCTCAGCGTGAAGAAATAAATAGGCAGGTAACCAATTTATTGGAGAATGATTTAATAGAGCCGAGTACCTCGAATTTCAACAGCCCGTTAATTCTAGTGCCAAAAAAGTCGGTTGACAACCAGAAATCGTTTCGAATGTGTGTAGACTACAGAGCAGTAAACAAAAAACTTATAGCAGACAAATTCCCGTTACCACGAATAGACGACATACTAGACAACTTAGGTCGGGCCAAATCTTTTTCAATTATAGACTTATATTCGGGATTCCACCAGATACTTTTACATCCAGAGTCGAGAGATATAACAGCGTTCAGCACGGACAAAGGATCTTTTCAATGGAAAGTCTTGCCTTTTGGGTTAAATGTGGCTCCAAATTCATTCTCTAGAATGATGGCCATAGCATTTTCTGGCCTTTCGCCAAATAAAGCCTTTTTATATGTCGATGACATAATCATAATCGGTTGTAGTTTGCGGCATCATCTGAATAATTTGAAAGACGTTTTTGAAATAATAAGAAAGCATAACTTAAAAATAAACCCGTACAAGTGTAATTTTTTTCGTCCAGAAGTGACATTCTTGGGACATAAATGTACGGCAAAAGGACTTTTACCAGACGATACTAAGATAAATGTTATAAAAAATTATCCACAACCCGCTGACAAAGATGCTGTGAGACGCTTCGTCGCATTCGCCAACTATTACAGGAGATTTATACCTCAGTTTGCGACTTTAGCTGCTCCTTCGAATCGCTTGACGCGAAAGAATATTTCATTTGAATGGGACGTAAAATGTCAAAATTCGTTTGATCAATTGAAGTCTGCTTTATTATCACCACGTGTTTTACAATATCCAGATTTTTCAAAAGAATTTTTAGTCACCGTAGATGCATCAAAAAATGGATGCGGAGCGATACTCAGCCAAAACTTTGGTGGCAATGATTTACCTATTTATTTTGCTTCGAAATCATTTTCTTCATCTGAACAAAAAAAGCCAATAATTGAGCTTGAACTCCTAGCGATACATTTTGCAGTTAATCAATTTCGTCCTTATATTTACGGTAACCACTTTACAGTTAGATCAGATCACAGACCACTAGTTTATCTCTTTAATATAAAAGACCCGTCTTCAAAACTAACACGAATACGTTTGGAGCTTTCCGAATATAACTTTTCTGTAGAATACATTAAAGGTAAGAATAACATTGGTGCCGATGCACTCTCGAGAATTTCAATTAATGACCTGAAAAAATCAAGCAATCAAGTACTTGCTATAACACGTTCCATGTCTAAGAAAACTAATAACGACAAAGTCGAAATAAATCTACCATCAGAAAGTGAAAATGATATCAATTTGAAAATCTATGACAAATTCTCTCACGATTTTGACAAAAACATTGCTAAATTAAGAACGGAAATAGTATATGTTAATGATAACAATAGGAAATTGCGTATAAATGTATATAGAAAATTTAGAAAACTATTTTTTGTGGACTTCAGGATTGTTAACGAAACATTAAGTTTAGACTTTATGCTTTCGAAGCTACAATACAAAGCAAACAATCTCAGTATCTACAAACTGGAATGGCCAAAAAATGATATATTTTTTTCCGTAATTTCAATACAATCATTAAAAGAATGTGGTAATAAAACATTAAAAACACTTGAAATAATATTAACAGAACCAATTGAAATAGTAACTGAGGATGATAAAAAATTAAAATTACTAGAAATATACCACAATGATCCGATCCTAGGTGGACATTGTGGGCAAAAAAAATTATATGCCAAATTACGATCAAAATTTTATTGGAAAGGAATGACTAAAACTATAGAAAAATTTGTGAGAAACTGTAAAGAATGCACTTTGAATAAAGTCAGGCCGAAGAATATTGAAAACCTTGTGTTAACACCAACTCCAGCCAAGGCATTCGATGTAATAATCTTAGACACCATCGGACCTCTACCTACATCAACATATGGGAATAAATACGCATTGACTTTGATCTGCGATTTATCTAAATATTTGGTTACGATTGCTATTCCGGACAAATCTGCAAAAACGGTGGCCCGAGCTATTTTCGAAAACTTTATTTTGGTATATGGTAAAATGAATGTTTTAGTTTCAGACCTAGGCACTGAATTTAAAAATGAGATTTTCACTGAACTTTGCAAATTGTTACAGATCGATCTAAAATTTTCTACTGCTTATCACCATCAGACTTTAGGAACCATTGAGCGTAATCATCGCGTTTTTAATGAATACATTCGGGGGTATCTGCATGAGAACATGTCTGATTGGGATACTTTTCTAAAGTATTTCACTTTCTACCACAACACAACATCTAATACGGTATTTGGAAATAGATTTACACCATTTGAATTAGTCTTCGCAAAAAAAGCAGTATTGCCAAATGATTTTTCTTCGAACTTAGAGCCAATTTACAACTTAGACGATTATAGAAAGGAAATAAAATATAGGCTTCAAAAAACTAACGTTATTGCTAAAGAACTAATTGAAAAGCACAAAAATATTAATAAGAAATATTACGACAGATTCGCAAAGCCAATAGAACTAGAAGTCAATGACACTGTTTTAATACAACACGAACCATACAATAAACACAAACACATCTATGACGGACCATACACTGTAAAGGAAATAGACGATACTAACGTAAGAATATACAACAATTTAACGAAAAAAGGAAAAATTGTTCACAAGAATAGACTAAGGAAATATTGAATCAAAAGTTGCTTTACATGAAAGTATAAACGAGAAACACAATATAGAATCCGTTTTCGGAAAATAAAACGCTATCTAATAAAATAACATACGTTGTCAGTTAAGATTTCAGAGCAATCTGATCCAAAATTTCCTTGTAAAAGTTGATATAATTTTTTTTTCAAAAAGAAAAATATAATATAAAAAGAAAAAAAAAAAAAAACAAAACAAAATATATATTTCCTGAAATGAAAATATGAAAATTTAATAAATTGAAACTTTAGTTTAAATAAAATACAATATATATGTTTGTAAAACTTTTAATGATTAATATAAAAATATTGAAAAAAAAGATACAAAATTGCCTCAAAATCATAATACAAGATGTGTCTTATAATAACAATACACCTATATTTATATACGTTTACTTATTGTTCAATTTTAATAGAAAAAAAATACTAATTAATGTAATATTTATTTTCGATAAGCCAAAAAAAAAAAAAAAAAAATCAAATTTACTGAAATTTAATTTAATTTAAAATGTAAAGGGGTCTTGAATTGGACCGACCTGATCAATCGGTCTAGTTTAACACTATTTTTCGTTTTTTCTACATATATATACTTATTGTCTTCAAATTGTGATTTTTTTTTTCTTTTTTTTATATAAAAAGGGAGGTGTAATGGCAACATTTATAATATTCCCAGAACAACTAATTTTACATATTACTACTTTATATATCACCTATGTTTATATTTTACATATTACTACTTTATATATCACCTATGTTTATAGATAATAAGGAATTAACAAGAATAAAGTCAGTCATGTATGAAACATCAAAAGAGACAAACGTGTGTTTTAAATTAATAGTTTTATACCACTCAAACCATACCGCGATTGGAGCTTTGTGCCGCAGCACTTGGAGCCCAGCTTGCTACACGAATCATGACTGATCTCAAGTTAACAACCCCAGCCTGGTATTGGACTGACTCAAACATTGTGTTGTCATGGATCAACTCCTCCGCATCACTTCATACCTTTGTGGCGAATCGAATTTCTATCATTCTAGAGAATACTCGAGCAGAGCAATGGCGGCACGTAAGCACCAAGTTCAATCCAGCAGATATGTTGTCACGAGGACTTGCACCGAGCCAAATAAAAGATTGCACCTTGTGGTTCTATGGTCCCCTCTTCCTATCGGGCAGAGAAACAGAGTGGCCCCCTAAATTCAACCCCCATCTAGCTAGTCCAACTAACCTGGAAAGGAAGATAAAATATGCAGGTGTGTTAATCTCTGAGGAGCCCAGTATTATATACCAAATCAACCACAAAAACTCCTTCTGGCATCTTCAACCTTCATTGACTACACTTGAATTGAAAAGGGCATTGACGTTAATGGTAAGGCAAATTCAAGAAGCCGACTTCAGAGAAGAAATACATCATCTCACCAAATATAAGGACGTGAAAGGAGGTAGCCAATTATCGAACCTCTCGCCGTTCTTGCATAAAGACGGGCTGCTACGCGTGGGAGGGCGACTGGAAGCTTCACCATTGGAATATGATTCCAAGCACCAGTTGCTTCTTCCCTACAATGATTCAATTGTGAAACTTCTTTTTGAAATGATTCACAAAGACAATAAGCATTGTGGCGCACAAACCCTCCTAGGGATGGTGAGACAACAATTTTGGCCAATAAAAGGCAAGATCATGGCTAGAGCAACAATCCATCGGTGCACAATATGTAGTAAGGCGAAGCCAGCTCTCCTTCACCAGATCATGGGAAATCTGCCATCGCCACGAGTCACTCCAGCTCGACCATTCATTCATTCGGGAGTAGATTACTGCGGCCCAATCACGGTGCACTACAAGGTGAGGGGAAAACGACCACACAAGGCCTATATTGCGGTTTTCTGCTGCTTCGCCACGAAGGCGGTTCACTTAGAGCTTGTAAGTGATTTAACCACTGATGCCTTCATAGGAGCCATCAAACGCTTTTCCGGTCGACGAGGACACTGCCAAAACTTATATTGCGATAATGCAACAAACTTTGTGGGGACAAAAAACAAACTGTCCGACTTGTCATCCGCGATTTACACGGAGGAAGCAAAAGAAGCAATTGATTTTGCATGCAGCAAAAGGGGTATCCAGTTTAATTTTATACCTCCGCGAGCACCTCACTTTGGAGGATTGTGGGAGGCCGCAGTAAAATCTGCCAAGCACCTGTTAATCAGAAGCTTGGCTAATGCTTCCCTCACCTACGAAGAACTAGAAACCTTGGTAATTGAGATCGAAGCAATTCTAAACTCAAGACCAATTTCCCCATTATCAAATGATCCCAATGACATAGAAGCATTAACCCCGGGACATTTTCTGATTGGGGAACCACTTACAGCTCAAGTCGACGCTGAAGCTACACCAACAACGTCAAGTCTGGCAACTCGTTGGAAATTAGTGTCTGAGCTCAAGCACCACTTCTGGGAAAGGTGGTCACGTGACTACCTCAATGAACTACAATACAGGAACAAGTGGAAGGAGCAATCAAAATGTCTTCATCCTGGAACCATTGTTCTCCTCAAGGAAAACAATGTCCCCGTGATGAAATGGCCATTGGGACGAGTAGTTAAAAGCTACAAAGGGGAAGACGATATAGTTAGGGTAGCAGATGTCAAAACTGCTTCCGGAGTCTTAAAAAGAGCAGTCCATTACCTGGCACCACTCCTCAGAGATCAAACGGAAGAAGTATGCAACGATGGTGAAGAGGAGCCTAGTGAACCCAAGAGGAAAATACCGAAGTTACTAGGGGGTAACTTATGCGTGGCAGTGTTGGCGCTTCTACTAATCCCAATGATTTTGGGATCGCCAATCCACAATGAGCAGTTCGGATCCCAGCTGGGAGTCCATTTTGAAGAATTGGGCTCAACTTACCTCGCGTCTAGTCAGTGGAACCTAGTTATATACTATGATCTATCGACTTACTGGGTCGACACGGCAGTTTTAGGAAAAGGGACTCGGTCTTTACAGAAACTTTGTGAAACACTTGAGTTCAACTCAACGTGTATCAGTACCCTAGAGCATCTTCGACATAGCGAACTGGATTTGAACCTGGATAACAAATTGCTATACTAATCCCGGCACAAAAGAGGTGCAATAGACATCATCGGCAATGTTGCCAATTCCTTATTCGGTGTTCTCGACTCAGAATATGCAGAGAAAATGTCGAAAACCATCACCATTCTACGAGAAAACGATACTCACATGCTGCACCTTTTAAAAAAATCAAACATCAGTCATTAACTCCACGTTGAACATCGTCAGAGAAAGTCTAACTCTATTCCAAGATGATTAGATAGATGTTGGTTGAGTGCTGCCTCAACGGGGGGGTGTATGTTCATGCCTTCACCGTTATGACACTTTATTTTAGTTCTTAATGTTTTTATTTACTGTATAAACTTTTTTTGTAACCTAAATTCAATACTTTATTTTTATATTATTTTATTGTATAAACTTGCATTATTATTGGTAACCTAATTTTATACTTCATTTCATTATTTTTGTATGAACTTGCATTTTTATTTGTAATCTACATTTAATACTTTATTTTATTGTATGCTTGCATTTCTTTTATATATAGGTCACATTTGTAACCTAGATTTAATACTTTAAATTTCATATGCAAGCATTTTTACGTAAACAAATATTTTTTGTTTATATGTTAAGCATTTATATTTATATTTTGAACAACTGTTTTTGTTTTTCTTGTTTTGTTTTTTACCGCTGAAGTTTATTGCACACCTTCAATATACATAGGTTGCATTTTATTTATTGCACAACCCGGAAAATACCTACAAACCTTTTTTTTGTTACAATTCGGCATAAATTTGCTCTAGAAACAAAAATTGTTTCTGCCATGCAAAAAGAGGTGCAATCAACTTCAGCAACAATATGGGTTAAACCCAAATGTATGACATAGCATTAAGTTAGTATATAAGAACAAAATGTATTGAAATAAATGAGAGACAATAAAGTAAATCAAGTCTAAAAACATTGTTTTTTCTACTCCGAGTTACCAAGTTCCAAGTGCTTGAGTAACAATTTATATCTTCAAGTGATATCGCTTGTAAGATACTCCACATTACTTTGTCTCTGCCACATACTTTACCTGGCGCATCCCCTCCGTGCAACCAAGTTTAAGTGCTTGAGTTGCAGCGATTATCTTCAGGCGAACCGCCTCGAAGAAAAGAGAGCTTCCGGCTACACAAACTAGTGTGGCCCAACTCAGAACCCATTCTCTGAGTTAAACAATGTCTAAGTCTCTATATTTTCTCCAATGTATTTATATACGCATATATTTACTTATACAGCCATTACTAAAAATATGAATTCATGTATTTACTTATATACGCACGTATTTACTTATAGATTTAGCTATTAAGAAATCTGAAATAAGCATTTATGTTGACGTAAGATTTAGTTCTAGTTACTATTGTAATTAGCCACGAAGGCATACGAGTATTTTAATTAGTAACATTCATATTGTAAAACTGGCTGCAGTTCGGTGGTGAAAATAGCCGTCGGCCGTGGTAATACTCAGCCCAGCCTACAGTGCCTTGGCGCTTGCGGCGTACAGACCTATATCGACGAAGCGATCACAAACAGAGCCGTGGTAATACCCAGCCCAGTTTGTGCCCGTAGTCGACCTAGACAGTGACGTTCGCCAAATACAGACTGCATGAAGTAGAAGATATTTACCGAAGCCGCCTGCATACACCAGTGCACAACATTCAAGCGCGAGCTGCAGTCAAGTTGCGAACTAGGAATAGGGAAACCCCCGTTTCTGAATAAAGAACCAGATTGTGAACAAGGCTTCGTCTTTTTTTGAATCGACACAACACGACCCTGGACGCCGCTGAGCATAGCTCAGCTACCAGGAAAACGTGTCGTTGCGCAGTTTTTAAAGTTTTTAAGTTAATAACAATTTTATTTACTTTCACTACACAAAGTTGACACTACAGAATTATTTACTTAAGATACACCTCTTTATCTTACGAGGTTAATTTTTACACTGACTGGCTATCCACTCAGTTGATGCCCTTTTATATTTGTCCATTAAAAGTCTAGAAAATTTAAGAACCTTTTACTCCCTTTGTATCACATTTTGTTGTTGTATGTTGTTTATTTAATGTATAGGCGCAAGTAAGTCTGTGTATATTTTTGTTTTTGTTTTTATACTGATATAGTTTCTTCTTGGAATTTATTTTAAGATATTTGTTGTTGTCTTTTGTAGAAAAGGTTTCTTAGAGAACTACGCAGATTATAAAAGGCAAACATGTTTGTTGTTATTCGCGTGTACAAAATTTCTATGCAGTTTATAACTAGAAATCTGGTTGTTGTAAGTTTTCTTAGCAAGCCACGCAGTTCGTAAACAACATGCCCAGCAGTTCGCTTTATTGCTTAATTATTTTGTTTTAAAACTTAAGCAAGACCCATCCGTAACACTGCCGCCCACTTAAGACTTTTCGTCTCGAACAGTCTCAATATTCACTCGGCCATACTTAGCCAGCCGCTCCAAGTGGACCACTTTCATCTTAGCCCTCGACTTTGATATTTCTGTAACCGATAAACCACGTCATTTAATTTCTTGATCACCTTGTATGGTCCTTCCCAGTGGATTTTCAGCTTAGGAGACAGTCCTTTTTTTCGTTGTGGATTATATAGAATATAATATATAGAATGTATATATAGGTTATATAGAAGCAGTTGTCCTTCTGTAAATTCTTCCATATTTGCTGCTCGATGATACCTGGCTTTCATTTTGTCGCTGGATATTTTAATGCGATTGCGGACAAACTCATGAAGCTCGTGCAGGTTTTCTTGTATCTGTGGAACATTTTTATTATCGTCGTATGTAGTAATCGGTTTAACACCAAATTCTAAGTCGGCTGGTAGTTTTACCTCAGTCCCAAGCACGATTTTTGCTGGACTGCATGATGTTGAATCGCGGATAGCTGATGCCAGAAGAAACTTTGGTACATGTTCGTCCCAGTCCTTTTGGTGTGTACTCTTGCAACGTACTCTTGGTTTTGAATAGGGTAAGCTTCGGGCCATTTGCTGAAATAATCAATTACTACTAGCAGATGCGGATTTCCAGCGTTACTGACAGGGAGTGGGCCTGCAATATCCATTGCTATGCGCTCAAAATGGGATCTCAGATCAGTCTTCTCCTGTGCCAATTTGGATACGCCTCACATCAATGATGGACTCCTTTTCCTCGACTTTTGTGCAGTGCCTGCCTTCTACGTTGCATGGGCGTCTTGAAAGGGCGTATGAATTATAGTGTTTTCCGCCTTTCCTGTGCGATTTCGTGTTGCTTGCTCGTTTGTTGTCGCTTGGAGGTGAAGGAGATCTTGACCTTTTTTCAACAGATCTGTCATCCTCCTTTTGGGCCTCAGACCAGTTTTCTCGTGTGCCAATTTGGATACGTCTCCCATCAATAATGGACTCCTTTTCCTCAACTTTTGTACAGTCCCTGCGTTCTATGTTACATGGGCGCCTTGAAAGGGCGCCTGAATTATGGTGTTTTTCGTCTTTCCTGCGCGATTGTGTGTTGTTTGCAGATCTTGGCCTTTTCTTAACAGATCTGCAGTTGCGCTGAAAATGTTCGACCTTACCGCTGCTGAAGCATTTTCTACGTGACTTCTTTCTTCTAGTAGCTGCTCAAGCATTTCTTTTATCTCGCTTCGTTTGACTCCACAAATTTCCGTATCAGCCTCAAGACGCAGTACCTTGTAGACTTGTGGCTTTGAGATAACTTTGACGGTCTCCTGGGCCAGCGCGTGTGAGATTGTTTCGGTGAAGGACTGCATATTTAATATCTGGATCTCTTATGCCTTTCGCAAATGCTTCTATTTTAAACTGATCTAGGAATGGATGATGTTCACCTGGATAAGTAAGTTGCACCAAATCTCCATGGCAAAATCTTGCAGGGTCTCATTTGCCCTCTGCACTCTGTCTCGTAAATCCATTCTGTTTAGTTCTCTCTTATGCTCGCCGCTGTACTTGCCTTGTAAGGCCACCATTATGTAATTATTTCTGCAGGCTCTTGGAAAGCTTTCGACGATTTCGGCAGCTGCACCTTTTAAGGCCAGAATTAGCTCAATAGCTTTCTCTTCATTGTTCCAAATTTTTTTGGCTTGCCACTGTTTCGAACTGGAACTTGAATATATTTAACGGTGCGCTACCATCATAGCTGGGGGTGTTTATCTTGCTGGAGTTCTCAGAGACGACTCTCACCGGTCCTTCTCAAATATGGAGGTCGTTCATTTTCGTTTTTAACTCATGCAATTCTCCGTCCATTTTTCTCTCCAGGCCAGACAATTTTTCGCCAAATTCCCTGACTTTCTGTTCCACAGCTTCCACTCGTTTGCCAAATATTTCTATTTCTTGAAATTTTTTGTTTACCTCACTAACAAGTTTTTCTCCGTTGGCTCTAGAGCTTTCTTGAATTGCATCAGTTTTCGCACTGCTGATTCTAGAGCTTACTTGGATTACATCTAGAAGTTTGTCATTTGTAGCATCACTTTTCACACTGTTGGCTCTAGAGCTTTATTGAATTGCATCCATTTTCGCACTGCTGGTTTTAGAGCTTTCTGGAATTGCATCCATTTTCGCCATCATAAGCGCAAGTATTGAATCCAAGCATACAATGGTATTTGCTGATGGGTTTCATACCTCTATCTCAACTTTGTTTCCTAATTCGTATGTCCCAATATCGATGTCTCTCTACTTGAACGCATCAATCAACCTCCGTTGCAATTCTGCTTTACTTTCCGTTGTTGGCAGATCCAACTTATTCAGCTCCTTTTTTAGCTTCTCAACTTCATTGTAGTTGATTTATTTTTTTTTCTGCAATCCCACTACTGATAGCAGTTGTAACGTTTATACCTTTTATAAACGTTTTGTTGTGAGTTCTAAATAACACCAGCTTTTAAAGTTTTTTAATTAATAACAATTTATTTACTTTAACTACACAAACTTGACACTACAGAACAATTTACTTACGTCTTTAGCTTACTAGGTTTATTTTTACACTGACTGACTATCCACTCAGACGATGGCCTTTTATATTTGTCGTTTAAAAGTCTAGAAAATTTAAGAATCTTCTACTCCCTTGGTATCACATTTTGTTGTTGTATGTTGTTTATTCGATGTAAAGGCGCTAGTAAGTCTATGTGTATTTTTGTTTTTATACTGACAAAGTTTCTTCTTGGAATTTATTTTAAGATATTTTGTAGAATAGGTTTCTTAGAAATCTACGCAGATGGTAAACATCATACATGTTTGTTGTTGTTTTGCGAGTAAACAGAAATTTGTTTTTTTTTTGTCTTGCATGTCAAGCAGTTAGTAAACAGCATATCAAACTGTTGTTGTTCGCGTGTACAAAATTTCTACGCAGTTTGTAACTAGAAATTTTGTTGTTGTACCATACTTAGCAAGCCACGCAGTTCGTAAACAACATACCCAGCAGTTCGCTTTATTGCTTAATTATTTTATTTTAAAACTTAAGCAAGACACATCCGTAACAATATTATATAACGGATGTCCGCCGTGAAGGTGTTGTAGGTAATAGGCCCAAGCATGGACCACACCATACTGCAAGATCGACTAAAAGCATTACTGCTGCTCAAGAAAGTGTTGAAAACAATACTTTAACCTCAATTCGACATCGTGCTCAGGGGCTTGGCCTTCCAAGTACTACTTTGGCCGCAATTTTGCACAAGGAATTGAATTTGTTTCAGTTGCCACAACAGCTTCCCCCACAAGACCATTTATGCCGCCGCACATATGGCAAAAGGATGTTACAACTCGCCTATAACACCCCCGCTTTTCATGGAAAAATCATAATGAGTTACGTGGCACATTTTTATTTGGACGAATATGTGAATAAACAGAATAGTCGGTTCTGGAGAATGGGAAACCCCCAAATTATTCAATAGTTACCTTGCATCCATTAAAAATTATAGTCTGGTGTGCAATTTGGTCAGGAGGAATCATTGGACGCAACGGTAACTGTGAATGGCGATGATATTGTGATATGATTAAAAACTTCTTATGCCACAACTACATACTTTGGGCTTGATTAGCATGTGGTATTAAAAGGACGGTGCGACATCGCATTCAGTCAGGATAACAATGGAATTACTGCGAGATTTCTTTCCTGATTTGACTGCTCCGGACTTCTTTTTGTGGGTATATCTGAGAAGCAAGGTTTATGCAGACAAACCATAAACGCTTGAGCAACTCAAAGAAAATATTCGTGATGAAATTATTGAAGTAGCGCATGAAATGTGTGAGAATGTAATGAAAAATGTGCTCAAAAGTTATCACATTTGTGAGGCTAACAGAGGTGGACATTTATCTAATATTATATTTCCTACATAATTGCCGACATTAAATAAATTATTTATCAATATAATTTATTGAATCTGCCTTCCCGATAGACACCCTCAAATCTAAATCTAAAAGTTTTAAAATTTTATCTCTGAAATACCTCAGTTGCGGTAATTAAGCCGAAAGGAAATCTCTTTTCTGTTATAGGTATAAGCCAAAATCCATTTTTAATTCAAAGATATGAGAGTTGTATTCCATCTCTGGACGGATATAGATCGTAGATATAGTACGAAGATCAGATGGAGTGAAGTATCTCTTACACTTTTTTAGAAAACCGAGGCAGTAGAAAGCTTCTTTTGAAACCTCAAAAATATGTTTAGTCCATCGAATTTCATACTGAATTTTCATACTAAGATCATTAAGAGCTTCCGATTCCGTAATACCTTTATTACCCAAAGTATAAGGCGCAGCAGCATTTCCGAACACAGATCTATGCGTAAGCATGCAACATTGCGTCCTTCTGGCATTAAAATCAACGACCCCATTTGGAGGTCGCCGCGAGATCGTGATTGAGCGTATCATTCATGTTCCACCATTTAGAACTCACTTTCAACTGGTTCGGTTTATTACTTAATGACAATGAAAGACAAATAGTGCTGTCATCTGTGAAAGAGTATATAGGGTTAAAAGTTTTGCAAAGAAGGTCATTTAGAAAAATAAGAAATAGGGTGGGAGAAAGAACGGTGCTTTGCGGTATCCTTAAATAAATAATGAACTCGCCTGATGAAATCCCATCTATAACAACTCGTATAGTGCAATTCTTGAGGAAATTCTATATAAATCTGGAGAAATTATCACCGCCACCAAATGCAACATTAAAGAAGAAGATCATGCCACACTCTATCAAACGCCTTGGAAATGTTTAGAGCCACCACCTTATTCTCTCCAAAATGAGTTGCACCGTTGCTCCGACAGGTAAGCCAGCAAGTCACCCGTATAGCGCCCCCACAGAAACCATGATGATGAAACCAAGATGAAAATTAGTGATATTTTCCATTACTTTAGAAAGTGAAAAACAGTTGCAATTAGGCGGTAATTTTCAGCGTTGTTAACTTCACTCTTTTTGGGTATTGGTATAATTCAATATTCTGAAAAGGATTGCTAACGGACACGGTGGCGTCGAACGGCACTGTTTCAAGATCAGTGCTGGTATCCCATCCGGCCCAGGAGACTTTTTGACATTGAGATCTGATAAAACCTTTTTAACCACTCGAGCTCGAAAGAATATCTTCGGCATAGTAACGGGTACTCTATCTAACTTGGGCTGTGGTTGACTATTTTCCAACAAATAAGAATTTTTTTCAAATATACTAGTCAAAAGGTTAGCTTTATCAACCGAGTCAGTGCATATTTGATCATTCTTTTAAACAGTTGGAATTGAAGAACTAGCATTGTCCTTTACTCTTTCAACAAATGTACAAAAATTCTTGCTACCCCTAGGAGTAACAAGAACCGTAGTACAAAGTCGCACCTCATATAGATTTTTCTCGCGCCTTAATACATTGGCACACTAAGAACTCGTCCTTTTGCGTAGCGAATCACTATCTGCGTTTTTATTCTACACTGAACTGTCTTGATCTGATTGCATTTTTGCACGTCTGATTAAATGAAGATTTCAATCTGGTTTCAATCGAAATTTTTTGGATGGAACCAAAGTTTTGAAAACAAAATGGTGTTTGCAACATTTCCACCATGGCATCTAACAACTGTCCAAGAAACAAAGTTTTCAGTTAAATTGCGTAAAAAATTCGTTGATCTCATCCCAACGTTTGGTAGCTGATTTTGAAACGTTGTAAATCTCCGAATATGAAAAGGAGGCGGAAGAAGTGTGATCTGATTCTGAATTTAACCAAAAGACAGCTAAATTCAGGATAACATATGCGCAGTGATTGCTGGCTCTGGCACCCAACTTCAATGCGTATACATATTGCAGGGCCCATATGAAAATTAAAAAGCGATAGTAGGTGGTACTCAAGTAAATGAAATCCCTTTGGATAAGCATTTTTTTGATACCTGAGTCTCACATGAGGCTAAAACATCCGGCTGATGGGGACAAGTGTGAGCATAAACAGAGAAAAATTCGCCCTCAACCCGGGTATGTTGCAGAAGTCGATTCTGAATCGCCCTGTCATAACAACAAGCAAAATTAAAATGTAATAACTTCCGCTTGGACTACTTAGATAGTCCAACAACAGCTAAAACAGTGACAGCAGTAAAGTAATATTAAAATTTTAAGTTCAAAAGGAAAGGAAAAGGTACAAAATTTACACTAAAAAAGAGCCATAAAAGCTCTGATCTGGTCTTCTCCTTTGGTAAGCAGGCCGTTGTACCGTCGCCGATCAATTATTTCCTTCTCTGTTGTTTTACTATTTCCTTTTTTGTTTTTTTTTCTCATCAATAGTTCATCCCTCACATAAAACAAAACATTTTTTTAGCTTATTATTTATCTAACTTATATATCCAAACACGAATACGATAAAAGTTTTTGTTGTTATTATGATTAATATCATTGTTACTCTATTCACTATTTAACTTGTATATTTAAACAAGAACACGATTACGGAAAAAACAGAAAGACGTGCGGACCAAACGAAAGACTAAGAACTACTCTATTTTGGAGTTGCTCGACCGTGTACAGAAGAGGGCCAAGAGGCTCATTGGGGACGGTAGGGTATCCAACTCTATTGATTCCCAAGAACATCGACGCAATGTCAGTTTTATTTCATTGTTTTATCGTTACTACAATGGTAATTAGGGAACTTGTTACTGAAACTCGTACATTTTTGCGTTTGAATCAATTTTCGTTGAGAGCCCATCCATTTGTAGTCGATTGGTCAGTGAATCGCACTACGCATTACAAGGGAAAATTCGTTTGTTAGCAGAACAGTTCGTATGTGGAATAAACTCCCTTCAGAGGTCTTTCCATTCACTTTCAATGTAGGAAAATTCAAACTGAATATCCACAAACATCACTCCTCTTTCCTCCTCCCCACGACCTAATTTCCTAGTTCTGGTACAATGCATTGCAAGAGTAGATATCATCTCCTAAGTACTGGTCCGAATAAAAAAAACCAAAAAAAATCAAAAACTGAAAAGCATACATAATCAACTAAATTTGCACTTATTTCTTCGAATATCGGTGTCAAATAATGGCTTGATATCATATATTTATTACATTTGTTTGGGTACAAACATATTCGTAAACTACCATCATTTTCTCGCGAGTAACTAAATTACTAACCCATGATTCTGGACTGTCTGTTTTTCTATTACCGTTACCGCCGCCACTGTATTACTTAACTTCTTTATTATTTATGTACCTAATTTTTATTCCTTTATTACTTACCTTCTTTAAATCAATACCTAATACCTTCTTTAAATCAACTTGATGTAATTATGCATGTACATATGTACATACGCACATATTTGCATACAGTTAATGTGGATTGCATGTGTGTACATATTTAAATTATATATTTTGCATAACGGCTCTATCTGCTGATGTAAAAATTCTTAAATACGATTGTAAGAATAGACTTGAGGCCATTTAAACGGGTAGATCGGGTGAGGTCAGACAAATTCTTTTAAAGCGCTAGGCTAAGTGTAAAAAACATTGAAATAAAGAAAAGTATTGTGCTGATAAAATTTGTTTTCTCTTACTCGGTCTAATATGGGCCAACAACTCCCATATTAACTTACACATACTTAAAATTGTAACCAGTATTTAGAATTAAGAATAACTCATTAGAAGTATGATTTTTTTAAACATATTTAAGTACGACTTGCCTTAAAGGATATATTTTGTGTCCATTGTAAATCTGCAATGTTGTGCTAGACTTGTACTACATGCTTAGCAATTGGATTTTTAACTTATTTTGTTAATAATAGACACTGGAATTACATTCGTATAAGAACCCGTGTGCAATTTCAATTCAATTTTATGATTTTAAATTACTATATCCTGACACCATGATATTAGGTTTGTTCGTACACATTAATGATATCAGTTAACGCAAAATCAGGTGCAACCTCTCAATTTGTTGTGCTCTTATTGTCAGTATTGTTGGCATTGTCGTAGGTAAGAGA
Source organism: Trichopoda pennipes (assembly GCA_030448955.1). Classification (NCBI taxonomy): domain Eukaryota; kingdom Metazoa; phylum Arthropoda; class Insecta; order Diptera; family Tachinidae; genus Trichopoda; species Trichopoda pennipes. Next base: position 3,752,457 of record JASKUP010000004.1, on the reverse strand, counting down.
AGTGCGGAGATATTTGTGCTTAGGTATAAACTTTACTACATATCGTCGTTTATGTTATTTTTTTATATATCTAAAGTCCTATTCAACTCTAGATGAAACATTAATTTTATCCGATTTAGAGTTGCTGAAGGGAAAAACACTCGAGGATTCTCAAAATCCAACTGCGGCTTATGCTACATGTTGCTACTAGAACTACTTATGTTGCGTTGCTTTTTATTTTCTTTTATTTATTTATCATTGATTATCACAAGCGACTTAGTTTATCAGTAATTAAAAACTAACTAACTAAAAAGAAAAGGAAGAAAAGGAATAATGGCAATGCATATGCATACCAAACAAACTCTCTGCATGAGAACATATATTGTCATTTCTACACAGCAAGAAATATGTTGTGCCATTACACCTCCCTTTCTTGGGGAAAAAAAGTTCAATCAAAGCAGTTGATCAGTCTGCTTTGGTTCAACCTTTTTTTTACAGTATTTCTTAACACTATATTTTTACAATTTTATATATCTAATTTTTACTATTACTACGAGTAGCTTTTTCAATGTTTTCGTATTACATATTGTTACGAATGTGTCTTGCTTAAATTTAAAATAAAACAGTTAAGCAATAAAGCAAACTACTGGTTACAAACTGCGTAGAAGTTTATACACACACACAACTACAATTTGATATGCTGTTTACTAACTGCTTGGCATGCAAGAAAAAAAAATACAAGTATTCGCGTTTAGATGATAAGCAGTACCATCTAAACGCGCAAGACAAAAACTAATTTTACAACAACAAATACACAGTTGTTTATCACCTGCGTAGTTTTCTAAGAAACCCTTTTTTTACAAAAGCAACAACAAATGTATTGAAATAAATCCCAAGCAAAAACCTTATCAACATAAAAACAAATACAACTATACACATAGACATACAGGCGCCAATACAACGAATAAAGATTCTTAAATCTTCTAGATTCTAATTGGACAAGTATAAATAGGGGAAGCGTCTGAGTGGATAATGAATCAGTATACAATTAAACCTCATCAAGTAAAGACGTGCATTTTTAAGTAAAATGTTCTGTGTCAACCTTGTATAGTTAAAGTAAATACAATTGTTATAAATTATTTTCAGTTTTATTCGACCTTTTTTTTATTTCTATTAAATTTTAATCTTTTTACTCGGTCCTTTAAATTATAACGATTTATTTTTCTTTTTTTCTCTCAATATTTCGCTTTCCTTTGGAAAGCTTCTTCAGGAAATTATTTCTTATATTTTCAAAAACAAAAATTATAACAATTTGAAAAGAAAAAATTTTTGAAAAACATTTGACAAAACATATAAAATTATTTTCTTCATACATACAAACAAACAAAAATTAAAATTTAAAATATTAAAACATACAAAAACAAGGAAACGGAAACTAAATAACAAATTCTTTCTTATGAAATAATTATAACAAATTATGTGTCTTTTGTATTAAGTACCTATAATTCTGCGCTAAATTGTCTGTGTCTGTTTTGAAATTTATTCTCCTTACATTTCGTACATTAACAATTTCTAACATTTCTAACATATAACGTCTCTTGTAGTTTTTTTCTATATCTAATACTGATGTTTCATCAAACTTTGGATAATGATTATATTTCTTACAATGTGCAGATAAGGATGTCTTCTGTGTTGAAATATTCCTATATTTTTGGTCACATCTATGACCAGCTAATCTTGTTTTAAGTTTATTCTTTGTTGTCCCAATATAAACTTTGTCACAGTTCACCTGGTCATTTCCTCCACATGGTATCCTGTATACTACATCAGATATTTCCATTTTTCCTATTTTATCCTTCATATTGCTAAATAATCTATTTAATGTGTTATATGTTTTGTGTGCAATTTTATATCTATCAGTGTCATATATTTTAGACTTTCTTAATCTATCTGATATTCCAGGAACATAAGTTAATGATTTATAAATTCTTGGTTCTGCCATAGTATTTCCTAAATTATGCCTATGATTATCATATTGTCTAATTAATCGGTTAGTTAATTCTAATGGAAAATCATTGTCATGAAGTATATTTTTTATTGTGCCCTTATTCTTCAACCGAAATTCTTTATCACTTATAGTTAATATTCTATCTATCATATTTTTCGCCGTGTTTATTATCATTTTTCTCGGATGTTTGGAGTAAAAATTAATAAGTCTTCCAGAAGATGTTGGTTTCTTATACCAATCAAACACTAACTTATTTTCCTTTCTTATTATCAATATATCTAAATATGGAAGTTTAGATTCTAACTCTCTTTCAATCGTAAATTTTATATCAGGATGAAAACTATTCAATTCTGATAAAATATCATCCACTGCATCTTCTGATGTTATACAAAATAAATCATCCACATATTTTGTGATTATCTTTGGTTTAATATGCATTTTTCCTCTATAATTCTCAAAGCTAAACCGACATGAATACTTGGAAAAAGTGAAACTACATCAAATGAAAACAATCTATCATAATCCTGTATATTTATTTCCTTGGCTTTATCTTTAAATTTCAATGAATTTCTAACATTATATATTGAATGTTCTGTTATTACCTTAAGAATATTCGTTATATATTTGCAAAGTCCGTAGGCCGGGGAATTAATGCAAGAACAAATGGGCCTCAGAGGAAAATCCTGTTTATGGATCTTAGGTACTCCATATAACTTTGGAGAATTTGATACATTCGTCCTAAGTCTATTCCTCTCCATTATTGAAATGATTTCTTTTTTAAAAAGTTAATCAACTAAAAAATTGTTTGTTTTTTGCAGTTTAGTAGTCGGATCCTTATTCAATATTGAGTATTTTGCAGAATCGTTAAGAATGTCATTTATTCTTGAATTATAATCGTCTCTGCTCATAGCAACAGTAACATTACCCTTGTCAGCATTAACAATTAATATGTTCCTATTAGTATTCAAAAATTTTTTAGCAGTTTTAACTTTATCCAATATAAAAATATCCCTTGCTGTAGGTCTAATAGGCTAATGTGCCTATCAATAATCATTGTTAGTTTTGTCCGCGCTACTTCCTGATCTTCTTTTTCCTTTATAGTCTGAATCAAATCATCTCCTTCTGAAATCCTACTACTTTCAAGCCCTTTGACATAGCAGTAATAGACACTATCGGTCTTTTGCCAGTATCGAATAATGGAAACAAGTACGCGGTAACAATTATATGCGATTTTACAAAATATCTAGTGACTGTGTCTATACCAGACAAAAGTGCAAAAACAGTGGCAAAAGCAATTTTTGAAAACTTCATATTAATTTATGGGAGAATGAAATCAATTAGAATTGACTTAGGGACAGAATTTAAAAATGAACTATTTGCTTAACTGTGCAAACATTTACGGATTGATTTAAAATTTTCCACAGCTTACCATCATCAATTGGTCGGAACGAGCATATATTAGAGAAGACATCTCCGATTAGAATGTATACATAAAATACTTCACTTTATTTCACCATACGACGACCAGCTCAACTTTTGATAATAAATATACACCTTTTGAGCTCGTTTTTAGGAAAGAAGCTGTAGTGTACCACAATATGTGTACTGCACTGTAACACATAAACACACCAGACAACCACTTACCAAAGTGCAACATGTGTCGACTCAAATGCATTCGATCTATGACACAAATGAGTGACACACTTTTAGGTCTCATATTCATAAGAGTATTTTATTTTATCATGCATTTTATTTTTTACTTCACTTTCTTTCACCCTACGACGACCAGCTCAACTTTTGATAATAAATATACACCTTTTGAGCTCGTTTTTGGGAAAGAAGCTGTAGTGTACCACAATATATGTACTGCACTGTAACACATAAACACACCAGACAACCACTTACCAAAGTGCAACATGTGTCGACTCAAATGCATTCGATCTATGACACAAATGAGTGACACACTTTTAGGTGTCATATTCATAAGAGTATTTTATTTTATCATGCATTTTATTCGTCACATGAACCAATGAATCGATAATGCATGTTATTGAAGTGAGACAAATATGTATTAGCAATAAGTTACAATAAGTTAGAAAGGCTAAGTAAAAAATGTAAATTAGATATAAAAAGGGCTGCATGCCATTAATAAAACAAGATTGAATTTAATAAGCTTAATACGGCAACAACTGCCTTTGTTTTAATTATCTTGAATCTTCTGATTGGGCTGTTCCTAAAACGCCTGTTTTTAAGCTGAATCCCCAGACAGCTGTTTAAAGATCAATATATGGGCTATAGGGCATTCTTTTTGATTTACACTATCATCGAATAAATCCTGCTCACCCAACATTACATGGCGATCCCAAGAAGAAAAAGAAGGAAAGAGAAGAACATTTTTTCATCATGACGAAAAGACCTAAGAATGCTTTAGATCTAGACCAAAAACTTCCCTTAGAAAACTTTCCTGAAGTCAACATGGAACAAGAACTGAAAGTATTAAAATTAATTTGGGAATTTATAGGGATAACAGATACCCCAACAGCAGAAGACGTAATCACCAAAAGAACTCAGACAAGGGACACAATAATGGCAATTAGGAAAGCAGAGAAATTACAAGACAAAGACTTAACTAAATATAAATAAGAAAATGCAAAAGAATAAAGTATATAAAATCATATAATCCTTATATAAAAATCATATAAATCAAAAAAAAAATGCCTAACAACGACATATGCCCATAACGACATAATAGAACCTTCAATACTCTACTCTTTTTAGTACTAAGAAAAAAGAATATGGAGAATAAGAATAAAAGGAGAGTCGTAGTAAATTTAAGAGAACTAAAAACTAAAAAAGAAAAGAAAAAAAAATACATATATATCATACATATAAATATATGTATAATATCCCACAAAATTATTAAAATTATATAGTAACAATATACACATTTTTCACCTCCACATAATGTAACTTAGATATTTTTAATATACACTTAAAAATATATTGATATACACTCTATTATTATCTTAACGAAAAACCATACAAATAATGTAATATATATAATAATCAACATATAACAAAAAAAAATTCTTAGAAATTAAGTTTATTAATATTATATTATAAAAATATCCACATTAAATATTATTTTAACGTTTTTTAATTATATTTAGTTTAAATCTCCTCCAAGAATTAAAAAATTCACAAATAATCATAATCATTCATGCAATAAAACTACAACCTTAAGAAGATTGCGTAACATTCAATAATGAATTAAAACCAAAAAATTTTTAATAATTCAATAGCACCAAAACGATGGAATGACACATTAAAATTTTAAATACAACAACCGACACAGTAACCTAAAAGAAAATATTCAATTACAAACTGACCCACTAAGTAATTATGAAATATTAGACTACAATGACGTAAACAACCAAGAACGTTTTTATAAAATAATGACCAAATTACAAATTGATAATAATGATGGTTATGCAAAAACAGAATTAATAAACATTTTTGGAAAATATCAAAATATAGTTCACCTAGAAAACGAAAAATTAACGGTAAACAACTTTTTCAAACATATACAAATAAAAATGGACACTAATGCAAACGCACTATCTAGGATAGAAATTAATTCAGATATACTCAAACAAATAATACCAAATGAAATTGATGAAAAGACAAGAAGAATATTAGTAACAACAAGGGCAAGGAAAAATAGGAATAATGAAAATAAGGATAACGAGGCAAATAAAAATAACAATGATAAAAATAATAATAATGAGGCATATAAAAACAAAGAAGAAATTAATAAAGATAAAAGAAATAAAAAAGATATTAATACGCGCGTAAAAGGGAACGATGTGGAAAAATGCAATTCTCAGAAGTCTGATCAACTTCACATATGGGAATGCACCTCCATTAATAATATAAAAAATATGAAGAAACTGCAGTTTAATAAAATAAAAAATAAAGAAGAAGAAGATATAATTATAGAAGATAATATTGTGCACATTGGACATAATGATAATTCATCGAAACCAGTTTCGACCATGAAGAAGATAAGATTAACAAGAATAAAGTATGTAATGATAATTCTCCGAAACCAGATTCGATTATAAAGAAGTTACATACAGAAGATATAAATAATAATATGCATGCAAGATTCAGCGATAACTCAGCGAAACTAGATTCGATTCTGAGGAAACTGATATCTAAAATAAAAAAAGAGAATATTAAAGAATTAGCGCTATCGACGAATGATGAAATATTTAAAGTATATACAAAAGAAAATTTAAAAGAAGCATATGCAAGAATAAAAATAACAAATAATGAAAGTCCTCAACTTAAAATTTTAATATACAATGCCCCTAAACAAATTGAAGATGATATAATAAAATATAAACTAATTAACGAATTCCACAATACCACACTTTCAGGCCACTTAGGAATACGTAAAACAATCATCAAACTAAAGAAAAGATACATTTGGAAAAACATGAGTAAAATGGTTAAAAAATTCATATCATATTGCGACACTTGCAACAGAAATAAACAAACAAAACACATTAAAGAACCACTTACATTAACAGACACACCAAACAATAGTTTTGAAGTGATTTCAATTGACACCGTAGGACCACTTAGAATATCAAAAGAGTACCGATACATCTTAACTATGCAATGCGAGTTGACAAAATTTGTCATCGCCCATCCAATGTCAACAAAAGATGCAATTACAACAGCAAGAACACTAGTTGAACAACTTATCCTAAAATATGGTCAATTTAAAGTACTTAAGTCTGACAGAGGAACAGAATTTACTAACGAAGTAATGCGTAACATTTGTTTACTACTTAACATTGAACAAATATTTTCAACACCTTATCACAACGAAACACTTGGTTCAATAGAAAGAAATCATAGAGTACTTAATGAATTCCTGTTAACAACCGCAAATGATTATGAATGGGACAAATGGATTCCATATTTTACTTTCGCTTATAATACAGCACCCCATATAGACACAGACTACTCGCCTCTTGAATTAGTTTATGGTAAATTACCTACCCTGCCATCTGACACTTTGATAAAAGAACATTTTTTAATTATGATGACTACGTACAAGAATTACGAGTCAAATTAAAATATGCATTGAATATAGCAAAAGAACTAACAATTAAAACTAAAATTAAAAGAATAAACAATACTAAATATACAAATAAAATGAATTTAAACATAGGAGATTTAGTTTTAATTAAAGTAGAAAATAGAAAAAAATATCAAAGTCCATACAAAGGACCATATAGAATTATAAGAAGAAATAATGTTAATACAATAATAGACTATAATGGAATAGAAAAAGAAATACATAATAATAATTTAAAACCATATAAACTAGTGTAAGATATACTTTTTCATTTTTATCATTGTATTATTATTATCATTATTATTATTATTATTACTATAAAATTAACTATGATTGTCATTATATTATTATTATATTATTATTACTAAGGAAAATATGTGTAAATAGGAATATTGTAACAATGACATGCATTTTTAAGAAAAATTATCTTTCATATAATTTTTCTCTTAAGGGTAAGGGTGTAGTGTACTACAATATGTGTACTGCACTGTAACACATAAACACACCAGATAACCACTTACCAAAGTACAACATGTGTCGAATCAAATGCATTCGATCTATGACACAAATGAGTGACACACTTTTAGGTGTCATATTCATAAGAGTATTTTATTTTATCATGCATTTTATTCGTCACATGAACCAATGAATCGATAATGCATGTTATTGAAGTGAGACAAATATGTATTAGCAATAAGTTACAATAAGTTAGAAAGGCTAAGTAAAAAATGTAAATTAGATATAAAAAGGGCTGCATGCCATTAATAAAACAAGATTGAATTTAATAAGCTCAATACGGCAACAACTGCCTTTGTTTTAATTATCTTGAATCTTCTGATTGGGCTGTTCCTAAAACGCCTGTTTTTAAGCTGAATCCCCAAACAGCTGTTTAAAGATCAATATATGGGCTATAGGGCATTCTTTTTGATTTACACTATCATCGAATAAATCCTGCTCACCCAACATTACAAAGCGATAACGCCAAATGAATAAAATCTTGGCAAATCGATCCGCTTTATAATATGGAAAATTATAACAAGGAGCTAAAATATCGGCTGCAAATGTCTTACATCTTAACAAAACAATTAAAAGAAAATTATAATATATATGATAAATTTTCGAAACCTGGCAATTTCAGTATAAATGATCAAGTTTTGTAAAAAAAGAACCTTATGACAAATTTAAAACCATCTATGAAGGACCATATGTTATTAAAAAGATTGATGGAGTAAATGCTACCTTGTACGACGCAAAATCAAAAAAAGAGAAAATAATTCACAAAGACAAACTAAGAAAGGAATAAAGTGTTTTTCATCATTACTATATACTTACTTATTTTTAGTGTAAAAGTCGTTTTATTTTGTTTTCTAAAACTTTGTTTTGTAAATTAGAAAAAGAAAATAAAAACAAAATTAAAATTATGCAAAAGAAAAAAAAAATTAAATGAAATGAATTTATCGAAAAAAAATAAAAAAGTAAAATAAAAATAATTCATATAGTTAGCGTAAGTAAAACTTAAAATAATTTCAATAATTAAATTTTATCGTTTATCATTGAAAATATTGTTACGTTTATACCTTTTATAAACGCTTTGTTGTGAGTTCTTTATTGCAAAATAAATAACACCAGTTTTTAGAATTTTTAAATTTATAACAGTTTCTATTAAATTTTAATCTTTTTACTCGGTCCTTTAAATTATAACGATTTATTTTTCTTTTTTTCTCTCAATATTTCGCTTTCCTTTGGAAAGCTTCTTCAGGAAATTATTTCTTATATTTTTGAAAACAAAAAAAAAAAAATTTTATAATATATTAGCAGAATCGTTAAGAATGTCATTTATTCTCGAATTATAATCGTCTCTGCTCATAGCAACAGTAACATTATTAGTACTCAAAAATTTTTTAGCCTAATGTGCCTATCAATCATCATTGTTAGTTTTGTCTGCGCTACTTCCTGGTCCTCTTTTTCTTTTATAGTCTGAATCAAATCATCTCCTTCTGAAATTACCTTCATTATAGGAAAATTTTTCTTTTCAAGTGGTAATGCAAATTTCTGTCCTAGAGAAAGAATCCACTTAACATCCCCTGGAATATCTATGTCAGTCTTATTAACAAACCATTCTTCATTAACCTTAATTCCTAACTCCTTTCTTTGAATATCAGAAAGATTCTTAAATTTCTTCCTATGTGTTTTGGTAATCTTTTTTTCAAAAATATAAGTAAGTCTATCTATACATTCTAATAATTCTGTTATCTCATCTAATGTCAAATGTCCTTCCATATTATATATTAACATCTCTATGTTCCTATTTAAAATTTTTAGTATGTCATGTTGTTTCCTAATTGCTAAATTTAACATTCTTTTGTGTAAATCTTTTGTACCTCTCAATAGTGTGTTGATATTTGGGAATTTTTTTATTATTAAAAATGTTAACTAAATTATTTGTTGAGTTCCTAATAAATTTTGGTGTAATGGCAGCTTTTCTACATCTTATCAAAAACGTAATGGACGCTTTTGCTCTTACAATTTTGTCCATGGTTGCCTTGTATTTGTTGATAATTGCTGCAATGGAATTATTTTTCTTGAATTTCCTGTAGCAAATCAAAAATATAAAAAATTTTTTCCTGAAGAAGCTTTCCAAAGGAAAACGAAATATTGAAAAAAAAATATATAAAAAAAGATCTTAAAAAAGAAAAAAGATATTTATTGAAAATTATATGTTTTGTCAACTGTTTTCAAAAATTTTTTGGAAATTGTTAATTTTTTTAATTATAAAAATTTATCTCCTGAAGAGGAAAGAGAAATATTGAATTTTTATGTATTAAATTTTATTAAAAAGCCCTGTATAAAGATAAATACTTATTTACTATTAATATCTTTTTTTTTAATCGTTTAAAAAGGCTTCTGATCTGAGATCATAGCTATTTTCCTTCCATACATTAACTGGTGATATTTTTTACAATCATACTCTTTTTCTCCATTTGATAATGATCTTAAAGCAAACGTAATTATGTAATTATTCCGAAATAAACAACAACCAGTTTCATCCTTTGAGGCATCGATTTGTATTGTATTGTATCATCATTGTAGTTCAATCGTGTAAGGATTACATGATTTTATATATATTGTTTTATTTCACTTAAACACTCCTTGTAAATGGGTAATACCACATATTCATTATATTTTTTGAGTAACTATCTTAGTGCAGATGTTACACCTGCCAAATTTGATATAAATTTTCGTATTCAAATATCTAAGCACAAAAACGATTAAAGGTTTTTCCTATTTTTTTGGAAAACCAAGTGCTAAAATTGATTCTACATGTTTTGATCAGATCGTATGGCTTGATTTGAAATATGATCTAAATAACTTACTTCACATATGTACCCTATACTGAATTTTATTTTTGTTTAGCTTAAGCTGTTCTCTGGCGCTCTGTAAAAATATACTTACATTCCTATAATGTTCCTTAAAAGTTATACCACCATCTATAATATTGTTACGTTTATACCTTTTATAAACGTTTTCTTGTGAGTTCTATATTGCAAAATAAATGACACCAGTTGTAACGACCAAAAGTCCAACCTCGTTTTTGGTCACATAGAGAACTGTCTGACAACAGTCACGGGTCAATCCCTATCTTTTATTTTAAATGTATTTACTAAGATAATGAATTTATGTTTAAATTTTTATATTTTTCTCCAATGCAGCTATTTATATACGCACATATTTACTTGTACGGTTATTTACTAGAATAATGAATTTATGTCTAAATCTCTATATTTTCTCCAATGTATTTATATACGCATATATTTACTTATACAGTCATTACTAAAAATATGAATTCATGTATTTACTTATATACGCACGTATCTACTTATAGATTTAGCTATTAAGAAATCTGAAATAAGCATTTTAGTATGTCATGTTGTTTCCTTATTGCCAAATTTAACATTCTTTTGAAAAAAAACTAACTAACTTATTCTTTAATTCGTTTACGGAAATGCGAGAGAGAGCATCGGCTACTACATTGTTTTTGCCTTTAATGTACTCGATAGAAAAATTATACTCGGAAAGTTTCAGTATCATTTTTGTTAACTTTGACGAGGGATCCTTCATGTTGAATAAATAAACTAATGGTCTATCTATAAGATCTATCGATCTTAATACAAATTCTGTTCCATAGACATAGGGTCGAAATTGGCTTAAAGCAAAGAATATTGCAAATAGTTCCTGCTCTATTACAGGTTTTTTCTGTTCCGCGAGTCTGAACGCTTTAGATGCATACTATATCGGCAAATCATTTCCATTAAAATTCCGACTAAGTATTATGCCACAGGCAACTTTTGAAGCGTCAACTGTTGTTAAAAATTGCTTAGTGAAGTCGGGGTATTGAAGTATTTTGGGTGAAATCAGTTCAGATTTTATATATTGTCAAACGATGCCTGGCATTTTTTCATCCCAGAAGAAATTTACTCTTTTCCTTGTTATGTAGTTTAATCGGGCTGCCAGTGTTGCAGCTCTTCTGAAAGGAAGACAGCTTCCATAGACTATATTAATAAATAATAATAATAATAATAACGTAAAGTTTGCATACGTTGTAGAGACGCCTCAAGTTATACGAGAAGAAAAGATAAGAGTTGATATGGAGATATCTCAACTAAAAGAGTTAAGTTAACAATAAATAATCGTAACTTTAAAGTAAAGCATGAATTTTATTTTACAATGATTGATGGCAAGACAACATAATCCGTAACAGAAACACCAGCAACACCTTCTTGTTTTATTTGTGAAGCCACAACATGCAAGATGAATAAAATCGAAAAAGTTCAAGTTTGGTAGTGGCAGTTTGGTATGTCACCACTTCATGCGCGTATTAAGCTGATGGAGTGTCTTTTGCATGTAGCTTATGATATTGAATTTAAACGTGCGAGAGTCGACTCAAATACTCGTCCGAAAAGCGAAGCCCGAAAATGTTTGATAAAGCGTGAACTTAAAGAGAAAATTGAAATATAAGTTTATACTGTTAAGCAAGGCTCTGGTACGACAAATTCAGGAAATACGTCATGAAGATCCAAAAGTTTGGTGATTTTTGTTTGGCGACGGCAAAAGAGTTCGTTGCACTGTACAAGTGATACAATATGCCACCTACACTTCACAAAATTCTGATTCGTTAAAAAGATATAATTGAAAAGTATATTTTTCCTGTAGGCTTACTATCCAAAGAGGCTCAGGAAAGCCATAACAAAGACTTAGACACTCCAGAAAATGCAGTCGAATTGCCACGAACGAATATATTATGCACCGAATGATGGTAACATTAGATCGCATGATTTCACATTTGACGCCTCCAAAAAGCATAGTGTTATAAGTGACGAAGTTAAGCCTCTTTTAGAATAATAAACTTAACATAGATTTAAAGTAAATAACAAATTAAAAAATAATTTAAAGTTTTTTGTTAGTTATGGCTAGTTATGTAACGAGATACATTTCTCTAACTTTCTTTATTTTGATTTCATCCGTATTTTTTCTCAAAGTCGGACAGTTTCATTACTTATTATGTTTAGACGATACTACTTGTACTCTTCTACACAAAAATTTAACATGTCGTATCACTTATAGTATAATGTAAATCGCCCTTAATCAAGTTTTCGATATTATTTTTTTCTTCACCATTATAATATTGACAGACTGTAGCAAGAGACGAGATATTTGATCTATTAGACGGGCCACCAGAAGCAACCCATCCGAAAACAGTTTTTTGTAACAAAGGTTGATTTTTGTTAATAGGAATTTGCTTCACGCATATAAGTTCGAAAAACAGGCTGGCACGTTTTAGTGGATTCTTGCTTCTAGCTGACATTGACATTAAAATTTGGCTTGTAATCTGTAATAGAATAATAACGAAATTCAACTGTGATGCTGAGTCTAAAATCGCGCGGCAAAGAATGAACAAACCATCATGATTTTTTACTAAAATTATGGGTGTAGCTAATAAAACGTTAAAACCTGAAATGTGCGTAAATTTTCGGAGGGGGTTAATTTACTTTTATTTGGGTACAGTTTTCCGTCGACCCTCGTCAAATTTGGTTTGTGAACAACCGGTTTCGTCCGTTTGTCATCTTCAGTGTTCTCTTCATACTTAGAGTACCTGAAACCTGAAGTTGTAACAGCTTCATTTGATTTATATGCTGAAGATGATACGAGAACCGATTGGAGTTCTGGTGAAGATTCGTCTATAATTTTCAATTCTTAACTGGGTGATTAGGCAAAAATGAGTGACGTTTCGATGAACAATAACGACAATATCTTGAATTACAGTTTTTTTAATATGTGTGCTTTTTTTAAGCAGTTTAAACATCTTTAAAGCGAGAAATTGCAGACAAGTTTTCAAAACGAGAACATTTTTTAATAAAATCTTCCTTAGAACTGCGAAATATACATAAAGACACGATGCAGATGCTACTAAGATATTTCTTCTCAATGAGCTCAAAAAGTTAGCTCTGGCTCAAAGATTTTATTGGTAAGAGCCTTAAATTTTCTCTAAAAATCGGCATCTTTTATTGAAAAAAATTACAATCGATGCCCATGTAGGGAATGCATCAACAGGCAACTCTTGTTCCCACTTTGCCTTTGATTTAACATCAAGTTTTGATGTAACAACATGTATGACAAAAACCATCAGCTATTTGCTCTTTAGTACTCATTGTTTATAGGGCAGGCAAGTGAGCATTAAGCTTGTCACTAAGCTGACGTATGCCTTGAGCGGATTCTTTATCTGAAGTTTCAAATCAAAAATTTCTTAAATATGAGCCTGAAATGCGACTAATTTGTTATCAAAACGTCTTTTTAATAATTCAATAGCTTCATCATGATTAGCTTCGGTTGGTTCTAATGACGAAATTGTATTTAGTGCGGCACCTCTTAAACACGAACGTAAATGCTAAAACTTTAAAATTTTAGTTATATCATCTTTATCAACGACAGTGCAAAAGATAGTGAAAAAATCCGGCCAATCCGAAGTATGGAATTTTTAATTTTGGCAGTCTACGATAAGGTAAACTGAGCAGTTGTGTTCCCTCTAAGGAATGTTGATGAAATGTAATTAAGTTGCCGTGTAAGCTTTGCCTTTGCTTCGAAATAAATTGCTAGAAAGTTAAACCTTGTCCTACTTTCACTATTGCTAGGATCCAACGCCTCTCGACAACTTCGAGACAATCCAAAAGTTTATCATCATCCCATTGCGCCAGCTGAACCACGTTAAAGGTCACATTTTAATCTACCAACTGTCTGGTGATCAGTGGTGTAACAATAGGGTGGCAAAACGGCAAAATGCCACGGGCCCCGAGCCAAATGGGGCCCCCTGGTCAGAGAGGGCCGCGAGCACAGAAGGATCCTAATCTGTATATTAATACGTCCAAAGCTTTGGGACTCCTTTTTACGAAAAATGCGCGGACGCAGGAGCATAACATTTGGCACACTTATAGTTTATGTGTAGGAGAAGTGCAGAGCACTAACATTTTTCATTAATAATGCTTACAAAGTACATTAAATCAATAAATAAAACATTACACACACTACCATGCATTTCACACACACATGTTTCTTTTGTTTTTCAATTTGATCAGAGACATAGAGAACTGCCATATCAAAAAATGAGCTACTGTTGTGGCGCGGGTTGGTAATACTTATGCTCGGGGAATCCCCGTTTTATATTTTGTAAAGACGTATAAAAAAAGCTCCAGTCCCACTATTACGCCTACGTACGTCATCTGATTGTAAGAAATGGTTGTTTGTGTGCAATTCAAGCAAATTTAATAAGTGAATTGTGAAAAAATTAGTTACAATAATGTCTACTCGGTAAGAATTTTATTCTAATGTTTGACATAATTATAATTAACCTATGAAAATAATAATTTACATCACCGATGGTAAAAGTTGAAATTAGAGGTGATATTCATATTTAAAATCAAATAGTAATGATTCTCATGGTGCAGTTTTTTCTGGCCACTTTTTGGATTTTGTTAGGTTATCAGTTTTTCATTTAATGAAAAATGATTATAAACATTTTACGTTTTGTTTCCAGAAAATATATGAGTGGAAGCGAAAAACGAAAGCGAGAGAAGGAGTCTGAAGAGAAAATTATAAAGTTAGTATTTTAAGAATAACAATTTTATTGACCAAGAGTCAAATGAGCAAAGCGATGACAGGGCTGAAAATGACGTGAACAAAAGTGGCGGTATTGCAGAGCCCGATAACAGTGAATATTCAAATCTAGATCAACAACAACCAAGTACGAGCACAACTCAAAGGGATTCATTTCTGGATATAGAAAAATTAAAATCTTCGCCATATGTTACCGATAAGGGTAATTTTAAAGAACTCAATCATCAAGTAAAACGGTTTGTGATTGAAAACGGACACTGTAAACCTAAAGGCCCCTTTTTAAGGGACAGTAACAATAGATCTTTCTTGCAAAAATATTATTACACTGTTTCTAAATCTGGCGTAAAATTAGAACGTACATGGCTGTCTTTTTCTCTGTTGCTTCAAAAGGCGTACTGTGAACCATGTTGGTTGTTCTCAAATAGAACATCTAAAACTAAAAATGCGCAAGATGTTTGGATTGAAGGCTATAGCGATTGGAAACTTATTGTTGAAGCTATAGAAAGACACGAGACATCGAGAGAGCATTTGCATTGTTGTTTCGTATATCAACAGTGGAAGTTACATGGAACTATAAATGAAGAGCAAGAGTCTATTATTAAGAAAGAAAAATCTTTTTGGCGCCAAGTACTCACTAGACTTCTTGATGTTACTTTGACGCTTTCAACGTGTAATTTAGCTTTTCGCGGGCACAGAGAAAATATATCAGACATCGCCTTTTCCAGTTCAAAAAGAAATTTTTTAAGTATTGTGGAGTTATTAGCCAAATACGATCCTATTTTACATGAGTTGTTGAGCAAACCAAAGGGCCAGATAAAATACTTAAGTCCAAAAATACAAAATGAGCTGATAGCTGTTCTGGTTCAAAAAGTAGAAAAAGCTCTAAAAAATGAAATAGTCACCGCACCATTTTATTCCATTATATTTGACACTACTCAAGATATTGCCAAAACAGATCAATTGTGTGAACTTTACCGTTACTGCGTTATCGAGAAAGATAAGAATGGAACTCCAAGGGCGCTCGTAATTAAAGAAACATTTTTGGGATTTCACGAAGTTAAGGATCAAACTGCTTCAGAAATATCCAAGCAGATAATAAAATCCATTGATGACAAAAATATTTCTCTGCACAAGTGTCGTGGGCAAGGGTACGATGGAGCTAATAACATGAAAGGCACTTATGGCGGAGTTCAAAAACTGATAAGAGATATCGAACCAAATGCGGTGTATGTTCATTGTGCTGCTCATAATTTAAATTTGGTTGTTAATGATGCGGTAAAAGAGGTTACAGAAATGAAACTGTGCAACAGATTTATAATTTTTTTGGGCACAGTATTAAAAGATGGAATATATTATCAAGCTTTTTAACTAACAAAGAAAGCGAGACGGGGGTGTCTTCAAAACCGTCAAATCCAGTAACATTAAAAACATTAAATCCAACCAGATGGGCAGGCCGTTTCGATGCAATTTTTGCTTTAAAAGTTCGGTTTATTGAAATTCAAAAAGCTCTGACAAAAACTATTTTATTAAGTTCCAAAGCAAATGAGAGAAATGAAGCTATTTTACTGAAGAAGAAGCTGGAAAACTACAACTTTATTGTTCTACTGGTTTTCCATTGTAAAATATTACAAACCATCGACGCGGCTTCTAAAGCACTTCAATCTAAGAACATCGATCTTTCAATTTCCTCAAATCGTTTGCAAGTCTGTCTGGAAGACCTTGAAAAGTACCGAAAAGAATTTGAAGATTTGAAAATGCAAGCGAATAATATTGCAGTGAAGTGGTCTATAAACCCGAAATTTTCAGAAACTAGTCAGAGGAAAGTGAAACGTCTTTTTGATGAAATTTGTGAGGATGAACGTCTCCAAGATTCTGAAAGCTTCTTTAAAGTGAACATATTCTATCGTGTATTAGACATCATCATTAATCAACTGAGATCGCGTTTCCTTGGAATGAATGAAGTTGTTTCCAATTTCAATGTCTTGCAACCTGCCACTTTGCGAAATTTAAATGATAACGATTTATTAGAAAAAGCTTTAGTATTTGTCAATCTATATAACAAAGACATATCGGTCTCGTTTGCTAAGGAAATTCTCAGTTTTAGATCCGCTTTTCGACACGAAATAGAAACGTCATCTTCTATAACAGAACTTGCCGACTTATTGATCATAAAAAACCATTTCATTTCTTCAAGCTTTCCTGAAGTGTGCACTGCATTTCTGCTATTTATAACCATCCCTGTAACTACGGCTAGTGCCGAGCGATCATTTTCGAAATTGAAATTAATAAAAACTTATTTAAGAAATTCTATGAGACAGGAAAGGTTAAGCGGCTTAGCTATTTTATCCATCGAACATTCCATGGCCCGAAGTTTAAACTTTGATGATGTCAATAATACTTTTTCTGAACAAAAAGCCAGAAAAAGGAATTTTAATAATTGTTTGATACTAAGACAAAAATTGTTATTTAATTTTAATTCGCTCTCAATTATTATGTTTTTTTTTATAGTTATATCGTTCGTACCTACTTATATAGTAATTTATTGTAAAATAAAAAAATACTATATCATTTGTTTAGCTTCTTTATATTGGGGAAGGAGAGAAAGAAGGGAGGGCCCCATCCGGCGAATTTGCCACGGACCTCAAACGGTATAGTTACGCCACTGCTGGTGATAGCATACACCTTATTTCTATAAACCAATGCTTCTGGATTTTCGCCTTCCTCAGTATCGCTCATGATAAAATTTTAAATAATTTCTTAAATTAATTTGCCAACGATTACAAATAATGTGGTGCTATCACGTCGGCGTCACCAATGTTTCGAGTTTGCAATGTTTTTTACAAACTGTAATCGCAAAACAATACAAAAAAATACAAAATTTATTTCAGAATTTCGACTTATTTATTTGCCTATAATTTTACGACTAACATAAACAAACAATATTAAAAAGTTTGTTAAAGCAAAATACAAGAATTAAAGGAATTTATTGCAGTTATCGATTATTACAAAAATATGGCTATTACTGCTAAATGCTCAATATTGAATAAGGACCCTACTACTAAACTGCAAAAAATAAATAATGTTTTAGTTGATGAACTTTTTAAAAGAGATATCATTTCAGTAATGGAGAGAAATAAACTTAAGACTAATGTATCAAATTCTCCAAAGCTATATGGAATACCTAAAATCCCTGAACAGAATTTTCCTTTAAGGCCTATTTGCTCTTGCATTAATTCCCTGGCCTACGGACTGTGCAAGTATATAACGAATTTTCTTAAGGTAATAACAGGACAATCAATATATAATATTAGAATTTCATTGGAATTTAAGGATAAAACCAAGAGAATAGTTTCACTTTTTCCAAGTATTCCTGTAGGTTTAGCTTTGAGAATTATAGAGAAAAAATGGCAGATAATAGAACAAAATACGAAAATTGAGAAGGAATTATTTTTACGTATTCTCAAGTTTTGCATTGAAGACAACAGGTATTTTCAATATGATAATAGGATATATCAACAGAAGGAGGGTCTCCCTATGGGCTCTCCAGCATCTCCAATTATAGCTGATATTGTGATGGAGGAATTACTAAATTCATGTATTAGTAAATTGCATGTAAAACCGAAGATTATCACAAAATATGTAGATGATTTATTTTGTATAACTTCAGAAGATGCTGTGGATGATATTTTGTCAGAATTGAATAGTTTTCATCCGGATATTAAATTTACGATTGAAAGAGAGTAAGAATCTTAACTTCTATATTTAGATATATTGGTAATAAGAAAGGGAAAAAAGTTAGTTTTTGATTGGTGTAAGAAATGAACATCTTCTGGAAGAATTATTAATTTTTATTCCAAACATCCGAGAAAAATGATAATAAACACGTCGAAAAATATGATAGACAGAATATTGACTATAAGTGATAGAGAATTTCATTTAAAGAATAAGAACACAATAAGAGATATACTTCATGACAATGATTTTCCAGTAGAATTAACTAACCGATTAATTACACAATATGGTAATCATAGGCATAATTTAGGAAATACTACGGCAGAACCAGACATCCTTATCTACACATTGTAAGAAATATAACCATTATCCAAAGTTTGAGGAAGCATCAGTATTAGGTATATAAAAAAAAACTATAAGAAACGTTATATGTTAGAAATGTTAGAAATTGTTAACGTACCAAATGTCAGGAGAATAAATTTCAAAACAGACATAGGCAATTTAGCGCAGAATTACAGGTACTTAATTCAAAAGACACATAATTTGTTATAATTATTTCATAAGAGAGAATTTGTTATTTAATTTCCGTTTCCTTGTTTTTGTATGTTTAAATATTTGAAATTTTAATTTTGTATGTATGTATGTATGAAGAAAATTATTTTATTTGTTTTTTGTCAAATGTTTAAAAAAAAAAATTTTCAATTTGTTAATAATTGTTGTTATTAAAATTAATTTTTCCTGAAGAAGCTTTCCATAGGAAAGCGAAATATCGAGAAAAATATTATATTGTATATTAAAATATACAAACGTATGTACAAACAGCTTTTGAAGGAAAGAGAGCAAGGCAAAAATACGAAGTATTCTAATAAACATTTGTATATAGATATAGTTACTGAAGGGACGGACTGCAGTTAACAGATGTTTTGACAACAATTTGACTTACTATATATTTTAACTTAACTTTATGTTTAATGAGCTTTTGGCAACTCAGTTAGGAACTAAAAGAGAAAGTATATTACAGGTAGATAGAAAGAGACAAGATTCTAAGATTTTAAGCTAAATAATTTAAATAAAATAAAGTAGCTCCCATAAATAAACAGTTTATTTAATCAATGCAATCATATCACAAATCGCTAGCTTCTCAATTAATATAGAATGCTATATTTCATGTGTCATTCCTTTTAAAATTTCACAAAATCAGTGAAATAAGTAATAATAATGTAAATAAAAAGTAACGATTCACTTGTAGAAGTTTATTTTCGGTAAGTAAAGAATATAAGTATTTAAGTCTATGTTACGTTGTTAAAAAAATAATGTGTATACGACATACATACGTAAGAAATTTATTTCCAGGCTCTCTTGTGACTAATATTTGACATTTGCCTATGTTTAGAAATCGTTTTTAGAACTAGACATGTGCTAACAAATTAAAAAATTTCCACAATCAAAAGAAAATAAGAATATGACGAAGGTTTTAACTGCCGTCTTTCTAAGCAATATAATGTTGAATATAAAACTTGAAATGTAATAGCTTCTTTCCACGGCACCTGCTTCGCTCTCTATTCTTGCTTCACACCCCAATCATAAGCGAATCAACCTGCTTCGCCATACAAAATTTTGAGAACGAAGCTGGTAGATTCATATTGAATCGTAAGTTTATCTGCACTAGTTATCAAAATTAAACGTTTTTGTAAACAAAGAAAATTTACAAACAAAACAAAGTTAAAAGTGAAAACTTAAAAAATATAATTGTTTTGTGGGTGTGTTAAGTAATTTTAATTTTAAAAAATTAAAAAAAAAATGGATAGGAAAAAAATTATACTTAATGCTATCGCGGCAAGAAGGATATCTTCTGTTGTTTTTCAACTGTTGTTGTTGTTTTTCAACTTATGTTTTTCTGTTTAATAACAACTGCCAAATCGAAGCAGATAAATGAGTCGTGTAAACAGCATGATTCACAAACTTGCTTCAGAGGGCGAAACACGAGATTCAAATTGTCGTGGAAACAGGTTATAATACACATCTACTAGGTTCGGTACTTTTTTTAGCACATCCCAAAATAAATACAGTATAAAAAGTACCCATTTTTTTCAGTATAAAAAAGTACCCAAATTTTTCCCCTTACCATAAAAATTATCCTTTTTTGCCGAGAGCCAGATTGCAAAATGATTGGGATCTAGCGTTGGCTTCTGAAATAGAATAAAAGGCGGGCGAGTTGCCAATTCTACCTTGAAATTACCATTAAACATGCAAATCAACGAACCACCAATTTGCAACATCGCCAAAAATAGCGCAACTGCCGAAATCATACAGGTATGCAAATTGATTGTCTGGGACGAATGCGCAATGGCCCATAAGAGGTTACTAGAGACACTAGAGAGAACGTAAAAAGATTTTCGTGACAACCAAATATTTTTGATCGATCCATGATTCTGTTATTAGATAATTTTCGTCAGATTCTTCCAGTTATTCCCCGATGCTTAAAGCCATCAAATTTATGGCGGCACGTAAAGACAAATAAAAAATGACATGGGAGTATTTTTGCAACAACATGAAACTGCAACCGTTTTTTCAGAGTAGTTGTTAAACATTGGAAATGGTGAAGTCGCAGTAAACACCTCGACCGGATTTATTACACTTGCCACAGATTTCTGTTACATCAAAGACCGAAAACAGCAGTTATTTAGCGTGTTTTTCTAGATACAGCGCAACAGTTCAATAACCATGATTGGCTGCATAAACGAATATTGGCGGCGAAAGTTGGTTTCCTTCAAATCAGTTAACACCGTTATAAGCCAGGACATAGTCAACTAACCCGCGGAGTTTTTAAATTCACTAGAATTCCATAAACTACAACCCTATAATTTGCAATTAAAAGTATGATCAGTTGTCATTATTTTGCGTAACATTAATTAACCTCTACTGTGCAATAAAACAAGACTGACTGTAAAACAGCTAATGATTAACATTATTAAGGCAGCAATCATAAAGGGAAAATACAAAGGAGAAGATGTATTGATCCGTGCATACCAATGGTTCCTAAGGATATACCTTTTGCCTTTGTGATGACCGTATCGTAACTGTGTGTATCTGTCAATATCAAATTGAAGCTTTATGAATGGCCAGAAGTTTAGGCATACTTTGTTTTGTAAGTATCTTATTCTTGTGACGCGACAATTTCGAAGCAACATCACCTGTAATTAATTTGAAAATTATAATAAAACCTCACTCATATCGAGCATTTTTTTATTAATTACGAATTTCTGCCGAGTCAGCAAGCTATTAATGAAAGTGACACTTATATTGCTCAACTAGTAATATAAGACAACATATATTACTCAAAATTTTTTTATGTATTTCAGCAATTTTACTTAGTTTTAGAATCTGCGAAACTAATAGTAACTTTGTTAAGAAATAAATAAACGTATGAACTGTATGGATCACTTACACCTTAAGTACTTTTTTACTACATTATCTGGTTTTGATTGAGAAAATTGATCAACTAAAATCTTGGAGCATAAGATTTGAGGTGAACGACAAAAACTCAAGAAGTATTAATTTAATGTGCTTTAATTTATACTAGATTCCTTTAAAAATAAATATTTTATAATATTTTCATAAAATATTTATTATTCAAAAAATATATTTAAAATTTATTACTGCGGGGAAAAGCATATCCATATGGCCACTTCGCTACTGCTCATATAGCTCATCAATGGATGTTAATATAAAAAGTGTTTTTACTTTCGAAATGTTTCCGGTGTTTTTGTATAGAAGTGTTTTTGAATTTTGCTGTCTTTTTGCTCGAAACTCGCATTTAATGAGTTTGGCTTGAGATACAAGGCTCTTGAAATTGCTATACAAAATTAGGGGTAAAATCCACTGATGGAAGGAATCTAACACAACATACCGTACATTAAATTTGGAATGGTTCCAAAAAATAAAATAATAATAGTATAATAGTATCAAATAAATATCTAAAAACGCTAGTTTTTGCATAATATTAATGTTGTAGATATTAAAAATAGAATTCTTAATACTCTTGAATTAAATATTCCATTACTAATATAATCATTTATTAGAAATATGTTTGCACATGTAAAAATTAATTTAGATAACACTGTTTTTTCAATCGAATAAATTCCTCAGGAATTTATAAAAAATATTTATGTAATTATTGAAAAGAAATCTAAACCTTGTATTAAATTTTCGACATGTTAAAAATTGGTAAGTGAAAATGGAATTAAATATTACATTGTATCCATAACATACTTTTTAAATAAATTTCTTGTTACTTCTATTTTAAAAAAATATTCATTCTACAAACCAAATTGAAAAGTTGTAATAAAATTTATTATTTTCATTGGATTTTTTGTAAGAAATAGAATAAATGAACATACTCAATCTACGTTAATTTCATAATATAGAATTAATCATTTTTAAATACAAAATATTTTAAAATACAAAATATGTAATAAGTGTATACTTAAAGTATTACTCACCCTTGTTCGTAAAATGACATACATAAATAATACAATATAAAAAAGGGATGCTGACCCAAACACTTTAAGGGTGCAATTTAAAAAAGAAAAAAATTAATAATTTGGGCACTAATAATAATGAAATAAAAAAGAAATATTTATACAGGATGATTTGTATTTTTGCACTTATAAATAATAACCATGAAAGGCTAATGAGCCATGCATAATAACTTATTACTGACGTATTACATATGTACATTTTGTCGTCCAAACCAAATAAGTCACGTGACTAAGATTTATTGTTACAAAATTGATAAGGAAAAATATAACAATATCATAATATTTACAATAGCACATAAACTACACAAAAAATTGCAATAGGGCTTTTACATTTTTTTTGTGTTTATAAATTTTATAAAATCAGTTACAACAAGTTCATTTTTACTCGTCTCCAAAAGAAGAAATGGCTTACATAAATTTTTATTCCATTTAAAATTTCCATAGAAGAGTCTGAAAGACCGATTTCCAAAGTGCAAGTTGCAATGCGAGAGGGGGTCAGTCTAACTCAGGTGCGGGCTAAAACGCATATATAATCGTTATCTACAAGCAAGGGAAAAATTTCAGTCAAACATCATAACTAATATCAAAATCTCATTAAGATAAGAAGAAATACATTCATACATTAAAAGTCAAGAATTCATCGGAATAAAGTGACCACAGTTCAGGGTAAAAGACTTTATTTTTAATCATTCCTTCAAAAAAGAAATTCATTAGAGCCTCAACTGGAGTACACTTTCTTGTGCTTGACTTATTGGAAAAATAAAAAGCTCATCAAAAAAGCTCCTTTAATACTGGAAAGCCTTTAAAGCTTTAAATAAAAATAACACAAAATAATAAATACTTTCTTAAAACGTAGATATTAAGTAGAAGTTTTAATTAAATGATAAAGCAATACTCACTAAAAAAATGAAACAAAACTCTTCAGAATCAGGTTCTCACAGAAGACGTCAACAAATTCCGATTTGAAAAAAACTTCAATATTTCGAAGCTAGAATACTCCAAGTTTTGAAAACAGATTTCAAAACATAAAAAAATCACTAATTACCGTTGCAGTAAGACATGAAATATTCGTAGCCTATGACGCATATTTTTAAATGTCTAATAATGTATTCGTGCACAAATTATTGGGACTGCCTTAAAGATTTTGTCTGTTAATACGACTGAACCGAACCTATTTATACCTAGTCAGATAAACGACTATTGTACGTACTGAGAGGCAATATACTAGGGAAATAAAAAGAAAAAATTCAGATATACATTACCAAAGTATGAACAACGTCAGCATATCAAATTCAATACAGACATCACAACTACCTAGCGCCACAATAAAACTATGAGAAACATGTGAATGTTAGTATATATTAGACCTACAAACCTTCAGCAATGATGGGATAACACTTATCCTTCTAAAAACACTCCATAATCTTCACAGCGATATAGCTGGAAAGAAAGAAAGAAATCCTTCATGCCAAAACTTCAATACAAATAAAATTCAGCGTTCATATTAAACACATGTAGAGGATCTCTAGTCAATCCAGCATCAACACATCGAAGATAATTTCAAAAACCGGCGATGTTTCTTTAGACGAGTGAGCTTTCAATAACATTGCAGAGAAATAGTAGTGAATAGTTTGGTAGACACAAGATAAACAAATACTTCTCAGTACTTATATCAGTATTTGTATTGCAAAAAAATCATGGATAATCCATAGATCAAAAATTTGACATACGAGTACTTTTTAAGGACAAGCAATGAAGATGAACTATACCATTAAAAAATGTGAAATATAGAGAAAATATTGACAGGATTATGCAAAGGGATAAGAGAACTACTAAAAATGACCACTTATTACAACAAAACGAAATCAGAGGATTCTATTTACAAGGGCAGTATTTCTATCCGATATTAGATAATGAATTCATTGGTAACGAAATAAATAATTTGTTAGATAATAAAAGCATACACCCAAGTAGTAGTCCGTATAATTCCCGCAATTTGTCAATGCTCAGACAGCCACTGACTGCTGCTGATGTTCAAGTGAAACGTATGAAAATGCGCGAATATTTCTTAGATGATATTCTCCGTCCATGAAAACACATAGAACATATCCATAATGCACTTCATAATGTGAATTTGAAAATATCTGATAACAAATCACTTTTCTTCCAGGATCTGTTGAATACCGAGGTCATTTAATAAAATCACAGTACATACGAAAAAGTTAGAAACTATAAGCCGCAACGCCACGCCAATCAAGGAATCGGGTGATAGCATTTGAAAAGCAGGTAATGAAACGCTTAAGCAAAGTTGTAAACTCGCTGCTTTTGTACCGAAACAAATAAAAACGCTGACGTATTATTAGTGTTCCTTTAGTTACAGAAAAATTGCGCGATATATGGCTTCCTTGGTCGAACATTAAGTAATGTATAAATACTAGCAACAAGGATCCAAAAATAATTTTTGTCTAGCCAATATAAACGTATCCCATAATGCCATTTTATGGCTTCCGGATTGTATCTAGTTCAGATGGCGTGATGATGCACTGATGATGGTGTACTAGTTTAGAAATTTCAGAAGTTCCATTCGCAATACCAGTTTCAGATACCGAAGGGATGAGCAAATAGTTTACCATACACGCTAGTAATACCGTTATAAGCAATTTTACGCAGAGAAAAAAGCATTTTTGGCCATTAACAAGTTTGCGAAGGTATCAGCTATATCCTGACATCGAATATAAACTAAAATACGTTAAACAGTCAATCAATTATTACTTACTTTTGTGATTAGGAGAACGTTTCACCAGCATTTAAATGGGTTTTTCCAAATGTATCTTGAATTAACTAATATCACATTCAAGGCATGATTTTGAGACTTAATTTTGAGAATTGCACGTGAAAGTAGTTCCATCATTCGTTTTGTCAAGATAGCTTCATTATTATTATAATGCCGATGCGAATTTTTTTGCTCAAGGTGGATTTTTATCGTTTTTATTTTAACACGGTTATATCTAGGAATACATCTTTTATGTTTAAAACAAAGTTGTAAATATTGAATAAAAAAATATTAAACAAAAAATTCCCATTTTTCTCCATTTCTTCTCAATAACTAAATTAGAAATTCACAAAAATTCTGTTTTTTCTATAAACTTTATTTTGCATGAGAATAAAAATTCCTATTCATATTACAGCTATTCTTACCTAGAAAATATGAAATTTTTATTTGTTATTTGTACATGGAAACAATTTTAGAACATTTTCAGTTATTGCTGTTATCCATCCTCGTTGAAATTGACGCTTGTGGTTGTGATGAATTTGTTTTCTTCAGAGGTTGTACATATTTATGTTCTAAATATGGATCGCCATCATCCGATACAGTCATTATATTCAAGGACATGTTTTCTTCACTGTGTTCACCAATTTAAACATCATGTTTATATTCGGTGCTTTCATCTCCAAACTGCAAAATTTACACCACTGTTCTGTTTCATCAAAATAATGGCAATACGCTTCTTAAATTCCTCAGTAACTAATTTTTCGATCCAGTTTACCTATTTTTGGGACGATATGAACATAATTGAACAAAAATAATAAAATTTTGGGTACTTTTTTTTTGTTTTTTTTTTTTTAGAAAGAGAAGCAGCACTTCAGGCAACAATGCCTACTTAGTCAAGTACCGTGCTTCATTCTTTAGGAAAGGGATAGAGAAGAGATGAAACTGGTGGTGAAAGTAGAAGTATAGTCGGAAATTAGCTGCCGTATAAGACAGCACAGCTGTATTATGTAATTCACTCTGAACAAAAGGGTTGTTTATTTCACAGCCATTAAATAATTAAAGTAGCCAACCACAAAACCATTGATGCAGAAGTTTTAAATTTTGAGGTTACTTTCACGTTCGATTCCCAGAATTGAGTCCCAAACAATGAGTTGTAAAATGTTGTATTGTGTAATATTTTCATTGTTTTATTTTAAAAAGTTACATGCAATGCCCAAGTTCGCAGAAACATAAGTATATTAAGTTTAAAGTAAACTAAAATAAAACTAAATAATTTTATTATATTTATAAGAAGTTATTAAAATTAAATCAGAAATATCGAATTGTGCTTTCACACATTTTGCGATTTCAAGTAAGTTCGAGTGAAACCTTTTCACTTGACCATTACTTCCACTATGTAAAAATGGCACAAAAAATGCCTCTCTGTCTCAAAACATCAATAAGTAAATTTCTAGTTTTATTTAATTGAAAGATTTCTCGTTGGCAAAAACCAAGAGTCTTGTATCCTCAAAACCAGTAATGGGCGAACTACCACCCGCCGAGCGTTTTTCAAAAAAAAAAAATTAATCACCTATTAAAAAATTATGCCCAAAAAATAAATTTACATTATGTTTTAAAAAAGATATAAATTGACAATTTTAGCAAAAAATTCGATGTTTTCATATTATATTGTGCACAAACTGCGTAGTTTTCTGGGAAATATTGTACACAGACAACAACAACTTTCTTATACAATATTCCAAGAAGAAACTTAAAAAGCATGAAACAAAAACAACTAATATAGACCTATTGTATTGTGTCCAAACTGCGTAGTTTTCTAGGAAATATTGTACACACAAGAGAACAACAACATTCTGATGCAATATTCCAAGAAGAAACATAAACATCATAAAACACTAACAACTAATATAGAAAACTGAACGTATAACATAACAACAACTATTATATACGAGATCTAGAAGATTCTTGAATATTCGAGACAACATGCGCAATAAATATAAAAGGGCCAGCGATGGATTAATCAGCAATCAGTAAAAGTGTACCCCTCGTGACGTAAAGAATAAATTGTGAAGTAAAATTATAAAGTTGCCAACGTACAGTTTTATTTGTGTAATTAAAATAATAAAGTGTATTGTAAATACCCCCATAAATGTCAATCGAAAATAGAAAGAGAAAAATTGATTCTGAATGTCGAGTATTTCAAGAAGAGTGGACATGGAAGTACTTCTTTACGGAATATAACCAAAAACCTATTTGTCTTATCTGCCAAGAACCGGTAGCTGTACTAAAAGATTATAATCTCGCTAGGCACTTTAATTCAAAACATCTTGGGTCGAAGTACTATAAAATGACAGATAAAGACAAGAAAGTTCATTCAGAGGAATTGAAAAGAAAAATATCTAGTCAGCAAATGTTTTTTAAAAATCATAGAAGTGTCCAGCAATCCTTCACGTTAGCTGTTCACATTGTTGCCTATAAAATAGCAAAAAGTAACAAACCGTTTTCTGAAGGAGAATTTATTAAGGATGTGTTAATTAGCATTGAAAAAGTATTATGCCCAGAAAATTAAAAGATTTCGAATCTATAGGGCTGTCACGTAGAACGGTCACAAAAAGAATTGAAGCGATTTCTTCTAATTTAACCAATCAACTCGATGGACGTCTTAAAAAGTTTAAATATTTTTGAGTCACTATGGACGAGAGTGTTGACAGGAGTGATACAGCCCGACATCTAATTTTTATTAGAGGAGTCGATGGAAACTTTGTAATAACCTAAGAACTTGCTTGTTTGAGATCTTTGAAAGGAAAGACGACAAGAAAAATAATTTATGATGAAATTAGAGAGGGGATGGAATCTCTTAATGCCCCAATTTCCAAATTAATTAATTTAACAACTGATTGAGCACATGGTGGGAAAAATACGGGGTTTGCAGGAGTTTATAAAAGTCAGAATCCTGAAAGCGAAACAATTTTTTTACATTGTGTAATCCATTAAGATGTTCTTTGCAAGGCTGCCTTGGATATTAACCACGTAATTAATATTATTTTAAAATTAATTAATGTCATTCGAACCTGTGGTTTGTTACATCGACAATTTCAAGAGTTTTTATCGGAAGTTGATGCAGAATTTTCAGATGTACTTTACTACACAAAGATCAGGTGGATGAGTTGTGGGCATGCCTTCTCGAGAGTTTAGAGTCTTCTCGAAGAAATTAAAGTTTTTCTAAAAACCAAAACTGAAATTTGGGATGAGTGGGAAATATTGGAGGATAAGAATTGGTGCATCGAGTTTGCTTTTTTCACGGATTTACGCGAGCACTATAATAAACTGAACAAGAAGTTACAGGGAAGAAATCAATTTATAGATGAAACTTGGGGCAGTTTGAGGTCTTTTAAAACTCAATTGTTTATATTTTCTAAACGTTTGGGAAAAAATGATTAGTTCCTTTTCCAAAATTTAATTTTTTGAGGCCTGTGAGTAAAGAGAAGTTAAAAGTCTTTTCACAATCTCTATTAAAACTGTATTAAGAATTTGAGGCCAGATTTGCTGACTTTAAAAAAATCCAACCATGTTTAGATATTTTTTCAATGCCTTTTAATGTTAATCCTGAGAATGTTCCATCTGATCTACAATTGGAAATTACTATTTTTAAATACAGATAAGCTATTTTTAAATACAGATAAGCTTAATTTCTAAAAATCCTTACTAAAAGATGAATTTCCAAAAAAATTATTTAAATTATTTGCTTCCTCATATTTATGTGAACAGGCCTTTTCAGTAATGAAATGCAGAAAAAATTCAATAAGAACCGATTGTCAGACGAGAGTGTATTTAATTTATTATATAAAAAAGGAACTAGATTTTGAGGAAATTATGTCAAGTCAGAAACAGATTCATGCTTCCCATACATCTGGAAAATCTTAAAATCATAATAAACCGTATCTTATAAAATTTTTATGTTGTTTTAAAATATTACGTAATATAACTAATAAATATATAGTGTGATTCGTTTTATATCCGCACCTGGCTATGTAGCCTTAATCAGATGGTGGACAAACCACAATTTTATAATTTGAAACGTCATACATGCGTCCTAGGAAGCCGAAGACATAATTCTAAGCAACAGAACCACCTAGTTACAACTTTAATGATTCCAGGGCAGGGTTGCAAACCATCACACCTTGCTAAAGAGTTGGAGACTTTCCAACTCCTGTCCAGAACACATGTCTAGCATGCTCACTGGACTGGATCATTCACTTTGCGTGTCATTATCAGTGAGATGATCCTGGCCACCATAATAACCATTATACTGTTATGGGGCCGCGAAACAACAACCACCACGTTACTCCCATATAGGGGCCAACCTCAATTATCAGCCAGAGAACTATTAAATGTCTTAAAAAAAATAATGAACTCTGCGGCTCACTGATCCCCGTGGAAATAAAGTGGAGCTTCCAGTTGACTCCCTGACTGTCTTCAGGGGACTGGGCTCCCTTTTTTCCCCAGTTGCACTGTGTCTAGTTAGTGGAGTTCTATAAAGACCATATTTATGCGCCCCCGGGGGGAAAATAAATATATAGCTTAAACCGAACTTTTATTTGAACAGCAACCCCATAATTTTTTAATGAATGACCCTCTATGTTTTTTTTTATTTAATGGCCCGCCGCAAAATTTTTTTTTAATTTATTGGCCCGTCACCCAAAAAGTTCGCCCATCACTGCTCAAAACTATTGAAAATTAGCAAGAGCACAGTCTTAACGTTAATTACTGCCCTAGAAGTAATTAGAACAGCTACACTAAACTTAGAAAATGTAAAAAAATTAGCTTTACTCTTTCAAAATATGTTTATAAGAAGTATTTCACCATGGTGAGGCACCAATTAATGGCTGTGATGGTTTTCTGTTGTATTTCTTTTCTAAACAGAATTTGGAACTAATTATCAAAGAGAGAACTCCACAAATTGAATTGTGCATATCTTAAAGTATTTAAACAAACATTTTGTAGACTTAGTGTTAACTTTGGCTTCACAAATAGTTGATTTAAAAACTGATTCACAGGAGTAGTTATTGTTTTTTCAAAGGATATGTCACTATGAACTTTCAGAATCCGTGTGAATAAAATTATTTATGTATTGCCGAGACAAACCGTCAGCTACATTTTTTAGGACTTAAAAACAAGTTGGCGAAATGTCAGCTAACAATGGTTGGCAGCTTTGAATTTATGGGTGAGCAACTTTCTTCGCCTATTAATATTTTTATCGACATTATAAATATGACTTTTTAAATTTGGCGAAAAAGTATTCCGTCTCGCAGAATGTCATCATTGACTCGTTGAAATATACTTGGGCCATTTTAAAGATCAAACGGTAGGCGGCAGAATTTGTATTTGCTATTATATATGTATATATATTATATATATTTAGGTGCCCCTGTAGGCTAGGAGGTAGTGTACTAGCTTGTAAATATGGGGGTTGTGGGTTCGATTCCCAACGAAGACCTTAGTTTTTTTCACTACAAAATATAAAAATTGACTGTCGGTGGAGCTGCTCAGCGATGAAGGCATAGTCACTGGTCGCTGTTGCTGTCTTTATACGGCAGTTAATTTCCGACTATCCTTCTGCTTTCACCACCTGTTTCATCTCTTCTCTATCCCTTTCCTAAAGAAGGTAGCACGGTACTTGACTAAATAGGCATTGTTGCCTGAAGTGCTACTTCTCTTTTAAAAAAAAAAAATATACGTTAAAGGCTGTTTTTTTTTGCCTATCTTTTTCTAAAGTGATCTGGTGATTCTTGTCCTGATTCTTGATTCTTGATTCCTGATTTCAAATCGAGTGTTTTGAAATAGTGCGATTTTCCTAAATTGGACAGAATTATGGTAAAGCCTGGCTTTGGATACCGATCTGAAATTGTAAAATAATTGAAACTCAACTACCATTCAAAAATTCCGTCCTCCGTTACAATCAAGTCTCTTTTTGAGTTGACGAATTATACGCAGAGAGATTTTCCTATAATGCCATCTTTAAAAAGGATTTCTATTTCTCTGTGATCTATAGATATTAGCGCCCTTTCTGAGCAAACAACTTCATGCTGAAATAAAGAGATATATCTGTATTTACCTTGACAAGAATTTTACACGTTACAGTTTCTTTCATGTGGTCAGAAGTTTTGTATTCGTTTAGAACTGTACTGGTCTTCGAGTTTGGCCCTTTCGTTAGGGATATTTCTTATGTTATAATCCTGAGCTAGGACAAGAAAAAAAATTTTTTTCTACAAACGTTTTTTAAAATATTAAGTCGAGTTTCTCCAGGTTTTTCCTTTCATTCCTAAAATTTCCGTAAGATATTTTTGAGTTCATCATGTCGGATGAAACAAGTGATGTATTGATTTGAATCGCTTGAGGTCTAAAAATTTATCCGAAGATGCTATTATAAACAGAAGTGTTATAACAAACAAGGTTTATTTGAGACTATTTAGGAACTCTTAGAGCGTGTGCTCTTGCATACAAAACCTATTCCCGCTTTTTACTCGTGGAATGTTTTTGACCACCAATACCAATTAATTTAGAATGGGACTTCTGAAAAGACATTTAAAAACGTTACCTCTCTCGTCGAGATTCCAGATCAATCAAGCACTTGAAAAATGTAAAACAAAGTTTTACAAAATGAGGGTTCTCGGTAATATGCTTAAATATGTCATATAATCAAGTTATAATAACAATGATCCGTATTATGCAGTTTAATGTTCAAGGCATAACAAACAAATTTTGATAGAAAAACAAATTGATTTAATATTTATTAATGAAATGTTTTTAAATTCTCACAACAAATTAGGATTCCGAACTACAAAGTTTACAGAGATGATAGACAATCCCGTGGAGGAGAATTACTATTTGCTGTTAAAAATTCAATTTCACACCGGCTCGTACGTAGAATTAATACAATGAAAATTGAAAATATGTCTATTATCATAGAAATTAATGGTCGATCACATCTGTTTACTTTAGCTTATAACCCACACAATACACAACACTTATCGGCTGATCTCGACAAAATCACTAACGCTTCACCCGAGTATTTCATTTTAGGTTATTTTAATGCCCACCACACTAGTTGGAACTGTTTTAAAAATAGCTCTGCAGGCTTATCTTTATGCAAAACAACTATTATGTGTATTCCCTAATATAATTCACACTGTTTGGCCAGGGTGTACAGCCAACACGGCCATCCACAATAGATCTTATTCTAAAATAAAAAACTTTACTTTAAATATATCAACAATTGAAACGCATCCTGGTATACTTAATTCCGACCACGTCCCGATTTTCTGTGAGATCTAAGAAACCATCATTACAAAAAATTTGTTGGTACCACCATATAACTCCGAAACTAGAATGAAATTTCTGACTCGGTTGACGGCAGATTATAATGTTAAAACCTGTAAATATTACAAGCATGAGTATCGAAAAGTATATAAATGACGTCATTCACATAGTAGTTGACACATCCAAAAGAGTCCCACTTGCCAAAAAGAAAACTTGGCAAAACAAACTATCTCAGATAAGTTTATACTTAATTGGATAGAGAAAAAGGTTCAAACATAAGTTAGAAAGATGTTATCAGTCTGCCGAAAGGCCACGTATTTTAAGTATCTTAAATCGAATATATTGATAATCAAAACATTTCCAGCGACAGAAATAAAGAAATAAATAAAAAAAAAAGTGCAAACACTACCATATGGTCAACAAAAGTTTTGGCGCAACACAAAGACAATGAAAGGAAAAAATAACACCGTTAGTAATTTGTCAGTTAACGGAAACATAGTATGTTATGATTGAAATTCTTTGCACAGTTTTTAACTGGTGTCTGCTTAATGGAGATTTTTTCCTAAGCATTTCAAAGAGACAACAGTTACTCCCATTATAAAGCCTCATAAAGACAAAAATCTACCCCAAAGACTGCAAGACTTCACTGAAAGACACGATTTTAAGCAATTTAGTTTTAGGAGAGAGCACTCAACAATTGATCAGATCGAATGAGTTTGTCTCTACCCAAAGAAATTTTCCGGCCGGTGTACCGCAAGACTCAATATTATCGCCAACATTATATTCCATTTTTTTTTCCAATTTTAAAGTACCAAGAGAACAGCCCGCTGCATTTTACACTGACGGCTCTGCAATTATTGCCTCTGGAAAAGTGTCTAATGCCATTATAAAAAGGATTAATGTTTCCATGTTTAGCTGTTTCCATGTATAACTCTTACTGCTAAAGGAAACATCATACCTAGGTGTCATATTGGATAAAAAAATTTGCATTTAAAAAGAATAACTTTAGTACATGCGACAAAGGCCTTAAAATGCGGTAGAGCATTGTTGCCGTTTTAGTACAATATAGGTGCAGATCTCAAGTTTTGCAGTAATAACAAATTTAATTAATTAATCTTTATTCTTCACCCCCTCTGAAGGGGGTGAAACAAAAATTTCTTTGAAACACCAAAGGTTATTTCTATCTTTTTTACCTTTGTTTAAATCTTCCTTATTTGTTGTAACACGTTCTGTAAAATATCAATTTTATGTAAATTGTTGTAAATTCTCAATTAATAAAAAAGAAACTTTCATTACAACTGAAATTTGCGAGAAGCAGTAGTAGTATGCTTCTATCCATATTTCAAATCTAAATTCAAGTGCGACCTCTAATTTTTTATTGGTAACTTCAAGTGGTAAAAGCATGCGGAATAAATTTAGGCTTAGACGGTGTTGTTAAATTTCTATTCGAGAGTTAGAGTTGTTAAAATATTTAATTTAATTTTTTTATATAATGATCTATAAAGGTTGTAAAGATAAAATGCTGAAATTTTTTATATTTTTCTATAAATTGTATGGCTATTTCAGACTTCAGTGTATTAAAAGTCGTGAACTTGTTTCTCTTTACTTAAGATAAAGAAGCTATGAAATAATAGCACAAGAAATTTCTATTTCAATTTAATATAGAGAATGGAGAAAGAAAATGTGTAAATTTAGTTTATATTTATCGCTTGCATAGTACCAGAATAAACATCAGTAAAAGTTAGACAAATACGGAATTTTATACGTATACATTTTTACAATAAAGGAAAAATAATAAAAATTCAAAATTTTGAAATAAATGATTGCAACGACGTTTAAGTTGTATGTATGTATAAATTGACACTGTTATAAAATTAGTAGGAATAGCATAAATTTTTAATATTAATTTTCCTATATTGGAAATTTTCTCTTCAATTTAAAGGAAAGCTGCGATTATCTTTGACTAAACAAATTTATTTATTTGCCTATTGAGCTCTTGTTGCATATTTTGACTAATCGCATAATATTTTTGGTGGAAAATTTTACTGATTACCTTTTTAAGAGATTATGAGTGTATCAATAATCACTTGCATATGATTAACAATGAGATAAATAATATTATATGCCATTAAGAGATGTTTAATTAAATCGCCTTTCCTAAGAGGTTAGTGTTCGTTTTTCTTGACGAAAGATGATTTCCTGCACATTAATTTAAATAATTAAAAAAATCAATTAATGCGAATTTCTAAATTCAAATTTTCAATTCAAATTTCCTTTTTGCAATTACATGTTCGGTTTAAACAGGAGAAAAATAAATTTTATCTTGATATATAGCTAAACATTTCTGTTTTATTTAACCGGTTTTTGGTGTTTGTAAGTGTAATATTTACTTTTTCAGTATTCTCTTTTCATTTAAATTCTTTTATAATTTACGTGATTCTTTATAATTTTAAATCTTAATCTATTTTAACTATGTCTTTTTATTATATACCCTATACCTACTTTAGGGTGGGTTAAACTGAAGCGGACAGAAAAATTGTACAGAAATATTTTGCGGTTCTCGTTCTATATATCATTCCAAGAAACTTTTTAGGAGAGTATCTGGAGCACTCGGATTCGAAGCATGTATTTTTCCAAAAAATTAAAAATATTTACTGCGACATATTTTGAGATTTTTAGCTCGAAAAACCTGTCTTGGACAGGCCACTCTGACAAAGTTCCTTGGAGTGATATATACATATTTGATCAACTTTTGAGCGGATTGTGACTTTCTTATAATTCAATCTGATTTGCGTGGTCTTAGTCTGTGAACTAATCAGGATATTTTAAATGCTATTTTTTCTTGACCGCAAATGCTAAAATGGAAAGTATAGAATTTTTACATTAAAATTTGAAACAAACTCAAATTGAAATTATACCCAAACGAAGAATTGTTGGAAAATGTAATACCTTGACAAATACTACATTGAGAATATTCCTACAATACGTAAAAGAATTATTTTATATTGGAACATGTGAATTGAAAGCAGTTCTATGAGCATGTCCATTGCTTTCAGAATAGTTGGAAGAATTTATGATAGATCAACATAATAACAGAAGAGCCACAACACCGGAATACGAGATGGAAACTGAAGAGCAATAGTAGCAACAACCAAAAAAACCAGGAACAAGCATACGTACCAGGAGAAGGTAAGGAAATTGATTATGAGAAAAGTTCATATTCAGTAGATGAACAACATTAATCTTGAATAATATTACTCTCATATAAGATGCTTTGTACTTTCCTACGATGTATACCATTAGAAGTTTCTAATAGAAATGCATCAGTATTGGCAACATCTCTTATAAAAATCGTTGCGGTAAAATCTTCTCAGTATAATAGACTAAAGTTATTCGATATGACTCTTAGAATTTAATTGCATGTAACGGTAAAAAAAATCGGTAACAAATTTCTCCCAAGGATGATGCAAAAACCTCATCAAGTTGCTTTAAAAAAACATTCCGAATTATTAGGCTACACCAGATTGAAAATTAAGGTTTTGAAGTTATCAAAGGCAATCTGGATTCTTTCATTAAATCCAACATACAAAAAAGAAAAGACCGCTATTAAACTCTAGGAAAGAACACAAGTGAAAATAATGGACCCTGGATCTAAGGGTGGAGGACAATGGAATAAAACTGAGCGACCAAAAAACCTGAAATGAATAAAGAACAAATTATTTTCAGATTTAAATAAAGTAATTAACTGAAAATAAACAATAATGACAAGAAGAAAAAAGAATTCAGGTGCTTGGATAAAGATTTATAAAAAATATATAGCACACGAAAAATTACTTATTTCAGTTGTGTTATATTTTTTTTTTTAATTTCAATTATTGGGTTTTATCAAATATGTTGTGTTATTAAGTAACATGTGAAATATTATTTCAGTTTTTGTTTTTTAAATAGGACAAGACTGATAAGTCCTTTAGAAAGGCAAAATCACTTTACAACATACATATGTAATTAAGAATTAAATAATAAATGAAAATGAGGATGTAATAAGAGTATGAAACCCTTTTAGATATACTTTTTAAAAGCTTATTATTTTTAATAGCACATATTAGGTGTAAATATTTTTGTATATTCTAAAATAATGCCAAATGCGATAATAATTTAATTAAAAAAAATCATAATTTTTATTTTATTATCTCGTGTTTGAGAGTTGATAATCTAGTAAATTTTATGGTGGAATTTAAATCATAAAAAAAACGATTGTATAAAATTGTAAAACATATTGGACTCTTCAGGATATTGAAGATGAAATAAAAAGAAAACTTTTAACAATATGTGAAAAGCGTTCAAAATAATTCAAATTGGATATTGACCAACAACTAAAAGTCTTGATTGCTTATTGCGACCTTGCAGCTTCGACAGTTAAGGCTTTGCTTCTAATTCTTCATTTGTAGATGTTGCTACAGCAAAATCTTTTTGAGAGTTAGCAATCAAATACTCTTTGCGCATTTTAAAACCACTGTTTTCGATAAGAATTGTTTGTTGGGGTGAAAGTAGATTGTGAAGCAACCAAAGCACCATAAGAATTCTAGATTCTGCGATATAATAATGAACGTTAGTTAATAAAAATAAATTATTAATTTTATAAGTGATATTAAACTTTGTCTGCGAGGTCAATGGCCTGTAATTTTTTGGATATTAGGGGATTTGTTATTTTCGTTTTTTATAAAAATAAAATGAAGATATCATATTGAGATCATCGCTATTGAAAACTTTTTGCCATTGGATATTTAAGAAGGAAATCTATATTAATCTTAAAATAGGAAATGTGTTATATTGTTATGTTTATACCTTTTATAAAAGCTTTGTTGTTACTGAACTCTTTATTGCAAAATTAATAAAACCAGATTTTAGAGTTTTCAAATTAATTACAAGTTTATTTACTTTAACTACACACAAAGTAAGATTTGTAAGTTGGCACTACAGAACAATTTACTAAAGGTGCAAGTCTTTACTTCACGACGTTTATGTTTTAACTAACTAACTATCCACTCAGATACTGTCTTTTATATTTGTCTGCTAGAAATCTAGAATTTTCTACTTTCTTTGTATCACATTTTCTCGCTGTTATTTTATTCATTCAACGTATAGACTCCTGTTGGGCTGTGTGTATTTAGTTTTTGTTTTTATGCCGTTAAAGTTTCTTCTGGAATTTATTTTAAGATAGTTAGTTGTTGTTGTCTTGCATGTATAAGTTACGCAGTTGCGTGTATAAGGTTTCTACGCAGCTTGTAACTAGAAAGTTGTTGTTGTCTTGCGTGCATTTTTTACGCAGTTTGTAACTATAAAATTGTTGTTGTCTTAGATGTATAAGTTTTCTTGGAAAACTACGAAGTAAGTAAACAGCATACCCACTTATATCCTTTACAAATTTCAACGAAAATCACATAAAAAATAACATATTGTTTTATAATGGTTAATAAAGCACAGACATATCCATTTTTTAACACTTTTTAAAATGAACAGTTATAGTTACCCCTAATCAAATAGTCAAATGAGTTACAGTTCCCCTAACAAGATATATGTACATATAACATTACGTTCATAAGATTTTCTTTATAATCACTTTAAATACTTACATTATGTCCAATAAGTAAAAGGTAACAGTAGACTTTCTTTGAACAATTGATTTCTTAACTATTTATAGGAATTATTAATAAAAATTATTTTATTCATAAGAATTACCAATCAATTTTCTTTTATAAATAATCGATTCACCTTTTTATTTTAGTACTTAGTCAGTCATAACTTTGATTTATCTAAAAACAGTATTAATTTTCTAAAACGTATAATTATGAATAATGTATTTTTTATAAATCAATTTAAACATTGAACGACTTATGACAAACTGAGGAAAAAATATTTTTGTAACAAAATGAACAACAAGTTTCTTCGAAAAAAACACACGTCGAATAATATGAATAATCAAAGCAGAGGAAAAATAAATAAAAATCGTATGCAAGCTTGCAGAAGGCTTCTTAATGGAATGGATATTACGAATTTTGATAGAGTTCCAGAATTTATTATTAATTCTTTTTTCGTTCAAGGAACATATAGAGAACGCCTACAAGTAACAACGTTTGGATTCATAAATGGATTAAGTACAGATCAATTGTTCTTATTATTAAGATGGAAACCGTTTCGGAAGGACCATCAGATTAAAATTATCGACCTTTATAAATGGCTTGAAGATCCAGTGCATGGTAGACGGTATTATAGTTTTAACGTGGCATTGGGATTAGTTGTATTTTGTAATGGTGATATTAGAAAACATGGAACACGAATTCCAATTCTTACTAAAAGTATAATAAAACACATACATACGTAATTACGTCAACAATTTTTTTAATATTGTTTTTCCAGTAGTTAAGTTCGGTACATATTTGTACACATTTCTTTAAAGTTTTTTTATTACAGCAAGTATAAAGTAATTAATAACAAAAAAAGGAGAGCCATGGGAGACAAGGACAAAAAATTATAGTTGTCCCTTTTACGAAATGTCCAATATATAATTTTTTGCATAAGAAAAAAATGAGAAATAAAGCCATAATGGCCTTATATTTCATGGCTCTATCGCACCCCTCCATAAAAAATTCATTTATTTATCAGATAAATATTTGAAGGGTTTCATGAACTTCTGCACGACAGAATGGACATACTAGTTTACTGGTTTTATCAATTTTGTGAGTTTGCATTGTAAGACAGCATTCACTGCAAATTTTCAAGTGCTTACAAGGAAAAAATAAGATATTTGGCTGCTTTATGAAACAAACAACGCACATATTATTATTAATTGTATTCTGGTTGGTCTCAGTATGGTTTAACGACTCGTCTTCAATGTCCTCTTCCAAATATGATAATTCTTCAAGAAGATCTTCATCAGGCTCCATTTGTACAATTAAAGTATTTTTTGATAACACCAGTTGGTTAGAAGGAGTTATAGTACCTTGTAAGAGATCATTCTTGAATTTCAAAATCATATCTGCTTTCAAAACACAGGACTTTTTAATACGCTTTTTTTCCACACTACCATTGGTATTCATCAATAGCTCAAATTTTCTTACTTTTTCAAATTCTTGCATCTGTAAAAATGCTACAAATTTGAAAAAAGTAGCCTTCTTTGGAATGATTTTTCCTATAACGCTATTGTAAGCTTTTATTGCAGACGTAGTGCGGATTTCAGAATCGAAAACTGAAAAGTTTTGTGGACCGATCTGTAATAATGAAATCATTATAAAACCTTTTATGTAAAAGGGAATATTGTACCTTTTGCATCCATTGATTCTCAAAATATTTTATAAATGATTTGAATCTATCTAAAGCGTTAAATTTTGCTAAATCTTCGGTTAGTAGTTGGAAGCTATCCGAAATGTGCATTCCAGGTAATAATGGAAGAGATAGAAATTTGTGATAAATTCTAGACGCTTCTTTATTTTGCCGAATATATTGAGTGAGCCCTTTGTCCTTCATGGTTATGAATCGACGCAATGCCTGGCAATAATGAAACCAGCAACCAAATATTTTTGAATCAGGGAAACTTTTTTCAATTGCGCTTCTCAATCCTGTTTCATAATCTGTTATAAAAGTTGCTTGTGACAGATCAATAATGCTCCTTTGTATATAACTAAATAAATGCTGATATGCTTTTAGAGACTTTGTGGTCATCAGTACGAAAAGAAAGGGGAATACCTAAAATAGAAAAAATAATAAATATATACATATGTATACATAATATAAATCTATATAATTATGAATAAAATTAATTACCGAACCAAAGTATTCACAATGTAAGATTAATAGTTGTTTAAAGCTTCCTAGAGGAAGTACAGAAAAAGTACCATCAATTAAAATGTTTCTTTTCGAATTAACAGGAAAGCATTCTTTCATCAGTTCAACAGTTCTTTCGGAACAAAAAACGCAATATGCAAAGTGTTCTTCTTGGTAGCATATGTTGAAAAACTGCCATTGTTTATTTCCATTTAATTTGGAATAACCAAATTTATTATAAACTGCTGCGTCTTGGAAAACTTCCTGCACTTCTGCCGGTGTTTTGGGAGAATTTTTAAAATTTTTATTCGCAATGTATTGCAAACTCCGCTGTATTTTATCAAAGACAATATTTTTGCTTTCGTTTTGATTTCTGCAAAGACTTTATTAAGTACTTACTTAATAAATAATAATTATCATGTGGGTGGTACTTACTCCATGCTAGTATTCACAAAAATATTGCGAATACTTCCAGCGCAATTGTTTTCAGTTGGCTTTTCATTAAGACGTGCGCATTTTGTTTTTACATTATTTAAAAATTTTAGTTCTTTGTACAGAGTCTCTTGATTATCGTGATTGTGCGCTTTATAATTTTTTGCTTTTATGCACTCGCTGCCAAATAACATTATTCGTGATGGACAATCCTTTACATAACAAACATAAAAATGTTTTTCTAATTTAGTGCACTTTTTAATATATAATTGTTTCTCAAAAAAAATATAAAGCTTGCTGTTATTTCTCTTCCCTGCAATTATTTCGTATGTCACACTCATGTTCACTATTGAAATTCACAAGCTTAACTAATCACATTTAACAACAAATTTGAAACAATACCATTCATTTGGTAAAGAGCAAGAAATAACGGAACTTTTCGAAAGCATATTCTACAAGAAATTCAATGAGAAACAACGTGAAGAGCAACAAATAACGGCAAAAATTAATAACCATTCACTTAAAATGCAAAATAATGAAAAAGAAATAAGTCCCACTTAAAACGAAATAAATCCCACCAAAATATAAATTTAGGGGTATGAAATAACTCCCACTTTACAAAACGAATTTATTCCCACTTAAAACGAAATAAGTCCCACTTATAAAAAAACCCGCAACGAAATAAGTCCCATCAATTGACGAAATAAGTCCCACTTTTAAAAAAGAAATAACTCCCACTTTCAAAACAACAATTTTTTGTGGGACTTATTTCGTTTTTAAAAGTGGGACTTATTTCGTGGGAGTTATTTCATAGAGGCATATTTTTAGTTACACGATTAA
Source organism: Trichopoda pennipes (assembly GCA_030448955.1). NCBI lineage: Eukaryota > Metazoa > Arthropoda > Insecta > Diptera > Tachinidae > Trichopoda > Trichopoda pennipes. The sequence goes on along the minus strand of JASKUP010000004.1, from coordinate 3,709,693 downwards.
TACAAATCAAATCTTAATGGGCGTAATTTATTATTTTCCGTTGATATTTCGTTAGTATAATGATTTCATTGCTCCTTTTAATCGTCATTTGACTTTTTGTCTAATATTTGCACCTTGATTATCGCAGTTACAAATTATTAAATCTTTGAAACCTAAGCAATCTTTGATAAAAATTGAATTCTTTGACAGTTTTACACATTGCGATAGATTATGCTTCTATTGAACTTAATGCCACTACCAACATGCAATTCTATTAGTGCACAACTTTGACTAGTTGTGCAATAGTTGCTATTTTCCCTTGCATGTGCATGTGAGATATTTTCGGGAAAAAGTATTTTTATAAAAATTATTGAAGTTCATCCTGCAGCTTTGAACTGATGTGAACATATACAGATGGATAGACAGACAGATGAAAATCCTCAATATTGGTGTTTTGTATTTCACTTCAATAATTACCTGCATTAGGTACAACATTTTCAACAAATATTTCATGCACAGAAAAGGTATGTTATCGTTTTAGTATAGATATTTATTTATTTATTTATTTATTAATAATTAATTACAATAATACAATTATAGTAACTAACAAAGCAAAAGAGAACTAGCTACTAAGGCTTTCGTCTCGTAAAATTAAGTAAACTTATTTATAACTTGTGAAGAAGATTACAATTTAATATGAATTTATGGATCAATGTTGTGATCATTAATATTTTTTAAACAGCTTGATGGTTGAATAAATTGGAACAATTTTGTCCTAATATTGTGAAAAGTTTGACATTCGTCCAAAATATAGGAAATAGTAAGTTGCGTATTGCAGGTGGAGCAAATAGGAGGTTGGGACCTATCTATTAAATATTTGTGAGTTAATCTGCTGTGGCCAATTCTTATTCTAACTATAAGGTCGGAAATATTGCTAGGGCAGTTCTTAGGGTAACTTGGTCGTGTTCCACTTGGATTTAAATTTTTGTAAGCATGCTGGTAGTTGGACCATTGCATGTCCTTCAGGCTTGTGTAGGCTTTTATGGCAAATGTTTCTAATTTTAGAGATCAGAGGAGAATCGTACAAAGTATTTTTTATCGCCAAAATGCACGAAAGACTATCAGTGGCTATAACACATTTGTTTTGGTTTTGGGATACAAATTTGTCTGCTGTATATATAGCTAACGCTTCGGCCGTGAAGTTGGAGCAGGAGTTGTGAAGTAGACCGTGTCCGACGAGCATACCATTTTCGTGTACAACAGCAAAGGACCCATCGGTGAATAAAATTTTCCATCCAAGATTTGATAGATTATCTGCAGTGTTATAGAAAATTTGCCTATATATTAATGGTGTTGTTGTAGGTTTGGGATAGGAAGATAATGTATCCTAGAAGGATGTTTTATTAAGATGCCAAGGTGGTTCGGAAGCACATTTAAGGTAGTGTGGAAAACTTTTAAAATTGATCTTATTGCAGTAGTGCGTCACCTTGCTATAACGGATTTAATCTTGAGCGGTCTATTGCGAGTTTTAATTTTGGTAGCTGCTTTAAAGATATTTTTATTATGACATACAAAAATCTTTGGGATTAACTTTAATGTTAATAAAAGGCATCGATCTTCTACTGAGGGCAAGCCCGCTTCAGCCGAAATATTTTGAATTGGGCTTGTTCGGAAAGCACCTATGTTGCGTCTAATTGCGGCGTGGTATGGAGCCTGAATACTTTTTATATTTGATTGGGTACAAAATCCATATATAGGAAGTGCGTAGTCAATTTTAGAAAGAATAATTGCTCGAGTTATATTAATCATTGTTGAGATATGTATCTGAAATTGATTTTTCCTTAACAGTAGGCAGTGTTGTTTGAAGGTAAAAGCTTTATCGATTACGACACCAAGAATTTTTAAATGATCCACAAGTTTGATTATAAGGTCTTTATATTGTAGGTTTGAAATCTGACAATTGTGTTTTCTGCAAATGTGAAGAATTTTACATTTGGAAATCGAGAGTTTAGCCCCTGATATAACACATCAATCATCAATCTCTTTTAAGGTCTTAACAAAAGTCTACTTTACTACAGCATTGTTATTATGTTTGCGGAACAGAATAGCGTCATCAGCGTATATGGAATGCTCAATATATTTTTGTCTTGAAATAATAGTGCTGAGTTGATTGAAGGCAATTATGAACAACACCACTGATAGAGGTGAACCCTGAGGGGTACCATTTCTGCAGTGGTAGCGTCGAGGAGTAGTGATTGTTAACTCTTACTTTAAGCTTACGGTTACACAAAAACCCCTTAACTAGATTGTACATTTCTTTGCAAATACCCCAAGTTTGTAGTTGCTGCAAGATATTGTGGATACCGATTCGATCAAAAGCTCTTTCAAAGTCGGTTGATAGTATGCTCACATGGTTTGTGGTAGATAGTGCTTGGCAAATATAGTTTTGTAGGAGTAAGTGAACGTCGATTGTTCCTTGTTTCCTCATAAAAGCTACCTGATTGGAGGAAATAAAATTGTTAGTTTTAAGAAACCACATTAGCCACCTAGCAATAATTTTTTTAAGTATTTTACTTATACACGAAAGGAGAGAAATTGGCCTGTACCCATAACCTCATAAATGTCTTTTTGCCGTTTTCCAAGCTTGAGGAAATATGCCAGTGGAGTAAATTGAGTTGTATAGTTGTAGTAACGCCTGTTTCGATGAAAAAGTAAGGTTTTTTAGGATTGAGTATGAAATTCTGTCGTTACCGGGAGTTTTGCCTTTACATGATTGAAGAGCATCTTCAAGTTCCGTTAAACTTATTGGTATTTGAATTTTATGTGAACGAAGGTTGGGTGAGGTCACGGCGTAATGACAGGCTAAAGCCTTTGATTTATTATATAAAAAAATTGTTGAGAAATGTCTATCAGCAGATAAATCGGACCAATGCTTAGCGAAACAGTTAGCTATATCGTTCGAAGAAGTAACCAATTCAGAGCCGCTTTTAATATATTTAATAGACTCTGCTGTTTTACCACCAGTAATCCGTTTAATATCATTCCACAAACGATGCGTCGGGGAGTAAGGATTAATATTTGAGGTAAATTTCTCGATACATAAAGTTTTGCTTTTCTTAACAGCTCTCCTTAATGTTGCATTTGTGTTTTATATCGCATTAGGTTAAAGTCTGTTCTATTACATTTAAAACTGTGCCATAAGTTTTGTTTTTCTTTTCTTAAATTATCCAAATTTGAGTTCCACCATACAACACGGCGTTTGTGTTTCCCGAGAGTAGACTGAGGGATTGAGATATTGGCCGCCATTTTAATACATTTGACTACGAATGCTGCTTGTTTGTTTTGGGTTAGAGTAGATATTAGAAGCAATTAAATGTTGATCACAGATGTTTTGAAACATTGCCCAATTAGCCTGTTTGATTTTGAATTTGGGTTTCGGCTTATAACCTGATTTTTTTAAATTAGTTGCCACTTCTAAAATTATAGGAAAGTTATCGCTACCGTGGAGATGGGGAAGAACTTTCCAAGAGCAAATCGGAAAAATAGAAGTTGAACATAAAGAGATATCTACGCTGGTGAAAGTGTTATGCGTGCTAAAATGGGTGGAAGATCCAGTATTTAAAACCATTAGGTCTTCATTGATTATTAAATTCTCAATGATTTTACCGCGAGTGTTGGTTAGTGTGGAACCCCACAGTGGACTCCACGAATTGAAGTCACCAGTTATTATGAGTGGCGGGTTGCAATTGCTTATTAGGTTTCTTAGGCTCAGTTCTGAAAAACCTTCTTGAGGAGGTAAATATATATTGAACAGAGATATCTTCTTACCGATGTCTAATTGTATTGCGATGGAATTAGAATTTGGGTCAGCATAAACAAACTTGTGGGGTATGGTTTTTTTATTAATATTCCTACGCCTTGTTTAGTTGTATTTCCGGAAACGTTATGAAAAAAAGCCGAAAAGGGCTTTGGATAAACAATATTCATTGCATTAAAAGGAATGTGCGTTTCTTGAAGGGATAGGATGTCTGGATTTAAGTCATTAATAATAAGCTGCAGCTCGTGGTAATTATTGATCAGGCCGTTAATATTCCATTGAATTATTTTCAAATCCATAATAAATGTTGTAAAATTTTACTCCTCAAGAAGCATGATGTCATCTTCCTCACTGTTAGAGGAATTACTAAAAGTTGTTGTTAAATTATAAAGATTAATATTTTTATAATGAGTAAAGTTTAGTGGTTTTATATTTTCATTATTTTTATTTGTTGTTGCGTTGTTTGTAAAGTTATTTGTCATCGAACGAGTGAGGACGGTATGTGTTGTTTTATTGCTGTTTGATGTAGTAGGCTTTTGCGATTTATTTTCAGTTAAAATTGTTTTTGTACCTGTAGGTAAATCAATATTTTTTTTAATTTCAAAGGTGTTGCTTTGCTGTTGCTTAGTTGTTTTATTTATATGTTCTGAACTATTTTCAATATTATCTGGCTCTTTAATTGAGTTGTTGTTGACTTGTTTTGTGTTTAAAGAGATTTTATTATTATTTGTTGTTTCAGCAAAAGACTGCTGTAACGGCTTAATTAAAGCTAATGAACTGTATTTTTTCTTAGCTACTTTTAAAGAGCATTTTTCCTTGATTTTGATTTTTAAGATCTCCTTTTGTTGTTGAAATACTTTACATTATTTTGAAGATGATGGATGAGGTTCGGAACAGTTAACACATAAAGAACGCGAACACTCTGCTGGTAAATGGGGTGGCAAAGCACACGTTTCTCATTTTTGAGAATTCTTACACCATTTTTGTGTGTGGCCAAGTGCCCGACAAATTTTGCAGCGCATTGGATTTGGGTAAAACTGCCTAACCTTAACTTTATGCCAAGAGATCAATAAATTTTCAGGGGTGTAATATCTATCGAAAGTTAGTAGCAGGACACCACAAGGTACCAGTTTGCCTTCAGCGTTCTTTTTTTAATATTTGTAAATGTCTGTAACTCCTTGAGAACTTAGTTCGGTGATAACTTCTTTGTCTGGAATGTGGTTTAAATAGGGTGCATATATTGTTCCTTTCGAAGAATTCAAATTTTTGTGGTATTCACATTTAATATTACATATTCCGGGCAGAATAAGTTTATATATAAGTTTATCAGCACTTGATTTTTTGTCGACTAGGAGAAGAAGATTTCCATCCCTTAACTCGGAAACAGACACAATGTCATTGCAGACTACTTTTAATGCTCGATGAACTGCAAAACAGGAATATTGTTGTAAACATTTTTCGCCGGAGATGGCCAAAATCACTACATATTTTGGGTCTGGCTTTCTTATAATTGGTAATTCAGGAAATATTTCGAGGGGAATTTGTTCCCTGCGTTTCTTTTTAGCACGGGGGGGATCCGCTAAAATAGAGAAGCGGTTATCCCCCAAGTTGGGAGGACCCGACTTCGTTTAGCAATGAAAGTTAAATGTCTGAACGCGAACTTTTTTTGATTACAGATAGATATAAAATAAGGAAAAGTCAATAAAACCGCACAAAAAACTCAAAGAATAATTCACAGGTTTTCGTTTAAATTTTATTATTTTTTTATTTTTTCTTGTTCAATCAAATTTTTTAACAAAAAAAGTTCACAGCAAAATTATTTGCAAATTACAAAATTTTCACAATTAAATTATTTTCAATATAATTTTGACAAGAAAAACGCAGCCGTTCACTTCTAAATCAAAACCTTGAATAATAGATATATTTAGTATCAACAATTATAAATAATAGAAAAAGTTGAACAATTTTTATAATGCTTCAGAAAAGTTTCTTCCCCAATACGGTTAGGACTGTTTTTGAAATATTAAATTTCGTTTAATTTAATTGAGTTGTTAAATAACTTCAAAACTTTTTTTTATAATCGCAGGTAAATTCTTCTTTTTGGCAGTGAAAGATGAAATCATGGTTCTGGTAACACTAACGTAATGTTTTGTATAAACCCATTAGGTTACACAATTTAATATTTTACTGTTATAATGTACTAAACTTAAGAATATAATAAATATATAGAATATATATATATATATATATATATATATATATATATATATATATATATATATATATATATATATATATATATGCATGAAATTTTAATTTTACCACAAAGTACAGTTTTTTATTTATTTTATATGTCTTCATTAAAGTGTTGTCTAACTACCAAAATACTATTCCCAATTTGAAAGGGCGTTATTATTCTATATAAATCAACAATAGAACAATACTAAAAACTAAAAATCAAACAATAGAATTATTAGACTCAATTAAAAAAGTTTTTAAAATTAAAAAGTTTTTGAAATCCAAACAACCATTTGTTCGAACAAATTTTAGGTGGTGGCAAGTGCTGAGATTGATTTGCGTTTGTTGCTATTATATGTGTAAAGAAGTACGGGAACCCAGGCGGCTTTTAGTGGGTAGAGAACAAACCTCGAAGTCGACACATAAAAAACCAATGTACCAAAACATTACCAATGATATATTCGGGAAAAAACCTATACTCTTTTAAAATATTAACACATTATCTGAACGGAAGATAACATTTGCCATAGCGGTGTCAGATATATTTAGAGGGCTTTTTCTGAAGTTTTACTGTCTTTATTAGTTGAAATAAGGAACATCAATACACAGATTGTTATGTAGTTGAGAGGCACGTGGCAACTCTCAACTCAATTGTTTTTTTATTCGTTTTTTAAGTATAGAACACGTTTTCATACCAATATTGAAATTAAAAGATCATTGTTAATTGAATTCATTATTGTAAATAAATATATGCACGGATTATGGGCAGCGTATATTTAGTTTGACAAAACACAACAGAATTGGCGACGACTAAGAAGGAAGAGGAAGGAGCGTAACGGTCATAGCCTCAAAATGGAGGCGCAAGTGCAACAATTACTGCAGGCTATTACGGCGATGACCACAGCCATGCAACGCCAACAAAGTCAACACACCAACACCAGCGTTAATGTCATTGCAAACTTTGACGCATTCAATCCAAAAATCGGGCAGTTTAAAACAGGTGCCCCTGTAACCTAGTAGGTAGTGTACTAGCTTATCAGTCTGGGGATTGTGGGTTTGATTCTCAACAAAGACCTTGGTTGTTTTCACTACAAAAAAATAAAAATTGACTGTCGGTGGTGCTGCTCAATGATGAAGACATAGTCACTGGTCGCTGTGCTGCCTTATACGACAGTTAATTTTCCTATAACATTGGCCTTCTAGAAATAAAAGCTGCCCCAGTAGGCTAGTAGGTAGTGTACTTAGCCTACCAATCTAGGGGTGGTTGTTTTTACTACAAAAATAAGAGCTTAAAGGCTTTGTAATCATCCTTTTGCTTTCTTCGCCTGTCTTATCTCTTCTTTATCCCTTTCCTAAAGAATGTAGCACGGTTGTGACTAATAGGCATTGTTGCCTATTTAGTCAAAAAAAAAAAAAACATACAGGGAACGACTGGAAATACATTTTCAAATAAAAAAGGTTTTTGATGACAAAACCATGTGCGCAAAATTGTTACTTCAGTACATAGGTTCAGTGACGTACACATTATTGACCACCTTGGCAATCCCAAGAATGTGAATCAATTAGAGTATGATGATATCGTTACACTTTTGATAATGCTCTTTTGCCCTAAGAAGAATGTTCTAGTGGAACAACATCGTTTTTTTTTATGAGGTTTAGAACGAGAACCAATCCATTTCAGATTTTGTTGCCAGTTTGCAAAAAGGGGAACTGAATTGAATGCGAATACGTGTGCGAACGTAAGAAGTCAGTGGCGGACATTTTTCTTAGAGCACAGTTCATCAAAGGTGTACGAGATGGGTACATACATGAACAGTTGCTACAAAACCCAACAACAATATTTCAGTGTCACAGAAAAGCAACATCTAACGCTGTTGCAGCAAAAATGGACAACAAAATAATTGGTAACAATTCGACGTGTGCAGCAAGTGATATACATAAAACACGATTGCTACACACACGCGGTCGTAAAAGTACAAATCGTAATGCCCAAAGAAATTCAACATCGAATACAAGACCAAGGATAAATTACAACGAGCTTGATATTGAAGGGTTGTAACGCAGATGTGGCCGCAACAACCATATATTAACAGAATGCACTATGTGGCAAGAGGGGTCATGGCAAATGTTATGCATACAAAGTAAACTAAAACAAAAGAAATCAAATAAAAACAACAACACATCAAATTCTATCGAAACGTACACAAGTGATGAAGATCGACATATACTATAAAAACATCATTTCGTCCTGCGATACGGAATTTTTTTTTATAATAGTATTTATAGAAGGCAAACAACAGATATTCGAAGTTGATTCTGGTGCGGGTTACACACTGTTACCGGAAAAAGATTTTAATAAATTGAAAATAAAAACAAAAATCAACAAAACAAACATAGCTTTCCGATTTTACACCGGTGCTGTTTTCGTACCATTGAGAGTCGTTAATGTAGATGTGCAATATAAAAACTCAAATCGATCAGCAGTTTTTGGAAATTTTCCAAGAGAAGGTAGTGCATTCCTGAATTAGTATGTAGCCTAAAGACGCATTAAGGTGCTAAGCCAGTGTTTATAAAAGAAAGACTAGTGCCATTTTTGTAATTTGGGCTTACCGTTGATAGACTATAAAGTCGCAGTCACAGCTAAAGCCAGCACATTATCCCATAAAAAGAAAAGATGACATTTTCAATTGCAATACTTTTGCAAACTAGGTTTGTATAAGGCATATCTACATGTGTTAATGAATGATGGAAGTAAACAAATCCAAACCATTTCAACCTACCGGGGTACATACGTAATGAACCGTTTATCATTTGGAATAAAAACAGCCCCGGGCGAAATCAACCATATTTCAGACTAGATTTTACGAGGACTAAAAGGTACCATTTCATATTTTGACAACATAGTAATTCATGGCAAAACACTTCAATAGTGCGAAGAGCGACTAATTAAATGCCTCGAACGTTTACAAAAGTATCAACTACACTTAAAGAAAAAGAAGGAGTATTTTAAAACCGAGATTAAATATTTTGGATATGTGGGAGTGATTATAGACCTCCCAAGACCAGAAAACGTTGACGACATACGAAGATTTCTAAGTATGGTTACTTATTATGCCAAATTTATGCCATATGTGTCAACTATAACATTTCCATTGCGTCAATTGCTGGGAAAAAACAGAAAGTTTAAATGGAGTTACAAGTACGAAGAAGCATTCAAAAGGCTGAAACAGGAAATACTAAAAGATAGGGTTGTAGTGCCTTACAATGAAAAGTTACCAGTATCCTTAGCTTGTGATGCCAGCCCAATCGGGATAGCAGCAGCTTTATCACATGAAATAAATGGGTAAGAACGTCCAGTAGCATTTATTTCGCGTTCATTCAACATTAAATCAAGATTTGTTAAATGGGGAAAATTATGACGCAGGATATTCAATTCAAGACGGGGTGATTTTTAAAGGTAATCGGGTCGTGATTCCAAGGAAGTTGCGTGAAGATATTTGAAATGAGCTACATCACACCCACATTAGTATAGTGTGTAACGACACGCTTTTCCTGGCTGCTGGAGTATACTCAGCGGCGTCCAGGGTCGGTTAGTGTCGTTGGGACAAATAAAAAGGCTGCGGCTGCTTAGGTTTAAACTTCCTCCGCTCAACTGTCCAATGCTCTGGTCACCCACTATGGTGACGGTACACACAAATTCCGCTGGGTTAAGACCTCGGCTTCGTTTGTTACCGAACCACAGTTCGTATCCCAAGGTATAAACTCGGCTGGGTTAAAACCTCTGCTTCCTTTATAACCTGACTGTCTTACGTAACAGTCAGAATATTACCTACACAGTCTAAGCAGACATGAGGAAATTAGCACATAGAAAATTAAATCAAGTTTTCTCTACGTTATCAAGAAAAAAACAAAAATAGTGTGTTGCTTTTTAAGAAAATGGGTAAATAAACAAAACAAAAACTTGAATAATAACAAATATTAAACAATTTTTCCAAAAAAAAATTAATTTTCATTCTTAAATTTGTATTAATAAATGATTAAATTAAGTGAAAATATGATTTTAATTGGCTTCATGAGTGAAGTAAAACAGTTAAAAGAAACAATATCATGAAACATGCAGCATTTGATGAACGCAGAAATGGTGCACTGTGGCGGAAATACATTATGGGTTAACAAACAATATAAGAGAAAAATTAGAAAAAAAAGCTTGTATTTATCTGGTAAAATTATTTTATATATTCGCAAGTACACAATTTGTTTGCTCTTGTTGCTATTAGGTTGGCTGATCTTACGAGTTCCTCTCTTCCCCTATTCTCTTCACACACTTTATTTACAACAACAAACTAAGAATTGCAGCGACAAAAATCGCCCAATGTAAATTGGGACTTAATGAATTTTATTTGTTTACATTTTTATTTTACAATTTTATGCAAGTTGGCGCAAATATTTAGAAAATGTTGGTTTTTTGCCATAATTTTCTAATATTTGCGCCAAATTGCTAGTCACAAATAAAAAGCTAAAAAATGTGAGTATTTTTCTTCCTAAGGAAAAACTGTTTCTTCCTAAGGAACAAATTTAAATTACTTAATAAAACATTTTATCTTATTTTTTAGGAACCGCAAACGTATAATGAACTGCCCAGACGTAAGGAAACTCCACCGGTTCCCGAAGAATCTGCCAAGGTAAGTTTTTTCAATTTGTTTTATGTATTTTGTGTTGTTGACGAACGTTCCCTTATAAAAAAATAAGTGTATTAAGTGTGCGGTTCCGTTTGCCAATTAAATAATGTCCAATTGGAACTGTGATCGTTATGTAGAATGTGCTTTTTTCTGCCTAAGCAACAAACTTAAATTATTTAATTAAACATTCTATCTTATTTTTTAGGAGCCGCCAGCGCATTAAATAATTATAAATATTTGACTGCTTTGTGCAATAATTTTTTGTTGGCTCATTTTTTATTTTCCAAACGCAGACGTCAAACGCAAAGAAGCATCCAATAAGCTAACTAAAGCTTTAGTGGACCATTTAAATTTGTGGTATGTACTACTTTTTCATAAAATTTTCTTATTCTAAATATACCTATATCGTTTCTAGTGTGCAACAGTTGAAGTGTGTAAAACCGCACTTTTATACCTATTCTGCTAACTCACATCTATACACAAACGCACATACGCCATATCGGCAGTCGATGTACACAACAGCCGACGGCTGTATTCACACCAACCATAAGCTGCCACCTAAAACAGCTGTTACCATTAGTTACACCATCCTGCCAGATGGCGTTGCCTACCGAGCTGCCGTTAAATACAAAATTGAAAATTAAAATTTGAGAATACTTAAAACTATTATAAAATATACACATAATTTATTAATCTTACAACTAATTTTGAAGTTAAATAATAATTCATTTAACTTAAGAGTAAATCAATTAATGTACAAAAATAATTACATTATTTTCTTAAAATAGAAATAATTATTTAAATAAAATAGAAATTAATATAAAAATTAATACATTATTTTCATAAAATAAAAATATTACTGATTATAAATACAATAGAAATTCATATAAAAGATATAAAATAGAAATTCATAGGAGTATGTCCCGCCGGTGATTAGTCGTTTGTGTTGCCAAAAACGACATTGGCCTTTTGGCTTTACAAGTGAAAAAGAAACATCTGGCAAGAAAATATTGTTTTTGGAAAGGTATTGTTTTTGAAAAGCACGTAACTGTTGCGCAAAAATAAGAAAAAATCCACCAAAAGTCATTACATACCATTGGGAGGAACCGACGGAAAATTTTCAACGAGTTCACATTGACTATGCAAGGCCTGTTCAAAATCATAACTATTTTGTTCTTGTAGATACAACGTCAAAGTGGCTCGAAAGTTGAATAGTGAAAGATGTACCATCTTCTGAAAAAACAATTCAATTATTACAAGATATTTTTGATTCACATGGTTTTCCCCAAACAATTGTCTCAGACAATGCCACAATTTTCCAGAGCTCACTTTTTAAAAATTATTGTGCTAGTAACGGAATCTTGCAGAAGTTTATAGCCCCAAGACATCCAACTACTAATGGGCTAGCCGAGAGATATGTACAGATTCTAAAAGCGAAATTAAAGGCTATCGAGGACGATAAATCGCAGCTGATTATTAAGGTTCAAGAAATTCTTTTTCGCTACAGAGCAACTCCTTTAGCAAATGGGCAAAGTCCAGCTAAACTATATCTTGGCCGTGACTTAAGAATTAAATTAAATGCACTGCGTCCAACGTAAATGCCAAAATCAATATTAGTTACTCCTGTTGTTCGACAAATATCTGTGGGATAAAGGGTGCAGGTGCGATGGTACGACAAAACCAAACCAACATGGAAGTTTGGAGTCATGCAAGCAAAGTTTGGTCATTCGCATTATCGTGTAAAACTTGACAATGGCTACGAATTGAAACGCCACATAAACCAGCTGTACAAGTCTGGCGCAGCCAATCCGGAAAAAACAGTAACGTTCGTGGAACCACCAACACCTGAAAAGACACAAATTGACGAAGTACAAATCGAAAGTGGAACTACCACAGTCGACAACCCTATTCCAAGCCCATTTGCTCAACAAATAGCAAGTCTGGTTACAATCTTGACTATTCACTATTGCTTTGCACAGTTTTCATATGGATATACTTCAATTAATCATTTTTTGTTTTTGATATACAGAACGCGTTTTCATTCCAATATAGAAATTAATTGTTAATTGAATTCATTACTGTAAATAAATATATGCGTGGATTACTAAGAATTACTCAAAGGGCAGCGTGTATTTAGTTCGACAAAACACAACACAGATTTTAGAAGCAAATAATTTTCTTTTTTTTTGTTTTTGTGTAACTTCGACTTACTAAGTTTGATTTTCTCTTAATTTAAAAAGCCATTTACCTAATTTTTGTGTTTTGTTGATTTTGTTTTTTGACATTGTTTTTCAAGAGACATTTCTATTTATTTATTGTTGATTCGAATAATCCGTTAATGTTTTAGGCAATTACTGAAATTTTCCTTGGTAAATCAATCAACAAAAGATATTTTTGCTGATTGTATTCACTAACTGGATAACTATGTATACTGCGGAATTGGAAAATAAACAGAATTCATTTCTGACATTTTTATTTTATTGTTTTTCGTTAAACACTTAAATTGATCTTTATCAGATTGCATTATGCTGCACAGAGGGCTACTTTACTAGTACAGTCGGACATTACTTTTGATTAATGTTATATACTTCTTAAAAATTGTTGAGAGCCGCTATATTGATAAAACTTGACATAGAGTTATAAAACTTGTAAATAAAAAAATCACACCAAAGGAAATGAAGTTCACTTCAGAAAAAATGATCTTACATCGGAAGAATAATGACACTTAAAATAATAACACTTAATATTCTCTTTTTTCGACCTTTCCTTGTGATAACAATCAGTGGCTTAAAAGTAAGTAAAAGCCTATAAATAATTCTACTGTTAGGTCGAAAATGTTTGTTTCGCGTCAGTTAATTCCTTTAGTAAAGAAATTCATAAAAATATACTTCTGTTTCTGAACTATAAATTTTTAAGACTTTCACAAAATATAACTTAGATTTTATATATAATTAGTATTATCTCTAACACACTCTTTAAATTTGTCTGCATACGTTAACCTGCGTACATATTTTAACGTATTTCTTGTTATCTTAATGCTTTTGTGATACTATAGTGTTTAAAAAAAATTGCTTTATGTTGAAAAACAAACATAAAAACTAACTAAATGATAGCTAGATTGCAGCTAGCTACAAAAAGTTAGTCTGCTGCCAACGTCTAAACTTTTAACATTTAATTGACTTAAATCCAACTTACAGTTAATTAAAAAAACCTACTTATTGCGAACGGAAAAGTAGTTAGGTTACAACTAGCTATAGAAAGTTAACTGAAAGCTAACTGTTTGAAGGTTAACTTTAAGTTAGTTGCAAAGTAATACAGAGTCAGACAATTGACTACCGCCTAGGACATTGCAATGTTAAAGTAGTTTGTTGTTTTCATTCAAAAGTAATCCAAGTGTCAGTCAACACTGGTTGCGAAATAGTTAGCTTAAAGTTAATTTAAAGTTAACTCAGTTTCCCACAGGGTAGTTACTACTTTTCTTTGTTTATTTACTTTTATTCTTATGTGTAAGTATGTGTTTGGCTGGGCTAATACTCTTGCCTGCAGATATCGAATACGTACATTAATTGCTCTCCTGCTTTCCACACCATGTTTTTCTTCGTAGGCTTGCTAATTCTGTTTCATAAAAGAATTCGGCAACTCTTCTTCTTTCTAGCTGCCTCATATCTTTGTTAATTTTGCATTCTGTGCACACATAGTCTTGATCTACTAACTTCGAGTATGTAACAAGTGTAGTAGTTGTATGGAATAGTATTGTATAGAGATTATATATTTTAACATTTCTTGTCTATTTGAAAATTTATCGATGATGCGAAGGATTTCCATTTGTTCGTCATATCCTCAATGTAAAGCTTCCGTTTCGTTTTGTACCTATATTTTGACATGCTAAATTGCTTTGGTTTAGGATCTTTAATTATAAAATCATTCTAAATTATTATTCTTAATAACTGAGGATAATTAAGAGGTTTTTTATCTGGTATTAGTTTTCCATGTTCATACATAATTGGGCGAAAATTTTCTGTTGTTGAAGGAGACTTCGTTAGTTTATCCAAACCAATTTCCTCAGGCGTACCACAAGGTAGCATTCTTGGACCAGTTTTATATTTGATATATACCTGCGATATGCCTGTAAGTGAAACTGTCCACACTTCTAGGATTGCTGATGATACAGCGTGTCTAAGTTCGCACGAAAACTCCTATCAAGCCTCCATAAATCTTCAGCAACATATAACTCAGTTGGAGTTATGGTTAAAATTATGGAGAATTAAAGTGAACTTTCAAAAGTGCATTCATGTGACCTTCACCCTGCGAAGAGATAATTGTTCACCCGTTCGAATCAATAATCACATTGTTCCTCTCCATAGCTATGTAAGATATCTTGGTATACATCTTGATCGTCGCCTTACATGGAAACATCATATTGACTCAAAGCTAACACAAATGAAACTTAAGCTAACACAATTACATTGGCTCATTGGCAGGAACTCGAAACTTAGCCTAGATTGTAAACTTCTAATTTACAAGAGTATTTTGAAACCAATATGGTCTTACGGAATCCAACTTTGGGGCACTGCCTCAGCTTCAAATGTGGATAGAATTCAACGCTCCATGGTACATCAGACATTGTGATGTAGACATACCGCTGATGACTACAGAAATCATCAAATACGCAGGCAAATACTTAATGAAGCTTGAAGACCATCCCTTGCTGGCAATATCTTGGATTATAGTGTACATAGCCGATTCAAAAAGAGGGATACCGCAGCTTTAATCCTCAATGCTACAGATGACACATCTTTGTTGAAATATTTGTTTTGTTTTTTTTTAATGTCAATTTTTTTTACCCAAAAGGTTAGTTCTGACATGGTCGGGACTAATGTCACTTTTTTTTAGAATCTAAGATTTTAAAACTTATTGTTAGTTCAGTTTCTTGAAGATACAATAAGTAATTATTGAGAAAAAAAATATGTTAGAGAAACTGTACTAAATAATTTACACATATTTTCTTCAGAATAGAATATTTATATATTGCGATTACGACTTGATTAAACAAACAACATCAATATCTGAATACTCTAAAATATTGTTAAGTTTACTCCTTTTATAATTGTACTTTAGAGTTTTTAATTAAATTACACGATAATTTTACTTTTATGGACATAAAAATGCACGATGATAACATTACCACTTTAATGCCTAAAATATGCTTTATCTTATCTTAAATATCTTCAATCGGCGGTGTTTTCACTTCAGCTAACTTTATTCCCCAACAGTTGATGACTATAAAAGTTGTGCTTAATTAAACACATTTACATTTCAAGTTCTTGACTATGAGTTCTTAAATTCGTAGTTGAAATTATTCTTTTAAATGATAAGCAGTTTTATGCTTACGCTGCAATTTTACGATATGCAATTTGTTTGGTAACGAATGTCAGTTAATACAAAAAACATAATTATTTTTTCCGTTAATTATGTTGCGACATTATTTTCTGAGTCGCAACTAGATCAGAATAAAAAGAAATACAAAACAATATTAGATAAGCTCATAAATATTAGGTGTGTTAACTCTTCCTCTCTTAGTTTCCAGGATGTTCAGGATTATCATTCATTTTTACCTTAAAAGTTATAATTAGTAGCTAGTTTTTTTATCTCGCTAGTTTTTTTATCTGTTGATATAAACTTCCTTAAGTATTTCCAAGGACAACATTTCTTCATACTTTTCGATAGTGCTGTTAAGGGTTTCATCATTGAGATTCTTCGCTAGATTATTGCCTTTTGCCTGTGGTGATTGTAGAGTTATGATATTTGATGATAAGGTGTCAGTTAGATTAGGATTTCTATTTTCTTTCCATATTGACTCATTATAACCATTTAACAGCATAAAGCCCGGTGCTATTTCGATCAGTATGGAAAAATGTTGATTGTTAAAAGTAGGACATTTTGATGGCATTCCGCTAAGTAATCTGTAATATTTTCTAAATTGTGATTATTGCAAATAGCCAAGTCGTTAACCATTCTGCGTGCTGACTTTACCTCAAGAACAGAGTCTTACCACAGTACACAATCTACATTGTTAATTTTTGCAGATATATTTTATCCTTTTACGGTTTTTATAAATAAACCTAACCCAACTATAGGGCTTCTATAAAATTCACATAAGGCAGGTTAAAATTTAAAAATGTTTCCTGATAATATTTAATTCGTACTCAGATAATGCGCATTGAATAGAATAACCGAGATTAGTAAGTTCCTCCCTTACCAATTCTAGTTTTCTTTCAACGTCTTTAACAATCATCTGTTATTAATTATATTTGTATATCCTGTACTCTTGTTTCTATAGCTCTGCTTATTAAAATTTGTTTCTTATTTCTTTCCGAAAGCTTATTCGTTCTGTCAGTAACTATCTGAAAATCATCTTTCACTTCCATACAATCCCCAAAGCGTTTATGTATCTAGTCTAGGTCTTAATTCAGCAAGCAGTGCATATATGGTTTCTACCTTTTTCCTTATGTCTTGTCGTATAGTAAAATCCAGTTAACCGACTGCTTTCTCAAACGAGTCAAAATATATTACATGATTGAGTTTAAAGTCATCGATCACCAGTTTAGCCATTTCCGTTTCAGCTGTCACAATTGGGCATTTTTTAGAACAGGATCTGCACTTCTGTTCTAACTGGGTTTAAAGTAAAGCTGTAAAAGTAAATATTAGTTTTTAATTAAATTTTTGTGGACCACCGGGTTTGATGTTGTTCCTCATGTAAATTTGATCACCTGAATTATAACCCTTTTTTGCGGTACTATTTTTGTTATGATGCATTTAATTTTTTTCCTGTTTTCGGTCAAGCTTTGTGTGATTTTTAGTCTGTTTTGTTTTAAGGCTGAGAGGTCTGACATTATGTCTCTTCCAAAATATACTTCAATAGGCCTTTTATTTATTGAGGAATGGGCGGAATAATAAGCAGTTGATAAACAGAATTATGAAATGCTTCTCATAATCTCTGTTAGGGCCGAAAGAAATCGTTCGACTTGACCGTTTACGTAGCTAGTGTAAGATGGTGTTTTGCAAATATTAATGCCGAATTGGTTTTCTCTCATAAAAGTTATATAAGCTAAATTTAAGGACGTAAGCAACTCTTTGTAATGGATACTTCACGTCCTCTGTAGCTCCAGATTTTATTTTTCTCAGTTGATTATTTGGCGAATTTACCAATCGTATGAATATTTATAGGATAGATATCAATATGAACATATTGACCAGGGTATTGTGGGATAGATATTTCGCCTACACTATTGTTACGTTTATACCTTTTATAAACTTTTTGCTGTAAGTTTTTTTTTTGCAAAGTAAATAACACCAGTTTTTAGAGTTTTTAAATTCACTACAAATTTATTTACTTTAACTACACACAATTTACACTACAGAACAATTTACTTAAGATGCACGTTTTTACTTCACGAGGCTTATTTTTGCACTGACTAACTACCCACTAAGATGCTGCCTTTTTATATTAGTCCACTAAAAGTCTAGAAAAATTAAAAATCTTCTACTCCCTTTGTATTACATTTTGTTGTTGTGTGTTGTCCATTCAATGTATATATGTTTTTATGCTGATCAAATTTCTGTCTAGAATTTATTTTAAGATATTTGTTAGTGCCTTGTGTAGATAAGTTTTCTTAGAAAACTACGCAGTTAGTAAACAACATAGCAAATTGTTGTTGTTTGCGTGTATACGTTTTCTTAGCAAGCCACGAATTTGGTAAACAACATACCCAGTAGTCTACTTTATTACTTAATTATTTTCTTTTAAAAACCTAAGCAAAACACATCCGTACGACTATTTTTTTCTCTTGCATTTCTTCGGGCGCTTCTACCTTCGTTTATTATTTCCGTTTTTTGTTCGAAGTCAAATCTTTTGCGATGGTCCTCGTATATTTTGTCCTAAAGTTTGTAAAATGAGATGGGCAAAACTCCTGTATCAATCCTAATGTTCATTCATAATAGCGTTAGTCAGAATTTTTAATAGTCTCTGTCGAACTTCATAAAATTATTATTGTATGCCTAAGATTTTATTTATTCGTTATATATTTAGTCTATGGATTCAAGATTCTTACAGACATTAAAACAGTAAATAATAGTAGAACAAAAATCTTAAATTTAGCTATTTAAATATAAAATTAGATGACATTTAACAGCAATAAAATTCGAAGAAAAATCATTATGCTAATAAAATTTATTAAACTCAGTATAAATTCTTAAAAAAAGAGTCAGAGATAGCATAATTTGATCTGAATACTTTAATTAAGAGTGGATTAAAATAGCGCGTACAATGGAATGTTAAATAAACTATTTCTTTCCTTTTGTTAAATTTAAAACAAACGTGACATTTAACATTATTCTTCGGCTTGTTAGAGTTATATTAGAGCACGTCTACTAGTGTATGATGGTAGATTTAAGGGATTCCATTGTATGCCGCGAAGACAAAATAACAAGAACTGCTTTTCCAGCATAGAATCGGTGACTATTACTATAAACTTTATAAATTGGATCCCAAATTATTTATCTATATTCCAGAATAGGTCTGACAAGAGAAATATAAATATGTTTTGTGACATATGGGTCACTAAGCTTCTTCGCACGAGTTACATAAACACACACAAACAATTAGAAATTACCAATGATGAGTTCATTGCAGGTATAAGAAAAATGTAACAATGAAACTCATCACAATTCTGAGAATTTAAATTTGAAAGGGAAGAATATTGAATGAGGATAATAAAACTAATATTTGTGAAAATCCGCATTTCCAAATTACAAATAAATTAATTCTAGGAATAGTATTAAAATCTAATCAAAAATGTATTAATGACAATTAGCTAGTATAATTTGAGTATATAAAGAAGTGTAAAATTAGTTTAAGGATCAGTCTTGTTTCTCCGGTCAAAGAGATATATAATAAATTGAATAAAGAAAACTAAATAAATAAAAAAAACTTTGTGTTTTGTTTTTTTTTAAAACTACAATAGTTATAGTTAATTGGCGCAGTCGGTAGGATCCCAAAATCAGTTAACGGGATCCAGTGATACGAAAAAAAAATAAATAAATAAAAATAATAAATTTATATATTGCGAATCCTACGGGGCCCTCCAATATTGTAAATTATTAGACGAAAAGTGCAGTGAATAATTCACCACAGAAAAAGTAAAAGTGCAGTGAATAAATCACCACAGAAAAAAAACCGTGCAGTGAATAGTTCCAACTAGACACCACAGATATAGAAGTCCAGGACAGTTTATTTTTTTTTTCTTTTTCAAACTGTATACCAAGAGGCAGAAAGTCTTTGACCAAGGAAGAATGATGGAGGAAGTGACTCAACTAGCAACCGTAAACGTGGCCGAAGAACTGGCCAGGAAAGATGCACAATTAGAACGACTACGAAGTGCATACATAGAGTTACAAGAACAATTCTAACAACAACAGCAGCAACCACAACAACCAGGACCTCATCAGCTCGATAGAACTTACAAAAATGTGGCATACCTACCAGTGTTTACGGGAAGTGGAGATATAACCATAATTTCATTTCTAAACAGCGTGGAGTATTTGTTGTCCAATCTACAAAAAGGAGAACTAAAGAAGGAAGCCACAAAGGCGAAGAATGTAGTCATCAATATACAACAACCTGATAATTGACAAATAATAAAGAGGACTTTGAAGCTGAAATACAGGCCGAATATGGAACCCCACCAGATAGATAGGAAAATCAACGAACTTCGAATTAATACAGTAAGTGAATTAGCCATAGAATTACAAAACCTTAAGTATAAGAGTGACGAAATAAGTATATATTATCGAGAGGATCATTGTATAGACTTGTCTAATGTGGACAGCTTGTTGACCAATATAGCTAAAGAAATGACGCAGGGAACGCTGCTGGATAAGATATATTCCGAAAGGGACTTAAGTACCATAATAGATATTATGATGAAAACGAGGTATGAAGATAGTTGTATTAGGCAGGAGTTTAGAAAATTTAGGGCAAACAATTCCAGCACTTTTAAACAGCCAAATAAATACAATAACCCCAACTATAATCAGAATAAAGGACAGGGCAATTTTAATTTTAGATCCAATAACAATTATAGTAATAATGACTACAAGAGACCTATGAACAACTCAGGACAATATAGACAGAACAATAACTTCAATGGAAGTTTCAACAATTTTAACCGATTTTCTAATTCGGGTAACTTTCAAAGGTTCGCAAAGCAGGTCACCCTGGACCAAAGTCCAATCAAAACCGTTGGAATCATGCCAGGCAAGGCTTAGATGAGTCCATGGAAGTAAATAACATTCAAAGCAATAGGCAAATGAGCGAAGTAAATTATAATGAAACTAGCCAAATAAAAAATAATTACCAAAGAGCCGCCCAGTTAGGAAGCCCTAGAACAAACGTCAGCTTGATGCAACCTAGGCAAAAACAAAACGGACTTTTTGAGTATAACAATGAGGAAGAAAATTACGATCAATTGGCAGGACACTCGGAATCCGACCTATGTCAAAATAACATAGCTCAATCCCGACAAAGCCAGGATCAGTTTTTTTTTCAAAACGACATCAGATTACTTACCCACCATAAAACTAACAATTAACAATAAAGAATACAAAGCACTGATAGATACCGGTGCAAATATAAGTATAATTGATAAAAATATAGAAGGATTTGAGAAGAAGTTATTGAAAAGACCATTAGAATTTAGTACGATAAACAGAAAAGACATTGTTGAGTTTGAAGTATTGACAGACGCACCTCTAGAATTTAATGTAGAAAAAAATGCAAAAATTAAATGGAAAATGACCCAACTTAAAGGAAGAAGATATGATTTCATAATTGGAATTGATTTAATGAATTGTTTTAATACAATAATAGATTTAGTTGACGGACATATATCATTTAATAATAAAAAAACTAATTTTATATTAAGTCCTTATAAAAATGTAAAAATTTGTGCGTTGGAAGTTTTAGATGTTGAATGGAATAGAATAAATTTAGACCACCTGAATAAGGAGGAATACTATGAAATAACGAAAGTTCTGAAAAAATTCAAAAAACTATTCTTCAAAGAGGGTGATCAGTTAACCAGCACAATGGAAATACAACACGAAATTAAAACAGTGACAGATGAACAAATAAACTCCAAACTATATCGATATCCCCCACAACATGAAATGGAAGTAAGGAGACAAATACAGAAAATGGAAGAACAGGGGATAATAAGAAAGAGTTGTTCTAGATATTCAAGTCCCTTGATAATAGTACCGAAAAAGTCTGACAATTCAGGAGAGAGAAAATATAGGCTGGTAATTGACTACAGGAAACTTAATGAAGTGACAATTGATGACAAGTTCCCGTTACCAAATATCGACTCTATCCTGGATAAATTAGGAAGGGCGCAATACTTTACGACGTTGGACCTCGCGAAAGTGTACCATCAAATTTTGATAAGGAAACAAGAAAGGGAAAAAACAGCTTTCGTGACACCCCATGGACTATTCGAATTCACACGGATGCCGTTTGGGTTGAAAAATGCCCCGGCAACTTTTCAAAGACTGATGAATGAGGTACTCCGTGATTTCATTAACAAAACGTGTGTAGTTTACTTAGATTACATCCTTATTTTCAGTACATCTCTGAATGAACATATAAAATCCATAACGGAAATTTTCAAAGTTCTGAACCAGGCCAACTTGAAAATTCAAGTCGACAAGTGCAATTTTATGAAACGAGAAACAGAATTTTTGGGACATATTCTAACAAAAGACGGACCAAAACCAAACCCTTATAAAATCAAAACGATTCAAGACTTGACTCTACCGAAAACCGAAAAACAAATAAAAAGCTTTTTAGGACTCACTGGGTATTATCGTAAATTCGTAAAAGATTACGCGAAAGTTGCTCAACCAATAACAAAGTTTTTAAAGAAAGGAGTAAAAATTAATATTAGAGACCCAACATATATAGAAGCTTTTGAAAAACTTAAACTACTAATAATTTCGCATCCGGTCCTGAGATATCCAAATTTTGAGAAACAATTCACGCTAACAACAGACGTATCAAATTATGCGCTGGGCGCAGTTTTGTCCCTAGACAGACACCCCATTTGTTTCGCGTCAAGGACGCTAAACAACCATGAAAGAAACTATTCCGCCACCGATAAAGAATTTCTCGCCATAGTGTGGAGTGTGCAGTATCTGCGACCTTACCTTAATGGAAGAAAATGCAAAATCCGCACTGATCACCAACCAATAAAATTTTTACATTCAAAATATAGAGGAAAAGATATGTCTCCAAGACATCAAAGGTGGTTACTCAAGCTAGGAGAATACGACTTTGAAATTGAGTATATAAGAGGGAACGACAATAGAGTGGCAGACTTTCTAAGCAGACTTGAAAATGAAACGGACGGAAATAATTTCAAAGAAACCGAACTCAACCTTAATCTAATACACAACGTTGAAGAAGATAATGGGTCTCATGCATAAAAACGAGTAAAAGCGCTGAGTTGTAGCAGGTGAGCAATTACTCGTAAGTCGAATTCAACTAAACAGCAACAGCTTTTGCTCAATTTCGTATGCATTACAATGAGTTCAGACCAATTGTAATTACTTGAGCAAAGGGAGATCAAACATCTAATTTTTATTGAAGTGTAAACATGTCGTCAAGTGAAAGTGAAGTAAAATCAAATAATAATAAAATAGATACTGACGACATTTCTAAATTTTTAGTAGAAAAAATAAAACAAAATAAATATTTACTCGAAAAGTGTCAATTGCCAAGCATTAAAAATATAAAAAAACAAACAATAAAAACATGTGTCACTGAAATTAAGCAAAAATTTGGCATTGACTTAACGGAGAAAAATATAATAAAAAAAATAGCTAACATGAAATGTCGTATAAAATATAAAATAGACATAAATAAAACAGGCAATAAAAAAATTAATTTAAAAAAACTGGGAAACTGATTTGTCACAATTGCTTTGTGCTAATTCTAATCCCTCAACAAACAAACTTCCAGGAGGGTGTACCGTTACCGAATTCAAATATTGTTGTTGATTTCGCTATTCGTTTGTTTTTTTAAAGTTCATCTCTCTCTTGGAACCAGTGATGGCAACTGCGCATTTGATACATTGGAAGAGACATCAGCAACAACAACATCAGAAACAAAAACAACAGCAACATCAGTATCAAAACAGCAAAGAAAGCGTCGTTGCACTGATCATGATGACCAAAATGTAAATTTTTTTATATTTTTTTTTACATTTTGCTATATGTTGTTTATTTTTGAAGGTTAACAAAAGGTCAACAGCAGTTTTGAGTCGTTATGAAACTGATGAGACAAGGGAGTTGAATTTTCAAAGTCTGCAGAGGCTTGTTTTGTTAAAGCAAAACAAAGTACTTTCAACAAAAATGCAGATTTTGCAAGATAAACTTGCGGAAAGAAACTTGCAGTTCCATGAATTTTGAATTTGATCAATATGTAATTAATTAATATTTAATGCCTAAAAGTGAATTACATTTACATATGTTAATTTACTTGAAAAAGAGAATTATGTTTTTGTACATACATACTTACATATATTATTAATATGATTTTTATTAATAAAATAGTGAATTACGTATATTTTATTTTTGTCAAAAAAAAAAGTGAATTGTTTTTACGTTTATTATTTTTATAAACCAAGAAAAATTAAATATTATCATTTACATGTATTTTTTTAATTGTAAACTAATTTGATAATAAATTTGCGATCATCCTCCTTTTGTTTTTTCCAGCTTCTGTATTTCTTGCTGTTTGTTGTCCGATATCATTTTCTAATTGCCATACATCATTATTGTGGTAATCGTCATTGATACCAATGTAATCGTCTTTTAAAAATTTAGCTATGTTGTGCAAAACGAAACAACTGGCTATTACGTGGGGTGCTAACTCTGTCGATACACGAATTTTGTATTGAAGTATCGAAAATCGTTGCTTCAATTGCCCAAAACACCGTTCTATAATGACACGCTCCCTTGTAAACACTTTGTTGAATGTTTTTTCTATGTCAGTTGTAGGGTTCATTAGCCATGGGCATATTCCAAAGCCTTCATCCCCGAGAAGTAATGCATCGTTTGTTGCATTTTGCATAATTCTACATACCTCGCTGTTTCGTAAGATGCGTGCGTTATGAACTAAACCAGGCCAGGATATGTCAACGCTTGTAAAAAGTTCTTTTCCATCACAAGTTGCCTGTACATTAATAGAGTGGAAACCCTTTCTACAAATATACTCATCGCTTTGGTTTGTGGGTTTTTTAATTTTTAGAGAGCGATTTCTGAGGAAACTAGATATAAATCTAGAGAAATTATCACCGACACCAAAAGCGGCAAGTTTTGATAGAAGTGCGTTATGCCACACTCTATCGAATGCTTTGGAGATATCTAGAGCCACCACCTTACTTTCTCCGAAGTGATGAATGGAATTACACCATTGCTCAGACAGAAAGGCCAGCAAGTCGCCCGTAGAGCGCCCCTTACGGAAACCATACTGTCGATCGCTAAGTAAGTTGTTGGACTCTAAGTACCTCACAAGATGAAAATTGACCATACCTTCAAACACTTTAGAAAGTGCAGAACAAATTGCAATTGGGCGGTAATTTTCAGGGTTGGTAGCCTCTCCCTTTTTGGGGATCGGCGTTATATTGGCAACCTTCCAGCACTTCGGAAATTGCCCGACTTGGTACAATGTGCTGAAAAGGGCTGCTAAGGGACGCGCTAGCGTCGAAGAGCACTGTTTCAAGACCAGTGCTGGTATCCCATCCGGCCCAGGGGACTTGTTGATGTTGAGATCAGCTAAAACCTTTTTAACCGCTCGAGGTCGAAAAAATATCTTTGGCATAGTAACGGATACTCTTTCGAGCTCTGGCGGTGGTTGACTGCTTTCCGGCAAATAAGAATTACTTGCAAATATACCAGCTAAAAGGTTTGCTTTGTCAACCGGGTCAGTGAATATTTGATCATTCTTTAAAAGAGTCGGAATTGAAGAACTAGCATTATCCCGTATTCTTTTAACAAATGACCAAAAGTTCTTACTACCCCTAGAAGTAGCAAGAAGCTTAGTACGAAGACGCTCTTTGTATAGATGTTTTTCACGCCTTAGTACTTTGGCACACGAAGATCTCTCCCTTTTGCGTAGCGAGTCAGTATCTGCGTTTTTGTTTTTACGCCAGATATTGAATGCTTCCTCTCTTGATCTGACTGCATTTTTGCACGTCTGATTAAACCAAGATTTAGATCTGGTTTTAATCGAGATTGTTTTGGATGGAATAAAGGTTTTCATTCTAAACAAAATTATGTTTACAACCATTTCCGCCATGGCATTGACATTATTATCTACGAAACATAGTTTCCAATTAAATTGCCTAAAAAATTCGTTAAGCTCAGCCCAACGAGCCTTCTCATATATATATTTTAGACGTTTGGTAGCTGATTTCGTAACGTCGTGAAGCTTCGAATATGAAAAGGAGGCGGAGATGGTACAATGATCGGAGTTGCCGAGAGGTGCACAGACATTAACTTCATACTTTTGGGGGTGTGAAGTTAGAAAAAGGTCGAGTGTATTAGTATGGTGCCTATCAACACATGGAATGTGTGTTGGTTCATTCACTAATTGCGCAAGGTGATTGTGCGCGGCAAATAGCTCAACATACAGGCCCTCTGTAGTTGTATGGTCTGAATGGCGAAGCCAAGAACAGTTGTAAACATTAAAATCACCAGCAACAACAATTTCACTGTTCAGGCAACTGTCGAGAATCTTCGATATTGAGTCGGAAAGAAAATCGAAGCCAGCTAAGGTTTTATCCTTTCCGGTATATGGACTTCTGTAAAGAAACCCGAAATGCAAGGGGTGTGACCTGATCCTGAATTTAACCCAAAGACAGCTAAATTCAGGATCATTTGTGCCCAATGATTGCTGGCACTGGTACACAACTTCAATTGCAAGACCCCGGTGAAAATTAAATAGCGATAGGAGGTGATACCCAGGTAGCTAAAAACCCTGTGGATCAGCATCCTCAGACACCTGAGTTTCACATAAGGCTAAAATGTCCGGACGATGGAGACAAATGTGAGCATATACAGAGAAAAAATTCGCCCTCAGCCTGCGTATGTTACAGAAGTCAATTCGGAATTTTTTTGTCATGACAATGAAGGAAATTCAAAAAAAAAACTGAACCATCCAACATGCTATACTGTGACCAATGCACTAACTTTAGCTTTTTAAACTTCTTTGTGACCAGTACTAGGCCTTCATCACAAGTAGTTCAACAAAAGTCAATGCAATGTTCACAGTGCAGCAAAATATTTTTAAATAGAATAGGGACGAAAAAAGGCACTAATATCACCACAAGAGCCATAAAACCCCTAATCTGGTCCTTTTGGGCCCAAAGCGGCCCGTTGTGCCATCACTTGTTAATCTTTTCCATCTTTTTTATTTTATTCCACTTTTCACTTTTCACACTCTTGTTATATCACTGCTCTTTTAATATTGTCTTGTTGTTGTTTTGTTGATGTTTTGGTTTTAGTTCTATTTTCAAGGCATATTCGCGTTAAATTGAATTGCTATTGTTTTGGTATTGTTTCTATTGTTTATGCATTAATTAATTTGTTCTCCGACTGCAGGTCGCGATTTAATGTTTAGTTCTTCTCTGTTTTTTTTTCAGTTATAATTTTATTTTGTTATTTTCATATTTTTATTTGTCTTATAATTTCGGCACTGAGATTAGTTTTTGTTTTTCTCTTTTTTAGTAAAGTTTTTAAGATATTTAACTTTCGGAAAATTAAAGCACAGCGACAAAATACAACACGTGTTAGCATAACGAAAGACAGAACACTACTGTTTTACGCTGTTGATAACATTTTGTATATCTTTGTGGCACAAAATATTCAGCCATCCTTCCTTTTTGGTGCACGCGAGTCAACTGTAATGCAGGCTCAACAAAATTTGAGCAAGAGCTCACAAAAGAAAGCAAAAGCTTGTTTTTATGCATATGCTAATGAGCACAAGCTCATCTAACTTATTTCGAACTGAGCAAGACGAGATCAAACGTGAGCAGTGAGTAAAAGCGAATACATCAAATTTTATTTTGCATTCAACAAGCACCCAATGTGTCAATCCATTCTGCGGATAAAAATCTTTTGGATCATTTTTACATAAAAGAAGAAATAGTTAACAAATACCAAACTCAAATAATACTAACCAATAATAAAACAGAGGAAATAAAGATATTACATGGAAAAAGAATAATTTATATTGCGGAATGTGATTTTGATACAATGGGTAATATATTTAGGAATTATATCACGAAAGGAAAGATAGGCATATATTCAGAACTATCTGAACGTAAATACAATATAGTACAGGAAAAACTCATAAGTATGTTTTCAAATAATAACCAGATTGAGTTTGTCAAATGTACAATTAGAGCACAGGACATTGAAACTGAAGAAGAAGCAGTGAAGCAAATTTCTTTTTATCACGTAAGGGAAAGCATACATTCGGGAATCAACGAAACTTATAATAATATTAAAAATAGGATATACTTTCCAAAACTTATGGAGTTAGTTCAATTAGTAATAAATCAATGTGACCTTTGTAAACAGGTGAAGTATGATAGGCATCCAATTAAAAATAAATTTCAGTTTACCGAGACCCCCTCAGATAAGAACCAAATCACTTTTTAACAACAATAGACAAGTTTTCCAAATTTGGAACTGCTTATGCACTAAACGACCGAAATCATTTAACCATAATAGAAAAACTGGAGGAACACATTACAAGAATCGGAAAACCAAATAAAATCATAGCAGACAATGAATTCAAAACAATACGAATAAAAGAATTTTTACTAGAACAAGGAATAGAATTGCATCTGACAAAACCAAACAGCCATACAGGAAATTCAGATATAGAAAGACTCCACAACACTATAACTGAAAAATTTAGGATCTTATATTAAACCAACAAGAATTTACCGATACCGCAATTAATTCAACGAGCAATAAGAAATTATAATGACAGGTTTCACTCAAGCATAAAATACACACCGAAAGAAGCACAAGAAGGACATATAGATTTAGGAAAAATCCGCAACAATTTAGAGAAATGTAAGAAAAAGAGAATTGACAAGCTTAACTTAAAAAGAGGAGATTACAGGGAAACAAGAGAAGAAGGGTTTATAAAAAATTACAAAGCTCTGACACATAAAGATCAACCGAAATATAGAAGAAACAAATTAGAAGGAATACATCCTTGTAATATTAAACGACCTTTAAAATTTACAGATAACGATCATCTTACTACTAATGATAACAAGGACAATGTCTAGTTGTTTTTTATTAAGTGTATTAAGCAGACGAATGAATATTAACAAATTTTAATACAAAGAATAAAACTATTTCTCAAAAAAAAAAAAATATATATATATATTATCTGGAAACAAATGCGAGAAATGCCAATTTAATTTTGAAATATTCCAAAAGCAACAACTTATAAATTCTTATAAATTAAAAAAAAAGAAACAGTAACAAAAACATACGAAACTAAATATTACAGTCATAAACAAAAAACTAAGCATGTAATGTGGTTTAACCCTTAAGAAAAAAAAAGTTATTGTAATATTAAAATAATTATAATTATTATTTTTTTATTTGTGAAAATATCAAAGAAAACATTAAAAAATGAATAATCAATAACAATAATAATAATAATATAAGCATCAATTTTATTCGTGCTTGATTCCTTTTCAAATAAATATTAAGTGATATTCTCACAAAATATTTATTTCAAATATTTTTATTTGAAAGAATGTTTTATGAGAATATCATAAAATGTTCTTTTTTAATGAAAATTGCTTTGTAATAAATATTTTGTGAGAATATCACTTAATATTTATTTGAAAAGGAATCAAGCACGAATAAAATTGATGCTTATATTGATAATGATTCCGAATAATTATAGATTACTTATTTCCATTGCATGTGCCCGTTGCTTTTTTAGAATTTTGTAAAATTATTTACAAATATTTTTTATTTTCTGAACTTTCAAATTACATATGAATGGTTTCCAATGGCAACCCTTATGTAGAAATTGAAAATAAACAATGTTTTTGTTGTTTTGAAATGTTTTGTAATGTTTGTATAGAAGTGTTTTTGAGTCTTGATGTCTAGGCTATGTTGATTTTATGGAAAAAATTCTTATAAAATCAATTTGGCTTTGGATATAAGACACTTAGGTTTTTCTATACAATATTGGGGTAAAATTCACTGATGAGCTTTGTTAGCGAAAGTGAAATTGCAATATGAATGTGCTCTCCCCCATTGCAAAACATTTCAAATATTTTTATTTGAAAGAATGTTTTATGAGAATATCATAAAATGTTCTTTTTTAATGAAAATTGTTTTGTAATAAATATTTTGTGAGAATATCACTTAATATTTATTTGAAAAGGAATCAAGCACGAATAAAATTGATGCTTATATTGATAATGATTCCGAATAATTATAGATTACTTATAATAATAATAATATATAAAAATAAATAGTTTGTTAAAAAAAAATCAATAAAAAAAAATACAATCCAAAACTTTCCTAAAATAAGTTTAGACATTAGAAAATCAAAATATTATTTTAATTTTTGTAAACTAAGGTAACTTTCAGTCTTGTTTCTCCGGTCAAAGAGATAAATAATAAATTGAATAAAGAAAACTAAATAAATAATAAAAACTTTGTGTTTTGTTTTTTTTAAAAACTACAATAGTTATAGTTAATTCACGTGCTTTGTTAGTGGCCAACGAAATATGCTGTATAAAGTTTAATTTAGCATCTAGCAAAACACCAAGATCTGAAACCACATTCAGTTTCTCAAGTTCGTAATCGCTTAAAATATACTGCACGTTTGTATGACATCGTCGGAAGAAACACATGTATTTACACTTTTTAATGTTTAACTCTATAAGATTAATATTACACCATGAATTAAATGCAGTCCTTTTGCAGATGAATATGATCAGCGAGATGATTATATGTACTAAATATCTTCACGTTTCGTGCATGTAATAAAATGTTGGAGTATTTAATGGCATTGGGTAGATCAATAGTAAGCATTGTAATAATAAAAGACCCAGATGGCTACCCTGTGGCGCAATAATTTCCTTGGAAGTAAGCGTGTTAAAACGAAATTTTTGAGCTCTGTTTGAAAGATAGGAATTTAATCCGTATAAGTAAATTATTTGTAAATCCCATGTTTCCTTATCAGTAGTTTGTGATTAACCTTATCAAATGCCTAACTGAGGATTAGTAACCGTTAAACAAACTCTTCTAAAACCATGCTGAGCAGGAACCAATATAGACAATACTTAATGGGAAACGTGATCAATAACAATTTTCTCGAACAGTTTATGTATAGCGCTAAGTTCAGCAATACCTCTGCAGTGTGCTATATTGTTCCTACAACCAGATTTATATAAGCGAATAATAAAAGAAACCTTCCTTATTTTAGGATAATAACTAAATTTCTATGATATGTTGAAGATTATTGTAAGAGGTTTTGGAGGAGGTGGGGCATATTATTTCAAAATTGTAAGAGGGTAAGTAGCTTTAGCTAGCTGTGACAGTTGCCCGAACAGTGAAATTGTTGTTGTTGGTGATTTTAATGTTCACAACTGTTCTTAGCTTTGCCGTTCAGATCACGCAACTACAGAGGGCCAGTATGTTGAGATATTTGCCGCGCACAATCACCTTGCGCAATTAGTTAATGAGTCAACACACATTCCTTGTGTTGAAGGGTACTGGAGTAATACACTCGACCTAACTCTAACTTCACACCCAAAAATATGAAGTTTGTGTTTGTGCACCTCTTGAAAATTCTGATCACTGTACCATCTCCGCCTTCTTTTCATATTCGCAGCTTCAAAACCAGCTACCGACCGTTTAAAATATATTTATGAGAAGGCTCGTTGAGCTGAGCTTAGGCAATTTAATTAGAAACTGTGTCTTGGACAATAATGTCGATGCACTGGCGGAAATGGTTGTAAATATCATTTTCTTGGAATAAAAACTTTTATTCCATCCAGAAAAATTTCGGTTAGAACCAGACCGAAATGTTGATTTAATCAGACGTGCAAAAATGCAGTCAGATCAAAAAAGGAAGCAATCAGTATTTGGCGTAGAAATAAAAACGGCGTAGAAATAAAGTGCCAATGTACTAAGGCGCGAAAAAATCTAAATGAGGACCGCTTTTGTGCAACATATAGGAGTAGCAAGAACTTTTGGTAATTTGTTAAAAGAGTAAAGGATAATGCAGCAGGTTCTTCTATTCCTACTCTTTTAAGAAATAACCATTTTTTCACTGACCAGGTTTATAAGGCTAAGCTTTCGGGTGGTATATTTCCAAATAATTCTTATTTTCCGGAGAGTAGTCAACCACGCCCGGGCTCGGCAGAGTACCCGTTACTATGCCGAAGATATTCTTTCGAGCTCGAGCAGTTATAAAGGTCTTAGCAGTGTAATGATTGGTGCAGGATCTCACGATGGTCTTGTCTTAAATCTTTCTATTATTTTAACCTATAGCCCTTTATTTATTTTATACAGCTGATGGTTTCTAGCTAAAAAGCAGGCGTTATTATATATTTCTTTTTCTATTTCATTATAGTCTATTATAGTATTAACATTACTTCTACTTAGAACTCTATATGGTCCTTTGTATGGACTTTGATATATCCTTCTATTTTCTACTTTGATTAAAACTCAATCTACTATATTTAAATTCATTTTGTTTGTATATTCATTGTTATCTATTCTTTTAATTTTTGTTTTAATTGTTAATTCTTTTGCTTTATTTAATGTAAATTTTATTTGACTCCTAATTCCTGTGCGTAGTCATCATAATTATAAAATCTTTGTTTATCAGACAAAGCGTCAGATGGTAGTGTAGGTAATTTAACATAAACTAATTCAAATGGCGAACAGCCAGTGTCTTTATAGGCGGTTTATAGGCGAAAGTAAAGTATGGAATCCATTGGTCCCATTCGTAATTATTTGCGGTTGTTAACAGGAATTCATTAAGTACTCTATGATTTCTTTCTATTGAACCAAGTATTTCATGGTGATAAGGTGTTTAAAATACTTGTTTAATCTTAAGTAGTGAACATATGTTATGCATTACTCCGTTAGTAAATTCTGTTCCTCTGTCAGACTTAACTACTTTAAACTGACCATATTTTAGGATAAGCTGTTCAAATAGTGTTTTTGCCATTGTAATTGTATCTTTTGTTGAATCTTTGCGCTATAACTAATTTTGTCAACTCACATTGCACAGTTAAGATGTATCTGTACTCGTTTGATATTCTAAGTGATCCTACGGTGTCAATTGAAATTATTTCAAAACTGTTGGTTGGTGGGTCGACAGTGTAAATGGTTCCTTAATATGGTTTGTTTATTTTTGTTACAACTGTCACAATATAATATGAACTCTTCTATCATTTTACTCACGTTTTCCAAATGTATCGTTTTTTTCAGTTTGATGATTGTTTTACGTATTCCCAAGTGACCTGAGTGTGTGGTATTATGGAATTCGTCAATTAGTTTTTAATTTAGGATATTATCTTTAATTCGTTTAGGGGCGCTATATATTAAAATTTTAAGTTGAGTACTTTCATTATTAATTCCTATTCTTGCATATGCTTTTTTAAATCTTCTTTTGTACATATTTTAAATATTTCATCATTCGTTGATAGCGCTACTTCTTTAATACTTTCTTTCTTCATTTTAGATATCAGCTTCCTCAGAATCTAATCTAGTTTCGTTGAGTTATGGCTGAATCTTACATGCTTCCTTAAATTTTCATCATTATTCTCGTTGGTACGTAACTTCTTCATGGTCGAAACTGGTTTCGATGAATTATCATTACGTCCTATGTGCACAATATTCTTTTCAATAGATATATTTGTATCCTCTATATTCTTAATATTATTAAACTGCAGTTTCTTCATATTCTTTATATCATTGATGGAGGTGCATTCCTATATGTGAAGTTGATCAGACTTCTTTATTTCTTTTAACTTCATTATTTTTTTCTTTGTTTTTATATGCCTCATTATTTTTATTTTTCATTCCCTCTTTATCCTTATTTTCATTATTTTTAATCTTCATTGCCGTTGTTGCTACTAATATTTTATTTGTTCTTTCATCAATTTTATTTGGTATTATTTGTTTTAATATATCTGAATCAATTTTTATCCTAGATAGTTCGTCTGCATTGGTGTAAATTTTCTTTTTTGGATATAATTGTGAAATCATAATCACATAAATCTACCGTTATTCTTGTCATTTTTGAAGATGGATTGGATTCATATGGCAGCATAATTTTTGTTTTTTGTAATTAGAGTTAACATATAAAAAAGCTTTGTAATTTTATTATATAAACGCTTGCGTATAGAAAACACGCTATCATTTTTATTATTCCTTTTCTATTCATTGTGCAAATAAATTCAGTTTGAAATTTCTTTTAACGCATTGGTGTTATTTTTCAATAAGAATTTTTTAAGTTTTGGTGCACAAATCAACAGTAGTATTGGTGGGTTCATCAGTTTTTCCTTAAGAGTGTCAAATGCCCTTTGGCAGTCTTCCGTCCATATGAATTTAATTAATTTTTTTAATAAAGCGTTTAGGTTTTTTGCAATGTCGGCAAAGTTGGGAATAAATTTTCCGTAGTAATTGCAAAATGTAATGAATCTTTTAACTTCATCAGTATATTTTTCGGTACTGGATATTGTTTTATAATTTCATATAAGCGAGATCTGTTTTTACAACGTTTTTTGTTATTAAAAGTCCTAAGTGTACCACTTCTGGTCTTAAAAAGCAATATTTCTTTGGATTTAATTTTAGATTATACTTTTGTAATCTGTCTAGAACTTTTTAAGATTTTGTTTATGGTGTTTTAGACTACATCCAAATACAATAACATCATCTACATAGAGAAAAGCTTCGGAAAGTGCTATTTTAAGCATTCTTTAAAAACTATTTGAAGAAATTTTTAAAAGCTGTTAGAGGTCTTGATTCTGTATCTAGTTTTATTTGATGGAATAAACTATGACTAGTCAAGTGTACAAAACCATTTTGCTCTGCCTAATTTTTCCAAAATGTCTTTTAATCTGGTTAAAGGAAATTTGTCGTTGACGATTTTTTCATTCAGTTTTCTGAAATCTACTACTAGTCTCCATTTCTTTTTATCTTCCATGTTCTTTTTAGGTTCTAAAAGGAGTGGGGAATTGTAAGGGCTGACTGATGGTTCTATTATGTCATCGTTAAGCATTTTTTGTATTTGGTCATTTATTATTTTTGTGTGGGAATGGGGTAGTCTGTAATTTTTTACGTATATTGGTGTGTTATCTGTTGTTGTAATTTTTGGTTTGTAAAAATTGTTTACTGATAATTTGTCGTTTTCTAGGTGAAATAATTTTGGTATTTCCTAAAAATGTTTTTTAATTCTGTTTTCGCATATTCATCATTGTTGTCAATTTGTAATTCGTTTATTATTTTATGAAAACGTTCTTCGTTGTTTACGTCATTGTAGTTAAATATTTCATAGTTTTATAGTGGGTCAGTTTGTAATTGAATATTTTATAAGATTACTGTGTCGGTTTTTATGTTTAAAATTTTAATGCGTGTCATTCCATGTTTTGGCGCTATTGAATTACTAAGAAAAATACCTGGTTTTAATTCATTGTTGAATATGAGGAAACCTTCCTTGAGTTGTAGCTTTAATGCATGAATATTTTCTGTTCTTGGTGGTATTATTTGTGACGTATTGAATGTTTTTTTTTTAATAGGTAGTGTTGTTGTAATGTTGTCTTTGAATAAAGAAATTGTAAAAGTTTCATGATCTATTTAGCAGAGATATTTTCTTAAGAAATCTCTTCCTATTATGTCGTCAGTTTCTATTGGGAAATCTGAATTTACCAATTGCAATTTGTGTTCGTATGGTTTCTCTGATAATGCTAGATTCAGTGTTTTTGTACCTAGAGAGTAAATTTCTTCTCTGGTAATTCCAGTGAATTTACTTTTTTCTTCCGGATGATATTGTTAATTTTCGAAATTTGTGCTCATACGACAAAGAGATATGTCGGCTCCTGTCTCAATAAGAAATGTAAGTTGTATATTTTTATAGTTTGTGTGAATGAAATTTGTGTTATTATCGGATATCTTGTACATTATCAGTTTTAGCGCTTCGGAATACTTGTGTATTCCTGATCCATTGTGTTTCCCGATTGTATTGTATGTATATTTCTCTTGTTATTGAATCTGTTTGTGTTAGTGTGGTTGTTGTTATTACAATTGTTTCTGTTATTGTTTATGTTATTGTCGTTGTTTCTGTTGAAGTGATTATTAAATCTGTTATTTCTGTTTGGATTGAAGATGTTGTGGTCATATTGTCTGTTATTATGAAAATTATTGTGTCTATTTGAATTGAATTTAGTGCATTGTTGATGTTGGCGAGCACATGTGCCGTTGAATTTCTTGTGATTTTGTTGCTGATACCATGGTTTTATCCTGTTAAATGCAATATTGAGTTGTGAGTCAATTTTTGCTAATTCTCCAATTCTAATGCGAGGTCAGATGTTCCTTGCAACGTAGTTGGTCTAGCCGCATATATTGTCGATTAAAAGTTGTCGTTTAAGCCTTTTTTAAATGATTCTAATGCTAATTAGAATTACGTTCTTTTTAGCTTCAGTAGCTGTATTTCCTAGTTCTTCTATTCCTAGTTTATTTAAGTTATCTATCAGTGCAATAACTTTCGCCTTATGTGAGTTTATAGACAATCGTCCCTGGAATAGTGAGTTTAACTTGTATTGTAACTCTAGTATAGTTTTATTGTCCCAATATGGTCTTTAATATATTTATAAGAGATTCGAAATTTCCAGGTTTTGTGTAGGTCTCTATAGCTATTCTGACAGTTGATGTTAATTTAGCTTGATAAATGTAAAGACTTTGAAACGAATTCTAGGTTAAAAGATGCCATCGTGTCGCTTTGTGTTGGAATTTAGTAGTTATGTTTTTATGTTTTCATAAATACTTTTATATTCTAATTTTAATGGTATAATTATACTTTTGTTTTCTTCTTTGCTTTCACTTGAAAGTTTTTCTTTATATTTTCTATATCATCTAATTTATTCTGGATAGTTTTTTTTTATGTATATGTTCTACCGGGACTTTTCTTTACATTTTTCCATAGGTTCTTTATTTCAGTTAGATATATTTCCATTTATAGTTTATTACTTAATTTCTAAACATTTGTATATTTATAGACATAATTTTTTAAACATTTATTAATTTTATATGCTATATATAGTATTACAATAACAATGATTAGTGTTACTATATATTCTGGTAATATTGGTTTTATGTTTTCAGCATTTCCTTTATTCACAATGTTTTCTTGGATTTTCACTTTGCTTTGTGGTGTTCCTATCTCGTCCGTTTTCTTGCTGCCCCAAATAGGTCCTACTATAAGTTTATTGATATAACTGCAAGTGATTTAAATGTAGTTATGCATATTATGGAGAGTATTTCTATATATTTATTTCTATTCATTAAACAATGTGTCTTAATTATGGAGATTGTTTTTATATATTTATTTCTATTCATTAAACAATGTGTTTTATATTTTAAATATGTAATTGTAATTTATTTAGTGCTTTTTTTGTTTAATAACTTCTTTATATCCCTCTTTGTGATCTTTGTTCTTCTGTTGTTACTGTTATCGTTAGCCATTTGTTTGCTATGGCCAATTCCTTCCTTAGTTGGAATTTTTGCCAGCATCTTTTTTTTTCTGCTGATTTATTGGGGTTTGAAGTTGTTTATCTGCCTCGTTGTTTCGCTTGTTGTTGTTTCGGCGTCTCTTGTCTTCTTCAATCGAGATGTTGATTCGCGTTGTTGATGTTGTAATGCGTTGTGGTTCGTATTCTTCTGTCTTTTGCTCCTCAAAATAATTTTTCCAACGAGCGATTATTTCGTCTAATTCCCCTGCCGTATGCTATTTGGTTCGTTGATGGCAGGGTCAATACGCTGGATCAGAATGCAGGGCCGGTTTGCAGGATTTATGCTCGGTTATGGTCCGTTATGCAGGATCTAAGGTCGGTTACGCAGGATCACCAAGTAATGATTGGCGCAGGATTTCACGAAAGTCTTGTCTTTAGTCTTCTTATTATTTTATCCTATAGCCCTTTATTTATTTTGTACAGCTGAAGGGTTCCAGGTAAAAAGCACGCGTTCGTAAGAACTGCCCAATCGAAAGTTAATGAAAATAAAATAAAGACAGTAACTCCCGGATTAAGTTTGCAATTCAGAATCCTTGCTTTATTCGTGGCATGCAGCCCTAACTAACTTATTGTAACTTATTACTAATACATATTTGTCTTTTTTCAATGACATACAATTCATCATGTGGCGAATCAAATGCATCAAACAAACATGACACCTAAAAGTGTGTCACTCAATTTGTGTGTTATTTGTCTTGATCAATTAGATTTGAATCGACATATGTTGTAATTTGGTAAGTGGTGGTTGAGTGCACTTGTGTGGTACAGTGTATTATACGTTGTGTCGTACACTACAACAGATCTCAATGTCAAGAAGTCTAGTTGCAGTGCTCTTCGGCGCTAGTTCATCCATTAGTAAGACTTTTCAGCAAGTTTTATCATGCCGGTGAATTTCCAAAGTGTTGGAAGATTGCTGATGTAACGCCAATACCCAAAGATGAGGGTAACAAACCTGAAAATTACCGCCCAATTGCAATTTGTTCCGCACTTTCTAAAGGGATATTAATGATTAATTTCCATTTGTGAGAGACCTGGAGACCAAGGGCTTTCTTAGCGTAGATGAAGATCTATGGGTGATTTTATCGCTTTCCTATCGAAAAAGTGGTGCAACTCCATAGATCATTTCGGAGAAAGTAAGGTGGTACCTCTAGAAATTTCCAAGACGTTTGATAGAGTGTGGCATGATGCATTTCTGTGAAAACCTGTTGCATTTGATGTCGGCGATAAATTCTATAGATTTATATCGAGTATTCTCAGGAATTGCACTATACGTGTTGTTATATATGGGATTTCATCAGACCGCAGGGCTCCCTTGTTTCTACTACTCTATTTCTTATTTTTCTCAATGACCTTCTTTGTCAAGCTTTCAACCCTATGTACTCTTTCGCTGATGGCAACACCATTTGTCATTCGTATTCATTTTGTAATAGACCGAACTAGTTTGCGGTGAGTTTTAAAAGGCGGAACATGAAAGAAACGCTCAATCACGATCTCGCAACAATCTCCGAATTGGGCTTTGCAAACAGAGACGATTTTAATGCCCGCAAGACGCAATATTGCATGCTTACGCATAGTCTGTTTTTGACAATGGTGCTGCACCTGTTACTATGGGTGGTACAGAAGCGGAAGCTCTTTGTATTCTTGGTAGGAAAATTCAGTGTGATGTGCGGTGGACTAAACACATATTTCAGGTTTCTAAAGAAGCTTTCAAGTGTCTCTGTTTTCTAAAACGGTGTAAGAGATACTTCCCTCCATCCGATCTTCGTACTATTTATACCACCATTATCCATCCAAAAATGGAATACAAATCTCATATATGGGCTGGTGTCCCAAAGTCATATTTGAAGTTGCTCGACCGCGTACAGCAAAAGGTCAAGAGGGTCATTGGGGACGGTAGGGTATCCAACTCTATTGATTCTCTAGAGCATCCATGCAATGTAGGTTGTATTTCACTGTTATATCGTTACTACAATGGTAAGTGCTTGTTCTCACTTTTAACATAAAGAAATTCAAAGTGAATGTCCACAAACACTACTCCCTCTTTCCTTCTCACCATAGTTCTGGTACAATGCATTGCAAGAGTAGGGGTCATCCCCTAAATGCTGTCGAAACTATTATTTGGTTTTTGAACACGTTTACCGGTTCATTCGCGAACTATATTAAAGTATGAGCGGAATTGCCGTGGCTATGCCATAACAGTGCATCTGCCACTATGTTACTACTGCCGATTTTATATTTGATCTCATAATTGTACTCCTCCAAGATTGCTTTCTATCTTTTTAATTTATTATTTGTGTTCTTATTTCCCAGCGTATATGTCAATAGCTGATGGTAACTAAATATTTTTATTTTTACGGATCGCCCACACTATAGCAAGCATTTCCTTTTCGTCCGTTGCGTTCAGTGTCCTTGATATAAACGTAATAGGTTTGCCGTCCTGTTCGAAAACAACATCAAGGGCCGGTTATCAAATGAAATTCTTTGTCAAAATTCAGAAAAGCGAGCATAACTTTCTCAGAAGCGAGCGAATCTCTTAACTTTCCGAAAGCTTCCAGGGCTCTAACATCTAAAGTCACAGGTATCTTTGCAAAAATTCTTTTGGACATTCTTCCCTCCTCATCTCTCAAAAGAACTATAAAGGGTATTGCCAATTTTACGTAATCTTTCATGACGCTTATAGACGCTTCGGGAAAGTCCCAGAAATGAACTGAGCTCTTCCATTGTATTCGGAGGTAATATTTCTTTAATAGCATTAACTTTTTCCGGATTTGTTGTATACCTTTTCTTGAGATGATAAACCCCTCGACTTCCTCCTTCAGAAATTCGCACTTATCCAATTGGATCTTCATATTTGACCTTCGCAAAATATATAAAATTATTTTAATATTTTTAAAATAATCGTCCTTATCCTGTCTAAATACAATAATGTTATCTATGTAGACAAACATATTGTTCCGATGTGGTATCTCAGCAAATCGTCAAGCTCTTAGTGAAATGCAACTGTAGTGTTTTTCAACCCGAACGGTAAACGGACGAATTCGTATTTAAAGGAAAATTCAGTTTTTTTATATCTTCTTCATCTTTCATTGGTATAGCGTACGGGTAATTTTTGCATAAATTGGGTCATCAGTCGATTTGGTTCTGAAAAAAGTGTGGAGTATTTGTCACACAGTAACTTTTACGTCTGTTCTTCTGAGAGATGGCTTGTTCTAATGATCAAACTATTAACTGAATCGAACTGCTGTTGCTTTATATGCAGTTTTCTTGAATTGTTTATCGTCATGTGATTTTGAAAATTTATTACTGAATTATTTTAAAACATTTTTACATAAAGATTAAATTGTTTTTTAAATTGGTGTTTGTTTCGTTATTTTTATTTACCGGGCTGTTCCTATTTTGATCATTTGAGTTTGTAGTTTTGCTTTTGAATTATTTTTTCTTATGCTATGAAATTTACTTATGTTAGTTTTATCCTTATATTGTATTTAGTTTGTGGTTTTAAATTATATATTTTTTCTTATTTATTTTGTTCTTAGATTTTATGCTTAATTTATCTGATCTGAATCTAACCTTTAACTTTCGCTCTCACTAGATGCCTCTCATTTATTAACAGCTAATTTTAATAAATCATCGGTATTAATAACATTAGAATCAACTTAAGTTATACTAAGCGATTTGGAAAGCATTCTGAGCCAAAACTTTTTGAGATACTCCAAATCAAAAGATGCCTATAAAATTCAAAAGGTTTAAGTTCTTACATTGCGCAAACAGAAAGAAGCCTGCTAAGTTTTTTTACTTCCTTGAGAGCTCTTTCTAAAAGTTTATTTTTTAAAAATATATCACATATTGATTTTCTAATGGTGGGTTTCGAGCTATATCAATATCTGGCATTATTACGTCTTGTGAAAGAGATTTAATCAAGTACTCATACTCTGTATTATCATTTTGAATGCGTTTGCTTCTAAACATCGTTTCCACATAGACAAATCATGCTTCTGGGTGTTCATTCCAAAGTAATGGCAATTTAAGCGATGTAGCATAAGTTTCTGTTTCTAAATTTCCTATTCCAGTATTACTATTGTTCATAGTATTCCTATTATTCTGTTCTTGCACTTCTTCTGAAGATGTCCTCGCTGAACATTTAAATATATCTAAGGTTGGTATTGACTTTTACGTAATTATTATAGAAATATTTAATGGAACAATTACAAAACAAGTAACAAAAATAGACTTAGCTTGTCTTAAAGAAATCTTAACCACTGAAGAATTTTATTTTATTAAATCGCAATTTAAATCAGTAAAGATATTGTTACGGATGTGCCTTGGTTATGTTTTAAAAGAATAATTAAGCATTAAAGTAAACTACTGGATATATTGTTTACTAACTACGTGGCTTGCTAGGAAAACTTATGCAGTCAAGACCACAAATTTCTGTTTACTAACTGCGTAGAAATTTTATACACACAAGACAACAACTAATCAGTTTGCTGTTTACTAACTGCGTAGTTTCTAAGAAAACTTATCCACACAAAACAACAACAAATATTTTAAAATAAATTCCAAGAAGAAACTTTATCAGTATAAAAACAAAAACAAAAATACACACAGACAAACAGGCACCTATACATTGAATAGACAACATACAACAACAAAATGTGATACAAAGGAAGTAAAAGTTTCTTAATTTTTTTAGACTTCTAGTGGACAAATATAAAAGGGCAGCATCTGGAGTGGATAGTGAGTTAGTGTAAAAATAAAACTTGTGAAGTAAAGACGTGCATCTTAAGTCAATTGTTCTTTAGTGTTAACTTTGTGTAGTTAAAATAAATAAACTTGTATTAATTTAAAAACTCTGAAATCTGTTGTTATTTATTTTGCAATAAAGAATTCACAACAAATCGTTTATAAAAGGTATAAACGTAACAAAACATTTTCTTTGACCTATTCTTAAGTTATTGACGTTTTCTTTTAATGTGCTCTTTCCAAGTTAACCAAAACAAGTACTTTACATTATTTGATTGTGAAAAGTTTATCAATTTAAGGACACTAGTGGACAGTTATTTTTCTGAAGTGTAAAAGTTACTTGAACAGATTTATCTGTGTTCATCTTAATATGTCATTTATTTAACCATTCCTCTACAAGGTGTAAACAGTTTTGTAAAATGTTAGACGCTTCCAAATGACAATCATGCGAAACCATAATAGCCATGTTGCTATGGTTGTGTCATTTGCAGTTGGCATATCGTACGTAAAAAGCGTATGTAATACAGGCCCTGTGGAACGCTAGATTGAATCCAGCCAAAGGCAGATGTTTCACTCTTGACTCTAACAAGGAATTTTCTTTCATGT
This sequence comes from Trichopoda pennipes, assembly GCA_030448955.1. NCBI lineage: Eukaryota > Metazoa > Arthropoda > Insecta > Diptera > Tachinidae > Trichopoda > Trichopoda pennipes. Next base: position 3,666,716 of record JASKUP010000004.1, on the reverse strand, counting down.
AAATAAGATCTTAGTATTACGTAAAAAGGAGCTGGTAGCAAATTTTTATTTTAAATAGTAAGTCAGATTGCCATACTCTATCAAAAGCTTGTTATATATCAATGTTCCACAGCATTAGATATAACGTCCACAATTCGGTGGCACTGTTGTGATGTTCCGCGCTTATGTGTGAAACCAAACTGATGCTCTGACCTCTAAAATCGGTAACATCCTTTTTAGTAGTAGTTTTTCGAATATCTTAGAAAGTATTGATAGTAAATTTATTGGTCTATATGAAGTTATTAGGTGTTCCGGTTTATTTTGTTTAGGGGTCATAATGATTTCCGCATACTTCCACTGAGACGGAAAATAACTTAACCGTAATATGGAGTTAAACAAAGTGGTTAAAAAATCACTCCTTTTTTGGAAGAGATTTAATCATCTTTGCAGAAACTTTGGCGTAACCAGAACACGTTTTGTTGTTAAGCTCGACAATGATGTTTTGCACTTCATTGGGAGTAACATATTTTATGAAGGGACTAATTTGACAAGCAACATTTAGGAATTCGATTTTGTTCTTTTGTAATTAAGTATTTAAACTAAATGATTGGAATAGGTTTTCTAAACGTAGGTAAATCGGACTTGCACGAAGACCCATTCGCATTTTTGAAGACCTTTTATACAATTCGATATGCTTTGGATTGTCATGGCATCTTCATTGATGTCCATTGCAATTTCAACTGGCAAACTGTTCATTTTTCACAGGAGCGCAGACTGTTGAAACTACAACATTATAATATTTTTTAAGGTAAAACAATATCTAACAAAGCTTTCTTCTTTGCTTGGTTAGTGTTTGTGTCCGCATTTTATTTTCGACATCTTTTAATTAATTCCTTCAGTAGCTCCTGTAAAAAAGTAAATTTTGGCAAATATATTTAAACAAATTTTCGTTATGCGTAAAGATGTTTATACAAGTAAAACATGATGACATACCTTATCAACCTCATTCTAATTTTCGGATCCCTGTCCCTTTAAAGTGATTTTCCAACCTTTGCAGCCTACAATATATAAAAATTGTATTAAAAGACGCATTCATAATTCAAATCGTGTCTTTAATAAACTATGTACATACATATGTATGTATGTGTATATTTTTTTACATACCTTTTGTTTTTAATCCAAATCTCCTGTGTCCATCGTTTTCAAATTTATTTTTTTTCATTTTGATTTATTTCACGTTTAAAAAAAAAGAATATCACAGATTCACAAAACTCACAGAAATAAATTAAAACTAGCAAATTATGATAGCGATGAAATAAAACGTAAACAAACCCGGTATTCGAATCTTTTTTGTATTATCTGTTGCTAAAACAGACTAATACATAAGTTTTCATTAAGTGTTGTGGCTTAGTTTTTGTCAGTGATTAAAAATAAATATCTTTTTTCAAATTTATTTTTTGCAAAATTTGTATTTAAAATACTTCTAATTAGACTACCAAATAAATTGTACAATGAACATCATTGAACATAAAATGGCAATTAAAAGTTGAAATAGTTGCCATACCTAAAAAAATTTCATAGTTTAATAACAATTGTGCATTTGTTATTGTGCAATTTTTAATACAAATTTTTAGAAATGGTGTATTAGACCAAAATTCCTTAATATAAATTGTAATCTTTAAATCTAGAATAAGAACATTTTTTGAATATGGCCGTAAACATTTAATAATTTAAAAAAGAAATTAAATCCACAGCTAAGTTTCGAACCAAAATTAAGCCTTTTGTTTGGTATGAACTTGTGCTCTTTCGAATGAACTTATGCTCTTTGGCGAAACTTAATATAGGTAATTTTTTATGCATTTCCGATTTTTAATAAAATAAATTGTTTTTTGATTTTTTGTAGACTTTTAAGTAAAAATGTAATATTATGATACATTTTGACGATTTCTTTTGTAACCAAATTAGTTTTTTTTTGAATTTACAGATTTTTGTACAAAAATTAACACTTGAACTGTATCTAACAGATTTCTTTTCTGTACTTCTTCTATTGTCTTGTTTTCAACACGAACAAGCAGACGTCGACTTCCTTATGTATAGGGATATTGAATACACATTTGTACTTTTCGAGGGCAGAAATAAGTACTGTAGAAATTACAGCCAGAATGACAAACATTATCATCAGTTTAGTGTTTCGTACGAAACCTGTAACACCAGCGTCACCACAAAACTTGTTCAATAAATACCACAGCGATGCCATAAAATATAACCATGCTAATTAATACAATGAATAACCATTTAAAACTTATTCAGAATTCGCAAGCTACAGGCCAAGTATGCTATCGGCAACTATCCCTGATGTATGCGATTTCAACTAGCGTTTTAAGTTCTCTCTGCCCGAATTCATATACCCAGCCTCGTAGCAGTGATTTTAATGCCAAATACACATGGTGGGGCTCTAGATTTGCTAACCTTTAGGAAAAAGAGTTATATGAGTGCATCTTAAAATTATATATAAGACACTGTCGACTGGAATTTGAACGTATAAGCCTACCGATCCGAATAAAATTCCATATTTATTTCACAGATGCTATAGTAATCGAATAACAACTCTCCCAAAAGATGTCAAAATTATTTCATCAAAAACCTATATTAATGAAGTGAATGAACAAATATTTGAAATAAAGGTGAAAACGAAATTGAATAAGCGGAAGAGAAATTCTGTGATATTATTTTAAATGCTGCTGATTTATCAACTCCTCCAATACAAGCGCATGCATCGCAAAAATGATTTATCTCTACCGAAGTATAATTTATACTAGAAGGACGAAAATTTCGAAAAATTTTGAACCAAGTAGAAATCTGATGCATAAAACCAATATTAATAGAGCGACAACCTACTCAAAAACGAGAATAGTGAAATTGAGAAATGATAAAATAACTACGTTTCTAAAAGATGTTAAAACCCTGAAAAGAAAACATCCGTAATCGGGAAGTCGATAGAACCTGATATAGAAGGAGCAAAAGTAAAGCTAAAGCTTTTTTTAAACATTTAAGGCAAATTTATTACCCTTTTTTAATAGCAACTCAGTGCACCAAAATAATATATATTCCATTTTGGAATCTCTACATCAAATAGATTTTCTTCCCAAAGTGTCCAGGACATGACAAAATGGACTTAATAGTTGCAAAATCTCTTTCAAGAAAAGGTACCACATTCTTAGCATATGTATATAACTTAATGTTAGACTCTCCATCAGCCTGGAAAAGAGACGAAATTGTAATGACTTAAAACCCAAATAAACCAGAGAAATGGATTTCATCCTTTAGGCCAAAAAGTTTTTACAAAATATTTGAAATGTTCATAACAAGCCTCTCAGCGATTTTGAAAAAAGATAGCTTTCCGGTCTGTGATGAATATCGTTTCGATTTGAAATGAAATCGTAACCTCAAAACGTAGAAAATGATATTAGGCGGGATCGAAGTCCGCTGAATGTTATGTTTTTTTTATACAAAAAACTTAGTTTTATATTGGAATAATTTTTATTTTTAAAACAATACAAGCAATTAACAATTTAGATTGAAGTTGCTTCACGCGCAGATATAATCACCAGACCAGACCACCACGCAGCAATGACGTATAACAATTAAGAAAAATATAGAAGGAATAGGCCAAAAGTTTGTAAGCTTGAAAATAAAACGTGAAGTAGATTTGTACAAAACAGGCAGTTCCCACATCTACAAATTATTTCTTTAGCTGGTGGAAAATTTATAGAAAATTGGTGACTTACAGAAGCAAATGTAACATTTGTTTTTATATAAATAAAAATATATCGACATAAATAATTTGCAGAAATTGCCCGAAACTGATATTATCTGAATTTGCATTACTATATGTTTACTTCAGGAACTTACATATTAAAGAACAACTCCTTAAAGGGTTCTAAATACTTCAAAAAGGAGATAAATTAAAACTTCAAGAAACCGGTTTAAGGGCTAAAAATTTAAACTTTTAAAAGCCATTTTGAGGGCTACAAAATAACTAAAAAACGAGATTAATTGAAAAACAAGCATGTTTAATGTCTCATATTGCTTTTGATATTAAAGTGCTTACACATTTTTGTGTGACTGGTGGAAAATTGACAGATTAGGATCCAGAATGATAAAAACCAGCAGAATTGGACACAAATTATTCAAAAATAAGCAAATTATTAACTTTGACGGCTATAAAACTAATTACACAAATTATCCAATTTAATATTGCTATTTACAACTAAAACTTGGAATTCCGAGATCGAAAATATACTATCAGCCGAATAAAAGCAAAGTGCACTTTTGTCGTTATTTTGTAGCCCTTAAAAGCGCTATTATAAGTTTCAATTTATATCATTTTAATTCACAAAAAGGTGATTTTGTGACCTTATTCCGTCTACATTCATCATATTTTGCTGTGAATACCATCACCTTTAGTAGGATGTGGCTCTTATCCATGCGTGACGATCTTGAGCAAGAAGAAGCCAATCGTGCATAGTCGCTACGTTTTCTCCTAAATTGTAACAGTTTTTAAAAATCTTCGATGCCATTCACCATAAGAGAAAGTCTGGCTGTGTAGGCAGGTAAGTCCAAATCATCGGTTCATTTAGGAAAATCACCCAGACAATTATTTTATCCAGACTAACCCAGGATATACCTTCTTATGATATTTGCCGCAAACAAATTGAATATTTTCGAAATTTGAACTTAGCCGATAATTCTTTACATAAATCATCGAAGATAGACGTTATTTTAGGGGCTGATGTTGTTAACGAGTCAATTTTGGCAGAGAAGATTTCACATCCAAGTGGTTCTCCTATCGCAATGAACACTGCATTTGGATGGGTGATTATGGGAGGTATAGCTAAAACAAAGGCGAAGGGCATTTTTGCGGGGCATATATCAAACGATATGGATACACTTTTTCGAAAATTTTGGAAGATTGAGGAGTTACCCAATTTGCAGTGCGCTATGTCAGAAGAAGAGCAGCAGGCGGAATTACATTATCAGCAGAACGTTACAAAATTAGAAAATGGCAGGTACATGGTACGACTAGCACTAAGGGAGGATATTGAATTAGGAGAATCTAGATATTCAGCTAATAAAAGAATGCTCTCAATGGAGAAGAGATTTAATGCTTTACCGGAGGTGAAAGACGAATACATTCAGTTTATGAACGAGTTCTTAGACCTGAAGCATATGGAAGAGCATACCATCGAATCCGGTGAATATTTTCTACCCCACCATGCAGTTATTAAACCAACCAGCTCCACAACAAAGCTACGTGTCGTTTTTGGTGGCTCGTCAAGGACGGATACGGGTTATTCTCTTAATAACAAGCACCTAACTGGGGCAACTATACAGAATGATATTTTTACCACCATCTTAAGTTTTCGGAAGTATAAATTTGGATTTTGCGCCGATGTCGAGAAAATGTACCGACAAATCCTGGTTCATCACAACGATAGAAAGTAGCAATGCATATTGTGGAGAAATAGTGCGCAGGATCAGATAAAGGTCTATCACCTGAATACAGTTACATATGGTACGTCTGCAGCACCTTTCTTAGCCATTCGGACTCTCCATCAAATCGCAATTGAGAACGCTCATCAAAGGGACATTGCTGAGGATATAGGCCATAATTTTTATGTCGATGATTTCATGTCAAGCTCCAACGATTTATTATCTGCTGTTGAGCTTAAAAATAGTCTTTGTACCGTTCTTAGTAATTCTGGATTTAAACTGCGTAAATGGGCCTCAAATTCAAATGAATTTATGTCCACAATTCATTCTGATGATAGGGAGCTCGGAAACAAGGCTACGATACATATTTCTGACACTGTCAAAACTCTTGGTCTCTCATGGGATATTTCTACAGATTCCTTCATTTTTTCTTTTAGTCTAGAACAATATGGTGAAAGGATCACGAAACCTATTGTGTTATCGATCATAGCCAGAATATTCGATCCCATTGACTGGATACCACCGGTTGTTATAGCAGTGAAGATATTCATGCAACGACTTTGGTTACATGGGATTGAGTGGGATGATGAACTTCCCGAAAACCTACAAACCAAGTGGGCAGCTATGTATGAAGACTTGAAGAATATTAGTGAATTTAGGATACCACGATGGGTTGGTTTCGATAATGGCGGCGCTTTTAAACTTCATGGGTTCGCTGACTCCTCAGAATCTGCTTACGCCGCAGTTGTGTATCTGCGGTATGTTCAGTCCAATGGAGACGTTGTTACACTTCCGCGATTGGAGCTATGTGCAGCCCATCTGCTGGTGAAGCTAATCATAAAGGTTCAGGAAGCTTACAAGTTAGAATCAAACAAACTATTTGGTTGGTTCGACTCAATGGTTGTGTTAACATTGTTATCTTATCATCCAAGACGTTGGAAAAATTATGTAGCTAACCGCACATCATTCATTATTGAACACATGGCGTATAAACAGTGGCGTCATATACCAAGCAAGAATAATCCTGCAGACTTAGCTACGAGAGGTGTGTTGACATCCTTATTGCAAAACAACGAACTGTGGTGGAAAGGACCACATTAGATCCGGGAAAAGGATATTTTATTAGGCGTCACATTTCCCCTGAAAAGGATTAAGGACATTAAAGAGAAGAACGAATATAGCGTCGGTGCAATTTCTCTGGGCGAGGGGAATATTTTTGACAGATTTTCAGACTATAATAAACTTGTTCGTTTACGAGCACTTAAGAAACGATTCATATACAATTACAAGGTCAAAAAGGGCAACAAGATCACTAGTTATCTCTCATCATCAGAGTTACGAGACGCTGAGATATTGTTAATAAAACAGGCGCAGAGGGAGTCATTTCATCTTCGTTGTCCTTAGGCAAACAGATTCAAGCCAACAAACGTCTGAGCGACTTGGTTCCCTTTTTAGATGAGGACGGCTTAATGAGAGTTGGTGAACGTTTAGAAAACGCCCAGATAGGATATGACCAGAAACACCCGATAATTTTGTGCAAAACTCACTCTTTAGTGGAGTTATTGATACGTCACTATCATCAGAAATATTTACATACAGGTCGTAGGCAAACGTTGTATTTGCTGGGATTGAGATTTTGGATTTCAAACGCGACGCACATCGTGAAGCGTGTAATATAAAAATGCACTAAATGTATGAGACACAGAGCGAAACCATACAGGCAGCAAATGGCTCCGCTTCCCTATTACAGTGTACAACAGTGCGCACCATTTGCTAATACTGGCGTGGATTATGCGGGACCATTTTACGTTCGCTCTTGAAAGGGAAGGGGTTCCAAACTATACAAATCGTGGCTAGCTGTATTTGTGTGTCCCGGAACTAGGGCAGTACATTTAGAGTTGGTGTCAGAGTTATCAACCGCAGCATTTATTGCAGCTCTTCGTAGGTTTGTTGCTCGTAGAGGGAAACCAATGCAAATGTTTTCGGACAATGGCACTAACTTTGTTGGGTGTAACAAGGAATAAAGAGAGCTGCATATGCATTTAAATCAGGAGGATACTCAGTACAGTATAAACAAGGAGATGAGTGACCAGAACATTCAGTGGCATTTTACGCCTCCATCTGCTCCCCATTTTGGTGGTATTTGGGAGGTCAGCGTGAAAGCAGCAAAATTTAATTTGAAACGCGTACTTACGAATGCTTCCGTAACATTTGCGGAGATGTATACTATTATTTGTCAGATTGAAAGTTGTTTGAACTCACGTCATATGTGCCTTAAATTTGAGAGTGACTCAGATCCACTTACACCATCTCATTTTTTGATTCTACGATCAACTGCATCGGTTCCAGATAAGGGTTTCAATGACACGACAATGAATTTCAACGGGGTCTCAAAAGCTGAAGAATTTAAAGATAAATGATGTTGTTTTAATCAAGGACGATAACCTTCCTCCTAATCAGTGATCAATCGGACAGATTATTCAGGTTCATCCTGGATCAGACTCTTTAGTGAGGGTGGTGACAGTAAAAACATGCAAGGGCATATATAAAAGGCCCATAGCGAAACTTTGCCCTTTGTTTTTAGAAATTTGAAAGCCAGGGGCTTTCAAAGGGCGGCGGAATGTTTGTACCTATATTTTATGTTATCAATTATGTTACTTATATCATTTATGTTACCGTACATTTTAATACAACTATGAAACTATATATTGGGTTGCATCACGGCATATCATCTTAAAACGACACAGTCCATTTTGAACGTGAATAGAACGCATGTTCGTGGAAATTAAAAGAAAATTTAATTATACTGGACTTACAAGAGTTTAATTCAACACAGAGTATAAAATATACATTCCACGGTCATTCCACCAAACGCGTAATACATAATACTAAAATAATATAAAATATACATTCCACATTCCAAAATATCTGGAGAACATCACCGGGTTTCCAGAGGAAGGAAATGGCGTAGAAGAATCAGCTAGCCGAACCCAAGGGTGCTTCAATAAACAACAGGAGCCTCAATTGGGAGGTCCATCGATACCACCACGGTATAGTGTAAGAAACGAGCTGTTCCATTGACCGTGTTATGAAGACTCTTAACTATGTCCGCTCAGAATTAAAATCAAGTAAATTCAAATTCTGTATCAACAGAAAATTTCAGGAGTAAGAAGAAATTAAATCAAAATTCTGTATCAACAGAAAATTTCAGGAGTAGGAGTAGGAAGAAAAATTTTCCCCTAATTTTTAAGTAAGTATACAAAACCGCATAGATTTCAATTAAGAAAATCCATGGAAAAATTTCAAAAAAAATTCTGGAAAAAATGTACATAAATTCTATGCAAATCTGGTAAATAATTCACTAATAGCAGTAAATTCATGAAGAAGATCATGAAAGGATTTGACCATTTCAAGCATTCAAAATTATAGGAGACCATTCATCCAACTGCCCCCTCCATTGCAATGCTTGACTAGCCAAAGTAGTAAAAATCAAAGGAGAATTAGAAGGCTTCCGCGTATAATAAAAATCCAAACGCTGAACAATGGCAAGCTGTGCGTAATGGAAAATTCAGCCGATATAACAGAAATGACGACGCTAATGAAGAAAACTCCATAGAAAAGGATTTTACATAATTATAAAGGATTATATGTATGTGATATCTGCAAATTGAAACAGAAACTTTACGACTATTATAAACTAAAAATATCGGGTATGCTCCCAAAACCCAAAATTCTCAGAACTGGCGCCTTTATTCCGAAAACCCCGCGATCACGAGAATACGCCCGTACAACATTCCAATAAAATTAAAACAATGAGAAATCTATGACGAGAGACCGAAACAAATTCCAAGGAAGATTTCAAACATTCCGTTATAAACCACAAGAAAAGAAAAGTGTTTCAATATTTAATCTAATACAACATGAAGATCCTTGAGAAACATTTTGTTTATTATTACAACCGATGAATCCAAAAGTGGAAAAAAATTGTATCAAATCTAACAAAGTGATCAAGTTTGTCAGGTTCAAGAAAATTTTCCGTCAGAAATAATAAAAAAAAAATGATCTACGAGAAATATGAATAAAAATAAAAACTAAAATAAATTGAAAGAAAAATTTAAACATTGCTGTGACGTATCATTGATACCGATTTCCGTTAAAAAAATCCGATATGAGCAATTCCCGTCTCCTCGAAGGAATTCTAATAAATTCCCGAGAAGAATAATGAAAAAAAAATCTTCCTCCTGAGAGGCCTTCGAGGACAATAATCATAATAACCAACGACAATGGCGACGAATCTAATTATGCCAATGCCACTGCTACGAATTGTTCCATGCCACTAGAGGGACTCGTAAGTTTCGCAACAGTAGCTCGCAAAAGGACTCGTTAAAAATGATCATTATCCTATCATCGTTCGATTCTATCACCAACCCATTATCCAGTAGTTCTTAAATTTACTTTCTAAAAATCTATTATTCTTAAAAATATATATTTTATTAAGTAAAAAAATTGTTCTTTCTCCTTTTTGTATTATTTCTTTTAAATATTCTTGATTGCAGTTATAAATAAATTTTAAACCTGTATTCTGGTCATTTAAAATGAAATCAATAATCTGGCTTTAATGTTAGTTACAACTTAAAAAAGATAGTAGAAAAATTTATTTCGAAATACAAACAACCCTTAAATCATGTATTCATTCATGTAAAAATAATTAATTAATATATATATTCATTCCCTTCTCACATGAAAAGGTTTTCTTCTTTTTGCATTTCTCAAAAAGATATTGGGAAGAATTTTAAATGTTACCCAAAATTGTTTATCTTTCAAATATATCCTTCAAATATATAAAACAATCAATTGCTTTTTCTGTTCTGTTTTCTTTCTTCTCTAAAGCTATTTTAAATTCAAAGAAATTTTCATAGAACGAAAATATTATGTAAAAATAATTAATTAATAATTATGTTTAATTATTTAAGACGAAAAATTTACAGAAAAAATATATAAAATATATATAAATAATATTCGTAAATAAAATTAAACGGTGTATTTTCTGTTTAATCGTAATAACTTATAATTACTTTAAAATACAGTTAACAGTTTCTTTTTTTTTTAATTTACTGATGGCAAAATGGTAACTGGTTTCTTAATATTATTATTGAAGGCGTTAAAAGATTTTTAAGATTGAGTTTATTGTTACTCATAATTCTAATTATTAAATTTATGTATGTTTTGTTAACCTACTTGAAGTTGATGTTGGTGTTGCAAACCTATTGTTGCATTATGATGTGTTGCTATTGTTGTTGTTTTGGATGTAGATAATATTGATGCTGTTGTTGAAATTTATTCTATGTTGCCTTATGATGTGTTGGTATTGTTGCTGTTTTGGAGTTGAACACTTCAAGATGTAATATAAAAATACCTTATAGTTGAAACTCCGCAATGTATAGATGAAACTCCATTGATGTAGGAACAGGTTTGAAATTGATGTTGCATTAGGATGCGTTGCTATTGTTGTTAAAGTTGATACTGATGCTGGCTGGCAGTTTCTGCACTGTTGAGATGAAACTCCATTGATGTAGGAACAGTTCTAACCAGCTTTTGAAATAATGGCTGCCTTCCTAAACGTATATTAACAGTGTATCAATACAGCATTAAAACCAAGTTGATACATTGTATACTTACTTTTTTAATACGTTGTATACTAATACTTTGCAACCCTGAAAACCTTTAGGAACATTTATATGCATTGTATTACTATCAGGGATTACTATTATAACTACTTTTCTCTCAGCTTAGATAAAACAATATTTTGTTTAGGTTTTTATGTCTATTTTAAATAATTTGCAAAAATAAATTCATATTCTGAATAAAAACAAAAATTAAAAACTCTTTTAATTCAACTAGGTTGTCATCAACTAAAAACATTATTAAATACATAATAAAACAAAAAAAAACTAATTCATACAAAAATTAAAACATAAAAAACAAATTTATAAATAAGATCAATTCGTTACAAAATAATTGCACTTAACTTTTTCTCTAAATATTCAAAATTATTTACGAGCCGCTAATAAAGCTTCTCGTAATTTTCTTATTTCTTAAATTTTTTCTTTTTCAATTTTTATTTTTTCTAACAGTTTCCTATCAGCTTGACGTTCTTTTGCTAAAAACTAGATAACATCAGCTCGACTTCGTTTTCGTACTGGAGGTGAGCTTTCATCTTGCGTGGAGACTGCTTGAGACGTACATGGCTCGTTGCTATCGCTGGTAAAATTTGCATATAATGTGTCCAAACTCGATTCTATATTGCATTCTGGCACAAATATATCACTGCGGCAACATATACTTCGTCCAGTCTGTCACAAAATTCCCACGTAGTTGGTGCTTCACCCGAAGTTTTGTTGCGTTTCTTAATGCGTTTATAAGTCACCATAAAATTTAGAAATTTTCTGTAAAATTAATATTTTGCAAAACACTTTCCCATAGTACAACGCGTTTCTTTTTTTACGAAACTCCTTTTCCATTTCTAATGTGAATATATTAGCAATTTTTTGTAACTATGTGTTTATTTTTTGCTGTAAATAAGTGAATATAAAATAGAAATATATTAAACTATAAGAAAATTCGTTTACTTATCTTCTTGCGTCGTCATTGTATTGCGTGCTTATTTGTATGTATTTATTTTGCATCTAAATTTTTTTGGATGCTTTCCTTGGTTTTTCTTGCGTGTTGCAAATAGGAACAAAATACATTGTCATAATTTACACGGTTGCATTTGCGAACATAATGCAATGTATTACTGCAAAGCAACATGTGTTTAGGAAGTCAGCCAATATGTGTTTGTATTTACATATATATTTATAGGCAACAATTTTCAATATGTAAACAAAATTTGGTGTTAATTCTGAAAAATGTTTAATTTTTAATTTATTTTAAATACATAGAATGTTTTTGTCATATTTTATCTTTTTTTTACTAAAATTTCGATAAGTTTTGTAAAATTTATTGTTAGATTTTTAGATAGTTTGAATTTATGTCTTTGTTATTTTTCACTTACATTCAAATTAAGTAATTTAAGGTTAATCACGAAATTTTTGTTTGTAGGCATTTAATTCTCACTGTTAGATATTCTCACTATTAGATATTTATTAGATGTGAATGAAAATTTGTATGGGGAACGTCTATAAAACACAACTGAAGTCACCCTTTTTTTAAAAAAGAAATAATGTTTTTTTATAATCTGACAGGATCGCCATGTAATAAGGATCTTTCCACTGTTGAATAATTAAAAGGATTATTACACTTATTTGATTACTTTGGTTAAATACACTTTATTAAATTCTAACCGCGTAAGCGGTAATGTTATTTTATTAATGTTATATACAATTATTTATTTCTATAGTTTTTTTTTAACGAATTTTTTTTTATTTTTCTTAAATAAATATATTTTTTTCTTTTTTTTTCTTTTTAACGATCTTTTTTATATATTTTATATATTTTTCGAAAAGAAAAAAATATATAAAAAAGATCGTTAAAAAAAAAGATATTTATTAAAGATTATTTATTTCTTATAAGCCAACTTATTCTATTAATATAAACAAAGAATATGTGTTGTGGGAATATGCAACGTTTACATATTCCCACACATGAGTTTGGTTTAGTGTGGACAATCACATTTCAGTTGGAATGTGGGGTGTCGGATTGCATGCAGAAGGCATGTCAATAACGACACTGTCAAACACACTTCACCCTGTGTAATGTAATGTTTAAAAAAATGTTGGCTAGGAACGCCATGTAACGTTTATATAAGTTTTATGATTTTTATTCCCTAACGCCCTTTCTATATTTATACAGCTGTAGAGGGTTTCAGCTTATAACCAGGCGTTCAAAAGAACTGCCAAAATGTTTGAAACTTTAATATAAAAACTAGGCAGATATTGCCGAACTGTGTTATCAAATTAAAGTCTGATTTATTTTCATTTTCATGCTGCTTATGAATATTTATTTTACCATCTAGAATTGAGTGTTTTCCAAAGTCACTCAATTCTTATTTTCACTATATTAATTACAAAAATAAAAATAGCATGTGTCAACAATAAGCAAATGGTCAACGGCACATGCCAAACATATTGTATTGTCGAATATGACACCTTATGATGTGGTCAGCATATTTACAACAGAATTGCTGTAAACACTCTACACGAGTTGTGTCGGCATGCGCACACTACACATGTCGTATGACCACTTGAGTGCACTATGCCCTCACCCTTAAGAGAAAAATTAAGGAGGAATTTTTTATTGTTATAATATTTACATAATAAATTTATATTTATACATATATATGTCTAAATTCTACGTATATATATATTAGCAGTTATATATTATAATTTTTATTTTATAATGTTTTAAATGGTTTTAAATTGTTGTTATGGTATGTTTTGTTTGTTCTTTATAGTCTATTGTGGTGTTTACACCATCCCTACTTATTATTTTAAATGGTCCTTTATATGAACTTTGTTGTTTTTTCCTATCTTCTATTTTAACTTATACTAAATCTCCTACATTAAAAGAGTTCATTTTTGATTTTAATGTTAATTGTTTTTTTTTTCTTTTAATTTTACTAATAATTCCTTAGCCTTATTTAAGGCAAATTGTAATGTGACACATAACTATTGTACCTAGCCGTCATAATTATATGTTTTTATGTTATTATTTATGGTGTCATATGGTAGGCTGGGTAAATTCCCATAAACCAATTCAAATGGCGAGTAGCCCGTATCTATATGTGGTGCCGTATTGTAGGCAAAATTGAAATATGGAATCCATTTATCCTATTCACAGTCGTTTATATGTGGTGCCGTATTGTAGGCAAAAGTGAAATATGGAATCCATTTATCCCATTCACAGTCGCTTGCAGTTGGTACGCCAGATGCAACCTCTATGCATTTAGAGCTGGAGTTATTAAAACGCACCATTTGTTTTCTATTTATTAGATAAGAGTAAAACCATTTGACACATGAGGAGGATATGATTGAATTTATCAAGTCCCCTGCTGAAATCAGGGTATGTCACGTCAGTTTGTTGTTTTTGTAAAAATCCATGATGTATAGTTGTTGAAAAATGTAAAAGACTTGTCATGCCAGAGCATCTCTTTCAAAATCCATGCTGGTAATCAGTTATCAAATTTGATTTATAAAAGCATTAATATTCGGCGATAATTTCTTCAAATAATTTGGGTGTAGTACTTGATTTCGCAATACCACGGTAATTTGAAACATCAGACTTATTTCCTGATTATGATAAAGGAATCCTTCTAGATTTCAGCAAAAATACCATATTTTATTGACGTTTTAAACAAAATTTCCAAAGGGATAGAAATACTATCAGCACAATTTACTAAAATATTGCTGTGGATGTTACATGCCCACAGTTATATGAGAATTTAATCCTTTTTAATTCCTTGGAGATTGTGGAAATATCAATAAATTAATCGTCTGAGACTTAGCGATATTAAATTAATACTTAAAGGATTCATTGTAGTCTGCAACTAAGTAAATTGTAGAGAAAAAAACGGCGAATAAATTTCTCATAACAATTTCATCACTGGATTGGGTTTGTTGAAACTTTAAAGCAGAAGGGAATCCAACTGGATTCTTTTTTGTTTAACAAATTTGTGAAATGCTTTTGGATTGCGTTTAAAATTAACTTTCATTTTGTGTATTTAAATATTGTTAGGTTCTACCTTTTATAAACGTTTTGTTGTGAGTTCTTTATTGCAAAATAAATAACACCAGGTTTTAGAGCTTTTTAATTAATTAAAAATTTATTTACTTTAACTACAAACGAAGTTGACACTATAGAACAATTTACTTAAGATGCACGTCATTACTTCACGAGGTTTATTTTTCAACTAACTCACTATCCACTCAAACGCTGCCTTTCATATTTGTCCATTAAAAGTCTAGAAAAATTAAGAATGTTATACTCCCTTTGCATCACATTTTGTTATTGTATGTATTTTTGTGTATTTTTGTTTTTATACTGGTAGAGTTTCTTCCTGGAATTTATTTTAAGATAGTTGTTGTTGTCTTGTTTAGATAAGTTTTCTTAAAAAACTACGCTATTAGTAAACAGCTTGCCGATTTGTTGTTGTCTTGCATGCATAAAATTTCTACGCAATTAGTAAACAGAAATTTGTTGTTGTTTTGCGTGCATAAGTTTTCTTAGAAAACTACGTAGTTAGTAAACAACATACTTAATTGTTGTGGTTTTGCGTGTATAAAATTTCTACGCAGTTTGTAACTAGATTTTTATTGTTGTCTTGCGTGCATAAGTTTTCATAGCAAACCACGGCCATACTTGGCCAGCCGCTCCAAGTAGACCACTTTCATCTAAGACTTCGGCTCTGTATCCGTTAAACCACGTCATTCAATTCCTTGATCACCTTATATGGCCCTTCCCAGCGGGTTTGAAGTTTGGGAAACAGTACTTTCTTTCATTGTGGGTTAAATAATAGAGCCAGTTGCCCTTATGTAACTCCTTCCATATTTGCTGCTCGATGATACCTGGCTTTCATATTGTCGCTGGATATTTAAATGCGACTGCGGACAAACTAATGAAGCTCGAGCAGGTTTTCTTATATCTGAGGAACATTTACATTATCGTCGTGTGCAGGAATCGGTTTAACGCCAAATTCTTAATCGCCTGATGGTTTTAGCTCTGCCCCAAACAAGATTTTTGCTGGACTGTATGATGTTGAATCATGGATAGCTAATCGGTATCCCAGAAGAAACTTTGGCATATGCTCATCACAATCTTTTTGGTCTGCACTGAATTGAGACATTCTTTCATGGTGCAGTTGAATCTTTCTATCATGCCATCAGACTGTGGATGCAGTGATGTCGATCTCGTCTTTCTGATCCCATAGATGTCGCACATTTCCTTGAATATGGCTGAATCAAAGTTTCGTCCCTGACAGGAGTGCAGTTCTGTTGGAACACCGTATCGACACACCCAACTGTTCACAAATTGAGATCCATTTTGTTTCGGAAAACGTCTCTAAGGTGTCGTCAATTTTTGGTAGCGGACAACTGTCTTTTTTTGTGATATCATTGAGTTTTCTATAGTCGGCGCAAAATCTGGTGCTGCCATCTTTCTTATTTACTAGTACTATCGGCGAGCTCCATGGACTAGAAGATGGCTCCATTTCGCTAATCAGTTCTTTAACCTCGTTTCGTTTTGCAAGGGGAACAATTCTGGGTGTTTGTTTTATGAGCATCGCTTCTCCAGTATTTATTTCATGTCTCACCACCGCTGCTCTACCTTGGCTTTTGTTATTTAGGGTGAAGACGACCGTATGTTTTCTTAGCAACTACTTCGTTTTATTTCTGTCGGGTGCTTTTAGTTCTGCTACCCATTTATCCACCTAATCCGTTAGCAAATCCCGCTCTTTAGCTGTTATTTTGGAGTATACTGAATATGTCGCACAAATAAATTTGGCTCCTGCCGACTCACATCGACTGATTTCAGCATTTTCACCAATCGTCTTTTCGCTGCTGGACAGATTTAGTACTCTCACAGGGACTTTCCCATTGTTGCAGCTTTTCACAAGAGCTTTAACTGTTATGACATCATTCCTTACGTCTTCTGGTTTTACCACCCACAACCGGCTGTCCACACAATCTGCCTCCACACGTTCCCAAACTATAGTTCCCGCCATAGATGGTAATTTTTGGCTTTCGACGGTAAAATTTCCTTACTGCCTCCCTGTTCTGACATCCAACATTTAAGGGGATCTCCACGTTGTGCCAGATCATTATCTGCTGCCCCATATCCAGATTAATACCGTGAGCTATCATGAAGTCTGCACCGATAATAACGTCATTCACTACATCAGTGGACCTTATTACGGACTGATATGCTCCTGTGTCTATAGTGAGGACTTGCTTATTTCCGTTGATGGAAATGTAGATTGCGGAGCCATCAATTGTATCCCTCAGTGCTAGCTCGTTTTAGTTTAACAGTGACTCGTCTGATTCGGTGTTGTTTGCTCGTTTGTTGTCGCTTTGAGGTGAAGCAGATCTTGACCTTTTCTTAAGAGATCTGCAGTTGCGCTGAAAATGTCCGATCTTACCGCAGCTAAAGCATTTCGCACGCTTTACTTCTTTCTTCCAGTAGCTGCTTAAGCATTTCTTTTATCTCGCTTCTTTTGTCTTCGCAACTTTCCTTATCAGTCTCAAGACGTCGTACCTTGTAAACTTCTGGCTTTGAGATAACTTTAGGCGGTCTCATATTTAATATGTGGATCCCTTATGCCATTCACAAATGCTTAAATTTTAAACTCATCCAGGAATGGATGATGTTCATCTGGATAAGTAAGCTGCATCAAACGAATATTTCTGATATTTCTTGAAATTTCTTGTTTACCTCACTTACAAGTTTTGCACCGTTGGCTCTAGAGCTCTCTTGAACGATATCTATAAGTTATTTATTTATGGCATTGAGCACTGTTGCCTCTAGAGCTTTCTTGAATGACATCAAGAAGTTTGTTACTTATGGCATAAATTTTTGCTTTCTTGAATCGCCGCAAGTATTGCATCCAAGGTTATATTTGTGTTTGCTGGTGGGTTACATAGCTCTGTCTCTTCTTTGTCTCAGAATTCGTATGTCCCAATATCGATGTCATGCTGATTAAATTCATCAATCAACCTCCGTTGCAATTCCGCCTTACTTCCCGTTGTTGGCAGATCCAACTTATACAGCTCCTTCTTTAGCTGCTCAACTTTCAGTTCTTCTAACTTCATTGTAGTTGATTTACTTTATTGCAATTTCTCTTATGACACCAGTTGTTAGGTTCATACCTTTTTTAAACGTTTTGTTGTGAGTTCTTCATTGCAAAATAAATAACACCACTTTTTAGAGTTTTTAAATTATAACCAAGTTTATTTACTTTAACTACACTACAGAACAATTTACTTAAGATCCACGTCTTCACTTCACGGGGTTTATTTTTACACTGTCTGACTATCCACTCAGTCGCTGCCCTTTTATACTTGTCCATTAAAAATCTAGAAAATTTAAGAATCTTCTACTCCCTTTGTATCACATTATGTTGTAGTATGTTGTTTATTCCATGTATAGGCGCGTCTGTATTGTATTTTTGTTTTTATACTGATAAACGACGATCCATTGATTCAATTAGTTTATCAATGGCGTCCTTTAAAAGTTTGTCATTCACTCAGCACAACATTGCATAAGTCGTCTTTCGTGTGTAATTATGGGCTCTTATTTTCAGGCATGTTCTTGACTTCAAATCACGTGCAGTTTTAAAATCACACTTGTTTTTATGCTGTTCTGTAAATCACATTGTTTATGTATTTTTCAATGCGATATTACTTTCCTGAAAGCACAAGAAAACAGCTGATTTGCTTGACAAGAAAATTGAAAAAAAGGTGCCCTTACAATTTCCTTAGTTTTTTAGTGTTTCTTTTCAGTAAAAAGTAGTTATACAACAAAATTAATAAGAACGCATATTGATTGAATTATTTAAGTAATTTATTTTACAGTTTTCATTGTAATAGTAGCAAAATGTGGTTTCAAATTGAAAGTGGCATACCTAAACCATTTCTTGTGCTTTCAGTTTCATTATATGTGGTTTTCAGAACAGACCTGTTTATTTACAATTTCCCATAGATTTTTTATGGGATTGAGATCTGGGGACTGGGCAGGACTTCAAAACACATACCTCGTTGGATCGTAACCAGTTACAACTCTGGAGTGGCATGTTCTCCTAAACCTATCATTGTGTCCTTTATAACATGAAATGGACCCATTCCCTGCTCAGAGAAACAAACCCACACCATAACATTGTCACCCTCAAACTTTACAATTTTGCAAGTATACTTTGGATCCAGTCTTTCCTTTTGGCCGTCTTACAAAAAGTCTTCAATCATTCCCCCTTAAATTTTACGGAAAATAGGACAGCATTCCAAGGCTCTCTAGACCAATTGATGTGGTCTTTGGCAAATTTCAAACGAGCAGTGCGGTGGTTTTGAGATATTAGAAGTTTTTTTGCAGGACGATAACAACCAAGACCAACTCTTCGCCTGCTCTATGGCTAATTGTTCGTGACCTAATATCCAATCCCAGAATATTCTTAACTTCTCTTACTCCAATTTTCGGGTCTTTTTTAAACTCTATTGCTCTTAACTTATCTTTTAGGTTTACGTGGTCTTCCTCCTGAATGTAGTGTTTTCACAGTACCTGTTTTCCGAAATTTCTTGATAACTTTAGAAACCACTGATTTTGATTCATTGAATATTTGTCGCAAATATTTTTTGTTTTAATCCAGTATAAAATTCATTTACTTTGATTATTAAATCTTTGCTGACCTTAACTCTAACCATTTTGTATTAGGTATCACAAACTATACACAGACGCGACACGACGCGCTATATATACTTTATGTTATCCATCTCTTTTTCTCATAAGTTTGAATCGCTAATTTTGTTTTGATTATATGTTTCTAGTGCAAAAAGGAATTAAACGTTTTTTACGTGAACAAATGAGGGTAAGTTTTTTGTAATCATTACAAAATTTTTTAAAAATAATTCAATATTTTATAATTTATTTATAGGATAAGGCTGTTAAAAGGCTAAAAAATTATTAGCAAATAACATGTAAGTATGCAACCTGTATAAATGCTAATTAATATGTTTATTAATGTTAACACTTTTTTTTAAATTTTAGGAGTCACAGATGCATTAAAGGATGTCCGCCTGGCGAAAAGATTCATAGCTTTCCCAAGGATTCTAAAAGATAAGCTAATTATTTAAATTATGTGAATGTGTGTGTGTATATTAAGAGATTAAGATTCTTTGGGATGGTGACTTGAATTGTAAAATTGTCGCTGCAAAGGCAACTAATTATATGAAGAGGAATAAAAAATATAAGGTAGAAAAAAATCTTAGATCGCAGGAATGCATCTTTTTGGCTTTTCATTATATCTTTATTTAAGAAATAATCTACGTTAATTGTGCTATTTAAATATAAATATTTTATGATCTTCTCATAAAATATTTACTATTCGGCAATTAACGTAGATGAAGTTATGATTCCAAATAATAAATTGATTTATTGGTAATTGTAAATTAAAGTAAAATCATGTTTTTTTTTTTTAATTTTTAGATGCATAGAAGGAACGTTGCCGGTTTGCAAAAAGTTGATGTATATTTACATTTACTCTTTATTATCTTTATCCTTATAAAAATAAATGCTAAATTAAATCTTTTTCATTCCGGTAGAATCTTTTCTAAAATTCAAAATCAATAATTAGTTAATTATTGAATAAGTTTGAATTAGTTATTAACCTGTAATACTCTTTACGTTTTTTACTAGTTCATAAGGACTAGTGGAAATTCTGGCATAACTGGTGTTATGATTCATGTGTTAGGAAAAGTAAATTTGATAGCCCTTATCAGCAACATTTGACATGTTTTATCGATTTTTAGCCCATACAGGTAGACCGCTCCCTTGCACACTTGGGTTTTCACTGATTCTTTGCCCAAATAGAATATCTTCTAAAATTAAAAATCAATTATTTGTTAATTATGTAATAAGTTCAATTTAGTTTTTTACCGTGATGGTGTCTGCTTAGACTGTGACAGCAAGTTTTTGTTTTGGTTAATTTGGCAGTATTATATTATTGAAGAGAATTTACAACAGTAACCCTTTATAATGTGTGCGGCTGCTTAGGTTAAGGTGGCTGTGATTGCAAACTGCTGATTGGATTCCTGTTTTAGGAAAAGTAAATTTGCTTGCACTCATCATTTGTAAGTTCCGCTTCAAACACATAATTATTAGCTTCTGTAAGTTCAGTCAAATTGTGTACTGAGGACTATTTAAGAATAATTTCACCAGGCTTTTTTTAATTTTTCTTTTATATTGTTTGTTAAAACACACTATATTTCCGCCACAGTGCATCATTTCTGCGTAAATAAAATACTGCATGATTGGTGATATTTTTACTTTTAAATAAGAGTTATTTTTGATTGTTATATTTTTAGATAGAAAATAAGAGTTATTTTTAATATTTATTTTTTTAAATGGAAAATAAAAGTTGTTTTTGATTTTTATATTTTTATATCAATAATAAAAATCAATTCAAAATTCGTGACATAGGTAATATGTTTATTAATCTTTGTTACGTATTAAAGTAAAAATAAAGTTCACAGTTATAATAACAACAAAATGTGTGTAACAAAGTTTCTAAATTAAGCTGCGTATTGCCCTTGAACGCTATTATTTGTTCTTTCATTTTTGTTGTTGTTATTGTTAGCGTAATCTTATTGTTGTTTTTTAATTTATTAATTACAAAGCAAATTGTATGTTAAGTGATAACATTCAATCGCGAGGGAGAAGTGTGACAAGAACTGCTTATTTATAAAAGTAAAAATTTTACATAATTTGATAATGGGAAGAAAACGGAATATATACATACGTGATTTCTATATTATTGTTAGCTCCAATGGAGAATGTAAAATTTTTTAAAAAAATTGAGTGCGATATGTTTAACTAATCTGAAAAGGCATTTACAAAAGGACCATAGTGAGGAATATGATGAAAAAAGGGATAAAATAGAAAGCAGTGATACATGCGAAAATAATAAAAAAATTAAATTCACTATTGAAATGTTCGTGAATGAAGTTGTTTATGCTTGTATTACTTTGCTAACCAAACAATGAGTGTCCTTGTCATTTTTTGATAGTGATTCATTTAATACATTAACAAAACCAATATTTGATGGTCTTCATATTCCAAAAATAAATTCTATAAATATTTTACAACATTTGGAAGATAAATTGCAAAATAATATAAAAACTATAACAACAAAAAAATAGTTTGCATAAAAATGGATACAGCTACTCTCCATGATCGTGCTATTTTGGGCATAAATCTGCAAATAATCTCATTCAAAACTCTTCAAATATTTACACTGGCCATGCTTGAATTGAAGCAGAAACATACTGCACAATATTTAACGACTCAAGTTGAAAATGTTTTGAAAAGTTTCAATATATATAAGGCGCAAGTTTATGCAAATAACCACGTATAATGGCAGAAATATGGTGAAAGCGGTGATGCTGTTATCATTGCAAATGATGACGAAGAAAGTGACAGTGAAAAGTAAGGACAATTACGAAAGTATATTAGATAATGTAAGATTCAAAAATATTATTTCTATTAAATGTGCTGCCCACACATTGCAGTTAGCTGTTAAAGATTTTTTAGTTAGCTTAAATACAAATGTAGTACATAAGTCACGGAAAAGTGTAAAATATTTGAGAACACCTGCATATCGGTAAGTTATGTCCTCAAACTATGCATGTGCAAAATGTGTGTTTGTTAAATTTTTAATTTTATTCCAGACATAGTATAAAAAGTAGCCAAAACCTCAAACCAATAATCGACGTACCAACACGTTGGAGCTCCACTTATAATAAGTTGAAGCGACTGCTAGACCTAACAGAATTTTGCTGTGAACATTTGCCATCATCTGGGCAGCTCCAAATACATAAGTGGATGTAACTAGAACAAATTCTACAGGCTCTAGAACCAGTAAATATTCTGACGCTGAATCTACAAAAATCTAATTTACTCTTCGGAGATTTTTATAAAAATTGGCTAGAGCTAATTTTTACTCTAAAAGGCTTGAATACTGAGTGACCAGGCAACTTCTGGATCACGTCGAAAAAAGGCAAACAAAGTTGCTTGAATGCGATATTCTGCTAAAAATCATATACAAAAATTGTACTCCAGTTAGTAAAAGTGGTGAGCTAAAACAATAAATTTAAAATAATTTATAATATATTTTTAAAATTTTCTTACGTGTATTTAGCATTACACTGAAACAGCGATTTTCCTGCGGCACGCCACCTGTTGAATAAAACTTATTTGTAATAGATGAAAGCTCCGTTGCAAGCTCTCGATCTGTTTCATCAGACGGTTTAAGGTCAATGGAGATGAATTATTCGTCTTCGGACGACGATGATACTCCTACGACAATAAATGACAGCGTCCGCAAAGCTTATTTTGAAATAGACAATAACAAAGAAAAGCGTTTCTGCTAATTTATTGGAATATTGGGAGAGCAAAAAATTTGTGTTTCCATGGCTTCGAAAACTAGCTTTAACTGTTCATTCTGTACCTGCCACTCAAGTCAGTGTCAAAAAGTCATTTTCAGCACACAGATTAATATTGAGAAATTTGAGATATTGATGTTTTTGATTTACGTCTGCACCGACTAGGTAGTCATAATCAGATGGTGGTCAAACCACTTTGAATGATTTGCAAACGTCATTCACGCCCTAGGAGGCCATCGAATACGTATATCCTCCGGTCACTCCTAGTAGCAATTTCGAAAGCCCGAAGTAGGCCGCAGCCTTCACTCCGTGCGAAAGAGTTGGAGACTTTCCAACTCCTGGTCCAGAACGCATGAAGCTTAATATAGTTAAGAACACGACGGCATTCACATTCACTGGACCTGAACCATTCATTGTGTTCATTTTGAATGATCCGACCCACAAACTATCACGAGGGTCTCGAAACCACAACCACCACGATACTCCCATATAGGGGCCAACCTCAATAACCAGTCAGAGAACAGCTAAATGTCTCAAGAGACAAATAGTGAACTCTGCGGGTGTACTGATTCCCGTGGAAATATGTCGATTGTCCAGGTGACACCTTGTCCAGGTGAGGGGCCTGGGCTCCCTTTTACCCCGCAAGACACCAATCTAAATGGAATAGTATGTTCCAAAAAGACTATAATTTGCCCCCGGGGGGAGATTTGAGATATAATTATCTGAGGAACATTTAAAATCAATTATGATGGTAAAATTGAACACCTGAGAACGATCTCTTATAACTGACTTGAATGGCAGCCAAAACTTATAAACTATTTTTGTGTATTCATGCTTTTATAGCTGATAATGTATAAGTCACATAATATATTATATTTATATAGAAATTTGAATGAAGCAGCATATTATAATACATACGAAATCAACAAATAAATAAAAGTTTTGAATTGATTTTTATTATTGATATAAAAATATAAAAATCAAAAATAACTTTTATTTTTCATTTAAAAAAATAAAAATCAAAAATTTTAAAATCATGCAATATGTTGGATGCATTTCGCCTAAAAATCATGATGGTGTAATTAAAAGTTTTCTACAATGTTATGTGGAGACGACTAATGACGGACTTAAGAAGCGGCAACACTTGCTGAAGTGCAACGCTGCATGATTTGACAAGTGACTTAAGCGGACGAGTAACAAGTAGACGATAGAACGCGTGACAATGACCAACAGTTGAATTTGGACAGCCAGAGATAAAGTACAATTACCTATTTACTTTCTTTTAAATAAATATTTTTACTATTATAATAAAAAGAAATAGTGTTTTCATTATAAAACTCTACATTTTTGGGGGCTCAACCAAGATTTTGCTAAAAGGTTTAAATGTTCGAAAGTGTGTTAAGATTTTTGAGTGAAATAAAATACATATAAGTGAACTTTTGAAGAAATTAAATTTAGAGAAGAGACTTGTTCAACCGTATTTAAAATATGTTAAAAAAAACTCTGAGTGCAAAAATAAAGGAATTGAAGGACAAACTGAGTGTTTGAGAAGAAGCTGTATTTGTATTTTTATGTGTGTGAAGGAGAAAACATCAATTTTCTACATTTAACATTTTAACATTAACTGTCGAAGAATTGAGAGAAAAGTTGACAGAGATAGGGTTGGTGACAACTGGACGAAAGGCCGAACTACAACAGAGACTTTTAGAATATTTTGGTTTGAATGTAGGTGATTTAGGTTCGGAGTATGGCGATGCTGCGTCAATCAGAAGACTTGGTGATGTCAATGTAGAAAGAAGTATATTCACATTAAGAGATATAGAAGATTCTTTAACCTCATTTTGTGGCCCGACAATATTGAGATAAATAACTGGGTAGAAGATTTTGAAGACAGTGCTGAGGCAGTTGGTTAGAATCAGTTGCAAAGTTGCTAAACAACTTTTGAGAGGTGCAGCCAAAATGTTTATTCGTACCCAGCCAGGTATAAGGAATTTGAGTTCTTTAAAGGATGCTTTAGTAAGAGAATTTGGGAATAAACTTGCTGCTATAGACATTCACCGAATGCTGAAGGACCGTAAAAAAAGAATAACGAGAGAATATCTGTATACCTTAATGGAAATTAGTAAACCAATAAAACTTTACCAGGAGAGTTTAATACAATATTTTGTTGAGGGCAAACCTGATTCAAAGTTTGGGAAAAGCATATTGTATCAAGCTAAGGACATTGATGATTTGAAAGAAAAAATGAAAACTTACGAAAGAATTAGGGGACACACTCAGCAGGCATTAACCTCAAAGGCATTCGATTCAAGTAGGGTAAATCAGGAGCAACCTACTACAAGTACGAAAAAAAATGTTATAAATGTGGGCCAAATACTGTAAATCGCAAACTTTCAAATGTTTTAAGTGTAGGAAATCCGGTCACAAATCCTTTGAATGTATTGAGCAACCTCACGTAAAAATAGAGAAAACGAAATCTTGTATGGTTAAATCTTTCGAGGAGCTGAAATTAAAAATTTAACTACATCCTATAGACGAAGAAAAGAAGAAGAGTCACCCATTAGTATGAAAATAATTCTTTCTGACAATGTCCCAATTTTTCAAAGACCCCGACGGTTATCGTACCATGATCAACGTTTTGTCGAGGAACAAGTTGACGAGTGGCTTTGTGATGATATTATTCGTTCTAGTGCATCTGAGTATGCTTCACCCATCGTGGTAGTACTGAAGAAAAATGGAAAAAAAAAGATTATGTTGCGATTATCGAAAATTAAATGAAAAGATCATGAGAGACAATTTCCCAATGGTGTTAATTGACGACGTATTGCACAAATTACAATCCGCTGAGATTTTTACTACACTTGTTGAAGAGGAATCTCGTAAATATACTTCATTTGTCACCCATAATGGTCAATATGAAATTTTGTATGTGCCAACTTTGCCACTATCGCAAAATCACTGTCAGACTTATTAAAAAAGGGGTAGTTCATTTGTTTTCGGAGATTCACAAATGATTGCATTTAACCAGTTAAAATCGTGTTTAACAAGTTCTCCTGTGTTGGGATTGTATAATTAAAAGGCGACGACTGAGGTTCACACAGATGCAAGCATGTACGGTTACGGCGCGGTGTTACTTCAAACTGATGCGGAATATCAGCAATTTCATCCAGTAGAGCCATGAGCCGGAAAACGACAAGTGTGCAGGAAAAATACCATTCGTATGAACTAGAACTACTAGCAATTATCGAAGCCTTGAAGAAGTGGAGAATCTTCCTGATTGGGAAAAAATTTAAAATAGTGACAGAATGTAATGCTTTTGTCATGACAATTAAAAAGAAAGATGTTCCCATTAGAGTCTCCAGATGGGCTATGTTTCTACAGCAGTTTGACTATACCATAGAACATAGATCGGGGAATAAAATTAAACGTGTGGATGCACTTAGCAGAGTTTCGTGTCTGTTAGTTGAAGAATTAAACATCGAATAAAAGCAGCTCAGTTGGAAGACCAATGGGTAAAAGCTGTCAGAAAGTTGGTTGAGAAGGAGAGCTACGATGATTTTTACTTAAAATATGACTTGCTATACAAGGAACAAAATATAGAATTACTAGTGATACCAGCTGTGATGGAGGAGGAGATAATTAAGATAGCACATAGGCAAGGTCATTACGGTATGAAGAAGACCAAGGAGTTGGTAGATAGGGAATTTTTTATACCAAATATTACGCCCAAGGTTAATAACGTTGTACGTAGCTGCATAGAGTGCATAATTAGCGAAGCCAAAGTTGGCAAGATGGAAGGATTTTTAAACTCGATCGATAAATCGTACAAACCATTAAGAACTTACCATGTAGATCATATCGGTCCTATGCAGCTAACGCGGAAGCGGTAAAATTATATCTTAGTTGTTGTTGATTCATTTTCAAAATTCGTGTGGTTATATCCTACAAGGAGTACCGGTTCGGAGGAAGTAATTGATAGATTAAAAAGACAATCAGCGATTTTCGGTAACCCAGAAAGGATTGTTTCCGATCGAGGAACTGCCTTCACATCGAACTTATTTACAGAATATGCGTGCAACAGAATATTCATCACTTGCTGATTGCAACCGGAGTTACCAGAGGCAACGGTCAGGTTGAAAGAATTAATAAAATCGTATTGTGATTGCTCTCAAAATTATGTGCGGAAGATCCTCAACAGTGGTATAAACATGTTGAAAAAGTGCAACAGTGTATCAATCATATACCACCTCGAAGTACTAAGTTTTCACGCGTTAGAATATTAACTGGCGTAGAAATGAAAGTTGAAACACATGAAGATTTAAGAGAACTTATTAGCGATTATGATGTAAGTGAACTAAATAAGGAAAGAGATGAAGTACGTAGGATCGCAAAGGAAAATATAGCGAAGATCCAGTCAGAAAATAGACGCAATTTTAATAAAAAAAGAATACAAGCAACCAAGTATAACATCAACGATCTTGTAGCAATAAAACGAACACAATTCGGACCAGGGCTGAAATTAAAACCTAAATATTTTGGACCTTACAAAATAGTTGGACGTCTTCATCATGATCGCTATGAAGTTGAAAAGGTCGGTAATGGTGAAGGACCTATAAGAACTAAAACAGTCGCAGAATATATACAGCCCAATCACGAATATTCCCTAAGAATTTCTTTCTCGCGGAAAATAATTTTCTCGAGAAAAAATTCCTCGAATCACTAATTCCGCGGGAACAAAAAACATTAAAAAGTGGCATCATTGAGTTTTATAACCAACTGTTTTGTTTATATACATTTATTTTTCCTTTTTTTTTGTAACTTAAGATTTTTTATTTATTTACAAGCGTTCATCGGAGAATTTTGTTTTTAATTAAATAAATTAGCCTATAAAAAGAAAAATATAAACTTTTGCTTTTTTTTTCAAAAATTTTTGGAGTGCCTCTTTGCTACCTTTAAAAAACCCGCACGCTATATCTGCGTTTGCTTCCATTATGGTAAGCAAATGCTGCATTTGCTGTTAATTTGTGTTTTTTGACCTAAAAACAAAAATTATAAAACTAAAAAAAAAATTTAAAAACCAAACATTGCTTACAATTTTGTGCAAACTCCCTTCTATATAGCAGGTGGAAAAAAACTTGAAAAAGAGCAATGTTTTCTCCCTATTTTTCATTAATGACACCTACTTTTTTCTCCGCCGAATTTTTTTCTCTTCCCAGTTGAAAAAAAGGGAAAATATTTATTCATAATAGTAGGAAAGGGAAAAGGGAGAAAACTCACGCGGAATTTTTATTCATGATTGGGCTGATAAAGTGTTGGAATGCAAAGCAGGACGGTCGAATCTGGGGACGACTAATGACGGACTTAAGACAAGAAGCGGCAACACTTACTGAAGTGCAACGCTGCATAGTTTGACGAGTGACCTAAACGGACGAATAACAAGTAGACGATAGAACGCGTGACAATGATCAACAGTTGAATTTGGACAGCCGAGAGATAAAGAACAATTACCTATTTACTTTCTTTTAAATAAATATTTTTACTATTATAATAAAAAGAAACAGTGTTTCATTATAAAACTCTACATTTATGAATGATTTATTTTTTAAAAAATTGAAAAATAACTCTTATTTCCGGTCCCTACTTTAATTCACACATAAAACCATCCATTTAATTCAACCATAAAGCCAAAATCATGTTTTCACTTAATTTAATCATTTATTAATACAAATTTAAGAATTAAAATATATTTTTGTGGAAAAATTATGTAATCATTGTTTTTTTTTCGCGGTTTTGTTTTGTTTGTTTTCCCATTTTCTTAAAAAAACACTATAGTTGTCCCTATCTTGAGAAGTTTGAGAAAACTTGATTTAATTTTTTCTATGTGCCAGTTTCTTCATGTCTGCTTGGACTGTGATTGGTATGTAACCAGGACCGATTGTAAAATATTTGAATAAATGAATTATAAAACCAATAACTTTTAAAACAACGTTATATATTCACCATCATCGGGAATCTCCCATGAAATTTTTGTTCCCATGGAATTTTCATTTCCCTCGAAGGGAAAAATGGTATTGTGAATCTCCCATGAAAATTATTCCCGCTATTAGTTCTTAGTGAATGCAAAAAAAGAAAGAAGTTTAAAAAATAAAAAAATCAGACATATTTGTTAATTTATGAAAAAATGTTTAGGATCGGTGCATTAATTTTAGTTCAGGAAGAAGAATCCAGAGAACAGCGTATTGTTCGTAGACGATTGCGGGATGAATCCAACCCATTGGAACTACCCGATACGTTGTAAATTATAATTACCTTAACAAATTTAAGTTCTCTAATAACTTTTGTATTAGATTTATTCAACATTATACAGTAAACAAAGCGGCTTTTGCATATATTCTGGAAGTGCTTGACCGTAACCCACCATCAACAAAAAAATCATTTGACATTACTACACTAAATAAACTTTGCTCTTGTCTGCGGTTCTTTGCAGAAGGTGGATATCAGAAAGGTGTAGCCAGAGATTACGAAGTTGTGGGATGTATCGATGGAACTCACATCAATATTATAGCACCAATAGAAAATAAACACTTGCACTACAATCGAAAAGGATTCTATAGCTTGAATGCGGCACTTGTAAGTTTTAATTTATTTTTGTTTGTACATTTAAGTTGTTTTTGGTGACGACTTTTAATTTTTTTTGCAGATATGTGATAGCCAAATGAAAATTAGATTTGTAGATGCCACACATCCAGGAGCCTATCACGATTCATTTGTGTGGAATTCAAGTCCCTATAGAAGTGTCATGGAGCAAAATTATTTACAAAAAGGACACCGAGTATGGCAAACAAATACACACTTATATAAGCAGCTGTATGTATGTACATAAGTAAAATAAACTTGTTATAAATATTTTGTAGGTGACGCCGCATATCCTCTATAGCCATGGTTGTTAACGCCATACAGAACTGCGACATCGGGCTCTGTTGAACAAAAGTTTAACGATGTACAATCCAAATGCAGGAATATTGTAGAGAGAACAATTGGCGTTTTAAAAGGCAGATGGAGGTGTTTACTTGGCGCTAGAGAACTTCATTATGAGCCAAAGAAAGCAGTCAAAATCACAAATGTTTGCGTAGCGTTGCACAATATTTGCATAGCATATAAATGCGGAAGTAATATTAATGCAACAGAAGTCTCTAACCAAATTGAAGTCCCTCCAGCGGCTTATATAAATTCAACCGAACAGGAAAGGTATATGGCTGCTGCTCAAAGAATTACAATAATATTGCAAATTCATTATGAAAAAAATACAAAAATAATAAAAAAAATAAATAATTAAAAATTAACATTCTAATTAATAACTAATTCATATATTTATGTATGTACATATATAAGCATTTATTAAAATATTAAATTTAAAAAAAAATAAGGAAATAAAGACAATTCAGGTTTATACTTTTTAGAGATCCGTTACAGAATTAAAAAAAAAACAATAATAAAATAAGAATTCAGCACTTATTGCTAACAAAATAACTATTTTTTATTTATTTTTTTTTTTGTTGACATTGGATGGGCGATGACAAATTTTGTCAACTCGCATTGCATAGTTAATATGTATTGGTACTCATTTGATATTCTAAGTGGTCCTACGGTGTCAATTGAAATCAATTCAAAACTATTATTTGGGGTGTCTGTCAATGTAAGTGGTTCCTTAATGTGTTTGTTTGTTTATTTTTGTTACAAGTGTCGCAATATGATATGAACTTTTTTACTCATGTTCTTCCAAATGTATCTTTGCTTTGGTTTGATGATTGATTTACGTATTCCCAAGTGGCCTAAGTGTGTGGTATTGTGGAATTCGTTTATTAGTTTATATTTTAGGATATCTTCAATTTGTTTAGGGGCATTATATATTAAAATCTTAAGTTGAGGACTTTCATTATTTATTATTATTCTTGCATATGCTTCTTTTAAATCTTCCTTTGTGTACCCTTTAAATATTCCATCTTTTGTTGATGGTGCTTGTACGAATCAAGGAACTCTAGTAATTTTAGTTCAAACAGTACGTCAGAACTAAATACTATTTTTGTTTTTCCTTTAGTGTCTTTTAGTACTTGTAACTAAAAGACTTATTCGAATAAATAAAATTCAATACCTTTGTGTATGGGTTAATGAATTGTGATTGATTTATTTCCAAAAAGTAATTGTCTTTTATACAATAAAATGACCTTATTAATTGGCATGCATTTATCATAATATTATACAATTATTTGTAAACTATAATTTTGCTGAGACTTAATAAATAATTTTAAATAAGGCGACCTATATAAATAGCTGCATCAGTATCAACCTAAATCATAATAAATAAATTTAATAAACAAAAGAAATTACATTAATAAGCATATTTAAAATAAATTGTAACCTAAATTTGCACAAACACCTTGGATATTGTAAACTTATTTAAATAACAGTGAAAAATAAATAAGAGCAAAGAAAAACTAAGTAAAAATAATAATTAATAATAAAAATAACAATAGTAATCCGTACATCCTCCCCCGCATTTACCAACGGTAAATTAAATGGAGGTATATGTTAAACGTCAATTGTAAAGTTCTGGCGTGGCTGTGGTGTTGGTTTATTGTTGGATTGTTGCAGAGAATTATTCGATGATTGAGCGGCATTAAATTTACGGCGTAATAAGGCAGTAATTAAGAACAGTACTATGACTATCATGCTAATGATTAGAGCTGAGTATGCAACTGTAATGCCGTGGGTTGTAGTTAAGCGATGTTGAAACTCTGATGTTTTTATTGCTTCCAATTTAGATTGTAAAGCCTTTATTTCATTGAGTTGTATTGGCATTTCATCCATTGTCCAAGTATAGTTTGTTGGCTAGAGTTAGATTCAAGTAAAAGATCCGAGATGTTCCCAAGACTAGTATATGATAATCCAGTCATTGTTGATATCGACTGCTGACCTGACATTTGAATGAAGTCGTGCTTAAGAATACAGTCTGGACTAATGGTTAATAATCCAGAGCCTTCTAGATTTAAAGTCGTGATTTCCTTCTTGCAAACTGCAGTGGCATGTGTGATTGATGACGATGTATAGATCCATTGATTCTTGTGCTGTCCATGTTACATTCACCGAAATGCCTTGCAGTAGGTACTGGAATTACACCACGTACTCGCGTGTTAGTCCACCTTTAATTTTCATTAATTTATAGAATTCTAGCAATTCATGTTCAGCTACTGGTAACATTAGTGATTCAGGTAAATGAGTTTTAATTTGTTGTATTTCAGCTTCTAGTTGTGTTGGAGTTAACAGCAACGGGTTGATTTGCCCGTGATGGGTGTCAGTCAATGCCTCTAGAATGCTTGCCTGTATTCTTTGCAGGTTGTTTGCAATTAGTGACAGTTGCATGAATCCCATATTGAACAGGTGTGCAAGCTTAAGCTCATGTATTTCCTCGTTGTGCAGTTCTCCAGATTTTACTAATTGATTTATTGTGGAGTGAAGGCTGTCAAATTTGAATTTAACTGCAGTTAGACCTTGGTTAACGATATTCATGGCTGTCAAATTTGAATTTAACTGCAGTTAGACCTTGGTTAACGATATTCATAGTTGAATTTATAACTGATGTTTGATCCCTTACAAGCTTCAGTATGAATGAGTCATCTTCTTGTAGTTTGGTGATGGTTAATGACATCTCTTCTGCATATTCAGAATCCAGTACACCAAATAGTGAATGAGCGACATTTCCCACAAAATCAATCGCACCTCTCTTTTGTCTTGGTTTGTACAGTAACCTGTTGTCCAAACTTAAGTCCCTTTCAATGTGCTGCAAGTGGTCTATTATGTTAAGACATGATATATTAGACTTCATTTGCCTGCAAAGTTGTGTCAACGATCTGGTGCCATTTATTAAAAAGTCTGTATCAGTCCAGTATGCTGATAGATCATAATACACCACAAGATTCCATTCACTTGTCGATATATACGTTGATCCAATTTCCTCAAAATGAATTCCGAGCCAACCTTGTTGCGTTTGGGTCTTGACCTTCTTCAACAAGGAGTAATGCGAAACGGTGTATCGGTCTCTTACATATTCCAGTGGTGGTTCTGACATCAGCAACCCTAATGAGTCCATCAGTTCCAGGATAGACATTTAATATTCGTCCTAGCGGCCATTTCATTGGAGCCGTGTTGTTTTCCTTAATAATGACCATATCTCCCGGTTTGAGGTTAGACGTTGCAGTTTTCCATTTTTGACGCTGTTGTATTTCATGTAGATATTCGGTGGACCACCTCTTCCAAAATTCGTGCTTGATTTTCGAAACAAGCTCCCACCTTGATACAAGTGACATTTTCCTTGGGTTGGCCGCGTTGTCCACTTGGCACGTAAGAGCTTCGCCAATCAAAAAATGTCCCGGGGTTAATGCTGACATATCGGAGGGATCATTAGACATTGGTGTTAATGGACGAGAGTTCAGTATGGCTTCAATTTCTATGATGACCGTTTCCAATTCTTCATATGTCAGTGAAGCTGTACTTACACTTCGAACGAGTAAAGACTTTGCTGATTTGACAGCTGCTTCCCAAAGTCCTCCGAAATGAGGAGATCTGGGGGGAATAAAATGAAACTGTATTCCCCTTGAGCTACGTGTTGATGTTACAGATTCCTTCCCATTCTCAGAAAATATTGATTCAGAGAGTTCTGATAGCTTGTTGTTGGCACCAACAAAATTTGGTGCGTTATCGCTATAGATGTTTTTTGCCTAATAATTCCTACTAAAACTTGTGGACTACAATGCTTATTTTCTTCGTGCACTGATTTAAATAGAAGCGACACTAGTGTATCATTGTATGGAAGAATCGTTGGGTGTTTAGAATCGTAAGATAAGTTAGATTCTTCTAGTCGGCCGCCTACTCGAATAATGCCTTCGATGTCGATAAAGGGGGTTAAACTGATGATCGAACTAGTTTTCTGAAGCTCTTGCTGATCTTTGAGCTGTTTAAGTTCATTAGCAAAATCGTAACCTTGAATGGCACGGACAATAAATTTCAGTTATGCTTCAAGTTCTTCTGTAGTTAATGCCTTGACTTCTGGTCTTGGTGAATGTTTAGCAGTAGTATTTTTAATGAAGCGCTGGACATATGATATTATTCGCTGTAATTTTTTAAAGGAGCCTTTGTGATCAATGTTGTAGACCAAATTGTCTTCAGTTGCTGTTGATAAGACAATCATCTCACTTTTCTTTCTTTTAAGGTCTGATTTAATTTGTAAATGTGGCCTGAACTCTTAAGGCCAACATTCTTGTCTTCCATGTAGAAATAATGGTCCTAAAAACCATAAGTGACTCTCTGAAAGTGCTTTAGCTGACAACCCTCTTGATAGAATATCTGCAGGATTGTCCTTTGAGGAAACGTGTCGCCATTGTACTGGAGAGGTTAGCGTTTGAATTTTAGATATCCTGTTACCCACAAACGTCGTGAACGGTGATGAATTCGAATTTATCAATGACAATAATCTCAGAGTCTGTCCACAAAAATATTGGTAAATTTATTATTTGCATAACCTTTCGAATACGTTAAAATAATTCTGCTGCCAAAAGTGCTGCACAAAGTTCTAGCCGTGGTAAAGTTTGCCTTTTGATTAGGGACACACGGGATTTCGAACATAGTAGTTTTGTTATTATTCTACCGTCTTTAAATGTAGATCGAACGTGCGCTGCAGCGCCAAAGGCCTTCTCGGAAGCATCAGCAAATATGTGCAATTGAGTGGTTAATGGGACATCACCTTTGAACACATGTCTCGAAATTTGAAGATTGTTTAATGTGCTTAAACTTTCTCGAAACCTTGACCAGGTTGAGCTGAGATTCTCGGGTAAAACTTCGTCTCATGTTAGCTTGACCTGCCATAAGTGTTGAATAAATATCTTTGCCTTTACTACGATGGGGGCCAATAGTCCAAGTGGATCGAAAAGTTTTGCCAAATCAGAACATATAGTGCGCTTGGTGATAACATTTACTGGGTCCACCTTAACTTTGACGCAGAGGTGGTCAAGTTTTGGTAACCATATTAAGCCCAGCGTTTTAATTGGCTCTTTATGACCACTATTGAAGTCAAAATTAACTTCTCGTTGATCTTGTGGAAAGTTCTGAAGAAGTTGACTGTTATTTGCACTGCATTTTCGGCAATTGAATCCATGTTTCTTCAGAATGTGTATTAGTTGTTGTTGAGTTTCGATTGCTGTATTTAAGCTGTTTGATCCCCCAAGACCATCTTCTATGTAAAAATTATTTCTTAGCATTTGAGCTCCTAGTGGATAATCGATTTCATTTTCGAGAGCAATCTGCTGAAGACATCTTGTCGCCAAGTACGGTGCAGCTCGTGTTCCGTATGTGACTGTATTCAGTTGGTAGAATTTTATGGGAGCTGAAGGTTCCTTTCTCCATATAACATCAAGACGACAGGAAATATTCCTGTCGTCTTGATGTACCAAAATTTGTCGATACATTTTCTCAATATCTGTAGTAAAGACAAATCTTGGTAAACGGAATCGAATGAGTATAGAAAACAGATCACTCTGAACTGTCGGGCCCGTGTGCATTAAATGGTTTAGCGAATAACCGGATGATGTTTTTGTGGAAGCATCAAAAACTGTACGAAGTTTTGTAGTTGTACTTTCTGGTTTCACTACACCATGGTGTGGAATGACGTAGTTGGGTGCTGGTATCAACGTCCCTTCAATTTCGGTCATGTGGCCTATCTGCTGATACTCATCCATGAATTTTATGTACTCCTCTCTGGTCAATGGATCCTTCACAAGTCGTCTTTCAAGGGAAAGAAATCGCTTGTAGGCTGTTGCCTTAGAATCTCCCAATGCAGAGGGATCCTCACGAAACGGTAATTTGACAACAAACCGTCCTTCATCATTTGTATGAGTGTTTTGAACGAAAAGTGATTCACATTGTTGTTCGTCTTGGGAGAAACCCACTTCAGTTGACCCATCATCTTCCATTTGCCACAACCTTTCAATGACATGGTTTAGTAGCTCATCGTCGAAATCTTGTAGTTTCCGAGGTAGGACTGCACAAGTTGCATTGTCAATTGCTCCCTGCCCTGGAGAAATTTTTCCACTAATAATCCATCCTAGTGAAGTGTTTAGCAGAATTGGGAGATCATGGGATAAATTTATTTTTTCGGGTTTTACTAGGCTGAAATAGTGCTCTGCGCCTAACAGAAGGTCTATCCTTCCTGGCTGATGAAAACAAGGATCGGCCAAGGCTAATTTCGGGAGTTGCCACTTGGAATAGTTGATATGTTGGCTTGGTTGAGAAGGGATGATACTTGGGATGACAAATACCATAATGCAGTGGTATAGAGCGTGATTTCCGTTGCTACAGAGATTGCATCTGGTCGCTCCTTTAACCACCCCTGCTGCTGTCGATATAATTTTACTTGAAGTATGGGTTGGTTTCTCTCTATGAGTGATGGCCTCGATGGTTTGGAATTGGAATTCCAAGAAGGAAAGAAATTCTTCAATTGTTGGCAGCTCCTTTGGTTTGCTAAGAGACTGCTCGAACCTTATATGTAAGGTACGGTCCAATTTCTTGATTAGGATTTGTATTAACAAAGGGTTTCAATCCTTTGTTACAATCCCGATGTTATTTAATGCCAGTAGGCACTCACGAGTTGTGTCATGCAGTTTCTTGATGGAAGCAGAGATTGCAGTGCACGATGGCTGAGTGATGATCTTCTCGACCAATGTTGCTACGAGAATTCGTTTGTTGTTGTATCGTTCCTGCAACATTGCCCATGCTGAGTCGTAGTTACCTTCTGTGGTTGACAGATGACTAATAAATTTTTCAGCCTCCCCAGTAAGATTGGATTTGAGGTACCACATCTTCTGAACATCAGGGATCGGCTGTTGATGTACCATATGTAGGAACATATCGTAGAATTGTGTCCATTTCTCATATTCCCCATTGAATTTGGGAATTGCTATCTTTGGGAGAGGTACTGCTGATGCCATAACTGTAGAGACCTGGCCACTTGTTGAAGCGGAAGAAACCTTGGTAGGACTCATGACTTGTAGCTTCGTCAAACCGTCAATAACCATTGTACGTACAGTTTCGTAAGCATCTTGATCTAAACCGTTATATAGTGGATTTGAACATTGATCCCATGCTTGATCGTACAATTCTTCTAATTTATGGTATCAATTTTAATGCTATAGAATTGTTGAGGTTCACCACTAGGTAGCTCTGAAAGTCCAATTAACAACTTCTTCAGTGCTGTCAGTCTAGTGGAGAATTTGCCAATTAATCCGTATGACGAATCGGCATTTGATCCACACCCTTCATGACCAGGATGACTTGATGGTTGATCCCTAGACTGTTGCTGAACAGCATGTGGATCATTAAGTTCCTCCTTCTGTAGCCGAGTTACCTCATTTTGGAAAATGCTGAGGTACTCTTGTGCCAATGCCTGTATCTTCTCATAGTGGCTAGTTTTGAAGTAATCTATGTCAGACTGGTCTTCAATAACTAACCGTAGCTTCTCGTCGACTTCCGTAAATTCGTTTAATTCGTCAGACAGACGACGATAACGTTCTTTAAAATAGGCCTTGTTTTTCCTGGCAGCTGGATCCTTTTTGTAGTTGCGAACGATTCGCTGAATGTTTTCACTTACAATGCTCTGTAAGCTGAGAAGTTCTTCTGTTCAAGACATTTCCTGATTTTTGAAGCTACGCCTTGGTTGGTGTGCGAACTTTATTTAAATTGTTCCTTACACAATAAATATGGATGTAACTTCTTCATAATCGAATCTAGTTTCGGAGAATTATCATTACATACTTTATTCTTATTAATCCTATCTCTGGCACATAACTTCTTCATGGTCGAAACTGGTTTCGATGAATTATCCTTATGTCCAATGTGCACAATATTATCTTCAATAATTATATCTTCTTCTTCTATATTTTCTATTCTATTAAACTGCAGTTTCTTCATTTCATTAATGGAGGTGCATTCCCATATGTGAAGTTGATCAGACTTCTGAAAATTGCATTTTCCCACATCGTTCTGTTCTACGCTCGTATTAATATCTTCTTTATTTCTTCTATTAACTTTCTTTTTTTTATATGCCTCATTTTTATTATTTTCATTATTGTTATTTCCCCCTTTATCCTTATTTTCATTATTCTTATTTTTCATTGCCCTTGTTGTTACTAATATTTTACTTGTCTTTTCATCAGTTTCATTTCGTATTATCTGTTTAAGTATATCTGAATTAATTTCTATCCTGGATAGTGCGTCTGCATTAGTATTCATTTTTCCCTTTTTGTATATTATTGTGAAATCATAGTCACATAAATCTAACCTTATTCTTGTCATTTTTGAAGATGGATTTTTGTGTGAGAATAGCGAGATTAGTGGTCTGTTACTATTATTAATTTTCTACCGTACAGGTATGGTCTGAAGTAATTAATACTCCAGTGTATTGCTAATAGTTCCTCTTTTTTGGATTTAAATTGTACTTTTGTAATCTGTCTAAAACTTTAATAAGATATTGATTGTGGTGCTTTAAACTGCATCCAAATACAGTGATGTCGTCTACATACAGAAAAGCTTCGGAATCTGCTATGGTAAGCATTCTTTGAAAGCTATTTGAAGAGATTTTCAGTCCAAATGGGAGTTTCTTAAAGTGGTAATGATTTTGTGGTGTCGAGAATGCAGTTAGATGTCTTCATTGTTTGTCTAATTTTATCTGATGGAAAGAACTAGTCATATTAAGTGTAGAAAACCATTTTGCTCTTCCTAATTTATCCAAAATATCTTCTAATCTTGTTAGAGGAAATTTGTCGTTGACGATTTTGTCATTCAGTTTTCTAAAATCTACTACTACTTCCTTTAGGTACTAAAAGAAGCGGAGAATTATAAGGACTAACGGAAGGTTCTATTATGTCATCATTAAGCATTTGTTGTACTTGTCTGTATGTGAGTGAGGTAGTCTGTAATTTTTTACGTATACAGGTGTGTTGTCTGTTGTTGAAATTTTTTGTTTGTAAAAGTTGTTTACTGTCAATTTTTCGTCTTCTAGGTGAAATGCGTTTTGGTATTTTTTAAAAATGTTTATTAGTTCCGTTTTTGCATAGTCATCATTATTGTCAATTTGTAATTCGGTCGTTATTTTATGAAAACGTTCTTCGTTGTATACGTCATTGTAGTTTAATATTTCGTAGTTTTTCAGTGGGTTAGTTTGTAATTGAATATTGTCTAAGATTACTGTGTCGGTTGTTGTATTTTGAATTTTAATGTGTGTCATTCCATGTTTCGGTGCTATTGAATTACTAAGAAAAATACCTGGTTTTAAATCATTGTTAAATATGACACCAACTTCTTTGAGTTGTAGTTTTAATGCATGAATGATTTGTGTTCTTGGCGGTATGATTATTTGTGACGTATTAAATATTTTTGTTTGCATAGGGAGTGTTATTGTGACGTCATCTTTAAATAAAGACATTGTAAATGTTTCGTAGTCTATTTTGCATAGATATTTTCTTAAGAAGTCTCTTCCTATTATACCGTCAGTTTCTATTGGGAAATTTGAATTTACTAATTGGAATTTGTGTTCGTATGGTTTGTCAGATAATGTTAGGTTTAGTGATATCGTTCCTAATGAGTAAATTTCTTCTTTAGTAATGCCAGTAAATTTACATTTTTCTTTAGGGTTATATTGTTCATTTTCGAAATTTATGTTCATACGACAAAGAGATATGTCGGCTCCGGTATCAATAAGAAATTACGTTGTGTGTTTTTATATGTTGTGTATATGAACTTTGTGTTATTATTGGATACTTTGTGTATTTTTAGTTCTGGCTCTCCGGAATATCCGTGTATTCCTGGCCCATCATGTTCCCCGACTGTATTGTATGTACATTTCTATTGTTACCATATCTGTTTATATTGGTGTGGTTGTTGTTATTATTATTGTTTCTGTTATAATCGTTGTTATTAGAATTGAATCTACTATAGTTGTTGTTGTTAAAATTGTTTCTATTAGGTTTCCTGTTGTTATTACTATGTCTATTTGATTTATTATTAAATCTGTTATTCATGTGTGGATTGATATTTTTATGGTTATGATTTTGTCTGTTATTGTGAAAATTATTGTATCTATTGGAATTGTAGTTGTTATGTTGTTGGCGTGTGTTTATGTTGTTGTATTTGTTATTTTGTTGTTGATGCCATGGTGTTATTTTCTTAAAATGCAATATCGAGTTGTGACCCAGTTTTTGCTCATTCTCCAATTCCAATGCAAGGTCAGATGCTTCTTGTAATGTAGATGGTCTAGCTGCATATACGTTCAATTTAAGGTTTTCATTTAAGCCTTTCTTGAACGATTCTAATGCTAACTTATTTTTGAATCTTATTATGACATTCTTTTCAGCTTCAGTAGCTCTTCTAATCCTAACTTGTTAAAGTTGTCTATATGTAAGTGCTATAATTTTTTCCCTATAAAAGTTCACGGACAATCGCCCCTGGAATAGTGAGTTCAACCTGTATTGTAATTCTGGGATGGTTTTGTTGTCCTTATATCTGGTCTTCAATGTATTAACGAAAGATTCGAAATTTTCAGGTTTTGTATAAGTTCCTAATGCTATTCTGACAGTTGAAGTCAACTTAGCGTGATAGATGTACTGAAGGAAATTAATTTTCGCTGTAACTTAAAGAGTTTTGTTAATGAGTTCGGCTGTTATGAGGAAACTTTCTAATTCCGCAAGATTTTCAGTGAATAAAGGTAAAGCCTTTGAGACAAATTCCAAATTGAAAGATGCCATCTTGTCACTTTGTGTAGTTTTGGTATTATTTAACAGGTATGTTTTCGTAAATACTTTTAAATTCTAATTTTAATGGTACAATTATATTTTTCTTTATCTCATTCAAATATATTTCATTTATTTTCATTAAACATTTGTTATAGAGTTATTTCTATGTTTTAAAATATAATTTTAAAAGTATTTGTTTATCTTAAAAGCTATGTATAAAATAATAATTACAATAATGAGGGTTAAAATGCTTTCTGGTATGGGTTGTGTTAAGGGTCATTCATTTTTGGCATCGCCGTTTTTGACAACGTTTTACTGAATTTCTACTTTGCTTTGGGGTTTTCCCATGTTGATTTCTGGTTTTGTGCCCCAAATTGGTCCTACAATAAGTATATTCTAGACTTGTTTTTATTTAAATGTATATATTAGAAATGCTTTTTATTATTTAAAACATTTATGAATATCTTTATCTTTTTCTGAACTGATTCTAACAGAATTTATTAGTATGGATATAAAATATTGTTATATTCATTAATTCTTATATATTTTTTTATATTTTACATTTATTTTTCTTTAAATATTTTACTTGATTCTTTATATATTTTTACATTTATTTTTCTTTTCGGTATTCATCGCCTTCTTTATTTGTCTCTGCTCTATTGCCGTTGTTGCTGTCGTCAGCTTCTTGTATTCTACGGCTAGTTGTTTTCTCATCTGGAACCTTTTGCCAGCTCGTTTCGTTTTTCTTCTCTGAGGATTTTGTGCTTCTCTTATTTTTTCGTTGTTGCTGTGTTTGGCCTGGCGTCTTCTATACTCCTCAATTCTTATTGCCTTTGGACCTGCTGATAGTGGAAGTGGTGTGTAGGTTGGAGCTGTTGTCGATGTTCCTTGTGGCTCGTATTCTTCTTCTTGTTGCTTCAGATATTTTTCCCAACGGGCGAATATTTCGTCGATCTCTTCTGCCATGTGGTTTTGGTTGTTGTATTTATACGCAGGATTGAGCACTTCCTATTCAGGTTTGCAGGATCTTCCATATTTTTTTTAGGTCGGTTTACAGGATTTTATGAAGGATCAGTTTGGTATGCAGGATCAGTTTCGTCCGGAACGCAGGATCGCCATGTAATGTTATAGTTTATGGGGGGCAGGATAAATGATAACAAAAACGAAAAACAGAAAAGAGTCCTATAGCCCATATATTTATATTTAAGCAGCTGTTTGGGGGTTTAGCTTGAAAACAAGCGTTTTGATAAACAGCCCAATATGAAGTTTTAAAATAATAAACAAAGGCAGTTGTTGCCGTTTTGAGTTTTCTAATTTAAATCTTTTTATATCTAATTTACATTTT
Organism: Trichopoda pennipes; assembly: GCA_030448955.1. Taxonomy (NCBI): domain Eukaryota; kingdom Metazoa; phylum Arthropoda; class Insecta; order Diptera; family Tachinidae; genus Trichopoda; species Trichopoda pennipes. The sequence continues at coordinate 3,623,928 of JASKUP010000004.1, read as the reverse complement.
CTACTTAGCCCTTCTAACTTATTATAACTTATTGCTAATACATATTTGTCTCACTTCAATAACATATTGATTCATTGGTTCATGTGACGAATCAAATGCATGATAAATAAAAATACTCAAATAAATATGACACCTAAAAGTGTGTCACTCATTTGTGTCATAGATCGATTGCATTTGAGTCAACACATGTTGTACTTTGGTAAGTGGTTGTCTGGTGTGTTTATGTGTTACAGTACACATATTGTGGTACACTACACTATCAATTTAGTATTTTTTTTCTACTTTATCTGCAACTTCTTTTTTGCGAAGGTTTTCGATAACTAAATTGGAGCTGCAGCTCTTTTATATTTTTAGATTTTAAATCGTTGTTTTTTCTACGGCACGATAAACCCTTGTCATCATAATTTCAATTTCTTTATGTTTTTGAAGTGACTCGCTCAATTCTACGAATTTGGAGCACAAGTTTTCCTGAGATTTTAACTCTTCTGCTATAAGTTAAGCAGTTGTAAATTTTTCGTTTGAGTCAATTCTTCTTCGCTTTGTGGGTAAAGCCTTTTTGTCGCTGTCAGAAGTGTTGAACAGGAGGGCACTTCGGAGCTTACTTTATCATGAATTTCGTGGGAAATTGTCGCTGCTTCATTTTTATTGCCTTCAAAAATATTTTTTGGCAAACCAAAGCTGAAGCATTTTTCTAAGCCTTCTACAGACTCTTTCATTCCTCGACAGCCGACAAACTTAGTTTGGTTTGGGCCACCTCCTGTTCCCCGTTGGCTTTTCAAATTAGCGGCAGCTTTTGACCGAACATATCTTTTTTGGTCTATCCATACCTAAAAAAAAAGTTTATACATATATATGTATAAAAATGTACAATATTTAAAGTAAAACTACATTTTTCCATTCAAATACTCCATTTATAGAATGGGTCGGTTATTTTGCACCCTATTGAGAAGGATGTCGCTATGCTCTTTATTAATCGATTTAGACCTAAAAAATAACTTTCAATAATCTAAATATTAAAAACAAAAATTACTTACATTTTTTATCCTGTTCCCTAGAGAAAAGAAAGTGAAGGAAATTATTCAGAAAAGGGAAAAAACAAATTTAAAAAAGACGTTCACGATAGGCGATTTTTTTTAATGTGAACAATTTTGTGCATGTTATTCCCCGCTGAATTACATTTTATAATAAGGGAACACATTTCATGGGAAAAATTATTCACGATTGCAATTTAGGGGAAATATTTCGAGGGAAAAACTGTTCACGATAGGGGTGATTATGTACTCTGCTTTAATTTCTAATCAATACATTTTGTTTTAGTAGTTAGTGTTATTCTAAGAAACTTTTTTAGTTTATTCAGCAATTCATTTCGACTTGTAAAAACGAGTAAATGAATTTTGAGAAAAGTTTCCATGAAATTGTGCAGCACATTTATCTGCTATTTATTTCATGTATCTCATCGGTGGACTCCACCCCATTTTTGGCCCCTATTATGGTTCACAACACATAAGTATTGTGTCGTCTCGGGTACAACACAACTTTATTTCTTTTCTAAATTATGATTCACAACACGTAAATCTTGTGTATGTCGCAGAATTGCTTTTTATGGTAGTCATGTTTTCCATTCAAATCATCGCTGCGCACTAAAAACTGTGAAGGGAAAGAAAAACAAAAAATCCAAGCGAACTAAAATCTATTGTTTGAAAAAACTAATAACAATTATAATAAGCAAGATTATGGACGTTAATGTTGCTTTATTTTATGATGATGAGACGAACAAAAAGTTGTAAGATTTTGATCATAGAAAATTAGATGTCTTAGAATTGAGTTATAGAATTTGCACTTAACATTTGCTGTTAACCGCTTTATTGAAAAGAGCGGATATAGAGTGGCATCCTAAAAAACAATGAGAAAAAGCAAGCAGCTATACATACAATACATACCCACCCCTAAACAAAAATATATTTGACAACCACAAAATACATAAACAAACACAAAATAAATGAGGAGTAAACTTTAAAAATTTGCAAAATTTTATTTAAAACTTTAAAATAATTAAATTAAATTGTATTATTTGAAGGCAAACTGGGTGCATCGGTTGCAGGAAAATAAGCAGAACTCAAAACAAGTTGGTAAGTATTAGCTGCAATTGAAATGTTTATTACTTTGTTAATAATAAAATTTGCTTTTTTTTACAGGCACTTACATAGATGTGGAAATCACTTCTGCGGCTGTGGGAAAACAACAAGAATTACTTTAAATGGTAAGTGTTCCTGAAAATAAAAAGTGAATTACATTCCTATAAAAAATCTGTTTTTGTTTACAGAGCCTTACGTAGATGTGTAATTTATTTGTGTGGCTGGTGGAAAACCACAAGAATAGTACTCTGAATGGTGAGAGTTCCTGAAAATAAAAAGTAAATTACTGGCTGGTGATAAATTATAAGAATTTCCAAAACTATACTAGCCAAACACAGATGGTACTGGATACAAGTTTTGGCTGGAAAAAACAAATCAAAGAACAGCTCTTTTAAGAGCTAACAAATATTTTTAAAAAGAGATAAATTAGAACTTAAAAGTCCTTTTAAGGGCTATAAACTAACTAAAAAAGAGATAAATTCACAAACTTTTTTTACTGATGCAATGATGAAAATCAGCAGAGTTGAACACCAATTGGTAAGTATTATCTGAAAATAGAATATGCATTACCTTTTTACTTACAGGAAATTTATGGAGCCTAAATATTAAAATATTCTTGCAACTTTCAATGCAGTGGCAGAATATTATATGTGAAAAAATATGTAATCAAGCTGGTGGAAAACAACAAGAATTACTTTAAATGGTAAGTGTTCCTGAAAATAAAAAGTGAATTACATTCCTATAAAAAAATCTGTTTTTGTTTACAGAGCCTTACGTAGATGTGCAATTTATTTGTGTGGCAGGAGGAGACTTGCCATTATTAATTCCCATATTTAAACGTTACATTATTCATTCATAAAACGGAAGTGTATTTCTAGTCAATTTAATTTGTAACATTGAATTTGCCCACCACACCTAATATTTACTTATAAGCTGCACGTAATTGAGTAAAATTTTGTGTCGAAAATATTTATTTCAATTATATTTTTATTTTAATAAATCTTCTTAATGAAATAATTAATAAAAAGTATAAAGAATAAAATATAAAATTAATAAATTAAATTCATAAGGCCATTCAACACTCATTAAGCTTCAATAATTCAGTTATCGTATCTAGAATTGGAACGTTAAAATTGATAAAAAGTTTAATTGAAACAAAAATAAAATATAAATTTTTAGAACTATAAAAGATTTGAATTAATTACAAAAGGTTTAATAAAGATAATACAATTACGTACATACAACCATATAGCTTAAGATACATTAAACATTTATTTTTTTAAGAATAATTTCTTTTGCTATTTTTAAAATAGCATCTTACAAGAAATAATAATAAAATAGAAAAATTCAAAATATTTAAAGAATTTACTTTAAGCTGTCAGGCAGCATTGTCCTTTTGTAGCCAGGCCTACTCGGAATTGTAAAGCAGGTTGTAATAACACCAATTTTCAGGTATTTGTATTAACGTTAATACTAGATTGACTTTGTGAATCGGGCATAGCTCGTATAATTTCCAATAAAATTTCACGTGGTTGGCTCGACATTTTTGGCAAGCTTGCAAAATTCTTTACAACCAGTTTTGAGACACGGTCTTTAATTTCAAAATTATTTGTATAAACTGCAGCTTCTAAAGTTTGCAAAACGTAGATGTGTAATTTATTTGTGTGGCTGGTGAAAACGACAATAGTACTCTGAATGGTGAGTGTTCCTGAGAATAAAAACTGAAGTGGTGATAAATTATAAGAATTTCCGAAACTTAAACTAGGTTAAGGAAATATTTGTAAAAGGCAAATGACTGGTCAAACACAGATGGCACTGGACACAAGTTTTGGCTGGAAAAAACACATCAAAGAACAGCACTTTTAAGAGCTATCAAATATTTTGAAAAAGAGATTAATTTAAACTTAAAAGTCCTTTTGAGGGCTACAAAATAAAAATTTTTTACTGATGCAAAGATGAAAATCACCAGAATTGGACACCAATTGGTAAGTATTATCTGAAAATAAAATATGCAGAAAACGTGAAAAATATGCAATCAAGATAACAAGGAAAATGTTTTTCGTATTTTATCTCCTTTTGTTAGATATTCCGTAGCCCTTAAAAGAGCTTTTATAAATTTTAAAAGATGATTTTTTTTCGACCTTGTCTGGTCTAGATCCATCATGTTTTGCTATAAACGGCATCACCTCTTGTAGGATGTGGCTCTTCACCACGCATGACGGTCTTGAGTAAGGAGAAGCTGAGCCTGCATGGCATATGTTCGCTACACTTACTCCTGGATTGTAGAAAGTTAACACTTTTCAAAAATCCTCGATGCCATTCCACCAAATATTTTGTATTGAAAAAAATGCAGTAGTTAGTAAATTTTTAATGTTTCTGCAGCATAATACGTTTTTAATTGTAATGTTATTGTATTTATTAATAAAGTAATTTAGTTTTAAATTTTATATAAATATTTGTATTTTATTGAACGGACAAAAAAATCTTAAATTTTTAAATTTATAATTAAAAACAAAGACATAAAAGTATTTTTAACGTAGACTTTAAACATATAGTCAATTTTGTAATATTTAAAAAATTGCTTATGATGTGGAACGATTATCTGTAGCCCCTGTTGCATTACCTTGTATTTGTTGCTGAGTATGTTTGGTGCTCCTGTAGGTAGTTTCTAAAGACTTTTAATGACTAGTACACTAAAGCTTTAGTTAGCTTATTGGACGCTTCAATTGCTTCTTTGTGTTTGACTTCTTCATTTAAAATATAAAAGATGAATTTTTGTAAAAAAACTCCTTAATTGAATTTTAATTTTCCATATAAATTATTCCAGATTCTGCACTGAAGGGTCCACAACATATCACCTTTGTATTCCTGTTCAATTCTTTTTATATTCCTTTCTTTCACTTTTAAACACATAACAAATTAATTGTGCCCACATGTCAATTGGACAAATGAAAACAGAGGCATTTTTAATTTCTTAAAAGCACATTCTACATTTTGGACAAAATATAATCTGCAAATTTTAAAATGTTCACAATTGTTTTCTGTTTCTCACAACGATAGCAAACCAATTGGACATTATTTACCTGCCAAATGGAACCACGCACGGAAATACACTTGTTTTTTTATAAACGAACGTTCGTCACAAACCAAATGGACATTATTTAATTGCCAAATGGAACCACGCACGGAAATACACTTATTTTTTTATAAACGAACGATCACAAACCAATTGGACATTATTTAATTGCCAAATGGAACCACGCACGGAAATACACTTTTGTTTTATAAAGGAACGTTCGTCAACACATAATACATAAAAAAACTTGACAAAAACTTACCTTGTCAGATTCTTCGGGAACCGGTGGAGTTTGCCTACGTCTGGACATTTCATTATACATTTGCGGCTCCTATAAATAATATAAAATGTTTTGATAAGTAATTAAAACTTGTTCCTTAGAAAGAAAAATTTTTCCTTAGGAAGAAAAATACTCACATTTTTTAACCTTCTTCTTAATCCTTTGCTACACAAATAAATGTTTTGCTGTTAAATAACACCTCTACTGTAAAATTGGCAAGTAAATTGGCGCAAAAATTACAAAATTATAGCTAAAAACGAACATTTTCTAAATATTTGCGCCAACTTGCATAAAATTGTAAAATAAAAATGTAAACAAATAAAATTCATTACCTCCTTTATAGAAAAGAGACAGATGCATACAAATTGAATAGCATGCTGTCTTGTAAAAACAAAGGGGTTAACTGTGGCCGAGATTTTTTTGCTCGTGTACTATCTAATTAATTATCTATGATTTTGATGTGTGCAACAAAACATAGGCCCCTATTATGATTCACAACACCTAAATGATTTGTATGTTGCAGAATTGATTTTTATGGTAGTACATGTTTTCCATTAAAATACATCGCTGCGCACTAAAAACTGTTAAAGTGAAAGAAAAACAAATAAAAAAGTTTACAGTTTCATAAAATTTTTTCGTATCAATAAGGATGTATTTCTGTTTTTGCTACAGAAGCTAAACGACTTCTTAAAACCATCAACCAGGAGTTCTGCCATTCCGCCGATTTCAAAACTGTTGCGTACTTAGATTTTTTAGCTGATGGAAGTTATCAAGGAAGTAGTGGCAATGATTTTAACATAGGTGTTTCGCAGCCAACTGTTTGCATTTTGAATGAAGCCATAAAGTTCTTTGCAAGAAAAATGTTTAAGAAGTGGATAAGCGTTAAAATGACAGCAGAGCAAAAAAATAAGAATCCAACTTCCTTTTTCTCAAGAACATGGTTTCCAGGTATTATTGACTGCATAGGTGGAACTCATGTGCGAATTGTAGCTCCTTTAAAGGAATTGCAGCATTTGTACTTAAACAGGAAAGGATATTAGAGCTTGAATGTTATAATTGTAAGGATGGTAATTTCTAATTGAATTTATTAATTTTGTAATTATGTATATTTTTCTACAGTTGTGCGACTATTAAATTTATTTTCGCTATGTAGATGGTCGACATCCTGGCTCAAACCATGACTCCTTCGTGTGGAATATGAGTGAGCTAAAACAATATTTAGAGCAGAATTGGAAGAGAATACTTGGACTTTAGGTAAGTAGTTTAGTTGCTTATCAGGCCTTTTCATAATTAAATATGTTTGCATTTGTAATATTTAAGTGACCCTGGCTATCCGTTAGAACCTTTTTTTAATTACGCCTTTTCAAAGTGCTGCAGAAGGATCACAAGGATGTCATTTTAATACACTCCATTCAAAATCAAAAAATGGGGTTCTTAAAAGCAGATTTCGATGCTTGCTATCTTATAGAAGTTTGCACTACTCTCCCGAAAAGGCAACAAAAATAATAAATGTATGTTGCGCATTGCACAATTTGATATTTTAAGATCGATCATCACGAACAAATCCATTTCCCTTTGGATACAGAAGTTAAAGAAGCAACAGAAATAAACTTTCAAGAGTCCGGCCGAGAAATTAGAAACAATTTAATGCTTGCAATTTTAAATTCATTTACTTCTGTAATAATATTCAACCGTTTTAGTTCACTCCAGAAATAGGCAGATTAATTACACAGCAATAAATATTGCATTCAAATGGATACCCAAATTTTAGGTTCAATGGTGGTGATTTTGCATTTTATTATGCAGAATTCGGAAAATACGAAATAGTTCTAAATAAAAAAAAAAGGAAAATAACATAATTATGCTTTATGGTTGAAAAAAAAGCCCCCCAACAGAAAGATCTTATGAAATGGTTTTTCTAAACGAGTGTTATTGTATTCTCTACCTGCTATAGGTACATTGTTAATGAATATTTATGTACTTAAGTATAGAATATTTTTTTATACAACCCGTCTATACGGAATTTTTAAAATAGTCATGTATATTAAAATTCATGATTTTTTGACTTTAAAAATCATTAACTTAAAATTTTACAAGAACCTTTTATGTGGAATTTTCACAAATATTTAGTTTGCATATGTCAACATTTTTGTACTTTAACTGTATAATAACAAAACATGTGAGAAATTGAGTTAACTGTTTCAAAATTAAACTCTTTGGTATTATCTAATTTTAAATAAATGTGATTTTTTCAGTGAAAACTTATATTTAAACTATTAATAAACAACAAAAGGGAACTTAAAGTCTTATTCATTTATGTATATTCTTATGAAGTAAAAAAATCACAAAAAAGGAAACTTCAAAACTTATTAAAATAGTTAAAATATCACCAAAAAAAATTCAAATGTGATCACAGAAATTCTTAAAACTATTAAATATTTATATATGTTTATCACGTCTGTTCTGAAAATCACTTTTTGTCAAAGTGATTTCAAATCACGCAAAAGGTGTTCTGCGCACTAAAAATATTGAAAAAGCGTGATTTTAAACCGCTCACCTAAATGCTTGCCGATATAAAATCACGTGCTTATTTTTTCTAAGTATTTTGTCTAGAATATATAAAAATGTTTATTATATATTAGATAGGATGTGTTTTCTATTTATTTTTGTAATAAAACTATATTTTATACACATAAGTAGATATTAAAAAATTTCTAAAGATACTGCTTTTTTTGTAAAAAATAGTTTTGCTTTATTTGGCAATGTTTGTGATTTACTTTTTCTGTGTAGCAGTCAGCTGGCTTGTTTTTCGAAGACATTTTTGAGGTTGCCAAATTGACACAGTTTTTAAAAGTCATATGGAATTTATACCATTATATTCTTTAACACAAAATTTAATAATTGTTATTGAATAAATCAAGAATAATTCATAATTTAGCCATTTTTGTGTAAATTTAGAAAGAAGAAAACAGTGGCAACTTCGTAATTATTGTTTTCTTATTTGGTTATTATAACATTTAAAATTTTTTTTTGCTTTGCAACTTTTATTTGACGCCAAATTTTAAGCTTTGCTGTGTAATCCGCATATAAAAGAATGTAAGTAAATATTATAAACAAATAAAAATGTATTAACTTACTTCTTAACAGGGGACAGCATAGGAACAACGCACACGTAGCAATTTTCATAAGCTTTATGGAAAAGCATCCCGACCTGGCCAGGGGATTTACAAAAGGTGATAGAGTTCAATCAGTACATTCGTGGGTAGAGTTGACAGGTGAGCTGAACGCATAAGGACCTCCAAAAAAGGAAACGCCAGCTTGGAAAAAGGTACGTATGTTTTAAAATTAATGTGTTGCTAAAAATGTTTTTACATATAGGTATGGTCTGATTTAAGAGTAAGCGTCAAGCAGCGGCTGGGTCACAACAAAGTTGTACGGTGTGACAAGTAAAGTAAAAGAAACGAAGTGCCTTCAACATCAGCAACGACTTCTACATCAATGTTAACAGAATTTGAAAAGGAAATAGAAGAAAATGAAACAATTATACGTCCTGAAATACAAACAGTACCTGTTATTGAAATCGCCAACATTAGCTCGGGATAGTAATCGCAAACCCAAAGCCCAATCACGAATATTCCCTAGGAATTTCTCTCACGAAAAATAACTTTCTCGAGAAAAAATTGCTTCAATCACAAGTTCCGCGGGAACAAAAAACATTAAAAAGTGGCATCATTGAGTTTTATAATCAACTGTTTTTTTATTTACATTTATTTTTTCTTTTTGTAACTTAAGATTTTTTATTTATTTACAAACGTTTATCGGAGAATTTTGTTTTTAATTTAATAAATTAAACTATAAAAAGAAAAATATAAAAAAATGTTTTTTTTTCCAAAAATTTTTGGAGTGCCTATTTGGTGCCTTTAAAAAACCCGCACGCTATATCTGCGTTTGCTTCCATCATGGTAAGCAAATGCTGCATTTGCTATTTATTTGACCTGAAAACAAAAATTATAAAACTAAAAATAATTTTAAAACCAAACATTACTTACATTTTTGTGCAAACTCCCTTCTATATACCAGGTGGAAAAAACTTTTCCCCGCCGAATTTTTTTCTCTTCTCACAGTTGAAAAAAAGGGAAAATATTTATTCATTATATCTACAAGCTTATCCATCTGCTTGTTATTTCTTATTTTTCTTATAAAATTATAAAAATAAAAAATTAATTATAAAATATACAAAAATTTAGCTAAAAAAATGTAAAGCTTACAAGTTTTTTTCCACTTTTTTACTGTTCGCGACAACAATACAACAGCTAATGATTATGGTGTAACAACACATGTTGTAAACCATAATCGCTGTAAATTATCAAAGACAACTAAAATTGCGACACATGCTTCTAAATGTTGTGGTGTACCGTAATAGCAATTTCAAATATACAACACTAAAATCGTTAATGTTGTGAACCATAGCAGGGGCCACAGAAACACATATTTGGGGCTATTCTGCGTTGCGATTCGAAATTTTCTCCGTCTAGCAGCTTTGGTATTCTGCGTTTCGATTCAGCTCAGTTTCTTTCGATTGTATGTATTCTGCATTACGATCGGAGCTCCGTCTTTCTCAGTTGCTTTTTTGTTAACGGAGGGGTTTTCTCTATCTGTGTTTTTTAGTCAAAAAGTTTAAAATTGAAAAAAATGTGAGTAGAAAATGAGATAAAATGTTCAGAAACGATAAAAAAACACTTAAAATTATTAATTTATTGAATTAAATTAATTTTTTTTATTGGTTTTAAATTGTTAATTTTTGTACCCGAAAACGATGATGTGTTATAGGTCAAAAACAACAACACCGCACCAGTATGAAAAATTGCCAAATTTAATGGCATCTAAAGCAGACATTGCATGTGGATAGCACCAGCGATCAAAGGAAGAAGTGGCAGTGTTCTGGGAGGAAGTTGCAGGAGTCCTCAATGTACTAGGTTCTCCAACAAAAAATTCTTATTTTTAATTATGTAAACATACAACTTTTTGTGTTAAATTTTACATTTGTTTAAGAAAATGATAACAAACTTGCTTATTTTGCTATTTCATTTCCATATTCCAGTGATGCTATTAATTTTGTAAATATTGTTGTCTTCTTCTTTTTCTTTCGATTCCGTTTTTCTTCAGAATACCAATTTTCGATCGCAACGGAACTGAATGCGGAGACTTAATCGAAACGCAGAATAGGGGTGATTGTAAATTATAATCGCTGTAAATTATCAAAGACAACTTAAATTACGACACATGTTGTGTATTGTAATAGCAATTTTAAATATACAACACTAAAATCGTTAAAATCGTTGCGAACCATAATTGGGACCTTAATTTAACCAACAAAGTAGAAAAACGGTAAAATCTAAAATTTTTTAAACAAAAACACAGTGCCGTTACGATTCATGTTTTTTTTACATATCATACTTACGTTTTTAATAATAAATGTTTCATGAAAAAATAAATACATTGTCTTCAGGGCTAATATAAGAAACTTCAATTATTTTGTTTTTTATTTTGCAAATATATTGCATTTTTATTGAAAACATTTTTCATATTTATAGAATATGTACTTTTTATGTTTAAGCGTATACTTCACGTTGCACTTTTTCCCAAGCTGTCATAGGACCGTGCTCTGGTCTATATTTAACATTGCAACCGTCAGGTTCTAATCGATTTTCATTACGTAGTTCTTCGTAACGTTCACGATCGTACTTAGTAAATCCCCATTTTTTTGAGACATAAATCTAGAAATAAAAAAATTGAAAACATGTAATTTACAAAATATAAAGGCTGCGATAATAAATATAGTTTTATAAATTTAAATAGTTCACTGATAAAATACAGTTAAGTTAAATTTGCAGCTGCAATAAAAAATTGTGTGTAACAAACTTCAGATATTTCCTTTATTAAATAAAAACAAAAAACCCTAAACATGTTTCATCCAAGCTAATTTAGCACAGCAATTTTGTTTTTAACGTACATTTTTCAGTGTTGTAAAATTTGGTTTTTAAAATTCTAATTTTAATTAAACAAATTTTATGTTGGATATCACACTATGGAAAATAGTGAGAACCTCCAAAACAAATTATCGCTCTTACGCACCAGAAAAATAATAGTTATAAAAAAATAATGCATTTAATACCCCTATTATGGTTTACAACTCCACTGTTTGGTTGTGTCTGAGAGACAACTCAACTTCATACAACCAAACTCATTTTTCGTATTATGAATTACAACTGCTTCTTGGTTGAAATTGTTATGGGGTTACCAGCTTAAAGTGTCAAATTTGAGCGAAAAATTGGAGTATTGAAGAGCAGATTTCGTTACCTTTTATCTGCGCGTACCTTACATTATTCACCAGAATATACTACACAAATTGTCAACGCTTGTTGCGCGCTGCAGAATATATGCCAACACTTTCCAGTGGAAATTCCTGAAGGCAAACCATGAATAAGCAATGAAAATCAAAGCATTGAAAGGGAAGATTAGATGGTGCTAGAAGAATTTACAAAAACATAATGTTATCCCTTTAATAGTTTCAATATTCGAAATCTTTCATTAAAAAAATATATACTTAATATATACTTTCCGTAATTAATTTGCTTCAGACAACTGCTACTTATCAGTTTTAATTTATTGATACTTTTGACAACCGCACTAACATAGAATTGTAAAAGCTAATACCACAACAACAAAGCTGTAACACAATCTAAATTCAACTCAAACATTTTTTGGCAGGTGAGTTGTAATTTATAATATCAAAGTGAAAAATTTCAACTAAGTCCCAATTTACATTGGACGACTTTTGTCGCTGCAACTCGTAGTTTGTTGTTGTAAATAATGTGAGTAAAGAGAATAGGGGAAGAGAGTAACTCTACGAGTTGCAGCGACAAAAGTCGTCCAATGTAAATTGGGACTAAAGAGCAGTTGGGTTGTAAACCCTAATAGGGGCATTTATTAAAACTACAAAGTTAATATATGTATTTTAGCTATACTCAAAGTGATGGCCCTGCTAGTGCTAATTTGTGCCCAAAAAACGAAAAAAAGTAATTGATTAGTAATGAATTATTAAACCTCGTTTTTGTTTTTACTTAAATAATTTTACAATACAACGACATCCATTACTCGTATTTATTTAGCTACAAATGAAGGCATATGAGGTTTTAAGTCAAAATAAATTTCGTATAATAACTTTTAAGTTTCTAGCTAATAAATTCAAATGCCATACACAAAAGCTTGCATTGCTTTGTAGTTTAAAATTTCTCCTACACTACATTATATGTCTACCAGTATCCGATCCGCCCAAGTGAACAAAAACAATTTTTCTGACGCTGTCACCTATTTTAACTAGCAGGGTACACTAAGTGTTAATTTTTTCCATCAAACAAGCGGTAATCTGGTAACTCCGGCTCCAAATTACATTCGACGATTTGTTAGTGACGTGCTGAATTAATTCAACATGTTTTGGTAACGTATTTATAAAAAGTTAAACAAGTATTTCCTCTAGTTTAAGACTTCTGTTTATAATCAGCCAACCAAAAAACGAAAAAAAAGGAATTGCTTCAAGATTATTAATAAAGTACGTAATAAACAAAAAAAGACATAATTAATAAAGGATAATAGAACATTTTCTACCATGACGTAGAATATATATATGTACTTTTGAACGACACAACTGTCCGTTTTTAGTACAACTTATAAATAATAATTGTTCTTGATTTGACGATTTACGTTAACTACCACTTTATATTCTACTTAGCTTTTCCCAACCTCTTGTAATCCTATACCCCAGAGCTTTTCGTTCGAATATCCACGCTAAGCATTCATGTTAAATTTCAATTAGAATTAGCAATTGATGCAATTGGTTTATATTCTCTAATTCATCAAGCAATTAGAATTAGTTCAACTAATTCCCATTAGATAATTGACGTTTTTATTCCAATGGTAAAACTAATTGCAATTAGTTGCCATTAGCAAAAAAAATTGATTTACCTTTACGATTAGAAATCTAATTGAATTCTGCTAATGCAATTAGATATTCAATGGTTTAAAAAACATTAAATAATGAATTAAAGGAGGGCATTTTTTTAGGTAATTCAATAGCGCCCAAAGGCGGCATAACGCACATAAAAATATTAAATACAGAAACACTAAAAAGCATTAAACTCCACACTGACCCACTAAAAAATTTTGAAATACTAAACTAAAACAAAGAAAACAATGACACATGATTCAAAAAAATTCTTAATGACTTGCAACTACACAATAATGACGAAGACGCGAAAAATGAATTAATAAAAATATTTACAAAATACCAAAATATCGTTCACCTCGAAGGCGAAAAATTAAGCTTCAACAATTTATACAGCCAAAACATAACCACCTCAGACAACAATCCACTATACATAAAAAACTGTAGGCTACCACATTCACATACTAACGTAATAAAGGAACAATTACTAACGATGTTAACAGATAGTAGAACCATCTATAAGTCCGTATAATGCTCCACTCCTTTTGGTATCCAAAAAGAATATGGAAGATAAAAAGAAATGGAGATTAGTTGTTAGGAAACTAAATGACAAAATAGACAAATTTCCATTAACAAGATTGGAAGACCTTCTAGACAAACTAGGAAGAGCGAAATGGTTTTCCACACATGACATGACTAGCTCCTTTACGAAATTAATTTGGACAAGAATTTAAGACCACTAACAGCTTTTTCAACACCACAAGGACATTTTCGATTTAATAGACTCCCATTCGGACTAAAAATATCTTCTAAATAGCTTCCAAAGAATGCTCACTATAGCACTAACGGGATTAGAATCCGAAGCATTCTTATACGTGGATGACATTATAGTACATATATTGATGTAGCTTAAGACGTCACAATGAAAATTTAATAAAAGTACTGGACATATTACAAAACTACAACCTAAAATTAAATCCAAAAAAATGTTGCTTTTTGAGACCTGAAGAAGTTTACCTAGGACATTTAATTACAAAAGGCGGCGTAAAAACAGACCCCGCTAAATACGGAAAAAAAACTACCCTGTACCAAAAAACCCAGACGTATTACGACGATTCGTAGCAGAAAATTTATTCCAGAAATCGCTGACATCGCAAAAGACCTTAACCAACTATTAAAGAAATTAAAAAAATTTACAAGGACAGAAAAATGCCAACACGCTTTTGATACGTTAAAAGAAAAATTAATAAATCCACCAATATTACAGTACCGACTTTGAAAAGCCATTCATCCTAGCAAAAGACGCTTCAAATTACGCGTTAGGAGCATTTTTATCGCAAGGTGAAATTGGACAAGATTTACCAATTTCATACGCAAGCAAATCTTTACAGAAACATGACGTAAACAAACCGGTAATTGAAAAAAAACTTCTAGCGATACATTGGAGTATAAATTTTTTAAGCCATGCTTATACGAAAGGAAATTGTGACAGACCACAGACACTTAATTTCCCTTTTCTCTCACAAAAACCCTTCTTCAAAAGTGACTAGAGTTAGACTAGACCTTAGCGGCTATGACTTTACAATCATTTACAAAAAAGGAAAAATTAACACCAATGACGCACTTTCAAGAATTCAAGTTAGTTCTGACACATTAAGGCAAATGATACCGCACGAAGAAGAAAGAAAAATACTTGTTACAACAAGGGCCATGAATAATAAAAATAGAAACTTAAGAAATGAGGCAAATAGCAATAAAAATGAAAATCAAGAGGCAAACAAAAATTTTAATAACGAAGATAATAATGAAACTAGCGCGCATATATCTAGGGATCTAGGGATAATATGGAAAAATGTACCTCTCAGAAGCCTGATCAACTTCATATATTGGAATGCATCTCCAACAATTATATCAAGAATATAAAGAAGTTGCAATTTAATAAATCGGAAGATATAAAGTACGTCGTCATAATAATTGAGAAAATCATTTTGCACATAGGTCGTAATGATAATTCATCGGAACCATCCGATGATAATGATGATAATTCATCCGACCATGAAGAAATTACGTAACCGAATTATAAATAATAATGAAGAAAATAAGCTAGCAAGACTCAGTGATAACTTAGCGAAACTAGATTCGATTCTGAGAAAACTGATATCAAATATGAATAGAGAAAATATAAAAGTAGTGCTCTCAACAGAACATAAAATATTTAAAGTATATATGTACGAAAGAAACTTTAAAAGAAACCTATGAAAAGTATTTACAAATAACAAAAAGCCTCAATTAAGAATTATAATATACAAGCCTCCAAAAAGAATAATAGATGACAATTAGTATAAACTAATTAACGGATTTCACATGAATGGCCACTTGGAAATAAGAAAAACAATTATTGAACTAAAACAACGTTGCATAAGGAAACACATGAATAAAATGGTAAAGAAATTCAAAACATATTGCGACAATTGTAACAAAAACAAACAAAACACATAAAAGAACCACTTACACTCACAAGCACACCAAATAATAGCTTTGAAGTGATTTCGATCGACACTGCAGGTCTTCTTCGTATTTCAAATGAATACCGCTACATTTTGCGTTATATGGTGTTTCCACGGCACCTGCTTCGCTCTCTATTCTTGCTTCACACCCCAATCATAAGCGAATCAACCTGCTTCGCCATACAAAATTTTGAGAGCGAAGCTGGTAGATTCATATTGAAGCTAGTTGCGAAGCAATTAAAAATCCTCTCTTCCCTAATTTTTATCGTAAGTTTATCTGCACTAGTTATCAAAATTAAACGTTTTTGTAAACAAAGAAAATTTACAAACAAAATAAAGTTAAAACTTAATTAATTAATTTTAATTTTATAAAATTAAAAAAAAAAATGGATAGGAAAAAAAATTATACTTAATGCTATCGCGGCAAGAAGGATATCTTCTGTTGTTTTTCAACTGTTGTTGTTGTTTTTCGACTTATGTTTTTCTGTTTAATAACAACTGCCAAATCGAAGCAGATAAATGAGTCGTGTAAACAGCATGATTCACAAACTTGCTTCAGAGAGCGAAGCACGAGATTCAAACTGTCGTGGAAACAGGCTATTAGTTGACAAAATTTGTTGTTCAACACCCTATGCCAACAAAAGATGCAACTACGAGAGCAAAAACATTAGTTGAACATTTCGTAATAAAATACAGTGATCTCGCAGAAACGTGAACTAATTTTTACCGAGGGTGTTCACGTTTTCGATTTTGTTCACGTTTTAGATTGCATTTTTTATATAACATATTTTAGTCTCTTTTTATCTTTTATTTAATTTAAAATAAAGTACGTTATTTTTCACCTATAATACAGGTTTTGATTCTACTTTTTGTAATATTTTTGCCATATTTTAATATACATATGTACCTTGCTACTATGGATTACAAAAGGGTTTCCATTTTTCAGGACTGGAAAATGTATTATTAACACATTTTGAAATTGCATCTTTTTTGTTTCTTATTGAACAAAACGTCGATTTGAAGACTTTTCGGCAAACCAGTTACAGGTGAACCTTCTCATAAAAGCTCTAAAATATTTGACATTTCTTGAAGAGTTAACACTTTTGGTTTTTTTTAGACATATTTTCAATAAAAATATTTTTAGAGATCACTTGTTTATATTATTTATCTATATGCATAGTCAGCACAGAGAGATGCTTCCAGTAAAACTGTCGCGGTAATACCATAACTACTTATCCTGCAACAGAAGTTGTTTACAACAAACAAACTACGAGATTCTTCTGCAGGGAATCCCAAAATGTTTCAATAAGCTTACAAAATTGAATTTTAACGTTCGATAAAAAGTTTACGTTTTAGAGCCTTCAGCCTTTGTTCACGTTTTAGAGTAGTCAATGTAAGAAAAAAAATGTTCATGTTACTGGGTGTTCATGTTTCTGCGAGTTCACTGTATAGACAATTTAGAATACTCGTGGTTGAAAGAAATCATAGAGTTCTAAATTAATTTTTGTTAACTACCGCAAATGACTACGAATGGGATAAGTGGATCCAACATTTTACTTTCGCATACAATACATCAACACATTTAGATACTGACTGGCTACACGCCTTTTGAATTAGTATGTGGAAAATTACAATGTTTACCATATGACAACATAAACAATGACGAATAATTTTACAACTATGAGACTATATAAAAGAACTAAGAATAAGATTACAATACGCTCTGAATAGAGCAAAGAATTAAAGAAAGAAGAATTTCTAATAATAAATATACTAATAAACTCAAAAAGATCTAGTTTTAATAAAAATAGAAAAAAATCAAAGTTGTTATAAGGGACCGTACAAAATTATAAGTATAGGGTCCGCCATGTAACGTTTTTTTTAAACTAGTGCTTATTTCGTGAATGGTAACACTTAGCTCATGTTTGATTTGACAGATAATTAGTTTTATCCTTCCGCTGAAGAAATATGGTATACGCTTGAACAACGCTGGGAAATATTGCGTAATGCTGCAGAATGTGTGCGAATATTGCGGACGGAATTTGGAAGAAGACAAGCACCGTCAGCTCCGTATGTTCGTTATCTTGTGAAAAAAGTGAAAGAAACTGCCATCCTCATCGATAAACCAAAGTGTGAAAAGCCAAAAACAGTGCGTACACCCGAGAATATTGCTGCTGTGGCAGAAAGTATTCGTGAAGCGTCATCAACATCAATTCACCGTCGTTCTCAACAATTGCACATATCAGAGACATCATTGAAAAGAATTTTGCATAAAGACCTTGGTATGACGCCATACAAAGTCCAATTGGTTCAGGAGTTAAAGCCAAGAGACCATCCAATGCGTTTTCACATCGCTAAGTGGGCCAGCGATCGACTTATAGAAGACGCCGATTTTGCAAAAAAAAAATCATCTTTTCAGATGAAGCTCATTTTGATCTTGGCGGGTATGTAGTAAACAAGCAAAATTGTCGCATTTGGGGCATAGAAAACCCGCACGCGTACATTGAAAAGCCGACGCACACAAAACGAGTCACTGTTTGGTGCGGATTCTGGTCCAGAGGCATAATTGGATATTGGCAACATTTGGTTTCAACAGGACGGTGCTACGTGCCACACAGCCGAAGCTACACTCGATGTTTTGCGCCCTATTTTGAAGATCGCATTATCCAGCCGCAGAGCTGATATCGTTTGGCCACATCGGAGCTGCAATTTGACACCATTGGACTATTATTTGTGGGGTGCCGTCAAAGACAAGTGTTACGCACATCCATATTGCAATTTCACTATTGCTCAAATAGCTCATCAGTGAATTTTACCCCAATATTTTATAGAAAAACCTAAGAGCCAAACTGATTCTATGAGAATTTTTTCATAAAATCAACGTAGCATAGCAATACATTTCAAATATTTTTATTTGGATAAATGTTTTATGAGAATATCATAAGATGTTTATTTTTTAATAAAATTTTTGTTATAAATATTTTGTGAGAATATCATGAAATATTTATTTAAAGGAATCAAGCAAGAAATAAAATTGCTTATAAAGTTTCATGTTTAATAAATTTGAGTTGTTCGCATAAGTATTCAGATTCGTTCCCCATTTCTTTTTGCGCCTGGAAGATACATAACTATGATAATTTTCCCCAGCAATTTGATCACCAAGTATATATATTAACCGTAACGTTTTGAATATCAGACACAAAAAGCTTTAAAAAAATTATTGTAGGAAATTACCGGAACCAGCTAGGAAATAACACGAATAAATATGGTATTCCGTACATTTTCAGGTTCAGAAACCAAAATACACAGAAAAAATGAAACTAACTTTCGTGAAGTAAAGAAACTGCGAAACCCGTAAAATAAGGTCCTACAGCTCTTATTGATTAACCAGCATCAAAGACCTTCTATTTGTCTTTAAAGAAATCGATTCTTGCGTTTAATGACAAAAAAGTGCAATCCAGCTGGCAATAAAAGATTTATAATACAAACGTAACAAGCATAAGAAATCGAGAGCGACTTCCCCAATTCCTTCGAATTGAGCTTGAACACGAGGACAATTAATTGAAAAAAATAAAGAATGAAATTCATCCCATTCATAACTTGGAATTTCTTTGCAGCGTAAAATTACCATTGAAGAAAGAGCCTCATAAATATTTGGGACCCAGTATAAGTTGTCTCTGATTTCCATAGTATGCGGTGAACTGATCTGTGGAATTACCCCCAACACGATTCAAAGAGCAAAAAACCCAGCAACTGTAGTGAAAATCACATTGTTAGTTTTACAAAATTTCCTATGTATACCTTTGTTAAGGGCTCTGCAAATCATAAAACCAAAATACTTACATCCCCAAATAGCCCAGCGAACCCAGTCAGCAAATTTCTTTCCCCAATACAAAAAAAGAGCTTAAAACTTTCTTACTAATCAACAAATTGACGTAATGCTGACTTTTCAGATTCACCTGAGACACAGAAGCTCATTTATAATAAATGCGTACTTTTTATGACAACTTAGCAATACAAATAAGGGCTCAAACCAAGCCCTTTCAAACATTTTCCTTAAAAAGTTTGGACCGAATTGATTAATTTCCTCAGATTATTCAAAATTGTTATTTTTTAATGAAGTCATGTGCCTTGAATAATACCCAACAGAATCGAAAAGATCACACAAAAGTAGAATCACATAAGAAAACATTAAATTAAATATTAAAAGGTTATTTTAAGCGAGAAAGAAAAGGAACCTAGCACGACATATACAGGCTGGTAAATCTGGTAATTAATTAATTTCCTCAGATTATTCAAAATTGTTATTTTTTAATGAAGTCATGTGCCTTGAATACTACCCAACAGAATCGAAAAGATCACCACACAAAAGTAGAATCACATAAAAAAACATTAAATTAAACATTAAAAGGTTATTTTGAGCGAGAAAGAAAAGGAACCTAGCACGACATATACAGGCTGGTAAATCTGGTAAAAACAGCGCTGTTTACCGACTTTCTTCTATTTGACCGACCATAACATTATTGTAAAAGATAAGATTTAAAGTTCTGAGTCCCCTAAGGAAATATGTTGGGACCAATTTTATATTTTCTGCATACGTTGGACATGCCAATAGCGTTCGTTGTAAGTATTTGCAGGATCAAATACTAGACTTTGATAAGTGGCTAAGGAACGGGTATACATAACAAAATTATGCGTTATTTTGATAGAAGTCAAATATTTACCTCAACAGGACTTTCACGTGGAAAAGTCATGTAGAAGCAAAACTAAAGCAGAAGAAATTAAAAACTATTCAAATTAACTGCGATCCTTTAGAAAATATGTTGCGCTATATCAAGCCCGCAAACTCGCAACATGTAAGACGACGGTAGTTACATCTCTTCCTTTATTTAACATCAAAAGTGTTATAAATTCTATCAACAAGTATGCAAAAATTAATTATTGTGTAGCACACTGATTGAACATGGAAAATTTATACATATTGGCAGAATTGTAAAAGCAGTTTTTTTAAACCGAAAGGCTCGTCTTTATTCTTAATTATACTTAACATAGTTGAAATATTTGGGTATACTTTTCCGCTAGACTTATGAAGGGGGAAAGGCAATTCGATTAAGGAAATTTCTTTCGATTATTTGAGATTACTTGATGATACAATAAAATTTCCAATATTTAATAAAGCAGGTCACAATAAAAATGACTAAAATATTATCAATAGACTTGATATAATATAATAGTTGTCATTTTTAAATTTGTAAAAAGAAAAAATTGTAGTATAGATTGATTTACTTAACATATTTTTACTATTTTACATGTATATGTGCCATTTTTAATAATGATTATTTATATTCGGAAATTTGATTTGAAATTGGTTTCCTTTTTTTCTTTTGTGGCATTTAAATGAAAAATCTTTTTAAAACACTACATCTTGCCCATAACTTGTAGTTGCACAGACTTCAAGCCCGTTGACCACGTATCGACGTATGTAAGTGGGTAGGATTTCTGTTGTAATCTTAAATATTAATAAAAGTTCATTATCAACCATTGATTGTAATTTAGATAACATAGCCTTCCTTTATAAGGGCCATTCTGTCGTATCTGGGCATAAAGCACATGTACTTTTTTTCTTTGTAGTTTTTGTGGTCTACCCTTGATTTTTTGGTTGCCTAGGAACAGGACAGTGAAAGCAGTACACAAAATGTCTTATTAACCTCTAGTTTCACCAATAGTGCTCATTATTAATGTGCACACTGCTAATCCATTAAAGATTATTTTGATTTAATGTCCTTAGACGATTATGCCAATAGTTTGCATCTAAGTTTTTTTCATCTTTGGCTTATCATTGATTTGTTTATATTCTATTTTTGATTTATGTAGTATACTCCTCCCATCTGTCTGGATGTACGTAATCGTATTATATTATGTCCTCCCTCATTCACGTAATCAATACTTTAATAATTATTTTTTGAGATTGTCAGGCATGTTCTGAAAATCACGGTGATTTCAAATTACGAACGATTTTGAAATCACAAGACTGATTTCTGAAAGCTGTTTCTGTTTGTTTGTACTTAAAATATTTTATATGTTCATGAAAATTATCAAAATAATTTTATAACATACAGGCATGTTCTTGAAATCACTTAGTTTCAAATCATATGCAATTTTAAAATCACACTTGTGTTTTCATCCTGTTGTGTAAATCACACTGTATTTTTCAATGTGATATTATTTTCCCGAAAGCATAAGAAAACAGCTGATTTACTCGACAACAAAATTGAAATCACAATAGAAAACACAAAAGCAAATAACAAATTTACAATAAAGAAGGTTCTTCCCTTACAATTTTCTTAATTTTTAGGTGTTTCTTTTCAATAAAAAGTGGTTATACAACAAAATTAATAAGAAGGCATGTTGGTTGAATTATTTAAGTAATTTATTTTAGTTTTCATTGTAGTAGTAGTAAAATTAACCACGTGGTTTCAAATTGCAAGTGGCATACCTAAACGTTTTAAAAGCACAAAATTTTGTGCACAGAACACATTTCTTGTGCTTTCAAATCACTTTCATAAAATGTGATATTCGTGTCTTTGTATAAAGTGTAAAATGCTTGCAGCAAGTTCATTGGCAATAATTGAGTCAAAAATGTAAACAATATATTTATTTTCAGAAAAGACGAGACGTCTTGCTAAATTTGTTAATTTTAAGGTTTTTATGCGTAAAAAAATTAATAAGTAATTTACAATTATTCGGAAACATTTTTAATATAAGCAATTTCATTTCTTGCTTGATTCCTTTTAAATAAATATTTCATGATATTCTCATAAAATATTTATTACAAAAATTTTATGAGAATATCATGAAATATTTATTTAAAAGGAATCAAGCACGAAATGAAATTGCTTATTTATAAAAAATTAATTTTATTACTAAAATAAATATAGAACAAATCATGTTAAGTGTATGTGATACGTTTTCTTGTTGAGGTCGAAGAAAGTCTTAAAAAAACTGCAAGTGATTTGAAATCGTGAGGCTGTTAAATGACATGTTTTAAATTACAAGAATTCAAAAATTGTTGTGCGCAGAACAGCATTTATTTCAATGATTTCAAATCACTAAACGAAAAAGTGATTTTCAGAACATGTGGCTGTGTACTTCGTATTCACAATCAATTTAATTTTTGCAACTGTTAACAACAGCTCCTTTATTCCTTACTTGTATGTTAATAATTGATGATTTAATCTTTGCTTAACAAACTAGGTTGTCTTGTTGATTGCTTCAGCCATCTTGTATTCACTTTCTTTTATTAAACCAAATAAATTTATATCATTGATTTGGTAATTTTGTGAATTTAGTGCATCCATGAAAAGTAGTATTATATATTTGGCAAGTTCTGAAAAACCATTTCATTTAAAAATTTTTCTTACATTTGCCATAATTTTTATTGATGATCTCTACAGACTTTTATGATTAAATGAAAGAGACAATGTTACTTTTCTCATTTTAATTTAATTTACTTAACACGTTGGCGGACGCAAAAATTTTCAAAGCGCTGCAAAAATATACAGGCAATTATTTTTGAAACTAGTTGTAATATCCGAAATCTGATTAGACATGTATTATAAGAGTAATCAGAACATCGTTTACTCAATGTGTCGGCTTAAGGAAATTTGTAAGTACATGGAGAAAAGATAAAATAATATGAAATTAACTAATAAACCAGATTAGACATGTATTATAAGAGTAATCAGAACATCGTATTTTAACCGTTATATACAATGAATGCTATAGCATCCACGACGATTACACTTCTAGTTTACTCAATGTGTCCGGCTTAAGGAAATTTGTAAGTACATGGAGAAAAGACAAAATAATATGAAATTAACTAATGAACCAAAAATCAGACATGTATTATAAGAGTAATCAGAACATCGTATTTTAACCGTTATATGCAATGAATGCTATACCATCTACGACGATTACACTTCTAGTTTACTCAATGTGTCGGCTTAAGGAAATTTGTAAGTACATGGAGAAAAGATAAAATAATATGAAATTAACTAATGAACCAGTTGGTCATTATTTTGATATGTATATTAAATGTATATTATTACAAAAACTTAAACTTGTATAAAATTAAATGAATAAAAATTGGCGCAATCGCGCAATAATGTTTGAAAAGCAAAAATCAGTACTTACTTTTTGGCGACCGGGGAACTTGAACTTTGCACGTCGAAGCGCTTCAACAACTTGAGCTTTAAATCTGTCGCTAGAACGAACAGACATAATTGGTTGCCCAATACGAACCCTTGCAACTGTACCTTGGGGTTTCCCAAATGCACCTCGCATTCCCGTTTGTAATCTGTAAGAAACAATCATTAAATAATAACCGTATGGTAAGTTACAAACTTTTTTCAATTTCTCCATTCAGTTAATAGTCAAAGAAATACGTAATCACAAATTATCATATCCCAGTGCTCTAGGCAATTTCATCATTATAAATCTTAGAACCTAAAAATATTTAAATTAACAAGTCAAAACATCGGAATTGTAGCTCAAAGATGTTATGTGAACTAATACTAACAGCTGCCCCTTCCCTGTGGGTTTGTGTTAACTAACGCGTATACATATATTACACTATAAAAAATTATTGCTATAAAAAGTTTGATTATATCGTGTGCTGGCTCATAACGTAGCAAAAACAATTATATTTACCACGTTCAATGAATTGCACATGATATAATGGAGCATAATGATATAATGTGCATAAACAATTAGCACCAAGAAAGTAAAAAACGACACCACTGTACTTACAATTTGATGACTGACTTGAAAGATTTCAACGTACCCTAGAGGATTATCTCAGATGAGCAGTTTGCTTATTTTTACTGATGGAAAAACAGTAAGACCTATTGGACTAATAAATAAAAATAACTCCACGGTCCACAATATTATTAAATGCTTCAAGTTAACAAAATCTGTTGAAAAGAAAACAAAAGATGTTTTCAGACTCTGATGAGCGGTGGATTGTTCATCATATTAAGAAAGACCCACGGAATAAGTGCACCAAAGTTGGCATAGATGGCAGAACACCTAAAAAAGGACGCTAACGCGGAAATAAAAAATATTCTTAGAAAACACTCATCAGTACGCAAACAAATTAAAAAAAAGTTAAATTCGTCAATGAATTCAAAGGCAAAGATTTTTCTTTTTGGAAAACTTTTGTTTGCTTTTAGTCGAAATCCAATATTTTTCGATCTGGCGGCCCATCATATGTGTGGAGAAAACAAATGAAGAGCTTCTACAGCGTAATCTCCGACCTACTGCAAAAAATGAAGATGGTTAAGTAATAGTATGAGAGTTGCACGTCGACTGCAGCGCGGGGAAATATGTATTATCAATTAAAATATGGACCAGATGATATATTTAAGACATTCTCAAAAACAATTTAAAGGAATCTGCAGAAAAATTTGGAATCACGAACAACTTGTATTATTACCCTAAGCACAAAGCCCATAATGTGCGAATGTGGCTTTTATACAACTGCCCTCACGTGTTGGAAGCGTCGGCCCAGTCGATTTAAATTCCATAGAGCTTATCTTGAAGAAATATTAAAGGCGTAGTTTGACAAAAGTCAGTTAGAAAAAGCCATAAAAGAATGGTCAAAAATTGATCCATTGGTTGGCCGTAAGTTAGTGGAATCTATGCCGCGACGACGTCTAGCAGTTAAAACCAGCAAAGGATTACTAAAAGTACTAAAATTAAAGAAAAAAAACAAACTAAAAATAATGCTAATAAAATATTAATGGTCCCAGTTTCATTTTGCGCAACTGTAAGTCATATTTATAAAAAATACAAATGTACATCATTCAATCTGTTTATGCGGAGGAATAAAACATACTTATGTATGTGGAAAAATGCCAGCGATGCAAACTGCAGAAAACCCCCAAATATAAGAAAAATGGTAATGTATTTTGGAATTTTTTTACGACTAAGATTTTAATAAAGTCGACAAGTTTCTGGAAAAATACCTCATACATAACTGCAAAAAAATAGAAAAACTATATTTTCTAACAAAATATTTTATATGCATGTACATACCTGTCAGCTCCCGCACAAGATAACATTTTGTTAATGCGAATAACGTGAAAGGGATGTAAACGCATCCTAATATGGAACTGATCTTTTCCGCAATATTTTACCAAATACTTGTTACAACAAATACGTCCAGCTTCTAAAGCTTCACTACTAAGCTGTTCATACTCGTCAGACACCAAATGAACACACAGAGGAAAATCTTCTACCGTAGCTTTTTTTCTGCCCAAATCAAAAATACGTATTTTGGGATCTGGTACACCACGACAAAAACGACTTTTAGGGTACGGTTTATTTTTGCAATAACGATAGCTTAAAAACACAAAACTTTATTAATTTTCATCAATTTTTTATTAGTAAAACATACCATCTCGCTGGACGGCGACCCATTTTTATTTCTAAAATAGATAACCTTTATTAAGACTATAAGTTTAATAATACCATAACACACATTACAAACGTACCTTTACTAGCGAAACCAGAATATAAAAAGAGCTGCCGGAAGTCGGAAATTGGCGAAATGAACTTTGGAAGTGTTTCGATATAGTAAAATTTTTCCAGTGTCGCCAAATTAGCAAGTTTGTCACCAATCAGAAGATTAACGAAACTTTATTAATATCAGAGCGAGTTATCAAGCTTCATTTTTACAACCATATTACCAACAGCTAATTATAATATAAAAATTGTTTTATCCAGGAGAATTATAAACTTTTTAATAAAATTTTTTGATTGATTGACAAACATTTGTAACATTTGCATCGTAGATACATACTTGTTTCTATACAATGAGTGTTTTTATAAGTAGATACATGCATACAAAAACGTATTTCCACATCTTACAATAAAAAACGTTAACAAATTATAACAACATTATATTCGATTTTAGAATTATATTAATTATTTAATTAAAAAAACTGAAAAATTTTAAATTGTATTTTAATATAAAATTATAAAAAGCTTGTAGTTAAGAAATGAAGATACTACACATTAAATAAATTTGAGTTATTTTGAAAATGTATGTTTTTTTTATTAAAAATTCGACAACTATTCCTCTATATACGATCGTTAGAGGATAAAAAATAAAAATCGATCATTACATCGCATACTTCGGTTTTGACTTGGCGAAAAAAAACTTATAAAGCAACATAAAACAGAATATTTTTAATTAAAAAAAAAAACAAAATCCAATTTTTTTTAGTTTTTCATTAATAACACGAAAATTAATTCACATGCACGCATATTTATTGATATAAGATCAATATAGCATAAATCTATGAAAAGATCATGACATAGATTATTTCTGAAAGGACTTTAAGTAAAAAGTTAAACAGCAAAATTAAAATAACACCATGAAAACCGTGGGTTTTCATTAATAGCTCGAGAAGAATTCCACGTGCACATATACCACTATATCCAATCGAAGGAGAATAAAAGTGAAAATAAATCGTGATATAGCTTGTTTCTGGACAGATTTACTAAAAAAGTTATTAGGAAGCAAGCTTTTATAATTTACAAAAATCGCAAACTCCAAAATCATTAAATGAAGAATTATTTTCCTAATTATTAATGTATTTTTGTATTAAAGATTTTTAGTGTTGTTGTCTTTTATCTGAATTGGTTGAATACAATTCTTATTTAAAAAATTTGGCTTGAAATATAAGTAAGAAATATCTATATATATAAAAATGAAATGGTCCACGTACGTAATGTTATGAGAACAGCTGGAGCGATTTGGCTGATTTTTTTATTCGATTCGGAATTTTCGGGAAATGTTTTGTATGAAAACTTCGAAAATTCATATATTTTCTTCTTGCTTTTGTTGTTGTTAATAGAAATAAGTTATTCACGACTCGACATGTTCGTTCGAACTGGTTTGACGAAGCTATGTGGTTGTTCATTTTTCCCTAGAGCCCTTTCACACAGGCTAACTTTTCTTTGCAAAGTTTTGATTTTATGTGAGAGCGAGGGAGAAAGCATGATTGAGTGTACAGACTTTGATGTACTCGGAAAGTTGCTTTGTTTTTCTTTCGTCGCTTATACACAGTTGTACTTATACACAGATTGCATAAAGAACCAAATGACTAACGTCAAAAAATTAAGAACGATAAAACAAAAGGAAACAAAATTTGTAATAGAAAACTTTTTGTGTTTGAACACCAAAGAAAGTTTAAAAGAAAATTAACAAAACTTTGTCAAAGTAAAATTTGCCTGTGTGAAAGGGCTCCTACTGTTTGTGTTATAATGAAAGAGTTTGTATTATAATGATAAGAGTGTCTATTATAATGAGTTTATACACATGCAAACATACTTATGCATTCTTAGCATACGCTAAAAAAAACGCATTGATCAAATAAAAAAAAAAAACAAAAAGCAAATAAAAGAGAGGCAACATCTTCAACTTGGGCCAAACCGAAAATTGTTCTAACATGTTAACAGTAATGCACGTATTTTTTTGTTTGAAGATTTATTTATTTATTTATTACTAAATATTCTAAAAAGTAAATTTATAGAATATTATTACAAGGCGCCGGGTGACAAGACCATTTGCGCACGAATATAAAAACATAATTTACAACAAAAACAAATTAGATAGTATAAAACTGAAAAACCAGTAAGGCCAGAATAATTCAATAAAAAATAGAAAACTAAAAAGTGAGATAAAATGATGTGAGAATAAAAAATGTGAGAATAAAAAAAATATATGTATTCAAAATGTATAAAATAAAAAGTTTCCAGACAGTGGTGTCAAACATTCCGAATGCCATTACGTCCCAAGGAATCCCATATTTTTTGAAGGTTTTTTCCGGTTGAGCAGTCAAGAAGTTTCTCGATTATCAAATCAGTTTTTGAGTTTGGACATTCCGAAAGGATACTGCATAGAGCTGGGTTGCATCTGTTGTAGTAATGTTGCGTCGTAAACAGAGTTTTCCCTACCCTTAAACTACTAAGCGTGATGCACTGCGCACGTGTGAGAATATTGCTGTAGTTTGGCCTTTTAGCCACTTGATTCTGTTGCCTTTGAAAATTCTTGAAGGGGTTTGACAAAGCTTAGGGAAGCACAGTACATCATATATTTCATTCAATTTTAAAGCATTTTTTGCAGCGCCATCTGCCAGTTCGTTCCCATGAATCCCAATATGTGATGGAATCCATAGAAGCATTAACGCACTACATTGCACTGGGATGTGCAAAATGGCATCATATAAACCGTTGTGATTCGCGATAATGGCTTTAACAGCATTTAGGCTATCAGTAAAAATAATTGTTTTACTTCTTTTTAGACATGCATAGTCAACGGCTTTTTTAATTGCAAACAATTCAGCAACAAATACCCCAACAAGATCTGGTAGACGTTTTTCCAAAATAATACTAAAGTTTAAATTGTCAGAACTTTCTACCAATGAAAAAGCTGATGCACCATTACAGAACGAGCCGTCCGTGAAGAGCAGCATTTCCGGAGAAAACCCAGCTATCTTCTCTGACATCAGTTAATGGAAAACCGAAGAATCAGTTGTGTTTTTGTTAAAGTGTGATAAGCTTTCGTCAACCTTCAGTAAATGCTTTGTAATAACGGATGATTGTGGCTTAAGAGGCATTAATAGATTAGCGTCTTTAAGAAGAGTGATTATCTCCCCAATGGATGTGCGCGCTGCTGAGGGCTTTTGTATATTTTGCCAAAAGGTGTTGTGCAGCCCATCATTGGCTATTGTAATGTATCTTGAAGCCATTGCTACTGAGCACTTTTCAAGAAGGGATTTAAAATCAAGAAAATCTGCCTCGAGTCTAAGTAGCCTTACCGGAGTAGGTCTCAGGAGACCCGATGCAGTTCTGTAGCACTTGTTTATAGCAGTGTTTAAGATGTTAACGTTCTTGTTTGACGTCCATCCATAAAGAGTGATCCCATGCCGAATGCTGCCCGTAGTAAGAGATTTACATATGGAAAGAGCTGTCTCCATATGAGGGCTCTTACCTCGGCAACATATCAGCTTGAAGAGGTTGTTAATCTTTGTCAGTTTATTGGAAAGTTGTTTGACATGCTTGTTAAACAGCAGGCTCCTGGTGAATATCAAACCAAGGATTCTCATTTCTTCTTTAATGACAATATCGGATTCTCTAATTTGTATAGAAGATTCACTGCAGTTACGATGTTTGCAAACGTGGAACACTTCAATTTTGTCGGCAGGTATTGCTGCGCCTCTACTTTTTGCCCAAAGATTTATGGTCCTGTACAGATTATTTAGATTATCTGTCACCGTCATTGGTTCACCCGAAGCAACTGCAAAAATATTATCTGCATAAATCCCCACAAAATCAATACCTGGCAAATTTATCACAGCCCTAGACAAGGAGTTTGCATATATGGAAAAAAGAACCACTGACAGCGGAGATCCCTGCGGAACGTCATTATCGACATGGTAAAAGGAAGACATAAAACCGTCTATTTTTACTCTCATAGCACGGATGTAAGAAATGATTTTAAAAGTCTTATTATCTCAATCGGCATATTCCAGTCATTAAGCTCACGAAGAATAACTGTCAGCACAACACGATCAAATGCCTTTTCAATGTTCTCTGACAACACCAAGGAATGCTTCTTTCTTCCTAAATTACGTCGCAAGGTTTCCTCTAATTGGTGACAAAGACTGTAAACACTGCGCCTTGGTAAGAAAACGTGTTGATTTTTACTCAACTTGTCTTTGGAAAATTTCCAAAATCTTCTCGAGATAATTTTCTCGAAAACCGTAGATATAACAGGTAGCAACGAAATAGGTCGATATCCTTCAAGTTTATTAGGGTTTTTATTGGGTTTCGGAATGGGAGACAAAGTTGCAATTTTCCATTGATGAGGGATGACACCACTTATTAAGATGTTATTGTATAACTTCGTTAAACGGGTTTTTAAATCAATTGGAGAATTTTTCAACATACTATAAGTAATTTTATCGCTAGCTGGTGTTGAACCTTTGAGGGTTTTTAAGACATCATTAAGCTCACATATTTCTACTGCCAATCATTTCGCTGAAATGATTATTAAGCGAAGTTAAATGGGAGATCTTAAAGTTACGACCAGAAGTTTCCGAAACAATCAGCTATCTGTTGCGGGTGTGAAAAAGTATTACCATCATTGAAAATAGTTGGAAAATTGTCTATTTTACTGGATCTTAGATTCTTTACCTTGCTCCATAAATACCAGACGTCCATGGATGGGTTCAGGGAGTTGAGAAACTTCTCCCAGGTTACCCTTTTAGCAATTTTGCATTCTTTTTTTACCTTTGCGCAAACTTTTTTGTACGCAATTGCGTTATGTTGGTTACGATATCTCCTGAAAGTTCTCCATGCATCTTGTCTTTGACGGAAAAGTTCCGAAATCACAGAGTTGAACCAGACTGGATTGTTTCTTTTCGATTGATGATTATTGACTCATTTGCTGCGCTTCTTAATATACGATTTATTTGCGCTGCTTCCTTATTTACATTCTTCGAGCTTGAAAATTTATCGTTAAAAGCAACCACCTTTTTATTAAATAGTTCCCAATTTGCCTTTCTATCCTGAAAACGGGGAATAAATAAGCTAATCGGTTGAGTGTTTTTGATATTATTTATCATTAAGGGGAAATGGTCACCAACCTCTGGCAAAGGAAGGCAGTGTCATATCAAGTCGTGTGCAATTTCGTTGCTGCACATTGTCACATCAACTGATGTTAGGGTGTTTCGTGTGTTAAAAAGTGTAGGAGATCCATCGTTGAGTATAAACAGTTCTCAATCATCAGCAAAATTTTCCAAGATGCAACCAGCAGCAGAATTATTTGAAGATCCCCATAGAGAGTGCTGGGAGTTCAGGTCCCCAAGCACCATATGGTAACAATTTCTAGGTGTAGACATGTCGCGTAACATTGAATGAGTGAGCACAATGCCGTATTCTTTAGAAATGTTTGTAATTTGCAAAATTTATACCACATGTTACTACCAGAGATTGATATAAAAGATCGCCAGTTGAAATATATTGTTCTTAACAAAGATAACGATGCCAGATTTAGTGTAGGCAAAACCCTTACTATGGTGGAAAGTTTTATAACCCGGTAAATGTAAGAGATGCAAAGTATTATCTGTAACGTGTATTTCTTGAAGAGCTATAATGTTGGGTCTGTGTCTAGTGATGAGCAATTCCAAGGCAAATTTGTGAACCAAAAGTTCTTGGATATTCCACTGTAAAATGCTAATGTTAAAACCACTATCCATGAGTATTTATTTTTCCTTGTTGTCCTTCGGCAAAGTAAGTTAGGTGCTATTAAACTTTCACAGAGCCGAGGACAAGGAGACATTCGGAGAAAAATTTTTTGTAGAGGGATTGAGTCCCAGGCCATCTTTTTGTCATTTTCAGTCATTTCATCCATAAGTTTATCATCAAACAACGTTATTGTTTCAGCTTGATTTTTTAAGTTGTTTTCAAAAAATAATTCGCTGTCATCACTTGAAAAACTTACTTGAAAATTGTTCTGAGCGGTTGTTTATTCTATATTAAAATGAGCGATTCAGATGAGCTAGGTAAATCTTTAGAGTTTGAGAAATTCTTCTTTTTTATATTTGTTTTTTGTTGAATTTTTGTTGGAGATTCATTATTTTCTTGTAGAATTCGGTTGGCAGGCGTGCTTTCTCCATAAGAGATTTTTCCATTAGTATTTGCTTTCTTGCTTGCGTTTGCTAATGTAGTTGTTGTCACATCATTGGTGTTTGAGTTCATATTGGCCCATTTCTTATGTTCGGCCATGTTGTTCTTTAGAACATATGTGATAGTATTAGGTATTATGGTTGTGTTTGATGATGATGTTGCTTTTTCGTGGTTAAGATGATTAGCTTTTGCCCTTAAAGTGGCCGATTCTGTTTGTTCATTATGCTGATATTTAGCATTGTTTTTTACCACGTGTGCATATGTTAACACATTTTTCCTTTGTGGCGGTTTAAATGTGTGGATAGACGGATTGTTGTTGAAGATGGCCCAAGCTTCCCTTTTTGTGCATTTACGAGAAATTCGTAGGCAGTTGACCGACTTCTGCTTCCAAAACGTTGGGCAACAAGGATCATTTGAGGTGTGGTTTTCAGTTTGGCAGTTGACACAAAATTTACATAGACATTGTTCATGTGGTGGTTGGTAGCCGCATTCTCTACACTGTTCGACATTTCGGCATCTCTTTTTTGTATGTCCGAGTTTCTGGCAATTAAGACAGCGCATCGAGTTTGATATAAACTCACTAACGTTTACCAATTCCCAACCAAGTTTAATATTCTCCGGGCGTTTAATCAAATCAAAAGTTACAATAGCTGCACCAGTTGCTACCAATTTCTCCCCTTCCTTTTTCATGACTTTATGATTTTCAACAATCTTCTGGTCTGTCAATGCCAAGAGTAAATCCTCTTCGGTTATATCTATAATTTTCCTTGAAAATATTCTGCCTTGGATTGTGTTCAGCGTTCTGTGTAGAGTAATTTTAACTGGGATGTTATCAATATACTTGGCTTTCAAGAACTTTTCAGCAATGTCATAATTTGCAACTTTTATTAATAAATCACCACTCCTCATTTCATTCACTTCGAGACAGCCTGTAGAAATATGGTTCAACCCTTTTTCAACCTGAAAAACGTTGTACAATGCCAGTGCTCGGGGAGTTTCATTCTCCCTAAAGCCTGATGCCGTGGCAACTAGGTAGCGAGGCGTATTGCGTAAGTTAGAGAAAAACTCAGGTAAAGGGGCAAAGTCTTCTTGACGTAAGCGTTTGCCTCTATTTTGTCCGTTCCTTCCGTTAGAACCAAGCTCTTGGAAGCGGTTTCCGTTCGGGGGGTAAACCCTGTTCATTTTAAAAGAAGACCAGTGGCAAAAGGAGCGAAAAAAAGAAAATCACTAAAAAAAAGTAAAAAAAAAAAAAAATCGAATGTACGGAGTATGTATTCGAGTTAAATTTAAAAAAAAAATACAAAAACGAACAATTAACGCAACCAACTGAATCAACAAACCGACAAATTGAAAAGAATTCCCAATTTATAGAAATTTTATCCTCAAATTGAAATTATTTTCTTATTAATTTTCTATAATGTTAGCAAATTTGTTTTCCGACTTTTAAAACACAACCGTTCGCTTTTGTGTTTGAAGATTTGTTTTTAATTTATTAAACATAGCTGCCAGATTTTTTAGAGATAATACCGTCACAAAGTTGGGGAAAAAATCTTACCTCAATTAAAATTCACAATTAAATCACATTTACATATGTATGTATATAGATTGCATGTTTTTCAATACTTTGTAATATGTATATTGTATGGAGTTCAAATCCTTTGGTAAATTTGTTTTCAATTTAGTAAAATATGCATTTTAAGTTTAATTTTTAAAACTTTTTTCCTAAAAGTGTTTAAATTTATATCATAAAAATATAATTATATAAAAAATTGACTTACATATGTACATATACATTCATACATACGCTTTAAAACATCAGCAAGCTTTGCTTATGTTACAGAATTTGCCAGAACAGCCCAACGAAAATGATACGTTTTCAATAAGTAAACTTTATTTCGAATAATTTTTCTTCGCATGAGAAAATTTAAAGAACAACTCGAAGGTCTAAAGTTTTTAACACACTCTAAGTACATGAATTTTTAAGAAAAAGTCTTAATTTCTTTTATACATGTTTCACTTTTCAATATACTATTCATTTTTCAATATCATATTAGTGAAAACATAAATAAATCGTTTTCACTTCTCAATTTTTTTTACTTAGCCTACGTTTAAACTTTATAAAGTTCCTAATCAGTACTCAATGATTTAATTTAGAAGTGCTGGATAATATTAAAAGTGAAAATTTGTATGTGTGCATATTTACCGTGCTTTAAAATTGTTCGTGCGATTTGATTCACATAATTTTAAAATTAATAGTTTTTGTAAGAGAAGAAAAACGTTGATATATGGATAGTGAGGGCTTAAAAATCACCGATAATTACATTTCAATTTGAAGTTAAAAAATAATTTTCTACTCGATGCAATTTTAACGATACATACATATGTATGTCGCTTATACGCTGAAAACCCCAATATCAAAATTCTTTTGTTCTAAAATTTTATTGCTAAAGTAAAAAATAAAAGCTAAACTTCGAACGATTTTGTTAGCAGTCAACATTTCTTAAAATTTGAATGATTACCTACGACTAGGTTTATCTATCTATTCTTATATCTTAGTAGACATTGGCAGTGGAAAAAACCGACTGAATCTACAACAGGCCAGATTTCCTTTCTAATGGGCTCTTGCCAATTCACAATGTCTAAAGACGCACTAATTGCAAAACTAAATTATAGCGATTAACTGTGGTTAAGTGGAAGAGCCATTTTGGCTGCAAAAAACAAATACGTTGATTAAATAAATTTAAAAATCCAAAGCTTAATTAATGGCGAATTGTATTCGTATAAATCGATTGGTTTCATTACCGATCCTGATATTGCTGTTAACTACCCCATAGCTACCCCTGAGTTCACTGAACTTACCGGGAATGCCACCACATAACTTGCAGCTTAAGGTTGGAGCGGTAATAGCCAAACGCGATTAAAGCAATAATAATTATAGGAAAGTGTGTAGGTGAAGAACTACTTATATCTATCATACAAAGTGATTTACTATTTAAGTTTAAACGTGTCCGATTTCCCTTTCGCCTTGCATTCGCAATGACGATAATAAATTCCAAGGACAATCGCTAAAAGTGTTTGGGTTAAACCTAGAATCCCAATGTTTTTCCCACGGGCAATTGTATATTGCATGCTCGAGAGTTGGTACAACGACAGCACTGTTTATTTTCTCTCCCAATAGAAAACAAAAAATATTGTTTACTATCAAGCTTGAAAATGAACTATATTCTTACCTTTTTTGTTTGTTTATTTTTTAATGAATTACCTTATTTAAACAATAAATCGAAAAAATTTGTGTCTTCTTTGTACTGAAATTTTTTTTCTAACTCTATATGACATATTAATTATTTGCTTCCGAGCGAAGCCGGGACGTACAGCTAGTTTTTTAATAAATGTTTAAAGGCCCAACCATAATATGTATATGCAGGCTTTAGCCAACTTAAACAATTGTGCAAATACTTACTAATCATATGTCGCGAACTATAATGTACTTTACAAAACTTTTTGTCAAGTTTCGTCAAATGTCAATTGCTTATGCAAAGTACGAAACTGATCGCACATTCAGTACGGAAACAGCTGATTTTGCAATGTGCATTGTTTTATAGATACATTAGTTAACAAGTTGCAATGGAGGACGCAAGTGAAAAAATATTTTATTTTAATTTAATAGAAAGATAGAACAAAAAAGTGTTTATATGATAAACGAGACGCTTTTTATTATAAACGCAATTTAAAAGAACGATCATGGAATGAAGTAGCAGAAAAATGCAGTAAAAGGGGTAAGTAATACCTTGAAGAATTTTGTTTGCGGTTTTTATTTTCATATGAATTATATAAAGTCACGGAATGCAAACATAGGTGGAAATTACTTCGCGAACGTTTCTGCAAGGAAATGAAGAGGATGGAAGCTCCTTCAGGCAGTGGAATTGGCTACATTGAGGAATGGGCACTACTGCCCATTCGCGCCCAGCCGAGATAAGCATTTACATTGAATATTTTTTACTTTTTTATAATGTCAATCGTGATAACGTTGAAGAAATAGACTCAACCTTGGAGCAAGCTATGTTCAGTGGAAACAGTTTGCAGGAATATTCCTTTTTAGCATCTTCAACCCCTCCAAAGAAGTCAAAAATAACGCTCGATAGCCTATACCAAAAATTTGGTAAGTCTATAGAAAGCATTGAGAGGAGCTTGGCATCAACGACTGAAGAAACCTCTACTGATAAGAGCTTGATGAAGGACCTGCCATTGGCAGTAAAAGATGATTTTCAAGCAAGTTGTAGTAGTTTTGTTTTTAATTTGTTTTTTTAATATTTTATATATTATTACTTATTTATGACCTGATTTTCTAAAACGCAAAGCTAAAATTTATATATTTTTAATAAATATCTGTTATTCTTTTTAACGGTCTTTTTTAATTAATTTAACAATATATATATTTTTCAATATCTCGCTTTCCTATGGAAAGCTTCTTCAGGAAAATTAATTTTAATAACAATATAATTTTTTCAATTTG
Source organism: Trichopoda pennipes (assembly GCA_030448955.1). Lineage (NCBI taxonomy): Eukaryota > Metazoa > Arthropoda > Insecta > Diptera > Tachinidae > Trichopoda > Trichopoda pennipes. The sequence goes on along the minus strand of JASKUP010000004.1, from coordinate 3,586,654 downwards.
TTAATAATTGTTGTTATTAAAATTCATTATCCTGAAGAAGCTTTCCATAGGAAAGCGAAATATTGAAAAAAATATATATTGTTAAATTAATTAAAAATGACCGTTAAAAAGAATAACAGATATTTATTAAGGATATAAAAAGGTCGATTAAAAAATATAATTTTAATAAAAATTTTAGCTTTACGTTTTAAAAGATGGGCGCTTATCTGACAAGCAAAATGTGCAAAATCAGTTTTTTAAGAGCCAATGGAGGCATCATTTTATTTATTTTTTAATAATAAGCTAAACTTTTTTTATATTCATTGAAGACAATTCTTGGTTGAACTTTTAACACCAGAATTTAAGTTGATAAATTTGGAACAAAATGTAATTTTAATCGTAGTCATTGAAGAAAAATTTTTATTTACGGGCATGTTCTCAAAAACGCAAAGCGCTTAAAACGGGCGTTTTCAAAACGAAAAAATTGGTGTTCTGAAAAACGCAAATAATATCTTGCGTTTTGAAGACGCAAAATAGGTGTTCTGACAAACGCTAAACGCTTAATTTTTGCGATTTCACTCGCAAGCATTTACTAAAGTGAACTGATTGAGTTTGCTTATACAAAACATTCAAGACAAAATGAAATGGTTCACAATTAAATATTAATATGTTTTCTTTTTATTTCAACAAAAATTTAAAACAATTTTACACTATTTAAATAAAAAATACCAATTTTAAAATTGCTCTTTGTTTTGTTTAGTTTCTGTGTCAATTGTTTACTTTAAAATGGTGATTTGAACAAACAGCTGATCAAAAGATAAAAAATAAAACGTACGATTTACAGAACATCTAAAATTAAAATTGGCGTTTTTAAGTCGCCTGGCAATTTGAAAACCTTGCGATTATGAGACCATGCCCGTTCACTTTTAATAATAAACTTTAAGTTAGCAATCAGCTAGAATAATATGTGATATCTTAAATCAATGAATATATATATATATATATATATATATATATATATATATATATATATATACACCAAATAAATAAATACCAACTTAATAATAAAAGAAATTAATTTTTGTGAAATTATTTTATTCTTTTCATTTACATTAAAGAGATTAAAACATAGAAAATATAATAATAAAGGGTTTAAACTAGAAGTAATAAAGAAAGTGTGAGCATAGAAATTTAAAAAGATGGAAGAGCAATTATTAAAATTTTAAAATAAATAAAAATAATTAAATATAAGTAATCTATAATTATTCGGAATCATTATCAATATAAGCAGCAATTTTATTCGTGCTTGATTCCTTTTCAAATAAATATTAAGTGATATTCTCACAAAATATTTATTACAAAACAATTTTCATTAAAAAAGAACATTTTATGATATTCTCATAAAACATTCTTTCAAATAAAAATATTTGAAATGCTTTGTAATGGGGGAGAGCACATTCATATTGCAATTTCACTTTCGCTCACAAAGCTCATCAGTGAATTTTACCCCAATAAAATTGCTGCTTATAATAATTAAATATAAAAAAGGTTAAATATTTTTCAAGTAGAATTAATAAAACTACATAGTATTAAGTATACAAAATATGATTATTAAAGGCCTTTTTGTTAATAAATTTCATTTAATCAGAAAGAAATTATTTTTTGCATAATAATTTCTATATTCATGTAAGCCACGTAAAAGTCTTCAATGATTCGCTTTAGCATTTGACAGACTTCTCGTTCAATTTTTGACGTTAACTCAAGCCAGCTTATGCATATTATAGTTGGGCCTTAAGGGTACCTTGCACAATAACTCTAAATAAAAGATTTTTTATTTTTTTAGCAAAACTTTTTCAAACATACCTTTTATTTAAGTGGTCAACAAAACTGTACAAAATATCTCCTACTCAAGTATTTACTTTTTCATGGTTTTCATCATAGATATAAATATTGTCGATCTATAATATGAATGTAAAAATATAAAATATAAAAAGTTATATAAGAAAAGATGAACAAAATATAAAATACAGAAAGTGAGAGTGCTATATTTTTCCGCACCAAAACCCAAGACTTTAAAGTTTGTCTTTATTAACTAACAAAAAAAACGTATGTAGCTTATAAACATCATTATAAATGTAAGAATGACCTTCATAGATTCACAGTGTTTCTATATAAAAAAATTAAATTATCCTATTAATGTACTTCTAAATTTATATAGCTTACCATTAACAAATATATAACCAATCAATGCATTTAAAAACACAAAAAAAAGTATTAAAAGACGTGTGTTCAAAAATTATTATGATTATCATTTTCCTTCAATTAATTAGATATTTTGCATAACTTGCATGCTTATCAATTCAATTCAATTACATAATATCCTTAGTCGTAGTTACTAACGATAATTATAATCATATTTCTATTCTTATGAGTATCGCGAATTTTATAAAATAATTCGCACATTTGGCTGTTCATGTTTTTTGGTTCTAAACCATTTTGAACCAGGTTCATGAAAATGTTTCCTAATTTTCCAGAGTCTTGAATTTTCTTTTCAAAAAGGATAAGCAGTATTCGCTTCAAGGTCAAATAAATAATTAAAAATTTAAGAAAAAAAAAAAACAATTCAATCAAACTAAAATTCTTTGTAAAAAAATTTAATTTTCGGGCGTTTCATGAATAATTTTGGGAATTTTGAAATTTGGTTAGTCTGAACCTGATTTTATTAATTTATTCCAAATATTTTGTTTTTTACCTACATTGCATTATATTGAAAAAAGTATCCTCATTAAATAACTCTTCTACACAATTCTATACAAATTGTTGCATTGTGCAGTGTCACTAAACTAGATTTTTTTTTGTGAAGAGAAGTAGCACTCAGGCAACAATGCCTATTTAGTCAAGTACCGTGCTACATTCTTTAGGAAAGGGATAGAGAAGAGATAAAACAGGTGGTAAAAGTAGAAGGATAGTCGGAAAATAACTGCCGTATAAAGACAGCACAGCGACCGCTGATCAGCCCCACCGACAGTCAATTTTTATTTTTGTAGTGAAAGAAACCAAGGTTTTCGTTGGGAATCGAACCCACAACCCGTATACTGACAAGCTAGTGCACTACCTACTAGCCTATAGGGGCACCTATCTTATCTACTTAACGAAATTGTTTTTACTTAAAACCTATCCATGCATTAACTTTTGAGGAGCATTGTACTTACAGTATATATACATTTTTAAGGCTATGTTTATTTATTTAAATTTAACAAAAATTTAAAAATGTTAAGGTGTTACACATATTTTCATATTTTAGATAGTTAATAATTTTTATAATTAAATTAAGACTAATTTAAAAAATTTTATATAATTTTTTTAATGTCATAAAAATTTAATTCTTAGAAATATACTAATAATATTAATTGGTATTAACCCTCAACTGGATGAGTATGTTTAAAATAAAGAGAAAAAATAAAACATAGTAAATATATATTTATTAAGGACAATTTAATACGTTTATAACAAAAATTAAAAAATTCATTTAGCATTTTGAAAGAAAAAAAATGCAGCCATATATTGTTTTATATGCACTTAGAGTTATTAAAAAAAAACGGGTTATTCAGTGTGAAAACTTGTAAACAGTTTCTTTTGTGATTGTAACATAAGAAAACGCTGCATTTTTCGCAAAAGGTGTATGAGCGAAAAAAAAACAATCGTTCTGACAAAGTTGACGGTTTTTCATCTATTTCGGGAAATGTCCTATTCCGTCAGCTCGTACTGAGTCCAAGGGGAAATCCTGTCGTTTTCTTCTTTCATCGCTAGTGGGTGTATTTTGTCTGCTTGTTGATGGGGAAGTTAGGACGACCTCGTTTCTTAGCTTTACCAGCTTTGCAAATATGTTCAGCTATTGCTAGCCTGAAGCTAAACAACGGCATAGTATATTCTTTCGACTTACGACGCCACAGAATCCAAGAATTGACAACGCACATATGAATCATATGGAAAAAAATCTTTTTATACCACATTTTTGTTCTCAGTTGTATTCGATAAAGCCCTAGCAAGGAATCTAGTAAATCAACGCCACCCATGTAATAATTATAAACGTCAATTGCGTTAGGTGAATTGATTTCAATATGCCTCTTTGAACGAGGCCAAGTTCAACTCCCTCAATATCAGCTACTTTTTCGACCATGCTTCCCCTACCTAACTTTTTCATGTCCTTTTCAGTTGGCATCTTGCAATTTGTTACGCGATTCAATCTTACTGTGCCTAAAGTCAATATACCGTATTTCGATAGATATACTTGAAGTTTTGGGCTGTTAAACCAATTATCCAAAAAAAGTTTATAATTTTGTGCTTTTGGTATTGTAGCGGCCAATCATTGTCACAACGTTTCCACTTACTCCAATATTTGGTGCTCCTTCAGGAAATGTATCACTTTGAGCTCCGGCAAATATATCAAAATCGTAACTGAAGCCCGAAACTCCGCTCAGGACAAAATTTTTGAATCCCCATTTGTAGGGCTTAGCTGGATTATATTGTTTGAGGTGATGGCGACATTTTGTGGGAATTATTTGTTCATCAACCACTAAATGTTCTTCTTTGGGTACAAGAAGCAATCATGCACGAATTTTATCTAACAATGGTCGAACCTTAAAGAGCTTACCAAACTCGAGTACACCTGGTACTCTTATATTTTCATTGTTATTGAAATGTAAAAACCGTTTGATTGCTTCTCATCTGTTACATGTCATTGTGCTGCGTACAAATTCTTGACCAATAAATTTATTCCAATAGTGTCTGGATGATGGCAGTTTTAACAAAGACATGTATATTGTTATGCCTGTAAGAAGTGTTACTAAAAATTTTTTCAATCCTATTTTTTAACTTACCTATAAACTGATTTAATTCGTTTCTAGTGATACTGGCGGGCTTATTCACATCAACTTGTAATACGAACAAATTCGACTGGTCTACAATATATTCCATCAATTCGTCTTTGAACAGAAAATTGAACATTTCTGCAGGTGTTTCCAATTTCTCAATAAAGTCGGGAAGGTTCGTATCTCCTCCAAATGGAAACTTTTTACTTGAATAAGTAGGTAAACTACTCTCTTTCCAAATTGGAGGTCTCGGTTTTTTGATAGATTTTGCATTCGACGTACTAGGCTTTTCATTGTCATCTGAGACATCGGTGTCCTCAGTTTCCGATATATAAATATGTTTCTGACCTAACGGTTGGCCTATACAGTCTTCTTCGTCTGTACCAGATATATATTCATCATCACTTTGATCGTCATTATTATCATCATTAACATATTTTAAATTCCCATAAAATGATCGTGCATCCATTTCTATAATAATTGCATTGTATTTAATGAGAAGAATAAAAACCACACATATATAAATGTAAGTCAATTATATACCCTTAATGCATTGAAGGCCATATGTGGCTTTGTTAGTTTTTTTAAAAAATCTTACATCAAATACTTACTTTTCAGCTATATTGTATTTTTGCTAGAGAAATAACTTTACTTTCTACACGAATATATTTTTTTTTCTATTTTTGCTTTTATATATTTTTGCAAACTTGCATAAAATTCACACCAAAACTTACTTTTCTTCTGCCACCTGAAAATCTAACTAAAGCAAATATTTTTGTTTGCATTTGAGTAGAACACAAAGCATAGAAGATGACTAATATTATTCTCTTTTGATGAGGTACCGTTATTATAAAAAACAATACAATAAAAGCCAAAAACCATATTTGGTGTTGTATGCAGTAGAGGGTTAATTTTTTAATGTTGCGATGCTCGAATAAAAGACATTTAATTAATATCCAAGAAAATAGAGTTTTTATTAACGCGATTAAAAGAGAATGTGTAAGTATCAAAAAGGAAGTACAAAAAAAGTGAATATGAAAAAATATCAATTGTTGTACCAAAGTGCATTAGAGATGCCAGATTTTGTTATACCAACAATTAAGATTATAATTTATATAATTGTTATATATAATTTTACTTCATATTGTTTAAAAGACGATTTATTAAAAGCGTTCTTATTATATTTTAATTTGTTTTTAATTAAAAAAGGTTCAAAATCAAATTTCAAATTTTATTAATCCATTCCTAAATTCTATATCTTATATCTAGATAATATAATTATAAATATGAGATGTATCTTATGGATACTTCAGCAATTAAAGCTATTGTAATTTTATATATGTAAATAAGTGAATTTCATTTTAATTTTGTTATAGGCAAAAAGGATATAAAAACCTATATATGGAAAAAAGAAAACAAACAAAAACAAATTCAAACATAATTAGGAAAAAAGAATGCTTAAAAACTGATTATTTAATAATAATCAATTATAAAACAAAAATGTTTCCTATTTGGTAATTATAAAAAGTTTACAAATGTATATGTATTATGATAGTTCATAACACTCGCGGATTCTACGATACCGAGAGTATAAAATCTTTTGAAAATGTTTATTATTAATTCTGCTAATAAAATCTAAAAATAGCTCGTATTGTGTTACATCGTGAAGAAGCGGAGTATGGAACCGCCAGTGTAAATTATGTATCATCTTTAGGCATTTGTTCTGGATGATTTGGAACTTCTTTAGATGTGTCCTTGCAGCACGATACCAGATTGGCGATGCAAAGCACATTATTGGTCGAATAACGGCTTTGTATATGAGATTTTTATTTTTCAGGCTTAGAGCTGACCTCTTGTTCAAGAAGGGCCAAAGACTTCTGAACGCTTTCAACGCTTTTTGACAGCATGATGTTATATGTTTTTCAAAAGTGAGTTTCTTGTCTAACGTAACTCCAAGATATATTACATTATCTACAATGTTGATATCAGTATCATCAAATTGCAGTTGTCTTGTTGGTAACCTTTTAGGCGATTTATTGAATGGAAAAATAATTGCCTGGGTTTTGTTGCAATTTAGTTTTATTTTCCACTTCTTAAAGTACTTATTACAGGATTTAAGGCTTAGCTCCATCTTTTTTAAAAGAGCTGAAGTAAGCCTACTGGAGGTAATGAGTGCCGTATCGTCAGCGTAGTAGGCTGTATCCACTTCTCTAGGTGGTTTAAAATCGGATGTAAAGATTGAGTACAGCGTTGGAGAGAGTATAGATCCTTGTGGTACTCCCGCAGGGATAGAATAAAACGATGACATACTCTTGCTCACCGAGACAGCATACGATTTATTTTCCAAAAACTGTGAAACAATTTTACAGAGGTATTTTGGTATGTTAGCTGTAACCATTTTATATATAAGACCGTTGTGCCATACAGTGTCGAAAGCTTTTTCGATATCTAGCAGAATTAAGCCGGTAGATTTTCTTTGGAACTTATTGATTATGATTTTATTTTTGATACGCCCAATTTGACTCACCGCGTTATGCTCTTTTTTAAAACCAAACTGATTTTCCGAAATGATATTGAAATCTGCTGCATATTCTGAAATTCTAGTGTGAATTATTTTCTCGAAAAGTTTTCCCAAGTTACTTAGGAGGCTAATTGGTCTATAGCTGGTAGGGTTATTTGCTGGTTTATTCGATTTTAAAATTGCAATAACCTTTGCTTTTTTGAATGCAGTAGAAAAATAGTTCAAACGCAAGCAACTGTTGAAAAGAGAGACCAGCAGCTTTATGGCAACTTCTGGAAGTTTCTTTAAAAGTATGTTTGGAACAGCATCAAGACCAGGAGATTTGGAATTTTTTAGCTGACCGATTAATAAAGACAATTCTTGAGTTGTTGTATAAAGAATGTCGGAAGTGGATGGGTCTTCAGATTTTAAAATACTTGCCGCAGAATTAACTCTATGATCAATTGAGTGAGTATATGATAATGTAAGCTCGTGTGCTCTATGAAATGTGTCAGCAAGTATTTGGGCTTTCTCAGTATCAGTGACGATTTTCGAATGATTTATCAAAAGGTGTGGAATTTGTCTGCTGCCTTTGCATCTCAACGAGCGACTTATTTTCCAAAATCGTTTGTCTCCTGGTTTCATATTCTCCAAAAGTGATGACCATTTTTGGTTCTTTATCACATTTAGCTTTCGGACAATATGTTTTGTAAAAAATTTTATGCACTGACTGTAAAAGCGATTTTCCGGGCCGTTACGAGCTCTAATTTGTTTCCTTTTAAAAACTTTTCTTTGCCTGATCATATTGCTTATTTCTCTAGGCATATGGGGGTTATTTCTAACACTGATTAATGGTGTAGAAGCATTTCTCGCTAAAAGAATAAGTTCCGTAAAACGGGCTATTTCATGATCAATACTAAGTTGAGAACGATAATTTTCAGAACTGGGAAGGATGCTTCTTCTAATTATTTCCTGGTAGGCGTGCCAATTAGTGTTAAATGTAGGAAAAGTCGGGGTGTTATCATCTTGCAAACGAGCTGAAATAGAGCAGATAATAGGCCGGTGGTCTGAAGGGATTTCATACTCCAAAGCTCTAACCCGTAATGGAAGTGCAACGTTACTTACAACAATGTAAACTACAGACGGGCTGCAGTTTTCCCGATGAGGATATAAGGTTGGGCTATTGGGATAATAGACGAAAAAATTCCTCAAATGCTGCTGATTGTAAAGAGCTCTGCCTACCGTATTTTCATTTAGACAGTTCCATGCAGTATGTTTAGCGTTAAGATCTCCGAGAAGGATAAAATCTTTGTTTATTGGAGTCAGCGATATAATGTCATTTACAAAAGATTGGGAAAAACGTGGCGAATATGCTGTTGTAACAATAACTTTTCTGCCATTTATGATGACTTCGACTGATAAGTTTTCAATGAGATCCGTCGTAGTTATAGAGAGTAGTGAGTGCTTAACTTTTTTATGAACGAGTATCGCTACACCACCACCATTCGCGTCTTGGCGATCGTTCCGGTAAATTTTATAGTTGAGGAAAAATGGATTGTGATTTTCCTTAAAAAAAGTTTCATTTATCCCAGCAATATGAATATTGTTTTTTTTAAGAGATTTACAAATTGTTGAATATGTGAAAATGACGTTAGACCGTTAGCATTCCAATGTAAAATATTTAGCATGGTTGAGTTATTATTTAAGTTCATATGCATGTTTTAAAAGTGATACTACAACTTGTATTTGTTGTACTTTCGAAGTACATCTGCCAAGGTCATCAAGAGCAGAAGAAAATATGTTAAAAACTTCGTCTACACTAAATAGATTGTTGTTGTTGTTTTTTAATACATCAGCATAGGAATGTTTGTTGTTTGTCATAGGCCGATGAATATGCTGTGTTTCATGTTGTGACTGATGAGCATGTAGTTGTACCAAAGAATGTCTGGGACGTACAACTTGGGAGCCCTTGTTTTGTTTTGATGTTACCTTTAGTCTTATTTCGAGGTACTTTTGTCGTAAAGGGCATTTGACATCGTTTGCTGAATGATCAGTACGTGTTTCTCCAGCCTTTTTACAGTTAAAACAAGAAAAGACAGCTGGTTGCCTATTATCTTTAGTTAATGGGCACTCTGCTGTTAAATGCGTGCTTGCACAAGCCATGCAAGCTGGTTTCCTGTTACAGTGGTCACCACCATGACCATACATTAGGCATTTCCAACACTGTGTAGGACTGTCGGATTTTCTCGGTCTTTGTTTCTTCCATGTAATCATAACACTGCATAGAGATTTTACATTGTGCAGGTAACTAGGTTTGAACGTTTTCCTGTCGAACTGAACTTTGTACACAGCATTATCGATGTTGCTGAATTTGGTAGGAACTTCGGTCACTGCTACCGGTAAAAGATTGTATGCCCTAAGATCACTCTTTATGTCCGCTAGATCTGTTCTAGGAAGACCATACAGAAATGTGGTGTAGAGCTTGTTTTCCTTCGAACTGTAGGTATGAAATTCGATTAAAGCGTCTTTCAAAGCTTTTACACAAAAATTGTATTTTTCGGTAGTTTGTGGAAAAATTTTGGTGCCAATCGAAGTACGTTTAAAAATACAGCCATCTCCGACAACGAGCTGGATTTCTTTCATTGCTACTCTGGAATCAGCAACAATTGGAGGCGGTTTTTTAATTGATTCTGGCTCAATTATTTTGATGTTAGATTCAGGCGAATCTTCCATGCCTTCAATATCCGATAGGGAACTAAACCTATTATAATTAGAGCATGTAGGCTCACCTGTCTTGGAATTCCACAACGAAAAATCCAAACGCGATTTCGCTTTCTGTTTAGAGAGCGAATGATTCGTTGCGCGGCGTACCGATGTTTTGCCCACCGGGGGCCTCACCATCGTCCGGTATTTCTGTTCTCAGTTCAAGCCTATGTTCTGTTTCGCTATCAGATACAATTTGTTGCCTAAAAACACTTATATTTTATATTTTTGTTGTATTTTTGTAATAAAATTTTTGAAATTTGTATTTTTTATTTATTTTTATTTTTTAATTTCTTGACTTCTCGAGCCAGCTCACTTTGATCGAAAAAAAAGATTAAAAAAGGTTTGTACTTTTGTTTCTATTTTGAAATGTTCATTATTAAATTTATTTATAAATTTAAAAGAATTGTTAAAAAAAGTGTTCTTCAAAAGGAAAAAAAAATTCTCTTTTCTTGTTATCATTAAATTAAATTATTCTTCCATTTCTGTTTCGAAATGTTTATCATAATTTCTATTTATGAATTAAAAAAAAAATAAAAAGTATGTTAAATTAATTATAAAAAAATGTTGAACATGGGCGAAGTCGCCTCCGTTCCCTAATTAAATCGCACTCCTTTTACAAACTAATTATTTAAAATTATAATTATACTTAGTTAATTTTATTGTTGCTGATGATCATGCTGTTGTTGTTGAAGTTAATTTTGATGTTGCAACCCTCCTGTTGCATTATGATGTGTTGCTATTGTTGTTACTGTTGATTATGTTATTGCAGAAGTTGTTGATATTGCAAGCCTCCTGTTGCATTATGATGTGTTGTTGTTGTTGTTACTGTTGATTATGTTGGTGCTGGTGTTGCTATTATTGTAGGGTTGTTGGAACATATTGAAGGTTCTAAAGATTTTGTGGATGATTTTTCCAATGTTTTCTTTTCATCAAGTTCAGCTTCTCTTCTTTGGAGCCCTTGTTTAAAGTATCGGCAGACATTTCAAATTCGTTTTGTTCTGCTTGTAAGGAATGGAACTGTTTCCTCCTCTGATGGGTCTCGGCTGCCGTCAGGAACAAAAATTAAATTTGCCTGAGTGCTCTCAAGGCTGGCAGGATGCGAAAATTTCTCGCAAATCGTATTTGTCTGGGTGCTCTTATAATTTGAGCACTCTCAGATCTGGCAGGATCGCCATGTAATAAAAGCATTCTTATTTTATTTTAATTTGTTTTAAATTAAAAAAGGTTTGTACTTTTTGTTCATTAATCTTTTTATTTTGTTCAATTATCTGTGCTCAGCTTGGAGCAGTTAAAGTTAATAGGCTCAACTAGGAGCTTGAACATGCAGACAAAGATTGAATCTTCCTTCTTAATTGCAGTCGTTTATATACTGACTGTGAGAAGGTTTTCAGTAGTCTAGTACTTAATTTATTAATATTATTTATATACAAATGTTATTATAAATATTTTTGTTATTACGAAAAGTGAAATGTGACCTGGTTCCTATTGCACCTATTTTGGAATTTCTTTCCACAAAATAAATGTGTCACCTGAAACTCACCGATCGACACACACACGCTGTGTAGCTGCCTGTTAAAGGCCATTCAGTCATTGCATGTATGTAAAATATAACAACAACAAACATAAGTGCATTGCTAGTGCACTGCACTTGAGTAATTTGATTTAAACTTTTTAGTTTATTGTGTTAATGACTGCGCGTGTGAATATTAGATATTTACATTAGGGTGGTTACACTACAAGAAAATAATCGGTAAAAAAAGTACACGAAACGACCTACTATTATTTTGCAAGCTGCGCAGTTTTCTAAGAAATCTTATACACAGCAGCAATATGCTTATAATTCCTTACCAAGTAAGATAAACCACAGAAAACAAAAACAATTAATACAGAGAAAACAAAGTTGGCAAATAAACTTAATGATAACAACAACAATATAAGCTGGGAAAATGAATTATTTAAAGTTGAATGAGTAAAGACAACAAAGTTACCATTGTGTTTATTTTTTGTATTGACAGAAAATAAATCGTTTAACATAATTTAAAACTCTAAAGTACTACTAACCACACGATCAAGTTTTGATACTTTTTACCAATACAAACATACTTTTAAAAAATGAATGTTCGGTCTTTTTAAAATTTTAAACATTTAATTGGAATATAAATACTAATTGAAATAGTGAAATATGTTTGCCGATAAAAACAGTAAATATAAAGATTTTTTGCGGTTCATAGAGCGATACAAAAGCCACGATGTCCTGTGGAATATTAATCTTTTATCATAGTTGCGCAACGATTTAAAACTGAAGACCTACATAGTTTATAATAAATTTTATCGCAGTTTATAATAAATTTAAATCTACATACATTCACGGGAACGTGTACCTCAACCAATATTTCATGTCGAATTGGAACCTGGTGATATTAGATTGAAGAAAAATGAAATTCACCCTATTTATAACGTAAAATACGTTTTACATCGTAAGGTGACTGTAGAAGAGCCTCTCAAACGGTCTGGCCCAGCCCAATGCAGAAACTGCCAGGAATTTGGTCATACCAAAAGATACTGCAAATTGACTCCCGTATGTGTGGTGTGTGGCGAGCTTCATGCCACGGCACAATGTAACAAGCCAAAAAACAATGCGTCAATTAGAAAATGTGGTAACTGCGGTGAAAATCATACAGCAAACTACAGAGGATGCCGAGTCTACGTGGCCAACCGTAAAATAATAAAAGCCAGCCCTTCTATTGCTATTACTACCCAAACCAAAATTGCAACAGAGCAAAATTTTCCCCAGTTAAGCCAACCTCAGCCGGTCGCATCCTTAGGTCACCAATTCTCGTATGCCAACATTTTAAAGTCCAGACATAGCTCTACTCAAAACACGTCCACAGCAAATACTAGTTTCAAGCCTAGGGAGGAGGTCCCAGTTTCACGTAACACAACTAGTCTCGAGGCAACTATAGAGACATTAGTTCAAACGGTAAATAATTTCACCAACAACATTACAGTTATGATGCAACAGATGATGCAAATGCTGCAGATGCAGTCCGAATTATTAAGGGCAGTCGTCAATAAACCATGAACTGCCTAAGAGTATGTTTTTGGAACGCCAACGGCATCCGCTCACATAAGAACGAGCTTGAACTATTCATGAAGGTGCAGAATATTGACGTAATGCTAATTTCCGAAACCCATCTAACAGCCAGGAGTATTTTTAAAATTAATGGTTATACCTTTTATGACACCAAGGACCCTCGTGAAAGAGCTTGTGGCGGGTCAGCTATCCTAGTGAAGGCCCGACTCAAACACCATGTAATGGACGAATTTTGCTCGGGATATTTACAAGCGACAACTATTTGTCTTTTAGAGAACAATAGCAATTTAGTGATTTCGTCTGTGTATTGTCCACCGAGTTTTCCAATCACAGAGGATCAATTTTGCGGGTTCTACAAATCCTTAGGTCCTCACTTTTTGGCTGCTGGCGAATATAACGCGAAGCATATCCACTGGGGCTCACGTCTGACAACCCCGAAGGGTCGCACATTGTTTAATGTAATTTCGAGGCTAAAGCTAACTGTAATTTCTAGCGGAAGGCCAACTTATTGGCCCACCGACAGGCAAAAAATCCCTGACGTCATTGACTTTGGAGTCGCAAAAAATGTACCAGGTGAGTTTACGAATGTAGAGTCTTCATTAGACTTATCCTCCGACCACACACCTTCTATTGTTACGTTATGGAACCCGTTGGATTCTGAAAATCGATCTGCATTGGCAACTAAGACTCATATTAATTGGCTTAAATTTAGAAAATATCTAAGCTCTCATTGTTCGGAAAATATACCGCTGCGTACTTCAGGAGAAGTGGAAAAAGCTATTGACGACTTTAATGAAGAAATCAGACTAGCCACAGTTCACGCAACCACAAATGCTCCGATAAAAAGATACAGCAGAATATATTCAGTAGATGTACAACAACTCCTCCTAGAGAAAAGGAGAATCCGTAGAGAGTGGCAGGCGTGTAGATCACCCCAAATAAGAAACAGGCTGAAAGAGTGTACCAAACAGCTTCGTGATTTACTTGAAGTGCAAAGAATTGCTTCACTTAACAAATACTTGGAAAATCTTGATGCAACCTCGCATTCAGACTACTCTCTGTGGCGCGCAACAAAAAACATTAAGCGACCAACTTTACGCCAGTCGCCACTGCGTACCCCAAGCGGTGATTGGGCAAGAAGCAACGAGGAAAAAGCTTATCTGTTTTCCAACCACCTCCTAAAAGTATTTTCTTCTAATTTATCGACAGACCCTATAGTGTTACCTGAAATAACACCTATAGAAGCTGTGCCTTTGAGACTGGAAGTACAAGAGTTGAGAAAGGCTATCGCCGGCTTAAAACTTAAAAAATCACCTGGTATTGATAAAGTTAGTAATAGGATGCTTCTGGAGCTACCAAATGTAGCGGTGAGAATCTTATTGTTTATATATAACGCCATTTTGCGCCTCAGTGTTTACCCTCAGAAGTGGAAGATTTCGAAGGTGATAATGATTCCCAAGCCGGGCAAGGATCATTCTAAAATAGATTCTTACAGGCCAATAAGCTTGCTGTCCAATTTATCTAAACTGTTCGAGAAACTTTTAGTAAATAGAATGTATCCCATATTGATCGAAAAGAAGTGTATACCGGATCACCAGTTTGGATTTAGGAAAAAGCATAGCACAATAGAGCAAACGCATAGACTTGTTAATGCTGTTAAACAAACCTTTGAAAATAAACATTACTGTTCTGCTCTCTTTATTGATGTTTCCCAGGCCTTCGATAAAGTTTGGCACGAGGGCTTAATTCATAAACTAAGGCAGAATTTGCCTCAAAATATTTCCATATTACTGGAAAGCTACTTGAGTAGCCGTTTATTTGTTGTAAAGCACGAGGAGTTTTTGAGCCCACCACAGCCAATTAGAGCCGGAGTTCCTCAAGGGAGCATCTTGGGTCCGATTTTATATTTATTATATACCTCAGATATGCCTACACGGGACGACGTTCACGTTTCAACATTTGCTGATGATACTGCCCTGCTTTGTGTTCATGCAGACCCACACGAAGCTTCACTACGTCTTCAAAGTCATGTGTTCCAAGTCGAAAAATGGTTAAGAAAATGGCGAATAAAAATTAATGAACAGAAGTGCATTCATATTACTTTTACATTACGCAGGAGTACATGCCCACCTATCACAATAAATAATCAAACAATACCTTAACGTTCGGTCGTCAAGTACCTCGGTATGCACCTTGACAGGCGTCTAACATGGAAGCACCACATAGAAGCTAAACTTATGCAAATAAGACTTAAAACTGCTCAACTAAACTGGCTAATTGGTCGGAATTCTGTTCTCAGTCTGGACTGCAAACTTTTGATCTACAAGTCTATTCTAAAGCCAATATGGAGCTATGGAATTCAAATGTGGGGCACTGCCTCAGTGTCAAATGTCGAACGGATACAAAGAAGCCAGAATAAAATCCTCAGACTCATAACTGCTGCCCCATGGTATGTGAAAAACTAAAACATTCACAAGGATTTGAAAGTGCCCTCTGTAAGAAAGGAAATACAGAAGTACGCATCCAAATATTTGAGAAAACTGGAATTTCATCCAAATATTTTGGCACGTGATATATTAAATGATAGAGGCTACAATCGTCTGAAGAGGAGAGACGTTAGGGCTATTAGTATAAGTAATTTATAGTGTTTTCCTTTTTATTTTTTATTTCTTGTTAACTAAAACTTTTTGGCTGGCATTGGCTAGACATAAAGATAATTTTTACTTTTAGATTTAAGATTTATCTACTTATTGTTAGTTCTATTAATTTAGAAGATTCAATAAATAATATTATGATACAAAAAAAAACATTCAAGACTTCAGGCACAAAAATGCCTATTGTGTTATTGAAAACCCTGAACACGAACTCCAAAAATTTATATGAGTCCCCAGTAGCTAGCTAAATACCTAAGTGTCAAACATAATTCGAGACGTGGTGTAATAGATACTCGCATTACCGTTTCACTCTTCTTTATGCGATTGTACACCTAGTTGTATACAAAAACATATAATAAAGTTTATAACAGCTTTGTTCAATATTAACTTTACCATTGCAAAGACGCGGTGGATTTAATTTACGCAATATCATAATAACTGAACCAACTTCGAGTTGCAAGTTATGTGGTGGAAATCCTGGTAACTCCAGAGAGTTCAAAAACTCCGTTGGATAATTTACTGCTTTATCGGGATTTGTTATGAAATCAAAAGATTTGTATGTCACCAAATCGCCATCGATTTTTGATAGAATGGTGAAATTCACTGCATGTACAACATCATTATTCTTTGCGGCGAGAATTGCTCGTTTACTTAACCAAGCATAATTCATTAATGTTTGGGAAAACATTTTCAATAACAGCAAATTGAGAGTCTAAAAATCGGCTGAGTAATTAATCCAGCTGTCGCATCAACTGGGGCTTTTCCAATTTCAACAGCTAACAATTGTTTGGAAAATTGTGCAGGACTTTGATCATTTTGAAGTTGAACTCTCATATTAGTGGTTAGCGATAATGTTATACCGTTATTCCACAAAGGTGATGCCTTCAGGCAAGCATTCAATTCATCTGCAGGCGTTGCATGGGGAATTACTGGCAACGTCTGCCTGAAATCGCCTGCCAACAATATCATCAAATATGTTGTTATTTCGCCGAAGATTCTTCAGTGTGAAGTTAAGTGCTTCAAGTGATTTCTTATGTGGCATTGTGCACTCATCTTAAACAATGAGCTTGCATTGCATCAACAATTTCCCATCGGGAAATATTGCATGTTGGAGTGTCAATTGTATTTAAATTGAGTGGCAACTTAAGCGCAGAATGTGCAGTACGACCGCCATCTAGAAGAGTCGCCGCAGTTCCAGATGGTGCTAACGCCAAAGCTATGCCACATTTTGATCGAATAGTGGCCAAAATCAATGAAATGACAAATGTTTTCCCTGTTCCTCCAGGTGCGTCCAGGAAGAATAGACCACCAGTATTATTGTCCACCGCTTGCATAAATGTTTCATATATTAGCTTTTGCTGTTCATTAAGCAACGCACATTATTTCAAACGAAGTCCTGCATCGTGCATCGATCGATTTGGCGGAATCATTCCTACTTCAATCAGTAGCTTGTTTGCAATAGTCAAGCATTGATCCTCAATCAGAGTCAATCCTTCATTATACATTTCATTGGATATTTGCATGTCAGGATTATTCGTTCGAATGCAAAAGCGATGCAAGATATCTTCATATATGTCGTCTTTGAATTTGTTCCATAACTAAATTGGTTTTGAAGGGAAACATGTGGTGATGATAATAGCGAAGAGCGTTCGTATTTGGTACGCATTTGATGAAACAACTGAACCCGCAAGTGTTAAATCCCAATGAGAATCCTTCTCCAGCAAACCCAATAGTTGACATGCTTCTCGATATGTTTGGCATTGGTGGCCATTCATAGTTTTCAAATGCGCAAATGATTTTGGTCCATGTACATTTACTAACAGCAATCGCAAATAAAAACATTCACCATTTCTAGGATGAATAGTATACATGCGATCCTCTACTTAAAATGAAACCTACTTATTTTCGTGAGGGATACTCACACACCACATACTGGTGCCGTTGTAGTACATGCTATGTATCAGAGATGGTGCTGTATGTAAAAATGATTTTCAGTGTTTTCCAGCTTTTCTCTTGAAATTTTTCCTGAATTTTCTTTGCTATAAACCTCACGGAGCCCAAGACTATTCCAACGAATGCAAAACCGTGGAAATCGGTTCGTGCGTTCTGAAGTTATAGCATCAGGAAGGAAAACCCAACTTATTTTATATTATAGAAGATATAGTCAGTTCCATTTCATTATTTCACCATTCTATCTATTTGAACAGTCATTTAAATTTAACTAATCGAAGAGAAAGATGCGATTGTAAGTATTGGTCACTTAATTTTTGCTTTTTTCATTTAAATTATAATTTTGTTTTAAGTAAATATTTGAAATCATTGCAAATTTTGCCCGAGCCAAAGGAGGGAGAAGGAAAAGAACGTCCAGAAGCGGCTGACTAAGTAAGATATTGCTGTTTCTTATTTTTTCCCTTCTCGGACCTGCACTCAGGATATGACCCCTACATATGCAATGCATTATGTCAGAACTAGGAAATTAGGTTATGGGGAGGAGGAAAAACAGTTTTATTAAAAAGCTGAGACATTATATATTTTTTTTATTTTTCAGCGAGCTTGCCGTGGATATCAGCCGCGACACAGTGGTCAATATTTTCCACAGTGGGCATAAGCCACACAGCAGGGCTATGGTCAAGAATAGCTATATTCATTACAGGGTGGATATGGGCCACAGGTTATGGCCAACAAGGGGCATATTGTCCGCATTGGGTATATCAATACCCTTATAAAAATTTGACAGAATATCTTTATGCAGCGCGAGTTGCATTTTTGAACCATAAAACGCCAGCAGAAGCTTCAGTTTCTTCACCAATTGCGCTTTTATCACTTCCATCAGATGCAATTTTATTTCCTCCAGCTGCAGTTTCTTTATCACCACCACCAGCTGCAGTTTTATCACCACCACGATGTGGCGCCTTTTCCCGAAATCGATGACTAAATTTATCTTATTGATCCCAATTCAAAAACGTTTTCTCAGATAAAAATTATAACTAGTGGAGCTGCAATAATCGACAATTTTTTAGAAAGCAAAAAAAAATGAGATCTTGAAAAAAATACACTTCAGAATTGATGTGTCAGAAAAATTGCAGTTTAATCACTACTTTTTTGGTTTTAAAGGTGTGTAAATTTTTGATCAAAAAACAAAATGCTCATCAGATCACCTACTTCTTCGGCAGTTGCCGTTTTTAGACATATTTACATAATTTTTACGGATAAAAGAGAACAAATCAAAAAATGGCAAAAAATGGTGCTGCCAATTCTTTGAGCATATTTTCTACACAATAGTTTAAATAATTTAACTAAATTGGCCACAAAAATTTACAAAAAATTAATTCTTGAAATATAAAGAAAGCTGTTACAATCTCATAGCGGAAATTATAATAATATTTTCCCATTGTTAAAGTATGTAACAAAAATGTGTTCAAAATGTGAAAAGAAATAAAATTGTTTTCTCTGCATTAATCTTAGTGCAAAATCAAGTTACTTGCCACATATTTTTATTGCTTCTCGTTATAAAATAAAAATTATTTACCATTACAATTTTAGAAACACTTTTTATAAAAAAATTCAGATAGTTTTAAAAATTTTTTTTATATCAGTAAAAGGTAAACTGTAGGTGTATAAACCAGTTAATTGTGGTCTTATTTTCTGTTTCACCATTCAGATAGTTTCAACCTTTTTTTTATTTAAATTAAATAGTAATTGTGTAATGCCACGAGTTAAATTTTTACTTTGTAAAAGTAGTTTTTAATCTGATTTTTATTTTCCAAAACTTTAACGGCTGTATGCATAAAAAACGCTTACTTAAGCTTTAAGGTACACGTTAGTTAACAAACACTTTAAGGCTAACAGACGTTTGTTAAAAAATGGCATTCATAAACGGTACTTTAGCTAATGTATGCTTTAGTAAAATTGGTATTTTGATTCTGTCAATGCCACTATTTTCAGTTGTCATTTTGTAGTTAACGATGTATAAAAATATATCTATCCGGGTATTTAGATCCATAAAAAATGTTTTTATTGTTTTCAGCAAAATCAACATATTTTTTTTGTTTTTTTATTGATCTTTTTAATAAAAAGCACAGAACCCAAAAAAGGTCAATTTGCAAGGCTTACAAAGAATTTACAAAGAATTTGTTCATATTAAAAAAATAATTATTCGGATAACGAGCTTTGTTTTGATTATATGTACATCAATAAAACTTTTGTTTAAAATAATTAATTATAATTATATTTTTGTAAAATATTGTTACGTTTATACCTTTTATAAACGTTTTGTTGTGAGTTTTTTAACTAGACAAAGTTGACACAGAACAATTTACTTAAAATGCACGTCTTCAGTGTAGAGGTTTAATTTACTGATTGATTGTCCACTCAGACGCTTCCCCTATGAATACTCGTCCAATTAGAATCTAGAAGATGTAAGAATTTTCTACTCTCTTTGCGTGTATTTTGTTGTTGTAGGTTGTTTATTCATTTTATATGCGCCTGCTTGCCTGTACGTATAGTTGTTTTGTTTTGCGCGTTTAAATGATAAGCAGCATGCCAGGCAGTTAGTAAACAGACATATCAAATTGTAGTTGTGTGTGTCTATAAACTTCTACGCAGTTTGTAACCAGTAGTTTTCCATATTGCTTAATTGTTTTATTTTAAACTTAAGCAAGACATATTCGTAACATTGCCGCCCGCTTAAGCCTTTTCGTCCCGAATAGGCTCAATATTCCCTCGGCCATACTTGGCCAGTCGCTCCAGGTGCACCACCTTCATCTTAGACCTCGGACTTTGTTATTTCTGTATCTGATAAACCACGTCGTTCAAAATCTTGATCACCTTGTATGGTCCTTCCCAGTGGGTTTGCAGTTTAGGAGACAGTCCTTTTTTCCGTTGTGGGTTATATAGTAGAACCAGTTGTCCTTCTGTAAACCCTTCCGTATTTACTGCTCGATCATACCTGGCTTTCATTTTGTCGCTGGACATTTTGATGCGATTGCGGACAAACTCATGGAGCTCGTGCAGGTCTTCTTGTATCTGAGTAATGTTTTCATTATCGTCGTGTGCAGGAATCGGTTTAACGCCAAATTCTAAGTCGGCTGGTAGTTTTAGCTCTCTCCCAAACACGACTTTTGCTGGACTACATGATGGAATCGTGGATAGGTGATCGGTATGCCAGAAGAAACTTTGATACATGCTCGTCCCAATCCTTTTGGTGTGTACTGACTACTTTTCTGAGTTATTCTTCCAGGGTGCGGTTGAATCTTTCTACCATGCCATCTGACTGCGGATGCAGTGGTGTCGATCTCGTCTTTTTGATCCCATAAACATCGCACATTTCCTTGAATATGGCCGACTCAAAATTTCGTCCCTGATCGGAATGAAGTTTTGTTGGGACACCGTATCGACATACCCAATTGTTCACAAATTCATCTACAACCGTTTTGGACTCTTGGTTCGGAATGGGATACGCTTCGGGTCATTTGCTGAAATAATCCATTACTACTAGCAGATACCGATTTCCAGCATTACTGACAGGGAATGGGCCTGCGATATCCATTGCTATCCGCTCAAAAAGGGCGCCGGCGTTGTACTGTTGTAGCTTGCCACGACTTTTTCTTGTTGGACCCTTGGCCGCAATGCACTGCTCGCAATTAGCTATCCATTCGGCTACAGATTGTGGGCAGCCTACCCAGTAAAATCGCTGTTTTATCTTTTCTAGTGTTTTTGTTACACCCAGATGGCCGCCGCTGGGACCATTATGAAACTGCTGCATTACATCTTTTAGCCGGGAACTTGGCACGACGATTAAATCCTTGTAGTTTTTCCATCTGTACTTTCCCAATTTCGATATAAGCAACCATTTACCACTTTAAGGCTATTCCACTGAGCCCAGTATAATTTTGCCAGCGGGCTTTCTGCCGAAATTTCGTTACGGTCCGGTCTTATGTTCTCTAGCTTGGCCGATATAATTTTTGATAAAATGGGATCCACCTTTTGGGCCTCAGACCAGTCTTCTACTGTGCCAATTTGGATTCGCCTCACATCAATGATGGACTCCTTTTCCTCGACTTTTGTACAGTGCCTACATTCTACGTTACATGGACGTGTTGGAAGGGCATCTGCATTATTGTGCTTTCCGCCTTTCCTGTGCACAATGCTGAAGTCATAGCTCTGCAGACGTTCAATCCAGCGTGCAAGCTGTCCTTCGGGGTTTTTAAACTGCAGCAACCACCGTAATGCGGAGTGATCCGTTCTTATGGTAAAGTGTTGGCCGTATAAGTATTTGTGGTAATGTTTAACACACTCCAGTACGGCTAAAAGCTCCCGTCATATTACGCAATAATTCTTTTCGGGCTTGGACAATACTCTGCTATAGTAACCAATAACTTTTTCCGTCCCATTAATCGCCTGAGAAAGTACTCCTCCTATACCGTAGCCGCTTGCGTCTGTATCCAATATAAATTCGTGTCCAGCTATCGGATAGGCGAGAACTGGTGCTGTACATAAAAGTTCCTTTAGCCTTTGAAACGCCTCTTCAGCTGCCCAAGTGGCTGCAAGCTGGCAGCCACTTGAGCAAAATTCGGCACAAATCGCCTGTAGTATGTGCAAAGCCCCAGGAAACTACGTAGCTCATGAAGATTTTGTGGACGAGGCCAATTCTTTACTGCCAATATTTTATCCTCGTCAGTTGATACGCCTTCTTCTGTTACACGATGCCCCAAGTATTTGACCTCCTTTTGAAACAGCGCACATTTCTTAACACTTAATTTAAGTCCTGCAGCCGCTATACGCTTGAGAACTTCATCCAGGTTTTTGAGGTGTTCATCAAAGGTCTTTCCCATCACGATTATATCATCCAGATACACTAAACAGGTCTTCAAGTTAAGCTCCTTGAGCACACGTTCCATTAAGCGCTCAAAAGTAGCTGGAGCATTGCAGAGCCCAAATGGCATTACTTTAAACTGCCACAATCAATTGCTCGCGCTGAAGGCAGTTTTCTCCTTGTCGTTATCGGCTATCTCAACTTGCCAGTAACCACTCTGCAAGTCTAAGGTAGAGAACCATTTCGTTTCGGACAACGTGTCTAAGGTGTCGTCAATTCTTTCTTCTTTACTAGCACTATCGGCGAGCTCCATGGACTTGAAGATGGCTCAATCACTCCGCTCCATTTCGTTATTCAGTTCTTTGACCTCGTTCCGTTTTGCAAGGGGAACACTCCTGGGTGCTTGTTTTATAGGCCTAGCCTCGCCGGTATTTATTTCATGTTTGACCACTGCTGTTCTACCTTGGCTTTTGTTATTTAGGGCGAAGACGGCGGTATGTTTTCTTAGCAACTGCTTCGCTTTATTTCTGTCGGGTGCTTTTAGTTCTGCTACCCATTTATTCACCTGCTCTGTTAGCAAATCCCGCTCTTTAGCTGTCATTTTGGGGCATTCTGGATATGTCGCACAATTAATTACGGCTCCTGCCGGCTCACATCGACCAACTTTAGCATTTTCGCCAATTGTCTTCTCGCTGCTTGACAGATTTAGTAGTCTCACAGGAACTTTCCCATTGTTGCAGCTTTAGCTGTTATCACATTATTCCTTACGTCTTTTGGTTCTACCACCCACAACCGGTTGTCCACACAATCTGCCTCCACACGTGCCCAAACTATAGTTTTCGCCAGAGGTGGTAGTTTTTGGCATTCGATAGCAAATTGTTTCCTTACTGCGTCCCTGGTCTCATATCCAACATTTAAGGGGATCTCCACGTTGCGCCAGATCATTATCTGCTGCCCCATGTCTAGATTAATACCGTGAGCTATCATGAAGTCTGCACCGATAATAACTTCATCCAGTATATCAGCTACAACAAACACGTGATCTGCGCTGGTGTTTCCGATAGTCAAACGTACCCTGGCTCTTCCATAGACGATAGCTGTACCCCCAGTTGCCGTGCGCAGTTGCACATTCTTTAACGGTTCCACTGCCCCTTTAACTAAATCGGGCCTTATTACGGACTGAGATGCTCCTGTGTCTATGGTGAGGACTTGCTTCTTTCCATTGATCAACCCGCAGACAGTAAGGTTATTATTTTTCTGTTGGATGATGGAAATGTAGATTGGGGGGCCATCGGTTGTGGGAGCTAGCTCTTGCCCCTCAGTGCTAGCTCGTTTTAGTTTAACGGTGACTCGTGCGATTTGGTATTGTTTGCACGTTTGTTGTCCCTTGGAGGTGAAGCAGATCTTGATCTTTTCTTAACAGATCTGCAGTTGCGCTGAAAATGTCCGACCTTACCGCAGTTAAAGCATTTTGCACGCGACTTACTTCTTTCTTCAAGTATTTGCTCAATCATGTCTTTCATCTCGCTTCTTTTGAATCCGAAAATTTCCGTATCAGCCTCAAGACGTCGTACCTTATAAACTTGTGGCTTCGCGATAACTTTGTCGGTCTCCTGAGCCAGCGCGTACGAGATTGTTTCGGTGAAGGATGCTTTTTGCGCTGCACAAACTGCATATTTAATATCTGGATCTCTTATGCCATTCACAAATGCCTCTACTTTGAACTGATCCAGGAATGGATGATGTTCACCTGGATAAGTAAGCTGCACCAAACGTTCAATCTTCATGGCAAAATCTTGCAGCGTCTCATTTGCCTTCTGCACCCATCCTCGTAATTCCATTCTGTACAGTTCTCTCTTATGCTCGCCGCCATACTTGCGTTGTAAGGCCACCATTATGTCCTCATAATTATTCCTGCAGGCTCCTGGTAGGCTTTCGAGGATTTCGGCAGCTGCACCTTTTAAGGCCAGAATTAGCTCAATAGCTTTTTCTTCATTGTTCCAACTATTTTTGCTGGCCACTGTTTCAAACTGGAACTTGAATACATTAAATGGTGCGCTACCATCATAGCTCAGGGTGTTTATCCTGCTGGAGTGCTCAGAGACAACTCTCACGGGTCCTTCTCGAATATGGAGGTAGTCCATTTTCGTCTTTAGTTCATGCAATTCTCCGTCCACTTTTCTCTCCAGGCCTGACAATTTTTGGTCAAATTCGCTGACTTTCTGTTCCACAGCTTCCACTCGTTTGCCGAATATTTCTGAAATTTCTTGAAATTTTTTATTTACCTCACAAACGAGTTTTTCTCCGTTGGCCCTAGAGCTTTCTTGAATTGCATCGATTTTCGCACTGTTGGCTCTAGAGGTTTCTTGGATGACGCCTAGAAGTTTGTTATTTGTGGTATCAATTTTCGCACTGCTGATTCTAGAGGTTTCTTGATGTGCATCCATTTTCGCCATCATAGCCGCAAGTATTGAATCCAGGCTAGCATTGGTGTTTACTGATGGATTACATACCTCAGCCGCTTCTTTGTCTTCGAATTCATAAGTCCCAATATCGATGTTTCGCTGCTGGAATTCATCAATCAGCCTCCGTTGCAATTCCGCTTTACTTCCCGTTGTTGGCAGATTCAACTTATTCAGCTCCTTCTTTAGCTGCTCAACTTTCAGCTCTTCCAACTTCATTGTAGTTGATTTATTTTATTTTTGCAATTTCACTTCTGACACTAGTTGTTACGTTTATACCTTTTATAAACGTTTTGTTGTGAGTTTTTTAACTACACAAAGTTGACACAGAACAATTTACTTAAAATGCACGTCTTCACTGTAGAGGTTTAATTTACTGATTGATTGTCCACTCAGACGCTTCCCCTATTTATACTCGTCCAATTAGAATCTAGAAGATGTAAGAATTTTCTACACTCTTTGTGTGTGTTTTGTTGTTGTAGGTTGTTTATTCATTTTATATGCGCCTGCTTGCCTGTGCGTATAGTTGTTTTTGTCTTGCGCGTTTAAATGATAAGCAGCATGCCAGGCAGTTAGTAAACAGGCATATCAAATTGTAGTTGTGTGTGTGTGTGTCTATAAACTTCTACGCAGTTTGTAACCAGTAGTTTTCCATATTGTTTAATTGTTTTATTTTAAACTTAAGCAAGACATATTCGTAACAATATAAAATAATGATGTAAAAATGTTTTATATTGAATGGCATGTTATATTTTAGTTTTTATTGTTATTTTTATACTACAATTTGTTTCTAATAAGCATTTTTAAAAATTTTTGGAATAACAAAGTAAAACTGTCAATTAAGCCGTTTACATTGAAAGTGGCATAAGTCACAACTGAATAGTTTTTTTTTTTCCATTTTTAAGAAAGTGTTGATAATTAACGGTATAACAATGCATAACAACGTATAACGCCACTTTCAAAGTGGCGTTAGTCGCTGTACTCAGGAAATTAATTACCGAGCTTAGTGTGAAAGAAATGGAAACATGTAATAAGCGTGTGTGAAGTATTATTGTGATTATTGGACTAATTTTTATTATTACGAAAGAATAGTGCAGTTTACTGAACTATATTATAGTGATATCAAATATACTACACATAATTAGCATTATTTTGTATTATTTTTTTTTCTCAGGAGGTTGCTTCGTGTTGTATAAAATATCTAAAAATGTTACAACTCAAAAGCATATTATTAAACATAGTGACTTATGTAAAGGACAAAATAGTAATAGTAGTAATAGCCCCCTTCACAGTGCACAACATGGAGAAAAAAGATTTTATTTCAACACAATCATTAGAAAAATCAGTTTCAGAAAGAAAACTAAATACAGACTAGTTAAAATGGCTAAAAATTAAAATGTTATGTAAACTAATTTAAAATAAAAAAGATGACAATAACAAAGTAACTTATACCACTTTTAAAATAAACGGCTCAGTTTATTGTAAACATAATTTGTTTTGTTTTTGAACTTTCAATAATAAAATTCAACTGTCAATTTATTGTAGGTTTAACGTAGGTTTTTCCTACTTTAAAGTAAACAAAGGTATGTTAAGGTAAAAACGTTTTTTGAATACAACTTTAGGAAATTGTGCTTAACAACGGCAGTTAAACCTACTTTAGGTTTTTATGCATACGGCTGTAAATATACAACACACTTAAGAATTCTAAATTCCTTACGTACTAGTACTTATCAAGGGTTGGGATATTACCCAAAAAAAAAAAAAATAAATAAATAAAAAGGGTGAAACAATTAGGTTTAGACAAACAAACTGGCACTTAGAAACTAACTACGACTAATAAGAATAATAAATTAAACAAAAGGAAAAACAATAACAATTTAAAAATCAAACTCACAAGGTTTGAAACAGAACTTAAGCTAGTGAACGGTATTATAAACCGTATTCACTATATCGATGTTTTTATTTCTCCTATGGTAAAATAGTAGGTCTGCACCATCGAAGACCAGGCCACCGTCATTGAGGGTCAATAAGTCCATAGGAGAGAAATAGTTCCTGGCACCAACCGTATCTAAATCGGCCTCCGATGTGAAACACCGGTGAACCAATGTGTTAGATGATCGTGCACCTTTCAAGAACCTGAGCGAATTTCCGATCACAAAAATATAGATGCGGCTAAAATCAACCCCATTATAAACGGACCTGCATGATGGTCTAGGCAACTACCCGGTCGGTTCAAAGTAGGGCCTAAGATCAAGGCAAGATACCAAAATCTTCTTCTCTTATATCCATCTGGCTTGAAGAAACTCCACATCAGACTGGAAAGGCATACGAGATGATAGGTCGAATGGTCTGTTGGTACACCAAAAGGCGTACCTTCCTATCAAGGCCTACCCTATGTTTCAAAACACCCTGGTATAAAGAGTATGTTCATTTCGATCGCACAAACATATCGTCAATGTGGCGATAACATTCAAAGTTTTCGTGGAAGGTGACATCCAAATATCTTATTCTGTCCGAAACCCTAATCCTGTTCTGTCCCATCATTAAGCACGGTTTGTACGACTTACAGTTTTTCTAAATGTGCGTTCTCTGCCCTTTAATCATTACAGTCACAGTCTTACTTACGTTTAAATTTAGCCGGCATTTCGTAAAATAGTCCGTAAGAATCAACAAGTAGCCGTTAACTCGTCCGTTTTTTGTCCTGGCTGAGCCACCTAAAGAAGCAATCAGAATATCGTCAGCATAAATTAGCAGAAGTTCGTCCTGGGCGGGTCGAGGTATATACGACACAAAGATGTTATATAGAACTGGTCCCAGTAGGGAACCCTGCATAGATCAAACCGTCATGTGACAGACCGCCACCGACACAAACCCTAAACGATCGATCCTTCAAAAAGCTAGTTACCATTCGGCAAATAAACGAGCTAAAACCAAGACTTGTCATTTTAAAAACCAAGCCATTATGCCAGACTGTATCAAAGGCCCTAGCGAAGTCAGGACTAACAGCAATTGTCAGACATCTCCGGTTCAATCCTCTGGAAACAAAGCTGGCGGAAAACATGAGGGCATGAGAAGCCAAAAGACCCCTTCAAAAACCTAACTGGAAGTCTGGTAAATTGTTATTGTCGCATACTGAAGATAGACTCAAACAGCTTCCGAGGGCCGACAGCAAAGAAATTGGTCGGTAACTTTTACTGTCGCGAAAATTCGATCTTGGCTTAAAAATTTACACAAGAGCCGTCTTCTATGCTTTTGGAAAATGACCAATGTTGTAGTAATAGTTAAACAAAACTGCCAGAAACCGCCAAGTTACCTCGTCAGTCTTCCTAAGAACAAAGTCCGGTAAACCACCCGATCTCTTGTTCGGCCTTGCCCTCAATGCCCTACCAATAGATGTCTGGTCAATAAATACAAGCGGTTCAGTATCTGTGTTCAACACTGTACCATCGGCAAAGACCGACTCCCCAAAGTTAGTAAATATTCCCTCGTACACTCTGACCAAACAGATCCGAACGTTTCAAACGATCCGGCTACACCCGGAAGAAACGGTCTGATAACAAACCAGCTACTTCGGCCACATCCGAAACAATTGCGCCCGTTAAGTCTCGAAGACTGGGCGGACGTTCAACCCTACAGCTACATTCCCGTTCCTAAATATCCCGCCGTTCAGATGGATACCCTGTAAAAACCCAGTCCAGTGATAGCGTTCGAAGTTGCTTATGGTACCCTGTATGTTCCTGTCCAACTTCCGTAATTCAGCCTTTGAAATATTACGTGTCTCGGGGTCTTCACTCCTGCGAATTTTTCTTCTAATTCGTTTCTTTTCACTAATAAAGTTCAGAATGTGGAAGTTTCACCAAACCCCGTCCCCCAACAAGGACTTAGGTATTGAACATTCCATAGCATCCTGAACCGCACTATTCAACGAAAAAATACGTCTATCTCTGTTAATCACATTCTCTGTATGTCACATTCCTGTCAACTGGGATTCCAAACAGCGTATTCATTCGGAAAAAGTCATACCTAGTAGATATATCTATAGTCAAACATTCGGCTGTGGAGAAAACGATCTCTATTACCCTATGGTCCGACTCGTATTATATTGTTCTAATTAGATCTGAATCCATGGCATTAATGTCAACAATTGTTACAAAAAAGTACTGGTAAGAATTCTGTCTTATAGGTCTGTCCGTTGGTCTAATCTGTAGGTCCGGGCTTGAGAGCAAAAACTCCAGTAGGTTCCGTCTACTCGTGTTAGCGTAATGATCTCCCGAGTAAGGATGCCTCGCATTAAAATCACCACCTATTAGTAGACTGCAATTTCTTGCAAAACTTTGAACAGGATCTAAATCAGCAGTTGAGAAGGTGTTAGCCGGCAGTTCCGCCCCCATTTCTATCTTGTCTGCCGCGTCGAAATACCCTGTAACCAGTAATATCTAGTTTATGTCTGAGCATAAACTCAGCCAACAAAAGTACGTCAGGCCGATGGCTTCGCCAAAATTTGTTCAAGTAATGTCTTTTATGTCTCGAAACAATAGAGTTTACGTTAATAAAAATTGTCATGAGAGAATTAATCATCATGTCGTAATGTCAATAGCATGCCAAGCAAAGCACTTTATCTGTTGTCGTCATTGCTAAGTTCACGGTATTTTACCGCAAACCCACCTACCCAATACTGTTCAAACATTTAAAAAAACTACTGCCAAAGAATTTGTGACAGTCCCTGTCAATATGGTCAAACTATGCCATGACCATGTCCTGTCCAAGTGAATTGTTATTTCTATGTAAAGTCGCAGGTGCCTTAAGTGAAGCACCAGTTGCAGCAACCTGTGCAAAAGAGACACCAGACTTTATAATCCTGCCATCTTTGGACTGCACTAAAGGTCGGGGTCCATTTTTATTCGCCTTCCTCTCTTTCAATTGATGAAGAAGCTTCTTCCTGTAAGGCTACTTTTTCGAATTGGCCGCATGGCCGTCAAGTGGACAGAAAACACATTTAAGTGGATCCCAACGTTTCTAACAATCTGACCGGTGACAGGATCCATCAAGATGGTCTCATCTACATTTTTCACCTTTGGGGGGAATCAGACACTTTTCAGATCCATGCGAACCTTCACATTTGACGCATTTGTATGGCATGTGGCAATTGGTGCCTTTATGTCCATAGCGTTATCAGTTGTGACACTGCGTGACGCCATCTCGTCTAAATTTGTTATTAAGTACTTTGTACCTCAGAATATATTAATTACAAAAAAATTTGTCTATGTCAGAGCCTCTGGCCAATCTGACAACTCATTTGTCCATTCCTAAATGATTGTCGCCTAAGTTCTCCAGGTCAATATTGAGATCATTCAGGTACCCAGCTATTTTACCATCGAAAGTGGACGATGTGCCCTAGGAGCATAAGTAAATCCCTCTACCTTGTACTTCTCGAGCAGTGCATTGACCTTGTCGTAGTCCTCAAGGGTGCAGACCTTTATATTCACAACATAGCTAATATTAATATTTTGGGTTACAATTATTGGCAACAACTTGCTATTAGATTTCGCAGGCGCCTTTTTTTGTAACTTGCTCTTTAGCCAGTCCTTTTCCTTGTCGTTTGCCCTCTTTTGGCCAGTTTCCGATGCGAGTAGAAACTGCATCCTCCAACTCCATGTCACCTTCAGAAACTAAGTCTTGACCCAACCTAGTTTCTTCCAGCTTGTCCAGCCTCCTCTTCAGGCTTACATTCTCACTGACAAGAATTGAAATCTTCCTGTCAGCTTCAATTAGCCTTCCTATTAGACGAACATTCAAATCTTTCAACTGCTCCAATTTGAACACATCGTCATCCTCTGGATTAGCCCTCTTCTCTTTTTAACAGCAGTATCCTCCTCGTCCTTCATCCCGATAGTTAAAATGGACTTTCACTCTCACCTGTCGTAGGACGAAGTAAAAACCACCAACCAAAAACACTGCACCTTCTATGCACTTCTCAAGTTTTAAAGTATACGAAAAAGCTTTTACCGTATACGTAAGAAATTCTACTCTTTTAAAGTTCATTAACACAACCACTACTAATCGTGGTTCTACTTTTATCGCACAAACACTTTGAAGATCAATCTGAATCTCTTGAAAACCAAATGCATTCTTTGTAAAAGTAGTGATCAGAACTTATACAACTTTACATCAAAGAGCGATAATGTCATTTCAAAATTCAGAATTGTTTGCGTTGTTCAGAAACCCAGATAATGAAAATGCTGCAGAAAGGATGTTAAAAACAAAATTCACTACTTCAAAATTAATAAAAAAATGGATTGCCTTAAACCGTACGACATAAACCATTATGGAAAAGAACTAAAATTAGCTAAATGAAGTAACAACTTTTGAAAACATGGAAGAACCGCATACATCTTCTGACAGCAAAACATGAAGACCTGCTAAAACTATAAACGAGAACTCGGAATGCACAAAAAACGTAAACTTCAAAATGCCATAAAAAGTACATATATCTAAATCGCATTTTTCAGGATTATGTCTTAAATATTTAAGAGATAAATCAAGGTCTAACATTAAAAAAGCTGCTGCAATTGCAAGCCCAGATCGACTGCAGAGGATTAAAGAGAGTATTCCAACTGCTCTAAATGCTTTACTAGCAAAGAATAGCATAAAGAAGCCTTAGCGTTGTTTATGGAATTGCGATTGTCAAAGGAAAAATATTCTATTCTAAGAAGCTCTATAAAGAATGTGAATATTCCTCCTGAATACTGAAAGGTTACATCTGTCAAAAAAGAAGCAGTGCGATCCAATGTAAAGCCTACTGAAGTATCGATAGGGGTGAAGCTGCAAAACCTTATGGATCATACAGCCAAACGGATCAAAGTTTGCCTGAAAATGAAGCAGTATTGCTTCCACATAGGCTAACATTGATGAATAAGTGGGAAAGTTATGAATCATACGGTTAAAATTCTTACAAACAAACAATATCGATGAATGACAACTATTACAGATGCAAACATGTTTATGGCTTCTGTAGTTCCTTTACGACTTAAAAGTGAAATCTCTGAGCATTGGAAAAATTCTCGCCATCATCATTCATGTCGTCCTATTTTTTTTCAATATACAATGGATTCTTCAAAAATAATCATATCTGCAATAAGCGCTATATTATTAAAATAAACTGACTTGTTTAATCATCTGTTTGAATGAATACACTTTCATTATTGAATATTTGTAAGGCACTGATTTGTTTTTATGATCTTTAATACTAACAATGAACATAATAAACATCTTAAAACTAATCTAGTACGCATGCGTATTTTGTTTTTAACTTTACTATGGTCCTTGTACTGTTGTTACATTTATATATCTTTGAAGTTGTTGATTATCGTTACATCAAATGGCTTTACTAGCTTACTGTTTGCTTACTGAAATTCTACACCCCATGATGATGTCTGAATTGAAGTTTTCTCTTGTAAAATGTTGAGAAGAGGATAAAGTTATTCCTGGTAAATTCACTATACCTTTTCCAGGTAATGTTAACGAGTCATTATTTCCGCAGTCTATGCTTAGTGTACACTGATCGAAAACCGCGAAAATCCATTGATTCTCCGTTGACAATTATTTCCTAATACATTTTCTTGGAGTTCTCTGAAGATAACACTCAACACGCCTGGATTGTTTTAAGGCTGAAACTTCGCATGATCGTTTTACCGCAGGTTTCTAAAAAAACCTCCTTACAATTATATTGCCCTTTATGGTTTTTTGAACAAACG
This sequence comes from Trichopoda pennipes, assembly GCA_030448955.1. Lineage (NCBI taxonomy): Eukaryota > Metazoa > Arthropoda > Insecta > Diptera > Tachinidae > Trichopoda > Trichopoda pennipes. The sequence continues at coordinate 3,553,760 of JASKUP010000004.1, read as the reverse complement.
TTAAGCTAAGACTGCCACATCAAAAAATATAAATTGGTTGCAAAACTTTATATGATGTAATCAACATCACCTAAGGTATAATCGCAGTGGAATTTCTATGAACTGGTAGTCGAATGATTTCGCAAAGTATGTATGCAGGATGAGAAGTGGATCACTTAGTATAAAACATAGAAATGGTTGATACACAAATGTATGCACTAAAAACATTAATAAGAGCTGTGTTCCCTTACTTTTTGGGTGAATTTTGGGCAATGAGAGTAATGAAAAATTACCTCAATTAGATACTAAAATGTTTCAAAGTACGGGAACACTAAAAACCAAATTTAAGCCCGAAAGAAAATATTAAAATTGTTTACTTTTTTATGTTAAAAAATCATTTTGTAAAAGGCGAATTCAAAATTAAAAATATTTTAAAATGGAAAATTTGGAAATTTGTTGTTCTTCAGGCACTTATAATCGCGTAAAATATGGTAAGTTAAAATAATTATTTATAAGAAAGATTTATTTACTTATTTAATTTTTAGACAAGCAGTACATGATGGAAGTTGCCAAAGGTATACGTAGGAGAAGATAACAAACTCTGAGAAAACGGAAACTTTTTCGCAGAGTTGCACAGAACGGACTATTTCCAAGAAAAATGAAAACAAACGCCATGTGCAAGAAGAAATATGTAAACAAACTATGTAAAAAATATGCCATTTTTGATTTTGGTCTACAAGCTTTATATTTTATATCTTTTATTTAAAATACAAGTTAAATTAACTATTAAAAATCTAATGCAAAAATGATATATTTTTGACATAGTTTGTTTACTTTTTTTTTACTGCAAAAAATCTACAAAGAAACTTTATTACCGACCAGCTAAAAAATGTTGTTTAAATTTTTAAAATTTTAAAAGTTTGCCGCTTTATAACTTTTTCCGTACAGTCTTTGCAGAAAAAAACTATATAACTATCGATTCGTATTTTTATCCTCTATCGAACGTATAAAGCACTATATGTGCACGCGGAATAGTTTTTGAGTTATTAATGATAAACCAAAAAAAATTTTACGATTTTTTAAAATTTTTAAATGTTTGCTGCTTTGTAACTTTTTTCGTACAGTCTTTGCGGAAACAAACCATATCACTATCGATTCGTATTTTTATCCTCTATCGATCGTATACAGCGTTATATGTGCACGCGGAATAGTTTTTGAGTTATTAATGAAAAACCAAAAAAAATTGACGATTTTTTAACAATTTTAGAAGTTTGCTGCCTTATAACTTTTTCCGTACAGTCTTTGTGGAAACAAACCATATCACTATCGATTTGTATTTTTATTCTCTATCGAACGTATATAGTCGTATATGTGCACGCGGAATAGTTTTTTAATTTTATTAATGAAAAACCAAAAAAATTTTATGATTTTTTAATATTTTTAAAAGTTTGCTGCTTTATAACTTTTTTCGTACAGTCTTTGCGGAAACAAGCCATATCACTTTCGATTCGTATTTTTATCCTCTATCGATCGTATATAGCGTTATATGTGCACGCGGAATAGTTTTTGAGTTATTAATGAAAAACAAATATAACATCTAAGGTTTCTGCGTTGCCATTTTGCCCCGATGCTAATCAAAGAGAAAAATTTAATTTTATTTGTGTACAAGATTTCGAATTATTACGCTTACTATTTCTTTGTCTAAATGTTATTTGACTGTATGAGCCTCCCTGTTCTATTACAACACCTTTGATCGAGGAGAAGATAACAAACTTTTTAGCAAACTTTTTCTTTGTTTTGGCAAACTTTTTTCAGAGTTGCACAAAAGGTACATGTACAACAACGTGCTTTCAACGTAGGAGAAGATAACAAACTCTGGGAAAACGGCAAACTTTTTCGCAGAGTTGCACAGATCGGACTATTTCCAAGAAAAATGGAAACAAACGCCATGTGCAAGAAGAAATATGTAAACAAACAATGTAAAAAATATGCCATTTTTGAATTCGAGTTTTAATAGTTAATTTTAATTGTATTTTAATTAAAAGATATAAAATAAAAAGCTTGTAGACCGCAGAATCAGATTTTACAGTTGTCACTTTTTTAGTGAATAAACGAAAGCACTGGACTGATGTACTTATGTTGTCTTCGTCAGGTATGCTAGTTTCTATTTCTGCATTAATTTCGTCGTTTTTTATTCTACTAAGGAAATCAGCAATATTGTTTGTTTTCCCTTTTATGTACTCAATTGAAAAATTATATTCTCCTAAAGTTATGAGCCATCTTTGTAGTCGAGGACTAATATCCTTACCGGAATATTTTGTCATTAACCACTTCAGTGGTTGATGGTCACTTTCGACGTCAAACTCTCTTCCAAAAACGTACGGTCGGAAGTATTTAACTGCCCATACTATGGCCAGCAATTCTTTCTCTATGGTCGCATAATACGTTTCATTTTTGTTAAGAGTTCTTGATGCATATGCTACGGGGTGTCCATCTTGAGATAGAACGGCTTGGTTATATGTTCTTCTAACGACGTTCCAAACACTAATATGTCATCCATATAGACGACACATATTCTATTAATTTATTTATGTAAGATTTTGTTCATCAGCCTTTGGAAGGTTGATGGAGCATTTTTCAAACCAAATGGCATACGAATAAACTCATAATGCCCGAATGGTGTTGAAAACGCTGTCTTTGCCCTATCCTCCTCTCTAACAGGAATTTGGTGGAACCCTTTAGCCAAGTCTAATGTTGTAAAGTATTGTGCTCTACCGATTTTATCTAACAATGAATTAAGATTTGGAATAGAATATTTATCGTCCATTGTAAATTCATTTAGTTTTCTATAATCAATAACGATTCTATATTTTTTTTCCAGAATTATCTAATTTTTTCTCGACAATCCATAGTGGGCTATTATATGGAGAATTGCTTTCTCTTGTTATTTTTTGTTTAATCGTTTCTTCGATTTGACGCTTAATTTTTTCCTCATGTATTTGAGGATATCTATATATTTTTGAATACAAAGGCCTTTCATTTGTGGTAACTATTTCGTGGTATACTTCATTTGTACATGAAAAAAAAAATAGATTCTCAAAATCAGTAAGCAGCCTTAGGGTTGCCTGATATTCTTCTGTGTTCATATGAGAAAAATCAATGTTTTCTTTTATGTTCTTGTTTTTAATTTTTTGTATACTACATATATTTTGGACGTATTCTGGATAATTATATTCTTCAAAATAAATTTTGTTACCTAGTATTTCTACATATTTTTGTTCATAGTTGATTTTTGCTTTTAACGGTTGCAAAAAATTTTGTCCAATTATGCCTGAGAAATTTTCACTTGAGAAATTAATTATTTTCCATTGGATTGTTCCCAGACAACCGAATTCCTTTGGGATTGGTTTTGTAACTATACAATTAATTTTATTTATGCTATTAAGGGTTTTATACGTTAAGGGATTCTTAAGAATAGTTTTTGGATATAGTTCAGTCAATATTCCCTCTTTTAAGACACTTGTGGTGGATCCAGTATCGATAAGACACCTAATTGTTTGTTTGCCTATAGAAATTTTTACTATGGGTAATGTTGTTTTTGAGGCGGTATTATAAAATTTATTTCATTATCTTTTAATTGTTCTTCTTATAAAGTACCTATTTCCATAGGTTCAGGTAGTTGTCTTGAATTTCGAGACTCTGCACTTCTATTTGTGTTTCTAGTTTGGTTAGTATTATTGTCTCTGCGGTATTGGTAGTTGTTGAACACCCTGTTATTATAGTTTTGACTATTTTGTGGATTTTGGTGTGTGTTTTGTCGTTGTTCTGTGTATTTGTTGTTGTAGTTATGTCTTTGAGTATTTGATGTAGTTGGTGTATTTATGTATGTATTCTTATGATTATTTGTGTTTTTCCTATATTTTATGTGTATGGCTCTAGGATCATCTAAAGCTTTAATTTCTGAATATCTTGTTATAATGTCATTTAGTGAACTTGCTTGATCTAAATGTGATCGCAATGGTATATCTATTTTCTCTATTAATATATTTACTAGGTCTTTATCTACTCTATCAGGTTTATAAATTAATGGCTTATTATTGTCGAATAAATATATTTCATTTAATTCATGTTTACTTTTTTCAAAATATTTAAAAAGTTCTCTTAAATTACATACTTTTATATTTCTGCATTTGTTGAAAACGTCTCCATATGTTGTCCTAGGCTTGTAGTGTTCCATTAATTTAGCTTTTATTTGACTCCATGTAAGGTTGTCTCCTAATTCCTGGATGTATCTCCCTGCTTCGCCAAGAATTTTTTCGTTTGCTACTATGGTCATTGCTAGGTTAGTTAGTTGTAAATTATCTCTGGGACACAATAACATCACTGCTTCGACCGATTTAATAAATGATATTACACTGTGGCTTTCGTCAAGACATTTTAATTGTCTAAACTGCTGTAATATGTCCTTTGGTGTAAGCAGTTGATTTTGTACCTGTACTTGTTGGGCTTGGAGAACTTCTACTTGCGATCTTAATTGGTTGATGATTTCCTCTTGGGCTCTGATTACTTGAGTTATCTGTTCTGATTCAGTGGGTTGTGCCATGTTTCTATTAGCGTCAAATTTACTCATTTAATACACTTATTGAAATCTTTAGTTTCTTTAGATTTTTCAGTTTTTTTCTTTTAGATATGTTATCACTTTTGTCTAAAATTTTAATTTAAAAATTTTTGTTTTTTTTTGTTTTGAGAGTTTATTTATTCTTCGGAATAAATATGTTCTTTTAACTTATTCTTTGGAATAGGTTTTCTTTAATTTTGTTAAAAAATTTTTTACTTTATTTTAAAACTTTTTCTTTTGAGCGTTTATTTATTCTTCGGAATAATATGCTCTTTTTAACTTATTCTTTGGAATAAGATCCTCTTCGACTGCGCCAGTTATATATTTCAATGCTCACTCTTTGGAGTATGTCATATCAATAATTATTTATTCAAGATTTCTTTTTTTTATATAATAATTTCTTATGCTAAAAAACTTATTGCTATGTACAATATTCTTAGCAAGCAAAATCGATAGCTGTATTTCTTCATATCGATTTTGCTTGGTCATTGGTTTAAACAATAAAACAAAACATTGTAAAATTACTTTTTTTATTATAGTCAAAAAGAAGAATCAGATTTCATAAACACATTGGATCAATTGGAAACAAAGTAAGCAAAATGTCATTAAACTCAGTTTTGAGTTTGTATGAAATGTTGCCCAATAAACTTTCTGTTGTAGTTAAAAGGAAGAATCAAATTTCACACACAAATTGGAGCAATTGGAAGCAAAGTAAAAAATGTCATTAAACTTAGTTTTGAGTTTGTTTATTATATTTGGCGATAATTGTGTTGTGGTTGTGGAATTACATATGTAACTCACGCGGAATGGTTGTGGAGTTATTAATGGAAAACTGAAATCAAAAATTTTTAAAATAACTCCAAATAATTTAAGCTCCAGTGCTTTCGTTTTTTCACTAAAAAAAGTGACAACTGAAAAATCTGATTCTGTGGTCTACAAGCTTTATATTTTATATCTTTTAATTAAAATACAAGTTAAATTAACTATTAAAAATCGAATGCAAAAATTGTATATTTTTGACGTAGTTTGTTTAGTTTTTTTTTTACTGCAAAACTTCTACATAGAAACTTCATTATTGACCAGCTAAAATATATTGTTTAAATTTTTAAAATTTTAAAAGTTTGCTGCTTTATAACTTTTTTCGTAAAGTCTTTGCGCAAACAAGCTATATCACTATCGATTCGTATTTTATTCCTCTATCGAACGTATATAGCCGTATATGTGCATGTAGAATAGTTTTTGAGTAATTAATTAAAAACTAAAAAAATTTTACGTTTTTTTTAAATTTCAAAAGTTTGCTGCTTTATAACTTTTTTCGTAAAGTCTTTCCAGAAACAAGCTATACCGTGATCGATTCATATTTCTGTCCTCTATCGATCGGATATAGCCACATATGTGCACGCGCTATCGTTTTTTTAGTTATTACTGAAAAACAAAAAAAATTGGCGATTTTTTAAAAATTTTAAAAGTTAGCCGCTTTATAACTTTTTCCGTACAGTCTTTGCAGAAAAAAACTATATCACTATCGATTCGTATTTTTATCCTTTATCGAACGTATATAGTCGTATATGTGCACGCGGAATAGTTTTTGAGTTATTAATGAAAATCCAAAAAAAATTGACGATTTTTTAACAATTTTAGAATTTTGCTGCCTTATAACTTTTTCCGTAAAGTCTTTTTAGAAACAAGATATATCACTGTCGATTAGTATTTTTATCCTCTATCGATCGTATATAGTGCTATTTGTGCACGCGAAATGGTTATCGAGTTATTGATGGAAAACTGAAATCATAAATATTCAAAATAACTCCAAATAATTTAAGCTCCAGTGCTTTCGTTTTTTCACTAAAAAAAGTGACAACTGAAAAATCTGATTCCGTGATCTACAGGCTTTTCAATTCATGTTTTTTTTTAATACAATTTAAATTAACTATTTAATATCTATTTTAAAAATGGTATATTTTTGTCATAATTTGTTTACTTTTTGTTATTGTAATACATGAAAGCACGTTGTTGTACATGTACCTTTTGTGCAACTCTGAAAAAAGTTTGCCAAAACAAAGAAAAAGTTTGCTAAAAAGTTTGTTATCTTCTCCTCGATTGTTATCTTCTTCTCGATTATTTTTTAATCTATGCATAGATTCATAGATAGGCGTCACTACACTATTTGCATAGTTGCAAGGGATAGGAGTCACTACACCTCGCCCTTTTTTTCAGAAAAAGGAAAATAATAAGCAATTGGTACCTTGATTATTTATTTTTTTGCTTTTTCTTTACAATTGATGTAAATTTAAAAAATAAAAAAAATTACAAATAATTTCTCTTACTGCTTTATGCATTTTGTTTTCAGAGATGTTTCCTCTTTTTTTTTTGTTTTTCTTGCATTTTTTTTTGAAATAAAAATAATAATAATAATATAATAATAATAAAACAAGAGAAGTTTATTACAACATATAATTATTTATAATAATAGTTATGAAGAGATACAATTGCAATATTTAAAATTAAAATGATAAAGAATTAATTAATAATAAGAATAAAAATGATAAAATATTAAAAATGCAATTCATGGATACTTTTTCCTCCTTTTTGTGTAAAGAAAAATTTTTTTTTGTTTTTTTTTTTTTTAATTTATATAATAAACAAAGAATTAATTAATAATTTATTTATCTAAATTACAATTGATAATTAACTTTGTAGTTTGTGTTTCTTTTTATATAGTTGCGTTTACTACAATTAGATAATAAATCTGTTTTTATTTCTAGTTTTTAATATTTTTTAGTAATATTTATAAAGATTACTTACAATTATTAAGATATTAAAAAAAAGTACAATGGTTTGAAAATAATATTTTAGATTAATTAATTTATGATACGAGAGAAAATAAACAAATTCAGTTATTTTGCTTTTAATAAATTAAACATCATATGCTTAATTTTAATAACAATGAATAAATTCAATTATGCTGCAATTTTATTTGTATTGTGTCTTAACGAAGAATGTTTTGGTTTAATTGTTTAAAAATTGTAGAGCTTGTTTGGAGTTGAAGTGCAAAGTACTTGCGATATTTTAGGAAATATAATAGAATTCACTTCTAAAACTGGGGATTTTATATAGATTTTTTTTCTTCTATTATTTAAACCTTATAACCTAATTTCTTATTAATAATTTTTTTTTTGTTAGTTAGATTTAAGTTTTATTGTTTTTGTTTTTTTTTCGCCTTTTTTCTATGTTTTATGTAAACATATAAATGTTCATCATTAGCATTTTAAATTTAAATATTTAGAAATAAAAGCCATAAAGTAGTGTTGTGTATTTTGAATTATCTGGTGCAAAAAAACATACGAAAGATTAATTAGAAATTACAAGGAAATGGAGGGCTTTTTATATATCCATATACGTTCTATAATTGTCTATTAGCTATTTATGCCTAAATTTATGATGTGCCATCCTGCCCTGTAAATTTTATGTTTGTTGGCTATCACCTGAAGCTTCGAAAGCAAATAGTCTAATCTATATGTTTCGTTGTCGAATTTAAAATCTACGGACAAGAGTTTGTTAAACTTCATATGAAAGTTTATGCGCAATTTATTTGTTTCTGAATCACTTTTAATTATTTCTGATCTAATTTTGGAAATAATTCTGTTAAAGTTCTTAAAAAATTTATCGTATACTCTAAGGTCAAGGTTATTGAAAGATTGATGTTCTGTAATTTTAGTATTATATTCCATTGTGTATTTTGTATTGTCTGTAATATTCTCAAAAATAAAATCTCTATTAATTTTAGTTCTGGCCAAATTGTAATCTGCTTCACCCTTTAGCATAACTATATTCCTATACGAATCTATGTCCTCTATGTCATTTGATGAACAACCAATTCTATCAAAACATTGTAGTAACTTACCTCTACATTTGCTGATTGCACAAAAAACATCCTTTTTATCAGCTAGCAATTGATTTTCAGAAGCAGACCGTGCATAAACTATGATCAAATTGTAATGCTCTATCAGTAGTTTCCTATATTCCCTTAGTTTCTCCGAATTTGCTGTCAAGGGTCTATTTTGTAAAACTCTTTTTACAATTTTGTTAAAGTCCTTCAGTAACTCTTTCAATTTGTCTCTACTAAAATCTGGCATTTATATATACCCTTTTCTTAATATTAATAATAATTATATTATTAAATTTAAACTTCCCTTATATTTTATATGGATAAATAACACTAAAATTTTCATGAGGCTTTAAGGCGGCTAAAACCAGTTATTACTTATATGTATATTTAAAGAAAAAAAAATTAGTAGATAAAAAAGTAAGATAAGTTCAGAAAAAATATTTGTTCTGATTAATTAAAAATTAAATTAATAGTTAAAAAGAAAGTAAAACTCTATTTATTACATCTGGCATTTTAACAGAAAATCAATGAATGGTTAAGGACATTAACCAACGTTAAAGGAAAGGAAAAGTTTATATTATTTATTATTATTATTTTATTTTATTAATTATTTAAAAAATTATTCATACACTTTTCTTTTTCTGTAGATGAAAATAAAAATTACTTAACTTTGTGCTTCAAAAATATACTTTTAAAAAAATTAAAAGGTGAATTAATTTTAATTATTATTTATGTACATTTTGTTTAGAAAGTCTATAGAGAAATAAGTTTTCAATATTTTAAAAATCTAAGCGTTTTTGCAATAAACTTTCTAAACGATATATACGCCTTGAATACAGAAGCGCAAAACAAGAAACCTTTTTAACATAGTTTATTTTTTTTTTTTTAGCCTAATGAATTTTATATAATTAAGATATTTGTTTGCTTTAAAGAGAATGAAAGTAATCAAATAAATATTCTAATACGGCTGATTTTACAGAAGAATATTAAACACATAAAAAATATATGAAACCTATCATCAGTAAAAAAAATCTGGGTAAAACACTAAACAAAATAGTTTCTAAGTTCAAGCTTAACAATACCAATAATTCTAGAGATTTATTTTTAACGTATTTAATTTAGTTAAAATTTTTGAATTGGTTTCTTTTATATTAAATTTGCGAAAATTCAGTAAAATATAATAGATTTTAAATTTATAAAACTAAGAACAAAAAAATGCTAATCCTAGTGAATTTAAAATTTGTGGAATTGTTATCATTTTTTAAATATTATTTACTACTCCATTTCATTTCGCAAATCTTTTCGAACAATTAAGAAATTCAAAATTATTCACATACAGACTACATACAAATTAAATATAGAGGAGTTTGATTTGTGTGATACGTATATATGACTATTTTTGAAATATTTTATACATATTTGAAATATGTTAAAAGAGAGTATGTTGTATCTTATATACTTGTTATTATTTTTGGGCGGAAAACATTTTTTTTCTCTTAAGATTAATACGCAAAAATTTCATAATTGTTATAAGAAGTAAAGAATTGTATGAGCAAGAAATACAATAATATTTCTTTTTTAAAACTGTCAAAAGAAAATTTTTCAAATTTTGTAAAATAATAAAGTATTTCTAGTATAGAGCATAAAATTATACTTAAAAGTGTGGGTTGTATTTTTCTTTCAATTCCTTATAGTTAAATGATTCCTGTCCTTGACATATAATTCCTTTTATTTATTCTGTTGTTATACATATTAGTTTTTTGAAAAGATGATGAGGTTTGTTCTCCTGTTATTTCAAAATCCTTCTCCTGTTCCTTTCTCAACGGTCTTAAATAATTTAACTGTGATTGATGTTCTTGTTGTTGTTTCTGTTACTGTTGTTTTTGTTGTTGCTATTGATGCTAATATATATATATATATATATATAGGACTGCTATTCTTACTGCTTACTTCTGACTTATTCCTTTTTTTTTGCTTTGTACTTGCTGCTGTTTGTAGTTTTTGTATTAATGGTGCTGTTGTACTTATTGTCGCAGTTGTGTTTGTACGAATGTTCGTAAGTGTTCGTAACATTATTTTAGTATTAATTTAATTGATTTTAATTTTGTTTTTAGTTTTGATTAATTTTTTTTTAAGCAAAATTATTCTTGGTTTTTTAAATTTAAATTGTTAAGTTTTTTAAATTTTTACGTCTAAAAATTAGTAATTTTTCCGACAACAGTTTTTTTTCTTATAACTTTGTAATTAAAATTTATATGTAATTATGACACTTTTTTGTTATTAACTCCGTTACAAATGTAGTCACTATATTTCCTTATAGGTTAAAATATAAAATTAGGTTTGTATTCTTGTTTATATCCTTTTTTTTTAGTTGTTTAATTTTAGCTTGTGATATATATTTTTAATTATGTTCTGTTTCAGTTTTATATACTATATATATAATTTATATATATATATATATATATATATATATATATATATATATATATATATATATATATATTATTTCTGTGAACAAAATATTGTGTCTAATTTTATAAAGTTAATGATGAAGTTTTGGGGCGCAAAGCGGCTCTCACATCTAATTTGTTTATAATAGTAAAAAGAATGTAAATTTCAACTGGCTTTAAAATTTCTCATGTTTCTTATTTTCCACACAACAATTGCAACGTTTTAACTTGTTTTTTATAGCATTTTAAGGTTTTAAGGGAAAGTTGTGTTGTTATTGCTTTATATGCAATATTCTTTTGTAATTTTAGGGAAATATTCTGTTGTGTGTTTTAATGTCTCACTTCACCGTAGTTAAAGGGTGGATTGGTTTATATATGTCACGGTCGCCATGTTAGGTTTTTTATATTAAAAATAATACACCGTCTTCTTTTGTAGATCAACTCAGACTGACCACCACAGACTACACACAGACGCGACACGACGCACTATATATACCACAAACTACTATCTCTTTTTCGCAAAACTCTGAGTCGCGAGTTTTGTTTTGATTATCTGTTTCTAGCGCAAAAAGGAATTAAACAATTTTTACGTGAACAAATAAGTTTTTTGTAAACTTTAATAAATATGTTTCTTCTTTTTTAAGATCTTTTTTTATATATATTTTTCTCTTTTCAATATTTCGCTTTCCTTTGGAAAGCTTCTTCAGGAAAAAAAAATTTTTTATATATTTTTGAAAACAAAACAAAATTATTAACAAATTGAAAAAAAAAAAAAAAAAATGTTTCAAAACATTTGACAAAAACATACAAAATATTTTTTCATACATACATACAAAAATTTTTAAATTTTCAAATATTCAAACATACAATAACAAGGAAACGGAAATAACAAATAAATAACAACTAACAAATAACAAATTCTCTCTTATGAAATGATTATAACAAATTATGTGTCTTTTTAATTAAGTACCTATAATTCTGAGCTAAATTGTCTGTGTCTGTCTTGAAATTTATTCTCCTTACATTTGGTACATTAACAATTTCTAACATTTCCAACATATAACGTCTCTTGTAGTTTTTTTCTATATCTAATACTGATGTTTCATCAAACTTTGGATAATGATTATATTTCTTACAATGTGAAGATAAGGATGTCTTCTGTGTTGAAATATTCCTATATTTTTGGTCACACCTGTGACCAGCTAATCTCGTTTTAAGTTTATTTTTTGTTGTCCCAATATAAACTTTGTCACAGTTCACCTGGTCATTTCCTCCACATGGTATCCTGTATACTACATCAGATATTTCCATTTTTCCTATTTTATCCTTCATACTGCTAAATAATTTATTTAATGTGTTATGTGTTTTGTGTGCAATTATATATTTATCTGTGTCATATATTTTACACTTACTTAATCTTTCTGATATTCCAGGAACATAAGTTAATGATTTATAATCTCTTGGCTCTGCTGTAGAATTTCCTAAATTATGCCTATAACTACCATATTGTCTAATTAATCTGTTAGTTAATTCTACTGGAAAATCATTGTCATTAAGTATATCTCTTATTGTATCCCTATTCTTCAAATGAAATTCTCTATCACTTATAGTCAATATTCTGTCTATCATATTTTTCGCTGTGTTTATTATCATTTTCCTTGGATGTTTTGAATAAAAATTAATGATTCTTCCAGAAGATGTTGGTTTCTTATACCAATCAAATACTAACTTATTTTTCTTCCTTATTATCAATATATCTAAATATGGAAGTCTAGATTCTAATTCTCTTTCAATCGTAAATTTAATATCCGGATGGAAACTATTCAATTCTGACAAAATGTCATCCACTGCATCTTCTGAAGTAATACAAAATAAATCATCCACATATTTTGTGACTATCTTAGGTTTAATTTGCATTTTACTAATACATGAATTTAGTAATTCCTCCATCACAATATCAGCTATAATTGGTGATGCTGGAGAGCGCATAGGGAGGCCCTCCTTCTGTTGATATATCCTATTATCAAATTGAAAATACCTATTGTCTTTAATGCAAAACTTAAGAATACGTAAAAATAATTCCTTCTCAATATTCGTATTTTGTTCTATTATCTGCCATTTTTCCTCTATAATACTTAAAGCTAAACCTACAGGAATACTTGGAAAAAGTGAAACTACATCAAATGAAAACAATCTATCATTATCTTGTATATTTATTCTCTTGGTTTTATCCTTAAATTCCAACGAATTTTTAATATTATATATCGATTGTCCTGTTATCACCTTAAGAATATTCGTTATATACTTGCACAGTCCATAGGCCGGGGAATTAATGCAACAGCAAATAGGCCTTAAAGGAAAATTCTGTTTATGGATCTTAGGTACTCCATACAGCTTTGGAGAATTTGATACATTAGTCTTAAGTCTATTTCTCTCCATTACTGAAATGATTTCTTTTTTAAAAAGTTCATCATCTTTTATAGTCAGACTATAGTCAGACTATAAAAGAAAAAGAGGACCAGGAAGTAGCGCGGACAAAACTAACAATGATGATTGATAGGCACATTAGCAATATTAGACCTACAGCAAGGGATATTTTTATATTAGATAAAGTAAAAGCCGCTAAAAAATTTTTGAGTACTAATAGGAACATATTAATTGTTAATGCTGATAAGGGTAATGTTACTGTTGCTATGAGCAGAGACGATTATAATTCGAGGATAAATGACATTCTTAACGATTCTGCTAAATACTCAATATTGAATAAGGATCCGACTACTAAACTGCAAAAAACAAACAATTTTTTAGTTGATGAACTTTTTAAAAAAGAAATCATTTCAGTAATGGAGAGAAATAGACTTAAGACTAATGTATCAAATTCTCCAAAGCTGTATGGAGTACCTAAGATCCATAAACAGAATTTTCCTTTAAGGCCTATTTGCTGTTGCATTAATTCCCCGGCCTATGGACTGTGCAAGTATATAACGAATATTCTTAAGGTGATAACAGGACAATCGATATATAATATTAAAAATTCGTTGGAATTTAAGGATAAAACCAAGAGAATAAATATACAAGATAATGATAGATTGTTTTCATTTGATGTAGTTTCACTTTTTCCAAGTATTCCTGTAGGTTTAGCTTTAAGTATTATAGAGGAAAAATGGCAGATAATAGAACAAAATACGAATATTGAGAAGGAATTATTTTTACGTATTCTTAAGTTTTGCATTAAAGACAATAGGTATTTTCAATTTGATAATAGGATATATCAACAGAAGGAGGGCCTCCCTATGCGCTCTCCAGCATCACCAATTATAGCTGATATTGTGATGGAGGAATTACTAAATTCATGTATTAGTAAAATGCAAATTAAACCTAAGATAGTCACAAAATATGTGGATGATTTATTTTGTATTACTTCAGAAGATGCAGTGGATGACATTTTGTCAGAATTGAATAGTTTCCATCCGGATATTAAATTTACGATTGAAAGAGAATTAGAATCTAGACTTCCATATTTAGATATATTGATAAAAAGGAAGAAAAATAAGTTAGTATTTGATTGGTATAAGAAACCAACATCTTCTGGAAGAATCATTAATTTTTATTCAAAACATCCAAGGAAAATGATAATAAACACAGCGAAAAATATGATAGACAGAATATTGACTATAAGTGATAGAGAATTTCATTTGAAGAATAGGGATACAATAAGAGATATACTTAATGACAATGATTTTCCAGTAGAATTAACTAACAGATTAATTAGACAATATGGTAGTTATAGGCATAATTTAGGAAATTCTACAGCAGAGCCAAGAGATTATAAATCATTAACTTATGTTCCTGGAATATCAGAAAGATTAAGTAAGTGTAAAATATATGACACAGATAAATATATAATTGCACACAAAACACATAACACATTAAATAAATTATTTAGCAGTATGAAGGATAAAATAGGAAAAATGGAAATATCTGATGTAGTATACAGGATACCATGTGGAGGAAATGACCAGGTGAACTGTGACAAAGTTTATATTGGGACAACAAAAAATAAACTTAAAACGAGATTAGCTGGTCACAGGTGTGACCAAAAATATAGGAATATTTCAACACAGAAGACATCCTTATCTTCACATTGTAAGAAATATAATCATTATCCAAAGTTTGATGAAACATCAGTATTAGATATAGAAAAAAACTACAAGAGACGTTATATGTTGGAAATGTTAGAAATTGTTAATGTACCAAATGTAAGGAGAATAAATTTCAAGACAGACACAGACAATTTAGCTCAGAATTATAGGTACTTAATTAAAAAGACACATAATTTGTTATAATCATTTCATAAGAGAGAATTTGTTTTTTGTTAGTTGTTATTTATTTGTTATTTCCGTTTCCTTGTTATTGTATGTTTGAATATTTGAAAATTTAAAAATTTTTGTATGTATGTATGAAAAAATATTTTATATGTTTTTGTCAAATGTTTTGAAACATTTTTTTTTTCAATTTGTTAATAATTTTGTTTTGTTTTCAAAAATATATAAAAAATTTTTTTTTCTGAAGAAGCTTTCCAAAGGAAAGCGAAATATTGAAAAGAGAAAAATATATATAAAAAAGATCTTAAAAAAGAAAAAACATATTTATTAAAGATAAAAAAAAGATCGTTTAAAAACTATAAAAGTTTTTTGTAAACTTTACAAAATTTTTGAAAAATAATTAAATATTTATTAATTTATTTATAGGCACAGTCTAAGTTATATTCTATAGGAATAGGCTGTTAATTGTATAGTTTGTGCCGTTAATAAATTATTGGCAAATAACATGTAAGTATGCAACCTGCAAAAATGTTAATTAATGAGGTTATTAATGTTAACACTTTCTTTTAAATTTTAGGAATCACCGATGCATTAAAGAATGTCCGCCTGGAGAAAAGGTCCATAAATTTCCAATGGATTCTAAAAGGTAAGCTAATTATGTGAATGTGTGTATGTGCGTGTGTGTCTTAGAGATTAATATTCTTTGGGATGGTGACTAAATTATTGAATAATTATAAAAAGTGGAATAAAAAATAAATGGGTGGTTATAAAAATGAATAATTTTTATAATGCTATTGTTTAATTAATAATTGTTTAATATTCCACGTTTAACATGCAGATAATGTTTGTTTGGAAATATTTTGTTAAAATTTTTATTATTAAATATATTTTAGTAGACGTGCGCAGTGGTTAGAGCTCTTAGGAGTCAAATCGACAACAAGATCTTTATTTAAGCATTAAATCATGTTTCTTTTTTTAATTTTAGATCCATAAAAGGAACGTTTCCAGGTTGCAAAAAGTTGCTGTATATATGTATTTAGAAGGAAAATTGTAAACTTTATAAAAATTATTTAATTTAAAGCAGATTTGATGTGATTTGTAAAAGAATGTATATTGTTATATAAAAGTATTAAAAATACTAATAATAAATAATAATAATTTACTCTTTATTATTTTTATCTCATAAAAATAAAAAAACATTAAATAAAAATATTGACTTAACTGCTAAATTAAGTTTTCTAGTAGATGCTTGTCTTATTTAAGGACTAGTAGAAATTCTGGCATAACTGTTAAGATTCAGTAGCATAATTTACATGAGCGCCCGGTAGAATCTTTTCTAAAATTAAAAATCAATAATTAGTTAATTATTTAATAGGCTTGATTTAGTTGTTTACCTGTAATACTGCTTGTGTTATTTAATGACTAGTGGAAATTCTGGCGTAACTGTTAAGATTCATGTTTTAGGAATCATTATCCGCAACATTGTCAGCAACACTTAACATAGAGGTAGCATGCTCCCTTGCACACTTGGGTTTTCACTGATTCTTTGCCCAAATAGAATCTTTTCTAAAATTAAAAATCAGTGAATTTCTTAATAAGTTCAATTTAGAAGAGAATTTACTACAATAACTTTTTATAATGTGTACGGCTGCTTAGGTTGAGGTGGTTGTAAACTACTAATTATTCCTAATGATTCCTGTTTTGAGAAAAGTAAAATTGCATACACTCATCATTTGGAAGTTCCGCTTCAAACACATAATTATCAGCTTTCGTAAGATCAGCCAACTTTGAGCAGCCAATCTAATAGCGCAGGAGCAAACAAATTGTGTACTGCGCAATATTTAAGAATAATTTCACCAGATAAATACAACCTTTTTTCTAACATTTTCTTTTATATTGTTTGTTAACAAACAATGGATTTCGTCGCAGTGCACCATTTTTGCGTTCATAAAACACTGCATGTTTCATGATATTTTTACTTTTATATGTTTTACTTTACTCATGAAACCAATTAAAATCACATTTTCACTTCATTTATCATGTATTAATAAAAATTAAGGAAATAAAATTACTTTTTGCTGCAAAAATTGTTTAATACTTGTTGTTCTTCAAGTTTTTGTTTATTTTCCCATTTTCTTATACTATATTTGTACTATCTGTCACTATATTTGTCTCTTTCTTGAGAACTCTGAGAAAACTTGATTTAATTTTTTCTATGTGCCAGTTTCTTCATGGCTGCTTAGCCTGTGCTGACCACAAACTATATAGCCTGTGCTGACTCTCTTCTTTTATTTATTTCTTAATCTATCCTATCTATGACCCCTTTCACACAGACAAATTTTACTTTGCAAAGTTTTGATTTTATGTGAGAGCGAGGGAGAAAGCATGATTGAGAGTACAGACTTTGATATACTCGCAAAGTTGCTTTGTTTTTCTTTCGTCGCTTATACACAGTTGTACTTATACACAGATTGCATAAAGCACCAAGTGACTAAAACAAAATTTGTCACTACATGGTGGAGGTGTTGCCATATGTTTGAAAAAAGTATAACGAGTAAGATAGTAAAAAAATCATTTTTTGTGAATAACACAAATGAGGAGAAGATTGAGTTTTTATTTGTGGAAGTTTTCGCTTTTGGGAATAAGTTGTTAATAGGTTGCATATACCGACCTAATAAAAGAGTACCTTTTTCTATGTTATATAACTTACTAGAAACTCTCACCACACAATATAGTGACATTATAATCACTGGTGATTTCAACTCGATTATATTGATAGAGATGGACCTAATTGATAATATGTTGTCTCTCGGACTATTTCCTGCAAACACAGTAAATCCAACACATTTTACATCTTCAAGTAGTACATTAATTGACCTTTTCTTTGTTTCTAATACATCTAAAATAAATCTGTATGACCAAATTTCCGCATCATGTTTTTCTAAGCATGATCTTATTTTTCTGAACTACGATTTTTATTTTCATCAAACTGATCATCAGAGCATTAGCTATCGTAATTTCAGACAGCTAAATTTTAATCATCTTCGCGAATATTCATCCAATATTTCCTGGAGTGATATCTATTTTATGCCCAATGTGGATGAACAACGCAATTTCCTAAATAATAATATTCAGTATCTTTTCGACTTGTCTGTGCCAATCAAACATTAAACGAAAGCCTTTAGACAAAAATTATGGTTTTCAAATACAATAAAAGCAGCAATGCAACAAAGAGACTTGGCGTATGCTAGATGGAAGAAATACAGAACCGTTGAACTACATCTTCAATATAAAATGCTAGGAGAAATGTAAATAGGTACATAAAAATTGCAAAAGGCGAGCATTATTCAAAAAGATTTGGTAATGCAATTGACAATCGCCAAACATGGAATACTATTCGTGAAATTGTCAGTGGTGGTGATGTTGCAAATTTTTAATGCAATATTGATCCAAATTCCCTCAATGAAACTTTTACTAGTGCTCCCATGATCAAATCAGACCCCAATTTTTTTAATTTTCCCTCAGACCCGATAAATTTAGGTGATGAAGTTGTTAGTGATCACTTTCGGTTTTCCTGTATTTTTTTTTTTTTTAAAGAGAAGTAGCACTTCAGGCAACAATGCCTATTTAGTCAAGTACCGTGCTACCTTCTTTAGGAAAGGGATAGAGAAGATACACAGGTGGTGAAAGTAGAAGGATAGTCGGAAATTAACTGCCGTATAAAGACATCACAGCGACCAGTGACTATGCCTTCATCGCTGAGCAGTCCCACCGACAGCCAATTTTTAATTTTTGTAGTGAAAAAAACCACAACCCCCTTACTGACAAGCTAGTACACTACCTACTAGCCTACAGGGTATTACTCAATGTGATGGAATGTTAACGTGTTTTTCAATAAAATCAAATGCTATTGGGCCTGATAATATACACCCGAAATTTTTGAAAGTGCTTTTGCCTCTGATTCTTCCTTACGTCACTTATATTTTAAATAATATTATCATGTCATCGACGTTGCCGTCAAAATGGAAACATGCGAATATTTTATCTCTGCCGAAGGCAAATGGCGAATACAGGCCAATTGCCATTCTTTGCTTTTTATCAAAAGCTTTTGAGAAAATTTTATACCAACAAATGTTGTCTTACATTAACGGCAATAATTTACTTTCCAGTATGCAATCTGGTTTTCGTCAGAACCATAGCTGTATTACTGCTTTTGCAGAAGTAATAGAGAACATACGACTGGAACTGGAATGTGGAAATATATGTTTTTTAGTGCTTCTAGACCACTCTAAAGCATTTGACACCGTGGATCATGACATATGTATTACTAAAAATATTAAAATTTTTTTTCAGATTCTCAGACACATCGGCCAAGCTGATTAATTCATATATATCGAATCGCACACAGTCGGTTTTTGTAAATAAAGTATGGTCGAACAAATTGTCACTTATCAGAGGCGTGCCACAGGGGTCTATTCTTGGTCCACTATTATTTTCAATATATTTGAATGATTTGTCAAAGGTGCTTTCAAAATGCAACATCCAAATGCTGCCAATGGCCTATTGCATTTAAATAACGAGTTGAGGAAAATTTATCACTGGGCTTGTGCAAACGGACTTTGCTTGAACCCTTGTAAGTCTAAATGTATTGTAATAGGCAGGAAAAGTTTAGCATCAACTTTTTCAGGTGAAGTTGTTTTAAATGACGAGAATATCGAAATTGTTAATAAGGCAAAAAATCTAGGCATAATTTTTAACAACTGGTTGACTAGTCGGACCATGTAAACGCTCTGGTCGGACAAGTGTATGTAAAGTTACGGACTCTCTGGACCACGCAGTTGTTAACTCCATTACGGATAAGAATTTTGCTCGCCAAAACATACTTAATTCCAACTTTGATGTATGGATGTGAACTATTTGGTAATTGCGACGCCATTAGTAAAAGAAAACTGAATGTTCTTTATAATAATATTACTAGATATGTCTATGGTTTGCGTAGATTTGCCCATGTTTCATCTGTTTTAAATAATCTTTACGGGGTTAGTTTTGAAAGTTTGATAAAGATCCGTACTTTAGTTTTTTACACAAAATAATATACACAAAAACCCCCAGATATTTGTTTGAAAAATTACGTTTTTCCCAATCGCCTAGAAACCGAAATATTATAATACCTCGACATCAACATCTAGTGTCTGAGTGGCAATTTTATTTGTATGCTGCTCACATTTGGAATAGTCTTCCACCATATCAACAACAAAACAGCAACGCTAATAGCTTTATTAAATTTTTGTTTACTTTTTTTGGATGATTTCTAGTTATATATTTATTTATTTATATTAAACTTATTTAAAAATATTGTATTTGTTTTTTGTTAATTTTGAGTATAACGCGATGCGTGCCTGTACTATAATTATAAGATTTCGTCTTGTTGTACAGGAAATAAACAAATAAATAAACAAAAAAAAAAATTTTTTTTAAAGTGCACATTTGAA
Source organism: Trichopoda pennipes (assembly GCA_030448955.1). Lineage (NCBI taxonomy): Eukaryota > Metazoa > Arthropoda > Insecta > Diptera > Tachinidae > Trichopoda > Trichopoda pennipes. The sequence goes on along the minus strand of JASKUP010000004.1, from coordinate 3,533,007 downwards.
ATGGAGTTAGACGACATCTTAAACTTTCTATTAATGGTAATTTGTATTCCATTCTTTATTATTATTATTTATAATTTATTTTAAAAATATTTTACAACAATAGAGCAAAAACAAAAAAAATACAAGAAGAAGAAGCAAATGAAAAATGTCAAAGTACCCAACGTACGTCAAAAGTTGGCCAACTTTCGTACTTTGCGTTGACGGCGACGTACTGATTGTGCAAACGCTGATAAGAAAACGTGTGTTTCAACTTACTTGTCAGTGGAAAAATACAACGTATGACGGATTCTATGTGCCCCGGCCTTTAGGCAACAGTTGACATACAACATCTATACAATTTTTTCTTTAAAAATGGTAGCATTCAATTAAAAAAACTAGTTCATAAAACCGATGAATAAAAAAATGTATTTAGTTTATAAATAATTTATTCAATTCTGTATTTATATTTCAAATGATGAGCAACAAACGCCCTTCTTGGAGGATAAAAGTAATTGGCATGACGCCTCAATCAAACTATTGTTGGCATTCATCGAAGAATTGCAGCCAAAGCTTGGGAAAAGCTACTCCGTAAAAGCAAGGGTCAATATGTGTGATAGTTATAGTTGTACTCCAGTGTAGATTGAAAATAAATTTATAAAATTATAAAAGGTGCCTACATTTTACATTAAATTCTTTTTTGTTCTTTAAATATATATGTATATTTTTTCAGTGACTTAAATCGAATTTTGGGCGACAAAAAAACTATTAATCCAGAATATTAACTGGATAGAGGAGACCTCTTTGCGCCTCTTGCAACTCTGCAATTGCAGATAATAATTCGGATCTATCGACAAAAGATAAAACTTTCGTTAAACAGTATCAAAATTGCTTTTTTGTGTTTTGTTTTCTTTAAGATGAAAGAAAGCCCGACGTTTCAAGATAATAGATTGGCTTGAAAGAGGAGCTAATGAAGACAATTACGGAAATGTCTGAAGAAAGAAGGCAATTTCATTCTAAAATCTTAAACTTCCTTCAGAAGAAAGATGAGAGAGCGCAAAGCCGAGAGGAAAAGTAAAAAAAAGCTCGAGTTGTTGGAGCTACTTCTGAAGAAAAAGGATAAATAACACATCTATCCTACATATGTATATAATAATAAAAAAAGTGATCTGAGAAAATGTGCCTATACATACTTAGCATTTTTCACTTAATAATTAATGTGTTAGTTTTTCTTTATTTTATTGAATTTTTTAATTTTATTGAATTTAAACTGTTTTTTATAATTTTAAGTAAACCAAATAAAATTTTAAAGTGCATTTATTTTGTATTTAATTGTAGCTCCCTAGAAATTTTGTCTCTCATAGCATTTCCACTAGGCTTATCTGTAGATCGTTCATGATCCAAAATTTGTAGCTCTTGTCTATTTTCATCTTCAAACATGAAATCGTCTTCGTTTGCAATATTATGCAAGACGCAATAAGCTCGTATGAAATGACATAACTTTTTCATCCCTCGTAATAGTACAATTGCCTAAATCTTTGCTTCAATATACCAAAAGTATGTTCAATACATACACGGCCAGAACTTAATTTCACATTAAAATTTTTTTGTTATTTTGATAAATGTGCATTGTCTTTATACGGTGTCACTATATGTTGAGAGCATGGATAGGCAGAATTTGCCAGCAGGTAGTAATCTACCATACATACCATATTTTGTTAATATTAAAAATACATTTGTTTACCTCCGCAAAACGTTTCTAAGTTTTGATACAAAGGGGAGTTCTTAAAAACCCAGCTATCATGAGATGAGCCCGGAAATTCAACGAATATATTGATGAATTTTTTATTTCCGTTACAAACTCCCTGCATTTGTAAAGTTACATTACCTTTTCGGTCAATGTACTCATCCTTACATTTAGATGGAGGGGTCAATAATTATATGTGTACCGTCAATACAACCTGAATGGCAAAAATATGAAAACAAACAACAGAAATTTGAAATAATTTCTTTAATGCTTTGTTTTCTTACCTATTACTTTAAAAAAGCCACATTTATTCCTAAAATATGTGGCTGATTCGAGCTTTTTGCTTCATCGGGCGGTTTTAATACATCTAAGCTTAAACTGCTGATGAACATAGTGGTTCTGGCTATATTTCTATTCACAGACGATATTGACAAATTAAAACGATCAGACAAGTCACGGTAACTACATGCTTCGTGGCCCGCAAACCACAAAAAAACTGCCAAATATGTTTTGGCCGACAAGCGTTTGTCAGGTCTAAGGTTCTTTTAAGCATCACTTTCAGCAAATCTCTCCGAATTCGAAATTTTTGTTCTGCATACGAAGGGACAATATCATCCAAGTAATTCAGAATGCTGTTCCTCTTTTCACCTTTAAAACTTCGAAATCATGGTCACCAGCTATTACCCTACAATTATAAATGCTCATGGAAATATGTATGTATGTAGTTATATATGTACATATACATACATATGCATGCTTACATACATATATATCTCATTAGTATGTTTTTTGTACATAGATATATACAAAATTCAAGTATTTACTTACTTTTTTCAACATTTTTTAATAAAATACTAAAGCAAAATTACTCCGTAATTGGCTATTTAAAGGTGAGGTGGGAATTCCAACGACTCAATAAGACCCAAATTACCCAATGTTATAACTGCCAAATGTTTGGCCATGGGTCAAGTCGTTGCAGGGTTAAAACTTTTTGTGCAAATTGTGCTGGCCGACACAAGACATCTGAGTGTAAGGAATCTACAATTAAATGTGCAAATTGCAATGGTGCTCACAAGCCCACATCAGAACAATGCCCTAGCAAAGCAAATTATTTAATCATACGACAACGGGCGCAACCAGCACCACGACTTCCTACACGTGTCAATTCTGTCCGTGACGCAACTAGAGACTATAACAGCAGCGTTTCTGATACACTGAGACAGAGTCGGCCTGAAAATATTGGCATCTGGCATCAATTAATAATAACAATTCTCGCAATGCTGCAGACAATGGTGAACTCTTTTCGCTTCAAGAAATTAAAAATTTAACTTTAGAATTGTTGTAATTCATAGAAATTCAGGTTCTGTTTTTATTCTATCAATTAAAAATGTGTATTCATTATCTTCTATATGTCTATCTTAAAAACTAACAAAAAGAAAGTAAGTGCAAAAGGAATTATAATAAAACTGTTACATGTGGAAAGATTTGCCATCCAACATCTCCCCTTTTTTTGGAATCTATCCGGGAATATATCTAGCAACTGGTTTTCGTTCTCTATTGGATCGTCTAAGAGCCGGCATGTCGAAGTTTTCGTTTGCATTGTCCGTAGTTTCAGAATTGTTATTCAATGAATTAGTTTTGTTGTGTGAATCGTATGATTCAAGTGCTTCATCCCAATTTTTGTCAGTACAAGAGAGTTTATGATTGCCGTAATTTTTTTTATCTAGTTTGCATGAAGGCGTATCAATTTTCCATTTTTTAGTAGCACATTGTACATGACACTTCCAATTCGTTCAATAATGTTTCCGGGCTTCCAATAGGATTTGTTGTTATTTTTATATACTCTGGCATATACCTCATCTTGAACAGAGAAACAAGATTCCCTTGTACCATGTTTTCTGTTAAACTGGGTTTCCATGGTGGTGTTTCGTTTGTAAATACGTTCCTTGGAGCATGGTTTAATAAGGTCCAAGGTTAGTCGAATTTTCCTGCCAAATAACACTTCAGCCGGTGACAAGTTCTGAGGTGAACTCGGATTAGGAGTTGATCTATAAGTTTGAAGGAATATTTGAAGATTTTGACTAATAGTCCCCTCTTCGTCTAATTTGCAAAGACTTCGTTTAAATGTGTCGACAAATCGTTCGGCTTGGCCATTAGACATGGGATAGTAAGGGCTGGAACACATATATTCGATGCTATTTCGGGTAATGAAATCTTTAAAATAAGATCTTTTAAACTGTGTTCCATTATCTGATACTAGTGTTTTTGGTAAACCAAAACGTGCGAAAATTTCTTCCAGAATTTGAACGGTTTATTTGGTTTGATAGATTTTGTCATTACTATTTCGGGCCATTTAGACAAAGCGTCGACTAATACAAAAAAATAATGTCCACCTATTGGACCAGCATAATCGATATGTAATCATTCCCATGGCTCTGAAGGTATGGGCCACGATTTTAAAGTTGTTTTGGTGGGCATTTTTGAGGCAGCTGCACATTTGCTGCAACCTTGCACCATCATCTTAATTTGTTCATCAATGTTTGGCCAGTATACATAACTTCTCGCTACAGACTTTGTACGCTCAATACCAGGATGACCACGATGTAAAAGTTTTAAAATTTTTTGAAAAATACTGGGAACCACAACTCTATCCCCAAACATTATTATCTCGTCTATTATGGATAAATTATCCTTTCTGTCATAAAAAACCTTTATTTCTCCCTGGTTCTTGGTATCTGTAGGCCAGCCATTTTTTAAATATTCCTTCACTAACCGTAGAACACTATCTTTCGCAGTTTCATATTTAATCATTGTGTTGGTTAAAGGTTGGCCTTGCAGATTATTTTGTAAAATGGTTGTAATTTTTTTTTCAAATTCCACTGCTGATATTGCGTAATCTTCTGCTTCACTATTGTTTTTGTCTATTAGCCGTGAAAGCACATCTGCATAACCGAAACTTGCCGTTGATATAAACTTTATATCAAAACCATATGCCAAAAGCTTGACAGCCCAACGTTGGAGTCGATTGACTTGATGAACGGCTATTCCGGATTTTTTTCCAAAAATGGCTAACAAGGGCTTATGGTCAGTGTGAAGTTTAAATTTTCGAACATAAATTTTGTTAGTGCGAATACTAAAGCTAATCCCTCCTTTTTAATTTGACTGTATGACTTTTCAGCAGGAGTTAGTGATCTGGAAGCATGACATATCGCTTTAATCGATCCATCCGGATATTCATGCAAAATACATGCACCTAAACCGTACTGAGATGCGTCAGCAGCAACTATTATGTCCTTTGAAGGATCATAATATGCGAGTAATAATTTTGAAGATAGAACTTCTTTTATTTTCGTCAGCAGCAACTATTATGTCCTTTGAAGGATCATAATGTGCGAGTAATAATTTTGAAGATAGAACTTCTTTTAATTTTGAGAAACAGCTGGTATGGTCTTTGGTCCAATGCCATCTAACGTTTGATTTTAGCAAATTATCAAGTGGACTTCGCAATCTTCGCATTTTGTTTACAAATTTGCTATAAAAATTGACTGCACCCAGAAAAGACCTTAGCTGTGTTATATTTGTTGGTTGTGGCATTTGCGTAATAGCAGAAATACGTTGAGGATCTGGTTGAAGACCATTTTGATTTATTATATACCCTAGGTACTTAACTTGGTCTACAAAAAATTTACATTTTGAAAATTTAACTTTTAAGCCATAATCTTGAATGCGACGTAATACTTCATGCAGATTTTTATTGTGCTCTTCTTCGTCTTTACCCGAAACAAAAATATCATCAATGTATGCTGCAACTTTTGACACTCCAGCAAGTATTTTGTCCATTATTTGCTGAAAAATAGCTGGAAAAGTTTTAACACCAAAAGCCATACGGTTGTACCGATATAACCCCATATGTGTTGTTATGGTTAAAAGATGTTTTGAAGTGTCGTCAAAAAGCATCGGATAAATCTATATGGCTGAAATATTTTGCGTTTGATAGTCTTGAGAAAATATCTTCAGCCAGCGGCAATGGGTATTGATGCGATTCAAGGGCGTCATTTAAACCTGTTGAAAAATCAGCACAAATTCTAACAGACCCATTAGGTTTCTTTATTGGAGCCGCCCAATCGGAGTAGTTTACAGGAGAAATCATACCTATGTCTTGTAATCTTTTTAATTCTGCCTCAACAAGATGTTGTACCGCATAAGCCACTGGACGTTTTGAACGAAAAACTGGTTGTATGTTGGGTTTCGTTACTAAATGGGGTTTTGCTTTCGTACACAGGCCAAATTTTTCGTCGAAAACTAGTGGAAAAGATAATTTGAAATGATTAATAAATTTTTCAAATACGAACTTTTCATTTCCCCTATTTTCACTGACTACGTTGTTACAGATGGCGTTGATAGACATATCATCCAACTGAAGAGCCTTTATCCAATCCAGGCCCAGTAAATTTAAATTTTGTAATTTTGTGACGTAACATGTAACGAACGCTTGTTTGTCTTTAAATTTTACATTACAATCAAATTGAACAGAAAGTGAAAGCTTCCCTGTGGCACTTCTGGCTACTTGTTGAACCTGCGCTGTATTTTTCACATGAAGCTTTTGGAATGTATCTTCTGATATAAGAGTTATATCTGATGCCGTATCGAATTGTAACTCAACATCTTGATCGTTTATCTCAACAGTTATATATTTTCTGTATAGATTTAATTTATTTACAATTGAAATGCTTTTTGTTTCAGCTTTGTATTTGTTGCTTTTGTTAAAGTTTCTGGGTTTTATTTTAGTGTTTTTTTTTTGTTTTCTTAGCAACGCTACAATACCCTTCTTTGTGGCCTACTGCCTTACACTGTTCACATTTGTGCTTTCTGTACGTGTAATCGCGAGCATAATGTATGCCACCACAAAACCAGCATGGATACTTAGGGACTGCTGTTTTCTTTTTGTCTGTGTGCAACCGATTAACATTTGATTCCTCCTTTGAATTCTCGATAAGCACTGTATCCGTTTTTAAATTGATTAAACGTTGGCATTCTCTTGAAAGGGAGTCTAATGTAACAGAACTTCCTTCATTGTCAATTTTGTTTAGCAATTTTGTTCGTATATCAAAATATGATGATGATTTTAAACCCATTACATAAATCAAGCATTAAAATTGATCAAGAGACATCTCGCTTAATTTAAATTGTTCACAGTGTTTATTTACGATCCCCGCATATGTGATGAAATCTGTATGAATATCTTTTGTTATTTGCAAACTGTTATATCTAATGTTGAACTGAGAAGTTTGTGTTCCGAATAATTCAGTAAGTTTGGTTACGGTCTCCTTAAAGTTTAAGTCTCTTGCATGCTTCGGCAGAATATAATTTGTATATTTACTGTGAACAACCGTGTTAAGTTTTCTTAACAAAAGGCGTACTTTAGCTGCATCGTTCAATTTGGCTGCATTAACTTCAAATAGATCTTCGTATCGTGCAAACCACATTTCAAATGTGAGGTTATGTTCATCGAAAATGAATTCTGTGATGTTTGAAGCTAAAGCTTCAATGAGGAATTTAACATTATCATATTTTGATTTCTCGGCTGTTTTGGTTGTAGCCAAATTCTTAACAAGTTCATGTAAAGCCAGGTTGTGCTGTTGCTGCTCCTGCTGAATTCTTAACATTTGCTTCAACACTTCTTCCATATTGTTGAAGGAATAGAATTCTTTAACTTCCACTTAGTTTAGACTTTGTGTTAACACAGAACTATAAAATGTTTTATATTTTTATTATTTTTATCCTCGTCGCCACTGTTGTAATTCGTAGAAATTCAGGTTCTGTTTTTATTCTATCAATTAAAATTGTGTATTCATTATCTTCTATATGTCTTTCTTAAAAACTAACAAAAAGAAAGTAAGTGCAAAAGGAATTATAATAAAACTGTTACATATGGAAAAGAGTTGCCATCCAACAAGAATTAATAACCAACTTAAAAAATTGTAGAAATAAGGCTGATCAGTTCGAGGTAATTGCAAACCTTGCAGGTAAATTCCTTTCATAATGGATTACAACGGAATCAACATAATAACGTGGAATGCACGAGGCATTCGCAATAAAAGTATAGAGCTGTTTAATTTTCTAATAACCCAGGACATCCACATTTGTTTAGTTACAGAAACTGGGCTAAATTCAAATTTATCAATTAGACACAATGAATTCTATGTGTACAGGAACGACAGGGCTACTTCAAGAGGAGGTGGTGTAGCAATCATCGTTAAAAAAGATATACCTCACCAACTACTTCCGATTGTTGATACTAATGTTATCGAAAACATCGGAATAAAATTATTTACGAACGCTTATTGCATCACTGTTTTTTCATGCTATTTCCCTGGCGGTTTAGCTGGAGAAGATGGCATAAGGTAACGACAATTTGCTTTTGATATCCATAAACTGACGCGTAATATTACATACATTTTAGGTGGAGACTTCAATTGTAAGCATCAGGCATGGAGATGCATTAGATCCAATTGTTCGGGAAACATCTTGTATGAAAAGCTAGACTCACGCAATATCAATATTATATATCCATGTGAATACACTTATGTACCTGCAAATGTAAACAGGCAAGGTTCTACGTTGGACCTATTCTTAACTAATGTAGCCGATATATTATTTCCTGCAATAGTAATAAATGACTTAAGCTTGACCTGTCAAAACCTCCTTGGCTAGCTCCTACAATAGTTCAGCAAAATTTTGTTATGATTTTAATAATGCGAACTGAAAAAACTATGCTAAATTTTTCAATAGACATCTTACCCTACCTGACATTAATAATATCATATGTACCACACAGATTGATAATTTGGTAACAAATTTTACATTTAACAGAGAAATAGATGTAGATGTAATTAGTAGCGTAACAGGAACGTAAATGACTTGCACCTAATGAAAATATTAAATATAAAAATACGAGAAGATATTAAGAAATTTAGAAACAGATCGTGGAATCATTTGCTATCTAGGTTGGATAAAAGCTCTCCTCCCTTTTGGAACTTAACTTCCCTGTACATCTAATTAAAATGATCCACAGCTTTCTTTCCGCTAGAACGTTCAAAGTTTACATTAGTGGTACTTGCTCTAAACTATTTTCAATCACAGCAGGGTGCCCCCAAGGCTCTTGCTTGTTGCCTATATTATATAATTTGTACACAGCTGATTTCCCACAGTTGGACTACTGCACAATGTCTATTTTTGCTGATGACACCGCGATACTCAGCTCGGATATGCTGGCAGTTAACGTTATATCAAACCTTCATAGAGCATTAGATGAGTTACAAAAATATTTAAACAAATGGCAAATCATGTTAAATTATGATAAAACACAAGCTATATATTTTTCAAGAAAACGTAAACCATGCTTTTTACCACAGAGCAATATTAACTTTGGTGACAATTTAATTGAATGGAAAAGGGAAGTTAAGTACTTAGGAGTAGTTCTCGATCCTAAAATGAAATTCTCAAACCACATTTCATATACTTGCTGTATATAAAGATACTTGCTGTATATAAAGATATAAAGATAAAAAACTAATTGCAATATTATATCCATTTATAAATAGAAATTCTATGCTTATATAGCTATTCCATGCTGTTATATTTTATGCAGCTCCTGTATGGTCCACAAGTGCAAAATGTCACATGCAAAAATGAAAGCTCTCCAAAATAAGTTACTGAAAATGACTTACAATTTGCCATGGTTTTTATCAACAAAGCGTCTCCATGCACTTGCGGGAGTAGAATTAGTAAACGTCAGAATAGAAAGACTGACTCTAAACTTCATCTCCAGACGTTTATGTTCTGAGTATACCCATATTAATGAGCTTGCATCATCATAGTAGTTAGTAAGTTATGTAGTTTAAGTAGTTAAAAAAAAATCAAATAGGTTTTTGTAAGTTTTTCCTCCAAAAATTCTTTAATGTGTGTAATTGGAAGTTGTAACTATTTATAATTATTAAGCAGAGAAGGGGAAAACCTTAAACTCTTTACATTGTAAATTATATTTAAAATCAAATGTAATAATGTAATAAAAATTAAAAAAGGGAAAAAAAAATTTTTAATAAAATATTTTAACTCTTAGGAAAATTTATTTTCTAAAAATTTTTATTGTTTAATTTATGCAACAGCTGATTGATTTACAATCTTACCAAATCAGCCCGAAGAAAAAGTTTTTTTTTTATATACATTTATTTATTTGTTGAATCTTCATATATGAACTAACAATAAGTATACAAATCTTAATACTAGCTACGAGAGTTTTTAATATACCATGGAGCTGCTTTAATCATATAGAGATTTTGTTCTGTTGCTTTTGAATTTTTAAAATATTTGATGCTGAGGTTGTACCCCATAATTGAATTCCATAACACCAGATGAGTTTTAAAATCGCTTTGTATAACAAAAGTTTGCAATCCAATTTCAGGGTAGAGTTTCTACCGATAAGCCAATTCAGTTGCACTGCCTTCAGTTTCATCTGAGTCAGTTTTGCATCAATATGAGACTTCCACGTTAGCCGGCGATCAAAGTAAATGCCAAGGTACTTGACTTCATTGTGCTGCAAGATTACTTGATTATTGATCTTGACTGGCAAGCATGTTTCCCTGCGCAATGTAAACGTTACATGAACACATTTCTGTTCATTTACTTTGATTCTCCAGAATTTTAGTCATTTCTTTAAATTTATAATATGTTTCTGCAAATTTCGCGAGGCTAATCGATAATCTTCATGGACACTAAGAAATGCAGTATCATCTGCAAAAGTTGAAGTGTGGATTTGGGATCCTATTGGCATGTCAGACGCATAAATTAAATACAAGGGGGGACCCAGTATAATGCCTTGAGGGTTTCCTGCTTTAATAGGCTGAGGGAGGCTTGTGAAGTCTCCTTCTCTAATGATAAATTGGCGACCACATAAAAGTTTGTAGGTGTTAATAGGCACACTTAGCTTTATTTTGTGAAGCAAGCCGTCGTGCCATACTTTGCCAAAAGCTTGAGAAACGTCAATGAAGAGAGCTGAGAAATATGTTTTGTCTTCAAAAGACTTTCTTATGACATTCACTAGTCTGTGTGTTTGTTCAATGGTGCTGTGCTTAGCCTTAAAACCAAATTGATGGTTGGGGATACATCATATAGCATTTAGTACGGGAGTCAATTTTATCATGAGTAATTTTTCGAGCAATTTGGAAATCGTCGGAGGTAAATTTATTGGCCTATAGGATTCTACTTTACTAGGATCCTTTCCGGGTTTAGGTATCATTGTAATCATAGACAACTTCCATTCTGCAGGAAAATACTCCAGGCGTAAAATAGCGTTCAAAATAAAAAGCATAATTCTTCTAGCTACTCTAGGTAACTGTACACGCATTCTGCTACTAATTTTATCAATACCTGGAGCTTTTGTGAGTTTCAGGTTACAAATAGCATTTTCGATATCTCGAAAGGTAAAATTTAGAGGCACAGCGGATCTACTGACAAATGGCGGCAATTCAACTGCCTCATCAGAGGTGTTTAAAGCAAAAACATTTCTTAAGTGAGTAACAAATAAGTTCCCCATAGTTCGCTTCTAGCCTAGTTACCAGTTGAATCCCGCAAAGGCGGCTTTGCCCTAACTGGTCGTTTTAAACCTCTTGTCGCGTGCCATAGAGAGTAATCGGACTGACGAGTACTATCCAGACTTTCCAAGTAAGTTTTAAGGCAGAGTTCCCCAAACTTTTTTATGTCGTAGACCCCTTGCCATGTTTTTCCGTGTTGGGCAGACCACCTACTTACCTGATATTGATTTCCTGTAAATTTCTAACTGTAGCGAAGTTTAGTGTTAAAAACTTAAAGTAAAAACACATGTTTCTTTATACATTTATTAATTGAATTTAATTTAAAACTACTCAAAATAAAATTTTGTATCTGTTATGTAAAATATACGTAACATTAAATAAACAATAAATAAACTATAAATAAAATAACATGAGCAATAAGTCAATATTTATAGTGAGAAGGATGAACCTCATGCTTTAATAATATATTATCAACATTTGGCGTCAATTTTATAAGGGTTAATCTTAAATCTACTCGGCTAATGATTTCCAGTCTGTTTTTTTTTTTTTTTTTGGTTAGGAGATTGGTAACAGCGCTGAACCCCTTTTCCACTAGGTATGATGATGGAAAGGAAATTAAAAATTTCCTCGCTATATTCCATAATACGGGATAAGTAACAAGTATGTTGTTTTGCAGCCAGAATTGCTGATATCCGTTTTTAAACTGAACCTTAAGTTCTTCGTTTGTACGTAGTTCAGTCAGTTCCTCTTGTATTATGACATTAGTTTCTTCTATGTCACCCTATGGATTATCCACGGTGGTATTACCATAGTCAACATATCGTCAAACCTAGATTCAAAATCTGAATAGAGGGCATTTAAATGTTGAACGTAAGTTGAAAAGTCGTCTTCCTGGCAGCTTGTCTGTAACAAATTGGGGAACTGAGAAAATTCGTCTCGTCCAATATTTTGTTTCATTAGTTTAACTCTGGCAAGAAATGCTGATAAGATGAACTTTGTTTTAATCAAATTAAAACTGTCGCCTTATAATTGCAAATTAACCATATTAAATTTTGTAAACAATTCTTCTCTTCATTAAATTTTCTTTCAAAATTTTACCTTTAGTATCCAGAAATTCTAAAATAGTCTTAAAAAGTGCAAAAAATCTTGTCAAACATAAGCCTTTCGACAGCCAGCGTACTTCAGTGTGAAGGAGTAATTGACGCGTTGCTTCAGATTCGGTTTACTGCATCAATGACTAAATGAAGTTATTCATGCAATGTAACACTTAAATTTTTAGCAACTAAATGTTGTATGTATGTATTGCTAACACCCCTGACACGATAAATCCACGATAACGTCCAACCATGGCAGGTGCTTCATCTGTAGCTACTGATATTATATTTGATAAAGGAATTACATTTTTTAATAAAGTAATCCTTCACATAAAATATTGATTCACCTTTAGTGTCGGTTATCGAAGTTCTTGCGAAGAGCAGTTCTTCGTAGATTTCTTGATTCATAATAAAATGAACATATGCCAATAATAATGCTGAATTATCAGGTAAAGTTGACTCGTCTAGTTGTATAGAGAAATGGGTCGTTTGCAAATAATTACATAAGAAGTTTTCAATATCAGAACTCATTTCATCAATATGTCTTTCAACAGTATTGTTACTTAAGAGAATTCTTTTAATGATATCGGATGCAGGTTTGTGTGAAACAGTTTTTAAAATTAACTTCTCTCCGATAGTATGCGGTTTTCCGGATTTTGCTATACGTAACGCGATATTGTAAGACGCCCGTAAACCATCATCATTTGATGTCGAAGCGAACATTCTCTCCAGTGTAGGTCTCTACTAAAGTTCATCTTTGAGTGTTTGCAAGTATTTCAAATCTTTCTCTGTTTTATCAGGGTGACATCTTCTCAGATGATCTTGCAGTTTAGATGGTTTCTTAGCGTCATTGCCCAAAACTTTGTTGCATAAAAGGCACGTAGGCAATTGTTTGTCCGGCAATGATGGAATGAAGCCAAATTTCAAATAATCAACACTGTACTGTCAAAATTAAATTATTTAAATAAGACAGAAAATCCAGCAGCTGTATATTAAAAATATTTTTTGATTTTTCCGAAAAAATTTTATAATTCGAAAATCTTCTTGCAACAATTACCTCGAATTACGTAGATTGCATTGTAATTATAATACCGATTGGTAAAATCATGCAATTTTGCATGATTTTAAACTACTAATAACTAAAGCTATGATTGGCGTAATTTATCTATCTGTGCTAACTACGAGTACGAAACTAAAATTTAATAAAAAATAATAAAGTTCATTTTTGTGTTGGCGGATGCCGTTCGCGTTCCAGAAATAAATTCTTAGACCAAACATTTATTGGAAGATAAAATTACTTGCAACATTGTTGATTGCATTTTCAGCATTTCTTGCATCATGGAGGTCATAGAGGCTGTAAAAGTATTTTTCGACTGAACAAGAGTTTGTAAGGTTGCCAAAATTTTGCTCAGAGGTTTGATATTTGGGTTCTGGATTCTGGTTTACTGTATTAGATTTTAATACATTAGCATAAGAAATATGTCCAGGAGTTTGGACGTTAATAAGTTTGGTTGGCTTGATTGTTTTGTTACTGGAAACAACATGTAACCCTTGCGGTTGCTGAGAAGCTGATGATTTTTTAGTCATTGCATAAATCTGATAAATGCTTATGTGTGTATCTACAACGTGTATACTTATATAAAAAAAGAACCAAATCTGACAACCAAATCAACGTATATGCTTACCTACAAGAAATACCTACCTACATACATACATACATACGTATTTGATTGAAAGCTCTTGAAACGTCTACAAAAATCAAACGTGGCTGATATCAATTACACTTTGTAATTAATTACACATTCAATTACTCAATTATACGTTGTTGCTAAAGCAATAAAACAATTTTCAGACGCCCAGACAAAACACCAACTTTGTCTATATGTAAATGAAATTCAAAATGTTTTATTAACAAAAAAAAAATGTGTTACAAAAATGTGCTTCTATACAGGAAGTGCCAAATGACATAAAGCAACATTTAAAACGTCATCAAATAAATAATACCAATTAATAAATGTTACAAAGTTATTATTTGTTTCAGAAAACGCAAAATTCAAAACTCCATCTCGTTTTCTTAAATTAATATTAATTATCAAAACCAAAATATTTTATTAAATTTGAAAATTTGTCTTTCGTAAGCGCTTTCGTTAGAGCATCGGCAAGTTGTTTAGATGATTCCAAATATTACATCAATATCTCCTTCACGCTGAATATCACAAGTAAAAAATATTGAATATCGATATGCTTTGTCCGTTTCGAAGATTCAGGATTTTTAACTAGAGTTATAGCTTTTTGGTTGTCACACTTTACAGGAGTAGTTGTTTGTTCTATATTTATATCACTGACCAGTCAACCACAAATGGATGTGCTCTCAACGAAAATCGAGTTAAATGCGAAAACGTACGAGTATGAAATGCAACCCACATTGCGTCGATGCTCTAGAGAATTAATAGAGTTGGATACCCTACTGTCCCCAACGAGCCTCTTGGCCCTCTCCTGTACGCGGTCGAGTAACCCCAAAATAGACTTTGGAGTGCCGGCCCATACATGAGAGTTCTATTCCATTTTTGGACGTATATAAGGGGTCCGCCATCTAACGTTGTTTTTTTTCAAATAGTGCTTATTTCGTGATTGGTAACACTTAGCTCATGTTTGATTTGGCAGAAAATTAGGTTTATCCTTCCGCTGAACGAATATGGTTGCGTATACGCTTGAACTACGCTTCGCTAAGTTGGACTGCGATCGACTTACAGAAGATGCAGATTTTGCAAAAAAACATCTTTTCAGGTGCTATAGATAGTACGGAGATCGGATGGAGTGAAGTATCTTTTACACCGCTTTAGCAAACCGAGGCACTTAAAAGCTTCTTTAGAAACCTGAAAAATGTGTTTAGTCCATTTGAATTTTCATGCCAAGAACATCAAGCGCTTCCGATTTCGTAATACCTATAGCATGCAACATTGCGTGTTACGGGCATTAAATCGACTCTATTCACACCACCATGTTCCAAGATTGTTGCGAGATCGTGATTAAGCGTATCATTCATGTTTTGGTGTTAAAATAATACGAGCGAATGAAAATAACCTTCCAACAGATGCTGAATATGTTAATATCATGGCTCATATGTGATCACATGCGATTTGCGCTTATCAAGCGTATATACGCTCTCTACATTTTAATAGCTAATAGCTTAATAGCACAACTTTATTTAGAATATCATTTTTATTGTTTTTAGCTACAAAGCAAAATATTAATTTTTAAGAAATACTTAAAATTTTTAGGAGTATAATTGAATTTCGTTCAATTGGAAGTAATGATTACTGGTTTATTACAATTAAAACTACTTGTAATTTGTAATTTAACTTTTCCAATAACAATTACATGTAATTAACGATTGAAATATTCCAATTACATGTGATTGAAAGTTTCCAATTACTAATCAAAAGTAATTGTAATTGAAATTTTTCATCTCCAATTATAGCTGATATTGTGATGAATTGGTAAAATGCATATTAAACCGAAGATTATCACAAAATATGTAGATGATTTATTTTGTATAACTTCAGAAGACGCAGTGGATGATATTTTGTCAGAATTAAATAGTTTTGATCCGGATATTAAATTTACGATTGAAAGAGAGTTAGAATCTAAACTTCCATATTTAGATATATTGATAATAAGAAAGGGAAATAAGTTAGTGTTTGATTGGTATAGGAAACCAACACCTTTTGGAAGAATTATTAATTAATGGAAGTATCTGAAGTAGTATACAGGATACTATGTGGAGGAAATGACGAGGTGAACTGTGACAAAGTTTATATTGGGACAACAAAAAATAAACTTAAAATAACTTAAGATAAGCTGGTCATAGATGTGACCAAAAATGTAGGAATATTTCAACACAGAAGACATCCTTATCTTCACATTGTAATCATTATCCAAAGTTTGAGGAAGCATCAATATTAGATATAGAAAAAAACTATAAGAGACGTTATATGTTAGAAATGTTAGAAATTGTTAATGTACCAAATGTAAGGAGAATAAATTTCAAAATTTGAATAATTTTTGTTTTAAAAAAATTAATTTCCTGAAGAAGCTTGCCAAAGGAAAGCGAAATATTGAAAATATATGTGACAAATTTATTTAAAAAGACCACTATTAAGATTAATACTTAAATATATATAATTTTTTTTATAATATTTATATAAGTTACATTGATAATTCTGATAAGAGAATTTCTAAATACATATATAATTTTAATATTGTAACTAATTTTGAAGTTTTGTAATCACTGGTAATTTGAAAATGGAGTTAAAAGATAAACTTATACTTACAGTAGAAGAATTAAAAAGGGAAACAGGTGAATTAGGACTTCATTCAACTGGTACAATGACTGACTTACAGGAGAGATTCATTCGGCAATACGGTTTCGTAAATAATGCTGGTGACGATCCGGAGTTTGGCGCTGCAGCTTCAGTAGTGGGTGCAGCATCCGCAGTACACTGGCATTTCACTTTAAGGGATGTTGAAGATTCTGTTTCAAAATTTACAGAGGAAAACTCTCATGACAGGGACATGGATACAGGAGTTTGAAGATTGTGCGCATGTGCTGAAATAGGACCAGCTACAACATTATATTTATGCGAAGCAGTTGTTAAAAGAAGCAGCAATAACTTTCATCAGAAGTCAATCAGCTGTAAAAGATGAGAATACTCTTAATACAATCCTGCAAAGGGAATTTGGAGTGAAACCGTCAGCTACATCAATGCGTAGAAAACTGAAGGCTTGTAAGAAACAAACCGATTAAACATATAGGCAATATTTGTATTCCATAATGGAAATAGAAAATCCTATCAAATTAAAGGATACAAGCATTATTGAATATTTGATTGAGGGAATACCGGGTAATGTCCTGAATAAAGCAATATTATATGAGGCTAAAACTATAAGTGAACTAAAAGATAAGTTGGAGGTTGACAAGGATAATGGCACTGAGATTCAATCATTAATAAACAATTATCGACCACAAAAACTATCAACATCTTCAGTGGAGATGAGAATAATTTTATCTAACGACATACAACATAGCAAGTCGACCTTGAAGAACATCATACGTTGATCAGAAAGTCATAGAAAACCAGATAAGAGAGTGGTTTGAGAAGTTGCTATTAAGCCTAGTTTTTCAAAATACTCTTCTCCAGTTGTGTTACCTTTAAAGAAGGATGGCTCAAAGAGATTCCGTCATCAGGATGTAAAGTCGGCCACTAACTATAAAACATAGAAATATTTGACAAACACAGTAAGCAACAATACACACAAATATACACTAACAAACATTAATAAGAATAACATACATACTAACTGAAGTCAATTAATGATCGCTCAGTATTGGTATCATTTTGAACTTCCTCATAGAGCTGTTTCAACTGCCGGTATATTTTTTGCTAAAATTATCGTTTACCTCTTCAGTTGTTTTCTTTAGCACATTCATTGTAGAGTTCATAATAGATGTCTACTGCTTCGCGAGCCGTTGTAATTTATCATCATTCTGGAAAATATTTCTCATATTCTCTTCCATCAATTTCCGGTCCTCGGCATCTATCATTCCAAAAAGTAGATGACAGATCGAGCCAACAAATTCAAGCAATACGTGCTATAAATGTTTCAGCATCTTCTATTTTAATGTCCATACTTTTAAAGGCAAAAATACAGCTTTTTGTTGTATCTAACAGCTGCTTCAAAAAAAAAAATATCTACTTTATTTGCAAATAACAATTTAATTTTTTAGCTTCCCCTTTAAGTCATATTACTAACCTGTACATTTTTTCTACATTAGAAAAATACTTTTTGTCATGTACCAGGCTTTTTTTCAATTTTTCTTGAATGTGCTGAGTTTGAATATTCTGCTTCATTTTTGTCGCTCGGTTATTGCTCATTCATGAAATCTGTAATAAGTTCGAGACCAATAAAATATGTGCTTCGGCATTTAGCATAATTTTCATCATACCAGTCAGTTAACCAATCTACCATTTCGACAAATTGTTCCCATAATTCATCATCTGATTCAGTAGTTATTACTTTTTCTAACTTACTGCGGCTGCGGAAAAATAAGCAAAACTAAAAACAAATTGGTAAGTATTAGCTGCAATTGAAATGTTCGTTAATTTGTCTTTTTGTTATATAAAAATAAGTCGGGTTTTTCTTCCTGACCCTATAACTCCAGAACGCTCGAACCGATTTCACGGTTTTGCATTGGTTGGAAAGGTCTCGGGCTCCGTGAGGTTTATAGCAAAGAAAATTCAGGAAAAATTTCAAGAGAAAAGCTGGAAAACAGGGAAAATCATTTTTCACATACAGCGCAATCTCTGATACATAGCGTGTGCTACAACGGCACCAGTACGTGGTGTGTGAGTATCCCTCACAAAAATAAGTACGTTTCATTTTAAGTAGATAACGCCGGTGCGTGATACAGTGTTTGACACCTACTCATGCGCTCGTAAAATTGAGGTAAAAGTTATTCGCTTCCTAACAGTTCAATTGGAAGCCATCAAATCAATCACGCGTATTGTGCAAATTATCATTCAACTTCAACAGCAGGCATTTGTCCTTAAGGTGGTAAGTGAACTGTGTAAATTATGTGGATCGTGTATTTGAGGTTAAATTCACCAGTCTGTCCATAGTCCAAAATGCCGAGAGGAAATGAATCATTTGCATGGTTCAATGGTGCAAACTCCAGATAAACCGCATCAGTTTCTGCAAATATATTTCATTTCGTCGATGGTGGATCAGCTGAATGTGCGGTGCAATATACAGGGAACACAACAGTTAAAGAGACGAAATATTCAAATCGTTGCAATAATTTTTGCACGCTAATAATGCTGTGGTTAATATGTTCAAAACAGCATTGGAACGAATGCCATCGGATACGCAAAAATTTTTCATAAGACTGGATCGTACCCCAACAGGTGAACATGTGCGAAGTTTCAATGCACCGTTGATGATGTTGCTGCTTAGTGTGATCCAACTACATCACGAGACATTGTAGTTCAGCGAAGAAGCAGTAGTTCATTGTGTAAACGAGACACATCGTTTGTACGATGCGTTACAATATCCAATCATTTATTGGCAAGGGCAAGACGGATACGACATCACGTTGAAGATGGTCGATTCAATTACAGGTACAATATTCGCACACTAATTACTGCTATTATTGGTTTCCATTAACAATCCATTTTAATTCGCATTTTCAGGCGTATCAATGAACAAAAATCTAAGCGCAATGAATTACTATGCGTATCGTATGATGATTCGTACACATGAGGAGAATGCCATTCTGAAGTGCCGTCGGCTATTCCAGCAATTCGCTGTTGAGGTGTATGTCAAAGTCGAGACCGAACGTTTAGCGTTCATCCTATTCAATTAGGCAAAGCTACGATCTGAGGACTATATACACTTGCATGATGCTATTCATTCAGATGATAATGTTCAGAATTTTGGACGCCTAACGCTTCTCCCATCATCTTATATCGGAAGCCTACGCCACATGCAGGAATACGCTCAAGATGGTATGACCTACGTACGAAATTATGGAACTCCGGATTTATTTATTACGTTCACATGCAATACGAAGTAGACGGAAATTGAACGTGAGTTGGACCCTGGCCAAAAACCGCTAGATCGCTATGACATAATCGCCAAAGCATGTCAACAAAAACTCAAGGTTATGATGGATGTGCTTACTAAGTATAGAGTTTTTTGTGACACACGTTGTTAAATGTACTTGGTGGAATGGCAGAAGCGTGGACTACACGACATTGTGACGACACAGATAGTGCATGGACCGTGCGATGCATTAAGGCCATTATCGCCTTGCATGGCTGATGGAAAGTGCACAAAACGATAACCGCGACCGTTAGTTGCTGAAACAGTCACAGGGAACGATGGATGTCCAGTTTACCGTCGACGTTTGGAAGGAGATAATGGTCGAACTTTCAAAGCTAAAGTTCAAAATCAAGAGATTGTGATCGGAAATGAATTCATTGTACCATATTGCCCTCTGCTATCACGTTGAGAGTTGTCATTCGGCCAAATCAGTCAAAAATTTGTGCAAGTACGTCACAAAAAGCAGCGACATGGCTGTGTTTGGTATTGCGTCGAAAAATGCGAATGATGAAATCAGCACCCTAAGGAAGCACTGTGGCGATTATTGTCATGAAAGATATGCCACAGTTGTACATTTAGCAGTGCATTTGGAAAATGAACAAAGAGACCACCATCGACAACATTCACGAGCTGAGAGACCACCATCGACAACATTGACTAGCTTCTTTGCAATGTGTGAAGCAGCTCCATTTCAAGCGACGCTGCTGTACCTTGAAATGCCCAAGTATTACACTTGGAATCAATCAACAAAGAAATTCCAACATCGTAAACAAGGAACCCCACTTCCAGATTGGCCACAGGTGTTTTCCACATGTATACTGTTCATCCTAGAAATTATGAATGTTTTTATTTGCGACTGCTGTTGGTAAATGTACGTGGACCAAAATCATTTGCCATTTGAAAACTGTGAATGGCCACCAATGCCAAACATATCGAGAAGCATGTCAACTATTGGGTTTGCTGGAGAACGATTCTCATTGGGATTTAACACCTGCGGATTCAGTTGTTTCATCAAATGCGTACCAAATACGAACGCTGTTCGCAATTATTATCTCCACATGTTTCCCTTCACAACCAATTCAGTTATGCAACAAATACAAAGACGACATATGTGAAGATATCTTGCATCGCTTGCGCATTCGAACGAATAATCCCGACATGCAAATAACCGATGAAATATACAATGAAGGATTGATTCTTTTTTTTTTGTTCTTTAATGTTGAATCTGTCTGTATGACATTTACAATATGTATTAAAATCTTAATCTATGTATGATCTAGGTTGGTACTGCCACTGTAGTACTCAACGCATATGTATGAGTTTGCACTATAATTCTTACTTATTGAGAGGTTTCTTTCATCGCAACTGCTAGTGACAATACTTCCATTTGAATTCTTTAGAAGTATTAAGCCAGGTTCTATTTCTATTATTTCTTTTTTGTATTCTTTTAATTTTTTACAATTATTTTTATATATGCATAAATTAGATATTTTTATTTCTCTAAAATTAGGATTCTGTTTATGTTCAAAAATTTTTCCATTGTAGTGTAAAATTTCTTGTGGTTTAAAGTTTAATTGTGTGAAATTTGTATCGGTGATTGGTATAATAAGAGATCTTTTAACTGTCACTGTGTCCTTTGGAAGTTTTATTACAAATATTATGTGGTCGTCATTGTATTTCGCGGCTCCTAGTTGCATATATTGAAGTTCGTAAAAGTCAATCTTAAAATCGTTAATTTCTTTGTCCGTTTGGATGTTGCTAGTCATTAATTTGAAATTTGCGGATACTATGTTATTTTGAATATGTTCTAGACTGTCCGATAGAATTTTTAATTTGAGCAAATAGTAGTAGTATAGTAGTAGTATAGTAAATAGTATATCTCGTTAATTATTTTATCATCATTTTTCTTTATCACATTGAATTGGTTTGAGATACTTTTCCTGTCCGTGTCTATTGTTGCCTTGAGTTTGTTTAATGTTTGGTTGAAGTGATTATTTACGTTTATATTTTTATTAAGATTGTCTATTGTTTTGTGAATGTTTTCGTCTATAATTTTTAAATGGTCTTCAATATCTAGTCGGTCATCGTTGCTCATTGTCTATAAATGTACCTGCTATCTACCTGCTATCCACTTTAAGCTTGATCCTATTGCGTTAAATAAACCTATTTTATGTATGTTTTGGCGTAATGTTTGTGCTTTTAATTTTAGTTTTTCTAATTCGTGTTCAAGAAGTATTCTTGATGGATTGATACTGGCTTATCTCTTTTTCTAAATTGTCAATTACCTCTATTATTTGTTTAATATCAATTATGTGAATGATTTTATTATACTATAAAATTAGTCTTACGTCATTTAATTTAATTTCGTCAATTCCGTCCGAATTACTGATTGGCTGGATTGTCAGGGATGCTATTGCCGTTGGTATTATTATCGTCAATAAAGCGATTGATGTCCAATTGATCTAAAAATTTATTTTTTCATTTAATGTTTGTAGGATGAACGCCTTCGAGTTTTAGCTTACGATATCTGGGTTCATATTTATGCCTCAATGTTTTGTAATTTTTAACGTAACCTTCTTCGTCTATTCTTTTATAATTTTCCCTATTCTCATTTCTTTTGGTAATTATACGAATCTTTGCTTGTTTTAGTTTCTGTTCTATTTTAGTTTTATCAACCCTGCCTTCTACAATATCTATTGGTTTTTCTTTAGTAAGGGAATGAATTGATTTGTTATACCATTCGAAGCATTTAAAAATACGCTCTTGTGTTAAAAGTTCCGAATTTTTTGATTCCATCACTCTGTATTTTTCTGAAATCGTGCTGTGTAGCCTTTCTATATCAGCATTTTCGGTGTGGTTATTGGGTTTGGTAAAATGGACCTCAATTCCTTCTTCTCTTAAAAACTGTTTTACATTTGTAGAATTAAATTCATTATCTGTAATTACTTTAAGAGCTTTGCTTCTAACTGATAAAAATTGTCTTAACTTTTCAACAATCGTTGTGCTATTTCTGTTGCAATTACATGCTTGGAAAATTTGTCTATAAATGTCATGAAACTATGTTTTTTAATGGTGTATACATCAAGGTGTATAATTTGATTTACATCCGACGGGGTCTCTGTGATATGATATTTTGGTTTTATGGGTTTGCGGTCATATTTTGATTTATTACAAGTATCACAATTATTGATATATTTGTGGGCCAATGTTTTAAGGTTTTTGAAATAAATCTTCTTTTTCAATCCTTCAGTTCTCTGTTATCCTACCGTGTCCAGTTTCATATTTGTGGTACTTTGCGATTTGCTTATAGATTTCGTCTTCATTGCATATGTCTTTTGCATGGTGGCTACATAAATCAAATAATTCAATCAGCTTGAGCTGTACTTGGTTATAAACTTCATCGGCTAGTTCAGAGAAAATCCCTACCTTACCATTTTTTAAGAATCTTCTAAATATATCAGTCATGAAGTTGTTATCAATGTCACCCTTGCTGACAAAAAAATTTCCTTTTTCGTTGAACGATTTCTATTTCCTTTGTTTTATATTCTGTTAGTATAATTTGAGTCGTAAACCTATTTACAACCGTGTCTAAAATTGGGAAGTGATCGTTTTGTTCCTCTTATTGCGAATGGATTGTCGCTGCCGTACTTACATTGTTATCAGTATCAATTGCATTAATTTCTACTGTATCGGTGTTGATTCTGCTCAGAAAGTCTGCAATTTTATTTTCTTTGCCTTTAATGTGATTCATGTTTAAGTTGTACTCGCTTAATTCCATTAGCCATCTTTGTGACCTGGGATTGATGTCTTTTCTTTATGTTTGGTATGTAGCCATACTAACGGCTGGTGATCGGTTAATAGCTCAAAGGGTGTTCCATAAATATATGGGCTGTAATATTTAGTGGCCCAGACAATTGCCAAAAGTTCCTTTTCTACAGCTGCATATTTTTTTTCGTGGTCGTTGAGTGCCCTACTGCCATAGCTGATGGGATGTTCATCCTGCATAAGTACTGCACCAATTGCGTAGTCACTGGCATCAGTTACCAATTTAAACTTTTTAGAGTAGTCTGGATACTTGAGGATTGGTGGGTTGATTAATAGCCTTTTCAATTTTTCAAATGTGTCAATATATTGTGGGTCGTTTTTATTAACCTTTGTATTTTTCTTTAGATATTTTGTCATTCCTTGTGCTATTTTTGCACAGTCCCGAATAAATTTTCTATAGTAGCCGGGGGCGCCAAGAAAGGATTTAATTTGCTTTTGCGTTTCGGGGAGTTTTAACTTTTGTATACTTTCTACTTTGCTAGGATTCGGTTTTACGCCTTCTGTGGTTAAAACGTGTCGTAAATATTCCGCCTCTTTAGCGAGGAACCTACACTTGTCTACCTGAGATTGTGTTCCCTTAGTCTGTCGAAGACTTTTTGAATGTTTATCTTATGTTCTTCTAGGCTTGTGCTAAGAATAAGTATATCATCTAGATATACAACACATATTTTGTTTATTAAATTTCTCAAAACTGAATTCATTAAGCGCTGGAAGGTTGAAGATATTTGGCATCGGGAATTTATCGTCGACAGTTATTTCATTTAGTTTGCGGTAGTCTATAACTATCCGCCACTTTTTTTCCAGAATAGTCCGTCTTTTTTGGAACTATCCAAATCGGTGACTTATAAGGAGAGTTGCTTTCGGTAATAATGTTCTGTTGAAGCATTTCCTTCATCTGCCGATTTATTTCTTTCTCATGAATTTGAGGGTATCTGTATATTTTCGAATGTACAGGGTTAATTGTTTTTGTAACAATTTCATGTTGAATTTCGTGGGTATGACTTAATGTCATACCTTCTTCGAAAAAAAAATCTTTGTTCACATTGAGTAGGTTATTTAATACCCTATTTTCTTCCTTGTTCAAGTCGGTTCTTGAGAACTTATTGATTATTTCATCAACTTTTGAACTTTCTAGCGTTTGAATGCTTTCATATTCATATGGGCAAGCATTGCAAAATTTTATTTTATTATTGTAATCTTCGCCTTTAAGCTTTGCAAAATATTTTGTCCTATAAGAGCATCGAATGGTTTGTTTTTGAAGTTTGTCAATTTCCAACTCATAAGATTTTCCCCTTGAATTCCTGGGGAGCTTCTGTAATAATTTTATAGTTCACTTCCATTTGTCCGTTTAATGTTTTGAAAAATAACGGTCTGTCTAGTTTTATTCGTTTGTACTGAGGAAGCAATTTTTCGTTCAGTAATGTGGTTGAGGATCCAGTATCTATTAAGCATTTTATTTTAAAATTTCGAATGGTCAGATCTACTAACGGTAGATTTGCTTTTGGCTGGTAACCGAAAATTTTCCTATTAATATGGTCGACTTCCATTGGGTCTTTACGGTTATAGCAGTTTTGTCTAAAAGGAGTTCGTATCTGTCCTGATGTTTGTTCATTTTGTTCGGATATAGGAAAGTTTGAATTTCGATACAATCCTGAATTGTTTGCCTGTCTGAATTGACCTGAATTATTTGTTTGTCTGAATTGACCTGAATTATTTGTCTGTCTGAATTGATTTGGGTTATTATTACGTCTGAACTGACCAAAACCGTTTACCTATCTATGTCCTATATGATTAGATTCCCTGTGTTCTATGCGTTTAGTATTTGTATTTTGTCTTATTATACCTGTTTCCTCCAAAGTGTGAAATGCTGATCTAATGTTAGATATGTTCCTGCTATATATAATGCTGGACATAAGGGGTGGAATATTGTTTAAAAAAGTTTTTAGAATCATAGCCTCATTAGTTTTTGGGTTAAATTCACTAAGCCTTTCCTTATCTTGTTCATATTTTTCGTTAAGTTTATTTAAAATATTACTTAAATTAAAATAGTATTCACTTACATTATAATTTCTTATGGATAAAGCTTTATGGTATAATTGATGACATGTCTTCCTGACTCCGAAGTTTGCGATGAGCTCCTTTTTAATTTGTTCCCAACTTTGAATTGGCCCCAATATATTACGTTCTGTGCTGCTCCCTGAATTTTATTTATTATACACCTTTAAAAAACATATTCCTCTAGACTGGTACCTTTAAAAATTGGGATGAAGAGTTCGGCTTCCCTTATAAATGATGATAAAGAGTAATCTTTGCTTCCTGTGTATTCTCTGATTCTTGCTGCTTCTTTTAGTACTTCTGATATAGCTATTGGAGGTTCCTTGGTTGAGTTATCGGCTGAACACGGATCTGCTGAATTGGTTGCTTCCATTTTGATTTTTCGTTTGTCCTTGCACTTGTTAAATTTTTATTGTATTTGAAAAAATGTTGTTTTTATTTAACTGTTTTTATTAGTTAGTCACTAGTTTTACTTTGTTTTGCTCTTTCAACTTTCTTGCTCTTTCAACTTTCTTCTTTAAGGAAGTATTTATACGATACAGTAAATGTAATATAGTTCGAACAAACACACACAGTTTTTTTTATAATGTCTTTGACTGTTTAACTCCTTAAGGAATTTCGATTTCCTTATTTTAATCCTTCGGGATAAAAAAAATTTTTTTTCTGTTAGGTTCACGTATCTAATCCTTCGGGACTAGATCCTTACGACTGCGCCAGTTAAATTCACTATACGAGTTATTAATAAAAAAATCCAAAGCCTTATCTTTGATTGTCTTCTTTGTAGTTTTTCAACATTTGATGCGGAGGCGGACCCCCCATAGGTTTTAAAACCGCTTTGTATAGGAGCACTTTGAGGTCCAAGACAAGTCAAGATTGTGGCCCAATTAGCCAAAGAAGTTGGGTGGTATTAATTTTGAGCTGTGTGATTTTAGCTGCAATGTGATGTACCCAAGTGAAACGCCGATCGAGGTGTATTCCCAAGTACCTTATATAGGTCTGCTCTGGGATGCTAGCTCCATTTATTATTATAGCTGGAAAATTATTCCTTCCTAACGTGAAAGTTAAATCAACGCATTTTTTGGCATTAACATTTACGTGGGCTTGAAGTTGTTGCGATGCCAATTCTGGTTGTTTATGAATACTTAAAAATGCTGTATCATCTGCGAATGTAGATGTGTGTGTGTTTGAACATGTGGGCAAATCTGCGGTATACAAAAGATACAGGAATGGCCCTAGTATGCTTCCCTGCGGGACTCTAGCTAAAATTTGTTTGCTCGATGAATAAGTATATTTCGACCTTATTACAAAGGTCTATTTGTTAAATAGCTCGCGAGCATTTGAAGTACGTTTAACGGGAGGAATGTTGAAATTTTATATAGAAGCCCTTCATGTCAGACCTTGTCGAATGCTTGTAATATGTCTATAAATAGTGCAGAACAGTGATGCTTACTTTCAAAAGTTTCTCAGTCTGGGATTATATTTCTTGAAATAACATGCGCCGCTAATAATTTCAAAATCAACCTTTCGAATATTTTAGAGAGAACTGGTAATAAGCTGCTTGGACGGCATGATAATACCTGCGTAACGTCTTTGCTGGGCTTGGGGATCATAACTATTTCAGATTATTTCCAAGATGATGGGAAGTAACTAGTTCTTAGCATTGAATTCAAAATAAACATAACAGTTCTTAGCGCCGAATTTGGCGAATTCATGACCATAGTGTTGGTGATTTTATCACTTCCAGTAGCTTTTTTCGGATTCAATTCATTGATAACTGCAAAATTTGTTTGGATTTAACACAGATTCTTGAATAGCAACTGGTGTTATCGTAGAATACGCGAAGTCTTCCACTTTATCGTTGGAATTTTTGGCCCACTTTCCATTTTGCAGGCGAATAGGAGCTTCGTAAGTAATAGGGCATTTCATTTTTCGCACGGTCTTCCGCAAGCTGTTGTCAGTCTTCTCGGTGGCATCTAAGTTTTGTAAAAAAATTTTAAGATTCAGCTCTTTTTCTGCCTTAAGTGCTTTACGCGAAGTCTTCCACTTTATCGTTGGAATTTTTGGCCCACTTTCCATTTTGCAGGCGAATAGGAGCTTCGTAAGTAATAGGGCATTTCATTTTTCGCACGGTCTTCCGCAAGCTGTTGTCAGTCTTCTCGGTGGCATCTAAGTTTTGTAAAAAAATTTTAAGATTCAGCTCTTTTTCTGTCTTAAGTGCTTTACGCAGTCTCTTTTGGCATTGGTTCAGTTGTGTCTTCAAAAATGGGGAACGAAACTCCTGCCATTGGTGCTTTAATTGTCTCTTTTCCCGTATTAGAGATTGAACATTGCTGGAGACGTTGGTAGAACTTTTTGTACGTAAGCAGGGCTTAGGCGTTGTTACTCTAGCAGCGTCAGTCAGAATATTTGTAAATTGGTTTACAGCCGACTGAATTTCATCCTTTGTTTTTAACGAAATATTTGCACTTACGTACATTTTGTACTTATGCCAATTTGTTTTTTTACTCGGAAAAAAAATACAATTTTGGTCTAAGTTCACTTCATTATTGCATAACGTTACCAACGTAGGCAAATGATCTGATGAAAGATCAAAAGAAGGCGCCATAGAGATATGTTCGCATTTCACATTTTTAGTTACAGCAAAATCAATCACATCAGGAATTTTTTTAAGTCCGTAGGCCAGTAGGATGTCCTGTTGGTATTGCATCCAAATTGTGTCACAAGGCTGCATCAAGTAGCTGCCTACCTCTTGGAGTAATAAGACGGGAGCCCCAAAGCGTGTGCTTAGCATTAAAGTCTCTAGCTGCTAAGAATTTTTGACTTAGCGTCGCAAAGTAATTATGAAATTGCTCTTTTTTAATGCTGTGCCCTGGAGGGTAATATACTGCCGAAATGGTGAGCCCTCTGGCAGGTATACTAATAGTTGTGGCCTTTATGTAATCTGTTTGATATTCCGACATGGAAAAATGATCAATATCTTTGTGAACAAGGATTGCTGATCCTCCACAGGCTGTACCACTTGGGTGTTGTGTATCGTAGGTATAATACCCATTGATTCGAAAGCAATTTTTGATCAAGAAATGAGTTTCTGAGACTTCTTATGTTGGCTTAAGCCGTTGGCATTCCAGAAACATATTTGAAACTGGTTCATTTTTTGTTATCTAGCAAAATCTGCATTAGCATGCTTTGATTTTACAACATTTGCTGGAACATACTTTCCATGCTTGCCATAAATCGATCCATTGTTGGTATTAATTTATCAATAGAGTTTTGATTATTTTGATCTTGCTCGGAATAGGTTGAATGTTTGTTATCGTTTTCACTGGTTGTGTTTGCAGGGGCAGCTGCACCTTTTCTTAAAGCCTGTGCATAAGACAACTGTTGGTGATTTACGTTTTTGTCACCACGGGTTTGTTGTTGCGAATTAGTTGTAAGATTTGGAAATGTGTTATTACGATACTGGTTATATACAAGTTTTTTTTATCAGTTGTTTGCTTAAGTCGCAAATAAACTTCACAGCCACGATAGTTTGCAGTGTGGTTACCACTGCAATTGCTGTAATTAAGAATTCTGTTATCATTTTTTGCATGGGGGTAATCCTGACTTTTGTGGATATCTCCACATTTAACGCAGACTGAAGGCAATTTGCAAAATGTTTTTGTATTGCCAAATTCTTGGCAATTTTGGCATTGTGGAGGCCCCTTACGTTTAATAGGCTCTTCCACTGCAATTCTACGATTGAGAAAATATTTCAAGTCGTAAATTGGGTGAGGATCGCCCTTTTTTTCATGTGTGAAGGGTTGAAAGTAATTTCAGCTCTACACATTGGTTGCAAAATTTCGTTCTTGTTCAGTATATTGTGAATTGATTTCACCTCATAGCTCTCGTTGTCCAGTGCGTCTTCTATCTATACTATCAATGCCTTTGATAACAACTATTAAACCCTTAGCGCTTTTTAGCTGGTACGGGTACGTGTAGTAATTCTTATTCTCAGAATCGCGATTTTTGACAAGTTTTTTATACATCGTTTCATTATTTACCTGTATTTTTGTTTCAAGTACGTTGCCTTTTTTCAGTGCTGTAACGTAAAAATTGTCTTTACCGATTGCCTTTGTTAACTTGCTCACCAATTCGTTGGCAGTGGCCTCTCTTAGGTATAGTGGAGGCGGTTTAAAATTTTTTGTAGACACGGCTATAGTTTCAGCAGGTTTAGCATTATCAAGAATTGCAAACCGATTTTGGGTCGTTGCGGAGTTTTTAGGCTGCTTAGAGATCGGCTCAAATTTAGCTGAGCCGAGGGCTAGACTTATGTTTGGTAATTTTAATATACCGATCCATGATAGTTAACACTTTTTCGTTGGGTTTATTTATTGTAGCTTGGGTATTGTACCCGTTTCACTAGTTGTTTTTTTGCTCACCGTTGGCGATGCAGTTTTAATATTTGTATCATTAAGTTCAGGAGCACTTGCACTAACTGCAACACTAACTATAACTATAAGATTGATTCTGATTGAGGATCAATTGAAGTAGGAATGATTGCAACAAATCGATCGACCCACGATGCATTCAATCAAGAATTAAATCGAGAGCTGCAGTACAATGTTGATACATTGCAGGAATTCATTCGAATTAATGTGCCGTTGCTGAATGAACAGCAAAAGCAAGTATACAAAACATTTATGCAAGCGGTGGACAATAATACTGGTGGTCTATTCTTCCTGGACGCACCTGGAGGAAAAGGAAAAACATTTGTCATTTCATTGATTTTGGCCACTATTCGATCGCGATGTGACATAGCTTTGGCGTTAGCATCATCTGGAATTGCGACGAATCTTCTAGATGGCGGTCGTACTGCACATTCTGCGTTTAAGTTGCCACTCAATTTAAGTAGAATTGATACTCCAACATACAGTATTTCCCGATCCAGTGCAATGGGAAAATTGTTGATTCAATGCAAGCTCATTGTTTGGGATGAGTGCACAATGACACATAAGAAATCATTTGAAGTACTTAACTTCACACTGAAGGATCTTCGGCGAAATAACAATATCTTTGGCGAATTGATGATATTGTTGGCAGGCGATTTCAGGCATACGTTGCCAGTAATTCCCCGTGCAACACCTGCAGATGAATAGAATGCTTGTTTGAAGGCATCACCTTTGTGGAATAACGTAAAAACATTATCGGTAACCACTAATATGAGAGTTCAACTTCAAAATGATCAAAGTGCTGCACAATTTTCCAAACAATTGTTAGTGTTGGAAATGTAAAAGTGACAGTTGATGCGACAGCTGGATTAATTGCTCTTACCAACAACTTTTGCCGATTTGTAGACTCTCAATTAGCTCTTATTGAAAATGTTTTCCAAACATTAGTGAGAATTATCAGAATTATGCTTGGTTAAGTCAACGAGCAATTCTCGCCGCAAAGAATAATAATGTACACGCACTGAATTTCACCATTCAACAAAAAATCGATAGCGATTTTATGACATACAAATCCGTTGATTCCATAACAAATTCCGATGATGCAGTAAATTATCCAACGGGGTATTTGAACTCTCTGGAGTTACCAAGATTTTCTCTACATATAGTGTTTGATGGGTACGTGACAACGCGTGAGCCCGCACACACTACATATGCACGATTAGCTTCTCTTTAATCAAGACCGCCATTAGCCTTTTACAAACAAAAAGAAGAAAGAAGATGAAGAATATTATACAAGACATGTGCATGTACAAAAGATTAAAAATAGGCCCTACTAAAAGGTGTTTTTTTAAGCTAGATAGAACTTTAAATTGTAAAAAGTAACACAAAAAATGAAATTTTGATGAAACATTTTTTTTTTATTTGTTTCAGTATACTCTGAAAAATCATCATGAATAGACTCTCGCTTGAACAACGCTACGAAATTATCCAAATTTACTTTGAAAATCAGTCGTCGATTCGCGCAACTTATAGACGACTTCGTCTATAAGTTTGGTGCGGTTTTCACGCTGGTGGCATCATCGGACCTTATTTCTTCAAAAATGAGGTCGGAGCTCGCGTTACGGTCAATGGAGATCGTTACCGCACCATGATCAATGATTTTTTGTTTGAAAATATGGATGACATTGATCCGGACGAGATGTGGTTTCAACAGGATGGCGCTACGTGCCATACAGTGAACGCAACCATCGACTTATTGAAATCAAAATTTTGCGATAAATTGATTTCGAGAAATGGACCTGTCAATTGGCCTGCAAGGTCGTGCGATTTGACACCACTCGACTATTTCCTGTGGGGCTACGTGAAGTCACTGGTTTATGCTGATAAACCAGGAACAATTGACGCCTTGGAGGACAGCATTGTTCATGTTATTTGTGACATACGCCCAGCAGTGCTCGAAAAAGTGGCCCAAAATTGGACGTCCAGAATGGGCTTCGTCAAGAACAGCCGCGGTGCCCATATGCCCGAAATAATTTTCAAATGTTAATGTCACGTATTGATCCTTCGAATAAAAAAGAAATTTTGATTACAATTTAATTTTTTGTGTCATTTTTTACAATTTAAAGTTCTATCGGGCTTAAAAAAACACCCTTTACATAAACATACAAAAACAAGGAAACGGAAATTAAATAACAAATTCTCTCTTATGAAATAATTATAACAAATTATGTGTCTTTTGAATTAAGTACATATAATTCTGCACTAAATTGTCTGTGTCTGTTTTGAAATTTATTCTCCTGACATTTGGTACATTAACAATTTCTAACATTTCTAACATATAACGGCTCTTATAGTTTTTTTCTATATCTGATACTGATGCTTCCTCAAACTTTGGATAATGATTATATTTCTTACAAAGTAGAGATAAGGATGTCTTCTGTGTTAAAATATTTATATATTTTTGGTCACATCTATGACCAGCTAATCTTGTTTTAAGTTTATTCTTTGTTGCCCCAATATAAACTTTGTCACAGTTCACCTGGTCATTTCCTCCACATGGTATCCTGTATACTACATCCAATGTTTCCATATTTCCTATTTTATCCTTCATTTTGCTAAATAATTTTTTTAATGTATTATATGTATTGTGTACAATTATATATCTATCTGTGTCGTACATTTTAGACTTTCTTAATCTTTCTGATACTCCAGGAGCATAAGTTAATGATTTATAATTTCTTGGTTCTGCCGTAGTATTTCCTAAATTGTGCCTTTGATTGCCATATTGTGTAATTAATCGGTTAGTTAATTCTTATTCTTCAAATGAAATTCTCTATCACTTATAGTCAATATTCTGTCATATTTTTCGCCGTGTTTATTATCATTTTTCTCGGATGTTTGGAATAAAAATTAATAATTCTTCCAGAAGATGTTCGTTTCTTACACCAATCTAACACTAACTTATTTCCCTTTCTTATTACCAATATATCTAAATATGGAAGTTAAGATTCTAACTCTCTTTCAATCGTAAATTTAATATCCGGATGAAAACTATTCAATTCTGACAAAATATCATCCACAGCATTTTCTGAAGTTATACAAAAAAAATCATTTACATATTTTGTGATAATCTTCGGTTTAACATGCATTTTACTAATACATGAATTTAGTAATTCCTCCATCACAATATCAGCTATAATTCGAGATGCTTGAGAGCATAGGGACGCCCGCCTTTTGTTGATATTTCCTATTATCATATTGAAAATACCTGTCGTCTTCAATGCAAAACTTAAGAATACGTAAAAATAATTCCTTCTCAATATTCGTATTTTGTTCTATTATCTGCCATTTTTCCTCTATAATTCTCAAATCTAAACCTGGAGGAATACTTGGAAAAAATGAAACTACATCAAATGAAAACAATCTATCATTTTCTTGTATATTTATTCTTTTGGTTTTATCCTTAAATTCCAATGAATTTCTAATATTATATATTGATTGTCCTGTTATTACCTTAAGAATATTCGTTATATGCTTCCCGTCCATAGACCGGGGAATTAATGCAAGAGCAAATAGGCGTTAAAGGAAATTTCTGTTTATGGATCTTAGGTACTCCATATAGCTTTGGAGAATTTTATACATTAGTCTTAAGTTTATTTCTCACCATTACTGAAATGATATCTTTTTTAAAAAGTTCATCAACTAAAAAATTGTTTGTTTTTTGCAGTTTAGTAGTCGGATCCTTATTCAATATTGAGTATTTTGCAGAATCGTTAAGAATGTCATTTATTCTTGAATTATAATCGTCTCTGCTCATAGCAACAGTAACATTACCCTTGTCAGCATTAACAATTAATATGTTCCTATTAGTATTCAAAAATTTTTTAGCAGTTTTAACTTTATCCAATATAAAAATATCCCTTGCTGTAGGTCTAATAGGCTAATGTGCCTATCAATAATCATTGTTAGTTTTGTCCGCGCTACTTCCTGATCTTCTTTTTCCTTTATAGTCTGAATCAAATCATCTCCTTCTGAAATCCTACTCCTACTACTTTCAAGCCCTTTGACATAGCAGTAATAGACACTATCGGTCCTTTGCCAGTATCGAATAATGGAGAAAAGTACGCGGTAACAATTAAATGCGATTTTACAAAATATCTAGTGACTGTGTCTATACCAGACAAAAGTGCAAGAACAGTAGCACAAGCAATTTTTGAAAACTTTATATTAATTTATGGGAGAATGAAATCAATTAGAATTGACTTAGGGACAGAATTTAAAAATGAACTATTTGCTTAACTGTGCAAACATTTACGGATTGATTTAAAATTTTCCACAGCTTACCATCATCAATTGGTCGGAACGAGCATATATTAGAGAAGACATCTCCGATTAGAATGTATACATAAAATACTTCACTTTCTTTCACCATACGACGACCAGCTCAACTTTTAATAAATAAATATACACCTTTTGAGCTCGTTTTTGGGAAAGAAGCTGTAGTGTACCATAATATGTGTACTGCACTGTAACACATAAACACACCAGACAACCACTTACCAAAGTGCAACATGTGTCGACTCAAATGCATTCGATCTATGACACAAATGAGTGACACACTTTTAGGTGTCATATTCATAAGAGTATTTTATTTTATCATGCATTTTATTCGTCACATGAACCAATGAATCGATAATGCATGTTATTAATAAGTTAGAAAGGGCTGATTGGGCTGTTCCTAAAACGCCTGTTTTTAAGCTGAATCCCCAGACAGCTGTTTAAAGATCAATATATGGGCTATAGGGCATTCTTTTTGATTTACACTATCATCGAATAAATCCTGCTCACCCAACATTACAAAGCGATAATGCCAAATGAATAAAATCTTGGCAAATCGATCCGCTTTATAATATGGAAAATTATAACAAGGAGCTAAAATATCGGCTGCAAATGTCTCACATCTTAACAAAACAATTAAAAGAAAAATATAATATATATGATAAATTTTCGAAACCTGGCAATTTCAGTATAAATGATCAAGTTTTGTAAAAAAAGAACCTTATGACAAATTTAAAACCATCTATGAAGGACCATATATTATTAAAAAGATTGATGGAGTAAATGCTACCTTGTACGACGCAAAATCAAAAAAAGAGAAAATAATTCACAAAGACAAACTAAGAAAGGAATAAAGTGTTTTTCATCATTACTATATACTTACTTATTTTTAGTGTAAAAGTCGTTTTATTTTGTTTTCTAAAACTTTGTTTTGTAAATTAGAAAAAGAAAATAAAAACAAAATTAAAATTATGCAAAAGAAAAAAAAATTAAATGAAATGATTTTATCGAAAAAAAAAAATAAAAAAGTAAAATAAAACTATTCATATAGTTAGCGTAAGTAAAACTTAAAATAATTTCAATAATTAAATTTTATCGTTTATCATTGAAAATATTGTTACGTTTATACCTTTTATAAACGCTTTGTTGTGAGTTCTTTATTGCAAAATAAATAACACCAGTTTTTAGAATTTTTAAATTTATAACAATTTCTATTAAATTTTAATCTTTTTACTCGGTCCTTTAAATTATAACGATTTATTTTTCTTTTTTTCTCTCAATATTTCGCTTTCCTTTGGAAAGCTTCTTCAGGAAATTATAATAAATTATATTAAATTATATTTTCAAAAACAAAATTTATAACAATTTGAAAAGAAAAAATTTTTGAAAAACATTTGACAACACATATAAAATTATTTTCTTCATACATACAAACATACAAAAATTAAAATTTAAAATATTAAAACATACAAAAACAAGGAAACGGAAACTAAATAACAAATTCTTTCTTATGAAATAATTATAACAAATTATGTGTCTTTTGTATTAAGTACCTATAATTCTGCGCTAAATTGTCTGTGTCTGTTTTGAAATTTATTCTCCTTACATTTCGTACATTAACAATTTCTAACATTTCTAACATATAACGTCTCTTGTAGTTTTTTTCTATATCTACTACTTATGTTTCATCAAACTTTGGATAATGATTATATTTCTTACAATGTGAAGATAAGGATGTCTTCTGTGTTGAAATATTCCTATATTTTTGGTCACATCTATGACCAGCTAATCTTGTTTTAAGTTTATTCTTTGTTGTCCCAATATAAACTTTGTCACAGTTCACCTGGTCATTTCCTCGACATGGTATCCTGTATACTACATCAGATATTTCCATTTTTTCTATTTTATCCTTCATATTGCTAAATAATCTATTTAATGTGTTATATGTTTTGTGTGCAATTTTATCTATCAGTGTCATATATTTTAGACTTTCTATCTATCTGATATTCCAGGAACATAAGTTAATGATTTATAAATTCTTGGTTCTGCCATAGTATTTCCTAAATTATGCCTATGATTATCATATTGTCTAATTAATCGGTTAGTTAATTCTACTGGAAAATCATTGTCATGAAGTATATGTTTTATTGTGTCCTTATTCTTCAACCGAAATTCTTTATCACTTATAGTTAATATTCTATCTATCATATTTTTCGCCGTGTTTATTATCATTTTTCTCGGATGTTTGGAGTAAAAATTAATAAGTCTTCCAGAAGATGTTGGTTTCAATCAAACACTAACTTATTTTCCTTTCTTATTATCAATATGGAAGTTTAGATTTTAACTCTCTTTCAATCGTAAATTTTATATCAGGATGAAAACTATTCAATTCTGATAAAGTATCATCCACTGCATCTTCTGATGTTATACAAAATAAATCATCCACATATTTTGTGATTATCTTTGGTTTAATATGCATTTTACTAATACATGTATTTAGTAATTCCTCCATCACAATATCAGCAATAATTGGAGATGCCGGAGAACCCATAGGGAGGCCCTTTTTAGTAATTGTCTTAAAATTAGAAATTTTATAATATGCAAATGTCGAAACAACATTTATTTCCAAAATTAAACAACAATATATAATCTTTGAGTAATTAAATTTATTTCTCTAAATATTGTTATAAAAACAAAAAAAAATGAACATAAAAATAAACCCATAAAAATAAATTCATCATTATGAAATTTAAAATTCTCATTGTTAATGGCACAGACCAAATGGTCTGCAGTATTAGACGAACTGAGTGAATACAAAGTAGAGTTTGCAAAAGTTTTAAGTGCATTTACAAAGTGCGGGCTCACGCCTTGTCACTTACCCATCAAACATAGTTTAATAATTAGACGTTTATTTGTTTGTTGCTTTAATACGACTGACTTTTATTACTTTCATTTCATTTTCTATTTACATACTACACTAATACTAATACATTTTCCATATGCAAAATCTTGCATTCTATGTGTGAATATGACACTTCTCTCCCCTCTAAATATAAGTTTAATTCAAGTTATTTATTTTCAAAAAGTAAAGGGTATTTGATTCTAAAAACATTTATATTAATTAATAAACGCTTCATTCAATTATACCATTGATCATTACTTTAAAAATCAAGGTGTGCAATTAACCTTAAATTTAAAAGAATAAAAATACTATTATCGAATATTTAATCCAATAGCTTCGCTGGTTTCTTTCTATTTCTATTAGATAGACGTAAGGATTCACCTACAACTTCATTTTGAATAGTAGCAGGAGACACTGGCACATTTTTAGCTTCTGGTGTAGCCGCTGACTCATTAGGTACACCCTCCGTGTTTTCGGATGGTGGATCGTCGATTACCACCGTTGGTTGTTGTACTGGTTCTTGCATTACGGTTGATTGATGAGTATCAGTATCTGAATTATTCGGAACAGGTATATCTCTTTGTGGTATATTGCTGGTAGTATTGAATTTGTGTTTTCCGGAACTTGCGAATCTTCAAGCAATTCTCCAACTCTACGCATTTGATTTGACGACCCAACATCGCCATTGATGGGGATTTCCCCGTAGCTGGATGTATTGAACGCCGGTGGGCTAACAATATTTTTGATAATTCAAAATTTAATGTATCTGAATTACATTTTGCGGCTAACAATTTATTTTTAATTGTTTGTACGTAACGTTCGTCTTGGCCGTTGGTAGCGGGGTGATACGATGCACCCTGCTTGTGTATGACACCATTTACTGTAAGAAATTGTTTAAAATCAGCTGAGTCGAATTGTCGGCCGTGATCACTCACAAACACGTTCGGGATGCCAAATGTAGAAAATATTTCCCTGCATTTTTGAATGGTCGTTTCTTTTGTCATATTCGATACTACATGTACTTCCGCCCACTTAGTGTAGGCGTCGACAAGCACAAATAAATATTTCCCCATAACAGGACTGGCATAATCCGCATGTACTCTTTCAAAAGGTTTACTTGGATTTCCCCATTCACCTCTTGGCATCACTTTTTTAGGATCAGGTCGAGTTGATTGGCAAGCAAAACAATTTGACACCAAATTTTCGATCTCTTTATCAATATGGTTCCACCATACATATGTATGCTCTAGCGAGACTCTTCATTCTAGATATACCAAAAT
Organism: Trichopoda pennipes; assembly: GCA_030448955.1. Taxonomy (NCBI): domain Eukaryota; kingdom Metazoa; phylum Arthropoda; class Insecta; order Diptera; family Tachinidae; genus Trichopoda; species Trichopoda pennipes. The sequence goes on along the minus strand of JASKUP010000004.1, from coordinate 3,494,108 downwards.
GAGCAACTCATCTAATACTTTTCTTCGTAAGGCCCTCGGTATATAAACACGTAACCCACGTAGTAGACAACCCTCATGTAAACTGAATTCCGTTTGTGGAATACCGAAACGATCTTTACCCTCACATTCACGACCATACTTTAAACATTCCACTAACTTTTTTACCTCCGCATCAGATTTGGTACCCAATTTGAGTTCATTTGCTGTGACAGGTAAATTATTTATAGCCATTTACTACATAAACCTCTTCAGTAAATTTGTACGTTTCCACATTTGGTAAACGGGACATAGCATCAGCGTTACCATTTTCTTTTGATTTCTTACATTTGATTTCATAATCAAATTGTTCCAAAAACAGAGCGTAATGCTGCATGCGCGTAGACGAAAGAGTTGACAACCCCTTACTTGGAGAAAATATTTGAGATATCGCACGATTATCTGTAACGAGAATAAATTTTCTCCCATATAAATATTGATAAAACTTACGTATACCAAAAATTACTGCATACGCCTCTTTATCAATTTGCGAATAACGTTGTTGTACCCTGTTAAGCGTCTGTGATGCAAACTGTACCGGCTTTTCAGACCCATCATCAAAAACATGGCTCAAAACGGCCCCCATACCAATAGGGCTCGCATCTACAGCTAATACCACAGGTCGTTTCGGATCGTAATGGACCAGGATGGTTTCCGACTGCATTTGGTTTTTAATTTCATTAAAAGCTGTATTACAATTTACGTCGAATTCAAACGGCACATCGTTTTGTAGTTACCGGTTTAAAGGATAAACTATATCACTTAGGTTTTTGACAAATCGGCCATAATAATTGACCAGACCCATGAATGCACGAATGTCCTCTTTGCTAGCGGGTGTTTTCATCTTCTGAATTGCATCGATTTTGCTTTGCATCCGTTAGATGCCATCTTTGTTAATTACGTACCCACAGTAAGTAATGCACTCTTTTAAAAATTCGGATTTTTCCAGATTCACCCTCATGTTGTATTTTTCTAATCGTTTTAACACTTCATCGATTCTGCGTAAATGGCTTGCCTCATCAGGTGCTGTGATTTTTATGTCGTCTAAAAAGACCGAAATCCTGGTATATCACTCAATAACTGTTCCATCAACCGCTGCCACTTCGCTGGTGCACTGGCTACTCCGAACATTAAACGAGTCGGTTGGTAAAGTCCCTTATGGGTACTTAACGTTAACAGGTGCCTGTCACTTGGATGCACTTCTAATTGTAAATAGGCCCTCGAGAGAACGATTTTAGAAAATTTTTTTCCACCAGCCATTTTGCTGAACAATTCATCGATGGTTTGCAAAGGATGTTCGTCTACCAGTAATGCTGGATTTAATGTGACTTTGTAGTCACCACAGATACGAACATCACCACACTTTTTTGGCACCACTACAATTGGCGCCGCCTATTCGCTGGTGTCCACCTTTACGAGCAACCCTTCAGCTACCTGCTTCTCAAGCTGCTTTTCAACCGCCTCCATCAAAGGAAATGGCACTCTTCGTGATTTACAGAATTTTGGTGTAGCATTTTGTTTCACATAAATTCGAGCTTGTAAATCTTTAATCTTTCCCACGGATGATGAAAATACTACGGGATATTTTTCTTTTAAATCTTCCACACGAAATGGTTCAATTTTATTTACACAGCAATTTTGATTTGCTTTATTAAAAATTGTGTTCCAATCGATTCGTATTTGTTGTAGCCACTCCCTGCCACAGAGTGGTCTACGGTCAGATTTTACCACATAAAGCTTCAACTTTGCCCCTGTGTCATTACTCTTTACGTTCACCCACACGTACCCCACGCATTCGATTGCAGTTCCACAGTAGCTTACCAACTCCATTTCAGGTTTGTAAACTTTTAACTTAGGCACGTACTTTTTAGCATCAGACACATTTATTATTATTGTCTATTTCAAACTCTATACTTTTTCCATTTACCAAAAATTCATGTAACCACTTTGATCGTATATTTAACACCCCACGCTCTTCTATTTCAAGAAGATCTTCTACGATACCACAAGAATTTTCTTCAATTTTATGTACTAGTTTTTTTCTTTAAAACACATACTGCGAAGGTGTCCAACCATTTTGCAACAATGAAATTTATCCCCTTTATATTGGCATTGATCTGCCAAATAAGTAGTATTGCCACATCGAAAACATTTTGATTTGTTTTTGCTATTGCTATTTTCACCCGCATGAGTTTTAGTTTTCTTAGTACTTCTTTTGTTCTTCTCGAACATTTTATTAACATTTACTCTTTCTGTGTTTCTTTGATGTAACTACTCCCCTCCTTTTTCGGCTAATTCATATGCGGTCGCCATTTTAGCTGCTTCATCTAACGTTAACGTTTTTTTTTTCTAACAGCCTATGTTGAATTTTTTTGTCCAGCAGACCAAACACCAATTAATTCCTCAAAGCCACATTTAAGTACTCACCAAAATTACAACCCACAGCCAACCTACGCAATGCCACAACAAAATCTGCCACTGACTCCTCTGGTTTTTGCTTACGCAAATTAAAACGAAAATTTTCCATTAACTCATTAGGTTTTGGATCGTAGTGTTCTTCCAGTGTATTGACAATTTCGTTGAAAGTCAAATCTTCAGGCACTTTTGGAAGTATTTTGTCACTTAACATGTTATATGTGGTTAGGGATAAGTTCAGCCTTAGTAGAATCACTAAGCTTATAATGTAAGGATAAGTTAACCTTAGTAGAAGCACTAAGATTTTTAAATTTAGAGTTTGAACCTTAGTAGATGCACTAAGACTCGATTTGTATATTTTTTAAAACTTAGTAGTAACACTAAGTCTTGTCCAGCAATAAGATAGTTTGACTTTGTTTTGCCTTAATTTCTTTATTTTCATTAGTCTTTTATACCATTTAATTGCTTACGTCTAAAATTAATAACAAAAATAAAAATAAAAAAGTAATTAAATAAAATTAACAATAATATAAATAAAAAACATACAATTCAGCACATTTGATCATTTCCTTATTGTAATAACTTAATATACAATTCAGCACTTTTGATGAATGCCTTATTGTAGAAAAACTTGACCTAGTTATTCCCAAAGGTGAATGACTGAATTTCTTGCAATTTGCACTTTCTGCAATTCAATGTTTTATATAAAAATCAAAAATTATTTAAAAGTATATTTTTTTTCTTTCTTTTGTTTTGTTACGCAATTTAACAACTATATAAATATATTAACATTATATATACTAACATATATATATATATATATATATATACTAACATTCTCCGCCGCGTTGAGCGAATAGCGAAAGAATTAATAAAAAATTTATGTATTCATAATAATCAGATTGCTCTTAGACTTCAGAGTGACTCTCGCTTGGCGAAGGTTCTGATGGTGTTGTAGCCAGGTAAATTGACGTTCTCTTGTAGCGTTTGAGTCGCCAGCCTATTAGGATTACGATTACCAACAAAGATAGAAGCAGCGCAGTAGTGCCAACATATGGATGATGAAGAATGGGATAGTTTACTTGTCTTGGAAGGTTTTGAATGTCTGCTAGCTGCCGTTGAAGGTTAGAGAGCTCATCTAATTTTGTATTCAAATTGATGTTTGGCGCTAGAAGCCTCTTAACCTCGGACGGGGTACCAATTGCCGTAATATTGCCCACCATGGCATATGAATTATGTAGAGTAGTGACACTAGTTTCATGACCATGGATGATTAGCTTGCTGCCCTTGACGATACACGTTGGCCTTATGGACAGGACGCCAGAATGTTTGATCCGTAGGTGTATGGTTTCTGAATCGCAAACTGCAGTGAGTTCCAAGGGATCTATTGTTGCATAAAGCCAATGGTTGATGGTGTTTAGTGCGACGAAGGAAACCTTGGACTGTAGGTGGTTGAAGGTACAATGTGGGGATGTTTTGTTGTTGAACAGAGCAATTTCACAAGAATAACTGCTAGTATCTTGTGTGATGCTGACTTGTAGCATAGTGCACAGGTATATGTTGCTTCTAATTACCGTACATTTATTGAATTGATGCTCATTCATTGTCAGGTATTCATCTCGGTGATCGTTGACAGCCAGATATTCGATATTGGTTGCTACAGTAATGGCCGTGTTATTTATGTTGGTGGGTATGGGAATAACCTTGAAGAGCTCAAAATGTTTCTGATTTACCATAGGCAGTTCAATCATGAAAATGACACTGTTACGTACTACCGTACCCTTAATATCCATGATTCTGTATAATTCCAGTAGATCAGTATCGGCAACTGGTAATGTGCGGCCCATGGGAAGGTTTCCTTTAATTTAAGCAATCTCCGATCTTAATTGTTTCGGTGTGAGGATACGCGGGCTTATGTTTCCGTGATTTGTATGTGTGAGAGCAGCGATAAGCTCTGTTTCAATTCTCTGCAAATCTGTCGCAAGTGTATTAAATTGAATTGCCAGAGACATTAGGGTTTGAGTTTGCCGTAAATTTGAATTCTCCGTTTTTACTACATTTAAATCCTGATAGATACTTCTCTTCAGTTCCGAGAAGCGTAGCTTTGTGTCGTTTTCACTTTGTTTGAGGATATTGATTGTGGATTGTCTATTACCGAAGTTTGGTTTTTCAGTAAGAGGTAGATATATTCTTCGTTCTGCTTGACATTATCTATGGTTGTAGCCATTTGTTCGGCATAATCTGAGTCTAGGACTCCAAACAGAGCATGTGCCATATTCCCCACAATATCGAGTGCAGCTCTCCGAGTCCTTTTTGGTGATAAAAGATCGGATTCTTGAATGAGGTTGTCCCAAGTATGCCGAAGTTGTAATACGAGCGTCTCACATGATTCAGTAGCTATCGATTGCTTACAGAGCTTTGAAAATGATGTTATTCCAACTTCCAGAACCTTATTCCTTTCCCAAATTGGTGTCAGGTCGTAATATATAATGAATTTCCATGTAGCTGTTACCAATTTTGTCGACCTCACACCTTCGAAATACAATCCTGGATTGGAAGAAAATTCAGTAACATTGATTGGTGAGGCGATTGTGATCGGCAGCAAAAGAAGCGAAATGAATATGGCACTGAACACTCCTAATGACGTGTATGATACAACCTTTCGCTTTGGCGCTATAGTATCATCTTCTGAAGTATGCTGTCTTTTTTGCGATTTGTTATATTCGGGAGTTTCTAATTGGGATTCGTTGAACAACGGCGCCAACCTGTGAATGGGTCGCTTGAAAGTTCCCCTAGCTGTTTTGATGTCGCACACCCTGATGAGACCATCATCTCCCGTGTAAACTTTGCTGATTCTACCCAATGGCCATTGCAGCACTGGAGTACTGTCTTCTTTAAGGATAACAAGCATGCCTTCCATGACGTTTGGCGAAGGTGATTTCCATTTTCCTCTTTGCTGCAGCTCATGTAAATATTTTTGTGACCAGTCCTTCCAGAATTTGTGCTTGATTTCTGACGTTATTTTCCATCTTGTGTCTAAATGCAACGTTGCAGGTTGGGCGTTTACATCTACAGTCGATGTTAATGGTTTACCAATTAAAAAGTGGCCTGGTGTAAGAGCTTCAAAATCATCGTAATTTGATGAGAGGGGAATTAACGGTCGTGAATTTAGAATGGCTTCTATCTCAACTACTACTGTTTCCAATTCTTCATAAGTGAGTGATGCCGCAGACATGCTTCTCAGTAGGAGATGTTTTGCGGATTTAACTGCCGCTTCCCAAAGTCCACCAAAGTGAGGAGCTCTTGGTGGAATAAATTTAAAGTTTATTGACTGATTGCTACATAATTGTGTGATATTTTCTTGTGAGGCTTCAGAATATATTGATTCTTTTAATTCGACGAGTTTGTTGTTTGCTCCTACGAAGTTTGTAGCATTGTCGCAGTATAATGTCTGACAATGGCCTCGCCTGCTGATGAAACGACGTAGTGCTGCTATGAAGGCATCTGTCGATAGATTAGACACTACTTCCATGTGGATGGCCTTGGTTGCAAAACAACAAAACACAGCAATATAAGCCTTGTCTGGTCTTTTACCTCTGATTTTGTGATGGATCCAAATCGGTCCGAAATAATCAACTCCTGTTGTTATGAACGGGCGAGCAGGTGTCACTCTGTCGGCTGGAAGGTTTCCCATTAGTTGCTTAAACATAATTGGCCTAGCTCTTGTGCATCGTATACAGTTATGAACTATACTGCGTGCTAGTGATTTTCCGTTCGTGATCCAAAATTGTGCCCTGGACGCTGTTACTAATGCTTGTGGACCACAATGACGGTTTTCTTCATGCAGCATTCGCATCAACAATTTTGTCATGACGTGATTGTGTGAGAGAATAGCTGGATGCTTGGCCTTGAATGGTAATGTGGATTGCTCCAGGCGACCACCAACACGCATTACCTGATGTTCGTCCAAGAATGGATTTAATGAAGACAAATGGCTTGATTTATGCACTGCTGTCTGATGCGATAGTTTTTCTAATTCTTCCCCAAACTCAGCCGCTTGGATGAACTTGATGATCACATTCATAGCTTCCTCCATTTCATATGCATCAAGAGCCCTCTTGTTGGGGCGGCAATTTTTTGTAGTTTTGGCGTTTCTAATAAATCTCAAAACATAACCGATCGTGTGTTGAAGAGTTTTGATTGAATTTCGGTGGTTGATGCGACTAACGATGTCGTCATAATTTTGATGAACGGTTGATGCTGCTAAGACTTGCTTCGTCAATTTACGTTCTTCATTGCAAGTGCTAATAACTTGTGAAGGTGAGTTTTTCCATTCACTCTTTTGCCCATACAGAAATAGAGGTCCATAAAACCAGATTGAGTGTTGTGATAAGTTTTCCGGTGCCAGACCTCGAGAAATTGCGTCGGCAGGATTTTCTTTAGAACTGACATGTCGCCATTGATTTGAATTGCTTAAACATTGTATTTTAGCTATCCTGTTTGCTACAAAAGTGTGATAGGAAGCTGCTGATGAATTTATCCAAGCAAGAACAATTTTTGAATCTGACCAAAAATAGGTTTCAGTATTTTGTAGGCGAAGATCTTGTGTTACTCTGTTTGATAGTTCTACACCTAGTACCGCAGCGCATAACTCCAGCCGTGGCAGAGTTTGCTTTTTAATGGGTGCCACACGGGACTTAGAACATATTAGTCTGGTTGTAACAGTATTATCTTTATATGTTGCTCGAACATAAACTGCTGTTCCATAAGCTCGTTCAGAGGCATCAACAAATGTGTGGAGTTCCATTGAGAGTGGCTTTCCTGTTTTTAGTACGAACCGATCGATCTTCAATTTGTTTAATGTCTCTATACTGGAACGAAAATTATTCCACTCGGTTTGAAGATTCATGGGCAATTCATCATCCCAGGACATCGGTAATTGCCACAGCTCTTGCAAAAATATCTTGGCTCGTACGACCACCGGTCCAAAAATTCCCAATGGATCAAAGATCCTGGCGAGTTCTGAACTGACTATTCTTTTAAGAATATAACTCTTTTTTTTAGGTGAAACGTATATTTTAAAAAATTTATTGTGTCTATTAAAGGAATTTAGTTTATTGATTATGTATGCGTTTATGCCACAATCAGCGCCTCTGAAACAAAATTTTTAACGGCCACAAATCTTTCGAATTATTACTGACTTTTGAATTTAGTTATTTTGTTATTTCAACGAGTTAAAATAGAGTGAGCATAAATATATAAAATTTTAATAAATTAATGTTAAATCTCATTTACACGATGCCATTTGTGCATGCCATTTTTTCAATTACCTTCTAGAGTTACAGCCAATTGTAGCGATGAAAGTTTTAATGCAATCGGAATATTCAGCTGTTTCTGTGTATCACAAATATGTTGATGAAATTTGCTGAAATTTTTAAATAATGAAACGTTTACAAAGTAAGTATGTGTCAAAAAATTCCCGAAAAATTTAAGCTGTGTAACTCGCTTATCCCTTTTAGTTTTCTAAACCACATGGCATTAGAAAAAAATTTTTAAAAGTTTTCAGGACAAATTTATCTTCGTTAAGTAAAAGCATAATTCACATAATTTGAAATAAATTCAAAATAGTTTTTGTTCGAAAAAAAAAAAATACTAAAGAACGCTACGTTAGTATACTGTACTGTATACTGATCAGATTTTGGCAGCCATATCAGCCCAAGTGTTTTAACTGAGCAGTTTGAGTTTTCGTCTAAGTTCAAATTAATCTCTTGGTCCTCAGAAGCAATCTCATTCAACAACTTGGGATGATTTGAACACCATTTTCGAAGCTTAAAGCCAGCCTCTCCTAAGAGTGATTTCAATTGACGTTGTGATTCCAATGCTGTGCTGATGGTGTCAGCTCCACTAAGGCAGTCGTCCATATAAAACTCATCTTGCAATATTAAGGCGCCCAAAGGGTACTTAGTTGTGCCTTGAGTAGCTAGGTGCTGAAGACATTTGGTAGCTAAAAATGGTGCTGAGGGTGCATCAATTGATGATAAAATTCTGCTTCAACCAAAATATCAATTTTATCTGTCTGATTGAATAGCGGATCAGCTAAAGTAATGTTGTCGGGAAGATCCCAATCAGAAGTGTCGAACGATTTAGTAGGCTGGGGCGACACAATAGTCGGAAGGACAAAGGCTTCGAATTGCGTTGCATAATTGCCTGAACATGCACGTAATTCTATATTGATTCGTCGGTTCATATTGTGAACCTTACGGCCTATGCCTTCAATACGTAGTGCAGACTCTGATGAATCCAAAGATAGCTTATTTATTACTCTATTTGTAACTAGATTCACTTGCGAACCTGAATCTAGCAAGGCTCGAAATACGCCGGTGCGCCCATTGGCTCCCATTACCCTTACCATTGCTGTGGCTAGTAATACATGGGTGGTATCGCTGAAATGTTTATTTGTTGCAGCTATAATCGGAGTATTTTTGTTTGATGTAGAAGCTGTCTTTTGAAGATTTTCTATTGCGACTATTTTTTGATTATTTTCAGATGAAGTTGTTGTTGCTTTCTCTAAGTGCAATAGGGTGTTATGCTTTTTTGTGCATTTAGAGCAACACATTGATGTACATGCCTTGGCAGCATGCTCTGATTTGAAGCAGTTGACGCAAAGCCTATTCCTTTGTGTCCATTGTAGCCTCTGAATTGGTGACATTTTTAAAAACCTTTCACAATAATATATGGGATGTCCTGTTGATCCACATACCTTGCAGTTTAAAGGTAATGCAGTTGCTGCTATGATTTTTGTTCGGTCCTTCCCCCCACCAAACTCAAAGATTTTCCGCGAGTTTCTAGTGCTTGGAATCTATGCTCTATGAATATAAGCAATTCATTTAGATGCACGAGCCTTTTGTTGTCTTGAAGTGATTGTTCGAATAGTGATTGCGTTGACTGATCGAGTTTCTTTAATAAAATGTGAACCAAGATGGCGTCCCATTTGTCCACCGGAAGTCCTTGTGCGTTCAAGCCATGTGTGCATTCCTTGGTAAGATCATGTAAGCTTTTGAGTGCCTGTGGCGTTTCATTCTTCATTTGTGGAAGGGCAAGCAAGTTGTTTAATAACGTTGTAACAATAAGCCGTTTATTGTCGTATCTATCTTTTAAAATATTCCATGCCACTTCATAGTTTGCTGTTGCAATTGGCAAATGTTTTATCTACTTTTTTGGCTCGTCTGCCAGGTGGGTGGTCAAATAAAACATTTTTTCCACCTCGCTCATTTTCGTGTCGTGTATAAGATGAATATAGAGGTCCTTAAACGCAACCCATTGTAGGTAGCTGCCGTTGAATTTCGGAATTTGAATCTTTGGCAAATAAGGTTGGCATTGCTCTATTCCTCTGGCTGTCGTTGATGTATTTTCGCTGGCCACACCGACATTCTGTCGTAACTTACATTGGATGTTGTGCACCTCTGCTTGCATTTCGTAGAAGTTATCCAACGAGTAATCGTCAATTTGATCATAGTTCGTTGATTCCCATATGGTGTCATTGTTTTTTGAGAACTCGTGCATGTATTTATCCAAGAGTGATAACTTGCTCTCAGAGTACGATACTTCCAAATGTTCTTCTGTATTGACGTCATCAATGGTTCGCCTTAGAGCTCTCATCAATGCTTTCTGGTTGCGAATTATTCTACTCATGGCCTCATCAAGTTGTGACTCGTTCTGATGGTTATTGGTTCCATTTTTGTTGTCTTGGGGAGGGTTGACTGTTGATTGTCTGTATGATGGTTTTGGCACCGCACCGAATCTTAATGTTGGCTCCTTTGCAATTTTAGACTCAAACAATTCCTTAAACTTTAGTCTTTCGCCCGAAATGTGGAAATATTGGTCCGTAAAATATTTGTGCTGCAGTGGTAAATTTGTCAGACATCTTATTTTGTTGTCAGTGCTCTCAAACTCTAACCATGCATCTTCAAGTCGTTGTAGACGCTCTATGTAGTACTCCTTAGTTTTCCTTGTCGCCGAGTCCTTTTTGACATTACGGATTATTGCCTCTATTTTACTAGCCGTATCCTGTTGGACTGCTAGTAAGTCTTCAAATGATTCCATGTTGTTGACCAGATCTTGTGTTGAATGTAAGCCGTTTGCGTTGCTTCTAGGAACGTTGTTTAGTTCGTTGATTGTGAAATACTTGAATCCTAATGTAGTCGTCTGTGTCGATCCAGAGTCAGATTCTAGAACCTTTGGATTCACCAAGTTGTGTAAGTGATCAAAAGGATCTGCTGAAACCTTTTAAATAATTAAAAGTTCCTTACCACTGGTGGGGGGAAACTTAAAAATATTTAAAAAGGTCGGGATCACCAAAAGTTATTGGCGACTTAAAGGGACTGTTGTCCTTGCTGCAAATGTGTAGAGATGTCTTCAAAGGACTGTTGTCCTTGTTGAAAATGTGTAAAAGATGACTTCAAAGGAGTGTTGTCCTTGTTGAAAATCACGTCTGATTTGTGTAACTGATCTGCTGTGGCTCCAAGATCAAAAGGATTCGCTGATACCTTTTAAATAATTAAAAGTTCCTTACCACTGGTGGGGGGAAACTTAAATATATTTAAAAGGGTCGGGGTCACCAATGGTTAGGGATAAGTTCAGCCTTAGTAGAATCACTAAGCTTATAATGTAAGGATAAGTTAACCTTAGTAGAAGCACTAAGATTTTTAAATTTAGAGTTTAAACCTTAGTAGATGCACTAAGACTCGATTTGTATATTTTTTAAAACTTAGTAGTAACACTAAGTCTTGTCCAGCAATAAGAAAGTTTGACTTTGTTTTGCCTTAATTTCTTTATTTTCATTAGTCTTTTATACCATTTAATTGCTTACGTCTAAAATTAATAACAAAAATAAAAATAAAAAAGTAATTAAATAAAATTAACAATAATACTTTTATTTTTATTCGACCTTTTTTTTAAATTTTATTAAATATGAAATAATCTTTTAACGGTCTTATTAAATAATTTAACGATTTTATTTTTTTAATATTTCGCTTTCCTTTGGAAAGCTTCTTCAGGAAAAAAAAAAAAAAAAATTTTTATAAAAAATTTTTTTCCTGAAGAAGCTTTCCAAAGGAAAGCGAAATATTAAAAAAATAAAATCGTTAAATTATTTAATAAGACCGTTAAAAGATTATTTCATATTTAATAAAAATTAACAATAATATAAATAAAAAACATACAATTCAGCACATTTGATCATTTCCTTATTGTAATAACTTAATATACAATTCAGCACTTTTGATGAATGCCTTATTGTAGAAAAACTTGACCTAGTTATTCCCAAAGGTGAGTGACTGAATTTCTTGCAATTTGCACTTTCTGCAATTCAATGTTTTATATAAAAATCAAAAATTATTTAAAAGTATATTTTTTTTCTTTCTTTTGTTTTGTTACGCAATTTAACAACTAACATTATATATACTAACATATATATATATACTAACAATATGTTTGTGTTCCCACAAAATGAAGAAGCAAACGTTGATGTTTAGCAGCCTCGCATTCATACAGGTCCAATGCTGTTCTAAAACGTTTTACCCAACGCGTCCATGTTGTACTTGTTGCATCAAAAGGCTTAAAGTTGAACAAGGAAACTTGTTTTGGAGAAACACCCACGTTATTCACCATTTTTATCTTTATTTCTTTACAGACGGTAATTCTTGTACTGTAAAAAGTTTACCACTTTTCTGCCAAAAACCAAAAAAAAAAAAAAAAACAACGTGTTTCTTTTATCCTCGTCGCCAAAATCTGTAATAATTAGACGTTTATTTGTCTGTTGCTTTAATACGACTGACTTTTATTACTTTCATTTCATTTTCTATTTACATACTACACTAATACTAATACATTTTACATATGCAAAATCTTGCATTCTATGTGTGAATATGACACATAGAAATAAAAAGGTTTAAAATTACACAATTATTTTAAGTTGCATTAAATGCAGAAATGTATATTATAAGTTCAACCAACCTTTAATTTAAGTTAATGGAAATTCATATCGTGGGAGAATGCTTGTTCAGCAATCCACACAATTTAGTTTTAATTAGGCTTAAAACAATATTAGGAAATAAGAATAATTTAAGTATAAATAAAGAATTATATGCCAAGGAGGGACAGATTTTAATTGACAGGCAAAGAAATTGCGTCGCTAAAATCTTTAATTAATTTGCGCACCTTTCGCTGAATAATAACAAGGTAAATTGACGTATTTCCGCCGTATAAACATAGAGATATTGGGCGCTAGATGCCAAGTTGATTAGTGTAGCCTTTCACTCAATAATAAAAGGATGTAAATTGGCGTAACTCCGCCGTATAAACATAGAGATATTGGGCGCTAGACGCCAAGTTGATTAGCGTATCCTTTCGCTCAATAATAAAAAATATATATTTTTTTGCTCATATACAAATACACATGTGTTTATTTGATGTTAAATCTCTAAAAATTCCTATATCATTACAACAAAAGCCAGGTAGAGTCACACTGAACAAACATTTGGACCTTTTGCAACTGTACTACAACAAGACGGTACATTTAATTAATTACTTGAGGAACAACCTTTCCGACAGACAGTTTGAAGAATGTAAAACGATTTTGGAAACCTTACAGGATAAACTGTTGAGAATTACAGAATTTGCTTTACCTCCTAACTTGCAAGCAATTAAAATTCCGACCTTAGAAATAACTCCAATAGAACCAACAATGGCAGACCCAATAAAATTCCTTGAAACAGCCAGCAAAATTTTTTTATTGAACATGATTTCCTCATCGTCGATGATAATTTCCCTATACCCACGAACGGTATTTTAGGCCTCGATTTCATTACGAAACATAATTGTATTCTAGACTTTGACAAAAATAATCCACTTTTAGTAGTTTGTAGTGGGACCACCCTAATGTAAATATCAAATATTCACACACGCAGTCATTAACACAAAAGTTTAAATCAAATTACTCAAGTGCAATGCACTGGCAATGCACTTATGTTTGTTGTTGTTATACTTTACATACATGCAATGACTGAATGGCCTTCAACAGGCATATACCTATCGTGTGTGTGTGTCGATCGGTGAGTTTCAAGAGACACATTTATTTTGTGGAAGGAAATCCCAAAATAAATGCAATAGGAACTAGATCACATTTCACTTTTCGTAATAACAATAATAATTATAATAATATTTGTACATAATTAATATTAATAAATTAAATACTAGACTACTAATAACCTTCTCACAGTCGGTATATAAGTGACTGCAATTGAGAAGGAAAATCAATCTTTGTTTATTCTTCCTAGCTCCAAGTTGAGCTGGATTTTCACTGCTCCTAGCTGAGCACAATTGTTCAAAAGAAAAATAAAGAATCAAGATTAATTTAACAGAATACAATTACAAAACACTGTTTTAATTAAATTCTAAACAAAATTGAGAATAGAAACAAACCAACGTTTACAGGATATTACAACTGAGGCCAGACGATTTTCCAAATGAGATTACTTACAAATTAAAAAAACACACTTCAACACAAAATCTGTTGTCAATACTCGTAAAAAGCGAAGTTATTAGAAAACTAAATATTCAGACGGCGAATAAATTTATACTTATACCCAATCAGGAAATCTCTCCCGGTGTATATAAAGCTAATTCCAAACACCACACCTTATGCTAAAATCATCAACACTACCGATGAGAGTGTACTCATTTCAAATATAAAATTTACCACAGACAATTTAGACGATTATCACGTCATTCAGCACCCACAAAACGAGAATACAAACGGAGGAAGTAGAATGAAAAGGGTTTTGGAAAGCCTTCAGGCAAGATTCCCAAAATTTGTGTATGATAAATTAACCAATCTGTGTTCATAATACACGGACATATTCGGGTTGGAGGATGAGACAATTTCATGTAAAAAAAGTCTGAGATAAAAACACAGGTTGAAAAACTGATCAGCGATGGTATAGTGAAATCTTCCGCGTCCGAGTTCAATAGTACAATACTGCTTGTACCCAAAAAATCGTTACCAAACGACAATGTCAAACGATGGAGACTAGTCGTTGACTATGGACAAGTCAATAAGAAACTAATAGCAGACAAATTCCCTTTACTTAGAATTGACGACATCTTAGATCAACTAGGGAGAGCTAAATATTTTCATGTTTCAAATCGAACTGGAGGAAAAATCCAGAGATATTACATCGTTTTCCACTAACATTGGATCATATAGATTTAAAAGACTCCCATAGGGACTCAAAATAGTTCCGAATTCTTTCCAACGTATGATGTCAATTGCATTTGCAGGCTTGAAACCATCCCAAGCATTCTTGTATATGAACGACCTCGTGGTGCTAGGATGCTCTGAAAACCATATGCATACAAACCTTAAAGACATATTTGAAACATGTATAAGGTTTAATTTGAAACTTCATCCTAGTAAGTGTGTATTCTTTAAGCATCAGGTAACATTTTTAGGTCACAAGTGCATAGACACAAGCATTTACCCTGATGATGGAAAATTCGAGATAATAAAACATTACCCGGTATTTAAAAACGCTAAGGAGGTGAGACGATTTGTCGCTTTTTGCAACTATTATCGTAGATTCATAAAAGACTTTGCAAAATATCAATACATCTCACAAGATTGACGAGGAAAAATACGCCGTTTGTTTGGTCGGATGAATGCGAAGAAGCATTCAAATATCTAAAAAACTCGTTTTTGTCCCCACAGATACTGCAATATCCGGATTTCGAAAAAATTTTGTATCACAACGGATGCAAGTAAAGATGTCTGTGGAGCTATCCTTAGCTAAGAATATAATGGTATTCACTTACCCGTTGCTTTTGCCTCAAGAGCTTTCACTAAAGGCGAATCGAACAAATCTGTGATTGAGCAAGAATTGACGGCAATACACTGGGCGATCAATTTTTTTTCGTCCTTACGTATGCGGAAGAAAGTTCCTCGTAAAAAGAGACCATAAGTCATTAGTGTACTTATTTTCTATGAAAAATCCCTCTTCTAAACTCACGCGAATGAGATTAGATCTCGAGAATACGATTTTACAATAGAATGTATACAGGGAACACAAAAGTATGGAGCAGATGCCCTATCACGAATGAATTTTAGTTACATAAAAGATATGAGTGAACACGTTAGAATACTAAAAATCACTAGGAGATTACAAACCAAAGTCAAAAATTTGGATAACATTACCACAACACATAATAACGCAGAAATATGAATCAATCCTCGCGCGTATGAAAGTTTTAATACAAAGGAAATAAGAAAACTAGTTCGCATAACGTTTACCCAAAATATTGATACACTTAGGTGTTTATTAATAAAAGGGAAACACATTTTGAAAAAAATATTAATGAATGAATTTGTTGTTAATGGAAGAATTGATTTAGATCGATTTCCACCAAAACTCGAAGAAATAGCTGGCAATAAAGGCATTCAAAAGTTAAAACTTTCAGTTAATGATACAATATTTAAAAATACTCGAGTAAATGAAATTAAAGAAATCGCGAACAATACATTGAAGAATTTGCAAATTGCCCTTACGCCAAAGGTTAAAACAATCACGGATGAAAAGGAAAAACTTTCAATAATAAGAAAAAATTATGATGATCCATTGCTCGGTGGCCACCCAGGGATCAAACTCAGAAAAAACTATTACTGGAAAGACATGACTAAACAAGTCACAAAATATGTAAAAAATTGCATAAACTGTCAGTTAAACAAAGTACGCCCAAAACGCAGAGAAAACTTATCAATTACACCAACTCTAGCCAAACCATTTGACATAGTCATCGTGAATACAATAGAACCATTCATAAAATCAAATGTAGGAAATAAATACGCGGTTACGATGATGACCTATCTAAATATCTAATAGCTATCCCCATACCTGATAAATCGTCAAAATGAGTAGCAAAAGCCATCTTCATGAATTGCATATTAAAATTTGGCCCGATGAAAACACAATTCAGAGACATGGGAACAGAGTACATTAACCAAGTACTTTCCGAACTATGCAAACTACTCAAGATAACGCAATTACAGTTTACAGCTTACCACCATGAAACTTTAGGTACCATTGAGCGTTCGCATAGAACTTTCAATGAATACCTCAGGACTTACCTATCACCCGACAAGACAGATTGGGACGATTGGGTACTTTACTTTGAATTCTGTTATAATACAACCCCCTCATCTGTACCTGGTTATTGCCCCTTCGAATTAGTATTTGGAAAACCTCCTACACCACTTAATCTCTCTTAAAAGGAGAGGTAGACCCAACATATAACATAAAGGCATATGAAAAAGAGGTAAAATATAGGTTACAATTGGCACACCAACGAGCCAAATTATTGATTGCAAAATCTAAAATTAGGCAGAAGGAAAGGTTTGACAAAACGTCACAGCCACACAACATACAAATTAAGGGCATGGACTGGTAGAAAACACAGCCGGACACAAATTAAACGAACTATATGGCGGACCTTATGAGGTCATAGCCGTAGAAGATAAGAATGTAGTCATAAGATTAAAAAACAATAAAACATCCACTATCCATAAAAATGGAGTTAAGTTATTCAATAAAAATTACATATAAATATCTTCAAAAACAAAAGAAACATAAAATTACAATATATTTTTAAACAAAATTTAAAAAAAAAAACTTTATACTTTAACATTAAGCAAATTTTATATAAATAACTCTTAAAATATAAACAATAATCTTAAAATTCTCCGAACAGAATTATAAGATATTAATTTTAATTAAAATAAAGACAATAATTGTTGATAAGCCAAGGGAACATTTCTTGATCTTTTCTCTAGCATATAATTTTTTTAATAAATGGAACATATATAACACATGAAGCTTAATATAATTAAGAACAGGACGGCATTCATACTCACTGGACCTGGACCATTTATTGTGTTCATTGTGAATGATCCGACCCACAAACTCAAACGAGGGCCTCGAAACACACAGCCAACACGATATTCCCGAAGGGCCTACCTCAATAATCAGTCAGAGAACAGCTAAATGCCTAAAGAAAAAAATAGCAGAACACCGTATAGACACACCCAATTGTTCAAAAATTCATCTACCACCGTTTTGGATCCTTGGTTTGGAATGGGATACACTTCGGCCCATTTGCCGAATAATCCACTACTAGCAGCAACCGATTTCCAGCATTACTGAAAGGGAATGGCCCTGCGATATCCATTACTATCCGCTCCTTGTTGGACCCTTGGCCGCAAAGCACTGCTCGCAATTAGCTATCCATTTAGCTACAGATTGTGGGCAGCCTACCCAGTTCAATCGCTGTTTTATCGACGGCAAATGGTTTCCTTGCTGCATCCCTGCTATCATATCAAACATTTAAGGGGATCTTCACATTGTGAGATCCCAATATCCAATATCCAGATTAATACCGTGAACTATCATGAAGTCTGCACCGATAATAACTTCATCCACTATATCAGTGACAACAAACATGTGATCTGCGCTGATGTTTCCAATATTCAATCGTACCCTGGCTCTTCCATAGACGATGGCTGAATCCTCGGTAGCGGTGCGCAGTTACACATTATTTAACGGTTCTACTGCCCCTTTAACTAAATCGGACCTTATTACGGACGTTCCTTTGTCTATGATGAGGACTTGCTTCTTTCTGTTGACCAACCCGCAGATAGTAAGGTTATTATTTTCTTCTTGTATGGTGAAAATATAGATGGTGGCGCCATCGGTTGTGGGAGCTAGCTCTTGCCCCTCAGTGCTACCTCATTTTAGTTCAACGGTTTAGGCACCTATAAATTTCAATTAGTGTTGCGTGGAGGCGTTCCACCTGACCATTTACTTCGCTACGTTGGGATGATTTAAGATAAATTTTTACTGTACTGTAAAGTAATGGAGTATTTTTACTACGTTTAACGTTTAAAACATACTTGTATGGAAAAGTTTGGCAAATATCGAAAACTTATCGATTATAGATATAAATTTCTGATTTTGTATCTCCATTATGTCCATGTGTGAAATCTTCCATGGTATTGTTGGTGCAGGAGTTTCTTAGAATCGTGGTTTTGAAGGGTTTCTATCGTATTTGTTAGTATTACATACGTCGCAATTCATTACGATCTTTCCGATGAGGGCGTACGTACGCAGGAAATTGTATTCGTTAAAAATTTATTTCTTATTCTCTTTAGCATTCCTGTTTTCCCTACGGTATTCTCTTCAAATAATTAATTGTGAGTTTTCTGAGCGGATATCATTTCTAAGCGATCTTAATCTTGTATCTGGAAAAATGTTGCAAGTACAGTTTTTGTATAATTGGCAAATACGATTCTGGAAATTTAATCCCATTAATTACGTTGGGATTTAGTGTTTTTTTAAGGACATCTAAAAGTTTTTCGGCATCCCACAATGGCGATGAGAAATAGTGTCGAAGGAAGTTTTTATGTGGTGTTTTCTTTGATTGCAGATCTGGTCTAACTTTGATAATTATTTGGTTCCTGAAAACGTTAACCGGAACTTTCATTCCATGTGGAGAATGAGGGCCGAGCCATCTAGGCTTGCGCTATGAATAGTAGAGCCCGTAGATATTGCATCTACTTCCCTTGTCTCTGACGCTGTTCTTGTTATTTGGGAGTCAACTTCTCTTGCGGTTATTGTGGATTCATCGCTGATATGGTTGACACTAGTTCTCCGCAGCGTAGTTTGATCTACCAGGTTAAAAGATCAACTAATGGTTGTACTTCTCTATGAGAGCCTTCCATCGTTTCAACTTAGCGTTGTAGTTCCTGTTACCTAACGCGTATATAAGAGGTTGATGGTAACTATAGATTTTAATTTTTTTGGCACCATATAGAAGTTTTTCAAATTGTCCAAAACCCATACAATAGCCAGCATTTCCTTTTCATTTGTGGCGTACCCTTCCTGCGTTTTGTTCAGTGAACGGGATATATAAGCAATTGGTTTGTCCCCTGCGACAAGACTGCGCCAATAGCGTCATTCAAAGTATTAGGTGTAAGATTAAATGGTTTTTCAAATTCAGGAAATGCAAGAACTTCTCCTGTACTCAAGAGAGATTTTAACGTTTGAAAGGCCAGTAATGCTTCGCCATTCAATTCTATTAACACGTTTTCCCCTCTTGGTAAATTTGTTAGTGATTTTGCCACCTTCTCGTAGTCTGTAATGAAAGACCTGTAATACTCCTACTCCTACACCTAAATTAGCAGGTGTAGGAGTTTTTCGATAGCTTCTACCTTCTTTGGATCAGGCTTTATACCCTCAGAGCTTACTACGAATCCTAAAAATTCAACTTCTGATTGCATAATGGATTTTCCCTAGATTTACAGATTTCCCCTATAAACTCCTTGAGAACAACATTCATTCTTCGAAAGATCGCAGGAGCATTTTTCAACCCGAAAAGGAGGCGATATTGGGTATGTGTCAGGTACTGTCACAGCATTAAGTTATTAATAATCAACAACTAAGCGATACTATTTTTCGCCATTTGGTTTTGGCTTCTTCGGCGCTGCCCAGATTGGGGAATTTTAAGGACTTTTAGAGGGGCATACTATTCCCTCGAATAGTAATTCGCCAATTTGTTTCTCCACCTCGTCCTTCATTGCAGCAGGATATGGGTGACTTTTCGAATAAATAGATTCAGACGTTTTCGTCCTTATTCCCGTTTGCATGTTTGTAGCGACAGCCTAGCTGTCACCAAGTGGTCCAAACAAGTTCTTGTATTTATTTATAATTTCACTAATCCTTCCTCTAGTTCCTACTGACATTGATTCGCTCAATATATAATTTTAATTACAAAAAATTTTTGCCTTAAGGAGTATCTAAATTGTCTCCCTAATCAAAAGAATATTTTCCTTTCTATCGACTACTGCCTCTAACTCGTTGAGGCTATTGTCGCCTTCAATTCAATTAAAAGTATTCAAATCAGGTAAAACGTAGAATATAAAGGTGTCTAATATTCCATAACCTAAGAAGAACTTTGCTACAATTTTTTTATTTATTTAAATTTTTCCACCTGCTGTGTTAACTACAAGTAGTGTAGATAAATGTATGCTTCCGGCAGATAGCTCAGTGCTGCAAAAATTTTTGTTCGAGCCGGTGTTGATCAAAAATTCAAATCCTTAAATGGTCACATATTCTATGTACGGTAGGCTTGATGGCCTCCTTCCATACAATTTTGTTCGCTTGGCCCACCATCGAAATTGTTTGCTATTTCTTCTTCTTCTCCTGGTTGACATTGAAATAAAATAGGCGTGGTTGTTTATCCCTATTGAACATTTCGGATCCGCTTTTTTTTCAGCTTGCTTAGGGCGATTCATGTAATTAACTTTTCGCGTTTGCATTAAGCGGTCTAATGTCATCGGGTCTGGTTTGGTCTCGTATTGTAAAAGGAGAAGGCTTTTGATGCGGATCAAAATGGTTTTGTTGATAATTATTTCTTTGTTGGTAGCAATTAAATCTAAAATTATTTGAAGATTGGTTACGATGGTAAGTTGGTCTTAGTGGAACAGTTTGTACGAAGTTGGATGATTTGATGCATATTGCTTCGAATATTTACCCTTGGGTGCAGGATATTATTTCTCATAGTCAGGCTCTGCAAATCAAGGAAGGCCGAATATGCATCTGGCAATGTTGTGGGCGTTGAATAATCACTATTCGGGAAAGTTTCGGATTAAGAGCCCATATAAATATATCTAAGGCCCTATTACTGTAAATTGCTATCAAAGCAGTTTCTTTTCTAAATGTTTCCGTTTAAGGTTTCTTAATAATTAAAAAAGTTGGTGGTAACCCGTAGAGTAGTATTCGTCAACTTTGGATGTGCCTTGGGAAAGATGGTTGAGCTGATGTTCGCGTCTGAACATCCCTCTGATCAGCATAATGATCACTCCAATCCGCCCTCAAAAATATTATACGATATTAAGACTGCGTCAGCTTCTCCAATCACTTTTTTCCTAATGCTTTGCATTATTAAGCGGTATATGGGTTTGTCCTTCACGATTACAAAGTCCTTGAGAATTATTTCGACATAATACATCCATGAAACGTAGTGCAAAGGGTTACCCTCAAAGGAATGCAGCTCCTTGGCGTTATGGGGAAGTCAACTAATTGACCTAAGGTCCTCTTCTGTCCTTGGCACCTGTTGTGTGTAAACAACTACCTCTGCATTATTCTAATCATTCGGACCCGTCTTAAATCTGATCTAACCTCATATTCACTTCAGCTAAATTATTACTCTATTCTGTTCTAATTAGCCTAATCTCCATTAATTTACCCTGCTCCAATATAAGTTTAACTGCTCCCATAAGAGTAGTTAGGCTCATTTTCATTTCTTCAATGTTCACAGATAAATATAATTTTACACAATAGTGGTAAAAGGACTCACCTGATAATCGTCACCAATGGTATACTTATTCTCACACTTTTTTATTTTACACTTCCACTTTATAATTTTTTTATTTTATTTTCTTATATTTTTTAATATATAAGTTAAAGTGTCCTAAACACTAAAAAAATTGTTTTTCTATATATTTTTCGTAATCTTATAAACATTGATTCTTATATATTTTTTTATTAATTTTTTATTTGAATTCTCTTTACGCGCATAGTGTGAACAGCTTAATTACTGTACAGTGGCTTTCTATGTTTATTCGTTAAGTTCCTTATGAAATGCCTGTATTAGTTGGTATATTGTTTATTCTCTTTAAATTACTTTTGTAAACCCGAAGCGTACGATACGTACATTTTTATTAAAGTGAAGAATATGTAGGTTGAGTGACAGTGAAAAATTGTAGTGTGTGTAATTTGTAGCGTATGTGATTGTGTCGCGTATGCCATGTTTTCTAGATGACATCGTACACCCCACATTTGGTTGTGTTGCGTTTATACGTATTGAAATTATTTCATGTGTGGTATTATGTTGCGTTTATACGTATTGAAATTATTTCATATGTGGGAATATGCAAACGTTGCATATTCGCACCGCACACAATCCGGACAAAGTGCAAACGCTGCATATTCCCACAGGTAAAATATAATTGTATTAGTGCATAAGTTATTTGATTAAATATTATAATATACAAATAAGAATATCATAATCATATTTAAATAAATAAATAAAAAAGCTTTCTCTTTCTTTCTAATGGAAAAAACAACAGTTGAGCAACAAAAGTTGATGTGTGTAAAACCGCACAAAGAAAAACAACCCCTGTGCACAAAAGTGAGTAATATTCATTTATCGTTGGTAGGACAAAAAAAACAACAAAAAATTCCTTAACTCAGTGCAGTGAATTCTATTTCATCTAATTCGCCCACGTTAATTTTTTGGTGGTCTTTAAAACTTTACATTTTTTAAGTAAAATATATATATATATATGTACGAATGTATGATAAAGTTTGATTTAATAAAAAAACAAAAAATTTTTTCTCTTTTTGGTCAATTTTTTTGCATATTTACCGTTTTCTTTTTTTTCATTTTTAAAGTGATCATTAAGATTATTTTTCTTGTTTATTGAACCGCAGTTTGATCTCTTAACTTTTGTTTTACTGAATACTCTTTTAAACACATATTAAATACAGATATCATTGATTATATCCCAGTGCTAAAGTGTTTTCTGTTTTTGTGTTTATGATAATAATATAATCGCTTATTTACTCATTGTTTTTTTTTCTGTCGCTCACACAACATACACTAGTGCTGTAACTTTTTACCCGAACGAATAAACCGATAACTATTTAATTTAACTAATAATGTAAAGTGCCTTGTTTTTTAATTTGTGTTGGTTCTTTCTTTCCTTAAAATAATAAATGTTGCACTTATTTTATTTTTTTCCCATAAATTAAATAGTTAAAAAATACAAATAAAAATTAGTATTCGTTTAACCCATAGCGAGTACCCATGTTTTTATTTAAACAGGGTTAGTGTTCGTCAACATCTATTATACATTTTTTTTTAGAACAAAGTCGTCGGTCGAATTATTGTTACCCGCAAATTCGTCACGATAAATTCTCTTTTTTTTGCGTTGTCTTTTGTTTGTTTGAAAAAAGAAGAATAGTGTATAATTTCATTTTTGCTTCATAGATTTATTAAAGATTATTTATATTTTTGAAGTTTCTCGATTACGACTAATTTTCTACCCATTTGAGAATCCGTTGTTTTTTTCTCATCTTATTATTTTTTCCCCTTGGTACCTTGTGGTACCATTGCGTTTATACTTGTTATAAATTTTCTTTGTCCATTTATTTAACGAAATTACGCGTCATCGCATCAGGATGGAGATTACTACTTTGATCCGTAATGCCGATCGTTTGACCGAATTTGAGGCACATGTTGCCAATATAACCCCAGCGGACCACCAGATTGGTTCGTTGCATATTCATGAGAAGGAAATCAATCGTTTGTGGGAAGCTTATGAATCATTGTTGATTGAGGCCGATAAAATGCAGGGTCCACATATTGTGGAAATAAAATCGACGTATTTGACGTCTTATAGTACTTATACCCGTGGCATTTCTTTGATTACGTCCCATTTGGACAACTTAAAATCGGCTACTCAGGCCGGGAGATCACTGGACTTTGGGGTGAACTCGATTCCCAAGACCCATTTACCCCTGTGCAATATCTCGGTGTTCTATGGTGACTATAACAGTTGGCCGTCGTTTCGAGATATGTTCTCAGCTTTGTATGGTAGTAACCCCCGATTAACCCCAGTGCAGAAATTGTACTACTTGTTGCAGAAAACACACCGGTGGTTTATCTTTGTTACCTTTGTCGGGGTTCACACCATTAGACTTTGTCCCGTTTTCTTGAGTCAGAGTGTAGAACTTAGAATATCGACAGTAAGGAGGCTCAGATGTTGTTTGAACTGTCTTGCAACTTCACACGAGTGCGGGATTTGCACTCTCTTTGCTTCACAGAGAGATTAGATCAAATAATTCTACCGTTAATACAACCCAGCTCCCAATAGCTTCTAGTATGATCCGACATTCACCTCAACACCCAAATCCAGCTGGCACTCAGTCCCAAGCTGCCCTCAATTTAAACCCTTCAACCTCTTCAGCTACTCAAAATCTTCATATTTATTTCGCAAATTTAACTCCGAACCCATCATCTACAGTTCTCTTGGGCTCGGTAACTGGTATTGTGCATATCAATGATATTAGATGTGCGGCCCGAGCTCTGGTTGACCCCGGTTCGCAAGGTACCTTTATTTCAAGGAGGTTACAAAGGAAGCCTGATATTCCCAATTTCTCTGTACCATCTACAAATGTAACTGGATTGCCTGACTGGTAAATCTTCAACTATGTGCGTTCTAACGGTCGGCTCACCGATTGACCCCGATTTTAGGCTTGAAATTTCTGCATATGAACACCCAACTTACCCGTTTTTGGGAACTTGAAGAAGTTCCGTCTTTGCGACGACGAAAAATATTGTGAAGAACTTTACCGAACTACCACTTTTCGAAATTCTGATGGACGCTATGTCGTATCACTTCCATTTCGCAGGGAATTTTCAGATGAAGTGTCGTTGGGCAATTCTCGGAATAGCGCTCTGTCACAATTTATTCGAAATGATAGTCGTCTCATGAGGGACCCCGATTTGAAGACGCAATATGATAATGTTGTGGACGAGAATTTTGAAATGGGACACATTAGGGCCGTTAGAACCTCTGATATTGACGAAACCACTTTTTATTTACCGCACCACGCGGTGTTTAAGCCCGATAGTGTCACTACCAAACTCCGAGTGGTTTTTAATGCTTCGAATCCCTCTTCCAACGGCGTAAGCCTTAATAATGTTTTATAACCGGGTCCTGTTTTACAGTCGGACCTTACTATGTTAATACTTCGGCGGCGTTTCTTTTGTTATGTTTTTAATGCGGACATCAAGAAAATGTACCGCCAGATATTGGTTCGTCCCGATCAAACTCGTTTTCAGCGGATTCTATTCCGCGTAACTCCTATGGCTGAGGTGAAGGACTATGAGGTTAGTACGTTCACGTTCGGAGTGAATTGTGCGCCGTACTTGGCGATTCGTATCCTTTTGCAATTGGCGGCGTCTGAAATTTTGAAAACCCAGATGTATGTTAACGTTTTTAGGAGACGTAATGAACTTATACGAGTTGTTGGATCGGCTGGTTTTGTGTAGCGAAAGTGGAGTCGAGGGACAACCCCGCGAGTCGAGGGATCCTTGCTGGGGACTTGGTTAATAACTCTTTGTGGTGGAACGGCCCTGGTTGGTTGCGGCAACCAAGGGATTGTTGGCCACGGCATGTCATTATTGACCACCAACACTTGGAGGTTGACATGCTTGAACGTTTTTCAGACTTACCTCGTGCAATGAGAGTTATTTCGTATTGTTTCAGCTGTTTACAGTATTTAAAAACCCGAAAATGCTCGTACAATACCTTAGATTTATCCCAGTCGGAGGTGAAGATCACTCGAGATCGTCTGATCCCAGCATGTCAGCGGAATTTTATACCCGAGTACACACTACTATTGCAAGGGACACCCACACCGTCGAGGCGTAATTTGCTCACTTTGAACCCGTTTATCGACTCGAAAGGCTTTGTCCGTAGCAGTGGTCGATAGATCCGATCAGTTGGCCTGACATACGATGAAAGATACCCGAGGATTTTTATTCGGCGCGTTTCACACGTTTATTTGTTGAATATGTTCACAAGTGTTCTGTCCATGGCGGTCATTCTTTAATGCTCCGTCTAATTAGAAATGAGTTCTGGGTCCCGAAACTGAAAAACCTTATTCGTACAGTTATTCATAATTGTAAGGTTTGCACTACCCCCCGGGGGCACATTTATCGGTTCTTATAGAGTACTCAACTATCTGGACCTGTGCAACTGGGGGAAAAAGGGAGCCCAGTCCCCTGAAGACAGGCAGGTGGTCAACTGGAAACTCCACTTTATTTCCACGGGGATCAGTGAGCCCTAGAGTTCATTATTTGTCTTTTTAGACTTATAATAGTTCTCTGGCTGATCATTGGTGTTGGCCCCTATATGGGAGCATCGTCGTTTTGCGGTCCCATATCCAATGGTTTTCTATGGTGGCCAGGATCATTTCGCTGATAATGACACGCATGGTGAATGATCCGTCCAGTGAGCATGCTTGACATGTGTTCTGGACAGGAGTTAGAAAGTCTCCAACTCTTTAGAAAGGTGTGATAGTTTGCAGACCTGCCCTGGAATTATTCAAGTTGCAACTAGGTGGTTCTGTTGCTTAGAATTATGTCTTCGGCTATCTAGGACGTTTGTATAACGTTCCAAATTATACAAAGTGGTTTGTCCACCATCTGATTAAGACTAATGGTCAGGCGCGGATGTAAAACAAATCACACTCTGTAAGGTTTGCACTATTTATAGAAAAAAGACCGATCAGCAAATTATGGCAGCATTACCCCCAAAGCGCTCGTCTTTTTCGAGGCCTTTTACCCATACCGGTTTGGATTTCGCAGGTCCGTTTGACATTAAGTCCTATATTGGTAGAGGCTGTCGCGTTACAAAGGGATATGTTCTTGTCTTTGTGTGCTTTGCGACAAAGGCGATCCACTTAGAGACCACTGGTGATATATCGACGGAAACATTCCTTGCAGCGTTTGCCTGTTTCTTCTAACGTTGCGGCTGTCCTTTCCATTTATACTTGGACAATGGAACTGCCTTCGTCGGTGCGGCTAACTTACTCGAAATTGATCGACATCAGTTTTTATCTGAATTGAAAACGAAGGTTCTGATATGAATCAGTTTTCAGCCTGTGGCATGGCATTTTATACCTCCCGGGGCTCCTCATATGGGTGGTTTATGGGAAGCCGGCGTAAAGGCACATTTGCGAAAAATTTCTGGTGTTCAGAAACTTACATTCGAGGAGTTTGCAACAATGCTAACTCACATTGAGGCATGCCTGATCTCAAAACCCTTAACCGCCATGAATGAAAACCTTTCAGATCTTGTCCCGTTAACACCGGGGCATTTTCTTATTGGTGCGCCTCTACTAGCACCCCCTGAACCCAATCATTGTAATCTATCCCTAAGTGTTGCTAATAGGTGGCAGAAGCTCAAGGTACTTTCTCATCGATTTGCTCAACGTTGAAAAGAGGAATATTTAAAAGAACTTAATCGTCGAGTGAAGTGGAAATATCCAGAAAAGGAAGTCGAAGTAGGAAATTTAGTTGTGATTCGGCAGGATAATTTACCCCCTAATGAATGGCGATTAGGTCGTGTAGTAACAACGTATTTAGGGCATGATTCGACAGCTTCGGGCACTCTCACCCGACCAATAGTGAAGCTTGTTCTCCTACCCAATTCAAACACCTACTAATTTATCTGTTTTATTTTTCTTTCATTTTCTCCTCCCACTTATTTTTAATCAATAGTTTAATGTCGAGTGCTTCAAGACAATTGGAAGTTCACCGCAAACCCGTCGAAAGCCCATGCTTTCCGGACACTAAAACCCCTCATGATGAGAGCCTTCGGGACTGTCGCCTCTGTAAAAGCAAACAATCTGTACGACAGAAACCTTTGTCGTTTATGTTTTTATATGTGTATATATATATCTATATATAGTTAAATTAACAAACACATGGATGCTTAGTTTAACTGAGATTGCATCTCCCTTTATTAATAATCTTAACTATAATTATTTGTTTTAATAATGTTCTATAAAGTTGATTGAATATTTTAACAATTGGAGTACGACCGGTCGCTATGCTGGTTACCGAACAATAATCAAATAAAAAAAAATTCTAATTAGCAAAACCACCGACTGGATACGTGAAACCAGTCGGTCCCCAAAACTACATTTTTTTTACACACAGTTTTAATGTGTGTCGCGATAAGCGGTAAATTTTGTAACAAGCAACATCAACCAGTCGATGTTGTAAAACAAACAAGACATGACCCAGTAGGAAATGTTCCCCATGAAGACCTTAACAGCGATCTTGTCCGACATGCTCCCCCTGTTGAAAGGCCTCTCTTTCAAGATTCAAAATTGTGAAGGTAAGGGAGCCACCTTGTGAATTGGACGACGACAATGGCCATTTTTGGTTTTTAATTCAACCACACGAACTCGTCCATCTGCACCGATTATAGATTTCGTGACTCGAGCTAGATGCCATTGTTGGGGTGGGGCATTGTCTTCATGTACGACGACTAGTTGACCTTCTACGATGTTAGGTTGTACGTTGACCCACTTGGAACGATGTTGTAGTGATGTAATGTAATCACGGGACCAGAGATGCCAAAATTGTTGTTTTAAATATGTGATATGTTGCCAACGGGTGAGCGACGTTTGTTTGATGTCTTTGAGGTTTTCATCTGGTAAAGCGATTAATGAGGACCCAATTAGTAAATGGCCTGGGGTTAACGCTTCGCCATCATTTGGGTCGTCTGACAGTGGGCAAATCGGGCGTGAATTTAAAATGGCTTCAATTTCGATGATTAGGGTCTGCATCTCTTCAAAGGTTAGGTAAGCTTGGGCGACATTTTTTACGAGGAGCGTTTTGACAGATTTTACGGCAGCCTCCCATAGGCCACCGAAGTGTGGAGCACGAGGAGGTATGAAACAGAACTCGAAGCCAACCTGTGACGTATAGGTATGTAATTCGCTGGCCATGCTTTCACCAAAAAATAACTGTTTAAGCTCATTGAGCTTATTGTGAGCTCCTACAAAGTTGGTAGCGTTGTCGCAATAGAGTTTCTGAGGTATTCCTCTGCGACCAACAAACCGTTTGAGGCACAGAATGAAATTATTTGTGGACAAATCTGAGACCAGTTCCAGATGCGTTGCCTTTGAACTAAAACAAACGAAAACAGCGATGTATGTTTTGTATGGAGCCTTACCCCGAATGCGATATGATGTTAGAAAAGGGCCGCAAAAGTCGACGCCTGCAACTAAGAACGGACGATGCGCTCTGAGGCGATCGGCTGGCAAATTACCCATAATCTGCTCTACCAACTTCGGTTTATAGCGAAAGCAGTGCACGCATTCACGTACAACTTTCCGGACTACGTCCCTAGCGTTTACTATCCAGACCTTCTGACGCAAGATGCCCAACAAAACCTTCGGACCTGCATGCAAATGGCTTCGATGCAGTTGTTCACTATACAATTTTACGAAGCGATGGTTTTTTGGCAACAGCGCTGGAAACCGAGCATCATAAGGGATTGGAGCGTTTGATAAACGCCCGCCAACTCGAATTATATTGACGACGCCACTGCCCACGTTGGTTTCATGGAGAAATGGAGTTAGTTTCTGGAGCGATGGATGCACAATTGTTCCTTTGGCCAGTGCTTGCAAGTCGTCTCCAAAATTAGATTGCTGAATGTGGGCAACAATTCGAAAGAAGATGTGGTCTAGTTCGATGGGTTGAATATGAACAAGGTCCTGAGGCTTCAATGCGTGGTCTGCTGGGCATCTGTTGAATAAACGAAAAATATAAGCGATTATTCGAATAATTTTAAAATACGATGAATGCTTATCGATTACGCCTTCTATGATGCTTGGTGTGACACCAGAGCATTTAAAAACATCTGCCTTTCTGCATTCTAATGGGCTAACGGATGTTTCTTCTTCAGTAGGGGGCCAATTTGAAGAGTGTTGTTGAAGAAAATCTGGACCGGTGAACCAAATTGTATTGGGCAACTTCTGTGCATTGCAACCACGGGAAACAAGATCTGCTGGGTTACTTTTCGAGGGAACGTGTCTCCAAAAAACATCTCTCGTATTTTCCTGTAGATATGAGACACGATTAGCGACAAAACATTGTAATGTTGATGAGTGTAATCTGAGCCATTGAAGAACTATTTTTGAATCCGTCCAAAAATAGGTTGATGAAACAAACTCTTGAATTTTCGGCTTAATTTTTATCCATGTTTTACTTAACAGCACAGCGGCGCATAATTCGAGGCGAGGAACAGATTGGGCCTTTATGGGAGCAACCTTCGATTTTGCGATGAGTAATGCATTTTGATAGACCCCGTCAATGCATACACGATAGTAAATACAGCACCCATATGCTCGTTGAGAGGCGTCCGCAAACCCATGAATTTCTCCTCGATATTCTGGACCAGTAAAAACATATCGAGGTACTTCAATTTTTTCCATATACTTGAGGTCTTCTTGAATTTGGAGCCACAGTGATTTTAGGTGACTGTTGATGATATCATCCCAATTACACTGTTGGACCCACATTTCCTGGAGCAAGATTTTGGCACGAATAACGATAGGACTCAAAAGGCCGAGCAAGTCGTAAATTTTTGCAACGACTGACAAAATGGACCTCTTAGTCGGGGCAACAACTTTTGGCAACTGGAATCGAAAACAAAATATATCACTTTTTGGTTTCCAAGCCATACCCAATGTTCTGGTGACGTCAT
The DNA here is from genome assembly GCA_030448955.1 of Trichopoda pennipes. Lineage (NCBI taxonomy): Eukaryota > Metazoa > Arthropoda > Insecta > Diptera > Tachinidae > Trichopoda > Trichopoda pennipes. The sequence continues at coordinate 3,463,198 of JASKUP010000004.1, read as the reverse complement.
CTTCGATTTTGATGTGAATTTCGTCATCTTGCGTATTGCTGATACTTCCATAGTTGCTGTTCCATTTTGCCAACTCCAGACCATGTAATTTTAATAGATTGACAAGTTCGTACTTCTTCTTGAGTAACGTCTCCACGTCATGGGAGCCAGTAAGAACGTCATCGACATAAAGGTCATCACGAAGAACCTGCGAGCCAAGAGGAAAGGAGCTCCCATATTTTTCTGCAATGAAAACCAAACTACGAATTGCTAGAAATGGCGCTGCTGATAATCCATATGTGACAGTGTTTAATTGAAACACTTTCAATTCTTCTTTGTTGTTGCTTCTCCAAAGTATAAGCTGATATTTTCGATCGCTTTCATTGATGATAAATTGGCGATACATTTTTGAAATGTCAGCGGTAAGAGCATATCGATGTAATCGAAACGAAAAAAGCGTTGTAATAAGGTCCTGCTGGATTGTAGGGCCTACCATAAGAATATCATTCAGCGAATGATTCGACGAAGTCTTAGCCGACGCATCAAAGACGACTCTGATTTTTGTTGTGGTACTTTGTGGCCGAAGAACACAATGGTGCGGTATAATAAAATTCGGGCCACTCAATGAATAAGTGTAGGGTGACATATGTCCCAGTGACAAATATTCGTCCATGAACTCGACGTACATTGATTTTAACGTTGAGTCACGTTCCAAGCGTTTTTCGAGCGACAAGAAACGCCTACGGGCTATTTCGAATGAGTCTCCTAATATTTCGGGAGATTTTTTGAACGGCAAACGAACTTCAATTCTTCCATTTTTATTTGTGCAAACGCTTTGCACAAATTGGCGCTCACACTCTTCTTCTTCGGGCGAATATTTCGATGGAGTGTTGGTGTATTCTTCAATTTCCCAAAACTGTCTTAAAGTGGAATCAATATTGGAAGAGCTAGTGGCAAGATTACATGTATGCAACGAAGTTTGCGCACCCGAGTTATAAGAGCCGCCAACTATCCAACCAAAGACTGTGCTGGTGAGACACGGCATACCTTCTCCCAATGGAAGTTTATGATCCAGCAACAAATCGAAAAATATTTCGGTACTAATCAACATATCAATATGTTGTGGTTTGTAAAATAACGGATCGGCCAGCTCGAGAGACGGTGGTATTTTCCAATGACATGTTCGAATGTACTCACCAGGTTGCCGGGCTGATATTGATTTAGTGACTGCAAAAGTAGAGGACCACTGGAATGCACTCACACGAGATTTCACTGTAGCGCACACCGAGGTTTTGATGTTTGTGCGTACTTCGCCAATTCCAGAGACTTTTTGATGGTAAGGCCGAGATCGCAAGCGGAGCCTTTTTGCCGTTTCTTCTGAAATGAAATTAATTTCGGAACACGAATCAAGCAGAGCCTTTACCGGATGAAATGTGCCGCAAGAATCCTTTACGAGAACGACAGCTGTTGGGATGATCGCCCTTTTAAGTGAGCGGACTACAAACGAAACAGGGTTATTTTGGTTGCCAGGAGATGTTTGGGGATGAACTTGTTGTGAGGTTGAACTATCAGTTTGCTCAGGGCTACTATATTTGTATAACAGTGTGTGGTGTCGAGACTGGCACACACGACAACGAGATTTTGCTAAGCATTTCGACAGCATATGACCTTTGCGAAGACAATTGATGCAGCAATTATTACGTTTTATAAAATAAAAACGTTCGGAAACAACCAGCGACGAAAACGATGAACACGTTGATATATTGTGGTCCGGAGAACCACAGTACACACAATTCGAGTTTGAGTTGACAAAAGTATGAGAGAACCTGTTGTTGGTTGGCTTTGGTTTCGCACCTTTCGATTTGTCATGCGCTTCAACCTTTTTTCCTTGAGAAAATTTCTCAAGTTTCGCCAGATGTCTATACGAAAAACGGTGGGAAACCGTCAAAGATTTACGTTATTGCTTTAACTGCCTGGAACATTCGCACATGAGGGACAGGTGCACAAGTCGTGAACGGTGTTTGGAATGTAATTCCGAGCATCACACCCTGCTTCACAGGCACAAGTCCCACAGGTCATCCAGTGGTGCGAAATCAGCACCGGCTATGACACGCGCCTCATCTGGGCGAAATGCTCGCAGGCGAAGGAAGCGCATCATCAAAACCGGCAGCCATACCAACATGTGCTCCCATCAACGTTGCAATCCGCAACTACAACATCGTCAGCAGCAGCAACCACTAGTTACTAAAAGGCAACCGTCAACTCAAGGAACTCTTGTTATCAATGTAATGGCAGGACAAATCGTATTAACTATTGTATTTATTTATTTCCCTTTAATATATCACCATTATTTTAATTCTTAAATTTCTAATAATGAATTATGTGTTTAAAAATAATATACCACAGATTTTTTTTCCATCCTCAAATGTTTTCATACCCGCACGATCCCTAATCTTCCTTGTTGCAATAACGAAAGGGGGTGGCGGGATGTTTACGCGCATAGTGTGAACAGCTTAAATACTATACAGTGGCTTTCTATGTTTATTCGTTAAGTTCCTTATGAAATGCCTTAGTTGGTATATTGTTTATTCTCTTTCAATTACTTTTGCAAACCCGAAACGTACGGTACGTACAAATTATCCCCAATTAAATATAGAAAAAACTTTTTAATAAAACTAATTTTTTTATTTGAAATTAAATTAACCCACTATTTTCTTTTTATTTAAATATTTTCAAGTAATACGTCAAGGCAAACAAATTCTTATTCGATATTTTTACTTTTTTTATTATTATTTTTTTGAATTTATATTTGGAAAATTTTCTCTTATTTTATACGAGTCTTGGTTTATACGCGACGTAAAATTCCTTTTTGTCCTCACGGAAGCTCCGTATGATTCCTTTTTGGTGCCCCACTTTGATTGTCGTGGGAACCTACCGGGTTCACTCCGATTGAAGCGCGGACAATTGCGCCTTTTAAATAAAATTAACACTGGTATTTACTTTAATGATTACACTTTATTTATCTTTTTCTTTTTATGCAATTAATAAAATGAAATGCTATTAGCTAGGCGAGCACACAACCAAGACTGGCTCCACAAACTGTCTTCAGCTACCTCAAAAGTTCTGAATAACGTTGCTTTGACATGTGCAGGTATCCAGACACTTAGTAATCAAAAATATAAGTTCATTGAATCTAATCTGATATTACTGGTAATTAGGCCGGATGCGCGTGCAAAAACCATGGGAATGTTGAAACAGACTCCGCCGAACTTCGTTCATTCCTAGTGTCAAGACCGCCGTTAACTTGTATAGACGCCTGTTGGCCTGTGTGCAGTTTTGTTTTTATGCTGTTAAAGTTTCTTCCTCAAATTTATTTTAAGATGTGAATATAATTTCACAGAAAACTACACAACTACATATCCAATTGTTATTGTTTTGCATGTATACAATTTCTACGCAATTTGTAACTAGGTAGTTGTTGTTGTCTTGCGTGCATAAGTTTTCTTAGCAAACTACGCAGCTAGTAAACAGAATTACTTTATTACTTCATTGTTTTCTTTTAGAACTTAAACAAGATGCATCCGTAACAATATGATTCCAAATAATAAATTTTTTTTATTGGTAACTGTAAATTAAGGTAAAATCTTGTTTTTTCTTTTAGATGTATAAAAGGAACGTTTTCAGATTGCTGTAAATGTAAATATTGTACAATATTAATCTTTATTGTATTATTAGTGTTTATTGTATGAATATAATATAAAACATGTTGACTAAACTGCGTTTCGATTCGAAATTTTCTCCGTCTGGCAGCTTTGGTATTCTGCATTTCGATTCCACTCAGTTTCTTTCGATTGTATGTATTTTGCATTACGATCGAAACTCCGTTTTTCTCAGTTGCTTTTTTGTTAACGGAGGGGTTTTCTTTATCTGTGTTTTTTAGTTAAAAAGTTTAAAAATGTAAGTAGAAAATGAGATAAAATGTTCAGAAACGATAAAAAACACTTAAAATTATTTTTAATTAATTTATTTAATTAAATTAATTTTTTTGTTTTAAATTGTTAATTTTTGTACCCGAATATGATGTGTTTTTTATGTGTTATGAAAAATTGGCAAATTTAATGGCATCTAAAGTAGACATGCAATATGTGGATAGAACGAGCGAACAAAGACAGAAGTGGCAGTGTTCTGGGAGGAAGTTGCAGAAGTTCTCAATGCACTAAGTCCTCCAACAATAAATGCTTATATTTAATTATGTATACATACAACTTTTTGTACTAAATTTTACATTCGTTTATGAAAATGATAACTAACCTGCTTATTTTGCTATTTCATTTCCACATTCCACAGTGATGCTATTAATTTTGTAAACATTGTTGTCTTCTTCTTTTTCTTTCGATTCCGTTTTCCTTCAGAATACAAACTTTCGATCGCAACGGAACTGAATGCGGAAACTTAATCGAAACGCAGGATAGGGGTGAATATAATTTCTGAATGAAGGTATTTTCCGTGAATGACTGTTGTTGGTAAATTTTGGATGAGTACATTCGAGATGAGAATTTGCTTCACTAACTTTTGTAGTGGATGAGGTTGTGATTGAGGAGGCTTGGTGCAATCTACTTATTAAATTTATGTTTTACTAGCCGAACCCGCGTAGACGTTACTCTGCCTCTACGCATCACTATATATATAAGAATGAATGCCTGTATGTGTATGTAATCAAGAATCTAGAAAAATATGCACTGTGACGCCCAGCACTGAAAACAATGCGAATGAAAATGCTTTTCCATTTTAAATTGACTCACCAATAAGTAATTACTGTCGAATTCACAATCACAATTTGTTATTATTGAGGACAGTAAAAATCACTAATTATTTTCTACTGCCGTCGAAATCAGTTTTATTGTAAGGCCAACGAAAGAACTAGAAGAAGACTGGCTCCACAAACTGTCTTCAGCTACCTCAAAAGTTCTGAATAACGTTGCTTTGACATGTGCAGGTATCCAGACACTTAGTAATCAAAAATATAAGTTCATTGAATCTAATCTGATATTACTGGTAATTAGGCCGGATGCGCGTGCAAAAACCATGGGAATGTTGAAACAGACTCCGCCGAACTTCGTTCATTCCTAGTGTCAAGACCGCCGTTAACTTGTATAGACGCCTGTTGGCCTGTGTGCAGTTTTGTTTTTATGCTGTTAAAGTTTCTTCCTCAAATTTATTTTAAGATGTGAATATAATTTCACAGAAAACTACACAACTACATATCCAATTGTTATTGTTTTGCATGTATACAATTTCTACGCAATTTGTAACTAGGTAGTTGTTGTTGTCTTGCGTGCATAAGTTTTCTTAGCAAACTACGCAGCTAGTAAACAGAATTACTTTATTACTTCATTGTTTTCTTTTAGAACTTAAACAAGATGCATCCGTAACAATATGATTCCAAATAATAAATTTTTTTTATTGGTAACTGTAAATTAAGGTAAAATCTTGTTTTTTCTTTTAGATGTATAAAAGGAACGTTTTCAGATTGCTGTAAATATTGTACAATATTAATCTTTATTGTATTATTAGTGTTTATTGTATGAATATAATATAAAACATGTTGACTAAACTGCGTTTCGATTCGAAATTTTCTCCGTCTGGCAGCTTTGGTATTCTGCATTTCGATTCCACTCAGTTTCTTTCGATTGTATGTATTTTGCATTACGATCGAAACTCCGTTTTTCTCAGTTGCTTTTTTGTTAACGGAGGGGTTTTCTTTATCTGTGTTTTTTAGTTAAAAAGTTTAAAAATGTAAGTAGAAAATGAGATAAAATGTTCAGAAACGATAAAAAACACTTAAAATTATTTTTAATTAATTTATTTAATTAAATTAATTTTTTTGTTTTAAATTGTTAATTTTTGTACCCGAATATGATGTGTTTTTTATGTGTTATGAAAAATTGGCAAATTTAATGGCATCTAAAGTAGACATGCAATATGTGGATAGAACGAGCGAACAAAGACAGAAGTGGCAGTGTTCTGGGAGGAAGTTGCAGAAGTTCTCAATGCACTAAGTCCTCCAACAATAAATGCTTATATTTAATTATGTATACGTACAACTTTTTGTACTAAATTTTACATTCGTTTATGAAAATGATAACTAACCTGCTTATTTTGCTATTTCATTTCCACATTCCACAGTGATGCTATTAATTTTGTAAACATTGTTGTCTTCTTCTTTTTCTTTCGATTCCGTTTTCCTTCAGAATACAAACTTTCGATCGCAACGGAACTGAATGCGGAAACTTAATCGAAACGCAGGATAGGGGTGAATATAATTTCTGAATGAAGGTATTTTCCGTGAATGACTGTTGTTGGTAAATTTTGGATGAGTACATTCGAGATGAGAATTTGCTTCACTAACTTTTGTAGTGGATGAGGTTGTGATTGAGGAGGCTTGGTGCAATCTACTTATTAAATTTATGTTTTACTAGCCGAACCCGCGTAGACGTTACTCTGCCTCTACGCATCACTATATATATAAGAATGAATGCCTGTATGTGTATGTAATCAAGAATCTAGAAAAATATGCACTGTGACGCCCAGCACTGAAAACAATGCGAATGAAAATGCTTTTCCATTTTAAATTGACTCACCAATAAGTAATTACTGTCGAATTCACAATCACAATTTGTTATTATTGAGGACAGTAAAAATCACTAATTATTTTCTACTGCCGTCGAAATCAGTTTTATTGTAAGGCCAACGAAAGAACTATGTTGCTGTATCGCTGCAATGTATCCAATGTTTTGACAGAATCAACGATCTTAGGCATACGCAGCGTTATAGAACAGTGCTTTCAAAAAATTGTTCTACAGCGCCATCTAGTGATATAGGTGGGTTTGCAAGTGTTAGGTTTAATATTGGGCAACTTCATAAATGATATTTGTTGAGTTATTTGGCAGAAATACATGCTTGAAGAGAATTTACAACACTGTGTTTGTAATGGATGCGGCTGCTTAAGTTTGAGGCGGTTGTGGTTGCAAATACAAATTGGATACCTATGTTGGGAAAAGTAAATTTACTTGCACTCTTAATTTGTGAGTTCCGTTTCAAACACATCATTATTGGCTTCCGTAAGATCAGCCAACTTTTAGCAGCCAATCTGATCGTGACAAAAGCGAACAAACTCGCAAAAGCTTTTTATACTGAGGAATATTAAAGAATAATTTCACCAGATAAATACATGTTTTTTTTATTTTTATTTTATGTTGCTTATTCACATACAATGTATTTCCGCCACAGTGCAGCATCTCTGCGTTCATTAAATACTGCATATTTCATGATATTGTTATGAATGCGTCTTACTTAAGTTTGAAAAGAAAGTAATAAATTAAACAACTGGGTATGTTGTTTACTAACTGTGTAGTTTTCTAAGAAACTTATACATGCAAGACAACAAAAACTTTCTAGACAAACTGCGTACAGATCTTATGCACGCAGGACAACAACAACTGGGTATGCTGTTTACTAACTGCGTAGTTTTCTAAGAAAACTTATGCACTCAAGATAACAACAACTTATTTAAAATAAATTTCAGGAAAAAACTTTAACAGCATAAACACAAAAACACACAGACCACCAGGCACCTATGCATTGAATGAATAACATAACAACAAAATGTGATACAAAGGGAGTAGAAAATTCTTAATTTTTCTAGATCTCTAGCGGAGGTCTTTTATGACAGCGTCTTGGTGGATATTTAGTTATCGTTAAGTAAAGACTTGTGCCTTTAGTGAATTGTTCTGTAGTACCAACGTACAAACCTTACTTTGTGTGTAGTTACAATAAATAAACTTGTAATTAATTTGAAAACTCTAAAATCTGGTGTTATTTATTTTGCAATAAAGATCTCAGCAGCAACTCAGAAGTGAAATTCCAAAAACAAAAATAATAAAAAAATCAACTACAATGAAGTTGGAAGAACTGATAGTTCAGCAGCTAAAGAAGGAGCTGAATAAGTTGGATCTGCCATCAACGGACAGTATGGCGGAGTTGCAACAGAGGCTGATTGAGAAATTCAAGCAGCCTGGCATTGAAATTGGGACAAAGAAGTGATTGAGGTAACTTGCGGCAATTCAAAAAAGCTCTGGAGCCAGCAGTGCGAAAATTGATACCACAAATGACAAACTTTTATATGTCAGTGGTCAGCAAAAATATATGGTGTATTATAAAATAAATAAATTCTCATAACACTTTTAGTAATTTTGTTTAACACTATATTTATTTATATTATTTATTTATATAAGTGTTCCAATCAGCCACTGACGCGACCGATCATTGGTGTGGTTCTTTTATTAATAATATTACAAATATAAAATTTTTATAAGCTAACTAACAAAGAATATGAGTTTAGTTTAGTGTGGACAAGCACATTCCAACTGAATGTGGGGTGTCCGATTGCATGAGGAAAAAGCTATTGAGCTAATTCTGGCTTTAAAAAGTGCAGCTGACTAAATCCTTGAAAGCTTCCCAGGAGACTGCAGAAATAATTAGGAGGGCGTAATGATTGCCGTACAACGCAAGTACGGCGGCGAGCATAAAAAAGAACTCTATAGATTGGAGTTACGAAGCAGGGTGCAGAAGACAAATGAGACGCTGCAAGATTTTGCGTGGATATTGCACGTTTGGTGCAGCGTACTTATCCAGGTGAACATCATTCATTCCTGGATCAGTTTAAAATTTAAGCATTTTGAATGGCATAAGGAATAAATATGCAGTTTGCGCACCGCAGAAAGCATCTTTCACCGAAACTATCTTGTACGCGCTGGCCCAGGAGACCGCCAAAGTTATCTCAAAGCTAGAAGTTTACAAAAGCACATCCAAAGTTGACGAATACTACTCTACGGGTTACCACCAACTTTTTTAATTATTAAGAAACTTAAAACGGAAACTTTTAGAAAAGAAACTGCTTTGATAGCAATTTACAGGAATAGGGCCTTAGATATATTTATATGGGCTCTTAATCCGAAACTTTCCCGAATAGTGATTATTCAACGCCCAAAACATTGCCAGATGCATATTCGGCCTTCCTTGATTTGCAGAGCCTGACTATGAGAAGTAATATCCTGCACCCAAGGGTAAATATTCGAAGCAATATTCATCAAATTATCCAACTTCGTACAAACTGTTCCACCAAGACAAACTTACCATCGTAATCAATCTTCAAATAATTTTAGATTTAATTGCTACCAACAAAGAAATAATTATCAACAAAACCATTTTGATCCGCATCAAAAGCCTTTTCCTTTTACAATACGAGACCAAACCAGACCCGATGACATTAGACCGCTCAATGCAAACGCGAAAAGTTAATTACATGAATCGCCCTAAGCAAGCTGAAAAAAAAGCGGATCCGAAATGTTCAATAGGGATAAACAACCACGCCTATTTTATTTCAATGTCAACCAGGAGAAGAAGAAGAAATAGCAAACAATTTCGATGGTGGGCCAAGCGAACAAAATTGTATGGAAGGAGGCCATCAAGCCTACCGTACATAGAATATGTGACCATTTAAGGATTTGAATTTTTGATCAACACCGGCTCGAACAAAAATTTTTGCAGCACTGAGCTATCTGCCGGAAGCATACATTTATCTACACTACTTGTAGTTAACACAGCAGGTGGAAAAATTTAAATAAATAAAAAAATTGTAGCAAAGTTCTTCTTAGGTTATGGAATATTAGACACCTTTATATTCTACGTTTTACCTGATTTGAATACTTTTAATTGAATTGAAGGCGACAATAGCCTCAACGAGTTAGAGGCAGTAGTCGATAGAAAGGAAAATATTCTTTTGATTAGGGAGACAATTTAGATACTCCTTAAGGCAAAAATTTTTTGTAATTAAAATTATATATTGAGCGAATCAATGTCAGTAGGAACTAGAGGAAGGATTAGTGAAATTATAAATAAATACAAGAACTTGTTTGGACCACTTGGTGACAGCTAGGCTGTCGCTACAAACATGCAAACGGGAATAAGGACGAAAACGTCTGAATCTATTTATTCGAAAAGTCACCCATATCCTGCTGCAATGAAGGACGAGGTGGAGAAACAAATTGGCGAATTACTATTCGAGGGAATAGTATGCCCCTCTAAAAGTCCTTAAAATTCCCCAATCTGGGCAGCGCCGAAGAAGCCAAAACCAAATGGCGAAAAATAGTATCGCTTAGTTGTTGATTATTAATAACTTAATGCTGTGACAGTACCTGACACATACCCAATATCGCCTCCTTTTCGGGTTGAAAAATGCTCCTGCGATCTTTCGAAGAATGAATGTTGTTCTCAAGGAGTTTATAGGGGAAATCTGTAAATCTAGGGAAAATCCATTATGCAATCAGAAGTTGAATTTTTAGGATTCGTAGTAAGCTCTGAGGGTATAAAGCCTGATCCAAAGAAGGTAGAAGCTATCGAAAAACTCCTACACCTGCTAATTTAGGTGTAGGAGTAGGAGTATTACAGGTCTTTCATTACAGACTACGAGAAGGTGGCAAAATCACTAACAAATTTACCAAGAGGGGAAAACGTGTTAATAGAATTGAATGGCGAAGCATTACTGGCCTTTCAAACGTTAAAATCTCTCTTGAGTACAGGAGAAGTTCTTGCATTTCCTGAATTTGAAAAACCATTTAATCTTACACCTAATACTTTGAATGACGCTATTGGAGCAGTCTTGTCGCAGGGGACAAACCAATTGCTTATATATCCCGTTCACTGAACAAAACGCAGGAAGGGTACGCCACAAATGAAAAGGAAATGCTGGCTATTGTATGGGTTTTGGACAATTTGAAAAACTTCTATATGGTGCCAAAAAAATTAAAATCTATAGTTACCATCAACCTCTTATATACGCGTTAGGTAACAGGAACTACAACGCTAAGTTGAAACGATGGAAGGCTCTCATAGAGAAGTACAACCATTAGTTGATCTTTTAACCTGGTAGATCAAACTACGCTGCGGAGAACTAGTGTCAACCATATCAGCGATGAATCCACAATAACCGCAAGAGAAGTTGACTCCCAAATAACAAGAACAGCGTCAGAGACAAGGGAAGTAGATGCAATATCTACGGGCTCTACTATTCATAGCGCAAGCCTAGATGGCTCGGCCCTCATTCTCCACATGGAATGAAAGTTCCGGTTAACGTTTTCAGGAACCAAATAATTATCAAAGTTAGACCAGATCTGCAATCAAAGAAAACACCACATAAAAACTTCCTTCGACACTATTTCTCATCGCCATTGTGGGATGCCGAAAAACTTTTAGATGTCCTTAAAAAAACACTAAATCCCAACGTAATTAATGGGATTAAATTTCCAGAATCGTATTTGCCAATTATACAAAAACTGTACTTGCAACATTTTTCCAGATACAAGATTAAGATCGCTTAGAAATGATATCCGCTCAGAAAACTCACAATTAATTATTTGAAGAGAATACCGTAGGGAAAACAGGAATGCTAAAGAGAATAAGAAATAAATTTTTAACGAATACAATTTCCTGCGTACGTACGCCCTCATCGGAAAGATCGTAATGAATTGCGACGTATGTAATACTAACAAATACGATAGAAACCCTTCAAAACCACGATTCTAAGAAACTCCTGCACCAACAATACCATGGAAGATTTCACACATGGACATAATGGAGATACAAAATCAGAAATTTATATCTATAATCGATAAGTTTTCGATATTTGCCAAACTTTTCCATACAAGTATGTTTTAAACGTTAAACGTAGTAAAAATACTCCATTACTTTACAGTACAGTAAAAATTTATCTTAAATCATCCCAACGTAGCGAAGTAAATGGTCAGGTGGAACGCCTCCACGCAACACTAATTGAAATTTATAGGTGCCTAAACCGTTGAACTAAAATGAGCTAGCACTGAGGGGCAAGAGCTAGCTCCCACAACCGATGGCGCCACCATCTATATTTTCACCATACAAGAAGAAAATAATAACCTTACTATCTGCGGGTTGGTCAACAGAAAGAAGCAAGTCCTCATCATAGACAAAGGAACGTCCGTAATAAGGTCCGATTTAGTTAAAGGGGCAGTAGAACCGTTAAATAATGTGTAACTGCGCACCGCTACCGAGGATTCAGCCATCGTCTATGGAAGAGCCAGGGTACGATTGAATATTGGAAACATCAGCGCAGATCACGTGTTTGTTGTCACTGATATAGTGGATGAAGTTATTATCGGTGCAGACTTCATGATAGTTCACGGTATTAATCTGGATATTGGGATCTCACAATGTGAAGATCCCCTTAAATGTTTGATATGATAGCAGGGATGCAGCAAGGAAACCATTTGCCGTCGATAAAACAGCGATTGAACTGGGTAGGCTGCCCACAATCTGTAGCTAAATGGATAGCTAATTGCGAGCAGTGCTTTGCGGCCAAGGGTCCAACAAGGAGCGGATAGTAATGGATATCGCAGGGCCATTCCCTTTCAGTAATGCTGGAAATCGGTTGCTGCTAGTAGTGGATTATTCGGCAAATGGGCCGAAGTGTATCCCATTCCAAACCAAGGATCCAAAACGGTGGTAGATGAATTTTTGAACAATTGGGTGTGTCTATACGGTGTTCTGCTATTTTTTTCTTTAGGCATTTAGCTGTTCTCTGACTGATTATTGAGGTAGGCCCTTCGGGAATATCGTGTTGGCTGTGTGTTTCGAGGCCCTCGTTTGAGTTTGTGGGTCGGATCATTCACAATGAACACAATAAATGGTCCAGGTCCAGTGAGTATGAATGCCGTCCTGTTCTTAATTATATTAAGCTTCATGTGTTATATATGTTCCATTTATTAAAAAAATTATATGCTAGAGAAAAGATCAAGAAATGTTCCCTTGGCTTATCAACAATTATTGTCTTTATTTTAATTAAAATTAATATCTTATAATTCTGTTCGGAGAATTTTAAGATTATTGTTTATATTTTAAGAGTTATTTATATAAAATTTGCTTAATGTTAAAGTATAAAGTTTTTTTTTTAAATTTTGTTTAAAAATATATTGTAATTTTATGTTTCTTTTGTTTTTGAAGATCCTCCCTATTGTATATTTATATGTAATTTTTATTGAATAACTTAACTCCATTTTTATGGATAGTGGATGTTTTATTGTTTTTTAATCTTATGACTACATTCTTATCTTCTACGGCTATGACCTCATAAGGTCCGCCATATAGTTCGTTTAATTTGTGTCCGGCTGTGTTTTCTACCAGTCCATGTCCTTAATTTGTATGTTGTGTGGCTGTGACGTTTTGTCAAACCTTTCCTTCTGCCTAATTTTAGATTTTGCAATCAATAATTTGGCTCGTTGGTGTGCCAATTGTAACCTATATTTTACCTCTTTTTCATATGCCTTTATGTTATATGTTGGGTCTACCTCTCCTTTTAAGAGAGATTAAGTGGTGTAGGAGGTTTTCCAAATACTAATTCGAAAGGGCAATAACCAGGTACAGAGGGGGTTGTATTATAACAGAATTCAAAGTAAAGTACCCAATCGTCCCAATCTGTCTTGTCGGGTGATAGGTAAGTCCTGAGGTATTCGTTGAAAGTTCTATGCGAACGCTCAATGGTACCTAAAGTTTCATGGTGGTAAGCTGTAGACTGTAATTGCGTTATCCTCAGCAGTTTGCATAATTCGGAAAGTACTTGGTTAATGTACTCTGTTCCCATGTCTCTGAGTTGTGTTTTCATCGGGCCAAATTTTAATATGCAATTCATGAAGATGGCTTTTGCTACTCATTTTGACGATTTATCAGGTATGGGGATAGCTATAAGATATTTAGATAGGTCATCATCGTAACCGCGTATTTATTTCCTACATTTGATTTTATGAATGGTTCTATTGTATTCACGATGACTATGTCAAATGGTTTGGCTAGAGTTGGTGTAATTGATAAATTTTCTCTGCGTTTTGGGCGTACTTTGTTTAACTGACAGTTTATGCAATTTTTTACATATTTTGTGACTTGTTTAGTCATGTCTTTCCAGTAATAGTTTTTTCTGAGTTTGATCCCTGGGTGGCCACCGAGCAATGGATCATCATAATTTTTTCTTATTATTGAAAGTTTTTCCTTTTCATCCGTGATTGTTTTAACCTCTGGCGTAAGGGCAATTTGCAAATTCTTCAATGTATTGTTCGCGATTTCTTTAATTTCATTTACTCGAGTATTTTTAAATATTGTATCATTAACTGAAAGTTTTAACTTTTGAATGCCTTTATTGCCAGCTATTTCTTCGAGTTTTGGTGGAAATCGATCTAAATCAATTCTTCCATTAACAACAAATTCATTCATTAATATTTCTTTCAAAATGTGTTTCCCTTTTATTAATAAACACCTAAATGTATCAATATTTTGGGTAAACGTTATGCGAACTAGTTTTCTTATTTCCTTTGTATTAAAACTTTCATACGCGCGAGGATTGATTCATATTTCTGCGTTATTATGTGTTGTGGTAATGTTATCCAAATTTTTGACTTTGGTTTGTAATCTCGTAGTGATTTTTAGTATTCTAACGTGTTCACTCATATCTTTTATGTCACTAAAATTCATTCGTGATAGGGCATTTGCTCCATACTTTTGTGTTCCCTGTATACATTCTATTGTAAAATCGTATTCTCGAGATCTAATCTCATTCGCGTGAGTTTAGAAGAGGGATTTTTCATAGAAAATAAGTACACTAATGACTTATGGTCTCTTTTTACGAGGAACTTTCTTCCGTATACGTAAGGACGAAAAAAAATTGATCGCCCAGTGTATTGCCGTCAATTCTTGCTCAATCACAGATTTGTTCGATTCGCCTTTAGTGAAAGCTCTTGAGGCAAAAGCAACGGGTAAGTGAATACCATTATATTCTTGGCTAAGGATAGCTCTACAGACATCTTTACTTGCATCCGTTGTGATACAAAATTTTATCGATATCCGGATATTGCAGTACTTGTGGGGACAGAAACGAGTTTTTTAGATATTTGAATGCTTCTTCGCATTCATCCGACCAAACAAACGGCGTATTTTTCCTTACAATTATGAATAACTGTACGAATAAGGTTTTTCAGTTTCGGGACCCAGAACTCATAATAGACGGAGCATTAAAGAATGCTTGGAGTTACGAGGCAGGGTGCAGAAGACAAATGAGACGCTGCAAGATTTTGCCGTGGATATTGCACGTTTGGTGCAGCGTACTTATCCAGGTGAACATCATTCATTCCTGGATCAGTTTAAAATTTAAACACTTGTGAATGGGATAAGGAATAAATATGCAGTTTGCGCTCCGCAGAAAGCATCTTTCACCGAAACTATCTCGTACGCGCTGGCCCAGGAGACCGCCAAAGTTATCTCAAAGCCAGAAGTTTACAAGATATATATATTAACATCCCTGTTTTAAGTGATTATAAGCCAATGTTGTGTCAGCTGATCGGAAAAAACTAACAAATTTTAGATGTGTTTGTAGATGCTTATGTTAAACATTTTTTTAAATTAAATATGGATACAATTGGCTTTTTTGAGGATAGCAGTGACAGTGATTCTTTGGATTGATCGATTGGAAAGAAGAGTTTTACGCTATAACTCTGGAGATGTCTTCCAGATGAACGATAGAGGAGGGGTCGTGAAGGAGCTGTTTCAGTCAAAGATAAACTTTCCGCTTGTTAGGAATGATTTTGCAATTGCCTGCATAATGGCAGGATCATTCTTCTGCAAAAGGGAGGTGTTATGTATGCACGTATGTGTGTTATATCTTGTCACTTTTTTTGTGTTACCCAAATTATATTTCAATAAACACTTTAAATGCATTGCCTCATACGATGAGCAATTCATTATTTCTAAATATTCTATTAATTGAGTTCTAGTATTCTCTTCTTTCAAATTGCTTGCATGCCTTTCCCATGAACTACTAGTAATAAACCAATGAGTAGCGAAGGATCAATTTCAGTGACCTACATGTGTGGCCTTCTTTTAATGCTACGAGTTTGTTTACATGACTCATGTATGCAATACATCTCCTAATAGAATAAACTTAGGTTATAATAATTGTAAGATTCAGTATAAAAGCTTAAGTAAACCAATAAAGAATAAATATATATCAATTAACAAAAACTTTACGCAGACTACTCGACGTGATTTTTGGCGAACTCCAAACAGTTATCTCTTCTTAAGCAGTGGCTCTTTTCTTAGTTTTCCCGCAAACAAATTTGCACCTAGAAATCGTCTTCTGACCGTCATATCGCTAACTTATAAATTTAGTTCGCTCTTTACTTTCCTGGCTGATTTAAAGGGCTTACGATATTTCGATCATCCTGGGGTGAAGTTTTTCTTTTACCGCCTCTATTTTTTGCATTATCTCTATATTTTATTGAGTTTGATATCATTTTTGCAGAGCATGAGACAAGCCTTTGAATATCTAAATAAGATTTTTCCTCTTTCCTTAGTTGTAAAATTAATTTTCGTTGCCCAATAGTACAAAGGTTAGCACGACCCACTAAAGCCAAAAATTGTTGCAAAAAAATAAATATAACATTAAGTAGTAATTTAATATTTTTTTACTTACTTTCACTTTCTTACTCAAAAAATTATATTTTAAAATTAAAATTAAGAGAGGAATACTGCAGTCGTTTAGCACAGCTATTTCAATGTTAACAAAAAAGACGTTGCAAAAAAATAAATATAACATTAAGTAGTAATTTAATATTTTTTTACTTACTTTCACTTTCTTACTCAAAAAATTATATTTTAAAATTAAAATTAAGAGAGGAATACTTCAGTCGTTTAGCACAGCTATTTCAATGTTAACAAAAAAGACGTTGCAAAAAAATAAATATAACATTAAGTAGTAATTTAATATTTTTTACTTACTTTCACTTTCTTACTCAAAAAATTATATTTTAAAATTAAAATTAAGAGAGGAATACTTCAGTCGTTTAGCACAGCTATTTCAATGTTAACAAAAAAGACTTTGTCAAGACTATGAATAAAATTGTATTAAAATAACAAATAACACACTAAACATTTCAAAAAAAGATACTAGTGGTACTGCTATTTCAATGTTCGCAACTGTATGTATATATATATATATATATATATATATATATATATATATATATATATATATATATATATATATATATATATATATATATATATATATATATATATATGTATATCTATATATGTATATATATATATATATATATATATATATATATATATATATATAAATATATATATATATATACATAGCTGGTCTTTAATATCTTCCTTTTTTCTACAAGTGTTTTACGAAGAAAGCTCTACTATAGAATATTTTGAAAATATATTACAGGCGATTTTTTTCAAATAGTATTAATAGGTTAAAATTCAATGTTAAAGAAAATGTTGCAAAAAAGATAAACAAAGTGTTTAGGCAATAATGTGATGTTAGTTTTTGTATCTATGTACATATGTGTATCAATGTTAAAGTACATACTATTGTCATTTTCCGTCTTATCTGGCTGTTTAAAAGTTAAAGCCAAGCGCTTTCGATGTGAAAACATGATTCTCAAGCTGCGGCCTAATTAGTACTGGTGAGTCAGTGTTGGCGTCCAGGTAGTTCTGTTGTTAAGTTCGTATCTATTCAGTCAGGCAGAATGCCAGCCACCTGGCATTTTATGCAAAGTAAATTTATCGATACCTCCGTCTTTTATTATTATTTGGTACGCGTGTCCGTCTGAGGGTGTTTTTCGATTGTTCGTTTGAAAGTTGAAAGTTTTTGTTTTGTAGATTTCCATGTTTTCAAGAATGTCTAGTCTTCGTCCTTTTTTGCTAGGATGTAGTAATGCCATACATTCATTTATCTCCCTTGACGTGTGTCCGTGAGTGTCAAGGTGTAATACAAAGTTGAAGTCTTCTCTTTTCCGTTTATATGAGCGTATGTGTTCTGTAAACCTTGTTTTTAGTGTTCGTGGCAACACTCTGAGACATAATCTCAGAACAACGACAGAAACAACTGACAAATTTAGTTCCAGCGGGATATACAGACCTTCTTGTACCTGCAAGCAAACTTATATAGGGAAAACAGGACGAACACAAGTAGTGCTGTAATCTAGAGGGAAACGTTCTTTTAATACTCTTAATTTAATAATCGTGATTGCAAAAACACTGCTAAAATGTTTTGCTGGGAGTATACAAATTTTACTACTATTGTCTCTCGCTGTTTTGCTAAACAATCGGCGATATTGCTCTTGTAGAGTATCTTGTTTTTCGTCAATTGTAACGTACATACTTACGTTTAAGAGTTCTTATTTGTAAGCTTGACGGTGACATGGATATAATTTGTTAAATTACGATGTAAAAGGCATTACAGCGCATGCCCATTGAACACGTTGACCCTGTATGATATGGGTTTTAATATTTTTTTTAGCTTTCTGCAACGTCCGTCCGCTCTTCTTGAGGGCTAACGTCGAGTTCCATAATTTTAAATATTTCTGCGACTAGTAGTTATTAAGTTTATTTTTATGTGCATTTTATTTCAAACTAAAAGTGAAAAACATTGACTCTGGTCCGTTTTTTAAATAATTCGCTCCGAGATATTCAGAATGAAATAATGGTGTCCATCTTCTTAAAATTAACATATAAAATAACACAATATCTAATTTACTTTTATATTGTAAAATATAATTTTCAAGAACTTTAAAAACTGCAGAAATAGTTTTCAAACAGGGATATATAATTAAAACACTTTTTTTCATGCTGTTATGATTATTATTGGTTTTATTAATTTTAAAATTAAGAATGTAATTTTAATTTTAATAATTAAAATTTCTGGTCAAAATATCTGTTAACGGTGCCTTTTTCCTTTCACAACGACTGGTCTATTTCTTATATATCCTTTTTTGCGCTTGATATTCTAAAAAAAAATAAATTACAAAAGTTAAAAGGGAACATTTTTCGTCAGCTTTAAAACGAATTCTTTTATACGATCTGAACGATAAATGTAAAAAGATACATATACATAATTAAGTTGCACTTAGTTGTAATTTAAATTATTAATTTAATGTAATTTAAAGTAGTCGTTATGTTAATTATATGATGTGAAAATGTTGTTTTTAAAGATAAAAAGTTTATGGGTTTTTTTTTTTTTTTTAAGAGAAGTAGCACTTCAGGCAACAATGCCTATTTAGTAAAGTACCGTGCTACATTATTTAGGAAAGGGATAGAAAAGAGATGAAACAGGTGGTGAAAGTAGAAGGATAGTCGGAAATTAACTGCCGTATGAAGACAGCAACAGCGACCAGTGACTATGCCTTCATCGCTGAGCAGCCCCACTGACAGTCAATTTTTATTTTTGTAGTGAAAAAAACCAAGGTTTTCGTTGGGAATCGAACCCACAACCCCCATACTGACAAGCTAGTACACTACCTACTAGCCTACAGGGGCACCTAAACATTTAAAACATACAATGAGTGGGCCATTTTCAGACCATGGAGAAGAATACAGTAGTTAGTTTTTGTTACGAACATTATTGTTTGTCATCAAATGAACAATTGGCTAAAAACAAACTTGGTTTTTTTTTTTTTTCTTTTAATTTATTTTTATCTCAAATATTGGTATTTCATTGCATAACGTAATCAAAAATAACTAAATAAATTTTAAAAAATACGTTTTATTCGAACGAAGAAACTGAATAAAATAAATACATTGATCACCCAAAGATCGTCTTAAGCTTTCATATTAATTTGAGGTTCTTTTGCCATTCCCATTTATAAATTTCATATTTATACATTTGCGATTATTCGCAGGGAGAGCTAAAATACCTAAACCTGTAGTCAAATACCTTTTTACAGATTTTTGTATTTTATCTTGTCTCGAAATGTATAAATATGAAATTAATAAATGGGATTGGCTAAAGAACCTCAAACCTAGTCTTACGTTTTAAGACATAAGAAAGAAAATTAACGTAATCTTCACGATTTTAATCAGAGTACGTGTTTGCTCTCCATTTTTACTGAATTTTTTCTTACTTTTCATCGCTCATGTGTGTGCTTTATTTCTTTTCATTAAATTATATTTTTTGGTTTTAACCATACATCATCAAACATGAATAAAACTGCGTGTTATATGGTTTCCTCCACCTTAGATTTAAAAAATTTTATAATGATCAGATTTACAAATATTATAAAAAGCTAAATTTCCCCTGTACATATGTATGTATAAAGTGGGCAAATAATGTAATTTGTTAATCTAATATTTCCATAAATGCAATGGTTTTACCAAGAGTATCAACAATTATTTTTTTTACCAAGTATTAAACAATAAAAAGCATTTAAGTAAAATTTTCTTACGGGGGACATATAGACAGCAGTAGCATGATTTTTCACGTCAATGATTCGGACATTTCTAATAATGGCTAAAATTACATAGACTAAATAATTTTTTTTATAATTTGACATAGGAAACACGATGTTTTTGATTTGTGATATACCTATAAAGTTACGTATTATTTAGTATAATCGTCATATAAAGTAATAAGGCGATAAAAAACTTCGAGTGTCATCTTAAGGCCCAACTATTATATGCATAACCTGGCTTAAGCCAACTTAAACAACTGTGCAAATACCTAATACTCATATGTAGCAAACTATACTTAACACAACTTTTTGTCAAGTTTGGTTAAATATCAATTGCTTAAGCAAAGTACGAAACTGATCTCACATTCCGTACGGAAACAGCTGATTTTGCATTGAGCGTTGTGTTATAGATATATTAGTTAACAAATTGCAAAGGAGGACGAAAGCGAATTTAATAGAAAATGTACAAAGAAATAATTGCTTATGTGACAAAAGAGATGCGTTTTATTATAACCGCAATTCAAACGTATGAGTGTGGAAAAAAGTAGCAGAAAAATGCAGTAAAAGTGGTAAGTAATACCTTGAAGAATTTTGTTTGCGTTTTTCATTTTCATACTGGTATAAATTAGATAAAGTCGCGCAGTGCAACCACAGACGGAAGTTACTACGGGAACGTTTCTGCAAGGAAATGAAGAGGGTGGGAGCTCCGTCAGTGGACAAAATATGATTATTAAACATCTTTTTGTTAATGAATTTCATTTACTTAGAAAGAAATTATTTTTTTATAAAAGTGCGAATAAAACAAATGTGCAACTGTGTATAATAATTTCTATATTCGTGTAGGTACATTATATCCACCTAAAAGTCTTCAAAGATTTGCTTAAGCATTTTACAGACTTTTCGTTAAATTTTTGACATTAGCTTGAGCCAGCTTATGCATATTATGGTTAAGCCTTTAGTCGCTAAACATTTAAGCAAGACCAACCAGTATTCAATATTGGAAAATAAATTTATCAAGTGGAAAAAAATATAATATAAAGGCATGTTCTTGAAATCACATACTTTCAAATCACATGCGGTTTTAAAATCACACTTGGTGTTTTTATGCTGTTCTGTAAATCACACTGTTTTTGTAGTTTTCGATGTGATTTTACTTTCCTGAAAGCACAAGAAAACAGCTGATTTACTTGACAATTTTTTCTTCAAATTTCTGTTGTGCAAACAAAAAAACTAAAATAAAATACCTGGAGCTTCTGTGTTGTCTTTAATTGAACGCAAAAGGCAACAATTACGAGATAAGCGAATTAAAAAACGTTGTTTGCGCCTATTGTCAGATCCGATGGATATACACGAAACAATGTAAGTTCATGAATAATTATAGAAATTAAGTGTTTAGAAAAAATATAATATTTTTAGGTTTATCTCATTTTATCGGCTAAACAAAGCTGCCTTTCAAATGCTATTGGAAGAGCTATCACCACTATTACCGGTGTGCTCTATTCCCGCAAATATACAGCTGGCGTCTGTGTTAAGATTTTTAGGAACAGGATCCTACCAAGGTGTTATAGCTAACGACGCGAATTTAACCATGGGACGCTCAACTTTCTGCAATATCTTATGGAAAATAATGCCATTGTTAGAGGAAACTTTGTGCCCAAAGTGGATAAATATCGTTCCAAATCAACAAAGTGCCTCTAAGTCATACTTCTACCAAAAATTTGGTATACCCGGTGTAGTTGGTTGCGTTGACGGTACACTCATTCGACTGATGCAGAAAGGGGCACTACAGTCTTAATGCTATGATGGTACAGTACCTATTTTTGTATACATAAATAGTATGTCTGTAATCATGTATTCTTTATTCTTAGGTTTGTGATTATGAGTTACGTATCCTCGCTATAGATGCATGCAGGCCTGGCTAATGCCATGATTCCTTTGTTTGGAAATTGAGTAATGTCAGAAGATACTACTCGGAATTGTATAGTCAAGGTAACCACAATTTTCGGATCTTGGCAGATTCTGGGTACCCGCTGAAACCATATTTATTGACTCCGTACAAAAATCCCACTTATGGTACTGTACAACATATTTTTAACCAAAAGCATGCATCTGCTAGAAACGTTGTGGAAAGAGCCATAGGTGTCCTCAAAAGCCGATTTATGTGCCTTCAAAGTGTTTTTCCATACACTCCATCCAAAGTGGTAACACTCATTAATGTATGCTGTGCATTGCACAACATATGCAAAGATTTTGATATTACACTGGACGAAGAACTTACCGCTAGTGAAAGCGATGATGATTTGGAAGATGTCGAAGATGAAAATGATAACACAGCTGTGACTATACGAAATAGAATAGCCAATTTCCTAAATTCAAATAGCATAGTTTACTAAAAAAATAAGATATTTCTTAAAAATCTCATATATTTGTATGTACATATATAAAATAAAAGTACATATATAAAATAAAAATGAACAAAAGAAAAAAAGAATAATTCACGTTTAAAACAAAATAACAAAATAAAATAATTAATTTTAAAACAGGCACTTCCGTAGCAATATGTTTAAAAAAATTCTCTTCTTAAAATTTAGTTTCTTAAAATCTAATAACAGTATAAAAAATAAAAAATATTTCATTTTAAAAAGGCACTCACAAATATCTTAAAACTAGAAGAACTCTATGGCGTTTATAAACCTAGCTTTAGTTCCAAAAATTGCAATTTTATTTCATTTTTGGTTTTTAAACTTTTTTCTATCTCATAGTTGTGTCTTTTAGTTTCTTGCAGCTCCTTTTCCTTCAGTCTTTTTATTTCTCTTAAATTTCTAGAAATTTCCTTAATAGAGTTGTTGTTTTCCTTCATTTCTTCCTGTAATTTAATAATATTAGCAGATATTCTAGCAAATTGCTCTGCTTCCATTTCGATGACATCAGCGGCATCACTCGCTTTGGATTTTCGCTTCCGATTGTAAGCTTTTGATGGTGTGGCCACTGGAGATTTTGAAAAAAGATTCTCCTTTTGGGTCATGCTGACATTATTGCCTTGCGACACCGGAGTTGAAACATCTTGTTGAATCAGGTATTCATTTACATCACTGTAGGTGATGTTACAGTTGGCTCAGCGTTTCGTGGCGTTAAAATAGATGATGTAGGGTTTGGGGCCGAGGCTGCTTCAACAATAACGTCTGCTTTTATTGTTGTGGCAGGTGATTTGCCTTTCTTTACCGGAATGCCATAATTTTTAGCGCCTTCTACACCATTCACGGATACATACAAACCACATATTGCTGCTATCTGCTCGTCATATGATGAAAGAATGTATTTATTAAAGCGGCCGCCTCCAGTTTTGGTCGTTTCAATTCTGTTGTGCCCCAACCGCTGCTTTACCTTAAGCTTCATGTCAATACCTGAAAACAATTATTAAAATTAATTTTTATGTAAATATACACACATGAATGTATGCATATACTTTTTTCCAGGCTTGCACTGTTTTGGTTGGTCCTCCCGACGCATTCAGTTCATTTGCGAGTTCCATCCACAACTGTTCAAAATAAACTTTGTCGCCATGTACAAAGCCTTTTGCCAAATCAGAGTGCTGTTCCATAAATGCCAAGAAAATGTCGAGTTGGCTCTGATTTTTGTGTGGTCCCCTAAAAATATATGCTTTAATACCATTAATACTTACATACAATTACTAGACATTATTTTATAATACTTACATTTTAATTAGGTTTCGCGAAAAAATTTAATAACTTTAAAACTTAACGTCTGTTGGCAGAAAGAAAACAAACCAGTAAAGTTGCCACAGTACACAATAGGTTTTGAATGCCACTTGCTTAAACTTTATTGTACTTTTTTAGCGAATTTATGCAAAAAGCTTTTTATTATTTAATAAATTATTTTATACTTTAACGATAATATAACATTTTTTACTGGCACTGATTAATAATTTCAATATTTCATTTAATATTTTATGCAGCCATAAAAGAAAATCCAATGGCAACCTTCTTTGTATTTTCGAAAAACTTTAAACAGCTGAGAGCAAACAACAAAATTGAAATCACAATGAAAAACACAAAAGCAAATAACAAATTTTTAGTAAATAAGGTGCCCTTACAATTTTCTTAATTTTTAAGTGTTTATTTTCAATAAAAAGTAATTATACAACAAAATTAATAAGAAAACATATTGGTTGAATTATTTCAGTGATTTCAAATTGCAAGTGGCAAACGTGAACGTTTTAAAAGCACAAAATGTTGTGCACAGAACACATTTCTTGTGCTTTCAAATCACTTTCATGAAATGTGATTTTCAGAACAGGCCTGATAATATTAAAAAAAAAAGATATTTTTTTATTGAGGGAGATAAATTGTCTTCTGCTTGCAAATATAAACACAAAATTTAAACTATAAATGTTTGTTCGAGAGTGTGTCGCTTTCTCGAAGTTCATAAGCAAAAAGCAGACAAACAAATTGGTAAATCAGCAACGTTACTATGTGAGCCAAAATAAAATACAGAACTATAAAGATTGTACGTGTTATCACCAAGATTACAAACGTTTGGACTATTATTTTGGTTGAAAATAGTTGCAACATCATAAAGAGCAGAAATATTTTCCACAAAGATCAGTTAAAACTTTTATCATAAAGAATTTAAAAATTTTCAAGAACTTTTAGATAGTTTTCGTTCGTAATCTGAAATGCTTTCACTGTTTCCAATGCTTTGAAATTCAAGCATTTCACAAAATAGTTAATTTTTTGTTGAGCACTGTAGCTAAAGTTAAAAAAGCTTTTATGTATTGTCTTCATATACTTGCTTTATACAAAACACCAATAAGTTAATTCCTTTCGTGAAGGGGTGAATTAAAAAAACTTTTGGTATAGTGAACTGCGTGCACTTTATAAATTCTTAAGCCTGTCTCACAAAAATTTAACTTTAATTCTATTTGCAGTAAGTATTATCTGTAATACACTCTGTTGCGACCTGCAAAATATTAAATTACTTAATTTTATTTTTATTTTATATTCAAGTTCTTTGACCACTTCTTTCAAGGTTATTGTGTAGTAAGTAAATTTATTATTATTTATTATATTAACAGAAATTCTTACATTTCAATTTATTGCTTTTTATTAGTATCTGATTACACACTTATCATTCATTCATCTTTATTGCACAACTAAATTAAATTATTATTTTAAGGAAGGTAAAAATAAAGAAATTCAAGTGTGTTTTGCTTTTGACGGCTTTTCCCTTTCTTCAAGTTAAAGTGCTTGGAAAAAAATAATTACAAACTTAGTGACAGGACAAATTCAAGCGTTTGGCCTGTGCAACACTAAGAAATTAACACACTCTTTATCTATTATGTGTATCCGTTTTATTTACTACTTTTTCTACAATATTAATGTATGCATTTCAGTTACTTATGTGGCTTGTGTTTAGTTAGACTATTCTCCTTGCTTTTAGATAACGAATGACGTGATAAGGTTTACATCTGCACCTGGCCGTGGGACCTAATCAGATGGTAGCCATTACCGCTGTGGATGGTATGAAGCGCCATCTTCGCCCTAGAAGGCCTTCGGATACATATATCCTCCAGTCACTTGTAGTGTAACAAGCCGTTCAGTTTAATGCATAAGTAGAGTAACAAACAGTCTTGATTGCAAGGTGTTTAATTACCAAATTATTTGGATTAACAATTTATTGAACATCAGCATAATTTATTGTTGTTACTTTATTTTACGTAAACACTGACAGGTGTGCTTCACTTTTAACCTACTTTTAATTGTTTTGATTTTTATTTTTATGAATGTTAAATTTATACTTCATTATTGATCTATATTTATTGATAGCTTAGCAATTTTAATAATAGTATATTTTGAGTGATGTCACTCAAACCCAAATCTAGGTTTTCATTAATAGTATATAAGCCGTAGAAATTAAGAAATAAAATTAATTACAATTGAAGACTTGATTATAATTAATTACAATTGATATTAATAAAGACCTAGGAGCTCTAACTAAAAGGACCTCTAGAAATACTAAGAAGAAATAGTCTTTGAAAATTTAATTTAATATTTTGTATAATATTTTACATGGCGATCCTACCATTTTTGCACACTCCTAGTTGCAATTTCGAAAGCCCGGTGGGGCGCAACCCTCACTCCTTGCTAAAGAGTTGGAGACTCCTGGTCTAGAACGCATGAAGCTTAAAATAATTAAGAACACGACGGCATTCATTCTCACTCGACCTGGGCCATTCAATGTGTTCATTGTGAATGATCCGACCCAGAAACTCAAACGAGGGCCTCAAAACACACAGCCACCACGATACTCCCGAAGGGCCTACCTCAATAATCAGACAGAGCACAGCTAAATGCTTACAGAGACAAATAGCGGAACTCTGGGGCTCACTGATTCCCGTGGAAATATAGTGATTGTCTAGTTGACTCCTACTATACTTGAAGGGGACTGGGCTCCCTTTTACCCCTCAAGACACAAGTCTAGATGACTGTTGTAGGATCCATAAAGACTATCATGTGCTCCTGGGGAGATTAAGTTAACAAATATATACATGGTGCATTAACTCTCCCCCTTTTTAAGTGACCTCACAGAATTCATTTCCACACCGAATTCATTTCTATTCGCAGTCCTGGTAATTCTGTTTTATAAATGTGTTCAAAAAATCGTCTTTCTTCTTTCCGTTACTATCCTTCTACTTTCACCACATGTCGCATCTCTTCTCTATCCCTTTCCTAAAGAATGTAGCACGGTACTTGAATAATAAGGCAATAACAATCTGACGATAGGATACGATTTCCATTTGTTTATTATATCATAGATGCTTAACTTTTTTTATTTTCTTTTTGATGGTTGAAGTAATCTTATATATATTTGTTCATATATATGGATAAGTTTAGGCGTCTATTATCTGAAAATGGTGCATTAGTTATTGGTAATGCAACAATGGTACGATCATTGGCTGTATTAATCTTGCATACATCATTTCCTAAATAACTTATTAATGAAATTTTCAATTTTTTTGCAAAATATACTGCTGAAAGTTCAATTCAATTATTATCATAGCATCTGAAATAGTTTGGGGATCTAAAGTTTCCAAATTCTTTGAAATTATTTTTTGCTTGTTATTCTCTATAAGTGATTAAGTACTGATTTTAATATTCCATCAAGAAAGTTCGAAGCTGTTTTTGCACAAAATGTTTTTGGTGTTCTTTGTGTTTTAAATGTTTAATCTTTGTTCTTCCTAAAGGCGATGTCAGATAAAACTTTGTTGCTTTGCGTGACATTTGAAACTTTAAAGCAAAAGCGTAAATCAAGTGGTGTATGTCACAATAAACTTTGACAACACTCATGAATTTTTTGTTTACGCCCACACACAAACACAAATAATAAAAGCCAGGTGTTTGTCAAAGCGCGCAAAAGTTGAATGTTGGTTAAGTTTTCACTTTGCGCTGCGTCAAAAGTGCTTTATGTGGCAACTTTCATACATTTACGTACATTTTAACTCAAATGGCAAAGCGAAACTCTGACGCAACGCAAAGCAAAAGTTTTATCTGACACGGCCTTAAGTTTGTTTAGTATTATAAAGTTTTGCATGATGTCATCATATGGTCTCGGTATTTTTGTGATATAAATATGTTGCTACGAAGATGAATTATTAAGTTTTAAAAGAAAATAAATAACAGTAAAAGAAAAGTAAACGACCCACTGTGCATTTTATAAACTGCGTAAATTTTTCGGAAACCTTATCAGAACGAAACAAAACAAACCGCCAAGTAGGCGCCTAAACTGAACGATAACAACAATATGGGGGTGATGTTAAAGTAGAATATTCTTGTCTGTGCGAGAACCGCTTCAAACAACCATATGAGCATGACTTGCTAAGCATGTGAATTAATTTAAGTTTGTAAAGACAACAAAGTTACCATCGTGTTTATTTATGTTAAGATCGTGTCCCCAGACCCTCCACTCTTCTTTCAGTTTATGTTGTAGACATTGTATTTTTGTTTCGACGATGTGTTTCAAAGTAAATTATATCGCCTTGTTTGCAACTTATTTAGCAGCGATTTTTGCCTTAATTTTGCAGCTTTTCCTGTTTGTCTTCGAGTGTACCGACGTCGTGATATAACTTGAAAAACGGATTGTATGTATTACTGCGTTGAATAATTAGTCTCCTAGCCATTTTTATGTGGTCTTCTACGTATTTGCGCTATTTTTTTTTTGTTTGGAAAAATCAGTTGCAAACAAATTGTGTGGAAATATATTGATAATGTTGTCTTGTAGATGGTATAGTGTCTCTGCATTTAATTTCAATTCATTTTGCACTTTTAGATTTATTTGATTTCTAAAATTATTCAAAGGTTGCTTAGCTGTTCTAATAGCTCTTGTGCTTCCTAACAAATATTTTCATATGAAGTGCATTGACTATAGATAATATGGTGACAAAGATGTTTTGTTTAAATTTCAAGAGAAAATAATTAAATAATTAAAACGTGAACGAAAAGCAACATCTTATAAAAAATTCTACGAAAAAAGTTGAACAGAAAACAAAAAAAAAACTAACAAAGGAAAAAAAACTACAAACAGGCGAATACATAATGATAGTTTGGGGTTTTATCGGTTTATGTTTAAATAAAACACGTCCCCAATAAAAAATCCAAATATATTTATTTACTTATGTATGAGAAACAGGTTTTACACTAATCTTTTAAAAGTAGTGTATATGAAGAAAAGCAAAGTCTTTTATCTGCACATGGCGGCGAGTCAATTCAAGCAAGAAACAAAGCGCAAAAATCATTAGGTTATCTTGTTGCTTTACCGCGAGTACAAACAGGGATGTATTTTAGTAGGGTTTGCGGGTTGCCACAGGGCTCCACCCTTGGAGAAATTATAGATAGCACGCTATTACAATTCGGTTTGGAAGGAGTGGATTTTGCCTCTGTTTCATTTGTTGAAGACACTGGTTGAGCTTCTACATTTGACTTGTTAACTGATTCATAGCGTAGAACTTCGCAATTTTTTTGATTAAAGCTGTCGTGTGTTGAAATATAAGCTGCTTTTAGTCTGTTGGCAGAAACGTTGACTGTTCTTTGTCGTAACTGTACTTTGAAATACGTATCGCCTTTCTCTATAACTTCGAATGGGCCCAAATATGGTGGTTCCAATCGAGCTCTGACGTGATCACTTCGAACAAAAACGTATATACAATCCTTTAGGCGAGGCTGAAGAAATATATTACCTGTGTGATGGCGGAATGCAGACGTTGGCTTTAAGGACTGCATTTTAAGTCGTAACTGCTTAACAAATTCGGTTCTATCAGAATTCGTCTCAGACTGCTGAAAAAATTCACCAGGTATACGTAGAGGACTTCCGAAAACCATTTCAGCTGGACTGGTTTTTATGTCTTCTTTTAGTGTTGCCCGAAGACTAAGTAAAACTATAGGTAAAATGAAACACCAGTCTTCTGTTGCGTGCCATTTTATTGCCGTCTTAACTGTACGGTGCCACCTTTCTACCATCCCGTTGGCCTGAGAGTGGTAAGCTGTTATTTTTAGATGGTGAATGCCTAGAATTTGCATTAATTCTGCGAAGAGTTGGTATTCAAACTGGCGCCCTAAATCACTCGTGATGCGAATCGGAATCCCAAAGTTGACATCCATCCATTAATTAAGGCAAAAGCGACTGTTTCGGTTGTTATATTCGGTATAGAGATGGCCACTGGCCATCGGTAAAAACGGTCAATGTAGGTTAGGCAGTATCGGTGCCCTCTAGCTGGCGGGAATGGACCAATAATGTCAATGTGGTCGAAACATTGGTCGGTTTGTCTGAAATCGCCTAGGAGAGCCTTATTGTGGCGTTTTACCTTGTTTCTTTGACAGCTTAAACAAGAACGTACGACATCTCTGTACATCAATGGCCACACGAAACGCTGCGAGACTAATCTAAAAGTTGCCTTCCTTCCAGGGTGTGATAAGCTGTGCACATTTTGTAAAACCTGCTGCCTTAATGATTTCGGGACAAAAGGTCTCACCAAGTTTCGGTTTGTGTCACAGTAGAGTGATTGGTTGAACTCTGGAATGGAATCTTTTTTAGAAGTAACGAATGTTTATTACCAGATTTTGAAAACACCTCTAGTTCGAGTTTACTCGTTTGCCATTGTTTCGAAATCTATGCTGCTTGCTATATTGCAAATTCTGGACAAAAAAACAACCGTATTATTGCTTCTGCCTTCAATGTGGTGTATGTCGGTGGAAATTTGACTAATATAGTCCAGTTGCCGAACTCTAAATACCCTTAGCTCTAACAGGTGTTGTAAATGTTGGATTCCCTGATAAATGGCAAGCACTAGGTGGTCGTAGGTGTGGTAGCCCTGTTGCGTTGGTGTGAGTTTTTTTAGTAAAAACCCAAAGGTATGCCCTGAACAATTAGGTGGACCACAGAGCCTACAGCCTCAGTAAACGCATCCATGGTTAAAGTTAGAGGTGAATTGTGCGAAAAATGGTGCAGCATAGTCGCATTGGCTAGGGCATTCTTGCATGCTTGAAAGGCACATAGTGCTTGGTCGGTCCACTTAATCAGCGTGGTGTCGTTCTTTTTGTTCCCTGTTATTAGATCTTGTAACAATTTTTGACCGGCTGCAGCATTAGGTACGAACGAGCGATAAAAGTTTATTATGCCCAAAAACCTCTTCAATTCATTGGCCACTTTAGGCGTTGGGAAGTCGTTTGAATTCGAACAAACCAAAGGGTGTTATGATTGCAGTTTTCGGGACATCAGCCGGTTCGATTGGGATCTGGTGGTAGGCTCGTTGCAGGTCGATTACTGAAAATACCGTATTGTTTTGCGAGATCGATCGGGCATCTTAGATGAATGGTATGGGGACCGGTCCGGCATAGTGATGGCATTAAGCGCACGATAATCGCCACACGGTCTCCAGTCCCCGTTAGATTTTTTTACCATATGCAGTGGACTGGCCCAACAACTGTTGGAAGGCTGACATATATTGTTATCGATTATATACTAAAATTCTGTTTTTGCCGCTAGCAATTTAAAGCCACTTAATTTGTTCGCACGTGCGAAAACTGGATTACCACTGGTCACTATATGGTGCGTGACCTACCCGAAGTCGTGTTCTGTTTACGGTCGAATGTCGCCAAGTCCTTATATTTACTCCGAAGAGCCGCTAGTTTGTTACTGTAGTGTGCGCGGGCTCACGCCTTGTCACGTACCCATCACACATAGAAATAATAAGGTTTAGAATTACACAATTATTTTTAAGTTGCATTAAATGCAGAAAAGTATAATATAAGTAATTTAAGTTACTTCAAATTGTGGGAAAATGCTTATTCAGCAACCCACACAATTTAGTTGTAATTAGATGCAAAACAATATTAGTAAATAAGAATAATTTTAAGTATAAATAAAGAATTCTGTGCCAACGAAGGGACAGATTTTAATTGACAGGCAAAGAACTTGCTTCGATAAAATCTCCAACTGGCGCACCTTTCGCTGAGTAATAACAAGGTAAATTGGCGTATCTCCGCAGTATAAATATAGAGATAGTGGGCGTTAGACGACAAATTGATTAGCGTGTCCTTTCGCTCCAAAATAAAAGGATATACTTTTTTTGTTGCTCATATATACATGTGTCCACTTGGAATTAAATCAATTAAAATACCAACATTACATGGCGATCCTGCCAAATATGTACTTGCGATCCTCTGATCCCTCTTATCCGAATAGGAAAAATTTTGTTTCATTGTTAAAATTCTAATTAATAAAAATTTTGTTAAGTAAGAAAACCCCTAATGCTTATTACCACAGATGAACGAAGAGGTTCCAACAGCGGACGACGTGAGTAACATCATCAGCTTCTGGCAGAAATACCTAGAAGAAAGGAAAGACGATATCAGCAAACCGACGGAGGAATATGTTTCTGAAGGGCCCCAACCAACTGATATAAAGTCACAATCGGACTCAAGGACGGTTGGCCCTAAGCCAGTAGTGATCGAAGAAGTGATCAGAAGACACGCTAGCCGGCCAATACTACCCGAAATACGTGAGGAGAAGATAAGGACTAACAGGCGTGGAGGAAAGAGCTTCAAGCTGCGTCTGGAGTTACATAACCTCTACAAACTGACGAATTTATCTAATTGCGCAGAAGAAAGACCGCACCGCAAGTCTTAAAATAAAGGAGATTAGAAGACAACAAAAAAAATCATCGTAAATAATAAATAATAGTAAATAAAAACTAAACAAAAAAAAGGAAAAACAAATAATATTTTATTCTAATGGGGACAAGACAAACAAAATCAACGGCACAGTCCGGTGACGCTGAAGTCCAGATTATAAATAATCAAGATATCCATTCAGAGACCCTAGGATATCATGAAACAATCTTATGGGTAATCTTAGCCATTACAATATCTAACTTAGGCCTAAAATTATACAGAATTCACAAGAAAAACAAACGACAAGAAATGCTCAAAGCTGCTAGATCAGTAGTACGCCTTTATGACATAAGAACTGTTTAAATGCAACAAATGAGTGAATTAGCGCTGGACATACTTACACGTCTCAAACAAAACCTCACCAACCTCAAGAAAACACCTAATCGAAGATACTTAAAGAGAACTATATTGAGAAAAAAGAAAGAAAACGCAAGCCTTTACCAAACATTAATTGGTACTATTAAGGATGAGGACGAGACTTTCCAGAAAGATGTTGTAAAACAAGCAAGAAATATTTACTCCAATATTATTTCAATTTTAAACGACAAGCTAGAACATCATAAAAATCCAATATCATTTAAAATCATAGCAAGGTGTATTACAATATTTTTAGGACTTTTCAAACGAAATAAAAGAAACCTCAAAATGACTGAGCCAACTTTTAATATTTTACAATAAACAAAAGCAATAGCAGAATTCTCTGGAAGACCAGAAGATGCTCAAAAATTTATTAATCTAGTAAAACTGTTTAACAACGAAATTCCTGATAATAAAAAGCAAATTTTCTTTGCGCTGGTATACAACACAAAGATACCAGACAATATTAAAGTTAAGCTTGAATTTGTAGTGGAACCACCCTAATGTAAATACCTAACACAACAAACTAAAAAGTTTAAATCAAATTACTCAAGTGCAATGCACTAGCAATGCACTTATGTTTGTTGTTGTTATACTTTACATACATGCAACTGATGAATGGCCTTCAACAGGCATTTACATAGCGTGTGTGTGTCGATCGGTGAGTTTCAGCTGACACATTTATTTTGTGGAAAGAAATCCCAAAATGAATGCAATAAGAACCAGGTCACATTTCACTTTTCATAATAACACTAATATTAATAATATTTATAATAACATTTGTATATAAATAATATTAATAAATTAAGTTCTAGACTAATAATAACCTTCTCACAGTCGCAATATAAACGGCTGAAATTGAGGGAAGAAAATCAATCTTTGTCTGCATGTTCAAGCTCCTAGTTGAGCTTATTAACTTTGACTGCTCCTAGCTGATAAATAAAACGGATTAAAATGATCAATATTTATTTATTTCAAAAACATAATTAAATAATATTATTACATGGCGATCCTGCCAGATCTGAGAGTGCTCAAATTATAAGAGCACCCAGACAAAATTGGCTTAAGGGAGGAAATTTTTTCCATCCTGCCAAGCTTGAGAGTGCTACTGAGCACCCACGCAAAATTAATTTTGGTTCCTGACGGCAGCCGAGACCCGTCAGAGGAAGAAGTGTCTGGCCAAAAGACAAACAAGGCGAGGACAATAATCAACAACACAAATAGAAAAGCCATCCAGGCCCATAAATTGGCGAAGACAGCCTGAGCATCAGCAGCAGCAACAACATAATGAACAATGTCATCAACAATACTGCAACAGCAACATCATAATCATCAGCAGCAGCAGTAACAGTAACAGTAACAACATAATGAACAGTGTCATCAACAATACTGCAACAGCAACATCATAATCATCAACAGCAACATTAACAACATAAAGGAAAATAAGTATAATCTTATTTTTAATAATTAGCTTATAAAAGGAGTGCGATTTTATTACGCACCCTTAGGGAACGGAGGCGACTTCGCCCGTGTTCAAAAAGAAAAAAAATTTTTTTTATAATTAATTTTAATATACTTATAAATTTTTTAAATAAATTTATAATGAATATATTTAATATTTTTAATGAATATATATTTAATATTTAATAATATAATTCGTTTAGGAATATTTTTTTAGTAACATACCCTTTAAAAATTTTAAATAATAGAAATTCTTTTAAATTTATAAATAAATTTTAAAACGAACATATCCTATATTTTTTAAATACTTTTAAATTTTAAAGAATAATAATTCTTTTAAATTAATGGACCCAAAAAGTAACATAATTCAGCTTAATATTAACTAAAAATATTAATTCCTTTGTAAATGGACACTTATAATGGAAAATTTTGAATTAGAATTGGAGAAACAACTCCAAAATTTGGGAAGATTATTCGGGAAAAGAATTCCAGAATAGGACAGAAGAGGAGAAGACCTTAGAATTGGACAAGAATAGGATTTTTAGAAATATAACAGGAAGGGAAAGAAAAACTTTTTCAGGACACAATGGGTAAGACGGAATCTAAACTTGAGAAACCAAACGCAAATGTGGTGAACAATGTTGAGATTGTCGACCACAAGGATGACATAAAATCGGTATGGTTGTTGATGCTAATATTAACAATCATTACCGCCGCTAATTTACTTTTGAAGATCTATCTACTACACAAGAGATCGCTGAGGAAGAAATATGCTAGTAGGGCGGACAATCTAGATAAAATTTGAAGTGGACAGAACTAGTGTAACGGACAATATAATAAGAACAATTTTATTTTTTTATATATTATTTTTTATAATTAATTCCAATACACTTATAAATTCGTTTTAAATAAATAAATATATTTAATACTTTTTTTTACAATTTAAATAAATATTTAAAAATAACTTTAAATTTAATAATTTTTAATGAATATATTTAATACCTTTTACAATTTAAATAAATATTATAGAAATAACAAAAATAATATAAGCCATTTAATAATAACTTTTAAATTTAATCCTTCATAATTTTATATAATGAAAATTCTTTTAAATTTATAAATAAATGATCATTTTAGAATAGAAATATAATTTAATTTAATTGAAAAATTTCCCTTGTAAATGGACTTTTATAATGGACAATTTTGAATTGATAATTTATTAATGGCTGCCAAAAAAATGGCAGCATACGGGGAAGGAAAGGAAAAAGGATGATAATTTTTTTTCATAAGTAGGATTAAAATTTTATATGTTTATTAGATTTATCATATTTTTACATTTACATTTATTATTCCTAGTTAGTATCATTGAAATTAACAGTTTGATGGATATATTATTTTGATGTTATTGAATATGGCTATGAATATTTTAATTTCCTTTACCAAGCCAGGAATCATGGACAAGGACAGACTTAATAACTTATTACTGCGGGATCATACATAGGAAAGGCACAACATATGGCAAATGATGTTAATGATAGAAAGTATCAAAGAGATGAACGGATAAGCCCAATATATATATATATATATATATATATATATATATATATATATATATATATATATATATATATAATATATATATATATATACTGACGTCAGGAAGCACAACAAATATAATTGTTAGTGACTTATTTACTAATGGGAAGATTGACTTAGGACAATTTATTCCCTAGGCTAGGAAAAATGGCCGGTACATTTTTTTATGGAAAAAGAGAAAATTTTAGAATTTGTCTCATTTAATGAATTTTAATAGGAAAGGGCAATGAATATTTTAGTAGTAGCGCTACTATTTAGAGTGACCTAGATATTGGAAAAAGATGCTAGGAAAGATACTAAGACCATATAGAGAACCATGGAACAATACCACGATGACCCTGCAGAAGGTGGACATTCAGGTGTTTCTGAACTCTAGATAAGATCAGGGAGTATTATTATTATCATCATTATTATTAGAAGAACATCACTAGGGATGTAGCCATATATGTTAGATCATGGCAGACGTGTCAAAGATCGAAAATAACAAAACACTTGAAAGGTCCTTTTCCCAGATCCTGCAGTGATGACACATTTTGGAGTATATGACATTAGTCTTACTTGGGAATGAGACCCAACACATTCTCAAATTCAATATAAGGGTCCATATTTAAAAATATAAACTTCATAATTAACGTATCCATATAAAATTAAGAAAATCGACTTAAGAAATAACATAACCATAGAAGATAATGAAACACATAGAACACAAATAGTATATAAGAATAGACTTAAGTTATACAATAAATAAATAAATTACTCCGGAGTACACTTAAGATCACTTATAATTAGAGATAAACTTATATAACTAAACTTAATTTTATAAAATTAATTCATAATACAATGTAAAAGAATGTCCATAAAACTACCGTTATATGAACATTCTCGCGAAAAGTGGAGATGTAGTGGAACCACCCTAATGTAAATACCTAACACAACAAACTAAAAAGTTTAAATCAAATTACTCAAGTGCAATGCACTTATGTTTGTTGTTGTTATACTTTACATACATGCAACTGATGAATGGCCTCCAACGGGCATTTACATAGCGTGTGTGTGTCGATCGGTGAGTTTCAGGTGACACATTTATTTTGTGGAAAGAAATCCCAAAATGAATGCAATAAGAACCAGGTCACATTTCATTTTTCATAATAACACTAATATTAATAATATTTATAATAACATTTGTATATAAATAATATTAATAAATTAAGTTCTAGACTAATAATAACCTTCTCACAGTCGCAATATAAACGGCTGAAATTGAGGGAAGAAAATCAATCTTTGTCTGCATGTTCAAGCTCCTAGTTGAGCTTATTAACTTTGACTGCTCCTAGCTGAGCACACAAAAGAGATAAATAAAAAGGATTGAAATTAAAATGATCAATATTTATTTATTTCAAAAACATAATTAAATAATATTATTACAACGTACAACAACTGATGTTACAAGCCTCATAAATAATTTGAAAGACATATTTAGACCGCAAAAGACCGTGAATATAATTCCAGATAAAATATCAAGCCTCGCACAGGGCAGAAGGCCGATTTCCAAATTTGCAGAGAATATAGAAAGTCTCATAGCACAACTTAATACCATTCAAATACAATCACTCGAGTCAGAAGCGGAAAAGTCAGCTATAATTAGATCAAACGACACCATAGCATTCAATGTTTTAAAACGAGGTTTGACGGATGCAAACATTTCACAGACAATTACAGCTAGTAGAGTGGAAACTTTCAAGAAA
Organism: Trichopoda pennipes; assembly: GCA_030448955.1. Lineage (NCBI taxonomy): Eukaryota > Metazoa > Arthropoda > Insecta > Diptera > Tachinidae > Trichopoda > Trichopoda pennipes. The sequence continues at coordinate 3,425,434 of JASKUP010000004.1, read as the reverse complement.
GCCCTTCAAATAGCAGAAGAATCCAATCACGCAGAAGAATCCCACATCATGGCGTATAACAAACGCAATCACATCAACAGAAATGAACAATCCAGATACAACAATACTAATCAGCGAAATAGAAATCCCAACAGACAACGGCAACATTAACCCAGGCAACAACGCAATCGCAATAACAACCACTACAACAGCAGTTACAACAACGACGGCCTCTATAATCAGCTGCCACTACAACAACAACAGCTACAACAGCAAAAGCCGCTATAGTAAGCAGACGCCTATGCAATTCAACAATAACAGACAACACATTTCGCAGAACAACACCAGATATTTCAACAACTACCGGAATGGCAGTAGCAACCCCAGAAATCAGAACAATGCAAGGCGCAACACTCTTTTCATAAGTGGTAATGAGCAACAGGGAAACTCAATAAACCCCGATGCCCAGCATGTGGAAAATTAGGTCCATCGGGGAATAAAAAAAAATTTTAAATTTTTAAAATCAATGTTAACTTAGAATGTAGTAAATATGCATACATAAAATGCAACAATAACGTTTTTTCGTTTCTGATAGACACAGGTGCAGACATTTCTATAATTAAACTAGAAAATTTACGAAATACTCAAATCGATGACACTAAATCGTGTGCGATTTCAGGAATTTCAAGTAGAGACATTGTGACGTTAGGAACATGTACCCTACCTACAGATTTGGGAGGAAGTATCTTGAATTTCAATAGTCAGATTAATGAATTCAATAGACAAGTCCAAGAACTATTGGACAAAGGTATCATTGAACATTCCACTAGTCCATACAATTATCCACTATTAATAGTATAGAAAAAGAGCACAAGCAACGACAAACAATGGCGACTCGTCGTTGATTTCAGACAGCTAAACAAAAAAATAATGGACGACAAATTTCCAATCTCATGACTAGAAGACGTCATTGATAAAATAGGATTTGTCAAATATTTTTCAACGCTAGATATGGCCAACTCATTCCACCAAATTCCCCTAAGTAGAAAATCGAGATCTCTAACAGCCTTTTCCACAGACAAAAGACCCTTCCATTTTAAGACAGTCCCATTTGGCTTAAAAATTGCCTCAAACAGTTTTCAAAGAATGTTAACGATAGCACTCTCAGGTTTAGACGACATTGGCTTTGTATACATAGATGACATCATGGTTTTTGGAAAAACCATCGCAGACCATAATAAAAATCTTTGTCGTGTTTGAAAGACTGAGAAAGTACAATTTGGTATTACAACCGATCCAGAGAAATGTAAAGTTGTGGAAAATTTTCCGACGCCACTCAACACAGACGAAGTAAAACGATTTGTAGCGTTCTGTAACTATTACAGAAAATTCATACAAAATTTTGCCGACATAGCCAAACCCTTAAATAACCTTTTAAAGAAAAATATAAAATTTGATTGGAACGACAAATGGGAAAAATCTTTCCAATCTCTGAAGAAGGCTCTGACTTCCCCTCCAATTCTACAATATCCAAATCTGCAGGAAGAATTTATAGTAACAACAGATGCCTCAGACTATGCAATCGGTGCGATACTCTCCCAGGGTGAAGCAGGCTCTGATCTTCCCATTGCATATGCAAGTCGCTCATCAAAATTGACTAGAGTCCGAATGGATTTAATGGAATATGACTTCGAAATAATATATAAACAGGGTAGATTAAACACTAACGCTGATGCTCTATCTCGAATTAAACTAACTTCGGATAGATTAAAAAGCTATATACCTAACATAGCACCAATAACTAGAAGTGCAACTAGAAAATTTATAAGTCCAAATAGAAAACCTACCCCCACAGAAAGGATTGACCGACCATACATGTGGGAATGCATATCTATATCGGACGTAAGAAATTTGCCAATACTAAAATTTAGGCAAAGACGAGAAGACCGTTCATGCAAAAATCATGACACTCGATATAATTTTAACATTGATAGAAAATATGTTTTAGTTGAAACAGATAGCAAACCATTCTGCACAGGTCAAGTCTGGGAAGAACTGCTATCACTTTTACATAAGAAAAACATTCGGAAATTATGTCTTTCAAAGAAAGATTTCATATTCAATACAATGAGTCAGATTGAAATGAAAAATTGTTCGAAGAAACACTGCGAAGGCAATTAATATATGGGCAGTGCGATCCCATAAAAATTATATTATTCGAACCTCCCGAATCAATACATGGCGAACTTGAACAGTTACGCATTATTAAGGAGAATCACGAATCTCTTCTTGGAGGACATACCGGCGTAAATAGGACAATATCAAAGCTAAAGCAGCACTATGTCTGGAAAGGTATGAACAAAATGGTTAGAAAATTGATACAAAACTGCGAAACTCGCAGGAAGAATAAGATAGTTAGACATAACAGGGAAAACATGGTTATAACCGACACCCCCTCTAATTCCTTTCAAATTGTTTCAGAAGTAATAAGAACATTGGTAGAAAAGTACATACTGAAATACGGTCATTTTCAAACGATGAAAACCGATATGGGTAAAGAATTCGTAAATCAAATACTATTAGAAATGTGCAAGTTATTAAATATCACTCATAAGACATCAACCCTATATCACCATGAATCTTTAGGTGGCATAGAAAGAAATCATAGGGTGTTAAAGGAATACTTATTATGTTGTACCGAAAACGAGGAGTGGGATTAAAATGTACCCTATTACATATATTCTTATAATACCAGGGTTCAGAATTTTTCATTTATGAACATTCAAAAATCAACATTCATGATATTTTTCATAAATGAGAAATCTAATATTTATTTTTCACACTCATAAACGAACAACAAAAAATGTTCTGGTTATTTTCATACATGAATGGGAACAACAAGAATTATTAGTTTTATTCATATGTGATAAATAATAAATTAGCTACTTCTCATTAATGTTATTTTTCATGAATCTATATGTTCATTTATGAACGTAGAAATTTTATAAAATTTCTCATAAATGAACGTGAAAAAATTTTCTACCTACGATCGCAGTTTACAGTAAAATGTAGTAAAAACACATGGGTACATATTAACTTAAAATACAATATTGCAATATATTCTAAAAGAAATAAAAAAAACATTTTTTTTCTGTATACGCCGACAATTGCGCATTATCTAATATGTGCGTTTATGTACGCGAATGTTTAACGCACATATTTTTACGACCTTTTCATTTATGAAATATTATCAAAATTGTAAATATTCAAAAATGAACACTTGTGTGTTTCTCATTTTTTCAATTATGGATAGAAAGAAAAAAAATAAATCGTCGCATTCACAAATGAGAAAACACAAAGTAATTTGTAGTCTCTCACACATGTATGAGAAGAAGCGGCTAAAAAATGATATGTACATATTTATACATGTATGAACAGTGAGTGAATACTTCGCTACTCTGTATAATACCACACCTCACACAACTACAAAGTACACCCCTTTCGAGTTAATATTTGGAAGACTTCCAAACTTACCACATTACAGCCATTTTACTAGACCATTTTATAATTATGACAGTTAAATGAACTTAGGACAAGATTGAAAAACGCACACGAGAATGTCAGCAAACTATTAATAAGAGCAAAAACAACAAATAAAAAATATTACCATAAATCTTCAAAACCAACAAAATTTGTAATAGGTGACCTAGTACTCCTAAAAATCATAGCGGACACAAACTAGACTGTCCATATAAAGGTCGTTTTAAAATAATTGACACACAAGGAGTAAATTCATTACTTTCATACAAAAATATTGAAAAGCTTGTACATAATAACAATTTAAAATTATTCAAATAAAAATATAACTAAATAGTTTACTTTATTTCATATATACTTGAATATATAAACACATATGTACGTACATACTTAATCTTATAAACACAATAAAAAATTACATGCAATCTAGATATTAAGTAACAGAAGAGAAAAAAAATATTAGAAACATTTTTTTTAAAGGGTGAGGGTGTAGTGTGCGCGGGCTCTCGCCTTGTCACGTACCCATCACACATAGAAATAATAAGGTTTAGAATTACACAATTATTTTTAAGTCGCATTAAATGCAGAAAAGTATAATATAAGTAATTTAAATTATTTCAAATCGTGGGAAAATGCTTATTCAGCAACCCACACAATTTAGTTGTAATTAGATGCAAAACAATATTAGTAAATAATTTTAAGTATAAATAAAGAATTCTGTGCCAACGAAGGGACAGATTTTAATTGACAGGCAAAGAACTTGCCACGATAAAATCTCCAACTTGCGCACCTTTCGCTGAGTAATAACAAGGTAGATTGGCGTATCTCCGCCGTATAAATATAGAGATATTGGGCGTTAGACGCCAAATTGATTAGCGTGTCCTTTCGCTCCAAAATAAAAGGATATACTTTTTTTTGTTGCTCATATATACATGTGTCCACTTGGAATTAAATCAATTAAAATACCAATATCATTACATTATTATTATCAGAGAAGATCGAGAAAATATTTGCGTGAATCGCATCTCCCCTTACCACCAAAAGTCTTTTTCTGTCTACCAATAAGTCGAACTTTCTAAAAAAAATCGTTACCGATAATTGGGCCAGTCACACCGGCAATGACGAAATTTCAGTCAAACGCTCTCTGAAGATCTAAGGATATTTAAATACGTCGTTCGCCGTATGTTTTTACTTTTGATCCGTTTGCTGCGTATAAATGGGTGTAATGTGGTTGATTTCCTTTATCGGATGGTCGTGGGGGCAGGACAGAAATGTCCGGTGTCTAATAAAAATTTTATGTTCGTGTTGGTGTCAAAGACGATGAGACGGGCGATATGGTTGGGTAATACGCCTGAACTACTAGTAGGCAGGTCAGACGTGTAAGTTAGTTTTTTTGTTTGTGAAACTTACATGGTGATACCAGCACATTTCTGAAGCTGGTGCCGCCGGGTTCAAATGACTGTTGGATTGAACTCGACTTGATAACGATCGCGTGCGCTTAATGTTGAACAGTTTCTCAAAGTTTTTTCAAGACGAGAAATACGGTGGTTAATTTCAGAAACTGTGCCTTCGCTTGGAGCTTTTTCAACGCTGCAGACTTGTCGATAGCCGCTAACCTACATGACCTTGTCGGCAAGTTTGGACAATTCCATCAGCTTAGCTTCTGAAACTTGTAGTATAGCTCTTACGTTCGGTGGCAGATGTTGAAACCACAACGATTCTCAAAAATCTTCACTTGCCTGTCTTTTGCCAAACTGCGCCACTCGTTGAGCAACAGACTTGGTCGTTGGTCGCCTTATTCCATGTCTGAAAGAAGTTTTTGCGTCTTCTTTTGCTCCTTGTCACTGAAACGTTCCATAATACATTTTTTGAGGTTGTTGTATTTCCCACTCGTGGGTGGCTGCAACACTGCGTCAGAAATTTGAGTTAATACGTTGGATTCTACTGCAGCAACGATGGTGTTGAACTTGGAAACGTCTCGAACGATGTTCCCATTTCAAACTGCGCCTCTACTTGTGCCAACCATATTTCTGGTCGTTCGGGCCAGAACGGTGGGACTTTGACACTCGTTGTATCGAGTTTTCGCTAGCACTGAGCGCAGTAGTTTGGAGATCATCTGCTACTTCTTCATCTGCCATTGTTCTTCTTTAAGCGTCGGGGTCACCAATTTAGTGTTTTATGTTTTATGGGTTTAGGTTTAAATAAAACACGTCCCCAATAAAAACTCCAAATATATTTATTTATGTATGAGAAATAGATTTTACATAAATCTTTAAAAAGTAGTGTATATGAAGAAAAACAAAGTCTTTTATCTGCACATGGCGGCGAGGTAATTCAAACATGAAACAAAGCGCGACAAGAGTTAGGTTATCTTGTTGCTTTACCGCAAGTGCAAACAGGGATGTATTTTTGAGTAGGGCTTGTGGGTTACAACAATAGCAACAATAATATATAATGATAATGTTAAAATAAAATTTTCTTGTATATGCCAGTACCGCTCAAAACAGATATATAAGCATAAAATAAGTTAGTTCAAGTATAACCATCGTTCAGTGAAGACATAAAAATAAAAAACCGTTGCAGGTAAAGTTATAAAGTTATCACTGTGTATGTTTGTGTGTATTAGGGCGAATAAATTTTGGGTTTACCTTGGTTATTTGTACCCATTTTCACGACTGCTCAAATGATGGAATTGCACGGACTCCTACGCTGTGTGATATTATTGTATAATAGTTTATTTATATTTATTTATTTATATATATTTATTTCTATATATTTATTTCTATATTTTTATTTATATATATATTTATATATATTTATTTATATATATTTATTTATATGTATTTATTTATATATATTTATATATATTTATTAATATATATTTATTCATATATATTTATTCATATATATTTATTTATATATATTTATTTGTATATTTATTTATATATATTTATTTATTTATTTATATAATTTATTTTATATTCGTTCATTGTTTCCAAAATCATTTCTCTATTTATATTTTAAGATGTAAAATGTTAAATGGTGATTTTAAATAGGAATTGTTTTTTTGTGTTTTTTACCTGTTTCTCCATATGTTCATTGAAGGGTCGTCAGACCAGGTAAAGAGCATTGCCAATTTTTTAATTATATTCTGTGTGTTAAATTGACTGGAGATTCTGGTGATATATTTGATGTATACGATGAAGTTTATGAAGTTTTAGGATCAAGTGGTATAGCATTACATGAAGGATTATTATTACCCCATCTTTGTTTAAAATTTGTAAATCTCATTTTTTTGTTGAATTCGCGTCTTGCATTGGTTCGGCATAGTTTCGTTAGTTGTGATATCTTTATTGAATTTGATTTGCTGGACTTCAATGGCGTTATTCGTTCTTTTGGTGATGCATATGTCGGTCTTCTTGTCGTCTCATAGATGCATTTTTAAAACAAATGTCTTGATGGTATATTGTGGAAGCAATGCAAAAGCTTCTCCATCGCTATAGCTGCTGCCTAAGCCTTTGATGAAAATACGTACTACATCATGGTATTTTCAAAACATCATGTTGAATTTTCGTTTAATGCGTGACTTACTTCCTTTCTTGATCCTCAGCATATTACCTCTCAAGGCATGCGATGGTCGTTAATATGTATATAATTAATGTAATCGATTTGTTACTGTATAAAAGCTGAGCTACTTTCCCTTAATAAATAGAACCTTTGAGGTATTTTAATATTCTATGCTATCTATAATCTGTTTGATGCTTTACATTTGAGTCTATAAATTACTGCATTGATTGCATTCGGCTTCCGACCCATTGGTAGCATTTAAATATCGTCAATTTGTTTGGTTGACAAGAGATTTAAAATATTTATTAAAGGAATCAAGCACAAATTAATTTAGATTAAATTAAAAAAATATTCCAAAAATAAAATTGTTTATTTTCACATGTAACACAGAATGCGTGCCACTAAAAACGTCCTAAATAATGTACGACGTACCTCCTCGACTTGTATAACCGATTTTTTGTGTTCGTGGCGTTCTCTGATGAATTGTTCCCGCAATGGAGTCGGTATACACAACTTTCGTGTTGAATGTTTGTATAGCTGGCTTGTATAGCTATGAATAAAAAATTTGAGAATTTTTCCGGCTGCTGCCTTACTTCCCTCATTCGTTTCATTATCCATATGCATGATGCCTGCTGAAGGTTCTGAACAAAATCAACAGAACACATCCTGCAAGTTTGTCAGTCTTTCTATGCTGTTTAGCGATTTTAATGACGAACGGTCAGTGATGACCAAAAACATATAGTCTTCTAGGTAGGGTTGCATATTTCGTGGCTACGTAATTTCTCTCTAAGGCATTTAAGTTACGGCTGGCATAAGTTCTAACCCTTATTCTGTATTAAAACTACGCCGAGTCCGTATTCACTGGCGTTGACCTGCAGCACTAACGATCATGCTGGAACCGGCCTGGTTGTTAGCTTGGACTTAAGTTGCTCGAATGCAATTTATTGTTCTGGTCCCCATTTCCAATGCTTGCGTGTTTAAGCAACTGACAAGAAGTAATTGCAAAGATGCCCACTCTACTCACATTCTGTAGAGTGAAGTTTTTATACTCTATTGGTTATTTAGGTGCCCGAGACATTTCGTTTATCAAAGGTTTTTCCTATAACGATGTCGTTGACTTACGCAAAAGCGTAGGACTCCATGTCGAGCCCGATGATGCTATTAAAAGCTTGTTAAAAGTTTTCTGAGGCATGTAGGAATGTAGGACAAAGAACATCACACACCCCTGTTATAAGCGACAGCGAAATGCATATACTTTTAGGTGGTTTCTTCTAACGAGATTTTCCAGCAGCGTTTTATCCTTCAGGTCGAGATTATTAATGAATTTTATGTTTCGACGTCTATTGAAAATCAAGCAATTCGTAATAGCGGGTAAGCATTAGCCAAAAATCCATACAGGTTAGCCAACTACCATTTTGTATCTATACCTAAGTTATGGGAAAGCTATAGTTGATAGCCGCGGTCTGTAGTAGCTCCTTTCCTCGCGTCGTCGATTTTAATAGTTTTAAATTTTTCATGTGTCCTAAATAGGCTGCTTATCTTTTTTGTATAGGGTAGCTACTAGTTCGAATCCCGGCTGCTCCTAACACTTGCTTGTTTTTTATTTAGCTGCACAGCTGAAGACAGTGTTAAATTTTCGTAAGAAATCCAGTTCTAATACGACATCTTCTGTAGAGTCACCTAGGATATAGAATTCACACTTTCCTGTATTATTCTATTAAGTAACGTTTAACTGTACAGTTTGGGATATACATTTTTTTCATCCATCCAATGCTTTCTTGAATGACACCTAGAAGTCCACCATTTAAGGCATCGATTTTTGCCATCATAGCCGTAAGTGTTGAAACCAAGATTATATTGGTGTTTGCTGATAGGTTACAAACCTCAACCACTTCTTTGTCTCTAAATTCGCTGTTTGAATTCATCAATCAACCTCCGTTGCAAGTCCGCCAACTTCCCGTTGTTGACAGATCCATTTTATTCAGCTCCTTCTTTAGCTGCTCAACTTTCAGTTCTTCCAACTTTATTGTAGTTTACTTTTTATTGTTTGTGCAATTTCACTTCTGACACCAGTTGTTACGTTTATGCCTTTTATAAACGTTTTGTTGTTACTGAGTTCTTTATTGCAAAATAAATAACACCAGAGTTTTCAAATTAATTACATGTTGATTTACTTTACCTACACACAAAGTAAAATTAATACGTTAGCACTACAGAACAATTAACTAAAGATGCAAGTCTTTACATCACTAGGTTTATGTTTTAATTAACTAACCAACCACTCAGATGCTGCCTTTTATATTTGTCCACTAGAGGTCGTTGTTGTTGTTGTTATGTTATTCGTTCAATGTATAGGCGCCTGTTGGTCTGTGTATATTTAGGTTTTTATACTGTTAAAGTTTTTTCCTGAAATTTATTTTAAGATAGTTGTTGTTGTCTTGTGTGTACAAGTTTTCTTAGAAAACTACGCAGTTAGTAAACAGCATACCCAGTTGTTTACTTTATTACTTAAGTATTTTCTTTTAAAACTTAAGCAACATATGTCGATTCTTTCATAAAAGTTTTTACTTTTTTGCAAATCGTTAATCACATCACGGATTTTGAGTCTTTTGTCACTTCTGTGTTGAGTTTAAAATAGAAACACGAACGTTCTCTTCATCTGATTTTTTTACATTTTGTGGAAGATAGCTTACAGATAGTCGCACGGATTTAATTCATGAATTTTTCTAACATCTTGAAATGATATTCCAATATATTTTTTATCAAATCTATTTTCAGCATGAGGTCTTCTTCAATAAAAAGTATTTATTTTTAAAGGATTTATAGTAAGTTACTCTACAGAAAGTTTTCTAAATTATATATAGTTCGTATTCCTTGCGATTATAAAAGTTTTACGAGCAAAAACGAATAAAGTTTCGAAATGTTAAAAATATGTAAATGTATCGGAGAAAATTTACGTCATGTTTAAAGATTTTCTATATTACCTTTCTTGAAATAAAATTTGATGAGGTTACAGTACGCTCCTGAAGTTTGATTGACGGTCTATTAAATTCTTCAGGTTTCTTAACACGATATATTCGAACCAACCAATGCTCTGTAGTATAGGATTCCTCAAGATAAGTCAGATCAAAGTCTTTATTTCCAATAACAGCATTTCTAGTTCTATCATACCCGGCGGGGCCTCTGAAATCAAAACACATTGAAAAAATTAAAATAAAATGTTTTATGTATTTTCTAATATACAGTGAGCGAAGCAATTATATGTGCATATGATGATTTTACATGTTTTCCTCTCTACATTTTAGTGACTCATCTAACAATAAAATTCTAGTATACAAAATTGATAACAGATTCTTTACACTTGTTTTTGTTGAATTATTTTTGTAATTTACTTTTCAATAGTACCGTTATCAACATGTGTTCATTTTCGTTAATTTTTTGTCAAAGGAAACAATTATATGTGCATTAATAGTTGAACGTGCAACTGTACGGTTGAAAAAGTAATTTAGCTGGCAAGACTTAAGGCTTCCACGTCAAACACGCTTCGCAAGAAACTTTCAAGGAGGATCACTTATGTTATGGGCGGCATTTTGTTATCGCGGGAAGAGTAACATTTGCTTTATATAATTGGATATTTCAACAGGATAATGCACCCATACATAATGCAAGACGCACAAGGCAATTTTTTGAAGAGAGAAATATCCCCGTATTAAAGTGGCCTGCTGTCAGTCCGGACCTAAATCCGATAGAGAATTTGTGGGGCATATTGTCGAATAAAGTTTATAAAAATGAAAGGCAAAGGAAAAGTCACTTAAAACGGCCATTCAAGAAGAATGGATGATGTTATCCTGCACCGCCTAGTTGATTCAATGCCATGACGGATGGCTAGTGTACAAATAAATAGAGGAGGCCACACTGAGTATTAGTTTATAAATAAGAATTAGAATTGAAATAAATTAGAACTTTATTTTTGCACATATAATTGTTTCCTTTGACAAAAAATTAATGACAATGAACACATGTTGATAACGGTACTACTGAAAAGTAAATTTAAAAAATAATTTAACAAAATAAAATGTAAAGAATCTGTTATCAATTTTGTATACTAGAATTTTATTGTTAGGTGGTTCTTTAAAATATAGAGAGCACAACATGTAAAATCATCATATGCACATATAGTGGTTTCGCTCACTGTATAGGTGTCAACATTTTTAAAGAAATATCACACAAAATTATACACCTTTAATACGATTTGTAATAATGGCGTTTAATTCTTGAAATAATGTTATGTTAAACTTTCGAATATAATTAACTTTTGCCTTAAGAAATGCAGTAATACATAAACTAATATCTAAACTGTGTTTTAAATTGTTATTCAAAAATAAAAAAAAATGTAGCTAAGATGTTTCTCCCTAAATTGTAAAAAGGCAAGTTATTAAGACCGTGTCGTTTTGAGTTTCCCGTTTCTTAATTGAAACGGCAACACTACAGGAAACTGACAGCCGGTGATAGCAGTTTACCGCGCGTTTTGAGTAGAAAATGGAAAAAGTAATTTTTGTATTTTTAAGACCAAAGAGCACGAAATTAACTTTTTTCGATTTTTTCGCAAAACGTGAGGTGGTCTGCTATCAGCGGCTGTCAAGCATAAACTAAATGAAGCAGCCTGTCCAAATTTAGACAGAAGTCAGCTGTTTGCTGACAGAACCGGCTTTACCATTTTAAGTGGCGGAAAATTCAAAAAGTCATGCTTTTATTGACTGACCCTTGTACCTTACTCTACAACTACAGCAAGTATTACATTCCAAAGCAAATTATCGCAAAAAAATAAAATTCCTCATACAGTACATGTCGTAATCGCACTTATCTGTATGCCACGACTTAAAATGTATTATCATAAAATTTGCAGGCCAATCGATAGTTTCGCTTATCCAGATTGGGTAGATAAATGTTCCAGTATAATGTAAGTACGAATCAAGAAATAAGCGACCTAGTCTCTCAGGTGTAACGTAGCAAAATACAGTGCATTATGTGACGCAAATAAAGACGCTATTTAATGTAACAAATTATGCTTGGAACTTGGTTTAAATAATTTTGAAGAAGCATTTGTTATAAAATTTGAGTGAACAACAGGTAATCAAGAATCCTGTGCCACCATTCTTAATATTAAATATTACTTACACGAATTATTTACAAGCAGTATTACATAACGTTAAAGTTATTTCCAAATAATAAAAAAATTTGTTGTAACTCACCATTTACGAAAACTTGCACACTAGAAATTGGCCGATTTAATTAATTCTTTTACAAGCATTTCGAAGTACACTTTAAGAAATATATTTTACAATGCAAATATTTTATTCTAAAATTAGAAGCTTTTTATTTTCACTTACACAAAACGTTAATTTTAAAAAAATCTAGGAAATTGTTTGCCGTTTTAAAAAGTAGTAAGAAATCGATAAATCTTATAAAAATGGCGTACTCTACGGCCTTTGTATAGTCGTTTGTAACGAATATTTTCACTGTAACACATGTATAATATTACGTTTATTCCTTTAACTAACGTGTTGTTTTATTGAGTTATTTTATAGCAAAATAATAATAAAAATTAAATTACACGATTTATTCACTTTTATGCACACATGGTAATTTTACCACTTTAATGCGTAAAAGCTGCGTTATCTATATTGTTACGAATGTGCCTTGCTTAAATTAAAAATAGAACAATTAAGCAAACTAGTGGTTACAAACTGCGTAGAAGTTTATACGCACACACAACTACAAGAAAACTGCAAGAAAAAAAAAATGTACAAGTATGCTGCTTATGATCTAAACGCGCAAGACAAAAACTAATTTTACAACAACAAATATACAGTTTTTTATCATCTGCGTAGTTTTCGAAGAAACCTTTTTTTTCCAAAAGCAACAGCAAATGTATTGAAATAAATCCCAAGCAGAAACCTTATCAGCATAAAACAAAAACAACTATACACACAGACATACAGCCGCCTATACAACGAATAAACAACATACAACAACAAAAATGCGATACAAAGGGAGTAGAAGCTTCTTAAATCTTCTAGATTCTAATTGGACAAGTATAAATAGGGGACGTGTCTGAGTGGATGATCAATCAGTGTAAAATTAAACCTTATCAAGCAAAGACGTGCGTTTTAAGCGAATTGTAAAGTAGTACCAACTTTGTGTAGTTAAAGTAAATAAAATTGTTATTATTTAAAAACTCTAAAAACTGGTGTTAATTTTTTTGCAATAAAGAACTCACAACAAAGCGTTTATAAACGGTATAAACGTAACAACTGGTGTCAGAAGTAAAATTGCAAAAAAATAAAATAAATCAACTACAATGAAGTTGGAAGAGCTGAAAGCTAAAGAAGGAGCTGAATAAGTTGAATCTACCAACAACGGGAAGTAAAGCGAAATTGCAACGGAGGTTGATTGATGAATTCAAGCAGCGAAACATCGATATTGGGACATACGAATTCGAAGACAAAGAAGCGGTTGAGGTATGTAATCCATCAGCAAACACCAATGTAAGCTTGGACGCAATACTTGCGGCAATTCAAGAAAGTTCTAGAATCAGCAGTGCGAAAATTGATTCAATTCAAGAAAGCACTAGAGCCAACAGTGCGAAAATCGGTGCCATCCAGGAAAGCTCTAGAGCCAACGGAGAAAAACTCGTTAGTGAGGTAAACAAGAAATTTCAGAAATATTTGGCAAACGAGTGGAAGCTGTTGAACAGAAAGTCAGCGAATTTGACCAAAAATTGTCAGGCCTGGAGAGAAAAGTGAACGGAGAATTGCAAAAACTAAAAACGAAAATGGACGACCTCCATATTCAAAAAGGACCGGTGAGAGTCGTCTCTGAGCATTCCAGCAGGATAAACACCCCGAGCTATGACGGTAGCGCACCGTTTAATGTATTCAAGTTCGAAACAGTGGCCAGCAAAAATAGTTGGAACAACGAAGAAAAAGCTATTGAGCTAATTCTGGCCTTAAGAGGTGCAGCTGCCGAAATCCTCGAAAGGTTACCAGGAGCCTCCAGGAATAATTATGAGGACATAATGGGGGCCTTACAACGCAAGTACGGCGGCGAGCATAAGAGAAAACTGTACAGAATGGAGTTACGAGGCAGGGTGCAGAAAGCTAATGAGACACTGCAAGATTTTGCGATGGAGATTGAACGTTTGGTGCAGCTTACTTATCCAGTGAACATCATCCATTCCTGGATCAGTTCAAAATAGAAGCATTTGTGAATGGCATAAGAGATCCAAATATTTAATATGCAGTTTGTGCAGCACAGAAAGCATCCTTCACCGTAACAATCTCGTATGCGCTGGCTCAGGAGACCGCCAAAGTCATCTCAAAGCCACAAGTCTACAAAGTACAACGTCTTGAGGCTGATACGGAAAGCTACGGAGACAAAAGAAGCGAGATGAAAGAAATGCTTGAGCAGCTACTGGAAGAAAGAAGTAAATCGCGTGCAAAATGCTTTAAGTGCGGTAAGGTCGGACATTTTCAGCGCAACTGTAGATCTCTTAAGAAAAGGTCAAGATCTGCTTCACCTCCAAGGGAAAACAAACGGGCAAACAACACCAAATCGCACGAGTCACTGTTAAACTAAAAGGAGCTAGCACTGAGGGGCAAGAGCTAGCTCCCACAACCGATGGCCCCGCAATCTACATTTCCAGCATGCAACAGAAAAATAACAACCTTACTGTCTGCGGGTTGATCAATGGAAAGAAGCAAGTCCTCACCATAGACACAGGAGCATCTCATTCCGTAATAAGGCCCGATTTAGTTAGAGGGGCAGTGGAACCGTTAAAGAATGTACAACTGCGCACAGCAACTGGGGATTCAGCTATCGTCTATGGAAGAGCCAGGGTACGATTGACTATCGGAAACATCAGCGCAAGTCACGTGTGGATGAAGTTATTATCGGTGCAGACTTCATAATAGCTCATGGTATTAATCTGGACATGGGGCAGCAGATAATGATCTGGCGCAATGTGGAGATCCCCTTAAATGTTGGATATGAGAGCAGGGACGCAGTAAGAAAACTATTTGCGATCGAACGCCAAAAATTACCACCTCCAACGGAAACTATAGTTTGGGCACGTGGAGGCAGATTGTGTGGACAACCGGTTGTGGGTGGTAGAAACAGAAGACGTAAGGAATAATGTGATAACAGCTTAAGCTCTCGTGAAAAGCTGCAACAATGGGAAAGTTCCTGTGGGACGACTAAATCTGTCCAACAGCGAAGAGACAATTGGCGAAAATGCTGAAATTGGTCGATGTGAGCCGGCAGGAGCCGTAATTAATTGTGCGACATATCCAGAATGCCCCAAAATGACAGCCAAAAAGCGGGATTTGCTAACAGAGCAGGTGAATAAATGGGTAGCAGAACTAAAACCATCCGACAGAAATTAGGCGAAGCAGTTGCTAAGAAAATATACCGCCGTCTTCGCTCTAAATAATAAAAGCCAAGGTAAAACAGCAGTTGTGAAACATGAAATAAATACTGGCGAAGCGAGGCCCACAAAACAAGCACCCAGGAGTGTTCCCCTTGCAAAACGGAACGAGGTCAAGGAACTGATTAACGACATGGAGCGGAACGGAGTGATTGAGCCATCATCCAGTGCATGAAGCTCGCCGATAGTGCTAGTAAAGAAGAAAGATGGCAGCACTAGATTTTGCGTCGACTATAGAAAACTTAATGATGTCACTAAGAAAGACAGTTATTCGCTGCCCAGAATTGACGACACCTTAAACACGTTGTCCGAAACGAAATGGTGTTCTACCTTAGACTTGCAGAGTGGTTATTGGCGAGTTGAGATAGCCGATAAAGACAAGGAGAAAACTGCCAGCTTGCAAAAGTTGACCAGAAAATCGCAACCATACCACTGAAGTGGGGCAGTTGAAGAGGCGTTTCAAAGGATAAAGGAGCTTTTGTGTACAGCACCAGTCCTCGCCTATCCGATAGCTGGACATGAATTTATATTGGATACAGACGCAAGCGGCTATGGAATAGGAGGAGTGCTTTCTCAGGCGATTAATGGCACGGAAAAAGTTATTGGTTACTATAGCAGAGTATTGTCGAAGCCCGAAAAAAATTATTACGTAACACGCCGGGAGTTTTTAGCCGTACTGGAGTGTGTTTAACATTACCACAAATACTTATACGGCCAACACTTTACCGTAAGGGCGGATCACTCCGCATTACGGTGGTTGCTGCAGTTTAAAAACCCCGAAGGGCAGCTTGCACGCTGGATTGAACGTTTGCAGAGCTATGACTTCAGCATTGTGCATAGGAAAGGCGGAAAACACAATAATGCAGATGCCCTTTCAAGACGCCCATGTAACGTAGAATGCAGGCACTGTACAAAAGTCGAGGAAAAGGAGTCCATCATTGATGTGAGGCGAATCCAAATTGACACAGGAGAAGATTGGTCTGAGGCCCAAAAGGAGGATCCTATTTTGTCAAAAATTATATCGCCAAACTAGAGAACATAAGACCGGACCGTAACGAAATATCGGCAGAAAGCCCGCTGGCAAAATCATACTGGGCTCAGTGGAATAGCCTTAAAGTGGTAAATGGTTGCTTATATCGAAATTGGGAAAGTGCAGATCGAAAAACTACAACGGATTTAATCGTCGTGCCAAGTTCCCGGATAAAAGATATAATGCAGCAGTTTCCTAATGGTCCCAGCGGCGGCCATCTGGGTGTAACAAAAACACTGGAAAAGATAAAACAGCGATTTTACTGGGTAGGCTGCCCACAATCTGTAGCCGAATGGATAGCTAATTGCGAGCAGTGTATCGCGGCCAATTGCCCAACAAGGAATAGTCGTGGCAAGCTACAACAGTACAACGCAGGCGCCCCTTTTGAGCGGATAGCAATGGATATCGCAGACCCATTCCCTATCAGTAATGCTGGAAATCGGTATCTGCTAGTAGTAATGGATTATTTCAGTAAATGGCCCGAAGCGTATCCCATTCCGAACCAAAAGTCCAAAACAGTTGTAGATGAATTTGTGAACAATTGGGTGTGTCGATACGGTGTTCCAACAAAACTTCACTTCGATCAGGGACGAAATTTTGAGTCGACTATATTCAAGGAGATGTGCGAAATTTATGGGATCAAAAAGACGAGAACGACACCACTGCATCTGCAGTCAGATGGCATGGTAGAAAGATTCAACCGCACCCTGGAAGAATATCTCAGAAAAGAAGTCAGTACACGCCAAAAGGATTGGGACTAGCATGTACCAAAGTTTCTTCTGGCATACCGATCAGCTATCCACGATTCAACATCATGTAGTCCAGCAAAAGTCGTGTTTGGGAGAGAGCTAAAACTACCAGCCGACTTAGAATTTGGCGTTAAACCGATTCCTGCACATGGCGATAATGAAAATGTTACTCAGATACAAGAAGACCTGCACGAGCTTCATGACTTTGTCCGCAGTCGCATCAAAATGTCCAGCGACCAGATATGATCGAGCAGCAAATACGGAAGGATTTACAGAAGGACAACTGGTTCTACTATATAACCTACACCAAAAAAAGAGGACTGTCTCCCAAATTGCAAACCCACTGCGAAGGACCATACAAGGTGATCAAGAAATTGAATGACGTGGTTTATCGGATACAGAAATATCAAAGTCCGAGCTCTAAGATGAAGGTAGTCCACTTGGATCGATTGCCAAAGTATGGCCGAGGGAATATTGAGCCTATTCGGGACGAAAAGGCTTAAGTGGGCGGTAGTGTACAAGTATGCTGCTAATGATCTAAACGCGCAAGACAAAAACTAATTTTACAACAACAAATACATAGATTTTTTATCATCTGCGTAGTTTTCTAGGAAACCTTTTTTTTACAAAAGCAACAACAAATGTATTGAAATAAATCCCAAATAAAAACTCTAAAAACTGGTGTTAATTCTTTTGCAATAAAGAACTCACAACAAAGCGTTTATAAAAGGTATAAACGTAACAATATATATAAAAATTAAGCCCAAAATAAGTGTCCGTCGGTCGCCAGCGTTTGACGAGATGCGCCGTCTGACTTTCACCAAATTTTCACAGTACCTTCGTAATGGCTGTTCGCTGGCTTGTATCTTTGTTTCATGCGTTTACGCAAAATAGTGCGTCCACAGTGCGTGGTTGAAACAAGACAAATTTAAAAAAAAAAATTTTTGTTTCCACTGCATAATTCGACTCAATGTTTTGTATCAAATGAAATGTGTGTTTTCGTTTGTACATTGGTGTGTGTGTGCTTGCTTGAATGACAGCGTACAACAAATCGTAATATGCGCGTGTTCATAGCAAGTGGATATGCAAACAAATAGAGAATTTTGTTTTCCATATTCTGTTGCATTCTTTATGTGTGTGTAATATGACTTTGACGCATTAAATTTTTTTTGCTCATTTAAATAACGATTGTATTTGCGGCGAATTGAAAACCGTTTTTATCAAGTAAATTTTATTTTACAACGACACAAAAAAAAACCAAATGTAATTTTTGGCTTTGGAATTACGAATTGGTATTGGCGAGTGTACTACGGATTTTTTACACAGGTAAGTTAAAATTCATGCCGTGTGTGTTTCACGAAGCAGAATTTAATGTACCAATTAATTTAAAACATTCGGATAATGCTTCAAAATGGGCACAGTGCATATTTTGTGCGAATAAATTAATTATTTCCTGTGTTGACAATAATTACATAGCGCATTCAATCACATTCACACTGATACCATTGTGATTGACAAAAACTGTGACGAAGTGCAAATTTATGGACCGATATTTTCTAACTTTCGAAAAGAAACTAAACGGCAGTATAATTAATCAATGCACATTTTATGCAGATATAAGTCATAATTTTGAGCGTTGTAAATTTTTTTCGGAATTTCCTCACAGGGGAAGATAGATTTGTGTTCCGTAAATTGTCAACGAACATAACAGAACATAACAATGGAAGATTGCAGTGGTTGTGCTGTTGTTTGTGTCGAAATAAGCCACACGTGAGTAATTTAATATGATTGCTTTTCTTTGCTATTGAATTGAATGAAAATTTCATATTCGCCATGCAGAATAATGAAGATGACAAGTCCAAAACGGAATACCGGTCGGCTTTCACGAAAATTGCAATCTGTGTCTACTCGACGGGCAAATCAGACAGCATAACTAAGCCAACAAAGAAGTGATACTAAGAGTCCGACTATCCTTCTGCTTTCACCACCTGTTTCATCTCTTCTCTATCCCTTTCCTAAAGAAGGTAGCACGGTACTTGACTAAATAGGCATTGTTGCCTGAAGTGCTACTTCTCTTAAAAAAAAAAAAAAAAAAAAAAAAAAAAAAAAAGAGTCAACGTTTATATAGATCACGTTCAGGCCAATCCAACGAAGAAAGAATAGCACAAAAACAAGATGGCACACAAAAAATCTTTAAAGGCCGTAAACAGGACTTTGAAAAATTTACGAAATAATCAAGAATTGTTTGATGGTGCCTTGATTCTATTGGCTGGAGGTTTCCGCCAAATACTGCCTGTTATTCATTGCCGATGAATTGAATGTATATTTGAAGGCTTCATATTTATGGAGACACAATCAAAAGCTAACATTGACTACAAATGTGCGTGTCCAATTGCAAAATGATTTATTAGCCGAACGTTTTTCAGAGCAATTGTTAGATATTGGGAATGGCGCAATTCCAATTGACCCCACCACAAAAATGATTACGCTTCTAGATAATTTTTGCCACTTTGAACAATCAAAATAAGAATTGGTCACAAACGTATATCTTGGTATTGCACAAAATTTTAGAAACCATGATTGGTTGGGGGAAAGAGCTATCTTAGCTGCGAAAAATACAGATGTTTCGGATATCAATGTGATAATTTTAATGACATTCCCGGAAAAATTGTTACCTACAAAACGGCTGACTCTGTTGCCAATAAAGACGATTGTTATATAGCCCATTGCCCATACCCATTGCCCATGCAAGATTAATAATATTGATTGTTTATTCACATTAATAATAGTAATGATTGTTTATTCACATTTGTTCTTCTCTTATATACTATCAGTTTAGTGCAGTGAATATGTGTGTCATTGTTTCTGTCAACTGAGAGGGTGTCAGTTCCGTTATGATGTATTTGAAAAGTTATCGGATACCCGTTGTGATATCAACAATATGTGGGTCACCTAAAAGCATTGTTTATTTATTGCAAACATGTGAGTCACACTTAAGTACGCTGTTAGTCGAATGTATTGTTATTTATTGCCGACATATGAGAAGGTTTTAAGTTCTCATGTGTGGCCTTGTACATTGGAATATTTGGGTTAGTTTACCAAATCATTGTGACATATGTTGTTCACACATGTTCACTACACCTCCCTTTTTAAGAGAATAATTTTATAATTGTATTTAGTGAATTATAGGATTATTATTTTGTAAATTATAATTATTGTTTATGTACAATTTGCTTAATACTAAAGTTTACAATATTTGTTTAAACTAAATGTGATTATTATTAAAGTTTACAATATTTGTTTAAATTAAATGTGCTTATTATTAAAGTTTATACTATTTGTTTAAATTAAATGTGTATATATATATATATATATATATATATATATATATATATATATATATATATATATATAATTTTTCCCGAGGATCCTCTTTGTTCTGCTTTTATTTTCTTATATTTATATTTAGTTTTTATTGAATAACTTAACTCTATTTTTATAGATAATGGATTTTTTGTTGTTCTTTAATCTTATTACTACATTCTTATCTTCTACGGCTATGACCTCATAAGGTCCGCAATATAGTGCATTTAATTTGTGTCCTGCTGTGTTTTCTACTAATACCATGTCTTTAACCTGTATGTTTTGCGACTGTGCCGTATTGTCAAATCTTTCTTTTTGCCTATTTTTAGATTTCTCAATCAATAGTTTGGCTCTTTGGTGTGCCAATTGTAACCTATATTTTATCTCTTTGTCGTATGCCTCTATGTTGTATATTGGGTCTACCTCTCCTTTTAAAAGAAAATTAAGTGGTGTAGGAGGTTTTTCAAATACTAATTCAAAAGGGCAGTAACCATGTACAGAGGAGGGTGTTGTATTATAGCAAAATTCAAAGAAATGTACCCATTCGTCCCAATCCGTCTTGTCGGATGATAGGTAAGTTCTGAGGTATTCATTGAAAGTCCGATGCGAACGCTCAATGGTACCTAAAGTTGCATGGTGGTAACCTGTAGACTGTAATTGTGTTATATTGAGTAGTTTACATAGTTCATAAAGTACCTTGTTAGTGTACTCTGTTCCCATGTCTGTGAGTAGTGTTTTCATTGGGCCAAATTTCAATATACAATTCATGAAAATGGCTCTTGCTACTGATTTTGCTGATTTATCAGGTATGGGAATAGCTATTAGATATTTAGATAGATCGCATATTATCGGAACCTGGTATTCATTTCCTCCGTTTGATTTTATAAATGGTCCTATCGTATCTACGATTACTATGTCAAATGGTTTAGATGGAGTTGGTGTAATTGATAGATTTTCCTTGTGTTTTGGTCGTACTTTATTTAACTGACATTTTATGTAATTTTTTACATATCATGTGACTTGTTTAGTCATGTCTTTCCAGTAATAATTTTTTCTGAGTTTGTTTAGTAATCTTGTGATCCCTGGGTGGCCACCGAGCAGTGGATCATCATGATTTTTCCTTATTATTGAAAGTTTTTCGTTTTCATCTGTTATTGTTTTAACCTCTGGCGTGATTGCAATTTGTAAATTTTTCAATGTATTGTTCGCGATTGCCTTAATTTCATTTACTCGAGTATTTTTAAATATTATATCATTTATTGAAAGTTGTAACTTCTGAATGCCTATATTGCCAGCTACTTCTTCGAGCTTTGGTAGAAATCGATCTAAATCAATTCTTCCATTAACAACAAATTCATTCATTAATATTTCTTTCAGCCTGTTTTTCCCTTTTATTAGTGAACACCTAAGTGTATCAATATTTTGGGTAAACTTTAAGCGAACTAGTTTTCTTATTTCTTTTGTGTTAAGAGTTTCATACGCACGAGGATTGATTTGTATTTCTGCGTTATTATGTGTCGTGGTAATGTTAACCACATTTTGACCTTATTTTGCAATCTCGTAGTGACTTTTAGTATTCTAACGTGTTCACCCATATCTTTTATGTCACTAAAATTAATTCGCAATAGGGCATCGGCTCCACTGTTTTGTTTTCCCTGTATATATTCTATTGTAAAATCGTATTCCTCAAGATCTAATCTCATTCGCGTGAGTTTAGACGAGGGATTTTTCATAGAAAATAAATAAACCAAAGGCCTATGATCACTTTTCACGAGGAACTTTCTTCCATATACGTAAGGACGAAAGAAGTTAATTGCCCAGTGTATTGCCGTTAATTCTTGTTCAATCACCGATTTATTTGATTCACCTTTCGTGAAGGCTCTTGAGGCTAACGCGACGGGTAAGTGTATGCCATTATATTCTTGGCTAAGTATAGCTCCACAAGCATCTTTACTAGCATTGTTTTTCAAAGTCCGGATATTGCAGTACCTGTGGGGACAGAAGTGAGTTTTTTAGATATTTAAATGCTTCTTCGCATTCCTTTGACCAAACAAACTGTGTATTTTTCCTTGTCAACCTTGTGAGGTGTATTGAATATTTTGTTAAGTCTTTTATATATCTTCGATAATAGTTGCAAAAAGCGACAAAACGTCTCGCCTCCTCAGCGTTTGTAGGCACGGAGTAATGTTTGATTATCTCGAATTTTCCCTCGTCAGGGTAAATGCCTTTGTCTGTGCTCTTGTGACCTAAAAATGTTACCTGATGTTTAAAGAATACGCACTTACTAGGATGAAGTTTCAAGTTAAACTTTCTACACGTTTCAAATATGTCCTTAAGGTTTGTGAGCATATGCCTTTCTGAACATACCAGCACCACAAGGTCGTCCATATACAAGAATGCTTGGGATGGTTTCGAACCTGCAAATGCAATTGACATCATCCGTTGAAAGGAATTCGGAGCTATTTTTAGTCCGTATGGTAGTCTTTTAAATCTATATGATCCAATGTTAGTGGATGTTATCTCTGGATTTTTCTTCCAGTTCGATTTGATGGAATCCTGACATAAGATCCAAACATGAAAAATATTTAGCTCTTCCTAGTTGATCTAAGATGTCATCAATTCTAGGTAAAGGGAATTTATCCGCTATTAGTTCCTTATTGATCCGTCTATAGTCAATGACTAGTCTCCATCGTTTGACATTGTCGTTTGGTAGCGATTTTTTGGGTACAAGGAGTATTGGGCTATTGAGCTCGGACGCGGAAGGTTCCACTATACCATCGCTGATCAGTTTTTCAACTTGTGTCTTTATCTCAGACTTTTGTTTTTCGGGTATTCTATAATTTTTAATGTAAGGAGGTGAATCCTCTTTCAGTCTTAGTTTTTGCTTATAAAAGTTGTGATTGTCTCATCCTCTAAACCGAATATGTCCGTGTATTGTAAACACAGATCGGTTAATTTATCATAAACAAATTTTGGGAAATTTGCTTGAAGGTTTTCCATAACCTTTTTTGTTCTCTTTCCTTCGTTTGTATTCTCGTATTGTGGGTGCTTAATGATGTGATAATCGTCTAGATTTTCTGTGACAAGTTTCATATTTGAAATGAGTACATTTTCATCGGTAGTGTTGATAATTTTAGCATAAGGGGTCGTGTTTGATGTAATGGAATTAGCTATATATACCCCAGGAGCGATTTCCTGATTAGGTATAAGTACATAATTATTCGCTGTCTGGACATTTAGCTTTCTAATAACTTCACTTCTTGCGGGTATTGACAAAAGGTTTTGCGTTGAAGGTTGTTTTTTCAGTTTGTAAGTAATTCTATTTGGAAAATCATCTGGCCGAAGTATTAAAAGTGAATTATTTTTATTAAAGTCTAGAATACAATTATATTTTGTAATGAAATCAAAATACCGTCTGTGGGTATAGGGAAGTTGTCATCGACGATGAGGAAATCATGTTGAATGAAAATATTTCTGCTTATTAGATTGCTTGTAATTTTTCCTAACGTGAAGACAGGGTCGTCCCCAATTCCAGTGAGTTTACATTCGTATGTGCTGTCGAAATTTTTCCGGGTTTTTGTATGACTGTTTTTAAACACCGATACGCTTGCTCCTGTATCTATTAGGAATGTATTGTTGCCGTCACCAATCGTGTTTCCAATGGAGCAATAATAAGATAAACTAAGGTTAAAATGATATATGGGATTATTAGTTATTTTTGAGTAACTGTGCCCATTTCTGTTATTTAATCTTCCCCCAGATGGGTGGCTAGGGGGGTTTCCACGTTTCCCGAATCATTACCGTGAATGAAACTGATATTGTTCCTACTATTAGTGTTCCTGTAGTTGCTGCGCACATTACGATTACCTCTTCCGTTGTTACTTCGGGTGTACGTATTGTTATTATCTCGCCTATTACCGTAATTTTGTCTGTTATGATTGCCATAATTACGATATCTGTTATGGTTATAGTTTGCAGTATTGTACCTATGATTAAAATTTCGTTGTCCGTTTCTATTTTGATGTAACCTCCTCTATGGAGTTAAATGTACCAGCCTGCATTACTATTTTAACACGGTTAGAGTGCGTGGATTGAATAAATGACTTGGTCGCGGCCTTTGTAGCTATCCTATTTGCAGCCATTTCAGTCATGCCCTCCGATATGTAGACATTTGCAACCTCTTTTGAAAGTTGCGTCTTATTCCTGTTATATTGTTTTACCGCATTGAGCTTGGTTGTTAACGTGTCAGCAGAGTCTCCTTTTATTACTGTTTTTAATTTCTCTATAATCAGTTCAATTGAATTAAGGCCCTCAATTTTATTGCGAACATTATTTGTTATTCTAGTGTTCACGATATTAATGATAAGAGATTCTGGATTCTCTCCTTTTATTGATACCAATAATTTAATCGCATCTATAAACTTACGTAGGTTCATAAAAGTACCGTCAAAGTCCGGTAAGATTTTGCTGGCCGTTTCAAGGAATTTTATGGGGTCTACCATTGTTGGTTCTACTGGTCCTAAAGTCAAAAGGTTAATTGTTTGCGAGTTAGCTGGTAACTCAAAAGGTAGTTTGAGTTCCTCTGTAATCTTCAACAGCTTATCCCGTAATGTCTGTAAGATCGCTTCACAGTCTTCCAAGTGTCTGTCCGTGAAACTTTCCCTAAAATGATTAATTAATTGTTGTAGTGTAGTTGCAAAAGGCTCAAATGTTTGTTCAATATGACCCTGGCTGGTTTCTGTGTTTTGTAAATGCACTTAAAACTTTTGTCAAATTCTAGTCTGTATGCATTTAATTCATCCAATATTGCAGACCATTTGGTCTGTGCCATTAAGAATGAGTCTTTAGGATTTTATTCATTTAGGTTTTATCCTCTGTTCATTAATTCCTTTTTATTTGTAAAAAATTTTTTTTTTCTTTGAACATACACCTTATAAAATTCGTAATATTAATTCAATATTAATTTTAATTAATGTTGTAATATTAAAAAAAATTTTCCTTTTGTACATAAACGTTATGAAATTAATTTAATAAAAATTTTATTTTCATCTTATAAATCTATTTCCGTTCCATAATCAATAATAATAATATAATAATAATATAGTAAAACCTGTTCATTCGGTGATCCTGTTGATTGTAGTTGTTGTTATGTTGTTGTCTGTTGTCCTTTTTGTTGTAGATTGTAGAATTTATATATGTTGTTGTAAAGATTCTAGAATATTATGTTGTATATATTTTCATTATATTGTTGTCTGTTGTCCCTTTCCTTTTTGTAGTTGGTTGTTGTATGGATTGTAGAATGTTATGTTGTATTTATTCTCTTTTCTTTTTCCTTATTCTTCTATATAGGATGTCTTTGGGCTTGTTGTAACATAGTGTTCTTTAATTGTCTATACATGTGTACTATAAGTATTAATACAATTGCCAAGCCCAAACCTATTTCTATTATTAAGTCAATATTATTATCCTGATTAGGAACTATTTGGTGGTCTTTGGGTGAGGCATTTTCCGTATTTATCTCGTTCACACTTTTGCCTACCTCATATCCCGCAAATATTATGGGGATAGCTTGCACTATCTTTGTCCACCAGCTCATTTTCAATATTATTTTATTTGGATTTTTTTTTTTTTTTTGTTTGATTTTTTTTTTGTTTGGAAGAAATATTCTTTAGTCATAGATATTTTTATATTAAAATATATTTTTCTGCCATAGTCACAGGATGCGGTCATCCGTATCCTTATTAGTTCACTTTACTTACCATCACTTTCACTGTTATATTTTCACTTTTATTTCACTTTTCTTTCTTTTACTTTTATTTCACTATACTTTATTGACCTTATATTTTTTCAACATGTCACGGTCGCCATGTTATATAGCCCATTGCCCATACCCAAAATAAATAAATTGTTCTTGGTTTTTCTTCTTGCCCATGCAAAATTAATAATAATATTGATTGTTTATTCACATTAATAATAGTAATGATTGTTTATTCACATTTGTTCTTCTCTTATATACTATCAGTTTAGTGCAGTGAATATGTGTGTCATTGTCTCTGTCAACTGAGAGGGTGTCAGTTCCGTTATGATGTATTTGAAAAGTTATTGGATACCCGTTGTGATATCAACAATATGTGGGTCACCTAAAAGCATTGTTTATTTATTGCAAACATGTGAGTCACACTTAAGTACGCTGTTAGTCGAGTGTATTGTTATTTATTGCCGACATATGAAAAGGTTTTAAGTTCTCATGTGTGGCCTTGTACATTGGAATATTTGGGTTAGTTTACCAAATCATTGTGACATATGTTGTTCACACATGTTCACTACACGATGTTGTAAATTATCCAGTCGAAGTTTTAAGTTCGCTTGAGTTATCTGGACTGCCGCCCCACCGCCTACAAGAGAAAGTTGGCACCAATAATTTTGGTTCGAAATATCTGCCAGCCACGACTTTGCAATGGGACACGTTTAGTAGTCAAAAAATATATAAGGGCGAGAATGTGCTGATACCACGCATTCCTATGATTCCTTCAGATTTGCCGTTTGATTTTAAACGGCTTCAGTTCCCCATACGTGTTGCTTTTGCAATGATCCCTGTTTTTCGCACGGTCAATTACATGTACCATGTGTCCAGCACATGGTCCTTATATGTACACCTGTTTTGAGCGTTTCCAAGGTTCTAGCATTTCCAAGAAAATGCTACTTTAACATCATCACATATTGTTACTGTTGCCATCATTCAGTGTAGGTCATTTCATACGAAGCATAAAAATAATAATAATAAATATAAAATAGCTTATGCAGAGTGTTGATAAGTATAAAGTTAAACATAACGGCTACAGGCTTCCTTCAGGGAGCACTCTATCACGCATCTATCTAACGTACTTTTCGGGGATGCTATTTGTATACAGTAGGGTAGTCTGTTTTCATTTAAACTACCTGTATACGTCTGATAAGTTTTTCCAGATCAACATTATAAGGAGATTTTTGCGGGATCTCATTTCTTCCGATGTCTAGAGAGGGTATTCAAAGTTGAGTCCTATCTCCACTAGTTTTTTTTTAAAAATCGAATAACATACTAATAAATTTTAAAAACGGTTAATTGGATCTTTATATGTTGTTAATGTCTTTGCAGTTTAACTTCTTTATTTAAGTCATATGACCTGATTGGTAAGGGCCATTAACTGTCTAAAATTACCACAGATTGGGACAATCGGTATAATTGGGGTAGAGTCCTGCCTGCAATATCTGCTGGGATATGCTTCAAGTCAATGTAAGACCAATTTTGTCTAACTTTTATAAATTATCAGTATATGAAACGAGTGGAAGTTTCTTTAGCCAAGATAAAAGGGTTGTCGAAAAGATATGTCTGCAAGTTTGAAAATTGTAAATCTGGTAACAATGCGGAGAATTTGCAAAAAAGCTCTAAGCGAGGTGGCTATAATTTTTCAACGGAAGGTATATGTTGTGTTGCTTACGGTGTTGCTTTGAAATCCTTACGCATTGTCTGACAAAATCAACCAACCAGGGCATCATTTAGCAGATCCTGGATAGCTCATTGATCATTATACGGACATTTTTTTAAATCGAAAACAACAAATTTTAAAGCTTTTTGAATGTTAAACCGTGACCACATTCTAACAAGTACATTCCTTTTTGTGCGTGAGTACCGAAGATTTAATCGGCTTTTCAATATATTTGATATCAAGCTTGATTTTAATCTAGCGCCGTAGTTCCCCTTACCGGGAATTGTTTAACTCTTGTTCAAAACAGTGAATAGCAAATATTTAGTAATAATGAAGAGGGTTTGACATCTTCTAGGATCAAGAACAGCTACTGTGGAGTATTAAATTTGGTTGTAAACGGTATTGTGTTAGTTTCTGTTGTATCACTTGTACTTGGAAGACTCATCTGCATTAACGTTATGCTTAACTGTATGACTAGATCGTGTTTGATTTGTATAATATCTATTCTGGCACAATTCACAAAAAGAGACAATTATAACAAGAATTTGTGACTCTGGCACTGTATTAGATAATTGACGGGTTCGTATAAAAATCTAGAGCAAGACCTTAATGATGGTTAGATGATATTTGTTTTATTTTTCCGGACTCAATATTAATTTATTTTGCATTTATTTAAAATGTTTGAAATATTTTTTGGGGGTATTTTTCGTTTTAAAGTTCGGACAGATCAACTGATCTAAAGCTTTTCATATTGATAAATTCTTCTTCCCAGTTAGGAACTTTTGCCCAATCTGCTCGAGAACCTTTAAACTCTTTTACTATCGTCAACAAATTTTTCCATGTCATCAGGCAGCAGCCTGATGAATACGTTTTTAAATATAAATTTTGAATAACGCTTAGTTTTCTCTGCAAATAAAGTTAAGATTTCAGCACGATTTCCACATCTGTAGCCACTAAAATATTAGAACGACCGCTTTATCTCGGTGTATTGAGGCAACTTGCACCCAAAAATCATTTATACAACAAGATAATTCATCGACTTTCTTTTTGGTTGCAAGATAAATTATAATTTTTCTTGGTCGATTGAAAGCAAGATTATTAGTTTTGAGTCCTTTTCAAACCCATGGCATTAACATACTAACGTATGTTGTGATTGGCACATAGACCAAGAGAACCAATATTTATTTGCATGTAATTATTTCCTAGTAAGTTTTCAGCAAGCCATCACACTTCTTTAGTCCAAGTAGCGCTTCACATAAAAATTTGACGTTCTCGTTAAAATCTTAGAAAAAGTAATCGTCCGTCTGCCTATTTTAAGCTGTGCCTTCTCAGACGTAGGTGTTGTTTATATACGCATGTGAACCAAAACCATCAGCCACTTTTTAATCTGTTGCGCCAATTCTCTCGTAGAAGCTTAAAAGAAAATACCACTTGGTACATTGCCTTTGCTAGAGGTGGCTGATGATTTGCATGATCAATGGGAATTTGTTCGTTATACCCTCGGGGTCTTATCTCTGCAGGCGTCATCAATATAAATTATAGATTTAGGAGCGTGCCCTCGTGCGGTTATTTTCGCATCTGTTCTATTGCGTTTAACGCCATGCAAGGGATCGATCTTTATAAAAGTCTTTTTAAAATAGAGGCAAGCATAACTGCGACCAACTAACTTCAAGATTTAAAAAGTCATCAGCGTTTCTAATGTTGTTCTTTAATCCGTTATTACCACCACCAAATCTTATACGATTATCTTGTCCAAAACCACCCGCCGAATTAACACTTCCCGAAGGCGACCGCTTCGTTCATGAGTAAGGTCTGAATTAAGTAACCAAGGATATGTTTAGAGTGTCGACTGAATTATTTTGTTAGCAATACCAGCTAATGTGGTGTTCATTCGGATCACCAAAAATAATAAAGTTTAACGTTAGATCAGTTATAATATTGAGATTACGCATAAATTTATCGGTATAATTTGCATAATAAACAGGAGAAAATCTGATTGACCTTTTGTATATTTTCCAAAAACGTTTTGCATTATTTTCATTAATTTTTTAATACGTTCGCTTTTTATTTCAGTTAAAACATCGCCACCATGAGTGTTATCGTCTTTTCAATCGATTTTACAATTTCTGGAGCAACATTTGTGTTTTTGTCGTAAAATTTACAATAAATTCTTGATAGCAGTATGCGTTTATATTCCCTGGATATTCCAATGATACTATCACATTTCTTATATTTTCTTAAGGCATCAATAACTTCGAAATAAATACAATCTGACAATTTTCTGTCGCTGTTTAATCTAAGCCAATTATTCTGGCAAATGAGACTTTATACTTTTCCCCGGTAATTTTGAATTCCGACGAGGAGAAATCCATGTGTTTCAGTCGGCTTGTTCCTGTTGGCTTTCGTTAGGTGGTTACTTTCTGCCGCATCGCAAATATTATTTTTGTGCGGACACTGATAGTCATCCGCACGATGAGTAATATTTAATATTTATAAGATTCCTTTTTGGTCATTAAAAATAGTTGATTACCACAGCAATTTTGTTGTCATTTTATTAGTTTGATACATTAAGCACATTTATACTATGTATCGAATTCTATATAAACAGCTAGTTATTTGCAGCCATACATAGCACATTTGGAGCATTATTACGTTATACCACCATATTTTGGTGCTTATTATAGTCTTGCTTACTGTTTTATTGTCGGATCTACTGTTGATATTAATGACAATGTACTTATTGTTAGCTAAAGAAAGTTTTTTGTTTGTTTTTTCCATTTTTTCATATTAAATTTTATTTAACTGGCTTGACTTTAAAATTGTGTCATCGATAGTTTCAACCATGTAAGTTTGTTAAAATAAAACTCTACTTCCATCTTCACTTTTTAATGCATATGTACATATGTATGTACGTATACAATTAATGCAATTTCAATTTTTAATTGTTAAAACATTTCGATTCAGTTTTACTTTTTCTGTTTAATTTAACTGTATTTATACAACACCGTTAGGAAATTGTTAATATTTGTTTTTTTTATTTTATGTTTAATTTTATATTAGAACAAGTTCACACGTTTTTCTTTAATTTTAACAATGTTGTAATTTTACTTGTGGTTTGCTTTGTTTTTGTTTGTTGTAAATGTAAAAAGTTTTATCGCCTACAGCTAAAGAATAAAAACAGGTATAACAAAAAGATATACATAATTGATTATAGAAACGAAAACTAAGATTATCAGTATATAAATTTTAGTTTTACTTTTTTGCTCAGGTATAAAAATTGAAAATGTGGCTTTTTCACTACAGTACGGAGCTGCTTGTACTCGGGAATTTCGCTTTTGTATATACACAATTAATAAAAAAAATTGTTGACTAACTAATCAAAATAAAAAAAAATTTTTTCAAAATTCCGTCTTTTTCACTGTCGTCAGAATCCCATTCAATGACGTCCCCAATGCAGTCAGTTATAGACTCCAGTATGTAAGTTTTTTTCTTTTACATCCATTTTCTTCAATAAACCTTCTCTTTCAACACAATTTTTTTATGCCTTGAATGAAATAAAACGTCAAAGAGTACGAATTTTGAGGCAACATGACTGGTGTAAAGAAGAAACGTATAAAAAACGACTAGAATGCACTTTTAACGATAATGGATTAAAACAAATAG
Source organism: Trichopoda pennipes (assembly GCA_030448955.1). Lineage (NCBI taxonomy): Eukaryota > Metazoa > Arthropoda > Insecta > Diptera > Tachinidae > Trichopoda > Trichopoda pennipes. Next base: position 3,393,595 of record JASKUP010000004.1, on the reverse strand, counting down.
TAACAGATTATACTGTTACGAATGCGTCTTGCTTAGGTTTTAAAATAAATTTTTTTTTGTTTTTTTTTTAACTCTCAAAATTATTTATTGTATCTTCTATAAAAAGAACTAACAATAAGTTTTAAAATCTTAAATTCTAAAAAAAGTTACATTAGTCCCGACCATGTCAGAACTAACCTTTTGGGTAAAAGAAAAATTGACATTAAAAAAAAAAAACAAAACAAATGTTTCTAAGATGTGTCATCTGTAGCATTGAGGATTAAAGATGCGGTATCCCTCTTTTTTAATCGGCTATGTCCACTATAATCCAAGATATTGCGAGCAAGGGGATTAGGATGGTCTTCGAGCTTCATCAAGTATTTGCCTGCGTATTTGATGATTTCTGTAGTCACCAGCGGTATGTCTAAGTCACAATATATGTTTGAATTTTGATGTACCATGGGGCGGAAGTTATCAACCGTAAAATTTTATTTTGCATACGTTGGATTCTATCCACGTTTGAAGCTGAGGCAGTGCCCCAAAGTTGGATTCCATAAGACCATATTGGTTTCAGAATACTCTTGTAAATTAGAAGTTTGCAATCTAGGCCAAGTCTCGAGTTCCTGCCAATGAGCCAGTGTAATTGTGTTAGTTTAAGTTTCATTTGTGTTAGCTTTGAGTCAATATGATGTTTCCATGTATGGCGACGACCAAGATATATACCAAGATATCTCACATAATTATTGTGAGGAACAATGTGATTATTGATTCGAACGGGTGAACAATTATCTCTTCGCAGGGTGAAAGTCACATGAATGCACTTTTGAACGTTCACTTTAATTCTCCATAATTTTAACCACAACTCCAACTAAGTTATATGTTGCTGAAGATTAATTGAGGCTTGATAGGAGTTTTCGTGCGAACTTAGACACGCTGTATCATCAGCAAACGTAGAAGTGTGGACAGTTTCACTTACAGGCATATCGCAGGTATATATCAAATATAAAACTGGTCCAAGAATGCTAACTTGTGGTACACCTGAGGAAATTGGTTTGGATACACTTACGAAGTCTCCTTCAACAACAGCAAATTTTCGTCCAATTATGTAGCTTTTCAGTAGGTTGCTCATGTTACAAGGCAAGTGAGCGGTCAGTTTCAGAAATAGACCTTCATGCCAAACTTTGTCAAAAGCCTGTGAAACATCAATAAAAATAGCTGAAAAATACTTCTTCGCTTCAAAAGTCCTTCTTATCACCTGAACCAATCTATGGGTTTGCTCAATTGTGCTATGTCTACTTCTAAAACCAAATTGATGGTTTGGGATACACCCACTATCCCTTAGCATTGGAGACAATTTATCCATAAGCAACTTTTCGAAAACCTTTGAAATAGTTGGTAATAGACTTATGGGCCTATATGACTCGGTTTTGGTTAGGTCTTTACCCGGTTTTGGAATCATTTTAACTTTAGAAATCTTCCAGTGGTCAGGATAGTATTCAAGCCGTAAAATGGCATTAAAAATGAATAGCATGATTCTGACTGCAATATTGGGGAGCTCCTTCAACATTTTGTTACTTATGCCGTCCATACCAGGAGCTTTTTTCGGATTTACTTCAGAAATTAGCTTTTGTACCTCACGCAACTTAAACTTTAAGGGTCGAGGGGGTCATCCAACTACGCTTGGCAAACTAACATCATCAGTACATATGTGTGGGGTGAATACATCTTTCAAGTAATCGGCAAATAATTAATTAATAAAGCGAACTATTGGTTACAAACTGCGTAGAAGTTTATACACACAACTACAATTTGATATGCTGTTTACTAACTGCCTGGCATGCAAAAAAAAAAAAATACATGTATGCTGTTTATCATCTAAAAGCATAAAAGCAAAAACAACTATACACACAGCCATACAGGCGCCTATACATCGAATAAACAACATACAACAACAAAATGCACACAAAGGGAGTAGAAGATACTTAAATCTTCTATATTCTAATTGGACAAGTATAAATATGGAAGCGTGTGAGTGGATAATCAATCAGTGTAAAATTAAACCTCATCGAGTAAAGACGTGCATTTTAAATAAATTGTTCTGTATCAACTTTGTGTAGTTAAAATAAATAAAATTATTATAAATTTAAAAAATTCTAAAAACTGGTGTTATTTATTTTGCAATAAAGAACTCACAACAAAACGGTTATAAAAGGTATAAACGTAACAACTGGTGTCAGAAGTGAAATTGCAAAAAAATAAATCATCTATAATGAAATTGGAAGAACTGAAAGTTAAGTGGCTAAAGAAAAAGCTGAATAAGTTGGATCTGCCAACAACTGGAAGTAAAGCGGAATTACAGCGGAGCTTGATTGATGAATTCAAGCAGCGTGACATCGATATTGAGACATACGAATTCGGAGACAAAGAAGAAATTGAGGTATGTAACCCACCAGCAAACAAATCGATGCTATTCAAGAAAGTTCTAGAGCAATAGTGCGAAAATCGATGCCACAAATGACAAACTTCTGGGTGTCATTCAAGAAAGCTCTAAAGCCAACGGAGAAAAACTTGTTAGTGAAGTAAACAAGAAATTTCAAGACATATCAGAGATATTTGGCAAACGAGTGGAACAGAAAGTCAGCGATTTTGACGAAACATTATCTGGCCTGGAGAGAAAAATGGACGGAGAATTGCATGAGCTAAAAACGAGAATGGACGACCTCCATATTCGAGAACGACCAGTAAGAGTCGTCTCTGAGCACTCCAGCAAGATAAACACCCCGAGCTATGACGGTAGCGCACCGTTTAATGTATTCAAGTTCCAGTTCGAAACAGTGGCCAGCAAAAATAGATGGAACAATGAAGAGAAGGCTATTGAGCTAATTCTAGCCTTAAGAGGTGCAGCTGCCGAAATCCTCGAAAGCTTACCAGGAGCCTGCAGGAATAATGACGAGGACATAATGGTGGCCTTACAACGCAAGTACGGCAGCGAGCATAAGAGAGAACTAAACAGAATGGAGTTACGAGGCAGGGTGCAGAAGGCAAATGAGACGCTGCAAGATTTTGCTATGGAGATTGAATGTTTGGTGCAGCTTACTTATCCAGGTGAACATCATCCATTCCTGGATCAGTTTAAAATAGAAGCATTTGTAAATAGCATAAGAGATCCAGATATCAAATATGCAGTTTGTGCAGCCTAGGAGACCGCCAAAGTTATCTCAAAGCAACAAGTCTACAAGGTACGACGTCTTGGGGCTGATACGAAAAGAAGCGACATAAAAGACACGATTGAGCAAATACTGGAAGACAGAAGTAAGTCGCGTGCAAAATGCTTTAACCGCGGTAAGGCCAGACATTTTCAGCGCAACTGCAGAGCTGTTAAGAAAATGCCAAGATCTGCAAACAACACGAAATCGCACAGGAAAGGCGGAAAACACAATAATTCAGACGCCCTTTCAAGACGCTAATGCAACGTAGAAGGCAGGTACTGCACAAAAGTCGAGGAAAAGGAGTTCATCATTAAACCAAAACGAGGATCCCATTTTGTCAAAAATTATATCGGCCAAAACAGAGAACATAAGACCGGACCGTAAAGAAATATCGGCAGAAAGCCCGTTGGCAAAATCGTACTGGGCACAATGGAATAGCCTTAAAGTGGCAAATGGTTGCCTATATCGAAATTGGGAAAGTGCAGATGGAAAAACTACAATGGACTTAATCGTCGTACCAAGTTCCCGAATGAAAGATGTAATGCAGCAGTTTCATAATGGTCCCAGCGGCGGACATCTGGGTGTAACAATAACACTGGAAAAGATAAAACTGCGATTTTATTGGGTAGGCTGCCCACAATCTGTAGCCGAATGGATAGCTAATTGCGTGCAGTGCATTGCGGCCAAGGGTCCAACAAGGAGAAGTCGTGGCAAGCTACAACAGTACAACGCCGGCGCCCTTTTGAGCGGATAGCAATGGATATCGCAGGCCCATTCCCCGTCTGTAATGCTGAAAGTCGGTATCTGCTAGTAGTAATGGATTATTTCAGTAAATGGCCCGAAGCGTATCCCATTCTTAACCAAGAATCCAAAACAGTTGTAGATGAATTTGTGGACAATTGGGTGTGTCGATACGGTGTTCCAACAGAACTTCACTCCGATTAGGGAAGAAATTTGGAGTCGACCATATTCAAGGAAATGTGCGACATTTATGGGATCAAAAAGACGAGAACGGCACCACTGCACCCGCAGTCAGATGGCATGGTAGAAAAATTTAACCGCAGCCTCGAAGAATATCTCAGAAAAGTGGTCATTACACACCAAAAAGATTGGGACAAGTATATACCAAAGTTTCTTCTGGCATACCGATCAGCTAGCCACGATTCAACATCGTGTAGTCCAGCAAAACTACCAGCCGACTTAGAATTTGGCGTTAAACCGATTCCTACACGGGACGATAATGAAAATGTTCCTCAGATACAAAAGACCTGCACGAGCTTATGAGTTTGTCCGCAATCACATCAAAATATCTAGCGAGAAAATGAAAGCCAGGTATGATCGAGGAGCAAATACGGAAGGATTTACAGAAGGACAACTGGTTCTACTATATAACCCACAACGAAAGAAAGGACTGTCTCCCAAACTGCAAGCCCACTGGGAAGGACCATACAAGGTGATCAAGAAATTGAATGACGTGGTTTACCGGGTACAGAAATATCGAAGTCCGAGGTCTAAGATGAAGGTGGTCCACTTGGAGACACTGGCCAAGTATGGCCGAGGAAATATTGAGCCTATTCGGGACGAAAAGGCTAAAGTGGGCGGCAGTGTTACGAATGTGTTTTGCTTAGGTTTTAAAATAAAATAATTAAGCAATAAAGCGAACTACTGGTTACAAACTGCGAAGAAGTTTATACACACACACAACGACAATTTGATATGCTGTTTACTAAGTCCCAATTTACATTGGACGATTTGTCGCTGCAGTTCTTAGTTTGTTGTTGTAAATAATGTGTGTAAAGAGAATACACACATTATTTACAACAACAAACTAAGAATTGCAGCGAAAAAAATTGGGACTAACTGCCTGGCATGCAAGAAAGAAAATACATGTATGCTGTTTATCATCTAAAAGCATAAAAGCAAAAACAACTATACACACAGCCATACAGGCGCCTATATGTACATCGAATAAACAACAACAACAAAATGCACACAACGGGATTAGAAGATTCTTAAATCTTCTAGATTCTAATTAGACAAGTATAAATAGGGAAGCGTTTGAGTGGATAATCAAACGTCATCACAAATAATCACGTCACCACAATGAATGAATATATCAGCAGCAACTAACAGTACAAATAAAATAGCAGATCACGAAGGCATAGACATCAAAATCATAACCAAAAATCAAGATGATATCATCAAAAAAGAAATAGAAATATTTAGGTATAACAAGACGATTTTTAGTCAAGAAATTAGTACAATATTAAGAAATAATGAAAATGATGATTTTAATAGGACAGTTGATAATTTTGATTCAGCCATTGAAAATACTATAAAGAAATTTACGAATAAAAAAGTTATAAATACAAAAAGTAACGTTAACAAATGGTTTAGAAGAGAACTTAAGTTATTAAAGAAAGAAAAAGTTATTAAATATCAAGCAGCGAAGACAGAAAATACATATACATGGAGTAATTATAAAATAATTAGAAATACATATATAACCAAAATTGAAACCGAAAAGAACAAGTACATAAATAAAAAAAAAGTAATGCCAAATACCAAAAACAAATGTGGAGAGAAACCCTTAAGAAAAATAAAGTTGTGATATTTAATGATATAGAATATAAGGACAACTACCAAATAGCAACCCAATTTAATAAGTATTTTGTGAATATTATTAAGTCAATAAATGATACAATAGAAAATGTGCAATATATGAACAGCATACCTGTTAAACAACTACATTTAGATTTCGTAAAATAACGATACAAGAGTTTCAAAATATTTGTAAGAATATGAAACAATTGGAAACGTATATGGAACAACACAACCTATTTTCAAAATATCAATCGGTATTCAGAAAAATATTTTCATGCGAAACTACAGGAAATTATGTAATAAACACATGGAAATATATGGATAAAAAGAAAAAAATAATGGCAATATTTTTAGATTTCAAAAGAGCATTTGAGACCATTGATAGAAAAATACTTATTCGAATTTTATATATGCATGACATCAAAGAAAGTGAATTAAAATGGTTTAAATCATATCTTACGAATAGAATGCAAATCACAAAGGTTAATGGTATAAGATCAAAGTAAGAAATGAATTTGGCGTACCTCAAGGTTCTATTCTAGGCGCACTATTATTCATAACATACATAAATGATATGCCAAATAAGCTAGAGAAGTGCGAAATAATTCTATATGCGGATGACATCTATCCGGAAGGAGACACAGATGAACAATGTAGAGAGAATCTAATGCATAATATAAAAAAATAAATAAATGGTTGAAAATGAATAGATTAAAACTTAATGAAAGCAAAACTAAATTGTTGGAAATAAATACGGACACTGAAAAATAATTAAAATTGATGATAAAGAAATAGAAAAAGTAATTAATTAAATACCTCGGTTTTATAATCAATAAAGACCTAAAACAAAAAGAACACATCGGTTATATATGTAAGAAAATTGTTTTTTTTTAACGGGTTAGAAATAAAATATTTAAGATATTTTATAACAGCAACACATATGTATAACACAATGATAAAACCACACTTTGAATTCGGCTCCACAATTTTTTACACATGTCAACAACACAAATAGAAAGATTGTAAAAACTACAAAATAAAGCTATGCGTTCAATACTAAAATGCAATATATACACTCTAATTGAACTAATGCTAGACACACTGAAATGGTTAAATATTCGTCAAAGACTGGAACTGAACCACCTTGGAAACACTGAAAATTTCCGACTATCAAGGGTAACAACAACAGCAATGCAACGATCTCTGTTCTTTAAAGGACTTCAAGTATACAATTTGTTACCAAATGATATAAAAACAGAAAGAAATATTTATATAAGTAGCAGAAAAATAACACAATTTTTAAAAAATAACGTAGTCAATCATATTTAGTAAAGAGAAAATAATTATATATAACAACTTAGAAAAATAGTATTTTTTAACAAACTTTGTGGGCTCAAGGCACGCCTAATAATTATGCAAACGATCTAAAATTTTTTATTTACAATTTTTTTCTAATTTAGAATAAATCTAAGGGGTTTGCTAAGTGAAAACACGAAAAAAAATTGTCCATATAACTTGCGGTCACACTACTGTGATACCCTTTAACACAAAAAATGTGTGTTGGCTCATTCACTTATTCCACAAGGTGGCTGTGAGCGACAAATAATTCAACACACTGGCCTTCAGTAGTTGTAAGGTTGACTTACTTATCTTTACTCAGGTTAAAAATTAAGAGAAATTTTGGATAGCGTCCAGACATTGGAAGGTGCATCCAAAACCGAGGTTTCTTGCTTCAACTTGTGCCTAATTTTCAAAGCGCAAAACCTTCTGAAAATCCATATTTGTAATAAATACTTTGTTTTTAACGATAAACAAAAAACAGCCAGCTACAGTCGATACACTGATAAAAATAGTTATATTTGCATTTACCTGTAATCTAATTTCAATTCACCAAATCTGTAATAACTAAGTTTGTACATCAGACAGTTCAGGAGTGCAGGAGCTCCTTCTGAATCTACTCGAAACTCTCCACGCTCGGTAAAATAATCGCTTTCCTTTATATCTTTTGGGTGTTCACCTTCAGCGATTCGAACCATCCACAAAAATTTATTTATATCATCTCCGGAATAACCTATCACGCCTCCAAATATTACAAGAACATAGTCCACGTCTAATGATGTCATTATATCGTAAGACTTTTCTTCCGTAGATGACATTGCCTTTCCAACAAGAGCAATATGACTATTATTCCAAGTGTTATTGTCGACAAGAGTAGTTCTATTAGCCATTCCAGCTATTTGATACCCATAATCCCACCAAGACATTATTCTAGAATCATCTTTTGTATTTTGAGAAAGCCAATAATATGCTTCTCTGAAATCATCTAGGATATTACGGGATCTAATAAAAAAATATATGCTTTAGTGTTAAAGCTAAAATTTTATTACAAAATACCCGTCCTGGCTATTGTGAAAAGCTAAAACAATTGAAGGACTGGAATAAGCATTACTAGTAACCCATGTACAGTGAACAGCAAACATCATCAGTAGCATCAAAATAGCTAATATAACAATGCTTCTTAAGTTTGACCCAATTCCGCCACAATTTTCATTTATATTTGGCTCATATTTGGGACGATGTTTTAATTTTCCAGCCTAAAAATACAAAATTAAATATTAATTTTTTGAAAATTATTGCAATATTAATTATAATAATATAATAATATTGAATTATATCTGAAAAATAGAGAAGCAAAAATTATAAGCTCTGATATAAAGATTAAAACTTTTTATAAAAATTAATAATTAAAAAACGAAAAATTGATTAACAGTCTTTTAAAAATACAAATTAGAGTAAAGTGTAAAAATAAAGTATTGTAAAGTAAATAGTTATTACTATAAGGATGGCTGTGTGCAGTAAATGCAGATAAGCAATTAGGGGTGAAAGAGGTATTAGATGTAATGGAGAATGCGATAAAGTGTATCACTTTACAAAAAAATGTGCCGGTATTGACCAATATTCAGCAAAAATATTAGATGAACAAAACTTCGAGTTTTTTATGTGATGATTTTATGCAGTATATTCAAAATATTGATCTTGTCTTAAGAGAAATACAAGGAGGCGTGATAAGAACAAAATATTATTAAAAGAATACAAGCATGAATTTAAAAGTTCATTAAAACAAAATGAAGTTGAAATAAATAAATACGCACATATGTATATTGAAATAAAGGCATTACTTAATACTAAGTTCACACTTGTGTTTTTGAACGTGTTTAAGCAAAATGTTTTAAAATTTAAACACAGCCGTTCACACTATAATTGAGATGTTTAAGGCTGATGTTTTATCTACTTTTTTTACCTTAAAAATTATTTTTTGTAGTGAAAACAGCCATTTTAGTTGGGATTTAAACCCAAACCCCAGACTACTACCCTGCAGGGGCAAAAACGCACTTAGCACGTCCCAAAATTATATGAAATTTAGAGTTGTATTTGAAATAAAAAATCATTTTTAAGGCAAAAAAAGTAGATAAAACGTCAACCTTAAACATCTTAATTATAGTGTGAAAGGCTGTGTTTAAATTTTAAAACACTTTGCTTAAACGCGTTTAAAAACCAGGGTTCAGAATTTTTCATTTATGAACATTCAAAAATCAACATTCATGATATTTTTTATAAATGAGAAATCTAAAATTTTATATTTATTTTTCACACTCATAAACGAACAACAAAAATGTTCTGGGTATTTTAATACATAAATGCGAACAACAAGAATTATTAGTCTTATTCATATGTGATAAATGATAATTTAGCTACTTTTCATTAATGTTATTTTTCATAAATGTACATGTTCATTTATGAACGTTGAAATTTTATAAAATTTCTCATAAATAAACGTAAAAAAATTTTCTACCTACGATCGCAATTTACCGTAAAAACATATGGGTACATATTAACTTAAAATACAATATTGCAATATATTCTAAAAGAAATAAAAAAAACATTTTTTTTTCTGATACGCCGACAATTGCGCATTATCAAATATGTGCGTTTATGTACGCGAATGCTTATGCTTAACGCACATATTTTTACGACCTTTTCATTTATGAAAAATTATCAAAATTGTAAATATTCAAAAATGAACACTTGTGTGTTTCTCATTTTTTCACTTATGGATAGACCCCTTTCACACAGACAAATTTTACTTTGCAAAGTTTTGATTTTATGTGAGAGCGAGGGAGAAAGCATGATTGAGAGTACAGACTTTGATATACTCGCAAAGTTGCTTTGTTTTTCTTTCGTCGCTTATACACAGTTGTACTTATACACACAGATTGCATAAAGCACCAAGTGACTAAAACAAAATTTGTAAAATAAAACTTTTTGTGTTTGAACACCAAAGAAAGTTTAAAAGAAAATTAAAAAAACTTTGTCAAAGTAAAATTTGTCTGTGTGAAAGGGGTCATAGAAAGAAAAAGAATAAATCGTCGCATTCACAAATGAGAAAACACAAAATATATTGTAGTCTCTCACACATGTATGAGAAGAAGCGGCTAAAAAATGAAATGTACATATTCATACATGTATGAACAGTGAGTGAATACTTCACTACTCTGTTAAAAACACAAGTGTGAACTTAGTATAAGGAAAAACAATGTGCTGAGAAAACAAAAGTTGAGCTAAATGAAAAATTAAATCCGATAAATTCAAAATAACAAATGTTGAAAATAGACAAAACGGTGAGTTAGTTATTCACAGCGCAAATATAGAAGAAGAAGAAGAAAAAAATTGAAGAGGCAATACAAAATAATATTAGTAAAAACTATAAGATAAAGGTTCCAAAACAAAGTGAAATGCAAATCATAATTTCGGACATAAATTTTAAATTAACAGAAAAAGAATTATTAGAAAAGTTAAAAAAACAGAATAAGATAATGAATAATTGTGAACTAGAAGTTATAAAATTTTTGAAACAAAAAGGTATAGCAAAACAATATTTAATGCTGAACTAAAAGTTGACATTGAATCGTATCAAAAATTGTGGCATGTCAAAGACTAAATATTGGATGGGAAAGATGTAGCGTGTTTGACGGTACAAATATAATACGATGTTGTAAATGCCAAGGTTACAACCATAAATCATCGGATTGTAAAAACGAGGAAATATGTTACAAATGTCATGGTAATCACAAAAGTAAAGAATGTAAAAAAGAAATGATAAATAAATGTATTAATTGTATTAAAGAAAATAGAAGATTAAACTAAGGGCTTGATGAAAACCATTGAACTATTAGCAGAGATTGTCCAGTATATTAAAGTAAGCTAAGTTTAAAAAAGAAAAGAATAGGTTTAACAGCTTAACAATCACAGAACATACATGGTGTATATACAAACATTCAAGAACTCTTAAATAACTTCAACCAACTGGAAATTTTAGCAGAAACGGCCCAACTAGATTTTATAATGTTATCGGAAACCCATCAAGCAGAAGAAATTGATGAAATGAACGTCTGCTACGCTGCACTATCAAATTCGGCGAAAACTGTTGGAGTGATATTATGTTCAATAAAAACATGGTAAAGAAATAAAATAAAAGAACTAGTGATCGACTTAAAATACTGGATTACCGCACATATGGCAAAGAGAAAAAATATAGCATTGATAATAGTTATGGTATATAGATCCCCAAGCAGCTCAAAAGCAGAATTCTGTGACAACAACAGGTGGTTTAATAATGAACTTAGGCTGCTAAAAAGAGAAAAAATTAATAAATATCAAAAAGCCATTATTGAAAACACTGCTGCAGAATGACATAATTATAAAACAATAAGAAATTATTATAAAGTAAATTTTGAAAAAAAAAAAACAGTATTATATAAATAATAATATAACAAACTCGAGCAATCAAGAAGAAATAGTTATAAGGAAACCCAGAAAGTCTGTGATATATAATGAAATAGAATACAATAATGATTTAGAAATAGCCGAAAATTTCAATAATTATTTTGTTAATAGTATTAAAGAAATAAGAAACTCAATTGAACATGTGCAATATAAAAATAACATACCTGTGATACATAATAAATGTAAACTCCGTGCAATATCGATAATAGAATGAAAAGAAATATGTAAAAACATTAAGAATAAACCTGACTACAAAAGAATATCAAGAAATATTATATTGGATAACTGAGACGTAATCGGCAATGTCTTAATTATTAATATTATAAATACGTCTTTAGCAACCGGAGTTTTTCGGGAAAACTGGAAAGAATCAATAATTACGCCTATTGAAAAAGTTAAGAATACCGCTATATGTGAGGAATATCGGCCGATCAATACTTTAAAAACATTTGAAAAAATTATTGAAAAAGTAGTAAAAAATCAACTAGAAATCTGTTTAGAACAAAATAATTAACTATCAAAGTACCAACCTAGCTTTAGAAAAAAATAAATAAATGGAAATACAAAAAGCGTGCGTTCGAAAACATAGAGACATTCTAATAAAAAACTTATGTATGTATGGAATTCAAGGCAAGGAATTAAGATGGTTTCAATTATATTTAAATAATCGTACACAAATTACCAAAGTCAACAATGTAGAATCAGGTAAAATAAAAAATGACTACGGAGTGTCTCAAGGCTTAGTTTTAGGAGCTCTATTATTTCTCATATATATCAATGATATGGAAAATGTGTTAAAAAAAATTTGAAATGGTTTTATACGCAGACGATACAATGATATTTACCGAAAAAGAAACAGAACATAGTTGCTACGAGAACCTATCAAATGATATCAATAATATAAATAAATGGTTAAAGATGAACAAATTAAAATTAAATGAAAATAAAACAAAAATAATGGAAATAAATATGAACACAAATATACAATTCAAGATAAACAATCTATCTATATATATATATAAAAATGAAATGGTCCACGTATGTAATGAGTTGGCGTGAGAACGGCTGGAGCGATTTGGCTGATTTTTGTTTTATTCGATTTGAAATTTTCAGTAGATGTTTTGTATGAAAAAAAAATTATAAAATTTTCCGGAAAACTTAGAAAATTCATTTATTAATTCTCTTCTGTTGTTGTTGTGAACACAAATAAGTTATTTACGACTCAACATGTTCGTTCGAACTGGTTTGATGAAGCTTATGGTTGTTTGTATGCTAATGAGTTTGTATACGTGCAAACACACGTATACATTCTTAGCATACGCTAAAAAACCCCGTAGATCAAATTTAAAGAAAAAACACAAAACAAAAAGAACACAAAATAAAAGACCAAATAAAGAGAGGCAACATCTTTAACTTCGGCGAAACCAAACATTGTTCTAACATGTCAACAGTCAAAAGTGTATTTTTATGTTTAAAGATTTTTTTAATTCTATACATAGCTGCCAGATTTTTTAAAGATAATACCGTCACAATTTTGGGAAAAAAATCTTACTTCAAATAAAATTCGCAATAAAATTACATGTACATATCTATGTAAATAAATTGCATGTTTTTCAATAAAGTTCAAATTCTTTGGTGAATTTCTTTTCAATTTAGTAAAATATCCATTTTAAGTTTCATTTTTAAAATTTTTGTCCTAAAACTGTATAAATTTATACCATAAAAATATAATTACATATATAAAAAATTGAATTACATGATACGTTTTCAATAACTATACTTTATTTCGAAGCAATTTTTCTTCGGATGAGAAAATTTAAAGAGCAATTCGAAGAACTAAAGTTTTTAATACACTCGACGTACATGAGCTTTTTATATACTATGTACTAAACCAGATTAGTGAAAACATAAATAAATCTCTTTTACTTCTCAATTTTTTTTACTTAGCCTACGTTTAAACTTTATAAATACCTAACAGTGCTCAGTGATTTAATTTAGTCGTGTTGCTTTAAAATTTTTCGCACGATTTGATTCATATAATTTTAAAATTCATAGTTTTTATAAAAGAAAAAAACCTTAAAATATTGGATAGTGAGGGTTTAAAAATATTAAGTTACAACATTTCTTAAAATTTAAATGATTATATATATATATATTATTATTATATATATATATATATATATATATATATATATATATGCATACCGCATAGTTTGGGAACACAAAAAATATGTACTTTTTTTGAGATAATTATGCAGAATTCATAGAAATTGATTTATATATCCCGATATTTTTTCACTGAAACCTCTTCACATCGGTTCAACGGCACTTCTTATATCTAACGCATATTTTGAGGACACTTTTTTAGCTTGCGCATATTATGAGGACATGTCCCCATTCTATACGCTATATGGAAACAAAAATTTATTGCCAGATGTTTTGTACATTTTACAAATTTTTGTTGCCGCCGTCACTTTTTTCTGTGAGGATCGTATGTATTTGTTCAGTAATGCCAACATGTTTTATATAAAAATCATAGCGATTATGAAATCTAAAAAATATCTAGAATAGTTTTTTATTTTATTATGAAATAATGGTTATAGTTTACTCTGTACATTTTTGCTTTTTTCACTTTAATTAAATAAAATGATAATAATGTGGCATAGAAGGTTTTTCTCGAAAACTATCATTTAATTATTACTATGCCTTTAAAATATTTACGAAGCGTACTTCAATTCGAAAAAAATTAACGAACCATAAAACAGCTCGCAAAATATTAGCAAACCATAATATTTTTTATTATGTTCTGTGAAAAATGTGAATATTCTATTCGCAAAATATTAGAAAATCATAATATTTTTTATTATATTCTGTGAAAAATATGAATATTCTATTCGCCAGATATACGCGAATCATAATATTTTTTATTATATTATGTAAAAAATGTAAATATTCTAAACGGTGTATCCTAATTCAGCTTAATTAAAATATCGTCATTCAATGATTTTAATGAAATGTATCACAAGAAAATCGATGGCTAAGAATATGAAAAAACAATATATTCAACCGGTAACAAGCAATTCAATTATTAATTTTTTAATCGCCGCAATAACATTCCTTATTTTTGTTGATAAAGCTTGAACTGATTATACTGTATTTCCAAATTACCAAACAAACGAGTGTTTATGTAAAAAAGTAGTATAGTGTACTTAATCGCAATATTCATATATACGGTACCAATAATCTGATATTTGTTCTTAAAAATGGGTTTTTACCAATGGGTTTTTACCAACTTTTTAAAATATCTTTAAGGCTAGTAGTTTATGATGGTTACATTATCAATAACTTTTGAAATGCTATTACTTTAGCTGTGATAAAGAAAAGGTAAATGTTCAAGTTTTGGGCGAAAAGGGATTCCAAAATACCTCTAACTATTTTCTAACACTGATATACCTATACAGTTATAACGATAGCATTAAAATAAGTTTAGATTTGGCCTACTAATATATATTTAAAACAATGAAAACATTCTTGTTTCCACATTAAAAAGTTATATAATTGGAACTGAATGGCAGAAAATACCAATTCTTATATTAAAATGATTTTAATTTATATTGTTTGCACAAAAAAATTTCAAAATCGACGTAACGGCTCTTATGTAAGCCATAAACTATGCGATCTGCTGGTAATCAAGTGAGGGTTTTGCGCACAAATTGAACAACTTACGTACAATCACACACAGTACAACTTTATTTTATAAAAAAGTTATTGAAGCAAAGATATTGTCGAATATCATTGCAAATGTCTGTTTTTATAATATTTATTTCTGTAGTTCCAGAATTCTGGCATCCATTTGTAAAACTCTATAAAAGTATGCATTTCATCTGAATTTCACATTTTTATTAATATATTTTTTCTTTATACATATTAATGTGTAAATGATTTTTGCACTGTGTTTTGTTATAAATTTAGTTACAATTTTCCTTCATTGCGTTAATAAAAAGCAATTTTTGATTTTAAAAAAGTGAATAAAACAAATTTAAAAACAAAATTGATTTTGTAAACGCAAATAGTTTAAAGTAACAGCTTAGTGTATATATTAACAAGTGATTTATTAGCTATTTAAAATCACTTTTTAAATAAGTTGTCAACACTATTAGATCAGATCTGCAATCATGTGACAAACACTAATAGTACAAATGGCTTGTCTGCAAAGGTTATAATAAGGTATTTTTTCTACTACCCTCAGTGTTACCATTTAGTGCTTTATTCGTTCATATAAAGTTGATTTTTTCTAGTTGTTTGTATTCATTGGCCAACTCAGAGTTTTATTTGCTGATTTATTAACTTAAGCTAGTCACGCCTAATATATTTTGTGTCAATAAAAAACTTTTTATTTCACTTCTACCCAACGTTCAATATTTTGTTGACTTTCTCAAGGGCTTCGTCTATTTAAAAATTTAAATTTTATAAAACATCTACATATGTGTATAAGCTAAAAAAATATATATATTTTAATGGTTACATTACATTGGAAACTGGAATTCATTCTTATTTGTACAAATTAAATTATTATTATTATTGATTTATGCAAATATTGTTCCAAAGTTTTGAAAACTGTGAAAAATAACAACCTCTAAATATCTCGCTATAGAAATTTATTGCATCTTTTTTTTAATCTCAAAAACTTAAAGCACCATAGGCAACATTGACTGTTTTCGCTATTTGCAGAAATAACAGTCTTGTCAAATTAATTTTTAATATAAAGAAAGATCAGAAGCATTAAATTGTTGATTGATAGATATGCAGAAGAAAAATTATATTGACATTGTAACCGATATTTAAAATCTCATTGATCAAAACTTGTTAAATATATTACGTTAAAGATAGTTTAAATAAAATGCCACTATAAAAGAACGCATTTGATGTGAATCATACATTTTTATTAATGTATTTTTTCTTTATATGTATGCGCAATAGATTTTTGCGCTGTGTTTTGCTATGTTGTCATTATAAAAATAAAAGGCAATATAGAATAATGATGTGCGACATACCCACTACAGTTGCGCCCGAATAATACAGCTTCTAAAATAATTAAATTTTTCGATTTTTTGTACATCCAAAAACCAACATTATCTTACGACCTCACAAATATTTCAATCTGTTGAACAAACTTCTCAAGTCAACAGGTCGCAATATGTTTGGCTTGCATTATAATAACGTATCACCGATTCATAAATTTAGTTACGATTTTATATATTTCCTTCATTACGTTAATAAAAAACAATTTTTGATTTTAACAGCATTGATTTTGTGAAAACAAATAGTTCAATTAGAATAACAGCTTAGCGTAAATATAATCAATTGATTTTTTGGGTATTTGAAGACACTTTATAAATAAGTAAAAAGTTGTCAACACTATTAGATCAAATCTGCAAACATCTTACAAACACTAATAGTAAATATGCCTTGTCTACAAAGGTTAAAATAAGGGATGATTTCTACCATAGATAAATATTTCTACTATCATCAGTGTTACCATTGAGGGTTTTTTTTTTCGTTCAAATAAACAAAATTTCTTTTCTTCTTGAAAAATTATCTTAATTGTAAAGATATATTTTATGCATATTAACTGAACCAAATGACATTTGACAATCAAATACATTTTACTACATCGAATCATAAAACATGTACATATGTGTATAAGCTAAAAAATAAATATATTTTAATGGTTTCATTACATTGGAAATTGGGATTCATTCTTATGTGTACAAATTCAAATAATTTTATTGTTTATTTATGCGAATATTGTTACCACGTTTTAAAAAGTGTTAAAAATAACAACCTCTAAAGATCTCGCTATAGAAATGTATTGCATCTTTTTTTTCTCAATAAATTAAAGCACCATAGGCAACATTTGCTGTGTTCGCTATTTGCAGAAATAGCAGTCTTGTTAAATTAATTTTTAATATAAGGAAATGTCAGAAGAATTAACTTGTGTAGTAATAGATCTGCACTAGAAAAATAATATTGAACATGATAATCGATATTCAAAAACTCTTTGATCAAAAATTATTAAATTATTAGGTTAAAGATATTTTAGAGAAAATGCCACTAATAAGAATAAGTTCAGTTTACTCGAAGAGCTCAAAAGTAACTAGCTATCGCGTGTAAAATCAATTTTTAAGCAAAAAGTGTAAAATAAATAATTCTCTTACTTCATCTAATCACTAAAATTCAACAATTATTTATATTTATATAACATGTTTTGCTTAAAAATCGATTTAACACCAGATAAGAATTTTTTTTCAAGTTTAAGCTCTGCCAGTAAACTTAACTTAAACCAAGCGATTTCTTGCAATTTATATCCTCTGAGATTTGTCACATTAAATTTCGATTTTTTTAAACAATAAATAAAATTTAAGTTTGCCTACTATATATATTTTTTTATTTAATGAAGGTTTTATAACAAAATCGTAGAAGTTACTTCAAAAAACCTGCAATTATTTTATAGTCAAAGTGCATTCTAAAGTTTTATAAAGTTAAAGAACATGCATGTATCAATAGTTATAATGGACTCTTTGATTTTATACTTTGTAAGTATAATTAAAAATTTTTATTAACTTCTCATGTTTAAGGCATACAAATTAATTTTTTTAAATTTGATTCGTATAGTGTTTCCAAAAATATATTCTAAAATCAAACGATAAAATATGTTTCAAATATTTTGAAAGGTATAAAAGTCTGGTAAAATAGCTTGTATGCAAACAAGCTTTAGTGGGAGAAGATATTATTGGTGATAATATAGAGGGAGAATACTTGAATCCCCGCCAAAATGCGATTATGTAAAGGTTCTTTAGTAAGCGAAGCCGTTGTTGGTCGTACTGTAGAGCTAAATATCAATGGATTCGGCCAAAGGTCGGCAGAAAGCCAATGTTGGCCATAATATAAGGGAGTTGAAAGCGTACTTAGTACCGAATTTAATTTAAAAAATATGATTTCAAGTTCTTCCTAAAGTTCAGGGGCTGTTGCGAGTCACCCTCGCATAATTGATTAATTATTAAATGTCATCAAGTTTATGTAAGTTTATTATACTAATTATTGTTTCCTTTATTATATTATTGTTTATATTATTTACGATTGGTCAGCAAGTTCATTTAAATACATTGTACTACTTATATTATTGTTTATATTATTTATGATTGGTCAGCAAGTTCATTTAAATACATTGTACTACTTATATTATTGTTTATATTATTTATTATTGGTCAGCAAATTCATTTAAATACATTGTACTATTTATATTATTATTGTTTATATTATTTATTATTGTTGTTTTAAGTTTATCTTGGTTTATTGTTAATAGTATAAATAGTAGATAAGTTTTAGATTAAGCATGATTTGTGAATTATAACTGACAATAGTAGTTCGAACCCACAGCTCAATAGGAACTGTGAGACTCTAGGTAGGAATTAGATTATACGTAAATAAAGTAGCGGCCTGCGAATCCTACGGGACCCTCCAGGTTTGTTAGTAATTATAATTGTATAACCTTGCCTTTTATTTTCTAACCCTGCGAATCCTACGGGACCCTCCAGGGTTGCTAAATAGAAAGGTAGAATTCACACTTCATCAAGTTGGTATCCCAAAGAGGAAACACCAACATTTTTTGGCGCAGCCGGTAGGATCGGTAGGATGTTTGCCAACATTTTTGGCGCAGCCGGATGTTTGTATATTGGTTTGTTATCTAAGAAATACTCCAACATTTTTGGCGCAACCGGTTGGCGCGTATAAAATTAAATTTACGCATTTAGAATAACAGTCCTAACGTCTGACTGTATTTTTCTTTCGACAAAGTAGGAGCGAGTCAATAACGCCTAAATTCTAGCCACCTTTGACTTGCTGGAACTGTCGATTAGGGGAATAACGTCAAGACGGGACTTTCTTGAATACCGCGAGATTAAGTCAACATTTTGGCCCACCTTCAGTTTTTTGCGGAGTAGTCTCTTACATGATAGACTAATATATAAACAAGAACTAAAGCATTGCATTCATACATACATATGTATGTATGCTTATGCAAGCGTCAGTTTTCATAGTTTTCAAAGTAACATTAACAGGGAAAAATTGTTTTTTTTTATAGTTTATTTAAATCAGTGAGCAAGAAAGACGCAGGGATGTCTCTAAAACTGATGGTAAGAGAATATAATTTTTATTTTAATGAAGAATCCTCAGGCTAAAACGGACGAACTTATAGAAAAACTTAGTACATTTAGTAGACAGTTTACAAGTGCTCGCCTGGACAGAACTTAGACATTTGAATTCAGACAAAACATTTACAAAACATTCACAAGTCAAGATCACCAACTCCTTCATTAAGTGAAGAGATAAAAGGCGCTGGAGTACCCGCCATAACAGTATCACATAGTCATCAACAAAACATAGAACTATCGGAAGACGAGGCTCAGCATTGGAATTGTTAAAAGAAGTCAAAACCGTGATTACTAACGCTAGAAAAGCAGGAAGCAGAGGCTACACGGCGGAAACGAAGGCTAAAAAGTTAGGCGATTTGGAACGCGTTGAGGAAAAATTCAGCGAGCTGGAAGGTATCAACGACAATTTAATAGCAGAATTTAATAGCCTGATACCTGTGGCACAGGAAATTTTGGAAAGAAGATCACCAACGCCCAGACAAGTAGAAAACACAGAAGCCAGAATGCCGGCCTTATCAGAAATTACAAAGATTGTAAATAACACAGTGCCCACATTCTTTGGCACCGAAGGACCGGATTTATCCCCTGAAGTTTGTAGATTCATACAAGGATGTAGGATGGTGGAAAGCGAACTACTGGTGCAGCCAAACGCTGACCTAGTGCAAAAGGTCGTAGAATGTTTGAAATTACGTCTGTTGGGATCGGCATACTCCAGAATAGCAGAGCTCAAGTTCGGGTCAGTAGATGCCTTTTGTAACCATATAAAGAAGCTCTATTTGAGGAAGAAAAATTTAGAGCAGATCAGAGAGCAGATACTAAACTGTAGACAAAGCGTAAAAGAATCCGCAAGCAAGTTCGGCAACCGCCTGCAAATCTTATTGAACGAAGCGATAAATGCAGCTGAAAGTGAGTGGCCGGAGGTAAACAGCAGAAATACTATAGTGAAGGATTTCAAACGAGTAGCCGTGAGATCGTTCATTAGAGGGCTAAGAGACCAAGCCCTCAAATCAAGATTTATTGACAGAGAAACGGAAGAACTGGAATCCCTATTAGAGGTTGTTGAAAATGCGGAAGATTTATTTGGGGAACCTCTATACAATCTCAATACAATAACAATGGACGTTCCATGTGGTTTCTGTAACATACAGGGCCACGAATGGAATAGTTGTAAGAAAAGATTGAACACCCCATACTGTGTTCAATGCGGAAGATATGGGCATGAGGTCGGCCCACTATGCAACAATAGCCCAAGCAAGCAAAAAACTTGTGGGTATTGTAAAAACAGGGGACATAACTTCGACAACTGTCGGAAACGACTAAGTTCAGTGTACTGTGGAATATGCAGGATAAGAGGGCATATGGAGAATTCATTCTGTCAACAACAAAGAATTAGAGCCACTCAAAGCCAATGGAATAACAGACAACTGGTAAACAATCTGAGGACACCAGATAGAAGTTACGGAAATAGCAATAACACAGAGGGTAGACGTAACGGAAATAATGGGACAACCATCAGAAACGTCACACCTCCACTCTGCTTTAAGTGTAATCAGCTAGGACATTTTGCACGAGACTGCCAGAATTATCAGACCCCTCCAAGGAAAACAGAAAACTGCATCAACGGGCATACAAAGAATAATATCCAGAATACGGGGAGGTATCAAGGAAATAGCAACAGCAGCAGAATGCAAGGAAATAATCAGGGAAACGAAATACGGCCCAGTTACAGCCAATAACTGGGGAACCACAAATGGGAGAAGGACTAACTTGGCACAAACAATTTAAAAGCACGGAATATAGTAAACAACTGGGAATGGGAAACACAAAGGAGTTTAATAAGAAAGAAACAGAGGCCACATACATAAGGAAAAAGAGAGAACAATTAAATACTGAGCGGAATAAAATCAATATGGTAAATGAAAAAGACTCAGAAGAAGAGTCAGAAGCTGAAGAAGCAAGAGAAATAGTACACAAAGCGGTGGTGCACAGAAGAAAGCAGGAAAATTTATATAAGAATCAGAAATCAAAAGGCGCAGAGGATAATCAAGAATTGAAGCTTAATAAAGAGCAACAAGATATGATGTGCAGTGACATTGACAATAGAGTCAAGAAGTCCCCAGGCAACGTAGATACAATTTTCACTAAAACGCTTTAAGAGAGCCAAGGAGAGAAAACCAAATGCGTTTGCAGAAACTGGAGCAAATTCTATACTAGAAGTTGAACAAGTCGTGAGTGCTCTTGAAAAAGGAGAAGCACAGAAAGAAAATTCTCTTGAACCTTACCGAGCATTTCATAGGCAAAATGTATCGGTAAACATGGATGATCCAGGGTTCAAGTCACAAGGACTTGGGAAAAAGTGGTCACAAAAAAGTTGCGAGGAAACCCCCTATCAGAATCCTAGTAATAAGTCTCATATGAAAGACAATACGGATTTTGGGGTAGTTCTGGGAACCATACCACTAAAAGTCAACACCAGTAGCGGAGATAACCGATCATCAGATAGGTTGGACGCAGTGTTCATCACGCTTAATTGCCACGAGGCTAAGACAGGTAAGCTGATCCTGCTCGTGGATACTGGGGCAGATTCCAGTATATTGAAGAAAGAAGCAATGAATTCATCTTCGATCAAGAGTACGGGGGAAAGAGGAAAATTATCAGGCGCTTTTGGAGGCTGTGCAGCAACATTAGGCACAGTAACAGTAAATATGGGAGAAAATTTTTTACCATGGACTTTTCATGTGGTAGGCGAAGGTAGCAGCCTACCCGCGGACGGAATTCTGGGAAGAAACAACATTTAGGGCAAAAGCATAATAAACTCCAATACACAAACCCTGAAAATTCTAGAAAACAGGCAAGTAGTAAAAACGTTCCCATTACACGCTGAGGGAGCGAGCGCGGAGGCAACAAACCGCAAAAATTACTTGATAAAAAAGAGAGCAATCACGATGACGCCAATATTTTTAAAAACGAGGGAAGCACAGTAGTGGTACACAAACAACAGCTGTACCCAGGTGTTTATATCGGGAATACTATAGTGGACACTCATAACGGAAGTGCGGTAGTACCCATATTAAACATAACCGAAGAGGATGTATCGATGGAAACAGACCTCAAGGTACAATTTTCAAGGCTAGATGGCTATAAAGAAATTAAGAATACAGAAATAAAGGAAAACCCTGCTTCAAATAAGGAAGAACGAATAAGGGACCTAAAGGAAATAATGAGAGGAAAAAATTGGAATGAAGAAGAACGGGCCTCAATGAACAGAATGTGCGAACAATACCAGGATGTATTCATGCTACTAATTGACAAGCTACCTTATACAAAACTAATAAAACATAAAATACCAACAAAGTATGACCAGCCACCTATTAATCAAAAACAGTACAGATTGCCACATGTACATAGGGACGAAATTAACAAGCAAGTATCGGAATTATTACAAGAGGGCGTTATTAGCCCCAGCATATCGCCGTGGAATTCACCACTAATGTTGGTACCCAAAAAATCACAAGACGGCCAGAAAAAGTTTAGAATGGTAGTGGATTTCTGAAAACTGAACGAAGCTACAATCAAGCAAGTTTTCCCTATTCCAAGGATTGACGAAATTCTGGATCAACTGGGGAACAGCAGATATTTTACCACATTGGATTTGGCTAGTGGATATCATCAGGTGCTACTGGATGAGAAGGATAAAGAAAAAACGGCCTTTAGCACTGACAAGGGTCATTTCGAATTTAACAGAATGCCGTTCGGGCTGACGGGAGCTCCAGCAACTTTCCAGAGGGTAATGAACTCAATATTAACGGGTCTTCAGGGTTTGGACTGTTTTGTCTATCTCGATGACATAGTCATCTATGGAAGAACTGTGGCGGACCATGAAAAAAAAATCGTTAATGTTTTATCCCGCCTACGTGAAAACGGGCTAAAGTTGAACACTAAGAAGTGCCAGTTCTTGAGAAGAGAGATTGTTTATCTAGGGCACAAGTGCTCAGAGAAAGGAGCGCTCCCAGACCCTGCAAAAGTAGAGAGCGTTAGAAATCTGAAGGCCCCTAGGAGTATAAAACAGGTCCAGGCTCTACTAGGACTAATTAACTATTACCGGAAGTTCGTCAAAGATATGGCGAAGCTGGCCGCACCCATAACTAGTCTCTTGAAAAAGAACAGCAAGTTTATTTGGACACCGGAGTGTCAGAAAGCCCTAGACACGTTGAAGGAGAAAATTTCTAGCCCCCCAATTCTCGTTTATCCAGATTTTTCACAACCATTTCGGGTAACTACGGATGCCAGCAACGAGGCACTAGGAGCGGTATTGTCACAGGAGAGGGATGGTAAGGATCACCCCATTGCGTTCATTAGCCGAACCCTAAGCGACACCGAGAAAAGGTATTCAACCATTGAGAAAGAAATGTTGGGAGTAGCATGGGCTACCCACACGTTCCGCCCATATCTATTGGGACGACGTTTTACGGTGTTCACCGACCATCAACCGCTCAAGGGCATATCCAACCTCAAGGACCAAACCTCCAGACTGGCGCGGTTTCGACATAAGCTATCGGAATATAATTTCGACATTGTATATAACCGATAAAAAAGACATTCGAGAGGTCCTGAGAAGTTTCCATGACGCTCCATTAGGCGGGCATCAGGGAGCGAGGAAAACTTATGCCCGAATAAGAAAACAGTATAAGTGGCAAGGCATGCAGAAAGAAATAAAAAACTACATCAGAAAATGTCCTAAATGTCAAAAGAATAAAAGCGGGCCTCTAAACAGGGAACCAATGATGCTGACCGATACTGCTAGGAGACCATTTGAAAAAGTCTATATGGATATGGTTGGACCCCTACCGACCACCTCCATGGGGAACAAATATATCCTGACGTTCCAGGATGACTTATCAAAGTTTTTTATTTGTGCACCCATGCCAGACGCAGAGGCAGAAACAGTGGCAAGGGTCTTTTATAATGAGATCATCACCAAATATGGTATACCAACAAAACTAGTGACTGATAATGGAACAAATTTTACATCAAAATTGTTCGGAAGTGTGTGCAAACTTTTACGAGTAAAAAAGCAGCATATCACTCCCTACCATCCTCAGGCTAATGGGTCATTAGAACGAAGCCATCGACCCTTAGCGGAGTATCTGAGAAGTTTTGCGAAAGAGGACGGGTCTAACTGGGATCAATGGTTGGCCCCAGCCATGCATGTGCATAACCACACAGAACATGCATCTACGCTGCAGACCCCGTTTAGGGTACTCTACGGGTTTGACATCCCACTACCGGCAAACCTTAAGAGAAGTACCCCCCTCTACAACCACTACGACTATTCCAAAGTACTGAGGTATCAAGTTCAAAAGGCCTATGAATTAGCTCGCCGGGCGCAGATGAATGCCAAAATCACCGCCAAGAACCGGTACGACAAACATACTGCAGCCAGCACCATGGAAATTGGAGATAAAGTTCTTGTAAAGAACCAACTAAGGAAAAATAAATTATCCCCACTGTGGTTGGGGCCCTACGAAGTAACAGGCTTACCAACACCGGTGAACGTAAAAATCATGATAAAGGGAAGAGAAAAAACCCTACACCGGAATTTGGTTAAGACCTATAGAGATGGATCGAGGCCCAACGACAACGTTAAGGAGAAATAAAAAAAGTAGATAACTATAAATACACCAACATTTTGGCGCAGCCAAATTTGTCATAAGACACTTATAATGAATTAAAATGTAAATTAAAATAATTAGAAAATATGTTTCTTTTTTATATAAATGTTCAAGAAATTAAATAAGTAAAAATGTTTTATAGTAAAAAGAAAACTAAAAAATTGAGATTTGAAAACTAAAATTTAATAGCAAATAAGTAGACAATTGAATAATAGATAAAATGAAAAGCGCTCAAAAATTTAAATATAAAATAAAAAAAAAAAAAAAAAAAAAAATTTAAAAATTTAAGTTTTAAGCTAAATTAAATTAATCGAATTTTGAAAGGGGGGAGGGATGTTGCGAGTCACCCTCGCATAATTGATTAATTATTAATTGTCATCAAGTTTATGTAAGTTTATTATACTAATTATTGTTTCCTTTATTATATTATTGTTTATATTATTTACGATTGGTCAGCAAGTTCATTTAAATACATTGTACTACTTATATTATTGTTTATATTATTTATGATTGGTCAGCAAGTTCATTTAAATACATTGTACTACTTATATTATTGTTTATATTATTTATTATTGGTCAGCAAATTCATTTAAATACATTGTACTATTTATATTATTATTGTTTATATTATTTATTATTGTTGTTTTAAGTTTATCTTGGTTTATTGTTAATAGTATAAATAGTAGATAAGTTTTAGATTAAGCATGATTTGTGAATTATAACTGACAATAGTAGTTCGAACCCACAGCTCAATAGGAACTGTGAGACTCTAGGTAGGAATTAGATTATACGTAAATAAAGTAGCGGCCTGCGAATCCTACGGGACCCTCCAGGTTTGTTAGTAATTATAATTGTATAACCTTGCCTTTTATTTTCTAACCCTGCGAATCCTACGGGACCCTCCAGGGTTGCTAAATAGAAAGGTAGAATTCACACTTCATCAAGTTGGTATCCCAAAGAGGAAACACCAACATTTTTTGGCGCAGCCGGTAGGATCGGTAGGATGTTTGCCAACATTTTTGGCGCAGCCGGATGTTTGTATATTGGTTTGTTATCTAAGAAATACTCCAACATTTTTGGCGCAACCGGTTGGCGCGTATAAAATTAAATTTACGCATTTAGAATAACAGTCCTAACGTCTGACTGTATTTTTCTTTCGACAAAGTAGGAGCGAGTCAATAACGCCTAAATTCTAGCCACCTTTGACTTGCTGGAACTGTCGATTAGGGGAATAACGTCAAGACGGGACTTTCTTGAATACCGCGAGATTAAGTCAACATTTTGGCCCACCTTCAGTTTTTTGCGGAGTAGTCTCTTACATGATAGACTAATATATAAACAAGAACTAAAGCATTGCATTCATACATACATATGTATGTATGCTTATGCAAGCGTCAGTTTTCATAGTTTTCAAAGTAACATTAACAGGGAAAAATTGTTTTTTTTTATAGTTTATTTAAATCAGTGAGCAAGAAAGACGCAGGGATGTCTCTAAAACTGATGGTAAGAGAATATAATTTTTATTTTAATGAAGAATCCTCAGGCTAAAACGGACGAACTTATAGAAAAACTTAGTACATTTAGTAGACAGTTTACAAGTGCTCGCCTGGACAGAACTTAGACATTTGAATTCAGACAAAACATTTACAAAACATTCACAAGTCAAGATCACCAACTCCTTCATTAAGTGAAGAGATAAAAGGCGCTGGAGTACCCGCCATAACAGTATCACATAGTCATCAACAAAACATAGAACTATCGGAAGACGAGGCTCAGCATTGGAATTGTTAAAAGAAGTCAAAACCGTGATTACTAACGCTAGAAAAGCAGGAAGCAGAGGCTACACGGCGGAAACGAAGGCTAAAAAGTTAGGCGATTTGGAACGCGTTGAGGAAAAATTCAGCGAGCTGGAAGGTATCAACGACAATTTAATAGCAGAATTTAATAGCCTGATACCTGTGGCACAGGAAATTTTGGAAAGAAGATCACCAACGCCCAGACAAGTAGAAAACACAGAAGCCAGAATGCCGGCCTTATCAGAAATTACAAAGATTGTAAATAACACAGTGCCCACATTCTTTGGCACCGAAGGACCGGATTTATCCCCTGAAGTTTGTAGATTCATACAAGGATGTAGGATGGTGGAAAGCGAACTACTGGTGCAGCCAAACGCTGACCTAGTGCAAAAGGTCGTAGAATGTTTGAAATTACGTCTGTTGGGATCGGCATACTCCAGAATAGCAGAGCTCAAGTTCGGGTCAGTAGATGCCTTTTGTAACCATATAAAGAAGCTCTATTTGAGGAAGAAAAATTTAGAGCAGATCAGAGAGCAGATACTAAACTGTAGACAAAGCGTAAAAGAATCCGCAAGCAAGTTCGGCAACCGCCTGCAAATCTTATTGAACGAAGCGATAAATGCAGCTGAAAGTGAGTGGCCGGAGGTAAACAGCAGAAATACTATAGTGAAGGATTTCAAACGAGTAGCCGTGAGATCGTTCATTAGAGGGCTAAGAGACCAAGCCCTCAAATCAAGATTTATTGACAGAGAAACGGAAGAACTGGAATCCCTATTAGAGGTTGTTGAAAATGCGGAAGATTTATTTGGGGAACCTCTATACAATCTCAATACAATAACAATGGACGTTCCATGTGGTTTCTGTAACATACAGGGCCACGAATGGAATAGTTGTAAGAAAAGATTGAACACCCCATACTGTGTTCAATGCGGAAGATATGGGCATGAGGTCGGCCCACTATGCAACAATAGCCCAAGCAAGCAAAAAACTTGTGGGTATTGTAAAAACAGGGGACATAACTTCGACAACTGTCGGAAACGACTAAGTTCAGTGTACTGTGGAATATGCAGGATAAGAGGGCATATGGAGAATTCATTCTGTCAACAACAAAGAATTAGAGCCACTCAAAGCCAATGGAATAACAGACAACTGGTAAACAATCTGAGGACACCAGATAGAAGTTACGGAAATAGCAATAACACAGAGGGTAGACGTAACGGAAATAATGGGACAACCATCAGAAACGTCACACCTCCACTCTGCTTTAAGTGTAATCAGCTAGGACATTTTGCACGAGACTGCCAGAATTATCAGACCCCTCCAAGGAAAACAGAAAACTGCATCAACGGGCATACAAAGAATAATATCCAGAATACGGGGAGGTATCAAGGAAATAGCAACAGCAGCAGAATGCAAGGAAATAATCAGGGAAACGAAATACGGCCCAGTTACAGCCAATAACTGGGGAACCACAAATGGGAGAAGGACTAACTTGGCACAAACAATTTAAAAGCACGGAATATAGTAAACAACTGGGAATGGGAAACACAAAGGAGTTTAATAAGAAAGAAACAGAGGCCACATACATAAGGAAAAAGAGAGAACAATTAAATACTGAGCGGAATAAAATCAATATGGTAAATGAAAAAGACTCAGAAGAAGAGTCAGAAGCTGAAGAAGCAAGAGAAATAGTACACAAAGCGGTGGTGCACAGAAGAAAGCAGGAAAATTTATATAAGAATCAGAAATCAAAAGGCGCAGAGGATAATCAAGAATTGAAGCTTAATAAAGAGCAACAAGATATGATGTGCAGTGACATTGACAATAGAGTCAAGAAGTCCCCAGGCAACGTAGATACAATTTTCACTAAAACGCTTTAAGAGAGCCAAGGAGAGAAAACCAAATGCGTTTGCAGAAACTGGAGCAAATTCTATACTAGAAGTTGAACAAGTCGTGAGTGCTCTTGAAAAAGGAGAAGCACAGAAAGAAAATTCTCTTGAACCTTACCGAGCATTTCATAGGCAAAATGTATCGGTAAACATGGATGATCCAGGGTTCAAGTCACAAGGACTTGGGAAAAAGTGGTCACAAAAAAGTTGCGAGGAAACCCCCTATCAGAATCCTAGTAATAAGTCTCATATGAAAGACAATACGGATTTTGGGGTAGTTCTGGGAACCATACCACTAAAAGTCAACACCAGTAGCGGAGATAACCGATCATCAGATAGGTTGGACGCAGTGTTCATCACGCTTAATTGCCACGAGGCTAAGACAGGTAAGCTGATCCTGCTCGTGGATACTGGGGCAGATTCCAGTATATTGAAGAAAGAAGCAATGAATTCATCTTCGATCAAGAGTACGGGGGAAAGAGGAAAATTATCAGGCGCTTTTGGAGGCTGTGCAGCAACATTAGGCACAGTAACAGTAAATATGGGAGAAAATTTTTTACCATGGACTTTTCATGTGGTAGGCGAAGGTAGCAGCCTACCCGCGGACGGAATTCTGGGAAGAAACAACATTTAGGGCAAAAGCATAATAAACTCCAATACACAAACCCTGAAAATTCTAGAAAACAGGCAAGTAGTAAAAACGTTCCCATTACACGCTGAGGGAGCGAGCGCGGAGGCAACAAACCGCAAAAATTACTTGATAAAAAAGAGAGCAATCACGATGACGCCAATATTTTTAAAAACGAGGGAAGCACAGTAGTGGTACACAAACAACAGCTGTACCCAGGTGTTTATATCGGGAATACTATAGTGGACACTCATAACGGAAGTGCGGTAGTACCCATATTAAACATAACCGAAGAGGATGTATCGATGGAAACAGACCTCAAGGTACAATTTTCAAGGCTAGATGGCTATAAAGAAATTAAGAATACAGAAATAAAGGAAAACCCTGCTTCAAATAAGGAAGAACGAATAAGGGACCTAAAGGAAATAATGAGAGGAAAAAATTGGAATGAAGAAGAACGGGCCTCAATGAACAGAATGTGCGAACAATACCAGGATGTATTCATGCTACTAATTGACAAGCTACCTTATACAAAACTAATAAAACATAAAATACCAACAAAGTATGACCAGCCACCTATTAATCAAAAACAGTACAGATTGCCACATGTACATAGGGACGAAATTAACAAGCAAGTATCGGAATTATTACAAGAGGGCGTTATTAGCCCCAGCATATCGCCGTGGAATTCACCACTAATGTTGGTACCCAAAAAATCACAAGACGGCCAGAAAAAGTTTAGAATGGTAGTGGATTTCTGAAAACTGAACGAAGCTACAATCAAGCAAGTTTTCCCTATTCCAAGGATTGACGAAATTCTGGATCAACTGGGGAACAGCAGATATTTTACCACATTGGATTTGGCTAGTGGATATCATCAGGTGCTACTGGATGAGAAGGATAAAGAAAAAACGGCCTTTAGCACTGACAAGGGTCATTTCGAATTTAACAGAATGCCGTTCGGGCTGACGGGAGCTCCAGCAACTTTCCAGAGGGTAATGAACTCAATATTAACGGGTCTTCAGGGTTTGGACTGTTTTGTCTATCTCGATGACATAGTCATCTATGGAAGAACTGTGGCGGACCATGAAAAAAAAATCGTTAATGTTTTATCCCGCCTACGTGAAAACGGGCTAAAGTTGAACACTAAGAAGTGCCAGTTCTTGAGAAGAGAGATTGTTTATCTAGGGCACAAGTGCTCAGAGAAAGGAGCGCTCCCAGACCCTGCAAAAGTAGAGAGCGTTAGAAATCTGAAGGCCCCTAGGAGTATAAAACAGGTCCAGGCTCTACTAGGACTAATTAACTATTACCGGAAGTTCGTCAAAGATATGGCGAAGCTGGCCGCACCCATAACTAGTCTCTTGAAAAAGAACAGCAAGTTTATTTGGACACCGGAGTGTCAGAAAGCCCTAGACACGTTGAAGGAGAAAATTTCTAGCCCCCCAATTCTCGTTTATCCAGATTTTTCACAACCATTTCGGGTAACTACGGATGCCAGCAACGAGGCACTAGGAGCGGTATTGTCACAGGAGAGGGATGGTAAGGATCACCCCATTGCGTTCATTAGCCGAACCCTAAGCGACACCGAGAAAAGGTATTCAACCATTGAGAAAGAAATGTTGGGAGTAGCATGGGCTACCCACACGTTCCGCCCATATCTATTGGGACGACGTTTTACGGTGTTCACCGACCATCAACCGCTCAAGGGCATATCCAACCTCAAGGACCAAACCTCCAGACTGGCGCGGTTTCGACATAAGCTATCGGAATATAATTTCGACATTGTATATAACCGATAAAAAAGACATTCGAGAGGTCCTGAGAAGTTTCCATGACGCTCCATTAGGCGGGCATCAGGGAGCGAGGAAAACTTATGCCCGAATAAGAAAACAGTATAAGTGGCAAGGCATGCAGAAAGAAATAAAAAACTACATCAGAAAATGTCCTAAATGTCAAAAGAATAAAAGCGGGCCTCTAAACAGGGAACCAATGATGCTGACCGATACTGCTAGGAGACCATTTGAAAAAGTCTATATGGATATGGTTGGACCCCTA
Source organism: Trichopoda pennipes (assembly GCA_030448955.1). Taxonomy (NCBI): domain Eukaryota; kingdom Metazoa; phylum Arthropoda; class Insecta; order Diptera; family Tachinidae; genus Trichopoda; species Trichopoda pennipes. Next base: position 3,361,706 of record JASKUP010000004.1, on the reverse strand, counting down.
CCGACCACCTCCATGGGGAACAAATATATCCTGACGTTCCAGGATGACTTATCAAAGTTTTTTATTTGTGCACCCATGCCAGACGCAGAGGCAGAAACAGTGGCAAGGGTCTTTTATAATGAGATCATCACCAAATATGGTATACCAACAAAACTAGTGACTGATAATGGAACAAATTTTACATCAAAATTGTTCGGAAGTGTGTGCAAACTTTTACGAGTAAAAAAGCAGCATATCACTCCCTACCATCCTCAGGCTAATGGGTCATTAGAACGAAGCCATCGACCCTTAGCGGAGTATCTGAGAAGTTTTGCGAAAGAGGACGGGTCTAACTGGGATCAATGGTTGGCCCCAGCCATGCATGTGCATAACCACACAGAACATGCATCTACGCTGCAGACCCCGTTTAGGGTACTCTACGGGTTTGACATCCCACTACCGGCAAACCTTAAGAGAAGTACCCCCCTCTACAACCACTACGACTATTCCAAAGTACTGAGGTATCAAGTTCAAAAGGCCTATGAATTAGCTCGCCGGGCGCAGATGAATGCCAAAATCACCGCCAAGAACCGGTACGACAAACATACTGCAGCCAGCACCATGGAAATTGGAGATAAAGTTCTTGTAAAGAACCAACTAAGGAAAAATAAATTATCCCCACTGTGGTTGGGGCCCTACGAAGTAACAGGCTTACCAACACCGGTGAACGTAAAAATCATGATAAAGGGAAGAGAAAAAACCCTACACCGGAATTTGGTTAAGACCTATAGAGATGGATCGAGGCCCAACGACAACGTTAAGGAGAAATAAAAAAAGTAGATAACTATAAATACACCAACATTTTGGCGCAGCCAAATTTGTCATAAGACACTTATAATGAATTAAAATGTAAATTAAAATAATTAGAAAATATGTTTCTTTTTTATATAAATGTTCAAGAAATTAAATAAGTAAAAATGTTTTATAGTAAAAAGAAAACTAAAAAATTGAGATTTGAAAACTAAAATTTAATAGCAAATAAGTAGACAATTGAATAATAGATAAAATGAAAAGCGCTCAAAAATTTAAATATAAAATAAAAAAAAAAAAAAAAAAAAAAATTTAAAAATTTAAGTTTTAAGCTAAATTAAATTAATCGAATTTTGAAAGGGGGGAGGGATGTTGCGAGTCACCCTCGCATAATTGATTAATTATTAATTGTCATCAAGTTTATGTAAGTTTATTATACTAATTATTGTTTCCTTTATTATATTATTGTTTATATTATTTACGATTGGTCAGCAAGTTCATTTAAATACATTGTACTACTTATATTATTGTTTATATTATTTATGATTGGTCAGCAAGTTCATTTAAATACATTGTACTACTTATATTATTGTTTATATTATTTATTATTGGTCAGCAAATTCATTTAAATACATTGTACTATTTATATTATTATTGTTTATATTATTTATTATTGTTGTTTTAAGTTTATCTTGGTTTATTGTTAATAGTATAAATAGTAGATAAGTTTTAGATTAAGCATGATTTGTGAATTATAACTGACAATAGTAGTTCGAACCCACAGCTCAATAGGAACTGTGAGACTCTAGGTAGGAATTAGATTATACGTAAATAAAGTAGCGGCCTGCGAATCCTACGGGACCCTCCAGGTTTGTTAGTAATTATAATTGTATAACCTTGCCTTTTATTTTCTAACCCTGCGAATCCTACGGGACCCTCCAGGGTTGCTAAATAGAAAGGTAGAATTCACACTTCATCAAGTTGGTATCCCAAAGAGAAAACACCAACAGGGCTCATAACTTGAACATTTTAGATTGGCGCCAGTTTAATTACTCATCTTTTTTTTTCTTATTTTTAAATTTTTTATCACCCATTCTAGTATTTCCTTGTGATCGGTGAGCTACCGCTAAACTAGATATGTTCCAAGATTTTTATCTTAATTTTCCGGAGCTTTAATTTAGGTCGCATATACATATGTATGTATGTACGTAGTACATAGAAAATAAAACACAAGCGGCTATAGTATAAAGTATAAAACAAAAAACTCTGACGTTTTTAGTTTTGTTAGAAACTTTACATAATAATTTTGAAACGAATAAAATATATTTCTGCTTTTCAACAATCAAACATAATTTTTATTTTCCGCCTTTCCATAAACTAAACTGAAATATAAATTTTTGAAGACGTTGCTTTATATATTGTTAAACTTCTTTTTTCCTACTTTTGCTAATTTTCTTTTATGACAAGATAATATTTTTAATCGCTTTTTCTTAAAAAGTTTTTTGATATAAACCAAGTCAACAAAAGTTGAATATTAAAGAAGCTATATCCTTCATTAGCTAAAAATGAAAATTATTTAAAAATAAATAAGAGTGCTGCATTCTTATATACCCTTCACAATCAAGAACCTTTTAGAATTTAAAACAACGTTTTGTCATTCCAATTGTCTTCCCAAAAAATTTTTCACACGGTAATTCCCACTGATCCCAGGAAATATTGTTTTTGATATAATAAGTCTCCCTGAATAGTTTTTGAGATATATGAATTTCATTTTATAATTTATACTTTTTGTGTATGTTTCGAAAACTTATATGTTGATTTAATTACATATGCTAAAATTTTTCCTATAATTATATAAAAAAACCATCAATTAATAAAAGTAATAAAAAAGCTTCATCAAAAATGTGTTGCATTATTATAAAAATAATTTCATTCCGCAGAAAAACTCGCAGCTTTATTTTAACTATATAATAATATAACTTTTTTGTAAAGTGTAGTATGGCATCACAGTAGCAATACCTTATAAGTAAATTGCCTTGGCAAATGCAAAAGTGTGCATGTATTAGTGATAATTTGTCAATGAATTGCTATTGTGATGACAGCATTGTCCAATGTAAAAATGGGGTTTCCCTAAAGATGGCAATGATTTCAAAGCAAATCAATGCTATGGAGTTTAAAAAATAAATACAAATTTGAGAGATGCCAATTGTTTCAAAGATTTTAGGAGTTTTAAAAAAAGCACTGAATTTATTTCAGCCATGAATAAATTAAAGCCACAAAATAAAATTTAATAAGTAATTATCTACTATATAAATTTAAAGTTCGATCAATAATGAAGCGTTGTTTTAATATACATAGTTTAATATAGTTAATTTCCTTGTTAACTATTCAAATATTGATTGCCCTAAAGTTAGTTTAAATACACTTAATATATAAGTTTATTGTCTATATAAAGTAATTGAAATCGCAAACAATCAATAACTTAAAGTTGTTTTCAATTGTTACTGGAAGTAACGAGTAATAAAGGAAACTGATTCCTTATTTCTTTTTATTCATAATCAGTTTTAGATTAAATCAACATATTTTTGTTTTATAATATATATACTAAATAAATATTTGAGTTTAATATTTTATTTATAATATATGTTTCCGCATTTTCTAAACCTCGAAAATCATCTTCGAATAAGTAAAGAGATATCTGAAATTCAGAATATCATATCGATTTCTTTATATTTATTCCATTCCGAATACAGAATAGACACATAAGTTTTATTGAGTGGGATATTGGAATTGTTATATAAAATCTTGGAAAAAAAAGTTTTAAAGTCTCACTAAAAATATGTTTAGTAATAATATTTTTTAATATATAATAATATTTTTAACCGAATTTATGAAACGTTTGCTTTAAGAAAAAAAAAAAGAAAAAATGTATTTTATTTACTTATGTTTTTGGATATTAAATATGATATTAGTAGACAAGCTGAAATTTTTGCAAATGTGGGATTATGTTGCTTTAGTTAGCTAGACACGTGGTACTAAAATCATTGATAAAATCTTCTGGATGGTCTGCAAAAAACATAACTTTTATAAAAAAAAGGAAATAGTGCTAGCTTAGTTATGTCGTTTGACAAGAAAACAAATTTAAAAATTTACTCCAGGTTTTTATGTGTATATAAAATAAACAAATCACATAATAAATAATGCCGTTATATAGCATTAGTAACCTTTTATGTTGGCAGTAATTTATTGATTCCATAAATCAATTATCGTAAACTTTAGTGCTTTTTTCGAATTCACTGCAATTTTACTGAAGGGTACATCAGAATTAAGAAATCACAATGTATTTCTTAATTCTAAAACCAAGTCGACTTAAAACTTATTTGTTAATGGCAGATATTTTTTTAATGCAACCAAATATGTCTTGTATTTTTACCTACTTGTTTGGAAAAAAATTGAATTGTGTAAATTTTTGCACATTACAAACTTTTTCCAAGTCTAAACGAATGCCCGTAAAAATACATGACATTTTTTGGTTGCACTGAAGTTAGGAATTTCGAAATTTACCCACTGTACAACCAAGTCTTAAACTTCGAAATTGTTAACCTTAAGAATTAATTTAAAAATAGTTTTATGAATATCAATATGCTATGAATTTTATATGAAAACCATGGGTCGTACAATGAATAGATATTTCATTTGAAAAATTCTATAAAATAAATAAAAAAATAAAGGCTTATTTAATGGAAAACAACTTATCAATTTGTTTTCTCAAAAATGTATAATGTAAAAATGTATAAATCGATTCTTAAATCTACTCAATTTTTACCAAATAACAATTCTATTAAAAATTTTTTAATTTTTGCATTTCCATAGGCTTTGATGAACAAATTTTTACTCTATCTGAATTTCAATTAACTTCAAGGATCACACACAATCCTCTTTTTAGACGTTTTCAGAAATCAAACCATAAAAATTTTAGCAAAATAGAGAAATTAGTACGGCTAAACACTTTTAATTTTACTCCACTTAGAGTTAACTTAAGAATTTATTGCACATCAAAGTTTGTGCAAATTTTTCATTCATAATAATATATTTTTTATTGCCACGATTTTGAATACTTCAATATATATGTCAATATTTATATATGTATGTATATTATATCAGAACACATATTGTTTTTTTCATACACTAGTTAGTATATTTCCCTGACAGCGTATAATAGGGTAGAGGATAATAAATAAATTTATAAACAAAATATGCAGAAAAATTTTTTGAAAATCATTTTAAAGTAAAATATTTTGTATACACATTTAGTTTTCCTTCTCAGAAGTGTTTTTCAATTATATGTTAAAAGAGAGTTAGGTGTAATCGCAAAAGAAGTAGGTTAGTATTGTTGTTCAATTATATGTATCCATCAACAATTCTGTTTTCTTGCAGAAGTGTTTCTGCAAAGATATTGAAGTTTTCATTGCAAAAAGGCGCATTTATTAGTACAAAGTCCTTATTATGCCAATTTGTAACGGCGTCAAGAGACAAAAAAAAACGTTATTTTTCACAAACTTTTAGCATAAGTATGGCAACACAAAAAACAATGAAAATTTTTTAAAATCAATTTATATCGCATTTATTGGGTGTATATAGAGAAACGCGTATTAAATTTATATTATATATATATTAACAAATCAATAGACGGTGCAATTGGAAAATGCTAAAAAATGTCCCCAAAGTAACATGTCCTCAAACTATGCGGAAGGCATATATATATATATATATATATATATATATATATATATATATAATATATATATAATATATATATATATATATATATATATATATATATATATATATATATATATATATATATATATATATATATATATATATATATATATATATATGCATACCGCATAGTTTGGGGACACAAAAATTATGTACTTTTTTTGAGACAATTATGCAGAATTCATAGAAATCCATTTATATATCCCGATATTTTTTCACTAAATCCTTTTCAAATCGGTTTAAAGTTAATTCTTATATTTAACGCATATTTCCAGGACAGTTTTCAAGCTTGCGTATATTATGAGGACATGTCCCTATACTATACGCAATATAGAAGTAAAAATTTATTGCCAGATGTTTTGCAAATTTTACAAATTTTTGTTGCCGCCGTCAATTTTTGCAGCCAGGATTGTATGTGTTTGTTCAGTAATGCCAACGTGTTTTATCAAAAATAACATAGCGATTATGAAATTGTATTATATATTTATTATATATATTTATATATTTATTATTCTATATAATAATTATTGTTATTTGATCTTTTTTAATATTTGTCAGTAGTTTATTATTAAGCACTAGGTCATTATTTAATAAAAAATGATGATGCCAACCAATGGTTTAGCGAAGTATTGAAAACTAATAAAAAATAAAGTTTTAAAAGTTTTTATTAAATAATGACCTAGTGCTTAATAATAAACTACTAAAAAATATTAAAAAAGGTCAAATAACTATAATTATTATATATAATAATTAATATATTTTATTATGAAATATTGGTTTGAAATATTGGTTACAATTTACCATGTATAGTATCTACATTTTTGCTTTTTTCACTTTAATTCTATAAAATGATTATTAAATGTGTACTAATCTTTTTTTATAAAATGGTCTTTTTAAATAAATTTTAAATATAAAAAATAATTTCCTGAAGAAGCTTTCCATAGGAAAGCGAAATATCGAAATAAATCGTTAAAATTTATTTAAAAAGACCATTTTATAAAAAAAAAGATTAGTACACATTTAATAAAAATTAAAAAGGTCGAATAAAACTGAAAATAATAAAATGATAATATTATAATATTTTTAATATATTCTGTGAAAAATGTGAATTTTCTAAACGCTGTATCGTCTCATCATTTATAACTAATTCAGCTTAATTAAAATATCGGTATTCTAAACTCAATGATTTCAATGAAATGTAGCACAAGAAAATCGATGGCTAAGAATATAAGAAAAACGATATATTCAACCGGTAACAAGCAATTCAATCGGTGATTTATGATAAGATATATTTTGAACTGATTGAATTTTCAAATTACCAAACAAATGAATGTTTTTTAAAAAAGTAGCATAGTGTAGTTTATCGCATTATTTAAATACACGGTACAAATTACTCTAAAATTTTTTCTTAAAAATGGGTTTTTACTAACTTTTTAAAATATCTTTAATGCTATTAGTTTATGATGTTTACATTAGAAATAACTTGTGAAACGTTATTACTTTCGCTGTGATAAAATAAAGGTAAATGTTCAAGTTTTGGGCAAAAAGGGATTTGTAAATACCTCTAAATACTGTCTAACACTGATATACATATACAGTTATAACGATAGCAATAAAATAAAAGTTGCTTAAGTTTGGATTTGACTTACTTAATACATATTTAAAACAATAGAAAACATAAATGATTTTTTAATTCTGAAATTAATAAGTGTTAAAGAATTCACTTATTTTGTACATATATGGAAACATTTTGAATTACTTAAAGAAGTCGTAATTCACATTCTTCTTTCGACATTAAAAAATTATATAATTGGAACTGAATGGCAGAAAAAACCAATCCTTATATTAATGGAATTTTAGTTCATATTCCATTAATTCTCTAAATTATTTCCTTGTTAATAAAAAATATTTGCATACATAAAAAACTGGCTTAATTAATATTTTATTATGCTGTAATGGATTTTAGTAAAACGTTAGCTATTATACATATGTACAAAATTTCAATATCGACCCAGCGACTCTAATGTAAGCCATGCAAGTTGCGACCTGTTGGTAATCAAGTGAGGGTTTTGTGTACAAATTATATACCTTGCGTACAATCACACACAGAACAAATTTATTTTATAAAGAAGTCATTGAACCAAAGATATTGTCGAATATTATTGTGAATGTTTTTGTTTTTATAATATTCATTTCTGCAGTTCCACAATTCAGGCCTCCATTTTTAAAACTCTATAAAAGTACGCATTTCATTTGAACTTTACATTTTTCTTAATATATTTAATTTTTATTAATAAATTTAAAAACAAAATTGATTTTGTGAACGCAAAAAGTTTAACTAATTAGCGTAAATAATATCAATTGGTTTTTTGGGTATTTAAAAAAGTAAAAGGTTGTCAACACTATTAGATCAAATCTGCAATCATGTTACAAACACTAATAGTAGATATGCATTGTCTGCAAAGGTTAAAATAAGGGATAATTTCTACTACGATCAGTGTTACCATTTAGTGTTTTTATTTGTTCAAATAAAGTAAATTTTTTTCTTCTTGAAAAGTCATCTTAATTGTAAAGATATATTTTATTTATATTAAACTGAACTAAATGACATGCAAATGGCAATCAAATACAGTTTACTACATCGTAATATAAAACATGTACATATGTGTATAAGCTAAAAAATAAATAAATTTTAATGGTTACATTACATTGAAAATTGGGATTCATTCTTATTTGTACATATTTATTTATTATTATTTTTGATTTATGCGAATATTGTTTCTACGTTTTTAAATCTATTAAAAAAAACAACCTTTTAACTTGCTATAAAAATTTATTACATCTTTTTGAAATCTCAATAACTTACAGCACTATAGGCAACAATGGCTGTTTTTGTTATTTGCAGAAATAACAATCTTGTCAAATTAATTTTTAATATAAAGAAAAATCAGAAGCACTAAATTGTGTATTGTTAGATCTGCAGAAGAAAACATTAATGAACATGATAACATGAAAAACTCTTTGATAAAAAATTATTAAATATATTACGTTAAAAATAGTTTAAAGAAAATGCCACTAATAAGAATAAGCTCAGTTTACTGGCAGAGCTCAAAAGTAGCTAGCTATTGGATTTTGAAGCAAAAAAATTTTAAATAACAAACTCTCATAATTCATCTGATCTCTAAAATTCAACAATTATTTATATTTATTTGACATGTTTTGCTTAAATTTCATTTTTGAACTCTGACAGTAAACTTAACTTAAGTTTAAGTTTGCCTACTACATTTTTTTTTTAATAATGAAGTTTTTATAACAAAATCGTAGTCGTTACTTCAAAGTTCAAGAACATATACATATATATCAATAGTTATAATTGATTTTATACTTTGTAAGTAAAATTAAAAATTATTATTAACTTCTCATGTTTAAGACTTATACATATAATTTTTTTTTAAATTCGATTCGTTTAGTGTTTCCAAAAATGCATTAAAAAATCAAAGGATATAATATGTTTCAAATATATTGATAGGTATAAAACTCTGGTTACAGGTAATATTTGAAACGTGAAAATTTTAATGGGGGAAGATGTTATTGGTGATAACATAGTGGAACAAATTCTTGTATAAAAATATAGTATAAAACACAAAATTAAAAAGGTTTTTAGTTTTGTTAGAAAAGGGTATTTATTGTGGTATAATATAACATTGACTTTGTTGTTATTGAGGAAATCAGAAACTTAACATAATTTTGAAAAATATATTTCTACTTTTCGGCAATCGAACATAATTTTTTTCGCCTTTCCATAATCTAATAAATCAAAAAATTTTATTATCAGATATAAATTTTTAAAGACGTTGCTTTGTATTTTGTCAAACTTTTTTTTTCCTAGTTTTGCTTACTTTTATGAGAAGATATTTTGAACCGCTCTGTCTTAAAAAGTTTTTTGATATAAGCCAAGTCAACAAAAGTTGAGAATTAAAGAAGCTATATCCTTCATTAACTAAAAGTGAAAGTTATTTTGAAAAATAATTAAGAGTGCTGTGTTCTTATATATGTATATACCCTTCACAATCAGGAATTTTACAGAATTTAAAACAACGTTTTTTTATTCCAATTGTCTTCCCAAAAAAATTTTCACACGAAAATTCTTACCGATCACAGGAAATATTGTTTTTAATATAATAAATCTCTCTCTCTAAATTGTTTTCGAGATATATGACTCTGTGCGCTCAAACTAAAAAGATATATCACGAGTAAATGCCTACCAATATCATGAACCACTGAGCGAAGTTTCAAAAGTCCAGTTATTATATTTTTTGATACATTGAACTTTTAAATAAAGTTCCTATTGGCGAAGAGTATTACGTATAAAAATCGAGTATGCTTTGCCTTCTCATGCATGTTTTAAGAACGTTTATTGTGCAGGCAAGACCACATTAACATATACCTTTTGATTATTATTTTTATTCGACCTTTTTTAATTTAATTAAATATGTACAAGCTTCTTCAGGAAAATTAAATTTTAATAATTAAAATTTTAAAATTTTAATTTTCCTGGAGAAGCTTTCCAGAGGTAAGCGAAATATCGAAAAAATAAATCGTTAAAATTTAATTAAAAAGACCGTTTAAAAGATTAGTACATATTTAATTATACACTATTTGTGTATGTTTCAAAAACTTATATGTTGATTTAATTACATATGTTCAAATTTTTCCTATATTATTATAAAAAAAAAACAATTTCTAAAACTAAAAGCTTCATCAAAAATGTGTTGCATTATTACAAAAATAATTTCATTCCACAGAGAAAGACGCAATTTTATTTTAACTATATAATAACATAATAACTTTTTTGTAAAGTGTAGTATGGCAGCACAGTAGCAATACCCTATAAGTAAATTTGCCTTGGCAAATGCAAAAGTGTGCGTGTATTAGTGATAATTCGTGAATGAATTGCTATTGTGATGACAGCATTGTCCAATGTAAAAATGGGGTTTCCCTAAAGATGGCTATGATTTCAAGGCAAATCAATGCTATGAATGCTATATAGTTTAAAAAATAGATACAAAATTGAGAGATGCCAATTGTTTCAAAGATTTTAGGAGTTTAAAAAAAAGCACTGAAATTATTTCAGCCATGAATAAATTAAAGCCACAAAATAAAATTTAATTAGTAATTATCTACTATATAAATTCGAAGTTCTATCAATAATGAAGAGTTGTTTGAATATACATAGTTTAATTTCCTTGTTAACCATTCAAATATGGATTGTCTTAAAGTAAGTTTAAATACACTAATTATATAAGTTTATTATCCATATAAAGTAATTAACATCGCAAGCAATCAATAACTAAAAGTTGTTTTCAATTGTTACTGGAAATAACGAGTAATAAAGAAAATTGATTCCTTATTTCTTTTTATTCATAATCAGTTTTAGATTACATCAACATTTTCTTGTTCAATAATATAAGTATGTATATACTAAATGAATTTTGTGTGTTTAATATTTTATTTAAAATATATGCTTCTGCATTTTCTAAACCTCAAAAGTTAACTTCGAAATAGTATAGAGCTATCTAAAATTCAGAATATCATATCGATTTTTTTATTTTTATTCCATTCCGAATACGGAATAGACACATAAGTTTTATTAACTCGGATGTTGGAATTTTTATATAAAATCTTCGAATAAAATTTTGAAGTCTCACTAAAAATATATTTAATATTTTTTTAGCAGTTTATTATTAATCACTAGATCATTATATAATAAAACATTTTTCAAAAAAACTTTATTTTTTATTATTTTTCAATATTTCGCCAAACCATTGGTTAACATCATCAGGATAAACAAAAAGAAGAATGTATTAAAAAATATTGAAAAATAATAAAACAAAGTTTTTTTCTTTTGAAATTTTTTATTAAATAACTACATAGTGCTTAATAAAAAACTACTAAAAATATTAAAAAGGTCAAATAAGTATAATTATTATATATTTAGTAGTAATATTTTTTTATTTTTTCTGCGTTTGTCTGATAATATTTTTAATGGATTAATAACCTTTTATGTTCGGAGCAATTTAATGATTCCGTAAATCGTTTATCGCAAACTTTAGTACTTTTTCCGAATTCACTGCAATTTTACTGAAGGATACACCAGAATTAAGAAATCATTCTAAAACCAAGTCGACTTAAAACTTGTTTGTTAATGGCAGATATTTTTTTGATGCAACCAAATATGTCTTGCATTTTTACTTACTTGTTTAGAAAAAAATTGAATTACATACATCTAAATGTGTGGGATTAGAATGCAAACTTTTTTCATATCTAAACAAATGCCCCTAAAAATACATGATATTTTTTGGTTGCACTGCAGTTAACCATAGTTAACCTCCAGAATTAATTTAATAATACTTTTATGTATTTCAATACACTATGAATTTTATATAAAAATCATGGGCCGTACAATGAATAGATTTTTCATTTGGAAAATTCTATAAAATAAATAAAAAAATAAAGGTGTATGTAGTGGAAAACAACTTGTAAATTTGTTTCCTCAAAAGTTTCCTGTATGTAGTTACATACTTATATGTATTACCTTTTAATATTTATTGCTGGTGTATAAATCGATTCGATTTTTAAATCTATTCGATTTTCACCAAATAACCATTTTATTATTAATTTTTTGATGAATTTCAATTAAATTCAAGAATCACACACAATCCTCTTTTTACACCTTTTCAGAAATCAGACCATAAATATTTTAGCTAAATAGAGAAATTATTACGGCTAAACACTTTTAAACTTACTCCAATTAGAGTTAATTTAAGAATTTATTGCACAAACATTGACACAAATTTCTCATTCATAACAATACATTTTTTAATGGCACGATTGTGAACAGTACGTTTTGCGGCATGAAGTTAAACACCTTTTTCAATTCAATATTTATATACATATGTATATTAGATAAAAAATTCATATTGTATTTTTATAGACTAGTATGTATATTTCTCTGACAGCGTATCCCTACCCTGATACTAAACAAAATTTGTAGAAAAATTTTTTGAAAATTATGCTAAATTAAAATATTTTGTATACACATATATTTTTCCATCTCAGCAGTGTTTGATCAAATATGTGTTAAAAGAGTGTTAGGTGTAATCGCAAAAAAAGTCAATATCATCAACAATTCTGTTTTCTTGCAGAAGTGTTTCTGCAAAGATATAAAAACATATGTTGCAAAAAAGGCGCATTTATTAGTACAAAGTCTTTATTATGCCAATTTGTAACGGCGTCAAAAGACAAAAAAAACGTTATTTTTCACAAACTTTTAACATAAGTATGGCAACACAAAAACTAATGAAAATTTTTTAAAATCAATTTATATCGCATTTATTAGGTGTATATAGAGAAACGCGTATTAAATTTATATTATATATATATTAACAAATCAATAGACAGTGCAATTGGAAAATGCTAAAAAATGTCCTCAAAGTAACATGTCCTCAAACTATGCGGAAGGCATATAAAATTTCGAGGACTGTCCTCAAAGTATGCAAATGTCCTCAAACTATGCGATGGCTTGAAAAACTGTCCTCAAAGCATGCGGTATGCATATATATATATATATATATATATATATATATATATATATATATAATATATATATATATATATATATATATATATATATATATACATATATATAAAATATATGTATATATATATATATATATATATATATATTATATATATATATATATATATATATATTATATATATATATATATATATATATATATATATATATATATATATATATATGCATACCGCATGCTTTGAGGACAGTTTTTCAAGCCATCGCATAGTTTGAGGACATTTGCATACTTTGAGGACAGTCCTCGAAATTGTATATGCCTTCCGCATATTTTGAGGACAAGTTACTTTGGGGACATTTTTTTAGCATTTTCCAATTGCACCGTCTATTGATTTGTTTATATATAAATAATATAAATTTAATACGCGTTTCCCTATATACACCCAATAAATGCCATATAAATTGATTTTAAAAAATTTTCATTAGGAATTGTGTTGCCATACTTATGCTAAAAGTTTTTCAAAAATAACGTTTTTTTATGTCTTTTGACGCCGTTACAAATTGGCATAATAAAGACTTTGTACTAATAAATGCGCCTTTTTTGCAATATATGTTTTTATATTTTTGCAGAAACACTTCTGCAAGAAAACAGAATTGTTGATGATGTTAACTTTTTTTGCGATTACACCTAACACTCTTTTAACACATATTTGATTAAACATTGCTGAAATGGAAAAATAAATGTCTATACAAAATATTTTAATTTAGCATAATTTTCAAAAAAAATTTCTACAAATTTTGTTTAGTATCAGGGTAGGGATACGCTGTCAGGGAAATATACATACTAGTCTATAAAAATACAATATGAATTTTTTATCTAATATACATATGTATATAAATATTGAATTGAAAAAGGTGTTTAACTTCATGCCGCAAAACATACTATTCACAATCGTGCCATTAAAAAATGTATTGTTATTAATGAGAAATTTGTGTCAATGTTTGTGCAATAAATTCTTAAGTTAACTCTAATTGGAGTAAATTTAATATTTTTATGGTCTGATTTCTGAAAAGGTGTAAAAAGAGGATTGTGTGTGATTCTTGAATTTAATTAAAATTCATCAAAAAATTAATAATAAAATGGTTATTTGGTAAAAATCGAATCGATTTTTACACCATCAATAAATTTTAAAAGGTTATACATATAAGTACATACAGGAAACTTTTGAGGAAACAAATTTACAAGTTGTTTTCCACTACATACACCTTTATTTTTTTATTTATTTTATACAATTTTCGAAATGAAAAATCTATTCATTGTACGACCCATGATTTTTATATAAAATTCATAGTATATTGAAATTCATAAAAGTATTATTAAATTAATTCTGGAGGTTAACTATGGTTAACTGCAGTGCAACCAAAAAATATCATGTATTTTTAGGGGCATTTGTTTAGATATGGAAAAAGTTTGCATTCTAATCCCACACATTTAGATGTATGTATATAGTGTGCTTTACATAATTCAATTTTTTTCCAAACAAGTAAGTAAAAATGCAAGATATATTTGGTTGCATCAAAAAAATATCTGCCATTAACAAACAAGTTTTAAGTCGACTTGGTTTTAGAATGATTTCTTGATTCTGGTGTACCCTTCAGTAAAATTGCAGTAAATTCGGAAAAAGTACTAAAGTTTGCGATAAATGATTTACGGAATCATTAAATTGCTCCGAACATAAAAGGTTACTAATCCATTAAAAATATTATCACACAAACGCAGAAAAATTAAAAAATATTACTACTAAATATATAATAATTATAGTTATTTGACCTTTTTAATATTTTTTAGTAGTTTTTTATTAAGCACTATGTCGTTATTTAATAAAAAATTTAAAAAGAAAAAAAACTTTGTTACATTATTTTTCAATATTTTTTTATACATTCTTCTTCTTTTGTTTATCCTGATGATGTCAACCAATGGTTTGGCAAAATATTGAAAAATAATAAAAAATAAAGTTTTTTTGAAAAATTTTTTATTAAATAATGACCTAGCGATTAATAATAAACTGCTAAAAAAATATTAAATATATTTTTAGTGAGACTTCAAAATTTTTTTTCGAAGACTTTATATAAAAATTCCAATACCCGAGTTAATAAAACTTATGTGTCTATTTCGTATTCGGAATGGAATAAAAATAAAAAAATCGATATGATATTATGAATTTTAGATATCTTTTTACTATTTCGTAGTTGACTTTTGAGGTTTAGAAAATGCAAAAGCACATATTTTAAATAAAATATTAAACACACAAAATTCATTTAGTATATACATACTTATATTATTGAACAAGAAAATGTTGATGTAATCTAAAACTGATTATGAATAAAAAGAAATAAGGAATCAATTTCCTTTATTACTCGTTATTTCCAGTAACAATTGAAAACAACTTTTAGTTATTGATTGCTTGCGATGTTAATTACTTTATATGGATAATAAACTTATATAATTAGTGTATTTAAACTAACTTTAAGACAATCAATATTTGAATGGTTAACAAGGAAATAAAACTATATATATTCAAACAACTCTTCATTATTGATAGAACTTCGAATTTATATAGTAGATAATTACTAATAAAATTTTATTTTGTGGCTTTAATTTATTCATGGCTGAAATAATTTCAGTGCTTTTTTTTAAACTGCTAAAATCTTTGAAACAATTGGCATCTCTCAATTTTGTATCTATTTTTTAAACTATATAGCATTCATAGCATTGGGCCAGTTCACATTGGATTAATATTTGTTTTGAACAACTTTAGTTCTTTCCAAAACACACTATACTAATTATTTTAGCACAAAATTCTATGCGTATACACATCTTTGTGTGTATTAGTGTTTTTTAATCATTTCACGTTTGTTTTTCGTTCGGTATACACCACAGTATACGCATTACAAAATAAATATGGCTGGATTAAGTGATGATGAAAATTTTGTTTCTAATTTTATTTTCTGTAAAATTATTTTTATTCTTATTCGACCTTTTTTATTTTAATTAAATAAAAAAATTTTTCAGTTTGTTAATATTTTTTGTTATTAAAAATTAATTTTTCCTGAAGAAGCTTTCCATAGGAAAGCAAAATATTGAAAAAATATATCGTTAAAATTTAATTAAAAATACTGTTTAAAAGATTAACACATATTTAATTTTCTGTAAAATATAAAAATATTATAGCAAAAACTTGAATTCAATAATAATAAAATCGCAAGTATTTAATTTTAATGTGATTTGTTCAGGTTACAGGTAAAAATGATAAAAACAAATAGCATAAACAACGCCACTTGTTGTCTATACAGATTTATCAACTTTAATGTTAGTTGCCGCGACCAACCAGCTTCTACTTTTGCATTCATACTTAAATGACAAGGCAATAGCCAACTGAAGACTAAAAATCGCTCTGCAAAAAAAACACACAAGACCTGTGTTTTCATAAATGCATGTGTATTAGTTTTGTTTTCGTTGTGCGGCTTTGAAGCTGCTAGAAAAATTGTTTCAACCAAAAACTACCCCCCTCACCGAAAATGCCAACAAACTGCCAGCACAACTAATCCAATGTGAACTGGCTCATTGATTTGCCTTGAAATCATCGCCATCTTTAGGGAAACCCCATTTTTACATTGGACAATGCTGTCATCACAATAGCAATTCATTCACGAATTATCACTAATACACGCACACTTTTGCATTTGCCAAAGCAAATTTACTTATAAGGTATTGCTACTGTGCTGCCATACTACACTTTACAAAAAAGTTATTATGTCATTATATACATAGTTAAAATAAAATTGCGTGTTTCTCTGTGGAATGAAATTATTTTTGTAATAATGCAACACATTTTTGATGAAGCTTTTAGTTTTAGAAATTGTTGTTTTTTTATAATAATATAGGAAAAATTTGAACATATGTAATTAAATCAACATATAAGTTTTCGAAACATACCCAAAAGGAGTATGATTAAATATGTACTAATCTTTTAAACGGTCTTTTTAATTAAATTTTAACGATTTATTTTTTCGATATTTCGCTTTCCTCTGGAAAGCTTCTTCAGGAAAATTAAAATTTTAAAATTTTAATTATTAAAATTTAATTTTTCTGAAGAAGCTTTCCATAGGAAAGCGAAATATCGAAAAAATAAATCGTTAAAATTTAATTAAAAAGACCGTTTAAAAGATATAATACAAAGCAACGTCTTCAAAAATTTATATCTGATAATAAAATTTTTTGATTTATTAGATTATGGAAAGGCGAAAAAAATTATGTTCGATTGCCGAAAAGTAGAAATATATTTTTCAAAATTATGTTAAGTTTTTGATTTCCTCAATAACAACAAAGTCAATGTTATGTTATACCACAATATATGCTGAGATACCCTTTTCTAACAAAACTAAATACCTTTTTAGTTTTGTGTTTTATACTGTATTTTTATACAAGAATTTTTTCCTCTATGTTATCACCAATAACATCTTCCCCCATTAAAATTTGTCACGTTTCAAATATTACCTGTAACAAGAGTTTTATACCTATCAATATATTTGAAACATATTATATCCTTTGATTTTTTAATGCATTTTTGGAAACACTAAACGAATCGAATTTAAAAAAATTTATTTGTATAAGTCTTAAACATGAGAAGTTAATAATAATTTTTAATTATACTTACAAAGTATAAAATCAATTATAACTATTGATATATATGTACATATATGTTCTTGAACTTTGAAGTAACGACTACGATTTTGTTATAAAAACTTCATTAATCAAAAAAAAAAATGTAGTAGGCAAACTTAAATTTAATTATTTAAATTTGTTGTTAAAAAAATTCGAAATTTAGTGTCACAAATCTCAGCGGATACAAATTGCAAGATATCGCTTGGTTTAAGTTAAGTTTACTGTCAGAGTTCAAAAATGAAAAAATCGATTTTTAAGCAAAACATGTCAAATAAATATAAATAATTGTTGAATTTTAGAAATCAGATGAATTATGAGAATTTGTTATTTTAAATTTTTTGCTTCAAAATCCAATAGCTAGCTACTTTTGAGCTCTGCCAGTAAACTGAGCTTATTCTTATTAGTGGCATTTTCTTTAAACTATTTTTAACGTAATATATTTAATAATTTTTTATTAAAGAGTTTTTCATGTTATCATGTTCATTAATGTTTTTCTTCTGCAGATCTAACAATACACAATTTAATGCTTCTGATTTTTCTTTATATTAAAAATTAATTTGACAAGATTGTTATTTCTGCAAATAACAAAAACAGCCATTGTTGCCTATAGTGCTGTAAGTTATTGAGATTTCAAAAAGATGTAATAAATTTTTATAGCAAGTTAAAAGGTTGTTATTTTTAATAGTTTTAAAAACGTAGGAACAATATTCGCATAAATCAAAAATAATAATAAGTAAATTTGTACAAATAAGAATGAATCCCAATTTTCAATGAAATGTAACCATTAAAATTTACTTATTTTTTAGCTTATACACATATGTACATGTTTTATAATACGATGTAGTAAACTTGTATTTGATTGTCATATGCATGTCATTTGGTTCAGTTTAATATAAATAAAATATATCTTTACAATTAAGATGACTTTTCAAGAAGAAAAAAATTTACTTTATTTGAACAAATAAAAACACTAAATGGTAACACTGATCATGTAGAAATCATCCCTTATTTTAACCTTTGCAGACAATGCATATCTACTATTAGTGTTTGTAACATGCTTGCAGATTTGATCTAATAGTGTTGACAACTTTTTACTTTTTTAAATACCCAAAAAACCAATTGATATTATTTACGCTAATTAATTAAACTTTTTGCGTTCACAAAATCAATTTTGTTTTTAAATTTATTAATAAAAGTTAAATATATTAAGAAAAATGTAAGGTTCAAATGAAATGCGTACTTTTATAGAGTTTTACAAATGGATACCTGAATTGTGGAACTGCAGAAATGAATATTATAAAAACAAAAACATTCACAATAATATTCGACAATATCTTTGGTTCAATGACTTCTTTATAAAATAAAGTTGTTCTGTGTGTGATTGTACGCAAGTTATATAATTTGTACACAAAACCCTCACTTGATTACCAACAGATCGCAACGTGTATGGCTTACATAAGAGTCGCTGCGGCGATATTGAAATTTTGTACATACGTATAATAGCTAACGTTTTACTTAAATCCATTACAGCATAATAAAATATTAATAAAGCCAGTTTTTTATGTATGCAAATATTTTTTATTAACAAGGAAATAATTTAGAGAAGTAATGGAATGTGAACTAAAATCCCAATAACATAAGGATTGGTTTCTTCTGCCATTCAGTTCCAATTATATAATTTTTTAATGTCGAAAGAAGAATGTGAATTACGACTTATTTAAGTAATTCAAAATGTTTCCATATATGTACAAAATAAGTGAATTCTTTACCACTTACTAATTTCAGCATTAAAAAATCATTTATGTTTTCTATTGTTTTAAATATATATTAAGTAAGCCAAATCCAAACTTAAGCAACTTTTATTTTGTTGCTATCGTTATAACTATATACGTATATCAGTGCTAGACAGTATTTAGAGGTATTTACAAATCCCTTTTTGCCCAAAACTTGAAAATTTACATTTATTTAATCACAGCGAAAGTAATAACGTTTCACAAGTTATTTCTAATGTAAACATCATAAACTAATAGCATTAAAGATATTTTAAAAAGTTAGTAAAAACCCATTTTTAAGAACAAATTTTAGAGTAATTTGTACCGTGTATTTAAATAATGCGATAAACTACACTATGCTACTTTTTTAAAAAACATTCATTTGTTTGGTAATTTGAAAATTCAATCAGTTCAAACTTTATCTTATTATAAATCACCAATTGAATTGCTGGTTACCAGTTAAATATATCGTTTTTTTCATATTTTAGCCATCAATTTTCTTGTGCTACATTTCATTGAAATCATTGAGTTTAGAATAACGATATTTTAATTAAGCTGAATTAGTTATAAATGATGAGACGATACAGCGTTTAGAATATTCACATTTTTCACAGAATATATTAAAAATATTATAATATTAACATTTTATTATTTTCAGTTTTATTCGACCTTTTTTATTTTTCTTAAATGTGTACTAATCTTTTTTTTTATAAAATGGTCTTTTTAAATAAATTTTAACGATTTATTTCGATATTTCGCTTTCCTGTGGAAAGCTTCATCAGGAAATTATTTTTTATATTTAAAATTTATTTAAAGAGACCATTTTATAAAAAAAAAGATTAGTACACATTTAATTATCATTTTATAGAATTAAAGTGAAAAAAGCAAAAATGTAGATACTATACACGGTAAATTGTAACCAATATTTCATAATAAAATATATATATTATTATATATAATAATTATAGTTATTTGACCTTTTTTAATATTTTTTAGTAGTTTATTATTAAGCACTAGGTCATTATTTAATAAAATATTTTAAAACTTTATTTTTCGCTAAACCATTGGTTGGCATCTTCATTTTTTATTAAATAATGACTTAGTGCTTAATAATAAACTACTAAAAAATATTAAAAAAGGTCAAATAACTATAATTATTATATATAATAATAAATATATAATAAAATTTCATAATCGCTATGGTTTTTTTTATAAAACACGTTAGCATTACTGAACAAATACATACAATCCTGACTGCAAAAATTGACGGCGGCAACAAATATTTGTAAAATTTACAAAACATCTGGCAATAAATTTTTACTTCTATATTGCGTATAGTATGGGGACATGTCCTCATAATATGCGCAAGCTTGAAAAGTGTCCTCGAAATATGCGTTAAATATAAGAATTAACTTTAAACCGATTTGAAGAGGATTTAGTGAAAAAATATCGGGATATATAAATCGATTTCTATGAATTCTGCATAATTATCTCAAAAAAAGTACATAATTTTTGTGTCCCCAAACTATGCGGTATGCATATATATATATATATATATATATATATAAAATTTCAGTACAAAGAAGAAGCAACACAAATTTTTCTTAATTTATCGTTTAAATAGTTCTTAAGGTAATTCATTAAAAAATAAGCAAACAAAAAAGGTGAGCATATATGTAGTTCATTTTAAAGCTTAATACTAAACAATATTTTTTGATTTTCTGTTGGGAGAGAAAATAAACAGTGCTGGTGGTGTACCAACTCTCGAGTATGCAACATACAATTGCCCGTGGGAGAAACATTGAGATTCTAGGTTTAACCCACACACTTTTAGCGATTGTCCTTAGGATTTATTAATCGTAATTGTGAATGCAAGGCGTACGGAAAATTGGACATGTTTAAACTTAAATGGTAAATCACTTGGCATGATAGGTAACCTTGGAATAAGCAGCTCTTCAGCTAAAAACTTTCCTATAATTATTATTGCTTTAATCGCGTTTGGCATCAGCGTTTTAATAACCAATCTAGTACCATTGCATAGTGTTAGCTGATTCAGGTTACATAACATGACTATAACCGCTCCAACCTTATGCTCCAAGTTATGTGGTGCGTTTCCCGGTAAGTCCTGAATTTGGAAACTCTACGGGGTAGTTAACAATATTATCAGGATCGGTAATGGCACCGATCGATTTATACGAATACAATTCGCCATTTCTTAAGCTTTGGATTTTAAAATTTTTTTAATCAACGTATTTGTGTTTTGAAGCTAAAATGGTAATCGCTGTAATTTTGAGCAATATGTGGGAACAGTTTTGCAATTAGTTCGTGTTTAGACGTCGTGAATTGGCAAAAGCCCATTGGAAAGGAAATCTGGAAGTCTTTGGACCATTTCATTTATATATATATGTATATATATATATATATATATATATATATACATATATATATATCCAATGGGCTTTTGCCAATTCACGACGTCTAAACACGAACTAATTGCAAAACTGTTCCCACATATTGCTCAAAATTACAGCGATTACCATTTCATTATATATATATATATATATATATATATATATATATATATATATATATATATATATATATATATATATATATATATATAAATGAAATGGTCCAAAGACTTCCAGATTTCCTTTCCAATGGGCTTTTGCCAATTCACGACGTCTAAACACGAACTAATTGCAAAACTGTTCCCACATATTGCTCAAAATTACAGCGATTACCATTTTAGCTTCAAAACACAAATACGTTGATTAAAAAAATTTTAAAATCCAAAGCTTAAGAAATGGCGAATTGTATTCGTATAAATCGATCGGTGCCATTACCGATCCTGATAATATTGTTAACTACCCCGAGTTTCCAAATTCAGGACTTACCGGGAAACGCACCACATAACTTGGAGCATAAGGTTGAAGCGGTTATAGTCATGTTATGTAACCTGAATCAGCTAACACTATGCAATGGTACTAGATTGGTTATTAAAACGCTGATGCCAAACGCGATTAAAGCAATAATAATTATAGGAAAGTTTTTAGCTGAAGAGCTGCTTATTCCAAGGTTACCTATCATGCCAAGTGATTTACCATTTAAGTTTAAACATGTCCAATTTTCCGTACGCCTTGCATTCACAATGACGATTAATAAATCCTAAGGACAATCGCTAAAAGTGTGTGGGTTAAACCTAGAATCTCAATGTTTCTCCCACGGGCAATTGTATGTTGCATACTCGAGAGTTGGTACACCACCAGCACTGTTTATTTTCTCTCCCAACAGAAAATCAAAAAATATTGTTTAGTATTAAGCTTTAAAATGAACTATATGCTCACCTTTTTTGTTTGCTTATTTTTTAATGAATTACCTTAAGAACTATTTAAACGATAAATTAAGAAAAATTTGTGTTGCTTCTTCTTTGTAATGAAATTTTTTTTCTAACTCCTGTAGTGGAACCACCCTAATGCATATTATAAATGTTCACACGGGCAATCAAAAAACAAACAAGCAAAGAAGATATCAAATTAATAAAAATGCAATGCACTAGCAGCGCATACTTGTCCGCTGTTTTTGTGCTGTCGACGATTAAACGACCTTTAGTTTAAATGCAGCGGATAGACTTTGCTTGTGTTGTTGTTGTGCGTTTCAGGTGATACATTTGTTTTGGAAAACATTTCTAAAGTAAATGCAACTTAGGATGGGTCACATTTCACTTTTCGCGATGACAATAACATTTATAATAACATTTGTATATAAATAATATTAATAAATTAAGTTCTAGACTAATAATAACCTTCTCACAGTCGCAATATAAACGGCTGAAATTGAGGGAAGAAAATCAATCTTTGTTTGCATGTTCAAGCTCCTAGTTGAGCTTATTAACTTTGACTGCTCCTAGCTGAGCACACAAAAGAGATAAATAAAAAGGATTAAAATTAAAATGATCAATATTTACTTATTTCAAAAACATAATTAAATAATATTATTACACTCCATATTAAATATTAATCATTAGCAAATAGTTTTTGAGCGAAGCCGAGTCTACAGCTAGTATAAATATAGAAAAAGTGATTAAATATTTGGGTTTCGTAATTGATAATGACTTAAAATACAAGGAATTTATTGACTATATATGTAAAAAAATCGGGAAAAAGATCGATTTTTTCAGAAGATTACCATAACAACAATAAATATATACAATACTATTATAAAACCACATTTTGAATATGGATCGACAGTGATATATACATGCTGCACAGATGTACAAATTAAACGACTACAACAATTACAAAATAAGGTTATGCGCGCAATATTAAGATTAAACAGATTCACATCAATTAAATTTATGCTAGACACATTAAAATGGCTTAATATACACCAAAGACTAGAACTAAACACAATTAATTTAATACATAAAATAAAAATTGAAGAAGCACTAGAGTATCTGACAGAGCAGTTAAGATATGTAGGGTGCGTATAACCATACAACCTGAGGATTGTTTTTAACTTTCGAATTCAACGGGCGACTACGAGCGCCATGCAGAGATTTCTATTTGTTAAAGGATTGAACAAATATAATAATATACCAAACTACGTTAGAAATGAAATGAATAAAAAGCTTGTGGCTTTTATAAAAACTGTCAGTGTAAATCAGAGCTAAAATAATTTAAATTAATCTAATATAATTTTAATTTATCTATTTCTAAATCTATTTAAAATTATATTATAAGTGTAATTAAAAGTATAAATAAAATACTACTAAATAAAAAAAAAAACAAAAAAAAAAATTTTAATCCGGCTTAAATTCGACTATATTTAAATTTTCAAATTCAGTAGGAATAAAGATTTGAACGTTTTTGTTTTAATGTTAAATTAAATTAACGTCTATAAATAGGGATTCCCAGATCAAAGTAAAAAGTAAACAAATTTATCCCTAGAGTTTTTTATTTTGCAATTAAAGAACCCAACCCGTACATGTAATAAATAAAAAGGAAAGTGAAATCACAAAATTTGATGCCTTGAAAGTTGAGCAGCTTGAAGATATGCTAAGTAAGTTGAATTTACCCAACACAGGTAGCAAAACGAAACTCCAAAAGAGGTTGATTGGTGAATCTAATAGATGTGATATATACATTGAAATATATAAATTAAAAAAAAAAATCAAGATAAACACAATGAAGGAAAAGATGTCAGAAACTTTTAAGTGAGGTGAAAACCGCATATCAATAAGTTTCCAGAGCCACCAGGGAACGATCGGAAAAATAACAATCTTATTGCTTTCAGTTTTATCAACTGAGCAATTACAAGAACATAACATTCAATAATTGGACCGATTTGGTAAAGGGAAAGACCATTAAAAAAAGTGGCTTCTGCAATTTAAGAACCCGAAGATCATTTTGATCGCTGGCTTGAACGACTCCAGAGAAAGTAAAGAGTGAGCAAATACCCATCCTGGTTTGAAGTCAAGCATTATTAACAGTGTGTGTGTGTGCAAGCATTTAATTAATTTAATTAAATACTTTCTTCTATTAAAAATACTTAAATAAAATAAAAGCATTTCTTTTGTAAATTTTTATTTAAAATATGAAAACTGTACTCCTGAAGAACAGAGAGAAATATCAAATTAACTCAAGTGTTCGAAAAAAAACTTTCTAACGTTCTACAGCATATACAAAATATGGCACTATAAACAACGATTTAGATTTATTTTTTGTACCTTAGCTTTTACATGTAAATATTAAAAATTATATATTAAGGAACAACAAAAAATAGTTAAGCGTATAACGCAATTAATTTAAAGCATTTCAATAACTGTAAGTAGTAGCAATGGACCTGACTTTTTTTCACTAAAAAGGTTGGAGAGAATGTTATAAAACTCGGTGGGCTTATAGTAGACCACCGTTGCGAGATACCGGCTGAAAAAATAAAAGACGAAGGAATAAAAATGAATGATCAAAGAACACCAAAATAATATCGAAGGTAAAAGAGACCTTTGGCTACCAAATTTTATGTTTATGTTCAGTTTGGTTTATTGCTTTTATATGTATAAAGTATCGTCAGAAAATTCACGGGACCCAGGCGACATCGAACAGACCTAAATAGGCATATAAACATTTCAGCAACACTAGAACATTACAAAACACATATTCAATCCACCAGTGAGATTTCGACAAACACTAATATTTAAAAACACACTATTCCTTCGGTTAACGGTATATAAGTTCCGCACAGCGGAATATAGTACGCTTACTTGTTTGGACTAACATTGTACCAATAATATTTAGGGTAATAAGGCTAATTAAAATCAGTTATTTTATAATTACCTTGTCATAAAGCATTTTCCTTTCATTCATTGTATCATCCGCATCATCTAGTCGAGACTGAGTTGTTAGCATTTTATTTATATTATCTTCTCGTAGATAAACGTCCAATAGACACGTAAAAGCTATTCCAGCCAACATACAAACGACAGGAGTAAGGGTAAGCATTAAACGAACCATCACACCAGCAAAATACACAGCACTTATTGCATATAATACAATAAAAACAAGCTCATCGTTAGTCTTTTTAATGCAATGCCAAACACCTACTGGAAACGCACATATCAAAATATGTAGATCAAAAAAAAAAGAAAACCATGTGGTTGGTTGATGCTCCGATACAGACGCTATGATAGGTATATGAATCTTAGCGTAACCTGTGTCCCACAGAGAATAAAATCGTCCACTCCATGGAGCAATAACACCCGCCAGTGTAAACACAACAACAGATAAAAAGACAAGCCCAGCCGCAATTAGACCTCCAATAAAAAAAATTTTTTTTAACTCATTGCGTGAGAGGACTGACTGAAGGTGCCGCAAAAAAGCCACTGCGATTAAGAGAACAAAAACTCCAAGGGCTGCCATGTGCTCACTCGTTCGTATAGGTTGAAAACCTACAAATGGTATTTGCATTGATAGCAGTAGTCCTAGTATAAAAAATGTGCTATAGCTGGTGAAAAGTCGTAATGAGTATCTACCCATCAACAGAAGAACAAACACATGAAGTGGAATTAAATTAATAATGAATACATATCCACCCCACGCAGAAACCATATAAAAATAAGATAAAGCAGCAGTAGCCGACCAAAATACGGAACCAGTTTTCACAGCACGTACCCAAAGAAAATATGTAATTTGAAGTGCAAAAATTGCGATGCCCTCATTGTCATAAGAACCAGCTACCGATCGACTAATGTATCCAGGAACTATAGCAATAAATGCAGCTGCAAAAAGGCCGGCTCCTGAAGACCATAATTCTTTTGTAAGCAAATAAGTTGAAATTGAGGTAAGACCGCTGAACACAGGAGCAAGGAAAACGCATACATCACGTATATGAACAGGCATGTTTAACGCATCTAATAAGTAGTGAATGGCACCAGATGTAATCATTAATCCTGGATAAACAGTGCCTCCAACAATACGACCCAGTGGGTACCAGGCTCTCTCATCAAACCAATTAAGGAATTTGTAAAATCCATGTTGTACCATGTACGCTGTGGCACGGTAATTAAACCAAGGATCAAATTCATGAATTATAGATTCAAAGCGTATAACGGCAAAAAGCCGAGATGAAAATCCCGCAATCCATGCTATCAATAATACAGCAAATGTTATTAAACTACTATAGCCCGCAGTTCTTCTGTTAAATGCTGATCGATGCATATTACATTCACTATATATTATTCAACTGATTTTTTATTAAATTTTTACTCTGACACGTATTCCTTAAAATCACGCTTGTTCCCTATATTTGTTTAGTTATTACTTTATTCAATGATTTTACACGAACACGTAGCTATTAGAATCATCCGCAATACAATGCTTCTAGCGTTGTCAATATAGCGCTTTTTGCGTAGTAAAAAAAATTTAGTAGCAAAGTTTATACCGTTTGTAATTTATTCTTTTATTTTCAATTTTAATAATAATTATTTATCTTTATACAGGTCTTTTTAATTAAATTTAATACACATAAGTTCAATATTTCGCTTCAGGAAGTTATTTTTAAATTAAATTGAAAAGACTTATGTAAAGATAAATACTTTTTATTAAAGTAGAAAAAAAGGTCGAATATAAATATAAAAACACAAAAATTTTAATTTTAAAAAACGGAAGAAATATTCTTATTTTATTTATTATAGATATTTATATAAAAGTAAAACAAAAATAAATTTAAAACTTATTTTTTTGGTTATTACATTTATTTTTAATATGTTGTTTACTTGAAAAATTTCTGTCATTCCTCCGTGTTCGGAAAACTCTGTTTATAAAAGCATTTTATTTATTTATTTAAAATACATTTCACAAAGTTGAAGAAAGACGAGGGTAGCTACACCATAAGCCCTTGAAATAGTTAAAAAGGTAGATTAATGAAATAGTAGTAGGATTTCATGATTCATTCTGGTTGGAGATTATATAATTATAGGAACCGTTGCAGTTTTCATTAGGGCACTTGCTACGCTTTGTCTTTCATCTGTATAGATAAGTATTTCAATTCCATGATGAATTGAATAGAAAATAGCTGACTATCATCAGTAATTAGACTAGTAGAATCCGGCAAGCGTACTTTATTTAGTTTCAAAGTTAGATGCTGAAAACAGCTTTATAACCTTATAAAACGGTGATTTCAGTTAAAAATCTGCGTTTTTTGCATCATTAGTTGTTTGAAAGTGAATGGATCTGCACTTCTTTTCTCATACCGTCTTAGATTATCATCAACTGTTACGTATTCCTTTGACATGTCTTTTATCAGTGAAATAGTCTTATTAATTAATGGATGTCCTAACAAAGTAGGTGAATTAAGATCTTTTCAAAAAGCATCAGGTTATTCCCCCGAAGATACCGCTATAGATCTCGAAGCCAATGAAACAACTATTTTATGTAAAATGTGAATATCTGCAACATATGCTTCATTCCTTAAGAGCTGTATGGGAGTCGACCTTAATAGACCTGAAGCTGCCCTGTAGCAGTTATTAATAGAAGTTTTATGTTTTCTAACATTATTTTTTGACGTCCATCCGTAGACAATGTAACAGAATTCCTGTAGTCCAGGAGCGACAAATATTTAGAGCTGTTTCGATGTGTAGTCCTTTGTTTTTTTTTACTTCAATAATCTTGATTGGATTGTCGTAATTCACCTATGTTAAATTTAATTTCGTTGAAATTATTTAAAAATCAAAGGCATCGTTTGACTAACAAGCTCCAAAACTGGCCAAATTTATCAGCTATTACTTGAGAATGGGAGACACTATATCATTTAGAAAAAATATGTGGTAAACGGTCTATTTTTGGATCTCAAGTTTTTAACATAAAAAACGTTAAGGAAGCGATCTCAATATTCACGTTTAGCAATCCTACATTCCCTTCTAACTTTTGCGCAGGATCTCCTGTACTCCACACAGTTTAACTGAGTACGATACCGTATAAATGTTTTCCACGCTTGATTATGATTTTGATTAAATTTGCATTATTCAAATTTAACAACTGGGATTGCTATTTTTTTACTGATACGCGAGAAAGAGGGATTGCTTTATTTGCCGCTCTTCTTAAAATAGGCTTAATTTGAACAGCTTCCTTATTGATATCATTAGATTCAGTAAATTCATCACATACTAAATTAGCTCTATTTTAAAAAAGAGGCCTATTTTCTATGTCAACACGCGAACGCGGTAAAAATTTATTTGCAACTGTTATAATATTATTAGTCAAAACAATTAGAAAATGATCTTCGACTTCGGGTAACGAAAGACAAGTCCACGACAGTCCTGAAGTAATATCGTGGAGACATTAGCAGACGTCAGAGTGTGCCTCGTATTGAGCAAAGCAATATTTAATATAACAAAACCTTTATTATCAACGAATCTTTCCCAAATGATATTTGTTGCACAGCTGTGTACAAGGAGTTAACTCATTGTTGCAAGTATTCGCAATGTTAGGAATATTAAGAACTAAACCATCGCGTATATCCATTATTATACCTTCTTCGCCTACATTTTTATTCAATGGCAAAAAAGAAAGCGAATTATTTATTTTTCTCATCTATTATAATTAATAAATCTTAAGAACTAAAGCTTTAGTAACTAAAACTATTGGCTAAAACACGAAATAAAATCAACTATAAGCACACAAACGTCACGAGAAAAAAGTTGGTTACTTGCCAACTGCCTGAGAAAGATTTGCTGATTTCATTATGCTGTCGGTTTCACCTGATTCAAATAACCTACTTCCATTATGTATAACGATTTCTTAAACCACTTAATGGATTTATGATTCTACCAAATTAATGTTGTGTATAATATTTATAATAAACTGCTGGACTCAGTATTCATCAATGACACTTCTGATTGTACAATAATTCGATACTGCCCAATTACTGGGCCGATATTATCCACTCTGCTAGTTTGTTGCTGCCTTTTGCTACCAGGTTCATTTAGCCCACTTAGAAAAAATCTGTCTTTAATTTTGTAAACTCCAAACGAAAGTCTAATGAGTTTCCGCAACATACTTTGATTCCATATATGATGACACCAGCAGTTACCCTTTCGAAATTTCTTCAAGTCTAGCAATAGACGTTCTAGAAATTAATTCTGCTGAAATAGAATTCAAATTAAAAAAAACTGATAGTATACACAACTGTAAAATTATTACTGTGCAGATATCTTGTCTAAGCCTACATATGTATATCTTTAATTTTTAACTCATCCACGAAATGTGGCTATGTTTCTAGTCAATTTAAATGTGGCAGTAATATGCAAAATACTATAGAGGTATTGCAAAACTAAGTTGCATCTTCAGCAACTTTTTAAGCCACAATATATCATAATTAATATCACGGCATCAACAAAGGTTGAGAAAAAGACACTAAACCATTACCAATATTTTAGTGCTTTCGACTTTAGTCAACAAAGAATTCGTGAATAGTCAACAAAGTAATGCTTTTCATAATTATTTTATGGCTACTCAGAATGCTGTAAGAATGAAGCCTCTTCTGCATTTATCTTCAGTGTAGTATCTGTCAATAATAATTCTGTCGTTCATGAACAACTTAAGATGTCCTAATGAAATTTCACAGAGACTAAGCAAAGTTATTTGCAGACGATCACTCCTAGGGTAAGGGAGGCTTCTAGATATGCGGCCTCGGGCATAAAATTTTTTTATAAATGCCATAAAAAGTTTATTTATTACTCAAATCTTAAAAGTTTTTGAAGATAAGTAGATCTTTATCTCTTTTAGTGTGAAAGAAAATCGGGTTAGAAAAATTTTTTTTTTTATTATCGACCGGCCTTAACTTTGTATTTTTGACGTGGTGTGTTTGTTTATATTCGGATTATTATTTTAAGATATTGATGCGTTCTTGAAAAAATGAATAATAAAGCATTAGTAAGTTTAGTTTTGATAGCACGTTTCGTTAAAAAATTACAAGTTTCTGAAAATGTAAAAACTACCATTTTTTCAAGATTTCCCCCTAAAAGGTGGTATGACTTATGTAATTGAAACTTGCTTTTCACGTGTAACATCATCATATTTCATAATTGAATTAATTCTCTGAAAATGTATAAAAACCATACCCTTTACAGATAAAACTAGTTTTCTTAGATATTGATATTTGGACTAATGTAGTTGTTAAAAATATAAATGTTTTTAAATCTTAATCCGCACTGAATTAATGCTCTAATAGAGTTTGGTAAAAGGCATTATTTTTTTTTTGTAATTTAAATTTCTCATAAAAATATTTGAATGTTAATCAATTACGAAATAAAGGAATATACGAATAAAAATGAGCTATGGAATATTTAACAATAAAACAAAACCATTA
This sequence comes from Trichopoda pennipes, assembly GCA_030448955.1. NCBI lineage: Eukaryota > Metazoa > Arthropoda > Insecta > Diptera > Tachinidae > Trichopoda > Trichopoda pennipes. The sequence continues at coordinate 3,330,175 of JASKUP010000004.1, read as the reverse complement.
AAACACGAATACGGCAGCTACCAATAGACCCCTTAACGATGTGCATTTGAAAACGTATACTCCTTATTTTAGGTGAGTTTATATGAGAGGTACTCTCTAAGAATGTACGCTAAATTGAGTCTGAAATAATTAATTTGGATTCTTATTGAGAGCCTGCTAAAAATATAATATTGTGTAGAATATTTTGACAGTTTTGGAAATCTTCAACCACCTGTAGAAGTATTAATATATTTAGGATAGAAAAGTGTGGACACTTATGTTTACCGGTTTTAATTCATTCTAAATAAAACTAAAAATATATTTAATTTGTGTAATGCATTATTTTCTCATTTATTTTCTATGCTACAATATATGAATTTTAATATCTTTACATTTTATCTATTGCAATATCTCTTTCATTTTACCATTTTTATTTTCAGGGTGGTATGTGGTAATTGTAATAAAAATTGAATAACTGGTTTCTTAGAATATGATTCCAATATCGTATTAAAGTCAAAAATACTCCTATCCAAATTATTGATTCCAACGTATAAGAATAAATTCTTATATTCAAATTTCCTTAACGGATTATTAATTGATTATAAAAATTGGAATTATAGATATTCATCTTTATTATTTGTCGATGAATAGTGGTTTAATAGTTTTACATTTGTTCCTTTTAATAAAGGTTTTGTTATTTTGAGTTCTTTTATTGCAAAATAATTACACAGTATTTTAGAGTATAAAATTAATAATAAAATATAAAAGAAACACTGGTATTATTACACAAGATTTCTTTTAGTATTGTGCAGATTTGTAATTAATTATGGGTCTCATCGCTGTGTTTAGCTTGTGTATTTTTGCGGATGGGCTCATCATTGTTAATGTGTGCGATATGTCTTGTTTTATTATCTTTGTTGCGTTTTTTTTAAATCTTCTTAATTTTTTACCAATTCTTTTGCATTTAGAGTCTTTTATTAACTGTTCTGTCTTTTCGATGTAGTCGTGTTTGCTGCTCATCGACAAACACGACTATCTCCGTTGTTTTTCCCTTGTCTGCTATTGTAACTACTAAGATATTGATCGATTCCAGTTTTCGTTTTAGCGTCCTATTTGTATTGCGTTCTTCGTTAAGGTGTGTTGTAGATTTGACCTATTTCTCTATTATTTGTTTGCAGATATATCTTCATTTGGCATCATCTCTATTGCGACTTCTGTGTCTACGAAGGTTTGTTCTATTTCCTTTTTCTTGTGGTTTTCTGTGATGTTGTATTTTATTCCCTTCTCTAATAATTGAGCCTCTTGTTTGCTGGTGACCACTGTTAGATTAAAAAATCTAGTCTGGAAATTGTTATTTATGCGCGTTTTGTTGTTTGTTTGATGCGTTAGTTTCTCGATTTTTCTGTTTAAAGTTGCGCATTTTTGTTTTATTGTTTCCGCGTTTTCTGCTCGTTTTTGGTCCAATATGTTCATGAGTACGTCGATTGGGATAAGGTCTCCTGTTTCTGTGATTACTTCCAAACCTTTTGGTTTTTTTATGATTGAAGATTTCCTGCTCAAAATTCTTTCATACAGTGTTTCTATAAATAAGCTTAATCGTGATCGATTCGTAATTTTCACCTCTATAAAACATTCACGCGGAAAAGGGAGGTAAAATATATTAGCAATTTTCTTTGTAGTTTTTGATTCGTACTTTTATCTACTATTAATTGAGCCTCTTCACATTAGATGAAAACAACTTTTGTTCTTGATAAAACACACGAGACTAATTAATCTAGCACAAAATTGTATACGTATACACAGTTTTGTGTGTTATCGAGGAGAAGATAACAAACTTTTTAGCAAACTTTTTCGTTGTTTTGGCAAACTTTTTTCAGAGTTGCACAAAAGGTACATGTACAACAACGTGCTTTCATGTATTACAATAACAAAAAGTAAACAAATTATGACAAAAATATACCATTTTTAAAATAGATTTTAAATAGTTAATTTAAATTGTATTAAAAAAAAAAACATGAATTGAAAAGCCTGTAGATCACAGAATCAGATTTTTCAGTTGTCACTTTTTTTAGTGAAAAAACGAAAGCACTGGAGCTTAAATTATTTGGAGTTATTTTGAATATTTATGATTTCAGTTTTCCATCAATAACTCGATAACCATTCCGCGTGCACAAATAGCACTATATACGATCAATAGAGGATAAAAATACTAATCGATAGTGATATATCTTGTTTCTAAAAAGACTTTACGGAAAAAGTTATAAGGCAGCAAACTTCTAAAATTGTTAAAAAATCGTAAATTTTTTTTGGTTTTTCATTAATAACTCAAAAACTATTCCGCGTGCACATATAACGCTATATACGATCGATAGAGGATAAAAATACGAATCGATAGTAATATGGTTTGTTTCCGCAAAGACTGTACGGAAAAAGTTATAAAGCAGCAAACTTTTAAAATTTTTAAAAAATCGCCAATTTTTTTTTTGGTTTTCAGTAATAACTCAAAAACGATTCCGCGTGCACATATAGCGCTATATACGTTAGATAGAGGATAAAAATACGAATCGATAATGATATAGTTTTTTTCTGCAAAGACTGTACGGAATAAGTTATAAAGCAGCAAACTTTTAAAAATTCGTCAAATTTTTTTGGTTTTTCAATAATAACTCAAAAACTATTCCGCGTGCACATATAACGCTATATACGATCGATAGAGGATAAAAATACGAATCGGTAGTGATATGGTTTGTTTCCGCAAAGACTGTACGAAAAAAGTTACAAAGCAGCAAACTTTTAAAAATTCGTCAAATTTTTTTGGTTTTTCAATAATAACTCAAAAACTATTCCGCGTGCACATATACGACTATATACGTTCGATAGAGAATAAATATACAAATCGATAGTAATATGGTTTGTTTCCGCAAAGACTGTACGGAAAAAGTTATAAAGCAGCAAACTTTTAAAATTTTTAAAAAATCGCCAATTTTTTTTTTTGGTTTTCAGTAATAACTCAAAAACGATTCCGCGTGCACATATAGCGCTATATACGTTAGATAGAGGATAAAAATACGAATCGATAATGATATAGTTTTTTTCTGCAAAGACTGTACGGAAAAAGTTATAAAGCGGCAAACTTTTAAAATTTTTAAAAAATCGCCAATTTTTTTTTGCTTTTCAGTAATAACTAAAAAACGATAGCGCGTGCACATATATGGCTATATCCGATCGATAGAGGACAGAAATATGAATCGATCACGGTATAGCTTGTTTCTAGAAAGACTTTACGAAAAAAGTTATAAAGCAGCAAACTTTTGAAATTTAAAAAAAACGTGAAATTTTTTTAGTTTTTAATTAATTACTCAAAAACTATTCTGCGTGCACATATACGGCTATATACGTTCGATAGAGGATAAAAATACGAATCGATAGTGATATAGCTTGTTTGCGCAAAGACTGAACGAAAAAAGTTATAGAGCAGCAAACTTTTAAAATTTAAAAAATTTAAACAATATATTTTAGTTGACGGTAATGAAGTTTCTTTGTAGATTTTTTGCAGTACAAAAAAAGTAAACAAACTATGTCAAAAATATACCATTTTTGCATTCGATTTTTAATAGTTAATTTAACTTGTATTTTAAATTAAAAGATATAAAATATAAAGCTTGTAGACCACAGAATCAGATTTTTCAGTTGTCACTTTTTTTAGTGAAAAAGCGAAAGCACTGGAGCTTAAATTATTTGGAGTTATTTTAAAAATTTTTGATTTCAGTTTTCCATTAATAACTCCACAACCATTCCGGGTGCACAAATAGCGCTATATACGATCGATAGAGGATAAAAATACGAATCGATAGCAATATATCTTATTTCTAAAAAGACTTTACGGAAAAAGTTATAAGGCAGCAAACTTCTAAAAATGGTAAAAAATCGTCAAACTTTTATGGTTTTTTATTTATAACTCAAAAACTATTCCGCGTGCCCATATGCGGCTATATACGTTCGATAGAGGATGCAAATACGAATCGATAGTGATATGGTTTTTTTCTGCAAAGACTGTACGAAAAAAGTTATAAAGCAGCAAACTTTTGAAATTTTTTAAAAACCGTCAAACTTTTTTTGTTTTTCAGTAATAACTCAAAAACTATTCCGCGTGCATATATACGGCTATATACGATCGATAGAGGACAAAAATATGAATCGATCGTGATATTGCTTGTTTCTGGAAAGACTTTACGAAAAAAGTTATAAGGCAGCAAACTTTTGAAATTTTAAAAAACTATCAACAATATTTTTTAGTTGGTCGGTAATGAAGTTTCTATGTAAAAGTTTTGCAGTAAAAAAAAAAGTAAACAAACTATGTCAAAAATATACCATTTTTGCATTCGATTTTTAATAGTTAATTTAACTTGTATTTTAATTAAAACATATAAAATATAAAGCTTGTAGACCACAGAATCAAATTTTTCAGTTGTCACTTTTTTTAGTGAAAAAACGAAAGCACTGGAGCTTATGAAATTAATGAATGTTAATTTAATACAGTATTTTACATAATATAATAGAATAAAAATAAATCAATAAAAATTTTCATTTGTTATGAAAACTAAAAATATTAAGTAAAATTGTTAACAAACTGCTAAAAAATTCTTGTATTTTGTTCACTATTTCCCATCCTTGGTGATTGCATTTGATCAGTTCCGATAGTTAAATTATTAGTCTGGCAACACAGATTATTCTTTACTTTTTTTTTACTTCAAAACATCTGCATAGAAACTTCATTACCGACCAACTAAAAAATATTGTTGACATTTTTTTAAATTTTCAAAAGTTTGCTGCCTTATAACTTTTTTCGTAAAGTCTTTCCAGAAACAAGCAATATCACGCTCGATTCACATTTCTGTCCTCTATCGATCGTATATAGCCGTATATATGCACGCGGAATAGTTTTCGAGTTATTACTGAAAAACAAAAAAAGTTTGACGATTTTTAAAAAATTTCAAAAGTTTGCTGCTTTATAACTTTTTTCGTACAGTCTTTGCAGAAAAAAACCATATCACTATCGATTCGTATTTGCATCCTCTATCGAACGTATATAGCCGCATATGGGCACGCGGAATAGTTTTTGAGTTATAAATGAAAAACCATAAAAGTTTGACGATTTTTTACCATTTTTAGAAGTTTGCTGCCTTATAACTTTTTCCGTAAAGTCTTTTTGGAAACAAGTTATATTGCTATCGATTCGTATTTTTATCCTCTATCGATCGTATATAGCGCTATTTGTGCACGCGGAATAGTTGTGGAGTTATTAATGGAAAACTGAAATCAAAAATTTTTAAAATAACTCCAAATAATTTAAGCTCCAGTGCTTTCGTTTTTTCACTAAAAAAAGTGACAACTGAAAAATTTGATTCTGTGGTCTACAAGCTTTATATTTTATATGTTTTAATTAAAATACAAGTTAAATTAACTATTAAAAATCGAATGCAAAAATGGTATATTTTTGACATAGTTTGTTTACTTTTTTTTTACTGCAAAACTTCTACATAGAAACTTCATTACCGACCAACTAAAAAATATTGTTGATAGTTTTTTAAAATTTCAAAAGTTTGCTGCCTTATAACTTTTTTCGTAAAGTCTTTCCAGAAACAAGCAATATCACGATCGATTCATATTTTTGTCCTCTATCGATCGTATATAGCCGTATATATGCACGCGGAATAGTTTTTGAGTTATTACTGAAAAACAAAAAAAGTTTGACGATTTTTAAAAAATTTCAAAAGTTTGCTGCTTTATAACTTTTTTCGTACAGTCTTTGCAGAAAAAAACCATATCACTATCGATTCGTATTTGCATCCTCTATCGAACGTATATGGCCGCATATGGGCACGCGGAATAGTTTTTGAGTTATAAATAAAAAACCATAAAAGTTTGACGATTTTTTACCATTTTTAGAAGTTTGCTGCCTTATAACTTTTTCCGTAAAGTCTTTTTAGAAATAAGATATATTGCTATCGATTCGTATTTTTATCCTCTATCGATCGTATATAGCGCTATTTGTGCACGCGGAATGGTTGTGGAGTTATTAATGGAAAACTGAAATCAAAAATTTTTAAAATAACTCCAAATAATTTAAGCTCCAGTGCTTTCGCTTTTTCACTAAAAAAAGTGACAACTGAAAAATCTGATTCTGTGGTCTACAAGCTTTATATTTTATATCTTTTATTTAAAATACAAGTTAAATTAACTATTAAAAATCGAATGCAAAAATGGTATATTTTTGACATAGTTTGTTTACTTTTTTTGTACTGCACAAAATCTACAAAGAAACTTCATTACCGTCAACTAAAAAATATTGTTTAAATTTTTTAAATTTTAAAAGTTTGCTGCTCTATAACTTTTTTCGTTCAGTCTTTGCGCAAACAAGCTATATCACTATCGATTCGTATTTTTATCCTCTATCGAACGTATATAGCCGTATATGTGCACGCTGAATAGTTTTTGAGTAATTAATTAAAAACTAAAAAAATTTCACGTTTTTTTTAAATTTCAAAAGTTTGCTGCTTTATAACTTTTTTCGTAAAGTCTTTCTAGAAACGAGCTATACCGTGATCGATTCATATTTCTGTCCTCTATCGATCGGATATAGCCATATATGTGCACGCGCTATCGTTTTTTAGTTATTACTGAAAGCAAAAAAAAATTGGCGATTTTTTAAAAATTTTAAAAGTTTGCCGCTTTATAACTTTTTCCGTACAGTCTTTGCAGAAAAAAACTATATCACTATCGATTCGTATTTTTATCCTCTATCGAACGCATATAGCGCTATATGTGCACGCGAAATAGTTTTTGAGTTATTAATGAAAACAAAAAAAAAATTGGCGATTTTTTAAAAATTTTAAAAGTTTGCTGCTTTATAACTTTTTCCGTACAGTCTTTGCGGAAACAAACGATATTACTATCGATTTGCATATTTGTTCTCTATCGAACATATATAGTCGTATATGTGCACGCGGAATAGTTTTTGAGTTATTATTGAAAAACCAAAAAAATTTGACGATTTTTTAAAATTTTTAAAAGTTTGCTGCTTTATAACTTTTTTCGTACAGTCTTTGCGGAAATAAGCTATATCACCATCGATTGGTATTTTTATTCTCTATTGAACGTATATAGTCGCATATGGGCACGCGGAATAGTTTTTGAGATATTAATGAAAAACCAAAAAAATTTGACGATTTTTAACAATTTTAGAAGTTTGCTGCCTTATAACTTTTTCCGTAAAGTCTTTTTAGAAACAGGATATATCACTATCAATTTGTATATTTATGCTCTATCGATCGTATATAGTGCTATTTGTGCACGCGGAATGGTTATCGAGTTATTGATGGAAAACTGAAATCATGAATGTTCAAAATAACTCCAAATAATTTAAGCTCCAGTGCTTTCGTTTATTCACTAAAAAAAGTGACAACTGTAAAATCTGATTCTGCGGTCTACAAGCATTTTATTTTATATCTTTTAATTAAAATACAATTAAAATTAACTATTAAAAATCGAATTCAAAAATGGCATATTTTTTACATAGTTTGTTTACATATTTCTTCTTGCACATGGCGTTTGTTTCCATTTTTCTTGGAAATAGGCCGTTCTGTGCAACTCTGCGAAAAAGTTTGCCGTTTTCCCAGAGTTTGTTATCTTCTCCTACGTTTGTGTGTTAGTGTTTTTTATTCATTTCACGTTTGTTTTTCGTTCGGTGTGCTGTACACAGTATACGCAATCGAGGAGAAGATAACAAACTTTTTAGCAAACTTTTTTTTTATTTTGGCAAACTTTTTTCAGAGTTGCACAAAATGTACAACAACGTGCTCTCATGTATTACAATAACAAAAAGTAAACAAATTATGACAAAAATATACCATTTTTAAAACAGATTTTAAATAGTTAATTTAAATTGTATTTAAAACAAAAAATATGAATTGAAAAGCCTGTAGATCACAGAATCAGATTTTTCAGTTGTCACCTTTTTTTAGTGAAAAAACTAAAGAACTGAAGCTTAAATTATTTGGAGTTATTTTTAACATTTATGATTTCAGTTTTCCATTAATAACTCGATAACCATTCCGCGTGCACAAATAGCACTATATACGATCGATAGAGGATAAAAATACTAATCGATAGTGATATATCTTGTTTCTAAAAAGACTTTACGGAAAAAGTCATAAGGCAGCTTTCGTTTATTCACTAAAAAAGGTGACAACTGTAAAATCTGATTCTGTTGTCTACAAGCTTTATATATCATATCTTTTAATTAAGAGACAATTAAAATTAACTATTAAAAATCGAATTCAAAAATGGTATATTTTGTTATATAGTTTGTTTACATATTTCTTCTTGCACTTGGCGTTTGTTTCCATTTTTCTTGGAAATAGTCCGTTCTGTGCAACTTTGCCAAAGAGTTTACCGTTTTTCAGAATTTGTTGTCTTCCCCTACGTATTTTAACTATGTGTTTTGGGCGAGTTTACATTATCTGTGCAAAGTCTGGCAATACATTCCGTATATCATTGTTCCTAGAAATTTACAAATTACTAATATTCATTGGTGGCGCTGTGATTTGTCAATTTTGTCTTGGTTAAAGAGTTAAAATTAAGAGAATATTCAAACACATTTTTAATATTTAAAATTTTTTTTGCGTATGAAGTATGCATAGAGTATGCAGGAATTATTTTTTGTTGTGAAGATTAAAAATGTTTACTTTTTAACAGTAAAATAAATAGTGTGTAATATTAATAATAAAATAAATACTTAAAAGTTTGTGCAAAACGAAAATTCTCACAAATAAAATACTGGACAACCAAATTAAACTGGGGGGACAGTATGTTTAGTATAAGTGAGCTTTGCTGCATGTTTTGTTGCCCACCGTGTCCTGGACCGATAGCAGCAAAATTAGCATTTCAACCTCCTGAGCCAACATACAAATTAACACCAGCAGACGACGCTAATGTAAAGTACAATCTGCATCTTTACGACCGTGCCGAATGGCAATTTTCTGAAAGGGATAAGTCGAAGGTTGAGGCATTTTTTACTCGAACTTCTCGTGGAAATCTCATTACATGCATATACGTTCGTTGCAGTAAAAATGCAAAATATACTCTTCTTTTTTCGCATGGCAATGCTGTGGATTTAGGCCAAATGAGTAGCTTTTATATATCATTAGGCTCACAACTTAACTGTAACATATTTGGATATGATTATTCTGGATACGGTATGAGTGGGGGTAAACCATCTGAAAAGAATCTCTATGCTGATATTGAGGCTGCTTGGCAAGCAATGCGTACGAGGTAAACCTATCAATTATTCATAAAAATTACCCATTACTAAAAATTCTTTTGCTTAGATTTAATATAAGCCCGGAAACAATAATACTATATGGACAAAGTATTGGAACTGTTCCTACTGTAGATCTTGCTACTAGACATGAAGTGGGAGCTGTAATACTTCATTCTCCTTTGATGTCAGGTCTGAGAGTGGTGTTCAGAAATACTAAAAGAACTTGGTTTTTTGATGCTTTTCCAAGGTAAATTTAAAAAATTGTTAACTACATGTAACTTGATAGTGGCAACAACTAAAATAACTTGTTAAAAATCTACATTCTTACTTAAATTTACGTTTTCATAATTGAACGTCAATGATGATGTTTCAAAACAATTTATACAGTCACGATAATTTCAAAAACGATCATACGATACATACCAGTATTGCCAAAAGAAAAGAAACACGTCGATATCATTAAAGTATGTGGATTTTTCACGGACGTTTTAAATTACTCTATTTCCACCATACAAATTTGATTACAAACTTTATAAAATTTATTAGAATTTATTCTTAATAAAATAGATATAATGAAATAAAAATTTCATTAAGACGTTTAATAAAGATTTCTATTGCAAAATCCTCAACTACTCTAAATTCTAATAGCATTTCCATGGTATTCGTAAAGAAAAAAATCAAAGTATAGCTGGAATATCGGACACGTCCTTTTGAACTTTGATTTATCAAGTATTGATTCCAGATATAAATATTAAAAAGTATGACGTGAGAAGTATATAATTGTAGCGTTATTTTAATAGCATAATAGAAAGCTCTTAAATGTGAATGAAAATTCATGCCTTTTTCTTTTCATACACAAGCACTTTTAAATGCCTACAAAAGGGTAAAAATGTGGGACTATATGCCCTACACTCATAGAAAAAACAGCAGGAAATGAGCTAAGGTTGGAAATTATATATTTAACAACGTTCAACATAAAACAATCTTAATCCGAAATAGAGGTAGATTCAGCGCTAATTTAATAACACTCGGAGTTAAATTAAAAAAACTGCATCTTTAAACCAAAAACGAGCAACATTAAATCAAATATTTTCTACGTATTGTGTTTTCTACTCTACCGCTAAAACTCGAATGGCGTGTTCTTCAAGTTCTCTTTGTTGATGTTCGCATTACTAGGGATGCCAACACCTCCCCCATCACAAAACGTAAACCTTGAACCTATAGGGCGGTCTCCGGTCTCTGGGCGGCCTTTGAATTGACATTGGCGTATTTCCCTCGCACCTTGGAACGCTTAGAGCTGGTTGCATTGTTGGCTGTTGCCGAGACTCCGGCTGCCCTATATCTTCACATAAAACATCTAAGGGTAGTTCCTCGTCTGTTTCCTCAGCTGGCAGTTGCCTAGCCCGCAACCGAATTTGGTTTGCGTGAGATCTGATTGTTCTATTGGAACCATTTAGCAAAATACGATACATTACTTTACCTATCCTCTCCTGGAATGAACCAGTTGACCATTTGTACTTATTGTGGTGATAGATTTTTACGGAAACGGTATCTCCAACTAGAAACTGGCGAAATTTAGCTTTGTGAAATTCATTGAATTGGTTATTTTGGTCTTTTTGGCGCTTAGCACACGCATCTTCTGATAGGCGCTGGTTGGCTTAAGTAAGTCTAGTAGGTTCTTACTTTATACCCCAACATAAGGTCTGCTGGTGACTTTTGCATAGGCGTGCTCAGGTTTGGTGTACTGCGGTAAGTAGATAAGAACACCTTAAGCGCGTCCTGTAGGCTTCCTTCCCCTCGATTTTTTTGAAGTGATCGTTTCAGTGTATCCACGAACCTTTCAGCCTGGCCGTTTGACTGAGCATGATACGGGGCTGTTCTGACATGGTTAATTCCATTTTGGTCGCAAAACATTTTGAATTCGGCTGAAACAAATTGTGTTCCGTTGTCCGATACTAAGGTGTGCGGAAGACCAAATCTTTAGAAAACGGATTCAAGCAACTGAATTGTTTTGTGAGCTGTTGTTGAAGTTGTTGCTAAAATTTCTGGCCATTTTGAATATGCGTCTACAATCACAAGGAAATACGTGCTCTCTATCGGGCCAGCGTAGTCAATGTGTAAGCGTTTCCATGGTCCATCAGGCGTTTGCCACGACTCAAGTAGCGTCTTGGTGGGCGATTTAGCAACACTTGCGCATTTGTCGCAATTTTTAACTAAATCCTCAATCTGTGCATCTATACCGGGCCAAAAAACGTAGCCTCTGCTATTGTTTTCATTCGTTACATGCCTTGATGCCCTTTGTGTACCTGTTGCAGTACACGGGTTCTGTATTTGCGTGGTATGACCAGACGCTCTCCATACATTAGACAATTGTTTAGGACGTAAAGACCTTGTTTATGTTTATAGAAAGCACGGACGTCTGAATCAGTAATTTGTGCAGCTGCTGGCCAGCCGCATTGAACGTGTTGAATAATTTTTTGAAATAAATCTAATTGTCGTGTTGCTGTCTGAACCATGTTGTGCGTTATGGGCAATTTACGCAAGATGTCATCTTGAACTCGACCAATATCTTTTTCAGCGTGAATCGAAGCAATTACGACTTCTTCATCTGGACTAATATGCTCGTTAATTAGACGAGAAAGCACATCCGCGTAATCAAAATTGTTTGTCGAGATATATTCAATGTTAAAATCGTACATTTTAAGCGTGAGTGCCCATCTCTGCAACCGATTCGCTGTGTATACAGGTATGCCTTTTTTGGAACCAAAAATCGATAACAACGGCTTGTGGTCAGTCTGCAACGTAAATCTACGGCCAAAAATGTATTTGTGGAATTTGGTAACCGCGAATACTAGCGCGAGCGCCTCCTTTTCGATTTGACTGTAGCTCTGCTCAGCCTTCGTCAGAGATCTTGAGGCATGACCGATGGCTTTCATAGAATCGTCACTATATTTGTGGTATATACACGCACCGATGCCTGCATTAGATGCATCAGCGGCTACGACGATATTCTCTTTTGGATCAAAATGGGTGAGCAGTAGATCGGATTTCAGAATCTTTTTGAATTTGTTGAATGACTCTTGACACTCTGCCGTCCAGTTCCACGCTGCATCTTTGCGGAGAAGCGCATCTAATGGCTTGCGAAGTTAGTGCATTTGTCTGACGTATTTGACATAATAGTTTATTGCGCCCAGGTATGACTGTAGGGTCGCTAATTCAGATGGTGGTGGCATGTTTGTTATAGCCTCAATTTTGGATGGGTCAGGGCGAAGACCATCTTTGTCAATGACGTGCCCAAGATACCGTACGGACCGCATACCAAATTTACATTTTTCAATTTTTAGCGTAAAACCGAAATGTGCGATTCTTTGTAAAACTCGTTTTAGGTTGGCGTCGTGCTTTGCTTCGCTTGTACCAGAAATGATAATATCATCTATATATGCAGCGACACCATCTATATCGTCGACCATGGTTGACATAATTTGTTGAAATGCACCCGGTGCTGATTTTATGCCTGGCGGAAGACGGTTAAACGTAAAAAGTCCACGGTGCGTGTTGATAGTGAGTAGCCGAGGGGAAATTGATTTGGTTGTAGGGCGTCATTTAATCCTGTTGAATAATCCGCGCAGATTCTAACGCTACCCTCTTTCTTTTTGATTACAACTATGGGTGCTGCCCACTCGGAATACTCAACTGATGAGACAATTCCTAAATTTTGCAGTCTCTGTAATTCATCATCTACCAGCGGTAAAATTGCATACGCAACTGGTCGTTTTGGTTTGAAGACGGGTTTCGCCGCTTGCTTCAGATGGAGCTTGACTTTTGTTTTTGTACATAGCCCCAATGTTCCCTCAAAAAGTTTGTGAAACGGTGCTGCAAGTGGGTGTGATGACATGGGATGCTCTGTGATGTGATTGCAAACTTCTCTTAGAGGGATATCCCATAGGTTAAATTTTTCTATGAAATCTATACCCAGTAGATTTATGTCATCAGCCACATAACAAACTCCGCTTTTTATAATGTTTTTTAAACCAATGTCGCAATTAAATTGCCCTGCTATCCTGAGACGACGCTTGTCTGCATTTCGCGCCATTGTGGTTCGATTTGACAATTCTGGCTTGCCAATATGCTCCCATACCGACGTCGATATGATTGTAATATCAGACCCGCAATCGACCTGCAAAGTAGCATCTACTCCGTTTATCTGCACTGTTACTAATTTTTGCTTTGTTTGCAAGCTACCTATACTATTAACAGAAATTTTCTTCACAGATGCTTTATCGCGAAATGATTTATGTGAGATACTTATCTTGCTTGGCTGTTTGTTTGGGAAACAGCCACAGTAACCTTCCTTGTGCCCAATCCGGGAACATTGATTACATCTGCGGTTTTTATATTGACAGTCTTTGATATAGTGCATTCCGCCGCATGCCCAGCACGGTGTGCGTGGTGTGTTAGATGATCTGACGGCTTGACTTTGACTTAGGTTTGTTTGAAAGTTTTTCGAACGTGTCCGTTTTACGAAATTTACCGCAATCTTTGACTAGCTACACTTTTCAATTAAATTTGCATCTGACTTTAAATTTATAACCATTTGACATTCGGCTATAAGCTTATCAATTCCCTTAAGCGTACCATCATTTAATTTAGACAGAAGACGCGTACGAATTTCCTTATCACGCGATGAACTCAACCCAAGTATAAAAATCAGGCTCTTGAATTCGTCTGCTGAAATCTTTGATAGCTCAAACCCTTCGCACAATTTGTTGACTTTGCTACCATATGTGGTAAAATCTTCGATTTCATTTTTTTCCAACTGCAGACACTCATACCGGCGATGAAATAATGACTTTGTCGGTCCAAACAAATCAATAAAGCTTTTTACTGTTTCATCGAAGCTGAACTCATTTGGCATTTTTGGCAAAATTAAGTTAGCGTATTTCTCATAATTTGATGAGTGTATTTTACGCAAAAGGATTCTGACTTTAGTGGGGTCATCTAGGTCTTTACCATCTTCTTTGAAAAGCTGTTCATACCTCCGGTACCATGATTCAAAAAATACGCCTGAATCTGCATCGTAGCAAAATTCAGTTATCTGTGCTGAGAGATCGAATGCCTTATTTGAGGTTATGTTTTTTTCTTCTTTTTTTTTAGAAGTTGCTGTAGTATTGCGTCATGATTTTGCAGAAGCGCAGTTAATGTTTCAAGGCATTTGTCAGCCATGACATAAGTTGCGAATTTTACCGAAAAAAAGACGGTAGAGTTAATTGGGGAAAGAAAATCACGTGTGTATAAAATTGCAACAGCGTGTGTTATTTTTTCAGCTTTGAGTTGCAGAAATTCTCAAATCCTCGTCGCCACAATTATGTTGTGTTTTCTACTCTACCGCTAAAACTCGAATGGCGTGTTCTTCAAGTTCTCTTTGTTGATGTTCGCATTACTAGGGATGCCAACATTACGTCTATTTAAAACAAACATTTTCACATCATATACGTGCATATTTAAATTAAGAGTGCGCAGCTTCGCTTTAACATAGTAGCGTTTTTGAATAATAAATGTAATAAATAATAAATGTAATATATAATAATAATATAATAAAAATTAAAATTAATTACAGTTATAAAAGGTTACAAAACAACATTGCGCAACATTAACCAGCTAAAAGAGTAGCGAATATGTAATCTTCGGTATCTAAAAATAGATTTCCATTAAGGTGTTCAAATTAGTAATGAAATATGACAATTTAAATACCTTTGGTTTTTGTAGAATTTGCAATAGAAAGCATCTGCTTGCAATAATTGCTATGAATATTTTCACCTTAGTATACAGCATAAACTTTTTACCTGTGTACATGATATTAAAGTCCATTCTAATCTATTAAGAAAAATAAATCAAAAAGATGATATAATTTAATATTAAATGTTGATCATACTAGCTCAGGAGCTAGGGAATCTGAATATTTAGACCACGCTGACAAGAAATCTATATTGCTTAAATGTTTCAAATCTTATTGTCGTAAAATATAAGTTTTTTTCCATTTTTCACATACGTCTTGCCAGTTCGAGCTGGCTTCACGATTAAGTGAAGTCACTGCGATAGACTCGTCTAAATCTTCAACTTTATCGCCTCTATCTTCATTCGGGAGTGAAATGTTCCTTTTTTTAAAGCGTTTGCATCAAGCATTTACATTTAGAATATAACTTGCCGTTGGGATTTTTTACCTTGGATTTTTTACAATGCCAAGAAAAGACGAGGTTCTTTTCTCACATATTGTAAGCACCGATATGTTAGGTTACTAAGTTCTCTAAATCATGTTCTTCGCAATCTTCCACATCAACAACTGTGCCAATTTCGTTCACTGGTTGTGAGCCTCCATGAATCAGTAACAAAACCCATCTATGAACTCGAAATTTTCCATTTTGTATTTTTAAATTAAAGAAATAAACATTAAACTTAAACACTTTATTTGTCTATTTTCATTGTCTGCCACTGACTAGTGAATGTTTTGATAAATAACTTGTATTATAACGTATTACAACGTTGATTGTAAAATTTCCGAGCTCATTTTAAAAAACGTCCAACATGAATTCAACAATGTACTGCTGTTTTAAGAATGCAACGGCACTAATTTTATAAGACTTCGTATTAAAAATGATTTAAACAATGCGCGTCATTAAAATAAAATGCCGATATCTTGAATCCATCATTTTGTTAATAAATTCAACGACGCACGCATTAAATTTAAGAGCATGCATTTTTAAATTAAAGTTTCTTCTTAATTGAAAATATGTTGGTTTATTTTTGAATCAAAGTTGGCTTTGTAAAAATACCGTGTCTGAGAATTTCATGTTGTTTTTTCTTAATTTAATGTTAGACGTTTTAGAATTTAAAAAATACTTTTTTGTTTTTTTAGCCAAATAACAATTTTATGATTCATGTTATTTTTCTTTATTTCAAAGTTGAAAAATTTTCGTTTCAACAACGATATACTGCGATTTTAAAACGTGATTTTTTTCTAAGTGTACTGGATTCGATAATAATGCCACTTTATATTTCAAAACTACACAATAGAATTAAGAATTTTCTCATAAAGAAAAATAGGTAAACCTAATAAAGATGGGACTTAGCGGCCAAATAGGAGTGCACTACTTGGCATTTCTCAACTGCCCATAAATTTCCTGGTTAAAGGCCTGCTGCGGTTGAAAGCCACGGCTTGTAGACTTGCGAACTGTACAGCAGGGTGGTAGCCTATTTTTTTAAATTTAATTTCAAAGATTTATTTCTAGCGAATAATAAAGAAACTGTGAGAATTTAGCAATAATATAGTTTGGAGGGTCAATTGGGCCCAAAGGACTTACCAGGTATATTTCCAAATAATCCGTTTAATTGCCCTTGTGTCGTTAAAATAAATAAATCTCCATATTGAGTTAAGATAATATATAAAATTAATTAACGAGTTTCTCAAATTTATTCCATAAAATCATGGAAATATGCTCGTATCAGTGTCATAATATTCTGGCAGACACCTTTTAAGTTTTCAATAAAAAATTTCTTTCATATAATCTACTGTATAGGTTTAATTTATAACTTCTATAGATTTTTAGAAATATTAGAAAAAACTGAAATTATCCATTGCCCGTTTCTCAATTTTTTATATACCCAAAAATCTATTAAAATTCTGTAATTATGTTACCTATAACTTCCTGTCATTGCAAATTTTAATGAAACATTTACAAATTGAGTCATTTAAAAATGGCATTTTTTTGAGTGGGTAACATTTAGGAAGCTTTTGCCTGAAATCGAAAAAAATTTGTTTTCCGTAGACTGACCAACAAATATTTATCAGGAGCAAAAACCCAGCTGCTGTTGTTGGGTAAATAAAATATTTGTCAGCAAACAAAAATGTTCTAAAGTGGACTTAGTATCTGATTATTTATTGGGTAAATAAGTATTTTGTAAAAACAAACAGAAGCAAATAAAAAGACAATTTATGTTCAAAATGTTTGCTGCTTTTGTATAGAAGTGTTTTTAAGTTTTCTTGTCTTTTTGCTGTGTTCGTTCAATATAAACTCTTATATAATCAATTTGGTTTAAGATATAACAGTCTTGCATTTTTTATAAAAACTTTTGGGTAAAATCCACTAATAAGCTACTTGGCCATATGGATATGCTTTCCCCCACAGCAATACGTTTCAAATATATTTTTTGAATAATAAATATTGTTACGTTTATACCTTTTATAAACGTTTTGTTGTGAGTTCTTTATTGCAAAATAATTAACACCAGTTTTTAAATTTATAACAATTCTATTTACTTTAACACAAAGTTGACACAGAACAATGTACTTAAAATGCACGTCTTTACTCGATGAGGTTTAATTTTACACTGATTGATTATCCACTCAAACGCTTCCCTATTTATACTTGTCTAATTAGAATCTAGAAGATTTAAGAATCTTCTACTCCCTTTGTATCGCTTTTTTTTTGTTGTAGGTTGTTTATTCGTTATAGGCGCCTGCATGGCTGTGTGTATAGTTGTTTTTGTTTTTATGCTGATAAGGTTTCTGCTTGGGATTTATTTCAATACATTTGTTGTTGCTTTTGTAAAAAAGGGTTTCTTAGAAAACTACGCAGATGATAAACAACTGTATATTTGTTGTTGTGAAATTAGTTTTTGTCTTGCGCATTTAGATGATAAACAGCATACTTGTATTTTTTTCTTGCATGCCAGGCAGTTAGTAAACAGCATATCAAATTGTAGTTGTGTGTGTGTATAAATTTCCTAACAATATGTTATAAGAATACAATAAAATATTTTTTAAAGAAATCTAGCACAAATTAACGTAGACTAAATTTATATTATTATTTATACAATGAAAAATAGAGACAAGTTCTTCGAGAGATAAAAATAATTAGGTGACGAAATTGTTGCTGTTAGAAATTTGTCAATTCGATTTTCAGAAATTACTAAGCGAGTAGTCAAAATTGAAGCTGAATTAGCAGCAAATAATACGAAAGTTTTGATATCTGCGTAATATATCTAGGTGCAGGAGGAACAACTAAATATTCCAAGAATTGCTTAATAAAAAAAGGTTCTAAATTAGAAACGTGATTACTTTTGTTGCAAAAAATTAGCTTTGCGAATATTTTGCTGAAATGGCAGCTTGGCTAACCAGTTAGCAACTAACGTCGCCCACTTGCCAAATTAAAAGAAAAAATTATGGAAATTATGTACAAAAAATTTCGGATATATATATATATATATATATATATATATATATATATATATATATATATATATATATATATATGCATACCGCATGCTTTGAGGACAGTTTTTCAAGCCATCGCATAGTTTGAGGACATTTGCATACTTTGAGGACAGTCCTCGAAATTTTATATGCCTTCCGCATAGTTTGAGGACATGTTACTTTGGGGACATTTTTTTAGCATTTTCCAATTGCACCGTCTATTGATTTGTTAATATATATATAATATAAATTTAATACGCGTTTCTCTATATACACCTAATAAATGCGATATAAATTGATTTTAAAAAATTTTCATTAGTTTTTGTGTTGCCATACTTATGCTAAAAGTTTGTAAAAAATAACGTTTTTTTTTGTCTTTTGACGCCGTTACAAATTGGCATAATAAAGACTTTGTACTAATAAATGCGCCTTTTTTGCAATATATGTTTTTATATCTTTGCAGAAACACTTCTGCAAGAAAACAGAATTGTTGATGATGTTGACTTTTTTGCGATTACACCTAACACTCTTTTAACACATATTTGATCAAACACTGCTGAGATGGAAAAATATATGTGTATACAAAATATTTTAATTTAGCATAATTTTCAAAAAATTTTTCTACAAATTTTGTTTAGTATCAGGGTAGGGATACGCTGTCAGGAAAATATACATACTAGTCTATAAAAATACAATATGAATTTTTTATCTAATATACATGTGTATATAAATATTGAATTGAAAAAGGTGTTTAACTTCATGCCGCAAAACGTACTATTCACAATCGTGCCATTAAAATATTTATTGTTATTAATGAGAAATTTGTGTCAATGTTTGTGCAATAAATTCTTAAGTTAACTCTAATTGAAGTAAATTTAAAAGTGTTTAGCCGTAATAATTTCTCTATTTAGTTAATATTTTTATGGTCTGATTTCTAAAGATGTAAAAAGAGGATTGTGTGTGATTCTTGAATTTAATTGAAATTCATCAAAAAATTAATAATAAAATGATTATTTGGTAAAAATCGAATAGATTTAAAAATGGAATCGATTTATACCCCAGCAATAAATTTTAAAAGGTTATACATATAAGTATGTAACTACATACATGAAACTTTTGATAAAACAAATTTACAAGTTGTTTTCCACTACATACACCTTTATTTTTTTATTTATTTTATAGAATTTTCCAAATGAAAAATCTATTCATTGTGCGACCCATGATTTTTATATAAAATTCATAGTATATTGAAATTCATAAAAGTATTAATAAATTAATTCTGGAGGTTAACTATGGTTAACTGCAGTGCAACCAAAAAATATCATGTATTTTTAGGGGCATTTGTTTAGATATGGAAAAAGTTTGCATTCTTATCCCACACATTTAGATGTATGTATATACTGTGCATTACATAATTCAATTTTTTTCCAAACAAGTAAGTAAAAATGCAAGACATTTTTGGTTGCATCAAAAAAATATCTGCTATTAACAAACAAGTTTTAAGTCGACTTGGTTTTAGAATGATTTCTTAATTCTGGTGTACCCTTCAGTAAAATTACAGTGAATTCGGATAAAGTACTAAAGTTTGCGATAAATGATTTACGGAATCATTAAATTGCTCCGAACATAAAAGGTTGTTAATCCATTAAAAATATTATCAGACAAACGCAGAAAAAATAAAAAATATTACTACTAAATATATAATAATTATAGTTATTTGACCTTTTTAATATTTTTAGTAGTTTTTTATTAAGCACTATGTCGTTATTTAATAAAAAATTTCAAAAGAAAAAAACTTTGTTTTATTATTTTTCAATATTTTTTAATACATTCTTCTTTTTGTTTATCCTGATGATGTTAACCAATGGTTTGGCGAAATATTGAAAAATAATAAAAAATAAAGTTTTTTTTAAAAATTTTTTATTATATAATGACCTAGTGATTAATAATAAACTGCTAAAAAAATATTAAATATATTTTTAGTGAGACTTCAAAATTTTTTTCGAAGATTTTATATAAAAATTCCAATATCCGAGTTAATAAAACTTATGTGTCTATTCCGTATTCGGAATGGAATAAAAATAAAAAAATCGATATGATATTCTGAATTTTAGATATCTCTATACTATTTCGAAGTTAACTTTTGAGGTTTAGAAAATGCAGAAGCGTATATTTTAAATAAAATATTAAACACACAAAATTTATTTAGTATATACATACTTATATTATTGAACAAGAAAATGTTGATGTAATCTAAAACTGATAATGAATAAAAAGAAATAAGGAATCAATTTTCTTTATTACTCGTTATTTCCAGTAACAATTGAAAACAACTTTTAGTTATTGATTGCTTGCGATGTTAATAACTTTATATGGATAATAAACTTATATAATTAGTGTGTTTAAACTTACTTTAAGACAATTAATATTTGAATGGTTAACAAGGAAATTAAACTATGTATATTCAAACAACTCTTCATTATTGATAGAACTTCGAATTTATATAGTAGATAATTACTAATTAAATTTTATTTTGTGGCTTTAATTTATTCATGGCTGAAATAATTTCAGTGCTTTTTTTTAAACTCCTAAAATGTTTGAAACAATTGGCATCTCTCAATTTTGTATCTATTTTTTAAACTATATAGCATTCATAGCATTGATTTGCCTTGAAATCATAGCCATCTTTAGGGAAACCCCATTTTTACATTGGACAATGCTGTCATCACAATAGCAATTCATTCACGAATAATCTCTAAATCACGCACACTTTTGCAGTTGCCAAGGCAAATTTACTTATGAGGTATTGCTACTGTGCTGCCATACTACACTTTACAAAAAAGTTATTATGTTATTATATACTTAAAATAAAATTGCGTGTTTCTCTGTGGAATGAAATTATTTTTGTAATAATGCAACACATTTTTGATGAAGCTTTTAGTTTTCGAAATTGCTGTTTTTTTTATAATAATATAGGAAAAATTTGAACATATGTAATTAAATCAACATATAAGTTTTTGAAACATACACAAAAAGTGTATGATTAAATATGTACTAATCTTTTAAACGGTCTTTTTAATTAAATTTTACGATTTATTTTTTCGATATTTCGCTTTCCTCTGAAAAGCTTCTCCAGGAAAATTAAAATTTTAAAATTTTAATTATTAAAATTTAATTTTCCTGAAGAAGCTTTCCATAGGAAAGCGAAATATCGAAAAAATAAATCGTTAAAATTTAATTATAAAGACCGTTTAAAAGATTAGTACATATTTAATTAAATTAAAAAAGGTTGAATTAAAATAAAAATTATAATCAAAAAGTATATGTTAATGTGGTCTTGCCTGCACAATAAACGTTCTTAAAACATGCATGAGAAGGCAAAGCATACTCGATTTTTATACGTAATACTCCGCCAATAGGAACTTTATTTAAAAGTTCAATGTATCAAAAAATATAATAACTGGACTTTTGAAACTTCGCTCAGTGGTTCATGGTATTGGTAGGCATTTACTCGTGAAATATCTTTTGAGTTTGAGCGCACAGAGTCATATATCTCGAAAACAATTTAGGGAGAGAGATTTATTATATTAAAAACAATATTTCCTGTGATCGGTAAGAATTTTCGTGTGAAAATTTTTTTGGGAAGACAATTGGAATAACAAAACGTTGTTTTAAATTCTGTAAAATTCCTGATTGTGAAGGGTATATATATAAGAACACAGCACTCTTAATTATTTTTCAAAATAACTTTCACTTTTAGTTAATCAAGGATATAGCTTCTTTAATTTTCAACTTTTGTTGACTTGGCTTATATCAAAAACTTTTTAAGACAGAGCGGTTAAAATTATCTTCTCATAAAAGTAAGCAAAGCTAGGAAAAAAGAAGTTTGACAAAATACAAAGCAACGTCTTCAAAAATTTATATCTGATAATAAAATTTTTTGATTTATTAGATTATGGAAAGGCGAAAAAAATTATGTTCTATTGCCGAAAAGTAGAAATATATTTTTCAAAATTATGTTAAGTTTCTGATTTCCTCAATAACAACAAAGTCAATGTTATATTATACCACAATAAATGCTGAGATACCCTTTTCTAACAAAACTAAAAACCTTTTTAGTTTTGTGTTTTATACTATATTTTTATACAAGAATTTTTTTCACTATGTTATAACCAATAACATCTTCCCCCATTAAAATTTTCACGTTTCAAATATTACCTGTAACCAGAGTTTTATACCTATCAATATATTTGAAACATATTATATCCTTTGATTTTTTATTTGTATAAGTCTTAAACATGAGAAGTTAATAATAATTTTTAATTATACTTACAAAGTATAAATTCAATTATAACTATTGATATATATGTATATGTTCTTGAACTTTGAAGTAACGACTACGATTTTGTTATAAAAACTTCATTAATTAAAAAAAAAATGTAGTAGGCAAACTTAAATTTTATTATTTGAATTTGTTGTTTAAAAAATTCGAAATTTAGTGTGACAAATCTCAGCGGATATAAATTTCAAGATATCGTTTGGTTTAAGTTAAGTTTACTGTCAGAGTTCAAAAATGAAAAAATCGATTTTTAAGCAAAACATGTCAAATAAATATAAATAATTGTTGAATTTTAGAGATCAGATGAATTATAAGAGTTTGTTAATTAAATATTTTTTGCTTCAAAATCCAATAGCTAGCTACTTTTGAGCTCTGCCAGTAAACTGACCTTATTCTTATTAGTGGCATTTTCTTTAAACTATTTTTAACGTAATATATTTAATAATTTTTTATCAAAGAGTTTTTCATGTTATCATGTTCATTAATGTTTTTCTTCTGCAGAACTAACAATACACAATTTAGTGCTTCTGATTTTTCTTTATATTAAAAATTAATTTGACAAGATTGTTATTTCTGCAAATAATATTGAGATTTCAAAAAGATGTAATAAGTTTTTATAGCAAGTTAAAAGGTTGTTATTTTTAATAGTTTTAAAAACGTAGGAACAATATTCGCATAAATCAAAAATAATAATAAATAAATATGTACAAATAAGAATGAATCCCAATTTTCATTGTAATGTAACCATTAAAATTTATTTATTTTTTAGCTTATACACATATGTACATGTTTTATATTACGATGTAGTAAACTGTATTTGATTATCATATGCATGTCATTTAGTTCATTAGGATGACTTTTCAATAAGAAAAAAATTTACTTTATTTGAACAAATAAAAACACTAAATGGTAGCACTGATCGTAGTAGAAATCATCCCTTATTTTAACCTTTGCAGACAATGCATATCTACTATTAGTGTTTGTAACATGGTTGCAGATTTGATCTAATAGTGTTGACAACTTTTTACTTTTTTAAATACCCAAAAAAAACCAATTGATATTATTTACGCTAATTAATTAAACTTTTTGCGTTCACAAAATCAATTTTGTTTTTAAATTTATTAATAAAAATTAAATATATTAAGAAATATGTAAAGTTCAAATGAAATGCGTACTTTTATAGAGTTTTAAAAATGGAGGCCTGAATTGTGGAACTGCAGAAATGAATATTATAAAAACAAAAACATTCACAATAATATTCGACAATATCTTTGGTTCAATGACTTCTTTATAAAATAAAGTTGTTCTGTGTGTGATTGTACGCAAGTTATATAATTTGTACACAAAACCCTCACTTGATTACCAACAGATCGCAACGTGCATGGCTTACATTAGAGTCGATGCGTCGATATTGAAATTTTGTACATATGTATAATAGCTAACGTTTTACTTAAATCCATTACAGCATAATAAAATATTAATTAAGCCAGTTTTTTATGTATGCAAATATTTTTTATTAACAAGGAAATAATTTAGAGAATTAATGGAATATGAACTAAAATTCCATTAATACAAGGATTGGTTTTTTGTACCATTCAGTTCCAATTATATAATTTTTAAATGTCGGAAGAATAATGTGAATTACGACTTCTTTAAGTAATTCAAAATGTTTCCATATATGTACAAAATAAGTGAATTCTTTACCACTTATTAATTTCAGAATTAAAAAATCATTTATGTTTTCTATTGTTTTAAATATATATTAAGTAAGTCAAATCCAAACTTAAGCAACTTTTATTTTATTGCTATCGTTATAACTGTATACGTATATCAGTGTTAGACAGTATTTGGAGGTATTTACAAATCCCTTTTTGCCCAAAACTTGAAAATTTACCTTTATTTTATCACAGCGAAAGTAATAACGTTTCACAAGTTATTTCTAATGTAAACATCATAAACTAATAGCATTAAAGATATTTTAAAAAGTTAGTAAAAACCCATTTTTAAGAACAAATTTTAGAGTAATTTGTACCGTGTATTTAAATAATGCGATAAACTACACTATGCTACTTTTTTAAAAAACACTCATTTGTTTGGTAATTTGAAAATTCAATCAGTTCAAAATTTATCTTATCATAAATCACCAATTGAATTGCTTGTTACCGGTTGAATATATCGTTTTTTTCATATTCTTAGCCATCGATTTTCTTGTGCTACATTTTATTGAAATCATTGAGTTTAGAATAACGATATTTTAATTAAGCTGAATTAGTTATAAATGATGAGACGATACAGCGTTTAGAAAATTCACATTTTTCACAGAATATATTAAAAATATTATAATATTATCATTTTATTATTTTCAGTTTTATTCGACCTTTTTTATTTTTATTAAATGTGTACTAATCTTTTTTTTATAAAATGGTCTTTTTAAATAAATTTTAACGATTTATTTCGATATTTCGCTTTCCTATGGAAAGCTTCTTCAGGAAATTATATTTTATATATAAAATTTATTTAAAAAGACCATTTTATAAAAAAAGATTGGTACACATTTAATTATCATTTTATAGAATTAAAGTGAAAAAAGCAAAAATGTAGATACTATGCATGGTAAATTGTAACCAATATTTCATAATAAAATATATTAATTATTATATATAATAATTATAGTTATTTGACCTTTTTTAATATTTTTTAGTAGTTTATTATTAAGCACTAGGTCATTATTTAATAAAAAATTTTAAAACTTTAGTTTTTATTAGTTTTCAATACTTCGCTAAACCATTGGTTGGCATCATCATTTTTTATTAAATAATGACCTAGTGCTTAATAATAAACTACTAACAAATATTAAAAAAGATCAAATAACAATAATTATTATATAGAATAATAAATATATAAATATATATAATAAATATATAATACAATTTCATAATCGCTATGGTTTTTTTTATAAAACGCGTTGGCATTACTGAACAAACACATACAATCCTCGCTGCAAAAATTGACGGCGGCAACAAAAATTTTTACAATTTACAAAACATCTGGCAATAAATTTTTACTTCTATATTGCGTATAGTATGGGGACATGTCCTCATAATATGCGCTAGCTTGAAAACTGTCCTCGAAATATGCGTTAAATATAAGAATTAACTTTAAACCGATTTAAAAAGGATTTAGTGAAAAAATATCGGGATATATAAATCGATTTCTATGAATTCTACATAATTGTCTCAAAAAAAGTACATAATTTTTGTGTCCCCAAACTATGCGGTATGCATATATATATATATATATATATATATATATATATATATATATATATATATATATATAAAGGAAAGGTCGTCTCTTTACCATTTATTTAAATACTTACTCCATGGTAACACCAATCTTTCTACTGTAGAAAAGATTTACAGGTTAGTGAAATTGTTGGAAGGCAAAGAGAAGAAATTAGTCCAACATTTCAAAATCACTGACAATAATAAATAGTCAAGCTTTGTTGCATTTATGTGATAAAGAGTATTGATCTTAAAATAGAAAATACTGAACCAATTATAGCTCGTGTTGTTATTATAATACTATCTATATATATAAAAATTAAACCCAAAATAAGTGTCCGTTGGTTGCCAGTGTTTGACGATAGGCGCCGTCGGATTTCCACCAAATTTTCACAGTATCTTCGTAATGGTCCTTCGTTGGTTTGTATCTCTGTTTCATGCGTTTACGCACAATAGTGCGTCCACAAATTTTTCAAAAAAATTACATTTTTTTTGCATTGCGTACTTCGACTCAATGTTTTGTACCAAATGAAATGTGTATTTTCGTTTGTACGTTGCTGTGTATGTGTGCTTGCACAGAATGCGGCGGCAATACAAATCGAAATATGCTCATGTTCATAGCAAGTGAATGTGCAAACAAACAGAGAATTTTGTTTTCCATATTCTGTTGCATTTTGTGTGTGTGTAATTTGCGTTTTTTAAAGCAATTATTAGATATTGGGAATGGCGCAATTCCGATTGACTCTACCACAAAAATGATTACGCTTCCAGATAATTTTTGCCACTTTGCACAATCAGAACAAGAATTGGTCACAAACGTATTTTCGGGTATTGCACAAAATTTACGAAACCATGATTGGTTGGGGGAAAGAGCTATCTTAGCTGCGAAAAATGCAGATGTTTCGGATATCAATTGTAATTTTGAATGACAAACCCCGGGAAATTTGTACCTACAAATCGGTTGACTTCGTTACCAATCAAGATGATATTTTAAATTATCCAGTTGAATTATAAAATTCGCTTGAGTTATCTGGACTGCCACCCCACCGCCTACAAGTGAAAGTTGGTGTACCAATTATTTTGTTTAGAAATATCTGCCAGCCACGACTTGCAATGGGACAAAAAAAATCATGAAAAATGTGATTGAAGCAAAAATTGTAAAAAAAATACAAGGGTGAGGATGTGTTGATACCACGCATTCCTATGACTTCTCCAGATTTGTCGATTGATTTTAATGCAATGATCCATGTTTTTCGCACGGTCAGTTATATGTGTCTATACCGCGAACCAAAATCGATTGAAGAATGTCATATTTGTGTCACACACCAGCTTGTTGAATTAAACAATTAAAAAAAAAAAGTTTATTTAAAAAAAATTTGCTTGTTTTTAATTTAAAATAAATTCTCCATTAACTTCAATAAAATAAAATTAGCCTCACGCTTGTAAAACAAACGACCACGCTCGCCGACTGCCAATCAATCAATGCCCTCATCCCTTAAAACAAAAAAATTATTCAATTCAACTACATAGTTGAATTCTCTTCCTATCTACGCAGTTGTACTATTGGGAAGGTGCGCTGACAGCTCGGCCAATCCTGACTTGGGATCGTCCTCGATTCCATTGTCATCATCACTATCAAACTCTAGTTCAGGTGGATTACGACACCAAGGTTTTATTTTATCGGAAGAATATACAGAACAAAATTTTCTAGACGTAACCGATATTCCGGGTATGTCTTCGATGAGATATCGATCCTTCTCAAGGACTCGCGAGATGATGTAAGGACCTTTGTATTTGGGTTCCAGTTTCCTAGACTCGCCCATTGCTGGCTGTTCGTTTGCGATCACCACCAGGTCATCTTGTTTAAATAAAGTGGGTTCGGAGTGTTTCTGATCAAACCGTGCCTTCCACTTTTGTTTCTCACTGGCGATATTGAAGCTGGCGAGCTCACGTTTTTCGGATATGGGCATATTAACCTCATTTCCTGCTGTATCCTCGTGTATAAAAGCGACTAAATGGTTCTGTACAACATCAATAAGCTTAAAGTCAAAAACCAATTCATTAGGGCAGAACCCAAAAGTAGCATTCTTTTGTGAGTTTATACACCATTGCAGGTCTCTTAACGAGAGATCCCAATCACCTTTCGTCGTGGTCGCGGTTCTTAAAAATGACAAGATTATTCCATTTGCCCTCTCCACTTGCCCATTAGCTCTGGGGGTGCGTACAGCATTTTTGATGTGTTTAATGTGGTTTTGATCACAAAACTGTTCAAAGACCTTTGAGGTAAAAGCGGTTCCCCGGTCGGACACAATAACTTTAGGCAATCCAAAATAACTTGTTACTTCGTTCAGGGCCGTTATGACGGGTTGTGTTTTTGTAGACTTTACGGGTTTTACAATAAGAAATTTACTAAAAGCATCTGAAATGGCGAGTATGTGAGTATTTCCTCGTTTGCTGCGAACAAATGGACCTAAGTGATCTATATGAATTTTCCGAAATGGTATAGGCTCGGTATCACCAATATAAAGTTGACCTTCAGACTTGCCGGGCTTGACTCTGTTGTAGCACCACTCGACACAAGACGAAATATAATTTTTAACATATTTTCGCATTTTGGGAAACCAAAAATATTTACTTATACGTTCGATGGTCTTTTCTAGGCCAAAGTGGCCCATTTCATCATGACAGGATCGAACGACCCTCCAACGAACAGACTTAGGAACGACGAATTTAATTTGATCGTCATCCCTGCGATAAAGGCGTTTATTTATTAGACAATATTCTTGATGTATTTGTTCACTTTGCGCTGACTGTCTTTGGTTTCTAAGTACAGCAATTATATTTAACAAATAGGGGTCTTGAAGTTGCATCGTTAGCAACCAGTCTTCCTCAGAGATAGTTAAACTCATTATATGATCATCGTTTTTAATGTCCTGGGCTGTTGGGTCTGGGGCACGACTTAGTGCATCCACGTGGCACATGCTACTACCCTGGCCATGAATGATTTCGCAATCATAATCTAAAATTTTTATCCACCATCGTGCTATTTTAGGTATCATTTCCTTATTTTGTTTCGTCTTTGCAATCGCCGAGCAATCGGTACCAATCGAAAGTGCTTGCCTAATACATAAATGCGAAATCTCTCAAGTGATTCGACGACAGCTAATGTTTCAAGCTCGTAGCTGTGGTAATTTGATTCGGTAGCATTGCAATGACGACTGTAATAGCACACCGCCAGCTATTCCAACCGAGCTAGCGTCGGTATGTACTTCGTGTTGAGCATTAAAATCGTAAACTGGACGGCTGCAAAGTATCTCGATCAACTTATCAAATGACCTCTGTTGACTTTCGCCCCATTCAAAACGACCATCTTTTCTTAACAAACTGGTTAACGGTTTCGAAATTATGGAATAGTTCTCGACGAATTTCCGAAAAAATCCACTAAGACCTAGAAACCGGCGGACTTCAGTTACATTTTTGGGTGGTATAAAATTTTGTAAAGCACTAATCTTATTTTCGCCGGGGGTTATACCTTCTCCGCTAACCTTGTGGCCTAAGTATGAAATTTCAGGCTTCGTTGAGTATATTCAAAAATGTATCTAGACGCTCTAAACCTTCCTTGACATTTTTACTTGGAATAATTATATCATCCAAATAGGCCAGCACCTCACCTGGATTCATTTTTGAAATCAAAATGTTCATAACCCGCTGAAATACGGCCGGAGCATTCACTAAACCAAATGGCATTCGATTATACTCATAGTGACCTTGCGTAGTGACGAATGCTGTATATCGTTTTGAAGACTCTTCCATTTTAATTTGATGGTAGCCCATTCGTAAATCCAAGGATGTAAAGTAGTTGTTTCCAGACAGCTGTGCGAATTGTTCTTCTAAGTTTGGCATTGGAAAGGGTATTTTAACAGTAATACGGTTAAGGGCCCGAAAATCCACACATAAATGGTATTCGTTATTTTTCATCTCTGCTAAAACAATACCTTAAGCATACGGTGAATTTGATGGACGTATTATGTCAGCCTCCAATAGTTCCTTTATTAATTTATTTACTACAGGTCGTTTAGAAAACGGTATTCGATATGGTTTAACGTTAACGGGAACATCGGAGCTAAGTTTTATTTCCATATTGGAAACATTGCATTCACCCAAATCATGTGCGTTATCGGCAAAAGTTCTTGGATATTTGTTCAACACTTTATGAAGTTTATCGTTATCGTCTTTACTCAATTCATTGTTCGTAACTATAGTCATGACCTTCTCTAGGCGGCAGGAGCTACCCTCTATTACTAAACGGTTACCTGGTTTGCATAAAATGTCCCTGCCCAGCAACATGTTTTCACAAATCAGGTCATCTGTTACAATTAGTGCGACAATGTCGTGCGATATATTATCAATAATAATACTAAGTCGTAATTTACCCGTACTTTTATATTCACCATGAGCAAAACCTCCTAAATATATGGAGCACTCTTCAGGCATTCCAAAACAAGTTGCAAAACTCTCACGGATGAGTGTGCATTTACTTCCAGGGTCTACAAAAGCATTTGTTTTAACACCGCCAACTATTATTTGTTTTATAATTTCCTGTAACTTTATTTTGCCTTCGTCAACAGCATTTACTACAGGACGGCGTTCTTCATATTTCCGTTTTTCAGGACAATTTTCTGTCTGATGATTGGTGCGATTACAATTTGTGCATCTTTGCTTGCGTTGCGGTTGAGGACAATTTTTCGAAAAATGTCCCATTTGATGACAATTAAAACATTTAATAGCATTTTCGCTTCGATTTTCATTAGAATGTTTTCGATAGCCCACTGTTGGCATAAAAGATCTTATCTTCATCTCTTTTGATGGTTGCTTAACCTCATTATGCATACAAAATGTTACAATATCGCGCAGTAATTCGCTACACTCACTGTAATTGTTTGAAATTTTCATTTTAAGATTCGGCTCGTTAATACCATTGATGATGTGAAGTCCTACAGCTGATTCTGACAGTCCACCTCTCTTACCTAGAGCTAACATCCGGTAATAGTAACTTGTGCGGATTCGTCACCGCTTCGTTTGGTGCGTGACATTTTAACGTGTATGTCTGCTTCGTTTTCTACGCTTGGAAAATCGTTTCTGAATTTACGAACAAAATCTGGCCACGATCTGAATATTATATCTAAGGAATCTACCCAGTACTTAGCAGCACCTTGCAATTTTTGCTGCACTGCAAAAATTAATAATTCATCGTTCCAAGAATAGGCGTTTCGTAATATTTCGATACGATTAACAAATTGTTTTGCACTTAGTGACGTTGCTGACGTAGGATTAAACTCTGGTAATAACGATACCAGCTCACGTACACTACCAAAGGCGTTGTTATAATTACAGTTTGCATCAAGAATTCGTTGCTGGGTTATTTCGTTGTTATCGAAGTGTCCCGCTGTATCAGGTGTATTATCCGTATTCCGTTGATTCATGTTGTGATTTACATAGATATTGTTCCTGCCACCGATTGGGACAAAATTACGTTGATAAGCACTTCCATACAATTGATTGTTTTCCGCAACAAATCTTTTATTCATGTTTCGACAGCCCATGTTTTCTTCATTTTTGTTGCTTGCATAGTCTATACCTGTGTTTGGCTGGTATAATACATCTTCCCAATTTTGCGCACACACGCAAGCATAATTACAACGATTTGGAATGTTGTTGTTTTGGGTGTTGTTGTTTGTTGCAAAATTCCTATTTTCTGTTTCAGTATTAATATTGATGTTATCAAAATGATTCTGTAAATTATAGTTATTATAGGACGTAGCAACATGTTGCTGGGAAACACTTTGTGTAGCCACATTGTGTACTGGCAATGGGTAAACGTTTGGGAAATTTGCAACATGTCGATGATCAACATTTGGTTTGTATGAGTTTTTTCCTAGAACTGCGTTAGCGTTTGTTGAGCATTCGGCTTGTTGCTGAAATTCAAAATAACGATTCTTTGTCGTACCAACTGATGCCACGTGTGCTTCTGGTGCGTATACTTTTGTAGTAGATGTCATCGTGCTACTTGCAGGATTTTGCCGATCACTCTTACATTGTTGCGTAGATAAATTGTAGGCAATCTGCCGACCGTCTGATTCTTTTTCATATGATGAACATATTGGACGCGTTGTATAAATGGCCGAATTTACTGATGTTGACAATGGCAAAGGCACAGAATGCGGAATCCACGACGTGTTCGAAAAAATGGTGTGTGCTGATAATGAAGGCGACGAAACCTGAGGTGGGTCAAAATTGCAACTGCCTAATGATGTCCTCCCGAAGTCTTCTTCCAAACGTTGAATTAAATCTTTTCGACTTCCATTCGCCGGCAAGCCAGCCGTTTTACACCTTTTACGCAGTGTATTAGTTTTTAAATTATTGAAACCAGGCATCTTGTTGCAATTTCGCACGGCACAGGGTAATCCCACTTCTGAAGTTGTCACACACCAGCTTGTTGAATTTAACAATTAAAAAAAAAAAGTTTATTTAAAAAAAATTCGCTTGTTTTTAATTTAAAATAAATTCTCCATTAACTTCAATAAAATAAAATTAGCCTCACGCTTGTAAAACAAACGACCACGCTCGCCGACTGCCAATCAATCAATGCCCTCATCCCTTAAAACAAAAAAATTATTCAATTCAACTACATAGTTGAATTCTCTTCCTATCTACGCAGTTGTACTATTGGGAAGGTGCGCTGACATATGTAAAAGCATTGCAATAGAATAAGACGTATTATATAAGCACACAAAAATATTGAATTGTGAAAAAGATAATATTATTAAAGAAACACAAAAACTAAAAAAAAGAAATTGGTCTTTCTGATCAATTTTCTTGAATGATTAAATTTTTTGGCGCACACAAAAAAGAACGCTGCAGAATAAAAACAAACCACAAATGACTTGCAAAGCAGTCACGGGCACGCTAAATATATTATAATACTATAATAATATGGCTTCCGATATTATCAACAAACCGTCAAAAAAGCTAAATTTTAATAGACATTCTTATCCCTTAGAAACAGCCTCACATGATTTATTTTCTTTTTATAAAAAATCAGCTGAAACAGAAAAGTGCAATATGCATAAATATTCGACGCCAAATTGCAGAAATCTTTTAGCGTTGAATGAAAATAAGCTTTGGTGATCCAAATGTGTTGTTTGCGAGCGCTTTCGATGTGAATACATCATTATCAAGCCACGTACTGGCGTGTCAGTATTTATGGTCCAGGTATTTATCCTATAATCGTCGTATCTACCTACATAGTTAGAATGTTAGTCATCTGGCGTTTCTATGTGTGGATAGATTTAAAGTATTTTCGTACTTTTTTTTATTATACAGCTATGTGTGTCTATCTGAGGGTGTTTTCCTTTTGTTTGAGTTTATGATTAGTTTTAGTGGTGGGAAAATTGCCTTTGAGGTTGTATTTACCTGTTCGTTAATAATGTCGCTTTTAAAAGTTTTTGTTTTATATATTTCCATGCTTTCCACTATGTCTAGTCTTCGTTCTTTTTTGCTAGGATGCAGTAAAGTCATTAACTCATATATTTGTCTTAGTAAGTGTCCGTGATTTTCAAGGTGCAATGCAAAGTTGGAACCATCTCTTTTCCGTTTGTATGACCGTATGTGTTCTGCAAATCTTGTTTTTAGTGTTCGTCCAGTTTGTCCTATATAAGTATGTTTACAGGTACAAGTAAGTCTGTACACTCCTCTGAAATTAAATTTGTCACTTGTTTGACTATTTCATGAATAACGTTTCTACTACATACAACAACCAGCAGCCTATTTGACATTGGCTAATGCTGCGGAACACACACGTAGTCGTGAGAAACCAGTAGCTAGGTATTGGTAAGGATGTTTTCCAAGCAGTTTAAACCTAATGAGTGAAATGTAAAAGTGGTTGATAGCTCCGTCACTGTGGAGGGCAATCATGGAGAACGTGAAGACGATCTTGGATATGCAAGACTATGATTCGAACAAGGTTGTGTCAACACTCTCAACAGACGGTGTTCTTATTATTAATGTCACGAAACTACAAATTGAAGATAAATCTAAAAAAATACAAATTCAAATCCAACAAGTTGGTTCAGCCTATTTGAATGTAAAAGAAAATCTAAAAGTAGAAACCGAGAAGAAAAGTAGGACTTAAAATTTCGTAGTCCATTTTGTTTAAATCTCGTTATTTTACAAAATTTAATTCTTTATAATTTATCTTAAAACCTAATTTAATTCCAGAAAAAAAGTTTTTAGGCATTAAAGTGGTAAAGTTACCGTCGTGTGTGTTTTTGTGTGTATAAAAGTGAATAAATAGTGTTAACTCAATTAAAAAACTGCAAAGTGTTCTGTATAATTAGGTTGAAATAAAAGAATTCAATACAATTAACGTTTATTAACGATAAAATTATTAAAGTTAAATATCTAGTTTTTAAAAATAATTATAAGTTTGTCCACCCCCTTTGCTTCTTTACTAGCTACTTGATACTTTACTAGCTACTTGATATTCTATCACTGATATTACTTTTTCTTTTTGTCCTTTATTTTTGTTCGTAAGAGTTGTATATATAAGTATGCAAAGAAGTATTGCTTCTCTGCTTTGTTTTATTCCTTCATCCCACATACTTATAAAGTTTCGAAAAAATTACTGATGGTTTTAGAATTATTTGATTAAATTTAGACCAAATACGTAAAAAGTAAATAAAATATAATTATAGATAATGGTCATATAAAATCTAGGAAACAATATGCAATTTTTAAAACAATTTAAAAATTAAAAACTTGGCGGCAAAGATTCAGAGTCGCAGTAAGTTGCATTCAAAGCTGGGGGTATATTGAAGTATCATTAATTTGATTTTAGGGTGAAAAACTTGATTTAAGCCAAACTTTCATTATTTCTACAGATGATGAACATACGTTTTTCTCAGCTTAGAATCTTGAGGATGCATAAATATTCTACCGAGAGTTGATATTTTTAGTTGTAAGCTATAAATTGTTATATTTCTGTCTTTACAAAATTATTATAAATGCATAATTTTCAAAGTAGGCTAACTATGAGAACAAGCCGTGTGTTTGCTCTCTTTTCAGTAATCAGTATGGATGAGTTTTAATTATTTAACCGGAATTTTTGCGTTCTTAAATTTAACGAATATATATTAAACTTCCTGCGATTTAAACCTAATTAAAATTTGCAAAGTGCCTGTTGCGTTAAAATTAAATATTTAAAATTAATATCCGAGATATTAATTGATATTTCAAGTTGGTCTTTATTGAGTTAAAATTTAAATCTGAAAACTAAGAGTTACATACATTATTTTAGATATTAAATATTTCAAAACGAGTAAAGTAACTATTAGGTTGGAACAACAATAATGGATGAGAATGCATTTTAATTGTTATTGCTTAAGTCTATCAACAACAAGAATATAGCAGAAAAACCATCTTGCAAATTTGTTGTCGACATGAACTATTGGTGGTTTTAATTCTGCCATTTGAAATTCAAAACGATTCAGATACATTCAGGATTGATACCTGTCAAAGATTTATCGGAAAGCAGTTACCGCTTTAACTCTTTTTGGATTATTATCGGAGTCAGTGAAATTTGTTGTTTTATCATAAAAACGGTTGGGGAAGGTTAAGTCGAGTAAAGAATCTTTTTAAACAAAGTACGCTACAGTATGATACCGGCTCAGAATGAATTGTTTTCGAACTGAAGCAAATAAAAGCTGCAGCGCTTTTCTGTGAATGCGGCATGGATTCAGAAATGGATAAAAAATCAACACCAGTACTTCAGCTCTAATGCTAATGGTTAGTGAGGGAGGGTTTGCTTATTATCCATATCTTTTGTCGAAGTATACCAAGCAGTGCTTCTACTGCATGTAAATGAAGTCGAAGTGAATGATCAATGTGAAGTCTAACAAAATGATAAATTTTGATGATCAATGTGAAGTTAAACAAAATGATGGCTTTTGGGTATTAAAGCAACGTTCACCGATACGTTGTTATTTATTATATAAATGGAGTTATTTTTTGAATGAATCGTTAAAAAAGTTGTTTAAAAGCATTTTTGCTTCTACAACAAATGCTGTACTTTAAGTATGCGAGACGATTTTCCAGCTCTTTAGGTGTATAATAAATAATATCGCTATTGTTGACTGTAGGATTTACTTTGTCTATAAGAAATTAAAAAAAGAAAACATGCACAACAACAAAATTTCTAGTAGAAATTTTATACACGCAAACAACAATTTGATATGCTGTTTACTAACTGCGTGGTAGGCACACACAAATTTCTGTTTACAAACGGCGTAGAAATTTTATACACGCAAACAAAAACAAATCAGTACGCTGTTTACCATCTGCTTAGTTTTCTAATAAAACTTATCTACACGAGACAACAACAAATATCTTCAAATAAATTCCAAGAAGAAACTTTATCAGTATAAAAGGCATATAGGCAACAACATACAACAAAAAGGGGTGACACAAAAGGGAGGAGAAGATTCTTAAATTTTCTAGACTTTTAACAGACAAGTATAAAAAGGGCTGCGTCTGAGTGGATAGTCAGTCAGTGTACAATTAAATCTGGTGAAGTAAAGACGGACATCTTAAGTAAATTGTTTTGTAGTGTCAACTTTGTGTAGTTAAAGTAAATAAAATTTATTAATTTAAAAACTCTAAAAACTGGTGTTATTTATTTTGCGATAAAGAACTCACAACAAAACGTTTATAGAAGGTATAAACGTAACAATACAAATAGTAGTTATAAATATTCATATCTGTATCGCTTTGATATGAGTTATGCATTTAAAGACGATTCCTTTTATCCTAAATTTCTTCAGGATTGATGTTGTCACAAGCGAGCCAATTTTCATCATCGCAAAGAAATTTGCGGCGAACTAACGAAATTGTATTCGACAACTCAGTAGCCCGAAGTTGAGTTAATATTTTGAGACACATGCCTCCAAGACACTTTTCTCTGCTATTGCTGCAATTTTGAGATATGATTCGCCAGTAAGCAATTCAATTTGAATGCAAAGCAATTTTCGAATTTGTACAAAAAAAAAAAAAAACAAAAGAAGCAATTTTAGAAATTTTCATTTATATTATTTAAAGTTCGACTAAGTAATATTGCAGCACACAGCTTAAGACAAGAGAAGGACTGAGCCTTGATCGGTGCAACCTTTTATATGGCAAATAACAAAGTCGATTAGTAGGTACCATAAACTGTAACACGATAGTAAAAGCAGAAGTGCGAGTTGTGAAGTATCTGCGAAACTGTGTGTTTCGCCAAGTATGTTTTCTTCGATAAGAATTTTACTTTGGGCACAATTGACAGTTCGAAGCGTTTTGCTGGTTTCCATATATTCGATAAATCGTAGCGAAACTTCAAAATATCCTGACCATTCCAAGTGGTGTTTTGTTATTGTCTAAACTTCTTCACTGTTGCTGTTGATAAAGTCTGGGCAATTATTATTTCACTTTGAAAGCTGAAGACCATGAGCGTTTAGAATTTTGTTATTTAAGCTTTCGAGACGATCGGAAGTAGTGAGAACATCATCGACATAAAAAATCTTACGGAGTACCCTTTAACCAATGGGACAACTTCAAAGAATTAACTGAAATTTGCGACCATGATTATTGACTACAAATTAGAATTGATTTGTTAGCAGTCAGTGAATCTATTCAATCGAAACGCATTGCTGAACCAGCCATGAATATATATTTCACCGAGTAATTTTGAGAGGTATGACCCATCACACGCGAAGCTTTGTTGTATTGTAATACGACAGCTAAAATCGTTTCTCTTTTACTACTAGACTTACGTTTAATTTCGCGTTTCTTACCATTATCCTGAAAAAAATTGATAATGGAGGATTAATACTAAATAGCATAGCATAACATATTTTTCATCACAACACCATTTGAGCAATGACCGCGTTTATAACGTTTCTGTTCCATGCGGTAAAAGCGGAACACGAATTGCAGAAACTGTATCAATTTATTACGTAACGAAACACTTTCACCTTTTACAATTTCAGAAATATTAGTGAGCGTACTAATACTCTCTATAAAAATGAGAGCATTATTTCCGTTGCGTTGTCTTAACCTGTTTAAGGTCTTTGGGTATTTTCTTTTGTTACATGGTATGGTTGAGCGACTGCCAGAACCTAGCCAGAAAGACTGTGTTGTTAAAAATTTAATTCGTTTATAATTTGGATTTTTTTAAAGAAGCAGAGCAATGATGGTGATCGCTTATGGCTGGAATGACCAATTGATGTGTTGAGATACTTCCATTTAAGATCGAAAAAATTTTTTGCTTCGGCCATTTTATAAATTTCTACAAAGTCATCCATTGTTGCATCGGAGGAAATTCGAACCCTAATTTCTAGTCTAGGCTGTATATAAGTAATATAAGTTATATTTCTCTTGATCGTAGTCATATGTTGTTTAAACGACGCCAGTTCTGGGTTATTTGAAATATTTGTATCAACAACTACATCGTTATTTACCAATATTTATTACTTTCACGAAAAAGTTATTTGCCTTTTATTTGAAACAGTCTGTAGTGTCCTGTCTTTCGTCGGGTCCGCACGTTTTTGTCTGTCTTTCTATGTTCTATGTTGTGTTTGAGTGAATAAGTTAAATAAGTAATGAGTTGAACAGTGAATAAAATAATAATGATATTAATCATAGTAAAAATGATGATAACAAAACAGATTTACATGAAGTGGAACTGAATATAAATACAATATAAATAGAATATAAATAGAAAATTAAAAAAAACGAAAGAGTAAAAACAAAAGAAAGGGAGTAAAACCTCGAAGGAAAAAGTGCTCGGTGACGATACAACGGGCCGCATAACAAGAAGAAGACCAGATCAGAGCTTTAAGAGCTCTTTTTTTGGTGTAGATTTGGTTCCTGTTCTTTTGAAATTTAAATTTTATTTTACTGCTGCCACTCTTTTAACTCTTGTTGGACTATCTGTGATGAAGACCTGGAACTGGACACTGAGTAGTCCAAGCGGAAGTTTTTGCATTAGTCGCAATATAGTAGAAAGGCCGTCAAATCTTAATTTTGCTTGTTGTTATGACAGGGCGATTCAGAATCGACTTCTGCAACATACGTGGGTTAAGGGCGAATTTTTTTTTCTGTTTATGCCTAGTATGAGATCAACAGGGTTTTTACTTACCTGGGTATTACCTACTATCACCTTTAAATTTTTATCGGGACTTTGCACCATATATACGCAATGAAGTTGTGACCAGTGCCAGCAGTCATTGGGCACATACGATCCTGAATTTAGCTGTCTTTGGGTTAAATTCAGAATCAGGTCACACTACTTGTTTGTTGGTTTCTCTATAGAAGTCCAAACGCGGGAAAGAAGAAAATCTTAGCTGGCTTCTATTTTCTTTCCCACTCCATATCGAAGACTCTCGATACTTACCCGAAAAGTGAAATTGTTGTTGCTGGTGATTTCCATGTTCCCAACTGTTTTTGGTACGCCATTCGAGCCATACAGAAGAACAGTATGTTGAGTTATTTGCTACGCACAATCACCTTGCGCAATCAGTGAATGACCCAATGCACATTACAGCGAAATATACTCGATCTTTTTCTAACTTCACACCCCAAAAGTATGAAGATAGTGTTGGTGCACCTGTCGGCAACTCCGATCCCTATATCATCTCCGCCTCCTTTTCATATTCGAAGTTTCACAACGTTTCGAAACCAGCTACCAAACGTTTAAAATATATTTATGAGAAGGCTCGTTTCAATATGTTGTATCATGCCGGCGAATTTCCGAAGTGTTGGAAGGTTGCTAATGTAACGCCAAGAGTGAAAATTATTAAAAATATGAAATTTGTTCTGCACTTTCTAAAGTGATGGAAAGTATGATTAATTTTCATCTTGTTAGATACCTGGAGTCCAACAGCTTACTGAGCGACCGACAGTATGGTTTCCGTAGAGGCGCTATACAGACAACTTGCTGGCTTTCAATCGAAGCAATGGTGCAACTCCACACATCATTTCGGAGAGAGTAAGGTGGTGGCTCTATGTATTTCCAAGACAATAGAATGTGGCAACTTGTTGCTTTTGGTGTCGGTGGTAATTTCTTCGGATTTATATCGAGTTTTCTCAGGAATCGCGAGTTGTGTTGTAGATCGGATATCATCAGACGAGTTAAAGATTAATTCAGGGGTGCGCAAGGCTCCGTTCTTTTTCCAACCCTATTTCTTATTGTTCTAAACGACCTTCTTTGTCTAACTTTCAACCCAGTATACTCTTTCGCAGATGACAGTACCATTTGTCATTCGTATTCATTTAGTAATGGACTTGGAAGTGGTTTCCAAAAGGCGGAACATGAATGATACGCTCAATCTCGCGGCGATCTCCGAACCAGGTCGTGCGAATAGAGTCGATTTTAATCCCCGTAAGACGCAATGTTGCATGCTTACGCATAGATCTTTGTTCGGAAGTGGTGCTGCACTTGCTACTATGGGTGATGTAGGTATTACGGAATCGGAAGCTCCTAATGCTCTTGGCATGAAAATTCAGATTGATGTTCGATAGACTAAACACATTTTTCAGGTTTCTAAAGAAGTTTTCAAGTGTCTCGGTTTTCTAAACCGGTGTAAGAGATAATTCATTTCTTCTAATCTTCGTACTATTTATACCAACTATATTCGTCCAAAGATGAAGTACAACTTTCGTGTATGGGCCGGCGCCCCAAAGTCTATTTTGGAGACCCCTGAGAACTGGTCCAAATGAAAAAAAGAAACACTAGTTTCATAAATATAATTTTGTAATTTAATAAAACAAAATTACACGCAAGGCATGGAGTGCTATCATGCTTTCTTCATTGCAGTCAGTACAATACTGGCACAGCATCTACAATGGTGTGAAGAATAAAAGTATGAACAAATAAAAATACATATTCCTTGCAGAACAAATATATGTGTCGATTTGTGAAGAGAACATTAGAAGAAATTATTGGGTTATGTGTGGACTTCGTCTATAAATATTCTTTATAATTTTTGTTTGACTAAATGTATGATATTTACAATGTGCACAATGTAAGATAGATAGATCCAATGATGATAATGGAAG
Organism: Trichopoda pennipes; assembly: GCA_030448955.1. Classification (NCBI taxonomy): domain Eukaryota; kingdom Metazoa; phylum Arthropoda; class Insecta; order Diptera; family Tachinidae; genus Trichopoda; species Trichopoda pennipes. The sequence continues at coordinate 3,288,854 of JASKUP010000004.1, read as the reverse complement.
TAGCGATCCATTCCACTCTCCTGGTGTCTAATTTTTCCTATATTCTTTAACAGAACCTCTGGAAATATTTATAAATATATTTTATTCATAGAAATTAAAATAAAAAATTAAAAAATTGTATTGGATGAGTATTAAATTTTTTTTATTGAGATGTTGCATCAGCGTTACCATTTTTTTAAACTGCAATTCTGGAACCAAAACTCTGCTTTTCAAGCAAAAAAACTGCGCATAAATAAGTCAAGATATATATTTGGTTGATTTCTTGTTGTTAAAAAAAAAATCAAAACAAATACCATCAAAACATAACATAATTCAATTTCATAGAAAACAATTTAATTAAATAACAAAAAATAATTCCTCTTTATTTATTAACGAATTATATTTTCGGAAAATACACCATTATAAACTTATGGTGCAGTACATTTGTTCAGCTTTAAATTTTGCGATTGATAATGTATAAATTTTCTACGAAAGTTATAGCGGTTTAAAGTTATAACCTATATGCTGTTATATCTTCGAAAATAGCGCTCTGATCAAGATGAGATTCGTTTAAAATACTATAACTTAGCTTCATAGTCACTATCGACGAATTTTGCAAGCTTAACTTTAACTAACGTATAATAAACATTTCCGTAATATAACCTTAATTAAAATCTGCAAAGAGCAAAGAGTATTTTTATATATTGTTACGAAAATGATTTGTTTAATTTTTCAAAGAAAATAATTATCAGTATCAAAGTAAGTGAAATGACCTTTTGTGTGTTTTACAAATTGCGTATTTTTCTAAGAAACCTTATACACACAACACAAAAACAACATGCTTTTTAGAAATTCTAGGAACATAAAAAAAACTACTAACAGAGAACAAAAACAAAACATACAGCCAAACATGGTCCTACATTGAATGATAATAACAACAACAAAATTGGCTGAGGTTAAAGTAAAATATTCTTGCGTATGCGAGAATCGTTTAAAGCAACTATATAAGCGCCACTTGCTGGGCAAATTAATTATTTTAAGTTGAATCATCGTTGAGTAAAGACAACAAAATTATAGATCATCTTTTAAGGCATTACCATCGTGTTTATTTTGTGTATATCGTTTAATTTAAACTAAAGCTCTAAAGTGCTGTTTATTATTTTGCAACAAAAAAACTTAATATAACAAAACGTTTATTAAAAGGAAGAAATTTCACAACTGGCGTCAGAGGTAAAATGACAAAATCGACAAACTAAAAGTTGGGCAGCTAAAAAAGGAGCTGAATATGATGGATATGCAGACAACGGGCAGAACTGCAAATGAGGTTAATCGATCAACTGAAGCGACATAATATTGACATTGGGACATATGATTTCAAAGAAAACGAAAACAAAGAAAATGGAAGAAAAGAACCAAAACTTTAAGCTTCTCTCTAGAGCCAACAGTGCAATTCAAGAAACTTATAGAACCAACAGTGCAAAAGTTAATGATAAACATAAAATTGTATACAAAATTAACGCAGTTCAACAAAGTTCTAGAGCCAACACTGCTAAAATTGCCGCAATTAAGGAACGCTCTACAGCCAACGGCGAAAGGCTTCTGGGTGGGGTAAATAAGAAACCTCAAAAAGTATCAGAAGTTTTCGGCAATCGAGTGGATGCCATGAAACAGATAGTAAGCCTATTTGAAGAAAAATTGACCGTCCTGGAAAAGAAAATGGAGGGAGAGTTGCAGGAATTAGGAGGGACCAGTGAGAATCGTGTCTGAGCACGCCAACAAGATAAACACTTCGAGCTTTGACGGTAGCGCACCTGTCAATGTGTTTAACTTTCAGTTTGAAACAGTGGCCAGCAAAAATGGATGGCGCAATGAAGAAAAAGCTATCGATGGTGGCCCTACAACGCAAGTACGGTGGCAAGCATAAAATAGAACTATAGAAAGGAGTTACGAGGCAGGGTGCCGAAGGTAAATGATACGCTGCAAGACTTCGCTATGCAGGTTGATAGTTTGGTGCAGCTAACTTACCCAGGGGAACATCATCCATTCCTGGGTCAATTTAAAATTGTGAAGCCTTTGTTAATGGCATAAGGGATCCAGATGGTAAACATCAAAGGAATCATCTTGTACGCGCCTGCCCAGGTGTCCGCAAAAGTCATCCCAAAGCTGCAAGTCTATAAGCTACGACGTTTTGAGGCTGGTACACAAAGGTTTTTTTTTAAAGAGAAGTAGCACTTCAGTCAACAATGTCTATTTAGTCAAGTACCGTGCTACATGCTTTAGGAAAGAGATAGAGAAGAGATGCGACAGGTGGTGAAAGTAGAAGGATAGTTACGGAAATTAACTATCGTATAAGACAGCTCAGTGACCAGTGACCATGCCTTCATCACTGAGCAGCCCCACCGACAGTAAATTTTTATTTGTAGTGAAAAAACCATGGTCTTTGTTGGGAATCAAACCCACAACCCCCAGTCATGTAAGCTAGCGCACTATTTACTAGCCTACAAGGGCACTACAGGATACAAGGAGAGATGATTGAACAGATACTGGAAGAAAGGAGTAAACGGGCGAACACAACCAAATCGCATGACTCACTGTTGAACTAAATCGAATTAGCCCTGCGGGGCAAGAGCTAGCTCCCACAAGTGATGGCCCCACAATCTGCAATTCCATCATTTAACGGAAGTAGTGACCTTACTGCTTGTGGGTTGATCAACGGAAGAAGCAGGTCCTCAACACAGACAGAGGAGCGTCCCAGTCCGTTATAAGGCCCGATTCAGTAAAAGGGGCAGTGGACCATTAAGTACTGAGGAGGAAACTATATTGTGGGCACGTATGGAGGCAGATTGTGTGGATAACCGGTTGTGGGTGGTGCAACTAGAAGACGTAAACGACGATTTATAACAGCTTAAAGACATGAAAATCGAAAAGAGAGCAGAATTTGAATACCGATTCGTAGCAGTGAATAAATTTCGTAGCAGTGAATAAATTTTTATTTTACAAGCCAACAATAATGCATTGAGTGTCATGACAATGTAAAAAATGTATTGAAATGTTATGCATCAAAAAAGATGTTTCGAAAAAATCCTCATTAGAGTTCCGTTATTTTATTTTGTATTCGTCTCTAACAGTTACGTTAATTAAGTTATTTCCAAAAATTATTTCTAGCTTGCATTTAGGTTAAAATGAGTTAAGATATCACACTTGTATAGTAATAATTTCAGCAGTTTATTTAGGGTCATGAACAAATCTTTTTCAAAACATTTTTTTTTATGAAACCGTAAATAAATATTGTCTAATTTTATTAGTAGTTTATGATTTAAGCACTATGTCTTTTTAATAAAAATTTATTAATCTTTATTTTACATTATTTTTCAATATTTCGCCATTGGTTGGTATCTTCAAGAAAAACAAGTGTATAAACAATATATTAAATTAATCAAAAAATGAAAAAAATTGTTGGCAAACAAATTCAAAATAATCAAAACATTTTTTCAAAAAACAAAACAATAAAAACTACAAATTGAAAAAATTGTATAACTATTTATACATACATACAATTTTTAATGCTAAGAATTTTTTCAAATAAAAACAATTTTAGAAATAATAAATATACAAAAAAATTTTATTTTACACATATATATTTAAACATAAATTTAATGACCAAACTAAAAAATATTAATTATTAATGTTATATAGGTACAGAGTTTTGTTTTATAATTTTATGCGCCAAATGTCTATAATTGTGTGCAACATTCTCCGTATCTGCTTTAAAGTTTATTCTTTTTGGTAATGGTACTTTAATTACTTGTTACATTTCTAACATATACCGTTTATACAGTTTATAATTATTTCCTTAATTTAAAATTGAAACATTTTCAAAGTAAGGATGGATAATGATTAACTTTAGAACAATGTGAAAATAATGCTGCTTTTTGTGAACTAATATTACCCCTGTATTTTTGGTCTGTCTTATTCCTGCTATTCTAGTTTTCTAGTTTTCAATTTATTTATTTTTGTTCCTACATAAACTTTGTTACAATTCTCCTTGTCATTACCGTTACAAGGAATTTTGTGCATTATATTGGATATATTCAATTTTTGAATTTCATCCTTAGTTTTACTAAACAACCTATTTAATGTTTTATTATTCTTATATGCCATTTTGTATTTATTTGTATCAAAAGTTTTTGAATTCTCTATTCTTACAGACAAAACAGGTATATAAGTTATAGATTTATATATTTTGGGTTGTGTTTCCTCCTATTATTAAATTGGTTAATTAACCTATTAGTTAATCGTATTGGAAAATTGTTCTCAGTTAATAAATTCCTAAACGTTTCTTTATTCTTTCTATGGAATTCTTTGTCGCTTATTGTTAAAATCCTCTCTATTATATTATTGACCGTGTTAATAATTCTTTCATTTTGGTACTAATCTATAACTAATTCTTTATTTCCTCTTATTATTAAGGTGTCTAAATGTGGAAGTTTAATCTGCAATTAACAAAATGCTAGAAACGTTAATTGAATTTGACACTTTGATAAAACTTATTACAATTGAAAGGGAGTGTGATGCTAAACTTCCATATTTAGACACTTTATTATAATAATATTAGTTTACAAAAAACAACTTCTTCTTCACATTGTTCTAAAGTGAAAATGTTAATTTTAAATTTAGAAAATAATTATAAAAGTCGGTATATGTTAGAAATTTTACAAATAATTAAAGTACCAATAATAAGAATAATAGACTTTGAAGCAGATAAAATTATAAAACAAAACTTTGTACCTATATAACATTAATAATTAATACTTTAATTTTTTGTAACGTTTGGTCATTAAATTTGTGTTTGAATATATATGTGTAAAATAATATTGTTTTATATATTTTTTATTTTCAAAATTATTTTTATTTCAAAAAATTTTTAGTATTAAAAATTGTATCTGTGCATAAATAGTTTTATTGTTTTTGTTTTCTTTTTTGAAAAAATTTTTTGATTATTTTAAATTTGCTTGTCTAAAATTTTTTTCATTTTTTAATTAATTTAATATATTATTACGTTTGTACCTTTTATAAATGTTTTGTTGTGAGTTCTTTATTGCAAAATAAATAACATTAGATTTTTTTAAATTAATTACAAGTTTACTTACTTAAGTTACACACAAAGTTGACACTAGAGAACAATATACTTAATATGCACGTCCTTACTTCACGAGGTTTATTTTGCAACTAACTAACTAACTATGCACTCATAAGTTGCGTGCATAAGTTTTCTTAGCAAACCACGCAGTTAGTGAACAGAATAGCCATTTGTTTACCTTATTACTTAATTATTTTCTTTTAAAACTTACGCAAGACGCATTCGTAATACAATCGCCCACTTAAGCCTTTTCGTCACGAACAGGATCAATGATCCCGCGGCCATACTAGACAGTCATTTTTTCCGTTGTGGGTTATAGTATAGTAGAACCAGTTGTCCTTCTGTAAATCCTTCCGTATTTGCTGTTCGATCATTTTGGCGCTGGACATTTTAATGCGATTGTGGACAATTTGGATACGTCTCACATCATTGATAGACTCCTTTTCCTCGATTTTTGTGGAGTGTCTGCATTCTGCGTTGCATGGACGTCTTAAAAGGGCATCTGCATTGTTCTGCTTTCCGCTTTTTCTGTAAACGATGCTGAAGGAATAGCTCTGCAGACGTTCAATCCAGCGTGCAAGCTCTTCGGGGTTTGTAAACTGAAGCAACCACCGTAATGCGGAGTGCTCCGTTCTTATGGCAAATTGTTGGCCATATAAGTATTTGTGGTATATTTTTTAGTAGTTAATTATTAAGCACTAGGTCATTATTTAATAAAAAATTTTAAAACTTTATTTTTTTTATTATTTTTTTCAATATTTCGCCAAACCATAATGAATAAATTAATAAATAATTAATCAAAATTTTGATTAATTATTCATTATGGTTTGGCGAAATATTAAAAAAATAAAAAAAAAATAAAGTTTTAAAATCCAGATATACTAATCAAAATTTTGATTAATTATTTATTCATTATTTTTGTTTATACTGATGATGTCAACCAACGGTTTGGGGAAATATTGAAAAAAAAATAATAAAAAAAAAAATTTTATTTTTTTTTTAAATTAACTACTAATAATAATTAACTACTAAAAAATATTAAAAAAGGTCTAATAACTATTATTATTATTTATTTGTGGTATAGTTTAACACACTCCAGTACGGCTGAAAGTTCCCGTCATGTTTCGCAATAATTTTTTCCGGGATTGGACAATACTTTGCTATAGTTACCAAGAAGTCTTTCCGTCTCATTAATCGCCTGAGAAAGCACTCCTCCTATTCCGTAGCCGCTTGCATCTGTATCCAATATAAATTCATGTCCAGCTATTGGATAGGCGAGGACTAGTGCTGTAAACAAAAGCTCCTTTAGCCTCTGAAACGCCTTTTCTGCTGCCCCACTTCAGTGGCATTGTTGTGATTATCTGGTCAACTCATGCAAGCTGGCAGCCATTTGAGCAAAGTTCGGCATAAATCGCCTGCAGTATGTGCAAAGCCCCAGGAAACTATGTAGCTCATGAAGATTTTGTGGAGGAGGACAATTCTTTACTGAAAATATTCTATCCTCTGGTCTCGTTTTGAAACAGCGGGCATTTCTTAACACTTAATTTAAGACCTGCAGCCGCTGTACGCTTGAGAATTCATCCAGATTTTTGAGGTGTTCATCAAAAGTCTTTCCTATTACGAACATATCATCCAGATATGGTAAGCAAGTGTTCCAGTTAAGCCCCTTAAGCACGCGTTCTATTAACCGCTGAAAAGTAGCTGGAGCATTGCAGAGCCCAAATGGCATCAGTTTAAACTGCCATAAACCATAACTCGCGCCATAGGCAGTTTTCTTCTTGTCTTTATCGGCTATCTTTACTTGCCAGTCACCACTCGTTTCGGACAACGTGTCTAAGGTTCGCTCTGCTTATATTTATGTTATGTGTAAGCCAATCGGAATTGCTTCTTTTTTTGCAATAGTAATTTGACTGTATGAAGGAAGTGCATTAACATTATGATGCTTTAAAAACGTTCGTAAAATAGAGTTTTTCTTTTGATAATCCCAAATCCAAAAATAATGCTAAGCTTCTTCTAAAGTGTACTTTGTAGGGGAAGTATTTGGTGGCGTAAGTACGCTCTCTTTTATCCTATTCAGACGTTGTGGACTTGCGATCGAGACTGCCTTTGTGATGTCTGATATTGCCTTTTCCTGGTCTTTTTATGCGTATGGTCTTCAAAAGATTTTTTCGGTCTCCCTCTTGTTTGGCCAGTAGAAGTATGAGGATATTCATTTTTTTTTTCAACAAATTATATAATGAATGAAGTCTAGCTTTCAGATCCTCGTTTTGTTCCGCCTCTGTGAAAATGTTTAATAGCTAGTTTAAAAGTGCCTTCAGTAACGGAGCTTCTAAATAACTCTATTTTTCAAGGAGATCTCCATTCTTTTAATTTCCGTGCAACACAATTTAAATAATGAAAATAAAGAATTTATTTTTTATTGTATGTATGTATTTGTGACGTAACACGTCTTATCGCTGCGCTTGATTCTTAAAGAATAAACATAAGATAAATAATGCAGGTAATGCATTTGTTTTTGAAAATTCCACTCGTTTGAGGACTATAATTAATTATTTAACACTAATTATCCCTAGGCAGGTAATTACTTACAGTTAATCACACAATACAATACGATAAATATATTCTACACAGGTAGCAGCTTACGAAATCATTGCAATTAACCAAAATAACAGTGTGTATTTATAATGCGCATTTGTGTCTTTAATTTGCCTTAATGGATTATGCGGAGACTACCTGATACTAATTTTGCCATATATATACATGTTCATAAGTATGTGCATGTGTGCTCATAAGGAACATTGTTGACCTAGTTGTCAAAAATTCTATTTTTTCATACATATTTTGAAATCTTAAGGAATTAGTGATGAATTACCTGTTGCTGTTTTTTGAAATCAATTGCTTAGATATATTTAATATTATTTACAACGCAAAAAATTATGAAGAGTATTGATACTTGGTGGGCGTGGCAATGTTTGCAAGCAGTTGTTTCATAGTCTTGGAATTTTTTTATTAACCTTTTATAAGGCAGAAGGATTCAGAGTAATAAAATAACTTGCGCTTATATTTTTGGCATATTTTTATTTATATAACAAAAATAAACTTAAAAGAAAAACACTAATTATTTCGGAAGTTTTGGAAAAATAGGTGGTAAAAATATTCCCACTGCCCGTCAACAGAGCCACATGCAAGCTGATTTTGAGACATTATTTTCTATGACTTGCTGCATTTTATTTTGCTACGCTTATCTTTGACCTTTGTGCTGCACAATTTACAGCGTCGGTAAGTCTTGAACTCTGCTGGCATATGGTCACCTACGTTTACAAACCGCAGTTCTTCAGGTACAGCTTTTACAGTTTTTTGATATACCTCTGGGCATGCTATGCGTGATTTCTTGCAGATATATGTAGGCAAGCTTGATCTTCTTTTTCTGCTGCTATAGCCACCAATCAATCCTCTGGCAACAGCCACCCGAAATTCTAAGTTGGTAAGCTTTTCTACTCTCGACGTTAGGGAATATAAAATGAAAGAGTTTGTCAAACTTGCGTCCACCAAGAAGTAGAATATCCGCAACCACCAGCGTTTACTTCTCCTTCCGACAGCATACGTCCCCTTCACTTGGTCAAAACGTTCGACACCGCCCATTCTTTTGGTGTATTCTTTCACAACCATAGGACAACTTACATCTTCCCTGGTGCCATTTTTTGCGTTCTTTGTACAGTTGTTACTTCTACTTTAGGATGAAATGCCACGCAGTAAATGCTACATCTTGTTTAGTTCTCCACTTGAATTCACCTTTTTTCAACTTTAGGCTTTTGTTTCTACCGTTTCTTTTTGTGTTATTTTTTATTATGTTAGATAAAATTGCTCTATTTCTTCTTACTGTTCCAGTGGCATAAATAGTTTTTTCATACAAGTACTGCATAAGAGAAAAATCGCAAAAAAGTTATCGAATGTAACATGAGACTTGAAATATTCTTGTGCTAATTTACTTGACAATTTCTTTAAGACATTAGCCCCTAGACCCTCTTCTGTTCCTTGTTCTGTTTTACCTGTATAAATTTCATAGTTATACAAGTACCCTGTGCTACTATCACAACAGCACCACACTTTATAGCCCCTTTTGATGGGCTTAAGCGGCATGTACTGCTTCAAACTGGACCTTCCTTTGAATAGTATCATGCTCTCATCGATACTTTGGGAAGAGGAATTGAGGGCATTGTTTTGAAATGATTGACTAAGTAAAGATATAAGAGGACTAATTTTATACAATTTATCAAAATTTACATCTTCTCTACTTGGTTGTTGACTATTATCGTTCAAATGCAAAGTCTCTAAAATTTTCTTGAAGCGTTTTACTGGCATAACTTCAGCTATTTCATTCACACGAAATCCAGGATCCAATGACCAATATAAATCGATATGTGGAAGAATATGATAACCCATTATAATGAGAATGCCTAAAAAAGCACTAATTTTCTGTGTGTCAACAGGCTGCCAATTTTTTATAGTTTTCTGCTCCGCATACAAGTTTGTCTGAGTAACAATCAAATCGAAGACTTCATCACTAAAAAACTTTTTTAAATGCGCTACTGGACGTGCTCTCCTATTTAATAAATACCGAGGTTTTATTGTCACCTTATCAAATTCATCGGGATCTGGCCTGGATGTCTAGAAAACCTTTCCCCATGACTCATCTTCACATTCAGATTCATCAGTCAATTCTTGTTCTAAGGGTGATGATGACTGTACTATCAAAGGCTCTTCTGGCTGCGAGTTATCTAATTGTGAACATAGTGCTATTGTAGATGTACCTGACTCGGAACAACTGTTAGGGGTAGAATTCAAATGAGTGGGAGAATTTTGTAAAAGGTCACTTGAATCATCAGGTGCTTCAAGTAACCGTTGTATTGTATTCAGGTTGAACTCTTCTGCCTCATCAGACTCAAATCCGTCTTCTGAGCCATCATCGGGCATGTCCAACATCTGCTCAATATCATTTTCATTCAAATAGCGCGGCATTTTTCATGAAAATCTAAGAAAAGAAGGAACTAGTTAAACAAATGTACATAACACGCCACGGGCAGCGGGAATATTTTTCCCACCGAGTGAAAAGTCTTCTCACATCTAAATACGATAGTAACTTTTAAGGTATAGCAAACAACTTGTAGAATAAACATAAATACATAATAAAAAAACATTTTTTTATTTGAAAAGAGGTAATTTCAAATAAAAAATATGAAGATTCACGGAGTAACAAATTTTCTTTCAAAATTACTTCAATTTTTGACAGCTAGTGGCGCCAAGAAAAAATATGTCACACAAACGTCATTTTTTTTTATAATAATAAACCAGACCTCCTTAGTTGCCAGTGCAACAAATTAGGATTCCTTGATAACTTACATAAAAAGATAAACAAAGTTTTTGTTGGTGGTAAATATATCGCCTCTGCCTTAAATCTTGGCGAACAAAAAAGCAAGAAACATTTTCAAACAAAATCAAAAAAAATCGGTATCAAATTTTATGTAAAAAATTAATGTGAAACCTAAAGTTTTTGTCTCAAATTTACTTTATTTTCACAGTCCAAAAAATTACGAACTTTAACCGGCAGTTTGTAACTAGAAAGTTGTTGTTCTCTTGCGTGCATAATCTTTCTTAGCAAACCCCACGCAGTTAATAAACAGCATAACCAGTTGTTTACTTTACTACTTAATTATTTTCTTTTAAAACTTAAGCAAGACGCATTCGTAACAATATTTTTTATACACTCTTTGTTTTTTTTCTGAAGATGCCAACCAATGGTTTGGCAAAATATTGAAAAAAATATATATAAAAAATTAAGATTAAGAATTCTTTTTTAAAAAAAGACCTACGGCTGTATGCATAAAAACTTAAAGTAGGTTTAACTGCCGTTGTTAAGCACAATTTCCTCAAGTTGTATTCAAAAAGCGTTTTTACCTTAAAATACCTTTGTTAACTTTAAATTAGGAAAAACCTACGTTAAACCTACAATAAATTGACAGTTCAATATTATTATTGAAAGTTCAAAAACAAAAAAAATTGTGTTTTCAATAAACTGAATCGTTTATTTTAAAAGTGGCATAAGTTACTTTGTTATTGTCGTCTTTTTATTTTAAATTAGTTTATAAAACATTTTAATTTTTAGTCATTTTAACTAGTCTGTATTTAGTTTTCTTTCTGAAACGGATTTTTCTAAAGATTGTGTTGAAATAAAATTTTTTTGCTCCATGTTGTGTACTGTGAAGGATTTTTTCGACAGGGGGCTATTACTACTATTACTATTTTGTCCTTTACATAAGTCACTATGTGCAATAATATGCTTTTAAGTTGTGACATTCTTAGATATTTTATACAACACGCCGCCTGAGAATAACAAAATAATGCTAATTATGTGTAGTATATTATATATCACTATAATATAGTTCAGTAAACTGCACTATTCTTTCGAACTAATAAAAATAAGTCCAATAATCAATACTTCACACACACTTATTACATGTTTCCATTTCTTTCACACTAAGCTCCGTAATTAATTTCCTAAGTACAGCGACTAACGCCATTTGCAAAATAACCATTTTTGTTATACCGTTAATTATCAACACTCCTCTCAAACAAATCTCAATACTTCTTAACTTATTAATATCAAATTTATTAAAAATGAAAAAAAAAAAACTGTTCAGTTGTGACTTATGCCACTATCAATGTAAACGGCTCAATTGACAATTACACTTTGTTATTCCAAAAATTTTTAAAAATGTTTATTAAAACAAATTGTAGTATACAAATAATAATAAAAACTAAAATATAACATGACATTCAGTATAAAACATCTTAACATCTTTATTTTACATTTTACAAAAATATAATTATAATTAATTATTTTAAACAAAAGTTTTATTGATGTACATATAATCAAAACAAAGCTCGTTATCCGAATAATTATTTTTTTAATATGAACAAATTCTTTGTAAGTTTTTCGTAAGCCTTGCAAATTAACCTTTTTTGAGTGCTTTGCTTTTTATTAAAAAGATTAATAAAAAGACAAAAAAAAATTGTTGATTTTGCTGAAAACAATAAAAACATTTTTTATTGATCTAATTACCCGGATAATTAATATTAATTTTTATACGTCATTAACTACAACGTGACAACTGAAAATAGTGGCATTGCCAGAATCAAAATAGTAATTTTACTAAAGCATACATTAGCTAAAATACTGTTTATGAATACCAGTTTTTAACAAACGTCTATTAGCCTTAAAGTGTTTGTTAACTAACGTGTACTTTAAAGCTCAAATAAGCGTTTTTTATGCATACAGCCGCTAGTGTTTAAATCATAAACTACTTTTAAAATATTAAAAATTGTAAATAACCATTATACTTTACAATCCAAATGCATACAACTATGCTTTATATCTTTTTATAAACCTTTTTTGTAACTTTCTTCACTTCCTTTTTATAATCTGTACTAATAAGATGAAATTGAATTAAAGAAATTAAAAAAGGTGTTATATTGGTTACTTAGGGATATCACGTCAATTTACACGTAAGCTGTGATATTAGGAACAAAGTGATTTATTCCTATCAAACGTTAAGGGCCCAGATTCCCAGTAACCAATTGGATTTCAGAAAAAATAAATTTTTGAGGTTAGAAATACAAGGAAGAGCATGTTGAAAGTTTAAGTTATAATGGCGACAGATGTAGCTTGTATTGGCAAAAATTACGGAACATGGTATGTACAGGTAAAGAGTCTTTTAATTACTTTGGACTTGTGGAATACAAAATATAAAAACATTCCGACTAAAGATACAGAATTAGGAAAGTGGCATACAACTCAAAAGCGTTGGCAACTATAATGTTAAGTGTAAAGTCGAGTAAATTAATTCATATTTAAAATTGTAGTACGACAAATAGTGAATGGAAAGTACTCAGCTCCTTATACAAGGCTGATACAGCATCGAGAAATGTTAATTTATTCAAAAGGCTTGTTCGATTCAATTTTAGCAGTAGTTAAAAGTTTACTGAACAAATAAATGAATTTAGCTCAAATATAGATGAACTTAAAGAAATTGGTATTGTGTCAAATGACGATTTGTTATCAATCTTTCTTTTAAGTAGTTTACTCAGCGAGATGGAAGGTTTCGTAGTAGCAATCGAAAGTAGGCGTAATTAACCTCCGTATGACAAATTAATATCCAAAATTTACGAAGAAGAATTGCGTCAATCAAATTAAAGTTGTGGTCAAAATGAAACCTTATTCGCTGTAAACTATAAAAGTGAAGATAAAAGAAGTGACAAGTTTAACAACAACAGTAGCCAATGCTTCAGTAAATCCAAAAATGATCATAATCAGCTTATTAAAAAGCCTTTCAATTATAATGTAAATAACATAAAATGTTTTCGTTGCTCGATACGTGAAAATAAAAACAATTTGACAGAGAAGTTTATTCTAGACAGCGGCGAAACGTCACATATGTGCAGAAAAGAAGAATATTTGGTAAAGTTAACCGAGTTTAAACAGAAATCGTGCCAGCATCTGGCGAAAATATTAGTGGAGAGGGAAATGGTAAAATAAAGATAATAACACAATACTGTAACCTTACTTTACATAACGTTTGGTATGTTCCTAGTATACATTCTAATTTTATCTCTGTTAATAAAATTTTAAAAGCCGGTCATTCCGTAAACTTTCAACATAAAAGTGTTTTCATTAAAAGTAAACAAAGAGACAATATATTACCAGCTGTTTTAGAAGAAGGCCTGTTTATTGCAAAAGCAAAAATAATGAAAGAAAGTGAAATTAAACAATATAAGCGAATTAAATAAGCAAAACTTTGGCTTTACAGACATCTTAATATAAACGATTTAAATAAATTTTTGAATAAAATATGGTAAAAGGCTTAAATTTAAAGCCATCTAAAAAATTGATTGTCTCACACGCGCTATAAATAAAAGTTCTGTGAAACCGTATAAAAGTTACTTCAGTATTCAAACCAAAGATGTTTTGGAGGTTGTGCATACGGACTTATGTGGTCCAATAGAAATAAAATCTATTGGTGGGTCTTTTTACTTTATCACTTTTATAGGCAGTCGCCTATAAGTCTCATTACGTTTCAACCTATTTTTTGAAAAACAAAAGTGATGCTTTTGAAGCATTTACTAATTTTCTTGCGACTGCGGAGAAGCAAGCATTCTGCAAAATTAAAACTTTCAGAAGTGACAATGGAAGAGAATTTGTTAATTCTAAATTTAAGGAATTTTTTGCCAAAAAGGGAGTTGTTCATCAAGTAAGCTATTCACCGCAACTAAACGGGGTTGCTAAAAGGGCAAACAGAACTCTGGTAGAAATGGCACGATGTTTATTAGAACAATCTAAACTACCACAAAGTCTATGGGGTGAAGCTGCACATACGGCAGAATATATAAGAAATAAATCGCCCACGAAGGTTGTTGGAGATATAACACCGTACGAAAAGTGGTCAGGTAAGCAACCATCAGTATTTCACTCTAAAACATTTGAATGTGATGTCGTAGTGTTAAATAAAGGCATTAAGCCAAAGGTATTTAAATTTTTCCCAAAGGGTTTAAGAATGAAGTTTGTTGGTTACCAATAACACACAAAAGGTTATCGCTTGTATTATCCCGATACACGACAAATCACTATCGCTCGTGACGTGATATTTTTTCAACAATCGCCTGTAGATGAACAAGAAAAGTTTTATTCGAATATTTATAGACAACGTGTAAAAGATGATGCTAAACATGCAGTACAGATTAATGAAAACAATAACTCTGAGAAAGATAATAACGATGTAGAACAAATAATTGAGGAAGACCACGTAAAGTATATATAACGGAAAATGGGCCAGAAATGATAAATTCTGTAATTGAAAATCGAGCCGGTAAAATCGAAAAATTGTAATGAATGAAAGGTAAGCAATGCAAAAAGAATATGATTCGTTGATTAAAAAAACGTGGCAATTAGTAGATAGACCCGCTAATAAAAACGTATTAGGGTGCAAATGTGTATTTGTTGTAAAGTGTTCATCAGATGGTAAAATAGAAAAAAATTAGACGAGGTTTGTAGCACATGGATGTTCATAAAGATACAATATTGACTACAACTAAACTTATGTACCAGTGGTTAGAAATTCTTTAATTAGATTACTTTTTGCATCAGCTGTTTGATATAAACTACTACTAAATCATATTGATATAGAAGCACCGTATTTAAATGAAGATTTATATGGTGCAGCTAAAAATGTTTGAGGATAAGAATTATCCCAATAAAGTTTGCAAACTTAAAAAGGCGTTATACGGTTAAAAGCAGACAGGGAGCGAATGAAATAATAAAGTTAAAGACATCTTATTAAAAATGGGCTTTAACCGTTGCAAATTGATCCTTGTATGTACATTAAACGGAATGATGATAGTTTATGTTTGATTGCCATTTACGTCGACGACATGGTACTTGCATGCTCTTCTGAGCAAAATATGGCTGAGGTAATCGACTACTTAAATCAATATGTAAAAGCAATAAATCGAGAGCCAGTATCTTTCTATTTGGGGATGGAGGTTGAACGAGATGGTTTAAGAGGAAAAATAAGTATTCATCAGAAACGGTACCCTGAAGAGTTACTTGAAAAATGGGCCATGTCAAATTGAAAATCTGCAGCTACTCCATGGCCTAATGACATGAAATTATGTAAATATAAGAGCAAATGTGAAAATTTAGGTACAACGACATATCAAAGATTAATAGAAGGAATAATGTACTAAGCCGTAATATCAATACCAGATATAATGCATGTGGAATGAGACAGTCACAATATAATACACACCTATATCAAGAGCATTTTAAAACAGCGAAATATGTTCTCACGTACCTTAAAAAATATCCTACAGGCAAAATTACCTTTAATAATAAGTTTAAAAATTTTGAATGCGTTACAGATTCTAATTGGGCGAGCGATAAAAATGACCGAAAGTTCTACACTGGCTTTGTTATTTTTATACTATTGCGTGGAAATCACGAAAGCAGCCCGTCGTTGCTCTGAGCACGATGGAAGCTGAGTGCGTCGATCTATGCCAGGGTACACGAAACTATTTTCGATAGATGTTTCCTTTAGGAGATGAATTTTAAAGAGTATGCTATTTCCCCTATACCAATATTTTGCAACAATCAAAGCGCAGCTTTTATGGTGAAAAATTCTACAGTGCATAAGAAAAGAAAACAAGCGATATACGCTATCACTACATACGAGAGATATACGAAGAAAAGAACATTGGCAGACATATCAACAAAGAATCTAATAAAACAAAAGCATCTTTATATTAATATTTTTTAAAAAGAAAAAAATTTTTCCTCACTTTGCAATCCAAAAGCATGCAACTATGCTTTGTACCTTTTTATAAACTTTTTTGTAACTTTCTTCTCTCCCTTTTTATAATCTGTACTAATAACATAAAATCGAATTAAAGAACTATACATTTTTATTACATATTGTCTAATTTTATATTGCAGAGACTAGTTATCATAAAAATAAATATACATATATTTATGGTAACTATTTTATAATAAATGTTTGTTCAAGTTCAAATACAAGAAAGTTTGCTGTAGCAAAGCTTGCTGCTAGTTGTCATTATTTAAAACTTTTAACATAATTCTTATTTTGTAAAAAAACTGGGTAACGTAGTATAAAACTTTTAAAATAATTTTTATTGCTTTATTGACAGCATTGATAAGGTATCTAAAGTCAAATCACCAGTCTTAGTCATCCATGGCACGGACGACGAGGTAATCGATTTTTCTCACGGCATAGGCATTTATGAAAGATGCCCAAAGGCAGTGGAGCCGCTATGGGTAGAGGTAAGAAAAATATATTTATATATATATATTTTTTTTTACTGTTAAGCATGCATGCTTTTTTGTCATTACAAATATCATAACTTTTAAATTAATTAAATGGAAAAAACTAATTATAAAATCAAAAGCTTTTTACAAAGGAAAAAACTATTGCTGTTTTTTAGACTATCATATCAAAAATGTTAAATAAGCGTTTCAAACATAACAGCATATTCTTTTTTTTATACATATTGTTACGTTTATACCTTTTATAAACGTTTTGTTGTGAGTTCTTTATTCCAAATAATTAACACCAGTTTTTAGAGTTTTTAAATATATAACAATTTACGTAAAATGCACGTCTTCACTTGATGAGGTTTAATTTATACTGATTGATTATCCACTCAGACGCTTCCCCTATTTATACTTGTCTAATTAGAATCTAGAAGATTTAAGAATCTTCTACTCCCTTTGTATCGCATTTTCTTGTAGGTTGTTTATTCGTTGTATAGGCGCCTGTATGTCTATGTGCATAGTTGTTTTTGTTTTTATGCTGATAAGGTTTCTGCTTGGGATTTATTTCAATACATTTGTTGTTGCTTTTGTAAAAAAAGGGTTTCTTAGAAAACTACGCAGATGATAAACAACTGTATATTTGTTGTTGTAAAATTAGTTTTTGTAGCATACTTGTATTTTTTTTTCTTGCATGCCAGGCAGTTAGTAAACAGCATATCAAATTGTAGTTGTGTGTATAAACTTCTACGCAGTTTGTAACCAGTAGTTTGATTTATTGCTTAATTATTTTATTTTAAATCTTAAGCAAGACACATTCGTAACAATATGTTTATTTATTGAATCTTCAAATATGAAAAACAATGAGTATACAAATCTTAATAATAAAAATTTGAATTTGAAGCTAGCCAATGCTAGACAACAAGGTAATGTTTCAACGGGTGCTAAATCTGCAGTCATCTGTCTTGTGCTCGGATGATAGCACGGGTATCCTTCCTTTTCAAACGAGTATGGCCGCCAAAATTATGAATGTTACGTGCGAGTGGGTTAGGGTGTGTTTCAAGTTTGTGAATATACCTAGTCGCGAACCTGGCGAATTTTGCTCTTACCAAGGCTTAGGTTTTCGTGAATACGGGAGTTTTTAATATACCACGGAGCTGCTGTAATCATACGGAGTTTTTTTTTGTTGCTTTTGAATTTTTAAAATATATGATGCAGAGGACCATAATTGGCCCATAATTGAATTTCAGAACACCAGATTGGTTTTAGAATCGCTTTGTACAACAAAAGTTTGCAATCCAATTTCAGGGTAGAGTTTCTACCGATAACCCAATTCAGTTGCACTGCTTTTAGTTTCATCTGAGTCAGTTTTGTATCAATATGAGACTTCCGCGTTCAAGGTAAATGCCAAGGTACTTGACTTCATTGTGCTGCGGGATTAGTTGATTGTTGATCTTGATTGGTACGCATGTGTCCCTGCGCGATGTAAATGTTACATGAATAAATTTTTATAATAATTATAGTTATTTGATCTTTTTAATATTTTTTAGTAGTTTGTTATCAAGCACTAGGTCATTATTTAATAAAAAATTTAAAAAAACTTTATTTTTTGTTATGTTTTATTAATTTGCCTCATCATCCTGATGATGCCAACCAATGGTTTGGCGAAATGTTGAAAAATAATAAAAACAAAAGTTTTTAAAAAATAAAAAATTTTTTAAAAAACTTTATTTTTTGTTATTTTTTCGATATTTCGCCACACCGTTGGTTGGCATCATCAGGAAAAACAAAAATAAAAAATTGTTTATTAAATAATGACCTATTGCTTAATAATAAACTACTAATGAAAAAAATTTTGTTCATTTACTTTGATTCTCCAGAGTTTTAGCAATTTCTCTAAATTTTTAATATGTTTGTGCAAATTTCGCGAAGCTGATGATTTTCATGGACACTAAGAAATGCAGTATCATCTGCAAAAGTGTAGATTTGGGATCCTATTGGGATGTTAGACGAAATACAAGGTAGAACCCAGTATACTGACTTGCGGGACTCCTGCTTCAATTGGCTGCGGGAGGCTCCTTCTCTAATGATAAATTGGCGACCATATAAGTAACTTTCTAGAAGTTTGTGGGTGTTTGTAGGCAAATTTAGCTTTATTTTGTGAAGTAAGCCATAGCACACACACCCTCGCACTTTTTTGTGGAAAATTCAAGAAACCGTTGTGAAAATTTACGGATGTTTGACTTTGTCATACTGTATTGTCAAATTTTAAATAGTAATAGGTAGGAGGTAATAAAAGAAAGATAAAAAGGAACTTTAGAAAATAAGCAAAAGCGGAACTATCTTTTAAATTCTTTCTTACTGTCAAATCTAGGGAAATTTTCACATTTGGACACACGAACCAGCAATTGCAAGTGCCTTTCCGTTTCTTGTATATGCAACATATTGATAACACTTTGTATTGGATTTTACAGGACGGAACAAACAGCCGTCTGTTTAGTTTACCGTAAACGCGACGACCAAAACTTGTATTTTTAAAAGATTTCCATAATTTTCTAATTTTTTTACAATTTACTTATTCCCACTAAGTAAAACTTTCTCTCCATAAAATATAGCTTTGCTTCTGTATTTACGGGGGTTTTTCAATTAACTCCGTACTATTTTTTGTGTGATAACGCATTTAAAGATGTTTCCCTTTGACTATTACCAACTCTCTTTGCTTTTCTACCGTCGCACAGTGGACTATTTTACGAGAAGGCGACCAAAAGTCCCCTTTTTCATAGTCCCCAATTGTAAAATTTTAAAGTTCATTCGAAAGTAGATACTAGTGTACCTCGGGAGCCAAAAAATTAAAACTTTGTTTTTGCTATATCACACTGAACAGGTTGATTCAAAATGAGCATTTTCAGTATTTTGCTAAAATGAGAAATTTCTTAATAAATTTTTGGTTTTTAAACATCTATACAAGATTTTTAAACGAGAAAAACTTTGTATAATAGCTTAATTTGTTAGCTGTTAGTATAAGAAAACGGAATTGCTTTTGATTCATTTTTGATTTTTAGAAATAATTTTTTGTAGAGGTCCAAATTTTTTCTAAATTCTCTTACTTAATAGAGTATAACTTTCCAAGTTCGTTAAGGAATGTAAAAGCATTATCACTGTGTCATAGTCCTAAATGTCGCCGACACGCCTATACCCCATTGTATGCCCGGCACGATCCGGGTATACGGGTAAATTACGATCCGTTCAAAAGTTGTATATTTTTGATCGCCTTCTCGTAAAATGGTCCACTGTGCGTCGAACTCTCATGCAGTTTTTAAATTTGCCAAGCTTTATTTAAAATACTTTAAAACATCTAGCAGGGTATTTTTTACTTTTACTTTTCAAAAGTTTGCGTTTTAAATTTTTATTTGAAAAGAAGTATTTTTTTTATTAAAAATAATTAATTAAATTAAACACTTTTATAAAAAAAATATTCTAACAATGATAAAAAAGAAGAAAAAGAAATAAAAGATGGTACAAATTTGTCCACCAAACATAAAATTATTATCAAATGTTGTTAAATAAAGGCAATAAAAGTAATTAAGAAGCACAATTATTACTATATAATAACGTTTTAATTTTTTGGTACGCATGATAACTGCGGATGCTTTACCACGCGTTTATCTATTACGATACGCTACTCTAGATCGGCGAAACCGATACCTATACGAATTGTATATTTAAATCAGGGAAAAATGATTTTTTAAATTAAAAACGTAGTATAATGTTACGAAAAAAACACTCACAAAATCATTTAACTGTGAATAAAATTAAGGTGTATTTAACTTTAAATTATGCTTAATATTATCATATGAGTTAACTACAAATTATCGTTAAATTTCGTATTAAGTTAAAAACGACCTAAATAAGAACCTATACTAATAAGAACATAAAATCGAAAACATTTATTTTTAAGTACAAAACAACTTATATAATTCTTGCGAGGCTTTATACATATACATAAAGCTGCATCACAACGAAATAAATAAAAAGCTCTAAAAAAAATGATAAAAAAAGGGTTTAAAATATACAAGACCATATAAACAATTAAATCTAATTGGATTTTTATATAAAAGTCGTCAAAAAGGAATTAATTTGTTTTGAGTGTTAACGATGGCTGGATGCAGTAAATGCAAATAAGCGATTAAAGGTAAATATGGTATTAGATGTAATAGAGATTGCTAAAAAGTGTATCACTTTTCAAAAAAAAATTTACCGGGAATAATCAATACGCAGCAAAAATAATAGATGAGCAAAATAAGACTGTAAACATAAATTTAGAACCTTATAAAAACATAATGAAGTTGAAATTACAGCATTATTTTAGGTTATTGAAGAATGGTACGATTAAGGAAATTGATAAGATTGATCGATAAAATATGTGAAAATAATAAGCAAGAAGTAATTAAATTATATGATAATATAGAAGAAATATGAAACAAAAATAAAGATAAGCATAATAAAATCGAGTAAAACAATAAAATTATTGCTACGTTTTTACCTTTTATTAACGTTTTGTTGTTGCTTTATTGCAAAATAAATAACACCAGATTTTAGAGTTTTCAAATTAATTACAAGTTTATTTACTTTAATTACACACACAAAGTAAAATTTGTACGTTGGCACAACAATTTACTAAAGATGCAAATCTGTACTTCACGAGGTTTATGTTTTAACTAACTGTCCACTCAAACGCTGCCTTTTATATTTGTCCACTAGAGGTCTAGAAAAATTAAGAATTTTCTACTCCTTTTGTATCACATTTTGTTGTTTTTATGTTATTCATTCAATATATTGGCGCCTGCTTGTCTGTGTATTTTTGTTTTTATGCTCATAAAGTTTCTTCCTGGAATTTATTTTAAGATAGTTGTTGTTGTCTTGTGTGCATAAGTTTTCTTAGAAAACTACGCAGTTAGTAAACAGTATACCCAATTGTTGCTGTCTTGCGTGTATAAAAATCCTACGCAGTTTGTAACTAGAAAGTTGTTGTCTTGCGTTCATAAGTTTTCTTAGCAACCTACGAAGTTAGTAAACAGCATACTCAATTGTTGTTGTTTTGCGTGTATAAAATTTCTATGCAGTTTGTAATTAGAAAGCTGTTGTTGTCTTCCGTGCATACATTTTCTTAGCAAACTACGCAGTTGGTAAACAGTATACCCAGTTTTTTACTTTATTAATGTTTTATTTTCTTTTAAAACTTAAGGAAGACGCATCCGTAACACTGCCGCCCACTTAAGCCTTTTCGTCTCGAACAGGCTAAATATTCCTTCAGCCATACTTGACCAGGCGCTCTAAGTGGATTACTTTCATTTTAGACCTTCGATATTTCTGTATCCGATAAACCACGTCACTCAATTACTTGATCAACTTGTATGGTCCTTCCTTTGTAATTTGGGAGACAGTTCTTTTTTTGGCTGGCTTTTATTTTGTGGCTGGACATTTAAATGCAATTGCGGACAAACTCGTGAAGCTCGTGCAATTCTTCTTGTATCTAAGGAACATTTTCATTATTGTCGTGTGCAGGAATCGTTATAACACCAAATTCTTAATCAGCTGTTAGCTTTAACTGTGTCCAAAAAGAATTTTTGCTAGACTGCATGATGTTGAATCGTCATGTTCGTCCCAATCCTTTTGGTGTGTACTGACCACTTTTTTGACATATTGTTGCAGGGTGCGGTTGAAACTTTCTACCATGCCATCAGACTGTGGATGCAGTGGTGTTGTTCTCGTCTTTTTGATCCAATAGATGTCGCACATTTCCTTGAATATGGCCGATTCAAAATTTCGTTCCTGTTGAGAGTGTAGTTCTGTTGGAACACCGTATCGACACACTGCATTGTTCACAAATTCATCTACCACCGTTTTGGACTCTTGGTTTGGAATGGCATATGCTTCGGGCCATTTGCTGAAATAATCCATTACTAGTAGCAGATACCGATTTCCAGCATTACTGACGGGGAATGGGTCTGCGATGTCTGTTGCTAAATGCTCAAAAAGTTACTGCATTGTACTGTTGTAGCTAGCCACGACTTTTACTGTTGGGCCCTTGGCCTTGCACTACTCACAATTAGTTATTCATTCGGCTACAGATTGTGGGCAGCTTACCCAGTAAAATCGCTGTTTTATCTTTTCCAGCGTTTTTGTTACACCCATATGGTCGCCGCTGGGATCATTATAAAAATTCTTCATTACATCTTTTGTCCGGAAACTTGACACGACGGTTAAGTCCGTTGTAGTTTTTCCATCTGCACTCTTCCAATTTCGATATAGGCAGCCATTAACACTTTAAGGCTATTCCACTGAGCCCTGTACGATTTTGCCAGCTGGCTTTCTGCCGAAATTTCGTTACGGTCCGGTCTTGTGTTCTCCAGCTTGGCCGATATAATTTTTGACAAAATGGGATCCTCCTTTTGGGCCTTAGACCCAACCTTCTCCTGTGCCGATTTGGATACGCCTTACATTAATGATGAATGTGTAGTGTAGACGTTTTCTGTTAAGTTATTTTGTACAATTTATAACAAGCATATTGTCTTCTGTGTATAGATTTCTTAGAAAACTTTGGAGTTTGTAAAACACATGTTGTTTGTTTTTTTTACTGATAATTATTTTTTTTTGTTAAATTTAAACAAATATATTTCGCAACACTATTATTGATAATAGTATTTGCTTTGGGAAGTTAGGTTATAGCATTACAAGCTATTGGCAAAGCTAACAGCAGTTAATTACACAATAATTCTGTATTATACTGAATTGTTAATAAAATGCTTTTAAATAGTAACTCACTGATATCAACACGAGGAGATGACAATAATGCTCGTCTCTGTTCCTCCCTTTAAAAGATCGTAAGTACCTGCGATCTGCATATTACTTTATAAAACGTCTATGAAAGATGGGCAATCCCAGGAAAGAACGGAATTTTAATATCGATTACACCTTTTTTCGGATTTTCTTTAATTCGATCTTTGATATTTTGAATCCCACGATTTTAATCTTCTTGTTTAAAAAAATTCATATTTGTCTTGTTGGATTGTCACATAACAATTTTTCCATTAAATTGTCAAAACATTTCAAAAAGGTTTTTGAAACTGCTAGCAAATCTTCTAGGGAATTGTTTCACATAACTGACATGTAAAAGTTATGTCACTCGCCGCTACTAAGATACCCATAAGTTGAGCTAATTCCAGTTCATTCACTTTTTCGAAACCCAAACTAAAATAAAAATAAGCGTCATCAATAATGATAACAAAAAATTGGAAATATTGTTATGCAAAAATGCAATAAAAGCAAAATATACTTACAAAATAATTTGTTAAGCGAAAATGTGTGTTTGATCAAAACATTACAAATATATTTTAATTTCTTGCCTTTTATATATTATACAATGAATTAACTCCTTTAAATAACTTACTGCTGTTGTTATAAATTTTGCATACGAAAAAACAATACATATGTATGTACAAACATACTTCTGTCTCATTATGCACATATAAACATTTCTGTAAATTTGTACATAAAAGCTAACGGGATCGCATTCTTGTATTCCAATCAAATTTCTTTGGTTTAAGCATTGTACTTCAAAACTTCAATTATATTTTTTAGTATAGAGAATTCACACGACGAATAAAAATCAACGAAACAATTTGCGCAAGACTATTTCTTCTGAACAACAACATTATTAGAGGACAATTTTTCTTAAAGTAATTTATGTATTTACATAAAATTTTGGAGAAAAGACAACAATTATACGTCTATAATTAAATCTGTGGTTCCTTTAAATAAAAAACTTTTCGAAAATAGTGGATTATATTTTCAAAACGACTCGTAGTTTAAAGGCCTATGAACAATTTGAAAACTATAAAAACGAACATACAAGAAGTGTTATTGAATTTGTTAAATAAATATCAAAACAAACCCTTGTGTTTCTTCAACAATCATCAAATTCTTCGTGATCTTCATTAGTTTTGTCGTTTCAACATTGTCGCTGGAAACTTCATAATCAATGTAATTTGGTAAAATTAGCACAATTATAACATTGGCAATTGTCATCATTTAACCAAGTAAGTGAAGTATTTAGTTTCTTTTATTTGGGTACGGTTTTCCGTCGACCCTCGTCAAATTTGGTTTGTGAACAAACCGGTTTCGGCTGTTTGCCATCTTCAGTGTTCTTTTCGTACTAGTTGCGTTCTATTGTCAGTTTTGTTTATATAGTTCGTGTCTCCCTTCGTGTTATTGCGTTCGTCACTTTCTGTCTTTTTTGCCTGCATCTCTCTCTCCTTTTTCGTTTGTCTCTTTTTACCTTATTTGTCGCTCCCTTTTTCCTTCGTCTTTTTTCCTAACTAAATCCTTTTACGATCATGCTTGTTGTCCGTTTTTGTTTATGTGTGAACCTATTGGGTTTTTTTTTCTTTTATGTGACATAATAATCTGTAATTGTACGTTTATGATGTTCTTTATTGCTTTGGTCTTGTGCACCTGCGTAACGTTTTTGTACTGGTGTAGTGTTTGTTTTCCTTTAAAAATGTTCAACGGTTCAAATATTGTGTCCGAAGCAGTGTTTATTTGTTCATTTATTATTCGTCCGTCAAATGTTTTTTGTTTGTATATTTCGATGTTTTCTAATACATTTAGTCTCCTTCCTTTGTGCTGTGTATGAAGCAGTTTAACCATTGTCTTTATATGTCCTGGTGTACATTTGTTGTTAAATATATGTTTCGCAAAGTTTGATTCTGGAGTTGATTTTGGTTCTCGTAGTTTTTTGTTATAGTCTGTAATGTGTTCCCTAAATCTGGTCTTAATTTTTCGTCCTGTTTGCCCGATGTAGCTATAATGGCATGTACAAGTTAATTTGTACACTCCTTGTCTGTCTAGTATATTTGTCCCGGTTGTTTTATTCCGTAGTATTCTGCCTAGGTTGTTTCCTGTTCTGAATGCTGTACTGATGTTGTGTTTTCCAAAGAGTTTCTCTTAAATATCAATTTCGTTCATCGTTCTGGAACATCTTTGTAAACAAACGTACACACAAATCGTTACATTCCCTTCATTTACTTTGAATAAATCAGTGTTGGCACTCAATATTAGTGTTGTCCCTTTGAAGAAAATTTGGTACTTTTTAAAGGCCTTGTGGTACAATCTCTTTATACTGGATTTCAGTTAATTTAATACTCATTTAACTAAATTTAAACAACTTTTGAGGAACTTTAAACGATTTTCCAGCAATTTCGAACAAGTTAAATTCCATTTTATGAATCATTGCCCTAATTAAAACATATTTGATACCTTTTCGTAAAATTTATTTAAAAAATGAGCACTGATAATATGGGCACCGATAAATCGGAGTCTGGAGCCAATATACTTTCATCCTTCAAGCGACAACGCTCAACAATGAAACGAAATATAACCCAAATTAAGTCAAAAATTGAAAACAGATGGTGATTCTTTGGATTTCACTATATTCGAGTGCTGACTGCAAATGCTTGAGTCATACTTTAAGTAAATTAGCCAGGTACAGTCACAAATTGAGAAGTTGGACGAGTCTGATACGCACCTAACCGATATTGAAGAACTTTTATTTCCGCAAAGGTTCCAATGGTAGGCTTTATGAACAATAAACGTACTTCCAACGATGTTGAGCTGAGTTTTTTAAATACAACTTCACCGTTTATTACACATCAAATCCGTCTTCCGCAAATTAAGTTAACCAAAACTTGATGGAAAATATTCGGAGTTTTCGAGATTTATTAGCACCTTTAACACATTGGTTCATAATGAAACAAGTATTCAAACAATTGATAAATTCAATTATCTACTAAACTGTTTATCTGGCCAAGCATTGGCAGTTATTGAAGCATTTCAAGTCGTAGAATCAAATTATCAAAAGGCTTTAGACAGTTTAATATACAGATATGATGACAAATCCTTAATTTTTATCGACCATATTAGTTTCGATTTACGTCCATGAATAAAACGCTCAATAATAGATCATGTTTCGGCTCTTCGTAGTTCTTTGCTTTTGTTGGGATCTGAGCTAGATGTATGAATGCAGTCATTATACATATTGTGTTGTCAAAAATAGATAGGAAATCAAAAAAGGTCTACGATCACAAACTAGACTTTAAATCTCTGTCATCATGGGACAGTTGCTTCTCGATTCTTAACCATCGTTGTGATATCAACTTCGTGATACTAAATCAAGACAAATTCCTAAACGTTTGGGATAATCTTTTAGCGTTTCTACGATGATCTATGAATATTGCAATTTAAAAGAACATTATATTGGAACATGTTCAATTTACTTAGCGCTACCAGTTCCCCGTCGTTTCGATTTCGTTAAGAGCTCAAAGCTATGCATACATTGCCTTCGAAACGGCCATTTAATCTCTTAATGTCCATCAAAATTTCGCGTCGTACTTGTCGTATTTCGCAACCTTGCACAACACAGATCATCAATCGAAAACTAGTTCAAATAATTCTCTACATTCGTCGCTTCAACATCATCAGATGTTGAAATCGTCTCTTCAACAACCTTCTTCGTCAATCCTATCACATCAGCTTTCATATCCATCGCCTTTTCAGCCATCGTCTTCGTCGTTGCACCAAGCAGGTTTGCCAAAACAAGCTCACCAATCTTCAACTCATCTTACAAAATTTTCATCGCTTGTAGTCGTAGAAATATGCTTGTTAGAGATTCGCTTGGTACTCTGCAACCTATTCGCGCTCTCCTAGATTCATGTTCAGAAGTCAATCTCATAACCCAAGAAGCAGTCAGTCGTCTTCGCCTCAAACAATATAAAACAAATTAAGAAATATCTGGTGTTTCCGAAAACCGGACTCAGCTAAAATACATGATTAAGACTTCAATTAAGTTTCGCGTTGCTGATTTTAAATGGATAACGAAATTTTTCGTTACCAAATCCATATCGTCTCATCATTCAACGGAACAAATCAGAGTAGAAAAGTGAAACATTCCCATTGAGGTTGAGTTAGCGGACCCACAATTTCATAATGCTCAACGAATTGATATGTTTATTACTTCTGAGATGTTCTTTGAGTTGCTTCTCGATGGCAAAGTTTCTCTTGGTTGGGTTATTGGTGACAGTGTAGACATTCGTGGCCCACATCAAGCATTATCTTGTCATGTCGTAACAAAATCTGAGGATCTTGACTCATTGCTAAGAGCATTTTAGGAGGTTGAGGAACTTCAACAACAATTTTCTATACTCACAGTAGAAGAACGACAGTGTGAAGAACATTTCGGTTAAAATACAATTTTTGATCCAAACGGTAAGGTTCAAGTTCGTTTGCCATTCAAGTCTTTAAATAATCAACTTGGCAGCTCAATTGAAATTGCTCGCAGACGTTTTTTGTACTTAGAAAAACGATTCTTAAAAGATAAAAATTTGCGAAAAATGTATTCTGATTTCATGAACGAATATATAAAACTTCGCCATATGTCACCAATCAGCTTTGATCGGTTAAATTTGTCACATTATGTCATTCCTCACCATCCTGTTCTTCATCCTCAAAGCATAACAACAAAACTACGAGTTGTCTTTGATACCTCACGTCGTACTTTCAACAACGTCTCTTTGAAAGAAACTTTAATGGTTGGCCCCACAATCCAACGGGAGATTAAAGAAGCCAGCTTTATCGGCTGATATATGCAAAATGCATTGACAGTTTGGGTAAATGAAAGAGATAAAAGAAAGAGAAATAAAACATCTGACCCGATTGCTCTCTATCGGCTTAACACAGTGACTTATGGCACATCAGCTGCTCCTTTTCTAGCAGTCAGAAGTGTATATTTTTATTGCTGACTTTTACAAAGACGAATTTCCTTTCGGCTCTAAGACCCTGTAACAATACTTATATGTAGATGACATGCTCACGGGGGCAGATAACCTTTCTGAGCTCTTGTTTACAAAACCTGAAGTTGTTGAAATTTTACAATTGTCCAAATAGAACCAAATTGTCCAAATGTCGCTCCTAGTTACGACGAATCGCAGTTCAAACCTAATACCGAATATATCGCAAAAGCTCTGGGGATATCATGAAAGTCCAAGATTTTTTGCTTCCAATTTAATTTGACAGTTATCGATTATTCCCACAAAAGATCAGTTTTATCTGCTGTAGCAAAAATATTTGACGTTCTCGGGTTGCTTAGCCCTATTGTGGTATCCTGCGAAATGCTAATCCAAGAAATGTGGAGGCAAAAACTGGATTGGGATTCGCCACTCAACTCCCGCTTGACAAGTCGGTGGAGAGAATTGAACACAGTTTTCCATTCATCAATCAAATTGAAATTCCTAGATTTGTAGAAACTTCTAAACAAACAAACTTTGAAATTCACGGATTTGTAGATGCTTCTCAATTGGCATATGTCTGTTGTCTTTATATACGTGTTGCTCATCAAAACGGATACAAGTCAACTCTACTCATAGCAAAATCAAAAGTTGCTCCAGTTGTTCAACAATATTTGCCTTGCTTAGAACTTTGCTCCGCTTTATTGCGCAACTGAACATGGGATAAAATTAAACTCAAATTTGATTGCTTAAAGTACCGAATTTTCTTTTGGCCAGATTCGAAGGTCATTCTAAATTGGCTTACTAACCACTCATCGTTCTATGTTTGCTTTGTTGCTAATCGAGTATCGGGAATATAAAGCTTAACTCATGATATTGTTTGGATGCATGTGTCTTCCAAACAAAACCCGGCAGATATTGTTTCGAGGGACTGTCTTGCCAATAAAATATGGTTTTCCGGCCCGAACTTTCTTATGGAACCAGAACCTATGTGGCCTAAGGAAAACATCAAAAAACAAGAAAACAGAAAAACTTGACTCAAGATAATCATCACAGCCGAATCAATAATTGATCACCTAATTTCTCGTCATTCATCGTATCTTCGTTTTATTCGCATCATTGCGTATATTCATCGAGCCTTTGATAAGCAAAAACGACATCTTTTCGTGACCCATGACGAATTACAATCAGCTTTCTATCGAATTGTCTACAACATCAAAAAAACAACATTTAAGGAAGAGATTGCTTTACTCAACAAAGGGGAACATCTGAAACCCAGCTTCCAAAAGCTGG
The DNA here is from genome assembly GCA_030448955.1 of Trichopoda pennipes. NCBI lineage: Eukaryota > Metazoa > Arthropoda > Insecta > Diptera > Tachinidae > Trichopoda > Trichopoda pennipes. The sequence goes on along the minus strand of JASKUP010000004.1, from coordinate 3,258,727 downwards.
CCCCGTTCTTCGATAATATCCAGTGTTGCCAATCAAATTTGCCAATTCTTCGAGAGACCACCCGCTCGCAAATTCTCCGCTGCCATATGAAACAAAATTTCCTGTTCTCCTTTCAAAGGATCATCGATTCACAACGCTTTTCATCGAACATCTTCATCGTAAACATTTACACACCGGATCTAAAGCGATCATAGCAATTCTTCGTCAAAAAATATGGGAAATTAACGCCAGAGAAATAGTAAGAAAAGTCATTCGAAATTGTGTGCATTGCTTCAAATACAACCCTCGTTTAATGCAACAACTAATGGGACATCTACCTTAATATCGCTTTAAAGGTCAGCGTCCTTTTTTGATTCCAGGTGTCGATTTTTGTGGCCCTTTCTACACCTCCTATCGTATTAGGGGAAATACCCTTATAAAACATATGTCGCAATTTTTGTTTGCTTTTATCCAAGGCCGTTCACATCGAATTGGTTTCAGACTTATCAATTAATACATTTCTTCTATGTCTCAAGAGATTTATAGGTCGTCGTGGTATACATCAGAGACTATTCAGCGATAATACAACAAACTTTGTCGGCGCTAGCTCCAAGCTCAAAGAACTTAAACAGAAAATTCGATGATGTGAATATCAATGAGCTTATGCACTACATCGCAGTCACTGGCTTTGAGTTTTCGTTCATCCCTCCTCGTTCTCTTCACTTTGGTCTCCTTTGGGAGTCTGTCGTTAATTGCGTGATTTGGTTTATATTTGTACCTGGCAGTTAGCCCTAACCAGATGGTGGTCAAACCACTGTGAATGGTATGTAGCGCCATTCTCGACCTAGAAGGCCTTTGAATACTTATATCCTCCAGTCACTCCTAGTTGCAATTTCAAAAGCTCGAAGTAGGTTGCAGCCTCCACTCCTTGCTTAAGAGTTGGAGACCATCCAACTCCTGGTGCAGAACACATGAAACTTAATATAATTAAGAACACGACGACATTCATACTCACTGGACCATTGTGAATGATCCGACCCACAAACTCTCACGAGGGCCTCGAAACACACAGCCACCACGATACTCCCATATAGGGGCCAACCTCAATAATCAGCCAGAGAACAGCTAAATGTCTAAAGAGACAAATAGCGAACTCTGCGAGCTCATTGATTTCCGTGGAAACATAGTGGATTGTCCAGGTGACTCCTACTGGCCTTTAAGGGGCCTGGGCTCCCTTTTACCACGCAAGACACCAGTCTAGATGGAATAGTAGGCTCCAAAAAGACTATCATGTGCCCCCGGGGGGGCAAAATCAGCAAAAGCACTTCTGGTCAAAAACATGTCTCAAGCCAACCTAAGCAAAAAAAGCATAAATTTGATTTTTTTAAATCTTTTTCGTTCGAATCACAGTTAAGATCGGTCTCCCCACCTCCACTACCTTGCATAGCGTTTGAATTGCTAAAGTGTATTTTGGTTTATATCTGTCTATGATTGAGCTTATTTGGGACATTTGCTGTGCATGCAAATTATTTTGAGGTCTCGTTTAACGAGCTAGGCCTAAATTTGGTACATATATATTTTACTGTAATTAGGCACAGACTAACTTGTGGCTTTGGGCGTTGTGATATACCCAATAGTCAGTCAACATTTATTTTTGTTTCAATTTATTTAACGTATTACATTTTATAAAACTCTACATTATTTAAAAATGTTAAAAATAAATTTTATACCATTAAAAATAAATTCCATTCCCCAAAAGACCAAATTAAAAATATATCTACCTGGATATTGCAGTCTTCTAAAAAATTTTAAAATCGAAAAATTTGTACATGGCTTTTAAAAAGGCAAACTTATGTCTACCTCGCCCATTTAAGGATAGAAATCTAAGTACCAAAAAATAAAACATTCCTTTTAAAATTGCGTTAAATTATCCTTACCTGATTCTGAGAGTCGATAGCGTTCGGAATTATAGTCGTACAATCGAAATTTTGTGCTTTTGGTATTTTGTCAGTCGATATCGCTTAAAGTGTATCGGAATTACGTATTCTATGAGTCGATAGCTATCTAGCTATAGAACGTGAGCCTTCACTATTTTGTTCGATAGCAAATAAGCTATCGCAAAACGTTTAGCGCCAAAAAAAAAACAAAACAAACAGAAATAATAAAACCTAATATTTTAAAATTCACCAGAAATCGCATAAAAAAAGTTTTATAAACATAAGATTTAAATTTTTTCATCATATTTTAATAAATGGCACATATATATGTTAATAACAAAAGCATAAAAACACGCAGTTTTAACAAGGTATTTTTGTTTTTGTCTCTCGTTTTTAAGAACAATCAAGAGAAAGCATTTCAATAAAAGAAAAAAGTTTAAGGTATAAATTTGGTAAATCCCCAAAAAAATTAAATTCTCGAAATTCAAATAAAATTTTTTTTTCTTGCACCGCATAACTCTAAAACCGCATAAAAAGAGAACGAAGCGTATATTAATATCACGGGAAGAAAATAAAAAATGTAAGTTAATTTTTGTGTGAATTGCTTAAATAATTAATGTGTTAATTTTAGGTCCAATTTAACTAACTAACGCAAAAGCAGATTTTGGGTTAATTTATGTCAGAGCATTCTGAGCTTGCGAAAGGGGTGATAACATGTAGTGCTCAAGGAAGAGCGACTGAAAATAGATTGTGGGAAAATTTAACTACAAAATTAAATGCTTCGGGGCCACCAACTAAGGACTCCAAATCATGACGTAAAGTATGTGTAAATTTAAAAATATTATAAATATTTGAGTCACATACATCAAATTGCTTTTTTGACCAAAAAAAAATTGCACTGACCAAAAACAAAGGGTGAAAAAAAGCTAACATTCCACAAATTATCGAGATTAAGAACTGGCGGCGGTCCAGACGATGAGAAACGGACGAACTGATTTTGGAAGCTGCGGGAATTCAAGATGAAGTAGATGATTTAAATAGTGTAAGCACTTTTGGATGCGGTTCTCCAGAAAAAGCTGTAGCCACTTCACCCCAAAAAATAACATTGGATGAAGATTTGTCCCATCTTTTAAGTTCCGATTTTAAACAAGATCAACCGGTTATCAAAAAATCTAAGCTATTAAAGCCAAAAGAGAGCAAAATTTGCCTATTGAAGAAAAATATGAATCACAATGAAGAATATCACTCACAGATGCTTCAAAATATTGACATGCTTGTTGAGATTAAAAAAAGTCTCTGGAAATGAAGCAAAAAGAGTTTAACATCTCTATGGAAATAAAAAAAATTGAATTAGAGATTAAAAAACAAGAGTATGAACTTTTAATGTAAATTTTTTTTTGATATAAATGTATTTAAGTAGAATAAGTAAATGAATTATTGTAGTTTTTTTAATCGACCCATTTTATTTTTAATAAATATCTCTTATTATTTTTTACGGTCTTTTTAAATTAAATTAACAATATATATTTTTTTCTTTTTGATATTTCGCTTTCCTATTGAAAGCTTCTTCAGAAAAAAGGGAAAAAAGAAAAAAAATTTTTTTTTCCTGAAAAAGCTTTCCATAGGCGAAAGCGAAATATCGAAAAGAAAAAAATATATATTGTTAATTTAATTTAAAAAGACCATAAAAAAGAATAAGAGATATTTATTAAATGAATTATTTTTATTTTTTTATATAATTTTTTAATACAAATTGAATTAAATTATTTTATGTATTGTTTAATAAATGCAATACTAGAAATACTATGTTTCTTTAACTGTTACACAACGATATTTTGATATTGTCTCTTATTTTCTTGCCTATATTGGTAATATTAGTTTCATTGCTGTTATCTATTTCCGATATATTCATTTCCACTGGCGCACGAATGTTTTCATAATTTTTTACTTTAAGTGAATACATATATTATGTAAAGCGGCACAAACGTTTGTAAAGCTCGCTATTTATTTATCATGACAGAGAATTTTCCAACGCGCTTTCAAAATTCCAATAGTTCTTTCAACTACAGATCTCGCTTGCGAATGAATATCGTTGAAATGGGATTCCATTGAGCCTTCTTGAGGATTTCTGTAGGGGGTTAGCAACCATGGCTCAAGAGGATAACCTGAGTCACCTAATAATTAATTATGAAGCATTAAAAAAATACAACACTAATAATAATTATTAAACATTACCTAGTAGCCAACCAATTTTTAAACTTCTGCCATAATTTTCAACGAGATTAGCTCTTTCATTGGACTTTTTCCACACGAATGAATCATGGGCGGCACCACCATTTTTTGAATTAATGGCCAAAATCTTATATTCATGGTCACATATCTTACAAACTGAAGGTACGAGTTTAAGTGATAGCAGTTCTGATGATAATGATTGTAGCTGGCAGAGGGTTCCTGTGAATAATCGTAAAAGAACAATTTCTAACTCTCCAAAAAAGTCTGACCCAAAACGACAACAACTTGATGTTCGACCATCTACTTCAAACCGTTTTGATGCTCTTACTAACGATAAGAACAATGATGATAATGATATGCCTGTCAAAGAAGCTCCGCCACTAATTATACCCGACGTTGATGATATTGGTAAAATGGTCACAAAATTAAATAAAGTTATTCCTAGTAGTGAATTTTATTAGAAGTCTTTAAGGGACGGACAAGTTCGTTTAAGTATTAAGACAACTGATTCTTATAGAAAAATGACTAAATACTTTGATAGTAATAGCGTTAAGTTTCATACCTATCAGCTTAAACAAGAACGCGCATTCACCGTAGTGCTTAAAGGTCTGCATCATTCAACGCCAATACTCGACATAAAGGCTGAACTTTTGGATTTAGGATATCCAGTTAGAAGTGTTCGGAATATTATAAGTCGTGCTACAAAACAGCCCCTTCCAATGTTTTTTGTGGATTTAGATCCTAATTCCAACAACAAAGACATTTACAATCTGAAAACATTTGGCAATGCAGTTATACAAGTTGAAGCTCCGAAAAAATTCGATGACATTGTGCAATGTTTTAGATGCCAGGAATTTGGTCATACGAAATCTTATTGTAGAAAACCTTTTAGGTGTGTAAAATGTGGTCTGGCACACGCAACTGTTGAATGTTCTAAGCCTCCCAACACCCTACCTCAATGTGTACATTGTTTAAAAAATCATACCGCGAATTACAAAGAATGTGAAGTTTACCAAAAACTTGTAAATAAACAAATATATAAAATTACGAGAAAGACAACAGAGCCAGAGAATTATAATCATAAGCCTAGTTGTACTCAAACAACACACAATAATAGTCCTTTAACTTATGCTCAGGTTACAGGTGCAAATTACGGTATTAACAATGTACTTCATAAAATTGAGTCAATGCTTGAAAAACAAATAGAACTAACTAACACTTTAATGAACATGATGTCAATGCTTATGACCAAACTATGCAACTAGATTTACATATCGCGCAATGGAATGCAAATGGTATAATTAATCACTTAAACGAAGTTGAAATTTTTCTTAAAAATAATTTTATGGATATTTTATTAATATCAGAATCCCACCTTACCAGCAAGTCTTTTTCCCGTATAAGAGGGTACAATTTAATAACAGCTAATCAACCTAATGACAGAACACATGCCGGTGCTGCTATTTTAATTAAGGCTTCAATCAAATATGACGTTTTAGATTCTGTGACTGAGCTATATATGCAGGCAGCTGGAGCTAAAATAACTTGTAATAATAATAGCGTCACGATATATTCTGTTTACTTTCCACCCAGACACAATATTCTGTGTGAACAGTATGAAAACTTCTTTAAAAATCTTGGTCTTAGATTTTTAGTGGGTGGTGATTTTAATGCTAAACACACCTGGTGGGGATCGCGCTTACCAAATCCTAAGGGAAGAGAACTTTTTAAATGTATGACAAAAAATCAGTACAGATCATTGTCGACGGGCTTGCCTACATATTGGCCAAGTGACAGTTCCAAGATTCCTGATCTTTTGGACTTTTTTATCTATAAAGGAATTCCAGAAACATCTTAACTATTGTATCGAGTGATGATTATAGTAAATTTTACAACCAACGTAAAAAACGGCTCAAAAATATCAAACTTTTTTCCCCAAGAACTGATATTACCTTTTTTAACATATGGTTGAAACTAACATTATGCCCCTATTACGGTTTACAACTCAACTCTATTTTAGTTGTAATTGTAGTATTTAGTTGTAATATGGCATTACCGAAAACAACTCAACCTGCCAAAAATATTTGAGTTGTAATTATAAAGTATTACAACTTTTTTGTGGTATTACCGTTTACAACTATGTGTTAGTTGAGTTGTCAAAAGTATCAAAAAATTACAACCGTTAACAAGCAGTTGTTTTAAATGAATCATTAGCAAACAAAATGGAGAACGGGTAAGTAAAATTTTTAATTTGTCTTAAAGTAATTTATTTATTAGCATTTTTAAATTAATTTACAGAAAAAATAAACTTACAACAAAGAAACAATTTGAAAAACTTGTGGAGCTTATGGAGCAACATCCCGAAACTGGAAGAGGGAAGCCGCAATTTGGAAGCAGCAAAACTAAGAATAAAGAATTGTGGGAAAAGTTTGCGGTAGAGCTTAATGGTATCGGACCGCCATCAAGAACTGCGCAGGAGTGGGGACGTGTAAGTAGTCATAATGATTAAACCAATAATTAAATATTATAAAATAACCAATACAATGAAATTGTAATAATATTTTATGTATTTCTCTTGTAGGTTTGGATACACTATAAGGCAAATTTAAAAAGAAAGCTTGCCAACAACCGAAAAAATTACGTTGCTACTGGTGGCGGTCCATCGCAAAAGGTATCGCTTACTCCAATTGAAGAGAGTGTAGCGAACCTCATACAAATAAGGGAGCAAGTTGCACCCAGTGGCTATACTTTTGGGGCGGATGTGTTAGAAACAATAGACAACAATGAAGTAGAAGACACCATTGCAGCCTCGCCTGCGCCGAGTGAAGCGCATACGGCATATATAGAGGACCGTCCCACTTCATCAGCAACGGCAGTTCAAAATCGGCGCCGAAGCAAAAATATTGAAAATGAACGTTTGGAACTCCTAAAAATGCAGTCTCAAACTCAAAAAGAATTATTGGAAAAAATTGAGCACTTAGAAAAAAGTGTTTATAAAAATTATATAATAAAAAAAAAAACTACTTGAAATAAAAAAAAAAAATTTAAAATATACCAAAAAGAAGCAAAGGAGAAATCTGAACTGCATTCAAAAGTTCAAAAATTAAAAATAGAAAAAATGAGAGGTAATAATAATAGATAGATAGTTCTTAAGTATTTAAATGTTTTTATTATTATTATTTTTCTTTTTTTTAAATATACTTATATTTTTCTATTTTTAGTATTGTGTCCTTTTTTTATTTAATGAAGTGATATACTTATATTTTTCTATTTTTAGTTTTAAGTGTCCTTTTTTTATTTAATGAAGTGATATACTTATATTTTTCTATTTTTAGTTTTAAGTGTCCTTTTTTATTTAATGAAGTGATATACTTATATTTTTCTATTTTTAGTTTTAAGTGTCCTTTTTTTATTTAATAAAGTGATGATTTTGTTAAAATTAGTTACATATGTATATCTATTGCATACCTATTTAAAATAAAAACAACATATGAAGTACAAATACATAAATGAAATAGAAATCTTTAATGGGATATATTAAAGGGATAACATGATATTGTTACGAATTCTTCTTGCAGCATCCTCGTCTTCTCTTTCAATGTTTACGTTTTCATTAATTACTTCCGGAGTTGAATCTGGTACCATTTCCTCAGAAATTTCCACTCGAAAGTGTTGGCAAATATTGTGCAAAGCGCAGCAAGCGTTCACAATTTGTGTAGCTTTTTCTGGCGAGTAATGTAAGGCACGCGCAGATAAAAGGCAACGAAATCTGCTCTTCAAAATTCCAATCGTCCGCTCTACAATATTTCGGGCCTTCGAATGTATGGTATTGTAGCGAGCTTGCGGTGAACCAGCTTCTGCCATGCGGAAAGGAGTCATCAAAAATGTTTGAAGGGGGTAACCAGCGTCGCCTTTAAGAAATGTTTCAAACAATTTATTTTTGTAGTAAATACAAATACCAATGTTACCTAAGATCCACGAATTGCTCGGTACGTTCCTCTGCAAATATGACTTCAAATCACTTGTATTAAACACAAAAGAATCATGATTTGCGCCCGCGTGCCTCGCATCCACATACCGGATAGTCATTTTGTAATCGCAAAGCTGAAATTCAAAAAAGTCATGTGCAATATAATAATAACTTATATTTTTTTTTTAGCTTACAATCATGACGTTTAAACTATAGTAGCCTTTTCTGTTGAGATACAAATGTTGTTGCTCTTTTTTCGGAGAAATTATGCGAACATGAGTCCCATCGATACATCCCAATATTCCCGGGAACCCGCTTTTCAAATAAAAATCAATTTTTGAAGCATGTTGCTCCTCTTCTGACATCTTGGCTTTGATCCATTTGGCACAAATACGCTGCTCAATTAAATTTAGAACTTCTTTAATGACTTTAGATATTGTAGGTTGTGCCATTCCTACATTGAAGTCATTTCCACTGCTTTTTTGATAATTGCCGTCAGCAAGGAACCTAAGAGTTGCGCATAATTTCAATATAGGAGGTATAGCCGTACCTCGGACAGTTGCAGGGAAATATTGCTTCAGCTCATTTAAAAGAAAGCAAAATGATTCCTTATTTAGGCGGAAGAAATTTATAAACCTGCAAAAAAGTATTATAAAAACATTTCATTATCACGAAAACCTTTACTTACTTCGTATTTGGAAGTTCTAAGGGATTCGAGTGATCACGGAGGCTTTTCCGAATGCGCAGCACATTACTTTCAGGATCAACACTATTATCGTTGTAAAATAAGTCTACACTTATATCCATATTAATGTAATTAAAATAAAACACAATTTCACAAAGATTAATTCAAATTTTTAATTGCTCGCCACAATAGCATCAGCTGTTTAAGAATCTGTCAAATCCTCACTTTTTAAGCTGGCAACATCAAAACGATTTCAACCAGAATTAGTTGTAATTCGTAGTACCAAAACAGAGTTGAGTTGTTTTAAAATTGAGTTTCAATTTCAATTCAACTGAGTTGGGTTGTAAACCGTAATAGGGGCATTAATTTAAATATTTCGATGAAAACTGGATATGAAGTCGATCAAGCTGTAGAAAATTTTTCGAAAATAATCCATGAGGCAGCTTTTATGTCTACTCCTCAAAACAGTTATGCCTCCAATTCAAGATTTAGAATATCAATGGAAATAAGGGAACTAATTAGCATGAAAAGGCAACTTCGAAATGTTTGGAAAAGAGCTAGACACCCTTCAGATAAACGTAATTTTAATCGAGCAGCTAGCTATGTAAAAAAAAGGTTAAAAGAATTAAAAAATAATTCAGTTCGTAAATTTTTGATAAATTTAAGCCCAGCAGACAATAACGAATATAATTTATGGAGGGCAACCAAATATCTCAAATGTTCTCAATCACGTAATATTCCAATAAAAGATATTAATAATGTTTGGTGTAGATTGGATTTAAGCAAAGCTGAGGCATTTAAAACTTTTCTCGAAGACATTTTTACTCCTTTCTCATTCAGCACAGTACAAGAAACAACAAAAATAAATGAGTTCATTGATATTTCGTGCCAAATGAGTCGTCCTATAAAACCTTTTAAATTTTATGAATATGGCAACATAGACCCAAATTTACTTAAATACTTGCCACAGAAAGCTTTAGTATTTCTTACAACTTTATTCAATGCTGTTTTAATGCTATCTCATTTTCCTTTCCAATGGAAGCATGCAAAGGTAATAATGATACTAAAACCAACGAAACCAGAACATTCTATTGATTCATATAGACCTATTAGTCTGCTGCCAATTCTTTCAAAATTACTTGAAAAACTTATTAAAAAACGAATGTCTCCAATTTTAGAATCTTTAGAAATTTTACCCGATCATCAGTTTGGCTTTGGTCGTTAGCATGGGACCCCTGAACAGTGTCATAGAGTTGTTAAAACAATAAGAGATGCGTTGAAGAATCGGCAATACTGCTCTTCTGTATTTCTTGACGTTAAACAAGCTTTTGACAGAGTTTGGCACAATGGCCTGCTATACAAATTAAAACAACTACTACCCGCACCGTTTTACCTTTTGTTGAAGTCCTACTTAAAGCGCAGTTTTTATGTCAATGATGATAAATCATTTCTGTATACATTATTTACTGCAGACATACCAACAAGTTCGGATGTTATAATTGCCACATATGCAGATGATACTGCTATATTAGCAGTCAAAGAATCAGCATCTAAAGCTTCAGCACTTGTTCAATCACAGCTCGACTTAATAAACGTATGGTTAAAAAAGTGGAATATAAAAGTCAATGCTGACAAGTCAACTCATGTTACTTATACTCTTAAAGAGTGACTGCCCGCCTGTTTATCTTAATGGGATTTAGATACCTAAATCCAATTGTTTTAAATATCTGGGTATGAATATTGATAGACGACTAACATGGAACAATCATTTACAGCTGAAGAGAAAGCAGCTTGATATAAAAACAAGGAAAATGTACTGGCTACTAGGTCCACATTCAGAATTGAGTCTAAGCAACAAAGTAATACTCTATAAAACAATTTTAAAGCCTATCTGGACTTACGGAATTCAGTTATGGGGAACATCATCGTACTCTAACATTGATATTTTTCAAAAATATCAGTCTAAAACTTTAAGACTTATTACACAAGCACCTTGGTTTGTTAGAAATAACAGTATTCATAATCATCTTGACATTTCTAACGTTAGGAAATATAGTATGAATTACTTAAATAGACTTAGCAGCCATGAAAACATTTTAGCTATAGCACTTTTAGATGACAGTGAAGAAATAAGACGCCTAAAAAGACTGCATGTTCTTGATCTTCCTTTTCTAATTTAAACTGATAACATTTCAAGAAATTAAACATAGAAATACAACTTGATTAATGCACTTGCAATTCGACAGACTTACAACTATAAATTAAGAAGTTTGTAGATAAATATGTCTTTGGTTAAGTTCACTGGAATTTAACGTTTCTGTAATATCTTAAATACTTATAGGATTTGCTTATTATTTCATTGTAAATAGATTGCAAATAAATGTAAATAATTAAAAAAAAAAAACATATCTTAATGAAAAGAATGTTTTTTAAAATGTATACTTTGTGTTTACCTCGTACTTACAATCATTGAATTAAGACTGTGGAACGTTTTCTATTAAAAAACATTTTCTCTTTTTCTTTTGGCCTCTGCAATCCAATGTGTGTTCCATCAACACAGCCAATTACTAAACCAAATAACCATTAAACGCTTTCTTATTTTTAGTTTTGTTTATTGCATACAAACCTCCCGGAATCTTATATTTTCTCAAAAAATACTCCTTACATTTATTACTTTCTCCGGCGCAAAATCAAATAAATTTCGGGCACAGCTTAGTCTCTTTTTCCACAATAAATGTTTGTATAAGTTTACTTATTGCACTCTGACTAAGACCAATAATGAAATCGTTTCCAACATTATGTTGGAAGCCTCCAGATGCCAGAAGAGACAAAGCTGCAGCCAATTGAATTTTTGGTGGTACGCTTGTTGAAATTACTCCGTTAAATTGTATTTCGTTTAGAATATAATTGAAGACGTCTTTCGTTAGTTGAAATGGCTTTACAAATCTCGAAAAAATAAAGAATCAAAATTTTTATTAAGATATAATATTTTAAGATACTCTGAGTTTGCCAATGTTAAGGGATCACTTCTTATGCGGATTTAATTTCTAATGTGTGTTAAATTATACTCCTCTTCATCCGAAGAAGAGGAAAAACAAAACAAACTTGGATCCATTTATTAATTGCTATTTGTTTTAAAAATTTTGTATATGTATAATTTTTTTCTATTTTTCATGAAACATATGTTTATGTTAATTTACAGTGTGGGTAAATCTTTTCTTGTTTCCGTTTTACAACACTGAAACACAAAACGATTCGTTACGTTTCGACTCATAGAATTAGAAAATTGCGAACTCTTGGAATTGATTGCGATACGCAATTATTTCGCTATCGACTATCAGAATCAGGCCCCTGTATACAACTTCAATGTTTAAAAATTTACAAAAAAAAAAAAAACAAAAAAATCGGGAAAACGAAGCAGAAGTCCGTTGGACAGTTGCGAAAAAGGGTATCGATGATCAAGGCAAACCCAAAAAAAAAAAGAATGTCAGTAGATTGCCATGTTCAAAAAATCACTAACCGCTATATAATTTCTGATGTTGGAATTACAACCCAGAAAAGGTATTTACTACCAGTGTTCGAAAAAAAAACATTAAAGTACGCAATGGTTGCGTTCTGTACTGTAGTTTTTGGGATAAGTACACAAACAATTTTTTCCTGAAGTAATACAAAATACACAAAAAATTTTTTAGCGTTTGTGTTAATGTACATAAGCAAAATACCGTACACAACGATTTTTGGCTGCACAAACACTAACATAACGTTCATTCATTCATTCATTCATTTATTTACCCATAATATTTACATTATCGTTTAAATATATAAATTACATGTATAAGTGTTGAAGAGATTTCTTTTTCAACTTTATAATAATTTTATATTTACAAGAATTTTATATACATACATACATACATACATATATACATATTGACATCATTTTTGGAGGAGAAAAATTGGCAAAAAACCTATTTGATTTTTATATAAAACTACTAAAACTACTTAACTATTGACTAGATAAATTCGCAGGTGGTACTAGCTCATTAATATGAACATACTCAGAATTCAGACATTTCGTATTGAAATTTAGCGTAAGTCTATTAATTCTGTCTAGAACTAATTCTAAGCCTGCAATATCATGAAGACGCGTGGTTGAAAAGTGCCAAGGCAAGTTGAATATTAGTTTCAATAGCTTATTTTGTGCTATTTGCAGTTTTTTGATATGGCAAGAAGCGCTAATAGACCAAACGGGGACTGCATAGAATATTACAGAATGAAAAATGGACTTAAGAATGAGTTTTTTATTAGCAATGCTTAGACAGGATTTGCGATTTATAAAGGGGTATAAGATACGGGTTAATATATTAACTTTATCTACCATATAAAGTGTATGCTCCTTGAACTTCATTTTCGGATCAAGCATAACTCCCAGGTATTTAACTTTCGGTTCCCATTGTATAGAATTGTTGTTTATAGTAATATTTGTCTGTGGTGTGTAACATTCCTTACGTTTCCTAGTGAAGTAAATCGCTTGAGTTTTTTCGTAATTTAGAGCAATTTTCCATTTACTGAAATACAATAAAATCTCAGATAACGCTCTGTCTAAGTTAGACATTATATCACCAGCCCGGAATTCGGAACTTAATATCGCTGTATCGTCTGCAAATATGGATAAGGTGCAACAATCAATTTGGGGAAAATCAGATGTGTACAAATTATAAAGGACAGGTGATAGGCATGAACCCTGGGGACAACCTGCCACTATGGAATAGCTTTCAGAATGGCTTGAACCAATGTGAACTTTAAAGGAACGAGCGGTGAGAAAACTTTCAATTATTTTTGTCAGAGCGATTGGAAAATTCCATAAAATTAGTCAATTCTTCCATAAAATTAGTCAATTGAATTTTAATGACTTTTTCCAAAACTTTACTAACACTTGACAATAAGCTGATAGGGCGGTATGAAGACGGACAATCGGGTTGCTTACCAGGCTTTTTGATTGGGAAAACTTTAGCTTCCTTAAACTTTTTAGGAAAATAACACAGCTTAAGGCACCAGTTAATAATAGAAGTCAAAAATGAAATGCCTTTTTGGGGAAGCGCCTTAAGACATCTATTATTAATACTGTCTATACCAGGTGCCTTCTTATTTTTTAAAGCTTTCAATATACCAGAAATCTGTAAACTATTCATTCTGTAATCAACTTGAGGATTAATACTCAGTGATCTATACGACTCCAGGGTATCATTTACTAACGAATTAGTAGTTGGATCTCCCTGTTGACATGAGCTGGAATGATTGGAAGCAAATGTTTGCGCCAAAACTTCACATTTTTCCCGATTGGTTGTGTATCGAGAACCATTGCTCTTTAAAATAGGAATAATATTAGTCCTCTTTCTTAGAATTTTTGTCAAGTTCCAGAAGGGGGGAGAGCTCCTATCTAGCGTTGACAACAAAGAATTCCAAGTTTTGTTTCTGAATAAAATTATTTCTTCACGAATTCTAAGATTAAGTATCCTCATCAGATAAAAATCATTAATATCCCTGTATCTTTGCCAATCACGTCTGAAGCCATTTCTCTGCTGTATCATGTTTTTGATAAAGTGGGGCAAAGATTTACCCCTCAATGTGGGATATATCCTTGGTACACTACAAGCGATTGCATCATTCAGAACATTTTCAAAATCTTCAATATTCTGATCAATTTGATCACCATTTGAAATATTATTGACATCAGGTAAATTTAGGTTCACTGTCAAGAATCTAGAGAAATATTTCCAATTTGCCCTGTGAAAGTCATACACGCACAAGCGTGTGCTGTTGTAACTACCGTCCAATGAAATTTTAACGGGCAAATGGTCAGAACTCAGATCGTTTATGATCTCCGCTGGGGACATTATTAGCGGATCATTAGTCAAAAAGAAGTCAAGAGTAGCACCCTGTCTATTAGCGCTTGAAGGTATGTGAGTGTTATCAGAAGGATATATGATTTCCATATCGTATGACACCAATTTCTCGTATAGAATATTTCCCCAGCAATTTGCCCTTATACACCCCCAAGAACTGTGCCTACTATTAAAATCACCACCTAATAGATACCTTTCATTACAACTAAGTCTACGAATATCCGCTGCGAGTTGCTGTTTCCTAACGCCATCAGGACCCGCTGAACCCCCGGGGTAGTAACATGAGTATACGTCAATTGAACCCAAGGTAGTGAATAATTTAATGCCAATATTTTCAATAACAGATGTGTTGACAATAGGTAGTAATTGATGGGCAATGGTTTTCCTTATAATTACTGCTACCCCACCCCCTCGAGCACCTGTCCTATCGTTTCTATAAATTTTAAACTCCCTGTTACTTAAAGATATATTTTCATTTAGCCCAGTTTCAGAAACTAAGCAAATATGTATACTACGGCTAATTAAAAATTGAAATAATTCAGAATGTTTATTTCGAATGCCTCTCGCATTCCAAGTTATTATGTTGATTCCATTGCGCTGCATTACGATAAGAATTTGTATGCAAGGCTAGTGATGACTTCGAACTGATCAGCCTTATTTTTACAGTTTCTAAGGCTTGTAACTAATTCTATAGTTAAATTCTTTATTTCTTCGAAAGAAAACAGATTATTAGAGCTGTTGTTATTTGAGCCGTTATTGCTGATATTGTTGTTAATAAATTCCGTTCTACCTTGCCAATTACTGCAATTTGGTGGAGCAGTTTGGCGCAACGTATTAGGAAAGTTTTTGCTATAATTCCCGGTAGAGGGAACTGCTACATTAGCATGGATTATACGTCCCGAAGCTGGTTGGATGCTTTGCTTTATATTTAGAAAATTTAACTTACTCGGACATTGTTCGAAAGTTGATTTGTGCGAGCCACCACAGTTTGCACATTTTATTGTAGATTCATTGCAGTCGGTGGTTTTATGCTGACCCGCGCAGTTTGAACAAAAAGTTTTAACCCTGCAGTGGTTTGAACCATGACCAAACATTTGGCAGTTATAACACTGAGTTACCATGTTTTTCCTGGCTTTTTGAAATTCCCATTTAACCCTCAAGTAATCAATAACAGAATATTTTTGCCTTAAATCTGTAATTGTTATTGTTTGCCTTTTGAAATAAACGACGTATATTACGTACTCGACGTTGTGTCCATTTTTCTTTACAACGATTTTAACATCCAAGCATTGAAGTCCCATATCAGTAAGTCTTCTTTTAACGGCTGATGGATCTTGTTTATTAAGATCAAAGAGAAGTGTTTTATACGGCTTTTCATCCTTGTTAGCATAACTGAAGTGCTCATATTTGTCGCTGAGAATACTACGAATGGTTTCGTGCTCCGATTTAGATTTTAGAAATAATTTTAACCCAATTGAAATTTTTTTAATGGAATAGTCTGTTATTTTGTTTATTTTACAAAGTTCGTGAACTTCTTCAATTTTGCATTTAAGTATAGTAATTGGGGTTATATGAATCTTCACTGTTTTTTTAACAATAACTTCATCATCATCATCAATTTTATCATCTTCAAAAGTTTGAAGAGGGGAAAAATAATTGTTATTATTTGATGCACCAGGTGCATTAAATGTTCTTTGTTTTTTACCCATATCAACGCTTAATGCGTTAACATTGTCACTATTAAGTGTACGTTTGTTTATATAAATTCTTTTGATATAACTGATTTCGTTTTGTTACAAATTGTATTTGAACAAGAGTTTCACTTTTTCAATAAATCTTTAATTTTTTCTTTTTATATTTAATTTATATTTATTGATTTGACACAAAAAACTAGGTCTGCTCGCTTGAAAATTCGAACTGAACTAACATAACGTAATTTTTTTTTTGTAGAGTATTTTAGTGAACTTTTAATGTATATGCACCGTACATAGGTAAAGTATATGTAGTGAACTTTTATTGGTTGCGTTTAGCTTTTAGCGTATTTATAGTGTACTATTTAGTGGCTGTTTATGTTTTTAGAGTACATTTCAGTGTTTGCGTTGTTTTCTATATTTTTTAAAGAACTTTGGCGTAGTTTTAGCTAACTTGTAGAGTATTTGTAGAGTATTTTCAGTTACAAATGAAATTTTAGAAATGCAATCTGTTAATTATTTATTAATAAAAATTTTTAATTATTTTAAAATCGTTTAGAATTTAGTTCAATTAGTAAATCACTCATTTGTTGTTCTTGAGTATTGTTGATTTCATAACTTGTAATGTAAGCATTTCTAAAATAAAAAATTGAAAAATATTAAAAAAAGAAGAAAATGAAACAAGTTTTTATGAAAAACGAAGTTTATTTTAATATTATTATAATACGTAAAAAACTAGTGGACAGGATAATTGATAATTTTAGGTATTTGTAAAAATAATGTCATGTAAGACTGGGTGTTTTTCTTTATATATATATATATGTGTATATATATATATATATATATATATATATTCACATTTTATATTTTGTTTTATTCTTAAATCATTTTCAAGCCATAAAACTTCCAGAATAAGTAGGTCTCTCGGCTTATAATTTATTGAATGAAACAACAAAATAAAAATGTCATGACAAATTTATTGTCAATAAGAACAGTTTAAAATATGTAGGAAATGTAGATAAGCAGCGTTTTGCATATGTCATCAGTGTTTAGATCTTTTTCACATACTGGACTGTGGAGATTTTTTACCTGACATAAATGAGTTATTGGCAAACGCAAATATACAACATAAAAATATAATTATGAACATCAAATTGAAATATAACAGATTGTAAGGATTCCTGGAATACGTGTGCACATTCATGTATTCTATTTTTGCACTAATAAGAAACTGTATTCTATTATTTAAGGACTGAAAATTAAAACAAGGAATTCAAATTGTGGCTTTGAAATATTTATTATTTAGAATGAAAAGGTTGTAACTGCCAAATATTTTTAACGACATTTCCAATTGAAAGGGTTTATCTACTTATATTTTTTTAATTTGTGTATTCCGTTTACGGTATATAATTATGAAAACAATTCAAATTCTTCTTTAAAGTTATATTTTTTAACAGCTGTTTATAAACTTTGTAAAAATGACATTCATTAATATATAGTACAGTATAGGTAGTAAAAAGTATAATTTACAAACTAGTTAGCTAGTTTTCTTACTGGCAGGTTGTTATATTTATTTTAGTATTATTTGACAATTGAGAACAGTACCATTTGTCGCTAAAAATAAATAGAATGTCGCGCCCGAAAAACTATTTGTTACACGACTTATTCTGTGAAAATAGTGAAGGTGAAATATTCTGCAACAATGGAAGATGCAAAAAGAAAATATTGAATAAACATACAGGAAACCTGGAAAGGCACTTAAAGCATTTTCATTATAATTTGTACTCCGAATATGTTAGAAGAAAAGAACCGTAAAAAACAAAACAAATTTCGTCAAAAGGAAAATATCAAACCGATTAAATCGAGATGATATCGAGTTAGCATTGTGGAACTATTTACGAAAAATAGACGCCCAATTCATATGGTGGAAGATCGCGCCTTTAGAATATTAGTAAACCCTATTTTAGAAGCTTTGAACATCACATCAAACGAACATAATGTTAGTGAAAGAATAATAGCATTTTCACAAAAAAAACCAAGCATAAAAAATGATTTAAAAGGTTAAAGATTGACGCAGCGGCAAGATTTGAGTGTTCTTGGTGTAAATGCGCAGTATATAAAAAAACGTATTGAAGTCAAAACTTTGGCAATAAAAGAATTGAAATCCAGCTATACTAGTGACTATCTAAAAAGTGTTATTTATTTTAGAAGTCTTGAATGAATATGAGATATCAATAAATCAAATTTTTCAGTGACTACCGATAATGGAGCGAACATGATAAAATCTGTTAAAGATCTCAACACACATTTCGGAGATGATCACGCAAATCAAACTTTAATTGATGATAAAATGAAATATATTGAAAAAAATTTTTCGTTTTTCAACAGAACTGAAGTTCGATGTGGCGCACATACCCTACAACTGTGCGTACATGATGTTATAAAAACTACATACATTAAAAATAAATTGGATAGTATCAAATCTTATTTCAAAAACCTAAGAACGCAAACGTATTTGAATATATTTAAGTCCAGCAATTATAAAAAAACCATTTATTGAAATGCTTCAAAGATTTAATAGAACCATTGAGTAATGAAAACTCAAGTTTGCAGCTGAGTTCTGAAGAATGGAAATTCGCAAAGGAATTTACGGAAGTATTTAAACCTGTTTATAACGCCACACTAAAACTGCAATTAGAACAGCTTCGTTTCATTGAATTATACATAATTATAATAGATTTATTAATACAAACCGAAAATCTACATGCGTGTGAAATGACAACATTACTTTTGAATTCACTAAAAAGCCGTAAGGGCAAATTACTTGAAACTGAATTGTTTAATGCTGCCGTGTTCTTAGATCCACGAATCAAAGTTTGCATGGATTCAGCCTAAAAAAGATAGAGCAAAAAAATATATAATTGGACTATATAAACGGGTAAATGCAATGAAAGGTAAATGTTTGTATGCTATTTTTAACGTAATATAAAAATTACAATGAAAAGTATTTATGCTGTTACAGGTAACATACCCGATGATGTTAACAACATTTTAGCTAAAGAATATCTGGAGGGGGCATCTTCCAGCAATAGAGTCAAATCGTTTTCGGATTTCTTACAAAATTTGGATCTTACAAAATTTTGGATATATAAAGAAAACACCCAGTCTTACATGACATTATTTTTACCAATACCTAAAATTATCAATTATCCTGTCCACTAGTTTTTTACGTATCATAATAATATGAAAATAAACTTCGTTTTTCATAAAAATTTATTCCATTTTCTTCTCTTAATATTTTTCAGTTTTTTATTTTAGAAGTGCTTACATTACAGTCATAACATCAACAATACTCAACAACAACAGTGATTTACTGATTGAACTAAATTCTAAAAGATTTTAAAATAATTTAAAATTTTCATTAATACATAATTTACAGAATGCAACTATAAAATTCCATTTATAACTAAAAGTACTCTACTCTACAGTACGTTATGTTAGTGTTTGTGCTCATCAGCCAAAAATCGTTGTGTACGGTATTTTGTTTATGTACATTTACACAAACTCTAAAAACAAGTTAAACGTTTGTGTTCTTTGAACAGTACGCTAAGATAGCGTACTGCTTTTTTTACAACTAGTGCGTTATGACAGGCAGTGAAAAAACAGCATTTTGTGTCAATGGTGTAAAAACGCAAACATTTACATATATCGTATATGCACACGCCTTCAAGTTTCGAATCGATTACAGAAATAATTTTGGATCTTGGTAGAATTGCAACAAAATTTAATTTACTGTGCTTAATTGAGCTACTTTGGTCTTGCAAGTTATACGATAAGTAAATATTTCGTCATGGGGTTTTCCAATACATATAGGCATAAGAATTTCCAAAACATATGAAAAACATAAAACTAAACGGATGACCCAGATCCATACCAATTCCATATAGGATTCCGTGTATTGTTTACTTCATGATAGAAGACAAAAATTTTTCCCATTATGCCCACGTCGAAGGCCATTCGTCCCAGTTTATATATGAAATTTTCCTTTAAGTTTAGGTTTTATTAAAAACCATGATATCTAAAGAAAAACAAACAAAAAATAAATTCTAAAGCGTGCTCCTAAATTGAATTTGAAAAATTATAAACTTCAGTGAAAGCAAAAAATTTGCAAAACAATTGAAAAGGAACTTAAAATTTACAATAAATTTGGAAGTTTTTTCCACACTGAAGTCGGTAGTTTTAAATTCGTAAATGAAACTATCTAAAAACTCTGATTGTGTTACAGCACAAAATCGAATAAAGCAGCCTTGCATATCAACATGCCAAAAAATGCTACAACTGACGATCTGCAAAATATATATAAAATAGAATATTTCTTACGTTTTTTTCTGTCTCTTCTTTTGCAGGGAGCAGGACATAATGATGTTGAACTTCATTCTCAATATTTTGAGCGGCTTAGAAGGTTTCTGACTGTTGAATTGGTCAAATGACAATCAAAGACTTCGGCAGAAGTCAAAAGTAGAACCACAGCACAGCCTGAAGCAAAAGCATTCTTAGACAACCAAAATGCTTCAACTTCTGCCATTCCAACTTTGCAAAAAACGCAAGGTCAAGGTGCTTCACCATCAATAATAGTATCATCTTCACCAAGGACACAATCAAAATCTGATAAGGATGAAAAATATGGTAAGAAATAAAAAAACGCGA
This sequence comes from Trichopoda pennipes, assembly GCA_030448955.1. Classification (NCBI taxonomy): domain Eukaryota; kingdom Metazoa; phylum Arthropoda; class Insecta; order Diptera; family Tachinidae; genus Trichopoda; species Trichopoda pennipes. Next base: position 3,237,623 of record JASKUP010000004.1, on the reverse strand, counting down.
AAGAAGTAGTAAACGTGGTTCGGTGCGTTCAAATAGTTGAAACAATTTTGTACAAAAATTTTCTATTCCATTAAACATATTTTAAGTGCTGCAACAAATGTTGAATGTGCGTGGTAGAGATGAGCAATATTTTAGCAAAAGTACAATAAGTCTTTTGCCCGAAATTACTTTTATTAAAATAAAATAATCCTTTGAAGTTTTTGTTCACCCTATTCTTTTAGTCCCAAATTTGCGGTTTAAAATTTTTTAACCCATATATGTAATTGGGTCTATTTTATACTGCATCTTGTAAACAATGATTTATGTTTTAAATATTGTTAATATATTTAATATTATATATTCAAGGAAAAAGCGTATCCTTAAATATACTATGGCGTGTTCGTAAATAATAAATATTTTATTTATTTAATAAAGTACTAATAAAGTTATAAATTAGGAAAATGTTTGCGTGACTATTACACGAGGAAATCGAATGAGAAAGAGCGCAGTTTTTTAAGATCAATTTGTCAGGTTAATTTTAAGCGTAGTAATAAAAAGTACTTAGTAGCATAAGTACAAAAGCATAAGTACAAAAGCAAAATTGCATGTCACCACCTCTTAGTTAAAGGATTACCGAAACTTCAGAGGAATCTAACGTGGTGTCCAGAAGAAGTAAGATAAGGTTCTGACGTGTGGCCGGTAGTTGTTGTTGGAACGCTTTTTAAAATTTCGGTTTTATTTCCGTTAGATAACTGGGGTGTGTTTGATTCGTCTTTGAACACGTAGGGAGGTTTTAATCCATCGTCAGACATTTTTGCATCTCGCTGGTAAGTTTAAAGACAAAAAGCTTTTTCTGTCTAGATAAGACTTTGAACGGTCCTTGGTAGTTGATCTCCAAAAGTGTTCGCATATGATCTGCCCTGACGAATACATACTTACATTCGGCAAGTGCTGGTTGGATAAAACATTGCCATACTCCATGACAACTGGGTTTGTTGTTGGTAGACTTGAAATCACTTTTCGGAGCGCTCGAATAAATTGTGTTTCCATTATTTTGCCTTTGGAAGGAATGAAATCGGCTCCAGGAATCCGCAACGCAGCACCGAAAACCATTTTTGCTGGGCATTGGTAATGCATCCTCCAATCGCTTGTCTCGGCACACTTAATTGCTGACTTTAGTGTGCGGTGCCATCGCTCAATTTTACCATTAGCTGCTTTTCCAAGTCTGTGGTCACTGCAAAATGAACGCCATATACCGCTATCCATGCACTAGCAACGTTTTGTGCGGTTATATCTGTAAGTGGTGCGCTGCAGACCACTTACTAAACCGATCGATACACGTAAGACAATAACGGAATGCTTTTGACAATGGTCCTATGATGTCTATGTTTATGTGTTCAAAACGGACTCTACGGGCTTATATTCGCTTAAGGACGTCTTTCTATGGCGGTGCACTTCAACTTTCTAACAATGGACGCACTTACGAGCATACGGAGCAACACCTTTCGCCATCGATGGGCCGAAAGGTCTTACTCTGTTACAGGTAACATAACAGTGAAGCTCTTTTCTTGAATTTGGAATTGCTAATTTTGTGAGATGAAGTAATGCATCAGCGTTATTGTTTTGTATCAGCTTTTTCAAATCGGTGTCGTCAATCTGTTGTTCCGCCATTTCATCGAAACTAATTTCTTGATTTTTTAAAGCGCTGATGCGAAACAGTAATCTGCTACGTTGTTGTCGGCTCCAGGTAAGTGACGAATATCCATGCTGTATTAGCTGATAAAGCCCAACTGGCGAGCCCTACGTGGTAATTCTCACTCACTTTTTTGTTTAAAGGCAAAAATGATTGGTTTGTGATCGGTAAAAATTTCGAATGCTCTGCTCGCGAGTGCATACCTAAAATGCTGGACGACTTGTTATATTGCAGTGAGTTTCGTTGGGAAGTATTGTCATTTTTTTTAATAAAACCCTAATGGTTGAATTTGGCTACCCACAATCTGCTCCTACATCGTCATCCGAAGCGTCGGTTGTTAGCGATAACAATGGAGTTCATATATCGTCCTATTATCATTTTTCTTATTGCGCGGAATCAACTCTAATAAGGCATTCTGATTTTTTATCGTATGTGGTATAAATGATGCCTAAAAATCTTTTAAGATTTTTTGCGACCTTGGGGCTTTCAAAATTTCGGATAGCGCTGACCTTATATTCCAGTGGTGTGATTCCGTTTGAGTTGATATTATGACCTAAAAACACAAGCTGGCATTTTTCAAACTGACATTTGTCGAAGTTAATTGACAAATGCGCGCTGCGAAGCCGGCGAAATACTAGACGGAGGTGTTCCTTTTCTGTCGTAGACGCGATAAGTATGTCGTCTATGTACTCGAAAGCAAAATTGATTCCCTTTAAAACTTCGTTGATATGGCGTTGGAATTTCTAAACAGCGTTTTGCAGACCAAACGTCATGAAACAAAATTCAAATAAACAAGATGTAATAAACTGGCCCAGCTGCTTTTCGAGGGTCGAAAAATACCAATTTTCATTAAATGTTCGAACTCCTTTCTTGCAGCTTTTAGTTTATCAGCCGCTAGTCGTTGGACACTGGTATAAGTAGCGGGCTGCTTTGTTGTAATATGGTGAGGTACTGCGGAGTTGCTAGGTGGTCTGTTGGTATTAATTATAGCCAAATCCTACTTGTACAAAAGTTCGATATAATTACTTCGTGTGTTGTATGTCGCAATTCTATCGTAGGAACCATGTGCGGGACACCCCGTAGCTTCTAATAATGGGGTACGGTCAATTATCGATCAAAAGATCTTAGTGTTAAAAAAAATCTGTTCCTAATACGGCACAACTAACATTGGCCACCAAAAATGTCCAGTGAAAACATCGACGTATTCATAATGATATTTGTAAACGCTTTTCTCCCAGGTTTTAATTGGTAATCCATTGCCTGCAAACAAATTTTTTGAAATTACTTTACTTATCCCCTTACCACAATAACTTGGCAATATCGAAATGTCGGCGCCAGTGTCAAAACTTGACGTTTTGTTATGTTTTCGTTAATTATAAGACGGACTATAAGACAATCATCTTATCATCATCATTATGCACTTTTTAAGATTGATGTACTTGTCCTGTTCTGGTGGATTCAAACTAGCGCCTAATATTTGAGCGAGATCATTTGATTCTATCGCTACAACGACAGTTAAATTTTTCTGCGTCACTTAGTTTGCCAGAAACAGCAAATTGTGCCGTACCAGCCAAATCTCTGCATGTTCGGGCCAAAAAGAAGGTACTTTCACTGCCACACGATTTATAGTTGTGGGTTGCATGTTGGCAGCCACATGCGGCATTACGGCCGCTGGATGTGCGTTATCTACCTCGTGGTCAGTCATGATTTTCTTTTCAAACGTCGGGCCCAGTGTCACGTCGCGGTCACCACTAATAGCGAGTTAGTAAATAATATGATGTATTTATTTACTATACGTTTATTAAGTTGTTATTACTTGCTAATTAAGTTTATTACACGAGGAAATCGAATGACAAAAAACGTTGTTTTTTTTAGAACAATTTGTCAAGTTAATTTTCAGCGCAGTAATAAAAAGAATACAACAGCAATATAGCTAATCGCCACAATATGTTTTGTTGTATTGAGTTCTTTCATTGTAAAATAATTATACAATACACTTTAAATCTCTACTCAACGAAGCTTTTACTTTAACTAATCTTAGTGCCTGTCAAATGATTCTTATACTAATCCAGCTTTAAGCGGTTCTCGAATATATAAGAAAATGGTACTTCAACACCATAACATATTCTTACGGATGTGTCTTGCTTAAGTTTTAAAATAAAATAATTAAGCAATAAAGCGAACTACTGGGTATGTTGTTTACGAAATGCGTGGCTTGCTAAGAAAACTTATGGTACAACAACAAAATTTGTAGTTACAAACTGCATAGAAATTTTGTACACGCGAACAACAACAATTTGATATGCTATTTACTAACTGCGTGACATGCAAGACAAAAACAAATTTCTGTTTACTAGCTGCGTAGAAATTTTATACGCGGAAGACAACAATAAACATGTATGTTGTTTACCATCTGCGTAGTTTTCTAAGAAACCTTTTCAACAACAAATATCTTAAAATAAATTCCAAGAAGAAACTTTATCAGTATAAAAACAAAAATACACACAGACATACTGACTGGAATTTTCGGTAAGCATGTTATTTTTGACTTGTGCATAAGATTTCTTAAAAACTGCGTTATTTGTTAAAAGGCACAATAGGTCATTTTGCTTACTTGTTTTACGGATAACAATAAACAATTAAAACTTAAACAAAACACGTTCTTAAGAATGCCGCCCACTTAAGTCTTTTCGTCTCGAACGGGCTCAGTATCACATCGGCTATATTTGGCCAGAGGTTCCAGGAGAGCTCAGACCATATTATCTCTGTATCCGATAAACGAAGCCATTCAATTTCTTGATCAGCTGTTGTATCTTTTCCCTAGTTTTTGTTACATCTGTACTTTCTGAATTTCGATATAAACTGCTATCTACATCTTTTAAGCTACTTCAATGTGCCGTGTGCAATTTTGTAGGTGGGTTTTCTGCCGATATTTTATTACGGTCCGGCCTTTGTTCTCCCACTTAGCCAATATAACATTTGCGGTCCTCATTCTGGGCCTTAGACCAGTCATCTCCTAAGTCAATTGCAATAAGCCGCACATTGCTTGCATTCCTCGTTAGATGACCGTCTGGAAAGGGCATCAGCATTATTGTCTTTTCCACTTTTCCTGTGCACAATAGTGAAGTCATAGCTCTGCAGACGTGCAGTCAAGTGTGCGCGCTACCCTTCGGAGTTCTTAAATTGCAGCGATCAACGTAATACGAAATGGCCTGTCCTTAAGAAAAAGTGTTGACTACATAAGTATTTCAGTTCCTTCTGAGAAAGCATTCCTCCTATTCCGTAGCCGCTTGCATCAGTGCCCAATACAAATTCATGTCCAAAAGCTTCTTAAACCTCTGGAAAGTTTCTTTTGCCTCACTCCAGTGGTATGGTTGCGCCTTTCTGGGCAACTCATACAAGCTAGTGGCTACTTGAGCAAAGTTCGGCACGAATCTCTGTAATATGTGCAAAGCCCCACCAAACTACGTAGCTCATGAAGATTTTGTGGGTGAGGCCAATCCTTTACTGTTACTTTTTAACCTCCTTTTGAAATAAGGCACATTTCTTCACATTTAATTTTAGTCCCACAGAGGCTATACGCTTAAATACACATACACTAGTCAAAAGTTTTTCCGTTTACGACTAACTTATCCACATACACAAAACGTGTCTTTAAATTAAGGCCTTCAAGCCCAAGTTCCATTAAAAACTGTCAAAAGTAGCTGGATCGTTGCAGAATCTACCACAAACCATCACTCACTGTAAAGGCGGGTTTTTTCTTGTTATCGGCTATCTCCGCTTGCCAGTAACCACTCTGCAAGTCCAAGGTAGAAACCATTTCGTTTTGGGCAACCATTTTGTTTGGCCAATTCTTGGTAGCAGATACATTTTTTAGTAAAAGATGGCTCAATCAATCCGTTCCGATCCATTTTGTTGACCAGTTCTTAGACCTCCTTTCGCTTCGCTAGTATTTATTTCGTGTTTCACAAATGCTGTTCTACCTTGGCTTTTATTAATTCGGATGTATACTAAGTCATGTTTTCTCAGCAACTGCTTCGCTGTGTTTTTGTCAGATGTCAGTTCTGCCATCCATTTGTCCACCTGTTCTGCGAATATTTTATCTTTATTATTATTTTTTGGCATACTGAATTCGCCGCACAATTAATTATGACCCCTGTTGGCTCACATCGCCCGATTTTACAATTTCCTGTTAATAAATTTGTCGCAGCTTTTCACGAGGCCTTTAGCTGTTATATATAGTCTTTTATCCACAACCTGCCTCCACACATGTCTACGCTATAGTTTTTGCCTGAGGTAGTAATTTCTGGCGTTCAACGGCAAATAGCTTCCTTACTGCGGTTTTGCTCTCATATCCAACATTCAGGGGTATATTGCGACATCAAGTCTGCATCGATAATGACTTCATCCACTATGTCAGCGACAACAATCACGTGCTTGCGGTAATCAATCTCTGAATCTTCCATAGACGGTGGCTTCATCCCCACTAGCTCTTCGCAGTGGTATATTTCTGAACGATTCCACTGCTCCTTTTAGTAAATTGGTCGTTGTTACGGACTGGGACGCTTCTTTTTCCATGGTGAGGACCTGCTTCTTTCCGTTAATCACCACGATAAAAGTGGAGATTATGAGGCCGTCGATTGTGGTAGCGAGATCTTCCCCCGCAGTGTTAGGTCAATGCAATTTGGCGTCGTTCACCCGTGTGTCGTCCCTCGCTGGTGAAGCGGATTTTGACTTTTTGTTTACAGGTCTGCAGTTGCGCTGGAAGTGGCCGAGTTGTAGCATTTGGTGCAAGACTTACTCCTTTCTGCTCAATCATCTCTTTTATTTCACTCCTTTTGTTTCAGCATTCTTGTAAATCAACCCCAAACTGACGTAACTTGTAGACTTGAGATGGCTTTTGCGATCTCCTGGACCAACGCGTACGAGATGTCTGTGAAGGATAATTTTTGCGCATCGCAAACCGCATATTTAACATCTGGGGTCTAGCCATTCACAAAGGCTTCAAATTTAAACTGATCCAGGAAAAGGTGATGTTCACCTCGGTAAGTTAGTTGCACCAAACGTTCAATATCCATGCAGAAGTCCTGCCGCATCTCGTTTGCCTTGTGTACCCTGACTCTTAACTCCATTCTGTACAGTTCTCTCTTGTGCTCGCTACCATACTTATTTTTTAAAGCCGTCATTATGTCCTCGTAATTATTTCTGCAACCTGCTGGTATGTTTACGAGGATCTTGGCTGCTGCACCCTTTAAGTCCAAAATTAGTAGTATAGCTTTTTCTTCATTGCCCCTCCAATTTTTGGTGGTTACTCTTTACCGTCAAAACTCGAAGTATTTTGTAGTGAAAATGCATAGTGTCTGCTGACGCATTAAAAATGCACATTGAAAAATACTTCATGCGTTCTCACACTATTAAGTGAAACGACACCATGAAGTCGTAAGACATAATTAAGTCATATGACTCCATGTATTGCAAATATTTATATTTGTGCATTTTCTCTTACCCTCACTTGTAATTTGTAATAATAATTAATAACTATAAGTACAAAAATTATTGAAAAAAGTTAATCAGTGTTTTAGCTTGATAGAAGAATATGTGTTTCTTGTTTATCTTATATATAAAAATTAAGCCCAAAATAGGTGTCCGTTGGTTGCCAGTGTTTGACGAGATGCGCCGTCGGATTTCCACCAAATTTTCACAGTAGCTTCGTAATGGTCGTTCGCTGGCTTGTGTCTTTGTTTCATGCGCTTACGCACAATAGTGCGTCCACAGTGCGTGTTTGAAACAAGACAAATCTTCCAAAAAATTAAAATTTTTTTTCCATTGCATACTTTGATTTAATGTTTTGTATCAAATGAAATGTGTGTTTTCGGTTGTACGTTGCTGTGTGTGTGTGTGCTTCCACAGAATGCGACGGCAATACCAATCGATAAATGCTCATGTTCATAGCAAGTGGATGTGCAAACAAATAGAGAATTTTGTTTTCCATATTGTGTTGCATTTTGTGTGTATGTGTCATTCATTGTGTGTTCAATTGCAAAATGATCCATCAGTCGAATTATGCTTCCAGATAATTTTTGCCACTTTGCACAATCAAAACAAACGTATTTCCCGGTATTGCACAACATTTTAGAAGGAATGATTGGTTGGGGGAAAGAGCTATCTTAGCTGCGAAAAATGCAGATGTTTCAGATATCAGTGTGAAAATTTGGAATGACATTCCGGGGAAAATTTTTACTTACAAATCGGTTGACTCTGTTACCAATCAAGACGATGTTGTAAATTATCCAGCCGAATTTTAAAATTCGCTTGAATTATCTGGACTGCCGCCCCACCGCCTACAAGTGAAAATTGGTGTACCAATTATTTTGCTTAGAAATATCTGCCAGCCACGACTTTGCAATGGGACACGTTTAGTAGTTAAAAAATTCATGAAAAATGTGATTAAAGCAAAAATTTTAAAAGGAAAATATAAGGGCGAGGATGTGTTGATACCACGCATTCCTATGATTCCTCCAGATTTGCCGTTTGATTTTAAATGGCTTGAGTTCCCCTTAAATCTTGCTTTTGCAATGATCCCTGTTTATCTAACGGTCAATTATATAGATAATAAGACGTATTATATTATATAATAAGACGTATTATATAATCACACAAAAATATTGAATTGTGAAAAAGATAAAATTATTAAAAAAAAACATAAAAACAAAAAAAAAAGAAATTGTGTTCTTTCTGATTAATTTTCTTGAATGATTGAATTTTTTGGCGCACACAAAAAAGAACGCTGCAAAATAGAAACAAACGGCAAAGCAGTCATGGGCACGCGAGTTCATTATATGGCGACCGTGACAAAGTAATAAAAAAATAATTAAAATTGCAGTAAAAAAAACAGACACATTAAAATATTGATTGAAAACAAAAATTACGTGGTGGAAAACCATATCAACCATCCCACTACTTGTAGCCGGATATGAGGTTGGCAAATCAACAGAAGCCAATGAAAATAAAGAACTAGTGGAAATTTTTAAGAACAATATAGACACAACCCGCGACCATTAGCGTCACTGAATAAAATGGCAAATTGAACTAGATTGAAGTTTTGTCTATTTTTACAGTAGTTGTAATAGCTGTTATTTATTTAGCTAAATTAATATGCAAAACAATAAAAACCAACAGGAATAATAACACCTCACCACAACAACATATATAAAAACTATTTTTAAGTCAACAGTAACAGAAGAAGACGTCTACACCAGCATCAACTATGATAACACCGTAATTAGCGGATATAGCAACGTTAAAAAAATCTTTCAACACACCCTGAAGCAAAAGAGAATAAAATTTTATCTTACTAAAGTGCAAAGGAAGCTTTATTGTAACTTTAGATAATATTTTTGTTTCATATACTTTTCACATAAAAAAAATTTATTTTAATCTTTAATAAATAAGTTATGCAATGGAAAGATATAATAAGTAGCCTAGAACAATTTCAAATAAAATTAGAACAATCTTACAAAAGTTTGAATCAAAACAAATCTATAGAGCAAACAACTATAGATAAACATGTACAAATTCTAATTAAAAATTTTAATACCATTAGGGCGAAAGAAAGAGCTAATGAGATCTTCCACACGTTAAGAGATAAATTAATAAAAATGTTCTATAAGCATAATATAAACATAAAAGTACCGTTGTTACTGGACTGTGAGGTAGTTAGAGAAATTAGTGAAACGGACAAAGACGAAGAATTGAGAACAGAAACCAAAGTAATCAGATCAGGTGAAGCACAAACAGTTACAATCATGACACGTACAAAGGACGATATCATAGACAAAACAACAAAAATCGTCCCAGTGTTTTACGGCAATGTTAACGAATTGCAAAGTTTTCTTGACACATTAACCCTTATTGATAGAATAAAAGAAGCACATGAGGTTATAGCAATAGAGGTAATAAAAACGAAACTTAGGGAACATGCAAGAAACATAATTACAAATGAGAATACTATTAAAGCTATTAAAACAAAACTGCAATCTTCCATAAAAGGGAAATCGACTGAACTTTATGTTGAAAACTAGTGAATATAAAACAACATGCAAAAAAACAACGTGCTACCTATATAAGGGAAGACTATCCTCAGGATATTGCAGAGAAATTAATTAGACAAAATGCGGCGAAGGCAATTTCGCGAAACGCCTCAAGTGAAGAGGTTAAACTCATTACTAAAATAGGAAACTTTACGTCATTGAATGAAGTCGTTTCCAAATTCATTGATTTTACTTTAAACGCCGGGACTCAGCTGATTTGAATTACAAGAATAGTAGACTTAATAATAACGGTGTACACGGACGAGGCTGGTATAATAACAACCATTTTAGAAAATATAATAATAACATTTCTAACAATAGACGACAAGGAACCCAAGGCAACGATTTCAGAAACCAACACAATCGGATATAAAATAGAGGACGAGTAAGATTAGCACAGGAAGTCTCGGAAAACGGTACTTCCCCCCAAAATGTGCGGGGTTATCACAAAAATTAAATGTAAACCCAACCACCATTAACTCAATATTCCACTTGAATCTTAATTTAAGTAGTTTTTTGAAATATCTATTAACAATAATTTAATTACATTTCTGGTAGATACCGGCACTGATGTATCATTAATTAAGGTCAGTGCTCTTCATTCACTGAATTTCAACAATCAAACTATTATTCAAATATCTGGAATCGGAAAAGGTATAATAAAATCATTGGGTACAATCGAAATGTAATTTCAAATACGTTTCCAGTACCATTTCAAGGTATTTTGGGTTTAGATTTCTTTAAAACATTTAATTCTGGTATCCAATTTGGTCCAAATGCAAATTCAAATTTACTTTTGTTAAGACCATACAATCTTAACTATCCCATTAATATTCCAATACTTGAAAGTTTAGGCGATGGCGCAATAACGATAAAAATTGATGATGAAAATTCTGATTTAGTAGTCCCGGTGGATGCATAGTGCCCATATGTAAGAATAGTTAATACGAATCACGAAAACAAGGTTGTGAATGATATCTCAATTAAATATGAAAAGCTGTCTGATTATTAGGTTCTTAAAGTGGCAGTCGCCGATAAATCAAGGCAACAAATAAGTTTGGAAAAATTAACTAAAAACTGGCCTAAAATAAGTAAATCCGAACTAGTTCAATTATTTTCCAAAAATATCGATCGCTTTAGAAAGCGATAAGATAACCACAAACAACTTTTATACACAAAAATTAAGAGTTTACGATAAAAATTTTATATACATCAAAAATTATCGCACTCCATACTCACAAAAAGATGAGATAACGAAACAAGTTCAAAAACTAGAGCAGGACGGAATAGTAGAATCATCGGTATTCAATTATAATAGTCCTATTATGCTCATTGCGGACAAATTCCTCTTACCGAGAGTTGAAGTCATTCTAGACCAATTGGGAAGGGCAAAATTCTTCTGTCGTCTGGATCTGGTTTTCATCAAATGGCACTAGACGAAAAATCCAGGAATATAACTTCTTTCTCGACAGAAAATGGTTCATTTCGCTTTATGCGATTACCATATGGGTTAAAAGTAGCGCCAAACGCTTTCCAAAGAATGATACAGGTTTGGCTTCTTCACAAACTTTTGTATACATGGATGATGTTATAGTAACAGCATGTTCAATAAAACACACACTTAAAAACTTTGAAGCTGTTTTCCAAAGATGTAGAGAATATAACCTAAAATTGCATCCAGATAAATGTGCTTTTTTCAGTTTGAGGTAACATACTTGTGTTATAGATGTACGGACAAGGGTATTTTACCCGACAGTAGCAAGTATGACACTATCAAAAATTATCCTAGACCCACAAATAGTGATGAAGTCCGTAAATTTTTGACATTCTGTAATTATTACAGGCGCTTCATAGCAAATTTCGCATTCCATTCCATTTATCTAACTAAATTGACTAGGAATAAAATACCTTTCGTACGGTCTGTTGATTTTGAAAAAGCCTTCCAACACTTTAAAGGGGCACTACTTTCTCCACAAATACTTCAATACAACTGATTACAATTACAACTGATGCAAGTAAAATCGCCTGCGGAACAATATTGTCGCAAGTCATAAACCATTAACATATTTATATACTTTAAAAAATCTATCCAGTAGATTGTCGAGAATTCGCTTGGAATTAGAAGAATGCAATTTTACTATAGAGCACATTAGAGGAAGAGATAATTCTGGGGCGGACGCGCTCTAGAAATAATATTTTTCTTGTCACTACACGCGCACAATCTATATATAAATAATAAATATAATAAAAATAATAAATAAAAAATATTACAAAGTGTGAAAATTTTATAAACGCAAACAAAAAATAAGGATATTATATACAAAGTTTAAATAATCTTAATATAAAAATTACACATATATTCATCCAGTACACCTTCATTAAGGCTCCCTATCCAACATGCAAGATTCAATCAAAAAAGAAAACAAGAAATTAGGCCCAATAAGTGATTTCCAGCGAGACATACATAAATGTACATATGCATAAAAGATTAAATGTTAGACAATAAATTCGTTCACAAATCTTAGCAATTTTAATCTGAAGGCATTATTGGTGTGTGAAAAAATATTAAGATCAGCAGGCAAAGCATTCCACCATCGAGCAATCCTTACTAAAAAAGATTTTGGAAAGATTGAACACAAAATCCTAGGAATTAAGATCTGAGGATTTCTATGTGTGCGAGTGAAAGCGAGAGATCTGTAAAGCAATAAGGGCGCACCCATTTTTTGCATTATATAAAAAAGAAAAAGACAGCGAAGTATTAACAAAATTAAGAAATGAGCAACCCAACAAATTCGGGCTATAGAATTTACCATACGATTTATTTTAGACAAATTAACTGCGATCGTACCAACTATAACTTCAAGGCCGTAGATTACTTTCGAGATTAAAAGTGAAAAAGCAAGCTTTCGCCTAATTTGCAGCTCCGGAAATATTTCATTCGGAAATGGTTCGACTTTTTGGAGACATACATGATCTCATAATTTATATGGATGATTTTCTTATTCATTCGTCAACTTTGGAAGTACACAATGAAATATTGATTTCAGTATTAGAAAGAGTTAAACCGTAGGATTTAAATTTAATAATCGTAAGTCGTCACTCTTAAAAACAGAGATAAAGTTTATAGGACATATTTTTTATTAGGTTATATTTTTATTAAGCCAGATAAGGAAAAAATTTGTGCTATTAGAGGCATGGAGAGACCCGAAAACGTTTTACAACTGCTCATTTATAAAAATTTTGTCCTCTAAGACAAAACACTTAAGAGATCTCCTTAAGAGAGATTCTTGTGGAATTGAAACAACGAGCAAGAGAAGGAGTTTCTAAATATTAAGAAGGAAATAACGGAATCACCTGTTTTAGTCTACTTTGAGCCAAAGAAACCTTTAAAGTTATCAGTTGATGCGTGGAAATTCGCTTTGGGAGTCACAACCATGCATGGTGACAATCCAATATCATATGCGCTACTTCATTAACACCATGTCAGTCGAATTATGCTCAAATAGAAAAGGAACTCTTCGGAATCTTATTTGGTTGCACACGTTTCCACCAATATGTATACGGTATTCGTTTTACAGTAGAATCAGATCACAAGCCACTTGTATCATTGTTTAATAAACCTCTTTATAAAATACCAGCAAGACAACAACGATTTATGTTACGCTTACTAGATTATAACATTACAGTCATATATAAACCTGGAAAATATCTTTACATAGCCGGTACGTTATCCAGGGCTCCTCGTAGAAACAACGCTTTAGTTGATTTTAATAAAGAAATAAATGTGCAATTTTATTATTGCACAAAATAATTTAAAGGACATTTCAATAGAGAAAATAAGTAGTGCCAAACAGATGAGGTATTTAAAGTCTTATTGGAATGTGTGAAATAACAAATATACATATATAAGTAACAAGAAAAATTTGAATAAGATATTATTGCCTTACTATTCTATTAAGAATGAAATTACACAGATAAATACCGAAAAGTCTAAGAAAGGAAATGCTGTCAAAATGCACTAAGGACATATGGAAGGAATCGATTTATTGACCAAACATCAAAAATGATATAAAAATCATGTTATCAGATTGCGAGATATGTAAAACATATCAGAATTCGAATGTGAAAGAATAATCATTACCACACGAAATTGTCGCTATAGCTTGGTACAAAATTGGTTGTGATCTCTTCGAATTCAACGAAAAAATGAATGTACTTAGAAATTGAAATTGTAGAAATTGATATTTTAACTTCAGGTTAAGTCCATTTACGCAAGACATGGTATACCAGCAATTTTTATATCCGATAACGGACCGCCTTTTAACTCTAAGTAATTTTCAGTCCTTATCTGTCTAGGTCTAAAGGCTTAGCGGAACGTTCTAAACAAACAATAAAAAAAATTTTATATAAATGTAAAGATGAATCGCCTGATCCTTAGGGCGATCAGCTATTCGGAAAGAAAATTTACCGAGTCCATCTGAATTGTTAATGAGAAGAATGTTCAGAACTAGAGTACCTTGTATAACAGAAAATTTAAAGCCAAAGTAAATTAATGCAAAAGAATTTACTAAGCAAACAAAATGAGAACTCATCAAAATATTACAATAGAATGGCGAAAAACCTTAAACCGGTAGAATTAGGGGAAAGGATGATGTTCAAAAAAACGCTGAAGTCCACCTGGATTTCTGGAAGAGTAACAAAAAATTGTAAAGAACCTAGGTCACATATTGTAAGAGCCTAAAATGAGTCAACCGTTAGAAGAACTACACAACATATTAAAAAATATCAGGATTATGCAAATTATATTTTGAATCACAAGCTTAGAGAAAATTTAAATGGAAATTGTAAAGAAAACTTAAATAAAACTAATAATCAAAACTTGAATGAAACTAATAATCAAAACTTAAATGAAACTAGTAATAAAAACTTTAATGAAACTTGTAATCAAAACTTAAATGTAAATTGTTATCAGAATATTAATGACAACTGTAATCAAAACCATAATGAAAATTTCTGTGCAAACCTAACTAAAAATGTAAATGAATATGTTACGAAAAGTAAAAGAATAATAAACTGCACCGCAGATTTTGTAAATAAAATTTGGTTATACAGGGGGAGATGTTATGATATGGAATTAAGATTTTATGTCATGACATTGGCCTTCATATTAATATAATACGCTTTTAGGAAACGCTGTAATAGCAACTAATGTAAAGGCCCGGTTAGCCGAACGTTCACGTTACCTAATGTAATGTAATGTAAGAAACGTTTGTTTATAGTATATGAAAACAATGCAAATGCTTATGCAAATGAAATGTCACGTTGACGGAACGGCTGAACCTGTATAATTTGCTAACGTTTTTACGTGACATTTGTATAGCAGTGATGGGACTACTATTTTGTTGAGTTGTATTCTGGCCGAAATTCTCTTTCCGGTACTTTTATTGATAATGTATATTATTAAAGAATTTTCGAATTTTCAAAGTCTAAAAACGTAATGTTTTGATAGTAATTACTTTTTAAAAAACAATCATATACCATTGAATGCAAATAAAATCCCAAATTGTTATATATATGCAATTAGATGTAACAGTTAATTATTTTGAATAAAACATTTAGCATGTCAGTTTAAACATACAAATTTGTTATTTTGGCACTAACATAGTACATATTTTTAAAAATATTGCAAATTGGCACGCCAAAAGCTTTGTTACGTATACATTGCGAAATACGTACAAATTTATATTCGCATAAACATACGTACGTATGTCTACATATGTTTATTTCAAACTTCAATTTTTACACGAATTTTTAAAAATATAAAGTTTGTTGGTTAAAAAAGTACTTAGTATGAGTTTGGTACGTTTTGTGTATAAGCATAAATTACGCGAAAATTTGTAAATACCATCTCTTTTATGAACAGGCGACTGGGTTGTGTTTACAAAATTAAATTAAAATTATTACAAGTGAGTGAAGTGTTGTGTTTTGAATTGAAAATTATTTTTATTATTATTAATTTTATTATTATTAATTATTATTTTAATAAATTTATCTAGTCTGACTTCTGAATTAATATAATATATCTATCTACTTTTAATTATAAATATTATATATAAAAATGGATCTCTTTTGAATTATAAGCACAATATCTATATACTTTTAATTATAAATGTAATAAATAAAAAAAAAATAATAAATAAAAATTCATCTAGTCTAAATTATAAAAATAAATAAAATTCGTCTCGTTTGAATTAAATACATAAATAGTTAAATAAAATTTGGCTACCAATCAAATTGAAGCAACATTGGAGCAGAACACAGTAATCAATACAGTTTGTAGAGAAAGTATAATTGAAGGAAATTTGGGTATCCCGACTAAAGTCTACTATAAAAGACCAAATATCTTCACCTGGCTTTTAAAGTACACAATAAATTGTTTGCAATAAAAACATTTCGTGGAAAAAATTTATTTTTTACTATGTGCTATTAAATAATGCACTTCATACAAATCAATAAATATCATATTTCAAATAAATATCACGTTTCTTTATATTAAAGTGATCAGGCAAACCAATTTTCGGATTACACCATTCGGTGTTGGTATGAAATTTCCCCCTCATTTAAGAAATATTGCGCCAATTTATCTCTTAAATGTAGCGCTGTTTGAGTAGATCTGCGGCTATGTGTTGCAAAAGAACGCATAGGCCTATTACCATTATTTCTGAGCTCCTGCCGCCAGCCTCCTTTTTGGGTAGTATCGTCTTCAGCTTCTTGATCAACGTAACTTGAAGGGCAATACCAACGTTTTTGATCGTTTAGCATAACAAAGTTGTGTAACACGGTAACCTTCCGAGCACGAGAGAGCCGGTAATTTAATATTATTTTCCTTGCATCCAAATTTGAAATATTCCTATAACAAATGTGGTTAACAATTTTTAAAATATGAAATACTTTGGGAGCACTAACTGTATCACTTTGGCTACCGTAGCTGCCCACACTCACAGATGTAAAAGTGTACTTCGCATCACATGCACCCATCAATACCAAGCTAAAATATTTCTTGTAGTTGTAATAGATATAGCCGAAATAGGGGGGCACTTTATAGCAACGTGTTTCCCATCTATCGCATCAACACAATTCGGAGTATCCCACATCGAAGAATAATCTTGTTCAATATCTTGGTATTGACTTGTTGTTGGCTCACTCAAGTAGATTGGAGATAAAACGCGCCAAATTATTTCGCAGGTTTCCAGCTCAATACCTCGCACTGTAGATTTTCCAATCTTGTGTCTCCAAGCTATTGACTGCAGTGAGCATCCATGCCCCAAATATCTAATTATTTCCATTCCGATACAGCAGGGTGACTTCTGATCTATCTTCTGCACCAATTCTTTGCCCTGGTCTTACCAGATCAGCACGTACTAGATTCAGCAACAAATCAAACATTTTACGATTCATTCGCGTATGTTTAAAAAATTGTTTCTCATCGAACTTTTCATTTTTAAAAACACTTTCTTATTGTAGCCCGCAACAATATAGTCTTTATTAATGGGCCGAACACTCCATCTTCTGCGGCGGCATACACATTTCGCTTTATTTTTCTTCAACATATACATTAAATTTAAGAAGCTTAGGTCAATAAATAAACCCTCACACTCCATTGCAAAATAAAATAAAATTTCACCAACAAAACGCGAATCACAATATCGTTGTACAATGTTCTATTTATATTTATTTTATTGACGTTTGACACGTTTTTAACGTTTCTATAAATACACTAACGTCCGTACGTTACAGTACGGTACGTTTTTCACGCACAAACGTTCGGCTAACCGGACCTTAACTCATAATTTAAATTATTTTAAGTAAAAACCACAGTAACTGCAGAAGAATTTAAACAAAAAAGTAATCAGCATATAAACAAATTACAAATAGCGTTAACACCCGAAATAACCATAATAACAAATAAAGATGAACAAACACATTTATTACAGAAATTTCATGACAACCTATGTTTTGGTGGGCACCCTGAAACAACCAAACTACTTAAAAAACTTCGCCATTTTTACTATTGGAAGCCAATATGTGAAACAATGTTCCAAATGCCAAACCAATAAAACCTTACCACCAGGTATGATTATAACACCAACAGCCGAGAAACCATTCGAAACAGTAATTATAGATACGGTTGGCCCACCTCCCATATCAGAGGGAGGAAACCAATATATTAATTTATGGACCCATAAAGAAAATACTCACTGATATAGGTACCCTATACAACAATAAAATCCTTTCAGAGCTTCTAACCCTTTTAAAAATACAAAAAGCAACATCAGCCCCGTATCACCATCAAACAGCGGTATGGTGGAAAGATCGCACCGCACATTTAATAAATTCATACGATCTTACATACACGCACGCAGAAATGATAGGGATCAGTGGGTAAAGTATTTTTTTACCTATGCTTTTAATACAACACCATCAACAGTTCATGAATATTGCCCATTTGAACTGGTGTTTCCCAACGCCCCAAATCATAGCCTTCTAGTACAAATTGATAAATAGACACAATTCATAATTTCGACAATTATACAAAAGTAGTAAAATTCCGCTTGCAAACAGCAATAAATGAAGCCCAATTCTTAATTAACAAATCACCATCAAACAGCGGTATGGTGGAAAGATCGCACCGCACATTTAATAAATTCATACGATCTTACATACACGCACGCAGAAATGATAGGGATCAGTGGGTAAAGTATTTTTTTACCTATGCTTTTAATACAACACCATCAACAGTTCATGAATATTGCCCATTTGAACTGGTGTTTCCCAACGCCCCAAATCATAGCCTTCTAGTACAAATTGATAAATAGACACAATTCATAATTTCGACAATTATACAAAAGTAGTAAAATTCCGCTTGCAAACAGCAATAAATGAAGCCCAATTCTTAATTAACAAAGCAAAACAAAAACAAAAAGATTTACATGATAAAAACATAAACAACACTGACATTACTATAGGTCAAGAAGTTTTCGTAAAAAATCACACAGCTCACGAACGAACCAATTTAAAAAGGACCATTTAGAGTAATCGACATAGATGATAAAAACAACGTAATTGTAAATTTAAATGGAAAGAATCAAAAAATTAATAACGAAATTATAAAACTTCGCTAGATAAATTATTTTAAGAACCCTGCTATAATAATAATCATTACATTTATTTTTTTATATATGTACATATAAGAGCAGTTAAGTAAAAAAAAAATGAAAATAAAACTATTATAAATTGTAAACATTATTAATAAAATTATTATTTAAAGCGTTTGTGAACACTTATGACAAAAGCTCTTATAGACATCAACGATGTTGTGTAGTGAGAATGCATAGTGCCGCTGACGCATTAAACATGCACATTCAAGAATACTTCATGCGTTCTCACACTAGTAAGTGAAACGACACCATGGAGTCGTATGACACAATTTGTTTCAGCGTATATCCGTAATGTTCTTCTCATCAAAGGAAACACAAGATTTTTAATTTCAGTTTATTCAATTTTTATTAGTAAATTCAATTATTCTCCTGTGCACGTAGTGCTTTGTTAAAATATTTATAAACGATTGAATTCTTTTCCTTTATATAAATGGCCGACAACATTTAAACCCGTTAGCGGTTTACTCGTTGAAAATAAAGCTTTCAACAAGGGTGTTAAAAAAAGTATCAAATTTCAGTAGTAACACTGTTGAAAATAATTGCAATCACAATACAATTAACAATGTTTAAACATTGCCGGCAACCTTGCAACTATGAAGAGTTGCAAATAAATGAGACAAAAAAAATATAAATGAGCCAGTAAGCACTCCTGTTAAACATATGTAATCATCCTGGTGAGCCATTAAGGACTCCTGTGGACTGTATGCGTAAATAATTTAATTCGGGTTTCCACGTAAATAAGTGGATCCCCGGGTTTTGGGTTTTATTTTTTCTTTTCTTTGTTACGCGAATCTTAATGAGCCATGATGGACTCCTGTTGTGGTCAATAACTGATGATATATAAATTTTAGTAAGGAGAAAGACCCGAAATAACCCACCCAAAAATGGTGTACTGGGCAAGAGGAAGTCCCGGAGTGTGGTGAATTGTGCCCTTCATCACAAGTGGCATTACTTCAGGACCCAAGACCAAAGCAACACTGCCCGAATGATGAAAATTCGGGTCAGCCAGTTTCAGGCCCTGAAATGGTTCCAAAATGGAATCAGCCACCGATATTGGTGGGGTTATAATGCCATTCATCCTATGCAACCGAGCAGTGACGGGAAATTCCTGGGATGCGTCATAAATGGATTGCAGATCAATCCGGCAATATTGCTCAATTTCAACTCTAAATGTAGGGATTTTAAGGGATCTGGCAAATTCACAACATATATAGCTATGTTGACAGCAAGCATCCAAAACCGAACGCAACGGGATACGCGAACGTCCGTGTAGGAAATTAAAGCGAATCGTAGGCGAAAATGAAACGGCCTGGCGCAATGGTATATGAACCACAGATGTTCCGACACGATCTTTTTTCACCGTTATTGTCCCTCTATGTTCATGTAGCAATGAATTGTGATTCTTCTTGCAATGCTTGCAAGTTGCCACACTCCCACATTCCTTGCTAATATGACCACTCGACAAACAACGACAACAAATTTTATTTATGGCCACCATATGAAGTTTGCGTTCCAAGCTCATGTCCCGGAATCGGTAACAAAACCGAAGAGGGTGATTTTTGCCACAAATCGGACATTTCGACCCACCAGGCTTTACAACCGGGTGCGGAATGACAGGTCTTGAAACTGCGTTATGAGCTTGAACCACAGCCTTCAAGGTGAGGATTTCCCCTGCGTTGATGTCCGGGTTATCTTCAGAAATTGCGACATCTGGCTGTACAGGTGGTAATTCCTCTATCAATTTGGAATTCGCAACCTCCTCCTCGACAGTGTTGATGGAAAGGTCGTCAGAACCAACCTTGGTTGTTTCGCCCGTTGGACTGGTTTCTATAGTCTCCTCATAATCCAATAGACCATTATCGAAGAAGTCGGCCTGCATCGCTGGGATAGTGGTACTCATTTTACTAAGAAAAAAAAAAAGGTTTATATTTGAAATGGGCAAAATAGTGATATAATTATTAGGGTTCATTCAATACAACAAGTTTTTTTATAGGACGATTAACTATACCGTTTTGAGTGCGAATATCGGCTACGCGAACATGGCCGTCAGTTCCGGTATAAATCTTAACTACTATACCTAATTTCCACGAAGTTGCAGGTAATTGCTCATTCCTTATCACGACTAAATCGTCCACTGCAACCTCCCTTTGGGGAAGTTGCCATTTGTACCGTTTGTGTAAACCTACGAGATATTCCTCCTTCCATCTTTTACAAAATTGGTGAATTAAAGCCTTCATCTTGCGGTAACGATTAACTATACTAATTGAACTATCATAAATGGTCGGTTCCGGTGGCGCCAGTATAGCCGATCCAATTAAAAAATGCCCAGGTGTCAGAGCGACCGGTTCGCCGGGATTATCAAGCATTGAACACAAAGGACGAGAATTCAAACAAGCTTCTATTCTGGCCAAAACAGTAGATAGTTCCTCGAAGGTATATGAACAGCACTGGGTCTCTTTCCTAAAATGAAGCTTGAAACTCCGAACGCCGGCTTCCCAGAGACCCCCCATGTGAGGAGCACCCGCCGGTATAAATCGCCATGTTACACCCTTGTGACCAAAAACGGAGCACAATCTAGTCTGGCATTCCGTCAGGAAAGTCTTAAAGTCCCTGGAGATCTCGTTCGACGCGCCCACAAAATTCGTACCATTATCCGAAAACATGGTCTCAGGACAACCTCTTCTAGAAATGAACCGACTAAAAGCTGCTAAAAATTTCTCAGTAGACAAGTCCGAAGCAGCCTCGAGGTGTATCGCCTTCGTAGAAAAACACACAAAGATACAAACGTATCCTTTCGTGATTTTACACGACCTACCATTATAAGTCTTCACATCAAATGGTCCCGCAAAATCAACGCCCGTTGTCGTAAATGGTCTACCCAGAGTAGTACGTTCAGGCGGAAGAGCAGCCATTATTTGAATGCATGATCGTTGCCTTTCAATTACACAACGTTTGCAACGACGAATAACCGAGCGGACTAATATTCGCAATCGAGGTACCCAATATTCACATCGATAAATCCGCAGCATCAACCGATTCCCGCCATGAATTGTAAGCAAATGAACGAATTCCGCCAATAGTCTGGCGAACCGGCAGCCATAAGGCAAAATAATTGGGTACTGTTCACGATATGACAGTGAAGGTGATTTCAGAAGACGCCCATTCAACCTCATCACCTCTTGTCCATCCAGAAAGGGATTCCAGGGTATCAATGAACTTTTAGGTGGCAAGGGCACTTCATCCATGAGACTCGTGTACTCTCGCGCATAGTATGCCCTCTGCGCCACTATCGCCAAACGTGTTTTTACCATCTTGAGCTCTTCACCAGAAACCCGGTGGTCCCCATAATAAAATCTACCCCTTTGGGCAGAATTAGCAGAATGAAGAAATCTGAATGTACATGCGATAACGCGAATTGCCCTATGAAAGGATGAAAATCTCTCCAAAACATCCTCAAATTCTGAAAAAAATGAAACATGGACCCTCACCCGACGACGTTCCACATCGGTGTCGAGATTCTCAAGGTTGGAAGCATACCAATTGTCCTTTTCCTGACATAACCATGAAGGGCCGTGCCACCAGAGTTCACTCCTCGACAAAGTAAGAGGATCCACCCCCCGACTGCACAGATCGGCAGGATTTTCCCCCGACCGAGCGTGAAACCAACTGCGACCCCCAGTATTCTCCTGGATACGAGAGACCCGATTGGCCACGAAGGTGGCCCAAGAACAAGGCGTCCTTCGTAGCCAGGCCAATACAATGGTCGAATCTGTCCAACAATAAATGCTCCCAATCGGGATTGTAATGTTGGGTGAGCAGGATTTATTTGATGATAGTGTAAATCAAAAAGAATGCCCTATAGCCCATATATTGATCTTTAAGCAGCTGTCTGGGGATTCAGCTTAAAAACAGGCGTTTTAGGAACAGCCCAATCAGAAGATTCAAGATAATTAAAACAAAGACAGTTGTTGCCGTATTGAGCTTATTAAATTCAATCTTATTTTATTAATGGCATGCAGCCCTTTTTATATCTAATTTACATTTTTTACTTAGCCTTTCTAACTTATTGTAACTTATTGCTAATACATATTTGTCTCACTTCAATAACATGCATTATCGATTCATTGGTTCATGTGACGAATCAAATGCATGATAAAATAAAATACTCAAATGAATATGACACCTAAAAGTGAGTCACTCATTTGTGTCATAGATCGAATGCATTTGAGTCGACACATGTTGTACTTTGGTAAGTGGTTGTCTGGTGTGTTTATGTGTTACAGTGCAGTACACATATTGTGGTACACTACAGGATCCCAATCTCCTCAGTTACATTCCTCAACAGCTCTGAGGCCAAAACTGCCCCACACAATTCAATACGGGGCAACGAAATCGATTTAATAGGAGCCACCCTAGTTTTAGAACACAATAAGTGAGTGCGTATTCCGCCATTTGGCGCCTCAACGCGAATATAAAACGCACCAGCATATGCCCTCTCCGACGCGTCTGAAAAAACATGAAGCCCAATGATAGAATCCTTGCAATAATCCACCCATCTAGGCATCCGAACGAAGTTCACCTGGTCGAAAGTCCCCACGAACTTCAACCATTCCACCTCCGTTGAGGCCGGCAGCAAATTGTCCCACTCAATATTATCGAGCCAAATACGCTGCATTAGCATCTTAGCCACAATTATGACAGGACTCAACCAACCAATTGGGTCAAAATACCGAGCTATCACGGACAAAACTTCCCTCTTCGTGTATCCCGATTTTTTCTCCAAAGGTACAATCCTGAAAAAGAACGAATCCAATTTCGCATTCCAATAAATTCCTAAAGTCTTCGAACAACTAGAATCCTCCAGGACCAAAACCTCCGAGTCTACCAAATGTTCCTTCGGCAATCCACGCAAAATCGATTCATCATTTGCGATCCACTTCCTTAGTTCAAATCCAGCCGATAACAATGCTGTAGTTAATTGATCTCTAGCCGCCAAGAGACTAGAGACATCATGAGAGCCGGTCAAGACATCATGAACGTACATTCCCCTTCTCAAAAACAACGAAGCAATGGGGAATTCAGCCTCACAGTCATCACCCAATTGCAATAAATTTCATATCGCCAAGTATGGTGCACAATTCAACCCGAAGGTCACCGTCTGCAATTCATAATCCGTCACCCGATCATCCAAAGAGCCACGATATAATATCCGCTGAAAGGGTGTATGATCCGAATGAACTCGAATTTGCCGGTACATTTTCGAAATGTCACAGTTAAACACAAACCGAAAAAATCGCCTGCGTAAAATCAAACTTACTAAATCAGCCTGCAATGTAGGCCCTACCAAAAGACAGTCGTTTAAGCTATTACCGTTCGACGTTGGATTGGATGCGTTAAAAACGACCCTAAGCTTTGTCGTTTTCCTATCCATTTTTACCACCGGGTGGTGAGGTAAATAGCACGAATCCGTAACGGCGCGATCGACAATCCTCACTGGCCGCATATGCCCCAATCGTAAATAGTCTATTAAGACGTCGTCATACATGGCCCGGACCTCAGGCCTGCGTAAAAGAGAAGCTTCCATTCTTGCAAATTGTCTCAGAGCACTTGACCGTGATATACCCAAATTAATTCCGAGAGGAAATTCAGGTCTAAAGCGCAAAGATACTATATATCTACCCGTAGAATCCCGTTAAGTGGTCCTTCTATAAATATCCTCACAAATCTTATCCGAAGGTGACAAAATTCTCTTACTTGGAGTTTCCTCCACTTCCCAAAATTTCAGAAGAGTATAATCCAAATCATCCTCTTCGAGTAAGGTAGCAGTAGTCAAAAAAACATTCGTAGAACCATTACCAAAGGAACTAATAGGACCCGTCAGAATCCATCCGAAAACAGTCTTCTGAGCCATAAGCGAGCCAAAAATGTTGCGACGAATATCACCAAGAATGATGCTAGGTTACACATCCGCACCAAGTAAAAGATCAACAGATCTGCTCCTGTAAAAGTTGACATCCGCCAATTGCATATTAGCTATACTGCTCCGAATATCCGAAGGACAATCAAAGGGTGGTAAATTCTCCGATATCGACGGCAAGACAAGAGCACGAGTTTCCAAAGAAAATTCCTCATTCGTTGGAAATCCAATCTCAATCATACAAATTCTCCTACAGATTGATGAAATTTCCCTATTAACGCCGGAAATCCTAACATTCGTCGAATGCAACGAAAGCCGCAATTGTCTCCGCAAACGGTCCGAAATAAAGGACGCCTCTGATGCGGGGTCAATAAAAGCCCTGGCCGGATACGTAGTATCATGACATCGAACGAAAACCATGGCAGTCCCCAGTAAAACAGAAGAATCCTTCGAAAGATAAAAAACTTTACGATTCAAATTCTCACGAGCGGCGGCCGATGTAGATGGCACCTGAGGTCCCCCATCCGTCAAATGAGTGGGTAACCTAGAGACTGCAGCATCCGAACAAGCCGACTTATTAACTGTATCCCGATGCCGCTGATTACAAATAAAACAATTATGCTCATTCTTACAATCCTTGACCTCATGTGACTTCAGCAAACAATTAATGCAGCAGCGAAACTTCTTCACGGTTGAAAACCGCTCTGATACCGAAAGTTTCTTAAACCGACGACAAATCCCAATTCTGGGTGTCAATTCCATAAACCGACATAGCAGTCAAAAATCCATTAATACCCCGTTGCAGATCCTTTAAAGCCAAACTAGTCTCCCTACTTATCGAGCCCAAGCCAAAAAGAATTTTCAACTGGTTATTAACTAACATACGCGGGTTCTCATAAGTATCCTTTAGACCCTTCCATACAATCTCAAATCCGGAATTTATCAACGGACATTTCGACACAATCTCCCTAGCTTCCTTTGAAGTCCTCTTCATCAAATAACAAACGCTCAATATTACTTAGCCGACTATTATTAATATACAGGGCCGTGAAAAGATCCCGAAATGTCGGCCACGCTAGATAGTCACCCGTGAAGATGTCCGTATCACATAGTGGAAGAGGTAAATTATGACACGCATCCACACCAGAAGCATCACCACCTCCCAACGGACCCTTTGCCCAAGGCTTGGCACCCAATTCATCACTCTTCACTCTCATTATCCTTGTACACCGGGCATATGTACTAAGAGTGCTCTGATATTTCCCCTCAGCCACCTCCAAAACCTCAGGCTTCGCCTTTGTAGATGTCTCTATATAATCCAGACACTGTTAGTACGCATCCTTGACTTTCGCCCACAACGACCTCAACTCATCACTCATCACCTCGATCGTATAAACGTGATGATCCTCTTCCTTTATCCTGTTGAAGTTCGCCTCAAATTTGTAAATCGCGTCAGAAGCGCGAGTAAAATTGTCAAACGCATTCAATGACATTCTGATATAAATCCAAAGTCTCCCAATTCAATAACTAATCAAAAAAACGAGATGATTGACTTTATGATTGACTTATCAACCGACTGTTCAAGCGCAAAGAATAGTTCCCGTAAGAACCTACACAAATTCGATCACAAATCCCTGAAACAAATGTCAAATCCAGTTCCCAAATATAATGTTCATACAAATAATCCAAACAATTGCAATGAACAAATTACACTACCAAACAATTATGTGCCGAACGCAAACAAATAGTACTTTACTTGGTACTTTCTCTTTCACAATTTTCTCTGTTGTTACTGTTCTATTAATGTCTCGCACTTTTCTTCTCTCTTTTATAACCAAACTTCTGTATTTTCCTTTTTGTTCTCCGTTGTACCGAAAATATGCTGATGCACATACATACATATAATTACTTTCATTTTTAAAATCAATTTACTAACCTTTGTATATATTCTTATATTCGTAAAAGGATTGATTTAAACCTGCTAATTCCTGAAATTCCCTTGGCGTAATCCGGCTTGGAAGGACCAATGTTTCGGCGTATATCCGTAATGTTCTTCTCATCAAAGGAAACACAAGATTTTTAATTTCAGTTTATTCAATTTTTATTAGTAAATTCAATTATTCTCCTGCGCACGTAGTGCTTTGTTAAAATATTCATAAACGAATGAATTCTTTTCCTTTATATAAATGGCCGACAACATTTAAACCCGTTAGCGGTTTACTCGTTGAAAATAAAGCTTTCAACAAGGGTATTAAAAAAAGTATCAAATTCCAGTTGTAACATTCTTGAAAATAATTGCAATCACAATACAATTAACAATGTTTAAACACAATTAATTCATATGATTCCATGGATTGCAAATATTTATATTTGTGTATTTTCCCTTACTCTCAAATTCGCTTAGTTTTAATAATAACTTCATGTAATAATAATTAATAAACTATAAGTACAAAATTGATTGAATAAAGTTAATCAGTGTTTTATGCTTGATCGAAGAATATGTGTTTCTTGTTTATTTTTTGTAATTTACCTTACTAGCGTGGTTAGAGATGACTCTCACCGGAGTTAATACATGCTCAATCCTGAACAAAGATCATCCAGCGAACGAAGATCAATCTCATCAACACCCATTTTGGAATTGCCAACTATCTTGTAAATCAGGGAAAACTCTAAATGAACCTAAGTAAACAATAATTACCAAATTATATTTTACTAATAGAATAGATCAGAATTTTATCTATAATATAAAAATAAGTCGGGTTTTCCTTCCTGACGCTATAACATCAGAACGCACGAACCGGTTTCCACGGTTTTGCATTCGTTGGAAAGGTCTCGGGCTCTGTGAGGTTTATAGCAAAGAAAATTCTGGAAAAATTTGAAGAGAAAAGCAGGAAAACGGAAAATCATTTTTTATATACAGCGCCATCTCTGGTACATAGCATGTACCACAACGGCACCAGTACATGGTGTGTTAGTATCCCCCACGAAAATAAGTACGTTTCATTTTAAGTAGAGGGCGCCGTGCGCTATGTCGCATGTATACTGTTCATCCTAGAAATGATGAATGTTTTTATTTGCCACTGCTGTTGGTAAATGTACGTGGACCAAAATCAATTGCGCATTTGAAAACTGTGAATGGCCACCAATGCCAAACATATCTAGAAGCATATCAACTATTGGGTTTGCTGGAGAACGATTCTCATTGGGATTTAACACTGGCAGGTTCAGTTGTTTCATCAAATGCGTACCAAATAAACACGCTGTTCGCTATTATCATCACCACATGTTTCCTTCACAGCCAATTCAGTTATGGAACAAATGCAAAGACATGCAAATAATCGATGAAATATATAATGAAGAATTGATTCTGATTGCGGATCAATGCTTGACTATTGCAAAGAAGCTACTGATTGAAGTAGGAATGATAGCGCCAAATCGATCGATGCACTATGCACTCAACCAAGAATTAAATCGTTTATTTGTTTTTGCTGAATGAATAGCAAAAACCAATAAACGAAACATTTATGCAAGCGATGGACAATAATACTGGTGGTCTATTCTTCCTGGATGCACCTGGAGGAACAGGGAAAACATTTGTCATTCCATTGATTTTGGCCACTATTCGATCAAGATGTGACATAGCTTTGGCTTTAGCATCATCTGTAATTGCGGCGACTCTCCTAGATGGCGGACGTACTGCACATTCTGCGCTTATGTTGCCACTCAATTTGAACACAATTGATACTCCAACATGCAATATTTTCCGATCCAGTACCATGAGAAAATTGTTGATGCAATGCAAGCTCATTGTTTGGCATGAGTGCACAATGGCACATAAGAAATCTTTTGAAGCACTTAACTTCACACTGAAGGATCTTCCGCGAAATAACATCTTTGGCGGCTTGATGATATTGTTGGCAGGCGATTTCAGGCAGACGTTGCCAGTAATTCCCCATTCAACGCCTTCAGATGAAATGAATGCTTGCCTGAAGGCATCACCTTTGTGGAATAACGTAAAAACATTATCGCTAACCACTAATATTAGAGTTCAACTTCAAAATGATCAAAGTGCTGCACAATTTTCCAAACAATTGTTAGCTGTTGGAAATTGAAAAGTTCCAGTTGATGCGACAGCTGAATTAATTTGTAGACTCCCAATTAGCTCTTATTGAAAATGTTATCCCAAACATTAGTGAGAAGTATCAGAATTATGCTTTGTTAAGTAAACGAGCAATTCTCGCTGCAAAGAATATTGATGTCGCACATGCACTAAATTTCACCATTCAATCAAAAATCAATGGCGATTTGGTAACATACAAATCCGTTGATTCCATAACAAATCCCGATGATGTAGTAAATTATCCAACGGAATTTTGGAACTCTCTGGAGTTACCAGGATTTCTACCACATAACTTGCAACGGTACTCGACTTGCGGTGAAAAGACTTATGCCGAATTTGATTGAGGCAACCATTATTAATGAAAGTACGCAGATGACGATTGCAATTTCCGGTTCGCCTTGCGTTCGCAGTGACAATTAACGAGTCGCAAGGCCAATCGCTTAGTGTTTGCAGGATAAATTTAGAAAATCATTGTTTTTCACATAGGCAGCTATGCGTTGCGTGTTCACGAGTTGGCAAACCATCCGCTTTATTTGTGTTAACGTCAGACCAAAAAACGAAAAATGTGGTTCACCAAAGAGCACTTCAATGAAACGGTTAATTTGCGGACACGTATAAGGCTTCGATTCAGTATTTACTTTGGATTCACTTTCATTTTTTACTTAGAAAAGTTCAACTAAATTCCAATTCATTTTTGTAATCAAAATGAATTCATTACTGTTTTGCAATGAAATAAAATTTTTCC
Organism: Trichopoda pennipes; assembly: GCA_030448955.1. NCBI lineage: Eukaryota > Metazoa > Arthropoda > Insecta > Diptera > Tachinidae > Trichopoda > Trichopoda pennipes. Next base: position 3,207,861 of record JASKUP010000004.1, on the reverse strand, counting down.
TTTTCAAATATAAAACAAAGAAAATGGTTTTTCTTTATCTTTTAATCCCCAAACGAAATGTTACAAAAAAAACGAAGCCATGTGTAACCCCTAGTTAATTCCATTGTAAAAGAATGAAAATTATAATTTTTTTGACTACACCGAAATGTGTGTATTTTATTAGTATAAAATCTTAAGACTAACTTACATTTGTTTACTTAACAAGTATTTATAATAAAGACTAGCAAACCTGGCGAACGGAGTTTTTTACAATGAAATTAACTGGGGGTCAACGGATGCAAGCGAAATAATATTGTATACCCAGCCAAATAAATAAACAAAAAAACTACGATCCTGAAGAAGGATAAAATAATAATTTCTGAAATACTTGAAAATAAAAAATAATGAAAGTGTGTGAAAATTTTAATCATAGTACGTTGTTGCTTGTAAAATCCAAATATTTCTTACTAGCTCAAATTAATATATTAGAAAAATCCGTAGTTAAAAAGAACTAAGAGTAGTGCGTTTAATGTTAATGGTGAGACAACATAAGCCTGTTAGAAGTTTTAAAAGGTATTTACTTTGAATTGAATAGAAAAAAGCGTAAAACAAGTATTCCTTAAACCGGCTGGCCGGAAAAGACGTCAAAAAATTTTTAATTCATCCCGAAAGTAGACGAAACTATGAATATGACTGAAGCTGCAACACCCCAAGCTCACATTAAAGTGAGCTTTTTTGTAATCACTATGCCAACAAAGCCTGCATAAAGCCTCAACTATCGGTACCCAGTAAAATAAACACGAAAGTTTTTAAATGCTTACCAACGTTCGATGGAACAGGAGGCGATACCAGATATAGACACAGATGGAAAATATCAAACAGTTTATAGAAAGTCCAGAATATTATAATTATGTGTGACTAATTCGTGCAAAAATTATTGGAACTGCTTCAAAGGTTCTGTGAGTTAATGGGACCGAACTCATTACACCTATTCGAATAAACGACCATTTTACGTACTGAGGGACAATACCGAATACCATGACGAGATTCATCAAGCCCTAACTCTCATGCATCAATAAATTGATACGGCGGATGAAGCAATGAAGGCTACACGACTATCGGATGTAAACGATGATGCAGTATGGTATGTCCTTTATCGTGAATTTACGTAGTAGCTACACGAAAGGAATCTTGTACGCAAATAACCCTAAGAGTCTTGAGGAGACATATGTCAATGCCTGTGTAATATGACAACCAAGACATTCATTTCGAAAATACAAACATAAGGCGACAAGAATATTGTAATAACCCTGTAAAAGTCAAAACGCTTTTTGAATATTCCATGGTTAACATAAAAAAGTAGTTCCTCTCTTAAATCATAATTTAACATTTTACGAAACAGAAGCACGGTTTACGAATAGTTAAAGCAATGAACAAATAATAAATTATACAATTAATAATGGCATATAGAGAAGAAATTGAAAGGATAATGCAGAAAAATAACACAACTACTGAAAAATTACCATTTACTACAAAATTCAGGCATCTATTAGGACAATATCAGAAGATCCTATTTATGTAAGGCAATAAATACCCCTATCCGAAAACAGGTAAACTATTAGATAGAGAAACCAAACAGCCAAGTAGGAGTCCGTACAATTCCCCCCTTTGGACAAAAAAGAGCAAACCCAGAAGACTAATAGTAAACCCAAAAGTACAGAATGTATTGGAAATAAATGACGAGACCTTATTTCATCTGCAAGATGACATTATCGATGCATTCCCACTTAATTTGTTTATAATAATACAAATACAATTGGAAGACATAAACGATTTGACCAAATAGGAGAGCACATAGAAATTACAAGAATAATGCTTAAGAAATTAACTTATTATTGGCCTAAGATTCGTGAAATCTGTAAGGAAGAATGCATAAATTGTAACATTTGCCTACAAAATAAATACGAAAGAAGATCAAATAAACAACCAATAGGGAAAACGCCAACACTCACTAAAGTAGGAAAGTACATACAGATGGACATATTTTACATGAATAATCAAACAGACATCAGCATAATTGATAAATATTCCAAATATTGTTATATACGTAAACTACATAGCAAATTAAATTATTGGGAATACTTCGAAGAAATTTTCACACAGATATACCTAAATGTCAAACATTTAATGACTGATAACGAAAATGTGTTCGTAAGTATAGTAGCGAAAAATGTTTGTAAGCGCTTATTAATACAGCATACAGTGACACCTATTTATCACTCAACAACCAACAGTCAAGTTGTTCATGGCACTTTGATTGAAATCTCAAGAGATTTGGCAAACAGAATAGCACCTCAACGCTGTAAAACAATATAATAAAACATTCCACTCTACAACAGAATATAGAATTGAGGATGTTTTTTTTTTTAACAGACAACGGTATATTTGATATATCTTTAAAATAATAAAAATAGACCAAACACGCGGACTCTTTATTTCCAACTTACTCTGTTTCTTTTTTATTCATATATTATGGTTCACTAGGAGTAACCATAGTTGTAATTATATGTAGTAACATACTATATTAAGAACTATGAAATTTAGAGTAATAACATTTAAATATTGCATTACTCCCTCTGAAAATTTTAACTTAATACTTCTTTAAAGAATATAAAAGAATAAAATTTCAAACTATTTAAGAAAATCAGTGCTTTGAAAAAACAAAACTAGCTTCGTAATTCGAGCACTGCGACGTGCTCGAGTGCGGTTCGATATTACCCCAGTAGGTAAAAATTTTGCTTGTATTATTTCCTTCACTGTGATCATCATTAACTCTCGGGTTAATTTGATTTTGATGTCTTTTATATGAATCACTTGTAATATTCACCAAGTATAGCAACGCCCAAGATTCTAAGTAACGACTCCCTTTAACCATGTGGGCCCCCTTGAAAAGTTGCGAAGATAAACCTTGTCGTTAATTCTATATTTTGATTTTGAAAACTGCCGATTTTCCTTAGTTTCAGTTAGTTGGTTAAGAAACGTTCGGGCTGTACGCATGTGAAGTAACTCTGCAGGACATTTCCCACTATTATCTGACATAAAATAATATGTAGCTTAAAATTTATTTACAGCAGCTCTAAATTTTTTTTTTGTAGAGCCTTTTTAAAATTACGAACGAATCGTTCTGCGAGCCCATTTGATGCAGAATGAAAAGGTGTTGAGGTAACATGAATTACGTGCACAAAAATCTTTAAATTACTAGAAGTAAGCTGGGGTCCATTATCACTCACCAGAGTATCAGGCAACACTTCTATAGCAAATATAGCAAAAAGTGCTGCGATTGTCTCCTCTTTAGTAGTATGGATTAAGTGGCTGACGAAAGGAAAACGTTACAACGAATCAACACAAATTGACCACATGTGACTAAAAACATGTTCAGCAAAATCAATATGCACGCTTTGCCAAGGACGAATTGATGCTGGCCAAGAAGGGTTTATTTGGCGATGGGTTGTGTGTTTTACAAACATCACACTTGGCTGCTATTTCTTGAATATCTGCGTTTATATTTGCCCACTAACAGTATTTTCTTGCCAACTGTTTCATCTTCACCTCACCCCAATGTCGATCACGTAATAGCTGCAAGATTCTATATTTTAACAAGGCTGGAACAACTACTCGATTTGCATCCTTTTGTAACAGTAATAAGCAATTTTTAAAATTAAGAGCGAACCACATCTACTGCCTTAAGCCTATGCGGCCAGCCTTTTTTTACAAAGTTGATAACTTTTTTCAATACTGTATCATTGGCGGTGTATTCACTTAACATTTTTGCATTGATATGTGTAATAATCTCATCAACATTGAAACAACATTCCTCTCTGTCAAATTCAGCATCCTGACCAAGTCGTGACTGTGCATCCGCATTGCCGTATTGTTTTGTGTTTGTATATGTAATACTCACGAAAACCCCCGTGTGGCATCTCAGGTTCTTTAGGAACATATTACGCATCTGGAATTGTGGTTAAATTTATGGAGAACATAGGTAAACGAGCAGAAGTGTGTCCACATAACTTTTACTTTAAAAAGGGAAATTTGCTCTTCTATTCGTATAAACAAACAAATTATTCCTCACCATTTGCACGCTAAATATCTTGGCATAATCCTGGATCGTAGGCTTACATAGAAACACCACATCGACACAAAGCTAATCAAAATGAAAGTCAAGTTATCTCAAATACTGGCTAATTGGCAGGAACTCAAATCTTAGTCTGGACTGTAAACTTCTATTGTATAAGTCGCTTCTGAAACCAATATGGTGCTATGGAATTCAACTATGGGGCACTGCTTCAGCTTCAAATGTGGAAAAAATTTAACGCGGACAGAACAAAATACTACGATTAATTACATTAGCTCCATGGTACATGCGAAATTTAATTATACATCGTGATTTAAATATTCCACTTGTGACAGCTGAAATTGCTCAATACGCAGGCAAATATTTAACTAAACTCGAGTGCCACCCGAATCCGCTTGCTCAGAATATTTTAAATTATAGAGGTCACACCCGGTTAAAAAGAAGGGACATAGGGGCATTGGTCAATAACGCTCCAAATAGAATCTCTTGAAAATAGTTTTTATATATATTTTTTTTTATTGTGAGAATTGGGTACGATATTATATTAATTGCTGTCAATAGGATTATGTCTGACACTGTTCGGGCCTAATAATTATGTACATATAGATTTAAGATTTGAAAACTTGTTGATGGTTCATATTGTTATGAAGATACAATAAATAATTTATATTTGGGGAAAAAAAATTTAATATCAAACTGATATGCCATTAGCGCAGTGTACCATCACAAAATACAACTTGCTGCCATTGCAGGTAAATGTTTTTTAGGATTGAATATGCTTACTAACGGTTTATAGTCTGTTAATAACGTAAACCGGCGATGAAATCTCTTAACAGCGAATATAATTGCCAAAGCCTCCTTTTCAATTTGGCTATAATTTGTCTGGTCTTTGTCGAGCGTTTTTGAAGCAAATGCAATAGGTCTCACTCCCATCTGTATATGTGTGAGAAAGTACGTCGCCAACCCCGTATGAAGACGCATCCGCTGCTAGCAACAGCGGCAGATCATCTTTGTACTGCGCTAGTTGTGTAGCATTAACTATATGTTGCTTTAAGCTTATAAAAGCTCCCCAAACAAAACGGACATTTTTGCGACGTAGTTGATTTATTGGTGCTGAAAGAGTCGTAAAATTGGGTATAAAACTATTATAATAATATACTTGACACATAAATGCTTCCGCTTGTTTTAAAAACTCCCTTGCTGTTAATGAACGGCCTAAATATTCAATTTTATCTTTTAGAAAAAAAAACACTTTTGTATATTGAATTTAATACCATTTACTTGTAACACTTCCAAAGCTTGTTCTAACCGCTGAAGATGCTCATCTATAGTAGGTGCTGTGACGATAATGTCATCTATGTAATTGCCACATCCTTCTATACCCTGAATTAGTTGCTCAATATTTTTCTGAAAAATGGCTGGGGCACTGGTAATTCCGAATGGAACGCGTTGGTATTGAAACAACCCTAACGGGGTATTTACTACCGTTACTTTTTTTGAGCCCTCATCTAACTCCATTTGCATAACTGCATTAGACGCCCAGTCGCTAAATAGAATTGGTTTCCATATACCGGCCTGGAGCAAACGATCAACTTCCGTTTTAAATTTTGACATTTGCGCAAAGGGTATAGGACGACTTTTGAAAAACCTTAGCCTGGCGTTTTCTTTAGAATTTTTAACTGTTGCAAGCGCTTGTTGAAAAATCACTTTATATTTGTTGCAAAATTGCTTTGCTTTATTTTCCACTTCCGTGTTTAAGCAGCAAATATGGTAAATTCCAAATTTAAATATTTAAAACAAGTCAATACCATGTAAATTGTTTACAATTTTTAGCTGAGCAACCACCATTTTTACATGGCTTTCAATGTTGCCACATTTTGCTTATATACAAAAATCCCCAAGCACGGATATTGCATTTTTACCAAAAGCAAACAATGTTCTTTTACATTTGTTAAATCGTGGATACCCAAGTTCTTTGTAAGTGTCTACCTATATTATTGACACTGACGCACCAGAATCTAACTGAAATTTTATTTTTTTTTCAAAAGAATAAGATTAATAAAAACTTTATTATTGTTAACCGATTGTACGGCATCAATTCTATGATTTTGGCAGCTCTTTTTGTGTCTTTTGTTCTGCTTACGGCGATAAAAATTCTTGTTACTGTTAGCCTGCCCGGTTTGTTGATTTACACACATGTGCAATATGCCCACGCTTATTGAATTTATGGCAAATGGCGTTTTTGAATCTACACATTCGTCTCTTTCGTGAGATCTACCGCAACCAAAGCATGATTGTAATTTGTGGTTTTCTTTGTTGCCAAATTTAGAATTTACTGCACTTACTTGGATATAATCTTCTGCGTTTTTTATTGTTGCCACTGTTTTAATTGTTGTTTCGTAAGCTTCAGCTATAATCATTAAGAGTTGGATTTTATTTTTGAAGAGTAGATGAGCGAACAACATCATGGGTTGTTTTCAAAATAATTTGATCTCTTATCATATTATCTATAAAAGCAGAAGAGCAATTTTCGGCAGAGCACACAAAATGGCATTCTCATGCCAGCCCACGAAGACATGTTACCCACTTTTTATACGTTTTCTTCGGTTTCATGTCACGCTTCAAAAATTCATAACGGGCAGCAACTGCGTGCCATTTTTTATCAAAATGTTCCGTTAACTTCCCCGTCAAATCGTTAAAAGATTGGGCATGTAGATCCTCACTGCCAAACAAATTTTTTACCAATTCGAATATCTCGGAGCCACTCCAAGCTAAAAAAATACCTGCTGCTGATCCGCAGACTGAACTGAGTAATCTTTGAAATGCTCATTTAATTGTTGCAAATATGATTTCCAGGTATTCTGTTCTTTTTAAACTGAGGAAAAGCAGGGACAGTGGATGACACGGATGAACCGGCAGCTTGATTCCTCAAAATGTTTTGCATCCAATTCTGTTACTGTTGTAGCAATTCCTTCGTAAATTCCTGCTGCTAACGAAAAAGTTCATTAAACTTTTCGTTCTCCGGCATTTTTAACATTTTTTAAAACACACGTTGTACAAAAAAATCTTACACTTGCTTTTTTTTCGCTTCTCTTATTTTTCACCTCGTCGCCACTGATATATCTTTAAAAGAATAATAATAGACCAAACGCGCGGGAGTTACGTCATTAGCCGCCACTAAGGCACCCGTAAATTGGGTTAATTATAATTAGATTAAGTTATAAATAATTAAAATTAGATTAAGCTATAAACATATATATAATATAACAAACGCTGAATAATAACTGAATAATTATTATTCAATTTAAAAACGTTTAAAATAAACACAAGAACAAAAAGGTCCCAAATAAACACAAATAATTTCTTGGTAAAGAAAGATACATGCTAGGTAAAGAAAGATCTTCTGTGTTTTTCCCAATCATTAAGTGGAAAACATATTGTTATGAGTTGTTCTTATTTTAGTTTTTTCTTTACAATTAATTCTATGTTAATATTTTTATTTGTATTATTATTATTTTTTTTAGCCTACTTTAATAACCTGATTTCTCTTTAACTTACTTAGCATTAATTTTAATTTTGAATTTACTTACTAACATTACTCATCATTTTTATTAAACCATGTTGTGTAGGTTAATATTACTCACTTTTATTAAACCATGTTATGTAGGTTAATATTACACATATTTATTAAACCATGTTAATATTACTATTTAGGTTAATATCACGCATATTCATCATTTTTATTGAATTTATTATAACTGCAAATTTGTCATTTATCATATAATTGTATTTTTTTGTATTTTTAACCTAAATTTAAGTTTTTGCACTAGTTTTGTTTGTATATAAAAGGGCAAACTAAAATAAAGTATAATAATTGAAATTGGAATTCGAATTAGAAGTGAGTCGGTAAAATATATCAAATATAAAAGTTTAATAAAAGTGACGCAGAACCCGTATCCTCCCAGAACACAACATTAATTTGGCGCAGCCGGTAATTTTTCTTTATAAGGAAAAGGAAAGATCCTACCTAAACATTCGCGACATGGTAGTTTTTGGCACCATAATGCTATTGGTAAGTCTATTTCAATGGAAAATTTAGAAAGAAAGTTACAAAGGACACAAGAAGAGGCAAAAGAAATTTCAGAACGAGTGTGGGATATCGTTAAATATCTTAACAACAGCAAAGAGTATAAAGAGCTTTTGAAAGAGAAAATAAGAAGCCAGGGGGAAATTACGGAGTTCGAAAAAATTGATATTCTATTAGAGGAACTACATACGTTGCAAAAACATCAAGAACCGGCGATAAAAGCAGAATTGGACGAATATTTGAAGGTCAACAAGATCCTTAAGCAGCAAAACGAAAGCCTAAGGAAAACTATAACGGAAGCTGAACAACAAATAAGGGAGAGCGAACAAGAAGCCGAAGCATTCAGAGATTTAGCAGGACGCATCAACCCTAGCTTAACTGCGGAACAATTGCAACAAGTCATCGATAATAGAGAAATACTAGAGGAGAAGAACCAACAAATTAAGTCACTGAAAACCAAATTACGACAGCTGGAAAACGAGTCGAAGAGAACGTCTAACACATACAACACTAGCACAAATAGCAAGAACATTACAACGCCGCACTTACACGAAGTCATGAAACAGATCGAATTAGTAGTACCCGTTTTCACAGGGGCACCTAGCCAGGACCTGAAATCAAAAGTGCACAGGTTTATAATGGGATGTAAACTAATCGAAACTGAACTTCCACCTGACCAAATCCAGACAGCGATAACATGCATAAAACAGAGGTTGCTTGGCAGAGCATTTGAGCATTTCAGCAATAGGCAGTTCGAAACAATCAAGGATCTGCGCGAGGAAATACGGAAGACATATCTCAAATATCGCAGTATAGAACAACTGAGGGATGAACTTAGATGTTGCAAACAAGGCATCAATGATTCAGCAAACGTTTTTGGTGGACGCTTAGAATCCCTAGTAATAGAAGCGAAGGAAGTTCTAGATTCTCAATACGGCAACGCACAAGGAGCTAAAATGGAAATAGATCAATTGGCAGTAAGAAGTTTCATAACGGGACTAAGAAGTCAAGTTATGCCAAATAGGTTGATTGGCAAGGAAGCAAGTACGTTAGCCCAACTGGTGGATGAAGTAGAAAAGGCATATCGTTTCTATGGAGAACCACAGGCAAGAATGGTAAACACATTGGATCAGGAAGGACATGCCACGGGCGAACGGAGTTTAACAGAAATGAATGCACCAATTTGTAACATTTGCCTAAAATATGGCCATGAACTGGGCCGGAATGATAATTCAGGGCAGTTGCAAAAGGGCTCTAAGGAGTATGTACAATATAGGCAAATTTCGATGCGAAGACAGACGTGTGGATTTTGTGGAAATCTTGGACACAGTTTTTCTGAATGTCGAAAGCGATTAAAAGGTTTGTTTTGCAGAGTTTGTAACATCCCAGGACATCAACAGAACAGATTTTGCGAAAGGAAAAACATGGGATTTGGACAAAAAAATAACTCATTGACACAAAATTCTAGAGGGCAATTTACAGGCACAACACGAAATAATATTGTATGTTTCAAATGCAATCAAATGGGACATTTCGCAAGCACTTGCGGCCAAAATAAGTTATTTAGAGACAATAACAACATGAGAGGACGGTTAAACGACGTAAACAACATGCCCTAATGGTTGGAAAGCCGAAAGTACGAGTAAGGATAAAAAAGGGCAGATGGAGGATTGTAATGTCAGCATTAATATTATTGATATAGAAGAAAACGTTGCGATTTCAAGACCACAAGGCTTACGAGCGGAAAGTTTGCTCTACGTTTTACTGATATGGACAATCAGGATATTTTTCCAATGTATCAATACAATAGCAGAAACCTACGATAACTGCAAAGAAAAAATTAAAATATTTTTAAAATCAACGATAAGTAAAACCTACGTGTATTCTTCAAACTATACCACTTTTCTACGAAAAACTATAACAAGTGACGATGCGTTCATTAGATTGCCCTGTAAACAGGCGAAGAATGGTATTCTTTTATTACTTGTGGATTCCGGTGCAGATGTAGTGTAGTGAAAAGAAGCTCATTATCACCAGATGTAAAATTGAGGGACCACATAACAGCAAAACTAAATGGAGCGTTCGGGAGCAGCATAGACACTGAGGGAGTAATCGAGTTGAATCATTTGGCAATACCGAAACTAAAATTCCATTTTGAAGTAGTTCCTTCGGCATGTCAATTACTTGCAGATGGAATACTGGGTAGAGATTCGTTGTGGAACAGAACTATTATAGATGCCATTAACAAAAACGTCATCTTTATAAACAACAAACATCGCATAAGCATACCACTAGTGAGAGAAAACAAACTGTTTGAAGTTTATGTTGAAAAGGGCACAGTAATCCCAGCTAGAGCTCGATCGATAGTATGCGTCAAAGCGACGATGCCAGACCAAGATATTCTAATTAAGAAGTCGAAAATTGGAGATAATGTACTTACGGGGAACACATTGACTACTATAACCAATGGAAAAGGACTAGTTAACATCATAAACACCAGTGAGAAAGAAATTATTTTAAATTCAAATAACCAAGTGAATTTCGAGTACGCTGACGATGTCAAAGTCGTGAAGACGGAACAAAAGTTGCCTGAAAATGAGCAGGAAGCAGATCAACGATGTAATAAAATATGGGACATGACAAAATTGGATGACGATCTCAATCAAGAGGAGAGAAAATCGATGGAGAGAATTTTACAAAAATTCAAGGATGTATTTTATCTTCCTGAAGACCAACTAACATATACAACGGTATTAAAACATGAGATACCAACAATACCTGGAACCAGCCCTATAAATAGAAGACAGTACCGTCTTCCCGAGGCGCACAAAAGTGAAATTAATAGGCAAGTACAGAAACTGCTTGACCAAGACATCATTCAACACAGCAAGTCGCCCTGGAACTCACCAGTAATTCTAGTTCCTAAGAAGTCGGACGGTGGTTCAGAAGATAAGTGGAGGCTAGTAGTGGATTTCAGACAGCTAAACGAAAAAACAATAAAAACTGTTTTTCCAATTCCAAGGGTAGACGAAATTCTTGATCAGCTAGGATGCAGTAGATATTTCTCAACTTTGGATCTTGCAAGTGGATATCACCAAGTCTTGGTAGATAAACCTGACCGAGAAAAAACAGCATTTAGTACGGGACTCGGACATTATGAATTCAACAGAATGCCTTTCGGTTTGACGGGAGCCCCAGCAACTTTCCAACGCATCATGAACCACATATTAACTGGCCTACAAGGAATTGAATGTTTCGTGTATCTTGACGATATCGTTATTTATGCAAGAAATCTAGAAGACCACGAAGAAAAACTAGAAAAAGTTCTTAGCGCAATCAGAGCGAGCAATCTTAAGCTGAACACCAAAAAATGTCAATTTCTAAAAAGAGAAATTGTCTATCTTGGACACAAATGCTCGGAAAAAGGAGTCGAGCCAGACCCATCTAGAGTGGAAAGTGTAAGAAAGATCAGAGCACCTACAAACATCAAAGAACTACAGGCATTTTTGGGTTTTGTGAACTATTATAGGAAATTTATTCCACTTACAAAGCTGCTAAGAAAAGACGTAAATTTCAAATGGACTTACGAATGTCAACAATCAATGGAAAAATTGAAAAATGCCATAATTAACCCCCCAATTCTTAAATACGTCGATTTTTCAAAAGGTTTTCTGCTAACAACTGACGCCAGTGGAGAGGCTCTAGGCGCAGTACTCTCACAGGGAGAGCCAGGAAAGGACCACCCTATATGTTTTGCTAGTAGAGCTTTGAAAAATTTCGAGCGGTTGTACTCAACTATAGAAAGAGAATTCCTAGCAATTGTTTGGGCTACGAGGACTTTCCGATCATACCTTTTAGGTAGACATTTTACAGTTTTCACCGATCACAGACCTCTAAAAGGAATTGCAAATCTAAAAGACCCAACTTCACGCCTAGCACGGTTTCGACATAAGCTATCAGACTTTAATTTTGACATACAATACAAGCCGGGTAAGAAAAATCAAAACGCCGATGCACTTAGCAGACTACCCACTTACAAAACTTCCTTAGCAGTGATCACTCGATCAAGAACTAAACAACAACAGCCAGAAAGCAGTGACAATAAGGTAGAATCAGTAGACGAAATAAGCCAAAGAATTGTCTATCAAGACAACATAATTACATTGAAAACCAAAGAGGATATAGATAATGTCCTTAAAGCTTTTCGTGACTCACCAATGGGAGGACATCAGGGATTTGCTAAAACATACGGGAGGATAAGAAATCAGTACCAATGGAAAGGAATGCAGAATGATATAAAAAGTTACATTGCAAACTGCGTAAAATGCCAGCAAAATAAGAGTGGTAAGAAGAATAAAATGCCTATGGTGATCACTGACACACCAAATAAACCATTCGATAAAGTGTACATGGACATGGTTGGACCTTTACCAACAACATCGAGAGGAAACAAATTTATTCTGACATTCCAGGACGATTTCTCGAAGTATATGGCTTGCGTTGCCATTCCTGATGGCGAAGCTCAGACGATTGGCAAAGCTTTCCTTAACGAAATTATTTCAAGGTACACTATCCCGAAAGTTCTGGTTACTGACAATGGGACTAATTTTACATCACGAATATTCAAGGCAGTGTGCAAATTAATGGAAATAAAACAAATAAACACAAGTCCTTACCATCCTCAATCAAATGGTTCACTAGAGAGAAGTCACAGACCACTAGCGGAGTTTTTAAGAAATTTCGTAAAAGAAGACGGCTCTAATTGGGATGAGTGGCTCCAACACGCGATGCATGTACACAATAATACAATACATGCCGCCACTAAACAAACACCTCAGAAAACTCTGTTTGGATTTGAGTCACAAATTCCGATGAAATTAAAAAACAAAACCGAGCCCCTCTATAATGAAAATGAATATCCCAACATCCTGAAGTTTCAGTTGCAAAGATCACACGAACTTGTAAGAGAGAATTTAAAAAGAGCTAAACTGAATTCAAAAAACTATTACGACAAAAACACAGCCATTAAAATCTTCAAAAGCGGAGAGAAAGTCTGGCTTAGAAATCAAAATAGAACAAACAAGTTTTCCCCAATCTGGATTGGACCATATTTAGTTAAAGAACCTAACAGCACAGTAACAACAAAGATATTGATAAAGGGGAAAGAGAAAATATTTCACAACAATTTACTTAAAATATTTAAAAACAAGCGCTTACAACAATAACCGACTAACAGGACTCCTTCTGATGGGAACCTCGATCCTCACGGGAGAAATGCACATAGAGAAATTAGAAGTAGATGACGGATACGCTGAACTACACATGGGCACTGCAGTAGTAGCAACGAGATTCCAGTATATCCTCCATCAGATTAACATTAAAGACAATGAGTCAATGAATTCGCGCATAACATACAGAAATTTATACCTCCTTTCTACCGAGAAATAATGATAACGGAGATAAACGAAATTAAGGACGGCCTTCATACGCTTTTACCAGGCCGCATGAAGCGAGGCCTATTAAATATCGGCGGAAAGCTAATGAATTGGCTCTACGGAACACTAGACGATGACGATAGACAACAAATAAACCAGCATTTTGAAGTTGTCGATTCAAACAATCACCAAATCATTAAACAATCAAACCATCAAGTCTTCATTAATGAGAGATTTAATTCTTCTATCAATAAACTGGTAGAGCAATTAACGAAAACCGCAAGGCTCTGAACAGCTTGACTACAGCCAAGCAGGAATCAGAAGACCAGAAACACCGAGACGTAGCGATCTTTCAACTTTTCAAACTCATGGATATGAAAAGTCAAGTCAGGATCCTACAAGAATCCATAGCGCTGATGAAAATTTTTAATCCAGCTTTTCTAACTACTACAGAAATTGAAAATTACAAAATAAACGTGGAAACAGTGCAAGACATGCAGATGGGAGTAGCTCTACATAGGCATAGTAACTTATTGTTCGTGATCAAGATACCAATTGAAACCATTACTCTGGAAAAATCGTTAATAATTCCTATACCAAACAGAAGTTTTCATCAAATAGACATTGCAAGAGAATACATAGTGAAGTCCAGCAAAGGGATATTCAGTTACATTGGCGAGAAAGACTTTAAAAGTTTGAAGAAATCACAGAATTGTGTCTTTTGTGGAAAATGTAACCTAATCTCACATGAAACGGAAACAGTGGAACTAATTGAAGAAGGTACAGTTATAATAACAAACGCCAACAAAGCTCCAATGACAACGAGTTGTGATGACCGTCGCCTAAACCTCACAGGGAACTACATGATTTCCTTTTACAATTGCACCATTAAAATCAGAGAACAAAATTTCGTCAGCCAGCTAATCGATGTAACCCAGAAGTTTCCAATGGTTGGAAGCAACAGGAGTTTAACAACGGCCATAAAACCCACGCTGGAAAAACTCCACATTACCCAGATAAGTAATATCAAAACTATTGAAGACTGTATCCAATGGTATATTATATTTGGCTATAACTATCACGGCAATAGCAGTAACTATAATCATATTCCTGCTATGTAAAAGCCGACGGGAAGTAAAAGTTAAAATACGGAACGAGATCCCAGGGCGCAGCTCTAATTTGAATAGAATTGTTGGTAGTTGTCTGCAAGAACACAGCCGTTAACAACATAACAAACAGAAAACTCTGCGTGTTTTCTTTTCTTGAGAGGGGAGGAATGTTATGAGTTGTTCTTATTTTAGTTTTTTCTTTACAATTAATTCTATGTTAATATTTTTATTTTTATTATTAAGTAATTTATTCATCGGAATCATTTTCAATCTAAGTAATTTTATTATTTGTGCTTGATTCCTTTAAATAAATATTTCATGATATTCTCATGAAATATTTATTACAAAAATTTTCATTAAAAAATAAACATTTTATGATATTCTCATAAAACATTTATTTCAATAAAAATAAAAAATATTTGAAATGTATTACTGCGGGGGAGAGCATATCCATATTGCAATTTCACTTTCGCTCACAAAGCTCATCAGTGAATTTTACCCCAATATTGTATAGAAAAACCTAGAAGTCTTATATCTAAAGCCAAACTGATTCCATGAGAATTTGTTCATAAAATCAACATAGCATAGACAGCAAGACTCAAAAACACTTCTATACAAACACAGCAAAACATTTCAAAACAACAAAAAACATTGTTTATTTTCAATCATTTCTACATAAGGGTTGCCATTGGAAACCATTCATATGTAATTTGAAAATTCAGAAAATAAAAAATATTTGTAAAAAATTTTACAAAAATTTCTAAGAAAGCAACGGGCACATGCAATGGAAATAAGTAATTTATTCATCGGAATCATTTTCAATCTAAGTAATTTTATTATTTGTGCTTGATTCCTTTAAATAAATATTTCATGATATTCTCATGAAATATTTATTACAAAAATTTTCATTAAAAAATAAACATTTTATGATATTCTCATAAAACATTTATTTCAATAACAATAAAAAATATTTGAAATGTATTACTGCGGGGGAGAGCATATCCATATTGCAATTTCACTTTCGCTCACAAAGCTCATCAGTGAATTTTACCCCAATATTGTATAGAAAAACCTAGAAGTCTTATATCTAAAGCCAAACTGATTCCATGAGAATTTGTTCATAAAATCAACATAGCATAGACAGCAAGACTCAAAAACACTTCTATACAAACACAGCAAAACATTTCAAAACAACAAAAAACATTGTTTATTTTCAATCATTTCTACATAAGGGTTGCCATTGGAAACCATTCATATGTAATTTGAAAATTCAGAAAATAAAAAATATTTGTAAAAAATTTTACAAAAATTTCTAAGAAAGCAACGGGCACATGCAATGGAAATAAGTAATTTATTCATCGGAATCATTTTCAATCTAAGTAATTTTATTATTTGTGCTTGATTCCTTTAAATAAATATTTCATGATATTCTCATGAAATATTTATTACAAAAATTTTCATTAAAAAATAAACATTTTATGATATTTTCATAAAACATTTATTTCAATAAAAATAAAAAATATTTGAAATGTATTACTGCGGGGGAGAGCATATCCATATTGCAATTTCACTTTCGCTCACAAAGCTCATCAGTGAATTTTACCCCAATATTGTATAGAAAAACCTAGAAGTCTTATATCTAAAGCCAAACTGATTCCATGAGAATTTGTTCATAAAATCAACATAGCATAGACAGCAAGACTCAAAAACACTTCTATACAAACACAGCAAAACATTTCAAAACAACAAAAAACATTGTTTATTTTCAATCATTTCTACATAAGGGTTGCCATTGGAAACCATTCATATGTAATTTGAAAATTCAGAAAATAAAAAATATTTGTAAAAAATTTTACAAAAATTTCTAAGAAAGCAACGGGCACATGCAATGGAAATAAGTAATTTATTCATCGGAATCATTTTCAATCTAAGTAATTTTATTATTTGTGCTTGATTCCTTTAAATAAATATTTCATGATATTCTCATGAAATATTTATTACAAAAATTTTCATTAAAAAATAAACATTTTATGATATTCTCATAAAACATTTATTTCAATAAAAATAAAAAATATTTGAAATGTATTACTGCGGGGGAGAGCATATCCATATTGCAATTTCACTTTCGCTCACAAAGCTCATCAGTGAATTTTACCCCAATATTGTATAGAAAAACCTAGAAGTCTTATATCTAAAGCCAAACTGATTCCATGAGAATTTGTTCATAAAATCAACATAGCATAGACAGCAAGACTCAAAAACACTTCTATACAAACACAGCAAAACATTTCAAAACAACAAAAAACATTGTTTATTTTCAATCATTTCTACATAAGGGTTGCCATTGGAAACCATTCATATGTAATTTGAAAATTCAGAAAATAAAAAATATTTGTAAAAAATTTTACAAAAATTTCTAAGAAAGCAACGGGCACATGCAATGGAAATAAGTAATTTATTCATCGGAATCATTTTCAATCTAAGTAATTTTATTATTTGTGCTTGATTCCTTTAAATAAATATTTCATGATATTCTCATGAAATATTTATTACAAAAATTTTCATTAAAAAATAAACATTTTATGATATTTTCATAAAACATTTATTTCAATAAAAATAAAAAATATTTGAAATGTATTACTGCGGGGGAGAGCATATCCATATTGCAATTTCACTTTCGCTCACAAAGCTCATCAGTGAATTTTACCCCAATATTGTATAGAAAAACCTAGAAGTCTTATATCTAAAGCCAAACTGATTCCATGAGAATTTGTTCATAAAATCAACATAGCATAGACAGCAAGACTCAAAAACACTTCTATACAAACACAGCAAAACATTTCAAAACAACAAAAAACATTGTTTATTTTCAATCATTTCTACATAAGGGTTGCCATTGGAAACCATTCATATGTAATTTGAAAATTCAGAAAATAAAAAATATTTGTAAAAAATTTTACAAAAATTTCTAAGAAAGCAACGGGCACATGCAATGGAAATAAGTAATTTATTCATCGGAATCATTTTCAATCTAAGTAATTTTATTATTTGTGCTTGATTCCTTTAAATAAATATTTCATGATATTCTCATGAAATATTTATTACAAAAATTTTCATTAAAAAATAAACATTTTATGATATTCTCATAAAACATTTATTTCAATAAAAATAAAAAATATTTGAAATGTATTACTGCGGGGGAGAGCATATCCATATTGCAATTTCACTTTCGCTCACAAAGCTCATCAGTGAATTTTACCCCAATATTGTATAGAAAAACCTAGAAGTCTTATATCTAAAGCCAAACTGATTCCATGAGAATTTGTTCATAAAATCAACATAGCATAGACAGCAAGACTCAAAAACACTTCTATACAAACACAGCAAAACATTTTAAAACAACAAAAAACATTGTTTATTTTCAATCATTTCTACATAAGGGTTGCCATTGGAAACCATTCATATGTAATTTGAAAATTCAGAAAATAAAAAATATTTGTAAAAAATTTTACAAAAATTTCTAAGAAAGCAACGGAATCATTTTCAATCTAAGTAATTTTATTATTTGTGCTTGATTCCTTTAAATAAATATTTCATGATATTCTCATGAAATATTTATTACAAAAATTTTCATTAAAAAATAAACATTTTATGATATTCTCATAAAACATTTATTTCAATAAAAATAAAAAATATTTGAAATGTATTACTGCGGGGGAGAGCATATCCATATTGCAATTTCACTTTCGCTCACAAAGCTCATCAGTGAATTTTACCCCAATATTGTATAGAAAAACCTAGAAGTCTTATATCTAAAGCCAAACTGATTCCATGAGAATTTGTTCATAAAATCAACATAGCATAGACAGCAAGACTCAAAAACACTTCTATACAAACACAGCAAAACATTTCAAAACAACAAAAAACATTGTTTATTTTCAATCATTTCTACATAAGGGTTGCCATTGGAAACCATTCATATGTAATTTGAAAATTCAGAAAATAAAAAATATTTGTAAAAAATTTTACAAAAATTTCTAAGAAAGCAACGGGCACATGCAATGGAAATAAGTAATTTATTCATCGGAATCATGAATAGGTTTTTCTATACAATATTGGGGTAAAATTCACTGATGAGCTTTGTGAGCGAAAGTGAAATTGCAATATGGATATGCTCTCCCCCGCAGTAATACATTTCAAATATTTTTTATTTTTATTGAAATAAATGTTTTATGAGAATATCATAAAATGTTTATTTTTTAATGAAAATTTTTGTAATAAATATTTCATGAGAATATCATGAAATATTTATTTAAAGGAATCAAGCACAAATAATAAAATTACTTAGATTGAAAATGATTCCGATGAATAAATTACTTATTTCCATTGCATGTGCCCGTTGCTTTCTTAGAAATTTATGTAAAATTTTTTACAAATATTTTTTATTTTCTGAATTTTCAAATTACATATGAATGGTTTCCAATGGCAACCCTTATGTAGAAATGATTGAAAATAAACAATGTTTTTTGTTGTTTTGAAATGTTTTGCTGTGTTTGTATAGAAGTGTTTTTGAGTCTTGCTGTCTATGCTATGTTGATTTTATGAACAAATTCTCATGGAATCAGTTTGGCTTTAGATATAAGACTTCTAGGTTTTTCTATACAATATTGGGGTAAAATTCACTGATGAGCTTTGTGAGCGAAAGTGAAATTGCAATATGGATATGCTCTCCCCCGCAGTAATACATTTCAAATATTTTTTATTTTTATTGAAATAAATGTTTTATGAGAATATCATAAAATGTTTATTTTTTAATGAAAATTTTTGTAATAAATATTTCATGAGAATATCATGAAATATTTATTTAAAGGAATCAAGCACAAATAATAAAATTACTTAGATTGAAAATGATTCCGATGAATAAATTACTTATTTCCATTGCATGTGCCCGTTGCTTTCTTAGAAATTTTTGTAAAATTTTTTACAAATATTTTTTATTTTCTGAATTTTCAAATTACATATGAATGGTTTCCAATGGCAACCCTTATGTAGAAATGATTGAAAATAAACAATGTTTTTTGTTGTTTTGAAATGTTTTGCTGTGTTTGTATAGAAGTGTTTTTGAGTCTTGCTGTCTATGCTATGTTGATTTTATGAACAAATTCTCATGGAATCAGTTTGGCTTTAGATATAAGACTTCTAGGTTTTTCTATACAATATTGGGGTAAAATTCACTGATGAGCTTTGTGAGCGAAAGTGAAATTGCAATATGGATATGCTCTCCCCCGCAGTAATACATTTCAAATATTTTTTATTTTTATTGAAATAAATGTTTTATGAGAATATCATAAAATGTTTATTTTTTAATGAAAATTTTTGTAATAAATATTTCATGAGAATATCATGAAATATTTATTTAAAGGAATCAAGCACAAATAATAAAATTACTTAGATTGAAAATGATTCCGTTGCTTTCTTAGAAATTTTTGTAAAATTTTTTACAAATATTTTTTATTTTCTGAATTTTCAAATTACATATGAATGGTTTCCAATGGCAACCCTTATGTAGAAATGATTGAAAATAAACAATGTTTTTTGTTGTTTTAAAATGTTTTGCTGTGTTTGTATAGAAGTGTTTTTGAGTCTTGCTGTCTATGCTATGTTGATTTTATGAACAAATTCTCATGGAATCAGTTTGGCTTTAGATATAAGACTTCTAGGTTTTTCTATACAATATTGGGGTAAAATTCACTGATGAGCTTTGTGAGCGAAAGTGAAATTGCAATATGGATATGCTCTCCCCCGCAGTAATACATTTCAAATATTTTTTATTTTTATTGAAATAAATGTTTTATGAGAATATCATAAAATGTTTATTTTTTAATGAAAATTTTTGTAATAAATATTTCATGAGAATATCATGAAATATTTATTTAAAGGAATCAAGCACAAATAATAAAATTACTTAGATTGAAAATGATTCCGATGAATAAATTACTTATTTCCATTGCATGTGCCCGTTGCTTTCTTAGAAATTTATGTAAAATTTTTTACAAATATTTTTTATTTTCTGAATTTTCAAATTACATATGAATGGTTTCCAATGGCAACCCTTATGTAGAAATGATTGAAAATAAACAATGTTTTTTGTTGTTTTGAAATGTTTTGCTGTGTTTGTATAGAAGTGTTTTTGAGTCTTGCTGTCTATGCTATGTTGATTTTATGAACAAATTCTCATGGAATCAGTTTGGCTTTAGATATAAGACTTCTAGGTTTTTCTATACAATATTGGGGTAAAATTCACTGATGAGCTTTGTGAGCGAAAGTGAAATTGCAATATGGATATGCTCTCCCCCGCAGTAATACATTTCAAATATTTTTTATTTTTATTGAAATAAATGTTTTATGAGAATATCATAAAATGTTTATTTTTTAATGAAAATTTTTGTAATAAATATTTCATGAGAATATCATGAAATATTTATTTAAAGGAATCAAGCACAAATAATAAAATTACTTAGATTGAAAATGATTCCGTTGCTTTCTTAGAAATTTTTGTAAAATTTTTTACAAATATTTTTTATTTTCTGAATTTTCAAATTACATATGAATGGTTTCCAATGGCAACCCTTATGTAGAAATGATTGAAAATAAACAATGTTTTTTGTTGTTTTAAAATGTTTTGCTGTGTTTGTATAGAAGTGTTTTTGAGTCTTGCTGTCTATGCTATGTTGATTTTATGAACAAATTCTCATGGAATCAGTTTGGCTTTAGATATAAGACTTCTAGGTTTTTCTATACAATATTGGGGTAAAATTCACTGATGAGCTTTGTGAGCGAAAGTGAAATTGCAATATGGATATGCTCTCCCCCGCAGTAATACATTTCAAATATTTTTTATTTTTATTGAAATAAATGTTTTATGAGAATATCATAAAATGTTTATTTTTTAATGAAAATTTTTGTAATAAATATTTCATGAGAATATCATGAAATATTTATTTAAAGGAATCAAGCACAAATAATAAAATTACTTAGATTGAAAATGATTCCGATGAATAAATTACTTATTTCCATTGCATGTGCCCGTTGCTTTCTTAGAAATTTTTGTAAAATTTTTTACAAATATTTTTTATTTTCTGAATTTTCAAATTACATATGAATGGTTTCCAATGGCAACCCTTATGTAGAAATGATTGAAAATAAACAATGTTTTTTGTTGTTTTGAAATGTTTTGCTGTGTTTGTATAGAAGTGTTTTTGAGTCTTGCTGTCTATGCTATGTTGATTTTATGAACAAATTCTCATGGAATCAGTTTGGCTTTAGATATAAGACTTCTAGGTTTTTCTATACAATATTGGGGTAAAATTCACTGATGAGCTTTGTGAGCGAAAGTGAAATTGCAATATGGATATGCTCTCCCCCGCAGTAATACATTTCAAATATTTTTTATTTTTATTGAAATAAATGTTTTATGAGAATATCATAAAATGTTTATTTTTTAATGAAAATTTTTGTAATAAATATTTCATGAGAATATCATGAAATATTTATTTAAAGGAATCAAGCACAAATAATAAAATTACTTAGATTGAAAATGATTCCGATGAATAAATTACTTATTTCCATTGCATGTGCCCGTTGCTTTCTTAGAAATTTGTGTAAAATTTTTTACAAATATTTTTTATTTTCTGAATTTTCAAATTACATATGAATGGTTTCCAATGGCAACCCTTATGTAGAAATGATTGAAAATAAACAATGTTTTTTGTTGTTTTGAAATGTTTTGCTGTGTTTGTATAGAAGTGTTTTTGAGTCTTGCTGTCTATGCTATGTTGATTTTATGAACAAATTCTCATGGAATCAGTTTGGCTTTAGATATAAGACTTCTAGGTTTTTCTATACAATATTGGGGTAAAATTCACTGATGAGCTTTGTGAGCGAAAGTGAAATTGCAATATGGATATGCTCTCCCCCGCAGTAATACATTTGAAATATTTTTTATTTTTATTGAAATAAATGTTTTATGAGAATATCATAAAATGTTTATTTTTTAATGAAAATTTTTGTAATAAATATTTCATGAGAATATGATGAAATATTTATTTAAAGGAATCAAGCACAAATAATAAAATTACTTATTTTTATTATTATTATTTTTTTTAGCCTACTTTAATAACCTGATTTCTCTTTAACTTACTTAGCATTAATTTTAATTTTGAATTTACTTAAGTAAGTTGGCTAACATTACTCATCATTTTTATTAAACCATGTTATGTAGGTTAATATTACTCACTTTTATTAAACCATGTTATGTAGGTTAATATTACACATATTTATTAAACCATGTTAATATTACTATTTAGGTTAATATCACGCATATTCATCATTTTTATTGAATTTATTATAACTGCAAATTTGTCATTTATCATATAATTGTATTTTTTTGTATTTTTAACCTAAATTTAAGTTTTTGCACTAGTTTTGTTTGTATATAAAAGGGCAAACTAAAATAAAGTATAACAATTGAAATTGGAATTCGAATTAGAAGTGAGTCGGTAAAATATATCAAATATAAAAGTTTAATTAAAGTGACGCAGAACCCGTATCCTCCCAGAACACAACAATATGCAGACTATGGTGTGTTTATTTAGGATAATTAGAAAAGAGATAATATGGTAATTACACACAGAATAATCATTAAGTAGATAGTTAGCAATTAGTAGCTAGACGAAGAACTTGAATTGGTTTAGTTTAAGGTAGTGTTAAGATACGAAAAATAAAGACAGTATAAAAGTTGTGTACAAAGAAAGAAGTGGTGTTTTTTAATTAATAATATATTTTATTTATTTTTCTTCTCTTTTTCTAAAAAAAAGAGAAATTTAATCCGTTCGAGCAACGTAATTCGGGCGCTTTATTTCCAACTAACTCTGTTTCTTTTTTTTTTTTTTATATATGATAGTTCACTAGGAGTAACCGTAGTTGCAATTATATGTAGTAACAATACTATATTAAGAACTATAAAAGAGTAATAACGTTTATATATTAGAATACTGATATTAAAGACAAACAGGAGAAACTACTAACTACAATAATAAAAATCGATGATCAATAATTTACAAGGAAGGAGACATAGTTTACGCTAAAACAAACCGCCGCAATAAAAATATAGGTGTCTACAACATAAAGTAAAAGAAGACCGTGGGGATACGATCTTAATAACGAAGGGTAAGGTTATACATAAGGATAGTATACGTAGATAAACTGCACTATGCACATATCAACAGGAACCTTAATATTCCTTTTTGTATCAGTTCAGTGCGATAGAATAATTGATTTGACAAAATACGTTCTGGTAGAAACAGAGCCTGCCTGCATACCTATATGAAGGTAGGTCATATTTTCATCATGTAGCTAATCTCACAAAAACACTTAGACCATATGAAGACATTATGTAAAATTTTTACGCTATTGAACTAAGTCAGGAAGTACAAATATTAATAAACAGAAACGAGTCATTAAAGACACAACTAATACCAAATACGTACCGTGCAAAAAGAGCACTAAACTTTCTAGGCTCAATATTGAAATTCGTGACCGGTACGCCAGACCACGACGACTTGTTCGAAATAAAAGCAGGACTTAATCAGACGATAGAAAATGAATTCACGGTTTGAAAGAGTCTTAGAAACACTAGACCCAAGGTTATTTTCGATACTATGATAATTAACGAAGTATATCGAGAACTTGAAGCCACAATTTTGCTATAGCAGTGAAGCGCTTACTTTGCCTTGAACGTAAGCTGTTGAAAAATTATATTCGTAAAGGTACTGATCTACTAGCATCACTGCCGGCTGTTTTATTTTCTTTTCGGAAGAAAGCCGTTGCCATAGGTGGAGAGATTGAGGAAATGTTCCATCAAATTTGTATACGTCCAGAAGACAGAGTTGTTCAGCGTTTTTTATGGCGTGATTGTGACCATAGCAAAGAACTGGAAGTTTACGTTATGGACGTAATGATATTCGGTGCGACAAGTGCCCATAGTATTTCGCAATATATAAAAAATTTAAACGCTACAATATTTGATACCCTATTTCCCGAAACTGCGGAAGTTATTAAAAGAAATCATTGTGTAAACGATCTTTTATATTCAGTCGACATGCCTCAATATGCTATTGATTTGATTGCAAATGTTAAGTATATTCATAGGGAAGGTGGGTTCAATGTACGAGATTGGATTTCTAATAGCCAAGATGTTCTGGATGGAGTTTCAGATGACAATGGTAATAATAAAAGATACCAAAGCTTCAGTGGAGAGAAACAAATTGAAAAAGTACTAGTAGTTTTTTGGGAACATCAAGAAGATGTTATTATTATATTTATCGGCAAAGCAAAACCAACTAAACGTAAAATGCTGCGTTTAGTAATTTCTTATAGACAATATACTAATGTTCGTGAAAATTCTGCTTCAAGAGGTATGGCGATCAAAGGTTGACCGGGACGAAGTTCCAGTGATGGTCCAATTATACACATTTGTAGATGCTAGCAAAGATGGCTATGCCGCCGTATCATATTATTATTATTTTTTTTTTTTTTTTCGGACCAGCACTCAGGGGATGACCCCTACATATGCAAAGCATTGTGCCAGAACTAGGAAATTAGGTTACGGGAAGGAGGAAAGAGGGAGTAGTGTCTGTGAACATTCAGTTTGAATTTTCCCAGATTGAAAGTGACAGGAAAGATTTCCGGAGGGATTTTATTCCACATACGGACTGTTCTGCTAAAAAACGAATTTTCCCTGTAATGCGTAGTGCGATTCACTGGCCAATCAACCACAAATGGATGTGCTCTCAACGAAAATCGTGTTAAACGCGAAAACGTGTGAGTATCGGGAACAAGTTCCCTAATTTCATTAGAGCACTTTCCATTGTAATAACGATAGAACAGTGAAATACACCCCACATTGCGTCGATGCTCTAGAGAGTCAATAGAGTTGGATACCCTACCGTCCCCAATGAGCCTCTTGGCCCTCTCCTGTACGCGGTCGAGTAACTCCAAAATAGACTTTGGAGCGCCGGCCCATACATGAGAGTTGTATTCCATTTTCGGACGGATATAGGTGGTATAGATAGTACGGAGATCGGATGGAGTGAAGTATCTTTTACACCGTTTATTATTAGTAATTTGTTCTGTTATTGGGTCAAAGTCCAGAGTTGCGCCATTAAAAATAACTTCGTTTCCGCGTCTTAATCTTATAGCAGCTTTAATTGGAGCCGGCTTTGCAAAATTTGGCCAGTTAAAAAAGTTCTTAACGAAAAAACATTATAGTAGAGAGCTCATTACGCACTAAAAATTTCTGCTTTGGAACCTTTGATATTATATTTCTAAATGAAATCGCATTTTACTTTCCACAGAATTCGTTTTTCATTTTATAAGTAACTGCCTGACAAAAATTCACCAAAAGAGCAAATTATCTCAGAAAAAGTTGATAAAAGCTGAACGCCTTTTGTATCGGCAGGTCCAAAACAAAAACTATTATGAGGAAATTTCTTGCCCTATTTCAAAATTAAGTGGAATTCATAAAAGGTCTCCTATTTTGGATGAGAATCATGTGTTAAGAGCTGAAAGCAGAGTAGAAGAAGCAGATATTCCTCAAGAAGAAAAACAGCCAATAATATTGCATAGGGCTAGCTACATTACTGGCTTAATTATTGTTCGCTATCATCAAAAGTATTACCACATAAATCTTGAGACGATTATTAATGAAATACGCCAAAAGTATACAATCTCCAAGTTAAGAGTCGCCTTTGAATCTACGATACGAAAATATCAGTGGTGCAAAATATACTAGGCAGTACCAATAGCTCCTCAGATGGCAAAATTCCGAAAGGCTCGTCTTGCTATATACACAGCTCCATTTCATACACTGGTGTAGATTTTTTGGCCCATTTATTGTAACAGTAAGCCGCCATAAAGAAAAACTGTTGGCGATAACAAATTTTATTGGGGCAGAACGTGAACTTCGAGAAGGGCTATTAGATGTTGACAAAAATTAATTTCTCACAACGTTTACTAGCACTACCATGGTGTGGAACTTTAATCCGCCAGCCTCCCCTCATATGGGAGGTGCCTGGGAACGCTTAGTTCGTTCAGGAAAAACAGTGTTGTATATATAAAATAATGCCGGCACGAGCTCCAAGTGACGAGCTGCTACTGAGTATGATGCTAGAAGTGGAGAATATTATTAATTGGCCTACCTACGTTCCAGGTGACGACACAACTAATGAAGCTCCAGTGACCTGAAACCATTATCCACTTGTAATAATAGCGGCATAATTTTGAAGCAGAGTTGGCTCCTATCACTACAGTATGCTAACACCTTTTGAGAAAAATGGTTAGCGGAATATTTGCCTACAATAACATGCCGGTCTAAGTAGTTTGGAAAACTTGGTTATAGTAGTTGATCCTTCTCTTCCTCGAAATATTTGTTTAAGGGGGAAAGTTCTGGAAGCGAGGTTGGCAAAAGATGGGCAAGTACGAAGTGCAAAGGTGCTTACATCTCGATGACATCCTGGAAAGGCCTGTGGCCAACTGCTAGGGGCGATGTTGTCACCACTTGGGAAAACTGCTAAATATATCAACTGTATTTAATTTGGTGGGCACGCCACTTGCATTGCTAATATAACGCCAATTTTTATATTTACTTATAAAACTTGCGTTGGCTTTGCATGGTGCTTATATTTTAACTCGAAAGATCTATTTATTTCCAATTCGTAGTTTAACGTAAAATTATTCTAGTAATTTCCACACTAAAAAGTAAGTTTATTTTATGAGTTGTAAGGAAGGTATATTCCTAACATGAATTACTTATAGGAATTTAAATATTAGAGCTTAATATTTCGAATAAACTAAATATTTTCAAAATTGCCGTCTCTATATTCAAAATTAAAATTGGGAGTCACTAGCGAGGCGGTTTCCCCTGTCAACACTAAGACTAAGGCTTTATGTTTCAAATTTCATTAAGTCGGTGCAGCCAAAAGTTAAATTAAAGTTTCAACAATTGTGTAGACGAAAAATGATTTTTAACATATGGATTAATGTGTAAACATAAAGATTTTAATCTAATAACATTAAAAATAAATATCGTAGCAAGTATTTACATAAACAGATTTTGCTAAGTTTAGCAAACTACAGTAAATTTTGCTTATACGACAATTTTGATAAAATATCTGTTGCAGTAGAAGAAGTGCCAATTTAACATATCGCGTGTCTAAAGAAACACATCTGCATTTTTTTACAAAAAAAAATTGCTGGGATTGATAAACAATACCAACAAACACAATTTTGTGCAGTTAACATACGACGACTGTACTGCAATATATTGAAAATATCTAGCTTGTATCAGAATAAAACAAGTCATTATTGAAGGAGTACAAGCTTGACTGTAAAAGCTGAAACTAAAGTAAACATTAGATGAAAAACTAAATGTTTAAAAGGATAAATGTAGAATTTTTAACAGTACACATATAATACAACATTTTTGATACCAAGCAGCGGTTTATAAAAACAACGGTGTATAAAAATATAAATAAACTTTAAGAAAAAAGTATGTTGCAATTTTTTCTACAAATTTCCTTTGTTATAAGAAGTCTTCGTTTTTATCAGCTGTCGTATTTATGACGCAATAAAGATACCTCTTGAAGAATATAATTTATTTTTTTATTTATCGTATTGTATAAAAATATAAAAATCTTCTTGTCAAGTGCTGTTAAACCAAGCCTAACTTAATGTGCAGCGGCGATAAAATTAAATCCACTAGTGTTAATAAAGGAACAACAAATGTTTTACCAGGATTCCAATCTTTGCTTTCTACATTGCATTCCATTAAAAATGGTCAATACTTTAAATGTGCTACAATTAGCAAATTATGAGTGTAATCTATGAAGTTCAATATTTGCGCCACACTTTCATAAGGCTCTTTGATACCAGTAAAAAAGCCAGTTATACTGATGG
Organism: Trichopoda pennipes; assembly: GCA_030448955.1. NCBI lineage: Eukaryota > Metazoa > Arthropoda > Insecta > Diptera > Tachinidae > Trichopoda > Trichopoda pennipes. The sequence goes on along the minus strand of JASKUP010000004.1, from coordinate 3,179,103 downwards.
AAGTGAGCCTTGGTTATAAAGCAGTATGTTATCCTTCAAACCTAAAAAAATATACAAAACACAAAAACTTTTAATTTTACTTATTGTATAATTTTAAATAATCTTGTGGAATATATTTATGTTCAAACAACGTATTTACATCATTGCAATAAATGAGGTAATATTAGCGTTTTCTTGTATCATTCTGGAACCTAAGAGCTCTGTTTGTTTTTTGGATAATTCTAAATCCAGTACAAAGTCACGAAATTTAATTTTGTCTTTCTAACGTTAGTTTAAGTTGGAACTGTTTTTTATTTAAAATATAGAGCTTAAAACCTAATTATGAAATTTTTAAAACTAAACTAGAATACCAGCTTATCCTTCCAATGGAATATCAAGTAAGTCATATGTATAGCTTATCCTAATTATTCGTTTTTCCTAACTGGTATAAAAAGAGTATGGCCTGTTTTTATAGAGTTTGTGGTCGTGGCCCTTAAAAGGAAACAAAATAATAAATTTATAACTGATATCTAATTCTGGTAGCGATTTGTATGAAACACGAAGAACACGCAGACATTTCTAGAAAAGGGCAAAAAAAGGTGATAAATATATTATATTAAGTCTTTGTCTAAATGTTTAATTCTTTAGCAGATTTTTTTGTTATTACGTGTTTTGGAAGACTAGATTACAATGCTCTGCAAAAATAAAAAACCAAAATAACTTTATTGTATAACGATCAACATATGACATTCGGAAAATATATATATTTTTTTAAAAAATCTGTGTTTAATAAATCGTGATAATTCATCATCATCCAAACAAAAAAAATGTCGGTTTCATAACAAACAACTTAGGATATCATTAGTTTTCTTAAAAATGAAGTTGTTTCACTACATTTGGTAACAAACAAAGTGCTCGAAAAGAACTATATGTAAGTGGTCGCCGTACTCCATGGACATCAACAGAAGAGAATTCTTGAATGAGAACCGCCGCATATTTTTCAAGTAGCACTAGTATTACAAAATAAAAATTGAAAACAAAAAACATAAATATATGTAAATAATAAAAAGTAATTTCCAAAATCAGAAATATGTGAACACTAAATTCAAATAAAGTATATAATCAACGTGGTGTATAGAGAAATAAAATTTAAAAACAACAACAATATTAATATGATAATAAGTGTTATAAAGAAAATTAAAGTATTCAAGTACTACTTTCTACACAATTCAAAAAGCCATGAAATGTCGAGCAACGAATTGATATTGTTAGTAAATTTTACATTGTCTTTTTCGACGCTGAAATTATAAAAACAGTATGGTGTATGTCGAAAAACAGTTTATAGGCTTACAAAATACATCAAAAACTGATCAGAAATAAGTGCGTCCAATTGCTAACGTGTAATTGCTGAAATATTTAGTGCAAATTCTGACGTAAACCAGATAAAAATTGCTTAAGAGACAAAATAAACTCCTTAGAAAACACGGAAATGAATCTACAATTCGAAAAAGTTAAAAATATCAGGTACCATGAATAAACAATCTAAACCAATCACATTACCTACACATTTTAAATGATCGTATATTCAATTTTCCTCAGAGGAAATGCTTTTTGTTGTTTATATTACTTTTAATAATGAGTGTATATTTTTGGAAAAATAAAATAAATATGTGTAAGTAGTTTTTATTCATTACCCAAATAAGAATCGTATGTTTGTTGATCCAATGATCTTAAGCTGGATGACATACATCCGCGATGGCTTTCAGAATTTACGGTCTACCTAAAATTCATAAAGAAGGTACCCCTCTTTGTCCGGTTGTCTCATCCACGAATTTACCTTGCTACCAATTATTCAAATACATTGGACAAGCAATTAATATTGTACCTCTATAATATAATATCGAAAAACGAAACAATTGAAAGACCAACTGAAATCGGTAAAATTGCAGGATAATGATCCTAATATCATTCGATGTAGTTTCTCTTTTTACGAACATTCCAGTGCATATGGGTCTTAAAACCATAATGGGAGAATGAAACATTAATTGGAATACCGGAATCATAGTTCCTTGGGATATTGACACTTGTTTTGTATATGATGGAAATATTTATAATCGAAAGTTTGGAATACCAATGGAAGATCCACTTTCGCCCACTTTGACTGACATAATACTAGATAAACTAACTGGCAAATAAAAATATTTATTCATAAGTAAATATATTATTATATTCTCATAAAATATCTTGTTTAAACACACACATACATATATACAAACAAACATACTAAACATACAAAAAAATATATAAAAAACACTATCAATAGCATTTTTAATTTCTTAGCCTCATTAAACATAAAAAAAATATTATTTTGCTTACAATTAACTTTGTTAGTTCATTAACCGTTTTCTTTTTGCTTAATTTCTTATTTCAGTTCAATAACCATTTAAATAATTTTTGCTTAGCGTTGTGTTTTTTTTTTTTTTTTGGTTGACATATCAAATTGCAATAAAATTATTATTTACAAAATTTAGCTTAAGTGCTCTGTTTAAATAGTATATAAGAAGAAAGAAAAATAAAAATTTGTACCGTAGTTAAACAAGATTATGTTGTTTTAATTATTGTGCTCATCATCCTGTAAGTTTCAAGTGCTTAAAGGAACAAACAAAAAAAATTAATACAGACCAAATTTTTGTGTTTGGTTTGAGTCATATTAATCGAATTCCTACATATCTAATTAAAAATAAGTAATTGAAATGCATTACTCCGGGGGAGAGCATATTTATATGGTAATTTCACTATTGCTCATATAGCTTATAAGTGAATTTTACCGCTGCTATTGTTTAAAAAAATTCAAGAATCTATATCTAAAGCCAAACTGATTAAATGAGAATATTTACAAAATCAACATAGCATAGACAACAAAACTCAAAAACACTTCTACACAAACACAGTAAACTTTTTAAAACCAAAAAACATTGTTTATTTTCAATCTTTCTACATTAGGGTTTCCTTTGGAAGCCATACATATGTAATTTTAAAATTACAGAAAATAAAAAATATTTGTAAATAATTTTACAAAAAAGCAACGTACACATGCAATGGAAATAAAAATTTTATCTTATTGGAATCACTTTGAGTTTAATCAATTTTAATGAAATACTTATTTTTTAATAGATATTTTATGAGAATATCATGAAATATTTATTGGAAGGAATCGAACTCAAATTAAAATTGATTAAATTCAAAATGATTCCAATAAGTTAAAGTTTTTAATGTCAATTTAAAATACATACAACTTGACGATAAAGATGAAGTTCTAAGATGGTAATGTCTCCTGTTTGGACACACACTGCAACGGAAAAATGACAAAATACTTTTCGATTGGCATGTAAAAGATATAGCGTCTAGATTTCATCTGTACAGTTTTAAATATTAGTGACGATTAATTTTACACCAAAAGTATAAAAAGAAGTTCCAACAATATTTAAAGCTTATTAATAATTTATTTAAAGAAGCAGATATTAAAAGAAAAGCTAATTATTCTATAAATTACAATATTAATAAATACAATCAATAAAGAATTTTTTATTTACGTTGCAACATTCATACCAGGTTTAGCTGACAAAAAAAATCTTAAAATCAACAATAAAAACAAAAATAAAATTAAACAAAATATTTACAAATATAAAAGACAGTGGTTTAATATACTGTTACGAAGAAAATTAAATTTTAAAAGTGTGCGTGGGTAAGATTTACATAAAATATTTCGATTCATCAAAAAAAAAGGATACAGTTACCGGGTATAAAACAAATAATAATTTTTGCCATAAGCAAAAACGTACCTTCGGGTTTGGGGATTGTTTGGAATAACAATTCTTTTCGTTTTAATGAGTTGTAAAATTCAGTATTTAGTTTTTAAGGAGACGTGGAGTCGTATTTCTCAGGAATATACAATATGGTGAACAACCTAAACATCCCGCCCTCCTTGCAAGAACACAACAAGGAGAAGCAACAACTAGGTAGACAGAGATCAGTTCACATTTCAAACAAAAACAATTATATTCTTTTTTATAAAGAGAAGTAGCACTTCAGACAACAATGCCTATTTAGTCAAGTACCGTGCTACATTCTTTAGGAAAGGGATAGAGAAAAGATGAAACAGATGGTGAAAGTAGAATGATAGTCGGAAATTAACGTTAACGTTTTGGTTGTTTGTATTGCTGGTGCTACCGGCGTCCTTGCGGAAGTGAAGCATAGCACGATGCTGCTGGATACGTCTTTTGCGACTACGACAATTTTTAAGGAAGTGCGAGTGGGCCAGACAATCAATTTCCTGAGCGCACTAAATCGCCAATAAGGGTTCATCTACCGGAATACTGGGCACTTCCGATGAGGATAATCCTTCATACAAAGACGGCAGGATGAGCCAGACAAAACAACCGCTTTTAGGCCCTTGAGCTCAGCACGTTCAAGAGTTAAACGGCGTGGGGCGTCATACATTTACAAAATAAACCAAAGGCAAATGGGGTTGATGGGGCCTAGCGTCCACTCGTTAAAGAGTAAATTATCGTTATGGATAACAACCAAATCATCGAATTTAAAATCCCTTTCGGGGTATTTTCATTTGTTCCGTTTATGGAGTCGATTAAATATTCGTTATTCCAACGACCAGCAAATAATTGGTGCAGGACCCTATGTTTTCGCCAATGATTATCGTTCGGGTGGTGAAAGCATTGCACCACCTATTAAAAAAATGACCAGAGGTTAAAGGGTTGAGGTCCGACGGGTTATCTGTTATTGGACACAAAGCTGGAGAATTAAGACAGAGCTCTATTCTGGCAAGCATCGTCGAAAATTCTTTGAAATGTGTTTTGAAACTCTACACCAGCCTCCCAAAGTCCACCCCTGTGTGGACCTCCAGGAGGTATGAATTGCCAATCAACAAAGTCATAAGAATTCTTGGCTAAGAGTCGGTTCTTCAAATCAGAAAGAAACTGTTTTTGTTTTTCCTTTTTCAGCACATTAGCTGCATTGACAAAGGCAGTTCCAATGCCCGAGTAGATGTGAGATGGACATTATCTTCGGGAAAAATCGAGACTATGTCGCTAAGAAACAGTCAATGGTCATGTCATTGGTGGTCTCAAGATGAATAACCTTTGTGGCAAAACAAATGAGTGCCAAGACGTACCCCTTGGTTATTCGACATCCACGACCTATATAAGATTTTATTTCGAAAGGACCAGCAAAATCAAGGTCCGTATGAGTAAAAGGGCGAGAAATGGTTGTTCTCTCAGGAGGTAAAGTAGCCATCAAAATGCTGACTTAGTTTCTCTTAGATATTAAGCAATTTTACAGTTATGGATAACTGTACGTACAAGAATTTTCATCTTTGGAACCCAAAACTCTTGCCATATCATTCTCAACATTAACGAATTTTCGCCATGCATTGCAAACTTATGATGGTACTCTAAGTATAAACGGGTGAAATGGCCATTCGGAAAACGTTCCCTCATAAAACCAATTCGAGTCAATAAATCGGCAAAATACAAGAAGTGAACTATTACGGGAAATGTTTGATTCCGTTTTTAAAATAGAATATTCGGACAAATGAGCACTCTGACATAAAATAATTAACCTAGTGTGGGAATTGTTATTTTTGCGCGTTTTGTTGTTTGGTGGATGTGTTAGTTTCTCAAGTTTCCTGTTTAAAGTTGCGTATTTTTGTTTTATTGTTTTCGCGTTTTCTGCTCGTATCTACTCTAATATATTCATGAGGAGCCTCAGAAACGTACAATTACAGATTGTTATGTCATAGAAAAAACCCCAATAGACTCACATATAAACACAAACGAATAACAAGCATTAGCGTGAAACGATTTAGGTAGAAAGAGAGGCGAATGAAAAGGGAGTGAGAGAGACATGGAGAGAGGGAGACGCAAATTAAGTAAAAAGGAACAAACGAAAAAGGAGAGGAGAGAAAGACGAAGAGAATAAGAATAACACGAATAAGACGAATTACATTAACACTGTTGACAATAAAATGCAACTTTTATATAGAGAAGACTGAAGATGGTATATAGCCGAAACCGGTATATTCATAAACCAAATTTGAACCGGGTTGACGTAAAATCATATCCATCTTGTGTAATAGCTTGAATAGAAGCCGCAAAATCAGTCAAACGGCTGCAATTCTTTCATCAAGACTTAATTGTCGCCATTTTACGCAAATGTATTCGATTAAATTTGATGTGACGTCCAGCTCAACTTGACAAATTTTAAAAATAAAAGTTCCAGTCTAACCAAAATCAAACAAAATTGCATAAATTGATAAAAAAAATCAAATTTATAAACAGTAGTAATAAATTAAACTCCCAAAATTAACTTCCAATTAATTATTATTACCGTGTATGACTTTTAATAGTTAAAATTAGTGTTTAATAGTACAATATATCAATAAGTCCTATTATCAACCAAAAAACAAATTTGATTTGTTTGTGAGTTTAATTACAACTGCTGAGTTAAAAAAAGACAATTGTTTTTTCGGGTTCACACAGTAAGTGATCAACAAAAGCAAATAAAGAACATACAAAAACAATATGTCCTATGAATATTTGATTTGCACTTTAAATTTACCTTATATCTATTTTAAATAACTGTTAAGTAAATTTAAAAATAATTCCAATATGGATGAAGTATTCCTAGAGATTTCTACAAAGAAAAATCAATACAAAATATTTCATTTTAAAAGGCTCGAAGGACCAAATGCGTGGGTAATTTTTGAGGGTTGTTTTTAATAATAATTCTGTTCATTTTATTGAGTAAGTACAATTCAGTATTTAGTTTTTAAAGAGACAAAGAGTCGTATTTCTTAGGAATATATAATGGGGTGACCAGCCTAAACAAAAAGAAAACAATTATCAGCAAAGTAAACAAAACGACTCAATGTACAAACTGCGTGCAAACTGCGTAAGGAAGCTTATACACCAATGACAACAACAACACACTAAGTAAGATAAACAAGAGTAAACGAAACCAAGTAACACAGAACAAAACAAACCACACAGCAAAGCAGGCGTCTAAACCGCATTATTATAGCAACAACAATAAGGGGTAATGTTAAAGTAAAATATACTTGTACATGAGAGAACCGCTTAAAACAACTACTTGCTAGGCAAATGAATTAATTCAAGTTGAGTCATCAGTAAGTAAAGACAACAACGTTACCATCGTGTTTATTTTGCATATATTGAAAGTAAATAAATCGTTTTGATATTGTAGATCCTTGTGGCTACTTTTAAATGAATGTAATACTGGATGGTTCGATCTCTTCAATGAGTTTTTGCCAACTGTTTATTAAAAATGTTTTACAGAGTTAAGTAAGGTTCGTTTTCATATGCTTACACTAAATGAATTAAAAGAAAATGACAAAATGACAACAAAGAGAAATAAAAGTAACAGTTGTAATTTTATGTACTGTTTTTTAATTGAAAACGGACTAACTCAGAAATTAATAAAAATAGAATAATGAATTGAAGTGTGCTTCAACATCCTGGCGGCGTTGAAAGTGTCTACTTTCAAGATTCGACAAGAAGTGCCAATTTACAAATTGGTCTGCGTATGATTTCTCTTGCAGTTTTTACGTCTGCCACTCGTATTTTGCCATCTTTTCCGGGCATAGTTGCAATAATACGTCCCATCAGCCAGTAAAGTGGTGCCAAATTGTCTTCATGGATTAGTACGAGCGCACCTGGTTTTAGGTTAGGCGCTGTAGTAAACCACTTTTTTCGTTGCAGCATCTCGTTTAAATAGTCTGAAAACCAACAACGCCAAAACTGTTGTTTTGCGGCACTAATACGACGCCATCTTTTGAGTAGACTTATATCGTCGCATTAAATTTCTCGTTTTTGCAGCGAGTTGAGAGTACCGCTAACCAACAAATGGCCTGGTGTTAGGGCTTCGATACCATTGGGGTCACTCGATAATACTGTGATCGGCCGTGAATTCATGATAGCTTCTATTTCGAATAATACAGTCGTAAGTTCTTCGTCATTTTTGCTCCAACTAGAGTTCGATATAGATGGCCCTTTGCGGTTTTCACGGCGGCCTCCCAGAGGCCACCAAAATGGGGAGCCCTTGGCCTAATGAAATGAAAATTTATGAGATTTTTTAAACAAAAGTTATTTAATGATGATTGAAATTGTTTGTCAGAAAAAATGTTTTTAATTCGTTTAATTTGTTGTTTGCCCCAACAAAATTAGTCGCGTTATCGCAGAATATATCACATGGCATACCACGGCGGCCGATTAGCCGCTTTAATGCTGCAATAAATGCATCTGATAATAGGTCGGAAACGAGCTCTATATGCACCGCCTTGGTTCGAAACATATAAATATAGCGCCATAACTTTTTGTAGGACGCTTTCCCCTTATTTTGAAATGAATATCTATGGGACCAAAAAATTTAACGCCACAACGTTGAAAAGGTCTCGCAGGTGTGACTCGTTCTCGGGGTAGATTTCCCATGACTTGTTCTATGAGTTTTGGACGATATCGAATACAGCTTACACACGAATGTACTACCTTTCTAGCTATGATTCGGACGTTGACTACCCAAAATGATTGTCGGGAAAAGGCAACCAGCGCTTTTGCTCCAGCATGATAATTGGACACATGAAGATGTCTCATATAGTTCAAAACAAAGTTACAATTCGGCAGCAAAATAGGATGTTTTCGATTTTTAGAAATGTTTGCGTTTTCTAGTCTCCCGCCCACTCGAACCAAGGGGAAATGCATGCCTTTGTCGATAAATAAACCAAGCGACTTAAACGAAGTTTTGATATCCAAATTGTTTTCGAGGCAATGGATTTCTTTCAAAAAGTGGTGTTGCTGCAAATTCCATGCAATACAATCCAAAGCATGTTGTTGCGCTTCGGCCGAAATATATGTGGTACCACGAGCAAATCGAAATAACAACGCTACTACACGTACGGCTTTTGTATAAGAGCTTAATTTATCGCATAAATTTAAAATACAGTTGTCTTGAATTTCGCACTTAAAAAGTGATACTCGAACCGCTGATTTGACGACTTCTTCATTGTATTCATGTAGAGAGTTTGGCCATTGGGTTTCTGCACGTTTTAAAAATTCAGGTCCTGAAAGCCATGATGAATTTTTTAATTTTTCGAGAGAAATGTGATCAGCGGGATTCTGTGCAGTAGGTACATGACGCCACGAACCATTTGCTGTAATTTCTTGAATATCAGAAATGCCATTCCCAACGAACGTAGTTAGTGTTGACGAATGTAATTGCAACCATTTTAACACTACTGATGAATCAGTCCAAAAAAACACCCGGGGGTCAAATGCTGCAAACATAGGAGCAATTTTTTTATATAGAATTGACAAAAGATGTGCACCGCATAACTCTAACTGTGGCATTGTTCGTTTCTTTGTTGGTGCGACTCTACACTTTGCTGCAAAAAGCGTTGTTTTTGTATTTTTATACGAATTTTTAGCGCAGACATAGAAGCAACAGCCATATGCGCGAATAGAAGCGTCGCTGAATCCGTGTAATTGTATTTCAGTATAGTTGTCATCAAAGACAAAACGGGGTATAGAAATAGTGTTCAAGTTATGTAAGTCGTTTAAACAACTAATGAATGAGGTTTCTATGTTTGTGGGAACTGCGGTGTCCCAGTCATACTTTTGCAGCCACAAGTCTTGCAGTAAGACTCTTGGTATTATCATTAGGGGGCTGATTAACCCCATTGGGTCAAAAATCGACGCAGTAAGTGATAAAATTGCTCGTTTTGTGTATATTGAAAACTTCGGCTCTGAGTTGAAAGCAAAGAGAAACGTATCGTTTATTGGATCCCAGCTTATACCAAGTGCGCTCTGAGTTTGAAGTTTTTCCATGTTCATATATTTCGGTGTGGCTTCATCCGATAGAAATTGATTGTGGTTTGATTGTAGTTTTGCATTTTCCAATCCACCTTGGGATAAGATATGAGCGACTTCAATTTTAATATTATACAGTTCTTCTAAGGTGCTTGCACAAGTCAACATGTCGTCGACATAAAAATTGGTTCGAATTACTGCAGATGTGATACTTTGAATTTATCTGCTAGAAACTGCAGACTTCGTACGGCTAAAAATGGTGATGCCGACATGCCGTATGTTATAGTGTTCAGTTGGTAAACATTAAGTGGCTGATTTTCACTAGGCCTCCACAAGATTTGCTGAAAGGGCCTATCTGACTCATGTACTAGAAACATTCGATACATTTTAACGATGTCGCCTGTGAGAGCATATTTATGTAGACGAAAATGAAGAACTTGTAGAAATAATTCATCTTGTATAGTCGGTCCTACAAGAAGAATATCGTTCAGTGATTTTTGCGACGACGTCTTTACCGAAGCATCAAACACGACTCTGAGCTTCGTGCTTGTGCTGTTTGGGTGCATCACGCAATGGTGCGGTATAAAATAATTCGGAGAATCCATATTTGGATTTTTGATGAGAGACATATGCCCCATTTGTTCGTATTCAGCCATGAATTGTACGTACTACGTTTTTATATTTCTGTCTCGAGCTAAACGACGTTCCAGAAGATAAAATCTGTGTAAGGCTGTATTGTAAGAGGACCCTAGAGCTGAAAAATGTCCTTTAAAAGGCAACTTACCGATTATTCTACCGAAAGAATTAGTTTCGACAGTTGACAAGAAATGCGACTCGCACAATTGCTGCTCTGTTGTCCACATATTTGTCTTTTGATGTGCTTCTTCCATTTGCCATAAGAATTTTAGTTGCTCGTCAAGACCGATGTCTTGAGCAGTAGAAACCATACATTTTAACACAGTTGGCTTAAAGTCTGGCGTATAGCGACCCGTAACTATCCAACCTGCCTTGGTTTCTTGGAAAGTAGGCATGTTCATTCCAAGACTAATTTTTTCGCTACATAGTACCTCAAAAAAGTATTCTGTACCAAGTAGTAAATCGATCGGTTGTTGCTTGTAGAAAAATTCATCTGCCATGTCGATATGCGGTAGCTTCCATCCTCTAACGTCTATGTTTCCAGGTGGTAAATATCCGGAAATACGATTTGTCACCAAAAGATTTAAGGAATACTCGTGACAATTAAATCGGGATCGTATGGTAGCTGGTACTTCGTACTTTATGCTGGATGATGTGCCCCCAACACCAGAAACCCCTACTGATATTTTTTACGTGGTAAATTTAAAATGTTGGCAAATTTTTCGGTTATTAAATTCACCTGGGAACATGAATCTAAAAGTGCACGCCCTAATTTGTACCCCCCCGTACCATCCGAAATAAGAATAATGATTGTGGCAAGAATTACACTGCTTGATTCGTTCTTAACGTGAGTGTTAACGGCTGCTTGAGAAACTTTGGTAGTATTAGCAGTGGAACGGTTACTAGTCGTAGGCATATCGCGATGGAGCAATGTATGGTGGGCGATAGCACATGTTTTGCAACGATATTTTGACGGACAATTAGATAAGTTGTGTCCAATTGAAAGACAATTGATACAAGCACCAAGTTTTTTAACCGCATCGTATCTGTAAATGGAATCCATGGATTTGAAAGTTGGGCAGCTGCTGCTCCAATGATCTAGACTCTTGCAGAAAATACAATTCTTTTTTACTTGGGCCACAAACGAATATTTTTGCTGTTGACGACGTGATGTATTACGTTTACCGTACGATGTTGTTGTGATTGATTTATTAGTGGACGATGGTTGAGATTCAATTGATTCTAAAAATTGGCATCTACGTTCTAAAACTTTAGTTAATTCTTCCCATGTCGGTAAAGAACCGAAATCAATTGTTTCCTTCCATTTCATATCGGATTCTGAATCAACTTTAGTTGATATAAAATGGATTAACATTGCATTACATATATCCTTTTCATTCCCTAGTGATTTTAAGGAACTGTAAAAGGCTGAAGCATTGTCGACTAATGCGCGAAGTTGCATAGCGCATGGTGTTTTAACAGATGGCAATTCATAAATATTGGAAATATGCTCGAGAAATATTAAGGGCTTATTGTTGTAGCGTTCATCAAGCCGTTTAATTGCTTATTTGTAGTTTTCTGTGGTAACTTCAAAGGCACGTACTGTGTCAAGGGCTTGTCCCGACAAGCAATGCAACAAATGGTTGAATCGTTCTATGTCTGAGAGCGAAGTATCGTTATGTACCAATTGCTTAAAAATGGAAATAAAATTTTGGTAGCAGCATATTTGCCATCAAAATGTGGTAAATGTAATTTTGGCAACTTAGAATTATTGGACGCTGGAATGGCAAATGACGCTTCAGCATATCGTTTATAATTGTCGCCCATAAGACCAATTATTGTATCATTCACTAAATTCTTAATTCTAGTTATGTTTGCCTTTACAGACGAACGTTGTCTTTGAAGAGACTCTAAATCACTCATTTTAACGATTTAAAAGTAGAAATAGAAAAAACAACTACAACATAAACCTGTAATTGTTATAATGCGGTAGTTTAAGAAATTTGCTCTTGTTAATTTGTTTATGCTAACAGAATTATATGCAGCGGCAGCGGCAGCAGGTATAGGCAGAACTGAATTGTTGACTGCGAACGAAATACAGTAATTTGATCTTTCGTACAAATATTTAAAAACCGTTAAGCTTATTGTTGTTTTTTGTAATTTTAATCCGATTTTTTTTTCTTTTTGTTCTGTCTTGCCAAATTATTTTAGGTATAATATAATAATTGTGTATTCTTATGTTCCTATGTCGAATTTATTGTAATTGAACAAATGTTAAATACCTGTATAACGGGCTTATAGTGGTGCTTTGTTTAAGGCTCCAGTACTCCAGTCGGTTGGCTTATTGATAAAATTTCTTCCTTCTTGTTCCGGCTGGCGGCGATGAGTTTATTTGGAGTCTGTCTTGGCGTTATCTCTCGTGCGGATAACAAACGTTTCTCCTGGTACGATCGGTTTCTTTGATTTTGTTTTTTTTTTCTTTTGAAGGTCGTGCCGCACGTTGGGCGCCAGAATAATGTAGATCCTTGTGGCTACTTTTAAATAATTGTAATACTGGATGGCTCGATCTCTTCAATGAGTTTTTGCCAACTGTTTATTAAAAAATGTTTTACAGAGTTAAGTAAGGTTCGTTTTTATATGCTTACACTAAATGAATTAAAAGAAAATGACAAAATGATAACAAAGAGAAATAAAAGTAACAGTTGTAATTTTATGTACTATTTTTTAATTGAAAACGGACTAACTCAGAAATTAATAAAAATAGAATAATGAATTGAAGTGTGCTTCAACAGATATTATTTAAAACTCTAAAGTACTGTGTATATTTAATTACAATGAAGTTAGAAGTTGAGCAGTTGAAAAGAGAGCTGAATAAGTTGAATCTGCTAATAACGGACAATAAAACATAATTGAAGGAGAGATTAATTGATTAATTCAAGCGGCTGGAATAACGACTTAGACACATACGTACTCAATAAAAAAGAAGAGTTTGAGGAATGCACCCTAGCAGCAAACAATAACACGAACTTGAAATGTTTCAATGCTTACCGCTAAAATTACAAAAATGGAAAAATCTGTATAGTCAACAGTGCAATTTAAGAAAGTTCTAAAAGCAACAATGATAAAATTGACGCCACAAACGGTAAAATTAATTCAATACAAGAATGTTCTAAAACCAACAGTTTATCACTGACTAAATTCAGCAAAGCTTTAGGTTAACAAATCAGCCAGTTTGACGTAAATTGTCCGGCCTTGAGAGGAAAATCGAGAGAGCATTGCGTCTGAGCACGCCAACAAGATAAATACTTCGAGCTTTGAAGGTAGCGCACCTTGTAATCTGTTTAAGTTTCAATTTGAAACAGTTGCCAGTAGAAATGGATGGGCAATGAAGAAAAAACTCTAGAGTTGATTCTGGCCTTAAAGGGTACAGCACTCGAAAGCTTACCAGTTGTTGACTAACATCTATGTATTTGCTTATACATTTCAAAAATGCTTTTTATTTTTCTTAATACTTAATTTTAATGATTTGTAATATTTTACTATATGATCAGCTGATGCGGCAGATCTTATATTTTTTTCTTAGAATTTTTCAATCTCAATTTGTATTTATATATTTACTTAGAATAATTGTTTTGTATATGTCGCCATGAATACTTGTGTATTACTATGTTACATTTTAAGTTCTTTTGTACTTTTAATTTTTGCATTATAGTTTGTTAAAAACATAATTTACTTCACTTGGCTAGAGTTTGTAAACCGAACAAGAACTGCCTATTGCTGCTTTAAATAACAATACTTTTTTTTGTTAAAACAAGTAAACCGTTGTCTTTTGTTTATTTTGTAACTAAGAAAGATAAATTTGATTTAAAGATCAACAAATTTCTCATCCGAAGACCAGTAGATATCAGAAATAAATACAATGACAATGGTGGCCTTATAACGTAAGTACGGTGATGAGCATAAGAGAGAACTCTATAGAATGATGTTACGTGGGAGGCTGCAAAAGACAAACGAGACGCTGCAAGACTTTACCATGGAGATTGAATAATAAGGCACGATGTAGTAAAGGAGACAGTGGAACCACTAAGTAATGTATGATTGCGCACCACTACTGGAGATTCTATGGGAGAGCCGGGGTAGGGCTGACTATCGCAAACATCAGTGCCGATCACGTGTTTGTTGTCGCTGACATTGTGGGTAAAGTCATTATCAATATAGTTCACAGCATTAATCTGAACATGGGGCACCAAATAATGATCTTCCGTAATGTCGAGATATCCCTGGATGTGAAATACGAAAACAGAACCGCTGTAAGAAAGCTATTTGCCGTTGAACGGCTCAGGCGAAAACTATAGTGAGGGCACGTAGAGGCACATCGTGTGGATAACCGGTTGTGGGTGGTAGAACCAGAAAACGTAAAAAAAATCTATTTGCCGTTGAATGCCTTAGGCATAGTGGGGACACGTAAAGGCAAATCGTTTGGATACCCGGTTGTGGGTAGTAGAACCAGAAGACGTAAAAGATTATATCATAACCACTGAAGTCCTTGTGAAAAGCTGCGACGATGGGAGAGTCCCTGCGAGAATAATTAATATGTCCAGCAGCGAGAAGACCATTAACAGGAATTTTTAAAATCGGTCGATCTGAGCCATAGTTAATTGTTTGGCGATTTCAGTAAGTCCAAAATAACAGCTAGAAAACGAAATTTATTAGCAGTACAGGTGAATAAATGTGTGGCAGCACTGACGTCTTCAGATAGCAACAAAGCGAACGAGTTGCTGAGAAAACGTTCCATCGTCTTCGCCCTTAACATTAAAAGCCAAGTAGAACGGCAGTGGCAAAATACGAAATAAATACTGTCGTAGCGAGACCTATAAAACAAGCACCGAGGAGTGTTCCCCTTGCTAAGCGAGACGAGGTCAAAGAACTGGGCAATGACGTGAAGCGGAAAGGAGTCATGGAGCCATCTTCGAGTCCGTGAAGCTCACCGACAGTTTTTGTAAAGAAGAAAGACTGCAGCACCAGATTTTGCATAGACTACAGGAAACTCAAGACGTCACCAAAAAAGACATGTTATCCGAAACGAAATGGTTCTCTACCTTTGATTTGAAGAGTGATTACTGCAAGTAGTAATAACCCATAAGGCCAATGAGAAAACTGCCTTTAGCGCGGGCAAAGGTTTGTGGCAGTTCAATGTGTTGCAATTTGGGGTCTGTAAAACTCCCGCTACTTTTGCTCGTTTAATGGAAGGCGGGCTTAAGGGTCCGAATTGGAAGACGGATTGGTATATTTGGATGAATAATAGTGATGGAAAAGACTTTTGACGAACACCTCAGGGTGCAGGACCAAAAATAAGTGTGAAGAAATGCGCGTTGTTTCAAAAGAACATTAAATACTTGGAGCATCGTATAACAGCGGACTGTGTATCAACCAATGAAAATAAAATACTAGCAGTAAAAAACTGACCTCGGCCGTAGAATTCTGGGCCTTTGTACATACTACGTAATCAAGCAGTTTCATAACGGTGTCAGCGACGGTCATCTGGGTGTAACAAAAACTCTGGAAAATACACAGTAACAATTTTACTGGGTAGCCTGCCTACAATTAGCTAATTGCGAATAGTGCATTGTGGCCTACGGTCCAACAAGCAAACGCCGTGGTGGTAAACTGCAGCAGTACAACGCAGGAGCCCATTTTGAGCGGATAGCTATGAATATCGCAGACCCATTCCTGTCAGTAATAATGGAGAGCGGTATTTACTAGTGGTAATTGATTATTTTAATAAATGGAATAGAAGGTATCCCATTCCAAACCAAAAATTCAAAGCGGGATGCATTTGTGAAAAATTGGGGGTGTCGATGACTGTTTCAATTGAGCTGCATTCGGACCAAGAATGAAATTTCTAGTCGGCCTTATTAAAAGAGATGTGCGAAGTATATGGCATCAAAAAGACGAGAATGTCACCACTGCATTGACATTCTGATTTTATGGTAGAAAGATTTAAACAAAAGGATTGGAATGAGCATGTACCGAAGTTTCTACTGGCATGCCAATCAGCTGCCCACGATTCAACCTCACACAGACCAGCAAAAGTCGTCTTTAGGACAGAACCAAAACTGTCAACAGACCTATAATTTGGCGTCAATCCGAACCCTACGCACGATTATGAAAATGCCCTTTAGATACAAAAAGACTTGCACGAGCTTCATGAGCTTGTCCGCAATCACTTTAAAATGAAAGCCAGGTATGATTTAGCAGCAAACATGGAGGGATTTTCAGAGGGACTAATGGTGCTACTATGTAACCTACAGCGTAAAAAAATGCAACCCCACTCGGATGAACAATATAAGGTGAATGATGTGGTTTACGTATACAAAGATAACAAGGTCCGAGGTCCAAAATAAAAGTAGTTCGCCTGGAACGACTGGTCAAATATGGCCCTGATGATATTGAGCCTGTTCTGGGCGATAAGGCTTAGGTGGGCGGCAGTGTTACGAAGATAATTCGTTTAAGTTTTAAAAGCAAATAATTATCAGTAAGAAAGTAAACGAAATGACCTATTATGTGTTTTACAAATTGCGTAGTTCTCTCAGAAATCTTATACATAGAAGACAATAACAACATGCTTTTAAGAAATTTCTTAAAACAAAAACAAGTAACATACTCGTAGAATAAAAACAAAACGCACAGCCAAGAAGGCGCCTATACTGAACAATAATAACAGCAACAATTTGGGGTTATGTTATTTACATATTTTTTTGTAAAGAAATAAAAAAATATAATATAAACCAGTTTATTTTTTGAAATCGTTTGTTCTCTAATTAAGTTAATTTGTGCTAGACTTCTTTAAAAATAAACATTTAATGATATTTTCATAAAATATTTATTATTCAAAAAATATTTTAATTGCATTACTGTGAGGGAAAGCATATCCTTATGGCCATTTCACTACCGCTCATACAGCTTATCAATTGCATGTGCACGTTGCGTTTTTGTAAAATTCTTACAAATATTTTTTGTTTTTCCTTTAATTTTCAAATTACATCTGAATTGCTTTTAAAGTAAACCCAACGGCTTACTTAGGTTTCCATAGGGAGTGCTCTACGGGTGATTTGCCGGTTTTCCTGTCGGAAAAATGGTGCAACTCCATACTTCATTTTGGAGAAAGTAAGGTGGTGGCTCTAGATATTTCCAAGGCGTTTGATAAAGTGTGGCATAATGCAGTTAGTTAATTTGGTGTCGGTGATAATTTCTACAGATTTATATCGAGTTTTTTCATGAATCGCACTATATTAGTTGTTATAGATGGGATTTCATCCGACGAGTTCAAGATTAATTTAGGGATACCGCAAGGCTCCGTTTTTTCTCCTACTCTATTTCTTATATTTCTAAATGACTTTCTTTGTCAAACTTTCAACCCTATTTACTCTTTCGCAGATGACAGCACCATTTGTCATTCGCATTCATGTAGTAATAGACAGAACTAGTGAGTTCCAAAAGGCGGAACATGAATGGTACGCTCAATCACGATTTCGCAGCGGTCTCCGAATGGGGTCGTGCGAATAGTGTTAATTTTAATATCCGGAAGACGCAATGTTGCATATACCTGTTACTATGGGTGATATAGGTATTACGGAATCGGAAGCTCTTGATGTTCTTGGCATGAAAATTCAGCATGATGTTCCATGGACTCAACACATTTTTCAGGTTTCTAAAGAAGCTTTCAAGTGTTTTGGTTTTTTAAAACGGTGTCAGAAATACTTCACTCCATATGAACTTCGTACTATTTATACCACCTATATCCTTTCAAAGATGGAATACAACTCTCAAGTATGGGCCGGCGCCCCAAAATCTATTCTGAAGTTGCTCAATGGTGTACAAAAGAGTGGCAAAAGGCTCATTGGGGACGGTAGGGTCTCCAACGCTATTGATTGTCTATAGCATCGACGCAATGTAGGTTATATTTTACTGTTTGCTCATTACTAAAATGGTAAGTGCTCTAAGGAAATTAGGGAACTTGTACGTTTTTGCGTTTAAATAGATTTCCGTCACTTACAATGTATGGAAATTTAAATCGGCAAACACTACTCCCTCTTTCCTTCACCCCATAACCTAATTTTCTAGTTCTGTTACAATGCATTGCATCATCCCGTGAGTGCGAACGAAAAAAACAGGAAACCCTAATGTAGAAAGATTGAAAATAAAAAGTGCTTTTGTTTTACAAATGTTTACTGTATGTTTGTTTAGAAGTGTTTTTGAGTTTTTTTTTGTTTGCTGTGTTGCTCATTTAACCAATTTGGCTTTGATCTATATGAGCAGTAGTGAAATGCCTATATGAATATGCTTTCTTCCGCAGTAATACATTTCAAATATAATTTTTAATAATAAATATTATGAGAATATCATTTAATATTTGTTAAAGGAATCAAGCACAAAGTAACGTAAATTAAGTTATTAATTATAAAATAATCCTATATTAATATTTAAAACATAAATATGGCGATACAAATAATATAATAAGAGTAGGGTAAAACGATAAATTTTAATTAGTTCTAAATAACATTTGGTTATCTAAGAAATATATAATAGCCCAATTTTTTTAGCTCAAGAATACCTAATGAAATTTTAAGGAGTCCAAATAATAAGGAGGGAAGGTAAATCGTTAAAATATTTGACGCATTTTTTCTTTTATTCGCATTTGCTGTAGTTTTTAATTATATAAATAAAAAAACCATACTACCTTTTTGGAGAAAATTCTTAAAAAACGGTAGTTTTTACATTTTCCCAATTCAGAGGCTTGTAACTTATTAACGAAACATGCTATGAGAACCAAACATACCACGGTATTAAATTTAATAAAGAATGCAGCCAATATCTTAGAATATTAATCTGAACTTAAAAAAATACTAAGTCGGCCAAAAATTGCCTCTTTGCTAAATCGGGCCCTTTATGGACTGGGATGCTCTTGTGTCTAGCGTGAAGACCGTTGATCTATTGCTATTTACGTGTTGTATAGTGGAAATGGAGATTGTAGGGCCATCGGTTGTGGGAGATAGATCTTGTCTCTGTTGCGATTTGCAATTGTTTGCCCGTTTGCTGTCCCTTGGTGGCGAAGCAGATCTTGACCTTTTCTTTACAGATCTGTAGTTACGCTGAAAGTGCCCGATGGCAGTTAAAGCATTTAGCGCGAGAATTATTCCTTCCACTATCTGCTCAATCATCTCTTTTTTTACACAGTTTTTATCTCCGCATTTTTGCGTAGAAGCCCGAAAACGTCGCACCTTGTATACTTGCGACACTAAGCTGACTTTTACGATTTGCTGGACCAACGGCTACGAAATGGTATTCACAAAGGATTATTTCGGCATATTTAACATCTGGAGCCCGTATGCCATTCACAAATGCTTCAACCTTGAACTGATCCAGGAATTGATGATTATCTCCTGGGTAAATTAGATTCATCAAGCGTTTAATCTTCATGACGGTCTTGCAGCGGTTCGTTTGCCTTCTGCACCCTACCTCGTCGTCGTATATACTTCTGCAAATTCTTTCAACGATCTCTGCTTCTACATCCGTATAGGCCAGAATCAGCTCTATAACTTTTTTTCAATGTCCTCTCCATTCTTATCTGGCCACTGTATCGAACTGGAACTTAAAAACATTAAAACGTGCGCTACTGTAAAAGGTCGGTTTATTTATCTTGCTAGCAAGCACTGTGGGCTCAAGAGCTTTCTTGAATTGTTTCGATTTTGGTTCTTTAGAGTTTTAAATAAAATTATACCATTTATTTAGACGAGCTATTTGTTTTTATACACACAAAAATTCACGACGGTAACTTTTGTTAGTGATAATTTTAGTTTTATAGCAAAGCAATTATAGTATATCAATTACACATTACGCGTATTTTGTTATTGGAAAGTTACAATTACATTTACTTGTATTATGTAATTAATAAATTCCAATTACATGTTATTGTAATTAAAAAGTAATAATATTACTTTTAAATAATTATTTTAAAAAAAAAATTTAAGTACAAGGTTAATCAAAAATAGATAAATACTAATAATAATTATACCTAAATTAATAGTAAGTAAAAAAGTTCAGGATGGATGTTGCTCACCATACGCAAAATAAAATGATTATGTTTTCATGTAAGAAATATTTTCCTAAAGTTACAGAAGTGCTAGAAGTTCAAGTGACCGTTAATGTTTATAAGCTCAATTTTTTAATTTTTTGCTGGTCTTAATAACTATAGTAATATAATTCATATTGTGCAATCACAAGTAATGATTATTGCCTAAAGAAAATTACCAGTAATTTCAATTGAATCCTTTCAAATATATCTATTTGTAATATAAGTTAGATTTCGATTTCAGTTTTAGTATCCAAATAAGCTGCTAATGAGATATTTTTTATTTACTATTTTGCATAAAACTTAAAAGAAATTTTCATTTTTCTTTTAGCTATATCACCTTCAAGTTCAGTATCCACTAAGGCGTTGGCTGAAAGGTTTCTTTAGCAAAAACTATCTGGCACGCTTGCCAAATTTTATAGGAAGGAAAAGAGTAACATTGATAAAAATTTACATCAAGGCCAATTGAATGAAAATTTGTTGTCGCCTCTATCGAAAAGAACGGGTTCTTTAACTGACACAAAAATATTCATTGAAAAAGATGATGTCGACAAAATTAAATTATCTTCATCTGAAGTAGGATCGTTAAATATAGATACAGTTGAAGGCATAGTCTTTCACGACCATAATGTACATCATCCCGTAGCCTCAACGCTACCCATAAATTCTCCGCACTCGCCTTTACTAAAAGATCAATCCACTTATCATAATTTAAAAGAAACAAAACTATCTGCTAGATACATTAATAATGCAGATGTTTTTTACAATACAACAAAAACTAACGTACACAATTATCACAAGCTTAATATGGAAAGATCTAAGACAAATCCGAAGTCGACTTGTACCACCGTATCATCAAAGTTATTAAGTTGCTATGAGACAAATGAAATTGGTTTTTTAAAACGGCCCAACAATAAGGAAGAATTAGGTTTAGAAAGAGCAAAACGTCTGGTGCCTACACGCAATGCAGCTACAAGTCCGCACTTGGATATTCGAAAGGTAACAACGATGACAACACTTGCTGCATCTCCATCATTTAAAAATGGTTTGTGTGTCGAAGGAATTGATAGTAAGAGAAGTAATTTAAAGGCTTTTGATAAAAATATTATAACATTTTCGAACGAAAGAGACCATAAAACAAAATTAAAACTAAATAAATCGATTGCGGAAGCTAAACATCTGAAAATAATTCGATCCACTCGTTCAGTTTCTCCAATATCACCTATACGATCCCAACACGACGTGTTTGTACCAGATTCTAACCTTTTAAGCATAAATTTTTTTTGTTTGCCCAAAACAAATTCTCAAACTAAAACAAAATTTAACAAAATATGCCGTTCGGAACAGTCTTCTCCCAATATAACCGATGGAACAGAAACACGTTTTTCTTATACTAAATCAACAAATCAAAGTATTGGGTGCTTAACTGATCCTTGGTTAAAAAAGGCGTGTACCGACAATAAATCATCTTCTGTTATATTAACTGCTAAAGAAGACCAGGAATTGCATTCAATTTATACTAAGGCGGAGAATAGTAAAAATCCTTGGATTAAAAGGGTAGATGCAGATTGCATTTCGAAAACTTCAAGGAATGACTTATTGCGCCAAACTAAATCCTTTTCTGCATCGAAATGTGATATAAAGTCAATAATAACATCTCCTCCCCTTATACATGAATTCAATGCACTAAATTGTTTGAATGTAGAAAAAAACTCAACGTTAATAATAAAAGCTAAAAGTCAGTTACAATCAGCTCCAACATCACCTCGATCCTTAACATCAGCAGACAACTTTTCAAATTCATCTTATCTTGTTAACAATTACATCTCTGAATGTGTTATCGAAAAAACTACTACTCGTTCTTCAAGTTTTTCACCTGTGAGAATTAGGGAAAGCCATAACCCCTTCATCAATTGTAAACTGTATTTACTTAACTCACCACCGCCAATGACATCAGTAGCTACTGAGAATACAAAAGAACGAAACAAAAGCAGTTCCATTATGGATCGAGCAAATTATGACTTTTTGAACGTGTGTAATCCAAAATTTTTAAATGCAAGACACAGTTTTTCTTCTGTAACAGATCATAAACAGGAGGAAGAATTACAGCTTAATATAAGGCGACTTTCCGATCAAATCCCTCGAAAAGATTCAATTTGTTTGAATAGAATTAAAGCATTTTCAATTGATCGCAATATTAGAGAAAAGCAAAAAGATCAAATAAAGATATCAAAACCTCCAAATTACATTTGTAAAGAAATTCCTATAAATAGGGCAGACTTTTCTGAATATTTGGAGCAATTTAGATGCAGCGAAGCTAAACGAGCTACTATTGGCGAAGAAAAAAAATGCTTAACGAGGAAAAAAGTTCTTGCAGAAACTCTAAGCAACCGAGTGGTCGTTATAAAGAAGAAACAGCAATCATCAGATTACCCATTAGAGACCACATGCTAAGTTATTAAATTTTACAATTCCATATTATAAATGAAAGACATTTATATCAGCGTATGTGTGTCCATATGCTATTAGGGGGCTCTTTTGGAAAAACGTTATATTTTGTTAAAATATAATAGTAGTCACAATCTAACCATCCACTTTATCTTTTACGTTTTTAATTTTTTGCTTACTTAATAAGAAATATAGTAATAAGAATTACAATAATAAAATGCTTACGATGTACTTATTATTTAACTAAAAATGTCCATATAGGCGAAAGAAATCCTAGTTATAAAAACATCAGAAATTTACTGAATTACCTTCGATGCATACAAATACAAACATACTATACTAATTGAAACTATACTTATTAATTTAATTAAAGAAAAAATAAAATGATAGATAGTCTTTCAGTTGGAGATATTTCCTGTATGTAGCATGCATTACGTTAGTACTTCTATACATCCACCGTTTCTTTTCCGTTTGAGATTTTATCTAGGCTCTATAATTTTAAAATCCTTGTAAGACCTGTAAGAGAAATGTTTAAACAATTTCGATGCTAAATTGTTTCCTAAATAATTAGTAATTAAAACAATTAAACTGAATTCTGACTATAAAGTTGTCGTACGTAAATAATTTTTCATTTATTAGTTTGAAGTCAAATGTTAAATTATTCGCAAGGCACCGTGCAGCCACACTTCAAAACAATCCGTATGATTCCATAGCCTCATGTACTGGCGACGGGAAGAAATACATATGAAAAATTAATACATTTACACATTCGTGTAAAAAAATATTTTTGACAATTTATAAAGAAAAAAGGTTTTAGATGGAGTGTATATTTCGCCACACTAGTTTATTGATTTTTAATAGTAAGCTATTTCTCGTTTTCTATTTACTTAAATTTGGGGGTAAAATAGATAATGTTTGCAATGTACTGCCTAAGGTAGATAGATTGGAAGAATTAAAAAAATGTTGCGTCTATTTTTCTGGGTTTGCTTAATGTACAATGAGCAACCACATCATTTGTAAATAATAAAATAATGAATGACATAAAACCTGACTCATTTGTTTTATACTTCAAAAGTACAATAATATTTAATTAAAATGTTATAAAAGTGAGAACATTTGCAAAAAAAACTATACCCTTTAAGAGATATGTGGGTGCTAAAATTAATTCCCAAGAATCTGTCTATTAGGATTCGTTCTTTTCCAGAGATAAAACTTAATTTTTGTTAAGGATTTAATTATTTTTCACCCGCAAATAAAGCCACAACCTATATCGATTTCATTCAATTTAAGACTGTTTGGAAATAAATAGCGTTAAAACAATATAGCATGAGTAATAAAGTTTACTAGTATTTAAGCATGCTAAATATAAACAAAGTTTTGCTGCATGTGGATTCTGGACCAAGAGGCCGTTAAAATTCCCAAAAAAAAAATATATTTATTACAAGCAGATGTGTAATAAAATACATAAATATAAAATTTGTATCACTATCACCCCTTAATAATGAAAGTCTCATGCAATCAGATAGTCTAGTTTAGTTTTAAGATTTTTGTATCTAGTTCTTAAGTAATAATTTTTAAATAAATCTTCAGTGTTTTAAAAACACTCGATATGCTGAATTTATTTTTTTTGCTTAAAATAATAAACCACTTACAAAGGAACCCTTGAAATAGGGAAATTAGTTATATGAATTTAGTGCCGTCAACATCGCAACCCGTAGCGAAATTGAAAGTGCTTCGAAACATATTTCTGCTTCTGTTATGTCTTCGGAATTGAGTAGTCTTAATCTGCCAACTAAACTAAATACTTAAAGATGTTATTTTTCCTTGAATTATGTTTGCGCATATAACATTCATTCCGCACGTTACAGATAAATTAATTGAAATGAAAAATGCTGCACTCCTAGCGTTCCTACAATTCATACAAAAATTATTATATATTGGAAAATGTAAAAGTTTATGTTGATTGCTTTAAGAACAGCTGTGAAAGTTCATGATCCAACATAGATCTATGATACCGGCACATAAAGACGGAAATTGAGTAGCAGATGCTCTGAAATTTGCTTTGATATGACAGGTTTGGTGTTTCTAATAGGATAGCATTAACAGCATCTCGCGTATTATGCTCCCTCAGAAATCCGTATATCTAGCCCAACAATTCTAATAATGTTGATGAGCCACTGCCGGTTGTCGCTAGAGAAAATATTGATGCTCTAAACCCCAAGAAAACTCCTGGTATTGACCGAATCACTAACAAAATAATTTTGGAATTGCCTCGAGTAGAGAAAAGAATAATGATTTTTATATTTAACGCTGCTTTACGTATTGAGCATTTTCCCACACAGTGGAAAACTGCAACAGGTGGTGATGATTCTAAAACCAGGTAAAGATCCTACAAAACTAGAAGCTTTTATAAATAAAAGCTTACTGCCTACGATGTCGAAACAGTTCGAAAAGCTACTATTGGCAATACTTACTCCAATATTAAGTGCCAAGGACGTATTCCAAACCATCAATTTGGCTTTAGAAGGCACCACAACACGATTGAGCAAACACATAGGATCGTTAACACAATCAGACAAACATTCGAAGAAAAAAAATATTGTTTTGCTCTATTTATCGACGTTTCCAAACCATTTGATAAGGTGTGGCATGAGAGTCTAATTAATAAGATAAAGCTAAACCTACCTAT
Organism: Trichopoda pennipes; assembly: GCA_030448955.1. Lineage (NCBI taxonomy): Eukaryota > Metazoa > Arthropoda > Insecta > Diptera > Tachinidae > Trichopoda > Trichopoda pennipes. The sequence continues at coordinate 3,153,323 of JASKUP010000004.1, read as the reverse complement.
TAATATTCACAATTTATTGGAAAGTTATATATCTGATCGAAAAATCGTCATAAAGGAGGGAGACTTCTTAAGCGCACCATATTTAATTCAATCGGGCGTTCCACAAGGCAGTATTATGGGGTCAATTTTATACCTAATATATATCACAGATATGCCTGCAAGTAAAAATACTCATACGTCTACATTTGCCGATGATGCAGCTTTTCTATGCTCTCAGAAAAGTTTTCAACAAGCCTCTTGATATCTAGAAGATCACATTGATAAATTGGAGAACTGGTTAAAAATGTGGATAATTAAAGTTAATGCGCAAAAGTGTACATATATAACTTATACATTGCGCAAGGAATCCTTCTTGATTAAAACAATCAAGAAATACCTCAACACGCAAAGGTAAAATATCTCGGTATCTATTTGGACCGGCGTTTAACTTGGAAGTTCCACATAGATTCAAAAGTGGTTCAAATGAATTTAAAATCATGGTACGTAAAAAACGTTCCCTTGGTTAAAGATGACTGCATAAAACATACAACAAGGTATATAGAAAAACATGCTCCACATCCAAACACTCTAGCCCGCAACATTCTAGATCGCCGTGGCCATTCCCGGCTGAAGAGAAGGAACACTCTTACTATTTGATGAGAGCAAATAGCAGCAGTCAAACTTTTTAGTCTAGCGTTGTTTGGACTTAACAAAATATATTGTAGTATAAGATTTGAACACTTATTTTTAGTTAGCAGTAAATAAATAATAGCAACGTTCCGTTCTTTTCTTTCTGTTTCTTTTATTACGGAGTTATTATTTTATTTTTTTTACGTTAATAATAAAATAAAGTGCAAATAAGGAAAATGTAAGCTTTGTGCATTCTTTATCTGAAACTGAATGAAATGGATATAGATCGTGACTAAGTAACCCATCCTCCTAGTTTCTAAGGCTAATCATGATTGAGTGGAAGCTTCCGTAATACTACAAATTTCATCGAACCAATTTTTTATGTCTATATAAAATGCATTCCCATAATGGTACGTTCAGCAATCGGCCACAGAAACCGATTGTCAAAAAATATCTTGTAAGTATATAGAATCGTTAAAGCGTAAAGGACCAACTATAATATGCATAATCTGGCTTAAGCTAATGTCAAAAGTTGGACGAAAAGTCTGTCAAATGTTTAAACGAATCATTGAAGACTTTTACGTGGCTATATTGTACTTACATGAATGTGGAAGTTATTATGCACAGTTGTACATTTATTTTATTCGTACTTTTACAAAAAAATAATTTCGTTCTAAATAAATGAAATTTGTTAGCAAAAAGGCGTTTAATAATCACATTTTGTATACTTAATACTATCCTTATATAAATTGCCGTTATAATAAAACGCGTCTCTTTTGTCATATAAGCTATTTTTTCTCTGTACATTTTCTATTAACTTCAGATAAAATATTTTATGCCCTCCATTGAAATTTGTTTACAATGTATCTATAACACAATGCAAAACAGCTGTTTCCGTACGGAATGTGCGATCAGTTTCGTACTCTGCTTAAGCAATTGACATTTGACGAAACTTGAAAAGTTTTGTTAAGTACATTATAGTTCGCCACATATGATTATTAGGTATTTGCACAGTTGTTTAAGTTGGCTTAAGCCTGCATATGCATATTATAGTTGGGCCTTAACAAAAACGTAAATCGATGCATCTCTTTTATAATTTAGCATAGAAAACACACGCCGCAGACTCTAAAACAGACACAATGTGCTGTGGTAAGTTCGCTAAGCGGTAAAGGTTAAAAGTTATCTTGATTCAGAAAAATCAGATACACATAATAAAATTGTAATACTATAACATATCTAAATAAGAGGTGTCATAACCGAATAAATCATCAAAGTTATTAAGTTGCTATGAGACAAATGAAATTGGTTTTTTAAAACGGCCCAACAATAAGGAAGAATTAGGTTTAGAAAGAGCAAAACGTCTGGTGCCTACACGCAATGCAGCTACAAGTCCGCACTTGGATATTCGAAAGGTAACAACGATGACAACACTTGCTGCATCTCCATCATTTAAAAATGGTTTGTGTGTCGAAGGAATTGATAGTAAGAGAAGTAATTTAAAGGCTTTTGATAAAAATATTATAACATTTTCGAACGAAAGAGACCATAAAACAAAATTAAAACTAAATAAATCGATTGCGGAAGCTAAACATCTGAAAATAATTCGATCCACTCGTTCAGTTTCTCCAATATCACCTATACGATCCCAACACGACGTGTTTGTACCAGATTCTAACCTTTTAAGCATAAATTTTTTTTGTTTGCCCAAAACAAATTCTCAAACTAAAACAAAATTTAACAAAATATGCCGTTCGGAACAGTCTTCTCCCAATATAACCGATGGAACAGAAACACGTTTTTCTTATACTAAATCAACAAATCAAAGTATTGGGTGCTTAACTGATCCTTGGTTAAAAAAGGCGTGTACCGACAATAAATCATCTTCTGTTATATTAACTGCTAAAGAAGACCAGGAATTGCATTCAATTTATACTAAGGCGGAGAATAGTAAAAATCCTTGGATTAAAAGGGTAGATGCAGATTGCATTTCGAAAACTTCAAGGAATGACTTATTGCGCCAAACTAAATCCTTTTCTGCATCGAAATGTGATATAAAGTCAATAATAACATCTCCTCCCCTTATACATGAATTCAATGCACTAAATTGTTTGAATGTAGAAAAAAACTCAACGTTAATAATAAAAGCTAAAAGTCAGTTACAATCAGCTCCAACATCACCTCGATCCTTAACATCAGCAGACAACTTTTCAAATTCATCTTATCTTGTTAACAATTACATCTCTGAATGTGTTATCGAAAAAACTACTACTCGTTCTTCAAGTTTTTCACCTGTGAGAATTAGGGAAAGCCATAACCCCTTCATCAATTGTAAACTGTATTTACTTAACTCACCACCGCCAATGACATCAGTAGCTACTGAGAATACAAAAGAACGAAACAAAAGCAGTTCCATTATGGATCGAGCAAATTATGACTTTTTGAACGTGTGTAATCCAAAATTTTTGAATGCAAGACACAGTTTTTCTTCTGTAACAGATCATAAACAGGAGGAAGAATTACAGCTTAATATAAGGCGACTTTCCGATCAAATCCCTCGAAAAGATTCAATTTGTTTGAATAGAATTAAAGCATTTTCAATTGATCGCAATATTAGAGAAAAGCAAAAAGATCAAATAAAGATATCAAAACCTCCAAATTACATTTGTAAAGAAATTCCTATAAATAGGGCAGACTTTTCTGAATATTTGGAGCAATTTAGATGCAGCGAAGCTAAACGAGCTACTATTGGCGAAGAAAAAAAATGCTTAACGAGGAAAAAAGTTCTTGCAGAAACTCTAAGCAACCGAGTGGTCGTTATAAAGAAGAAACAGCAATCATCAGATTACCCATTAGAGACCACATGCTAAGTTATTAAATTTTACAATTCCATATTATAAATGAAAGACATTTATATCAGCGTATGTGTGTCCATATGCTATTAGGGGGCTCTTTTGGAAAAACGTTATATTTTGTTAAAATATAATAGTAGTCACAATCTAACCATCCACTTTATCTTTTACGTTTTTAATTTTTTGCTTACTTAATAAGAAATATAGTAATAAGAATTACAATAATAAAATGCTTACGATGTACTTATTATTTAACTAAAAATGTCCATATAGGCGAAAGAAATCCTAGTTATAAAAACATCAGAAATTTACTGAATTACCTTCGATGCATACAAATACAAACATACTATACTAATTGAAACTATACTTATTAATTTAATTAAAGAAAAAATAAAATGATAGATAGTCTTTCAGTTGGAGATATTTCCTGTATGTAGCATGCATTACGTTAGTACTTCTATACATCCACCGTTTCTTTTCCGTTTGAGATTTTATCTAGGCTCTATAATTTTAAAATCCTTGTAAGACCTGTAAGAGAAATGTTTAAACAATTTCGATGCTAAATTGTTTCCTAAATAATTAGTAATTAAAACAATTAAACTGAATTCTGACTATAAAGTTGTCGTACGTAAATAATTTTTCATTTATTAGTTTGAAGTCAAATGTTAAATTATTCGCAAGGCACCGTGCAGCCACACTTCAAAACAATCCGTATGATTCCATAGCCTCATGTACTGGCGACGGGAAGAAATACATATGAAAAATTAATACATTTACACATTCGTGTAAAAAAATATTTTTGACAATTTATAAAGAAAAAAGGTTTTAGATGGAGTGTATATTTCGCCACACTAGTTTATTGATTTTTAATAGTAAGCTATTTCTCGTTTTCTATTTACTTAAATTTGGGGGTAAAATAGATAATGTTTGCAATGTACTGCCTAAGGTAGATAGATTGGAAGAATTAAAAAAATGTTGCGTCTATTTTTCTGGGTTTGCTTAATGTACAATGAGCAACCACATCATTTGTAAATAATAAAATAATGAATGACATAAAACCTGACTCATTTGTTTTATACTTCAAAAGTACAATAATATTTAATTAAAATGTTATAAAAGTGAGAACATTTGCAAAAAAAACTATACCCTTTAAGAGATATGTGGGTGCTAAAATTAATTCCCAAGAATCTGTCTATTAGGATTCGTTCTTTTCCAGAGATAAAACTTAATTTTTGTTAAGGATTTAATTATTTTTCACCCGCAAATAAAGCCACAACCTATATCGATTTCATTCAATTTAAGACTGTTTGGAAATAAATAGCGTTAAAACAATATAGCATGAGTAATAAAGTTTACTAGTATTTAAGCATGCTAAATATAAACAAAGTTTTCCTGCATGTGGATTCTGGACCAAGAGGCCGTTAAAATTCCCAAAAAAAAAATATATTTATTACAAGCAGATGTGTAATAAAATACATAAATATAAAATTTGTATCACTATCACCCCTTAATAATGAAAGTCTCATGCAATCAGATAGTCTAGTTTAGTTTTAAGATTTTTGTATCTAGTTCTTAAGTAATAATTTTTAAATAAATCTTCAGTGTTTTAAAAACACTCGATATGCTGAATTTATTTTTTTTGCTTAAAATAATAAACCACTTACAAAGGAACCCTTGAAATAGGGAAATTAGTTATATGAATTTAGTGCCGTCAACATCGCAACCCGTAGCGAAATTGAAAGTGCTTCGAAACATATTTCTGCTTCTGTTATGTCTTCGGAATTGAGTAGTCTTAATCTGCCAACTAAACTAAATACTTAAAGATGTTATTTTTCCTTGAATTATGTTTGCGCATATAACATTCATTCCGCACGTTACAGATAAATTAATTGAAATGAAAAATGCTGCACTCCTAGCGTTCCTACAATTCATACAAAAATTATTATATATTGGAAAATGTAAAAGTTTATGTTGATTGCTTTAAGAACAGCTGTGAAAGTTCATGATCCAACATAGATCTATGATACCGGCACATAAAGACGGAAATTGAGTAGCAGATGCTCTGAAATTTGCTTTGATATGACAGGTTTGGTGTTTCTAATAGGATAGCATTAACAGCATCTCGCGTATTATGCTCCCTCAGAAATCCGTATATCTAGCCCAACAATTCTAATAATGTTGATGAGCCACTGCCGGTTGTCGCTAGAGAAAATATTGATGCTCTAAACCCCAAGAAAACTCCTGGTATTGACCGAATCACTAACAAAATAATTTTGGAATTGCCTCGAGTAGAGAAAAGAATAATGATTTTTATATTTAACGCTGCTTTACGTATTGAGCATTTTCCCACACAGTGGAAAACTGCAACAGGTGGTGATGATTCTAAAACCAGGTAAAGATCCTACAAAACTAGAAGCTTTTATAAATAAAAGCTTACTGCCTACGATGTCGAAACAGTTCGAAAAGCTACTATTGGCAATACTTACTCCAATATTAAGTGCCAAGGACGTATTCCAAACCATCAATTTGGCTTTAGAAGGCACCACAACACGATTGAGCAAACACATAGGATCGTTAACACAATCAGACAAACATTCGAAGAAAAAAAATATTGTTTTGCTCTATTTATCGACGTTTCCAAACCATTTGATAAGGTGTGGCATGAGAGTCTAATTAATAAGATAAAGCTAAACCTACCTATTAATATTCACAATTTATTGGAAAGTTATATATCTGATCGAAAAATCGTCATAAAGGAGGGAGACTTCTTAAGCGCACCATATTTAATTCAATCGGGCGTTCCACAAGGCAGTATTATGGGGTCAATTTTATACCTAATATATATCACAGATATGCCTGCAAGTAAAAATACTCATACGTCTACATTTGCCGATGATGCAGCTTTTCTATGCTCTCAGAAAAGTTTTCAACAAGCCTCTTGATATCTAGAAGATCACATTGATAAATTGGAGAACTGGTTAAAAATGTGGATAATTAAAGTTAATGCGCAAAAGTGTACATATATAACTTATACATTGCGCAAGGAATCCTTCTTGATTAAAACAATCAAGAAATACCTCAACACGCAAAGGTAAAATATCTCGGTATCTATTTGGACCGGCGTTTAACTTGGAAGTTCCACATAGATTCAAAAGTGGTTCAAATGAATTTAAAATCATGGTACGTAAAAAACGTTCCCTTGGTTAAAGATGACTGCATAAAACATACAACAAGGTATATAGAAAAACATGCTCCACATCCAAACACTCTAGCCCGCAACATTCTAGATCGCCGTGGCCATTCCCGGCTGAAGAGAAGGAACACTCTTACTATTTGATGAGAGCAAATAGCAGCAGTCAAACTTTTTAGTCTAGCGTTGTTTGGACTTAACAAAATATATTGTAGTATAAGATTTGAACACTTATTTTTAGTTAGCAGTAAATAAATAATAGCAACGAGAAGTTAAAAAAAAAATAAATCATTTTATTGGCAACGTTGTCTGACGGTGAAAGGAAAATACGCGACTTAGCTTAAAAATTTTCGACTATTGCAACTGAAAAGAGCTTTTAAATAACGCTACCATAAATTTCAGTTGCACGGATTATACGGTCAATCATATTCTAATCACCACTTATTCTAAACATTCGTTTTGAATATCTAGAACCATATCTATAATACAATGATCATCTGCTACTTGAATTAAAAATTTCGTTACTTATATAAGGAACGGAAAGACGCATTTAATTTCTGTCTAAACGAATCGGAAGGACGGCAACCTTAGAGAGAGACTTAACAGCAAGAAAAACTTTCAAAAATAATTTCTTTTCGATAGTTTTCAGTCCGTTCTTTTCTTTCTGTTTCTTTTATTACGGAGTTATTATTTTATTTTTTTTACGTTAATAATAAAATAAAGTGCAAATAAGGAAAATGTAAGCTTTGTGCATTCTTTATCTGAAACTGAATGAAATGGATATAGATCGTGACTAAGTAACCCATCCTCCTAGTTTCTAAGGCTAATCATGATTGAGTGGAAGCTTCCGTAATACTACAAATTTCATCGAACCAATTTTTTATGTCTATATAAAATGCATTCCCATAATGGTACGTTCAGCAATCGGCCACAGAAACCGATTGTCAAAAAATATCTTGTAAGTATATAGAATCGTTAAAGCGTAAAGGACCAACTATAATATGCATAATCTGGCTTAAGCTAATGTCAAAAGTTGGACGAAAAGTCTGTCAAATGTTTAAACGAATCATTGAAGACTTTTACGTGGCTATATTGTACTTACATGAATGTGGAAGTTATTATGCACAGTTGTACATTTATTTTATTCGTACTTTTACAAAAAAATAATTTCGTTCTAAATAAATGAAATTTGTTAGCAAAAAGGCGTTTAATAATCACATTTTGTATACTTAATACTATCCTTATATAAATTGCCGTTATAATAAAACGCGTCTCTTTTGTCATATAAGCTATTTTTTCTCTGTACATTTTCTATTAACTTCAGATAAAATATTTTATGCCCTCCATTGAAATTTGTTTACAATGTATCTATAACACAATGCAAAACAGCTGTTTCCGTACGGAATGTGCGATCAGTTTCGTACTCTGCTTAAGCAATTGACATTTGACGAAACTTGAAAAGTTTTGTTAAGTACATTATAGTTCGCCACATATGATTATTAGGTATTTGCACAGTTGTTTAAGTTGGCTTAAGCCTGCATATGCATATTATAGTTGGGCCTTAACAAAAACGTAAATCGATGCATCTCTTTTATAATTTAGCATAGAAAACACACGCCGCAGACTCTAAAACAGACACAATGTGCTGTGGTAAGTTCGCTAAGCGGTAAAGGTTAAAAGTTATCTTGATTCAGAAAAATCAGATACACATAATAAAATTGTAATACTATAACATATCTAAATAAGAGGTGTCATAACCGAATAAATCATCAAAGTTATTAAGTTGCTATGAGACAAATGAAATTGGTTTTTTAAAACGGCCCAATAATAAGGAAGAATTAGGTTTAGAAAGAGCAAAACGTCTGGTGCCTACACGCAATGCAGCTACAAGTCCGCACTTGGATATTCGAAAGGTAACAACGATGACAACACTTGCTGCATCTCCATCATTTAAAAATGGTTTGTGTGTCGAAGGAATTGATAGTAAGAGAAGTAATTTAAAGGCTTTTGATAAAAATATTATAACATTTTCGAACGAAAGAGACCATAAAACAAAATTAAAACTAAATAAATCGATTGCGGAAGCTAAACATCTGAAAATAATTCGATCCACTCGTTCAGTTTCTCCAATATCACCTATACGATCCCAACACGACGTGTTTGTACCAGATTCTAACCTTTTAAGCATAAATTTTTTTTGTTTGCCCAAAACAAATTCTCAAACTAAAACAAAATTTAACAAAATATGCCGTTCGGAACAGTCTTCTCCCAATATAACCGATGGAACAGAAACACGTTTTTCTTATACTAAATCAACAAATCAAAGTATTGGGTGCTTAACTGATCCTTGGTTAAAAAAGGCGTGTACCGACAATAAATCATCTTCTGTTATATTAACTGCTAAAGAAGACCAGGAATTGCATTCAATTTATACTAAGGCGGAGAATAGTAAAAATCCTTGGATTAAAAGGGTAGATGCAGATTGCATTTCGAAAACTTCAAGGAATGACTTATTGCGCCAAACTAAATCCTTTTCTGCATCGAAATGTGATATAAAGTCAATAATAACATCTCCTCCCCTTATACATGAATTCAATGCACTAAATTGTTTGAATGTAGAAAAAAACTCAACGTTAATAATAAAAGCTAAAAGTCAGTTACAATCAGCTCCAACATCACCTCGATCCTTAACATCAGCAGACAACTTTTCAAATTCATCTTATCTTGTTAACAATTACATCTCTGAATGTGTTATCGAAAAAACTACTACTCGTTCTTCAAGTTTTTCACCTGTGAGAATTAGGGAAAGCCATAACCCCTTCATCAATTGTAAACTGTATTTACTTAACTCACCACCGCCAATGACATCAGTAGCTACTGAGAATACAAAAGAACGAAACAAAAGCAGTTCCATTATGGATCGAGCAAATTATGACTTTTTGAACGTGTGTAATCCAAAATTTTTGAATGCAAGACACAGTTTTTCTTCTGTAACAGATCATAAACAGGAGGAAGAATTACAGCTTAATATAAGGCGACTTTCCGATCAAATCCCTCGAAAAGATTCAATTTGTTTGAATAGAATTAAAGCATTTTCAATTGATCGCAATATTAGAGAAAAGCAAAAAGATCAAATAAAGATATCAAAACCTCCAAATTACATTTGTAAAGAAATTCCTATAAATAGGGCAGACTTTTCTGAATATTTGGAGCAATTTAGATGCAGCGAAGCTAAACGAGCTACTATTGGCGAAGAAAAAAAATGCTTAACGAGGAAAAAAGTTCTTGCAGAAACTCTAAGCAACCGAGTGGTCGTTATAAAGAAGAAACAGCAATCATCAGATTACCCATTAGAGACCACATGCTAAGTTATTAAATTTTACAATTCCATATTATAAATGAAAGACATTTATATCAGCGTATGTGTGTCCATATGCTATTAGGGGGCTCTTTTGGAAAAACGTTATATTTTGTTAAAATATAATAGTAGTCACAATCTAACCATCCACTTTATCTTTTACGTTTTTAATTTTTTGCTTACTTAATAAGAAATATAGTAATAAGAATTACAATAATAAAATGCTTACGATGTACTTATTATTTAACTAAAAATGTCCATATAGGCGAAAGAAATCCTAGTTATAAAAACATCAGAAATTTACTGAATTACCTTCGATGCATACAAATACAAACATACTATACTAATTGAAACTATACTTATTAATTTAATTAAAGAAAAAATAAAATGATAGATAGTCTTTCAGTTGGAGATATTTCCTGTATGTAGCATGCATTACGTTAGTACTTCTATACATCCACCGTTTCTTTTCCGTTTGAGATTTTATCTAGGCTCTATAATTTTAAAATCCTTGTAAGACCTGTAAGAGAAATGTTTAAACAATTTCGATGCTAAATTGTTTCCTAAATAATTAGTAATTAAAACAATTAAACTAAATTCTGACTATAAAGTTGTAGTACGTAAATAATTTTTCATTTATTAGTTTGAAGTCAAATGTTAAATTATTCGCAAGGCACCGTGCAGCCACACTTCAAAACAATCCGTATGATTCCATAGCCTCATGTACTGGCGACGGGAAGAAATACATATGAAAAATTAATACATTTACACATTCGTGTAAAAAAATATTTTTGACAATTTATAAAGAAAAAAGGTTTTAGATGGAGTGTATATTTCGCCACACTAGTTTATTGATTTTTAATAGTAAGCTATTTCTCGTTTTCTATTTACTTAAATTTGGGGGTAAAATAGATAATGTTTGCAATGTACTGCCTAAGGTAGATAGATTGGAAGAATTAAAAAAATGTTGCGTCTATTTTTCTGGGTTTGCTTAATGTACAATGAGCAACCACATCATTTGTAAATAATAAAATAATGAATGACATAAAACCTGACTCATTTGTTTTATACTTCAAAAGTACAATAATATTTAATTAAAATGTTATAAAAGTGAGAACATTTGCAAAAAAAACTATACCCTTTAAGAGATATGTGGGTGCTAAAATTAATTCCCAAGAATCTGTCTATTAGGATTCGTTCTTTTCCAGAGATAAAACTTAATTTTTGTTAAGGATTTAATTATTTTTCACCCGCAAATAAAGCCACAACCTATATCGATTTCATTCAATTTAAGACTGTTTGGAAATAAATAGCGTTAAAACAATATAGCATGAGTAATAAAGTTTACTAGTATTTAAGCATGCTAAATATAAACAAAGTTTTGCTGCATGTGGATTCTGGACCAAGAGGCCGTTAAAATTCCCAAAAAAAAAATATATTTATTACAAGCAGATGTGTAATAAAATACATAAATATAAAATTTGTATCACTATCACCCCTTAATAATGAAAGTCTCATGCAATCAGATAGTCTAGTTTAGTTTTAAGATTTTTGTATCTAGTTCTTAAGTAATAATTTTTAAATAAATCTTCAGTGTTTTAAAAACACTCGATATGCTGAATTTATTTTTTTTGCTTAAAATAATAAACCACTTACAAAGGAACCCTTGAAATAGGGAAATTAGTTATATGAATTTAGTGCCGTCAACATCGCAACCCGTAGCGAAATTGAAAGTGCTTCGAAACATATTTCTGCTTCTGTTATGTCTTCGGAATTGAGTAGTCTTAATCTGCCAACTAAACTAAATACTTAAAGATGTTATTTTTCCTTGAATTATGTTTGCGCATATAACATTCATTCCGCACGTTACAGATAAATTAATTGAAATGAAAAATGCTGCACTCCTAGCGTTCCTACAATTCATACAAAAATTATTATATATTGGAAAATGTAAAAGTTTATGTTGATTGCTTTAAGAACAGCTGTGAAAGTTCATGATCCAACATAGATCTATGATACCGGCACATAAAGACGGAAATTGAGTAGCAGATGCTCTGAAATTTGCTTTGATATGACAGGTTTGGTGTTTCTAATAGGATAGCATTAACAGCATCTCGCGTATTATGCTCCCTCAGAAATCCGTATATCTAGCCCAACAATTCTAATAATGTTGATGAGCCACTGCCGGTTGTCGCTAGAGAAAATATTGATGCTCTAAACCCCAAGAAAACTCCTGGTATTGACCGAATCACTAACAAAATAATTTTGGAATTGCCTCGAGTAGAGAAAAGAATAATGATTTTTATATTTAACGCTGCTTTACGTATTGAGCATTTTCCCACACAGTGGAAAACTGCAACAGGTGGTGATGATTCTAAAACCAGGTAAAGATCCTACAAAACTAGAAGCTTTTATAAATAAAAGCTTACTGCCTACGATGTCGAAACAGTTCGAAAAGCTACTATTGGCAATACTTACTCCAATATTAAGTGCCAAGGACGTATTCCAAACCATCAATTTGGCTTTAGAAGGCACCACAACACGATTGAGCAAACACATAGGATCGTTAACACAATCAGACAAACATTCGAAGAAAAAAAATATTGTTTTGCTCTATTTATCGACGTTTCCAAACCATTTGATAAGGTGTGGCATGAGAGTCTAATTAATAAGATAAAGCTAAACCTACCTATTAATATTCACAATTTATTGGAAAGTTATATATCTGATCGAAAAATCGTCATAAAGGAGGGAGACTTCTTAAGCGCACCATATTTAATTCAATCGGGCGTTCCACAAGGCAGTATTATGGGGTCAATTTTATACCTAATATATATCACAGATATGCCTGCAAGTAAAAATACTCATACGTCTACATTTGCCGATGATGCAGCTTTTCTATGCTCTCAGAAAAGTTTTCAACAAGCCTCTTGATATCTAGAAGATCACATTGATAAATTGGAGAACTGGTTAAAAATGTGGATAATTAAAGTTAATGCGCAAAAGTGTACATATATAACTTATACATTGCGCAAGGAATCCTTCTTGATTAAAACAATCAAGAAATACCTCAACACGCAAAGGTAAAATATCTCGGTATCTATTTGGACCGGCGTTTAACTTGGAAGTTCCACATAGATTCAAAAGTGGTTCAAATGAATTTAAAATCATGGTACGTAAAAAACGTTCCCTTGGTTAAAGATGACTGCATAAAACATACAACAAGGTATATAGAAAAACATGCTCCACATCCAAACACTCTAGCCCGCAACATTCTAGATCGCCGTGGCCATTCCCGGCTGAAGAGAAGGAACACTCTTACTATTTGATGAGAGCAAATAGCAGCAGTCAAACTTTTTAGTCTAGCGTTGTTTGGACTTAACAAAATATATTGTAGTATAAGATTTGAACACTTATTTTTAGTTAGCAGTAAATAAATAATAGCAACGAGAAGTTAAAAAAAAAATAAATCATTTTATTGGCAACGTTGTCTGACGGTGAAAGGAAAATACGCGACTTAGCTTAAAAATTTTCGACTATTGCAACTGAAAAGAGCTTTTAAATAACGCTACCATAAATTTCAGTTGCACGGATTATACGGTCAATCATATTCTAATCACCACTTATTCTAAACATTCGTTTTGAATATCTAGAACCATATCTATAATACAATGATCATCTGCTACTTGAATTAAAAATTTCGTTACTTATATAAGGAACGGAAAGACGCATTTAATTTCTGTCTAAACGAATCGGAAGGACGGCAACCTTAGAGAGAGACTTAACAGCAAGAAAAACTTTCAAAAATAATTTCTTTTCGATAGTTTTCAGTCCGTTCTTTTCTTTCTGTTTCTTTTATTACGGAGTTATTATTTTATTTTTTTTACGTTAATAATAAAATAAAGTGCAAATAAGGAAAATGTAAGCTTTGTGCATTCTTTATCTGAAACTGAATGAAATGGATATAGATCGTGACTAAGTAACCCATCCTCCTAGTTTCTAAGGCTAATCATGATTGAGTGGAAGCTTCCGTAATACTACAAATTTCATCGAACCAATTTTTTATGTCTATATAAAATGCATTCCCATAATGGTACGTTCAGCAATCGGCCACAGAAACCGATTGTCAAAAAATATCTTGTAAGTATATAGAATCGTTAAAGCGTAAAGGACCAACTATAATATGCATAATCTGGCTTAAGCTAATGTCAAAAGTTGGACGAAAAGTCTGTCAAATGTTTAAACGAATCATTGAAGACTTTTACGTGGCTATATTGTACTTACATGAATGTGGAAGTTATTATGCACAGTTGTACATTTATTTTATTCGTACTTTTACAAAAAAATAATTTCGTTCTAAATAAATGAAATTTGTTAGCAAAAAGGCGTTTAATAATCACATTTTGTATACTTAATACTATCCTTATATAAATTGCCGTTATAATAAAACGCGTCTCTTTTGTCATATAAGCTATTTTTTCTCTGTACATTTTCTATTAACTTCAGATAAAATATTTTATGCCCTCCATTGAAATTTGTTTACAATGTATCTATAACACAATGCAAAACAGCTGTTTCCGTACGGAATGTGCGATCAGTTTCGTACTCTGCTTAAGCAATTGACATTTGACGAAACTTGAAAAGTTTTGTTAAGTACATTATAGTTCGCCACATATGATTATTAGGTATTTGCACAGTTGTTTAAGTTGGCTTAAGCCTGCATATGCATATTATAGTTGGGCCTTAACAAAAACGTAAATCGATGCATCTCTTTTATAATTTAGCATAGAAAACACACGCCGCAGACTCTAAAACAGACACAATGTGCTGTGGTAAGTTCGCTAAGCGGTAAAGGTTAAATGTTATCTTGATTCAGAAAAATCAGATACACATAATAAAATTGTAATACTATAACATATCTAAATAAGAGGTGTCATAACCGAATAAAAACAGGGCAACGTTGAGTGCTCGTTTGTAAGAGCTTTCAGTGCTCATACTTTTAAAACTATAAATTGACTGTTTTAAAATTAATGTTAATATTTGATTTAACAGTAGCATCAAGGGAGAACGTAAATATTTACATTATACGAAAATGGTAAACATAATAAGTTTGGTCATGGATATAATTAATCTTTGATTTATCACAGACAGTTACTAATCTATGTTAACCCATTTGGACCCAAACAAAAACTACCGCGATAAAATCCAAAACTGTTTTATTTTATTAAATTCAATATAAATAAACAAAAAAATAAGAAGAAAATAAAAATGGTGTTGGAGGAAGTAAAGGGGTGTAACTAAATTGGCACAATGGATACTCATGTGTGAAATTTTGAAAAATAACATTATCAATGCAGAGAGTTTTTTACATTTTTGGCAACTACGGGCTTCTGTTGTGGCAAAAAATACATCGAACGCAGCTTCTCAGATACGTTGTAATTGCGGTCTAGTCGTAACCCTTCAATGCGTGATGACGATGGGCGAGCAGAGTATTTTTGTCCACTTGCCTAAGATAAAACCCAGCTATATTTCTTCGAAATAGTAATTGATCCATTCCATCCTCTCTAGAAATTACATGCAGTCAGTCGCCACGCATTTGATATACCCATATCAGGTATGTAGGTGAATCGACTGATCCATCTCATCGACTCCTCCCATGGCTTTGTTGTAGTTTTGAAATAAATATGGAATTGTCATTTCAATCTCCTGATTTTTTTCTGAATTCCATCTTTTCACAGTTACTACAGGATCATAGTAATTGTAATTTGTTGCCATTGTGCAAATACAGTTGTCCTTCCAGCGGACCAGTAATATCTCTTTTTTTTTGTTGAACCTGTAGTCAAACTCGGCTCTGGATTTTTTCATCATCTCCTTTACAGTAGGTAATAGATATTTTTGTGTGTGGTGTTACGTATAGTTCCAGTGGCACGATATCCCAAGTTCCGTAAGTCCCGGAGAAGGTTACAACTCGTGAAAAAGTTGTCGAAAAATATTTTGTGATTTGCAGGATTTGTGCCTAATTTGTTTAAGAGCATTTTTACAACTTTGGTACCGTATGGCTCATTCGAATTCTCTCTTGATTTACCGCAGTATATATCAAAGCAATAACAGTATCAGGCTTTCCCCGAATAATTTGCTTTGCAGAATGATGTCCGAAATATTTTACCGTCGATTGATATATTTTCATGAAAAACGTTCCATTGGAATATATATTTTCTAACTTTAAATAATTTGTTGGTGGTGCATTCAGAGCCATTGTTGTCAACAAGATGCAAATTTCTGTTTATTTCTTGAAATCCACTTCTCAACATAGCTCCTGAAACAGCTTTAACTCCAATGTCCTCATCCGGATAACCGGATAGCATTAGTATCCCGTAGTGAGACTGAAATTGTGTCCATTATTTTGACTTGCATACACCAGACTGAAATTGACTATCATATCTAGGACTTCATCGTCAAAATCTTTCAAATATTTGAAAGGGAGTCAGATCTTTTGAAGCTTCTTTTATACGGATTTCATTCTGTAATCTATCTTCAGATTCTTCATAATTTTTTGAATAAATTGGGTCACATTTTCGCCAAGCTGGAACGTTTATCGCAGGCTTCTTTCGTGTAGTACCAATAATTTCAGGTCCTGAAGAGTTCATACTTGTTATTTTTCAATGTATAATTCTAATACATATTTATCCCACTTGTGCAATATTTCAAGTGCTGTAAAATCATACAAATTTATTTTATTATATCTAAAAGACTTTTAAATCTTTTCTTATTCATGAAACATATTAAAAAATAATTTATTTATGACAATGCTAATAATAGTCTGGAAACCATATACATCACCAAAGGATAATTTACAGTCAAATTGAAGAGATTTTTTCTACAAAATCGTGTAATGCAATAAAATTTTTTGGTATTATATTTGAGCTTTCAGCTAAACAATAACGTAAAAACTAAATGAATAATGTCAACAGATTTCTTAAATGTCATTAATAATCAAGAGTTCCCAATTTGGCATAGCGGGCGCAATGGGTTAAATATAATTTCAGTCTTTACACATTTAGCAACTAATATTTTATGAAATTATTAGAAAAATAAATCGCCGCGTATATAAATTGAATTTCCAAATGAATCACATATCACTAATAAAAAAGATCAGTATAAAAAAACAATAAAAAGCGACAAATTGAAAAAATTTTTTGTTTTACATACATACAAACCTAGTGCTTAAAATTAATTACTAAAAAATATAATAATTTATTGTAGATTCTATCTCTTTTTGAATATTAGGGAGATTTTATTTCAACAATATAACTTAAAAAACTAACGGAATAAAACACCAGGGTTTTAAAATAAGAACTATATTTAAAATGCATTAAAATATGCAAAACTTAAAACAATAAATATTTAATTATTATTTTTCAGATAATTTAAACTAAAAAAGTATAGAAGTTCGTTACATTATATTAATTGTCGAATAACGCTAAATCTAAGAATTTCGCCTGAATGGAATAAACTGTAGACTATAACAGAATGTATTGCCTATAATCTGGTGTATAGTTTATATTTGTTAAGTATTTTTGTTTTTTTTAGCAAAAAAAAATTTCAGAAATCTCCTATACTATATTAGGGGTTACAGCACAAAGTCTGATAGTATTACCTAGATGAAAGCAACTGTGGATTGAAACTGCAAATATCGCCGCTTATGTTTGTTGAATCAATTTTTAAAAAACGAAATTATGATTTTTTAAATAGAAAACAAATTCCAACTCTATTATTTTTAAATTTTAATGATTTTTTATAACGAAAGCAAATTTATCGGTCGAAAATTATAATGCTAAAATTATTCTCAACTATTATAAAAAAAATGGCAGAAAGTAATAATAGTCTGCTTTTTTTCAAAAAAAGAAACAGAAAACCGATTTTAGTTTTTAAAATGTTATTTAAATATTAAAAAAAAACAAAATTTCTCAAACCATAACACTAGATTTTAAATTTTTTACCTCCTTAAGAAAAAAAATCAGTGTTCACAATTACATTTTATTTTTAATGAATAGTTTATAGGTGTCATGATTTTTTTTATTATTAATTAATAAAGCAATTAATTGTAATTAAGTATAAAAAACAGAGATAAAATTTATTGATAAAATATTTTCTTGTCGTCAAAGCATATTTCATGGTTTATATCGTTGACTCCGTTGTATTTTTCTATGAAGTCCGTAATAATTTCATTTTGTATTAAAAAATTTGTAATCAATCGCTTATTTCTAATAAAATGATAAAGATATTTGCTTACCTCATACGAAAGAGTGCCGAAATTTAAAATAATTTACCGTCATCTTTTTTATAGTCTGAAACCACAAGTATCAAAAACTTTTCAAAATTATTGCGATGAATGAATTTAAATTTACCTCTACGTTTGCGATAGGTCTTTTAATCCTATAGTTTTTAGTGTAACTTTATTTGGCAGGTATTTTCCTTCTTTTTTTAACTTCTTCAGAGTAAAGATTAATTAAATTTGTTTGTCAACAAAATATATACTTAAGTGATCTGCATTTAAACTACACCAATGACAACTTTTAAAATCCATAACCACTCAGACGGCATTGGTAAACAAAGTAATGGCAAAAAGATAAAATACTCTCGAAAATGTATTGTGTGCGAAAAGTATTTAGGAAAAATTCAATAGTTTCACCAGTAAAACTCTTCTATACTGCGTTTATAAGCATACAATGGTGGTGCATCTTTTCCATAATTTCTGCGTACATAAAATAATGAGCATTTAAATTTTATTATTATCTAAAAAAGAGCTTATCACAGTTTTGCACAATGCATTAATTTATTTAAAAGTTATTGAAAATTAGAATGGCATACGGGATCCAGATGTTAAATATGCAGTTTGTGTTGGCCTTACAATATCTATTTCCACTATACAACAAAAAAACAGCAACCTTACTACTACCAAGCTGATCAATGGAAAGAAGAATTTATTCACCATAGACACAGGAGCGTCCTAGGCAGTAATTAGGCCCGATTTAATTAAAGAAAACTTTATAATAGCTCATGGTATTTATAGGCGCATGGAGTAACAAGTAATGATCCGCCGCAATGTCTAAATATCCCTTTTTGTTTGATTTGAGAGCAGGACCGCAGAAACTATTTGCCGTTAAACGCCAGAATTTACCACCTCGTGCGGAAACTATACTATGGACACGTGTGAAGGCAGATTGTATGTATAACCGGTTGTGGTAGAAACAAAATATCTAAAAAGACGATATTGTGGTGTGATGATGTCAAAGGAAAGGGCAATTATATTATTCTTCCCTAAAACCCTTTATATATTTTAAGCAGCTGAAGGGTATCAGCTTGAGAGCAGGCGTTCGTAAGAACAACCCAATATGAAGACTTTTGAAGGAAACAAAGGCAGTTGTTGCCAGTTTGAGTTTCTATTTCAAATCTTATTTTATGAGTGACATGCAGCCCTTTTTACATCAAATTTACATTTTCTACTTAACCCTTCTAACTTGTTATAACTTATTGCTAACACATATTCGTCTCACTTCAATAACATGCAATATTGATTCATGTGACGAATCAAATGCATGATAAATAAAAATGCTCTAATAAATATGACACCTAAAAGTGTGCCGCTCAATTTGTGTCATAGATCAATTGCATTTGAGTCGGCACATGTTGTACTTTGGTAAGTGGTTGTTTGTGTTATAGTGCAGTACACATATTGTGGTACACTACAATATTATAGCAGCTTCCAAAATAAACGCGGTAATAAAGCAGTTCCATAATGGTCCCACTAGTGTTCATTTTGGCACAACAAAAATTCTGGAAAAGATAAAGCACCGCCTTTACACAATCTGTAAAGGCGGTGTCTTTACACAATCTGTAAAGGCGGTGTCCAACAAAAAAAAATCGTGGCAAGCTTCAGTAAGAAACGCAGTTACCCCATTTGAGCAGATAGTTATTAATATCGCAGGCCCATTCCCTGCCGTGATTCTGTAAAGCGATATGTACTGTTCGTAATTGATTATTTAAACAAATGGTTTGAAGTGTATGTCACTCCAAACCAAAAATGCAAAACGTCAACATATATTGCCAATTCGGCAATTTTTCTTTTCAATATTTCGCTTTCCTTTGGAAAGCTTCTTCCTGAAATTTTTTTCTGAAGAAGCTTTCCAAAGGAAAGCGAAATATTGAAAAGAAAAAATATATAAAAAAAGATCTTAAAAAAGATATTTATTAAAGATAAAAAAGATCGTTTAAAAAACTATAAAAATTATCAAAACAAAAACTTGAAGAACAACAAGTATTAAACAATTTTTGCAGCAAAAAGTAATTTTATTTCTTAAATTTTTATTAATACATGATAAATGAAGTGAAAATGTGATTTTAATTGGTTTCATTAGTAAAGTAAAACATATAAAAGTAAATATATTATGAAACGTGCAGTGTTTTATGAACGCAAAAATGGTGCACTGTGACGGAAATACATTAGGTTTGTTCCCGTACTCTACTTTGGGAGCCCGCGGGTTCCCAAATTTACCCAAAAGCGTTCCCGTACACAAAGTTTGGGCTAGTGAGAGAGAATTTGAGAGAATAATATTCTTCTTCTTTCTGCCCAAAACAGCCCGCACTTTTTCTTCGGGCTGTTTTGGTAAGATTGTAAAACAATCAGCTGTTGCATAACATAAACAATAAAAATTATCAGCTAACAAGAGTTAAATTGTAATATTTTATTAAAAAATGTTGAAAAATGTAAGTTAATCCTTGAATTTTTTATTTATGTATGCCTGTACATATAAATCTATGTATAAAAAACATAGTAACGATATATAGATTATATATACATGCATAGATAACTACATATGTACATATTTCCATGAGCATTTTATAAACATATCTTTCTTTAAAGTCCGGTAATTGTAGCGAAATAGTAGGTGACAATGATTTGGAAGTTGTGGTTGCGGAGCTAATAGACTCTTCCAGTGATTCGGAAGATGATGATATTCTTGAAATTTTAAACCACTCCTTTGATGACGAAGAATTTCTGATGCTTGACTCATTTTTACAAGCTTTTAAAGGCGAAAAGAGGAACAGCATTCCAAATTACTTGGATGCTATTGTCCCTTCGTATACAGAACAAGAATTTCGAAACCATTTTAGAATATCAAAAAACTTATACTTAAGTCTGTCGGAGAGATTTGCTGAAAGTGATGCTTATAATAACCTTAGACCTGACAAACGCATGTCGGCCAAAACATATTTGGCAGTTTTTTTGTGGTTTGCAGGTCACGAAGCATGTAGTTACCGTGACTTGTCTGATCGTTTCAATTTGTCAATATCGTCTGTGAGTAGAATTATAGCCAGAACCACTATGTTCATCAGCAGTTTAAGCTTAGATGTAATAAAACTACCCGATGAAGCAAAAAAGTTCGAATCAGCTACTTATTTTACGAATAAATGTGGATTTTCTAAAGTAATAGGTAAGAAAATAAAGGAAAATATTTAAACATTAAAAAAATTATTGCAATTTCTGCTTATTATTTTCATATTTTTGCCATTCTGCAGGTTGTATTGATGGGACTCATATAGTTATTGACCCTCCATCTAAATGTAAGGATGACTACATTGACCGAAAAGGTAATGTAACTTTAGAAATGCAGGGAGTTTGTAGCGAAAATAAAAAATTCATCAATATTTTCGTTGGATTTCCGGGCTCATCTCACGATAGCTGGGTTTTTAAGAACTCTCCTTTGTGTCAAAACTTAGAAACGTTTTGCGGAGGTAAATAAAGACATTTTTTAGGATTTAAAAAAATAAACATATTTTGTATGGCAGATTACTACCTGTTGGCAGATTCCGCCTATCCTTGCTCCCAACATATAGTGACGCCCTATAAAGACAATGGGCATTTAATATGAAATTAAGTTCTGGCCGCGTATGTATTGAACATACCTTTGGTATATTGAAGCAAAGATTTAGGCAACTGTACTATTGCAAATTGCGAGGGATGAAAAAGTTATGTCATTTCATAAGAGCTTGTTGCGTCTTGCATAATATTGCAAACGAAGACGATTTGATGTTTGAAGAAGAAAATAGAGAAGAGATAGAAATTTTGGATACTGAACGATCTACAGAGACGCCTAGTGGAAATGCAATAAGAGACAAAATTTCTAGGGAACTACAATTAAATGCAATTTAAAATTGTATTTGGTTTTACTTAAAATTATAAAAAACTATTAATAAAAATCTTTTTAAATTCAATAAAGTGAAAAAATTCAATAAAGTAAAAAAAATTAATAATTCATTTTTTATTTATTTGACATTAAAAACTAAACAAAAATAAAACTTAAATTAGAAGGCACTTGAAAAATATAATAAATAAAATTGCGTTACTTTTTTTTTCTACTAGCATTTCCAGTAGTTGGAGTTTCCACTTGGATATTTCCTCCCTCTTTTGAGCCCTCTTTTCAAGAAACTCCAACACTTTGGAGTGGAAGTTTTTTCTCTCCTCTACCATCTCCCCCATTTTTGCCATCAGTTTGCCGCGTGCACTTAATTTTGAAGTCTTCCCAGCAAGCTGGCTTGGACTTTCCAAATTATCTGCAATACAATAAAAAAAAATGTAGGTTGTAAACAAAGATGTACAAATTTTATATAATAATAGGAAAACTTTACCTCTAACCGAGTGGTCTGTATCCGAGTTGTCGTCGATAGGCCCCGAACTATGTGAGCATCCTGCCACATCAGCACTATCTAAAACGTATTCAGGATTAATTCCTTTTTTTCCTTTTAAAATTTTATCTAGCTCGCTGAAAAGATAAGAAGATTAAAAAAATGGAAAAAACACTATATGCGTTGTGTACTAACGTTTCATAACAACAGGTTTGCCTGTTTCTACCAGTTTGTCTGTTGTGCAAAACCGTCTTTTTATAGTTACGCTCCAGTCCCCTAAATTTGTTTTCTATTTGTACAGGAGTGTAACTATAACCCTCTTTTTCCATTCTTTGCGAAATTAGTTTATACATTCGCCCCTTCGTTTTGACTAAAACACTTTTCCCCAGTTTTGGCCTTAACTCTTCTACTAGCGCTAACATCAGTTTTGTTGGTGCGTCGTGCCAATTAAGTTTGTTCTCTGAAATAAGTTTTCATGTCAGTTAAATTTCAGGGTAATATCTTCCTGTAAAATATAGAGTTTTTTTAACTAACCATTTGGGCTGTCTGTAATTGGAACAAAAATATCTTCTTGCCAGGCATTTTCCTTTTCAGTTTGCTCCGGTACATCTAAGGAAAATTTACAAATTAAATAATTGTTTAAACGATTTTAAAAATTTAACGCTTACCGTCGTGCCAATTAAGTTTGTTCTCTGAAATAAGTTTTCATGTCAGTTAAATTTCAGGGTAATATCTTCCTGTAAAATATAGAGTTTTTTTAACTAACCATTTGGGCTGTCTGTAATTGGAACAAAAATATCTTCTTGCCAGGCATTTTCCTTTTCAGTTTGCTCCGGTACATCTAAGGAAAATTTACAAATTAAATAATTGTTTAAACGATTTTAAAAATTTAACGCTTACCACATTCTAAAGGCTTACCACTTTCTGAATGCGCTGTCTGGGTAAATGTGACTTGGCTATAAGAGCAGCCTTGCTCCGCTAAAACGTCGTGAGTCACTTGTAGCATATAGTCCTTATCTGCAGAATATGAAAAAGAAATGAATCTCTCCTGGTAATTTATTTATATTACTTACCATTTTTTACTCGGTTGTAGGTGCCTGGTGAACAGCTTATCGTTAAATTTTCGTTTTCCATTTCCAAATTTTTATTACCAGTTAGTTCTTTACATTAAATTGTTTACCTTGAAATGTCAAAAGTTTTGACATTTTATTTTGGGCTAAAAATTTGGTTTTTAGTGTTCCCGTACTTTTAAACATTTTAGTCTCTAATTGAGAGTATTTTTTCATTACTCTCATTTGCCCGAACTTTACCCAAAAAGTACGGGAACACAGCTATTGTGTGTTAACAAACAATATAAAAGAAATATTAGAAAAAAGCTTGTATTTATCTGGTGAAATATTCTTAAATATTGCCCAGTGTACAATTTGTTTGTTCTTGTCGCTGATCTTAAGAAATCTAATCGT
This sequence comes from Trichopoda pennipes, assembly GCA_030448955.1. Classification (NCBI taxonomy): domain Eukaryota; kingdom Metazoa; phylum Arthropoda; class Insecta; order Diptera; family Tachinidae; genus Trichopoda; species Trichopoda pennipes. The sequence goes on along the minus strand of JASKUP010000004.1, from coordinate 3,129,167 downwards.
TTATATTTAAAATTTGAGTTTGTCTTTTAATAAGTGTGGTCGAATCAACAATATCTCCTGGAGATAAATCACAGAAAAAACCTAAACCACTAAAAGTCAAAAATGGTCCGAGAAACGAGAACGTTTTTGACTTGGACCTTTTAAATAAGGAACCATCGGCCAAAGAAATTCTCATCAATAGTAATTAATATTATGAAAATACTGGCACTCGCCGCTTCAATGGAACTGTAATGGGATTTGTGACACCAGTAGGTAGTTTGGGAAATAAAAATTTTTAACTATTGATTATTTGCTAAAATTTTTCAGTGGAATTCTCATGGTTATGAAGTAGCAAAAACATTTGGCAATAAGTTTGATATTATAACGCCGATATGGTTTCAGATTGTAAAACAATCTGATAACTATAAAGTAAATGGCTTCCACGATATTGATGCCAGATGAATGAAAGAGGTAAGAACCAATGGAAGCAATGACCAGAGATCTATTCAATGTAAGTTTTTGAGTTATATTGATTCAGCCATCTATTAAAGTAATATAATTTCAGTTCTTCCTCGATTTTTATTTGAACACTTTAGCGACAATGACTTTACTCTTTTACTATCGTCTGAACAAGAGATTACGAAACATCACAAATTTGACGGAATTCTGCTCAAATACTGGCTTCAGCTTGGCAGTCGAGTTGCCAATAAATTCTTACAAAAACTTGCAATTTCGATAAGTAAGGCCTTAGCTAAAGATAATTTGAAACTTATTTTGGTTATACCACCTTATCGTCCTCAATTATTAAATATGTTCAATGAATATCATATGGATAAATTATATAAGCATGTCTATGCCTTCTCATTAATGACGTACGATTATTCAACGATTCAGCTTCCTGGCGCCAATGCTCCTCTTCATTGGATTAAACAATCTATTGAGCATATAGCTCCCGATAATACAAGTGATGTGATAGAAAAACGTCAAAAGATTCTTATGGGTCTAAACATGTATGGCAATGACTATACACCTGATGGCGGCGGGCCAATTGTTGCCAGTCAATATTTAGATCTCCTTTGCCATGTTAAAAAACGTTTATCATATGATGAAAATGACGTGGAGAACTATTTCGAAATAAGGTAATATTTTTTTTGTACTTAAATATTGCTCATTTAAGTTTATTTTTTGCAGGACAAATACTGGTCGCCATTATGTTTTTTATCTACCCTTTACTCTTGAAATTAGCGTATTAAACTAGCACTAGAGATGAATGTAGGTTTATCAATATGGGAACTTGGGCAGGAATTAGACTACTTTTATCACCTTTTTTAACACTGCTTATTATGTATTTAGAGTTGCTCGTAATAAAAAAAATTGTTTGCAGTAAAAATGTCTTCATTAAACGATTACATTAAAAAGATTTAATTTAGCAGTTTAGTCAATATTTTTATTTAATATTTTTTTATAAAAATAATAAAGAGTAAATGTAAATAAACAGCGACTTTTTGCAACCTGGCAACGTTCCTTCTATGGATCGAAAATTAAAAAAAGAAACTTGATTTAATGCTTAAATAACGATAAAATGAAAAGCTAAAAAGATGCATTACTGCGATCTAAGATTTTTTTTCGACCTTATCTGGTCTAGATCCATCATGTTCTGTTTGTAACAGTACCACCTCAAGTAGGATGTGGTTCTTCACCACGCATGATAGTCTTTGGCAAGGAGAAGCTTTTATTTGCGCTACACTTTCCCCTGGATTATCGCGTTAAATATTTAATTTATTTTTTACGATTTTAAATCCTTGGTACCAAATGTTTAAGGTCACATATACAACCAAAGAACTGAAAACATATTACATAAATACAAAAATTGAAATTATAAATTGTAAAACATATCAGTAAAAAAAATAGCAAAACAATTCAACAAAAAAATTAGGAATTTAGCAATAACAAAATAAAATAACAATTCACCAATAATTCAATCGTAACAAAATTAAAATGAAAAATAAAAATGAAAAAATAAAAAAATGAAATAACAATTTGCAAATATGGATGAAGGGAAATGAAAGATAATAATGAAAAAATAAAAAATTAAATAACAATTAAGCGATAAGAATTCAATCAATTTGATAGTAAAAATGAAAATAATAATAATGAAAAAATAAAAAAATGAAATAACAATTTACAAATATGGATGAAGGGAAATGAAAGATAATAATAAAAAAATAAAAAATTAAATAACAATTAAGCAATAAGAATTCAATCAATTTGATAGTAAAAATAATAATAATGAAAAAATAAAGAAACGAAATAACAATTTACAAATATGGGAATTTAGCAATAACTGCAATAAAATAAAATAACAATTCACCAATAATTCAATCGTAAAAAAGTTAAAACGAAAAATAATAATAAAAAATGAAATAACTAAGTAATTTTATTATTCGTTCTTGATTCCTTTAAATAAATATTTCATGATATTCTCACGAAATATTTATTACAAAAAATTTTTATTAAAATATAAACGTTTTATGATATTCTCATAAAACATTTATTTCAATAAAAATAAAAAATATTTGAAATGTAATACTGCGGGGGAGAGCATATCCATATTGCAATTTCACTTTCGCTCACAAAGCTCATCAGTGAATTTTACCCCAATATTGTATAGAAAAACCTAAAAGTCTTATATCTAAAGCCAAACTGATTCCATGAGAATTTTCCATAAAATCAACATAGCATAGACAGCAAGACTCAAAAACACTTCTATACAAACACAGCAAAACATTTCAAAACAACAAAAAACATTGCTTATTTTCAATCATTTCTACATAAGGGTTGCCATTGGAAACCATTCATATGTAATTTGAAAATTCAGAAAATAAAAAATATTTGTAAATAATTTTACAAAACTTCTAAGAAAGCAACGGGCACATGCAATGGAAATAAGTAATTTATTCATCGGAATCATTTTCAATCTAAGTAATTTTATTATTCGTGCTTGATTCCTTTAAATAAATATTTCATGATATTCTCACGAAATATTTATTACAAAAAATTTTTATTAAAAAATAAACGTTTTATGCTATTCTCATAAAACATTTATTTCAATAAAAATAAAAAATATTTGAAATGTATTACTGCGGGGGAGAGCATATCCATATTGCAATTTCACTTTCGCTCACAAAGCTCATCAGTGAATTTTACCCCAATATTGTATAGAAAAACCTAAAAGTCTTATATCTAAAGCCAAACTGATTCCATGAGAATTTTCCATAAAATCAACATAGCATAGACAGCAAGACTCAAAAACACTTCTATAAAAACACAGCAAAACATTTCAAAACAACAAAAAACATTGTTTATTTTCAATCATTTCTACATAAGGGTTGCCATTGGAAACCATTCATATGTAATTTGAAAATTCAGAAAATAAAAAATATTTGTAAATAATTTTACAAAATTTCTAAGAAAGCAACGGGCACATGCAATGGAAATAAGTAATTTATTCATCGGAATCATTTTCAATCTAAGTAATTTTATTATTCGTGCTTGATTTCTTTAAATAAATATTTCATGATATTCTCACGAAATATTTATTACAAAAAATTTTTATTAAAAAATAAACGTTTTATGATATTCTCATAAAACATTTATTTCAATAAAAATAAAAAATATTTGAAATGTATTACTGCGGGGGAGAGCATATCCATATTGCAATTTCACTTTCGCTCACAAAGCTCATCAGTGAATTTTACCCCAATATTGTATAGAAAAACCTAAAAGTCTTATATCTAAAGCCAAACTGATTCCATGAGAATTTTCCATAAAATCAACATAGCATAGACAGCAAGACTCAAAAACACTTCTATACAAACACAGCAAAACATTTAAAAACAACAAAAAACATTGTTTATTTTCAATCATTTCTACATAAAATAAATAAAAATAATAATAATAATAAATAATTTTACAAAATTTCTAAGAAAGCAACGGGCACATGCAATGGAAATAAGTAATTTATTCATCGGAATCATTTTCAATCTAAGTAATTTTATTATTCGTGCTTGATTCCTTTAAGAAGTGTTTTTGAGTCTTGCTGTCTATGCTATGTTGATTTTATGGAAAATTCTCATGGAATCAGTTTGGCTTTAGATATAAGACTTTTAGGTTTTTCAATCAATATTGGGGTAAAATTCACTGATGAGCTTTGTGAGCGAAAGTGAAATTGTAATATGGATATGCTCTCCCCTGCAGTAATACATTTCAAATATTTTTTATATTTATTGAAATAAAGGTTTTATGAGAATATCATAAAAAGTTTATTTTTTAATAAAAATTTTTTGTAATGAATATTTCGTGAGAATATCATGAAATATTTATTTAAAGGAATCAAGCACGAATTATAAAATTACTTAGATTGAAAATGATTCCGATGAATAAATTACTTAAAATGAAATAACAATTTACAAATATGGATGAAGGGAGATGAAAGATAATAATGAAAAAATAAAAAATTAAATAACAATTAAGCAATCAATTTGATAGTAAAAATGAAAATAATAATAATGAAAAAATAAAAAAATGAAATAACAATTTGCAAATAAGGATTCAATTGTAGCAACATTGTGGTATTAAAATGAGAAATAATAATAATGAATAAATAATAATGTAATGAAAAATAAAATAATATAACGATGTAACAAATTAAATCTAGAACACTGTAATTGGGGTCATAGATAGGCTTATCGATTATTTATTAATAACACGAAGGTATTTTATTTTAAAATTAGGTTCTTTTAATTTAGCATTAAAAAAGCGAATAGTAAAGTATATCCTAATTCTCACAAATAAATGCAATAAATCTTCGTGTTTCAGATTATTGCAACACAGAAATGGTTTTATTTTGACTAATTCGTCAAAAATAATTTTATGAATACCTATTCGATGGCAATACATATTAAAAATAGCCTCAAATTTGTCTTCTAACAATAGCTGGTAGTCTACGAATGCTTGCGGTGGTTCGACCAGGTTGCAATTACTGGATTGTTTTTCAAAAGTAAAAAGAAATTCATCTGAAATGGGTTTACCATTGAAATAGGGTAGTGGTAGTTTACATTTGTGAATTTTGTATATTTTTAAGCAAAAATATCCACACACGTAAACAAATGCACTTTTGCCTAAAAATTCTTGTGCATCAAAAGAAGGTGATTCCTTACTCGTTGTTAGTATATATATATATATATATATATATATATATATATATATATATATATATATATATATATATATATATATATATATGTTAGTATATATAATGTTAGTATATATAATGTTAGTATATTTATATAATTGTTAAATTGCGTAACAAAACAAAAGAAAGAAAAAAAATATATATATACTTTTGAATAATTTTTGATTTTTATATAAAACATTGAATTGCAGAAAATGCAAATTGCAAGAAATTCAGTCATTCACCTTTGGGAATAACTAGGTCAAGTTTTTCTACAATAAGGCATTCATCAAAAGTGCTGAATTGTATATTAAGTTGTTACAATAAGGAAATGATCAAATGTGCTGAATTGTATGTTTTTTATTTATATTATTGTTAATTTTATTTAATTACTTTTATTTTTGTTATTAATTTTAGACGTAAGCAATTAAATTGTATAAAAGACTAATGAAAATAAAGAAATTAAGGCAAAACAAAGTCAAATTTTCTTATTGCTGGACAAGACTTAGTGTTACTACTAAGTTTTAAACCAAAAAATATACAAATCGAGTCTTAGTGCATTACTAAGGCTCAAACTCTAAATTTAAAAATCTTAGTGCTTCTACTAAGGTTAACTTATCCTTACATTATAAGCTTAGTGATTCTACTAAGGCTGAACTCTTCCCTATCATTTGGTGACCCCGACCCTTTTAAATATATTTAAGTTCCCCCCCACCAGTGGTAAGGAATTTTAAATAGTTATCAGCGAATCCTTTTGATCTTGGAACCACAGCAGATCACTTACACAAATCAGACGTGATTTTCAACAAGGACAACAGTCCTTTGAAGTCATCTCTACACATTTTTAACAAGGACAACAGTCCTTTGAAGACATCTCTACACATTTGCAGCAAGGACAACAGTCCTTTTAAGTCGCCAATAACTTTTGGTGACCCCGACCTTTTTAAATATTTTTAAGTTTCCCCCCACCAGTGGTAAGGAACTTTTAGTTATTTTAAAGGTTTCACCAGATCCTTTTGATCACTTACACAACTTGGTAAATCCAAAGGTTCTAGAATCTGACTCTGAATCGACACAGACGACTACATTAGGATTCAGGTATTTCGCAATCAACGAACTAAACAACGTTCCTAGAAGCAACGCATACGGCATATTCAACCCAAGATCTGGTCAACAACATGGAACTTGATGAAGCCATTGGTAGAATAATTCGCAATCAAAGAGCATTGATGAGAGCTCTAAGGCGAACCATTGATGACGTCAATACAGAAGAACATTTAGAAGTATCGTACTCTGAGAGCAAGTTATCACTCTTGGATAAATACATGCACGAGTTCTCAAAAAACAATGACACCATATGGGAAGCAACGAACTATGATCAAATTGACGATTACTCGTTGGATAACTTCTACGAAATGCAAGCAGAGGTGCACAACATCCAATGTAAGTTACGACAGAATGTCTGTGTGGCCAGCGAAAATACATTAACGACAGCCAAAGGAATAGAGCAATGTCAACCTTATTTGCCAAAGATTCAAATTCCGAAATTCAACGGCAGCTACCTACAATGGGTGGCGTTCAAGGACCTCTATACTCATCTCATACACAATACGAAAATGAGCGAGGTAGAAAAAATGTTTTATTTGACCACCCACCTGGCAGACGAGCCAAAAAAGTTAATAAAACATTTGCCAATTGCAACAGCAAACTATGAAGTGGCATGGAATATTCTAAAAGATAGATACAACAATAAACGGCTTATTGTTACAACTTATTAAACAACTTGCTTGCCCATCCACAAATGAAGAATGAAACGCCACAGGCACTCAAAAGCTTACATGATCTTACCAAGGAATGCACACATGGCTTGAATGCACAAGGACTTCCGGTAGACAAATGGGACGCCATCTTGTTTCACATTTTAGTAAAGAAACTCGATCACTCAACTCAAGCACTATTCGAACAATCACTTCAAGACAACAAAAGGCTCGTGCATCTAAATGAATTGCTTATATTCATAGAGCATAGATTCCAAGCACTAGAAACTCGCGGTAAATCTTACGAGTTTGGTGGGGGGAAGGACCGAGCAAAAATCATAGCAGCAACTGCATCACCTTTAAACTGCAAGGTATGTGGATTAACAGGACATCCCATATATTATTGTGAAAGGTTCTTAAAAATGTCACCAATTCAGAGGCTACAATGGACACAAAGGAATAGGCTTTGCGTCAACTGCTTCAAATCAGAGGATGCTGCCAAGGCATGTACATCAAGGTGTTGCCCCAAATGCACAAAAAAGCATAACACCCTATTGCACTTGGAGAAAGCAACAACAACTCCATCTGAAAATAATCAAAAAATAGTCAGTAGGTAACACCTAAGTTGAAGGGTTGGGCAATGCATGAAAATCTTTCCACATCTGGTTACTTCTACTGCTATTGTCAGCAAAGGCCTCATCCACTATAGAGAAATCAATTATTGAGTCATCTGAGGCAATCTTTTCACAATTTCCATTAACAACACAGTTAATGAAGGTGAGTCCAAATTTCTTTTGAAAACTAATCATAAACATTTTAGATGAAATAGAGTGGGCGTACCCAAATACTTTGCGCATTTGGCCAAAGAAATGCTCAAGATGGTCTTGCGTCAGTCTGCGCGTCTTAAGCTGTTGAAAACCTTCCTCTTTAAGATAGCACCACAGACTCTTTAAGGCCGAAATATTCAATAGCCACCGGTTTATGAATTTCAACGTTTTTGTGACATTGACACCTCTTTCATCAACTATTTTAAAGGTTTTTAAAATCTTGGAGCCTTCTCTTAAAATTTTTAACTGTTCATCAGAACAGTAGAAAGCAGTGCTACTGGTGCGAGAGTTGAAAACATCAAATAGATCATTAAAAAATGTTAAGTACTCGGACGTATTGAGAAAAGTTAAAGCTTTTGATGTTTCTATTTGCCCTGATTGATAAAGGACTCGCATGGCGGTGGAAACGGTATTACTTAATACTTGCGATGCTAAATTTATGCGCATGCGTAGAAAATTATTTGGATTGATGTGTTCCTTACGTAGCTTTGGAGCACATCTTATTTTATTTGCAGAATCTAGATCGTAAAAATGGGTTACATCGAGCCATGATACGCGCTTATTATTAAAATAAATGGTGTTTTGGACACCAAGCAAACAATTTCGTTCGCTTTTTAACAAATGGGAACTATCTTGCATAAAACAGATTCTTCTACCATTGACTACAAAATATGGTGTTTCAATTTTCACGCCTGCTAATTTTGAAAAATTTAGAAAATTTGAACCTTGGTCGCAAACAAATTGGCAAGGTTTTAGTCCTATTGCCTGCAATTTAGAAATTGCGTCATAAATATACTTTTTCAATATAGAACCCAACCATGAATTAAAAAATATGAAATTGGTTGCGTCCAACGTTCATCACCTATTCCGCTTACAAATAAAACCAAAACGCTGGTTACTAAGCGGTTTGTACGATTTTCATCGCCAAAATCCTCAAGACCAATAATCATGTCCTTTCTACTATCATAATCAAGGTATGATTTTATAGACATCTCGTCACATGAAACACTTATGAATTTCTGCTGCTCAGAAAAGCTTTGACAACGTGTTTCAAGCATTTCAAAAGTGGAATTTAAATTTCCGGTTGCCTTTGGCCAGTCCTCCACGAATCTTTGTAAAGTTCTTATCTGCGGCCAATCCAATAGCGGCGCTAAGTGCCGATAAACAACTGGCGACAAAAACAACACTCCTAAAGATATTAACTTAGTCGCTTGGTCGCTTCCCGGTTGTGGTTTTTCAAGCTATTATTGAAGCAAATTTGCATTGTTTCCGAAATTTTTGAAGACAAATCATTTTTTTATATAATTCTGACCTCATGTTTGATTCTTTATTTTTATACTTGTTAACTTCAGATGTTAACCTAACATTGGCAGCTTTCAACCTATTTTTCATCCGTCTTTCTGCTAAGTACAACGTACGAAAATGGTCTACTGCAGCTCGCAGTGACTTTAATTTTTCATTTACGTTTACAGAGTCTTTTGGTAGTAACGGTTTTTGGCCCGTTTTACTATCTTGTGTGCTATTTTCACCAGAATCTTCTACTAACAAAATTCTGTTATCTCGATTAGGAAGAGTGTCCATATTCAAAGAGTCTTCTACTAATAAGGCTCTGCAGTCCTTGTCTTCTATCACGACATCTTCTACTACGTCTGCCAACAATTTATTAAAGTCAGATTGCAGATCAATATCTAAATTATTTTCCGTGAAGGAACTAAAAGAATTAGGTTCTTTAACTTGTTACATTCGTTATACGGTACGGAAAACCGATGAGTTTTATTGTTATGAAGGTTGCTAGCAGAAAAATGTCGGCTGCAAACATAAATGTTTTTTGTTGTCGATTTGATTCCTAAGAGCTGTAACCACTGCGCACGTCTACAAAAATATATATTTTTTTTCCACTCTCAAAATTATTTATTGTATCTTCTATGAAAGAACTAACAATAAGTATTAAAAACTTAAATTCTAAAAAAAGTTAGATTAGTCCCAACCATGTCAGGCCTAACCTTTGGGTAAAAAAAAAAAAATTGTCATAAAAGAAACAAAGCAAATATTCCTAAGATGTATCGTCTATAGCATTGAGGATTAAAGCTGCGGTATCCCTCTTTTTTAATCGGCTATGTCCACTATAATCCAAGATATTGCGAGCAAGGGGATTAGGATGGTCTTCGAGCTTCATCAAGTATTTGCCTGCGTATTTGATGATTTCTGTAGTCACCAGCGGTATGTCTAAATCACAATGTATGTTTGAATTTCTGATGTACCATGGTGCGGAAGTTATCAACCGTAAAATTTTATTTTGCATACGTTGGATTCTATCTACGTTTGAAGCTGACGCAGTGCCCCAAAGCTGGATTCCATAAGACCATATTGGTTTCAGAATACTCTTGTAAATTAGAAGTATGCAATCTAGGCCAAGTCTCGAGTTCCTGCCAATGAGCCAGTGTAATTGTGTTAGCTTAAGTTTCATTTGTGTAAGCTTTGAGTCAATATGATGTTTCCATGTAAGGCGACGATCAAGATATATACCAAGATATTTCACATAATTATGGTGAGGAACAATGTGATTATTGATTTGAACGGGTGAACAATTATCTCTTCGCAGGGTGAAAGTCACATGAATGCACTTTTGAACGTTCACTTTAATTCTCCATAATTTTAACCACAACTCCAACTGAGTTATATGTTGCTGAAGATTTATTGAGGCTTGATAGGAGTTTTCGTGCGAACTTAGACACGCTGTATCATCAGCAAACGTAGAAGTGTGGACAGTTTCACTTACAGGCATATCGCAGGTATATATCAAATATAAAACTGGTCCAAGAATGCTACCTTGTGGTACACCTGAGGAAATTGGTTTTGATACACTTACGAAGTCTCCTTCAACAACAGCAAATTTTCGTCCAATTATGTAGCTTTTCAGTAGGTTGCTCATATTACAAGGCAAGTGAGCGGTCAGTTTTAGAAATAGACCTTCATGCCAAACTTTGTCAAAAGCCTGGGAAACATCAATAAAAATAGCTGAACAATACTTCTTCTCTTCAAAAGTCCTTCTTATCACCTGAACCAATCTATGGGTTTGCTCAATTGTGCTATGTCTACTTCTAAAACCAAATTGATGGTTTGGGATACACCCACTCTCCCTTAGCATTGGAGACAATTTATCCATAAGCAACTTTTCGAAAACCTTTGAAATAGTTGGTAGTAGACTTATGGGCCTTTATGACTCGGTTTTGGTTAGGTCTTTACCCGGTTTTGGAATCATTTTAACTTTAGAAATCTTGCAGTGGTCAGGATAGTATTCAAGCCGTAAAATGGCATTAAAAATGAATAGCATGATTCTGACTGCAATATTGGGGAGCTCCTTCAACATTTTGTTACTTATGCCGTCCATACCAGGAGCTTTTTTTGGATTTACTTCAGAAATTAACTTTTGTACTTCACGCAACTTAAACTTTAAGGGTCGAGGGGGTAATCCAACTACGCTTGGCAAACTAACATCATCAGTACATATGTGTGGGATGAATACATCTTTCAAGTAATCGGCAAATAAGTCACCTTTTTCAGCGTCCCTTCTTGCCCAATCTCCACTAATATTACGTAGGGGTGGCTTGTACTCAACGGGCCTTTTAAGGTTTTTTGTAGCACGCCATAAAGAATAATTGGAGTTTGGTGTAGCATCGAGGCCTTCCAGATATTTCTCAAAAGATGCAGTTTTTTCATATGCTAGTAAGTCCCTAAGCCGCTTTGTGCATTCTCTAAGTCTCTGCCTCTGCAGGGGCGATCTGTGTTGTTGCCAATCTCTCCTAGCTCTTCGTTTTTCCGCTACGAGACGTTCAATGTCTGAAGAATAGATGTGACCTAAAGCAGTCTGCGGATGTTTAGTTGTTGCAAGCTGTGCTGCTTGTTTAATATTTTCACAAAAATTTGCAAGGCTACACTCCACATCCTCCTTTGTTTCTAGCAAAATATTCTCCGAACAATGGCTGCTGAGATATTTTTTAAAACTCAACCAGTTGATGCGACTGATCATATTTGTATCAGGAAAAAACAAATGTCTTCTAAGCGGGCTGCAAATAGTTACAATGGTTGGAGAATGATCCGAAGATAAATACATGGAAGATTTTACTGTGACTAAACTTCTTGAAATATTTTTTGTGACAGCAAAATCTATTACATCCGGAATTTTTCGTCCGTCGGTAGGCCAGTATGTAGGCTGACCACTCGAAGCAATATCTAAATTATTACTGCTAATAGCGTTGTACAATGCTCGGCCCCTAGGTGTAATTAAGCGCGAACCCCAGTAATTGTGTTTCGCATTATAATCGCCAGCTGCCAGAAAACATGGTCCAAGACCTTTAAAAAATTTTTCATACTGCTCCTCGGTTATTGAAAACCTGGGAGGAGAGTAGACCGATGATATTACTATACCATTAAAAAGATTTTCAACACAAATAGTTGTGGCTTGCAAATAGTCCTCACGCTTGCTGTCTAGAAAATGGTGTTTCAGTCTAGACTTTATTAAAATTGCTTAGCCGCCGCATGCTCTTCAGTTTTACGTCGTTGGGCTCCAATTCTACTCGGAACAGAGGTTGTGGTATTTTCTCCCTATTAATTATGTTTACGACATTTTTAATTTTGAAACCTTGATCAATGAGGGCACCTTTGATTTCGTTTGGTTCAACACTTGGATCTACGCCCTTTACTACAACTTGCAAACCTTTTGCACTTTTAAGCTGATATGTGTAAAAGCTTAATTTACTCTTTTCAAGTTCATTAATCACTTTACGGAAATTCGCCTCTTCGTGAACCTGTATTTTGGTTTCATCAATTTTGCCACGTTTTATTGGCATGACATAAAACGTTTTATCACCAATAGTCGAAATTAATTTCTTAACTAGGGCGTTTGAATTTTTTTCCCTCAAATAGATCGGTGGAGGTTTAGAGGTTTTGGTTGTGCAGACAGATTTCTCGTTGTCTTCTTGTAGCAAAGAAAATCGATTTTGAGAAATTACTGAGGCGGCGTCACTATTTCTCGATAACTTTCGAACTGATGCGACCTGGGACGATTTGGGACTTCGCCCACGTTTGGTAACCGTTAGGTATCTGTCCATTCCCACTTGGATCTTAGGTTTTTCGATGACGATAGCAGTTGTAGCAGCTTCGTTAACTGAAGAGTAGGAACCCGACGCGGATGAAGTTGCCGATTTGAGTGGCACTGGAACCGATAATAATTCACTGGTTTGCGGTAGTGAACTAGTACGAACGCGAAAGTGTTGCTTTGCTGTTAGATACAGACTATTATCAATTTTTTTCGTTGTGTTGTTTTCGTTTACGTCTTCAGCGCTAAGGGTTAAATAAGCATTTCTGCCGTTAGTACTTACTTGACAGTTTTTTGCTTTTGAGGTACTCATAAGAGTATCTCCCAGCTTTCTTGTTTATTTTAATGTTTTTGTTTAACAATTTTCTAGTACAAAAATTTTTGTTTTTCCTTCCTTTTTTTTTGGCTGTATTTATTTTAAATTTCACATCTGTTTTGGCCTTTGTGGCCGGAAATACCGATATTTTATGTTAACACAATGTCTTCACAAAATCTATATCAGCCGCACTCGTCTCAACACAATTGGTCCACTTTTACGAGTAAACACCAGCTTTATGCTTTGGTCGCCCAGAACACACCGCCGTCAACAAAAAGCACGGCGAAGAAGTCAGGGATTATATATTAGACCCAGTTTACACTGTGCAACTTTTGTCGCTGCAACTCGTACTTTATTGTTGTAAATAATGTGAGTAAAGAGAATAGGGGAAGAGAGTAACTCTACCACTATTCTCTTTACACACATTATTTACAACAATAAAGTACGAGTTGCAGCGACAAAAGTTGCACAATGTAAACTGGGTCATACAAATTATATTTATAATCTGCTGTTTTCTAAGCGATGCGCGGACCGATCGCGACGGTATATATACCGACGCTAGATCGTCTGCTCTCCCCTAATGCAAAAATCTTGTCACTACGGCAAAAGTAAGTGTCATTAATCGCACTACAAAAACACTGTCAAAAAAACCGCACAACAGTGTGTATATATTTAATAATACAAATTTTAACAAAATATTTCCGAACAAACATTATCTGGATGTTACATTTTTTTTACTAAACGTACAAACACAACGTGGAATATTAAACAATGGGATTATAAAAATTATTTAATTTTATAACCACCCTTTTATTTTTTATTCCACTTCTTATAATTATTAAATAATTCAAAGTCACCATCCCAAAGAATATTAATCTCTTAAGACACACATACACACATTCACATAATTTAAATAATTAGCTTACCTTTTAGAATCCTTTGGAAATGTATGGACCTTTTCTCCAGGCGGACATCCTTTAATGCATCGGTGACTCCTAAAATTTAAAAGAAAGTGTTAACATTAATAACCTCCCTCATTAATTAACATTTTTGCAGGTTGCATACTTACATGTTATTTGCCAATATTTTATTAACAGCACAAACTATACAATTAAACAGCCTTATCCTATAAATACAAACTATACAATACAACTTAGACTGTGCCTATAAATAAATTAATAAATATTAAATTATTTTTAAGCGCAATTTTATTTCGTGCTTGATTCCTTTAAATAAATATTTCATGATATTCTCATAAAATATTTATTACAAAAATTTTTATTAAAAATAAACATTTTATGATGTTCTCATAAAACATTTATCCAAATAAAAATAAAAAATAACTTTGAAATGTATTGTAATGGGGGAGAGCATATCCATATTGCAATTTCACTATTGCTCACATAGCTCATCAGTGAATTTTACCCCAATATTGTATTGAAAAAACCTAAGAGTCTTATATCCAAAGCCAAACTGATTTTATGAGAATTTTTTTATAAAATCAACATAGCATAGACAGCAAGACTCAAAGCCATTCATATGCAATTTGAAAATTCAAGAAAATTAAAAAACATTTGTAAATAATTTTACAAAATTCCAAAAAAGCAACGAGCACATGCAATGGAAATAAGTAATCTATAATTATTCGGAATCTTTTTCAATATAAGCGCAATTTTACAATACATTTCAAATTTATTTTTTATTTTTATTTTGAAGTCCAGACATGGCTCTACTCAAAACACGTCCACAACAAATACTAGTTTCAAGCCTAGGGAGGAGGTCCCAGTTTCACGTAACACAACTAGTCTCGAGGCAACTATAGAGACATTAGTTCAAACGGTAAATAATTTCACCAACAACATTACAGTTATGATGCAACAGATGATGCAAATGCTGCAGATGCAGTCCAAATTATTAAGGGCAGTCGTCAATAAACCATGAACTGCCTAAGAGTATGTTTTTGGAACGCCAACGGCATCCGCTCACATAAGAACGAGCTTGAACTATTCCTGAAGGTGCAGAATATTGACGTAATGCTAATTTCCGAAATCCATCTAAAAGCCAGGAGTATTTTTAAAATTAATGGTTATACCTTTTATGACACCAAGGACCCTCGTGGAAGAGCTTGTGACGGGTCAGCTATCCTAGTGAAGGCCCGACTCAAACACCATGTAATGGACGAATTTTGCTCGGGATATTTACAAGCGACAACTATTTGTCTTTTAGAGAACAATAGCAATTTAGTGATTTCGTCTGTGTATTGTCCACCGAGTTTTCTAATCACAGAGGATCAATTTTGCGGGTTCTATAAATCTTTAGGTCCTCACTTTTTGGCTGCTGGCGACTATAACGCGAAGCATATCCACTGGGGCTCACGTCTGACAACCCCGAAGGGTCGCACATTGTTTAATGTAATTTCGAGGCTAAAGTTAACTGTAATTTCTAGCGGAAGGCCAACTTATTGGCCCACCGACAGGCAAAAAATCCCTGACGTCATTGACTTTGGAGTCGCAAAAAATGTACCAGGTGAGTTTACGAATGTAGAGTCTTCATTAGACTTATCCTCCGACCACACACCTTCTATTGTTACGTTATGGAACCCGTTGGATTCTGAAAATCGATCTGCATTGGCAACTAAGACTCATATTAATTGGCTTAAATTTAGAAAATATCTAAGCTCTCATTGTTCAGAAAATATACCGCTGCGTACTTCAGGAGAAGTGGAAAAAGCTATTGACGACTTTAATGAAGAAATCAGACTAGCCACAGTTCACGCAACCACAAATGCTCCGATAAAAAGATACAGCAGAATATATTCAGTAGATGTACAACAACTCCTCCTAGAGAAAAGGAGAATCCGTAGAGAGTGGCAGGCGTGTAGATCACCCCAACTAAGAAACAGGCTGAAAGAGTGTACCAAACAGCTTCGTGATTTACTTGAAGTGCAAAGAATTGCTTCACTAAACAAATACTTGGAAAAAAAATGCAACCTCGCATTCAGACCACTCTCTGTGGCGCGCAACAAAAAACATTAAGCGACCAACTTTACGCCAGTCGCCACTGCGTACCCCAAGCGGTGATTGGGCAAGAAGCAACGAGGAAAAAGCTTATCTGTTTTCCAACCACCTCCTAAAAGTATTTTCTTCTAATTTATCGACAGACCCTATAGTGTTACCTGAAATAATACCTATAAAAGCTGTGCCTTTGAGACTGGAAGTACAAGAGTTGAGAAAGGCTATCGCCGGCTTAAAACTTAAAAAATCACCTGGTATTGATAAAGTTAGTAATAGGATACTTCTGGAGCTACCAAATGTAGCGGTGAGAATCTTATTGTTTATATATAACGCCATTTTGCGCCTCAGTTTTTACCCTCAGAAGTGGAAGATTTCGAAGGTGATAATGATTCCCAAGCCGGGCAAGGATCATTCTAAAATAGATTCTTACAGGCCAATAAGC
Organism: Trichopoda pennipes; assembly: GCA_030448955.1. NCBI lineage: Eukaryota > Metazoa > Arthropoda > Insecta > Diptera > Tachinidae > Trichopoda > Trichopoda pennipes. The sequence continues at coordinate 3,112,501 of JASKUP010000004.1, read as the reverse complement.
TTACTGTCCAATTTATCTAAACTGTTCGAGAAACTTTTAATAAATAGAATGTATCCCATATTGATCGAAAAGAAGTGTATACCGGATCACCAGTTTGGATTTAGGAAAAAGCATAGCACAATAGAGCAAACGCATAGACTTGTTAATGCTGTTAAACAAACCTTTGAAAACAAACATTACTGTTCTGCTCTCTTTATTGATGTTTCCCAGGCCTTCGATAAAGTTTGGCACGAGGGCTTAATTCATAAACTAAGGCAGAATTTGCCTCAAAATATTTCCATATTACTGGAAAGCTACTTGAGTTGCCGTTTATTTGTTGTAAAGCACGAGGAGTTTTTGAGCCCATCACAGCCAATTAGAGCCGGAGTTCCTCAAGGGAGCATCTTGGGTCCGATTTTGTATTTATTATATACCTCAGATATGCCTACACGACGTTCACGTTTCAACATTTGCTGATGATACTGCCCTGCTTTGTGTTCATGTAGACCCACACGAAGCTTCACTACGTCTTCAAAGTCATGTGTTCCAAGTCGAAAAATGGTTAAGAAAATGGCGAATAAAAATTAATGAACAGAAGTGCATTCATATTACTTTTACATTACGCAGGAGTACATGCCCACCTATCACAATAAATAATCAAACAATACCTCAACGTTCGGTCGTCAAGTACCTCGGTATGCACCTTGACAGGCGTCTAACATGGAAGCACCACATAGAAGCTAAACTTATGCAAATAAGACTTAAAACTGCTCAATTAAACTGGCTAATTGGTCGAAATTCTGTTCTCAGTCTTGACTGCAAACTTTTGATCTACAAGTCTATTCTAAAGCAAAATATGGAGCTATGGAATTCAAATGTGGGGCACTGCCTCAGTGTCAAATGTCGAACGGATACAAAGAAGCCAGAACAAAATCCTCAGACTCATAACTGCTGCCCCATGGTATGTGAAAAACTCGAACATTCACAAGGATTTGAAAGTGCCCTCTGTAAGAGAGGAAATACAGAACTACGCATCCAAATATTTGAGAAAACTGGAATTTCATCCAAATATTTTGGCACGTGATATATTAAATGATAGAGGCTACAATCGTCTGAAGAGGAGAGACGTTAGGGCTATTAGTATAAGTAATTTCTAGTGTTTTCCTTTTTATTTTTTTTTTATTTCTTGTTAACTAAAACTTTTTGGCTGGCATTGGCTAGACATAAAGATAGTTTTTACTTTTAGATTTAAGATTTATCTACTTATTGTTAGTTCTATTAATTTAGAAGATTCAATAAATAATATTATGATACAAAAAAAAAAAAAAAAAAAAAATTTTTATTTGGATAAATGTTTTATGAGAATATCATAAAATGTTTATTTTTAATAAAAATTTTTGTAATAAATATTTTATGAGAATATCATGAAATATTTATTTAAAGGAATCAAGCACGAAATAAAAATGCGCTTATATTGAAAAAGATTCCTAATAAATATATATATATATATATCTAGAAAAGGCAAGTACTTATCTGGTGAAATAATTATTCCCCAGCGCAAATAACTTTTGCAAGTTTGTACACTCTTGTCACTATTAGATTGGCTGCTTAATGTTGGCTGATCTTACGAAAGCTAATAATGATGTGTTGGGAACAGAACTCATATATGAAGAGTGCAAGCAAATTTACTTTTCCCATCCAGTTAGTAGTTTGCAACCAGAACCTTAACCTAAGAAGCCGCATTCATTACAAAGAGTTACGGCTGTATGCATAAAAAACGCTTACTTGAGCTTTAAAGTACACGTTAGTTAACAAACAGTTTAAGGCTAACAGACGTTTGTTAAAAAATGGTATTCATAAACAGTACTTTAGCTAATGTATGCTTTAGTAAAATTAGTATTTTGATTCTGGCAATGCCACTATTTTCAGTTGTCACGTTGTAGTTAACGATGTATAAAAATGAATATTATTTATCCGGGTAGTTAGACCCATAAAAAATGTTTTTATTGTTTTCAGCAAAATCAACACAACTTTTTTTTTGTTCTTTTATTAATCTTTTTAATAAAAAGCAAAGCACCCAAAAAAGGTTAATTTGCAAGGCTTACGAAGAACTTACAAAGAATTTGTTCATATTAAAAAAATAATTATTCGGATAACGAGCTTTGTTTTGATTATATGTACATCAATAAAACTTTTTTTTAAAATAATTAATTATAATTATATTTTTGTAAAATACAAAATAAAGATGTTAAGATGTTTTATATTGAATGACATGAATGGCAAAGTATAATTGTCAATTGAGCCGTTTACAGTGAAGTTAGTCGCTATACTTAGGAAATTAGTTACGGAGCTTAGTGTGAAAGAAATGGAAACATGTAATAAGTGTGTGTGAAGTATTGTTGTGATTATTAGACTTATTTTTAAAGAACAGTGCAGTTTACTGAACTATATTATAGTGATATGTACTATATCTACTACACATAATTAGCATTATTTTATTTTTTTTTTCTCAGGAGGTTGCTTCGTGTTGTATAAAATATCTAAGAATGTCACAACTCAAAAGCATATTATTGCACATAGTGACTTATGTAAAGGACAAAATAGTAAGAGTAGTAATAGCCCCCTGTCGAAAAAATCCTTCACAGTACACAAGATGGAGAAAAAAGATTTTATTTCAACTCAATCATTAGAAAAATCCGTTTCAGAAAGAAAACTAAATACAGACTAGTTGAAATGGCTAAAAATTAAAATGTTTTATAAACTAATTTAAAATAAAAAAGATAACAATAACAAAGTAACTTATATCACTTTTAAAATAAACGGCTGTGACAACCTTGTTCCTAAGGTTGTAATTGTTCATATAACCAATTGAATTGGACAAACTTAAAGTTCTTTTCCTTTAACCATTTTACTTTAATATCCTCAATAACTAGCAGAGCTCATCCGATATACAAATACTGGACAGAGATGTTCATTTGTTGAAGGCAGAAAGCAAAGTGACTTTATTCATGAAAGTGATGTTGCTTATATACTAGTTTTAGAACATGGTTGTGAAAAAGAGTATAAGTAATATGAAGAAGTGAGATTGTAAAACATAGTACTAACAGAGTTGTATTAAAAGAAAATCCGTTAATTTAAAATAATCGTTAAAATAATTCATTAAGATAAGTTTATAAGAATAAAAGAAAAATAAATAAATGAAGTGCTTCAGTCTCCTCCTTTTGATGCTATAATCGTCCCGATAATGCATCAAAACATTTACTTCCTTGGGCGACCTCTCTTACGCAGTTTTGCCACTGGCTGGAGGGACTGATTTACTGACCCCACCACGGGTGTCAAGGCTGAAGCGTGGTAAGTGCCCAACGGCAAATTCAAGTCATCTTGGTGTGCTATGGTATAAGAAGTTGCACCTTTCTTATCTATAATAACATAGGGACCATCTCGTTTTGGCACAAACTTGGATGTAGTGGCTTTGTTGCTGTTGCTTAGCACATGTGTAGTCACCAACACCTTGCATCCAACTTCAAGTTGCGGTTGATCTCTTCTATGGCTATTGCTGTTCTTTTTGTTATGATCTTGCTGTTGATGGACGTTTTCTTTAACGTCTTTGAAAACGTTGACCATGTTTTTGAGATATGGCGTTATTTCGGCAATGAAATTCTCTGATTGAATAATTGATCTCAAATCATGCTGCACATCATCAAAAGTTCGAAGTTCACGGCCAAATGTCAGATAGGATGGCGTATACTTAGTGCTTTGACACAATATTGTGTTCATTGCAAACCGAATCGCAGGCAGTTTTTCATCCCAGGATTGATGATCATTTCCAACCAATATAGCGAGCTGCGCTTTCATATCCCTATTTTTCCTTTCGACTGGGTTAGCCTCGGGATGATACACTGGAGTTAGAATATGTTTAATATTTAGGCAATAAACCACTTTCTGCATGATAGCTGAAACAAATTGCACGCCGTTGTCACTGATGATCTTCTTAGGAACTCCATACCGTAAAAATATATCATTTATGAGAACTTTGCTGCAGTTTTCCGCGGTAGCAACATCTAAGGGAAATATTTCAACCCATCGACTAGCAATATCTTCTACTATAAAAATCCATTGGTTTCCTCTTGGCGACATAGGTAGTGGACCGAACAAATCGATGGCAACAACTGCAAATCGTTGATTGCAAGAGACTGTCTGATATAATCCCGCAGGTTTAAGATTTGTGGCCTTATATCTCTGGCAGTCCATACATTCTTTCACGTATTTGTCTATGTCTTTTCGAATACCAATAATATCCAATGCCAATAATATCTCTGTGTGATTTTGCGCATAGTTCTCTCAATTCCATAGTGTCCGGCAGTTTCATCATTGTGGTAGTAGTTAAGGATCTCTTCTCTTTCCGCCCTTGGTATGACGAGCTGTGCATCTTCAGAGTCATCATTACTATAGCAGTAGAGAACGCCATCATTCATAATGTAACCTCTATTTGTCCAATATGTTAAATCACCGGTCCTGTCTTCGATGCATTTTATTATATCCTTCAATTGCGGATCCTGTAGCTGGCCTTGCCTAATTTCGCCCGCATTTTTTCTTGGCATCTCGATAGAAAATGAGCATATTTGGCATTTATTTTCATCCTTATGATCTTCGCATGGAGGCCTCGAAAGTGCATCTGCAATGACATTGGTCTTACCTGGCCTATATTCAATTTGGATATCGAATGGCTGGAGTAGTAGAGCCCATCGAGCTAGACGTCCACTTGGTGTTTTTATTTTCATTAGCCATTTTAGGGGTTGGTGGTCAGTGACAATTTTTACTGGACATCCTTCAATATAGCCACGATATTTCTGGACCGCCCAAACAATTGCAAGCGCTTCCCTTTCAATGGTAGAATAATTACGTTCCGCATCTGATAATAGTCGGCTGGCGTATTCGATCGGATGCTCGCCTGGACCCTCCCCCTGGAGCAAAACTGCCCGTAGAGCATAAAAACTAGCATCGGTCTTTAGGATAAAAGGTTTGTTGTCGACTGCTTGTTTTAATATTGGGGATGATGTCAATAAAGTCTTCATTGTATCGAATGCCCGTTGTTGTTCCAAGTTCCAGCACCATACAGCATTCTTTTTTGTGAGTATTGTTAACGGTTTGGACACATCAGCGAAAAAGGGTATGAACCGACGGTACCATGAACACGCCTGTAGAAACGACAGGACTTCTTTGACATTTCTAGGATTTTTCCGATCGAGTAGTGATGCAACCTTCCCAGGATCTGTCATAATTCCTTTTGGAGTTAGCACATGACCCAGATATTTGACTTCACTACATGCAAAGCGACACTTCTCTAGGTTAGCTTTAAGACTAAACTCTTTTAGTTTATCAAAAATTTTCTGTAGATCCTTGATGTGCTCATCGAAACTTCTCGAACAAGAAATTATATCATCAAGATATGCTAAGAGAATAGTATCTCCCATGGAGGCTTTAAGACGATCTATAAGCCTTTGAAACGTTGCGGGCGCATTTCGTAACCCAAATGGCATACGAGTAAATTTATACATACCAAATGGCGTTACAAAAGCTGTTTTATCTTGATCTGCTGGGTGAACACCTATCTGCCAGTAACCGCTTTGCAGATCAATTGTTAACATATAACTCGTTACTTTTGCCTCATGCAGTATATCATCCACTCTTGGAAGTGGGTAACGATCAGGTTTAGTTATTGCATTAAGTTCACGGTAGTCAATGCATACTCGAATTCCACCAGTCTTTTTAGGTACAATCACCACAGGTGCAGCCCACGGAGATTGGCACTCTACAATAACTCCAGATTCAATCATTTTCCTAATTTCACTCTTGAGAAGCGTCTTTCTAGCTGCTGACAAGCGGTAAGGAGGAAGTGCAATGGGATCATGATTCTCTGTGTGAATTCTATGTAACGCGTAAGGTGTAGCACTGGTTGCTTCCTTAAATATCGACTTATTTGCTACGAGAAGTTCATCGAGTTTACCTTTCTGATCTGCGGACAACCCCATACCATCAGTTTCTTTTAAAAGTTTTATATCAAGTGAGAAAAGGGGTATAAAATAGTCATTCATATCGTCAATTTTCCGAGTTTTGGCTGGTATTGTGGGAGAAACTATTACATTCTGATTATCACAAGGCTTTTCCCCTCTGAATATGGGTTGAATATACTTCGGAGAATGATCATGGTGATATGGTGATATTTGTTGTATAGATTTGCCTTTGGCAATTAGTCTTTCTTCTAATATTTTCTCACGGATATATTTAGGATCATTGGTGTTAGCAAAAGTTAGAGTTTTTGGTAAAGCTAAACTTTCTCCGCCTGCCGTAGCAATTTTCGGGGTTCCGTGAATTGGGGAAAGGCTACTTAGCCCCTCTGCGTACTTTATAAATGTTGTCATCTCTTTCATTGCATATGTTTTGGGAGATGTTTTTTCGTTAATTGAGCAAATTTCTATAGTATTTGAGCTCTTAAACGCATATTTTCGTTTTGGATAGTCTTCGAAGTACCAATACCTCTGGGCCATATTGAGTACGATACCAGCTTGCTCGAGAAAATCAGCACGAATAAGCGTCCTATTCTTTGTTGCGCCTGGCAGGCATATGACTCTATCTATCTCCAATAACAATGTCGCAAATTGTGGACAAAACCTTGTTGGTTGACACCGACCCGTCTGCTAATGTAACTTCAGCATGTACATTTTCAAAACTGTATTTATTCGCAGTAAGAATTTTCCTCAATTCCAAGCTGGCGACGCTTGTTTTTGCTCCGCTATCGAATATGACTTCACCTTTGACACCACAAATCTCAACGTGAGTGGTTGGTAACGTATGCCCGATAACGGGTGATGCGATTGAATTAAAGGCCAAATGCTGGGGATTGTTCTTACCATTTGCACTACATGCTGAACAGTTTGCCCTATATACCCCTGGTGCTCCACATCCGTAGCACGAAAATGTAGGTTTTCTCAAAGCATCAGGAACTTGTTTTCCTTGTGGGTGATTTGAAAAGGGATTATTCTGCTGTAATGAAGCTTGACCGTTTTGTTGCTCATCTCGCCCTTTCTTTTTGAAACACGTTTCTATGGAGTGGCCTTTTATTCTACAGAAACTGCAGCGGTTTGACCTAGCCTTGTTTTTCTCCTCAGAAGTATTTATAGGCAGTGGTTGGGCTTCCAAAAAAATTGCTTCTGCTTCACGGCTTGCAGAAATAAGCTCCTCAAACGATTTAATGTTCTCACGCCGTACACGTTCCCTTATTTTTATATTAAGTAGACCATACAGCATATTTATTTGTATGTCTATAGTTGGAGGATTTTTAAGTTGGGCGAGAAGAAGTCTCTTTTTGCATACAAAACTATCAGTTGGCTCAGTGCTTTGTTGCTTTGTTTCAAAAAAATTTGAAAATATACGCCAGTCAGGCATGGGAGGTGTTAATGTACTACGAATGAGAGAAACAGCCTGCTCAAATGTTTTTACGGTATCCTTAACCCCAATCCACCAAGCTGCCGCATAGTCATCCAATAATAGAGGCATTCCGCGTACTGCATCCACATCTGAGATCTTTTCAATGTCCTTGAAAACACTTATAGATGAAATAAACTCTTCAACTGCTGCGGGATCTCTTTGGCCTCTAAAACGAGCAGCACAGTGTGTAAATGATCCACTTCTAGTATTGCTACCCATCGCAGCTAATATTTGCTGAAATTGTTCAACAGAGAAAGTTGCCATTTCTTCTATACAAGAATCAGCAGATAGATATTCAATCTCCTCTTCTTCTAGCGTCGCGCTTTGTTCGTCAGCTCTGGTTTGTCTTTGTGTGGTATCTTCCGCAGCCACAAAGTAGGTATTGTTTGTGTTGTCCAAACTCAAAACCTGGTTGTTATCTTCTCTAACGATAGATGTGTGGTTGTTGTCTTCTCTAACGATAGATGTGTGGTTGTTGTCTTCACTTAACAGGGAATTCTGGCTGATGTCTTCACTGCAACCGATTTCGCACTTCCTGTCTTTGGTAAAGGTAGTTGGTTCCTCACCACGCACCTTGCTGCTGGCCTTTGGAGTCGTAGCCACTAAGTTGGGCGCCAATGTGACAACCTTGTTCCTAAGGTTGTAATTGTTCATATAACCAATTGAATTGGACAAACTTAAAGTTCTTTTCCTTTAACTACTTTACTTTAATATCCTCAATAACTAGCAGAGCTCGTCCGATATACAAATACTGGACAGAGATGTTCATTTGTTGAAGGCAGAAAGCAAAGTGACTTTATTCATGAAAGTGATGTTGCTTATATACTAGTTTTAGAACATGGTTGTGAAAAAGAGTATAAGTAATATGAAGAAGTGAGATTGTAAAACATAGTACTAACAGAGTTGTATTAAAAGAAAATCCGTTAATTTAAAATAATCGTTAAAATAATTCATTAAGATAAGTTTATAAGAATAAAAGAAAAATAAATAAATGAAGTGCTTCACGGCTCAGTTTATTGTAAACAAAATATGTTTTGTTTTTGAACTTTCAATAGTAAAATTGAACTGTTTAACGTAGGTTAAACAGTTTAACGTAGGTTTTTCCTACTTTAAAGTTAACAAAGGTATGTTAAGATAAAAACGTTTTATGAATACAACTTTAGGAAATTGTGCTTAACAAGGGCAGTTAAACCTACTTTAAGTTTTTATGCATACAGCCGTTAGTGTTGTACATTCTCTTTACGCGTGTAATACTGTAAAATTAACCAACAACCGCCATTTATAGAAATGTTATTGAATCTTATATGCCAAACCAACCTATCTTTGCACCAGGAGATGCATCCACTGGTATTTATGAATTAGTAAATAACATAAACACCATCACGGTAAAAAACTAAATTGAACTTTTCAATAATTCACTAATAATTGATTTTTAATTTCAGAAACGATTCTATTTGTGCTAACAATCAGTGAAAACCTAGGTGTGCAACATGTAAAATGTTGCTAATAACGGCAAGTAAATTTACTTTTCCTAAAAGAAGTCCTTATGAATTAGTAAATAACATAAACAGTAATACAGGTAAACAACTAAATCAAACTTATTAAATAATTAACTAATTACTTATTTTTAATTTTAGAAAAGATTCTATCAGATTTCATAACGGGAAGACGCTCATTCGGTAAAAATGTTAATTATATACTACCTAAATCGTGTGTGACGCCAAAAGTCCTAGGGTCGTTTTTGGCACGACAAACCTATATATAATTGCTGTATTGAATTTCTAACGTTTATTTAAATAATATTTCCTCCATTGTATCTGAATTCCTAGTGTATAAAACAATGTATATTTATTTATAAACATATATATTTTGTGATTTGTTCAATCATAAATAATATTTCATCTATTTTTTCTGAATTCCTACTTTTGTTTATAATAGAATAAGTACTCTTGCTTATTTTAGGAAAATAGCGTCTTTATTTTTTTTAATTAAGTTAATATTAAGTTAATGAATTATGTTTAGTTTAAGTAATTTTAATTTATAATTTTGTATTTAACGGCAGCTCGTTTGGCAACGCCATCTGGAAGTATGGTTGGTGGTGAATACAGCCAACAGCTGTTTAAAGCAGCATCTGACGGTTGGTGGTGAATACAGCCATCAGCTATGGTATACATAGACTGCCATTATGGTGTATGTGTGTTTGTGTATAGCTGTGTATTAGCAGCATAAGTATAAAAGGGCAAACACCATGAATAAAAAGGCAATTGGTGTGCAGCCGGCGGCGGGACAACAGGTAATATTTTATCATATTTTAGACTGTTAGGTAAGACAGTCAGGTTATAAACAAAGCAGAGGTTTTGACCCAGCCGAGTTTATACCCTGAGATAAGAACTGTGGTTCGGTCACAAACGAAGCCGAGGTTTTGACCCAGTGGAGTTTGTGTCTACCGTCACCATAGTGGGTGACCAGAGCATTGGACAGTTGAGCGGAGGTTTTGACCCAGCCCAACCTACAGTGTTTTGGTTATTTCCTTTGGACACACGTCATACTAAACTGAACTGTGGCTCGGCCACAAACGAAGCCGAGGTTTTGACCCAGTGGAGTTTGTGTCTACCGTCACCATAGTGGATGACCAGAGCATTGGACAGTTGAGCGGAGGTTTTGACCCAGCCCAACCTACAGTGTTTTGGTTATTTCCATTGGACACACGTCATACTAAACTGAACTGTGGCTCGGTCACAAACGAAGCCGAGGTTTTGACCCAGCGGAGTTTGTGTCTACCGTCACCATAGTGGGTGACCAGAGCATTGGACAGTTGAGCGGAGGTTTTGACCCAGCCCAACCTACAGTGTTTTGGTTATTTCCCTTGGACACACGGCATATTGAACTGTGGCTCGGTCACAAACGCAGCCGAGGTTTTGACCCAGCGGAGTTTGTGTCTACCGTCACCATAGTGGGTGACCAGAGCATTGGACAGTTGAGCGGAGGTTTTGACCCAGCCCAGCCTACAGTGTTTTTGGTTATTTCCCTTGGTCACACGGCCACTTCACCGAACTGTGCTCCAAACGAAACGCCACTGACTGGTATATGTTGGACACAGACTACGAACACTGCCGCACTCATACACCCACACCAGTGTAAAGTAGACGAAGCCGACAACGAGCTGCCATCAAGAAGAAAAATATTGGCAAAATAAAAATTAAGTAAACCTGAGCAACCGCGGGTTTTTTTTTATTTTGTCCCTACGACACAAGACGACCCTGGACGCCGCTGAGTATACCCCAGCAGCCAGGTAAAGCGTGACGTGACAATTGGCGCCCGAGCAGGGACCCTATAAGGGTTACGAAGAAGAAGACAGGAAGGTCAAGTGATTCATCCCCGCCAAGACGTTAAGATGTTAAGGACATCATGGGCGTATACCTTACGCAAAGACGAATTGGTAAAATACCTAGGAGCCTTTGCCCAGGACTCCTCAGGCAACGTGGAAGAATTAAGGAAGCGTTTCGCCAAGTTCTTAACAGCGGAACACGGCGAAAAGCGAAGAGAGGAACTGTTGGAGTTGCAAACCAGGCACGAGCACCCGCCTGGTACCTTGCAGCTAACGCTAACAGTACCGAACGAGACGACTACCAGCACACCCGCCACCCCCGTGAAAGATGAAACGTCCCAGGTACCGAATAGCGATGCTAGGGCCACCAGCCAGTCGCTTGTCAGGCCGACATCGCAAACGACGGCAGCAGCCATAGATGCCATGGGTGTGACAGGTAGCACACCATCACCACGCAACGATGCCCAAATCATTATAGTGGAATTGGTCAGAAAATGGGGACTAAAGTATGCTGGCGGCAAAGATCCCCTGGAATTCGTGGAACGAGCGGAAGAGCTCGCCGAGATGTACAATGTGGACATCAATCAGTTACCACGTGTGATGCCGGAAGTTTTAAAGGAAAAGGCGTTAATTTGGTTCCGAAACAATAAACGGCACTGGAACCAATGGCACCAATTTAAGAAGGATTTGTGTGACTTTTTTCTTCCTCCCAATTATTTTGAGAAGCTGGAAGATGAGATCCGTAAAAGAACGCAGCGGCCCAAGGAACCATTTAAGGAATATGTTCTTGCCCTGCAACAATTAATGAGACATAGCAGCCTATCGGAACAGCAAAAAACAGATAGAATCTTCAGAAACGTGAGGTCAGACTACCAGTGGTATATTCGGCGAAAGGATTTTGCTTCTCTGAGTGAACTCCTCCAGCTTGCCGATGACTTGGATAGTATACCAATTGCTCCGCAAAACCGGGGTGAGTACCACCGTATGATGACGAAAACCACGGTAAAAGCATCATCAAAGGCTTCAACTGGCAACCAGAAGAACCAAATACCCGAAACCACCCTGCTCTGGGAGGAGGATAGGCTAAAAGCAATCCTGCTGGTCGAAGGAAAGTCGGTGGATGCAATACTCGATACGGGAGCCACGAGAAGCTTCATTACCCCTAGTCAACTGAGACGTTTTGGTAAAGCACCCCAGGATTCTGTTGGCATTAACATGCTTCGGGCTGATGGGTCAAGCAGAAGAATCAGCCTACTGTGCGTTTGAAAGTGACGTTGGGAAAGAAGACCGCTAAAATAGAATTCCTTATCCTAGATGAGGCCACTGCAGACATCGTAATTGGCTTAGATTTCTTGAGAAAATTCGACACTGTCATCTACTGCGCAGGCCTGAGTGCGAGTAGCAGGCCTAGAATGTCACCAATGGATATACCGAAGACTAATCGGGTAATTTCGAGTAAAAACGTAAGTGGCGTTGTCGGGGCGCGAAAAACAGAAAGGGTGAAGAAGAAATATGTCCCCCGGAAAACAGCAATGGACGCTATTAAATTGGTCCATACCAGTCAGCAGGCCCCATGTCCATGGGTAACACACCGTATGAGGGAAGTGAGAAAACAACCCGAAAAGATTTCAAATTTTTCAACTCAAAATAATAAACTGTGCAAAAATTCAACCCGGAATTGGAATGATGAAGACTGTACACCGAGGAAGTTTTACGTGCCAACACCATTCCGGGAACAAGTCATAAAAGCAAACCATGACGCTACAGCTGGAGGACAGTTGGGAATGGAGAGAACATTCAGTAAGGGCGCCAACCGATACTTCTGGCCAGGTATGTCACAAGCCATCAGTCGATATATGCGAAGCTGTGGATCTTGCCAACAGCACAAGGCAATGCAACAGATACCTGCAGGAGAAATGCTGATAAAAATTCCAACCGAGTGCAACAACTCAAATTTGGCCAGTATGACCCCAACTTGCATAACGCCACGAAGGAGTGCGAAAGAATGGAGCGTGCTAACGGAACCCTTTGGTCTGCGGGAGGTAGCCTTGAACCAGACGCCCCCCGAAATGCAAAGGAAGGTGGCCATGGTTTTAGAGAGCAGAAGTGGTCACCAGAGGTTACGCTTCCAACAGAAGGTGAACGGGCGACAATATAGAGTGAGTGTCAGCCGGAAAGGGGTGGCACGCATCCAAGTGTCGGAAACTATCACCTCATAGGGAAGAGGGCAGTGTGACGCCAAAAGTCCTAGGGTCGTTTTTGGCACGACAAACCTATATATAATTGCTGTATTGAATTTCCAACGTTTATTTAAATAATATTTCCTCCATTGTATCTGAATTCCTAGTGTATAAAACAATGTATATTTATTTATAAACATATATATTTTGTGATTTGTTCAATCATAAATAATATTTCATCTATTTTTTCTGAATTCCTACTTTTGTTTATAATAGAATAAGTACTCTTGCTAATTTTAGGAAAATAGCGTCTTTATTTTTTTTAATTAAGTTAATATTAAGTTAATGAATTATGTTTAGTTTAAGTAATTTTAATTTATAATTTTGTATTTAACGGCAGCTCGTTTGGCAACGCCATCTGGAAGTATGGTTGGTGGTGAATACAGCCAACAGCTGTTTTAAGCAGCATCTGACGGTTGGTGGTGAATACAGCCATCAGCTATGGTATACATAGACTGCCATTATGGTGTATGTGTGTTTGTGTATAGCTGTGTATTAGCAGCATAAGTATAAAAGGGCAAACACCATGAATAAAAAAGCAATTGGTGTGCAGCCGGCGGCGGGACAACAGGTAATATTTTATCATATTTTAGACTGTTAGGTAAGACAGTCAGGTTATAAACAAAGCAGAGGTTTTGACCCAGCCGAGTTTATACCCTGAGATAAGAACTGTGGTTCGGTCACAAACGAAGCCGAGGTTTTAACCCAGTGGAGTTTGTGTCTACCGTCACCATAGTGGGTGACCAGAGCATTGGACAGTTGAGCGGAGGTTTTGACCCAGCCCAACCTACAGTGTTTTGGTTATTTCCTTTGGACACACGTCATACTAAACTGAACTGTGGCTCGGTCACAAACGAAGCCGAGGTTTTGACCGAGTGGAGTTTGTGTCTACCCTCACCATAGTGGATGACCAGAACATTGGACAGTTGAGCGGAGGTTTTGACCCAGCCCAACCTACAGTGTTTTGGTTATTTCCATTGGACACACGTCATACTAAACTGAACTGTGGCTCGGTCACAAACGAAGCCGAGGTTTTGACCCAGCGGAGTTTGTGTCTACCGTCACCATAGTGGGTGACCAGAGCATTGGACAGTTGAGCGGAGGTTTTGACCCAGCCCAACCTACAGTGTTTTGGTTATTTCCCTTGGACACACGGCATATTGAACTGTGGCTCGGTCACAAACGCAGCCGAGGTTCTGACCCAGCGGAGTTTGTGTCTACCGTCACCATAGTGGGTGACCAGAGCATTGGACAGTTGAGCGGAGGTTTTGACCCAGCCCAGCCTACAGTGTTTTTGGTTATTTCCCTTGGTCACACGGCCACTTCACCGAACTGTGCTCCAAACGAAACGCCACTGACCGGTATATACACGTGTAATTATTCCTAAATATGTATTTCTCGGTACACAATACTCCTGCTAATGAGGGCAAGCATATTTACTTTTCCTAAAAGATAACCACCTCAACCACAAATTCATCCACTGCAAAAAGTTAGCAAATTCTCATTACGAATGTACCACTGGCAAATTTACCAACAGTAGTCATATATGGATATATCATCTCTAATAACATACCAACTGTAAAAACATTTTTATTTAAACTAATTTCATACGGCTGTATGCATAAAAAACGCTTATTTGAGCTTTGAAGTACACGTTAGTTAACAAACACTTTAAGGCTAACAGACGTTTGTTAAAAAATGGTATTCATAAACAGTACTTTAGCTAATGTATGCTTTGGTAAAATTAGTATTTTGATTCTGGCAATGCCACTATTTTCAGTTGTCACGTTGTAGTTAATGATGCATAAAAATGAATATTATTTATCCGGGTAGTCAGATCCATAAAAAATGTTTTTATTGTTTTTTTGTTGTTTTGTTTTTTCAGCAAAATCAACATATTTTTGTTTTTTTTTATATTAATCCTTTTAATAAAAAGCAAAGCACCCAAAAAAGGTTAATTTGCAAGGCTTACGAAGAACTTACAGACTTATTTCACTTAAAGACTTTATTCATATTAAAAAAATAATTATTCGGATAACGAGCTTTGTTTTGATTATATGTACATCAATAAAACTTTTGTTTAAAATAATTAACTATAATTATTTTTTTGTAAAATATAAAATAAAGATGTAAAAATGTTTTATATTGAATGGCATGTTATGTTTTAGTTTTTATTATTATTTGTATACTACAATTTGTTTAAATAAATATTTTTTAACATTTTTGGAATAACAAAGTATAATTGTCAATTGAGTCGTTTACATTAAAAGTGGCGTAAGTCACAACTGAACAGTTTTTTTTTCATTTTTAATAAATTTGAAATTAAGAAGTATTGAGATTTGTTAAGAGTTAAGAAGTATTGAGATTTGCTTGAGAGGAGTGTTGATAATTAACGGTGTAACATAAATGCTTATTTTGAAAGTGGTGTTAGTCGTTGTACTTAGGAAATTAATTACGGAGCTTAGTGTGAAAGAAATGGAAACATGTATTAAGTGTGTGTGAAGTATTGTTGTGATTATTTGACTTATTTTTATTAGTTCGAAAGAATAGTGCAGTTTACGGAACAATATTATACTGATATCTAATATACTACACATAATTACCATTATTTTATTTTTTATTCTCAGGAGGTTGTTTCGTGTTGTATAAAATATCTAAGAATGTCACAACTCAAAAGCATATTACTGTACATAGTGACTTATGTAAAGGACAAACTAGTAATAGTAGTAATAGCCCCCTGTCGAAAATATCCTTCATAGTACACAACATGGAGAAAAAAGATTTTATTTCAACACAATCATTAGAAAAATCCGTTTCAGAAAGAAAACTAACAACAGACTAGTTGAAATTGCTAAAAATTAAAATGTTTTATAAACTAATTTATTTAAAAAGATGACTATAACAAAGTAACTTATGCCACTTTAAAAAAACGGCTCAGTTTATTGTAAACACAATTTGTTTGGTTTTTGAACTTTCAATAATAAAATTGAACTGTCAATTTATTGTAGGTTTAACGTAGGTTTTTCCTACTTTAAAGTTAACAAAGGTATTTTAAGGTAAAAGTGTGTTATGAATACAACTTTAGGAAATTGTGCTAACAACGGCAGTTAAATCTACTTTAACTTTTTATGCATACAGCCGATAGAGTTTAACATACGTAGGAGAAGATAACAAACTTTTTCGCAGAGTTGCACAGAACGGACTATTTCCAACAAAAATGGAAACAAACGCCATTGGAAAAGAAGAAATATGTAAACAAACTATGTAAAAAATATGCCATTTTTGAATTCGATTTTTAACAGTCAATTTTAATTGTATTTTAATTAAAAGATATAAAATAAAAAGCTTGTAGACCACAGAATCAGATTTTACAGTTGCTACTTTTTTTAGTGAATAAACGAAAGCACTAGAGCTTAAATTATTTGGAGTTATTTTGAACATTCATGATTTCAGTTTTCCATCAATAACTCGATAACCATTCCGCGTGCACAAATAGCACTATATACGATCGATAGAGCATAAAAATACAAATCGACAGTGATATATCTTGTTTCTAAAAAGACTTTACCAAAAAAGTTATAAGGCAGCAAACTTCTAAAATTGTTAAAAATCGTCAAATTTTGTTGGTTTTTCATTAATAACTCAAAAACTATTCCGCGCGCCCATATGCAGCTATATACGTTCAATAGAGAATAAAAATACCAATCGATAGTGATATAGAGTATTTCCGCAAAGACTGTACGAAAAAAAGTTATAAAGCAGCAAACTTTTAAAAATTTTAAAAAATCGTCAAATTTTTTTGGTTTTTCAATAATAACTCAAAAACTATTCCGCGCGCCCATATGCGGCTATATACGTTCAATAGATAATAAAAATACCAATCGATAGTGATATAGCTTATTTCCGCAAAGACTGTACGAAAAAAAGTTATAAAGCAGCAAACTTTTAAAAATTTTAAAAAATCGTCAAATTTTTTTGGTTTTTCAATAATAACTCAAAAACTATTCCGCGTGCACATATACGACTATATACCTTCGATAGAGAATAAATATACATATCGATAGTAATATGGTTTGTTTCCGCAAAGACTGTACGGAAAAAGTTATAAAGCAGCAAACTTTTAAAATTTTTAAAAAATCGCCAATTTTTTTTTTTGTTTTTCAGTAATAACTAAAAAACGATTAGCGCGTGAGTTACATCCGCAACACCCCAATTGATAATAACGGCTGGTAAAACGTAGGGAAACATTGACGTATAAGTATATTTAGTTTTTACGCTATTCTTCTTTGTTCCTACGTTTTGCCAGACAGCAACGTAAGTAAAATATTCTTACGTTGCTTACCATAAGCTTGATTTAGAAAAAATAAGTTAGTCTTAAGAAGTAAATAAAGGAGTTAAGTACTCAATAAAGTAATAAGATAACTGACGCAGTCGGTAGGATCGAAATAAAAACGACAAACGTAAAGTACAGCCTAATCAAAAGGTTTTTTTATTGATTGTCGTATTAAAATTAAAAAGTCCATTTAAATTGGAAATAATTGTTAAAAAAAAGGCCATATTACGATATATGAAAGACAAAATATAAAAAGTGAAAAAAAATTAATAATATACTATATAAAATACAGCCAAAATTACAAATATATAAAAATATAAAAAAAACTTTGAAATTAATTAAAATAAAATACAACAAAAAAAATATAATGCTTTAAATTAAATAAAACTGATTCTTAGTTGGTGTTTTATTAGACAAAAATATAAATTAAAAATAAGAATTTTGCCCAAAAAAAAATAGTGTAACTGTTCCTTTTTCTTTTAATGGAATTTACAATAACAAAAAAACACACAAATACAAAAACCCCTTTGAACGCTTAATACTTGCTTGAAGAAACAATAACAACAGTGATCTTGAATTAATTTTTGAACAAATAAAAAGGAAAAGTGATAATAAATTCCTTAAAAAATGCGTTAAACGATCATGGATAGAGAACATAAATTTGATAAAAACCGCGAAATAGACATGGAAGAAGAAGCGCAACAGAAAATAATAGAACTCGAAATGGTTTTACAGCAGCAGGAATTAAAAATAAAACAACAGCAACAACAATTAGAACAACAACGACTACAACTACAACTACAACAACAACAATTAGAACAACAACAATTACAAACACAACAACTATTACATCAATTTAATCCACAACAGCAGAACCAGCAGCAACAATTAGAACAACAACAACTACAAACACAGCAACTATTACAACAATTTAATCCACAACAGCAGAACCAACAAGCACAAATGCAAAACCACTTCCAAATGAGACCAATAGACATTATTCAACAATTTCGTCAAATAAGACCGCTTGATAATGTCAACTGCATCAATGGATTTATTAAATCTGTCGATCTGGTCATGGGATTTTGCGGGAATAATGTTGAACTGATTAAATATGGAACACAAATAGTGGTGAACGAGAAAATATTAACCAGCTTTGCGACATACATCCGAGAATTGGGAGATATTCCATAGGAAGAGCTGAAAACAAAATTGAGGACCCAGGCTAGGCCGAAAACAACATATGCTGAAGTATTTAACAATTGTCGGTATGTAAGAGTAGGTAATTTAAGACAGCTTTTCAATTATTTTGAAAAAGCTAAACATATGATAAGTGAAATATATGAATATGACGAAGGCAAACCTTCATTATATAAATCGGACAATGTTGATAGAGACTTAACGAATATACTTATTGAAAAAATAGACGGGCCCCTCAGGGTTCATTTGGACGAGAATCTGACCTTAACCGACATTATTATTAAATATACGAAACTGGGATTACTTGACGATGATAGGGCTATTGACAGTAGACATAAAACTAGCCGAAACTTAAGAAATTTTGAAACTAAAAACAATAAAAATAATTATAAGAATCAGAGCAGACCTCAAAATTTAAACCGTAGTAATCAAAATCAACATTTTCGTAATTATAAAAATTATGATAATCAGAATTTTAACTCTATGCAACAACAAAACTTGAACAAACGTGGTAACGAAAACAATCAGTACAAATCTCTTTATAATCATAACGATAAAAAATCTGGTTCGTCCCAAACACGTTTGTCACATATGAGTGTTGACTCTAACCAAAATTCACAAAGGTCTCATAATTCCAGATATATGGAAGTTGATACCTTACAGGAAACGGAAAAAATTAATTCCGATGAAGAGGCAAATTTTTTAGAACTGCCTCAAAATTCAAATTACCGGTAGTAGTTTTGTCTATAGGTAAGCAAAGTTTCAAATGCCTAATAGACACCGGAGCAAGTACAAGCGTAGTAAAATCAAACACATTTTTCCTCTTTGAGAAACAGAATTTAACAGAACCTGCTTATATAAAAACACTTAACGGTTTCAATGAAGTAAAGCATTGTGTTGTTACTCCAATGCCTTCACAATTCCCAATCAAAGGTACCCTTACATGGAAAATAGTTAATTTTAAAAATGAGGACTATGACGCTATAATGGGTCAGAATTTTTTGGTTCCTTTTAAAGCCCAAATAAACCTTGACCAAAATTATTTAGAAATCTTCGGTAATAGAATATTTTTTGAGGAAAATACTTATCCATATGCATTCGATATGGTAACAAGTCTTCAGCAAACGGAAAATAGAAACATAGAAAGTAAATTCCGGATAAATAATTTATACCAAAAGGAGAAAACTTATATTAAGACGCTGTTGGATGAATTCAAGGATTTATTTTTTGTAGAAGGAGATTCTTTATCCGCAACGACTGAAATCTGTCATGAGATAGTCACTACAACGGATAAGCCTTTGTATTCGAAAATTTATCGATATCCACAGGTCCACGAAGGTCAGATTCAGAGACAGATCAAAGACATGCTTCAGCAAAATATTACAAGGGAAAGTAGTTCTCCTTATAATAGCCCCTTATGGGTTGTACCGAAAAAACAAGATAATTCGGAAACCAAAAAATGGAGAATTGTTATTGACTATAGAAAACTTAATGAGAATACGGTCGATGACAAGTTTCCCATACCAAATCTAAACGGTATTCTAGATAAGTTGGGTAAATCCCAACATTTTACAACATTGGATCTTGCCAAAGGCTTCCACCAAATTTTGGTAGAGGAAAAGGATCGGAAGAAAACGGCATTTTCAACGCCTTTTGGACACTACGAATTTATTCGTATGCCGTTCGGCCTGAAAAATGCGCCATCAACGTTTCAAAGGCTGATGAATTCAATTCTTCGCGATCAGATTAATAAAACTTGCGTTGTCTACATGGACGACATACTAGTTTTTAGCACGTCCCTGGAGGAACATATGAATTCTTTGAAATCAATTTTCAGGGCCATAAGAAGAGCCAGATTAAAAATTCAGGTAGATAAATGCGACTTTCTTAAGAAAGAAACGCAATTTCTGGGTCATTTACTGACCAATAAGGGTATTAAACCAAACCCCGGTAAGGTTGAAATTATACAAAATCTTAAACTTCCTCAAACAACCAAACAAATCAAATCATTCCTGGGAATGACAGGTTTTTACAGGAAATTTATCAAAGACTACGCGAAAATTGCAACACCTTTGACAAAAGCACTTAGAAAAAACGAAAAAATTAATATATTTAATCCTAATTACATTTTGGCTTTTGAAAAACTGAAGGAAATCGTCACCAATGCACCGATCCTTAGATATCCAATCTTTTCCAAAAGATTCAAGATAACCACTGATGCAAGTAATCTTGCAATTGGCGCCGTTCTTTCACAAGAAGGCCACCCAGTTGCATATGCCTCTCGAACTCTTAATGTGACCGAAACAAACTACTCAACAATTGAAAATGAATTGTTGGCGATAGTTTGGGGCGTTAAATACTTCCGACCATATATCTACGGAAGAGAGTTCGATCTTGAGTGTGATCATGAGCCATTGAGGTGGTTGCAGGTAAAGTACAAGGGTAAGGATAGCAACCCACGTCTTCAAAGATGGTTGGTCCAATTAGGAGAATATAATATCAAAATAAATTACATAAAAGGTGAACTAAATAAAGTTGCCGATTTTTTAAGCCGGATTAATTCCGACACAAATGAGATTAATCATTTGACGGAAAACGCAAACAATGAAACAGATGAAGACGAGGGGGGAGATTCATTGTTGGTTCAAACTGCCCACTCTCAAGAGGGGGAACATAATGATCACATATCAATTCTAGATACTGTGGTGAACCGCTTTAGAACACAAGTTATCTTCGTTGAGGAAAAGAATATTCCAATACAGCTCATTTTCGGAAAGAAACGAATATTCATTAATAAGAATGATTGTAAAAATGGAAATGTAGGAAATATTCTCAAAAGAGAAATTTCAACAGGAAAAATTGCAATATTTTCCGAATTAAATGATCATGAATACAATACATTACAAAGAATTATTATCTCTGAGTTTTCTGGAAACAGCAAAACGAAGTTTGTTAAGTGTTCAAAATTTGCTAAAGATATTGTCGAGGAAAACGACTTGATAAAGCAAATAGCATTATTTCATAAATTAGAAACAGGTCATGCTGGCATAATTCCAACTTTCGAAAAAATCAAACACAAAATATATAATCCTTATTTGAAAGAATTCATACAGAAAGCAATAAATAATTGCGAAACTTGTTCCGGAGCTAAATATGATAGAAACCCAATAAAAACAAAATTCGGGATAACTGAAACCCCTTCCACCACGAACGAATTAATTCACGTTGACACATATGTGAACAGTAAGCATTCATTTATAATTTTTATCGATAAATTTTCTAAACATGTAGTTTCATTTCACTTACACGACAGAAATAGTCAGACCCTAGTTGGAAAAATTCGGGCATTTTTGGCCATTAAAGGAAATGTTACTAAATTTATATTAGATAATGAGTTCAATAATGCAAACGTAAAGAATTTCCTCGTTCAGGAGAGAATTCAATATCATTTTACAAAGCCAAATAGCCATACCGGTAACTCGGATATAGAAAGATTCAATAAAACGATCACAGAAAAAATCAGAGCCTTTAATTTGGAAGAGAGACTTCCGATAAATACCCAGATAATTAAAGCAATAAAATTCTACAATAATAATTATCATAGCACAATAAAATGCAGTCCTTTAGATGTACAGAATAAATTGGTTGATCATAACATCATAAAGGAAAGGTTGATAAATGCAAAAACGAAAATAATTCAAAAGCGAAATGAATTGCGAGAAAATTATATAGAACATAGAACTGAAGGTTTTATAAAAAATTACAAAAGTGTACGACATAAAGAACAACCGAAATTTATTAAAAGATCTTTGCAAAACGTTCACACTGACAATATCAAACGACCCTCTAAATTTTCAGATTGTACTAATATTGTTGACAATGTCAACACTGACAATCCCAATCAAAAGCTATAATTTAGCAAAAGAAATAATATAATTATCAACGATCCCATTAACACAACAATAGAAAATAAAACTTGAAAAAAGAAATATGAAAAAAAAAACTCTAAGGATTTCAAACAAAAAATTATAGTCGTTAATTTTTAGTCTGTATTTATCATTATTACTATTATTATTATTAATTAATTATTTAACTATCTTATGTGTTTGTTATAATTGTAACTACACTCAGATAAATGAAGGAAACGTAAAAATACGTTATCACCATGTTTTAAGCAGATATAAAAACAACTGCACACTGCTACTTCCATTTTCTGTATTAATATAAAATTTTACTATTATTAAAAAATAAATAAATTGATTTTTTTTTGTAACAATGTAAACATATAAATATAAATTTTGTTATAACTTATTTTAACTATTGTATTTTTCCTTTTTGTTAATGTCTTAACACATTTTGAAAAAGATGAAAAGCAGAGTAGCGAAGTGTTCACTCACTGTTCATACATGTATGAATATGTACATTTCATTTTTTAGCCGCTTCTTCTCATACATGTGTGAGAGACTGAAAAATATTTTGCGTTTTCTCATTTATGAATGCGACGATTTATTTTTTTCTTTCTATTCATAAGTGAAAAAATGAGAAACACACAAGTGTTCATTTTTGAATATGTACAATTTTGATAATTTTTCATAAATGAAAAGATCTTAAATATATGTGCGTTAAGCATTCGCGTACATAAACGCACATATTAGATAATGCGCAATTGTCGGCGTATGTAGGAAAAAAAATGTTTTTTTTTATTTCTTTTAGAATATATTGCAATATTGTATTTTGTGTTAATATGTACCCATGTGTTTTTACTACATTTTACTGTAAACTGCGATCGTAGGTAGAAAATTTTTTCACATTCATTTATGAGAAATTTTATAAAATTTCAACGTTCATAAATGAACATGTACATTTATGAAAAATAACATTAATGAGAAGTAGCTGATTTATCATTTATCACATATGAATAAGACTAATAACTCTTGTTGTGCGCATTCATGTATGAACATAAGCAGAACATTTTTTCTTGTTCGCTTATGCGCGTGAAAAATAAATATAAAATTTTAGATTTCTCATATATGAAAAATATCATGAATGTTGATTTTTGAATGTTCATAAATGAAAAATTCTGAACCCTGATGAAAAGATAAAACTATTGCAAATATTTATTCATTAAAATAATGACACTAAGTTTTTGTGTTGAAAAAAAAAGAAAAAAAAGTATATATAAACAAACCCTAACATTTTATTTATAAAAACCTTAAACATATTTTCGTAAAATAAACTATATTCATAATTTTAGTTGCTTAGATTGAATATCGTCTCTATACTTTATTAACTTTGTAAACAGCTTAATGTGTTTTTCACAAACTCTACTATATTTTATTAAATAAATATTTGTTTTGTTAACCATTGATTTAATTTATAATGATATAAACACATTATTTATAAACTTTTAAAATCTAATGAAATCCTGGAGTATTTCAATTTAGGGGTGGAGGAGTTACATCCGCAACACCCCAATTGATAATAACGGCTGGTAAAACGTAGGGAAACATTGACGTATAAGTATATTTAGTTTTTACGCTATTCTTCTTGTTCCTACGTTTTGCCAGACAGCAACGTAAGTAAAATATTCTTACGTTGCTTACCATAAGCTTGATTTAGAAAAATAAGTTAGTCTTAAGAAGTAAATAAAGGAGTTAAGTACTCAATAAAATAATAAGATAATTCGTGCACATATGTGGCTATATCCGATCGATAGAGGACAGAAATATGAATCGATCACGGTATAGCTTGTTTCTGGGAAGACTTTACGATAAAAGTTATAAAGCAGCAAACTTTTCAAATTAAAAAAAAACGTAAAATTTTTTTAGTTTTTCATTAATTACTCAAAAACTATTGCGCGTGCACATATACGGCTATATACGTTCGATAGAGGATAAAAATACGAATTGATAGGGATATAGCTTGTTTGCGCAAAGACTGTACGAAAAAAGTTATAAAGCAGCAAACTTTTAAAATTTAAAAAATTTAAACAATATATTTTAGTTGGTCGGTAATGAAGTTTCTCTGTAGATTTTTTGCAGTACAAAAAAAGTAAACAAACTATATCAAAAATATACCATTTTTGCATTCGATTTTTATTAGTTAATTAGACTTGTATTTAAAAAAAAAGATATAAAATATAAAGCTTGTAAACCACAGAATCAGATTTTTCAGTTGTCACTTTTTTTAGTGAAAAAACGAAAGCACTGGTTCTTAAATTATTTGGAGTTATTTTAAAAATTTTTGATTTCAGTTTTCCATTAATAACTCCACAACCATTCCGCGTGCACAAATAGCGCTATATACGATCGATAGAGGATAAAAATACGAATAGATAGCAATATATCTTGTTTCTAAAAAGACTTTACGGAAAAAGTTATAGGGCAGCAAACTTCTAAAATTGGTAAAAAATCGTCAAACTTTTATGGGTTTTCATTTATAACTCAAAAACTATTCCGCGTGCACATATAAGGCTATATACGTTCGATAGAGGATACAAATACGAATCGATAGTGATATGGTTTTTTTCTGCAAAGACTGTACGGAAAAAGTAATAAAGCAGCAAACTTTTGAAATTTTTAAAAAATCGTCAAACTTTTTTTGTTTTTCAGTAATAACTCGAAAACTATTCCGCGTGCATATATACGGCTATATACGATCGATAGAGGACAGAAATGTAAATCGATCGTGATATTGCTTGTTTCTGGAAAGGCTTTACGAAAAAAGTTATAAGGCAGCAAACTTTTGAAATTTTAAAAAAATATCAACAATATTTTTTAGTTGGTCGGCAATGAAGTTTCGTATATAGCGCTATTTGTGCACGCGGAATGGTTGTGGAGTTATTAATGGAAAACTGAAATAAAAAATTTTTAAAATAACTCCACATAATTTAAGCTCCAGTGCTTTCGTTTTTTTACTAAAAAAAGTGACAACTGAAAAATCTGATTCAGTGGTCTACAAGCGTTATATTTTATATCTTTTAATTAAAATACAAGTTAAATTAACTATTAAAAATCGAATGCAAAAATGGTATATTTTTGACATAGTTTGTTTACTTTTTTTTTACTGCAAAACTCCTACATAGAGACTTCATTACCGACCAACTTAAAAATATTGTTGATATTTTTTTAAAATTTCAAAAGTTTGCTGCCTTATAACTTTTTTCGTAAAGTCTTTTCAGAAGCAAGCAATATCACGATGGAGTCACATTTTTGTCCTCTATCGATCGTATATAGCCGTATATATGCACGCGGAATAGTTTTCGAGTTATTACTGAAAACCAAAAAAGGTTGACGATTTTTTAAAAATTTCAAAAGTTTGCTGCTTTATAACTTTTTCCGTACAGTCTTTGCAGAAAATAACCATATCACTATCGATTCGTATTTGTATCCTCTATCGAACGTATAGAGCGCTATATGTGCACGCGGAATAGTTTTTGAGTTATTAATGAAAAACCAAAAAAAAAAATTGGCGATTTTTTAAAAATTTTAAAAGTTTGCTGCTTTTAACTTCTTCCCTACAGTCTTTGCGGAAACAAACCATATTACTATCGATTTGTATATTTATTCTCTATCGAACGTATATAGTCGTATATGTGCATGCGGAATAGTTTTTGAGTTATTATTGAAAAACCAAAAAAATTTGACGATTTTTTAAAATTTTTAAAAGTTTGCTGGTTTATAACTTTTTGCGTGCAGTCTTTGCGGAAACAAGCCATATCACTATCGATTCGTATATTTATTCTCTATCGATCGTATATAGCGTTATATTTGCACGCAGAATAGTTTTTGAGTTATTATTGAAAAACCAAAAAAAATTGACGATTTTTTAACAATTTTAGAAGTTTGCTGCCTTATAACTTTTTCCGTAAAGTCTTTTTAGAAACAAGATATATCACTATCGATTGGTATTTTTATCCTCTATCGATCGTATATAGTGCTATTTGTGCACGCGTTATGGCTATCGAGTTATTGATGGAAAACTGAAATCTTAAATATTCAAAATAACTCCAAATAATTTAAGCTCCAGTGTTTTCGTTTTTTCACTAAAAAAAGTGACAAACTGAAAATTCTGTGATCTACAGGCTTTTCAATTCATGTTTTTTTTAATACAATTTAAATTAGCTATTTAAAATCTATTTTAAAAATGGTGTATTTTTGTCATAATTTGTTTACTTTTTGTTATTGTAATACATGAAGGGACGTTGTTGTACATGTACCTTTTGTGCAACTCTGAAAAAAGTTTACCAAAACAAAGAAAAAGTTTGCTAAAAAGTTTGTTATCTTCTCCTCGATTTTTAACATCTCAATCGATTTTGAGATGTTTTACCATACATTGACGTGTTTTGTTTAACATTTCAAATGAGTTTTTTTAGATTTAAATGGTTTGTTAAACACGTAAATGGCAGGGTTGCATTTAATTTAGGGATGTGTTGAGTGTGTTTTTGATGAATCTGTTACTAAACACATATTATTATAGCGTTGAATGGCGGCGAAACAAAAACAATAAAATCTTGGTTGTGTAATTTGTGAATTTTTAATATCTTATAACCATAAGGAATTTATTGCACCATTGCTTTCCTTTAGATTAGAGCTACCAATTTTGCAAAACAAACTCAACAATGGTTGCAATTAATCCATAAGTTTAGTAGTGCTACCAAAGTATTGGGTGACATAAAGAATTTCGCCCGAAGTATAGAGTCTGATATACAGTCAACGTACTTTAGAAATTGCCTTCAAAAGTAGCAAACAAATTCAGCAACAAATACAAGGTAATTCAACAGCGGTGGCAGATCCACATCATAACCAATTTTTTATATATTAAAAACATGTCGCGATATGTTATATATCTACGGTAAAAAAATACCGTACCAGCTTTATTTGTAATTATAAATTTAAGACTTTTGTTCTTTCAATGAAATACAAATAGTTTTATAAAATTTACAACTAAATTATTTTATTTATTTATGTAAATGATAATTATAAATAAAAAGTAGAAAACATTGATTTAAAAAATTAAATTTTGCTTGTTGGGGGAATAATATCGAATAATTTTAAAAAGTGTTAACATTTTTACAATTCAGGGGTAAGTGTAGCTAGCCTATGCAAGGTTAGTTAGCTTCTCTTTATTCAAGACCGTCATGCGTGGTGAAGAGCCATATCCCACAAGAAGTGATGCTATTAATAGCAAAACATGATGGATCTAGACAAGGTTGAAAAAAATCATCTTTTTGTGAAGTAAATATTAAAATTTACGAAAATTCTTTTAAGGACTACGGAATATCTAAAAAAAGGAGATAAAATATAAAACCAAAAGTAACTTACTTTTTGTTCATACCTTCACCGTTATGACACTTTATTTTAGTTTTTAATGTTTTCATTTATTGTATAAACTTGCATTTTTTTTGTAACCTAAATTCAATACTTTATTTTTATATTATTTTATTGTATAAACTTGCATTTTTATTGGTAACCTAATTTTATACTTTATTTCATTATTTTTGTATGAACTTGCAGTTTTATTTGTAACCTACATTTAATACTTTATTTTATTGTATGCTTCCATTTCTTTTATATATAGGTCACATTTGCAACCTATATTTAATACTTAAAATTTC
This sequence comes from Trichopoda pennipes, assembly GCA_030448955.1. NCBI lineage: Eukaryota > Metazoa > Arthropoda > Insecta > Diptera > Tachinidae > Trichopoda > Trichopoda pennipes. The sequence goes on along the minus strand of JASKUP010000004.1, from coordinate 3,084,317 downwards.
ATATGCAAGCATTTTTACGTAAACAAATATTTTTTGTTTATATGTTTAAGCATTTATATTTATATTTTGAACACCTGTTTTTGTTTTTCTTGTTTTGTTTTTTACCGCTGAAGTTTATTGCACACCTTCAATATACATATGTTGCATTTTATTTATTGCACAACCCGGAAAAGACCTACAAACCTTTTTTGGTTACAATTCGGCATAAATCTGCTCTAGAAACAAAAATTGTTTCTGCCATGCAAAAAGAGGTGCAATCAACTTCAGCAACAATATGGGTTAAACCCAAATGTATGACATAGCATTAAGTTAGTATATAAGAACAAAATTTATTGAAATAAATGAGAGACAATAAAGTAAATCAAGTTTAAAAACATTGTTTTTTCTACTCCGAGTTACCAAGTTCCAAGTGCTTGAGTAACAATTTATATCTTCAAGTGCTATCGCTTGTAAGATAACCCAGATTACTTTGTCTCTGTCACATACCTTTGTCAGGACCTTTACCTGACGCATCCTCTCCGTGCAACCAAGTTTAAGTGCCTCGAAGAAAAGAGAGCTTCCGGCTACACAAACTAGTGTGGCCCAACTCAGAACCCATTCTCTGAGTTAAACATTGGTGACCCCGACGTGATCTGCTACAGGAGCCAGTCAGCTAATCTCTACACTGAAGCAGCAGTACACCTTCAGGCAGCTAGGAAAAGCAACATCCTACACTAAAGCAGCAGTACACCTTCAGGCAGCTAGGAAAAGCAACATCCTACACTAAAGCAGCAGTCCACCTTCAGGCAGCTAGGAAAAGCAATATCCTACACTGAAGCAGCAACACTATACTAGGCAAACAACGTCCTGAACATGGCAGTATCTTGGAAAGACTCCGACATGACCATTTTCAACCAACTGGTAAAATCCCAGCAAGCGTCAGGTGACGTAATCGAGACGATTGTTCGTAACTTTAAGAAGGACTCTACCAGTAGGAAAACGGTCGGTTACTATAAAGAACGTCTAATAAAATTAGACAACGCATGGTCCGAGTTTGAGAGCACGGACAACAAAATCCGAAGCTTAGAACACATTCCCTTGGACCATGAGTACTTCATCAACGACTATTACAATCAGATAGCAAGGCTGGTGGAGCAGTACCAGACCATTTTTAAATCCGCATTAACCACTCCCGCAGATGAGAGGACTACTGGCGCAGCTGGCCAACCAGCTCGGGACCAAACTCCCGCAGTAAGCAATCCCGGGGGCGGCACTGGGCGACAATTTATCCCAACCGCAACCACATCGGCAATAAGAAGGCAGAAGGTGATGATGGAGTCCTTGCAACGGGTTTTCACAATGGATCCAACATCGGACAACATGCCCTTAAAAGAAAAATTGTGGGAGCAAATCCAGAATCTACACTTCTCAATTTGGGAAACTAGCCAAGACCCGTTGCAGGAGGGATACGATATGACAGCATATGCTCATTAGAGGCCAGAATAGTAAACCATTATAAAAATGCGTCTAGGCCGGGTGTATCGTCAGGGAGTCCCGGGAATCAAGGTAATGTACTACCATTACCCAAGGTAGCGATTCCAAAGTTCGACGGCGACTACCTAAAATGGAGGACCTTCAACGACTTGTTCATGCAACTTGTAGACAAGCAAGAAATCCCTTCAGCCCAAAAAATGTGGTACCTGAAGGCTAACGTAACAGGTGAAGCCGAAAGGCTTATACGTCATCTGGCTGCTACCGCCGAAAACTACGAGCCCGCCTGGACCATGCTCAAAGAGCGATATGAGAACAAAAGAATTCTCGTCACTTCAGTGATACAACAATTGCTCGATCAACCCTCCGTCAGCGCATCAGTATCATCCATCCAAAAATTACATGATACAACTCAGGAATGCTTGTACGCATTACAGAATCTGGAAATCAACACCACGTCCTGGGATCCGATCCTTCTGCACCTTCTGACAAAGAAACTGGATCGAAATCTTCATAATCGATATGAAAGATCAATCACAAATCCAAAAGAACTCCAGCGAGTCAGACACTTCTTAAGATTTTTGGAAACGCGCTTTCAATCAATGGAAGCAATGGGCCCCAAGGAAAGGGGTTCAACAAAGGTATGCGCCTCTCTTGCAGCACCTAAGCAACTTGAGGTCAGCTGCCCACTGTGTAAAACTGGTGTTTATTTCTTGTATCATTCTGAACGATTTCAACAATTCACGCCGCGCGAACGCCTAAATTTTGTGCAAAAACAACACTTGTGTGTCAATTGTTTAAGAAAGAATCACTGAGCAAGGCAATGCCTCTCCAGGCGCCACGCGAAATGTAAGAACAAACACAACTCACTTTTGCATTTTGAATCCAACAGCCAAGCGGTTGAGTCAAGAGTACGAAATGGAGACAAGGCCCAAACAAACCTCAAGAATTCATCAATGATAATCAAGGAGGCAGTGCCTCCGGCAACAAGTCCAGGATTAGCTTCATTAACTGCTGCAAGGACACAAGCATCGTCCTCAGTGGTGATCCTGGGCACGGCAATAGTCAAAATCAAAACTGACTCATCACAAATTGAATGTCGCGCGTTGCTTGATTCCGGCTCGCAAGTGAATTGTGTCACGGAGCGATTAGTCAAACGACTAGGTATCCCAATGCAGCCATCATCAGCAAACATAACTGGCATTGGAATCATCCACACTAAAACGCAGCATCGCGTTAACGTCGAACTACAGTCGCGAATAAACGGCTTTTCAACCCCATTAGAAGCATTTGTACTTCCTCGCATCATTTCGCCGCAACCTGCACAGTTCATCAACATCAAAGAATGGCCAATACCTAAAAATCTGGTATTAGCCGATCCACATTTCAATCGACCAGACAAAATCGATATTTTGGTAGGGGCCGAACACTTTCTTCAGCTACTGTCCGTGGGACAGATCAAACTCTCCCCACAATTACCAATTCTTCAAAATACAATGCTTGGATGGGTGATTTCAGGAAAACTGCAAAACCACAGAGCAACCCAATTCTCATGCGGAGTGGCCGCGACTAGTGACGATCTTGACGCTTCTATTGCCCGACTATAGGAGCTTCACGAAATTAAGCCAGCTGAAAAACGTTCATCAGAGGCAGAGAGAAGGTGTGAAGAGCTCTTTGTGCAAACCACCTACAAAACCAACAAAAACCGCTTCGTAGTAAAAATACCATTCCATCAGAATTCTGAAGAAGGACTTGGTCAGTCATACAAAGTTGCTCTTAATCGGTTTCTGTCTCTAGAACACCGTCTGCAGAAAAACCCGGCATTAAGAAGTCATTATACAAAATTCATGGATGAATACGAGGAGCTGAACCATATGACGAAGATCTCATTTGAATCTATTCAATCACCAAACCATTTCATCCCACATCATTGCGTCCTAAGACCTGAGAGCTCCACAACCAAATTGAGGGTGGTGTTTGATGCTTCAGCCAAAACAACGTCAGGGCAATCGCTAAATGATCTGATGTATACAGGTCCAACAGTCCAAAGCGAACTCTTTTCAATTTTATTGAAATTTCGACTTCCCAGATTTGTATTTTCTACAGACATAGAAAAAATGTATCGGCAAGTTCTGATCGCCCCTGAGGATATGCGATTTCAAATCATAATTTGGCGAAAGAGCGCTTCCGAACCACTGTCTTACTTTCAACTAAACACGATCACATATGGTACAAGAGCGGCTCCGTACTTAGCAACAAAATGTTTACAACAGCTGGCGAAAGATCATGCCCTACAATACCCGATAGCAGCTCAATTCATCCAAGACAACTTCTATGTAGACGACGGCCTTGGTGGAAGCGATAGCCTAACCGCCGCTATCGAACTACAAGAACAACTGATGAAGATTATGCAGCAAAGCGGTTTTAACCTTCGAAAATGGTGCGCCAACCATCCTCAGTTGCTCAAAAATGTGTCACAAGGTGACATGGAAGTAAATTTAGATTTCGAGAGCACACGGTTAACCTCCATTAGCACCCTAGGACTAACGTGGTTGCCAGAAAAGGATCAGCTGTGCATAAAAGTAAATACCGAAAAAAATAGAGGAATCACCAAACGTACAGTTACATCGGATCTGGCAAGAATTTTTGATCCGTTGGGGCTCCTGTCGCCTATAGCGGTTACGCCAAAAATATTTATCCAAGAACTGTGGAAGTTAAAACTGGACTGGGATCAGGCTCTACCGGAATCCATGCACACTAAATGGATTACCTTTCGTGCAGGGCTCAAGGAATTGAACACCCTAAGAATCCCAAGACACCTGAGCAGTGGAGGAGTCCCAACATCAAGCCAGTTACATATTTTCTCAGACGCATCTGAAAAGGCGTATTGGGCAGCAGTTTACCTTCGGTCAACAATGAGAGATGGGACAATTATCACACGTCTTCTGTGCTCTAAATCACGGGTAGCCCCACTCAAAACTCAAACCATACCGCGATTGGAGCTTTGTGCCGCAGTACTTGGAGCGCAGCTTGCTACACGAATCATGACTGATCTCAAGTTAACAACCCCAGCCTGGTATTGGACTGACTCAAACATTGTGTTGTCGTGGATCAACTCCTCCGCATCACTTCATACCTTTGTAGTGAATCGAATTTCTATCATTCTAGAGAATACTCGAGCAGAGCAATGGCGGCACGTAAGCACCAAGTTTAATCCAGCAGATATGTTGTCACGAGGACTTGCACCGAGCCAAATGAAAGATTGCACCTTGTGGTTCTATGGCCCCCTCTTCCTATCGGGCAGAGAAACAGAGTGGCCCCCTTAATTCAACCCCCATCTAGCTAGTCCAACTAACCTGGAAAGGAAGATAAAATAAGCAGGTGTGTTAACCTCTGAGGAGCCCGGTATTATATATCAAATCAACCACAAAAACTCCTTCTGGCATCTTCAACGGGTCCTTGAGTCCTTTTTGCGATTTGTTACCAACCTCAGAAATAAGAAAGAATTAGGGCAGGATCAACCTTCATTGACCACGCTTGAATTGAAAAGGGCATTGACGTTAATGGTAAGGCAAATTCAAGAAGCCGACTTCAGAGAAGAAATACATCATCTCACCAAATATAAGGACGTGAAAGGAGGTAGCCAATTTTCGAACCTCTCGCCGTTCTTGGATAAAGACGGGCTGCTACGAGTAGGAGGGCGACTGGAAGCTTCACCATTGGAATATGATTCCAAGCACCAGTTGCTTCTTCCCTACGATGATTCAATTGTGAAACTTCTTTTTGAAATGATTCACAAAGACAATAAGCATTGTGGCGCACAAACCCTCCTAGGGATAGTGAGACAACAATTTTGGCCAATAAAAGGCAAGATCATGGCTAGAGCAACAATCCATCGCTGCACAATATGTAGTAAGGCGAAGCCAGCTCTCCTTCACCAGATCATGGGAAATTTGCCATCGCCACGAGTGACTCCAGCTCGACCATTCATTCATTCGGGAGTAGATTACTGCGGCCCAATCACGGTGCACTACAAGGTGAGGGGAAAACGACCACACAAGGCCTATATTGCGGTTTTCTGCTGCTTCGCCACGAAGGCGGTGCACTTAGAGCTCGTAAGTGATCTAACCACTGATGCCTTCATAGGAGCCATCAAACGCTTTTCCAGCCGACGAGGATACTGCCAAAACTTATATTGCGATAATCCAACAAACTTTGTGGTGACAAAAAACAAACTGTCCGACTTGTCATCCGCGATTTACACGAAGGAGGCAAAAGAAGCAATTGAAACTGCATGCAGCAAAAGGGGTATCCAGTTCAATTTTATACCTCCGCGAGCACCTCACTTTGGAGGATTGTGGGAGGCCGCAGTAAAATCTGCCAAGCACCTGTTAATCAGAAGCTTGGCTAATGCTTCCCTCACCTACAAAGAACTAGAAACCTTGGTAATTGAGATCGAAGCAATTCTAAACTCTAGACCAATTTTCCCATTATCAAACGATCCCAATGACATAGGAGCATTAACCCCGGGACATTTTCTGATTGGGGAACCACTTACAGCTCAAGTCGACGCTGAAGCTACACCAACAACGTCAAGTCTGGCAACTCGTTGGAAATTAGTGTCTGAGCTCAAGCACCACTTCTGGGAAAGGTGGTCACGTGACTACCTCAATGAACTACAATATAGGAACAAGTGGAAGGAGCAATCAAAATGTCTTCAACCTGGAACCATTGTTCTCCACAAGGAAAACAATGTTCCCGTAATGAAATGGCCATTGGGACGAGTAGTTAAAACTTACAAAGGAGAGGACGATATAGTTAGGGTAGCAGATGTCAAAACTGCTTCCGGAAAAGAGCAGTCCATTACCTGGCACCACTCCCCAGAGACAAACGGAAGAAGTATGCAATGATGGTGAAGAGGAGCCTAGTGAAGCCAAGAGGAAAATACCTAAGTTATTAGGGGGTAACTTATGCGTGGCAATGTTGACGCTTCTACTAATCCCAATGATTTTGGGATCGCCAATCCACAACGAGCAGTTAGGATTCCAGCTGCTCAACAATGTCACTCTACCACACTGTGTTTTAAAAGGGCTGCCGAGTAACGTGACCTGGACGCCATTGAATCGAAAGAATCACTGGATATACTTATCTTCGTTTCCGACACACGCCACTGCAGTTTGTGAAAAGGAAATTCTGCCAATAACACTGCTGGGGTGTGGCTTACCATCAATCCAGCCGAACTGCTTACTCAAACATGACGCTACACACATTGCTGGGCAGCAATCTATTTCAACGAAAACAATTTTATCTTATACAAGCTTGAGCAACGTGTCAAATCTTGTCAATCTGCACTTTTCTCCAATCCATCATAAAAATACCAGTCACCTAACAACGCTGCCAGATGAAGTAACACGGCAGATCACAAAATTGAGCATTCTACAGAAAAAATTGGAAGCTATAAGCCTATCAGAACTTCAACCTCACACTTCACCAGAACATGGGATTACGATTGCGGTCATCGCCTTGGGAATCAGTGCTATGGTGGTCCTACTTCTACTGATTATACAATGCAAGAAACTCAAAGGAAAGAGCAAAGGTGATCTCGCTAGAAGACTCCAATCACCTAGTCAACTTCCAGAACCTCCACCACCTAATAATAAACCACCTACCCCAGCTCCCCGACAGGAATTCACGGTGCAAGTCTGATGAAAACACATTTTTAAACACCAAAGGAACTGGAGTGGGTCTAATTCTATTCCAAGATGATCAGATAGATGTTGGTTGAGTACTGCCTCAACGGGGGGGGGGGGGGGGGGGGGTGTATGTTCATACCTTCACCGTTATGATGTAAAGGTTAGCAGTTATGGTGGAGATTTGATTGTGGTGTAGTCCCTATAGCCCTTTCTATATTTTAATAGCTGTATAGGGTGTCAGCTAGTGGTTTAGGCGTTCAAAAGAACTGCCAGAAGATAGAAACTAACAAATGAAACAAGGCAAGTACTGCCAGCTAAAGTTATCAGATATTAGTCTTCTGTTTATTTAATTTTCTATGGCTTATATACTACTTATGCAAATCTAACTTATAATCTAGAATTGAGTGATTTCTAATTCCACTCAATTTGTAATATGAACATGAATATGAATTTGAATATGAACAAATAGTATCGGTAACATTCAAGCGGTCAACAGCACAACACATGTCAATAACATTGTATTTGATATCCCAAATGTGTCAGCATATTTACAACTGGGTTATTGTAACACTCTACATGAGTTGTGTTGGCTTGCATACACTATACATGTCGTATGACTACTGGATGCACTACAATGACACTTTATTTTAGTTTTTAATGTTTTCATTTATTGTATAAACTTGCATTTTTTTTGTAACCTTAATTCAATACTTTATTTTTATATTATTTTATTGTATAAACTTGCATTTTTATTGGTAACCTAATTTTATACTTTATTTCATTATTTTTGTATGAACTTGCATTTTTCTTTGTAACCTACATTTAATACTTTATTTTATTGTATGCTTGCATTTCTTTTATATATAGGTCACATTTGTAACCTAGATTTAATACTTTAAATTTCATATGCAAGCATTTTTACGTAAACAAATATTTTTTGTTTATATGTTTCTGTTTTTCTTGTTTTGTTTTTTACCGCTGAAGTTTATTGCACACCTTCAATATACATATGTTGCATTTTATTTATTGCACAACCCGGAAAAGACCTACAAACATTTTTTGGTTACAATTCGGCATAAATCTGCTCTAGAAACAAAAATTGTTTCTGCCATGCAAAAAGAGGTGCAATCAACTTCAGCAACAATATGGGTTAAACCCAAATGTATGACATAGAATTAAGGTAGTATATAAGAACAAAATTTATTGAAATAAATGAGAGACAATAAAGTAAATCAAGTTTAAAAACATTGTTTTTTCTACTCCGAGTTACCAAGTTCCAAGTGCTTGAGTAACAATTTATATCTTCAAGTGATATCGCTTGTAAGATAATCCAGATTACTTTGTCTCTGCCACATACCTTCGTCAGGACCTTTACCTGACGCATCCTCTCCGTGCAACCAAGTTTAAGTGCTTGAGTTGCAGCGATTATCTTCAGGCGAACCGCCTCGAAGAAAAGAGAGCTTCCGGCTACACAAACTAGTGTGGCCCAACTCAGAACCCATTCTCTGAGTTAAACATTGGTGACCCCGACGTGATCTGCTACAGGAGCCAGTCAGCTAATTTCTACACTGAAGCAGCAGTACACCTTCAGGCAGCTAGGAAAAGCAATATCCTACACTGAAGCAGCAACACTATACTAGGCAAATAACGTCCTGAACATGGCAGTATCTTGGAAAGACTCCGACATGACCATTTTCAACAAACTGGTAAAATCCCAGCAAGCGTCAGGTGACGTAATCGAGACGATTGTTCGTAACTTTAAGAAGGACTCTACCAGTAGGAAAACGGTCGGTTACTATAAAGAACGTCTAATAAAATTAGACAACGCATGGTCCGAGTTTGAGAGCACGGACAACAAAATCCGAAGCTTAGAAGACATTCCCTTGGACCATGAGTACTTCATCAACGACTATTACAACCAGATAGCAAGGCTGGTGGAGCAGTACCAGACCATTTTTAAATCCGCATTAACCACTCCCGCAGATGAGAGGACTACTGGCGCAGCTGGCCAACCAGCTCGGGACCAAACTCCCGCAGTAAGCAATCCCGGGGGCGGCACTGGGGGACAATTTGTCCAAACCGCAACCACATCGGCAATAAGAAGGCAGAAGGTGATAATGGAGTCCTTGCAACGGGTTCTCACAATGGATCCAACATCGGACAACATAAAAGAAAACTTGTGGGAGCAAATCCAGAATCTACACTTCTCAATTTGGGAAACTAGCCAAGACCCGTTGCAGGAGGGATACTATATGACAGCATATGCTGCATTAGAGGCCAGAATAGTCAACCATTTCAAAAATGCGTCTAGGCCGGGTGTATCGTCAGGGAGTCCCGGGATCAAGGTAATGTACTACCATTACCCAAGGTAGTGATTCCAAAGTTCGACGGCGACTACCTAAAATGGAGGACCTTCAACGACTTGTTCATGCAACTTGTAGACAAGCAAGAAATCCCTTCAGCCCAAAAAATGTGGTACCTGAAGGCTAACGTAACAGGTAAAGCCGAAAGACTTATACGTCATCTGGCTGCTACCGCCGAAAACTACGAGCCCGCCTGGACCATGCTCAAAGAGCGATATGAGAACAAAAGAATTCTCGTCACCTCAGTGATACAACAATTGCTCGATCAACCCTCCGTCGGCGCATCAGTATCATCCATCAAACAATTACATGATACAACTCAGGAATGCTTGTACGCATTACAGAATCTGGAAATCAACACCACGTCCTGGGATCCGATCCTTCTGCACCTTCTGACAAAGAAACTGGATCGAAATCTTCATAATCGATATGAAAGATCAATCACAAATCCAAAAGAACTCCAGCAAGTCAGACACTTCTTAGGATTTTTGGAAACGCGCTTTCAATCAATGGAAGCAATGGGCCCCAAGGAAAGGGGTTCAACAAAGGTATGCGCCTCTCTTGCAGCACCTAAGCAACTTGAGGTCAGCTGCCCACTGTGTAAAACTGGTGTTTATTTCTTGTATCATTCTGAACGATTTCAACAATTCACGCCGCGCGAACGCCTAAATTTTGTGCAAAAACAACACTTGTGTGTCAATTGTTTAAGAAAGAATCACTGAGCAAGGCAATGCCTCTCCAGGCGCTACGCGAAATGTAGGAACAAACACAACTCTCTTTTGCATTTTGAATCCAACAGCCAAGCGGTTGAGTCAAGAGTACGAAATGGAGACAAGGCCCAAACAAACCTCAAGAATTCATCAATGATAATCAAGGAGGCAGTGCCTCCGGCAACAAGTCCAGGATTAGCTTCATTAACTGCTGCAAGGACACAAGCATCGTCCTCAGTGGTGATCCTGGGCACGGCAATAGTCAAAATCAAAACTGACTCATCACAAATTGAATGTCGCGCGTTGCTTGATTCCGGCTCGCAAGTGAATTGTGTCACGGAGCGATTAGTCAAACGACTAGGTATCCCAATGCAGCCATCATCAGCAAACATAACTGGCATTGGAATCATCCACACTAAAACGCAGCATCGCGTTAACGTCGAACTACAGTCGCGAATAAACGGCTTTTCAACCCCATTAGAAGCATTTGTACTTCCTCGCATCATTTCGCCGCAACCTGCACAGTTCATCAACATCAAAGAATGGCCAATACCTAAAAATCTGGTATTAGCCGATCCACATTTCAATCGACCAGACAAAATCGATATTTTGCTAGGGGCCGAACACTTTCTTCAGCTACTGTCCGTGGGACAGATCAAACTCTCCCCACAATTACCAACTCTTCAAAATACAATGCTTGGATGGGTGATTTCAGGAAAACTGCAAAACCACAGAGCAACCCAATTCTCATGCGGAGTGGCCGCGACTAGTGACGATCTTGACGCTTCTATTGCCCGACTATAGGAGCTTCACGAAATTAAGCCAGCTGAAAAACGTTTATCAGAGGCAGAGAGAAGGTGTGAAGAGCTCTTTGTGCAAACCACCTACAAAACCAACAAAAACCGCTTCGTAGTAAAAATACCATTCCATCAGAATCCTGAAGAAGGACTTGGTCAGTCATACAAAGTTGCTCTTAATCGGTTTCTGTCTCTAGAACACCGTCTGCAGAAAAACCCGGCATTAAGAAGCTGAACCATATGACGAAGATCTCATTTGAATCTATTCGATCACCAAACTATTTCATCCCACATCATTGCGTCCTAAGACCTGAGAGCTCCACAACCAAATTGAGGGTGGTGTTTGATGCTTCAGCCAAAACAACGTCAGGGCAATCGCTAAATGATCTGATGTATACAGGTCCAACAGTCCAAAGCGAACTCTTTTCAATTTTATTGAAATTTCGACTTCCCAGATTTGTGTTTTCTACAGACATAGAAAAAATTTATCGGCAAGTTCTGATCGCCCCTGAGGATATGCGATTTCAAATCATAATTTGGCGAAAGAGCGCTTCCGAACCACTGTCTTACTTTCAACTAAACACGATCACATATGGTACAAGAGCGGCTCCGTACTTAGCAACAAAATGTTTACAACAGCTGGCGAAAGATCATGCCCTACAATACCCGATAGCAGCTCAATTCATCCAAGACAACTTCTATGTAGACGACGGCCTTGGTGGAAGCGATAGCCTAACCGCCGCTATCGAACTACAAGAACAACTGATGAAGATTATGCAGCAAAGCGGTTTTAACCTTCGAAAATGGTGCGCCAACCATCCTCAGTTGCTCAAAAATGTGTCACAAGGTGACATGGAAGTAAATTTAGATTTCGAGAGCACACGGTCAACCTCCATTAGCACCCTAGGACTAACGTGGTTGCCAGAAAAGGATCAGTTGTGCATAAAAGTAAACACCGAAGAAAATAGAAGAATCACCAAACGTACAGTTACATCGGATCTGGCAAGAATTTTTGATCCGTTGGGGCTCCTGTCGCCTATAACGGTTACGCCAAAAATATTTATCCAAGAACTGTGGAAGTTAAAACTGGACTGGGATCAGGCTCTACCGGAATCCATGCACACTAAATGGATTACCTTTCGTGCAGGACTCAAGGAATTGAACACCCTAAGAATCCCAAGACACCTGAGCAGTGGAGGAGTCCCAACATCAAGCCAGTTACATATTTTCTCAGACGCATCTGAAAAGGCGTATGGGGCAGCAGTTTACCTTCGGTCAACAATGAGAGATGGGACAATTATCACACGTCTTCTGTGCTCTAAATCACGGGTAGCCCCACTCAAAACTCAAACAATACCGCGATTGGAGCTTTGTGCCGCAGCCCTTGGAGCCCAGCTTGCTACACGAATCATGACTGATCTCAAGTTAACAACCCCAGCCTGGTATTGGACTGACTCAAACATTGTGTTGTCGTGGATCAACTCCTCCGCATCACTTCATACCTTTGTAGCGAATCGAATTTCTATCATTCTAGAGAATACTCGAGCAGAGCAATGGCGGCACGTAAGCACCAAGTTCAATCCAGCAGATATGTTGTCACGAGGACTTGCACCGAGCCAAATGAAAGATTGCACCTTGTGGTTCTATGGCCCCCTCTTCCTATCGCGCAGAGAAACAGTGTGGCCCCCTAAATTTAACCCCCATCTAGCTAGGCCAACTAACCTGGAAAGGAAGATAAAATAAGCAGGTGTGTTAACCTCTGAGGAGCCCGGTATTATATATCAAATCAACCACAAAAACTCCTTCTGGCATCATCAACGGGTCCTTGGGTACATTTTGCGATTTGTTACCAACCTCAGAAATAAGAAAGAATTCAGGCAGGATCAACCTTCATTGACCACACTTGAATTGAAAAGGGCATTGACGTTAATGGTAAGGCAAATTCAAGAAGCCGACTGCAGAGAAGAAATACATCATCTCACCAAATATAAGGACGTGAAAGGAGGTAGCCAACTTTCGAACCTTTCGCCGTTCTTGGATAAAGACGGGCTGCTACGAGTAGGAGGGCGACTGGAAGCTTCACCATTGGAATATGATTCCAAGCACCAGTTGCTTCTTCCCTACGATGATTCAATTGTGAAACTTCTTTTTGAAATGATTCACAAAGACAATAAGCATTGTGGCGCACAAACCCTCCTAGGGATAGTGAGACAACAATTTTGGCCAATAAAAGGCAAGATCATGGCTAGAGCAACAATCCATCGCTGCACAATATGTAGTAAGGCGAAGCCAGCTCTCCTTCACCAGATCATGGGAAATCTGCCATCGCCACGAGTGACTCCAGCTCGACCATTCATTCATTCGGGAGTAGATTACTGCGGCCCAATCACGGTGCACTACAAGGTGAGGGGAAAACGACCACACAAGGCCTGTATTGCGGTTTTCTGCTGCTTCGCCACGAAGGCGGTGCACTTAGAGCTCGTAAGTGATCTAACCACTGATGCCTTCATAGGAGCCATCAAACGCTTTTCCAGCCGACGAGGATACTGCCAAAACTTATATTGCGATAATCCAACAAACTTTGTGGGTACAAAAAACAAACTGTCCGACTTGTCATTCATGTAAGTACAATATAGCCACGTAAAAGTCTTCAATGATTTGCTTAAACATTTGACAGACTTTTCGTCCAACTTTTGATATTAGCTTAAGCCAGATTATGCATATTATAGTTGGGCCTTAGCCTATACACACATAAAATTTAGTTTTGATCATAAAACGGGGAGTTCTTATCTATTTCCATCATAGACATAGACTTCTAAGAATTCGTAACTGTAACATACATTTTGTAGTGTTACATTTTGTTAGTAAAACAATGAAAATATTATTGTAGATATAAGCAAATTATAGTTTAGTGTTTATAATTTTGTGTATATGCAAAATTAATAGATTTCTTTAAAAAATTTTTTATTTTCGAAAACCGTGTAAGATCAAAAACGTGTAAAACGAATACCGTGTAAAACGGGGGATAGTATTGGGGATGTATATGACGAAACTTTTGAACAATCTTAAAAATCGTAAAGAGGATTGTTTGTGTTCTCAATTCCTAGTAGTAATTCTTTTTGCGAAAAGTCATTTAGTATTTTGAATAATTTGTACTCGAAGGAAAGAAATAAAATGTGTTTTGACTTAATAAAATCTGAACTGCTAATACGATTATATTTTGAGGAAAACTGCAAAGAGTTTTAAAACTTTTTGGACAAATCTGAAGCAAAATTGTTACTTGATTCTGTAATCAAAAACGCAAAGTATATGTTGAAAAGTAGTTACAATGCTTATTTATATAATACATACACGATAAATGGCCCCAAACATAAAAATGAAAATTGGCCCCAAAATGTAAAAATGAAAACCAGATTCGCGGATCCTTACGTACATATCTAGGATAACTAAAAATATATTTTGTAAAAGGCAAGTGGCTGGTCAAGCACTGATGGAACTGGGCACAAATTTAAAAGTTTTGGCTGGAAATAATATATCTAGCGCTTACATATCAAAGAACAGCCCTTTTAATAACTATAAAATACTTTTAAAAAAAAATAAGTTAAAACTTTTAAAAGCCCTTTTGAGGCCTATAAAATAACTAAAAACGAGATAAGTTGAAAATTCACACATTTTTGTTTGGCTGGTGGATAATTAGCAAAACCCAATTCCGAGTGCTTAGCATTGCGTGAAAATTGAAAGTCAGTTACTATTTTACTGATACAATGATGAAAATCAGCAAAACTGGACACTAATTGGTAATTATTATCTATAAGTAGAATATGCATTACCTTCTTACTTACAGGAACTTTATGGAGCCTAAATATTAAAATATTCCTGCAACTTTCAATAAAGACATTATTTAATTGCCTAATGGACCCGCACACGGAAATACGCTTTATTTTTTTTAACGAACGTTCGCCAACACAAAATTCATAAAAAAACTTAGCTTGTCGGATTCTTTAGGAACCGGTGGAGTTTCCTTACGTCTGGGCAGTTCATTATACATTTGTGGCTCCTAAAAAATAAAATAAAATGTTTTATTATAAATTTATTTGTTCCTTAGGAAGAAAAATACTCACATTTTTTTAACCTTCTTATCTCCTTTGTTATTTTCTAACACCTCTATATACGGATTCAGTTGTTGTATTTTTGACTCGCAAATTGGCGCAAAAATTTGAAATTATGGCTAAAAACTAACATTTTCTAAATATTTGCGCCAATTTGCACAAAAATGGAACATAAACAAATAAACTTCATTGACTCTTTTATATAAAAGAAACAGATGCATACAAATTGAATAGCATGCTGTCTTTTAAAAACCACAAATTATACACAGACGCGACACGACGAGCTATATATACTTTATATTACCCATCTCTTTTTTGACTAGTAAGAGTCGCGAATTTTGTTGTGATTATGTGTTTCTAGCGCAAAAAGGAATTAAACGTTTTTTACGTATACAAATAAGGGTAAGTTTTTTGTAAACATTATAAAATTATTAAAAAATAGGAAAATAATTATTTTTATTTGGGTACGGTTTTCCGTCAGCCCTCGTCAAATTTAGTTTGTGAACAAACCGGTTTCGGCTGTTTGCCATCTTCAGTGCTCTTTTCGTACTAGTTGCGTTCTATTGTCAGTTGTGTTTATATAGTTCGTGTCTCCCTTCCCCTGGTAGGTCTAGCCATGGTTTCTGTATTTGAACGTTGGTTGCATCCTCTGGCTGTGGTGAGCCGGATGATTGTGGATTGAACAGCTTGTTCTAGAGAGACATGTCTGCCAGAATCGTAACCAGTGGTATCAGGATCCGGATATTTGTCCAAGACTTCATCATAAAGCTGCTCCAATTCAAGCCATAACTTAGCGAGTGTAGCTTTGTTTACATCATAATAAGACTGATCCTCACCTGGTTGCAACTGAAGTCCTTCTAGCTGTCGAGTAAGCGCCGTCATTTTTCCATTGCACCGGCTGATGAGTCCATCATGACCGCCAGCTGCCATGGCTTGTGGTCGGCTCTTTCGACGGTTTGACGTAGGATCCTCACTTTAGTCCAGGGTAAGTCCACCGAGTTCACGTTCTATTATCGCCATGTATTTTGACGACATGGATTGAATTCGTATATAATAGTCGGACGTGAAAAACTCATCAGAAGTGTCTAAGTCCTTCACTGCCCGCAAGTCATTATCCGCACTGTCAAACTCAGTCCAAGCTGCTGTTAAACGGGACAATTGTTCCTGATAATATGCTGCAGTTTTACGACTGGCTCAGTCCTTGGTGAAGTTCCGGATGATGGTGGCAATCTGCTCTACCGTTTCCTTCAACTGGCGGAAAAGGTTCGCCGAAGTGGTGGGTTGAATCTTTGCTGGCTCGGCGAGGTCCTTTTAGATGGGTTGGGGAGGTCCTTTTAGATGGGTTGAGGAAGGTCCTTTTGGATGGGTTGAGGAAGGTCCTGTCACGGTCGCCAAAAATGTTAGTGCTCAGGCTCGTTTGCCTTGCCTAACTCGGAGGTTTTGATTATGTTTATTATCCAAGTGGTACACCAGGATAATAACAAAAGAGGATGGAAATGCTTAGATGCGTTTGTCTGGCAGGCAGTAGTTGTCCAAGTGGTACACAAGGATTACTGTTTTTAACGCGCAATTAATTATCCAAGGAGTACCCTAGGATAAATGCAGATTGAAACACGTTGATTTGATGAATGCCTTTTCATTAATCATAAACTTTATTTATTTATTATAGTATTTATACTTAAAAATAATAGTAAATACAAAAGAAAAATAAAAAACATACTTAAGACCTAAACTAATCCAGCCGGAAATCGTTCAGTGTCAAATTTGGTTGCCAAAAGTTTTTCCCATCATTAATTACAGATAAACAACAAACATTGCTTGTACAAATTCTTTCCCATCATTAATTACAAACAAAATGATCCAATTCCATCACTGTCTGGCAGGTCATCTGACCAGCACGGGAAAATATGATTTTTGGAATTATGCAGATACACTATTTCTCACGTGTTTATTTTTAATAGAACGTAGACAATATAAGCGAATAATATTAAATTTATAAAAGAAATTGGAATCTAACATAATGTAGAAACCAAAACAAGGGACAGTGCTTAAAGGGACAAACAAAAAAAAATTAATACAGACCAAATTTATGTGTTTGGTTTGAGTCATATTAATAGAATTCCTACAGAGACCAAGACGGGAGTGTGACAGTGAAGTCTTTACCGAGTTTTTGAATAAAATGACGAAAATTGGCGAAACTCGGTTTGCCGTCCCAGCAGCTTCGAAGAAAAGTGTCGGGTATGATGGGTTTTTGGGTATGGTTCGCGAAATATTCGATAAACTCCCAAATGAAGGGGTTAGGAACGCAAAATTTTTCATTTTAAATTATTTACGGGACAAATTGCAAGCAACAAAGGAGTGTTGATTTTTTATTTATTTGCATTAAAACTTATATTGCAATTATAATTTTTCTTGAAAAGAAAAACATAACTATTTGTTTAATCCTTTTCTTTTTTTATAATAAAAAGACTGAATGAATTCAATAAACCGATTTTTTAAATCCTTTTTTGTTTTAAAAATATCTATGTGTGTATGTGCAAATAGAAAACTTATAATAAAAAAGCGGAATGAATTTAATAAAAATATTGAAAATGATTTTTTACTTAAAAAGAGATAATCACGTAAAATGTCCCTCTGTTGAAATGCACTTCTGGCTGAATTGTTGGAGCAACATTTTGGGCTTTTTTTAATACCTGAGTTCCTATCTCCATAATACTTCTGTGATAGGACCGTTTTGCTCTCGGTCAACAAATTCTGGAGGACATAAGTTCCATCTTTATATAATTGTGAAGCACAACTGCAGCGCAAACAACTTTTTCTGCAGAATTCGGTGTCATGTTCAGAGTTCCTCGCAGTATTCTCCATCGAGCCGTCAAAATACCAAAAGCCATTTCTATTCTAGACAACCTTTTATTGAAGCTTTTCTTCTCTTCACTTAAAAATAATTCGGGATATGGTCTCATAAGAGAAGGCTTAAGAGTAAAAGCAGCATCACCAACTAAATAGTGCGGAAACTTGACGTCACTATTTGGCAATGTAGTGTCCGCTGGGAAGTTAAGATTTTCCGATAGCAAAAGTCTTCCAAATTGGGAATGGCTCAGTACTCCACCATCGCTTTGACTTCCATAAGCACCTATATCAACCGCAGTAAATGTATAATATGCGTCACACAGTCCCATCAGTACGATGCTATATGTTCCTAGAATAAATTATAGGAAAAGATAAGCTAAAAAGTAACCAGTAGGATAATTCGCAAAACATACCTTTATAATTGTAGAAATTTGAGCTCGAACTAGGTGGACACGTTATGACGACGTGCTTACCATCGATGGCTCCGACATAACCGGGGAAATCCCACATATTTTTTAAATCTTCCGCTATTCGCTCCCATTCATACGTGTTTGGTAACGATAAGTAAATACCACTTAAATGGTTCCATATAACCTCGCATGTCTCCAAAACGATCCTTCTCATCACGGTCACTGACATTTTAATTGTTAGAGATAGGTACTGCCTGCTAGTACCATGCGCTAAGTAGCTGTTTGGGTAAAAGCTTTTGCTTTGTTCAATATTGTACATTAGCAATTTGAAACTTACATTAATGTTAAGAAGAGCCGGCAATCTGCTGGAATAGCTCTCGCTGAGTTCTTCTTAAGGTTGTCCTTTAGAGTGCTGTATAAGCAGTCGAAGACTTCTAGAGACAAACAATTTTATAATTTTTCAAAAGTGGCGGCAAAAAAACCACTTACTTTCTATTCCAAATACAAGGGACGTACCTAAAATCGTTTCCTTTTCTCCTAAAGTTTTTCGTACCTCCTTATTGCAAAAATATTATGTGCATAAACGCAACAAATTCCATAAATTCTTTAAAAATTTCAATTTCACTTTTCATTTTTGCAAAAATGATTTTCATTAGATAAAAATCTTTACACTACAGCTGATCAAAACAGCAAACTTTGCGCATAAAAAGCGTTGCATGTAACTTGAAGTTTGAAAAGTATAGAACGCGTAAAAAGTATAAAACGCATACAAAGCGTGTGTGGACTTCCACCTTAACAAGTATGAAACGCATACAAAGCATGTACGCGTAGAACGCGTGGTAGGGACTTTCAGCTTAAGAGCTGCTGAAACAAAAATTTACAAATACTTTCAAAGTACCACTTCTCTGAAGTCATAAATTCTTTAAAAAAGGGTCAAGCTACCATAACATAAAAAAATAAAGAGACTAGTACCATTTCTGGATACAAATAAAGTACACTATATCAGCGAAGTAATGTTTATTTGAGTATGATTTTACGTCAATCCGCGTCAAATTTGGTTTGTGAACATACCGGCTTCGGCTATATGCCATCTTCAGTGTTCTCTCTATACTAGTTGCATTTTATTGTCAGCTGTGTTAATATAGTTCGTCTTGTTCGTGTCTCTTTTTGTGTTATTCCTATTGCCTTCGTCTTGCTTCCTTTTTGTATCTCTTTCTCGTTTTTCGTTTGTTTCTTTTCACCTAATTTGTCTTTCCCTCTCTGTATATCTCTCTCTCTCTCCCTTTCATTCGCCTCTCTTTCTACCTAAATCGTTTCACGCTCATGCTTGTTATTCGCTTGTGTTTATATGTGAGTCTATTGGGTTTTTTTCTATGACATAATCTGTAATTGTACGTTTCTGAGGTTCCTTATTGCTTTTGTTTTGTGCATCTGCGTAAGGTGTTTGTATTAGTGTTGTTGTCAGGTGTTTGTTTTCCTGTAAAAATGTTGCAATGGTTCAAATATTGTGTCTGACGCAGTATTTATTTGCTCATTTATTATTCGTCCGTCAAATGTTTTCTGTTTGTACATTTCCATGTTTTCTAATACATTTAGTCTCCTTCCTTTGTGCTGTGAATGTAGCAGTTTATGTTTTTATATGTCCTGGTGCACATTTGTTGTTCAATATATGGTTTGTAAAATTTGATTCTGGAGTTGATTTTGGTTCTTGTAGTTTTTTGTTTTAGTCTCTAATGTGTTCTCTGTAGTTTAGGTTAATATTACTCTAATTCTTCATTTTTATTAAACCCTGTAATATAGGTTAATATTACTCTTATCAAACCGTGCAATTTAGGTTAATATTACTCCTATTTATTATTTTTATTGAATTTATTATAATTGCCAATTTTTAATTTATCGTATATATGTACTATTTATTGCATTCCTTGTATTTTTCACCTAAACTTAAGTTTTTAATTTTGTTTTAATAATTCTATATTTTGATTGCATTAGTTTTGTTTATTCATATATAAAATAAAAATAAAAATGGAAAGTCTGAGTAGTGCATTGGAAAAGCGAGGTTTCTTTGATTACACAACACTAACATGCAACAAACAACTCGTTGTTGAATATTGTAAATCTTGCTTGCTAAAATGTCACTTGCTGTGTTGTCTACAACAGTCTTTTTTCGTTCAATTTAGGCGTCAGTCTCGAATACTGCTAATTCTTTGGTGTATTCTGTGTTATATGCATCAGGGAATGCATTAATTTGTATTTTTGAAGGGACATGTTCTTCAAAGACATGTCGTCAAAGTTTTAGATTGTGTGCTTTTTCTAATTCATTGCGGCAGGTCGTCCATAGCGATGAAGTTCAGCATGTTCCATGTCAATTTTGCTTGTCATAGCTCTTGAATAAATGTTTTCGCAGTGACGGTGATTTGTGCTAATATTTCAGTTGTAAGCAGTTGTAGAGCTCTTTCTTGTTCGTAGGCAATTCTATTTCTGTCAATACCTATCCTGTTGTATATTTTTAATATTTGTTTGTCAATTCTGTCAAATATTCGTTTAACAGTATCTTGATCTGCCTTGAAGATGTTTTATGAATGCTGGGGTGGGAATTAAACTTCTAGAATGCTCCTTTGAATAATCCCTTCTCCTTAGCTGTTAATAATAATGATACAACTTTTCTAAACAGATGGCTTCGTTGTTTGTAATATTTCGTTTGGGGATTAAAAGATGAAGAAAAATTATTTTTGTTGTTTTACATTTGAAAAGGAAAAATTTTATTTCATTGCACAACTGTAATGAATTCATTTCGATTACAAAAATGAAGTAGAATTTAGTTGAAAATCTCTAAGTAAAAAATGAAAGTGAATCCAAAGTAAATACTGAATCGAAGCGTAAATTAACCGTTTCATTGAAGTGCTCTTTGGTAAACCACATTTTTTGTTTTTTGGTCTGACGTTAACACAAATAAAGCGGATGGTTTCCCAACTCGTGAACACATAACGTATAGCTGCCCATGTGACAAACAATGATTTTCTAAATTTATCCCGCAAACATTAAGCGATTGGCCTTGCGACTTGTTAGTTGTCATTGCGAATGCAAGGCGAACCGGAAATTGCAATCCTTCACCTGCGTACATTCCGTTAATAATGGTTGTCTCAATCAAATTCGGCATAAGTCTTTTCACCGCAAGTCTATTACCGTTACAAAGTTGCGGGGGATTAAAATTACGCAATATCATAATAACTGAACCAACTTCGCGTTGCAATTTATATGGTGAAAATCCTGGTAACTCCAGAGAGTTCAAAAACTCCGATGGATAATTTACTACATCATCGGGATTTGTTATGCAATCAACGGATTTGTATGTCACCAAATCGCCATCGATTTTTGATTGAAAGGTGAAATTCAGTGCATGTACAACATCATTATTAATTGCGGCGAGAACTGCTCGTTTACTTAACCAAGCATAATTCTCACTAATATTTGGGAAAACAATTTCAATAAGAGCTAATTGAGAGTCTACAAATCGACAAAAGTCGTTGGTAAGAGTAATTAATCCAGCTGTCGCATACACTGGGACTTTTCCATTTCCAACAGCTAACAATTGTTTGGAAAATTGTGCAGCACTTTGATCATTTTTATATGATATTAGTGGTTAGCGATAATGTTTTTATGTTATTCCACAAAGGTGATGCCTTCAGGCAAGCATTTAATTCATCTGCACGCGTTGCACGGGAAATTACTAGTAACGTCTGTGTGAATTTAAGTGCTTCAAGTAATTTCTTATGTGCCATTGTGCACTCATCCCAAACAATGAGCTTGCATTGCATCAACAATTTTCCCATTGCACTGGATCGGGAAATATTGCATGATGGAGTATCAATTGTGTTTAAATTGAGTGGCAACTTAAGCGCAGAATGTGCAGTACGACCGCCATCTAGAAGAGTCGCCACAATTCCAGATGATGCTAACGCCAAAGCTACGTCACATCTTGATCGAATAGTGGCCAATATCAATGAGTTGACAAATGTTTCCCCTGTTTCTCCAGGTGCGTCCAGGAAGAATATACCACCAATGTTATTGTCTACCGCTTGCATAAGTGTTTTGTATACTTGTTTTTGCTGTTCATTCAGCAACGGCACATTATTTCGAACGAATTCCTGCAATGTATTAACATTGTATTGCAGCTTTCGATTTAATTCTTGGTTGAATGCAATGTGGATCGATCGATTTGGCGCAATCATTCCTACTTTAATCAATAACTTGGTTGCAATAGTCAAGCATTGATCCTCAATCAGAACCAATCCTTCATTATATATTTCATCGTTTTAGTATTTGTTCCATAACTGAATTGGTTGTGATGGGAAACATGTGATGATAATAGCGAACAGCGTTCGTGTTTGGTATGCATTTGATGAAACAACTGAACCCGCAAGTGTTAAATCCCAATGAGAATCTTTATCCAGCAAACCCAATTGTTGACATGCTTCTCGATGTGTTTGGCATTGATGGCCATTCACAGTTTTCAAATGCGCAAATGATTTTGGTCCACGTACATTACTAACAGCAGTGGCAAATAAAAACATTTATCATTTCTAGGATGAATGCGACCTAGCGCACGGCACCCTCTACTTAAAATAAAACGTACTTATTTTCGTGAGGGATGCTCACACACCACGTACTGGTGCCGTTGTAGTACATGCTATGTATCAAAACACGAAAAATTATTTTCCCTATTTTCCTGCTTTTCTCGTGAAATTTTTCCTGAATTTTCTTTGCTATAAATCTCACGGATCCCGAGACCTTTCCAACGAATGTAAAACCGTGGAAATCGGTTCGTGCATTCTGAAGTTGTAGCGTCAGAAAGAAAAACCCGACTTATTTTTATATTATAGATTAATGTTTTATTATAAATTTAATAATCATAAAATGTCTTGCTTGCTAGACTTCAATGATCAAACTGATTATTCTTTTGACCTTTACATATAACCAAAGAAGAATGAAAACGAAGTTATAATATTAAAACGAGAGTAGTAGTTGGGTTTTAACAATGTTGCCAATTATTTAAAGTGTGCAATATTTAAATAGCCAAAACCACTTAAACATCTCGGCCTCCTTGCGATATCGCAACTAAGCAAGAGGTAGGAATGCTGGGAGTATTAATCATATAAATTCATTTGCAAATAGAGCTTAAATAGCTATGGCATATAAATATTTTACATAAAAAAGCGATTAAAAAATATAATATATATAATATATAATTCCGGAAAATATGCTATATATAAATCATTACGTTCCAAGATTTTAATAATATTGAAAGTAAGTATTCAATAAATACCAGTATAAGATTAAATAACACTTAGATACCAAACTTTCCGATCAAGATCCATCATAGATGTGTATCTTGCGCCATGGGGGTGCTAAGAGTCTCTTGATGAATAGTTGCCTTAACGATTTGCGATTGTATTCGGAAGGATTCCTCCCAAAGAATAATACGCAACTTATTAAAACGCTGCAAAACATTTACTGACGGAAAAGTGTACAAATACATGAACATGAATTCAGGACCAAAAATACACAAGGTAAACATACCAATGAGACCCGTTATAAACTATAGACCTGCACCGGCATACCACCTAGCTAAACACCTCACCGACGTACTTAAGAAAAGGATAAATTTATAATACACATATACTATACGTAAAACACACAAAGACCTCATCGCTAAACTAAAGGACATCAAAATAACCGAAAACACGCGACTCGTTTCCTTTGATATCAAGGAAACCTTAAATATGCTACGCAACACACTAGACAATCTATACGAAAGCCAATACATAATAATATTATAGATATTGCAAAAACGATAACGAAACAGAACTACTTTAGATTCAATAACCACTTTTAGAAATTACCTCGGTATTGGAAACCCAACTTCCGCAATCTTCATGGAAATTTTCATGCAACATCTAGAATAACTACACGTAAAAACACTAATGTAAAAATACAAAATAACCAATTACTATAGATAGGTAAATGACATATATGCATCCTCGAACAAGACAGTGGCGAACATATTCTAGAAAACTTAAAGACAATTCATAACAAGATTACATACACAATGGAAAAAGAACAAGACAGAAATTTGCATTATCTTGACATCACCATAACACGAGGAACTGGCCGTTTAACATTTGAAATCTATAAAAAATCAACTAAGGCGGACACTTCCATCCACAACATAAGCTAGCAGCATTTAGACATATGATACACAGACTTAAGATAATCGCTTGATCTTGTCGGAATATGTTTGAAGCTCCCACAAAAGCCGTCCCATTGTTGGAAAAAACAGCACACGTAGTTCCGCGTTGCGAGGAAAAACGTTCAAAAGCTGCTAGGAATGCTTGGGTAGAAATTTTGCTGGCAAACTCCAGAAGTATGGCTTTCGTTGAGAAACACACTACTACCAAGACATAGCCTTAGTGAATTTACATCCTCGTCCTGCGAACGTCCTAATATTAAAAGGCCCTGCGAAATTTGATCTCCAAATGTTGGGGTTCTGTAGGGGAACAATCTAAAGAGCGGGTGAGTAGCTTTATAAAAACGAAAAATATATGAGATAAGCTGTATGGTTCTAGCGAGATCAGAAAACCGAGTGAGAATGTCTGAATCAGATAATTGAGTAAAGTGTATTTTAACAGGCCGTTCTTCTTCCTGCGCTTCTACAATGGTACGTTTCGAGGGCTAGTGTGAATGTGGGCGTCGTAGCCATTGAGATCCATGCCACTTAGTGTGTTATAAATCAAATTCTGAACCGGTAAACCTCTTAAGCCTAAATCTGCCGGATTATCTTTAGATCACACGTGATTCCAACGGCGATTCCCGATTTTTGCGATGATAAAAGAAATTCGGTTAGCAACAAACATGTTCCAGTAATAGGGGTGATTTTTCAGCCATGTGAGGACAATGATAGAATCCGTCCAGATGTAAAATCGCATTAGTCGAAGGTGATTTGTGAGCAAAATAAATAGGCGATCTTCGCTAGTAATGAGGCGCCACATAATTCCTTTCAGGGGAGAGTCACAAATTTTACAGGTGCTACCTTAGTTTTGGCAAGCGGCAAGTATATACTTTCTTGTCAGATGATTCACTACGTAGATAAAGAGTGGCAGCATAGGCCTTATCTGATCCGTCACAAAAGCCATGTATTTCTATAGAACCAGATGGGTGATAGATCATAAACCTGGGAATTCGATCGATATTCAGGTAGTCGTCGAGAAAATCGTGCCATTGTTTAAGATTTTCAGGACTTATGGTCCCAATCAGTGTTATCCTTCCAGATCTGTTGCATCAACATTTTTGCAACATTCAACTTTGCTGCCAACCATCCACCGGGATCAAATATTAGTTGTGTTGCCAGTACTAAGATGTTTTATCGGGGTAAAGTAGAAGTTATCACTTCCAGCGTTCCATCGTAAACCTAAGGGTTTCCAAGTGCAAGAGTCAGATAAATTCAAAAACTCTGCATCTAGGAGGTATTCGGGGAGTAAATCTTTCAATATGAGTATGTCGTTCGCTGTCCACTTTGTTAAAAGGAATCCAGCAGACTTAAGTACAGTAATGAGATCGTTTCTAGATTTGATATTAGAGTCAATATAATGAGCTTCACACAGAACATCGTCTACGTACATAATACTTATAATAATTGAAACATGGGGTGTTCATTTCCGCACTGATTGGCTATTTCCAACAGTGTTCTAATCGCCAAATAAGGAGCACAATTAACGCCAAATGTTACAGTGTTTGATTTGAAGTCAGAGACTTCTTTATGGAGGTTACTACGGAAAAGAACCCGTTAAAAGGAGGTATGACTGGGGTTTACGAGTATTTGGTTGATACATCTTTTCGATATCTGCGTTAACGCAGATCGGTTTGTAGAACTGGACTGGGGTAAAGAACGTTATTATGACTGCACTGATAAATGAAACCACGAACCGCCCGGTTTCATTACGATACGTAGTAAACCTGTAAAGATCCTCACAATATTTCTCGTCATCTGAAAACTGTGGAGCACGAGATACTTCCTTGATTTCCCAAAAGCGCTTCAGCATATGGTCGAGATCAACTTTATTAAAGAACATGGTCTTGGCAGAGATAAAGGAGGGCGAACAAGCGCGACCGGTGATTATCCAACCAAAGATAGTCCGTTGGGCAACCAGAGACTGATCTTTGTTCCATCGATTACCAGTACGAATAATTTGTATATAGATATCCCATCCAGGGAGCAGGACTATCTGAGAAGATGATTGATAAATATTGTCCGCCATAGGTAAACCAGAAAACTCGGACATACTACCTGGTGAAAAGGGATTCTAAGGTACGGTTCCCGCGAGTTTTCGAACGACAAGCACTTAAACCTCGGCATTGAAGGATGACTCAAGGGGTGATTTGATCTGAATAGAGCAAGTTTGAGTTAATGTCGCAGTGACTAATCTACCTAGACCTACGATATCAGTTTTATAAATTCTGGAGGGTGGCTACAGTCTTTTCTGAATAGATTTTGAAAACGCTCTAAGTTTACATGTAAAGTCTCCTACGCTTATACCAACCTCCGGTGTTCCAAGGAGAATTAACTGTGTGGACTGTAAATGAGTTGCATAGGTTCGACAAATCGTAGCCGCTTCAGGTGACATAGTAGGCTGATTATGGGGCTTCGAGTAAGAGGGTCTACTTGAAGATTGAATGATATGTGAAGCATTATCAGGGTCGACTGAAAATTTGGATAGAATTTGAAGAAGAAGCACCATGTAAAAAAGAGTGATGTTTCCGCTTGCAAATGGAACAAATATGTTGGCTCTTATATTTCTTATAGTCATGGAATGTGGCCAACAGTTAGTACAGCGTTTTTGAGTCTTGGCCGTAGTAAATCGTTCAGCAACAGGCATGTGCAAGAAAATGGAACATAAACGCAGAGTATGAGTATCCTAACATAATTAGCACGTAACTTTATTTAACGAAATATTCGTATGAAAAGTATTTATTCTTTGGGAATCGCGGTAATTGTCAATTTTACCTTTACCTTTTTTTAGTAGAATTTTGAGAAGGATAGAAAGAGCGAATGTTACTTTTTGATTCTAAAGTGTGAAAACGACTCGTCAAAAGAACATCCATATCTTTTCAAGTGGGCAAGTCACTGCTGTTAGGGATTGTTCCCATAAGTTAAGGGTAACATCTGGTAAACAGGTGGAGCAAATATAAATAAAAATTATATCCCAGTTGTCAGTTTCTATACTGAGCAAGGATAAATTGGTAACACAATTTTTTATCGTTCTTTGGAGGGTTTTAATACTAGGACCTGACTTCCTAGTAATGTGTGAAAGATCGAGAAGGGTTTCAATTGTGCATTTATGAGTACCCTTTTGTTTTCATAGCGATCTTCAAAATTCTTCAACGCCATCTGGAAACCAGAATTTGTAAATGAGGAAGATCTTACAATTTCGTTAGCTACTCCTTTGGTCTTCTTGAGCAGATGGTAGAGTTTTTCGATAGCCGGAATATGATCCTGTCCACGTATGGTAGACAGTGCTAAAAGCTGGTCCCTAAAAGTTGACCATGATACGTAATCACAATTGAAATTGTCCATGTCGCACGGTGGTAAATTAATTCGTGTCATCGTAGGAACAATATAACCTTTATTATCGTGGGCATGAGGAGATTGGGTTTTAAAGGGATCAAAAAGCTTGTTCGCCCTAGAGAGACATTTGAGGTACACATTATACGCAACATTAAACTTCTTCCTTACGGTTTCTATGTTAACTTCTTATTCTAGAGTAGCGATTTTTCCTAAAAGAGTATCATATGAAGTGCGTAGTGTTGTCCAAAGGTGACCGATTTTATCTTTTTGAATCTCTAGGCTATGGACATTACGTGATAAGATTTACATCTGCGCCTGGCTATGGAGCCTCAATCAGATGGTGGTCAAACCAATTTGAATGATTTTAAAACAAACGTCATTCGCGCCCTAGGAAGCCGAAGACTAATTCTAGCAACAGGTTTTTCCTAGTTGCAACAGGTCTTTCCTAGAACAGGGCTGCAAACCACCACTACTTGCTGAAGAGCTGGAGACTTTCCAACTCCTGTCTAGAACACATGTCTAGCATGCCCACTGGATCTAGGAACATTCCACCAGGTAGGTGTTATTAAAGGTGAAATGAACCTGGCCACCATAGAAAACTGACCTGTCTGTTATGGGGCCGCGAAACCACAACCACCACGATACTCCCGAAGGGCCAACCTCAATAATCAGTCAGAGAAACAGCTAAATGCCTAAAGAGACAAATAGCGGAAACTCTGCGAGCTACTGATTCCCGTGGAAATAACGTGGAGTTCCCAGTTGACCCCTGCTGCCTAGGACTGGACTGGACTCCCTTTTTTCCTCCAGTTGCACAGGTCTAGATAGTCGAAGTTTTATAAAGACCATATAATGTGCCCCCGGGGGTCCTAGGCTATGGACAGAGTGTGATTTGTTTTACATCCGCGCCTGACTATGAAGTCTTAATCAGATGGTGGACAAACCACTTTGTATAATTTGGAACGTTATACGTACGTCCTAGATAGCCGAAGACATAATTCTAAGCAACAGAACCACCTAGTTGCAACTTGAATAATTCCAGGGCAGGTCTACAAACTATCACACCTTGCTAAAGAGTTGGAGACTTTCTAACTCCTGTCCAGAACACATGTCAAGCATGCCCACTGGACTGGATCATTCACTTAGCGTGTCATTATCAGCGAGATGATCCTGGCCACCATAATATTCATTCTTCCCTTATGAGGCCGCAAAACCACAACCACCACGATGCTCCCATATAGGGGCCAACACCAATGATCAGCCAGCGAACTATTATAAGTCTAAAGAGACAAATAATGAACTCGCGAGCTCACTGATCCCCGTGGAAATAAAGTGGAGTTTCCAGTTAACCACCTGCCTGTCTTCAGGGGACTGGGCTCCCTTTATACCCCAGTTGCACTGAGTCTAGATAGTGGAATATTCTATAAAGACCATATTTATATGCCCCTGGGGGGACTAGGCTATGGACAGTATAGTCGCCATGGAAAAGACCAGAAAAAAGAGCGTTAAATTCAACCACGCGGTCCGAGGCACGTATAAAATTATCCAAGTCTGCCATTCTTAGTACACAAAAGGAAAACTAAATATCCTTGCTGAAATTTTACCCGTTCCTGCTTTGAACAGATAAAAACAAAAAATCACTTGAACCAACAGAAAGTTAAGTAAAAAACCAACACCATATGTTCAATCCAAAGACACCGCAACAGCAAAGGTCTGGTCGAAAAAGTGGTAATAAACAATGTAAAACAAAATTAAAAACTAATAAAATATATTCGTAACAGGGTCAATGATACCGCACCATTTAGGAACTGAATATTTATCGCAAGATAAAAACTGTTAACAATCGAATAAACCAATTTTCCCAATTCAATTTTCCTATTTAATGTTAACGAAAATGTTGCAAAACTTTGATTTGCAAAGAGAAACAAGTGTCCAGGCAATAGTGTTAATGTTAATTTTTGTATCTATGCACGTACATCATGGTGTAGGAAGCTTACACTTGTTTAACAATAAAGACATGTCCCAAATTCAAAACTCAAAAAGTAAAAAATGTTACGCGACAATCGCTTTGTTGATAAAAATAAATAAAATGTTCTCCTTCTTTTCCTATCAACATGTGGAATTTACTTTTATTAAGAAGGAATTTTTTCCTTTTTATGTTTTTAAGGCGAAAAATACTAATGGGACTGTATTATTGTTGTTTTATATAACATTTCTTTTTTTTGTCTTTTTTTATTTTTATATCCAAGAGTATTAAAATCCAACAAAAATTTAATGTGTACACTTTCTGTTATATACATGATATATCTAGCTCGACTGGACCAATAAATTATATTGACTTGAAATTGTTTGAATCATTTGTTCACCATATTCGAAATCCAATACTCCAAATAGTATAAGTGCGATATTTTACACTATATCAGCTGAATAATGTTTTCCCTTTGAAAATATTTTTAACTCCGACCAAAATCTTTCTAGATCATATTAAGATTTTTTCTAATTACCTCTTTTGCTTTCCAATAGCATTCTGATTATATAAATTGTTACGTTTATACCTTTTATAAACGTTTTGTTGTTACTAAATTCTTTATTGAAAAATAAATAGCATCAGATTTTAGAGTTTTCAAATTAATTCCAAGTTTAACTTTAACTACACACAAAGTAAGATTTCTACGTGGGCACTATACCACAATTCACTAAGGATGCAAGTTTTTACTTCATGAGGTTTATCCTATCATGAGGTTTAACTATCCACTTAAATGCTGTCTTTTATATTTGTCCGCTAGAGGTCTAGAAAAATTAAGAATTTTCTACTTCCATTTACTGTATGGCACATTTTGTTGTTGTTAAGTTATTCACTCCATATTTAGGCGACTGTTGAACTGTGTGTATTTTTGCTTTTATGCTGTTCTTCCTGGCATTTATTTTAAGATAGTTGTCTGGTCTTGCGTGTATAAATTTCCAGTTTTTTTGTTTTAAAGGCAACAATGCCTATTTATTCAAGTACCGTGCTACATTCTTAAGAAAAGGGATAGAGAAGAGATGAAACAGATGGTGAAAGTAGAAGGATAGTCGGCGACCAGTGACTATGCCTTCATCGCTGAAAAAAAAACCAAGGTCTTCGTTGGGAATTGAACCCACAACCACCATACTGACAAGCTAGTACACTACCTACTAGCCTACAGGGGCACATAATTATATTATTTTAACACTTAAGCAAGACGCACCCACAGCCAGCTTGCGCGTTTTCGTCCCGAATAGATTCAATATTCCCTCGGCCATACTTCGCCAGCTCCAAGTGGACCAGTTTCATACTAGGCCTACAACTTTAATATTTCTGTATCTAATAACCCACGTCATTCAAATTTTTGATCACCTTGTATGGTCCTTCCCAGTGGATCTGTAATATGAGAGACAGTCCTTTTTTTCGTTGTGGGTTAAATAGTAGAACCAGTTGTCCATCTGTAAGTCCGTAGTTGCGCTCGATTATACCTGTCTTTCATTTTGTCCCTGAATATTTTAATGTGATTGCGGACAAACTCATGAATCTCGTGCAAGTCTTCTTGTATCTGAGCAAAATTTTTAGTATCATCGTGTGCTGGAATCGGTTTAACGCTAAATTCTACATCGGCTGGTGGTTTTAACTCCGGTGAAATTTTCCCATCTCCACTTTCCTAATTTCGACAGAGGCAGCCATTTACCACTTTAAGGCTATGCCACTGAGCCCAGTACGATTTCGGTCTGTATTTCGATACGATCCGGTCTTAAGTTCTCCAGTTTGGCCGATATAATTTTTGACAAAATGGGATCATCCTTTTGGGTTTAGGCCAGTCTTTTCGTGTGTCAATTTGGATGCGCCTCACATCAATGATGGACTACTTTTCCTCGACCTTTGTGCATTGCTTGCAATCTACATTGCATTGGCGTCTTGAAAGGGCACCTGGGACTCTGCTAAAGCCTGAGAAAGCACACTTCCTATTCCAAAGCCGCTTGCATCTGTATCCGATGTAAATTTATGGCTAGCTATGGGATAGGCGAGGACAAGTGCTGTACACAAAAGCTCCTTTAGTCTCTGAAACACCCCTTCTGCGATTTTCGGGTCAACTCTTGCAAGCTGATAGCCACTTGAGCAAAGTTTAGTACGAATCGCCTGGAAACTACGTAGCTCATGACGATTTCGTGGACGAGGCCAATTCTTTACTGCTAATACGCGCATTTTTTAACACCCTATTTTAGTCCTGCAGGCGCCATACGCTTAAAAACCTAACCAGGTTTTTGAGGTGTCATCAAAAGTCTTTCCCATCACGATTATGTCATCCAGATATACTAACAGTTAATCCCCTTAGAACACGTTCCATTAAGCGCTCAAAACTAGCTGGAGCATTGCAGAACCGAAATGGCTTCACTTTAAACTGCTACAAACCATTGCTCGGTTAAAACGCAATTTATTCCTTGTCTTTATCGGCTATCTCCACCTGCCAGTAGCCACTCTGCAAGTTCGTGTCGTCAATTCTTGGTAGCGGATAACTGTGTTTCTTTGTGATATCATTGAGTTTTTTATACTCGATGCAAAATCTGGTTCTGCCATCTGTCTTTTGTACTAGCACTATCGGCGAGCTCCGTGGACCCGAAGATGGCTCAATCACTCCGATCCGCTCCATTTCCTTAAACAGTTCTTTGACCTCGTTTTGATTTGTAAGGGGGACATTCCTTGGTGCTTGCTTAATGGGCCTCGCTTCGCCAGTATTTATTTCATGTTAACTACTGCTGTTCTACATTGGCTTTTGTTATTTAAGGCGAAGATGGTGGTATGTTTTCTTAGCAACTGCTTCGCTTTATTTTTGTAGGGAGGTTTTAGTTCTGCTATCCATTTGTTCACCTGTTCTAGTAACAAATACCACTCCTTAGCTGTTATTTTGAGGCATACTGAAATGTCGCACAAATAATTATGGCTCCTGCCGGCTCACATCGACCGATTTCGATTTTTCGCTAATCGTTTTTTCGCTGCTGGACAGATTTAGTACTCTCACAGGGATTTTTCCATTGTTGCAGCTTTTCACGAGAGCTTTAGCTTCTATTACATCGTTCCTTACGTCTCCAGGTTATACCACCAACTGTAGTTTGTGCACGTGTAGAAGCGGATTGTGTGAATAACAGGTTGTAAAGGAATGTAAATAGTTTCCTAACAGCGTCCCTGCTCTCATATCCAACATTTAAGCGAAACTCCACATTGCACCAGATCATTACCAGCTGTCCCATATCCAGATTAATACCGTGAGCTGTCATGAAGTCTGCACGGATAATAACTTCATCCACTATATCAGCTACAACAAACACGTGATCTGCGCTGATGTTTCCGATAGTCAACCGTACCCTGGCTCTTCCATAGACGATAGCTGAATCCCCAGTTGCCGTGCGCAGTTGCACATTCTTTAACGGTTCCACTGCCACTAATTCACTATCAATTCCCATTTTGTCACCGAACACCTCAATACCTGTTAATTCGAATACGCTACCTTCTGTTTAACACGTAAGTCATCCTACTCAAGTGTCAACTGTTCCAGAAATAACAACAGCTGTTAATACTGAAACTACTGATAATACCTCGGATCTTTTGCCCACTACTAGTTTATCGGAAAATTACACTAGTTTTGCGCAAACTTTGACATCCCCAAGTATCACAAATAACTCTGTAAATCATCTCAAACCTCTAAGAGTTATACTTCCGAGTAAGACAATTTTGGTTTCTCGTTTGGCGGCAGATACTACTGTTGAAGAAATTCAATCATACATTAATTTCAAATATGGTACAAACTTAGGCATCTCAGTGTATAAATTTGCTTATACTAAGTCAAGGATAGTTGCATCATTTAAAATTACTGTACCGAATGAGTTGTTTAACCTTGTTATTTCTCCTGAAGTTTGGCCCAATGGTACATATGTTCGGGAATTTATATTTAAAACAAGGCAAAGAACTTCTGTTCAACTTCCTACATCTATCACGAATATTTCAAAAAACTAAAAAATGATGCTGAAAATTTTACTATGGTATATCAAAATGTTCGTGGAATTAATACAAAATTATCTGTTTTATTCAATCAAAGTTTTTCATTTGACTTTCAAGCTATAGCGTTAACTGAAACTTGGCTTAATGCAACTGTTTTAAATACAGAAATATTAGATAAAATATTAGCGGATAATTACAGAATTATAGACATGATCGTGTAAACAATATGAAAGGAGGTGGGGTGTTGATTGCTGTTTCTAGTTTACTAACTTCTGAAGCTTTATTAGTTCCTTCTTTGCTGAATATTGAATTTGTTGCTGTTTTGGTAAAACTTAAACACAAGAAAATAGTCATTACCTGTTCATATATACCTCCTAACTCTCATGATACAATTTACCAAAAACACTCTGAAGCCATAGCGGCCGACGTGTAAATGACTCATCAGAATGATACTATTATTGCAATTGGAGACTTTAACATGCCTAAAATTTTTTTTAAGTTTTCTAATGATGATGGATACTTTACACCATATTGTTCTGGCTTATGCATGAAATATACTGAATTTGTAGATTGTATGTTGGATTTAAATCTCAATCAGATAAATGGCGTCTATATTGACCACCATAACCTATTGGATTTCGTTTTTATAAATGACTGTATTGACACGTCGGTTATTTAAACTGATCCATTAACTGTGCCAGAAGATGGATATCATCCTTCAATCTTAATTAATGCATGTAATTACATACCGTGCTCGGATAGCAGTTCAATAGTTCACAGTTAATGTTTTAAAAGAGCAAATTATAGAAGAATTACCGAACTACTGTACGAAACCGACTGGAAAAATATTCTATCATACGTTATCTCTGAAGATAAGTCCGTTGTCATTGATCACATCATTAGGAAATTTTATGATAAAATCTCTTGGATTCTTAATCAGTGTATTCCAAAGCAAATTGTTTCTCATTTATCTGGACCTCCATGAAATTGTAAGTTGCTTTCCAAAATAAAAAATTGCAAGAATAAATGGTATAAGAAGTATAAAAATTCTGGATTAACTGCAGACTTTATGAAATACTCTGTTGCCCGTGCTGAATATAACAAATTACAAAAATTAAGAATAGCTTAAGGAAGAATCCTAAGTCTTTTTATAATTTTGTGAATATAAAGAGAAAATCTGTTACCTTTCCGCCTTCTATGACATTAAATGAATGTGAATCAGATGATAATACTGAAATAAGTAACCTATTTGCAAAATTCTTTTCATCTACCTATGAGGATGATCAGAGTATTAACTCTAATGGACAACCAATGCACAAATTGGGAAGTCAAGCTATTTTATTACCATGTTTGGATGAAATATCAATACTTCATGGTTTGAAAAAACTAAAATTTTCCTATAAGAGTGGACCTGACAACGTTCCAAGTTGCATTCTTATAAACTGTGCAGAGGCTTTTGTAACTCCTCTTACAATATTGAGTAATTGAACTCAATTAAATTTGGTATATTTCCCGCAATATGGAAGACTTCTCTTATTATTCCGGTGTTTAAGTCTGGTAAAAAAAATGATATTAGAAATTACAGAGTAATTGCTAAACTGAGTGTTATACCTAAACTATTTGAAAAATTAGTTACGGATCATTTGTGCCATCAAGTGTCTCCAATATTATCGTCTAGCCGACATGGCTTTCGTAGAGGATGTTCTACTGTTACTAATCTTTTACAACTTACAACTTTGGTTAATCGTGGTTTTGTCAATAAAGTGCAAACTGACGTTGTTTTTACAGGTTTTAGCAAGGCATTTGATAAGGTTAACCATAGACTACTTATCAGAAAACTACATTACATAGGATTCACACAAAATTGCTTAAAATGGATAAATTCATACCTTAGTAACAGGAAACAGAATGTTGCATACAAAAATGCGATTTCTAAGCCAATCTCCGTTTCATCTGGTGTTCCTAAAGGGAGCCATCTAGGACCCCCTCTTTTTTCATTATTTCTCAATGACTTACCTGGTGTCATCAAGAATTCTTTTATACTAATGTATGCGGATGATGTTAAAGTATTCTTTACTTATAATAAATACGATGATCACATGCTGCTACAAGCAGATTTAGATTCTTTATACTCTTGGTGTGGATTGAACTCAATGAAATTGAACTTCGATAAATGTAAATATATGTGCTTCTTCCGAAGGAAACATTTAAACGTTAGATATTGTTTGAGTGGCAATCAGCTGGAAAATGTCTGCAGGATCACAGATCTTGGAGTTATACTTGACCATAAACTAAATTTCATTCAACATATTTCTCTAATTGTGAGCAAGGCAAGATGTCAGCTTGGTTTCATTAAACGTTGGGCAAAGGAATTTGAAGACCAATATATCACGAAATATCTATATATGTCACTAGTTCGTCCAGTTCTGGAATATGGGATATTTTAGAACGAACTATGCAAACTTTGATCCTTTCATTAGATGTTGTAAACACTTTAATAAATTATACTATTGTATTGATTTTACCTTAAATGAAAATCTGATAAAACGTAATATTTTGTTCGCATTAAATAATTGCATATACTTGTCATATTTTTTCTTTTTTTTTCTCTTTCATTAGTTTTATATATATATATATATATATATATATATATATATATATATATATATATATATATATATATATATATATAAGTACTAATAGTCTGTAAGAATTATTAATTCATAGACTTAAATAAATAAATAAATAGACAACAAACACGTGATCTGCGCTGATGTTTGCGATAGTCAATCGTACCCTGGCTCTTTCGCAGACGATGACCGAATCCCCAATAGCGGTGCACAGTTGTACATTATTTAACGGTATAAACCGGTTTCGGCCGTTTGCCAACAATTTGATATGCTGTTTACTAACTGCTTCGTTTTCTAAGAAAACTTATCTACACATGACAACAACAAATATCTTAAAATAAATTCCAAGAATTTTTATTAGCATAAAAACAAAAAAAATACAGACCTACAGCCGCCTATACATTGAATGAATAACATAACAAAATGTGATACAAAGGGAGTAGAAGATTCTTAATTTTGCTGGACTTCTAATGGACAAATATAAAAGACAGCTTCTGAATGGATAGCTAGTTACTTGAAAAATAAACCTCGTGAAGAACTGTATCTTAAGTAAATTGTTCTGTAGTGTCAACTTTGTGTGTATGTAAAGTAAATTATCTTGTAATTAATTTAAAAACTCTTTAATCTGGTGTTATTTATTCTGCAATAACGAACTCAGCAACAACAAAACGTTTACAAAAGGTAAAAACGTAACAACACGTAAAAAATAGTTAAAGAAATAGGGAAAGTCAGCCATTTAAAAACATTGACAACGCTCTAAGTAAAGTTCTTTTTTTTATTTGGGTACGGTTTTCCGTCGACCCTCGTCAAATTTGGTTTGTGAACAAACCGGTTTCGGCCTTTTGCCATTTTCAGTGTTCTCTTCGTACTTTGTTTTGTCGTTCGGACCAGTACTCAGGGGATGACCTGATGACGTAGAAATTAGATTATGGTGATGAGGAAAGAGGGAGTTGTATTTGTAGACATTCGATTTCTATTTTCCTACATTGAAAGTAACACTTTATTCCACATACGAACTGTTGTGCTAAAAACCGAATTTTCCCTGTAACGCATATTAATATTCACTGGCCAATCGGCCACAAATGGATGCTCTCTCAGCGAAGATTGAGTCAAACGCAAAAACGGGAAAGAGTTCCCTAATTTCGTTAGAGCACACCATTGTAGTAACGATAAAACAGTGAAATGCAAACTACATTTCTTCGATGCCCTAGGGAATCAATAGATCAATAGAGTTAGATACCGTTTTGTCTCCGATGAGCCTCTTGGCCTTGTCCTGTACGCGGTGGAGCAACTCTAAAATAGACTTGCGGGCGCCGGCCCATACATGAGAGTACAATTCCATCTTTGAACAGATATAGGTGGTATAAATAGTACGAAGATCGGGATACTTTACTCATCTCTTACACCGTTTTAGAAAACCAAGGCACTTAAAAGCTGCTTTAGAAACCTGAAAAATGTGTTTAATCCATCGAACATCACACTGAATTTTCATGCCAAAAATACTAAGACCAAGTGCTTAATAAAACTACTAATAAATTATTAAAAAGGTGTCATAACTATAATTATTATATATATACATTAGTACTAATTTTTTCAAAAACCTGATTTGAAAACTAAAATGTAGCACTCTTTAGGTACAGCTGCATAATCGTGGCAGCCTGCTGGTACAAATTTAATTTATTTACTATCTCTAATATGTTTTTCGTTTCTATTCTATGCATCTGGTTCAAAAATAATGTGTGTTACAACACTAATAATTTAACGATCGGAATCGGAACTAGTATTACAAAAAACAAGAATTATATTGCGAACAATACATAAATGATACTAAATTGTTTGGGTTTGTTCCGCCAGTGAATGAACTAATGTTTTCAATTCCTCTTCTTAACGTCCTTCCCGGCTGTTTGTTCGCGAGCGCATTCGAAGTGAATACATCAATATCAAGCCACGATCTATTACGTACTGGCGAATCAGTATTTCTGATCGAGGCATTTATTCTATAATCGTCGTATCTAGGTACGTAGTTAAAATGTCAGCCAATAGCGTTTTTATGAGGGGTTTAATTTAAATATTTTCGCTTTTTTATATTGTGCAGCTATGCGTGTCTATCTGAGGGTATTTTTCATTTATTTGAGTTTATGACTAGTTTTATTAGTGTGAAAATAGCGTCGTTAATAATGTCGTTGTCAAAATTTTTGTTTTATAGATTTCCATGTTTTCAAATATGTCTAGGCTTCGTCCTTTTTTGCTAGGATGCAGTAAAGTCACACATTCATTTATTTCCCTTAGTAAGTGTCCGTGATTTTCAAGGTGTAATGTAAAGTTGAAGTTTTCTCTTTTCCTCTTATATGACAGTATGTGTTCTGCATATCTTATTTTTAGTGTTCGTCCAGTTTGTCCTATATAAGTATGTTTACAAGTAACCGTAATGCAGAGTGATCCGTCCTTATGGTAAAGTGTTGGCCGTATAAGTATTTGTGGTAATGTTTGAGGGGAACTTTTAGCCGTACTGGAGGGCTTAAAGCTCCCGTCGTGTTACGCAATAATTTTTTTCGGGCTTGGACAATACCAATAACTTTTTCCGCCAATTTAATCGCCTGAGAAAGTACTCCTCCTCTTCCGTAGCCGCTTGCATCTGTATCTAATATAAATTCATCTCCAGCTATCGGATAGGCGAGGACTAGTGCTGTACACAAAAGCTCTTTTAGCCTCTGAAAAGCCTCTTCTGCCGCCCCAATCCAGTGGTATGGTTGCGATTTTCTGGTCAACTCATGCACGCTGACAGCCACTTGAGCAAAGTTCGGCACGCATCGCCTGTAGTATTTGCAAAGCCCCAGGAAACTACGTAGCTCATGAAGATTTTGTGAACGAGGCCAATTCTTTACTGCTAATATTTTATCTTCGTCAGTTCATACGCCCTCTGCTGTTACACGATACCCCAAGTATATGACCTCTTTTTGAAACAGCGCACATTTTTTAACACATAATTTAAGTCCTGCAGCCGCTATACGCTTGAGAACTTCATCCAGGTTTTTGAGGTGTTCATCAAAAGTCTTTCCCATCACGATTATGTCATTCAGATATACTAAACAAATCCTCCAGTTAAGTCCCTTAAGCACACGTTCCATTAGGCGCTCAAAAGTAGCTGGAGAATTGCAGAGACCTAATGACTTTAAACTGCCAAAAACCATTGCTCGCGCTGAAGGCAGTTTTCTCCTTATCTTTATCGGCTATCGCTACTTGCCAGTAACCACTATGCAAGTCCAAGGTAGATAACCATTTCGTTTCGGACAACGTGTCTAAAGTCTCGTCAATTCTTGGTAGCGGCGTGCTCCATGGACTCTGAGATGGCTCAATCACTCCGTTCCGCTCCATTTCGTTAGTCAGTTCTTTGACCTCGTTTCGTTTTGCATGGGGAACACTTCTGGGTGCTTGTTTTATGGGCCTCGCTTCGCCGGTATTCGTTTCATGTTTCACCACTGCTGTTCTACCATGGCTTTTGTTATTTAGGGCGAAGACGCCGGTATGTTTTCTTAGCAACTGTTTCGCTTATTTCTGTCGCGTGGTTTTAGTACTGCTACCCATTTATTCACCTGCTCTGTTAACAAATCCCGCTCTTTAACCGTCATTTTGCGGCTTTCTGGATATGTCGCACAAATTTCAAATTCAAATTTCAAAAATTCAAATTTCAGCATTTTCACCAATTGTCTTTACGCTGTTGGACATATTTTGTACTTTCACGGGAACTTTCCCATTGGTGCAGCTTTTCACGAGAGCTTTAGATGTTATCACATTATTCCTTACGTCTTCTGGTTCTACCACCCACAATCGGTTGTCCACACAATCTGCCTCTCCACATGCCCAAACTATAGTTTCCGCCAGAGGTGGTAATTTTTGGCGTTCTATCGCAAATAGTTTTCTTACTGCGTCCCTGCTCTCATTACCAACATTTAGGGGATCGCCACATTGCGCCAGATCATTATCTGCTGTCCCATGTCCAGATTAATACCGTGAGCTATCATGAAGTTTGCACCGATGATAACTTCATCCACTATATCAGCGACTACAAACACGTGATCTGCGCTGATAGTCAAACGTACCCTGGCTCTTCCATAGACGATGGCTGAATCCCCTGTTGCCGTGCGCAGTTGCACATTCTTTAACAGTTTCACTGCCCCTCTAACTAAATCGGGCCTAATTACTGACTGAGATGCTCCTGTGTCTATGGTGAGGACTTGCTTCTTTCCGCTGATCAACCCGCAGACAGTTGTATGATAGAAATGCAAATTGCGAGGCCATCTGTTGTGGGAGCTAGCTCTTTCCCCTCAGTGCTAGCTAGTTTTAGTTTAACGGTGACTCGTGCAATTTAGTGTTCTTTGCCCGTTTGTTGTCCCTTGGAGGTGAAGCAAATCTTGACCTTTTTTTAAAGCATTTTGAACGCGACTTACTTCGTTCTTCCAGTTGCTGCACAAGCATTTATTTTATTTCGCTTCTTCTGTCTCCGCAACTTTCCGTATCAGCCTCAAGACATCGTACCTTGTAAACTTGTGGTTTTGTGATAACTTTGGGGGTCTCCTGGGGCAGTACGTACGAGATAGTTTCGGTAAAAAACGCTTTCTACGCTGCACAAACTGCATATTTAATATTTGGATCCTTTATACTGTTCATAAATGCTTCAATTTTAACTGATCCAGGAACAGATGATGTTCACGTGCTAAGCCGCACCAAACTTTCAATCTCCATGGCAAAGTCTTCCAGCGTCTCATTTGCCGTCTGCACCTTGCTCGTAACTCCATTCTATAGAGTTATCTTTTATGCTCGCGGCCGTACTTGCGTTGTAAGGTCACCATTATGTCCTCGTAATTATTTGGAATGCTCAGAGAAGGGTCAAATTCGACTCTCTGGTTCACGGCTTCTATTTGTTTGCCGAATATTTCTGATATTTTTTGAAATTTCTTGTTTACTTCACCTAAAAATTTTCCTGTGTTGGCTCTAGAGCTTTCTGGAATTGTATCAATTTTCGCAATGTTAGTTCTAAA
This sequence comes from Trichopoda pennipes, assembly GCA_030448955.1. NCBI lineage: Eukaryota > Metazoa > Arthropoda > Insecta > Diptera > Tachinidae > Trichopoda > Trichopoda pennipes. The sequence goes on along the minus strand of JASKUP010000004.1, from coordinate 3,042,620 downwards.
GCTTTCTTGATGTTAGTGCATAGTTATGCATTCGGACATTTATGATTGAATATGCTTGTTTATTTTATTTTCCATGGTTTAAGTTTGCACATTTATAATATTAATATTCTTGTTTATTTTATGTTATTTTCTTTGGTTTAAGATTACACATTTATATATGTAAGTATATGTAGTTTGTCTATTTCAAATTATCATTTTTTGAAAAATCAGCATATTCTTCTTTGTCTGCATTTTTGTGTATATAGGTGTTTTTTGACAGCTCCCACGGGCGCATTTATTTACAAAACTATTTGTTACCTGAACACTTTGTTGCGTGGGAGCTTGTCATGGAATTTATTGTTTTGTTTGCACTGCACTTTTAATTTTAAACTTTAGTATATAAGCTGGAAAAATTAAATAATAAAATCACTTGTTTGTTTAGATCTTCAAAAAAACCACCTCTTTCATTTTAAGGGTGACTCGGTCAAAGTGCCGTTTGTCGCAAGGAAAACAACCACACCGTTCAATTCAGTTTAAGTGCTGAAACAGAACAAATATTCAAATTTATATTTTGGTAACTCGGTCAAAGTGCCGTTTGTTGTAATTCAAATTTCACAAACGAGTCAAATTAACACTTGAATTGCATCAATTTTCCCACTGTTGAGATTCTAAAGCTTTCTTGAATGCTATCCAGAAGTTTGCTTTGATTTTGCAACATTTGCTGGAACGTACTTTCCATGCTTGCCATGAACCGATCCATTGTTTGTATTAATTTATCAATGGAGTTTTGATTATTTTGATCTTGCTCGGAATAGGATGAATGTTTGTTATCGTTTTCACTGGTTGTGTTTGCAGGGGCAGCTGCACCTTTTCTTAAAGCCTGTGTCTAAGACAACTGCTGGTGATTTACGTTTCTATCACCACGGGTTTGTTGTTGCGAAATAGTATTATAACGATACTGGTTATATACAGGACTTTTATCAGTTGTTTGCTTAAGTCGCAAATAAACTTCACAGCCACGATAGTTTGCAGTGTGGTTACCACTGCAATTGCTGCACTTAAGAATTCTGTTATCATTTTTTGCATGGGGACAATCCTGACTTTTGTGGATATCTCCACATTTAACGCAGACTGAAGGCAATTTGCAAAATGTTTTTGTATGGCCAAATTCTTGGCAATTTTGGCATTGTGGAGGCCCCTTACGTTTAATAGGCTCTTCCACTGCAATTTTACGATTGAGGAGATATTTCAAGTTATAAATTGGGTGAGGGTAGCCATTTTTTTCATGTGTGAAGAGTTGAAGGTAATTTCAACTCTAAACATTGGTTGCGGAATTTTGTCCTTGTTCAGTATATTGTGAATTTATTTCACCTCGTAGCCCTCTTTGTCCAGGGCGTCCTTCAAATCTTTTACCGCCACCGTACTATCAATGCCTTTGATAACAACTATTAAAACCTTAGCGCTTTTTAGCCGGTACGTGCAGTAGTTCTTATTCTCAGAATCGAGACTATTCACAAGTTTTCTACACATCGTTTCATTATTTACCTGTATTTTTGTTTCAAGTACGTTGCCTTTTTTCAGTGATGTAACGTAAAAATTGTCTTTACCGATTTCCTTTGCTAACTTGCTCACCAATTCGTTGGTACTGGCCTCTCTTAGGTATAGTGGAGGCAGTTTATAATTTTTTGTAGACACGGCTATAGTTTCGTTGCGGAGTTTTTAGGCTGCTTAGAAATCGGCTCAAATATAGCTGGAGGGCTAGACTTACGTTTGGTAATTGTAATACACCGATCGATGCCAGTTAACACTTCTTCGTTTGGTTTATTTATTGTAGCTTTGGGTATTTTACCCGTTTCACTCGTTGTTTTTTTGCTTACCGTTGGCGAAGCAGTTTCAATATTTTTATCATTAAGTTCAGGAGCACTTGCACTTGTATATATTTATTTTTTCAAGTAAACAAAGGGATTAACTCTTAATCCCTTTAAACACGGTATTTGTTGTATTTAATTTTTTTTTCCTTTTATTTGGTTTGTGATTTTAATGTTCTGTGTACGTCTTTACTCAACCGAGTCTATAACTGAAAAGACCGGTCGTGTATATTTTGATGCGAAAAGTGCAGTCTCTTTAACTTTAAAAAATAAATAAAAACAATTAATTGGGCCTTAAAAAAGCTTAAGGCATAACATTTTGGCGCCCGAGCAGGGACTGTGTGTATTTTTATAATAAATAAATAAATAAATAAATATATATATATATATATATATATATATATATATATATATATATATACTATTATATATATATACTATTATATATATATATATATATATATATATATACTATTATATATATATACTATTATATATATATATATATATATACTATTATATATATATATACTATTATATATATATATATAAATATATATATATATACTATTATATATATATATATATTTATATATATACTATTACAAATTTCAACGTTATCATCATCCAGAACACTGCGGAAGATTACCAAGAATTTCTAGATGCCCAGATGTAATTGTATTTTTTGCCAAAAGGAAAGTGCCGAACGTCAGGTATTGAAGAACTAATAATTTTGTGAGACTTTGTACTTATTTCTTTGAGATTATTATAAAAATTCATTTTGCAAAGTTTTACTCCACACTCAAATTATTTGTTCTTATAAAAGATTTTTGTCAGTTATTGTCCAGTAGTGAAACACACAAAAATAGTTACAAATAAAAGTGCTTTATTGCTCAATAATTGTCATTAAAAATAAACAGAACTTGACTATTACAGTGCCAGTGTTTATTAAAAGAGAAAATTCAGTATCCAAAGGGCATTTAAAAGAGTTTGCCTGTGGAATATTCCAATAATTAATAAATACAAGAGCCTGTGATTTATATTGAGCAATAAATAGAAATAATATTTTTATTGTGAGAACAGAATTTTTGTTTTTTCCCTCTTTGCCTTTTTGCTGGGTTGTTCGTAGTACAACCCAGCAAACAATTTAGTAGCAAGTTGGTCGCAATATCCAAAAACATGTTTCTTGTATTAATAGCTTGTTTCCACGGCACCTGCTTCTCTCTCTATTCTTGCTTCACACCCCAATCATAAGCGAATCAACCTGCTTCGCCATACAAAATTTTGAGAGCGAAGCTGGTAGATTCATATTGAAGCTAGTTGCGAAGCAAGTAAAAATCCTCTCTTCCCTAATTTTTATCGTAAGTTTATCTGCACTAGTTATCAAAATTAAACGTTTTTGTAAACAAAGAAAATTTACACACAAAATAAAGTTAAAACTTAATTAATTCATTTTAATTTTATAAAATTAAAAAAAAAATGGATAGGAAAAAAAATTATACTTAATGCTATCGCGGCAAGAATGATATCTTCTGTTGTTTTTCAACTGTTGTTGTTGTTTTTCAACTGTTGTTGTTGTTTTTCAACTTATGTTTTTCTGTTTAATAACAACAGCCAAATCGAAGCAGATAAATGAGTCGTGTAAACAGCATGATTCACAAACTTGCTTCAGAGAGCGAAGCACGAGATTCAAACTGTCGTGGAAACAGGCTATAACACAATACAGTTGTTTAATCACGTAAACATTTGAAAAATAACAAAGCTTACCCAGTGAACAATACCATTTCAAAATTGTTAAGTGGTTTATTTATTTGCGTATCAACCGGAAGTTGATCTCAGAAAATTGATTATTTTACTTGTCTATTGGACAAACCGTGCCTTTCTGGAAATCCTTCCGGAATACTACAAAATTAGAATTGGTTTCATATACTTTTTATTAAAATAAACATAACTGCAATGGCTGGTGGTAAGAAGTGTAGTGTGTGTAATTTGTAGCGTGTGTGATTGTGTCGCGTATGCCATGTTTTCTACATGACATCGTACACCTTACATTTGGTTGTGTTGCGTTTATATGTATTGACATTTTTTCATACGTGGGAATATGCAAACGTTGCATATTACCACTGTACACAATCCGGACAAAGTGCAAACACTGCATATTCCCACAGGTAAAATGTAATTGTATTAGTGTATAAGTTATTTGATTAAATATTATAATATAGAAGTAAGAATATCATAATCATTATAAAACAAACTAATAAACTGATCGGTCGCATAGCGGCTGATAAAAACAAATAAATAAAGTAAATATGTGAAATAAATAGAAAATGTTAATTAATTATATTACATGGCGATCCTGCCAAAACAATATAATAGAAATAAAAGTAAAGTTGATATCTCCTCCCTTTTCAGAAAGAATAATCAACATACTAAAAAATCTACAGTATTAACTGAAATTAGAAAGTAAACAAATATAGAAAACATTTAAGTTCTTAATATTATAAAACTCAATTTTCAAATGAATTATATAAAATTATAAATTATTTTGTCGTTTTTGTAAATTGTTGTGAATTTTGTTCATATTAATATTATTTTATAAAATTTATATAGAAGCGAGGTGAAATGAACTCAATTGTGGAATGTCCTTATCCTGTTTTTATGAACAACAAATGGTTTCCCATCGTCGTTTCGAAGTTCCACATTATTATTATCATGTAGTCCTATAACAGTATAGGGACCTTTATAAACAGGATCTAATTTACCCCCAGCTTCATTTTTCAGTAATACCAAATCACAAAGTTATAGTGTCACTGGGTTAGCCTGTTCTTCAGAAAGATAATGCCGTTTTAATTTAGCATTATCTATTAGGCTCTGCGATGCGCAAGCTGAAGTCTAAATTTTACTTCCTTCTCGTATGAATCTATGTTATACAAGGGAGCTATGCTGTCCTCATGAATAAAGTCAAGTTTGGGTGGTATTTTTCCGAAAATGAGTTCAAAGGGACAGTATTCATGGGCTGTTGATGGAGTCGTATTATAGCAGAATACAAAAAACCTTAACCATACATCCCAATGCGACTTGTCTTCGGATATATAGGATCTTAGGTATTCGTTGAAGGTTCTATGCGAACGCTCCACGGTACCCAGGGTTTCATGGTGATACGGAGTGGAGTTAATTTTCTCCACTCCCATGAGACTGCAGAGCTCCTGTAGGATTTTATTCATATTTTCGGTGCCCATATCGGTATAAATCTTCTTCATGGGGCCATAAGTTAGTATAAAGCCCTCCATGATTGTTCGAGCAACGCTCCTTACCGATTTGTCACCGACTGGTATTTAGTGAGGTCGCACATTATAGTAACGGCATATTCGTTTTGAGAGTTGGATCTCGGTAAGGGTCCAATAGTGTTGGAGTCAGTACTAGGGATTCCTTAATCCTCCGTATGGGCTTATTTGCCTGGCATGCTTTGCATCCTCTGACATATTTTGCAATATCTCTGGTCATGCCTTACCAATAATATAGAAGTCTAATCTTCCCTAACGTGCGAGTTATTCCACTGTGACCTCCACAGATGGGGTCATCATGATATTTACGTATGATGGATAATTTTTCCATGCTGTTGGATACTTTACTTATTTTGGGCAGGAGCACTAAACTCAATTTCTTTAAGAGACCATTACCTTTATTTTTAAACGTTTCCATATCTATTCCCGGGATATTAAAAAGACGATCATCTTGTGAAAGTCGTAGGGTTGTAAAACCAATGTTATCGGCTATTTTTTCAAGCCTTGGAAAGAGGCGACCTAAGTCTACTTTTCCATTAATAACCAGATCATCCAACCTATACTCGGAAAGTTTTTTCTTTCCTTTAAGGATAATTAATTTATCCTGAGCAAAATGCATCTTTGGCATTTTGTGGTGCTCTAGGGCATTAATCGCCTCATATACCTTTGGTGTAACCGGTTCCCGCTCTCTAGTATTATTACTATCCTTACGCCTGTTATCCTTCCCCTGAAGTCTAGTTGTTACCTTCAGTACTTTTTTGACTCCTATACTTTGGATATCCGCGAATTCTATGCGCGACAGCGCGTCTGCCGCATGATTATCTTCACCCCTCAGATATTCCACGACAAAGTCGCATTCTTCCAATTCTAACCTCATTCTCGTCAGTTTAGACGATGGGTTTTTCAAAGAAAACTTTCTTCCGTACACATATGGTCTGAAATATTGAATGGCCCAATGTATTGCAGTCAGTTCCTGCTCTATTGTAGATTTATTGCTTTCGCCCTTTGTGAAAGATTTCGACGCGAAGGCAACGGGTAAATGCATGCCTCCGGTCCCTTGACTCAGAACAGCGCCACAGGCATATTTGCTCGCATCTGTAGTTATAAAAAACTTTTTCCCGAAATCCGGATATTGTAGAAGGTGTGGGCTTATGAGTTAGGTTTTAAAATAATTGAATGCATCTTTGCATTCTTGAGTCCATTCAAATGTTGCGTTCTTCCTAGTTAATCTAGTAATATGACGTTAGCGTTCTGCAAAATAGGGAATGAATCTCCTATAATAATTGCAGAAGGCTATAAAGTTTTTAGCTTCATCCCCATTCTTGGGTGTTGGATAATTCTTTATTATCGTGAGCTTACTGTCGTTTGGCAAGATACCATTGTTAGTGCATTTATGACCCAAAAACGTTACTTCCCGACGGAAAAATGCACATTTATCTGGGTGTAGTTTAAGGTTGTATTTTCTGCACAGTTCAAATACATCCTTTAAGTTAGTAAGCATGTGTTTAGGTCCATTCGGACCTCGACTACTCTGTTGGTACGTATGGCCTAGGGATAAAATTGAATTTGGTTGACCGAAAGTGTCCGTGCAACTGCCTATGAATTTGGAGATGACTTCGTTAAGATCAGAAAATGATCCTGATTCCATAATCAGTCTGACTCTATCATTGAAAGCATTCTTATTGCCTTTGTTGCCGACGTAGTGACGTATTTTGTCGCCACCTGAGGAGGCAATCCGTCATTTATGTAAGACGTTTGTAACTTTTTCGTAAGTTCTTCTATCTCCTTTGCATAATTATTGGCCGTTTTGCCCTGTTGCCTAACATTCATTAGATTGGCAAGTACAACGTCAACAGATTCTCCCTTAACCGTTGCCTTTAGTTTGGTAACTATTTCGGCAAGCGTTGTTTCATTAGATATTAAATTTTGTCTTTGTTAGACTCACTGCTATGGTCTCGTGGGTTTCTTCTATCGTGTCCACCAATTGCAGTGCATCTATGAAACTTTGCAAGTTGTCTGGAGAACCATTAAACTCTGGAATAAGGAACTCTCTCTGGAATATTAAGGAACTTCACGACTGTTTGTGGCATTTTTCTTACTATTGATATTACGTCAGAATTTTCTTCCTGGGGAGTGAAGGTAATAGGTTCTTGAATGGTTAATGGTATGTCCATCCTTATTCCCTTTCGTGACGATACGGATAACAATTCCCCGTGTATATCGTAATAAAAGGAATCTGCAAAGGTTTTGTGAACATGTGTCAATCGATTGTAATTGATATTTAACAATATCCTTAGCTTCTCTAACCTTCCTACCAGAGTATTTATATGTTTGTTTATAGTCTCCTTCCTTGTTTCTCTGTCAGTGTTTTCACACTTATAGGATCCATGGAAGGATTGTTTTATTATCCTAGCCCTAAATAGTATATCCTCACATTCCATTTAGAATCGGAGATATAGCGCCCTGACGGCGTTTCATTCTATTCAATTCTATTTCCAATAACTCTTCAATTTATTTCAAATTCATATTAATCATAAACTACTGGAGGGACTCGTAAGTATCGCAGCAGGCCATGATTATATTATGAGTTTTCTTTTTTTTTCAATTATTGATTTGTATAAAACTTAAAATCATTTTCGAGATTTGAAATTTTTAATTATTTCAATAAATAAAGATACAATGAAAAATTAAGAATCATTAAAATAAAAACTTCAAAATTTGATTATTTTATTTATTTCTAAATTGTTAATTGTTTCATTTCTTTTAATTATCTAATCAACGATATAAAAATGAGTTTTAACTTAATTTTATATTGTTTTAATTTTATATAACAAGAATTTGTTATTTAATTATTAGACTCAAATTAATTTTTTTTCTTACTGTTAAAATTGTTTGTTGATAATCCAGGAGAGCCAAAGCATCAATAATGTTGTCATTTTTAGTTGAACACTTCATAGGTGAAACTCCACATTGTATAGATGAACCTTCATTGATGTAGAAACAGTTCTAACCAGCTTTTGAAATATTTATAGGCACATATTTTTGTGTTGAATCTGATAATCAGTGATAATTAAAAGAATTTGCTCTAAACTTATGTCTATCCTTCTTTTTTTTTTAATTTTTTATATTATTTAAAGGCTTTGCCATTTCTTTACACTTTCATTCATATTTAAAATGTTTCATCAATTAAAGTACATGTTTGCATGCATAAAATAAATAATTTTTGTGTTGAAGATGCAATAGCAAATTAAATTAATTCTTTTACAAAAACATTTATCAACTTATTACATTTTTTTAATCATTTTTGTTAAAAACGAAAATGGTTTTTATTTTTATATTATGTATTTATCCATGGCGCTAATAAAACTATTTTCAAAGTTATATTATTAAAATTAACAAATTATTGGTCATTAGACCAGTTTTTGTTTTCATTTTTCCTTTTAAGGATATCAGATGAGGGTTTCTGCGGTTTTCGAATGTTTTATTTACCTTGTTTTTTCTTTTGTTTTGATTTTGTTTTATTTCATGTCATTTTAAAGGTACTTTTAAGTTTCAGTTTCTTTTCTATATTTGTTTACTTTCTAAATTCAGTTAATACTGTAGATTTTTTAATATGTTGACTATTCTTTTTGGAAAGGGAGGAGATATCAACTTTACTTTTATTTCTATTATATTGTTTTGGAAAACAAGAATAATCAAATTATACTGATTATTCTTTCTGGAAAAGGGAGGTGTAGTGTGTGTAATTTGTAGCGTGTGTGATTGTGTCGCGTATGCGTATGTTTTCTACATGACATCGTACACCTTACATTTGGTTGTGTTGCATTTATACGATTTGAAATTATTTCATACAACGTTTGCATATTCCCACCGCACACAATCCGGACAAAGTGCAAACACTGCATATTCCCACAGGTAAAATGTAATTGTATTAGTGTAAAAGTTATTTGATTAAATATTATAATATAGAAGTAAAAATATCAATCATTATAAAACAAACTAACAAACTGATCGGTCGCATAGCGGCTGATCAAAATAAATAAATAAAGTAAATAAGTGAAATAAATAAAAAGTGTTAATTAATTATATTACAGAAGCAAAAGAGCTCAAAAAATAGTCTTGAGCGTTTATACCAACAGAAGAATGTAGTCTTGAACAACGTTTCACAAATAAGGCACTCTATTAAGGAGAAAACTATTTCTTTTAATCAAAATGAATTGCAATGTCGCCTGGAAATTTTAAATTCGTACATCGAAGATGCTATGGACATTCAATCAGAGATCGATATTTTGGATCCCTCAAACAATGAAAGGACTGAAATGGAAAATTTATGCGTTTCTACTAAGAGTATGATTTTGGGGTATTTCACCCCAAGAGAACATAGCTTTATTGAACCTTCCTGTAGTTTTCATGGTCATAGCCGACTTCCAAATATAAAGTTGCCGCAATTTAGCGGCAAATATTCCGAATATAAGAATTTTATAAGTTTATTCGAGAGCTTAGTAGACAGTGATTTGACTCGGACTGAAATTGAGAAATTTAATCATTTAATTTCATGTATATCAGATAATTTCATGTATATCGATAATATAAGAAAGTTATTTGAATTGCGGGATATGTCTAAACCATCTGCAGCGGGCTTGAGGGGCATGATTGATATGGTTTCGGCTATATATGGCTCACTTTTGTCTGTCAATTATGACAGGTCAATTACTAATGCGATAATCATCCACTTAGCAATGGCAAAAGTAGACCCAGTCACTAGATCTAAATGGGAAGAGCAGATTGATTATGAGAAACTTCCGCTATGGAGTGATTGTGAGGCAGCGCTGAATAGGAGATATCAACATATTTCGGCTGGAGAAACCTCAAGTTCAAAGCCCAAGCCAAATACCAATTTTGCAAGGAATAGCGACATTTTCCCCTTAAAGAATTCAAAACCTTCATATTCATGCCAGGCTGAATCAAATCTGCACTACATTTTGTGTCTAACTGTCCTTCTTTCTCTGCAGTGCCAGTTCAGCAGATATTTGACTTCATTAAAGGCGTTCCCGCCTGCATAAATTGCTTAAAAAAGGAACATACGGTAACTAAATGTAAGTCAACAAAATGTCGAGTTTTTAGTCGCTCACATCATACATTGTTGCATATATATGCTGCAAATAATGCGCAATCGTTGAGGACTAATAGTTCGCAATCTATTGAACCAATAAGTTCAAGGGCTTTATAAATCATTCATCTTCTCGAAAAGATGTCATTTTAGCCACTGCTTTGGTTAGAATTAGAAATAAATATGGCGAATATGTATTGGCCAGAGCTTTATTCGATTCTGGTGCACAAACAAATTTTGTAACCGAAGAATTATCTCAGCGACTACAGTTACGCAGAGAACAGAGAAACCCCAATCTTACTGGTATCGGTAGAACTAATTCTTCCGCCAGATACAAAATTCAGGCAATAGTAAAATCTCGTATGAATTCTCATTAGTTTTCGTCAGACTTTTGGGTTCTACGATCGATTTCTAATTATCAACCAGATCGTGTAATTTCTACCTCTGGTTGGAACCTGCCTAGAAACGTAGAGTTAGCTGATCCATATTTTAATAAGCTGCAGAAATAGATATGTTGATCGGCGCTGAAATTTTCTTCGAATTATTGTGCATTGGCCGGATTGGACCAGATCCTAACATTCCAACATTACGAAAGACTTTGCTGTTTGGATTGTTTCGGGAAAGTATAAAGAATTAAAGGACAGTAAGACAAGTTCATGCCATGTAAGTGCATTTAGGGAAGATGAAAATTCATTAGATTCCGTAGTTCGTCGGTTTTGGGAATTAGAAGAAATTCCGAAAGAAGCTAATATTCTGTCGATAGAGCATCAACAATGTGAGATGAGGTTCAGGAATTCTGTTCGGCGATTACAGTCAGACATATTTCAAGTGGCGCTACCTTTTAAATGATCCGACCCACAAACTCTCACGAGGGTCCGAAACCAAAACCACCACGATACTCCCATATAGGGGCCAACCTCAATAACCAGTCAGAGCACATCATTGTCTAAAGAGAGCAAATAGTGTACTCTGGGGCAACTGATTTCCCGTGAAAATATGTGGATTGTCCAGGTGACTCCTACTAGACTTTGACGGGCCTGGGCTCCCTTTTACCCCGCAAGACACCAGTCTAAATGGAATAGTAGGTTCCAAAAAGACTATAATGTGCCCCCGGGGGGAAGGCGAACCGGACAAGCTCACGTACTCCAAGAGATAGCGACTTACTTGCGCCCTCAAGCAAATGTTTTGGCAGTCCTGGGCCAAAGATTACGTCCGCAGCCTCCAGGCCAAACCAAATGGGAGGTAGACGAGTTCAGGCGGTAATCCAAGGCGCAGAATGCAAAGTGAGAGTAGCGGAGGTGAGGACTAGGCACGGTATTATCAAAAGACCTATTTACAAATTAGCGTTGCTTCCAATTGATTGAAGACCATAGGTCCTTCAATGGGGCAGATGTTAAGTCGTTTGTTATCTTTTTTATTATTTTATTTAAGTGTTTTTACTTTGTTACATGTGAATTAATAATAGTCTAATAATCCCAGATCTGAACTGAATTACACGTTAGGTAACTTATAAAATTAATATATGAACTGTTATACTTAAGCAAGTTGTAAGGAGCCATTTTTTAAAAATAAATCAATAATAAGGAAAAATATGAAAAGACCGGTCGTGTATATTTTGATGCGAAAAGTGCAGTCTCTTTAACTTTAAAAAATAAATTAAAAAAAAAAGCAATTAATTGTGCCTTAGAAAAGCTTAAGGCATAACAGTGGGATTTACCAATAAAAGAAAACACTGACAAGATTATCAGAATAAGAGATAAAATAAGAAGAAATTTTGATGAGTCCCTCGATAAGGCTAGGAAAACTTATAACCTTCGGACGCGAGCCATAAGTTTTTATAAGAGTCAAGTTGTATTCAGGAAAAAATATACATTTAGCGATTTTTCAAAAAAGATAAATTGGAAATTTATGCCGAAATACTTAAAATGTAAAAAACGTTGCAAAATAGGCGCATCATTATATGGCATAGGATGTTTAAATTGAAAATTTATAGGCAAACAGCACGCATCTGTTATTAAAGCATAACGAAACCCAGCTTTGTGGGTCGTGCCGCACTAGTTTGGCAAAGTATAAAAATAAAAATTGTCTTTAAACCACCTTTGGTATTAAATATGTATCTTTTACTTTCGTTCTTGCATATTATAGTGTAGTGGAACGACCCTAATACAAATTATAAATATTCACACCTAACTCAAATTTCTCAAAGTACAATGCACTAGCAGTGCATACATGTTTACTATTGTTATGCGTACGGCGATTAAACCGCCTTCATATATAGACTCTGCTTGTGTTGTTGTTGTACTGATCGGTGCGTTTCAAGTGACACATTTTATGGGAAAACAATCCCAAAATAAATGCAGTACCATTTAGATCATTACACTTTTTGCCAAAATTATAATATTAATACTACTTTAGGATATTAATATTAGTACTGTTTTTACATAATTGTTTTAATATATTGGAGAACCAGGCAATCACTAACTTTGGGATATCTATCTATCTAAATTTATGATTGCCTGGTTAAACCAATACTGATTATATAGTAAATATAGTTAAGAATAGCTTTTAAGTATGAGTGAGTTCCATTCTCACTAACTCTAGATTAGTTACAACCTTCTTATAGCCGGTATATTACAGACTGATATGTACAACATTGATTCATTATTATTATTTCCCCCAAGCTCCCAGCTGAGCTTTTAAAACATTCTACTGCTCCAAGCTGAGCAAATAAATAAATAAATAAAGAATATATATATATTATATAAGAATATATATATATATAACCAGGAAAATCAAAGTATGTTATTTAATTAAAAATAAATTGTAAACAATACTACAGGAAACCTAAAATAAAAATATTACATGGCGATCCTGCCGGCCTTGCACCCGGAAATTACATTTTGGTTCCTGAAGGACAGTCAAGTTTCCGTCAGAAGAGAAGGAGGACACTATTTTAATAAAACTCTAGTGGACTGTCTGGCCAGGGAAAATATTATATTACATTAATGTCAGAAGGCCCCAGGAAGCTAACCATTAAAGAATACAGGGCCCGCCAAAAGAACCGGCCAAAAAAGGACCTCACAGAAATATAAGTTAATGAAATAAATAAAAAAAATAAATATAATAATAAATATAAATTAAGTTAAGTGGTATGTAAAAGGAGTGCGATTTAATTACGAACCCTTAGGGAACGGAAGCGATTTCGCCCATGTTCAGCATTTTTTTATAAAAAGTTATTGATTTTAATTTTCTTTTGCATTTTATTTTATAATAAAAAATTTTTTTGTGATTTATAAATGGATTTTTATAATGGATATTTTGAACTATAATTAGAAAAAGTAATTTAATTTTCTTTTGCATATTTTTTAATAATGGAAAATTTCCTTTGTAAATTATAAATGGACTTTTAAAATAGACATTTTGGAAATAGAATTAGAAAAACAACTCCAAAATTTGGAAAGATAATTTAGATCGGGAAGAGAATTTTAGAATAGAACGGAAAGGGAGATGAATTTTTAAATTAATATGAAGAGAACTTAGACAAAAGAAGAAACAGAATAAAATTTGCAGCAGATAAAGTTTAATGGAGTGGAAAAATATAATAAATAAAGCAAGAATATTTAAAGAATTATGAACAGAACTTATAAAGGGCTCACATCCGCTGTCACAAAATGGCAGCATACAAGAAAAAAAAAAGAAAATCTATTTTTTAATTTTCTTTTTCATAGATAAAATTAAACTTTTTATTAAGTTTCTCATATATTTACATTCACATTTATTATTCATAACTAATATTAAATTTTGTCATTAGCATTGTTGGTTCAGATCGCATAATGGAATCGGTTGATTGTTTTATTGGTCACGTTTGCTTATTTTTATTTTCTTTATTTTTGTTTAATCTCTAATATTTTATTTTTAATTTTTGGTTGCACCCTAATGATAATTATATTACATGTAAATTAAATTTAATATAAAATCAAGTTATGAACAAGATCATCACATCATTCGTGGTGTGATTTTCTACCTGCTGTATTATATATGTAATTGTTTGTACGTACATGCGTGTGCAGGATTTTTTCTGCTTAGTAAGTATATACAAATAAACAGTTAGGAACTTTGTCAATTTGGTAAACACATAAGAATGTAAAACAAGAGAACAAATAAAGTTTTTTAGCCTACTTACAGAACTAAACGAATGCAGTTGCATTATCATAAAATAATTAACCATAGAACCACTAAATTGTTGTGCGACATTAAAATTTGGCGACCGTGACAGGACAGCAGTTATAAAGGGCATAATTATTCATTCGCATTGCTGAATTTCTCGAACATTTTATTATTGCTTTGTGCTTTTGAATACCGAACCTTGAAAATATTTTTATGTCCTAATAAATCTACTGTGGTTGTTGATTCTCGTCACTAAAACAAAATGGAAAAATACGAAATTGAAGTTCAAGGTGCAAATATGAAAAAAGCATCACAAACTTGAGAAAAAAAGTTGAGAAAGATGGTGATAAAATGGATGCTACGATTCTCGAATGTCGGTTAGAAATTCTGGAATCGTACTTTATGCAATTGAGCCACATCCAAACAAAAATTGAAAACATTTCTTCGGCCGACAATGCACGGGGAGACAATGAAGATTTATTCATCGGCTCAGTTTCAATGGAAGCCAGCTGCATAAATGCAAATATTTCCACGCAACCACAGTATTCACATCTTCCCACACTGAAGTTACCCAAATTTGATAGCAAGTATGCAGACTATAAACGATTTATTACCAGCTTTAACAATATGGTCGAGGAAACTACTATATCAAACATTGATAAGTTCAACTATTTGCTCAACTCTTTATCCGGCACTGCTCTTGCTGTAGTGGAACCATACCAGGTAACTGAAGACTCTCAACAGATTAAAGGAAAGGTATGACAATAAAGTACTCATATTTTTGGAGCATATTAATTCTTTGTTTAATATTACTAATATGGCAAAGGGGGATAGTGAATCTTAAAGGAAAACTATAGACACCGTTTCGGCAACCATGGTTCACTGTTATCGATTGGTTCGGAAATGGAAGTGCTAAATGGGTTTCTTATTGATATCGTGTTGTCAAGATTAGATTCCGATTCTAAATTAAGCTACAATGAGAAACAAGATTTTAGATCCTTACCCTCGTTGGATACATTTTATGAACTTTTAAGCAATCGGTGTCAATTTTTGCAAAGCCATGCAAAAAAGGTTGATGTTTTTGAAAAATCAAGGGACGCAAAGCCAAAATACAAGATTAGTCGTTCTTCGCATACGTTCGTTCAATCTAGCTCTAATTGTTATTATTGTGGTTCATCAGACCATACTATAAAAACCTGTTCATTGTTTTCAAACCTTCTTGTTTCGGAACGCTTTAATTTCGTAAACCGTGATGGGTTTTTTATTAATTGTCTTAGTAGAGGGCACATGGTGTCGAAATGCCCTTCCAAGTCTCGATGCAGTATGTAAGTCCTCACATAATACCCTGCTACATATTTATAATTACTCGAAACACGCCGTTCACTACCACTACATAGTGGTTCTTCGGCAAACAATGTATGCAACAAAGACGATTAAGTAAGCGGTAATTCCGCTTCGTTTATATTTAGAGCCTTTAAAAGAGCATTAATTCCAACCGCAGTTGTTTTAGTGAAAAGCTCTTTCGGCGGATTTCAACCCGTTAGAGCTCTACTTGATTCGTGATCTGAAATAAATTTCATCTCGGAGGAAACAGTTAAAAGTCTAAAATTAAAATGGTATCCTTACACTCAGAAAGTCTCCGGCATAGGTGAAGTTCGAACAAAAATAAAGTCTTTTGTTGACGTGACTGTAAAATCTCGTTTGAACAATTTTGAATGGTCGTCTTAGTTTGCAGTCACAAAATCAATCTCGTCTCGACAACCTGGTAAATACATTAATACCTCTCAATGGGAAGTAATGAAAACATTGCAGTTCGCCGATCCGTTGTTCTATAAGCCTAAACGTATTGATTTGCTTATAAGCACAGAAATCTTTTTGGACTTGTTAATCGATGACCGAATTTCATTGGGAGATGGCAAAGAACACTATTTTTGGTTGGATAGCGACTGAAAATTTTACATCCAAATCTACTCCAGCTCCACTTTCGTGCAGTTTGGCCATTGGACGTGCAGAAAACTCCCTTGACTCTACGTTAAGAAAATTTTGGGAAGTTGAAGAACTTGTCAACATGCCTTCAAAATTCACTGAAGAAGAAGCATGTGAAAAACATTTTGTCGAAAATGTCGTCGTTAAAACTAATGGCAAAATCAAAGTTCGGTTACCCTTCAAACATTCGCCTGATCTACTAGGCAATTCATTCGAAACGGCTCGAAAGCGTTTTCTACCTGTAGAAAGGCGCTTGGATCGCGATATACAGCTGAAAAATATGTGTGTTTAGTTTATGGATGAGTTCTTGTCGCTCTACAAGCAACCACTAGTTGGCTCGCACTTCATCATATCACATCATTGTGTGCTTCGACCTCAGAATCCAACCACAAAACTTCGTGTTGTCTTTGATGGAGCTGCTTGTAGCTCATCAAAAATGTTGGTTGGTGTCACCGTTCAGCAAGACCTAATTACAACTCTCTTTTCATTTCGCCTTTATAAAATCCTTCTAACAGCAGATATTTCAAAAATGTACGGGCAGTTCTAAATTGATGATCGCGATCGCAAATATCAGCTGATTTTATGGAGAACCAATAAAGAGCAACCTTTAAATGTGTTTCAGCACAACACTGTTACTTATGGTTTGTCCGCAGCTCCATATTTAGCCATTCGTAGTTTGTTTTTCATTCCAGATTGGGACTATTGCAGGATTGTCATACAGCGTTGTGACGCTATGTAATGGTATGTAAAGATGTATTCCCTATAGCCCTTTCTTATTTAATTAGCTGTAAGGGTGTCAGCTATTACTTTGGCATTCAAAAGAACTGCCAAAAGGTTTTAGACTCTAAAATAAAAACAAGGCTGAAGTCGCCGATCTCAGTTATTAAATTAAAGTCTGTCTTTATTGAATTATTCTATGGCTTATATACTACTTATGAAAATCTAACTTATAATCGAGTATTCAGTGTTTACAAAGTCACTCAATTTTATTATTAACATATTAAATATAAATATTCTTTTTAAGTTGTAGACCTTTTTTATTGTAAAATTTCTTTTTTCCTTTTTTTCGGCTTAAGGTCTTGTTCAATAAATTAAAAAATTAAAAAACTTTTAAGTTTAAAACAGCTTACTGTTAATTTTTCAAAAATTTTTTATTAAAATCCAATATTTCGGCCAACTTTGTTGGTCATCCTCAGGGCTTTTTTTTCTCTAAAATAAACATTAACAACAATAATTATAACTAATCAAAAACCTTAAAACACATATCACAATGAATATTTACATTATAAAAAAGTTTATGTTAAAAACTTTTGAGTACGTTACCAAACTTTGTCACATACTGTTTACTAATAATTGGAAAATCTTCTTTTTTCTCTTTTCTTTTCAGTTTTGTGTTTGTTAATTGTATGTCGATATATGTGGGCACAATTGTCCGTATCAGTCTTGTAGTTAATACGTTTCTCTGTTGGGATATTTATTATGTGGAGCATCTCTTGCATGTATCTCTTTGCATAATTAGTTTCTCTCTCCAGAACTCTTACTCGTCTTAATTCTGGTTTATGTCCCGTTGTTGCACAGTGGGCTGTAAGTGCAGTTTTGTGGTTTAATGCTTTGTTGTTTGTTTTTAAGTCTGACTTATACTTTTTGGCATATATCGGTGTCGTCTCCATTACATGTTATTTCATAGATAATATTTGATTGGTCCATTTTGTCTAGTTTAGACTTCATGTTGTTGAATAACGTCTTTGTATATTTATTCTTTCTATGTCTTATTGTTTACATGTGTCGGTGACATGCAAGCAACCACAAAGTAAATTACAAGTATTCCCAGAAATGGAAGTGCTAAATGGGTTTCTTATTGATATCGTGTTGTCAAGATTAGATTCCGATTCTAAATTAAGCTACAATGAGAAACAAGATTTTAGATCCTTACCCTCGTTGGATACATTTTATGAACTTTTAAGCAATCGGTGTCAATTTTTGCAAAGCCATGCAAAAAAGGTTGATGTTTTTGAAAAATCAAGGGACGCAAAGCCAAAATACAAGATTAGTCGTTCTTCGCATACGTTCGTTCAATCTAGCTCTAATTGTTATTATTGTGGTTCATCAGACCATACTATAAAAACCTGTTCATTGTTTTCAAACCTTCTTGTTTCGGAACGCTTTAATTTCGTAAACCGTGATGGGTTTTTTATTAATTGTCTTAGTAGAGGGCACATGGTGTCGAAATGCCCTTCCAAGTCTCGATGCAGTATGTAAGTCCTCACATAATACCCTGCTACATATTTATAATTACTCGAAACACGCCGTTCACTACCACTACATAGTGGTTCTTCGGCAAACAATGTATGCAACAAAGACGATTAAGTAAGCGGTAATTCCGCTTCGTTTATATTTAGAGCCTTTAAAAGAGCATTAATTCCAACCGCAGTTGTTTTAGTGAAAAGCTCTTTCGGCGGATTTCAACCCGTTAGAGCTCTACTTGATTCGTGATCTGAAATAAATTTCATCTCGGAGGAAACAGTTAAAAGTCTAAAATTAAAATGGTATCCTTACACTCAGAAAGTCTCCGGCATAGGTGAAGTTCGAACAAAAATAAAGTCTTTTGTTGACGTGACTGTAAAATCTCGTTTGAACAATTTTGAATGGTCGTCTTAGTTTGCAGTCACAAAATCAATCTCGTCTCGACAACCTGGTAAATACATTAATACCTCTCAATGGGAAGTAATGAAAACATTGCAGTTCGCCGATCCGTTGTTCTATAAGCCTAAACGTATTGATTTGCTTATAAGCACAGAAATCTTTTTGGACTTGTTAATCGATGACCGAATTTCATTGGGAGATGGCAAAGAACACTATTTTTGGTTGGATAGCGACTGAAAATTTTACATCCAAATCTACTCCAGCTCCACTTTCGTGCAGTTTGGCCATTGGACGTGCAGAAAACTCCCTTGACTCTACGTTAAGAAAATTTTGGGAAGTTGAAGAACTTGTCAACATGCCTTCAAAATTCACTGAAGAAGAAGCATGTGAAAAACATTTTGTCGAAAATGTCGTCGTTAAAACTAATGGCAAAATCAAAGTTCGGTTACCCTTCAAACATTCGCCTGATCTACTAGGCAATTCATTCGAAACGGCTCGAAAGCGTTTTCTACCTGTAGAAAGGCGCTTGGATCGCGATATACAGCTGAAAAATATGTGTGTTTAGTTTATGGATGAGTTCTTGTCGCTCTACAAGCAACCACTAGTTGGCTCGCACTTCATCATATCACATCATTGTGTGCTTCGACCTCAGAATCCAACCACAAAACTTCGTGTTGTCTTTGATGGAGCTGCTTGTAGCTCATCAAAAATGTTGGTTGGTGTCACCGTTCAGCAAGACCTAATTACAACTCTCTTTTCATTTCGCCTTTATAAAATCCTTCTAACAGCAGATATTTCAAAAATGTACGGGCAGTTCTAAATTGATGATCGCGATCGCAAATATCAGCTGATTTTATGGAGAACCAATAAAGAGCAACCTTTAAATGTGTTTCAGCACAACACTGTTACTTATGGTTTGTCCGCAGCTCCATATTTAGCCATTCGTAGTTTGTTTTTCATTCCAGATTGGGACTATTGCAGGATTGTCATACAGCGTTGTGACGCTATGTAATGGTATGTAAAGATGTATTCCCTATAGCCCTTTCTTATTTAATTAGCTGTAAGGGTGTCAGCTATTACTTTGGCATTCAAAAGAACTGCCAAAAGGTTTTAGACTCTAAAATAAAAACAAGGCTGAAGTCGCCGATCTCAGTTATTAAATTAAAGTCTGTCTTTATTGAATTATTCTATGGCTTATATACTACTTATGAAAATCTAACTTATAATCGAGTATTCAGTGTTTACAAAGTCACTCAATTTTATTATTAACATATTAAATATAAATATTCTTTTTAAGTTGTAGACCTTTTTTATTGTAAAATTTCTTTTTTCCTTTTTTTCGGCTTAAGGTCTTGTTCAATAAATTAAAAAATTAAAAAACTTTTAAGTTTAAAACAGCTTACTGTTAATTTTTCAAAAATTTTTTATTAAAATCCAATATTTCGGCCAACTTTGTTGGTCATCCTCAGGGCTTTTTTTTCTCTAAAATAAACATTAACAACAATAATTATAACTAATCAAAAACCTTAAAACACATATCACAATGAATATTTACATTATAAAAAAGTTTATGTTAAAAACCTTTGAGTACGTTACCAAACTTTGTCACATACTGTTTACTAATAATTGGAAAATCTTCTTTTTTCTCTTTTCTTTTCAGTTTTGTGTTTGTTAATTGTATGTCGATATATGTGGGCACAATTGTCCGTATCAGTCTTGTAGTTAATACGTTTCTCTGTTGGGATATTTATTATGTGGAGCATCTCTTGCATGTATCTCTTTGCATAATTAGTTTCTCTCTCCAGAACTCTTACTCGTCTTAATTCTGGTTTATGTCCCGTTGTTGCACAGTGGGCTGTAAGTGCAGTTTTGTGGTTTAATGCTTTGTTGTTTGTTTTTAAGTCTGACTTATACTTTTTGGCATATATCGGTGTCGTCTCCATTACATGTTATTTCATAGATAATATTTGATTGGTCCATTTTGTCTAGTTTAGACTTCATGTTGTTGAATAACGTCTTTGTATATTTATTCTTTCTATGTCTTATTGTTTACATGTGTCGGTGACATGCAAGCAACCACAAAGTAAATTACAAGTATTCCCAGAATTGGACACACTTGTCCTAATTTACTTTGGTGACACACTTCAATAAGTGTAACCCAAGTAGTTGTTGTGCTACACTGCAGAAGTTGGTCTGTACCTACTTGCATGCCACATGACGATGTATACACACTACACAGATAAACATTGTTCGAGATTTCCCCTAGGGTCCCAAACTTTACGAGAGGATATATATGTAGACGATATTCTCACTGGAGCTTAGAATGCTGAGACCCTGTTAGAAAAGAGATCACAATTGATTCAAATATTAAAATTTCATGGACTTGAACTAGCAAAATTGAACAGTAATTATGCCGACATTATAACAAACTCTGCAAACGAAGTCAGTATTAAAAGTTCTAATGACGAAGTAACCAAAGCTTTATGTATGTCTTGAAAAACGAATCGCTTTGAGCTACCAAAATCAAAGAGCCAACAAAACGATCGATTTTATCACTTGTTTCAAAAATATATGACCTTCTAGGCATGAGTCCAATTGTTAAAAGGTGCAAAATTATTCTTCAAGAAATATGTTTGCAAAATCTAGACTGGGATGATGCTATTCACGACAACTTGAAATCTTTGTGGTTCGAAATACAAGAAGACTTTTCTTACATTGAAACAATTGAAATCCCTCTTCATGTGCTCACAACGTCAGAAATACGAGGAGAAATTCATGGGTTTGCTGACGCATCCCAACGAGCGTATGGTTGCTGTATTTATTTTCGAGTTTTGAATCATGGTAAATACAAAACAAATTTGTTGATTGCTAAATAGAAAATTGCACCAATTAAGGTGCAATCGCTACCGCGACTTGAACTATGTGCAGCAGTATTACTAAGCAAAGCATGGAATAAACTAAAACTTAAAATGGAACCTTATGTATCTTCAGTTTATTTTTGGACTGATTTGAAAATTGTTCTTCAGTGGCTCAAACTTCACTCGTCCACTTTAAATTGTTTCGTAGCCAATCGAGTATCCGAACTTCAGGATAGCACAAGAGGTATTCACTGGAGACATATTTCATCCAGAAACAATCCCGCAGACATCGTGTCACGTGGTTGCAGCGCTCGAGAATTATCCTCAACTATATGGTTTAATGGTCCTGTTTTTCTTCAAAGTCATCACTCCACGTGGCCTCACGCTGGTGACGAAATTCAATATTTAGAACATCAAAAACCAACAACGTTTAAATGCACTAAAGCTCCTTCATTTATATTGGATAAAATAATCGAGAAATTTTCCTCTAATTACCGAATTATCGTATTTCCACCCAAACCTTGTTTAAAAGTAGAAGATGTTTTACAAATTGGTTCAAGTGAATTGGACCAAATTTTTTACCGCATAATATCACATATGCAACAACTCCACTTCAAGGAAAACATCGATTTAGTTTCTAAGGAAAATACTGTAAAGCCATCTACCCAAAAATTAACTCCGTTTTTACATTACATCGAAATAAATTCAAGCACATATTAAATTCAACTCCTTGTAACGACACGTTTCCGCTGGTTGCTGAGGTAGCTCAGCGGTGGCCAGTGTCGAAGTCTATTCTCTTTATCTAAATTTCCCTGGAGGGAAAGAAACAAACCCGCCTCACTGACTGCCAATCTAAAGAGGGAGATCAATTCCAATGGTAAATATTCACGTAAATAACAATTCAACGTATGATAATAATAATAAAAAAAGAGAGAGTATAATGCTAATTTGTGTACAGCTAAAATAAAAATTCCAATAGTATATTCATGTAAATAACAATTGAAAGTATGATAAGAATAATACAAAAAAATGCATTCCCTTCTCATATGAAATGGTTTCCTTCTTTTTTTTCATTTTTCCAAAAAAATATTGGGAAGAATTTTAAATGTTACCCAAAAGTTGTTTATCTTTCAAATATATCCTTCCAATATATAAAAACAATCAATTGCTTGTTCTCTATTGTTTTCTTTCTTCTCTAAGGATATTTTAAATTAAAAAAAAATCTCATAGAAACGAAAATATTATGTAAAAATAATTAATTAGTATTTATGTTTAATTATTTAAGACCAAAAATTGGGCAATTTAATGTTATTATTTTTGTATAAAGAATTTTGTTTAATTGGATGAATTTTTGTTTAATTTTATGAGCACAAGTGTATATTTGTGGGAACGGAAAATGTTTTTTTCTGCAGTTATGATAGAAAATTTATGTAAATAACAAAAGCACCAACATTTTTAATTATAAGGATTTAAATAGGTGAATAATTTCTTAAGTCATTTAAGCAATTAGTTTAAAAAAAATCCTTTAAATGATATTTAATTTTTTGAATTTATTATATTGAAATTATAAGTAAGTATTTATAATTTTCATTGTTTATTATTTTTGAAAACAAAACCCAGCGATTATTTAAATTTTAACAAAGTTTTTAAACTTTGTTATATCTCTTTTTGTTTGCTTTGTTTTTACTATTGATTTCACTTTTGTATTTTATTTTATCCTTATTAACTTTTGTTTTTAAAAATTTTATAGTTTATTTATTTACTTTTCATTTTCATGTTAATCTGTATTGTTTATGTTTTTTTTAATGTTTTAGTTTTTCAACAACTTTTGTTTTAAAGTTTATTTTCTAAGGATTTATTATTTGCAATCACTTTTTTTCCCAAGTTTGGCACGATCGCCATGTACAAATAAAATTAGTTTTATTAAATCGTAACGACCAGCCGCTTACGCGACTGATCGCTAGAAGTGTTCTTTTATTAATGTTCTTACAAATATTTATTTCTTATAAGCTAACTTATCCTATTTACAATAACAAAGAATATGTGTTGTGGGAATATGCAACGTTTGCATATTCCCACACATGGGTTTGGTTTAGTGTGGACAATCACATTTCACATTGGAATGTGGAGTGTCCTATTGTATGCAGAAGGCATGGCGATATCGACACTGTCAAACACACTACGCCTTAAATTTCTCGTCCTCTGCGCTCATCTTCCTCAGTGTCTGCTAACGTGATCTAGGAGAGTTTAAAAGAGAACAATGGGTTAGTGTTGTTGAGTGCACGAATGGCTTTAATTCACTATTATGGGCTGTACGCCGTTCGCTACTATCTAATGTGCTAAGTTCACTTATGACGGGGGATACGAGTTTTTGGTACACCGTACCGCGACACTATTCGTTCTCTGACCGCTTTTACTACCCCTTCCGCTGTGGCCTTACGTACCGGGATCAACTCGACCCATTTGGAAAAGTTGTCCACGAAAACGAGCAGCATGGTATGTCCGTGTCATGTTCTGGGCAGTGGCCCCATAAAATCGACACATACTAGTGACCAAGGTTCATCCGGGATGCGTGATAACATTTGTCCCGCCGCGAGTCGTTGTGGGGTTTTATACCGCTGACACGTTTCGCAACGCCGCACGTAATTTCTCACGTCCAGGTCTATGCGGGGCCAATAATAACGGCTGGCAACCTTGTTCAACGTTTTCCGAGTACCTAGGTGACCGCCGGCCGGTTGGTCATGAGTTTCGTTCAGCACCTGCAATCTTAGGGGCGTAGCAACACACAGCTTCAAGGAGGTAGCATCTTCGTCGGTAATTTCTCGATTAAAGTGCCGATAGAGCTGGCCGATTACGATGGAATAGTCTGCGAAATTTTCCGGGCTCTGGCGGACTACGGCCACTTTATCGTTGAGCCATGGACAAGTGCTACGTGGTTGGGCCTGGGCCAAGTTGACCCCAACTCTCGGGTGACGCGAGAATGTATCGGCGACCACATTTTGTTTTCCCCTCCGATAACTGATTGAGAACTGGTACTGCTGCAGTTCTAACGCCCATCTTGCCAGTCGGCTCGTGGGATTATCAATAGAATTCAACCACTTTAGTGACAAATGGTCGATTATCACTTGGAACTCATAGCCCTCCAGATAGGCTCTCATTTTCCGAATACCCCATACGATTGCCAGACACTCTTTTTCGGTGGCAGAGTAGTTCTTTTCGGCCTGGTTTAGATGCCGGCTCGCATAGACTATCACGTGTTCGTTGCCATGAATTTCCTGGGCAAGCACCACGCCCAGTCCAAAATCGCTCGCATCGGTTTGTAATGAAAATGGTCTGCTGAAATCGGGGCAGGTGAGGACCGGTGCACTGGTTAATTTAGATTTTAATTCCTCGAAAGCACGTTGTTGTTGCTCGCCTAACTTCCAGTGCTTGCCCTTTTTAAGCAATTATGTCAGTGGTTGAGATATCTCCGCGAAGTTCGGAACAAATCGTCGGTACCAGGATGTGACACCCAGGAATCGCCTGATATCCTTAACGCTGATCGGCGGGGGT
The DNA here is from genome assembly GCA_030448955.1 of Trichopoda pennipes. Taxonomy (NCBI): domain Eukaryota; kingdom Metazoa; phylum Arthropoda; class Insecta; order Diptera; family Tachinidae; genus Trichopoda; species Trichopoda pennipes. The sequence goes on along the minus strand of JASKUP010000004.1, from coordinate 3,017,173 downwards.
ATTTGGGTGACTGCCGCGATTTTATCGGGGTCCGTTTTGATTCCCTCACTGGTCACCACGTGACCCAGGTACTTCGTCTCTGATTTAAAGTATTCGCATTTTTCAGGGTTTATCCTCAGGTTAGCTAACCGCAATCGTCGGAATACTTCGCGCAGTTTTACCTCATGCTCCTCGAGAGTGCTACTAACTACAATTATGTCGTCGAGATAAGCGAACGCGTGGGGCTTCATTTCGGGCCCTATTACACTATCCAAAGCCCTTTGAAACGTGGCAGGGGCCAAGTGTAGTCCGAAAGGCATAACACGTCATTGGAACAAGCCTCGTTCGGCGACTCCAAATGCCATATACTTTTTGGTGTCTGCCTCCATCGGAATTTGCCGGTAGCCATCTTTCAACTCAAGACTACTAATGTAGTTCGCATTACGCAACCGGTCCAGGATAGTGCCAATCCTTGGTCGAGGGTATGCGTCAGGGATTGAACGGGCATTTAACTGACGGAAATCCATACACGTACGCAATGAGCCATTCTTCTTCTTGGGGTGATAGGGAAGCTATATAGGCTACACGACGGTTCGATGCGTCCGCGTTCCAATAATTTATTCACCTCCTCATCAATAATAGCCTGCATGGCTGGGTTCCGTGGTTTGTATCTTATCTTGATTGGTCGGTCATCTCTCATTACTATGCGATGGCTGGTTATGGAGGATAGGCCCTTCACCTCTTGGAATTTTGGTAGTTCGGTGTTCAAAAACTACGTAATTCTTTGTGGTATGGTCGTCTCTGCCCCGACCCGCCTAATCGAATATATTCTAGAACTGGTTAAATGGGTTCTTTTGCTTACCTGGTTATTTATGGTTCCCATTCCTGGTGCAACTATCAAACCAGCGCATGTAATGGTAGTGTGGAAAGCCCTTAAAAAATCGATCGGTGGGCTCGTCCATTAGTGAAAACACTTGTTCCTTTGAGGTATCTCCTAGTGTCACCCTGCATTTAATGGCCTCTGAGAGTTGCTTCTTTGATCCATCAGCCAATAATACTTCCATGTCCCGATTTATCAGCTTGGGCTGTTTGAACATTCGATTTACCACCTTTGGTGCGATGAAGCTACGAGAGGCAACCAGTGCGGTGACTGGTTGCCTCCCGATAATGACTACGGCCGTGAGTTTCTCTTGTTCCAACATCAGGTTGGTCTGGGTTTTTAGTTCTTCGGACCGTAGACCTGCCCGTAAATATGTGTCAGCGGGGCATCCATCCACCATTCTATGATGTTCGCCCCGTCCTGGGTGTGGATTATTTGGTATGCTCTCCAGATCGGCTGCGAGGTTAATAAGGTCACTTAGTGTTTCGAAATCCTTCCTCCGAATGTATCTTTGGTAGTCGGGGAGTGAGTTGCGGAACATTCTTTCTAACTTTTCTGCCTGACTCAATCGTGCGTGACGCATCAGGTCCTGGAGCGCCAATACGTAGTCCTTGAAGTTTTCACGCGAACAACACGCGTACGACAGTGTCCAGGTTGATTTCATACATTCCGGCCATCTCCAGTACCCGCTCAACAAAATCCAATGGGTTCTTGCCCCCGTCGTATTTCAGCCCCCACTTATGCACCAATTCTATAGCCGCTAACCGGTTTTCTCTACTGGGTGGTACTCCTTCTCGAGCCACCGTGGCATTCCCCGCTACCCCGCTAGGTGGAATGGGCTGATCCTGAGCTAGGATCGGCCTCGTTGTGAAGCGTGGTTAGGTGTGCATGGTGTAGTGGACTCTGTGGGAGTTGCGCAAGGGCGCCTGGTGCTGGTTCAGTGTTTGTCATGCCGGGTGTCTTCGTTTTCTCAACTTCGTTTGCCGGGGCTGTATTTGGGATAAATAATCCTACCCCTGGTGATTTCAGGATGGCGCCGTCGGTGTTGCGTTCCCATTCCATGAGTCGGTCGCCGATCCCCCCATCGCGATTGATGCTGACCAGGGTGGTCAGTCGTTTCCGCATCTCTTCGACTGTTCCGGCAGGATCTTGCCCACACTGGGATTACCACCGGCTTAGTTCTTCCCTTCTTAGGGAATAAATCCAGGAGGTCTTCAGCATGATGTCATTCGCAGTGGCTCGCTTATCTCTCAGGTGTTATTGTTATGTTGCCGTCTATATGGATTTCACTTCTCGCTTCTAGAAATAATTAATATTTTATGTGTATTATAGGAAGGACATCAAAGTCCCTGCTCGGGCGCCAATGTAACGACACGTTTCCGCTGGTTGCTGAGGTAGCTCAGCGGTGGCTAGTGTCGAAGTCTATTCTCTTTATCTAAATTTCCCTGGAGGGAAGGAAACAAACCCGACTCACTGACTGCCAATATCAAGGGGGGGACGGTGCACCTGATTGTTGTATCCAAGCTGACCAGATTCACCGTCGCTCCCTTAACTGCAGTACTCCCACGCGCAGCCTTCAGTGTCTGATGGGTCTGACTGTTGTGCCCAAGCTGACCAGAACCACCACCACCTAGTTGCGCGTGTTTGCTCGGGTACTGGCTCCTGCGGCCTCCACTTCAATAATTCGACTTTCTCTTCGACGTTTTAAACTGCTATTAAATACTTATGTAAAACCTTTTATTTTCTTTTTAATTTTAAATTACAATTTTCCTTAAAATTACTTATCCTAATCGGGAGTCGCCCGCTGTCAATCGTGGAAAGCCGAGTGTCCCTGGTTGTTGTATCCAAGCTATCCAGTGACTCTGTTCTTTCCTCGATTTCTACAGCCGCCCAAGACAGTAGGAATGAATGGCGGTATCAGAGAGGTGTCCCTACACTGATGCCAGCATTTATTTCCTGACAAGCATTATAAAGTTAATAAATAAATTAATTTTTTAAATTTATTAAATATGACTATAATTCATAACATGGACAAAGACAATTCTAATGACAACTTATTACATATAACTACAGGATCAATGATTAAGAGGGTGCAACATTAGGAGTGAAAAGTATCAAAAGGAAGAAACTAATAAACCCATACCACTAGATAACACTGGCGTCGGGGGATATGGCAAATATAGATGTTAATGACTTATTTACTAATGGGAAGATTGACTTAGGTCAATTTTTCCCTAGGCTAGGAAAAGTGGCCGGTAAATTGAATATAGGGAAATTACAAATTTTCGAATTTGTCTCAATAAATGAATTTAAAGAAAAGGGCAATAAATATTTAGATAATTTAATAGTAGCGCTACTAAATGAGGTGACCTATATTAGAAAGGATACTACGACCATAAGAAAAATAATGAGACAATACCATGATGACCCTGCAGAAGGTGGACATTCGGGTGTTTCTAGAACTCTAAATATGATCAAAAGGCATTATTATTGGAAAGACATCACTAAAGATGTAACAAAATATATCAGATCATGCCAAATGTGTCAGAGATGTAAGAACAGAACACTTAAAAGGTCCAATGGTAACTACACCGACGCCTGCGCAAGTGTTTGATACAGTTATTATTGATACCATAGGTCCTTTTCCTAGATCTTACAATGGGAACGAATACGCAATCACCATTATATGTGATTTGACGAAATACCTGATAACTATAACAGTAAGAGACAAAAGTACAAGGAATTTTTGAAAACTTTATACTTACCTATGGACCAATGAAGACGTTCATTTCGGACATGGGTACTGAACACAAAAATTCAATACTTACAGAACTATGTGAGCTATTGAAAATAAACAAAATGACATCAACAGCCTATCACCATCAAACATTAGGTACAAAATCCTATGACTTTTAACAAATACATTGGCTCATATATTTCAGTTGGCAAAACTGACTAGGACGAATGGATAAAACATTTCATATATTGCTTTAACACTACTCCATCTACAGCACACAATTATTGTCCTTATGAACTAGTATTTGGTAAAATCCCTAATGACTTTACACAATTTAACAGTGGAAAAGATATTACACCACTCTATAATTAAGATGACTACGTTAAGGAATTAAAGTATAGCGCTTAGTTGAGCTAAAATATTATTAGACAGAAATAAACTTAAACAAAAGACATTATTATGATAAATCCTTATTAGACTATAACTTTAATGTAGGAGATTTAGTTTTACTTAAATATGAGACCAGACACAAACTGGAAGTTCAATATAAGGGTCCATATAAAATTAAAAAAATAGACTTAAGAAATAATGTAAGCATAGAAGATAAGAAAACAAAGAAAACACAAGTAGTAAATAAAAAAAGACTTAAGTTATACAATATGTAATTTTAATTCAATACCCTGTTGGTGTATCCTTTTTGGATACCAACTTGTTGAAGTGTGATTTATGCCTTTCTATATAGCAACCCTGGAGGGTCCCGTAGGATTCGCAGGGTTAGAAATAAAAGGTAAGGTTATTCAGTTATAATTACTAGCAAACCTGGAGGGTCCCGTAGGATTCGCAGGCCGCTACTTTATTTACCTATAACCTAACTTCTACCTAGTGTCTCACAGTTCCTATTGAGCTGTGGGTTCGAACTACTATGGTCAGTTGTACTTCACAAATCACGCTTAATCTAAAACTTATTTACTATTTATACTATTCAATAAACCAAAATAAACTTGAAAACAACAATAATAATATAAGTAGTACAATGACCAATAATGAATAATATAAACAATAATAATATAAGTAGTACAATATATTTAAATAAACTTGCTGACCAATAATAAATAATATAAACAATAATAATATAAGTAGTACAATAAACTTAAATAAACTTGCTGACCAATTATAATAATTAATATAATAAAGAAAACAATAATAATGTAATTAGTATAATAAACTTAAATAAACTTGATGACAAATAATAATAAAATAATTAATCAATTATGCGAGGGTGACTCGCAACATCCCTCCCCCCTTTCAAAAGTTGATACTCGATCAAATTAATTTAATTTAGCTTAAAACATTTATCAAGAATTTTTCTATTTGTTTATAAATTTTTACTTAATTTTTCACATTTTGTTTCATTTTTTTGATTTTATATTTAAATTTTTAATGATATACAGTTAAACCTCTATTAACCGGGCCTCTATTAACCGGCTACATCTATTAACCGGCATGCAGATCTTTTTGATTTTTTACCTCTACTATCCGTGCTTTACCTCTATTATCCGTGCAGCATTCATATGATTTTTTATTACATATATTAATTTGAATCCGGTGATTCCCCTTTGTAATGTGTGGACACAATTGTACTACGTGCTTCTATTTTAATTCATTATGTAAGTGAAATTTGATCTGTTAGCACTTGTTTTGGGACGATGGCTCCTTCAAATAGCAAATTGCCAAAGAGAGCGAGAAAAGTTCTTTCAATTAAAGACAAAATTGCTTTGATTAACGATTACGATAAGAACATACCTGTAAGGTCACTATCTGAACAGTATGGAGTTGGTAAGCAAACTGTGCGCGATTTAGTGAAAAAGAAAGAAGAAATTTTGCTTTATGGTTCTAAAAGTGATTCAATAGATGACTTAAAAAATAGATATACGCTCAAAAATTCTGAAAATCCGGAAGTAGATTTGGCATTAAGTGAATGGTTTCGACAAGAAAGATTTAAGAGAACACCAGTTTCAGGTAAGTTTACTTCAAAGCAGGGCGCACATATACCTTTTTCAATTGTAAATGAGAAATTTTAAGTTTTAATTGAGAAATTTAAAATTGTAAATGGGAAATTTTATATTGAAAAATCCTCATTTTCAATTAAAAATTTCTCATTTTCAACTTAAAATTCTATATTTCAACTTTAAATTTCTCATTTACAATTTAAAATGGTGTAGTATGGAATCAGCAACAACTTTTTTAAACTTTAGGAGAGATGATTATTGAAAAAGCAAAATTTTTCCATGCTGAGTTAAACATTAATTCCGAGTGTCGTTATTCATCTGGATGGCTGGAGAAATTCAAAAAGAGGAACGGAATTCGAAGGCTGAAGTCATCGGGAGAAAAAAAGTGTGCTGACTATGTTTCTGCTACAATGTTCGTGGTTGATTTAAAGGAATATATTCAGAAGGAAAAACTTACAAGCGAGCAGATTTACAACGCGGATGAAACCAGCCTATTTTGGAAATGTTTACCTCAATATTCCTTAGCCTGTGGAAGTGAACGTTCCATTGAGGGATACAAAGAGTCTAAGGAAAGAATCACAGCCTTGTTATGTGCCAATGCAGCTGGGACTCATAAGTGTAAATTAATGATTATTGGAAGAAGTGCGAAGCCAAGAGCTTTAAAAAACGTTAAGAGCCTTCCTGTAATTTACAAATCCAATAAAAGAGCTTGGGTAACCCAACAAATTTTTTTGGAGTGGTTCAATAATAATTTCGTACCAGAAGTTAGAGAACATATGAAACAAAGTGGTTTCGAAAGAAATTGTAAAATTCTTTTACTTCTGGACAACTGCCCAGCTCACCCAGATTTGGACGCAATGATGTCTGAAAACGTTGTAGTAAAATATATTCCTCCCAACTGCACATCTTTGATTCAGCCCATGGACCAAGGAGTGATTCGAAGTTTTAAATGCAATTATCGCAAGTCAATTGTGCAGAAACTCTTATGTGCAAACAGCAGACATGAATTCGTAAAATCATAAAATATAAAAATAGCAATGTGGACAGCAGCTGCTTCTTGGGATGCAGTATCCGCCAAGGTTTTGATCAATGTTTGGTCTAATTTACTAGCTTTTGAAAATGAACTAATGAAAACAGAGAAACCCCAATCTTACTTGTATCGGTAGAACTAATTCTTCCGCCAGATACAAAATTCAGGCAATAGTAAAATCTCGTATGAATTCTCATTAGTTTTCGTCAGACTTTTGGGTTCTACGATCGATTTCTAATTATCAACCAGATCGTGTAATTTCTACCTCTGGTTGGAACCTGCCTAGAAACGTAGAGTTAGCTGATCCATATTTTAATGCGCTGAAATTTTCTTCGAATTATTGTGCGTTGGCCGGATTGGACCAGATCCTAACATTCCAACATTACGAAAGACTTTGCTAGGTTGGATTGTTTCGGGAAAGTATAAAGAATTAAAGGACAGTAAGACAAGTTCATGCCATGTAAGTGCATTTAGGGAAGATGAAAATTCATTAGATTCCGTAGTTCGTCGGTTTTGGGAATTAGAAGAAATTCCGAAAGAAGCTAATATTCTGTCGATAGAGCATCAACAATGTGAGATGAGGTTCAGGAATTCTGTTCGGCGATTACAGTCAGGCATATTTCAAGTGGCGCTACCTTTTAAATGATCCGACCCACAAACTCTTACGAGGGTCCGAAACCAAAACCACCACGATACTCCCATATAGGGGCCAACCTCAATAACCAGTCAGAGCACATCATTGTCTAAAGAGAGCAAATAGTGTACTCTGGGGCAACTGATTTCCCGTGAAAATATGTGGATTGTCCAGGTGACTCCTACTAGACTTTGAGGGGCCTGGGCTCCCTTTTACCCCGCAAGACACAGTCTAAATGGAATAGTAGGTTCCAAAAAGACTATAATGTGCCCCCGGGGGGAAGGCGAACCGGACAAGCTCACGTACTCCAAGAGATGGCGACTTACTTGCGCCCTCAAGCAAATGTTTTGGCAGTCCTGGGCCAAAGATTACGTCCGCAGCCTCCAGGCCAAACCAAATGGGCGGTAGACGAGTTCAGGCGGTAATCCAAGGCGCAGAATGCAAAGTGAGAGTAGCGGAGGTGAGGACTAGGCACGGTATTATCAAAAGACCTATTCACAAATTGGCGTTGCTTCCAATTGATTGAAGACCATAGGTCCTTCAATGGGGCAGATGTTAAGTCGTTTGTTATCTTTTTTATTATTTTATTTAATTGTTTTTACTTTGTTACATGTGAATTAATAATAGTCTAATAATCCCAGATCTGAACTGAATTACACGTTAGGTAACTTATAAAATTAAAATATGAACTGTTATACTTAAGCAAGTTGTAAGGAGCCATTTTTTAAAAATAAATCAATAATAACGAAAAATATGAAAAGACCGGTCGTGTATATTTTGATGCGAAAAGTGCAGTCTCTTTAACTTTAAAAAATAAATTTAAAAAAAAAAGCAATTAATTGTGCCTTAGAAAAGCTTAAGGCATAACAGTGGGATTTACCAATAAAAGAAAACACTGACAAGATTATCAGAATAAGAGATAAAATAAGAAGAAATTTTGATGAGTCCCTCGATAAGGCTAGGAAAACTTATAACCTTCGGACGCGAGCCATAAGTTTTTATAAGAGTCAAGTTGTATTCAGGAAAAAATATACATTTAGCGATTTTTCAAAAAAGATAAATTGGAAATTTATGCCGAAATACTTAAAATGTAAAAAACGTTGCAAAATAGGTGCATCATTATATGGCATAGGATGTTTAAATTGAAAATTTATAGGCAAACAGCACGCATCTGATATTAAAGCATAACGAAACCCAGCTTTGTGGGTCGTGCCGCACTAGTTTGGCAAAGTATAAAAATAAAAATTGTCTTTAAACCACCTTTGGTATTAAATATGTATCTTTTACTTTCGTTCTTGCATATTATAGTATAGTGGAACGACCCTAATACAAATTATAAATATTCACACCTAACTCAAATTTCTCAAAGTACAATGCACTAGCAGTGCATACATGTTTACTATTGTTATGCGTACGGCGATTAAACCGCCTTCAACTAATATAGACTCTGCTTGTGTTGTTGTTGTACTGATCGGTGCGTTTCAAGTGACACATTTTATGGGAAAACAATTCCAAAATAAATGCAGTACCATTTAGATCATTACACTTTTTGCCAAAATTATAATATTAATACTACTTTAGGATATTAATATTAGTACTGTTTTTACATAATTGTTTTAATATATTGGAGAACCAGGCAATCACTAACTTTGGGATATCTATCTAACTTTGGGATATCTATCTATCTAAATTTATGATTGCCTGGTTAAACCAATACTGATTATATAGTAAATATAGTTAAGAATAGCTTTTAAGTATGTGTGAGTTCCATTCTCAGTAACTCTAGATTCGTTACAACCTTCTTATAGCCGGTATATAACCGACTGATATGTACAACATTGATTCATTATTATTATTTCCTCCAAGCTCAACCATGAAAATTAAAGAATATTATTTAATTAAAAATAAATTGTAAACAATACTACAGGAAACATAAAATAATAATATTACAATAGCATTGTATCATTTTCTCGTAAAATCAGTATAAAAAGTCTGTTTACTTAGAAATACTAAAATGTTTTCTTGTTCCTTTTTTCGTGCCGATAAAAAATATGAAGCAGTTTTGCAACGTTTTATTCATTCTAAAACACTAGTATTACTAGACGCACATTCCCCGAATTGTTTCATGCGATAAATTTCGTTATATTATTACAAGGTATGTTTGTATAAACATACAAACAATAACTGTAAAGGTTCTCATATACTCATTTAGTGATTATCCTAGACATGTAATAACTTTTGTCTTCGTAATCGTATCCTTTGATTATATCACATATTAATGGGTTTATTTCTTTTAATTGCATTAAATTTTGGTGCAAGTTAATTTAAAGTTTAAAATCAATTTTAGTCAGACCATTATACAGTAACGAGCGATATATAATTTTTGTCCACAAAATTATTAAAGTAAATTAAAAAAAAGTGTTACAAATTTTAAAAGTGATTCTACAAGCATAACGCTTCTATAGGAGTGCCAAAAAAGGGTGAAACAATAGAAAAAGAAAACATTTTTTTTTCAAGGTATTTATATCTAATATATTGTTACAGATACGTCTTGCTTAAGCTTCAAAAGAAACTAATTAAGTAAAAATGCAACGAAATAAGACAACAATTATATATATATATAAAAATGAAATGGTCCACGTATGTAATGAGTTGGCGTGAGAACGGCTGGAGCGATTTGGCTGATTTTTGTTTTAATCGACTCGAAATTTTCAAGAGATGGTTTGTATGAAAAAAAAATTATAAAATTTTCGGGAAAACTTAGAAAATTCATTTATTAATTTTCTTCTGTTGTTGTTGTAAACACAAAGAAGTTATTCTCGACTCGACATGTTCGTTCGAACTGGTTTGATGAAGCTTATGGTTGTTTGTATGCTCATGAGTTTTTACACGTGCAAACACACGTATACATTCTCAGCATACGCTAAAAAAACCCGTAGATCATATTAAAAAAAAACACAAAACAAAAAGAAAACAAAATAAAAGACCAAATAAAGTGAGGCAACATCTTCAACTTCGGCGAAACCAAACATTGTTCTAACATGTCAACAGTCAAAAATGTATTTTTATGTTTGAAGATTTTTCCTAATTCATTACTATACATAGCTGCCAGATCTTTTAGAGATAATACCGTCACAATTTTTGGGGAAAAATCTTACTTCAATTAAAATTCGCAATAAAATCACATGTACATATGTATGTAAATAGATTGCATGTTTTTCAATAAAGTTCAAATTCTTTGGAGAATTTGTTTTCAATATAGTAAAATATGCATTTTAAGTTTCATTTTAAAAATTTTTTTCCTTAAAGTATATAAATTTATACTAAAAAATGAGACAAAAGCCTTAGTAGCTAGTTCTCTTTTGCTTTGTTAGTTACTATAATTGTATTATTGTAATTAATTATTAATAAATAAATAAAATAAATATACTAAAAAATATAATTACATATATAAAAAATTGATAATATATTACGTATTAAATCATGTTAGTGAAAACATAAATAAATCGTTTTCATTTCTCAAATTTTTACTTAACCTACGTTTAAACTTTATAAAATTCCTAAACAGTGCTCAGTGATTTAATTCAGACGTGTTGGATAATACTAAAAATGAAAATTTGAATATGTATTCTACATACATATGGACATATGTATGTATGCACATTGACCGTGCTTTAAAATTTTTCGTGCGATTTGATTCACATAATTTTAAAATTAATAGTTTTTATAATGCCTTGTTTCCACGGCACCTGCTTCGCTCTCTATTCTTGCTTCACACCCCAATCATAAGCGAATCAACCTGCTTCGCCATACAAAATTTTGAGAGCGAAGCTGGTAGATTCATATTGAATCTAGTTGCGAAGCAAGGAAAAATCCTCTCTTCTCTAATTTTTATCGTAAGTTTATCTGCACTAATTGTCAAAATTAAAAATTTTTGTAAGCAAAGAAAAATTACAAAGTTAAAAGTGAAAAGTGAAAAAAATATAATTGTTTTGTGTTTTGTTTTAGTTTAATTTTATAACATTAAAAAAATGGACAGGAATAAACTTATAATTAATGCTATCGCGGCAAGAAGGATATCTTCCAAAATAAGATTTATGGAAGATTTCAAAATGTGCTTTAAATTAATGACGGAGTTGAAGCAGAAGCATGCACAACTCTTGGAGCAGATACAACTGCTTAATGTAGTTAAATTGTCGCTAGTATCGGAAAGACTAGCTTGGCAAATAGTAAGTTGCATAATGTATACTAATATATGTGTTATGTAATTATTGTATTCCTCTTGTGAATTGTTTATGGAACTTTTAAATATTTCAGGATCGAAGTCAAACTTTCTGTGAGAGAGACTGTCAAATAGGTGATGAAAGCTTTTTCCAAAATAACTTTAGGATGTGTCGTAGCTCCTTTTATAAATTACGCGGGTTTCTGTCTGATCTGCGGAAAGAAGACACCAACATGCGAGAAGCAATACCTTTAGAAAAGAGGGTTGCAATAAGTTTGTATGCGTTGGGCTCGTCGGCAGAGTACCGTACAGTTAGTAATTTGTTTGGTGTTGGAAAAGCAACAGTATGCAAAATTCTCGTGAGCTTTTGTAATGAAGTACGGAGGTTTTATCTCCATTATTTATTAATAATTTTCCTTTAAAAAGAGAAAAAGTTCAAGATCTTGTCGAAGAATTTGAAGTGCTTGGATATCCACAGTGTATGGGAGCTCTTGGTAAGTAAATTGTATCAACATTAAGTCGTTTACGTTTTACAAGTCTTTTATTTATAGACGGTTGCCACATCGAGATTCATCCAGGTCGTGAGGAGGCTACGGATTATTATAATTATAAAGGGTGGTATTCAACTGTGCTTTTAGCATTGGTCGATGCAAGGTATATATGTGTAATTAAATTGAAATTTATGTTTAAGTTAATTTATATACATTTTCCAATTTAGATGCCGTTTTATTTATGTAAGCTGTGGAAGCCCAGGACGTTGCAATGATTCGCAAATATACCAAGAGTCTTCTCTAAAGCAACAGTTGGATCAATGCGATATTTTGCAGGATTTGAAAAAAAATATTTCCGGAGTAGATGTTCCAATTCATGTAATCGGCGATCCAGTGTTTCGATTAAGCGAAAAACTTATGAAACCATATGCTTTTGAAGTGTCACAAAGTTACCAACAAAAGTGTTTTAACTATTCATTGGCCAAATCACGTCGAGTGGATGAAAATGCTTTTGGACACTTAAAAGCACGGTTTAGACGTCTTGGAAAAGGCATTGACAATGCCATAAGAAATGCGAAAGTCATTATTTTATCATGTTGTGTCCTACACAATTTTCTTAACGAAAACAGTGATAAAATAAATGAAAATTGGTTGCAGGCCTTAGAAGCAGTGGAAAAAAATCGGTTGTATCCAGAATTTTTAACAACGTTAACGGACCATACAAATAATCCAGCAAATATAAGACGGGCAATATCTGAGTATTTGTGTAAGTATTATTTTATTTTAAATTTTTTATTTTAAATAATATGTAAAAAAAAGAAATTAAAAAATTCATAGCAAACAAAAACAACATGTAAAAAAAAAGAAATTAAAAAAACCATAACAAACAAAAATAACATGTAAAAAAAGAAATTAAAAAATCCATAAAGAACAAAAATTAACATGTAAAAAAAAGAAATTAAAAACTATGGCTTTTGTAATAAGTTTAGCAACTTATTTTGAAATTCGATCTCACTCGCAACGAAAGATTTTAAAATTTCTTTCTTTTCCTCCTTAATTTTTAGCATTTCTTTTGATGTTGATGCCATATCTTCTTGCATTTTATTCACATTCGTTTGAATATCTCTTAATAATTTTTGAACATTGCTTTTTTTTTACTTGCAGACATACAATCTGTAGGCGGTGGTGGTGTGGCTGGCATGGATAGTGATGGCGATGGCGGTGGAGGTACACTGGGTGATGAGGAGTGTTATTATTTTAAATCTATGCTTGTTGCTTACCATTAATGCTATCGGAAACTAGATCTTCCGGATGGTAACTTTTAAATGGAGCCAACAAAAGTTCCATATTCTTATAGAGTTCCCACTCTGAGGGAGAACCACCGGTTGAGCCTATTTTCAGTTTTCTTTCCTGTAAATATGAAAAGTGTATTTATATACGACTCACTTATTGCAACGTAAATAAAAAACATTAAATTCTACGTATTCATTATAACCTGTGTTTAGCAAATCGGCCAACACATGTGTATAAATATAAATTTTAACATACTTATCGGTATCTGCACGTCATATTGTGCAATTTCATCCTCAGTTCTTCCGGCGTGTAGGCAAATCCGTGTACTGCCAACTCCGCAGCCATTTCCTTATGAATATGGCTGTTTTTACGGCAGCCACGCAACTGGGGCATCTTTTCTGCCCATATATCCAATAGAGCCCTTTCTCCGACCTGATTCCATGTGCTCGCACTTTTTCTTGTTGCTGAAAATAAATATGTAAATACATATGTATTTATTCTAAAACCCAACTAATTTTAACTTACTTTTTTCTCCATTTCAAATATTTCGATTTTAACGTTATGTATGTTTTTCAAATTATGTTTTTCTGTTTAACTGTCAAATAGAAGCAGATAAATGAGTCGTGTAAACAGCATGATTCATAAACTTGCTTCAGAGAGCGAAGCACGAGATTCAAACTGTCGTGGAAACAGGCTATAAGAGAAGAAAAACCTTGACATATTGGATAGTGAGGGCTTAAAAATATTAAGTCATCGACAATTACACTTCACTTTGAAGTTAAAAAATAATTTTCTACTCGATGCAATTTTAACGATACATACATGTGTATATCGCTTATATGCGGAAAAATCCAATATCAAAATTCTTTTGTTCTAAAATTTTATTGCTAAAGTAAAAAATAAAAGGTAAACTTCGAAAGATTTTGTTAGCAGTCAACTTTTCTTAAAATTTGAATGATTATCTACGCCTAGGTTTATCTATCTATTCTTATATATTGTTAGACATTGGCAGTGGAAAAAACCGACTGAATCTACAACAGGCCAGATTTCCTTTCCAATGGGCTCATGCCAATTCACAACGTCTAAAGACGAACTAATTGCAAAACTGTTCACTTACATTGCTCAAAATTATAGCGATTAGCTTTGGTTAAGTGAAAGAGCCATTTTGGCTGCAAAAAACAAATACGTTGATTAAATAAATCCAAAAATCCAAAGCTTAATTAATGGCGAACGGTATTCGTATAAATCGATTAATTCCATTACCGATCCCGAAAATATTGTTAACTATCCCGTAGAGTTCCTGAATTCATTAAACTTACCGGGAATACCACCACATAACTCCCAGCTTAACGTTGAAGCGGTAATAGTCATGTTACGTAACCTGAATCAGCCAATAGATTGGTTATTAAAACGCTGATGGCAAAAACTTAGCAATAATAATTATAGGAAAGTTTTTAGGTGAAGAGCTACTTACTCCAAGGATACCTATCATACCAAGTGATTTACCATTTAAGTTTAAACGTATCCAATTTCCCGTTCGCCTTGCATTCGCAATGATGATTAACATATCCCAAGGACAATCGCTAAAAGTGTGTGGATTAAACCTACAATACCAATGTTTATCCCACGAGCAATTGTATGTTGCATGCTCAAGAGTTGGGACACCGTCAGCACTGTTTATTTTCTCTCCCAACAGAAAAACAAAAAATATTGTTTACTATCAAGCTTTAAAATAAACTATATGCTTACCTTTTTTGTTTGTTTATTTTAAACAAACAAACAATAAATTAAAAAAAATTTGTGTCGTTTCTTCTTTGTGCTAACATTTTTTTTCTAACTCCATATGAAATATTAATCATTAGCAAATAGTTTCTGAGCGAAGCCTGGTCGTACAGCTAGTCTTAAAATAAATTCCATGAATAAACTTTAACAACATAAAAACAACAATACAAATACACACAGACCAATAGAATGAATGAATAACATAACAGCAACACAATGTGATACAAAGGAAGCAAAAAATTCTTCATTTTTCAAGACCTCTAGCGGACAAGTATAAAGTGGTTGGTTAGTTAGGTAAAACATAAACCTCGTGAAGTAACGACTTGCATCCTTAATAAATTGTTCTGTAGTGTCAACGTACAAATCTTACTTTGTGTGTGGTTAAAGTAAATAAACCTGTAAATAATTTGAAAACTCTAAAATCTGATGTTATTTATTTTGAAATAAAAAGCTCATCACAACAAAGTTGGAATAATTAAATGTTGAGCAGCTAAAGAAGAAGCAGAATATATTAGATCTGCAAACAATGGGAAGTAAGGCAGAATTGCTACGGATACTGATTGATGAATTCAAGCAGCGTGACATCGTTATTGGGATATACGAACTTGGGAACAAAGAAGTGGTTAAGGTATGTAACCCATTAGCAAACCCAATGTAAACTTGGATTCAATACTTGCGGCAAACATTGATGCCACAAATGATAAACTTTTAGATGTCTTTCACGAGGATAAAGTATTGGCAGAAAAGAATTGGCCTCATCCACGAAATCGTCATGAGCTACCTAGTTTCCTGCTGCTTTGCACATACTACAAGAGATTCGTGCCGAACTTTGCTCAAGTCTGGCATCCACTTGCTTAAGTTGACCAGAAAATCGCAACCATACCACTGAAGTGGGGCAGCAGAAGAGACGCGTCAGAGGCTAAAGGAGCTTTTGTGTACAGCACCAGTCCCCGCCTATCCGATAGCTGGACATGAATTTGTATTGGGTACAGATGCAAGCGGCTAAGGAATAGGAGGAGTGCTTTCTCAAGCAATTAATGGGAGAGAAAAAGTTATTGGCTACTATAGCAGATTATTGTCCAAGTCGGAAAAAAATTATTGCGTAACACTGCAGGAGCTTTTAGTCGTACTGGAGTGTGTTGTGCAACGTAGAATGCAGGCAAAACTCAAGGGAAAGCAATCCATCATTGATGTGAGGCGTATCCAAATTGGCACACGAAAATACTGGCCTAAGGTCTAAAAAGAAGGATTCCATTTTGTCAAAAATCATATTGGCCAAGCTGGAAAACATAAGACCGGGCCGTTTCCAAATAATGTACTGATGTACTGAAGCAGTTTCACAATAGTCCCAACGGCGGTCATTTGTGTGTAAGAAATACACTGGAAAAGATAAAACAGCGATATTACTGAACAGGCTGCCCACAATCTGTAGCCGAATGGATAGCTAATTGCGAGCAGTGCAGTGTGGCCAAGGTTCCAACAAGGAAAAGTCGTTGCAAGCTACAATAGTACAACGCAGGCGTCCCTTTTGAGCGGATAGCAATGGATATCGCAGGTCCATTACCCGTCAGTAATGCTGGAAATCGATATCTGCTAGTAATAACGGATTATTTCAGTAAATGGCCCGAATAGTATCCCATTCCAAACCAAGAGTCCAAAACGGTGGTAGATAAATTTGTGAACAATTGGGTGTGTCTATACGGTGTTCAAACGAAACTTCACTCCGATCAGGGACGAAATTTTGATCCGGGCTTACTGATTCCCGTGGAAAAAGTGGTGTTGTCCAGTTGGCTCCTGCTAGCCTTTTAGGGGACTGGGCTTCCGTTTACTCCCGGTGACACATGTAATGACGGTAAGATTCCGTCAAAACATACCAATGTGCCCCAGGTTTGGGGGGAGGCATACATGGTGCTCAAGAAATTGAATAACATGGTTTATCGGATACAAAATTCGAAGTCTAAAATGAAAGTGGTCCACTTGGAGCGGCTGGCCAAGTAAGGCTGAGGAAATATTTAGCCTGTTCGGGATAAAAAGTCTTAAGTGGGCGGCAGTGTTACGGATGTGTGTTGCTTAAGTTTTAAAACAAAATAATTAACCAATAAAGTGAACTACTGGGCATTTGGATTACTAACTGCGTGACATGCAAGACAGCAAATTTCTAGTTACAAACTGCGCAGAAATTTTATACATGCAAACAACAACAATTTGATATGCTGTTTACTAACTGCTTCGTTTTCTAAGAAAACTTATCTACACATGACAACAACAAATATCTTAAAATAAATTCCAAGAATTTTTATTAGCATAAAAACAAAAAAAAAATACAGACCTACAGCCGCCTATACATTGAATGAATAACATAACAAAATGTGATACAAAGGGAGTAGAAGATTCTTAATTTTGCTGGACTTCTAATGGACAAATATAAAAGACAGCTTCTGAATGGATAGCTAGTTACTTGAAAAATAAACCTCGTGAAGAACTGTATCTTAAGTAAATTGTTCTGTAGTGTCAACTTTGTGTGTATGTAAAGTAAATTACCTTGTAATTAATTTAAAAACTATAATCTGGTGTTATTTATTCTGCAATAACGAACTCAGCAACAACAAAACGTTTACAAAAGGTAAAAACGTAACAACACGTAAGAAATAGTTAAAGAAATAGGGAAAGTCAGCCAGTTAAAAACATTGACAACGCCCTAAGTAAAGTTCTTTTTTTTATTTGGGTACGGTTTTCCGTCGACCCTTGTCAAATTTGGTTTGTGAACAAACCGGTTTCGGCCGTTTGCCATCTTCAGTGTTCTCTTCGTACTTTGTTTTGTCGTTCGGACCAGTACTCAGGGGATGACCTGATGACGTAGAAATTAGATTATGGTGATGAGGAAAGAGGGAGTTGTATTTGTAGACATTCGATTTCTATTTTCCTACATTGAAAGTGACACTTTATTCCACATACGAACTGTTGTGCTAAAAACCGAATTTTCCCTGTAACGCATATTAATATTCATTGGCCAATCGGCCACAAATGGATGCTCTCTCAGCGAAGATTGAGTCAAACGCAAAAACGGGAAAGAGTTCCCTAATTTCGTTAGAGCACACCATTGTAGTAACGATAAAACAGTGAAATGCAAACTACATTTCTTCGATGCCCTAGGGAATCAATAGATCAATAGAGTTAGATACCGTTTTGTCTCCGATGAGCCTCTTGGCCTTGTCCCGTACGCGGTGGAGCAACTCTAAAATAGACTTGCGGGCGCCGGCCCATACATGAGAGTACAATTCCATCTTTGAACAGATATAGGTGGTATAAATAGTACGAAGATCGGGATACTTTACTCATCTCTTACACCGTTTTAGAAAACCAAGGCACTTAAAAGCTGCTTTAGAAACCTGAAAAATGTGTTTAATCCATCGAACATCACACTGAATTTTCATGCCAAGAATACTAAGACCAAGTGCTTAATAAAACTACTAATAAATTATTAAAAAGGTGTCATAACTATAATTATTATATATATACATTAGTACTAATTTTTTCAAAAACCTGATTTGAAAACTAAAATGTAGCATACTTTAGGTACAGCTGCATAATCGTGGCAGCCTGCTGGTACAAATTTAATTTATTTACTATCTCTAATATGTTTTTCGTTTCTATTCTATGCATCTGGTTCAAAAATAATGTGTGTTACAACACTAATAATTTAACGATCGGAATCGGAACTAGTATTACAAAAAACAAGAATTATATTGCGAACAATACATAAATGATACTAAATTGTTTGGGTTTGTTCCGCCAGTGAATGAACTAATGTTTTCAATTCCTCTTCTTAACGTCCTTCCCGGCTGTTTGTTCGCGAGCGCATTCGAAGTGAATACATCAATATCAAGCCACGATCTATTACGTACTGGCGAATCAGTATTTCTGATCGAGGCATTTATTCTATAATCGTCGTATCTAGGTACGTAGTTAGAATGTCAGCCAATAGCGTTTTTATGAGGGGTTTAATTTAAATATTTTCGCTTTTTTATATTGTGCAGCTATGCGTGTCTATCTGAGGGTATTTTTCATTTATTTGAGTTTATGACTAGTTTTATTAGTGTGAAAATAGCGTCGTTAATAATGTCGTTGTCAAAATTTTTGTTTTATAGATTTCCATGTTTTCAAATATGTCTAGGCTTCGTCCTTTTTTGCTAGGATGCAGTAAAGTCACACATTCATCTATTTCCCTTAGTAAGTGTCCGTGATTTTCAAGGTGTAATGTAAAGTTGAAGTTTTCTCTTTTCCTCTTGTATGACAGTATGTGTTCTGCATATCTTATTTTTAGTGTTCGTCCAGTTTGTCCTATATAAGTATGTTTACAAGTAACCGTAATGCAGAGTGATCCGTCCTTATGGTAAAGTGTTGGCCGTATAAGTATTTGTGGTAATGTTTGAGGGGAGCTTTTAGCCGTACTGGAGGGCTTAAAGCTCCCGTCGTGTTACGCAATATTTTTTTTCGGGCTTGGACAATACCAATAACTTTTTCCGCCGATTTAATCGCCTGAGAAAGTACTCCTCCTCTTCCGTAGCCGCTTGCATCTGTATCTAATATAAATTCATCTCCAGCTATCGGATAGGCGAGGACTGGTGCTGTACACAAAAGCTCTTTTAGCCTCTGAAAAGCCTCTTCTGCCGCCCCAATCCAGTGGTATGGTTGCGATTTTCTGGTCAACTCATGCACGCTGACAGCCACTTGAGCAAAGTTCGGCACGCATCGCCTGTAGTATTTGCAAAGCCCCAGGAAACTACGTAGCTCATGAAGATTTTGTGAACGAGGCCAATTCTTTACTGCTAATATTTTATCTTCGTAGTTCATACGCCCTCTGCTGTTACACGATGCCCCAAGTATATGACCTCTTTTTGAAACAGCGCACATTTTTTAACACATAATTTAAGTCCTGCAGCCGCTATACGCTTGAGAACTTCATCCAGATTTTTGAGGTGTTCATCAAAAGTCTTTCCCATCACGATTATGTCATTCAGATATACTAAACAAATCCTCCAGTTAAGTCCCTTAAGCACACGTTCCATTAGGCGCTCAAAAGTAGCTGGAGCATTGCAGAGACCAAATGGCATCACTTTAAACTGCCAAAAACCATTGCTCGCGCTGAAGGCAGTTTTCTCCTTATCTTTATCGGCTATGGGCACTTGCCAGTAACCACTATGCAAGTCCAAGGTAGATAACCATTTCGTTTCGAACAACGTGTCTAAAGTCTCGTCAATTCTTGGTAGCGGCGTGCTCCATGGACTCTAAGATGACTCAATCACTCCGTTCCGCTCCATTTCGTTAGTCAGTTCTTTGACCTCGTTTCGTTTTGCATGGGGAACACTTCTGGGTGCTTGTTTTATGGGCCTCGCTTCGCCGGTATTCGTTTCATGTTTCACCACTGCTGTTCTACCATGGCTTTTGTTATTTAGGGCGAAGACGCCGGTATGTTTTCTTAGCAACTGTTTCGCTTATTTCTGTCGCGTGGTTTTAGTACTGCTACCCATTTATTCACCTGTTCGGTAAACAAATCTTGCTCTTTAACCGTCATTTTGCAGCTTTCTGGATATGTCGCACAAATTTCAAATTCAAATTTCAAAAATTCAAATTTCAGCATTTTCACCAATTGTCTTTACGCTGTTGGACAAATTTTGTACTTTCACAGGAACTTTCCCATTGGTGCAGCTTTTCACGAGAGCTTTAGATGTTATCACATTATTCCTTACGTCTTCTGGTTCTACCACCCACAATCGGTTGTCCACACAATCTGCCTCTGCACATGCCTAAACTATAGTTTCCGCCAGAGGTGGTAATTTTTGGCGTTCTATCGCAAATAGTTTTCTTACTGCGTCCCTGCTCTCATATCCAACATTTAAGGGGATCGCCACGTTGCGCCAGATAATTATCTGCTGTCCCATGTCCAGATTAATACCGTGAGCTATCATGAAGTTTGCACCGATGATAACTTCATCCACTATATCAGCGACTACAAACACGTGATCTGTGCTGATGTTTCCGATAGCCAATCGTACCCTGGCTATTCCATACACGATGGCTGAATCCCCAGTTGCGGTGCGCAGTTGTACATTCCTTAACGGTTTTACTGCCCCTTGAAATAAATCGGGCCTTATTACGAACTGAGATGCTCCTGTGTCTGTGGTGAGGACTTTCTTCTTTCCATTGATCAACCCGCAGACAGTAAGGTTATTATTTTTTTGTTGTATGATGGAAATGTAGATTGCAGGGCTATCGGTTATGGGAGCTAGCTCTTGGCCCTCAGTGCTAGCTCGTTTTAGTTTAACATTGACTCGTGCGATTTGTTACTGTTTACACGTTTGTTGTCCCTTGGAGGCGAAACAGATCTTGATCTTTTCTTAACAGACCTTCAGTTGCGCTGAAAATGTCCGGCCTTATCGCAGTTAAAGCATTTTGCACGCGACTTACTTCTTTCTTCCTATATTTGCTCAATCACGTCTTTCATCTCGCTTCTTTTGTCTCCGTAACTTTCCGTATCACCCTCAAGACGTCGTACCTTGTAGACTTGTGGCTTTGAGAAAATTTTCGCGGTCTCCTGGGCCAGCACGTACAAGATTGTTTCGGTAAAGGATGCTTTCTGTGCTGCACAAACTGCACATTCAATATCTGGATCACTTATGCCATTCACAAATGCTTCTATTTTAAACTGGTCCAGGAATGGATGATGTTCACCTGGATAAGTAAGCTGCACCAAACGGTCAATCTCCATGGCAAAATCTTTCAGTGTCTCATTTACCTTCTGCAGCCTCCATCGTAACTCCATTCTGTATAGTTCTCTCTTATGCCACCGTACTTGCTGGCTCCTGGTAAGCTTTCGAGGATTTCGGCACCTTTTAAGGCCAGAATTAGCTCAATAGCCTTCTCTTCATTGTTCCATCTATACACATCTGACAGGATCGCCATTTAAAAAAGTGTGAGGTGTGGTGTAGGTTCAGTATTTTGCTGAGCACTACTGCCGCTTTACATCCAGCATAAATATGCCGATTTTTATGGAATCAGTATTCTCTTAGCACTGCTGCCGCTTTAAATGACAAGACTTCTTGTTACCTTGTGATTGTAATTTCGGTCATTATTTTGGTACATATTTTGTCCGTTGCGAGGGGGTGTGTTTTTGTCAGAGTTGTTTTTGTAAAAAGTTTTTCTGTTCCAATTGTTGTTGTTATTGGCGTATCTTTGATTTTGGTTAGTTCGTAAGTTGATTTTGTCGTAATTGTTATAAGACCTATGGTTTTTTCTGTAGTTATTGTTTTTCTGTCTGCGGCGTTCATTTTGGCTTGTGTAGTATTGGACGTAGTAATTTCTTTTTGTAATATATTCTTTCATGCAGAGAAGTGGGGATGTCCATTTCTCAATTTTTTCTTGTTGTGACTCTCAGTTATTTTTCCCTAAGGTCTAAAAAAATGCTTCAGCCGCGCTTTTGTGAGCGAGATTTATCAAAATTTTCCCGTATTAATCAAGTCTCTGAATTATGGTATTCCAATCCAATAATTTTCAAGTAGGGTGTATTCAATCATAAAATTTTCCCTGCGCTATTTATATTCTATATTTGTTTTCCTCTTCGTTTCTGTTATCTCCCTAAAAATCCTATTCAATTCCTAAAAAAGCTTTCGTATATGGTGATAATCTTAAGTCATTTTGGTTTCTATACTTTATGAATGTTAATGTCCTTTTGTCCTCCTCCTTACTTAAGTTTTTTAGTTCCCTAATTAAATCCTCTTCTTGTTTAATTCCAAGATTCATTTTCTCTTCCATTTTTTTCTCGAATTGTCTTCCTGAAATAAATAATCTCTCCAAATTTTGAAGTTGTCTTTCCAAGTCTAATTCAAAATTGTCCATTATAAAAGCCCATTTACAAAGGAAATTTTCAGTTATTATTAAATTGAATTATTTTTTTCATTTCTATTTTTCTTTTTTGTATTTGTTTTATGTTTAAAGCATTTTTTCCAGTTTTTGTTCTCCTTTTCTGTTACTGGACTTTTTATTATTTTTAATTAGTAGTGGCCATATTCATAAATCAACTTAGATAATGCTAGTGGTTTTAACAGCAGGATCAAAATTCAATGTGTTGGTGTAAGGAATTAGTCATATCGAGTGTTGAAAAGTATTTGGCGCATCCTAATTTGTCCATAATGTCATCTAGCCGTGTTAATGGAAAATTGTCATTAATAATTTTTTTGTTTAGTTTTCGAAAGTCTACTACTAGCCTTCATTTTGATATGTCCGTGTGTCCCTTTTTTGGAACTAAAAGGAGAGGTGAATTTTAAGGACTTGTGGATGGTTATATTAATTTCTTTAAGCATGTCTTGGACTTTTGAATTTATTTCGTCAGTATGTGTATGGGGGAGACGATAGTTTTTTGTATATACTGGATTGCTGTCCTGAAGTGAAATTCTTTGTGTATAGAAATTGTTTGCAGTTAATTCGTCCTCTTCTAAATGAAATACATATTGAAATCTTTTAATTATTGAAATTATGTCATTCTTATCATTGTTGCTTATGTTGTCCCATGAATAATTTTCTAGTATCTTTTCCAAGCGTTCAGTATTCTGCTCTTTATTTTGATTCATATGCAGTATTTCATACCAATGCAATGGTACGGTTTGAATCCTTAGGTTTTCTATAGTCACATCTTTTTCTGTCGCGTTCAGTATTTTTATATGTTTATTGCCCTTTTTGGAACAATAGTGTTTGCCAAGTATACTCCCTTAGCTATTTCCCTATTTAAAATTACTGTGTCTTCATTTAGATTTATGTTAAAGGGTAAAATTGTCTCTGTTCTAGCGGGTATTTTCAAGTGGTTTACACATAAAAAACCCGTTTGAATTGGTAAATTGAATATTTTATTCTTATGTATAAAGGATAGGATATATTTGTCATAGTCAATGATGCAATTGTATGCATAAAAAAATCCATACCCAGTATTCCGTCTGTTTTAATTAGGAAGTTATTATGAACGAGTTGAATTTTCTGATATATGTTCTTATTGTTGATGTCCACAGTTATTATAGTAGATCCTATTGTTTTTATTTCTTTTTTAGAAATTCCAGTTAGGTTGCAGAAGTCATTTGAGTCTTCCGTATAATTTTGGAGAACGTGTTCTTTGCAAAGAGATATATCAGCTCCTGTGTCAACCAAAAATGGTAATTCTCGGTCTGTATTGGCTATATTTAGTTTTACGTAATTTTGATGGGAAGGTGTAATATTTTATATTCTTCTATTGTTATCTAATTGCGGTACTCCGGAGAAGAATGGTGGATGTTCTCCGGATGTAAGGAGTTTCCCTGGTTGATAGTTTGATTAATATTCATATTTTTATAGTTCTGTCTGTTTCCAGTGTTTGAATTAAAATTAGAACTTTGGTTATTCGTGTTGTAAAAAATTACATTTTTATGCATTCAGCTTTAGGTTGTATTTCTCTAATCTACTTAAGACTTTTGTAAGATTTTTATTATGGTGGTGGGTATTACAGCCGAAAACAATTATATCATCTACATACAGGAATGCTTCTGATTCCAAACCTGATAATGCTATAGTGAGCATACGTTGAAAGCTGTTAGATGATATATACAGTCCCAATGGTAGCCTTGTAAATTGGTAATGGCCCGTTGGTGTCGAAAATGCTGTGCAAGGTCGGGAATCTTTACCTAGTTTGATTTGGTGGAAGGAGTTGATTTTAATCTTCGTTTTTCCTTTACTGCTAGAATGAACTCACGTGCTCTTTGTAGTGAATAATGTAGTCTAGCTTTTAATTCGTTTGCGTAATTATCAATATTGTAGGTTTTCTGTGGGTTTGTCAATACGTCGTTTGGGAGTCGTGGCAGTTTTCCAAAAATTAGTTCGAATGGTGAATAGTCAGTGTCGGCATTTGGTGTTGTGTTAAAAGCAAACTTAAAGTATTGTATCCATTCGTGCCAGTTTTCGTCTTCTACAAAGTTTAACAGATATTCGTTTAGTACACGATGGTTTCGTTTCACTGTTCCTACCGTTTCGTGATGGTAAGGAGTAGGAAATTTTTGTTCTATTTTTAATAACGCGCAAATCTCTTTCATTAGTTCGTTGCTAAATTCTGTGCCTTTGTCTGTCTTCAAAATATTGAACAAACCATATTTCAGAATGATGTGTTCTACTAAAGTTTTGGCTACTGATTTCGCATCTTTGGATTCTAAAGGATAAGCTACTACTTTTATTTGGGTACGGTTTTCCGTCGACCCTCGTCAAATTTGGTTTGTGAACCGGTTTCGGCTGTTTGCCATCTTCAGTGTTCTTTTCGTACTTGTTGCGTTCTATTGCCAGTTGTGTTTATATAGTTCGTGTCTCCCTTCGTGTTATTGCGTTCGTCACTTTCTGTCTTTTTTGCCTGCATCTCCCCCTCCTCTTTCGTTTGTCTTTTTTTTTCTAACTAAATCCTTTTACGATCATGCTTGTTGTCCGTTTTTGAACCTATTGGATTTTTTTTTTATGTGACATAACGAGCCTTTGAACTCATCAGATGAAGACAACACCCGTGGGAACTTAATGTTGTAGTTGCAACGAAGACTTTTTATTCTTAGGCTAAGATTTGAATACTCTTTTGTTTGGGTACGGTTTTCCGTCGACCCTCGTCAAATTTGGTTTGTGAACAAACCGGTTTCGGCTGTTTGCCATCTTCAGTGTTCTTTTCGTACTAGTTGCGTTCTATTGTTATTCGTGTTTATATAGTTCGTGTCTTCCTTCGTGTTATTGCGTTCGTCACTTACTGTCTTTTTTGCCTGCATCCCTCTCTCCTTTTTCATTTGTCTCTTTTTACCTAATTTGTCGTCCCTTTTTCATTCGTCCTTCTTTCCTAACTAAATCCTTTTACGATCATGCTTGTTGTCTGTTTTTGTTTATGTGTGAACCTATTGGGTGTTCTTCCCTTTTCTTCATTTGACATAATAATCTGTAATTGTACGTTTATGATGTTCTTTATTGCTTTGGTCTTCTTTCCTAACTAAATTCTTTTACGATCATGCTTGTTGTCCGTTTTTGTTTATGTGTAAAACTACTGGGTTTTTTTTTTTCCTTTCCTCCCCTTTTATGTGACATAATAATCTGTAATTGTACGTTTATGATGTTCCTTATTGCCCTGGACTTGCGCACCTGCGTAACGTTTTTGTGCCGGTGAAGTGTTTGTTTTCTTGTAAAAATGCTTCAACGGTTCAAATATTGTGTCCGAAGCAGTGTTTATTTGTTCATTTATTATTCGTCCGTCAAATGTTTTTTGTTTGTATATTTCCATGTTTTCCAATACATTTAGTCTCCTTCCTTTGTGCTGTGTGTGAAGCAGTTTAACCATTGTCTTAATATGTCCTGGTGTACATTTGTTGTTAAATATATGGTTCGCGAAGTTTGATTCTGGAGTCGATTTTGGTTCTCGTAGTTTTTTGTTATAGTCTCTAATGTGTTCCCTAAATCTGGTCTTAATTTTTCGTCCCGTTTGCCCGATGTAGCTATAATGGCATGTACAAGTTAATTTGTACACTCCTTGTTTGTCTAGTATATTTGCCCCGGTTGTTTTATTCCGTAGTATTCTGCCTAGGTTGTCCCCTGTCCTGAATGCGGTATTGATGTTGTGTTCTCCAAAGAATTTCGCCAGTTTGTACGTTGATTTTCCCATATATGTTAATGTAGCCCATTTTTCTCCTTCCTTCTCCTGTTCTTTGTCCGTTCCAATTTGTTTCCCGATGTTATCTACGAGGCGCTTTTTGTATCCGTTGTTTTCCGCTATGTTGTATATTGTTTCCATTTCCTTCATATACATTTGCCGTGTTAGTGGTGTTCTCTCGAGTCTTGTTATTAACTGCCTGATTGCTGCGTTTTTGTGTTGCTGGGGATGATTTGATGAGTTGTGTATTATTGTGTCCGTTGCTGTTGGTTTCCTGTATATTTCATATTCGATTCTGTTCGAGATTATGTTCCTCTTAATCGTTAGGTCCAGATAATTAATCCTCCCCTCCTCTTCCTTTTCCATTGTAAATTTTATGTCCTTGTGTCTTCCATTCAAGTAATCCAGAATTTGCTCCTCGTTATTTCCTTCTAGTATATGAATACTCATTGTAAATTTCGTAATGATGTGAAAGATTCAATGATTAAGGAAAATTAACAAAAAAAAAATAAACAAAAAAAAAACCTTTAACCATTTTATTCATATTTTTCATATGTATCTTTGCTTTAGCTTGGCTAGTGTTTTTCTGATTCCGAAGTGTCCGTTATGCGGTAATCCCTGAAATGCTTCAATCAATCTGTATTGTTTTATATGTTCTGTTACTTTTTTTGCATTTTGTATATAATTATATTAATATCATTATTCTGCAGATTATTATATTTTTCTTTTAATTTATCGGCCGTTATATACTTGAAAATTTCATCATTATCATATAGTACGTATGTATTAAATTTTAATTTCTTTAATTTTGTTAAAAGTTTCTCCAAGAATGTTTCTGAAAACATAGGAAATTCGCTTTTATTACATACTATACAAGTGATTTTTTTACTTCTTTCTTTTCTTGCTGCAGCTTTTTTTCATATATAAATTCTATTCTTTGAAGCTAGTTAGAGATTTCTCTATTTTTATATTTTAAAATTATGTTAGCCTCGGGAGCAAGGGCGTAATTTTTTTGTTTTAAATTTCAATTAGTTTATATCATTTTAAAGATAAAGCTTGGTGCTTTTATAACTTATTGGTAATTAAGATAATACATTCTAGTCTTAAGTTATTCTGTTGTTTTCTTTGTTTCTATTTCACTTACTGTCAAAAAAAAGGCTCAATAAATATTAAAATAAAAAAAAAATTAAAAATATATTTTAAAAAAATATTTTATTAAGCGACTATGCGCTTTCTTTATTTATTCCTTTAAAAAAAGAATCTAAACTACACTTATGTTTACACTTAATACTGATGTTGATTGAGACTCGTGTTTAATTTAGACTGTGTCGTGTCTAAAAAATAATCTTTTTATATAATGTTAAGTTTTAGTACCTGTTTTCTTAAACTAGGGTTAGTTATAAAAATGTACATTCTTTATCGTATGTTTATTAACATGTCCTTTTCTTGGGTTGTTTGTTTGTAAATTATGTTTACTAAAAATGTGTTTGATATTTTCTTATCTCTAAAATATGTTTACATTTGATATTTCCCTGAAATGAACGTCTTTGTCGTAAAATATTTGTATCTTTATTTCGATTACAATTTAGCACGATATTACAAATAACCTTTCACATGCTTGGTTTTGTTTTATTACAAATAAACAAATAATCTTTATTTTTTTACAGCTAATGTTTGTGTCTTAAAGTATGTTTTGTATCTTTGTTTTTGTTTAACATGCTTGATCTTGCTTTAGCTTAAATTATGTTTGTATCTTTGTTTTAACAACCTTGAGATTGTAGTGTTCCTTAACTCTCCCCTTCCTAAATTAAATCGTCCCCATTTAAACTGTATTAGCCTGGAGCTTTACTAGCTCATTTCTATAAAGATCTTTAAAATTTTCGTCTGCTTTGCGTTGTCTGTATATTATACAATATTTGGATATTTTTATAGCTGTGTAAAGACAACTAATAATTCCAGTTTTAATTATTATTAAGTAAATAAATGACCTAAAGGGGTGATTTACTACAGGTAAAATTTCTTTAATGAGTCTAAGTTATTAAATTCATATTCTCTGTCTGTATATAAAATTTTCATTATCTCAAAACTTTCACTATGTTTAGTGTGTATTGCTTCTAGCAATCCGGCATGTATGTTTTTATAAGTTATGTTATCTATATGTACTTCGTCCGTGAATTCTACTAATGTTATTTCTGTTGTCGTATGGTTATTTACAGTGTGAGTTCTGTCTAATAATATAAATCCCTCGTCAATTTGTAATAGCGGTTGATTGTACTCTTGAATAATTGAACATTTAGCGCTCTGATTTTCTAGTAATGGTATGATACAGTTGTCGTCCGTGTTATTGTTTCGTTTGCAAATATATTTTCCTAAATTATTTTTACACTTTGTGATCGTAACATAGTCCTTCCCGCATCTTGCTATTGCCTGGTCCGTAACAATTTTTCCGTGTCTAAAACTAATTAGAGTTACCTTAAAATAGTCACATTGGTTAGTTAGTACCAGTATTTTTATATGGTGATTATGAGTTCATAAGTTCTATCGATGTGTATGTCTGCGTATTCCATTATGTTAATTATTGGGGTTCTTGGTTATTCATGCGTAATCACTTCCCTCAAATCCTCCATGTCCAAAGCTTCCGATAAGAATTCATTATTTTTTGCTGCATTAATAGTTCGTGTTATTAATAAAAGTTGGTCATGCACTTGTTCTAAGATTATATGGTTTTTTATATTTTTCCGATTGATTGTATTAAGAATTTTTTCGAACCTAGAGTTTATTAATTTTTGTTTTGTATTATTTTCAATTAGTGTGTTGATGGCTTTCTCTATTTTTATAACATCCTCATGATCAGGGATACCCGTAATAAATTTCAAGGCGGAACCTAAAAAATTTAATCATCTTCTCTGAATATTATGCTCTGTTAGCTGTTTTGTAAGAATTTCAATTTTTTCAATCCAAATTTGTTCTTCTACATTAGGCTTGTAATTACCACTAATCCTGTACGGCGAGAATATTTTTGTTAAGTTGCTTACATAAAATAAATAAGAATAATTGTCAAATAACAATGCGTCGTCACCTCTTGTCAATACGTATTTTTTCCTGTTAGATTTTGTAGTTTAACGTCTGCTTGAATTATTGTTGCGGTTGTGGTGACCATGATTAGCGATGTTAGGAATGTTATCCTCATTTTTGGTAAGTACATAATTTTTTATATTTTTTCATGTATGATCTGCCCTCTTTGAGTTAAGATAGTGTCCTCACGATCTTCCTGAACTATGTGTTTTTTGTATCTGCTATCGCTCTTACTTCTGATGTTAGTTCTAGCTACCAACACTTGATCTCCTTGTTGAAATGTCCTATGCTTTGATCCTTGATTTAATCTTTGTAGTGTCTTCTGTGAAGCATTTCTTAATTTATTTTGTATATCCTCCTTAGAGAATTTTATTAAATTAAAATGAATATCTTTGGGTTTATATCCTGCAACTGAATGTGTAGAAGTGTTGATTTCTTTTACCGCTAGGAATAACTCCTCCGTTGCTGATGTTTCTTTGTGTATCTTAAAAATTCGGGATAGTTCCGATATTGAATTGTGTGCCCGTTCGACTTGTCCGTTTGCTTTAGACCTGTGTACTGGGGTTTGTAACTTTTTAATGTTATGTTTTATACACATTTGGTTCACCATGATCGTATTCAAACATTTTTCATTATCTGTCATTAATCGTTTGCAGTTCAGAAAATTATTAATGAGAATTTCTTCTAGTTTTCTGTCCATATCAGCTTTTGAGTCGATGTCTCTGATAACTATGTATTTAGAGAATTTATCTATACCTACAAGATACTGTTTATGCTCATTGAAATAAATGTCTGTATGTATGTATTCCCCTGGATGTTCAGGAATATCCGAGTGTTGTAATGGTTCTTTTGTTGGGTTGCGTTCGTATTTACCATACAAACATGCAGTGCATTTCTTATTAAATGCCTTACAGTGTTTTCTCATGTCCGGCCAGTAATGTTGTTCTAATAGTTCGTGTATATTATTTTTATAGCCTCTATGGGCTCTCTCGTGTGTTTCTTGTACTAATTGAATTTGTTCCTCTCTTTTCGTTATATCTCTTAATCTTATTGGTGTGTGCACGAATTTGGTGGTATTGAATGTATTCTTTATGATTCTACCGTATTTAAATAAATCTTCAGCTGTAGCATATATGGCGGTGATTTTTTTGGGGTTGAATGCACTTTTTTAGTTCGGTAATTAAATTTCTCTAGTTAGCAAATCTAATAATATGACGTAATTTAGTATTATGTTGTTTGGTTGTCCTCCGCCAGTAGATTAACTTTTGACAGAATACAGAAGACGATTGAAACACAGATTGTAGATGCTGAGGCAACTATCGCTCAATTACCAACCGACCGCCAAGAACACATGAGATACAGAGTGGTTGACATACTCGAGAAAACGATAAAAGAACACAATAAGGCAAGAACGAATCCAAACGAGCAAAAAATTGCTAAACAGATAAGCGCGAAATTACAGGACAATGACCTAATAATTACAAAGGCTGACAAAGGAAATACGACAGTAATAATGCACAAATAAGATTATATAGACAAAACACAACAATTTATACAGCAGACCAACTGCACTAAATTCAGGAATGACCCAACTGAGTCCTTCCAAAAGGAAATACGCAACCTATTAAAACGCTGCAAAACTTTTACTGACGGAAAAGTATACATGAACATGAATCCAGGACCACCGACGCTCAAAGAACAACCAAAAATACACAAGGAAAACATACCAATGAGACCCATTATAAACTACAGGCCTTCACCGGCATACCACCTAGCATAACACCTCACCAGAGTGCTTAAGGAAACGATAAATTTACAAAACACATATACTATACGTAATACACAAGACCTCATTGATAAACTTAAGGACATCAAAATAACCGAAAACACGCGACTCGTTTCCTTTGATATCAAGGATCTATATACTTCAATACCAACACATGAAACCTTAGATATTCTACGCAACACACTAGACAATTTGTACGAAAGCCAATACATCGTGCAAAAACGATAATAAAACAGAACTACTTTAGATTCAATAACAACTTTTACAAATTACCTGACGGACTCGGTATGGGAAACCCAACCTCCGTAATCTTCATGGAAAATTTCATGCAACATCTCGAATCACTACACGTAAAAACACAAAATAACTCATTACTATAGATACGTAGATGACATTATATGCATCCTCGAGCAAGACAACGGCGAACAAATTCTAGAAAACTTAAACACAATTCATGATAAGATTACATACACAATGGAAAAAGAACAAGACAGAAATTTACATTATCTTGACATCACTATAACGCGAGGAACTGACTATTTAACATTCGACATCTATAGAAAACCAACAACAACGGACACTACCATCCACAACACCTCAAACCACCCTAGCCAACACAAACTAGCAGCGTTTAGACATATGATACACAGGCTTGGGATAATTCCACTTACTCCAGATAAGTACAGGAGGGAACTCGACACAATCTACGCCATAGCTATGAATAACTGTTACAAAACCACTACCATCGATAAACTACTTAGACAATACAACACTAAGAACAGAAATAGAGAAGACACGGAGACAACCGATACAACATGACGGCACACCTTTACTTACACAGGACCAGAAATATACAGACTAACTAACCTTTTTCACAAAGAAGGAATACTCACAACATTGAAAAGTGGAAACACCCTCAGACACTATCTCAGAACAACGACAGAAACAACTGAAAAATTTAATTCCAGCGGGGTATACAGACTTACCTGTACCTGCAAACGAACCTATATAGGGCAAACTGGACGAACACTAAAAACAAGGTTTACAGAACACATACGTTCATACAAACGAAAAAGAGAAGATTCAAACTTTGCATTACACCTGACACTCACGGACACACACCAAGGGAAATAGATGAATGTATGACATTCTTACATCCTAGCAAAAAAGGACGAAGACTAGACATTCTTGAAAATGTGGAAATCTACAAGACAAAAACATTCAACAACGACATTATAAACGAACAGGTAAAGACGACTTCAGACACAATTTTCACACCATTAAAACTACTCATGCAAACGGGCAAACGAAAAATACCCTCAGACGGACACACGTACCTACATAATAGTAAAAGACGGAGGTATCGGTAAGTTCACTTTGCATATAAATTCCAGGTGGCCGGTATTCTGCTTACCTGAATATATACGGACCTAATAACAGAACTACCTGAACGCCAACACCGACTCACCAGTACAAACTAAACCGCAGCTGGAGAATGATGCATTCGCATCGAAAGCGCTCGCCATCGAATACAAATCAGCCAGTTAGGACGGAAAATGGCACTATGACGTAATTTACTCTGAAGTATGTATTTCATTAGATACTTCATTTGGTATGAGTTCAATTTGTATTCCATACGCATTAAACGGTTGTGATACAGTTTTTATGATTTGTTCACTTGAATGAACCATGTCTACTGATGATGTATTTATAGCTTGTCGTGATAATGCGTCCGCCATAACATTTTGTGTACCAGGTTTATAGGTTAATTTAGCACCATAGTCTTCGATGATGGCTTTCCATCGTTTTAGCTTTGGGTTAGGATTTTTGTCTGAGATTGCGTATGTTAATGACTGGTGGTCGGTAAAGATGGTCAAGTCAGCTATGCCGTATATGTAGTTACGTAATTTCTTTAAGGCCCAAATTATAGCCAGTAATTCTTTTTCGTTAGTACTATAATTTTGTTCGGTGGTGCTCAGTGTACGAGATAAAAAATAAATTGGGTTCCTATTTTGACTTAGAACAGCTCCAATGGTTTATTAAAGTTGGGTTGGTATAATTCCACTTGCTATTTTAGACTATTTTTTATTTGTTTACAGCTTCTATGGCTGGTTGTTCCAGTTTAACCTCTGTATTTTTACTTTTATTTTTACTAATATGAGCATTTTCTCCTTTTAGGTGCAAAGTTAAGGGTTTTGAAATTTGAGCATAATCCTTTACAAATCTCCTATAGTAACTAGTAAGTCCCAAAGAACCTCTGAGGTCTTTTACTATTGCCTTTATTTTTTCCGGGGCAGTGGTTATTTTATTATATTTTACAATATGTCCGAGATATTCTACTTCTTCCATGAAGAATTTTGATTTCTCGTTGGACACTTTTAAGTTCGCCTTATTTAAGGCATTAAAAATAGTATGGATATGTTGTATGTGTTCCTCTGGCGAGGAAGAATATATAATTACGTCGTCTATGTATACGTAAGCAAATTTTCCTATAAATTCTCGTAAAATATCATCCACACATCTTTGGAAAATGGAAGGAGTGTTCTTTAAGCCGAAAGGCACACGTAAAAACTCATATTTTCCGCCATTTACACAGAAAGCAGTCTTCTCTCTATCCTTTTCCGTTATCCTAATTTGGTGGAATCCTGATTCCAAGTGTGGTAAAATATCTAGCTTTTCCTAAATTCTGTAAAGTTATATTTATATCTGGAATTATATATCTGTCGGTAACTGTATGTTCATTTAGTTTTCTGAAGTCTATCACCATCCTACGTTTCGGTTTACCATTTTCATCAGTTCCTTTTTTGTAAACTGTAAGCATGGGTGAGTTATATGGACTAAAGCTTTTTTGAATAATACCATCTTCTAGTAACTTCCGTATTTCCTTATTAACAAATTCTACGTCATTCATATTGCCCGGGTACTGTTTTGTCCAAATTGGGTCGTCTGTAGTTGTCTTAATGCTTGCCTCAATAGTTTTGGTAAAAGGTAAGGGACCTATTTTATTATTACCTATCATTAATTCTTCAATCTCTTATTTATATTCTTCACTTCCTATGGTAAAATTGATGTATGCATTATCTTTTTTTTCCTGTAATTCAAATCTTATTTCGTTACTGTTTATTATTGCGCCTAGATTTCTTATTCCGTCCCATCCTAATATTAAGTCAAAATCCTCTATCGAATCTATTTCGAAGAAATCTATGTTTTTTCCCATAAATTTGATTGTTTGGTGTTGACTATTGATTTACCATGCATACTTATAATTTGTAAAGGCTTAATTTTTATTGAATGGTCAAACTTTAAAGATTTTTTTACATAATTGTGGGTTGCGCCTGTATCCATTAACACTTCAAAATTTTTTCTCCATCATTCATTATAATAAAGGGCAACCCATTTTTGAGTTTAAAGACTTAGTAACTATTTTATTTACAGTACCTGTTTCTACAATAATACTCTGGTTATCCGCTTCTCCTGCAAGGTTATTGTTTCTCAAAAATTTAGATTGGTGAAATTGTGTGCTGGGTTCTCGGTGTCTCTTCCAAGGATGATATTGTTGATTATGAAAATTCGTTCTGCGATGTTGATTGGTGTTACTTGATGATGTGTCCATTAGTTCTGGACGTGGTTGATACTGATGTTGGGTAGGCACTTCTCTTTGTTGATGGATATACGATGGACGTCTGTGATGATGATGATGGTAGTCATTGGGTCCTTGTATTGGCTGTACATAATTCCTCTGTTCATTGCTGGATTATGATAATCGTAATTTTTGATGCTCGTCGTCGTGTTCTATAGTGCGTGCTACCGCAAAGGCATGTTCCAAATCTTTTATTGGATTTCCATATAGTGTGGAACGTATGTACGAGTTACTAATTCCGTCTTTAAAGACTCGTACAGCTTCTTGAGTGGCTTCATTTGTCATTACATCTATTACCTCTTGTGAATGACCAGACATGGCAATTTTGGAAGTGATTAAGGTGAGAGCTTTATTATCATCATGAAATTCTGATAAGTTACGTCTGGCTTGTGTTAATTTTTTTATTTCATCCTGGAGTACATATAAAGGTCTTTGCTCGGCATAAGTGTAATCTAGCCTGTTTCGTATAGCATCGAAATTGAATATAGTATTGTGATTCGTTAATACGTCTGCGGCTGCGTCTTATATCTCCGTTTTTATTATTGACAAGGCTTCCACGTATCTATTTGAGTTTTGGTGAATTCTGACACCTTCCATAAGCCTCGATACGTCTTCCCTCCAAATTCGGTATCTTGCGATATTGCCGTCGAATACTGGCAATGCTTTGAATACGTCCAGATTAATTTTCTCGGGTGTGGTGTATGAGACGTTCACTGGTTGTAATCTAGCCGTTGCTGGTGGTGCTATTCCTAGGTTGATTGGTATTTGATCCAATCTTTCTTTCAGCGTTCTATTTTCTTCCTGGATATTTTGTAACATTATTTGTAGTCTAGCCATTTGCTGGATCATTGTACTTAGGTCAGCTTGTGTCATTTCTTCTTCAGTAACTATATTTCTCCGTTGGTCAAAGACGTTCAGTTTGTTTTTCTGCTCATAAATTTGTTCACTACACTTTTTTTTCTTCACTTCACTCACTTTTTATATAATGTTAAGTTTTAGTACCTGTTTGCTTAAACTAGGGTTAGTTATGAAAATGTACATTCTTTATCTTATGTTTATTAACATGCCCTTTTCTTGGGTTGTTTGTTTGTAAATTATGTTTACTAAAAATGTGTTTGATATTTTCTTATCTCTAAAATATGTTTACATTTGATATTTCCCTGAAATGAATGTCTTTGTCCTAAAATATTTGTATCTTTATTTCGATTACAATTTAGCATGTTATTACAAATAACCTTTCACATGCTTGGTTTTGTTTTATTACAAATAATCTTTATTTTTCACAGCTAATGTTTGTGTCTTAAAGTATGTTTTGTATCTTTGTTTTAGTTTAACTAGTTCCTTAACTAGCTTCTTTATATCATTTATTGACGTGCATTCCTACATATGAAGTTGATCAGGCTTCTGTTGAGATATGTCGTCCTTTTCATTATTTTGAACGTTCTCTTTATTTTTATAAATTGTTTATTCTTATTTAGCATGCTACGTGTTATTGCCAGAGTTTTCTTTTCATTTTCATCAATACTGATTGGAATCATGGTTTTTAAAATGTCTGAGTTAATATCTAATCGTGACAATGCATCTGTATTTGTATTATTAGTTCCCTTTTTGTTTTTTATGTCAAAGTCATAGTCTGACAGTTCTAGTCTTATTGAGTCAGTTTTGAGGATGGGTTTTTATGTGAAAATAGGACCATAGTGGTCTATGGTCTGTTACAACGGTGAATCTTCGTCCGAAAAGATATGGTCTAAAGAATTGTATGTCCCAGTGAAAGCCTAATAATTCTTTTTCAATGACAGATTTATTCTTTTCATGTTTGTTTAAAGATCGGCTTGCATAGGATATTGGTAAGTCTTCTCCCATTATATGCTGTGATCGTCAGTATAAAAGGTTTTTCGAAATTTGGGTACTGAAGTATTGGTGGTGTTATCAATTTATACTTTAGTGTGTCAAAGGCGGTTTGGCAGTCCTGAGACCAATTGAATTTTGCATTCTTTTTTAGGAGTGCGTTGAGACACATTGCTATATTAGCGAAGTTTTTAATGAATCTTCTGTAAAGTTGCAAAATGTTACGAAACGTCGTACGTCGTCTTTGTTTTGTGGTACTTTGTAATTTTTGATGGCTTCAAACTTTTGAGGGTCTGGCTTAACGCATTCTTGAGTGATTAGGTGTCCAATGTAAGTGACTTCATGTTGTAAAAAATGACATTGGTAAATGAAGGTGCTTTTAACAGCAGGATCAAAATTTAGTGTGTTGGTGTAAGATGTTGATTCAGTATTTTTCTGAGCACTGCTACCGCTTTACTTCCAGCATGAAAATGCCGATTTTCGTAGGATCAGTATTATCTTAGCATAGCTGCCGATTTAAATTAAAAGAGGCTTCCTGTTTGCCTTATGATTGTAATTAATTTTATTGAATAAATATTTACAGCTTATATACTAAAATTATGTCTATTCAGCATAATTACATTTAAATAATTTTCCCATGAATAAAGAAAATAATTTGTATTATTTGATACCAAGTTCATGATCAAATAAAATTATGCTGATATTACAGTATTAAATTTATTTTCATGGTCAATTAAAAATTATGCTGATGTTAAAAAATATATTTACAGTGTGTCTTAAAAATAAAAGTACAAATATTAAAATTGTATTTATACAGTGTATACACACTACACTGGCCACTGTTTCAAACTGGAACTTGAATACATTAAACGGTGCGCTACGGTGCTCAGAGACGACTCTCACCGGTCTTTCTTGAATATTGAGGTCGTCCATTTTCGTTTTTAGTTCATGCAATTCTCCGTTCATTTTTCTCTCCAGGCCAGACAATTTTTCGTCAAATTCGCTAACTTTCCGTTCCATAGCTTCCACTCGTTTGCCAAATATTTCTGATATTTCTCGAAATTTCTTGTTTACCTCAGTAACAAGTTTTTCTCCGTTAACTCAAGAGCTTTCTTGAATGGCATCGATTATCGCACTGTTGGCTCTAGAGCTTTCTTGAATGGCATCGATTTTCGCACTGTTGACTCTAGAGCTTTCTTGAATTGCATCCATTTTCGCACTGCTGGTTCTAGAGCTTTCTTGAATTGCATCCATTTTCGCCATCATAGCCGCAAGTATTGAATCCAAGCATACATTGGTATTTGCTGATGGGTTACATACCTCAATTTCTTCTTTGTCTCCGAATTCGTATGTCTCAATATCGATTTCACGCTGCTTGAGTTCATCAATCAACCTCCGTTGCAATTCCGCTTTACTTCCCGTTGTTGGCAGATCCAACTTATTTAGCTCCTTCTTTAGCTGCTCAACTTTCAGTTCTTCCAACTTCATTGTAGTTAATTTATTTTATTTTTTTTGCAATTTCACTTCTGACACCAGTTGTTATAAATGTTTTGTTGTGAGTTCTTTATTTTAAAATAAGTAACACCAGTTTTTAGAGTTTTTAAATTAATAACAAGTTTATTTATTTTAAGTACACAAAGTTGACACTTCAGAACAATTTGCTTAAAATGCACGTCTTTACTCTGTGAGGTTTAATTTTACACTGATTGACAATCCACTCAGACGCTTCCCTATTTATACTTGTCCATTTAAAGTCTATAAGATATAAGAATCTTCTACTCCCTTTGTATCGTTGTTGTATGTTGTTCATTCGATGTATAGGCGGCTGTATGCCTGTGTGTATAGTTGTTTTTGTTTTTATGCTAATAAGGTTTCTGCTTGGCATTTATTTCAATACATTTGTTGTTTTCATTTGTAGAAAAGGTTTTCTTAGAAAACTACGCAGATGGTAAACAACATGTTATTTGTTGTTGTAAAATTAGTTTTTGTCTTGCGCGTTTAGATGGTAAACAGCATACATGTAATTTTTTTCTTGCATGCCAGACAGTAAACAGCATATCAAATTGTAGTTGTGTGTATAAACTTCTACGCAGTTTGTAACCAGTAGTTTGCTTTATTGCTTAATTATTTAATTTGAAACTTAAGCAATACATATTCGTAACAATATATTAGCAATTGGAATTTATAAATTCCACATATTGGTAACACAGTTTTCATAACATCTTTATAAAGAAATAAAGTAGGATACATCCGGGAAAGATTGAGAACATCCTTAATAATAATTTGTAGAGATTTTAGATCAATATTTCTTTTGAATCGATATATAAATGTTAAGTAATTCAGATGACTTTGAATTAGGGCTTGGAAAATTAGAAATTTTGTGTTTTGAACTAGTTTATATTTAAGCTTCAATAAAGTACCAATTGTTAGAGAGATTTTGGAACGTAGATATTTAATATGATTTTACCATGTTGAATTACATAGAGGGAAAACTCCCAAGTATTTAACAGTATCTATTGCCATAATTTTTTCCCCTCCATAAATAAAGCTACGTCGTCAACATCTCGATTTCAGTGGGGACTGAATCGAACAAATCTTGTCTTAGTTGGTTTCAGAACCAATTTATTTATTCTTGAAAACTCCATTATAAGAGCTGCTACTCATTCAGCATTAATTTTAAATACCATATTCCCTCTGTATGGATAAAGTAAGCAAAAATCGTCGGCCTACATAAAAATTTCCCTATTTAAACGTAGGTTGCAATATCTTTATCTTAAAGATATTAAAATATTAAACATATTCATATTCTACATGAAAGAGAAGAACTCACAGAATTTCTAGAGTTACGTATTTGTATGTATTTTTTAAAGAAATAAAAGAAGACAAAAAATTATAAAATAAATAACTACTGTTTAAAAAATAGGGAAATAAATATATGAAATTAAAAATGTAGACTTACCTATTCTTTGCCTACTAACACCTAAATGGACCAAAGATGCAGAGGTAAAAAATGCAAAAAAACAATTTTTTTGTATGGTGCATAGGTAAAATATACAATATTCATTTTTTCATGTTTACTTACACATTTTTCATTTTTACTTATAAAAAGAGAAAAACTTCGAGGCGCGATTCGCCAGGCTCTACAACTTAAGTATATGCTCTTTATACAAGTGATTGGTATAAAAGGAAAGCTTACGACTTTTAGATTAACAAATTAGTACTATTTGGCACCGTATTTTTTTAATGTAATTTTCTTTAAAAACTGTAAATTTCACCTTAAAGTGATTGTCTGGAAATAAAATGCAAAACAAAACTTGCTACCGTTTTATTTTATTATTTTTATATTTAAAAAATTTGTCTTGCCCGATTTTCTACCGAACTAGACACCTAGGCAAATTTTTTGTAGATATTCTCAAGGTCTACTTAAGTTCAAAAACTTGTAACATATGAGTAATATATAAACTTTTTATGACATTTCCAAAAAGCATTATGCCCGAGGTATAAAGGGCATACACAGGAGTCCCCTTTTAGCCTACAGGGCATATCATCTGTACGTTGACCCAGATATACCTCTGCCTGGCCTCTGTGAAATTAGGATAGCTTACGTGGTTCATGAGCTACCGAATTATTAAAAAAAACAACAATTTCAAACCACTGTGCGATCGTATGTAGAGGTATTGTTCATGCGGGATATTTTTTGAGTACGTAGGAGAAGATAACAAACTCTGAGAAATCGGGAAACTTTTTCGCAGAGTTGCACAGAACGGACTATTTCCAAGAAAAATGGAAACAAACACCATGTGCAAGAAGAAATATGTAAACAAACTATGTAAAAAATATGCCATTTTTGAATTAGATTTTTAATAGTTAATTTTAATTGTATTTTAATTAAAAGATATAAAATAAAAAGCTTGTAGACCACAGAATCAGATTTTACAGTTGTCACTTTTTTAGTGAATAAACGAAAGCACTGGAGCTCAAATTATTTGGAGTTATTTTAAACATTAATGATCTCAGTTTTCCATCAATAACTCGATAACCATTCCGCGTGCACAAATAGCACTATATACGATCGATAGAGCATAAAAATACAAATCGACAGTGATATATCTTGTTTCTAAAAAGACTTTACGGAAAAAGTTATAAGGCAGCAAGCTTCTAAAATTGTTAACAATCGTCAAATTTTTTTGGTTTTTCATTAATAACTCAAAAACTATTCCGCGTGCCCATATGCGGCTATATACGATCAATAGAGAATAAAAATACCAATCGATGGTGATATAGCTTATTTCCGCAAAGACTGTACGAAAAAAGTTATAAAGCAGCAAACTTTTAAAAATTTTAAAAAATCGTCAAATTTTTTTGGTTTTTCATTAATAACTCAAAAACTATTCCGCGTGCACATGTACGACTATATACGTTCGATAGAGAATAAAAATACAAATCGATAGCAATATGGTTTGTTTCCGCAAAGACTGTACGGAAAAAGTTATAAAGCAGCAAAATTTTTAAAAAATCGTAAATTGTTTTTTGGTTTTTCATTAATAACTCAAAAACTATTCCACGTGCCCATATGCGGCTATATACGTTCAATAGAGAATAAAAATACCAATCGATAATAATAATAATAACTCGAAAACTAGTCCGCGTACATATATACGATCGATAGAGGACAGAAATGTGAATCGATCGTGATATTGCTTGTTTCTGGAAAGACTTTACGAAAAAAGTTATAACGCAGCAAACTTTTGAAATTTAAAAAAAACGTAAATTTTTTTTAGTTTTTCATTAATTACTCAAAAACTATTCCGCGTGCACATATACGGCTATATACGTTCGGTAGAGGATAAAAATACGAATCGATAGTGATATAGCTTGTTTGTGCAAAGACTGTACGGAAAAAGTTTTAAAGCAGCAAACTTTTAAAATTTAAAAAATTTGAACAATATTTTTTAGTTGGTCGATAATGAAGTTTCTTTGTAGATTTTTTGCAGTACAAAAAAAGTAAACAAACTACAAACTATCGATTGTATATAGCCGTATATATGCAAGCGGAATAGTTTTCGAGTTATTACTGAAAAACAATAAAAGTTTGACGATTTTTTAAAAATTTCAAAAGTTTGCTGCTTTATAACTTTTTCCGTACAGTCTTTGCAGACAAAAACCATATTACTATCGATTCGTATTTGTATCCTCTATCGAACGTATATAGGTTGTGGAGTTATTAATGGAAAACTGAAATCAAAAATTTTTAAAATAACTCCAAATAATTTTTTCACTAAAAAAAGTGACAACTGAAAAATCTGATTCTGTGGTCTACAAGCCTTATATTTTATATCTTTTATTTAAAATACAAGTTAAATTAACTATTAAAATTCGAATGCAAAAATAGTTGACATAGTTTGTTTACTTTTTTTTACTGCAAAAAATCTACAAAGAAACTTCATTACCGACCAACTAAAAAATATTGTTTAAACTTTTTAAATTTTAAAAGTTTGCTGCTTTGTAACTTTTTTCGTACAGTCTTTGCGCAAACAAGCTATATCACTATCGATTCGTATTTGTATCCTCTATCGAACGTATATAGCCGTATATGTGCACGCGGAATAGCTTTTGAGTAATTAATGAAAAACTAAAAAAATTTTACGTTTTTTTAAAATTTTAAAAGTTTGCCTCTTTATAACTTTTTCCGTACAGTCTTTGCAGAAAAAAACTATTTCACTATCGATTCGTATTTTTATCCTCTATCGAACGTATATAGCGTTATATGTGCACGCGGAAATGTTTTTGAGTTATTAATGAAAAACCAAAAAAAAATTTTACAATTTTTAAAAAATTTTAAAAGTATGCTGCTTTATAACTTTTTCCGTACAGTCTTTGCGGAAACAAACCATATCATTTGTATTTTTATTCTGTAACGACACGTTTCCGTTGCAAATTTTAATAGTTTATTACCGTAGAAGGAATGACACGCAATGTTTTATAACTTTATAAAACTTAACACCAAATTTATTTATTAGCTAATCTTTACAAGGTGGTTTGTTGTAGTGGACGGTCGGGAATTGTAGCCGAAGAACAGGGAGTCAGCTCGCTGAGGCAATGGGCCGCGGTCGGGACACCAGCAGTCATACAGACGGCAGCGGCGGTCAAGATGGCGCTGTGATAATGACGGCAGCAGTACAGTCGGCAGCGGTACAGGCGGCAGCGGTACAGGCGGCAACGGTACAGGCGGCGGCGGTACTGGCGGCAGCGGTACAGGCGGCGGCGACACTGGCTGCAGGACCTAGTAGTGGTCCTGGCGGCAGAGGTACAGGCGGCAGTGGCAGGACCTATTATTGGTACTGGCGGCAGCGGTACAGGCGGCGGCGACACTGGCTGCAGGACATAGTAGTGGTCCTTGCGGCAGAGGTACAGATGGCAGCGGCAGGACCTAGTATTGGTACTGGCGGCAGCGGTACAGGCGACGGCGACACTGGCTGCAGGACCTAGTAGTGGTCCTGGCGGCAGAGGTACAGGCGGCAGCGGCGGGACCTAGTATTGGTACTGGTGGCAGCGGTACAGGCGGCAGCGGTACAGGCAGCGGCGACACTGGCTGCAGGACATAGTAGTGGTCCTGGTACAGATGGCTGCGGTACAGCTGGCTGCGGTACAGATAGCTGCAGTGCAGATGGCTACGAGAGAGGCGGCAGCGGCATCAATGGCTGCGGTGCAGATGGCGGCGGTAGAGGCGACAGCGGTATAGATGGCGCTGTGATA
Organism: Trichopoda pennipes; assembly: GCA_030448955.1. Lineage (NCBI taxonomy): Eukaryota > Metazoa > Arthropoda > Insecta > Diptera > Tachinidae > Trichopoda > Trichopoda pennipes. The sequence goes on along the minus strand of JASKUP010000004.1, from coordinate 2,973,328 downwards.
ATGACGGCAGCGGAACAGGGGCAGCGGTACAGGCGGCGGCACTGGCGGCAGGACCTAGTAGAGGTACTGGCGGCAGAGGTACAGGCGGCAGCGGCAGGGATGGCTGCGGCAGTAAACGATTCGCGGCAGCGATCGCGGGGAGTTCTTGGCCGGGTGAAATGATACTGCGGGAATATTAAACTCCGCAACAGTATCAGTCGCACGATCAAGCCAATCCCCGGTAGAAGATAAACTTCCACCACTTGTAGCCGTACTGTCGATAAGAGATTATTGCGGAATATTAAATTCCTGTCCAACAAATCTCTTACCGGCAGGCGGGCTGTCTGCGGGCAAGAAGTTTTTGCGGAATATTAAATTCCTGTCAAAAAGACTTTTTGTTTGCAGGCGATCTTCTTGCCAATTCATCCCCGTTTCATGAAATGTTCCGCCTTATAAACATTCACACACACACACACATGTTATCCATCATGGCCGCATGACAACTATCAGCGATGAGTTTTAATCTGCATGACAGCTGACTGTGTTGTTGATCCTGTTGTTTCTGACTCACAGGCGGCGCTCTTACGTTCCCGACCGTTAATTAAAATAATATAATACTTATAATATAATAATTCATAAATCTTAACTTAAAGAACTAATTTAACAGTGGGTAATAATAATAAAAATAATAACAATAAGTAATAATAATAATAATAAGAATAAAAATACTAATAATAAGAATTCATTTGCGAAAATTAAGAAAAGTATTTATAAAGTGGTGATCTTGTGTAGGTGAAAACGAGTTACGACTTTCACCGTTACAATCCTCTATGGAACGTATATAGTCGTATATGTGCACGCGGAATAGTTTTTGAGTTATTATTGAAAAACCAAAAAAATTTGACGATTTTTTAAAATTTTTAAAAGTTTGCTGCTTTATAACTTTTTTCGTACAGTCTTTGCGGAAACAAGCCATATCACTATCGATTCGTATAGTATCCTCTATCGATCGTGTATAGCGTTATATGTGCACGTGGAATAGTTTTTGAGTTATTAATGAAAAACCAAAAAAAATTGACGATTTTTTAATATTTAGTGCTATTTGTGCACGCGGAATGGGTATCGAGTTATTGATGGACAACTGAAATCATAAATGTTTAAAATAACTCCAAATAATTTAAGCTCCAGTGCTTTCGTTTTTTCACTAAAAAAAGTGACAACTGAAAAATCTGATTTTGTTTTCTACAGGCTTTTCAATTCATGTTTTTTTTTTAATGAACTATTTAAAATCTATTTTAAAAATGGTATATTTTTGTCATAATTTGTTTACTTCTTGTAATTGTAATACATGAAAACACGTTGTTGTACGTGTACCTTTTGTGCAACTCTGAAAGAAGTTTGCCAAAACAAAGAAAAAGTTTGTTAAAAAGTTTGTTATCTTCTCCTCGATTTTTTGAGTTATAATTGAAAACATAAAATCATAAATTTTTAATATTACCCGGAATATATTTAATTTAAAGCGTATTTGTGATGTCCTAATAAAAGTTACAACTGAAAAATCTGATTCTACGGTCCAATAGCTTTTCATCTTAATTTTTTAATTAAAAAGTAATTTGAATTAACTAGTTAAAATCAAATTTAAATATTATATATTCGTCCTTATTGCTGATGAAATAAAAATATTAACGATTTCTTTTAGTTATAAAAGTTTGCTGCTGTTTCGCAAAGTCTTTGCAGAAATAAGATATATTTTGGTCAATGTGTAATTTATTGCTTTACTGAGCATATATAGTCTTATACATTGGGAATAGTTTTCGAGTTATTTATGAAAAAGTGAAACATTTTTACGGCTTGTTTTAAATTTTAAAAGCATGCTGCTTTATAACTTGTCTTTCTAGAAATAAACGATATCACGATCCATTCATATTTTTTTCTATATCGATTGTATACAATGGTGCCCCTGTAGGCTAGTAGGTAGTTTACTAACTTGTCAGTCTGGTGGTTGTGGGTTTGATTACCATGAATGCCTTAAAAATTGACTGTCGGTGGGGCTGCTCAGTGATAAAGGCATGGTCACTGTGCTGTCTTAAACGACAGTTAATTTCCGACTATCTTTCTACTTTCACCACCTGTTTCACGCGAATTATTGTAGGGTTATTAATGCGAAACCAAAATAATGAATTTTCATAATAACTCCAAAATCTTTTTTTTTGTTTTTTTTTTTTTGTCATTTTTTTATTTACAATCTATTTTTACAATAATGAGTAAATTTGATCAAATACAATATGAAAAAAAAGAGAAACATAACATATGCTATAAGCTTCAGCAAGCTTAATAGCTTAAACAAATATTAAGTTCTAATATTGATTTGGATTAATTAAAAAAAAATATATAGGTATAAGTTTATTTTCTATAAGGTAAATCTAGTACATGAAATCTATTCAGTCTTCTTACTTCTTCTGTTTCATCTAAAAGAGCAATTGCTAAAATGTTGCTATGATTACTTAATCGATTCAAGTACGCATGACTAAATCTATTTATTTCATCTCTAATTAAAGGGATTTTGAGGTCTTTGTGAATTTGTTTATTCGTTACAAACCAGGGAGCATTGAATAACGTTCTTAGTGTCTTAGATTGGTATTTTTGTAAAATTTCCACATTTGAATTACTTGCAGTTCCCCAAAGTTGGATACCATATGTCCATACCGGCTTTAGTATTGCCTTGTAAACTCTTATCTTATTTTCTGGACTTAGCTCAGACTTAGCTCCAAGTAGCCAGTACAGTTTTTTCGTTTTTATGTTTAGTTGTTGTCTTTTAGATTTAATATGCTCTTTCCATGTTAACCTTTTGTCAAGGTGCATTCCTAAGTATTTTACTTTATCAGTTTTTGGTATTGCAGACCCATTCAAGAACACCGCTGGGCATTCTTTCCTTCTTAAGGTGAATGTTACATGAGAAGATTTATGTGAATTAATGGTTATTTTCCATTTTTGCAACCAATTTTCCAAGGCATCAAGTTGTGTTTGAATTAATAATGTAGCCTTGTACGGTGACTGATTCGAAGATAAAATAGCGGTGTCATCTGCATAAGTAGCCATAGTTTTATTTTCATTTACAGGTATGTCTGAGGTATAAACTGTGTATAAAAGAGGCCCAAGAACACTACCTTGCGGCACACCTGCACTGATGCTACATATGTTGGACCTTTCATCATTAATTTTTACATAGAAGGTTCTATCTTCTAAGTATGATCTCAAAAATAAATAAAACGGAGTTGGTAAAATGTTTTTAAGTTTAAACAGAAGTCCTTTATGCCATACTTTATCAAATGCCTGTTTGACATCTAAAAATACTGCAGAACAGAAATACTTTCTCTCTAAGAAGTCTGAGATAGCTTTCACTATGCGGTGGCACTGCTCTGGAGTTCCATGTTGATTGCGAAAGCCAAATTGGTGATCTGGTATAATATTTTGACTTTCCAGAATAGGTGTTAACCTAATTTTAAACAATCGTTCGAATATTTTGGAAAAAACTGGCAGAAGGCTAATAGGTCTGTAAGAAGTTAACTCGCTTTCTGGCTTACTGTGTTTTTGAACCATTATTATTTCAGCACATTTCCACTGAATCGGAAAATGTGATAGCCTGATTACGGCATTAAATAATAAGGTTAGGAACATAACACATTTTTTAGGCAGAGACCTTACAACGTTTGGTCCAATTTTATCATAACCTGGTGACTTTGAATTGTTGAGTTTACAAATTTCTCTCTTAACTTCAGCTGACGAGAAACTCTTGATGGGAAAGTCCATTGGACATGGTATATCCAAGAAGTTTAGAATTTGGCCTTCCTCAACTGTAAATGTTGATGAGCATGTTTGAAATGTATGCTCTAAATACTTTGAAAACGCTTCAGCTTTAGTTTTACTGGTTCTGCACCAGCTACCATTTTGATCTTTTATGGGGACGTTTCTGGATACTGGTTTTTTCAGATATTTTGTTGCTTTCCATAAATTATATTCACTATTAGTTGTAACCCCTAGACTTCTTAAGTAGTTCGACAGCTGTTCATTTTGAGTTTGCGCAATACGTCTTCTCAGGTGATTTGTAGCGTAATTGTAATTAGTTTTATCTAATGGGTGTCTGGTTTGCTGCCAAATTCTTCGAAGTCTTCTCTTGTTCCTTATTAGCTCTCTTATTTCCGCAGACATAGAAAATGCATTTCTTTGAGAATGTGTTTGAGGAGTAGACAAAAGAGCTGCTTCATGAATCAGGCTGTTAAAGTATTCCACACAATTTTCGAGCTCATCTGCTGATTTTATACGAGCGTTAATTCTCTCATCGAGCCAGCTTTTAAAGAAATGTATGTCAGTTTTGGGTGAAAGTATTTGTATGTTTTGCAAAACAGTCTGCAAAGTGGTATTGTAACAAGCAATTATAGGAGTATGGTCAGAGCTTAGGTCATCGTTGTCCTGAATATTTAAAAGTTGGCTCGGCAAGCCTGAGTATATAAAAAAGTCCAGCAGGTCAGGAATCTTATTTGGGTCACTGGGCCAGTATGTGGGTCTTCCAGTAGATAACGTATGATAATTGTTTTTTCGAATACTTTTATATAATTCCCTTCCTTTCGGATTTACAAGTCTTGAACCCCACCACGGATGCTTAGCATTAAAATCTCCGCCCACAATGAATGTTGGTCCTAACTATTTAAAAAAGTCGTCATAATCAGTATACGATAAACTATGCTTGGGTGGGAAGTACACTGAATAAATGCATATGCATATGTTATTACATTTTATTTTAATACCGCAAGCTTGAACTGATGGTTTTATAATTGAAGCTAGAATTTCATACTTTATATTTGATCGTACTAAAATTGCAGAACCAGCATGTGCTTTGCCGTCAGGATGATTCGCTTGCACTAGATCATAGTTCTTTATTCTAAAAAAGGTTTTAGTTGTAAAATGTGTTTCTGATATTAATAAAATGTCAATATAATTGGATTTAAGAAAAATTTCTATTTCCTTTGTATGATTAGAAGCACCGTTGGCGTTCCATGCTGCAAACCTTGGATTTATTTGCATAATTTAAGCAAAGCTTGTGTCATCATTTCAACCCTTTTTTTATCATTCTTTCTAAGCGATCCATGAATCGGTGCGGTACTTTTAACTGCATCGGAATATGACATTCCACTATTGCAAATGTTATAGTTTTTGTTTCCTTGAGCGCTACTCGCTTGTGGATCTATAAATGAATGTTGATGATTTGATGTGGTTTCCTTTAGCGACTCTTTTCTAGGACTAGCGGTTCTTCTTAGTTGGAGTTGTTGATAGATTTGGCATCCCTTATAATTTGCAGTATGATCTTTCAAACAATTTGCACATTTTGGGGGAACGTTACTATCCTTGGTACAATTTACTGTTTGATGATTTAGTCCACATTTAACACACCGAAAAGGCATCTGACAATATGACTTTGTGTGACCGAACTGTTGACAGCGGTGGCATTGTACTAAGTCTACAGTCTTTTTTGGAGGTTCAACTGAAATAATTGCATTATTTATGCTCTTCATATTGAAAATTTCCTTGTTGTTTTGATTTGGATCTAAATCAACAAAAAACATAGGAAGAGGCAGTTTTGTTACTCGACTTTTCACATTAACTATAGATCTGACCATATGCCCAGCAATTAACAACTTAGCTTTTATGTCAGGAATTGCTGTAGAATGATGAAGACCTTTAATAACTACACGATAGGAGCGTTCTTGTTTTAATTGGTAAGTATGAAAGCTAATAGCTTTCGTTTCCAAATACTTAATAATTTTCCTATAAGAATCGACTGTTTTTATCATTAGTCTTATTTGACTATCCCTCATAGATTTATAATTAAAATCACTATTAGATATTATACTACTTATATCTTTGACCATTTTAGTAATATTTGATACATTTGGTATATAAATTGGTGGTGGTTTTGGGGAATTGTCTATTTCTTCATTCTCATCATCTACAGTTTTATGATCAAGTAATTGAAATCGATTTTGATTTTGTTTTGATGTGCTTGGATCATCACAAGCATTGAATTTTTTATGTTGATGCATTTTCGGTGAGTTCAACAACCTTCGCTTACTGTTTGTTGTTGGTACTTTCTGCCAAATATTATCACTTTCGTCACTATCGTCTTCACTTAATGCAGGCATGTTGTTATTATTTGTTTACTTTTAAGCAAAACCAGTATATAGCTTTTCAAATAATTAAATTGTTTTTATTTTTACTTATTTTTTTTTAAATAAGTCTAATTTTCTGATTAGCTCGTGGCTGATCAGAACCAAGGATTAGCTGTTTTTTTTTGTTTTTAATTTTTTTATTTTCTTTATAAGTATATATATTTTTATTGTTTTAAGTAAACAAAGGGATTAACACTTAATCCCTTTACACAATATATTCAATTCTTATTTTGTCTCCACTATTTATTTTTAAGAAATATACACAATAACGTCTGTTAATGACCGCGATTGTTCAAAGACTGAAAAAAAAAATCTTTCATGAAAAATATGATTCAAAGGTCTACAGATTTTCAGTTAATATAAAAATAAAAACACAAAATTTAAATTACTTATTTAAAATAAATTTGAAAAATTATATATTGCTAATTGTTTACATTATTCTTCTAGTATATGGCATTTGCAATCGTTTTTCTTTTAAGAGCGCTCTTTTGTGCAACTCTGTTAATAAAGGTTGTCGTTTCTGAAAGGTTCTCCTGTATAACAGCACGGTCGATTGCTTCTTTAATAAAAATTTAAGAATGTGTTCAAAACTTTTTCTATGATATTTAAAAAAAGTAAAGTATAAACTATTTAAAAAAATAATTCAAAAGAATTTTTAACGGATCAAAAGTACAATTTTTTCGGCAGCTTCGGTTAAAAAAGATAATCGGCGGCTCGGTTTAGCCGACCATAAATCAGATTACCGCAGGTCTCAGTAAACAAATTAATTGTTTAAAGTGTAATGATAAAACGTAAAACAAGATTTGCAGATAAAGTGGTCTCACCTTTAGCCAAATATCCTTTTTATAATTTAAAAAAACATTACGTATGAAAGTATGTAAACTTTACAAAAAGTGTCAATATGATGGACAAATTTAGAGAAACATTCAGCGTTTCTTTGCACATGGGTTTTTATTATTGTTGCCTTTGGGATCATAGTGATACTTTGAAAATTTTTTTAGTCTACATTCTTAGTTATAATGTGTTATGTATTTTATAGGATAATTAGATAATGCTTATGTGTAGAGATTAGCAATACTAAGGTTATTATTTTTGTATAAACTTTTAACGACTATTTTTAAGAAAATGAACTTGAAATCCTATAATTAATACTGCCACGAAAGACGAAAAAATCAAGGTACTTATCACAGCAGAAAACTGAGGACAGTTATTTAGCAAAATAAATTTAGCTTTTGTGTTTATAGAAATTTGATTAAAAAATTTCGAAATTCGTTTTTGTAATGTTCTGTAATTAAAATTTGCATAAAAACGATAGAAATTAATGTACTTTTGGTTCTGATAACGCTGTTTGCTATTTTCAGCACATGTGCACACCAGAGAATGACGAAGGTATCACTTTTAGTACTTATTAAAGTATTTTAGGCCAAACATGTATAAATGAGTATTGATCAGCTCAAACAACATAGTCATCGATTACAAATTAAATAACTACATGTAAATAATAATAGGTATACATAAGTAGAAGTGGGATTGAGTGCTGGATGTACTCATGCTTTAAGTATTGATGAATGGAAATAAGTATGAGTATGTAAGTATTCAAGTATGCTTAGAGTATTCAATTATAGGGATATAGTAAATGTTGTCCTAAAATCGCGTGAACCGATTTTTTTTTCAAAATATTTTTTTTTATTTAATATTTTCTAGAAATCAATTCTATACCATACTTGTAAACAGTTTTGTATTAATTAAAATCAAAACTTGTATCAAAGTTAATACGTTTATAAAAATTTTTTAGATCATTTCATGTACATAAACTTACCGTACAAGTATGCATACAAGAATATTAGTTAAAAATAAGCGTTAAAACAAAAGATATTTAATTTATTATTTTTCTTTATAACACTAATATAGTTAAGATTAAAAATTAGTATTTATAATAATGTTTATTATTTAACAAAAAAAATTGCAACTCAAAAAGTATGCGTACATAAATAAACATTGCGAATTTCTTAACTGTACGATTGAATATTTTAATACGATGTTGGGTATCCCCGAAGCTTCAGAACTTCGTTTAAACGTTTAGGCATGGATGAAACTAGTTTTTTGTGTATTCAGAACTTATATTATTCCATTCGTGGACCAGCACATTTTTGAGCATTTCTTTTAATGATATTATATGGGTTCTAATTTTTCTCTCCAATAAATGCCATAAATGCTCAATGGGGTTCAAGGTTGGGGACTGAGGTTGGGTTTTCAGCTGAGTTTTTACATTGTATAATTGCCAAAGCCTTGTATTATGTGCGGTATGCTTAGGATCATTATCCTATTGAAAGATATAATCGTCAGCAATACCTAATTTTTCCACACTTTCTGGAAGATTTCTTTTCAGAATTTGCAAATAGGCCAAATGATCCAATGTTGATGAAATAATCTCTCATTACCCCACCCCATTACCCCATTAACTAATACTCTTGTACGCATATTTATGCGGTCAAGTGTATATGCGAATTGATCTGTATCTAATTTGGAATATTCCAATGAAAAATCTAACAGGAAATATATAAAATCAAACTTAATCATTATTATTTTTAAAATTTAATTTTTAAAAATTTTTATTTTTTTTTTTGTTTTTTTTTTTTGGAATTATAACAAATAAGTTTACATAATTTTTTAATTGATTAATTCAGTTTAAAGAAAAATAACTAGGAAAAATTATATTAAAGTTAAATTTAGGACTATAATACAGTGTATTGAAAAAATGCTTATGCAATAAAAATGATCAAACTTAGCTATATATTAAAAGGCTGCACAAGTATATCTTCAATGAATAGCATGCTTCAGTGTACAATGAAGTGCTGTTCAAATTTTTTTCTGCACTCAACAGCAAATGAAAACACAAGCAAAAACAAGTATTGTACTTGGCAACAACATACCAAAAGTGCGTAAATTTTGTATTTACCAATCCTTTCACATGACCTATAGCTGATTTCTATTTTGGTGTTCAAGTGTTGTATCAGCAATTAGGTGTCCCTGTAGACTAGCAGGTAGTGTACTAGCTTGTAAGTATGGGGGATGTGGGTTCGATTCCCAACGAAGACCTTGGTTTTTTTTCACTACAAAAATAAAAATTGACTGTCGGTGGGGCTGCTCAGCGATAAAAGGCATAGTCCACTGGTCGCTGTGCTGTCTTTATATGCGGCAGTTAATTCCCGACTATCCTTCTACTTTCACCACCTGTTTCATCTATTCTTTATCCTTTTCATAAAAAATGTAGCAAAAAAATTGTATTAACTATTTCACTTATAACATGAATTACACGAACGACATGAATTATGCGGTTATTATGAATTTCACTGATAATTCGTTCATTTTTAAGTGAAAAGGTGGTTTTGTGATATGATTGTTTTGTTTATTTCTTTTATGCTAGTTATTTGGCGATCTATTTTATTTTTACAAGCTAAGTAAGTTATTTTATAAGTTAAATAAAATAAATATAATTTGTATTTCAAAAACTTAAAGGTAAATAAAATAGAATAGGGTTCGTTTTTAGTATTTTATTAGGTTAAAATCAATGTTTTAAAATATATTTTATGTGTATAGCAACAAAAATATTAGAAATGTATTTTCTTATTCAGAATTAAATTTTGTTTTTAATTCGTCGAATCCTAAATTAGAATGTAAAAACATTATTTTGTTACGGAGTCATCATCTGCTGTTATGTTAATTTTTCCGTAAATCAATTTTTTGCTGCTGAAAAACAGGTTGTAGATTTTTATGCAACTCCCATCAATGCAATATTTCAAAGTTATCATGGAACGGTGTTTTTATGTTCTGATACGTCGATATTTCAGTACTTATTTTGTCAATCGGATCGGTTATTGCGGCATAAAGTCAAAGTACAATGTACTACACAGTCATAAGAAATTGTAATATTTTCTTCTTGGATTTCTCCTTGCTGTTCGTGGTAGTAACTCATAATGCGCTTACATTCTTCTATTATAGCTTCTTTCTCTTCATTACTAAATTTAAATAATGTATTAAACGGTGGAAATAAAAATAAAGCTATTTTATGATAGATTGTTAGGTTTTCCAATGCTATCGATTCTAAATATTTTGTTAATTTTTCTTTGAAACTACTAATTATTTCTGTATCAAAAGTACTACAGGCAAAATGTATTGTAGGATATTTTTCTCCTTCTAATTTTTTTGATGCCTTTTCAAATTCTAATAATTTTAGTATATCTGATAATGTGTCAAAATTTATAGCACAAACTCTATTCAATTATTTTTTTTTTGGTGCAAATTTTGAGTTATCTCTGCCCAATTCGAGTAAATAATGTTCCATCCGGTAGGCACAAAGCTTTTCAAAATTGTACTTAAACTTGCATTGAGAACAGAAACTTTGAAATATTTGACTAGCACTTTATACGCGCGAGATAAAATAGCAACATCATTTGCTTCTTACATTGATTTTTTTAGAGTATTGTGCATCAAATGGTTAATACAATATAAAAAATAATTGCTATGGAAGACAGCAACCATATTAGAACCTCTGTCGGTCACAATAAAGGTATTATCTTTAAGCTTTAAGTCGAAATCCTGGGTTAATTTAAGTGATTTGCAGTTACTAACAGTCCATTCAGTGATGTCTGTTGTTAACAGATTTTTACATTCACTATCGAACATCAATTTTGCTAATGGTCTTATTTTCCGTAATCGTATTCGAATATTTAAAAGAAATACTAAGACAACAATAATTAATAAATTTTTTTTAAGCCATTGTCTTCTATTTTAGTATTTTTTTGTTGGGAAAATTATGTGCATGCATATACAGTTTATGAAATAAATGTTTTCAATGGGCCAGTTCACATTCGCACAACTTTAGTTCTTTCCAAAACACACTATACTAATTATTTTAGCACAAAATTCTATACGTATACACATCTTTGTGTGTATTAGTGTGTTTTATTCATTTCATGTTTGTTTTTCGTTCGGTATACACAGTATACGCATTACAAAATAAATATAGCTATCAGTGATGATGAAATGTTTGTTTCTAATTTTATTTTATGCAAAATTATTTTTATTCTTAATCGACCTTTTTTATTTTAATTAAATAAAAAAAAATTATTCAATTTGTTAATAATTTTTGTTATTAAAAATTAATTTTTCCTGAAGAATCTTTCCATAGGAAAGCGAAATATTGAAAAAATATGTATATCGTTAAAATTTAATTAAAAAGACGTTTAAAAGATTAACACATATTTAATTTTCTGTAAAATATAAAAATATTATAACAAAAACTTGAATTCAATAATAAAAAAGATAAAATAGTAAAAAAGATAAAAATAAATAGCATAAAATCTATTTATCTACTTTTGAATTCATATTCATATTTACACTACAATAGCCAACTGAAGACTAAAAATCGCTCTGCAAAAAAAACACACAAGACCTGTGTTTTCATAAATGCATGTGTATTAGTTTTGTTTTCGTTGGCTCAATGCTTTGGAATTTTACTTTCACTTAAGAATAACAATAACAAATACAGATATTTTTCTTGTCTTATATAATATTATTAAATGAAATAAAATATGTTTTAGACCCCTTTCAGACAGGCAAATTTTACTTTGACAAAGTTTTTTTAATTTTCTTTTAAACTTTCTTTGGTGTTCAAACACAAAAAGTTTTCTTTTACAAATTTGGTTTTAGTCAATGTAATCTGTAATGTAATCTGTGTATAAGTACAACTGTGTATAAGCGACGAAAGAAAAACAAAGCAACTTTGCGAGTATATCAAAGTCTGTACTCTCAATCATGCTTTCTCCCTCGCTCTCACATAAAATCAAAACTTTGCAAAGTAAAATTTGCCTGTCTGAAAGGGGTCTTACAATTTTATCAGTCTTAAATTATTATTATGTATTTCTTTTTCTATTCCATTTTAGTCTATTATAGTATTTGTTGGTAATTTTTGAAGCATATGCACGCTGGCAACACAGCAAGCCAAACGCATCTCTATTTTTCTCTTTTCTTAACTTCTCTTTTTCTATTTTTATGATTGAATTCATTACAATAAAATTTGTCAAAGAAGCAGGCGGTATTTTTTATTTTAAAAGAACTAACAAAGGTTATGGGCCCCGTGCCATGTTTTTGAAAAATAAAAAGAAATTAATTGGAGTTTTGCTTATGTTCGGAGACATAAAAATGAATTCAGTCGCTAGCCTGGAGCAGCTAAATGGTGAAAATTTTGCGATATGGTCAATACAGATAAAAAGTCTGTTGGTTAAATTTGATCTGTGGGATGCCGTCTAGAGTGCATGTCCGACAAATGCTAAGAAGCAAGCGGCATGGAATGTGGTAGACCAGAAGGCGCTCGCAATGATTAATTTAAGTGTGAGGCCTAGCCAGCTGATTCACATTAAGGATTGCACCACAGCAAAGAGTGCATGGGACTCCTTAAGTGGGCTCTATAAAGCAAATACGGCCTGTAGAAAAGTGTACCTCTTCAAAAAACTGGTGCGGTTCAGTATTAATCCTGGTGAGAAAATCTCTACATAAATTGGGGAATTTCGTGGGATCATTGATGATTTAAAATCTATTGGTATTGCGTTACATGAATATTTTGTTGCGGTGTTGTTGTTGTGTGCTTTGCCAGATGAAATGGAGGGTTTTGTTGTTGCTGTTGAAAGCAGAGACAACTTGCCTGGAGTAGAACAGTTAGTGTCGAAAGTTCTAGAGGAAGAACGACTCCAAGGAGAATGAGGTAATTTAAATGACAGAATTTTCGCAGTAAGTCCCAATTTACATTGGACGATTTTTGTTGTCCAAGAGAGAGAAGAAAGTTCCTCTCTTCCCCTATTCTCTTTACACACATTATTTACAACAACAAACTAAGAATTGCAGCGACAAAAATCGTCCAATGTAAATTGGGACTAACTGAAAAACAAAAACAAGAGAAAGCAAACAGAAGCAACAATAAGTTTAACAGAAAAAATATCCGCATTGATAGAGAGAGCAAACGTAGTAGTATTAAATGCTACAAGTGTGGACAAAAAGAGCGTATTCGCTCTCATTGCAAAGTTGATAGTGGTGAGTCTCTTGTGTCGCTGCTGTCTGCAGTGAAAACACATATTGAGTATAATAAGCAGTGGATTTTAGATAGCGGCGCGTCGTCGCACATGTGTAATAGCAAAAGTTTGTTTTCATTTTTGCACAAAGAAGAACAAAAAATTGTGTTGGTGTCTGGTAAGACTGCTTTTGCAGAAGGGTCAAAGTATATGGGCATAAAACTCATCAACGTGCTATATGTGCCCTGTCTTCACTCAAATTTTTTGTCTGTCAGCAAATTTATTGAAGCTGGTCATACCATATGTTTTGCAAGAAATATTGCGAATATCAGGAACAAAAACAATAAAAACATGATGTATGCAGTAAAAGAGAATGGGATATTTGTTGCTAAAGTAGACAACGTGACGTCGGCAGAATATGTGTATGGTGCAGTAGCAGAGAATGATTTTATTAAATGGCACTCTAGCTTTGGCCATTTGAACGCCAAAGATTTGAATACACTGTGCAACAAGAATATGGTAAGAGGTATAAAATTAAAAGTACCTAAAAATTTTGAGTGTGTTACTTGTGCTGTTGGAAAAATTACTGCAATACCATTTAACAATTATTCGCAAATGAATTCGAAAGCAGTGCTGGAGTTATTACATACAGATTTGTGTGGGCCTTTTAGAGTAAAGTCACATGGCAGTGCATTATATATGATGACATCTACTGATGATTTTTCCCGATATATATTCACATATTTTTTTAACAAAATTCAGATACATTTGATGTTTTCATAGAGTTTGTGACAATGGCTGAGAAACAGAGTGGCGCCAAACTATTGAAATTAAAGAGCGATAATGGTAAAGAATATGTAAATGTAAAATTTAAGGACTATTTTCAGAAAAATGGAGTAATGCATCAGACAACAGTTAGCCACACACCACAGCAGAATGGCATAGCTGACAGGATAAACAGGACTCTTGTCGAGATGGCTCATTGTATGCTATATGAGTCTGCTCTGCCTCAAAATTTATAGGCAGAAGCCATTAACACGTCTACTTACATTAGAAATAGGAGTCCAACCAAAGTTCTTGGCGAGATGACACCATATGAGAAATGGTACAACAAGAAACCCTCAGTTGCACATTTTAGAAGATTTGGGTGTAATGCTGTGGTATTGCAGAAAAATAATAAAGTTGGCAAAATAATGCCGAAGGGAGTTAAAATGAAAGTGGTTGGCTATGAATCCATGACGAAAGGATATCGCTTGTATAATTCAACAAAGCGTGAAATAGTAAAGGCTAGAGGCGTTATTTTTTTTTGAAAATTCTTTTGAGAAATTACAAAATAAAGAATGTGGTGACGAAGAGTTTTGTTTTAACGTAATTAGATCGACAAATGAAACAAGTAATATAATCAAAACTGATGAAACTAATTCACTGAATGAATCTGTTGAAACGGCCAGTGAGGACGAAGCTCCGACTGCAGATATAAAAGAAGAATTGAAAAAAGCAGAAATGGCGAAAAGGGGTCTTGGAAGGCCTAGGCTTATATTAACGGGGCAACCAGGACGTCCGAAAAAGCAATATGTAGCCGTGGCCGAAATGCTGAATTCGATTGTAGAAAATCCGTCAACCTTAAAGGACGCAATGAATTCTAATGAAGCTTCTGGATGGAAAGGTGCCATGGAACGTGAGTATAACTCTTTAATTAAAATTAAAACTTCGATACTCGTTGACAGACCCAAATCACGAAACATCATCGGCTTAAAATGGGTATTTGCAATTAAACGCAAACCAGATGGCACTATAGAAAAATATAAAGCTAGGTTGGTGGCTCAAGGTAATTCCCAGAAAAACAATGTGGATTACAGGAAAACATTTGGGCCTGTGGTTCGCCACTCTACCCCATAAGAATTTTATTGGCACTCGCGGTTCAGTACAAATTATTACTAAGACATGTGGACATTGTGTCTGCATATTTAAATGCCAATCTTGAGGATGAAGTTTTTATGGAGAAACCGCCGATGTTTTAAGATCCTATACATTCTAACAAATTAATCAAAGATTTATATGGGTTGCGCCAAGCCGAAAGGGAGCGGAATAGAGGGGTGTCACTAATTCTTTCGGAGATGGGTTTCCAACGATGTCTAACAGACAATTGTATATATTTTAGAAGAAATGGCGATTGTATCAGTATTATAGCATTGTATGTAGTGTATATGCGAATTGATCTGTATCTAATTTGGAATATTCCAATGAAAAATCTAAAAGGAAATATATAAAATCAAACTTAATCATTATTATTTTTAAAATTTAATTTTTAAAAATTTTTATTTTTTTTTTTGTTTTTTTTTTTTGGAATTATAACAAATAAGTTTACATAATTTTTTAATTGATTAATTCAGTTTAAAGAAAAATAACTAGGAAAAATTATATTAAAGTTAAATTTAGGACTATAATACAGTGTATTGAAAAAATGCTTATGCAATAAAAATGATCAAACTTAGCTATATATTAAAAGGCTGCACAAGTATATCTTCAATGAATAGCATGCTTCAGTGTACAATGAAGTGCTGTTCAAATTTTTTTCTGCACTCAACAGCAAATGAAAACACAAGCAAAAACAAGTATTGTACTTGGCAACAACATACCAAAAGTGCGTAAATTTTGTATTTACCAATCCTTTCACATGACCTATAGCTGATTTCTATTTTGGTGTTCAAGTGTTGTATCAGCAATTAGGTGTCCCTGTAGACTAGCAGGTAGTGTACTAGCTTGTAAGTATGGGGGATGTGGGTTCGATTCCCAACGAAGACCTTGGTTTTTTTTCACTACAAAAATAAAAATTGACTGTCGGTGGGGCTGCTCAGCGATAAAAGGCATAGTCCACTGGTCGCTGTGCTGTCTTTATATGCGGCAGTTAATTCCCGACTATCCTTCTACTTTCACCACCTGTTTCATCTATTCTTTATCCTTTTCATAAAAAATGTAGCAAAAAAATTGTATTAACTATTTCACTTATAACATGAATTACACGAACGACATGAATTATGCGGTTATTATGAATTTCACTGATAATTCGTTCATTTTTAAGTGAAAAGGTGGTTTTGTGATATGATTGTTTTGTTTATTTCTTTTATGCTAGTTATTTGGCGATCTATTTTATTTTTACAAGCTAAGTAAGTTATTTTATAAGTTAAATAAAATAAATATAATTTGTATTTCAAAAACTTAAAGGTAAATAAAATAGAATAGGGTTCGTTTTTAGTATTTTATTAGGTTAAAATCAATGTTTTAAAATATATTTTATGTGTATAGCAACAAAAATATTAGAAATGTATTTTCTTATTCAGAATTAAATTTTGTTTTTAATTCGTCGAATCCTAAATTAGAATGTAAAAACATTATTTTGTTACGGAGTCATCATCTGCTGTTATGTTAATTTTTCCGTAAATCAATTTTTTGCTGCTGAAAAACAGGTTGTAGATTTTTATGCAACTCCCATCAATGCAATATTTCAAAGTTATCATGGAACGGTGTTTTTATGTTCTGATACGTCGATATTTCAGTACTTATTTTGTCAATCGGATCGGTTATTGCGGCATAAAGTCAAAGTACAATGTACTACACAGTCATAAGAAATTGTAATATTTTCTTCTTGGATTTCTCCTTGCTGTTCGTGGTAGTAACTCATAATGCGCTTACATTCTTCTATTATAGCTTCTTTCTCTTCATTACTAAATTTAAATAATGTATTAAACGGTGGAAATAAAAATAAAGCTATTTTATGATAGATTGTTAGGTTTTCCAATGCTATCGATTCTAAATATTTTGTTAATTTTTCTTTGAAACTACTAATTATTTCTGTATCAAAAGTACTACAGGCAAAATGTATTGTAGGATATTTTTCTCCTTCTAATTTTTTTGATGCCTTTTCAAATTCTAATAATTTTAGTATATCTGATAATGTGTCAAAATTTATAGCACAAACTCTATTCAATTATTTTTTTTTTGGTGCAAATTTTGAGTTATCTCTGCCCAATTCGAGTAAATAATGTTCCATCCGGTAGGCACAAAGCTTTTCAAAATTGTACTTAAACTTGCATTGAGAACAGAAACTTTGAAATATTTGACTAGCACTTTATACGCGCGAGATAAAATAGCAACATCATTTGCTTCTTACATTGATTTTTTTAGAGTATTGTGCATCAAATGGTTAATACAATATAAAAAATAATTGCTATGGAAGACAGCAACCATATTAGAACCTCTGTCGGTCACAATAAAGGTATTATCTTTAAGCTTTAAGTCGAAATCCTGGGTTAATTTAAGTGATTTGCAGTTACTAACAGTCCATTCAGTGATGTCTGTTGTTAACAGATTTTTACATTCACTATCGAACATCAATTTTGCTAATGGTCTTATTTTCCGTAATCGTATTCGAATATTTAAAAGAAATACTAAGACAACAATAATTAATAAATTTTTTTTAAGCCATTGTCTTCTATTTTAGTATTTTTTTGTTGGGAAAATTATGTGCATGCATATACAGTTTATGAAATAAATGTTTTCAATGGGCCAGTTCACATTCGCACAACTTTAGTTCTTTCCAAAACACACTATACTAATTATTTTAGCACAAAATTCTATACGTATACACATCTTTGTGTGTATTAGTGTGTTTTATTCATTTCATGTTTGTTTTTCGTTCGGTATACACAGTATACGCATTACAAAATAAATATAGCTATCAGTGATGATGAAATGTTTGTTTCTAATTTTATTTTATGCAAAATTATTTTTATTCTTAATCGACCTTTTTTATTTTAATTAAATAAAAAAAAATTATTCAATTTGTTAATAATTTTTGTTATTAAAAATTAATTTTTCCTGAAGAATCTTTCCATAGGAAAGCGAAATATTGAAAAAATATGTATATCGTTAAAATTTAATTAAAAAGACGTTTAAAAGATTAACACATATTTAATTTTCTGTAAAATATAAAAATATTATAACAAAAACTTGAATTCAATAATAAAAAAGATAAAATAGTAAAAAAGATAAAAATAAATAGCATAAAATCTATTTATCTACTTTTGAATTCATATTCATATTTACACTACAATAGCCAACTGAAGACTAAAAATCGCTCTGCAAAAAAAACACACAAGACCTGTGTTTTCATAAATGCATGTGTATTAGTTTTGTTTTCGTTGGCTCAATGCTTTGGAATTTTACTTTCACTTAAGAATAACAATAACAAATACAGATATTTTTCTTGTCTTATATAATATTATTAAATGAAATAAAATATGTTTTAGACCCCTTTCAGACAGGCAAATTTTACTTTGACAAAGTTTTTTTAATTTTCTTTTAAACTTTCTTTGGTGTTCAAACACAAAAAGTTTTCTTTTACAAATTTGGTTTTAGTCAATGTAATCTGTAATGTAATCTGTGTATAAGTACAACTGTGTATAAGCGACGAAAGAAAAACAAAGCAACTTTGCGAGTATATCAAAGTCTGTACTCTCAATCATGCTTTCTCCCTCGCTCTCACATAAAATCAAAACTTTGCAAAGTAAAATTTGCCTGTCTGAAAGGGGTCTTACAATTTTATCAGTCTTAAATTATTATTATGTATTTCTTTTTCTATTCCATTTTAGTCTATTATAGTATTTGTTGGTAATTTTTGAAGCATATGCACGCTGGCAACACAGCAAGCCAAACGCATCTCTATTTTTCTCTTTTCTTAACTTCTCTTTTTCTATTTTTATGACTGAATTCATTACAATAAAATTTGTCAAAGAAGCAGGCGGTATTTTTTATTTTAAAAGAACTAACAAAGGTTATGGGCCCCGTGCCATGTTTTTGAAAAATAAAAAGAAATTAATTGGAGTTTTGCTTATGTTCGGAGACATAAAAATGAATTCAGTCGCTAGCCTGGAGCAGCTAAATGGTGAAAATTTTGCGATATGGTCAATACAGATAAAAAGTCTGTTGGTTAAATTTGATCTGTGGGATGCCGTCTAGAGTGCATGTCCGACAAAGGCTAAGAAGCAAGCGGCATGGAATGTGGTAGACCAGAAGGCGCTCGCAATGATTAATTTAAGTGTGAGGCCTAGCCAGCTGATTCACATTAAGGATTGCACCACAGCAAAGAGTGCATGGGACTCCTTAAGTGGGCTCTATAAAGCAAATACGGCCTGTAGAAAAGTGTACCTCTTCAAAAAACTGGTGCGGTTCAGTATTAATCCTGGTGAGAAAATCTCTACACAAATTGGGGAATTTCGTGGGATCATTGATGATTTAAAATCTATTGGTATTGCGTTACATGAATATTTTGTTGCGGTGTTGTTGTTGTGTGCTTTGCCAGATGAAATGGAGGGTTTTGTTGTTGCTGTTGAAAGCAGAGACAACTTGCCTGGAGTAGAACAGTTAGTGTCGAAAGTTCTAGAGGAAGAACGACTCCAAGGAGAATGAGGTAATTTAAATGACAGAATTTTCGCAGTAAGTCCCAATTTACATTGGACGATTTTTGTTGTCCAAGAGAGAGAAGAAAGTTCCTCTCTTCCCCTATTCTCTTTACACACATTATTTACAACAACAAACTAAGAATTGCAGCGACAAAAATCGTCCAATGTAAATTGGGACTAACTGAAAAACAAAAACAAGAGAAAGCAAACAGAAGCAACAATAAGTTTAACAGAAAAAATATCCGCATTGATAGAGAGAGCAAACGTAGTAGTATTAAATGCTACAAGTGTGGACAAAAAGAGCGTATTCGCTCTCATTGCAAAGTTGATAGTGGTGAGTCTCTTGTGTCGCTGCTGTCTGCAGTGAAAACACATATTGAGTATAATAAGCAGTGGATTTTAGATAGCGGCGCGTCGTCGCACATGTGTAATAGCAAAAGTTTGTTTTCATTTTTGCACAAAGAAGAACAAAAAATTGTGTTGGTGTCTGGTAAGACTGCTTTTGCAGAAGGGTCAAAGTATATGGGCATAAAACTCATCAACGTGCTATATGTGCCCTGTCTTCACTCAAATTTTTTGTCTGTCAGCAAATTTATTGAAGCTGGTCATACCATATGTTTTGCAAGAAATATTGCGAATATCAGGAACAAAAACAATAAAAACATGATGTATGCAGTAAAAGAGAATGGGATATTTGTTGCTAAAGTAGACAACGTGACGTCGGCAGAATATGTGTATGGTGCAGTAGCAGAGAATGATTTTATTAAATGGCACTCTAGCTTTGGCCATTTGAACGCCAAAGATTTGAATACACTGTGCAACAAGAATATGGTAAGAGGTATAAAATTAAAAGTACCTAAAAATTTTGAGTGTGTTACTTGTGCTGTTGGAAAAATTACTGCAATACCATTTAACAATTATTCGCAAATGAATTCGAAAGCAGTGCTGGAGTTATTACATACAGATTTGTGTGGGCCTTTTAGAGTAAAGTCACATGGCAGTGCATTATATATGATGACATCTACTGATGATTTTTCCCGATATATATTCACATATTTTTTTAACAAAATTCAGATACATTTGATGTTTTCATAGAGTTTGTGACAATGGCTGAGAAACAGAGTGGCGCCAAACTATTGAAATTAAAGAGCGATAATGGTAAAGAATATGTAAATGTAAAATTTAAGGACTATTTTCAGAAAAATGGAGTAATGCATCAGACAACAGTTAGCCACACACCACAGCAGAATGGCATAGCTGACAGGATAAACAGGACTCTTGTCGAGATGGCTCATTGTATGCTATATGAGTCTGCTCTGCCTCAAAATTTATAGGCAGAAGCCATTAACACGTCTACTTACATTAGAAATAGGAGTCCAACCAAAGTTCTTGGCGAGATGACACCATATGAGAAATGGTACAACAAGAAACCCTCAGTTGCACATTTTAGAAGATTTGGGTGTAATGCTGTGGTATTGCAGAAAAATAATAAAGTTGGCAAAATAATGCCGAAGGGAGTTAAAATGAAAGTGGTTGGCTATGAATCCATGACGAAAGGATATCGCTTGTATAATTCAACAAAGCGTGAAATAGTAAAGGCTAGAGGCGTTATTTTTTTTTGAAAATTCTTTTGAGAAATTACAAAATAAAGAATGTGGTGACGAAGAGTTTTGTTTTAACGTAATTAGATCGACAAATGAAACAAGTAATATAATCAAAACTGATGAAACTAATTCACTGAATGAATCTGTTGAAACGGCCAGTGAGGACGAAGCTCCGACTGCAGATATAAAAGAAGAATTGAAAAAAGCAGAAATGGCGAAAAGGGGTCTTGGAAGGCCTAGGCTTATATTAACGGGGCAACCAGGACGTCCGAAAAAGCAATATGTAGCCGTGGCCGAAATGCTGAATTCGATTGTAGAAAATCCGTCAACCTTAAAGGACGCAATGAATTCTAATGAAGCTTCTGGATGGAAAGGTGCCATGGAACGTGAGTATAACTCTTTAATTAAAATTAAAACTTCGATACTCGTTGACAGACCCAAATCACGAAACATCATCGGCTTAAAATGGGTATTTGCAATTAAACGCAAACCAGATGGCACTATAGAAAAATATAAAGCTAGGTTGGTGGCTCAAGGTAATTCCCAGAAAAACAATGTGGATTACAGGAAAACATTTGGGCCTGTGGTTCGCCACTCTACCCCATAAGAATTTTATTGGCACTCGCGGTTCAGTACAAATTATTACTAAGACATGTGGACATTGTGTCTGCATATTTAAATGCCAATCTTGAGGATGAAGTTTTTATGGAGAAACCGCCGATGTTTTAAGATCCTATACATTCTAACAAATTAATCAAAGATTTATATGGGTTGCGCCAAGCCGAAAGGGAGCGGAATAGAGGGGTGTCACTAATTCTTTCGGAGATGGGTTTCCAACGATGTCTAACAGACAATTGTATATATTTTAGAAGAAATGGCGATTGTATCAGTATTATAGCATTGTATGTAGACGACCTGATGATAGCGTCTTCAACTGAAGTCGATATGAATCAGATCATCACTCAACTTAATCATGTTGAAGCCAAGGATCGCGGATCAATTTCTTTTTATTTGGGCTTGGAAATAGAACGAGAAGGCGATAGAGGTCCCATAAAAATACACCAAAGGCAGTACACTTCCGAGTTACTTAAGACATGGGGAATGGTGAACTCAAAACCCGTGTCAACACCCTGGCCGAGTGGAGCAGTCCTAAAACGGTGTGAAGATATTAAGTGTCAAGTTGATCCACGTAAGTACCAACGCTTGATTGGTGGATTGATGTATCTAGCGGTAATATCTAGGCCGGCCATGTAGCGAAACGATAAGCTTTCCCAATTTAACTCTCATCCTCATGATGAGCATATGCGGGTAGCAAAGCATGTATTAAAATATCTTCTTAAACATCCAGATAATGGAATATCCTTTACGGAAGACAAGCCCAATTTTTCTTGTTATACAGATGCTGATTGGGGTTGTGATATGTGTGACCGAAAATCATATTCGGGCTTTGTAATGTTTCTGACATGCGGTGCGGTTTCTAAGCTCAATGGAGACGGAGTATGTGGCTCTCTGCCAAGGAAGTAAAGAAGTTGTTTTTGCGAGAAGCCTTATTGGTGAAATCAGTTTTGATGAACTAGTCAGGCAGCCCACAATCGTTTTTTGTGATAACCAGGCTGCAAACTTTATGGTTAAAAATCCAGCTACCCATAAACGCAGCAAACATATTGGCATAAGATTCCATTATGTGAGGGATAGATTCAACGACGGGTCAATTGTTGTCGAATATATACCATCCGAAGATAATGCTGCAGATATTTTTACCAAAGTATTAACAAAAGAAAAACATGCCCGGGCATGTGAACTTTTAAAAATGAAGGAACGAGTTTGAATTTTTGAAATATATTTTTTATTGTTTTGTATCGTGAATGCATTTGAGTTGAGCTGGAGTATGTTGGTAATTTTTGAAGTGTATGCATGCTGGCAACCCAAACGCATCTATGTTTTTCTCTTTTCTTAACTTCTCTTTTTCTTTTTTATGATTGAATTCGTTCCAATAAAATTTGTCAAAGAAGCAGGCGGTTTTTTTTTTTTTTTAAAGAACTAACAGTATTAACATTATTTTTTTTATAACTCTATATGGTCCCTTGAATGCACTGGTATTTTTTTTATTTTCTACTTTTAATAAAACTAAATATCCTACGTTTGAATTCATTTTGTTTGTATATTCATTGTTATCTATTTTCTTAATTTTTGTTTTAATTGTCACCTCTTTTGCTTTATTTAATGCAAATTTTAATTTGACCCATAATTCCTGTACGTAGTCGTCATAATTATAAAATGTTCGTCTTTCAGACATAGTGCCAGATGGCAGTGTAGGCAATTTACCATAAACTAATTCAAATGGTGAGTAGCTCGTGTCTATGTGGCGTGCCCTATTATAGGCGAAAGTGAAGTATGGAATCCATTTGTCCCATTCATAATCATTTGCGGTTGTTAGCAAGAACTCATTAAGTATTCTATGATTTATTTTGATTGAATCAAGTGCTTCAAGTGCTTGACTTGGAGGACGCATATAAAATTGAAAAGAAAACAACTACATATGAAAATTAAAAAAAAATGTATTGGCTTCTTGGGCCTAAATCCTATCTAAGTCTAAATAACAAAATATAATTATATAAAACTGTTTTAAAACCTGTTCGCGCCTCCGGTATACAATTGTGGGGAATAACTTCTTATTCCACTCTCGATATTCTACAGAAATATCAATCTAAAACTTATAATTAACGCACCATGGTTTGTAAAAAACAATATAATTCACAACGTCCTTGATGTTTCTAAAGTTAAAGTTGAAATAAAAAAATTAGCGCAAACTAAGTAATAGACTAAGTAACCAGCACAATATTCTTGCCATAACTCTCTTAGACGAAAGTGATGAGGTAAGACGATTAAAAAGACTACATATTTTGATTAATATTTTTGTAATGTAAATAGATTGCAAATAAATAAATGTAAAAAAAGGAATGTCATGGTTTCTATGTATTCGTTTTAATTCAGTTCAAATGACTGAATTAAAGTAAATAACAGGAGTAATATTTTTAAAATAAAAAAATCTCATTTGAACCTTATTTCTTCTATTTTACCTTTTAAAATTTTGAACAGCTGTGCGAATTAATATTGTTAGTGTATCCCATTTAAGAAACGTTTTGTCTTTTATTGTATTATTAATTATAACACAGTATTTTAGAGTTTTAAATTAATTGATTTACGTATTCGCATAAAATAAAAGATTGTATGTAATTATTTTGCAATAAAAGAACTCTAAAAAAAACAGTTATAAAAGGAATAAACGGAACAACTGGTTCAGAAGTGAGATTGCAAAATTGTAAAATGGTAGGATCGCCAGGTATAATGTTATACCAAATATTTAAATTAAACTACCAAAGATATTCCACAGTTTTGTATTCCTAGAGCTCCTTTTGGTTAGAGCTCAATAGGTCTTTATTAATATTGATTGCAATTGATCAATTCTTCAATGGTAATTCATTTTATTTCTTACTTTCTACGGCTTATATATTAACAATGAAAATAAGTGTAAACTTCTCATTCATAAAAATATATACAAAAAAAATTAAAAGTAGGTTAAAAATGAAGCACACCTTTTAGCGTTTACGTAAAATAAAGTAACAACAATAAATTATGCTGATGTTCAATAAATTGTTAACCCAAATAATTTGGTAATTAAACACCTTGTAATCAAGACTGTTTGTTACTCTACTTATGCATTAAACTGAACGGCTGGTTACACTACAAAATAAATGATTTAAAATTAATTTCTAACAAAGTTAGACGAACTAAAATATAGCAACTCAAAAAGAAGGTGGAGAATTTGGAGCTTCCGACAACGAGCAGATGTGCAACAAATGTTAGCCAATTAATTTAAGCGGGGTTTTGACATTGGAAAAACGATATTGAAGTATGTACCTCAGCAGCAAACAAAACAATAGACTTAATTTCAATACTTGACGCGATGCAAGAAACTCTAGAGCCACAAACGCAAAATTTCTAGATGCAATTCGAGAAAGTTCTACAGTCAATGATGCCACAAATACTGGAGCAATTAAGAAAGAGCGAACAGTGCTAAAATGTAATGTGCTTTGCCGGAGACAAAGATAGCATAGTTCGTGGTCCAAAATGAAAGTGATTCAACTGGAACGGCTGGCCAAATATGGACGAGGTGATCTTGAGTTTCCACGGGACGAAAAGCTTAAGTGGCCGGCAGTGTTATGAAGATGCTTTGTTTAAGTTAAATAAAGATAATTATCACTAAGTAATTTATTCATCGGAATCATTTTCAATCTAAGCAATTTTATTATTCGTGCTTGATTCCTTTAAATAAATATTTCATGATATTCTCACGAAATATTTATTACAAAAATTTTTATTAAAAAATAAACATTTTATGATATTTTCATAAAACATTTATTCCAATAAAAATAAAAAATATTTGAAATGTATTACTGCGGGGGAGAGCATATCCATATTGCAATTTCACTATTGCTCACATAGCTCATCAGTGAATTTTACCCCAATATTGTATAGAAAAACCTAAAAGTCTTATATCCAAAGCCAAACTGATTCCATTAGAATTTTTTCATAAAATCAACATAGCATAGACCGCAAGACTCAAAAACACTTCTATACAAACACAGCAAAACATTTCAAAACAACAAAAAACATTGTTAATTTTCAATCCACAAGTAAAAAAAGTCTGAAAAACGTTATGGTTTCGATATACCTTCCTCGCAGTAATACATACTATAAATGGTAAACATATTATAAGGATATTTATGTTTAAAGGAATCAAACACAATCAGTACAATTGTTCAGAAGTTTTCAAAAAATTAATTAAGACGGTTGTTTCGCTGCCCCTCTTTCCTTTGTAGCAGATCATTTTGCATATTATCACAATGTACTAGATAATTTTTTTATCTTGTTATACCGGTTACATTTCGTATAGTACAAAAAGTTAATTAAGTAAGGCAGAAGCTACTCACCTTCTATTTTGATTGTTGCGTATTACAAAAAAATTGTAATTTGTTAGCTTAACGCCATCATTGCGGTGTTTATACTTCTTTAATATATAAAATATAATTTAAAAGCAAGAAATTTGGAGCCTTACAATTTCAAAATGGATTTTATTATACTGTTATTTAATAGAGTTCTAACAATTTCTAAATAATAAGTATATGTTATATTATTAGTAGTATTTATAACTATTTGTTGCAAAATTCTTATAAAATAAGGCAACATAAATAAAAATTAATTTAAAAAGGCTTTGGCCGAAAATATGCTTGTTGGTGCAGTGTGTCTCAAAACAAGTTTTTCCTTTTATAAATAAATTACGGTAAACCAAAAAGATTTTCTTTTATTATGCTTAATATTATGTATGATTTATTCATACTATAAACATACGCATATCTTTTTCAACTTTGAATAAATTTTAACTATTTTGGTATAATTTATTTTTTGCTTATAAATTTAGTATTTATTAAAAAAAATGTAGTTTTTTTCAAAATTTATTCAGTTGAAAATTCAAATGTTTTTAAGTTCTCATATCAGCTATAATACATTTTTATTCACATGATCAATTTATCGCAAATAAAAATTTTAGAAACCACAGAGTGAGCAATTTACTTAGAGGGCAATAAAGGAAATAAAAACCACATAGAAAACCATGTAACTTACAAAGGGATTAGGAAAAAATTAGTATAACATGAATATCAATAAACACAGATTTCTAATTTTTTATTTGCATTTTCAATTTATTTTATTAATGGCAACAGGTTACGGAACTACAAGTTATAATAATCTGCTATGGTTTTATTAACATCTTTAGTATTACGTATGATTCCAATGGCAATATTCTTTGTATTATATGTAACAACTTAATAAAATCTTCCGATATCTGGAAGGTTCATGTCAACTCTAAGGTGCATAAATTTAATTTTGAAGAAGCAAAAAAGGTTAAAAATAAAGCTTTAGAAAATTCCGTGAAAAAACAAAGATTTCAGGTAAAAGAATCGCAAACACTTATAAACGTACAAAGATTATTCAAAAAAAATCTTTCAGGTTGAAATAAATGTAACCAAGAAACTAACACCCAATCTGGATAGTACTGCTTCAGCTTTGCAAGAGTCTTCTCTGTTTATGCCTGGAATTTTCTTTGACGATCCTACTACTGATGCGAAAATCCGTAATGTGGATTATAAGGATGTCCAAAATAATGAATGGGTCAGATTTCAGCGTGAAATGAAAGAGGAGTTGTTGTCATCCAATAAAATTGCCATTGGTGAGCAAACAAATTCAGCACTTGATAGAGAAATTACAGAAATTAACGAACAAATTCATCAGTGGTCTAAAGTAATCGATTTGGAAGATAAATTACAAAATATGGTTAAGAAAGAAAACAAATATCGACAGTTCATTGAAATGGAGGAAAATATATCAGATGATGAAGTAAATGATTACCAAGATTGGAGATCGAAGAAATTCGCTTAAAACACTAAGTTATCACGTTCCAATTGCAAGTTGCTATTTTGTTCAATTATTTTTTCTGCGCTCAAGTAAATTAATAAAACTCAATTTTTAAGATAATATTTTGTAATTCAGTGCATTTGGGTATGCTCTTTAACTTAATTTTACCGGTAATTTGCTTTAATAAAGTTAAAATTCGTAAAACAACTGAAAACAAAAACAACGGATTTTTGATGTATTTCATAATATTGGGTTTAATTATAAATTATGTTAAACCTGATTCGAACATAAATCTTGGTTGTTTTTCTAATACTAAAAAAAGAAATTTGCGTATCAGTTTTACAAGACTTCTCCAGAGTATGCAGATGCTTAAACTAATGAACGGTAACTATTTCAGCGAAAACTGAAAAAATAGTGTTACGTTTTAATGTTCTTGTTGGGTTACTTTATTGCAAAATAAGCACGCTTATTATTATTTCTTTACTTAGCTCTGTATAATTAACATATTAATAACACTTGCAATTTTTTTAATGAACCAGCAAAAGGCTTATATTTTAGTACTATATTCTAGAAAGTAAACTAGTACATTCGGGTATGACTTTACGTTGACCTTCGTCACACTTCGTTTGTGAACAAATCGGTTTCGGATATTTGCTATCTTCAGTATTCTTTTCATACTAGTTGCATTTTATTGTCAGCTAGTTCGTCTTGTTCGTGTTATTTTTATTGCCTTCGTCACTTTCTCTCTTTTTGTCTGTATCTCTCTCTCCTTTTTAGTTTGTTTTTACCTTATTTGCCTCTTTTCCTCTGCATGCCTCTCCTCCCTTTTCATTCGTTTGTCTTCCTACCTAAATCCTTTCACGACCATGCTTGTTACTCGTTTGTGTTTATATATGAATCTATTGGGTTTTTTTGCTATGACGTAATAATCTGTAATTGTACGTTTATGAGTTTTTTTATTGATTTGGACTTGTGCACCTGCGTAACGTGTTTGTATTAGTGTAATGTTTGTTTTCTTGTAAAAATGTTTTAATGGTTCAAATATTGTGTCTGAAGCAGTGTTTATTTGTTCATTTAATATTCGTCCGTCATATGTTTGAATATATGTTTTGCAAAATTTAATTCTGGAGTTGGTTTTGGTTCTCGTAGTTATTTGCTGTAGTCTCTAACATGTAAATCTGATCTTAATTTTTTGTCCTGTTTCTCCGATATAACTATATTGGCATGTACAAGTTAATTTGTACACTCCTTGTTTGTCTAGTATATTTGTCTCAGTTGTTTTATTCTGCGTAGGTTGTTTCTTGTTCTGAATGCCGTATAGATGTTGTGTTTTCTAAAGAATTTTACTAGTTTGTATGCTGATTTTTCCATATATGTTAATGTAGCCCAGCTTTTCTTTTCATTCTCCTGTTCTTTGTTCGTCCTAATTTGTTTTTTTGATGTTGTCTACCAGGTACTCTTTGTATCCGTTGTTTTTAGCTATGGTGTATATTGCAACTAGTATAAAGGGAACACTGAAGATTGGAAATAGCCGAATCCGGCTTGTTCACAAAACAAATTTGACGAGGGTCGACGTAAAATCATACACGAATAAATTACACCCTGTCGGAAAATATACGCACATATCAAAAAATACCTGTCAGGCCTACAATTTAGACACAATTGACCTAATAACAATTTACAAACGACGACAATTAAAAATTATGCCAACAAAGGCAAATATTTGGTTCAACAAACAATGCCTCGCATCGAATGTCACACTAAAATATGCCAAAATGCAGATAAAAATCAACAGCACAGCAAGCAGAAAGACAATAGGAAGAACACAGAAAGATTTTCGAAATCAAATACCTTTACGCCAAAAAAGAAAATACACATCCAACAAACAACAAAACGCGCAAAAGTAACTGCAATCAAACAATATCTTAGTTACAAAAGCAGACAAGGGAAACACAGCGGTGCTCGTCGGCAAGCATGACTACATCCAAAATACAGAACAGTTAATAAAAGAATCTAAGTACAAAAGAATTGGTTACGATCCTGCGGACGAATACCAGACAAAAATTAGAAAATGCAACCAGGATAATAAAATCAGACATATCGCACACATTAAAAATGATGAATCTATCCGCACCATCTATGATAGTACTACCAAAAATACACAAACCAAACGCACCATAATTAAATACAAATCTGCACCGGACTACAAACTTTCAAAATGCATAAAGACAATACTAAAAGACACCTTGGACCTGGAATATAAGCATACAATAGCCAACACTATAGAACCGATTGATAAACTAGAAAATTTAAATATAACAGACAACACAAAAGTGGTCTCTTGTGACGTAAAAGACTTGTATCCATCGATTCAAGTAACGGATACATTAAACATTGTTCATAAGACAATAAATAAAACAAGGAACTGGCAATACAACTCACAAGCACACTGAAAGCGACACTAGAACTGAATTACTCTAAATTTAACAATAATATATATATTTTATTTAAAAGAGAAGTAGCACTTCAGGCAACAATGCCTATTTAGTCAAGTACCGTGCTACATTCTTTAGGAAAGGGATAGAAAATAGATGAAACAGGTGGTGAAAGTAGAAGGATAGTCGGAAATTAACTGCCGTATAAAGACAGTACAGCGACCAGTGACCTTCATCGCTGAGCAGCCCCACCGACAGTCAATTTTTATTTTTGTAGTGAAAAAAACCAAGGTCTTCGTTGGGAATCGAACCCACAACCCCCATATTTACAAGCTAGTACACTACCTACTAGCCTACAGGGGCACCAATAGACAAACAACAGGACTAGGGATGGGAAATCCAACATCTGCAATCCTCATGGAAGTATTTATGCAGAACTTAGAAGAAGAGTACGTAAACTTCGGAGTAACATTCTTTGCAAAATGTGTCATATGTATACTAGAAGGAAATAACAATGAACAAATTCTAGATTTCTTGAATGAAAGACACAAGAACATAAAATTCACAACGGAAAAAAAGAGGTTAAACTGCTTCATACACATCACAAAGGAAGGAGACTAAATGTATTAGAAAACATGGAAATATACAAACAAAAAACATTTGACGGACGAATAATAAATGAACAAATAAACACTGCTTCGGACACAATATTTGAAACATTGAAACATTTTTACAAGAAAACAAACATTACACAAACACGTTACGCAAGACCAAAGCAATAAAGAACCTCATAAACGTACACTTACAGATTATATCATAGGAAAAAACCCTATAGATTCACATATAAACACAATCGGGTAACAAGCATGGTCGTGAAACGATTTAGGTAGGCAGACAGACGAATGAAAAGGGAGAGAGAGACTGATAGAGAGGAAAGAGGTAAAAACAATGAAACTAAAAAGGAGAGTGCGATACAGAGAGAAAGTGACGAAGGCAATAGAAATAACACGAAGAGAAACACGAACAAGACGAACTATATTAACACAGCTGAATATAAAATTCAACTAGTATAAAGAGAACACTGAAGATGGCAAATAGCCGAAACCAATTTGATCACAAAACAAATTTGACGAGGGTCAACGTAAAATCATACCCAAATAAATTAAACCCCGTCGGAAAATATACGCATATTAAAATTGATTTCTAAGTTAATCTAAAGTTGGGAGGGAAATTTAAACATGGAACGTTACACTTTTCAGCAAAAAAATTCTAATTGTGAAAATCAAAATGGTAAAAATATTGATGTATGACTTCGTTATAATCGATCAGCTTTTACTCGTAATCACGTTTCTAAGGCCATTGTACTATTTGAAAAACTGAATGAAAACAACGCACATTTTAACAAAATCATATTTAGTAATGATTTCAATTTTGAAATAGACAATATTGTCGCATATGAGGCTCACGAAATCCACAAACAGTCTTAGAAAAACCGTTACAGTAAAAGAAAGTGTCAGTATGGTGCGGTTTGTACTCAGGCGATACCATTGGCCCGCATTTTCCACAGATTTTGGGAAATTTTAAATTCCTTCGGTTAAAGCAAATAAATTACCCAATAGCTACCACGCGTCCATGCTTTCTTCATAATAATCAGCATGAATCTGAAACAGCATCTACTATGTTGCGAAACAAATGTATTTTACAATATAAAAAATCGTATATCTGACGATTTAAAAGGAGAATAATGAAAGGAGTTTTTGTTTGTTTAAGGACTTCGT
This sequence comes from Trichopoda pennipes, assembly GCA_030448955.1. Lineage (NCBI taxonomy): Eukaryota > Metazoa > Arthropoda > Insecta > Diptera > Tachinidae > Trichopoda > Trichopoda pennipes. Next base: position 2,941,306 of record JASKUP010000004.1, on the reverse strand, counting down.
CTAACCAAACTAATATTCATTTACTATGAACATTTCTCGTATTCTAATTTTTAAAAATTAGTTAATTAAATATACGATGATTACAATGTACACAGCCTATTTAAAATTTGTAGAGGAGTCAGTGATTTGCCATGTCTTCAACGATATTGCAAAGAAATTGGTTAGTCACTAAATATTTTAATACATACATGAACCATACTAGTATATGCGTTCAGTTGCTCGATCTTGGAGGCTAATTCAAGGGTTCGAAACCTGAAACTATGCAGTTACCAAACATTTTTTTTAATCCATTCTTTAAGCAATACCAGAGCTTGATGAATCTCATCATGCAACTCAGTAATTTCCTTGTTTTATTCTTAACATGTTATTCTTTAATACAAAGGCTGTTTTTCGAAGTCTGTTTAGTCTACTTATTAATGAATAGCAATTACGCTCAATAATTGAGAGAAATTTTAATGCAGTTCCAGTAATTTTTGCACACACAGTTATAGTATTCGGGGCTATTTATAAATTCTGTAATGTTCTCTATTTGAGCCCATAATTAGTTTCTGCATAGATAATGCTCACAATCTATGCCGCTGAATTTGGGTAGGTATTTCATAATTACTGTATTTATTTGGTTGGCCATTGTTATATTTGTAGAAGTGCTGACATGACAGGGATCACTGATGTTTGGTATGACTGGTTCTTAACCGTCTCTTGTTCCGTTACTAAAGAATCTAGTTATATTGCCAGTGCATCGATGTCTGCTTTAAGTGTCGCTAAGTTCGGATTGATTTTAGTATGTTTTGACGTTTCATACGCCAATCCAGTGTGAAAAAGCATTTGTATACTATTTCTATTAATTACTTATAAATTTAAAAACACGTTTTTAGACAATTTTAACTTCTACTCAATTATTTATTTATTTCCAATTTTTCAGGAACTTTGCATATTTTACATCGTAAAATTTATTTGGCCAACTCATTAAAAAAATTAGTTTTATTTTATCATGCATCCAAATACGCACTTTATTAAAATGTATTCTTAAAACTAAAAATAATATCGCACTCGTTCAACAATACTGTATTAACTCAAAAAACTTAAAGTTTTCAGGAGAGACAAAAAACTTTTTTCTCGATGCTTAAGAAAATTTTCATAAGCAAAATTTGGCAATATTTAGAAAAACCATCAATTATTGTATTGCGCGGCATTAACTTTTTATTTGTTGATTGTCTGCAGATAAAAAAGGGATTTTTGAGTTACTATCATTTTCTTGAATTATTTTTGTTTATAAGAAGTAAATATTTTGAGTTATGTTTTTTTACATGAAATTTATTGCTGAATTTAATAATTTTTTAATAAAACAGATAAACATGAAAGGAAAAAGTAAACAAAGTTTTTTAAGCTAAATGAATGCTAAAAACCGCTAGAAAAACTTTAAAGTATATATTTTATTAAATTAATTCCCTATTAAGTTTTTATAGTATAATTCGTAATACTTTTTAGGGGTTATGTTTTTCTTGACTAGGTCCATAATATCCCTTTTTTTATTTTCGGACAACGGCATATTTTCCGAATAAACGCAAGGTAACCTGGAATAATTACAAACAAGTAAGTTTGGTATTAGAATTGGGAAAATGAGTTTAGAACTTACTCCAGGTTTCTCCAATAATTTTTAGATTTCAAATTATCTTTCTGTACAAAAACTTTTAAATAGTCTTTATCCTTATAAGAAGTTTTGTAAAAAAATGAATCCAGGTTGTCCTTTTCTACACGGAGAGTTTTAATACTATGCCAATTTAGAGTTTCGCGCTCCTCATTTACTATGAAACTTTTGCCCCACAGTTCCAGTAAGACTTTTAGATAACAAAAATCTTCATGAGACAATTCGTGAATTTTATATGGCATTCCAGTCTTTTTAGCTGTGGCTATTAGAGCCGTATATACACTTGGCGTATATACTGGTTTGCTGACTAGATGCCTTCTTACCTGCTTCTCAATTACGCTGTGGGCATTATCACCCTCGTTTTGAGAATGACCTTGAATTAGATATTTATGTGTTATACTTCTTAAGTTATATTTTTGTGCTGCATAAAAATACATGGGGAGCAAGTATTTGTTCTTTTGCTGTCCACAGCAATTGTCAGAATAAAAAAATAAGTCCAATTCCTGAGCGTTATCTAATTTTGCCACTAATTTTTTTATATATTGAAATACGCAACTCCCAATTTCATTTGCTCCACGTTTTCCTTCTACTTCCGTCCAGAAAAAGCATTCGAAATGTTTTGCTTTGAGGTCACTGACCGTAAAATTATAGCAATTTATCAATCCAATTATAGCAATTTGTCAATCCTTTTGGAAGTGGAAGAACTGCTTGCAGGTCGTAAACAACAAGTGTCATTAAAATTATTTCATCACAACAGGAATAACTCGATAAAGAAAGAGTTGTTTCATGAAAACAGTAACAACTCAAAGAAAAACTTAAGCATTATTTCATGAAAACAATCATATTTCGTATTTAAACAAAAAATTTACTTAACCTGAATCAATTAAACAGTTGCATTTCAAAATACTGCCTGATCAAAAGAAGTTTTTATTATAAGAATAACATCTTTACTCAAAATACTACTCTTTATACGAAAAAATAATTATTTGCTAAGACCAATACTTCGAACAACTCAAAATAATTTTGTTTTCTTGATTCACAGAAATAACCGATTTTTGCAAGAAAAGGGTCACAACATGTAATTTAATTAAAAAAGATTTGTCAGAACTATGGGAATTTTTAACCATAGGTAGACATAAGTGTTATGTATTGTTTTTTGCAAAAAAGATAAAATAAAAAAATTTTGAGTTAATACAGTATTGTTGAACGAGTGCGATATGTTATTTATGCTATTTAAAACATATAGGTTTTGATTTATTATATAAACGTTAATTATCTAATTTAATGTATTCTTAGTTGCCATCACTGTTTTCATGTTTGTTAGGGTTGTATTGTGAGTATTTTACTTGTCATTTGTTCACTTTGTTATGATTGTTTATCATTATTATATGGAGGTAGGAGAAGATAACAAACTCTGAGAAAACGTCAAACTTTTTCGCAGAGTTGCACAGAACGGACTATTTCCAAGAAAAGTGGAAACAAACACCATGTGCAAGAAGAAATATGTAAACAAACTATGTAAAAAATATGCCATTTTTGAATTCGATTTTTAATAGTTAATTTTAATTTGATTTTAATTAAAAGATATAAAATAAAAAGCTTGTAGACCACAGAATCAGATTTTACAGTTGTCACTTTTTTAGTGAATAAACGAAAGCACTGGAGCTTAAATTATTTGGAGTTATTTTGAACATTCATGATTTTAGTTTTCCATCAATAACTCGATAACCATTCCGCGTGCACAAATAGCACTATATACGATCGATAGAGCATAAAAATACAAATCGACAGTGATATATCTTGTTTCTAAAAAGACTTTACGGAAAAAGTTATAAGGCAGCAAACTTCTAAAATTGTTAAAAAACGCCAAAATTTATTGGTTTTTCATTAATAACTCAAAAACTATTCCGCGTGCACATATAACGCTATATAAGTTCAATAGACGATAAAAATACGAATCGACAGTGATATAGTTTTTTTCTGCAAAGACTGTACGGAATAAGTTATAAAGCGGCAAACTTTTAAAATTTTTAAAAAATCGCCAATTTTTTTTTTTTGTTTTTCAATAATAACTCAAAAACTATTCCGCGTGCTCATATACGACCAAATATGTTCGATAGAGAATAAATATACAAATCGATAGTAATATGCTTTGTTTCCGCAAAGACTGTACGGAAAAAGTTATAAAGCAGCAAACCTTGAAATTTAAAAAAAAACGTAAAATTTTTTTAGTTTTTCAATTATTACTCAAAAACTACTCCGCGTGCACATATAAGGCTATATACGATCGATAGAGGATAAAAATACGAATCGATAGTGATATGGCTTGTTTCCGCAAAGACTGTACGGAAAAAGTTATAAAGCAGCAAACTTTTGATATTTTTAAAAAATCGTCAATTTTTTTTGTTTTTTAGTAATAACTCGAAAACTATTCCACGTGCATATATACGGCTATATACGATCGATAGAGGACAGAAATGTGAATCGATCGTGATATTGCTTGTTTCTGGAAAGACTTTACGAAAAAAGTTTTAAGGCAGCAAACTTTTGAAATTTTAAAAAAATATCAACAATATTTTTTAGTTGGTCGGTAATGAAGTTTCTATGTAGATGTTTTGCAGTACAAAAAAAGTAAACAAACTATGTCAAAAATATACCATTTTTGCATTCGATTTTTAATAGTTAATTTAACTTGTATTTAAAATAAAAGATATAAAATATAAAGCTTGTAGACCACAGAATCAGATTTTTCAGTTGTCACTTTTTTTAGTGAGAAAACGAAAGCACTGGAGCTTAAATTATTTGGAGTTATTTTAAAAATTTTTGATTTCAGTTTTCCATCCCGCGTGCACATATAACGCTATATACGATCGATAGAGGATAAAAATACGAATCGATAGTAATATGGCTTGTTTCCGCAAAGGTTGTACGAAAAAAGTTATAAAGCAGCAAACTTTTAAAAATTTTAGAAAATCGTCAATTTTTTTTGGTTTTTCATTTATAACTCAAAAACTATTCCGCGTGCACATATAAGGCTATATAAGTTCGATAGAGGATACAAATAGGAATCGATAGTGATGTAGTTTTTTTCTGCAAAGACTGTACGGAAAAAGTTATAAAGCGGCAAACTTTTAAAATTTTTAAAAAATTGATCTAGCATTCCGTCATTCTGCCCTCTTTCTCGGCCAGGACAAATTTTACCAGTCTCTTCGGCATTTCCCCAACAGTGTCATCGGTGTGGAGTCTGCAGTGTGACCGCTGTTACGCCAGATCTTCCTTCCTGGAGTATACATGGCCCAGTACGATGCACAAAATCAAGTTAGCTAAAGCGTTGCTCCACGGATATATGTACTAATACGGTCGGGCATACCAGCGCGGGGTCGTAGCCGCACGATAACTGTGACTAAGCCAAATATGCGCTCGTAAATGTTTTTTGTATAGTTATAATTTATTAAATTTTTAATTATGATTATGTATGTATTTAGTTTTTATTTATTCGTTCTGTTAAGGGTAAGCTAAGCCTTAGTATAAGCACTAAGATTATATTTGGTTAAAATTGAGTTTTGAGCCTTAGTAGATGCACTAAGACTCGATTAATAAATTTTAAGTTTAAGACTTAGTAGAAACACTAAGACTTGTCAAGCAAGAAAAAAGTTTAACTTTGTTTTGTCTAAGTTTCTTTATTTTCAGCAGTCTTTTATACAATTTAATTGCTTACGTCTAAAACTAAAATTAATAACTAAAACATAAAATTCAGCACTTTGATATATACCTTATTGTAATAACTAAATATACAATTCAGCACTTTTGATGAATACTTTATTGTAATGTTAAATCTTTCTACGGTAATTGACCTAGTTTTTTCCAAAGATGAATGACTGAATTTCCTGTGGACAATGACTGCAAGTGCATTTATTGCAATTCAACGTTAAAGTTTATTTGAAAACCAAAACTTATTTAAAAGTGTATTTTTTTTTCTTTTTTTTGTTGCGGAATTTAATAATTATTTTATAAAAAAAAGAATTTTTGTACATATTTCGTTTTATAGTTTAATTTATTTAATTAAATTAAAAACAAAATTCTCGGATGAACGTTTGTAGATAAATAAAAAATCTTTATTGACGCCGGCGTGACTGGCCGGCTAAACTTATTATAAGGTTTTTACACCTAAAAATTCAATAAAAGTGTTCCAACCTGTGCGTTTGGTATTAATACAGTCTTGACTATTGTCTGAACATACACGTTTGCCATATATCGATAAAACAAACAGTTTAGCCAGTTTACGGTCACTGCGAAATACTCTATATGAGTATATAGGAAATGGAAAAGACGAATTTCAACGGCAGAAATGCTTATTTTACAGTAAGTGCGGAAAATTTGAATGAGAATAATAAGAATAAAACGGCAAATCCATTATTTCGCACGCAATCGACTTCTTTTTCCCCGGTTTCAATTGGTGATTCTTTGACGATTCCATTGCCTGTGAGTTCTACAAATAAGCCAGCGCCATCCTCCGCACCAGGTTCGTATTGCTCGACTAACCAGCTCACGACTAAAAATAGTCAAAACCCGAAGATTCTAGTCTGAATGGATAGATACATAACAGTGATTAAGCGTGGCCGAAGCCCAAATTTGTCTAAGATATCATTGTGACCGAAGATTTTCAGGGATAACAACACCAACTCAAGAAATCGTCAAAATCGTTTTGCAATATTGCAAAACCAAAACGACCATCCTGATGAAGCATCGAAAAAGTTCTCTACGCCACCATCAATTTATGTGAGAGATAAGAACTCTAACTCTCTCATCAAGAGAATTATTTCGAATATTGGTGAGAATAAGTTTCACATCATCCCAATAAAATGTTGTTGCGTTGATGAAACTAAAATACAAATTTACAATGAAAAAGATTTTGGAAAAATTATAGCAGAATTTGAGAAAACTAAAGCAAATTTTTATACATACCAGCTGAAGAGTGCTAAAGGCATGCAGGTAGTTTTAAAGGGAATTGACTCGTACGTAGAGGAAGAAGAAGTGAAAGGTGAACTACTAAATCAGGGTTTCAAGGTGAAACATGTTGTGAATATAAGAGACAGGGCGAAAGTCCCACAACCATTTTTTTGGGTTGAACTGGAACCAAATGATATTACACTGAAAAAAAATGGGACCTATCCTATTTATAGCTTGAAATATCTTTTACACCGAAAAATTGCAGTAGAAAAGCCACACAGTGCCACAATTGTCAGGAATATGGTCACACAAAATCTTACTGCAAATTACCAACAGTTTGTGTCGTGTGCGGTGAATTGCAAGGTACTGGAAATTGCACTAAGCCCAAAAACGATAAAAACCAGAAAAAGTGCAGTAATTGTGGAGGTAACCACACTGCTTATTACAGATGCTGTCCCGTATACTTTTATGTTAAGCAGAATACGAGCCTAGGGTAACCCTGGCTCCAAAGGAAAATAATTATTTAGCCGCTAACCCTGTAAGTAGCCGATCAATGACTATTGAGATATCACATGCCGACGCATTGAAGAACAATGCTGCTTGGGGGGTTAAGACGAAACAACTCATCGAATTCGAGCCCAAGCTTCAACTTTAGTCGCCTTGAAGCACCTATTGATAACCTGATGCAAACCATAACCAATTTCACTGTCAATGTGACGAACTTGATGCAGGAAATGTTACGAATGCAGAACACGTTGCTTCAGGCGATAATTAATAAACCATGAATACTTTAAAAGTATGCTTCTGGAACGCAAACGGCATTCGCGATCATAAGAATGAACTGGAGTACTTCCTTGCGGAAAAGAGTATTGATATAATGCTCGTCTCTGAGACTCACCTGACTACAAGAAGATTGTTTAAAGTGGATGGTTATGAATTATATGATACAAGAGATCCTTGATGTAGATCATGCGGTGGCTCAGCGATTTTAATAAAATCGAGAATAAAGCACTATTCTCTAGACGGCGTATGTGAAGAATATTTGCAAGCAATGAATATATGCGTCGACTCGAACTTCGCGGTTTCATCAATTTATTCACCTCCCAGATTCTCAATTACCGAGGCGTAATATGAGGATTTTTACAAATCGCTCGGAGATAGATTTTTGGCAGCTGGCGATTATAATGCCAAACATACGTACTGGTGTTCCCGTCTAATTACACCTAGGGGTCGCGCACTGTTTAATACAGTTACAAAAATGTCTCTGGATGTTATTTCAAGCGGGAAGCCAACATATTGGCCTTCTGACAGATATAAAATTCCTGATGTCATAGACTTTGGGATCATGAAACATTTCTCCTTGGATTTGAATAATATTGAAACCCCATGAGATCTATCGTCAGATCATTCTCCAACTGTTGTTACAATTTGTAACCGTCAGATAACTGATTTATATCCCCCAAACGCAAATAAGATCAGTCGTATAAATTGGTTGAAATTCAAATGTATCTCAGTAGCCATTGCACTGAAAACGTTATGTTACGAACATCTGAGGATATTGAATCTAGCGTTGTCACAATGAATGAAATAATTAAGGCACCGCTGAACATGCAACTACTACTTTCACTCTGACTGGTCTTAGAAGAATATATTCTGTGGATATTGAACATCTCGTAGCGGAAGAAAGAAGAGCCAGAAGGGAATGGCAACAGCACAGATCTCCTCAACATAAACTTCGTCTCAAGGAATGCACAAAACCACTAAAGGATTTGCTAAATTATGAGAAAACCGCATCTTTTAAAAAAAATCTGGAGGGACTCGATGTTTTACCAACCTCTAATTACTTCTTGTGGCGAGCTGCTAAAAACCTTAAAAGACCTGTTGAATTTATGCCCCTATTGCGGTTCACCACTTTTGTGGCAGTTTGGTCGTCGTTGACAATTTCGCATTGTCGTTCTCAACTAAACTGGCAGTTGGCTATTCAGTTGTGTATTTGTTTTTCATGGTATTGCCGTTCTCAACTTTGTTAAAGTTTGGTCGTAAGAAACGTCGAATACACACAACTGCTTAATTGTAGTTGTGCCAATATCAGTTAGAGTAAAACTTTTTTGAAAGCGGTGAAAATTAAAATGGAGAGATCGTAAGTATCAATTTTTGTAATAAATTTTTCGCAATTTTTAAACACTTTTTTTAGTTTGAAAATAACAACGAAATCCCAATTTGAGAGGCTAGTTCAGCTTATGGAAAATAATCCAGAAATTGCTCGTGGGAAACCAAAATTTGGTATGACAAAAAGTTCTTGTAAAGATTTATGGGAAGGATTTGCGGTGGAATTAAATAGCTTGGGACCACCGAGTAGAACTTCTCCAGAATGGCAACGTGTAAGTGTATGATTTGTAATATTGTACGTATATTAATAAAATTAACTTCACACAGGGTTGGATTCATTACAAGGCAAGTATTAAGAAAAAACTTGCTAACAAAAAAAGAAATAATCAGACGACAGGAGGTGGCCCTTCGGAAGAAATTCGCTTAAACAGCATTATATTATTTCTTATACCTATACCAAGTTTTGTGTCCTCAACATTTAAGTTTATTGATTGTGCGCTCGTATCTTCGCTCTCAATAAATATTTCGTCTTCTTGAAATTCTACTTGGAAGTGCTGACTAATATTATGCAGAGCACAACAAACATTTACAATTTGTGTTGCTTTTCTAGGTGAGTAATGCAAGCCTCTAGCAGAAAGAAGGCAGCGAAATCTACTCTTAAGAACACCAATCGTACGCTCAACGATATTTCGACCTTTGGCGTGTAAATTGTTATAACGAGCTTGTGAGGAACCCACGTCTGTCATTCGAAATGGTGTCATTAAGTATGGTCGGAGGGGATACCCGGCATCACCTTAAATATAAAAATTAATCAAATTAGGTTTCAAAAATATAAACTAAAAATTATTTTACCTAAAATCCATGAATTTTCTTAAAAGTTCCTTTGCAAATGAATTTTTAAGTTGCTGGATTTAAAAACAAACGAATCATAATTAGCCCCCGGGTGTCTCGCATCAACATATCGTATGTTCATTCTGTAATCACACAACTAAATAACAAATTAACCAAATATATACCCAAAATAAATATGTATATCTTACAATAGTATCCCTTCCGGTTTAAGTAAAGCTGCTGTACATTTTTAGGCGGAGAAATAATTCGTACATGTGTACCATCGATACATCCCAACACACCGGGAAAACCACTTTTTTCAAAGAACCAAACTTTTGACGCACTTTTTTCCTCTTCACTCAATTGCGTTTTAATCCATTTGCTGCAAATGCGCTGCTCCATCACCTCCAATACTTCTTTTAAAATAAGTGACATGGTAGATTGAGCTACTCCTATGTTGAAGTCGTTGCCACTGCACTTCTGGTAGCTGCCGTCAGCAAAAAATCTAAGGGCACCGCACAGTTTCAACATCGGTGGTATAGCTGACGTACGTATAGGTTTCTTTAATTGATCCTTGATGTCATCCAACAAATAGCAAAAGGCTTCTTTGCTCAGTCAGAAATAGCTAATAAATCTGTAAAAAAATTTTCTTACAGTAATTGTAAGTAATATGTTGAATGTATTTACTTTGCAGTTGGTAGTTCAAGAGGGTTGGATTCGTCGCGAATTTTCCTCCTTATGCATAGGACATCTATATTAGCATCTTCGTTTCCATCTTCATAAAATAAATCGACACATATAAACATTTTAAATTATTTCCTTTCGAATTAAACACTTTCACTTGCAATATATTTTTTTAATTTTGACATGCATTTGCCTGCTTTTCTGTCAAACTGAATATTTGAAGTTGGTAATGCGATAACAATTTCAACTGAAAACAGTTGTGTTTCACAATACCACAAAACAGTTTGGTGGTGTCAAAGTTGGGTCGACTCGTAGACAACCAAACTGAGTTGAGATGAGAACGACAATAGAGGCATTAATAATATGCCAAAAGCTGGTGTAAATTTCGACGTCACTGGCAAAGCCATTAACGTGCAAGAATTTATTTTCCGAGTAAGAGACTGCAATTGTTCCGACAGTGATAACTTTGGCAGTTTTATATGCTACTTAAAGGCCCAGCGCTGATTGGCATTGGGACTGCCGCAAAATAGTCCAGATTACCATATATATCGTATTTAAATGGGCTCTTTTTGTTTTTTATAGGTAAATTAAGAAATTTTAAACTGTCGCCAATCACTCAGTGAAGAGTTTGACGATATTTATAATTCTGTCACCAAATTACGTAATCAACAAGCAGGAACAGCCAATCGAGAAGCAATTGTAAACTATCATAAGCTCAAATCATATTTTCAGCATACCTGAGGACGTTATATGAATTTTGCTGTGAAGTAAGGAGTGCAGAAAGCATATTAGCCATTGAGCGACAATTTTACCAGCAGCGTCTTAAAGTAAAAAGTATTACAAACGAAGTAAATCCGTAAAAAAACCAAACTCGATGCACCAATTCTTATCCTCCAATATTTCCCACTCATCCCAAACTTTAGTTTTGGTTTTTAGAAAAACTTTAATTTCTTCGAGAAAACTGCAAACTCTCGAGATGCCCACAACTCAGCCACCTGATCTTTGTATAATAAAATACATCTGAAAATTCTGCATCAACTTCCGATAAAAACTCTTGAAATTGTCGATGTAACAAACCACGGGCTCGAATGGTATTAGTTAATTTTAAAATAATATTAAGCACGTGGTTAATATTCAAGGCAGCCTTGCAAAGAACATCTTGGTGGATTATACAATGTAAAAAAATTGTTTCGCTTTCAGGATTCTGACTTTTATAAACTCCTGCATACCCCGTATTTTTTCCCACCATTTTAGGTGCTCCATTGTTGTTAAATTAATTAATTTGGAAATTGGGGCATTAAGAGATTCCATCCCCTCTCTAAATTCATCATAAATTATTTTTCCTGTCGTCTTTCCTTTCAAAGATCTCAAACAAGCAAGTTCTTCGGTTATTACAAAGTTTTAATCGACTCCTCTGATAAAAATTAGAAGTTGGGCTGTATCACTCCTGTCAACACTCTCGTCCATAGTGACTGAGTTGATTGATTGGATAAATTAGAAGAAATCCCTTCAATTCTTTTTGTGACCTTTCTACGTGACAGCCCTATAGATTCGAAATCTTTTACCTTTTCTGGGCATAATACTTTTCCAATGCAAATTAACACATCCTTAATAAATTCTCCTTCAGAAAACGGTTTGTTACTTTTTGTTATTTTATAGGCAACAATGTGACCAGCCAACGTGGAGGATCGCTGGACTTTGATTTTTGATTTTTAAAAAACATTTGCTGACTAGATATTTTTCTTTTCAATTCCTCTGAATGAACTTTCTTGTCTTCATCTGTCATTTTATGGTACTTCGACCCAAGATGTTTTGAATTAAAGTGAGAGAGATTATAATTTTTAGTACAGCTACCGGTTCCTGGCAGATAAGACAAATAGGTTTGCGGTTATATCCCATAAAGAAGTACTTCCATGTCCACTCTTCTTGAAATACTGGACATTTCGAACCAATTTTTCTCTTTCTATTTTCGATTGACATTTATGGGGGTAAAAAACTTCGACTATTTTACTATTGCACTTATATTTACAATACACTTTATTATTTTAATTACACAAAAAAAACTGTACGTTGGCAACTTTATAATTTTACTTCACAATTTATTCTTTACGTCACGAGATTTACACTTTTACTGATTGCTGATTAATCCATCGCTGGCCCTTTTATATTTGTTGCATGTTGTCTCGAACATTCAAGAATCTTCTAGATCTCACATATAATAGTTGTTGTTGCGACCTGCAACATATTAAATTGCTTAATTTTATTTTAAATTCTAGTTTTTTGACCATTTCTAAGGTTATTTATTGCGTAGTAAACAAATTTATTATTATTAATTTTATATTAATGAAATTTCTTACGTTTCAATTTATTGTTTTTGATTACACACTTATAATTCATTCACCTAAATTAAAATTTAAGCTAAGTAAACACTAGGTCAATTATTTTATTGTTATTACCGTTTAAGCATTTTACTGTTAATTAATTGTATATAAAAAGAAAGTAAAAACAAAGAAAGTTATTCGTTATTCAGTCCTTTTAAGTCATCAATACAAATTTTCGTTACCACGCATCAGTAAGGACAACAGTCCTTATAAGTTACATCACCCTTTAAGTTTCAAGTGCTTAAAGCGACGGACAGAAAAGATTAATACAGACCAAATTTATATGTTTGGTTTGAATCATATTCATCGAATTCCGACATTATTCCGGCATCTCAATACTCCTTCCTATAATTGGAGAAATACTTAGAGTATTTGAAAATATCGAAACCCGAACACAAACATTTGAGGGACATTAACCGGTCCAAAGTACAATTCCCGGGAACATTTGGGAAAAAATTGCAACCCAGCAGATCCTCCTACACTACAATACTCCATCAATACCAGCACAAAGGGCTACAACATGCCGACATTAGTAGAGCTTGTACAGGCGCAAGAGAAGAATGCGGAAGAAATAAATCGGGCAATTTCCAACATAGAGAAGACGCCCAGAGAAAGAAAATCCATAGAATATTACGAGGAAAAATCCAGAGAACTCGAAGAACTTTGGAAAATTCGATAACCGCATTAGAAGTGATCCTGCAGCAACAGAAGATCATCCGTACTTCACTCAAAAAGTGCATGAAGTTATGAGCAAAAGGTTTAGTGAAATTGATGACGAAATACAAATGCACATCCTTAGTAAAAAAAAGGAACAATCAAAAGTGCAGCCATCCGGTTCAAGCCTCAGAAGCAAACAAATATCTGAACCAAAATTAACACATAATTTGGTAAAATTACAGAATACCTTAATATCAAAAATCATCATCACACTGGATGAAGTATTAACAATGGGTGTTCAGCATACAATACAACAAGTAGAGATAAAATTAAAAGAAGTCGAATACAATATGAGAACAATACATCAATTACAGGACAAGATATGCACTGAAAACATCGAGCACGACATAGATGCATTTTTAACAAAACAAACAGAAATTACAAACAAAATAATGCAAATTGAAGAACTAAAGGCAAGGTTGACTCCATAGATAAATAATTAAACAATGAGTCAACAAAACAATAACACGCAACATCTCCCAAAAATAACAATACCAAAATTCAACGGAGATTATCTGAATTGGCAACCATTTTATGATATGTTCAATGAAATAAAACAAATATGCCATCAATACAAAAATGTGGTTTTTAAAAACAAACCTGACAGGTAAAGCGGCCAGACTAATACAAAATTTATCTCTTACAGAAACCAATTACGAAACAGCCTGGAATACACTTAAAAATCGGTTTAATAATCCACGAATAGTAACAAACAACATTTTAAATCATTTTTTTAGGCCAACAGAAAAAACCAGAAAATCCATCTGCTGCAGCTATAAAGGGCCTGCATGATACCACACGTGAATCCATAGCTGCACTCAATAATTTAAACATCAATGCTAACACTTTGGGACCCGATATTAGTCAACATACTAATCAAAAAACTCGACCAAGGGACGTATATGCTATATGAGCAATCCGTTAAGTCACCTAGATTATTACTAATTTTAAAAGAGCTGTTATCTTTCCTGGAAACAAGGTTTCAGTCACTGGAGGCTCTCGGCCGAATCGAGGGCATATCAAAAAGAACAGTTTCTGCAGCAACCGCCTCTCAAGAAATCCATCAATGCAAACGCAACAATGAAAATCATCAATTATATTATTGCAACAAATTCTTATAAAAATCTATCCCTGAGCGACTACGGTGGGTTCAACAGCATCAGCTATGAATCGACTACCTCAAACCTGGACACAGCACAAAACAATGCACAACAAGTTGCTTTAGAAAATGCCAGAAAAAACATAATACATTAGTTCATCTTGAACCAAAACAACTTAACACAAAATTTTCAACATTAAACAATAACCCTAATTAAAGCAAATCACCCGCACAGTGGGGGCAGCACATCTGTTAATTCTTTTGATTCCTTTTGATTTTAATTAAAAGATAAAAGGAATCTCTAAGAAAATTACCCTGTAGGCAAAACACAAACTTCAGGTTTATTCGAGACTCAGACAGACGTACATTTGTTCCCTCAATTGCATTTGATTCTTTTGGCCTTGATTTAATTTTCTCATAACAAAGTAAACTGTAAAACAAAAAAAAAAACGCGTGCTTCCTGTTTGTCCGAGTCTCGAGTAACCTGATCTTCATTCCCACATTATGATTTTTATTTGTCTGTTTGTTTGTGTAAACACTACTGTCCAGGTATGGGAACCACCCCGTCAGCATAAATGAAAAATAAAATTTTATTTTCCACGGGTGGTTCAAGTTACCAGACAGTAGTGAAATTGAATCTTTGTTTGCAATGGGAATGAAGGTTACACTAAAACACTGGGCAATTTCTGGCAAATTTTGTTTTTATAATTGTTTTTGTCTTTTTTATTGTATTCAGCTTGTTTTTACTTTTTATTATATTCATTTTTTGTATTAAGTTTTTATATGGATCAATTTTTGCAGTATATTCATTTTTTTTTGTATTAATTTTTTACATGTTGTATTGATTTTTGTATTCAAGTAATTTTTAAGTGGTTTGTATAAATACACAGTTATTCAATAAAATATTATTATTGCAACTGTAACCATTGTTTAGAGTGTGTACTGATTGGTAGCAACATTTTGGCGCAATTCATTTATGAGCACAGCAATCCTGGTCTTCAGCACTTGTTCTTCCTCAGCATAGCGATCCTGGTCTTCACCACCTGTTCTTCCTCAGCGTAGCGATCCTGGTCATCACCTCCTGTTCTTCCTCAGCAAAGCGATCCTGGTCTTCCCTGTGAGTTGTCCTTGTGTACCACTTGAACAACCCAGCCACCAGCCCCTTTATTCAGTTAAGCCAGACAAACGAGTCTGGTATTAACCGTAAGCTGTCCTAGTGTACCACTTGGGCAGACACAGCCTCCAACCCTTCTTTCAATTCAATAGTTGAACCAGACAAACGAGTCTGGTATTAACATTTTTGGCGACCGTGACAGGACACTTTCTTACCTACAAGCATTACCTACAAACACCCAATTCACCATGGAATCGGCTTAAGTAAACCTGCTCCGCCACCTAAGGGAAACGGGAGAAACTATTGCCACCATTATTCGGAATTTCTCAAAGGACTCAGCCAGCCGGAAAACGGCAGCCTACTACCAGGAGAGACTATCTCGACTAACGGCAGCTTGGACGGAGTTTGAAACAGCTGATACTGAATTACGAGTGTTGCCGGGAGTGGAACCATCTGATGAACTACACATCCGACTACTACACTCGAATTCAGGCCATGGCAACGAAATACATCTCAATAATGGAACATGCTCTCGATGACCAAGGTAAAGAATCCGGAAGGAGGGAGTTACCCAAGTCTGCAAGTACCGGTCAACCGCACGCCGAGGCAACTGGTAGCCACGACGGATTAATCAGCCGGTCCCTTGGAAAAATGGCTGCTCTTAGTCGACAGTTAGAAGGCCTGCAGCTGCAACCAGGCCAGGATCCGTCATATTACGAGGTAAAAAAGACCACAATATCTAAGCTATGGTCTCAACTGGAAGGGCTTAATGACGAATTGTTGGACAAATATCCAAATCCAGACAACGCTGGTTACGATTCCAGCAGATATGTTCACCTCGAACAAGCTGCTCAATCGGCAATAATCCAGCTCACCACGGCTAACCAAGGCCACCACCATTCACCCAGTGAGGCCATGGCCCGAACAGCGACCTTGCCCTTACCTACGGTCACCATTTCAAAATTTGATGGGGACTATATGAAATGGACGTCATTCTCCGATTTATTTACACGGATCGTCCATGAGCAACAGATGTCCGACGCTCACAAAATGTGGTATCTAAAGAGCAATGTCACTGGTGAAGCTGCAACTCTCCTTAATCATCTTCCGGTCACTGGGGAAAATTATCAAATGGCGTGGAAATTGCTACAGGAGCGGTACGACAACAAAAGGGTCATGGTAGCCACAGCGGTTCAGCGACTGCTTGACAAGCCATCAGGTGCTTCCACATTAGGTGCTATTAAGAGATTGCACGATACCACAAGGGAGTGCTTGGCAGCCCTGACCACCCTAGGGCTTCAAGTAGTCGCCTGGGATCCATTGCTCCTGCACATTTTGGTCAAAAAACTGGATAGAGCAGTGCATGCGCAATATGAGCAATCGATTTCTCAGCCAAAGGAACTTCAGACAATCAAAGAATTTCTGACATTCCTTGAGAACTATTTCCACACTCTGGAAGCACTGGGACACAAGGAAAAACCTTCGTGCTCAAGTAGCAAACTATGCGCGCTTACTGCACAACCCCGACCCGAGAACCGGTTGTGCATAGTGTGTGGGCGCGATTATCATCCAATATACCGATGCAAGAATTTCATCGATGCAAGCTCCACCGCCAGACTTAATATAATCCAGACCCATAAATTGTGTGTCAACTGCTTTAGTAGGAACCATAGTACTAAACAGTGCACAATTTTAGGCCGCTGCCAAAAATGTGGAAAAAAGCACCATACATCTGGAACTCCCGTCACAAAAGAAGTCATCCTCAGGAGGGGCTACCAAGCCAAAAAGGGAAAGTGACTCAACAGGAGAAGCAACCACTCGTCCCAACCCTTCCACGCCAATCATGACATCTCTCGTTGGCACGCCACTGAGAAACGCTGAGGGCATGCCAGCCGGTTCCGCAGACAAACGACCATACGTGCTACTAGGAACCGCATTGGTCAATGTTAAGGCAAATGGAGTGGAGACGCAATGCAGAGCGATTCTCCTGCACTCCAGAGTTAACAGGTTTTCAACTCCTCTTGAGGCATTCGTGTTGCCACAGATCATTTCCCCTCAACCAACACAACTGCTTACTATCGACAATTGGGCGATTCCCAACAATGTGACATTAGCGGACCCGAACTTCAACCGTCCTGAGAAAATCGACATCTTGCTGGGAGCTGAATACTATCATCAAATCCTTTCAATAGGACAGATTAAGCTTGGTAATGATCTTCCAATCTTACAGAATACGACCTTCGGCTGGATAGTATCTGGAAGGGTATCTGGCGAACAACTCTCGTCAGCACTATGTGGAACCTTGACGGAAGAGAAGACCCTGAATACGGCAATTGAACGATTCTGGAAGCATGAGGAGATTGAGAGCCCGACGCAACAACTATCTTCGTATGACGCGTAACCAAGACGGAAGGTTCATCGTGCGACTTCCATTTTGCACGGAGCCATCTTCCCTAGGTGCCTCACATCAGATCGCGTTCAACCGCTTCCTCAGCTTGGAACGACGACTGGCAAAAGATGTTTCCCTAAAGAATCAATACACTCAATTCATGGAGGAGTATGAAAAACTGGGGCATATGTCACGCATTAACATCGATCAGGTATCGGGGTCTAACTACTTTATTCCTCACCATAGCATTTTGCGCCCTGAAGGCAGCACCACTAAACTTCGGGTGGTGTTTGATGCCTCCGCAACAACCTCATCGGGGAAATCGTTGAACGACATCCTGCACATCGGACCACCATTACAAAACGAGCTGTTTACGGTTCTCCTGAGATTTCGGTTGCCACGGTTTGCGTTCACGACCGATATAGAGAAAATGTACCGTCAGATCTTGGTCCATCCGAACGATCGACAGTTCCAAATAGTCCTGTGGAGGAACAATGTCACTGAACCAATAGGGTACTTTACGTTGAACACAGTGACCTACGGCACCAGACCAGCACCTTATTTGGCAATCAAGTGTCTGAAGGAAGTCAGCCAGGAGAATAAGATGCAGTTTCCATTGGCAGCCAGCTTCCTGGAAAAGAATTTCTATGTGGATGACGGGTTGGGTGGAGCCGACAGCTTGAATACGGCCCTGGAAATTCAACATCAACTGCAACAGGTCATGTCCAAATACGGGTTTCATTTGCGAAAATGGTGCGCCAACCATACCCAACTGCTCCGGAATATCCCCAATGACGATCAGGAAGTTAGTCTTGACTTCTCCACAGAAGACACCGACTATACAAAAACTCTGGGCTTGGTGTGGCGACCCAAGGAAGATCTGCTCAAGATTAGGGTTAACATCCAACCTATCAAAGCCGTAACGAAAAGGACGGTCACCTCAGATGTGGCCCGCATATTTGATCCACTCGGACTCCTGTCCCCAGTGATCGTCAAGGCAAAGATGTTTATTCAAGAGTTATGGACTTTGAATCTGTCATGGGACGAGGCGGTGCCGTCGGAATTTGACTCACGCTGGCGAAGTTTTCGAGGTAATTTAAATGAGCTTGAAACCTTTCGAGCTCATCGCCATATATATAAGGGGTCAATTCCTCGCAATGCCCAAATTCATTTGTTTACGGATGCCTCTGAGAAAGCGTACGGTGCCGCAATCTATCTTAGAACGGCCGCACCAAATCGCCCAGTGATGGTATACTTGCTTTGTGCGAAATCCCGAATATCCCCGCTGAAGCAGCAAACCCTGCCTAGACTGGAATTATGCGCCGCACAGTTGGGTGCCACCTTGGCTGCACGTGTAAAACAGGACCTGGACCTGAATACTACGCCCACATTCTACTGGTCCGATTCCAAAATCGTGTTGTCATGGATAAATTCACGATCATCGTCGTTGCATACATTCGTAGCCAACCGAATAGCGGTCTTTCAAGAGAGCACGACACCTGCTCAGTGGCGTCATGTCGGATCCAAGGACAACCCAGCGGACATCATATCTAGAGGATTGGATCCACAACAGCTGCAGCATACACCCCAGTGGATGTATGGGCCATTCTTTCTTCATGGAGAAGAGAAGCATTGGCCGTCGGTATTCAGTCTGAATCCTGAACAACCAATACCGGAGCAGAAGAAACAGTCTGCCACCTTGCTGGTTTCAGGACCGAATGAAGACGTTTTGCATGGTGTCAATCACAGAAACTCCATTAAAACTTTGCAACGTGTGATTGGATACATCTTTCGTTTTGTAAAGAATGCAGGCAGTCCCAAAGCGTACCGACAGACTCAAAGGGCGCTCACGCCGTTTGAACTTCACGATTCTCTGCTCATCATTATTAGAGAAACGCAAAGAATGGCATTCACAGAAGACATCAAACGGCTGAAAAAACACAATGAACTTTTGGCGTTAAGTCCACTCAAGGCTTTCTCCCCATTTTTAGATGAAAATGGGGTTTTGAGGGTCGGAGGACGATTGAAAGAGTCCACGCTACCATTCGATACAAGGCACCCAATGCTCCTCCCATCCAATGACCTCATCAGCAAGCTACTCTTTGACTCTATCCATAAAGAGAACAAGCATTGCTCCTTGCAAATGTCCGACAACGTTTCTGGCCCATCAAGGGAAAATACTTGGCACGAGAAACCATCCACAAGTGTGTAACCTGCGCAAAATCAAAACCGAAATTCCTGCAACAGATCATGGGAAACTTGCCGGCACCAAGGGTAACTTCGGCCAGACCATTTATACATGCCGGGGTCGACCATTGTGGTCCAATCTGGGTGCACTTTAAAACTAGAGGAAAACGACCTCAAAAGGCATATATCGCAGTCTTCTGCTGCTTCGCTACGAAGGCCGTGCACCTCGAGCTAGTTACCAACCTCACTACAGACGCTTTCCTAGGTGCATTAAAAAGATTCACCAGTCGCAGAGGTCACTGCCAACACCTCTATTGTGACAACGCAGCGAACTTTGTTGGGGCAAAAAACCAGCTAGCGGAATTGTCATCAGCTCTGTTTAGCTAAAATGCTCAGAAAACAATCCAGCGGGAGTGTGCAAACAAGAACATCACGTTTCATTTCATTCCTCCGCGAGCACCACATTTTGGAGGATTATGGGAAGCAGCAGTTAAATCAGCCAAAAAACTACTAGTAAAGGAGATGGCTAGTGCATCCTTAACGTATGAGGAAATGGAGACTGTGGTCATAGAGGTAGAGGCAATTCTAAATTCCAGACCTCTTACATCATTGTCAAGTGACCCTAATGATGCAGTTGCCTTGACTCCCGGCCATTTTCTGATTGGCAAGCCTCTCACGGCGCAAGTCGATGCAACTGCCCAGTCGATGTCACCATCACTCGTCAAACGATGGGACTTATTATCAAAAATAAAACATCATTTTTGGAAACGATGGTCCCACGAATACCTCACTGGCCTCGAGCAGCGCAACAAGTGGCAATCAAAGTCTCCAAATCTGCCGGTTGGCACGCTGGTTATAATTAAGGACAACACTCCGGTCATGACGTGGCGGCTCGGAAGGGTAATCGAAACTTACCCCGGGCCCGACGGTATCGTGAGGACAGCAACGGTCAAAACATCAACAGGAATCATCAAGCGGGCGATTCACTTGCTCGCTCCGCTTCCGGTCGATACACCCACAGTCACGGGAGAAACTGGGAGCCACACTGAGATGCTTCCCTTTGACACACCTTCAAATGCAACCACCAAAACCAATGGAAATGGCTCGGACCTCAAAAGAAACCAGCCTTGCAAGAACCCACAAAAAGGTTCACCACCCCCTAAACGCGTCTTGTTAGCTTCACCAAGCCTTCTACTGATCCTCGCCTTATTCCTTCCATTGATGGCGTGCCAGCAGGGCACCTATACTCAAATCACTGGCTCGCCTGGATTGCACTTTGAACATATTGGGCAAGTTAAGCCAATCATCTCGGAATGGAAGCTGCTCATCTACTTTGAGCTGTCCCCATTTCTCGACGAGGTACAACTGCTGGCAAACGGGACTAACATGTTAATGAAATCTTGTCACAACTCAGATCTCAATCAGCAATGTCTGGCGCTCGTTACTCATTTCAACAGCGTTAGACTTAAAGTGGATGCCAGTTTCGAAAGCCTCTTCAAACGAAGGAAACGAGGGGCAATCGATTTCGTTGGAAATGTGGCAAATTCCTTGTTTGGAGTGCTCGACTCTCAGTATGCAGAAAAAATGGCCAACACCATCAACAGCATAAAGACCAATGAGGACCACCTGGCACAACTTCTGCGGAATCAGACATCGTTCCTCGATCCCACTCTGAACATTATTAAGCAAACGGAAACTCACACTCAACAGAGCCTCGACGAATTGCATCTTAGATTGAAAAGACTCGAGAATTTTACCGTTAAGGACGGCCATCAGTCTCAACTTATTTTGTCGCTGAGCATTCAATTGCTGATTGTTGCGGATAATGTGCAGACGATGTTGGAGGAAATGATGGACCTGCTAACCGACACATATCATGGTAGAATCAGTCCTTCGCTACTGACGCCACAACAATTTGAGTCAGAAGTGGACAAGATAAAGGCAAATCTGCAATCAGACTTAATGCTGCCGGTCACGGATATCATTCATTTATACGGCTTGGTGACAGTTAAACCAGCCGTGTCAGCCCAACACATTATTTGCACATTGACAATCCCACTGGCCCATGCCGAGTTCGACTTGTTTCGTTTAACATCTGTTCCACAATTGGTCAATGGTTCGTTGGTGGCGGTCATTCCAACAACGAACATGATGGCTCTCAACGCCCACCGGGACGAATATTTCCCAGTTGATGACGCCACCCTCCATGATTGTGACGAACTGGAACATGATACGTTCTTATGCCAGAATCTCCAAGCAACGTATTCCAGGCCTTCCCCAAAGTGCCGGTGTGAGATGCATCTGTTCAGCAATGAGTCAGACCTCAGCTGCAACACCCAGGTCCTGGCCAGTGACAACGTATGGTACCGGCTTCACAAAAAGAATCAATGGCTGCTGGCAACCAGGCATCCCCTCAAGTTGAGTGTGATGTGCAGCGGCAGAAGTAGTTATCAGGTCCTACAAGGGACTGGATTGCTTACATTGCCTGCGGGATGCACCATGAAGGATGACTTGATAACCATCTATGGGCACCAAACGATCACCTCAACGTTGTATCCTTCGTATACAAGCTCGGGCATGTCGTTGCCCCATTTACAGCAGAAATTCCTCAATTTGACAGAGACATCGAGGGAGGTCGGGTTCCTTGGGAATTTGACCAGACTACAGGAAAATGTCAGGGAACAGCTGCGCAGCCTGCCTGCCACGCTCCCCAGGGACACCGTCCACAGCCTGACAGTAAGCTATGGCGGTTTGGCCCTAATTTTGACACTGTCAACCATCCTGATGATCAGATTTCTGTTCAAACGAATACACACAAGGCGTATCACTGCACCACAGCCTGCACCAAGGTCCGACTGGAACATCTCGTTGGACCCTGGGGCCTAGGCTGCTTCGCCCTCAATTGCTGGAAATTGCTCAGTTAACCGGTGCCTACTCACTCTACCGACCCCCGGGGGCCGCAGCATGTTAATTCTTTTGATTCCTTTTGATTTTAATTAAAAGATAAAAGGAATCTCTAAGAGAATTACCCTGTAGGCAAAACACAAACTTCAGGTTTATTCGAGACTCAGACAGACGTACATTTGTTCCCTCAATTGCATTTGATTCTTTTGGCCTTGATTTAATTTTTGTTGTCATGGCAAAATAAAATTCATTGCATTTGATTCTTTTGGCCTTGATTTAATTTTCTCATAATAAAGTAAACTGTAAAACAAAAAAAAAACGCGTGCTTCCTGTTTGTCTGAGTCTCGAGTAACCTGATCTTCATTCCCACATTATGATTTTTATTTGTCTGTTTGTTTGTGTAAACACTACTGTCCAGGTATGGGAACCACCCCGTCAGCATAAATGAAAAATAAAATTTTATTTTCCACGGGTGGTTCTAGTTACCAGACAGTAGTGAAATTGAATCTTTGTTTGCAATGGAAATGAAGGTTACACTAAAACACTGGGCAATTTCTGGCAATTTTTGTTTTTATAATTGTTTTTGTCTTTTTTATTGTATTCAGCTTGTTTTTACTTTTTATTATATTCATTTTTTGTATTAAGTTTTTATATGGATCAATTTTTGCAGTATATTCATTTTTTTTTGTATTAATTTTTTATATGTTGTATTGATTTTTGTATTCAAGTAATTTTAAGGTGGTTTGTATAAATACACAGTTATTCAATAAAATATTATTATTGCAACTGTAACCATTATTTAGAGTGTGTACTGATTGGTAGCAACATTTTGGCGCAATTCATTTATGAGCACAGCAATCCTGGTCTTCAGCACTTGTTCTTCCTCAGCATAGCGATTCTGGTCTTCTCCACCTGTTCTTCCTCAGCATAGCGATCCTGGTCATCACCTCCTGTTCTTCCTCAGCAAAGCGATCCTGGTCTTCCCTGTGAGTTGTCCTTGTGTACCACTTGAACAACCCAGCCACCAGCCCCTTTATTCAGTTAAACCAGACAAACGAGTCTGGTATTAACCGTAAGCTGTCCTAGTGTACCACTTGGGCAGACACAGCCTCCAACCCTTCTTTCAATTCAATAGTTGAACCAGACAAACGAGTCTGGTATTAACAACATCTTCATAATGCCCAGCAAGGTTACGTTCTACTAGCAACAGCTCGTGTAAAAATCACAGCCAACAACAGACAATGTGGTTTTTTTAGAGCAATCTTAGATTCAGGGTCACAGATCAATATTGTGTCAAATAGAGTAGTAAATCGATTATCTATTAAACCAACAGATGCATCCTTTTGTATCGAAGGAATCGGCAACCAAAAATGAAAAACAACGTAACGCATCAACGTGTGCCTTCAATCCACGACAAACAACTTTAACACAAGACTAGAAGCCTTAGTTCTCCCCAGCATCATTCCACCACATCCGTCTAAAAAAGTGCTAGCTGATCCTAATTTTAATAAACCCTCTAACATTGACGTAGCTGAATATGATCATGAACTAATAATTTCTGGCAAAATAAACTTATCACCTGAACTACCAACTCTAAAGAATTCGAAACTGGGTTGGATCATAAGCGGAAAGATAGGAGAAGGTTTCATTATCTCAGTGACTTGTGCAGTTCACAGCGAAGGCAACACAAACAAACTTGTTGAACGTTTTTGGAGACTCGATGATTTTACATCAGACAACAATCTCACTTCAGAAGAAAAAGATGCGAAACACATTTTGTCCAAACTACCAAGAGCAACTCCGAAGGTCGATTCATAGTGCGTTTGCCATTTTCAGAAAACCCAAGTTGCTTAGGCAGCACTAATAAAATGGCGATGTCAAGATTCATGGCATTAGAACAGAGATTAGCAAAAGATACAGACATTAAAAACCAATACGTTGACTACGTTGACTATGGATCAATATGAATAACTGGGTCACATGACCTGCATAGATAACTCTGTAGTGATTGATCCTCATTTTTTCATCCCTCATCATTACGTACTCAAACCAGAAAGTAAAACCACCAAGCTCCGAGTACTATTTGACGCTTCTGCCAAATCATCGACAAGCATTTCTCTCAACAACATATTATGCATCGGTCCTCCAACTCAAGGAGACCTCTTTGGCCTCCTTCTACGATTTCGGATGCCACGTTTCGTATTCTGTACAGACATAGAAAAAATGTATCGGCAAATCTTGATAGACCCCGCAGACCGAAACATGCAACTAATATTTTGGAGGAAAAGTCCATCTGAAGCAATACAAATATATAAGCTCAACACCGTAACCTATGGCACTTCTGCAGCTCCATATTTAGCAACAAAATGTTTGCAACAATTAGCAAACAAGAATATGAAAAATTATCCACTAGGTTCTAAAACATTACGGTAGGACTTTTATGTGGACGACGGCATGAGCGGCTCTGATAGTTTGATCACGGCAGTCGAAATGCAAAAACAACTGACTAAGTTACTACATGAGGCTGGCTTCAAACTAAGAAAATGGTGCGCAAATCACTCTCAGCTATTATCTGGAATTCCCCCGGAAGATGTAGAACTGAATTTAGATTTTTACAGCCAATGCACTAAGATACTGGGACTAACATGGAGTTCAAAGACAGATATATTTTGTCTTAAGGCAGATATTCAAACAACTCAAGCAATTACAAAGCGAACTGTAACCTCAGATGTGGTTCGAATCTTTGATCCACTGGGTATCGCTGATCCGGTGGTGGTTTCCGCAAAAATGTTCATACAAAAGTTATGACAGCTGCAACTGTCATAGGATGAGTCACTACCAGCAAACCTTAACGAATACTGGTCGTCATTTCGTGAAACTCTAACACATCTTAATAAATTATCCATTAAAAGACACATTTTCGATGGACAAACTTCAAGAAACACGCAAATACACACTTTTGTGGATGCGTCAGAAAAGGCATATGGAGCCGCGGTTTACATACGTTCCAAATTAAGGGATGGTCGCATCACAGTGAGATTATTATGTTCTAAATCACGCATTGCACCGTTGAGAAGAATAACACTCCCGAGATAAGAACTATGTGCTGCTCTGCTTGGAACTGAACTCACCACCAGAGTAAAAAGGAAATACGTGGAGAAAACATACCAACTTATTTATGGTCGGATTCGGAAATAATACTTTACTAGATCACTTCTACAGTATCTTCACACATTTGCTGCCAATAGAGTTAGCAAGATTCAGGAACAAACAATAAACGTTCAATGGCAACATGTTGAGTCAAAGAAAAATCCAGCAGACCTTATTTCTCGAGGTTTAACTCCCGACCAGCTATTATAATGCAGTTTATGGCTCGTTGGACCAATATTTTTACATGGCAATGAAAACCTCTGGCCTAAAGAATTCAACAGAAACCAACCACCTGCTGTTTCAGAAGAATTTAAACAAAACTTAGTAACGGCTGTATCTGCAACGGTACCCGGATTGGAAGAAATGATATATAACGTAAATCATCATGACTCATTCCAAACGCTTCAAAGGGTAGTAGCACATGTATACCATTTCATTCAAAATATCAAGATTTTAAAGCAGACCGACCAACAAGCAAAGTACTCACCGTTCAAGAATTATCCTCAGCAACACAATTGATAGCTAAGGCCATTCAAGTGTCTGAATTTAAAACTGAATTAGACACACTAAAGAACAAACGCGAACTCAATAAATCAAGTACAATATGCAGTTTATCTCCATTTCTGGACGAAAATGAGGTCATACGAGTCGGCGGAAGACTGGAAGAGTCTAGTCTTCCATACAACGCAAAGCACTGCGGTTCACAAACATTATCAAGGCAGCAGATTTGGATAATAAGGGGAAAAATTATGGCTAGAAACATAGTTAAAAAATGTGTACGGTGCACAAGGTCAAGGCCAAATCTAATGAAGCAAATTATGGGAAACTTACCTGCTGATGGTGTAACTCAAACAAGACCATTTTTGGTATCAGGTGTAGACTACTGCAGCCCACTATGTGTACACTACAAGGTAAGAGGTAAAAGGCCACAAAAGATGTACTTAGTAGTGTTCGTTTGTTTCGCAACTAAGGCAGTACACTTGGAAGTAGTGAGCGATCTCACCACAGAAGCATTCATTGTTGCTCTTTAAAGATTCGTGGCTAGTCGAGGACGTTGTCAAACCATCTATTCTGACAACGCGACAAACTTTTTAGGCGCACGAAATCAGCTTAATGAATTAAATGAAGCTATCTTCTCCAATATATCGCAAGAGAAAATTATTAGATCCTGCAGTAAGGCTGGAATCGAATTTAATTGTATACTCCCTCGAGCTCCTCACTTCGGTGGGTTGTGGGAGGCAGCAGTCAAATCCGCCAAAAATCCATTACATCGAAGCAGCCTCACTTACATACGAAGAACTTGAAACGGTAATAATTGAAATAGAGGCAATTCTAAACTCCCGACCAATCACCCCACTGTCTAGTGATCCAAATGACTTAGCAGCTTTAACACCAGGACATTTCTTAATCGGAGAATATCTTACGGCTCAAGTGAATTCGAGAGCAATTAATCCAAGCAACTCAGTTGGAAAAAGATGGAGGCTTGTCTCCCAGCTAAAAACAAATTTTGGAGACGTTGGTCACTAGAATACGTACACCACCTTCAAGCAAAAAGAAGGTGGAAAACATCAACAGAAAATGCAAAGGAAGGACAGCTGGTGATAATAAAAGAGGATAACGTATCTGTTATGCAATGACCACCCGGCCGAATACTGAAAACCTATGAAGGGAATGACAACATGGTTCGTGTAGCAGACATAAAAACTGCATCAGGAATAAGAAAAAGACCCATTCATAAATTAGCCCCACTGCTTCATGAGGACAAAGTACCAGTAAATGAACCATCGAAGCCTAATCGGCCCATTCCAGTAGATATTACAGACACCCACCTGTCAAGACTTCTAAAACCACCGTCAACTAGCTACTACTGTGCGTGATGGTAACGCTGCTTTTTTACCAGTTGGCATAGGTGGCAGTGTCAAAATAATTAATTGTAATTCAGACCCTGGGTTGTATTTTGAAGGAATCGGAACCGTAAAACTGATTACAGCCGAACGAAGGTTAATGGTATATCATGTCCTAGCACCATTTTCTGCAGAACTAAGGGCCTTCAAGTCAGGGTTAATGACACTCGATAAGTTATGTTCAACCATCACATAGCAGTCAATTTGTAACGTTATGGTAAACAACTTCATTCAGATAAGGGAAGAATTACGGGAGGAAAAGGAGCTATTTGTTAACAGAAGGGTAAGGCGCGGTGCTTTCAACATTGTAGGAAATGTCGCGCGATCTCTGTTTGGTGTTCTCGACTCAGAGTATGCAAATGAAATGTCACACACCATTAAACGAGCTAAGGCTGAAACAGATTACGTGTTCCAATTATTGAAAAACCAAACATCAATAATTGACTCCACGATCAACATCATCAAACAGGATGAACTGAGTACACAGAAACAATTAAGGGAAATCACGAAAAGGATAAACGTAGAGGCAAATGCAATGGACAGACAGGCTGGACAAATAAATCAAACGCAACTGATATCACTACTAAGCAGCCAACTTACATTAACAGCAATCAATTTACGGAGAATAGAGAGGGGAATTACTGACGTTTTAATGGATGCTCATCATGGAAAGATAAGTCCACTTCTGGTATCACCCAATCAACTAAGAAGCGAGCTTACCATAATTAAAGCACATCTTCCAACACAACGTTCAGTCCCAATAGAAGATGACAATCTAATTCAACTCTATAAACTAATGAAGGCCAGCGGAGCAGTTACGAAGGGGAAAGTACTTTTCCAAATAATGTTCCCACTTATATCTATAAACTCAGAAGGATCCCTTTTAGCGGCCAATTCACATAGAGATGAGTTCATTCCATTCACAAATTCTGACCTAACAAATTATATCATGCCCAAAAGAGATGTTTACTTATGTTCAAACAAGCAGTTCAAGCGTCGAAAGGATGCAAACAGCAATCAACATCTTTAACAATAGATCCACAGCCAATTGCAAACACACTCCGATATCAGATGACTCAACATGGACACAATTAAAAAATCCTAACAAATGGATTTTTGGTACCACAACAAGGTTGGAATTTGCTGCAGTCTGCGGCACTGAAACCTCACAACATGAAATACGGGCACGGGAATAATGCAAATCGCGCCAAGTTGCACAGTAAAAGGTGATCTGATTAACATTCAGGGCCATTTTAGCGATTTAACTTATTTTTACACATCATACATCCAACTTAAGCCCATAGCCAACACTTCAAGAAATCAAGGGAGTAGTTAACATCACTAAGGTCGAGCTTGAAAATGATATAACTTAACAATCTTCAACAACAACTAAATGAATCAAACGTTATACAGCTGCCAAACACCATCAAATCAAATAGTTTACACCACCATGCGGTAAGCTACTCTACACTAACCCTCTCCATCATACTTCTGATAGCCGTCATGATATACAAGGAGCCAAGGAGGAAATACTCAGGAAACCATCCAGCCGAAGTCTCAGCCATTTCCTTTACCCCGAGCTGTTACAATTGACATCATAGACACCTAAGAGCAAGCAAAGGCAATACAACCATCGTTAACACTCAATAATGAGTGGTAAAGAGAAAACTATATTTAATATAATTTCATGTAAACACATAACCACTTAGTAATTGAATAAATGCGGAAATGGTCAAG
This sequence comes from Trichopoda pennipes, assembly GCA_030448955.1. Taxonomy (NCBI): domain Eukaryota; kingdom Metazoa; phylum Arthropoda; class Insecta; order Diptera; family Tachinidae; genus Trichopoda; species Trichopoda pennipes. Next base: position 2,911,502 of record JASKUP010000004.1, on the reverse strand, counting down.
GCGACGAGAATGTTGCGACCTGTAACATATTAAATTGCTTAATTTTATTTTAAATTCTAGTTTTTTTACCATTTCCAAGGTTATTTATTGCGTAGTAAACAAATTTATTATTATTATTTTATATTAATGAAATTTCTTACGTTTCAATTTATTGTTTTTGATTACACACTTATAATCCATTGACCTAAATTAAAATTTAAGCTAAGTAAACACTTTTAAAATTAGGTCAATTATTTTATTGTTATTATAGTTTAAGCATTTTACTGTTAATTAATTGTATAAAAAAAGAAAGTTAGTCGTTATTAGTAGACATTCAAGTGTGTTTTACTTTGACGGCTTACCCTTTCTTCAAGGTTAATTGCTTGCAAGAAAACAATTAATAACTTAGTGGCAGGACAAATTCAAGTGTTTGGCCTGAGCACCGCTAAGGAACTAACAGTTGTTATGTTATACGTTCAGTTTTTTATATTAGTTGTTAGTGTTTTATGATGCTTGTTTCTTCTTTAATAACTTAGTAGCAGGACAAATTCAAGTTTTTGGCCTGAGCACCGCTAAGGAACTAACAGTTGTTGTTATGTTATACGTTCAGTTTTCTATATTAGTTGTTAGTGTTTTATGATGCTTGTTTCTTCTTGGAATATTGCATCAGAAAGTTGTTGTTCTCTTGTGTGTACAATATTTCCTAGAAAACTATGCAGTTTGGACACAATACAATAGGTTGTTTTTGTTTCACGCTTTTTAAGTTTCTTCTTGGAATATTGTATATTGAAAGTTGTTGTTGTATTGTGTGTACAATATTTCCCGGAAAACAACGCAGTTTGTACACAATATAATATAAAAACATCGCATTTTTTTGCAAAATTGTCAATTTATATCTTTTTTAAAACATAATGTGAATTTATTTTTTGGGCATAATTTTTTAATTATTGTAAAACGCTCGGCGGGTCGGATTAAAACCTCTCGCGGGCCGTAGTTCGACCATCACTGTTTTAAAGCGAATACGTCAACTTAGATAGGAGATTGTCACACAGAGCTTCACGGGGAGTATCTGAATTCTTCTATGCCAAAAACAATGAGTAGGAATTATTTCTGTATTGGATCGCCGTATGCACTACTGAACTATCAGATTCCTTCCTCAACTGGCGAAGTCACAGAATTCAACGGCATATACGCTAACGAATGTTACAACTCTTCAGTTCTATAGCCTCCCGCCGACTTCAGTCACAAACGTATTCACCTCAAATTCTCTCACACTATTTTCTACTTTTCAGTGTATGATAATACGATCCGCTTAAACCTGAAACTTACGTCGGACTACTTGATAGTAAAATGACAATAGAAACCTGAGAGTCTCCGGGTCTTTTTAAACCATTGCGACAAAGATTTTATTTGTCGCACAGCCCAACATAACGCAATCGTAGAGCCAGACGACGTCGTCAGCTTGAAAGATATAATTCCAGCCCTTAATACCAATTACGTATTTTCTTATTACAATATTTTTTTTTTAACGATGCTAAAAACTATTGTTCATATCTTTTTAAGTTTAAGATAATTGAACAGGCGATTCGTTGCTTGGATTCCAACTAAGCATTACGTATTTTTAGGTACAATGTGTAATGCATATGTATACATATATGCATATGTGTGTATATAACTAACTTCACATCCGCAAAAGTATGAAGATAGTGTTTGCGCACTTCGCGGCAACTCTTATCACTGCATTATCTCCGCCTCCTTTTTATATTCGGAGCTTTACAACGAAAACAGCTATCAAACGTGCGTATATACATATCTATAATATTAAAATAAGTCGGGTTTCCCTTCCTGGCGCGGTTTTGCATTCGTTGGAAAGGTCTCGGGCTCCGTGAGGTTTATAGCAAAAAAAATTCAGCAAAAATTTCAAGAGAAATGCAGGAAAACGGTTATGATATTGCGAAATTTGAATCTACCGCGACTTTGCAACGGTACTCGACTTGCGGTGAAAAGACTTCTGCCGAATTTAATTGAGGCAACCATAATTAACGGAAAGTACGCAGGTGACGGATTGCAATTTCCGCTTCGCCTTACGTTCGCAATGACAGTTAAAAAGTCGCAAGGCCAATCGCTTAGTGTTTGCGGGATAAATTTAGAAAATCATTGTTTTTCACATGGGCAGCTATACGTTGCGTGTTCACGAGTTGGGAAACTATCCGCTTTATTTGTGTTAACTTCAGACCAAAAAATGTGGTTTACTAAAGAGCATTTCAATGAAACGGTTAATTTGCGGACACGTATAACGCTTCGATTCAGTATTTACTTTCATTTTTAACTTAGAGATATTCCAATAAATTTCACTTCATTTTTGTAATCGAAATGAATTCATTACTGTTGTGCAATGAAATAAAATTTTTCCTTTTCAAATATAAAACAAAAAAAAACAAATTTTACAAAAAACGAATCTATCTGGTGGCGAACGAATGTGCTAGTATATATATATATATATATATATATATATACATATACATATATATCTGTTAAGTTATCTTTATTTTTTTATTTACATAATTTTTAGTTGAATTATTCGTATTATAACAAATAAATAATCTTGTTAATATGCATGACCCATGAGAACGGCTTTGTTTTACCTAACGGTGGAAGAGCACAGGTTTGAAGCAAAACATTTTTTTCCACTTTCATTAAGAAATAAAATATTAGTATCTAATTTATTTGAAAGTAAAACATTTAAACAAATATACAAAAACGCAATTTATAAAATTGTATGTTTTTAATATAAAAGAGTTTCGTCCAACTCGTCATCTTTTCCAGCAGGTTGAATAGCAACTTTTCGTAACACTTTGCTTACTACTTCACATAAGGAGTTTTGAGCGCCTGTATCCAAAATTTTACAAATATTAATCAAATTTTGTTCATCTTCTCTTAAACGAAGCATAGATATTAATGCGATTTCAGAGTTGGATTTAACGTAACCATTTTTTTCTTTTGTTCCATTTACAAGCATTGGTATCAAGTATTTTATTAAATCTGAAGAAATTTGATCAGATCTTAGAACCTTTGCAATGTGGTTGCAACTTTTTGCAACGAGCTGCTTGATTTCATTACTGTTATGGTTCATAGCTCGCGCAAACGCATTTATAATTAAAGGTGAAGCATTTTTATTTGATATCATCCAATATTCTATTAAATATGTTGCGCCTCGTATTCCATTAGCAGCTATCGGAGTTTTATCAGATGATATGTTAGAAATAAGTGATTTTAGTATAACCTCTTCATTATCGACATTAAGTATCATTTCAGTGCTTTCTTTAAGAGCAACAAATAGAACTATTGTACGCCCATGTTTTGTATAAAAATCATCATTGTCGTCCACCAAGATATGGTTAAAAAGAATATCCTTTACTTTATCAGACGGCAAGTATTTAAGTAAAGCTCCTAGACATCCACCAGCAACACTTCGTGTCACATCATCTTGATGACCTATTAAACTAATTAAAGTTCCACAGATCTGTTTTTTCAAAATTTCAGACATCTTATTCCCGGCTGGAGTTATAACACTACGAAGAGCCTGTAACATAGTTTCTCGTATAGATGGATCGTCACCTGTTTTTATACTGTTGTGAATCTCATTAAAAAGAGGATCTGCACGGGTATGTATTCTGACTAATTCCGATATGGCATGACCAGCTTTCATGCGAACTAACCTATTTTGGTCGTGTAAAGCTTTCAAAAATGTTGTTTGCAACTGAGGCAAAAACTGCTTTAACATTACTCCAACTTTATGGAGCAGAATTGCCAAAGTTTCTAAAACTGCAGCCTTTACTCCTGCATTAAATCTGTCACCTAAAATTCTTATAAGCGGGCCTGTTATATGTACAACTGATGGTTGTAAGGATTGTGCACTCGTTATAGAAATAATTTCGCCTAGACCCTGCGATGCATTCTCTTTTTCTTCTGGAAGACCATTTAAAATAGCTTCCCGAAAAACGGGTAGAAGTGGTGTTATTCCTTTTGGTAAACAAAATCCTGGAAGTTCTAATGAGTTGGAATCACTTGCTGCAAAGCGTACAGCTTGGCGCACGTCAGAAACATACGCGATTTGTTGGATTGAATCTAATCCCTTAATTACCGCATGGAGAGCATCCCAAGACCTTTGTAATATGTCCCGATCTGTTTCTGCCATGAGTCTCAGAAGACATCTTAACAACTGTGGCACATATTGAGTGTAATCACCGGATGTATGTATACAAAAAGCTGCCAACAAACTTGCAGATGACTTGCGCGTGGATAAATTTTCCGACTTGGAAGATGTCATTAAAGTGTCCATTATCGTACGAATACCAACTTCATCAGATACAGATAAGATGACTGCTTGACAATATTCCAGCTCTTGCACTTCGTTTGTTGAGCCTTGCGCATCCGATAGAGCTTGTAATAATGCATAAAGTATTTTTGGTAAATATTTTGTAAGAGCTTCTCCAGCAACAGATACCAAAACAGAGAGGGCTTTTGTATTTACTGGGAGAGCAGTTAATTGGGGAACTAAGTATGGCAGCACCACTCTTGACTTAATGCTCATTACTTGACGTAAGCCATCTAACGTATTTTCTGCAACATCTGTATCCGAATCAGATAATCCTTCTAGCATCGATGGCAATATGTCATCGAGAGCTCTCGACCCTACTGTGGAATGAAGTGATTCAAAAGTTTTAGCTGCTGCCTCTCGTACTTCTGGGAGAGGATCACACAAAGCCTTTCTAACAGTCGGGACTAAACTATTTACAAATGAGAGCACCATTTCCTTTGATGTTGATGCCATTATTTCGGAGAGTCCAATACATACACCTTGGCGTTGATCTGGTTGTTCTGAGTTAAGACCTCTTTCTAATATTGGTATTATTTCAGGCAGAACTCTTTCACCTAGCTTTCGCACTAAGTCACCAAGTGTTCTAGCTGCAACTTGGCGTTTGTCGTAACTAGTACTTGCCAAGCATCCTAATAGCAAGCCAAAAAGAGTAGGTAGAATTTCCCGAAGGGTTCGAGGAGTGTTGGTGACTACCACTTTCCAAACATGGAGGGCCGATTGACGAACCATTAGTGAAACATCACTTCGGCCCATATATAATCCTGAAAGAACACGGTTACGTCTGTCATTACCCAAGAATCGTATAATAGCTGTATGCGATTGCTCAGTACCGAAGTTGTCATCTTCACTTGCAGTTTCGGTCGTCATTTTTCCGGAAACTCCGGATATTCGATATAACAAATCTCCTAGTAATTGAACTGAACTGAATCGAATACGCCAATTATCATCAAATAAACCTTTTTCTAATTCTGGCAATAAGAGAGCTACTGCTGTTTCCGCATACAGATTTACGATTCGTTGTCCTGCTTTTAGAGCAGTGTCACGGACATATTCATTTTCATCTGCAAGTGCCTTTAAAATTGGGTTGATTATTTGTCCAATGTAGGGAGTAAAATCTTGTGGAAATGCACTAGGCATGTATATGAACATCATAATGTATCCGTCTTTTACATGGGGAGCAATATCACCTCTTTCTGCCGTAGCTATAATTTCAGGCATTAGTTTATGTAATTTTTCAACACCAAGACCACCAACTACTTCGGATAAACCTTGTGCGGCGCCACTTCTATCTACGCTACTGGATTCCGATGTTAGAGTTTGCATAAGCCACGGAAGCAAATTTTCAAAGGATGATTCTCCCATTCCTTTTACCATTGCACCTAAGGCGCGTGCAGATACTGCTCTAACTTCGGGAACGGGATCTAGAAGTGACATTTTTAACCCTGGAATAATATTTGGAAGATATGGAGTAAGGTCTTTTTGATCGGTCAAAGAATACATATTTCCTATAATTTGTGCAGCCATCTTTCTTGTCTCCGTAGATCGATCCATAAATGCTCTTTGTACAACAGGCATTATTAATGCAAGAGAAGGTGCGTCAATAAAGTGAACAAATTTTGTTTGGAGTAGGCTTTGAAGACACGTAGAAGTATTTTTAGATGGATCTTCTAAAGCTTTTAATAAAACGGGAACAATAGCCTGTATTTCGGGATTTTTTATAACAGAGCCTATTACTTTCAACGCATCGGCTCCGGCTTCCTGAACTTTGGTATGGGAATCTCCTAATACTTCTATTAACTTGGGAACTATTGAAGGTAAACAAGACGAAAGTTGTTTTGGAGCACAGTAGGCCATTGCTCCCAATAGTTCAACCGACGCAGTTTTTGTACGCCAAGAATCTTCGTCGAGGGCTTCAAGCAATGATGGTAATACTAGCTTTACTCCATGAGCTGATAATTTTCCCATAACTACTTTTGCCGTATCATCTGCCGCTTGACGAACATACTGGGAAGAATCGCCGAAGCATTGTAACAAATGAGGGAGAACATGAACTATATACGGCTCAAATAGACGACCAAGAGTGGTACAAAGGATTTCAAAAGCAAACAAAGCTCCTTCTCTTGATTTATAATTTTTCTTTTCTTGAATGCACGTTGTGAGCTTTGACATAATATCAAACTGTTTTAAAGACAAAATTCCGAGACCCTTTACAATGCCGGCAATACCATAAGCTGCACCTCTACGTTCGCCATACTTTTCAGACTTAACTAAAGATTGCAAAAGACGTTTAATTATGGCAGGAGCTTCTTCTTTTACTGAGGACATCAAATGAGGTAGGCAGTTAGCCACTGCTTCTTGCACCTGCTGGGATGGGGTAGAAAGAGCCGCTAAAAGTCTTCTTACTATAGGTTCTATTCGTTTATCATCTTTTTCCAAGTGTCGTGCTAAAGAGCCCATTAAAATAACCACTGCTTGTCGTATGTTGTCAAAATTTTGTGATTTCGGAGCTTTATCTAGGAAATCTTCGAAAACAGGCAGTAAGGTAATAATAGTGTCCTTGCCATGTATATCTACAATAGTAAGAGATGAAGCAAGCATTTCTTTATGCACAATTTCTTCGCGATCTGCTAAACCAGCCGACACCATGAATTGCATAACATGATTGACATCATCTACTGAAAAGAAATGCGAAATTTGTGTTATGGCTATAGCTATGCCCCTCCTTGGTCTCCACTGATCTACTGCAGGTTCTATTTCCCTGTTAAACTCGTCTAATTTTGGTGGAATCATGAACAGTTTTTCATTATACATAGTAAGAAGCTTTTTTAAAATACGTTTAACGCATGTGCGATCATTAGACAGCAATGGCACTAGTGAAGCAGCTGCGGATTTCTGTATACATATTTCAGAATGTATTACGTCATTCAGCAAATCTTCAGGTAACGGATTATTAATATTAATCTTTTTCCAAAGTTCTTCCGCAATACCTTGATTAACATGAGAAATATCAAATTTTGCTATCCAAAGACGTCGTTTAATATGTTCAGAAAATTGAATGTTGTCATTATATTCTTTACATATTGTTTTAACTAAAATCGTTAGTACACGCAATGAAACATCCCGTATTGCTTCTTGGTCACTTTCCAAAGCATTTAAAAATATGCTTATTTCGTCTTGCGTTGCTAAAGCACAATAATCTTCTCCAGAACTGCATTTAGCTACTTCAAGTAATGCAGCGACAGCCTGTGTTTGAACACGACCAGAATGTATGCCTATTAAATAAACTAAAAACCTAAACATTTCCATCCTTGGTAAATATTTAGGGTGTTTATAATCCAACAAGTCTCCGTCTACAGAATCACCTCTGGTTTGAGCATGCTGCTCAATAATTTGTATGCCAACGGTCATTAAATCATCATCAAGAGAAATGTGTTTTGACACCAGAGCCAATTTTAAAAACTCGAAAATATATGAAAATGATGGACTTGTCATATTAGAATTCTTATCAATTGTAACTTCTTTTATAAGACATATCGTATTAACAACTGCCAGTTTTAAGTCTTCTACTAACCATTCGCTATTAATATTACAACGAGGAGATTTTAATCTAATTGTTGTTGTCGCCAATTTAAATCCTAAATAAGAATCTTCAAACCAGATTTGTCGTAATTCATAATATAACTTAGCCATTAGTTCAGCGGCTAAAGGTGACTTCATCGCTTCTAAAATACCATTTAGCAATACTGGGAAATGAAGGGAACATTGTTTTGCATTTCCTTTACAACAGGACTCAATCATATTAGTTGCATAATTTAACTTAAAAATTAGCTCCCTTAAACGCATTTTAATTAGTTGCTCTTTATCAGTTTGAATTTTAATAGTTTCTATCTGTTTTGGTGTTAATTGACGGGGTTTTAATTTCCCTTCCTTACGCTTTTTTTCCTCTATTTCTTTACGAAGTTGAAGCTCTTCTATTTGTTCCTTGTAAGTATATACTTTATTTTCTCTCTTAAGTCCAGTTGTATTAAATGCATCCGTGTTGTTTGGTATAACACTTTTATCATACAATTCTCCTTCGGGCGTTAAAAATATTAAATATTCTTCATCTGTTATATTAATCACAGATGGGTCATTAAGGTAGACCGTAACCTTTGCAATAAGCAGTGGCAAGAACTGATCTGGACTTAAGTATGATAAAGTTGCAATTGCGTTCTCATATGTTTTGCTTATTTGAAAATTGTTTAATATCACATCCTCAACCTTTTGGGTTTGTGCTAAAATCAGTTCACCTATTTCTAAATTCAATTGCCTTTGTAGTATTACCTCCCATAGTTTCGAGTCAACAGCGGCTAATAAATGGTGATGACAAACAATTAATAGCTGCATTGCCAAAAACTGTGCATCCACTTTCGAAATATTCTTGATGTCACAAAGTTTGTGGAGTGTTTCTACAATCGACTTAGAAAGAGAAGAGCTGTTATCAGCATCTAACTCCACATCAATAGATTTTAACTTGTTCCCAAGTTCAAAAACCAAGTTTTTGGCATACATCACACCATTCTCCGAAGAAATTAATTCAGGCAGCAAAATATTAACAAAATTTCGTGGTTTCTTAGAACTCGAAGTAATGGCTTGAACAAAAGCCTTATATAATATATTAAAGTTGCCTTTAATCGATTTGAAATGTTTCAGTAATAATATGTCAGCCATAAGAACAATATTACATAAAACTTCTGCAGATGCTAAGCTTACAAAGCGTTCTGTAAAAAATATAGATTTATTTATGTCCAGAACATTATTCCAAAAGTTATTTAAGTTATCATTTTTGTTTGCACCATCAGTTTTAAGCAATAAGCAGGTAGCACAAACTGCTTCTGACACCAAATTGGCATGCGATGCGTTTTGCATTGCTTTTTCAAATATTTTTAGTAAAATTGCAGTAAGAAAGCTGTCATTTTTTAAAGAAATTTTGCAAAAGCACGAAAGCAGCCATTGCAAATATGATAGTCGAACTTGTGGAGTAGTTGTTTTAAGTTCAACTCCAGTTTTAAAAATTTCTATTGCTCTGTTATTCGAAGAATTTATACATTTCATTGTCCAGAGGCTGAACATTTCTAGCATAAAGCAAATAACTTTCTCATGAACTTCAGTATTCAATGCTGCGGAAAATAAATCCAATACTACTGGATGAATGTTGGGCAATTCAGATGGGGGAATTGCATTAAAGCTAAGATTTCCAGCTCCCTAAAAATAAAATGAGGTGCCAAGTTTTAATTTTATGGATATATAGATTTAATTAATAATGAGCAAAATAAAAAACAATAAATAATCGTTAATTTGTAAACAAAAAATATAACTGTTATTTTCCAACAAAAAAATGTTTAGGAAATAATTAGAAAGTTAAAAAACTTTTTAATTTTTTTAATAAACTCAAACAGGCAAAGGTAGTATCCGTATTTTAAAAAATTATAGCATTACATTTTCAAACCAATTAACCATATGAAGAATATAATTTAATTTTCAGTGTTCTTTTTAAGCGAATCAAAAGTATGTTTGTAGTGATAGTAAATGCATTTATGACAAGCAAAACGATTTTCTATTCTGCGTTTGAAAGGGGTTTTCATTCTAGTTCACAGTAGCAGCTGACAAAATATTATAACAGCAACGAATAACGAGAATAGCACTGTTAAAAGAATACATATATGTACATAATTTAGTAGGTTTTCTGTCGTATTTATTTACACATATTACATATTATGCAATTAATAAAGTTACGAATTTTTCTTAATTTTCTCGATTTTCTCTTATTTTTACCATTGCGATATTTGTCTTTTATTTGTGGAAATTATCAGAAAAATCGTGTCTTTAATAAATTTAGAGCGAAAAAAAATTTCACATTAATAGTATTTGAAAAATAATGGACCAAAACTTTTGGAAAATTCTTAAATATATCAAAGTTACAATATTACAAACTATTGCCACACTATTTGCATATGAAAAATAAAATATAAAAACCTAAATTTCTTTCAACCAAATAAGAAAATTGTCAATAAAAATAACTACAATATATTTTTGCTGGCCTTTGACTTTTTAGAAGAAGTTAAACCTAACTAAGAATAATATTCCTTTTGCAAAAATTAATTTGAATGAAATACAAATAAATAAGTTATGTTTATTATAAAATTGTATGAATAATAAGAATAATAATTTCAACACTGTAATTATTAAGTAACTTATAAATTCAAGGATGCGTTTTCTAAGTTATTCATTATAAAAGAATAAAAATAGTTTCTTGATAATATGAAAGTTTGTTACATAAAATTGTTAGATAAAATAGTCCCATTAAAGCCTATTTATTAAAAACAAAATCTTGCTGGATTTTGATTTGGACGAAAGATGCTTAACTCAATCACAATTAAATTTTTAGAAAGGAGAGGATAGAAGAAGGCAAGGATATTGTTTCGTTGCAGTTTAACTTAATTTAAAGTTCAATCCTGACTATGTATTTGTATATAATTTTTCCAGCAAAATAGTTTGAACACACCTGATGAGGATTCACTACTCTATGCTTTTTATAAATTTTCCTTTCATGCATTAGAAATTGTGCTGTTTATTTTAATTTAATGCACAAATTGTATTGCCATTTTGTGAATTAAAATTAAAGTGTTAAATGTACATATTATGTTGTTCCTTGAATACAAATATTAAAATTTTCTTTAAAAATTATGGAAATATCTTTTAGTAATAAATTAAAATTGATGTAAAATAATAAATTTGAATTATTCAAGGAAACATGTTATGCTCCTGCATTGGTAAATTTTTTAATCAAAGATTTAGAAGATTTGAAAATTTTTTTAATTATGATTTATAAGAAATTGCAAGTAACTCATATGTATAAGTTTTTTAGTATTTAATATTATCATAAAGTTTATAAAGGGATTAAACTAACACACCTTAGTTTTGGCCTCTTGGTGCACAAAATCAAGTTATTGCTTTTAACATTGAACAATTTGCTATCGATTTTTTTTAATTTAAGATTTAACAAAAGAATAATTTCAATTAACTTAAATTCATGCTATTTTATTTTTAAATTTATTAGAGAGAAAAATTATTAAAAATTTTTTGGGTACGTTTTTAAAGAAAATAACAAAAATAAAATGCTTTCTCGAATGCGATACTGTATTTTATGGATCGATACATATTTTATTAGTATTCTACACACCTAGATATCTTAGATTATATTTGTAGCTTTTACTATATTTTCAGATATTTAATTTGATAAGTAAAAATACGAAGAATAATCTCAATCCATTAACGTAAATTTGAGATAAGTCCCAAAGCTCTGTTTTCATTGTTCTCCTTAGTAGTCCTCACGTATATTTGTTCTTACTTTCTTAATATTTTTATCCAAATATTATTTTAACCAATATTCCAACGTTATTATTTTTTGGTTTTTGTAAATATTTATTGGAAATTCTTATATTGATATATGATCATTTAAATTTACTTGTCAGCAATTGAATATTTTTACACTTCTCCCAGTAATAATAATATTAACACGACTTAAGTAATCAACTACTTTATTTGTTATACCTGAATATATTCATCTTCAAAGTCGTGTACTTTTAACTGTAATTTAAACACTGTATAACTTGTTCTTCTTGAAATAATACTACATCTAATGTTTCATTAAAACAAATAATTTGCCAAATTTATGATAACAAAAAGCTGGAGTATAAATGAAGCATTATATTTTATTGGTAACGTTGACTCTTGATATTTTTTAATTTTAAATCACAGGTTACGCGATGTTGCTACAACATTTATGTATTTTCTATGCTATCTGTTATTCCTAGAAATGATCTTATTTTTTATTGTTTTAGGTAATTTAATATTTTAAATGTTAAAAATATAAGAGGTTTCCTAGTTGTGAGAAAAGATGTTGTATATTTGATACTGATATATTATGTTTAATTGTAACATCAATTGGTTTTCTGTTATCGATTAATACTCTCCATTTCTTCATTTAACCAGAATTATTCGAGTGTTATGCGCACTAGTATTACTTTTTATTTTAGAATTTGATCCTAAATTAATTTGTTTTTCAACTATTTAATCGTTGAATTTTGGTGACTGTACTTTAATATTCTTTAATATTTTAGCTAAATAATAACTTCATTATTTTGATTTCCTTATTTCACTATAAGATGCATTGGTTTTTGTTTAAAGTATCTCAATTATTAAATCTTGGTTTAAATAAACTGGAAAAATTTATAATGAACACCCTGCTCTTTATTTTGATCTAAGAAAGTTTTTTATAATTTTGAGAGAACATTGTTGCAAATTTACTTTTTCCAATTATTTCCTTTCGTTTTACATATATAAATGTATGGGTATTAGAAGTTAATTCTACAATGAAGCTGGTTTTTTTTTTTGTTTATTAAGTGTTGTAGTGTTGATAGGAGTTACTTCACTAGTTTACAAAACTGTTTAAAATATTAAGCAGTTACTAACAGAATATGCTAAGCCGGTGATTGAAGAGATATTTCGATAGTTTTAAAATTATTATCATATTATTTTAAAAAAGGGTAAGTAGTTTAGAGATATCAGAGTAACGTGATTAGTTTTATATATTTAGCAAATCAAATATTAAAGTAAAAATATAAAACTTTATACAAGACGGTTTGTTCAAAAGGGGCACAGACGAAAAGGGACGTCGTTGACATTTCGAAAATTGTACGTCAATGCTTAACTGGTTGAAACATAGAATTATGTACTATTAGTTGGAATTACAACAAAAAAAGTACAAAATACAATAAAAATAGTGTCTTTTGTTTGGGTACGGTTTTCCGTCGACCCTCGTCAAATTTGGTTTGTGAACAAACCGGTTTCGGCCGTTTGCCATCCTCAGTGTTCCTTCCGTACGGAGGGTCGACGGAAAACCGTACCCAAACAAAAGAAATTTTTACCCCGTCGGAGAATCCAAGCACATAAAAAAATAGTGCATATTATTATTTATTTATTAATAAGAAATAGATTTACTATACACATACGTCTTATACTGAAACAGCATTTTAAGTATCCCTTTATGATATTATTATATTATTTAATAAGAAATAGATTTAATAGTCACATACGTCTTATACTGAAACAGCATTTTAAACATCCATTTATGATATTATTACATTTGTTGTGTTAGTTGTTTTTGTTTTCTGCTGTTTAAGTTTTTTCGTGGAATTTCTCATAAGCACGTTGCCTTGTGTGCATAGGCAGTTCGTAAAAGACATAATAGGTAATTTCGTTTAATTTTTTAATTTAAACTTTTTAATATTTTATTAGTATTTTATTTTTTAAGCACTCAGTCCTTTTCGTTGTAAAAAAATATTTTTTATCTTTATTTTTAATATATAGTTTTTCAATATTTCGCCAAACCATTGGTTGGCATCTACAGGATAAACAAAAAGTGTATAAACAATTAATTAAAAATGAAAAAATTTGTTGACTAACAAATTCAAAATAATCAAAAATTAAAAAAAAAACAAAAGCAACAAAAATAATAAAAACTACAAATTGAAAAAATATTATAACTATACACACATATATACAATTTTCAATGTTAAAAAAAAAAATAAAGATTTATTAATTTTAAAAGCACATAAAAGATTCAAATAAAACTGACTATAACGTACGGATTAACAATATTGTAGGAGAAGACTAAAAATGATATAGTAGTAGAACTTTTTAAACTTAAAATTATCAATATTACAGAAAGAAATAAGCTTAAAACAAATATTGCTATTGCACCTAGGTTATACGGACTGCCAAAAATTCACAAAGAGGAATTTCCTTTAAGGCCTATTTGTTCGTTTGTTAATTCTCCATCTTACGAGTTATCTAAATATGTTACTATTATATTAAGAAGGATCACTGGCGGTTCTAAGAATAATATAAAAGATTCAATTAAATTCAAGGGAAAAATTAAAGAGCCCCATGTCATGAAAAACTAATTTTTTTAATGTAATATCATTATTTCCAAGTAATCATGGTGATGTGGCGATCAATACAATTGAAGAGAAATGGAATGTTTTGGAAAATTTTACAAAAATAGAGAAAGGTTTATTTTTCCGTATTCTCAAGTTTTGTATAGAAGATAATAGTTATTTTCAGTATAATGAAAAAATATATATGCAGCAAAAAGGACTGCCGATGGGCTCTCCAGCTTCTCCAATTGTGGCAGATATTGTTGTGAAGAAATTGTTAATGTTATTGAAAAATTAAATGTTAAACCAAAGATTATCACGAAATATGTTGCTGATTTGTTTTGTATTATATCTGAATCTGCAATTAACAAAATGTTAGAAACATTAAATGAATTTGCCACTTCAATAAAATTTATAATTGAAGGGAATGTGATACTAAACTTCCATATTTAGACACCTTAATAATAAGAAGAAATAACAAATTAGTTATAGATTGGTACCAAAAACCAACTGCTTCAGGTAGAATTATTAATTGTTATTCTAAACAAAAAAAAAGAATTATTATTAAGACATCTAATAATTTAATGAGAATTCCATAGAAGGAATAAAAAAAGATTATGAATTTATTAACTAAGAACAATTTTCCAAAACGATTAACTAATAGGTTAATTAACAACAGAACCCAAAAAATATAAATCTATAACTTACATACCTGTTTTGTCTGAAAGAATACAGAACTCAAAAATCTTTGATACAAATAAATACAAAATGGCATATAAGAATAATAAAACATTAAATAGGTTGTTTAGCAAAACTAAGGATAAAATTCAAAAACTAAATATGTCCAATATAGTGCACAAAATTCCTTGTAACGGTAATGCTAAAGAGGATTGTATTAAAGTTTATGTAGGCACAACAACAAATAAATTGAAAACTAGAATAGCAGGACATAGGTCAAACCAAAATACAGGAATAATATTACTTCAGAAAAAACAGTATAATCTTCACTTTGTTCTAAAGTTAATCACTATCCAAACTTTGAAAATGTTCCAATTTTAAATTTAGAAAATAATTATAAACGTTGGTATATGTTAGAAATGTTACAAATAATTGAAGTACCATTAACCAAAACAATAAATTTTAAAGCAGGTACGGACAATGTTGCACAAAATTATACACATTTGGTGCATAAAATTAGAAAACAATACTCTGTACCTACATAATAATAAGTAATACTTTAATTTTTTATAATGTCTGGTCATTAAATTTATGTTTGAATTTGTAAAATAATATTGTTTTGTAAATTTGTTCTTTTCAAAATTGTTTTTATTTGAAAAAATTTCTAATATTGAAAATTGTATGTATGTATGTATGGTTATATTTTTTCAATTTGTAGTTTTTATTGTTTTTGTTTGTTTTGTTTTTTTTTTAATTTTTGATTATTTTGAATTTGTTAGTCAACATAATTTTTCATTTTTGTTTAATTGTTTATACACTTTTTGGTTATTATTGAAGATGGTGAAATATTGAAAAATAATATATAAAAAATAAAGATTAAAAAAATCTTTTATAAAAAAAGACCTAGTGCTTAAGAAATAAAATACTAATACGATAATTATTTTCTTTTAAAATTTTCAGAAAACATATTCGTAGCAATGTTATTAAAGATGTTATATGTGACATTTTGTAGACTTTTTCAGGTAAACGAATTGTTTGCTTTTGATGTTCTCTTTCATTTACTAAGAACGATTTCATTTGAATATAAGCAGAAATGCATAGGAATATAAAAGAGCTTTCAATGTTACTCACAAGAATATATATATTTATTTTTATAAGAATTTAAAATTGTTTTATTTTGAATTAAGATCACAGATATTCAACTGTAAAACGTCGTTCCTGAATTTAAAAATTCACAACGCATATTAGGTATGCCGAAAAAATGGGCGTGGTCACATTTTCTGAACTTAAGTTTGAGCGGATAGAAAAGCACAATTTTAGTTTTTTCCGAGTTTTTAAACTTTCCAAGCAGCTTTTCCAACTTTTTACCAAAAAGCTTTCTCAAGCTATAATAAAACACATTAAAAAAATAACGGAACCGGTAAAGTCGTTCTGGTGATCTCTTTAAAGGACTGATGCAACAAGGCTCCCTTGATGAATGTTGTTGTTGTTCGTCTTCACTATTACGAAAGGAAAAGCTCTTCGACCGATAACTGAAAATTGTAGAATATTTATTACCCATTTGTATTAGAGCAGATTTGCCATTGCCGCTTTTATGAAACAAAAATAAGGTGTTGCCCGTGAACCAGTATCTATACGCAATTTTGTAGCAGTAGTTTTTTGTCTTCACTATTACATAAGGAAAAGCTCTTCGACCGGTAACTGAAAATTTGAATGGTTGAATATTATTCATTTGTATTGGAGCAGATTTACCATTGCCGCCTTTATTTCCAACAAAAACTCTGACATTTTTTATAGTTCATTTTTACTTAATCTTAAAGAATTTTTTTGATTACTAAATATAATTTTACATTCAAATTGATTTGAAATTTTTAGAAATCTCTTGGTTATTTTGTACGACTCTTGGCCGTACTAACGTAAGAGTTTTAGTTTTTTGAACATGCATTTATTTTATAAAATTGTGCTTGCTCTTCTAAAACACAAACCGTCACAAACGATCGTTTGATAATTTATTAATAATTGATTAAATAAATAAGTATTTATCTTTTTATAGGTTTTTTAATTAAATTTAACGCGTATAAGCTCAATATTTCGCATTCCCTTGCAAAGCTTCTTCAGGAAATTATTTTTTATAAAATAAAAAAATTATTAACAAAATTAATAAAAAATTTAAAAATTTTTTTGAAAACAACTGACAAAAAATAAAAAATAATTCATTATAATTCAACATACATGCATACAAAATTAAAATTTTAAACATACAAAAAAAATGAAACGGAAATTAAATAAATTCTCTCTTATGAAATAATTTTAACAAATTATGTGTCTTTTTAATTAAGTACCTGTAATTCTGCGCTAAATTGCCTGTGGCTCTTTTGAAATTTATTCTCCTTATATCTGGTACATTAACAATTTCTAACATATAACGTCTCTTAAAATTTTTTCTATTTTTATATTGATGCTTCCTCAAACTTTGGATGATTATATTTCTTACAATGTGAAGATAAGGATGTCTTCTGTGTTGAAATATCCCTATTGCTTTTTTTTGTTGTCCCAATATAAACTTTGTCACAATTCACCTGGTCATTTCTTCCACATGGTATCCTGTATACTACATCAGATATTTCCATTTTCCCTATTTCATCCTTCATACTACTAAATAATTTATTTAATGTTTGTATATATGTTTTGTGTGCAATAATATATCTATCAGTGTCAAATACTTTAGACTTTCTTCATTTTTCTGATATTCCAGGAACATAAGTTAATGATTTATAAATTTTTGATTCTGCCATGGTTTTTCCTAAATTATATCTATGATTACCATATTGTCTAATTAATCAGTAAGTTAATTCTACTGCAAAATCATTGTCATTAAGTATATCTCTTATTGTGTCCTTATTTTTCAAAAGAAATTCTCTATCACTTATAGACAATATTCTATCATATTGTTCCGAATGTGTCTTGCTTAAGTTTAAAATAGAACAATTAAGCAATAAAGCAAACTACTGGTTACAAACTGCGTAGAAGTTTATACACACACACACCACTATAATTTAATATGCTGTTTACTAACTGCCTGGCATGCAAGAAAAAAAAAATACAAGTATGCTGTTTATCATCTAAACGCGCAGGACAAAAAAAAACTAATTTTACAACAACAAATATACAATGTTGTTTAGCGTAGTTTTCTAAGAAACCCTTTTTTTACAAAAGCAACAACAAATGTATTGAAATAAATCCCAAGCAGAAACCTTATCAGCATAAAAACAAAAACAACTATACACACAGACATACAGGCGCCTATAAAACGAATAAACAACCTACAACAAAATACACACAAAGAGAGTAGAAGATTCTTACATCTTCTAGATTCTAATTGGACAAGTATAAATAGGGGAAGCGTCTGAGTGGATAGTCATTTTAAGTAAATTGTTCTGTGTCAACTTTGTGTAGTTAAAGTAAATAATAAAATTGTTTTTATTTAAAAATTCTAAAAACTGGTGTAATTTATTTTGCAATAAAGAACTCACAACAAAACGTTTATAAAAGGTATAAACGTAACAATATTTTTCGCCGCGTTTATAATCATTCTTCTCGGATGTTTGGAATAAAAATTAATAATTCTTCCAAAAGATGTTGGTTTTTTCTACCAATCAAACACTAACTTATTTCCCTTTCTTATTATCAATATATCTAAATATGGAAGTGTAGATTCCAACTCTCCATAGCAAATTTAATATATCAGCTATAAAAGGGGTTGCTAGAGAGCCCATAGGGAGGCCCTTCTTCTGCAGATATATCCTATTATCAAATTGAAAATACCAATATTCAATACGAAACTCACGAATACCTTAAAAATAATTCCTTAGCAATATTCGTATTTTGTTCTATTATCTGCCATTTTGCCTCTATAATTCTCAGAGCTAAGCCTACAGAAATACTCGGAAGAACTGAAGCTACATCAAATGAAAACAATCTATCATTATCTTGTATATCTATTCTCCTCTCCAATGAATTTCTAATATTATATATTAATCGTCCAGTTTAGAATATTCGTTATATACTTGCACAGTCCGTAGGCCAGGGAATTAATACAAGAGCAAATAGGTCTTAAAGGAAAATTCTGCTTGTGGATCTTAGGTACTCCATTTAGCTTTGGAAAATTTCATACATCATTAACTAAAACATTGTTTGTTTTCTGCACTTTAGTAGTACAGTCCTTATTCAATATTGAGTATTTTGCAGAATCGTTAAGAATGTCATTTATTCTCGAATAATAATCGTCTCTACTTATAGCAACAGTAACATTACCCTTGTCAGCATTAACAATTGATATGTTCCTGTTAGTATTTTTTTAGCAGTTTTTACTTTATCTAATATAAAAATATCCCTTGCCGTAAGTCTGATGTTGCTAACGAGCCTAGCAATGATCATTGTTAGTTTTGTCCGCGCTGCTTCCTGATCCTCTTTTGCTTTTATAGTCTGAAGTAAATCATCTCTTCTTTTCCTATGATGAAAGTAATTTTAGAAGGAGATGATTTGCTTCAGACTATAACTATGTGGAGGAAATGACCAGGTGGACTGTGACAAAGTTTATATTTGGACAACAAAAAATAAGTTTAAAACAAGGTCATAAATGTGACCAAAATTATAGGAATATTTCAACACAGAAGACATCCTTATCTTCACATTTCACTATAGCCGAAATTGCGGATTTAGCGGCAAAAAATACTTCCCGACAAGCTGGCTTAACCAAATTTGGTGTGTAGACTTCTAACGATAAAAAAATCGATTTTAAAAAAATATTGTCAGGCCACGCCCCCTTTATTAAAAGTGGTGGCAAATGTACTTCCCGCCAATCTAGCGGGATGGGCGAGCCACGCCCTCTTTTTCCAAAACAATGGAAAATAGTACTTCCTGGCAAGATACCGTCACCAAAATGGTTGTACAGACTTCTACTGACAAAAAAAAACTTGAAAAAAATGGGAGGTCCACGCCCACTATTAAAAAATATTTATTGCTACCAAGAAATTAATTTATTTTTAAGTTCACAAATTTATAATTTTCAAGAAGTTGTGTAAATGTTTATCTATATATATTAATCTTAAACTAATAAATTAATGGATACATATTCCTTAAAAGATAAAGGGCTTAATTAATCATGGTCTGTTTCTTCGTATTCATCCGCTTCTAATTCCAATGAATAATTATTTAACGACTCTAAGCTTACATCTGAATCAGAACTATAATTGCAGCTGGAGGCTTCTTGAGATGTTGATGGTAATAAAAGTTCTGGCGGTAATTCGGGCATTTTAAAAAGATCAATGACTTCTCGAGGAAACGGAAGTTTTTTTGAACTATTTATACGTTCTTGCACACATAAACTAGAAATATATGGGTCAGAGCTTTTTTTTTTCAACAAAACTTCGACTGAGCTTTCATTTGCTTTGATTTCCTTCGGTCTACATTTCAATTTGCTTTTATAAACTTTATCATAAGTCGGATAAGTACTACTATTGTGTTTTATGTTTAATTGACGCATATTTAAGTACTGCTTTTTAGTTAAACCGTTTTCTAACAAAAACATTAGAGCTTCATCAGGTGATACTGGCGTAACTTCTCTATGGCTAGTATTAAGAACTTCTCGAATATTGAATGGCCGATTTGGAGATTTAGCGACTTGTTGTAGGACAAATTTCAAATGCGTTGCCTGGGACTTTTTGGCAGATACAGAGGCAGCGTGAAGTAATAACTGCGCATTGTCTCCTTGCTGGGAAGCTAATACGGAAGCTAATCTTCTTGTATTTCTTTCGCTGCTATCCTCATAACTCATTTTTGGTCGCCCGATAACATTAATCTTTTTCGGTATAACAAAGATTGTCTCTCGACTCAACCATTTCTCATTATATTTTCTAAATGCTTTCTCATTTCTGGATTGTTTATCCCATTTAAGTTTGATAAAATTAGATAAGTTACGAGCTTTAGTACATATTAATTTACTTAATTCACTGTCAATTTCGTGTGGAATCTTTTCCGTTTTATGTAATTCAAAACATTCCTGTTGTTTTTTAACCAAAACTCAAAGATTTCGGAATTATTGAACCTGAGTGTTTCTACAAAAATATTAAAAATTTGTTGGTTAGCACTCAAATGCATACACTTTTACCATGACATAAAACTTGAGTTTTCTACCAACAATAACGTGTACATAGTTCCAATGACACTTCATAACATTTTTAGTTTTACTCCACGAAAAACGACAAAACTCTTTAGAATTTCACAAAAATATACACACAAAAAAACCACCAAAATATGTACGAAATACAAAGATTTAACAAACTATATTTGTATGTAGTAAAAATACTCACCTCGGGTATTACAACTCATATTTAAAAAGTTTTTTTTACAAGAATATATTATTAAATAAACAGTTTTTAATTTTGTAAAAATTTTGCTTCTTCACTTGTGTTAACGCGTATCAAAAAATTTGTAAACATTAACAGGTGTTAATACATAAAAAGGGTTGCCAGCAGTAAAATTTTTTTTTAGCTTTTACTTATCAATATGTTGGGTATTGAACACCATCAAAAAAATTTTGAAAACTTAAAGCTGAAAAATTGACTTTTGGCCGCTAAAATCTCGATTTCGGCCATAGTGCATTGTAAGAAATATAATCATTATCCAAAGTTTGATGAAGCATCAATATTAGACATAGAAAAAAATTATGAGACGTTATATGTCAGAAATGTTAGAAATTGTAAATGTACCAAATATAAGGAGAATAAATTTAAAATCAGATATAGACAATTTAGCGCAGAATTATAGGTATTTAACTAAAAAGTTAATAATTTTTTTATCAAAAACAGTATAATAATCAATCAAGGCAAAGTAATCACTTCGGTAAACATAAACAATTAAATTACAATACATAGAACGGAAAGTTATTCGCAAAATCAAATTTGCATACCACCATGAATTCAGTTTTGCACAAAAATCGCATTCAAATATTTAAAATCCACTACAAAAATAGTGGTTCTGTTGAAGTTACATTTCTTAAAATTCGTGATATTTTCGGACAACATAATCGACCTTCTGAGACCGCTATTAAGAATTTGGTTGTTATATTTGACTCGATACAAATTGTGCAAACGCCACATGGCGAATTTTGCATAAGGATTTGACTTTAAAGTCTTACAAGGAACAACTGGTGCAGGAATTAAAGCCGACCGACCATTCTCATCGTCGTAGATTCGCTCAATTTATTCAGGACCAGCTTGCTGGCTTTTCTGAAAAAATATTTTTTTCAAACGAAGCCTATCTTTACTTGTTCGCGATGTCAACAAGCAAAATTGCCGCAATTGGACTTTTGAAAATCCTAGAGCGATTATTGAGAAATCTTTGCATCCTCAACGTGTCATTCTATGGTGGGCTATGGGGTCTGGAGGTGTGGTTACGCCGTTTTTTTTTTTTTTTGTGAAGATGAGGCTAGAAATGCGGTAACGGTCAATGGATCACGCTATCGCGAGATTCTCAAAACTCAATTTTGGCCTATTATTGACAAAGTGGTTTCACATGTTACACAGCCAATGAAGCGATTAATTTATTGCAAACCAAATTTATCCACCGCATAATTTCACGTCAATCAGCGTTAGCGGCCAGCTAGATTGTGTGATTTAACACCACTGGATACATTTTAGTGGGGCTAGCATTGTTTATTGGCAATTTCCTGGCAGCAGCCTTAGTGACCAAACAAAGTAGAACTAACATATAAAGAATTATTGCAATCATTAGAATATCATATTACAAGAAAAGCTGTAGCTGAAATTCATAATAAATTTGTTTCGTCGCGATATGCTGTAGTTTGAGATCAGTACAGAAAAAACGATATAATACCAAACAAACCCAAGAAAATCGCAGTAGGAGTAACTAGACCCCTAGAAACGCGTGCGTTAGAGCAAAAATAATCATTTTGCAAAAGAATGTCATTCCCGCAAAAAGTTTTAATGTAAATTTAATACAAACCCAGGTAATGCAGCTAATATCTGGTGATGTGCACAAATTGCCGGCAAATGTCAAAGCCTTGCATACTATTATTATTAAATATTCAAATGAAAATTTTAAATTTAAGTTCCAAAAAACGTAAAACAAGTTAAAGGTATTGGTAATCTATTGCGTGCTATGCTGGAAAGAGAAACCAGTGGTGGAGCGGCATTCGATCCAACATAGTTGACACAGGTCAAACAAAATTATTTCCAAAAATATTGGGAAGCCTTAGCAATTGTGTATGCCATCTAACATTTCCATTAACACGCTTATGGTCGACGACTTCTTACGTAAAATCAACTGCTATCGCGGATACTTCGTCAAAATCTGGTTTCTATAGCAGCACTCGTCTTCAATGTCTTAGCTGTTCATCAAAGAAAAGGAATCTTTCAAAGCATGATCAGTATAATGTTTACTGATATAAATTATATTAAATAAATGAACTCAGGTTGCTAAATTTAGTAAGAATTATTAGGGTACTAATATTACTAATCTAATTGACTGAACAGAATTAGAAAACTACAATGAACATAAGAAAGGCATATATGAGGAGCTTAGACTACAATGCGCAGAAATCCATTCTTTTATATTTTTTTCTATAAGTAATAAGTTGGGATTTTAGAGATCAAGTTTCACACCCATCTCATTTTAATTTGCTATACTGTTAAGGTTTTCAAAAAAAAAAATTGTGAAGGTTTATATACCAGTATTTTCTTTGTGCATAGACATGAAAACTAACATGTTAATAATTAAAGAACCCAAATTACTTAAAATCTTCGTGTAATGCTATCATTGTCAATTTGACATTAAAGAGCAACGTTTAAAAAAACCAGCCCGTTAATGGACAAATACATCAGACTCCACGAAATCTAAAAATCAATGCCGGTTTCAGTAAAAAAAAACTGGAGAGCTTGCGACGTAGGATAACGTTTTGGTGAACTTATCATTTCTGACCACATAGCTGTATATTCTCTCGTATGTTTGTTACAATTGTAGTTAATAATTAAGCAAATTCCTTATCATTGCAATTACCATTAGTAAAACTAGTTGTTGTAAAGAAATCAGTAGCATTATACGGTAACTATATTGTCATTATTATATAATGCAATAATGCCGATGAAATTTAAATGATAAAGAAAAAATCAGAACTATGATTAGAATAGAATCCCATATTAAAAAAAACAACTAAGAAAAGCAAAACTTACTTTTAATACGTTAATCCGATATTCAGCGATAGTAATTTTTCCCTCACTTCCATTAAGTACACTGAATACTTCTTTTAACAATTTAGTTATAACATCAAGGTTTGAAGTTTTTTTAGACAATTGCTTTAAACATTCCACTGAATCACATCTTGAAATTTGATCTTTTGAATGTAAATGTTGTATTAAAATTTTGCCCAAAATAAAAGCATACGGGCTTAAATCGATGTTTGTTTCCCGGATAATTTGGCCAACTGCTTCCATAATAATTTCTGGATTTCTTAACAATGATCTTTGCATTGGTGGCAAAACTTTTTCTTCAAAATCATTTCTTGTAATTGAATTGATTACTATTTTAAAATATGAAACATAAGTATAATGTGGTTTGGTTTTTGCTGTTATTATTGCCTTAACCAATGAGTCAATCAAAGAATCCTTGTAAGCAGTAAGTGCATCAATATATTTTTCTTTTCTTAATGCAAGAAGTGTTACCATCAATAAAATGATGTTACTTGTAATGTCCTTGCTTAATAGAATTAACATGTATTTTTCAAAATATCCATTTTCTAAAATATCTATTAAAACATTGTTAGCCAAATTTATTAAGCGTTCATTGGATGCGTTAACCACAATTTGATATAGCAACGACTGATATTCTATTAATCGTGGAAGTTCTGTTTTAAAAACATTTGATTGAGGATCTCCGTACTTATTCAACAAAGTTGTCCATCCTAAAGCAATAAGGGCAGCTTTGGTCGCTTTCTGTGCGGGCACGTTTGTCAACTCTTTATAAGACAATATTTTAAATATGCCAATAATACTCTCAATAGTAGCATCATGGTGGCTTCTTAACAAATCAATAATAAGATTTCGTACTAGATGTTGCGATTTGCTGTCTCTATATTTAGTTAGAGTCATAGTTAATATTTTACAAACACTACGTATCGTAGCCGTATTAACATCTGAAAAAATAAATATAAATCCAAATACATACAAATGACATAACACAAAATATACCAGATGACAATACAACAGACAATTCGTGAAATAATTCCTGCCTCTCTTCAACATCCGTACATATTATTCGGTTGGGCAAATCTTGCAATAATTTATATGTCTATATTACATAGAATAAAGCCTTAAACAATACATATTTATTACAAAAATACTTTTCATATACCTTCACTTCAGATTCCATCTCACAGAAAACGCATGGATAATAACGCAAAAGTTCCTTTTTTGTTAATAAGACTTTCACAATAAAATTGTTAGCAGCGCTGCCACCTTTTTAGATTTCGCCATTATTACTAATCCATAGAATAGCGCCCTATAACGCCAAAAAATTATAACATTTCGATTCTATTGCTAAAAATGTCATGATTGAAGGATGAGCTATCTTGCTTATATTTGTAAAAAATTGTATTGTTTAAAACATCCGAAAAAAAGATTTTATTTAAACAAAAATGGAATTTCTTTGCAAGTAGTATATTGTGTTTATAAATCACTAAATCACTAAGAATAGCGCCCTATAACGCCAAAAAATTATAACATTTCGATTCTATTGCTAAAAATGTCATGATTGAAGGATGAGCTATCTTGCTTATATTTGTAAAAAATTGTATTGTTTAAAACATCCGAAAAAAAGATTTTATTTAAACAAAAATGGAATTTCTTTGCAAGTAGTATATTGTGTTTATAAATCACTAAAAAATACAAATTTAAAAATAAATAATTAAGGTAATGCAATATTATGTATATTTTGTAGTTAAGCTTAATCCTCGAGACCAAAATGGTATAAGTAAAGATTAAAAAATATCATTTATATCTTAGATTTATTTATTTGTGATTTATATTACATTTCCACATTTCAAAACAAACTCGTTTTGAGTTTTAACACTCAAAACACTCAAAAAAATAAACAAATTGCATTTTGAACAATGGCAAAAATTCTTTACAAATAGAAATAAAACTGCTTTTCATTACGTTTAAAATGTTAGTGCTGGAATAGAAACTCGATTATTATAATGTACTTTAATGTACATAATGCAACAAATGCAATTTGTTTATTTTTTTAATATGTAGTCTATGGAAGTTGTATTCCTTTCAGACTTTAAGCTTAATTACAAAAACAATAAAAACAAAAACTAGATTACATTATACGATTGAGTCTAAAAATAGCATTCATAACAAGGCAGAAGCAATCAACATCAAAGGTTATATGTTCAAGAACACAATTATAGCACGTTTAATTCTAGGAACACTGGTGAGAAGCCGATGAAGTTATAAAGATCATTAAAATCTGAACATATTCTGTTGAAAGGATCATCATTAATAAAATTTTGACGATAAAATTTAAGATATAAAAGATTATTAACTTCTTGTTGGCCGTCGAGGAATGTTAAATTGTATATTCTCCAGAAGAAAGCCAGAACAAATATCACCATTTATTAAATTTATCAGAAACGTAACACGTAGCATAGTTCTACGACTCCGCAGGGTTGGCAAACCGATCACAGCAAGTCTAGTATTATATGGGGGAAGATTCATAAAGTTGTGCCTATACATGTTGCGAAGGCAAAACAACAAAAATTGTTTTTGAACTGACTCAATTTCGTTGTTATGAACATTATACTGCGGATCCCAGACAACAGACCCATATTCCAAAATTGGTCTTACCAAGGACGTATATAGCCGTATAGCGATATGTGGGTCGCTGAATTCCTTGGCCCATCGTTTTATAAAGGCAAGTAATCCACGGGCTTTATTAGTTGGCATATTTATGTGTTGAGAAAAGCGCAATTTCGACTCCAGTAGAACACCTAAATCCAAAATTTTGTCAACTGGTTCTAACATATGACCATTTAAGTATAACGGATTATAATTAACCATTATCCTAGAATAATGCATGTGTTTGCATTTTTTGAAATTTAACTTCATTAGATTTACATCGCACCATTCAAAAAAACAATCAAGATCAAGTTGTAGAAGATGAATATTGTCATTGTTGCTACTATCTAGAAAAATTTTAAATTATCAGCACACATCAGAATATTTGAGAATATAATAGACGATTGTAGATCATTAAAAAAAGCAAAAATAAAATTGAGCCAAGATGGCTGCTTTGAGGAACACCTGATAATACTGTTATCTGCTTAGCCAATGTGGAGTTAAAGCTTATGCGTTGGTGTCTGCCAGTTAAATAAGATTTAATCCAGCTTATAAAAATATTTGTAAAACCCATTAAGCTGAGTTTCTTGAGTAATAAAAAGTGATTAACTTTATTAAAGGCCTTACTAAAATCAGTATATATAGCGTCTGTATGTTGACCATATAAATCCACGGTTCACCAAGCAAGTAAGTTGTAGCAGGTTCCTCATTGCTGAGTAACCCTTGCGGAAGCCATGTTGATAAGCTGAAAGTATTGATGAAACTTGATGACATAACGAAGCAGTGACACATTTTTCAAAATTTTCAATTTTGCTATACCCCTGTAGTTTGAAATGTTTGATCTGGTTCCTGATTTAAATAATGGAATGATATAAGATTCCTTCCATAGCCGGGGAAAGTAACCATATTTCAACGAAGTATTAAACATAATTGTTAAAGGAAATGCTAAAGCACGAGCGCAATTTAGAAGTATACAGTTTGGAACACCATCAGGTCCGGAACAAAATGATAATTTAGAATATTTTATATTATTTAAAATATCAGCAGTAAAAATCGAGGGGAAAGATATTGCTTGAGATTGCGTTATAGGAAAAATATAGTTATAACTGAGTTTTCACGAGAATTTTGATCTAGATATTTCATAATAGTTGGGTAGCCACATATTTTTCTTTTGGAGTTAACAAAGTTATAGAAGGATTTTGGGTCCATTAGAAAATTGCGTCTCATATTCATGAAGTATTTTTTATATAATTCAATGTTGGTTGAATTATATCCAGCAGCCGAACCCGTAATCTTGTACTTTTTATAGCGTTAGTTTTTTAAATTCTTTAGTCTTGACAACTGTTTAGAACTCCATGGAGGGCCCAAGTGCCTTTTTACGGAGATCTTTGGCACACAATTGTCAATGTATTCATATAAAGTATTATAAAATAGATCTACCATTGCATCTATGGAATTAGGAGAACCATCGGATATTGATAACAATTCCAAACAATTCGTACCATACAGGAACTGGTTTAACGCAGCATAATCTGTACACTTAAAAAAGCGACCATTATGGGACGATATGGGGAAGCTTAGTTAGATTGTTGGATGGTTTGGGTCCTCAGGTATAGATATAGGATCAGCTCTGCGTAAGGTAAAGTCTGGCGGTTCACTCACAAACACTAAATCAACAATCTTATTATTAATATTCCTGATTCCATTAAGTTGATAAAAATATAAATCAGATAAGCATTGTTCCAATCGATCGCTTTAGTTGGGATATAGTAGAAGGTTTGTGTTGAGTATGTCCACATGATTAAAGGAAGATTAAAATCGCCAAAAATTTAAACAAATTCATTCGTATTGCATTTTGACATACCTCCCTCAATTAATTTAATGTGTTCATTATAAATCAACAGTTCTGAACCTGGAGGTATATAAGAACAGGTTACAAACAGTCGTATATGTCCAACTTTCAAGACGACAGCAATAAATTGAATATTATGATAATACTCAATTATCAGTTCTTCAGATGGAAATTTTGAAGAGATTGCTATGAAAACACCACCTCCAATAATATCAGTACTACGATCAAGTCTGTAAATTTGATATCTATTACAAATTATTTCTGCATTAAAAACTTTCGGCGTATGTCCTTATTGATAAATTTGTCGAAAGGAAACATGAGATATTTATTTTGTTTTTTAAATCTTTAATAAAAAAAAGAATTCTTTTCCAACGGAAACTTTCATAAAACAATCAACTTTTCTTTTTTCACATAAATGGCCGACAACATTTAAACCCGTTAGCGGTTTACTCGTTGAAAATAAAGATTTCCAACAAGGGTGTCCAAAAAGGTATCAAAATGAGTAAAAACACTCTTGAAAATAGTTCCAAATCACAATTAAATTAAACATTGCTGACCACCTTGCAGCTATGAAGTGTTACAAATAAATAAGACTTAAATAATATATATGAGCCAGTAAGGACTCCTGTTAAACATATATGTAATCATACTGGTGAGCCATTAAGGACTCCTGCCATTAAGGACTGTATGCTTAAATAACTTAATTCCGATTTCCACGTAAATGAGTAGGTCCCCGGGTTTTATTTTATTTTTTTTTTTAATTTTAATGAGCCATGATGGACTCATGTTGTGTCCAATGACCGATGAGATATAAATTTTAATACGAAGAAACGCCCGAGATAACCCACCCAAAAATAGTTTACTGGGCAAGAGGAAGTCCTGGAGTGGTGAATTGTGCCCTTTATCACAAGTGGCATGTCTTCAGGACTCAACACCAAAGCAACACTGCCCGAATGATGTAAATTTGGGTCAGCCAGTTTAATGCCCTGAAATGGTTCTAAAATAGAATCAGCCAACGATATTGGTGGGGTCCCAACCCCATTCATCTTATGCAACCGAGCAGTGACCGGTATACCTTGGGATGCACCATGAATGGATTGCAGATCAATCCGGCAATGTTGCTCATTCTCAACGCTAAATGTGGGGATTTGCAGCTGGTTGGCAAATTCATAACATATATAGCTATGTTGACAACAAGGGCGAAAATAAAACGGCCTGGTGCAATGGTATATGAACCACAGATGGTCCGATACGATTTCTTCTCGCCATTATTGTCCCTTTATCTTCATGAAGCAATCCTTCAATCCTTGCCAATATAATCACTCGACAAGCAACGACCACAAATTTTATTATGGCCACCATACGAAGTTTGCGTTCCAAGCTCATGTCCTGGAATCGGTAACAAGTCTTCACATCAAATGGTTCCGCAAAATCCACGCCCGTTGTCATAAACGTTCTACCCAAAGTAGTACGTTCAGGGGAAAGAGCGGCCATTATTTGACTGCATGATCGTTGCCTCTCAATTACACAACGTTTGCACCCAGCGGACTAATATCTGCAATCGAGGTACCCGATATTCACATCGATAAATTCGCAGCATTAATTGATTCCCGCCATGAATTGCAACCAAATGAATGAATTCCGCTAATAGTCTAGTGAACCGGAAGTCATAAGGAACTGTTCACGATATGACAGTGAAGGTGATTTCACAAGACGACCATTCAACCTCATCCCTTGTTGTTCATCGAGAAAGGGATTTAAGGGTATTAATGAACTCTTAGGTGGCCATGAGACTCCTGTACTCCCGCGCATAATATGCCCTCTGCGCCAGTATCGCCAAACATGTTCTCACAATCTTGATCTCTTCACCAAAAACCCGGTGGTCCCCATAATAAAATCTACCCCTGTAGGCAGAATTAGCAGAATAAAGAAACCTGAATATATACGCGATAACGCGAATTGCCCTATCAAAAGATGAAAAATCTCTTCAAAGCATTCTCATATTCCGAAAAAATGAAAAATGGACCCTCCACATCGGTGGCGTGATTCTCAAAGTTGGAAGCATACCAATGGTCCTTTTCCCGACATAACCATGAAGGGCCGTGGCACCAGAGTTTTGTTCTCGACAAACGAAGAGGATCTATCCCCCGACTGTACAAATCGGCAGGATTGTCCCTCGAACGAACGTGAGACCAACTGCAACCCTCAGTATTATCCTGGATAAAAGAGACCCGATTAGCGACGAAGGTGGCCCAAGAACAAGGCGTCCTTCATAGCCAGGCCAATACAATGGTCGAATCCGTCCAACAATAAATGCTCCCAATTGGGATCCCAATCTCCTCAGCGACATTTCTCAACAGCTTCGAGGCCAATACTGCCCCACACAATTCGAGACAAGGCAAAGAAATCGATTTAATAGAAATTAATTTAATATTATATCGCGGCCCAAAGAGCCGCGATATAATATCCGCTGAAAGGGTTTATGATCCGAATTTGCTGATACATTTTTGAAATGTCACAGTTAAACACAAGCCGATACAATCACTAGCGTAAAATCAGCCTGCAATGCAAGCCCCACCAGATCACAGTCGTCTAAGTTATTACCGTTCGACGTTGGGTTCGATGCGTTAAAAATAACCCTGAGCTTCGTCGTTTTCCTATACATCTTCACCACCGGATGGTGAGGTAAATGGCACGAATCCGTAACGGCGCTATCGACAATCTTCACTGACCGCATATGACCCGATCCTAAATAGTCCATTAAGACGTCGTCTTACATGTCCCGGACCTCGGGCCTGCATAAAAGAGAAGCCTCCAATCTCGCAAATTTTTTCAGAGCACTTAACCGAATATACCCAAATTAATTCCGAGAGGAAATTCGGGCTTAAAAGGCAAAGATACTATATATCTACCCTTAGAATCCCGTTTGGTGGCCCTTCTGTAAATATCCTCACAACTCCTATCCGAAGGTGACAAAATTCTTGTTCTTGGAGTTTCCTCCACCTCTCAAAATTTCAGAAGAGTATGATCCAAATCATCCTCTCCGAATAATGTAGCAGTAGTCGAAAAAACAATAGTAGAACCATTACAAAAGGGACTAATAGGACCCGCCAACAGTTTTCTGAGCCATAAGAGATCCAAATTCCGACGAATATCACCGAGAATAATGCTGAGATACATATTCGCACCAAATAAAAGATTAACAGATCTGCTCCTGTAAAAGTTCACATCTGCCAATTGCATATCAGGTTTCCTGCCCCGAATATCCGGACAATCAAAGGATAGTAAATTATTATTATTAGCGGCAATGCAAGAGCACGAGTTTTCAAAGAAAATTCCCCATTCTTTGGGGATCCAATTTCAATCATATAAATTCTCCTACAAATTGATGAAATTTTCCTATTAACGCCGGAAATCCTAACACTCGTTGAATTAAACGAAAGCCGCAATTTTCTTCGCAAACGGTCCGAAATAAAGGACGCCTCTGAAGAGGGGTCAATTAAAACCCTGGCGGGATACGTAGTATCAAGTCATCGAACGAAGATCATGGCAGTCCCCGGTAAAACAGATCCTTCGAAATATAAAAAAACTTGACGATTCAAATTCTCACGTGTGGCGGCCGATGTAGATGGCACCTGAGGTCCCCCATCCGTCGAATGAGTTAATGACCTAGAAACTGATCCATCCGAACAAGCCGACTTTTTAGCCGCTCTATCACAATGAAGTACAGTATGGTGTCGTCGATGACAAATAAAACAATTATGCTTACTCTTACAATCGTTGAGCTCGTGTGACATCAGCAAACAATTAATGCAGCAGCGAAATCTTTTCACGGTAGAAAACCGCTCTGATACCAAAAGTTTCTAAAACCGACGACAAAATTTGAGCATATGAGACTGCCCCGGACACAAAACGCACATACTAACGAAATTTGTACTAGAAACGTGAACTCTGACCTTCTGCTCCACATTCCTTCTACCACTGTTCAAATTTACAAGATTACGAATGCACTCAAGCGACTGAAACCCTCCAAGTCCCTCCATAAAGACAAGGAAGTTTTCTCCCTTACACTCTGCTCCCAACGTGTAACGGTCTGAGATGGCAATCGCTGAATCCAAATGAAAATTATTACTAGATCCCAATTCTGGATGTCAATTTCATAAACCGACATAGCAGTCAAGAACCAATTAATATCCTGTTGCAGATCCTTCAAAGCCAAATTAGTCTTTCTATTTATCGAACCCAAGCCAAAAAGAATTTTCAATTGGTTATTAACCGTACGATTCATAACCAGCAAAACTTCTTTAATTTCATAACCAGGTACCCAGGTACCCGAAGTAGGTTGTTTTGCGTTTATTGAAATAAAATAATATTTTCCTGTATATATTTTTGTTGTTGATTATATTTTGCGTTCTCAACTGTACAAATTTGATATTTGGAAAAAAAACCGGTTTCTGTTCGTATATAAGTACCTAAAGCGACACAAGTAGGCAGAAACTGGTTTTATGTAAGGGTTGTTTATTTGCTTATTTTGATTATTTTCGGTACCTATTTACATAATTGCTTTTGAATTAGATAGCAGATGTTCATTTGTGTCGTAAAATTTAAATATTTCATTTACTTCGTCATTCTGTGTTGAATATTTGAATAGTGAAGTTGGTGAAAAATGAGCCGGAACGACCGATGTTTGTCTACAATGGAATACTGGAATTTGAGTGAAGAAGCAAGAAGCACATATATTCAACGTTTATTTGAGGAAGTGACTCAAGATGAGGACCTTGAAGTGGACCCTGTGGAAGACCAAAATGAAGGAAATGTGTCCTATACTGGCGGAGTTTCGGAATCAGAGAATGAAGATTGTAATGTTGACAACGCAAACGAAATTGCAGCTCCTATTGACGCACCAGAGGAAATTTTCTTTGATGACGAAAGTGAAGATGATGATATGCAAGAAGATGCACCAACAACAAACCCAGCAGACTACATGACTGCACGTGACGGCACACAATGGCAGCGAACACCACGTAGTTGCCAACAAATGAGAAGCCACAATAATTTCAGAGACCGCTGTGGTCCAGCGCGGATTACTGAAAATATGACGCCTTTGCAGTGTTTCAAATCATACCTCACAGTGGAAATGGTGGATATAATAGTGCGCCACATAAATAGAAAAGCGCATGCCACTTATAATACGTACAATGAAGCGAATCCCAATAGACGTCAGTTGAAGTGGAAAGACACGACAATCAACGAAATTTATGCGTTCATTGGAATGATGTTGATGGCTGGCACAAATCATTCTAATGACGAAAACTTAAGAGATTTGTGGACGTCACAGGCTCACCCAATATTCCGCGCCACCATGGGAATAAACAGGTTTTTCGATTTGCTCAATGCAAATCTTGCCAGATATTATGTGCCATCAGAATATTTGACCATTGATGAACAATTATATCCATACCGTGGTAGAACCAAATTCACACAATATATACCCTCGAAGCCAGCAAAATATGGTATAAAAGTATGGTGGATTTGCGATGCCAAAAACTCATATCCACTTCATGGCCAAATATATACTGGCAAACAAGAAACTGGTCGTGAAGTTGGTGTTGGCGAAAGAGTGGTGAGAGATTTAGTTGGGCCACACTACGGTAGCGGACGAAATATCACCATGGATAATTTTTTTACGACGCTGCCGTTGGCTAGGCAACTAAAAGTAGAAAAGCTCTGCATTGTGGGTACACTCCGCTGCAACAAAGCTTACATCCCTGCGGAGATGAAAGAAGACAAAAAAAAGACGTTGGTTCAAGTTTATTTGGCTTCCACGACAACGTAACACTGCTCTCATATAAGCAGCGGAAGTCCAACTCGGTCATCCTTCTTGCTAGTATGCATGATGATGCACAAATTGACGAGAAATGGGAAACCACAAATTATAAATTTTTACAACCAAACAAAAGGTGGGGTGGACGTTATGGACCAAACGCTCCAAGAATACACGACCCAGCGACAAACAAGAAGATGGCCGATGGCATTTTTCTATAACATCATTGATGTGAACGTATTTGCATCACACATCATATATTATGGAAATAATCCAACTGTACGATACACCACGAAGCGCAGAAAGAATTTCCTGCGTCAACTGGCAGAAAACCTGTGCATTCCTGTTATAGAAAATAGAATTTCAAATGTGCAAAGCGTGCGCCAATTTTCAACAAAAAATGCAGTTGAAAGCATCATCGGAAGGCCGTTGGAGAGTGTGCTTTGTGCTGCAGGTCCGTCAACATTTCCGTCAGCACGACAAAGGGGCAGAAAAGCACATACGGGCATGTGCTACATATGCAACCTTCTTCCAAATAAGCGCAGAAGAAAAACTAGAAAAAATTGCAGCATATGTAGCACGCCGATATGCGATAAGCACGCCATAACAATTACTAAATGCTACAATTGCCACAATAACAACGATAGTGATTCGGATGAATTATAATATAATATATATAAAATATGATAAAATAAATAAAAAAGACATTTATTTCCAATAAAAACAACACAAAAAAACGTTTTTTCATTTACATGTCAGGCATTTACATAGGAATTGCATTAGGGTACCCGGGGACCCGGTTGTGTGTTTATGGGGGTAAAACATTTAAAATCATTTAAAAAAAAAAAATATTGAAAATATTTTGAATTTTTTGGTATTTAAATCTTAGTTTAGCCAAAATTTCTCATGATTCGGAGTTTTATGTCCATATCTCAAAAATTATAGGCACAGCAGCACTTTAAAGTCAAAAAAGGTACACGGGTATGAATCGTAGGGTTAACCAACACACGCGGGTTCTCGTAAGTATCCTTTAGACCCTTCGATGCAACCTCCAATCCGGAATTTGTCAACAGACATTTTGACACAATCCCCCAAGCTTCCTTCGAAATCTTCTTCACCAAATAACATAAACGCTCAATATTACTAAGCCGACTATTATTAATGTACAGGGATTGAGAAAAGATTCCGAAATATCGGCCACGCAAGATAGTCACCCGTGAAGATGACCACATCACATGGCGGAAAAGGTAAATATGGACACGCATCCATACCAGAAGCATCACCACCTCACACCGGACCTTTTGCCCCCGACTTAGCACCTAATTCATCACTCTTCACTTTCATTGTCCTTGTGCACCGGGCATATGTACTAAGAGTGCTCTCATATTTCCCCTCAGCCACCTCCAAAACCTCAGGCTTAGAGACCTTGTAGATGTCTTTATATAATCAAGACACTATTCGTACGTAACCTTGACTTTCGCCCACAACGACCTCAACTCATCCCCTTCCTTTATCTTATTGAAGTTTGCCTCAAATTTATAAATTGGGTTAGAAGTGCGAGTAAAATTGTCAAACACATTCAATGACATTTCCGTATATGTAAATCCAAAGTATCTAAATTCAATAATTAATAAAAAAAAAAACGCGACCAATTATAACGATTGAATTATCAACCCGTTCAATCGCAAAGAATAAAGAATAGTTCCCGCAAGAACCTACACAAATTCGATTATAAATTCCTGAAACAAATGTTAAATTCAGTTCTCCAAATATATATGTTCATAAAAATATTTTAAACAATTACAATGAACAAATTACACTACCAACAAATTACGTGCCAAACGCAAACAAATAGTACTTTACTTGGTACTTTCTCTCTCACAATTTTCCCTATTGGTACTGTTTTATTAATGTTCCGCACTCTTTTTACTCTATTTCCAAATAACCAGTCTTTGAACAAACGTGGTCATCAACAGACGTAATTGTGTTTACATATTTCTTAAAAATAAATTGTAAAAACAAAATAAAAATTTAATAAAACAAATATAGTGTCTACGGGGATTAAGTGTTGTTTACTGAAAAAACAAAATATATATAAATATATAAGAGAGCTTACATTGAAGATGTTGTTGCCTCTAGTAGGCATAGCATTATGACCAAAAAGTGTAAACAACAAAATAAATCTGCAACAAGCAGTAATTTTTTTGCACCACTTCAAACAATTGAAGGTGATGAAAGTGATATAATTGTCAGCATAACAAAAAAAATGTATATACCGCCAATAACAATACTTAAATGTAAAACGGTAGAAATACACGAACTTTGTATCAATTTAAAAATATTAAATTTCTCTATTCGAAAAATTTCAATTGGATTCAAGCTATTTCTTAACAATAAAGAAGATTTTGAACTGGTTTGTAAAGAACCGGAGAACAATTTTAAATATTTTACATATGGGGCAAAAAATGAAAAACCATATAAAGCCTTACTACTTGGTAAGTTTGACCCAAATATAATAAAAAAGAAGCTAAATGAATTGAAGTTATCATGCTTAGAGATAAAGTTAGTTACAAAAGGAGGCCCTTACAACGAGCAAGCTATATATATAGTATATTTTGAAAGAAAATCAATTACTATCAAGGAGTTAAGACAAATTTACTCTGTGATAGATTATATTAACACAATAGTACACAGCTCATCAGATCATCCCCAGCAACACGGAAGCACGGCCATCGGGCAGTTAATAACAGGACTCGAGAGAACACCACTAACACGGCAAATGTATATGAAGGAAATGGAGACAATATACACCATAGCGGAAAACAACGGATACAAAAGGCGCCTCGTGGATAACATCAAGGAACAAATTGGAACGGACAAAGAACAGGAGAAGGAAGGAGAAAAATGGGCTACATTAACATATATGGGAAAATCAACGTACAAACTGGCGAAATTCTTTGGAAAACACAACATCAATACCGCATTCAGGACAAGGAACAACCTAGGCAGAATACTACGGAATAGAACAACCGAGGCAAATATACTAGACAGACGAGGAGTGTACAAATTAACTTGTACATGCCATTATAGCTACATCGGGCAAACAGGACGAAAAATTAAGACCAGATTTAGGGAACACATTAGAGACTATAACAGAAGACTACGAGAACCAAAATCGACTCCGGAATCAAACTTTGCGAACCATATATTTAACGACGAATGTACACCAGGACATATAAGGACAACGGTTGAACTGCTTCATACCCAGCACAAGGGAAGGGGACTGGATGTATTGGGAAACATGGGAATATACAAACAAAAAACATTTGACGGACGAATAATAAATGGACGGATAAACACTGCTTCGGACACAATATTTGAACCGTTGAAACATTTTTACAGGAAAACAAACATTACACCAACACAGAAACGTTACGCAGGTGCACAAGACCGAAGCAATAGAGAACGTCATAAACGTACAATTACAGATTATTATGTCACATAAGAACGGAAAAAAGGACAAAGGAGGAAGAACCCAATGGGTTCACGCGTAGACGAAAACGGACAGCAAGCATGACCGTAAAAGGATTTAGTTAGAACAAAAGGAAGGGGGGAGGAGAAAAGACGAATGAAAAAGGGATCGACAAATTAGGTAAAAAGGGACAAACGGAAAAGGAGAGAGGCAGGCAGAAAGGACGGAAAGGGACGAACGCAATAACACGAAGGAAGACACGAACTATATAAACACAACTGACAATAGAACGCAACTAGTACGGAAAGAACACTGGAGATGGCAAACAGCCGAAACCGGTTTATTCACAAACCAAATTTGACGAGGGTCGACGGAAAACCGTACCCAAATAGAATTGATTATATTAAAGTTAAATGGGAGTTCCAAAGGAATAGATCTTTTAAAATTACTCAGTGTCATATCTGTCAAATGCTGGGTCACGAATCTAGCCGCTGCAGAGTAAAGACCTTCTGTGAAAACTGCGCTGGTAACCACAAAACTTCAGAATGTAAATCTGAAGCCATAGTGTGTTCGAACTGTAAAGGTTCTCACAAATCTTTGTCACCGGATTGCCCAAATAGGGTTAAGTATCAGCAAATCCGTCAACGTTCTCAACTTAAGCCCTTTACGCCCAGGCTTCATCATACAAAAAACAACAACCGTTTTAATAATCAAAATAACGAAAACTACAATGCTGAATTCCCAAATAGTCTTAATCAAAGTGCTACTAATAAAACTCGGGACTGGAATATTCAACGTAATGATAGAACCCTATTTTCCCCAGAAGAAATCAAGAATCTTACACTAGAACTAATTTCAAATTTAAGGAAGTGTAAAACGAAAGCCGACCAATTTGAAGTGCTAGCATCACTCGCTTGTAAATTTTTGTACGACTAATCTTTTAAATAATAATAACATGGAATGCCAGAGGTATTCGGAACAAAAAAACAAACTTTTTGACTTACTACAGGGTGGGATTATTCATGTATGCCTCATAACGGAAACATTGCTAAATAACACCATATCAATAAAACACCCGGATTTTTATTGTTATAGAAATGACCAAGAAAGAAACAGGGGAGGAGGTGTAGAAGTCTTAATAAGGAAAACGTTTGAACATATACTCCTGCCACCTTTAAACACGTTCCTTATCGAAAATGTTGGAGTAAAGTTGGAAATTTTGAACGGAAATTATGTAAATATTTTTTCTTGCTATTTCCCAGGTGGCACGAAAAAATTACAATTTAAATCTGATCTGCGTAGATTTTATAGTATCGATGGAAATTTTATTATTGGTGGAGACTTTAACAGCAGACACAACTTATGGGGTTGCATGCGATCAAACTGTTGGGGAAACCTTCTTTATGAAAAATTGTAGTCTGAATATTTTCGATTATATACCCTAATGAAAATACTCACATACCATCAGATCCTAGAAGACAAGCATCGAACCTATATTTCTTTTTAACTAATATGGATAATGTTATGTCTCCAGCTACTGCTATAAATGAGCTAAGTTCTGACCATCTTCCTCTCAAAATAACCTTACACGTAGATTTTAACAATATCCTAAGGACATACTATGATATTAAAAGAGGAAATTGGTCTAGATATGCCACGTATATGGTAATGAAATCGTAAATACAGATGAAATAGATTCAATGATAGTGAGGTTTAATAACATGATAACAGCTGCTATAGATTATAGTGTTCCTAAAAGAGAAATCGCTTCTACGTTTCGGACATTACCGCAATATATTAAATGTATGTAATGTTATGGCAGGATAGCCATGTAATGTTGGGTGAACAGGATTTATCAAAAAGGATGCCCTATAGCCCATATATTGATATTTAAACAGCTGTCTGGGGATTCAGCTTAAAAACAGGCGTTTTAGGAACAGCCCAATCAGAAGATTCAAGATAAATAAAACAAAGGCAGTTGTTGCCGTATTGAGCTTATTAAATTCAATCTTGCTTTTATTTTCAATTATTCTTTTCTTATATACTATATTTACATTTTTAACTTAACCTTTCTAACTTATATTTACTTATGTATAAACTCTACTAGTCTTTCTCTTTTACATGCATTCTCACTTAACAAACTATTGTGACGAATCAAATGCATGCAAAGTAAAATTACTCAAATGAACATGACACTTATAAGTGTGTCACTCCATTTGTGTTCTAATCTAGCTTACATTTGTGTCGACACATGTTGCTATGTTGGTAAGCAATACTGGGTTGTGTTACAGCGACGCACACATGTTGTGGTACACTACACCCTTACCCTCAAGAGAAAAATTATATGAAAAATGATTTTTCTTAAAATGCAAATAAGTTTTATAAATAAATGATACTAAAATTAATACAATGATTATTATATTAAAATTTGTTTTACACTAGTTTGTGAGATTTTAAATTATTATTATGTATTTCTTTTTCTAATCCGTCACAATCTATTACTGTATTAACATTACTTTTTCCCTTAATTCTATATGGTCCCTTGTATGGGCTTTGATATTTCTTTCTATTCTCTACTTTAATTAAAACTAAATCTCCTATATTTAAATCTATTTTGTTTGTATATTTATTGTTGTCTACTCTTTTAATCTTTGTTTTAATTATTAGGTCTTTAGCTTTGTTTAATGCATATCTTAATTTGACTCGTAATTCTTGTACGTAGTCATCATAATTATAAAATGTTTGTTTATTGGACAAAGTGTCAGATGGAAGTATTGGTAATTTACCATAAACTAATTCAAAAGGCGAATAGCCGGTATCTGTATGAGGTGCTGTGTTATAAGCGAAAGTAAAGTATGGAATCCATTTGTCCCATTCATTATCATTTGCGGTTGTTAATAGGAATTTATTAAGTACCCTATGATTTCTTTCTATTGCACCAAGTGTTTCATGGTGATAAGGTGTTGAAAAGATTTGTTCAATATTAAGTAGTGAACATACGTTATGCATTAGCTCGTTAGTGAACTCTGTTCCTCTGTCAGACTTAAGTATTTTAAATTGACCATATTTTAGGATAAGCTGTTCAACTAGTGTTCTTGCTGTTGTAATTGCATCTTTTGTTGACATTGGATGGGCGATAACAAATTTTGTCAACTCGCATTGCATAGTTAAGATGTATCGGTACTCATTTGATATTCTAAGTGGTCCTACGGTGTCAATTGAAATCACTTCAAAACTATTGTTTGGTGTGTCTGTCAGTGTAAGTGGTTCCTTAATGTGTTTTGTTTGTTTATTTTTGTTACAACTGTCGCAATATGATATAAACTTTTTTACCATTTTACTCATGTTCTTCCAAATGTATCTTTTCTTTAGTTTGATGATTGTTTTACGTATTCCTAAGTGGCCTGAGTGTGTGGTATTGTGGAATTCGTTAATTAGTTTATATTTTAGGATATCATCTTCAATTTGTTTAGGGGCATTGTATATTAAAATTTTAAGTTGAGGACTTGCATTATTTGTTATTATTACTCTTGCATATGCTTCTTTTAAATTTTCTTTTGTATATACTTTAAATATTTTATCATTCGTCGATAGCGCTAATTCTTTAATATTCTCTTTTTTCATTTTGGATATCAGTTTCCTCAGAATCGAATCTAGTTTCGCTGAGTTATCGCTGAATCTTGCATGCATATTATTATTTATATCTTCTGTGTGTAACTTCTTCATAATCGAATCTGGTTTCGGAGAATTGTCATTACATACTCTATTCCTATTAATCCTACCCCTGGCACATAACTTCTTCATGGTCGAAACTGGTTTCGATGAATTATCATTATGTCCAATGTGCACAATATTATCTTCTATAATTATATCTTCTTCTTCTATATTTTCTATTTTATTAAACTGCAGTTTCTTCATTTTCTTTATATTATTAATGGAGGTGCATTCCCATACGTGAAGTTGATCACGTGTATTATTATCTTCTTTATTTCTTCTATTAACTTCTTCTTTGTTTTTATATGCCTTATTATTATTATTTTCATTATTTTTATTTGCCTCTTTATCCTTATTTTCATTATTTTTATTTTTCATTGCCCTTGTTGTTACTAATATTTTACTAGTCTTTTCATCAATTTCATTTGGTATTATCTGTTTTAGTATATCTGAATTAATTTCTATCCTGGATAGTGCGTCTGCATTAGTATTCATTTTTCCCTTTTTTGTATATTATTGTGAAATCATAGTCGCATAAATCTAACCTTATTCTTGTCATTTTTGAAGATGGATTTTTGTGTGAGAACAGCGAGATTAGTGGTTTGTGGTTTGTTACTACTATGAATTTTCTACCGTATAGGTATGGTCTGAAGTAATTAATACTCCAATGTATTGCTAATAGTTCTTTTTCAATAATTGGTTTATTGATGTCATGTTTCTGTAATGCTTTACTTGCATAAGAAATTGGTAAGTCTCTTCCTATTTCTCCTTGTGATAAGACTGCTCCTAATGCATAGTTTGAAGCGTCTGTAGTCAAAATGAATGGCTTGTCAAAGTTTGGGTATTGTAGTAGAGGGGGGTTCATTAGTTTTTCTCTAAGAGTGTCAAATGCCGTCTGGCAGTCTTCTGTCCATATGAATTTGGCTGATTTTTTCAATAAAGCGTTTAGGTTTTTTGCAATGTCGGCAAAGTTCGGAATAAACTTTCTGTAGTAATTGCAGAATGCTATGAATCTTCTAACTTCGTCAGTGTTTTTCGGTATAGAATACTGTTTTATAATTTCATACTTAGCGGGATCTGTCTTTACACCGTCTTTTGTTATTAAATGTCCTAGGTATACTACTTCTGGTCTTAAGAAACAACATTTTTTTGGATTTAATTTTAAATTATACTTTTGTAATCTGTCCAGAATTTTGATAAGGTTTTGATTGTGGTGCTGTAAACTGCATCCAAATACGATAATGTCGTCTACATATAGAAAAGCTTCGGAATCCAGTCCTGAAAGTGCTATGGTAAGCATTCTTTGAAAGCTATTTGAAGAGATTTTCAGTCCAAATGGGAGTCTCTTGAATTGGTAATGATTTTGTGGTGTCGAGAATGCTGTTAGATGTCTTGATTGTTTGTCTAATTTTATCTGATGGAAGGAACTAGTCATATCAAGTGTAGAAAACCATTTTGCTCTTCCTAATTTATCCAAAATATCTTCTAATCTTGTTAAAGGAAATTTGTCGTTGACGATTTTGTCGTTCAGTTTTCTGAAATCTACTACTAATCTCCATTTCTTTTTATCCTCTGTGTTCTTTTTGGGTACTAAAAGGAGCGGAGAATTGTAAGGACTAACGGAAGGTTCTGTTATGTCATCATTAAGCATTTCTTGTACTTGGTCATTAATTATGTCTGTATGTGAGTGAGGTAGTCTGTAATTTTTTATGTATACAGGTGTGTTGTCTGTTGTTGAAATTTTCTGCTTGTAAAAGTTGTTTACTGTCAATTTTTCGTTGTCCATGTGAAATACGTTTTGGTATTTTCTAAAAATGTTTATTAGTTCTGTTTTTGCATAGTCATCATTATTGTCAATTTGTAATTCGGTCATTATTTTATGAAAACGTTCTTCGTTGTATACGTCATTGTAGTTTAATATTTCGTAGTTTTTCAGTTGGTCAGTTTGTAATTGAATGTTGTCTAATGTTACTGTGTCGGTTGTTGTATTTAAAATTTTAATGTGTGTCATTCCATGTTTTGGTGCTATTGAATTACTAAGAAAAATACCTGGTTTTAATTCATTGTTAAATATGACACAATCTTCTTTGAGTTGCAGTTTTAATGCATGAATGATTTGTGTTCTTGGCGGTATGATTATTTGTGACGTATTAAATGTTTTTGTTTGCATAGGGAGTGTTATTGTGACGTCATCTTTAAATAAAGATATTGTAAATGTTTCGTAGTCTATTTTGCATAGATATTTTCTTAAAAAATCTCTTCCTATTATACCGTCGGTTTCTATTGGGAAATTTGAATTTACTAATTGGAATTTGTGTTCGTATGGTTTGTCAGATAATGTTAGGTTTAGTGATATTGTTCCTAGTGAGTAAATTTCTTCCTTAGTAATGCCAGTAAATTTACATTTTTCTTCAGGGTTATATTGTTCATTTTCGAAATTTATGTTCATACGACAAAGAGATATGTCGGCTCCTGTATCAATAAGAAATGTAAGTTGTGTGTTTTTATATGTTGTGTATATGAAATTTGTGTTATTATTGGATACTTTGTGTATTTTTAGTTCTGGCTCTCCGGAATATCTGTGTATTCCTGGCCCATCATGTTTCCCGATTGTATTGTATGTACGTTTCTATTGTTACTGTTTCTGTTATAATTGTTGTTATTAGAATTGAATCTGCTATAGTTGTTGTTATTAAAATTGTTTCCATTGGGTTTCCTGTTGTCCATTTGAATTATTATTAAATCTGTTATTCATGTGCGGATTGATATTTCTATGGTCA
The DNA here is from genome assembly GCA_030448955.1 of Trichopoda pennipes. Classification (NCBI taxonomy): domain Eukaryota; kingdom Metazoa; phylum Arthropoda; class Insecta; order Diptera; family Tachinidae; genus Trichopoda; species Trichopoda pennipes. The sequence goes on along the minus strand of JASKUP010000004.1, from coordinate 2,866,927 downwards.
TAATTTTGTCTGTTATTGTATCTATTGGAATTGTAGCTATTATGTTGTTGGCGTGTGTTAATGTTGTTGTATTTGTTGTTATTATGTTGTTGATGCCACGGTGTTATTCTCTTAAAGTGCAATATCGAGTTGTGACTCAATTTTTGCTCGTTCTCCAGTTCCAATGCAAGGTCAGATGCTTCTTGTAATGTTGATGGTCTAGCTGCATATATGGTCGATTTAAGGTTTTCATTTAAGCCTTTCTTGAACGATTCTAATGCTAACTTATTATTTAATCTTACTATGACATTCTTTTCAGCTTCAGTAGCTGTATTTCCTAACTCTTCTATTCCTAACTTGTTCAAGTTATCTATTAGTGCTATAATTTTTTCTTTATAAGAGTTCACGGACAATCGTCCCTGGAATAGTGAGTTCAATCTGTATTGTAATTCTGGAATGGTTTTGTTGTCCTTATATCTGGTCTTTAAAGCATTAACGAGAGATTCGAAATTTTCAGGTTTTGTATAAGTCCCTAGTGCTATTCTGACAGTTGAAGTCAACTTAGCGTGATAAATGTACTGAAGGAAATCAATTTTTGCTATATCTGAAAGAGTTTTGTTAATGAGTTCGGCTGTTATGAGGAAACTTTCCAATTCCGCAAGATTACCAGTGAATAAAGGTAAAGCCTTTGAAACAAATTCTAGATTGAAGGATGCCATCTTGTCACTTTGTGTAGTTTTTGTATTATTTAAAAGATATGTTTTTATGTTTTCGTAAATACTCTTAAACTCTAATTTTAATGGTACAATTATATTCTCGTCTTTTTCTTCACTTTCACTTAATTGAAAGTTTTTCTTTATATTCTCTATATCATCTAATTTATTCTGCACAGTTTTTTGAGTATATGTTCTACCTGGACTTTTCTTCAAATTTTCCATATGTTTTTTATATCATTCAAATATATTTCCCTTTATTTTTATTACTTAATTTATACATTTGTTATGGCGTTATTTCTATGTTTCAAAATATAATTTTTAAAGTATTTATTTATTTTAAAGGCTACGTATAAAATAATAATTACTATGATCAGGGTTAAAATACTTTCTGGTATGGGTTGTATTAATGGTCGTTCATTTTTGGCATCGCCATTGTTGACAATGTTTTCCTGAATTTCTACTTTGCTTTGGGGTTTTCCCATGTTGATTTTTGGCTTTGTGCCCCAAATTGGTCCTACCATAAGTATAATTTAGATTTGTCCCTATTTTCTTCTTCCTTGTTCTCTTTTCTATTTATTAATTCTTATAGGATATACAATATAGTCATGTATATGTTTTTATTGCATTTTATTTATATTTAACATTATTCAATTAAAATTTTGGTATGTTTTCTTTTCTTTATTTATTTCGCTGATCGTCTTCTTTATTTGTTTTTCCATGTGGTGTTGATTGAAGGATTAATATTATCAGAGATTGGTCTGCAGGATCTTATGCAGGATCAGTTTGGTCCGGAATGCAGAATCTGTCTTTTTACTGAGTGTAGGGTCGTAGTAATCGGTCCACAGGATCGGTCTGCAGGATCGCCATGTAATGTTATGGCAGGATTGCCATGTAATGTTGGGTGAGCAGGATTTATCAAAAAGGATGCCCTATAGCCCATATATTGATATTTAAACAGCTGTCTGGGGATTCAGCTTAAAAACAGGCGTTTTAGGAACAGCCCAATCAGAAGATTTAAGATAAATAAAACAAAGGCAGTTGTTGCCGTATTGAGCTTATTAAATTCAATCTTGCTTTTATTTTCAATTATTCTCTTCTTATATACTATATTTACATTTTTAACTTAACCTTTCTAACTTATATTTACTTATGTATAAACTCTACTAGTCTTTCTCTTTTACATGCATTCTCACTTAACAAACTATTGTGACGAATCAAATGCATGCAAAGTAAAATTACTCAAATGAACATGACACTTATAAGTGTGTCACTCCATTTGTGTTCTAATCTAGCTTACATTTGTGTCGACACATGTTGTTATGTTGGTTAGCAATACTGGGTTGTGTTACAGTGACGCACACATGTTGTGGTACACTACATGTATGATTCTAATTAGAAATCTATACAGGAGAAATTGGAAAAGACATAGAAATGTAAATGACCATATCCGAACAAAGGAGTACAGCTATAAAATCGCGGAGGAGATTAAAAAATTTAAAAACAGTATGTGGAACAAAAGGTTGGCAACTCTGGAAAAAGGTTATTCCCCTTTTTGGAACATTTCCAAGAAATTAAGGAAGACATCTGCATATATCCCAGTTTTAATATATAATAATGAAACATACAATACCACACAGGAGAAATGTGAAATACTGGCTCAAATATTTAGTTTGAATCATTCAAATTCATCAAATCTCAATGACCCGGAAACTGCTAGAGATGTGGAGTATGCTGTGGATCAATTCAGTCGTGCCGAATATACCACAGACAACGAAGTAACCGTTTCGTTTGACAGCATAGCATATTTTTGGCTCTGACGGAATAACAAACAAATGTCTAAAGTCCTTACCAAACAAGGGTATAAAATACTTTACAGAGGTACTAAATTTATGTTTAAGACTGGGTTATTTTCCTAAATTATGGAAACACTCAAAAGCCATACCGATAATAAAACCCAATAAGCATCCCAATTGTCCACAATCTTACCGACCAATAAGCCTCTTATCTTCCTTCAGCAAAATACTGGAAAAAGTTATCAAAGAAAGAATTATTCAATTTACTGATGCGGAGCACATAATTCCCACACAACAATTTGGCTTTTGTAAGGAACACAACACAGTGCAACCTCGCAATACGCAATTATATAAGCTCTAATATGCAATTAGGAAAATCTACTGGTATGGTTTTATTGGATATCAGGGCGGCTTTTGATTATGTGTGGCATAGTGGCTTAATTTATAAAATGATAAGGTTAAATTTTCCACCAACACTAATCCGAATAATATCCAGCTTTCTGTCAAACCGCAGTTACAGTGTTTTCATTGGTTCAAACCAATCTACGCAAAGTAAAATATCAGCAGGCTGTCCACAGGGCTCGCTCGTGCCTGTCACCCATATTATATAACATTTACACAGCGGATTTTCCTAGAATAAATGGCTGCTTAATTTCTATATTCGCAGATGATATTGCTATTCTAAGTTCAGAAATACTCGCAACCGATGTTTTATGTAGATTACAAACTGCACTCAATGAGGTTCATTGTTACTTTGCAAAATGGAAAATCCTTGTAAACCCACAGAAAACTCAAGCTATGTACTTCTCCAGAAGGTTGAAATCCTGCTTTTTACCGCAAAATAAATAAGGTAAAATACTTAGGTATCGTACTGGACCCCAAAATTATGTTTAAGGATCACGTGCCATATATTGTTAATAAAGTCAACAACTTAATCAGGTTATTGTATCCGTTAATGAACAGAAACTCTAAACTTAACATAGACAATAAAATCTTATTATTTAAGGCAATGATGTTGTATGCTGCTCTATTCTTATCTACAGATTGCGCAAAATAAACTCCTAAAAATGATCTACAATCTGCCTTGGCACTACTCCACACAACGACTACATACTATAGCCAACGTTGAACTTGTAAAACACAGAATTGAGCGATTGACAATAAATTTTAAAAACAGATGTCTTCAGTCTGACTTCATACATATCAATGAGCTAGCCTCATTATAATTTTAAATAGAACATTAACTTTTTATCTTAAACCAAAAAGGTTTTTTGAAAATTTTTCCCTTATTTTCAATAATGTAGAAACATCTGCTCATAATAAGAATTATTAACACTATATTTAAGTAGAAGAGGATTAAATACTAAACTCTTTGTGGAAGACTGACAAGAGAAAATGTTTACAAAAATATTACATAAATAAAGAATTGAATTGAATTTCCAAATGACCAAACTTCTGTATTTCATACACATACATTTATAACTATTTTCACTTTTGAAATCAATTTACTAACCTTTCTATATATTCTTCAAACAAAAATTGGGGATGTTTCCGCTTCTAAATTTCCTGGTAAAAGGATTGATTTAAGCTCGAAAGGACCAATGTTTCGGCATATATCCTTATTGATAAAATTGTGGAAAGGAAACAATAAACTTATTTTGTTTTATTAAATCTTTATTAAAAAAAAGGAATTCTTTTCCGTTGCGCGTAGTGCCTTGTTGAACTTTCATAAAACAGTCAACTTTTCTTTTTTCACATTGTAACGGTGAAAGTCGTACCTCGTTTTCACCTACACGAAATCACAATTATTTAATTAATTAATTATTATGAATTAATTTTTCTTATCATGGATTCTATTATCTGTTTATTTCTATAGTTCTTTTTCTCTCCCTTATTTTTATACCTAAGTGAAGAAATAAAGATAATGAACTCTTTTTTTTTAAGCGTTATATTAAGAATATACCCTATTACTACTTAATTACTTTACTTTAATTATTCCACTTGGTTTGAAGATTCATGGGCAGTTCATCATCCTAGGACATCGGTAATTGCCACAGATCTTGCAAAAATATCTTGGCTCGTACGACCACTGGCCCAAAAATTCCCAATGGATCAAAGATCCTGGCGAGTTCTGAACTAACTATTCTTTTTGTCACGCATCTTGTCGTTGGTTTTTGTGCTCGACCTCAAACTGCTCAGTTAAAACACTTGGGCTGATATGGCTGCCAAAATCTGATCAGTTATGTGGTCGAGCACAAAAACCAACGTAAGCTCCTGTTGCCGGTCGCACACCAATTGATTTATTCTGATTGATGTTTGCGCTTTTATACTCTTTTTCTTTCCACACACCAATGCACACACACACCTACACTACTACGGTAGTAAGTACACCACAGCCGACGGCTGTTTTCACCACCGAGCTGCAGCCAGTTTTACAATATGAATATTACTAATTAAAATGCTCGTATGCCTTCGTGGCTAATTACAATAATAACTAGAACTAAATCTTACGTCAACATAAATACTTATAACTACATGCGTATATAAGTAAATACATGAATTCATATTTTTAGTAAATGATTCTATAACTAAATAAATACATTGGAGAAAATATAGAGATTTAGACATAAATTCATTATTCTAGTAAATAACCGTACAAATAAATATGTGCGTGTATAAATAGATGCATTGTAGAAAAATATAGCAATTTAAATATAAATTCATTATCTTAGTAAATACATTTAAAATAAAAGATAGGGATTGACCCGTGACTGTTGTCAGACAGTTCTCTGTGTGACCAAAAACGAGGCTGGACTTTTGGTCGTTACAACAGGATCATGGATATTAAGGGTACAGTGTTACGTAACAGTGTCATTTTCATGATTGAACTTCCTATGGTAAATCAGAAACATTTTGAGCTCTTCAAGGTTATTCCCATACCCACCAACATAAATAACACGGCCATTACTGTAGCAACCAATATCGAATATCTGGCTGTCAATGATCACCGAGATGAATACCTGACAATGAACGAGCGTCAATTCAATAAATGCACGGTAATTAGAAGCAACATATACCTATGCACTATGCTACAAGTCAGTATCACACAAGATACTAGCAGTTATTCTTGCGAAATTGCTCTGTTCAACAACAAAACATCCCCACATTGTACCTTCAAACACCTACAGTCCAAGGTTTCCTTCGTCGCACTAAAAACCATCAACCATTGGCTTTATGCAACAATAGATCCCTTAGAACTCACTGCAGTGTGCGATTCAGAAACCATACACCTACAGATCAAACATTCTGGTGTCCTGTCGATAAAGCCAACGTGTATCGTCAAGGCAAACAAGCTAATCATCCATGGTCATGAAACTAGTGTCACTACTCTACATAATTCATATGCCATGGTGGGCAATATTACGACAATTGGTACCCCGTCCGATGTTAAGTGGATTCTAACACCAAACATCAATTTAAATACAAAATTAGATAGCTCTCTAACCTTCAACGGCAGCTGGCAGACATTCAAAACCTTCCAAGACAAGTAAACCATCCCATTCTACATCATCCATATGTTGGAACTATGCGCTGTTTCTATCTTTGTTTGTAATCATAATCCTAATAGGCTGGCGACTCAAACGCTACAAAAGAACGTCAATTAACCTGGCTATAACACCACCAAAACCTTCGCCAAGCGAGAGTCACTCTGAAGTCTAAGACCAATCTGGTTATCATGAATACATCAATTTTTTATTAAGTTAATTATTGTCTATATTTATTCTTTCGCTATCCGCTCAATACGGCGGAGAATATATAAGAGTATATATAATGTTAGCATATGTTTAACTCAGAGAATGGGTTCTGAGTTGAGCCACACTAGTTTGTGTAGCCGGAAGCTCTCTTTTCTTCGAGGCGGTTCGCCTGAAGATAATCACTGCAACTCAAGCACTTATGTATATTGAAGGTGTGCAATAAACTTCAGCGGTAAAAAACAAAAAAAAAAAAAAACAAAAACAGGTGTTCAAAATATAAATATAAATGCTTAAACATAAAAACAAAAAAAAGTTTATACAATAAATGAAAACATTAAAAACTAAAATATAGCGTCGTAACGGTGAAGGTATGAACATACACCCCCCCGTTGAGGCAGTACTCAACCAACATCTATCTGATCATCTTGGAATAGAGTTAGACTTTCTCTGACGATGTTCAACGTGGAGTTAATGACTGATGTTTGATTTTTTAAAAGGTGCAGCATGTGAGTATCGTTTTCTCATAGAATGGTGATGGTTTTCGACATTTTCTCTGCATATTCTGAGTCGAGAACCCGAATAATGAATTGGCAACATTGCCGATGATGTCTATTGCACCTCTTTTGTGCCGGGATTGGTATAGCAATTTGTTATCCAGGTTCAAATCCAGTTCGCTATGTCGAAGATGCTCTAGGGTACTGATACACGTTGAGTTGAACTCAAGTGCTTCACAAAGTTTCTGTAAAGACCGAGTCCCTTTTCCTAAAAATGCCGTGTCGACCCAGTAAGTCGATAGATCATAGTATATAACTAGGTTCCACTGACTAGACGCGAGGTAAGTTGAGCCCAATTCTTCAAAATGGACTCCCAGCTGGGATCCGAACTGCTTATTGTGGATTGGCGATCCCAAAATCATTGGGATTAGTAGAAGCGCCAACACTGCCACGCATAAGTTACCCCCTAGTAAGTTCGGTATTTTCCTCTTGGGTTCACTAGGCTCCTCTTCACCATCGTTGCATACTTCTTCCGTTTGATCTCTGGGGAGTGGTGCCAGGTAATGGACTGCTCTTTTCAAGACTCCGGAAGCAGTTTTGACATCTGTTACCCTAACTATATCGTCTTCCCCTTTTTAGGTTTTAACTACTCGTCCCAATGGCCGTTTCATCACGGGGGCATTGTTTTCCTTGAGGAGAACAATGGTTCCAGGTTGAAGACATTTTGATTGCTCCTTCCACTTGTTCCTGTATTGTAGTTCATTAAGGTAGTCACGTGATCACCTTTCCCAGAAGTGGTGCTTGAGCTCATACACTAATTTCCAACGAGTTGCCAGACTTGACGTTGTTGGTGTAGCTTCAGCGTCGACTTGAGCTGTAAGTGGTTCCCCAATCAGAAAATGTCCCGGGGTTAATGCTCCTATGTCATTGGGATCATTTGATAATGGGGAAATTGGTCTAGAGTTTAGAATTATTTCGATCTCAATTACCAAGGTTTCTAGTTCTTCGTAGGTGAGGGAAGCATTAGCCAAGCTTCTGATTAACAGGTGCTTGGCAGATTTTACTGCGGCCTCCCACAATCCTCCAAAGTGAGGTGCTCGCGGAGGTATAAAATTGAACTGGATACCCCTTTTGCTGCATGCAAAATCAATTGCTTCTTTTGCTTCCTCCGTGTAAATCGCGGATGACAAGTCGGACAGTTTGTTTTTTGTCCCCACAAAGTTTGTTGCATTATCGCAATATAAGTTTTGGCAGTGTCCTCGTCGACCGGAAAAGCGTTTGATGGCTCCTATGAAGGCGTCAGTGGTTAGATCACTTACAAGCTCTAAGTGAACCGCCTTTGTGGCAAAGCAGCAGAAAACCACAATATAGGCCTTGTGTGGTCGTTTTCCCCTTTACTTTGTAGTGCACCGTGATTGGGCCGCAGTAATCTACTCCCGAATGAATGAATGGTCGAGCTGGAGTAACTCGTGGCGATGGCAGATTTCCCGAGATCTGGTGAAGGAGAGCTGGCTTCGCCTTACTACATATTGTGCAGCGATGGATTGTTGCTCTAGCCATGATCTTGCCTTTTATTGGCCAAAATTGTTGTCTCACCATCCCTAGGAGGGTTTGTGCGCCACAATGCTTATTGTCTTTGTGAATCATTTCAAAAAGAAGTTTCACAATTGAATCATTGTAGGGAAGAAACAACTGGTGCTTGGAATCATATTCCAATAGTGAAGCTTCCAGTCGCCCTCCCACGCGTAGCAGCCCATCTTTATCCAAGAACGGTGAGAGGTTTGATAATTGGCTACATCTTTTCACGTCCTTATATTTGTTAAAATGATGTATTTCTTCTCTGAAGTCGGCTGCTTGAATTTGCCTTACCATTAACGTCAATGCCCTTTTCAATTCACGTATAGTCAATAAAGGTTGGTCTTGCCTGAATTCTTTCTTACTTCTGAGGTTGGTAACAAATCGCAAAATGTACCCAAGGACCCGTTGAAGATGCCAGAAGGAGTTTTTGTGGTTGATTTGATATATAATACTGGGCTCCTCAGAGGTTAACACACCTGCATATTTTATATTTCTTTCCAGGTTAGTTGGACTAGCTAGATGGGGGTTGAATTTAGGGGGCCACTCTATTTCTCTGGCCAATAGGAAGAGGGGACCATAGAACCACAAGGTGCAATCTTTTATTTGGCTCGGTGCAAGTCCTCGTGACAACATATCTGCTGGATTGAACTTGGTGCTTACGTGCCGCCATTGCTCAGCTCGAGTATTCTCTAGAATGATAGAAATTCGATTCGCTACAAAGGTATGAAGTGATGCGGAGGAGTTGATCCATGACAACACAATGTTTGAGTCAGTCCAATACCAGGCTGGGGTTGTTAACTTGAGATCAGTCTTGATTCGTGTAGCAAGCTGGGCTCCAAGTGCTGCGGCACAAAGCTCCAATCGCGGTATGGTTTGAGTTTTGAGTGGGGCTACCCGTGATTTAGAGCACAGAAGACGTGTAATAATTGTCCCATCTCTCATTATTGATCGAAGGTAAACTGCTGCCCCATACGCCTTTTCGGATGCGTCTGAGAAAATATGTAACTGGCTTGATGTTGGGACTCTACCACTGCTCAGGTGTCTTGGGATTCTTAGGGTGTTCAATTCCTTGAGTCCTGCACGAAAGGTAATCCATTTAGTGTGCATGAATTCCGGTAGAGCCTGATCCCAGTCCAGTTTTAGCTTCCACAGTTCTTGGATAAATATTTTTGCCGTAACCGCTATAGGCGACAGGAGCCCCAACGGATCAAAAATTCTTGCCAGATCCGATGTAACTGTACGTTTGACGATTCTTCTATTTTCTGCAGTGTTTACTTTTATGCACAGCTGATCCTTTTCTGGCAACCACGTTAGTCCTAGGGTGCTAATGGAGGTTGACCGTGTGCCCTCGAAATCTAAATTTACTTCCATGTCACTTTGTGACACATTTTTGAGTAACTGAGGATGGTTGGCGCACCATTTTCGAAGGTTGAAACCGCTTTGCTGCATAATCTTCATCAGTTGTTCTTGTAGTTGGATAGCGGCGGTTAGGCTATCGCTTCCTCTGAGGCCGTCGTCTACATAGAAGTTGTCTTGGATGAATTGAGCTGCTATCGGGTATTGTAGAGCATGATCTTTCGCCAGCTGTTGTAAACATTTTGTTGCTAAGTACGGAGCCGCTCTTGTACCATATGTGATCGTGTTTAGTTGAAAGTAAGACAGTGGTTCCGAAGCGCTCTTTCGCCAAATTATGATTTGAAATCGCCTATCCTCAGGGGCGATCAAAACTTGCCGATACATTTTTTCTATGTTTGTAGAAAACACAAATCTGGGAAGTCGAAATTTCAATAAAATTGAAAAGAGTTCGCTTTGGACTGTTGGACCTGTATACATCAGATCATTTAGCGATTGCCCTGACGTTGTTTTGGCTGAAGCATCAAACACCACCCTCAATTTGGTTGTGGAGCTCTCAGGTCTTAGGACGCAATGATGTGGGATGAAATAGTTTGGTGATCGAATAGATTCAAATGAGATCTTCGTCATATGGTTCAGCTCCTCGTATTCATCCATGAATTTTGTATATTGACTTCTTAATTCGGGGTTTTTCTGCAGACGGTGTTCTAGAGTCAGAAACCGATTAAGAGCAACTTTGTATGACTGACCAAGTCCTTCTTCAGGATTCTAATGGAATGGTATTTTTACTACGAAGCGGTTTTTGTTGGTTTTGTAGGTGGTTTGCACAAAGAGCTCTTCACACCATCTCTCTGCCTCTGATAAACGTTTTTCAGCTGGCTTAATTTCGTCAAGCTCCCATAGTCGGGCAATAGAAGCGTCAAGATCGTCACTAGTCGTAGCCACTCCGCATGAGAATTGGGTTGCTTTGTGGTTTTGCAGTTTTCCTAAAATCACCCATCCAAGCATTGTATTTTGAAGAATTGGTAATTGTGGGGAGAGTTGGATCTGTCCCACGGGCAGTAGCTGAAGAAAGTGTTCGGCACCTAGCAAAATATCGATTTTGTCTGGTCGATTGAAATGTGGATCGGCTAATACCAGATTTTTAGGTATTGGCCATTCTTTGATGTTGATGAACTGTGCAGGTTGCGGCGAAATGATGCGAGGAAGTACAAATGCTTCTAATGGGGTTGAAAACCCGTTTATTCGCGACTGTAGTTCGACGTTAACGCGATGCTGCGTTTTAGTGTTGATGATTCCAATGCCAGTTATGTTTGCTGATGATGGCTGCATTGGGATACCTAGTCGTTTGACTAATTGCTCCGTGACACAATTCACTTGCGAGCCGGAATCAAGCAACGCGCGACATTCAATTTGTGATGAGTCAGTTTTGATTTTGACTATTGCCGTGCCCAGGATCACCACTGAGGACGATGCTTGTGTCCTTGCAGCAGTTAATGAAGCTAATCCTGGACTTGTTGTCGGAGGCACTGCCTCCTTGATTATCATTGATGAATTCCTGAGGTTTGGTTGGGCCTTGTTTCAATTTCGTACTCTTGACTCAACCGCTTGGCTGTTGGATTCCAAATGCAAAAGTGAGTTGTGTCCGTCCTCACATTTCGCGCAGCCCCTGGAGAGGCATTGCCTTGCTGAGTGATTCTTTCTTAAACAATTGACACACAAGTGTTGTTTTTGAACAAAATTTAGGCGTTCGCGCGGCGTGAATTGTTGAAATCGGTTACAATGATACAAGAAATGAACACCAGTTTTACACAGTGGGCAGCTGACCTCAAGTTGCTTAGGTGCTGCAAGAGAGGCGCATACCTTTGTTGAACCCCTTTCCTTGGGGCCCATTGCTTCCATTGATTGAAAGCGCGTTTCCAAAAATCCTAAGAAGTGTCTGACTTGCTGCAGTTCTTTTGGATTTGTGATTGATCTTTCATATTGATTATGAAGATTTCGATCCAGTTTCCTCGTCAGAAGGTGCAGAAGGATCGGATCCCAGGACGTGGTGTCGATTCCCAGATTCTGTAATGCGTACAAGCATTCCTGAGTTGTATCATGTAATTGCTTAATGGATGATACTGATGTGCCGACGGAGGGTTGATCGAGCAATTGTTGTACCACTGAGGCGACGAGAATTATTTTGTTCTCATATCGCTCTTTGAGCATGGTCCAGGCGGGCTCGTAGTTTTCGGCGGTAGCGGCCAGATGACGTATAAGTCCCTCGGCTTCACCTATTACGTTAGCCTTCAGGTACCACATTTTTTGGGCTGAAGGGATTTCTTGCTTGTCTACAAGTTGCATGAACAAGTCGTTGAAGGTCCTCCATTTTAGGTAGTCGCCGTCGAACTTTGGAATCGCTACCTTGGGTAATGGTAGTACATTACCTTGACTCCCGGGACTCCCTGACGATACACCCGGCCTAGACGCATTCTTGAAATGGCTGACTATTCTGGCCTCTAATGCAGCATATGCTGTCATATCGTATCCCTCCTGCAACGGGTCTTGGCTAGTTTCCCAAATTGAGAAGTGTAGATTCTGGATTTGCTCCCACAATTTTTCTTTCAAGGGCATGTTGTCCGATGTTGGATCCATTGTGAGAACCCGTTGCAAGGACTATATCATCACCTTCTGCCTTCTTATTGCCGATGTGGTTGCGGTTGGGACAAAAGGTCCCCCAGTGCCGCCCCGGGATTGCCGACTGAGGGTGTTTGGTGTTGAGCTGGTTGGCCAGCTGCGCCAATAGGCCTCTTCTCTGCGCGGGTGGTTAATGCGGACTTAAAAATGGTCTGGTACTGCTCCACCAGCCTTGTTATCTGGTTGTAATAGTCATTGATGAAGTACTCATGGTCCAAGGGAATGTCCTCTAAGCTTCGGATTTTGTTGTCCGAGCTCTCAAACTCGGACCATGCGTTGTCTAATTTTATTAGACGTTCTTTATAGTAACCGACCGTTTTCCTACTGGTAGAGTCCTTCTTAAAGTTACGAACAATCGTCTCGATTACGTCACCTGACGCTTGCTGGGATTTTACCAGTTGGTTGAAAATGGTCATGTCGGAGTCTTTCCAAGATACTGCCATGTTCAGGACGTTGTTTGCCTAGTATAGTGTTGCTGCTTCAGTGTAGGATATTGCTTTCCTAGCTGCCTGAAGGTGGACTGCTGCTTCAGTGTAGGATGTTGCCTTTCCTAGCTGCCTGAAAGTGGACTTCTGCTTCAGTGTAGGATTTTGCTTTTCCTAGCTGCCTGAAGGTGTACTGCTGCTTCAGTGTAGGATGTTGCTTTTCCTAGCTGCCTGAAGGTGTACTGCTGCTTCAGTGTAGAAATTAGCTGACTGGCTCCTATAGCAGATCACGTCGGGGTCACCGATGTTTAACTCAGGGAATGGGTTCTGAGTTGGGCCACACTAGTTTTTGTAGCCGGAAGCTCTCTTTTCTTCGAGGCGGTTCGCCTGAAGATAATCGCTGCAACTCAAGCACTTAAACTTGGTTGCACGGAGAGGATGCGTCAGGTAAAGGTCCTGACGAAGGTATATGGCAGAGACAAAGTAATCTGGAGTATCTTACAAGCGATATCACTTGAAGATATAAATTGTTACTCAAGCACTTGGAACTTGGTAACTCGGAGTAGAAAAAACAATGTTTCTAAACTTGATTTACTTTATTGTCTCTCATTTATTTCAATAAATTTTGTTCTTATATACTAACTTAATGCTATGTCATACATTTGGGTTTAACCCATATTGTTGCTGAAGTTGATTGCACCTCTTTTTGCATGGCAGAAACAATTTTTGTTTCTAGAGCAAATTTATGCCGAATTGTAACTCGATTAATAAGTTTTATGTTTAAGACTTAGTAGAAACACTAAGACTCGTCAAGCAAGAAGAAAGTTTAACTTTGTTTTGCCTAAAATTCATTAGACTTTTATACAATTTAATTGCTTACGTCTAAAATTAATAACAAAAATAAAATAAAAAAGTAATCTTATTTGATTATTATTCTCAGTTTTATTCGACCTTTTTTTTCTCAATATTTCGCTTTCCTGTGGAAAGCTTCTTCCTAAAGAAGAAGTAATTAAGTAAGTAATTAAATAAAATTAACAATAAAATAAATAAAAAAACAGACAATTCAGCACCTTTGATCATTTCCTTATTGTAATAACTTAATATACAATTCAGCACTTTTGATGAATGCCTTATTGTAGAAATCCTTGACCTAGTTATTCCCAAAGGTGAATGACTGAATTTCCTGCATTTTGCACTTTCTGCAATTCAATGTTTTATATGAAAATCAAAAATTATTTAAAGGTGTAAATTTTTTTCTTTTGTTGTGTTACGCAATTTAACAATTATATAAATATACTGTTCATACCTTCACCGTTACGACGCTATATTTCAGTTTTTAATGTTTTCATTTATTGTATAAACTTTTTTTGTTTTTATGTTTAAGCATTTATATTTATATTTTGAACACCTGTTTTTGTTTTTCTTGTTTTGTTTTTTACCGCTGAAGTTTATTGCACACCTTCAATATACATAGGTTGCATTTTATTTATTGCACAACCCGGAAAAGACCTACAAACCTTTTTTGGTTACAATTCGGCATAAATTTGCTCTAGAAACAAAAATTGCTTCTGCCATGCAAAAAGAGGTGCAATCAACTTCAGCAACAATATGCGTTAAACCCAAATGTATGATATAGCATTAAGTTAGTATATAAGAACAAAATTTATTGAAATAAATGAGAGACAATAAAGTAAATCAAGTTTAGAAACATTGATTTTCTACTCCGAGTTACCAAGTTCCATTGCTTGAGTAACAATTTATATCTTCAAGTGATATCGCTTGTAAGATACTCCAGATTACTTTGTCTCTGCCACATACCTTCGTCAGGACCTTTACCTGGCGCATCCTCTCCGTGCAACCAAGTTTAAGTGCTTGAGTTGCAGCAATTATCTTCAGGCGAACCGCCTCAAAGAAAAGAGAGCTTCCGGCTACACAAACTAGTGTGGCCCAACTCAGAACCCATTCTCTTAGTTTAACATTGGTGACCCCGACGTAATCTGCTACAGGAGCCAGTCAGCTAATTTCTACACTGAAGCAGCAGTACACCTTCAGGAAGCTAGAAAAAGCAACATTCTACACTAAAGCAGCAGTACACCTTCAGGCAGCTAGGAAAAGCAAAATCCTACACTGAAGCAGCAGTCCACTTTCAGGCAGCTAGGAAAGGCAACATCCTACACTGAAGCAGCAGTCCACCTTCAGGCAGCTAGGAAAGCAATATCCTACACTGAAGCAGCAACAGTATACTAGGCAAACAACGTCCTGAACATGGCAGTATCTTGGAAAGACTCCGACATGACCATTTTCAACCAACTGGTAAAATCCCAGCAAGCGTCAGGTGACGTAATCGAGACGATTGTTCGTAACTTTAAGAAGGACTCTACCAGTAGGAAAACGGTCGGTTACTAAAAAGAACGTCTAATAAAATTAGACAACGCATGGTCCGAGTTTGAGAGCACGGACAACAAAATCCGAAGCTTATAGGACATTCCCTTGGACCATGAGTACTTCATCAATGACTATTACAACTAGATAGCAAGGCTGGTGGAGCAGTACCAGACCATTTTTAAGTCCGCATTAACCACCCGCGCAGAGGAGAGGCCTATTGGCGCAGCTGGCCAACCAGCTCAACACCAAACACCCTCAGTCGGCAATCCCGGGGCGGCACTGGGGGACCTTTTGTTCCAACCGCAACCACATTGGCAATAAGAAGGCAGAAGGTGATGATGGAGTCCTTGCAACGGGTTCTCACAATGGATCCAACATCGGACAACATGCCCTTGAAAGAAAAATTGTGGGAGCAAATACAGAATCTACACTTCTCAATTTGGGAAACTAGCCAAGACCCGTTGCAGGAGGGATACGATATGACAGCATATGCTGCATTAGAGGCCAGAATAGTCAGCCATTTCAAGAATGCGTCTAGGCCGGGTGTATCGTCAGGGAGTCCCGGGAGTCAAGGTAATGTACTACCATTACCCACGGCGACTACCTAAAATAGAGGACCTTCAACGACTTGTTCATGCAACTTGTAGACAAGCAAGAAATCCCTTCAGCCCAAAAAATGTGGTACCTGAAGGCTAACGTAATAGGTGAAGCCGAGGGACTTATACGTCATCTGGCCGCTACCGCCGAAAACTACGAGCCCGCCTGGACCATGCTCAAAGAGCGATATGAGAACAAAATAATTCTCGTCGCCTCAGTGGTACAACAATTGCTCGATCAACCCTCCGTCGGCACATCAGTATCATCCATTAAGCAATTACATGATACAACTCAGGAATGCTTGTACGCATTACAGAATCTGGGAATCGACACCACGTCCTGGGATCCGATCCTTCTGCACCTTCTGACGAGGAAACTGGATCGAAATCTTCATAATCAATATGAAAGATCAATCACAAATCCAAAAGAACTGCAGCAAGTCAGACACTTCTTAGGATTTTTGGAAACGCGCTTTCAATCAATGGAAGCAATGGGCCCCAAGGAAAGGGGTTCAACAAAGGTATGCGCCTCTCTTGCAGCACCTAAGCAACTTGAGGTCAGCTGCCCACTGTGTAAAACTGGTGTTCATTTCTTGTATCATTGTAACCGATTTCAACAACTCACGCCGCGCGAACGCCTAAATTTTGTGCAAAAACAACACTTGTGTGTCAATTGTTTAAGAAAGAATCACTCAGCAAGGCAATGCCTCCCCAGGGGCTGCGCGAAATGTGAGGACGGACACAACTCACTTTTGCATTTGGAATCCAACAGCCAAGCGGTTGAGTCAAGAGTACGAAATGAAGACAAGGCCCAACCAAACCTCGGGAATTCATCAATGATAATCAAGGAGGCAGTGCCTCCGACAACAAGTCCAGGATTAGCTTCATTAACTGCTGCAAGGACACAAGCATCGTCCTCAGTGGTGATCCTGGGCACGGCAATATTCAAAATCAAAACTGACTCATCACAAATTGAATGTCGCGCGTTGCTTGATTCCGGCTCGCAAGTGAATTGTGTCACGGAGCGATTAGTCAAACGACTAGGTATCCCAATGCAGCCATCATCAGGAAACATAACTGGCATTGGAATCATCAACACTAAAACGCAGCATCGCGTTAACGTCGAACTACAGTCGCGAATAAACGGGTTTTCAACCCCATTAGAAGCATTTGTACTTTCTCGCATTATTTCGCCGCAACCTGTACAGTTCATCAACCTCAAAGAATGGCCAATACCTAAAAATCTGGTATTAGCCGATCCACATTTCAATCGACCAGACAAAATCGATATTTTGCTAGGTGCCGAACACTTTCTTCAGCTACTGTCCGTGGGACAGATCAAACTCTCCCCACAATTACCAATTCTTCAAAATACAATGCTTGGATGGGTGATTTCAGGAAAACTGCAAAACCACAAAGCAACCCAATTCTCATGCGGAGTGGCTACGACTAGTGACGATCTTGACGCTTATATTGCCCGACTATGGGAGCTTGACGAAATTAAGCCAGCTGAAAAACGTTTATCAGAGGCAGAGAGAAGGTGTGAAGAGCTCTTTGTGCAAACCACCTACAAAACCAACAAAAACCGCTTCGTAGTAAAAATACCATTCCATCAGAATCCTGAAGAAGAACTTGGTCAGTCATACAAAGTTGCTCTTAATCGGTTTCTGACTCTAGAACACCGTCTGCACAAAAACCCCGAATTAAGAAGTCAATATACAAAATTCAGGAGCTGAACCATATGACGAAGATCTCATTTGAATCTATTCGATCACCAAACTATTTCATCCCACATCATTGCGTCCTAAGACCTGAGAGCTCCACAACCAAATTGAGGGTGGTGTTTGATGCTTCAGCCAAAACAACGTCAGGGCAATCGCTAAATGATCTGATGTATACAGGTCCAACAGTCCAAAGCGAACTCTTTTCAATTTTATTGAAATTTCGACTTCCCAGATTTTTGTTTTCTACAGACATAGAAAAAATGTATCGGCAAGTTTTGATCGCCCCTGAGGATAGGCGATTTCAAATCATAATTTGGCGAAAGAGCGCTTCCGAACCACTGTCTTACTTTCAACTAAACACGATCACATATGGTACAAGAGCGGCTCCGTACTTAGCAACAAAATGTTTACAACAGCTGGCGAAAGATCATGCTCTACAATACCCGATAGCAGCTCAATTCATCCAAGACAACTTCTATGTAGACGACGGCCTCGGAGGAAGCGATAGCCTAACCGCCGCTATCTAACTACAAGAACAACTGATGAAGATTATGCAGCAAAGCGGTTTCAACCTTCGAAAATGGTGCGCCAACCATCCTCAGTTACTCAAAAATGTGTCACAAGGTGACATGGAAGTAAATTTAGATTTCGAGAGCACACGGTCAACCTCCATTAGCACCCTAGGACTAACGTGGTTGCCAGAAAAGGATCAGCTGTGCATAAAAGTAAACACTGCAGAAAATAGAAGAATCATCAAACGTACAGTTACATCGGATCTGGCAAGAATTTTTGATCCTGTCGCCTATAGCGGTTACGGCAAAAATATTTATCCAAGAACTGTGGAAGTTAAAACTGGACTGGGATCAGGCTCTACCGGAATCCATGCACACTAAATGGATTACCTTTCGTGCAGGACTCAAGGAATTGAACACCCTAAGAATCCCAAGACACCTGAGCAGTGGTAGAGTCCCAACATCAAGCCAGTTACATATTTTCTCAGACGCATCCGAAAAGGCGTATGGGGCAGCAGTTTACCTTCGATCAACAATGAGAGATGGGACAATTATTACACGTCTTCTGTGCTCTAAATCACGGGTAGTCCCACTCAAAACTCAAACCATACCGCGATTGGAGCTTTGTGCCGCAGCACTTGGAGCCCAGCTTGCTACACGAATCAAGACTGATCTCAAGTTAACAACCCCAGCCTGGTATTGGACTGACTCAAACATTGTGTTGTCATGGATCAACTCCTCCGCATCACTTCATACCTTTGTAGCGAATCGAATTTCTATCATTCTAGAGAATACTCGAGCTTAGCAATGGCGGCACGTAAGCACCAAGTTCAATCCAGCAGATATGTTGTCACGAGGACTTGCACCGAGCCAAATGAAAGATTGCACCTTGTGGTTCTATGGTCCCCTCTTCCTATCGGGCAAAGAAACAGAGTGGCCCCCTAAATTCAACCCCCATCTAGCTAGTCCAACTAACCTGGAAAGAAATATAAAATATGCAGGTGTGTTAACCTCTGAGGAGCCCAGTATTATATATCAAATCAACCACAAAAACTCCTTCTGGCATCTTCAACGGGTCCTTGGGTACATTTTGCGATTTGTTACCAACCTCAGAAGTAAGAAAGAATTCAGGCAGGACCAACCTTTATTGACTACACGTGAATTGAAAAGGGCATTGACGTTAATGGTAAGGCAAATTCAAGCAGCCGACTTCAGAGAAGAAATACATCATTTTAACAAATATAAGGACGTGAAAAGATGTAGCTAATTATCAAACCTCTCACCGCTCTTGGATAAAGATGGGCTGCTACGCGTGGGAGGGTGACTGGAAGCTTCACTATTGGAATATGATTCCAAGCACCAGTTGTTTCTTCCCTACAATGATTCAATTGTAAAACTTCTTTTTGAAATGATTCACAAAGACAATAAGCATTGTGGCGCACAAACCCTCCTAGGGATGGTGAGACAACAATTTTGGCCAATAAAAGGCAAGATCATGGCTAGAGCAACAATCCATCGCTGCACAATATGTAGTAAGGCGAAGCCAGCTCTCCTTCACCAGATCATGGGAAATCTGCCATCGCCACGAGTTACTCCAGCTCTACCATTCATTCATTCGGGAGTAGATTACTGCGGCCCAATCACGGTGCACTACAAAGTAAAGGGGAAAACGACCACACAAGGCCTATGTTCAATAAAGGTACATAAACCTTATTGAACTGAATGCAATCAACAGGAATTGTCCAATAATAGCACTTAAACTAGATTGGACTGGATTTGAGTAACTGGAGTTGTCCAATAATAGCACTTAAACTATATTGGACTGAATGTGGGTTTTTGCAACAACAATAATTGAACTGTGTTGCTAGAAGATGTTCAATAATAGCACTTGAACTATATTGAATTTGGTGGTTTGATACAACAACAGCACTTGAAACTGTGTTGCTTACTCTTAAAGAAAAGCCTTGTGACACTTTCAAAATAAGGGAAAAAGTCATTTTATTGATAAATTTTTCTAACTTATATACTAATTTAACAAGAAAATATTTGCATAATTTGCAATTAAAAATATGCCTACATCATATTTTGTTATAAACTAACAGTACATTGAACCATATTTTTGCCAAACAAATAACCTTGAAACTTATGAATTACTGTATAAGCGTAATTGATTAAAGTTAAAAATTCTAAAACAAACCAAAAAATATCAAGTTGCAATTGTGAATAAGACAAATAAAAAGTATGCAATTCAATGAACTCTAAAATAAGCTGAATAGCTGTTCCGTAAAAAAGGCATAAGAATTAAGTTACAATTATTAACAAAAAATAAAAAGTGTACAATACAATGAACTTTAAAATAAGCTGAATTTTCTAAAAGAATTAAGACAATGGCAAAGTAAGAAAACTATGTATTAACATTCTCCCCCCGTTGAGCGCAGCTCAAAAGATGGAGTTAATGTTGGAATCTGCTGCATTGGTATCACTGTGTGGATTTCTGTAGTAGCCTCATGAGGGTCTGGTACTGATGTTGATCAAATATGCACCGTGAAGTCTGATGTTGTATGTTGTTTGCGAGGTGCTGGAATTGGATGGTGTTTATATTTTTGCCTAACAATTAGATATATAAAAATGCAGCAAGTAATTGTTAAGGCTGAATAACCGACAGTCATGTGATGGTAATTATGGGACTCAATTCTATTTGGTAGCTGGAGTATCTCCTGCATCTTTAGTGAGGTTTGCAAGTCAGTTAGGTTTTGTATTGTTGGGTTGTACTTGCTTCTATGTATTTCATTGAGCAGTGGCTTCGGATGTGTTGCATGGGTTTGTTCTGTAATTTGCCACAGCTTGGTGTATGATGCCTTAAGCGAACTGGAGAATGTCTGTTGGCCTTGTATTGATATGAACTTATTTTTAAGAGTACATTCCGGTTCCAAGTAAAGTAAGCCTGACCCTTTTAGGGCAAATTGAGTGATATCTCTTTTACACACAGCCGTTGTATGAGTTGCCGTAGGTAATGCGTAAATCCATTTATTCTGCTGGTGGAGAGGGATCCAAACATTAGCGTCCTTTATTTGTTTCACAGGGCAGTCAGCATTGGTTTCATTGTGCAATAAACTAATTTCGCAGGCGCATATTGGTGAACCTGATTCATGTTGGATCTGCACTTTGGAACATACAAATCTATCTTCTTTAATGACAGCGCATAAGTTAAGTTCAGTTTTATCCATGGTGAAATACTGACGACGGATAACATTGACAGCCAGAAGGGAAGAGCATGGTTTTATTGATAGTAAGGTATTGTTAATCCAATTTGGCACTGGTACAAGGTTGAATAATGCAAACTGGTCCCGGTTAACTAATGGTAAATTAATCCGAAATAGTACTGTGTTATTCGTGAGTCCACCTTGAACTTTCATCAGTTTGTACAATTGTAATGCATCAGACTTTTTTACAGGCAATTCGAGTGATTCGGGCAAGTGCATTTCTATCTTTTTTATTTCCTGTTGTAATTGATACGGAGTGAGGATAAGCGGACTTATAGTCCCGTGGTGAGTCTTTGTAAGAATATCCAGTATTGAAGACTGCGTGTGTTGTAAATTTGACGCAGTGATTGTTAGTTGAATGCATAGTGATGAGAAAATTCGGTATATTCTTTCCTGATATAGTTCCTTACTGTCGTTGTATATCTTTTTATATACTTGTGATATCTGTTGGTCGATTTGATCAAACTTCTTCTTTATTAGCCCTTGGTCTGACTTCAGGATGTTCATAGTAGAGTCTATAATTGACGTTTGATTTCTTAACAGGCTGAGCAGATGTGCTTCATTTTCTTTAACTTGTAAAATTGTGTTTGCCACGTCCTCTGCATACTTTGAGTCCAGTATGCCAAATAGTGAGTTTGCGATGTTCCCCACTAAATCGGTTGCCCCCCCCTTTTATGTCTTCTGCCTGACAGTAGAGTGCTACTCATGTGTAATTCATTTTTAGTATGTTCAAAATATTTTACTAAGTTCAGACATGTTGATTTTTCTTGTATGTCGTCACATAACCTGCTTAAAGCCCTGGTCCCATTTGCAAATATTGCCAAGTCGGACCAAAATTCCTGCAAGTCATAATAAATTAAGATCTGCCAATCTGAGGATGAAATTGATGCTGACCCAATGCCTTCAAAATGTATGCCCAGCTGAGCACCAAACTCCGTGTTATGGACTTGTGCTCCCAGGACTAATGGTAGTAACACTAGTGTGATGAAGGCAGTCATCATATTAGTAGACATGGACATGCGCCTTTTCTTTCTGGTATTCTCTGGCATATTGCTTTTATCCATATCGAAATCTCCATGATCGGAAGTTTCATCGGACTCTGTGCTGTGAACTGGCAACGGTGCTAACCGTGCAATTGGCCTTCTGCAGAGACCAGATGCTGTCTTAACATCCGCCACTCGGACAAGACCATCATCCCCTTGATGCACCTTTACTATCCTAGCCAACGGCCATTTCAAGGGAGGTGTGTTGTCTTCCTTTACTATGACCATATCGCCAGGCTTAACGTTGGCGTTTCGCGTTTTCCACTTATGTCGATACTGTAATTCGCACAAGTATTCCCGTGACCAACGCTTCCAAAACTCATCCTTTAAGTAGGTAACCAATTTCCACCTGGTCAAGAGACTCATCTTTGTTTGTTTAGAACTTAAATTTACCTGGGAGTTCAGTGGTTCCCCAATTAGAAAGTGACCAGGTGTTAATGCGGCCAGATCATTGGGGTTGTTTGACATGGGAGTAATTGGTCTTGAATTGAGAATGCCTTCAATTTCAATTACAATGGTATCTAGTTCCTCATACGTCAAAGATGCTGTTGCTACACTCTTGATCAAAAGATTTTTGGCTGACTTGACGGCAGCTTCCCATAAGCCACCAAAGTGAGGTGCGCGTGGTGGTATGAAGTTAAACGTTATACCTCTGGACAAACATTCTTTGCTAATCTTACTAGCGGCCGAAATTGAATAAATCGAATCTGATAATTCTGTAAGTTGATTTTTTGTACCCACAAAATTAGTTGCGTTGTCACAGTACAGCTCTTTACAATGACCTCGTCTGCTGGTGAATCGTCTTAGTGCTCCCATGAAAGCTTCGGTGGTTAAGTCGCTAACCAATTCTAGATGAACAGCTTTAGTAGCGAAGCAACAAAACACAGCAATGTATGCCTTCTGGGGTCTTTTGCCTCGCAATTTATAATGAATCCAAAGCGGACCACAAAAGTCAACACCGGAGTTGATGAAAGGTCGGGCTTGTGTCACGCGGGTTGCCGGTAAGTTACCCATGATTTGACTGAGCAAGTGTGGTTTGGCTCTGGAGCATCGTACGCAGTGTTGGATAATTGATCGTGCCGCTGTTTTTCCCTTGACTGGCCAATACCTTTGTCTTACATATGACAACAGTGCTTGAGGCCCACAGTGCCGATTTTTCTCATGTGCCATTTGCATTATCAATTTTGTTATTGGGTCATTGTAGGGAATCAGCATTGGATGTTTTGCGTCGTATGGCAATGTTGATGATTTCAACCGTCCCCCTACTCTGATGATGCCGTTAGTATCCAAGAAGGGTGTGAGATTGCTGTATTGACTTCCTCTGCTTACTTCGCCGTGCCGTTTTAAATGTTTCAAATCTTCTTCAAAATCTGATCGTTGCATTACACGCACAATGAGTGTGAGGGCCTGTTCTAATTCTTGGGGCTCTAAGTTTGGTTCTTTATGTTGTTTAATCTTTCTTGTGTGATTGATGAATCGTAGCATGTAAGCTACAACCCTCTGGAGTGTTTGAAATGAACCGTTGTGTTTGATTTTGTAGATTATATCTACTGAGGTATTATCTGCGGCTGTAACTAGGGTAACCCTTTTTCGCTCCATGTCGTGCTCATGACTGCTGTCTTCAGTCTTTGCGAATTTTTGTGGCCAAACTCCACTTTGCCCACAAAGGAACATGGGCCCGTAGAACCATAGGGGGTGTTCGATTAATTTTTTGGGGGATAGACCATGTGACAAGACGTCTGCAGGATTGTCTTTTGATCTCACATGTCGCCACTGCTCGATGATGGATAATTATTGAATTGCTGCTATTCGGTTGGCCACGAAAGTTTGGTATAATGATGATTGTGACTGGATCCAGGCTAAAACGATCTCTGAATCTGTCCACAAGTATGTCGGAGTGTCTTCAAAGTTTAAGTCCCTTTTAACCCTTGATGTTAACTGAGCAGCTAACAATGCTGCACACAGTTCGAGGCAAGGTAGGGTTTGATGTTTTAAGGGTGCTACACGTGATTTTGCACATAATAGTCTTACGATTACTTGATTGTTCTTTATGACTGATCTTATGTAAACCGCAGCACCATATGCCTTTTGTGAAGCATCTGCAAAGGCATGAATTTGTATGTTTGATGTTATGTGTCCTTCGAACATATGTCGAGGTAACTTTAGATTGTCTATATGTTTTAATTCATTACGAAATGTCATCCACCGGGCGCGAAGGACTTCTGGTAGCTCATCATCCCAGCCTAGTTTAAGTTGCCACAGTTCTTGGATAAATATTTTGGCGGTGACAACAATTGGTGATAGTAAACCCAAAGGATCAAATAGCCTGGCTAAATCTGAGCTTACTATGCGTTTGGTAATGTGTTTAATATCCCTGAGGCAGACTTTGACACAGAATTTGTCAGTTGCTGGAATCCATGTTAAGCCTAGGGTTTTTACAGTTTGGTTCTCGTTGTTAAAGTCAAAATTTACTTCTTGTTGTTGTTCTGCTGTGTTTTGTAGTAGCTGTTGGTGATTTGCGGTCCATTTTTGTAGTTTGAGACCATGCTGGCTTAGTATGTGTTTTAATTCCGTTTGAATTGTCAGAGCTGCATGTAAGCTATCAGCGCCTCCGATTCCGTCATCCACATACAAATTTTTCAGCAGGAACTGCGCTCCATACGGATATCTCGCTGTACTTGATTTAGCAATTGTTTGTTGACATTTTGTTGCTAAATATGGTGCCAAACGAGTTCCATATGTGATGGTGTTTAGCTGATAATATTTAATTGGCATTGTTGGGTTTTCCCTCTAGATGATGATTTGGAATTTCCTATCTTCCGGATGCATGATAAATTGCCTATACATTTTTTCTATGTCAGTTGTGAAGACAAAACGCGGTAAACGGAAGCGAAGTAGTATGGAGAAGAGCTCACTTTGCACGGTAGGTCCTGTGTGCATTACATCATTCAGGGATGTACCAGTTGAAGTTTTTGTAGAAGCATCAAAGACCACTCGAAGTTTTGTTGTAGCACTTTCCGGTCTAAGGATGCAGTGGTGAGGGATGAAATAATTTGGAGATGAAATGGAATTCCCATTTATTTGTGTCATATGACCCAATGCTTCATACTCTTTCAAAAAGTTTGTGTATTGTATTTTTATTTCAGGTGCTTTGGCTAAACGTCTTTCCAGCGAAAGAAATCTGTTGAATGCAACGTGGTGTGATTCTCCCAATGTATTAGGGTCATCACAAAATGGAATTTTTACCATGAATCTTCCACTCTTGTCGATTGTATGTGTTTGGGCAAAATGATCTTTGCAGTACTTTTCTGAGGTTGATGAGATTTTGTCAACCTGACTTAAATTTTCCAGATCCCAAAGTTGAGCAATGGCATCTTCGAGATTGACGTCGTCTTCTGTGCACATGCCACACACTGCAGCTGATGGTTCATGTCCTCCTACCTTGCCGGCAATAACCCAACCCAATAATGTGTTTTGGAGAGTTGGCAAATAATGTCCTAGTCTGATCTGTCCTGCTGACATTCGTTCGCTGATGATATTTAGCTGTGATCCTGAGTCAAGGATTGCTCTGCATTGGACCATCCTACTGTTTGATTGGACTTTGACCATTGCGGTGCCAAGAAGAATGTAGCTATTTGGTTGAGAGTGGGTGGATGCGGCAAGCGATGCTGCGTTTTGATTCATTGGTGTTGTACTGATGGCTGATGCTACTGACCGTTGAGTGCTATTTTCTTCTGAATTATGATTATGTGGACCTTTTAATACTGGTGCTGCTGGATTATGATTGGCACCTTCGAGATGCAGTAG
This sequence comes from Trichopoda pennipes, assembly GCA_030448955.1. Classification (NCBI taxonomy): domain Eukaryota; kingdom Metazoa; phylum Arthropoda; class Insecta; order Diptera; family Tachinidae; genus Trichopoda; species Trichopoda pennipes. Next base: position 2,840,825 of record JASKUP010000004.1, on the reverse strand, counting down.
AGTGTTGTGTTTTTTACTGCATTTCATGCAACTTCTAAGTTTGCACGCCTGTGCATTATGACCAGGTTTTAGACAGTTCACACAATGTTTGTGTTTCTGAACCAATTGAAGTCTTAATGCAGTAGGTTGTTGAAGGAATATTTTGCACGCGAATAAAGGATGGTTTCCACTTTTGCACATAATGCAGTTAGAGCTGACTTGATGATTTGATGTTATGGAAGTGCACACTCTTGACTTGGATTGTGCACCCTTTTCAGTCATTGATTCCATGGACTGAAAATGCCTTTCTAAAAATTTTAAAAATTCCTTAATTGTTGGAACCTTTCTTGGTTGTGATAAGGATTGCTCATATTGTAGGCGAGTGGTTTGGTCTAATCGCTTGAGTAGTACAAAGTGGATCCCACGATGACGTGTCAATGTCTAGATTTTTGAGGGATAGGAGGCACTCTTGGATTTTGTCGTGGAATAATTTATAGTTGTCAGCTGTCGTTTTAGTTGGAGCATCAACCAGCTCATGTATCAGCTTCCTGACTAATAGCCTCTTGTTATAGTAGCGATCTACTATGGTTGTCCATGCATCATCAAAGTTCTCGCCAGTGGCAGAGAAGTGTTTTATAAGATTTGCAGCTTCCCCCACTAAATTAGTTTTTAAATATCAAATTTTGTGTACTTTTGGAATTGGTTGGTCTACTACTAACGATGAAAATAAGTCGTAGAATTCTTGCCACTTTAAATAATTACCATCAAATTTTGGTAACGTAATTTTTGAAATTGGCATAGACTCTGGCTGCCTATTAGTATGTCCAGAGTTTGGTTGAGTTGCTGTGTCGTTGTTGACGGATCTCAATGCATTCCGTACATCGTTTTCCAACTTGATGAATCGATCAATGTTGTAGCCTTGATTCACAGGCTCGACACATGTTTCATATATTTGAAGATGGATTTCTTCAATTTTTTGCCATAGTGTTGTAGCGATTGGCACATCCTGATTTGTTAAATCATCTTTTAGCAAACGCTCAAGAGATGCCATTATTGCAGATTGTCTACGAATGAGTTTCATTACTTGCTCTGTATCAGTTGCCATTCTGTCAGAGCATGCTGCTTGTTTCTGCTGTGGAAGTGCGTCTTGGTTTCTGGCTAAAGGTTGGGACAACTTCAGGATAGACGCTTCAAAGATATCCTTGTATTGTTGTACGGCCTTCATGATGGCATTGTAGTAGTCCTCAGAGAAGTACCTGTGATCTAGCTGAATGTTTTCCATTAGCCGAATTTTGTTGTCATTGGACTCGAAGTCCGACCATTCTTCATCCAGCCTTCGAAGCCTCTCTTGGAAATATTCAATAGAAGTTTTCCTTGTGGCGGAATCCTTTTTGAAGTTGCGGATGATTGTTTCAATCCGTTCTCCTACTTCCTTCTGCTTGTTAACCAGCTCCACAAATGATGCCATTGTTGATTGTTGCTGCTCTGTCGATTAGAATCCTGTGCCTTGTTACAGGATCACGTCGGGGTCACCCAAAAATGTTCAATAAAGGTACATAAACCTTATTGAACTAAATGCAATCAACAGGATTTGTCCAATAATAGCACTTAAACTATATTGGACTGAATGTGGGTTTTTGCAACAACAATAATTGAACTGTGTTGCTAGAAGATGTTCAATAATAGCACTTGAACTATATTGAATTTGGTGGTTTGATACAACAACAGCACTTGAAACTGTGTTGCTTACTCTTAAAGAAAAGCCTTGTGACACTTTCAAAATAAGGGAAAAAGTCATTTTATTGATAAATTTTTCCAACTTATATACTAATTTAACAAGAAAATATTTGCATAATTTGCTATTAAAAATATGCCTACATCATATTTTGTTATAAACTAACAGTACATTGAACCATATTTTTGCCAAACAAATAACCTTGAAACTTATAAATTACTGTATAAGCGTAATTGGTCAAAGTTAAAAATTCTAAAACAAACCAAAAAATATCGAGTTGCAATTGTGAATAAGACAAATAAAAAGTATGCAATTCAATGAACTCTAAAATAAGCTGAATAGCTGTTCCGTAAAAAAGGCATAAGAATTAAGTTACAATTATTAACAAAAAATAAAAAGTGTACAATACAATGAACTTTAAAATAAGCTGAATTTTCTAAAAGAATTAAGACAATGGCAAAGTAAGAAAACTATATATTAACAGCCTATATTGCGGTTTTCTGCTGCTTCGCCACAAAGGCGGTTCACTTAGAGCTTGTAAGTGATCTAACCACTGATGCCTTCATAGGAGCCATCAAACGCTTTTCCGGTCGACGAGGACACTGCCAAAACTTATATTGCGATAATGCAACAAACTTTGTGGGGACAAAAAACAAACTGTCCGAATTGTCATCCGCGATTTACACGGAGGAAGCAAAAGAAGCAATTGATTTTGCATGCAGCAAAAGGGGTATCCAGTTCAATTTTATACCTCCGCGAGCACCTCACTTTGGAGAATTGTGGGAGGCCGCAGTAAAATCTGCCAAGCACCTGTTAATCAGAAGCTTGGCTAATGCTTCCCTCACCTACGAAGAACTAGAAACCTTGGTAATTGAGATCGAAGCAATTCTAAACTCTAGACCAATTTCCCCATTATCAAACGATCCCAATGACATAGGAGCATTAGCTCCGGGACATTTTCTTATTGGGGAACCACTTACAGCTCAAGTCGACGCTGAAGCTACACCAACAACGTCAAGTCTGGCAACTCGTCTGAGCTCAAGCACCACTTCTGGGAAAGGTGGTCACATGACTACCTCAATGAACTACAATACAGGAACAAGTGGAAGGAGCAATCAAAATGTCTTCAACCTGGAACCATTGTTCTCCTCAAGGAAAACAATGTCCCCGTGATGAAATGGCCATTGGGACGAGTAGTTAAAACCTACAAAGGGGAAGACGATATAGTTAGGGTAGCAGATGTCAAAACTGCTTCCGGAGTCTTGAAAAGAGCAGTCCATTACCTGGCACCACTCCCCAGAGATCAAACGGAAGAAGTATGCAACGATGGTGAAGAGGAGCCTAGTGAACCCAAGAGGAAAATACCGAAGTTACTAGGGGGTAACTTATGTGTGGCAGTGTTGGCGCTTCTACTAATCCCAATGATTTTGGGATCGCCAATCCACAATGAGCAGTTCGGATCCCAGCTGGGAGTCCATTTTGAAGAATTGGGCTTAACTTACCTCGCGTCTAGTCAGTGGAACCTAGTTATATACTATGATCTATCGACTTACTGGGTCGACACGGCATTTTTAGAAAAAGGGACTCGGTCTTTACAGAAACTTTGTGAAACACTTGAGTTCAACTCAACGTGTATCAGTACCCTAGAGCATCTTCCACATAGCGAACTGGATTTGAACCTGGATAACAAATTACTATACCAATCCCGGCACAAAAGAGGTGCAATAGACATCATCGGCAATGTTACCAATTCCTTATTCGGTGTTCTCGACTCAGAATATGCAGAGAAAATGTCGAAAACCATCACCATTCTACGAGAAAACGATACTCACATGCTGCACCTTTTAAAAAATCAAACATCAGTCATTAACTCCACGTTGAACATCGTCAGAGAAAGTCTAACTCTATTCCAAGATGATCAGATAGATGTTGGTTGAGTACTGCCTCAACGGGGGGGGGGGGGGGGGGGGGTGTATGTTCATACCTTCACCGTTACGACGCTATATTTTAGTTTTTAATGTTTTCATTTATTGTATAAACTTTTTTTGTAACCTAAATTCTACTTTATTTTTATATTATTTTATTGTATAAACTTGCATTTTTATTGGTAACCTAATTTTATACTTTATTTCATTATTTTTGTATGAACTTGCATTTTTATTTGTAATCTACATTTAATACTTTATTTTATTGTATGCTTGCATTTCTTTTATATATAGGTCACATTTGTAACCTAGATTTAATACTTTAATTTCATATGCAAGCATTTTTACGTAAAGAAATATTTTTTGTTTATATGTTTAAGCATTTATATTTTGAACACCTGTTTTTGTTTTTCTTGTTTTGTTTTTTACCGCTGAAGTTTATTGCACACCTTCAATATACATAGGTTGCATTTTATTTATTGCACAACCCGGAAAAGACCTACAAACTTTTTTTGGTTACAATTCGGCATAAATTTGCTCTAGAAACAAAAATTGTTTCTGCCATGCAAAAAGAGGTGCAATCAACTTCAGCAACAATATGGGTTAAACCCAAATGTATGACAAAGCATTAAGTTAGTATATAAGAACAAAATTTATTGAAATAAATGAGAGACAATAAAGTAAATCAAGTTTAGAAACATTGTTTTTTCTACTCCGAGTTACCAAGTTCCAAGTGCTTGAGTAACAATTTATATCTTCAAGTGATATCGCTTGTAAGATACTCCAGATTACTTTGTCTCTGCCATATACCTTCGTCAGGACCTTTACCTGACGCATCCTCTCCGTGCAAACAAGTTTAAGTGCTTGAGTTGCAGCGATTATCTTCAGGCGAACCGCCTCGAAGAAAAGAGAGCTTCCGGCTACACAAACTAGTGTGGCCCAACTCAGAACCCATTCCCTGAGTTAAACAATATTTTTCAAACCTTTAGAATCTAATGCAATTTTTGCAATAAAACACAACCAAACAATACACAGCGTTGCTAGGATAAAACCCCTTTACAAAAAAAATAGATAAATAAAAATTTTGTTGTGGTACTATCAGATTTTAATACACTAAGGGATTAAAATCTCTTGGCTGTAGTATGTTGTCTAAATTTACCCTTTGCTTGTGCCCTAGTTGCTCATATTCTCGGATATTTTAATCCTTTTGGAATCGTCGCTCCAAACTAATAAATCTGTTGTAGGCCATGGCATGTGAATCACACAACGATATTGGGTTTCCCTGAAATGGCAGGCTGACGATAAAACGACTATCTGTATTGGTTTGAGTATGATGAATAAAATAAGCTTCACATTGGGCATCGGCTGGAGACAGAATTCTTTCATTTGGCTCCACTTCGTAGAGTTTCCATAGTTTCTCGACCACTTGTTCTAGTGAAGACTCCTCACCAAATACTGCACATGTTAGTGGTGATGAGCTATGAGCAACGGTTTGTCGTACAGAGCCGCCCACGATCGAGCAAAGTAACGTGCTTTGTAGCGTTGGACCGTCGTTAGTTAATTTTATTGCCACAGGTTGCATGAGATTAAAGTAGAATTCTACGATGAGTAGAACATCGATTTTCCCTTGCTGATAGAATCTGGGGTCTGCCAAGTAGATATTGCTTGGAATGTTCCAAGTTGAAATATCAAAGTTTTTATTTGGCTGTGCCGGAATGATAGTTGCTATAACAATCGCTTCTAAAGTTGTTGAAAAGTCATTGTTTGTAGAGGACATCTGTATATTCACAGGGTGCTCTGCTCGTTTCTTAATTCTTCCAACACCATCAATGCATTAGGACGCTTCCGATGGAGAAAGGGATTGCTTCTTGTTAAGTCTTTCAGTCTCAATATTTATTTGCGAACCTGAATCTAGAATTGCTCGGAGTTCAGTGGCTAATATAACATAATACAGATGTCCTGTTATTGGCTTCAAAGATGTGGATGAGACTGATTTCGTTTCTTCTTTTTGTTTATAGGTTGCGTACGCGGAGCTGATGTCTTCTGCCTTTTCTGTACGTTTTGTTCTAAATGTAATAATGAATTATGCTTCTTGTTACATTTCCTACATCCATTGGAGGTACAAACTTTTGTTACGTGATCACCTTTGAGACAGTTGACAGAAAGTTTTTGTTGCTGTGCCCACCTTGGCCTGTCTGATTCCGTCATATTTAAAAACTTCTGACAGTGATATATTGTTGTTTGATTAAGGATCTTGTCTACTAAAGTGACTACTATGACTCTTTTGTTATCATAGCGCTCCTGTAGTAGTGTCCATGCTGTTTTGTAGTTGTTTTCGGATAGCGTTAAATTACTAACAAGTTTTGCGGCTTCTGCTGAGACGTTTGATTTTAGGTATCACATTGTCTGTACGTTTGGTAAATGTTGCTTATCGATCATTTCCGAAAACAGTTCATAAAACACTTTAACTGTCCCCACTAAAGGGTGGTTTACATTATACTGCAAGTAATACGACCTGTAAAATTTTTATGTAGAAGAGTACAAGTAGTGTCGTCTAAACATAATATGTAATGAAACTGTCCGACATGGAGAGAAAATACGGATGGAAATTTGACAGTCGTACGGCTCTCTTTATTTTCTGAAATTTTTCAAAAACTATTCTAGTTCATTAGATCAGGGTTGCGTTTTTCTTATTAATGCTAACTTTTCTAAGGCAAAACTCGTCAAAATAGCACAAAAACCACTGAATACAGTGCAAAATAGACTTACTTCGCATCACAAATATTTTTGTAAACAATAAAAAATTTTTGACAAAAGAACCTGAAAATTTTGTAATTCTGTTTTAGCTCATAAAAAAATTGACATGGAAGAGTGTTTTACCAATTCTCCACTTCTTGTGAAGGTAAAAAACTGCTTTTTAATTATGTAAATATATTCATATGTATATTTTTATCTCCTTTTTAGACGGAGTGGAGCCAAATAGCGGTGTTGGCTTTGATAAAGCTGTGGAGTGAGAAGGAAAGCTTGTACAATCCAAGGCATGAGTTGTACCACAATAAGCATGTACGGTCTGCTTGTTTAACATCAATTGCTGAGAGCTTGGAGGAATACATACCTAATGCAACGTCAGCCGAAGTAAAGGTATTTTTTGGTGCGTTTTATTTAATGTAAGTAAATAACATATTTTAAAATTTTTTTAAACAAAGATAAATTATCTTCGATCGCAATACGGGCGAGAGTTGCTAAAAGTTAGGGAAAGCCAAGAAGTGGTGGACTTCGTAACAGTAAGAAAAGGAAAATCAAATCTTTCTTATGTAAGTACAATGTGGAATTAAAAATGTATTGATATAAAAATTCAAAGTATTTGTAGCACTTTTTTCCAGACTGCGGACGATAACATTTCGTCAGAAGCAATTGATCTCTCACAATTGTCGGAGGTGGATGAGCCAACGCCACCGAAAAGACTTAAGGCAAAGCAAAAGGGTTCGATTGATACAGATGATATAATTAATATAGCTAAGGACTACGCAATGAAACTTAGCGAGGCAGAGAAACCAGAAACAGCAGAGCAGGAACGAGAAAATGTCATCACAAGTTTCTTCCGTACAAATGTTAGAGAAATAACTGGCAAAGCGTTGTATGACGAATTTGTAAAAAAAAATGATGTTACTGATTTTCGAATATAAAAGGAAGCAAAGGGAAATTGATAACCTGTGATAAAAAAAATAATTTTAAGTTTTCTTTTATTATTTAGAAAACAGTATTTTATAGACTGAAAACTGAATTTAATATTTTGTAATATTTTTAAACTGAGTCTTAAAGACTGCAAAATATGTTAATCCAAAAAGTAAAAAACTAAGAGGTTATTTAGTATTAGAAAATAACGCCTAACGGAAAACTGAAGTACAAATAAAAATATTTTTTGTTGTTATTGTATATTATATAGTAATTTTGCCTTCATCACTTTTTAATAAAAGAAAATGAGTCAAAAAACGGTGTTTTGTTTTAAAAATTAAATTTATTTACAGCTTCATTTTGCTAAGGAAGTACATTAATAGTATTAAAGAATTCTCTAAAATGATTTCTTATTTCAGGCGCTTCTTCGCTTGTTCTATTGCCAGATGATTTTTCTAATTTAACAGATTTGCATCCCTTATGTAAATTAAAATAATAATAATTGCTTTTATTACTAGGTAACTTTGTAGAAGATATCACATATCTTACTTGTAAATATTTATAACGCAATGATAAGTACATTGCTTTCGCAGTTTCAGGAACTAACTAAAATATCGAGGGCACGGAAACTCGAAATCCAAATGCCATGTCTTTGTAGGTGTTTCCTGTTGCAAAAAACCGCAGTGTAATTAAAAGTCTAAAAAATAAAACATTGTCGCTTAAAGTCTTAATCGTTTATAAATACTGTTACCTCGTAGTTGCTGAAATGGATTCTCTCATGGTGGTATTTTGCTTACAAATGCTAGGGCCAACTAAGTGCAATAATTCCTCAAAATGTTGTTTAGAAAGTCTACAAAAATTAATAAAACTCTTGGGATCCTCAAGTTGCAATTCCTTTACAGCGATGTGTGTAAGGTCCTTGTTCATATACCGTCGTAGAAGCCATTCGCGGCACCAAATGCGTCTATCTCTTTTATTTTTGTTGGTTTCCAGTTTTTTTATTATGGCAATGGCTAGTACAACACCAAGAATCTTTTCCTTGTTATTTTTTTTTTTAAATTTGGCATATTTTTAGAAGCACTATTTATATTCTTGTTTTTACTTTTTTTATTGTTTTAACAACAGCTATTTAAATTTTACTTCATTTTATTTAACACCCATTGTTATTACTTGATCGTACCTACACTAATTTGAGCTGCCGGCACTTGAACCGTAACTCGTATTGTACTGTAATATTAATAGTGAATCGCCGGTACTTGAACCGTGACTCGTATACTATACTAAGGCAGATAAAAACACGTGACCTTGTTCTTGATTGTCAATTTTATTATGATTCTTTGTATAAATTTGCTTCGCTTAAATACATTAAATTGTCCAAGCAAAATTAAGAAAGTAACTATAAACAATTAAAACTATAAATTGCAAAATAATCAAGCTTAGTAACCAGGAAGTGTATTAAAATAAATAATAAAATTTAGTTTGGCAAGCAAATTACAATTGGGATTAAATTAAGTGGGTCATGAATAAATGTTTTCCGTATTAATTAATAAGCAATAATAAAGGTGCAATCTAAAGTAAACAAAATATGGAATTGTGCTTGCTTAGCAAGAATGCAATAAATTAATTTAGTAACAATTTAATAAAAGGTGCATTCAACTTTCAGAATAATTAATAAAATAAATCTTAAGTTAATTATATTAACATGAGTGTTAACCCCCATGCTGACCATCGGTCGGTGATACCTTATGCTGGCTGGTTGGGTTGCAGCTGTGGTTATTAGCATTCGGTAGTTTCTGGTAGGGATGCCTGAGTTGGCTTAAAACTGGTTTTCAATGTTTGTAAACTGCAACGATGTGTGCTGAGGTTGAATTCGTCAGCGGGCAATGTAGTTTTAAGAATTTCGTCTAACTGTTGTTGTTTTGCTTCGAGTGCCTGTATTGTGGATTGTTTTACTGTAAGTGTGCTGAAGTTCATACTTGCATATTGTTTAGATAAGCCAACGATGAAGTTGTAGTGAGTCGGCGAGGCTTGTAGGGATGTAACAATTTGTTGACGGCCTGTATGGTGATGAGATCGTTTTTTATGACACATTCGGGACTCAATGTGATTAGACCGCTGGCTTCTAAGGTTAGGTGAATGATATCGCTTCCGCATACGGCATTCAGTTTAATGGTGTTTGCCGTGGAGAACATGTATTGGTTGGGATGGTGAAGATGTTGCCATATGGTTGTATCTTTCAGCTGATAGCACTCACATCTTGGATTGGCTTGATCATTCAGTAGATCGAGTTCACATTTGTGGATCACTGGGTGATGTGTTGCTTGATATGTTGCTGGTATGTTCCGGCAGATTAATTCAATTTCACCCAGATTCCAACAAGCGTCCACTTCATGTTGTGTCATTGGGAAGAATTCGTCATGATGTAGGCTGACGGCGATAAATTTGGTTGATGGGTTTACGGTTGCAAGTGTCTGGTTTACTGTGACTGCAATCGAAGTGACCTGCATTAGCTGGAACTTACGTGGATCGATAAGGGGTAAGTCTATGCTGAATATCACATGATGTTGGGCGATGATTCCATTGACTTTGAAAAGTTTGTAGACCTCTAGTAAGTTATTTCTGTGAATCGGCAATTGCAAGTGTGCTGGCAGATGGGGTTTTATCTTCTTGATCTCTTCACTAAGCTGTTGAAGGTTAATTTTGTCATGGTGACTATCAACTAGAACATCCATGATTGCAGCGTGTATACGTTGTATATTGTTAGTAACTATGAGCATCTGAACGGAAAGTGTAAGCATTTGTTGTTCGGCCTCAACCGCTTGAATCATATTACCAGTTTCTTTAAACTTTGCTTGCACATCCAGTTAACCTTGCTTTAGAATGTTGATGGTGGAGTTGATTATTGAAGTCTGATTCTTCAAAAGCTTCTCCAAGTAATGATCGTTTTGTTCCAGCTTTTTAATTGTTGTTGACATCTGAGTTTCGTTGTTTGAGTCTAATACTCCAAAAAGTGAATGGGCGATATTTTCAACTACGTCGATTGCACCCCTTTTCTTTCGCTTTACTGTGAACAGATTAAAATCTTCTTGTGAATCGTCCTTTATGTGATCGAAGTATTCCAGCAATGGCTTACATGTTGCCTTAATTCTCTTCTCTTGGCATAAAGTTTGAAGTGTTTTTACTCCATCAGTCAAAATATTTATTTGATGTTGATATGGTTCAAGGTCAAAATATACGATCATTTTCCAATTGACAGACATGCGCTTTACCAGGCTTATCTGTTCACAATATATACCAGGCTTGTTTGTGAACTTCGTTACGTTTATGTGATTTCCAGCAATTATTGGCAAGAAAAGTATGGCCAAAATAGTTATCAGCAGCGTTGAGTTGACTCGTGCACGCTTGGTTGGGATTTCTTCATTAGGGATTGGCCTAGGTAGTTTTGTTTTCACTATTGGACTCCTTCTAGGAGGTGACGTTGAGTTTGAGTTTTCTTCTGATTCATATCTCTGCTCTTTGATGATTTCATGAAAGAGTGGGGCTAATCTGTGAATAGGTCGTTTGAAGATTCCACTTTGCGTTTTTACATCACATACCCTCACTAAGCCGTCATCACCTTTGTAAATCTTGATTATACATCCCAGTGGCCATTGTAGGACTAGAAGGTTGTCCTCCTTAATTATTACCATTGTATTTAGTTGCACGTCCTTTATTGGTCCTTCCCATTTATGACGCTGCTGTAATTCGTTGAGATATTCTTTGCTGTCCTAAAAGCTGTGTTTTAATTGTGATACAAGATGCCATCTCTCTTGTAAACTATGTTTAGGGAGTTTGGACTGTATATCAACGTTTGAGGTCAATGGTTCCCCAATTAAGAAGTGACCTGGCGTTATTGCATTTAAATCTTTGGCATCGGATGAGTTTGCACTAAGGGGACGGGAGTTTAAAATGGCTTCAATTTCAATTAAAACTGTTTCCAGTTCTTCGTATGTGAGTGATGCTGGGGATACATTTTTCAATAGCAGGTTCTTTGCTGACTTCACTACTGCCTCCCACAGTCCTCCAAAATGTGGTGATCTCGGTGGGATGAATTGAAATTCTATCCCTTTTGAGCTGCATGCTTTAATAATTTATTCCTGTGCTGGGTTGGAATAAATGACGTCGTTCAGCTCATTTAGTTTATTCCGAGCACCTGTAAAGTTTGTTGCGTTATCGCAGTACAATGTTTGACAATGGCCTCGTCTACCTATGAACTTTTTTAGAGCCCCGATGAATGCTTCCGTTGTTAGTTCAGTCACAAGCTCTAAATGTATTGCCTTAGTGACGAAACAGCAAAATACTGCAAGGTATGCCCTTTGAGGTCGTTTTCCTTTTGTTTTAAAATGTACTGTACTGCAGTAGTCTACTCCCGAACTCAGGAATGGCCGGGCTGGTTGTACCCGATGTTTTGGGAGGTTTCCCATTATTTGGTTATACATTGTTGGCCTTGCCTTTGTGCAACGGACGCATCGTTAGACGACTGCTCTTGTAAGAGTTTTTCCTGTAATCGGCCAAAAACGCTGCCTAACCTGTGCAAGCAGTGCTTGAGAGCCACAGTTGTAATTTTCTCTGTGTATTTTTTCGATCAGAAGTTTTACTGGCGGATCTTGGCTTGGTAGCATCATTTGATGGATAGCATCGAACTGCTGTGTTGAGCAGCTTAGTCCCACTCGGATTATACCTTCTTCATCTAAGAATGAAGTGACTGAGTTAAACTGACTTGTCTTGGGTACAAATTTGTCCCTTGTGAGTGCGGTTTTGTTGTCATTGAAATCGGTTGCTTGTATTTGGCGTACCATTAGCTTCAGTGCTGCATCTAGCTTCTGTGGTGATAGTTGTATATGCTCTGGTCGAGATTTCTTCAGTCGTCTGGTGTTCCTTGCAAATCGTAAGACATATCCGATGACCCTTTGTACATGTGCAAAGGTATTTTTTGATGGTATTGTGTAAACCAGGCTGCATTCATCGATTGAGTGTTCTGCTGTTAGAACGGTTGCTGTGCAGTTATCATTTGTCAATTCTTGTAACCTGGGAGCTGGCCATAATTTCTGAGATTGATAGAGGAATAGTGGCCCATACCACCACATGGCACATGACGATAGCTCGTGAGGTTTTATTCCTCTGGAAAATACATCTGCAGGGTTTTGTTTTGACGGAACATGATGCCATTGGGATTGTTACTCTTAGAATTTTCAAAACTCGATGGGTCACGTAAACTGGCAATTTTCCTGAATGATTGTGGAGCCAGGAAAGCACAATTTGGGAGTCAGTCCAACAAAATGACTTTTCTTTCTCTAAGCCCAAATCAGCCTTTACTCTTGCCAATAGTTCAGCTGCCAAGAGTGCTGCGCACAACTCAAGACGGGGTATCGTTTGTGATTTAATTGGTGCCACACGCGATTTGTACATAAAAGATTAACCTTTACCTTTTTGTCCTGTTGTATCACCCGTAGATATACTGCAGCACCGTAAGCTTTTTCCGATGCATCAGCGAAGGCATGTATCTCGATGTTTGCATCTTGGTTGCCAGATATGTACCTTGTGATCTTTATGTTGTCCAACTTTTTTAAATCCTCTTTGTAGAGTTCCCATTCGTTTGCTATTTCCGTAGGAAGGTTCTCATCCCACTCAAGTTTGGCTGACCATGTTTTCTGTAGTAACACTGGACCAATTAGACCTAGCGGGTCATATATGTGAGCTAAGTCGGAGCTCATGGTACGTTTTGTTGTTTGTTTATGTTCTTGAAGGGTGACCTTGATACAGAGCGCGTCATCCTTTGGAAGCCACAATAGGCCCAATGTTTTTGTTGATTGTGCTTCCTTTGATTTGAAGTTGAGGTTGACTTCTTGATCTTTGGCAGCAATCTCGCGTAGTAGGGCCTTATGATTTGAGCACCATTTTTTTAGTTTCATTCCAGCTCCGCCAAGAATGTTTATCAATTGTTGTTGTATGATCAGGGCGTCATGAACTGAATCCGCTCCTATTAGACCATCATCAACGTAAAAATCTCGTCTCAATGATGATGATCCGTATGGGTATCGATGTTGGTAGTCGTCTGCTAGCTTGACTAGACAGCGTGTTGCTAGGTATGGTGCTGCTCTAGTGCCATATGTAACTGTTTTCAGTTGATACACGTTAATTGGTTGGTTCTTATCTTCTCGCCACAGGATGAGCTGTAAGTTTCTATCCCTTTTGTTAACCGTTATCTGGCGGTACATTTTTTCGACATCAGTTTTTAATGCGTACTTGTGCATTCTAAAGCGTAGCAAAATTGCAAACAGATCGCTTTGAACTGTGGGACCAGTATGCATTATATCGTTCAATGAAAAACCCGAGGAGCTGTTTGCTGATGCGTCAAAGACTACCCTTAATTTGGTGGATGAACTTTCAGGGCGGAGTACGCAATGGTGTGGTATGAAATAGTGTGGAGTGCTGATTTGGTTGGCGCTGATCCTTGTCATGTGACCCAGTGATTCGTATTCTCTCATGAATGACACGCATTGATCCTTTAGCCTTTGGTTAGTTGCTAAACGTTTTTCGATTGAGTTGAATCTTGTGTATGCTACTCCCTTTGATTCCGCCAATGTTGATGATTGGTTGTTTAATCGAAGCTTTACTATAAATCTGCCATCTTCTCCCCGGACTGTTGTTTGCACGAAGTGTGCTTCACATCGTATGTCATCATCTGAAAGGTTGGACTGGTCGCTTGATGCTTCCTCGAAATCCCAAAATTCGGAAACGGCTTCCTCTAAATCCTTTGCTGTACATATTCCGCATACAGAATGATTGCGGGTTGATGATTGCCAGCTATTACCCATCCGAGGAGTGTATTTTGAAGCACGGGGAGATTGTCTCCTAACTTAATTTGCCCATCGGTTAATAGTCCGAAGATGATGTCTGCTTCAAGCAAGCAGTCGATTCGGCCTGGTGTGTTGAATTCTGGATCTGCTAGGTGTACATTCTGTGGGATTCCCCAATTTGTAGTATAGAATGTGGACATATACATCTGTGGCATAGTCATTTGCTGTTGACCTGATCTGGATGTTTGATTGATGCCTCATCTTTGTTTTCTGATTTCCGATTCCCTCCAAACTCATGCATATTTGACGTGATCTTCTGCCTAGCAATTTCCAAAGGCGATCTGTAATCAGGTTGCTTGTCCAAGATTGCTCGAAATTCGATCAACTGACCGTTTTCCGCTGGCACTTTGATGCGTGCAGTTCCCAGTAAAACATAGTGGGGATCTTTGTAGATGCGATTAGTCAGAAGGCTGATTTTTGTAGCCTGTTGATGGGGAGTGACTGCTATGGTCGATTGGGGTGTGGCTTGATGTGTTGAGTTATCTTGCGAGTTGGGTTTGGTACCTGATGTTGGCACTTTGGGATTATGGTTCCTAGTGCATTTGCCACAGTGTCGTGATTTGCACTCGTTAACTCGATGCCCTTGCTTGAAACAGTTGACACACAGCTGCAAGTCTTTGACCCATCTCCACCTCTGGTTTACTTCGGCATTAATGAACTTTTTACAAGCGAAGATTTTGTGTCCTTCACCTTTCCATATTGCGCAGTTGTCCCGCGGTTCAGATGTTGTTACCGAAGCGCAGGTTCTTGTATGCCCCATGTCAGCCTTACCTCACACCTCCAACGACTGGAATCTTCGCTCTAGGACGTTGAGTAGCTCGTCAATCGTGATTAGGTGCCTATTGTCGGTTAAGCTTTGCTCAAAAGCGATTTGAGTCTCTTCGTCTACCTTCTGTAATAGAATATAGGACAGAATGGCATCCCAGTGCTGCACTGGGACATCTTGTGCCTGTAAGCCCTGAAGACACTCCTTTGTTACGTCGTGAAGTGACTTTAAAGATGAGGCAGATTCTCTTTTACTGGATGACTGCGACATTAGCTTGCTGATTAATGTGGACACCAGAAGTCGTTTGTTGTCGTATCTGCCAGTGATAATTGACCAAGCAGCAGCGTAGTTGTGTCCGACTGCAGGTAAATGCTTGATTAGATTTTTTGCTTCTCCTTGCAATGACGTGGTTAGGTATTGCATCTTTCTTGTATCTGATATGCTTGTGTTATGTACAAGCTCTGAAAAAATGTCCTTGAATTCTACCCACCGTAGGTAGTTTCCTTCGAACATTGGTATTTTGATTTTTGGAAAGATTGTGTCGGTGCCACTTGAAATTGCAGCCTGGTGAGATACACCTGTAGGGTTTGCTTGAATGTGCCGATGAAGTGCTATCATCGCTGCTTCTGCCTTTTCTTCAAGGTTATAAATGGTCTCGATGTGATAGTCTTCGACTTGTTCTGCTTCCGTTGATGCCCATATTGCCGAATTATTGTTGGCTAGTTTGGTCATGTACTTTTCCATGAAGCTTGCCTTTATGGTGTAATATGACGAATGGTGTTCCATGGTTTGTTGTGCAAACACTTCGTCAATGTTTCGATCCAATGCCCTCATTACTGCCCGCTGGTTGCAAAGCAGCCTTCGTGTTTCGGCCGTTACCGTATGGTGGGTCGATAGCTGTTGTCCCTTTGATGGCTGGGCTTCATCATCTAATCTCAACGGCTGTGCTGCCCCTTGCTCAAACAGCTTGATGTGCTTGGTTACTATCAGGGTTATTTTGTTGTAATAATCTTCCCTGAGATAGTCATTATCCAGGGGCTTGTTTTTCATGGCCATGATTTCTTCATGAGTTCTGTGAAACTCATCGGCCAATTCTGTCAATGCCTCCAATCTCTTGACGAAGTATGGAGGGGTTTTCCTGTCTTTCGGATCCTTAGCGAAGTTCCTTGCGAGCGTCTCGATCTGAGCTCTCAGAAGCTGTTGGGTACGCACCAACTCTTCGAACTCCTTTTTTTAGGTACACGTTCTCAATTGAATTTGAGTTGTAGAAACAAAATTTGGCAATCAAAGGATCACGTCGGGGTCACCAAATGTTAGTACTTGATCGTACCTACACTAATTTGAGCTGCCGGTACTTGAACCGTAACTCGTATTGTACTGTAATATTAATAGTGAATCGCCGGTACTTGAACCGTGACTCGTACACTATACTAAAGCAGATAAAAACACGTAACCTTGTTCTTGATTGTCAATTTTATTATGATTCTTTGTATAAATTTGCTTCGGTTAAATACATTTAATTGTCCAAGCAAAATTAAGAAAGTATCTATAAACAATTAAAACTATAAATTGCACAATAATCAAGTTTAGTAACCAGGAAGTGTATTACAATAAATAATAAAATATAGTTTGGCAAGCAAATTACAATTGGGATTAAATTAAGAGGGTCATGAATAAATGTTTTCCGTATTAATTAATAAGCAATAATAAAGGTGCAATTTAAAGTAAACAAAATATGGAATTGTGCTTGCTTAGCAAGAATGCATAAATTAATTTAGTAACAGTTTTACAAAAGGTGCATTCAACTTTCAGAATAATTAATAAAATAAATCTTAAGTTATTTATGCTAACTGGAGTGTTAACACCCTGTTTAACTCAGAGAATGGGTTCTGAGTTGGGCCACACTAGTTTGTGTAGCCGGAAGCTCTCTTTTCTTCGAGGCGGTTCGCCTGAAGATAATTGCTGCAACTCAAGCACTTAAACTTGGTTGCACGGAGAGGATGCGCCAGGTAAAGGTCCTGACGAAGGTATGAGACAAAGTAATCTGGAGTATCTTACAAGCGATATCACTTGAAGATATAAATTGTTACTCAAGCACTTGGAACTTGGTAACTCGGAGTAGAAAAAACAATGTTTCTACACCTGATTTACTTTATTGTCTCTCATTTATTTCAATAAATTTTGTTCTTATATACTAACTTAATGCTATGTCATACATTTGGGTTTAACCCATATTGTTGCTGAAGTTGATTGCACCTCTTTTTGCATGGCAGAAACAATTTTCGTTTCTAGAGCAGATTTATGCCGAATTGTAACCAAAAAAAAGGTTTGTAGGTCTTTTCCGGGTTGTGCAATAAATAAAATGCAACCTATTTATATTGAAGGTGTGCAATAAACTTCAGCGGTAAAAAACAAAACAAGAAAAACAAAAACAGTTGTTCAAAATATAAATATAAATGCTTAACATATAAACAAAAAATATTTGTTTACGTAAAAATGCTTGCATATGAAATTTAAAGTATTAAATCTAGGTTACAAATGTGACCTATATATAAAAGAAATGCAAGCATACAATAAAATAAAGTATTAAATGTAGATTACAAATAAAAATGCAAGTTCATACAAAAATAATGAAATGAAGTATAAAATTAGGTTACCAATAAAAATGCAAGTTTATACAATAAAAAAAGTTTATACAATAAATGAAAACATTAAAAACAAAATTAAAGTGTCATAACGGTGAAGTTATGAACATACACCCCCCCCCCCCCGTTGAGGCAGTACTCAACCAACATCTATCTGATCATCTTGGAATAGAGTTAGACTTTCTCTGACGATGTTCAACGTGGAGTTAATGACTGATGTTTGATTTTTTAAAAGGTGCAGCATGTGAGTATCGTTTTCTCGTAGAATGGTGATGGTTTTCGACATTTTCTCTGCATATTCTGAGTCGAGAACACCGAATAAGGAATTGGTAACATTGCCGATGATGTCTATTGCACCTCTTTTGTGCCGGGATTGGTATAGTAATTTGTTATCCAGGTTCAAATCCAGTTCGCTATGTGGAAGATGCTCTAGGGTACTGATACACGTTGAGTTGAACTCAAGTGTTTCACAAAGTTTCTGTAAAGACCGAGTCCCTTTTTCTAAAAATGCCGTGTCGACCCAGTAAGTCGATAGATCATAGTATATAACTAGGTTCCACTGACTAGACGCGAGGTAAGTTAAGCCCAATTCTTCAAAATGGACTCCCAGCTGGGATCCGAACTGCTCATTGTGGATTGGCGATCCCAAAATCATTGGGATTAGTAGAAGCGCCAACACTGCCACACATAAGTTACCCCCTAGTAACTTCGGTATTTTCCTCTTGGGTTCACTAGGCTCCTCTTCACCATCGTTGCATACTTCTTCCGTTTGATCTCTGGGGAGTGGTGCCAGGTAATGGACTGCTCTTTTCAAGACTCCGGAAGCAGTTTTGACATCTGCTACCCTAACTATATCGTCTTCCCCTTTGTAGGTTTTAACTACTCGTCCCAATGGCCATTTCATCACGGGGACATTGTTTTCCTTGAGGAGAACAATGGTTCCAGGTTGAAGACATTTTGATTGCTCCTTCCACTTGTTCCTGTATTGTAGTTCATTGAGGTAGTCATGTGACCACCTTTCCCAGAAGTGGTGCTTGAGCTCAGACGAGTTGCCAGACTTGACGTTGTTGGTGTAGCTTCAGCGTCGACTTGAGCTGTAAGTGGTTCCCCAATCAGAAAATGTCCCGGGGTTAATGTTCCTATGTCATTGGGATCATTTGATAATGGGGAAATTGGGCTAGAGTTTAGAATTGCTTCGATCTCAATTACCAAGGTTTCTAGTTCTTCGTAGGTGAGGGAAGCATTAGCCAAGCTTCTGATTAACAGGTGCGTGGCAGATTTTACTGCGGCTTCCCACAATCCTCCAAAGTGAGGTGCTCGCGGAGGTATAAAATTGAACTGGATACCCCTTTTGCTGCATGCAAAATCAATTGCTTCTTTTGCTTCCTCCGTGTAAATCGCGGATGACAAGTCGGACAGTTTGTTTTTTGTCCCCACAAAGTTTGTTGCATTATCGCAATATAAGTTTTGGCAGTGTCCTCGTCGACCGGAAAAGCGTTTGATGGCTCCTATGAAGGCATCAGTGGTTAGATCACTTACAAGCTCTAAGTGAACCGCCTTCGTGGCGAAGCAGCAGAAAACCGCAATATAGGCCTTGTGTGGTCGTTTTCCCCTCACTTTGTAGTGCACCGTGATTGGGCCGCAGTAATCTACTCCCGAATGAATGAATGGTCCAGCTGAAGTAACTCGTGGCGATGGCAGATTTCCCATGATCTGGTGAAGGAGAGCTGGCTTCGCCTTACTACATATTGTGCAGCGATGGATTGTTGCTCTAGCCATGACCTTGCCTTTAATTGGGCAAAGTTGCTGTCCCACCATCCCTAGGCGGGTTTGTGCGCCACAATGCTTATTGTCTTTGTGAATCATTTCAAAAAGAAGTTTCACAATTGAATCATTGTAGGGGAGAAGCAACTGGTGCTTGGAATCATATTCCAATGGTGAAGCTTCCAGTCGCCCTCCCACGCGTAGCAGCCCATCTTTATCCAAGAACGGTGAGAGGTTTGATAATTGGCTACCTCCTTTCACGTCCTTATATTTGGTGAGATGATGTATTTCTTCTCTGAAGTTGGCTTCTTGAATTTGCCTTACCATTAACGTCAATGCCCTTTTCAATTCAAGTGTAGTCAATAAAGGTTGATCCTGCCTGAATTCTTCCTTACTTCTGAGGTTGGTAACAAATCGCAAAATATACCTAAGGACCCGTTGAAGATCCCAGAAGGAGTTTTTGTGGTTGATTTGATATATAATACTGGGCTCCTCAGAGGTTAACACACCTGCATATTTTATCTTTCTTTCCAGGTTAGTTGGACTAGCTAGATGGGGGTTGAATTTAGGGGGCCACTCTGTTTCTCTACCCGATAGGAAGAGGGGACCATAGAACCACAAGATGCAATCTTTCATTTGGCTCGGTGCAAGTCCTCGTGACAACATAACTGCTGGATTAAACTTGGTGCTTACGTGCCGCCATTGCTCTGCTCGAGTATTCTCTAGAATGATAGAAATTCGATTCGCTATGAAGTGATGCGGAGGAGTTGATCCATGACAACACAATGTTTGAGTCAGTCCAATACCAGGCTGGGGTTGTTAACTTGAGATCAGTCATGATTCGTGTAGCAAGCTGGGCTCCAAGTGCTGCGGCACAAAGCTCCAATCGCGGTATGGTTTGAGTTTTGAGTGGGGCTACCCGTGATTTAGAGCACAGAAGACGTGTAATAATTGTCCCATCTCTCATTGTTAATCGAAGGTAAACTGCTGCCCCATACGCCTTTTCGGATGCGTCTGAGAAAATATGTAACTGGCTTGATGTTGGGACTCCACCACTGCTCAGGTGTCTTGGGATTCTTAGGGTGTTCAATTCCTTGAGTCCTGCACGAAAGGTAATCCATTTAGTGTGCATGGATTCCGGTAGAGCCTGATCCCAGTCCAGTTTTAACATCCACAGTTCTTGGATAAATATTTTTGCCGTAACCGCTATAGGCGACAGGAGCCCCAACGGATCAAAAATTCTTGCCAGATCCGATGTAACTGTACGTTTGGTGATTCTTCTATTTTCTGCGGTGTTTACTTTTATGCACAGCTGATCCTTTTCTGGCAACCACGTTAGTCCTAGGGTGCTAATGGAGGTTGACCGTGTGCTCTCGAAATCTAAATTTACTTCCATGTCACCTTGTGACACATTTTTGAGCAAGTGAGGATGGTTGGCGCACCATTTTCGAAGGTTGAAACCGCTTTGCAGCATAATTTCCTTCAGTTGTTCTTGTAGTTGGATAGCGGCGGTTAGGCTATCGCTTCCACCGAGGCCGACGTCTACATAGAAGTTGTCTTGGATGAATTGAGCTGCTATCGGGTATTGTAGGGCATGATCTTTCGCCAGCTGTTGTAAACATTTTGTTGCTAAGTACGGAGCCGCTCTTGTACCATATGTGATCGTGTTTAGTTGAAAGTAAGACAGTGGTTCCGAAGCGCTCTTTCGCCAAATTATGATTTGAAATCGCCTATCCTCAGGGGCGATCAGAACTTGCCGATACATTTTTTCTATGTCTGTAGAAAACACAAATCTGGGAAGTCGAAGTTTCAATAAAATTGAAAAGAGTTCGCTTTGGACTGTTGGACCTGTATACATCAGATCATTTAGCGATTGCCCTGACGTTGTTTTGGCTGAAGCATCAAACACCACCCTCAATTTGGTTGTGGAGCTCTCAGTTCTTAGGACGCAATGATGTGGGATGAAATAGTTTGGTGATCGAATAGATTCAAATGAGATCTTCGTCATATGGTTCAGCTCCTCGTATTCATCCATGAATTTTGTATATTGACTTCTTAATTCGGGGTTTTTCTGCAGACGGTGTTCTAGAGTCAGAAACCGATTAAGAGCAACTTTGTATGACTGACCAAGTCCTTCTTCAGGATTCTGATGGAATGGTGTTTTTACTACGAAGCGGGTTTTGTTGGTTTTGTAGGTGGTTTGCACAAAGAGCTCTTCACACCTTCTCTCTGCCTCTGATAAACGTTTTTCAGCTGGCTTAATTTCGTCAAGCTCCGATAGTCGGGCAATAGAAGCGTCAAGAGCGTCACTAGTCGTAGCCACTCCGCATGAGAATTGGGTTGCTTTGTGGTTTGCAGTTTTCCTGAAATCACCCATCCAAGCATTGTATTTTGAAGAATTGGTAATTGTGGGGAGAGTTTGATCTGTCCCACGGACAGTAGCTGAAGAAAGTGTTCGGCACCTAGCAAAATATCGATTTTGTCTGTTCGATTGAAATGTGGATCGGCTAATACCAGATTTTTAGGTATTGGCCATTCTTTGATGTTGATGAACTGTGCAGGTTGCGGCGAAATGATGCGAGGAAGTACAAATGCTTCTAATGGGGTTGAAAACTCGTTTATTCGCGACTGTAGTTCGATGTTAACGCGATGCTGCGTTTTAGTGTTGATGATTCCAATGCCAGTTATGTTTGCTGATGATGGCTGCATTGGGATACCTAGTCGTTTGACTAATCGCTCCGTGACACAATTCACTTGCGAACCGGAATCAAGCAACGCGCGACATTCAATTTGTGATGAGTCAGTTTTGATTTTGACTATTGCTGTGCCCAGGATTACCGCTGAGGACGATGCTTGTGTCCTTGCAGCAGTTAATGAAGCTAATCCTGGACTTGTTGTCGGAGGCACTGCCTCCTTGATTATCATTGATGAATTCTTGAGGTTTGGTTGGGCCTTGTCTCCATTTCGTACTCTTGACTCAACCGCTTGGCTGTTGGATTCCAAATGCAAAAGTGAGTTGTGTTTGTTCTTACATTTCGCGCAGCCCTTGGAGAGGCATTGCCTTGCTGAGTGATTCTTTCTTAAACAATTGATACACAAGTGTTGTTTTTGGACAAAATTTAGGCGTTCGCGCGGCGTGAATTGTTGAAATCGGTCACAATGATACAAGAAATGAACACCAGTTTTACACAGTGGGCAGCTGACCTCGAGTTGCTTAGGTGCTGCAAGAGAGGCGCATACCTTTGTTGAACCCCTTTCCTTGGGGCCCATTGCTTCCATTGAGGAGGGTTGATCGAGCAATTGTTGTATCAGTGAGGCGACGAGAATTCTTTTGTTCTCATATCGCCTTTTGAGCATGGTCCAGGCGGGCTCGTAGTTTTCGGCGGTAGCGGCCAGATGGCGTATAAGTCTTTCGGCTTCACCTGTTACGTTAGCCTTCAGGTACCACATTTTTTGGGCTGAAGGGATTTCTTGCTTGTCTACAAGTTGCATGAACAAGTCGTTGAAGGTCCTCCATTTTAGGTAGTCGCCGTCGAACTTTGGAATTGCTACCTTGGGTAATGGTAGTACATTACCTTGATTCCCGGGACTCCCTGACGATACACCCGGCCTAGACGCATTCTTGAAATGGTTGACTATTCTGGCCTCTAATGCAGCATATGCTGTCATATCGTATCCCTCCTGCAACGGGTCTTGGCTATTTTCCCAAATTGAGAAGTGTAATTTCTGTTGTTGCTCCCACAATTTTTCTTTCAAGGGCATGTTGTCCGATGTTGGATCCATTGTGAGAACCCGTTGCAATGATTCCATCATCACCTTCTGCCTTCTTATTGTCGATGTGGTCGCGGTTGGGACAAATTGTCCCCCAGTGCCACCCCCGGGATTGCTTATTGCGGGAGTTTGGTCCCGAGCTGGTTGGCCAGCTGCGCCAGTAGGCCTCTCATCTGCGGGGGTGGTTAATGCGGACTTAAAAATGTTCTGGTACTGCTCCACCAGCTTTGCTATCTGGTTGTAATAGTCATTGATGAAGTACTCATGGTCCAAGGGAATGTCTTCTAAGCTGCGGATTTAGTTGTCCGTGCTCTCAAACTTGGACCATGCGTTGTCTAATTTTATTAGACGTTCTTTATAGTAACCGACTGTTTTTCTACTGGCAGAGTCCTTTTTAAAGTTACGAACAATCGTCTCGATTACGTCACCTGACGCTTGCTGGGAGTTTACCAGTTGGTTGAAAATGGTCATGTCGGAGTCTTTCCAAGATACTGGCATGTTCAGGACGTTGTTTGCCTAGTATAGTGTTGCTGCTACAGTGTAGGATATTGCTTTCCTAGCTGCCTAAAGGTGGGCTGCTGCTTTAGTGTAGGATGTTGCTTTTCCTAGCTGCCTGAAGGTGTACTGCTGCTTCAGTGTAGGATGTTGCTTTTCCTAGCTGCCTGAAGGTGTACTGCTGCTTCAGTGTAGAAATTAGCTGACTGGCTCCTGTAGCAGATTACGTCGGGGTCACCAATGTTAAACTCAGAGAATGGGTTCTGAGTTGGGCCACACTAGTTTGTGTAGCCGGAAGCTCTCTTTTCTTTGAGGCGGTTCGCCTGAAGATAATTGCTGCAACTCAAGCACTTAAACTTGGTTGCACGGAGAGGATGCGCCAGGTAAAGGTCCTGACGAAGGTATGTGGCAGAGACAAAGTAATCTGGAGTATCTTACAAGCGATATCACTTGAAGATATAAATTGTTACTCAAGCAATGGAACTTGGTAACTCGGAGTAGAAAATCAATGTTTCTAAACTTGATTTACTTTATTGTCTCTCATTTATTTCAATAAATTTTGTTCTTATATACTAACTTAATGCTATGTCATACATTTGGGTTTAACCCATATTGTTGCTGAAGTTGATTGCATCTCTTTTTGCATGGCAGAAACAATTTTCGTTTCTAGAGCAGATTTATGCCGAATTGTAACCAAAAAAAAAAGGTTTGTAGGTCTTTTCCGGGTTGTGCAATAAATAAAATGCAACCTATGTATATTGAAGGTGTGCAATAAACTTCAGCGGTAAAAAACAAAACAAGAAAAACAAAAACAGTTGTTCAAAATATAAACATAAATGCTTAACATATAAACAAAAAATATTTGTTTACGTAAAAACGCTTGCATATGAAATTTAAAGTATTAAATCTAGGTTACAAATGTGACCTATATATAAAAGAAATGCAAGCATACAATAAAATAAAGTATTAAATGTAGATTACAAATAAAAATGCAAGTTCATACAAAAATAATGAAATAAAGTATAAAATTAGGTTACCAATAAAAATGCAAGTTTATACAATAAAATAATATAAAAATAAAGTAGAATTTAGGTTACAAAAAAAGTTTATACAATAAATGAAAACATTAAAAACAAAAATAAAGTGTCATAACGGTGAAGGTATGAACACACCCATTGTGTAAACGCAAGAAAAAAAACCATACGATTTTTAATCTCTGTTTTTTGATTTGGATAGATTTTCATTTTATTTTCTCTTAGATTTTACGTACGTGAAGTCTTACCGGCTAAACTGCCCTTAAATTGTGAAACTGTAACCTTTGAAAATCCAAGAACATATCAATAAAATTAATCTTAAGTTAATTATGTTAACATGAGTGTTAACACCCATTGTGTAAACGTAAGAAAAAAAACCATACGATTTTTAATCTCTGTTTTTTGATACGGATAGATTTTGATTTTATTTTCTCTTAGATTTTACATACGTGAAGTCTTACCGGGTTAACTGCCCTTAAATTGTGAAACTGTAACCTTTGATAGAGGCAATGAGCTATGTACGCCCATATTGCTTCCCAACTGTAATCCACCATCTACATGCTGCCGTTTGTGTTGATCTGATAATACTGCCAACTCTATCAAATAATGTTGAACTAAGTCATCTAGATTATGATGTTCGTTCTCACAATGGTTTTACTCTTAATTTGGCAAAATTGTAGCGGATGGCCCTCCTCCTCCAAGGATAGCCCTTTTAATAAACGAGTTAAGGCCATCATCCGAGCTTTTAGTTTCCTTGCCAGCCTTTTACTTTGAGATGACAATACTTCTTGATCAGCTGAATTTATTGACGTTGGTTCTAAAGTCTGTCTTCTGATTGCTGGTAATGGTTTGACGCTGCACTTGTTGATGTGAGACGGTAGATTCTCAATTGTCTCATTCCACTTTTCGCCTATGGACCTGTGCAGGTCTTGGACAATATATGGATCGTTGGCTGATACAGTATTGTTCCTTCTAATCGCGTTTTCTTATCTGTCAAAAGCTTGCCTTTGTAGAAGTCTAGCGTTCGCTGATCATATGGGGCCTTCTTGATGTTTGAAATAAGTCTTTCTATCTCAGTTGCCCTCACTTGCTGCTGAGACATGAGACTTTCTAAGTTAGCCATGTTAGATTGTCCTTTTATGGGTTGCCGATTGAAGAATACAGACAAGGGGTGTATTAGGCGTCCTGCTATATTTTGGAGAGATGCGAAAAGATTTGACTACAACTGCTGTGGTTTATAGTCTTAAGCTCCAGTGCACTGGGAACACTCTCGCCGAGTGTTGAGTGTGTGACTGGCAGTCCTTAATTTTATTGCGTGTTTTTTTTTATTATCGTAATTTCTAAAGCTCCTTACCACTGGTGGGGGAAGGCTTTGTAAATTATGAAAATTTAGGGGTCACCAAATATATGTTGATGACTTAAAAGGACTGTTGTCCTTGTGGATTGTCGTGTTCAAAAACTAGGGGTCACCAAATGTATGATTTAATGCAATAGTTAATTCAATTTAAATACATAAATCTGAACTGAGACAATTTTACCCTATTTGTTCTTTCAAGCAGTTGAACCTGGTATTATTATGGCATCTCAAGATGAAGTAATCAAAACAGAAAAATGTTTAGTCAACAATTGTAAAATTTAAAAAATGGAAATAAGATTATGTTGCTAAGTTATGATAATTAAATAAAATAATGAAAAATAAACCAAAATTAAAATTATATTGATGTAAGTATCAACAAGAGAAAAAGTTCCACGTTCTTCACGTTCAAGTGCTTGAAAGAACAAATAGGGTAAAATAGTCTCAGTTCAGATTTATGTATTTGAATTGAATTAACTATTGCGTTTTGTGTTTCTTGGTGACATCATTGAGTTTTCTATAGTCGATGCAAGATCCGGTGCTGCCATCTGTCTTCTCTACTAACACTATCGGTGAGCTCCACGGACCCAAAGATAGCTCAATCACTCCTTTCCGTTCCATTTCGTTAATCTCACTCCTTGGTGCTTGTTTTATGGGCCTCGCTTCACCAGTATTTATTTCATGTTTTACTACTGCTGTTCTACCTTTTGTTATTTAGGGCAAAGACGGCGGTATGTTTTCTTAACAACTGCTTCGCATTATTTCTGTCGGGTGGTTTTAGTTCTGTTACCCATTTATCCACCTACTTTGCTAGCAAATCCCGATTTTTAACTGTTATTTTGGGTCATACTGAATATGCCGCAAAATTAATTACGGCTCTGGCGGCTTACATCGACCGATTTCAGCATTTTCGCCAATCGTCTTTTTACTGCTGGACAGATTCAGTACTCTCACAGGGACTTTTCCATTGTTATAGCTTTTCACGAGAACGTTAGCTATTATGACATGGTTCCTCACGTCTTCTGGTTCTATCACCAACAAACAGTTGTCCAGACAATCCACCTCCACACGTATTTGGGCGCGTTTCCGCCAGAAGTGAGGTTCGACGGCTAATAGTTTCCTTACTGCGTCCCTGCTCTCATATCTAACATTTAAGAGGATCTCCGTGTTGCGTCAGATCAGTACCTGCTGCCCCATATCCACATTAATACCGTGAGCTTTCATGAAGCCTGCACCGATAATAACTTCATCCACTATATCAGCAACAGCAAACACGTGTTCTGCACTGATGTTTCCGAAAGTGAATCATACCCTGGCTCTTTCATAGACGATGTTTGAATCCCCAGGCGATGCGCAGTTGTACATTACTTAACGGATCCACTGCCCCTTTAACGAAATCGGGCCTTATTACGGACTGAGATGCTTCTGTGTCTATGGTAAGGATTTGCTTCTTTCCGTTAATCAACCAGCAGATAGTAAGGTTATTATTTTTCTGTTGTATGATAGAAATGTAGATTGTGGGGCCATCGGCTGTGGGAGCTAGCTCTTGCCCCACAGTGCTAGATCGTTGTAGTTTAACGGTGACTCGTGCGATTTGGTGTTGGTTGTTTGCCGGTTAGTTTTCCCTTGGAGGTGAAGCAGATCTAGCGCTTTTCTTAACAGGTCTGCAATTGCGCTGAAAATGTCCGCCCTTACCGCAGCTGCTTAATCATTTCTTTTATTTCGCCTTTTTGTCTCCGCAGCTTTCCGTATCAGCCTCAAGACGTGGCACCTTGCAAACTTGTCGCTTTGAGATATCTTTGACGATCTCCTGGACCAGCGCGTACGAGATAGTTTCGGTGAAGTATGCTTTCTGCGCTGCACAAACTGCATATTTAATATCTGGATCATATTTAATATCTGGATGCGTCAATTTTAAACTGATCCAGAAATGGGTGATGTTCATCTATATAAGTAAGCTGAATCAAGCGTTCAATCTCTATGGCAAAATCTTGCTGCACCTCATTTGCCTTCTGCATCCTAACTCGTTTTTAGTTCTCTGTCCATTTTTCTTTCTAGGTGACTCTCTGTTCCACAGCTTCTATTCGTTTACCGAATATTTCCGATATTTTTTGAAATTTTGTGCTTGTCTCACTTACAAATTTACTCCGTTGGCTCTAGAGCTTTCTTGAATTGCATTAATTTTCGCACTGCTAGCACTAGAGCTTTTTTGAATGACACCTTCGAAGTTTGTTATTTGTGGCATCAATATGCGCACTGTTGTCTCGAGAGCTTTCTTGAATAACATTTCGAAGTTTGTCATTTGTGGCATTTATTTTCGCGCTACTGGCTCGAGAGCTTTCTTGAAACGCATCCAATTTCTTGAATTCATCAATCATACTCCGTTGCAATTCTGCCTTACTTCCCGTTGTTAGCAGATCTAACTTATGCATTTCATTCTTTAGCTGCTCAACTTTAAATTCTTCCAACTTCATTGTATCTTACATTTTTGCAATTTCACTTCTGACACCAGTTGTTATGTTTAAACCTTTAATAAACGTTCTATTGTTACTGAGTTTTTTATTGCAAAATGCATAACACCAGTAAGATTTGTGCCTCGGCATTAAAGAACAATTTCCTAAAGATGCAAGCCTTTACTTCGAGAGGTTTATGTTTTAACTAACTAGCTGTCGTTTACATTTGTCCGCTAGAGGTCTAGGATTTTTCTACTTCCTTTGTATCACATTTTGTTTCTGTTATTTTACTCATTCAATGTATAGGCGCCTGTATTTTTGTTTTTTTTGCTGTTAAAGTTTCTTCATGGAATTTATTTTAACTACACAGTTAGTAAACAACATACCCAGTTATTCCGTTTACTTTGTTACTTAATTATTTTCTTTTAAAACTTAAGCAAGCCGCATCTGTAAACAATAAACACATTTTAAGAATCCTCGATACCAAAGCAGTAAAATTTAAATTTTTGAATTAATTTTAATAAGGCATTACTACTTGTTTTATAAAATACTAAAGTTTTAAATTTTTAACTAAATTAATTAAATATACAGATGTATGTCAGAAACTTAATGTACGTAGATAAGATATCTTAGAAATTGATTTTAATTAATACAGAAGAAAAAAGGGCAGTAAATGTAAAAAATACAACACAAAATTAGGAAAATTTTGCGTAAAGATTATAAATGTGTGCAATGCAAGTAAAATGTTATGTATTAAGGAGTGTTATATGTTGAAAAAAACTATAATTTATTTGTTTTGTTAGTAAAATGAAAAAACTAAACTAAATAAAGTTATAACTTTGAGAAAATGGTATGTTAACTTTACTCTTGTACATTACACACACTCCCGCTCGTATATATACATTTTTTATTCTGAATTCCGTATACTTACCTTTTTAATGTAAATTGAATTAAAATTAAATAAAGTATTTTTAAACAAAAAACCAAATACTTTACATGGTGCCGAAACCCGGGATGGAATAAGACTAACAAGCCACAACGAGAATAAAGATATATAATTATATCCAACAGGGCAAACCAAATTTTAAAATGGCAACTACTTCAGTAGCTGCCGAAGCAAGTAACTACTTGTAATTTTATAAAACCACCTAAGCCATTGATATTGGACCACGATAAAGACATGGTGAAGGAATGGAAACTCTGGAAGCAGCAATATGAGTATTTCGAAGTACCTACAGGTTTAAGTGCAAAGGCGGGAAATATACAATTAGCAACATTTATGTCGTCCATACGCTACTCTGTCATCCAAATTTACAATTCATTACCACAAATAGAAAATGAAACACTGGCTGTAGTTAAGGGAAAGATTGATACTTATTTTACCCCAAAATTAAACACAACTTTTGAGAGATACAAATTTCACAAAATCGTACAAAACGATGGTGAGACAATAGATGAATACATAACCAAGTTACAACTGCAGGTGCAAAATTGTAATTTCGTAGAATTAAGTAACAGTATTCTACGCGATCAACTTATTTTGGGCATAAAGAGGGATGTACTGCGCACAAAATTACTGTCAGATGACATAAGCTTGGAGATGGTGCTGCGAATCTGCCAAGCGACCGAGCTGGCGCAAAAACAAACTGCCGAAATTCAAAGTGAAAATGATAAATTTGTGAACATCATAAAAAAAAAATAATAAAACAAAAAGTTTTGACTGCCGTAATTGTGGCAAGAACCACACTGTGCGCAATTGCCCAGCATTCAAACATATCTGTAAGAAATGTAACAAAAATAACCATTTTGAAAGTATGCGTAAATCGAAGTCAAAAAGAAAATTTAGAAAAAACAGGGAAGTTGCCAGTTGTGAGCAAAATGAATATCCAAAAGAAAACAATAGCAGTGAGGCAGATTCAGAATTGTTTATTTGTTCATTGAAAAGCAACAATAAAAGTGAAAAAGAAAGATTTTCTGAAACATTAACTATTGATAGAAGCAATTATGATGTCAAACTTGACACTGGTGCTCAATGCAATGTGCTGCCTAAAAGAATCATTGATAAGCTCAAAACTTCCTCTGTCAAACACTAGATGGCATTTGGCAACCATAAATTGAAGGTAATTGGTGAAGTTATCTTAACTTGTAAAATATTTAAAAAAAACCTGTAAAATAAATTTCAAAATCGTTAACGGAAATGTAAAGTCAATTTTAGGTCCAGATACTTGTCAGAAACTAATTTAGTAAAAGGAGTTCAAGAACTCCGTATAAAAGAAAATTTGTTCTAAGGCCTGGGATGCATAAGAGATTTTGTTTACGACATTGACCTAACCGAAAATCCGCGTTTTGAGATTTGCCCAGGAGAGGTGCATTCAAAATAAGAGACCAAGTGAAAAACGAATTGGACAAAATGGTAAAGATGGAGGTGACTGAACCAACTAATTTGCCAACACCCGCAGTATCTCCAATGGTAGTGGTTCGTAAAAATGATAAAATTAGGTTTTGTATGGATCCAACATCTGTAAACAAAAACATAAAACGTCACCACTACCCTATGAACACACTGGAAGAAATAGCAGCTCAACTGAAAGGAGCTAAATATTTCACAATTTTAGATTGTAAGGAAGGTTTCTGGCAAATCCCGGTTACCGATCGCACAAAGCAGATTCTAACATTTTTAACTCCTTGGGGTAGATATTCTTGCAAAAGACTACCATTTGGAATCTCATCACCGCCAGAGGTTTTCCAAAGTGTTATGCAACAACTTTTTTCACAATTACCCAACGTTAAAATCGCCATCGACGACATTTAAATGCATCCAAATAGCTTAAATGAACTACGTAAAACTACAGCAGAAAAATGTAAGTTTGAACAAAGACAGGTAAAATTTTTAGAACACAACATTAGCGATACGGGGCTGTATCCAGAACCGGATAAAATAGAAACCATCAGTCGACTCAAACCACCAAGAACAAAAAAAGAGCTGCAGAGAATTCTGGGAAAATTTACTTAGTTAAGTAAATTCATAAAAAATTTCTCTCACATTACAGCACCCTTGCGAAAACTGCTCGAGAAATCTAATTCGTTCCATTGGGACATAAACCAACATCAATCGTTTGATAAATTAAATCAATCCATTAGTAAACCTCCTGCTGCAAAATGTACTTAAGATGAATGACTGCAATGAAGAGGTAAAACTACAAGTTAATGCCAGTGCGTATGCTATTGAAGCAGTACTACTATAAAAAGATCAACCAGTCGCCTATGCTTCTAAATCGCTAACAGAGTGCCAATCTAGATATATCCAATTAGAAAAATAGGCGCTGGCCGTAAAGTTTGGTTGTGAAAAATTTCACCAGTACGTTTGGGGCGAAAGTATAATCATAGATTCCGACCACAAGCCGTTACAAAAAATTTTTTAAAAATCGTTACATTCATCACCTTCACGTTTACAACGTATCACACTAAGTTTGCTTACATACAATCCGATAGCTATTTACAAGCCAGGCTGCAAAATGTACTTGGCTGATCCGTTAAGCGTTAAAATACCCAACAATGAAGAAGAAGAAGAGGATCTCGAAGTTCAAACGGTTCTGTCAATTTCGAACGAACAACTTAAAAATTTAAAAAGAGATATTGAAAATGATAGCACATGTCATATGCTTGCAAACTTCATTCGAAATGGGTGGCCAACGTTAAGAGACATTTTTCCAAACCATTTAAAAATATACTGGCATTTCAGAGATGAACTATCAGTTAATGATGATGGTATCATTTCTAAAGGAACCAAAGTTTTGCTACCGAAAAAATTAAGGTCTCGTTTTCTAAAAAACACCCACAACGGTCATTTTAGTTACGCCAAGTATGTATCATTGGTGAGGGAATCAGTATTTTGGCCACATATGGGCAAAGACATACTGAACTACATTAACCAATGTGCAGCATGTCAAGTTTTTCAGCGTAATAACCAAAAATTAAAAATATCTGAAAAGGAGATACCAAGCCATGTATTCGAGATAGGCGCAACAGACTTATTTCAATTTAACAACAACGATTATATTGTGTTTATCGACAGCTTTTCTAGTTATCTAAATTTCAAAAAACTTAATAAAACTTCAACAAAACAGGTAGTATTATTTCTAAAAGAAATTTTTTCTACATTTGGACCACCATTAACACTAGAAAGTGATAATGGCGCCCAATTTATAAGTAGTGAATTTAAAAAGTTTACTTCTGACTGGAAATTTAACCATATCACCAGCTCGCCATACCATCTAACCTGGCTTAGCAGAGAGGCCGGTTCAACTCGCGAAAAACATTATTAAAAAGTCGTCATATGACAATAGCGATTATTTTCTAGAACTGCTCAATTACATGAATACCCCTCGTGGTACTCTTGGTTCACCTTTTCAAAGACTTTTTGGACACAGGACAAGAAGTGTGCTACCAACCACAAAAGAAACACTCCTCTCATCAGAAAGCAAAAGGATAGCGGGCTGTTTAAAATAGAAAAGAGATAAGCAGATCGCTTATGCAAATCGTGGTGCTAAATGTAATGAGAAGTTACTCGAAGGGAGTACGGTAGTTACACGGACGAACAACCAACGTTTTTGGAAGCCTTTTATGGTGAAAGAACAGGTCCATCCTCGGTCCTACATAGTTGAGGACGAGAACGGTAAGTTGAATCGCAGAAATTCACAACATAGTCGACCGTGCCAGGCTAATATACACAGTACACCCGAAGTGGTAGTTGAAATAAATACCATAGAAACTGCAATACATCAGAAACCACTAATAAAAGCATACCGACTGTGCTCCGCAGGTCATCGAGAATTAAATCTTAACTTGAACGTTTAAAATACTGCCGCCTTGTCTTAAAAGAAGAGGGATGAAAAGATGGTGTGTAAACTTCACTCTTATTTACACTGAGAAGATGGTGTGTTTTTTATTCTGAAATCCGTATACTTACCTTTTTAATGTAAATTGAATTAAAATTAAATAAAGTATTTTTAAACATAAAACTAAATACTCTACAACCTGGAATAGCCGCTAACTAAAATAGGAACAAAAACTGTTAAGCGAAGTTGCTCCATATGCGAAAAAATTGTGAAGAGCCATAGATCAATGAAAAATTTTAACTCCAAAATACATGACAATTACAACTTAAATTTATTTTTAATTGCAAATAAAGACCCTACAACTTGCTTAAAAGATAAATTAATTCAAATTACAAAAAATATCTTATACCATGTTCAAACGCTCAGCAAATGTCGATGTGCGCTTTCCCTTAGTGGTTCTCAACTGAATCTTGATTGAAACCACAGTCTAAGCAAGTTTTCTCATACTTCTCAAGAAAGGGACAAATACAGCGTTTATTTTTAAGAAAATGGGAAAATAAACAAAACAAAAACGTGAAGAACAACAATGATTTTGTGAGAATATCATGAAATATTTATTTAAAAAAGGAATCAAGCACAAAATAAATATTGCTGCTTATAATGAATATGATTCCGAATAATTATAATTTACTTATTTCCATTGCATGTGCTCGTTGCTTTTTTGTAAAACTATTTACAAATATTTTTTATTTTCTGGAATTTTCAAATTGCATATGAATGGTTTCCAATGGCAACCCTTATGTAGAAATGATTGAAAATAAACAATGTTTTTTTTTTTTTTTTTTTGTTTTTTTTTTTTTTTTTGTTTTTTGTTTTTTGAAATGTTTTGTAGTGTTTGTATGAAAGTGTCTTTGAGTCTTGCTGTCTATGCTATGTTGATTTTATGGTAAAATTCTCATAAAATCAGTTTGGCTTTGGATATAAGACTTTTAGGTTTTTCTATACAATATTGGGGTAAAATTCACTGATGAGCTTTGTGAGCGAAAGTGAAATTGCAATATGGATATGCTCTCCCCCATTACAATACATTTCATTTTTTATTTTTTATTTTTATTTAAATAAATATTTTGTGAGAATATCATGAAATATTTATTTAAAAAAGGAATCAAGCACAAAATAAATATTGCTGCTTATAATGAATATGATTCCGAATAATTATAATTTACTTATTTCCATTGCATGTGCTCGTTGCTTTTTTGTAAAACTATTTACAAATATTTTTTATTTTCTGGAATTTTCAAATTGCATATGAATGGTTTCCAATGGCAACCCTTATGTAGAAATGATTGAAAATAAACAATGTTTTTTTTTTTTTTTTTTTTTTTTTTTTTGTTTTTTGTTTTTTGAAATGTTTTGTAGTGTTTGTATGAAAGTGTCTTTGAGTCTTGCTGTCTATGCTATGTTGATTTTATGGTAAAATTCTCATAAAATCAGTTTGGCTTTGGATATAAGACTTTTAGGTTTTTCTATACAATATTGGGGTAAAATTCACTGATGAGCTTTGTGAGCGAAAGTGAAATTGCAATATGGATATGCTCTCCCCCATTACAATACATTTCAGTTTTTATTTTTATTTAAATAAATATTTTGTGAGAATATCATGGAATATTTATTTAAAAAAGGAATCAAGCACAAAATAAATATTGCTGCTTATAATGAATATGATTCCGAATAATTATAATTTACTTATTTCCATTGCATGTGCTCGTTGCTTTTTTGTAAAACTATTTACAAATATTTTTTATTTTCTGGAATTTTCAAATTGCATATGAATGGTTTCCAATGGCAACCCTTATGTAGAAATGATTGAAAATAAACAATGTTTTTTTTTTTTTTTTTTTTTTTTTTTTTTTTGTTTTTTGTTTTTTGAAATGTTTTGTAGTGTTTGTATGAAAGTGTCTTTGAGTCTTGCTGTCTATGCTATGTTGATTTTATGGTAAAATTCTCATAAAATCAGTTTGGCTTTGGATATAAGACTTTTAGGTTTTTCTATACAATATTGGGGTAAAATTCACTGATGAGCTTTGTGAGCGAAAGTGAAATTGCAATATGGATATGCTCTCCCCCATTACAATACATTTCATTTTTTATTTTTTATTTTTATTTAAATAAATATTTTGTGAGAATATCATGAAATATTTATTTAAAAAAGGAATCAAGCACAAAATAAATATTGCTGCTTATAATGAATATGATTCCGAATAATAGGTGCCCCTGTAGGCTAGTAGGTAGTGTACTAGCTTGTAAATATGGGGGTTGTGGGTTCGATTCCCAACGAAGACCTTGGTTTTTTTCACTACAAAAGATAAAAATTAACTGTCGGTGGAGCAGCTCAGCGATGAAGGCATAGTCACTGGTCGCTCACTACAAAAGATAAAAATTAACTGTCGGTGGAGCAGCTCAGCGATGAAGGCATAGTCACTGGTCGCTGTTGCTGTCTTTATACGGCAGTTAATTTCCGACTATCCTTCTACTTTCACCACCTATTTCATCTCTTCTCTATCCCTTTCCTAAAGAAGGTAGCACGGTACTTGACTAAGTAGGCATTGTTGCCTGAAGTGCTACTTCTCTTTAAAAAAAAAAAAAAAAAAAAAAAAAATTATAATTTACTTATTTCCATTGCATGTGCTCGTTGCTTTTTTGTAAAACTATTTACAAATATTTTTTATTTTCTGGAATTTTCAAATTGCATATGAATGGTTTCCAATGGCAACCCTTATGTAGAAATGATTGAAAATAAACAATGTTTTTTTTTTTTTTTTTTTTTTTTTTTTTTGTTTTTTGTTTTTTGAAATGTTTTGTAGTGTTTGTATGAAAGTGTCTTTGAGTCTTGCTGTCTATGCTATGTTGATTTTATGGTAAAATTCTCATAAAATCAGTTTGGCTTTGGATATAAGACTTTTAGGTTTTTCTATACAATATTGGGGTAAAATTCACTGATGAGCTTTGTGAGCGAAAGTGAAATTGCAATATGGATATGCTCTCCCCCATTACAATACATTTCATTTTTTATTTTTTATTTTTATTTAAATAAATATTTTGTGAGAATATAATGAAATATTTATTTAAAATAGGAATCAAGCACAAAATAAATATTGCTGCTTATAATGAATATGATTCCGAATAATTATAATTTACTTACAAATAAATAAGTTTAAATAAATAAAGGTAATTCGTAAAAATATGAAACAAATAAACAAATAATATCTGAAATGTGAACAATATTTACACAAACATAAAAAGAGTTCTTAAACAACAACAAAACCAAATTTATAAAGAAAACAAATAAAAAAGAGTTGAATAACCCCTATAGACAGAAAACAAAATCAAAAATATTTTTTTTAATTACAAGAAAAAAATCAATACAAAATAAACTAACTGCAAAAAAATTCTTAAAAAAAAAGAAACAAAAAAAAACGTAACTACCAAAAACACACTGATAGCTGAAATGAGTTTTGAATCAACTGGACCACAGACTAGCCGTTCCACGACTGCATCATATCCAATCGTTCCAACGCAAGAATGTTTTTGAGATAGCTCGAATATGGTAAAAGTTTTGTCCAAACAAATAAGTATTAAAATCTGCCATATCAATGCACAAATCTTGAGGAATATAATTGACGAGTTTCGTTTCATTTTTTAAAGCTCTGGCATTGTTTATCTGAAACATTGTTTATGCCTGAGTTTTCTGATTTATCTGTTTCATTATTGGGGTATAATATAAATGGGGTTGATAGAAACGGCTATTGTGGTGTAGCAATATATATGAGTTAAGGAATTGCCTCTAATATAATCAATAAGTCTTCTGATTCTAATAGTAATGCTAATATTGGTACACCGGCTACCTTAATAAAGTACTTATTGCTCGAGGTTAGTTGCGAAGGTAGAAAACTATATTGGGGCTGTATTTACAGACCGAGTAATCGTATTTGTATAGAACAATTTGTCGACACTCTCCAGACTTACGCTCTTGCTTATGAAGACGGCATTGTTACCGGTGATTTTAACTCAAATGTCTTGTCCGATTCCTACCTGATTGATAATCGATCACCTCTTGGCATTGATTCACCAAATAGAACTAATGCTACCCATTTTACTAGGACTAGTAGTACACTTCTAGATCTTTTTTTTGTAAGTGTCTTAATATATGATCAACTATCCGCCCCTTGCTTCTCCTGCAATAATCTTATCTTTACCACGTTTGACTTTTATTTGCATGTATCTCCTCAAATTATTATTTATAGAGACTTTAAAAACGTAAATTATAGTATTTTAGAACGAGAAGTTTGTAACATTGATTGGAGTATTATATATAACGTTGTCCCTGTTGTCGACCAGCTTCAATTTATGAAACATAATGTAAATCATTTTTACGATCTTGCAGTACCTCTAAGAACAAAAACCTTGGGTAAACACAGTAAACCCTGGTTTTTTCAAGATATTAAGCAGGCAATTGGTCACAGGGACTTATTATATTTGTTCATA
This sequence comes from Trichopoda pennipes, assembly GCA_030448955.1. NCBI lineage: Eukaryota > Metazoa > Arthropoda > Insecta > Diptera > Tachinidae > Trichopoda > Trichopoda pennipes. Next base: position 2,802,947 of record JASKUP010000004.1, on the reverse strand, counting down.
CCTTCACCGTTATGACACTTCATTTTAGTTTTTAATGTTTTCATTTATTGTATAAACTTGCATTTTTTGTGGTAACCTAAATTCAATACTTTATTTTTATATTATTTTATTGTATAAGCTTGCATTTTTATTTGTAACCTAAATTCAATACTTTATTTTTATATTATTGTATAAGCTTGCATATTTATTTGTAACCTACATTCATTACTTTATTTTATGCTTGCATTTCTTTTATATATAGGTCACATTTGTAACCTAGATTTAATACTTTAATTTCATATGCAAGCATTTTTACGTAAACAAATATTTTTTGTTTATATGTTTAAGCATTTATATTTATATTTTGAACACTTGTTTTCGTTTTTCTTGTTTTGTTTTTTACCGCTGAAGTTTATTGCACACCTTCAATATACATAGGTTGCATTTTATTTATTGCACAACCCGGAAAAGACCTACAAACCTTTTTTGGTTACAATTCGGCATAAATCTGCTCTAGAAACGAAAATTGTTTCTGCCATGTTGCAAAAAGAGGTGCAATCAACTTCAGCAACAATATGGGGTAAACCCAAATGTATGACATAGCATTAAGTTAGTATATAAGAACAAGATTTATTGAAATAAATGAGAGACAATAAAGTAAACCAAAGCTAGAAACATTATTTATTCTACTCCGTGTTACCAAGTTCCAAGTGCTGGAGTAACAATTCATATCTTCAAGTGATATCGCATGTAAGATCCTCTAATTACTTTGTCTCTGCAGCATACCTTCGTCAGGACCTTTATCCTACACTGAAGCAGCAGTCCACCTTCAGGCAGCTAGGAAAAGCAATACCTACATTGAAGCAGCAGTCCACCTTCAGGCAGCGAGGAAAAGCAATACCCTATACTGAAGCAGCAGTGCTATACTTGGCAAAAAACGTCCTGAACATGGCAGTATCTTGGAAAGACTCCGACATGACCATTTTCAACCAACTGGTAAAATCCCAGCAAGCGTCAGGTGACGCAATCGAGACGATTGTTCGTAACTTTAAGAAGGACTCTACCAGTAGGAAAACGGTCGGTTACTATAAAGAACGTCTAATAAAATTAGACAACGCATGGTCCGAGTTTGAGAGCACGGACAAGAAAATCCAAAGCTTAGAGGACATTCCCTTGGCCCATGAGTATTTCTTCAATGACTATTTCAACCAGATAGAGAAGCTGGTGGAGCAGTACCAGAACATTTTTAAGTCCGCATAAACCACCCCCGCAGATGAGAGGCCTACTGGCGCAGCTGGCCAGCCAGCTCGGGACCAAACTCCCGCAGTAAGCAATCCCGGGGGCGGCACTGGGGGACAATTTGTCCCAACCGCGACCACATCGACAATAAGAAGGCAGAAGGTGATGATGGAGTCATTGCAACGGGTTCTCACACTGGATCCAACTTCGGACAACATGCCCTTGAAAGAAAAGTTGTGGGAGCAAATACAGAATCTACACTTCTCAATTTGGGAAAATAGCCAAGACCCTTTGCAGGAGGGATACGATATCACAGCATATGCTACATTAGAGGCCAGAATAGTCAACCATTTCAAGAATGCGTCTAGGCCGGGTGTATCGTCAGGGAGTCCCGGGAATCAAAGTAATGTACTACCATTACCCAAGGTAGCGATTCCAAAGTTCGACGGCGACTACCTAAAATGGAGGACCTTCAACGACTTGTTCATGCAACTTGTAGACAAGCAAGAAATCCCTTCAGCCCAAAAAATGTGGTACCTGAAGGCTAACGTAACAGGTGAAGCCGAAAGACTTATACGTCATCTGGCCGCTACCGCCGAAAACTACGAGCCCGCCTGGACCATGCTCAAAGAGCGATATGAGAACAAAAGAATTCTTGTCGCCTCAGTGATACAACAATTGCTCGATCAACCCTCCGTCGGCACATCAGTATCATCCATTAAGCAATTACATGATACAACTCAGGAATGCTTGTACGCATTACAGAATCTGGGCATCAACACCACGTCCTGGGATCCGATCCTTCTGCACCTTCTGACGAAGAAACTGGATCGAAATCTTCATAATCAATATGAAAGATCAATCACAAATCCAAAAGAACTGCAGCAAGTCAGACACTTCTTAGGATTTTTGGAAACGCGCTTTTAATCAATAGAAGCAATGGGCTCCAAGGAAAGGGGTTCAACAAAGGTATGCGCCTCTCTTGCAGCACCTAAACAACTTGAGGTCAGCTGCCCACTGTGTAAAACTGGTGTTCATTTCTTGTATCATTGTAACCGATTTCAACAATTCACGTCGCGCGAACGCCTAAATTTTGTGCAAAAACAACACTTGTGTGTCAATTGTTTAAGAAAGAATCACTCAGCAAGGCAATGCCTCTCTAAAGGCTGCGCGAAATGTAAGAACAAACACAACTCACTTTTACATTTGGAATCCAACAGCCAACATTTGGCCCAACCAAACCTCGGGAATTCATCAATGATAATCAAGGGGGCAGTGACTCCGACAACAAGTCCAGGATTAGCTTCATTAACTGCTGCAAGGACACAAGCATCGTCCTCAGTGGTGATCCTGGGCACCGCAATAGTCAAAATCAAAACTGACTCATCACAAATTGAATGACGCGCGTTGCTTGATTCCGGCTCGCAAGTGAATTGTGTCACGGAGCGATTAGTCAAACGACTAGGTATCCCAATGCAGCCATCATCAGCAAACATAACTGGCATTGGAATCATCAACACTAAAACGCAGCACCGCGTTAACGTCGAACTACAGTCGCGAATAAACGGGTTTTCAACCCCATTAGAAGCATTTGTACTTCCTCGCATCATTTCGCCGCAACCTGCACAGTTCATCAACATCAAAGAATGGCCAATACCTAAAAATCTGGTATTAGCCGATCCACATTTCAATCGACCGGACAAAATCGATATTTTGCTAGGTGCCGAACACTTTCTTCAGCTATTGTCCGTGGGACAGATCAAACTCTCCCCACGATTACCAATTCTTCAAAATACAATGCTTGGATGGGTGATTTCAGGAAAACTGCAAAACCACAAAGCAACCCAATTCTCATGCGGAGTGGCTACGACTAGTGACGATCTTGACGCTTCTATTGCCCGACTATGGGAGCTTGACGAAATTAAGCCAGCTGAAAAACGTTTATCAGAGGCAGAGAGAAGGTGTGAAGAGCTCTTTGTGCAAACCACCTACAAAACCAACAAAAACCGGTTCGTAGTAAAAATACCATTCCATCAGAATCCTGAAGAAGGACATGGTCAGTCATACAAAGTTGCTCTTAATCGGTTTCTGACTCTAGAACACCGTCTGCACAAAAACCCCGAATTAAGAAGTCAATATACAAAATTCAGGAGCTGAACCATATGACGAAGATCTCATTTGAATCTATTCGATCACCAAACTATTTCATCCCACATCATTGCGTCCTAAGACCTGAGAGCTCCACAACCAAATTGAGAGTGGTGTTTGATGCTTCAGCCAAAACAACGTCAGGGCAATCGCTAAATGATCTGATGTATACAGGTCCAACAGTCCAAAGCGAACTCTTTTCAATTTTATTGAAATTTCGACTTCCCAGATTTTTGTTTTCTACAGACATAGAAAAAATGTATCGGCAAGTTTTGATCGCCCTGAGGATAGGCGATTTCAAATCATAATTTGGCGAAAGAGCGCTTCCGAACCACTGTCTTACTTTCAACTAAACACGATCACATATGGTACAAGAGCGGCTCCGTACTTAGCAACAAAATGTTTACAACAGCTGGCGAAAGATCATGCCCTACAATACCCGATAGCAGCTCAATTCATCCAAGACAACTTCTATGTAGACGACGGCCTCGGAGGAAGCGATAGCCTAACCGCCGCTATCTAACTACAAGAACAACTGATGAAGATTATGCAGCAAAGCGGTTTCAACCTTCGAAAATGGTGCGCCAACCATCCTCAGTTACTCAAAAATGTGTCACAAGGTGACATGGAAGTAAATTTAGATTTCGAGAGCACACGGTCAACCTCCATTAGCACCCTAGGACTAACGTGGTTGCCAGAAAAGGATCAGCTGTGCATAAAAGTAAACACTGCAGAAAATAGAAGAATCATCAAACGTACAGTTACATCGGATCTGGCAAGAATTTTTGATCCGTTGGGGCTCCTGTCGCCTATAGCGGTTACGGCAAAAATATTTATCCAAGAACTGTGGAAGTTAAAACTGGACTGGGATCAGGCTCTACCGGAATCCATGCACACTAAATGGATTACCTTTCGTGCAGGACTCAAGGAATTGAACACCCTAAGAATCCCAAGACACCTGAGCAGTGGTAGAGTCCCAACATCAAGCCAGTTACATATTTTCTCAGACGCATCCGAAAAGGCGTATGGGGCAGCAGTTTACCTTCGATCAACAATGAGAGATGGGACAATTATTACACGTCTTCTGTGCTCTAAATCACGGGTAGCCCCACTCAAAACTCAAACCATACCGCGATTGGAGCTTTGTGCCGCAGCACTTGGAGCCCAGCTTGCTACACGAATCAAGACTGATCTCAAGTTAACAACCCCAGCCTGGTATTGGACTGACTCAAACATTGTGTTGTCATGGATCAACTCCTCCGCATCACTTCATACCTTTGTAGCGAATCGAATTTCTATCATTCTAGAGAATACTCGAGTTGAGCAATGGCGGCACGTAAGCACCAAGTTCAATCCAGCAGATATGTTGTCACGAGGACTTGCACCGAGCCAAATGAAAGATTGCACCTTGTGGTTCTATGGTCCCCTCTTCCTATCGGCCAGAGAAATAAAGTGGCCTCCTAAATTCAACCCCCATCTAGCTAGTCCAACTAACCTGGAAAGAAATATAAAATATGCAGGTGTGTTAACCTCTAAGGAGCCCAGTATTATATATCAAATCAACCACAAAAACTCCTTCTGGCATCTTCAACGGGTCCTTGGGTACATTTTGCGATTTGTTACCAACCTCAGAAGTAAGAAAGAATTCAGGCAGGACCAACCTTTATTGACTACACGTGAATTGAAAAGGGCATTGACGTTAATGGTAAGGCAAATTCAAGCAGCCGACTTCAGAGAAGAAATACATCATTTTAACAAATATAAGGACGTGAAAAGATGTAGCCAATTATCAAACCTCTCACCGTTCTTGGATAAAGATGGGCTGCTACGCGTGGGAGGGCGACTGGAAGCTTCACTATTGAAATATGATTCCAAGCACCAGTTGTTTCTTCCCTACAATGATTCAATTGTGAAACTTCTTTTTGAAATGATTCACAAAGACAATAAGCATTGTGGCGCACAAACCCTCCTAGGGATGGTGAGACAACAATTTTGGCCAATAAAAGGCAAGATCATGGCTAGAGCAACAATCCATCGCTGCACAATATGTAGTAAGGCGAAGCCAGCTCTCCTTCACCAGATCATGGGAAATCTGCCATCGCCACGAGTGACTCCAGCTCGACCATTCATTCATTCGGAAGTAGATTACTGCGGCCTAATCACGGTGCACTACAAGGTGAGGGGAAAACGACCACACAAGGCCTATATTGCGGTTTTCTGCTGCTTCGCCATGAAGGCGGTGCACTTACAGCTCGTAAGTGATCTAACCACTGATGCCTTCATAGGAGCCATCAAACGCTTTTCCGGCCGACGAGGATACTGCCAAAACTTATATTGCGATAATGCAACAAACTTTGTAGGGACAAAAAATAAACTGTCCGACTTGTCATCCGCGATTTACACGGAGGAAGCAAAAGAAGCAATTGAATTTGCATGCAGCAAAAGGGGTATCCAGTTCAATTTTATACCTCCGCGAGCACCTCACTTTGGAGGATTGTGGGAGGCCGCAGTAAAATCTGCCAAGCACCTGTTAATCAGAAGCTTGGCTAATGCTTCCCTCACCTACGAAGAACTAGAAACCTTGGTAATTGAGATCGAAGCAATTCTAAACTCTGCACCAATTTCCCCATTATCAAACGATCCCAATGACATAGGAGCATTAACCCCGGTACATTTCTGATTGGGGAACCACTTACAGCTCAAGTCGACGCTGAAGCTACACCAACAACGGCAAGTCTGGCAACTCGTTGGAAATTAGTGTCTGAGCTAAAGCACCACTTCTTGGAAAGGTGGTCACGTGACTACCTCAATGAACTAAAATACAGGAACAAGTGGAAGGAGCAATCAAAATGTCTTCAACCTGGAACCATTGTTCTCCTCAAGGAAAACAATGTCCCGGTAATGAAATGGCCATTGGGACGAGTAGTTAAAACCTACAAAGGGGAAGACGATATAGTTAGGGTAGCAGATGTCAAAACTGCTTCCGAAGTCTTGAAAAGAGCAGTCCATTACCTGGCACCACCCCCCAGGGATCAAACGGAAGAAGTATGCAACGCTGGTGAAGAGGAGCCTAGTGAACCCAAGAGGAAAATACCTAAGTTATTAGGGGGTAACTTATGCGTAGCAGTGTTGGCGTTGCTACTATTTCCAATGATTTTGGGATCGCCAATCCACAACGAGCAGTTCGGATCCCAGCTGGGAGTCCATTTTGAAGAATTGGGCTCAACTTACCTCGCGTCTAGTCAGTAGAACCTAGTTATATACTATGATCTATCGACTTACTGGGTCGACACGGCATTTTTAGGAAAAGGGACTCGGTCGTTACAGAAACTTTGTGAAACACTTGAGTTCAACTCAACGTATATCAGTACCCTAGAGCATCTTCCACATAGCGAACTGGATTTGAACCTGGATAACAAATTGCTATACCAATCCCGGCACAAAAGAGGTGCAATAGACATCATCGGCAATGTTGCCAATTCATTATTCGGTGTTCTCGACTCAGAAAATGCAGAGAAAATGTCGAAAACCATCACAATTCTACGAGAAAATGATACTCACATGCTGCACCTTTTAAAAAGTCAAACATCAGTCATTAACTCCACGTTGAACATTGTCAGAGAAAGTCTAACGACATCCAAGTTGTAGTTCGATCAGCTTCTATCAAAACTGAATGAAAGAGTCAGTTCAACAGAAGCACTGACTCAGGAAATAAGACAGCTAAAACTGGCCCAGGTTTTCAACATGGGGGTTACCCAGCTGTCACTCATCGCCAACAACTTGCAACGAATGCAAACATGCATCCTGGAAGCATTGACTGACACTCGTCATGGAAAAATTAACCCATTACTACTGAGTCCAACACAATTGGAAACAGAACTCCAAGCAATTAGAACCCATATGCCCCCATCGTTAGAGTTGCCTGCAAAAGCCGAAGACTTACTGGAGTTTTACAAACTAATGAAAATCAAAGGGCCGGCTCACTCAGGAGCATGTCGTGTTTTGCATCACTCTGCCATTAGTTGAACATGAGAAGTTTAAGCTTTATCGTATCATTCCCGTTCCAACTACCATAAACAATACGCTGCTCACAATCGACACATGCAGTGAGACACTCGCAATAAATGTAACTCTACAACGCTACTTTCCGTTATCCCCCACACAATTGAGAAAATGTGACACCATCGATCAGGCGGTATTTATATGCTACGATGTTCAAATCCAGTACAACCTTGGCGCAGAGCAATGTTTCTGTGAAATGAATTTGTTCAACAATGTCACTTTACCACACTATATTTTAAAAGGGCTGCCGAGTAACGTGACCTGGACGCCATTGAATTGAAAGAATCACTGGATATACTCATCTTTGTTTTCGACACATGCCACTGCAGTTTGTGAAATTGGAAATTCTGCTAATAACACAGCTAGGGTCTGGCTTACTATCCATCCAGCCGAACTGCTTACTCAAACATGACGCTACACACATTGCTGGGCAGCAATCTGTTTCAACAAAAACAACTTTATCTTATACAACCCTGGGCAACGTGTCAGATCTTGTCAATCTGCACTTTTCTCCAATCCATCATAAAAATACCAGTCACCTAACAACGCTGCCAGATGAAGTAACACGGCAGATCACGAAATTGAGCATTCTACAGAAAAAATTGGAAGCTATAAACCTATCAGAACTTCAACCTCACACTTCACCAGAACATGGGATTACGATTGCAGTCATCGCCTTGGGAATCAGTGCTATAGTGGTCCTACTTCTACTGGTTATACAATGCAAGAAACTCAAAGAAAAGAGAAAAGGTGATCTCGCTAGAAGACTCCAATCACCTAGTCAACTTCCAGAACCTCCACTAACCAATAATAAACCACCTACCCTAGCGCCCCGACAGGAATTCACGGTGCAAGTCTGATGAAAACACATTTTCAAACACCAAAGGAACTGGAGTGGGTCTAATTCTATTCCAAGATGATCAGATAGATGTTTGTTGAGTACTGCCTCAACGGGGGGGTGTATGTTCATACCTTCACCGTTATGACACTTTATTTTAGTTTTTAATGTTTTCATTTATTGTATAAACTTGCATTTTTGTGGTAACCTTGATTCAATACTTTATTTTTATATTATTTTATTGTATAAGCTAGCATTTTTATTTGTAACCTAAATTCAATATTTTTATATTATTTTATTGTATAAGCTTACATTTTTATTTGTAACCTAAATTCAATACTTTATTTTTATATTATTGTATAAGCTTGCATATTTATTTGTAACCTACATTCAATACTTTATTTTATGCTTGCATTTCTTTTATATATAGGTCACATTTGTAACCCAGATTTAATACTTTAATTTCATATGCAAGCATTTTTACGTAAACAAATATTTTTTGTTTATATGTTTAAGCAGTTATATTTATATTTTGAACACTTGTTTTCGTTTTTCTTGTTTTGTTTTTTACCGCTGAAGTTTATTGCACACCTTCAATATACATAGGTTGCATTTTATATATTGCACAACCCGGAAGAGACCTACAAACCTTTTTTGGTTACAATTCGGCATAAATCTGCTCTAGACACGAAAATTGTTTCTGCCATGTTGCAAAAAGAGGTGCAATCAACTTCAGCAACAATATGGGGTAAAACCAAATGTATGACATAGCATTAAGTTAGTATATAAGAACAAGATTTATTGAAATAAATGAGAGACAATAAAGCAAACCAAAGCTAGAAACATTATTTATTCTACTCCGTGTTACCAAGTTCCAAGTGCTTGAGTAACAATTCATATCTTCAAGTGATATCGCTTGTAAGATCCTCCAATTACTTTGTCTCTGCAACATACCTTCGTCAGGACCTTTACCGGACGCATCCTCTCCGTGCAAGCAAGTTTAAGTGCTTGAGTTGCAACGATTATCTTCAAGCGATCCGCCTCGAAGAAAAGAGAGCTTAAGGCTACACAAACTCAACTCAGAACCAATCCCTGGGTTAAACAATATTCGCGCTGGAAGCGTTTTAGAACCCCAGAAATGCAGGAATCATACCGCGTTGCACGGAAGTTGACGAACAGGTTAATTAAGAGAGCAAAATCTGCCTATTACATAGCTAAATTTTCTACAGCAAGTGACTCTAAAAAGAAATGGAAAGCAGTTCGTGAAACTGGAATTGGCAAGTTTATTAATCATGAGTTTTATGGCATTGACCCAAATTCTCTGAATGAAAAATTTTTGAATAGTAGTACGGTTATACCTACCTCTAATTACTACTGCTTCTCCAATGTTCCTTTAGATAATAACTTTTATTTCACTAATGTTACTCGTAATGATGTGTTTTCTGGTGTGTTGTCAGTAAAGTCCAATGCAATAGGAGCTGATGGAATTGATCCAAAGTTTCTTAAGATTCTCTTACCACAAGCTGTGCCAATAATAACGTGCATTTTCAACAAGATTTTGACTACTAACTGCTATTCAAAAATGTGGAAGCTTGCAAGAATCTTCCCTAAAAAGAAATCAAATTCTGATTACAGACCGATAGCAATCCTACCGTTCATCTCGAAAGTTTTTGAAAGGTTGGTTCATTATCAGGTAACTCAATACCTTGAAAAGACTAACATTCTTACAAATTGCCAATCTGGTTTTCGAAAATATCACAGCTGTATAACGGCGCTAGTGGATGTTTCGGAAGATATTGGACAGCAAGTTGATTGCGGCAATGTTACTTTTTTAGTACTTTTGGATCATTCGAAACCTTTCGACACTGTTGATCATTACATTTTACGTAACAAATTAAAATCTTTTCATGGGTTTGTAACGACCAAAAGTCCGGAGTATTTTTTGGTCACACCGCGACCTGTCGATCGACAGAAATTTATCAATATTTACACTTTTTCTATTATTTTTTTTTATTTAATTGAATTACTTAATTAATTTGAATTTGCTTTCTTAAATTTTCTACAACATAGGAGTCTAGAATAAGAAGTTTTGATAAGTAATAAAGTAAGATTTAGTTATAGTGATTTATTATTACTGTAATAATTATAAACGAAGGCATACGATAATTTTAGTATTTAGAATTACATTGTAAACTTGGCTGCAGCTAGGTGGTGAAAACAGCCGTCGGCTGTGGTGTACCTACTGCCGACATGAGGTAGGTGGGTTTGAGCATTTGTGTGTGGGGAAAAAAGAGTATAAAAGTGCAAACATCAATCAGAACAGATCCATAGGTGTGCGACAGGCAGTGTCAAAGGTAAATATCCACTTTCTTTTTATTACTTTAGGACTGTTAGTCAGGGTATAGATGGAGCCGTGGTAATACCCTGAGAGAGGACAAAACTGCGACGTAGCGATCACAAACAGAGCTATGGTTATACTCAGCCGAGTTTGTGTTCGCAGTCACCACCGACAGTGACCAGGCAGTGAACGGTTGTGCCGTGGTAATACCCAGCCCAGCCTACAGTGCCTTGGCTCTGCGGCGTATAGACAAAACCGGACGGAGCGATCACAGACAGAGCCGTGGTAATACCCAGCCGAGTCTGTGCCCGCAGTCGACCTAGACAATGACGTGAGAGCGATTTACCTTAGCCGCCCGCACACACACCAGTGCACAAGATTGAAGCCCGAGCTGCAGCCACGCAGCCAACTAGGATTAGGGCGATCCCGTCCCAAATAATGGATAAACTAACAATCGGAGTGTTGTGTTTTTCTGGTTCAGCACAGCACGATCCAGAAGAATCGTGCTGTTTCATTTAAAGCCCGAGCTGCAGCCACATAGACAACTAGGATTAGGGCGATCCCGTCAGAGGACAAACTAACAACCACAATTGGGTTTTTTTCCTTAAATCGACACAACACAACCCTGGACGCCGCTGAGCATACCTCAGCTACCAGGAAAACGTGTGGTTACAGGTTTTCATTAACTTCTGCCGATCTTATATTCTCTTACCTATCTGACAGACGTTAATTTGTTGAAACAAGTAACTCAAAATCAACTACTTTGCCTTTGAGTCGAGGTGTTCCACAGGGCTCAATCTTGCGTCCCCTACTGTTTGCGCTATATCTTAATGATCTACCAACAAAACTTAAGCATTGTAAAGTTAGCTTATATGCTGATGACGTGCAGCTTTATATAAGTTGTAACATTAAATCAGTTGAGGCTCGTCTAAGAGATTAAAATGATGAACTTCATCGTATCTCTGATAATCCCCTGGAGATAAATCCAAATAAATCGAAATGTTTGATCATCCAGAAGAAATTATTGAAATTTGCGTCACACGCCACTATATTGAATCAAACAATTAAAAAGTTTATTTGAAAATTCACTTGCTTTTTAATTTAAAATAAATTCTACATTAAATTCAATAAAAAAAATTCGCCTCACGCTTGTAATAATACAAAACGACCACGCTCGCCGACTGCCAATCAATCAATGCCATCATTCCTTAAAACGAAAACTTCTATGCAATTCAACTACATAGTTGAATTCTCTTTTCATCTACACAGTTGTATTATTGGGAAGGTGCACTGACAGCTCGGCCAATCCTGACTTGGGATCGTCCTCGATTCCATTTTCATCATCACTATTAAACTCTAGTTCAGGTGGATTACGACACCAAAGTTTTATGTTATCGAAAGAATATACAGAACAAAATTTTCTAGACGTAACCGATATTCCGGGTATGTCTCCGATGAGATATCGATTCTTCTCAAGGACTCGCGAGAAGATGTAAGGACCTTTATATTTGGGTTCCAGTTTCCTGGACTCGCCCATTGCTGGCTGTTCGTTTGCGATCCAGGTCATCTTGTTTAAATAAAGTTGGTTCGGAGTGTTTCTGATCAAACCGTGCCTTCCACTTTTATCGGATATGGGCATATTAACCTCATTTCCTGCGATATCCTCGTGTATAAAAGCGACTAAATGGTTGTGTACAACATCAATAAGCTTAAAGTCAAAAACCAATTCCTTAGGGCAGAACCCAGAAGTAGCATTCTTTTGTGAGTTTATACACCATTGGAGGTCGTTGATTGGGATTCACCTTTCGTCGTCGTCGCGATTCTTAAAAATGACAAGATTATTCCATTTGCCCTCTCCACTTGCCCACTAGCTATGGGGGCGCGTACAGCGTTTTTGATGTGTTTAATGTGGTTTTGATCACAAAACTGTTCAAAGACCTTTGAGGTAAAAGCGGTTCCTCGGTCGGACACAATAACTTTAGGCAATCCAAAATAACTTGTTACTTCGTTCAGGGCCGTTATGACGGGTTGTGTGTTTGTAGACTTTACGGGTTTTACAATAAGAAATTTACTAAAAGCATCTGAAATGGCGAGTATGTGAGTATTTCCCCGTTTGCTGCGAATAAATGGACCTAAGTGATCTATATGAATTTTCCGAAATGGTATAGGCTCGGTATCAACAATATAAAGTTGACCTTCAGACTTGCCGGCCTTGACTCTGTTGTAGCAACAGTCGACACAAGACGAAATATAATTTTAAACATATCTTCGCATTTTGGGAAACTAAAAATATTTACTTATACGTTCGATGGTCTTTTCTAGGCCAAAGTGGCCCATTTCATCATGACAGGATCACTGTTTCAGGTCTTGTTTCCCTGTCAGTATTAAGGCATTTATAAGATTTCAAAAATTCCTCTCTAAGTGTGCGTGCCTTTCTGACGACAATTTCCCATTCCATATGCACGGCAATATAGCGATATCATTGGAAAGCGAATGCGTCTACACAGCCAGTCAGCGAGCGATTAAGGAATGATTTCCCAGAATGTAGGTATGGGAAAAAATGGATCAAATGGTGGATTGGAATTGGGCATAAATCCTATATCAGTGAAATATGTCCTTTCCCGAATCAATATATCAAGAAGTAGAATTTTAGGGTGACAATAAAAAGGATTTGCCCCCAATTGAATTCATTTGTACAACGTTCTATTCGCTCGTGTTATGAAGTACACCTAAAAAATTGAATTCATTTGTACAACGTTCTATTCGCTCGTGTTATGAAGTACACTTAAAAAATTGAATTCATTTGTACAACGTTCTATCCGCTCGTGTTATGAAGTACACGGGAAAAGCAATATCTATCAAGATGACCTTACTCTCCACGCCAACCCCTACAAAATAAGCTCACAAAACATACACGAAGACTAAAGTTTTAGGATTTGCTAACAAAGTTATACCTTTTCAAGGCCTGCAGCAATGCTTTGTCTCATGTATCTGTTTCTTAGGGCCTTCTTGTGGAGCTGGTATAGGGTAGTGATGAGGTTAAGAGCGAGTATTACTATTATTATAGCCAGGTAAATTACTGGATACTCCACTTTAACAGTAATGTCGTTTATGACATTTGCGTTAGGGCTTTCGATTTTCGATTCATGACCTCCCATTTTAAGGCCAGTGTACGTATATTCGCAAAGATATTCCTGTTCCTTCCCGTATAACCAATTGGTGAAGGTATTTGCCTCCTAATTAATATCCAAGGAGACTATTGCAATGCCCAGCTAGCCAAGGTGGCCAAAACCGAAGGAGTCCACAGACTACGGGGCAAGATCAGGTTGCTAAGGAAAAAGAAGCTTACAAAAATGTTGTAAAAAAAAAGGATTTGAAGCCAAGGGTACATCTTGGCAGTGGCACCAAAAATTAACCGGACCCTGAGGATGAATGGTATTGTGTCAGATATATTCGCAAATTTCCCTCGACTATACTGACCTCAATAAACATTCGAACTAAAATATGGGTATTTCCAGCAACCTTTCACTGGTTGACGAAATGAATCGTAACGTAACGCGGTTAGATAACACGTAAGTGTACAAAGAAAGAGAAAAAAAAATAATTCTGCACTGGATTGGGTCCGATTCAAACTTTATCAAGACCCGCGGCAATACTCTGTCTTCTGTATCTGTTCCTCAAGGACTTCTTGTGAAGTTGATACAGGGTAGTTAAGAAGTTAAGTGCTAGGATAGCTATAATTATCGACAAGTAGATCACCGGATACTCCACCTTAACCGTAATATCGTTTATTACGTTTGCGTTTGGGTTCTCTATCTTGGAATTCTGTCCGCCCATTATAAAGTACAGATCAATGGGGGAGGTAGGAAAAAAAATAATTCTGCAAGTGATAGGGTGGGTATCCTTGACGATTTCACAATTAACTTAAAATTCAAAACTCCATGAATTAAAACGCCGTGAATCAAAAACACTATGGCGATAAATTTAATCCGACCTCAAACCAATGCCACGAATTATTCCTTGCCACTGGAGGGACTCGCAAGTTTCGCAGTCGCCAGGAATCCCGTAACAGTGGTTATACGATCAACGAAAATAAAAATCTACAGAAAATTCCGATTTCAACAAAGTAGTTGAAATAACCGATTGACCTTTGGTCCAATAGAAATATTACAAAATATTAACATTAAATATTTAGTTTTAGATTTGTTCTTTTCATTATTCACACAATCTTATAGATGTATACATTTTAAATTTTAATATTCTTTAAGAAATTGTTTCTCCCGTTCTTCAAAAATTTAATAATAATAACTGTATACAGTAATGGTAAATAATAAATATAAAATATGAATTGTCCCCATTCATTGGCATTTTAGTTAAAAGTACAACTAGATTTAATTTAATTAATTTTATATATGTAATTATGTATAAATAATTAATTATATTTATGTTCAATTATATAAGACCAAAAAGTTACAGAAAAAATATTATATAAGTAATATTCTTAAATTCCAAAAAAAATCTTAAATATTATTAAAAATTTTTTTTTTGTTTTTTTTTTGTTCTATTTCTTTTTTTTTTTTTAAACTTATTGATAGCAAAATGGTAACTGGTTTCTTTAAATTATTATTGAAGGCGTTAAAAGATTTTTAAGATTGAATGTATTGTTAATCATAATTTTAATTATTAATTTTATGTATATTCTTTTAACCTACTTGAAGTTGATATTGATGCTGTTGTTGATGTTAACCAAGCCATGGATCCTTGAAACGTGGGATAAATTGTTGCGGCTGTTGCTTTTGTTGTTGCTATCAATTACTTCAGTCATTGGCCAAAATGTTGTTATTAAGGTTGTTGTAAAAAAAAGGTTGTTGGTTAAAAGATTATAACTGCTACAATTTCGAATTGAGACTAATGTTGATGCTATTCCATTTCAACTTCATTTATAACGTTTATATTTTATTTTATTTTAATTTCTTGGAGTTTGGATTCAAAATTTTGTGCACTTTCTGTTTTTCTTTTTTTTTTTTTTTTTTTAAATACATATTTTGCATATATTTTTATATTTTCATATTTTGGTTTACAGTTAGATTTAGTCATATATTTTTAATTTTATAAATACTTTATAAAAGTTATTCACAACGTATTAATTTTCACAAAAAACCATATTTTTATCCCATTTCTATACTATACTTTATTTTTATATCGGGGTTATTTTCAAAAGCGTATCAAGAGTCCTTGTCGCATAATTAGTTCTTGACGAGATTTCCAGTTTTTACATGATTTTTGTATAGTTTCTTCCACTTTTTAACCAATTTGAAATTCATTATTTTTATTAAAAGCATAATCATGTGTAATTCAAGTTTACATTTTTTTTTGTATTAATGATATTATTACTTTGCATGCTGATATTTAAACATTTCAAAAATTGCTTGCAAAAGAATTTGCTTTAAACTTATGTTTTTGTTTTATAATTTGTCAATAAGTTTTTTTTTTGTTTTTGTAAGTACATTTATATTTTAATTATTTAATTCACTTAAATTGGTTTTCACAAACCATCACCTCAGAATATGTAAGTAGCAATTTGATTATCACTTGCACTATTTTGGCAGGATCGCCATGAAATGAAAACAATTATATTTATTTATAGTCAGCCGCTTGTGCGACTGACTTGTTTCACTCTTTATTCTTTATTATTTGTCTTTTAGTTATCCTACTTACTTGCTAACTTATAATTAAAACTTATTATCAACATTATCGTGGGAATATGCTTAGCTTGCATATTTCCATATAAGTAAACAGTTACTCAAAATAAAGTATAATAATAAAGTTAATATAAACTGTGTGTGTGTGGTGGGAATACGCTTAGCTTGCATATTCCCACATATAAGTTAAGTGTGTGTGGACAGTCACATTGAATTGGAATGTTGGGTGTCCAATTGCAATGCAGATGGCATGGCAATGACGACACAGTCAAACACACTACACCTCCAACGAACAGACTTAGGAACGACGAATTTAATTTGATCGTCATCCCTGCGATAAAGGCGTTTATTTAGTAGACAATATTCTTGATGTATTTGTTCACTTTGCGCTGATTGTCTTTGGTTTTTTTTTTTTTTTAAAGAGAAGTAGCACTTTAGGCAACAATGCCTATTTAGTCAAGTACCGTGCTACCTTCTTTAGGAAAGGGATAGAGAAGATACACAGGTGGTGAAAGTAGAAGGATAGTCGGAAATTAACTGCCGTATAAAGACATCACAGCGACCAGTGACTATGCCTTCATCGCTGAGTCCCACCGACAGCCAATTTTTAATTTTGTAGTGAAAAAAACCAAGGTCTTCGTTGGGAATCGAACCCACAACCCCCATACTGACAAGCTAGTACACTACCTACTAGCCTACAGGGGAAGGGGTTTCTAAGTACAGCAATTATATTTAACAAATCGGGGTCTTGAAGTTGCATCGTTATCAACCAGTCTTCCTCGGAGATAGTTAAGCTCATTATATGATCATCGTTTTTTTTGTCCTGGGCTGTTGGGTCTGGGGCACGACTTAGTGCATCCACTTGGCACATGCTACTACCCTGGCGAAGAATGATTTCGCAATCATAATCTAAAATTTTTATCCACCATCGTGCTATTTTAGGTATCGTTTCCTTATTTTCTTTCGTCTTTGCAATCGCCGAGCAATCGGTTACCAATCGAAAGTGCTTGCCTAATACATAAATGCGAAATATCTCAAGTGATTCGACGACAGCTAATATTTCAAGCTCGTTGATGACGACTGTAATAGCACACCGGTCTCCACGATTTACCATCAGACGACTGAAGCAAAACCCCATCTATTCCAACCGAGCTAGCGTCGGTATGTACTTCGTGTTGAGCACTAAAATCGTAAAGAAATAAAACTGGACGGCTGCAAAGTATCTCGATCAACTTATCAAATGATTTCTGTTGACTTTCACCCCATTCAAAACGACCATCTTTTCTTAACAAACTGGTTAACGGTTTCGAAATTCCGAAACAATCCAATAAGACCTAGAAAACGTCGGACTTCGGTTACATTTTTGGGCGGTATAAAATTTTGTAAAGCACTGATCTTATTTTCGCCGCTAACCTTGTGGCCTAAGTATGAAATTTCAGGCTCAAGGAATCTGTATTTATCGAGTCTTAGTGTTAAACCCGCTTCGTTGAGTATATTCAAAAATGTATCTAGACGCTCTAAACCTTCCTTGACATTTTTACTTAGAATAACTATATCATCCAAATAGGCCAGCACCTCACCTGGAATCATTTTTGAAATCAAAATGTTCATAACCCGCTGAAATACGGCCGGAGCATTCAATAAACCAAATGGCATTCGAGTATACTCATAGTGACCTTGCGTAGTGACGAATGCTGTAGCCTCTTCCATTTTAATTTGATGGTAGGCCATTCGTAAATGCAAGGATGTAAAGTAGTTGTTTCTAGACAACTGTGCGAATTGTTCTTCTAAGTTGGGCATCGGGAAGGGTATTTTAACAATAATACGGTTAAGAGCCCGAAAATCCACACATAAACGGTATTCGTTATTTTTCTTCTCTGCTAAAACAATACCTGAAGCATGCGGTGAATTTGATGGACGTATTATGTCGGCCTCCAATAGTTCCTTTATTAATTTATTTACTACAGGTCGTTTAGAAAACGGTATTCGATATGGTTTAACGTTAACGGGAACATCGGAGCTAAGTTTTATTTCCATATTGGAAACATTGCATTCACCTAAATCATGTGCGTTATCGGCAAAAGTTCTTGGATATTTGTTCAACACTTTATGAAGTTTATCGTTATCGTCTTTACTCAATTCATTGCTCGTAACTATAGTCATGACCTTCTCTAGGCGGCAGGAACTACCCTCTATTACTAAACGGTTACCTGGTTTGCATAAAACGTCCCTGCCCAGCAACATGTTTTCACAAATGAGGTCATCTGTTACAATTAGTGCGACAATGTCGTGCGATATATTATCAATAATAATATTAAGTCGTAATTTACCCGTACTTTTATAGTCACCATAAGCAAAACCTCCTTTATATATGGAGCACTCTTCAGGCATTCCAAAACAAGTTGCAAAACTCTCACGGATAAGTGTGCATTTGCTTCCAGGGTCGACAAAAGCATTTGTTTTAACACCGCCAACCATTATTTGTTTTATAATTTCCTGTAACTTTATTTTGCCTTCGTCAACAACATTTACTACAGGATAGCGTTCTTCATATTTCCGTTTTTCAGTACAATTTTCTGTCTGATGATTGGTGCGATTACAATTTGTGCATCTTTGCTTGCGTTGCGGTTGAGGACAATTTTTCGAAAAATGTCCCATTTGATTACAATTAAAACATTTAATAGCATTTTCGCTTCGATTTTCATTAGAATGCTCACTGTTGGTGTAAAAGATTTTATTTTCATCTCTTTTGATGGTTGCGTAACCTTATTATGCATACAAAATGTTACAATATCGCGCAGTAATTCGCTACCCTCACTGTAATTGTTTGAACTTTTCAGTTTAAGATTCGGCTTGTTAATACCATTGATGATGTGACGTGCTACAGCTGATTCTGACAGTCCACCTTTCTTTCCTAGAGCTAACATCCGGTAATAGTAATCTTGTGCGGATTCGTCACCGCTTCGTTTGGTGCGTGACATTTTAACGTGTATGTCTGCGTCGTTTTCTACGCTTGGAAAGTCGTTTTTGAATTTACGAACAAAATCTGGCCACGATCTGAATATTATATCTGTACTTTTGGCAACAGCAAAAGTAATCATCATTGCTCCTAATGGCTCACCAGGCGAATTTAGAGCCATACTTGATTCCGGATCACAAGTATATCTGGTTTCGAAACGTGTTATTCAAAACCCATCAATTTCTCTAATAGAAGCGTCACTCTCCATTGATGGTATTGGTAAAACACAAAAACGATCTCATTATCGTGTGAATCTTAAAATGATGTTTAAGGATTCTAGTTTTACAACAAACTTTGAAGCATATGTTCTTCCAAGCATTGTACCTCCATAACCAGATCAACATATTGACATATCTACATGGAATATTCGAAGCAATATCCCATTGGCAGATCCACAATTTCACAAACAGGAAAAGGACTGTTGTCCTTGGCTGCAAATGTGTAAAGATGACTTGAAGGACTCAAAATGTAATTAATGACTTCAAAGGACTGTTGTCCTTGTGGATTGCCGTGTTCAAAACTAGGGGTCACCAAAATGTGTAAATTCGATTAATATTATTCAAACCAAACATATAAATGTGGTCGGTATTAATCTTTTTGTTTGTCCTTTTAAGCACTTTAAACTTAAAGGGTGATGAGTACAATAATTAAAACAAAAAATCAAAATGTAGAAATTCGATTAATATGATTCAAACCAAACACATAAATTTGGTCTGTATTAATCCTTTTTTCCTCCTAATTGGTTTGCTCAACTAGGAGCAGTTTTATTCAAGATAGCTCAACTAGGAGCTTTGAACGTAAAGAAAATATTCTTGTTTAACTACTGTAAAATTAAATTTTTTATATACTATTTTAACAAAATACTTAAGCTAAATTTTGTTAATAATAATTTTATTGCAATTTGATATGTCAACAAAAAAATGAAATTACAACTATAATTCATAAGCAAAATTAGTTAAACCAAAATATGAAACTAAGCAAAAAGTAAATGGTTAATGAACTAACAAAGTTAATTGTAAGCAAAATTATATATTTTTTATGTTTAATGAGGTTAAGAAATTAAAATGCTATTGATAGTGTTTTCTATATATATTTTGTATGTTTAGTATGTTTGTTTCTATATGTGTATGTGTGTTTAAACAATATCTAAGGAATCTATCCAGTAATTAGCGGCGCCTTGCAAATTTTACTGCACTGCAAAAATTAACTATTCATCGTTCCAAGAATAGGCGTTTCGTAATATTTCGATACGATTAATTATATGTTTTGCACTTAGTGACGTTGCTGACGTAGGATTAAACTCTGGTAATAACGATACCAGCTCACGTACACTACCAAAGGCGTTGTTATAATTACAGTTTGCATCAACAATTCGTTACTGCGTTATTTCGTTGTTATCGACAGCGGGACAGTACCAGGTGTAATATCCGTATTCCGTTGATTCATGTTGTGATTTACATAGAAATTGTTCCTGCCACCGATTGGGACAAAATTACGTGGATAAGCACTTCCATACAATTGATTGTTTTCCGCAACAAATCTTTTATTCATGTTTCGACAGCTCTTATACTTGTTTTCTTCATTCTTGTTGCTTGCATAGTCTATACCTGTGTTTGGCTGGTATAACACATCTTCCCAATTTTGCTCACACACGCAAGCATAATTACAACGATTTCGATTGTTGTTGTTTTGGGTGTTGTTGTTTGTTGCAAAATTCCTATTTTCTGTTTCAGTATTAATATTGATGTTATCAACATGATTCTGTAAATTATAGTTATTATAGGACGTAGCAACGTGTTGCTGGGAAACACTTTGTGTACCCACATTGTGTACTGGCAATGGGTAAACGTTTGGCAAATTTGCAACATGTCAATGATCAACATTTGGTTTGTATAACTTTTTTCCTAGAACTGCGTTAGCGTTTGTTGAGCATTCGGCTTGTTGCTGAAATTCAAAATAACGATTCTTTGTCGTACCAACTGATGCCACGTGTGCTTGTGGTGCGTATACATTTGTAGTAGATGTCATCGTGCTACTTGCAGGATTTTGCCGATCACTTACATTATTGCGTAGATAAATTGTAGGCAATCTGCCGACCGTCTGACTCTTTTACATATGATGAACATATTGGACGCGTTGTGTAAATGACCAAATTTATTGATCTTGACAATGGCAAAGACACAGAATGCGGAATCCATGATGTGTTCGATTGATCCTTCGAAAAAATGGTGTGTGCTGATAATGCAGGCGACGAAACCTGAGGCGGGTCAAAATTGCAACTGCCTAATGATGTCCTCTCGAAGTCTTCTTCCAAACGTTGAATTAAATCTTTTCGACTTCCATTCGCCGGCAATCCAGCCGTTTTACACCTTTTACGCAGTGTATTAGTTTTTAAATTATTCAAACCAGGCATCTTGTTGCAATTTCGCACAGCGCAGGGTAATCTCACTTCTGAAGTTGTCGCATACCACTATGTTGAATCAAACAAGTAAAAAGTTTATTTAAAAATTAACTTGCCTTTTAATTTAAAAAAAGTTCTACATTAAATTCAATAAAAAAAAATTAGCCTCACGCTTGTAATAATAAAAAACGACCACGCTCACCGACTGCCAATCAATCAATGCCATCATCCCTTAAAACGAAAACTTCTATTCCATTCAACTACATGAATTGAATTCTCTTTTCATCTACGCAGTTGTATTATTGGGAAGGTGCGCTGACACTTGATTATATTCCTGTTTTAATCTTAAATAGTCAACCCATCGAAATTGTAAACGTTGTTAAATATCTGGAAATTTACTTTAACAGCACCCTCACTTGGTTTAACCATATTAATCTTGCTTGTGGATATGTTTCTGCTATGTTAAGAAATCTTTGGCAAAGTCATCGTTGCACTCCCTTAAATATTCGCATACTTCTCGCTAAGACATACCTGATGCCACTTTTACTATATGCGTGTGAACTATTTTCGAGTTGCGATACTATAAGCAAAATCAAACTAAATGTGACTTTCAATAATATTATTCATTATGTATATGGTTTGAGAAGATATGATCATGTTTCTTCGTATGCTAATAAACTTAATGGCATGTGTCTTGATGACTACTTGAAGATAAGGGTTTTAATCCTAATGCATAAAATTATATACACTCGTAAACCCGAGCATTTATATGAACGATTGAACTTTTTAACCCTTAATAGAGGCAAAAGACTACTTTGTTTTAGTTACAGCTTTCTCACATCTCAATTCCAATTCTATATTTATGCAATACGACTCTGGAACGAGATTCCCCATAGCTCTCGAATCATTAGTAACGTACATCATTTCAAAAGAAATATAGTTTGTCAGTTTTAAAGCTAGTGTTATCTAATTTTTAATATATATTTTTATTTTAATAATTATGTTCTTATTCGTTTTGTTATTTGTTATTTTTTTTTTTTTTTTGCTAAACTTTTGATTTAAATTTTTGTTTGCTCTTGTACTGACTTCCATACTGCAATATGATACTTAAAGTCTTGTGTGTGGGACTTCGAAAACAAATAAATAAAAGTTATTAACATTAATAAACTCATTAATGAACATTTTTACAGGTTGCATACATACATGTTATTTCCCAATATTCCTTTGCTTTATAACACTTTTTTACCAGCCTTATCATATAAATAAATTAATAAATATTTAAATATTTTTCAATAATTTTGTAATGTTTACAAAATTCTTACCCTAATTTGTTCACGTAAAAAACGTTTAACTCCTTTTTGCGCTAGAAACACATAATCAAAACAAAATTCGCAACTCAAACTTTTGCGTCTTGTCGCGTCTGTGTATAGTTTGTGATGGAAACAACATGCATGAATCTTGTTTTATTTTGATTCTTGCTGCGAACCACGATAAAACACACTCTTATTCTAATTTTGAAAACAATTTATCGTTTGTTTACCTCTACTATTTGTCAAAATATGTAAACAAAGACAAAGATCAAAACAAACAAACATAAAAAATTAAAAATATAGTAAATGATTCTGACGCAGAATGTCTGCCAAATTAAAAATTTTTTAAATGAGTCTTAATCATAAAAAAACTCGAAGAAAGCTTTTATTACAACAAATTGTTAAGGATGTGTCTTGCTTAAGTTTTAAAAGAAAATAATTAAGCAATAAAGAGTTTACTTTATTGCTTAATTATTTTCTTTCTTGTTTACTAACTGCGTGGCTTGCTAAGAAAACTTATGCACAACAACAAAATTTCTAGTTACAAACTGCGTAGAAATTTTATAAACGAAAACAACAACAATTTGTGTTTACAATCTGCGTAGTTTTCTAAGAAAACTTATCTACACAAGACAACAACAAATATCTTAAAATAAATTCCAAGGACAAACTTTATCAGTATAAAAAAGAAAAACAATAATACACACAAACATACAGGGGCCTATACATTGAATAAACAACATTCAACAAGAAAACGTGACACAAAGGGAGTAGAAGATTCTTAAATTTTTTAGACTTTTAATGGGCAAATATAATAGGACAGCGTCTGAGTGGATAGTCAGTTAGTGTAAAATTAACCTCGTGAAGTAAAGACGTGCATTTTAAGTAAATTGTTTTGTAGTGTCAACTTTGTTTGTAGTTAAAGTAAATAAATTTGTAATTAATTTAAAAACTCTAAAATCTGGTGTTATTTTTTTTGCAATAAAGAGCTCACAAAAAAACGTTTATAAAAGGTAGGTTAAGGAATCTTGCCTAGAGTTTCTTAAAAAATTATAATTGAAGCGCTGACAACTGCGCCTTTGAAATAAATTAACACCAGAATTTACTTTTCTAATTTACACTTTTACGTGTAATTTTTTCTTTTAACACAAAAACATTTAACACTATCCTAAGCTAGCACGCAATCAAGACTGACTAATCCATCCAATTCCCATTACCATTTAGCTTCGTATGATCACGTTGCACTGACATGCGTTTGCACCCGGACGCTGATGCAGCCAAATTATTGTTATTTTGCTAATCCGATCATACATGCATGTAAAGCTTAAAATAACGAAAGTGCTTACGCTGCAAGAAGAAGTTCGCTGACCGGCTGACCCAATAAAAGTGCCTATGCTGCGAGATTAAGTTCGTTGACAGAATGTTCACCGTTGTTAACTCCTCTCTCTTTAAAAATCTGCGTCCCGCAGATCACGCTTACTGGTTGCATGGCAGGCGTTAGCAGTTGCTGGGTCTTGACTGTGGGCAGGTCCAGTTTCCTTGTTTTTTTTTTTTTATTTCAGACTTTAAGTTTAATTACAAAAACAGTAAAGACAAAAAATGCGTTACATTATAAGATTAAGTCTAAAAATAGAAATCATAACGAAGCAGAAGCAATCAACTTTAAAGGTCATGTGTTCAAGAACACAATTATATCACGTTTAATTCTAGGAACACTGGTACAGAAATCGATGAAGTTATAAAGATCATTAAAATCAGAACACATTCTGCGGAACGAATCATAATTAATAAAATGTTGACGATAAAGTTTAAGATGTAAAAGATTATAATTTCTTGTTGGCCGTCGAGGAATGTTAAATTGCATATCCTCCAGGAGAAAGCCAGAACAAATATCACCATTTATTAGATTTATCAGAAATGTAGCACTTAGCATAGTTCTACAACTCCGCAGCGTTGGCAAACCAATCATGGCAAGTCTAGTATTATATGGAGGAGAATCATAAAGTTGTGCCTATACATGTTACGAAGGCAAAACAACAAAAATTGTTTTTGAACTGACTCAATTTTGTTGATATGAACATTATACTGCGGATCCCAGACAACAGACCCATATTCCAAAATTGGTCTTACCAAGGACGTATACAGCCGTATAGTGATATGTGGGTCGCTGAATTCCTTGGCCCATCGTTTTATAAAGGCAAGTAATACACGGGCTTTATCAGTTGCCATATTTATGTGTTGAGAAAAGCCCAACTTCGAGTCCAGTAGAACACCTAAATCCAAAATATTGTCAACTCGTTCTAACGCACGACCATTTAAGTATGACGGATTATAATCAACCATTTTCCTAGAATAATGCATGTGTTTGTTTTTTTTTTTAATTTAACTTCATTAGATTTACATCGCACCATTCAAAGAAACAATCAAGATCAAGTTGTAGATGATGAATATTGTCATTGTTGTTACATTTCAGAAAAATCTTTACATCATCAGAATATTTGAGAATTTAGTAGACGATTGTAGATAAAGAGCAAAAATAAAATTGGGCCAAGATGGCTGCCTTGAGGAACACCTGATAATACAGTTATTTGTTTAGACAATGTTGAAGTTAATGCATATGCGTTGGTGTCTACCAGTTAAATAAGATTTAATCCAGCTTACACAAATATTTGTGAAACCCATTAAGCTGAGCTTCTTGAGTAATAAAAAGTGATTAACTTTATCAAAAGCCTTGCTAAAATCAGTATATATAACATCTGTATGTTGACTACTTATAAATCCATGGTTCACCAAGCAAGTAAGTTGGAGCAGGTTCGTCATTGCTGAGTAACCCTTGAGGAAGCCATGTTGATAAGCTGAAAGTATTGATGAAACTTGATGACATAACGAAGCAGTGACACAATTTTCAAAATTTTCAGGTTTGCTATACCCCTGTAGTTTGAAATGTTTGATCTGGTTCCTAATTTAAATAATGGAATGATATAAGACTCTTTCCATAGCCGGGGAAAGTAACCATATTTCAACAATGTATTAAACATAATTGTTAAAGGAAATGCTAAAGCATGAGCGCAATTTAGAAGTATACAGTTTGGAACACTATCAGGTCCGGAACAGAATGATAATTTAGAATATTTTATATTATTTAAAATATCAGCAGTAAAAATCTAGGGGAAAGATATTGCTTGAGATTGCGTTATAGGAAAAATATAACTAAGTTTTTACGAGAATTTTGATCTAGATATTTCGTAATAGTTGGGTAGCCACATATTTTTCTTTTGGAGTTAACAAAGTTATAGAAGGATTTTGGGTCCATTAGAAAATTGCGTCTCAAATTCATGAAGTATTTTCTATATAATTCAATGTTGGTTAAATTATATTGGGCCCGTACATTACTGTCTCCAGCAGCCGAACCCGTAATCTTGTACTTTTTGTAGCGTTTGCTTTTCAAATTCTTTAGTCTTGACAATTATTTAGAATTTCAAGTGCTTTTTTACAGAGATCTTTGGTACACAATCATCAATGTATTCATATAGAGTTTTGTAAAATAAATCTACCATTGCATCTATAGAATTAGAGGACCCATCGGATATTGATAACAATTGCAACCAATTCGTACTATACAGGAACTGGTTTAACGCAGCATACTCTGTACGTCTAAGAAATATGTATTATTAGTGTCTTTGTTTATGTTACGACCATTATAGGACGATATGGAGAAGCTTAGTTCGATTGTTGGATGGTTTGAGTCCTTAGGTATAGACATAGGATCAGCTCTGTGTAAGGTGAAGTCGGACAGTTCGCTCACAAAATCAAATCAAGAATCTTATTATTAGTATTCCTGATTCCATTAAGTTGATAAAAACCTAAATCAGATAAGCAGTTAATAACATCAGTGTTCCAATCAATCGCTTTAGTTGGGATATAGTAGAGGGATTCAGTTGAGTATGTCCACATGATTGAAGGAAGATTAAAATCGCCAAAAATTTGAAAAAATTATTGATATTACATTTTGACGTAACTCCCTCAATAGATTTAATATGTTCATTATAAATCAATTGTTATGATCATGGAGGTATATAAGAACACGTTACAAATAGTCGTATATGTCAAATTTTCAAGACGACAGCAATTAATTCAATATTATGATGATTCTCAATTATCACTTCTTTAGATGGAAATTTTGAAGAGATTGCTATGAGAACACCACCACCAATAGTATCAGTACTACGAGTCTGTAAATTTGATATCTATTACAAAATATTTCTGCATTAAAAACATTATTGTTCAACCAGGTTTCTGTAAAGACAATAACCCCAAGACAAAAACCCAAAACTTTGAATGTACAATTTAGATAATTTAGTTTTTATTTCAAGAACGTTTTGATATATAAATGTAATTTGTTCATTAGTTATTATTGAAGATGATGATTCAGCTTGACTAGTAGTGAATATACTGTCTGAGCCATTTGGTTGCTAGACATTTATACCAATGTTTTTCTTTTTTTACTCAGTTTATTTTGATAAACTGGACATACACGATTATTAGTGACATGACTTTCATCTAGTCCTAAATTAAGTCTATTATTTTTTCTATTATTGTTATCAAAATTTGCATATCAACTTGCGTTGGTACTTTTATTACATAATTATCACTAATTTTATGTTGAATCGCTTCCTTAATTTTTTCTCCTTCCTTAATACTTTCACTTTGTATAACTAGCTTACCATTACTTCTATTTTCAACACTCATTTTAAAATTTGCTGGATCCACCTTAACATTTAATTCCACTCTGGAGTTACGTCAAAATGTAATATGAATAATTTTTTCAAATTTTTGGCGATTTTAATCTTCCTTCAATCATGTGGACATATTCAACAGAATCCCTCTACTATATCCCAACTAAAGCGATTGATTGGAACAATGATGTTATTAACTGCTTATCTGATTTAGGTTTTTATCAACTTAATGGAATCAGGAATACTAATAATAAGATTCTTGATTTGATATTTGTGAGTGAACAGGCAGACGTCACCTTAACTAATAAGGTAGGACCTGTCGCACTTACAGACCGGCTCTTGTTAATCGTACTAGTCACCCTGAAATATTTCATAATTTGTTCTATAATTTATATATATATATATATATATATATATATATATATGTATAATTTATATATATATATATATATATATATATGTATATATATTCTGACCTGAAATCACCAACCTCTTTTTGTGCAATTCTAATCTTATACCTGAAGAAATGTTGTAAATATAGGTTCTGTAGAGGCTGCAAGCAATATATATATATATATATATATATATATGTATATGATTAATTTTTTTGTTTTTTGTTTTTTCCTAGAGCATGTGAAAGGAAGCAAAGCAATTTTAATTAAAATTTTTATGTTTTTAATATGGGATTTGAGGATCCTTTTACCACTCATCGTTCGTACTGTTATTTTATTCTCTTTTTCCACTATTTCTTTTCTGTAAACTGGTTTATTTTTAGCCTTTATGTTTTTCACCTTTACAAATATTGTATAACCTCTTTTGTATTTGTTAGGTGACGTACGTTTTCTATTCATTCGGTCGTTTCTTCCTTTAGAATTTCTTTTGATCAGCTTTCTAAGGTCTTTGTTAATTTTCGAACGCGCATTGATCAGTTTATCGGTGGTTCCCATTCTATTAAAAAATATGCCGCTTGGTCTTTTACCGGTAACGGAGTGTATATTATTATTGTACCTGTTCACAGCAACATACATTAATTCTTGTATGCTCAGCTCAGGAGATTCTCTATCCACAAGCACATGTAAATTTCAATCAATGTAAAGTGTAAACGCTCTACCTGTCTACTAACCTCACTGCGTTTTGATGGAGTTAGGTAAATCTTTACCCCTAACCTCTCGAGGAAATTTCTAATTAGAGGACTAAGAAAACTTCTTTCCTTGTCGATTACCAGCATTTTTGGTGCTGTAAAATAATGCAAAATCTCTACCAGTTTTTCTCTAATGTTTAATACGGACCTATCGTTAATGTGAAATAATTTTGCGAATTTGGAGAACTTGTCCAGCACGGACATGAATTTTGGATCCTGAATTTCGATTATGTCCATGTACAGGATTTTAGGAGTGGGTGTACTCTGAAGGTGGGGCCTAAAAGGATTCCCGTCATATTTATTCTTGTTGCATATTTCACCACTCTCAACAAATTTTTTAATCAAGGCGTACTTGCGAGGTAAGTAATATTTGTCCAATATTTGTGTCTTATTCTCTTTTACATTTCTATGCGCCCTACGATGTTCGGTTTGAATTACTTCAAATATAAGATTTTCTGACCTGAAATCACCAACCTCTTTTTGTGCAATTCTAATCTTATACCTGAAGAAATGTTGTAAATATAGGTTCTGTAGAGGCTGCAAGCAATTTTCAGGGGCTTTAATACCATTTATTAGGTTCGGATTCAATAATTTTCTAAGGATGTCTGAAAGTTTTCCCTCGTCCCATTCAGGAGATGAAACATAATGTCGCTGAAATTTACATGAGGTGTCCCAGCAGCGTCGGCAGTACCTATTATCTTCTGCCTTACGCTGTGGACAATTGTCCTATAGATAGGCTTATAATTCACTACTTCAAAATCTTTTGAAATTACCTCGACCGAATGTATCCATGATAGATAGTGTGCGGGATAACCATCGAATGTCCTTAGTTCTTTTACACTGTTATAATTGGATAATTTAAATCCCGGAAAATAAAACAATCCACACACGTCAACTGCCGGTTAATAATTGTCTTTATTGATTTAAAAATTATTAAATATAGTTATTTCTTACAATCATAAAACTTAACAATAAGCGAATACGAAGGTGAGAGAATACACAATTACTTGATTGTTATTGAACTACCTGAGTCATTGTACATAAATTGTTGTGTATTTTCACTACACCCCCCTTTTTAAAGAGAAAGATCTTATAGAGATCGTTGGCCAAATGATGTCGATAAGAACTTTCTGTATACATATATATTTTTAATATGTTTGCACTATTATATTTTTAATATTTGTTTTTTTTTTTTTCTTGTTTTAACTAATGTGTTTTATAATGAAATTTTTTTTTTTATTATATTATTATTATCATGCAAGTAACTTATATTAAAATGACTTAAATTAATACTTATTATTATATAGTTTATTTAAAAAAAAAAATATTATATAATTGTTATTTAGTTGTTGATAATTTTAATATTTTCTTTATTGATTTTTTGCTTGCTCCCGTTTATCTTTATAAATACATTGTTTTTGTCGTCAACCTCAATTACTTCAAACGGTCCTTTGTAAATTGATTCTAGTTTGTGTGCTGTGTGATTTTTAATCAAGACTTTTTGGCCTATTGTAATGTCAGTATTGTTGCTGTTTTTATCATGTATAGATTTTTGTTTTTGTTTTGTTTTGTTAATTAGGTGTTGTGCTCTAGTCAAAGCTGTTTGTATCCGGAATTTTACTTCTTTTGAGTAATTATCGAAATCGTATATGGTATCTATATTATCGAACGGTATTACTGGACTATGATTTGGAATGCTCGGAAAAATTAATCCAAAAGGGCAGTATCGGTGTACTGTTGAAGGCGTTGTGTTAAAAGAATATGCAAAATACTTTACCCATTCGTCCCAATCATTTCTGGATGCGTGAATGTATGATCGTATGTATTCATTAAATGTGCGATGCGATCTTTCAACTGTTCCAACTGTTTGATGGTGATAAGTTGCCGAAGTTGTTCTTTCAATTTTTAAAAGTGTTGTAAGTTCTGAAAGAATTTGATTATTGTATTCAGTGCCCATGTCACTGAGTATTTTGTTCATGGGGCCATAAATTAATATGAAATGATCCATTAAAGCTTTAGCTATTGATTTGGCGTTTTTGTTAGGTATAGGTATTGCTACTAGATACTTTGTTAAGTCACATATTATAGTTACAATATATTGATTTCCATTTTCCGTTACAGGAAGAGGTCCTATGGTATCTATGATGACAGTTTGAAATGCTCTATGAGGTGTTTGGGTGATAATCATATCTGGTTTTGTGTGTCTTGTAGTTTTATTAGTTTGACACTGAATACATTGCTTTACGTATTGACTCACATCTTTTGTGATATTTTTCCAATAGTACAATGTACGCAGCTTCCTAAGTAGCCTGGTTGTTCCAGGATGCCCACCGAAAAGGGGGTCATCATGAAATTGTTTCAATAAATATTGTTGTTCATTTTTGTCTGTGATTATGTGTATTTTTGGTGTCAATGCTATTTGTAATTTTTCTAAGTGTTGATTGGCTTTTTCTTTAAACGTTTTAATTGGTACAAGGGAGAAAAAATTATTATTTAAATTCATCTGTATTTTATTTATATTTCTACTTATTGCTTCTTTTTCAAGAATTGGAAAAAATTGATCTAAATCGATATTTCCATATAGCAACAGTGTTCTGAAAATTTATTTTCGGTGCTAGCACTTGCTTACCTCGTTTAAAATAGAATGTGGGAAAGCTCTTGTCTATATTTATTTTAAGCTTGACCCACTTTTTTACGCAATCGAAGCCAATAGTTTCGAAAACTTTAGGCTTTTTCTGAAGTACTTCAGTTTCTTTTCCAATTTTCCTGTTAGTTTTGTTTCTACATTGTGCACGTGTAGTTACTAACATGCAATTATTTATTGAAGGAATTGAGATAATATCTTTGAAGTCAATTCGAGACAGCGCATCCGCTCCTGAATTGTCCTTTCCTTTAATATATTCTATAACAAAATCATATTCTTCTAATTCCAGACGAATTCTGGTTAACCTGCTGGATGAGTTTTTCAAAGAATATAAATATGTCAATGGCTTATGATCAGTACGTACTACAAACTTTAGCCCATATACATAGGGTCGAAAGTGATTAATTGCCCATTGAATAGCTATTAATTCTTGTTCTATTGGGGCCTTATTTGATTCACCCTTTGTGAATGTACGTGATGCATATGCTATTGGTAATTGCATGCCATTTTTTTCTGTGATAGTATTGCACCGCAAGCTATTTTACTTGCGTCGGTTGTTATGTAAAAAGTTTGGTCGAAATTTGGGTATTGAAGGATTTGTGGAGACAATAATGCTGTTTTAAGGTGCTGGAAGGCTTGTTCACAGTCAGCAGACCATATGAAAGGTTCTTTTTTTCTAGTTAGTTTACTTAAATGAACAGAATAGTATGCGAATCGTGGTATAAAGCGCCTATAATAGTTACAGAACGCTACGAATCGACGAACCTCATCGCCATTTGTAGGTCTGGGGTAGTTTTTGATTGAATCATATTTGCTACTGTCTGGCAAAATACCTTTGTCAGTGCATTTATGACCCAAATATGTAACTTCATGTCTAAAAAAGGTGCATTTATCTGGATGCAATTTTAAATTACAATCTCTACATCTTTGAAAAACGGTTTCTAAATTCTTGAGCATATGTTTTATTGAGCACCCTGTAACAATAACGTCATCCATATATATAAAAGTGTTTGAGTGTGTCAAACCAGTAAACGCCAAATTCATCATTCTTTGGAATGAATTTGGTGCTACTTTCAAACCATATGGTAAACGTGTAAAGCGAAATGAACCTTTTTCTGTCGAAAAAGACGTGATGTCTCTTGACTTTTCATGTAGACCGATTTGATGAAAGCCAGAGGTTAAGTCCAAACAGCAGAAAAATTTTGCCCTCCATAATTGGTCTAATATATCCTCGATTCTGGGCAACGGAAACTTGTCGGCTATTAGTTTTTTATTTATCTGTCGATAGTCGACTACTAAACGCCTTCGTTTTTCAGGGTTATTATGCAATGATTTCTTCGGTACTAGCATAATAGGGCTGTTATAATTGGACGTTGAGGGTTCGACTATTCCGTCTTGTTGTAGCTTTTCAACTTGCCTAGTCATTTCCTGCTTTTGTGAGTGTGGGGTGCGATAATTTTTGATATAAACTGGATTTTCATCGGAAACTCTCAATTTTTGACTATAAAAGTTGTTTGTACTTATTTTATCACTTTCTAAAGCGAAAATATCAATATATTTAGAGCACAATTGGGTTAATTCAGATTTAGCAATTTCCGGAAAATGTTTAATTAACTTTTCCAGTATTGTGTCGTTTCTTATTTTGTCAAGATTAGATGTTTTAAGAATTTCATAATCAGCCAGTTTTTCATAGTTTAGTGAAACTTTATTTAAAAAGATATTCTCGGAATGAGTGTTTATAATTTTTATGTATGGAAAATTTTTGGATACTATACCGCCAGCCACATACACTCCATCTTTTATTGTTTGACTTGGGACTACTAAATCAGATTTTTCATTGTTAATTGTTATGGATCTAAAGACTTCAGCTCGAGCTGGAAGTGTCAGTACACCATTTCCCGGACTTTCAAGTAGTGGTATGTTTATTGGATAATTTAAATTGTATGGTCTTAACGACAGAAAATTTGAGGTTGTATCTTGTCCATATTGGATAGTAGCATTATATGTCTTTAAGAAATCTATGCCTAATATACCTTGGAATGGTATTGGGAATGTATCTGCAATCAGAAGTAGAAGGCTCCGTACTAGCTTCTATGAATTTTGAAACGACTTCATTCAGAGATGTGAAATTCCCTGTTTTGATGATGAGTTTAACTTCATCACTTGAAGCGTTTCGAGAAATGGCTTTGGCTGTATTTTGTTTTATTAATTTCCCAACAATGTTTTGGGGGTAGCCTTCTCGTATATAGGCTCCACCTAGTTTTTTTGTAATTTCCTGTATCTCTTCTGCATAAGTAGTAGCTGAATTGAATTCTGTTTTATGTTCATAAGTTTCGAACAAAGTAGCTCAGATGATTCTCCTTGTACTGACGATTGTAATTTCGATTTAATAGCTTGAATAGTATTTTCATCAGTAATCAAGTTCCTCGCATGTCCCTTCAATTTAGTTTTTATTACTTCTATTGCAACCGCCTCATGTGTTTCTTTAATTCTGTCGATTAGTGTTAATGCATCTACAAAACTTTGTAATTCAATTACATTACCATCGAATACGGGGACAATTTTTGTTGTCTTGTCTATGACATCGTCTTCCGTTCGTGGCATTATGGTTCTTTCTATTTCTTGGTCTGTGTCTGATTTTAAATCTTCACTATCTGCTTCGTCTGACTCAACAATTGTATTATCGACCTCACAAGATAAACTGAGCGGAACTTTAATTTTAATGTTATGCCTATGAAAAACTTTTAGCAGCTTATCCCTTAATCTATGAAATATCTCATTTGCTTCTTCTTTGTGAGTTATAGAATACCTATCATATTGTGCGTATAGTATTGCTCTGATATCATTAAAATGTTTTATTAAGATTTTAATATGTTTTTCTAGTGTTTCAAATCTTATTGCTCTCTTTTGAGTCACACAATTATAAGATTTATTAAATTAAATTTTTAACGATTCTACACTAGATATTATTATTTCCCATTGCATTATTTAAATGAAGTTAGCTTAGCTTGTCTTAGCTTAAGACAATAAACTTACATTCTAATAGCTAGTTCACACATGAACTTTTATTGAGTCAATATTCTGTTTATTGCCTCAATTTATTTTACTGTTCACACATACAAAAATTGAGTTATCTCAATAAGCATTTGACAGCTGAAAAACAACATTGTTTTTATATTAGCTGTGAAAAGTTGTGTATTTTTGGTGAAAATTGTTGTTTGAAACTTGAAAATAAATATAAAAAAGTGCAAAAATGGAATCAAATGCTATGTTAAGGAAGTTGCAGTTAGTGCTATCAACTTTGGACTCAAAAGTGGCTTTCTTTAAAAAGCGAAAGCAAAAGAATCTCCTGATTCTGCAAAGCTTAAGAAAACAACAGCTACTGCTTTTTCTTGCAATACAAGAAAACTCAAATCGAAGATTGTTATGGAAGTTGGTAAGTGAGCAAGCAACAGTTTTTCTAAAATCAATTACATTTTCCGTTTACAGAATCGGCACTCTACATTCTGGGAAGTGAATTGCAATTGCAACGGTGACCACTTTTTCAAGATGCATTTTCGCATGACCCGAGCCAGTTTCAACGTGCTGTGTGGCATGTTAAAAAACTTAAACAAAATGGACACAAAGTGGCGAAGTGCAATAACTCTTGAAAAGCGCGTTGCCATTGCTTTATTTACGCTCAGTTCATCTGGCGAATACCGAGTGGTTTCTGAGCTGTTTGGCGTTGGCAAATCAACAGTCTGCAAAATTTTGTTGGAATTTTGTGAGGAAGTATGGGAAGCAATGTCCACACAATTCATTAAAAAATTGCCCCCCACGCAAGAAACTGTAAAGGAATGTGTTGAAGGTTTCCGAAATCTTGGTTTTCCACAATGTCTAGGGGCTGTCGGTAAGTTTGAATTTTTTCAAAGCATGCACATAAGAATGTTGCTTAGTCAAAGTACATTGCATTCATAAAGAGAATTCGCAAAAGCTATTATAAATGGCAAAACCTATATTTTCAGATGGTTGTCATATCGAAATAAAACCGAATGAACACGATGCCACTGACTACTACAATTATAAGGGGTGGTATTCTATGGTACTTCTGGCTCTTGTGGATTACAGGTAAGAAATACTTATTCACATATGTATAGTGTGTTTGAATGCAATACTTCCATATTAACGTAGATACCGGTTTTTGTATATAAACATTGGTGCACCCGGACGCTGCAATGACTCCCAAATTTTCAATTCATCTCGCTTAAAAAGCATACTGCATGACAGCGAAATACTAAAAGGCAATATGAAGGAAATAAGTGGTATTCAAATGCCAGTTTGCATTTTGGGAGATTCCGCGTTCAAATTTTCAACGACTCTGATGAAACCGTATCCATTTTCCATTGCCTTGTCTAATGAACAAAAGTTATTTAACTACCGGCTATCAAAATGTAGAAGAGTGGTGGAGAACGCTTTTGGTCATTTAAAAGCACGTTTCCGTCGTATTGGCAAGGGGATTGATAACAGAGTAGGGAACGCTCCACAAATTATTCGAGCTTGCTGCGTTTTACATAACTTCCTCAATGAAAGAAATGATAGCATAAAAGAAGTGTGGATGGAAAATCTACAAGATTCGGAGAGTAGCCGAGAAAGTCCATCATATAACGTTACGAGTGGTGATAACGCAGCAGCCCCTGAAACCATTAGACAAGCCCTATGTTCATATTTTAGTAAGTAGTAACAACATATTTTTATAACACATTTTATTTAAAAAATTATAATTTATTTTTATCTTATTTTTTTATTTCAATTTTTCTTTTCAAAATAATTTGCTATCTTTTCCAAAGCTTCTGCTTTTTTTCTTTCAATTGCGACCAATTCTTTGTCTGTCTCCTGGCTTCTTTTTAAATAATTGGATATTTCACTAGAAACCTCATCAAACTTTTCTAATATTGTTTGTTTGAAATCATTTTTTTTTCTTTTTTTTGGAGGTTCGCTTGCTGATGTGGAGCTCGGTGATGGAGAACACAGCAATAGAGGCGATGATGGGGCAGATAATGGCACAGCTGGCGGTGTGCTTGGTGACGAATTTGACTCTG
Organism: Trichopoda pennipes; assembly: GCA_030448955.1. Lineage (NCBI taxonomy): Eukaryota > Metazoa > Arthropoda > Insecta > Diptera > Tachinidae > Trichopoda > Trichopoda pennipes. The sequence goes on along the minus strand of JASKUP010000004.1, from coordinate 2,766,312 downwards.
TATAAGTAAAGTAAAAGATACCAATTAATGAGACATAATAATAACAATTAAAACAAATTAATAAAGTTAATACAAAAAAAATTAATCCCTATGAAAAATCTTTTAATTTTTAACTTACCGTCAACACTCTTAAGGACCAATTCTGCAAAGGAGTTGGCCTTGAACCCTCCAATTATTTGGTGGACAGTTTTAAAGTGTGACCATGTGGAGGGTGACCCACCAGATACTCCCACTGCTGCCTTTTCCTTCCTGTAAACATTAAATTTTTAAGTAAATTTCTATAAAGCTCTTTAAAAACACAAGTACCTGTATCGCTGTGTAAAGTTTTGTAACTTCACCTGCACGTCTCGCGGGCTGCACGAGTATCCCTGTTGTTTCAGCTCGTCCGCCATCTCCGCATATATGTGGCCATTTTTGCGATGGCCACGCAGCTCTTCAACCCTGCTAGGCCACATATTTAATAACAGTGCCTCGCTGGCCTCACTCCACCCCATACGGCTCTTCTTTTGTTTAATAACTAATAAAAAAACAAATAAGTAAATTTTTAAAGTTAAAAAATATTTTAGGTGTGCCAAAATAGTAATTCAATTTGTATATGGATATTTTTTAAGCATATTTACAATTTTTCCTTTACCTTTTTTCGTTTCCTCTGCCATAGTTTCTTCTTTTATTTGGTTATTGCCTTTAATCTGAAAAATAATTAATTTTTATTAAAACAATTCTAATAAATTAAAAAACATACCTTTTTTCTTATGGGGGTGGTTTTTATTTTTTTATGTTTTGTTTTGTTTACATACATATGTCATTGCAGATAATTGTAGATAATTTCGGCTCACTGAACATACTTCTGAACAGTGTTGTATTTTCATTTTTACGCAATATTATAACAATTTCGTACTTATTGCGCAATAACTTAATTGAGATTTTGTATGGAATATTGAGCTCAATAATGGCATTTATTGCGATAATCTCAATAAAGGCTTATGTGTGAACTAGGTATAATCTTACTTCTATACGGACTTGTTTATGTTTCATCCATTGAGCCAGTTCACATTGGATTAGTTGTGCTGGCAGTTTGTTGGCATTTTCGGTGAGGGGGGTAGTTTTTGGTTGAAACAATTTTTCTAGCAGCTTCAAAGCCGCACAACGAAAACAAAACTAATACACATGCATTTATGAAAACACAGGTCTTGTGTGTTTTTTTTTGCAGAGCGATTTTTAGTCTTCAGTTGGCTATTGCCTTGTCATTTAAGTATGAATGCAAAAGTAGAAGGTGGTTGGTCGCGGCAACTAACATTAAAGTTGATAAATCTGTATAGACAACAAGTGGCGTTGTTTATGCTATTTGTTTTTATCATTTTTACCTGTAACCTGAACAAATCACAATTGAATTCAAGTTTTTGTTATAATATTTTTATATTTTACAGAAAATTAAATATGTGTTAATCTTTTAAACGGTATTTTTAATTAAATTTTAACGATATATTTTTTCAATATTTTGCTTTCCTATGGAAAGCTTCTTCAGGAAAAATTAATTTTTAATAACAAAAATTATTAACAAATTGAAAAAAATTTTTTTATTTAATTAAAATAAAAAAAGTCAAATAAGAATAAAAATAATTTTACAGAAAATAAAATTAGAAACAAACTTTTCATCATCACTTACAGCCATATTTATTTTGTAATGCGTATACTGTGGTGTATACCGAACGAAAAACAAACATGAAATGAATAAAAAACACTAATACACACAAAGATGTGTATACGTATAGAATTTTGTGCTAAAATAATTAGTATAGTGTGTTTTGCAGAGAACTAAAGTTGTGCAAAACAAATATTAATCCAATGTGAACTGGCCCATTGATCGATTATTTTCATCTCTTGGTTTGTTGTACGTTGCTGTCTACACGTTGCTATTTGCGTTGATTCCATAGCTGGATAAGTTGTATGTCGTTGCTATCATGTTGCCATTTGTGTTGCTGAAATTATTGTTGTAGTTGTTTATGTTGTGGTTCATTCATTTCTTTATAGATGTTGTGTTAAAGCCTTTTTTTTTATATTTGTTGAAGCTCCTTATGGTTAAATCAGATCGTCACTGTTGGTGCATCTACCCGTTGTATTTTTCTTCTTAAAAGGTTCTTGAAAGCTGAATATAATGCCATCATTAATATAAAAGCTCCAATTAAGTACAAAATTTCCCATGGCACGTTTTTAATATCATGATTTTCATTGTTCTTTTCATTTTTAACTGGATAGTCTATGTATTTTGTCACTTCGGTGTTCTTATGTTCCACCTCTTTTCCCACTTCGTAACCAGAAAATGCGATCATAATTATACTTTTGATTTTTTTTTCACCAACCCATGGTGTTTAATTTGACTGATCGTTTTTGTGATTTAAAATTATTATTACTATTTTTGATATCACTTTTCTCTTAGATATTTTCCACTGTATAGTTTTATATTTAATTTTTGATTCCTAATTTTTTTTAAAAAAAGTTTTTTTAATTGTTTTATAGACGATTGAAGTTTTATTTAATACATTTTTTTTGTACTTTGTTGTTTCACTTATGCAACTCATTTCTACACAATTTTCACCTGTGTCACGGTCGCCATGTTATAATTGGATAATTTAAATCCCGGAAAATAAAACAATCCACACACGTCAACTGCCAGTTAATAATTGTCTTTATTGATTTAAAAATTATTAAATATAGTTATTTCTTACAATCATAAAACTTAACAATAAGCGAATACGAAGGTGAGAGAGAATACACAATTACTTGAATGTTATTGAACTACCTGAGTCATTGTACATAAATTGTGTCATTTATTGTTCGAATGAACTTTAGAACGATCATTGATAATTCAAATTCAAGTTTCAATTTTAAATGCAAGTGTCAATGGCTTTTTACAGTTATGATTCACCTGTTGTGTATTTTCACTACAACACTATCTGAAAGTTTGCTGATCGTCTTAAGGTCCTCCTCATTACGAGGTGCTTGTAGCGTTGAAACAGCTTCTTCAGACTGGGTGTTTGCCGACCTATCTTACAAATCTCGTCGATTCCTAACTTCCGTCTCGTCAGAACCCTGTTCTATCCTTACCAACCTAAGATCTATCATTTTAATTTCCTCTAGCAGCCGGTTAGCAGCCCCCGTGAGGTTCGAAATTGTGTTACGCATTTCGTCCATTATTACTTTAAAAAAAAGGGTAAAAGGATTTACTCACCTGGTTTCATAATTTCTTACACCTTTATTTCACGTCACTTCTCTTTGCTTCACTTCACTTTTGCTACACTTTTAGTTGGAATTTCCTTTTTTTCCCTTTTGTAATCTTTTTTAATTTTATTCGTTATTTCTATATTATTATATTTTTATATATATATTTCTCTATTTTAATTTGAAGATTTTTCCTTATTTTCAGCGAGCCTTGGTTCATGCACGACACACTCCAAGTAAAAGTCCTTTTTTCATCTATTATGCTTTTGGAGGGTCCCGTAGGAATCGAAAAAACTTTGAATTATTTTTAGTTTTGAACATAAACTTTTCGTTTGTGCCACTAAGGACACAACTATTTTTTCAGTGGGTCCCTGCTCGGGCGCCAGTTAAGGAATCTTACCTGGAGTTTCTTAAACAAATAATTGAGGCGCTGACAACTGCGCCTTTAAAATCAATTAACGGAATTTACTTTTCTAATTTACACTTTTACTTATAATGTTTTCTTTTAGAACAAAAACCTTAAACACTATCCTAAGCGAGCACGCAACCAAGACTGACTAATCCATCCCATTCCCATTACCACTTAGCCTCGTATAATCACGTTGCATTAATATGCCTTTGCACCCAAACGCTGATGCAACCAAATTATTTCTAATTTGCCAATCCGATCATACGTGCATTTAAAGCTTAAAATAACGAAAGTTATTTTAATCTCGCTGCTGCGAGATTAAGTATATGTAGGTTTGATTACCTACTTCTTTGTTAAAAATGAAACTTTTTATTTTATTTTAATTATTTTATTAATTTTAAGGGTTGTTTCCCTTTTAATGGATATTACAAAACTAAAACTTAAATACATCTTATTTTTTCTAAATGTTGTTCTCTGCTTTTGTCTGTACGTTATGTATATAGTTTGTCCCGTTATTCTGCTTGTATGTACCAAAATTCTGTCGTAAGTCTTTTATTGTTCTTCTCTTTTGGTTTTGTCTCTGCATTATGTACTTTAATATGTCCCGTTGCTCTGCCTGTGTGTACCAAAATTCTGTCGTTAGTCTTTTATTATTTTCCTATTTTGGTATCAGGTGTCTGTCTGGTGCGTCTGGTGTCCATTCCTACATTCGGCCCTCCTGATGATGCATTCGTCCCGAATGTGGAGCTTCAAGGCTTCATGTACTCGGCTATTGTAGTACATTTCTTAGATCCTTCGCCCTCTCCAACTCTCTGGACTTCGTAGCGCCCATGATTTAATATTCTGGCAATCTTGTAGGGTCCTAAAAACTTTGGCTTTAATTTTAAGCCCACCCCGAATTGTGTCTGCTTAATAGCTACCAAATCGTTAACATTATACACTCTTTCTGGCACGCGATTTTTATCAAACGTTCGTTTGTTTTCAAGCTGCACCCGGAGAATATTTTCTCTTGCCCTTATGCGTATAGCCTCTCGCTCTTCGTGAAGCTCACTTATGGCTGCTTCTTCTAATAATTCTCGCATCTTTGGATCATCTTTAGTTTTCATGGTAATGCCCATCAAAATTTCGAACGGGGTGCTACCAGTACTTCTTGAAGGTGAATTGTTGATCGTCTTTTGTAACCTCTCAATGTGACGGTACCAGTTCTGGGGATTGTCCAAACATAATTTTCTCAACGTGGGGACGATAATTTGATGTATTCTTTCCACCTGTCCCTTTCCTCTTGGTACCCCTGTGGCAATTTGCAAATGTTGTATATCCTCCCCTTTACAATAATCATTAAACTCCTGAGAAGTATATGCAGTGCCCCTATCCGTAATAATTCTAACGGGGTTGCCAAATATGGCAGCTTGTTGACGCAGCTTATCGACGACTTCACCTGAGCCTGTACTTTTTGTAGGGTAAAGTCATACAAATTTTGAGAAAGCGTCTACTATAACTAAGATGTGGTTATAACGCTTCTTCGTTATTTCCACAGGGCCCACGTGATCCAGATGATATGTCATTAATGGTTTATCTGCCTTATCGATCGGACGTAATAACCCTTCTCTCTTTCCCCTCTTAGCTTCGGACATAATGCACACGACGCAGTTCCTTACCAGATTTTCAGCCTTTGCACTCAGCTTTCGTACATAAAAGGATTTTTCCACTAAATCGGCCGTCTTTTTTGCTGCATAGTTTCCTTGTTTGTGAGCCATCTCGATGATCTCTCGTTCCATGTTTGATGGAATGACAACCAGCTCCTTGATGGGATCCTTGTGTACAGTACCATATTTCAAATAGAAGTCTTCATAATCTTGTGTTTCTAACATTTTTCCAACTGCTCTAATCCAATCATCGTCTCGTTGGGCCTCTTTAATTCTGTGACGTTAGCAGCCCCCGTGAGGTTCGAAATTGTGTTACGCATTTCGTCCATTATTACTTTAAAAAAAAGGGTAAAAGGATTTACTCACCTGGTTTCATAATTTCTTACACCTTTATTTCACGTCACTTCTCTTTGCTTCACTTCACTTTTGCTACACTTTTAGTTGGAATTTCCTTTTTTTCCCTTTTGTAATCTTTTTTAATTTTATTCGTTATTTCTATATTATTATATTTTTATATATATATTTCTCTATTTTAATTTGAAAATTTTTCCTTATTTTCAGCGAGCCTTGGTTCATGCACGACACACTCCAAGTAAAAGTCCTTTTTTCATCTATTATGCTTTTGGAGGGTCCCGTAGGAATCGAAAAAACTTTGAATTATTTTTATTTTTGAACATAAACTTTTCGTTTGTGCCACTAAGGACACAACTATTTTTTCAGTGGGTCCCTGCTCGGGCGCCAGTTAAGGAATCTTACCTGGAGTTTCTTAAACAAATAATTGAGGCGCTGACAACTGCGCCTTTAAAATCAATTAACGGAATTTACTTTTCTAATTTACACTTTTACTTATAATGTTTTCTTTTAGAACAAAAACCTTAAACACTATCCTAAGCGAGCACGCAACCAAGACTGACTAATCCATCCTATTCCCATTACCACTTAGCCTCGTATAATCACGTTGCATTAATATGCCTTTGCACCCAAACGCTGATGCAACCAAATTATTTCTAATTTGCCAATCCGATCATACGTGCATTTAAAGCTTAAAATAACGAAAGTTATTTTAATCTCGCTGCTGCGAGATTAAGTATATGTAGGTTTGATTACCTACTTCTTTGTTAAAAATGAAACTTTTTATTTTATTTTAATTATTTTATTAATTTTAAGGGTTGTTTCCCTTTTAATGGATATTACAAAACTAAAACTTAAATACATCTTATTTTTTCTAAATGTTGTTCTCTGCTTTTGTCTGTGCGTTATGTATATAGTTTGTCCCGTTATTCTGCTTGTATGTACCAAAATTCTGTCGTAAGTCTTTTATTGTTCTTCTCTTTTGGTTTTGTCTCTGCATTATGTACTTTAATATGTCCCGTTGCTCTGCCTGTGTGTACCAAAATTCTGTCGTTAGTCTTTTATTATTTTCCTATTTTGGTATCAGGTGTCTGTCTGGTGCGTCTGGTGTCCATTCCTACATTCGGCCCTCCTGATGATGCATTCGTCCCGAATGTGGAGCTTCAAGGCTTCATGTACTCGGCTATTGTAGTACATTTCTTAGATCCTTCGCCCTCTCCAACTCTCTGGACTTCGTAGCGCCCATGATTTAATATTCTGGCAATCTTGTAGGGTCCTAAAAACTTTGGCTTTAATTTTAAGCCCACCCCGAATTGTGTCTGCTTAATAGCTACCAAATCGTTAACATTATACACTCTTTCTGGCACGCGATTTTTATCAAACGTTCGTTTGTTTTCAAGCTGCACCCGGAGAATATTTTCTCTTGCCCTTATGCGTATAGCCTCTCGCTCTTCGTGAAGCTCACTTATGGCTGCTTCTTCTAATAATTCTCGCATCTTTGGATCATCTTTAGTTTTCATGGTAATGCCCATCAAAATTTCGAACGGGGTGCTACCAGTACTTCTTGAAGGTGAATTGTTGATCGTCTTTTGTAACCTCTCAATGTGACGGTACCAGTTCTGGGGATTGTCCAAACATAATTTTCTCAACGTGGGGACGATAATTTGATGTATTCTTTCCACCTGTCCCTTTCCTCTTGGTACCCCTGTGGCAATTTGCAAATGTTGTATATCCTCCCCTTTACAATAATCATTAAACTCCTTAGAAGTATATGCAGTGCCCCTATCCGTAATAATTCTAACGGGGTTGCCAAATATGGCAGCTTGTTGACGCAGCTTATCGACGACTTCACCTGAGCCTGTACTTTTTGTAGGGTAAAGTCATACAAATTTTGAGAAAGCGTCTACTATAACTAAGATGTGGTTATAACGCTTCTTCGTTATTTCCATAGGGCCCACGTGATTCAGATGATATGTCATTAATGGTTTATCTGCCTTATCGATCGGACGTAATAACCCTTCTCTCTTTCCCCTCTTAGCTTCAGACATAATGCACACGACGCAGTTCCTTACCAGATTTTCAGCCTTTGCACTCAGCTTTCGTACATAAAAGGATTTTTCCACTAAATCGGCCGTCTTTTTTGCTGCATAGTTTCCTTGTTTGTGAGCCATCTCGATGATCTCTCGTTCCATGTTTGATGGAATGACAACCAGCTCCTTGATGGGATCCTTGTGTACAGTACCATATTTCAAATAGAAGTCTTCATAATCTTGTGTTTCTAACATTTTTCCAACTGCTCTAATCCAATCATCGTCTCGTTGGGCCTCTTTAATTCTGTGACGTAGAGACTCCTCCATCATTAAACAAGAAATTCTACTTAATGCATCTACATGCCGCATCTTCTTGCCTGCTCTGTGTTCGATTGTATAATCGAACTCTTGTAAAAAGAGCGCCCGTCTCGACACTCTCAGTGGAACGTCTTGTTTTTTCATAGTCATCGCAAAAGCATTACAATCGGTGACGATCTTAACCTTAATTCCCATTACAAATACACGCCATCTTTTCAGGGCTTCAATTATGGCTAGTATCTCCAGTTCGTACGAGTGGCATTTCTCTTCAGCTAGTGTTGTTTTTCGACTCATATATTGGATAAGGTGTAACTGACCATCGTCCAAATCACTTTGCAGCAGCACTGCACCATAGCCGTATTTACTGGCTTCCGTGTGTATTTCCGTTTCAGCGCTGGGATTAAACAATCTTAACACCTTTGCGCCGACCAAGGCTGCCTTTAGTTGTTGGATAGCCAGAACTTCATTATCGCCTATCTTAAAAACAATATTCTTTTTCAGCAGGTCTGACAAAGGTTTTGCTATCACCGCATATTCCGGAATAAAGCGACGAAAATAAGAAGTCAGGCCCAAAAATCTCTGTACTGCTTTTCGATCATTTGGGATAGGAAACTGCTCAACTGCAATAGTCTTGTCTCTTGACGGTAGAATTGTAGAGTCCTGCAACACACATCCAAGAAACGTAATCTTCCTTATTAAAAACTGGCATTTGCTCCAATTAATTTTAAGTCCGTTTGAAGACGCGACTTGTAGAACTTCTCTTAATTTCTCAATGCCTTCTTCTTCGTTTTTGGATGGGATAACCATATCATCCATATACAATATAACAGTTCCCTCTGCTATTAAATCATGAAATATGGCACTAATGTAGCGGCAAAATACTGCCGCCGCATTCGATAGTCCGAACGGTACGTTCACTTCCCAAGTTTGATGACTTGAGAATGAACTTAGCACCCTCTTCGTCGATCAAAACGTGACATACCTTAGAATATCATTGCCCAACACAGCGGAGAATAGAATATCTCGTTCACGAGCTATATGGAATTTTATTGGCACTGATATTCCATCTAAGTCAATTACTGTCTCGAATGCCCCTATTGTTTCTATTTCTTGTTCACCTATTCCAACCATTCTTCTCTTTTCAGCATTGATGTTACCTCCCTGCATCCTCAGCAAATTGTCATATCGTATACAGCTTATGTCACTGCCGGTATCTATTATCGCCGATACTTCAGCACCTAGTACAGTTATTTCCTTGAATACTCTGTTGGGTCGACCACTGACCTGCTCTCGTGGCTCAGAACTCCTATTAGACGACAGTGTATGCATGGTGGCATTTGATTTTCTATCTTTAGGTTCGCTCTTAGTAGCCGCGCCTAATTTACACTCAAACGACTTGTGGCCAACTTCATTACACCTAAAACATTTTAATTGAGTGCTTATACAAGTATTGGACAAATGTCCTTTTTTTCCGCATCTAAAACAACGCCTTTCTTCTTTAGGTTCCACCACGCTTTTGTTGAAAACTTTCAGATAGGCTCCTCTTGGATGTGATGACTCTGTGGAACGCACCTTTTCGTATATTGCGATTTTCTCTTTTAACTCATCTAAAGTTTTCGCCTCATATAAAACAGCTTTATGCAATCTAAAATCACCAATTTCATCTATGAATATTCGATCAAACTTTCATCGTCTAATTTGATAGGACTTCCAATCTCCTTCAGGCTATAGAGATACTCGCGCAGCGTTTCACTTGTCTTCTTTTTACGATCTCTTAACATCTTATGTACCTGCAACGATGACAATTTTCTGTTAAACTCCCTCAGCAACGCTTGTTTCAAGGAACTCCAACTTCTTGATCCAGGTTCGCTTCTAGCAAAACTTTTAGCAGCGCCCTTCAGCAATTGTTTGGCCTAGATGAATCACTGAAGATCGTTCCATTGTACAGCACACGCGCAATCTTCAAACTCCTCTATCCACTGCACAACCTCTGGGAGACCATCTCCCGTAAATGATGAAACGGAATCTTGAACATCTTTCAAAGTAAAAACACTATGGGGTAATGTCGCAGCATCATCGGCACCCTCAGAAGAACACTCGTCACGTTCGGAATTATTGTCCACTGTAACCTCCAACCCAAAATGTGTCAAAAGCCTATCAATATAGAATTAAAGAAATGTAATAATGTACAATGTAAAATGAAATAATATTATAACACAATATAGTGTCGACGGAAAACCGTACCCAAACAAAAGAAATTTTTACCCCGTCGGAGAATCCAAGCACATATATAAATTTTAGTAATTCTAAATAGATGAAATTTTATTAATTATTATCCTCTTTCATCAAAATATACTACTTTCTTTTCATTAAATCTTCACAAAATTCTAAAATAATTAAAATTTACTTCTTTCTTTCCACCAAATCTTCACAAAATTTTAAAATAATCAAAATTTACTTCTTAACTTTTCATTAAATCTTTACAAAATTTTCAAATAATCAAAGCTTACTTCTTAACTTTTCATTAAATCTTCACAAAATTTTCAAATAATTAAAATTTACTTCTTTCTTTTCACCAAATCTTCACAAAATTTTAAAATAATCAAAATTTACTTCTTAACTTTTCATTAAATCTTCATAAAATTTAAAAATAATCAAAATTTACTTCTTAACTTTTCATTAAATCTTCATAAAATTTAAAAATAATCAAAATTTACTTCTTAACTTTTCATTAAATCTTCATAAAATTTAAAAATAATCAAAATTTACTTCTTTCTTTGCATCTATGATCACGGTTGATTCCATGTACCTTCTTTGTTGAATGATCCCGGTTGATTGGATCCCGGTCAATCTAATCCTGGTTGATTTAATCCTGGACAATTAGATCCCGGTTGATTTAGTCCTGGACGATAAGATCCCACTTGATTTAATACTGGACGATTAGATCCCGGTTGATCCCACTTCTGACACCAATTGTAGGTTTGATTACCTACTTCTTTGTTAAAAATGAAACTTTTTATTTTATTTTAATTATTTTATTAATTTTAAGGGTTGTTTCCCTTTTAATGGATATTACAAAGTTAAAACTTAAATACATCTTATTTTTTCTAAATGTTGTTCTCTGCTTTTGTCTGTGCGTTATGTATTTAGTTTGTCCCGTTATTCTGCTTGTGTGTACCAAAATTCTGTCGTAAGTCTTTTATTGTTCTTCTCTTTTGGTTTTGTCTCTGCGTTATGTATTTTAATATGTCCCGTTGCTCTGCCTGTGTGTACCAAAATTCTGTCGTTAGTCTTTTATTGTTTTCCTATTTTGGTTTTGTATTTTAACCCTCAGGTGTCTGTCTGGTCCGTCTGGTGTCCATTCCTACACATATATATATATATATATATATATATATATATATATATATATATAAACAAAAGAAAACACTATCAATAGTATTTTTAGTTTCTTAACCTTATTAAACGGAAAAATATAATTTTGCTTATAATTAACTTTGTTAGTCATTAACCGTTTTCTTTTTGCTTAATTTCTTATTTTAGTTCAGCAACCATGTAAATAATTTTTGCTTATGAATTATATCAAATTACGATGAAATTATTATTATTCTTATTTTAGTTCATTAACCGTTTACTTTTAGCTTAATTTCATATTTTGGTTCAATAACCATTTAACTAATTTTTGCTTATGAATTATAGTTGCAGTTGCATTTTTTTGCAATAAAATTATTATTAACAAAATTATCTTAAGTATTCTGTTAAAATAGTATATAAGAAGAAAGAAAAATAAAAATTGGTACAGTAGTTAAACAAGATTCTTTTGTTTTAATTATTGTGCTCATCACCCTTTAAGTTTCAAGTGCTTAAAGGGACAAACAAGAAAAGATTAATACAGACCAAATTTATGTGTTTGGTTTGAATCATATTAAGCGAATTTCAACATTTTGGTGACCCTAGTTTTGAGTTTGCATACACCAGTGGTTAGGAACTCAGAAAACGCAACCGAAGGTAGGACATCAGCAGTGTTTTGCTTCAGCAGAGTTTTGCTGCAGCTAAGACAACAGTTCTAGTAAGCCATTAATACACAAATTTGGTGACTGTGAACGCAGCCGAAGTCAGGACAACATCATTGGGATCAGGACACGCTTACTCCACACACCTCAAAAGGCATAACAGTCCTAGCCATTCGTATCATCATTGGCAGTTCAGCAAGACATTATAAGTTAACTGCAGTCGTTAGCTTAACAATCAATCAGGATCTTATGATGCAGCAAGAAGGGCGGGCAAACGGGATTGAAAGAATCATCTCGGGTATAAAAAAAGCCCCACTCGAAAGAAGAACCGAAGATTTCTATAGAACCAAACGAAGTGAGCTTATTTCTATATGGCATACGTTTGACAAGACAGAAAATAAAATTCGATATGACGGCACGCTGTCAGAGCAAGATCCTTATATTCTCAAGGATTTGTGCAAAATCACTAGCGAAAAGCATAGCGCAACGATTGAGTACATTGATTCCCAATTAACAAAATTAAGGGTTCCAAGTACAAAACCAGTTCAAACTATGCGAGAAAAGACATCAAAAATTTTAGCAACAGACCACATTGAAGTAGAGCTGCAACCAATTCATGGCATAGTCAGAAAAATAACTGCACGCATGACGGCTTTAAATCGCTTGCTTGGTTTGGGAACGGTAGATGAAGGTCAGCCAACACAAATTTATCAACTTAAATCAGAGACGATAAGAAAATTATGGAACCAAATTGAAGATTTATATGACAAGATGTGCGAGCAGAGTGAAGATCCATCAAAGTTGGAACTAAAACAAACTGAATACAACGAGCTGGAAGATTTGGTTCAAGACTATCTTGTAAACCTTGCAGTATCAGCAGACAAAAACAGAGGAAACGTCTCCTTCACACCACATGTCGGAAGTAATTCAGAAGCACACACCTCGTTACCGCTGCCTAAAGTAATAATAACGCAATTTAATGGTGACTGTATGAAGTGGTGTCAGTTCTATGAACTTTTCTTGGAAATGGTGGACAAGCAACCTCTCCCAAAGGTTCAAAAGATGTGGTACCCTAAAAGCAATTTGTCAGGGGAGGCTAGCAAACTTATGTCACCTAACCTTAACTGAAGAAAATTACAAAACTGCGAATACTAGTGGCCACGTTAGTAGAAAAAATCCTGAAGCAACCAAAGGGAACATTAACTCCTGCATCTATCAATGCTATTCATGACACAACAAAAGAATGCGTGTTAGCACTTAACAATTTAGATATCGACACAAAGTCCTGGGATGCTATGCTAATCCAATGAAAAAACTGAATAAAACACTTTACATTCGGTTTATGCAGTCATTGTCAAGGCCAAAGGAAGTGCCAACAATTAAAGAATTATTTTCATTTTTGGAGATGCAGTTCGAATCAATGGAGTCAATTGGACAAAAATCAGCTGTCCATCAAAGTTCAAACAGGGTTGTTTCTTCTATTACATCAGTGGAGGATAACATTAACTCCAAACTGTGCAACAATGGTAAACACCGTATTTATCATTGTAAGCAATAAATGGCAATGACTGAAAGTGAAAGGCCCAAATGGGTGCAACAACAGAAACGGTGTGTAAACTGTTTCAAATCTGATCATGTGGCCAAGACGTACACTTACAGTAAATGTAGAAAATGTAATAATAAACACAATACATTATTGCATTTATCGAAAAACACACAAAAGACGTCTAATTGAGGTACACATATAAGACGCGATGCAACTCCAAACAATGCAGCCGCCGTTCTACATCTGCCGTTTTTTCAGCTGCCGCAGATAACCAGAAGATTGTAATTTTGGCTACAGCAAGGGTTATCGTCAAAGGTGCAAATGGAAGGTCGGATGAATTTAGAGCCGTACTAGATTCAGGTTTACAATTTAATATTGTAATTGAACGGCTTATCAAAAGCTTATCACTTTCAACATCAAAAGCCGCCTTGTCTATTGATGGAGTTGGAAGTATACAAAAACGAGCGCATCATCGTTTTAGCATGGAAATAATGTCTAGAAATAAGGAATTTTCGACCTCTTTAGAAGCATTTATATTACCAACAATTATACCAGCACAGCCAAGTCAAGGAATTGATACTTCTAAGCTGGAAATTCCAAAGGAACTTCACTTAGCAGATCCCAATTTCAACATCCGTAGAAAAATAGATATCCTTCTTGGCGCGGAGTTCTATTTTGGTCTAATCCAGCCTGGTACCTTGAGATTCGAAAAAGGTCATGCCATATTGCAAAATACTTCACTTGGGTGGGTTGTTGGAGGACTTATGAAACAACAAACAACTTCGGGTCCTGAAACAGTAACATATGCAGTCTTCGACAGTGAAACTTCATTAGAAAAGGCAATTGAACAGCTATGGAAACTCGACGAGGTAGAATCAAGCGATAAGACCCTATCGCAGAAAAAGGTTTATGCGAGGCACACTTAAATCAACATGTGCAGACGGACTCAAATGGCCGCTTTATTATCAACATTCCATTCAAGGAAATCCCATCAGCATTGGGACAATTGCACCAAATGACATACAATAGGTTTAAGAGTCTGGAAAAACGTCTTCAAAAGGACGAATTTTTCCGACGTGAATACACCGAATTTATGAGAGAATATAAGAAGTTGGGCCACATGCAAAAGGTTAATATACATGAGATACCTAATCCAAGGTATTTTATTGCACATCATTGTATTCTCAAACCCGATAGCACGTCAACAAAACTTAGAGTGGTGTTTGGCGCATCAGCAAAATCTTCAACCGGGTATTCGCTAAATGATTTGATGCACATCGGTCCTACAGTGCAAAACGAGCTATTTTCAATTCTACTCCAATTTCGAATACCAAAATTTGTCTTTACAACCGACATCGAAAAAATGTACAGACAAATATTAGTTAATCCAGACGATCATCAATACCAACTAATCGTGTGGAGAGAGAACTTTTCTGCACCAATTTAATACTACAAGTTAAACACCGTAACTTATGGTACACGAGCAGCCCCGTACCTAGCTACAAAGTGTTTACAACGAATCGCAGAAGAAAATAACGCGAGGTACCCGCTTGGATCTCAAATGTTATAAGAAAACTTCTACGTGGATGATGGTATTGGTGGTTCAGATAGTCTAAATTTAGCAATTGAGACCAAAAGAGAATTAAAATTTATTTTGGGAAAACATGGATTAAACCTAAAAAAGTGGTGTTCGAATAATTCTAGGCTTCTGGAAGATATACCCCATACCGATCGAGTTATAAACTTAGACTTCGATGGCAGCGCTAATAAAACAATAAAAGTAAAAGTGCATCAAAGTAAAACTTGTTGAAATGCCGGTAATTTCAAAACAAACAGTTACGTCAGAGCTTGCCAGATCGGGGTCGCCCTTGGTCTTCTTGCTCCTGTGGTTGTCAAGGCGAAACTGATCATCCAAAAGTTATGGCAGCTTACATTAGATTGGGACGAACCATTGACTCGAGATCTTCGGACAACGTGGAAAAATTCTCGAAATGATTTAAGGACACTGGATGATTTCAAAATTACAAGGCACATATTCCATGGAGAAATTCAAAAAAAGACACAACTCCACATATTTACAGATGCCTCTGAGAAGGCTTTTGGCGCAGCAGTATATATTCGAGCAATACTAAAAGATGGAAGTATAACAGTTCGATTTCTTTGCGCAAAATCAAGAGTGGCTCCTGTAAAACAACAGACCCTACCCCGGTTGGAACTATGTGCCGTAGTCTTAGCATCGCAACTGGCCTACAGAATCAAGGCTGACTTAAATCTGCAAAATCAGCCAATATTCGTGTGGACAGATTTCGAAATTGTGTTATCCTGAATTTAATCACAATCCTCCTCAGTTAAAACATTTGTTGCGAACAGAATATCAACTATTCAATCACTAACACTAGCAGAACAATGGCGTCACGTGAAATCAAAGGATAATCCTGCCGACATACTATCTCAAGGACTTCAACCAACCAATCTGCCAGCAAATAGCTTATGGTTCCATGGACCATCGTTTCTTCATGAAATAGAGGTGATATGGCCCCCAAAATTCTCACCTCAACCAAGCAGTACCAATAACACTGAAATGAAAAGGGTAGTTATGGCAACAACACTAACAGCAAGCAACGATTTCATATATTCAATTCAGCACAATAATTCATTTATGACTTTGCAAAGAATTTTGGCATACGTTCTCTGATTCACAATAAACTCCAGAATATCCTCCGGACACCAACCAAAGCATATATCACTAACTCCTAAGGAACTAGACGGTGCACTTTATTTAATTATCCGAGCAATAAAGTTTTCGGATTTTGCAGCAGAAATACAACAACTTCAAAAGAGCCAACCAATTGACAAAAATAGTTCACTTAACAGCCTGTCACCATTCTTGGATACAGAAGGAATTGTTAGAATAGGAGGAAGGTTGGAACATTCCAATCTACAACTCGTCACAAGACATCCGATGATATTACCATTAATGATCCGCTGTCGAGGCTACTGTTTATTATGACACATGTGGACAACAAACACTGCGGATCCCAAGCACTTCTAAATACTATCAGACAACGATTTTGGCCAATAAAAGAAAAAATAACAGCAAGATCAGTTGTTCAAAAATGCATAAGGTGCACTAGAGCCCGACTACAACTATGACAACAAATAATGGGAAATTTGAAAGAATCAAGAATAGTGCCTGCCCGACCATTTATCAATTCTGGTGCAGACTATTGTGGTCCCTTTTGGGTACATCACAAGGTAAGGGGAAAAAGACCAACCAAGGCGTATATAGCTGTGTTCTGCTGTTTTGCAACAAAGGCAGTTCATCTAGAGCTTGTAACGGATCTGACCACTGAGGCCTTCATTGGGGCTTTATTGCACGTCGCGGCCACTGTCGGAATATATATTGTGACAATGCTACAAATTTCGTCGGAGCAAAAAATAGCTTATCGGAATTATCTGAGTCGATATATGCGAATAAATCTCAAGAAAAAATTATGTCAGCTTCCAGTTCTAAGGGCTTACACCAAGAGCACCCCACTTTGGAGGTTTATGGGAAGCGGCTGTAAAATCCGCTAAACACCTTTTGTTACGTAGTGCCTCAACGGAAACACTAACACATGAGGTATTAGAAACAGTGGTCATTGAGATCGAAGCGATCTTGAACTCACGTCCACTTACACCGTTATCAAATGATCCAAACAGCCTCGAAGCATTAACACCTGGTCACTTTCTTATCGGTGAGGCATTAACGGCACAAGTGCACAGCAGAGCAAACACCCTTAAGATATTTGGGCTATCTCACTGGAAATTCTTTTCGTACATAAAATACCAATTCTGGAAAAACTGGTCTGCAGAATACCTACAAGAACTTCAACAATGATATAAATGGAACAAATCATGCACTAATGTAAGAATCGGTAACATGGTAATAGTAAAAGAAGACAACGTACCTGTAATGAAATGGCCACTAGCCAGAATTACTCAAACGTATCCTGGTGAAGATGGAATCGTGAGGGTTGCAGAAGTTAAAACATCCTGTGGTCTGTTCAAACGTCCAATACACAGATTGGCACACCTACTTATGGATCCCGAATCATCCGAAAATACAAGTAATAAGCCTGAAGTAACTAAAGAAGATGTTCCAGAGGCCGATGACGAACCCAAAACCAAACGACCAAAATATGTAAAACCTCACCTCAGCTTAACTTTGCTAGCCTTGTTGCATATGTTTCAATTGGTGTTTGGAATTTCTATTAAAAATCAGAGATTTAAGAAAGGATTGGGTCTCCACTTTGAACAGTTTGGCATGGTCACTCCTTCAAACTCTGAACTGAACTGGGATGAAACATCTACATTCATCAAAAACACAGAAGACTTGCAATCCCTTTATCAATTAATGAGACCAAATATAGTATGTTTTAAGATGTTAAGCCATTTTAGAAATATGAAAATTGATCTACAGCTAGAAAATCGACTTATAAGAAGCAAAAGGGGAGCTGTAGCCATTATTTGGTGTATTGGACACTGAATACGCTAAACAGATGTCAAGTACAGTAATCAAGGTTCAGGAAAATGAGTCATACTTACTAAAATTACTAAAAAACCAAACATCAGTTGTGGACTCAACTATTACCATCATAAAGCAAAACCAAATAAACAATACAATAGTTTCATTACAACTCTCGCAATTGGTTTCATCTGCAATTCTTGTCACTGTCATCGACACTCACCACGGGAAAATAAATCTACTACTTCTATCCCCACAGCAGCTAGAAAATGCACTCAGTCAAATAAAGGATCATTTGCCTCTGTCACTTAGACTTCCAGTCACATCTGGAAATGATCTACTCAGTCTATATAAGCTCATGAAACTAAGGGGCAGTCTGACTCGTTAACATGCTATCTTCAAGGTCACGCTTCCACTAATCGATCATGAAGAATTTAAACTATCTTATATAACTCCTGTTCCAAATGCTGTCAACAATACATTGGTATCAATTAAACCATGCACCAACATTCTAGGAATCAACACTGATCGAGAACAATTCATAGTTCTGTCGGCTCTTAAATTGAGCACATGTGAGGTAATGACTTCGGATATCTTCCTTTGCACAAACATTCAAATTCGTTACACCTACGAATCTGAGATGTGTTCATGCGACATTCAGTTATTTAACAACAAAACTGCACTCACATGCAACATTGAAAAGGTTAACTTCCAATTGATTTCACTAAACAAAAAGAATCAATGGATCTATGCAACTATATCTCCTTCACAGGCCACCACAGTATGTAATAAGGAAATAATTCTAATCGATTACTTACTCTAGAACCAGAATGCATACTACGACACGACTCTGTCACCATAAACGGTAAACAAACCTTATCAGCTGTAGTACGATCTTCATACACAAGCCTTGATACTAACATGTCACTGATACAACCTCTTATTTCCTTGCCGTCTAATACCCAATAAAATTCCAGCAATGTTGAAGCGTTATATGCAACGAATTTGCAGCAATTAGAGGCTTTACAGAAAACTCTACGGAGAATGAGATTATGGAGCTCCCTAACAAATTTAATAGTCATCAAACACACACTTATACAATCGGGTATCTTGCATTCGTCCTTAGTATCATCACATTGGTCATAGCAGTAATAAAACTCCGGGGAATGAAAACACACACGTTGGGAAATTCTGATGGACCAGGCATAGAACCTCATACAAATCCCACACCTGTACCAACGCCTAGAAGGTGGCCTGAATTCAACGCTGATGTTGATGACATACACTCTTGTTGAACGGCTGTTCACCGCGGGGGAGAATGTTTGAACACACACATACACATATAGAGACAATCATACTAAACATAAAAAATATATATATATATATATATATATATATGTATAAACAAAAGAAAACACTATCAATAGCTTTTTTAGTTTCTTAACCTTATTAAACGAAAAAATATAATTTTGCTTCCAATTAACTTTGTTAGTCATTAACCGTTTTCTTTTTGCTTCATTTCTTATTTTAGTTCAATAACCATTTAAATAATTTTTTATGAATTATATCAAATTATAGCGAAATTATTATTGTTCTTATTTAAGTTCATTAACCGTTTACATTTTGCTTAATTTCTTATTTTAGTTCAATAACCATTTAAATGATTTTTGTTTATGAATTATATCAAATTACGATGAAATTATTATTATTCTTATTTTAGTTCATTAACCGTTTACTTTTTGCTTAATTTCATATTTTGGTTCAATAACTATTTAACTAATTTTTGCTTATGAATTATAGTTGCAGTTGCATTTTTTTTTTGCAATAAAGTTATTATTAACAAAAATTAGCTTAATTATTCTGTTAAAATAGTATATAAGAAGAAAGAAAAATAAAAATTGGTGCAGAAGTTACACAAGATTCTTTTGTTTTAATTATTGTGCTCATCACCCTTTAAGTTTCAAATGCTTAAAGGGACAAATAAAAAAGATTAATACAGACCAAATTTATGTGTTTGGTTTGAATTACATTAATCGAATTTCAACAACATCGATATCGGGACTTACGAATTTGGGGACAAAGAAGAGATAGAGGTATTTAACCCATCAGCAAACACCACTGCAAGCTTAGATTCAATACTTGCGACTATGATGGCGAAAATGGATCCCACAAATGACAAACTTCAAGAAAGCTCCAGAAAGGAAAGTGGACGGAGAATTACATGAACTAAAAACGAAAAGGGACGACCCGCATATTCGAGGACCGGTTGGAGTCATCTGCGAGCACTCCAGGAAGATAAACACCCCAAGCTATAATGGTAGCGCGCCGTTATTGAACTCATTCTGGCCTTAAAAGTGGCAGCTGCCGAAATACTCGAAAGCTTACCAGGAGCCTACAGAAATAATTACGAGGACATAATGGAGGCCTTACAACGCAAGTACGGCGTGGCAAGTAAAAGAGAGAACTATACAGAATGGAGTTACGAAGCAGGGCGCAGAAGGCAAGTGAGACGCTGCAAGACTTTGCCATGGAGATTAAACGTTTGGTGCAGCTTACTTATCCAAATGAACATCATCCATTCCTGAATCAGTTTAAAATTTAAGCATTTTTGAATTGCATAAGGAATCTGCATATTAAGTATGCAGAAAGCATACTTCATCGAAACTATCTCGTATGCGCTGGTCCAGGAGACCGCCAAAGTTATCTCAAAGCCACAAGTTTACAAGGTGCGACGTCTTGCGGCTGATACGGAAAGCTGCGGAGACAAAAAAGGGAAATATAAGGAATGATTAAGCAGCTACTGGTAAGCTGCGGTAAGATAGGTCATTTTCAGCGCAATTGCAGACCTGTTAAGAGAAGTTCAAGATCTGCTTCACCTTCAAGGGACAACTAACCGGCAAACAATACCAAATCACACGAGTAACTGTTAAACTAAGACGAGCTAGCACTGAGGGGCAAGAACTAACTTTCACAATCGACGGCGCCGCAATGTACATTTCCATCATACAACAGAAAAATTATAAACTTATTGTCTGCGGGTTGATCAACGGAAAGAAGCAAGTCCTCGCCATAGGCACACGAGCATCTCAGTCCGTAATAAAGCTCGATTTCGTTAAAGGGGTAGTGGAACCGTTAAGTAATGTACAACTGCGCACTGCTACTGGAATTTCAGCCATCGTCTATGGAAGAGCCAGGGTACGATTCACAATCGGAAACATTAGCACAAAACATGATTTTGTTGTCGCTGATATAGTGGATGAAGTTATTAGCGGTGCAGACTTCATGATAGCATTAATCTGGATATGGGGCATCAGATAATGATCTGGCGCAACAGAGTGTGATTTGTTTTACATCCGCGTCTGACTATGTAGTCTTAATCAGATGGTGGACAAACCACTTGTATAATTTGGAACGTTATACATACGTCTTAGGTAGCCGAAGACATAATTCTAAGCAACAGAACCACCTAGTTGCAACTTGAATAATTCCAGGGCAGGTCTGCAAACTATCACACCTTGCTAAAGACTTGGAGACTTTCTAACTCCTTGTCCAGAACACATGTCAAGCATGCTCACTGGACTGGATCATTCACTTAGCGTGTCATTATCAGCGAGATGATCCTGGCCACCATAATTTCATATAATCCCTTATGGGGCCGCAAAACCACAACCACCACGATGCTCCCATATAGGGGCCAACACCAATGATCAGCCAGAGAACTATTATAAGTCTAAAGAGACAAATAATGAACTCTGCGAGCTCACTGATCCCCGTGGAAATAAAGTGGAGTTTCCAGTTGACCACCTGCCTGTTTTCAGGGGACTGGGCTCCCTTTATACCCCAGTTGCACTGAGTCTAGATAGTGGAATATTCTATAAAGGCCATATTTACATGCCCCTGGGGGGAGATCTGGCGCAACAAGGAGATCCCCTTAAATAATTGATATGAGAGCAGAGACGGAAACTATACTTTGGGCACGTGTGGAGGCGGATTGTGTGGACAACCGCTTGTGCGTGGTAGAACCAAAAAACGCGAAAACGATGCCATAACAGCTAAAGCTCTCGTGAAAAGCTCCAACAGTGGGCAAGTCTCTGTGAACGTATTAAATCTGTCCAGCAGCGAAAAGACAAGTTGCAAAAATGCGGAAGTTAGTCGATGTGAGCTGGCAGAAGCCGATTTAATTGTGCGACACGTTCTTCAGCATGTCCCAAAATAAAGTTAAAGAGCGGGAGTTGCTAGCAGAACAAGCGGATAAATGGGCAGCAGAACTAAAAGTACCCAACAGAAATAAAGCGCAGCAATTGCTAAGAAAACATACCACCGTCTTCGTCCTAAATAACTAAAGCAGTGGTGAAACACGAAATAAGGCGAAGTGAGGCCTATAAAACAAGCACCCAGAAGAGTTCCCCTTGCAAAACGAAACGAGGTCAAAGAGTCCACGGAGCTCGCTGATAGCGATGGTAAAGAAGAAAGATGGCAGCACCAGATTTTGCGTCGACTATAGAAAACTCAATGACGCCACCAAGAACACTGTTATCCGCTATTAAGAATTGACAACACCTTAGACACGTTGAACGAAACAAAATGGTTCTCTACCATGGACTTGCAGAGTGGTTACTGGCAAGTGGAGACAGCCTATATAGAAAAGGATAAAACTGCTGGGCTCTGCAATGCTCCAGCTACTTTTGAGCGCTTAATGGAACGTGTGCTTAAGGGGCATAATTTTAAGACTTGTTTAGTATATCTGGATGACATAATCGTGATGGGAAATACTTTTCATGAACACCTCAAAAACCTGGATGAAGTTCTCAAGTTCTAAGTGTTAAGAGGGCGTAACAACTGACGAGGATAAAATATTGGCAGTAAAGAATTTGCCTCTTCCACAAAATCTTCCTGAGCTACGTAGTTTCTTGGGGCATATACTACAGGCGATCCGAACTTTGCTCAAGTGGCAGCCAGCTTGCATGAATTGACCAGAAAATCGCAGCCATACCACTAGAGTGGGACAGCAGAAAAGCATTTCATATGCTAAAGGAGCAGCAGTCCTCGCCTATATGATAGCGGGACATGCATTTATATTGGATACGGAGGAGGAGTGTTTTCTTAGGCGATTAACGTGACGAAAAAAGTTATTGGTTACTATAGCAGAGTATTGCCCAAGCGTAACACGACGGGAGTTTTTAGCTGTACTGTAGTGCGTTAAACATTAGCACAAATACTAATATGACAAACGATTTACCATAGGGACGGAAGACTCCGCATTACGTTGGTTGCGCAGGTTGCACGCTGGACTGAACGTCTGCAGAGCTATGACTTCAGCATTGTTCACAGGAAAGGCGGAAAACACAATAATGCAGATGCCTTTTTGAGACGCACATGCAACGTAGAATGCTGGCACTGTACAATAGGCACAAGAGAAGACTGAGCGGATAGCAATGGATATCGCAGGTCCATTCCCAGTCAGAAATGCTGGAAATCGGTATCTGCAAGTAATGGATTATTTCAGCAAACGGCCTGAAGTGTATCCCTTTCCGAACCGAGAGTACAAAACGGTTGTAGATGAATTTGCGAACAATTGGGTGTGTCGATACGGTGTTCCAACAGAACTTCACGCTGATCAGGGCCGAAATTTTGAGTCGGCCATATTCAAGGAAATGTGCGACATTTATGGGATCAGAAAAAAGAGAACGACACCACTGCATCCACAGTCTGATGGCATGGTAGAAAGATTCAACCGCACCCTGGAAGGAAAGTGGTCAGTACACACCAAAAAAATTGGGACGAGCATGTACCAAAGTTTCTTTTGGCATACCGATCAGCTATCCACGATTCAACATCATAAAGTGCAGCAAAAGTCGTGTTTAGGATAGAGCAAAAACTACCAGCCGACTTAGAATTTGGCATTAAACCGATTCCTGCACACGACGATAATGCAAATGTTCCTCCAATACAAGCAGACCTGCACGACCTTCATGAGTTTGTCCGCAATCGCATCAAAATGTCCAGCCACAAAATGAAAGCCTGCAAATACGGAAGGATTTAGAGAAGGAGAACTGGTTCTACTATTAAACCCACAACGAAAAAAAGATTGTCTCGCAAACTGCAAACCTACCGGAAAGGACCATACAAGGTGATCAAGAAATTGAATGACGTGGTTTATCGGATACAGAAATATCAAAGTCTATGATGAAAGTGGTCGACTTGGAGCGGATGGCCTAGTGTGGCCGAGGGAATATTAAGCCTGTTCGGGACGAAAAGGCTTAAGTGGGCGGCAGTGTTACGGATGTGTCTGGCTTAAGTTTTAAAAGAAAATAATTAAGCAATAAAGTAAACTACTAGGTTAGTTGTTTACTAACTGCATGGCTTGCTAAGAAAACTTATGCACAGCAACAAAATATCTAGTTACAAACTGCGTAGAAATTTTATACACACAAACAACAACAATTTGATATGCTGTTTATCATCTGCGTAGTTTTCTATGAAAACTTATCTGCACAAGACGGCAACAAATATCTTAACGCTTAACTACAGACGGTATTTTTGACCGGTAAGCAGTTTAAATTTTTCAATTGCGGGGAATCCCTTTTAGTTAGGCATTAATACGTTTATGTAAATTTTCGGGGCTTAGTATAACTTTGTTTTCTGAAGTGTAAGTTGTGTGCAGTGCAATTTGTTTAGTTTATCACTATTTTAAATTCGTAATCGGTAAAATTACCGGTTGTCTGTGTTAAAGTAAGTATATTTTTAATTCGTGTTATAATTAAACTGGAAAAAAGTTAGTTTTATTTATATTACTGTTCTGTCTGTTTGTTTTATTATATAGTAATGGATGGAAAAAGCAGTCCGGGCACTTCAAAGAGAGTTAAAATGGGACTACAAAATTTTGAAGAAACTGTGGAAAGATGGCTAGAAGAAATTAGTTCTGATATAAGAGATTTAGATTCAGATTCTAATTGTGTAGAAAGCGCTCATGATACTACATCAGAAATAGAAGATGAACACACTGATAATTCACCCACCGATGTCGCTGAAAATACCAGTCGTTGGCCAATGGCTATTTTCTATAGACTTCTAGCTATCGAGATAATAAGAAAATGATTTTTCTTAACAATTAGTAATAATGTTGGTACAACCAAAAATGAAACGTATATTTCAAAATACACACCCAGGCGAAATTCGATTTTCCTTACATCGTATACTAAAATTGGAAAATCTATATCGTGAAGCCATTCAGTCAAGTAATGCAAAAAGAATAACCTGCAGTAGGTGTCCAGCTAACAAAGAAATGAAATCAACACAAATATGTGTAATATGTAATAATCCAATATATTTCCAATGCACTGAAAAAATTTGCAAGGAATGACCGACTTTACCTCTTGCAGTTTTTTTTTTCAAAAGCATTTTTTTCTTTTTTATTGTTATATTTCGTATCTGAGTATATTTTATTTTAAGATTTTATAATGAAATGAATATTTATTTTGTTAAAATGTTTTTATCGTCATTTTTTCACAACGTTAAAAAAATTATTGAGAAAGGTAATTGTAAACATTTTTCTTTTTATTTAAGCAAACAGCTTTACAACTTTTCCTACATCTGGATACCCTAGAAATATATAGCAGGAAATTTTATAATTTTAAAATAACCGGTAAAAACTACCGGTGGTCTGTATTAACGTTCATATAATTTGACGTCTGTATTTAAGGGTTAAAATAAATTCTAAGAAAAAACTTTATCAGTGTAAAAACAAAAACAAAAATACACACAGACATACAGGCGCTTACAAATAAACAACATATAACAACAAAATCTGATACAAAGGAGTTAGAAATCCTTAATTTACTTGATACAAAAAAAAAAATCTTTAAGCCGCTAACAACTGCGGCAATAAAAACACTTATTTGACTTTACTATATTATTTATACAATTAAAATTTGGAATAATTAAAACAAGACTTTATTGGTTGAGCGCGTAACCAAGACTGCTGATGTAAGTTCAATTAGCTTGGATCGATGACTTTTCCTATCACGTTGCACTACCACGTGAGTTGCTGATGCAGCCAATATGTTGTAATTGCTAATGAAGCCAAAACGTTGGTAGTGCTGACCGAACGTATTTTACCGGTCATCGAACTGGAGCGCGTGTAACAATTTAAAGTGACAAAAGTGCTTACGCTGCCACATCGAGTTCGTTGGCAGGTTTGCCACCGTTATTAACTCCTCCCTCCTTAAATGTCTGCGTCCCGCAGATCACTGCCAGTGGTTGAGGGGGAGTCTGTACCGTTGGAAGATTAAGTCGTCTGGTGACCTTATACCACAACAATCCGAAGCACGTAGCCACCATAATCACCAGGCCCATGTGTCCACCAAAGGAAAGGTTCGATCTGAGGTTAAGGTGTTGAATCCTTGCTATGTTATGCAGACTAATGTTGTGGATTTGACTGATATCCAGCAATAATCCTTCATTAATAATACTAGTCAGAACAGGAGGTAATGGCTGGATCCTAGACACGGATGTACTGGAGTATGTCTGATTGCCTAGTAAAATTGTTTCATTAAAAAGTTGGATCAGGTAGGTACCGTTGAGCAATTCCCTATGAACCCGCGTTGTAATCACGCCAATGAAATTTGTTAGGAACAACATATCTGAAGTAATCATCTCAACTATTTGAGCATTCGTCCCTCTAAACTGACAATTTGCGTTTCAGCCCCTCAGTAGACGTGGTATACAACTTCCTTCTGCTAACTGTTTGAGAGAAGACTGCCGACATACTGTTATGTTGTTAATGGAGAGACATGGAATTCTAATTCCGTAGGTTTCATGCTGACTTAATAGGATTTCTTCAAAAGGGAGCTCGATCTGCTTGTTTGATTTAATAGCGGGCCTAGCTATGAGGCGATGATAGAAGTCCTTTTTCAGCTTTGGGATCGCAATCACGTAAAGCAACAGAGTTCCATTGGTATAAATAGATGGCTTCCCATATTCGACTGCTTCGACAGCGTTGGAGTACGGCAAGGTTTCCATTTCTGTAATAATCCTCTCAACTTCTGCTCGATCCAACAAGTTTGTATTAACGATTTCGCCCTTGGCCATCTGACATGCTCTCATTATTTCATTTATACCATCCTTCAGGGTAAGTATTTGGTTTAGCATTTCCTGTCCAAGTCGCTCGGCCTCATTTCCCTTGCCTATTTCGTTCATTCTGGAAACGAGTGTATTGGTCCTCTGGATAACCTCGGTAGTCGCATTCAAAAGCTGTGTGTTTATTTTATATTGCTCATTGTTGTTAGTAATTATAGCATTTTCAGTTTTTAAAACACAATTCCAGTCTGTGGCATCTTGGCTTCCAGCTACCCACTTCCAAGCGGAACCAATCCAGTCAATTGATCTTTTCCCTCTGCTTGTGCCCTTTCGTTCTGCTAGTCTTTCCTGGATCTGCGTAAGGTAGTATGCAAGAAGAACCCTGTTCTGACCGGGTGGTAGGTGTTTTCGGATTTGTGCCGCTACGTCATCGGCAATTGTGGTATAAGCTTCCAAATTTACAACATGGATTAGTTTGAAATTCCCATTTACGGTCCACGCGTTTCCGGCTCTTAATGTCACAATTAGGGTGTCATAATGAAAAATTTTGGCCGCTCGTGATGTTAACATGCCCGCGTATGAAAGGAGAATGATTATCAAGACATTCATCTTTTTCCTGCAAATATCAATTTTGTGATTAGTAACATCTGCGCAAAGCCCTTTTATCCTTTTCTTTTTTCCTGTTTTTTTGTTTTTTATTAATATCTTAGTCTTAATTAGTGAACAATTTTTCTTATAATTATAATCTTAGATTTTCTATTTTTGTATATTTTTATCATTTTCTTATGGAGTACAGAGATTTTTATTTTTACATTCCATTTCTTAATAAAAAATTCTTCTTTATGTATTTCTTTTTTTAACTTTAGATCTATTTTATGTGTGCTTTCATTTCAGTTTCATTCTTGATTTTTGATCTTGGCTCTTCTCTCGAACTTGCCATGGAGGGATTGCATGATTCCTTTTTAGTCGTGAGCAGGCATGTCTCCCACGACCTACTGGGGTGCAATTTACCCCACTAACAGGCCGGCTCTTGTTAATTGACCAACTCAAGTTTCGACAGTATAATTCTCTTTTTTATTCAATATAAATTTCATTTCAATAATTATTTA
This sequence comes from Trichopoda pennipes, assembly GCA_030448955.1. Lineage (NCBI taxonomy): Eukaryota > Metazoa > Arthropoda > Insecta > Diptera > Tachinidae > Trichopoda > Trichopoda pennipes. The sequence continues at coordinate 2,738,086 of JASKUP010000004.1, read as the reverse complement.
TCATTGATTTGTGAAAAATTGGATAATTCTGGGTTTTGCCTAGCGTTCCTCTCGAACCTGCCATGGGTGATCGTAGGATTCCGTTTTAATCAGGAGCAGGCATGCCTCCCCTAACCTACTAAGGTACGATTGAACCCACTTACAGGCATGCTCTTGTCATTCACGCCAGCAAAAAAGAAGAAAGAAAAAATTTTTTCTTCTTCCTTTCTTTTATTTATTTTTATTCTTTTACATATTTTTATCCTTTTCTTGTTCTTCTTCATTTATCTAGATATTAATCTTCATCATTTTTTTGTATTAATTTTTATTCTCTCATATATTTTCATATTTTTGCTTGTATTTATATATCTATATATTCAAATAGAGGAGGAAAAGAGAGATAAAAAAACAATAATCTCAACATTAATGGAGGGTGTTAGTATCAATTCTGTTTTAAATTTTTAATGTTAGCCTTGTGAATCTTTTTACCACTCATCGTACGTATTGTAACCCTATTGTCTTTTTCTACGATTTCTTTTCTATATACTGCTTTATTCTTTGTCCTTCTTTTCCTTTCCCTAACGTATATTGCGTCACCTCTTTTATATTTCTTTGGCGATGAGCGCTTCCTATTCATGCGGTTATTTCGTGCTTTCACATTTTTCCTAATGAGTCTCCTAAGGTCTTTATTAATCCTAGAGCGAGCTTCAAGCAATTTATTCAGGTCTGAAGTGAGAATTCTATTAAAAAATATATCACTCGGTCTCTTGCCAGTAACAGAATGTATGGTATTATTATACCTGTCAACCGCAACATACATCAATTCCTGCACACTGAGTTCTGGCTTTTCTGCTCTTAGGCATCTATAAATCTCGATTAGAGTTGAGTGCAATCTCTTCACTTGACCATTCACCTCACTGCGCTGAGATGGCGTTAGGTATATCCTTATTCCTAGTCTTTCGAGGAAATCTCTAATCAAAGGGCTAATGAAACTACCTTCGTTGTCAGACACCAAAATTCTAGGTACTGTAAAGTAATGCAAAATTTTCACTAATTTTTCTGTGATGTTCAGAACAGATCTATCGCTAATATGGAAGAGTTTAGCAAGCTTTGAAAATTTGTCGATTACGGATATAAATCTTCGCTCCTGTATTTCCATTATATCCATGTGCAAAATTTCACATGGCGTCGTAGGTGCTGGTGTTTCTCGGATTTCTGGCCGCGTGGGATTTCTATTATATTTATTCGAATTGCACACTTCGCAGTTCGTCACAAATCTCCTAATGAGGGCGAACATATGAGGAAAATAATATTCTTCCATAATTTGCTTCCTATTTTCCCTTGCATTTCTATGTGCCCTACGATGTTCCTTTTGGATTATTTCGAACTGCAATTCTTCAGACTTAATGTCAGTGACTATACTTTGGGCGATTCTAATTTTGTACCCTGAGAGGTGTTCTACATAAAGTTCCTGTATAACTGGCAAGTAGTTTTCTGGGGCTTTAATCCCATTGACTACACTAGGATTCAATGTTTTCTTAAGTATGTCCAAAAGACTAGCGGTATTCCATTTAGGAAATAATGCCGGTGAAAGTTTTCATGTGGTTGCTCACTCGAATGAAGTTTTATACCAATTTTGATAATTATCTGGTTCTTTTTTTAAAAGAGAAGTAGCACTTAAGGCGACAATCCCTATTTGGTCAAGTACCATGCTAACTTCTTTAGGAAAGGGATAGAGAAGAGATGAAATAGGTGGTGAAAGTAGAAGGATAGTCGGAAATTAACTGCCGTATAAAGACAGCGACCAGTGACTATGCCTTCATCGCTGAGCAGCTCCACCGACAGTCAATTTTTATCTTTTGTAGTGAAAAAAACCAAGGTCTTCGTTGGGAATCGAACCCACAACCCCCATATTTACAAGCTAGTACACTACCTACTAGTCTACAGGGGTACCAGTGCCAGCAACCTAGTAATTGCTGGCACTGGTATACAACATCATTGCGTATATACCATGCAAAGCCCCGATAGAAATTAAAAAGCGACAGTAGATGGTACCCAAGTAAGTAAAAACCCTGTGGATCAGCATTTTCAGACACCTCGGTCTTACATACGACTAAAATATCTGGCCGATGGAAACAAATGTGAGCATACACAGAGAAAAAATCCGCCCTTAGCCCGCGTTTATTGCAGAAGTCAATTTTGAATCGCCCTGTCATAACAATAAAAGAAATCCAAATCCGAGCGTCTATTTTGCTACACTGCAACCAGTGCGATAACCTTCACTTTTTGAACTACTTAGTTCAGCAAAGGTTGAAAACAATGGCATCAGTAAAGCAAAATTTTAATTTCAACAAAAAAGAAAAAGGAACAAATTGCACCTAAAAGGGCCATAAAAACCCCGATCTGGTGCCCTTTTCCGTTGAAGCGGTCCGTTGTGCCATCACTTTCTCTTCTTCTTTGTTTTTTCTCTACCTTATTTTTGTCTGACAGGCGTTACTCTTTTCTCCTTTTCATCTTCACACAAAGCAGTTTATACAATTATCTCATATTTTTCAAATTTTTAGACACAATGTTTCTTTTATTGATTTTGTTAAAAAAACCGTTGTTTTTCTCATTTGGAAAATAATACATTTAAAAGGAAACTTCTTTCGTTTTGTTCACAAAAAATATAGACAGTCTAATTATTACTTAAATCCAAAAACAACTAAAGATACACACTGCAGAATTTAAAACACGTCCCTTTAAAGTGCAAAAACAAGTTTTTTGTTTATTAGTAAAAATAATATTGGTTTTGATAATGAGTTTTAAGAATTTTTTAGGCTTAAAATGCTTGTTTCTTCTTAAAACCAAAAGTAAGATCTTTTTATGAATATGGTTGTTAAATACACACACATTTCACACAAAACACATTTCATTGAAAAACACCCTTAAGGATCAGTAAAGCGAACAAATTTTTCAAAAAAATTGTTGAGATCTTTTTAGGTATTAAATACTAGAATATACCGAAAATTAAAATGATATTGTTTTCATTTAGTTTGAATGCCTGTATAGAGAATTAGAAACATTTGTGTAGTATAAATTTATCGAGTACAGTCGCGAGAGTATTCTATACATATCTTAGAGATTTATGTTTATTACGACATTTACAATAATTTTTACGACTTTTATTAGATGCATCTTCGCAACGACAGGCTATATTTTTTTAAGCATTCAGCCAACTGTGTTTTTTTATTAGGAAAACATCTTCGCAATTCAACTTCGCTATTAAAAATTCGTATTTATTTATTTATTCATGATGTATTAACAATTTTTGAAAAGGGCTAAAGTATTTAGATGTTGAAGACAAGAATATATATTAAGATTAGAGCCGAAAGAATCGTCATTAATAAAAGATTTCTCCTGATAGATTTGTTTTTAGGACGAATATAGGGATTCATAAATTTAATGCTGAACACGGAAAAGATCACATTTTTGAAACTGCAAAAAAAATTCAACAAATGAGTGCGTCCTCATGATATTTTTTACGGTGTTCTTTTTTTATAACAGCTGTTATTTTTACTCTAAATCAAATACTTGTTCCATGAAACTAGTATTTGATTCTCTACTTTGAATGTTTTGTATTTAGTTCCTTCGTTCCTTGTTAGTCTCATAGAAACAAAGTCGATTTTAATGTTTCTCGGTTTTGAAAGCCAATATTGGTTTCATTTGGTATCATGAACCAAACCGACTTTGTTATCTTCGAATGCAAATAAAACAAATACTCGAATCAGCTGTTGTTTACATTTGTATTGAAGTGGAACCACCCTAATACAAATTGTAAATATTCACACCTAACTCAAATTTCTCAAAGCACAATGCACTAGCAGTGCATACATGTTTACTATTATTATGCATACGGCAATTAAACATCGAGGAGAAGATAACAAACTTTTTAGCAAACTTTTTCTTTGTTTTGGCAAACTTTTTTCAGAGTTGCACAAAAGGTACATGTACAACAACGTGCTTTCATGTATTACAATAACAAAAAGTAAACAAATTATGACAAAAATATACCATTTTTAAAATAGATTTTAAATAGTTAATTTAAATTGTATTTAAAAAAAAACATGAATTGAAAAGCCTGTAGATCACAGAATCAGATTTTTCAGTTGTCACTTTTTTTTAGTGAAAAAACGAAAGCACTGGAGCTTAAATTATTTGGAGTTATTTTGAATATTTATGATTTCAGTTTTCCATCAATAACTCGATAACCATTCCGCGTGCACAAATAGCACTATATACGATCAATAGAGGATAAAAATACTAATCGATAGTGATATATCTTGTTTCTAAAAAGACTTTACGGAAAAAGTTATAAGGCAGCAAACTTCTAAAATTGTTTAAAAATCGTCAATTTTTTTTGGTATTTCATCAATAACTCAAAAACTATTCCGCGTGCACATATAACGCTATATACGATCGATAGAGGATAAAAATACAAATCGATAGTGATATGGCTTGTTTCCGCAAAGACTGTACGAAAAAAGTTACAAAGCAGCAAACTTTTAAAAATTTTAAAAAATCGTCAAATTTTTTTGGTTTTGCAATAATAAGTCAAAAACTAATCCGCGTGCACATATACGACTATATACGTTCGATAGAGAATAAATATACAAATCGATAGTAATATGGTTTGTTTCCGCAAAGACTGTACGGAAAAAGTTATAAAGCAGCAAACTTTTAAAATTTTTAAAAAATCGCCAATTTTTTTTGGTTTTTCATTAATAACACAAAAACGATTCCGCGTGCACATATAGCGCTATATACGTTCGATAGAGGATAAAAATACGAATCGATAGTGATATAGTTTTTTTCTGCAAAGACTGTACGGAAAAACTTATAAAGCGGCAAACTTTTAAAATTTTTAAAAAATCGCCAATTTTTTTTTGTTTTTCAGTAATAACTAAAAAACGATAGCGCGTGCACATATATGGCTGTATCCGATCGATAGAGGACAGAAATATGAATCGATCACGGTAAAGCTTGTTTCAGGAAAGACTTTACGAAAAAAGTTATAAAGCAGCAAACTTTTGAAATTTAAAAAAAATCTAAAATTTTTTTAGTTTTTCATTAATTACTCAAAAACTATTCTGCGTGCACATTTACGGCTATATACGTTCGATAGAGGATAAAAATACGAATCGATAGGGATATAGCTTGTTTGCGCAAAGACTGTACGAAAAAAGTTATAAAGCAGCAAACTTTTAAAATTTAAAAAATTTAAACAATATTTTTTAGTTGGTCGGTAATGAAGTTTCTTTGTAGATTTTTTGCAGTACAAAAAAGTAAACAAACTATGTCAAAAATATACCATTTTTGCATTCGATTTTTAATAGTTAATTTAACTTGTATTTTAAATAAAAGAAAAAAAGTATAAAGCTTGTAGACCACAAAATCAGATTTTTCAGTTGTCACTTCTTTTAGTGAAAAAACGAAAGCACTGGAGCTTAAATTATTTGGAGTTATTTTAAAAATTTTTTATTTCAGTTTTCCATTAATAACTTCACAACCATTCCGCGTGCACAAATAGCGGTATATACGATCGATAGCGGTTAAAAATACGAATCGATAGTGATATATCTTGTTTCTCAAAAGACTTTACGGAAAAAGTTATAAGGCAGCAAACTTCTACAATTGGTAAAAAATCGTAAAATTTTTATGGTTTTTCATTTATAACTCAAAAACTATTCCGCGTGCCCATATCCGGCTATATACGTTCGATAGAGGATACAAATACAAATCGATAGTGATATGGTTTTTTTCTGCAAAGACTGTACGGAAAAAGTTATAAAGCGGCAAACTTTTAAAATTTTTAAAAAATCGTCAAACTTTTTTTGTTTTTCAGTAATAACTAAAAAACGATAGCGCGTGCACATATATGGCTATATCCGATCGATAGAGGACAGAAATGTGAATCGATCGTGATATTGCTTGTTTCTGGAAAGACTTTACGAAAAAAGTTATAAGGCAGCAAACTTTTGAAAATTTAAAAAAATGTCAACAATATTTTTTAGTTGGTCGGTAATGAAGTTTCTATGCAGATCTTTTGAAGTAAAAAAAAAGTAAGGAATAATCTGTGTTGCCAGACTAATAATTTAACTATCGGAACTGACCAAATGCAATCACCAAGAATGGGAAATAGTGAACAAAATACAAGAATTTTTTAGCAGTTTGTTAACAATTTTACTTAATATTTTTAGTTTTGTATTGATTTATTTTTCTTCTATTATATTATTTAAAATAATATGTAAAATACTGTATTAAATTAACATTCATTAAAAAAACACAAATTCTACAATATTTACATCGTATATACATCTTTTTTATGTAATTAAAATGGAAAAGTAGAAAATATAAAATATTAAACGAATAAGTAATTTACAATTATTCGGAATCTTTTAATATAAGCAATTTCATTTCGTGCTTGATTCCTTTTAAATAAATATTTCATGATATTCTCATAAAATATTTATTACAAAAATTTTTATTAAAAAATAAACATCTTATGATATTCTCATAAAACATTTATTCAAATAAAAATAAAAATATTTGATATGTATTGTAATGGGGGAGAGCACATTCATATTGCAATTTCACTATTGCTCAAGTAGATCATCAGTGAATTTTACCCCAATATTGTATAGACAAACCTAAGAGTCTTATATCCAAAGCCAAACTGATTTTATGAGAATTTTTTATAAAATCAACATAGCGTAGACAGCAAGACTCAAAGACACTTCCATACAAACACTACAAAACATTTCAAAACAACAAAAAACATTGTTTATTTTCAATCATTTCTACATAAGGGTTTCCATTGGAAACCATGAAATGTATTTTACATATTATTTTAAATAATATAATAGAATAAAAATAAATCAATAAAAATTTTCATTTGTTATGAAAACTAAAAATATTAAATAAAATTGTTAACAAACTGCTAAAAAATTCTTGTATTTTGTTCACTATTTCCCTTCCTTGGTGATTGCATTTGGTCAGTTCCGATAGTTAAATTATTAGTCTGGCAACACAGATTATTCTTTACTTTTTTTACTTCAAAACATCTGCATAGAAACTTCATTACCGACCAACTAAAAAATATTGTTGACATTTTTTTAAATTTTCAAAAGTTTGCTGCCTTATAACTTTTTTCGTAAAGTCTTTCCAGAAACAATCAATATCACAATCGATTCACATTTCTGTCCTCTATCGATCGGATATAGCCATATATGTGTACGCGCTATCGTTTTTTAGTTATTACTGAAAAGCAAAAAAAATTGGCGATTTTTTAAAAATTTTAAAAGTTTGCCGCTTTATAACTTTTTCCGTACAGTCTTTGCAGAAAAAGACTATATCACTATCGATTCGTATTTTTATCCTCTATCGCTATATGTGCAGGCGGAATACTTTTTGAGTTATTAATGAAAAACAAAAAAAAAATTGGCGATTTTTTAAAAATTTTAAAAGTTTGCTGCTTTATAACTTTTTCCGTACAGTCTTTGCAGAAAAAAACCATATCACTATCGATTCGTATTTGCATGCTCTATCGAACGTATATAGCCGCATATGGGCACGCGGAATAGTTTTTGAGTTATAAATGAAAAACCATAAAAGTTTGACGATTTTTTACCAATTTTAGAAGTTTGCTGCCTTATAACGTTTTCCGTAAAGTCTTTTTAGAAACAAGATATATTGCTATCGATTCGTATTTTTATCCTCTATCGACCGCATATAGCGCCATTTGTGCACGCGGAATGGTTGTGGAGTTATTAATGGAAAACTGAAATCAAAAATTTTTAAAATAACTCCAAATAATTTAAGCTCCAGTACTTTCGTTTTTTCACTAAAAAAAGTGACAACTGAAAAATCTGATTCTGTGGTCTACAAGCTTTATATTTTATATCTTTTATTTAAAATGCAAGTTAAATTAACTATTAAAAATCGAATGCAAAAATGGTATATTTTTGACATAGTTTGTTTACTTTTTTTTTACTGCAAAACTTCTACATAGAAACTTCATTACCGACCAACTAAAAAATATTGTTTAAATTTTTTAAATTTTAAAAGTTTGCTGCTTTATAACTTTTTTCGTACAGTCTTTGCGCAAACAAGCTATATCACTATCGATTCGTATTTTTATCCTCTATCGAACGTATATAGCCGTATATGTGCACGCAGAATAGTTTTTGAGTAATTAATTAAAAACTAAAAAAAATTTTACGTTTTTTTTAAATTTCAAAAGTTTGCTGCTTTATAACTTTTTTCGTAAAGTCTTTCCACAAACAAGCTATACCGTGATCGATTGATATTTCTGTCCTCTATCGATCGGATATAGCCACATATGTGCACGCGCTATCGTTTTTTAGTTATTACTGAAAAACAAAAAAAAATTGGCGATTTTTTAAAAATTTTAAAAGTTTGCCGCTTTATAACTTTTTCCGTACAGTCTTTGAAGAAAAAAACTATATCATTATCGATTCGTATTTGCATCCTCTATCGAACGTATATAGCCGCATATGGGCACGCGGAATAGTTTTTGAGTTATTAATGAAAAACCAAAAAAATTTGACGATTTTTAACAATTTTAGAAGTTTGCTGCCTTATAACTTTTTCCGTAAAGTCTTTTTAGAAACAAGATATATCACTGTCGATTTGTATTTTTATCCTCTATCGATCGTATATAGCGCTATTTGTGCACGCGAAATAGTTGTGAAGTTATTAATGGAAAACTGAAATCAAAAATTTTTAAAATAACTCCAAATAATTTAAGCTCCAGTGCTTTCGTTTATTCACTAAAAAAAGTGACAACTGTAAAATCTGATTCTGTGGTCTACAAGCTTTTTATTTCATATATTTTAATTAAAATACAATTAAAACTAACTATTAAAAATCGAATTAAAAAATGGCATATTTTTTACATAGTTTGTTTACATATTTCTTCTTGCACATGGCGTTTGTTTCCATTTTTCTTGGAAATAGTCCGTTCTGTGCAACTCTGCGAAAAAGTTTGCCGTTTTCTCAGAGTTTGTTATCTTCTCCTACGTCAATTAAACGGCCTTCAACTAATATAGACTTTGCTTGTGTTGTTGTTGTACTGATCGGTGCGTTTCAGATGACACATTTATTTGGTGGGAAAACAATCCCAAAATATTTGCAGTATCATTTAGATCACATTACACTTTTCGTCAAAATTATAATACTGATACTACTTTAGGATATTAATAGTATTTTAAAATATTCTACTGCTGAGCAATTAAATAAATAAAAGAATATATAAATACTATAAAAACAAAGAATATTATTTAAAAGATTGAAAACAATATACAGGCATACCTCGCTTAACGCTACCTCGTTTAGCTCTGTTTCGTTATACCGCTCTTCAAAAAACAATTTTTTGTCGTTATTTTTTAAAATTTTTTGACATTTTTCGAAACATAGTCGTCATAAAAAGCAGCAGAAAAATACATAATTTGAATTTTTTTCCATACGTTTTTTTAAAATAAAAGTAGGCTGAAAAAATTCCCTAATTCTGGGAATTCCCCTGTTAGGATAAATAATTTGTGAAATTTAGTCTCATATTAAATTAGTCATTGGAAATAGTGATATGGTCCGGTACAGACTTAGTAATTTTGATTAAATTAATAAAATTCATTAAATAAAAAAATTATTATATCATATTATTACAATATTGTTATTTTGAATTATAATTTAATTTCTAATTTTAAAATGAAGTACACATTAAATAAAAAATATATTTTTAAATAAAATACCCATCTTATTTGTCATTTTTTACTTCAAGGCAGCAAAAAAAACGGAACCCTATCTTTTAATGCAAATAGTGCCTTTTTGAACGCACAATCTTCAGGAACCCAACGTGAGCGTTAAACGAGGTATGCCAGTAATGAGTTCATTAGATAAAACCATGAAGCTTACAATTTCTTCAGACTTTCAATACTTACATTTCACAAAGTTTTCGTCGTCTGAGTAATCTTCTTTGTGGATTTCTATCAACTTTTAACCTTTCCGTAAAAGTAGCATCGTTAGCCGCTTCCTTTGAAGATTCCACTGATGTTACGTTAGAGCAATTCAAAAATCCATATATTTGCTTAATAACCTTATTTGTAGGAAGGAGCTCTAATTCTTGTCCTAAATCGTGGTGACTAACGCCTAATTGATGTTCAGGTGTCTTGGGAGAAACTTGAAAGGTTTTTCTGTTGGTTAAGGAAAAAAAGAAAATGGCGTCTTAGTGCTAAATTTTCCAACGTATTTTTTGATGGCTAAAATAACAAATTTTTTACACAATATGCGGTTAGTTTATTCGCATTTTCGCAACACGAGGTTTAAGCAAATAAAGGCACTAATAATTTAAACATTTTTACAAAATATTTTATACACGTCTAAAATTCAATATCTTTAAAAAACTCGTGCACCAACGTGATCAACCGCAGCCATTCTTATCTAACCTCGTTCAAAAGTGGAATGACTCATGGGATGATAATTTCTATACAATTTATATTTTTAAGAGCTGTAAAGTACACGTTAGTGCGGTTTTACACACATCAACTTTTGTTGCTCAACTTTTGTTGTTTCCATTAGAAAGAAAGAGAAGGCTTTATAACCCTTCTCTTTCCTTCTAATGGAAACAACAAAAGTTGAGCAACAAAAGTTGATGTGTGTAAAACCGCACTTAGCTAACAAACACTTTAGGGCTACCAGACGTTTGTAAAGAATGGTATTGTTTTCAGCAAAATCAAAATATTTTTTTTTGTTTTTTTATTAATCTTTTTAATAAAAAAGCAAAAAACCCAAAAAAGTCAATTTGCAAGAAAGCAGCAATTGGAAGGCACCTGGTCCAGACAAAATTCATAATATATGGTTAAAAAAGTTTACATCTACGCACTCACTGCTTGCAGTATTCTTCAACAAAATGTTGAGAGACCCGCAGAACACTCCTTCGTTTCTCCTGATGGGGAATACGTATCTTATACCAAAGGGAAACAATACTACGGACCCGGCGAATTACAGACCAATTACGTGCTTATCGACAATGTACAAACTCATGACGAAAATTCTTACCAACCGTATTTACGACCACTGCATCAAACACAATATTATAACGCAGGAACAGAAAGGATGTGCTAAAATTCCATGGGCTACAAAGAACAACTAACAATCGACTCAGTGCTAGTTCATCAAGCAGCACAAGGCAAACGATTACAGGAAAGCGTTTGATAGTCTCCCACATACGTTTCTTCTGGAAATACTAGAAATTTATAAAATCGATTCGTGGATTATAAATTTCATGAAACTAATGATGGAAAAATGGAATGTAAAACTACATCTGGGACAGAACACTGGCGAAGTTGTTCCCATCAAATGTGGAATTTTCCAAGGAGACGCCTTTAGCCCTCTTTGGTTTTTCCTTTGCATGAACCCACTTAGTAAAATGTTAAAAAGTCTCAATCTTGGCTTTAAGCTAAAGGCAGAAACTGGTGTCTTTCTTATTAACCACCTATTCTATGTAGATGATCTTAAAATCTACACTAACAATAAAGAAAGTATGCACAGGATGATTCGATTAGTCAAAACATTTAGCGATGACATAGGAATGGAATTTGGTATTGAAAAATGTAAAATGATCCATATCAGGAAAGGAAAAGTACAGACCGATAACGAAGAGTTACACTTAGATGAAAACAACATCATATATAATTTGGACCAAGAAGGATGCTACAAATACCTTGGTTTCTTACAACTAAAAGGAATTAAAGAGTCGACATTGAAGAAAACACTGCAGGACAAGTTTCGACAAAGGCTTACTAAAATTTTGAAGTCTCATTTAAATGCTGGTAATAAACGAAAGGCCATCAACACATGGGCCATCCCAGTATTTACGTATTCCTTTGGAGTTGTCAACTGGTCAAACACAAACCTTGACGAGATATCGACATTACTTAGAACCACACTTACCAAATACCAATATCATCATCCGAGAAGCGCAATTGAAAGAGTCACCCTTTCTTGGGAAAACGGCGGAAGAGGTCTCCTGGACATACCAAACCTGCATTTCTCGCAAATAAGTAGCTTGAGAAATTATTTTAGAAGCCAAATTGAAAGCTCAGACCTGTATGTCTAGCGGACAAGAATTATACTCCACTTAACCTTGAACTAGATGAGATTGTAGAACCACCCAATGTTCTCTCTCAAGAGCAGCGCTTAGACGCATGGAAAAGTAAAAGTATACACGGAGTTCACCCATTCCAGCTAGCACAAAGCTTTATCGACATGCCCAGTTCGAATTTATGGCTTAAGCGTGGGTCTCTCTTTGCAGAAACGGAAGGTTTTATCATAGCAATTCAAGATAAGGTAATAGCTACAAAAAACTACCGCAAGTTCGTTTTGCGTGAAAATATACAATCCGACTTATGCCGCCGCTGTCAGAGTGCTGCGGAAACCATCGATCACGTCATAGGGGGATGTACGAGCCTGGCACAGAGTGACTATACAATGAGACATAACCAAGTGGCCAAAATAATTCACCATGCAGTATGGCCATGCAGTATGGTCTTGTCGGACAGTGGCTGCCATATTATAAATACGAACCTCCACCTGTACTTGAAAACAATAGCTCTAAGCTGTACTGGGACAGGCCTATGATAACAGACCGCACAATGCGAGCTAAAAAACCGGACATCGTATTGTTTAATAAACTAGGTAAACGGATTATATTATTTGATATAGCTGTCCCACTCAACAACAACCTTCAATCGACATACAGCACAAAAATTCAAAAATATACGGAGCTAGCAAACGAACTGAAAACAATGTACCATGTGGAAAGAGTAGATATCTCGCCAATAATACTATCAGCCACAGGATTGATACCAAAAAGCCTTATCATGCAGCTGGAAAAACACATTCTATGAGATGTACTGCAGACTATGCAAAAATCGGTGATCCTGAATACGTGTAATATAGTGCGCCTATTCCTCCAGCAACTAGATGCGAACGGGCTAGAACATGGTCTACGCCCCAACAGAGCCTAATACCTTGGCATAGCCCGGTATAGGTCTTTTCCAACTTCATGAAGTTGAGAAAGTTAAACTTAACTCAAAATAATAATAATAATAGTAGTAATAGCCCCCTGTCGAAAAAATCCTTTACAGTATACAACATAGAGAATAAAGATTTTATTTCAACACAATTATTAGAAAAATCAGTTTCAGAAATAAAAGTAAATACAGACTAGTTGAAATGGCTAAAATTTCAATGGATTCAATTTTACCAAGATATTCCCCAAAAAAATGTTCTATAAACTAATTTAAAATAAAAATGATGACAAAACAAAGTGACTTATGCCACTTTTAAAACAAACGGCTCAGTTTATTGTAAACACAATTTGTTTCGTTTTTTAACTTTCAATAAAAAAAATGAACTGTCAAGTTATTGTAGGTTTAAAGTAGGTTTTTCCTAAGTAATGAATCAATAATATTACACAAAACTAAAATAAAATTTATTTCCAACTAAAGATTAGCATTCGGCAAACTTTAAAAAAGAAAATTTTTAGTGTGAAGGCAAAAATTGGTAATAAATTTGCTTCTATGTACACATTTAAAGAAATATAAAAAATAGAAACTACAAGCATATAGTTGAAGATTTCGGGATATAATATATTAGCCTGCTACAAAAGCCATGGTAGCAACAAAAATCACTAAAATGATAAGGTGCTTTTCAAATTATACTGTTTGACGTCTGCTTACCACGTCAATACGTACATAAACGCTAATATTTATCAAGTTTAGCCGTTAGCCCAGCTGTTGAATTTTCTTTATCTAAAAACGTCGAAATTTAATTTTATTTTGGGATTATGTTCAAAGTTTTAAGCATAGATAATTAATTTTTATCTATGGTTTTAAGCATAGATAATTAATTAGAAAATACACGAGGAAAAAATCTCGGCAAGGGGCCCGCCACAGTTAACCGCTTTGTTTTTACAAGACAGCATGCTATTCAATTTGTATGCATCTGTCTCTTTTACATAAAGGAGTTAATGAATCTTATTTGTTTACATTTTTATTTTACAATTTGGCGCAAATATTTAGAAAATGTTAGTTTTTAGCTATAATTTTCTCATTTTTGCGCCAATTTGCTAGTCACAAATACAACAAGTAAATCATTATGCAGAGGTGTTACAAAACAACAAAGGATTTAAGGAGAAAGCTAAAAAATGTGAGTATTTTTCTTCCTAAGGAAAAAATGTTTCTTCCTAAGGAATAAATTTAAATTACTTAATAAAACATTTTATCTTATTTTTTAGGAGCCGCAAAAATTAGGAGATTTTTTCCTCGTGTCCTATATAGTTAATAATCTATGCTGACGCGCAATAATGTACCATTTAAAAATAGCGCAGCCTACTGACGCTAATTTGCTTCACTTTTTTACGTTAAAATATTGCCAGACTGGCAGGAGTATGCTTCTTCCCACACTTTTTATTGCATTTGTAAAGAAATGTTGCATTGTTATATGTATTCTTGCTATTAGTTTCTTAAAAACATGCATGTAAGTTTTAATGATTTATTGTTAATTATACGGCGGCTGCTACAACAGTAAGTTAAATAGTAACTTAGATATAAAAAAATATACAAGACATAATGTTCGATACTGTCTGCGATCAAACGAGAACATTCAACCAATATCATTCTGGTATTTTGCTTTGTAATTATTGAATTTTTGGTCATTTCCAAACTTGCATTTATAAAACAATTTAGTGCAACAACTTTTTCATATTGTTACGAATATGTCTTGCTTAAGTTTAAAATAAAACAATTAAGCAATATGGAAAACTACTGGTTACAAACTGCGTAGAAGTTTATAGACACACACACACACAACTACAATTTGATATGCCGCTTACTAACTGCCTGGCATGCTGCTTATCATTTAAACGCGCAAGACAAAAACTAATTTTACAACAATAAATATACAGTTGTTTATCATCGGCGTAGTTTTCTAAGAAACCCGTTTTTACAAAAGCAACAACAAATGTATTGAAATAAATCCCAAGCAGAAACCTTATCAGCATAAAAACAACTATACACACAGGCAAGCAGGCGCATATAAAATGAATAAACAACCTACAACAACAAAATACACACAAAGAGAGTAGAAAATTCTTACATCTTCTAGAATCTAATTGGACAAGTACAAATAGAGGAAGCGTCTGAGTGGACAATCAATCAGTAAATTAAACCTCTACAGTGAAGACGTGCATTTTTAAGTAAATTGTTCTGTGTCAACTTTGTGTAGTTAAAGTTAATAATAAAATTGTTATTATTTAAAAAATCTAAAAACTGGTGTTAATTCTTTTGCAATAAAGAACTCACAACAAAAACGTTTATAAAAGGTATAAACGTAACAATATAAATAATATATATATATATCTGTATATTTTAGTTTTTTTATGAGATTATAATTATTGCTAACATGCAGGTAGGAATCTGAATATCTTATGTAAAATTAAAATAACTAAATGTTGATTGTTTTATATTATGTTTTATTAAAATGTTTTGTATCACATCTTTAACCTCTTATACAATTTATATCATAGAAGTAGTTGCAATAAATTAATTTAATAAATGAGAGTTTGGCAACTTACACAATATTCAATAATTATAAAGCAAAATACCAGAATGATATTGGTTAAATGTTCTCGTTTGATCAGTATTTGTTTACATATCTTAAATTACTATTTAGCTTAGATTTGTGAGGGCTATCGTAGAATTTACAATAAAGCGTTAAACCTTATAGCTTTATATGCATGTTTTTGAAGAAACTCATGCCAAAACTAAATACAATATTGCAGCATTACTGTACAATTATTAATTAATTATTATAACTATGTTATGATATTATTGAAAACAAAACTTTTTTTATTATGTATATCTTGAAAAATATTTGAGGAAGTAGTGGTAGTGCTACTTCGGTGTTCGCAACTGTATATAACACATGTATTTTTTAAATATAGGTACATATATTACAATTAAGTGGCTGTTGCAAATGCATTTCATTTGTATCCACAATAATGCCTTTTTTTAATTTGACATAAAAGTGTGTTGCATGTTTTGCAGAATAATCTTAAGATCAACAGCTGTATATATTTCTTTTATATGTTTATAGCATTATAATTATTAGTTATTTAAACAATTTATAAAAATAATTAGTTAAATTTCTTCATTACAAATAAAAAATTACTGGATAATGCAGTTTTAAAAGCAGTTTTTATGTTGTATCTAAAAACTTGCAATTTTGTAAAGGCGTATCGTAGTCATCACCTGGCTGGTTATATCAAGCTAGAACGCACACTTACTTTTTAATTAATTTCCACATATTTACCTTTTTATTTATCCTACAATTGCCAGTAACCTCATCTTGTGGGAAAATTGAATGATTATGTTCAGATAAGTTTTCTTCCAACTAAATTGAAGCACCCATATGAAATGATGGTTTAACATAAAATGAATGTTCAGCGACAAAAAGGTCCACAGATTGAAGTTAAATAGTTTATATTGTCGCAGAATTAGAAAAAATCTCATTTTGAATGATTAGCGTGTGTTTTCCTCCGGTTGAATTGAAAAACGCATGTGAGATAGAGCGACAAAAATTTCCACAGATTGAACTAAAATATTTGATATTGTCGCGGAGTTAGGAGCAACATCATTTTGTAGCAAAAATGAACGATTAGAGTACGTTTTTTTCCGATTGAATTGAAATAGATGATTAAACACAAAATGAATAACAGCGACAAAAAGGTCCACATATGGCATATGTGGGTTAAAATTAAAATTCGTATATAAAGTATAAATTCAAAGTGTCTTAAAATAACTTTTTCAGTTTAATATCAAATTCATTTAAATTATAGTTTAAATAGAAATTTTTACAAAAACATTGCAATCAAATATATTTAAAATAGATGTGGTCATATTCATAGCTACATATGTACGTTTGTTAAAAGGTTCGAAGTTTGATACAAAAAATTTTAATAAAACATTTAACATTCTGTTATTTTAATCTTAGTTAAAAATTAAAAATATAAGTAAAATATATTGGTAAAATGACACTGCCATTAATAAATTACATATAATTCTTTTTATATAGGTTCAATATAAAACTCATTGAAACAATTGTTCAATTAGGACATTTTATAAAAACATTACAATCAAATATGTTTAAATTGAATGTATTCTTAGCTACTTACGTACGTATGTATGTAAATAGGTGTGAATTTTTATACAAAACATTTTACTAAAGCAATATAAAACAAGTTATATTAATTTTACATAACATACCGATTAATAAAAGATGTTGATGAGATGCACTACCATAAATATACTTACATATAAGACATATTGACAAGTTATATTACGTATCATTTTTTAAATAGGTAAGTTAAAATTAAAATACGTAGGAAAAGTATAAATTCAAAATTGTCTTAAAATAACTTTATAAATTAAATTACAATAAAATATCTTTATATTAAGTGTGTTCATATTCACACGTACGTACGTTTGTTTAGAGGTTTGATGGTTGATACAAAAACTTTTATAAAGCAATTAGCATTCTGTTAATTTAATTTTATATAAACTATTAGTAAAAGACGTTGATAAGATGGGATTGCTATAAAATGCTTACTAACACATAAACATAGACATACTGAGGTGGTATATTACATAAAGTTCTTATGTAGTTTAAAATTGCAATACGCATATGAAATAGAGAGCATAAAATGAATGTTCAGCGACAAAAAGTTCCACAGATTGAACTGAAATAGATCAACAGATCCTATTAAAAATAACCTCATTTTGTAGCAAAAATGAACGATTAGGGCACGTTTCCTTCCGATTGAATTGAAATACGCATATAAAATGGATAATTACAAATAATATGAATGTCAAGCGAGAAAGGTCCACACATTGAACTGAAATAGATCAATAGATCCTATTAGCATGAGGAATAACCTCATTTTGATTGAATTGAAATACGCATATGAAATTATGGTTAAACATGAATGAATACCGACAAAACGGTCCAGAGATTGAAATAAAATAGTTCTTCTGCTGTTACACGATGCCCCAAGTATTTGACCTCCTTTTGAAACAGCGCACATTTCTTAACACTTAATTTAAGTCCTGCAGCCGCTATACGCTTGAGAACTTCATCCAGGTTTTTGAGGTCTTCATCAAAGGTCTTTCCCATCACGATTATATCATCCAGATACACTAAACAGGTCTTCCAGTTAAGCCCCTTGAGCACACGTTCCATTAAGCGCTCAAAAGTAGCTGGAGCATTGCAGAGCCCAAATGGCATTACTTTAAACTGCCAGAACCCATTGCTCGCGCTGAAGGCAGTTTTCTCCTTGTCTTTATCGGCTATCTCAACTTGCCAGTAACCACTCTGCAAGTCTAAGGTAGAGAACCATTTTGTTTCGGACAACGTGTCTAAGGTGTCGTCAATTCTGGGTAGCGGATAACTGTCTTTCTTAGTGACATCATTAAGTTTTCTATAGTCCACGCAAAATCTAGTGCTGCCATTTTTCTTCTTTACTAGCACTATCGGCGAGCTCCATGGACTTGAAGATGGCTCAATCACTCCGTTCCGCTCCATTTCGTTAATCAGTTCCTTGACCTCGTTCCGTTTTGCAAGGTGAACACTCCTGGGTGCTTGTTTTATGGGCTTCGCTTCGCCGGTATTTATTTCATGTTTCACAACTGCTGTTATACCTTGGCTTTTATTATTTAGCGCAAAGACGGGGGTATGTTTTCTTAGCAACTGCTTCGCTTTATTTCTGTCGGGTGCTTTTAGTCCTGCCACCCATTTATTCACCTGCTCTGTTAGCAAATCTCGCTCTTTAACTGGCCTTTTGGGGCATTCTAGATATGTCGCACAATTAATTACGGCTCCTGCCGGCTCAAATCGACCAATTTTAGCATTTTCGCTTATTGTCTTCTCGCTGCTAGACAGATTTAGTAGTCTCACAGGAACTTTCCCATTGTTTCAGCTTTTTACGAGAGCTTTAGCTGTTATCACATTATTCCTTACGTCTTCTGGTTCTACCACCCACAACCGGTTGTCCACACAATCTGCCTCCACACGTGCCCAAACTATAGTTTCCGCCAGAGGTGGTAGTTTTCGGCGTTCGATAGCAAATAGTTTCCTTACAGCGTCCCTGCTCTCATATTCAACATTTAAGGGGATCTCCACGTTGCGCCAGATCATTATCTGCTGCCCCATGTCCAGATTAATACCGTGAGCTATCATGAAGTCTGCACCGATAATAACTTCATCCAATATATCAGCGACAACAAACACGTGATCTGCGCTGATGTTTCCGATAGTCAAACGTACCCTGGCTCTTCCATAGACGATGGCTGAATTCGCTGTTGCCGTGCGCAGTTGCACATTCTTTAACAGTTTCACTGCCCCTCTAACTAAATCGGACTGAGATGCTCCTGTGTCTATGGTGAGGACTTGCTTTTTTCCATTGATCAATCCGCAGACAGTAAGGTTATTATTTTTCTGTTGCATGATGGAAATGTAGATTGCGGGGCCATCGGTTGTGGGAGCTAGCTCTTGCCCCTCAGTGCTAGCTCGTTTTAGTTTAACGGTGACTCGTGCGATTTGGTGTTGTTTGCCCGTTTGTTTTCCTTTGGAGGTGAAGCAGATCTTGACCTTTTCTTAACAGATCTGCAGTTGCGCTGAAAATGTCCGACCTTACCGCAGTTAAAGCATTTTGCACGCGACTTACTTCTTTCTTCAAGTATTTGCTCAATCATGTCTTTCATCTCGCTTCTCTTGTCTCCGTAACTTTCCGTATCAGCCTCAGGACGTCGTACCTTGTAGACTTGTGGCTTTGAGATAACTTTGGCGGTCTCCTGGGCCAGCGCGTACGAGATTGTATCGGTGAAAGATGCTTTCTGTGCTGCACAAACTGCATATATAATATCTGGATCTGTTATGCCATTCACAAATGCTTCTATTTTGAACTGATCCAGGAATGGATGATGTTCACCTGGATAAGTAAGCTGCACCAAACGTTCAATCTCCACGGCAAAATCTTGCAGCGTCTCATTTGCCTTCTGCACCCTGCCTCGTAATTCCATTCATACTTGCGTTGTAAGGCCACCATTATGTCCTCATAATTATTCCTGCATGCTCCTGGTAGGCTTTCGAGGATTTCGGCAGCTGCACCTTTTAAAGCCAGAATTAGCACTATAGCTTTTTCTTCATTGTTACAACTATTTTTGCTGGCCACTGTTTCGAACTGGAACTTGAAAACATTAAACGGCGCGCTACCGTCATAGCTCGGGGTGTTTATTTTGCTGGAGTGCTCAGAGACGACTCTCACCGGTCCTTCTCGAATATGGAGGTCGTCCATTTTCGTTTTTAGTTCATGCAATTCTCCGTCCACTTTTTTCTCCAGGCCTGACAATTTTTGGTCAAATTCGCTGACTTTCTGTTCCACAGCTTCCACTCGCTTGCCAAATATTTCTGAAATTTCCTGTAATTTCTTATTTACTTCACAAACGAGTTTTTCTCCATTGGCTCTAGAGCTTTCCTGAATTGCATCAATTTTCGCACTGTTGATTCTGGAGCTTTCTTGAATGACACCTAGAAGTTTGTCATTCGTGGCATCAATTTTCGCACTGTTGGCTCTAGTGCTTTCTTGAATAGCATCAATTTTCGCACTGCTGATTCTAGAGCTTTCTTGAATGACACCTAGAAGTTTGTCATTCGTGGCATCAATTTTCGCACTGTTGGTTCTAGTGCTTTCTTGAATAGCATCAATTTTCGCACTGTTGGCTCTAGTGCTTTCTTGAATAGCATCAATTTTCGCACTGCTGATTCTAGAGCTATCTTGAATTGCCGCAAGTATTGCATCCAAGCTTACATTGGTGTTTGCTGATGGATTACATACCTCAACCGCTTCTTTGTCTTCGAATTCGTATGCACCAATATCGATGTTTCGCTGCTTGAATTCATCAATCAACCTCCGTTGCAATTCCGCTTTACTTCCCGTTGTTGGCAGATTCAACTTATTCAGCTCCTTTTTTAGCTGCTCAACTTTCAGCTCTTCCAACTTCATTGTAGTTGATTTATTTTATTTTTTTTCTGCAATCCCACTTCTGACACCAGTTGTTACGTTTATACCTTTTATAAACGTTTTTGTTGTAAGTTCTTTATTGCAAGATGATTAACACCAGTTTTTAGAGTTTTTAAATAATAACAATTTTATTATTTACTTTTAACTACACAAAGTTGACACAGAACAATTTACTTAAAATGCACGTCTTCACTGTAGAGGTTTAATTTACTGATTGATTGTCCACTCAGACGCTTCCCCTATTTATACTTGTCCAATTAGAATCTAGAAGATGTAAGAATTTTCTACTCCATTTGTGTGTATTTTGTTGTTGTAGGTTGTTTATTCATTTTATAGGCGCTTGCTTGCCTGTGTGTATAGTTGTTTTTGTTTTTATGCTGATAAGGTTTCTGCTTGGGATTTATTTCAATACATTTGTTGTTGCTTTTGTATAAAAGGGTTTCGTAGAAAACTACGCAGATGATAAACACTGTATATTTGTTTTTATAAAATTAGTTTTTGTCTTGCTTGTCACCTGGCTGATCATATCAAGCTAGAACGCACACTTACTTTTTACAATAAAGCGTTAAACCTTATAGCTTTATATGCATTATTTTGAAGAAACTCATGCCAAAAATAAATACAACATTGCAGCGTTACTGTACAAAATCATCTTCGGTTGTCAGCACATCAGAAAGTATTTTAAAATAACATTTTAAGAAAGAAAAACAAAAAAAATTAGTTTCCTTTGCTGTCAAGATTACCTTTTACTAAGCATGCATCTGTTTCTATATATATTTCATTTATATGAAAAAGTTGTTGCACTAAATTGTTTTATAAATGCAAGTTTGGAAATTACCAAAAATTTAACATTTATAAAGCAAAATACCAGAATGATATTGGTTGAATGTTCTCGTTTGATCCCAGTGCAGTATCGAACATTACATCTTGTATATTTTTTATATCTTAAGTTACTATTTAGCTTACTGTTGTAGCAGCCACCGTATAATTAACAATAAATCATTAAAACTTACATGCATGTTTTTAAGAAACTAATAGCAAGAATACATATAACAATGCAACATTTCTTTACAAATGCAATAAAAAGTGTGGGAAGAACATACTCCTGCCAGTCTGGCAATATTTTAACGTAAAAAAGTGATGCAAATTAGCGTCAGTAGCGCTATTTTTAAACGGTACATTATTTTCGCGTCAGTCTATTGGGGTAAATTCGCTTATAGGGCCCATACACGACACAATCATAATGTCGCAATCACATGATTGATCAATCACGCTTTAACCACACACCACACCAGCACGATTGCTCAATATTCATTTGATTTCAAGTTATTGTGTGGATAAGGTCATTATAAATAAATGAATGACTGAACAAATTTCACGAAACACGACACAAGCACGCTGTCACAATCATGAAAATATCAAACTCATTTTGATTTTACACAATCAGCTTGATCAATCATACATCAACCCCACACACGGTCAATCGGCTTGTACAATCAGCTGATTGCGACATTATGATTGTGTCGTGTATGGGCCCTATTAGTTTCCTTTAGTTAAAATATTGCCAGACCGGCAGTAGTACGCTTCCTGCCACACTTTTTATTGCATTGAAATTAATGACTATGAATTTTTTGCTTAACTTTAAGCCATAACATGTAACTTTATTTGTAAATGCCTAAATAAATAATAATATTTTATTTACACATATGTAAATTTCTTTTTGAAATTAATCATTAAAGAAAAATTCTTTTGTTTTTTAACTGTGAACATACTCATTTATTTGACAGAGTATGTATTGGTGTTTTTATGTGCAAGTAATTATTTTGTAGCAGGTATAATAATTTAGTTGTTTTTGTCGTAATTTCTGGAATTTTTGTGGGTGTCTCATTACCGTAAACAAGAGACAAAACACAAGATTAAGCATTTTGTTGTTGAAATCCGTTACTGAAAAGAAAATTTTTTTAAAAGTGTAGTGTTATTATTTTAAGAGATTATAATTATTATTGCCACGCAACAAAATGTTCGACAGACAGCCTGTCTGGCAATATTCTAAAGTAGAACAAGCAATCGAATTCGCCCTCACGCCGAGTTCTAACCTTTTGGAAGAACTAAAATAACACGCTGGACACAGGAAGAAAAAGATGCAATTTTTGGACATTTTGTAGAGTTAAAGGACATGGAGAAACTGCCAAGCCTTGTGGAGTGTACTCATTTAACTAATACGTTTACCGCTTTAAAAAAAGAACTTCTCAACAAATAAAACCTGGATCGACAATCAGCAAAGACACAAGTAAAACGTATGTACATAAGTAATTATAAAACATCAGATACTAAAATATTCTCTTAACTAGTTTGATTTTTTCGTATACATTTTAGACAATATCAATTATTTCAGTTCAATCTGTAAACCTTTTGATCGCTGTACATTCATTTTGTGTTTAACCAACTATTTCATATGCGTATTTCAACTCAGTCGGAGGAAAACTTACCCTAATCGTTCAATTTTTCTACAAAATGAAGTTTATTCAATAATTTTAGTTCAATCTGCGGACCTTTTTGTCATTGTACATTCTTCATATTTAAATTCAACCGGAAGAAAACTTACCTAAACGTAATCATCAATTTTCCCACAATCAAAAAGGTAAATATATGGAAATTAATTGCTAATATTTTGATTGCATTATTTATTTATTTTAATAGGTTGTACACAGTCGTTTGAAGTACTTTACAATGGGTGTAACAACTTTAGCAAGTATTGCAAAAGGTGTGCCATCTATATAAATTATTTTAGTTCAATCTGTGGACCTTTTTGTCGCTGAACATTCATTTTATGTTAAACTATCTATTTCATATGCGTTTTTCAATTCAATCGGAGGAAAACATACCTTAGTCGTTCAATTTTTCTGCAAAATGAGATTTCTTCTAATTCTGCGACAATTATTATATCAATTATTTAACTTCAACCTGTGGACCTTTTTGTCGCTATACATTCATTTTATGTTAAACCATCATTTCATATGCATATTTCAATTTATTCGGAAGAAAACTTATCTGAACATATTCGTTCAATTTTTCCAAAAAATGGGGTTACTGGCAATTGTAGGACAATTAAAAAGGTAAGTATGTGGAAATCAATTGCAAATATTTTGTTTGTAATATTTATTTATTATAATAGATTGTACACAATCGTTTTAAGTACCTTACAATGGGAGTAGACAACTTTAGCAAGTATTGAAAAAGGTGTGCCATCTATATCAATTATTTTAGTTCAATCTGTGGAGCTTTTTGTCGCTGAACATTCATTTTATGTTAAACTATCTATTTCATATGCGTTGTTCAATTCAATCGGAGGAAAACTTACCCTAATCGTTCAATTTTGCTATAAAATAAGATTTTTTCTAATTCTGCGACAATATCAATTATTTAACTTCAATCTGTGGACCTTTTTGTCGCTAAACATTCATTTTATGTTAAACCATCATTTCATATGCGTATTTCAATTAAATCGGAAGAAAACTTATCTATCAATTTTCCCAAAAAATGAGGTTACTGGCAATTGTAGGACAATTAAAAAGGTAAATATGTCGAAATTAATTGCTAATATTTTGATTGCATTATTTATTTATTTTAATAGGTTGTACACAGTCGTTTGAAGTACTTTACAATGGGTGTAATAACTTTAGCAAGTATTGCAAAAGGTGTGCCATCTATATCAATTATTTTAGTTTAATCTGTGGACCTTTTTGTCTCTGAACATTCACTTTATGTTAAACTATCTACTTCATATGCGTTTTTCAATTCAATCGGAGGAAAACTTACCATAATCGTTCAATTTTCTACAAAATGAGATTTCTTCTAATTCTACGACAATATCAATTATTTAACTTCAATCTGTGGACCTTTTTGTCGCTATACATTCATTTTACGTTAAACCATCATTTCATATGCGTATTTCAATTTAATCGGAAGAAAACTTATCTGAACATAACGTTCAATTTTCCCAAAAAATGAGGTTACTGGCAATTGTAGGACAATTAAAAAGGTAAATATGTGGAAATCAATTGCTAATATTTTGTTTGTAATATTTATTTATTTTAATAGATTGTACACAATCGTTTTAAGTACCTTACGATGGGAGTAGACAACATTAGCAAGTATTGCAAAACCTGTGCCATCTATATCAATTATTTTAGTTCAATCTGTAGAGCTTTTTGTCGCTGAACATTCATTTTATGTTAAACTATCTATTTCATATGCGTTTTTCAATTCAATCGGAGAAAACTTACCCTAATCGTTCAATTTTGCTACAAAATGAGATTTCTTATAATTCTGCGACAATATCAATTATTTAACTTCAATCTGTGGACCTTTTTGTCGCTATACATTTATTTTTATGTTAAACCATCATTTCATATGCGTATTTCAATTTAATCGGAAGAAAACTTATCTGAACATAATCGTTC
This sequence comes from Trichopoda pennipes, assembly GCA_030448955.1. Lineage (NCBI taxonomy): Eukaryota > Metazoa > Arthropoda > Insecta > Diptera > Tachinidae > Trichopoda > Trichopoda pennipes. The sequence continues at coordinate 2,712,448 of JASKUP010000004.1, read as the reverse complement.
AATTTTCCCAAAAAATGAAGTTACTGGCAATTGTAGGACAATTAAAAAGGTAAATATGTCGAAATTAATTGCTAATGATTTGATTGCATTATTTATTTATTTTAATAGGTTGTACACAGTCGTTTGAAGTACTTTACAATGGGTGTAATAACCTTAGCAAGTATTGCAAAAGGTGTGCCATCTATATCAATTATTTTAGTTCAATCTGCGGATCTTTTTGTTGCTGAACATTTATTTTATGTTAAACTATCTATCTCATTTGCGTTTTTTAATTCAATTGGAGGAAAACTTACCCTAATCGTTCAATTTTGCTACAAAATGAGATTTCTTCTAATTCTGCGACAATATCAATTATTTAACTTCAATCTGTGGACCTTTTTGTCACGATACATTCATTTATTTTTAACCATAATTTCATATGCGTATTTTAATTTAATCGGAAGAAAACTTATCTAAACATAATCGTTCAATTTTCCCACAAAATGAGGTTACTGGCAATTGTAAGACAATTAAAAAGGTAAATATGTGGAAATCAATTGCTAATATTTTGTTTGTAATATTTTTTTTAATTAATAGATTGTACATAGTCGTTTTAAGTACTTTACAATGGGTGTAGTTAACTTTAGCAAGTAATGCAAAACGTGTACCATCTATATTAATTATTTTAGTTCAATCTGTGGAGCTTTTTGTCGCTGAACATTCATTTTATGTTAAACTATATCTCAAATGCGTTTTTCAATTCAATCGGAGGAAAACTTACCCTAATCGTTTAATTTTGCTACAAAATGAGATTTCTTCTAATTCTGCGACAATATCAATTATTTAACTTCAATCAGATGACCTTTTCTAGCTGAACATTCATTTTATGTTTAAGCATCTATTTCATATGCGTATTTTAATTTTAAACTATATAAGAACTTTATGTAATATGCCTCGTCAATATGTCTATATTTGTATAGAAGCGTTTTAAAGCACTTCCATCTTATCAACATCTTTTACCAAAAATGTATGTAAAAATAAAGTAATGTTAATTGTTTTATAAAATGTTTTGTATGTATGTTTTTGCATGAATATGAAAACACATAATGTAAAGATATTTGATAGTAATGTTTTTTGTTAATTTATAAAGTTATTTTAAGACAATTTTGAATTTTTACTTTACATACGTAGTTTAATTTTAACCTATATAAAAAAAATTATATGTAATATAACTTTTCAATATAGCTACATACATTTATTTTATCTACACATACATTCTACATACATTTACACTAAATAAAAAACATTAAAAAAATTTACTGTGTATCGTTTTCATCGTCACTACTTTGACTACTCGAAGTCCTTTCGCATGTGATTTTTTCTTAGAACATATTTAGGGCGTAGTAGAGCCTTTCCAGATTATTACTAAGCAAACACGACTAACATATATGTATCTAGGATTATACTATGCGTTTTTAGCCTCGCTCTTAGTTTGAATTTAATCAATTTGTTTGAGGTTTGTAGCACTTGGGATTCTGGAAGCATTATTCTTACTAAAAGTGATAACATAAAAATATATAGTGCACAATCGCAGTTTCATATGAAAAGTTCCGAGGCCCATGGCTTGTATAATTTTGTTTTGTTTAGAGTAGCTTCACTAAACTAGACTTAAAGCTAAAAGTGTTTTAGTTATTGCGCCATAACACCGAGATAACATGGGGTATATTTTGAGCATATAGATAATTAATCTTATGCACGTTTAGATAGAGTAAAGCACAAAAATAAAATATTTTTTACCAAGGAAGGTGCTATTAATATATTAACGATTAAAAAAGACACAAAATTATGTTAACACCTTAATACTAAGTTCACACTTGTGTTTTTGAACGTGTTTAAGCAAAATGTTTTAAAATTTAAACACAGCCGTTCACACTATAATTGAGATGTTTAAGGCTGACATTTTATTTACTTTTTTTACCTTAAAAATGAGTTTTTGTAGTGAAAACACCCATTTTAGTTTAAAATCAAACCCAAACCCCAGACAAATTAATTAATTACACTACCTACTAGCATAAAGGGGCAAAAACGCACTTAAATTAAATGAAATTCCGAGTTGTATTTGGAATTTACGTGTTTAACGACGTCTTTAACCAAAAACAACTCATTTAAGATGTTTAACAAAATACGTCAATGTATGGTAAAACATCGAAGTGTTTAATGCTTAAACACGATTGAGATGTTAAACACATTAGGTGTGAACTTAGTATAAGACCAAGTTCACACCTAGCGTGTTTAACATCTAAAGCGTGTTTAAGCATTAAAAAAATACGAATTCTAATAAGTACCGAACTCGAATGGAGAAAGAATCAGAAATAGCTAAAAAAAGACCCCAAACTATCAAGTCTTCAAACTATACACTAGATATAAAACTTTATTGGGGACTGTCCCTAATGAATACAAATGTCTTCAAAAAATACGATAGAATGAAATACGGGGCCTAAACTATACTATATATATATATATATATATATATATATATATATATATATATATATATATAGCACTTTATATATATATATATATATATAGCACTTTATATATATACACACACACACACACACATATATATATATATATATATGTGTGTGTGTGTGTGTATATATATAAAGTGCTATATATACATATAAATATATATATATATATATACATATAAATATATATATATATAGCACTTTATATATATACACACACACACACACACACACACACATATATATATATATATATATATATATATATATATATATATATACTAGCAATCTCCGTTCGTTTTTTGTAACATTTTGTTTGGGGATTAAAAGATGAAGAAAATTTATTTTTTTTTTGTTTTATATTTGAAAAGGAAAAATTTTATTTCATTGGACAACAGTAATGAATCCATTTCGATTACAAAAATGAAGTGGAATTTAGTTGATCTTCTGTAAGTAAAAAATGAAAGTGAATCCACAGCAAATACTGAAGCGAAGCGTTATACGTGTCCGCAAATCAACCGCTTCATTGAGGTGTTCTTTGGTAAACCACATTTTTTGTTTTTTGGTTTGACGCTCCCAACTCGTGAACACGCAACGTGTAGCTGCCCATGTGAAAAACAATAATTTTCTAAATTTATCCCGCAAACACTAAACGATTGGCCTTGCGACTTGTTAATTGTCATTGCGAACGCAAGGCGAACCGCAAATTGCAATCGTTCACCTGCGTACTTTCCGTTAACAATGGTTGCCTCAATCAAATTCGGCATAAGTCTATTCAACGCAAGTCGAGTACCGTTGCAAAGTCGCGGTGGATTCAAATTACGCAATATCATAATAACTGAACCAACTTCGAGTAGCAAGTAATGTGGTGGAAATTCTGGTAACTCCAGAGAGTTCAGAAACTCCGTTGGATAATTTACTGTATCATCGGGATTTGTTATGAATTCAACGGATTTGTATGTTACCAAATCGCCATCGATTTTTGATTGAATTGTGAAATTCATTGCATATACAACATCATTATTCTTTGCGGCGAGAATTGCTCGTTTACTTAACCAAGCATAATTCTGATAATTCTCACTAATGTATGGGAAAACATTTTCAATAAAAGTTAATTGAGAGTCTAAAAATCGACAAAAGTCGTTGGTAAGAGTAATTAATCCAGCTGTCGCATCAACTGGGGCTTTTCCATTTCCAACAGCTAACAATGGTTTGGAAAATTTGGCAGCACTTCGATCATTTTGAAGTTGAACTCTCATATTAGTCGTTAGCGATAATGTTTTTTGCGTTATTGCACAAAGGTGATGCCTTCAGGTAAGCATTCATTTCATCTGAAGGCGTTGAATGGGGAATTACTGGCAACGTCTGCCTGAAATCGCCTGCCAACAATATCATCCAGCCGCCAAAGATGTTGTTATTTCGCGGAAGATCCTTCAGTGTGAAGTTAAGTGCTTCAAGTGATTTCTTATGTGCCATTGTGCACTCATGCCAAACAATGAGCTTGCATTGCATCAACAATTTTCTCATTGTACTGGATCGGAAAATATTGTATGTTGGAGAATCAATTGCGTTTAAATTGAGTCGCAATTTAAGCGCAGAATGTGCAGTACGTCCGCCATCTAGAAGAGTCGCCGCAATTCCAGATGATGTTAACGCCAAAGCTATGTCACATCTTAATCGAATAGTGACCAAAATCAATGAAATGACAAATGTTTTCCCTGTTCCTCCAGGTGCGTCCAGGAATAACAGACCACCAGTATTATTGTCAACCGCTTGCATAAATGTTTCGTATATTAGTTTTTGCTGTTCATTCAGCAACGGCATATTATTTTAAACGAATTCCTGCAATGTATCAACATTGTATTGCAGCTCTCGATTTAATTCTTAGTTGAGTTCATCATGCATCGACAGATTTGGCGCAATCATTCCTACTTCAATCAGTAGCTTGTTTGTAATAGTCACGCATTGATCCTAAATGAGAATCAATCCTTCATTATATATTTCATCGGTTACATGTCGGGTTTATTCGTTCGAATGCGCAAGCGATGCAAGATATCTTCACATATGTCATCTTTACATTTGTTCCATAACTGAATTGGTTGTGACGGGAAGCATGTGGTGATGATACTAGCGACCTAGCGCACGGCGCCCTCTACTTAAAATGAAACGTACTTAGTTTCGTGAGGGATACTCACACACGACGTACTGGTGCCGTCGTAGTACATGCTAGGTGTTTTTCTCTTGTAATTTTTCCTGAATTTGCTTTGCTATAAACCTCACGGAGCCCGAGACCTATCCAATGAATGCAAAACCACAGAAAGCGGTTCGTGCGTGTTCTGAAGTTATAGCGTCGGGAAGGAAAACCCGACTTATTTCTATATTATAGAAGATATATATATATATATATATATATATATATATATAGAACTCTGCATATATAGAACTATATATATATATATATATATATATAGAACTTTCCCCAATTGCATCTTCGCTGAGACCAAGTGCAGTGCCAAGGGGATGTACATACTACTAAATGGTGCATAAAGGCAAAACTGCCTCATCAGTGTCTGTCAACCTGTGTTTACAAAAAGTTGTATCCGATTGCACTGGTGCTAAGGCCCCTCGGAAGATCTGGATATTTGTCCATAAACTTCACGATTACAGAGCTTTGTGTTTTATTTTTCTGTTTTCCCCTGCATATGTAAACAAAAGTTTGAATCCGTAAGTATATATTTACTTTTTTATATAAAATTTAGTTACGACCCAATTATGAATAACTATTCCCTGGTAGTTCCAGTTCCACTATTTTAAATGAATACTCCCCGGGAAAGCCTTCTCTCCTCCCTTTCCCCTTATTCTATTATTATTCCGTTAAAAAATTGAAAGGGAGTTGTGCTGAAAGTGTAAGTATTTTAATTTGTCTTTCATTAAATTAACATAAAAAAGATCTTCCTCATTTTCAAGTCCAAAATAACTAATAAGAAGCAGATGGAGATGTTTTAAATGAAATGCAAACTCAACCAATTACTGCCTGTGAAATTGCACAAAAGTAGCACGGAGGAATTAACTAGATTTTGGAATAATTTGGAGTCAGAATTAAATTCAATAGTACCACCAACAAAAAATGTTTCGAGTGGAAAACGGTATGTGCAAAATATGCTACAGGTGTGGTCTAATCAAAAAAAAATGTCCAGCACAAGGCTGCCCAAAACCCTGTCAAGGAGCGGGCGGAGGCCCGAATATGGAGCAGAAGTTTTCTGCAATGGAACAGGCCATTTATAATTTAATAAGGATGAAGAACTCTATAGAAGGGTAGCCAGCACATTTGGATTAGGCAGTTCTTCTTCAAATGCTAGCCAACAAGCAAGAGAGAATATCGAAGATATATTGCAGGTGATTATAGTGACCGACGATGCAATTATTTTAAATGAAAACTTTAAGGAGTGTCTGTCTCAGCCACCAGCTAAAAAATTCAAAAGGGTTCCAATTGAGCAGCCAGCACGTGTTTCCTCTACCGATATTCTTGCAGAGGAAATCTGTGTTCAGAATATGTTGGAAGTTATGAGGGAGCAGAACCAAAACTCCAAAAAAATATACCGTTCCATGGAGCGGCTGTGTGATTTAAAGAAAGAGGAAATAAAAGAGCAAAAGCGGCACAGTCTAGTGATGAAGGTTTAGAGAAGTGGAGGACAAAATTGAAAAAAATCGAAAACTGCTAAGAGTTGGAAAACTTAAAATACTTGTAAATATTAGTTATAACAAACAAATGTGATAAAGTGGACTGAAGCTGAGTATATGAATTGAAGTTTTTTGAGTTCGGTTTTTTACTTTTAAATGAATTTAAGCTTGTTTTTGAAAAATGTACGAATCTGATCTAAACTATGACCTATAAATATACAAATCACCCACGTAAATGTGGGTGTATTTTCTTACACAAAATATAACTTGAGTAGCGAGAATAGATTTAGAAACAAAAACCTTATTATAAATTATTTCCAATGTTAGCTCTAATAAGTTGGGCAGCAGACAAATACTACTGCGATGCTAAAGCCATCACATCACTCTGCTGTATAAGAAAAGTATCCAAATTTTCGACATTATCTGCATTACTATTGCATTTAAAATAAATACATATGTTATGTAAAGCACGACAAACATTAACTATCTCCGCTGCCTTTTTTGGAGCGTTGTGCAGTTTTATAGCGCGAAGAATGCATTTCCAGCTATTTTTGATGATGCCATTTGTTCGTTCAATCACATTGCGGCATTTTGAATGAATATCAATAAATCTCCTTTCGACCGACCCCTCCTCTGGAGTTCTGTGGATAACCCACGGTTCCAAAGGGTATTCTGCATCGCCTAATATTAATTATGTATAAGTAATTAAGCCATGAATACAATTTGCTATCACTTAAACTTTACCGAGGAGCCAATAATTGCCGCACCTATTAATACATTGCTGCTCAAGATGTTTTCGCAAATTCCAAATAAATGAATCATGGCACGCATCAACGTATTGAATCCTAAGCTCATGATTGCAGTGATGTTTATGAAAGCACTTACCAACATAACATTAAAATTTAATACTTCTTTCTGTTATAGTATAAATGATTATTATTACAGCGAGCAATAATACGGACATGAGTCCCGTGTACACATCCTACAACACTAGGAATGCAATGCTTAACATACATTGCCAAAGCAATTTTCCGCTTTTCATCCTGTGTTTTAGGGAAAGTAATCCATTTAGTGCATAGTTGCACGCCAAATATGTCTATGACTTTTGCTAAAACTGCATTGGGCCAGGGATACGTCGCAATCTTTCTTATACCTGTTTAGTACCCACTTACGGCAAAGAAACGTAAAGCTGCACTTAGTTTCACAATTAGGGATATTGCGAACGACTTTATTTGTGGCTGACTGTGCGACGTTAACTCGTCTAGCAGATATTTAAACGGATCTTTTTCGGATCTTCATTGCAAAAGTGAAACAATCATAAATAAAATGAACAAATAAATATATACAATAACATCTTTTTATACTCACAACGTTTGTGGCAGCTCAAGTAGATTTGCGTCATCATGCAACTTTCTTCTTGCAATTCTTTGCTAATTTCTTGAATATTGCTGTTCTTCAGCTTCTGCTGCCTCAGCTAACACTTGAAATGATACACTAAACATTTTATTTATTTTAAAGTTATTATTTTTCCACTCGACACTTGTTTTCAATTCATTTAATTCCAACTTTTAAGTCAAAACAACAGCAGCTGAAAGCAAAACAGCTGGCGGTGAAAATTCGGTATTCCCTTTCCCGCAATAACATTCTCCCCGTTTGTTTAAAATATGAGAGTTTGTTCCCAGGGGAAAATAAATACCCATGGAATATTAATAATTGGGCTGTTAGATTTATACAAAAGATAAAAACAAAAACGCAAATGAAATATGTTAGCTGATTGGTTTTTCAGGAGAAAGCCCGATAACATTGGTTTCTATGACACCTTAAACCAACATTAATTCTAGTTGGAACATAAAACCGATAACATTGGAATTAATGACACCAAGTTATTCTTGTTTTTTTGTCGTTTTCAAAACTAATTCCAATAATAGTGGTTTAAAAACATAAACGTTAATAATATCGTTTGAATGCATAGCATCACACAAAATTTTTTGTTCTTTTTTATTAGCTCCATTTGGTTTATAATTTTCATAAAGGATTCTGTTTCTTTTTATAAAGCATTCTGTTATTGCAGAAATCATGAAGATTTTACTTGAGTCACTACTGCTTTATTTTCGAATGGAATTATAGTTTTTACTCTGTAACAAAATTAAAAAAAACGTAAACTTTGATAATTCATAATGAAAATCGCATTCGTGGCTAAACTGACGGTAGGCATGAAAACAAAAACAAATGTACGTAAAGACAAAAACAAACAAATGTATTGAAAGTATTGATGCTAATGATGGAAAGGAATATTTAAATTGTATTTCTCTTATTTCTAAATATATTTCCCACTAAATAAAAATATACGTTAAGACAGTCAACATTATAGCAATATTGTGTTAAAGCGCGTAACCCTTAAATTACCCAACAGTTTTTTATTCGGCGGCAAAGATTCTCAGTGTGCTTTACTGACACCCAAACAAAATTAAAAAAATAGTATGCAGCTTTTCCTTAATAAAATAATAAATTGGTATTTGTAGAATCGCAGCATTTTATATGTATATTCCTGAAAATAGATGACACTACACGATAATAACATTCGTTTGCTTTCCAAGACTCGTTGACAAGATGGACGACTAAGAAATAATTGAATCCTATTCAAGACTGCTCATAATATATTAAAGTCCCTATCTACATCTATATATACATATATATATATATATATATATATACACATACATACATACATATATATATATATATATATATATATATATATATATATACATATATATATAAACATTAAGCCCAAAATAGGTGTTTGTTGGTTGCCAGTGTTTGAAGAAACGCGCCGTCGGCTTTGCGCCAAATTGTCAGAGCACCTTCATAATGGTTGTTCGCTGGTTTGTGTCTTTGTTTCATGCGTTTATGCCCAATAGTGCGACATCAGTGCCTGTTTGAAAAAAGCCAAATTTTTCAAAAAAATCTAAATTTTTTTTTCCATTCATACTTTGACTCAATGTTTTGTATCAAATGAAATGTGTTTTGGTTTGTACGTTTGTTTATGTGTGTGTGCTTGCATAGAATGCGAGTTAACGATGCACAAACACACAAACATAAAATGAAAAGTAGGCAGACAGTATTTTCTTTTCGGGAATTTCCCATAATAAATATTGTAAACCATACATAATATAACGGTAAGTGCGGTTTTACACACATCAACTTTTGTTGCTCAACTGTTGTTTTTTCCATTAGAAAGAAAGAGAAAGCTTTATACCCCTTCTCCTTCTTGCTAATGGAAAAAACAAAAAATGAGCAACAAAAGTTGAAGTGTGTAAAACCGCACTAACATATCTTGGATTTCTTTTAGAACTAAGGTAAGTAATAAAGAAAATAGTTTAAAAAAAACTAATTTGTATTATAGAACAAAGCCAAATTAAAAGGTGATAAAATCATTAAAAAATATCAATATTAATAAACACAAAAGAAACAACCATTTTACCTAACTAAAAAATATTTAGTATTTAAGAGAAAACTATGTGCTCGATTCGGCAGTGAAGAAAAAAAAGACGACTGTCCTAATTAAATTTTTTTATTCTTAACAAAAGTGCTAAACGTTATTTTGCAACGACAATACAAATATGCTTATGTTCATAGCAAGTGCAAACAAATAGAGAATTTTGTTTTCCATATTCTGTTGCATTCTTTTTGTGCCTGTAATTTGATTTTGGCGCATAAAATTTTTTTTGCTCATTTTAATAACAATTGTAGTTGCGAATTGGTATTGGCGACTGTACTATGGATTTTGTTTACACAAGTAAGTTAAAATTCATGCCGTTTAGTGTGTTTGACGAAACAGAATTTTATGGACCAATTATTTTAAAACATTCGGATAATGATTCAAAATTGGCTTATGGACTCACAGTGCATATTTTTTGCACAAGACCAAAATGGAATATCGGTCGGTGTTCACAAAAATCACAATCTGTATCTACTGGGCGGGCAAATCAGACAGAACAACTAAGAGAACAAAAAAATGATACTGAAATGATACAAGACCAAAACGGAATATCGGTCGGTGTTCACAAAAATCACAATCTGTGTCTACTGGACGGGCAAATCAGACAGAACAACTAAGAGAACAAAGAAATGATACTGAAAGTCAACGTTTATCTAGATCACATTCAGGCCAATAAGAAGAAAAATATCACAAACTAAATATGACAGGTCGAGAAGGCAAATGCGTCGTAACGGACCGCGACAAAGGATGCGACGCACAGCACAAGCAGACATTAATGTTGTTTTGAACGGTGCAGCATTTCGATACGACAATGAAATTGACTACAGTTTGCATAAATTTGTTGTTATTGGTGCTATGGATAAAGTGTGCCAATATTGTGAAGCATTAAAATTCAAAACGGAAACACCAGGAAAGTGCTGTGCAAGTAGGAAAGTTCAATTGCCGCCATTGGAATATCCACCAGAACCATTGGCTATGTTGGCTGGCGAAAGTAATGAATCCAAACAATTTTTGAATAACATATGAAAATATAATTCATGCTTTCAAATGACTTCTTTTAGTGCAACGAATATTGTTAATTACAATTACATTCCGACATTCAAGGTCATTACATCAGATGACATGCCAAATGTTTCTGTTGATAAATACACTCAAGTTTATCACATTCACGAGAGTTTAGATGACGTCCACGATATTTTTGCCTTTATATTACAGATACAAGGACAAGTATATTATAAAATTGGTTCGCTCCTGCCGTTTCCGGATGCAGAACATACATTTTTGCAAATTTATTTCATTGGAGACAATTAAGATGAAATTGATGCTCATCATGCCGTAAATAGGCAAACAAATAGAGCTATCATTGGTCAATTACAACAATTGTTACACGAACATAATGAATTAGTTCGTATGTTTCCTACGACGATCAATCAAATGCACTCAGATGACCATAAAATAGTGATACGAGCAGATAAAACACCGGCTGGTGAACATGCCAGAAGATTCAGTGCACCAGCTAATGATGATGTTCGCCAAGAATGTGCAACGTGTCTGTGAAACTCATCGTTTGTATGAGTATGCAATACCAAATTATATTTTGTCTTGGTGAAGAAGGATATGCTGTCAACATAAAAATGAAAGAGCCAGCCGATCCTAATCGAGAATTCAATAAAACTGTCAGTGCCATGAATTATTATTCGTATCGAATTATGATCTGTAAAAATCAGGAGAATCATATTTTAAAATGTCGGAAATTATTCCATCAATATATCTTCGATATGTATGCAAAAGATGAGACCGAGCGATTAAATTATACACGCTTTAATCAAAATAAATTACGTAGCGAAGCATACATTCATCTTCAGGATGCCATTCAAAATGCTGGTGATTTGGGCAAAATAGTCATTTTACCTGCACCATATGCAGGTAGCCCTAGGCACAGGTAAACGAAAAAAAATTGTGTTCTTTCAGATTAATTTTCTTGAATGATTGAATTTTTGGGCACATGACTTGCAAGCAGTCACGGGAACGCTAGTTCTTCTATATATTTGTATGATGGATGGCTAAACCAAACCATAACACATAAGGGTTCTTCGTTTTGTTTTCATGTTATCTCTGGATATTCGATTTTTTGGCTTTTATATTTTTGTACCTCTTTACAGACAAAACAAAGCGGTCAAGGTGCAGGGTCCATAAATCAAATTAGCGTTAAATATTTTAGAACTTAAGTTATTAGGTTTCTACAAAATAAAACTTGGAAAATTGTACGAAACAGGTATTGGAATAGCTAGAGAATTAATTTTCCCTTCTCTACACACAGGTTTGTCGCTTTCTTTACGTTTTACCTAAACTGGACATTTTTTTATCTCATATGTAGATGTAGTATACAATAACAGGCGATTTATTTACATAGAAAATTTGTTTTCTCGATATCTGAATTAAATAATATTCTACGTTTGAAAGTTTTAGACATCGTCTAAGATTTTCTTATTTCACTTAATTCAACGTTTATTTTGAATTTAGAAATTAAAAAAAAAAAACCTAAACCGATTTAATTAATTCATTTGTTGTAATTTAAAAGAGTTCAACCAATAAAAGTACTGAGCGAAAAATGACAACTCATTAGTTTTATTTATATTTAAATAACATTTATTTATACGCGCAGATTTTTTTTAATTTTGACATATCATAATGTTAATTTATATAACCGGTCACATCAGTCGGAGTCATCTTCTAATCCAGAGTATTTATTAGCGGACACAATCTAGGTTAACATATAAAAACAGAAAAAAATTATTAGTATTATATAAATAATTAAATAAATATAAATATAGAAATATACACAGAACATCACTATTCTAATATATTAATTGATGTAAACGCTTTCAACTATGTACATTTTATGAAGAATGCCTACGAATTTCAAGTCTGCAATTGGGGAAATATTACAATTATTTCAATATATTACACATTTAAGCCAATTTATTAAATTACTTACTCAACTATTTATTGAACAAATCTAGTGTTAACTACACACGGTCCCTGTTACCATGTTATAGAGTTCCATGGCGATATGAAACACTTGTCTCGCTCTCTGAATCATGATAGTATACATACTCGTATGTATCTATATAATAACAATTTGCATCGCGTGTACGTTTATTTTTTGTTTACAATGGAAAGAACATAAGGGCTTTAAAGATCATTAGTTTAGATGTTTATTTTTTTTTTCACTTCAAGAGGTCATTAAATGGTTGATTTGTAAACGCAACTCCTTAAAGAATTTCATTTCGTTGGCTATCTTCCTTGACGTATTTTTTTAATGTACTCTTTTTCCATTTTAAAATAAAATACAATGGAACGTTATTGTTTGTTTTCTTTGTTTTTTTTTTTTTGATAAATATTTGAGAAGGTAGTAATTTCCTTTTTTATATGATGTGTTTAAAACTAAAGCATGTTAAATTGAGATGTTTCGATCTCAATATTTTGCATGACGAAACATGTTGTTTGGTAGGATTTGTGCTACGAATCATGAATAGAGAGCGAAACAAGTATCATATCGCCGTGGAAAGATGGTATTATGTTTGCTGTTCGTAATTTACATTGAAAAAATATAAAATTAATTTCATATGCAAATATTGTATTGAGACCTATACCTGGAGACAAAATAAAGGGTTGACATGTAAGATAAGCTAAATGTGTAGGTTCTTCCTTACCCTATTTTTGTAATCGTAATAGTAATTTTGCTGATAGCATCTATATATAAAAATGAAATGGTCCACGTATGTAATGAGTTGGCGTGAGAACGGCTGGAGCGATTTGGCTGATTTTTGTTTTATTCGATTTGAAATTTTCAGGAGATGGATTGTATGAAAAAAAATTATATAATTTTCCGGAAAACTTAGAAAATTTCATTTATTAATTCTCTTCTGTTGTTGTTGTAAACACAAATAAGTTATTCACGACTCGACATGTTCGTTCGAACTGGTTTAATTAAGCTTATGGTTGATAGTATGCTAATGAGTTTGTATACGTGCAAACACACGCGTACATTCTTAGCACACGCTAACCCGTAGATCAAATTAATAGAAAACACACAAAACAAAAAGAACACAAAATAAAAGATCAAATAAAGAGAAACCAAACATTGTTCTAACATGTCAACAGTTAAGTATCTATTTTTTTGTTTGAAAATTTTTTTAATTCATTACTATACATAGCTGCCAGATTTTTTAAAGATAATACCGTCGCAATCTTGGGGAAAAAATCTGACTTCAAATAAAATTCGCAATAAAATTACATGTATACATGTATGTAAATAAATTGTATGTTTTTCAATAAACTTCAAATTCTTTGGTGAATTTGTTTTCAATTTAGTAAAATATGCATTTTAAGTTTCATTTTTAAAATTTTTTTCCTTAAAGTGTATAAATTTATACCAAAAACAATATAATTACATATATACAAAATTGGCTTACATACATATGTACATATACATACATACTTTTTAATAAACATCAGCTTTGCTTATGTTAGAGAATTTGCCAGGAGAGCCCAACGAACATGATACGTTTTCAATAACTAGACTTTATTTCGAGGTAATTTTTCTTCGCATGCGAAAATTTAAAGAGCAACTCAAAGAACACATTTTAAGAAAAAGTATTAATTTTTTTACACATGTTTTTATTTTCACTTTTCAATATACTATGTATTAAATCATGTTATGAAAACATAAATAAATCGTTTTCACTTCTCAATTTTTTTACTTAGCCTATGTTTAAACTTTATAAAGTTCCTAAACAGTGTTCAGTGATTTAATTTAGACGTGTTGGATAATACTAAAAGTGAAAATTTGAATATATATTCTACATACATATATACGTATGTGTGTATGCACATTATACGTGCTTTAAAATTTTTTGCGCGATTTAATTCACATAATTTTAAAATGAATAGTTTTTATAAGAGAATAAAAACCTTGATATATTGGATAGTGAGGGCTTAAAAATATTAAGTCACCGACAATTACACTTCGCTTCAAGTTAAAAAATAATTTTCTACTCGATGCAATTTTACCGATACATACATATGTATATCGCTTATATGCTGAAAAATCTAATATCAAAATTCTTTTGTTCTAAAATGTTATTGCTAAAGTAAAAAACATTTTGTTGGCAGCCAACAACATTTCTTAAAATTTGAATGATTATCTACGTCTAGGTTTATCTATTTATTCTTATATTTTTTATTCGATTCGAAATTTTCAGGAGATGGTTTGTATGAAAAAAAAAAAAAATATAAAACTTTCCGAAAAGCTTAGAAAATTCATTTATTCATTTTCTTCTTGCTTTTGTTGTTGTAAAAACAAATAAGTTATTTACGACTCGACATGTTCATTCGAATTGGTTTGACGAAGCTATGTGCTTGTTTGTATGCTAATGAGTTTGTATACGTTCAAACACACCCATTCTTAGCACATGCTAAAAAACGCGTAGATCAAAAGAAAAAAAAACAAAAAAAGCAAATAAAAGAGAGGCAACATCTTCAACTACAAAGCTGCCAGATTTTTTAGAAATAATACCGTCACAATTTTAGGGAAAAAATTTTACTTCAATTAACATTCATAATAAAATCACATGTAAAAGGTGTTTTTTTAAGCTAGATAGAACTTTAAATTGTAAAAAGTAACACAAAAAATTAAATTTTAATGAAACATTTTTTTTATTTGTTTCAGTATACTCTGACAAATCATCATGAATAGACTCTCGCTTGAACAACGCTACGAAATTATCCAAATTTACTTTGAAAACCAGTTATGGATTCGCGTAACTTATAGACGACTTCGTCATTTTTACGGCGTACATAATCGTGCATCTGAACAAGCCATTCGTCGAACTGTCGATAGATTTCGTACCACATACTCTCTAGAGGATGCAATAACACCAACATGTCGAAGGAATGTGCGTACTGAAGAGAATAGCGCCGCTGTAAACGAAAGTGTGGAAGAAGATCCAAATTTATCAATTCGTCGTCGGTCGCAGGAATTGGGGCTCTGTGCGCAAAGATCTCGGCCTACACCCGTATAAGATCCAGCCGGTGCAGGAATTGAAGCCACGAGACCATTATATGCGTCGTTCTTTCGCCGATTGGGCTCTAGAGCAGTTGGCAACTGACCCGTTGTTTTATCGCAAAATTGTGTTCGGCGATGAGGCGCATTTTTAGCTTAACGGGTTTGTTAATAAGCAAAATTGCCGCATATGGAGTGAGACCAATCCACAACAGACCCTACAGACTCCATTACATCCAGAAAAATGCACCGTTTGGTGCGGTTTTCACTCTGGTGGCATCATCGGACCTTATTTCTTCAAAAATGAGGCCGGAGCTCGCGTTACGGTCAATGGAGATCGTTACCGCACCATGATCAATGATTTTTTGTTTGAAAATATGGATGACATTGATCCGGACGAGATGTGGTTTCAACAGGATGGCGCTACGTGCCATACAGCGAACGCAACCATCGACTTATTGAAATCAAAATTTGGCGATAAGTTGATTTCGAGAAATGGACCTGTCAATTGGCCTCCAAGGTCGTGCGATTTGACACCACTCGACTATTTCCTGTGGGGCTAACGTGAAGTCACTGGTTTATGCTGATAAACAAGCAACAATTGACGCCTTGGAGGACAGCATTGTTCGTGTTATTCGTGACATACGCCCAGCAGTGCTCGAAAAAGTGGCCCAAAATTGGACGTCCAGAATGCGCTTCGTCAAGAACAGCCGCGGTGCCCATATGCCCGAAATCATTTTCGAATGTTAATGTCACGTATTGATCCTTCGAATAAAAAAGAAATTTTGATTACAATTTAATTTTTTGTGTTATTTTTTACAATTTCAAGTTCTATCGGGCTTAAAAAACACCCTTTACATATGTACATAGATTGCATGCTTTTCAATACTTTGAAATATGTATATTGTATAGAAAAAATAAAAATTTACCAAATCCTTTGGTGAATTTCTTAAAATTTGAATGTTTATCTACATCTAGGTATATCTATCTATTCTCATATATACATATCCGATCCTGATAATATTGTTAACTACCCAGTAGAGTTCCCAAATTCAAGACTTACCGGGAAATGCACCGCATAACTTGGAGCATAAGGTTGGAGCGGTGATAGTCATGTTATGTAACCTGAATCAGCTAACACTATGCAATGGTACTAGATTGGTTATTAAAACGCTGATGCCAAACGCGATTAAAGCAATAATAATTGTAGGAAAGTTTATAGCTGAAGAACTGCTTATTTCAAGGACACCTATCATGCCAAGTGATTTCCTATTTAAATTTAAACATGTCCAATTTCCCGTACGCCTTGCATTCACAATTACGATAAATAAATCCTAAGGACAATCGCTTAAAGTGTGTGAGTTAAACCTAGAATCTCAATGTTTCTTTCACGGGCAATTGTATGTTGCATACTCGAGAATTGGTACACCACCAGCACTGTTTATTTTCTCTCCCAACAGAAAAACAAAAAATATTGTTTAGTATCAAGCTATAAAATGAACTATATGCTTACCTTTTTAATGAATTACCTTAAGAACTATTTAAACGATAAATTAAGAAAAATTTGTGTTGCTTCTTCTTTGTACTGAAATTTTTTTTCTAAATTCATATTAAATATTAATCATTAGCAAATAGTTTCCGAGCGAAGCTGGGTCTACAGCTAGTATTAAATAATTTTGAAGATGCGTTACTTTATAAGGCCAAAAGTATTGACGCTCGCAAAGACAAAATGATTTAGATTGGATTTTTTTCCTGCGAGAATAACATGTGCTTTTTTCTAATATGTGATTTTTTAAAATTAAACGTTTTCATTTTAAATGAGTTTAGTGTCATTTACCTAAATTGTATTTTAAGACAAAATCTAAATTTAGATATAAGATATTGAATAAACGCTGGTCACAGTGTTTAATAAAGTTCAGAATTATTATTGATCATAAAATACAGAATTATTTTATTTTAATTAATTATATAAAAATAATTTCTGTTTACAAAATACTGAATGTTTCATTATGTGAAAAATTAATGTTAGTGAATAATGCTATATTTTAATTGTCTTCTAAGTTGCGTAACATGAAACAAATTATATTTAAATTTAGGAGTTTTCTTTGAAGTAATCTGGCGAAATGTGCCATTCATCTGCCGTTGCGCATAGTAGTAGGTTTACAAAAGCGGTCAACTGATATGGCAACATTGGATTCCCTACGTATCGGAAAATTCAAGATATTTAAAAAAAGCTTATTATTGGCATATACATATGCATGTATTTATAAGTTTTATAAAACCACAGTTTTTTTTTTTTAATAATTCGAACAGATGTTTCCAGCCTTCAACTTTCATATATAGCCGTAAATATCCACTGTTCTTTTTGCTCGCATTTCGGTTCCATCGTTGAAATCAAGCATAGCGTATTTGATCTAATACAATCTACCCATCTATGACTTTTTTAATTCGCTTCGTATGGATAACAATTTCAGCATCCCCCTTTTTCCATCATCATGGTCCACTGTTGAAAAATATAAAAAGTCATATTATACCCTGTACACAAATATCTATTTGTATTTCAAATTGTATTTCATTCAAATCGCTCTAGCCGTTTAGCTGTGAATGATGCACCAACAGACAAAGAAATAAATTAGCTTATAACAATAGAGTGGCTTAATCGAATAATTGGACATATTATGCACTGTGAACGTGCATCGACCAACAATTTTATTTATTTATTTAGTTATTTCATCTACGGAATTAAATTCCTACAGATTACTTAACAATTTAATTATAATACTTAAATAGAAAAAGTTTAAATATATTGTAACTAACATTAAAATTCAAATGTGGGGTAAAACTGTTACATAGATGTAAGCACCTTGCAATAGGCTCATTTTTCGCATAGTTTGTTCTAAAAGTGTTTTCTTCGAACATACGATTTATTCTTAAGTCTCTTGGAGGGCAATATAGGGTAAAATAATTTCTAATTTCAGGGCAATCAATATTTTCAGATAAAAGGTTATAGGCAAATAACAGAGAAGAGCAAGACCTGCGATCTTCTAAGGATTGAATACCTAACAGCTTTCTTCTCACCTCATAAGGTGGTACTTCATATGGCCAAGACAACTTTAAAGCAGCTTTAGTAAAAATTTTCTGAATCCGTTCAATACGTTTAATTTGACCTAAATGATATGGGTTCCAAATAATAGAACAATATTCCAATAAACTCCGAACCAAAGAGACATATAAAGATTTAAGTGTGTAAGCATCCTTGAAATCTTTAGAATTCCTTCTAATGAAACCAAGCATACAATAAGACTTAGAAACTATATAATCAATATGGTCAGAGAAAGTTAATTTAACGTCGAAAATGACGCCCAAATCCTTAACTTTAACTTCACGCTTAAGCGGGAGGTCACCAACAGAATAATCGTAGATTATCGGGTTCATTATGTAATGATATGAAACTATACAACATTTTGAAACATTAATATGAATACCATTTTCCAAACACCAGTTAGACAAATTTTTCAGATCAGCTTGTAAGTATATGCAGTCATTGATATTGCAAATAGAAGAATATAATTTCAAATCATCGGCAAACAACAGACACTTTGAATATTTAAAAGTCAAAGGTAAATCGTTAATAAAAATTATAAAAAGCAAAGGTCCAACATGCGTTCCCTGAGGAATAACGGAATATGCATCAATTAATACTGAAGAGGAAGTATTATTTATATTAACTTTGAGCTTTCTGCCAGACAAAAAGCTCATGAAAAATTTCAATAAATTATCTGAGAGGCCGAATGCACAAAGTTTACGTAGTAAAAGATCGTGGTTCACTGTGTCAAAAGCCTTAGCAAAATCAGTATATATAACATCACATTGAGACTTGTGCTCCATTGCAGTAACAATATCGCGAGTTACTAACATTAAATTTGTTAATGAGGATCTATTCGGCATAAAACCATGTTGTCGATGTGAAATGAAATTTCTAACGAGGACGAAAAGTTTATTCTTTAAGATGATATCGAAAATTTTTGCAAATGGGCTTTGAAGGACAATGGGTCTATAATTAGTAATTAGGCTTCGATCACCAGATTTAAAAATTGGAACAATACAGCAAAGCTTCCAATGATCCAAAAATTTTCCCTGTTTTATACATAAGTTAAAAAGCCTAGCAATGGCGCCAGCAATATTAGATGAACATGTTTTGAAAAATATTGAAGGGAACGTACCCGCAGAAATTTTGGAACTCGTATCATTCTTTAAGTTATTTATGGCTTCAATTAAATCATCAATACCAATATCAAAGTTAATAATATTGTTGTCGTTAATATGCATATGAAGAGTGGAATCAGTTAAAACAGGTTTGATAAACGTGTTTTGAAAATAGTTACAAAATAGATCACACGTACTCAGAATACTATCAGATTGCATTCCATTATAAAACATACGTTTAGGAATACCGTTATTGTTCCTCTTACTGTTTATAAAGTGCCAAAATATAGAAGAATCGCATATAATTTTGCTCTCAATTTCGAATAAATATTGTTTATAAAGAAAATTTCTTAAGAAATTGTATTCTCTCCGCGCTAAATGGAATCGACTACGATCGGCATCACTTTTTGATTTGCTGTAATTCGCATAAGCTTTGTTTGTAATATTCTTCAAGTGGCACAATCGTGAATTATACCAACGAGGTTTATTGTTAGTTATTGGTTTTAATAACGGTACGTTTAGATCAATAGCTTTGTTAAAATGGGCACAAATAAAAGAGTAAATGCTAAGCGGATCATCGGATTCAAATAATGTAGACCAATCAACTGCTTTAAAGTAGTTATTTAAACCATCAAAATTAGCTCTTCTAAAATTAAATTCTAATATAGGACTAGAATTGTTACTGTCAAAGGTAAAAAACTCAAAATTGAGTATCAACGCTTTATGATGTACCGAATTTACACAAACTGGAGAGCAAGCCAAATTGCAAGATACTTTTATGAAATCGTTGGCAAAAATAAGGTCAAGAATCCTACCGATATCATTTTTAAATCCATTTTGTTGGCAAAAATCGTTTAAAAGAAAAAAAAAACTCGTAACATAATCATCAATATCAGAAGTTATGTTAAAAGGTAACAACACATTCTAAATTCCAATGGATATTCGGTAGGTTAAAATCACCAAAAACAAAAACATATTGGTTCGAAACCAAGTTGTCCAGCAGGCTCTGGATATTTTCCAAATGAAATCGGTAGGTATCAAAACAACTATTAGGAGGAATATACGATACAACAATAAAAATTACATAATTATTCACAAAAGATAGTTTTATACATAATTGTTCAATAATGTTAGTGTTATTCAGGGGAACAAACTCGGAAGTAAAATCAGCTCTCACAGCTACTAAAACGCCGCCGCCTTTCTGTTTCTCGGATGTAGTATAGCAACGATCATGTCGATAAACTGAATAATAGTTGTCAAAATACTCCTTACTGTTAATTTTATCGTTAAGCCATGTTTCGGTAATAATGATAATGTCATGCTCCCGCGAAGACATGAATAACACAAAGTCGTTGGACTTGGTTCTCATACCACTAACATTTTGATAATAAACTGAGTAGAGAGTATGTAAATTATTATTAGAAGGCATGTTGATTTATTTGCTGATTCTGATTCAGTATTTATTCCATATGTTGAATTTAATTGTTACGGATGTAAGCCCATTCTTTTCTTTTTTAGGGAAAGTTTGTTTAAATAAACTGGGCATTCCTTACTGTTGGTAGCGTGGTTGTCTTCAAGTTCCAAACAGAGCCTTTTGCTTTCTTTCATACAATTTAAACACTTTTTAACGACTTCCTTGTCACATTTTTTGCTTTTGTGTTTGCCATGACATTTGTAACATGATTCTTCATTTTTGCATTCTGATGCTTTATGGTTGTAACCATGACATTTGTAGCATTGCATAACTCTGGTCCCATTGAATACTCTACACCTATCCCAACCAATGTTTAACTTTTGACCTGATATTACATTAGGATATGTATCAATATCAATTTTCAAAATGACATTATATATATTTTTATTATATCGCCGGTTTTTCTTTACGTTTTCCTGTACATCTCTTAGAACTAGATCCACATTCTGAATGTATTGCATACAATCATCACATATATATCTTACAAAATTGTCTTCATCAATAATTTTTGCAGAATACTGATCTATTCCAGCACATTTTTTTGTGAAATGATAAACATTGTCACATACACCATTACATCTTATGCCACTTTCACCTCTTATTGCTGATCTGCACTTGCTGCACTCAGCCATTAACTCGTTTATGACCAATATATGACAGAATTTAAAGTTTTGCCTTTTTTTAATGGAATCCTAATACTTTATTATAATGGCCTATTTATTTTGAACACCTTTTATTTTATTTATTATTATTTAATATATTATTTTCTAGAGCTTTAAAAATTTAGCTTGCTTAGTTATGTGTTAGTTATTTTATGTGATATATATATTTTATTTTATGTATGTATATATATATATATATATATATATATGTATATATATATTATTATTAGTCCACATCAAAGAATAAGAATTGTTAGAATTTTTTTTATAGAATTTATTTATGTGTTATGTCATGTGTTAAAAAATTAACAAAATCAAAATTACCATCAAATGAAATAAATTTATAGCATTGTAATTAAAATCAGCTTTTTTACTCTAAACAAATACACTTTTTCAATTTTGTTTTTTATATTACTATTACAGTACACATTATTTAATAAACACTTTAACTTCCCAACTATATTATGCATATACTGGCTTAAGGCAACTATAATGTGGCAAACTATAATGTACTTAACAAAACTTTTCCTCAAATGTCATTTGCTTAAGCAAAATCCGAAACTGATCGCACATCCGTACGGAAACAGCTGTTTTGCATTGTGATCTATAACACATTAGTAAACAAATTCCAATGGAGGGCAAAAATATTTTATCTGAATTTAATAGAAAATGTACAAAAAAAATACCTTATATGACAAAAGAGACGCGTTTTATTATAATGCCAAAGCAAAGGAACGAGGGCCTTTAAACATTTTATTTTCTTTTCCATTTTTTAATACACAATTTGCAATAAAACTTAATTTTGTATTGTTTATAAAATCAATGATGCACACAGTTGTATTTTTTAATACTTTTGGCCCAAATAATACATACAGCGATATATGTGTAATTTTTCTTTCGCAATTTTCTTGAAACTATTAACAAAAAATTATAGATTTGTGTAAGGATAGTATTTAGTATACAAAATATGATAATTTAACGCCATTTTGTTAATAAATTTCATTTATTTAGAACGAAATTATTTTTTTGCAAAACTAAGAATAATCAAATGTGCAACTGTGCATAATAATTTCTATATTCATGTAAGTGCAATATAGCCACGTAAAAGTCTTCAATGATTCGCTAGCATTTGATAGACTTTTCGATCAATCTTTGGCATTAGGTTAAGCGAGCTTATGCATATTATAGTTGGGCCTTAAGCCTAACAAACTTTCTTTAAAAAAAAGTATGCAAAAACAATACTTAACCTAACGAATGGTTTAGCAAATTTAGTACAAATTTTGATTCTGCCAATGTCACTATTTTTATCAGTCGTATAAATTGATTGAAATTCAAAATGTATCTCAGTAGCCATTGCACTGAAAACGTTATATTACGAACACCTGAGGATATTGAATCTAGCGTTGTCACAATGAATGAAATAATTAAGGAAGCCGCTGAACATGCAACTACTACCTTCACTCAGACTGGTCTTAAAAGAATATATTCTGTGGATATTGAACATCTCGTAGCGGAAAAAAGAAGAGCCAGAAGGGATTGGCAACAGCACAGATCACCTCAACATAAACTTCGTCTCAAGGAATTCACAAAACGAATAAAAGATTTACTAAATTATGAGAAAACCGCATCTTTTAAAAAATATCTGGAGAGACTCGATGTTTTACCAACCTCTAATTACTCTTTGTGGCGACCTGCTAAAAACCTTAAAAAAACAGTTGAATTTAAACCACCTCTGCGTACTTCAACTGGAGACTGGGCACTAAGTGATTCTGAAAAAGGTGATATATTTGTTGAGCATCTGGAATCCGTTTTTACCCCGAACGCGTTTACTGGGGAGACTGAATTGCCAGATGTAGTGGCTTTACCCCTCTACCCATAAAATTCAAGTTGCGTGACGTTCAAGGACAAATTGATAGACTCCATCCGAAGAAAGCCCCAGGCATAGATGGTATCAGCAACAGAATGTTAATGGAGTTGCCACGTATTTGTATTCGAATTTTGCTATTTATATTTAATGCCATTTTAAGATTAAAGTCTGGAAAATAGCCAAAGTTAGAATGATTCCGAAGCCGGGCAAGGATCTTACCAGGGCCGAATCATATAGGCTCATAGGCTTATTATCAACCTCATCAAAGCTTTTCGAGAAGTTGTTTATGACTAAGCTGTCACCAATTTTAAGTGTTAGGGGGTGCATTCCAGACCATCAATTTGGTTTCAGGAGCCAGCATGGCACCATTGAGCAGACTAATAGATTGGTTCAAGTAGTGAGAAAGGCATATGAGGAAAGGAAATATTGTTCTGCCCTGTTTCTAGATGTTTCGCAAGCATTTGACAAAGTATGGCATAAGGGACTATTACATAAGTTGATGACATATCTCCCAATCAATATGGTAAAGTTTCTGGAAAGTTACATTGTGGAGAGAAGGTTTACAGTAGCCGAGGAGACTTCATCAGTGAACCCGCATCGAAAGCTTCCGGTGTGCCACAGGGGAGTATACTGGGTCCAGTTTTATATCTGCTTTATACTTGTGATATGCCTGTGAGCAGTAGCATCCATACTTCAACATTTTCCGATGATACGGCCTGCCTTAGTCCTAACGAAGACCCCCGTATGGCATCTCAGGTTCTTCAGGAACATATTACGCATCTGGAATTGTGGTTGAATTTATGGAGAATAAAAGTAAACGAGCAAAAGTGTGTCCACTTAACTTTTACTTTAAAAAGGGAAAATTGCTGCCCTATTCGTATGAACGGCCAGATTATTCCTCACCACATGCACGCTAAATATCTTGGCATAATCCTTGATCGTAGGCTTACATGGAAACACCACATCGACACAAAGCTAATCCAAATGAAAATCAAGTTATCTCAAATATACTGGCTAATTGGCAGGAACTCAACTCTTAGTCTGGACGGTAAACTTCTATTGTATAAGTCGATTCTGAAACCATTATGGTGCTATGGAATTCAACTATGGGGCACTGCTTCAGCTTCAAATGTGGAAAAAATTCAACGCCGACAGAACAAAATACTACGATTTATTACATTAGCTCCATGATACATGCGAAATTCAATTATACATCGTGATTTGGATATTCCATTGGGACTGCTGAAATTGCTCAATACGCAGGCAAATATTTAACTAAGCTCGAGTACCACCCGAATCCCCTTGCGCGGAACATTTTGAATTTTAGAGGTCATATCCGATTAAAAAGAGAGACACAGGGGCATTGGTCAATAACCCTCCTAATGGAAATGGAATCTCTTGAAAATAGTTTTTATTTTTTTCTTTTATATTTATTTTTGATTGTGAGAATTTGTTACGATTATCTTATTGCTGTCACTAGAATTATGTCTGACACTGGTCGGGCCTAATGACTATACATTTAGATTTAAGATTTGAAAAATTGTTGATAATTCATATATACGAAGATACAATAAATAATTTACGAAAAAAAAATTCGGGTAAAATTAATATATTTTCTTATTAATCTCTTAAAAAAATACACAAAAATAAATTCGAAAGGTTTATGAAGAACTTTCAAGATTTTTTTTGCAGAAGCAAATTTTGCAATTATTTATTCCGCAGTATCCTTCCGTTGTTGCGGTATCAACTCTACAGTTGCAGTATTGTCATATTATTGATTCCGCAATGTAGATATTTTCCCCCATTTTGCTTAATCTTAATTTATGTGACGGGAAATTAACGGAAAGAACAAAAATGTAAGGAACTGTTTTTTAATTGCATAATTAATTTCTATTTACTATTTTTGTAGGAGCAAACGAGAAAAATATACGAACAAAATGAAAAGAAATCATGTCACTGCTTGTGGCTTTAGCCAGCGCGTTCCGGCAGACATAAAAAAATTCTGCGAAGACTTGACGCTAACCCTTAATGGTTCCGGACTGCCTCTAAAAAAAACAAAAAAGGTGTATAGCGTAATTGTATTTGTGAATGTTTTTATGTGGTCATAACTTGGTCTTGCATTATAGGACAGATTACAAAAGTGGTGTTAAAATAATTAAACAAGAATAAAAAGCTTTTAAGTGGAACGGGAGGAGGTACAAATAAAGAAATTCCGCTAACTGGCACAGAAGAGGTTAGCGTTCTTTTAAACTTAAATACGGCGTGGCAAATGTTAACAATTTCGGTGTTTCGAAAAGGCACGATACGTCAAGTGTTGCAGAAATAAGTCTGCGATTGGAACCAAATATATGTCCTCAAAAAACAGATTTCCTACTTGAAGAAAATGCGGTTATAATAGACAGTCGAAATAAAAAAACCAGCACACAGAGCACTTCTTCCGTGAATATTATATCCCGACTGCTTGAGAAGGCAAAAAAAGGGGACAAGCCAGAACTGCTTAAAGAGCAAATTAATGTGCAGAAAAAGTTAGCTTCCGATGTCGCATCTGCTTTAGAAGTAATAGAAGAAATAAAACCATTAACCTTAAAAAGATATTAAGATGGCTATATACACACTTAGCGATGAAAAAAAAAATCTTGGAACAACAGCTGGCAGAAGAAGAGGCACAACGACGAAATGAAACAGTTATTAATGAAAAATATTGCTCTCAAAGAAAGAAATTTGCAACTTGAAATTGTGATGCTGGACAAAGAGTTGCGGTAGGATCATTTACCTGAACTTACAACACTGATCTGTGGTACATACATACTTACTACCTGAATTCCATATACATATTAGATAAATAAATTAAAAATTCTGCAGTATTTGATTACGTATTTCATTTGCTTCCCCACTGAAATCATCTTCAACAGGATCGTTTATTGGATCTTCTTGAGATAATGGAAAATTAAGTTATGAAGTGCACAGCAAATATTTATGATCTTTCCAAACTTTTCGGGATCGTAATGAAATCCCAGTTTATTATTAAGGCACCTAAAAATAGATTTGAGCACTCCAATAGTTCTTTCTACTATAATTCTTCCTTTAGAATGTGCGGTATTAAATAAAAGTTTGATGGGAGAGTTAACTGGCTCTCTGTAAGGTGTTAGTAGCCATGGATGTAAAGAATACTCCTTACACCTCCAACAATTTTTAAAATTTGTTTAAACAACTTCGTGGCTGAGAACTTTCTTACCCAAAAGGCCCAAACAAAATTTAGAACACTACATTTTTATAGGAAGTCATTTTGGCAATTTTTTCCTCGTTTGCATTTATGTTAATGGATATCCATTTGCTGCACAATAAATTTTCTAACTAACTAGCTCAATAATTCATGCAGCACTTTAGAAAACAAGCGTAAAGTTTATTTTTGGCTGAGAGAACTAGTTCAAGACCCATTTCTGAGCAGGCAGATTCTAATTCAGACAAAATGTATTTAAACGCTACCTTGCTTAATCAAAAATTTTTGTGGAAGTTGTAAAATTAATCATGGCCTCATTTTGAAGGATTCCGGTTCACATTTGTTTATTTCTACTTACCCTCTTTCTTTCATCTGAAACACATCTCCAGATTTATAGCGTAAAACTCTTCTTTGCAATCGAATGTCCAAAGAATCACTATTAAAAACAAGCATCATTTAAAACTTGTTGATTTTTTCCCATCAGCTGACACAACATTGGTTTATAATCACTTAAAACAGGGATGTTAAATTAAGTTTGCGGAAAGAGAATACCGCAGGAATAAATAATTGCAATTTTCATATCGATCGATATTTCTTTCCGTTTAATTTTCCTTTTCACGCGGAATAAATTACCACCCATTAACTAAGTATTCGGATAACGAGCTTTGTTTTGATTATATGTATGTACATCAATAAAATAATTAATTATAATGATACTATTGTGAAATATAAAATAAAGATATAAATTTTTTTGTGAATGAACATGAATACAGCAATTGTTTTTATTACTCTACTATTGTTCTTATTAAAAATTTTTAAAATTTTTGGAACAATAAAATACAATTTTCCATTGAGCCGTTAACTTTAAAGTAGCATAAGT
This sequence comes from Trichopoda pennipes, assembly GCA_030448955.1. Classification (NCBI taxonomy): domain Eukaryota; kingdom Metazoa; phylum Arthropoda; class Insecta; order Diptera; family Tachinidae; genus Trichopoda; species Trichopoda pennipes. The sequence continues at coordinate 2,684,379 of JASKUP010000004.1, read as the reverse complement.
CACTTTTTAAATAAAATCGAGTTAATGACAACACTAACTAGAACTGAACGGTATTTTTTAATTTTTAAAAATTTGCAATTAATAATTTGAGAACTATTCAGATTTGTTCGAAAATAACAAACATGTTTATTTTGAAAGTAGCGTAAGTCGCTGTACTCAGGAAATTAATAACGGGGGTTAGTTTGAAAGAAATAGAAACATGTGTGTGCGAAGTATTGTTTGTAGTAATTTTAAAAAAGTTGTGATCACTGACTTATATTTTATTGCGAAAGATTAGTGAAGTTTTGTAATATAATACACATAATTAGCATTATTTTATTAACATTTCTTTTATTCTCAGCAAGTTGTTTCATGACGTATATAACATCTTAAGAATGTCACAATTCAAAAGCATATTATTGCATATAGTGAATCACAAACAGGACAAAATAGTAACATAAAACTGGCATTTACTTGGATGAAAATTGTTCATTCTTCACTAAACGATATTAAATTTGTGGATCAAAAATTTTTAATTTCGCGCTATACGTACTTATCAAATGATCGTGACTTTGGTGTAATAGAAATGGCTTTGAAAAAAATAAATGTTTTATACATTTCAAATGATTACATAGCGTGATAGCTACCTGCCAAAAAAAAAATTCTGCACCGTACCCAACATGGAGGAAAAACATTTCATTTCAACACAATCATTGGAAAAATCTGTTTTAAAAAAAGTGAATACAGAACAAAACAAAGTGAATTGGCTTAAACTTCAATAGACACGATTTTACCATGTTATTCCATATAAAAGATTTTATGAATTAACTTTAGATGAAAAAGATGAATTTCTAACTTTGGAATTGTCACCAAAAAGAGGAAAACTTATTTATAAATAGTGATGGATTCGTTATTAGCTAGATAGATCTCGTCCTGTTTCTTCAGCGAAATACAAAGTCCATCATGGACTTGCTTAATTTAATACCCTCAATATACCACAACACAGTTATTTTAACAATTTTAAAGAAAACACGATTTCCGAGGACTTAATAACTCCTATTGATGGCGAAAATTTAATTGAAGTGTATTTTTATATAAATTACTTATTCTTACATATGTTTCATAATGAATTAATTATTTTTGTATTTTATGAATATTGAAATGAAAAATACTTAAATCAAACTTTCATATTAAATGTGTTGATGATATGATTGCAATTTATTCAACATTTTTAGTAAATTACTGGCCTCTCTAAACATCACTTCAGTAAAATACGTCGGACAAAATCGTAGCCGAAGAACGAGGAGTCAACTCGCTGAGGCGATGGGCAGCGGTAGGAACACCAGCAGTCATACAGACGGTAGCGATACAGGCGGCAGGACTTGGTAATGGTACTGGCGGTTGCGGTAAAGGCGGCACTGGCGGCAGGACCTGGTAATGGTACTGGCGGCAGAGGTACAGGCGGCAGCAGCAGGACCTGGTATGGGTACTGGCGGCAGGACCTAGTATTGGTACTGGCAGCAGCAAACAAATCTCTTACCGGTAGGCGGGCTGTCTGCGGGCAAGAAGTTTTTGCGGAATATTAAATTCCTGTCCAAAAGACTTCTTATTTGCAGGCGATCTTCTTGTCAATTGATCGTTAAATAAAATGTTCCGCCTTATATACCTGTGCGTGGGTACACACATTCACACACATACACCTATTATCCATGATAGTTGAAATGACAACTATCAGCGGTGAGTTTTAATCTGCATAACAGCTGACTGCATCGATGATCTTGTTGTTTCTGACTCACAGGTGGCGCTCTGAAGTTCCCGACGTTAATTTAAATCTTATAGTGTCATATAATAATTCAAATAAATCTTAACATAAAGAATGAATTCAACAAAGTGTAATAATAATAATAAAATTAATAACAAGTAATAATAATAATAAAAGAAATAACAATAAGTAATAATAATAATAATAATCCTGGTAATGGTACTGGCGGCAGAGGTACAGGCGGCAGCAGCAGGACCTGGTATGGGTACTGGCGGCAGGACCTAGTATTGGTACTGGCAGCAGCAAACAAATCTCTTACCGGCAGGCGGGCTGTCTGCGGGCAAGAAGTTTTTGCGGAATATTAAATTCCTGTCCAAAAGACTTCTTATTTGCAGGCGATCTTCTTGTCAATTGATCGTTTAATAAAATGTTCCGCCTTATATACCTGTGCGTGGCTACACACATTCACATACATACACCTATTATCCATCATAGTTGAAATGACAACTATCAGCGGTGAGTTTTAATCTGCATAACAGCTGACTGCATCGATGATCTTGTTGTTTCTGACTCACAGGTGGCTCTCTGAAGTTCCCGACGTTAATTTAAATCTTATAGTGTCATATAATAATTCAAATAAATCTTAACATAAAGAATGAATTCGACAAAGTGTAATAATAATAATAAAATTAATAACAAGTAATAATAATAATAAAAAAAATAACAATAAGTAATAATAATAATAATAATCCATATTAAAATTAATAAAAGTATGAATAAAGTGTTGATCTGTGTAGGTGAAAACGAGGTGTAACGACTTTCACCGTTACAACTTTACCGTAATGAAAAGTGTCACTACTTTGTACGAAATTATAAAAATTATAACATAACAAATACAACTATATCTCTCGGAAGTTAGCATACATATTTTTGAACGTGTTAAAACGCAATCCCTTAAATATCTCGACTTAAAAGCAAAGTGACTTATGTCACTTTCAAAATAAATGGCTCAATTTATTGTAGCCTTAAAATAAGTGTTTTCCTACTGTCCATGTTTATGGACAATATATGCCACGATGGCAACACTGGCGCCGAATTAGAAAACTAGCGGGTTTTCTCCAAAGGAATAAAACCGCAAGTTTTTGGGGAATAAAAAAGGCAGAAGAGTGATTTTACTTTTCTTTTCAAATTTGATTAAATGAAGAAATTAAAATAAATATAAACATAATAAAATTCAATGAAGTAAAATAAATGATAACTATTAGAAATTAAACATTTGTTTTCAAATTTGATTAAATGAAGAAATTAAAATAAATATATACGCATTTTAAGTAAAATAAATAATAACTATTAGAATTTAAACATGGTCCTTTCGAAGCCATAAAATAAAATAAATTTTTAAAAGAAAAAACCAGCAGTTAAAACCTCAAAAGGAATGATCTTACTGGTACATTCACTTATAGTTTCTCACCCATGGAACAGACGACGGAAATCACAAAAGGCCAAGTTCTCTCTTCAGTAGCTAAACTCTTTGATCCTGCGGGATGGCTGGCGCCAATTGTGATAAGAGCAAAACTACTCATGTAGCAGCTATGGCTTGAATGATTGGAATGGGACGAAAATGTTTCATCAGAATCCCTTCAAAAATGGAACAATCTTGTTCACGATTTATCAAAAGCAGAAACAATCTCTATTCCGCGATGGCTTCAATGTACACCAACTAACTCGATACAAATTCATGGCTTTTGCGATGCATCTAAAGACGTCTATTGTGCCACAGTGTACATTCGGTGTCAATCTGACACAAATATAACACGTTCTCAAACCTCTTATTGGCGAAAAGTAAAGTAGCACCTATACAAATAGTTTGCCTCCCGCGCTTAGAGCTTAGTGGTGCGCTATTACTAGCGAACCTCATGAATTATGTGACAAAATCGTTAAACTTCCATAATAGCGAATCATATATGTGGTCTGACTCATCCCTTGTCTTAGGCTGGTTGTCCAAACCACCTTCCACATGGTTTTTTTTTATTTTTTTAAAAATGCGGCAAAAAGGTAAGGCCAATTCCACAAATTCAAGGTTCAGAGCATCTGACTCAACCTGAAATGAATTTGCAAAATCCAGACTTATTGCTATATCCCAAAAGATTTTCTATAAAGAAGAATATCGATGCTTACTTGAATCCCAAGATATTCCTAATATGAACTCTCTATAAACCCTAAATCCATTTCTCGATGCTAACGCAATTCTACGAGCAAATGGAGGATTATCTCAGTCAAGTCTTCCCTACAATGAGCGTTATCCTATCATTTTACCAGGTAACTCAGCATTTTGCAGATTATATTTGACATATTTTCATCAATTTTTGTATCATGCTCAGTGTACTCAAATGTGCCGCATGGTACAAACAGAATTTTACGTCTCCAGACTAAAGCCCCGAGTGAACTGTTTAATACGACAATGTAAGATATGTATTATTCATAAACAACGGCCATGCACTCAAATAACGGCACCACTTCCCCCAGAAAGATGCAGTTTATCTATCCCATTCCAAATTACTGGCATTGACTTCGCTATTCCTTTTTTACCTTAAAGTCTCGCCCACACATAAATCCTCCCACACGAAAGCCAACGTTGCCGTGTTTGTCTGCTTCAGCACAAAGGCGATACACTTAGAGCTCTGCTCCGATCTATCATCAGCTGCGTTCCAAGCTGCATTCGCAAGGTTCGTTGGGAGACGGCGCCTCCCCTAAAGGATAGAGTCTAACAATGGAAGTAACTTTCTTGGTGCTAGTAGAACCCTTCAACGCAAGTTTACAACAATTGTAAAAACATCAGCTCAGGCCGTATCTCGAAAATATATACAGCACGGGTTCAAGTGGAAGTTTATTCCGCCACACGCACCACACATGGGCGCCTTTGCTCGCTTTTCCAGAGCAAGATCACCAGGATATGTCTCTAATCAATAGGTGGAAAAGGTTGAAGGTAATAAACCATCATTTTCGATAAGATGAAAAGAGGATTACCTAAGATCTATGCAAAAGCGCTATAAATGGAATGTCGCCGATCGCAATATGCAGGTCGGGGATCTAGTGGTGGTGATGGATGACTTGCAGTTTCCTCATGAATGGCGATTGGGAAGGCTAGATAAGACATAACCTGGCCCGGATGGAAAAGTTCGTACCGCAAAGGTGCGCACAGCTTCAGGGCTTATAACGCGACCCATCGTCAAACTGTGTTATCTTTCTTTTATGAATAAAGAAGATTACAATTGAATGTCTTATTCAAACTCAGATATTATTAAAATTTAGAATTAACCCTCACATATTTCTATAGTATTACATATCTACACCATGTACTAAATTTCGACGGATATAAATATACTTTAAATTGCTCAAATTTACTGAATTGGTTTCTTTTCCTATCTATCTACATTAGGCCTAACAGAAGATTAGTCGTCACCAGGATAAAGTGCGTGTTAAAATAACCAAGACTCGGACATCTATAAGTGCGTTTTGTGCAGAACATTTCATGCGTTGCGATTTTGTCGTAGGTTCCTCAAAATGACGGTAGAGTAGAGGGAGGAAGTGGTTGAAAGATACAACTACTGTGAGAATTGTTTGGCAAAAAGTCATAATTTACGGAGTTGTTCTTTCATGGACACATGTAGGAAGTGTAACAAGTATCACCATACGCTGCTACAGCCTAAGCATCAGCGTTCTCACCAGGGAAACCGTATTAAGCGGAAACCATTGCGAAGACGTAAACAGGACGCGATAAAATCAGAACCGCATCAACCAGTTTAACAAGAGAACAATCACCCTGCAATAAATGCAACTCCCGATTCGAGTATCCTTGCTGAGGCAATTCGCTCTCTGGCCCAAGTACTATGCAACACCAGGCAGTCGTCTTCAGTTGCCTAAAGGCAAGTCCGGCTTTTTTGAATACAACTTGAAGACATTTTGCTTATGACATATGCATACGGCCGTCATAAGTGAAAGAGTTATTAATGGACTCGAACAAGTTGAATTCGCCCAAAACGGAATTTAAGAAAAAATGTATATAGGAAGGAATTCAAGCCGATAAACCTAGATAGACCTTTAAAATTTAAATAAAGATTAATATGAATGGAACCCAAACAAGAGACTATTCATAGGTGCCTTAGTATTAAAGGAAGTCTGTTATGATGTTTTTCTCTAAAATACGTTTAATAGCGTATTTTAACGTATAATAATTTATTTTGAATGAAAGTTTGTGCTACGATATTAGTCTAGTTAATTTTTTATTTCACATACCGTAATCCAATAACAATATTTACTTTGTACGAAGTTATACGTTTGTTCCAAAAATTTTGCAAAGAAATATAGTATAGAAGATTTAACCAAAATGAACCAAGAAGAACATTCTTTTAAATGGTGTGTACATTTCGAGCATAAGAAATGTCAAATTTATGCGCCTAATAACAAAAAATATCAATTTATTTTAGTAAACTTTATTTACTGTTATATTAAAAGATACGTTTTCTTACATATTTACATATTTAATTCTCAGAAATGTAAAGCTTTGCAACACTTTGGCAACTATTTTGAATAAACTGTGTTAACAGTTGCCATTAGTTTTTATATCCCAAAATTTACTATAAATTTGTATTTCGAGGAAAATTACTGCATTTACCTTCACGTATTAAAAATATATTAAAATAAATAAAAACATGTACCAAACAGTTAAAAATAGTATTTAGTTTTCTGTTCGCATAACAAAACTCAAATTCAGGAGGATCCACTATGATGACATAATCGGGTCCTCGTAGGGCGAGTAACTGAGAAATAATAGTTATTGTTGCAGTTGTAGTAGTTACTGCAATAATTGCCTGAATTTCTATATTGCAGATATATTTTAGAAAAAAATTATTTAAAGAACAAAATAATATAAGCGCTTTCGATGTGAAGACATCATTCTCAAGTCGTATTCTAAACTGTACTGGCGAGTCAGTGTTCGGGTTTAGGTAGTTCTTTTATTAAGGTCGTATTTACCCGGCCGTAGTAGAATGCCCGCCACCTGGTATTTTTGCGGAGTTAGTTTTCAATATTTTCGGCTTTTATTATTATCTAGGTAGATGTGTCCGCCTGAGGGTCTTTCCTGTTTGTTCGAGTGTATGAACAGTTTTAGAGGTGTGAACATTGTGTCTGAAGTTGTGTTTACCTGTTCGTTTATAATGCCACTGTTAAAAGTTTTTGTTTCTAGAGAAGCGATGAATCGGTCGGAGGGAGAAATGCTAGACAATTAGTGAGTGTCTACGTCTGATTTGTACCCAGTATCAAATATATATTCTTGAAAAATTTATTATCTAAAATAATTTTGTCATGACATTCTGTTTAGGTGTTAAAATTAATATTTTTTTAAATATATGTCTCCAATATTGTGCTAAACACAGACGTATATTGTATTATCCTCGGTTTCATCCATTCTCTTATTGCCAAATTTATATATTATCACCCACTGATTCTATTACAAAATAACACACTACTATTTAAAATAATTTGTCTCTAAAGACGAATTTTTAAAAAATATAACCGATAACGGACTAAGTCCAGGCGCGAATAATCCAATCCACTATTTCCAATTTACTTCGATTATACTATGTTGTTTCAAAATACCTACGGGATTCACTTCAAAATGTTCTATTTTCTCAGATTGTAGAAATTATTAAAATCAAAAGTTTTGAGAAGACTTTTATAAATTTCATGAACATTTTGAAGAGGTTTATCGAAGCTAATTAATCCTACGTAGACACGTGGATATCACGAATTAAGATTTATAAACAAAACGAAAACATACGTGATTTGTTACAGGCAAAAACGATTGTTGCTAATTTCCTATCTACTATATCCTAATTTCCTATCTAAATAAACTAAGTTAAATTTTAAACACAAAACATTATTCAAGTAAGAATTCTGACTTTTAGTTTTGTCCGATACTGCAGCTTAATTTTTTTTTGGAAAAAACAGTTATATTTACTTACATTTTCGTTCTGATTATAAACATTTTTCCCAACGTAACGATCTATTTTTAATTCAGATTTGACCCTCATGGTATCTTTTCTCTTCCCTTCCTTTTTATTTTGAAAATCGTATCTAAAACAGAAAGAAAAATATTAAATCGTTATTTAGCAGATATTTTGCGAACATATAGAGTAAGAGTAACATTTTAATTGATATATTTTCTAACAAATTTTGATATCAAAAACACTTTATAAACTTTACTAAGTAACAAATTTTTTTCCTGCATATTATATAATTATATGTATATAAATATATAAGTTAAATAAAACTAAATTTGTTTGCTTTGACTACGACTTAACTGTCATAGTGTTATTCTTTATTTTAATGATTAAATTTTGCTTACTATAATAAAAATATGTTGAAAATTGAAGTTTGTATTGTCAATAATTTATGTAAGTAATATGATTGCTTAATATGCAAAATAAACAGGTAAGTATTACAATATTTCATATCCAAATTAACAGCAGACATATCGTCAGTATTTTTAATATACGTAATATTTCTTATTTATAAAATTTCAGTGAATTGATTGCGACACATACTGTAATGTGAGCTGCAATTACGTTACCATATTTATGGAAACTAAGGTTAACAAGTCGCAGAATTTAGCACGCAATAGAATTATAGTGATAAGCAAAAATAAATAAATAAATAATAAATGTTTTGGGTATTAACTCTTCCCCTCTTAAATTCCAGCGTCCTCGTTGGTAGGGTAGTAATTTATAAGCAGTAGGTACCTTCGTCCCGATGTTTTAAATTATCTCGAACTTTTACTTCAAAATTGGTCCGTTTTCTACAAATTACAAAATTAGTATAAATATTGCTATAATTACAAACGTCCCTGGTAAAACAATGCTAGTAGCAAAAGTGATTTTATAATTAGTTGCTAACTTTTCTATCTCAGCCGTATTGTTAATATGAAGATCTTTTAGCATTTCTTTATAATTAGCGACCACGTTAAGTGCATTAACCACTGCAGGCAGGGGTTTCATTATAGTCATTTCAGTGTTTGAATATGATCTTTCCCAAAAATGATTGTAGTATTACGATACTTTACAACATAGGTACCGTACAAATCTATTTCCTTGTTTACTATCTTTATAGTTCCATTGTAACCATTCAAAAGCATTAGATCGGGTGATATTTCGTTCACTACGGGTAGATGCTGATTGTTAGAAGTTGGGCATTTCAATAGTATACCATTTAATAAAATTGATAAACAGCTCAAGTCGGCAACACTTGCAAGATTCTCATTTCTGCACACAGCTACGTACGTCATTGAACAACCTACATGGTATTTTTATCTCAAATACAGAATCTTTGCACAATACAAAATTTGCTTTGTGAATATTAATGGATACTTTCTCTGTTTTTACAGGTTTTACAGAAATACTTTTACAAGTTTCCTTTCAGTTTACGGCAAACTAACGATGTAAAGAAAAGTCGTTTGATTCGTTTCCATTTTAACTTCGCCAAACTCCAAAGCCGCAATTCAATTCACGTAGGGTATATTTGACTCATCAAAATATCTCTTTGTTATATTCAATTCGTATTTTGAAAGTACAAAGAAAGTTTATAACCCCAGATTTTGCCCACTGCACGGAGTATCAATATTTATTAACTCTTCTCTTAAAATTTATGATTTTTCTTTAATATCCTTAATAATAGCTTCTTTAAAAGCATTGTGTGATCCTACGTTATTAAGTATGGTATTAGTTATTTCCTGTATTTTCAATATTACGGCAGCGTTAATAACAACCTGTTTATTGTTGTTTTCCATCACACTGTTAATTCTATCTGTGATTGTTTGACCCTGCTACCCATTTCCACATAGGCGTTAGTAGCTCTAGTCTTGCGTTTGGATCTTAGTTCCTTTAGTATGTCCTTAAGTAACTGCACCTGATGAATTAAGTAGGGGTAGTTGCTATTTTTCTTGCCTATGTCTTGTCTGATAGCAGTATCTAACTATTCTAGACTCTTTCATATAGGTTAAGGTCTATTCTGTGTATGATCTTAAAATTACCGGTTACAAATTTCGCTATTCCCGTTTCAACTTTCACAATTTGAGCGTTAGGGTAGTCTAGTAAATTTGAGAAAATATTCAGCAGTTTTGTTTATAGCATTCAAAACGAAAAAAAAAGTTATTTGGCAGACCCTTTAGTTGTAGCTGCAAAATAAAATTAATTTTTTTATTAGGTTTTTATGAACTATACCTTTAGGCGTGGTTAATACTGTTCCTCATCTGTCTTTCTTCGCTATTTCTCTTTTATATCTTGGCGTTAATTTATTTCCTAATCTTTTAATAGTCTAATGAATCTTGCGTTCTATTCTTATTATGGAATTCTAAGTCTTTTTTCCGTTTTTCTATCAAGTTCTGAATTATTTGTAATCTGCCTTTTTTTTACTAACTTAGGGTTTGGATTAATTTTTCTTCCAAATAATACTTCAATAGATTTTCTCCTTGTTGTGGAGAGGATTATGTTTCATTAAAGAAATAATCAAAAGGTCCTCATAACAGTTATGCACTTTTTCAGCGTTAATGCATCTCAGTATTTATTTGTAATTTTTATTTTATATTTAGTCTATGAACTCAAGATCTCTACAGACATTAAAAAAGTAAATAATAATATTACATAAAATTTAAATTTAGCTATTTAAATATAAAATAAGATGACACTTAACAACATTAACATCCAAAGAAAAATCAATGTGCTTATAAAATTTATTATATTCAGTCATCATTCTTAAAAACGTCAGAGTTAGCATAATTTGATCTGAATACTTTAATTACAAGTTGATTAAAATAGCGCGTAGGACGAAATGGAACGGTAAATGAAATATTATTAATCAAAAAATCTGAACAGACATTTCCTTTTATTAAATTTTAAATAAACGTGATATTTAACATTATTCTTCAGCTTTTAAGAGTTCGCAGCTTTATTAGATTTTAGGGATTCGAATCTAAACCACGAAGACAAAATAACAAAAACTGCTTTTGCACCTATTCCATGCTATTATTATAAATGCAGTCAACGAAATATGCGGCATAAAATTTAATTTAGCAGCAGTAAAATACCAAGATCTGAAACCACATTCAGTTTCTCAAGTTCACCGTCGCTTAAAATATACTGCACGTTTGTATGACATCTTCGGAAGAAACACTTGTATTTGCACTTTTAATGTTTAACTGCATAAAATTAACATTACACAATGAATTAAGTCCTTTTGCAGGAAAATATGATCAGCGTGATGATCGACGAAATATCTTCAAGTCATCTGCATATAATAGAACGTTAATGCATTTAATGGCATTGGGTAGATCATTAACAAACAATGCAAATAACAAAGGACCAAGATTGCTACCCTGCGCACACCAGATGAAACGATAATTTCGTTGGAAGTAAGCGTGTTAAAATGAACTTTTTGAGCTCTTTTTGAAAGATATGAATTAATCAACATAAGTAAACTGTTTGTGAATACCATAAGGTCAAGTTTCCTTATAAGAAGCTCGTGGTTAACCTTATCGTATGCCTTAATGAAGTCAGTGTAAATAACATCAGTTTGTTTACGTTAAACAAATCCGCGATTGACTAGCGTTGTTAATTTTAAAAGATTAGCAACGGTTGAACAACCCCTTCTTACCCATTCTGAGGAACCAATATCGACGATACTAGTTAGGTACAGCGCTGAGTTTAGCAATACCTCTGTAGTTTGCTCTGTTATTCCTACAACCAGATTTAAATAATGGATCTAAATTTCAATAAGTTGAAGATTATTGTAAGGTGGTCTCTTGTAAATATTCATTCCTAACTGATTCTCTTATATGAAAGTTGCAGATGCTTCTTCTCGTTATCTATCATAACATTTTCAGGAATGCCAAAAGACGTAAGCAACTCTTGCAAGGGTTTTTTATGTCCTCCGTAGTCCTTGATTTTACTATTTTATTCTGGCCATACTTCGAAAATTTATCTATTGCTGTAAGTATTGACGTATTGACCTGGGCATTATTGACGTTTTCAATGAAGTTATGTTATTTGGGGGACGTTCGTATTTATTCTCCAAACATATTTTACACTGTTTAGTTATTTTCTTTTTTTTGCGTGCATGTGTGGAAAATAAAATTTCCTAAGAAGATGCATTTTATTTTTCTGAGGATCCATGTGTGCTCTTCTGTGTTCATTTATAATTTCTGTTTCCTGTTAAATTTCTGATGTCAAGTCTTTGGTCATTGTCCTCGTGTACTTTGTTCGGAATTTACTAAAATAGGATGACCAAAGCTCTTGTATCTTATCTAGAACTTTTTCCTCTGTCATGATAACATTTGTTATTGATGGGTTTAATAAGATTTTAAAATCCTTATTAACTTGCCCTTGTCAAACTCGGTATCCATTTATGATTGGTAGGAAATACTACTTCAAACTTATAAAATGTTAATCCTCGTGACGTTATTATCAGTTCGTTTTTGAACACATTCAAAGGTGATTCTGTAAACTGGATTAAGTGCTGTGCCGTACTTTCGTGGCTATGCTTTGTAGCAGTCAATGAATGCCCCTTGTTAAGTTGTGGAGATGTTCATAATGCATCCGCCACTACATTGTTGCTTCTTGTCTTACATTTGATTTCATAATCGTGCTCCTCTAGGTTTGTTTTCCATCTTCTAAGTGTACCACTTGTGTTCTTATTTCCCAATGCGTTCGTTAAGGGTTGGTGGTCTGTGAAGATCTTCATCGCCACAGATCCATAAAGGTAATTTCTCAACGTTGTAAGGGCCTTCTTAATCGTTGCGTAGTGCTCTTCAGCCTTATTTAAAGTTCGTGGTATACATGTAATAGTTTTTCCGTCCTGTTCAAGAACAGCACCGAGGGCATAAAGGGAAGTCCCTTTCAAAATTAGGGAACACAAGAATTACTTCCTCTAAAGAAGGAGAATTTTTTTTATTTTATTGAAGGCTTCTAGTGCCGTCACTTAGTGTTACAGAAATTTTTGAAGATTCTCTTTTGGACATACGTCCCTCCTCACCTCACAAAAGGATGATAACGGGTTGTGCCATTTTCGCGTAATCTCGTATAAACTCTGATCCAAAAGGATCAAAGTTCTTTTATCGTAGTTGCGGGTGCCAATTTTTTAGCCATTACTTTTTCAGGGTTAGTTCTAATGCCCTTTGTTGAAATAATTAATTCGAACATATGAAGCATATCCTTTTGATGTGATCTCCCAACATGTCATCTAATGCACGTTGGAGCACGACTGGGGCATTTTTCAGACTAAATGAAACACAAACTCATATTTTCTGTTATTAACGGAAAAAGCCGTCTTTACAATATCCTTGTCCCTAAGCGGTATTTGATGACACCCGCTTTTTGTGATAGACGTCACAGAAAACTATTTATTTTTTCCAAGCTGTCAGAGAACTTCATTGACTTCTGGGATCGAAAACGTATCCCAGAAGTATGGTCACAGCGTTAAGCTTTCTGTAATCACTGACCATTCGATGTTTTCTTCCATTAGAGGCATATGGTTTCTTTGGTACTATTAATATAGGGGAATTTAACGGAGATTTTGATGGTCTTATTATCCCAATGGTAACATGGAATTTGTTAGTCTAAAAAATGAATATTCGAAAATTCGGTATCTTCAATATTAAATTTTTCGTCTAGATATTCTTTCAACCCCTGCATATCCTCATCTTCACATGGAGGCTCAGATGCGTTTGCGACAATCTCAGTATTAGTTTCCTAATGTGATTGATCCGTTGAAACTTTCTAGGTTGGTTAGTTTGTATTGATTGGGGTAAAGGTCTTACTCCTGCAAATCTGTTGTCGGGTTGCGGTCGATTCATGATTCATGATCAATTTCCATTGGTACTGCTGACTTCGGTACATTAGGCCTTGGTGTTAGTTGTTGGTGATAAGAATTATTTGTATTATAGTTCTGTCTATATAAGTTTTGATATTTGTTTCTTTGATTACATCTGGATTATTTGGATATGTTACTCTATGAGAATTTATAGCAGGTTGGGGAATATGTGCAAGTTATGGGTAAAAATTTTGATATTGTCTTGGGTTTATAGCCTTCTGCGACTAGATGTGTGGTTGAATTTTAATTGTGCTATTAGCGTATTGCGATCTGAATTGCAGATTATCGAGTTTCATGCACAAATGTAATTTAAATCGTTGCTTTCCTTTGTTCCTAAAGGTCTCGGTAAATCACTAAAGTGTTAAAATTAAGAATTTTAAAATTGAAACAAATATGTTCCTACATGAAAATAACTATCTGCTGCATCTTCTTTGTATGTTTCTTCTGTTTTAGTTGTTACTTGTTGGTTTTGTTGATGTTACTGACTTGGGTTGATTTGTTATTTAAGATGATTTCTCGCTAATGTTGTTGATTCTGTTTTTTGTTGCTGTTGTTTTTATTAATAGCGTTCTATGAAATATTTTTTTTTCGTTTTTTTTTTAATAATTAGTACTTTATTTAAATATTTTTTTTTTAAGTTTTAGTTTTGCAATATATTTCTATGTCATTTGAATAGCTTCTTTTATTTAAATTTTAATTTAACATGTTTCTTGGTAAAAAATTAGCATTTAAATTTTATATAATTTGTATTAACTCTTAAATAGTTTTTATTCCTATTTAAATTTAAATTTAACTTGTCTTTTCTTTTTTTTAAATATAAACTTGTAACTATTTTGTATTAATTCTTGATTTTTCTATTTCAAACTGAAACTGAGAATATATCCTGTTAACTTGTCTTACTTAGGTTCTCTTTTTTTCACTTATGCATGTTTTAATTTTTTCGTTGGCACTGCTTAAGAGCTGTTTTTCAGTTGGTCGCCAGTTAAATAAAACTAAATTTGTTTGATTCGAGTACTTGTTTACGAATGTTTTATCATAGTGTTATTCTTTATTTTAATGCTTAAATTTTGCTTACTAAAATAAAAATATGTTGAACATAATTCTTTAGAAAACTGAAGTTTGTATTGTTATTTACATAAATTATTAAATTTATGTAAATAACATGATTGCTTAATATGCAAAATAAACAGGTAAGTATTACAATATTTCATATCCAAATTAACAGCAGACATATCGTCAGCATTTTTAATATATTTCTTATTTATAAAATTCCCGTTAATTATTTGAGACACATACTGTAATGTGTGTTGCAATTAGGTTACCATATTTATGGAAACTAAGGTCAACAAGCTGCAGAATTTAGCATGCAATAGAATTATAATAAAACATTTATTGAGGGGTTTTCTCAATAAATGTTTTGGGTAATAATTTAAAAAAATAAAGAGCGTCCCTATTCGGAGATCTTGCATGAAGAACTCGATAAAATTCATTATTTGAAACTATTAGAGACAATACATTTAACCGTAATTAATGCCTTCAAACATATATTTTCCAACACACAATTTTCTAATTTTGCACCACAAATACATCATCAGAAGACAAACATCCATTACCCTTGTGCTTATTTAGCTTATTGAGGGTTTGTACCCAACCTTTTTTTGGCACTGTAAATACTTAATTTTAAAACAAAATGGATTATTAATTATCAATCAATAAGGAAAGACACAGTTAAGTGTATTTTTAATAATTAAAAAAAAACTTGACTACTATGCATACAGGTGTGAAAAACGGATAAATAAAAGAGAATAACTATTAAGTCTTTTTGCGATCGTCATGCACTCATGCACCAAATGCATTAAAAATTGTTATTTTACTAAATTAATAAGTGTTTGTGTTTTCCCATCCAAATATTGAATATTGTTTCTGATAAAATATGTGGCAAATCCTGTACAACATGTATGCTGTTACTCTAAATTAATGTGTATTGCCTTATGCACATTCATTCTTGTTGTAAGCGTCTCTTTTATATTTTTTACATTTAAATAAAAATTAAACCAAAATAAAATTTTTCAGGTTATGGGCCCAGAACCCTATAGTAAACTGCCGTATAATTAAAAAAAAAAAGAAACTTTATATTACATATATTTCAAACTTTATATTACAAGTGAAAATGAGTGCTCCGGTATTTCAGATTGAAAAATTGGATGAGCATAACTATGACAGCTGGTGTATTCAAATGCAGAGTGTATTAATACATGGCGGTTTCTGGAAAATTGTAAGGGGTGTGGTTAAGAAACCAGAAGTGGCTGCTGAAATTTCCACATGGGAATCAAACGATGAGAAAGCTCTGGCGTGTTAAGCCAACACAGTTGGGGTACATACGTGGGTGTACAACGTCTTATGAAGCATGCAAAAAATTGGAGCAGACATATATGCCTCGGGGTCCAATACAGAAGAGAATATGACAATTTTGTCACACCAATGGAAACGCGTGACGATTTACCTAATTTATCTGTTTTCAAACAGAAACTTCTGGAGGAGGGAAAAAGAAGACATGAACAGGAAAAAAATAAAAAACCAAGGCAACAAGCCTTTACAGTAAAAGAATCCAATAATAAAAACTGCAAGAATTTCAAGGACAAATGCTTTGTGTGTGGAGTAACAGGACACTATGCTAGCAAATGTAGAAACAATAAATGTAATGAAAAGACGCAAGCAATGATGATGCTTGCAGCGGCAGATGCATTAGCGTACGTTGGCAACAAATGGTTTATTGACAGCGGTGCAACGTGGCACATGTGTAATAGTCGTAAAATGTTTCACAATTATTGCATTGGCTGGCAATAAACATATACATGCAATAGGAAAGGGTGACGTATACATAAAACATAAAAATTATAATATTTTGCTTCAAAATGTTTTGTACTCTCCGATGTTGCAGGCAAACCTCATTTCTGTAAATAAAGCTGCTAACAGAGGTTTGACAGTGCAGTTTGATGCCGAAAAGGCAATAATTGGAAGAGCGGATGGAGATGTAGTTTTGCAAGCTGAGCGAAAATATAATATGTTTGAGTTTAGTAACAATGTAAAACAAGGGTTGTTTTACGCATGCACAAGTAATGTTTGGCACAATCGATATGGGCATTTGAATTTGAAAAGCCTTAATGATCTGTCAAACAAAAACATGGTAAATGGTTTGATGTTGAACAGACCAAGCAAAATAAATTGTAGAACTTGTATGCTTCGTAAAATTTATATCTTACCTTTTCCTAAAGAGTCAATCACACAATCAAAGAAATTGTTGGAACTTGTACATTGTGATGTATGCAGACCATTTCGAGAAAAATCTGTTGGCGGTTCGAAATATTTAATTTCTTTTATTGATGATATGTCAAGAAGAATATTTGTTTATTTCTTGCAAACAAAAGTGACGTGTTTGAGAAATTTAAAATATTTAAAGCTATGGTCGAACGACCAACAAATTGCAAAATAAAAACAATAAGAACCGATAACGGTAGAGAATTTGTAAATTCAGCCTTCAACGAATTTCTAGAGAGAGAGAGGCAGTAAACACTGCAGTTTACATCAGAAACAGGTGTCCTACTCAGCATCTTAAAAACATGACGTTATATGAAGTGTGGACTGAAAGAAAGCCGAGCGTACAGCATTTTAGAGTTTTTGGTTGTTATGCTATTGCTCTTGATAAATCTGGTTCTAAATCGAAGTTTGATTCCAAAGGTAACGAATGCATAATGGTTGGATATTCAAATATTGCAAAAGCTTACCGATTATATGACGCTAAGAAACACAAAGTGTTTGAGCATCGCGGTGTACTTTTTAATGATGCCACATTTGGAAGAGAGGACGCATCAAGCTATGCAAAAGAAGATTATGCAAAGGACTTATTTGGTGTAACGTTTGATTATTAAAATGAGCCAACAGTTGATGCTAAAGAAAACACCCAATGGTTGGATAGTAGTGAGGATGACAACCATAATGGAAGTTTCAATACGGATGATGACGATGATGAAGAAGATCAAAACATCAAACAGGAAAAAACTAAAGGAACAGGTAGGCCGAAAATTATAAGAAGCGGTAAGCCAGGAAGACCTGAAAAGATGTACAATGAATTGTGTACAGCTATAAATGAGAATATACAACAATCGATTGAAGAGGCACTTTCTAGCAAAACTCGTGATAAATGGATTAGCGCAATGGATGCTGAAATGGATTCTCTTCGGAAAAATAAAACATGGTCTTTGGTTGAGTTACCTAGTGGTCACAAAGTTATTCCGTGCTGATGGATTTACACTATTAAAAGAGATGCTACCGGAAAAACTGAAAGGTACAAGGCACGTTTGGTAGCGAAGTGGTGTAGACAATGTATTGGTGTAGACTTTAATGAAACATTTTCTCCGGTTGTACGGTACTCAACAATTCGCATTCTCTTGGCCTTAGCAGGGAATGAGAAAATGCACCTTCATCAACTTGATGTTAGCACAGCTTATTTAAATAGCGATTTACAAGACGAAATATATATGCAACAACCACCCCACTTTGAAGATAAAATGAACAAGGACAAAGTTTTACGTCTCCATAAGGCGATTTATGGTCTTAAACAAAGTGGAAAAGAATGGAACGCAAAACTTGATAATACTTCGCAAATTGAATTTAGTACCATGCTAGTTAAGGAACACTACAACCTCAAGGATATTTGTAAAAACAAAGATATAAAACATACTTTAAGACACAAACATTAGCTGTAATAAAATAAAGATTATTTGTAATAAAACAAAACCAAGCATGTGAAAGGTTATTTGTAATTGTAATCGAAATAAAGATAAAAATATTTTAGGACAAAGACATTCATTTCAGGGAAATATCAAATGTAAACATATTTTAGAGATAAGAAAATATTAAAACACATTTTTTAGTAAACATAATTTACAAACAAACAACCCAAGAAAAGAGCATGTTAATAAACATAAGATAAAGAATGTACATTTTCATAACTAACCCTAGTTTAAGCAAACAGGTACTAAAACTTAACATTATATAAAAAGATTATTTTTAAAACGCGAGACAGTCTTAAATTGTACACGAGTCTCAATTAACATAAGTATTAAGTAAGTGTAGTTTAGATTCTTTAAAGGAATAAATAAAGAAAGCGCATAGTCGCTTAAGAAATTATTTTTTTAAAATATAAAAAAGAGAAATCTTTAACTGGCGATCCTGCCAGGAGGATAATATACTTTTATCCTTCTAACGAGCGGACCGAAGCATCCTTGTCGCAGCAAGGAAGAATCCTTCATAATAAAAGGATTGTAAAATATATACATAGCGAGACTAATTCACATAGTGAAGAAAAAAAGTGTAGTGAACAAATTTATGAGCAGAAAAAAAAACTGATCTTTGACCAACGGAGAAATATTGTTATTGAAGAAGAAATGACACAAGCTGACCTAAGTACAATGATCCAGCAAATGGCTAGACTTCAAAAAATGTTACAAAATATTCAGGAAGAAAATAGAACGCTGAAAGAAAGATTGGATCAAATACCAATCAACCCAGGCATAGCACCACCAGCAACGGTTAGATTACAACCAGTGAACGTCTCATACACCACACCCGAGGAAATAAATCTGGACGTATTCAAAGCATTGCCAGTATTCGACGGCAATATCGCAAGATACCGAATTTGGAGGGAAGACGTATCGAGGCTTATGGAAGGTATCAGAATTCACCAAAACTCAAATAGATACGTGGAAGCCTTATCAATAATAAAAACGAAGATACAAGGCGCAGCCGCAGACGTATTAACGAATCACAATACTATATTCAATTTCGATGCTATACGAAACAGGCTAGATTACACTTATGCCGATCAGAGACCTTTATATGTACTCCAGGATGAAATGAAAAAATTAACACAAGGCAGACGCAACTTATCAGAATTTCATGATGAAATTAATAAAGCTCTCACCTTAATCACTTCCAAAATTGCCATGTCCGGTCATTCACAAGAGGTAATAGATGTAATGACAAATGAAGCCAATCAAGAAGCTGTACGAGTCTTCAAAGACGGAATTAGTAACTCGTACATACGTTCCACACTATATGGAAATCCAATAAAGGATTTGGAACATGCCTTTGCGGTAGCACGCACTATAGAACACGATGACGAGCATCGAAAATTACGATTATCATACTCCAGCAATGAACAGAGGAATTATGTACGACGTCCATCGTATATCTATCAACAAAGAGAAGTGCCTACTCAACATCAGTATCAACCACGTCCAGAACCAATGGACACATCATCAGGTAACACCAATCAACATCGCAGAACAAATTTTTATAATCAACAACATCATCCTTGGAAGAGACACCGAGAACCCAGCACACAATTTCACCAATCTAAATTTTTGAGAAACAATAGCCTTGCAGCAGAAGCGGATAACCAAAGTATTATTGCAGAAACAGGTACTGTAAATAAAATAGTTACTAAGTCTTTAAACTAAAAAATGGGTTGCCCTTTATTATAATGAATGACGGAGAAAAAAATTTTGAAGTGTTAATAGATACAAGCGCAACCCACAATTATGTAAAAAAATCTTTAAAGTTTGACCATTCAAAAAAAATTAAGCCTTTACAAATTATAAGTATGCATGGTAAATCAATAGTCAACACCAAACAAACTATCAAATTTATGGGAAAAGACATAGATTTCTTCGAAATAGATTCGATAGAGGATTTTGACTTAATATTAGGATGGGACGGAATAAGAAACAGTAGCGAAATAAGAATTGAATTACAGAAAAAAAAAGATAATGCATACATAAATTTCACCATAGGAAGTGAAGAATATAAAAAAGAGATTGAAGAATTAATGATAGGTAATAATAAAATAGGGGCAATATGAATGACGTAGAATTTGTTAATAAGGAAATACGGAAGTTACTAGAAGATGGTATTATTCAAAAAAGCTTTAGTCCATATAACTCACCCATGCTTACAGTTTACAAAAAAGGAACTGATGAAAATGGTAAACCGAAACGTAGGATGGTGATAGACTTCAGAAAACTAAATGAACATACAGTTACCGACAGATATATAATTCCGGATATAAATATAACTTTACAGAATTTAGGAAAAGCTAGATATTTTACCACACTTGACTTGGAATCAGGATTCCACCAAATTAGGATAACGGAAAAAGATAGAGAGAAGACTGCTTTCTGTGTAAATGGCGGAAAATATGAGTTTTTACGTATGCCTTTCGGCTTAAAGAACGTTCCTTCCATTTTCCAAAGATGTGTGGATGATATTTTACGAGAATTTATAGGAAAATTTGCTTACGTATACATAGACGAGGTAATTATATATTCTTCCTCGCCAGAGGAACACATACAACATATCCATACTATTTTTAATGCCCTAAAAAAGGCGAACTTAAAAGTGTCCAACGAGAAATCAAAATTCTTCATGGAAGAAGTAGAATATCTCGGACATATTGTAAAATATAATAAAATAACCACTGACCCGGAAAAAATAAAGGCAATAGAAAATTTTCTAATACCGAAAACATTAAAAGACCTCAGAGGCTTTTTGGGACTTACTGGTTACTATAGGAGATTTGTAAAGGATTATGCTCAAATTTCAAAACCCTTGACTTTGCACCTAAAAGGAGAAAATGCTCACATTGGTACAAATAAAAGTAAAAATACAGAGGTTAAACTGGAACAACCAGCCATAGAAGCTGTAAACAAATTAAAAAATAGTCTAAAAGAGCAAGTGGAATTATACCAACCCAACTTTAATAAACCATTTGAACTTACAACAGATGCTTCCAACATAGCTATTGGAGCTGTTCTAAGTCAAAATAGGAACCCAATTTATTTTTTATCTCGTACACTGAGCACCACCGAACAAAATTATAGTACTAACGAAAAAGAATTACTGGCTATAATTTGGGCTTTAAAGAAATTACGTAACTACATATACGGCATAGCTGATTTGACCATCTTTACTGACCACCAGTCATTAACATACGCAATTTCAGACAAAAATCCTAACCCCAAGCTAAAACGATGGAAAGCCATCATCGAAGACTATGGTGCTAAATTAACTTATAAACCTGGTACACAAAATGTTGTGGCGGACGCATTATCACGACAAGCTATAAATACATCATCAGTAGGCACGGTTCATTCAAGTGATAGCTCAAGTGAACAAATAATAAAAACTGTATCACAACCGTTTAATGCGTATGAAATACAAATTGAACTCATACCAAATGAAGTATCTAATGAAATACATACACAAATAATATTTCAGAGTAAATTACGTCATATTATTAGATTTACTAACGAGAGAAATTTAATTACCGAACTAAAAAAGTGCATTCAACCCCAAAAAATCACCGCCATATATGCTACAGCTGAAGATTTATTTAAATACGGTAGAATCATAAAGAATACATTCTATACCACCAAATTCGTACACACACCAATAAGATTAAGAGATATAACGAAAAGAGAGGAACAAATTCGATTAGTACAAGAAACACACGAGAGAGCACATAGAGGCTATAAAAATAATATACACGAACTATTAGAACAATATTACTGGCCTGACATGAGAAAACACTGTAAGGCATTTAATAAGAAATGCACTGCATGTTTGTATGGTAAATACGAACGCAATCCAACAAAAGAACCATTAGAACACTCGGATATTCCCGAATATCCAGGGGAATACATACATATAGACATTTATTTCAATGAGCATAAACAGTATCTTGTAGGTATAGATAAATTCTCTAAATACATAGTTATTAGAGACATCGACTCAAAAGCTGATATGGACAGAAAACTAGAAGAAATTCTCATTAATAATTTTCCGAACTGCAAACGATTAATGACAGATAATGAAAAATGTTTGAATACGATCATGGTGAACCAAATGTGTATAAAACATAACATTAAAAAGATACAAACACCAGTACACAGGTCTAAAGCAAACGGACAAGTTGAACGGGCACACAATTCAATATCGGAACTATCCCGAATTTTTAAGATACACAAAGAAACATCAGCAACGGAGGAGTTATTCCTAGCGGTAAAAGAAATAAACAACTCTACACATTCAGTTACAGGATATAAACCCAAGGATATTCATTTTAATTTAATAAAATTCTCTAAGGAGGATATACAAAATAAATTAAGAAATGCTTCGCAGAAGTCACTACAAAGATTAAATCAAGGATCAAAGCATAGGACATTTCAACAAGGAGATCAAGTGTTGGTAGCTAGAACTAACATCAGAAGTAAGAGCGATAGCAGATACAAAAAACACATAGTTCAGGAAGATCGTGAGGACACTATCTTAACTTAAGGAGGGCAGATCATACATAAAAATAATATAAAAAATTATGTACTTACCAAAAATGAGGATAACATTCCTAACATCGCTAATCATGGTCATCACAACCGCAACAATAATTCAAGCAGACGTTAAACTACAAAATCTAACAGGAAAAAAATACGTATTGACAAGAGGTGACGACGCATTGTTATTCGACAATTATTCTTATTTATTTCATGTAAGCAACTTAACAAAAATATTTTCGCCGTACAGGCAAGTGCTTAGTGGTAATTACAAGCCTAATGTAGAAGAACAAATTTGGATTGAAAAAATTGAAATTCTTACAAAACAGCTAACAGAGCATAATATTCAGAGAAGAGGAATAAATTTTTTAGGTTCCGCCTTGAAATTTATTACGGGTATCCCGGATCACGAGGATGTTATAAAAATAGAGAAAGCTATTAACACACTTATTGAAAATAATACAAACAAAAATTAATAAACTCTAGATTCGAAAAAATTCTTAATACAATCAATCGGAAAAATATAAAAAACCATATAATCTTAGAACAAGTGCATGACATACTTTTATTAATAACACGAACTATTAATGCAGCAAAAAATAATGAATTCTTATCGGAAGCTTTGGACATGGAGGATTTGAGGGAAGTGATCACGCATGAATTAACAAGAACCCCAATAATTAACATAATGGAATACGCAGACATACACATCGCTAGAACTTATGAACTCATAATCACCATATACAAATACCCGGTACTAACTAACCAATGTGACTATTTTAAGGTAACTCCAATTAGCTTCAGACACGGAAAAATTGTTACTGACCAGGAAATAGCAAGATGCGGGAAGGACTATGTTAGGATCACAAAGTGTAAAAATAATTTGGGAAAATATATTTGCAAACGAAACAATAACACGGACGACAACTGTATCATACCATTACTAGAAAATCAGAGCGCTAAATGTTCAAATATTCAAGAATACAATCAACCATTATTACAAATTGACGAGGGATTTATATTATTAGACAGAACTCACACTGTAAATAACCATACGACAACAGAAATAACATTAGTAGAATTCACGGACGAAGTACATATAGATAACATAACTTATAAAAACATACATGCCGGATTGCTAGAAGCAATACACACTAAACATTGTGAAAGTTTTGAGATAATGAAAATTTTATATGCAGACACAGAATATGCATTTAATAACTTAGACTCATTAAAGAAATTTTATATACCTGTAGAAAATCACCCCTTTAGGTCATTTATTTACTTAATAATAATTACAACTGGAATTATTAGTTGTCTTTACACAGCTATAAAAATATCCAAATATTGTATAATATACAGACAACGCAAAGCAGACGAAAATTTTAAAGTTCTTTTTAGAAATGAGATAGTAAAGCTACAGGCTAATACAGTTTAAATCGGGACGATTTAACCCTTAAATGCATGAATTTTTGTTTCGCCTTGAAAAAAATATATTATATAGAAAAGTAGTAGCTAATGCAAAAATTTATTAAAAATTTTATTTTTTTTGATTTTTTACGGTTGAATTTATAAAAAAATGTTTAGTTGTATTTCTGCAACACTATGCATTTACCAAAGAAAAAAAAATAATTTTATGTGTGAAAATCCCTGAAACAGTTTTTGTCATTAGTGAAACAAAGTGACACTGCGCACTTTTCACACTTGGTTTGCGTATATCCTTTACATTCAGGCATTTTGCAGCGAGTTCGCACGCAGATTCCAGGCCAGTGACCAAAATTGTCCTTTACTATGTCCTTGGGTGGAGCATGTTGTGCTGGCCTTCGACCTTTCTTGGCTTGCGCTTCGATGTCGGCAGTGTTATTACTGCCTGGTCTTCCACGTTTGTTGTTAGATGTCAATGAATCATGTACGCTACCCAGCACTGCAGCCAATTCCAGTCTATAGTCACACAAGTTAAGAACTGATAAATCATCCGATTTTTCTAAACTTTTATAAATAAGCCAAGAATTTATAACGGACATATCCAGCAAATGGTAAAATATACAAAGATACCACTTCCGACTTCTCATGACAATGTGATACCTCCCGATAAAGCTATCCATTAGATCCACTCCACCCATATGGGCATTATACTCCTTTACTATTTGTGGGCAAGATATGTCTATCTTAGCTTTTTTTATTTTGTCATATCTTTGAATTTGGGATATGGGTTCTGCTCCAACATATGAAGACAGAAATGTGACAACCTTGTTGTCTTTCCATATTACAGATGTTAAATCAACACCATCAAAACTGGTCATTTGCTCTTCGTAAAATCCACGTGGAATACATTTCTTCATTAAATTTTTTTTCTCAGGTAGTTTAGAGTTTACAAGTCTGTTAGCTTGTACAGTTCCCAGGCTGTAAATCCCTTGTTTTGCAAGGTGAGTAACTAGTGGTACAGAGGTGTAAAAGTTATCGAAGTAAATTATGTGATTTATATGCCTTGGTACACCTCTGGCCAGACGGATGACTACATTTCCTACTGGCCCGAAATCTGGTTCGTCTGGGAACCGCTGATGTTCTTCACCTGTATTTATTTCAAATTTATGAGCAAGGCCTTTTACACTGCACAAAACATACAATTTGAACCCCCACTTATGGGGTTTATTTGGCAGATACTGCTTCATAAAATGGGATATTTTTGTTGCACACATCATTTCATCTATTGATAATCTTTGCTCCATAGGAATTGTTGCAAATTTTTCGTTCAGATGATTTATGAAGGGTCTTATTTTGTGAAGCCTATCGTGTTGAGAATGTCCTATGGGTAAATGTTTATTATTGTCATTGAAATGAAGAAATCTTCGAATTGTTTCGAATCTGTTTAAAGTCATGAGTTTTTTTATGGGTTCGAATCCCACAGTATTAGACCAATATAGACGAATATTGGGATATTTTATGACAGACATATATATTAAAATTGCTAAAAACTTTCGTAGTTCAGTTTCCGTTAAATTTAAATTTTTTTGAACTGAATAAAGATTGGATTCTTCAATAATTTTTTTTTATAATTTCGGAATTGAAAAAATGTGAAAAAACCGTGGAAGGTGTATTTTTGTCACGCAATTCTGAAGGCAAAGTGCTGTAGCCTAGAAAAGCAGTCTGGTCAGAACTCAATATAAAATTCTTTGTCTTCCAAATAAGGCCATTCATAGAAGCGCGGCGACTTGCTTGGCTAGTTGACGGAAATTCTATTCGATCATTTAAATCATTTTCATTTGTGTTTGGTGGATCAACTGCAAGAGGATCATCACTATTATTGTTATTATTATCATTTTCCGGTAAATTACTCGATTCATCTTCCAAAAAATCGCTGCGGTTAACATAAAAATTCTCGTCTTCTTCTTCAGACTCATCCAAACTATCTTCAGATAATTCTCCATCATTTATCTTATTTAGATAATCTTCAATTTGTTTTGGATTTAAAAACGGCATCTTAAAATTATTTAAATATTATGAGAATATATGAAACATACGTTCTGAAGTAAGTGCATAGTGTTGCAGATTTACAACATTCTTAAATCGGCGAAATTAATAAAACCACAAAAGCTTTATGGTAAAAGAAAAGAATTGTATTTCATAATACATATTGCACCACTTGAAACTCATTTTTTTATACTCTTACCTTAAAAAATCAGGAAGTTTTACTGCAAAATAAAACACAAATTCTACGTACTAAACAAATTGTTTACCGTTTCTTTGTCAACGTATAGATCACAAGCATCTAACTAGCAAAAACTAAATACGTGTTGCCAGAGCGTAAAATACATCTTGTAGATTGTATTTATTTTATACATTTAACTAACAGTTGTAGTTTTGAGGCCAAATTAATGATTCGTTGTAGAATTACAACAATATGCATTTAAGGGTTAATTTAGGAAGGGGAGAGTTAAGGAACACTACAACCTCAAGGTTATTTGTAAAAACAAAGATATAAAACATACTTTAAGACACAAACATTAGCTGTAATAAAATAAAGATTATTTGTAATAAAACAAAACCAAGCATGTGAAAGGTTATTTGTAATTGTAATCGAAATAAAGATAAAAATATTTTAGGACAAAAACATTCATTTCAGGGAAATATCAAATGTAAACATATTTTAGAGATAAGAAAATATTAAAACACATTTTTTAGTAAACATAATTTACAAACAAACAACCCAAGAAAAGAGCATGTTAATAAACATAAGATAAAGAATGTACATTTTCATAACTAACCCTAGTTTAAGCAAACAGGTACTAAAACTTAACATTATATAAAAAGATTATTTTTTAAAACGCGAGACAGTCTAAAATTGTACACTAATCTTAATTAACATAAGTATTAAGTAAGTGTAGTTTCGATTCTTTAAAGGAATAAATAAAGAAAGCGCATAGTCGCTTAAGAAATTATTTTTTTAAAATATAAAAAAGAGAAATCTTTAACTTGCTCTAATGAGCCTTGCCTATACAAGGGAGAACAAAATGGAAAACTCGTTCTAGTTGCAGTATAAGTAGATGAGTTGATAGTGGGTTGCGCTGATGAGTCTATTGTTCTCGACATAAAGAAAAACATTTTGAAAGCATTTGATGTCAACGACAAAGGTCAACTTCGACACTTTTTGGGTATGGAGGTTGAGCGCGAAGGTGAAGTTGGTCCAATAAAGCTTTCTCAAAGCCAATATATTTGTGACACATTAAGGCAATGTGGAATGGAAAACTGCAAACCACTAGCCATTCCTTTAGAAGCAGGATATCAGGTTTATTGCAATGATAAATGTGAGAAGGCCGATCAAAAATCATATCAGTCATTGGTGGGAACATTGATGTATCTTGACATTTTACACTCGGTATGTAAGATGGCCCAACAAAACACGGATCCACATAAGGAGCATATGATTAGACTAAAACATATACTGCGATATTTGGCTGGAACAGTCGATTTAAAGCTGCAATTTAATGGAGGAAGCAGAAAACTCGAAGGATTTGTGGATACTGATTGGGGTGGAAATTGCGTTGACAGAAAATCGTTCACAGGTTTTACATTTTACTTTAATGGCTGTCTTATTACCTGGGAGTCCAGAAAGCAAAAATCAGTTGCCCTAAGCAGTACAGAGGCCGAGTATATGGCGGTTTCGGATGCGGCAAAAGAAGCAATTTATTTAAAACGCCTTTTGTTTGAAATTTATGCAAAGCAGATAACGCGGTAGTTATTTACGTCAATAGCCAAGGAGCGCAAAAGTTAGCCGAAAATCCAATTCATCATAAAAGAAATAAATATATTGATATAAAATTCCACCACATACGCGAATTGGTGCAAGGCAAGGAAATAAAATTAGAATATTGCCCAACTACTAATATGGTTGCTGATGTGATGACAAAAAATTTGGGGAAAATAAAACACAATAATTTCATGAATTTAATGCATTTAAAAAAATATTAATTTTTCTTTTGTAAAACAACATCCATGTTGAGGAGGAGTGATAAAATATGTGGCAAGTCCTGTACAACAACATGTATGCTGTTACTTTAAATTAATGTGTATTGCCTTATGCACATTCATTCTTGTTGTAAACGTCTCGGTGTAAAGATTAAATAATTCACTTTTATATTTTTTACATTTAAATAAAAATTAACCCAAAATAAAATTTATCAGTTTTATTTATTGTGGATTTTTAGAGGCATACGAAGATTTTAAAGCAATCTTCTATAATCTACTACTATTTTCAATTAAGATTTTTTACATAAACGAACAGTGGACAAACGGACGCTGTATACACATAAAAAGCCAATTATTCACACTACGTTGAAGAGTTTTATGCTCGACAAAGATAAGCGCATTCGATGCTATTATAAATCTATTTAGTAGAGATTTTGAAATTTTTTAAATATACTTTAAATAAATATAATATATAATTTAAGTAAATATATAAGAAAAAGACAGTCAATAAGGAAAAACAATAGTTAAATATGTATTAATCTTTCTATCGGTCTTTTTAATTAAATTTTAACGATATATTTTTTTTTAATATTTTGCTTTCCTATGGAAAGCTTCTTCGGGAAAATTAATTTTTAATAACAAAAATTATTAACAAATTGAAAAAAATTTTTGAAAAACATTTGACAAAAACATATAAAATAATTTTCTTCATTCATACATGCATACAAAATTAAAATTTCAAATATTTAAACATACAAAAAACAAGGAAACGGAAATTAAATAACAAAATCTCTCTTATGAAATAATTATAACAAATAATGTGTTTTTTGAATTAAGTACCTATAATGTTGCGCTAAATTTACTGTGTCTGTTTTGAAATTTATTCTCCTCACATTTGCTACATTAACAATTTCTAACATTTCTAACATATATCGTCTCTTATAGTTTTTTTCTATATCCAATATTAATGCTTCATCAAACTTTGGATAATGATTATATTTCTTACAATGTGAAGATAAGGATGTATTCTGTGTTGAAATGTTCCTATATTTTTGGTCACATCTGTGACCAGCTAATCTTGTTTTAAGTTTTTTCTTTGTTGTCCCAATATATACTACATCAGATGTTTCCATTTTTCCTATTTGATCCTTCATACTGCTAAATAATTTATTTAATGTGTTATATGTTTTGTGCACAATTATATATCTATCAGTGTTATATATTTTAGACTTTCTTAATCTTTCTGATATTCCATAAGTTAATGATTTATAAATTCTTGAATTTAAATTTATGTTGAAAATATTTTGAAATTATTGGCTATGTATATTTTCATTAGCTGAAAACTTTTGATGAAGACACACAAAATTGTGAGTAATTTTAAACTTATATTATTGTTATTTAATCTATCTATATACATAAGTTTAATTTTGAAAATTTTTTCCCTAAAAAAAAATATAATTATATATATAAAAAATTGACTTACATATGTACATATACATACATACGTTTTAATAAACATTAGCAAGCTTTGCTTATGTTACAGAATTTGCCAGGAGAGCCCAACGAACATGATACGTTTTCAATAACTAGACTTTATTTCGAAGTAATTTTTCTTCGCATGAGAAAATTTTAAGAGCAACTCGAAGAACTAAACTTTTTAACACATTTTTAAGAAAAAGTATTAATTTTTTTTATACATGTTTTTATTTTCACTTTTCAATATACTATGTATTAAATCGTGTTAGTGAAAACATAAGTAAATCGTTTTCACTTCTCAATTTTTTTACTTAGCCTACGTTTAAACTTTATAAAATTCCTAAACAGTGCTCAGTAATTTAATTTAGACGTGTTAGATAACACTAAAAGTGAAAATTTTAATATATATATTCTACCTACATATGGACATATGTATGTATGCAATTATCCAGGTTCTAAAATTTTTCGTGCGATTTGATTCACATAATTTAAAAATTAATAGTTTTTATAAGAGAAGAAAAACCTTAATATATTGGATAGTGAGGGCTTAAAAATATTAAGTCACCGACAATTACACTTCACTTTGAAGTTAAAAAAAATTTTCTACTCGATGCAATTTTAACGATACATACATACATATTTATATCGCTTATACTCTGAAAAATCCGATAGCAACATTTTTTGTTCTAAAATTTTATTGCTAAAAAATAAAAGCTAAGCTTCGAACGATTTTGTTAGCAGTCAACATTTCTTAAAATTTGAATGATTATCTACGTCTATTTATTCTTATATATTGTTAGACATTGACAGTGGAATAAACCGACTGAATATACAAGAGGCCAGATTTCCTTTCCAATGGGCTCTTGCCAATTCGCAATGTCTAAAGACGAACTAATTTCAGAACTGTTCACATACATTGCTAAAAATTATAGCGATTAACTTTGGTTATGAAAAACCCATTTGGCTGCAAAAAACAAATACGTTGATTAAATAAATTCAAAAATGCAAAGCTTAATTAATGGCGAACGGTATTCGTATAACTCGATTGCCTCCATTACCCATCCGCGAATATATTGTTAACTACCCCGTAGAGTTTCTGAATTCATTAAACTTACCGGGAATGCCACCACATAACTTCCAGCTTAACGTTGGAGCGGTAATAGTCATGTTACGTAACCTGAATCAGCCAATACTATGCGATGGTTCTAGATTGGTTATTAAAACGCTGATGGTAAAAACTTAGCAATAATAATTATAGGAAAGTTTGTAGGTGAAGAGCTGCTTACTCCATGTTTTAAATCATACCTATCATACCAAGTGATTTACCATTTAAGTTTAAACGTCTCCAATTTCCCGTTCGCCTTGCATTCGCAATGACGATTAATAAATCCTAAAGACAATTGCTAAAACTGTGTGGGTTAAACCTAGAACCCCAAATTTTTTTTTACCACGAGCAACTGTATGTTGCATGCTCAAGAGTTGGGACACCGTCAGCACTGTTTATTTTCTCTCCCAACAGAAAAACAAAAAATGTAGTTTACTATCAAGCTTTAAAATAAACTATGCTTACCTTTTTTGTTTGTTAATTTTTTAATGAAAATTACCTTAAGAACTATTAAAACAATATATTGAAAAAAAATTTGTGTCGTTTTTTCTTTGTACTGAACATTTTTTTTTCCATATAAAATATTAATCATTAGCAAATAGTTTCCGAGCGAAGCAGGGTCGTACAGATAGCATATAATATTTTGCAGTGAATAAAACATTTCGTTATCCAATTGAATAGAAAAAT
Source organism: Trichopoda pennipes (assembly GCA_030448955.1). NCBI lineage: Eukaryota > Metazoa > Arthropoda > Insecta > Diptera > Tachinidae > Trichopoda > Trichopoda pennipes. The sequence continues at coordinate 2,652,596 of JASKUP010000004.1, read as the reverse complement.
CGTTTATTCCAATCAGTCTTGGTTTTCAACATTTTTTTATTCAAATTTTTTGGACATAATTGGTGTCCAACCAAGTTTTCTTTTTTTTGTTTGGAACAAGTTGCTTTTGATACTGTATTGTTTGTGTTCTCACACAAGGTGCGATTTTTGATAAATTAATTAATTACGATCTGACTAAAAAATAATCCGCTAATGAGAAAAAGCAAAAGACTTCAAAGACTTTCACCGATATTGCCAATGATAAGATCTCCAATTACAACTCTTTAAAATTCTAGCGATAATGAAGCTGAAATTGTGGGTGTTTATATTAATCCAGAAGGTATGCACCAGACGCAAGAGGGCCAAGAACCGGTAACGTCTCAAATTAATAAGCGTTTAGAAGATATGCATATTCTATTATTAAATCAAATAAAATCTATACAATCGGTAATGGAATCTAATAATTTAAATACCCGGAATTCAATTACTGCTATAAGGGAGTCAAATATTGCACGTAATTCTCCGAACATATCAGAGGTAATATCTGGATCAGCTAATAACATTGCAACCACAACAAATATGATCAATCCGAGTAGAGTTTCCGATTCAGTTACTTCAGGTACATCATGTGATTCGTATTCAAATACTCACATATTTGATTCAATTCCCTCTACTTCCACGTTTGTAAATTCTAATCCTATAGTTCATGCTTCACCGTTTATTTCTCATAACCCACAATCAAGTTTATCTCAATTCTTAATAAATCATCGACAACATAAAATTCACCCTCCACCAAAATTTTCGGGTTTACCAGAAAATTGGCACTTTTTCTTAATCATTCATAACTTCAACTCAAGAATTCGAACATTCGGAGCTTCATAATATAATGCGTCTCAGAGAAAGCCTTGAGGGAGATGCGCAAGAGTTCGTGGAATCATTATTAGTCAGTTCGAAAAATGTAAATACGGTCATTGAAACTTTGACGGAGATAATTGGTCGACCGGAGCAATTAATTAAATCGCAAATTCAAAAAGTAAGATTGTTGCCATCCATAGGGAAATCGGACTTAACCTCTCTTATTCACTTTGCAAATAAAGTCGGTAATATGAGAACATTCTTGGAATCAGTGGAAGAAAACTACCATTTGTCGAATCCATTGCTTTTGACCGAGCTTTTAAACAAACTTACCCATATCTAAACGATTGCAAACCTTTTTAGATTTGTCTATTGATTCAAAATGGCGAACAGTTATCTCATTAAAGGTTTGTGTTTGTTGTCTTAAATTTGGCCACCATTTTAAAATTTGCTATTCAAAAAAGAAGTGTGAAGTAAGAGGTTGTGAAAAAAACTCATCATACAGGAATGTTCTGAAAATCACGTTTTGAAATCACGCAGACGATTTGATGCTGTTCTGCAAATCACGCGATTTTAAGTTTTTTGGCGTGATTTTAATTTTTCGAAAACATGAACAAACAGCTGATTTTTAAACCTGTGTTTTTCTGTTTGTTTTCTTACATTCTTATCTAAACTACTAAAGTTAAAATTAAATAAATAAAAATGCCGGAGCTATGTTATTGGCAGTCATTTCTTTAAGAAAACAGCACTTAAAAAAAAAACGTGTTAAAGAACGTCTTTTGCGGGACTCAACAAATCCTATGGATACAAGCGAATCCTTGTAAGTAAGCGCAATTTAAATGATGCAAAATCTCTAGACGAATTGCTTTTCCGCTTCATCACATTTTACCGGCTTAACAGAAGAGGTTTCCAAATGGTATTGGACGATGTAGCACCAAAGTTACCTTAGAGCACCATTCCTGCAAATATTCAGCTGGCAGCTGTGCTTAGATTCCTAGCAGTCGGGTCTTACCAAGCACTTATAGGCAATGATGTAAATATTAATTTAGGGCGGTCCACTTTTTGTAAGATTTTGTGGAATGTCATGCGCGCGTTAGAGAATAACTTAGGCCCAGCGTGGATTTCTTTGGATCACCAAACAAAAGGTGCAACAGAAACACATTTCTGCAGAAAGTTCGGTATACCCGGCGTAGTTGGATGTGTTGATGGGACCCTTATTAAAATAATGAAATCGCCGACGGATCATTCTGCATATTTTAGCAGAAAAGGACGTTCCTTAATGCTATGATGGTATGTATTTTGTAATCCTATGAAATACAATTTATTACTAATTTATAAATACATATCCTGAATTTCAGATTTCTGACCATAAAATGCTCATTTTGGCTGTAGATGCAAGTCGACCTGGGTCATGCCATGATTCCTTCGTTTGGAAGATGAGTGATGCCAAGAGGTACTACACCGAAATATATGAGGGTGTCCGTAATTTTTGGCTCTTGGGAGATTCAGGATATGCGTTAAAACCATATCTAATGACCCCTTATAAAAATCCCAGTTTTGGTACTGCGCAGCACACATCCAACCAACGACATGCCACAGCAAGAAATATTGTTGAAAGAACTATAGGAGTTTTAAAAAGTCGTTTTATATACTCCTTTCAAAGTGGTTACAATTGTTAATGTGTGCTGTGCTTTATTTACAGAACATATGTAAACACTTTGCTGTAACATTTCATGAAGATATCGTTGAATATATGGACGATAATGATGATGAGCATTCAGAGCAAGAGCAGCAACTACAAGGGAGAATATCGCGCAAGCTCTCCATTCAAATAATTTGTAAATTTTAACACTAAACAAACAAAGGACTTTATTTCAAAGTTAATCATATTTTTTAAACATAAAACAAAAAATTATTTAATTTATAAGGTACGTTGCTTATATAGGTAAAAGGTATTTAAGATTTCAATGAGATCTTTGTTTATAACTTAGAAATGGAACGATATGATTATAGCCCGTTTCTGTAAGAGAAGTTTTCATACAAATTTTTCAGATGATTTTATCAATTGTCTTACAGAAACAGGCACTAAATATATTTTTCATGAAATCTTTTTTAAAAGCCATGATTAAGAAAAATGCAGTAAGGCTTTAATTACAAAGTTTTTATAGCATTGGTGACGATGATAGCTATACACCAAGCTTCATATGTTCAAGCTCTAGAAACGTTAACTTGATTTTATTTCTAGCTTCCAAGTTTTTTTCTATCACAAAGTAGTGTCTGGTCACTTCCTTGAATTCTTTATCTTTTAATATTTTAATGTCTTTAAGATTCTTACGAGCGTCTTAATATTTATAGCTATTTCTTTTAAATATCTTCTGTTTTCCCTCATTTCTTTTCTAATATCCACCAAATTAGCAGATATTTTTGAGAAATGCTCTGCTTCCATATTTAAAACGTCGTCAACATCAGTATTTTGTCTTCGTCGTTTGCGATTACTATCTCAAGCTAATGTTGTTGGCGATAAAGATGTGGTAGCAGGTGTTTCAATAAAAGGTACTGTTTGTATTTCAGGAGATATAATTGTTTCATTTTCTTCTATTTCCTTTTCAAATTCTGCTAACATTGATGTAGAAGTCGTTGCACTTCGTTTCTTTTTCCTGCTTTTACTTTACTTGTCACACCGTAGGTTTTTGCATTTTTGATACCGTCCACCGATGCGTATAAACCACAGATTAAAGCTATTTGCTCATTGACAAGTGACAAAACATATCGGTTGAATAAGCCACCACCAGTTTTGCTTACTTCAATTTTGTTGTGTGCCAGCCGTTGCTTGACGCTTAGTCTTAAATCAGATCACACTTATATGTAAAAACATTTTTAGCCACAATCATTTACACATTAATTTTAAACATATGTACCGTTTTCCAAGCTGGTGTTTCCTTTTTTGGAGGTCCTGATGCGTTCAGCTCATCTGTCAACTTAACCCACAAATGTTCTAATCGAACTCTATCACCTTTTGCAAATCCCCTGGCCAGGTCGGGATGCTTTTCCATAAAGCTTATGAAAATTGCTACTTGTGCGTTGTTCTTATGTTGTCCCCTATTAAGAAGTAAGTTAGTACATTTTTATTTGTTTATAATATTTACTTACATTCTTTTATATGCGGATTACACAGCAAAGCTTAATATTTGGCGTCAAATAAAAGTTGCAAAGCAAAAAAAATTTTAAATGTTATAATAACCAAATAAGAAAACAATAATTACGAAGTTGCCACTGTTTTCATCGATGAAATTTGCTTACATGTTGCACTAACTTCTTTCTAAATTTACACAAAAATGGCTAAATTATGAATTATTATTGAATTATTCAATAACAATTATTAAATTTTGTGTTAAATAAAGAAAATAATGGTATAAATTCCACATGACTTTTATGACTTTTTAAAACTGTGTCAATTTGGCAACCTCAAAAATGTCTTCGAAAAACAAGCCTGCTCACTACCACAGAGAAAAAGTAAATCACGAACATTGCCAAACACAGCAAAACTATTTTTTACAAAACAAGCAGTATCTTTAGAAATTTTTTAATATCTATGTTTTTATGTGTATAAAATATAATTTTATTTCAAAAATAAATAGAAAACACATCCTATCAAATATATAATAAACATTTTTATATATTCTGGACGAAATACTTAGAAAAAATAAGCAAGTGATTTCATATCGGCAAGCATTTAGGTGACCGGTTTAAAATCACGCTTTTCAATATTTTTAGTGCGCAGAACACCTTCTGCGTGATTTGAAATCACTTTGACAAAAAGTGATTTTCAGAACAGACGTGATAGTCTTCTGTATAAAAATATTTCACTTAATCAAAAGTCAAATATACCTAACGATTTTTTAAATTTAACTCATTAGCGAGCTCGAAGCAGTCTGATGGATTTGATTCTGCTGATGTTCTTTTCCAAATAATGTCTGTTTTTTTGTATGGTTCAAATTGTTCTGTAAAAATTTACGCATTTGTCGACAACGGAGCAAACGTTTCTGTAATAAACTTTGAAATTCTGCATAAGTTAGGAATATCCGGTCGAGATAATGTTAGTATATTTATATAATTGTTAAATTGCGTAACTAAACAAAAGAAAGAAAAAAATATATACTTTTGAACTATTTTTGATTTTTATATAAAACATTGATTGAATTGCAGAAAATGCAAATTGCAAGAAATTCAGTCATTCACCTTTGGGAATAACTAGGTCAAGTTTTTCTACAATAAGGCATTCATCAAAAGTGCTGAATTGTATATTAAGTTATTACAATAAGGAAATGATCAAATGTGCTGAATTGTATGTTTTGTATTTATATTATTGTTAATTTTATTTAATTACTTTTTTATTTTTATTATTAATTTTAGACGTAAGCAATTGAATTGTATAAAAGACTAATAGAAATAAAGAAATTAAGGCAAAACAAAGTCAAACTTTCTTATTGCTGGACAAGACTTAGTGTTACTACTAAGTTTTAAACCAAAAAATATACAAATCGAGTCTTAGTGCATCTACTAAGGCTCAAACTCTAAATTTAAAAATCTTAGTGGTTCTACTAAGGTTAACTTATCCTTACATTATAAGCTTAGTGATTCTACTAAGGCTGAACTTATCCCTAACATTTGGTGACCCCGACCTTTTTAAATATTTTTAAGTTTCCCCCCACCAGTGGTAAGGAACTTTCAATTATTTAAAAGGTATCAGCGAATCCTTTTGATCTTGGAACCACAGCAGATCACTTACACAAATCAGACGTTATTTTCAACAAGGACAACAGTCCTTTGAAGTCATCTCTACACATTTTCAACAAGGACAACAGTCCTTTGAAGACATCTCTACACATTTGCAGCAAATCCTTTAAAGTCGCCAATAACTTTTAGTGACCCCGACCTTTTTAAATATTTTTAAGTTTCCCCCCACCAGTGGTAAGGAACTTTTAATTATTTAAAAGGTTTCAGCAGATCCTCTTGATCACTTACACAACTTGGTGAATCCAAAGGTTCTAGAATCTGACTCTGGATCGACGCAGACGACTACATTAGGATTCAAGTATTTCGCAATCAACGAACTAAACAACGTCAATACAGAAGAAGATTTAGAAGTATCGTACTCTGAGAGCAAGTTATCACTCTTGGATAAATACATGCACGAGTTCTCAAAAAACAATGACACCATATGGGAATCAACGAACTATGATCAAATTGACGATTACTCGTTGGATAACTTCTACGAAATGCAAGCAGAGGTGCACAACATCCAATGTAAGTTACGACAGAATGTCGGTGTGGCCAGCGAAAATACATCAACGACAGCCAGAGAAATAGAGCAATGTCAACCTTATTTGCCAAAGATTCAAATTACGAAATTCAACGGCAGCTACCTACAATGGGTGGCGTTCAAGGACCTCTATACTCATCTTATACACAACACGAAAATGAGCGAGGTAGAAAAAATGTTTTATTTGACCACCCACCTGGCAGACGAGCCAAAAAAGTTAATAAAACATTTGCCAATTGCAACAGCAAACTATGAAGTGGCATGGAATATTCTAAAAGATAGATACGACAATAAACGGCTTATTGTTACAACGTTATTAAACAACTTGCTTGCCCATCCACAAATGAAGAATGAAACGCCACAGGCACTCAAAAGCTTACATGATCTTACCAAGGAATGCACACATGGCTCGAATGCACAAGGACTTCCGGTAGACAAATGGGACGCCATCTTGGTTCACATTTTATTAAAGAAACTCGATTACTCAACTCAAGCACTATTCGAACAATCACTTCAAGACAACAAAAGGCTCGTTCATCTAAATGAATTGCTTATATTCATAGAGCATAGATTCCAAGCACTAGAAACTCGCGGAAAATCTTACGAGTTTGGTGTGGGGAAGGACCGAGCAAAAATCATAGCAGCAACTGCATCACCTTTAAACGGCAAGGTATGTGGATCAACAGGACATCCCATATATTATTGTGAAAGGTTCTTAAATATGTCACCAATTCAGAGGCTACAATGGACACAAAGGAATAGGCTTTGCGTCAACTGCTTCAAATCAGAGCATGCTGCCAAGGCATGTACATCAAGGTGTTGCTCCAAATGCACAAAAAAGCATAACACCCTATTGCACTTGGAGAAAGCAACAACAACTCCATCTGAAAATAATCAAAAAATAGTCGCAATAGAAAATCTTTAAAAGACAGCTTCTACATCAAACAAAAATACTCCGATTATAGCTGCAACAAATAAGCATTTCAGCGATACCACCTATGTATTACTAGCCACAGCAATGGTAAGGGTAATGGGAGCCAATGGGAGCACAGGCGTATTTCGAGCCTTGCTAGATTCAGGTTCGCAAGTGAATCTAGTTACAAATAGAATAATAAATAAGCTATCTTTGGATTCATCAGAATCTGCACTACGTATTGAAGGCATAGGCCGTAAGGTTCACAATATGAACCGACGAATCAATATAGAATTACGTGCATGTTCAGGCAATTATGCAACGCAATTCGAAGCCTTTGTCCTTCCGACTATTGTGTCGCCCCAGCCTACTAAATCGTTCGACACTTTTGATTGGGATCTTCCCGACAACATTACTTTAGCTGATCCCCTATTCAATCAGACAGATAAAATTGATATTTTGGTTGGAGCAGAATTTTATCATCAATGGATGCACCCTCAGCAGATAAGAATCAACAAGAGACTACAAATTCTACAAAATACTGCTCTGGGCTGGGTCGTCACAGGTAGGCTTCAAGAAGGTAACAATAACATAGTAACCTGTGCAGTATTCACCCAAGAAGAACAAACAATGAACCAACTAATAGAAAAATTTTGGAAACTCGAGGACACTAATTTTACAGATCGAACACTATCAGTAGCTGAGAAACGTTGTGAAGCCCATTTTGCGACAAACGTAAAAAGAAATAAGGACGGTAGATTCGTTATTCGTTTACCATTTTCTGAAAATCCAGCAATTCTGGGAAGTTCGAAAGCAATGGCCTTCAACCGTTTTCTGGCATTGGAAAAACGATTGACTCGTAACCCCGAACTTAGAGCAGAATACAATAAATTCATGCAAGAATATGAATCTTTGGGACACATGGAAGAAGTACCAGAAGAAAGCATTCCCAACATACACTACGTAATGCCTCATCACTGCGTACTGAAACCTGAAAATTCTACTACAAAACTACGGGTCGTATTCGACGCATCAGCAAAAAATCCAGCGGAAGCTCACTCAATGATATCATATATGCCGGACCAACAGTACAAAACATCGAGAAAATGTATCGGCAAATTCAAGTCGAGGACGCAGACCAGGTGTTCCAGCTTATCATTTGGAGATACAACGAGCATCAAGACATCAAATATTATCGCCTTAAAACTGTGACCCCCGGCACCTCATCAGCACCATTTTTAGCTACCAAATGTCTTCAGCACCTAGCTACCCAAGGCACAACTAAGTACCCTTTGGGCGGCTTAATAGAACAAGATGATTTTTATGTGGACGACTGCCTTAGTGGAGCTGACACCATCAGCACAGCATTGGAATCACAACGTCAATTGAAATCACTCTTAGGAGAGGCTGGCTTTAAGCTTCGAAAATGGTGTTCAAATCATCCTAAGTTGTTGAATGAGACTGCTTCTGAGGACCCAGAGATTAATTTGAACTTAGACGAAAACTCAAACTGCTCAGTTAAAACACTTGGGCTGATATGGCTGCCAAAATATGATCAGTTATGTGGTCGAGCACAAAAACCAACGACAACATGCGTGACAAAAAGAATAGTCAGTTCAGAACTCGCCAGAATCTTTGATCCATTGGGAATTTTTGGACCGGTGGTCGTACGAGCCAAGATATTTTTGCAAGAGCTGTGGCAATTACCGATGTCCTGGGATGATGAACTGCCCATGAATCTTCAAACCGAGTGGAATAATTTTCGTTCCAGTATAGAGACATTAAACAAATTGAAGATCGATCGGTTCGTACTAAAAACAGGAAAGCCACTCACAATGGAACTCCACACATTTGTTGATGCCTCTGAACGAGCTTATGGAACAGCAGTTTATATTCGAGCAACATATATAACAACATAAATAGTGTAACAACCAGATTAATATATTCTAAGTCCCGTGTGGCACCCATTAAAATGCAAACTCTGCCACGGCTGGAGTTATGCGCTACGGTACTAGATGTAGAGCTATCAAACAGAGTAACACAAGATCTTCGCCTACAAAATACTGAAACCTATTTTTGGTCAGATTCAAAAATTGTTCTTGCTTGAATAAATTCATCAGCAGCTTCCTATCACACTTTTGTAGCAAACAGGATAGCTAAAATAAAATGTTTAAGCAATTCAAATCAATGGCGACATGTCAGTTCTAAAGAAAATCCTGCCGACGCAAACATCTGAGATTTATATTATGGAGAGGATGATTTTTGGAGCTGCCTGTTCTCCAACTATCGCGCAATTTGTTAAGAGTCGGAATGCGGAAAATTATGTTGAAAAATATCCTCAAGCCTCAACCAGCATTATAGAAAACCACTGTGTTGATGATTACGTTGAAAAGAACTTGAAATTTCAAATGATGATGAAAGAAAAATAAATGCAGGTAAAATAGAACGCATTTTAGGAATGCATTGGACATCCCATTCAGATTGTTTTACTTATATTTATGAAAGGTTTAAACTGTGGCTAAAAGAAATGCCAAAAATTGGTCAGTACAAAATTTGTAGTTTTTATTTTCGGGAATTTGAGGGTTGTGATAATAGAACTATTGAACTTCATTTGTTTTGTCATGCTAGTGAAGAAGCGTTAGCAGTTATTGGATACTGGCGTTTTATTAGAAATTCAAAATCAAAAATCATTTTTATAACAGGAAAAACAGCAGTTCGAACTGCAGGCAGTTGTAATGGCCGCACGTTGAAAAGATACAAAATTAGAATGTCACGATCGACTTAAACCAAAAGGATTTGTTCTTTGGTCTGACTCTCACACCGCTATACGTTGGATTAGATCAGACCACCGTAAAAAGAGTTCTAAAATTTGTGATTGGCGTTGGTGTCCATCCTCAGAAGATCCGGCTCGAAGAACCACAAGAGGAGTTAAAAGGTGTCTGTCAAGCCATTTTTTGCAAGTCGGCCAATTAGTCTTTATTTGTGATGATAGCGTAGCATGGTCTAAGTGGAGGCGTGGTCGTGTTGTACGAATTAATGCTGACAAGCGGGAAACGACAAGATCAGCTGACATAAAAACATTTGATGGAATTTTTGAAGAGATTAGCCTCAAAACTTACCATATTGGATTTTATAAGTGAGTGAATTTCCCTGATAAATTCACGGGGGCTAAAATTTGTTATTTGTTCTTTTGTGTTAGTTGATGTTTGTTGGTATATGAGTGTACCTTGTTTTTAATTTTATTTTTTTAACTGATTTAAATTTATGTTGAAAATATTTTGAAATTGTTGTCTATGTATATTTTCATTGGTTGAAAACTTTTGATGAAGACACACAAAATTGTGATTAATTCATAATACTTTTATCTAATCTAAGTTATTGTTATTTAATATATGAATAAAACATTTCGTTATCCAATTGAATGGAAAAATCGTTTATTTCAATCAGTCTTGGTTTTCAACAATAATTATTAGTAAAATAGTAAAGTAAAATGGACTGTTATCTCCGTTTACAAAACAATATATTTCCAAGAAATCTTATTAACACAAAACAACATGCTACATTAAAATTTCATGAACTTATCTGAAAAAAAAGGGAGGCACACAAGAAAATAAACATCTACACTGAATTGTGATAACTGTGGCATCTATCTATATTAAGTGCATTGCTCTTCGGCAAAAAGTTAATTTAATAGTGAACGTGATCATCATAGTGGGAATATTAAACGTACATACAACAGTTGATAGAACAATCTATTTGTAAACGTGTCGAGAGATGACATAACAGTTGATACAGTAGATTTAAAGTGCTAAAGTAAGTTACTATAGCGTAGTTTGTTGTATAAACGCGAATAAGTAAATAGCTCGTCTAACTAAATCGTTTAATTTAATTTTAAACTCTACAACGTGGTGTAATTATTTTGCAATAAAAAAATTTAATAAACTAAACGTTTATTAAAATAATAAAGGTAACAATTTGGTATAAATAACAATAAATTGTTTTACTACCACTTTTTCAAAGCTTAAACAATGATGACAGAAAAAAATGATTAAATACTTTGCACACTCACTTGCAGGAGAGAGTAAAGACTTTACAAAGTCTTTGCAAAAATTTACTTGGTGCGAAATGAGATTTGCAAATTCTTGAAAAATAATAAAGATTTATTATTTTAAAATCAGATAAAGGTAATACTACTGCAGCTTTACATAAAACTGACTATAACGTACGGACTAACAATATTGTAGGAGATATAATTAAGTACACCCAAGTAAATAAGGACCCTATTACCAAATTGCAGAAGATTAATAATGATATAGTAGAAGAACTTTTTAAACTTAAAATTATCAACATTACAGAAAGAAATAAGCTTAAAACTAATATTGCTATTGCACCCAGGTTATACGGACTGCCAAAAAATCACAAAGAGGATTTTCCTTTAAGGCCAATTTGTTCATTTGTTAATTCACCATCTTACGAATTATGTAAATATGCTACTAACATATTGAAAAAGATCACTGAGGGTTCTAAGTATCATATAAAAGATTCAATTGAATTAAAAGGAAAAATTAAAAACCTTCATGTGCAGGAACATGAAAAATTAATTTTGATGTAGTATCATTATTTCCAAGTATTCCTGTTGATTTGGCGATCAACACAATAGAAGAGAAATGAAATGTTGTGAAAAATTTTACAAAGCTAGAGAAACGTTTATTTTTTCGTATTTTCAAAGCTTTGTAAAATAATATTGTTTTATAAATTTGTTATTTTCGAAATTGTTTTACATTTAAAAAAAATATGCATTTTTTTGTAGCAAATCTTTTTGTGTAGAAGATAATAGATATTTTTAGTATAAAGAAAAGATATATATCCAGAAAAAGGACTTCCGATGGGCTCTCCAGCCTCTCAATTTGTGGCAGATATTGTTATGGAGAAATTGTTAGATAATGTTATTGAAAAATTAAATGTTAAACCAGAAATTATGACAAAATATATTGATGATTTGTTTCGTATTATATCTGAATCTGCCATTAACGAAATTTTAGAAACATTAAATGAATTTGACACTTTAATAAAATTTAGAACGGAAAGGGAATGTGATGCTAAACTTCCATATTTAGACACTTTAATAATCAGAAGAAATAAAGAATTAGTAATAGATTGGTACCAAAAACCAACTGCTTCAGGTAGAATTATTAATTATTATTCTAAACAAAATAAAAGAATTATTATTAACACGGCCAATAATTTAATAGAGAGGATTTTAACAATAAGTGACAAAGAATTTCATAGAAAGAAGAAAGAAAAGATTAGAAATTTATTAACTGAGAACAATTTTCCAATACGATTAATTAATAGGTTAATTAACCAATTTAATAATAGGAGGAAGAGAGTTATAAGTAGTGGAACGGAATCCAAAATATATAAATCGATAACTTATATACCTGTCTTGTATGAAAGAATAGAGAATTCAAAAATTTTTGATACAAATAAATACAAAATGGCATATAAGAATACTAACACATTAAATAGGTTGTTTAGTAAAACAAAGGATAAAATTCAAAAATTAAATATGCCCAATGTAGTGTATAAAATTCCCTGTAACGGTTGCTTACACGCATAAGTTCCTTATATTTACTTTTGTAAACCCGAACCGTACGGTACGTACAACTCATCCCCAATTGAATAATAAAAAAAAACATAATTTTTTAATAAAACCCATTTTTTTCATTTGTAATTAACCACTTGAACTATTTAATTTTAATGCAACTCTGTGCGGGTGTTATCAGAAAATAAAACTAAAATATTTTAACTTTAATGAGTATATTTATAAAAATATGAATAAGGAAAAATTACAATTGTTTTCTTTTACAAAACGCCCAGGACCTTTTCTGCAATGAGATAATTTTAGAGAACAAGGAAGCCAAGATAATGCATAAATATCATAACGGTGGTTTTCAAGTTTATTAAATTGACTACTACTGCTTTTGAAACATTTAAATATGCGGCGCGCATAGCCCGTTAATGTCGAATTTGGTACAGAAAATGTTCGCGGGAGACACTCGTCATTTCCACTTAAGGGGTTAAATAAACTAATTATTTTCTTTTATTTCAAAATATTTTCCAGTAATACTTCAAGACAAACATTTTGGTCCTTCGAGCAGGATTCTTGAACCCCGGGAGTCGTGAAGTATTTTAAGGAAAACATTTTTTTAAGCAGAGTTCCCCGATTTGCAATCATATTATAAACTCCTTGGATTTTAAACGTCCAACATTTTTTCATCTCATTTTTTTCTCCCTATTTAATCATCAGATAAAAGGTACGTTGTTTTGCATTTTTATTAAGGTCAAAAATATGTAGGTTGAGTGACAGTAAAAATAAAAAAAATATCCCCCGTGTCCAAAAGTGAGTAATATTCATTTATCATTGGTAAAACACAAAAAAAATTCCATAACTCAGTGCAGTGAATTCTATTTTATCTAATTCGCCCGCGTTAATTTTTTGGTGGCCTTTAAAATTAAAATATATAGATAAACAACAGGAGTAGGGATGGGAAATCCAACACCTGCCATCCTCATGGAAGTATTTATGCAGAACTTAGAAGAATACATAAAGGAATTAAAAACCAAGTTCGGAGTAATATTCTATGCAAGATATTTCGACGACATCTTATGTATACTAGAAGAAATAACGATGAGCAAATTCTAGATTACTTGAATTGAAGACACAAGAACACAAAATTTTAATTAATTATTTAGACCTAACGATCAAGAGGAACATAATCCCGAACAGAATCGAATATGAAATATACAGGAAACCAACAGCAACGGACACAATAATACACAACTCATCAAATCATCCCCAGCAACACAAAAACGCAGTAATCAGGCAGTTAATAACAAAACTCGAGAGAACACCACTAACACGGCAAATGTATATGAAGGAAATGGAAACAATATACACCATAGCGGAAACCAACTGATACAAAAAGCGCCTCGTAGATAACATTAAGAAAAAATTAGAACGAACAAAGAACAGGAGAATGAAAGGAAAAAATGGGCTACATTAACATGTATGGGAAAATCAACGTACAAACTGGCAAAATTCTTTGGAAAACACAACATCAATGCCGCATTCAGAACAAGAAACAACGTAGGCAGAATACTACGGAATGAAACAACCCAGACAAATATACTAGACAAACAAGGAGTGTACAAATTAACTTGTACATGCCATTATACCTATATCGGGAAAACAGAACGAAAAATTAAGACCAGATTTAGGGAACACATTAGAGACTATAACAAAAACTACGAGCAGCAAAATCAACTCCAGAATCAAACTTTGCGAACCATATATTCAACAACAAATGTACACCAGGACATATAAAATTAACTGTTAAACTGCTTCATACACAGCACAAAGGAAGGAGACTAAATGTATTAGAAAACATGGAAATATACAAAGCAAAAACATTTGACGGACGAATAATAAATGAACAAATAAACACTGCTTCGGACACAATATTTGAAACATTGAAACATTTTTACAAGAAAACAAACATTACACCAACACAAACACGTTACGCAGGTGCACAAGACCAACGCCATGAAGAACATCATAAAAGTACAATTACAGATTATTATGTCACATAAAAAAAATCCCATAGGTTCACACATTAACACAAACGGACAACAAGTATGATCGTAAAAGGATTTAGTTAGGAAGAAAGACGAATGAAAAAGGGAGCGACAAATTAGGTAAAAAGAGACAAACTAAAAAATAGAGAGAGATACAGGCAAAAAGGAGAGAAAGTGACGAACGCAATAACACGAAGGGAAACACGAACAAGACGAACTACATAAACACAGCTGACAATAGAACGCAACTAGTACGAAAAAAAACACTGATGATGGCAAACGGTCGAAACTGGTTTGTTCACAAACCAAATTTGACATCAACAGAATTGTTGATGGGTACTTATAATTGACAAACAGCAGTACTTGACTTTTTTGCGATTACACCAACACATATTTGATCAAACACTGCTGAGATGGAAACATAAATGTGTATTCAAAATATTTTAATTTAGCATGATTTCCAAAAAATTTTTCTGCAAATTTTGTTTAGTATCAGGATATGGATACGCTGTCAGGGAAATATACATACTAGTGTATAAAAATACAATATGAAATTTTTATATAATATACATATGTATATAAATATTGAATTGGAAAAGGTGTTTAACTTCATGCCGCAAAACGGACTATTCACAATCGTCCCATTAAAAATGTATTGCTATGAATGAGAAATTTGTGTCAATGTTTGTGCAATAAGTTGTTAAGTTAACTCTAATTAGAATAAATTAAAAGTTATAAGTTGTAATAATTTCTCTACTTATCTAATATTTTTATGAACTGATTTCTAAAGACGTGTAAAAAGAGGATTCTGTGTGGTCGTTGAATTTAATAAAGTAAAAATTTGAGCATCAAAGCCTATGGAAATGCAATGATTAAAAAATTATTAATATTATTATTTGGTTATTTGGTAAAAATCGTATCGATTTAAAAAATATAGGTTTGATGAATCGTTAAAGGATATCAAACTATACACTGACAATAATTTTTACACATATGTATAAGTATGTACATACATAAAAGAAACTTTTGAGGAAAAAAATTTACAAAAAGTTGTTTTCCACTAAATAAGCCATTGCAGAATTTTTGAAATGAAAAATCTATTGTAGAACCCAAAATTTTAATATAAAATCGATAATATATTGAAATTCATAAAAGTATTATTAAATTAATTCTGGAGGTTAACTATTCCGAAGTTTTAGACTTGCTTGTACAGTAGATAAATTCCTAACTGCAATGCATTAAAAAAATGTCATGTATTTTTACGGGCATTCGTTTAGACTTGAAAAAAGTTTGTAGTGTGCAAAAATTTACACAATTCCATTTTTTTTCAAAACAAGTAAGTAAAAATGCAAGACATGTTTGGTTGCATCAAAGAAATATCTGCCATTAACAAACAAGTTTTAAGCCAACTTGGTTATAGAATGAAGGGATACATTTTGACTTCTTAATTCTGATGTACCCTTCAGTAAAATTGCAGCGAATTCGGAAAAAGCGATTAATGATTTACGGAATCATCAAATTGCTCCCAACATAAAAGGTTACTAACGGCTTTATTTATTATGTAATTTGTTTATTTTATATACATAAAAACCTGGAGTAAATTTTAAAATTTGTTTTCTTGTCAAACGACATAATTAGGCTAGCACTATTTGATTTTTTTTATAAAAGTTATGTTTGAAAGTGGTCTGCATCCAGAAGTTTTTATCAATGATTTTAGAACACGTGTCTAGCTAACTAAAACAATATACTCCCACCACATTTGCCAAAATTTCAGCATGTCTACTAATTTCATAAATAAAATACATTTTTTTATTTTTTTCTTAAAGCAAACATAAAAAATATTATTACTAAATATATTTTTAGTGAGACTTCAAAACTTGTTTTCCAAGATTTTATATAAAAATTCCAATATCCGAGGTAATAAAACTTATGTGTCTATTCTGTATTCGGAATGGAATAAAAATTAAAAAATAGATATAATATTCTGAATTTCAGATATCTTTTTACTAATTCGAAGATGATTTTTGATTTTTAAATAAAATATTAAATACACAAAATTTATTTAGTATGTATATTATTGAACAAGAAAACTGATTATAAATAAAAAGATATAAGTAATCAGGTTCCAGTAACAATTAAAAACAAGATTTAGTTATTGATTCTTTGCGATTTCAATTACTTTATATGGATAATAAACTTATACATATATAAACTAACTTTAAGACAATCAATATTTGAATAGTTTACAAGGAAATTAAACTATCTATATTAAAATAACGTTTCATTATTGATCGAACTTCGCATTTATATGGTAGATATTTACTAATTAAATTTTATTTTGTGACTTTAATTTATTCATTGCTGAAATAACTTCAGTGCTATTTTTTTAACTCCTAAAATCTTTGAGACAATTGGCACCTCTTAATTTTGTATCTTTTTTTAAACTCCATAGCATTCATAGCATTGATTTGCCTTGAAATCATCGCCATCTTTAGGGAAACCCCATTTTTATATTGGGCAATGCTGTCGTCACAATAGCAATCCATTGACGAATTATTACTAATACACGCACGCTTTTGCATTTGCCAAGGCAAATTTACTGATAAGGTATTGTTACTGTACTGCCATACTACACTATTTCTATGAATTCTGCATAATTATCTAAAAAAGTATATAATTTTTGTGTCCCCAAACTATGCGCTATACTATATATATATATATATATATATACAAAAAATCGATTTTTATATGAAAATTTAAATAAAAACTTAAAATGGCTGTATCTCCGTAAATAAGAGGAATTTCGCAAAAATTAACATAATTTGGGATCACCTACAAAAGATCAATTTTTATATGAAAATTTAATTAAAAACTTAAAATGGCTGTATCTCCATAAATAAGAGGAATTTCGCAAAAATAAGCATAATTTGGGATCACCTACAAGAAATCGATTTTTATATGAAAATTTAATTAAAAACTTATAATGGCTGTATCTCCGTAAATAAGAGGAATTTCGCAAAAATAAGCATAACTTGGGATCACCTACAAAAAATCGATTTTTATATGAAAATTTAATTAAAAACGTATATATATATATATATATATATATATATATATATATATATATATATATATATGTATATGTATATATACATATATATAAATCGGTTTTTATATGAAAATTTAATTAAAAACTTATATATATATATATATATATATATATATATATATACATATATATATATATGTATATATATATATATATATATATATGTATATATACATATATATAAATCGATTTTTATATGAAAATTTAATTAAAAACTTATATATATATATATATATATATATATATATATATACATATATATATATATATATATATATATATATACATATATATATAAATATATATATATATATATATATTTACCGTTATATGTATAATTTTTTTTGCTCAATTGTTTTTGCATATATATTTTTTTATGAAAATTTAATTAAAAACTTATATATATATATATATATATATATATATATATACATACATATATATATATATATATATAAATTTTTATTTTTAAAATGATAATGATTGTTCTTTTCCTTGTTTATTAAACCGAACTTTGATCTCTTAACTCCGCGTGTGATAATGAACAAAAAGGAATGATGAAAATAAATTTTTACTCGTTGGTTTAATAAGCAAAAAACAAAAAAAAAACAGACGGTCTATGTGACCGTTTGATAAAGTTTTTGTGTTAAGGAATTTATGAAATATATAGTTAACCTAAAGAAAAGAAAAAACAAACATTTAAACCTTTGTTTTACTGAATACTATTATAAATACATATATTAAATACATATATCGTTGATTATATCCCAGTGCTAAAGTGTTTTCTTTTTTATGTTTATAACAATAATATAATCGCTCATTTACTCATTGTTTTTTTTCTCTTTCGCTCACACAACATACACTTGTGCTGTGATTTTTTACCCGTGCGAATAATAATATTCGTTTAACCCATAGCGAGTACGCGCGTTTTTATTTAAACAGGGTTAGTGTTCTTCAACTATTAAACATTTTTTTTAGAAGAAAGTGATTTTATACAATAAGAAGTCGTCGGTCGAATTATTATTACCCGCGAATTCGTCGCGATAACTTCTCTTTTTTTTTGCGTTGTCTTTTGCTTGGCTGAAAAAAGAGGAATAGTGTATAAAATCATTTTTGCTTAATAGATTTGAACCCGTATTTTTTAGAAATTTACTATTCATATATTTATATTTTTGAAGTTGTATTTTTCTCACTTACGATTAATTTTCTACCCATTTGAGAATTCGGTGCTTTTTTTCATCTTATTATTTTTTTCCCTTGGAACGTAACACTACGTGGCGTACGTAGATACTTTTTTGGTACAATTGCGTTTATACTTGTTATAAATTTTCTTTGTCCATTTATTTTACGAAATTACGTGTCATCACATCAGGATGGAGATTACTAACTTTGATCCGTAATGCCGATCGTTTGACCGAATTTGAGGCACACATTGCCAATACACCCCCAGCGGACCACCAGATTGGTTCATTGCATAGTCATGAGAAGGAGATCAATCGTTTGTGGGGGAAGCTGTTCGGTCGACTTATGATTCGTTGTTGATTGAGGCCGATAAAATGCAGGGTCCACATATTGGGTAAATAAAATCAAAGTATTTGGTGTCTTGTAGCACTTATACCCGTGGCATTTCTTTGATTACGTCCCATTTGGACAACTTAAAATCGGCTACTCAGGCCGGGGGGTCACTGGACTTTGGGGTGAAATCGATTCCCATGACCCATTTACCCCCGTGCGATATCTCGGTGTTCTATGGTGACTATAAGAGTTGGTCCTCGTTTCGAGATATGTTATCAGCTTTGTATGGTAGTAACCCCCGTTTAACCCCAGTGCAGAAACTGCAGTACTTGCTGCAGAAAACTGATACTATACAAACCTGGAAAAGATTAGTAGACACCTATAAGAACAAAGACGCCTTAATATATGAACAGCTCCGAACACTTTTCGAGTATCAAACCGATTGCGAAGGAATCCGGTCCAGGCCAGGCTTCACCTAAGTGGGATGATATGGACGCATTTTTGCCGGCTCATTTTAAGGCACTCGAGTCGATTTCTGACATAAGGCGCTCCCACTCACAACCCATTCAGAATCCGCACAAAAACTTTGGCATTGTCGATTCGCGAAAAACCTCTACTTTGATGCTGCTAGTAAAGCTTCTAAAGATTCAAGAAAAATTCAAAATTTTGCGACAAAGACTAGTGCCACTCCGGTGGTTTGTCGTTGTTACCTTTGGCGGGGTTCACACCCCATTAGACTTTGTCCCGTTTTCTTGAGTCGGAGTATAGAAGAGAGAATATCGACAGTAAGGAGACTCAGACGTTGTTCGAACTGTTTTGCAACTTCACACGAGTTCGGGAGTTGCAAAAGTATCCATGTTTTCTCCTTATGTAAACAGAAGCATCATTCTTGTAATTTTTCAATATTTAGTTTACCGGCCACTTTCTCAAGCCTAAAGAAAAATTGTTCTAAGTCAATTTTCTTATTATTAAACAAATCATTAATTTGCATATATGTTATAACTGATTTTCCACGCTTAAAATAACATTTTACGGGTGTAATCCTTAATTTAATATATTTTCTGACATCAGTATTATTCAAAGGTATATATATATATATATATATTGGGCTTTTCATCTTATGTGACTTTATGCTGATTATTAATTTTACTACTGTTTTTCCTTTCATTGTTTGTCATCGATCGAGTCGTGACGTGAAGAACATTATCTAATTTCCTATTTATATCTTTTAATTCAGTAATCGTAATTCGGGACAATGCGTCCGCGATGTAATTGTCCTTTCCCCTAAGATATTCTATAGTAAAATCGTACTCTTCTAAATCTAGTCGCATTCTAGTTAATTTAGAACTTGGATTTTTCATAGAAAACAAGTAAGAAAATGGTCTATGATCAGTGCGAACAAGGAAGTGTTATCCGTATATGTACGGCCGGAAATGTGTAATAGCCCAATGTATGGCCGCTAACTCTTGTTCGATTGTAGATTTATTACTCTCACCTTTAGTAAAGGTTTTTGATGCATATGCAATTGGTAATTGCTTTCCACTACACTCCTGTGTTAGTACTGCCCCACAAGCATATTTACTTGCATCGGTTGTTATACAAAATTCTTTTATGAAATCTGGATATTGAAGCAGTGTTGGTTTCATAAGTGCCTGTTTTAGATATCTAAATGCACGATCACAATCTTTACTCCATTCAAATTGTACTCCTTTTTTAGACAATCTTGTCAAATGTCTGGAATATTCTGAAAAGTTTTTAATGAATCTGCGGTAATAGTTGCAGAATGCAACAAATCGTCTTACGCTATCCGCGTCTTTCGGTGTTGGGTAATTTTCGATAACCGAATATTTACTATCTTCAGGTAATATTCCTTTATCCGTACACTTATGACCAAGGAAGGTAACCTCTCTCATAAAAAATTAACATTTCTCAGGATGTAATTTTAGATTGTACTTTCTACATAAGTCAAAGACATCTTGGAGATTTGAAAGCAAATATCCCTCTGAACATCCCAACACAACCAAATCATCCATATATAGAAAAGCTTGGTTTGGTTTTAAACCACTAAAAGCAAGTGTCATCATTCTTTGAAAAGAGTTTGGAGCTATTTTTAAACCGTAGGGTAATCTAGTGAATCTATATGAACCATTGTTAGTGGAAAATGATGTTATGTCTCGTGAGTTTTCTTCTAGACTAATTTAATGGAATCCGGACATTAAATCTAAACATGAGAAATATTTCGCACGACCTAGTTGGTCTAGAATATCATCTATTCTTGGCAAGGGAAATTTATCTGCCATTAACTTTTTATTAATTTGTCTGTAGTCTATTACGAGTCTCCACCTTTTGTTTTCCGAGTTTGGCAGTGATTTTTTCGGTACTAATAATATTGGACTATTGTATTCCGATTGTGATTTTTCGACTATTTGATCATCAATTAGTTTCCTTACTTGTTTATCTATTTCCTCCTTATGTGTATGTGGTATACGATAGTTCCTAATATATACCGGATTTTATCCTTAACTCTCAACTTTTGTTTGTAAAAATTATTACTTGTAATTGTTTCTGTTTCTAAACCGAAAATATCTGTGTATGTTGAGCAAAGCTTAGTTAATGTTTCCCGATATTGGTCAGGAAAATTTTGTTTTAATATATTTAATACTTTAGTTTTTCTATGCTTAGTGTTTCCATTATTAGTTTTGTTTGCTAGTATGTGATAATCAGAGATGTTTTCGGTTTTGATTTTATTTTGTTTAATTGTTGTGATATTACTGGTAGTGTTTAGAATACGAATAAATGCTCTGTTCGCTCTCACCAACGTGTTTGCAATAAAAACACCTTTCACAATTTCCTGGTTAGGAATTAAAAGTTCTGTATCTGAATTGTGAATTTTTATTTCACGGATAACTTCAGATCTGGGAGGTAAGGTTATATCAGAACAGTTATTCGCTATTTGTATTTTTATTGGCTGTGGCAAATTATAAGGACGTAGGATAAGGTAATTATAATCTTCGTTAAAATCTAATATGCAGTTGTATTTTTTAATGAAATCCATTCCAATGATTCCATCGCATGGAATCGGAAAATTATTATGTACTACTTGAAAATTGTGAGGTATTAGAAAATTTTCGAATTTTAAATCTAAAAATGTACTTCCTATTGATTTGAATTTACCTTGTCCTATTCCACTTAGTGTTGTTGTTTTGTTAATATTAATATGATTAATTTTTATATGTTTAAATTTTATTATTGAAATATCAGCACCTGTGTCTACTAGTAGTGTTATTATGTTATTGTTGATTTGAGTTTGGATGTTTATGAAAAAACATAAGTTGAGGTTTAGATTATACACTTTATTATCTACTGAATTGATCTTAGGGGGACTTCTGAGTTTTCCGACTTATATAAGTCAGTTGCTCTAACGTAGTTTCTATTCCTATTATTGGTACCATAAAATGGTTTATTCCTGTTGGAATTACGATTGTTATCTAAATTATTGCGACTTCTGTTATTATTGTAACCGTAGTTATTTATAGTTCTGTTGTTCCCTTGGAACGAATTTCCATTACTAAAATTTCTTTTAGTCCGTTGGAAAGTATTAAAATTCTGTCTAGGTCGATAATAGAGTACAGTGTTCTGTTGTCCAGTTGCTTCAGTGCAACTGTTAACAAATTTACTGATGGCATCGTTCATTGTCGCGAAACTTCCTGCCTCCATGATAAGTTTTACCTTATCGATTGTGCAGTTTTTGGTGATAGCCTTAACCGCGACTTGAGTAGAGTACTTTGCGGCTTATTCAAATGGTAGTCCGTCTGAAATGTAGGCACTTTCCAACGACTTTGTTAATCCCTCAATATCACTGCAATAGTTGGTAGCAGTTTTATTATTCTGTCTTATGTTCAGAATTTTTAGGTTCCTAGCAGTACCCTTTAATTTTGTCTTTATCAGTGAAACCGCAACAGATTCATGGTTTCCTTTTATTGAGTCAACAATTGACAATGAGTCCAAGAAGGTGCGCAAATTTTCAGGCTTTCCGTTGAATTCCGAGATCAGCTTTGAAGCTGTATTCAAAAAATCGACGACTGTTTGGGCCATTATTGTCTCGTCGCTTGGATATGTTACCCTATAGGTCGCTTCTTGATGTATTGAGTGTGGCAATTCTACCCTAATTGACTTTTCCTCTGCCAATTTTATGACCCTATTTTTTAAGTCGGAAAAAGATGCCTCAGCTGCACTTTTATGAGCTGGTGTTAATCTACTGTAGTGAACGTTCAACAAAACTCTTACTTCTTCAAAATATAGCAGAAGGCTTTGAAAA
Organism: Trichopoda pennipes; assembly: GCA_030448955.1. NCBI lineage: Eukaryota > Metazoa > Arthropoda > Insecta > Diptera > Tachinidae > Trichopoda > Trichopoda pennipes. The sequence continues at coordinate 2,628,946 of JASKUP010000004.1, read as the reverse complement.
TGAGTTTTTATAGTTTCATCCCTAATTGGTCTGTCGATATTTAAACATTTGTATGGGCGTTCGAAATTTTCTTTTATAAGTCTTACTTTATTGAGTATATCTTGACAATTCATTTAAAAAAAAAATTATTTACTTTCTATACCTTATTTAAATCGCTCTGATGGTGTACTTCTTTCGCAGGGATCTTTTGTGTAGAATATATATTCTTAACAGTAAATTGACCGTATTTATTAATACTATTATTACCAATAAAACCCATACTGAGTTTAGGTGAGCAGTATGATCTACAATCTCAACATTATTTACTACATTAGCATTCGGATTTTCAATTTTGAATTCCTTTCCTCCCATCGTTATTATTATTATTTTTATTTTTAATTTCCTAGTTTTTCCTTTTCTAACTTTTTGTAAAATTTCTTGCCATTCCATTTAAAATTTATTTTCCTTAGGCTTGTAGTTCTATCATTATATATAATAATTATTGTAGGAATTTAATTATTAATAATTTCGTGTTTTTATTATTATATTACAAAGACTACTACTTTTTGTCTTGTATAACTTAAAACAATTTATAATTTTTCTTATACATATGGCTTAAATTTATTTAAAATAAAGCTTAAAAAAAACTTCTTTCATTTAAATATTTTATTTTGCGTATCAAAATATTTTGTTGCATGTATAAATATCTATAAATAATTCGTTCATCTCGACTGCAGCGAGTCAATTGCATATCCTTAAGCCTAATATTAAGACTGAGCGTTGCATGGGTATTTTTCAGTAACGGTGAGGTTTTTCAACACCACCGGTGTAGCGTACCGATTTACGGGAAGCTGTGGTGGCCTGCGAGAGGTTTTACCACCAGTTGATTTATGAACCATATCCATAGTATGAGCCATTTCTTTTAAATTATAATTTGTTTCTATTGCCCCGTTTTAATATTTAAAATTAGAAAGGACATTTTGCCTCGAGCGGTTAACGCTTACAGGCCCTAAGCGTGCAAACAAGTCGCACTGCTAAAATTTATTTATTATTGGTTTTAAACATCAGTTACTTTTCTTCTTTGCTCCTTGCCTTTTGGCCAGGCGGATCTTCCTTCGGTGGTATTAGCTTATCCACCTTACAACACCGCTGCCTTAGGTGCTTATTTTTGAGCACTCTAAGGATCTGGCAGGATCGCCATGTAGCGATGACACACCAAAAGGAGAAGAATTGTTTGTTTTTAATTTTAATAATTATTCCTGAGCTCCTCACTTAGAGCTCGAAGGTATGTTTAATAATTAATAATAATTATGATTGCTTTATGCTTAATTTCTACAGCTTATATACTAACAATGAAAATAATCTAGATTCTAGGTTTAAGTGACGTCACTCCATTCTTACTTCATATACTTATACTTAACTACATACATTAATATAAATATTACTAGGTTATCATAAAATACTGTACAATGACATGAATGTATTTAGTGTAACCATCAACAAAACTGACCTTCAAATATAGAGAAACTCAACGTCATCAAAAATACTTCCGCATGCAGTGTTCCCATTAATGCCCATGCATAATATAGTAACAACAACAATACAGTACAATTAAATTATGCTGATGATCAATAAATTGGTTACAATAAGTGATTCGATAATATTTATTAATACAAATGTATTGGAAATTAAGGTCTCTTTGTTTCTCTACTTATGTGTCAATTATGCCAATTGGTTAATCACACTACACTCGACTCATGAGGGACCCCGATTTGAAGGCGCAATATGATAAGGTTGTGGACGAGTATTTTGAAATGGGACACATTAGGGGCGTTAGAACCCCTGATATTGACAAAACCAATTTTTATTTACCGCACCACGCGGTGTTTAAGCCCGATAGTGTTACCACCAAACTCCGAGTGGTTTCTAACGCTTGAAATCCCTCTTCCAGTGGCGTACGCCTTAATAATGTTTTATATCCGGGTCCTGTTTTACAGTCAGATCTTACTTTGTTAATACTTCGGTGGCGTTTCTTTCCTTATGATTTTAATGCGGACATCGAGAAAATGTACAGCCAGATATTGGTTCGTCCCGATCAAGCTAAGGTGCGGTGAAAGAAAGCTTAGCACGGTCACGTTCGGAGTGAATTATGCGCCGTACTTGGCGATTCGTACACTTTTGCAATTGGCGAGCGATTATGAACTCCTAAAGTCCGGCGGCGTCTGAAATTTTGAAAACCCAGATGTATGTTGACGATGTACTAGCTGGCTCCCATGAGCTAGAAGACGTTTTTAGGAGACGTAATGAACTTATGCGAGTTCTTGGATCGGCTGGTTTTGTGTTGCGAAAGTGGACAGCCAATCATCGACGACTCTTAGAAGATTTACCCCGTAAGAATCTGTTTGACGCAGAGTTCTTAAGAATTTTAGACGTCAGCAATACTTCAAACTCGTTGTGCAGCCAAATCGAGATGCTGCGACAAAACGGACACTCTTGTCAGAAATAGCAAAGCTATTTGACCCCGCCGATTAGCTCTCTCCAAAAATTATTGTGGCAAAAATCATAATGCAACAAATTTGAAAAGACAAGACAGATTGGGACTAATGTTTGGAACCCTCAACGCTTAATCAACGGCGTATATTTCAGGACGATTACCCTAATATCGAGAAAATTAATATTCCAAGATGGGTTAATTTTCTACTCGAGAGTGTATTTAAACTTCATGCATTTTGTGATGCGTCCGAAAGGGGATACGGCACTGCTATTTATGTTCGAAGTGTTTCTGATAATGAAATCATAACGCACTTACTCGTGTCGAAAACGAAGGTAGCTCCCGTATAATATCAAATATTACCCCGTTTAGAAAAGAAGAAGACTTATTTTTGGACTGATTCTACTATTGTTTAATCATGGCTCAAAAAACCCCTGTGCCATTGGCCCACCTTTGTTAAGAACAGAGTAGCTTTGATCGTTAGCAAAGTTGGTAATAATTGGTCCCATGAAGAGTTCAGGGACAACCTCGCCGATTTGGCGAGTCGGGGGATCCTTGCTGGGGAGTTGGTTGATAACTCTTTGTGGTGGCATGGCCCGGGTTGGTTGCGGCAACCAAGGCATTGTTGGCCACGGCATGTCATTATTTACCAATACTTGGTTCAATCCCTTTCTGTTCAAACTGAACACCCGTTTGACATGACTTACCCCATGCAATGCAAGTTATTTCGTATTGTTTCAGGTGTTTACAGTATTTGAAAACCCGAAAATGTTCGTACAATACCTTAGATTTAACCCAGTCGAAGGTGAAGTTCACTCGAGATCGTCTGATCCTAGCATCTCAGCGGAATTTAATTCCTGAGTACGCACTACTATTGCAAGGGGCACCCATACCGTCGAGGAGCAATTTGCTCACTTTGAAGCCGTTTATCGACCTGAAAGGCTTTGTCAGCAAATTATGGCAGCATTACCCCCAGAGCAATCGTCTTTTTCGAGGCCTTTTACCCATACCTGTTTGGATTTCGCAGGTCCGTTCGACATTAAGTCCTACATTGGTAGGGGCTGTCGAGTTACCAAGGGCTTTGTTCTCGTCCTTGTGTGCTTTGCGACGACGGCAATCCACTTAGAGGAAACATTCCTTTCAGCGTTTGCCCGTTTCTTCTCACGTCGCTGCTGTCCCTCCCTTCGTCGGTGCAGCTAACTTACTCGAAGATGATCGACATCGGTTTTTATTATCTGAATTGAAAAGGAAGGTTCTGATACGAAACAGTTTTCACCCTGTAGAATGGCATTTTATACCACCCGGGGCTCATCATATGGGTGGTTTATGGGAAGCCGGCGAAAAGGCACATTTGTGAAAAATTTTGTTGTTCAGAAATTTACATTCGAGGAGTTTGCAACAATGCTAACTCGCATTGATACACGCCTGAACTCAAGGCCCTTAACCGCCACGACTGAAGACCCTTCAGATCTTGTCCCGTTAACACAGGGGCATTTTCTTATTGGTGCGCTTCTCCTGGCACCCCCTGAACCTAATCATTGTGATCTATCCCTAAGTGTTGCTAATAGGTGGCAGAAGCTCAAGGTACTTCACCGATTTGCTCAACGTTGGAAAGAGGAGTATTTAAAAGAACTTAATCGTCGAGAGAAGTGGAAATATCTAGAAAAGGACTTCGAAGTAGGAAATTTAGTTGTGATTCGGCAGGATAATTTACCCCCTTATAAATGGCGGTTAGGTCATGTAGTAACAACGTATTTAGGGCATGATTCGAAAGTTCGCTCAGCAGACGTGAGGACAGCTTCGGGCACTCTCACCCGACCAATAGTGGAGCTTGTTCTCCTACCCAATTAAAACACCTCTTAATTTATCTCTCTTATTTTTCTTTCCTTTTCTCCTCCCACTTATTTTTAATCAGTAGTATAATGTCGAGTGCTTAAAGAGGATTGGAAGTTCACCGCAAAACCGTCGAAAGCCCAGCCTTTCCGGATACTAAAACCCTTCGTGATGAGAGCCTTCGGGACTGTCGCCTCTGTAAAAGCGAACATGCCTTGAGAAGGTGTCTATACGGAAACGGTGGGAAATTGTCAAAAATTTACATTGTTTTAACTGCCTGGCACAGTCGCACATGAGGGACAGGTGCACAAGTTGTGAGCGGTGTTTGGAATGTAATTCCGAGCATCACACCCTGCTTCACAGACACAAATCCCACAAGTCATCCAGTGGTGCGAAACCAGCACCGGCTATGACAAGCTCCTCATCTGGGCGAAATGGTCGCAGGCGAAGGAAGCGCATCATCAAGACCGGCACCAACACCAACGTGTGCTCCCATCAATGCTGCAATCCGCAACCACAACATCGTCAGCAGCAGCAACAACTCGTAACTACAATGCAACCGTCATCTTAGGGAAACCACCAGCCAGCAACTATTGTCATTAATGTAATGACGGGACAAATCGTACGACTTGTTGTATTTATTTATTTCCCTTTAATATATCACCATTGTTTTAATTGTTGAATTTCTAATAATGAATTATATTTTTAAAAATCATATACCACAGATTTTTTTCTCCCCTCAAAAAATGTTTTCACAGCCGCGTGATCCCTAATCTTCCTTAATGCAATAACCCAAGGGGCGCGGGATGTTTACGCGCATAGTGTGAACAGCTTAATTACTGTACAGTGGCTTTCTATGTTTATTGGTTAAGTTCCTTATAAAATACCTGTATTAGTTGGTATATTGTTTATTTTCTTACAATTACTTCAGTAAACCCGAAGCGTACGATACGTACTCATCCCCTATTAAATAATAAAAAAAACAATTTTTTAATAAAACCCATTTTTTACATTTGTAATTTAATTAACTAATTACTTTCTTTTATTTCAAAATATTTTCGAGTAATACTTCGAGGCAACCAACGGTAATGATAAGAAGGATTGTAGGCACAACAAAAAATAAATTGAAAACTAGAATTGCAGGACATAGGTCAGACCAAAAATACAGGAATAATATTAGTTTACAAAAAACAGCATTATCTTCGCATTGTTCTAAAGTTAATCACTATCCTAACTTTGAAAATGTTTCAATTTCAAATTTAGAAAATAATTATAAACGTCGGTATATGTTAGAAATGTTACAAATAATTAAAGTACCATTAGCAAAAAAATAAATTTTAAAGCAGATACGGAGAATGTTGCACAAAATTATAGACATTTGGTGCATAAAATTATAAAACAAAACTCTATACCTGCATATTAGGAATTAATACTATAATTTTCTGTAATGTTTAGTCATTAAATTTATGTTTTTAAATATATGTGTAAAATAATATTGTTTTGTAAATTTGTTATTTTCAAAATTGGTTTTCATTTGATGTTTGGCGAAATGTTGAAAAATAATAAAAAATAAAGTTTATAAATTTTTTTTATTAAATAATATTTTTGAAACTAATCATCGTATATAGAACGATTTATATAAGAAAGGAAACACGTCGTCGAACGTTTCAAGTGTAATAGATCTGACATTCTTTTTTTCAAAGTAATTTGATTTGTAATTTCATTAACTACATTAACCTACATTAATATTTAGATATTAAATCTTACAATTTTACAATTGCTTTTCTAAGATTCTATTATGATAAAACTAATAGATTTGCTTGCTTTTTATTTTCAAGAAATGTTTTCATAAAATCAAAGCTTGTTTTAAATTTCATAAATAGAAATATTATTTGTTTCACTATTAAGATTTTGCTTACCCTTCACGTTTTTCTTGGGGTTTTCTCCGACTCTCTTTAAGATTTTCGCGATGCGTGTCTGCAAAAAAAAAGATATGCAAGGCATAAAAAACGATATAAAAATAATTTTTTTATATTAACAAGATATTTTTCTTTACTAATTTTAAGCGTAGTAACTTTAATAATAAAAATTACAAAGATCACAAAGAAATTGAAAGAAAATTTATTTTATTTTCTAATTAAATATTTTTTATTGGTCCTTTTGTTGCGGTTACGGCCAAAGATTTCAGTGCTTGTGTTCCAAACTAGCGCCTTTCGGATATTTATTTTTGTACATTTCTAGTCTACAAACGAAATCAACTTTCTTTTTGCTTGGAGTGAACGATGTGGTCATGTGAGGTCGCTTTGTACCGCAAATGCGAACTTAGAAAGGTGGCCTCTTTCTACGAACCTTTTAGCTTGGTTACGTATATATATATATATATATATATATATATGCATTCGATCTCTAAATTATTTTTTTATTGATTTGAGGAGAGCTAAGAAATGTTCCTTATTTCGATCGGCTTACAAATTTTTTTGAACAAGTTTGGCTTTCACTTACAGACCTTTTTAACTAGGTTATTCGATTATTCTTTTTCGTTTGCAATTTGATTCAACTTAGCCAATAAAATTGTGTCAAGTAGGTTAGAGATGCTGGAGACACATACAATAAAAAGAACCAGTGTGGCTCTTGTTAAGTCCTCTAAATACGACGATGGACCGATGTTGAGCACAGTTCTCCTTTCTACAAGTCAGTTCGTTCCAGTAGTCCCTTGATAGACCTAAGGGCCACAGACCGCCAATGTATTGAACTCTTAGTGGTCTACAAACGAAATCAACTTACTTGTTGCTTGGAGTAAACGATGTGGTCATGTGAGGTCTCTTTGTACCGCAAATGCGAACTTAGAAAGGTGGCCTCTTTTTCTACGAACCTTTTAAAACACAAGAGTAAGAGGATATTTCAGCCTCAAGTTACGATATACATTTTAACACGTGCTCGTCGTTGAACTTTTAGTCCTAATACTGGATCACAAAAGTCAAACTTACCTATTTTTTTAATTGGTAGCGGTTTTAAATAAAAATTATTTGCGCAATTCTTTACTATTCCTTTACTTCTAATAATAAAGTTATTTCCGAATCTCAGCAACGCGTGCAAATTACTAATACTCAAGTTTGGTTATTTCCCAGCTCTGAACATAAATGGCAACACTGCTCCTGTCAATACGAATCTATCAGATAATTTCTGACGAGCTGCAAAATTTAGTTTTCGTTTGGCATCCAGAAAAAACGCAAGCACAGATATAAAGTAATACCTACCCCCAGTTTTATGGGTAACTTTCACTTACCCCTTTTGATTCTTTTCCATGCATAGAAATAAAAAAACCAGCACATTTATTGATGATAAAAAAGGTGATAATGGGCTTGCATAACTTTCATACTAATATTTTCATTAAATACCCAAATCAATATTAACAAGTTTAAGAAAAATTAAAAAAAAATTTTGATCTCTTACAATATTCTTACAATTTTTTATTCTTATAAGTTTCCTTTTCAAATTCTTTTGTATATTCAGACAAAGTTTAAATCTCATCATAATTTTTCTCAAATAGTTTATGTACACGATTTATTTTTTTCTTTGCTCGAATCGATGGTTGCAATAATCGTTGAGCCATTACTAACCGAAATACTTATATTTTTTTATATATTTCACTAAATTTTGATTTCAACAATTAGTTATATTAGTCTGAGCTTAAATACATTGTAACTTTTATTCCTTTTATAAACCTTTAGTTTATTGAGTTCCTTTATTGTAAAATAATTGCACACTACTTTTAGAGTTCCAAATTAAATTACACCATGGGAACTTTACCACTTCAACGCCTAAAAGATATCAACTTTTGTGTCCACTTGATTGCGTTCACAATTAGCCTGCTTTTTATGTTGTTTTTTTTTTGTTTTTTGTTTTCTTTTTAAAGAGCGATTAAGAGCGATGTTTTGAGCGAAAACTCTATTATAGAGACGCAGTTATCATCCAGTTTAGGTGTTTCTTTGGTTATGTGCCTTCTTTTTGTTTCTTTTGACTGTTAATCGTAATTCATGAAATTTTTATGTAACATGCTGTTGTTTTGGATTTATTAAAAACTTCTTGATTTCTAAACAGACCCAATAGGTCATTTCGCTTTGCTTTTTTAATGATAATTATCTTTTTATAACTTAAGCACTAAGCATCTTCGCAAAAACATTTATACATATAATTTTCAGTTCTTTAATTTTTAGACTTCATAATAATTTAGGTTTTACTGTTATTATGTAAAACAAAGACAAATATTGCAAAACCGTAAAAATAGTTCACATTTTTCTTGACAAAATATAAAAAGAAGCACAGATTAAATCTAACGGAACTTTTTCGACTTTTCTTTGTTTACATTCTGTTTCGCAATTGGTAAGCCTTTAACAAAAAGTACAACATAATCCTCTCAATGAATTATCTGGAGAGCAGCAAGCTTAAAGTAATTGCTAAAACACTGCACCTATATAGTGCAAATACATACCCTTGTTTACAGCTATGGCAAATGGAAGCCTATATTTGTATAACGTATTACTGCTGAAAATGTTTTCGTGATAGTTAACACCCTATTTCTGACTGTAATATGTCCATCACTTATAGTTTTAACTGTATATACCCATTTGCATTCAATTGCCTTTTCAACCAAGTCTAACTAACATATTAAATTCAATTTGCATAGCATTTTTCCACTTTGTAAAATTTTTGCAAGATATTGCTTCTTCTACATTTAGAGGCAGGAAATTAACTTTTGTTGATAAACCACATTATATTGTTTTTTTTTTTTTGGTCTACCAGGCATAGCATCTCGAATTATTTTGGGGTGACCTCGTCCTCTTTTTGATTTCTATCGACTAGTATTTACATCGTTAGAATTTTTTTTTGTGCCTAAATATTATCGTTATCTTTGATTCTTTTTTCACTAAAGTGTGGATACTTTCGTTTGATTCGCCTTCATTAGCAGTATTAAAACCATCTTTTTCATTTTCTTTTTTGATTAACTGTTCATCGATTGGAGCTTGTACAATATTGAAACTTTGACCTCCATTATTAAAAATTATGGAAACATCGTCATCTTTATAGTCTCCATTGTCGTCGCTTTCACTGTTGCCGAATGTATTTTCTTAAGATCTTTCATCACGTCTCTCAACAACTTTTTTAGTTTTCTTATCGTACAATCTACATGGGTTTTGTTGCTTGTGTAGAGCTAGCATCTTATCCAAAAACATTTAAATGGCTCACTCTTGGCCTATATCCATTCCATGCTTCGTACGGAGTTTTATTTGACAGGGGCGTAGTCAGAGAACGATATGTCAAATACACAGCATGTAGCAACGACTTCTGCCCACAGATTCTTGTTCAAGTGAGCATGAACTAATATAGAAGTAGTGTGCAGTTGGCACGTTCGGCTATACCAATTTGTTGAGGTGTATAGGCTACCGTCAACTGACGTAAAATGCATTGTTCTTGCCGATAAAATATAGAAGCTTTGTTAATATACTCACGGCCATTATCGCTCCTCAAGATTTTATCGTTTTTCTGTTTCATGTTCCACTTCTTGCTTAAAATCTTGAATTTATCAAATATCTCGCTTTTTGCTTTTATAAATACTCGAATACTCTTCTCGTTTTGTCATCGATAAAATTAAAGTATTTAGAACCACCAACTGAAGGAACATTAATCGGAACACAGATTAAAATGTGGTAAATCCAGTATATTTTCAGAGCAATGTTTAGTTGCTTTCGAAAATGGTTCAACTAGAATTTCGCTTAGCATACATGATTTGCAATTATGCTCTTTTATCTATTTAGAAAACCTCATCATGTACTATTTTCTTATCACTTATTGCAGCTAAATTATAAAACTAAATGGGCATAACGACAATGCCAAAGTTTATCGTTGTTACTTGCAAACACACGATAATTGGGTTTTCCCACAAGCCAAATAAACTCTCCCTCTTATAGGCTCTTACTACCTTGCTTATTGAAATAAAATTACCTTGCAATTTCGGGTAATATAAAACGTTCTCAAGTTTTATTTTAAAACCTACTTGAATAACAACTTAATTATTAAATTATTATTTCGCTGCATTCCTTAAGGTTTTCAAATAACTTTTTATTGCTGCACTTGTGAGATGTTGCATCGCTGTCAAAATACAGGTGCCCCTGTAGGCTTAGTAGGTAGTGTACTTGCTTATCAGTCTGGGGGTTGTGGATTCGATTCCCAACGAAGACCTTGGTTTTTTTCACTATAAAAATAAAAATTGACTGTCGGTGGGGCTGCTCAGGGATGAAGGCATAGTCACTGGTCGCTTTGCTGTCTTATATACGGCAGTTAATTTCCGACTATCCTTCTGCTTTCACCACCTGTTTCATCTATTCTATATCCCTTTCCTAAAAGAATGTAGCACGGTACTTGATTGAATAGGCATTGTTGCCTGAAGCACTACTTCTCTTTAAAAAAAAATGCCAAAAACATGGCTTAAACATCTGAACGGTGTAAAGTTTTATTGATGAATAATATAAATATAAATTACCGAAGAAGTTGTGTAGTATAAAAAATGAAGTATGCTGACAAGTTCCAAAACAAAAGCAAAGCATTCTATACGTGTATAAAAAATCAATATAGGCAAACCCTGCTGAGAATGCTTAAGATAATATAAATTCAAATACAATTTATTTGACTATTTCAACAAAAAATTTAGTAAAAGTTGTAAAATTTAACTCTTCTATCGTTGAAAAAATATTAAAATGCACATACCTGATTTAAAACTCTTCTCGTCTTGATTCTTTAAAGTTTCTGCGTTTTCATTAAGTGTTCTCCAATTAAGGCTCTTGAGTCCTTCATCTTTGACAAAGCTTAATTCGCTCAGATCACTTGTAGTTTTTATAATTTCTTTTCGCAAGTTATCTTGACGGCGAAAATCTGCCAAGCGTTCCTCGATTTCTAAGTCCCTTGCAGTAGTGTCAACAGGCTTTGCAGATCCAAAAACCTTTTCCGCTGAGGTTCCAGTAAGTTTTATAGAACTGGTATCATTCATTTTTGAATCCTGAGTAATCTGTGATGGTATATCGAGTGCTGGAAGCGGCAGCGTACGGGGTTTAAGCATTAGCTTTGGCCGTTGTAATGTATTATTTTTATGGATATTATAGTCATCTTGACCGTTTTGGTTAATTTTTTCAACAGAAGACGACATTGGGTAATCAGTTCGATTTTTCGTTCGCCATGAACCTGGAGAATTGTTTTCATCATATAAATTCTTCTGATCTCTTATGTGCCTTTCAACACCAAAGGTTAACGAGTCTTTTTTTTCGTTATTTTCACGCCTCCAATTATCAAAGTCTCTACCTTCTAACTTGTTGGTTGCTGAATCATAACCTCTCTTCGCCCCACGGAGTTTTGAATTTTGTTCATTCTCATTTGACAGGTCAATTCGTATTCTTCGCCCTTTAATTGTTGGATCTCGCATGCCTAGTGATTGTATTAAGTCATCTCTACTATCAAATTCGACATAACCAAATCCTCGTACTCTGCCTGTATCTCCGTCCTCTCTTGGAAGTCTTACCGACTTTACATTATTTGCATTAAAATATTCATATATATCTTCCTCAGTTATATCAAATGGCAAATTGGTAATATAGGCAATAAATGGTGACTTGTAAGGTATAGCATTGTCATCAAATATTCTATTTGCTCGAGGTGCTGTAGGAAGATGACAAACTACGGTAAGCACACTTCCTCCATCATCGCTATCTTCGCCGTCAATATTTCTAATATTTTTAGCAACTTGCGTTGTTCCCACAGGATTATCCACGTCCGATAAAAATGACTGTAAGGATAAAATGGTACCTTTATTTTTTTTTCCTTTTTTACCTAAAAAAATATATTTGAAAACATGGAAAATTTTAATCAAGAAATGAACGTGTGCTGGAAAAACTAATAAAATTGTTTTACGAAAGGTCATCATTTTTTACTGTTAGAATACTGAATATATAACGTTAAATCATGACAAATATGTTTTCAATCGGTCGACCAAATTACTGCACTTCTATTTTTTTTTTTAACTTTTAAAAATTATTTTTATTAAATTAAATTTTATCTTATAAATAATTTTTTGTTGAAGCATATATAAAAAATTAAGTTAATTTTTATTGTTGTTCCCCCGCAGTAATGCATTTCAAATATTTATTTTTGAATAAATCTATATATATAAAAGAAAGTGATGTTAGTTACTACGCTTATAACTCGAGAATGCCTGGACCGATTTCGGTGATTAGCACCAATTCGGACAGGTCTCCGGCCAAATAAGAAGAATACAAATTTTTGGAAAATTTCCCAAAAAAAAAAAATTATGAAGAAAATTTATTTTCACATACATTTTTTTTACAACGCTATCTTAACTCAAGAACCCATAAAAAAACATGATTGTAAATGCTATATTTTTTTTTTTTTTTTTTTTTTAACTCTCAAAATTATTTATTGTATCTTCTATAAAAAGAACTAACAATAAGTTTTAAAATCTTAAATTCTAAAAAAAGTTACATTAGTCCCGACCATGTCAGAACTAACCTTTTGGGTAAAAAAAGAAAAAAATTGACATTAAAAAAAAAAAACAAAACAAATGTTTTTAAGATGTGTCATCTGTAGCATTGAGGATTAAAGCTGCGGTATCCCTCTTTTTTAATCGGCTATGTCCACTATAATCCAAGATATTGCGAGCAAGGGGATTAGGATGGTCTTCGAGCTTCATCAAGTATTTGCCTGCGTATTTGATGATTTCTGTAGTCACTAGCGGTATGTCTAAGTCACAATGTATGTTTGAATTTCTGATGTACCATGGGGCGGAAGTTATCAACCGTAAAATTTTATTTTGCATACGTTGGATTCTATCCACGTTTGAAGCTGAGGCAGTGCCCCAAAGTTGGATTCCATAAGAATCCAACCAGTGCCAGTAGATGGCATTGTATGCACACTTGGCAGATGCAATGACATATGTTAGTAGTCAAAAAAGTCATGAAAAATGTGATTGAAGCAAAAATTTTAAAAGAAAAATATAATGGCGATGTGTTGAAACCACGCATTCCTATGATTCCTCCAGATTTGCCGTTTGATTTTAAATGGCTTCAGTTCCCCATACCTGTTGCTTTTCAATGATCCCTGTTTTTTGCACTTTCAGTTATATGTATCACGTTCACGTGCTTTGTTTTTCAATACCGCGAACCAAAATCGGTCAAAAAATGTCGAAGAAATGACTTGCAAAGCAGTCACGGGCACGCTAGTATTTTATAAAAATATCATAAAATATTTATTTGAATGAATGCAGCACAAATAAAAATTAAATAAGCTAAAAAATTATACAATTTCGAAAATAAAAAATTTGCAAAAGAATATTATTATACATTTATACATATAAAAAATGCACGTATTAAATTATTAATGTTAAATAGATACAGAGTTTTGTTTTATAGTTTTATGCACCAAATGTCTATAATTTTGTGCAACATTTTTCGTATCTGCTTTACAGTTTATTCTTTTTATGCTACTTTAATTACTTATAACAATTCTAACATACATCGACGTTTATTGTAATTTTATAAAATTAAACATTTTTAAAGTTAGAGAAGTGATTAACTTTAGGACAACATAAAGATAATGTCGTTTTTTGTGAATTAATATTATCTCTGTATTTTTGATGTGACTTATGTCCTGCCATTCTAGTTTTTAATTTTTTTTTTGTTGTACATACATTAAATGTATTACAATTCTTCATTAAAGTTACAAGGATTTTGTGCACTATATTAGATTATTTTTGAATTTTATCTTTAGTTTTACTAAACAACCTATTTAATGTGTTAGTATTCTTATATGCCAGCTGCTGTTTTTCGTATCAAAAATTTTTGATTTCTTTATTCTTTCGGATAAAACAGATATACAAGTTATAGATTCATATATTTTGAGTTCTGTTACATTTCTTATAACACTTTTCTTGCTATTAATAAACCTATTAATTGATTGTTAACCATATCATTAATATGAAACAAAAAGAAATAATAAAAAAAATAATTGTAATATAAACCTGCGAACATTAAAAACATTTTTGTTTTTATTTCATTATAAATATTACAATTCGATTTGGAGCTTCATCGCCAATAGCGCATTAGAGAGGCTAGTTGGCAAGTATATGCTGGATGCTAATTGAATACATCAGGATTTTTGTTTTTCATCAAAAGCATTCATGTTTATACAAATTCAGTTAAATTTCTTTTAAAAATATCTTTATATATTTTAAATCTTGGCAAATATAATATAATTTTACATTGAGAGGTAAGTTGATAAATTCTTTACTTCGATTCTGTTCAGCATTACGTTCCTCTTGATATAAAAATTCATAAAATTCACAATGGAAAAAGAATAGAAGTGGAGAATTAATTATCTGGACTAGTTATATAACAATCAAGAGGAACGTAATTCTGAACAGAATCGAATATGAAATATACAGGAAACCAATAGCAACGAACACAATAATACACAACTCATTAAATCATCCCAAACAGCACAAAAACGCAGCAATAAGGCAGTTAATAACAAGACTCGAAAGAACACCACTAACACGGGAAATGTGTATGAAAGAAATGAGAACAATATACACCATAGCTGAAAATAAGTAGCTGGTAGACAACATCAAGAAACAAATAAAGACGAACAAAAAACAGGAGAATGATAGGAAAAACTGGGCTAGATTCACATATATGGGAAAATCAATGTACAAACTAGCAAAATTCTTTAAAAAACATTAATACAGCATTCAGAACAGAAGCAACCTAGGCAGAATACTACAGAATAAAACAACGGAGACAAATATACTAGACAAACAAGGAGTGTACAAATTAACTTGTACATGCCAAACAGGACGAACAAATAAGACCAGATTTAGGGAACACATTAGAGAATACAACAAAAAACTACGAGAAGCAAAATCAACTCCAGAATAAAATTTTGCGAACCATATGTTCATGAACAAATGTACACCAGCACATATAAAAACAACGGTTAAACTGCTACATACACAGCAAAAAGAAAGGAGACTAAATGTATTAGAAAACATGGAAATATACAAACAAAACATGTGACGGACGAAAAATAAATGAACAAATAAACACTGCTTCAAGAAAACAAACATTACACTAACACAAACACGTTACACAGGTACACAAGACCAAAGCAATAAAGAACCTCACAAACATACAATTACAGATTATTATGTCATAGCAAAACACCCAATAGATTAAAAAATAAACACAAACAAACAAACAAGCATGGGCGTGAAACGATTTAGGTATGAAGAGAGACGAATGAAAAGGGGGAGAAAGAGAGAGAGAGAGACAAATTTGGTCAAAACAAACAAACGAAAAAGGAGAGAGATACAGAAAAAAAAGAGAAAGTGACGAAGACAATAGGAATAACACGAAGAGAGACACGAACAAGACGAACTATATTAACACAGCTGAAAATAAAATGCAACTAGTATTTACAAACCAAATTCGACGCGGGTTGACGATCAAACTCCGGCGGACAATACACGCACATATCAACATATATCTTTCTTCAACCCTAGATTTTCAATATCATAAAACAAAAACTACATTTCTTTCTCAAATGATAAAAAAACGTAAATTAAAAACATAAATACAAACAAATTGCAACCAAAAAGTCTGCGTTCACTATGTTTAAACCTATAATACCGTTACTTTTTAAATATTTTTGGGTTGTTTTCATTTACTTTTAATAAACAGATTATTTAGAAAGTATATTAGCGCATTTTGAGTTCAACAAATATGAATTATATAAACATGGAGGCTAAAAGAACAGAAATTAGTGTTTCGGAAAGAAACATAATTATAAAAATGTGGGAAAAAGGTAATAGTATCCGAAAAATTGGTAAAACTATTGGGAGAACATATGTATTAAAATTCCCTGAAGAGCTTTTACCGCGCGCTAGAGTAAAACAATGAATTAAAAGCCGAAAAATTAAAAATGTTGGAGCAACATAATGCAGTAATGAAGAAACTCCGCATGAAAAAGATAGAAACCAAAATAGATAAAAAAATAAACAATTAATGAGATTGAACAAATGAATCTGCAAATATTATAGAAGAAAAATTAAATCAATAGGAAGTTTCAAAATAGTTTGATAGTTTTTAAATTTAATTTAATTTTTATGTTTATAGATCCCTGGTAGTAGTTTTAAGAATAAACTAAATTTTGTTACCGATCTCAATATGTTTTTTATTATTTTTTAAGAAATATGTATTTACATATATATGTATACATATGTACATGAATGAGTTAAAATGAAATTAGAATGTTAATTTTTTTATTATTTTTGTTTTGAAATAAATACGAATGAAAACTAAAATAAAATATTTTTCATAGTGAGTTTGCTATATTATCGCGATTTCTTTGAGCAGTAGCTTAGTACCTTTCCCGTTCAGATGAATTTATAGAACTTGCCGTGATTTCAATATGCTCAGAGGCCTCTACTAACTCAATATTCAGTCCGCATTTATATGATATGCAAATATTATGCAACGCTACAAAAGCGTTTACAGTTTTCACTGCTTTCTTTGGCTCATAATGAAGCTATCTGGTGCCAAGTAAACACCACCTGCCTTATAAAACTCCGTTTGTTTGCTCTATTATCTTCTTACATTTGGAATGTAAATCGTTAAACTTTTCTTCAACAGAACCCGATGTCGTAGTTCTGTATGGCGTTAGCAACCCTGGCTGTAGAGGATATCATTCATTTACACATGTGCATACATACTGTTATATACATATATATCCGTAAGTTTACTTATGCAAGAGACATACTCATTCATTAAAATTCATTTACACATGTGCATACATACTGTTATATACATATATACCCGTATGTTTACTTATGTAAGAGATAAATCTTATTTTCATTCGGCTATCACATATCTGAAAAACAAATAATTAATCTAACTAAAAACAACATATATTTACATAAAAACCTGCAAGTGTCGTATTCAAGCTATAGTTTCCTTTCCGATTGTAGTACAGATGTTTATTTCCTTTTGGGCCTACAATATTGATATGAGTGTCATCAATACATCCCACAACACCAGGTATTCCGAATTTGCGATAGAACTCTTGAGCTGCACTGTCCACTTTCTTCATCGTTTAGATAAGTTATCCACTTCCCTCTAAAACATCTAATACTTGCGTTAGTACTTCGCAGAAGGTTGATTGTGCCAGTCTAACTTCGAACCCCTGGCTACACCTTTCTGATATCCGCCTTCTGCAAACAACCGCAAGCAAGAGCAAAGTTTTTATATTGGCCTTATACCAAACGATTTTTTTGTAGTTGGCAGGTTATGGTCAAAAATTTTCAGAATATATATAAATAAATATAATACAATAGTTATTTTAAAAGTAAAATTTGTTAAGGAAATTAAGTAACTTACAATGTATCGGGTAGTTCCAATAGATTAGATTCATCCCGCAAAAGTCTACGAACAATACGTTGTTCTCTAAATTCTTCTTCCTGCAGTGAAATTAATGCTCCAATTCTAAACATTTTATTTTAACTTAAAAAATTAACAAATTTTTCTTGTTCTTTTCATTTCCAATTTGTTTTCTTCTTGATTTTACATTCACTACGAATTGATAGTGGGAATAAACGTTCCCATAAAATTTACGATTGCAATTTCCCCTTCATGGGGAATGAAAATTTAATGGGAACAAAAATTTCTGATGTTATTCGCGATAGGGGTGACTGATAAAATGTTGGTATATAAGTGTAAAAGCTCAGAATTTAAGAAATTTTATTTAAGATAATATAGTACCGTTCTTTTTATTTTTCTATGCCACCTTTTTAAATTAATTAATTTCTGCTTTGTGCTGCTGGAATGCCCAATATTTTTAAGCAATACTAATTTTTTTCTCAATTTAATCTACGGTAAATTATTTCATCTTGATTTTTGATTGTATTATAAATGTTTAATCCTTTAATGAACTGCGGTTCTTGCATTGCGCCTGTACTTGCTCGGAGAATCAATAAAGTTAAAAGGATATCCTGGTTGTACACCATAGCCTGTGCCAAGATATCATTGGCACTTCGCCTGCATATATTGAAGCTAGTTAAATTCAAAAGTCTTAAAAACACATAGCACAAATCCATTAATTAAAGATGGTCTTATTCGGACGAGAGATATTAAAAAGCTCCTGTTACGGTGAATAAATATTTAAACAAATAGCTATGCATGCCTATAATTTTACTTTCGTTTTATGTACTAAAAAATTAATTAATCAATCTTATCAACTCTACAGGTACATGCATACAAGTTGTTAAAAGTTTTTATTCCATCAACAAAAATCGCAATTATTTGTACTTCCTTTAACCCTTAATACTATTGGTTTGTTAATTTTCTTTTCTGAGCAAAACAACAAAAATAAATAAATAAAACTTTAGAATTTGTGTTTCATTGACCGAGTCAACCTTATTTTCAAACTTCCCACTATAAGTCGTTCCATTGCCTAAATTCGGCAGCAAGCAATGCGAATGCGCGTGTATATTAAACCACCGAAATGTATGCATCTGAGATAAATTCAATTGAAGCGATTTATTCTCGGTTGGTCTAAATACGAACTTGAAAGAACAAACAATGTTTTGATTTGGTTTTTGCTTTCAACATAAATATGTGAAAGAATTTAATTAATCCCCACATATAAACGCCAGATGGCTGACAATCTAAATACGTAGGTAGATACGACGATTATAGGATAATCCTCCAGAAATACTGACTCGCCATTCACAAATCAACAGCCGGGAAGGGCGTTATGAGGAGAAATTAAAAACATTGGCTCATTCACCGGCGGAACAAACCCAAACAAATTATTATGTAAAAGAAGCATTGACTCGCACATAGAGAAAACGTCACTGATAAAACCATGCATATAACATAATGCTAGCATGTCACACCAGCGACTCTTGTTAAAGATTATACATACAGATAGTCCATAAAGTCTGCGTTCACGTATAATATTTTTGGCCATATGAAAATAACTAACAAAAATGAAGTTTATACAAATTCTTTTTTATGAATTTCCAACTTCCAAGCCATAGCTAAAAAGACCAAAAACAAAGTCTTTATTCATCTCTTTAGTTTGCCACTAACGGGATTTAAGTTCGACAATACGTAAATATCATAGCCATAAAGTCTGCGTCTACTATATTTAATACCGTTGTTTTTGAAATATTTTTGCGTTCTCTTTTATTAAACTAATTATTTAAAAAGTATTTTACTGCATTTTGAGTTCAAGAAACATAGATTTTATAAACATAGAAACCAAAATAAGAGAAATTCGTATTTCGGAAAGAAAAATAATTATAAAAATGTGGGAAGAAGGCAATAGTATCCGAAAAATTGTTAAACGATTGGGAGAACATATTCTTCCGTCCAACGTGTAGTAAATAATCTAAAAAATACAGGTATAATTACTTCTAAGTCGGGACGCCCAAAAATACTTTATGAACGAGAACGCAAAATTTTTAAAATGACAAAGGTTAATCCTCGTACAACGTCCAAAAATATTCGCCAATTTAACAAGAAATTTTGTGCAGAAAACGCTAGAAAAATTTTACAAAAATCCGGATATCATGGGAGAGTGGCCTGTAGAAAACTATTTATATCCAAAGTCAACAGACAAAAGCGCATTGAGTTTGCTAACGCCTATATAGATAAGCTTCCGCAGTTTTGGAGATAAGTAATATTTTAAGATGAAAGCAAATATTGCATTTTTGGAACGTCAAATAATATGGCGCAAACCCGGAACTGCTATTGAGAAGCAAAATCTAGTCGGTACAATTATGCATGACGGTGGTGGGATTATGATATGGTTATTTCTACGATGGATAAGTTGGCATATCTTGACATATTAAAAAGAAATTTGAAGTGCAGAATACTTGATTTATCATCCTCATATTGGTTTTAGCAAGACAACGATCAACAGCACACAGCGGAGGTAATCAGGCTTTGGCTCTTGTACAATGCTCCAAGACAGCTTAAAGCGCCTCCACAATCACACGACCTCAATCCCATTGAGCACCTCTGGGATCAAAGAAACTTTACGGAGCGTTCTACGGGCAGAGTGAGTATCACATCTGAGAAGACAGAAAATTGAGTCATATCCATGCCAAACAGACTGAGTGAAGTCTTAAAGCAGCGTGAGTATCCAACAAAATATTAAATAAACGTGCTTTTTTAAATAACTTGATGTTTTACGGGAAGAATTTGTACTGAACGCAGACTTTCTGATTGCAATTTGTTTGTAGTTATGCTTTTAATTTACATTTTATTTCAATTTTAGAAAGAAATGTAGTTTTTGTTTTATGATACTGAAAATATAGAGTTTAAGAAAGATATACATATGTGATAGTAAATTTAATTTAAATTCAACGTTTGCACGCTTTTTTTATATCACTGAAGATTTTATTAAGGTGTACGCAGACTTTATCGGCTAAGTATATATTGTGCTTATTAGAAGCAAAAGATTGCAAAAAACGGAATTCGTAATTTCATCTATGCATGACTATTTATTTTGAGAGTATTTCCTAGAAAGAGTTGTTAGATGAATTTAAATAAGTGTAATTAAGAAGAAAGAAAAAAATCAACACTGATATGTAATGACAGTATGTTTGATTTGGCACAATGTGGAATGCAAATTTTGAGCGTGACATTTTTTATGATTGTTGAAATATGCTGTTTGTCAGCACAACTGACAAATCTTCACACTGAAATATAATACCTGAATATGGCCATCATCTTTGCCCCATTATATAGAAATTCCTCTGAAAACATTTATTGTCATTAGTTTTCAAGGAAAGCAAGCGTTGCAAAGCCAACTTTACAACCTAACGCTATGTCCAAATCAGATTTTCCCATTGCTTAGCCTAATGCATGACAATTTTTGATTGACAAAATAAGCTTAGCACGAAGTTAGTTTTGACTATAAATGTATCATATCTTTTAGTTGAAATTCAATTGCATTACCACCTCTCAAAAAATTTCGTTACGTAAAAGTCGTGGGAAGTCGAGATGTGTATTTTCAATAATACTTAAAATACTTCTTCAATCTTTGGCACTACCTGTGCGACTCCGTTCCGTTCGTAAAAAAATTGCCTCTTGATGAGCAAGGAAGTTGCTGATGCGTAAGAAGGATATTAATCCTTCTTGTCTGAATTTTTATTAACAAGGTTTCTATTTTCTCCTTAGCCCATTCAAGTTTTGGTTATCAGACACTACATTACGTGAACAAATATCAACTATTTTGCGAAATAAATACATGAATACGCTAACCTCTGTTAGCGAAGTTTTTATTTGCCCATTATTTTGCAAAACATTCAACTATCAATAAAAATGCGAGCTTTTCACTGTTTAGGAAAATCAATTAGTAATGAAGAATAAAAGCACTAATTCAGCACAAACGTTTTCAAAAACATTGGAAAATTGAACTCCTTCAAGTAAGAAAAGGGAAATATTTTAGGGGAAAGCTTTCTTACCTGTAAAGATGCTCGGGCCATGAAACATTTACTACGTCAATATTATCCTGAAGAAGAGCATGGAAAATTATTGTATTCGGTTTTAGCAGTGCCGAATAAGCTTTAATTACATTCTGATTTTCACCAATATTACTCAAAACTATTAAAGGCATTTTAGTTTTTTTATTTATGATTTGGTTGGTTACTGAAGTCAATATATCAAGCTATTTTGATACAATCTGTGCGTGTAATATCCTGCAAAATATTTCCGAGATAGATTTCACATGTACGCATTTTGTTCGAGTTATTGAGTACTTTGAGTAACGAGAGTAGAATTGTATATTACTTATTATATTTGGGTTACTGTCAATGTAAATAGTTCCTATTAGAGAAAATTTATGTTACAGAAGTTTGATTGTATTTGAATTCACATAAAATTCATATCGATTTAATGCATTCTATATGTGAATTCAAAATCAAGTTACTTTGTAATGTTATTTCCAAGCATATTACTTATTTCTAATCAAAAACCTACAAGAACTAGTGCACGTAATCGTTCTGCATATCTAAATTATAATCCCTTAACATGTGAAATAAAGAGTGCTTCTTTGCAATACAGCATGCATAACATTTCCAACCACACTTCGACTATTATTTATTTATTACAGCATGTTGCTTCCGATTCGTCAAGTATCTTTTAAATAAATGAATTTCTGTGTTCCTAACTCTATAATACTCAAGCTTTTCAGAAATAATCTCATAACCAACAAGGTAAAAATATTAACTTTCAAAAATCGATTAAAGTTACGATAAAAATGCCAAAAATCATGTGGAGCCACTAGAAAAGCAATTTTAGACTATTTGGGAAGAGGAATTCATTGCACAATTCGTATATTTGTATAAATTATCTTACAGAGATGATTACTTATACAAAAGAAACTAAAGACCATTAAAATAGACAATGAAGTACTTAAAATGTCCTTTAATGCTCTATTATCGAAAAATTATTTCTTTGAGACTATGTTAAACAAAGAAGCTTATTTGGCTAATTTATACGATCTGATCGTCAAAAAATGAACCCCGTATCGCGATTAAATTCCCTTATATCTTATCTATATTTTAATATTTAACAAGGAATACAATAAACTTTCGACTAGATCCAAAACATAAAGCCGACATACTTATGTACATATATAAAAAATTAAAAGTTAATACGTCATGTTAACTTCTAATGGTTTCTTTATAGTTAAATAACAAAAACGCTGACAGTTTTGAATTTCTAACAGCTTTTGTTGAGGTTAAAAAAAACATTGCAAACAAGCTTGCTTTTTATTTCATTTAACAGTTTTCTTATGACACTAATGATTTAAGAGAGTGATGTGGTCCAATAAGCAGACTTTCCTACGTTTAGGTATAGTCAAATTCTTATTTTGATTTTATAAACATAAGCGTACAGGAGTGGATGTCCTGCATCAGCCTACTTCACTCCACAGATTTGAAATTTGTGGTAAGCAATGGTGGTTGACATTTTTTACCTACATATACACCAGTGTATAAGGCAATTGCAGGCCTAGCGGTTGCACGTATGTCATAGCGATATTATAGATCAAATTTTATTCCATTTCATTGTAAATAAAAGTTCAACTTTCGCGTGTAAAAACAAAGTTCGCCGACATTTTTTTCTCGAGACTAATGTCTTTCTTAAAATTATAGCCTTTGAGAATTATTACATTACAAAAAAAGTTCCTCAAATTCTGTTTTCCTCTTTTTAATCTACCTATATAAGTTAAGCTGATTAAACACATCGCACCCTAAATAAGAAATGTGTCACAACTCAGAATAATTCTCTTTAGTTCGTCGTACAGAAGCAACACACACACTTAACACAAAAATATACACAACTGTATTTTGCCAGTTAAAGAAGATACTGATGTGAAAGAAATTTTTGCAATATTTAGAAATGTGTACTCTGGATTAATTTATGGAAAAAAAGTTTTAGTTGTGCCTCTTTTGTATTTAGGGTGCGATATGTATGTACATACATTTGTTTTACGTGTGATCTACCAGTTTGAAAATACATGTTATTTCGCAGGTCTACCAAAATTATTAACAGCGGAGGGGAAATTTAATCTCATTACATCCAGAATAACTTACATATTTCAAGGTACTTCGACAAGCAAAACATTACAAAAGACATGCATTTCCAAATTCAAAGAAACAATAAAAAATGTTAGATAAGTCAATTGTACTGCATAGTAAAATGAGTGTATCATTGTTTTTATTTTGAAAAAAACTGATATCAGATACCACTTAGTTTTACATTCAAGCAATTTACTTACACATTTTGTAATCTGGCATTTTTGCAAGTCATACATATGAGTAAAAACAGCTTTAAAAAATTTTTAAATGAGTTTACAATCTACAATATCTTAACGTTAAAAAAAGTTACAAATATTGAGTTAATGAATCGCAAACTTAAAACACAATGACGCTTTTATATAACGTCTTCACTCCGAGTATTTTTTACTTTTTTTAATTAGAAGGTTGCACTAAGCTTTAATCCAACATAACGCAACCAAAACATATTATAAACAGCTCGCATATATAAATTTGAAATATATAAATCTCAAGAAATTCAAAACCAAAAGATGGACGCATTTCTTATAAGTGCAAAGAGAATTTAGTAGGATTTATGTATGTACCAGGGTAACACAAAATATAGGGTTCAACATTGAATCTAAGCGAATATATTGAACCATTTCTGAATTGGCAAATTGGAATGCCCTTCAAAAACGAAAATTCCTACAAAGAAATAAAAGTATTCCACTTAAATATATGGTTCTTATGATAATGCGAAAGAAGTTTTTTTATCCACGTTTTCCCGTAAATTAATTTGGCACGTATACTTATTTTCAGCAGTAACTATGTACTTATATTAATAATTTCAGCACCAGATAAAATATTTACGCTCTTATTTATTATACTTAACAGACATTATCTACTTTCAAACTATGATTTTTAAAATTAGCTTCCTGCCTTATTCTATTTCTTTTTTACCAACCTGACGAAGCCATGCTTCCGAGCACAAACAGACATCAAGCACTTTCTATATATTTCAGATGTCAGATGCTGCCAGATTTGCTGAAAATGTTTGACACCAAGAGCACGGTTGGTAGTTACCAGATCCTTATATTGAAACCTAGCTAAAAAATTAACACTAAATGTACGATTAATTGTAATATTGATATTACCGACAATAGTTTTTGAAGTGTTTACACAGAGTATTGCTTTTACAACGTCTCGTTTTGTGAAATTTAGATTATTCGATTCATTTTTTAATTGAAGCAAATTTATATATTATCAGCCGTATGCACAAAAACTTAAAGCAGGTTTAACTGCCATTGTTAAGCACAATTTCATAAAATTGTATTCAAAAAACGTTTTTATATTAACATACCTTTGTTAACTTTAAAGTAAGAAAAACCTACTTTAAACCTACAATAAATTGACAGTTCAATTTTATTATTGAAAGTTCAAAAACAAAACAAATTGTGTTTACAATAAACTGAGCCGTTTATTTATTTTAAAAGTGGCATTAGTTACTTTGTTATTGTCAGCTTTTTTATTTTAAATTAGTTTATATAACATTTTGATTTTTAGCCATATCAACAAGTCTGTATTTAGTTTTCTTTCTGAACGGATTTTTCTAATGATTGTGTTGAAATAAAATCTTTTTTCTCCATGCTGTGCTCTGTGAAGGACTTTTTCGACAGGGGGCTATTACTACTATTACTATTTTGTCCTTTACATAAGTCACTATGTGCAATAATATGCTTTTGAGTTGTGACATTTGTATATATTTTACACAACACGAAGTAACCTCCTGAGAATAAAAAACTAACAAAATAATGCTAATTATGTGTAGTATATTAGATATCACTATAATATAGTTCAGTAAACTGCACTATTCTTTCGTACTAATAAAAATAGGTCCAATAAAAACAATAAAACTTCACACACACTTATTACATATTTCCATTTCTTTCACACTAAGCTCGCTAATTAATTTCCTGAGTACAGCAACTAACGCCACTTTCAAAATAAACATTTTTGTTATACCGTTAAATATCAACACTCCTCTCAAACAAATCTCAATACTTCTTAACTTATTAATTTAAAATTTATTAAAAATGAAAAAAAAAACTGTTCAGTTGTGACTTATGCCACTTTCAATGTAAACGGCTCAATTGACAGTTTTACATTGTTATTCCAAAAATTTTTAAAAATGCTTATTAAAAAAATTGTAGTATACAAATAATAATAATAAAAACTAAAATATAACATGCCATTCATCATCATTATTTTATATTTTACATCATTATTTTATATTTTACAAAAATATAATTATAAATAATTATTTTAAACAAAAGTTTTATTGATGTACATATAATCAAAACAAAGCTCGGTATCCTATAATTATTTTTGTAATATGAACAAATTCTTTGTAAGTTCCTCGTAAGCCTTGCAAATTGATCTTTTTTGGGTGCTTTGCTTTTTATTAAAAAGATTAATATAAAAAAAATGTTGATTTTGCTGAAAACAATAAAAACATTTTTTATAGATAAATATATTCATTTTATACATCGTTAACTACAGCATGACAACTGAAAATAGTGCCATTGCCAGAATCAAAATACTAATTTTACTAAAGCATACATAAGCTAAAGTACTGTTTATGAATACCATTTTTTAACAAACGTCTGTTAGCCTTAAAGTGTTTGTTAACTAACGTGTACTTTAAAGCTTAAGTAAAGATGAAAGTCCATACCACGCGTTCTACGCGCACACGTTTTGTATGCGTTTGATACTTTTTATGCGTTCTACGCTTTTCAAACTTCAAGTTACATGCAACGCTTTTTATGCGCCAAGTTTTTTAACTGTGGTGTAAATAATTTTATGTAATAAAAACAATTTTGCAAAAATGAAATTTTTCAAGATTTTATTGAATTTGTGCATATGATATTTTGTGTAATGAGGACCTATGGAAAACTTCAAGAGAAAAGAAGACGCTTTTGGGAGCGTCCCTTGTTTTTGGAAAGCGAAGTGAGTGGTTTTTTTGCAGCAACGTATGAAAAATCAAAATAATAGAACTGATACAACGTCAAAAACAGCTGAAATTTTTTCATGGCGCTTGCGACACGTAGAAAAGTAGAAAGTAAACCTACTTCATGCGTTCTATTCGTCATAAGCATTCTATGCGATGTGTTGTGTAACTTGTCACATACAATTACACTGATTCTACTTTTTTGACAGACGCGTATAAAGCGTGTACGCGTAGAATGCGTGGTACGGACTTTCAGCTTAAGCGTTTTTTATGCATACAGCCGTATAAATATAAGCAATTTTATTTCGTGCTCGATTCCTTTAAATAAATATTTCATGATATCCTCACAAAATATTTATTTAAAAAAATTATTATTATTAAAAAATAAACATCTTATGATATTCTCATAAAACATATTCAAATAAAATATTTGGGGAGAGCACATCCATATTGCAATTTCACTATTGCTCTAATAGTTCATCCGTGAATTTTACCCGAATATTGTATAAAAAAACCTATATCCAAAGCCAAACTGATTCTATAAAAATACAAATTTTTGTAAAAAATATTTTGTGAGAATATCATGAAATATTTATTTAAAGGAATTAAGCAGGAAATAAAATTGCTTATATTGAAAATGATTCCGAATAAATATAAATTACCTATTTTTATTGCATGTGCATGTGTTATTGAAAATAAACAATGTTTTTTGTTGTTTTGAAATGTTTTGTAGTGTTTGTATGGAAGTGTTTTTGAGTCTTGCTGTCTATGCTATGCTGATCTTATGAAAAATTCTCATATAATCAGTTTGGCTTTGGATATAAGACTCTTAGGTTTTTCTATACAATATTGGGGTAAAATTCACTGATGAGCTATTTGAGCAATAAAGAAATTGCAATATGGATGTGTTCTCCCCCATTAAAATACATTTCAAATATTTTTAATTAATTTTTAATACAAAAATTATTAACACATTGAAAAAAAAATTTTGAAAAACATTTGACAAAAACATAAAATAATAATCTTCATACATACATACATTCAAATATTTAAACATGCAAAAAACAAGGAAACGGAAATTAAATAACAAATTCTCTCTTATGAAATGATTATAACAAATAATGTGTCTTTTGAATTAAGTACCTATAATTTTGCGCTAAATTGCCAGTGACTGTTTTGAAATTTATTCTCCTCACATTTGGTACATTAACAATGTCTAACATTTCTAACATATAACGTCTCTTATGTTTTTTTTCTATATCTAATATTGATGCTTCATCAAACTTTGGATAATGATTATATGTGAAGATAAGGATGTCTTTTGTGTTAAAATAGGCTAGACTATAGGATAGACTATAGGTTAGACTATAGCATAGACTATAGGATAGACTATAGGTTAGACTATAGAATAGACTATAGGCTAGACTATAGGATAGACTATAGGAAAAGATTTAGTAGATGATCCTCATTTGTTCAACATATTCAGATTCCAATACTCCGAAGAGTGAATGTGCAATATTTCCAACTATATCAAGTGCTCTTCTTTTGTGTCTTCTTTCGGAAAGTAATGTATTATCCAGCATTAGTTCAGCTTCAGTATATTGAAAATAGCAGACAACGATTGTGCACATTGCCTTTTGTTTCATTTTTTCACATAAATGGCCTAGTGTCCTGGTTCCGTTTGAAAATATTTTTAACTCGGCCCAAAATCCTTCTACATTAAGAGCTGCCATTCTATTGGAGACATTACCGCTGGCCCGATTCCTTCAAAGTGTATGCCAAGTTTTCCAACGGCTCATTTTGAATTTTAGTTCCTAGCACTAAGCGCACTAACATGAGAGTCAGTGCAATTGTCATGATATTGTGGGTTATGGAAGACCGTATTCTTTTTCTAGGAGCTTCTGGCTTGTAGTTTTGGCACGTTTTCCTCCAGTAATCCGATGTTTGAGGTTCATCAGATTCCTCATTCTTAACTGGTAACAGTGCCAATCGTGCAACTGGTCTTTTGCAAATGCCTTTTGATGTCCTAATGTCCGCTACTCGAACCTGGCCATCGTCTCCTTGATGTGTTTTTACAATTCTACCCAAAGACCACTCCAACGGTGGTGTGTTATCTTCTTTTGTTAGGACCATGTCCCCAGGTTTAACATTCATTTGTTGTGTTTTCCATTTGTGTCGATACTGCTGTTCGCATAAATACTTTCGCGACCATCGTCTCCGAAACTCCCTTTTTACGTGTTTAACCAGTTTCCATCGATCCAGGAGGCTAAGCCAGGTTGGTAAAGTGAGTCCACTTGTGCATTAAGTGGTTCCCCTATCAAGAAATGACCAGGAGTCAATGCAGTCAGATCATTAAGGTTGTTTGACATTGGACTAATTGGCCTTGTTCTTCGTATGTTAATGATGCCGTTAAAGTACTTCTGACTAAAAGGTGCTTAGCTGATTTTACTGCTGCTTTCCAAATGCCATTAAGGTAAGGTGCTCTAGGCGGTATAAAATGGAACGTGAATTTCCTGGAATTGCATTCTCGATTAATTGCTTCGGTGGCCGAGCTAGTATAAATTGCCTCTGAGAGTTCCTGCAGTTGGTTTTTCGCTCCAACGAAATTAGTTGCGTTATCGCAGTACAGGTTTTGACAATGACCTCGTCTGCTTGAAAATCGCTTTATGGCACCTATAAAGGCTTCTGTGGTTAAATCGCTGACCAATTCCAGATGTACTGCTGTAGTAGCGAAACAGCAAAACACCGAAATGTAGGCCGGGCAGGGCTAACACGTGTTGGTAGTAGATTGCCCACAACTTAGTTAAGTAATTTTGGTTTCGCTTTTGTCCATTGCACACAATGCTGGACAATTGATCGCGCTGCCGTTTTACCTTTTACTGGCCAATAATTTTGCCTTGCATATGCCAGTAACGCTTGGGGCCCACAGTGTCGATTTTTCACATGTATCATTTGCATAAGTAACTTTGATATCGGATCATTGTAGGGAAGTAGCATTGGGTGCTTGGCCTCGTATGGAAGCGTGGATGTCGTTTATCGTCCGCCCACTCTTATGATGCCGTTTATATCCAGGAATGGAGAAAGATTGCTGTAATGGCTTCCCTTGCTGACAATCTTATATTTTTTTAAATGTTTTAGGTCTTCTTCAAAATCAGATTGCTGAATGGTACGAATGATCACCACAAGAGCCTGGTCCAATTCCTGGACAGTTAGTGCGATCTCAAATTGTTCGTTCAATTTTCTTGCGTTGTTGACAAATCTTAGCATGTAACCCACAACTCGTTGTATAGTTAGAAAAGATCTTTTGTGTTGGATATTATATATCGTGCTTGCTACAATGTTACTTGCTGTGGTAACTACTACCGTCCTTTTTCGTTCCATTTGAGTGATATTCAAATTTGAAGGCCACATCTTTTCCTTTCCATGTAGAAAGATCGTGGATGTTGCTAATTTTCTCGGGGCTAGTCCGCGTGTCAGGATGTCAGCAGGATTTTCCTTTGATCCTACATGTAGCCATTGTTCCGCCATTGATATTTCTTGTATTGCCGCTGTTCTATTGGCTACAAAGGTATGATATTAGGATGAAGGGGAATTAATCCAAGCCAAAACAATCTCTGAATCACTCCAGAAGTATGTGGGAGTGTTTTCGAGTTTTAGATCTTTTTTACTCTCATCGTTAGTTGAGTACTCAACACAGCAGCGCAAAGCTCCAGCCGGGGCAAAGAGTGCCGTTTTAAAGGTGCTATGCGTGATTTTGCACAAAGTAGCCGCACCAGTACTTGCCCGTCCTTTATTATTGATCGAAGATAGATGGCCGCTCCATATGCCTTTTCTGAGGCATCAGTGAATGCATGAATCTGTATCTTTGAAGGTACATGTCCTTTAAAGACATGTCGTGAAAGTTTCAGATTGTTGACTTCTTTTAATTCAGTGCGGAAGGTTGTTCATCGCGTATGAAGTCCTGCTGGTAACGCCTCGTCCCACGCCAATTTTGCTTGCCACAGTTCTTGAATAAATATTTTTGCCATGACGGTATTGGCTTTTGATTTCTGGAGATTTTGACAATCGACATTCCAATGCCAGAAAGCTTACTGTGTGATTCACCCAGGGTTTAACCCTCAGGGTTTTCGCAAAACGGAAGTCTTACCATGAATCTTCCATCATCACACATGACGTGTGTTTGTGTGAAATGGTCTTTGCACTGTCTTTCTGTAGGAGACAAACTTTTGTCTGTTGTGGTTTTGTGGTCCAACTCCCAGAGTTGAGCGATAGCTTCCTCTAAGGTGGCTTCATTGTCGGTACACATACCACATACTGTCGTCGAAGAGTGATGTTCATCAACCTTGCCTACGATGACCCAACCGAAAACGGTATTCTGTAAAGTAGGCAACTCATTGCCCAGCTTGATCTGCCCTATTGCCAATAATTGATTATACAATTCTGCTCCCAACAGGGCGCATTCAGCGCGATTAAATTCGGGGTCTGCAAGCGCAATATTTCTCGGTAGCGGCCAATTGTCGGTATTGATTGCTTGCGATGGTTGCGGTGAAATAATATGCGGGAGAATGGCTGCTTCAAGACGCATGGTGAAGTTGTTTATTCGTGAACGTAAAGTGACGTTCACTCGTTGTTTGATTTAAGTGTTGCTAGATGCAATTCCATTTATCAAGATTGAAGTTGCCTTAGGATGAATTCCCAGGCGTTTGACTAAGCGTTCGCTGACGAAATTCAATTGTGATCCTCAATCCAGAATAGCTCTACAGTTAACCTCAGTTCCATTTGCCATCGCGGTGATCATTGCAGTGCTCAGGAGGATGTACCCCTTGACTCTAGAATGGTTATATGCAGTAAGTGTTGCGGCCTTCTGGCTGTCTTGTGGTATTTTCGCCACACCTGATTCTTCGTTTGCATGAGCGCCGTTAATGTTGTTTTTATTCAGGTTCAAGGTGCAGATGTAGGAGGGTATTGTATTTTTTATTGCACTTTATACAGCTTCTTGATGTGCAGGCTTCGGCACTGTGGCCGGGTTTTAAACAATTGACACAGTCTTTTTGCTTTTGGATGAACTGAAGTCGTTCTACTACCGATAACTGACGACTCTTCTTACATGCAAACAACGGATGTCTTCCATTTTTACGTATGATAAATGATCCCATGCCTTTACCTTCCGCTGTAACTGTAACGTTGTGCACCTTAGCCCTAGGCTCTGGTGATTTTTTTATTGTATCCATTGACTGGAAATGCCTGTACATAAATTCCAAAAACACCTTGATTGTGGGAACCTCCCGTGGTTGAGACAGTGATTGTTCGTACCGAAAGCGGGTGCCTTGATCAAGTCTTTTCAGCAGCAAATGCAGCAATAGCGGGTCCCAGGTCGTAGTATCTATTTTTAATTTTTTAAGCGCTAAAAGACACTCCTGTGTTTTGTCATGTAGCACTTTATAATTATCGTTCACTGTTCTAGGTGGTCCAACCAGCTCTTGAACCAACTTGTTGACCAATAACCCTTTGTTGTTATAGCGGTCTACCACCATTGCCCACGCGGCAATGGACGTGACGGAAAAGTGTTTTATAGGCATTGCGGCCTCCCCTACTAAATGTGTTTTGAGATACTAAATTTTTTGTACCTTTGGAATTTGTTGGCTTATGATCAATGACGAAAATAAATCGTAAAATTCTTGCCACTTCATATAGTTGCCATCAAATTTTGGCAATGTAATTTTCCTGACATTTCTGTGGAACTCGCCTTCCAATGTGATGAATCGTTCCATGTTGTAACCCTGCTGCTCTGGGCAGCCACATACTTCAGATATTTGGAAGAGAAGCTCTTCGATGTTTTGCCACAATTTTGAAGCAATATGTACTTCTTCATTCTCGAGGCCATCCTTCAAGAATCTCTCCAACGAAAACATCATTGCTGCTTGCCTGCGCATCAGTTTCCCAAGTTCACCTGACTTTGCTGCTACTTTCAATGTGCTTGTATCTTCAAGTGGTTGAGCTGTTCCCGTTGCTGATGGCCTCTTGGTTGAGGCTTGTTATATTTTTAGCATTGATGACTCAAAGAGGTTCCTGTATTGGTGAACAGGAATCCTGATCGCATTGCAGTAGTCGTTGATGAAATAATCGTGATCCAGCGGTGGATTTTCCAACATCCGTATTTGGTAGTCGTTCGCTTCAAATGTCGACTATTCTTCGTCTAGGGTTCTGATCCTTTCCTGAAAATAGCTGGTGCTTTGTTTCCTGGCAATTGGATCCTTTTTGAAATTACGGATAAGAATTTCAATTCTTCCGCCGACATCCTTCTGTTGCTTGATAAGTTCCTCAAAGGAAGCCATTGCTTGTATAAGTTCACGTCGGGGTCACCAATGTTAATTGGACTCGTTTGAATAACAACAAACGGCACTTTGACCAAATTGCCAAAATGTAAATTCGACTAGTTGTTCAATTTCAGCCCTTAAACTGAATTTAACTGTGTGCTTCTTTTCTTTGCGACAAACGGCACTTTGACCGAGTCGCCTTCTTTTAAATGAAAGAGGTGGTTTTTCTTAAGATCCAAACCAAGAAGTGATTTTATTATTTCAATTTTCCAGCTTATCTACTAAATTTCAGAATTAAAAGTGCCGTGTTAACAAAACAATAAATTCCATGAGAAGTTCTCACGCAACAAAGTGTCAAGTAACAAATAGTTTTGTAATTAAATGCGCCCGTGGGAGCTGTCAAAAAACACATATAAACACAAAAATGCAGACAAAGAAGAACGTGCTGATTTTTTAAAAAATGATAATTTAAAATAGGCAAACTATCAACACTACATATATATATAAATGTGTAAACTTAAACCAAAGAAAAAATACAACAAAAATATTACTATTATAAATGTACGAATGCATAACTATGCATTAACAATAGGATAGACTATCGGCTACACTATAGGATAGACTATGGGATAGACTATAGGATAGACTATAGGATAGACTATAGGATAGACTATAGGCCACACTATAGGATAGACTATAGGATAGACTATAGGATACTTTATAGGATAGAGTATAGGCTACACTATAGGATAGAATATAGGCTACACTTAAGGATAGACTATAGGCTACACTAGAGGATAGACTATAGGATAGATTATAGGCTACACTAGACGATAGACTATAGGATAGACTATAAGCTACACTATAGGATAGACTATAGGATAGACTATAGACTACACTAAAAGATAGACTATAGGATAGACTATAGGCTACACTATAGGATAGACTATAGGCTACACTATAGGATAGACTATAGGCTACACTATAGGATAGACTATAGGCTACACTATAGGATAGACTACAGGATAGACTATAGGCTACACTATAGGTAGACTATAGGCTACTCTATAGGTAGACTATAGGATAGACTATAGGATAGACTATAGGCTACACTATAGGATAGACTATAGGATAGACCATAGGATAGACTATAGTTTAAACTATAGGATAGACTATAGGATAGACTATAGGATAGATTATAGTCTACACTATAGGATAGACTATAGTCTACACTATAGGATAGACTATAGGATAGACTATAGTCTACACTATAGGATAGACTATAGGATAGACTATAGTCTACACTATAGGATAGACTATAGGATAGACTATAGTCTACACTATAGGATAGACTATAGGCTAGACTATAGGCTACACTATAGGATAGACTATAGGATAGACTATAGAATACTCATAGGATAACTATAGAATACTCTATAGGATAGAGTATAGGCAACACTATAGGATAGAATATAGGCTACAATTAAGGATAGACTATAGGCTACACTAGAGGATAGACTATAGGATAGACTATAGGATAGACTAAAGGATAGACTAAAGGCTACACTATAGGATAGACTATAGGATAGACTACAGGCTACACTATAGGATAGACTATAGGATAGACTATAGACTACACTAAAAGATAGACTATAGGATATACTATAGGCTACACTATAGGAAAGACTATATGACAGACTATAGGCTACACTAAAGGATATACTATAGGTAGACTATAGGCTACACTAAAGGATAGACTATAAGATAGACTATAGGCTACACTAGAGGATAGACTATAGGATATACTATAGGCTACACTATAGGAAAGACTATATGACAGACTATAGGCTACACTAAAGGATATACTATATGACAGTCTATAGGCTACACTAAAGGATATACTATAGGATAGACTATAGGCCACACTATAGGATAGACTATAGGATAGACTATAAGATAGACTATAGGCTACACTAGAGGATAGACTAGAGGATATACTATAGGCTACACTATAGGAAAGACTATATGACAGACTATAGGCTACACTAAAGGATATACTATAGGATAGACTATAGGCTACACTAAAGGATAGACTATAGGCTACACTAGACGATAGACTATAGGATAGACTATATACTACACTATAGGATAGACTATAGACTACACTAAAGGATAGACTATAGGATAGACTATAGGCTACACTATAGGATAGACTATAGGATAGACTATAGGCTACACTATATGATAGACTATAGGCTGCACTAAAGGATAGACTATAGGCTACACTAGAGGATAGACTATAGGATCGACTATAGGCTACACAATTGGTATGCTATAGGATAGAATATAGGATACACTATAGGATAGACTACAGGCTACACTATAGGATAGACTATAGGCTACACTATAGGATAGACTATATGATAGACTATAGGCTACACTAAAGGATAGACTATAGGATAGACTATAGGCTACACTTCAGGCTAGACTATAGGCCACACTATAGGATAGACTATAGGATAGACTATAGGCTACAATATAGGATAGACTATATGATGGACTATAGGCTACACTAAACGATAGACTATAGGATAGACTACAGGCTACACTATAGGATAGACTCTATGATAGATTTTAGGCTACACTAAAGGATATAATATAGGATAGACTATAGGCTACACTAAAGGATAGACTAGAGGATAGACTATAGGCTACACTAGACGATAGACTTTAGGCTACTCTATAGGATAGACTATAGACTACACTGTAGGTAGGCTATAGGATAGGCTATAGGCTACACTATAGGATAGACTATCGGATATACTATAGACTACACTATAGGTAGGCTATAGGATAGACTATAGGATAGACTATAGGCTACAATATAGGACAGACCATATGATGGACTATAGGCTACACTAAACGATAGACTATAGGATAGACTACAGGCTACACTATAGGATAGACTCTATGATAGACTTTAGGCTACACTAAAGGATATAATATAGGATAGGCTATAGCCTACACTACAGGATAGACTAGAGGATAGACTATAGGCTACACTAGAGGATAGACTATAGGCTACTCTATAGGATAGACTATAGACTACACTGTAGGTAGGCTATAGGATAGGCTATAGGCTACACTATAGGCTAGACTATAGGATATACTATAGACTACACTATAGGTAGGCTATAGGATAGACTATAGGCTACACTATAGGATAGACTATAGGATAGACTATAGACTACACTATAGGTAGGCTATAGGATAGACTATAGGCTACACTATAGGATAGACTATAGGCTACACCACAGGATAGACTATAGGATAGACTATAGGCTGCACTATAGGATAGACTATAGGCTACAGTATAGGATAGACTAAAGGCCACACTATAGGATAGACTATAGGATACTCTATAGGATACACCATTCGATAGCCTATAGGATAGACTGTAGGATAGACTATAGGATAGACTATAGGATAGACTATAGGCTACACTATAGGATAGACTATAGGATAGACTACAGGCTACACTATAGGATAGACTATAGGCTGCACTAAAGGATAGACTATAGGCTATACTAGAGGATAGACTATAGGATCGACTATAGGCTACACTATTGGTGTGCTATAGGATAGAATATAGGATACACTATAGGATAGACTATAGGCAACACTATAGGATAGACTATAGGCTACACTATAGGATAGACTATATGATAGACTATAGGCTACACTAAAGGATAGACTATAGGCCACACTATAGGATAGACTATAGGATAGACTATAGGCTACAATATAGGATAGACTCTATGATAGACTTTAGGCTACACTAAAGGATATAATATAGGATAGGCTATAGCGTACACTACAGGGTAGACTAGAGGATAGACTATAGGCTACACTAGAGGATAGACTATAGGCTACACTATAGGATAGACTATAGACTACACTGTAGGTAGACTATAGGATAGGCTATTGGCTACACTATAGGATAGACTATAGGATAGACTATAGACTACACTATAGGTAGGCTATAGGATAGACTATAGGCTACACTATAGGTAGGCTATAGGATAGACTATAGGCTACACTATAGGCTACACTATAGGATAGACTATAGACTACACTATAGGTAGGCTATAGGATAGACTATAGGCTACAATATAGGATAGACTATAGGCTACACCACAGGATAGACTATAGGATAGACTAGAGGCTGCACTATAGGATAGACTATAGGCTACAGTATAGGATAGACTATAGGCCACACTATAGGATAGACTATAGGATACTCTATAGGATACACCATACGATAGCCTATAGGATAGACTATAGGATAGACTATAGAATGGACTATAGGATAGACTATAGGATAGACTATTAGATAGACTATAGGATAGACTATAGGCTACACTATAAGATAGACTACAGGTTAGACTATAGGATAGATTATAGGCTACACTATAGGATAGACTATAGGATAAACTATAGATAGACTATAGTCTACACTATAGGATAGACTATAGGCTACACTATAGGATAGACTATAGGATACTTTATAGGATAGAGTATAGGCTACACTATAGGATAGAATATAGGCTACACTTAAGGATAGACTATAGGCTACACTAGAGAATAGATTATAGGATAGACTATAGGCTACACTATAGGATAGACTATAGGATAGACTATAGGCTACACTATAGGATAGACTAAAGGCTACACTATAGGACAGACTATATGATAGACTATAGGCTACACTATAGGATAGACTATAGGCTACACTGTAGGATAGACTATAGGCCACACTATAGGATAAACTATAGGATAGACTATAGGCTACACTATAGGATAGACTATATGATAGACTATAGGCTACACTAAAGGATAGACTATAGGCTAAACTAGAGGATAGACTATAGGATCGACTACAGGCTACACTATAGGTATGCTATAGGATAGAATATGGGATACACTATAGGATAGACTATAGGCTACACTATAGGATAGACTATATGATAGACTATAGGCTACACTAAAGGATATACTATAGGATAGACTATAGGCTACACTAAAGAATAGACCAGAGGATAGACTATAGGCTACACTAGACGATAGATTATAGGATATACTATAGGCTACATTATAGGATAGACTACAGACTACACTAAAGGATAGACTATAGGATAGACTATAGGCTACACTATAGGACAGACTATAGGCTACACTGTAGGATAGACTATAGGCCACACTATAGGATAAACTATAGGATAGACTATAGGCTACACTATAGGATAGACTATATGATAGACTATAGGCTACACTAAAGGATAGACTATAGGCTAAACTAGAGGATAGACTATAGGATCGACTATAGGCTACACTATAGGTATGCTATAGGATAGAATATAGGATACACTATAGGATAGACTATAGGCTACACTATAGGATAGACTATAGGCTACACTATAGGATAGACTATATGATAGACTATAGGCTACACTAAAGGATAGACTATAGGATAGACTATAGGCTACACTGCAGGATAGACTATAGGCCACACTATAGGATAGACTATAGGCTACAATATAGGATAGACTATATAATAGAATATAGGCTACAATAAAGGATAGACTATAGGATAGACTATAGGCTACACTATGGGATAGACTATATGATAGACTATAGGCTACACTAAAAGATATAATATAGGATAGACTATAGCCTACACTACAGGATAGACTAGAGGATAGACTATAGGCTACACTAGAGGATAGACTATAGGAGAGACTATAGGCTACACTATAGGATAGACTATAGGATAGACTATAGACTACACTATAGGTAGGCTATAGGATAGACTATAGGCTACACTATAGGCTACACTATAGGATAAACTATAGGATAGACTATAGACTACACTATAGGTAGGCTATATGATAGACTATAGGCTACACTATAAGATAGACTATAGGATAGACTATAGTCTACACTATAAGATAGACTATAGACTACACTATAGGTAGGGTATAGGATAGACTATAGGCTACACTATAGGATAGACTATAGGATAGACTATAGTCTACATTATAGGATAGACTATAGTCTACATTATAGGATAGACTATAGGATAGACTATAGTCTACACTATAGGATAGACTGTAGGATAGACTATAGGATAGACTGTAGGATAGGCTATAGTCTACACTATAGGATAGACTATAGGCTAGACTATAGGCTAGACTATAGGCTACACTATAGGATAGACTATAGGATAGACTATAGGATAGACTATAGGATACTCTATAGGATAGGGTATAGGCTACACTATAGGATAGAATATATGCTACACTTAAGGATAGACTATAGGCTACACTAGAGGATAGACTATAGGATAGACTATAGGGTAGACTATAGGCTACACTATAGGATAGACTGTAGGATAGACTATAGGATAGACTGTAGGATAGACTATAGGCTAGACTATAGGCTACACTATAGGATAGACTGTAGGATACTCTATAGGATAGAGTATAGGCTACACTATAGGATAGAATATATGCTACACTTAAGGATAGACTATAGGCTACACTAGAGGATAGACTATAGGATAGACTATAGGGCAGACTATAGGCTACACTATAGGATAGACTACAGGATAGACTATGGGCTACACTATAGGATATACTATAGGCTACACTATAGGATAGACTATATGATAGACTATAGGCTACACTGTAGGATAGACTATAGGCCACACTATAGGATATACTATAGGATAGACTATAGGCTACACTGTAGGATAGGCTATAGGCTACACTATAGGATAGACTATAGGCTTCACTATAGGATAGACTATAGGCTACACTATAGGATAGACTATAGGATAGACTATAGGCTACACTATAGGATAGCCTATATGGTAGACTATAGGCTACACTAAATGATATACTATAGGCTACACTAGAGGATAGACTATAGGATATACTATAGGCTACACTATAGGATAGACTATATGATAGACTATAGGCTACACTAAAGGATATACTATAGGATAGACTATAGGCTACACTAAAGGATAGACTAGAGGATAGACTATAGGCTACACTAGACGATAGACTATAGGATAGACTATAGGCTACACTATAGGATAGACTATAGGATAGACTACACTAAAGGAAAGACTCTAGGATAGACTATAGACTACACTATAGGATAGACTATGGGCTACACTGTAGGATAGACTATAGGCCACACTATAGGATAGACTATAGGCTACACTATAGGATAGACTATAGGCTACACTATAGGATAGTCTATAGGCCACACTATAGGATAGACTATATGATAGACTATAGGCTACACTATAGGATAGACATTATGATAGACTATAGGCTACACTAAAGGATAGACTATAGGCTACACTGGAGGATAGACTATAGGATAGACTATAGGCTACACTATAGGATAGACTATATGAAGACTATAGGCTACACTAAAGGATATACTATAGGATAGACTATAGGCTACACTAAAGAATAGACTAGAGGATAGACTATAGGCTACACTAGACGATAGATTATAGGATACACTATAGGCTACATTATAGGATAGACCATAGACTACACTAAAGGATAGACTATAGGCTACACTATAGGATAGACTATAGGCTACACTGTAGGATAGACTATAGGCCACACTATAGGATAGACTATAGGATAGACTATAGGCTACACTATAGGATAGACTATATGATAGACTATAGGCTACACTAAATGATATAATATAGGATAGACTATAGCCTACACTACAGGATAGACTAGAGGATAGACTATAGGCTACACTAGAGGATAGACTATAGGATAGACTATAGGCTACACTATAGGATAGACTATAGGATAGACTATAGGCTACACTATAGGATAGACTATAGGATAGACTATAGGCTACATTAGAGGATAGACTATATGGTAGACTATAGGCTACACTAAATGATAGACTATAGGCTACACTAGAGGATAGACTATAGGATATACTATAGGCTACACTATATGATAGACTATAGGCTACACTATAAGTAGGGTATAGGATAGACTATAGGCTACACTATAGGATAGACTATAGGATAGACTATAGTCTACATTATAGGATAGACTATAGGATAGACTATAGTCTACACTATAGGATAGACTGTAGGATAGACTATAGGATAGACTGTAGGATAGGCTATAGTCTACACTATAGGATAGACTATAGGCTAGACTATAGGCTAGACTATAGGCTACACTATAGGATAGACTATAGGATAGACTATAGGATACTCTATAGGATAGAGTATAGGCTACACTATAGGATAGAATATATGCTACACTTAAGGATAGACTATAGGCTACACTAGAGGATAGACTATAGGATAGACTATAGGGTAGACTATAGGCTACACTATAGGATAGACTGTAGGATAGACTATAGGATAGACTGTAGGATAGACTATAGGCTAGACTATAGGCTAGACTATAGGCTACACTATAGGATAGACTATAGGATAGACTATAGGATAGACTATAGGATACTCTATAGGATAGAGTATAGGCTACACTATAGGATAGAATATATGCTACACTTAAGGATAGACTATAGGCTACACTAGAGGATAGACTATAGGATAGACTATAGGGCAGACTATAGGCTACACTATAGGATAGACTACAGGATAGACTATGGGCTACACTATAGGATATACTATAGGCTACACTATAGGATAGACTATATGATAGACTATAGGCTACACTGTAGGATAGACTATAGGCCACACTATAGGATATACTATAGGATAGACTATAGGCTACACTGTAGGATAGGCTATAGGCTACACTATAGGATAGACTATAGGCTTCACTATAGGATAGACTATAGGCTACACTATAGGATAGACTATAGGATAGACTATACTATAGGATAGCCTATATGGTAGACTATAGGCTACACTAAATGATAGACTATAGGCTACACTAGAGGATAGACTATAGGATATACTATAGGCTACACTATAGGATAGACTATATGATAGACTATAGGCTACACTAAAGGATATACTATAGGATAGACTATAGGCTACACTAAAGGATAGACTAGAGGATAGACTATAGGCTACACTAGACGATAGACTATAGGATAGACTATAGGCTACACTATAGGATAGACTATAGGCTACACTATAGGATAGTCTATAGGCCACACTATAGGATAGACTATATGATAGACTATAGGCTACACTATAGGATAGACATTATGATAGTCTATAGGCTGCACTAAAGGATAGACTATAGGCTACACTGGAGGATAGACTATAGGATAGACTATAGGCTACACTATAGGATAGACTATATGATAGACTATAGGCTACACTAAAGGATATACTATAGGATAGACTATAGGCTACACTAAAGAATAGACTAGAGGGTAGACTATAGGCTACACTAGACGATAGATTATAGGATACACTATAGGCTACATTATAGGATAGACCATAGACTACACTAAAGGATAGACTATAGGATAGACTATAGGCTACACTATAGGATAGACTATAGGCTACACTGTAGGATAGACTATAGGCCACACTATAGGATAGACTATAGGATAGACTATAGGCTACACTATAGGATAGACTATATGATAGACTACAGGCTACACTAAATGATATAATATAGGATAGACTATAGCCTACACTACAGGATAGACTAGAGGATAGACTATAGGCTACACTAGAGGATAGACTATAGGATAGACTATAGGCTACACTATAGGATAGACTATAGGATAGACTATAGGCTACACTATAGGATAGACTATAGGCTACATTAGAGGATAGACTATATGGTAGACTATAGGCTACACTAAATGATAGACTATAGGCTACACTAGAGGATAGACTATAGGATATACTATAGGCTACACTATATGATAGACTATAGGCTACACTAAAGGATATACTATAGGATAGACTATAGGCTACACTAAAGGATAGACTAGAGGATAGACTATAGGCTACACTAGACGATAGACTATAGGATAGACTATAGGCTACACTATAGGATAGACTATAGGATAGACTACACTAAAGGAAAGACTCTAGGATAGACTATAGATTACACTATAGGATAGACTATGGGCTACACTGTAGGATAGACTATAGGCCACACTATAGGATAGACTATAGGATAGACTATAGGCTACACTATAGGATAGACTATAGGCTACACTATAGGATAGTCTATAGGCCACACTATAGGATAGACTATATGATAGACTATAGGCTACACTATAGGATAGACATTATGATAGACTATAGGCTACACTAACGGATAGACTATAGGCTACACTGGAGGATAGACTATAGGATAGACTATAGGCTACACTATAG
Organism: Trichopoda pennipes; assembly: GCA_030448955.1. Taxonomy (NCBI): domain Eukaryota; kingdom Metazoa; phylum Arthropoda; class Insecta; order Diptera; family Tachinidae; genus Trichopoda; species Trichopoda pennipes. The sequence continues at coordinate 2,585,218 of JASKUP010000004.1, read as the reverse complement.
GATAGACTATATGATAGACTATAGGCTACACTAAAGGATATACTATAGGATAGACTAAAGGCTACACTAAAAAATAGACTAGAGTATAGACTATTGGCTACACTAGACGATAGAATATAGGATACACTATAGGCTACATTATAGGATAGACCATAGACTACACTAAAGGATAGACTATAGAATAGACTATAGGCTACACTATAGGATAGACTATAGGCTACACTGTAGGATAGACTATAGGCCACACTATAGGATAGACTATAGGATAGACTATAGGATAGACTTTAGGCTACACTATAGGATAGACTATATGATAGACTATAGGCTACACTAAAGGATAGACTTTAGGCTAAACTAGAGGATAGACTATAGGATCGACTATAGGCTAAACTATGGGTATGCTATAGGATAGAATATAGGATACACTATAGGATAGACTATAGGCTACACTATAGGATAGACTATAGGCTACACTATAGGATAGACTATATGATAGACTATAGGCTACACTAAAGGATATACTATAGGATAGACTATAGGCTACACTGCAGGACAGACTATAGGCCACATTATAGGATAGACTATAGGATAGACTATAGGCTACAATATAGGATAGACTATATGATAGACTATAGGCTACAATAGAGGATAGACTATAGGATAGACTATAGGCTACACTATAGGATAGACTATATGATAGACTATAGGCTACAATAAAAGATATAATATAGGATAGACTATAGCCTACACTACAGGATAGACTAGAGGATAGACTATAGGCTACACTAGAGGATAGAGTATAGGCTACACTATAGGATAGACAATAGACTACACTATAGGTAGGCTATAGGATAGACTATAGGCTACACTATAGGTAGGCTATAGGATAGACTATAGGCTACACTATAGGCTACACTATAGGATAGACTATACACTACACTATACGTAGGCTATAGGATAGACTATAGGCTACACTATAGGATAGACTATAGTCTACACTATAGGATAGACTATAGGCTAGACTATAGGCTACACTATAGGATAGACTATAGACTACACTATAGGTAGGCTATAGGATAGACTATAGACTACACTATAGGTAGGCTATAGTATAGATTATAAGCTACACTATAGGATAGACTATAGGATAGACTATAGTCTACACTAGAGGATAGACTATAGGATAGACTATAGTCTACACTATAGGATAGACTGTAGGATAGACTCTAGGCTACACTATAGGATAGACTATAGGATAGACTATAGGATACTCTATAGGGTAGAGTATAGGCTACACTATAGGATAGACTATAGGATAGACTACAGGAGAGACTATAGGATACTCTATAGGATAGAGTATAGGCTACACTATAGGATAGAATATAGGCTACATTTAAGGATAGACTATAGGCTACACTAGAGGATAGACTATAGGATAGACTATAGGCTACACTAGAAGATAGACTTTAGAATAGACTATAGGCTACACTATAGGATAGACTATAGGATAGACTATAGACCACACTAAAGGATAGACTATAGGATAGACTTTTGGCTACACTATAGGTAGACTATAGGATAGACTATAGGATAGACTATAGGATAGACTATAGGCTACACTATAGGCTACACTATAGGATAGACTATAGGATAGAATATAGTCTACACTATAGGATAGACTGTAAGATAGACTATAGTCTACATTATAGGATAGACTACAGGCTAGACTATAGGCTACACTATAGGATAGACTATAGGATAGACTATAGGATAGACTATAGGATACTCTATAGGATAGACAATAGGCAACACTATAGGATAGAATATATGCTACACTTAAGGATAGACTATAGGCTACACTAGAGGATAGACTATAATAGACTATAGGATAGACTATAGGCTACACTATAGGATAGACTATAGACTACACTATAGGTAGGCTATAGGATAGCCTATAGGCCACACTATAGGTAGGCTATAGGATAGACTATAGGCTACACTATAGGATAGACTATAGGCTACACCACAGGATAGACTATAGGATAGACTATAGGCTGCACTATACGTAGGCTATAGGATAGACTATAGGCTATACTATAGGATAGACTATAGGCTACACCACAGGATAGACTATAGGCTGCACTATAGGATAGACTATAGGTTACAGTATAGGATAGACTATAGGATAGACTATAGGCCACACTATAGGATAGACTATAGGATACTTAATAGGCTACACCATACGATAGCCTATAGGATAGACTATAGGATAGACTATAGGCTGCACTATAGGATAGACTTTAGTCTACACTATAGTATAGACTATAGGATAGACTATAGGCTACACTATAAGATAGACTACAGAATAGACAATAGGATAGATTATAGGCTACACTATAGGATAGACTATAGGATAAACTATAGATAGACTATAGTCTACACTATAGGATAGACTATAGGCTACACTATAGGATAGACTATAGGATAGACTATAGGATACTCTATAGGATAGAGTATAGGCTACACTATAGGATAGAATATAGGCTACACTTAAGGATATACTATAGGCTACACTAGAGGATAGATTATAGGATAGACTATAAGATAGACTATAGGCTACACTATAGGATAGACTATAGGATAGACTATAGGCTACACTATAGGATAGACTATAGGCTACACTATAGGATAGAGTATAGGCTACACTATAGGATAGACTATAGGATACTCTATAGGATAGACTATAGGATAGACTATAGGATACTCTATAGGATAGAGTATAGGATAGACTATAGGATACTCTATAGGATAGAGTATAGGCTACACTATAGGATAGAATATAGGCTACACTTAAGGATAGACTATAGGCTACACTAGAGGATAGATTATAGGATAGACTATAGGCTACACTATAGGATAGACTATAGGATAGACTATAGGCTACACTATAGGATAGACTATAGGCTACACTATAGGATAGAGTATAGGATAGACTATAGGATAGACTATAGGATACTCTATAGGATAGACAATAGGCAACACTATAGGATAGAATATATGCTACACTTAAGGATAGACTATAGGCTACACTAGAGGATAGACTATAATAGACTATAGGATAGACTATAGGCTACACTATAGGATAGACTATAGGCTACACTATAGGATAGAGTATAGGATAGACTATAGGATAGACTATAGGATACTCTATAGGATAGACAATAGGCAACACTATAGGATAGAATATATGCTACACTGCAGGATAGACTATAGGCCACACTATAGAATAGACTATAGGATAGACTATAGGTTACAATATAGGATAGACCATATAATAGACTATAGGCTACACTAAAGGATAGACTATAGGATAGACTATAGGATACACAATGGGATAGACTATATGATAGACTATAGGCTACACTAAAAGATATAATATAGGATAGACTATACTACAGGATAGACTAGAGGATAGACTATAGGCTACACTAGAGGATAGACTATAGGATAGACTATAGGCTACACTATAGGATAGACTATAGACTACACTATAGGTAGGCTATAGGATAGACTATAGGCTACACTATAGGCTACACTATAGGATAGACTATAGGATAGACTATAGACTACACAATAGGTAGGCTATATGATAGACTATAGGCTACACTATAAGACAGACTATAGGATAGACTATAGTCTACACTATAAGATAGACTATAGACTACACTATAGGTTGGGTATAGGATAGACTATAGGCTACACTATAGGATAGACTATAGTCTACACTATAGGATAGACTGTAAGATAGACTATAGTCTACACTATAGGATAGACTACAGGCTAGACTATAGGCTACACTATAGGATAGACTATAGGATAGACTATAGGATAGACTATGGGATACTCTATAGGATAGACAATAGGCAACACTATAGGATAGAATATATGCTACACTTAAGGATAGACTATAGGCTACACTAGAGGATAGACTATAATAGACTATAGGATAGACTATAGGCTACACTATAGGATAGACTATAGGCTACACTATAGGATAGACTATAGACTACACTATAGGTAGGCTATAGGATAGCCTATAGGCCACACTATAGGTAGGCTATAGGGTAGACTATAGGCTACACTATAGGATAGACTATAGGATAGACTATAGGCTACACCACAGGATAGACTATAGGATAGACTATAGGCTGCACTATACGTAGGCTATAGGATAGACTATAGGCTATACTATAGGATAGACTATAGGATAGACTATAGGCTACACCACAGGATAGACTATAGGCTGCACTATAGGATAGACTATAGGTTACAGTATAGGATAGACTATAGGATAGACTATAGGCCACACTATAGGATAGACTATAGGATACTCTATAGGCTACACCATACGATAGCCTATAGGATAGACTATAGGCTGCACTATAGGATAGACTATAGGCTACACTATAGTATAGACTATAGGATAGACTATAGGCTACCCTATAAGATAGACTACAGACTAGACTATAGGATAGATTATAGGCCACACTATAGGATAGACTATAGGATAAACTATAGATAGACTATAGTCTACACTATAGGATAGGGTATAGGCTAGACTATAGGCTACACTATAGGATAGACTATAGGATACTCTATAGGATAGAGTATAGGATAGACTATAGGATACTCTATAGGATAGAGTATAGGCTACACTATAGGATAGAATATAGGCTACACTTAAGGATAGACTATAGGCTACACTAGAGGATAGATTATAGGATAGACTATAAGATAGACTATAGGCTACACTATAGGATAGACTATAGGATAGACTATAGGCTACACTATAGGATAGACTATAGGCTACACTATAGGATAGAGTATAGGCTACACTATAGGATAGACTATAGGATACTCTATAGGATAGAGTATAGGCTACACTATAGGATAGAATATAGGCTACACTGCAGGATAGACTATAGGCCACACAATAGAATAGACTATAGGATAGACTATAGTTTACAATATAGGATAGACTATATAATAGACTATAGGCTACACTAAAGGATAGACTATAGGATAGACTATAGGATACACTATGGGATAGACTATATGATAGACTATAGGCTACACTAAAAGATATAATATAGGATAGACTATAGCCTACACTACAGGATAGACTAGAGGATAGACTATAGGCTACACTAGAGGATAGACTATAGGATAGACTATAGGCTACACTATAGGATAGACTATAGACTACACTATAGGTAGGCTATAGGATAGACTATAGGCTACACTATAGGATAGACTATAGGATAGACTATAGACTACACTATAGGTAGGCTATATGATAGACTATAGGCTACACTATAAGACAGACTATAGGATAGACTATAGTCTACACTATAAGATAGACTATAGACTACACTATAGGTTGGGTATAGGATAGATTATAGGCTACACTATAGGATAGACTATAGGATAGACTATAGTCTACATTATAGGATAGACTATAGTCTACACTATAGGATAGACTGTAGGATAGACTATAGGATAGACTGTAGGATAGACTGTAGGATAGACTATAGGATAGACTGTAGGATAGACTATAGTCTACACTATAGGATAGACTATAGGCTAGACTATAGGCTAGACTATAGGCTACACTATAGGATAGACTATAGGATAGACTATAGGATACCCCATAGAATAGAGTATAGGCTACACTATAGGATAGAATATATGCTACACTTAAGGATAGACTATAGGCTACACTAGAGGATAGACTGTAGGATAGACTATAGGATAGACTATAGGATAGACTATAGGCTACACTATAGGATAGACTATAGGATAGACTATGGGCTACACTATAGGATAGACTATAGGCTACACTATAGGATAGACTATATGATAGACTATAGGCTACACTGTAGGATAGACTATAGGCCACACTATAGGATAGACTATAGGCTACACTATAGGATAGCCTATATGGTAGACTATAGGCTACACTAAATGATAGACTATAGGCTACACTAGAGGATAGACTATAGGATATACTATAGGCTACACTATAGGATAGACTATATGATAGACTATGTAGCCTAAAGGATATACTATAGGATAGACTATAGGCTACACTAAAGGATAGACTAGAGGATAGACTAGACGATAGACTATAGGCTACACTATAGGATAGACTATAGAATAGACTACACTAAAGGAAAGACTATAGGATGGACTATAGACTACACTATAGGATAGACTATGGGCTACACTGTAGGATAGACTATAGGCCACACTATAGGATAGATTATAGGCTACACTATAGGATAGACTATAGCATAGACTATAGGCTACAATAAAGGTTAGACTATAGGATAGACAATAGGCTACACTATAGGATAGACTATAGGATAGACTATAGGATAGACTATAGACTACACTATAGGTAGGCTATAGGATAGACTATAGGCTACACTATAGGATAGACTATAGGCTACACTGTAGCATAGACTATAGGCTACACTATAGGATATACTATAGGCTTCACTATAGGATAGACTATAGGCTACACTATAGGATAGACTATAGGCTACACTATAGGATAGCTTATATGGTAGACTAAAGGCTACACTAAATGATAGACTATAGGCTACACTAGAGGATAGACTATAGGATATACTATAGGCTACACTATAGGATAGACTATATGATAGACTATAGGCTACACTATAGGATAGCCTATATGGTAGACTATAGGCTACACTAAATGATAGACTATAGGCTACACTAGAGGATAGACTATAGGATATACTATAGGCTACACTATAGGATAGACTATATGATAGACTATGTAGCCTAAAGGCTATACTATAGGATAGACTATAGGCTACACTAGACGATATACTATAGGATAGACTATAGGCTACACTAGACGATAGACTATAGGCTACACTTTAGGATAGACTATAGGATAGACTACACTAAAGGAAAGACTATAGAATAGACTATAGACTACACTATAGGATAGACTATGGGCTACACTGTAGGATAGACTATAGGCCACACTATAGGATAAACTATAGGATAGACTATAGGCTACACTATAGGATAGACTATAGCATAGACTATAGGCTACAATATAGGTTAGACTATAGGATAGACAATAGGCTACACTATAGGATAGACTATAGGATAGACTATAGACTACACTATAGGTAGGCTATAGGATAGACTATAGGCTACACTATAGGCTACACTATAGGATAGACTATAGGCTACACTGTAGCATAGACTATAGGCTACACTATAGGATATACTATAGGCTTCACTATAGGATAGACTATAGGCTACACTATAGGATAGACTATAGGCTACACTATAGGATAGCTTATATGGTAGACTATAGGCTACACTAAATGATAGACTATAGGCTACACTAGAGGATAGACTATAGGATATACTATAGGCTACACTATAGGATAGACTATATGATAGACTATAGGCTACACTAAAGGATATACTATAGGATAGACTATAGGCTACACTATAGGCTACACTAAAGGATAGACTATAGGCTACACTAGACGATAGACTATAGGATAGACTATAGGCTATACTATAGGATAGACTATAGGATAGACTACACTAAAGGAAAGACTATAGGATAGACTATAGACTACACTATAGGATAGACTATAGGCTACACTGTAGGGTAGACTATAGGCCACACTATAGGATAGACTATAGGATAGACTATAGGCTACACTATAGGATAGACTATAGGCTACACTATAGGATAGTCTATAGGCCACACTATAGGATAGACTATATGATAGACTATAGGCTACACTATAGGATAGACATTATGATAGACTATAGGCTACACTAAAGGATAGACTATAGGCTACACTGGAGGATAGACTATAGGATAGACTATAGGCTACACTATAGGATAGACTATGTGATAGACTACAAGCTACACTAAACGATATACTATAGGATAGACTATAGGCTACACTATGGGATAGACTATATGTTAGACTATAGGCTACACTAGACGATAGATTATAGGATAGACTATAGGCTACATTATAGGATAGACTATAGACTACACTAAAGGATAGACTATAGGATAGACTATAGGCTACACTATAGGATAGACTATAGGCTACACTGTAGGATAGACTATAGGCCACACTATAGGATAGACTATAGGCTACACTATAGGATAGACTATAGGCTACACTAAAGGATAGACTATAGGCTAAACTAGAGGATAGACTATAGGATCGACTATAGGCTGCACTATAGGTATGCTATAGGATAGAATATAGGATACACTATAGGATAGACTATAGGCTACACTGCAGGACAGACTATAGGCCACATTATAGGATAGACTATAGGATAGACAATAGGCTACAATATAGGATAGACTATATGATAGACTATAGGCTACACTAGAGGATAGACTATAGGATAGACTATAGCCTACACTACAGGATAGACTAGAGGATAGACTATAGGCTACACTAGAGGATAGACTATAGGATAGACTATAGGCTACACTATAGGATAGACTATAGGATAGACTATAGACTACACTATAGGTAGGCTATAGGATAGACTATAGGCTACACTATAGGATAGACTATAGGATAGACTATAGTCTACACTATAGGATAGACTATAGGATAGACTATAGTCTACACTATAGGATAGACTATAGGCTACACTATAGGATAGACTATAGGATAGACTATAGGATAGACTATAGACTACACTATAGGTAGGCTATAGTATAGACTATAGGATAGACTATAGGATAGACTATAGTCTACACTATAGGATAGACTGTAGGATAGACTATAGTCTACACTATAGGATAGACTATAGGCTACACTATAGGATAGACTATAGGATAGACTATAGGATACTCTATAGGATAGACTATAGGATAGACTATGGGATACTCTATAGGATAGAGTATAGGCTACACTATAGGATAGAATATATGCTACACTTAAGGATAGACTATAGGCTACACTCTAGGATAGAATATAGGATAGGCTATAGGCTACACTATAGGATAGACTATAGGCTACACTATAGGTAGGTTATAGGATAGACTATAGGCTACACTATAGGATAGACTATGGGCTACACTACAGGATAGACTATAGATTAAACTATAGAATAGACTATGTGATAGACTATAGGCTACACTAAACGATATACTATAGAATAGAATATAGGCTACACTATGGGATAGACTATAGACTACACTATAGGTAGGCTATAGAATAGACTATAGGCTGCACTATAGGCTACACTATAGGATAGACTATAGGATAGACTATAGACTACACTATAGGTAGGCTATAGGATAGACTATAGGCTACACCAGAGGATAGACTATAGACTACACTATAGGTAGGCTATGGAATAGACTGTAGGCTGCACTATAGGCTACACTATAGGATAGACTATAGACTACACTATAGGTAGGCTATAGGATAGACTAAAGGCTACACCAGAGGATAGACTATAGGATAGACCATAGGCTACACTACAGGATAGACTATAGGATAGACTATAGGCTACACTTTAGGATAGACTATAAGATAGATTATAGGATAGACTATAGGCGACACTATAGGATAGACTCTAGGCTACACTATAGGGTAGACTATAGAATAGACTATAGGCTACACTATAGGATAGACTATAGGATAGACTATAGGCTACACTATAGGCTACACTATAGGATAGACTATAGGCTACACTACAGGATAGACTATAGGATAGACTATAGGTTAAACTATAGAATAGACTATAGGATATACTATAGGCTACACTATAGGATAGACTATAGAATAGAATATAGGCTACACTATAGGATAGACTATAGACTACACTATAGGTAGGCTATAGAATGGACTATAGGCTGCACTATAGGCTACACTATAGGATAGACTATAGACTACACTATAGGTAGGCTATAGGATAGACTATAGGCTGCACCAGAGGATAGGCTATAGACTACACTATAGGTAGGCTATAGAATAGACTATAGGCTGCACTATATGCTACACTATAGGATAGACTATAGACTACACTATAGGTAGGCTATAGGATAGACTAAAGGCTACACCAGAGGATAGACTATAGGATAGACCATAGGCTACACTACAGGATAGACCATAGGATAGACTATAGGCTACACTATAGGATAGACTATAAGATAGATTATAGGCTACACTGTAGGATAGATTATAGGCCACACTATAGGATAGACTATAGGATAGACTATGAGATAGACTATAGGCTACACTGTATGATAGACTATAGGCGACACTATAGGATAGAATATAGGCTACACTATATGGTAGACCATAGAATATACTATAGGCTACACTATAGGATAGACTATAGGCTACACTATAGGCTACACTATAGGATAGACTATAGGTATGCTATAGGATAGAATATAGGATACACTATAGGATAGACTATAGGCTACACTATAGGATAAACTATACGCTACACTATAGGATAGACTATATGATAGACTATAGGCTACACTAAAGGATAGACTATAGGATAGACTATAGGCTACACTATAGGATAGACTATAGGATAGACTATAGGATACTCTATTGGATAGAGTATAGGCTACACTATAGGATAGAATATATGCTACACTTAAGGATATACTATAGGCTACACTAGAGGTAGACTATAGGATAGACTATAGGATAGACTATAGGTTACACTATAGGACAGACTATAGGATAGACTATAGGCTACACTATAGGATAGACTATAGGTTACACTATAGGATAGACTATATGATAGACTATAGGCTACACTGTAGGATAGACTATAGGCCACACTATAGGATAGACTATAGGATACACTATAGGCTACACTATAGGATAGCCTATATGATAGACTATAGGCTACACTAAATGATAGACTATAGGCTACACTAGAGGATAGACTATAGGATATACTATAGGCTACACTATAGGATAGACTATATGATAGACTACAGGCTACACTAAATGATAGACTAGAGGATAGACTATAGGCTACACTAGACGATAGACTATAGGCTACACTATAGGATAGACTATAGACTACACTAAAGGATAGACTATAGGATAGACTATAGACTACACTATAGAATAGACTATGGGCTACACTGTAGGATAGACTATAGGATAGACTATAGGCTACACTATTGGATAGACTATATGATAGACTATAGGCTACACTAGAGGATAGACTATAGGATCGACTATAGGCTCCACTATAGGTATGCTATAGGATAGAATATAGAATACTGTATAGGATAGACTATAGGCTACACTATAGGATAGACTATAGGATAGACTACACTAAAGGAAAGACTATAGGATAGACTATAGACTACACTATAGGATAGACCATGGGCTACACTGTAGGATAGACTATAGGCCACACTATAGGATAGACTATAGGATAGACTATAGGCTACACTATAGGATAGACTATAGCATAGACTATAGGCTACAATATAGGTTAGACTATAGGATAGACAATAGGCTACACTATAGGATAGACTATAGGATAGACTACACTATAGGTAGGCTATAGGATAGACTATAGGCTACACTATAGGCTACACTATAGGATAGACTATAGAATAGACTATAGGTAAAACTATAGGATAGACTATAGGATAGACTATAGGATAGACTATAGGCTACACTATATGATAGACTATAGGATAGACTATAGGCTACACTATAGGTAAGACTAGAGGATAGACTATAGGCTACACTATAGGATAGACTATAGGCTACACTATAGGATAGACTATAGGATAGACTGTAGGCTACTCTATAGGATAGACTACAGGATAGACTGTAGGCTACTCTATAGGATAGACTACAGGCTAGACTATAGCATAGACTATAGGATAGACTGTAGGCTACATTATAGGATACCCCACAGGCTACACTACAGGATAGATTACAGGCTACACTAAAGGATAGACTATAGACTGCACTATAAGATAGACTATAGGATAGACTATAGGATAGACTATAGGCTATACTATAGGATAGACTATAGGATAGATTATAGGATAGACTATAGGCTAGATTACAGGCTACACTATAGGATAGATTATAGGCTACACTATAGGATATACTATAGGATAGACTATAGACTACACTCTAGGATAGACTGTAGGCTACACTATAGGATAGCCAACAGGCTATACTATAGGATAGACGATAGGCTACACTATAGGATAGACTACAGGCTACACTATAGGATAGACTACAGGCTACTCTATAGGATAGACTATAGGCTACACTATAGGACAGACTATAGGATAGACTATAGGCTACACTATAGGGTAGACTATAGGATAGATTATAGGCTACACTATAGGATAGATTATATGCTTAACTATAGGATAGACTATATGATAGACTATAGGATAGACTATAGGATAGACTATAGGCTACACTATAGGATAGACTATAGGCTACACTATAGGATAGACTATTGGATAGACTGTAGGCTACTCTATAGGATAGACTATAGGCTACACTATAGCATAGACTATAGGATAGACTGTAGGCTACATTATAGGATACCCCACAGGCTACACTATAGGATAGATTATAGGCTACACTATAGGATAGACTATAGGATAGACTGTAGGCTACTCTATAGAATAGACTACAGCCTAGACTATAGCATAGACTATAGGATAGACTGTAGGCTACATTATAGGATACCCCACAGGCTACACTATAGGATAGATTATAGGCTACACTATAGGATAGACTATAGACTGCACTATAAGATAGACTATAGGATAGACTATAGGATAGACTATAGGCTATACTATAGGATAGACTATAGGATAGACTATTGGCTACACTATAGGATAGACTATACGCTACGCTATAGGATAGACTATAGGGTACACTATAGGATAGACTATACGCTACAATATAGAATAGACTATAAGCTATACAATAGGCTACACCATAGGATAGACTATAGGCTACACTATAGGATAGACTACAGGCTACACTATTGGATATACTATAGGATAGACCATAGGCTACACTATAGGATAGACTATAGGGTAGACTATATGATAGATTATAGGATACACTATAGGATAGACTATATGCTAAACTATAGGATAGACTATATGATAGACTATAGGATAGACTATAGAATAGACTATAGGCTACACTATAGGATAGACTATAGGCTACACTATAGGATAGACTACATGATAGACTATAGGCTACACTATAGGATAGACTACAGGATAGACTATACGCAACTCTATAGGATAGACTATAGAATAGACTATAGGCTACACTATAGGTTAGACTATAGAATAGACTATAGGCTATACTATAAGATAGACTATATGATAGACTATAGGATAGACTATAGAATAGACTATAGGTAAGACTATAGGCTACACTATAGGTAGGCTATAGGATAGACTATAGGCTACACTATAGGATAGACTATAGAATAGAGAATAGGCTACACTATAGGATAGACAACAGGATAGACTATAGGCTACACTATAGGATAGACTATAGGATAGATTATAGGATAGACTATAGGCTAGATTACAGGCTACACTATAGGATAGACTATAGGCTACACTATAGGATAGACTATAGACTACACTATAGGATAGACTGTAGGCTAGGCTATAGGATAGCCCACTGGATACACTACAGGATAGACTATAGGCTACACTATAGGATAGACTATAGGATGGATTATAGGATAGACTATAGGCTACACTATAGGATATACTATAGGATAGACTATAGGCTACACTATAGGATAAACTACAGGATAGATTATAGGCTACACTATAGGATAGACTATAGACTACACTCTAGGATAGACTGTAGGCTACACTATAGGATAGCCCACAGGCTACACTATAGGATAGACTATTGGCTACACTATTGGAAAGACTATAGGATAGACCATAGGCTACGCTATAGGATAGACTATAGGCTACACTATAGGATAGACTATAGGCAATACTATAGGATAGACTATAGGATACACTATAGGCTACACTAAAGGGTAGACTGTAGGCTACACTATAGGATAGCCCACAGGCTACATTATAGGATAGACTATAGGCTACACTTTAGGATAGACTACAGGCTACACTATAGGATAGACTATAGAATAGACTATAGGTAAAACTATAGGATAGACTATAGGATAGACTATAGGCTACACTATATGATAGACTATAGGATAGTCTATAGGCTACACTATAGGTAAGACTAGAGGATAGACTATAGGATAGACTATAGGCTAGATTATAGGATAGACTATAGGCTAGATTACAGGCTACACTATATGATAGATTATAGGCTACACTATAGGATATACTATAGGATAGACTATAGACTACACTCTAGGATAGACTGTAGGCTACACTATAGGATAGCCCACAGGCTACACTATCGGATAGACTATTGGCTACACTATTGGAAAGACTATAGGATAGACCATAGGCTACGCTATAGGATAGACTATAGGCTACACTATAGGATAGACTATAGGCAATACTATAGGATAGACTATAGGATACACTATAGGCTACACTAAAGGGTAGACTGTAGGCTACACTATAGGATACATTATAGGATAGACTATAGGCTACACTTTAGGATAGACTACAGGCTACACTATAGGATAGACTATAGAATAGACTATAGGTAAAACTATAGGATAGACTATAGGATAGACTATAGGCTACACTATATGATAGACTATAGGATAGTTTATAGGCTACACTATAGGTAAGACTAGAGGATAGACTATAGGATAGACTATAGGCTACACTATAGGATAGACTATAGGATAGACTGTAGGCTACTCTATAGGATAGACTACTGGCTAGACTATAGCATAGACTATAGGATAGACTGTAGGCTACATTATAGGATACCCCACAGGCTACACTATAGGATAGATTATAGGCTACACTATAGGATAGGCTATAGACTGCACTATAAGATAGACTATAGGATAGACTATAGGATAGACTATAGGCTATACTATAGGATAGACTATAGGATAGATTATAGGATAGACTATAGGCTAGATTACAGGCTACACTATAGGATAGATTATAGGCTACACTATAGGATATACTATAGGATAGACTATAGACTACACTCTAGGATAGACTGTAGGCTACACTATAGGATAGCCCACAGGCTACACTATAGGATAGACGATAGGCTACACTATAGGGTAGACTACAGGCTACACTATAGGATAGACTACAGGCTACACTATAGGATAGACTATAGGATAGACTATAGGCTACACTATAGGACAGACTATAGGATAGACTATAGGCTACACTATAGGGTAGACTATAGGATAGATTATAGGCTACACTATAGGATAGACTATATGCTTAACTATAGGATACACTATACGATAGACTATAGGATAGACTATAGGATAGACTATAGGCTACACTATAGGATAGACTATAGGCTACACTATAGGATAGACTATTGGATAGACTGTAGGCTACTCTATAGGATAGACTATAGGCTACACTATAGCATAGACTATAGGATAGACTGTAGGCTACATTATAGGATACCCCACAGGCTACACTATAGGATAGATTATAGGCTACACTATAGGATAGACTATAGACTGCACTATAAGATAGACTATAGGATAGACTATAGGCTATACTATAGGATAGACTATAGGATAGACTATTGGCTACACTATAGGATAGACTATAGGTTACGCTATAGGATAGACTATAGGGTACACTATAGGATAGACTATACGCTACACTATAGAATAGACTATAAGCTATACAATAGGCTACACTATAGGATAGACTATAGGCTACACTATAGGATAGACTACAGGCTACACTATTGGATAGACTATAGGATAGACCATAGGCTACACTATAGGATAGACTATAGGGTAAACTATAGGATAGATTATAGGCTACACTATAGAATAGACTATATGCTAAACTATAGGATAGATTATATGATAGACTATAGGCTACACTATAGGATAGACTATAGGCTACACTATAGGATAGACTACAGGATAGACTATAGGCTACACTATAGGATAGACTACAGGATAGACTATAGGCTACTCTATAGGATAGGCTATAGAATAGACTATAGGCTACACTATAGGATAGACTATAGAATAGACTATAGGCTATACTATAAGATAGACTATAGGATAGACTGTAGGCTACGCTATAGGATAACCCACTGGCTACACTATAGGGTAGACTATAGGCTACACTATAGGATAGACTATAGGATAGATTATAGGATAGACTATAGGCTACACTATAGGATATACTATAGGATAGACTATAGGCTACACTATAGGATAGACTACAGGATAGATTATAGGCTACACTATAGGATAGACTATAGACTACACTCTAGGATAGACTGTAGGCTACACTATAGGATAGCCCACAGGCTACACTATAGGATAGACTATTGGCTACACTATTGGAAAGACTATAGGATAGACCATAGGCTACGCTATAGGATAGACTATAGGCTACACTATAGGATAGACTATAGGCAATACTATAGGATAGACTATAGGATACACTATAGGCTACACTAAAGGGTAGACTGTAGGCTACACTATAGGATAGCCCACAGGCTACATTATAGGATAGACTATAGGCTACACTTTAGGATAGACTACAGGCTACACTATAGGATAGACTATAGAATAGACTATAGGTAAAACTATAGGATAGACTATAGGATAGACTATAGGCTACACTATATGATAGACTATAGGATAGTCTATAGGCTACACTATAGGTAAGACTAGAGGATAGACTATAGGATAGACTATAGGCTAGATTATAGGATAGACTATAGGCTAGATTACAGGCTACACTATATGATAGATTATAGGCTACACTATAGGATATACTATAGGATAGACTATAGACTACACTCTAGGATAGACTGTAGGCTACACTATAGGATAGCCCACAGGCTACACTATCGGATAGACTATTGGCTACACTATTGGAAAGACTATAGGATAGACCATAGGCTACGCTATAGGATAGACTATAGGCTACACTATAGGATAGACTATAGGCAATACTATAGGATAGACTATAGGATACACTATAGGCTACACTAAAGGGTAGACTGTAGGCTACACTATAGGATACATTATAGGATAGACTATAGGCTACACTTTAGGATAGACTACAGGCTACACTATAGGATAGACTATAGAATAGACTATAGGTAAAACTATAGGATAGACTATAGGATAGACTATAGGCTACACTATATGATAGACTATAGGATAGTTTATAGGCTACACTATAGGTAAGACTAGAGGATAGACTATAGGATAGACTATAGGCTACACTATAGGATAGACTATAGGATAGACTGTAGGCTACTCTATAGGATAGACTACTGGCTAGACTATAGCATAGACTATAGGATAGACTGTAGGCTACATTATAGGATACCCCACAGGCTACACTATAGGATAGATTATAGGCTACACTATAGGATAGGCTATAGACTGCACTATAAGATAGACTATAGGATAGACTATAGGATAGACTATAGGCTATACTATAGGATAGACTATAGGATAGATTATAGGATAGACTATAGGCTAGATTACAGGCTACACTATAGGATAGATTATAGGCTACACTATAGGATATACTATAGGATAGACTATAGACTACACTCTAGGATAGACTGTAGGCTACACTATAGGATAGCCCACAGGCTACACTATAGGATAGACGATAGGCTACACTATAGGGTAGACTACAGGCTACACTATAGGATAGACTACAGGCTACACTATAGGATAGACTATAGGATAGACTATAGGCTACACTATAGGACAGACTATAGGATAGACTATAGGCTACACTATAGGGTAGACTATAGGATAGATTATAGGCTACACTATAGGATAGACTATATGCTTAACTATAGGATACACTATACGATAGACTATAGGATAGACTATAGGATAGACTATAGGCTACACTATAGGATAGACTATAGGCTACACTATAGGATAGACTATTGGATAGACTGTAGGCTACTCTATAGGATAGACTATAGGCTACACTATAGCATAGACTATAGGATAGACTGTAGGCTACATTATAGGATACCCCACAGGCTACACTATAGGATAGATTATAGGCTACACTATAGGATAGACTATAGACTGCACTATAAGATAGACTATAGGATAGACTATAGGCTATACTATAGGATAGACTATAGGATAGACTATTGGCTACACTATAGGATAGACTATAGGTTACGCTATAGGATAGACTATAGGGTACACTATAGGATAGACTATACGCTACACTATAGAATAGACTATAAGCTATACAATAGGCTACACTATAGGATAGACTATAGGCTACACTATAGGATAGACTACAGGCTACACTATTGGATAGACTATAGGATAGACCATAGGCTACACTATAGGATAGACTATAGGGTAAACTATAGGATAGATTATAGGCTACACTATAGAATAGACTATATGCTAAACTATAGGATAGATTATATGATAGACTATAGGCTACACTATAGGATAGACTATAGGCTACACTATAGGATAGACTACAGGATAGACTATAGGCTACACTATAGGATAGACTACAGGATAGACTATAGGCTACTCTATAGGATAGGCTATAGAATAGACTATAGGCTACACTATAGGATAGACTATAGAATAGACTATAGGCTATACTATAAGATAGACTATAGGATAGACTGTAGGCTACGCTATAGGATAACCCACTGGCTATACTATAGGGTAGACTATAGGCTACACTATAGGATAGACTATAGGATAGATTATAGGATAGACTATAGGCTACACTATAGGATATACTATAGGATAGACTATAGGCTACACTATAGGATAGACTACAGGATAGATTATAGGCTACACTATAGGATAGACTATAGAATAGACTATAGGCTACACTATAGGATAGACTATAGGATAGATTATAGGATAGACTATAGGCTAGATTACAGGCTACACTATAGGATAGATTATAGGCTACACTATAGGATATACAATAGGATAGACTATAGACTACACTCTAGGATAGACTGTAGGCTACACTATAGGATAGCCCACAGGCTACACTATAGGATAGACGATAGGCTACACTATAAGATAGACTACAAGCTACACTATAGGATAGACTACAGGCTACACTATAGGATAGACTATAGGATAGACTATAGGACAGACTATAGGATAGACTATAGGCTACACTATAGGATAGACTATAGGCTACACTAAAGGATAGACTATAGGCCACACTATAGGATAGACTATATGATAGACTATAGGATAGACTATAGGATAGACTATAGGCTACACTATAGGACAGACTATTGGCTACACTATTGGAAAGACTATAGGATAGACCATAGGCTACGCTATAGGATAGACTATAGGCTACACTATAGGATAGACAATAGGCTATACTATAGGATAGACTATAGGATACACTATAGGCTACACTAAAGGGTAGACTATAGGATAGACTATAGACTACACTATAGGATAGACTGTAGGCTACGCTATAGGATAGCCCACTGGCTACACTACAGGATAGACTGTAGGCTACACTATAGGATAGACTATAGGATAGATTATAGGATAGACTATAGGCTACACTATAGGATATACTATAGGATAGACTATAGGCTACACTATAGGATAGACTACAGGATAGATTATAGGCTACACTATAGGATAGACTATAGAATAGACTATAGGCTACACTATAGGATAGACTATAGGATAGATTATAGGATAGACTATAGGCTACACTATAGGATATACTATAGGATAGACTATAGGCTACACTATAGGATAGACTACAGGATAGATTATAGGCTACACTATAGGATAGACTATAGAATAGACTATAGGCTACACTATAGGATAGACTATAGGATAGATTATAGGATAGACTATAGGCTAGACTATAGGATAGACTATAGGATAGACTATAGACTACACTATAGGTAGGCTATAGGATAGACTAAAGGCTACACCAGAGGATAGACTATAGGATAGACCATAGGCTACACTACAGGATAGACTATAGGATAGACTATAGGCTACACTTTAGGATAGACTATAAGATAGATTATAGGATAGACTATAGGCGACACTATAGGATAGACTCTAGGCTACACTATAGGGTAGACTATAGAATAGACTATAGGCTACACTATAGGATAGACTATAGGATAGACTATAGGCTACACTATAGGCTACACTATAGGATAGACTATAGGCTACACTACAGGATAGACTATAGGATAGACTATAGGTTAAACTATAGAATA
This sequence comes from Trichopoda pennipes, assembly GCA_030448955.1. NCBI lineage: Eukaryota > Metazoa > Arthropoda > Insecta > Diptera > Tachinidae > Trichopoda > Trichopoda pennipes. The sequence continues at coordinate 2,564,705 of JASKUP010000004.1, read as the reverse complement.
GACTATAGGATATACTATAGGCTACACTATAGGATAGACTATAGAATAGAATATAGGCTACACTATAGGATAGACTATAGACTACACTATAGGTAGGCTATAGAATGGACTATAGGCTGCACTATAGGCTACACTATAGGATAGACTATAGACTACACTATAGGTAGGCTATAGGATAGACTATAGGCTACACCAGAGGATAGGCTATAGACTACACTATAGGTAGGCTATAGAATAGACTATAGGCTGCACTATATGCTACACTATAGGATAGACTATAGACTACACTATAGGTAGGCTATAGGATAGACTAAAGGCTACACCAGAGGATAGACTATAGGATAGACCATAGGCTACACTACAGGATAGACCATAGGATAGACTATAGGCTACACTATAGGATAGACTATAAGATAGATTATAGGCTACACTGTAGGATAGATTATAGGCCACACTATAGGATAGACTATAGGATAGACTATGAGATAGACTATAGGCTACACTGTATGATAGACTATAGGCGACACTATAGGATAGACTATAGGCTACACTATAGGGTAGATCATAGAATATACTATAGGCTACACTATAGGATAGACTATAGGATAGACTATAGGCTACACTATAGGCTACACTATAGGATAGACTATAGGTATGCTATAGGATAGAATATAGGATACACTATAGGATAGCCCACAGGCTACACTACAGGATAGACCATAGGCTACACTACAGGATAGACCATATGATAGACTATAGGCTACACTAAAGGATAGACTATAGGATAGACTATAGGCTACACTGCAGGACAGACTATAGGCCACACTATAGGATAGACTATAGGATAGACTATAGGCTACAATATAGGATAGACTATATGATAGACTATAGGCTACACTAAAGGATAGACTATAGGATAGACTATAGGCTACACTATAGGATAGACTATATGATAGACTATAGGCTACACTAAAAGATATAATATGGGATAGACTATAGCCTACACTACAGGATAGACTAGAGGATAGACTATAGGCTACACTAGAGGATAGACTATAGGATAGACTATAGGCTACACTATACGATAGACTATAGGATAGACTATAGACTACACTATAGGTAGGCTATAGGATAGACTATAGGCTACACTATAAGCTACACTATAGGATAGACTATAGACTACACTATAGATAGGCTATAGGATAGACTATAAGCTACACTATAGGATAGACTATAGGATAGACTATAGTCTACTCTATAGGATAGACTGTAGGATAGACTATAGTCCACACTAGAGGATAGACTATAGGCTAGACTATAGGCTACACTATAGGATAGACTATAGGATACTCTATTGGATAGAGTATAGGCTACACTATAGGATAGAATATATGCTACACTTAAGGATAGACTATAGGCTACACTAGAGGTAGACTATAGGATAGACTATAGGATAGACTATAGGTTACACTATAGGACAGACTATAGGATAGACTATAGGCTACACTATAGGATAGACTATAGGTTACACTATAGGATAGACTATATGATAGACTATAGGCTACACTGTAGGATAGACTATAGGCCACACTATAGGATAGACTATAGGATACACTATAGGATAGCCTATATGATAGACTATAGGCTACACTAAATGATAGACTATAGGCTACACTAGAGGATAGACTATAGGATATACTATAGGCTACACTATAGGATAGACTATATGATAGACTACAGGCTACACTAAATGATAGACTAGAGGATAGACTATAGGCTACACTAGACGATAGACTATAGGCTACACTATAGGATAGACTATAGACTACACTAAAGGATAGACTATAGGATAGACTATAGACTACACTATAGAATAGACTATGGGCTACACTGTAGGATAGACTATAGGCCACACTATAGGATAGACTATAGGATAGACTATAGGCTACACTATTGGATAGACTATATGATAGACTATAGGCTACACTAGAGGATAGACTATAGGATCGACTATAGGCTCCACTATAGGTATGCTATAGGATAGAATATAGAATACTGTATAGGATAGACTATAGGCTACACTATAGGATAGACTATAGGCTACACTATATGATAGACTACATGATAGACTATAGGCTACACTAAAGGATAGACTATAGGATAGACTATAGGCTACACTTCAGGATAGACTATAGGCCACACTATAGGATAGACTATAGGCCACAGTATAGAATAGACTATAGGAAAGACTATAGGCTATAATATAGGATAGACTATATGATAGACTATAGGCTACACTAAAGGATATAATATAGGATAGACTATAGCCTACACTACAGGATAGACTAGAGGATAGACTATAGGCTACACTAGAGGATAGACTATAGCATAGACTATAGGATAGACTATAGGCTACACTATAGGATAGACTACAGGATAGACTACAGGATAGACTATAGGATAGATTATAGGATAGACTATAGGCCACACTATAGGATAGACTATAGGCTACACTAAGAGATAGACTATAGGATAGACTATAGGCTACACTATAGGATAGACTATATGATAGACTATAGGCTACACTAAAGGATATAATATAGGATAGACTATAGCCTACACTACAGGATAGACTATAGGATAGACTACACTAAAGGAAAGACTATAGGATAGACTATAGACTACACTATAGGATAGACTATAGACTGCACTATAAGATAGACTATAGGATAGACTATAGGATAGACTATAGGCTATACTATAGGATAGACTATAGGATAGATTATAGGATAGACTATAGGCTAGATTACAGGCTACACTATAGGATAGATTATAGGCTACACTATAGGATATACTATAGGATAGTCTATAGACTACACTCTAGGATAGACTGTAGGCTACACTATAGGATAGCCCACAGGCTACACTATAGGATAGACGATAGGCTACACTATAGGATAGACTATAGGCTACACTATAGGATAGACTACAGGCTACACTATAGGATAGACTATAGGATAGACTATAGGCTACACTATAGGACAGACTATAGGATAGACTATAGGCCACACTATAGGGTAGACTATAGGATAGATTATAGGCTACACTATAGGATAGACTATATGCTTAACTATAGGATAGACTATATGATAGACTATAGGATAGACTATAGGATAGACTATAGGCTACACTATAGGATAGACTATAGGCTACACTATAGGATAGACTATAGGCTACACTATAGGATAGACTATAGGCTACACTATAGGATAGACTACACTAAAGGAAAGACTATAGGATAGACTATAGACTACACTATAGGATAGACTATGGGCTACACTGTAGGATAGACTATAGGCCACACTATAGGATAGACTATAGGATAGACTATAGGCTACACTATAGGATAGACTATTTTTTTTTTTTTTTTTTTTTTTTTTTAATTCTCAAAATTATTTATTGTATCTTCTATAAAAAGAACTAACAATAAGTTTTAAAATCTTAAATTCTAAAAAAAGTTACATTAGTCCCGACCATGTCAGAACTAACCTTTTGGGTAAAAAAAAGAAAAAAATGACATTAAAAAAAAAACAAAACAAATGTTTCTAAGATGTGTCATCTGTAGCATTGAGGATTAAAGCTGCGGTATCCTTCTTTTTTAATCGGCTATGTCCACTATAATCCAAGATATTGCGAGCAAGGGGATTAGGATGGTCTTCGAGCTTCATCAAGTATTTGCCTGCGTATTTGATGATTTCTGTAGTCACCAGCGGTATGTCTAAGTCACAATGTATGTTTGAATTTCTGATGTACCATGGGGCGGAAGTTATCAACCGTAAAATTTTATTTTGCATACGTTGGATTCTATCCACGTTTGAAGCTGAGGCAGTGCCCCAAAGTTGGATTCCATAAGACCATATTGGTTTCAGAATACTCTTGTAAATTAGAAGTTTGCAATCTAGGCCAAGTCTCGAGTTCCTGCCAATGAGCCAGTGTAATTGTGTTAGCTTAAGTTTCATTTGTGTTAGCTTTGAGTCAATATGATGTTTCCATGTAAGGCGACGATCAAGATATATACCAAGATATCTCACATAATTATGGTGAGGAACAATGTGATTATTGATTCGAACGGGTGAACAATTATCTCTTCGCAGGGTGAAAGTCACATGAATGCACTTTTGAACGTTTACTTTAATTCTCCATAATTTTAACCACAACTCCAACTGAGTTATATGTTGCTGAAGATTTATTGAAGCTTGATAGGAGTTTTCGTGCGAACTTAGACACGCTGTATCATCAGCAAACGTAGAAGTGTGGACAGTTTCACTTACAGGCATATCGCAGGTATATATCAAATATAAAACTGGTCCAAGAATGCTACCTTGTGGTACACCTGAGGAAATTGGTTTGGATACACTTACGAAGTCTCCTTCAACGACAGCAAATTTTCGTCCAATTATGTAGCTTTTCAGTAGGTTGCTCATATTACAAGGCAAGTGAGCGGTAAGTTTTAGAAATAGACCTTCATGCCAAACTTTGTCAAAAGCCTGTGAAACATCAATAAAAATAGCTGAACAATACTTCTTCTCTTCAAAAGTCCTTCTTATCACCTGAACCAATCTATGGGTTTGCTCAATTGTGCTATGTCTACTTCTAAAACCAAATTGATGGTTTGGGATACACCCACTATCCCTTAGCATTGGAGACAATTTATCCATAAGCAACTTTTCGAAAACCTTTGAAATAGTTGGTAATAGACTTATGGGTCTATATGACTCGGTTTTGGTTAGGTCTTTACCCGGTTTTGGAATCATTTTAACTTTAGAAATCTTCCAGTGGTCAGGATAGTATTCAAGCCGTAAAATGGCATTAAAAATGAATAGCATGATTCTGACTGCAATATTGGGGAGCTCCTTCAACATTTTGTTACTTATGCCGTCCATACCAGGAGCTTTTTTCGGATTTACTTCAGAAATTAGCTTTTGTACCTCACGCAACTTAAACTTTAAGGGTCGAGGGGGTAATCCAACTACGCTTGGCAAACTAACATCATCAGTACATATGTGTGGGGTGAATACATCTTTCAAGTAATCGGCAAATAAGTCACCTTTTTCAGCGTCCCTTCTTGCCCAATCTCCACTGATATTACGTAGGGGTGGCTTGTACTCAACGGGCCTTTTAAGGTTTTTTGTAGCACGCCATAAAGAATAGTTGGAGTTTGGTGTAGCATCGAGGCCCTCCAGATATTTCTCGAAAGATGCAGTTTTTTCATATGCTAGTAAGTCTCTAAGCCGCTTTGTGCATTCTCCAAGTCTCTGCCTCTGCAGGGGCGATCTGTGTTGTTGCCAATCTCTTCTAGCTCTTCGTTTTTCCGCTACGAGACGTTCAATGTCTGCAGAATAGATGTGACCTAAAGTAGTCTGCGGATGTTTAGTTGTTGCAAGCTGTGCTGCTTGTTTAATATTTTCACTAAAAGTTGCAAGGCTACACTCCACATCCTCCTTTGTTTCTAGCAAAATATTCTCCGAGCAATGGGTGCTGAGATATTTTTTAAAACTCAACCAGTTGATGCGACTGATCATATTTGTATCAGCAAAAAACAAATGTCTTCTAAGCGGGCTGCAAATAGTTACAATGGTTGGAGAATGATCCGATGATAAATCCATGGAAGATTCTACAGTGACTAAATTTCTTGAAATATTTTTTGTGACAGCAAAATCTATTACATCCGGAATTTTTTGTCTGTCGGTAGGCCAGTATGTAGGCTGACCACTCGAAGCAACATCTAAATCATTACTGCTAATAGCGTTGTACAATGCTCGGCCCCTAGGTGTAATTAAGCGCGAACCCCAGTAATTGTGTTTCGCATTGTAATCGCCAGCTGCCAGAAAACATGGTCCAAGACCTTTAAAAAATTTTTCATACTGCTCCTCGGTTATTGAAAACCTGGGAGGAGAGTAGACCGATGATATTACTATATCATTAAAAAGATTTTCAACACAAATAGTTGTGGCTTGCAAATAGTCCTCACGCTTGCTGTCTAGAAAATGGTGTTTCAGTCTAGACTTTATTAAAATTGCTGAGCCGCCGCATGCTCTTCCTCTCGGATCCTTTGTATCATAAAATGTGAATCCATTAACTTTAAAAATACCTCTTGTAGTCAAATGCGTTTCAGCGACCAGCATGATATCAATGTTATTTTCCGTGAGGAAGTATTCGAGTTCGTTTTTATGTTGGCGAATGCCATTTGCATTCCAGAAACATATTTTCAACGAATTCATTTTCTATTTACGATTGCCTGAAGCAAAGTAGTCTGCATTTGCAGCATTTGTTGCATCATGCTAGTCATACTAGTTGTGAAATTGTTTATTGTCTGCACAAGGTTGTCAATAGTAGCTGCAAGACGAGTAAAATTGAAACTTGGGTTAGCGTCTGCATTGGTATTTGCTGATGGAACATTTTTTGGTGGAACAGTGTTGATTTTTACGGCGTCGGCATACGATACATGAGTATTGATTGGTCGGACCATTTGGGGATACGAAGTAGATAAAATATGCTGTTTTTGGGCCGATGTAACTTTAGGTGCCGGTGTTGCACCCTGTCTTATGAAAGAATAAACGGGGCAACCTCTGTAGTTTGCAGTGTGATTACCGCCACAATTACTGCATTTTTTAAGGTTTGTTTCCCCTTTAGGTTTATTGCAACTAGCAGTAGCATGCAATTCTCCGCATATAACGCAAACAGATGGAAGTTTGCAGTATGTTTTTGTGTGGCCAAACTCTTGACAGTTGTGACACTGTACGGGCCCTGAACGTTTGCGGGGTTCTTCTACCGTGATTTTTCTATGCAGAAGATATTGCAAATTGTAAATTGGGTGAGTTTCATTTTTCTTCAATTTTATGTCATTGGGCTCCAATTCTACTCGGAACAGAGGTTGTGGTATTTTCTCCCTATTAATTATGTTTACGACATTTTTAATTTTGAAACCTTGATCAATGAGGGCACCTTTGATTTCGTTTGGTTCAACACTTGGATCTACGCCCTTTACTACAACTTGCAAACCTTTTGCACTTTTAAGCTGATATGTATAAAAGCTTAATTTACTCTTTTCAAGTTCATTAACCACTTTACGGAAATTCGCCTCTTCGTGAACCTGTATTTTGGTTTCATCAATTTTGCCACGTTTTATTGGCATGACATAAAACGTTTTATCACCAATAGTCGAAATTAATTTTTTAACAAGGGCGTTTGAATTTTTTTCCCTCAAATAGATCGGTGGAGGTTTAGAGGATTTGGTTGTGCAGACAGATTTCTCGTTGTCGTCTTGTAACAAAGAAAATCGATTTTGAGAAATTACTGAGGCGGCGTCACTATTTCTAGATAACTTTCGAACTGATGCGACCTGGGACGATTTGGGACTTCGCCCACGTTTGGTAACCGTTAGGTATCTGTCCATTCCCACTTGGATCTTAGGTTTTTCGATGTCGATAGCAGTTGTAGCAGCTTCGTTAATTGAAGAGCAGGAACCCGACGCGGATGAAGTTGCCGATTTGAGTGGCACTGGAACCGATAATAATTCACTGGTTTGCGGTAGTGAACTTGTACGAACGCGAAAGTGTTGCTTTGCTGTTAGATACAGACTATCATCAATTTTTCTCGTTGTGTTGTTAGGATAGACTATAGCATAGACTATAGGCTACAATATAGGTTAGACTATAGGATAGACAATAGGCTACACTATAGGATAGACTATAGGATAGACTACACTATAGGTAGGCTATAGGATAGACTATAGGCTACACTATAGGATAGACTATAGAATAGACTATAGGTAAAACTATAGGATAGACTATAGGATAGACTATAGGCTACACTATATGATAGACTATAGGATAGACTATAGGCTACACTATAGGTAAGACTAGAGGATAGACTATAGGCTACACTATAGGATAGACTATAGGCTACACTATAGGATAGACTATAGGATAGACTGTAGGCTACTCTATAGGATAGACTACAGGCTAGACTATAGCATAGACTATAGGATAGACTGTAGGCTACATTATAGGATACCCCACAGGCTACACTACAGGATAGATTACAGGCTACACTATAGGATAGACTATAGACTGCACTATAAGATAGACTATAGGATAGACTATAGGATAGACTATAGGCTATACTATAGGATAGACTATAGGATAGATTATAGGATAGACTATAGGCTAGATTACAGGCTACACTATAGGATAGATTATAGGCTACACTATAGGATAGACTACAGGCTACACTATAGGATAGACTACAGGCTACTCTATAGGATAGACTATAGGATAGACTATAGGCTACACTATAGGACAGACTATAGGATAGACTATAGGCTACACTATAGGGTAGACTATAGGATAGATTATAGGCTACACTATAGGATAGATTATATGCTTAACTATAGGATAGACTATATGATAGACTATAGGATAGACTATAGGATAGACTATAGGCTACACTATAGGATAGACTATAGGCTACACTATAGGATAGACTATTGGATAGACTGTAGGCTACTCTATAGGATAGACTATAGGCTACACTATAGCATAGACTATAGGATAGACTGTAGGCTACATTATAGGATACCCCACAGGCTACACTATAGGATAGATTATAGGCTACACTATAGTGTAATGTTAAAGGATCGCCAAGTACTGTTTTAAGGATGGCAGGAACGCCAGGACGAGGACCAAAATGGCAGGATTGCCCAGTAATATATTAAAAAAAGGATTTTCCCTAACGCCCTTTCTATGTTTTAGTAGCTGTAAGGGTTTCAGCTTCTACTTTGGCTTTCAAAGGAAATGCCAAAAGAGTTTGAGATTGAAAATAAAAAACGAGGCAATGTTGCCGTCTAGAGTTCAGTATTCAAAATCTAATTTTATTTACAAAATTTCTTTCCTTATATACTACTTATGAAAATCTAACTTATCGTCTAGAATTGAGTGATTCCAAAATCACTCAATTTTATTACAAACATATTTAGAAATTAAAAAGTAAACATAAACATATTAAAATCTTAAAGTAAAACAAAAATATAATTTGTGTCACCTACATGCAAGCGATCAAGTGTCCGACACATGTCAAAACAAATGTGGTTGCAATTTGATACCACACTTGTGTCGGCATACTTACAACAGAATTGTTGTGAGCACACTACACAAGTTGTGTCGGCTTGCATACACTATGCATGTAGTATGACTAAGTACACTACACCCTGGCCGTTAAGAAAATCGTACCGTATTTATGAAAGAAGTACGGTAAGATTTTTGTGGTGTGCGGGATCGGCAGCAGTATTTGTGATTTTATTTAAAAAAAATGGATAGTTTTAATTGACAATATTGTAAAAACTTATAAATAAATTTATTTTTATGATTAATAATATAATAATAATACAATTGATCTTACAGTAGTTTATATGGTTTTAAATTGTTATTATGTATTTCTTTTTCTAATCCGTCATAATCTATTATAGTATTAACATTATTTTTTCTTATTATTCTATATGGTCCCTTGTATGGACTTTGATACTTTTTCCTATTCTCTATTTTAATTAGCACTAAATCTCCTATATTTAAATTCATTTTGTTTGTGTAATTGTTGTTATCTATTCTTTTAGTCTTTGTTTTAATTACTAGTTCTTTAGCTCTATTTAATGCATGTTTCAGTTTGACTCGTAATTCCTGTACGTAGTCATCATAATTATAAAACGTTTGTTTGTTGGACAAAGTGTCAGATGGCAGTGTTGGTAATTTACCATAAACTAACTCAAAAGGCGAATAGCCTGTGTCTATATGGGGTGCTGTGTTATAAGCGAAAGTAAAGTATGGAATCCATTTGTCCCATTCATAATCATTTGCGGTTGTCAACAGGAATTCATTAAGTACTCTATGGTTTCTTTCTATTGCACCAAGTGTTTCGTGGTGATAAGGTGTTGAAAATATTTGTTCAATATTAAGTAGTGTACATATGTTACGCATTAGCTCGTTAGTGAATTCTGTTCCTCTATCAGACTTAAGTACTTTGAATTGACCATATTTTAGTATGAAATGTTCAACTAATGTTTTTGCTGTCGTGGTTGCATCTTTTGTTGGCATAGGGTGTGCAACAACAAATTTAGTTAACTCACATTGCATTGTCAAAATGTAGCGGTATTCATTTGAAATACGAAGAGGACCTACAGTGTCGATCGAAATCACTTCAAAGCTATTATTTGGTGTGTCTGTGAGTGTAAGTAGTTCTTTCGTGTGTTTTGTTTGTTTGTTTTTGTTGCAACTGTCGCAATATGATACAAATTTCTTTACCATTTTATTCATGTTTTTCCATATGTAACGTTGTTTTAGTTTGATAATTGTTTTTCTTATACCCAAGTGGCCGTTCATGTGAAATTCGTTAATTAGTTTATACTTAAGTACGTCATCTGTTATTCTTTTTGGAGGCTTGTATATTATAATTTTCAATTGAGGCTTTTTGTTATTTATAAATATATTTTCATATGTTTCTTTTAAAATTTCTTTCGTATATACTTTAAATATTTTATCTTCAGTTGAGAGCGCTACTTCTTTTATATTTTCTTTATTCATTTTAGATATCAGCTTCCTCAGAATCGAATCTAGTTTCGCTGAGTTATCACTGAATCTTGCTAGCTTTTCATTTTCTTCATTATTTTGGGTACGTAATTTCTTCATGGTCGGAACTGGTTCCGATGAATTATCATTACGACCTATGTGCACAATATTTTTCCCAATTATAATGTCGACATTCTCTATATCTTCAAATTTATTAAATTGCAATTTCTTTATATTTTTAATATCATTGATGGAGATGCATTCCCATATTTGAAGTTGATCAGGCTTCTGAGAAGTACATTTTTCCATATTATCCTTACTTATATGCGCGCTGTTAAAATTGTTGTTTGCCTCTTGATTTTCATTCTTATTGTTAATTGCCTCTTTTCTTAAATTTGTATTTTTGTTATTCATGGCCCTTGTCGTTACAAGTATTTTTCTTTCTTTTTCATCATTTTCGTGCGGTATCATTTGCTTTAATGTATCTGAATCGATTTGAATTCTAGAAAGTGCGTCTGCGTTGGTGTTCATTTTTCCTTTTTTGTAAATGATTGTGAAGTCATAGTCACTAAGGTCTAGTCTAATTCTAGTCATTTTTGAAGAAGGGTTTTTGTGAGAGAAAAGGGAAATTAATGGTCTATGGTCTGTTACTACTATGAATTTTCTTCCGTATAAATATGGTTTAAAGAAATTTATGCTCCAATGAATTGCTAGAAGTTCTTTTTCAATTACCGGTTTGTTCATGTCATGTTTCTGTAAGGATTTGCTTGCGTATGAAATTGGTAAATCTTGTCCAATTTCACCTTGCGATAAAACTGCTCCTAACGCGTAATTCGAAGCGTCTGTTGTTAGGATGAATGGTTTATTAAAATCTGGGTATTGTAACAATGGTGGATTTATTAATTTTTCTTTTAAGGTATCAAAAGCGTGTTGGCATTTTTCTGTCCATGTAAATTTTGTTGATTTCTTTAGTAGTTGGTTAAGGTCTTTTGCGATGCGAGCGAATTCTGGAATAAACTTTCTGTAATAGTTGCAAAATGCAACGAATCGTCGTACTTCGTCTGCGTTTTTTGGTATTGGGTAGTTTTTGATTGTATCATATTTAGCAGGGTCTGTTTTCACACCGTCTTTTGTGATTAAATGTCCTAGGTAAACTACTTCAGGTCTCAAAAAGCAACATTTTTTTGGGTTTAATTTTAGGTTGTAATTTTGTAATCTGTCCAGTACTTTTATTAAATTTTCATTGTGATGTTTTAAGCTACATCCATATACTATAATATCGTCTACATATAGGAATGCTTCGGAATCTAATCCTGATAGTGCTATGCTGAGCATTCTTTGGAAACTATTAGAAGATATTTTTAGTCCGAATGGGAGTCTATTAAATTGGAAATGTCCTTGTGGGGTTGAAAAAGCTGTTAATGGTCTTGAATTCTTGTCTAAATTAATTTGATGAAAAGAGCTAGTCATGTCCAGTGTGGAAAACCATTTTGCTCTTCCTAGCTTGTCTAGAATGTCCTCTAATCTTGTCAGTGGAAATTTGTCATTTACTATTTTGTCATTTAGTTTTCTGTAATCTACAACTAATCGCCATTTCTTTTTATCTTCCATATTCTTTTTGGGTACCAAGAGGAGTGGAGCATTATAAGGACTTACAGATGGTTCTATTATTCCGTCTCTTAACATGGTTTGTACTTGTTCATTTATTACGTTAGTATGTGAATGTGGTAGTCTGTAGTTTTTTATGTATACTGGGTTGTTGTCCGAGGTCGTTATTTTTTGGGTGTAGAAATTGTTAATGCTTAATTTTTCGCCGTCAAGGTGGAAAACATTTTGATATTTTGCAAATATTTTTATTAGGTCATCTTTTGCTTCTTTGTTATTGTTGTGTAGTTGTAATTCATTGAGAATTTTTTTGAATCGTGTCTCGTTGTTTTCTTTGTTGTAGTGTAGTATTTCATAATGTTTTAGTGGGTCAGTGTGGAGTTTAATGCCTTTTAATGTTTCTGTTTTATTTGTAGTATTTAGTATTTTTATATGGGTCATGCCACTTTTGGGTGCTATTGAATTACTTAAAAATATGCCCTCTTTTAATTCGTCATTCAAAATTACGCAATCTTCTTTAAGGTTTAATTTTATGGGATGAATGATTTCTGTTCTGGGTGGAATTGTTATATGCATTAATGAAAAGGATTTTGTTTGCATGGGAAGGATTATAGTGTCGTCATTTATGAGTAACGAAATTGTGAATGTTTCATAGTCTATTTTGCAAAGAAATTTTTTGAAAAAGTCTCTTCCTAATATTCCGTCCGTCTCTATTGGAAATTTTGCATCTACCAATTGAAATGTATGAACACAAATCTCATTTGATACTGATAATTTGAGTACTGCCGTGCCTATTGAATTTATTTTCTCGGTTGTGATACCTGTTAATTCGCATTTTTCTTCCGGTCTGAATTCTTCACCTATTAACTCGTTGCGCACTTTACAGAGTGATATATCTGCGCCTGTATCTATTAAGAAAGTTAAAATCTGATTCTTATACTTGACATAAATGTAGTTTGTGTTATTGTCGGATACTTTATGAATTTTTAGTTTTGGCTCTCCGGGATACTGGAGTATCCCTGGCCTATCGCGTTTCCCTCGCTTTGTATAGTGTGTACCTGTCTGTTGTTATTGTTTCTGTTATTGTTGTTGAAAGTGTTATTTCTGTTGGGGTTGTTATATCTGTTAGGATTATTGTTGGAATTGTTATTTCGGTTGGGGTTGAAACTATGATATCTGTTAGAGTTAGTGTTATTGTTGAAATTGTTATTTCTGTTAGAGTTGTGATATCTGTTGAAATTGGTGTTATTATTAAAATTATTATTTCTGTTGGAGTTGGAGTTGTGATATCTGTTGAAGTTGGTGTTATTGTTAAAATTATTATTTCTGTTGGAGTTGTTTCTATAATTTCTGTGTAGATTGGAATTATTTGTGTTGAATCTGTTATTAGCTTGATATTGATTTCGGACATGTAGTATGGAATTATAATTTGTTTTGTTACTTTTTTCCAATTCTAATGCAAGTTCTGATGCTTCTTGCAGGTTACTTGGGCGAGCAGCATATATGGTCGATTTAAAGTGCTCGTTTAGTCCTTTCTTGAAAGTGTCTAAGGCCAACTTGTTGTTTAGTCTGACAATTACGTTTTTTTCTGCCTGTGTAGCCTCATTTCCTAACTCTTCAATTCCTAATTTATTAAAGCTGTCTATCATTGCAGTTATTTTGTCCCTAAAAGTATTTATTGTCATCTTGCCTTGGAACAATGAATTGAGCTTATTTTGTAGCTCCGGAATAGTTTTAGAGGGCTTATATCTACTTTCTAGCAGACTCTTTAAGGCTAGGAAATTTTCAGGTTAAGAATACGTTCCTATTGCAGTTCTGACTGAGGAAGTGAGCTTGGCATGGTAAACATATTGAAGGAAGTCAGTTTTTGCTACATCTGATAGCGTTTTATTAATGATTTCCGCTGTGACTAGGAAACTCTCTAGTTCTTCATAGTTACCCGCAAATAACGGAAGAGCTTTAGAAACAGTGTCTAAACTAAAAGAAGCCATCTTGTCTAACTCAGTCTCTTTTGTTCTTTCTAGTAAAAATGTTCTAATATTAGTGTAAGTGTTATTAAATTCTAGTTTTAGTGCTAACGTTTCTTCTATATTCTTATGTTCCAATAATTCTAATTGGAATTGTTCCCTGATGCTATCTATGTAGTCTAGTTTATTTTGTATTGTTTTTATAGTGTATGTCCGATTCGGACTTTTCTTTAATGTTTTCCAGAGGTCTCTTAATTTGCCGAGATTTTCCTCCATTCAAGTCTATTTATAAAAGGATAGCTACTTTTATACTGCCGTCACCGCACTTATTGTGTTAACAGTATAGTTATTATTATTATTGTATTTCAGAACGTAGTTTTTAAAGTATTTATTTATTTTATAAGCTACAAATAAGATAATTATTACTATTATTAAGGTAAATACGTATTCTGGTATTATTTTTTCATTCTTGGCATCGCCGTAGGTTCCTATGTTTTCCTGTAGTTCTATTTTGCTTTGGGGTTTACCCATGTTTGTATCTATCTTATTTCCCCAAATGGGACCTACCATAACAATTTTATTTTATTTTATGGACAAATATTTTTATTTATTTTATTTATTTTTATTATAAAATTTTGACACACATCTTTTCATCTGTTTTTCTTGGTATTATTTATGATTTTCTTACGGTCTTTATTTGTTTCTTAATTGCTAATTTGTCCGCTATACTTGTCGCCATATTCAGCTCTCTATACAGTATTGCAATCTTTTTCTTCAGCTGATATTGCTTCCCTGCCCTCTTTTTCTTTTTCTCTGTTGGTATTTTCTGGACGTGTACCTTTTTGTTAGATGCCTGACGTCTTCTATACTCTTCTATCGAAATTGGCTTCGGCCCAGCACTGATTGGAGTTGGAACGTACACCGGAACTTGTGGTTCTTCCACTGCTAGTACGGTTGGTGCGTACTCCGTTGACTTCAAGTACTGTTCCCACTTTGCAAAGATTCGATCCACCTCTTCTTGGGAAGTCATTGGGTGTATAGACTGGTGACAGGATGTTTTTTTTTTTTTTTTTTTTTGAGTTGCAGGATGCTATTCTGTGGGCTGTAGGATTTTACAGGATACTATTCTATGAGCTGTAGGATGTTACTGGATACTTTTTTCTTCAGAAGGTCAGGATCGGTTGCAGGATCGCCATGTAATGTTAAAGGATCGCCATGTAATGTTAAAGGATCGCCAAGTACTGTTTTAAGGATGGCAGGAACGCCAGGACGAGGACCAAAATGGCAGGATTGCCCAGTAATATATTAAAAAAAGGATTTTCCCTAACGCCCTTTCTATGTTTTAGTAGCTGTAAGGGTTTCAGCTTCTACTTTGGCTTTCAAAGGAAATGCCAAAAGAGTTTGAGATTGAAAAAAAAAACGAGGCAATGTTGCCGTCTAGAGTTCAGTATTCAAAATCTAATTTTATTTACAAAATTTCTTTCCTTATATACTACTTATGAAAATCTAACTTATCGTCTAGAATTGAGTGATTCCAAAATCACTCAATTTTATTACAAACATATTTAGAAATTAAAAAGTAAACATAAACATATTAAAATCTTAAAGTAAAACAAAAATATAATTTATGTCACCTACATGCAAGCGATCAAGTGTCCGACACATGTCAAAACAAATGTGGTTGCAATTTGATACCACACTTGTGTCGGCATACTTACAACAGAATTGTTGTGAGCACACTACACAAGTTGTGTCGGCTTGCATACACTATGCATGTAGTATGACTAAGTACACTACAATAGGATAGACTATAGGATAGACTGTAGGCTACTCTATAGAATAGACTACAGGCTAGACTATAGCATAGACTATAGGATAGACTGTAGGCTACATTATAGGATACCCCACAGGCTACACTATAGGATAGATTAAAGGCTACACTATAGGATAGACTATAGACTGCACTATAAGATAGACTATAGGATAGACTATAGGATAGACTATAGGCTATACTATAGGATAGACTATAGGATAGACTATTGGCTACACTATAGGATAGACTATACGCTACGCTATAGGATAGACTATAGGGTACACTATAGGATAGACTATACGCTACAATATAGAATAGACTATAAGCTATACAATAGGCTACACTATAGGATAGACTATAGGCTACACTATAGGATAGACTACAGGCTACACTATTGGATATACTATAGGATAGACCATAGGCTACACTATAGGATAGACTATAGGGTAGACTATATGATAGATTATAGGATACACTATAGGATAGACTATATGCTAAACTATAGGATAGACTATATGATAGACTATAGGATAGACTATAGAATAGACTATAGGCTACACTATAGGATAGACTATAGGCTACACTATAGGATAGACTACATGATAGACTATAGGCTACACTATAGGATAGACTACAGGATAGACTATACGCAACTCTATAGGATAGACTATAGAATAGACTATAGGCTACACTATAGGTTAGACTATAGAATAGACTATAGGCTATACTATAAGATAGACTATATGATAGACTATAGGATAGACTATAGAATAGACTATAGGTAAGACTATAGGCTACACTATAGGTAGGCTATAGGATAGACTATAGGCTACACTATAGGATAGGCTATAGAACAGACTATAGGCTACACTATAGGATATACTATAGGATAGACTATAGGATACACTATAGGATAGACTACAGGATAGACTATAGGCTACACTATAGGAAAGACTATAGAATAGACTATAGGCTACACTCTAGGATAGACTGTAGACTACACTATAGGATAGCCCACAGGCTACACTATAGGATAGACTATAGGTTACACTATAGGATAGACTACAGGCTACACTATAGGATAGACTACAGGCTACACTATAGGATAGGCTTTAGGATATACTATAGGCTACACTATAGGACAGACTATAGGATACACTATAGGATAGACTATATGATAGACTATAGGATAGACTTTAGGATAGACTATAGGCTACACTATAGGATAGGCTATTGGCTACACTATAGGAAATACTATAGGATAGACTATAGGCTACGCTATAGGATAGACTATAGGATAGACCATAGGCTACACTATAGGATAGACTATAGGATACACTATAGGATAGACTATATGATAGACTATAGGATAGACTATAGGATAGACTATAGGCTACACTATAGGATAGACTATTGGCTACACTATAGGAAATACTATAGGATAGGCTACACTATAGGATAGCCCACAGGCTACATTATAGGATAGACTATAGGCTACGCTTTAGGATAGACTACAGGCTAAACTATAGGATAGACTATAGGATAGACTATAGGATAGACTATCGGACAGACTATAGGATAGGCTATAGGCTACACTATATGATAGATTATAGGATAGACTATAGGCTACACTATAGGTAAGACTATAGGATAGACTATAGGATAGACTATAGGCTACACCATAGGATAGACTATAGGATAGACTATAGGCTACACTATAGGATAGACAATAGGATAGACTATAGGCTACACTATAGGATATACTATAGGATAGACTATAGGATACACTATAGGATAGACTACAGGATAGACTATAGGCTACACTATAGGAAAGACTATAGAATAGACTATAGGCTACACTATAGGATAGACTATAGGATAGATTATAGGATAGACTATAGGCTAGATTACAGGCTACACTATAGGATAGACTATAGGCTACACTATAGGATACACTATAGGATAGACTATAGACTACACTATAGGATAGACTGTAGGCTACACTATAGGATAGACTATAGGCAACACTATAGGATAGACTACAGGCTACACTATAGGATAGACTATAGAATAGACTATAGGCTACACTATAGGACAGACTATAGAATAGACTATAGGCTACACTATAGGATAGACTATAGGATAGACTATAGGCTACACTATAGGATAGACTATAGGCTACACTATAGGATAGACTATAGGGTACACTATAGGTTAGACTGTACGCTACACTATAGAATAGACTATAGGCTACACAATAGGATAGACTATAGGCTACACTATAGGATAGACTATAGAATAGATTATAGGATAGACTATAGGCTAGATTAAAGGCTATACTATAGGATAGACTGTAGGCTACACTATAGGATAGACTATAGGATAAACTATAGGTTACACTATAGGATAGACTATAGGCAAGAATACAGGCTACACTATAGGATAGACTGTAGGCTACACTATAGGACAGACTATAGAATAGAGAATAGGCTACACTATAGGATAGACAATAGGATAGACTATAGGCTACACTATAGGATAGACTATAGGATAGATTATAGGATAGACTATAGGCTATACCATAGGATAGACTGCAGGATAGACTATAGGCTACACTGTAGGATAGACTATAGGCTACACTATAGGATAGACTATAGAATAGAGAATAGGCTACACTATAGGATAGACAACAGGATAGACTATAGGCTACACTATAGCATAGACTATAGGATAGATTATAGGATAGACTATAGGCTAGATTACAGGCTACCCTATAGGATAGACTATAGGCTACACTATAGGATAGACTATAGTATAGACTATAGACTACACTATAGGATAGACTGTAGGCTACACAATAGGATAGACTATAGGCTACACTATAGGATAGACTATAGGATAGATTATAGGATAGACTATAGGCTAGATTACAGGCTACACTATAGGATAGACTATAGGCTACACTATAGGATAGACTATAGACTACACTATAGAATAGACTATAGGCTACACAATAGGATAGATTATAGGCTACACTATAGGATAGACTGCAGGATAGACTATAGACTACACTGTAGGATAGACTATAGGCTACACTATAGGATAGACTATAGAATAGAGAATAGGCTACACTATAGGATAGACAACAGGATAGACTATAGGCTACACTATAGGATAGACTATAGGATAGATTATAGGATAGACTATAGGCTAGATTACAGGCTACACTATAGGATAGACTATAGGCTACACTATAGGATAGACTATAGACTACACTATAGGATAGACTGTAGGCTACGCTATAGGATAGCCCACTGGATACACTACAGGATAGACTATAGGCTACACTATAGGATAGACTATAGGATGGATTATAGGATAGACTATAGGCTACACTATAGGATATACTATAGGATAGACTGTAGGCTACACTATAGGATAGACTACAGGATAGATTATAGGCTACACTATAGGATAGACTATAGAATAGACTATAGGCTACACTATAGGATAGACTATAGGCTAGATTATAGGATAGACTATAGGCTAGATTACAGGCTACACTATAGGATAGATTATAGGCTACACTATAGGATATACTATAGTATAGACTATAGACTACACTCTAGGATAGACTGTAGGCTACACTGTAGGATAGCCCACAGGCTACACTATAGGATAGACGATAGGCTACACTATAGGATAGACTACAGGCTACACTATAGGATAGACTACAGGCTACACTATAGGATAGACTATAGGATAGACTATAGGCTACACTATAGGACGGACTATAGGATAGACTATAGGCTACACTATAGGATAGACTATAGGCTACACTAAAGGATAGACTATAGACCACACTATAGGATAGACTATATGATAGACTATAGGATAGACTATAGGATAGACTATAGGCTACACTATAGGATAGACTATTGGCTACACTATTGGAAAGACTATAGGATAGACCATAGGCTACGCTATAGGATAGACTATAGGCTACACTATAGGATAGACTATAGGCTATACTATAGGATAGACTATAGGATACACTATAGGCTACACTAAAGGGTAGACTGTAGGCTACACTATAGGATAGCCCACAGGCTACATTATAGGATAGACTATAGGCTACACTTTAGGATAGACTACAGGCTACACTATAGGATAGACTATAGAATAGACTATAGGTAAAACTATAGGATAGACTATAGGATAGACTATAGGCTACACTATATGATAGACTATAGGATAGACTATAGGCTACACTATAGGTAAGACTAGAGGATAGACTATAGGATAGACTATAGGCTACACTATAGGATAGACTATAGGATAGACACTAGGCTACTCTATAGGATAGACTACAGGCAAGACTATAGCATAGACTATAGGATAGACTGTAGGCTACATTATAGGATACCCCACAGGCTACACTATAGGTAAGATTATAGGCTACACTATAGGATAGGCTATAGACTGCACTATAAGATAGACTATAGGATAGACTATAGGATAGACTATAGGCTATACTATAGGATAGACTATAGGATAGATTATAGGATAGACTATAGGCTAGATTACAGGCTACACTATAGGATAGATTATAGGCTACACTATAGGATATACTATAGGATAGACTATACACTACACTCTAGGATAGACTGTAGGCTACACTATAGGATAGCCCACAGGCTACACTATAGGATAGACGATAGGCTACACTATAGGGTAGACTACAGGCTACACTATAGGATAGACTACAGGCTACACTATAGGATAGACTATAGGATAGACTATAGGCTACACTATAGGACAGACTATAGGATAGACTATAGGCTACACTATAGGGTAGACTATAGGATAGATTATAGGCTACACTATAGGATAGACTATATGCTTAACTATAGGATACACTATACGATAGACTATAGGATAGACTATAGGATAGACTATAGGCTACACTATAGGATAGACTATAGGCTACACTATAGGATAGACTATTGGATAGACTGTAGGCTACTCTATAGGATAGACTATAGGCTACACTATAGCATAGACTATAGGATAGACTGTAGGCTACATTATAGAATACCCCACAGGCTACACTATAGGATAGATTATAGGCTACACTATAGGATAGACTATAGACTGCACTATAAGATAGACTATAGGATAGACTATAGGATAGACTATAGGCTATACTATAGGATAGACTATAGGATAGACTATTGGCTACACTATAGGATAGACTATAGGCTACGCTATAGGATAGACTATAGGGTACACTATAGGATAGACTATACGCTACACTATAGAATAGACTATAAGCTATACAATAGGCTACACTATAGGATAGACTATAGGCTACACTATAGGATAGACTACAGGCTACACTATTGGATAGACTATAGGATAGACCATAGGCTACACTATAGGATAGACTATAGGGTAGACTATAGGATAGATTATAGGCTACACTATAGAATAGACTATATGCTAAACTATAGGATAGACTATATGATAGACTATAGGATAGACTATAGGCTACACTATAGGATAGACTATAGGCTACACTATAGGATAGACTACAGGATAGACTATAGGCTACACTATACGATAGACTACAGGATAGACTATAGGCTACTCTATAGGATAGACTATAGAATAGACTATAGGCTACACTATAGGATAGACTATAGAATAGACTATAGGCTATACTATAAGATAGACTATAGGATTGACTGTAGGCTACGCTATAGGATAGCCCACTGGCTACACTATAGGGTAGACTATAGGCTACACTATAGGATAGACTATAGGATAGATTATAGGATAGACTATAGGCTACACTATAGGATATACTATAGGATAGACTATAGGCTACACTATAGGATAGACTACAGGATAGATTATAGGCTACACTATAGGATAGACTATAGAATAGACTATAGGCAACACTATAGGATAGACTATAGGATAGATTATAGGATAGACTATAGGCTAGATTACAGGCTACACTATAGGATAGATTATAGGCTACACTATAGGATATACTATAGGATAGACTATAGACTACACTCTAGGATAGACTGTAGGCTACACTATAGGATAGCCCACAGGCTACACTATAGGACAGACGATAGGCTACACTATAAGATAGACTACAAGCTACACTATAGGATAGACTACAGGCTACACTATAGGATAGACTATAGGATAGACTATAGGCTACACTATAGGACAGACTATAGGATAGACTATAGGCTACACTATAGGATAGACTATAGGCTACACTAAAGGATAGACTATAGGCCACACTATAGGATAGACTATATGATAGACTATAGGATAGACTATAGGATAGACTATAGGACAGACTATTGGCTACACTATTGGAAAGACTATAGGATAGACCATAGGCTACGCTATAGGATAGACTATAGGCTACACTATAAGATAGACTATAGGCTATACTATAGGATAGACTATAGGATACACTATAGGCTACACTAAAGGGTAGACTGTAGGCTACACTATAGGATAGCCCACAGGCTACATTATAGGATAGACTATAGGCTACACTTTAGGATAGACTACAGGCTACACTATAGGATAGACTATAGAATAGACTATAGGTAAAACTATAGGATAGACTATAGGATAGACTATAGGATAGACTATAGGCTACACTATATGATAGACTATAGGATAGACTATAGGCTACACTATAGGTAAGACTAGAGGATAGACTATAGGCTACACTATAGGATAGACTGTAGGCTACACAATAGGATAGACTATAGGCTACACTATAGGATAGACTATAGGATAGATTATAGGATAGACTATAGGCTAGATTACAGGCTACACTATAGGATAGACTATAGGCTACACTATAGGATAGACTATAGACTACACTATAGAATAGACTATAGGCTACACAATAGGATAGATTATAGGCTACACTATAGGATAGACTGCAGGATAGACTATAGACTACACTGTAGGATAGACTATAGGCTACACTATAGGATAGACTATAGAATAGAGAATAGGCTACACTATAGGATAGACAACAGGATAGACTATAGGCTACACTATAGGATAGACTATAGGATAGATTATAGGATAGACTATAGGCTAGATTACAGGCTACACTATAGGATAGACTATAGGCTACACTATAGGATAGACTATAGGATAGACTATAGACTACACTATAGGATAGACTGTAGGCTACGCTATAGGATAGCCCACTGGCTACACTACAGGATAGACTATAGGCTACACTACAGGATAATCTATAGGATAGATTATAGGATAGACTATAGGCTACACTATAGGATATACTATAGGATAGACTATAGGCTACACTATAGGATAGACTACAGGATAGATTATAGGCTACACTATAGGATAGACTATAGAATAGACTATAGGTAAAACTATAGGATAGACTATAGGATAGACTATAGGCTACACTATATGTTAGACTATAGGATAGACTATAGGCTACACTATAGGTAAGACTAGAGGATAGACTATAGGATAGACTATAGGCTACACTATAGGATAGACTATAGGATAGACTGTAGGCTACTCTATAGGATAGACTACAGGCTAGACTATAGCATAGACTATAGGATAGACTGTAGGCTACATTATAGGATATCCCACAGGCTACACTATAGGATAGATTATAGGCTACACTATAGGATAGGCTATAGACTGCACTATAAGATAGACTATAGGATAGACTATAGGATAGACTATAGGCTATACTATAGGATAGACTATAGGATAGATTATAGGATAGACTATAGGCTAGATTACAGGCTACACTATAGGATAGATTATAGGCTACACTATAGGATATACTATAGGATAGACTATAGACTACACTCTAGGATAGACTGTAGGCTACACTATAGGATAGCCCACAGGCTGCACTATAGGATAGACGATAGGCTACACTATAGGGTAGACTACAGGCTACACTATAGGATAGACTACAGGCTACACTATAGGATAGACTATAGGATAGACTATAGGCTACACTATAGGACAGACTATAGGATAGACTATAGGCTACACTATAGGGTAGACTATAGGATAGATTATAGGCTACACTATAGGATAGACTATATGCTTAACTACAGGATACACTATACGATAGACTATAGGATAGACTATAGGCTACACTATAGGATAGACTATTGGATAGACTGTAGGCTACTCTATAGGATAGACTATAGGCTACACTATAGCATAGATTATAGGATAGACTGTAGGCTACATTATAGGATACCCCACAGACTATAGGATAGACTATAGGCTATACTATAGGATAGACTATAGGATAGATTATAGGATAGACTATAGGCTAGATTACAGGCTACACTATAGGATAGATTATAGGCTACACTATAGGATATACTATAGGATAGACTATAGACTACACTCTAGGATAGACTGTAGGCTACACTATAGGATAGCCCACAGGCTACACTATAGGATAGACGATAGGCTACACTATAGGGTAGATTACAGGCTACACTATAGGATAGACTACAGGCTACACTATAGGATAGACTATAGGATAGACTATAGGCTACACTATAGGACAGACTATAGGATAGACCATACGCTACACTATAGAATAGACTATAAGCTATACAATAGGCTACACTATAGGATAGACTATAGGCTACACTATAGGATAGACTACAGGCTACACTATTGGATAGACTATAGGATAGACCATAGGCTACACTATAGGATAGACTATAGGGTAGACTATAGGATAGATTATAGGCTACACTATAGAATAGACTATATGCTAAACTATAGGATAGACTATATGATAGACTATAGGATAGACTATAGAATAGACTATAGGCTACACTATAGGATAGACTATAGGCTACACTATAGGATAGACTACAGGATAGACTATAGGCTACACTATAGGATAGACTACAGGATAGACTATAGGCTACTCTATAGGATAGACTATAGAATAGACTATAGGCTACACTATAGGATAGACTATAGAATAGACTATAGGCTATACTATAAGATAGACTATAGGATAGACTGTAGGCTACGCTATAGGATAGCCCACTGGCTACACTATAGGGTAGACTATAGGCTACACTATAGGATAGACTATAGGATAGATTATAGGATAGACTATAGGCTACACTATAGGATATACTATAGGATAGACTATAGGCTACACTATAGGATAGACTACAGGATAGATTATAGGCTACACTATAGGATAGACTATAGAGTAGACTATAGGCTACACTATAGGATAGACTATAGGATAGATTATAGGATAGACTATAGGCTAGATTACAGGCTACACTATAGGATAGATTATAGGCTACACTATAGGATATACTATAGGATAGACTATAGACTACACTCTAGGATAGACTGTAGGCTACACTATAGGATAGCCCACAGGCTACACTATAGGATAGACGATAGGCTACACTATAAGATAGACTACAAGCTACACTATAGGATAGACTACAGGCTACACTATAGGATAGACTATAGGCTACACTATAGGACAGACTATAGGATAGACTATAGGCTACACTATAGGACAGACTATTGGCTACACTATTGGAAAGACTATAGGATAGACCATAGGCTACGCTATAGGATAGACTATAGGCTACACTATAGGATAGACTATAGGCTATACTATAGGATAGACTATAGGATACACTATAGGCTACACTAAAGGGTAGACTGTAGGCTACACTATAGGATAGCCCACAGGCTACATTATAGGATAGACTATAGGCTACACTTTAGGATAGACTACAGGCTACACTATAGGATAGACTATAGAATAGACTATAGGTAAAACTATAGGATAGACTATAGGATAGACTATAGGATAGACTATAGGCTACACTATATGATAGACTATAGGATAGACTATAGGCTACACTATAGGTAAGACTAGAGGATAGACTATAGGCTACACTATAGGATAGACTATAGGCTACACTATAGGATAGACTATAGGATAGACTGTAGGCTACTCTATAGGATAGACTACAGGCTAGACTATAGCATAGACTATAGGATAGACTGTAGGCTACATTATAGGATACCCCACAGGCTACACTATAGGATAGATTATAGGCTACACTATAGGATAGACTATAGACTGCACTATAAGATAGACTATAGGATAGACTATAGGATAGACTATAGGCTATACTATAGGATAGACTAAAGGATAGATTATAGGATAGACTATAGGCTAGATTACAGGCTACACTATAGGATAGATTATAGGCTACACTATAGGATATACTATAGGATAGACTATAGACTACACTCTAGGATAGACTGAAGGCTACACTATAGGATAACCCACAGGCTACACTATAGGATAGACGATAGGCTACACTATAGGATAGACTACAGGCTACACTATAGGATAGACTACAGGCTACACTATAGGATAGACTATAGGATAGACTATAGGCTACACTATAGGACAGACTATAGGATAGACTATAGGCTACACTATAGGGTAGACTATAGGATAGATTATAGGCTACACTATAAGATAGACTATATGCTTAACTATAGGATAGACTATATGATAGACTATAGGATAGACTAAAGGATAGACTATAGGCTACACTATAGGATAGACTATAGGCTACACTATAGGATAGACTATTGGATAGACTGTAGGCTACTCTATAGGATAGACTATAGGCTACACTATAGCATAGACTATAGGATAGACTGTAGGCTACATTATAGGATACCCCGCAGGCTACACTATAGGATAGATTATAGGCTACACTATAGGATAGACTATAGACTGCACTATAAGATAGACTATAGGATAGACTATAGGATAGACTATAGGCTATACTATAGGATAGACTATTGGCTACACTATAGGATAGACTATAGGCTACGCTATAGGATAGACTATAGGGTACACTATAGGATAGACTATACGCTACACTATAGAATAGACTATAGGCTACACTATAGGATAGACTACAGGCTACACTATTGGATAGACTATAGGATAGACAATAGGCTACACTATAGGATAGACTATAGGGTAGACTATAGGATAGATTATAGGCTACACTATAGGATAGACTATATGCTAAACTATAGGATAGACTATATGATAGACTATAGGATAGACTATAGAATAGACTATAGGCTACACTATAGGATAGACTATAGGCTACACTATAGGATAGACTTAAGGATAGACTATAGGCTACACTATAGGATAGACTACAGGATAGACTATAGGCTACTCTATAGGATAGACTATAGAATAGACTATAGGCTACACTATAGGATAGACTATAGAATAGACTATAGGCTATACTATAAGATAGACTATATGATAGACTATAGGATAGACTATAGAATAGACTATAGGTAAGACTATAGGCTACACTATAGGTAGGCTATAGGATAGACTATATGCTACACCATAGGATAGGCTATAGAACAGACTATAGGCTACACTATAGGCTAGACTATAGGATAGATTATAGGATAGACTATAGGCTAGATTGCAGGCTACACTATAGGATAGACTATAGGCTACACTATAGGATATACTATAGGATAGACTATAGACTACACTCTAGGATAGACTGTAAACTACACTATAGGATAGCCCACAGGCTACACTATAGGATAGACTATAGGTTACACTATAGGATAGACTACAGGCTACACTATAGGATAGACTACAGGCTACACTATAGGATAGGCTTTAGGATATACTATAGGCTACACTATAGGACAGACTATAGGATACACTATAGGATAGACTATATGATAGACTATAGGATAGACTATAGGATAGACTATAGGCTACACTATAGGATAGACTATTGGCTACACTATAGAAAATACCATAGGATAGATTATAGGCTACGCTATAGGATAGACTATAGGATAGACCATAGGCTACACTATAGGATAGACTATAGGATACACTATAGGATAGACTATATGATAGACTATAGGATAGACTATAGGATAGACTATAGGCTACACTATAGGATAGACTATTGGCTACACTATAGGAAATACTATAGGATAGACTGTAGGCTACGCTATAGGATAGACTATAGGATAGACTATAGGCTATACTATAGGATAGACTATAGGCTACACTAAAGGGTAGACTGTAGGCTACACTATAGGATAGCCCACAGGCTACATTATAGGATAGACTATAGGCTACGCTTTAGGATAGACTACAGGCTACACTATAGGATAGACTATAGGATAGACTTTAGGATAGATTATCGGACAGACTATAGGATAGACTATAGGCTACACAATATGATAGACTATAGGATAGACTATAGGCTACACTATAGGTAAGACTATATGATAGACTATAGGCTACACTATAGGATAGACTAGAGGCTACACTATAGGATAGACTATAAGCTACACTATAAGATAGACTATAGGATAGACTGTAGGCTACTCTATAGGATAGACTACAGGCTACACTATAGCATAGACCATAGGATAGAATATAGGCTACACTATAGGATAGACTATAGGGTAGACTATAGGATAGATTATAGGCTACACTATAGGATAGACTATATGCTTAACTATAGGATAGACTATATGATAGACTATAGGATAGACTATAGGCTACACTATAGGAGAGACTATAGGCTATACTATAGGATAGACTATATTCTACGCTATAGGATAGACTATAGAATAGACTATAGGCTACACTATAGGATAGACTATAGGATAGACTATAGGCTATACTATAGGATAGACTATAGGATAGACTATAGGCTACACTAAAGGGTAGACTGTAGGATAGACTATAGGTTACACTATAGGATAGACTATAGGGTACACTATAGGATAGACTATACGCTACATTATAGAATAGACTATAGGCTACACAATAGGATAGACTATAGGATAGATTATAGGATTGACTATAGGCTAGATTACAGGCTACACTATAGGATGGACTATAGGCTACACTATAGAATAGACTATAGAATAAACTATAGGTTACACTATAGGATGGGCTATAGACTAGATTACAGGTTACACTATAGGATAGACTATAGGCTACACTATAGGATAGACTACAGGCTACACTATAGGATAGACTACAGGATAGACTACATGATAGACTATAGGCTACACTATAGGATGGACTATAGGATAGATTACACAGGTCTACAAAAAAAAACTTTTTCAAAGATGTTTTAAATTTGACAATTGATTTTATATAATTTTGGTGCGCTAATTCTAAATCTGCAAACCAATTTTTTCTATCACGTAAGATATTTTTGCAAATTAGAAAATAAAAAAACACAAGATTTGCTTATAAATACATTTATTAAAATTTTTAAAAATAATAGTGGGCTCAAAATAAAGAAAACTACATATTTTTTACGCACAATTTAATGAAATCTTTTCCTTTTTGTCAAAAAACTGCGTTTGGTAGACATTTTTCTATAAATTTTGGCAGGATTATCACGTTGTAGCATCCAACAGTAGTCTGCTATCATGGATACGCTCCATCTACCCTGATAACGTCTTTCCATCTCTTTGATGTCTTGATGGAAACGTTCCCCTTGTTCTTCGCTACAAGCTCCAAGATTTCCTGGAAATTTGTCTAGATGAGCGAATAAAAAATGTAATTTTAAACTCATATTGCATCCTAGAATACGAAAATTTTGTAGCATTTGTGTGACAATGTTCTCATAGTCTGGATCTTTGTTATTTCCCAAGAACTTTTCGATAACTTCTTTAAATGAAGTCCAGGCTTTCTTTTCGATAAGCGTCATAGAATTTTGAAAGTTTTTGTCTCTGCATAAAAATCTAATGTCGGGACCAACAAAAACCCCTTCTTTTAATTTTGCATCAGACAACTTGGGAAATTTTGAACAAATATATTTAAAACATTCTCCGTTTTTATCAATAGCTTTAACAAACTGCTTCATCAAACCTAATTTTATATGCATTGTGCTTTATGTTTTTACTTCCTGGAGTAAGATTTTCTCTTGTAGGCCATTCCTTTTGGGTCCAATGTTTATCTCGTGCTCGGCTGTCCCATTCACAAATAAAACAAGGATATTTAGTATAACCTGACTGTTGCCCAAGCAGCATACACAGAACTTTTAAGTCTCCACAAAGCATCCAGTTATGTTCTCGGTATTTGATTTTTTCTAATAGAAGTTCCAAGTTTTCGTATGTTTCCTTAAGGTGAACAGAATGAGCGACGGGAATAGAAGCCAGTGTATTACCGTTGTGCAGTAAAACACCTTTTAGACTCCTTTTGCTAGAGTCAATAAATAGTCGCCATTCTTCCTTTTCATAAGAGGTAGCCCCTAGCTTAATAACTAACTCAGAGATATTGTTACAATATACTAACGAATCTTCTTGGGTGAAATATGGACTCAGGTCTTTTTCTCGATTTCTGTAGAAAGTGGTTGACGTACCTGGAGCCAGCAAATTTTTATCACGAAGTCTAGAGGCTAGAAGTTGTGAGGCATCTTTGGGAAGATTTAAGTCTCTTACTAAATCGTTTAATTCCATTTGATTAAATAGTTGTGGTCCTTGTTCTGCTTCAAAAGTAAAGTCGGGATCTGTGGACTCAAATGCAGACTGTTCCGAATCAGATGATAACACATTCTCTAACTCCTTTGGTGGAATAGGTATGGGTAGATCAGGGCCATGAGGAATAGGCCTAATAGCAGATTTTAGGTTCGGGTATATAATACTTTTTTTATTCTTACAATTAAATCCTTTTAAATCGCAGGAGCAAAATTAGCAATCATCAGTATGGTTTTATGGCTCACGCCACACCATGGGAACTCAAAAACTCAATGACTTTTTTCTTCCTTTTGTCCAACTTCGTAAAGCTTCTACACAAACTTTACATTCAATATGTGGTGCCCAAGATTTGTCTTGTTCTCCTATTTTCACTCCAAAATAGGCATAATACGCATTACGAACAAATGAGGTTATGTTATATCTTTGTTTTGTAACCACAAAACTTCCACAAATATAACAAAAGCAGTCTGCATTATTAACACAATGTCTCCTTTCCATAGCTCAAAAAACAATAGAATAATTTACAAATAAATAGCACTAATTCGAAACACAGCGATAAATCTCCTCGAACGGCTAATAACAACTGACTGGAAGAGGTGCAGCCGCGGTGTTGTACTAGTTCACTAATTTTACAGTGTTGCCACAATTCACATACATTTATTTAAATATTTTTGGTCAACTGTCTGCGCCATATATTTTTTCTAAGAATGGTTTTTCTAATTTTATATGTAAACTTTTCCTATAATCAAGGAATTTTTATAAGATCTCGATTTGCAAAAAATTGGAAGGTGACAGAAAAAAAGTAATGTCAATTTCGGATTCAGGAGGTCTAAATTACCTAACGAAGGATGTTGATTTTAAAACATCAAATTTGTTGTAGACCTGTGTTATAGGATAGACTATAGGCTAGATTACAGGCTACACTATAGGATAGACTATACGCTACACTATAGGATAGACTATAGGATAAACTATAGGTTACACTATAGGATAGACTATAGGCTAGAATACAGGCTACACTATAGGAGAGACTATAGGCTACACTATAGGATAGACTATAGGGTACACTATAGGATAGACTATACGCTACACTATAGAATAGACTATACGCTACACAATTGGATAGACTATAGGATAGATTATAGGATAGACTATAGGCTAGATTACAGGCTACACTATAGGATAGACTGTAGGCTACACTATAGGATAGACTATAGGATAAACTATAGGTTACACTATAGGATAGACTATAGGCTAGAATACAGGCTACACTATAGGAGAGACTATAGGCTACACTATAGGATAGACTATAGGGTACACTATAAGATAGACTATACGCTACACTATAGAATAGACTATAGGCTACACAACAGGATAGACTATAGGCTACACTATAGGATAGACTGCAGGATAGACTATAGGCTACACTATAGGATAGACTGCAGGATAGACTATAGGCTACACTATAGGATAGACTGGAGGATAGACTATAGGCTACACTATAGGATAGACTGCAGGATAGACTATAGGCTACACTATAGGATAGACTATAGAATAGACAATAGGCTACACTATAGGATAGACTACAGGATAGACTTAAGGCTACACTATAGGATAGACTACAGGCTACACTATAGGATAGACTACAGGCTACACTATAGGATAGACTACAGGATAGACTACATTATAGACTATAGGCTACACTATAGGATGGACTATAGGATAGATTATAGGATAGACTATAGGCTAGATTACAGGCTATACTATAGGATAGACTATAGACTACACTATAGCATGACTATAGGATAGATTATAGGCTACACTATAGGATAGACTATAGAGTACACTATAAGATAGACTATAGGATAGACTATAGGCTATACTATATAGACTATAGGTTACACTATAGGATAGACTATAGGATAGACTATAGGTTACACTATAGGATAGACTATAGGCAAGATTACAGGCTATACTATAGGATAGACTATAGGCTACACTATAGGATAGACTATAGGGTACACTATAGGATAGACTATACGCTACACTATAGAATACACTATAGGCTACACAATAGGATAGACTATAGGCTTCACTATAGGATAGACTACAGGATAGACTATAGGCTACACTATAGGATAGACTATAGAATAGACTATGTGCTACACTATAGGATAGACTATAGGATAGATTATAGGATAGACTATAGGATAGACTACACTATAGGATAGACTGTAGGCTACACTATAGGATAGCCCACAGGCTACACTATAGGATAGACTATAGGCTACACAATAAGATAGACTACAGGCTACACTATAGGATAGACTATAGGCTACAGTATAGGATAGACTATAGGCTACACTATAGGATAGACTATAGGATACTATAGGCCACACTATAGGATAGACTACAGGGTACACTATAGGATAGACTGTAGGGTACACTATAGGATAGACTATAGGCTACACTGTAGGATAGACTATAGGATAGACTATAGGCTATACTATAGGATAGACTATAGGCTACACTATAGGATATACTATTGGATAGACTATAGGCTACACTATAGGATAGACTATAGGATAGACTATAGGCTACACTATAGAATAGACTATAGGCTACACTATAGGATAGACAATAGGCTACACTATGAGATAGATTATAGGATAAACTATAGGCTGGACTATAGGCTACGCTATAGGATAGACTATAGAGTACACTATAGTATAGACTATACGCTACACCATAGAAGAGACTATAAGCTACACAATAGGATAGATCATAGGCCACAATATAGGATAGACTATGGGATATACTATAGGCTACACTATAGGATAGTCTATAGGCTACGCTATTGGATAGACTATAGGGTACACTATAGGATAGACTATAGGCTACACGATAGGATATACTAAAGGATGGGCTATAGGCTACACTATAGGCTAGACTATAGGCTACACTATAGGATAGACTACAGGATAGACTATAGACTACACTATAGGATAGACTATAGAATGGACTACAGGCTACACTATAGGTTAGACTATAGGATAGATTATAGGATAGACTATAGGCTATATTACAGGCTACACTATAGGATAGACTATAGGCTACACGATAGGATATACTATAGGATGGGCTATAGGCTACACTATAGGCTACACAATAGGATAGACTATAAGATAGACTATAGACTACACTATTGGATAGACTGTAGGCTACACTATAGGATAGCCCACAGGCTACACTATAGGATAGGCTACAGGATAGACTATAGGCAACACTATAGAATAGACTATAGGCTACACTATAGGATAAACTATAAGCTACACCATAGGATAGACTATAGACTACACTATAGGATAGACTGAAGGCTACACTATAGGATAGACTACAGACTACACAATAGGATAGATTATAGGCTACACTATAGGATAGACTATAGGATACACTATAGGACAGACTATAGGCTTCACTATAGGACAGACTATAGGCTACACTATAGGATAGACTATAGGCTACACTATAGGATAAACTATAAGCTACACCATAGGATAGACTATAGACTACACTATAGGATAGACTGAAGGCTACACTATAGGATAGACTACAGACTACACAATAGGATAGATAATAGGCTACACTATAGGATAGACTATAGGATACACTATAGGACAGACTATAGGCTTCACTATAGGACAGACTATAGGCTACACTATAGGATAGACTATAGGCTACACTATAGGATAGACTATAGGCTACACTATAGGATAGACTATAGGCTACACTATAGGATAGACTATAGGATAGACTATAGGCTACACCATAGGTAGACTATAGGATAGACTATAGGCTACACTATAGGATAAACTATAAGCTACACCATAGGATAGACTATAGACTACACTATAGGATAGACTGAAGGCTACACTATAGGATAGACTACAGACTACACAATAGGATAGATTATAGGCTACACTATAGGATAGACTATAGGATACACTATAGGACAGACTATAGGCTTCACTATAGGACAGACTATAGGCTACACTATAGGATAGACTATAGGCTACACTATAGGATAGACTATAGGCTACACTATAGGATAGACTATAGGCTACACTATAGGATAGACTATAGGATAGACTATAGGCTACACCATAGGTAGACTATAGGATAGACTATAGGATAGACTATAGGCTACACTATAGGATAGACTATAGGATAGACTATAGGCTACACTATAGAATAGACTATAGGCTACACGATAGGATAAACTATAAGCTACACCATAGGATAGACTATAGACTACACTATAGGATAGACTGAAGGCTACACTATAGGATAGACTACAGACTACACAATAGGATAGATTATAGGCTACACTATAGGATAGACTATAGGATACACTATAGGACAGACTATAGGCTTCACTATAGGACAGACTATAGGCTACACTATAGGATAGACTATAGGCTACACTATAGGATAGACTATAGGCTACACTATAGGATAGACTATAGGCTACACTATAGGATAGACTACAGACTACACAATAGGATAGATTATAGGCTACACTATAGGATAGACTATAGGATACACTATAGGATAGACTATAGGCTACACTATAGGATAGACTATAGGATAGACTATAGGCTACACCATAGGTAGACTATAGGATAGACTATAGGATAGACTATAGGATAGACTATAGGCTACACTATAGGATAGACTATAGGATAGACTATAGGCTACACTATAGAATAGACTATAGGCTACACGATAGGATATACTATAGGATGGGCAATAGGCTACACTATAGCCTACTTAATAGGATAGACTATAAGATAGACTATAGACTACACTATAGGATAGACTGTAGGCTACACTATAGGATAGCCCACAGGCTACACTATAGGATAGACTACAGGATAGACTATAGGCAACACTATAGAATAGACTATAGGCTACACTATAGGATAAACTATAAGCTACACCATAGGATAGACTATAGACTACACTATAGGATAGACTGAAGGCTACACTATAGGATAGACTACAGACTACACAATAGGATAGATTATAGGCTACACTATAGGATAGACTATAGGATACACTATAGGACAGACTATAGGCTTCACTATAGGACAGACTATAGGCTACATTATAGGATAGACTATAGGCTACACTATAGGATAGACTATAGGCTACACTATAGGATAGACTATAGGCTACACTATAGGATAGACTATAGGATAGACTATAGGCTACACCATAGGTAGACTATAGGATAGACTATAGGATAGACTATAGGCTACACTATAGGATAGACTATAGGATAGACTATAGGCTACACTATAGAATAGACTATAGGCTACACGATAGGATATACTATAGGATGGGCAATAGGCTACACTATGGCCTACTTAATAGGATAGACTATAAGATAGACTATAGACTACACTATAGGATAGACTGTAGGCTACACTATAGGATAGCCCACAGGCTACACTATAGGATAGACTATAAGCTACACTATAGGCTAGACTACAGGCTACACAATAGGATAGACTATAGGATAGTCTATAGGCTACACTATAGGATAGACTATAGGATAGACTATAGGCTACACTATAGGATAGACTATAGGCTACACTATAGGATAGACTACAGGCTACACTATAGGATAGACTATAGGCTACACTATAAGATAGACTATAGGGTAGACTAGAGGATAGATTATAGGCTACACTATAGGATAGAATATATGCTAAACTATAGGATAGACTATATGATATACTAAAGGATAGACTATAGGATAGACTATAGGCTACACTATAGGATAGACTATAGGCTACGCTATAGGATAGACAATAGGATAGACTATAGGCTACACTAAAGGGTAGACTATAGGATAGACTATAGGTTACACCATAGGATAGACTATAGGCTAGATTACAGGCTACACTATAGGGTAGACTATAGGCTACATTATAGGATAGACTATAGGGTACACTACAGGATAGACTACAGACTACACAATAGGCTAGATTACAGGCTACACTATACAATAGACTATAGGCTACACAATAGGATAGACTATAGGCTACACTATAGGATAGGTTACAGCATAGACTATAGGCTACACTATAGGATAGATTATAGAATAGACTACAGGCTACACTATAGGATAGATTATAGGATAGATTATAGGATAGACTATAGGCTTGATTACAGGCTACACTATAGGATAGACTATAGGCTACACTATAGGATAGACTACACTAAAGGATAGACTGTAGGCTACACTATAGGATAGACTATAGGATAGACTATAGACTACACAATAGGATAGATTATAGGCTACACTATAGGATAGACTATAGAATAGACTATAGACCACAATAGGATAGATTATAGGCTACACCATAGGATAGACTATAGGATAGACTATAGGCTACACTATAGGATAGAATATAGGCTACACTATAGGATAGACTATAGGCTACACCATAGGTAGGCTATAGGATAGACTATAGGATAGACCATAGGTAGACTATAGGATAGACTATAGGAGAGACTATAGGATAGACTATAGGCTACACTATAGGATAGACTATAGGATAGACTATAGACTACACTATAGGATAGACTATAGGATAGATTATAGGCTACACTATAGGATAGACTATAGGCTACACGATAGGCTACACTATAGGATAGACTATAGGCTACACGATAGGATATACTATAGGATGGGCTATAGGCTACACTATAGGATAGACTATAGGCTACACGATAGGATATACTATAGGATGGGCTATAGGCTACACAATAGGATAGACTATAGGATAGACTATAGACTACACTAAAGGATAGACTGTAGGCTACACTATAGGATAGCCCACAGGCTACACTATAGGATAGATTATAAGCTACGCTATAGGCTAGACTACTGGCTACACAATAGGATAGACTATAGGATGGACTATAGGCTACACTATAGGATAGACCAGGGGTGGGCAAAAGCCGACCCGCGGGCCGGATCCGGCCCTTTTGCTAATTTTATCCGACCCGTTGAAAAATTCCGCACATAAATTTTTTTAAACTCTTTTATGAGATTTTGTTGACATCAGCATTATTAGTGTGCGTACTGTATATATAATAGTCTTACTGCCATCCCTAGCGGCAAGCGTTTTTTAGCTGTCAAAACTTCTCATGCCCATACATTTTGTATGAAGCATACCGAAATAACGCGGCGGCAACGCAGCGGCAACTTTTTGCAATTGGAAAATCCGATTTTGACAACGCGTTTTTGTGAAGTTAGTTGCAGAAGCAAACAGTAAATTTTAAATCCTGTAACGTTCCTTTAGAATTAATTTCTTTAAATATTCCTTACCAAAAGCAATCGCAATACGTATTTTAGAGCTGCTTATCCTTCTGTTGAAAAGCTCTTTATTCGCATCATTTACTTTTGCAAACGGCTTCATAATATTTTCTTTCAATGTAAACGCTGCATCAGCTACAAAATAATACGGGAATTCACCGTATACGCACCACGTGTATTGTTAATTTTGATTTAGTACTGATCGCATACTCTTTTTTTTTCGAGTCTAATATTAGTTTGCAAATATAAAATTGAAAAAGGGGACTTTTTGTAAGTAAAATTTTAAAACATTGGTTTTATTTAATTGTATTAATTAAATTATATGTTTGTAGACCTTTGTAAAATGAGTCAATCTAAAAAAAGAAAAGTTGATTTGGAATGCAGAAACTTCAATGAAGCTTGGCCGGTAAAATATCTTTTTACAAACATAAATAAGAAAGCAATTTGTTTAGTTTGTCAGGAAACAATTGCTGTTTTTAAAGAATACAATTCAAACAGGCACTTTACAACAAAACATCCAAAATATGCATCACATTCTTTAAAAGAACTTCAAACTGTAGCAGAAAACTTAGCAAAAAACTTGAATATGCAAAATAATATTTTTACCAAACAAAGTAATATAGAGAAATCTACCACAAAAGCAAGTTATGTTGTCGCACACAAAATTGCTAAGTTTTGTAAGCCGTTTTCTGAAGCAGAATTTGTTAAACAATGCATGGTACAAGTGTCGGAGATATGTTGTCCTGAAAAGAAACATATTTTTGAAAATGTAAGCCTTTCAAGAAGAACAATAGTACGACGGATTGAAAATATTTCAGGAAACTTACTTGACCAGCTATTGTTCTCTGGCTTTAGATAAGTCCTGCGATATTACTGATACAAGTCAATTATTAATATTTATTCGCGGCATTAACAAGAAATGCGAAATTAGCGAGGAACTTCTTAGTGTGCATCCAATGAAAGATACAACTACTGGTGAAGACTTCTTTCTCGCTCTTGAAGAGTGTTTAGTTAAAGTAAGTTTAACTTGGAATAAAATAGTAAGCGTCACTACGGATGGTTGTCCTAGTTTAACAGGGAAAAATGTAGGTTTACTTAAACGAATTCGCGACAAAGTAAAAGAGTTACAACCAGAACACGATATATTATTTTTGCACTGCATTATTCATCAAGAAGTGCTATGCAGAAAGGTTTTAAAATTGAATCACGTAGTTACTGTTGTGACCAAAGTTGTGAATTTTATTTGAGGACGTGCTGTAAACCATCGACAGTTTGTTGAATTTTTAAAAGAAATTGAAAGTGACTTCTATGAAATTCCTTATTACACTGAAGTGAGATGGCTTAGCATTGGTAAAGTTTTGGACAGATTTCAATATTTGCTTGATGAAATAGTATCCTTCTTGTCGATAAAAGAAAAACTACATGATTTTCCTGAATTGCAAAATAGAGCTTGGCTAAACGATTTCTCATTTTCAGTAGATATCGTAAAATATTTGAATGAACTAAATATAAATCTACAAGGGAAAAACCAATTCGCTTTCAATATGCACTCAAACGTCAAAGCATTTATGACAAAACTAAATTTATTTGCTGAAAACTTTAATAATAAATTATTAAATCATTACCCCTCATTGCAAGCACGGCGAGAATCATTGAAAAATACAGATTTTTTTAAATATAGTGCAATAACACAAGACCTGCATTCTGAATTCCAAAGAAGATTTCAAGATTTCAAAGCTATTGAAAAACCTTTATCATTAATTAGCCAACCTTTTAATTTCGATGTGCAAGAAGCCCCTATTGAAATTCAACTAGAACTAATTGACTTACAATCAAATAATATATTAAAAGAAAATTTTCACTCAAATAAATTGAGTGCTTTCTATGGCGCTTTGAATGATGAACATTTTAAACATTTTTTGAACTATGTTCAAAAATGCCTTGTTTTATTTGGTTCGACATACATTTGTGAAACAACTTTTTCTTTAATGGTTTCCACGAAAAATAAATATCGATCACAAATTACTGACGAAAATCTACACTCGGTATTAAGGATTGCTACAAGTGATTTGGAACCCAATTTTGAAGAAATAATGTCAGATGAACATTCGAGATTTCACGTTTCGCATTAACTTTAAATATTTATTTTACCGTTTGATGTTTTTCTTTTCTTTTTTATATTCTATTTACTATTATATTTACAAAATGCAATATAAATGTTAAATTGTAATAACTATGTGTCAATATAAAATAATTTGTATCATTAAGACATAAATAAGTAACAGAATAAAATGTTTCAATGACTGGTTTATCCAATAGCCATTTATTTATAAAAATATTTCTTTAAAAATTACGTGACATAATTTATTCAAATTGAAATGATACTTAGTGTTTTTGTCAAAAAAAAATTGGCAGGGAAAAAACTCCATCCAAAACATCCGCTTGTGCAAAGCATATGCGGTATAGTCCTCCGCCCCGGGAGACATTTTGAAAATTTCATTTTGGCCCGCGCTTTAAAGTATTTGCCCACCTCTGGGATAGACTATAGGATAGACTATAGGCTACACTATAGGATAGACTATAGGACAGACTAAAGGCTACACTATAGGATAGACTATAGGATAGACTATAAGCTACACTATAGGATAGACTACAGGCTACACTATAGTATAGACTATAGCATAGACTATAGGCTACACTATAGGATAGACTATAGGGTAGACTATAGGATTGATTATAGGCTACACTATAGGATAGACTATAGGATAGACTATAGGCTACACTAAAGGGTAGACTATAGGATAGACTATAGGTTACACTATAGGATAGACTATAGGCTAGATTACAGGCTACACTATAGGATAGACTATAAGCTACACTATAGGATAGACTATAGGCTACACTAAAGGGTAGACTATAGGATAGACTATAGGTTACACTATAGGATAGACTATAGGCTAGATTACAGGCTACACTATAGGATAGACTATAAGCTACACTATAGGATATACTATAGGGACACTATAGGATAGACTATACGCTACACTATACAATAGACTATAGGCTACACATTAGGATAGACTATAGGCTACACTATAGGATAGACTACAGGATAGACTATAGGCTACTCTATAGGATAGATTATAGAATAGACTACAGGCTACACTATAGGATAGACTATAGGATATATTATAGGATAGACTATAGGCTAGATTACAGGCTACACTATAGGATAGACTATAGGCTACACTATAGGATAGACTATAGGCTACACTATAGGATAGACTATAGGCTACGCTATAGGATAGACTATAGGATAGACTATAGGCTACACTAAAGGGTAGACTATAGGATAGACTATAGGTTACACTATAGGATAGACTCTAGGCTAGATTACAGGCTACACTATAGGATAGACTATAAGCTACACTATAGGATATACTATAGGGACACTATAGGATAGACTATACGCTACACTATACAATAGACTATAGGCTACACATTAGGATAGACTATAGGCTACACTATAGGATAGACTACAGGATAGACTATAGGCTACACTATAGGATAGATTATAGAATAGACTACAGGCTACACTATAGGATAGACTATAGGATAGATTATAGGATAGACTATAGGCTAGATTACAGGCTACACTATAGGATAGACTATAGGCTACACTATAGGATAGACTATAGACTACACTATAGGATAGACTGTAGGCCACACTATAGGATAGACTATAGACTACACAATAGGATAGATTATAGGCTACACTATACGATAGACTATAGGATAGACTATAGGACACAATAAGATAGATTAGAGGCTACACCATAAGATACAATATAGGATAGACTATAAGAGAGACTATAGGATAGACTATAGACTACACAATAGTATAGATTATAGGCTACACTATAGGATGGACTATAGGCTACACTAAAGGGTAGACTATAGGTTACTCTATAGAATAGACTATAGGCTAGATTACAGGCAACACTATAGGATAGACTATAGGCTACACTAGAGGATAGACTATAGGGTACACTATAGGATAGATCATACGCTACACTATACAATAGACTATAGTCTTCACAATAGGATAGACTATAGGCTACACTATAGGATAGACTAAAGGATAGACTATAGGCTACACTATAGGATAGATTATAGAATAGACTACAGGCTACACTATAGGATAGACTATAGGATAGATTATAGGATAGACTATAGGCTAGATTAAAGGCTACACTATAGGATAGACTATAGGCTACACTATAGGATAGACTATAGACCACACTATAGGATAGACTGTAGCCTACACTATAGGATAGACTATAGACTACACATTAGGATAGATTATAGGCTACACTATAGGATAATCTATAGGATACACTAAAGGGTAGACTATAGGATAGACTGTAGGTTACACTATAGGATAGACTATAGTCTAGATTACAGGCTACACTATAGGATAGACTATAGGCTACACTATAGGATAGACTATAGGGTACACTATATGATAGACTATAGGGTACACTATAGGATAGACTATAGGGTACACTATAGGATAGACTATAGAATAGACTATAGGCTACACTATAGGATAGACTATAGGATAGATTATAGGATAGACTATAGGATAGATTATAGGATAGACTATAGGCTAGATTACAGGCTACACTATAGGATATACTATAGGCTACACTATAGGATAGACTATAGAATAGATTATAGGCTATACTATAGGATAGACTATAGGTTAGATTATAGAATAGACTATAGGTAAGATTACAGGCTACACTATAGGATAGACTATAAGCTACACTGTAGGATAGACTATAGGATAGACTATAGGTTACACTATAGGATAGACTATAGGCTAGATTACAGGCGACACTATAGGATAGACT
Source organism: Trichopoda pennipes (assembly GCA_030448955.1). Taxonomy (NCBI): domain Eukaryota; kingdom Metazoa; phylum Arthropoda; class Insecta; order Diptera; family Tachinidae; genus Trichopoda; species Trichopoda pennipes. The sequence continues at coordinate 2,521,749 of JASKUP010000004.1, read as the reverse complement.
ATAGGCTACGCTATAGGATAGACTATAGGGTACACTATAGGATAGACTATACGCTACACTATAGAATAGACAATAGGCTACACAATAGGATAGACTATAGACTACAGTATAGGATAGACTATAGAATAGAACATAGGCTACACTATAGGATCGACTATAGGATAGACTATAGGATACACTACAGGATAGACTATAGGATGGACTATAGGATAGACTATAGGCTACACTATAGGATAGCCTATAGGCTACAGCATAGAATAGACTATAGGGTTGACTATAGGATAGATTATAGGCTATACTATAGGATAGACTATAGGATAGACTATAGGATAGATTATAGGATAGACTATAGGCTAGCTTACAGGCTACACTATAGGATAGACTATAAGCTACACTATAGGATAGACTATAGGTTACACTATAGGATAGATTACAGGCTACACTATAGGATAGACTATAGGCTACACTATAGGATAGACTATAGGCTACACTATAGGATAGACTATAGGGTACACTACAGGATAGACTATATGCTACACTATAGAATAGTCTATAGCCTACACAATAGGATAGACTATAGGCTACAGCATAGGATAGACTACAGGATAGACTATAGGCTACACTATAGGATAGACTATAGAATAGACTATAGGCTACACTATAGGATAGACTATAGGATAGATTATAGGATAGACTATAGGCTAGATTACAGGATACGCTATAGGATAGACTATAAGCTGCACTATAGGATAGACTATAGGTTACACTATAGAATAGACTATAGGCTAGATTACAGGCTACACTATAGGATAGACTATAGGCTACACTATAGGATAGACTTTAGGGTACACTATAGGATAGACTATACGCTACACTATAGAATAGACAAAAGGCTACACAATAGGATGGACTATAGGCTACACTATAGGATAGACTACAGGATAGACTATAGGCTACACTATAGGATAGACTATAGAATAGACTATAGGCTACATTATAGGATAGACTATAGGATAGACTATAGGCTACACTATAGGATAGTCTATAGGCTACGTTATAGGATAGAATATAGGGTACACTATAGGATAGACTATACGCTACACTTTAGAATAGACTATAGGCTACACAATAGGATAGACTATAGGCTACACTATAGGATAGATTATAGGATATAACATAGGCTACACTATAGGATCGACTATAGGATAGACTATAGGATACACTACAGGATAGACTATAGGATGGACTATAGGATAGACTATAGGCTACACTATAGGATAGCCTATAGGCTACAGCATAGAATAGACTATAGGGTTGACTATAGGATAGATTATAGGCTACACTATAGGATAGACTATATGCTAAACTATAGGATAGAATATATGATAGACTATAGAATAGAGTATAGGCTACACTATAGGATAGACTATAGGCTACACTATAGGATAGACTATAGGCTACGCTATAGGATAGACTATAGGATAGACTATAGGCTACACTATAGGATATACTATAGGATAGACTATAGGCTATACTATAGGTTAGACTATAGGATAGACTATAGGCTATACTATAGGTTAGACTATAGGATAGACTATAGGCTACACTAAAGGGTAGACTATAGGATAGAATATATGATAGACTATAGAATAGACTATAGGCTAAACTATAGGATAGACTACAGGATAGACTATAGGCTACACTATAGGATAGACTATAGAATAGACTATAGGCTACATTATAGGATAGACTATAGGATAGACTATAGGCTACACTATAGGATAGTCTATAGGCTACGTTATAGGATAGAATATAGGGTACACTATAGGATAGACTATACGCTACACTTTAGAATAGACTATAGGCTACACAATAGGATAGACTATAGGCTACACTATAGGATAGATTATAGGATATAACATAGGCTACACTATAGGATCGACTATAGGATAGACTATAGGATACACTACAGGATAGACTATAGGATGGACTATAGGATAGACTATAGGCTACACTATAGGATAGCCTATAGGCTACAGCATAGAATAGACTATAGGGTTGACTATAGGATAGATTATAGGCTACACTATAGGATAGACTATATGCTAAACTATAGGATAGAATATATGATAGACTATAGAATAGAGTATAGGCTACACTATAGGATAGACTATAGGCTACACTATAGGATAGACTATAGGCTACGCTATAGAATAGACCATAGGATAGACTATAGGCTACACTATAGGATATACTATAGGATAGACTATAGGCTATACTATAGGTTAGACTATAGGATAGACTATAGGCTATACTATAGGTTAGACTATAGGATAGACTATAGGCTACACTAAAGGGTAGACTATAGGATAGAATATATGATAGACTATAGAATAGACTATAGGCTACACTATAGGATAGACTATAGGCTACACTATAGGATAGACTATAGGATAGACTATAGGCTATACTATAGGTTAGACTATAGGATAGACTATAAGCTACACTATAGGATAGACTGTAGGCTACACTATACGATAGACAATAGGCTACACTATAGGATAAACTATCGTTTAGACTATAGGCTACACTATAGGATAGACTATAGGCTACACTATAGGATAGACTATAGGCTACACTATAGGCTACACAATAGGATAGGCAATAGGCTACACTATAGGATAGCTATAGGCTACACTATAGGATAGACTATAGGGTACACTATTGGATAGAAATGACGGATAGACTAAAGGAGAGACTATAGGATGGACTATAGGATATACTATAGGAAAGACTATAGGATGGCCTATAGGATAGACTATAGGCTACACTATAGGATAGACTATAGGCTACACTGTAGGATAGATTATAGGTTAGACTATAGGATAAACTATAGGCTACACTATAGGATAGACTATAGGATAGATTATAGGATAGACTATAGGATAGATTATAGGATAGACTATAGGATGGACTATAGGCTACACTATAGGATAGACTATATGCTACACTATAGGATAGAATATAGGCCACTATAGGCTACACTATAGGATAGACTATAGGATAGACTATAGGCTACACTATGGGATAGACTATAGGCTACACTATAGGATAGAATATAGGTTAGACTGTAGGCTACACTATAGGGTAGACTATAGGATAGACTATAGGCTACACTATAGGATAGACTATAGGATAGACTATAGGCTACACTATAGGATAGACTATAGGATAGACTATAGGCTACACTATAGGATAGACTATAGGCTACACTATACGATAGACTATAGGATAGACTATAGGCTACACTATAGGATAGACTATAGGCTACGCTATAGGATAGACTATAGGATACACTATAGGCTATACTATAGGACAGACTATAGGCTACACTATAGGATAGGCTATAGGATTGCTTATATAACTTGGTGTCGTTGACTATTATTTGCGTGATTCTGTTGTAATAGTCTGCCACCAAGTATTCGTCATCGATGTGCTTTTCCTTCATTGCTATAATCATCTCATCATTTTTCTGAAATTTCTCCACTAGCTCTATCGATGTATCCAGTCGTTTGGCAAAACACTCAGTAGTTTTGCGATCGTTGGAATGCTTCGGAAAATTTCTTGCGTTTCCGTGGTGTAATGTGGTCATAAAATTGACAATCAAAGATCACGTCGGGTTCACCAAATGTTAATACTGGGAGGTATTAGCACAACTGAGCCACCGGTACTTGAACTGTGACTCCTGTAACTTTGATTTAACTTTGATTTATTTATTTATTGAACCGACGGCACTTGAACCGTGAGTTTTTCTGTACATTTGTTGTTACTTAAATACCTTAATTCATCTGGCATCTCTGCCTTCAAGCGTAAACAACGTGTGAATTTTCAGCGTGAGTTTTTTTTTCAAAATAATTTAATTTAAAAAGATAAAAGAAAAAGTAAAAAACGAATATAAAACTTGGAATACGTTTTTCCAATGGCTACAGCAAAGAGGAAGAAGGATTGGGGTAACAAACCCAAATTTAAAGTTTCAAAAACTTGGGATGCACCCAGCACGAGTGCAAATAGTTTCGATCTACTAGCGACTGACGACGATGATGACGATATTGTCATAAAAGAAAAAGTACCACCTATAATTGTGGACTCTGCTCATAAATTTTGGGACGTAATCGGGCTTTTAGGTGAGGACTATACCTTCAAGCGAATGTCTGTGGGGACAAAGGCTACACTATAGGATAGACTATAGGCTACGCTATAGGATAGACTATAGGATAGACTATAGGCTACACTATAGGATATACTATAGGATAGACTATAGGTTATACTATAAGTTAGACTATAGGATAGACTATAGGCTATACTATAGGTTAGACTATAGGATAGACTATAGGCTACACTAAAGGGTAGACTATAGGATAGAATATATGATAGACTATAGAATAGACTATAGGCTACACTATAGGATAGACTATAGGCTACACTATAGGATAGACTATAGGATAGACTATAGGCTATACTATAGGTTAGACTATAGGATAGACTATATGCTACACTATAGGATAGACTGTAGGCTATACTATACGATAGACAATAGGCTACACTATAGGATAAACTATCGTTTAGACTATAGGCTACACTATAGGATAGACTATAGGCTACACTATAGGCTACACAATAGGATAGGCAATAGGCTACACTATAGGATAGCTATAGGCTACACTATAGGATAGACTATAGGCTACACTATAGGACACTATTGGATAGAAATGACGGATAGACTATAGGAGAGACTATAGGATGGACTATAGGATATACTATAGGAAAGACTATAGGATGGCCTATAGGATAGACTATAGGCTACACTATAGGATAGACTATAGGCTACACTATAGGATAGACTATAGGCTACACTATAGGATAGACTGTAGGCTACACTGTTGGATAGATTATAGGTTAGACTATAGGATAAACTATAGGCTACACTATAGGATAGACTATAGGATAGATTATAGGATAGACTATAGGATAGATTATAGGATAGACTATAGGATAGACTATAGGCTACACTATAGGATAGACTATATGCTACACTATAGGATAGAATATAGGCTACTATAGGCTACACTATAGGATAGACTATAGGATAGACTTTAGGCTACACTATGGGATAGACTATAGGCTACACTATAGGCTACACTATAGGATAGAATATAGGTTAGACTGTAGGCTACACTATAGGGTAGACTATAGGATAGACTATAGGCTACACTATAGGATAGACTATAGGATAGACTATAGGCTACACTATAGGATAGACTATAGGATAGACTATAGGCTACACTATAGGATAGACTATAGGCTACGCTATAGGATAGACTATAGGATACACTATAGGCTATACTATAGGACAGACTATAGGCTACACTATAGGATAGGCTATAGGATTGCTTATATAACTTGGTGTCGTTGACTATTATTTGCGTGATTCTGTTGTAATAGTCTGCCACCAAGTATTCGTCATCGATGTGCTTGTCCTTCATTGCTATAATCATCTCATCATTTTTCTGAAATTTCTCCACTAGCTCTATCGATGTATCCAGTCGTTTGACAAAACACTCAGTAGTTTTGCGATCGTTGGAATGCTTCGGAAAATTTCTTGCGTTTCCGTGGTGTAATGTGGTCATAAAATTGACAATCAAAGATCACGTCGGCTTCACCAAATGTTAATACTGGGAGGTATTAGCACAACTGAGCCACCGGTACTTGAACTGTGACTCCTGTAACTTTGATTTAACTTTGATTTATTTATTTATTGAACCGACGGCACTTGAACCGTGAGTTTTTCTGTACACTTGTTGTTACTTAAATACCTTAATTCATCTGGCATCTCTGCCTTCAAGCGTAAACAACGTGTGAATTTTCAGCGTGAGTTTTTTTTTCAAAATAATTTAATTTAAAAAGATAAAAGAAAAAGTAAAAAACGAATATAAAACTTGGAATACGTTTTTCCAATGGCTACAGCAAAGAGGAAGAAGGATTGGGGTAACAAACCCAAATTTAAAGTTTCAAAAACTTGGGATGCACCCAGCACGAGTGCAAATAGTTTCGATCTACTAGCGACTGACGACGATGATGACGATATTGTCATAAAAGAAAAAGTACCACCTATAATTGTGGACTCTGCTCATAAATTTTGGGACGTAATCGGGCTTTTAGGTGAGGACTATACCTTCAAGCGAATGTCTGTGGGGACAAAGATAATGTCCAGCACGATGCAACTGTATGAAGACGCACTAACAATTCTTCAAAATAAAGATTGGAAATTCTACACTCACGGGGTTAAAAATGTCAAAAATTTTAAAATGGTTCTATTCGGCCTGCCTCAATTTACCGTAGATGTAAATAAAAAAGAATTTGTAGATGGGCACAACATAACACCTGTCAGTGTTACAGAAATAAAAACCAAAAGGTCGACTGTGGATGATGCTATATATATGATAGAATTCAACCGTGAACACGTATCTAAAAGAGAAATCTTACAAATAAGATGGTTTAGTAACATCTCGGTGTACTGGAGAAGGCCTATCAGAAGCAACAGGGGACCAACCCAATGTGTCAAATGCTCCATGTATGGTCATGGTGCTAAAAACTGCCACAGAACTACAGTGTGCTCAGCCTGCGCGGGTAATCATAAAGTTGTTGATTGCAAAGTAAATAAAATAACCCAAGGTGCCGGAGTTGTTTACAAATGTTACAACTGTGCCACGAAAGGCCTCAAACAGGTCAATCACAAAGCTGACGAACCCAAATGCCCATGTCGACAGGAATATTTAAATATTCGGCAGCGAATTAACTCTAAGCCGAAAATGCAAAACAACCGTCCCAATGCGTCGTATTTCAACACCATAGAAGCCAAATTCCCAAAATTGCCTAGTCAGCCACGTGTAACTAAAGCTCGTGATGCTCGCCCTTATGGTGACTCCCAGTATTCAGAGGTTATTAAAAACAACAACCTTGACAGCTCAAACGATGATATATCGAATGAGACACTGCTGCAAATATTTTTTGATGCAGTCGACGCCCTGCAAAGATGTCAGAATAAGTATGACAAATTACGAGTGCTAGGTAATATACTTAGACATGCCATATAATACCACTTGTATACACAATGTTCAGGTTATGCACTGGAATGCCCAAGGCATAACAAATGTTTCAGCAGCTTCTCAGCTCGAGCAAGTTCTGCACGATAAAAAGATTGATATCCTTTTACTAAACGAGACGTTTTTAAAACCCTATTACAAACTCCAATTTGGTGGATACAAAGTATATCGAGAAGATCGTCAATCCCATGGCGGCGGAGTATTAATAGCGGTAAAAATTAATTTAGTTCATAAGTTACTACCTAAAATTAAGACACAGTGCATTGAGAATATCTCTATACAAGTCATGATTAACAGACGCCCGGTAATCTTTATATCTGCGTACAACCCTGGTTACAGTTCGTGCTTTAAAAGGGACCTAGATAGGCTTACTCAATTTTCAGAAGACTTCTTCTTATTTGGAGATCTGAATGCTCGTCATACACATTGGAACTGTGTATCTAACAACTCTGCTGGTAAAGAGCTGTATACGCATAGCCTTTCAAATAATTATTATATTTACTATCCTAATTCATTTACTCGATTTGGTCAGAACTTAATCCCGGTACAACCGTCCACAGTAGACATTCTGTTATCTAACTCGAGTATTTCTTTTTTGACATTGGAATCTCATGAGGGCATTTTACGGTCAGACCATGCCCTAATTTCGTGTTCTATTTATGGTCAATGCCATGCAATATTGAATCTGGTTCCGCTTTATAACCGTGCAAACTGGCCTGCAATAAGAAACTGGGCTGACAATGTAATCAGGTGCCATGGCATTGGGAAAATAGAGAGTACCCCCAACGACGTCGAATCGTCCTTTAATGAATTGACGACTATTGTTACTGAGGCTTTCAATAAAATACCGTCTGTCCAAAGAGATGTCTGGCAGAGAGAAATCTCGAACACATCAAAAATGCTAATTGCTCAAAGAAATAGATACAAGCGTAAATTTCAGAGGTGTAGGGATCTAAATCTTAGATTACAGTATAACTTTATCTTGAAGCAGCTGAACAGGCTAATTGAGTTTCACTTGAATAAAGATAGGAATGAAGCTTGGTCAAAATTTTTATATAAACTGCCCTCTTGTTCGAAAAAGTTTTAGAAATTAACAAAGGCGTTGAAGGGTAAGAATACACCTATCTCAGATTTACTCGTAAATGGCGATGTGTTGAAAACCGCTGAAGAAAAAGCAAATGCTTTTCCTGACGCATTTGGTAATGCACATACAATTACGATCAACAATACGTCACCTTTTAATGCTAGGGTAACAAATTTTGTTGTAGGCCTAGACGAAAGTCACCAGGACAGTAGTATTGAACTTACAGACATCGAAGAGGTAAAATCGTTTGTTTTCTTATTGAAAAACGGAAAAGCTCCGGGTCTGGATGGAATAAACAGTGTTATCCTTAAAAATATGTCAGATTTCTTTTATGAAACACTAAGTAAATTATTCAATTTTTGTCTGAATAATTTTCACTTCCCGTCTTGTTTTAAAAAAGCAAAAGTAGTTCCAATCTATAAAACTGGAAAGGATCCAAAATTTCCTTCCAGTTATAGACCAATCAGTATTATAAGCATTCTGGCTAAGATCTTTGAAAAGATTATCCACAATAGAATAGTCAATGTTGCCAATCAGAAAAATCTTATTATCGACCAACAGTTCAAGTTCCGAAAAGAACACTCCACCGTACACCAACTAAAACGGGTTGTTAACTTTATCGAAAACAACAAAAACAATCGTAAAAGCACCGGCGTTATATTTCTCGACATAGAAAAGGCATTCGATACCATTTGGCATGATGGGTTACTATTCAAACTCAACTTGTTTGACTTTCCAATGTATTTAACAAAAATTATTAAAAGTTTTTTATATAATCGTATGCGTTGACAACGAACTATCTACTGAAAAAAGTATTTCTGCAGGTTTACCCCAGGGGTCGGTTTTATCGCCTACACTGTATTCTTTATATACCTCGAATATTAAAGTCGGCAGAAATCAGGACGCTGCATTTTATGCTGACGATAACGCATTTATATGTTGCGGCAAAGTTTCTAACGCAATAGTGAAGCGAATGCAAAGTATCCTTCATTCAAGCCAAAAGTACTTTGGCAAATGGAAAATTAAGGTCAACGACGCCAAAACTAAAGCTATTATATTCCCATACAATAAGTCTCCAAAACGTATCCCCTCTAAAATTCTGCATTTCGGTGGAAATATTATACATATAGACGATCAGATTAAATATTTAGGGATTATTCTAGATAAAAAACTAAAGTTCAAACAGCACGTTAAATACGTTTGTGATAAAGCAATAAGATGTGGCCGTGCATTGTTTCCTGTCCTTAACCGTAGATCAAAGCTTAATGTTAAGAACAAGATTCTATTATAAAAAATGTGCATTAGACCAATAATGACCTACGGTTGCCAAGTATGGTATCACAAGACTGCTATGGGACACACAAAAAAGCTCCAAATTATTCAGAACAAAAATCTGAAAATAATACATAATCTACCACGTAGATACCCCACCGAATTATTACATAGCAATTTCAGGTACAAAATGATAAGTACGTTTAGCAGGGATCTGACGCTGTCATTCAACGAAAAATGCAGATCGTCTAATTTTGAAACAATGAGAAATTTAATAAGACATCACTGAAACTCTTTTTAACAAAAGAATACATTCAGTGATGGCTTTACAAATTTTATTATACATCTCTAATGAACGTATGAGGTTTTTGAACAACTTTCCTTTACACTGTGCTTTATTATTAGTTTTTATATTCAATTGATAGACTCTAAGTGTTGTAGTACTTTTAAGTAAAATCTCATACATTGTACCTAATAAATATAAGAAGATTTTTAAACAATAAAAATATAAAAAAAAATACCTTAATTTTATACAGTTAGAGTTCAATAAGCAAAAGTGTTTTGCAATAAAATTTAAATTAATTAATAGGCAAAAAATATCAATTATAAAATAAAAATTTTTGATTATGTTTTAGTTAGCAAAAGGTGCAAAAAGGTGCAAAGGTGCATACAACTTGATTTAATAAATGTAGGTCACAAAAACAATGTTAATTGTATTTAAGAATAAAAAAATAAAATAACAAACATGTTTTAGTAAGCAAAATATGCAAAGGTGCAATGTAGATTACAAAAACAATGCTAATTGTAATTAAGAATTATTATTAAAATAAAAATTATATAATGATTAGTATAAAAAACGTATACACGTAGGTGTCAGCAATTATATTACATTATATTATATTATATTATATTATATTATATTATATTATATTATATTATATTATATTATATTATATTATACTATATTATATTATATTATATTATATTATATTATATTATATTATATTATATTATATTATATTATATTATATTATATTATATTATATTATATTATATTATATTATATTATATTATATTATATTATATTATATTATATTATATTATATTATATTATATTATATTATATTATATTATATTACATTATATTATATTATATTATATTATATTATATTATATTATATTATATTATATTATATTATATTATATTATATTATATTATATTATATTATATTATATTATATTATATTATATTATATTATATTATATTATATTATATTATATTACATTATATTATATTTTATTATATTATATTACATTATATTATATTTTATTATATTATATTATATTATATTATATTATATTATATTATATTATATTATATTATATTATATTATAGTTTATTATATTATATTATATTATATTATATTATATTATATTACATTATATTATATTATATTATATTATATTATATTATATTATATTATATTATATTATATTATATTATATTATATTATATTATATTATATTATATTATATTATATTATATTATATTATATTATATTATATTATATTATATTATATTATATTATATTATATTATATTATATTATATTATATTATATTATATTATATTACATTATATTATATTTTATTATATTATATTATATTACATTATATTATATTTTATTATATTTTATTATATTTTATTATATTATATTATATTATATTATATTATATTATATTATATTATATTATATTATATTATAGTTTATTATATTATATTATATTATATTATATTATATTATATTATATTATGTTATATTATATTATATTATATTATATTATATTATATTATATTATATTATATTATATTATATTATATTATATTATATTATATTATATTATATTATATTATAGTATATTATATTATATTATATTGTATTATATTACATTATATTATATTATATTATTATTATTTTTTTTTTATCTTTAATAAATATCTTTTTTCTTTTCTAAGATCTTTTTCATAATTTTTTTTTCACGATATTTCGCTTTCCTTTGGAAAGCTTCTTCAGGAAAAAATTTTATATTTTTGAAAACAAAAAATTATTAACAAATTGAAAAAAATGTTTCAAAACATTTGACAAAAAACATATAAAATATTTTTTTCATACATACATACAAAAATTTGAAATTTTGAAATATTCAAACATACAAAAACAAGGAAACGGAAAAAACAAATAAATAACAAATAACAAATTCTCACTTATGAAATGATTATAACAAATTATGTGTCTTTTTAATTAAGTACCTATAATTCTGAGCTAAATTGTCTGTGTCTGTCTTGAAATTTATTCTCCTTACATTTGGTACATTAACAATTTCTAACATTTCCAACATATAACATCTCTTGTAGTTTTTTTCTATATCTAATACTAAAGTTTCATCAAACTTTGGATAATGATTATATTTCTTACAATGTGAAGATAAGGATGTCTTCTGTGTTGAAATATTCCTATATTTTTGGTCACACCTGTGACCAGCTAATCTTGTTTTAAGTTTATTTTTTGTTGTCCCAATATAAACTTTGTCACAGTTTACCTGGTCATTTCCTCCACATGGTATCCTGTATACTACATCAGATATTTCCATTTTTCCTATTTTATCCTTCCTACTGCTAAATAATTTATTTAATGTGTTATGTGTTTTGTGTGCAATTATATATTTATCTGTGTCATATATTTTACACTTTCTTAATCTTTCTGATATTCCAGGAACATAAGTTAATGATTTATAATTTCTTGGCTCTGCCGTAGAATTTCCTAAACTATGCCTATAACTACCATATTGTCTAATTAATCTGTTAGTTAATTCTACTGGAAATTCATTGTCATTAAGTATATCTCTTATTGTATCCCTATTCTTCAAATGAAATTCTCTATCACTTATAGTCAATATTCTGTCTATCATATTTTTCGCTGTGTTTATTATCATTTTCCTTGGATGTTTTGAATAATAATTAATAATTCTTCCAGAAGATGTTGGTTTCTTAAACCAATCAAATACTAACTTATTTTTCTTCCTTATTATCAATATATCTAAATATGGAAGTCTAGATTCTAATTCTCTTTCAATCGTAAATTTAATATCCGGATGGAAACTATTCAATTTTGCATCTTCTGAAGTTATACAAAATAAATCATCCACATATTTTGTGATTATCTTAGGTTTAGTATGCATTTTACTAATACATGAATTTAGTAATTCCTCCATCACAATATCAGCTATAATTGGAGATGCTGGAGAGCCCATAGGAAGGCCCTCCTTCTGTTGATATATCCTATTATCAAATTGAAAATACCTATTGTCTTCAATGCAAAACTTAAGAATACGTAAAAATAATTCCTTCTTAATATTCGTATTTTGTACTATTATCTGCCATTTTTCCTCTATAATACTTAAAGCTAAACCTACAGGAATACTTGGAAAAAGTGAAACTACATCAAATGAAAACAATCTATCATTATCTTGTATATTTATTTTCTTGGTTTTATCCTTAAATTCCAACGAATTTCTAATATTATATACTGATTGTCTTGTTATCACCTTAAGAATATTCGTTATATACTTGCACAGTTCATAGGCCGGGGAATTAATGCAAGAGCAAATAGGCCTTAAAGGAAAATTCTGTTTATGGATCTTAGGTACTCCATACAGCTTTGGAGAATTTGATACATTAGTCTTAAGTCTATTTCTCTCCATTACTGAAATGATTTCTTTTCAATTTGTTAATAATTTTTTGTTTTCAAAAATATAAAATTTTTTCCTGAAGAAGCTTTCCAAAGGAAAGCGAAATATCGTGAAGAAAAAAAAATATATAAAAAAGATCTTAGAAAAGAAAAAAGATATTTATTAAAGATAAATAAAAAAAGATCGGTTAAAAAAACAATAACAATTATCAAATAATTATAAAAGAAAAAATAACAAAACCAATCAAGAAGAAATCAATATAAAGGTGTACATTACATAATAGTGAATTTAGATAAAAAGATATATAAAAAAACATTTGTGAGCACTTTTTTCAAGTATTCCTGTAGGTTTAGCTGGAAACGGCTTCAGCAAAGCTGCTCCGCCATCTACGGGAAACGGGAGAGATTATTGCCACTATCATTCGAAATTTCTCCAAGGACTCAGCCAGCCGGAAAACGTCAAGCTACTACCAGGAGAGACTATCCCGGCTTGGCAGCTTGGTCGGAGTTTGAAACGGCTGATACAGAATGACGAGTGTTGCCGGGAGTGGACACTTCCGATGAATATTTTACATCCGACTACTACACTCGAATTCAAGCCATGGCCACGAAATACATCTCAATAATGGAACATGCTCTCGAGGACCAGGGGAAAGAATCCGGAAGAAGGGAGGTACCCAAGTCTGCAGGCACCGGTCAACCGCACGCCGAGGCAACTGGTGGCCATGACAGACTAATCAGCCGGTCCCTCGGCAAAATGGCTGCTCTTAGTCGACAATTAGAAGGCCTGCAGCTGCAACCCGGCCAGGATCCGTCATATTACGACGTAAAAAAGGCCACTATATCGCAATTATGGTCGCAACTGGAAGGGCTTAATGACGAAGTACTGGACAAATATCCTAATCCAGACGACGCTGGTTACAATTCCAGCAGATATGTTCACCTCGAACAGGCCGCTCAATCGGCCATAATACAACTCACCACAGCTAGCCAACGCCACCACCAATCACCCAGTGAGGCCATGGCCCGCCCAGCGGCCTTACCTTTACCTCCGGTCACCATTCCAAAATTTGATGGGGACTATATGAAGTGGACATCATTTTCCGATCTATTTACACGGATAGTCCATGAGCAACAAATGTCCGACGCTCACAAAATGTGGTATCTGAGGAGCAATGTCACTGGTGAAGCTGCAAGTCTCCTCAATCATCTTCCTGTCATTCGCGGGAATTATCAGGGGGCGTGGCAATTGCTACAAGAGCGGTATGCCAATAAACGGGTAATGGTGGCCACAGCGGTTCAGCAACTTCTTGACCAGCCATCCGGTGCTTCCACCTTGGGAGCTATTAAGAGATTGCACGACACCACGAGGGAGTGCTTGGCAGCTCTGACCACCCTAGGGCTGCAGGTAGTCGCCTGGGATCCATTGCTACTGCACATTCTGGTCAAGAAACTGGATAAACCAGTGCATGCGCAATATGAGCAATCTATTTCTCAGCCAAGGGAACTGCAGACGATCGACCAATTTCTGACATTCCTGGAGATCTACTTCCACACTCTGGAAGCGCTGGGACACAAGAAAAAACCTTCCGGTTCAACCAGCAAACTATGCGCGCTTGCTGCACAACCCCGAGCCGACAACCGGTTGTGCATACTGTGTGGGAGCGAGTATCATCCACTATATCGATGGAATAAATTTATCGATGCTAGCTCCACAACCAGACTGAATATCATCCAGACCCATAAATTGTGCGTCAACTGTTTTAGTTGCAACCATATTGCTAAACAGTGCACTATTTTGGGCCGATGTCAAAAATGTGGAAACAAGCACCATACCCTGGTACATCTGGGGCTCCCGTCACAAAAGAAGTCATCCTCAGGAGGGGCTACCAAGCCAAAAAGGGAAAGTGACTCAACAGGAGAAGCAACCACTCGTCCCAACCCTTCCACATCAATCATGACATCTCTCGTTGGCACGCCACTGAGAAACGCTGAGGGCATGCCAGCCGGTTCCGCAGACAAACGACCATACGTGCTACTAGAAACCGCATTGGTCAATGTTAAGGCAAATGGAGTGGAGACGCAATGCAGAGCCATTCTCGACTCCGGCTCACAGGTTAACCTCTCAACGGAGAGATTAGTTACAACGCTGGGCCTCCCAGCAAGATCCACCTCGATTTCAATCCATGGAATCGGGAATACCCGCACCAAGGTGCAACACCGCGTCAACATAACCCTGCACTCCAGAGTTAACAGGTTTTCAACTCTCTTGAGGCATTCGTGTTGCCACAGATCATTTCTCCTCAACCAACACAACTGCTTACCATCGATAATTGGGCGATTCCCAACAATGTGACATTAGCGGACCCGAACTGCAACCGTCCTGAGAAAAGCGACATTTTGTTGGGAGCTGAATACTACCATCAAATCCTTTCGATAGGACAGATTAAGCTTGGTAATGATCTTCCAATCTTACAGAATACGACCTTCGGCTGGATAGTATCTGGAAGGGTATCTGGCGAACAACTCTCGTCAGCACAATGTGAAACCTTGACGGAAGAGGAGACCCTGAATACGGCAATTGAACGATTGTGGAAGCTTGAGGAGATTGAGAGTCCGACGCAACAACTATCTTCCTATGATGCCCAATGTGAGGCACACTTTAATCAACACACCACGCATAACCAAGACGGAAGGTTCATCGTGCGCCTTTCATTTTGCACGGAGCCATCTTCCCTAGGTGCCTCACATCAGATCGCGTTCAACTGCTTCCTCAGCTTGGAACGACGACTGGCAAAAGATGTTTCCCTCAAGAATCAATACACTCAATTCATGGAGGAGTATGAAACAATGGGGCATAAGTCACGAATTAACATCGATCAGGTAACGGGGTCTAACTACTTTATTCCTCACCATAGCATTTTGCGCCCTGACAGCAGCACCACTAAACTTCGGGTGGTGTTTGATGCCTCCGCAACAACCTCATCGGGGAAATCGTTGAACGACATCCTGTACATCGGACCACCATTACAAAACGAGCTGTTTACGGTTCTCCTGCGATTTCGGCTGCCACGGTTTGCGTTCACGACCGATATAGAAAAAATGTACCGTCAGATCTTGGTCCATCCGAACGATCGACAGTTCCAAATAGTCCTGTGGAGGAACAATGTCACTGAACCAATAGGGTATTTTACGTTGAACACAGTGACCTACGGCACCAGACCAGCACCTTATTTGGCAATCAAGTGTCTGAAGGAAATCAGCCAGGAGAATAAGATGCAGTTTCCGTTTGCATCCAGCTTCCTGGAAAAGAATTTCTATGCGGATGACGGGTTGGGTGGAGCCGACAGCTTGAATACGGCCCTGGAAATTCAACATCAACTGCAACAGGTCATGTCCAAATACGGGTTTCATTTGCGAAAATGGTGCGCCAACCATACCCAACTGCTCCGGAATATCCCCAATGACGATCAGGAAGTTAGTCTTGACTTCTCCACAGAAGACACCGACTATACAAAAACTCTGGGATTGGTGTGGCGACCCAAGGAAGATCTGCTCAAGATTAGGGTTAACATCCCACCTATCAAAGCCGTAACGAAAAGGAAGGTCACCTCAGATGTGGCCCGCATATTTGATCCACTCGGACTCCTGTCGCCAGTGATCGTCAAGGCAAAGATGTTCATTCAAGAGTTATGGACTTTGAATCTGTCATAGGACGAGGCGGTGCCGTCGGAATTTGACTCACGCTGGCGAAGTTTTCGAGGTAATTTAAATGAGTTCGAAACCTTTCGAGCTCATCGACATATAAGGGGTCAATTCCTCGCAATGCCCAAATTCATGTGTTTACGGATGCCTCTGAGAAAGCGTACGGTGCCGCAATCTATCTCAGAACCGCCGCGCCAAATCGCCCAGTGATGGTATACTTGCTTTGTGCGAAATCCCGAATATCCCCGCTGAAGCAGCAAACCCTGCCTAGACTGGAATTATGTGCCGCACAGTTGGGTGCCACCTTGGCTGCACGTGTGAAACAGGACCTGGACATGAATACCACGCCCACATTCTACTGGTCCGATTCCAAAATCGTCTTGTCATGGATAAATTCCCGATCATCGTCGTTGCATATATTCGTAGCCAACCGAATAGCGGTCATTCAAGAGAGCACGACACCTGCTCAGTGGCGCCATGTCGGATCCAAGGACAACCCAGCGGATATCATATCTAGAGGATTGGATCCACAACAGTTGCAGCATACACCCCAGTGGATGTATGGGCCATTATTTCTACATGGAGAAGAGAAGCATTGGCCGTCGGTATTCAGTCTGAATCCTGAACAACCTATACCGGAGCAGAAGAAACAGTCTGCCACCTTGCTGGTTTCAGGACCGAATGAAAACGTTTTGCATGGTGTCAATCACAGAAACTCCATTAAAACCTTGCAACGTGTGATTGGATACATTTTTCGATTTATAAAGAATGTAGGCAGTCCCAAAGCGTACCGACAGACTCAAAGGGCGCTCACGCCGTTAGAACTTCACGATTCTCTTCTTATCATTATTAGAGAAACGCACAAAATGGCATTTGCAACAAACGGCTGAAAAACACAATGAACTTTTGGCGTCAAGTCCACTCAAGGCTCTCTTCCCATTTTTAGACGAAAATGGGGTTTTGAGGGTCGGAGGACGATTGAAAGAGTCCACGCTACCATTCGATACAAGGCACCCAATGTTCCTCCCATCCAATGACCTCATCAGCAAGCTACTCTTTGACTCTATCCATAAAGAGAACAAGCATTGTGGAGCCCAAGCGCTCCTTGCAAATGTCCGACAACGTTTCTGGCCCATCAAGGGAAAATACTTGGCACGAGAAACCATCCACAAGTGTGTAACCTGTGCAAAATCAAAACCGAAATTCCTGCAACAGATCATGGGAAACTTGCCGGCACCAAAGATAACTCCGGCAAGACCATTTATACATGCCGGGGTCGACTATTGTGGTCTAATCTGGGTGCACTTTAAAACTAGAGGAAAACGCCCTCAAAAGGCATATATCGCAGTCTTCTGCTGCTTCGCTACGAAGGCCGTGCACCTCGAGCTAGTTACCAACCTCACTACAGACGCTTTCCTAGGTGCACTAAAAAGATTCACCAGTCGCAGAGGTCACTGCCAACACCTCTATTGTGACAACGCAACGAACTTTGTCGGGGCAAAAAACCAGCAAGCGGAATTGTCATCAGCTCTGTTTAGCCAAGCGGCTCAGGAAACGATCCAGCGGGAGTGTGCAAACAAGAACATCACGTTTCATTTCATTCCTCCGCGAGCACCACATTTTGGAGGATTATGGGAAGCAGCAGTTAAATCAGCCAAAAAACTACTAGTAAAGGAGATGGCTAATGCATGAAGAAACTAACGTATGAACAAATGGAGACTGTGGTCATAGAGGTAGAGGCAATTCTGAATTCCAGACCTCTTACATCATTGTCAAGTAACCCTAATGATGCAGTTGCCTTGACTCCCGGCCATTTTCTGATTGGCGACCCTCTCACGGCGCAAGTCGATGCAACTGCCCAGTCGATGTCACCCTTACTCGTCAAACGATGGGACTTAGTATCAAAAATAAAACATCATTTTTGGAAACGATGGTCCCACGAATACCTCACTGACCTCCAGCAGCGCAACAAGTGGCAATCAAAGTCTCTAAATCTGCTGGTTGGCACGCTGGTTATAATTAAGGACAACACTCCGGTCATGACGTGGCGGCTCGGAAGGGTAATCGAAACTTACCCCGGGCCCGACGGTATCGTGAGGACAGCAACGGTCAAAACATCAACAGGCATCATCAAACGGACGATTCACTTGCCTGCTCTGCTGCCGGTCGATACGTCCACAGTCACGGCAGAAACTGGGAGCCACACTGTGATGATTACCCTTTACACACCTTCAAATGCAACCACCAAAACCAATGGAAATGGCTCGGACCTCAAGAGAAACCAAACTTGTAAGAACCCACACAAGGGTCTCGTTAGCTTCACGAAGCCTAATACTGATCCTCGCCTTATTCCTTCCATTGGTGGCGTGCCAGCAGGGCACCTATACACAAATCACTGGCTCGCCTGGATTGCACTTTGAACATATTGGACAAGTTAAGCCAATCATCTCAGACTGGAAGCTGCTTATCTACTTTGAGCTGTCCCCATTTCTCGACGAAGTACAACTGCTGGCAAACGGGACTAACATGTTAATGAAATGTTGTCACAACTCAGATCTCAATCAGCAATGTCTTGCGCTCGTTACTCATTTCAACAGCGTTAGACTTAAAGTGGATGCCAGTTTCGAAAGCCTCTTCAGACGAAGGAAACGAGGGGCTATCGATGTCGTTGGAAATGTGGCAAATTCCTTGTTTGGAGTGCTCGACTCTCAGTATGCGGAAAAAATGGCCAACACCATCAACAGCATAAAAGCCAATGAGGACCACCTGGCACAACTGCTGCGGAATCAGAAATCTTTCCTCGATTCCACTCTGAACATTATGAAGCAAACGGAAACTCACATTCAACATAGCCTCGACGAATTGCGTCTTAGATTGAAAAGACTCGAGAATTTTACCGTTACTGACAGCCATCAGTCTCAACTGATTTTGTCGCTGAGCATTCAATTGCTGATTGTTGCGGACAATGTGCAGATGTTGAAGACAATGTGCAGATGTTGAAGAAAATGATGGACCTGCTAACCGACGCGTATCATAGGAGGATCAGTCCTTCGCTACTGACGCCACAACAATTCGTGTCGGAAGTGGACAGGATAAAAGCAAATCTGCAAGCAGACTTAATGCTACCAGTCATGGATATCATTCATTTATACGGCTTAGTGACAGTTAAACCAGCCGTGTCAGCCCAACACATTATTTGCACAGTGACAATCCCACTGGCCCATGCCGAGTTCGACTTGTTTCATCTGACATCTGTTCCACAATTGGTCAATGGCTCGTTAATGGCGGTCATTCCAACGACCAACATGATGGCTCTCAACGCCCACCGAGACGAATATTTCCCGGTTAATGACGCCACCCTCTGTGATTGCTACGAACTGGAACATGATACGTTTTTATGCCACAACCTCCAACCTACGCATTCCGAGAGTTCATCAATATGCCAGTGTGAGATACATCTATTCAGCAATGAGTCAGACCTCAGCTGCAACACCCAGGTCCTGGCCAGTGATAACGTGAGAAACCAGCTTCATCAAAGGAATCAATGGCTGCTGGCAACCAGGCATTCCCTCAAGTTGAGTGTGGTGTGCAGTGGCAGAAGTAGTTATCAGGTCCTACAGTGGACTGGATTGCTTACATTGCCCACGGGATGCACCATGAAGGATGATTTGATAACCATCTATGGGCACCAAACTATCACCTCAACGCTGTACCCTTCCTATACAAGCTCGGGGATGTCGTTGCCCCATTTACAGCAGAAAATCCTCAATTTGACAAAGACATCGAGGGAGATCGGGTTCCTTGGGAATTTGACCAGACTGCAGGAAGATGTCAGGGAACAGCTGCGCAGCCTGCCAGCCACGCCCCCAGGGACAACGCACACAGTCTGACAGTTAGCTATGGCAGTTTGACTATCATTTTGACACTGTCAACCATCCTGATGATAAGATTTCTGCTCAAACGAAGACACAAAAGGCGTATCACTGCACCACAACCTGCACCGAGGTCCGACTGGAACATCTCGTTGGACCCTGGGGCCTAGGCTGCTTCGCCAACAATTGCTGGAAATTGCTCAGTTACCGTGCCTACTTACTCTACCGACCCCCCGGGGGCCGCAGCATGTTAATTCTTTTGATTCCTTTTAATTTTGATTCGTCATGTATCAAGATAAAAGGAATCTCTCAGAGAATTACGCGTTATATACCTCGATTATAGCGTGCGGCCGAGAAGTTCGATTGCCTCAAGCGTCAACATACTTTTCATGCCTCAAGCGTCAACATACTTTTCATGCCTTAAGCGTCAACATACTTTTCATGCAATATGCAATAATATTTTGAAAATTTAGACTAAATGGTACAAAGAGAATTACTCCGATCTGACTGCTGGTTTTTTAGACAACCGTCTTAAGCTCAGTACGTTAATGTTTTACTGAACCAAGTTAATTTAAACCTAAGAATTTCAAAACGAATATTATTTTATTATGTAAGCTAACGTTTTTCTTTTTATTTTTTATTTAAAGTACGATATTTCAGTATATTAAATTGAAAAAATAAACTCTGCAGAGACTTAAGTTTTTTTGTTTGTTTATTTTTATGAACATATAAAAAAATCCCTTTTTGCTCCAAACATTTGGACTTGCAATTTTAGCCATACTTTCCCACAGTTGGAAATTAGTACTAATACATCGACACATATCTGTTTTTACATTTTTAATAAATTTCAAGTGCCACCTCTCAATTTGTTGCATTACACAGTGCAACATTTTTCAGCTGTTTAACATAACTCAAGAACCACTAGTCGGATTTTACTTAAACAAATTTAGAAATATCAAGAATTACAAGTACTTTCATCTGTTTATATATCGTTTCTCTACATAAGCAACAGTTTCGAAGTTATAAATAAATGTATGAAGAAAAAAAAATATTTTTTGCCTAAAAAAGTAATTTTTCTTTTAATTCATAAAAAATCCAAAACGGTAAAAAAAGGGTCAAGTCCTATTACTTTTACGTATAGTCGTATAACCTATGAACAAAATGAAACATAACTCATGAAAGTCGATGAACGCGTTTTACTTTTACGCACAATTAAGTAAAGGTATGAATTTAAAAAATTTGCTTGAGATATGCACAAAAAAACATTGATTATTTTTTGTATGATTCTCTGTAATAAACAAAAGGTTATTTAAATTTTATGATTGCAGTAGCAAAGTAATAAGCGCTAACAAGTGCAAGTAATAAGCGGAAAGTGCACTTTTTAAATTATTTGGGTTTTTCCGTTAGTTACCTGCATGGTTTTTTTATAGAAATTGCACCCAGATATATGAGTGCTCATGCTTTGAAACGTTTCGAAATATGCGCCCATTCATAAGTACCTGTCAGTAAAATATTGAAAAGTACGTGGTATTTATAGGTGCTCATTGATGGAGCGCGTATTAAGGTGATGGAATGTCTTTTGCATATTGAATTTAAACGTGGGAGAGTCGGCTCAAATACTCGTCGATTGAAGAAGCCCGAAAATGTTTGATAAAGCGTGAACTTAAAGAGAAAATAGGAATACAGGTTGATACTGTTAAGCAAGACTCTGGTACGACAAATTCAGGAAATACGTCACAAAGATTCTTTGCTAATCCTGTTTTGATTTCCGAAATAACGGGTCTAGATGAAAACATAATCAAGGTTTTTAATAATTTCGAAGTTATAACAGTCACCGAGGTAGTAGTAGATCCAAAAAAAATTGGTGATTTTTGTTTGGAGACGGCAAAAGAGTTTGTTGCACTATATGAGTGGTACAATATGCCACCTACACTTCACAAAATTCTGATTCATGGAAAAGATATAATTGAAAAGTGTATGTTTCCTGTAGGCCTCCCATCCGAAGAGGCTCAGGAAAGTCGCAACTAAGACTATAAAAAATATCGCCTTAGATACTCCAGAAAATGCAGTCGAATTGCCACGAACGAAGATATTATGCACCGAATGTAACATCAGATCCCATGATATCACATTTGACGCCAGAAAAAGCATAGTGTTATGAGCGACGAAGTTAAAGCTCTTTTAGAATAATAAATTAAAAATAGATTTAAAATAAATAATAAATTAAAAATAAAAAAAATTCATTTAAATTGTTTTGTTAGTTATGGATTTTTACATTGCAGGTAACGATCGGCATTTCTCTAACTTTCTTTGTTTTGATTACTTTTGTGTATTACTATATAAATAAAACTAAATTTGTGATTAAATCATAGCATTTTTTGACAAATATATTTTTTCCTCACCTCCATACGAAAATCCCCAGTGTGCGCCGCCCGGCCCAGTAGCCTTGCCCCCTTTAAGATTTTTAATTCACCCGCAGTGAATGGGGCTGGGGGCACTTCCCAACCTTGTGGCCCCTCATCCCCGCATAGCGGTGGGTGTATTAGGAACAGGTCCTCCACGATGTGTCGATTTCCTCCTCGCCTAATTGCGGAGCGGCCGCATTTGTCCCTAACTTCCGCATCACTATCCTGTAGCCGGAGCCCCAGGGGTTGTTGTAAATATCTCTCCGGAGCTCTTCCCACTTCGCTTTCTTACCTGATATTATCGCCCATTTCAACGGCTTCCGAGATCTTCTGTACTCCTCCGCCTCAGGCAATGCTTCACTGTGCCGTCTTGCCCTCTTTCATCTTCTCCTATTGCGATAGCGGTTTGTCTGAGCTCGGCGCTTTCTGGTGTCCAACATGTAGTGCATGTAGTATAAACATGCATACCCAACCAAAAATGTAGATATTTAAATATATTTACATTTATAACCCAAACAGAAATGCAAAGTGAAGTAACTAGTGTTAACTGCAGTTGGTCACTAGTGTAATATTAAATAAAAATAATGTAATATGAATATGTCAAAGTCACAAATAAAATGTGAACCAATAACTAGTAGAAATGAATATGAAGGTTAACAAATTATATTATATACATAGAAATTACCGAAATAAACTAAGGTTATTTTCTAATAAGAAATAGTATATAAGCTGAAGAAATTGTAAATAAAAATTAGAAATAATTCTAACTTCAAAATCTAAAGTTATTTTTATTTCTCAAAGAAAAACTTCGGCAATTAACTTGGTCATAAAGTAGAGTCGCTACTCTAAGGCTCTTAAATAAAACAAGAGTTTAATTGGAAATAACCGCATTATACTTATCAACATTACATGGCGATACTGCCTAACTGACGATCCTACCCATTGCATGACAATTAACAATTCTTGCCCAGCTAGCATCCTTCCAGATGAATATAGGAGAAGAGTTAGAGGTAACCAAGCTGAAGATCGACAATCTTTTTAAAAAGTAGGAACGGTTGATAGAAAATAAATATTAACACAAACCTGTAGTTTCTATTCCAGAGGCCACTTAGTATAGTGCCAGCAAGAAGAATATACCTATTCAAGAGTATCTAAAACGCCTGCAGAAATCCAAACCACAGATACCAAGACCCGAAAGTCCAAAGAAGGAAGAAAAAAAAAGAAGAGAAGCGGTAAAGCAGTTAAGAGGCGAAAACTTGTTGTTGAAACCTACTGAAAATTCCATCTTACTGGCAGCAAAGCCGAGAAATCGAAATTGTTAGAAGAAATTGGGGCTATACGAAAAAATTATTAAGAAAAATAAAAAATTTTAGGTGATAATAAATAAATTTATATTAATATAAGTATCTCATAATGGGTGGATGGTTTTTAAAAGAAGAAGTCTTTGTAAATGAAAATAATAATGAGGTAATAACGGTGACTCAAGATCATTTACAGCTGATAATTCTGATCCTTTTAGTTGCATTAGTGTTAAGTAAATTAAATGAGTATTATAAAGAATACATGAAAAGAAAAGCAATCAAGTTTGCTAACAAAATAGAAAATGTTTAAATGGATAGATTAATAAGTATTTATAAGAATTTAAAGAAAATTCCAAATAGAAATTATACAGAAAATTATGTAATAAAAACTTTAAAATTAGAAGAATTAAAACTCATTGCGCTAAAGAATGAGGGCTATACTATAGAAAACATTAGTGAAATTGAAAGAAAAATTTTCAATTATTAAAAACTAAAACAAATAACAGACATGGCATCATTTGGTATCCTTGACGCAAGTTAATTCCTTGTAATAGGAATGAATCAAAAAGAAATTTATTTTTTCTTACTACACCGAATCGTGTATGTTTTATTCATAAACTTTCTTAAGACTACTTTACAATTGTTACTTAACAACTATTTATAATAAAGATAAATTCTTATTTCCTTTGTTGGGAAAATATGTTTTTGTTGATTATTGTTTATTTAGGGTTATTTAAGGTTTTCCCTAATTTATGAGATAATTGAAGAAATGCGTACTGATAACGTTGACCTTGTTCGATGTTGTTATCTGTCGTCTTCTTTGTTCAGAATTGAACATGTATTAACTCCTCTCCTTCTTAAAACAAAGTGTCCTCACTTTTTATACAGAGTTTATTGCTGCTCTTAATTTTGCTAATTCCAACTCATAAGTATGTTTAGCAATTCTTCTTCTTTCTATTTGTTTTGTTTCTTTGTAAAGATTAAAAAATTTTACTATAATGTACATACATAAAATTGTTCCCAAAATTCCAAGTGTACAATAAATGGTAAAACGTATTGGATGATGTTATATAGGGATTAAATATTTCGACATTTTCTGTATGTTTGAAAATTTTTGGTTGGAGTCTGAAGATAATATATGAAGGATTTCCAATTGTTCATCGTGTCTTTGGTGTATAGCTTCCTTTATTTCTTGTTGGTGGTTGAAATAATCTTTTGCGTCTATGTTTGTTGAAATATTAAATTGGATTCATGAAATGAAATTCCTGCAACAGATCATGGGAAACTTGCCGGCACCAAGGGTAACTCCGGCAAGACCATTTATACATGCCGGGGTCGACTATTGTGGCCCAATCTGGGTGCATTTTTAAAACTAGAGGAAAACGACCTCAAAAGGCATATATCGCAGTCTTCTGCTGCTTCGCTACGAAGGCCGTGCACCTCGAGCTAGTTACCAACCTCACTACAGACGCTTTCTTCGGTGCACTAAAAAGATTCACAAGTCGCAGAGGTCACTGCCAACACCTCTATTGTGACAACGCAACGAACTTTGTCGGGGCAAAAAACCAGCTAGCGGAATTGTCATCAGCTCTGTTTAGCCAAACTGCTCAGGAAACAATCCAGCGGGAGTGTGCAAACAAGAACATCACGTTTCATTTCATTCCTCCGCGAGCACCACATTTTGGAGGATTATGGGAAGCAGCAGTTAAATCAGCCAAAAAACTACTAGTAAAGGAGATGGCTAATGCATCCTTAACGTATGAGGAAATGGAGACTGTGGTCATAGAGGTAGAGGCAATTCTAAATTCCAGACCTCTTACATCATTGTCAAGTGACCCTAATGATGCAGGTGCCTTGACTCCCGGCCATTTTCTGATTGGCGAGCCTCTCACGGCGCAAGTCGATGCAACTGCCCAGTCGATGTCACCATCACTCGTCAAACGATGGGACTTAGTATCAAAAATAAAACATCATTTTTGGAAACGATGGTCCCACGAATACCTCACTGACCTCCAGCAGCGCAACAAGTGGCAATCAAAGTCTCCAAATCTGCTGGTTGGCATGCTGGTTATAATTAAGGACAACACTCCGGTCATGACGTGGCGGCTCGGAAGGGTAATCGAAACTTACCCCGGGCCCGACGGTATCGTGAGGACAGCAACGGTCAAAACATCAACAGGCATCATCAAGCGGGCGATTCACTTGCTCGCTCCGCTTCCGGTCAAAACACCCACAGTCACGGGAGAAACTGGGAGCCACACTGAGATGCTTACCTTTGACACACCTTCAAATGCAACCACCAAAACCACTGGAAATGGCTCGGACCTCAAGAGAAACCAGCCTTGCAAGAACCCACAAAAAGGTTCACCACCCCCTAAACGCGTCTCGTTAGCTTCACCAAGCCTTCTACTGATCCTCGCCTTATTCCTTCCATTTATGGCGTGCCAGCAGGGCACCTATACTCAAACCACTGGCTCGCCTGGATTGCACTTTGAACATATTGGACAAGTTAAGCCAATCATCTCGGAATGGAAGCTACTCATCTACTTTGAGCTGTCCCCATTTCTCGACGAGGTACACCTGCTGGCAAACGGGACTAACATGTTAATGAAATCTTGTCACAACTCAGATCTCAATCAGCAATGTCTGGCGCTCGTTATTCATTTCAACAGCGTTAGACTTAAAGTGGATGCCAGTTTCGAAAGCCTCTTCAAACGAAGGAAACGAGGGGCAATCGATTTCGTTGGAAATGTGGCAAATTCCTTGTTTGGAGTGCTCGACTCTCAGTATGCAGAAAAAATGGCCAACACCATCAACAGCATAAAGGCCAATGAGGACCACTTGGCACAACTTCTGCGGAATCAGACATCGTTCCTCGATTCCACTCTGAACATTATGAAGCAAACGGAAACTCACACTCAACAGAGCCTCGACGAATTGCGTCTTAGATTGAAAAGGCTCGAGAATCTTATCGTTAATGACGGCCATCAGTCTCAACTTATTTTGTCGCTGAGCATTCAATTGCTGATTGTTGCGGATAATGTGCAGACGATGTTGGATGAATTGATGGACCTGCTAACCGACACATATCATGGTAGAATCAGTCCTTCGCTACTGACGCCACAACAATTTGAGTCAGAAGTGGACAAGATAAAGGCAAATCTGCAATCAGACTTAATGCTGCCGGTCACGGATATCATTCATTTATACGGCTTGCTGACAGTTAAACCAGCCGTGTCAGCCCAACACATTATTTGCACAGTGACAATCCCACTGGCCCATGCCGAGTTCGACTTGTTTCATTTAACATCTGTTCCACAATTGGTCAATGGTTAGTTGGTGGCGGTCATTCCAACAACCAACATGATGGCTCTCAACGCCCACCGAGACGAATATTTCCCAGTTGATGACGCCACCCTCCATGATTGCGACGAACTGGAACATGATACGTTCTTATGCCAAAATCTCCAAGCAACGTATTCCAGGCCTTCCCCAATGTGCCGGTGTGAGATGCATCTGTTCAGCAATGAGTCAGACCTCAGCTGCAACACCCAGGTCCTGGCCAGTGATAACGTTTGGTACCGGCTTCATAAAAAGAATCAATGGCTGCTGGCAACCAGGCATCCCCTCAAGTTGAGTGTGGCGTGCAGCGGCAGAAGTAGTTATCAGGTCCTACAAGGGACTGGATTGCTTACATTGCCTGCGGGATGGACCATGAAGGATGACTTGATAACCATATATGGGCACCAAACGATCACCTCAACGTTGTATCCTTCTTATATAAGCTCGGGCATGTCGTTGCCCCATTTACAGCAGAAAATCCTCAATTTGACAGAGACATCGAGGAAGGTCGGGTTCTTTGGGAATTTGACCAGACTGCAGGAAGATGTCAGGGAACAGCTGCGCAGCCTGCCTGCCACGCTCCCTAGGGACACCGTCCATATCCTGACAGTTAGCTATGGCGGTTTGGCTCTAATTTTGACACTGTCAACCATCCTGATGATAAGATTCCTGCTCAAACGAAGACACAAAAGGCGTATCACTGCACCACAACCTACACCAAGGTCCGACTGGAACATCTCTTTGGACCCTGGGGCCTAGGCTGCTTCGCCATCAATTGCTGGAAATTGCTCAGTTAACCGTGCCTACTTACTCTACCGACCCCCCGGGGGCTGCAGCATGTTAATTCTTTTGATTCCTTTTGATTTTGATTAAAAGATAAAAGGAATCTCTAAGAGAATTACCCTGTAGGCAAAACACAAACTTCAAGTTTATTCGAGACTCAGATAGACGTACATTTGTTCCCACAATTGCTTTTGGCCTTGATTTAGTTTTGTTGTCATAGCAAAATAAAATTCATTGCATTTGATTCTTTTGGCCTTGATTTAGTTTTTGTTGTCATAGCAAAATAAAATTCATTACATTTAATTCTTTTGGCCTTGATTTAATTTTCTCATAATAAAGTAAACTGTAAAACAAAAAAAATGCGTGCTTCCTGTTTGTTTAAATCTCGAGTAACCTGATCTTCATTCCCACATTATGATTTTTATTTGTCTGTTTGTTTGTGTAAACACTACTGTCCAGGTATGGGAACCACCCCGTCAGCATAAATGAAAAATAAAATTTTTATTTTTCACGGGTGGTTCAAGTTACCAGACAGTAGTGAAATTGAATCTTTGTTCGCGATAAAAAACTGGGCAATTTCTGGCAACCTTTTTGTTGCAATTATAGATAGGTGTATTTATAATTGTTGTTGTCTTTTTTGTTGTATTCATTTTTTCTTATATATTAACTTTGTCATTGTCTTCAATTTTGTTTTTTATTAATTCACATTATATTCAGTTTTTTTTTATTGATTAATTTTAGTAATATATGCATGTTTTGTTTGTATTAATTTTTATGTTTAAGTTTTGTATAAATAGTCTAAGTTTTCAATAAATTACAATCATTACAATTAACAAGAACACAGAAGTGAGTTTCAATTTGGTCAAGCGAAGAATCCAAGAGAAGGACGAACTAACCGAAGAATCTAAACATCCAATCCCAAGAAGGACGATTTCTGAGCGAGGGTCTGCCTGTGGAACGAGTGGGTCATCGAAACCTGGAAGGACAACCCGTGTGCCAACACCGCCTAGCACACCCCCTTCAATCCTGGTGATTTGTCCTAGTGTATCACTTGGACAAATCCATCCTCCTGCCGTGGTAATCAGCTACCCAGACAAACGAGTCTGGGATTGACTAAGTGCTGTCCTGGTGTATCACTTGTACAGCCACACACCTCCACCGTCTTCGATTACGTTAGTTAAGCTAGACAAACGAGTTTGGGATTAACAGACATGTTATAGATGAAAATGGATTACATATGAATCCTGAGAAAATTAAAGAAATAAGTAATCTTAAGGAACCTTCAAATGTTAAGGAACTGCAATCATTGTTAGGTATGATAAAGTTTTATAGAAGATTTTTGCCAAAGATGCACAGTACTGGGTCCTTTATACAGATTGCTAAAAAGCAATGAAAAATTCATTTGGTCAAAGAGTTGCCAAAGGGCTTGGAGTCAGATAAAGAATATACTAGTTTCCAAAATTTGGCTTACATATTTTAATCAAAATTTGAAAACGAAGTTGACGGTGGATGCTAGTCCTATAGGTGTCGGCGCGGTACTATCTCAGGTGGATGACAAGGGCATAGAAAGACCAATTGAGTTTGCTTCAAGATCCTTAAGTGATACAGAACGTAAATATGGTCAGATTGATCGTGAAGCAGTAGCTATTATTTTTGGTGTGACTAAATTTCACCAATATTTGTTTGGTCGAAAATTTTGTTTAGTGACGGATAATAAACTACTAAAGTACATTTTCGGCCCCAAGAAAGGCATTCCGGCTATGACATCAAACCGTGTACAACGAATAGTGTTAACACTGACAGGCTATCAGTTTGATATTGAAAGCGTTAAATCGAAAGATAATGTAGCTGATTTTTTTTCACGAAATCCTAGCAATGTTAATACCAAACTTACTGAATCAGAATTGCCTTTACATATCTATTTAAACTATTTTGAGAAGTGCAACGGAAAAAGTAGAATTCTCAAGCTTGAGACTATTAAAGCAGAAACAAGAAAAGACGCCATTTTAGAAAAAGTTAAGAAAATTATAGTTGAGGGTTGGCCAAAAACATGTAATGATGCAGACCTGATGCCTTATTTTAGAAGAAGGTTAGAAATTTTGAAGATATTCTGGGGATATAGAATCATTGTTCCCACCAGTTTGCAGGCAGCAATAGTTAATTTTTTGCATATTTCTCATATGGGCATTGTGAAAATGAAGGCAATGAGCAGAGAATGTTGTTGGTGGCCAAATCAAAGCAAGGATTTGGAAGAGGCCGTAAAAAAATGTGATTCGTGTATGGTAACTCGTCCAAGCCCACCGAGGTAAGAACTTATCCCGTGGAAATGGACAGACGAAGTGTGGTCACGTATACATATAGATTTTTTTGGTCCTTTTCTAAAACGATGGTGCTTAATTGTGGTAGACAGCACGAGTAAGTGGATAGAATGTATAGACATGGGTACAAATACGACAAGTCGAGCAGTTGTGTCAGTGCTACGAGAAATGTTTGCACGATATGGTATACCAAAAGTAATCGTATCCGATAATGGTACTGCGTTTGTGTCAAAAAAATTTTAAATTGTTTATAGATTTAAATGGTATTAAGCACATAACTTCTGCGGTCGGGCATCCTGCAACAAATGGGCAGGCCGAAAACGCTGTAAGAACAATTAAAGCGGCTTTAAAAGAAAATTTACGTAATGCACCATTATCAGAATTTAACAATGTTTTAAATAGATTTTTATTAGATTATCGCAATTCATGGATGTACGGGTGTTTCTCCAGCATATATTATGTTTAATTAACGAAAGTTAAGATGTAGGCTAGATTTGATAAATGAAAACCGAAATGTTAAACGTCAAAGTAATTTTGATATAAAAAAATCAGGTACATCAGCAACAAGCAAATCAAAAAAAAAATATTACAAAGGTTGAAAAAAAAGAGTACCTTTAATAAAAATGAAAGTGTTCTGGTGAAGGATTACTCTAAGCTAGGGAAAGTTTCGTGGATTAAAGCAGTAATTTTTAAAAAAAGATAGGTAAACAATTGTGTCTTGTAAAAATTAATAGTGGCGCTGTCTGGAAAAGGCACACTAATCAAATAGTTTTAAGATTTAAAAATTTAAATAACAATGTAAATCCAAGTGTGTTAGCAGATCCTTTGCAAAGATTGAATGCCGCGGAGAGTTTTATAAATAAGGAAAATGTGGTTCAAGATAATTTTTCAACTGTTAACGGAAATGATAACTCCCGGCAAAATTAAACGATAGACAAAGAATCTGCAACAGACATGGGTAGGTATAATTTTAGATCCAGAAAATAAGAGCTACGAGTTGTAATTTCATTTAGGTCGGGGCTATTGTAGTATATTATAGTAAATGTTTTGGTTAAGCTAAAATTGCTACTATGGCAACACCTAAAATGAATAGATGTAAAAGAGAAATACTGTAATAAATTTTTCTTTTCTTTTTGGACATTGAAGTAAGAAGTCGTGTGTTTTATTTGCTAATTAAGTTTGAGGTTGGAATTAAAGAAACGTGACAGATACAATGCAAGCTCATTGTTAAGATGAGTGCACAATGACATATAAAAAATGACTTGAAACACTTAAATTCACACAGAAAGATCTTCGGCGAAATAACAACAATTTTAGCGGCTTGATGATATTGTTGGCAGGCGATTTCAGGCAGACGTTTACAGTAATTCCCCGTGCAAAGCAGATGAATTGAATGATTGCTTGAAGGCATCACCTGTGTGGAATAACGTAAAAACATTATCGCTAACGACTAATATGAGACAAAATGATCAAAGTGCTGTACAATTTTTAAACAATTGTTAGCTGTTGGAAATGGAAAAGTCCCAGTTGATGCGACAGCAGGATTAACTACTCTTACCAACGACTTTTGCCATATGTAGACCCTCAATTAGCTCTTATTGAAAATGTTTTCCCAGACATTAGTGAGAATTATCAGAATTATGCTTGGCTAAGTCAACGAGCAATTCTCGCCCCCAAAGAATAATGATGTACACGCACTGAATTTCACCATTCAATCAAAAATCGATGGCGATTTGGTGACATATAAATCCGTTGATTCCATAACAAATCCCGATGATGCAGTAAATTATTCAACGGAGTTTTTGAACTCTCTGGAATTACTAAGATTTCCACCACATAACTTGCAACTCAAAGTTGGTTCAGTTATTCTGATATTGCGTATTTTAATTCCACCGCGACTTTGCAACGGTACTCGACTTGCGGTGAAAAGATTTATGCCAAATTTGATTGAGGCAACCATTATTAACGGAAAGTACGCAGGTGAAAATATATGTATTTCTCGAATACTGAAAATTTTGACTGATCTTCCGTTCAAACGATTGCAATTGCTGGTTCACCTTGCGTTCGCAATGACAATTAACAAGTCTCAAGGCCAATCGCTTAGTGTTTGTGAGATAAATTTAGAAAATCATTGTTTTTCACATGGGCAGCTATACGTTGCGTGTTCATGAGATGGGAAACCATCCGCTTTGTTTGTGTTAACGTCAGACCAAAAAACAAAAAAAGGGGTTTAGCAAAGAGCACTTCAATAAAACGGATAATTTGCGGACACGTATAACGCTTCGATTCAGTGTTTATTTTGAATTCAATTTAATTTTTTAATTAGAGAAGTTCAACTAAATTCCACTTCATTCTTGTAATCGAAATGAATTCATTACTGTTGTGCAATGAAATAAAATTTTTCCTTTTCAATTATAAAACAAAAAAAATATTTTTTTTTTTGTCTTTTAATCCCCAAACGAAATGTTACAAAAAACGAAGCCATCTGGTGGCGAAACGGAGTCGCCGGGTTTGCTAGTTATATTATATTATATTATTTTATATTATATTATACTAGTTGACCCGGCAAACATTGTTTTGCCTTATAAATTATTTCTATTTCTAGAAAAATTCTAGTGTAGGCAAAAAATAAATTACTTATTATAAGTGTGTAAGTATGTAGTATATGCGTGAAATGGGCACGGAGTGCTATGAACGATAAGGGAATATAAAAATAACAAACGGCAAACAATATTATTTTCAAGTTAATATAGTTAATGCTATAGCGTGAACAATATTTTTTGTTAGCCGATCTTTAGCGAGCACAAACAAGCTGGATGGTTTATCCACTTGAGAGCATGCTACGTACAATTGCCCGTGTGAAAAACATGGTGTACTCAAATCTAAGCCACAAATAGACATCGTTTGGTCTTGGGATTTGTTGATTGTCATTGCAAATGCCAAGAATTAGTGAAATAAGGAATGTTTTTCAGTTCCACCCGGTGCATCCAAAAAGAAGAACCCACCTTGTCCTGCTGAAACTGCGCACAAAATGCGGTCATATGTAAATGGTTCTTTGTTCGCCATTCATTAGTGGGACATTGCGAGTAACAATTGCTGCCATTTCTACAGTGTTGTACTGCAGTTCACGATTCATTTTAGTGTTAATTAAATCAGATGCAGGATCAGTTATCGAACGGGATGAAAAATGGTTAAATTACTAAAATGGCCATAAAGAATAGGGGTTGGTGATAAAAAAGTAAAAATTTTGGATTGTATGTATTAATGCCACATTATAAAAAAATAAAAAAAAAAAATTGGTTAAAAGATTAAAAAAAAATTTAAGGGTCAACAACTCTTATCGCTTAGGGTTATGGAAAATAGATAGTAGCCGATTCTCAGACCTACTGAATACGCATATAAAATTTGGTAAAAATCGGTAAAGCCGTTTCGGAGGAGTACGGTAACTAACATTGTGACATGGAAATTTTATATATTAGATTATGTTTTGTATTTTATATACATGTTTACATGATTATGCATTAACACGGTGCCTTACGAGCTTAAAAACATTTCTTTTGTACATACGTATTTGTATGTATGTATGTAGAACTTGGTTGATTAAATGGTAGCAAATATTATCATTGAAGTTCAAGGTCTTTTTTATTGTCCTATAAAAACTTTCGTTTTTCAAGTTGATTCTATTAGTAGAAACATGAACTATCTTCGGAACGGTTGGTTTAGTGAAATTCAGCACGAATTGTGGCCGGGGCAATGCTTTTCTTTAAAAGTTAACAAGATCCTTCATGAAGAACAGTCGCATTATCAAAATATTGCAATTGTTGAAACGTAAGAAATAATTCGTAAAAATATAAAATTGTGATATGTGCGTTACACTTTTAAAAGGGGAATTGAGATCGAATTAAGGTTAAAAATAATTGATAAGACGACTAAAAAAATATGGAAAAATTTGTGTTGTGTTAAATATATTCACTTATGTTTTATTAATGAATATAAATAAAATAGTAGTTTTACAAGAGTACGTTTTTATTTTTCTACAAATTCTTAATAGTTACTTTTCCAATTAAAAATTTTTTTGTTTTTAAAAAACATTAACATGCGAAATATTTGGACCAAGAATAAAAACCACCTGCAATGATAAGGACCACCAGGTTCTATATTCGTATTGCTTTCAAATTTATTATGCATATTGTTATTTGTCTTTTGTGTTAATTGATGTTTGTTAGTATATGATTGTACTTTGTTTTTAATTTTATTTTTTAAACCAATTTATATTTATGTTGAACTTTTTTTGTAATTTTTGTCTATGTATATTTTCATTAGTTGAAAACTTTTGACGAAGACACAAAATTGTGAGTATTTTATTATTAACTCATATTATTGGTATTTAATATATAACATTTTGCAGTAAAAAAAACTTTTCCTTATCCAATTAAATGGAAAAATCGTTATTTCAATCAGTCTTAGTTTTCAACACATAGAATAAATTTTACATAAGTTTATAATAATACGGTTTATCAAACCGTTTTCTTTTTTTTCTAAAACATTAAAAGAATACACCTAATTCTGTTTTTACACGTTTGTTTTGGTTTCAGAAAACACCGCGTAAAAAAACCTTGCTTATCTCTAAAACCTATTAAATTAGAGAAAAATATGGATTTTTTAAGAATATGTAAATTAATTAATTGTTTTTTTGCGGCCAACCGCTCCGCACTTTATTTACAATAGCACTGACTTAACTTAATTAAAATTATTAATTTATATTAAACTAAATATTACTTGTATTTTTATTCGACCTTTTTTTTTAATTTAATTAAATATACGATATAAGTTACAAAAAAAAATTTTTTTTCTTTTCAAATTGTTATAATTTTTTGTTTTTGTAAAATAAAAAAAATAATTTCCTGAAGAAGCTTTCCACAGGAAATATCGAGAAAAATAAAATCGTTAAATTATTTAAAAGACCGTTAAAAGATTAGTTCATATTTAATTGAACTAAATAGCAATAATTGCATTATTGCAATTAGTGGAAAATAGTACAAAAATGTTTTACTTATAATATTTCTTAAAACTAAATGACAATAATTGCATTTTTGTAATTATTGGGAAATATTTCTTAGTTTATTTTAGATGACCTAAATCTAAAGAATAAGTAACTTCACCCTTTATCAATAATTGCACACCTACAATTATTGGGAAGTGGCCTAATTAATATAGACGCTGACGTGTTTCGCAACTAGTCTACTTAATGGGAAATAGTTTATTAACTTTGTTTGAGTTAACTCTTCCCCTCTTATATCGATTGTCTTCAATCGTTGTGGGGAGTTTAGCTGAGGTGCGGAAATGCTCAAATATGGCTCTATTTTTTTATGTTCCATATCTTTCCCATTATTTGGTGATAAGTAGACTTTTTGCTTATACTTTACAAATGTTGTAAGTTGCAAAAACTATAATGTCTAAAATTAAAGCGTCTATGCTTATACTAACAATATTAATTTTTTTATTTTTATCCATTAGTAGTTCAATATTATTTTCATTGTTTATCTGTTTTACATAAAGGTTTTCTAATTTAAGATCAAGTTCAGTTACGTTATTCTTTTCTTTAATTCTTGTAATTATATTGGGCCTAACAAATGTTTCATGAATTTTAATATTAACATTGTTGTATGTAATATTGGATATATTAATTCTACAATTTTCAATGTTCCTTTTTATCACAATTATGTTTAATTTCTTAATAAAAATTCCTCAAAATTATTATTCCCGGCATAATTTCTTTTACCAGTCATTCCCTTAATGTTTCTAATGTACAATGTGCTTCTTGAAATTTCATTTTCTATGCATTTATTTTCTAATTTAACTAGAATTTTCTCCAAATTTTGTTTTACATATGTGTCATAAATAATGTTGTAATTGCCAACTAATATTTCCTTTTTTTTATTTATGGCGTTAATCAGAGGTTCAAGTCTAATTTTGGATAGGATATTGGTGGAAAATTAGGAATGAGTTAGGTTAGTATAATGTTATTACCGTCAAATATTACGGCTACCTTCATGTTATTGTAGCTGGCAAGGTTAGTTATCAAATCAATTTCTTTTTTGGTCAAAATGCCAGTGGGGATAATACCTATTTTGCTTGAAAATATTATTTGTCCTATGTCGTCAATGTAGTTCTTTAACACAGATATGCCTTTGTCTATACCATACGCCTGTTCAATAAATCTAACATCGTCTTCTAGTTTTTGTATTGTACAAACAAACACTTTTTCATTTATTTATTTAGTATCGGCCGCAATGCGACCGATCAGTTTATTAGTTTTATTAACAATGATTATTATATTCTTACTTCTATATTATAATAGCTAATCAAATAACTTATGCACTAATACAATCATATTCAGCGTTTGCACTTTGTCCGGATTGTGTGCGGTGGGAATATGCAACGTTTGCATATTTCCACATATAAAATAATTTCAATACGTATAAACACAGCACAATCAAATGTGGGGTGTCCGATGTCATGTATAAAACATGGCATACGCGACACAATCACACACGCTACAAAGTACACACACTACACCTCCTTTTTCCAGAAAGAATAATCAATATAATTTGATTATTCTTGTTTTTCCAAAACAATATAATAAAAATAAAAGTGAAGTTGATATCTCCTCCCTTTTCGGAAAGAGTAATCAACATATTAAAAAGTCTACAATATTAACTAAATTTAAAAAGTGAACAAATATAGAAAGTATTTCAGTTTTTAAAATTATTAAATCTCAATTTTCAAATGAATTATCTTTATAAAATTATAAATTATTTTATTGTTTTTGTAAATTTGTTAATTTAAGATACTCATATTAATATTATTATATAATTATTATAAAATTTATATATATACTTTTAAGAAAAAATAAAAAAATTAACATTAAAAAATTTATCCAATAAGAAAAAAGGAAACATTAATAATAAAACAAAACGAATATGTATAAAATTTTGCAAATTTCGAATTGAAAGCCAAATGGCGTGATCAAAAGGAATCAAATGGAATCCAGAGTCTACCAAAGCTTCCGCAAATGCATTAGAAGCGAGGTGAAATGAACTCAATTGTGGAATGTCCTTATCCTGTTTTTATGAACAACAAATGGTTTCCCATCGTCGTCTCGAAGTTCCACGTTATTATTATCAGGTAGTCCTATAACGGTATAGGGTCCTTTATAAACAGGATCTAATTTACCACCAGCTTCATTTTTCAGTAACACTAAATCACTAAGTGATAGTGTCACTGGGTTAGCCTGTTCTTCAGAAAGGTAATGCCGTTTTAATTTAGCATTATCTATTAGGCCAGCCGCTCTGCGATGCGCAACCTGAAGTCTAAATTTTACTTCCTTCTCGTATGAATCTATGTTATACAAGGGAGCTATGCTGTCCTCATGAATAAAGTCAAGTTTGGGTGGTATTTTCCCGAAAATTAGTTCAAAGGGACAGTATTCATGGGCTGTTGATGGAGTCGTATTATAGCAGAATACAAAAAACCTTAACCATACATCCCAATCCGATTTGTCTTCGGATATATAGGATCTTAGGTATTCGTTGAAGGTTCTATGCGAACGCTCCACTCCCATGAGACTGCAGAGCCCCTGTAGGATTTGATTCATATACTTGGTGCCCATATCGGTAACAATCTTCTTCATGGGGCCATAAGTCAGTACAAAGCCCTCCATGATTGCTCGAGCCACGCTCCTTGCCGACTTGTCACCGACCGGTACCGCCACTAAGTATTTAGTGAGGTCGCACATTATAGTAACGGCATATTCGTTTTGAGAGTTGGATCTCGGTAAGGGTCCAATAGTGTCAATAATGACAATCTCAAAAGGTTTCGCTGGGGTTGGAGTCAGTACTAGAGATTCCCTAATCCTCCTTGTGGGCTTATTTGCCTGGCATGCTTTGCACTCTTTGACATATTTTGTAATGTCTCTGGTTATGCCTTTCCAATAATATAGAAGTCTAATCTTCTTTAACGTGCGAGTTATTCCACAGTGACCTCCACAGATGGGATCATCATGATATTTTGGGCAGGAGCACTAAATTCAATTTCTTTAAGAGACCATTACCTTTATTTTTAAAGGTTTCTATATTCATTCCCGGGATCTTAAAAAGACGATCATCTTGTGAAAGTCGTAGGGTTGTAAATCCAATGTTATCAGCTATTTTTTCAAGACTTGGAAAGAGGCGACCTAAGTCTACTTTTCCATTAATAACCAGATCATCCAACCTATACTCGGAAAGTTTTTTCTTTCCTTTGAGGATAACTAATTTATCCTGTGCAAAATGCATCTTTGGCATTTTGCGGTGCTCTAGGGCGTTAATCGCCTAATATACCTTTAGTGCAACCGGTTCCCGCTCTCTACTATCATCATCATCCTTGCGCACGTTATGTTTCGCCTGAAGCCTAGTTGTTACCTTCAGTACTTGTTTGACTCCTATACTTTGGATATCCGCGAATTCTATGCGCGACAGCGCGTCCGCAGCATGATTATCTTCACCCCTCAGATATTCCACGACAAAGTCGTATTCTTCCAATTCCAACCTCATTCTCGTCAGTTTAGACGATGGGTTTTTCAAAGAAAATAGGTAAGTTAGTGGCCTATGATCACTTCTAATCACAAACTTTCTTCCGTACACATATGGTCTGAAATATTGAATGGCCCAATGTATTGCAGTCAGTTCCTGCTCTATTGTAAATATATTGCTCTCGCCCTTTGTGAAAGATTTCGACGCGAAGGCAACGGGTAAATGCATGCCACCGGTCTCTTGACTCAGAACGGCGCCACAGGCATATTTGCTCGCATCTGTAGTTATAAAAAAAATTTTCCTGAAATCCGGATATTGTAGAAGGTGTGGGCTTATGAGTTGGGTTTTAAAATAATTGAATGCATCTTCGCATTCTTGAGTCCATTCAAATGTTGCGTTCTTCCTAGTTAATCTAGTTATATGACGCGAGTGTTCTGCAAAATAGAGAATGAATCTCCTATAATAATTGCAGAAGGCTATAAAGCGTTTAGCTTCATCCCCATTCTTGGGTGTTGGATAATTCTTCATTATCGAGAACTTACTGTCGTCTGGCAAGATACCGTTGTTAGTGCATTTATGACCCAAAAACGTTACTTTCTGACGGAAAAATGTACATTTATCTGGGTGTAGTTTAAGGTTGTATTTTCTGCACAGTTCAAATACATCCTTTAAGTTAGTAAGCATGTGTTCAGCAGAACAGCCAATGACAATTAAGTCATCCATATACATAAAAGCCTGGACGGGCGAAAGTCCAGAAAATGCCATTGTCATCATTCTTTGAAACGAGTTCGGTGCAATTTTTATGCCATATGGTAGTCTTTTAAATCGGAAGAAACCGTGATCAGTTGAAAATGAAGTAATATCCCTTGATTTTTCTTCCAACTCTATTTGGTGAAAACCGGATATTAAATCAAGGCAATAGAAATACTTCGCTCTACCCAACTGGTCTAATATATATTCTAGGTAAAGGAAATTTATCAGCTACTAATTTCTTATTAACCCCTCTATAATCAACTACTAGCCTCCATCGTTTCTGATTAGTGCCCGGTAAGGCTTTCTTGGGCACCAGTAGTAAAGGGCTATTGTAGTCGGAGGTTGATGGTTCTATTATATCATCATCTTTTAGTTTTTGGACCTGTTTATCCACTTCCTCTTTGTGAGAGTGGGGAATTCTATAATTTCGGATATAAACTGGTTGTTTATCATTAATGCGTAGTTTCTGTTTATAGAAATTGTTTGCCGTTATCTTTTCAGACTCTAGTGCAAACACATCTATAAAATTTGAGCATAATGCTCCGAGTTCCTTTTTCATAAAATCCGGAAAGTTCTTTTCTAGCCTTTCCAGTTTTTCTCTACAGTTCTTCTTATTATGGTTGACGTAAGCAATAAAGTAATCACTTAGTTTCTAAACCCTGATTTTATTATTTGCCAGAATCAAATCTTGGTCTGTTGTGTTTACAATTTTGACCAAGGGTTTTGATTTTCGTGTTATTGTATTGGCAATATATACGCCATTTTGGAGTGTTTGTTGCGGGACGAAGACCTCCTCATCTTCGATATCAAAATTCAGAGCCCTTATGACCTCGGATCTAGCCGGAAGTGAAATTGAACTGAGTTCCGGGCGGTTATATAGAATAATAGTGTAGTCATAGGGCACTTTGTCGGTTAAGGTTAAAGTATCCCCCTCACCACCAAAGTCCAATATACACTTATAACCTCTTATGAAGTCTATGCCAATAATTCCATCGGCCTGAATTGGGAAGTCTTCCCCCACAACGTGAAATTCATGTTCCATTGAGATGTTTCTTAGAAGAAGGGTAGTTTTCATTTTGCCCATTGTATTCATGAATCCCCTTCCTATCCCGTTTAACCTTAGTTGAATATTCTTCAGTATAGGAAGGTAAAGAACCTGATTTAGTTTTATAATAGAAATATCCGCGCCTGTATCTATTAGAAAAGATGATGTATTGTCGTTCATCGTGGAACCACATTTGGAGTAGCTGTATAAATTGAGGTTAATGGAATAAGTTTTTATTGAATATCTTCGGGGCCTTGGCCGTTTTCCGAATTAATTTGTGCATTCATTGTATGCACCCTGGGATTGCCCTGGTTCCTACTACGATAATTATCATTGCGGAAGTTGTTTCTACCTCTGCGACTATTGTTCGACCTATTGTCAAAATTGCTGTAGGAACGAGAATTATCATCGTAATTGGAAGTTCCGGGATTTTGGTATCTATTACCGCTATTCCCATGGTATCTTCTAATAGGTTTGAGTCCATTCGGACCTCGACTTCTCCGTTGGTATGTATGGCCTAGGGATAAAATGGAATTTGGTTGACCGAAAGTGTCCGTGCAACTGCCTATGAATTTGGAGATGACTTCATTAAGATCAGAGAATGATCCTAATTCCATAATCAGTCTGACTCTGTCATTGGAAGCATTTTTAATTATTGCCTTAGTCGCCGACGTAGTGGCGTATTTTGTCGCCACCTAAGGAGGCAATCCGTCATTTATGTAAGACGTTTCCAACTTTTTCGTGAGTTCTTCTATCTCCTTTGCATAATTATTGGCAGTTTTGCCCTGTTGCCTAACATTCATTAGTTTGGCAAGTACAACGTCAACAGATTCTCCCTTAACCATTGCCTTTAGTTTGGTAACTATTTCGGCAAGCGTTGTTTCATTAGATATTAAATTACGAGCTGAAACTCGCAATTTTGTCTTTATGAGACTCACTGCTACGGTCTCGTGGGTCTCTTTTATTGTGTCCACCAATTGCAGTGCATCTATGAAACTTTGCAAGTTGTCTGGGGAACCATCAAACCCTGGAATAAGCCGTGAAGCCGTATTAAGGAATTCCACGACTGTTTGTGGCATTTTTCTCACCATTGATATTATGTCAGAATTTTCTTCTAGGGGAGTAAAGGTAATAGGTTCATGAATGGTTAATGGTATGTCTATCTTTATTCCCTTTCGTGACGATACGGATAACAATTTCTCCCGTATATCGTAATAAAAGGAATCTGCAAAGGTTTTGTGAACATGTGTCAATCGATTGTAATTGACATTGAACAATATCCTTAGCTTCTCTAACTTTTCCACCAGAGTATTTATATGTTTGTTTATAGTCTCCTTCCTTGTTTCCCTGTCAGTGTTTACACACTTATAGGATCTAAGGAAGGATTCCTTTATTATCCTAGCCCTATAGAGTATATCCTTCCATTCCATTTAGAATCGAAGATATAGAGGCCTGACGGTTTTCCATTTCAATTGTCAAATTCTATATATATTATATATATTACAATTTTTTCTTCCTTTTCTCTTTATTATACTTATGTTATAAGTTTATATTACTTTATTTTTTTTGTATAAAGTATAAAATTTTTTTTTATGTATATTACGTATTACATATTATATGCAATCAAAATTATAAAATAATTTTATAAATTAAATATAAACACTAAAAATTAATTTTTTTTTCTACTCCTAAAAATTGTTTGTTGATCGAATCCTAATTTGTTGAATAAGTTCAGTATTCTACTAAGCACTGCTGCCGCTTTACATCCAGCATCAATATGCCGATTTTCATTTAATCAGTATTTAAAAAAATTTCTTTCTTATTCTAAAATTTACCGTCCATACAAATGCCAAATTCACCTGAAATTGATCCTGATGTTGCTATTGTTGTTGTTTTGGATGTAGATGATATGGATGCTGTTGTGGAAATTTGTTCTATGTTGCATTATGATGTGTTTTCCAAATTTTTTTTTTGTTGTGGTTTTTCCAACGTAAGTCATTAATCAGATATTAGCATTTTGTTCTTTTTAATATTACACTGAGGGCAACGAATTTTTATTTAAATATTTATTTAAATATTTTGTATATTTAGTTACAGTATTTTAACTTTATAATTCATGAATAACAGCGATTGATGATGGCGGTAAAATAAAAATTGTAGTTAAGACATTTTTTTTTCAAAAATTAATGTTAAAAAAAATTTGTTTTCTTTAGTGTTTTTTCTTTTCTTATTTTTAAAATATTCATTAATGCATTTTTCATGAAACTAATTTTATTTTTATTAACTTTTGTTTCTTTAATTTTAATTAAATGAAATATTTTATTTTTCACTTATTGCCATTGTTCTATTTTTTTTAGGATTTTAAAGTGTATTTTAATTAAAATATTCGCTTCATAGGATAATTTTATTTAATGTTTTTCAGTTTTTCCTCCTTTAAGAAATTTTCAATTTTATGTAGCTTTTCATTTTCATATTAATCACTTTAAACTATTAACTTTTCACTTAATGTTTTTTCTTTTTAGATATATTTTGGCAGGGTCGCCATGTACAAACAAACACTTTTTCATTTATTTATTTAGTATCGGCCGCAATGCGACCGATCAGTTTATTAGTTTTATTAACAATGATTATTATATTCTTACTTCTATATTATAATAGCTAATCAAATAACTTATGCACTAATGCAATCATATTCTACCTGTGGGAATATGCAGCGTTTGCACTTTGTCCGGATTGTGTGCGGTGGGAATATGCAACGTTTGCATATTCCCACATATGAAATAATTTCAATACGTATAAAC
Source organism: Trichopoda pennipes (assembly GCA_030448955.1). NCBI lineage: Eukaryota > Metazoa > Arthropoda > Insecta > Diptera > Tachinidae > Trichopoda > Trichopoda pennipes. The sequence goes on along the minus strand of JASKUP010000004.1, from coordinate 2,477,584 downwards.
GCAGCACAATCAAATGTGGGGTGTCCGATGTCATGTAGAAAACATGACATACGCGACACAATCACACACGCTACAAAGTACACACACTACAGTATTCTATTCATCGATTCTCTTTTAAAATTCTTTATGTAGTTGCTAACATGCGTCTGTTGACTGTTTATATGCCGAGTAACATTGTTGATCTGTTCTGTTATGAAATTATTAACGTGTACTCGTTTGCTGAGCGTATTGTTAGTGAGTCCATTTCAGCCCCTTTCCAATTATATTCACTGGTCCTCGTTTTGATTTAGAGCGTATCTGTAAAGTGTTTATTTTTACTGTTAATTATATAAAGTCTTTGTCAATAGTCTCTAATAATCGTTTACCCTCAAAAGTTATGGTTTTTTAAAGCGTTAAGATTTTCATTGATTACCGTCAGGCTTTTATCATAAGCTTTTAAATTTATAAAATATAGGACCTTCAGCTCTCCTGTCCTTATTGGTATGTACCCGTTGTTATTTGTCATCTCGTGTATGTCAAGTTGTTTCCTATAAGAAAGGTATTTACTTGTTATACAAATAAAAATATTTCTTTTTAAGAGCTTTATTATTTATTTTATTGCTTTTATGGACTATTCTTCCTGACACTTTTAACTGTTGTATTGTATTTCGAGCAACTATTTCCTTTTTATATTTAGCTGACAATTTATTCTTTAATCTTCAATTTATCTTAATAAATATTTCGTCCCCCTCTGCATATTCTTTTGGTGGGTCTCTATTTGCTTTATGATAACTAAGATCACTTTTTTGCTTTTCTACTAGTTTTTTTATATTTTCTTCCCTATCCTTTTGAAGTTGCTCTGGATCGGTGCTAACGCGTCTACCGGAAAAAACTTCTATTGGTTTTTTTTCTGTCACAGTATGAATAGAGAAGTTATACTTTTGTACTGAATAATTTAGCAGTTCTTGGAAAGACCGGTATGTTTGCTCTTTCTGAACGCAACACATTATTTCCTGAAGGGTAGAGTGAAGCCATTCTACTTGTCCGTTAGAAGAACTTCTATATGGGGCACTTCGAAAAATTTGTATCCCCATCTTATTTTCGATCACAAATTTAATGGACTACGAGTTTAACGATTTCTCATTATCCATAACTATAGTTTCGGGAAAAAAAGAAAACAGGTTGTCCCTTAGTGGTTATCTTATCTCCTCAATTGCTTTAGATATTATAGACTTTGCGATGGCAAATTTGGAGAATTTTGCAATGGCAGTCAGTACCAATTCTTTACCAACCAAAAATATATCCAAATGGACTATTTGGTATGGGTGTAGCTTGTATCTGCTGCTGGGATGGCGATCGTACTTGTTCTCCTTACATATTATGCATTTTTAATGAGGTTCTTCACGTTCCTAGCCATGGCAGGGAAATAATAACTTTCAAGTATATTTAGCTTGTTCTTTCTTACGTTTCTGTGTACTCGCTTGTGAATATTCAATATTAATTCCCTTGCTCGTTTCTGACATCAGTTCCATTTATAATAGATGGATACAAATACTATTTTAGAATTTTAACTAGATTATCTGCATCAAAGTATGGTTCGGTTATCGTGTGTCTATGATACGTGGGAAAAATGATTTTTTGAATGCGTTTATTGGTGATTCTACATATTTTACCAAATTGTGAGATGAACTCTCGGCGCTATTTGTAGCAATAGAAAGAGTGTTAATGTCATTTTCAAGCGGTATTTTTGAAAGGGCATCAGCTACAAAATTCGCTTTGCCTGGTTTATATAAGAGCCCGTTGTTGCATTCCTCCAGGATAACTTTCCAGCGCTTTATCTTGCTATTTTTGTTTTTATTACTTAAGGCGTAGATTAATGACTGGTGGTGTTTATATATTTTTACCTTAACGGAGCCATATGGGTAATTTCGCAATGAGTTCTTTTTTATTGGCAACGTAGTGTTCCACCGCCTTATGTAAAGATCTGGAGATAAATGCAATAGGTTTGTCGTTTTGTGATAACTAATGCAAATTTGGAAGCATCAGTTGTAAGTTCCAAATCCTTTGTAAAATCGGGATAAAACAACACTGTAGGGGACAGGTACCTCCTCGTCCTTATAATTGAGTTTTTTTTTTTTGAAAATAAATAAAACTGCAAAGTTCTTTTTGAACTTAAGAGCTAAGCTGAGCCTCTTGCTTTATTCACTATCAAACTTCAACTGAACTTAAACTAAATTATTATTATATCCAGGAATGGCAAAGCCATTAAAATATACAATATAGAAAAAAGGGAAAGAAGAAACAAAAAAAAGGTTAAGTTCAAAACAAAAGGAAAAAAAATAAAACTGTTGAACAGAATTCAACATACTCCGACCGCCGAAGAATGGCATGTACAGCCCTTCCACTCTCCGAAAATGAGCCATCCGAATGGGGACTGTTGCACTTTGACGAATGTTATAGCTTCTCTAGCAAATGGTGGGTTGATGATTCTGGTACAAACGTCTTGCCCCAAAATACCGTCAATCTCTCTTAAGGTTGGAAATTCGGGGTGAGCTAAGGGGTGGTATGCGACGTCCTGCAGAGTCGGGTCAAGTATGAAAGTGGTGTACATCCTTTCTCCACGATAATTAAGATTGACTCGTATTACAGGCTTGATCATGACTCCGCTGGTCGGAATTGAAAGTAGTGGCGCTGAAGGGGTTTCAGATTCGACCTCATGAGGAGGAAAAAGCGCATCTCTTTGTACAATGCATTTTTCATTGCTGTTGTTGTTAGATTGAGTCTCATCGGGATCGCTTGACTCATCACTTCCAGGATATGGATGATCATGACAGAGGTCATCCAAACTTAATGACCACGGGTCACTTGCCGCACGGTGTAGCATGGAATGATACTTCATGTTGCACAACTTGTCGTCTTCTACCCGGACACTGCATCGTGTTGTAGAGGTGCACTACTGTCGTGTATGTGAGTGCGCCAAACAGTTTAGGCAATATCCCTTGTTTTGAATGGTAAGGCGTCGAAGCTCGACAGACCATGACCTAAATACCTTACAGTATTTTAAAGGGTGATTTCTACGGCACGCGTGGCATCGGGGGCGTTTTCCTTCCATCTAAGAAACAAAAAAAAAGGAACAAAAGAAATATATACAGTGCTAAAGAATAAATTGTGCGACTATTAGCTATGATACTTGGTGGATGGTTTGATAGAAAAGTTTTTTTTTGTTATCGGTTAGTGTGTCAAATCGGTGGGAAGTAAACAAAGCTTTACAATGGATCAATGGACCAAGGCGCCATTCGGTAGGGGGTAGCAAGTCGTCCTTAATTATTATAATATCGTCTGGTTTGATATTGTTCCTCTCCGGCTTCCATTTATAACGCCTTTGCAGTTCAGTTCGTTTTTCCACCGCCTGGCGAATATATGTTGTAGAGCTTTCAACTTGTCCCAGCGGTTTAAAAGTGTTAAGCTAGGCAGTGGTGGTTCTGCTGGAGCTTCAGGCGGAACAACAATGGGAGCAACACGTAAAAAATGACCAGGCGTCAGTGGCAGAACCTCGTCCGGGTTTTCCGTGATTGTGGACAATGGTCTCGAATTCAGTACAGCTTCAATTCTTACAAGCAGAGTGGTAAATTCCTCAAATGTAAAGCATAGGGAGTTGGTAATCTTTTTTACATGCGTTTTCATGCTTTTAACGGCAGCCTCCCATAGGCCGCCCATATGAGGGGCGTAAGGTGATAAAAACGACCAAGTAAATCCTAAGGAGGTGTATTTGTTAATCAAAGCTTCTTCCGCTTTTCTGAGAAACTGATTGTGGGCTTTGAGTAGTGCATAGTTCGCCCTAATAAAATTTCTACCGTTGTCCGGGAACATTCTCTTCGGAAGACCGCTTCGTCCGGTAAACCGGCTTAAACAGGCAAGAAAGGCATCAGTGGAGAGATCTGAGCAGGTTTTTAATTAGACCGCTCGTGTGGAGAAGCATACAAAAACCGCAGCATAACCCTTCAAAATTTTGGCATTTCTCAAATTTGAGGATTTAATATTAAACGGGCCGGCGAAGTCAACTCCCGTGTATGTAAATGGTTGAGTAAAATTTACTCTTTCCCAGGGGAAAGCCGCCATAAGTCGTTTATAAATTTTGCATTTCTTACAACTTCGAATGCACTTCCGTACAAGATTTTTTAGTCTGGGGATATAAAAACCTTGCCTAATGGCTCTCTGCATGTAGCAAGATGCGATGCGTGAAATCAACAAGTAGTCTAGCAAAGTGAGACATCTCTGAGATAATTATTGGGTGCTGCTCTTCATACTGGAGTCCCGAATTGTTAAGACGTCCACCCACTCTCAAATGTTCATTCTAGTCGAGAAATGGGCTTAAAGGTAAAAGTCTACTCCTACGAGATAGAGGTCTATTTTCTTTTAAACGTTGGTACTTGCTGGAAAAGTAAATTTTTTGAGAGATGCCGATGATTCGAGTTTTTGTTAATTCGATTTAATCGGCCGTTATAAAGTTTTCGGTGTAAGTAGGTTTCTTCATAATGCAATAAATAAATCGAAGCCTGTAGCTGAGGATTCTTAACGCTCGATCCAATGAAGAAAATTCTTCTAACACATCACTTGATTGAAGATACTCCAAATGTGATGTCCTTGAGTCTGAATTTACTTTCTGCACCTTCAAGTGGAAGTTGTTGTTGCTTTCCTCGGTGATACGGCTGTCGTTGGGGACACTTTTAACTTTCCTTGTTTCTAAGTCCGTGGGATCAAAAGAGCGTGGGGTTGGCCAGTCAGCCCTTGGTTGCTTAAGCCAATTGGGCCCGTTCCACTAGAGCGTGCTCTGCATCAGTTCTTTTGGGTAGCATCCTCGACTTCCTAAATCTGCGGGATTTTCTTTAGACTTTACATATTTCCATTGATCTGTGCAAGAGACGCTGAGAATTTGTGTCACTTGGTTTCCTACGAATGTTTTCAATGTTGCAGGATCTTTCTGCAGCCATCCAAGCACAATTGCAGAGTCCGTCCACAAGAATCTTTCATACGAAATTTTTAGATAATTTTCCAGATTTCTTATCAGCTTTGAAAGTAACAGAGCTCCACACAATTCAAGTTTAGGAACTGTAGTTCTCTTTAGTGGAGCCACTTTCGTTTTTGCTATTACAAAATTACTATTAATAGTGCCCTCTGGACTCTCAGTTCTCAAAAATAGCATAGCACAATAAGCTTTTTCAGATGCGTCACAGAATCCGTGAATTTGTATACGGTAATGCGGAGCAAAATTAATCCACCTATGAATTTTTATCTCTGATATGCCCGACAATCATTTGCTGTTATCTTTTTTAAAGGAAATCCTGCGGAATTTAACGCCTTGATGAGCTGCTGCTGTTTTGTTCTCGCTTCAATAAGCGTATGTCCACCAGACAAAATGTCGTCTACACAAAATTTCGTTCTTCAAAATGAAAGATGCCTCTGGATGTAAGCTCTGGCAGTCACGACTTAGCTCCTGTAAAGTGCGGATTGCCAAAAATGGAGCACAATTAACTCCAAAGGTCACTGTTTTCAGTTGAAACGTTTTTACTGGACCTTGAGCATTTTCTCGAAATAATAATAAGGCTGCTCTTCCTTATGCACTAAAATCTGCCGATACATCTTCTGAATATCGCCTGTAAATACGTATTTATAGAATCGCCAACGCAACAAAATTTGTACCAAATCCATTTGAAGTATCGGACCCTGGTGCAATACATCGTTTAAAGAATAACCACTGCTGGTTTTCTCTGAAGCATGCGGATGACCGCATGGTGTGGAAGATAAAACAAAATTTGTTTACCGATCTTAGCTTCGAAGTTACCCACTAACTTCATATGATCTAATTTTCTATATTCCTGAATAACATTTGAGTATTCTTCCTTTAAGTCGGGGGTCTTTTCTAGAATTTCTCCATTCTATAATATTGGGCTAACGCCATGTTTCGCGGTCCCAAAAATATATCCTGTGGAAATTCTTCCTTAAAAGGGAGACGAACAACGAATCTACCATCCAATCGTCGAGTTGTAGTCTTTTGGTAAAACTCTTCACAATAATTATCGGCTTTTTCCTCTAGATACTTTCCATCTGCCTCTTCCAGCTCCCAGAATTTCCTTAATTGCTCTTGAAGAGCCGTATCATCAGAGCTTTGAACCACACATGAAAATGAATTGATTTCATTATTGGGTTCGGGACCCGACAGTTACCATCCAAAATGCGATTCCCTTGCCTCGAGACCCTCTGCGATGTTTGGTTTAATACCCTTTAAATGAATGAGTGGTAAATAATCGCTGCCAATTATCATGTCGATGCTTGCTGGCTTAAAAAAGTAAGGATCTACCATTGTTACGTGCTTGATCACTTTAAGGCCTTTTACTTTTATATGTCTTGAGGGCAAAAGGTGCGATAGCTTTGGTACTATAATTGCCTTTGTCTTGATTCTAAAATCGGACACTCTAGATTTTAGAATTATTGAACACCGTCCTTTTGAGTTTCCTACTACTGTCCCACCAAGCCCAGATATCTGAGAATTATGGTATTCTATAGGTATAGACAGCCTTTGTTGAACTCGAGTAGAAACGAAAGTCTTTTCCGAACCTGCATCTAATAGGACCCGAACAACAAATTTCTCGCCTAAATGCTCGATGTCCACCAACGCTGTGGGTAAGAGAGTTGTTCCTTCATTACGAGAAAAATAAGTGTGGACAGAGTCCCCTGAACTGGTACTAGGGGTTGTAGGCTGACAATTCTTGGTATTAGCGATACCTGTCGATGTCGGCCTTTCCCCTGGTGAAAATTTTTGAAATAAGTTTCGATTTTGAGAGTCTTTATTTACCTTATCCTGTTTCTTTAGATGTAGCATAGTGTGATGCTTCTGATTACATAAGGTACACAGACTAGTACTTTGGCACTTAGATTTAAAATGATTATGGGACAGACAGTTGACACAATACTTTTTGGAAAAGACGAACTTTATCCTATCGCCTACCGACAAGGATTTGAATTGTTTACAAAATCGTGGGTTTTGTTTACACATCTTGCAATTGACTTTGACGCTCTTTTGCTTTAAATGAGAGTAAAATGGTTGGTTTTTTGCTACATGATTTACCTTACAATACGGTTTTCTCATATCGGAAACCGTTTCAAGCATTTCTGTCCTTTTCGATAGATAATTGGACATATCTTGCCAGGTGGGCCAACTCTTGTGATCAGCAAACGAATTTTCCCAAGCTCGCATAGTTTCTTCAGGAAGCTTAGAAATGCATAAATATATTAATATAGCATCCCACGATTTTGTAAGCTGAAGTGAATCAAAAATAGCTAAACTTTCGCTGAGTACACTCTGAACATTTCTTATTGTTTTCGCGCTCTCGATTTGAATGGCTTGGATACCAAATATTTGCCTCATTTGCTGATGAGCTAGGATACGTGGATTTTCGAATCGATTTTTCAATGCCTCCCAGGCCAAAGCGAAATTTTCATCAACCAAATCAAACCGCTTTACGATTTGGTTGGCCTCCCCTCTCGTCTTGCTGCGTAAGTGATACAGCTTTTGTTCAAATGAACATGGGAAAATTCTTTAATTACAAAAGGTTTAGATATTTTGATGAATGGACAAAAGGGTCCTAAATAAACACACTACAGTCTACTTGTGTTTCCACTTCTTAATGACTGGAAAAACACAGAAGACCTTTTTACCTACTTAGTGTGTTTATTTGGGATCCTTATAGAACAAATAAATTCGCACACAATAGATGATAAGCAGGATTGAAAATAGTATTTAAGCACAATAATATACAGAATAAAACTTAGTATTAAATTGATATTCAAAAGAAAGTGTTTTATTAAAACAAAAATTTACATGTTCAATCAAGCTATTAAGTACTAAAAAAAAATATTGTTAAAAGCGTTGTCGTGGCTAAAAGCGACAAAGTGTAACAAATTAAAAAAAAAAACAACAAGCGTTGTCGTGGTTAACAAACAGCGGCAAAAATCAAAAGTGTGGTCAAAGCTAAGAGCAAAACGTATTAAAAAATAAATATGTCGATCAGCAGAATCAAATATTACTCAAAGCAGAGTGAACTAAAATCTGCGATTGAAGGTATCGAGGCTGGTATTGAAACCACGAGGCACTGTCAACTAAAACCAAATTTGGAAAGATTGGAGAGCTTGTGGAAAGAGTTCGACAGCAATCATCAAAAAATTTTAAAGGAACATCGGGTAAAAAAGGACGATTATATTAATTATAAGACTTACGAAAATAGCAAAATCATGGTAGAGAAGATAGCGGAAAAAATAAAGTGGCTGTCAAGTTCAGAAGCTATGGAACAGCAGTTACAAACAAAAGAACCTCTTAAACTCTTAGAGTCAACAACACCAACTAATACAAGAAAACAAACAAGATCGCTGATGTCAGAATTCTTCAGATGTGTACAAGAACTGGAGACTAATTTAGAAGAAGTGGATTTAATAAAAACAAAATTTATGCTTGAAGAACTTTTAGTGTCCTGGAAAGAAGAACTAAATCAAATAAGCGGGATGTATATGAAACTTCTCGTTGATCACACAGTGTCAGATGGAGCAGTAATCGATGCCTATAAAGATATCAAGAATCAGCACAGATTAGCTAAACTAAAAGTACTACAAAAATTGGAAATATTGTGTGCAGAAAAAAAGGTAGTGAAAATAAATGACATTAAAATTCCACATTTTTATGGGAATATAGAAGAATGGTCTACCTTTCACGACATGTATACAAAGTTGATACATGAGGACAAAACAATATCGAACGTGGAAAAAATGTGTCACCTCAAATCATTAGTTAGGAATGAAGCATTTAAAATTATTAAACATTTAGCTGTATCTGAAGCAAATTACTATGCAGCATGGGAAATATTGAACCAGAGATTTAATAACAAACGAATGCTGTTTCAATCTTTTATGTATAGATTATTGGATCAACCAAATATAAACAACAACAACGCATCAATGATTAAATCATTACATGACACAACCAATGAATGTGTTCAAGGATTAAAGTCAATGGGCTACAAGATAGAAGATGCAGATGCAGTTATTGCTTGCATAATAATGCGAAAATTTGATAAAGAAGGGTTAATGTTGTACGAACAACATACAAGGAAATTGAAAGAAAACAAGCGCTTTCTGACGTGCTTGGATATTCAGAACAACAATACCATAGCCTAGAAGCATCAAAGAACAAAAAATCTTACAATTTCAACTATAACAACGATCATAATGAAAGAAAACAACAATCAAAAGCGATAAATTTTATAACGGAAAAACATGTTTGCTTTTATTGTCAAAAAGGAGGACATACGACAGATATTTGCAGGCAATTTCTAACACTTGAAGTAAAAGAAAGACATGCGTGGGCAAGAACTGAAAAGGTATGTTTTAAATGTCTGAATCACGCATTTATTTCAAAATGTGAAAACAAACTAAGATGTGCAACTTGCGGAATGGCCCATTACACAACATTACATTTAACAGCATCGACAAAATCATGCGCTACAAGATCAATAAAAAATGCGTTATTAGCAACAGCACAGGTACACGTGAAGAGTGCAAAAGGAGAAACAATAACATTAAAAGTACTTATTGATCAAGGTTCACAGACGACGTTCATTAATGAAGAAGCTGCGCAAACTTTACAGCTGAAAAGAATGAAGATAAGTACTGAACTACATGGAATTGGAGATACTTTACTTGGCATATCAAAAAGTAAAGCGGAAATAAAGATATATCCTAGATTTAAAAGTAATGAAAGATTTAAAGTTGAAGCATTGATCTTACCAAATTTGTCGTATGTTAATCCAGATCCTTCCCTAAATTTTCAAATAAAAGAATGGAGTAAACATAAGTTAGCTGATCCAAATTTCGATAAAGCAGAAAGAATAGACATCGTAATAGGTGCTGATTTGTTTGCGGAAATTTTACAAAGCGGTGTTTACAAAAAGAATGGAATACTTGGGCAAAGGACTAAGCTGGGTTTAATCTTATCAGGCCAATTGCAGGTTAAGAAATCCAAAAATAATAAACTTGTGAATGTGGCAACTAGTATTGAGCGTTTTTGGGAAATTGAAGAAGTTCCAAATAACAACGAAACTGTACTTCACGAAGACGAAATATGTATGAAAAATTTTGAAAACAGTACAAAAAAAGATAAAGAAAATAGATTTATCGTTAGATTGCCATTCAAGAATGAAAAAGCTCTTGGAGATTTGTACAAGAAGGCAATGGCACGCTTCATGAGATTGGAAAAAGATTAAATGCCAACCAGGAGATGAAAGGAGAATATGTGAAGTTTATGAATGAATACATATCACTCGGACACATGATAAAAGTGCCGAATAATAAAGATGCGAAATATTATCTTCCACATCAACCTGTGCTAAGAGAGTCTAGTAAGAGTTGTCTTCGATGCTTCATCAAAATATCAAACAATAAAAGTCTCAATGATATTTTATATGTAGGACCGAGGCTTTAAAAGGATGTTTATGATATACTGATTAAATTCAGATTCCATAAATTTGCGATAATAGCTGACGTAGAAAAAATGTATCGACAAATTAAGTCACATGAAGAAGACCAAAAATATCAACATATTATATGGAGAAAATCAACAGAAGAACCTATCGAAGAATATAAATTAACAACAGTTACTTATGGGACTGCTGCAGCTCCATTCTTAGCAGTTCGATCATTGTTTGAAATTGCTAATGAATGTGCCAACGACAATTTGAAAAAAATAATAAGAGAAGATTTTTATATGGATGATTTACTAACAGGAGCAGACACAATACAAGAATGCCGATACATAAAAGAGGGTATATCAGAGCAACTGAAAAAATATGGTTTCCACCTTCGCAAATGGTGCTCCAATAGTAAAGAAATCATAGAGCAACAAAAATTAACAGAAGAGAACGAAATAATAGATATTCAAGAAAGTGACAACATAAAAACACTTGGCATGTATTGGAATCACTCAAAAGATTTTTTTTTCTTCATAATCAGCTCCAAAAATGAGATAAAAGTAACGAAGAGAATGGCGTTGTCATATTTAGCAAGAATATTTGACCCGATTGGACTTTTGACACCTATAACAGTCACGGCTAAATTGGTCATTCAGCAGTTGTAAATGTTGAAGGTAAATTGGGATGAGGAACTGAATGATAATTTACAAATAGAATGGAAGAAGCTCATCGAAAATCTGTGTGCCGTAGAGGAGATAAAAGTTTCAAGATGGGTGAATACGAAATCTATGCAAAAACTTCAGCTTCTGGGATTCGCAGATGCATCAGAAAAAGCATATGCAGCGGTGATTTATGTAAAGTCTTCCAATAAAGTATCACTTTTAACTGCCAAATCAAAAGTAAACCCAATAAAAAATAGAAAAACACTTCCAAAATTAGAACTATGTGCTGTTCAACTCTTAGTAAGAAGTTTATTTATGGAGCGACTCAATAATAGTGCTTGCTTGGATAAAAAATAACAAAAACAAAGACAAATTCATTCGAACAAGAGTGACTGAAATAACAACAACAATGCCGAATGCAAAATGGCGATACGTCGCATCAAAAGAAAATCCAGCTGATTTGGGCTCAAGAGGTATTCCAGTAGAACAACTATACAAAACAACACTTTGGTGGAATGGCCCAGAATGGCTACAAAATCCAGAAGATCAGTGGCCTAAGGAGCAGTGTGCAACTGTTAAGACAACAACAATTAATACGACCCAGAAAACCCAGATGCTGGAAATATTGAAGAAATATTCATCATTCAGAAAGCTAAGAAGAGTATTAGCTTATGTTCTCCGGTTTATCACAAAACTCAAAGGCATAAAAATTTTTCCAGAATACTTAACAACAGACGAAATCCAAAATGCAGAAATAATCATAATAAAAATGCATCAAGAAGAAGAATGGCTTATGGAACTAATAGAACTACGAAATAAAAAGCAACTTAATCACCGCCATAAGTTATCAAACTTGCATCCATATATTGACGAAAATGGTCTCATGAGAGTAGGCGGACGACTTCACTTTTCAAAATTAACTGAAAATCAAAAACATCCTGTATTGATACAAAAATCATCATTGGCATACCAAATTATTAACGATGCTCATAAAGAAACTCTTCATGGTGGGAACCGTCTTGTCGAAAGTACAATCAAGAGAAAATTTTGGATAATAAATGCTAAATCTTGTATTAAGCAATTCATCAGAAGCTGCACGATCTGTATACGATATAAGCAAAACACGAAACAACAATTGATGGGTAGTTTTCCAGAATGTCGTGTAAATTTTTCTGCTCCTTTTGATCGCTGTGGAGTTGATTACGCAGGACCCATACAAATGAAATTTTCAAACGGAAGAGGCCAAAGGGCGTACAAAGGTTACGTAGCAGTATTTATTTGCATGGCCACAAAAGCTGTGCATTTAGAAGCAGTCAGTAGTCTAACATCAGAATCGTTTTTAGCGGCATTGAAAAGATTTTTCGCCAGAAGAGGTAAGAGCAGTCATATGTATTCAGATAATGGCACTAACTTCATCGGAGCTTCAAAACTGTTGGATAAAAACTTTGAAAAAGCCATACATCAAAATTCAACTCTGGCACCAATTCTGGAAGAACAGGAAATTAAATGGCATTTTATACCGGCGGCAAGCCCCCACTTTGGAGGGATATGGGAAGCGGCAGTAAAATCAATGAAACATCATTTAAGAAGAATAATTGGCGAGACAAAGCTTACCTTTGAAGAGCTAAGTACCTTGCCAGCTCAGATTGAAACAATATTGAACTCAAGGCCGCTACAAGCATTAGGTGAAAACGATATCGATTATCTCACTCCTTGTCATTTTTTGATCGGACGTCCCTTAATAGAATGTCCTGAACCATGTGATGATAGCAGAATCGGATGCTTAGATAGATGGAAGCTGATTCAAAAACTAAAACGTCATTTTTGGAAGCAATGGACTGCGGATTATTTAAAATCTCTGCAACAAAGGTACAAAAGGTACAAATGGAAGACTGTCCAAAAAAATTTAAAGGAGGGCCAGGTCGTCATCGTAAAAAATGAAGACACATGCCCTGCGAGATGGCCGCTTGGTATAATTAAAGAGGTGTACCCCGGTAGAGATGGACTAGTAAGAGCAGTAACGATAAAAACAAAAGATAACATAATAAAAAGGCCAATTACAAAAATATGTCTTCTTGAAAACGCCAATAGAGAAGAAAGCCAATCAAATACAACACCGGCAAATGTTTTAGAAGAAAGAGGAAACTGGGAGCAACAATGAACAATCCATACATCATGAAACCGAAAAGAAAGGATGATAAGTAGCAGCGCTAACAACTGACGTCACTCAGAAATCCGAAGTTAAAATAATAACATTGGGCCCCATAACGATTAGAGAATTGATAAGCCAGCAGACATTAGGATGTAAAATTTAGATCTTCGCGGCTTGTCATCATACCAGCGGACACTTACAATTAATCATAGTTTTTATTATTTTTATTATTTTTTTAGTATTTATTAATTTATCATTAAGGAAATAGTTAGAAGATGAAGAGTATTGAATTTGCATCGTAGATTGTTAATAGTTGTCACAATTTAATAGTTTTCATTAATACAGTCCACTAATCTAGAATTAATGCCCCCTGGAGAATGTTCAAATGAACATGGGAAAATTCTTTAATTAAAAAGCGTTTAGATATTTTGATGAATGGACAAAAAGGTCCTAAATAAACACACTACGGTCTACTTGTGTTTCCACTTCTTAATGACTGGAAATACACAGAAGACCTTTTTACCTACTTAGTGTGTTTATTTGGGATCCTTATAGAACAAATAAATTCGCACACAATAGATGATAAGCAGGATAGAAAATAGTATTTAAGCACAATAATATACAGAATAAAACTTAGTATTAAATTGATATTCAAAAGAAAGTGTTTTATTAAAACAAAAATTTACAGCTTTTGAGCTGGTGCCAAATTTGGATGTTTGCCGATTACCGCTTGGAACATGTCCCTGAATGCTGGCCACTTTGCATATCCTCTTTCAAAAACCTCTACGTCACATAGTGGTAACTTTATTGTTATAGATGTCTGATTAAGAGTCGTTAATTCATTTTGATTCACTGTTCTATTTAAAGAAATTAAACTCATTATTCTAGCTTTAGTTTTATGTGCCTTATCGCAAGCTTTCTCATAATTAAGAGACAATTCATCCTTAAGGTCTGGTTGTTCTTCTTTATAATCTTCCGTTATGTAACTTTCATATGAATCATTTAATTTATTCCATCTTCTATCTATTTCCACCAGAGATATTTCCAAATATGGTACTGAACGACTTCATGTTCTGTTGCCTCAAAATTCTTGCAAAATGTTTCCACCTGGTTAATGTCGAATTTGCATCTCCGTCTAGCTGCCATCGTTGATTTTTAGTGGAGCCGATTAGTTTCCTTTAACAAATCCTTAAATCGTGTTGTGTATGTGACACTTGATTTTCTCTCCGAAAATTTGGGTTTTCCCTCTACCACCTGATTCCAACCTGAAAACTATAATATTCTACCACTTTCCTAAAATACACGTACGTCGTAGTAATCTCTGCCTAAGTTTTCCCAAAGGTTGAATGTTTTGTTTTCTTTTTACCCGGTGGTTGTATTTAATTTGTCACCACTGTAGTTGCCATAAATTACATATATACATACATGTTTTCCTTTAATATAAACTGATCAAATTTTTCACTCAACTCTTTCTTTGTTTATCGTTGTTTGCTTCTTGTGGGATTATTGTTGTTTTATTTTCAACTTTGTTGTTTTTTGTTTACTAAATTTTTGAATATATATTGTTTATTCCAAACGTTTTTTAATTTTTCTTCTTACAGTTTATTTTTTATTAAATATTTGCACTATTGTTTTTTGTTCACTAAATTATTAGTATATTTTGTTTATTCCAAACGTTTTTTAATTTTTCTTTTTACAGTTTTGTTTTTGTTCTTTATTTGCACTATTGTCTTACTTAATGCTTTAATGCTTACTTTTTAGTCGAAAACGAAGCATTATGAAAAAAGCTCACTCTGCACCGTTGGGCCAGCGTGCATTAAATCGTTCAAGGAGTAATCTGATGATGTTTTTGCCGATGCGTCGAATACAACTCTTAATTTCGTGGTAGTACTATCGGGTTTTAGGACACAATGATGTGTCCAAGTTCCTCATACTCTCTCATTACCTGTACATTTTGGGATTGGATTGTTTGTTCTTTGAACGTCGCCGCTCCAGTGCCAAAAATCTGTTGTAAGCGGCTGTGTGCGAGTTCCCTAATACTGAAGGGCTTTCTCTAAATGGAATGCGGACTACAAAGCGACCTTCCTGATTAATATGTACATGCTGATTAAAATGTAGTTCACACAGCTTTTCTGCAGGTGAAAGTAATTTTTTATCAGTTTGAACTTCATCTAACTAACGGTTAATGAACTTAAATAAGAACAATAATAATTTCAACGGAATTTCATAAACAAAAATTATTTAAATGGTTTAAAGTAAAATATGTTAATTGAGTAAGCAAAATTATATTTTTCCGTTTAATAAGGTTAAGAAACTAATTGTCTAAGGACTGGCTGTCCTTAAAATCTTCTGCGTTGACCGTGACTTCACCAAAGTGTTGTTGATGACTTAAAGGACTGTTGTCCTTGTGGATTGCCGTGTTCAAAAACTAGTGGTCACCAAAAATGTTGAATTGATGACTTAAAAGGACTGTTGTCCTTGGCTGCAAATGTGTAAGATGACTTGAAGGACTCAAAATGTACTTAATGACTTCAAAGGACTGTTGTCCTTGTAGATTGCCGTGTTCAAAACTAGGGGTCACCAAAAATGTTGAATTGATGACTTAAAAGGACTGTTGTCCTTGGCTGCAAATGTGTAAGATGACTTGAAGGACTCAAAATGTAATTGATGACTTCAAAGGACTGTTGTCCTTGTAGATTGCCGTGTTCAACACTAGGGGTCACCAAAAATGTGTGAATTTGATTAATATTATTCAAACCAAACACATAAATTTGGTCTGTATTAATCCTTTTGCTTGTCCCTTTAAGCACTTGGAACTTAAAGGGTGATGAGCACAATAATTAAAACAAAGAATCAAAATGTAGGAATTCGATCAATATGATTCAAACCAAACACATAAATTTGGTTTGTATTAATCCTTTTTTTTTCTCCTAATTGGTTTGCTCAGCTAGGAGCAGTTTTAATCAAGATAGCTCAACTAGGAGCTTTCAACTTAAAGAAAAGATTCTTGTTTAACTACTGTAAAATTTTTATTTTTCTTTCTTCTTATATACTATTTTAAAAGAGTACTTAAGCTAAATAATTTTATTGCAATTTGATATGTCAACAAAAAAATGAAATTTCAACTATAATTCATAAGCAAAATTAGTTAAATGGTTATTGAACCAAAATATGAAATTAAGCAAAAGTAAACGGTTAATGAACTAAAATAATAATAATTTTCATCGTAATTTGATATAATTCATAAATTAAAATAAGAAATCCAGCAAAAGTAAACGGTTAATGAACTTAAATAAGAACAATAATAATTTCAACGGAATTTCATAAACAAAAATTATTTAAATGGTTTAAAGTAAAATATGTTAATTGAGTAAGCAAAATTATATTTTTCCGTTTAATAAGGTTAAGAAACTAAAAATGCTATTGATAGTGTTTTCTTATGTTTTATATATTTTTTTATGTTTAGTATGTTTGTCTATACATGTGTATGTGTGTTTAAACAATAAGTCATCAATTCAACATTTTTGGTGACCCCTAGTTTTGAACACGGCAATCTACAAGGACAACAGTCCTTTGAAGTCATCAAGTACATTTTGAGTCCTTCAAGTCATCTTTACACATTTGCAGCCAAGGACAACAG
Source organism: Trichopoda pennipes (assembly GCA_030448955.1). NCBI lineage: Eukaryota > Metazoa > Arthropoda > Insecta > Diptera > Tachinidae > Trichopoda > Trichopoda pennipes. The sequence continues at coordinate 2,460,637 of JASKUP010000004.1, read as the reverse complement.
TCCTTTAAAGTCATCAATTCAACATTTTTGGTGACCACTAGTTTTTGAACACAGTCCTTTAAGTCATCAACAACATTTTGGTGAAGTCATCTCTACAAATCAACAAAGACAACAGTCCTTTAAGTCATCAACAACATTTTGGTGAAGTCATCTCTACAAATCAACAAGGACAACGGTCAACGCAGAAGATTTTAAGGACAGCCAGTCCTTAGACAACAATTCAACACACGGCGAGAGTGTTACCAGTGTGCTGGAGCTAAAGGCTATAAACACAGCAGTTATAGTCAAATATTTTCGCATTTCTCCAAAATATCGCAGGACGTCTAATAGAGAAACACCCATTGTCTGATTTTCTTCAATCGGAAACTCATAAAAGGACAATCGAACATGGCTAACTTAGAAAGCCTCAGTCTCAGCAGCAAGTGAGGGCAACTGAGATAGAAAAAATCATTGCAAACATCAAAAAGGCCCCATATGATCGGCGAACGCTAGACTTCTACAAAGGTAAAAATGAAGAACTATTGGAATTGTGGCAAGCATTTGATAGAACAGAAAACGCGATTAGAAGAGACAATACTCTATCAGCCAACGATCCATATATTGTACAAGACCTGTACAGGTCCATAGGCGAAAGGTACAATGAGACGATTGAGTATCTTACGTCTCAGATCAGCAAGCTTAGCATCAAGCCATTACCAGCAATCAGAAGACAGACATCAGAACCAGCCAACGATAATCCTGAAGTATTCATATCCGAACAGCATAATACAGCACAAAATGTTGAATCCTCAAGCAGTATTATAAGAAGGTTAAACGCCCATTTATCAGCTCTAAGACGGCTCTTAGAAGGATTAACTAGGACAGACGATAATCCCTTACAATATTACGAGTTAAATATTAACACAATCAACAGGCTATGGGCTCAGATTGAGACACTACACGATGAGGCTCATGAGCAATTAGCCAACTCAGTTGCAGTCGGCCTAAAACAGGAAGAATATGACAAAGTACAGGACTTGATGAATATAAGTTTAGTCAGCAGCTGACAAATTAAAACAAAACATTGCCCATAATCAACATAGAGAGATAATGCCTGTCGCTATAAATACTGGCACAGTACATCTACCAAAATTGACTATACCCATATTTGATGGTGACTACCTCAAATCGCGACAGTTTCATGACTTATTTTCTGAAATGGTGGATAAGCAACCAATTTCCCCCATTCAGAAGATGTGGTACTTAAAGAACAATTTGTTGGGAGAAGCTGAACATTTAATTAGTCAATTCTCCTTATCTGAAACAAATTATAATGCAGCTTGGGAAACGTTGAAGGATCGTTACAACAACAAAAGAATTCTGGTAGCCAATCTAGTAGACAAAATACTAAACCAGCCTTTTGTAACGTCAACTGCATCATCGATCAAGCTGTTTCATGATACCACAAAGGAGTGCTTGCTTGCACTTAATAATTTGGAAATTCAGACATCATCTTGGGATGCAATTCTAATACAGTTACTAATTAAAAAACTCGACAAGAACATTCACGTCAGATATATGCAGCCATTAACTAATCCAAGAGATGTGCCAGCCATCACTGAATTTTTATCATTCTTGGAATTTCAGTTCCAATCCTTAGAGGCAGTTGTTCCAAAGGAAAAACCGACACATAATGGAGTATCAACAGTCATAACTTCCAATAAAACAAACAATAGCACATGCAGATTGTGCAATAACGGTGACCACAAACTATATCACTGCAGCAACTTTTTGCAACTATCAGATGTAGAACGATTACGCTTGGTACAACGTCAAGGTTTATGTGTAAATTGCTTCGGAATTGATCACGGTTCGAAAACCTGCACTGCAAGTAGTTGCAGAAAATGTGAGAAGAAACACAACACTTTACTTCACCTAGAAAAGAAAAGTTCTAGCAATACCAGAACTAATAAGGTACATGCGAAATCGCTATCTACCTCCTTGAGTAATACAGCGGCAATATCATCAGCAGCTACCAATCCATCCGGCGGGCGCCAGGACTATGTACTTTTGGCAACAGCAAAAGTAATCATCATTGCTCCTAATGGCTCGTCAGGCGAATTTAGAGCCATACTTCATTCCGGATCACAAGTAAATCTGGTTTCGAAACGTGTTATTCAAAACCTATCAATTTCTCCGTTAGAAGCGTCACTCTGCATTGATGGTATTGGTAAAACACAAAAAAGATCTCATTATCGTGTGAATCTTAAAATGATGTCCAAGGATTCTAGTTTTACAACAAACTTTGAAGCATATGTTCTTCCAAGCATTGTACCTCCACAGCCAGATCAACATATTGACATATCTACATGGAATATTCCAAGCAATATCCCATTGGCAGATCCACAATTTCACAAACAGGAAAATATAGATGTTCTTCTGGGAGCAGAATTCTTTTATAGAATTATGCAAGGTGGAACCATACGATTAAGGAACAATCTACCCACATTAAAGAATACAGTTCTTGGTTAGATTGTGGGTGGTACAATAAAAAACTCTCCAAGTCTTCAAAAGAACCGTGAGTTAACATGCGCAATATTCAACCGCACCGCTTCGTTGGAGGAGACCATAGGACAACTCTGGAAGTTAGATAAAGTTCAAACTGATAAAAAATTACTTTCACCTGCAGACCAGTTGTGTGAACTACATTTTAATCAGCATGTGCATATTAATCAGGAAGGTCGCTTTGTAGTTCGCATTCTATTTAGAGAAAACCCTTCATTATTAGGGGACTCGCACACAGCCGCTTACAACAGATTTTTGGCGCTGGAGCGGCGACCCTCTAAGAACAAACAGATCCAATCACAATATGTGCGATTTATGAGGGAATATGAGGAACTTGGACACATGCAAAAGATAAACATCGATGCCATCAAACATCCTAGATATTTCATTCCTCATCACTGTGTCCTAAAACCAGATAGTACTACAACGAAATTAAGAGTTGTATTCGACGCATCGGCAAAAACATCATCTCCTTGAACGATTTAATGTACGCTGGCCCAACGGTGCAAAGTGAGTTTTTTTCCATATTGCTGAAAAGATTTGTCTTTACAACCGACATCGAGAAAATGTACAGACAGATATTAGTGAACTCTTATGATCATCAATACCAACTTATTATTTGGAGAGATGACCCAAAACTTTCCATAAGTTACTTCAAATTAAATACAGTAACATATGGGACAAGAGCAGCACCATACCTCGCAACAAGGTGCTTACAAAGAATTGCAGATGAGAACACGGTCAACTATCCATACGGAGCACAATTTCTAAAAGAGAATTTTTATGTTGACGATGGATTGGGTGGTTCAGACCATCTTAGTACTGCCATTAAAATTCAGGATGAGCTCATAACAATACTAAAAAATCACGGCCTTCAGTTAAAAAAATGGTGTGCAAACCATCCACTATTGCTGAAGAAAATTCCACTAGGCGATCAGGAGGTAAACCTTGATTTCAGCAACAACAACTGCGAAACAATAAAAACATTGGGACTCTCATGGCATCCGAAATAAGATCATCTGAGGATTAAAGCCAACTTAACTCAAAATCAAGCAGTAACAAAACGCACTGCGACTTCGGACCTCGCAAGAGTCTTCGATCCTATTGGACTATTGGCACCATTTGTTGTCAGAGCAAAAAGCTTTATTCAACATTTATGGCAACAAAAGATGGAGTGGGACGATCCTCTTCCAGAAGGTCTCAAAGATATTTGGAATTCATTCAGAACTGACTTTGATAGTTTAAATAATCTGGAAATCCTACGCCACATTTACAAGGGAGAACTCTCAACCTCCTCTCAACTTCACGTATTTGCGGACGCTTCCGAAAAGGCATTTGACGCAGCGGCGTACCTTCGTGCTACGCTAAAGGACGGAAGAATTATTGTACAGTTGCTCTGTGCAAAAAGCAGAGTCGCTCCACTGAAACAACAAACTCTTCCTCTTCTTGAGCTGTGTGCAGCAGTCATAGCTGCTCAATTATCACAAAGAATTAAGACAGACTTACAGATCACAAATCAGTCAATTTACTTATGGACTGATTCCAAAATTGTATTGTCTTGGATAAACACGCAATCAACTCTATACAACACCTTTGCAGCCAATCGTGTAGCCACAATGCAGTCACTCACGATAACCGATCAATGGCGGCACGTTCCATCACAAAAAAATCCAGCCGACATAATTTCCAGAGGTACATCAGCGCAAAAACTTCGGGAGTGCAGCTTATGGTTCCATGGGCCACTATTTCTACATGGAAAAGAAGAAATTTAGCCAGCTAAATTTACTCGACGTATAATATATGACATCGAACAGAAGAAAAATAAGACGATTGTAATTAGTACCGTGTCATCTGAGGATTTTGTATATAAAATTCAACATGGAAATTCCTTCAGGAGATTGCAGAGAATTCTGGGTTTTATCCTTAGATTCACAAAAAATGCAAAACTAAAGAAAAATGAACGTCCAACACAGAGAGCATTGACTCCAATCGAGCTAGATGACTCATTATTTATAATCATTAAATGTATTCAAGGCATTGATTTTTCCTCAGAAATTAAACAACTTAAAAAGTATGCTGAAATTGATAAAAGAGTGCCATTATTAGTCTTAAACCCTTTCTCGACAAGGAAGGCATCCTCAGAGTTGGCGGACGATTAGAAGCCTCCAACCTTTCATACGACGCGAAACATCCGATGTTGCTACCATACAATGATCCCCTCATTAAGCTGTTGTTTGATATGAATCACATAGAAAATAATCATTGTGGGCCACAAGCATTATTAAATATAATACGACAACGATTTTGGCCTATCAAAGGAAAAATATTGGCACGATCCATCGTTCAACATTGCATGAGATGTGCTAAGATGCAACCAAAGCTATGCAAACAGCTAATGGGGAATTTGCCACAAGCTCGTGTCACTCCAGTCCGTCCCTTCATCAATACTGGAGTTGACTATTGCAGACCGTTTTCAATCCATTACAAGATCCGTGGTAAAAAACCAACAAAGGCCTATATAGCCATATTTTGTTGCTTTTCGACAAAGGCTGTACATCTGGAATTAGTTTCCGATGTTACCACTGAAGCGTTTATTGGTGCAGTCGCCGCGGTCACTGCCAGAATATTTATTCGGACAATGCAACCAATTTTATAGGGGCTAAAAATCAGCTATCAGAGCTAAAGGATACCCTATATTCAAAAGGGGGACAAGAATTATTCGCCTCCACTGCTAGCAAAAAGGGAATACATTTTCATTTTATCCCACCGAGAGCACCCCATTTTGGAGGACTTTGGGAAGCTGCAGTAAAATCAGCAAAACACTTACTACTTCGTAGCATTTCTACAGCATGTGTAACGCACGAAGAATTAAATACAATGATAATTGAAATAGAAGCGATACTTAACTCTCGCCCACTCACTCCAATGTCTGAAAACCCAAACGACCTTCAAGCATTGACTCCTGGCCACTTCCTTATAGGGGAAGCTCTTACCTCACAGATAGACAGTAAGGCAACAACCATCAACGTTTCAAATCTGGCACATTGGAAGCTACTGTCTCACCTAAAGCAACAATTTTGGAAACGATGGTCGTCCGAGTATTTAAATGAATTACAGCAACGACATAAATGGAACAAATCATGCACTAATGTTAGAATCGGGGACATGGTAATAGTAAAAGAAGATAATGTACCTATAATGAAATGGCCACTAGCCAGAATTACTCAAACGTATCCTAGTGAAGATGGAATCGTGAGGGTTGCAGAAGTTAGAACATCCAGTGGTCTGTTCAAACGTCCAATACACAGATTGGCACTCTTACCTATGGATCAAAAATCATCCGAAACTACAAGTAATAAGCCTGAAGTAACTGAAGAAGACGTTCCAGAGGCCGATGACGAACCCAAAATCAAACGACCAAAATATATAAAACCTCACCTCAGCTTAACTTTGCTAGCCTTGTTGCTTATGTTTCAATTGGTGTTTGGAATTCCTATTACAAATGAGAGATTTAAAAAAGGATTGGGTCTCCACTTTGAACAGTTTGGCATGGTCACTCCTTCAAACTCCGAATGGGATATCGTCGTTTATTACGACCTAACCCCCTACTGGGATGAAACATCTACATTCATCAAAAACACAGAAGACTTGCAATCCCTTTGTGAATTGATGAGACCAAGTACAGTATGTTTTAAGATGTTAAGCCATTTTAGAAATATGGAAATTGACCTACAGCTAGAAAATCGACTTATAAGAAGCAAAAGAGGAGCTGTAGACATCGTTGGAAACATAGCAAATTCGTTATTTGGTGTACTGGACTCTGAATATGCTAAACAGATGTCAAATACAGTAATCAAGGTTCAAGAAAATGAGTCGTACTTACTAAAATTACTAAAAAACCAAACATCAGTTGTGGACTCAACTATTAACATCATAAAGCAAAACCAACTCATAACAATGGACAAATTCGACCAGATAAAAAGGGAGATAGATATTTACGCAGATTCAATAAACCAAATAAACAATACACTAGTTCAATTACAACTGTCGCAATTGTTTACATCTGCAATTTTGGAATTGAACTTAATGTCAAACAACTTATTCAAAATACAATCGTCAATTCTTGACACTCTCATCGACACACACCACGGGAAAATCAATCCACTACTTCTATCCCCACAGCAGCTAGAAAATGCACTCAGTCAGATAAAGGATCATTTGCCTCTGTCACTTAGACTTCCAGTCACATCTGGGAATGATCTACTCAGTCTATATAAGCTCATGAAACTAAAGGGCAGTTTGACTCATCAACATGGTATCTTCAAGGTCACGCTTCCACTGATCGATCATGAAGAATTTAAACTATTTTATATAACTCCTGTTCCAAATGCTGTCAACAATTCATTGGTATCAATTAAACCATGCACCAACATTCTGGGAATCAACACTGATGGAAAGCAGTTCATAGTTCTGTCGGCTCTTAAATTGAGCACATGTGAGGTAATGACTTCTGATATCTTTCTTTGCACAAACATTCAAATTCGTTACACCTACGAATCTGAAATGTGTTCATGCGACATTATTTAACAACAAAACTGCACTCACATGCAACATTGAAGAGGTTCACTCCGAATGGATTTCACTAAACAAAAGAAATCAATGGATCTATGCAACTATATCTCCTTCACAGGCCACCGCAGTATGTAATAAGGAAATAATTCCAATCAAAATAAAAGGTTCAGGATTACTTACTCTAGAACCAGAATGCATATTACGACACGACTCTGTCACAATAAACGGTAAACAAACCTTATCAGCTGTAATACGAACTTTATACACAAGCCTTGATACTAACATGTCACTGATACAACCTCTTATTTCCTTGTCGTCTAATACCCAATCAAATTCCAGCAATGTTACAACGTTATATTAAACGAATTTGCAGCAATTGGAGTCCTTACAGAAAACCCTACGGGAGAATGAGATTATGGGACATTCGGATGGACCAGACATAGAACTTCGTACAAATCCCACACCTGTACCAACGCCTAGAAGGAGGCCTGAATTCAATGCTGATGTTGAGGACATACACTCTTGTTGAACGACTGTTCAACGCGGGGGAGAATGTTTGAACACACATACACATATATAGATAAACATACTAAACATAAAAAAATATATAAAACAAAAGAAAACACTATCAATAGCATTTTTAGTTTCTTAACCTTATTAAACGGAAAAATATAATTTTGCTTACTCAATTAACATATTTTACTTTAAACCATTTAAATAATTTTTGTTTATGAAATTCCGTTGAAATTATTATTGTTCTTATTTAAGTTCATTAACCGTTTACTTTTTGCTGGATTTCTTATTGTAGTTTATGAATTATATCAAATTACGATGAAATTATTATTATTTTAGTTCATTAACCGTTTACTTTTGCTTAATTTCATATTTTGGTTCAATAACCATTTAACTAATTTTGCTTATGAATTATAGTTGCAGTTGCATTTTTTTGTTGACATATCAAATTGCACTAAAATTATTATTAACAAAATTTAGCTTAATAGTATATAAGAAGAAAGAAAAATAAAAATTTTACAGTAGTTAAACAAGAATCTTGTCTTTACGTTGAAAGCTCCTAGTTGAGCTATCTTGTATAAAACTGCTCCTAGCTGAGCAAACCAATTAGGAGAAAAAAAAAGGATTAATACAAACCAAATTTATGTGTTTGGTTTGAATCATATTGATCGAATTCCTACATTTTGATTCTTTGTTTTAATTATTGTGCTCATCACCCTTTAAGTTCCAAGTGCTTAAAGGGACAAACAAAAGGATTAATACAGACCAAATTTATGTGTTTGGTTTGAATAATATTAATCGAATTCACACATTTTTGATCACGTCGGGGTCACCAAATTAAAGTATGTTCCAATCAATAAAGTGGAAGCTATTATTCTTTGTGGGTTACATATTGTTCTGACAGTGAGGCGTAGTTTTTACCATTTCATTAATTATAAGCCTTCAGAAATCATTATTAATGGCTGTTCATATCTTATTAAGCATTGCGTGGAGTTACATTGATTGCTTATCAAGCTTTTAATATTTTTTATTTAATATTATTAGTATTAAAAATACTTTTCCAAACATAGACAGATATGTATATATCACAGTAAGTTAAGTTATTTGTGGCATTATGTTGCCTGTTAAAATGGTAAAGTTATTTATCTTCTGTACTAATGTTTCAATCTTAATTTCCCTGAATACCGCATTGTGATCACTGTGTGTATTTATTTCACCTATTACTACTAAACGCGACATTAACAATTAATTCTGATCTGATACGTTTAGCAAAACAACATCTATTACTGAAGGCGATTCAACTAATCGTCTTTCGCGAGTTATTGTGTTCTATATAACAAAAATGTTTTTTTGGTAAATTGCTGTTAAAGTTTAGTTGTTAACTGCAAAAACGTGAACCGAAAAAGTCTTGCAACCTTCTTACCAGGGAAGCTTCTAGAATTTCTGGGTTTGTCTGTAAAAAAATTTTCGTTCTTGAAAAAGGTTCTAGGTTCATCATTAAGCTTTTTTTGCATTTGATCTATAATTATATTTGTATGGGAGTCGGTAATTTTTTATGTATGGTGTATTGCCTGTTGTGTATTCCTGGCCCTGTTATTGTATCTGTTGTTGGTATTATAATTGTTTTTCTTAGGTATCATGTTATTGTTGTTGTGTCTGTTGAAGTGATTTTTAAATCTGTTAGTTCTGTTTGGATTGTGGTTGTTTTGTCTGTTATTATGAAAATGATTGTGTCTATTTGGATTGAAGTTAGTGTATTGTTGATGTTGGCGAGCACTTGTGCCGTTGAATTTGTTGTGATTTTGTTGCTGATTCCATGGTTTTGTCCTGTTAAAATGCAATATTGAGTTGTGAGTCAATTTTTGCTCATTCTCCAATTCTAATGCAAGGTCAGATGCTTCTTGCAACGTAGTTGGTCTAGCCGCATATATTGTCGATTTAAAGTGGTCGTTTAAGCCTTTTTTAAGTGATTCTAATGCTAATTTATTATTTAATCTTACAATAACATACTTTTCAGCTTTAGTGTCTGTTTTTCCTAATTCTTCTATTCCTAGTTTATTTAAATTATCTATAAGTGCAATAATTTTCTCTTTGTATGAGTTTATAGAATAGTGAGTTTAACTTGAATTGTATCTCTAGTATATTTATTGTCCCTATATCTGGCTTTTAATATATTTATAAGAGATTCGAAATTTTCAGGTTTTGTGTATTTTTTGTTTTGCTATTCTGACAGTTGATGTTAATTTAGTGTGATACATGTATTGAAGGAAATTAATTTTGGGCGTATCTGATAAAGTTTTGTTAATAAGTTCGGCTGTTATAAGGAAACTTTCCAGTTCCGCAAGATACCCAGTGAATAAAGGTAACGCCTTTGAAACAAATTCTAGGTTAAAAGATGCCATTTCACTTTGTGTGCTCTTGGAAGTATTTAGTAGGTATTTATGTATGTAGGTATTTATGTTTTCATAAATACTTTTAAATTCTAATTTTAATGGTATAGTTATACTTTTATTTCTTCTTCGCTTTCACATAATTGAAAGTTTTTCTTTATATTTTCTATATCATCTAATTTATTCTAGATAGTTTTTTGTGTATATGTTCTACCTTGACTTTCCTTTGAAATTCTCCAAATGTTCTTTATTTCAGTTAGATATATCTCTATTTATAGTTTATTACTTAATTTCTAAACATTTGTTGTATTATTATTGCTATATTTTAAGACATAATTTTTGAAATGTTTATTATTTATAAGTGTTACTACATATTCTGGTAATATTGGTTTCATGTTTTCAGCATTTCCATTATTCACAATGTTTTTTTTTATTCCCACTTTGCTTTGCGGTTTTCCCATCTCGTCCTTTTTCTTGGTGCCCCAAAAAGGTCCTATCATAAGTTTATTGATATAATTACTAATTTATTTAAATGTATTTAATTATATTATGGAAAGTGTTTCTATATATTTATTTTTATTCATTTAATAATGTGTCTTATATTTTAAATATGTAACTGTAATTTAAATCTTTAAATATTTGCTATTTTATATGCCATATTTTATTTAGTGTTTTTTTTCTCTTTAATAATTTCTTCTTCTTTCCGGCTAAAGGCCAAAGCAGATGTGAAATTTTAAATAAAAGCAGCCAAAAAAAAATTCTTATTTAAAAAAGAATACAAAAAAAATTTTAGTACTAAAAAAACTTGTTAAACAAAAATATTAAAATAAACAAGGAAAGCTGAGAGATACTCTTATGAGTACCTCAAAAGCAAAAAACTGTCAAGTAAGCACTAACGGCAGAAATGCTTATTTAACCCTTAGTGCTGAAAACGTAAACGAAAACAACACAACGAAAAAACTTGATGACAGTCTGTATCTAACAGCAAAGCAACACGTTCGCGTTCGTACAAGTTCACTACCGCAAACTAGTGAATTATTATCGGTTCCAGTGCCACTCAAATCGGCAACTTCATCCGCGTCGGGTTCCTACTCTTCACTTAACGAAGCTGCTACAACTGCTATCGACAACCTAAGATCCAAGTGGGAATGGACAGATACGTAACGGTTACCAAGCGTGGGCGAAGTCCCAAATCGTCCCAGGTTGCATCAGTTCGAAAGTTATCGAGAAATAGTGATGCCGCCTCAGTAATTTCTCAAAATCGATTTTTTTTTGTTACAAGAAGACAACGAGAAATCTGTCTGCACGACCAAATCCTTTAAACCTCCACCGATCTATTTGAGGAAAAAAAATTCAAACGCCCTTGTTAAAAAATTAATTTCGACTATTGGTGATAAAGCGTTTTATGTCATGCCAATAAAACGTGGCAAAATTGATGAAACCAAAATACAGGTTCACGAGGAGGCGAATTTCCGTAAAGTGGTTAACGAACTTGAAAAGAGTAAATTAAGCTTTTACACATATCAGCTTAAAAGTGCAAAAGGTTTGCAAGTTGTAGTAAACGGTGTAGATCCAAGTGTTGAACCAGACGAAATAAAAGATGCCCTCATTGATCAAGGTTTCAAAATTAAAAATGTCGTAAACATAATTAATAGGGAGAAAATACCACAACCTCTGTTCCAACGACGTAAAACTGAAGAAAAATGAAACGCACCAAATTTACAATATCTTCTGCATAGAAAAATCACGGTAGAAGAACCACGCAAACGTTCAGGGCCCGTACAGTGTCACAACTGTCAAGAGTTTGGGCACACAAAATCATACTGCAAACTGCCATCTGTTTGCGTTATATGCGAAGAATTGCATGCTACTGCTAGATGCAGTAAACCTAAAGGGGAAACAAATCTTAAAAAATGCAGCAATTGTGGCAGTAATCACACTGCAAACTACAGAGGTTGCCCCGTTTATTCTTTCGTAAGACAGGGTGCAACCCCGGCATCTAAAGTTACATCAGCCCAAAATCAGCATATTTTATCTACTTCGTATCCCCAAATACGACAGTTAATTTCCGACTATCCTTCTACTTTCACTACCTGTTTCATCTATTCTCTATCCCTTTCCTAAAGAATATAGCACGGTACTTGACTGAATAGGCATTGTTGCCTGAAGTTCTACTTCTCTTTAAAAAAAAAAAAATGGTCCGACCAATCAATACTTATGTATCGTATGCCGACGCCGTAAAAATCAACGCTGTTCCACCAAAAAATGTTCCATCACCAAATACCAATGCAGACGCTAAGTCAAGCTTCAATTTTACTCGTCTTGAAGCTACTATTGACAATCTTGTGCAAACAATAAACAATTTCACAACTAGTATGACTAGCATGATGCAACAAATGCTGCAAATGCAGACTACTTTGCTTCAAGCAATCGTAAATAAAAAATGAATTCGTTGAAAATATGTTTCTGGAATGCAAATGGCATTCGCCAACATAAAAACGAACTCGAACACTTCCTCACGGAAAATAACATTGACATCATGCTGGTCTCTGAAACGCATTTGACTACAAGAGGTATTTTTAAAATTAATGGATTCACATTTTATGATACAAAGGATCCGAGAGGAAGAGCATGCGGCGGCTAAAACACCATTTTTTAGACAGCAAGTATGAGAACTATCTGCAAGCCACAACTATTTGTATTGAAAATCTTTTTAATGATATAGTAATATCATCAGTCTACTCTCCTCCAGGTTTTCAATAACCGGGGAGCAGTATGAACAATTTTTTAAGGTCTTGGACCATGTTTTCTGGCAGCTGGCGATTACAATGCGAAACACACTTACTGGGGTTCGCGCTTAGTTACACCTAGGGGCCGAGCATTGTACAACGCTATTAGTAGTAATGGTTTGGATGTTGCTTCGTGTGGTCAGCCTACATACTGGCCTACTGACAGACAAAAAATTCCGGATGTAATATATTTTTTTGTCACAAAAAATATTTCAAGAAATTAAGTCACAATAGAATATTCATTCTCCAACCATTGTAACTATTTGCAACTCGCTTAGAAGACATTTGTTTTTTCCTGATAGAAATATGATCAGTCGCATCAACTGGTTGAGTTTTAAAAAATATCTCAGCAGCCATTGTTCGGAAAATATTTTCCTAGAAACACAGGAGGACGTGGAGTATAGCATTGGAACTTTTAGTGAAAATATTAAACAAGCAGCTCAGCTTGCAACAACTAAACATTCGCTGACTACTTTAGGTCACATCTATTCTTCAGACATCTCGTCTCGTCTCGTAGCGGAAAAACGAAGGGCTAGAATAGATTGGCAACAGCACAGATCGCCCCTGCAGAGGCAGAGACTTAGAGAATGCACAAAGCGGCTTAGAGACTTACTATCACTTGAAAAAACTGCATCTTTTGAGAAATATCTGGAGGGCCTCGATGCTACACCAAACTCCAATTACTCTTTATGGCGTGCTACAAAAAACCTTAAAAGGCCCGTTGAGTACAAGCCACCTCAACGTAATATCAATAGAGATTGGACAAGAAGGGACGCTGAAAAAGGCAACTTATTTGCCGATTACTTGAAAGATGTATTCACCCCACACATACGTACTGATGATGTTAATTTGCCGAGCGTAGTTGGATTACCCCCTCGACCCTTGAATTTTAGGTTGCGTGAGGTTCACCCGGAAGTAAACCCGAAAAAAGCTCCTGGTATGGACGGCATAAGTAACAAAATGTTGAAGGAGCTTCCCAGTATTGCAGAATCATGCTATTCATTTTTAATGCCATTTTACGGCTTGAATACTATCCTAACCTCTGGAAGATTTCTAAAGTTATAATGATTCCAAAACCGGGTAAGGACCTGACCAAAACCGAGTCATATAGGCCCATAAGTCTATTACCAACTATTTCAAAGGTTTTCGAAAAGTTGCTTATGGATAAATTGTCTCAGATGCTAAGGGATAGTGGGTGTATCCCAGACCATCAATTTGGTTTAAGAAGTAGACATAGCACAATTGAACAAACCCATAGATTGGTTCAGGTGATAAGAAGGACTTTTGAAGAGAAGAAGTATTGTTCAGCTATTTTTATTGATGTTTCTCAGGCTTTTGACAAAGTTTGGCATGAAGGTCTATTTCTGAAACTGACCGCTCACTTGCCTTGTAATATAAGCAACCTATTAAAAAGCTACAAAATTGGACGGAAATTTTCTGTTGTTGAAGGAGACTTCGTTAGTGTATCCAAACCAATTTCCTCAGGCGTACAACAAGGTAGCATTCTTGGACCAGTTTTATACTTGATATATACCTCCGATATGCCTGTAAGTGAAACTGTCCACACTTCTACGTTTGCTGATGATACAGCGTGTCTAAGTTCGCATGAAAACTCCCATCAAGCATCCATAAATCTTCAACAACATATAACTCAGTTAGAGTTGTGGTTTAAATTATGGAGAATTAAAATGAACGTTTAAAAGTGCATTCATGTGACCTTCACCCTGCGAAGAGATAATTGTTCACCTGTTCGAATCAGTAATCAGATTGTTCCACACCATACTTATGTGAGATATCTTGGTATACATCTTGACCGTCGCCTTACATGGAAACATCATATTGACTCAAAGCTAACACAAATGAAGCTTAAGCTAGATTGGCTTATTGGCAGGAACTCAAAACTTAGCCTAGATTGTAAGCTTCTAATTTATAAGACTATTTTAAAACCAATATGGTCTTACGGAATCCAATTTTGGAGCACTGCCTCAGCTTCAAATGTGGATAGAATCTAACGTATGCAAAATAAAATTTTACGGTTGATAACTTCAGCTCCATGGTACATCAGAAATTCAAACATACATCGTGATTTAGACATACCGCTGGTGACTACAGAAATCATCAAATACGCAGGCAAATACTTAAAGAAGCTTGAAGACCATCCTAACCCCCTTGCTCGCAATATCTTGAATTATAGTGGACATAGCCGATTAAAAAAGAGGGATACCGCAGCTTTAATCCTCAATGCTACAGATTACACATCTTAGAAATATTTGTTTTGTTTTTTTCTAATGTCAATTTTTTTTACCCAAAAGGTTAGTTCTGATATGGTCAGGACTAATGTAACTGTTTGTTTTAGAATTTAAGATTTTAAAACTTATTGTTAGTTCAATTATCGTTAGCCGTTTGTATGCTATGGCCAGTTCCTTCCTCAATTGGAATTTTTTGACAGCACGTTTTTTGTCTGCTTTTTTATTGGGGTTTGAAGATATTTATCCGCCTCATTGTTTCGCTTGTTGTTGTTTTGGCATCTCTTGTATTCTTCAATAGAGATGGATTTTGGTCCTGCTTTTAATGGAAGCGGGGTGTAGATTCGCGTAGTTGATGTTGTGTTGCGTTTCGTTCGTTTTCTTCTGTCTTTTGCTCCGCTAAATATTTTTTCCAACGGGCGATTACTTCATCTAATTCTTCTGCCAGAATGTGGATCAGTATCTAGAATGCAGAATCGGTCTGCAGGATTTATGGTCCGTTATACATGAATTGATTGGCAGATCGTGGTCGGCATGATCTAACGAAGGTATTGTCTTTAATCTTATTATTTTACCCTATAGTCCTTTATTTATTTTAAACAGCTAAAGGGTTCCAGCTAAAAAGCAGGCTTTCGTGAGAACTGCCCAATCGAAGGTTGATGAAAATAAAACAAAGGCAGTAACTGCCGGATTAAGTTTACAATTCAGAATCCTTGGTTTATTTGTAGCATGCAGCCCTTTTATATTTACTTTACATTATCTAATTAGCCCTTCTAACTTATTGTAACTTATTTGTCTCTTTTCAATGACATACGATTCTTCATGTGGGGAATCAAATGCATGATAAATAAAACACTCAAACAAATATGACACCTAAAAGTGTGTCACTCAATTTATGTATTCTTTGTCTTGATCAATTGCATTTGAATCGACACATGCTGTAACTTGGTAAGTGGTTGTTTAGTGTACTTGTGTGGTACAGTGTAGTACACGTTGTCTGGTACACTACATGAGAAATGAAAAGCAATTTGCTCTCACGCAACAAAAACTTTATTTAATAAAATATTGACTTCATTTTTATTGAAGTCACTTGCAAAATAAACTACTTGTTAAAAATAATTATGTTAGCATTGAAATATTGTCATTCTTGTTACATAAAATTTTCAATCATTCTTGCTTTATACTTCAAATAAATAGAACTTTATTTTAAATATTTTTGTAAAAAAATATTTGGTTTTCCATTTGTTTCAAATTTTCCAAAACCTCAACAAATTGGCGACGAGGCTCAAGATTTGAAAATTTTAGAACTTTTAGAGATGCAAAGCAATCTTCTCGCAAGCCTTACGCCAGGAGACGCATCAAATACCAATAAAGGTTCTATTATGGAAAAATTGTCAAACAGCATAGCAGAATTCTGCTACGACCAAGAAAATTCTATAACTTTCCACAACCGGTACACTCGTTATAAAGATATTTTTTTTATAGATTGAAAAAAATTGGACGATGCTGCTCGTGTGAGACTCCTTATGCGAAAACTTAACACAGTAGCATATGAACAGTATTCAGCTTTTAGTCTGCCAAAAAATCCTAACTCCCTTGGATGAATCAGTGAAAATTTTAAAAGATATGTTTGGATTACAAGAATCAGTTTTTAGTGTGCGCTACAACTGTTTGCAAACAGTTAAGAAGCCACTGGAAGCTCGAATTTCTTATGGAGCTCGTGTGAACAGAATTTGTGAGAACGCTGATCAGTTTAAATGTTTAGTATTTCATCTCATACAGACTCGGAGATTAGAATGAGATGCTTGTCAACTTTAGAAGACGATTCCAATCAAAATATCAATAAACTAACATCTAGTGCTCAAAGATTGATGAATTTAAAAGGTGATACAGCTATGGTTGAAGTAAACACACAGTCGACAATAAATGCAATAAAGACGTACACAAAGCCATATGATAATCAAAAAGGTAAATAAAAACCGAAAACACCGTGTTGCAACTGCGGTGCCATGCACTATTCCAAATATGCAAGTTACATGTGTACACAATGTCAAAACGTAGTACACAAGGAAGGTTACTTACTGGAAAAATCCATGGTCAACAGAAAAATTTAACAAACAACAGAAGAAACAGAACAGGTACTTAATATATGGAAAGTATTTAAGGGCAAAATTCAATGTTGTTCAAATTAATCGAATTTCGAATGCAGCGAGAAGAAAATATGTTACAGTTAACATACAAATTCCTTCATCAGCACCAAGTTTTAATGTAAAAATGCAGATCGATTCCGCATCAGATGTATCAATTATAGGCAAGGAATTATGGTGTAAAATGGGTAAGCCAGGCAGGAAATTAACAAATCGTTTCGTTTCGTATTATGATACACAATCTTTTTGGTTCAGATTGGCTTGAAGTTTTTAAATTGTGGGGCAAACCGTTAAGTTGTGTCTGTTCTCAAATAACACAGAATGAAGTCAATACTTTAGAACTAAATAGTATTAAAACTAATTACGCAGACATTTTTCAGTATTTTCCATTAAAGTGTGCCAAAACTCAAGTAAAACTTCATCTTAAGCCTAATGTGAAACCAGTTTTTCGTGCAAAGAGGCCTGTTGCTTATGCTATGCTTTCTTTGCTAGAAGAAAAGATGCATCGATTGGAAATGTTAGGTATAATCACACGAGTTGAGTACTCATAGTGGGTAACACCCATTGTTGTAGTAAAAAACCTAATGGTCAAATTCTTATGAAGACTATTCTTTAGGTGTTAACAATAGTCTCGAACCATCGCCCTGAAGATTTATATGATAAAGTATGGACACCATGTTAATGGAGATAGATGACACAGCAAGCTATATTGATGATAGTATCATTGGTTGTAAAACAAAAGAAAAACACATTGAAAACATAAAAAGATTCTTCTTTTAACAAACTCTTTAATACTTGGAAATTTTCCGGTTTTGAATAACTTCCTATTGGAGTTCTTACTTTGGAGGTGAGTTTAGCATGAGATACACATAGGCATTACAATAACGACACTGTCAAACAAACTACACCTCCCTTCTTTTCCAGAATGATCAACATCTTTTGGTGTTGATCAATCTTTTACAATCTTAGGTAAAAACAAAATTGGGGCTTCTCATCCCTTCGGGGGAAAAATTTTCTTAATACAATTGCATAATAGTTAATCCGCCAGTATCGGTAGTTATGTTTGGTTCGAGCACTATATTTAAACGGGGGTCCATTAGGACTTTATTCCTCCTGTTTATAAAATTATTCCCGTAGGTACCCATATTATTAAATATTCTATCATCTATTGATAGATGTAAGGTTGTTAGACGATTGTTACCAGCTATTTTTGGAGGCACTCGTAAGTATCGTAGCAGCATATAATTTTCACTAAAATACTAATTTATCTATTCTATCCCGGGTATATAATAATTATTTTAAAATAACAATAATTATAGCTGCTTATTAAATCTGTTTAAAAGAAGTGTTATATTATAATAATTTAATTTTATTTGTATTAAATTAAATTTAAAATTACAATATATTTTATTATAAACTACTTCTCACAGGTAATATTTGATTGTATTAAATTTATTTATTTCTGCTATTATAATAAAAATTATAATAAGTCTTAAGAATTAAAGCACTAGCATTATGGATAATAAGAATAAATTCACTCAATAAAAGAAACTCAAAATGATAAATTATTAGAATAATAATAACAATAATAATAATTTTTATTAAATCAAAGTTAATTAAATTTTATTATATAACATGTTTACTAACTTCCTGGTACTATATCCTTTTTGCTTCCTGGCAGGATCGCCATGTAAAAGACTTAATTTTGAATCACCATAATATTTATTTATACTAATTTTATTTTATTTTGATCTAATGATCAGCCGCTTGCGCGACCTATCATTAGTAAAGTTTCTAATATACTTCTGTTATACAATTATTTATTTCTTATAAGCTAACTTACTCACTAATACATGTAATGAAATTTTGTTTGGTTTAGTGTGGACAGGCACATTCCAACCTAATGTGAGTTGTCCGATTGCATGCAGAAGGGATAGCAATAACGACACTGTCAAACACACTACAGTACAACTTTTAAAGAAAATTGTACAGCTGCACTAATGGATCATTTCAACTTAACTGGCTCAATTTTATCACAGACGGGAAAGTTTATGTGTAATTAAAGATTGTTTAATGTATAATGACAGAATCGTTATACCTAAATGCTTAAGGAAATTAATAACGAAACATCGTGGTCATTCTGGAAAAGAGCGTATGAAGGCGTTGGCAAGAAGATGATGACATTGCAATTTATGTTAGAAGCTGTCATAAATGTGCAGTTACAGCAACAGCCCCAACGAAACATACATTACAATCTTAGCCGCTGGCAACAAAACCAATGAAACGTTTACGTGTAGATATAGCAGAACCATGCAATTCTAATTATTATTTTGTAATAATAGATGCTTACTTAAAATGTCCAGAAATATATAAAATTCAAATTATTACATCAGCAACAATTATTGCAAAACCTTCGGAAATGTTTGCCAGATATAGAGATTGCGACACAATTGTATCAGACAACGGTACACAATTTTTTAGTGAGCAATTTGAACAATTTTTTGAATCTCGTGGAATTAATCATACGAAAACTTCACCGTATCATCCACGATCCAATGGTCAAGTGGAGAGATTCGTGATAACACTAAAGCAAGCTTTGCAAAAAATTAAGGATGAGAGAAATAATAATGAAATTCTTCAAATATTCCTTCAAACTTACCGTTTAACTCCAAGATACATTTTAAATCTCCAGCAGAGCTATTTCCACAACGTACAATTAAAACTACATTAGATATCAAAATGGAAACTCTTTTCAATATTAAACATGAAGCTAAAGAGAAATCTTTTAAACCAAAAGACCTTATTTACGCACAGGTGCAAAAAATAAAAAAAGATGTGGCACTGTAATCAAAAAAATTGGATATGTAAATTACAATCAGATCCCATGTCAATCAACTGAAAAGACGATATGATGATAACAAAACCAATCAGTCGGATTCAGTACAACTTATGTTAGCGTTGTTCGGAAAAAAACCTATTATTGATAATCAATCAAAGTCAGCAGAAGATAGTCGAACAGCATTAATTCCTAAAAGACAAGTTATAGATAATGCATCTCCACGTACTCCTGATAATCAAAAGCTCTCTTCTTACATTTAGCACTCCAATGGCTGAACCACCAATCCTAAGTTTTAGACCAAAACGGAATCGCAAACCTCCGAACAGATTAGGCTTTTCTAACTAAAAAAAAGAAGAAAAGATATTGAAGTCACTTGCAAAATAAACTACTTGCTAAAAATAATTATGTTAGCATTGAAATATTGTCATTCTTGTTACATTACATTTTCAAAAACCTCAACAATTTTAAATTAAATCTTATAGTTATGTCCTTATCGAATTAATGACATAAGTCAATAAGTCCACTTAAGGCAACACTTGTTACTTTCCCAAAAGAAGTAAAGTTTCGAATAAAAACTAAGGAAAAAATAATCAAATTCATGAGACTTAGATATTACGAAGTTCATGTTTGATTTACAAAACCGTTTTAGAATTTTTAATTTAAGCTTAAAAAAAACAAAGACAAAAAGTCGTAAAAATATTTTAAGTCGTATTAAACAGATTATAATAGTATGTCACAGCATATAGCGATAAATTTTTCCGATGATATCTTTTTAATAATTCTGAAGATTTTCATCAAATAAATGTTGACCTTTTTTTAATATTCACCCTTATTCTGTTTGGCGACGGTAACGTCGTCGTCGATTTTGAGGCAACATCACTATAGCACAACATCAATACTAATTTGGTATTCCCTAACAGTCTTATGACGATGTTGCTAGTTTTACGATCATTTTAATAAAATGGTTGTGAAAAAATATAAACTGTGAAAAAAAAATCTGTATCAAATTGAACCTAAAATCAAAATAAATGAAAATAAAAATGTTCTGTGAATCATTTGAAATGAGTTAAGCACGTTCTAATCAGCGTTGTCAATAACTTCTTCAAGTTCCTATTTACTTGTGACTCCCTATACCATAACTTCAGGGTTTATTTGTTTTTGGAATTACAGCAGATTTGCCACAGCTTCTTCTAAGGGGCTCAGTATAAATTGATTAAATATGCCGCCTCCAGTAGCTTTGCATTCCATTTTGTTTTGTGCCATCTTCTTTTTACTTTAAATTTTAAGTCGCACCAAATCTCTAAAAAGAATTATGTCAAACATGTATTTGTGAAGAACCACATAGTATACCTTTTGCCATCCATCGCTCGTTCTATTTGGTGGGCCGAGGGAGGTTAGAGCAGTCACAACGCTTTCCCATTGTTCCTTAAAATTAGTAGGAATACTGCTCTTCGAAATCTCCAACTCTATCGGCTGTATGCATAAAAAGTTAAAGTAGATTTAACTACCGTTGTTAGCACAATTTCCTAAAGTTGTATTCATAACACACTTTTACCTTAAAATACCTTTGTTAACTTTAAAGTAGGAAAAACCTACGTTAAACCTACAATAAATTGACAGTTCAATTTTATTATTGAAAGTTCAAAAACCAAACAAATTGTGTTTACAATAAACTGAGCCGTTTTTTTAAAGTGGCATAAGTTACTTTGTTATAGTCATCTTTTTAAATAAATTAGTTTATAAAACATTTTAATTTTTACCAATTTCAACTAGTCTGTATTTAGTTTTCTTTCTGAAACGGATTTTTTTAATGATTGTGTTGAAATAAAATCTTTTTTCTCCATGTTGTGTACTATGAAGGATATTTTCGACAGGGGGCTATTACTACTATTACTATTTTGTCCTTTACATAAGTCACTATGTGCAGTAATATGCTTTTGAGTTGTGACATTCTTAGATATTTTATACAACACGAAACAACCTACTGAGAATAAAATAATGGTAATTATGTGTAGTATATTAGATATCAGTATAATATTGTTCCGTAAACTGAACTATTATTTCGAACTAATAAATATAAGTCAAATAATCACAACAATACTTCACACACACTTATTACATGTTTCCATTTCTTTCACACTAAGCTCCGTAATTAATTTCCTAACTACAACGACTAATGCCACTTTCAAAATAAGCATTCTTGTTGCACCGTTAATTATCAAGACTCCTCTCAAGCAAATCTCAATACTTCTTAACTCTTAACAAATCTCAATACTTCTTAATTTCAAATTTATTAAAAATGAAAAAAAAAATGTTCAGTTGTGACTTATGCCACTTTTAATGTAAACGGCTCAATTGACAATTATACTTTGTTATTCCAAATAATTTTAAAAATGTTTATTAAAACAAATTGTTGTATACAAATAATAATAAAAACTAAAACATAACATGCAATTCAATATAAAACATTTTTACATCTTTATTTTATATTTTACAAAAATATAATTATAATTAATTATTTTAAACAAAAGTTTTATTGATGTACATATAATCAAAACAAAGCTCGTTATCCGAATAATTATTTTTTTAATATGAACAAATTCTTTGTAAGTTCTTCGTAAGCCTTGCAAATTAACCTTTTTTGGGTGCTTTGCTTTTTATTAAAAAGATTAATAAAAAAAAACAAAAAAAATATGTTGATTTTGCTGAAAAAAATGAAAAACAATAAAAAACATTTTTTATGGATCTGACTACCCGGATAAATAATATTCATTTTTATACATCGTTAACTACAACGTGACAACTGAAAATAGTGGCATTGCCAGAATCAAAATACTAATTTTACTAAAGCATACATTAGCTAAAGTACTGTTTATGAATACAATTTTTTAACAAACGTCTGTTAGCCTTAAAGTGTTTGTTAACTAACGTGTACTTCAAAGCTCAAATAAGCGTTTTTTATGCATACAGCCGTATGTGTTTTTCTTTGGATTTAATGGCTCTGTCTTTTTCACGCTCGACTTTGCAATTCATTTTTTCTTCATAATTGTTCTTTAACTTTTCATCAAAAGTGTTACTGTTTGCTCCTTTGGAACAATACACCAAGATCGCACTGATTTTTGTTCTAGTACTTAAAGCTTTTCTGTTTGTAGAATGTTTCTCAACTCTTCTTCTGACGTTATGGACCGTCACAAGTCTGCTATAAAAATTATTCTTTTGCTTGTCCGTGAGCGAACAGAATTCTTTAAAAATTTGCTGTCTGTCATTTTCAATAAAATAATTCACAACATGAAAAATAACATTCAGATGTGTAAGCAGATTGTTTAAACACACACATACACATATACAAACAAACATACTAAACATACAAAAAAAATATATAAAAAACACTATCAATAGCATTTTTAATTTCTTAACCTTATTAATCATAAAAAAATATAATTTTGCTTACAATTAACTTTGTTAGTTCATTAACCTTTTTCTTTTTGGTTAATTTGTCATTTTTAGTTCAATAACCATTTAAATAATTTTTGCTTATGAATTTTAGTAGCGTTGCATTTTTTTTTTTTGTTGACATATTAAATTGCAATAAAATTATTATTACAAAGTTTAGCTTAAGAACACTTAAACACTTAAAATAGTGTATTTATATATATAAAAATGAAATGGTCCACGTATGTAATGAGTTGGCGTGAGAACGGCTGAAGCGATTTGGCTGGTTTTTGTTTTATTCGATTCGAAATTTTCAGGAGATGGTTTGTATGAAAAAAAATTATAAAATTTTCCGGAAAACTTAGAAAATTCATTTATTAATTTTCTTCTGTTGTTGTTGTAAACACAAATAACTTAATCACAACTCGACATGATCGTTCGAACTGGTTTGATGAAGCTTATGGTTGTTTGAATTCTAATGAGTTTGTATACGTGCAAACACACGTCTACATTAGCATACGCTAAAAAAACTCGCCGATCAAATTAAAAAAAAACAAAACAAAAAGAAAACAAAATAAAAGACCAAATAAAGAGAGGCACCATCTTCAATTTCGGCGAAACCAAACATTGTTCTAACATGTCAACAGTCAAAAATGTATTTTTATGTTTGAAGATTTTTTTTAATTCATTACTATACAAAACTGCCAGATCTTTTAGAGATAATACCGTCATAATTTTGGGGAAAAAATCTTACTTCAATTAAAATTCGCAATAAAATCACATGTATATATGTATGTAAATAGATTGCATGTTTTTCAATAAAGTTCAAATTCTTTGGTGAATTTGTTTTCAATTTAGTAAAATATGCATTTTAAGTTTCATTTTTAAAATTTTTTTCCTTAAAGTGTATAAATTTATACCAAAAAAATATAATTACATATATAAAAAATTTACTTACATATGTACATATACATACATACGTTTTAATAAACATCAGCTTTGCTTATGTTACAGAATTTGCCAGGAGAGCCCAACGAACATGATACGTTTTCAATAACTAGACTTTATTTCGAAGTAATTTTTCTTCGCATGAGAAAACTTTAAGAGCAACTCGAAGAACTAAAGTTTTTAACACATTATGCGATTTTTTAAGAAAAAGTATTAATTTTTTTTATACATGTTTTTATTTTCAATTTTCAATATACTAAGTATTAAATCATGTTAGTGAAAACAATAACAATAAATCGTTTTCACTTCTCAATTTTTTTACTTAGCCTACGTTTAAACTTTATAAAATTCCTAAACAGTGCTCAGCGATTTAATTTAGACGTGTTGGAAAATACTAAGAGTGAAAATTTGAATATATATTCTACATACATATGGACATATGGGCTCTTGCCAATTCACAACGTCTAAAGACGAACTAATTGCAAAACTGTTCACATACATTGCTTGAAATTCTAGCGATTAACTTTGGTTAAGTGAAAGAGCCATTTTGGTTGCAAAAAACAAATACGTTGATTAAATAAATTTAAAAATCCAATTAAGTCTAACAATTTTATTTTGTGATAACATATAATTTAAATTAAGCCAACATTTTTTATTAATTGTACTAAGCAGTGCTAAATAAAAGTAGTAAAAAGGACGCTATATCCTTCATTAAAACCTTCTTTATATATCTATATGATACTAATAAATTGAAAATTTTTCTATTACAGCTATTATTGAGGAATTGAAGATTTTTAAGTTTATTTAAATATTTTTTATAAACTTTAACCTCATAGGGCTAACTCTGATTTTAAAGGTTTCGTTCATTAGCTTTGTATTAAGAATTAAGAAGTGAATGTAATCACTGCACCAATAAAAAACAATAAAAACAACCATTAGTTATGGTAAAATTAACCCACCCTGGGTTATCGTAATTACACAATTTTTTTTTTTTAATTGCCATATTTAAAATAGTTTTACAGTATTTTACAAAAAAGTAATTCATGACTACAATCCATGGTTTATTTTGCACGTTAACGATTTTTTTGTTAGCAATACAATTTTAATAGTGGCTGAAAAATAAAAACCGGGCAATGGCTTTTGAAGTACCTATGGTTTGACGTGAGCCTACCAATCATACAGACGACTATTATTTCTGCTTAACTCCTCCCATTAAGCATGGTTTATCTATGAAGAAAAGAGGAACGGTTAAATACCCTAATCTCCCATCTGCTCTTCGGCCTGTATCACACTCAGACACTTTGCCGGTCCCTTCTCCACCCTAAAACTATGAAGTTTCAGAGGAAGGTGATAAAGACTGTGTAGAAGGAACAACCCATCCTTCTACATCTTATGGCCCTGATTTTGAGGTAAGCGATAGGTCTAGTGATCCGCACAGAATTAGTCAAGCAGGATTGAGTGACCTTATAAGAGATCTTGCCTTGTCTAAGGAAAAAGCTGAGCTTTTAGGGTCAAGACTACAACAGTGGAATCTTCTAAAACATGGTGTGAAAATATCTTAGTACAGACAGCGTCAAAAAGATTTGTTTTCTTTTTTTTTAGAAGAAAGAAAGCCTCGTAGTTTGTTCTGATGTTAATGGTTTGATGAACTGCTTGAATTTGGATCACACTCCAAATGAATGGAGACTGTTTATAGACTCTTTAAAACTAAGCTTAAAAGCTGTACTTTTGCACAATGGAAATCAGCTACCTTCTATTCCTATAGGTCATGCAGTTCATATGAAGAAAACTTTTATAAATATGAAAACACTTCTCCAATCAATCAAATATGAACATCACAAGTGGCAAATCTGTGGTGATCTGAAAGTCATTGATATACTCCTAGGAATGCAATTAGGGTTCAGCAAGTACTGTTGTTTTTCGTGTCTGTGGGACAGTCGGGATAGAAAATCTCACTATAAAAAAGTGAAGTGGACTACACGAGACCTTAACCCTAATGAGAAAAATGTAGTTGACGAGCCTCTTGTAGATCCGAAGGATGTTCTCCTTCCCCCATTACATATTAAGTTGGGACTAGTGAAAAACTTTGTCAAGGCCATGGACCAGGAAGGACAAGCTTTTAAGAACTTGAGAGCCAAGTTTCCCAGGTTAAGTGATGCAAAAGTCAAGGAAGGCATCTTTATTGGGCCTCAAGTCCGTGAAATCGTAAATGATCCTGCTTTTGACATGATTTTAACAGGAAATGAAAAAAAGAGCCTGGGAAGCCTTTAAAGGTGTTGTACATGGGTTTTTAGGTAAGAAAAGAGATGATAACTTCACAGCATTGGTTAAAGAGCTTCTTTAAGTTTACCACCAACTTGGATGCAACATGTCCTTAAAAATTCATTTTCTTCACTCTCATCTTAATTTCTTCCCACAAAACCAGAGCTAATAAAAATTTTTCATTGTCATGTAATTACACTTATTTGCAATTTTATTTAATTCTTCACAATGTTTCTCACAACAATTGTTAAGCAAAATTTTATTGTGGTAGCATTTTTGAAATAATTGATCTTGTTTGATATTTCCAAAAACATATTATAATCCTACCTCGAACAAACAATTAGAAAATTTTAGCAAACACTTCATACATATAGATCTGGACGTAATAGAATTAGTACAAAATCCAATTTAATGATGCTTCAATGGTGCAACTTGTCGAATTATAGATGAGTAATGTGCTGTTTTAGTTTAAACTATTACCAAATAAATGAACAAATAAACTGTGATGTTTTTCAATTTTACTCCCAAGTGTGTTTAAAATACTTCGTCAAATTCCAGGTGGCCAGGACCATATAAAAACTGACCTGTCTGTTATGGAGCCGTGAAACCACAACCACCGCTATACTCCCGAAGGGCCAACCTCAATAATTAGTCAAAGAAACAGCTAAATGTCTAAAGAGACAAATAGCGGAAACTCTATGGGCTACTGATTCCCGTGGAAATAACGTGGAGTTTCCAGTTGACCCCTGCTGCCTTCAGGAGACTGGGCTCCCTTATACCCCCAGTTGCACAGGTCTAGATAGTCAAGCGTTCTATAAAATCCATAAATGTGCCCCCGGGGGAGAAGGTAGCTACTTATATCTAACTTGGGAAAGTGCAGATGGTAAAGGTCCAAGGGACTTAATTGTTGTGCCAGCTAAGTTAGGCAAGGTAATGAAGCAGCCATCTAAGTATAACAAAAATTTTGAAAAAGATAAAGCAGCAATTTTACTAGGTATGCTGCCACCAATCCGTAGTATAGCTAATTGCAAACATTGGGTCAAAGGGTCCAACAAGAGATAGTCGTAGCCAACTAGAGCCTCGAGTTAAGTCAAAACCAGAACAAGACAAGATGCACAAGCTTCATGGGTTTGTCCGCGATCACATCAAAATGACCAGCGATAAAATGGAAGCAAGGCATGATCGAGCAGTAAACACAGAGGGATATACAGAAGGGTAAATAGTTTTACTGTTTAACCCAAAACGCAAGAAAGAACTCTCTCCTAAATTGCAAAAACACTGGGAGGGACCATACAAGATGATCAAAAAATTGAATAATGTGGTTTACCAGATACAGAGATGTCATAGTCCGTTGTCCAAAATTAAAGTGGTTCGCCTGGAATGGCTGACTAAATTTGGCCGAGGAGATAATGAGCCTGTTTAGGACGAAAAGGCTTAAATGGGCGGCAAAGGTGATTTATTAGGTTTTAAAAGAAAATAATTAACGGTAGAATAAAAGTAATCGACGCACTATGCGTTTTAAAAACTGCGTAGTTTTCTAGGAAATCTTGTGTACACTAAACAACAACAACATTGAAAATTCTGCCAAAGAAGAAAACAACGGAAAACATAAACAACTAACACAGAGCAAAACACAAACAGCCAAACAGGCGCCCAAACTGAATGATAACAACAACAACATACTTATGGGAAATTCTACCGAACAAAAAAACAAAAGAATTAACACAGGACAAAACAAAGCACTCAGCCAAGCAGGCCCCTAGACTGAATGATAAGAACAATATGGAGTGATTTTAGAGTAGAATATTCTTGTATATGGGAGAAACTCTTTAAGCCACTATAGAAGCACCGCTTGCTGGGCGAACGAATTATTGAAATTGAGTCATCAGTGTGTAAGCACAACATAGTTACCGTTGTGTTTATTTTACGTGTAATAAATAAATAAATTGTTTAACTTAATTTAAAACTCTAAAATACTGTATTATTATTTTGCAATAAAAGAACTCAAAGTAACAAAAAGTTTATTAAATGGAATAAACGTAACAATATTAATTACCAAAGCTTATCGAAAAAAGTAAAATAGAAGAAATAAGGTTCAAATGAGATTTTTTTTTTATTTTACTTCTGTTATTTACTTTTAAAATAAAAATATTATGGTATTGTGTTTAACAAGGAAGGGACACCTTATATCGACTTTTGCTTCAGTTTTTAAAACAGTTGCGACCACCGCAGTAATTCCGTGATTTAACCGAATTTAAACGATGACATTCAATTGGCAATAAATTTGGCTGCCATAACGAATTTCTTTTTTCTATGAATACATTTACATGGTTATTTTGAAGAAAGTATGTTTGCTTAATTTTATACTAGCGTAAGTCGTAAGCGTTGAAGAATTATTACTTGGCATTTGCCGTCTACAAAACATGGACTGCATCTCTATCACCTTATGCCGCCAGGATCCATTGAGCATAACAACTATTATTATATATATATATATATATATATATATATATATATATATATATATATATCATTTTAAATCCGAAAATCATTTTATACTTAAGTGTCCTTATATTTTCTTAAGTTAAAACTTGTTTAATTTTTTTGCATTGTTGTCGTCTCTAGTTTATATTATAAAAGAATTGCGTCGTGTAAGTATTATTTAAAAATAATACTTTTCCTTTTTAAAGTATTTATATTTACAATTATTTAAAATGTAGTAAAATTATTAATGTATTTATGGAAACCCTTTAATATTCATAAGGCCCATTAAAACAGTCTGTTTGCGTTGGATAACAACTGGAAAAAACATTTTTATAGAGCACGTTAAATTTTCTATATTCGTCCTTCGGTTAAAGCATTTCCCTGTAGAATAGAGTTATTCTTAATTTCGTTCCGTGCCCACTGTGTGGTTGTTTAACACATAATATATTCAATAAATATATAATTTACATATATTACTACTATGTTTGTATGCTTATTAATGTTCTTTTACTTTATGTTTTTAGGGAGTCTTATGGGACTTGCCTTTTGTTAGATGGAATCATTCAGTGTACATCAAAAGACGAATTTTCATATCAAGAAATGATATCGTTTTTACCTTTATGCTCTCACCCTCAGCCGAAAAAGGTGTTGATTGTGGGAGGAGGAGATGGAGGAGTTGCACGAGAAGTTGTTAAACATCCCTTGGTTGAAGAAGTTCATCAAATTGAAATAGATGCACGTGTTATTGAACTTTCAAAGAAATTTTTACCTAACATGTCTAGTGGATTCAATAATCCAAAAGTTAACCTAAACATTGGAGATGGATTCGAGTATATGAAAAAACACACTCATTCATTTGATGTTATAATTACTGATAGCTCAGATCCGATTGGACCAGCTGTAAATTTATTTGACAAAAGTTACTTTCGACTAATGCAAGCTGCCTTACGAGAAGGTGGGATAGTATGTTCACAAGGAGGAAGTTTTTGGTTAGATTCTGCCTATGTAAAGAATACCATCAGCAATTGCCGTTCATATTTTCCAAACGTATCATATGCCGTAACTTCGATTCCATCTTATCCTTGTGGACAAATTGGATTTGTTGTTGGATGCTTAGATAACTCACGGTGCTTGAAAACTCCCATACATACTTTCACATCTGCTCAAATTGATGAAATGAAAATGAAATATTATACAAGCTCCATTCATTCCGCCTCATTTGTTCTTCCAAGATGGATCCAAAAGTACTTTTATGAAACATGAATGTTATGAAAATATTCTCAAAAGATTTTCTTCAATTTGCTTTCCATAAAATGAAATAAATACAAAATTAATTCTGAATATAAGTGGATATCATGCTAGTAAACAATACAGAGTAAAATATTATTACGTTTATTTCTTTAGTAAACGTTTTGTTTTTAGATTTCTTTTATTTCAAAATAATTATATAGAACACTTTAGAGTTTTAAACTAAATTACACGATTTATTTAGACGTCTTATGAAGCTAAATGCTTTATTATATTTGTGTCCTTACTCGACGGTGTTTACACGACTTAGATATTCTATTTTCAGTTCTCAGTTCTGGCGCTTGTTTGGCTGTGTCCTTTTTTGTTACTTTCCTAAGTTCCACTGAGGCCAGGACGATTTTGCTAGTAGACTCTGCCGATATTTGGTCTTTTTTGTCCCGCTTAGCCAATATACTTTTTGACAAAATAGCGACCTCATAATGGGCCTTCTTCTCCTGAGCCAATTTTTCTCGACTTTTGTGCGGTGCTTTTAATGTTTTGTCTGTTTTTTGCATTTAATTTTCCGTTGCAAATTCTGGCATTAAACGCCAATTACCTTCTGTGCTGAAGTCCTTCTCTTATATGCAGACGTATGTTGGCGTAGATCATTTTTTGTTGATTAATGTGATGATTCATACTGTGGGCTATCATGAAATCTGCACCAATAACAACTTCATCCACTATGTCAGCGACGACAAATAAGTGTTCAATGCTGATTTTTCCGATAGTTAGTCCCAGCCTGGGTCTTCCAAGGGCGGTGGCTAACTCCCCGGTAGCAGTGCGCAGTCTTACATTTTTTTGTTATAATTCAATTTAATTCTTTATTCATATAATAATTATTTATTATTAATTATTGTTATATACAATATGTAGTGCCTCTGCGTCTTAAGGACATTGTTGTGGCGAGTTGCCAATTAAAAAAAATTATGTAGCCTTAAGTGTATTTACTAGAGAAATAGGTAAATAAATAAAAATAAAGATCTTTTAATAATGAGAAAAAAAGCAACAAAACGAAATATCAATTTCTTAAAAAGAAAGTAAACAAAAATAAAAACAACAATTCTTCAAATTGAGATTTACTAAATTAATTAAGTAATTATTACTCTAGAAGCATTTCTAAATTTTGTAAAAGATGCTCTTTCACATTTTTCTTAAAAACGGAGATTCGAGCAATATTTCTAATATTCTGAGGAAGTTTATTAAACTCTAAACTATTCTTAAATTTATATTTTTTCTTGTGTTGTACGCTGTTTGGTTCCTTAAAAAAGCAATGTTGTTCAAAGATTTAAAAACATAAAGTAAACGTTGCATTTTGTATAAGGAAGAAAGGTTAAAGCTATGTCCCAATACAAAGGTATTATTTAGTACATCAGGAGCAAATTAAAAACAGTTTTCAATCCTCTCTCTTGAACTATTTGTAGAGATTTAAATTCATTAATTCTTTTAAATGACTGTGTATTAAAGCCTGATATATAACCAATTTTGTTTTCGTATTAAATTTATTCTTAAACTTATATAATATACCAACTGCAGGCAATACTTTAAATTATAGTTTCCGAATATTTATGTCCCACGAGAAATTATTCTGTACGTACACACCAAGGTACTTGGTTGGAAAACATTCATTTACTTTTTTAGTTTTTTCAGCTTAAGCTTCAATCTGTTAAGCCGAACATATTTTGAAATTATTGCTGCATCATATTCCATACAAGCCTTTAAAGCAGTTTCATGTTTATACGGATAAAAAACATTTATATCATCCGTGTACATAAACATTTTTTAAAATAACTGAAAATTTTTTTATCATTTACGTAAATTTTAAAAAATAGTGGTCCCAATATACTTCCTTGGGGAACTCCATATTCAACAGGGCCAATTAAAGTTTTTTCACCATTTCTATTCTTCAAATAACTCCTTAGCAACAATAAGTCGGTTTATACCATAGTATTTAAGTTTATTTATCATATCGTGATCAACAAGATCAAAAACCTTGGAAAAATCATAAAATATACAACAAATTCCACTGAAACCATCATCCAAACCTTAACATATATTATTAATTACGTCTCTACCTCACCCTTTTCTAAGGTCGTTAAATGACTCATTAAATAAATGATCAATATGCTGTTTCAATATTTTTGGGATTTGAAGAAAGAATTGGTTAAAAAGATTACTTTTAAGTTGGTTCTCTTAAATAAAATCCCCGCCATGATCCCTTATTTTTATTTCATTCTTTAATTTTCTTCCAAGATTTTCATTCAAAAATTTCCAATACTTCCTCGGCTCTTGTTGTGTTTGATTTAAATGACATAGACTGGTTGCAAGCTTTTTTGATAACGTTACTTATTATTAGATCTATAAAATGTTGTTAGTTTTAAACTTTTTCCGTTTCAACATTGCAACGAAAGCTGTTATTTATGTTAACGGAAGTCCCACCATATCCATCTGATCTGCAGCAGTGAACAGCATCATAACCAGGAATATTATAAATCTGAACTAAGTTTGAACTAAACCACGTTTCTTGAACTGCTATAACCACTTGGTAGTTTTGGTAATTTAGAAATGAATACTTAATCTTATTAAATTTATCAATTGCAGAAATGCTTCTTATGTGTACTGAAATAACATTCAAAATAGGGAATTTTATTTCATAAAAATAAGTTTTAAAAGATTTAATATTTAAAAAATTTTTATTATTAATCATACAAAAAGAAATACTGAAAAATAATTGTACAAGATCCTGTGTCTATGGCAAAAACCTGCTTTTTTTTGTTGATTAGCGCGCAGGCGGTAAAGCTGCTGTTTTTCTGACGTATAGTGGAAATGCAGATTGTGGGGCCATCGGTTATGGAAGCTAGATCTTGCCTCTCAGTGCTAAGCTCATACGATTTTTCATTGTTCGCCCGTCTGTTGTCTCTTGGTGGCGAAGCAGATCTTGCTCTTTTCTTTAGGCATCTGCAGTTGCCCTGGTAATGCGCATTTAGGGCATTGGGCGCGAAACTTATTCTTTCTTTCAATACTTGCCCAATCTTTTTTTAATTTCGCTCAGCTTTTGCCTCCGCGGCTTTGTGTGTAAGCCTTAAGATGTTTCATCTGTACAAAATGGTTTCCGCGAAGGATAAATTTTGCGCAGCATATTTAATACCTTGTGCACGTTGTTGTTGTCTTGTGTTTATAAGATTTTTTAGAAACTTCTTAGGTTATAAACAGACACAATAAATCACAAGTCGATAAAGTATTGTATGTAGACTAAAGCAAACGTGTCCCACTGGAAGCTGTGATCTAATTTTTTTGAGGTTTTAATTAATCTGCATATGAATTTTTTTCTATGTTTTTTAGTTGCTTTATTTAGGCCAACAGATCGTAAAGAACGGTAGTTAGTGGCTCACTCTATGTTTCTTTTTTCGAACAATAAATTTAAAAAGGGCCTAGTGGAGCAATGTTTGCGCACTATGAGTACCACAGGGACGGAAATAAGCCCAAACTTAAGCAACGCAATAATACAAGGATGTGAGAATAAATGCGTGAAAAAAATATTTAAATACATTCCAGAGCGATACCAATCTAAATATCAAAAAATAATAAAATTCCATTTAAAAAAATTCTTAGTCTTGCAAAAACATTGTTGGCTCTATTTCAAAATATTTTTTTTTTTTTTGTATCATAATATTATTTATTGAATCTTCTAAATTAATAGAAATAACAATAAGTAGATAAATCTTAAATCTAAAACTAAAAATTATCTTTATGTCTAGCCAATGCCAGCCAAAAAGTTTTAGTTAACAAGAAATAAAAAAAAAAAACTTAAAAAGGAAAACACTAGAAATTACTTATACTAATAGCCCTAACGTCTCTCCTCTTCAGACGATTGTAGCCTCTATCATTTAATATATCACGTGCCAAAATATTTGGATGAAATTCCAGTGTTCTCAAATATTTGGATGCGTACTTCTGTATTTCCTCTCTTACAGAGGGCACTTTCAAATCCTTGTGAATGTTTGAGTTTTTCACATACTATGGGGCAGCAGTTATGAGTCTGAGGATTTTGTTCTGGCTTCTTTGTATCCGTTCGACATTTGACACTGAGGCAGTGCCCCACATTTGCATTCCATAGCTCCATATTGGCTTTAGAATAGACTTGTAGATCAAAAGTTTGCAGTCCAGACTGAGAACAGAATTCCGACCAATTAGCCAGTTTAATTGAGCAGTTTTAAGTCTTATTTGCATAAGTTTAGCTTCTATGTGGTGCTTCCATGTTAGACGCCTGTCAAGGTGCATACCGAGGTACTTGACGACCGAACGTTGAGGTATTGTTTGATTATTTATTGTGATAGATGGACATGTACTCCTGCGTAATATAAAAGTAATATGAATGCACTTCTGTTCATTAATTTTTACTCGCCATTTTCTTAACCATTTTTCGACTTGGAACACATGACTTTGAAGACGTAGTGAAGCTTCGTGTGGGTCTACATGAACACAAAGCAGGGCAGTATCATCAACAAATGTTGAAACGTGAACGTCGTCCCGTGTAGGCATATCTGAGGTATATAATAAATACAAAATCGGACCCAAGATGCTCCCTTGAGGAACTCCGGCTCTAATTGGCTGTGGTGGGCTCAAAAACTCCTCGTGCTTTACAACAAATAAACGGCTACTCAAGTAGCTTTCCAGTAATGTGGAAATATTTTGAGGCAAATTCTGCCTTAGTTTATGAATTAAGCCCTCGTGCCAAACTTTATCGAAGGCCTGGGAAACATCAATAAAGAGAGCAGAACAGTAATGTTTATTTTCAAAGGTTTGTTTAACAGCATTAACAAGTCTATGCGTTTGCTCTATTGTGCTATGCTTTTTCCTAAATCCAAACTGGTGATCCGGTATACACTTCTTTTCGATCAATATGGGATACATTCTATTTACTAAAAGTTTCTCGAACAGTTTAGATAAATTGGACAGCAAGCTTATTGGCCTGTAAGAATCTATTTTAGAATGATCCTTGCCCGGCTTGGGAATCATTATCACCTTCGAAATCTTCCACTTCTGAGGGTAAAAACTGAGGCGCAAAATGGCGTTATATATAAACAATAAGATTCTCACCGCTACATTTGGTAGCTCCAGAAGCATCCTATTACTAACTTTATCAATACCAGGTGATTTTTTAAGTTTTAAGCCGGCGATAGCCTTTCTCAACTCTTGTACTTCCAGTCTCAAAGGCACAGCTTCTATAGGTATTATTTCAGGTAACACTATAGGGTCTGTCGATAAATTAGAAGAAAATACTTTTAGGAGATGGTTGGAAAACAGATAAGCTTTTTCCTCGTTGCTTCTTGCCCAATCACCGCTTGGGGTACGCATTGGCGACTGGCGTAAAGTTGGTCGCTTAATGTTTTTTGTTGCGCGCCACAGAGAGTAGTCTGAATGCGAGGTTGCATCAAGATTTTCCAAGTATTTGTTAAGTGAAGCAATTCTTTGCACTTCAAGTAAATCACGAAGCTGTTTGGTACACTCTTTCAGCCTGGTTCTTAGTTGGGGTGATCTACACGCCTGCCACTCTCTACGGATTCTCCTTTTCTCTAGGAGGAGTTGTTGTACATCTACTGAATATATTCTGCTGTATCTTTTTATCGGAGCATTTGTGGTTGCGTGAACTGTGGCTAGTCTGATTTCTTCATTAAAGTCGTCAATAGCTTTTTTCACTTCTCCTGAAGTACGCAGCGGTATATTTTCCGAACAATGAGAGCTTAGATATTTTCTAAATTTAAGCCAATTAATATGAGTCTTAGTTGCCAATGTAGATCGATTTTCAGAATCCAACGGGTTCCATAACGTAACAATAGAAGATGTGTGCTCGGAGGATAAGTCTAATGAAGACTCTACATTCGTAAACTCACCTGGTACATTTTTTGCGACTCCAAAATCAATGACGTCAGGGATTTTTTGCCTGTCGGTGGGCCAATAAGTTGGCCTTCCGCTAGAAATTACAGTTAACTTTAGCCTCGAAATTACATTAAACAAAATATGACTGACAGACTACGTGCTGGCTCTTCGATAAATAATAAAGCGTAACTTTTGCATACTATAAACTTAAAACACGCAAAATAAATTCGTAATTATTGAGAAAACTGCTCGATATGTATGAGGTTTATAATCGAATGGGAAATTCGTTAAAATCATTAATATACGCGAAATCAAGACGTTATTCATTAGCTTTTCACAGCCAGTCTTGTTCCATTGCATAGTCCGGTTTGATTAATGTTACGCAGCATAATGCCAACTGATTCTACTTTTAGCTGCAAATTGTAAGATGGTAGTCCAGCAATTCTTGAGAATTTTAAAACTCCTTGGTATAGTTGACTGTTATCGTGGTTTATAACGGTGTCATATGATTTTAAGGAAAAAACTTTTGCCGGAAGAAAATTCTGAATGGTTGCATTGAGATCATCGACATCTTTATTTTTCGCCGCTGATATTGTTCGTTCATCCAGCCAATTATGGTTGTTGAACTGTTGCGCCATATATAGAAACTGGATTCACTGTACATAGCTTCTATCAAAGTATCGGACGTAACTCTTTGTTGTTGATTTAATTGTGGAGCATTTGTACGAACTGTTTCAGCCAATGTTTCAATGTCGTACTGTTGTTCTCTTTGCAATTCGTGGTTTAATACATCGTGCATATGATGATTGAGTTCGTCATTCGCAAACATGACAATACTTTATTTGACGTCAATAAATACATATTCTCTATTATAACCAATGTGTTATTGTAAATTTTTGCAGCTATTTGTAGCGTAGGATTCAAAGTTTTGTGGTCATACTTAACTCATAAATCTTTTGCATTCGATGGGAAACATTTCAATATAATAATCTTAAAGAATGTACAAATTTGATGCGGTGATGAAGATATTACGGAATCCTGGAAAATTGTAGGCTAATCAACGGAAAGAAGCTGGTCCTCATCAAAGACACAGGATCTTCCCTGTCCATAATAAGACCGATTTAGTAAAAGGAACAGTGGAACCGTACAAGAATATACCGCCGCACACTGATGCTGGCGATTTAGCCACCGTCTATGGAAGTTCCCGCGTGGAATTGCCTATTGTACACGTCAACGTAGTACGTAGTAAATACGAACTTATTGTCTCTGACATAGTGGCTGAAGTCACTATCGGTGCAGAGATCATAATACCTCACGATTTTCATCTGCATATACGCCAGCAAGTAATGCTTTGGCGCAATGTCGAGACACTCCTGGATTTTGGATATGAGAGTAAGATCGCAGTAAAAAAGATATTTGCCGTTGAATGATAGAAACTACCACCTGAGGCAGAAAGTATATTATGGTGGAGGAAGAACGTGTGGAAAACCGAAAGGCTTCAACGATGGGAAAGTTCCTGTCCTAAAAGCACCTAATCTATCCAATAGCGAAAAGGACATTAACAAAAATATTGAACTTGGTCGATATGAGCCAGCTGGAACATCTTTTGACAGAAACAAAGCAAAATAGTTTCAGAGAAAACACTTCTCCTATTTCGCTCTAACTAAAAAAAGACAAGGTTGAACGACAGTAGTGAAATACGAAATAAATACTGATGAGAAGAAGCTACAAAGCGAACACCCAAGAGTGCTCCCCTTGCAAAGTAAAAAATGGCCAATAAAAAGGAGCGGAGTGGAGTTATTGAACCAGCTTTGACTACAGGAAACTCAACTATTCGCACCCAGAATTGGCGATACCTTAGACAAGTTGGCCGAAAAGGTTTTTTATTTTGGATTTACAAAAGGGCCGATAAGATGAAGGAGAAAACTGCCTTTAGCGCGATGGTAGTAGATGTAGTATTATTAAATATTTATAAAAATTAAATAAACTGAATAAAACTTTTCCAATTTTTTATTGTTTATTTACTTTGCTCAGCTTGGAGCAGTTAAATATTATAAAAGCTCAGCTGGGGGCTTGGAGGAAATAAGAATGAATTATTGTTTTACATATCAGTTGGTTATATACCGACTATGAGAAGGTTGTAACTAATCTACACTTAGTGAGAATAAAACTCACTCATACTTAGAATCTATCCTTAACTATATTTACTATATAATTAGTATTGGTTTAACCAGGCAATCATAAATTTAGATAGTATCCCAAAATTTGTGATTGAGTGGTTCTCCAATATATTAAAATAATTATGTAAAAATACTATTAATACTAATATTTTGAAGTAGTACTAGTATTATAATTTGGGCGAAAAGTGTAATGTGATCTAAATGTTATTGCATTTATTTTGGGATTGTTTTCCCACAAATTAAATGTGTCACTTGAAACGCACCGATCAGTACAACAACAACACAAGTAAAGTCTATCTGTGGTATATTAGTTGAAGGCCGTTTGATCGCCGTATGCTTAACAACAGCAAACATGTATGCACTGCTAGTGCATGCACTTGAGAAATTTGAGTTATGTAAAATCTTTTGTTGAGACCGCATGTGTGAATATTTATAATTTGTATTAGGGTGGTTCCACTACAGTGGTAGTTCAATGTGATGCCACTTAGGTTCTGCAACGCTTACTTTTGAACGTTATATGGAACGTGAGCTAAAGGGTCTCAATTGGAGAACATATTTGGTATATTATTTAAGCGTATAGAGGGTGCGAAACTAAAATTAAGTGTGAAGAAATGGGGCTTGTTTCAAACGAAAGACAAATACTTGCAACATCGTAAACAGGCGTATTAACTAGTGAAGATAAAGTACTGATAGTGAAATAGCCTAAAAGCGGGAGATGGTTGCTTATATCGAACTAGGGAAAGTAAAAATGGCAAGTCTGCTACAAAGTAAATTGCTATGTTATCTATCAAAATAAACCAGGTAATGAATCGATTCCATAATGGTGCCAGTAGCTGTCATATTGGTTTAAAAAATTCTTAAAACCGATATGTAGGTGGACTTCAGGCCATTTTAGCAAATGGCCTGAAGTCGATTCCATTCCGAACCAAGAATCCAAAATGGCGGTGTATGCGAATTGAGACCTAAGTTTCTACTGCGACCAGCTGTACTCGATTCAGCCGTACAGTAAAAATCGTGTTTAGAACTAACACTACCAGCGAGCTTATAATTTTTGCTTAAACCAAAAGCTGCGCTTGAAGATAATGGACGCGTTCTTCAGCCACAAGAAGATCTGTACGATCTTCATGAGTTTGTCCGCAATCGCAGTAAAATGTCCATCTATAAAATGAAAGCCAGGTATGATTTGGCAGCAAACACGGAGTGATTTACTTAAGGACAAATGGTTTTACTATTTAACCAACAATGTAAGAAAGGAGTATCCCCCAAATTGCAAACTCACTAGTAAAAACTATACAAGGTGATGGAGAAATTGGATGATGAGGTTTACCGTATACACTTGGCAAAATATGACCGAGATGATATTAAGCCTGTTCGGGACGAAAATGCTTAAATGGGCGGCAGTATTACGACGAAGAAAAGAATTATTACTAAAAAAAGGAAATTGAAACGATGTATATGTTTGTTTATATATCAAGAAGTTTCTAAAAAATCTTATTAACACGATACAACAACGTGCTATATTAGGGTGGTTATAAGGTATATAAGATAAAAAAGTGGTTTTATCTTTCGGCTCACCCCCCTAAATTGGCACAGACCAGAAAATGAGATTGGCAAAGTTGAGTTCAATTTAATATTATTAACACATTAAGAAAAACAGCAGTTTTAAAAAAATATTCTAGTTTTTCATTCTTAAAATCGAAACTATTTTCTTTAGGAATGCAACTCTAGTTTTATTTGATAGAAAATTTTTTTGTTATTGATTTCGAATTTAATAATTTGTTTGCTAAAATTCATAGTTTACGGGGCATTTTGCAGTTACCAGTTCATTTCGTAATGAATTTCCTCATATAGGAATTCCCACGGAAAGGTTAAAGAACATTGTAATAATCAATTATATCTAAATTCTAAATAAAATACTTTTATTTTATATATGAGAAAAATCCAAAATTTATTTTTTCCTGAACTAATATTAACAATCAGATAATAAAAACAGGTAGTATAAAACAAATAAGACACGCAATCAAACAAACACCTTCACTGAATAATGGTGATATCATCTCTATTTGATGCGATCAATAAAGTTTTGGTGTAAATGTTGAAACTAGTTTCTTTTGCAATAGAGTCAGTTTTTTTGCGAATGTAATATATTGATCGTACATTTTTGTGTGTACAAAAGTAAACAGCGTTTTTAAATAAATCGTGTAATTTTAATTAAAACTCCCAAAAGTTGTATGAATAAATTTCCAATTAAAGAAGAACTAAATAAACTAAACATTTATTAAAAAAATAATCCGCTAGTTTAAAATATTCTCTTATAGACCATTATTTTAATGCTTAAACCCAGATCTGCATTGAACTTGGTTGTAGGAGTCTATAAATTTTTTTAGTTTTTATGTCAAGCTGTTTTCTCTTCAGTTGTAAATGTGCTTTCCATGTTAAACATTTATCAGTATTGAGACGCAGAACGTAAATACAATTGAATTTGGAGATTACAATTCCATTAATTAAGGTAAACGGGAGGGCAGTTAAGAGCTTAAGACATATCATTTATCTTATCTCTAAAATAAAAATCGCTTGCTTGCAGCACAGCAGAAGTTATTCACTGATTTCCGAATTATCATTATTGTTAACATAAAAACTACATTCATTAAGCTAGTAGTAAACAAAAGGCAAAAAGGTGCAGACAGTAAATTTTTTAATTTATATAGCAGGCCATTATTGCCATACTCTACCAATAACTAGCTTGACGTCAATAAATACTGATTTTGATTTTCCAATGTATCTGTTATTGTTTAAACAACTCTGTGGCATTGTTCAAGGTTCCCGTGGTCACGGAAACCGAAGTGAAAATCCGGTATAATGGCAGACGATTCTAAAAAATTTCTCCAAACAACATTTAAATAATTTCTAGCAGGCTAATAAGCATATATGAATCAAAGGAATATTCTGTTTTTTCGGTTTAGATATCATTTTTATCTTTGCACACTTCCATTACAAGGAAAGATCTAGGAAATACCAAAGCTTCTTGTGGCAATATATTTAATATTTAACATCTTCGAATCTATATTATCACATCAATAGGATTTTTTCAAATTTAGTTTCTTAATTTTTTCTTATATTTTAAAGGTTTTATTGATCCACTTTTTTAACATGGAATATAAATGATATTAATTATTTGCGATGTTTTCTGTACTGTGTGGAATGAAAAAAGAGTAAACTTGTTTTCAAGACATAGTAGTTGAATGCCTCAGCTTTATTTAAGCCCGATCTACATCAAATGTTATCAACATTTTATAATGAAATATTTCACGCTTGAGAACTTTTTAGTTATTTAGTTGTCTTCGATAAATTATGTTTGCTGTAGAACTTAAGATAACTGCGCTATTAAAATTATGTTTATTTGCCATTAGAGACTGCACAAACAAAACTCGAAATCCATCCTAATCCACTTGCTCGCAATATATTAAACTTTAATGGACAAATCCGCTTAAAAAAGAGGAACACTAAGGCTATAGTTGACAACGCTACAGATGAAGAGTCTTAAGAATATTGTGAATATTGGTATGTATCATTTATTTGCTGCCACTAAGTTTATGTCTGACATTGGTCGGGCCTAATAATTATTTCTAGATTTAAGATTTGATAACTTGTTGTTAGTTCATATTTTGATGATACAAAAAAAAGTATGACTCATTCCTTTCCACACATTCCTTTTTGACTTTTCACATTAATTGGCTCCTTGGATATGTGGAATTGTGAATTAAAGGTTGACTGTTTTAAAAAATAGATTCATGAAGTTGTTTTTAACTTCATGAATCGTTTCCGAAAAATTGTATTTATCTAGATTTTAAACAAAAGTTACATTAGTTCTTGAGGAAAAAGTATCATTATGATTGAGCTATGATCAGACCGTAAATAAACACTTTATATTTGAAAATAACCTTAATTAAAATAGTTGCAACAGCTTATTCTCTGGTGTTAGTTTGATAAGCTGTTATTAAATTGTAGTCTTTTATAAGAAAATAGACTTACTGATTTGGTCTGATTCTGATATTAATAAAATATCTATAAATCTAGTTTAAAGAAAAACTTCAATTATTATATGATTTGATTATTATATGATCGAATATATGATTAGTTATACTATTTTGATTTAATTGTGCTATTAGTAGATCTATTTGCATAATTTGTAAATAGTTATAAAATCATGCAGTACTCGAACTGCATTTATCATTCTTTGAAAATATTTAAGTGCATTTTTAATACAAAAAACATACGCGTAATTTTAAAATGTCCTATTGCAGTTGGCTTTTTATGTCTATATTCCGCTAAATTTGGAATTTGATGAAATTGCTTTGCGAAATATTGTAAATTTCCTAACTTTGTGAACACATCTTCTTTATTTGGAATAGGAAAATTGGTCTCAATTGGCACATTATTTTTATAGCTCACTACTACTCTACATTTTTGTTTTCCAGACAACCAAAATCAGGACCTTGTAAGGACTAGAACATTTAGTAGTAATATCTGATTCTCAACATCAATTTATTTATTTCTGTGTTTGTAATTGTGTTAAAAGAAATAGTAATATGATTTCGTACTAAGATTTAAAGGAAGCGCAAAGAAATCCCATTTGTTTTAACTACGAGCAGAATATAGGCTAATTTTTTTCGACGACTAACTAAAAATTTTAAAAATATATTAATGTATAATATGGCTTTACTATTGCTATATCAGGTTTGTCTATTATTTGTAGTATTTTCATTATTTTTATATATACTATTGCTGTTTTCTCTTTGCTTATATTTGCCTGTATATATTATCAAAAATCTTGTTAAAATTTTCATTACAATTTCTTTTATATTTCTAATAGAACTTGTATTATAAGAGTTACTAAAATTTCGGTGAACTTCTCTGTTTCCGTAACTATTGTAACAATTATTATTAAAGTTCTGTCCTTCAAAGTTACTAGAGAAGTACTATCAAAACATCTATTTTTGAGTAAAATTCAAAAAAGTTTCGTTACTATTATTTAAATGGTCTCTTTTATTAGCAGATTTATTATAATTTCCATTCTGATGTAATAAATTTGAATTTTAAAACTTATTTCTAAAAAAATAATCGGTTTTAATAAGAATTTCTTTAGCTCTTAATAACGGATAGGTGATTGCAAAATCAGTTTTGGTTCATTTGGTTGTTTTTTAATAACCATCTTTAAAATCAATTTTCATCATTCGCGCAACTGAACCATTGCTCAATAATTGTCAACACTTCTTTTTATAAAATGTTGTTAAATGAAGTTTTTAATTTTTTAATGCAATCATAAAACTGATTTACACTATTTGTAATTTCTGCAGATTTAATTTTGGTAATTATACTTTCTGCGCTATGAGCTATATTAACACTAATCTCTAAAATATCTTAATATCCTCCCATTTTATTGATTGTTGTTGCTTTGCTTCTCAATATGCTGATTTTATTTACTTATCTTTATAAAATGTCCTTTATTTTTTATTTGTTTTCGCCTTCGTAAAATATTTTTGCTTGAATTAATTACTAAAATCATAAAATATTTTATTTAAAGTATTGTTTTCTATTTCCGGTTTTTTAATTTGCTATGCTTACTTGGATTTTGACTTCGTTTCAAGACTGCGTCAATAATATATATTTTAAAAGTTTCCTTTAATTTT
Source organism: Trichopoda pennipes (assembly GCA_030448955.1). Classification (NCBI taxonomy): domain Eukaryota; kingdom Metazoa; phylum Arthropoda; class Insecta; order Diptera; family Tachinidae; genus Trichopoda; species Trichopoda pennipes. The sequence continues at coordinate 2,416,437 of JASKUP010000004.1, read as the reverse complement.
TCGAGTTTTGTTTTTTTTTATTTTGTTGGTTAAATATAATTCTTATTTAAGCAATTTGCTTGAGATATAAAAATCTTAAGCTTTCTATACAAAATTTGGGTAAAATTCACTGATAAGCTATATCAGCAGTAGTGAAATGGTCACATGAATATGCTTTCCCCACAAGTAATTAATATTTTATGAGAGTCTTTCAGATTCTTTGTCTTTAAAAGAATCCAGCACAATAAACTTAGATTAAATATTAGAGAAAATATTAATAATATATATAGATATTTTCTTAGGGGACAAATAATATGGCACGACATTATATTTTGAAATTGATTCAGGCAGTAATTAGAAAAATTTGCCAAGCGATTGCATCATCGGAGATGATTTTTTTCAATATTTTGCTTTCGGGAAAAAATAATATGAATTAAAGATATGAATGAGGTCATTGGTATCGTGGGAGTAGCCTGGTCTAAGTAAAACGGTATGTTACATAGGTTTGCATTTCACCTGATATAGGATATATAATTTTTTTAATGCTGCTTTTACGAAAAAATAATATGAAGAAATTGGATCCCGCGAGTATTCAGAAAAAATGTGATTTGAATTACCGGTATAGCTGGAGTAGCCTAGGGCTGATAGTTAAATTTTTGAATATTTTACTTTTATGGAAAAATAATATCAAAAATACAATATTTTGTGTGGACTCAATTAATATTTTGAAAAGGCATATTGAAGAACTTTCTAAAAATTTGCTTTTAGCCTAGGAATAATAGACGGTGTATAATCTACGTTGGGATTTGTTTCGATACTGGAGAAATTTTGAAGTGGATAAAGTGGCTACTTGGAAATATGAATTGAAAGGCCGGTGGAATTAGCCAGCGTCATAATAAGAGAAGTAGGACTAGTCGATAAATATTTAAGCATTTTGTATTTAGGGATAAATAAAGGGTAAAAATAAGATATTTTGTACTAGATCTGAGTATTCAAAAATATATAACTCGGACCAATGACATAGTGACAGTAGTTCGGGACTTTTAAATTCCAACGATGTGTTATATACATCTAGATTTAGTCCCATAACGGAGGTATGCATTTTTAAAGAAGAATAATATGAAAAAATAGGTTATTTTGCAATGAATCCCGCGTATGTGAAGAGAAGAACTAAGTCAGTATAATGGGTGAAGTTGCCTGGAACCAGTAAATTAAAACGGTGTATAAATAAGATGGAAAATTTGGGAAAATTGCTTTTAGAAAAAAATGTTATATTTTGAAGTAGATCCAGTGAGTATTTAGAGAAGAAAAGAATAGGATCAACAGCACAGTGGAACGGCGTATATTTTGCGTTTGGATTCATCCTGTTATCGAAGATATGAATAAAATAGTTTATTTAGGTCTTTGGAGAAGTTAATAATCGGATCATCCGCATAGTGGCAGTAACTTATGACTAGTAGATTCTAATCTAGATTAAAAGGAATCGGAATAATAAGTTTTTGTTTTTGACATGAATTGTAGAAATTTTTCTTTGATACAAAGGCACTTGGTTTATATTAAGTTTATATTAACGAGGAAGAAAAGCATAGCAAAATGTAACACTGAAAAATTGTAAATATGTACATATGTATTTTACACTTCAATAAAATGTAAATCATTTTAAGAGAACGAGAAAAAAAGATTTGATTTTTAATAAAGACTTGCACTGTAATAATGAAGTTTTGTTCATTTATAATGATTGAACAATAAAGAACATTCATTATGTTATGTGTCTCCCAGTACTAGGGCTACATTTGATTGCTTACGAAAGCAAGTAATTTTAGTGCTGAATAAAACTTTTGCAAAATGATTTTTTAAATTAACAATCTAATAATAACAGAATTATTGGTTCCTTTTGGCAAGGAATGCAATTATGCTTGGACACTTGGAGACCTTGACGATGTTTTCTATTATGTCTTTTAATGTTTTGGTATGATTACTGATGTCGATTAAACACTCTTGAGAGTGAAGCTAAGTTTGTATTGAGCGTACGTACTATTAAAAATGCTTCTTAAAACATAATGATTTTATAATTTTTACTATTGAAATTTGACTGTATTTATCTTTTATTTATTTTTTCTTTCACATAGAAGCACGACCGGTTGTTTCAATTGTATATTACTAGTGATTTTTATTTAAAAATAAGCTCTTAAAACTAAATTAGTTTTACAGTCTTTAATTTTAATTTTCCAAGCAACCTAAGCGATAGATTTAAATCAGATATGGGAATTTAATAAAGGAAATGGAATTAGGAAATATAAATTAATTTGAGAACAGAACAAAAAATTTAAAAAGCAAAAAATTAAGTGAATAAAAAGTTGTATTAATTGGGTGGCTAAAAATATTTCCACTCAAGATAACTACGTAGAGATATTTAGAGTGGTTACGAACTTATTATCAAACGAGTATTTTCATGTGAAGTGCAAAAAAATTTCTGGGTTGAAGGATCAGGCAAACATATTGGATATATGTTGCACTGCTTCTAAGATCATAAAATTTATCTACAGCTTATAATTCCCTACTAAAATAATTTATGAAAGTGAACAAATCATGAAATAATCAATAATTTATAATCGTAATAATTTCCTAAAAACTTTGGTAATAGGAAACACGTGAAACTTCTTGAAAAGCAAAGTAAATGGTAAGTTCCAATCGTGTATAATTTTCAGCTATATGTAGACCATTATCGGACACATCAATTTTTAAAAGTTTTGCATTTAGGTATATATTGATGTCGCTCCAAAATAATAAAAAATACATATTTTGAAGTGTATACGAGAGTGTTTAGAGAAGAAAAAATTTGGATCATCAGCATAGTGCGAGCAGCCTAGGACTGGTAGATTAATTTTTGAATATTTTGCTTTTAGGATAAATATAATCCAAATATAGATTATTTACAGTCCATTCAGGCAATATGTGCATAAAAACTGAGCCACTGGACTAGTACCCGAATTTAGCTCGAAATTGCATATACAATTGTTTTTAATTTTTTTTTAGGGGAAAATAATGTAGAAGAATAATATAATTATAAATGGATCTAGGGGTATTAAGAGCAAACATGACAATGAACTCCAGCATAGGAGCGTGATATTGAAAATATGACTTGGATCGTGCTTGAGGAAGGCCGATACCAGCAATAAAACTAAGTTGAGGCTTGTCATCAACTACCGCAAACTAAATGAAGTAATGACAAGTATCCAATCGCAAACGTTGATAAGATATTAGACAAACTGGGAGGGTGCTAGTACTTTACCACCATTTATCCAAGGAATTTTATCAAATATATTATTTCGCGTAGAGGACGGTCCTAAGAATAACGTTTGGACTAAGAGCCTCAACGACATTCCAAATGACTGATTAATACAGTCTTAATTGCATACATATATAAAATATGTCTAGTTTATTTAACCGACATTATAATCTTTCTATATAATGACAAGAGCATTTAAACTCAACTAACCTAAGTTTTTATAAATTACCCCATTATATTTTAAAAATCAAATTATGAGGTCTACTCAGGATCAGCTAGAATTAAAACCGAAAACACATTTAGAAATTCTAGAAATTTCATAGCAGTCAAAGAACTTGATAGATAGACTTCAATAAGTATTTAAAAATTAATTCAATCCAAATCAACTGACCGCAGTCCTCGTGGAATCAAAGAAAAGTTAGCAGAAACACCCTTAAAATTCCGAGAAATCCATATTGAGGTTTTGTATAACAAAAACATCGGTACGCCGCGCAACGAATCATTCGCTCTCTGAACATAAAGCGAAATCGCGTTTGGATTTTTCGCAGTGGAATTCCAACACATGTGAGCCTACATGCTCTAATTATAATAGGTTTAGTTCCCTTTCGGGTATTGAAGGCATGAAAGATTCGCCTGAAACTAACATCAAAATAATTGAGCCAAAATCAATTAAAAATTCGAGAAATCCATATTGATGTTTTGTATACATCAGAGAAACAACTGCTCATGGCAATGATCGACTAATTCACTAAATTTGCAATTGCTTATAAAGTATGTGAACGGGTATGTATAGAATTCAAAACTAAATTACTTCAGTATAACAAATCGTAAGGGAAACTAGTAGATAATGAATTGGGCTTAAATGCTTAACCAATACCACAGTTCTTAAATGAAGAAAACATCAACTTACATTACACATCTAACAGCAATCACACCTCTAAGCCTATTGAATTTTTATACGATTATAATTGTAATTATTTTATTAACATAAATAAGTAAATTAACAGGTAATTTCTGAAATTAAAGTTATCCAATAAATAACCAAAATGCAAGATATCTGTTTTTAATTATTGCAACACAAAACTTAGTAACTTCATAATTCTTCGAATTGCAGTAGTTCAAAATTGCTGCATAGAATTTCAAAACATTTTAGCTTTAAATATTAAAAGTTATTTGATAGCGAATGTGCAAATATGCCTTCTATTACTTACAATTAATGCTGTAAAATTTCACACTAAGTTAGTCAATTACAGTAAACTATAATTTTTTTTTCTTAAATTATCCAACATAAAAGTCTTTACCTGCAGCAAATACATATATGAAAATATAATGGCAAAGCCTTAAGTGTAACTTATTAACCAACTATCTTAATATTTTCCTTCTTTGTATATATGTAATTTTTTTGAGGCTAAAAAAATTGAATAAAACTATTTCTATGTGCAAGGTTACAAAAGTAGGGTATACGAGTAGAAATGCTTTATTATGCGGCGCGAGTTATATATTTCAATGCTCACTCTTTGGAGTTTGTCATATCAATAATTATTTATTCAAGATTTCTTTTTTTTATATAATAATTTCTTATGCTAGAAAACTTATTGCTATTTACAATATTCTTAGCAAGCAAAATCGATAGCTGTATTTCTTCATATCGATTTTGCTTGTTCATTGGTTTAAACAATAAAACAAAACATTGTAAAATTAATTTTTTTATTATTGTCAAAAAGAAGAATCAGATTTCATAAACACATTGGATTAATTGGAAACAAAGTAAAAAATGTGATTAAACTCAGTTTTGAGTTTGTTTATTATATTTGGCGATAATTGTGTTTATATCCACGAGGGGTGGTTGTGGAATTACATATGTAACTCCTCCCCCCTTGGATAAAGGATTCTCCAGAATTCTTCTACTTGACTTTTTACACTTATCGTATAATATTGCAATGCAAGTTATTATTATTACTGCTATTATAATTGGTGGTAATTTTAAATTATAATTTTATTATTATATTTTATTTCCTCTATTTCTTTTAAATTTTGTATAGTTGTTAATTTTACTTCTTCCATTGTAAGTGTGGCGTTAAATGTACCATTTGTAAATTTTGGAACAATTATCTTATCTAAATACATTTTATTATTATTTAAAAATCTTTGATTTGCTATCTTTAAAGTGCAGTTATTATATTGTATTATAAAATTTCCATTCAGGATATTGTTTGTGTTATTATAGTTGCTACTTAATGTGCTATTCTTGGCGTTTTTTTACTACAATTATTTGATCGTTAACATTTATGATTTCAGTGTTTTCATTTGTTATCATCTTACATGATTTTTCTATTGTGCAATGTCTTGATATCTTACATTCAGTTAGATATTGATTTTGCTATATACATATTTTGTTATTATATATAAAAATATTTTCAATTCTTGCATCTACTTCTTTATTTAAATATGTCATAGGTATTATAGTTGTTACTAAAATGTTTTTGGTATTTTAATTATAAATATTAACTCATTAGTATTTTCGAAAATTGCAGTTCTTAAAAATTTAATTTTTCTTATATCTATATTGTAGTCGTCTATTTCTTGTTTTGTCAATATGCTGGCATCTGTTATTCCGTTCTGTGCTGTTGTTATATAATTTTGTATGTGTTCGATGTGATTTCTAATTGTTGTTAAAATAAGTAAGTTTTCAAAGTATATGTTCTTTGTCAATATTTCCTTTACTGATCTATGGAGTCCCTCCATATAATATGCTAAATTCTTATTGTTCTGTGTTACGGTGTTTCATATCAGTTGTATTTATAAGGTCTTTTGATGTTGTTTGTATGTATTCCTTGTAATGATTTTTTTCTAAATTTTGGTTGCTCTTTATGTCGTACATTTTTATAATTCTTTATAAAGCCTTCTTCTCTTGTTTCGGTGTAAATTTCTCTATTTTTGTTTGCTTTTGATATTAGTTTTTCTTTTATGTCACAAAGCCTTTTATGTATTATTGTGTGATCGATTGTGTGATTTTGGACTTGTATTGGTGTGCATTTAATTGTGCTGTGATATGTGTCATTGTATAACATTATGGCTTTGGATATTTGTTGTGTAATCGGTAAATGGTGTTCAAGATTTAAAGTTCTTATTATCTCTGTGATTGTGTTGTTTAACCATTCAATATCACTATTCCCAGTGTGGCTATTTGGTTTGGTAATGTGATATTCTATTCCTTCAGTTTGCATAAATGTTTTAACGTTTTCATTATTGAATTCATTGTCAAATACCATTTTCTTTACTTTCCCTTTAATCGCTAAAAACATTCGTAATTTTTCAACAAGTGTAATGCTATTTCTATCTGTAAGTGGTAAACATGTAGCGTATTTTGAAAATTTATCAATAAAAACAATGAAGGAGTGTTTGCTGTTGACGTAAGTATCAACATGAATAATTTCATTCGTAGTATGAGGAGTTTCAGTTATTTTGAATTGATTTTTAATAGGGTTTCTATCATATTTTCCCCCAGAGCAAATATCGCAATTATTAATGTCCTTGTTTATGTCTACTTTAAGTTGAGGATTATATATTATAGTTTTTAATTTTTCATATGTTGCTGTTATTCCCCAATGTCCACCTTCATTTTTATGAAAGAGGGCTATTTGTTTCCACAGTTCTTCTGTATTCTCAACGTCTTTTGCCATTCGAGAACATTTGACAAATTTAACATTTCCGTCTGTGTAAAATTCGTCTTCTACAATCTTTTGTACCTTATAGTACTCATGATCATTTAGATTGGAGTATATTCCTACTCTTCCTTTTTTTATTTCTCTTCTTAGAATATCTAAAACTTTATTCTCATTGACGCCGTTTTGATCTATGTGAATACGTTTAAATTCAATTGTACTTTGTTTAGTTTGATTTATAATTATTTGTGTTTTAAACCTATTAACAACCGTATCTAAGATTGGAATTTCACAGCCTAAGTTCTCCTCCTGTGAGTGAACTGTATCTACTTCGACTGATGTACTTATGTTGTCTTCGTCAGGTATGCTAGTTTCTATTTCTGCATTAATTTCGTCGTTTTTTATTCTACTAAGGAAATCATCAATATTGTTTGTTTTCCCTTTTATGTACTCAATTGAAAAATTATATTCTCCTAAAGTTATGAGCCATCTTTGTAGTCGAGGACTAATATCCTTACCGGAATATTTTGTCATTAACCACTTCAGTGGTTGATGGTCACTTTCGACGTCAAACTCTCTTCCAAAAACGTACGGTCGGAAGTATTTAACTGCCCATACTATGGCCAGCAATTCTTTCTCTATGGTCGCATAATTCGTTTCATGTTTGTTAAGAGTTCTTGATGCATATGCTATGGGGTGTCCATCTTGAGATAGAACGGCTCCAAGAGCAAAGTTGCTTGCATCTGTTGTAATTTTAAACTTTTTAAAAAAATTGGGATAACGTAATATAGGTGAATTTGTTATCAGGTCTTTAAGTTTTTCAAAAGATGTAATATAGCTAGGATCGTATACATTGATTGGTTGATCCTTTTTCAAGAATCGTGTCATTAGGTATGCAATTTTTGCATAATCTTTGACAAATTTCCTGTAGAACCCGGTCATACCTAAAAATGATTTTATTTGTTTCGTATTATTTGGTATTTTTAAGTTTTTTATTATTTCTATTTTAGCGGGGTTTGGTCGTATGCCATTAGTTGTAAGAATATGTCCCAAAAATTGGGTTTCCTTTTTAAGGAAATCGCATTTATCGATTTGTATTTTGAGATTTGCCTTTTTGAGTGCATTTAAGTTTACACGTAAATTGGTTATATGTTCTTCTAACGACGTTCCAAACACTAATATGTCATCCATATAGACGACACATATTCTATTAATGTATTTATGTAAGATTTTGTTCATCAGCCTTTGGAAGGTTGATGGAGCATTTTTCAAACCAAATGGCATACGAATAAACTCATAATGCCCGAATGGTGTTGAAAACGCTGTTTTTGCCCTATCCTCCTCTCTAACAGGAATTTGGTGGAACCCTTTAGTCAAGTCTAATGTTGTAAAGTATTGTGCTCTACCGATTTTATCTAACAATGAATTAAGATTTGGAATAGGATATTTATCGTCGATTGTAAATTCATTTAGTTTTCTATAATCAATAACGATTCTATATTTTTTTTCCAGAATTATCTAATTTTTTCTCGACAATCCATAGTGGGCTATTATATGGAGAATTGCTTTCCCTTATTATTTTTTGTTTAATCGTTTCTTCGATTTGACGCTTAATTTTTTCCTCATGTATTTGAGGATATCTATATATTTTTGAATACAAAGGCCTTTCATTTGTGGTAACTATTTCGTGGTATACTTCATTTGTACATGAAAAAAAAATAGATTCTCAAAATCAGTAAGCAGCCTTAGGGTTGCCTGATATTCTTCTGTGTTCATATGAGAAAAATCAATGTTTTCTTTTATGTTCTTGTTTTTAATTTTTTGTATACTACATATATTTTGGACGTATTCTGGATAATTATATTCTTCAAAATAAATTTTGTTACCTAGTATTTCTACATATTTTTGTTCATAGTTGATTTTTGCTTTTAACGGTTGCAAAAAATTTTGTCCAATTATGCCTGAGAAATTTTCACTTGAGAAATTAATTATTTTCCATTGGATTGTTCCCAGACAACCGAATTCCTTTGGGATTGGTGTTGTAACTATACAATTAATTTTATTTATGCTATTAAGGGTTTTATACGTTAAGGGATTCTTAAGAATAGTTTTTGGATATAGTTTAGTCAATATTCCCTCTTTTAAGACACTTGTGGTGGATCCAGTATCGATAAGACACCTAATTGTTTGTTTGCCTATAGAAATTTTTACTATGGGTAATGTTGTTTTTGAGGCGGTATTATAAAATTTATTTCATTATCTATTAATTGTTCTTCTTGTAAAGTACCTATTTTCATAGGTTCAGGTAGTTGTCTTGAATTTCGAGACTCTGCACTTCTATTTGTGTTTCTAGTTTGGTTAGTGTTATTGTCTCTGCGGTATTGGTAGTTTTTGAAGACCCTGTTATTATAGTTTTGACTATTTTGTGGATTTCGGTGTGTGTTTTGTCGTTGTTCTGTGTATTTGTTGTTGTAGTTATGTCTTTGAGTATTTGATGTAGTTGGTGTATTTATGTATGTATTGTTATGATTATTTGTGTTTTTCCTATATTTTATGTGTATGGCTCTAGGATCATCTAAAGCTTTAATTTCTGAATATCTTGTTATAATGTCATTTAGTGAACTTGCTTGATCTAAATGTGATCGCAATGGTATATCTATTTTTTCTATTAATATATTTACTAGGTCTTTATCTACTCTATCAGTTTTATAAATTAATGGCTTATTATTGTCGAATAAATATATTTCATTTAATTCATGTTTACTTTTTTCAAAATATTTAAAAAGTTCTCTTAAATTACATACTTTTATATTTCTGCATTTGTTGAAAACGTCTCCATATGTTGTCCTAGGCTTGTAGTGTTCCATTAATTTAGCTTTTATTTGACTCCATGTAAGGTTGTCTCCTAATTCCTGGATGTATCTCCCTGCTTCGCCAAGAATTTTTTCGTTTGCTACTATGGTCATTGCTAGGTTCGTTAGTTGTAAATTATCTCTGGGACACAATAACATCACTGCTTCGACCGATTTAATAAATGGTATTACACTGTGGCTTTCGTCAAGACATTTTAATTGTCTAAACTGCTGTAATATGTCCTTTGGTGTAAGCAGTTGATTTTGTACCTGTACTTGTTGGGCTTGGAGAACTTCTACTTGCGATCTTAATTGGTTGATGATTTCCTCTTGGGCTCTGATTACTTGAGTTATCTGTTCTGATTCAGTGGGTTGTGCCATGTTTTTATTGGCGTCAAATTTACTAATTTTTTTCACTTAATACACTTATTGAAATCTTTAGTTTCTTTAGATTTTTCAGTTTTTTCTTTTTGATATGTTATCACTTTTGTCCAAAATTTTAATTTAAATTTTTTTTTTGTTTTGAGAGTTTATTTATTCTTCGGAATAAATATGTTCTTTTAACTTATTCTTTGGAATAGGTTTTCTTTAATTTTGTTAAAAAAAATTTTTACTTTATTTTAAAACTTTTTCTTTTGAGCGTTTTTTTATTCTTCGGAATAATATGTTCTTTTTAACTTATTCTTTGGAATAAGATCCTCTTCGACTGCGCCAGTTATATATTTCAATGCTCAGTCTTTGGAGTTTGTCATATCAATAATTATTTATTCAAGATTTCTTTTTTTTATATAATAATTTCTTATGCTAGAAAACTTATTGCTATGTACAATATTCTTAGCAAGCAAAATCGATAGCTGTATTTCTTCATATCGATTTTGCTTGGTCATTGGTTTAAACAATAAAACAAAACATTGTAAAATTAATTTTTTTATTATTGTCAAAAAGAAGAATCAGATTTCATAAACACATTGGATCAATTGGAAACAAAGTAAGCAAAATGTCATTAAACTCAGTTTTGAGTTTGTATGAAATGTTGCCCAATAAACTTCCTGTTGTAGTTAAAAGGAAGAATCAAATTTTACAAACAAATTGGAGCAATTGGTAGCAAAGTAAAAAATGTCATTAAACTCAGTTTTAAGTTTGTTTATTATATTTGGCGATAATTTTGTTTGTATCCACGAGGGGTGGTTGTGGAATTACATATGTAACTCGCGCAGTGGCACATTCTGTGAGTTGGCAGGCAAAATTCTATAACTTTTGACTGGTTCGAAAAATAGGCACGGTGATCATAATTCACTAATAAATGTAAGTTCTGAGAACTAATTCGGCAGCTTTAAGTGTTATTACATATGAATAATTTAAATATTTTTTAAACGTGAATCCATAACAGATATGTCGGAGATCCATATTCGAAAAGAGGTTTTACCATAAATTCTTAGAAAATCTTTTTATTCCAAATAAAATAAAATTTCTTTTATAAATTTTCAATATTAATTGTTTTTTTTTTGGAATCATTGTAGTGAGATGGCTCGTCAAGAAATTGAAAAATAAAAATAAATAAAAAATTCAAATTTCAAAAATTGTATTACAAAAATACAACAAAATAATATAAAATATAAGAGTTTAGGCAACAGATTGTATCATATAGCAAAACACAACATAAGCTAAAACTAAAAACAAAAATACCGGACGATAGTGACATAAAGCGAAATCGCGTTTGGATTATTTGCAGTGGAACTTCAACACAGGTGAGCCTACATGCTCTAATTATAATAGGTTTAGTTCCCTTTCGGATATTGATGGCATGGAAGATTCGCCTGAAACTAACATCAAAATAATTGAGCCAAAATCAATTAAAAACCGCCTCCAATTATTGATGATTCCAGAGTAGCAATGAGAGAAATACAGCTGGTTGTCGGAGATTGCTGTATTTTTAAACGTACTTCGATTGGTACCAAGATTTTCCCACAAAGTAACGAAAAATACAATTTCTATGAAAGCTTTGAAAGACGGCTTAATCGAATTTCATACCTACAATTCGAAGGAAAACAAGCTCTACACCACATTTCTGTATGATCTTCCTGGAACAAATCTAGCAGACATGATCTTGAGCGTACAATCTTTTACCGGTAGCAGTAACCGAAGTTCCTACCAGATTCAGCAACATTGATAATGCTGTTCAAAGTTCAGTTCGACAGGAAAACGTTCAAACCTAGTGTAAAATCTCTATGCAGTGTTATGATTACATGGAAGAAACAAAGGCCGAGGAAATCCGACAGTCCTACACAGTGTTGGAAATGCCTAATGTATGGTCATGGTGATAACAGTAAACCGGTTTGCATGGCTTGTGCAAGCACTCATTTAACATCAGAGTGCCCATTAACTAAAGATAACAGGCAACCAGCTGTCTTCTCTTTTGATTTACTGATCATTCAGCAAACGATGTCAAATGCCCTTTACGACAAAAATATCTTGAAATAAGACTAAAGGTAACATCAAAACAAACCAAGTTGTCCAAAGTTGTACGTCCCAGACATTCTTTGGTACAACTATATGCTCATCAATCACAACAAGAAGTACAGCATATTCATCGGCCTATGATAAACAACAAACATGCATATGCTGATGTATTAAAAAACAACAACAATCTATTTAGTGTAGGCGAAGTTTTTAACATATTTTCTTGTGCTCTTGATGACTTTGGCAGATCTACTTCGAAAGTTCAACAAATACAAGTTGTAGTATCACTTTTAAAACAAGCATATGAACTTAAATAATAACTCAACCATGCTAAATATTTTACATTGGAATGTTAACGGTCTAACGTCATTTTCACATATTCAACATTTTGTGAATCTTTTAATAAAAAACAATATTCATATTGCTGGGATATATGAAACTTTTTTTAAGGAAAATCATAATCCATTTTTCCTCAACTAAGATGCGAATGGTGGTGGTGTAGCGATACTCGTTCATAAAAAAGTTAAGCACTTACTACTCTCTGTAACTACGACGGATCTCATTAAAAACTTATCAGTCGAAGTCATCATCGCTGACTCCAATAAATAAAGATTTTATCTTTTATTTGGGTACGGTTTTGCGTCGACCCTCGTCAAATTTGGTTTGTGAACAAAACGGTTTCGGCTGTTTGCCATCTTCAGCGTTCTTTTCGTACTAGTTGCGTTCTATTGAAATATACAGGAAACCAACAGCAACGGACACAATAACAACAACTCATCAAATCATCCCCGGCAACACGAAAACGCAGCAATCGGGCAGCTATTAACAAGACTCGAGAGAACACCACTAACACGGCAAATGTATATGAAGGAAATGGAGTCAATATACACCATAGCGGAAAACAACGGATACAAAAAGCGCCTCGTAGATAACATCAAGAAACAAATTAGAACGAACAAAGAACAGGAAAATGAAAGGAAAAAATGGGCTACATTAACATATATGGGAAAATCAACGTACAAACTGGCGAAATTCTTTGGAAAACACAACATCAATACCGCATTCAGAACAAGAAACAACCTAGGCAGAATACTACGGAATAAAACAACCGAGGCAAATATACTAGACAAACAAGGAGTGTACAAATTAACTTGTACATGCCATTATAGCTACATCGGGCAAACAGGACGAAAAATTAAGACCAGATTTAGGAAACACATTAGAGACTATAACAAAAAACTACGAGAACCAAAACCAACTCCAGAATCAAACTTTGCGAACCATATATTTAACAACAAATGTACACCAGGACATATAAAGACAACGGTTAAACTGCTTCATACACAGCACAAAGGAAGGAGACTAAATGTATTAGAAAACATGGAAATATACAAACAAAAAACATTTGACGGACGAATAATAAATGAACAAATAAACACTGCTTCGGACACAATATTTGAACCGTTGAAACATTTTTACAGGAAAACAAACACTACACCAGCACAAAAACGTTACGCAGGTGCACAAGATGAAAGCAATAAAGAACATCATAAACGTACAATTACAGATTATTATGTCACATAAAAACAAACCCAATAGGTTCACACATAAACAAAAACGGACAACAAGCATGATCGTAAAAGGATTTATTTAGAAAAAAGACGAATGAAAAAGGGAGCGACAAATTAGGTAAAAAGAGACAAACAAAAAAGGAGAGAGAGATGCAGGCAAACAAGACAGAAAGTGGCGAACGCAATAACACGAAGGGAGACACGAACTATATAAACACAATTGACAATAGGACGCAACTAGTACGAAAAGAACACTGAAGATGGCAAACAGCTGAAACCGGTTTGTTCACAAACCAAATTTGACGAGGGTCGACGGAAAACCGTACCCAAATAAAAGTAATTTTAACCCCGTCGGAAAATCCAAGCACATATCGAAAAATGCCTGTCAGGCCTACAATTTAGACACAATTGGACTGATAACAATTTAAAAACGACGACAATTAAAAGTTATGACGACAAAAGCAAACATTTGGTTCAACAAACAATGCCTCGCATCGAATGTTACACCAAAATATGCCAAAATACAGATTAGGATCAACACTACGGCAAGCAGGAAGACAATAAAAAGAGCACAAAGAGGCTTTGTAAAATTCGAAATCAGAAACCTTTACGCCAAAAAAGAAATTACGATCTCAGAATCACTAGACATTCATCTTAAACTAGCAGAACGACTCATGAACACATTAAACCAAATACGAGCACAAAACGCGAAAACAATAAAACAAAAATACGCAACTTTAAAAGAGAAACTCGAGACACTAACACATTCAACAAATAACAAAACGCGCAAAAACAACAATTTCCACCCTAGATTTTTGAATCTAACAGAGGTCACCATCAGCAAGCAAGAGGCTCAATTATTGGAAAAGGAATTAAAACACAACATCACAGAAAACAACAAGAAAAAGGAAATAGGACAAACCATTGTGGACACAGAAGTCGCAATAGCGATGATCCCAAACGAAGAACAAAAGCAAGCCAGGCACATCTGCAAACAAATAATAGAGAAGGAGGCCAAGTCTACAAAACACTTAAACGGAGAGCGCAATACAATTAGGAAACTAAAACGTAAACTGAAAGCGAACAACATCTTAGTCACAAAAGCAGACAAGGGGGACACAACGGTGCTCATCGGTACACATGACTACATCGAAAAAACAAAACAGTTAATAAAAGACTCTAAGTGCAAGAGAATTGGTAAAGATCCTACGGAAGAATACCAAACGACAATTAAGGAGATTATAAAAAAGGCAACAAGGATAATAAAACCAGACATATCGCACACATTGACAATGATGAATCCATCCGCACCATCTATGATAGCACTACCAAAAATACACAAACCAAACACACCAATGAGACCCATAATTAATTACAAATCTGCACCAGGCTACAAACTTTCGAAATATATAAAAACAATATTAAAAGACACTTTAGACCTGGAATATAGGCATACACTAGCCAACACTACAGAACTGATTGATAAACTGAAGAATGTGAAAATAACGGAGAAAACAAAACTGGTCTCTTTTGACGTAACGGACTTGTATCCATCAATTCCGGTAATGGATACATTGAACATTGTTCATAGGACAGTAAAAAACAAAACGGAAAACAAGGAACTAGCAATACAACTTACAGGCACATTAAAAGCGACACTAGAACAGAATTACTTTAAATTTAACAATAATATATATAGACAAAAAACAGGACTAGGGATGGGAAATCCAACATCTGCCACCCTCATGGAAGTATTTATGCAGAACTTAGAAGAATACGTAAAGGAATTAAAAACCAACTTCGGAGTAGTTTTCTACGCAAGATATGTCGAAGAAGTGGAAAATAAAATTAAATTGCAACAAAACCCAGGCAATTATTTTCCCATTCAATAAATCGCCTAAAAGGTTACCAACAAAACAACTGCAATTTGATGATACTGATATCAACATTGTAAATAATGTAATATATTTTGAAGTTACTTACAAGAAACTCACTTTTCAAAAACATATATCAACATGCTGTCAAAAAACGTTGAAAGCGTTCAGAAGTCTATGGCCCTTCTTGAACAGGAGGTCAGCTCTAAGCCTGAAAAACAAGAATCTCATTTACAGAGCCGTTATTCGACCAATAATGTGCTTTGCATCGCCACACATCTAAAGAAGTTCCAAATCATCCAGAACAAATGCCTAAAGATGATACATAATCTACACTGGAGGTTCTTCATGATGTAACACAATACGAGCTATTTCCAGATTTTATTAGCAGAATTAATAATAAACATTTTCAAAAAATTTTATCCTCTCGGTATCGCAGAATCCGAGACAGTTATGACTTAGCATAATACATACATATTTGTAATCTTTTTATAATTACCAAATAGGAAAAAATTTTTGTTTTATAATTGGTTATTCTTGAATAATCAGTTTTTAAGCATTCTTTTTTCCTAATTATATTTGATTTTTTTTTTCATATATAGGTTTTTATATCCTTTTTGCCTATAACAAAATTAAAATGAAATTCACTTATTTGCATATATAAAATTACAATAGCTTTAATTGCTGAAGTATCCATAATATACATCTCATAATTATATTATCTAGATACATATAAGATTTAGAATTTAGGAATGGATTAATAAAATTTGAATTTGCTTTAATTTTTACATTAATTTGCTAGAGTACATTTTTCATTTTACTATCTTAGTGAAAATTTCATGTAAGTATGTCTCCTGGTCATCTTCAATGATCTGCTTGGCATCTTCGTTCAATTCCATGGGGGTGGAATTCCATTTCTGTCGAATGCTGAAGATATATGAATGAGAAGTGCACAGTAAAATTGGTCTTAATTGGTACTGTATCTAGATATCTTTCTTGTGTTGTGCTCGCAAAAATATGATAACGTTTTCCCCATAGTATTTTATGGACTGTCGATGGCATATTCCCCCAGTCATATTTTTCGTTTATAGTTTCGCTTGCATTAACCTTTTTATTGCGTGATATTACTTACAGTATGCGTAAGTAGCGTTTTATTAATTCAAAATTTACTCCTGTAATAGATGCAGTAGTTTCAGGATCCGAAAAAAATTTTGCTGCTGTGTTGCCATCATTTGTATTTCCTTCTCCTTGCTTTGGCTGATCGATCAGTAAACCCAATAGTAAATATTTTTCTTATACGTGTTTCTTTTTTGCCTCTCTTTTGGCTTTATTTTCGTCACTCGTTCTGTGTCTTTAAAATCTAAATCATAGCTTAGCTTTAATATGGTGGGGATAAGCCAAACTCATAGGCTTCTTGGAAAGTACCGTCTTCTGTTGGAAGTTGACTTAATTGGCTTGCAGTTTTGTTGCAAATAATACAGCTCAAAAATAATTTTGTTTTAGTGATGGCTTGCGCAACTTTTCCATCAATCATTGTAAATAACATTTGATAATGTATTTGAATCTCTTGTCGTTATGTAACAAAGTTATCGATTGAAGTTTATCTATTTGTTGTTTAAGTTTAGATACTTCTTCTAATATCTGCTGTCTGCGCTATTTTTTTTAGAAAGATATTTCGTTTTTCCACATGTCATGGTTCAAAATTAATGTTATTTTATGTTGTTGATTTCATAAACTTAAGCTAATCAGGCCTAATATATTTTGTGTCAAAAAACAATTTTTTATTTCACTTCTACCCAACATTTCGTCAATTTTTTGTTGACTTCCTCAAAGGCTTCGTCTATTTAAAAATTAAAATTATATATTATTACAATTAAATACACACTTAATATTTTGACAAATAACAAAAAACCATTAAATTTAAGTAAAAACAAACACAACTTAAATTAAATATGACCGTTTAAATTATCGTTATTGCAGCACTGTATCTAGTGTTTATGTTGTCCGTGTCTTCTTTTAGGTTAATAGTGTTGTCGATGTTCAGTTGAATTCGTAGTTTCTATAGTGTACCTTTTCCTTTCCCTGGATTCTATAACCAAAATCTTAACTTTTTTAAAGTCAGCTGCATGTCCAATCTTAAGTATGTGTTGTGATAATGCCATTGCCTCTTTCCGTTTTGTAATATCGTTTTTGTGTTCATTCATTCTTGTCTCCAATGTTCGTTTTGTTGTTCCAATGTATATTAGATCACAGCTTTCGTTTTCACAGCCTTTGCACTTTATTTCATACACTACATTGAACTGTTTTTGTTTTTCTATTTTATTTTTCATGTTCGTGAATATTTTGTTCAATGTGCTGTTTGGTTTGTATGAAAATTGCATTTTATCAGTTTTTATTATTGCCCTTAGGGTTTTGCTGTCAGTCAAACCTGGTATAAATTTTACACCGTGAAAAGTTTTCTGTAGATTGCTTTTACCATTAGTAATGTTAGTTTGAGGATAATTTGTTTTAAGTTTAATTTCTGCTTCTTTTATTAAATTGTTTATAAGTTTTATTGGAAACCTGTTGCGTCATAGTATTGACGTAATTTTATTCATGTTCTTGGCGTAAAATTGATCGTCATTAATATTTAAAACTCTAAAGATGAAACTTTTTGCAGTATTACTTATTTGTGCCATGGGTTGCGTAGCATTGAAATTCATTAATCTCCCAGATGCTATATCCTTTGCATGGCAATCGGAAAGTATTTTGTCATTAATTCGTTGTAATGTTGTGTCCAAATATGAGAGATAGAGAAAAATGGGAACATTTTTCTCTATCTAGAGAAATGGGAAAAATGGGAACATTTTTCTCTATCTAGAGAAAAATTGGAACATTAATTATCTATGCTTAAAACTACAGATTTACACATGCTGACGCAGTTATAATCGTTAAAAGTTTCGTAATATTCTTTTTTCAAGTAAACAAAACGTATATTAATGTTTAGTTATTAATTTATGTTCATTGAACTTAAAGAATAATTGAGTCACTTGTACAAAATATAAATGTTTAGTTAGCAAGTTGTAAATAACGGGTATATGCTTATTTAGCGAGTTATGGACATTAAACTTAAATAGTAACATTTGGTAAATTGTAAATAAAATAAAAGTTGTTGAACCCAATAATTATGTTGGTGTGCCAACAACTTTGATGAAACAATTTCTGTCAGCGTGGTTTTGGTGGACAGTTGCCATATATCATTTTTTATTCATAAATGCCGAACTTTTCTTTTCGTAATACCATAAAAATTTGAATCATCTTAATCTAAATTTTTGTTTTATTTTGTTCTAAAAAACAAACTTCCCATTGAAAACCCCTTTATTAGGCTTTCGTTGCAAAGTCGACCTTCTAATTCACAAATTTTTTGTGTGCTTTGCATAAATGCATCAACAGAAGAAATCCTGTTTGTGAAAAATGCATGTAGCATTGAAATCATTGAACTATGTTATACGTCTCAAACCCCAAGCAGTTTGTAAAACTACCTTTTCAGCTTATATGACAGAATATTAGAAGCCTAATAGAACGTTTCCATTTAAACGATTTTGGTTTTGATATGATCACCTCAAATGTTTTGATACTTGATATCACTTCACATGTCTTGATTTAGTCAATGTCGTATCGAAAATAATTTGAACAAAGCTGGTTATAATTTTGGCTAAAACACTTGAGTTGCTCAAATCAATTTTGGAGGCATTAAATAAAAAAATATTGTTATTACTATTACATGTCAGACAACTCAAACAAACAGATTGTCAAGACCTTCCTTTTAAGACAACTCTTATTGAATTAACTTTTATGATACAAGCAATACAAATTCCTTTTAATTTAAATATATTCACAATGTAAATTGTCTTAAGTTTTACCAGAAAATGTGAAGAAACCATATTTCAAAGCTTGTAACTGTATCTCTTATAGTCAGAAGATGTTTGACTTGAAAGAAAAATAATAAGTTTTGTCTTGACTTCTTTTATACAGCCTTCTAATTTAGTGTCCAATTTTAATTTTTATGAACCATTATATATTCTAGCAAAACTCAAAATTATTAAAATTTTTTTAATCGGATAAGATTGAACTGTGGAACTGTGGCTTCGTTTGAGCCTACGATACAAGGCAACTGAGATGCGGATTTTAAAGGCGGATTTCTCTTTTAAAAATGTTTCAACAAAATGCAAAATCCAATATAGCAGTTTACCTATGTATATTAGTAATTGACATTTCTGAAGTTATTCGCAAGAAATATTAACTAAATTGCTGCTGCTATTTAATTGATGGTAGGTTCATACATTAAGAAAAAGATTTTTAAGTACACCTAGAAAAGAGATTGGTGATAAATCTGTTGAAATGTTCAAAATTTAGTAATATTATTATTTGATCTCTAATTAGTAAAAATATATAATTTTAACATATTTTTAATATTAATAACTAACAAATGAGATTTGTTACCGGTTTTTTACTTAAATCTATTGTTTAGGAGCATATTTCAACGGCAGCTTAATTATTTTGAAAAAAAAAATTTAATTTAAATTTATACTCACAAATAATATAACATTGAACATGATTGTAATTTAAAAATAAGTCTTCTTTATTGAAAGTGGTGATAAGTTCTCCTATGTTGTGTAAAAGTAGGTTAAAGGTTATCTTAAAAATATATACATACATCTGAAAGTAAAAATAAACGTCTTGAGAATCTGTTTGTTTGAGTTGTCTGACATGTAATAATTTAATTTTATTTAATGACTCCGAAATTATAGCCAGCATTGTAAAAATGATTTTCGATACGATTGAAGTGATATCAAGTATCAAAACATTTGAGTTGATCATATCAAGTTGGCCAAAATCGTTTAAATGGAAACCTTCTATTAGGCTCCTAATGTGTTGTCAAATAAATTGAAACGGTAATTTTACAAACTGCTTGGGGTTTGAAGCATATTACATATCAATGATTTCAATGCTAGATATATTTATCGCAAACAGCAGTTTTTCTGTTGATGTATTTGTTGGAATATAATTATTACAACTTTGCAATTAATATACTTTGTTTATATAATAATTTCTGAATTTATATAAGTGGCATTTTGATAATATTAAAAATACAATATTTTCTTTAGCCTACTGCATATAAATGTAAAAGTACATTTCTCTACAGGTTATGGGTCATTAAAATTCAGAAATGTATTTAAGAGAAGAAATAAATGGAGCAAATTATTCTGTATGGAAAGTTATTTTAAAAATTCGCGTAATGGTTATGATTACTGAAAAAATCTAAAAGATTATTACGAAAAACCATCTTTGAATACAATAGTTTATATAATGAAGACCATATACAAATTGTAACTCGAAGATGATGAAAAAATGGAGGCAAATATCAACGAGATTTTGGCGCTTATTGATCTTTTTGCAGTGATGGACATCCATTAAGTGAATCTTAAGCTGGAGCATACTGTTAAGGAGCCTTTCTGATAGATATGATCCTCTTATTGTTGCCTTAGAAGCTAGGAGTGAAGAACATATAAATATAGCGTTTTTAAAGGGTAAATTGATTGAAGAAGCAACTCGCAAGGTCCATAAAAGGATAACAGCGGATATAAATATCATGAAGGTCCAGAAGGGCAAACAACAAAAAGATACTTCAAAGAAAAATGACTGCCGATTT
The DNA here is from genome assembly GCA_030448955.1 of Trichopoda pennipes. NCBI lineage: Eukaryota > Metazoa > Arthropoda > Insecta > Diptera > Tachinidae > Trichopoda > Trichopoda pennipes. The sequence goes on along the minus strand of JASKUP010000004.1, from coordinate 2,395,055 downwards.
TCTAAAGACACCATAGCATAGAAGATCCCGAACGCCGTCGTGTTCTTAATTATATTAAGCTTCATGCGTTCTGGACCAGGAGTTGGATAGTCTCCAACTCTTTAGCAAGGAGTAAAGGCTGCGACCTACTTCGAGCTTTTGAAATTGCTACTAGGAGTGACCGGAGGATCCAAGGATTCGAAGGCCTTCTAGGGCATGATTGGCGTTGCTTTTCATTTACAGTGGTAATGGCCACTATCTGATTATGGCTCACTGCCGGTGCAGATGTAAACCTTAAACCTTAGCATAGAAAAATAAAATCAACGTGACAACGCATGTTAAATCAAATCAAATTAATCATCAAGAACATTGTTTTAGGGTTGGTAAGAGTAATAAGAGGACTGGTTTTTAGACTCTGGAGCTACTTGCCATATTTCTAATAAGAAATCTTTTTTTACGAGGTTTAATGAAAATAAAGTTGACTTAGTAATTGTAGCAAATGGTTTTCGACTTCATTCAGAGGATAAAGGGTCTGGAAAAATCGAAGACGTTATGTTCCTTCAATTGAATGTAATCTTTTATCAGTCAAAAGTTAACTGAAGAGGTTATTGTGTGTACTTTGAAAGCAAATATGCAGAATTAAAAAAAATATTTTACTGCTGTGGTTGGCGATTTAATAAAAGATCTATACAAGCTTAGAAAAAAGTACAATGGAGTAAACTTGGTCAAAAACAAAGAACATAGTGGATGTATACACGAATGGCATCGAAAGATGGATCGCAGGGATGTGAATGCTGCAAAACACATGCTAAAATATGTAAACATTAAGATAAACAACTGCGGTAATGATGATGTGTGTGAAATTTGTTTAAGTGGTGAGATGTCGAGAAAGTTTTTCCTTAAATATCTGGCGAGCAGTCAAAAAATATAATTTATTTGAAGCATACTGACTTAGCTGTTATGAATGAAAGAACTCCAAGCGGTAATCATTATTTTATTATTTTTATCAACGATTTCAGTCGGTATTAGGTTTGTTCCCGTACTCTATTTTGGGAGCCCGCGGGTTCCCAAACTTACCCAAAAGCGTTCCCGTACACAAAGTTTAGGCAAGTGTAAGAGAATTTGAGAGAATAATATTCTTCTTCTTTCTGCCCAAAACAGTCCGCACTTTTTCTTCGGGCTGATTTGGTAAGACTGTAAATCAATCAGTTGTTGCATAAAATAAACAATAAAAATTGTCAGCGAACAAGTTTAAAGAAAACTTGTTCGTTGAGTTGAAATAAAACTATTAATTGAAGAATATTCAAAAATGTAAGTAAATGCTTAAATTGTTTATTTATGTATGTATGTACTTATACATATATCTATGTATAACAAACATTCTGATGAGATATATATGTATATATGCATAGATAACTACATATGTACATATTTCCATGGACATAAAACAAGTAAACAATTTTGACATTTTATTTCGGGCTAAAAATTTGGTGTTTACTGTTCCCGTACTTTTAAACGTTTTAGTCTCTGATTGAGAGTACTTTTTCATTACTGTCATTTTTCAAACTTTACCGAAAAAGTACGTGAACACAGCTATTGCATGGTTTTCTTACAAAAAAATGAGAGTGACGTTTGCATAAAACTTAAGGAATATTTTTATTATGTAAAAACAAAATTTGTTTTCTAAGATATTGCGTTCAATGGTAGCGGCGAATACCTTGGACATTAAAGTGACCGCAACTTATATGGGGCAAAAATGTCGGAATCTTGTTCGTCTTAACCCCACAAAACGAATCCCGTTTCCAGATTTTGGGATAGGCACAATTTGAGCCCGATTAATCGACGGTAACACGTGCCGCTCTTCGCTCAAAATTAAAAAAAACGAATTTTTTGGCCAAAAAGTTGACGTATTGAGCCATAAATAATAAAAGCACGCACGGTATCACAAAAGATAGCTTATTTTGTTCTTCAAAATTTATGTTATGAACAAAATTGTTGTAACTCTGAGTCAAACCGAGTTACGGCAGCCTTTAGCTACGAAAACGTGACCTGGTGCCACCAGGAGGATACTTCATATATTATGTTATTATGGGATAAATTTTTAATTTTTTTGGTATATTTTTGAGTTAAAAGTAGAAATGTAATATAAAACACAAGTTATACAGTCAAATTCAAGAACATTTTTATTTTAATATATAAAAATCATGGATATATTCGATAATGTGAGCGAATAGCTATTGCTATTTCATACGGCGGTAAAGAACAATTGCTGGGAGTTCCTGTAACAGAAAACAGCTCAGGAGAGGAGCAAGCACTTGCCGTATATGAATGCCTACAGCAATGGGGTCTTCCCAACATCGTCAAGGCGATGTACTTTGATACTACAGCATCCAACACTGGAAGATTTAAAGGAGCATGCGTCATATTGCAGCAAATGTTAGGAAGAGAATTACTGCATCTAGCTTGCCGTCACCATATCTTTGAAATTATGTTAAGAGGCGTATTCGACACAAAAATAAGTTCAACCACGGGACCTCATCCAGATATTTTCAAAAGATTTCTCCTTGCGTGGCCCAAGATAGACAAACAAAAATATGACACAGGTATTAGTGACAATCTAATACAAAAGCAGCTATCTCCAGAATTAATTGCACATGTTACTGCCGAATTCAAAAAGAAATTAACTGAGAACCATCCAAGAGATGACTACAAGGAAAATTTGGAAAATGAAGAGGGTTGATATAAAAAATTTTGAAGTTTTTTGTTCGGAAACACATGTATAAATACCATCACAAACACGAAAAAAGATAGATACAAAAAAAAACACAAACATTTATCTTTGTGGGATACTCGAAAAAATCAAAAGTTCTTCGGTTTTTAAACACAACAACGTTCAAGATCGTAATAAGTAGAGATTATTAAATACTAAAGTTTAAATCAATGGCGTCGATTATGACGAAGTTATTGTTCCCGTTTTACGGCAGTCTGCAATATGAACGTTTCAACTATTGCTGGTTCAAGGAACTGTAAAATTTAACATTATGATATAAAAACATCGTTTCTGAATGGTGAACTTGATGAAGAGATATGTATGCGACAACCAACTGGCTATGAAAAAAATAAAAGTTGTGGAGAAATAATGGTATGTAAACTACAAAAAGGTGTATACGATCTCAACCAAACAGCATGTTGCTGGAGCACAAAGCTGTTTGGTGTGTTTAAAAATGAAGAATTTATTCAAGACAATGCTGATCCCTGCTTACTTACAAAATGGGTTGTTAATGATTTTGTTTACATTCTCATTTATGTAGATGATATTTTGGTAACAGCAAAAAAGGATGAACAATTTCTTATGGTTGAAAGAATTTTGGAGGACAATTTTAAACATAATAAATTGGGAGATGTGTGCTGTTAAAATTGAAAAATCGAGTGATGGTTTTTATAGTATTCATCAAAGCCAATATATTGATTAATCAGTTCAACAGTGTAGACGTGTACAGTGTATTAGTGCAGTTGTGTTTTATACCATATACTTAACAATAATAAAATAATGTTTTTGAGAATTATTATACTATAAAATGTTTTGTTAGTGTTATGCATTATATGGTCGTTCAAATAAATAAAAACAAATAGAAAAGAAAAATTTTAAATTACAAAAATTAGTTTAACTTAACAGATATATCTTTCCGTTAACAGCCGTCCGGATGTTTCAGCTACAGTTTCTATTCTTATTCAACATGTTGTTTAGCCAGCAAAAGAAGATCAAGTAGAACTGAAAAAAACTTATAAAGTATCTTAAAGGTACTAAGAATTTAAAATTAAAACTTGTTAGTAAAAGCTTGGGAAAACTTATTGGTTACGTGGATTCCGATTGGGCACAAAACCCGATTGATAGAAAATCATTCTGTGGCTATGTTTTTAAATACAATTGTGGGTGTATAAGCTGCTCCAATAGTGTGTGTCGCTGTTTTCAAGAGAAGCAGAATATATAGCATTAGCTGAAGCAGCATTAGAAACTTTATGGTTAAGAAAGCTTATTGAAGATATTGGAATTCAACTTTAAGAACCTACAAATCTGTTTGAGGATAACAAGAGTTGCATTAAGTTAGCCGGTTAGGCAAAATTTAGCGAAAGAACAAAACATGTGGACACTAAATATCATTTTATCCGCGATCTATTAAATAAAAATGTCATGAAGTTGTCATAATGTCCTGCAGAAGACATGCAAGTTTATATATAATTATTAAACCACTAGGATTTATTAAATTTTCTAAGTTTAGAAGTTTGTTCTATTTGTATTAATTGAGGGAGGGTGTTGGAAGATAATTGTTACAACTTTGCAATTAATATACTTTGTTTATATAATAATTTTAAAAAAGTACCATTTTGATTTTGTAACAATATGAAAAATATAAAATTTTCTTCAAATAAAACCGAAATATACAACTACATTTCTCTACAGTATTTACGCAAAACGCACAAAAAATTAGTGAATTCGAAAGTCAACTTTGCAACGACAGCCTAACAAAGGGTTTTACAACAGGAAGTTTGTTTTCTAGAACAATATAAAACAAAAATTTAGATTTAAATGATTCAAATTTTTATGGTATTACGAAAAGAAAAGTTTGGCAATTATGAATAAAAAATGATATCTGGCAAATTTCCACCATAACCACGCTGACAGATGTCGATTTTTTTCATCAAAGTTTTCAATCACTTTTTGACAAAAGCCCTATTTTGGTTTTAGTCTGAAATCGATTCGGTTGGCTTCGTATAGACTCTATCCTTAACATAGTCCTACAAAAATTAGCCGGTGGTGTTTAATCATACTAACAGGCCACTTAACTGCTAGTTGTCATGCAATAATGCGATCGGGAAATTTGGTTTGCAATAAATTGATCATTTTCACTGACTGTGTGACATATGGCACTATCGTCCACGTCGTCAATAATAGGCGAAAATTGAGTTTTTAGCATCTCGTTATAGCGTGATCCATTGACCGTTACCGTATTTCTAGCATCATCTTTGAAAAAAAAAATGGCCGAATCACGCCTCCAGATTACAAAACGCACCATATAGAAGCCCAAATACGGCAATTTTGCTTGATGATATACTTTGACAAGTGAAAATAGGCTTCGTCTGAAAAAATTATATTTTCAGAAAAACCAGCCGTCAGTTCCTGGATGAATTAGTCGCCATGTAGTGGTTTTGGATAACTCTAATTGTTGAGAACTTCCAGGAATTCACAACTTTGAATCTGCTTCAACACTGAGGCTCGCGGCTGCTGTGCTTTCCGTTGAACGACTCGGTCGAACACGCGTTGGTGTTCACACATTTTGTATTGAGCTTGTCGACTCAAATTTAACGACCGGATTCTTAATAGCGGTCTCGGAAGGACGATTATGTTATCCGAGAATATCACGAATTTGCGAGATGGAGCTTTAACATTTTCATAGTGGATTTTTACTATTTTAACGCAATTTTCGTGCGATATTGAATTTATTGTAAGATTTGCTAACGCATCTACTACGAATACATCAAATAACTTAATGTCAAAACTATTATGTTGTTGGTGTTGCCATAATTGAAAAAAAAACTTCTTGTTGAAGAATCATATACTTAAACGAATGTGTTACCGATCCGCTCTATTGAACATTCACAGAGTCAACTCACCATGCCTTTAAAAGAAAAGACTTTATCAACTATCTAGTCTTATTACGAAAATACCTTCACACTTCTGTAGCAAACGAATTGTAATAAATAGTGTTTTGTACGGATATTTTATGTTTAATTTATTTTACAATTTGTATTATAATGTTCGTTTTGTTTATAGTTCAATTATAAATGTAGAACTTAAACATTTTTTGGGTTTTATTATCGTGTAGTGGAGATGGAATGGATTCCAACACAATATAATTTAAAGAAATAAAATAATTAGAGTTCTTAACTAAACACGTCTGTGCCTTTACAGGATATATAAGAATATAAAAATGTAGTAAGAAAAAGAAACTATCTTAAACGGCAAAACTAACAAAAGAGAATTTTGGTAATCTTACATTAGGTAGGTTCTTTACGTTGCCCGTAAACATCCCGCCCCTTGCACGGGTGCAACAAAGGGAGCTAAGGAAAAATCGTATGCGATTATTATATAACTTACAAGTAGAATTCATTTACAATTTAATGTTAATTAGTTTAACAAAAAGAAAATATAAGAATAGTTCAAATATAAATGAATTTATTTATGCATCTCAACTAAACGTTGATGACAATTGTTGTTCCTTGTCCCGGTGGATTGGTGATATAACCTCCATTTTGGTGTTGGTTCTGTTTTCTGTTTAGTGGTTGTTGTTGACGTTGTTGCGATTTAGGGTGCCTTTTTCTTCCAGCCCTTCTGTTCCTTGAAGTATTTGTTTGATGGTGCTGGGCCTCATTCCGTTCGACGAAACCGATGCAACATCGTATTATGTGCTTCGAGGCACTCTGTGCATCGATCTCAGCTGTTATAGTTCCTTAAAATATTCGTAGTCGCAAAACAATTGACATTTTCCTAAACCGGTAGCACTTTCGCAATGGATGCTTTTTTTGCATAAAAGGCAAGTAGGGTCCGCATCTGCCGCAAAGTATACCACCTGTATCTCTGCGTCACGGTGCACTTAAAGGTGTCGAGATTCAGTTATTTTACTCTTAAAATAGAAAATACAAACGGATTAGAGTTATTCGGATGTAGATAAAAGAACGACCTTAAGAAACCCGTAGCACGTGGTCTAGCATCAGTAAACCTTTTTGACTCGTCCCAGTTTCCATTCATTCGGTGGTAGGTTGTCCTGACGGATAATCACCACATCTCCTACCTAATACTTTCTCTTTGGGTACTTCACGCATCTGTGAAGTTCTTTCAAATACTCTTCCTTTCACCGAATAGCAAATTGGTGGTGAAGTACTTTCAGTTGCTTCCATCTGTTAGCATGTTTAGGGAGTGACATCATAGGGACTCTCATTCATCGGGCAAAGAGGTCTCGAATACCATCATGCTTCTATTCGAGTCAGCATGGTCGTAAACTCTTCATAAGTAATCTTTTGAGCATTTGAAATTTTCTTTAAATATGTCTCAAACTTTTGACACCGGCCTCCCAAAGTCCACCTATATGTGGAGACTCTGGGGGCATAAAATGCCATTCAATCGCATTTAAACTATTGGAAGTATAAACCATCTCTTTTAAGACAGAGAGGAAGGTTTTTCTGTCGGCTTCAGGTAAATTAGAAGCACCGGCAAAGACGGTCACTGTACTAATTATTATTCATAAAAACTATTATTTATACTATTTTTTTTGTTGATTTTATTGTTCATTATTTGTTTATCACTCTCATACTTCAATCGGAAGTATCGATTTCAATTGTTTCATTACGAAAATAGTCTTTTAGTGACAAGTGCTGAAAAGGCAATAAGGAAATTAAAATAGTGCTTAGTTCTGACTGTTTGAACTAAAATCACTAGAGTTCCTTGTTCGTACATTTTGGTGACCCCCACGTGATACCTTTGTGTATGGAACGTCTTTAAATAATACAGTTCGCACACCAACAAGAGGTGTAGCTTCAAATTGTGAAATGTCTTCAACAGATGAACTTCTCTGCCTACATAGCATCGTAAGTGAGAACATACAGCGATTCGTGCGCAACTACAAAAAGGATTCAGCTGACAGGAAAAACAAGGCTTCCTATTTCAAAGAACGTTATCATCGTCTAACGAATTGAATGATTTTACTGAAGTTGACGAGAAGTTACGGTTAGCTATTGAAGACCAGTCTGACGTAGATTACTTAAAAACTAGCCACTACGAAAAGATTCAGACATTGGCACAAGAGTATCTCGGCATTTTCCATCCAAGGCCGATTTTTCACACGGATTGATTGGCAAATTTTCCACCGACTTACAGAGCTACCTAATGGTAAACCTCAACAATTCTACAGCATTAGGGTTGATACCATAAATAAGTTGTGGAATCCATTAGAAGAGTTGTACGATCCAGCGTAGGATAAATGTGCAAATCCACTACATAACGGTTTGAATCAAAACGCTCACGAAACCGTACGTACCATGGTTGTTGACGGTTTGAGGAAGCTGCAAATCATGATTCCTTCCCAGGTTTCTTCCGTTTCAACAAATGACCAAATTACAGTTATGGCAACAGCAGCAGATATCAATTCCCAAATTCAATGGAAAATATGAGAAATGAACACAATTTTACTACATGTTTCTACATATGGTGCATCAACAACCGATACCTGATGTTCAGATGATGTGGTACCTTAAATCCAATCTTACTGCAGAGGCTGAAAGATTTATTAGTCATCTGTTACAGAAGGTAACTACGACTCAGCATGGGCAATGTTGCAAGAACGATACAACAACAAACGAATTCTCGTAGCAACACTGGTCGAGATAATCATCACTCAACCATCGTGCACTGCAATCTCTACTTCCATCCAGAAACTGCATGATACAACTCATGAGTGCCTACTAGCATTAAACAACATCAGGGTTCTAACAAAGGATTAAGAAATTAGAGCGTACCTTACATATGAGGTTCGAGCAGTCTCTTAGCAAATCAAAGGATCTGCCAACAATTGAAGAATTTCTTTCTTTCCTGGAATTTCAATTCTAAACCAATGAGGCCATCACTTATAGAGAGAAACCAACACATACTTCAAGTAAAATTGTATTTTCAGCAACCGGTGGGGTTAAAGAAGCGACCAAATGCAATCACGCTCTATACCACTGCACCATGTTTTTGCGATTAGCAGAAACTGAACGATTGCAGTATGTACAATCGGCAAGGTTATGCAAATAACAAATTTACCAATATTCTTGTGGACAGACTCTGAAATTGTCTTGTCATGGTTAAATTCGAGTTCACCGACGTTCACGGCTTTTGTGGGTAACAGGATATCTAAAATTCAAACGCTAACAGTACAATGGCGACACGTTTCCTAAAAGGACAATCAGCAGATATTCTATCAACAGGGTTGTCAGCTAAGGCATTTACAGAGAGTCACTTATGGTTTTTAGGACCATTATTTCTACATGGAAGACGGGAATCTTGCCTGAAGAGTTTAGGTCACATTTACAAATTAAATCGAACCTTGAAAGAAAGAAAAGTGTATTGATTGTCTTATCAACAGCAACTGAAGACAATTTTGTTTACAACATTGATCACAAAGGCTCGCTTAAAAAATTACAGCGGATGATATCATATGTCCAGCGCTTAATTAAAAATAATACTGATAAACATTCACCAAGACCAGAACTAAAAGCATTAAGAACTTGAAGCATCACGGAAACTTGTTGTTCATGCCATCCAAAGTTACGATTTTGCTAACGAACTTAAACAACTCAGTTGACCCCCTTTATCGATATCGAAGGCATTATTCGAGTAGGCGGCCAACTAGAAGAATCAAACTTATGTTACGATTCTAAAGACCCAATGATTCTTCCATACAATGATACACTAGTGTCGCTTCTATTTAAATCAGTGCACAAAGAAAATAAGCAAGAATTATTAGGAATTGTGAGACATAAATTTTGTCCGCTTAAGGAAAAATCAATTGCAAGATCTGTTTTTTTGTACTGTTTTTCTTTGTTAGTTTTTTTGTTCTTCTTTGTTTGCCCCTGTCATACTTCAATTTTTTTTAAGAGAAGTAGCACTTCAGGCAAAAATGCCTATCTATCCCTTTCTTTAGGAAAGGGATAGAGAATAGATGAAACAGGTGGTGAAAGTAGAAGGATATTCGGAAATTATTATTTAAATCAATATTCATAACTATGCACTATTTATACAGGTCAACTTGCTTAACATTATTTACTAAGTTTCACAGTGGCGTACCTAGAGGTGGGTGCGGTCCGCACCGGGCGGCAGTTACCTTGGGGCGGCATTTTTTATATTTACTTATAGTTGTAAAAAGCAACTTATTCATTTCATATTTATTTTCCTTCTGGAATAATAAATGATTATTATGATTATTATAAGTTTAATATTTGATTTATATAAATTATGAGTAACTATATGATTTCGAATATTATTCCTCGGTGTATATAAAATAATTTTAGTGTAAATTTTAAATTCTAATTTAAGAACAAGATAATTTTATTTTATTGTATTCATTAAAATTCGTTGAATTCGTAAAAGGATCTTTACGATTTTGTTCGGCAGTTTTTCCTAACTAAAATTTTTTGATATCAGTTTATAAATGTCATTTCTTTTGAAAAGTTTATAATGATTACTTTGAAGTGATATATCAATATTTTTTTAAATCATCGATTTTTCTTTTGAAAAGCAGGACCGGCGGAAGGTGGTCTGCTAGGTCTGCAAAGCATTAGGGCGTCGGCATACAAACAACAAAATCTAAACGAGACAAAACAAAAATACTGACGAAGTTACCATTTCAGGAATCGCAAATAGATAAATATACTCAGTCCGTTTTGAAGAATTGTATTTGGAATGATAAATGGCTTATAAACCATTTTGTTCATTCGCGATTCAATCTTTTAACAGTGAAGAGTTATTAGGGTGCCAGTGCATTTGGAGAGTTTATTATAGGTAAGTATATTATATTACGTATTATAGATTCCCCCGGGGGCACATGATAGTCTTTATGGATCCTACAACTGCCATCTAGACCGATGTCTTGCGGGGTAAAAGGAAGCCCAGTCCCTTCAAAGCCAGTAGGAGTCAACAGGACAATCCACTATATTTCCACGGGAATCAGTGGCCCGCATAGTTCCGCTATTTGTCTCTTTACGCATTTAGCTGTTCTCTGGCTGATTATTGAGGTAGGCCCTTTTGGGAGTATCGTGGTGGTAGTGTGTTTCGAGGCCCTCGTTTGAGTTTGTGCGTCCTATCATTCACACTGAACACAATGAATGGCCCAGGTCCAGTGAGTATGAATGCCGCTGTGTTCTTAATTATATTAAGCTTCATACGTTCTGGACCAGGAGTTGGATAGTCTCCAACTCGTTAGCAAGGAGAGAAGGCTGTGGCCTACTCCGCGCTTTCAAAATTGCAACTAGGAGTGACTGGAGGCTATACGTATCTGAAGGCCTACTAGGGCGAGGATGGCGCTACATACCATCCAAAGTGGTTCGACCATTATGGCTCACTGCCGGTGCCGATGTAAATCTTATCACGTCATTACGTATTATAGATATAGATGTTATTCTAAATGCTATTCAGAGTAGTAAAATGACTTTGCGTTTTCTATACATAATATACTATTTATTTCGCCAAGTTATATATTTATAATCTATCCCTAGGATGAAACGAGTAAAAGAAAGAATACAGACTAAAAATACTGGACCACTACTCAAATATATCTCTTATAAATCAACTTCGAGTTTTTTAGTATTGTTGCCTCAAATACGGGTGAAGAAGCAGCCCTCGAACTTGGACGTGGCGGAACTATTGACAAACTACAACAACAGAATATTAATAAAGAAATTAAAAAATGGAAGGAAATTTTAACAAGAATACTTGATATAATTAGACTCTTCGCAAAACAAAATTTGGCGTTTCGAGGACATCGTGAAAGTGTTCATCAGGAAAACATCGATTCAATGAAAAATAGAAGAAATTTTCTTGAGCTTGTTGACTTATTGGCTAAGTACGACGCAGTATTACGAGAGCACGTAGTAAAAATTAAGATGGGTAATAAATATAGTATCTCTTATTTGTCGCCGAAGATTTAGAACTAATTCATAGAGGTATTGGGAGGCGCAGTCAGAACAACAATTATGGATCAAATAAAGCAGGCCAAATACTTTTGTATTATATTTGACAGCACTCCTGACATTTAACACAAAGATCAAAGCAGTCAAATTATTAGATGTGTAGTTATTAATGGTAGCGAAGTTAAAGTTGTAGAATCGTTTATTGACTTTGTAGAAACTAAAGGAAAAACTGCTGGTGAAATCACAGATATGATTTTAACCAAATTAAAAAATGAGGGTTTAAATATAAAAAACACAGGCTTACGATAATGCTGCCGTTATGGCAGGAAAGCACAGCGGTGTTCAAACTCGTATTAAAGAAATAAATCCAAATACAGAATTTGTAGCATGTACAAATCATTCTTTAAACCTGCCATGTTTACACGCAGCTTCTACAGCTATCAATTCCAACACATTTTTTGGAACTATCGAACAGTTGTTTTCTTCTTCCACTCATATGGAATGTTTTACTTTCTGTCGCTGGTCAATGTGTTAAACGCAGTGTAGAAACTCGCTGGAGCGCTAGAGCTGCCGCGGTAAATTCTTTGCAAACACATTTCATCAAACAAAGAGATACGCTAGTACAAAACGCTGTTATAGCAGCCAAAATAATTTGTGAAGAGTTGGAGATATCGACTGAGCGTCGGGTTAGAAGGAGAAAAAATATGAGTCAGGAAAATTCGCGAAACGTGGAGCTATCCTTAGAAGAAGAATAAGAGAAATGTTTTCATCTATGGACAGAATTATAAAGGAAATAAAAAAACGCTTCGATCAGTTGCATGGCCTTGTAAGAATATATTCGTGTATAATTCCGTTTAACCTACTAAATGAAGAATTTGAATGTCAAATAAATGACTTGATTTAATTGATAAAGAACAGTTCCATATTGAAAGAAAAAGGATCCAGGTTTTTATGGCTGTACCTACACTAAAAGAAGAGGCAAAACATTGGAAAAACGGGGAGAAGGGCCCTCTTGATCTACTAAAATTTATTCAGCAGTATAGGTTGGAAAATTCTGTTCCCAACATTGTAATTTTGTTAGGAATTTTTTTAACAATTTCAATCAGTGTCGCTAGTTGCGAAAGAAGCTTCTCAAAATTGAAGTTGATAAACAATTATCTTCGTTCTACAGTGAGTCAATTAAGACTACAAAATCTTGCAATATTGTCAATAGAACAAGAAATTACAAATAATATAAATTTTGAGACCAATATACACGATTTTTCTAGTATGAAAGCTAGAAGAGTAGATATTATATAAATATGTTTACGAGTGCATACAAATATGTCTAAAAAAATTTACTCTGTGTATTAATTAATATTCATTAAATAACTTAATAATTTATTTATATGTATTAATTTATAAAAACCACTATTTGATTGACTTATAATAGAAAGGGTGGCAAACTGGAGATCGCCCCGGGCAGCAAAAGTTCCAGGTGCGCCACTGAAGTTTCATATTACTTATTCATTTCCGCATTGTAAGCAAACAGATATTTCGCAAATAATTAAAATCAATTAATTAAGTCATAATTTATTATTGTAGAAAAGACAACCAATTTTCAGAAATAAATTAATTATTATTCGTCAAACGTACACAAAGGTATCGATTTTAATTGTTTCATTACGAAAATAATCTTTTAGTTACAAGTGCTGAAAAGACAATGTTTAGTTCTGACGCACTGTTTGAACTAAAATCATCAGAGTTTCTTGTTCGTACAGTCCCGTTGTCGGAATATAATTGGGACGGACAACCACGTCGCGAGAAAAATTGACTACATGCAGCTAAGAATGTTCTGAATGACATATCGCTAGTCGCCTCAAGATGTAATGCTTTTGTTGCGAAATATACAAAAACTACCACATAACTTTCGTTACTTTACAACCTCTTCCAACATACGATTTTATTTGAACTGGCCCAGAGAAATCTTAGGTCGTGTGTGTAGAAGACCTTAAAAAATTTTTCTTTCGGGGGGTAAGGAAGCCATTAGTTGCTGGCCCATTTCTTTTCGGAAGAGAATGCATCTTTTATATTTACGAATCATACCACGGATAAGATTCTTTAAATTAGGAATCCAAAATTCCATACGAATAACACGCATCACTAAAGCCTGCCCACCAGTACACTTATGGACATGTTGCACAAAAAGCCGCGTAAAACCAGCGTAATATGCCAGTATTTTCGGACACTTCCCATCATACGTGAGTTTCGGGGCTTGTACAAGACCACCGTTCATTCTAATAAACCCGTCCGAATCTATGAAGGGGTTCAAAAAGAGCAAACGGCTTTTAGATAGTAGCGACATTCCTTTAGATAAATATGAATATTCAGGAAAATCAGACTTCGTACACATTTCACTTCAGGTTGGGTTATTTCTAAAGTCGCTTTTGAACTGTTCCGCGCACGAAGAATGCGCAGCAGCCGATAACAATAAGCAATAACTCTGATTGCTCGATGTAAATCGCGGCCTTGTACTCAACTTGGCACATTCCAGGTGCGCATGGGTGCTAACTGATTTGCGACGCCATTCATTTCTTGGTTTTGAAAACCAATGAGGATCATGAACTGTTCCGCGCACGAAGAATGCGCAGCAGCCGATAACAATAAGCAATAACTCTGATTGCTCGATGTAAATCGCGGCCTTGTACTCAACTTGGCACATTCCAGGTGCGCATGGGTGCTAACTGATTTGCGACGCCATTCATTCCTTGGTTTTGAAAACCAATGAGGATCATGCCACTATAGGGAATTGCTTATTAAATCGCGTGCCAAAGATCCACGACTTTCGTGGGAAGATTTACATCTACACCTGATGGTGGTCAAACCACTGTGAATGAAAAGCAACGTCATTCACGTCCTAGGAAGCCGAAGACTAATTCAAGTAATAGGTCTTTCCTAGTTGCAGTTTCTGCGGTTCCAGAGCAGGGCTGCAAACCACTACTCCTTGCTAAAGAGCTGGAGGCTATTCAACTTCTGTCCAGAACACATGACTAGCATGCTCACTGGATCTAAGATCATTCACCAGGTAGGTCTTATTAAAGGTGAGATGATCTTGGCCACCATAAAAACAAACCTGTATGGGGCCGCAAAACCACAGCCACCACGATACTCCCGAAAGGCCAACCTCAATAATCAGTCAGAGAAACAGCTAAGTACCTAAAGAGACAAATAGCGACAACTCTGCGGGCTACTTATTCCCGTGGAAATAACGTAGAGCTTCCAGTTGACCCCTGCTGCCTTCAGGGGACTGGGCTCCCTTATACCCCCAGGAGCACAAGTCTAGATAGTCAAGTATTCTATAAATACCGATAAATGTGCCCCCCCCGGGGGGGGGGGGTGGGGCACACGACTTGCTACATCAACGGGGCTATTCTTGGAAACTACGTGAGACCAATGCTCAATTACAACACATTCAGCAGTAAGTGCAACCCTATTCGCCAAAAAAGTGGGCAGCTCATATGTTTCTTTATTTAGCCATGTTAACACTATAGTGGAGTCAAACCATATAAAAATCTTATCCTGGGGATTTTCATCTGACATTGTACAAATTCATTATTTTTGCCACTAAGACAGCTCCACAGAGTTCTAATCGGGGTAAAGACTCAAATTTTACTGTAGCTACTTTTGTCTTCGACGCAAGTAAATGCGTTGTAGTCTCAAACTGGAAGAGACAGAGCGAACATAGATTGTTGCAGCATATGCTTTCTCAAAAGCATCGCAAAATCCGTGTATCTCAATATTATTTAGCTGAAAGTTAACCCATCTGGTAATAAAAATTTTTTCCACATTCTGGTAATCATTGAGAAAATCGTGCCAAAGAACCAGTTCACAAACTCATAATATAATATAACATAATGTAATAAAATATTTTTTGTTTTTTGGCGAGCCAGAGGGGGTTCTCCCCTCGTGACCCAAGCTTCCCATCGCTCTCGCACCTCCCCACTTATCACAAGTACTGCCGCGGCCGAAACTGTACGGTAGACCGAGGCAACTCTGAGTGCTGTTGTTCGCTGGCCCCCACCGAATCTCCCCAAATCTCACTGCCGAAAAGCAATATTGAGCTCGTGGATGCCATAATCAGAATTCACTTGCTTTGCCTTGGGCCACCAATATTCGCCATTAGCCTGCTCAGGGCCCCCATTACTTTCGCCGCGTTGGTGGTCGCCTGCTGCATCTGACCCCAGAAACTCAACTTACAGTCAAGCCTAATGCCCAAGTATTGCAGCGTCCTTTGCGTGACCAGGGGCATATTGCCTATCCGCATTTCAACCTCGAGTGACAAATGGCCTAGTGTCATTAGGATTACCACCGTCTTGCTCCTGGCAAGCTCAAGCCCGTGGTAATCGAACCAATTCTGGGTTCTGATCATAAACTGGTTCAGTTTCCTCTTGGCATCGTCCATATCCCGTGCCGAGATCACCGCTGCTATGTCATCCGCATATCCCACCAGTTGCATTTCCGCTGCCATTTAAATACCACAGATCCCGTCGTAGACCAGTTTCCATAGATCCCTGGGCCGTTCCGGACGTAGCCGTCTTATTCTTTCGTCTCCCTGGTGTATCGTATAGCAGCCCGCGTTCCGTCAGGTAATTCCGGAGAACTCTCACAAGGTATATGGGGACGCAGAGCTTTCATAATGTCAATCCACATTTCGCACATCCAGCGTGGCCAACACAACTATGCACCTCGGATAATAGCGCCAGTTTTGGGCACATTTGAAGTACCGTAAGACATCCTCAATGGCATCGAAAGTTGTTCTGCCGGGGCGGAAGCCGTTCTGCCTCTCCGATTAGCCCCCAGCTTATCGGATTCTATTCTATCAACCTTCGCTGTAGCTGCTTCTCTAGCAATTTGCCAGCGCAATCCAGCATGCAAAGCGGGCGATATGCAGAAGGCTGCGTCGGATTACCCCTGCCCTTACTAATACGCGTAAGGTTGGCAAGGCATCTTTTAGGAAAGATGCCTTGCACGCGTTATATACCTCGATTATAGCGTGCGGCCGAGAAGTTCGATTGCCTCAAGCGTCAACATACTTTTCATGCCTCAAGCGTCAACATACTTTTCATGCCTTAAGCGTCAACATACTTTTCATGCAATATGCAATAATATTTTGAAAATTTAGACTAAATGGTACAAAGAGAATTACTCCGATCTGACTGCTGGTTTTTTAGACAACCGTCTTAAGCTCAGTACGTTAATGTTTTACTGAACCAAGTTAATTTAAACCTAAGAATTTCAAAACGAATATTATTTTATTATGTAAGCTAACGTTTTTCTTTTTATTTTTTATTTAAAGTACGATATTTCAGTATATTAAATTGAAAAAATAAACTCTGCAGAGACTTAAGTTTTTTTGTTTGTTTATTTTTATGAACATATAAAAAAATCCCTTTTTGCTCCAAACATTTGGACTTGCAATTTTAGCCATACTTTCCCACAGTTGGAAATTAGTACTAATACATCGACACATATCTGTTTTTACATTTTTAATAAATTTCAAGTGCCACCTCTCAATTTGTTGCATTACACAGTGCAACATTTTTCAGCTGTTTAACATAACTCAAGAACCACTAGTCGGATTTTACTTAAACAAATTTAGAAATATCAAGAATTACAAGTACTTTCATCTGTTTATATATCGTTTCTCTACATAAGCAACAGTTTCGAAGTTATAAATAAATGTATGAAGAAAAAAAAATATTTTTTGCCTAAAAAAGTAATTTTTCTTTTAATTCATAAAAAATCCAAAACGGTAAAAAAAGGGTCAAGTCCTATTACTTTTACGTATAGTCGTATAACCTATGAACAAAATGAAACATAACTCATGAAAGTCGATGAACGCGTTTTACTTTTACGCACAATTAAGTAAAGGTATGAATTTAAAAAATTTGCTTGAGATATGCACAAAAAAACATTGATTATTTTTTGTATGATTCTCTGTAATAAACAAAAGGTTATTTAAATTTTATGATTGCAGTAGCAAAGTAATAAGCGCTAACAAGTGCAAGTAATAAGCGGAAAGTGCACTTTTTAAATTATTTGGGTTTTTCCGTTAGTTACCTGCATGGTTTTTTTATAGAAATTGCACCCAGATATATGAGTGCTCATGCTTTGAAACGTTTCGAAATATGCGCCCATTCATAAGTACCTGTCAGTAAAATATTGAAAAGTACGTGGTATTTATAGGTGCTCATTGATGGAGCGCGTATTAAGGTGATGGAATGTCTTTTGCATATTGAATTTAAACGTGGGAGAGTCGGCTCAAATACTCGTCCGATTGAAGAAGCCCGAAAATGTTTGATAAAGCGTGAACTTAAAGAGAAAATAGGAATACAGGTTGATACTGTTAAGCAAGACTCTGGTACGACAAATTCAGGAAATACGTCACAAAGATTCTTTGCTAATCCTGTTTTGATTTCCGAAATAACGGGTCTAGATGAAAACATAATCAAGGTTTTTAATAATTTCGAAGTTATAACAGTCACCGAGGTAGTAGATCCAAAAAAAATTGGTGATTTTTGTTTGGAGACGGCAAAAGAGTTTGTTGCACTGTATGAGTGGTACAATATGCCACCTACACTTCACAAAATTCTGATTCATGGAAAAGATATAATTGAAAAGTGTATGTTTCCTGTAGGCCTCCCATCCGAAGAGGCTCAGGAAAGTCGCAACTAAGACTATAAAAAATATCGCCTTAGATACTCCAGAAAATGCAGTCGAATTGCCACGAACGAAGATATTATGCACCGAATGTAACATCAGATCCCATGATATCACATTTGACGCCAGAAAAAGCATAGTGTTATGAGCGACGAAGTTAAAGCTCTTTTAGAATAATAAATTAAAAATAGATTTAAAATAAATAATAAATTAAAAATAAAAAAAATTCATTTAAATTGTTTTGTTAGTTATGGATTTTTACATTGCAGGTAACGATCGGCATTTCTCTAACTTTCTTTGTTTTGATTACTTTTGTGTATTACTATATAAATAAAACTAAATTTGTGATGAAATCATAGCATTTTTTGACAAATATATTTTTTCCTCACCTCCATACGAAAATCCCCAGTGTGCGCCGCCCGGCCCAGTAGCCTTGCCCCCTTTAAGATTTTTAATTCACCCGCAGTGAATGGGGCTGGGGGCACTTCCCAACCTTGTGGCCCCTCATCCCCGCATAGCGGTGGGTGTATTAGGAACAGGTCCTCCACGATGTGTCGATTTCCTCCTCGCCTAATTGCGGAGCGGCCGCATTTGTCCCTAACTTCCGCATCACTATCCTGTAGCCGGAGCCCCAGGGGTTGTTGTAAATATCTCTCCGGAGCTCTTCCCACTTCGCTTTCTTACCTGATATTATCGCCCATTTCAACGGCTTCCGAGATCTTCTGTACTCCTCCGCCTCAGGCAATGCTTCACTGTGCCGTCTTGCCCTCTTTCATCTTCTCCTATTGCGATAGCGGTTTGTCTGAGCTCGGCGCTTTCTGGTGTCCAACATGTAGTGCATGTAGCATAAACATGCATACCCAACCAAAAATGTAGATATTTAAATATATTTACATTTATAACCCAAACAGAAATGCAAAGTGAAGTAACTAGTGTTAACTGCAGTTGGTCACTAGTGTAATATTAAATAAAAATAATGTAATATGAATATGTCAAAGTCACAAATAAAATGTGAACCAATAACTAGTAGAAATGAATATGAAGGTTAACAAATTATATTATATACATAGAAATTACCGAAATAAACTAAGGTTATTTTCTAATAAGAAATAGTATATAAGCTGAAGAAATTGTAAATAAAAATTAGAAATAATTCTAACTTCAAAATCTAAAGTTATTTTTATTTCTCAAAGAAAAACTTCGGCAATTAACTTGGTCATAAAGTAGAGTCGCTACTCTAAGGCTCTTAAATAAAACAAGAGTTTAATTGGAAATAACCGCATTATACTTATCAACATTACATGGCGATACTGCCTAACTGACGATCCTACCCATTGCATGACAATTAACAATTCTTGCCCAGCTAGCATCCTTCCAGATGAATATAGGAGAAGAGTTAGAGGTAACCAAGCTGAAGATCGACAATCTTTTTAAAAAGTAGGAACGGTTGATAGAAAATAAATATTAACACAAACCTGTAGTTTCTATTCCAGAGGCCACTTAGTATAGTGCCAGCAAGAAGAATATACCTATTCAAGAGTATCTAAAACGCCTGCAGAAATCCAAACCACAGATACCAAGACCCGAAAGTCCAAAGAAGGAAGAAAAAAAAAGAAGAGAAGCGGTAAAGCAGTTAAGAGGCGAAAACTTGTTGTTGAAACCTACTGAAAATTCCATCTTACTGGCAGCAAAGCCGAGAAATCGAAATTGTTAGAAGAAATTGGGGCTATACGAAAAAATTATTAAGAAAAATAAAAAATTTTAGGTGATAATAAATAAATTTATATTAATATAAGTATCTCATAATGGGTGGATGGTTTTTAAAAGAAGAAGTCTTTGTAAATGAAAATAATAATGAGGTAATAACGGTGACTCAAGATCATTTACAGCTGATAATTCTGATCCTTTTAGTTGCATTAGTGTTAAGTAAATTAAATGAGTATTATAAAGAATACATGAAAAGAAAAGCAATCAAGTTTGCTAACAAAATAGAAAATGTTTAAATGGATAGATTAATAAGTATTTATAAGAATTTAAAGAAAATTCCAAATAGAAATTATACAGAAAATTATGTAATAAAAACTTTAAAATTAGAAGAATTAAAACTCATTGCGCTAAAGAATGAGGGCTATACTATAGAAAACATTAGTGAAATTGAAAGAAAAATTTTCAATTATTAAAAACTAAAACAAATAACAGACATGGCATCATTTGGTATCCTTGACGCAAGTTAATTCCTTGTAATAGGAATGAATCAAAAAGAAATTTATTTTTTCTTACTACACCGAATCGTGTATGTTTTATTCATAAACTTTCTTAAGACTACTTTACAATTGTTACTTAACAACTATTTATAATAAAGATAAATTCTTATTTCCTTTGTTGGGAAAATATGTTTTTGTTGATTATTGTTTATTTAGGGTTATTTAAGGTTTTCCCTAATTTATGAGATAATTGAAGAAATGCGTACTGATAACGTTGACCTTGTTCGATGTTGTTATCTGTCGTCTTCTTTGTTCAGAATTGAACATGTATTAACTCCTCTCCTTCTTAAAACAAAGTGTCCTCACTTTTTATACAGAGTTTATTGCTGCTCTTAATTTTGCTAATTCCAACTCATAAGTATGTTTAGCAATTCTTCTTCTTTCTATTTGTTTTGTTTCTTTGTAAAGATTAAAAAATTTTACTATAATGTACATACATAAAATTGTTCCCAAAATTCCAAGTGTACAATAAATGGTAAAACGTATTGGATGATGTTATATAGGGATTAAATATTTCGACATTTTCTGTATGTTTGAAAATTTTTGGTTGGAGTCTGAAGATAATATATGAAGGATTTCCAATTGTTCATCGTGTCTTTGGTGTATAGCTTCCTTTATTTCTTGTTGGTGGTTGAAATAATCTTTTGCGTCTATGTTTGTTGAAATATTAAATTGGATTAACTTTGGTCCTTTGATTATTTGGCCATTCCAAATATGTTCATTATCGGTAATGATGTAACCATTATCTAGTACTGTGAGTGGTGCATTATTTTCTTGAATTATGTCGCATTTAGCTGGCTTATTCTCCAATATATTTATAGTACAATTATTTGATTTGTTAATTTTACAAATATTATTTCCCATGTAATTTTTGCATTGAATTACTGGAATATAATTAGCATTACAAAGAGCAATCTTTTTATCTAAAACTAATTTCCCATGCTTATTTGATAGAGGATATATATTATAAAGTTTACATATTTTCTTAATTATTGGATATTTATAAATTGTAATTATAGCTTGATTGTAAAAACAAACGTGAATATCTGCATACTCTAGTATGTCTATCATCGGTAAGTCAAAAGTTTCATTAGACATGATTTCCTTTATTTCATTTAGATTCAATGTTCCTGAATAAAAATTTCCGTTTTTAGCAAAATTTATTGTGTTTGTTATAGCTTCAAGTTCACGATATAGTTCATTGATTATCATAGTATCTACAATAGCCTTAGGATCTAGTGTTTCTAAAATTTTCTCAAAGCGTGAGTTTATTATTTTTTGTTTGTTATTATTTTCAATTAATTGATTAAGTCTTGTTTTTATTTCTATTAAGTCGTCATGATCTGGTGTCCCGGTGATGAATTTTAATATTGAACCTAAGAAGTTTAGTGCTTTTTTCCCACGATAAGTGTTCGGTATTAATTGTGTCTGTTAATTCTTTTGATTCCTTTTAATTTTGATTCGTCATGTATCAAGAAAAAGGAATCTCTCAGAGAATTACCCTGTAGCAAAACACAAACTTCATGTTTATTCGAGTCTCAAATAGACATACATTTGTTCCCACAATTGCTTGGCTTGATTTAATTTTTGCAAAATAAATTAAACTGTAAACAAACCGCGTACTTCCTGTTTGTTTGAGTCTCGAATAAACTGATCTTCATTCCCACACTGTAATAGGAATCACGTTATGATTTTTATTTGTTTGTTTTGTATGTTTGTTTGCGTAAACACTACTGTCCAGGTATGGGAACCACCCCGTCAGCATAAATGAAAAATAAAATTTTATTTTCCACGGGTGGTTCAAGTTACCAGACAGTAGTGAAATTGAATCTTTGTTTACGATGGGAATGAAGGTCACACTAAAACACTGGGCAATTTCTGGCAATTTTTTTTGTTGCAATTGTAGATAGGTGTATTTATAATTGTTTTTTTATTGTATTCAGTTTTTTTTACTTTTTATTATATTCATTTTTTGTATCAAGTTTTTATATGGATCAATTTTTGCAGTATATTCATTTTTTTGTGTATTAATTTTTTATACGTTTTTTGTTGTATTGATTTTTGTATTCAAGTAATTTTTAAGTGGTTTGTATAAATGCACAGTTATTCAATAAAATATTATTATTGCAACTGTAACCATTGTTTAGAGTGTGTACTGATTGGTAGCAACATTTTGGGGCAATTCATTACTGAGCATAGCGATCCTGGTCTTCACCACCTGTTCTTCCTCAGCATAGCGATCCTGGTCTTCACCACCTGTTCTTCCTCAGCATAGCGATCATGGTCTTCACCACCTGTTCTTCCTCAGCAAAGCGATCCTGGTCTTCACCACCTGTTCTTCCTCAGCAAAGCGATCCTGGTCTTCACCTCCTGTTCTTCCTCAGCAAAGCGATCCTGGTCTTCCCTGTGAGTTGTCCTTGTGTACCACTTGAACAACCCAGCCACCAGCCCCTTTATTCAGTTAAACCAGACAAACGAGTCTGGTATTAACCGTGAGCTCTCCTAGTGTACCACTTGGGCAGACACAGCCTCCAACCCTTCTTTCAATTCAATAGTTGAACCAGACAAACGAGTCTGGTATTAACATTTCTGGCGACCGTGACAGGACCCCTCCTACCCACAAGCGTTATCACAAACACCTAATCCACCATGGAAACGGCTTCAGCAAAGCTGCTCCGCCATCTGCGGGAAACGGGAGAGATCATTGCCACCACCATTTGGAATTTCTCCAAGGACTCAGCCAGCCGAAAAACGTCAAGCTACTACCAGGAACGAATATCGAGGTTAACGGCGGCTTGGATGGAATTTGAAACAGCCGATACTGAATTACGAGTGTTACCGGGAATGGACACTTCCGATGACTATTTTACATCCGACTATTACTCTCGCATTCAGGCTATGGCAACAAAATACATATCGCTCATGGAACATGCTCTCGAGGACCAGGGAAAGGAATCCAGAATAACGGAGGTACCCAAGTCGGCCAGCACCGATCCACCGCACGCCGAGGTAACTGGGGGCCACGACGGACTAATCAGTCGGTTCCGTGGAAAAATGGCTGCTCTTAGCCAGGGCCCGTCATATTACGACGTAAAAAAGGCCACTATCTCGAAATTATGGTCGCAGCTGGAAGTGCTTAACGACGAAGTACTGGACAAATATCCAAATCCACACGTCGCTGGTTACGACTCCAGCGGATATGTTCACCTCGAACAGGCTGCTCTGTCAGCCAAAATACAGCTCACCACAGCTAGCCAACGTCACCACCACCCACCCAGTGAGGCCATGGCCCGCCCAGCGGCCTTACCTTTACCTCCGGTCACCATTCCAAAATTTGATGGGGACTATATGAAGTGGACATCATTTTCCGATCTATTTACACGGATAGTACAAATGTCCGACGCTCACAAAATGTGGTATCTGAGGAGCAATGTCACTGGTGAAGCTGCAAGTCTCCTCATTCATCTTCCTGTCATTGGCGGGAATTACCAGGTGGCGTGGCAATTGCTACAAGAGCGGTATGCCAATAAACGGGTAATGGTGGCCACAGCGGTTCAGCGACTTCTTGACCAGCCATCCGGTGCTTCCACCTTGGGAGCTATTAAGAGATTGCACGACACCACGAGGGAGTGTTTGGCAGCTCTGAGCACCCTAGGGCTGCAGGTAGCCGCCTGGGATCAATTGCTACTGCACATTCTAGTCAAGAAACTGGATAAACCAGTGCATGCGCAAAATGAGCAATCTATTTCTCAGCCAAGGGAACTGCAGACGATCGACCACTTTCTGACATTTCTGGAGAACTACTTCCACACTCTGGAAGCGCTGGGATACAAGGAAAAACCTTCTGGATCAACCAGCAAACTATGCGCGCTTGCCGCACAACCCCGACCCGACAACCGGTTGTGCATACTGTGTGGGCGCGAGTATCATCCACTATATCGATGGAAGAATTTTATCGATACTAGCTCCACAACGAGACTGAATATCATCCAGACCCATAAATTGTGCGTCAACTGTTTTAGTCGCAACCATATTGCTAAACAGTGCACTATTTTGGGCCTATGTCAAAAATTTGGAAACAAGCACCATACCCTGCTACATCTGGGGCTCCCGTCACAAAAGAAGTCATCCTCAGGAGGGGCTACCAAGCCAAAAAGGGAAAGTGACTCAACAGGAGAAGCAACCACTCGTCCCAACCCTTCCACACCAATCATGACATCTCTCGTTGGCACGCCACTGAGAAACGCTGAGGGCATGCCAGCCGGTTCCGCAGACAAACGACCATACGTGCTACTAGAAACCGCATTGGTCAATGTTAAGGCAAATGGAGTGGAGACGCAATGCAGAGCCATTCTCGACTCCGGCTCACAGGTTAACCTCTCAACGGAGAGATTAGTTACAACGCTGGGCCTCCCAGCAAGATCCACCTCGATTTCAATCAATGGAATCGGGAATAACCGCACCAAGGTGCAACACCGCGTCAACATAACCCTGCACTCCAGCGTTAACAGGTTTTCAACTCTCTTGAGGCATTCGTGTTGCCACAGATCATTTCTCCTCAACCAACACAACTGCTTACCATCGATAATTGGGCGATTCCTAACAATGTGAGATTAGCGGACCCGAACTTCAACCGTCCTGAGAAAATCGACATTTTGTTGGGAGCTGAATACTATCATCAAATCCTTTCAATAGGACAGATTAAGCTTGGTAATGATCTTCCAATCTTACAGAATACGACCTTCGGCTGGATAGTATCTAGAAGGGTATCTGGCGAACAACTCTCGTCAGCACTATGTGGAACCTTGACGGAAGAGGAGACCCTGAATACGGCAATTGAACGATTCTGGAGGCTTGAAGAGATTGAGAGTCCGACGCAACAACTATCTTCCTATGATGCCCAATGTGAGGTACACTTTAATCAACACACCACGCGTAACCAAGACGGAAGGTTCATCGTGCGACTTCCATTTTGCACGGAGCCGTCTTCCCTAGGTGCCTCACATCAGATCGCGTTCAACCGCTTCCTCAGCTTGGAACGACGACTGGCAAAAGATGTTTCCCTAAAGAATCAATACGCTCAATTCATGGAGGAGTATGAAAAAATGGGGCATATGTCACGAATTAACATCGATCAGGTAACGGGGTCTAACTACTTTATGCCTCACCATAGCATTTTGCGCCCTGACAGCAGCACCACTAAACTTCGGGTGGTGTTTGATGCCTCCGCAACAACCTCATCGGGGAAATCGTTGAACGACATCCTGCACATCGGACCACCATTACAAAATGAGCTCTTTACGGTTCTCCTGAGATTTCGGCTGCCACGGTTTGAGTTCACGACCGATATAGAGAAAATGTACCGTCAGATCTTGGTCCATCCGAACGATCGACAGTACCAAATAGTCTTGTGGAGGAACAATGTCACTGAACCAATAGGGTACTTTACGTTGAACACAGTGACCTACGGCACCAGACCAGCACCTTATTTGGCAATCAAGTGTCTGAAGGAAATCAGCCAGGAGAATAAGATGCAGTTTCCGTTTGCATCCAGCTTCCTGGAAAAGAATTTCTATGTGGATGACGGGTTGGGTGGAGCCGACAGCTTGAATACGGCCCTGGAAATTCAACATCAACTGCAACAGGTCATGTCCAAATACGGGTTTCATTTGCGAAAATGGTGCGCCAACCATACCCAACTGCTCCGGAATATCCCCAATGACGATCAGGAAGTTAGTCTTGACTTCTCCACAGAAGACACCGACTATACAAAAACTCTGGGATTGGTTTGGCGACCCAAGGAAGATCTACTCAAGATTAGGGTTAACATCCAACCGATTAAAGCCGTGACGAAAAGGACGTTCACCTCAGATGTGGCCCGCATATTTGATTCATTCGGACTCCTGTCGCCAGTGATCGTCAAGGCAAATATGTTCATTCAAGAGTTATGGACTTTGAATCTGTCATGGGACGAGGCGGTGCCATCGGAATTTGACTCACGCTGGCGAAGTTTTCAAAGTAATTTAAATGAGCTCGATACCTTTCGAGCTCATCGACATATATATAAAGGGTCAGTTCCTCGCAATGCCCAAATTCATGTGTTTACGGATGCCTCTGAGAAAGCGTACGGTGACGCAATCTATCTCAGAACGGCCGCGCCAAATCGCCCAGTGATGGTATACTTGCTTTGTGCGAAATCCCGAATATCCCCGCTGAAGCAGCAAACCCTGCCTAGACTGGAATTATGTGCCGCACAGTTGGGTGCCACCTTGGCTGCACGTGTGAAACAGGACCTGTACATGAATACCACGCCCATATTCTACTGGTCCGATTCCAAAATCGTCTTGTCATGGATACATTCCCGATCATCGTCGTTGCATATATTCGTAGCCAACCGAATAGCGGTCATTCAAGAGAGCACGACACCTGCTCAGTGGCGCCATGTCGGATCCAAGGACAACCCAGCGGATATCATATCTAGAGGATTGGATCCACAACAGTTGCAGCATACACCCCAGTGGATGTATGGGCCATTATTTCTACATGGAGAAGAGAAGCATTGGCCGTCGGTATTCAGTCTGAATCCTGAACAACCTATACCGGAGCAGAAGAAACAGTCTGCCACCTTGCTGGTTTCAGGACCGAATGAAAACGTTTTGCATGGTGTCAATCACAGAAACTCCATTAAAACCTTGCAACGTGTGATTGGATACATTTTTCGATTTATAAAGAATGTAGGCAGTCCCAAAGCGTACCGACAGACTCAAAGGGCGCTCACGCCGTTAGAACTTCACGATTCTCTTCTTATCATTATTAGAGAAACGCACAAAATGGCATTTGCAACAAACGGCTGAAAAACACAATGAACTTTTGGCGTCAAGTCCACTCAAGGCTCTCTTCCCATTTTTAGATGAAAATGGGGTTTTGAGGGTCGGAGGACGATTGAAAGAGTCCACGCTACCATTCGATACAAGGCACCCAATGTTCCTCCCATCCAATGACCTCATCAGCAAGCTACTCTTTGACTCTATCCATAAAGAGAACAAGCATTGTGGAGCCCAAGCGCTCCTTGCAAATGTCCGACAACGTTTCTGGCCCATCAAGGGAAAATACTTGGCACGAGAAACCATCCACAAGTGTGTAACCTGT
Source organism: Trichopoda pennipes (assembly GCA_030448955.1). Taxonomy (NCBI): domain Eukaryota; kingdom Metazoa; phylum Arthropoda; class Insecta; order Diptera; family Tachinidae; genus Trichopoda; species Trichopoda pennipes. Next base: position 2,367,243 of record JASKUP010000004.1, on the reverse strand, counting down.
GCAAAATCAAAACCGAAATTCCTGCAACAGATCATGGGAAACTTGCCGGCACCAAAGATAACTCCGGCAAGACCATTTATACATGCCGGGGTCGACTATTGTGGTCTAATCTGGGTGCACTTTAAAACTAGAGGAAAACGCCCTCAAAAGGCATATATCGCAGTCTTCTGCTGCTTCGCTACGAAGGCCGTGCACCTCGAGCTAGTTACCAACCTCACTACAGACGCTTTCCTAGGTGCACTAAAAAGATTCACCAGTCGCAGAGGTCACTGCCAACACCTCTATTGTGACAACGCAACGAACTTTGTCGGGGCAAAAAACCAGCAAGCGGAATTGTCATCAGCTCTGTTTAGCCAAGCGGCTCAGGAAACGATCCAGCGGGAGTGTGCAAACAAGAACATCACGTTTCATTTCATTCCTCCGCGAGCACCACATTTTGGAGGATTATGGGAAGCAGCAGTTAAATCAGCCAAAAAACTACTAGTAAAGGAGATGGCTAATGCATGAAGAAACTAACGTATGAACAAATGGAGACTGTGGTCATAGAGGTAGAGGCAATTCTGAATTCCAGACCTCTTACATCATTGTCAAGTAACCCTAATGATGCAGTTGCCTTGACTCCCGGCCATTTTCTGATTGGCGACCCTCTCACGGCGCAAGTCGATGCAACTGCCCAGTCGATGTCACCCTTACTCGTCAAACGATGGGACTTAGTATCAAAAATAAAACATCATTTTTGGAAACGATGGTCCCACGAATACCTCACTGACCTCCAGCAGCGCAACAAGTGGCAATCAAAGTCTCTAAATCTGCTGGTTGGCACGCTGGTTATAATTAAGGACAACACTCCGGTCATGACGTGGCGGCTCGGAAGGGTAATCGAAACTTACCCCGGGCCCGACGGTATCGTGAGGACAGCAACGGTCAAAACATCAACAGGCATCATCAAACGGACGATTCACTTGCCTGCTCTGCTGCCGGTCGATACGTCCACAGTCACGGCAGAAACTGGGAGCCACACTGTGATGATTACCCTTTACACACCTTCAAATGCAACCACCAAAACCAATGGAAATGGCTCGGACCTCAAGAGAAACCAAACTTGTAAGAACCCACACAAGGGTCTCGTTAGCTTCACGAAGCCTAATACTGATCCTCGCCTTATTCCTTCCATTGGTGGCGTGCCAGCAGGGCACCTATACACAAATCACTGGCTCGCCTGGATTGCACTTTGAACATATTGGACAAGTTAAGCCAATCATCTCAGACTGGAAGCTGCTTATCTACTTTGAGCTGTCCCCATTTCTCGACGAAGTACAACTGCTGGCAAACGGGACTAACATGTTAATGAAATGTTGTCACAACTCAGATCTCAATCAGCAATGTCTTGCGCTCGTTACTCATTTCAACAGCGTTAGACTTAAAGTGGATGCCAGTTTCGAAAGCCTCTTCAGACGAAGGAAACGAGGGGCTATCGATGTCGTTGGAAATGTGGCAAATTCCTTGTTTGGAGTGCTCGACTCTCAGTATGCGGAAAAAATGGCCAACACCATCAACAGCATAAAAGCCAATGAGGACCACCTGGCACAACTGCTGCGGAATCAGAAATCTTTCCTCGATTCCACTCTGAACATTATGAAGCAAACGGAAACTCACATTCAACATAGCCTCGACGAATTGCGTCTTAGATTGAAAAGACTCGAGAATTTTACCGTTACTGACAGCCATCAGTCTCAACTGATTTTGTCGCTGAGCATTCAATTGCTGATTGTTGCGGACAATGTGCAGATGTTGAAGACAATGTGCAGATGTTGAAGAAAATGATGGACCTGCTAACCGACGCGTATCATAGGAGGATCAGTCCTTCGCTACTGACGCCACAACAATTCGTGTCGGAAGTGGACAGGATAAAAGCAAATCTGCAAGCAGACTTAATGCTACCAGTCATGGATATCATTCATTTATACGGCTTAGTGACAGTTAAACCAGCCGTGTCAGCCCAACACATTATTTGCACAGTGACAATCCCACTGGCCCATGCCGAGTTCGACTTGTTTCATCTGACATCTGTTCCACAATTGGTCAATGGCTCGTTGGTGGCGGTCATTCCAACGACCAACATGATGGCTCTCAACGCCCACCGAGACGAATATTTCCCGGTTAATGACGCCACCCTCTGTGATTGCTACGAACTGGAACATGATACGTTTTTATGCCACAACCTCCAACCTACGCATTCCGAGAGTTCATCAATATGCCAGTGTGAGATACATCTATTCAGCAATGAGTCAGACCTCAGCTGCAACACCCAGGTCCTGGCCAGTGATAACGTGAGAAACCAGTTTCATCAAAGGAATCAATGGCTGCTGGCAACCAGGCATTCCCTCAAGTTGAGTGTGGTGTGCAGTGGCAGAAGTAGTTATCAGGTCCTACAGTGGACTGGATTGCTTACATTGCCCACGGGATGCACCATGAAGGATTATTTGATAACCATCTATGGGCACCAAACTATCACCTCAACGCTGTACCCTTCCTATACAAGCTCGGGGATGTCGTTGCCCCATTTACAGCAGAAAATCCTCAATTTGACAAAGACATCGAGGGAGATCGGGTTCCTTGGGAATTTGACCAGACTGCAGGAAGATGTCAGGGAACAGCTGCGCAGCCTGCCAGCCACGCCCCCAGGGACAACGCACACAGTCTGACAGTTAGCTATGGCAGTTTGACTATCATTTTGACACTGTCAACCATCCTGATGATAAGATTTCTGCTCAAACGAAGACACAAAAGGCGTATCACTGCACCACAACCTGCACCGAGGTCCGACTGGAACATCTCGTTGGACCCTGGGGCCTAGGCTGCTTCGCCAACAATTGCTGGAAATTGCTCAGTTACCGTGCCTACTTACTCTACCGACCCCCCGGGGGCCGCAGCATGTTAATTCTTTTGATTCCTTTTAATTTTGATTCGTCATGTATCAAGATAAAAGGAATCTCTCAGAGAATTACCCTGTAGGCAAAACACAAACTTCATGTTTATTCGAGTCTCAAATAGACTTACATTTGTTCCCACAATTGTTTTTGGCCTTGATTTAATTTTTGCAAAATAAATTAAACTGTAAACAAACCGCGTACTTCCTGTTTGTTTGAGTCTCGAATAAACTGATCTTCATTCCCACACTGTAATAGGAATCACGTTATGACTTTTATTTGTTTGTTTTGTATCTCTCCTGTATGTTTGTTTGTGTAAACACTACTGTCCAGGTATGGGAACCACCCCGTCAGCATAAATGAAAAATAAAATTTTATTTTCCACGGGTGGTTCAAGTTACCAGACAGTAGTGAAATTGAATCTTTGTTTACGATGGGAATGAAGGTCACACTAAAACACTAGACAATTTCTGGCATTTTTTTTGTTGCAATTATAGATAGGTGTATTTATAATTGTTTTTTTATTGTATTTAGTTTTTTTTTACTTTTTATTATATTCATTTTTTGTATCAAGTTTTTATATGGATCAGCAGTATATTCATTTTTTTGTATTAATTTTTTATATGTTTTTTGTTGTATTGATTTTTGTATTCAAGTAATTTTTAAGTGGTTTGTATAAATACACAGTTATTCAATAAAATATTATTATTGCAACTGTAACCATTGTTTAGAGTGTGTACTGATTGGTAGCAACATTTTGGCACAATTCATTACTGAGCATAGCGATCCTGGTCTTCACCACCTGTTCTTCCTCAGCATAGCGGTCCTGGTCTTCACCACCTGTTCTTCCTCAGCAAAGCGATCCTGGTCTTCACCACCTGTTCTTCCTCAGCAACGCGATCCTGGTCTTCACCTCCTGTTCTTCCTAAGCAAAGCGATCCTGGTCTTCCCTGTGAGTTGTCCTTGTGTACCACTTGAACAACCCAGCCACCAGCCCCTTTATTCAGTTAAACCAGACAAACGAGTCTGGTATTAACCGTGAGCTGTCCTAGTGTACCACTTGGGCAGACACAGCCTCCAACCCTTCTTTCAATTCAATAGTTGAACCAGACAAATGAGTCTGGTATTAACAGTGTCTTTAATGATTCAATTCTGTTTATTAATATCTGTTCTTCCTGGCTTTGTTCTATATTATACAGACCTTGCATTATTTCTTCATACGGTCTTAGTATTCTAGACAAGTTAGCTACGTGATATAAATATGATGTATCTTTGAATAAATATACAGGGTCTATTTCTACAAGTACGTATTTTTTGTCTGTTAAATCAGTTATGCTGTCGCCAAAGGCAAATGCAAGAAATATAATCACGATCCCTGCTTGTCTGTACATTGCGTGGTTTGTTTACGTATATTGTCTTTATGTATTATTTTACCCTTTGCTGTTACAATTGTGTCTCTATGGTCTTCTTTTACCTTATGTTATGAATACTTAATATTATTTTTATTACGGCGGTGTGTTTTAACGTATATTATATCTCCTTCCTTGTAAATTATTGGATGTCGGTTTTTATTGTGATAGTTGAGCAATTTAACCTGTTTATCCTCAAGTTTTCCTTTAATATCGGGATAACGTTCTCTATTGAAAAAAACGTCTTCGGCCTGAATATATCCTGTTGTAGAGTGAATTGTCTTATTGTATTGTTTTACTGCATTAAATAGCTCATCTTTTGGTGAAGAGTTATTTTGTTGTGCCAAGCTTGTTGATATTTCGATTAAAGTGCTGTGGATGCGTTCAATCTGACTGTTGGTTGTAGAATGATGGATGGGTGTTAGTGTATGCTGTATTTGTAAGCGTTCTTAAACACTTTTTGCCACTATTCCAGTAAATATATTTTCGTTATCAGTCATTATATGTTTAGCGTTTGGGTATATCTGTGTCAAAATTTCTTCAATGTACTCGTGAAATTTTGTTTTGCTATTTATTTTACGTATATAACGGTATTTAGAGTATTTATCAATTGTATTAATATGTGTTTCGTTATTCATGTAAAATATGTCCATTTGTACATATTCTCCTACTCTCGTGGGTATTGGTGTTTTTCCTATTGGTTGTTTATTTGGTCTTCGTTCGTATTTATTTTGTAAGCAGATATTACAATCTATGGATTCTTTTTTACACGTTTCCCTTAAGTTCGGCCAGTAATGTGTTAATAATATTTCCTGAGCATTATTTTTATAATTTCTATGTGCTCTTCTATGTGTTTGCATTACAATTTCTTTTTGTTTGTCCAAATCAGTTACGTCTTCTAATTGTATTTGTGCTATAACAAACAATTTATGTGGGAATGAAGCGATAATGTCATCTTGCAAATGAAATAAGGTTTCTTCTTTTATTTTCAATGCATTCTGCACTTTTGGATGTACTATTTGTTTTAATCTGTCTATCAATTCGTTCTTTGTTTTATAGTATACTGTATGCCTAACTCGATCTGGAAAAATTGTACATGTATCTATTTCAATTATTTTATTTTCGTTAAATATTGGTATTATATGATTTCTAAAAGCATTTAGAGGTTGATTTACCTTTTTAATGCCCTCTGTCGGTGAACTTTGTGCTGAGTTTTGTAAACAGCTGGATGTATTATTGATCTGTTGGCGAGATAAGGCGTCTGCAACAATGTTTTGATGTCCAGGCTTGTATACTAATTTCGCGCCGTATTCTTCTATAAAATTTTTCCATCTCTTAAGTTTAGTGTTGGGGTTTTTATCCGAAATGGAGAAAATTAATGACTGGTGGTCAGTGTAAATTGTTAGGTCAGCAATACCGTAAAGGTAATTCCTGAGTTTTTGCAAAGCCCAGACAATGGCCAATAATTCTTTTTCATTTGTACTATAGTTTTGTTCTGTTTCATTACGGTACGTGAAATAAATGCTATAGGTTTTTTATTTTGAGAGAGTACTGCACCAATAGCAAAGTTACTTGCATCTGTGGTCAAATCAAAGGGTTTATTAAATTCGGGATGGAATAATTCAACTTGTGCTTGAAGAGCTTCTTTTATTTTATTTAATGCATCTAATGCTGGTACGTCCAGGTTTATTTTCACTTTTGCGCTTTGATTTTTACTAATTCCACCATTTTCCCCGCTGAGATGTATTGTAAGTGGTTTTACAATTGCTGCAAAGTTTTGAATAAATTTCCTATAGTAGCTGGCTAAACCTAAAAATGATCTAAGTTCTTTTAAATTCGTAGGAATGGGGTAGTTTTTTATTGTTTCCACTTTATTAGGGTCTACTGTTATTTTATTATATTTTAATATATGTCCCAGGTTTTCAACTAAATCCTAGAAAAAATACGACTTTTCATCGGATATTTTAATATTTGCATTGTGGAGTGCATTAGCTATAATGCGGATGTGCTTCAGGTATTGAAGAGTATATTAATACATCATCTATGTAGACATATGCAAATTTTCCTATATATGGACGGAGAATGTCGTCTACGCATCGTTGAAAAATGGAAGGAGCGTTCTTAAGACCGAACGGCATTCTTAAAAATTCATACTTTGCGCCATTCACACTAAAAGCTGTTTTTCCCTGTCTGATTCTTTTATAAGGATTTGATGAAATCCTGATTCTAGATCTAGTGTAGTGAATACCTTTGCTTTGCCTAAGTTCTGGATCGTCATTCCAACATCAGGAATTAGATAGCGGTCAGTGATTGTCTGAGCATTTAGCTTCTGAAAATCTACTACCATTCGTCTTTTGGGTTTGCCTTGATCATCAGTACCCTTTTTTGCGACTGTCCAAATGGAGGAATTGTAAGGACTCCTACTTGGCTGTATGATTTCGTTATCTAGCAGCTTACCTATTTCGGTATTAATGAACTCATTATCTGATATCGGATAGGGATATTGCTTTACATAAATAGGATCTTCTGATTTTGTCCTAATAGATGCCTGAATTGTTGTGGTAAACGGTAATTTTTCAGTAGTATTATTCTTCTGCATTATTCTTTAAATATCCTCCCTATATGTCTCATTATTTACTGTATAATTTATTTCCTGTTCATTGTTTTTTATTTCTTTTTTGTATTTATATTTTAAACTGTAATCAAAGAGATTAATTTCTGCCTTTACCATTCTTAGACCATGCTCACCAAGAAGCATGTCGAATTCTTGAAGTGCTTCTGTTTCGTAAAATGTTAAATTGTGATTTAGGACAGTAATTACGTTTTTTGTGTTAACCATGGAATATCTATGAAGCGTTTGACTTGTACAGGCTTAATTTCTACAGATTTCCCTATCTTACAACTAGTACTAATAATAATATAATTATTATTAAAATATTTACTGATCTACCTGTTTCTGTGCAAGTTCGTTGTAGGCATGGCAGACCATTCATTCGCCTAAAAAAGCGCTTCCAGTTTCCAAATCATCGTCAGTGTGTTGAGGTTGGATGGATTGGAGGTCGTCTTCATGTGTTTGATGTATATTTGCATTGAAGTTGTAGGATGAATGATTCCTTTCTCTTTTTTCAGTCATTTGATTGTTGCTGCGGAACGGATTATGATGTGCTGCATTATTTTGTGGAGGATTGTTATTATTCCATCTTTGTTGTGGTGAGAAGTTTGTAGGCCTTCTATATTGTGCTGAGTTGTCGACTTTCATTGGTTCGTCGTTATTTCGTCGTGATGATGGGTGATGATGTTGTTGCCGAACCTGATATGTTGATCTCAGTTGGTGATGATCATTAACTCGGTGATGTGTATGCCGTTGTTCATTACGATATTCTTGTCGCCTTATGTTAGTATTTTCGAAATGAATATCTTGGTTATCATGATATATTGTACAGGCAATGGCATATGCCTCCCCAAGACTCTTAGGGTTATTTGCGTACAGGATCCATTTCGTGGAGCTGCTACGTAAACCCATGGTAAAGGTACGTACTGCATCATCATTTACATCTAATAGTCGTGCAGTCCTTATTCCTTCATCTGCTGTTTCAATTTTTTGCTGTATGAGAGTCAAGGCTTGATGAAACTCGTCATGGAACTCGGTTAGTGATTTATTTCCTTGTTTGATCCTCAGCATATTATCCCTCAGTACGTATAAGGGACGTTTGTCTGAATACGTATAGTCCAGGCGATTTATTATTGCATAAAAATTGAGTTCTGTACCATTCACAGATAGAACGTTTGATGCAGCGCCAATAATTTTTGTACGAATTATACATACGCAATTATAATACTCAGGGCTGTTCATGAATTGTTTTATATTTTCCATTTGTGTCCATACCTGGTTTCTCCAGGGATTATATTCACCCTCTAGTCCACAGAATGTTGGTAAACATTTAAAAATGTCTGTATTTATTTGATTGGCATTCATTATTTGCGGTTTTAGTGCTGGCATTGTTGGCACTGTGGTTACAGCCAGTGGTGATTGGTTTTTCAAAGTTTCGAAGTCTGTTTTTAAAAATGCCAGTTGCTCGGTTAGCACTTGGATGTGAGCTTGGAGTGTTGCGGCTTCGATCATGTTGATTTCTTCTTCTAATGGGCGTCGTGAATTAAATAGTTGTTTTCGTTTTTCTGTACGAGGATCCAGTGTAAAAAATTCAAAATTCACCTTTGTTTTATTCTTAGGAATGACCAATTTTATTTTTATACTTTTTCAGCAATTTTTGTTTTTTAGCATAGAACTTTTTATTTAATTATTTATTTATGTATTTATTTCCAATTTTTCAGGAACTTTATTTCATCCTTCTTCAGGATCGTGGTTTTTTATTTGGCTGGGAATACAAGATTATTTCGCTTGGATCCCGGTTGAGCCCCCAGTTAATTCCTTGTAATAGGAATGAATCAAAAAGAAATTTATTTTTTCTTACTACACCGAATCGTGTATGTTTTATTCATAAACTTTCTTAAGACTACTCTACAATTGTTACTTAAAAACTATTTATAATAAAGATAAATTCTTATTTCCTTTGTTGGGAAAATATGTTTTTGTTGATTATTGTTTATTTAGGGTTATTTAAGGTTTTCCCTAATTTATGAGATAATTGAAGAAATGCGTACTGATAACGTTGACCTTGTTCGATATTGTTATCTGTCGTCTTCTTTGTTCAGAATTGAACATGTATTAACTCGCATCTAAAATAATACCAGAGTTCAGTGGTGACCTCGGACAAATGAGTACTTTTTTAAGGTATAATAGAGTTCTATTCTGAAACGCTCAGAGGTACAGAGGTTGGTAAGTTAATAAAATTCGTTCTAGCTACTAAATTAACAGACAGAGTAAGGAACAACTTAATTTCAGAAGAAACACCAAATTCGCTAGAAATATTCAAATATACACTTAGGAAAATATTTTCTCCCAGAAAATCGCTCTCTTCATTGCATACCGAATTAGCAAGACAGATACAAGGAAATAATTCAGAAGCAGAATTCGCCAATAGGGTTGAATCACTTGTTACTTGTCTTAATGAATTACAGATTTCAGAACTGGGATTCCAAAGCAGGGAAACGATTATTAAAATGAATGATCAAGTTGCGCATAGTACTTTTAAAAATGGTTTAAATGAACCACATAGAGCTACAGTTTTGGCTGCTAGACCCAAAAGTGTAAGTGAAGCAATTCAAATAGCTTCAGAAGAAGTTTCACAAACGAATTCTGTAATGTATTTTAATAGCAACATAAATTTCTTTTATAACAGGAGACTTTTTTTTAAGTTTATTGAAAATCAACTTAAAATATATAAGGTACAATAGTATAAAAATTTACTTAAAAGTACTGCAACAATTTCAAACTACTTAATTAACTATAAGAAACATTTAAAAAGACAGAGTTAAGAAAAAGTTTATTTCAAAAAACCTTTACAAACTTTAAAGTTATGAAGAAATTTGTTTACCCAATCACCAACTTAAATTCTTTCTTTCCAAAAGAATCTTAGTTATTGCTTAGTAAATTTCTTATAGTTTCAAATTTAGAGGATCTGCATTTTTTGTTAAATAATAGCGTCAAGTTCCTTACAAATGAGCTAATCAGTTTGTGTCCAAAATTTGAATGAAGTGAGTCAGCGGGGTATCTATGGGGAAGGTTGTGTATTATTTTTAAGTTCTTGTTCTGTATGATTTGCAGCTTTTTTGTATGAGTTTTGCCATACCAGACTTGGCAACCATAAGTCAAGATCGGTCTGATACACATTTTGTATAAATATTTTGGTTTTTAAGTTAAGACTTGATCTTCTGTTTAGTAAAAGATACAGTGCGCAACCACACTTATTTGACAACAAGTTTTGTAAAGGAACTCATTTTGGGCATTTGTTGTATTTTAATATGATAGCTTGGGTTTTGTTATTGTTAACTTTAATTTTCCACTTATTGAAATATTTTTGGCTAGAGTTTATAGTCTGTTGCATTCTCTTGACTAATGCATTTGATACCTTGCCGCAGAATATAAAAGCACTGTCGTCAGTGTAAAAAGCTGCTTCTTGATTTTTGCGAATATTTATATCCGAGGTATACAACGAATACAGGTGGGAGAAAGAACAGACCCTTGTGGTAAACCTGCTGGTATTTGCCTTTCACTAGAGAAATTCCTATCAATACAGACAACAAACGATCGATTATTTTATTCAACTAATCACTCACACCAATCAATCACACCAACACAATCAATTGCAACACATAACAGCTACACATACACCACACACTACGCCATCACACGATCAGAAGTTACATCGTATTCTTTAAAAATAAATAAAAAAATTATTCTATCTTAATTGTTTGCCATCTCAGATACAAATATATCACTTGCATGGTTTAATGGTGCCAACACCAGATGAACCGCTAGATCGCCATAACATAATCGCCAGTGTATTTCAGCAAAAACTCAAGGTTATGATGGATGTGCTTACTAAGTATGGAGTTTTTGGTGGCACACGTTGTTATATATACTCGGTGGAATGGCAGAAGCGTGGACTACCGCATGCTCATATCCTAATTTGATTGCTGAACAAATTACATTCAAATGAAGTGGATGACATCATATTAGCTGAAATTCCTGATCCAGTCACTGATCCCCATCCACACGACATTGTGACGACACAGATAATGCATGGACCGTACGGTGCATTAAATCCGTTATTGCCTTGCATGGCTGATGGAAAGTGCACAATACGATATCCGCGACCGTTAGTTGCAGTTTATCGTCGACGTTCAAAAGAAGATAATGATCGAACTATCAAAGTTAAAGTTTAAAATCAAGAGATTGAGATCGGAAATGAATTTATTGTACCATATTGCCCGCTGTTATCACGAACTTTCGAAACACATTTATGCAAGTACGTCACAAAAGGCAGCGACATGGCTGTGTTTGGTATTGCGTCGGAAAATGCGAATGGCGAAATCAGCAACTTCCAAATGAGCACTGTGGTGGTTATTGTCATTTTAAATTCATAAAAGATATCCCACAGTTGTACATTTAGCAGTGTATTTGGAAAATGGACAAAGAGCTTACTTCACTAGGGCTAATGCGCACAACGAGCTGAGAGACCACCATCGACAACATTGACTAGCTTCTTTGCAATGTGTGAAGCAGATCCGATCGCAGCGACGCTGATGATGTCCAAGTATTACACTTGGGATCAATCAATAAAGAAATTCGAACGTCGCAAACAAGGAATCCCAGTTTTCCCAAACATTAGTGAGAATTATCAGAATTATGCTTGCTAAAGTCAACGAGCAATTCTCGCCGCAAAGAATAATAATGTACACGCACTGAATTTTACCATTCTATCAAAAATCGATGGCGATTTGGTGACATACAAATCCGTTGATTCCATAACAAATCGCGATGATGCAGTAAATTATCCAACGGAGTTTTTGTACTCTCTGGAGTTACCAGGATTTCCACCATATAACTTGCAACTCAAAGTTAGTTCAGTTATTATGATATTGCGTAATTTGAATTCACCGCGACTTTGCAACGGTACTCGACTTGCGGTGAAAAGACTTATGCCGAATTTGATTGAGGCAACCATTATTAACGGAAAGTACGCAGGTGAAAATGTATGCATTCCTCGAATACCAATGATTCCGACTGATCTTCCGTTTGACTTCAAACGATTGCAATTTCCGGTTCGCCTTGCGTTCGCAATGACAATTAACAAATCGCAAGGCCAATCGCTTAGTGTTTGCGGGATAAATTTAGAAAATCATTGTTTTTCACATGGGGAGCTACACGTTGCGTGTTCACAAGTTGGAAAACCATCTGCTTTGTTTGTGTTCACGTCAGACCAAGGAGCATTTCAATGAAACGGATAGTTTGCGGACACGTATAACGCTTCGATTCAGTATCACTTTGGATTCACTTTCATTTTTTACTTAGAGAAGTTCATCTAAATTTACTTCATTTTTGTAATCGAAATGAATTCATTACTGTTGCACAATGAAATAAAAATTTTCCTTTTCAAATATAAAATAAAAAAGATAATTTTTCTTTATCTTTTAATCTCCAAACGAAATGTTACAAATATCGAAGGTGGCGAAACGGAGTTCACCGGGTTTGCTAGTGTTTCATAAAATCAGGCATGTTTTTAAGCACAATGGCATTTATTTCATCTTACCCTGGGGCTTTATTATTTTTTAATGAAAATACATATGACTTTATTTCTATGACATCAGTTAATACTATGTTACTACCACTGTGCTGGGACTACTACTGTGCTGGGACTTACCACGTAATCTGCAACGGAACTATCCATAGTTGATGGATTACTTATAGTAATTCTGTGAGAATTAGTAAACGCATCAGCAATTGCTATATCTACACCAGTTTTAAAAATGTCACCGTTAACATGCAAATCAGAAAGCGGTAAATTTTTGCTTTTAAGCGCTTTGGTAAGTTTCCAAAACTTTTTAGAACCGGGAAATAATTTAGAAATAAATCTTGACCAAGACTCATTTCTATCCCTGTTTATGTGGAAATTGATAAGTCTGTTGAACTGCTTCAAAATACTAACTAATTGGGTTCTATAGCTTGGATCACCACATCTCTGCAATTTACGCCTGAATTTATTTCTTTGCGGAATTAACATTTTAGATGTATTTGAGATTTCTCTTTGCATTAATTTTTTTGACCAACTGGAATCAGATTAAATACCTGTTTGGCAATAGAACATAATTGGTTTAGTGTTATCATCGACTTGATTAATATCATGGCGCCTAATCTCTCAACCCAGTCTCTAATGACTGGCCAGCTTGATTGTACAAAGGAACATAGGTTGTATTTAATTGACAATGTCCAGTGATAAAATGTGAAATTGGAACATGGTTTGAATTTAAAATATTTGGATCGAATTCTAACGCCAAAAAAGGTATACAGGACTTAGATAACAAAATGTCTACTGTAGAAGGTTGAACAGATAAAACATTTTGACCAAACCTGGTGAATGAGTTTGGGTAATATATAAAATAGTTATATAGAAGACAATGTTCATAAAGTGCTTTACCAGTACTTTATGGGCGTTTAAGTCGCCAAATAGAAAAAAGTCATTTAAGGTATTTATTTGTTAGTAAATTTAAGTCAGATCTAAAGTTTGTAGTATACATTGGGTGTTACGCAGATCGACTATTTATGAAAACTAGTATAGAAATATTCTCAATATTATGTATTTTAATTTTAGGTAATAACTTATGATCTATATTACTTTTTACTACAAGAGTACACCTCCTCCGTGAGTAAGCCGGTCGTCTCTATATATTTTGTAGCCTCAAAGTTGAAGTTTATGATGCGGTTTTAAAAATGTTTCATTTAGTAAAAGAATATCAACATTTTTATTATGAAGAACCAGTTCGAGCTGTGAAGCTGTTGATTCTGTCGTTATGCCTTGAGCATTCCAGTGCATATTTTGTGTACCTGTTGGATTATATGGCATGTTTTAGCATCAAACAAAATACTTGTAATTTGTCAACTTTGTTTTGACATTTTTGCAGCGCATCAACTGCATCGAAAAATATTTCCAGTAGCCTTTCGTTGAAAATGTCATCGTCGTTGTTAATAACGGGTTTGCCTTTCGAAACTTCAGAGTAGAGTCTTTTCTTTCGAAAGCAAGTATAACCTTGAAGTTCAAAACTTGATAATTAAGGAAAGTTTTTTTCATCAACGTTAAAACTTGTGTATATTGGTCGCTTATTTGGCGTTCTAGTCTTGGCCGGTAGACGCTGGCGAATTTCCAGATATTCTTTACGACAAGGGCATTTTCCTTCTTGAGTGCATTTGTTTAATGTGCAATCAGAAAAATTGTGATTACCTGCACACGCCGAGCATACGATTACTCGATTACAGTTTCTAGCACCATGACGATACATGAACATTTGAGATAGTCTTTTTAAATAAACAGATATTATAAAAATATTTAATTTTCATTATTTCGCGTTTTGAAACATATTGTCTGTCGAACTCGATAAAATATAACGCGTCATCCTCATTAGGTCGTTTGGTTGTAACTTCCTTTACACTTACCGCCTTTATATTGTGCCTCTTAACAAACTCATCCTCCATTATTTCTGTTGTCAATCGAGGTAGACCAAATAAAACCATCTTAAAAATTTTGCCGTCTTTTACCTCGTGAGTGTAAAACCAGAACTTTCTGTCCTTAAGAATTTTAATCACTTCCTCGTAGCGAAACCGCGAGTTGGAGATTATTTTCGTTCCAATGAACCTTCTTTTAAATATATATTGTTAACCAATTTAACCAAATACAGTTGAAAAACTATGTGTAGAATCCACTATTATTGGTGGAACTTTTTCTTTTGGTGCAACTTCTTCTTCGTTTTCATCAGATAATAAATGAAACCTGTTGCTGTTGGAAGGCCCGTCGGCCAACATGGATAGCTTGAATTTGGGGCTATTGCCCCAACACCTTCCTCTTTTCTGACTTATCATAGTCAAAAGAAAATTTAAAAATGAAAAACAATAGTTTTTGTGTATTAATTTAAATTAAATTTAATATTTTTCACTAGTAAAAATGTACACGTTGTTTTCTATATGAAAACAGTGTTTCCGATGAACAGATTTCGTAATAGTCATAACGTTAATAATAGGAATAATAGTAACAATCCTGGTAATCATTTTAGGAATAATAAAAATTTCCGTGGTACTAACCTACCAAGAAATAATAATAATTACAATAATAACAACAGGAGAGATGGTAATTTTAGAAAGGAACATCAAGAAGGGTGTATGTCGCTCAGGAACAGGGAAACGAGGTAAATCCCTGCAATCCTCAAGAGTAAATGTCACAATTAAAAGAATATGCGTTAAAAACTTTCAATTCGCACACAGATGCACCTCATCTTGTAACATTTAAAATAGATGAAGGAGTTTTTATACAATTTTTAGTAGATACAGGTGCAGACATTTCTATATGTAAACAAAATTTTATAGGAAATAATGAAGTAAAAGAACACAATGCTTGTAAAATTACGGGTATTGAAAACAATGCAATTCAAACGATACTGAAGTTGGTACTTCCAGAGGATATAGTAAACCATGAATATTAAGCACAAAATTCCCAATAGCAACAGATGGTATTCCAGGTAGAAATTTTTCACTAAATATTTGGCAAAAATAGATTATTAGACATACTTGTTAAGGGTAAGCTAAGCCTTAGTGGAAGCACTAAGATTATATTTGGTTAAAATTGAGTTTTGAGCCTTAGTAGATGCACTAAGACTCGATTAATAAATTTTAAGTTTAAGACAGTAGAAACACAAAGACTTGTCAAGCAAGAAGAAAGTTTAAATTTGTTTTGCCTAAGTTTCTGTATTTTCACCAGTCTTTTATATTTACAACTTAATTGCTTACATCTAAAACTAAAATTAATAACTAAAACATACAATTCAGCACTTTGATAAATACCTTATTGTAATAACTTTATTGTAATATTAAATCTTTCTATGGTAATTGACCTACATAGTTATTTCCAAAGGTGAATGACTGAATTTCCTGTGGACAATGACTGCAAGTGCATTATTTGCAATTCAACGTTAAAGTTTATTTGAAAACCTAAACCAAAATTTATTTAAAAGTGTATTTTTTTTTCTTACCGAATTTAACAATTATTTTATATATTAACATTCTCCGCCGCGTTGAGCGGATAGCAAAAGAATAAGTATAGACAATAAAAAATAGATGTATTTATAATAACCAGATTGGTTTTAAACTTCAGAGTGACTCTCGCTTGGCGAAGGTTTTGGTGGGGTTGTAGCCAGGTTAATTGACGTTCTTTTGTAGCGTTTGAGTCGCCAGCCTATTAGGATTATGATTACCAACAAAGATAGAAGCAGCGCAGTAGTGCCAACATATGGATGATGAAGAACGGATTAGTTTAATTGTCTTAGAAGGTTTTGAATGTCTGCTAGCTGCCGTTAAATGTTAGAGAGCTCATCTAATTTTGTATTCAAATTGACGTTTGGTGCTAGGAGCCTCTTAACCTCGGTCGGGGTACCAATTGCCGTAATATTGCCCACCATGGCATATGAATTATGTAGGGTAGTGACACTAGTTTCATGACCATAGATGATTAGCTGTTTCCCTTGACGATACACGTTGGCTTTATGGACAGGACACCAGAATGTTTGATCTGTAGGTGTATGGTTTCTGAATCGCAAACTGCAGCGAGTTCTAAGGGATCTATTGTTGCATAAAGCCAATGGTTGATAGTGTGTAGTGCGACGAAGGAAACCTTGTACTGTAGGTGTTTGAAGGTACAATGTGGGGATGTTTTGTTGTTGAACAGAGCAATTTCACAAGAATAACTGCTAGTATCTTTTGAGATGCTAACTTGTAGCATAGTGCTTAGGCATATATTGCTTCTAATTACCGTACATTTATTGAATAAACGTTCATTCATTGTCAGGTATTCATCTCGGTGATCGTTGACAGCCAGATATTCGATATTGGTTGCTACAGTAATGGCCGTGTTATTTATGTTGGTGGGTATGGGAATAACCTAGAAGAGCTCAAAATATTTCTGATTTACCATATGAAGTTCAATCATAAAAATGACACTGTCACGTACTACTGTACCCTTAATATCCATGATCCTGTATAATTTTAGGAGATCAGTATTGGCAACTGGTAATGCGCGGCCCATGGGAAGGTGCCCTTTAATTTTAGCAACATGCGATCTTAATTGCTTCGGTGTGAGGATACGCGGGCTTATGTCTCCGTAATTTGTGTGTGTGAGAGCAGCGATAAGCTCTGTTTGAATTCTTTGTAAATCTGTCGCAAGTGTATTTAATTGAATTGCCAAAGATTTTAATGTTTGAGTTTGCCGTAAATTTGAATTCTCCGTTTTTACTACATTTAAATCCTGTAGATGCTTCTCTTTGTTTGGTTTTTCAGTAATAGACAGATATATTCTTCGTCCTGCTTAACATTCTCTATGGTTGTAGCGATTTGTTCTGCATAATCTGAGTCTAGGACTCCAAACAGAGCATGTACCATATTCCCCACAATATCGAGCGCAGCTCTCCGAGTCCTTCTTGGTGATAAAAGGTCTGATTCTTAAATGAGGTTATCCCAAGTATGCCAAAGTTATAATACGAGCGTCTCACACGATTATCACACGTAGTTATCGATTGCTTACAGAGCCTTGAAAATGATGTTATTCCAGTTGCCAGAACCTTATCCCTTTCCCAAATTGGTGTCAGATCGTAATATATAATTTCCATGTAGCTGTTTTCCTCTTTGCTGCAGCTCATGTAAATATTTTTGTGACCAGTCCTTCCCGAATTTGTGCTTGATTTCTGACGTTATTTTCCACCTTGTTTCCAAATGCAATTTGCAGGTTGGGCATTTACATCTACAGTCGGTGTTAATGGTTCACCGATTAAAAAGTGGCCTGGTGTAAGGGCTTTAAAATCATCGTAATTTGATAAGAGGGGAATTAACGGTCGTGAATTTAGAATGGCTTCTATCTCAACTACTACTGTTTCCAATTCTTCATAGGTAAGTGATGCAGCAGACATGCTTCTCAGTAGGAGATGTTTTGCGGATTTAACTGCCGCTTCCCAAAGTCCACCAAAGTGCGAAGCCCTTGGTGGAATAAATTTAAAGTATATGGATTGGTACTGCGTGCCAGTGATTTTCCGTTCGTGATCCAAAATTGTGCCCTGGACGCTGCTACTAATGCCTGAGGACCACAATGGCGGTTTTCTTCGAAGCATGCGCACCAACAACTTCGTTATTACGTGATTGTGTGACAGAATAGCTGGATGCTTGGCCTTGAATGGCATTACCTGATGTTCGTCCAAGAATGGATTCAATGAGGACAAATGGCTTGAATTATGCACAGCTGTCTGATGTGATAATTTTTCTAATCTTCCCCAAACTCAGTCGCCTGGATGAACTTGATGATCCAGGCGGCAATTTTTTGTAGTTTTGGTGTTTCTAATAAATCTCAACACATAACGGATCGTGTGTTGAAGAGTTTTGATTGAATTTCGGTGGTTTATACGACTTACGATGTCGTCATAATTTTGATGGAAAGTTGATACTGTTAAGACTTGCTTCGTCAATTTACGTTCTTCATTGCAAGTGCTAATAACTTGTGAAGGTAAGTTTTTCCATTCACTCTTTTGCCCAGACAGAAATATAGGTCCATAAAACCAGATTGAGTGTTGTGATAGGTTTTCCGGTGCCAGACCTCGAGAAATTGCGTCTGCAGGATTTTCTTTAGAACTGACATGTCGCCATTGATTTGAATTGCTTCTTATCACACTTTGCTACAAAAGTGTGATAAGAAGCTGCTGATGAATTTATCCAAGCAAGAACACTTTTTGAATCTGACCAAAAATTGGATTCAGTATTTTGTCTTGTGTTACTCTGTTTGATAGCTCTACACCTAGTACCGCATAGCTCCAGCTGAGGCAGAGTTTGCTTTTTAATGGGTCCCACACGGGACTTAGCACATATTAATCTGGTTGTTACAATGTTGCTCGAATATAAAGTGCTGCTGCATAAGCTCGTTCAGAGGCATCAACAAATGTGTGGAGTTCCATTGGTAGTGGGTTTTCTGTTTTTAGTACGAACCGATCGATCTTTAATTTGTTTAATGTCTGTATACTGGAACGAAATTTATTCCATAAAGATTCATGGACAGTTCATCATCCCAGGGCATCGGTAATTGCCACAGCTCTTGCAAAAATATTTTGGTTCGTACGTCCACCGGCCCAAAAATTCCCAATGGATCAAAGATCCTGGCGAGTTCTGAACTGACTAGTCTTTTTGTCACGGTTTCGTCTAAGTTCAAATTAATCTCTTGGTCCTCAGAAGCAATCTCATTCAACAACTTAGGATGATTTGAACACCATTTTCGAAGCTTAAACCCAGCCTCTTCTAAGAGTGATTTCAATTGACGTTGTGATTCCAATGATGTGCTGATGGTGTTAGCTCCACTAGGGCAGTCGTCCACATAAAAATCATTTCGTAATATTAAGGCGCCCAAAGGGTACTTAGTTGTGTTTTGAGTAGCTGGGTGCTGCAGACATTTGGTAGCTAAAAATGGTGCTGATGAGGTGCCGTAGGTCACAGTTTTCAGGCGGTAATATTTGATGTCCTGATGCTCGTTGTATCTCCAAATGATAAGCTGGAACACCTGGTCTGCGTCCTCGACATGGATTTGCCGATACATTTTCTCGATGTCTGCAGTAAAAACAAATCTGTGCATTCGAAATCGTAGTAAAGCAGTAAATAATTCAATTTGTACTGTTGGTTCGGCATGTATGATGTCATTGAGTGAGCTTCCGCTGGATGTTTTTGCTGATGCAAATACGACCCGTAGTTTTGTAGTAAGACTTTCAGGTTTCAGTACGCAGTGATGAGGCATTAGTAGTGCATGTCGGGAATGTTTTCTTCTGGTACTTTTTCCATGTGTCTCAAAGATTCGTAATCTTGCATGAATTTATTGTATTCTGCTCTAAGTTCAAGGCTACGAGTCAATCGTTTTTCCAATGCCAGAAAACGATTAAAGGCCATTGTTTTCGAACTTCCCAGATTGCCGGATTTTCAGAAAATGGTAAACGAACAACGAATCTACCGTCCTTATTTCTTTTTACGTTTGTCGCAAAATGGGCTTCACATCGTTTCTTAGCAACTGATAGTGTTCGATCTGCAGAATTAGTGTCCAAGAGTTTCCAAAATTTTTCCATTTGTTGGCTCATTGTTTGTTCTTCTTGGGTGAATACTGCACAGGTTACTATGTTGTTGTTACCTTCTTAAAGCCTACCTATGACGACCCAGCCCAGAGCTATATTTTGTAGAATTGGTAGTCTCTTGTTGATTCTTATCTGCTGAGGGTGCATCAATTGATGATAAAATTCTGCTCCAACCAAAATATCAATTTTATCTGTCTGATTGAATAGCAGATCAGCTAAAGTAATGTTGTCGGAAAGATCCCAATCAGAAGTGTCGAATGATTTAGTAGGCTGGGGCGACACAATAGTCGGAAGGACAAAGGCTTCGAAATCCGTTGCATAATTGCCTGAACATGCATGTAATTCTATATTGATTCGTCGGTTCATATTGTGAACCTTACGGCCTATGCGTTCAATACGTAGTGCAGACTCTGATGAATTCTACGATAGCTTATTTATTACTCTATTTGTAACTAGATTCACTTTCAAACCTGAATCTAGCAAGGCACGAAATACGTCGGTGCGCCCATTGGCTCCAATTACCCTTACCATTACTGTGGCTAGTAATACATGGGTGGTATCGCTGAAATGCTTATTTGTTGCAGCTTTAATCGGAGTATTTTTGATTGATGTAGAAGCTGTCTTTTGAAAATTTTCTATTGCGACTCTTTTTTGATTATTTTCAGATAGAGTTGTTGTTGCTTTCTCCAACTGCAATAGGGTGTTATGCTTTTTTGTGCATTTGGAGCAACACCTTGATGTACATGCCTTGGCAGCATGCTCTGATTTGAAGCAGTTGACGCAAAGCCTATTCCTTTGGGTCCATTGTACCTCTGGGACATTTTTAAGAACCTTTCACAATAATATATGGGATGTCCTGTTAATCCACATACCTTGCAGTTTAAATGTGATGCAGTTGCTGCTATGATTTTTGCTCGGTCCTTCCCCCTACCAAACTCGTAAGATTTTCCGCGAGTTTCCAGTACTTGGAATCTATGCTCTATGAATCTAAGCAATTTATTTAGATGTACGAGCTTTTTGTTGTCTTGAAGTGATTGTTCAAATAGTGATTGAGTTTCTTCAATAAAATGTGAACCAAGATGGCGTCCCATTTGTCCACCGGAAGCCCTTATGCGTTCAAGCCATGTGTGCATTCCTTGGTAAGATCATGTAAGCTTTTTGCGTTGCTTCTAATCTGTTGACTTAGAACGTCGTTTAGTTTGTTGATTGAAACTTAGTTTCTTGCGTTGCTTCTAATCTATTGACGAGGAACGCCGTTTTAGTAGTTGATTGCGAAATATTTGAATATTTCAACAATTCAAATGTAGTTGTTTGCGTTGATTCAGAGCCAGATTTTAGAACCTTTGGATTCACCAAGTTGTGTAAGTGATTTGTTGTGGTTCCAAAATCAAAAGGATTCGCTGATACCTTTTAAATGATACCTTTAAGTGGTGGGGGGAAACTTAAAAATATTTAAAAAGGTCCTGGTCACCAAATGTTAAGGGTAAGCTAAGCCTTAATAGAAGCACTAACATTATATTTGGTTAAAATTGATCGATCGATTAATAAATTTTAAGTTTAAGACTTAGTAGAAACACTAAGACTTGTCAAGCACGAAGAAAGTTTAACTTTGCTTTGCCTAAGTTTCTTTATTTTCACCAGTCTTTTATACAATTTAATTGCTGACGTCGAAAACTAAAATTAATAACTAAAACATACAATTCAGCACTTTGATAAATACCTTATTGTAATAACGTTATTGTAATATTAAATCTTTCTACGGTAATTGACCTAGTTATTTCCAAAGGTGAATGACTGAATTTCCTGTGGACAATGACTGCAAGTGCATTTTTTGCAATTCAACGTTAAAGTTTATTTGAAAACCTAGACCAAAATTTATTTAAAAGTGTATTTTGTTTTTCTTGTTTTTTTTTTTTTTTTGTTGCGGAAATTTACAATTATTTTATATATTAACAATACACATTAGCTATTATAATAAATGGTAGGACAATGAGAGCAAATATCAATAAATTTACTATACCACCAAGAACTGAAATGATACAAGCAAAAAGTTTACAGAAAGCGTAGTATGTGCAAAGCAAATCGGTAGCAAAATTTTTATTGGTAATACAATAATTCCAAAACATAGGACAAAGCACATTAGAATTTTAAATGCTTTAGACAAAGAAGTTACAATATCTCAACTTAATTTACCAATCGAACGCTTATCATATATTAATATATATAACATACTATATAATAAAAGAAAAAGTACAAATGATAAACAAAAGGATAGGTGGGAAAAATAAAGAAAGTTACTAAGTATAGATACAGTCGATATTACCACAGTCACAACAGGAAGAAAATAAAACAAAGGTTAACAAATTAATAGAAAAAGATTTAGTTGAACCGTCTGTTAGTCCTTATAGTTCTGCTCTACTATAGAAGTGACAACGATGAAAAAAAATGGAGACTAGTTGTCGATTATCGTCAATAAAATAAAAAAATTAGTCAACGACAAATTCCCATTACCTCAACTAGATGATGTATTAGACAAAATAGAAAGAGCAAAATATTTTTCAACGCTAGACATGACGAGTTCATTCCACCAGATAGAATTACAACCAGCATCTAGACCACTTGCTTAATCAAATTTTTACAATAACGTTAGCGAAGGACAACACGATATTTAAACTCAGGAAAAATTGAAAAAAATATATAATAGGATGCAGCATGAATACAAATATAGACAGAGACCTATAGAGTTAATATTATTTAAACAACTAGAAAGAATATTGGAAAAAAAGAGATAATAAAAGAATATCATGAAACTCCATGCGGAGGTCATGCGAGAGTACGTAGAACAGTCATTAGATTAAAGCAAAAGTACATTTGGAAGAATATGTACAAAATTATCAAAGAATTTATCAGTCATTGCGAATCTTGTAAAAGGAACAAAGTCATTAAGCATACCAAATAACTAATACACCAACAAAACCATTTCAATTTTTACAATTAGACACTGTAACTCCATTAAGAATATCCAATGGGTATAGATACATATTAACAACACAATGCGAACTAACAAAATATGTTGACGCATTTCCAATAGAAACTAAAGAAGCATTTGAGATAGGAAGAATATTAGTAGAAAAATTTATACTAAAATATTTATGTTCTGATAAAATAAAAACAGACAGAGGAACTGAATCCGTAAACCAATTATTTAATAGAATATGTATACTTATGAAAACCAAGCATGTAACTTCAGCAGCATACCACCATGAAACCTTAGGTAGTATAGAAAGAAATCATAAAGTTTTAAACGAATACATGCGTTTTTTCACGGAATAATACAATTGGGATGAATGGATTCCATATTATTCATTCTGGTATAATACAACACCACACCCATCCACAGTTTTTCCCCATGTGGAAGATTAGCATCAATGCCAACTGAACTCATCTCAAACGATAATTATTAAGATTATATTACAGAATTAAATATAAAATTAAAACATGCCCATGAAATAGCAAACAAAAAACTGTTAGAAAACAAAATAAAACAAAAAAATATTAAAGGTAAGAATACTAACGATATTCAATTAAAACCGCAAAGAAAAATGAAAACCAATATACTGGCCCTTTTGAAGTAATAAACACATAAAATGTGAATGTCACAATTTTAATAGATAATAAACCTATGACTATACATATGAATAGATGAAAATTATGTTAGGTACTTTTCTGTAACTGAACACTTTAAAACAAGAAAAAATTAAAATTTTTTTTAAGCGGTAGGGGTGTAGTGCATGTGGTATAAACATGCATACCCAACCAATAATCTAAATATTCAAATGTATTAACATTTATAACCCAAACAGAAATGCAAGCTCACGTGACTAGTGTTAACTGAAGTGGGTCACTAGTGTAATATTAAATAAAAATAATGTAATTTGAATATGTCATAGTCACAATTAAAATGTTAACAAATAAGTAGGAGAAATGAATATGAAGGTTCACAAATTATATTATATACATGGAAATTATTGATAAGGGAAATAGAATAAGGTTATTTTAAGAAAGCGTAGAATAAGAAATAAGCTGAAAAAATAATTCTGACTTCAAAATCTAAAGTTTTTTTTTTATTTCTCAAAGAAAAACAACTATGGCAATTAACTTTGCCGCCTGCTACTCTAAGACTCTTAAATAAAACAAGAGTATTATAAAACAAGTGAAATTCGCCAGAAATTGCTTGGGGTTGAACCCACAAGCAATCTACCTGCGTGTTCCACTTCCCCCTGACGTAGGGGCGGGATTAATCCCATTCCCACACGAAAATAATAAATGACCAAGTACAAAAAATGCTTAACGATGACATAATAGAACCACCCCACTCCTTTTACCACCTAAAAAGCACACGGAAGATAAAAAGAAATGGAGACCAGTAGAAAATTTCAGAAAACTGAATGAAAAAATCGTTAACGACAAATTTCCTTTAACCAAATTAGAAGACATTTTAGAAAAATTAGGCACCACAAAATGGTTTTCTACACTTGACATGACAAGTTCATTCCATCAAATAAAATTAGATATAGAATCAAGACCTTAACAGCTTTTTCAACACCACAGAATTATTTCCAATTCAAGAGACTCCCATTGAGCCTCTTCACATTGGATGAAAACCACTTTTGTTCTTGCCAAAACACACCAGACTAATTATTCTAGTACAAAATTGTATACGTATACACAGCTTTGTGTGGTTAGTGTTTTTTATTTATTTCACGTTTGTTTTTCGTTCGGAATACACCACAGTATACGCATTACAAAATAAATATGGCTGGATTAAGTGATGATGAAAAGTTTGTTTCGAATTTTATTTTTTGTAAAATTATTTTTATTCTTATTCGATCTTTTTTATTTTAATTAAATAAAAAAATTTATTTCAATTTGTTAATAATTTTTGTTATTAAAAATTTATTTTTACTGAAGAAGGTTTCTATAGGAAAGCGAAATATTGAAAAAATATATCGTTAAAATTTAATTAAAAACACCGTTTAAAAGATTAAGACATATTTAATTTTCTGTAAAATATAAAAATATTATAACAAACCCTTGAATTTGATATAATATTTTGATTTATTCAGGTTACAGGTAAAAAAGATAAAAATAAATAGCATAAAAACTTCATATGAATTCATATTCATATTTACACTACGATAGCCAACTGAAAACTAAAAATCGCTCTGCAAAAAAACACACATGACCTGTGTTTTCATAACTGCATGTGTATTAGTTTTGTTCTCGTTGTGCGTGGCTGAAGCTGGTAGAAAAATTGTGCCAACCAAAAACTACCCTCCTCACCGAAAATGCCGAAAAACTGCCATGTTAGATCAGCACAACTAATCCAATGTAAACATGCTCATTCGGATTAAAAATGTCTTCAAACAGTTTTCAAAGAATGCTTACAATAGCACTTTTGGGACTAGGTTCCGAGGCTTTTTTCTATGTAGATGATATTATTGAATGTAGTCTAAAACACCATAATTAAAATCTTATTAAAGTTCTAGACAGATTACAAAAGTATAATCTAAAAGTAAATCCAAATAAATGTTGCTTTTTAAGACTAGTAGTGCGATCTAGTAACTTTTAACGATTCGATACCATGTTAATGCTTTCTACACATTTGATTGTTTGCAGTAACGATAGTGCGATTCAGTAACTGCTTGTTATTGCTAGTCGACAAACATTGAAAACAAGTGGCATGTCTGTAAATATATACGAAAAACACAAAAAAGAATGCATAATATTGTGTTCAGACATACACAATTATTGAGATTATCGCAATAAATTCCATTATTGAGCTCAATATTCCATACAAAACTAGACTTCAAATATTGTTAAATAAGTACGAAATTGTTACAAATATTGAGTAAACCTTGATATGCAACACTGTTTACAGGTGTGTTTAGTGAGAAAAAAATATCTACCACTTATCTACACTGACATATGCCATCAATGCAAAACAAAGCAAGGTAAGAACATAAATATTTAATTTATTTGATTTGCATTTTTCTCCAATAATGCAAGAAGCACGAACTGTTGGTTTCTTAATTTCTGGGGAATTCGCAAATTTTTCTTTTTATATTTTTAAGTACCGCCAACTTTGAATCAAATCGCACTAACCGTAAAAACTCAGCATTTCTATTATACAATAGTAATTGCTTTTTAATAAATGAATTTATTTCCATTTTGATAAAATAAAATTTATGACTGAAATAAAAACAAAGTTGTTTTCCTAAATTTAGTATGTCTGAACACTAAAATATGTCTGAACATGGTATAAACAAACACAATTAAAAAGACTGAACGTACCCCTTCAGGAAAAATTATATATATATTGTTAATACCAGACTCGTTTGTCTGGTTCAACTACTGAATCTAAAAAGGGTTGGAGGCTGTGTCTGCCCAAGTGGTACACCAGGACAGCTCACGGTTAATACCAGACTTCTTTGTCTGGTATAACTGAATAAAAGGGCTGGTGGTTGGGTTTGTCCAAGTGGTACACAAGAACAAATCACCGGGAAGACCAGGATCGATGTGGGTGTTGATGAAAAGTCGTGAAGACCAGGCTCGCTGTGGGTGAATACCAGGATCGCTTTGCTGAGGAAGAATCGCGCCAAAAATATTGCTACCAGACTCGGTTTAACTACTGATTGATAACACGTTCTGAACAATGGTTACAGTTGCAATAATAATAATTTATTGAAACACTATGGTATTTATACAAAACACTTAAAAATTTATATAATACAAAAATGAATACAATAAATGAATATAATGCAAAAATTAATACACCGATCAATAATTACAGAAAAATTGCCAGAAATTTTTCAGTGTGTTAGTGTGACCTTCATTCCCATCGCAAACAGAGATTCCATTTCACTACTGTCTGGTATCTTGAACCACCCGTGGAAAACAAAATTGTATTCCCTATTTATGCTGACGGGGTGGTTCCCATACCTGGACAGTAGTGTTAAACAAACAAACAAACAAGAGAAATCCAAACAAACAACGAAAAATCATAACCTTATTCCTATTGCAGTGTGGGAATGAAGGCAAGTTTATTCGAGACTCAAACAAACAGGAAGTAAGCGTTTTGTTTAAAGTTTAATTTATTTTGATACAACAACAAATATAAATTAAAACCAAAAGAACTAACTGTAATAAACAAAACAAATATACATCATAACTTTATTCCCACTATAGTTTGGGAACAAATGTAAGTTCATTTGAGACTCACATAAACAGGAAGCAAGCGTTTTGTATAAAGTGTAATTCTCTTAGAGACTCCTTTTATTTTATTACACGATGAGTCAAAACTAAAAGGAATCAAAAGAATTAACATATATTTAAAAGTTTATTATTAAGCACTAGGTTTATATTATATTATATCATATTATATTACAGTCTTCGACTAACTCTCAACGCATATGGTTGTTTTCGTTTTACTTGCTTATTAGTATAAACAGTTTTTCCTCCATTTTTCTCTTAATCTAAGCGTGCACGTGCTTTTTTTCTCTTCCCTTTTATATATAACTAGTGAATCTCTGATTTTTTGATTAATTCACCCATCGATAGAAACCTCGACGTTTACCATGGCTCCGGACCCTCCGGATAAACTTTTCAACAACAGATTCCTCGTGTTGGGAGATTACATTGACAATCCACCCAAAAAGCAAAAACTAAACAACCTTCCACAATTGACGACACCAATCAGCAACAATAATAATAACCCAAAATACGTAACAATATCCTCAATCGATCCCAAAACAAAGTTCTCGAGTATTAGCCCGTTCGCAATCAAAAAAGGCGTAGAAAGCATAAGCAGGGATTCACATCTATCTCCTTACTGCGAGACGGAAACCTTTTAATACTCACACGAAATACACGTGTTGCCGAAAAATGTTTAAAATCAAAGTCACTGTCTAACATATGCCACATCTCGTGCAAACTTCACGATACACTCAATTTTGTTAAACGTGTTATATACGCACCATGCTTAATAAATCTTTCTGAGCAGGAAATAATCTCTGAAATGAGAGAACAAGGAGTCGTCGACATATATAAGTTTACAAAACTTAGCGAAGATGGCAAACAACGTACCCCTTCAGGAAAAATTTTAATCGCTTTCAACCTTTGCCGCCTTCTGGCGACTGTAGACGTTGCCTGGTACAAGTGCAAAGTGGATCACTATATCCCGAACCCCATGAGATGCAAGAATTGCCAAAAATTAGGTCACACAAAAACTGCTGCAAAGGAAACCCTACATGCCCAGCATGCGGTGTCCCACCTCATGAACGGGAGAATTGCACCCGTATATTCTGCGCAAATTGCTCTGGAGAACATCCATCCGCAGACAAAAACTGCCTTAGGTGAAGCTCCACGCAAGTATAGAGAAATAAACCCCATACAAACAGCAAATCAACACAACACTTATGCATCCACAGTATCCGGCTCGCCCTCAAACAGCAACAAAAACACAAATAATCAAATAACAAATATCCCAAAAATAACTTCCTCAGGCACGACACCAAAAAGTCAACCTACAAGAACAACAAATCAAATTCATGAAATTCTTCAAGCATCAATCACCAAAGAAACAACACAATATAAAACAGCAATTAACAAAACTACAGAAAATGACAAATCCCAGAAAACACAAAAATACAAACAAAATACAATCGAATAACAACCAATCTGAAAAAACAACGAAACTGAAGAAAACAACCAAAACAATCTCGACATAAAATAACCCTTAATATCCCATATCCTACTTAACCCAATCCCTCATAAGAAGAAATAATTATTATATTCCTCTTCTTGATGAGGATACGATGGAAACAGCACCGCCGTAAACCACAACTTTATCCTTACAATAATCATTCACAGTGCAGTCTGCACAAAACGCGTACATATGTACACACTTCTATTCAAAATTACCATCATGAACCCTGTAATTTTACAATGGAATATAAATGGCTACATAAATAGCCTACACAACCTTGAGTTGTTAATAAAGGAAATGGTAACTGTAACTTGAGCCCCCTCCCTCCAAAGAGTTTCAGTGGTTACTTCGTAAACTCACCACAAAACACCACTTCAAAACAAGGTGTCGGCGTTCTAATTAGGTCCAACATACCTCACAAGCTAATACCAGTTAATTCTGAATATCAAATCATGGCCATTGAAATCAACCTCAAAATAAAATTTACAATCCTATCATTTTACATCCCAAGCTATCAGGACATATCTATAAGAGAAATAAGTAGAATAATATCCACATTCAACACCCCTTTGGTAGTTATTGGCGATTTCCATGGCTTTAACGTAATGTGGGGATCCGAAACTAACAACTTAAAAACTGCCTAAATAAAGTCAAAGGAACAACCCCAGGTTTCGATCGGATTTCTTACCAGATGGTTAAAACACTATCCCATCCAAGCAAAAAAACTGCTTGCAACATACACAATCTTCTAAAGTGGCACTATACCGCATTCATGGAAACTGGCCATTATTGCACCTATAGCCAAATCCAGAACCAGCTTCTCAGTAAACACTTACCGTTCTATTTCACTACTACCATGCCTTTCCAAAATAATTGAACGTAGCTACTCGTCTTTTTAGTTTTTAAAAAATAAAAACCTGATCGCTTAAGAGCAAATAGGATTTAAACAAAACAAAGGGTGTGATGACGCACTCTTACACATTGATTACTATATCACAAATGCGTTGTCAGCTAAAAATCATATAACGATTTTATCGATTGACTTCGAAAAGGCCTTATGTGATCCTCAACACTCTAAAATCCTGGGATATAGGGCCAACTATGTTCAATTTTATCAAGGCATTTTTGGCAAATAGGCGATATAAAGTGAGAATCAATGGCTATTTATCAAAATATTTTCCACTGAGAAATGGCATCCCACAGGGCTCGCCACTCTCAGTGGCACTGTTTCAAATTGCGTTTAATGGAATAAGCAAAATAATAAACGGAAACCGCTTTGTAGACCATTGTTTATATGCCGATGATCTATATATACTCTGCAAAAAAAGGACAACACAGAAACGAAAAACATTTTACAGAAAATCCTTTTGGATATCAAAAACTGGTCCGAAAACTCTGGCGCCAAAATCTACCTACAAAAAATAAAAAATTTCATATCTGCAGAAAGCACAACTGCGACTCAGACAGTCAGACTATTCAAACCGATGGCATACACATTGAGAATGTCAAAAAAATAAAAATTCTTGGATTAATATTTTCACACAATTACAATTGGAAAGATCACCTCTTACAACCCAAAAAATCAATAAATACCCGCGTAAATATAATAAAATACTTATCTTTAAAAAGTTTTAGACATATCAACACATTGATTTACCTCACCAAAACTCTGGTACTAAGCAAAATTGGCTACGGTATTTGTATATATGGTAACAGCTGCAAATCTAATCGCAACATAATTAAACCTGTTTACTACCAAGCTGCCAGGTCCTGCGTATATGCATTTAAGAAAACATCCATCGACAATATACTCTACGAGGTCAATCTCCTATCTTTAGACGAGAAGATACATGAAATAAATATCAGAATTCTACCCAAACTCCTCAACAGCACTAACTCTGTTCTGGACAAAGACAAATCCTCAATTATTAGTGCAAAACGTCCCAAACGCATCAAATCAGCAATGGCTTTTTCTTTATCGTTACGCAATTTACTCAATACTTCACTCAGCGTATCAAAAAAACCAACAAAAGAACCACCATGGGAATTTAAAACATCATCAATCAATATTTCGCTGGCAAAATACAACAAGAACAACACTAGCAAAAACATCTTCCTCAAACTATTGGCAACCCAAAAAAATGATTTAAAAACGAAAAATTGGCACTTCGTATATACAGATGGGACCAAGTCTCAAAGCAACATACCAGCGTTCGCTGTAGTAAATGAAGAAGGTGAAAATCTCATCTTAGGCACTCTTTATGAACAGTCCTCGGTCTTTACAGCGGAATCATATGCGATTTACCATGCAATCGTCTAGCACTAGCAGAAAAAAAGATAACAGTAATCTTTACCGACAGCCTTTCAGTGGTAAAAGCTGTAAGTAATCCGTTTAACAATAGATGGAACAAAATTATCAAAATCAGGGACGCGCTCATCAGAGTAAAAATAAAATCATAATCTACTGGATAGCAAGCCACATTGGAATTATTGGAAATGAAAAAGCTGACGCTGCTGCCAAGCACGCCTCATACGCTCCAATTTTAATAAATGACGTACGTCGTCACATTGCAAGCTACGTTAAGAGAAAAGCTAAACAAAAAGAAATTTCCCATCATTACTACTCCAACATAAATCAATGCCACAACCATCCTATCTACCCTATATCATCAGAGAAGAACAGAATACGAATATTTTCCAGATTGCGCCTAGGTCACACCTCCTTTTCACATGAATGAATTTTGTAAATGCTGTAAATGCAACCTGACTGTCAGACACATCCTTATCGAATGTCCGTCACTTCACAGACAAATGCACAACGTCTTTGGCAACACCCCAGCCTTAGAACTCCTCAAGGAGCCATCTTTCGACAACATCAATAAAATCTACAATTTTTTTAGACTCACTGTATTGAGAATTTGAAACGCTACTTATTACACAAACACCATAATTTACTTAAACTCAATTAACTAATACTTGAATTATTAGTACATAAATGCAAATATCGTAAATTAGAGCTGATGGCCATGTAGCCAGTGCTCGTCAAATTAATTTAGCCTCAGAATTTATTCAGGCAGGTTAAATAAATAAAATAAAAATAAGTAAATATATTATATTATATTATATTATATTATATTATGCTATATTTTATTATATAATATTATATTATGTGTAGTGTGCCACAACATGTGTGTTGCACTGTAACACAAAAACACACGAACACACCAGACAACCAATCGCCAATAGTACAACATGTGTCGACTCAGATGCATACTGAACTAGAACACAAATAGAGTGACACCCTTTTTAGGTGTCATATTTCTTTGAGTAATTTTACTAAGCATGCATTTGATTCGTCACAACAATTAAGAAGCTAGAATGCATGTCTTTGAAAAGAGTAAAATAGTGTTTGTAAGTAACTTATAATAAGTTAGAAAGGCTAAGTCAAAAATGTTAAAATAGTATATAAGGGAATGAAAATTTGAATAAAACAAGATTTAAACAAAAGACTTATGAGCGGTGTCTACTGCTCTTCGTACAAAACTATAATCTTCAAATATTAGGCACTTTGCAAAGAGAGCCTGCTTTCAAGCTGAATACCCTTTTCAGCTGTTGAAAATAAATATAAGGGCTATAGGAACTTTCTCTAGAAATCTACCCGAGGTATCCTCTGACGTCCCTGCTGGGAGATCTCTTCCCATCCTTACAAGACTATAGAAGCCAGCATCCATCCTTTACATGGCAATCCTTCCCCTTTACATGGCGATCCTGCAACCGACCCTGGGTTCCTTCTGAAGATACTAATCCTGCAACCGACCCTGAGCTTCTGAAGATACCGATCCTATAACCAACCCTGGGTTTCTTTTGAAAATCGATCCTGCAACTAAGCCTACATAACAGCCTTGAACGTATATGGAAGAAGTCAACAGAATCTTCGCTCATTGGGTAGCGTATTTCAACAAGCATATACCCCAAGAGCCAACAGCAACAGCAACGACTCCAACCTGCACACCACTGCCGCGAACTGCCGGGCCGAAGGCAATAACAATTGAGGAATACAGAAAGCGCCAAGACAAGCGCAAAGAGGGACAACACAGGCAAGAGAAACGTGAGCAGCCCCAAAAGAAGAAAAGACGCGCTGGAAAAAAATTCCAGTTAAGGAAGAAACTAGCAGTAGAGTATAAAAAGCTGACTTTGGCGACAACGGCGGAGGAGAACAAAAGGATACACCAAGAAATCAAAAAGATCCTCAGAGAGAAAAACAGAAAAGAAAAATGAATTAATTATAAAAACAAAAAGAAAATTTTATTTACATATAGAAGTTAGCATTAATTGTATGAAATAATAGTAAATGAAATAAAAGTAAGAAAAGCAATCAAGCATAAAGAATATTTAAATACAAATACAAATTCATGGTAGGACCACTTTGGGGAACAAAACCTAAAATCAACATGGGAAAACCCCAAAGCAAAGTAGAAATTCAAGAAAACATTGTAAACAACGGGAATGCGAATAATGATCGCCCCAACCTATACCAGAGAGTATCATAACAGTTATAGTAGTTATTATTATTATTTTATATATAGCCTATAGAATAAATAAGTATTTTAAAAATTACATTCTAAAGCATAGAAATAATGCGATCACCAATGTATAAAAACGCAATAAAGAAATAAATGGAAAAACACCTACATGAACTAAAACTTATATGGAAAAATTTGAAGAAAAGTCCAGGTAGGAAGTATACTGATAAAACTGTCCAAAGTAAATTAGAAGATATTGAAAATATAAGGAAAAACTTTCAATTAAGTGAAAGTGAAGAGCAAAATAAAGAAAAAATAATACCATTAAGATTAGAATTTAAAAGTATATACGATAATATAAAAACTTACCTTGTGAATAGTACCAAAATTACACAAAGCGATAAGATGGCATCATTTAATTTAGAATTCGTTTCAAAGGCTTTACCTTTATTTGCGGGTAATCTTCAGGAATTAGAGAGTTTCTTAATTACAGCTGAACTCATTAATAAAACACTTTCAGAGACAGCAAAAACTGATTTTCTTCAATACGTGTACCACGCAAAATTAAGCTCAACTGTCAGAACAGCGATAGGAACTTATTCCAAACCCGAAAATTTCGAAGCCCTTACAAACATACTAAAAACCAGATACAGAGATAATAAAACTGTTCCACAATTGCAATACAGATTGAATGCACTATTTTAGGGACGACTGTCTATAAACGCGTATAAAGAAAAAATCGTATCACTTATAGATAATTTGAACAAACTAGGAATAGAAGAATTAGGAAACACAGCCACAGAAGCTGAAAAGAATGTGATCGTAAAATTAAACAATAAGTTAGCATTAGAGTCATTCAAGAAAGGCTTGAACGACAACTTTAAGTCAACCATATATGCAGCTAGGCCATCCACGTTACAAGAAGCATCTGAACTTGCATTGGAACTGGAAAATGAACAACAGTTGAATCACAACTCGGTATTGCATTTTAATAGAACAACACCGCGGCGTCAACAACACAATGACAACACAAATACACGCCAACAACAAAACAATTACAGATTCAACAACATAAATACTCGTCAACAACAAACTAATTACAATTCCAACAGACACAGTAATTTTCACAATAACAGACAAAATTATAACCATAGCAATAACAATCCAAACAAAAACACTAATAACATCAGGAGACCCAATGGAAACAATTACAATAACAACAATTATAATAGAAACAACTATAGTAATAACAACTATAATAGAAATAATTACAATAACAACAATCACGACAGGTACAGTAACAACAGAAACGTACACACAATACAGTCGGGAAACATGATAGGCCAGGAATACACAGATATTTCGGAGAGCCAGAATTAAGAATACACAAAGTTTCCAATAATAACACAAATTTCATTCACACAACATATAAGAACACACAACTTACATTCCTTATTGATACAGGAGCCGACATATCTCTTTGTCGCATGAACATTAATTTCGAAAATGAACAATATAACCCAGAAGAAAAATGCAAATTTACTGGCATCACTAAAGAAGAAATTTACTCACTAGGAACAATATCACTGAATCTAACATTATCCGACGAAACGTACGAACACAAATTCCAATTAGTAAATTCAAATTTCCCAATACAAACTGATGGTATGATAGGAAGAGACTTCTTAAGCAAATATCTTTGCAAAATAGACTATGAAACATTTACAATCTCCTTACTTAAAAATGACGTCACAACAACACTCCCGATGCATACAAAAACATTCAATACGTCACAAATAATTATACCACCAAAAACAGAAATTATTCATGCATTAAAAATACAACTTAAAGAAGATTGCGTCATATTTAACAATGAACTAAAACCAGGTATTTTTCTTAGTAATTCAATAGCACCAAAATATGGGATGACACACATTAAAATTTTAAATACAACAAACGACACAGTAACTTTGGACAATATTCAATTACAAACTGACCCACTAAGTAATTATGAAATATTAACCTACAATAATGTAAACAACGAAGAACGTTTTCATAAAATATTGACTGAATTACAAATAAATAATAATGATGATTCTGCAAAAACAGAGTTATTAAACATTTGTAGACAATATCAAAACATTTTTCACCTAGACAATGAAATATTAACAGTAAACAATTTTTACAAACAAAAAATATCAACAACAGACAATACACCGGTTTACATAAAAAACTACAGACTACCACATTCACATACTGACATCATTAATGACCAGGTACAACAAATGCTAAATGATGACATAATAGAACCTTCCGTTAGTCCTTATAATTCTCCGCTCCTTTTAGTACCTAAAAAGAACACGGAGGATAAAAAGAAATGGAGACTAGTAGTCGATTTTAGAAAACTTAACGACAAAATCGTCAATGACAAATTTTCTTTAACCAGATTAGAAGATATTTTGGATAAATTAGGAAGAGCAAAATGGTTTTCTACACTTGACATGACTAATTCTTTCCATCAGATAAAATTGGACAAACAATCAAGACATCTGACAGCATTTTCGACACCACAGAATCATTACCAATTCAAAAGACTCCCCTTTGGACTAAAAATTTCTTCAAACAGTTTTCAAAGAATGCTTACTATAGCACTTTCAGGACTAGATTCCGAAGCTTTTCTATATGTAGACGACATCATTGTATTTGGATGCAGTTTGAAACACCACAACCAAAACCTTATTAAAGTTCTAGACAGATTACAAAAGTATAACTTAAAATTAAATCCAAAAAAATGTTGTTTTTTAAGACCAGAAGTTGTATACTTAGGACATTTAATAACAAAAGACGGAGTGAGAACAGATCCCGCTAGGTACGGGATTATGGGACAGTACCCTATACCTGAAAACACTGACGAAGTTAGAAGATTCATTGCATTTTGCAATTACTACAGAAAATTCATTCCGAACTTCGCCGACATTGCGAAAAACCTGAACGCTTTATTGAAAAAATCAGCCAAATTCATATGGACGGACGACTGCCAAACGGCATTTGACACTCTTAGAGAGAAACTAATGAATCCCCCCTTACTACAGTACCCAAACTTTGAAAAGCCATTTATTTTAACAACAGACGCCTCAAACTATGCGTTAGGAGCAGTTTTATCACAAGGAGAGATAGGCAAAGACCTACCGATTTCGTATGCAAGTAAAGCATTACAAAAACATGACATCAATAAACCAATTATCGAAAAAGAGCTTTTGGCAATACATTGGAGTATTAACTATTTCAGACCATACCTGTATGGTAGAAAATTCATAGTAGTAACAGACCACAGACCACTAATCTCCCTATTTACACACAAAAATCCATCTTCAAAAATGACAAGAATAAGGTTAGATTTATGTGATTATGATTTCGAAATAACATACAAAAAAGGAAAAATGAATACCAATGCAGACGCACTATCTAGGATAGAAATTGATTCAGATGTACTCAAACAAATGATACCAAATGAAATTGATGAAAAGACAAGTAGGATATTAATAACTACTAGGGCAATGAAAAATAAGAATAATGAAAATAAGAATACAGAGGCAAATAAAAATGAAGGTATAAATAATGAGGCATATAAAAGCAAAGAACAAGTTAATAAAAATATGAGAAATAAAGAGGAATATAATGAGCTAGCAAAAGAAAACGATGTGGGAAGATGCAATTCTCAGAAGTCTGATCAACTTCACATATGGGAGTGCACATCCATGAATGATGTTAAAAATGTAAAGAAACTGCAGTTTAATAAGATAGAAAGTATAGAAGAAAAAGATATATTTGTTAAAGATAATATTGTGCACATTGGACATAATGATAATTCTCCGAAACCAGTTTCGATTATGAAGAAGTTATGTGCCAAGAATAAGAACAAAGTATGTAATGATAATTCTCCGAAACTAGATTCGATTATGAAGAAGTTACATACAGAAGAAGGAAATAAACAAGCATGCAAGATTCAGCGATAACTCAGCGAAACTAGATTCGATTCTGAGGAAACTGATATCTAAAATGAGAAAAGAAAATATTAAAGAATTAGCGCTATCAACGAATGATGAAATATTTAAATTATACACAAAAGAAGAATTAAAAGAAACATATGCAAGAGCAACAAAAAGTAATGAAAGTCCTCCACTTAAGATTTTAATATACAATGCCCCTAAACAAATTGAAGACGATATCCTAAAATATAAATTAATAAATGAATTCCACAATGCCACACACTCAGGACACTTGGGAATACGTAAAACAATCATCAAATTAAAAAAAAGATACATTTGGAAAAATATGAGTAGAATGGTAAAAATGTTCATATCACATTGCGACGCTTGCAACAGGAATAAACAAACAAAACACATTAAAGAACCACTTACGCTGACAGACACACCAAACAATAGTTTTCAAGTAGTTTCAATTGACACCGTAGGACCACTTAGAATATCTAATGATTATCGCTACATCTTAACTATGCAATGCGAGTTGACAAAATTTGTCATCGCACATCCAATGTCAACAAAAGATGCAGTTACAACAGCAAGAACGCTAGTTGAACAACTTATCCTAAAATATGGTCAATTAAAAGTACTTAAGTCTGACAGAGGAACAGAATTCGCTAACGAGCTGATGCGCAACATATGTACACTACTTAATATTGAACAAATATTTTCAACACCTTATCACCACGAAACACTTGGTGCGATAGAAAGAAATCATAGAGTACTTAATGAGTTCCTGTTGACAACCGCAAATGATTATGAATGGGATAAATGGATTCCATATTTTACTTTTGCTTATAACACAGCACCCCATATAGACACAGGCTATTCGCCTTTTGAATTAGTTTATGGTAAATTACCAACACTGCCATCTGACACTTTGTCAAATAAACAAACATTTTATAATTATGATGACTACGTACAGGAATTACGAGTCAAGTTAAAATATGCATTAAATAAAGCTAAAGAGCTAACAATTAAAACAAAGATTAAAAGGGTAGATAACGATAAATATACAAATAAAATGAATTTAAATATAGGAGATTTAGTTCTAATCAAAGTAGAGAATAGAAAGAAATATCAAAGTCCATACAAGGGACCATATAGAATTATAAGAAAAAACAATGTCAATACAGTAATAGATTATAACGGAATAGAAAAAGAAATACATAATAATAATTTAAAACCATACAAACTAGTGTAAGATACAATTGTATTATTATTATATATGTATTATTATTATCATCATTGTATTATTATATATAAATATATTATCATTATTATCATTGTACTATTTTATTAGCATTATATAATAAATAAATAATTAGCATTATATAATAAATAAATAAAAAAAGAATATTGTAACAATGACGTGCATTCTGAAGAAAAATTATTTTTTCATATAATTTTCATATAATTTTCTGCAGCCTTCGTACTTCCGTTGTCTCGGCCCAAAACTTGGTATTCCATGCAGTGCGGCGTAACTCTATCTTTTCGATGCTTTGCCGTTGTGACGGTTGCTTCCCGCTCCATCTGTTTTACGCACTCGCAAAATCGTGGTACAGTGTCAGATAGCTCCTGAAGTAGCCATGTTCAGAAAGCATCTGTGTAAGGTAGAAGTTAACACATCCTTGTTCCCTCTGTGTCCACTTCCGGACGTCTGGAATGAGTTTTCCGCCCTGTTCTCTGCTGTTCTTTTTCGATATTCTCACGGTGATGTCCGTATCATTCTTTTCAATTGTTTCTTTGATTGCAGAGGCGATTTCCTCTGGTTCCGCAAGAGAATCAAGATCTCTGATTTCAATGGTCGTCCTCGATTTCAGTTCAGTCACCCTCGCTGACTCCCTTAGAAACCGTTTAATCGCATCGCAGAAATGGGCCTTCCTTCCTCCGTCTGATATTTCTAGCTGAAGGGAACCATCCTTGGTCTTTCGAACGGATCTCACAGTCACTTTCGTCTCTTCAGGTTTTATCGACCTCTTCAGTTCCCGAAGGACATCGGCATAGCTGTTACCCTCTGCAGGTTTGAAAAGCACTGCCTCATAACGATTTTTAGGCTGTGGTGCTTTCTAACCTTTTTTTTCCTTATTTTTGCCTTCCTTTGCTCATTACAGTCTCTATCCGTCATGTCTCGGGTTTCAGGCTCACTTTCTACTCTAGGCTTCTCTTTAACAGTTTGCCAGGCGTCAGGCCTCTTTTCCGTAGTCTTCTTTGTCACATCAGACTCAGCTGCGCTTGTAGCAATCCTTTTACTGTGTACTGTCAGAGGTGTGGCATGTCCCTGTATATCTTGCTGATCGGTGAGCGCAAGATTTTGCTCTGCCTTCCAAAGACGCTAGCCTCGTCCTCCATTTCTGTACGTCCGCTCTTCTCTTTTACTTTTAGACATTTTTTCCGTGTAAAGTGGTACCAGTTTTAAGCCGCTATCGCTGTTCGAATGTACAGTTCCCATTAGACTGCCGTGGTTATCTATGCACGCAGGGAGGCCACGCGAGGGTTGACACAGGTCCTTATGGGAGCCAGTGTTCAGTGCCATAGTCGGGTGTTATACAGGGGTAACGCTCAACTGCGCCTGTACCATCAACTCAATGGCGACGAGACAGCGAACGTACTTAAAGGCTTGATATTATATTATATTATATTATATTATATTATATTATATTATATTATATTATATTATATTATATACTGTTCGTTGATTATGACTGCATTTACCCGTTTCTCGCTAACCATCTGCTCAAGCAGTTCGACTCCTGTGCACATTCGCCTGGATATACTCAACTCCTCTTTACCAGTGGGCACCTCCTAGAGTACGGCAAGTAATCAGTTTGATCACGCTCTGCATCCAACATTTTGAGACTGCTTCGCAGTCCCTCATCCTATGCCCGGGTTTCCCGCACCTAATGCACGAGTCCCTCCTATCTGGGCGAGTGCAATTCACCCGGATTTGCCCCATACCACAGCAGCGATAGCATCTCATGAGGCTTTCGCACGCCCGCATCCTAGTCCGAATCCGTATATACCCAGTTTGACTGCACCCTCCGTGGACAGTGTGACAAAAACCCGTACCTACTCCCGCGTGTTTGTTGTATTTATCCTTGTCCTGATCTCTTCCTCTGCGTTAGTAAGCAACTTTCGAATTGCCCCTTCTACTTCCTCCTTGACCGTTAAGGAATCTAGTTCCCTTATCTCGAGTGTACCACGAGGCTTGTGTTCAGCGATGGACGCTGTTCCCCGTATGGCATCCTGCAATCGCTGGACGAATTCTGGCCTAACCCTTTCCTATTTTCCGAGTTCCAAAAGATTGGCCCCAGTGCCAACTTCTGTGTAGGTCAAGTAAATAAACTTGTAATTAATTATAAAACTAAAATTTGATGTTATTTATTTAGCAGACTACTTTAGGTCACATCTATTCTGCAGACAACAGGCTAGAAGAGATTGGCAACAACACAGATCGCCCCTGCAGAGGCAGAGACTTAGAGAATGCACAAAGCGGCTTAGAGACTTACTAGCATATGAAAAAACTGCATCTTTCGAGAAATATCTGGAGGGCCTCGATGCTACACCAAACTCCAATTATTCTTTATGG
Organism: Trichopoda pennipes; assembly: GCA_030448955.1. NCBI lineage: Eukaryota > Metazoa > Arthropoda > Insecta > Diptera > Tachinidae > Trichopoda > Trichopoda pennipes. The sequence goes on along the minus strand of JASKUP010000004.1, from coordinate 2,326,172 downwards.
GGTGCTACAAAAAACCTTAAAAGGCCCGTTGAGTACAAGCCACCCCTACGTAATATCAGTGGAGATTGGGCAAGAAGGAACGCTGAAAAAGGTGACTTATTTGCCGATTACTTGAAAGATGTATTCACCCCATACATATGTACTGATGATGTTAGTTTGCCAAGCGTAGTTGGATTACCCCCTCGACCCTTAAAGTTTAAGTTGCGTAAGGTACAAAAGCTAATTTCTGAAGTAAATCCGAAAAAAGCTCCTGGTATGGACGGCATAAGTAACAAAATGTTGAAGGAGCTCCCCAATATTGCAGTCAGAATCATGCTATTCATTTTTAATGCCATTTTACGGCTTGAATATTATCCTGACCACTGGAAGATTTCTAAAGTTAAAATGATTCCAAAACCGGGTAAAGACCTAACCAAAACCGAGTCATATAGGCCTATAAGTCTATTACCAACTATTTCAAAGGTTTTTGAAAAGTTGCTTATGGATAAATTGTCTCCAATGCTAAGGGATAGTGGGTGTATCCCAAACCATCAATTTGGTTTTAGAAGTAGACATAGCACAATTGAGCAAACCCATAGATTGGTTCAGGTGATAAGAAGGACTTTTGAAGCGAAGAAGTATTGTTCAGCTATTTTTATTGATGTTTCACAGGCTTTTGACAAAGTTCTATTTCTAAAACTGACCGCTCACTTGCCTTGTAACATGAGCAATCTACTGAAAAGCTACATAATTGGACGAAAATTTGCTGTTGTTGAAGGAGACTTCGTAAGTGTATCCAAACCAATTTCCTCAGGTTGTAACGACACGTTCCCGCTGGTTGCTGGGGTAGCCCAGCGGTGGCCAGTGTCGAAGTCTATTTCCTTGGAGGGGGAAGAACCCAATCCGGCTTCGACTGCCACGCTCAAGGGTGGAGGACGGTGCACCTGACTGTTGTATCCAATCTGACCAGGTTCACCGTCGCTCCCTTAGCTGCAGTACTCCCACGCGTGGCCCTCAGTGAGTGGTGGGTCTGACTGTTGTACCCAATCTGACCAGAACCACCACCACCGAGTTGTGCGTGTTTGCACGGCTATGGGCTCCTGCTTCTCCGGGTAAGGAAACACTTTTATTTATCTTAAATTAATTTTTTCTTTTTATTCTTCTTTTTTTTCTTGTTACTTTTTTTTCCTTATAAATGTAAATAAAATTAACAATTTGATCTCTTCATCACTTATTACAAATTATATTTAATTAATAATAATGATAACAAAAGACTCCTATTCTCCGATTCAAACTCGAAATCTCGCTTCCCTACTTGACCAGAACGCTTTTCTAAGAAACGCCCTAACCGGTAGCCGTTCGCTGCCAATCGTGGAAAGCCGAGAGTCACTGGTTATTGTGTCCAAGCTCTCCAGTGACTCGAGTCTTCCCCCGATTCTTGCAGCCGCTCAAGAAAGTATGAACGAATGGCGGTATCAGATTGGTATCCCTAAACCGATGCCGAATTCGCTTCCTTAGTCAACAATAATGTCTTACCCTCTTGGCAATTCCTAAACGACTCCCGTATCAAATATTTTCCTCCACTTACTTTACCTCATAACTATATAAACAAAACATGTTAGTATTAATAATGAGAAAGACAGAACAATGTATATGATCTTATATGTACATGAGAAATTCCAGTATTAACTAAGAACAATGCTTATGCCTAATAAACGGTAATTCATTCCAGTAAATATTAATAAAAGAGAAAAAAACAATGTATGTGATCTTAGATGTAAGTATAAATAAGAAATTCAAGTAACATTCAAAACACAATGCTTATAACTAATACACAGGGGTTCATTCCAATAGTAAGTAAAAGAAAGAAAAAAGCAATGTATATGAGCTTAGGTGTAAATGAGAAAACAATGCTTATGACTAACAAAACAGTAATTCATTCCAGTAAATATTAATAAAAGAGAGAAAACAATGTATGTGATCTTAGATGTAAACATAAATGCGAAATTCAAGTACTGACTAAGTGAGACCTCCCTCTGCTACATATTTTGATGTGGACACAAAAACGACTTGTTGGGACTTTTGTCGTCACAAGGTGTACCACAAGGTAGCATTCTTGGACCAGTTTTATATTTAATATATACCTGCGATATGCCTGTAAGTGAAACTGTCCACACTTCTACGTTTGCTGATGATACAGCGTGTCTAAGTTCGCACGAAAACATATAACTCAGTTGGAGTTGTGGTTAAAATTATGGAGAATTAAAGTGAACGTTCAAAAGTGCATTCATGTGACTTTCACCCTGCGAAGAGATAATTGTTCACCCGTTCGAATCAATAATCACATTGTTCCTCACCATAATTATGTGAGATATCTTGGTATATATCTTGATCGTCGCCTTACATGGAAACATCATATTGACTCAAAGCTAACACAAATGAAACTTAAACTAACACAATTACACTGGCTCATTGGCAGGAACTCGAGACTTGGCCTAGATTGCAAACTTCTAATTTACAAGAGTATTCTGAAACCAATATGGTCTTATGGAATCCAACTTTGGGGCACTGCCTCAGCTTCAAACGTGGATAGAATCCAACGTATGCAAAATAAAATTTTACGGTTGATAACTTCCGCCCCATGGTACATCAGAAATTCAAACATACATTGTGACTTAGACATACCTCTGGTGACTACAGAAATCATCAAATACGCAGGCAAATACTTAATGAAGCTCGAAGACCATCCTGATCCCCTTGCTCGCAATATCTTGGATTATAGTGGACATAGCCGATTAAAAAAGAGGGATACCGCAGCTTTAATCCTCAATGCTACAGATGACACATCTTAGAAACATTTGTTTTGTTTTTTTTTTTAATGTCAATTTTTTTTTTACCCAAAAGGTTAGTTCTGACATGGTCGGGACTAATGTAACTTTTTTTTAGAATTTAAGATTTTAAAACTTATTGTTAGTTCTTTTTATAGAAGATACAATAAATAATTTTGAGAGTTAAAAAAAAAATTTATTTAGCAATAAAGAACTCAGCAACAACAAAACGCTTATAAAAGGTATAAACGTAATAACTGGTGCCAGAAGTGAAATTGCAAAAAACAAACTATAATGACTTTGGAAGAACTGAAAGTCGAGCAGCTAAAGAATGAGCTGTATAACTTAGATCTGCCAACAACGGGAAGTAAGGTGGAATTGCAACGGAGGTTGATTAATGAATTCAAGCAGCGGAAAATCGATATTGGAGACAAATAAGTGGTTGAGGTATGTAATCCTTCAGCAAACACCAATGTAACCTTGGATTCAACACTTGTGGATATTATGGCAAAAATGGATGAAATTAACGAAAGCTCTAGAGCCAGCAGTGCGAAAATTGATGTCATTGAAGAAAGCTCCAGAATCAACAGTGCGAGAATTGATGCAATTAAAAACACTTCTAGAGCCAAGGCAGAAAAACTTGTAAGTGCGGTAAACAAGAAATTTCAAGAATATCAGAAATATCGCTGACTCTTTGTTCCACAGCTTCTACTCGTTTGCCGAAAAATTTTCTGGCCTAGAGAGAAAAATTGACAGAGAAATGAATGAACTCAAAAACGAAAATGGACCACCTCGATATTCAACAAAGAGTCCTCTCTGAGTACTCCAGCAGCATAAACACCCCAAGATATGACGGTAGCGCACCGTTTAAAGTGATCAAATTCCAGTTCGCAACAGTGGCCAGCAAAAATAGACGCAACAATAAGGAGTAAAAGGTGCAGCTGCCGAAATCCTCGAAAGCTTTCTAGGAGGCTGCAGAAATAATTACGTAATGGTTGCCTTGCAGCCATTGTAAAAACGTATATAAATGCATTGGAATCTAAACTTGTTAATGCTATCGTCAACATTTTTTGGAAACTATTCGATGATATTTTGTGACCGAAAGGTAACCTTTTGAATTGATAGTGTTTATTACCTATGGAAAATGCTGTAAGTGGTCTAGATGCCGGTTGTAATTCTATCTGGTGGAATGAACTCGTCATGTCTAGCGTTGAAAAATATTTTGCTCTTTCTATTTTGTCTAATACATCATCTAGTTGAGGTAATGGAAATTTGTCGTTGACTAATTTTTTATTTAATTGACGATAATCGACAACTAGTCTCCACTTCTTTTCATCGTTGTCACTTTTCGTAGGGACCAAAAGTAGAGCAGAATTATAAGGACTAACAGACGGGTCAACTAAATCTTCTTGTATTAATTTGTTAACCTTGTTTGAACTTTGATATAAATATCTATGACTAAGAATATTTCTTCCATAAAACAAAAAAAAATCACACATACACATATATAGATAAACATACTAAACATAAAAAATATATAAAACAAAAGAAAACACTATCAATAGCATTTTTAGTTTTTTAACCTTATTAAACGGAAAAATATAATTTTGCTTACTCAATTAACTTATTTTACTTTAAACCATTTAAATAATTTTTGTTTATGAAATTCCGTTGAAATTATTATTGTTCTTATTTAAGTTCATTAACCGTTTACTTTTTGCTGGATTTCTTATTGTAGTTTATGAATTATATCAAATTACGATGAAATTATTATTATTTTAGTTCATTAACCGTTTACTTTTGCTTAATTTTATATTTTGGTTCAATAACCATTTAACTAATTTTGCTTATGAATTATAGTTGAAATTTCATTTTTTTTGCTGACATATCAAATTGCAATAAAATTATTTAGCTTAAGTACTCTGTTAAAATAGTATATAAGAAGAAAGAAAAATAAATATTTTACAGTAGTTAAACAAGAATCTTTTCTTTACGTTGAAAGCTCCTAGTTGAGCTATCTTGAATAAAACTGCTCCTAGCTGAGCAAACCAATTAGGAGGAAAAAAGGATTAATACAGACCAAATTTATGTGTTTGGTTTGAATCATATTGATCGAATTCCTACATTTTGATTCTTTGTTTTAATTATTGTGCTCATCACCCTTTAAGTTCCAAGTGCTTAAAGGGACAAACAAAAAGATTAATACAGACCAAATTTATGTGTTTGGTTTGAATAATATTAATCGAATTCACACAAACCTTTTTTTTTATTTCTTCTTGTTGTGACTGTGGTAATCTATAATTTCGTGTGTAAACCAGGGTATCGTCCACAGTTTGTAATCTTTGTTTATAGAAATTATTCGCTGTTATATGGTCTTCTTCTAAATGAAAAATATCTTGGAATTCTTTACATATCTCCTCCATGGTTTATGTTGCGTTAATATCGAATGTATCTATACTTAGTAACTTCCTTAATTTTTCCCATCTATCCTTTTGTTTATCATTTGAAGATTGTTTTTTATTGTATAGAATGTTATAATAGCTGTGTTCCCGTACTTTTTGGGTAAAGTTTGGGCAAATGAGAGCAATGAAAAAATACTCTCAATTAGAGACTAAAACGTTTAAAAGTACGGGAACACTAAAAACCAAATTTTTATCCCGAAATAAAATGTCAAAATTATTTACTTGTTTTATGTCCATGGAAATATGTAGATATGTACTTATCTATGTATGCATGTGCACATATATATCTCATTAGTATGTTTTTTATACATAGATATATAAGTACATACATACATAAATAAAAAATTCAAGCGTTTACTTACATTTTTCAACATTCTAAAATAAAAAGTTTTATTTCAACTCTAAACAAAACTTCTTTGCTAACAATTTTTATTGTTTATTTTATGCAACTGCTGATTGATTACAATCTTACCAAATCAGCCCAAAGAAAAAGTGCGGGCAGTTTTGGGCAGCAAGAAGAAGAATATTTTTCTCTCAAATTCTCTCTCACTTGCCCAAACTTTGTGTACGGGAACGCTTTTGGGTAAATTTGGGAACCCGCGGGCTCCCAAAGTAGAATACGGGAACAAACCTAATGTGATAAGCGATCAATTTGTAAATCAAATTGAAATATTGTATATTCTTTGTCTGAAGCATTTAAAATTCGAATGTGCTTTGTCCCATGAATTAGAATTATTGTTTTACCAATAAAAACATTGCTACCGATTTGCTTTGCACATGCTACGCTATCTGTAAACTTATTGCTTGTATCATTTCTGTTCTTGGTGGAATAGTAAATTTATTGATATTTGCTCTCATTGTCCTACCATTTATTATAATAGCTCAAATTTAATGAAAAATTTCTACTTAGAATACCATCTGTAGCTATTGGGAATTCTGTGCTTACTATCTGATATTCATGGTTTACTATATCCTCTGGAAGTACCAAATTCAGTATCGAAGTACCCATCGTTTGAATTGCATTGTTTTCAATACATATAGAAATGTCAGCACCTGTATCTACTAAAAATTTTATGAAAACTCCTTCATCTGTTTTAAATGTTACAAAATGAGGTGCATCTGCATGCGAATTGTAAGTTTTTAACGCATATCTTTTAATTGTCACATTTACTCTGGAGGATTGCAGGGATTCACCTCGTTTCCCTGTTGCTGAGCGACATATACTCTTCTTTGGTGTTCCTTTCTAAAGCTACCATTTCTCCTCTTGTTATTATTGTAATTGTTACCATTTCTCTGGTTATTAATATTGTAACTGCTATTATTTCTTGGTAGGTTAGTACCACGGAAATTATTATTTTTCCTAAAATTATTACCCTGCTTTGGGATCCTAGTTCTTAAATCTGTAATTCAGCACCAAATTTTGAGTCGACTATAGAAAACTCAATGACGTCACAAAAAAAGACAGTTATCCGCTACCAAGAATTGAAGACAGCTTAGATACGTTGTCCGAAACGAAATGGTTTTCCATCTTGGACTTCCAGGGTGGTTACTGGAAAGTGGAAATAGCCAATAAAAACAAGGAGAAAACTGCCTTTGCGCGAGGGCTTAACTAAAAGGCTTGTTTAGCATATTTGGATGACATAATCGTGATGAGAACGGCTCTTGATGAACACCTCAAAAACCTGGATGAACTTCTTAAGCGTACAGTGGATGCAGGACTTAAATTAAGTGTTAAGAAATGCGCGCTGTTTCAAAAAGAGCTACGTAGTTCCCTGGGGGTTTGCACATACTACAGGCGATTCGTTCCGAACTTTGCTCAAGTGGCTGCCAGCTTGCATGAGTTGACCAGAAAATCCCAACTATACCACTGGAATGGGGCACCAAAAGAGGCGTTTCACTGGATAAAGGAGCTTTTGTGTACAGCACCAGTCCTTGCCTATCCCATAGCTGGACATGAATTTATATTGGATAGAGATGCAAGTGGCTAAGAATTGGGAGAAGTGCCTTCTCAGGTGATTAATGGCTATTATAGCAGAGTATTGTCCAAGCCCGAAAAAATTATTGCGTAGAAGTCGAGGAAAAGGAGTCCATCATTGATGTGGGGCATATCCAAATTGGCGCACAAGAAGACTGGTAAAAAGCCAAAAGGAGGATCCCATTTTGTCCAAAATTATATCGCCAAGCTGAAGAATATAAGACCGGACCGTAACAAAATATCGGCAGAAACCCGTTGGAAAAATCGTACTGGGCTCAGTGGAATAGCCCAGATAATTAAAACATAAAATTCGTGAAGTGAAGACTTGCATCTTAAGTAAATTGTTTAGTGCCAACTTTGTGTGTAGTTAAAGTAAATAAACTTGTAATTAATTATAAAACTCAAAAACCTGGTGTTATTTATTTTGCAATAAAGATATATTGTATCATATCATTTTATATACATATATATTTATAATATAGAATATAATTAAATTGTATTATATTGTAATGTTGCATACATATATTATACCATATTATAATATATCATACAATAATATATAATATGTTTTATTTATTACATCATATTACAGTATATTATATTATAGTTTATTATTATATAAAATATTATATTGTATTATATTATATATTATTTTATATATTATTTTCCGGGTTACCAGTATGCGGATCTAACCTTTTAGCGTCCAGTTCAGGTTGCAGTGGTTCCCAGTCATAAAGTTAGTTCCCTTGGGGAAAACGGAATTGTCCGGGTTGACCATTTTATATATATACATAATTTTTCATGTTTGCATGCAAACATCCAACTTTGTTATTGCAAGGTAACCGGCAATGTTTAATTTAAAATGTTTCTTCCAATATGGTTTACGAAAATTTAAGAAATTTTAATTTTCATTATTATATTTAGGGTCTTATTATTTTATATTTATGTTGCATGCAAACAAATACTTTACCGAAGAAGTATATGAAACTTGGAAAAGATTCTGATGTTAAAAAGGTTGATACCCTGTTCACACATAAGTCTTAATTACGCAATTAGAGCATTTACGCAATTAAGCGCCATAATTGTTAACAATTTACCATACAAGAATTCAATTAGTAAACTGAGCAATTAGTACATAATTACGTCACTAACTGAATAAAATACGAAATGTAACCCTGTTGTGTGCTTACGGAAAATTATGTTCAGCAAGAAGAAAAGTAAGCAAAACAAAAACATGAACAACCTGGATTAAAAAACTTTTCCACAAAAAAGCAATTTTATTTTTTGAATTTCAATAGTTTTAATATGTTAATGATAAAATTGAGTGACTTTGTAAACACTCAATTCTAGATTATAAGTTAGATTTTCATAAGTAGTATATAAGCCATAGAAAATTAAATAAAGATAGACTATTACTTGATAACTTTAGCTGGCAGTATATGCCTTGTTTCATTTATAGTTTCAGTCTTCTGGCAGTTCCTTTGAACGCCTAACCCACTAACTGACACCCTATACAGCTATTAAAATATAGAAAGGGCTGTAGGGACAATAACTACAATAAGATCCTCCCATCTTGCCATCATCTTAACCAACCACCTTCACATGGCGATCCTGCCTAACTAACTACCTTTACACATGCAGTATTTTATGAACGCAGAAATGGTGTACTGTGGCGGAAATACAATGTGTATTAATAATCAACATAAAAGAAAAATTAAAAAAAACTATGTATTTATCTGGTGAAATTATCGAAGAGATATTCCCCAGTACAAAGTTTGTTTGCTCTTGTCGCTTTTAGATTGGCTGCTCAGTTGTATCTTACTGAAGCAAATAATTATGTGTTTGAAGCGGAGCTTACAAATGATGAGTGCAAGCAAATTTACTGTTCCCAAAACAGGAATGCAATTCCTGTAAACACAAACAGCTCAACCATTAGCAGCCGAACCCACTACAAAGAGTTAGTGTTGCAAATTTTCTTCACGCATATACTGCTGCCAAATTAACCAATAATAGTCATTCATGGAAATGTTCAATATTAAATCTTACACTGCCAAACTAACCTATCTTTATACAGGAGATCCATCCACGGGTCTTTATGAATTAGTAAATAACATAAACACCATCACGATAAAAAATTAAATTGAAATTATTAAATTCACTAATAATTGATTTTTAATAATTGAAATTTAATTAGTTAACAAACACTTTAAGGCTAACAGACGTTTGTTAAAAAATGGTATTCATAAACAGTACTTTAGCTAATGTATGCTTTAGTAAAATTAGTATTTTGATTCTGGCAATGCCACTATTTTCAGTTGTCACGCTGTAGTTAACGATGTATAAAAATGAATATTATTTATCCGGGTAGTTAGATCCATTAAAAATGTTTTTATTGTTTTCAGCAAAATCAACATTTTTTTTTTTGGTTTTTTTATTAATCTTTTTAATAAAAAGCAAAGCACCCAAAAAAGGTTCATTTGCAAGGCTTACGAAGAACTTACAAAGAATTTGTTCATATTAAAAAAATAATTATTCGTATAACGAGCTTTGTTTTGATTATATGTACATCAATAAAACTTTTGTTTAAAATAATTAATTATGAATAAATAAATATAAATAGATATTCTTTTCAACGGTCTTTTTTAATTACAATATATATTTTTTTTTCGATACTTCGCTTTCCTTTGGAAAGCTTCTTTAGGAATAAATGTTTTATGAGAATATCATAAGATGTTTATTTTTTAAAAAAAATTTTTGTAATAAATATTTTGTGAGAATATCATGAAATATTTATTTAAAGGAATCAAGCACGAAATAAAATTGCTTATACTAATTTAAAATAAAAAGATGACAATAACAAAGTAACGTATGCCACTTTTAAAATAAACGGCTAAGTTTATTGTAAACACAATTTGTTTTGTTTTTGAACTTTCAATAATAAAATTGAACTATCAATTTATTGTAGGTTTTAAGTAGGTTTTTCCTACTTTAAAGTTAACAAAGCTATTTTAAGATAAAAACGTTTTTTCTTTAATACAACTTTAGGGAATTGTGCTTAACAACGGCAGTTAAATGTAAATGTACTGCAACTTTTTGAAACCCGGCAACGTTCCTATTATGCATCTAAAATTAAAAACATGATTTTACTTTAATCTACATTTTGGAATCATAACTTAATGTACGTTAATTGCGGTACATATGCTTTCCCCACGGTAACATGTTGCAATTTTTTAATAATAAATATTTTTTGAGAATATCATAAAATATTAATCTTTAAAGGTATCAAGCACAATTAACATGGATTAGTTCTTAAATAAAGATAAAATGAAAGGTAAAAGCTTAACATACACACACACCCACATAATTGAAATAATTAACTTACGTTTTAGAATCCTTAGTAAACTCGTTAAAGCTTGCACGGGTCATACGAAAATGATTCTTGAAAAATTGGTCATCATTGCAATTGCAGTTGACTTCCCAAAATACATATTGGCGATTCTGTAAATTAAAAAAGTGATTAATTGAAACAAGATTATTACAATTTCACTTACCAACTTCCATATTACCCTGCTGTTTGTGTTTTCCGCTAATACTGTAGAAGCAATAGCTGTTGCTTTTTTAAACTCTTCAGAAAAATTAAATTCTCTAGAATCAAAATTCGATCGTCCTAACTTCAAGGCCTCAATATTTCTATTATAAAACAGCATGATTTTTTTTAAAACACAATAGTTATCCATTTTTCAAATATACATAAACAAATTTTAACGTTTTTGTTTTGCTTTTTATCAGCTGTCAAATACTTATTGAGTACGCTTAATTGACATGTGTAAACACTAAATAAAATTTCTCAATTAAGATTAAATTGCTGCAGTTAAAAAAAACATGTCTGAGTATAAGAAGTATATAATGCTGATGAAAGATAAATAACATTCTGAATTTTGTTTTCATAGGTTCTGGAACCAACAACGGCCTCTGCTAAATAGGTCCTTTTAGCTGCTGGTCATGAGTAAAATTTTGTTGAACCATATATACAAAAAAATATGCTCCTGAAACTTTGCTTTGATTTGAACATTTTTTAAGTAAAAACTAAATGTAATGAAGTTTGTTTACTTTTTGTTTTTTTTCTAAAACAATATAAATTGCTCACAGTAGTTCATAGCACAGTCTAAGAGACATGAAGAAACTGGCACATAGAAAAAATTAAATCAAGTTTTCTCAAACTTCTCAAGAAAGGGACAAATATAATGTTTTTTTAAGAAAATGGGAAAATAAACAAAACAAAAACGTTAAGAACGACAATGATTAAACCATTTTTCCAACAAAAATTAATTATCATTCTTAAATTTTTATTAATAAATGATTAAATTAAGTGATAATATGATTTTAATTGGTTAATTTAGTGAAGTAAAACAGTTAAAAGTAAATATATCATGAAACTTGTAGTATTTTATGAACGCAGAAATGGTGCACTGTGGTGGAAATATCAAGTACCCAATACCCATGTGTGCAAGGGAGCGTTCTACCTCTATGGGCTAAAAATCAATAAAACATTGTGATATTGCTGCTGTTGTTTTTGTTTATGATAGATATGAAAAACGTTTAATTACAATAAAAAAAAAAGATTTACCAGATAGTCGGCCGTGCTGGCATGCTGGCGTTTAGCACCGGCTAGGGCTCGCCGTCTTGGGTGGTGTCCTCTGCCAACTCATTCGGCTATTATACAGCTACACACAAAAATAATCATGCCAGACAAAAACTAAAAAAGAAAATTAATGAGGCCCAAAGCAAGTCCAACTAGTTCTTCCCTCGCACACCATACATCGCATCATCCTGGCTGATGGTCCGCCAGATGGTTTCCCTCCCTCTTGAGGCTAACAGATAACCTCACCATGGCATCGTAATTAATCCTTCGACTTTAGATGCCCCAAAGTCTGTCTTGCAACTCTTCACCAACTTACCATCCGCTAAATTAAGCCCTCATTTCAAATAAGAGAAACAACACCAAATTTCATAAAAATTCATACATAGTTTTAATTAAACAAAATCCTCGGTATATGATTACAAAATTAACAATTCATTTTATCCCTTAGTTTTTTGGTAAGTTTTTATACAAATTTTAAATTCTCCTGTTTTAAATTAAATGAACTTATAGTACTTAGTCACTTTTATTCAAACATACTAAATATTTTAAATAAAAAGGCGCGTTATGAAAGTTAACATAGTTTTTCAATTATTACTTCTATTAACATTTACAATTTTAAACATACAAAAGGTTTTAAATAGAAAAAAAAGCTGTCAAATGTTAACTTTGTTACTGGTTACTTCTATTAACGTTCAATCACATATAGTTAAGTTTCAGAAAATATACAAAATTCAGGAATAAATCTTTTGTCCCTTTGGACCTCAATTGAAAGCGGAAGTTTTGAGCACGGTAGGTTGTTGTTAACCGGTCGGTCCATGTATGATAAAGGAAAAATATAAGCGCACAAAAAAAACGTCTATTGACAAGCTTCGTACATTTCAGGGCCTTAAATTGTCCTGAGGATAAGCGAACGAGGGGGTTGACCGCCACTTCGGGAGCTCTACAGCTTTGCCCGTCCGTCCGTCTACAAGTCGGTACAGGTTTTTTTTTTCTGGTCACAGTACCACAAACAAAGATCCTATGTATATATATATATTTTTCTTTTTACCAATTGCAAAATCAATTTTCTTTTAGGGAAGACGCTTTCAGGATTGGGTAACTAGACCCACCGCGATGAATCCTACCTTAGACCTGAGCTCAGTTCTTGGGGACGCGCACTCGAGAGCAAATCCTACTGAGGAATGGACGAATCCCTATCAATATCGTTTTCCCTATAGATCAAAGATGAAAATACATACACATACATATAACACAGTCCGTCACTTTCATGTCTATCGGTTAGTGCGTTATTGTTCGGGTCGTTAATGGCAAAATACCTGGCACCGCCGGATGGCGATGCTAAACGTGGATGAACCACGGATCCCGCGTTGATGCTATCCTCCCTCTTGCACTCGCTCTCACGGATGTTTCTCGGATTCTTCTTGTGTGACCTCTAAATTGCTTACGTTCTCCTTTGTCCTTCATTTATTTCACTGACTTTTCACTTTTTAATTTCTTTAATTTAACGTCTTTCATTTATTTTATGGTCCTTTTTAATTTTTAATTTCTTTAATTTAATTTCCTCCATTTATTTTATTGTCTTTTTTAATTTTTAATTTCTTTAATTTAATTTCCTTTAATTTTTAATTTCTTTAATTTAATTTCCTTCATTTATTTCATAGTCTTTTTACTTTTTAATTTCTCTTATTTAACTTCCTGTCTTTTCTCATTTCTTTAATTTTTATAATTTCTTTCATTTCTTTCACTGCGCACAAATTTTTCTTTCAGCCTTCTCAGTCAACGATCAAACAGGAAAGAGGAAGTTCTTTCATTTTAGCTTGCCACCTGTCATCTCCTCTACTTCAGTGCTACCTGATCGTGCTGCCCTATCAACGCAGTGTTGCTTATGCACCGGGTGCACACGACAAACCCAACCACTTCTGAGGGCACCCTATGGCGTCAGAATGGGAGGGAATACGCACCCATCCTAACCCTCGCCCTCACGGAAACCTCCCTGATCCCAGACTAATATTTCCGCTAATCGGCCTATTAGATGAATGCAACGTTTCTATCCTTGGGTTTCGTGACGAGGATGCGATGACCGCCCAGTGACTGGCGTAAAAATTTTCGGACACGACAGGAAGGAAATTAAGAAAACTCAACATCTAAACGAAAAGTAATTTGAGTCCTAATAGGAAATAATAAAAACTGAAATTCAAAATAAACTAGAAAACGAAATTCTGAAAAACTTAAATTCAAGCCTAAAACAAAATATAAGATCTAAAATAAACTAAAGTTTAGTAATAAAAAAAAATATTGAAAACTATCCTAACAATTCAATGTTAAAGTATTAGTTATTATTTTTACAGATAATTGTCCTAAAATAAGCGGATAGATACATTAAATTCAAAGCAAAAAAAAATTGAAAATGAAATTACCAACACCGGGTAGTGGGGATTATCGGTTCTTCGGATTGATTCTCACTGTTTCAGATCCTTCGCGTGAAATATACCCAAAGACTTTCCTTGCAAATCCTCGACTTCATACAAACTTTTCCCGATAGGCTTGACAATACGGCATTTTACAAATTTTCGCGCGAGTTTGGCATTAAAACCGATTTTAAAATTACGCTGTTGGAAATTGCGCCTATAGATCTCTTGTCCCGGGATGAACTTGACCACACGGCAACGGGTGTTATAACTCCTTTCATGCCGAGCATACGCTTTATGCAATGTCTCGCGTAACTTCTGCCTCACCAGTGACATCCTCTCTGGTTTGGTAATGACGTCCATGTCAGGGTCATCCAAACTTTTCAGCTTTCTGGCCAACTTATAAACACTGCCGTGACCGATCATATTCATACCAAATAGAGCGAAATAAGGGGTAACACCTATAGACGTTTGCACTGACGATCTCAAAGAGAACTCGATCCCCGATAGGTGTTTGTCCCACTCCGAGTGATCGTCATGTAAAAAGGAACGTATTGCAGACAGGATAGACTAATTAACGCGCTCGGACGCATTAGCCTGGGGCGAATGTATTGCCGTGCGGATGTGTTTTACCCCAAAGTTCCGGACCAAATCGACAAATTCCCTACTGAGAAATTGTTTACCATTATCTGAAACAATGGTTTCAGGCGTTCCAAACTTATGAAAAACTTCAGCAGTTAAGAACTTTATTACGCTCTTAGTGCTGGCCTTTGGCAGAGCTTTAAGCAGTACAAACTTTGTCAAATGGTCAAGGACAATAAAAATAAAACAATTTCCGTTTTTCGAGCGCGGGTATGGACCGAGAAAATCTATAAAAATGCGCTGAAATGGCCGTTCGCTGATAGATTCCGCGCCCATGGGTGGTCTCAAAGTCATGTTGGCGGGTTTTGTCTCCTTGCAAATCTGGCAGCTGACTACGAAATCGCGGACCTGGGTATTCTGGTTAGGCCAATAGAAAAATTCCTTAATTCTACGAAGGGTCTTACCAACGCCTCCGTGAGAAGCTTGAGGTGAGTTGTGTGACTTGTCGATGATAGTTTTGGTCAATTCATGAGGAACCCATAATTTCCATGCGAAATCCTCAGTCAAGACCAAACCATCATAAGGCCGTACTCTCTTATAGACAAAGCCATCAATTACCTTTAAATCAGGCAACTGTTCCGAATTAGCTTCTATTGTAGAAATTAATTCCAAATAGTCGCTGGACTTAAAAGCACTTGAGTTAAGATCGACCAGCCCTTCTACATCTGCCGAGACTTCTTCCATGTCATAGCGCGATAGGGTATCGGGTACTACATTTTGCTTCCCCTGCCTATGCTCTATCAAAAAATCATAAGATTGGAGATGTAGGCTCCACCGAGCTAAACGGCCACCTAAGTCCTTGTGCGACATAAGCCACTTAAGACTGCTGTGGTCGGTTATCACAGAGAAGGGCATAAGCTCTATATAGGGTCTAAACTTCTTAATCGCCAAAACCACGGCAAGGCATTCACGCTCAGTGACTGAATAATTCCTCTGCGCCGGTGTCAACTTATGTGAGAAGTAGGCAATTGGGTGCTCTTCTCCAAATTCATCTTTCTGAAAAATAACAGCTCCAATGCCCGTGTCTGACGCATCACACTGGACAAAAAAATGTCTTGAGAAGTCCGGGTGATTAAGCAGTGGGCTCGAAATTAGAGCCTTCTTGAGTCGATCAAACGCGACTTTAGCTTCTTCCGAAAACTTGAATTGCTTACCCTTCTTTAGCGTGTCAAATATTGGTGCCGCTATGGTGGCATAATCTGGTATAAACTTTCTATACCAGCCTGTTGCCCCCATGAAGCTCCGCACTTGTTTCGCTGTTTTAGGATAAGCAAATCGGGTAATCGTTTCCACCTTAGCCGGATCAGGTTTTAATTTGCCTCCGCCTACTATGTATCCTAGATATCTTAACTCCTTGAAACAGAATTTAGATTTCGCTATATTGATGGTCAGACCTGCTGCTGTTAGGCTTCTGGCTACCCGTGCTAACAATTCCAAATATGTTGCAAAATCTGGAGAAACTATCAAAAGATCATCTAAATAGACAAAAACTCTCTCACGAAGCGCCGCGGGGATCACTTTATCCATTAAACGACATAACCTCTGGGCTGCGTTACACAACCCAAATGGCATGACCGTAAAATGGTAAAGCGGCCGCCCTGGTACCGTGAAAGCAGTTTTTTCCCTACTGGAGGAATCTAGTGGAATCTGCCAAAATGCATCTTTGAGATCGACGCTAGAAATAAAACTCGTGTCTCCCAAGCGGCTTAACAAACCCTCTATGTGTGGCAGAGGATAGGCATCCTTGACCGTTAGCGCATTAAGTTTTCGAGCATCCAAACACAAACGATTCTTTTCGCCCTTGCGGACCAAGGTAACCGGATGACTCCATGGACTTTCGCTAACTTCAATTACGCCAAGTTCAAGCATCCTATCAAGCTCTGCAAACATAAGTTTTTGAACTGCCGGAGAAACAGGATAGTGACGATCTTTCACCGGAGTTGCATCACGAGTGTCTATTGAGTGTACCTCTAGATGTGTTTTTCCTAGACCTCTTTTTGTGTGGCAGGGGAACATCGATATAACCAAATCTAATTCTCTTTGCTGTTCAGCACTCAAAGAATGAGTTATGATATCTGGGGTGCTATCTGCCTCCGTGCAGAGACTTATACCATTTGTCGTAAGACTTTCAACTTTGGCGAATAATTTAAAAACCTTCATGAAGTCGATACCCAAGAATAACTCACGATTCAAAGTAGGAACTAGATAGAAAGTTATGACTTGCGTTGTTTGACCAAACTTTACCTCGGCTCGAACACGACCTACGATATGGTGTCCAGTACCGTCCGCAGTCTTAATGATCGTAGAGAATTCATGGAGTCTAAGTCCAGCTTTTTCCACAAACTCAAGACAGTTACGACCAAGACACGACACCGTAGCTCCGCTATCGAGCAGGCCCTCGACCTCGCATCCGCCTAGTTCTATTCGGGTGTAGAGGCGTGAGTCTCTACCCTCATACAGGGAAGCTAACGAGATTTCGCGTCTCAAACGTTTTCGAGTCCTATACCGTTCCCGTGCTTTACGAATCCGATCCGAAACCTTACCGAAAATTCTTTGCTTGGCCGCTTTATATTCCTTAATACGAATATGCAGAGGCTTGAGTTCTCTTAGCTTGTGCTCGTTAAATTCTCCAACCGCTAAATTATCATTCTTCAATATCTTCATTTCATTTAAACCTATATCCATTCGCTGATTCACTACTGGGTTTAGACCTTGGTCGACCTCGCCTCCCCAGTCCGAGACGGGTTTCGTAACCTGTTTCCCTGGCATTTAGGACATTTTGGGGTCACTACGTTTTCCCTACCGCATCTAAAACAAAATTGTCTAGTTAATGGTTCAGGACAATCAACGAAACCATGTCCAGCGACTTTGCAATTCCAGCAGATGTAGTTGCTTGTAGGTTGTACTGCATCCACCTCAAAATTCACAAACTCTGAATCATCTTCAGTGCCCGATATTTCATTTACCCTTTGGGGGAAATTTGGGCGCTGCTGGTACAGCTGTCTTTGGCTGGCTAACAGGTTCTCAGCACGTCTCACCTCTCGACAAAACTCAGACAAAGTCTTTAACCGAACAGAAAACAGCATTTGAGCCAATGCGGGTTTCAGATTACCTCTCATAATTTCTACTAACTGCTCTTCCTCGTAGGGGTTCTCCTGCTGGTTGCGCAGTTTTATCACCGCTTTGTAAAACTCTTCGAAAAGCTCTTGCGGCAACTGCCGGCGATTTAATATTTTCATCTGTACCTGGTATTCTTTTTCAATGCGGCGGTATTGAGTTAGTAGGGCTTTTTCCAATTCTTCCCAGGTATTTATATGGACTATTTTTCGGTAGTCCCAGTACCAATCGAGAGCCGGACCGTCCAATAAAAGATGGAAACTGCGCAAAATCTCGTTATCAGAGCAGTTGTAGTCCTTCCTCAGCGCTCCTACACGAAAAATAAACTCTTGCACGTTCATGGTCCTATTTGTGCCATCAAACTTTACCCCCCATTTGGCGAGTTTAAACCTATTCAGAAGTTCTGGTTGATTTGGCACCGCCATGGCAATATAATTGGGTTGTTGAGGCTGGAATGTCGGTACAGACCAAGCATCGTGTGGATAGCGAGGCTGCGACCCTGGTTGGTTAACATTGAATATGTTTGGCATATTTTGCTGAGGCAACGGCACTACTTGTGATGGTGATGGCCGATTGTGCATTGGTGGCTGGTTAAAAGGCTGTTGCAATCCCGGTTGATGTTGCTGATAAGGTATTTGATTATGCTGCGTTTGCTGATTACCCATTAAGGAGTTTGGTTTTAACGCCGTTTTTTGTCGCTGTTGCAGTTTTGGGTACTCGGTCGGTAATTGCTGTGGCCGTTGGCCAGTGCCCAGTGTCTTGTTGCTCTAAAACAGATGGTACTCGTTGAAAATTTTGAGCCACCCGCTCATACTGTAGCGCTGGTACTAATGGTGGTGGTTGTGCATACTGTTGTTGCCTTTGCAGACACAAATTTGGTGGAGGGGGTTGTATTCCAACCGATGGCTGACGCAGTACCGAGCTTCTGTTCTCTACGGGTGATTCGGCAACCGGTACTTGGCGTTGCTCCGTCCCTGAAGGCGGAAGTTGATTCGCGGCAACTTGCGGTGTCATGACCTGTTTTATTTCCAGCAAGGCTTGTTGGATTTTGTCGTTGACATCTCTCATGAGCCGTGCTTGCCATAAGCCCACAGATGCCTCTACAAACTGCTGTATGCATCTCATGTCGAAGGGTCCTTCAGAATTAGGAGGATTCATATTGCCTTCCCGTGCTTCTTGGTGAATGTTTTGAGCGGTAACGCTTACATATGATGGTGAAACTATTGTCTGTTCAGCGCTATCACTGCTAATAGAGAAATTCGGTGAGTCAGGTGTTGCATAAGCCGGGTTACTCATAGTTGTAAACGTTGTTGTGGTAGCTGTGCCAGACGACGCATTTGCTACTGTCGACACTGTTGTTGTGGTAGACGTGCTCGCGCTGCAAGCAATACCAGCGTTGGTCGTTGGCGTAGTATGGTCGTCGGACAACATTTTGCTGGTTCGACGAGTCAATACCATCAAAACCAAATGAATACAAATAAATTAAAATCAAAATAAGAGTAAACGCAGTAATCGCGGCACCATTCAAAAGATATTGTTTTTTTTTTTTTTTTCAAAAAAAAAATAAAAAATTAAAGGTCTAAGCAAACAAAAATCTAAGTCGAAAATTCAAAATAACTAAATTAACTGGAAAACAAAAAAAGGAATGTCTGAAGAAAATAAATAATGAACGAATGAAAGTAAAGCAATGCTTTTCCAAAATGAGAAAACTAAATAAAAAAAATGAGATGTCCTCTATAATAAGCTGCGGTACGGCGGGTAAGTAGAGTTGCAAGGTAAGTATATATATATATGATGCTTTTGTATGTGTGTGGTTTCCAAATTAACTAAAATTTCCTTCTTCTTCAAATAAATTTTTCGGGAAAAACTTCATAAGACGACAATAAAAGGAAATGTTTGGGAGTACTAGTGGTATTGGTAATCCTTAGAGAGAGCTAGTGCTGCTACGATAAAGTTGAGACATTGTTCCACTTAAAGGACTAGCACTTTCCATCTCTAAAGCTGGGGTTCAACCTGACTGTAAAATTCGTAAGTAAACGCGAGTAATAATATTCTACCACTATTCTTCGGGCTATTGTTCTAATTTTTTTTTCTGAAAGTTACAAAAGGTGGTCTGAATCATTCAACTTTAGCCTGAGCAATTAAAACTCCTTCTCACATCTAGCATAATGTTCAATTTTCTAAGCCTCAGGTTGAAAAAAAAAAATGATTTAGACTGCTAAATCCACAAATCTCAATGAAAGTATTATTCACACCATACGTCGCAACGCGATCCTAAGCACAAAGCCTTGGGCATCGGGACTTACATATGAGTAAGAGATACATCCATAAAGCTTTGAGAGATTCGCTAAGAGCAAAAAAATTTAATATGAAAAATCAAAATTTCCCCTGTTAGGAAGCGTCGCATAGTAAGGGACTCTTACATTACCTTACCGACATCCGCGCCTAACACTAGGAAACAAGAAAATAAAAACGAAATTGTGTCTCATTGGACTTACTTCGGGCCCCACGTTGGGCGCCATTATTGTGATATTGCTGCTGTTGTTTTTGTTTATGATAGATATGAAAAACGTTTAATTACAATAAAAAAAAGATTTACCAGATAGTCGGCCGTGCTGGCATGCTGGCGTTTAGCACCGGCTAGGGCTCGCCGTCTTGGGTGGTGTCCTTTGCCAACTCATCCGGCTATTATACAGCTACACACAAAAATAATCATGCCAGACAAAAACTGAAAAAGAAAATTAATGAGGCCCAAAGCAAGTCCAACTAGTTCTTCCCTCGCACACCATACATCGCATCATCCTGGCTGATGGTCCGCCAGATGGTTTCCCTCCCTCTTGAGGCTAACAGATAACCTCACCATGGCATCGTAATTAATCCTTCGACTTTAGATGCCCCAAAGTCTGTCTTGCAACTCTTCACCCACTTACCATCCGCTAAATTAAGCCCTCATTTCAAATAAGAGAAACAACACCAAATTTCATAAAAATTCATACATAGTTTTAATTAAACAAAATCCTCGGTATATGATTACAAAATTAACAATTCATTTTATCCCTTAGTTTTTTGGTAAGTTTTTATACAAATTTTAAATTCTCCTGTTTTAAATTAAATGAACTTATAGTACTTAGTCACTTTTATTTAAACATACTAAATATTTTAAATAAAAAGGCGCGTTATGAAAGTTAACATAGTTTTTCAATTATTACTTCTATTAACATTTACAATTTTAAACATACAAAAGGTTTTAAATAGAAAAAAAAGCTGTCAAATGTTAACTTTGTTACTGGTTACTTCTATTAACGTTCAATCACATATAGTTAAGTTTCAGAAAATATACAAAATTCAGGAATAAATCTTTTGTCCCTTTGGACCTCAATTGAAAGCGGAAGTTTTGAGCACGGTAGGTTGTTGTTAACCGGTCGGTCCATGTATGATAAAGGAAAAATATAAGCGCACAAAAAAAACGTCTATTGACAAGCTTCGTACATTTCAGGGCCTTAAATTGTCCTGAGGATAAGCGAACGAGGGGGTTGACCGCCACTTCGGGAGCTCTACAGCTTTGCCCGTCCGTCCGTCTACAAGTCGGTACAGGTTTTTTTTTTCTGGTCACAGTACCACAAACAAAGATCCTATGTATATATATATATTTTTCTTTTTACCAATTGCAAAATCAATTTTCTTTTAGGGAAGACGCTTTCAGGATTGGGTAACTAGACCCACCGCGATGAATCCTACCTTAGACCTGAGTTCAGTTCTTGGGGACGCGCACTCGAGAGCAAATCCTACCGAGGAATGGACGAATCCCTATCAATATCGTTTTCCCTATAGATCAAAGATGAAAATACATACACATACATATAACACAGTCCGTCACTTTCATGTCTATCGGTTAGTGCGTTATTGTTCGGGTCGTTAATGGCAAAATACCTGGCACCGCCGGATGGCGATGCTAAACGTGGATGAACCACGGATCCCGCGTTGATGCTATCCTCCCTCTTGCACTCGCTCTCACGGATGTTTCTCGGATTCTTCTTGTGTGACCTCTAAATTGCTTACGTTCTCCTTTGTCCTTCATTTATTTCACTGACTTTTCACTTTTTAATTTCTTTAATTTAACGTCTTTCATTTATTTTATGGTCCTTTTTAATTTTTAATTTCTTTAATTTAATTTCCTCCATTTATTTTATTGTCTTTTTTAATTTTTAATTTCTTTAATTTAATTTCCTTTAATTTTTAATTTCTTTAATTTAATTTCCTTCATTTATTTCATAGTCTTTTTACTTTTTAATTTCTCTTATTTAACTTCCTGTCTTTTCTCATTTCTTTAATTTTTATAATTTCTTTCATTTCTTTCACTGCGCACAAATTTTTCTTTCAGCCTTCTCAGTCAACGATCAAACAGGAAAGAGGAAGTTCTTTCATTTTAGCTTGCCACCTGTCATCTCCTCTACTTCAGTGCTACCTGATCGTGCTGCCCTATCAACGCAGTGTTGCTTATGCACCGGGTGCACACGACAACATGTCAAATGTTGTTGATAAGGGCTAGCAAATTTACTTTTCCTAAAACATGAATCTTAAAACCAGTTACGCCAGAATTTCCACTAGTCCTTATAAACTAGTAAATAACATAAACAGTATAACAGGTAAATAACTAATTTAAACTTATTAAATAATTAACTAATTACTGATTTTTAATTTTAGAAAAGATTCTACCGCACGCTCATGTTAATTATGCTACTGCAATCGTGAAATTATTCCTACATATTACCTGGTACACAATACTTCTGCTGAAGGCTAGCGTATTTAATTTTCCAAAGTGGGTTGTAACCATAACCACCTCAACCTCATCTACTTCAAACAGCTAGTGAAGCAAATTCTCATCACGAATGTACTACTGCCAAATTTACCAACAGCACCCCTTTATGGGAATACCACGTCTAATAACATACCAACAGTAAAAACATCTTCATTAAAGAACTTGATATGTATATTAAAAAAGATTTCATTAAACAGCTTAGTCAATATTTTTATTTAATGTTTTTTTAATTTTCATAATAATAAAAGATAATAAAGAGGAAATGTAAATATACAACAACTTTTTGCAAACCGGTAACGTTCCTTCTATGCATCTAAAATTAAAAAAAAGACATAATTTTACTTTAATTTACAATTACCAATAAATCAATTTATTATTTGGAATCATAACTTAATGTAGGTTAATTGCCGAATGATAAATATTTTATAAGAATATAATAAAATATTTAGATAAAATTAATGCAGCGACAATTTTACATTTTAAAAGTCACCATCACAAAAAATTTTAATCTCTTAACATACACACGTTAACGTAATTTAAATAATTAGCTAACCTTTTAGAATCCTTGGGAAAGCTATGAACCTTTTCTCCAGGCGGACATCCTTTAATGCATCTATAACTCCTAAAAGTTAAAGGAAAGTGTTAATATTGTTACGAATATGTCTTGCTTAAGTTTAAAATAAAACAATTAAGCAATAAAAAAAACTACTGGTTACAAACTGCGTAGAAGCTTATACACACACACACAACTACAATTTGATAGGCTGTTTACTAACTGCCTGGCATGCTGCTTATCATTTAAACGCGCAAGACAAAAACTAATTTTGCAACAACAAATATACAGTTGTTTATCATCTGCGTAGTTTTCTAAGAAACCCTTTTTTACAAAACCAACAACAAATGTATTGAAATAAATCCCAAGCAGAAACCTTATCAGCATAAACACAAAAACAACTATACACACAGGCAAGCAGGCGCCTATAAAATGAATAAACAACCTACAACAACAAAATACACACAAAGGGAGTAGAAGATTCTTAAATCTTCTAGATTCTAATTGGACCAGTATAAATAGGAGAAGCGTCTGAGTGGAAAATCAATCAGTAAATTAAACCTCAGCGAGTGAAGACGTGCATTTTTAAGTAAATTGTTCTGTGTCAACTTTGTGTAGTTAAAGTAAATAAAATTGTTATTATTTAAAAACTCTAAAAACTGGTGTTAATTATTTTGCAATAAAGAACTCACAACAAAACGTTTATAAAAGGTATAAACGTAACAACTGGTGTCAGAAGTGGGATTGCAAAAAATAAATTAAATTAATCAACTACAATGAAGTTGGAAGAGCTAAAAGTTGAGCAGCTAAAGAAGGAGCTGAATAAGTTGAATCTGCCAACAACGGGAAGTAAAGCGGAATTGCAACGGAGGTTGATTCAGAGGCATGTGGGAAAAATTAAGAAAGTTACTAAGTATAGATACAGTCGATATTACCACAGTCACAACAGGAAGAAAATAAAACAAAGGTTAACAAATTAATAGAAAAAGATTTAGTTAAACCGTCTGTTAGTCCTTATAGTTCTGCTCTACTATAGAAGTGACAACGATGAAAAGAAATGGAGACTAGTTGTCGATTATCGTCAATAAAATAAAAAAATTAGTCAATGACAAATTCCCATTACCTCAACTAGATGATGTATTAGACAAAATAGAAAGAGCAAAATATTTTTCAACGCTAGACATGACGAGTTCATTCCACCAGATAGAATTACAACCAGCATCTAGACCACTTACTTAATCAAATTTTTACAATAACGTTAGCGAAGGAGAACACGATATTTAAACTCAGGAAAAATTGAAAAAAATATATAATAGGATGCAGCATGAATACAAATATAGACAGAGACCTATAGAGTTAATATTATTTAAACAACTAGAAAGAATATTGGAAAAAAAGAGATAATAAAAGAATATCATGAAACTCCATGCGGAGGTCATGCGGGAGTACGTAGAACAGTCATTAGATTAAAGCAAAAGTACACTTGGAAGAATATGTATAAAATTATCAAAGAATTCATGTCATTGTGAATCTTGTAAAAGGAACAAAGTCATTAAGCATACCAAGGTACCAGTCCAAATAACTAATACACCAACAAAACCATTTCAATTTTTACAATTAGACACTGTAAGTCCATTAAGAATATCCAATGGGTATAGATACATATTAACAACACAATGCGAACTAACAAAATATGTTGACGCATTTCCAATAGAAACTAAAGAAGCATTTGAGATAGGAAGAATATTAGTAGAAAAATTTATACTAAAATATTTATGTTCTGATAAAATAAAAACAGACAGAGGAACTGAATCGGTAAACCAATTATTTAATAGAATATGTAAACTTATGAAAACCAAGCATGTAACTTCAGCAGCATACCACCATGAAACCTTAGGTAGTATAGAAAGAAATCATAAAGTTTTAAACGAATACATGCGTTTTTTCACGGAATAATACAATTGGGATGAATGGATTCCATATTATTCATTCTGGTATAATACAACACCACACCCATCCACAGTTTTTCCCCATGTGAACTTTTATTTGGAAGATTAGCATCAATGCCAACTGAATAATTATTAAGATTATATTACAGAATTAAATATAAAATTAAAACATGCCCATGAAATAGCAAACAAAAAACTGTTAGAAAACAAAATAAAACAAAAAAATATTAAAGGTAAGAATACTAACGATATTCAATTAAAACCGCAAAAAAAAATGAAAACCAATATACTGGCCCTTTTGAAGTAATAAACACATAAAATGTGAATGTCACAATTTTAATGATAATAAACCTATGACTATACATATGAATAGATGAAAATTATGTTAGGTACTTTTCTGTAACTGAACACTTTAAAACAAAAAAAAATTAAAATTTTTTTTAAGCGGTAGGGGTGTAGTGCATGTGGTATAAACATGCATACCCAACCAATAATCTAAATATTCAAATGTATTTACATTTATAACCCAAACAGAAATGCAAGCTCACGTGACTAGTGTTAACTGAAGTGGGTCACTAGTGTAATATTAAATAAAAATAATGTATTTGAATATGTCATAGTCACAATTAAAATGTAAACAAATAAGTAGGAGAAATGAATATGAAAGTTCACAAATTATATTATATACATGGAAATTATTGATAAGGGAAATAGAATAAGGTTATTTTAAGAAAACGTAGAATAAGAAATAAGCTGAAAAAATAATTCTGACTTCAAAATCTAAAGTTTTTTTTTTATTTCTCAAAGAAAAACAACTATGGCAATTAACTTTGCCGCCTGCTACTCTAAGACTCTTAAATAAAACAAGAGTATTATAGGAAATAACCACATTCAACTTATCAATATTACAGCCGCCTCCGTATTACGCGAAACCTCGATGCATTGCAGGCCCGAATTACGGGCTGCATCGTAACATTTGCCAGGGTGTGCGCATCGCTAATGGCAGGTACAAAAGAAATTCCGTGAAATTCACCAGAAATTGCTTGGGGTTCAAAGTGGCCACATTCTACCTGCGTGTTCCACTTCCCCCTGACGTAGGGGCGGGATTAATCCCATTCCCACACGAAAATAATAAATGACCAAGTAAAAAAAATGCTTAACGATTACATAATAGAACCACCCCACTCCTTTTACCACCTAAAAAGCACACGGAAGATAAAAAGAAATGGAGACTAGTAGAAAATTTCAGAAAACTGAATGAAAAAATCGTTAACAACAAATTTCCTTTAACCAAATTAGAAGACATTTTAGAAAAATTAGGCACCACAAAATGGTTTTCTACACTTGGCATGACAAGTTCATTCCATCAAATAAAATTAGATATAGAATCAAGACCTCTAACAGCTTTTTCAACACCACAGAATTATTTCCAATTCAAGAGACTCCCATTGAGCCTCTTCACATTGGATGAAAACCACTTTTGTTCTTGCCAAAACACACCAGACTAATTATTTTAGTACAAAATTGTATACGTATACACAGCTTTGTGTGGTTAGTGTTTTGTATTCATTTCACGTTTGTTTTTCGTTCGGAATACACCACAGTATACGCATTACAAAATAAATATGGCTGGATTAAGTGATGATGAAAAGTTTGTTTCGAATTTTATTTTTTGTAAAATTATTTCTATTCTTATTCGATCTTTTTTATTTTAATTAAATAAAAAAATTTATTTCAATTTGTTAATAATTTTTGTTATTAAAAATTAATTTTTACTGAAGAAGCTTTCCATAGAAAAGCGAAATATTGAAAAAATATATCGTTAAAATTTAATTAAAAACACCGTTTAAAAGATTAAGACATATTTAATTTTCTGTAAAATATAAAAATATTATAACAAACCCTTGAATTATTGTAATAATAAAATCTCAATCATTTCATTTTCATGTGATTTATTCAGGTTACAGGTAAAAAAGATAAAAATAAATAGCATAAAAACTTCATATGAATTCATATTCATATTTACACTACGATAGCCAACTGAAAACTAAAAATCGCTCTGCAAAAAAACACACAAGACCTGTGTTTTCATAACTGCATGTGTATTAGTTTTGTTCTCGTTGTGCGTGGCTGAAGCTGGTAGAAAAATTGTGCCAACCAAAAACTACCCTCCTCACCGAAAATGCCGATAAACTGCCATGTTAGATCAGCACAGCTAATCCAATGTAAACATGCTCATTCGGATTAAAAATGTCTTCAAACAGTTTTCAAAGAATGCTTACAATAGCACTTTTGGGACTAGGTTCCGAGGCTTTTTTCTATGTAGATGATATTATTGTATTTGAATGTAGTCTAAAACACCATAATTAAAATCTTATTAAAGTTCTAGACAGATTACAAAAGTATAATCTAAAAGTAAATCCAAATAAATGTTGCTTTTTAAGACCAGTAATGCGATCTAGTAACTTTTAACGATTCGATACCATGTTAATGCTTTCTACACATTTGATTGTTTGCAGTAACGATAGTGCGATTCAGTAACTGCTTGTTATTGCTAGTCGACAAACATTGAAAACAAGTGGCGTGTCTGTAAATATATACGAAAAGCACAAAGAAGAATGCATAATATTGTGTTCAGACATACACAATTATTGAGATTATCGCAATAAATTCCATTATTGAGCTCAATATTCCATACAAAACTAGACTTCAAATATTGTTAAATAAGTACGAAATTGTTACAAATATTGAGTAAACCTTGATATGCAACACTGTTTACAGGTGTGTTTAGTGAGAAAAAAATATCTACCACTTATCTACACTGACATATGCCATCAATGCAAAACAAAGCAAGGTAAGTACATAAATATTTAATTTATTTGATTTGCATTTTTCTCCAATAATGCAAGAAGCACGAACTGTTGGTTTCTTAATTTCTGGGGAATTCGCAAATTTTTCTTTTTATATTTTTAAGTACCGCCAACTTTGAATCAAATCGCACTTACCGTAAAAACTCAGCATTTCTATTATACAATAGTAATTGCTTTTTAATAAATGAATTTATTTCCATTTTTATAAAATAAAATTTATGACTGAAATAAAAACAAAGTTGTTTTCCTAAATTTAGTATGTCTGAACACTAAAATATGTCTGAACATGGTATAAACAAACACAATTAAAAAGACTGAACGTACCCCTTCAGGAAAAATTATATATATATATTGTTAATACCAGACTCGTTTGTCTGGTTCAACTACTGAATCTAAAAAGGGTTAGAGGCTGTGTCTGCCCAAGTGGTACACCAGGACAGCTCACGGTTAATACCAGACTCGTTTGTCTGGTATAACTGAATAAAAGGGCTGGTGGTTGGGTTTGTCCAAGTGGTACACAAGAACAAATCACCGGGAAGACCAGGATCGATGTGGGTGTTGATGAAAAGTGGTGAAGACCAGGCTCGCTGTGGGTGAATACCAGGATCGCTTTGCTAAGGAAGAATCGCGCCAAAAATGTTGCTACCAGACTCGGTTTAACTACTGATTGATAACACGTTCTGAACAATGGTTACAGTTGCAATAATAATAAGTTATTGAAACACTATGGTATTTATACAAAACACTTAAAAATTAATATAACACAAAAATGAATACAAAAAATGAATATAATGCAAAAATTAATACACCGATCAATAATTACAGAAAAATTGCCAGAAATTTTTCAGTGTGTTAGTGTGACCTTCATTCCCATCGCAAACAGAGATTCCATTTCACTACTGTCTGGTAACTTGAACCACCCGTGGAAAACAAAATTGTATTTCCTATTTATGCTGACGGGGTGGTTCCCATACCTGGACAGTAGTGTTAAACAAACAAACAAACAAACAAGAGAAATCCAAAACAAACAACTAAAAATCATAACCTTATTCCTATTGCAGTGTAGGAATGAAGGTACGTTTATTCGAGACTCAAACAAACAGGAAGTAAGCGTTTTGTTTAAAGTTTAATTTATTTTGATACAACAACAAATATAAATTAAAACCAAAAGAACTAACTGTAATAAACAAAACAAATATACATCATAACTTTATTCCCACTATAGTTTGGGAACAAATGTAAGTTCATTTGAGACTCACATAAACAGGAAGCAAGCGTTTTGTATAAAGTGTAATTCTCTTAGAGACTCCTTTTATTTTATTACACGATGAGTCAAAACTAAAAGGAATCAAAAGAATTGACATATATTTAATAGTTTATTATTAAGCACTATGTTTATATTATATAATATCATATTATATTACAGTCTTCGACTAAGTCTCAACGCATATGGTCGTTTTCGTTTTCTTGCTTATTAGTATAAACAGTTTCTCCTCCATTTTTCTCTTAATCTAAGCGTGCACGTGCTTTTTTTCTCTTCCCTTTTATATATAACTAGTGAATCTCTGATTTTTTGATTAATTCACCCATCGATAGAAACCTCCACGTTTACCATGGCTCCGGACCCTCCGGATAAACTTTTCAACAACAGATTCCTCGTGTTGGGACGAGGAATCCACAATTGACGACACCAATCAACAACAATAATAATAACCCAAAATACGTAACAATATCCTCAATCGATCCCAAAACAAAGTTCTCGAGTATTAGCCCGTTCGCAATCAAAAAAGGCGTAGAAAGCATAAGCAGGGATTCACATCTTTCTCCTTACTGCGAGACGGAAACCTTTTAATACTCACACGAAATACACGTGTTGCCGAAAAATGTTTAAAATCAAAGTCACTGTCTAACATATGCCACATCTCGTGCAAACTTCACGATACACTCAATTTTGTTAAACGTGTTATATACGCACCATGCTTAATAAATCTTTCTGAGCAGGAAATAATCTCTGAAATGAGAGAACAAGGAGTCGTCGACATATATAAGTTTACAAAACTTAGCGAAGATGGCAAACAACGTACCCCTTCAGGAAAAATTTTAATCACTTTCAACCTTTGCCGCCTTCTGGCGACTGTAGACGTTGCCTGGTACAAGTGCAAAGTGGATCACTATATCCCGAACCCCATGAGATGCAAGATTTGCCAAAAATTAGGTCACACAAAAACTGCTGCAAAGGAAACCCTACATGCCCAGCATGCGGTGTCCCACCTCATGAACGGGAGAATTGCACCCGTATATTCTGCGCAAATTGCTCTGGAGAACATCCATCCGCAGACAAAAACTGCCTTAGGTGAAGCTCGACGCAAGTATAGAGAAATAAACCCCATACAAACAGCAAATCAACACAACACTTATGCATCCACAGTATCCGGCTCGCCCTCAAACAGCAACAAAAACACAAATAATCAAATAACAAATATCCCAAAAATAACTTCTTCAGGCACGACACCAAAAAGTCAACCTAAAAGAACAACAAATCAAATTCATGAAATTCTTCAAGCATCAATCACCAAAGAAACAACACAATATAAAACAGCAATTAACAAAACTACAGAAAATGACAAATCCCAGAAAACACAAAAATACAAACAAAATACAATCGAAAAACAACCAATCTGAAAAAACAACGAAACTGAAGAAAACAACCAAAACAATCTCGACATAAAATAACCCTTAATATCCCATATCCTACTTAACCCAATCCCTCATAAGAAGAAATAATTATTATATTCCTCTTCTTGATGAGGATACGATGGAAACAGCACCGCCGTAAACCACAACTTTATCCTTACAATAATCATTCACAGTGCAGTCTGCACAAAGCGCGTACATATGTACACACTTCTATTCAAAATTACCATCATGAACCCTGTAATTTTACAATGGAATATAAATGGCTACATAAATAGCCTACACAACCTTGAGTTGTTAATAAAGGAAATGGTAACTGTAACTTGAGCCCCCTCCCTCCAAAGTGTTTCAGTGGTTACTTCGTAAACTCACCACAAAACACCACTTCAAAACAAGGTGTCGGCGTTCTAATTAGGTCCAACATACCTCACAAACTAATACCAGTTAATTCTGAATATCAAATCATGGCCATTGAAATCAACCTCAAAATAAAATTTACAATCCTATCATTTTACATCCCAAGCTATCAGGACATATCTATAAGAGAAATAAGTAGAATAATATCCACATTCAACACCCCTTTGGTAGTTATTGGCGATTTCCATGGCTTTAACGTAATGTGGGGATCCGAAACTAACAACTTAAAAACTGCCTAAATAAAGTCAAAGGAACAACCCCAGGTTTCGATCGGATTTCTTACCAGATGGTTAAAACACTATCCCATCCAAGCAAAAAAAACTGCTTACAACATACACAATCTTCTAAAGTGGCACTATACCGCATTCATGGAAACTGGCCATTATTGCACCCATAGCCAAATCCAGAACCAGCTTCTCAGTAAACACTTACCGTTCTATTTCACTACTACCATGCCTTTCCAAAATAATTGAACGTAGCTACTCGTCTTTTTAGTTTTTAAAAAATAAAAACCTGATCGCTTAAGAGCAAATAGGATTTAAACAAAACAAAGGGTGTGATGACGCACTCTTACACATTGATTACTATATCACAAATGCGTTGTCAGCTAAAAATCATATAACGATTTTATCGATTGACTTCGAAAAGGCCTTATGTGATCCTCAACACTCTAAAATCCTGGGATATAGGGCCAACTATGTTCAATTTTATCAAGGCATTTTTGGCAAATAGGCGATATAAAGTGAGAATCAATGGCTATTTATCAAAATATTTTCCACTGAGAAATGGCATCCCACAGGGCTCGCCACTCTCAGTGGCACTGTTTCAAATTGCGTTTAATGGAATAAGCAAAATAATAAACGGAAACCGCTTTGTAGACCATTGTTTATATGCCGATGATCTATATATACTCTGCAAAAAAAGGACAACACAGAAACGAAAAACATTTTACAGAAAATCCTTTTGGATATCAAAAACTGGTCCGAAAACTCTGGCGCCAAAATCTACCTACAAAAAATAAAAAATTTCATATCTGCAGAAAGCACAACTGCGACTCAGACAGTCAGACTATTCAAACCGATGGCATACACATTGAGAATGTCAAAAAAATAAAAATTCTTGGATTAATATTTTCACACAATTACAATTGGAAAGATCACCTCTTACAACCCAAAAAATCAATAAATACCCGCGTAAATATAATAAAATACTTATCTTTAAAAAGTTTTAGACATATCAACACATTGATTTACCCCACCAAAACTCTTGTACTAAGCAAAATTGACTACGGTATTTGTATATATGGTAACAGCTGCAAATCTAATCGCAACATAATTAAACCTGTTTACTTCCAAGCTGCCAGGTCCTGCGTATATGCATTTAAGAAAACATCCATCGACAATATACTCTACGAGGTCAATCTCCTATCTTTAGACGAGAAGATACATGAAATAAATATCAGAATTCTACCCAAACTCCTCAACAGCACTAACTCTGTTCTGGACAAAGACAAATCCTCAATTATTAGTGCAAAACGTCCCAAACGCATCAAATCAGCAATGGCTTTTTCTTTATCGTTACGCAATTTACTCAATACTTCACTTAGCGTATCAAAAAAACCAACAAAAGAACCACCATGGGAATTTAAAACATCATCAATCAATATTTCGCTGGCAAAATACAACAAGAACAACACTAGCAAAAACATCTTCCTCAAACTATTGGCAACCCAAAAAAATGATTTAAAAACGAAAAATTGGCACTTCGTATATACAGATGGGACCAAGTCTCAAAGCAACATACCAGCGTTCGCTGTAGTAAATGAAGAAGGTGAAAATCTCATCTTAGGCACTCTTTATGAACAGTCCTCGGTCTTTACAGCGGAATCATATGCGATTTACCATGCAATCGTCTAGCACTAGCAGAAAAAAAGACAACAGTAATCTTTACCGACAGCCTTTCAGTGGTAAAAGCTGTAAGTAATCCGTTCAACAATAGATGGAACAAAATTATCAAAATCAGGGACGCGCTCATCAGAGTAAAAATTAAATCATAATCTACTGGATAGCAAGCCACATTGGAATTATTGGCAATGAAAAAGCTGACGCTGCTGCCAAGCACGCCTCATACGCTCCAATTTTAATAAATGACGTACGTCGTCACATTGCAAGCTACGTTAAGAGAAAAGCTAAACAAAAAGAAATTTCCCATCATTACTACTCCAACATAAATCAATGCCACAACCATCCTATCTACCCTATATCATCAGAGAAGAACAGAATACGAATATTTTCCAGATTGCGCCTAGGTCACACCTCCTTTTCACATGAATGAATTTTGAAGAAGTTACCCCCACCCACCTGCAACCGCTGTAAATGCAACCTGACTGTCAGACACATCCTTACCGAATGTCCGTCACTTCACAGACAAATGCACAACGTCTTTGGCAACACCTCAGCCTTAGAACTCCTCAAGGAGCCATCTTTCGACAACATTAATAAAATCTACAATTTTTTTAGACTCACTGTATTGAGAATTTGAAACGCTACTTATTACACAAACACCATAATTTACTTAAACTCAATTAACTAATACTTGAATTATTAGTACATAAATGCAAATATCGTAAATTAGAGCTGATGGCCATGTAGCCAGTGCTCGTCAAATTAATTTAGCCTCAGAATTTATTCAGGCAGGTTAAATAAATAAAATAAAAATAAGTAAATATATTATATTATTTTATTATATTATATTATATTTTATTATATTATATTATATTATATTATATTATATTATATTATATTATATTATATTATATTATATTATATTATATTATATTATATTATATTATGCTATATTATATTTTATTATATTATATTATATTATATTATATTATATTATATTATATTATATTATATTATGCCTTCTGCAGCCTTCGTACTTCCGTTGTCTCGGCTATCTGCCCAAAACTTGGTATTCCATGCAGTGCGGCGTAACTCTATCTCTCCGATGCTTTGCCGTTGTGACGGTTGCTTCCCGCTCCATCTGCTTAGAGTTTCACGCACTCGCAAAATCGTGGTACAGTGTCAGATAGCTCCTGAAGTAGCCATGTCCAGAAAGCATCTGTGTAAGGTAGAAGTTAACACATCCTTGTTCCCTCTGTGTCCACTTCCGGACGTCTGGAATGAGTTTTCCGCCCTGTTCTCTGCTGTTCTTTTTCGATATCCTCACGGTGATGTCCGTATCATTCTTTTCAATTGTTTCTTTGATTGCAGAGGCGATTTCCTCTGGTTCCGCAAGAGAATCAAGATCTCTGATTTCAATGGTCGTCCTCGATTTCAGTTCAGTCACCCTCGCTGACTCCCTTAGAAACCGTTTAATCGCATCGTAGAAATGGGCCTTCCTTCCTCCGTCTGATATTTCTAGCTGAAGGGAACCATCCTTGGTCTTTCGAACGGATCTCACAGTCACTTTCGTCTCTTCAGGTTTTATCGACCTCTTCAGTTCCCGAAGGACATCGGCATAGTTGTTACCCTCTGCAGGTTTGAAAAGCACTGCCTCATAACGATTTTTAGGCTGTGGTGCTTTCTAACCTTTTTTTCCTTATTTTTGCCTTCCTTTGCTCATTACAGTCTCTATCCGTCATGTCTCGGGTTTCAGGCTCACTTTCTACTCTAGGCTTCTCTTTAACAGTTTGCCAGGCGTCAGGCCTCTTTTCCGTAGTCTTCTTTGTCACATCAGACTCAGCTGCGCTTGTAGCAATCCTTTTACTGTGTACTGTCAGAGGTGTGGCATGTCCCTGTATATCTTGCTGATCGGTGAGCGCAAGATTTTGCTCTGCCTTCCAAAGACGCTAGCCTCGTCCTCCATTTCTGTACGTCCGCTCTTCTCTTTTACTTTTAGACATTTTTTCCGTGTAAAGTGGTACCAATTTTAAGCCGCTATCGCTGTTCGAATGTACAGTTCCCATTAGACTGCCGTGGTTATCTATGCACGCAGGGAGGCCACGCGAGGGTTGACACAGGTCCTTATGGGAGCCAGTGTTCAGTGCCATAGTCGGGTTTTATACAGGGGTAACGCTCAACTGCGCCTGTACCATCAACTCAATGGCGACGAGACAGCGAACGTACTTAAAGGCTTGATATTATATTATATTATATACTGTTCGTTGATTATGACTGCATCTACCCGTTTCTCGCTAACCATCTGCTCAAGCAGTTCGACTCCTGTGCACATTCGCCTGGATATACTCAACTCCTCTTTACCAGTGGGCACCTCCTAGAGTACGGCAAGTAATCAGTTTGATCACGCTCTGCATCCAACATTTTGAGACTGCTTCGCAGTCCCTCATCCTGTGCCCGGGTTTCCCGCACCGAATGCACGAGTCCCTCCTATCTGGGCGAGTGCAATTCACCCGGATTTGCCTAATACCACAGCAGCGATAGCATCTCATGAGGCTTTCGCACGCCCGCATCCTAGTCCGAATCCGTATATACCCAGTTTGGCTGCACCCTCCGTGGACAGTGTGACAAAACCCCGTACCTACTCCCGCGTGTTTGTTGTATTTATCCTTGTCCTGATCTCTTCCTCTGCGTTAGTAAGCAACTTTCGAATTGCCCCCTCTACTTCCTCCTTGACCGTTAAGGAATCTAGTTCCCTTATCTCGAGTGTACCACGAGGCTTGTGTTCAGCGATGGACGCTGTTCCCCGTATGGCATCCTGCAATCACTGGACGAATTCCGGCCTAACCCTTTCCCATTATCCGAGTTCCAAAAGATTGGCCCCAGTGCCAACTTCTGTGTAGTTAAAGTAAATAAACTTGTAATTAATTATAAAACTAAAATTTGATGTTATTTAATTAGCAATAAAGAACTCAGCAACAACAAAACGTTTATAAAAGGTATAAACGTAATAACTGGTGCCAGAAGAGAAATTGCAAAAAACAAACTATAATGACGTTGGAAGAACTGAAAGTCGAGCAGCTAAAGAATGAGCTGTATAACTTAGATCTGCCAACAACGGGAAGTAAGGTGGAATTGCAACGGAGGTTGATTAATGAATTCAAGCAGCGGGAAATCGATATTGGAGACAAATAAGTGGTTGAGGTATGTAATCCTTCAGCAAACACCAATGTAACCTTGGATTCAACACTTGTGGATATTATGCCAAAAATGGAATGAAATTCACGAAAGCTCTAGAGCCAGCAGTGCGAAAATTGATGTCATTGAAGAAAGCTCCAGAATCAACAGTGCGAGAATTGATGCAATTAAAAAAACTTCTAGAGCCAAGGCAGAAAAACTTGTAAGTGTGGTAAACAAGAAATTTCAAGAATATCAGAAATATCGCTGACTCTTGGTTCTACAGCTTCTACTCGTTTGCCGAAAAATTTTCTGGCCTAGAGAGAAAAATGGATAGAGAAATGAATGAACTAAAAAACGAAAATGGACCACCTCGATATTCAACAAGGAGTCCTCTCTGAGTACTCCAGCAGCATAAACACCCCAAGATATGACGGTAGCGCACCGTTTAAAGTGATCAAATCCCAGTCCGAAACAGTGGCCAGCAAAAATAGACGCAACAATAAAGAGAAAGCTATTGAGTAAAAGGTGCAGCTGCCGAAATCCTCGAAAGCTTACTAGGAGGCTGCAGAAATAATTACGTAATGGTTGCCTTGCAGCCATTGTAAAGAACATCCAAAAATAATAAATTTATCGTCTACGTATATAAATGCATTGGAATCTAAACTTGTTAATGCTATCGTCAACATTTTTTGGAAACTATTCGATGATATTTTTTGACCGAAAGGTAACCTTTTGAATTGATAGTGTCTATTACCTATGGAAAATGCTGTAAGCGGTCTAGATGCCGGTTGTAATTCTATCTGGTGGAATGAACTCGTCATGTCTAGCGTTGAAAAATATTTTGCTCTTCCTATTTTGTCTAATACATCATCTAGTTGAGGTAATGGAAATTTGTCGTTGACTAATTTTTTATTTAATTGACGATAATCGACAACTAGTCTCCACAGCTTTTCATCGTTGTCACTTTTCGTAGGGACCAAAAGTAGAGCAGAATTATAAGGACTAACAGACGGGTCAACTAAATCTTCTTGTATTAATTTGTTAACCTTTTTTTTATTTCTTCTTCTTGTGACTGTGGTAATCTATAATTTCGTGTGTAAACCACAGTTTGTAATCTTTGTTTATAGAAATTATTCGCTGTTATATGGTCTTCTTCTAAATGAAAAATATCTTGGAATTCTTTACATATCTCCTCCATGGTTTATGTTGCGTTAATATCAAATGTATCTATACTTAGTAACTTCCTTAATTTTTCCCATCTATCCTTTTGTTTATCATTTGAAGATTGTTTTTTATTAGAATGTTATAATGTGATAAGCGATCAATTTGTAAATCAAATTGAAATATTGTATATTCTTTGTCTGAAGCATTTAAAATTCGAATGTGCTTTGTCCCATGTTTTAGAATTATTGTTTTACCAATAAAAACATTGCTACCGATTTGCTTTGCACATGCTACGCTATCTGTAAACTTATTGCTTGTATCATTTCAGTTCTTGGTGGAATAGTAAATTTATTGATATTTGCTCTCATTGTCCTACCATTTATTATAATAGCTCAAATTTAATGAAAAATTTCTACTTAGAATACCATCTGTTGCTATTGGGAATTCTGTGCTTACTATCTGATATTCATGGTTTACTATATCCTCTGGAAGTACCAAATTCAGTATCGAAGTACCCATCGTTTGAATTGCATTATTTTCAATACATATAGAAATGTCTGCACCTGTATCTACTAAAAATTTTATGAAAACTCCTTCATCTGTTTTAAATGTTACAAAATGAGGTGCATCTGCATGCGAATTGTAAGTTTTTAACGCATATCTTTTAATTGTCACATTTACTCTGGAGGATTGCAGGGATTTACCTCGTTTCCCTGTTGCTGAGCGACATATACTCTTCTTTGGTGTTCCTTTCTAAAGCTACCATTTCTCCTCTTGTTATTATTGTAATTGTTACCATTTCTCTGGTTGTTAATATTGTAACTGCTATTATTTCTTGGTAGGTTAGTACCATGGAAATTATTATTATTCCTAAAATTATTACCCTGCTTTGGGATCCCAGTTCTTAAATCTGTAATTCAGCACCAAATTTTGCGTCGACTATAGAAAACTCAAGTGGATTATTTCAGCAAGTGGCCCGAAGCGTATCCCATTCCGAACCAAGAGTCCAAAACGGTTGTAGATGAATTTGTGAACAATTGGGTGTGTCGATACGGTGTTCCAACAGAACTTCATTCCGATCAGGGACGAAATTTTGAGTCGACCATATTCAAGGAAATGTGCGATATTTATGGGATCAAAAAGACGAGAACGACACCACTGCATCCGCAGTCAGATGGCATAGTAGAAAGATTAAACCGCACCCTGGAAGAATATCTCAGAAAAGTAGTCAGTACACACCAAAGGGATTGGGACGAGCATGTACCAAAGTTTCTTCTGGCATACCGATCAGCTATCTACGATTCAACATTATGTAGTCCAGCAAAAGTCGTGTTTGGGAGAGAGCTAAAGCTACCAGCAGACTTAGAATTTGGCGTTAAACCGATTCCTGCACACGACGATAATGAAAATGTTCCTCAGAGCTCCATGAGTTTGTCCGCAATCGCATCAAAATGTCCAGCGACAAAATGAAAGCCAGATATGATCGAGCAGCAAATACGCAAGGATTTACAGAAGGACAACGGGTTCTACTATATAACCCACAACGGAAAAAAGGACTGTCTCCCAAACTGCAAACTCACTGGGAAGGACCATACAAGGTGATCAAGAAATTGAACGACGTGGTTTATCGGATACAGAAATATCAAAGTCCGAGGTCTAAGACGAAGGTGGTCCACCTGGAGCGACTGGCCAAGTATGGCCGAGGGAATATTGAGCCTATTCGAGACGAAAAGGCTTAAGCGGGCGCCAGTGTTACGAATATGTCTTGCTTAAGTTTAAAATAAAACAATTAAGCAATAAAAAAAACTACTGGTTACAAACTGCGTAGAAGTTTATACACGCACACACACAACTACAATTTGATAGGCTGTTTACTAACTGCCTGGCATGCTTATCAGTTAAACGCGCAAGACTAAAACTAATTTTGCAACAACAAATAAACAGTTGTTTATCATCTGCGTAGTTTTCTAAGAAACCCTTTTTTACAAAAGCAACAACAAATGTATTGAAATAAATCCCAAGCAGAAACCTTATCAGCATAAAAACAAAAACAACTATAGACACAGGCAAGCAGACGCCTATAAAATGAATAAACAACCTACAACAACAAAATACACACAAAGGGAGTAGAAGATTCTTAAATCTTCTAGATTCTAATTGGACAAGTATAAATAGGGGAAGCGTCTGAGTGGAAAATCAATCAGTAAATTAAACCTCAGCGAGGTTAAATAAAGTAAATTAATTAAGTAAATTGTTCTGTGTCAACTTTGTGTAGTTAAAGTAAATAAAATTGTTATTATTTAAAAACTCTAAAAACTGGTTTTAATTATTTTGTAATAAAGAACTCACAACAAAACGTTTATAAAAGGTATAAACGTAACAATATTAATAAACTCATTAGTTAACAGGTTGCATACTTACATGTTATTTGCCAATATTTTTTTGGACTTTTTTAACATGCTTATCCTATAAATAAATTAATAAATATTTAATTATTTTTAAAAAATTTTGTAATTATTACAAAAAACTTACCCTTATTTGTTCACGTAGAAAACGATTAATTCGTTAGAAGCACATAATCAAAACAAAACTCGCGACTCAAACTTCTGCGAAGAAGATATGGGTAACATAAGGAATATATAGGGCGCCATATCGCGTCTGTATATAATTTGTGTTTCATAGCTGACTTATCACCGATGGCGATCATTTTCCCTAAACTGAGCCGTCGTCGTTAATATCTTTACAAAATACGAACTCCCTTCATATGTATGTATATCAATTCTATATTATTAAAAATATATACTCATTCGCCTATAAAATTTAACCAAACTTTTAGGTTATTTTTTTAGGCATTAAACGCAACGCTACATAGGTTTAGCAATGAAACGTAAAACCTACATAATCGTTTTCACTTATTCTGTTGATTAGCAGTGTTCCATCATTTTTTGTATATAATCTAATGAATAAAAATAATAAATAACTTTGAAAATTTGTAAAATTTTATTTAGAACTAAAATTATACATTATTTACTAATAAATGGTTAAGTAAATTAGATTGGATTATTACTGTGAGCATCGGCTGGAGGAAAATAAGCAGAACTGAAAACAAATTTATAAGTATTAGCTGCAATTGAAATGTTCATTAGTTTGTTAATAATAAAATTTGCTTTTTGATTACAGGCGCTTAGCTACGTAGATGTGGAAATTACTTGTGTAGCCAGTGGAATGATCAAAATTGTAATCTGAATGGTAAGTGTTCCTAAAAATAGAACGGAATTTTTTTTATAGGACCAGCACTCAGGGGATGACCCCTACCTATGCAATGCATTGTGCCAGAACTAGGAAATTAGGTTACGGGAAGGAGGGAAGAGGGAGTAGTGTCTGTGGACATTCGATTTGAACTTTCTCAGATTGAAAGTGACAGGAAAGACCTCCGGAGGGATCTTATTCCACATACGGACTGTTCTGCTGAAAAACGAATTTTCCCTGTAATGCGTAGTGCGATTCACTGGCCAATCTACCACAAAAGGATGTGCTCTCATCGAAAATCGGGTTAAACATGAAAACGTGTGAGTATCAGGAACAAGTTCCCTAATTTCATTAGAGCACTTACCATTGTAATAACGATAGAACAGTGAAATGCACTCCACATTGCGTCGATGCTCTAGAGAATCAATAGAGTTGGATACCCTACTGTCAGCAATGAGCCTCTTGGCCCTCTCCTGTACGCGGTCGAGTAATCCCAAAATAGACTTTGGAGCGCCGGCCCATACATGAGAGTTGTATTCCATTTTCGAACGGATGTAGGTGGTATAGATAGTACGGAGATCGGATGGGGTGAAGTATCTTCTACACCGCTTTAGAAAACCGAGGCACTTGAAAGCTTCTTTAGAAACCTGAAAAATGTGTTTAGTCCAACGAACATCACACTGAATTTTCATACCAAGAACATTAAGAGCTTCCGGTTCCGTAATACCTATATCTCCCATAGTAACAGATGCAGCACCACTACCAAATAAAGATCTATGCGTAAGCATGCAACATTGTGTCTTACGAGCATTGAATTCTATTCTATTCACACGACCCCATTCCAAGATTGTCGCAAGATCGTGATTAAGCGTATCATTCATGTTTTGCCTTTTGGAAGTAACCTCCAAATGGCCTGGTCTATTACCAAATGAATATGAGTGACAAATGGCGCTGCCATCTGCAAAAGAAAATTTAGGGTTGAAAGTTCGACAAAGAAGGTCATTTAGAAAGATAAAGAATAGGGTAGGAGAAAGAACGGAGCCTTGCGGTACCCCTGAATTTATCATGAACTCGTCTGATGAAATCCGGCTTTCCGGCAAAAAAGAATTATTTGCAAATATACCAACTAAAAGGTTAGCTTTATCAACCGGGACAGTGAATATTTGATCATTTTTAAAAAGAGTCGGAATTGAAGAACTAGCATTATCGCGTACTCTTTTAACAAATGACCAAAAGTTCTTATTACCCCTTGAAGTAGCAAGAACTTTAGCACGAAGGCGTACAGATGCTTTTCGTGCCTTAGTACTTTGGCACACGAAGATCTCTCCCTTTTGCGTAGCAAATCAATATCTGCGTTTTTGTTTCTACGCCAGATATTGAATGCTTCCTCTCTTGATCTGACTGCATTTTTGCACGTCTGATTAAACCAAGACTTTGATCTGGTTTTAATCGAAATTGTTTTGGATGGAAAAAAAGTTTTTTATTCCAAACAAAATTATGCTTACAACCA
Source organism: Trichopoda pennipes (assembly GCA_030448955.1). Classification (NCBI taxonomy): domain Eukaryota; kingdom Metazoa; phylum Arthropoda; class Insecta; order Diptera; family Tachinidae; genus Trichopoda; species Trichopoda pennipes. The sequence goes on along the minus strand of JASKUP010000004.1, from coordinate 2,283,813 downwards.
TTTCCGCCATGGCATTGACATTATTATCTAAGAAACATAGTTTCCAATTAAATTGCCTAAAAAAATTCGTTAAGAGCCCAACGAGCCTTCTCATAAATATATTTTAGACGTTTGGTAGCTGATTTCGTAACGTCGTGCAGCTTCGAATATGAAAAGGAGCCGGAGATGGTACAATGATCGGAGTTGCCGAGAGGTGCACAAACATTAACTTCATACTTCTGGGGGTGTGAAGTTAGAAAAAGGTCGAGTGTATTACTATGATGCCCCTCAACACAAGGAATTTGTGTTGGTTCATTCACTAATTGCGCAAGGTGATTGTGCGCGGCAAATAGCTCAACATACAAGCCCTCTGTAGTTGTATGGTCTGAATGGCGAAGCCAAGAACAGTTGTGAACTTTACAATCACCAGCAACAATAATTTCACTGTTTGGGCAACTGTCGAGAATCTTCGATATGGAGTCGGAAAGAAAATCGAAGCCACCTAGGGTTTTATCCTTTCCGGTATTTGGACTTCTATAAAGAAACCCGAAATGCAAGGGGTGTGACCTGATTCTGAGTTTAACCCAGAGACAGCTAAATTCAGGATCATTTGTGCCCAATGATTGCTGGCACTGGTACACAACTTCATTGCGAATATAAATTGCAAGACCCCGGTGAAAATTAAATAGTGATAGTAGGTAACTGAAAACTCTGTGGATCAGCGTCCTCAGACACCTGAGTCTAACAGAAGGCTAAAATATCCGGCCTATGAAGACAAATGTGAGCATATACAGAGAAAAAATGTTGCAGAAGTCAATTCTGAATTTTCCCGGCATGACAATGCAAGAAATTCAAATCTGTCTCTTCTAACTACTATACTGCGACCAATGCATTGACGTTCACTTTTTAGACTACTTAGTGATTAGTGCCAGGCCTTCATCACAAATAGTCCAGCAAAAGTAAATACAATGGCAACAGTAAAGCATTAGTAATCTAAGGTAAAAAGAGGGACGGAAAAAGGCACAAATTTCATCATAGGAGCCATAAAAGCCCTGATCTGGTTTTCTTTGCCTTCAAAATGGCCCCTTGTGCCATCACTGTTGTTTTAGTTTAATTTGCTCTTTATTTTTTATTCTATTGTTTTTTTCACTTTTATCTTTCTTTGTTTTTACACTCTGTTCTTAAGCCTCTGTTGTCGTTTTTGTTTTTTGACTTTATTTAGTTTTTTTTTTTGTTTTTCTTTTTTCTCTTTTCTCTGTAATTTTATTTGTTGAATCTGATCACTTTGTAATTATATCACTTTTTCGTTTGGAATTGTATCATTTTTTGCCTCTTTTGCTTCTATTAATTTACTTTGTTTGTTGTAATTTTGCCATTTATTTGATTTGTTATTTATTTATTTATTAAACTTTAAAAAAACGGATTTTTTTAATTTTATATTTTATTTATTGTTTATGTTTTTCTTATTCAAATAAATTTTAACACACTAAAACAAACATTTAAAAACAACAAATTATAAAAACATAAATTAAAAACGAAAACAACGACCGAACATGATGAGAGACAAAACACTACTCCTATAAATCTATAAAGCGAAAATATTTTTTTGTTCTAAGGTTTTAAGACAACTAAAATACATATAATCAGGATTGTTGTAGAATCTGATTGTTGTTAGAATCAGAATTGAAATCGACAAAAAGTTGATGTTGGTGTTGTAGAAACAGATGTTATTGGTTTTATGTTCGAATCAGAATTGTTGACAGAGTTTGGTGTCATAGAATCTGTTTTTATCATTTTTTGTCAAAATCAATCTGATCAACTATCATGTGATAGATTTTCATACGGTTTAATATTTTTTAAGCGATTGGCTGTACAATGTAAGTAAAAAAGAATTTATTAAATAAAAAATGAAATATGAAAAAATTTTTACTTATTTTTTTAATACTCAAATAGGGGGAAACATAGAAATAATACGCATAATGTAATGATTCTAAAACTTATGGAAAATAATAAGTTAGAGGGCGGTTATACTAAACGCGATAAGGTTGTAGTTGAGTCGCTTTGGCAAGAGTTGGTTCAATCTCTAAACAGTGCTGGACCACCCAGTAAGGATGCAAATGGATGGAAAAAGGTGCCGCTTAAATTTCTTAAATATATCTTAAAACCTTACGATTTTATTTTTATGTACTGGATACATAGATATGAACAGAATGGAAGAGTAAAATAAACAAGAAACTAGTCCATAACAAATCCGAATCTCGTGCAACTGGAGGAGGATCATTTAACAATACTGACGGGATTTGCTTATGGTTAAACAGAAGCATCGTGACTGGAGCCAGGATAGCGTGCGTTTACTGCTCGAAACACCATGTCGTTAACACATATCTTCCAAGGAAAAATTAAAAGTAAAACTAAGTTTCTCATACATATGTATTTAATAGTATCTACTTACAATCATGGCGTTCACATTAAAATATCCTTTCCTACTAAAAAATAAATGCTCGTCAACAGAAGGCTTTATAATTTTTATATGGGTTCAGCAGCCAACTATGAAAGGTACATCTTACATCTTATTTTCTCATTCTCATCCATTTCCAACTTCACCCACCGAAGACATACATGCGTATCCAAAGCCTTTAGTACATTGTTTAACACAATTGACTATGTACTTTGCCCCAAATAAACAGCACTATCACTTCCAATTGCCTATTGATACGAACCTTTAGCCTAAAAATGCAATGACCCGCCTGGCTGAATAGCGCAAGAAATAATTGAAGGAGGTAGGTGAAGTTCAATAATGTTCAACAGGATTTAAAAAGCCTGTTTATTCAAACGGAATTGACTAATAATCCTGCAATTTTTTTTAAATTAATACATCTTTGCAAAACTTATTGCAATTTATACTTACGCTGTCACCGGCAGGTCCAATGGATTGGTATAATCCCTCAATATTCTTCTTTCCACTTTTTCACTATTCTTTTCCTCCATTAAGAAAAATAAAACTATCGCTTCAAACATTTTAATTTATATAGAAAGATAATTTATCAATTCCAAAATTTTTTAAAATGTAAACAAAACAAAACAGCTGACTCGAATATGGGTTTTGTTTAATATCGAATTAATGCAAAACCAAACAGATTCATGACACCAAATAATATCAGAATCGATTTTCAATTCTGATAAATTACAATTCTGACTTGGATTCTACAACAACCCTGATTTTATTTGTAAAAGGCAAATGATTGGTCAATCACTGATAGTACTTGGCACAAGTTTTGGCTGGAAGTAGTATATCTAGCGCTTAGAAATTAAAGAACAGCCGTTTTAAGAGCTAAAAAATACTTTTAAAAACCCTTTTGAGTGAATTACAATCCTATTAAAAAAATCTGTTGTGTTTACAGAGCCCAGAGCCTTACGTACATGTGTAAATTATATTTGTGGCTGGTGGAAATGGATAAGAACTGTACTCTGAATTTCCAACACTAAAATTAGATTAAGGATAACTAAAAATATATCAAAGAACAGCTCTTTTAATAGCTATAAAAAACTTTTAAAAAGAGATAAATTAAAACTTTGAAAAGCCCTTTTAAGGGCTATAAAATAACTAAAAGTGATATGAATTGAAAATTCACACATTTTTGTTTGGCTGGTGAAAAATTGGCCGAATCAAGAGTTCTTAGCATTCTTTCTAATGGAAACAACAAAAGTTAAGAAGCAAAAGTTGATGTGTGTAAAACCGCACTTACCAATTTGTTTTCAGTTCTGCTTACTTTCCTCCAGCCGATGCTCACAGTAAAAATCCAATCTAATTTACTTAACCATTTCTTAGTTAATAATTTATAATTTTAGTTCTAAATAAAATTTTACAAATTTTCAAATAAAATAAATAAATAAACGTATTGTATGTATAGCTGCTTGCTTTTTCTCATTGTTTTTTAGGATGCCACTCTATATCCGCTTTCTTCAATAAATGGGTTAATTGCAAATGTTATGTGAATATTTTATGTCATTTCTAAGGAATCTTTTGGGTCTGAACCATTCCTTTTGAGGAATCGTTCAACATCCTAGGTCGTTCTCGAACGACCCATTACTATCCCTAGTGACTATACCCTGCTTGGCAAAATGTTTAATTTTTTTGAAGTTGTACCTTTAAACAAAAATATTAAATGCAAGAGTAAAATTATTTCACACTGCAACAATTCTACGTACAAAATATTTTGCAACAACGATGATGAAGTACAAATATTTTGGAGTGATTGGGAATATATAACTTTACAGATAAAAAACCTAAAGTTTTGTTGCATCCCAGAGCATACTCATTATATTATTTTGTTGAGCCAACACATGATAAAAAAAAAAATTTATCTGCAAGTTTACAATGCTTCAATGCAAGTTGGTCATAAAGTAACTAATTTAATTAGCAACTCTATCCTTGACAGTAATAGCGAAGTAACAACTTTGAGTTCCTTAAACTTAAACGAATCTGAACTTGTTATCGTAATTGGACTTCAAAATGGATATATTTTTTTTTATAAGAATTCATTACAAAAAGAGACACCTGCTGGTGCTTTTAAATATTTAAATGTAACCACAAAATCCATCAAAGGGATAAAGTTTTTAAAAAATAATGATAATATAAGTATGTTTGTTTGTTCTGATTCTGGAATATTTTGTTATTTAATATCAAGCAAATTGAGATTAAGTGAAACTAAGCTAATTTTAGACGAAATGGATTCTTCCATTCATTGCATTACTTTGAAACCATTATTCGATTTATTTAGAGAACAATATTTAATTATTGCTCGCGATGATGGCCTATATTGCTACACAGCTGAAGGTAGGGGACCCTGCTATGCAATAGCTGGATTAAAGCAAGCCGTGGAGTGGCTTGGACCACAATTAATTGTTGTATTAAAAACGAAAGTATGTCTGAATGTTAATCGCACTATCTCTGAATTATTAATATATGATGTTGACAATAAGATTATTGTAATGTACGCAGAATTAGATGAAGTTGCATGTCTCGTACCTCTTTCAGATAATTCCAATTGTTTAATTGTACTTAAAAATGGAGACATATTAACTTTAAGAGAATACGATTTAAGATATAAATTGTCACATTTAATTAAACAAAAATTGTATGATACTGCTCTAAAAATTTTAAAAGAATCTAAAGTTAAAATTGATGTCACAGATATATTGGTTCAATATGGCGACTATTTGTTACAACGCGGAGATTCAACTGGAGCTGTTACTGTTTATTGTAAAACTATTGGACGCACACCACCTTTTTTAATAATAAGTAAATTAATGGATTTTCGTTATAATGACTTCCTAATACAATATTTATCTAAATTAGCTCAGACAAATTTGGTACTACCAGAACATTTAGAACTTCTCAATAATTGCTACGGACGTAAAAATTTATCCAAAAGAAAATTTCATGAGATCAAAATAGAAGAAAGAAACTACAAGCAAAATCTATATTTTTCTGCTAATAATATTCGTAAACATTGTAATACGGAAGTTATAAATTGTCTTTCTGAATACGGGTACGATTTAATAAAGGAATACCCAAATGAATTAAAAGAATTGACTAAATATTCGTTATCAGATCAACTTCGAAAGATTAACATTTTTAGTAGAGTTCTACTTCCGGTATCTCTTATGAATAAACTATATATTCTATTTTTTATTGATGACCTTATTAAGGATTGTGAAAAAAACTCGTATAATATTTTAACGGAGCTAATTTTACTTATGTGGTATAAAGGCCATCTTGATACAAATTTTGTAATTGAATTTATAAAATCTAACCAACCTGAAATTTTTGTTGAAAATATTTTTGTGTTATGCCGACACTACAAGTTTTGGCCGGGAATTAAAATGATGTCTGATAAGTGCAGCTTGAACACTCTAAGTGCTCAATGTCTGGCAAAATGCTTTGAAACATTTCCAGATTATGTATATGTACATTTCCAAGAGTGTAGAACGAAATTTAATAAAATAATCATACAAACCCTGCAGAAAAGGAACCTTGCAATTACTTATTTAAGATATGTCACGGATGTAATCAAAAATATAATAAATTATAATCCATACTATATTTTAAGTATACTTAACCATTTTGATACTTGCAGTAATGTTTTAATTTTGCATTTGGATGAACTTCTTTTGCAAGGAAAGTTTTTAATGTACTTTAAATGCGATGAAATAAAAAACATTGTACTATTTTTGCAAAATCGTTTATTGCTAATGGAAGAAGTTCTCCATAATTATTTAGAACGACCAATAGAATTTCGTAACAGGTCGTGCGATACTTGCAACCAAGTATTAAAGCCTCCTTCGATATTTTTTTTATGTCAGCACTCCTTTCACAGGGAATGTTTAAAACAGTCCGGTGAAATCTTTGTGTGCTTAGTTTGCACGGATATCCAAAGTTCTAAGATGAAAATAAGAAATTCCTAGGAGAACATTGTTTGCACGGAACATGCTAATGGGAGTAAAGCATAAACGTTGAAATGTCAGAAATGTCCACAATGGCAGAAATTTAAATTAAAAAGGATATAGAATTAGCAGCAATTAATTTTTATGGGAAAAACATCTTTTTCATTCAATTTGACAATTAAACGTACTCGAAACGACTACGACCAATATTAAAATTCATTTTACGGTAAATAACTATTGTATTAAATCTATAAAAATTTTAAGACAATTTATTTCCTTTTAGGCTGCTCCACTAACAGACAGGAAGTTTTTTGGAACAGCAGTGATGGAAATTATTAAATAAACGATTAGTATCTTAGAATGTAAATAAATTATAATTGTTAAATCATTTAGTAGTGTTATGGTTAAGTCAATGGCATCGAGAAGTTGCCGCAAAGTTAAGCTGTTAGAAATTCAGTTGGACTATTTTAAGGTAAAATTAAAGGAAATTGTTGATTATTTTATTCTAACTGTAAGAATGCAAATTTTCATTGACGGCAATACTGCCTCGAGATGTTAATAACTTGAATTTTTTTACTGTGCTCAATTAAATTATTGTATTGTTACATTTATTTCTTTATTTACTACAGATACCGTTGTTATAACCATGTTTTTTAGTTGCGTGGCTTATTTTTTCTTATTATTGATTTTAGTTAACTGAATTTGAAAGTAGCATGTTGTTGTCTTGTATTAATAAGATTTTTTAGAAACTTATGTATGTGTTTTTCTCTCAAAATAATTTATTTTCGAAAATCTATAGTATAAAAATAAGTCGGGTTATCCATCCTGACGCTATAGCTTCAGAACGCACGAACCGATTTCCACGGTTTTGCATTCGTTGGAAATGTCTCGGGCTCCGTGAGGTTTATAACAAAGAAAATTCAGGAAAAATTTCAAGAAAAAAGCAGGAAAACGGAAAATCATTTTTCACATACAGCGCCATTTTTCACATACAGTGACACATAGCATGTACTACAACGGCACTAGTACGTGGTGTGTGAGTATCCCTCACGAAAATAAGTATGTTTCATTTTAAGTAGAGGGCGCCGTGCGTTAGGTCGCATGTATACTGTTCATCCTAGAAATGATGTACGTTTCTATTTGCGACTGCTGTTTGTAAATGTACGCGGACCAAAATCATTTGCTCATTTGAAAACTGTGAATGGCCACCAATGCCAAACTTATCGAGAAGCATGTCAGCTATTGGGTTTGCTGAAGAACGATTCTCATTGGGATTTAACACTTGCGGGTTCAGTTGTTTCATCGAATGCGTACCAAATACGAACGCTGTTCGCTATTATCATCACCAGATGTTTCCCAACCAATTCAGTTACGGAACAAAAGCAAAGACGACATATGTGAAGATATCTTGTATCGCTTGCGCATTCGAACGAATAATCCCGACATATATAATGAAGGATTGATTCTGATTGAGGATCAATGCTTGACTATTGCAAACAAGCTACTGATTGAAGTAGGAATGATTGCGCCAAATCGATCGATGCACCATGCACTCAACCAAGAATTAAATCGAGAGCTGCAATACAATGTTGATACATTGCAGGAATTCGTTTGAAGTAATTAAGAGATTTGAAATTTGATAAAACTAAATAAAAATTATTAAAATTAAATATTAAGTGGTAAAAAATAGATAGGACTATTAAAAACCATAGAAAAACAATGGCTGAATGCAGTAAATGCAGAACAGCGATACGTGGGGAATCGGGAGTGCATTGTATGGGAGTGTGCAACAAAGTATACCACTGTAACATTAGATGTGCCGGTATAAACCAATACTCAGCAAAAATTTTGGAAGCAAATCATTTTATTCGTTTTATGTGTGAAGAGTGCTTGCAGTACATACAAAATGTTGATTTGGTGCTTAAGGATGTTCAAGATGATGTTAACAAAAATAAACAGAGTTTAAAAGAATATAAAGATGAATTTAAAATGTCACTGAAGAAAAATGAAAATCAAATTAAACAATTGCTAGAAGCAATTGAAAAAAAATATGAGGAAAGGTTAAAAAAATAGACAGTGCCCAGAAATCTTTTGAAAAAAGTACTTAAGAAATTAAAATATTATATGATCAGGCGAATAAATTTGAAAATAAAAATGAAGAATTGTGCAACAAAATGGAAGAAAGCAACGTAAAAATGTATAACACAGGCTAAGCAGACATGAAGAAACTGGCACATAGAAAAAATTAAATCAAGTTTTCTCAAAGTTCTCAAGAAAGAGACAAATATAGTGACAGATAGTACAAATATAGTAAAAGAAAATGGGAAAATAAACAAAACAAAAACTTGAAGAACAACAAGTATTAAACAATTTTTGCAGCAAAAAGTAATTTTATTTCCTTAATTTTTATTAATACATGATAAATGAAGTGAAAATGTGATTTTAATTGGTTTCATGAGTAAAGTAAAACATATAAAAGTAAAAATATCATGAAATAGCAGTGTTTTATGAACGCAAAAATTGTGCACTGTGACGGAAATACATTGTGTGTTAACAAACAATATAAAAGAAATATTATAAAAAAGCTTGTATTTATCTGGTGAAATATTCTTAAATATTGCCCAGTGCACAATTTGTTTATTCTTGTCGCTGTTAGATTGGCTGATCTTAAGAAATCTAATCGTTTATAAAGACAAAATTTGAGTTTGTCTTTTAATAAGTGTGGTCGAATCAACCACAGCCTGTGGAATCAACAATATCTCCTGGAGATAAATCACAGAAAAAACCTAAACCACTAAAAGTCAAAACTGGTCCGAGAAACGAGAACGTTTTTGACTTGGACCTTTTAAATAAGGAACCATCGGCCAAAGAAATTCTCATCAATAGTAATTCATTTTATGAAAATACTGGCACTCGCCGCTTCAATGGAACTGTAATGGGATTTGTGACACCAGTAGGTAGTTTGGGAAATAAAAATTTTCAACTATTGATTATTTGCTAAAATTTTTCAGTGGAATTCTCATGGTTATGAAGTAGCAAAAACATTTGGCAATAAGTTTGGTATTATATCGCCGGTATGGTTTCAGATTGTAAAACAATCTGATAACTATAAAGTAAATGGCCTCCACGATATTGATGCCAGATGAATGAAAGAGATAAGAACCAATGGAAGCAATGACCAGAGATCTATTCAATGTAAGCTTTTGAGTTATATTGATTCAGCCATATATATTGAAGTACTATAATTTCATTTCTTCCTCGATTTATATTTGAACACTTTAGCGACAATGACTTTACTCTTTTACTATCGTCTGAACAAGAGATTACGAAACATCACAAATAGGACGGAATTGTGCTCGAATACTGGCTTCAGCTTGGCGGTCGAGTTGCCAATAAATTCTTACAAAAACTTGCAATTTCGATAAGTAAGGCCTTAGCTAAAGATAATTTGAAACTTATTTTGGTTATACCACCTTATCGTCCTCAATTATTAAATATGTTCAATGAGTATCATATGGATAAATTATATAAGCATGTCTATGCCTTCTCATTAATGACGTACGATTATTGAACGATTCGGCGTGTTGGCGCCAATGCTCCTCTTCATTGGATTAAACAATCTATTGAGCATATAGCTCCCGATAATACAAATGATGTGATAGAAAAACGTCAAAAGATTCTTATGGGTCTAAACATGTATGGCAATGACTATACACCTAATGGCGGCGGGCCAATTGTTGCCAGTCAATATTTAGATCTCCTTCGCCATGTCAAAAAAAGTTTATCATATGATGAAAATGGTGGAGAACTATTTCGAAATAAGGTAATATTTTTTTTTGTAGTTTTTTGTAGTGCTCATTTAAGTTTATTTTTTTACAGGACAAATACTGGTCGCCATTATGTTTTTATCCAACACTTTACTCCTTAAATCAGCGTATTAAACTAGCACTAGAGATGAATGTAGGTTTATCAATATGGGAACTTGGGCAGGGATTAGACTACTTTTATGACCTTTTAACACTGCTTATTATGTATTTAGAGTTGCTCGTTATAAAAAAAATTGTTTGCATTTGTATAACATAACAGCAGTAAAAATGTCTTCATTAAACGATTACATTAAAAAGATTTAATTTAGCAGTTTAGTCAATATTTTTATTTAATGTTTTTTTATAAAAATAATAAAGAGTAAATGTAAATATACAGCGACTTTTTGCAACCTGGCAACGTTCCTTCCATGGATCTAAAATTAAAAAAAGAAACATGATTTAATGCTTAAATAAAGATAAAATGAAAAGCTAAAAAGATTATCTGGATGTTAAAAATTTTTTACTAAACGTACAAACACAACGTGGAATATTAAACAATGGGATTATAAAAATTATTTATTTTTATAACCACCCTTTTATTTTTTATTCCACTTCTTATAATTATTCAATAATTCAAAGTCACCATCCCAAAGAATATTAATCTCTTAAGACACACACATTCACATAATTTAAATAATTAGCTTACCTTTTAGAATCCTTTGGAAATGTATGCACCTTTTCTCCAGGCGGACATCCTTTAATGCATCGGTGACTCCTAAAATTTAAAAGAAAGTGTTAACATTAATAACCTCATTAATTAACATTTTGCAGGTTGCATACTTACATGTTATTTGCCAATATTTTTATAACAGCACAAACTACACAATTAAACAGCCTTGTCCTTTAAATCACAGACTACACCTATAAATACAAACTATACAATACAATAAATTAATAAATGATTAACTATTTTTAAAAAACCTACCCTTATTTGTTCACGTAAAATCCGTTTAATTCCTTTTTGCGCTAGAAACACATAATCAAAACAAAACTCGCGACTCAGAGTTTTGCGAAAAAGAGATAGTAGTTTGTGGTATATATAGTGCGTCGTGTCGCGTCTGTGTGTAGTCTGTGATGTATAAAGAGATAAAAAAAAGTAGTAACAGCACCAACAATAAATAAAAATAAAGTGACATACGCAGAAGTAGTGCAAGGTAAGATAGTGATGCCAGATGTGAACAAGCAAATGCCATTAATACTGAAGCCAAAAGAAAAACAAAAAATTGAAAAAACAAAGGAAGAGTTAAATAAAAAAGTTAATCCTGTGAACTTAAAAATAACTAATGTGGAAAATAGAGGAAACGGGACAATTGTAATTCAAAGTGAAAATAACGACGAAAGAGAAAATATAAAAGCGGCTATACAAAACAAAATGAGTGAAGACTATGAAAGTAAGGTGCCCAACCCAACAGAATTTTACATTGATGTAACAGATATTTCATTTAAATATTCAGAGGAGGAAATAGTTGAAAAATTAAAGAAACAAAATCTCATTATAGGTAACAGTGAAATAAACATAGTAAAAAAATAGGAATATAAAAAAACAATAGAACAATATATAATGTTAAAATAAAAACTAATGGTGAAACATATAAAAAAGGAATTGGTGCACAAAAAATAAATATAGGTTGGAAAAGATGCCGAGTGTTCGATGGAACCGATGTAACGAGATGTTGTAAATGTAAGGGGTTTAACCATGTATCAAGTGAATGTAAAAATCAAGAAGTGTGTATTAAGTGTCATGGAAATCACAAAGCCAATGAGTGCAATAAGGAACCAATAATTAAATGCATAAACTGTGTAAAAACTAATCAAAAATTAAATATGGGATTAGATGAAAATCGCGCAACATATAGCAAAGGTTTTCCAGTTTATCAAAATAAATTACATATTAAAAAAAAAAATGGGCTTATCATTTTAACAATTAAATAACATATATATTATATATGTTGGACGCTTTGTGTGAAGAAACATGTGATATAATAATAACTAGAGACTTTAATACTAATAATTTTTACAAGAAAAAAATCGAGGGTTTATTAAACGACAACGGTGTTAAACAGATGGTGAATAATTATACACGGGTGACAAATACGACAAAAACTATAATAGACTTTGTTATAACGAATAGTTACAAAATATCAGTTACAAATTGCAATAAAAACAAAATATCAGATCACGAAATGATAAAAATATTGATAAAAGATGATAAAAAGGAACAAAATATTAAAACAGAAGTATTTTAATATAAAAGGGACCTATTTTTAAGAGAAATAAATGCAATCATAAAATTTGAAGATTATCTAACTCTTAGCCAAAATGTACTAAGTTTTGATAAGTGCATCGAAGAAACAATACAAAAGTTTACCGTAAAAAACAATAAAATATCAAAATAGCGTGAATAAATTGTTTACTAATGAACTATGGTTGATAAAAAGAGAAAAAGTAAAAAAAATATCAAAAAGTTAAATTAGAAAACACAAGCGAGGCATGGGAAAATTATCGATCAATTAGAATTGTGTATAAAGTTAAAATTGAGAATGAGAAATATTAATACATAAACGGAAAAATTAAGGACTTAGTTATTAAGAAAAATCCATCTGTGATAAAAACTGTGATATTTAACAATGTAGAATGTAGGGATATATAAATTTAATGAATATTTTGTTAAATAGTGTTAAAACAATAAGACAATCAATAGATGTGCAATATATAAATAAAATACAAATGGTTAAATCGAAATTCAAATTCTGTGCAATAACAGTTTTAGAACTTAAAAATATAGTAAAGAAAATAAAAATGGGCAAAATTCTTCTGGGTATAATAAATAAATCATTAAACACCGGAGAGTTTCCAGAGAATTGGATGGAAACTATGGTAACACCTATTGAGAAAGTGGCAAAAACCAAAAAACTAATATGCCAAACTTTTATGCAAGCGGTGGACAATAAAACTGGGGTCTATTCTTCCTGGACGCACCTGGATAAACAGGAAAAATATTTGTCATTTCATTGATTTTGGACACTATTCGATCAATATGTGACATAGTTTTGGCGTTAGCATCATCTGGAATTGCGGCGACTCTTCTAGATGGCAGTCGTACTGTACATTCTGCGCTTAAGTTGCCACTGAATTTAAACACAATTGATACTCCAACATGCAATATTTCCCGATCTAGTACAATGGGAAAATTGTCGATGCAATGCAAGAAATCACTTGAAGCACTTAACTTCACACTGAAGAATCTTCGGCGAAATAACATCATCTTTGGCGGCTTGATGACATTCTTGGCAGGCGATTTCAGGCAGACGTTGCCAGTAATTCCCCATGCAACGCCTGCAGATGAATTGAATGGTTGCCTGAAGGCATCACCTTTGTGGAATAACGTAAAAACATTATCGCTAACCACTAATATGAGAGTTCAACTTCAAAATGAACAAAGTGCTGCACAATTTTTCAAACAATTGTTAGCTGTTGGATAAAGAAAAGTCCCAATTGATGCGACAGCTGGATTAATTACTCTTGCCAACGGCTTTTGCCGATTTGTAGACTCTCAATTAGCTCTTATTGAAAATGTTTTCCCAAACATTAGTAAGAATTATCAGAATTATGCTTGGTTAAGTAAACGAGCAATTCTCGCCGCAAAGAATAATGATGTACATGCTCTGAATTTCACCATACAATCAAAAATAGATGGCGATTTGGTGACATACAAATCCGTTGATTCCATAACAAATCCCGATGATGCAGTAAATTATCCAACGGAGTTTTTGAACTCTCTGGAGTTACCAGGATTTCTACCACATAACTTGCAACTTGAAGTTGGTTCAGTTATTATGATATTGCATAATTTGAATCCACCGCGACTTTGCAACGGTACTCGATTTGCGGTGAAAAGACTTATGCCGAATTTGAGTGAGGCAACCATTATTAACGCAAAGTATGCAGGTGAACGATTGAAATTTCCGGTTCGCCTTGCATTCGCAATGACAATTAAGTCGCAAGGCCAATCGCTTAGTGTTTGCGGGATAAATTAAGAAAATCATTGGTTTTCACATGAGCAGCCATATGTGGCCTGTTCACGAGTTGGGAAACCATCCGCTTTATTTGTGTTAACGTCAGACCAAAAAACAAAAAATGTGGTTTACCAAAGAGCACTTCAATGAAACAGTTAATGTGTGGACACTTATAACGCTTCGATTCACTTTAATTTTTTACTTAGAGAAGTTCAACTAAATCCACTTCATTTTTGTAATCAAATGAATTCATTACTGTTGTGCAATGAAATAAAATTTTGCCTTTTCAAATATAAAACAAAAAAACGTTATAAAACGTATATTTATTTAATTTAAAGCGGGGGTTGAAATGTACAGAAAACAAAATTCAAGAAACATACCTTTTCTATTCGGATTAAAATAATAAATGAAAACCAAAATCTTAACTCCATTGAGATAATATGAAAATAAAATAATTTTCGAAATTAATTATTTTACTTAACGGGTGGATTAATTTATCCAGCTCGAAAGAACCAAAAATGTTTTTCTCTCAAAATAATTTATTTTCGAAAACTATTAATAAAGAAATAAAACAAGAGATTAGAAAATTTGGTAAAACGTATATTTATTTAATTTAAAGCGGGGTTAAAATGTAAAACGTACCTTAAGCGGGGTATACAAGCGGATGAAATGTAGCTTAACCAAAAAAATCTCTAAAGCGATGAGAACTAGCAAAAGAGAATTTCGTTAAGCTTACAATAGGTGAGTTCTTTACTTTGCGCGTTAGCATCCCGCCTTCGTTGCACGGGTGCAACAAGAGGATCTAAGGAAAAAACACATGCAAGTATTTCAAAAAAATAAAATTTTACAAAACTCATTCTACAAATTCATTATTCTTAAAACTAAATAACAACGCAACGGGTGATTCTTTTTGCACAGCCTGCAATTGGAGTCCACCATCTCCCCACTCACATCTGTGACTGCGGCTAAGGCTGCTGTTGGTCGGTGAACTTTAAGGCGTCGAGATTCAGCCATAATACTATTAATTGAAAAAGAAGGAAAAAACAAGAAAAGTGGAAGAAAGCGGTTAGAACTATTAGGATGCGGCAAAAGAACAAGCTTAACAATAGGGCGAGTCAAAATGTCCGAAGCTGTTCTTAAATCACAAACACGTGGTTTAGAATCAGTACCTAAATAAACTTTCTCAACTCGTCCCAATCGCCACTCATACGGTGGTAAGTTGCCTTGACGAATAACGACTACAACAACCTACTTGAAACTCTTTCTTGGGATACTTCCATTTAACGCGTCTATGAAGTTCCTTTAAGTACTCTTCCTTCCACCGAATCGCAAATTCAATTTTGCCATCTGTTAGCGTGACTTATCACAAGATCAGACATGTCAGGCTCAGGAGGAGTGGTAGCGAGTTCAGGCCTCGAGTTCAAACATGTTTCTAATTGAGTAAACAGGGTCGTAAACTCTTCATATGTATGCTTTTGAGCATTTGAAATTTTCTTCAAATGTGTCTTAAAAACTTTTGACACCAGCCTCCCAAAGACCACCGATGTGTGGTGCTCCTGGAAGTATGAAATGCCATTCAATCGCACTTAAGCTGTTCCGTGCATAAACCTTTTCTCTTAGAGCAGAGAGAAATGTTTTTCGATCAACTTCGAGTATATTTGAAGCACCGACAAAAGCAGTCCCATTATCGGAATATAAATGGGATGGGCAACCACGCTATGAGAAAAATCTACTAACGGCGACCAAGAATGTTTCAGACGTCATATCGTTAGTCGCCTCAAGATGTAATGCTTTTGTCGCGAAACATGCAAAAAGAACCACATAACCTTTCGTTACTTTGCAACCCCTTCCAACGTAAGATTTTATTTCAAATTGCCCGGCAAAATCTAACCCCGTATGGGTGAAGGGGCTGGAAAGGATTGCTCTTTCGGGGGGTAGAGAGGTCATCAATTGCTGGCCCGTTTCTTTTCTAAATAGAATGCATCGTTTGCAATTACAAATAGTGCCACGGATAAGATTCTTTAAATTCGGGATCCAAATTTCCATTCGAATAAGACGCATTATCAGAGCCTTTCCACCATGAATTGTGTATTTATGAACATGTCGCACAAAAAGCTTTGTAAAAGTAGCCTTATTTGGCAATATTTTTGGATCTTTTTAGCTATATGCCAAACCCGGGGCCTGTACAAGACGCCCGTTCATTCTCATAAACCCGTCCGAATCTATAAAAGAGGTTAAAGAGAGCAAACGGTAAATACCCATATTCTATGAAATAAGTCTGCTGGCATATAAAAATTAGTCGATCTCGTACAAATCTCACTTCAGATGGGGTTATTTCAAAATTTGGATACAAACTGTCGCGCAAACGGAGAAAGCTCAACAACCGAAACCAATATGCAATAACTCTGATTCCTCGGGGTAGATCTGAAAACCTGTTTAATATATCAATTGGTGTTCGGGTTTCTGTATCCAATTTAACTCATTCCAGGTGCGCATGAATGCTAATAGATTTTCGAGGCCATTCATTTACCGGTTTCGACAACGACGAGGCCCATGCCACCAAAGGGATTGTTTATCAAATCAAGTGCCAAAGATCCACGACTTGTTATATCAGCGGGATTATTTTTGGAATCAATGTGAGACCAATGCTCAATTCCTACACATTTCTTTTTTAGCTATGGCAGAACTATAATGGAGTCAGTCCATAGAAAAATTTTATCTTCGGGGAAATTTAGCTGACATTTTAATGAATCCACCATTTTTGCGAATAATACTGCTCCACAGAGTTCTAATCGGGGTAAAAACTCAAATTTTAGTGGAGCAACTTTCGTTTTGGACGCAAGGAAATGCGATTTAGTCTAAGACGGGGAAGAAACAGAGCGAACATAGACGGTCGCAGCATATGCTTTCTCTGAAGCATCACAAAATCCTTGAATCTCAATATCATTCTCTTTTCTTTTTTAGACATTCGGGTAATCGTCGAGAAAAGTGTGCCATTGCATCAACGTAGTAGGGTTCAAACACTCATCGCATTCCGCCTTCTCCATCCATATTTATTGCATAATCATTATTGTAACAACAATTTTCGGGGAAAGTCAACCGGCGGGATCAAGTCGTTTTGCAATTTCAGACAAGACAGCACGTTTTGTGACCAGATTTCTATTACGCTGCGTTACGAGTTTAAAATAAAAACAATCCTTTTGAGCATTCCAACGCAAGGCTTAAGTTTTTGTTGTGCTCGCATCTGAAAACTTCAAAAAATCGGCATTAAGCAAATTTTCATTCGGAATATTATCCAAAAGACGTATATTGTTAGAGGTATATTTTCGGAGAATAAAACCAGCTGATCGAAGAACTTCAATCAGCTCATCACGTTTTCTTAACCCGTCTTCTAGATCAAGAGCACCAGCTAATAAATCATCGACATACATATTAGCTTCTAACTTTTTAGATGCAGCAGGACTGCGAGCTTTGCAATCTTTTGCCGATTGGAGTAAAGCTTTAATAGCCAGGTAAGGCGCACAGTTTACTCCAAACGTTACTGTTTTTAAAATAGAAGCATACTTTGAAGAAAACAATTTACTATATGAGAATTAATCGGGGTTTAGAAAAGGACACTCATGTGAGTCTGCGCTCAATATGGTCATAACATCGTGGAAAGAATCAGTGGCGGAAAAAAAGTTGTATTGTGCGTTTTCTTGGATTTGAAACGTGCCTTCGAAACTATAGATAGGAAAATATTGATTATGAAGCTACAAGAATATGGTGTTGGACAGAATGCTGCAAACTAGTTTATGAGCTACCTTTGCGCAAGGACACAAAAAAATGCAAAAGTTTTTTCACCGTTGAAGTCAGTTGATCTTGGTGTTCTTCAAGGTTCAATATTGGGACCTTTACTTTTTTCAATATACATTAATGATATGTGTAAAGTAGTTAAGAATGGAAAGCTGGCTCTTTTTGCTGACGATGCGTTGCTGTTTGTGGAAGCTGGCACGGCTAATAAGTGCAGAAGACTTATGCAGAGTGACTTAGAAAGAGTAGATAGATGGCTTAACGAAAATAAATTAAAATTAAATGTTTACAAAACAAAATGTATGTTTATAAATGGCAATACTAGTGATAGCATAATTATCGAAGATGAGGAAATAGAGATTGTATGTGAAATAAAATATTTGGGTGTGGTAATAGATAAATTAAGTTTTGATAAACATGTTCAATATGTAGTAAAAAAGGTTGCAAGAGAATTAGGAAGTTTATTAGTTATGATACAGCAATAAAAGTTTATAATGTAATGATTAAGCCACATTTTGAATATTGTTCGACAATTTTGTTTTTAGCTAGTCGAAGAGCCATAGGAATCCTACAAAAAATACAAAATAGAGCGATGAGAATTATTTTGAAATGTAATATTTTGACACCTATTAGAGAAATGCTAAATTTGTAGAATATATTTTAATGTATTAGTATTTATATTCAAAATTAAAAATAATGTATTACCCTCGTATTTGTCTAGATATATAAGGATAATAAGAGATGTTCAGCCTTATAATTTAAGAAACAATGAGGGCTTGAGACTAGCCTCATTTAGAAGCGCAGCAACACAGAATAGTTTAATTTACAAGGGATTTGCTTTATTTAATGAATTACCAAATAATATAAAAAGGGAATTGAATTTTAATCCATTTAAACAATTAGCTACAGCATATGTTATAGATAAGTTTTAATACCAATTTATTGTATTTAAATATTTGTATTGACTAAATAAACTTGAAAATAAAAAAATTAAATAAAAATAAAAAATAACTCATACTCCTTTATTTCGTCATCAGGATTATATTGGAAAAGAATCCTTTAAAATGTGGAATAATTAAGATGTATGAGAATTTGCCTGTACATTTTCTCTGTTAGCATTAAATACAAAACGATTAAATCTCCAACGGAAAATTAAAATAGTGAGGTCCGCTTATAATATCGGACCCGGGTATAAAATACTATTTAAACTTAAGCCACTTGTAGACGGACTAGAAGCGTTAAATACTACCCGTAGTAATGTAGTAGCGCTGTCTGGCTTATAAACTGCAAGATGAGGCATATAATAGCAATTAGCCTCAGATTCGGGGGGACTAGTTTTACACATATGTCCTAGTTCGATTTACTCTTCAATAACGTTATCATACGAGGTTCTTCAATAATCGAGTCGCATTTCTTCTAAATTGCGAGAGAGCAATACTTCGGGAATTTCCTAGAGAAAAATACTTAGGAAATTCTGGCTTAAACGGTAAAGAAGCTACAAATCGGCCTTCTGAATTTTTATAAGTTGTGTTTCCATAAAGCTTATCACAAAATTATTTTTCGGTTGATTGGGGTGCGGAGAAAACCTCTTCAAGTTCCCAAAAGCGGGCGAGTTGATTATTTAACTCGATATGGTTAAAATACGTGAAAATGGTAACAGATGGCTCCGATTTTACCAGTAACGATCCAGCCGAATACTGTCTTTTGCGCTACGAGATTGGCATTAGCATGTTTTCTTACTTTAGGAAGTAATATTTACGAATAAACATCACCACCTAAGAGTATATCTACTCGGACAGAACTAACGTCTATCGCTGGTTTTTCAGGGAAAAAGCTAAAATCTGTAGTTGGAATATAAGAAGGCAAACGCCCTGTAAGTTCTCCCACTACGCAAGCTTCAGTTTGAATTTCAAAGTGCGGGTCGATTGCTGATCCAATCGATATGAGACAAATTTTTGAAGACTTTGCTGCCACGCAGCTATTCAGACCTGTAATTGCAGCCATCGAAGCCGATTGGAATAGCAAGCTTCTTTTGCCATCTTTTCGAAATAAATGTTGCTTGAGAAGCTGGATTAATTAATACTCTGGCTGAACTTATAACATCTTTAGTTCCTACTTGGCAATATGTAGTACCTAACAATACGGTATGATCGCGATTTAATTCCACTTGTGTACTATACATTTGAAAGGAACCAGCAGCTGCCGAAGTAGACGGAATATTGTCAACGTTAGTGGTAATAATATATTGACTAGAATTATGCGCATTTGAATTTCTTGGTACGAATACGGGTGAGTTATTCGGGGAGTTGTATTGTACCATATTGTTAGAAGAGAATCTAGTCGGCTGATTATCCCTATGTAAGAGTGAGCGATGTTTTTGTTTACACAAAAAACAAACGTGAAAACTTTTACAGTTTTTAAACCCATGTGACGTTGCTAAACAGTTAGTACAACAAAATCTATCTACTGAATTCTGCCAAGCTAGACCAAAACCATCATTTGTCAAAGGACAAGTTCGAATAACTTCATGGGCTTCACCTTGTGACGACACGTTTCCGCTGGTTGTTGGGATAGCAACGGCGGCGGCCAGGGTCGTTGCAAATTTTAATTGTTTATTACCGTAGAATGAATGACACGCAATGTTTTATAACTTTATAAAACTTAACACCAAATTTATTTATTCGCTAATCTTTACAAGGTGGCTTGTTGTAGTGGACGGTCGGGAATTGTAGCCGAAGAACAGGGAGTCAGCTCGCTGAGGCAATGGGCAGTGGACCAGCAGTCATACAGACGGCAGCGGTGCAGGCAGCGGCGGTCAAGATGGCGCTGTGATAATGACGGCAGCAGTTCAGGCGGCAGCGATACGGGTGGCAGCGGGACAAGCAGCAGCGGTACAGGCGGCGGCGACACTGGCTGCAGGACCTAGTAGTGGTACTGGCAGCAGAGGTACAGGCGGCAGCGGCAGGACCTAGTATTGGTACTGACGGCAGCGGTACAGGCGGCGGCTACACTGGCTGCAGGACATAGTAGTGGTCCTGGCGGCAGAGGTACAGCTGGCTGCGGTGAAGGCGGCAGCGGAATGGATGGCTGCGGGAGAGGCGGCAGCGGCACCAATGGCTGCTGTGCAGATGGCTGCGCTAGAGGTGACAGCGGCACCGATAGCTGTGGTGCAAATGGCTGCGGTAGAGGCGGCAGCGGCACGGATGGCTGCGAGAGAGGCGGCAGCGGCACCAAAGTTATAAAACATTGCGTGTCATTCATTCTACGGTAATAAACAATTAAAATTTGCAATGACCGTGGCCGCCGCTGTCGCTATCCCAGCAACCAGCGGAAACGTGTCGTCACAACCTTTCGTTTTCTGCAGTAGATAATACAACTTCTCTACTGGACTTAATCGTGGGTTTTTTTTATATAAAGCGGAAAACATGTCCCGAAAAGTAAGCCAATTGACGTACTCCCCATAAAAGATTTCCGTATCGCACGGTGGTAAATGAATATTCGCAACTAGAATTTGTGTTAACTCATTGGCCTGCCTAACCCTTTGACGACCATAGGCAAATATGCTTGCCCGGGGGTCCTTAGATTATATATTTTTCCAGGTAACAGATACAGCAAATTTGTCAAAGACTGTTTTATAGAAGAGGATTAGGGCAACAAGAATGTGGTTGAGTACGAGTCCCCATCGGGCCCCACTTGTTTCCTACGAGGCTCCAAATTTGGCCAAAAAAAGTATTTATGACGAGGGCTGCCAAGGGGTGAAAATAGGGCGCAAGGGGATAAGAGTCAATTATGTTTTGGATTCAACCTTAAGCTATCAAAAAATATAGTGGATAAGTTTGCGTAAATTCCAAGCTGTCTACAACTAATCAAATTATGTTTGGCAATTACAATTATAACCTCTAAATTCGAACTTTTGAGCGCTTTTTCTTAGCTAATGTTAAACACTGAAACAGCATGCCTGTGTTTAGTATTTTTCATTCATATATTGAAACGAAAAAGGGGAATCACCAAATTGCAATACATACATATGAACACATGTAAGTATTTTGACAGTCTTTATTTGAAATTTAAAATGAGTGGAGCAGCCCGAGATCGTTTCTTTTTCCTTCGACCAGAGCAAATCGAACAACTTTTACTTGGTGATTTTAGTGAAGACGACGAAGAAGCTGTTACAAACTTGGACACAGAAGATGTTTTATTTATTGAAAATGACGCTTTGGGAATGCAAGATGATGAGCCCATAGAAGTTATAATTGAGGGTAGTATGCACGTTGACCATAACCCAGCTGGCGCAGTAGATGAGCTAATTACATCGAATTTAAATGTTGTACAAGCGCCAATAATACCAATGTTATTCATACCACCCGAAAAGATCTTCCGCTTTATACAGACTCTTGCTTATAAGAATCTCGTTTTTACCGCATTTAAAGAGGATTGCGCATACAAACATTCCCAAATTTTAAAGCCCGTTGTGCGTACGCATGAAGAAATCCCTTCAGTGTACGGTGTGTTCAACAGCGTTTGTAATTTTGAAGGTAAGTTTTTATCAATCGTAAATTGATTGCCCCCTGATTATACAGCAGTATAACAGAGGAGTGGGAGGTGTCGATCTAATGGATCAAAAAAAAGTATATTATAAGTACGATCGTAGAAGTAAATGGCGTTTTTATTCACGTTTGTTCTTCGACCTTTTCGAGTTATGTGTTCACAATAGCAATATAATATATAAAAAACTCATATTAGCCAACAGTTCCTCAATCAATTTGACCTCCATTGAATTTCGGGCAGCTTTAGCCAAAGAGTTGATAAGTAGCTTCAATTCAAGGAAGCGTGCCTTTTCAGCCGCAATCAAATGCGGAACCCATTTTATAAGCAAACCTAAATCTCTCCATAAAATGGAAAAACGTGAAGGTTGGAAACGGTGTTCTCATTGTGCTTCCAATAATAGTATAGTCGCACAAATGTTTTTTGTGTTCAATGTAATGTGTTCCTTTGCTTCAATACATCCCGTGATTGCTTTGGAATCTATCACGAACAACAATAATTATAATAAATTTTTGTGATCTCTTGTACTTTTTCTTTTCTTGTATTGTTTCTGCAATTAAATAATTTGGGATGAAAAATTTCATAGGCAACTATATTTGCCAAGCAAAATGGGGGACTTAGAGGGTTCGAAGGAGGGCAATTTTTTTTCATAACTACTACTTTTAAACGTTCTAAATTATCAGAAATAAGAGATATGCCCTTTACATACGTACTAAAATTAGACATATACTTCTGCTTTATCTCCTTTTGAAACTTTTTCAGTTGAAGAACCGATTCTATGTTCCGCTTGAGGTATTGCCGAAATAAAACCCTCAATATCGGCTAAACGGTCACATGTTTTAATTAAATTATTTATGTCTGACATATCCAGGAAATTATTTGAATATGAATTAAATTTTTCAAATCAGAAAATAAAAAACCGTAAGATTTACAAAGAAAACCGTTTCCAAGATCAAAAAACCTAATAATTTTCATTAAAACGGGAAAAAGCAATTGTTCTTGTTTATTTTAATAAAAACAACGGCTAAAATATGTTAGAAAAATATGAAAAATCGGCATAAATGAGAAGTGAAATTACACTGTTTTGCGATTATTCGGAATAAGCAACTATTTCGTATAGTGTGAAAGCATTTTAATTAGAAACAATTAGTTTCAACAATTAAATTTTGTAAAAATTTCAATTAAAAGTTACTTCAAAAACGATAAATTATTAAAGTAAATGTATCTATAAAAATAAAACTCACGAATACTCGATTATTCGTTCAGTTAAATGTTGCAACACTACTATTATTAAAGTGAGTAACACAAATTCTACATATGTATGCACACCAACCACCAGTAATAAAATCCTCTATTATATTTATTATTTAAATATATTTTCTTATATTTGAACTTTAATACAACGAATTAGTTTTTAAACAATGGCCAAGTAATATAAAATTAAAGTTGTACAGCACTTTATTTATTTGTGCGATTTATTTCTGTTCTTTTTAAATTTTTTTTGTGTGTTATTAACAAACTCAAGCTGTAAACAAACGGATTAACAAAACAACAGTGTTAAGAGCGGGATTAAATGAGAAAATTAACACATTAAAGGGAACTAGTATTTCCCTTCCATAAAAAAAACTAAACAGAAAAAACTTGACGGGAATTATTTCTAGTAGTATTTTATGCACTGGTTTTGTTGGTATCTTTTGTTAAAAATGTTTAACGAGAGTTTGATGTATGAATGTATGAATATATATACATATGTATATTCACAGCACTTAATTTTGTTTATTTTGCACTATTTTTCCTAAATACTTTTTTTTTACAGAAAACAAAATTCAAGAAACATACCTTTTCTATTCGAATTAAAATAATAAATGAAAACCAAAATCTTAACTCCATTGAGATAATATGAAAATAAAATAATTTTCGAAATTAATTATTTTACTTAACGGGTGGATTAATTTATCCAGCTCGAAAGAACCAAAAATGTTTTTCTCTCAAAATAATTTATTTTCGAAAACTATTAATAAAGAAATAAAACAAGAGATTAGAAAATTTGGTAAAACGTATATTTATTTAATTTAAAGCGGGGTTAAAATGTAAAACGTACCTTAAGCGGGGTATACAAGCGGATGAAATGTAGCTTAACCAAAAAAATCTCTAAAGCGATGAGAACTAGCAAAAGAGAATTTCGTTAAGCTTACAATAGGTGAGTTCTTTACTTTGCGCGTTAGCATCCCGCCTTCGTTGCACGGGTGCAACAAGAGGATCTAAGGAAAAAACACATGCAAGTATTTCAAAAAAATAAAATTTTACAAAACTCATTCTACAAATTCATTATTCTTAAAACTAAATAACAACGCAACGGGTGATTCTTTTTGCACAGCCTGCAATTGGAGTCCACCATCTCCCCACTCACATCTGTGACTGCGGCTAAGGCTGCTGTTGGTCGGTGAACTTTAAGGCGTCGAGATTCAGCCATAATACTATTAATTGAAAAAGAAGGAAAAAACAAGAAAAGTGGAAGAAAGCGGTTAGAACTATTAGGATGCGGCAAAAGAACAAGCTTAACAATAGGGCGAGTCAAAATGTCCAAAGCTGTTCTTAAATCACAAACACGTGGTTTAGAATCAGTACCTAAATAAACTTTCTCAACTCGTCCCAATCGCCACTCATACGGTGGTAAGTTGCCTTGACGAATAACGACTACAACAACCTACTTGAAACTCTTTCTTGGGATACTTCCATTTAACGCGTCTATGAAGTTCCTTTAAGTACTCTTCCTTCCACCGAATCGCAAATTCAATTTTGCCATCTGTTAGCGTGACTTATCACAAGATCAGACATGTCAGGCTCAGGAGGAGTGGTAGCGAGTTCAGGCCTCGAGTTCAAACATGTTTCTAATTGAGTAAACAGGGTCGTAAACTCTTCATATGTATGCTTTTGAGCATTTGAAATTTTCTTCAAATGTGTCTTAAAAACTTTTGACACCAGCCTCCCAAAGACCACCGATGTGTGGTGCTCCTGGAAGTATGAAATGCCATTCAATCGCACTTAAGCTGTTCCGTGCATAAACCTTTTCTCTCAGAGCAGAGAGAAATGTTTTTCGATCAACTTCGAGTATATTTGAAGCACCGACAAAAGCAGTCCCATTATCGGAATATAAATGGGATGGGCAACCACGCTATGAGAAAAATCTACTAACGGCGACCAAGAATGTTTCAGACGTCATATCGTTAGTCGCCTCAAGATGTAATGCTTTTGTCGCGAAACATGCAAAAAGAACCACATAACCTTTCGTTACTTTGCAACCCCTTCCAACGTAAGATTTTATTTCAAATTGCCCGGCAAAATCTAACCCCGTATGGGTGAAGGGGCTGGAAAGGATTGCTCTTTCGGGGGGTAGAGAGGTCATCAATTGCTGGCCCGTTTCTTTTCTAAATAGAATGCATCGTTTGCAATTACAAATAGTGCCACGGATAAGATTCTTTAAATTCGGGATCCAAATTTCCATTCGAATAAGACGCATTATCAGAGCCTTTCCACCATGAATTGTGTATTTATGAACATGTCGCACAAAAAGCTTTGTAAAAGTAGCCTTATTTGGCAATATTTTTGGATCTTTTTAGCTATATGCCAAACCCGGGGCCTGTACAAGACGCCCGTTCATTCTCATAAACCCGTCCGAATCTATAAAAGAGGTTAAAGAGAGCAAACGGTAAATACCCATATTCTATGAAATAAGTCGGCATATAAAAATTAGTCGATCTCGTACAAATCTCACTTCAGATGGGGTTATTTCAAAATTTGGATACAAACTGTCGCGCAAACGGAGAAAGCTCAACAACCGAAACCAATATGCAATAACTCTGATTCCTCGGGGTAGATCTGAAAACCTGTTTAATATATCAATTGGTGTTCGGGTTTCTGTATCCAATTTAACTCATTCCAGGTGCGCATGAATGCTAATAGATTTTCGAGGCCATTCATTTACCGGTTTCGACAACGACGAGGCCCATGCCACCATAAGGAATTGTTTATCAAATCAAGTGCCAAAGATCCACGACTTGTTATATCAGCGGGATTATTTTTGGAATCAATGTGAGACCAATGCTCAATTCCTACACATTTCTTTTTTAGCTATGGCAGAACTATAATGGAGTCAGTCCATAGAAAAATTTTATCTTCGGGGAAATTTAGCTGACATTTTAATGAATCCACCATTTTTGCGAATAATACTGCTCCACAGAGTTCTAATCGGGGTAAAAACTCAAATTTTAGTGGAGCAACTTTCGTTTTGGACGCAAGGAAATGCGATTTAGTCTAAGACGGGGAAGAAACAGAGCGAACATAGACTGTCGCAGCATATGCTTTCTCTGAAGCATCACAAAATCCTTGAATCTCAATATCATTCTCTTTTCTTTTTTAGACATTCGGGTAATCGTCGAGAAAAGTGTGCCATTGCATCAACGTAGTAGGGTTCAAACACTCATCGCATTCCGCCTTCTCCATCCATATTTATTGCATAATCATTATTGTAACAACAATTTTCGGGGAAAGTCAACCGGCGGGATCAAGTCGTTTTGCAATTTCAGACAAGACAGCACGTTTTGTGACCAGATTTCTATTACGCTGCGTTACGAGTTTAAAATAAAAACAATCCTTTTGAGCATTCCAACGCAAGGCTTAAGTTTTTGTTGTGCTCGCATCTGAAAACTTCAAAAAATCGGCATTAAGCAAATTTTCATTCGGAATATTATCCAAAAGACGTATATTGTTAGAGGTATATTTTCGGAGAATAAAACCAGCTGATCGAAGAACTTCAATCAGCTCATCACGTTTTCTTAACCCGTCTTCTAGATCAAGAGCACCAGCTAATAAATCATCGACATACATATTAGCTTCTAACTTTTTAGATGCAGCAGGACTGCGAGCTTTGCAATCTTTTGCCAATTGGAGTAAAGCTTTAATAGCCAGGTAAGGCGCACAGTTTACTCCAAACGTTACTGTTTTTAAAATAGAAGCATACTTTGAAGAAAACAATTTACTATATGAGAATTAATCGGGGTTTAGAAAAGGACACTCATGTGAGTCTGCGCTCAATATGGTCATAACATCGTGGAAAGAATCAGTGGCGGAAAAAAAGTTGTATTGTGCGTTTTCTTGGATTTGAAACGTGCCTTCGAAACTATAGATAGGAATATATTGATTATGAAGCTACAAGAATATGGTGTTGGACAGAATGCTGCAAACTAGTTTATGAGCTACCTTTGCGCAAGGACACAAAAAAATGCAAAAGTTTTTTCACCGTTGAAGTCAGTTGATCTTGGTGTTCCTCAAGGTTCAATATTGGGACCTTTACTTTTTTCAATATACATTAATGATATGTGTAAAGTAGTTAAGAATGGAAAGCTGGCTCTTTTTGCTGACGATGCGTTGCTGTTTGTGGAAGCTGGCACGGCTAATAAGTGCAGAAGACTTATGCAGAGTGACTAAGAAAGAGTAGATAGATGGCTTAACGAAAATAAATTAAAATTAAATGTTTACAAAACAAAATGTATGTTTATAAATGGCAATACTAGTGATAGCATAATTATCGAAGATGAGGAAATAGAGATTGTATGTGAAATAAAATATTTGGGTGTGGTAATAGATAAATTAAGTTTTGATAAACATGTTCAATATGTAGTAAAAAAGGTTGCAAGAGAATTAGGAAGTTTATTAGTTATGATACAGCAATAAAAGTTTATAATGTAATGATTAAGCCACATTTTGAATATTGTTCGACAATTTTGTTTTTAGCTAGTCGAAGAGCCATAGGAATCCTACAAAAAATACAAAATAGAGCGATGAGAATTATTTTGAAATGTAATATTTTGACACCTATTAGAGAAATGCTAAATTTGTAGAATATATTTTAATGTATTAGTATTTATATTCAAAATTAAAAATAATGTATTACCCTCGTATTTGTCTAGATATATAAGGATAATAAGAGATGTTCAGCCTTATAATTTAAGAAACAATGAGGGCTTGAGACTAGCCTCATTTAGAAGCGCAGCAACACAGAATAGTTTAATTTACAAGGGATTTGCTTTATTTAATGAATTACCAAATAATATAAAAAGGGAATTGAATTTTAATCCATTTAAACAATTAGCTACAGCATATGTTATAGATAAGTTTTAATACCAATTTATTGTATTTAAATATTTGTATTGACTAAATAAACTTGAAAATAAAAAAATTAAATAAAAATAAAAAATAACTCATACTCCTTTATTTCGTCATCAGGATTATATTGGAAAAGAATCCTTTAAAATGTGGAATAATTAAGATGTATGAGAATTTGCCTGTACATTTTCTCTGTTAGCATTAAATACAAAACGATTAAATCTCCAACGGAAAATTAAAATAGTGAGGTCCGCTTATAATATCGGACCCGGGTATAAAATACTATTTAAACTTAAGCCACTTGTAGACGGACTAGAAGCGTTAAATACTACCCGTAGTAATGTAGTAGCGCTGTCTGGCTTATAAACTGCAAGATGAGGCATATAATAGCAATTAGCCTCAGATTCGGGGGGACTAGTTTTACACATATGTCCTAGTTCGATTTACTCTTCAATAACGTTATCATACGAGGTTCTTCAATAATCGAGTCGCATTTCTTCTAAATTGCGAGAGAGCAATACTTCGGGAATTTCCTAGAGAAAAATACTTAGGAAATTCTGGCTTAAACGGTAAAGAAGCTACAAATCGGCCTTCTGAATTTTTATAAGTTGTGTTTCCATAAAGCTTATCACAAAATTATTTTTCGGTTGATTGGGGTGCGGAGAAAACCTCTTCAAGTTCCCAAAAGCGGGCGAGTTGATTATTTAACTCGATATGGTTAAAATACGTGAAAATGGTAACAGATGGCTCCGATTTTACCAGTAACGATCCAGCCGAATACTGTCTTTTGCGCTACGAGATTGGCATTAGCATGTTTTCTTACTTCAGGAAGTAATATTTACGAATAAACATCACCACCTAAGAGTATATCTACTCGGACAGAACTAACGTCTATCGCTGGTTTTTCAGGGAAAAAGCTAAAATCTGTAGTTGGAATATAAGAAGGCAAACGCCCTGTAAGTTCTCCCACTACGCAAGCTTCAGTTTGAATTTCAAAGTGCGGGTCGATTGCTGATCCAATCGATATGAGACAAATTTTTGAAGACTTTGCTGCCACGCAGCTATTCAGACCTGTAATTGCAGCCATCGAAGCCGATTGGAATAGCAAGCTTCTTTTGCCATCTTTTCGAAATAAATGTTGCTTGAGAAGCTGGATTAATTAATACTCTGGCTGAACTTATAACATCTTTAGTTCCTACTTGGCAATATGTAGTACCTAACAATACGGTATGATCGCGATTTAATTCCACTTGTGTACTATACATTTGAAAGGAACCAGCAGCTGCCGAAGTAGACGGAATATTGTCAACGTTAGTGGTAATAATATATTGACTAGAATTATGCGCATTTGAATTTCTTGGTACGAATACGGGTGAGTTATTCGGGGAGTTGTATTGTACCATATTGTTAGAAGAGAATCTAGTCGGCTGATTATCCCTATGTAAGAGTGAGCGATGTTTTTGTTTACACAAAAAACAAACGTGAAAACTTTTACAGTTTTTAAACCCATGTGACGTTGCTAAACAGTTAGTACAACAAAATCTATCTACTGAATTCTGCCAAGCTAGACCAAAACCATCATTTGTCAAAGGACAAGTTCGAATAACTTCATGGGCTTCACCTTGTGACGACACGTTTCCGCTGGTTGTTGGGATAGCAACGGCGGCGGCCAGGGTCGTTGCAAATTTTAATTGTTTATTACCGTAGAATGAATGGCACGCAATGTTTTATAACTTTTTAAAACTTAACACCAAATTTATTTATTCGCTAATCTTTACAAGGTGGCTTGTTGTAGTGGACGGTCGGGAATTGTAGCCGAAGAACAGGGAGTCAGCTCGCTGAGGCAATGGGCAGTGGACCAGCAGTCATACAGACGGCAGCGGTGCAGGCAGCGGCGGTCAAGATGGCGCTGTGATAATGACGGCAGCAGTTCAGGCGGCAGCGATACGGGTGGCAGCGGGACAAGCAGCAGCGGTACAGGCGGCGGCGACACTGGCTGCAGGACCTAGTAGTGGTACTGGCAGCAGAGGTACAGGCGGCAGCGGCAGGACCTAGTATTGGTACTGACGGCAGCGGTACAGGCGGCGGCTACACTGGCTGCAGGACATAGTAGTGGTCCTGGCGGCAGAGGTACAGCTGGCTGCGGTAAAGGCGGCAGCGGAATGGATGGCTGCGGGAGAGGCGGCAGCGGCACCAATGGCTGCTGTGCAGATGGCTGCGCTAGAGGTGACAGCGGCACCGATAGCTGTGGTGCAAATGGCTGCGGTAGAGGCGACAGCGGCACGGATGGCTGCGAGAGAGGCGGCAGCGGCACCAAAGTTATAAAACATTGCGTGTCATTCATTCTACGGTAATAAACAATTAAAATTTGCAATGACCGTGGCCGCCGCTGTCGCTATCCCAGCAACCAGCGGAAACGTGTCGTCACAACCTTTCGTTTTCTGCAGTAGATAATACAACTTCTCTACTGGACTTAATCGTGGGTTTTTTTTATATAAAGCGGAAAACATGTCCCGAAAAGTAAGCCAATTGACGTACTCCCCATAAAAGATTTCCGTATCGCACGGTGGTAAATGAATATTCGCAACTAGAATTTGTGTTAACTCATTGGCCTGCCTAACCCTTTGACGACCATAGGCAAATATGCTTGCCCAGGGGTCCTTAGATTATATATTTGTCCAGGTAACAGATACAGCAAATTTGTCAAAGACTGTTTTATAGAAGAGGATTAGGGCAACAAGAATGTGGTTGAGTACGAGTCCCCATCGGGCCCCACTTGTTTCCTACGAGGCTCCAAATTTGGCCAAAAAAAGTATTTATGACGAGGGCTGCCAAGGGGTGAAAATAGGGCGCAAGGGGATAAGAGTCAATTATGTTTTGGATTCAACCTTAAGCTATCAAAAAATATAGTGGATAAGTTTGCGTAAATTCCAAGCTGTCTACAACTAATCAAATTATGTTTGGCAATTACAATTATAACCTCTAAATTCGAACTTTTGAGCGCTTTTTCTTAGCTAATGTTAAACACTGAAATAGCATGCCTGTGTTTAGTATTTTTCATTCATATATTGAAACGAAAAAGGGGAATCACCAAATTGCAATACATACATATGAACACATGTAAGTATTTTGACAGTCTTTATTTGAAATTTAAAATGAGTGGAGCA
Organism: Trichopoda pennipes; assembly: GCA_030448955.1. Taxonomy (NCBI): domain Eukaryota; kingdom Metazoa; phylum Arthropoda; class Insecta; order Diptera; family Tachinidae; genus Trichopoda; species Trichopoda pennipes. The sequence continues at coordinate 2,251,836 of JASKUP010000004.1, read as the reverse complement.
GCCCGAGATCGTTTCTTTTTCCTTCGACCAGAGCAAATCGAACAACTTTTACTTGGTGATTTTAGTGAAGACGACGAAGAAGCTGTTACAAACTTGGACACAGAAGATGTTTTATTTATTGAAAATGACGCTTTGGGAATGCAAGATGATGAGCCCATAGAAGTTATAATTGAGGGTAGTATGCACGTTGACCATAACCCAGCTGGCGCAGTAGATGAGCTAATTACATCGAATTTAAATGTTGTACAAGCGCCAATAATACCAATGTTATTCATACCACCCGAAAAGATCTTCCGCTTTATACAGACTCTTGCTTATAAGAATCTCGTTTTTACCGCATTTAAAGAGGATTGCGCATACAAACATTCCCAAATTTTAAAGCCCGTTGTGCGTACGCATGAAGAAATCCCTTCAGTGTACGGTGTGTTCAACAGCGTTTGTAATTTTGAAGGTAAGTTTTTATCAATCGTAAATTGATTGCCCCCTGATTATACAGCAGTATAACAGAGGAGTGGGAGGTGTCGATCTAATGGATCAAAAAAAAGTATATTATAAGTACGATCGTAGAAGTAAATGGCGTTTTTATTCACGTTTGTTCTTCGACCTTTTCGAGTTATGTGTTCACAATAGCAATATAATATATAAAAAACTCATATTAGCCAACAGTTCCTCAATCAATTTGACCTCCATTGAATTTCGGGCAGCTTTAGCCAAAGAGTTGATAAGTAGCTTCAATTCAAGGAAGCGTGCCTTTTCAGCCGCAATCAAATGCGGAACCCATTTTATAAGCAAACCTAAATCTCTCCATAAAATGGAAAAACGTGAAGGTTGGAAACGGTGTTCTCATTGTGCTTCCAATAATAGTATAGTCGCACAAATGTTTTTTGTGTTCAATGTAATGTGTTCCTTTGCTTCAATACATCCCGTGATTGCTTTGGAATCTATCACGAACAACAATAATTATAATAAATTTTTGTGATCTCTTGTACTTTTTCTTTTCTTGTATTGTTTCTGCAATTAAATAATTTGGGATGAAAAATTTCATAGGCAACTATATTTGCCAAGCAAAATGGGGGACTTAGAGGGTTCGAAGGAGGGCAATTTTTTTTCATAACTACTACTTTTAAACGTTCTAAATTATCAGAAATAAGAGATATGCCCTTTACATACGTACTAAAATTAGACATATACTTCTGCTTTATCTCCTTTTGAAACTTTTTCAGTTGAAGAACCGATTCTATGTTCCGCTTGAGGTATTGCCGAAATAAAACCCTCAATATCGGCTAAACGGTCACATGTTTTAATTAAATTATTTATGTCTGACATATCCAGGAAATTATTTGAATATGAATTAAATTTTTCAAATCAGAAAATAAAAAACCGTAAGATTTACAAAGAAAACCGTTTCCAAGATCAAAAAACCTAATAATTTTCATTAAAACGGGAAAAAGCAATTGTTCTTGTTTATTTTAATAAAAACAACGGCTAAAATATGTTAGAAAAATATGAAAAATCGGCATAAATGAGAAGTGAAATTACACTGTTTTGCGATTATTCGGAATAAGCAACTATTTCGTATAGTGTGAAAGCATTTTAATTAGAAACAATTAGTTTCAACAATTAAATTTTGTAAAAATTTCAATTAAAAGTTACTTCAAAAACGATAAATTATTAAAGTAAATGTATCTATAAAAATAAAACTCACGAATACTCGATTATTCGTTCAGTTAAATGTTGCAACACTACTATTATTAAAGTGAGTAACACAAATTCTACATATGTATGCACACCAACCACCAGTAATAAAATCCTCTATTATATTTATTATTTAAATATATTTTCTTATATTTGAACTTTAATACAACGAATTAGTTTTTAAACAATGGCCAAGTAATATAAAATTAAAGTTGCACAGCACTTTATTTATTTGTGCGATTTATTTCTGTTCTTTTTAAATTTTTTTTGTGTGTTATTAACAAACTCAAGCTGTAAACAAACGGATTAACAAAACAACAGTGTTAAGAGCGGGATTAAATGAGAAAATTAACACATTAAAGGGAACTAGTATTTCCCTTCCATAAAAAAAACTAAACAGAAAAAACTTGACGGGAATTATTTCTAGTAGTATTTTATGCACTGGTTTTGTTGGTATCTTTTGTTAAAAATGTTTAACGAGAGTTTGATGTATGAATGTATGAATATATATACATATGTATATTCACAGCACTTAATTTTGTTTATTTTGCACTATTTTTCCTAAATACTTTTTTTTTACAGAAAATAAAATTCAAGAAACATACCTTTTCTATTCGGATTAAAATAATAAATGAAAACCAAAATCTTAACTCCATTGAGATAATATGAAAATAAAATAATTTTCGAAATTAATTATTTTACTTAACGGGTGGATTAATTTATCCAGCTCGAAAGAACCAAAAATGTTTTTCTCTCAAAATAATTTATTTTCGAAAACTATTAATAAAGAAATAAAACAAGAGATTAGAAAATTTGGTAAAACGTATATTTATTTAATTTAAAGCGGGGTTAAAATGTAAAACGTACCTTAAGCGGGGTATACAAGCGTATGAAATGTAGCATAACCAAAAAAAATCTCTAAAGCGATGAGAACTAGCAAAAGAGAATTTCGTTAAGCTTAGAATAGGTGGGTTCTTTACTTTGCTCGTAAACAGTATGTTTACAGACGCAATAGCACATTTCACTTTACGTCTTAGTGATAATTATCTTTTTATAACTTCAACTAAGCATCTTCGTAATATTAAGTAGGAATCTGGTCTTCAATTTTTGTGTTTGTCCATGGCTGTTGAAGCAATGTAATAATTTCAACAAGAAGGCTTAAAGAACTTCATCATACATATTAAATAAAAAACGTTTGGAGTTAATCAAAAAACAAAATTTATGCAAATTCTCCAGATATGTAGCACTCAAATTTTCGGTATTGTGTCTTTCGCTCTACAAAAAAAAAAAGAATAATAACCGCTATTTTTTAAGATTGTTATCAAGTGTTTGGTTACTTAATATTAAATTTTTTTTTCTCAATAATTATTTATTGTATCTTCAAGAAACTGAAGTAACAATAAGTTTTAAAATCTTAAATTCTAAAAAAAAGTTACATTAGACCCGACCATGTCAGAACTAACCTTTTGGGTAAAAAAAAATTGACATTAAAAAAAAAACAAAACAAATATTTCTAAGATGTGTCATCTGTAGCATTGAGGATTAAAGCTGCGGTATCCCTCTTTTTTAATCGGCTATGTCCACTATAATCCGAGATATTGCAAGCAAGGGGATTAGAATGGTCTTCAAGTTTCATTAAGTATTTGCCTGCGTATTTGATGATTTCTGTAGTCACCAGCGGTATGTCTAAATCACAATGTATGTTTGAATTTCTGATGTACCATGGAGCGGAAGTTATTAACCGTAAAATTTTATTCTGTCCCCGTTGAATTCTATCCACATTTAAAGCTGAGGCAGTGCCCCAAAGACCATATTGGTTTCAAAATACTCTTGTAAATTAGAAGTTTGCAATCTAGGCTAAGTTTCGAGTTCCTGCCAATGAGCCAATGTAATTGTGTTAGCTTAAGTTTCATTTGTGTTAGCTTTGAGTCAATATGATGTTACCATGTTAGGCGACGATCAAGATGTATACCAAGATATCTCACATAATTATGGTGAGGAACAATGTGATTATTGATTCGAACGGGTGAATAATTAACTCTTCGCAGGGTGAAGGTCACATGAATGCACTTTTGAACGTTCACTTTAATTCTCCATAATTTTAACCACAACTCCAACTGAGTTATATGTTGCTGAAGATTTATGGAGGCTTGATAGGAGTTTTCGTGCGATCTTAGACACGCTGTATCATCAGCAAACGTAGAAGTGTGGACAGTTTCACTTACAGGCATATCGCAGGTATATATCAAATATAAAACTGGTCAAAGAATGCTACCTTGTGGTACGCCTGAGGAAATTCGTTTGGATAAACTAACGAAGTCTCCTTCAACAACAGAAAATTTTCGTCCAATTATGTAGCTTTTCAGTAGGTTGCTTATATTACAAGGCAAGTGAGCGGTCAGTTTCAGAAATAGACCTTCATGCCAAATTTTGTCAAAAGCCTGAGAAACATCAATAAAACATGATAAACATTTAAACATTTTTGTGTTTATTGTATTGGGCAACGATATCTGAGGCCTTAGCGCATGCATAGAGATTATAGGAAAGGTGTTTGATTTTTTAAGGCTTCGAAGTCTGATTTCAGAGTCCTTAATTGCTCAGCTAGTATGTGAGCTTGGAACGTTGGAGCTTTATTCATATCGCACTTTTCGTCTGTTACCCGGATGAACTTAAATATTTGCATCCCTATTGAGTTCGCAGTAAAAAAACAAAGAAAAAATCTTAGTACAGAAAACGTAAAGAAAAAATTTTTAATTTAAGCATAAATTTAGAAATAGTGATTTTTCGGTTTGCATTTTTATTATTTTATTTAGTATTTGTGTTTATATTTAAGTTATTACATTTTTGTGCCCCATAGTTTTCTTAAGAAAAAATAAGCAGTGTTGCCTGAAGTGCTACTTCTCTTAAAAAAAATTGTATAGGTTAAGTTTTTCTTTGTTATTAAGAGTTAACTGTGTTTGCATTTAATTGAAAAGGTTTTTGGCGTGAAGGTAAGGTAAAAATGAAGAAGGAAGATGGTTTGATTTCAGTGCCACTTAGTAAAAACGATACAGAATTTGCTGGTGACAAGGAATGAAGGGCGACTACATTTGCTTGGAAGAGAAGTGGTTATAAAGTCTGTCGTGGGCGCACATCTGTTTTTTTTTTGTAATTTGTTTTGTTTTTTGTTGTTGTTGTGAGAAGGCTGGAGCCTCTTGGGAGATTTTTGCCGTAAGTAGAGCGCTTGCGGGAAATCTCACTGGTTCCTAAGACTGTTACAGAATTTAGTATTAATTGATTGAAGTTATAATTTCAGAACTTGCTTTTTTAAATAGATCCAGTTAAAATCTACAGAATCGTCATCAAAAATTATATTAACAACAATTTATTTAGCTATTCAATTAATAATTTTACTTTATTTAAATTTTTTTTCCGTTTTTTAGTAACAAATGAAAACTTTTGTTGATTCAAATCTACTCTGTTAATTTATTTATTTATTAACAACATAAAAAAAACCTATGAGGTCATTGACGTATTGTCAAAATATTATATCAAACTAATATTCATAAAATAAAAAACAAAATTTTGTACAATACTTACATTTTATTTACGCTTTTTTATGCAATTAAGAGGGAATAATTCAAAACTAAAAAATTTTACCAATTTTTAATCTTTTCCGTAAAGTCACATCAGAAATGAGCCATGTCACCATAGATTCGTATTTTTATACTTTATCGATCGTATGCAGACGTATATGTGAACGAGGAGTCGTTTTCAAGTTAGTGAAAACTAGAAATGTAGGCGATTTTTTTTTAATTTTAAAAGTTTGCAGCTTCATAACTTTTTCTAAGAAGTCTTTCCAGAAATATAGTCGCATATAGATCGTATATAGCCGTATATATGTACGCGGAATGGTTTTCGAGTTATTAATATAAAACTTAAAAATTTTGTAGATTTTTTTACAATTTTAAAAGTTAAAAAGCTACTTCATAACTTTTCCGTAAAGTATTTCCAAAAAAAAAACTAATTCGCTATCGGTGCGTACTTTTGAACTCTATATATCGTATATAATGATACATGTGGATGCAGAATCGTTTTCAAGTTATTAACAAAAAACTTAAAACTTTTCTGTTTTGTAGTTTTTCCCTTTATGGAAATAAGCTACATCACGATTTTTAGTACTTGATCGTACTTACACTAATTTGAGCTGCCGGCACTTGAACCGTAACTCGTATTGTACTTTAATATTATTAGTGAATCGCCGGTACTTGAACCGTGACTCGTATACTAAAGCAAATAAAAACACGTGACCTTTTTCTTGATTGTCAATTTTATTCTGATTCTTTGTATAAATTTACTTCGCTTGTCCAAGCAAAATTAAGAAAATAACTATAAACAATTAAAACTATACCATTTATATTAATTGGCCATTCCAGAAATTTTGTGTTGTTGATTTCATAAGCTTTAGCTAATCAGGCCTAATATATTTGTGTCAATAAAAAAACAGTTTTTTTATCTCACTTTTGCCCGACGTTTCGTCAATTTTTTGTTGACTTCCTCAAGGGCTTCGTCTATTTAAAAATTAAAATCTTGATTTATTACAATTTTTAATACACCAAAAAAAAAAAAAAAAATATAATAATTACTTACAATATACCATTAATCACATTTATATATTATTTTTTTGACAATTAACAAAAACAAAACAATTAAATTTAAATAAAACAAACACAACTTAAATTTATTATAAACGTTTAATTGCTGGCCATTGCATTGTAGTTTGTGTTTATGTTGTCTGTGTCCTCTTTTAGATTCATAGTATTGTCAATATTTTGTTGAATGCGTAGACTTTCTATTGTGTACCTTTTCCTTTCCCTGGATTCTATATCTAAAATCTTGACTGTTTCAAAATCAGCTTCATGTCCAGTCTTAAGTATGTGTTGCGATAATGCTGTTGTCTCTTTCCGTTTTGTAATATCATTTTTGTGTTCCTTCATTCTTGTCTCCAATGTTCGTTTCGTTGTTCCAATGTATGTTAGATTACAGCTTTCGTTTTCACAACCTTTGCACTTGATTTCATACACTACATTGCAATGTTTTTGTTTTTCTATTTGATCTTTCATGTTCGTGAATATTCTGTTCAAAGTGCTGTTTGGTTTGTATGAAAATTGTATTCTATCAGTTTTTATTATTGACTTCAAGCTTTTGCTGTCAGTCAAACCTGGTATATATTTTACACCGTAAAAAGCTCTCTGTTGATTGTCCTCTTCAGTAATGTTAATTTGAGGATAATTTGCCTTTAGTTTAATTCCTGCCTCTTTTATTAAATTGTTTATAAGTTTAATCGGAAAACTGTTGCGTCTTAATATTGTCGTTATTTTATTTATGTTCTTGGTGTAAAAATGATCGTCGCTAATGTTTAAAACTCTAAAGATGAAGCTTCTTGCAGTGTTAATTATTTGTGCCATGGGTTGCGTGGTATTGAAATTCATCAATCTCCCAGATGCTATATCCTTTGCGTGCCAATCGAAAAGTATTCCGTCATTATTTCGTATCAATGTTGTGTCCAAATATGAAAGTTTTCCATTTTTCTCTATCTCCACAGTGAATTGTATTTTCGGGTGATAACTATTAAGGGATTTTAGAACTTCATCTTTATCGTCAAGTTTAATTATAGCTAAAACGTCATCTACATACTTAGTTATGTATTTTAGGTTGATGTTCTTATTCTCAAGTTCAGCTAATGCCTCGTCTAATAAGTTGTCTAGTATAATGTCAGCTATAGTGGGCGAGAGAGGGTTACCCATTGGCATTCCAAACGTTTGGTTATAAATTTTACCATCATACAAAAAATAATTATTATCAGTCAGACAAAAGTTGAGTATCTTCAAGAATTTAGATTTCGGTAGCTTAGTGAAAGTTTGAATAGTGTTCCAATTCTTCATTATGTTTTTAATTGCAATGTGTACCGGAATATTCGTGAAAAGAGAAACAACATCAAATGATATTAGGATCTCGTTATCCTGAAGTTTTACCGATTTAAGTTGGTCCTTCAATTGTCTTGAATTCTTAATATTATATTTCAAAGATACAATATTCCTAATTACTCTCCCAATATATTTGGATAATTGGTAGCAAGGTATATTCATTGATGATACAATCGGACGGAGAGGGGTGCCTTCTATGTGAATCTTAGGTAGACCATAAATTCTTGGAGCTATTGCAGATGAGCATAGTAGAAATTTTTTTTGTATTTTATCAATATAATTCTCTTTATAAAGATTTAAAATTATATTGTTATTTTCCCTTTGTAGTTTACTTGTTGGGTCAGTCCTCATTGTTCTATGTGTATTTTTGTCTCCTAAGAGTCTCGTCATTTTTTCTTTATAGTCTTCTCGGTACATTAATGTTGTTTTATTTCCCTTATCCGACTGTATAAGTATGATATTTTTGTTACTTTTCAAGAATCTTGTTGTCCTATCATAAGCTGCATTGATAAATTTTTCCTTTGGTGAATTTCTGATTTTCCTTCTATATGTTGTAATATTAGTTGCTAATTTTGTTCTTGTTACATCTTTCTCCTTTTCCATGTCATCTCCTATCGCTTGTACGCCTTGCTCTAGGTCAGCTATAATATGTAAAGGGGAAAAATTTTGTTTCCTTATTGGTAGAGAAAATTTTTTTCCCAAGGAAGATATCCACATACATTCCCTTGGAATTTGTACCTCAGTTTTATTAATGAACCAATTATCATTAAGAACAAATCCGTGCATATTAAAATATTTTTCTTTAAGTGTATTTAGTTTTGCATTTTGTTTTTCCTTTACAATTTTTCGTATTTGTTTTGATCTTTCCACTTGTTTGTAAATAAAGTTAGTGTAATCTTCAGCTGAGAGTATTTTGTTTATGTCTATTTTCATGTGATAAAGTTTTCGTTTAATTAATTTAATGTTGGTGTTTGTCTGTGAAATTTCTAAATTAAGAATTTTTTGATGGAAATTGATCTCTATTTTTTTCAATTGTTCTTGGATGCTGTAACATTGAAATAAATTACTAACTTGAGCTGTTGTGTTTTTTGTATGATTTGGTATTATGCCATAGCTTCTACATGACAGTAAGAAAATGAGTCTCTGTTGTTGTTGTATCAATCTTTTTGTTTCGTTGCAATATTCCTTCATCGTTCTGCATGTCCCGCCATTGTATTTAAGTTCTATGTGTTTGAAAAACTATAAATTGCAAAATAATCAAGTTTAGTAACCAGGAAATATAATAAAAATAAATAAGCAAATTAAATTAAGTAGGTCATGAATAAATGTTTTCCGTATAAAATAAAAGGTGCATTCAACTTTCCTTAAAATATAATAAAGGTGTAATTTAAATTAAACAAAATATGGAATTGTGCTTGCTTAGCAAGAATGCAATAAATTAACAATTTCATTATTATTAAATAAAGGGTGCATTCAACTTTCAAAATAATTAATAATAAATCTTAAGTTAATTATGTTAACATGAGTGTTAACATGCTTCCCCACGCTGACCATCGGTCGGTGATACATTATGCTGGCTGGTTGGGTTGCAGCTGTGGTTATTAGCATTCGGTAGTTTGTGGTAGGGATGCCTGAGTTAGCTTAAAACTGGTTTTCAATGTTTTGCATTTGTAAACTGCAACGATGGTAACTGCTAATATCAATGCAAGTGCCACATATCCGACAATTACGCCATGTGTACTGAGGTTGAATTCGTTAGCGGGCAGTGTAGTTTTAAGAATTTCGTCTAACTGTTGTTGTTTTGCTTCGAGTGCCTGTATTGTGGATTGTTTTACTGTAAGTGTGCTGAAGTTCATACTTGCATATTGTTTAGGTAAGCCAATGATGAAGTTGTAGTGAGTGGGCGAGGCTTGTAGGGATGTAACAATTTGTTGACGGCCTTGTATAGTGATGAGATCGTTTTTTATGACACATTCGGGACTCAATGTGATTAGACCGCTGGCTTCTAAGGTTAGGTGAATGATATCGCTTCCGCATACTGCATTCAGTTTAATGGTGTTTGTCGTGGAGAACATGTATTGGTTGGGATGGTGTAGATGTTGCCATATGGTTGTATCTTCCAGTTGATAGCACTCACATCTTGGATTGGGTTGATCATTCAGTAGATCGAGTTCACATTTGTGGATCATTGGGTGATGTGTTGCTTGATATGTGGCTGGTATGTTCCGGCAGATTAATTCATTTTCACCCAGATTCCAACAAGCGTCTACTTCATGTTGTGTCATTGGAAAGAATTCGTCATGATGTAGGCTGATGGCGATAAATTTGGTTGATGGGTTTACGGTTGTAAGTGTCTGGTTTACTGTGACTGCAATCGGAGTGAACTGCCTTAGCTGGAACTCACGTGGATCGGTAAGGGGTAAGTCTATGCTGAATATCACGTGATGTTGGGCGATGATTCCATTGACTTTGATAAGTTTGTAGACCTCTAGTAAGTTATTTCGGTGAATCGGTAATTGCAAGTGTGCTGGCAGATGGGCCTTTATCTTCTTGATTTCTTCACTAAGCTGTTGAGGGGTGGGCAGAAGAGGGTTAATTTTGTCATGGTGGCTATCAACTAGAACATCCATGATTGCAGCGTGCATGCGTTGTATATTGTTGGTAACTATGAGCATCTGAACGGAAAGTGTGAGCATTTGTTGTTCAGCCTCAACCGTTTGAATCATATTACCAGTTTCTTTAAACTTTGCTTGCACATCCAGTTGACCTTGCTTTAGAATGTTGATGGTGGAGTTGATTATTGAAGTCTGATTCTTCAAAAGCTTCTCCAAGTAATGGTCGTTTTGTTCCAGTCTTTTAATTGTTGTTGACATCTGTGTTTCGTAGTTTGAGTCTAATGCTCTAAAAAGTGAATGGGCGATATTTCCAACTACGTCGATCGCATCCCTTTTCTTTCGCTTTACTGTGAACAGATTAAAATCTTCTTGTAAATCGTCCTTTATGTGATCGAAGTATTCCAGCAATGGCTTACATGTTGCATTAATTCTCTTCTCTTGGCATAAAGTTTGAAGTGTTTTTACTCCATCAGTCAAAATATTTATTTGATGTTGATATGGTTCAAGGTCAAAATAGACGACTATTTTCCAATTGACAGACATGCGCTTTACCAGGCTTATCTGTTCAAAATATATACCAGGCTTGTTTGTGAACTTCGTTACGTTTATGTGATTTCCGGCAATTATTGGCAAGAAAAGTATGGCCAAGATAGTGATCAGCAGCGTTGAGTTGACTCGTGCACGCTTAGGTGGGATTTCTTCAATAGGGATTGGCCTAGGTAGTTTTGTTTTGGCTGTTGGACTCGTTGAGTTTGTGTTTTCTTCTGATTCATATTTCAGCTCTTTGGTGATTTCATGAAAGAGTGGGGCTAATCTGTGAATAGGTCGTTTGAAGATTCCACTTTGCGTTTTTACATCACATACCCTCACTAAGCCGTCATCACCTTTGTAGATCTTGATTATACGTCCCAGTGGCCATTGTAGGACTGGAAGGTTGTCCTCCTTAATTATTACCATTGTATTTAGTTGCACGTCGTTTATTGGTCCTTTCCATTTATGACGCTGCTGTAATTCGTTGAGATATTCTTTGCTCCACCTGTCCCAAAAGCTGTGTTTTAATTGTGATACAAGATGCCATCTCTGTTGTAAACTATGTTTAGGGAGTTTGGATTGTATATCAACGTTAGAGGTCAATGGTTCCCCAATTAAGAAGTGACCTGGCGTTATTGCATTTAAATCATTGGCATCGGATGAGTTTGGACTAAGGGGACGGGAGTTTAAAATGGCTTCAATTTCAATTAAAACTGTTTCCAGTTCTTCGTAAGTGAGTGATGCTGGGGATACATTTTTCAATAGCAGGTTCTTTGCTGACTTCACTGCTGCCTCCCACAGTCCTCCAAAATGTGGTGATCTCGGTGGGATGAACTGAAATTCTATTCCTTTTGAGCTGCATGCTTTAAAAATTGATTCCTGTGCTGGGTTGGAATAAATGACGTCGTTCAGCTCATTTCGTTTATTCCGAGCACCTGTAAAGTTTGTTGCGTTGTCGCAGTACAATGTTTGACAATGGCCTCGTCTACCTATGAACCTCTTTAGAGCCCCGATGAATGCTTCCGTTGTTAGTTTAGTCACAAGCTCTAAATGTATTGCCTTAGTGACGAAACAGCAAAATACTGCAAGATATGCCCTTTGAGGTCGTTTTCCTCTTGTTTTAAAATGTACTGCAAATGGGCCGCAGTAGTCTACTCCCGAATTCAGGAATGGCCTGGCTGGTTGCACCCGATGTTTTGGGAGGTTGCCCATTATTTGGTTATACATTGTTGGCCTTGCCTTTGTGCAGCGGACGCATCGTGGGACGACTGCTCTTGTAAGAGTTTTTCCTCTAATCGGCCAAAAACGCTGCCTAACCTGTGCAAGCAGTGCTTGAGGGCCACAGTGGTAATTTTCTCTGTGTATTTTTTCGATCAGGAGTTTTACTAGCGGATCTCGGCTTGGTAGCATCATTTGATGGATAGCATCGAACTGCTGTGTTGAGCAGCTTAGTCGACCGCCCACTCGGATTATACCTTTTTCATCTAAGAATGGAGTGAGTGAGCTAAACTGACTTGTCTTGGGTACAAATTTGTCCCTTGTGAGTGCGGTTTTGATGTCATTGAAATCGGTTGCTTGTATTTGCCGTACCATTAGCTTCAGTGCTGCATCTAGCTCCTGCGGTGATAGTTGTATATGCTCTGGTCGAGATTTCTTCGGTCGTCTGGTGTTCCTTGCAAATCGTAAGACATATCCGATGACCCTTTGTACATGTGCAAAGGAATTTTTTGATGGTATTGTGTAAACCAGGCTGCACTCATCGATTGAGTGTTGTGCTGTTAGAACGGTTGCTGTGCAGTTGTCATTTGTCAATTCTTGTAACCTGGGAGCTGGCCATAACTTCTGAGATTGATAGAGGAAGAGTGGCCCATACCACCACATGGCACATGACGATAGCTCGTGAGGTTTTATTCCTCTAGATAATATATCTGCAGGGTTTGTTTTGACGGAACGTGATGCCATTGTTCTGGGATTGTTACTCTTAGAATTTTCAAAACTCGATGGGCCACGTAAACTGGCAATTTTCCTGAATGATTGTCGAGCCAGGAAAGCACAATTTGGGAGTCAGTCCAACAAAATGACTTTTCTCTCTCTAAGCCCAAATCAGCCTTTACTCTTGCCGATAGCTCAGCTGCCAAGAGTGCTGCGCACAACTCAAGACGGGGTGTTGTTTGTGATTTAATTGGTGCCACACGCGATTTTGTACATAAAAGATTAACCTTTACCGTTTTGTCCTGTTGTATCACCCGTAGATATACTGCAGCACCGTAAGCTTTTTCCGATGCATCAGCGAAGGCGTGTATCTGGATATTTGCATCTTGGATGCCAGATATGTACCTTGTGATCTTTATGTTGTCCAACTTTTTTAAATCCTTCTTGTAAAGTTCCCATTCGTTTGCTATTTTCGTAGGAAGGTTCTCATCCCACTCAAGTTTGGCTGACCATGTTTTCTGTAGTTGGATTTTTCCAATTAGACTTAGCGGGTCATATATGTGAGCTAAGTCGGAGCTCATGGTACGTTTTGTTGTTTGTTTATGTTCTTGAAGGGTGACCTTAATACAGAGCGCGTCATCCTTTGGAAGCCACAATAGGCCCAATGTTTTTGTTGATTGTGCTTCCTTTGAGTCGAAGTTGAGGTTGACTTCTTGATCTTTGGCAGCAATCTAACGTAGTAGGGCCTTATGATTTGAGCACCATTTTTTTAGTTTCATTCCACCTCCGCCAAGAATGTTTATCAATTGTTGTTGTATGATCAGAGCTTCATGAACTGAATCCGCTCCTATTAGACCATCATCAACGTAAAAATCTCGTCTCAGAGATGATGATCCGTATGGGTATTGATGTTGGTAGTCGTCTGCTAGCTTGACTAGGCAGCGTGTTGCTAGGTATGGTGCTGCTCTAGTGCCATATGTAACTGTGTTCAGTTGATACACGTTAATTGGTTGGTTCTCATCTTCTCGCCACAGGATGAGCTGTAAGTTTCTATCCTTTTTGTTAACCCATATCTGGTGGTACATTTTTTCGACATCAGTTTTTAATGCGTACTTGTGCATTCTAAAGCGTAGCAAAATTGCAAACAGGTCGCTTTGAACTGTGGGACTAGTATGCGTTATATCGTTCAATGAAAAACCCGAGGAGTTGTGTGCTGATGCGTCAAAGACTACCCTTAATTTGGTGGATGAACTTTCAGCGCGGAGTACGCAATGGTGTGGTATGAAATAGTGTGGAGTGCTGATTTGGTTGGCGCTGATCCCTGTCATGTGACCCAGTGATTCGTATTCCCTCATGAATGACACGTATTGATCCTTTAGCATTGGGTTAGTTGCTAAACGTTTTACGATTGAGTTGAATCTTCTGTATGCTACTCCTTTTGATTCCGCCAATGCTGATGGATGGTTGTTTAATGGAAGCTTTACTATAAATCTGCCACCTTCTCCCCGGACTGTTGTTTGCACGAAGTGTGCTTCACATCGTATGTCATCATCTGAAAGGTTGGACTGGTCGCTTGATGCTTCCTCGGAATCCCAAAATTGGGAAAGCGCTTCCTCTAAATCCTTTGCTGTACATATTCCGCATACAGAATGATTGCGGGTTGATGATTCAACTTTGCCAGCTATTACCCATCCGAGGAGTGTATTTTGAAGCACGGGGAGATTGTCTCCTAACTTAATTTACCCATCGGTTAGTAGTTCGAAGATGATGTCTGCTGCAAGCAAGCAGTCGATTCGGCCTGGTGTGTTTAATTCTGGATCTGCTAGGTGTACATTCTGCGGGATTCCCCAATTTGTAATATCGAACTGTGAGGGGCTGATCGGATACAATTTTTGATATAATGTGGACATCTACATCTGTGGCATAGTCATTTGCTGTTGACCTGATCTGGATGTTTTTCTGATTTCCGATGCCCTCCAAACTCATGCATATTTGACGTGATCTTCTGCCTAGCAATTTCCAAAGGCGATCTGTAATCAGGTTTGCTTGTGATCCAGAGTCCAATATTGCTCGAAATTCGATTAACTGCCCGTTTTCTGCTGGCACTTGGATGCGTGCAGTTCCCAGTAAAACATAGTGGGGATCTTTGTAGATGCGATTAGTCAGAAGGCTGAATTTTGTAGCCGGTTGATGGGGAGTGACTTGATGTGTTGAGTTATCTTGCAAGTTGGGTTTGGTACCTAATGTTGACAACTTGGGGTTATGGAGCAATGAGTTATGTTTCCTAGTGCATTTGCCACAGTGTCGTGATTTGCACTCGTTAACTCGATGTCCTTGCTTGAGACAGTTGACACACAGCTGCAAGTCTTTAACCCATTTCCACCTCTGGTTTATTTCGGCATTAATAAATTTTTTACAAGCGAAGATTTTGTGTCCTTCACCTTTGCATATTGCGCAGTTGTCCCGCGGTTCAGATGTTGTTACCGCAGCGCAGGTTCTTGTATGCCCCTTGTCAGCCTTACCTCGCACCTCCAACGACTGGAATCTTCGCTCCAGGAAGTTGAGTAGCTCGTCAATCGTGATTAGGCGCCTATTGTCGGTTTAGCTTTGCTCAAAAGCGATTTGAGTCTCTTCGTCTATCTTCTGTAATAGAATATGGGACAGAATGGCATCCCAGTGCTGCACTGGGACATCTTGTGCCTGTAAGCCCTGAAGACACTCCTTTGTTACGTCGTGAAGTGACTTTAAAGATGAGGCAGATACTCTTTTACTGGATGACTGCGACATTAGCTTGCTTAGTAATGTGGACACCAGAAGTCGTTTGTTGTCGTATCTGCCAGTGATAATTGACCAAGCAGCAGCGTAGTTGTGTCCGACTGCAGGTAAATGCTTGATTAGATTTTTTGCTTCTCCTTGCAATGACGTGGTTAGGTATTGCATCTTTCTTGTATGTGATATGCTTGTGTTATGTACAAGCTCTGAAAATATGTCCTTAAATTCTACCCACCGTAAGTAGTTTCCGTCGAACATTGGTATTTTGATTTTTGGAAGGATTGTGTCAGTGCCACTTGGAATTGCAGCCTGGTGAGTTACACCTGTAGGGTTTTCTTGAATGTGCCGATGAAGTGCTATCATCGCTGCTTCTGCTCTTTCTTCAAGGTTATAAATGGTGTCGATGTGATAGTCTTCGACTTGTTCCGCTTCCGTTGATGCCCATATTGCCGAATTATTGTTGGATAGTTCGGTCATGTACTTTTCAATGAAGCTTGCCTTTATGGTGTAGTATGACGAATGGTGTTCCATGGTTTGTTGTGCAAACACTTCGTCAATGTTTCGATCCAATGCCCTAATTACTGCCCGCTGGTTGCAAAGCAGCCTTCGTGTTTCGGCCGTTACCGTATGGTGGGTCGATAGCTGTTGTCCCTTTGATGGCTGGGCTTCATCATCTAATCTCAACGGCTGTGCTGCCCCTTGCTCAAACAGCTTGATGTGCTTGGTTACTATCAGGGTTATTTTGTTGTAATAATCTTCCCTGAGATAGTCATTATCCAGGGGCTTATTTTTCATGGCCATGATTTCTTCATGAGTTCTGTGGAACTCATTGGCCAATTCTGTCAATGCCTCCAATCTTTTGACGAAGTATGGAGGGGTTTTCCTGTCTTTGGGATCCTTAGCGAAGTTCCTTGCGAGCGTCTTGATCTAAGCTCCCAGATGCTGTTGGGTACGCACCAACTCTTCGAACTCCATTTTTTAGGTATACGTCCTCAATTGAATTTGAGTTGTAGAAACAAAATTTGGCAATCAAAGGATCACGTCGGGGTCACCAAATGTTAGTACTTGATAGTACTTATACTAATTTGAGCTGCCGGCACTTGAACCGTGACTCGTATACTAAAGCAGATAAAAACACGTGACCCTTTTCTTGATTGTCAATTTTATTCTGATTCTTTGTATAAATTTACTTAAATACATTAAATTGTCCAAGCAAAATTAAGAAAATAATTATAAACAATTAAAACTATAAATTGCAAAATAATCAAGTTTAGTAACCAGGAAATATAATAAAAATAAATAATTAAATATAGTTTGGTAAGCAAATTAAATTACGTAGGTCATGAATAAATGTTTTCCGCATAAAATAAAAGGTGCATTCAACTTTCCTTAAAATATAATAAAGGTGTAATTTAAATTAAACAAAATATGGAATTGTGCTTGCTTAGCAAGAATGCAATAAATTAACAATTTCATTATTATTAAATAAAAGGTGCATTCAACTTTCAAAATAATTAATAATAAATCTTAAGTTAATTATGTTAACATGAGTGTTAACAACGATCGATTCGTATTCTTATTTTTTATTCGGGATAGTTTTCGAGTTAGTAATAAAAGGCTAAAAACGTACATTTTCAGAATAACCCTAAAATGTGTAATGTGTAGCGCCTTTATTTCTTAACTATTGTGGGCTTCGGCTGTCGCATTAAGAATACTTGGTTCTCTATTTTAAATTCATTAATTTGCTTACTCTACCTTATTTCTATTTACATACATAAGAACTGAATACCTAACTTAATATTTGACTTTACTTAACTACTTAACCATTGTTATAGTGTCTATAACTCGGCCGCCCTGATTTCTAGGATCTCCTGATACCAGGCTTTTTTTCCCCAAGTCTATCCTATGTTTCCGTAGTGTTTGCGTTCATATTGTCCGTACATCTTGGCAATAGCTTACTTGAAGTCCCTACCGCTGAGTTATAATTTCTTATCATTACAAAATCTCTTTCTTTATACATTACTGGAATCTTTATTACCCGTCTACATTTTTATTATAAAGTTGAATCCGTGTCTAGACCTTATCAGCTTCTCTTCTTATCTTATTTAACCTGGTATCATCTTTACTTTGTTTCTTATTTACCACGTTTTCTTTCACATTACTAACTACTTCACCTCTTTGCACTATTTCAAACAACATTACACTTGGATATTGTTTAATGCTTCTATGCATTGTGTTATTCATTGCATGTTCCACATCAACCAGCGCACTATGCCAAAATCTGTTTCCTCCTGTTTTCATTAATTTACTTATCATTGGCCCTAAGTCTCTATTAATTATGTGGACTTGTCCGTTCGTCTGTAGAGATCCCGTGATCTATATAAACAATTTGAAATGGTGTGTCTCCTTTGGGTATAATATAAATTAAATCTTTATTTGAGTAAATTAAACCTTTATTTATTCTCATACAAAGAGAACACTGAAGATGGCAAACATCCGAAACCGGTTTGTTCACAAACCAAATTTGACGAGGGTCGACGGAAAACCATACCCAAATAAAAATAAATTAAACCCCGTCGGGAGATTTACGCACATGTCATAAATTAAACCCTGTCGCTATCCATCATTTTCCGAATATGTAATACATTTCAGACAGTTTTGTATATTATTTATCACTTTCTAAAGTTTCGAAACCAATAACTTCTTTTAGTTATTTCCGTACATTATATGCTTCTACATGCCCCATCCCGTTATGGTATTTAAAAAATAGATGTTCCTCCATATTTTCAGGAACACAAAGTACTTAATTCCCCTTTTCCTTCCTATATATCACACCATTTCTCATCTCATATAGCCCATGCTCCCCTCTACTTAATATCTCGTGTATTCTCAATCAATAGATTGTCCACAAATGTATTTTCCTCGATTGTTAATATTGTATTTTACCTACTTAACGTATCTACATGTTGCATTCTTGCTAGATTGCTAGATCTATGTTCTAATTTGTATTCACAGTTCTGCAATTCCAATGCCCATCTGGCTGTTCTTGGGTTAAGCTCTTTCTTGTTGAGCGCTAATGTTTAGGAGTTGCAACACGTAACTAGTATAAAGTGTATCCCTTGTAAACATACCCCAAATCTCTTTAAATCGTAAACTATTGCCAGTATTTTCAACTCGAAACTGTGATAATGTGATTCTTCCTCTGTAGTTCTCTTTAAAAAGTAAAATATTGGATGAAACTTGCCGTCATTTTTCTTTGCAATAATATCACCCCAAAACCTAGTAAACTGGCACCGCAATGAAACTCTGTCTCGCCTTTTGGATCATAGATTGCTAAAATAGGAGCCTGTACCTGTATATTAAAGGACTCTTGCTCAAGAGGTCTTATTTTGAAGGTTCTCACTTTTTTTGTAAGGTCGTAAAGTGGTTTTGCTATAATTGAAAAATCTTTCAAGAACTTTCGAAAATTAACACAAATTCCTATGAAGGTTTCCACTTTGTCGATCGTCGCCCTCATTCAACCATTGTTTGCCTAAATATTTAACCTCATTTTGAAAAAAAATTATCTACTCCTAGGTCTGGCTTATTTTTCACTAAACGCTTAAAAACTTCGTTCAATACGTTCATATGCTCTTTTGAAAAATCTGATTCCACGATCTACAATATATATATATATATATATATATATATATATATATATATATATATATGCACAAAAATGGAATGGTGAAAAAGCGGGTTCTTATATTATATCTTTATATATATAATCCTACTGTACGTGAGTTGTGATTGAACTCCTCCTAAACGGCTGGACCGATTTGCATAAATTTTTTTGTATGCGTTTGGGTGGCGCCCCGGGTGGTTTTAGGTTTAAAATTCGGTCCAATTGGACAAAGGAGCGTGGTACCTCCCACACAAGCCACAAATTACAAATCTATTATTCCTGCTCCTGATAGCGGTATTTAAACAAAATTTGCTACGTCGGTTTGGTGTGCATTTTTTAAGTGCTGCTGCAAATATGGGAGAGATTGTACAAAGGGGCGTGGTACCTCCCATTCAAACCACAAATTAAGAGTCCAATATTTCTGCTCCTGCTAACGGTATTTAAACAGAATTTAGTATTCCGGTTGAGTGAACATATTTAAAGTTCTGCTGCAAATATAGGCGGGATTTGATAAAGATGCGTGGTACCTCCCATACAAATCTTCTTTATGTATATAATTCTACTGTAGGTGTGTATGTCACTGAATAATTTTTTTCCATGCGTTTGGGTGCCACCTTGGATGGTTTACATTCACAAACCAGCCCGGCAGATGGCGCTTAAGTCGGTATCCAGGTTATTTAACTACACTGCAAGTACACGACTGGATCGTGATCCATGAACTTTTTTGTGCGCTGTGTTTTGATATGATATGGTATCGCATTTACGTAAATATTGAGGGTTGTTTACTTCTAAAATACACACACGCCATAAATTCGTCCTCAGCCGCCAACTGCCTCCAATTTGCCTTGGCGGTTAAAGGTGAAAGGCCCAAAGTAACATGGACTCGATTAATGCCGCCGTTAAAACAGTCACGCTGGTCATCGAGCTTAGCTTATTTGTTTGCGTTTCTTCTTTGTAAAGGCATTAAAGGGTTAAGGTTCATTGCTGAATACACCACTCTTTGATTTTGACGTTTGATAAAGAGTTAAGGCAGTTGATTATAAGAAGTCATTTAGATAATTTGTACCTTGTAATAAAATAAAGTTGTTTTTTGTAAAAGTTGCACGAAGATTATCAGAGTTGGAATAAAGTCGTTGAAATTATTCAAATTAAGTTTTTTGAAGGTCTTTTGTTTGGGTACGGTTTTCCGTCGACCCTCGTCAAATTTGGTTTGTGAACAAACCGGTTTCGGCTGTTTGCCATCTTCAGTGTTCTTTTTGTACTAGTTGCGTTCTATTAGTAGTTGTTGAAACACAAACCGCTTTGTTCACAAACCAAATTTGACGAGGGTCGACGGAAAACCGTACCCAAACAAAAGAAATTTTTACCCCGTCGGAGAATCCAAGCACATATTTTTTAAAGGTGCTTGAAACTATCTTAAATACTTAATTAACGTTATTAACTCAAAACAAAATAATTACTTTTATATACCTACATACCTATTCTTAAATTTAATAATATACTTACTGAACTTAATAAAATATAAAATAAAACAAATCATTTTCAATCTAAGCAATTTTAGCTCGTACTTGATTCCTTTAAATAAATATTTCATGATATTGTCACAAAATATTTATTACAAAAATATTTATTAAAAAATAAACATTTTATGATATTCTCATAAAACATTTATTTAAATAAAAATCTCTGAAATGTATTACTGCGGGGGAGAGCATATTCATATTGCAATTTCACTATTGCTCAAGTAGCTCATCAATAACTTCTACCCCAATATTGTATAGAAAACCTAAGAGTCTTATATCCAAAGCCAAACTGATTCTATGAGAATTTTCATAAAATCAATATAGTATGGACAGCAAGACTCAAAACTACTTCTACACAAACACAGCAAAACATTTCAAAACAACAAAAAACATTATTTATTTCCAATGAAAACCCTTATGTAGAAGCTATCAACAGCGGCAATACTGCCGGCCAACCCAATTTGGCTTGATCAGCAATTGTTCAAGTCATCGAACTTCTGCACGCACCAATAAAGTGATAGTCAACAACTGTTTGTTGAACTCAACAAACTTACACTCGCATCCGGCCCAATTGCGTATTGCTCGCTTGCAGAAAATAATCATGTTGAATCAGCGTTCAGCGACTCGCGTATGTTGGTGGAATGCGATATGCAGAAGTTGTATTAAGGGAAATGCAACAATGAAAAATCAGTCTTTGCTACGCAGCGAACGAGACCAGTTAAAATTAAATTAAATTAATTATAACTTAAATTAATGTAATTAAATTAAATAAAGTGTGTAAAACCTATTAATATAATCCTGTTGTTGTTCGCTGGCTCTGATGAAGCCTTTAAATAATTTTTTTTAGTAAAAGTAATTGAAAATCCTTTAACTGGCGCCCGAATAGGGACCCTGCCTATTCTTGTATTGGTGTGAATTAATCCGGAAATAGAAATAAATTAATAATTGTTGTTCTGCGATCTCTACGGAGCCCTCCAGAACTTACAAATATTTATATAATAATAATAAAATAAATTTAGCTCCTCCTTCGCCAAACTGGTGATCTAGTAGTATTATCACAGAAGGGCACCAGAGCGAAAGTGAAGTTAACCGTACCCCAGTAGGTGTTCGCGATTATAAAAGTGAATTTTCAAAAAGGCACCATACGGAGCTTCCGTGAGGACCAAAAGGATACCTTACGTGAACGCATCGCGTATCCTAGCCAAGGCTCACTACATTAAGATAATAAAAAATAACTATTAATACATGTAAACGTTAATACAAAGAAATAAAAAGAGAAATCTTAAATTAAAACAAAAAAGAAATTTGAAAATTGAAAAATAAAAGCGAAATATAAAAAAGAATATATGCTTCTAGAATTAATCTCTGAAATAGAAAAAAGAAGACTGAAAATTGAAGAAAACTATAAAATTAATAATTGAGAAGCAAAAGTTAAAAAGAGTGTATGCTTTCAAAATTTATACCTGAAATAAAATTGAGAAAGAAAACGAAGGAAAAGAAGGTATTCTTTTAAAATCGAAAGTAAAAAATTAAAAATCGAAATGAAAATATTGAATAGATAATATAGAAAAAAGTTTAACAAAGGGAAGTGAAGTGAAACTGTGCAACGGTCAAGAATCTTTCATTTTTCATTAAAATATTCCTGGTATATATTGCAGGTAAGTGAATTTTTTTCTCCCTTCTTGTCAGTCATGATTACGGTAGAACGGACGTAATGAGAAACGATACAGTAGAGGGTCGTTTACAAACTTTGATTGATCTGTATGTTGAGAAGGAGGAAGATAAAGAAGCTTTGGGGAAATTTTTGACACAATTAAATAGACTAAGGAGGTTTTTAAGAGAAAAATGTAGGAGACTCAGGAAAACGCATCTTAGAATACAGAGAAGAGTATTTTTATATTTTTTATAAATTTTGATGTAATTATTTTATATTCAATTCAATTAAAGTAAAAAAGAAGAGAAAAGGAAAGAAAGAAGAGGAGAAAAAATTATTTATTATTTAAAAAGGAAATCAAAAGATGGCTTAGAAGTTATTGTTAATAATATTAATTATAGGAACGATTTCAAGTAAATAACAGACGTTAGCTGTCTACTTGGCAGGACCTTCTTCTGGAGCTGGTAATTTTTTTCAAGCTGGCTCAACTCCCCAAATTTCACGAGCATATTCAGCAATAGTACGATCCGAAAAAAACTTGCCACTTGAAGCGATGTTATTAATGGCCTGATTCTGGTAAGTTTTGGAGACTAGATCTTGAACCTTAATGTAGGCTCCATAATCGGCCAATGAATAGTGGTGATCGTATTCCAATAAAATGTCAGCAATATTTTTGAATTCATTAGGATTACCGGGACTAGAGAACTCGCCACCAATTTGATCAACACATTGTTTAATCTCAGGATTGCAATTATGATGATCATAAGCATTGTAGCCCTTTCGTTTAAGGGCTTCAACTTCTTCGACGGTCATACCAAGAATAAATATATTTTCATTTCCCATCTCTTCAGCAATCTCAACATTAGCGCCATCTAAGGTACCAATAGTCAGGGCACCATTCAACATGAATTTCATATTGCCAGTACCAGAAGCTTATGTACCAGCTATAGAGATTTGTTCGGACAAGTCAGCAGCGGGCATAATTTTTAAGTTTGTCACCCACAATAGGATCGTTATTGACCACATTGCCAACGGCGCAAATTAATTTAATAATTTGCTTGGCTACATAATAGCCAGGAGCGGCTTTGCCACCAGTCATGATTGTACGTAGAGTAAACTGAGCGGTGGGATCTTTCTTAATGCGATTGCGCAGAGTATAGGGATATACACGGGCCATCAACCTCTTACCTACGTCCTAGGTAATAGGAATTTTGGTGCGAGATTGAAAAGGTGGAAGCCACGTATAAAGGGGTATAACCACGAGTTGATTTATAAACCTGGTAAATGAAACCACGTGTCGGATGCGTGGATTGAAAACCATTTCAAACCATTTGCACCACTTTTCGACTGATACTGCAAGTGAGGGTACGCCCGCAGATTCTGATGAGACTCTAACTGCTTCAGAAGGTCATGGGAATGATGAACTCTCATCTGCAGGAACTGCCCACAGTGCTGACCAGGACTCTTCTGATTAATGCTACACGTTGAGGTTCCTATTAAAGTCTCCGGGAATCAGATCATGATGGGAATCGGGAAGGATATGACTGCATTCGAAGAACCGCATAGCGGTTATACTGGACATTTCATATCTGCGGAAAATTGATCAGAACGGACACTCATTACGATGTTGAGAGAAAGATTACGACCGAATATTAAAAATGGTATTAAGTCTACTTGGAGCTGTGCAAGATATTTATATTTACCATTTCTCTAGATGTAAGATTAGGGTTACGCAGAAAATGGTGGCCGTTGTCTCAAAGGAGCGCCAATTTGATATAATTAAGGCCGAACATAGTAGGGCTCATCGAAATTCCTGGGAAAACAGAGAACAAATTTTGGAACAATTTTACTTCCCACATGTATATGCCAGTATCAAAGAGTAGGTTGCCAGTTGTGACGCATGAACAGGTGTAAATATGATAGGCAACCTCCACACTTACAGAATCAAAAAGCTCCTGATCCTAGGTATCCATGTAAAATTCTTTATATGGACATCATGGAGATACAAGGACAAAAGTTTATAACCTGCATAGACAAATTCACTAAATTTACAAAGTTTTTAGCATAAAGGATAAATCATTAGTTCAGGTCATGAAAAAATTGATTAAATTATTACACTCTTTTACTGTCCCTAAAATCCTGGTAACTGATAATGAACGTAGTTTTTTAAGCCCTCTGGTGGAAACCTTGATTAAATCATTAGGAATTCAATTGTACCTCACGCCAACTCCGCGAAGCGAGGTTAACGGTTACCAAACGTGGGCGAAGTCCCAAATCGTCCCAGGTCGCATCAGTTCGAAAGTTATCGAGAAATAGTGACGCCGCCTCAGTAATTTCTCAAAATCGATTTTCTTTGTTACAAGACGACAACGAGAAATCTGTCTGCACAACCAAATCCTCTAAACCTCCACCGATTTATTTGAGGGAAAAAAATTCAAACGCCCTTGTTAAGAAATTAATTTCGACTATTGGTGATAAAACGTTTTATGTCATGCCAATAAAACGTGGCAAAATTGATGAAACCAAAATACAGGTTCACGAAGAGGCGAATTTCCGTAAAGTGGTTAATGAACTTGAAAAGAGTAAATTAAGCTTTTATACATATCAGCTTAAAAGTGCAAAAGGTTTGCAAGTTGTAGTAAAGGGCGAATATCCAAGTGTTGAACCAAACGAAATCAAAGGTGCCCTCATTGATCAAGGTTTCAAAATTAAAAATGTCGTAAACATAATTAATAGGGAGAAAATACCACAACCTCTGTTCCGAGTAGAATTGGAGCCCAACGACATAAAATTGAAGAAAAATGAAACTCACCCAATTTACAATTTGCAATATCTTCTGCATAGAAAAATCACGGTAGAAGAACCCCGCAAACGTTCAGGGCCCGTACAGTGTCACAACTGTCAAGAGTTTGGGCACACAAAAACATACTGCAAACTTCCATCTGTTTGCGTTATATGCGGAGAATTGCATGCTACTGCTAGTTGCAATAAACCTAAAGGGGAAACAAACCTTAAAAAATGCAGTAATTGTGGCGGTAATCACACTGCAAACTACAGAGGTTGCCCCGTTTATTCTTTCATAAGACAGGGTGCAACACCGGCACCTAAAGTTACATCGGCCCAAAAACAGCATATTTTATCTACTTCGTATCCCCAAATGGTCCGACCAATCAATACTCATGTATCGTATGCCGATGCCGTAAAAATCAACACTGTTCCACCAAAAAATGTTCCATCAGCAAATACCAATGCAGACGCTAACTCAAGCTTCAATTTTACTCGTCTTGCAGCTACTATTGACAACCTTGTGCAGACAATAAACAATTTCACAACTAGTATGACTAGCATGATGCAACAAATGCTGCAAATGCAGACTACTTTGCTTCAGGCAAGGAGCTAGCAATACAACTTACAGGCACACTAAAAGCGGCACTAGAACAGAATTACTTTAAATTTAACAATAATATATATAGACAAATAACAGGAGTAGGGATGGGAAATCCAACATCTGCCACCCTCATGGAAGTATTTATGCAGAACGTAGAAGAGAAATACGTAAAGGAATTAAAAACCAACTTCGGAGTAATATTCTACGCAAGATATGTCGACGACATCATATGTATACTAAAAGGAAATAACGAGGAGCAATTTCTAGATTACTTGAATGGAAGACACAAGGACATAAAATTTACAATGGAAAAGGAAGAGGAGGGGAGAATTAATTATCTGAACCTAACGATCAAGAGGAACATAATCTCGAACAGGATCGAATATGAAATATACAGGAAACCAACAGCAACGGACACAATAATACACAACTCATCAAATCATTCCCAGCAACACAAAAATGCAGCAATCAGGCAGTTAATAACAAGACTCGAGAGAACACCACTAACACGGCAAATGTATATGAAGGAAATGGAAACAATATACACCATAGCGGAAAACAACGGATACAAAAAGCGCCTCGTAGATAACATCAAGAAACAAATTAGAACGAACAAAGAACAGGAGAATGAAAGGAAAAAATGGGCTACATTAACATATATGGGAAAATCAACGTACAAACTGGCGAAATTCTTTGGAAAACACAACATCAATACCGCATTCAGAACAAGAAACAACCTAGGCAGAATACTACGGAATAAAACAACCGAGGCAAATATACTGGACAAACAAGGAGTGTACAAATTAACTTGTACATGCCATTATAGCTACATCGGGCAAACAGGACGAAAAATTAAGACCAGATTTAGGGAACACATTAGAGACTATAACAAAAAACTACGAGAACCAAAATCAACTCCAGAATCAAACTTTGCGAACCATATATTTAACAACAAATGTACACCAGGACATATAAAGACAACGGTTAAATTGCTTCATACACAGCACAAAAGAAGGAGACTAAATGTATTGGAAAACATGGAAATATACAAACAAAAAACATTTGACGGACGAATAATAAATGAACAAATAAACACTGCTTCGGACACAATATTTGAACCATTGAAACATTTTTACAGGAAAACAAACACTACACCAGTACAAAAACGTTACGCAGGTGCACAAGACCAGAGCAATAAAGAACATCGTAAACGTACAATTACAGATTATTATGTCACATAAAAAAAAAGAAAAAAACCCAATAGGTTCACACATAAACAAAAACGGACAACAAGCATGATCGTAAAAGGATTTAGTTAGGAAAAAAAGACGAATGAAAAAGGGAGCGACAAATTAGGTAAAAAGAGACAAATGAAAAAGGAGAGAGAGATGCAGGCAAAAAAGACAGAAAGTGACGAACGCAATAACACGAAGGGAGACACGAACTATATAAACACAACTGACAATAGAACGCAACTAGTACGAAAAGAACACTGAAGATGGCAAACGGCCGAAACCGTTTTGTTCACAAACCAAATTTGACGAGGGTCGACGGAAAACCGTACCCAAATAAAAGTAATTTTAACCCCGTCAAAAAATCCAAGCACATATCAGAAAAAAAGATATTTATTAAAGAAAAATATTTATTAAAACATAAATATTTTATGCTATTCTCATAAAACATTTATTTATATAAAAACATTTAAAATGTATTACTGCGGGGGAGAGCATATTCACATTGAAATTTCAATATTGCTTAAGCAGCTCATCAGTGAATTTTACCCCAATATTGTATAAAAAACCTAAGAGTCTTATATACAAAGCCAAACTGATTCTATGGGAATTTTCATAAAATCAACATAGCATAGACAGCAAGACTCAAAAACGCATCTACACAAACACAGCAAAATATTTCAAAACAGAAAAAAAGAGTTTATTTTTAATAGTTTTTATATAAGTGTTTCCATTGGAAACCATTTATATGTAATTTGAAAAATACAGAAAATAAAAAATATTTGTAAATAATTTTACAGAAAAGCAACAGGCACATGCAATGGAAATAAATATTTTATAATTCATCGGAATCATTTTCAATCTAAGCAATTTTAATTCGTGCTTGATTACTTTAAATAAATATTTCATGATATTCTCACAAAATATTTAATACAAAAATATTGTTACGAATGTGTCTTGCTTAAGTTTAAAATAGAACAATTAAGCAATACAGCACACTACTGGTTACAAACTGCGTAGAAGTTTATACACACACACACAACTACAATTTAATATGCTGTTTACTAACTGCCTGGCATGCTGCTTATCATTTAAACGTGCAAGACAAAAACTAATTTTACAATAACAAATATACAGTTGTTTATCATCTGCGTAGTTTTCTAAGAAACCCTTTTTTATAAAAGCAACAACAAATGTATTGAAATAAATCCCAAGCAGAAACCTTATCAGCATAAAAACAAAAACAACTATACACACAGGCAAGCAGGCGCCTACACAACTAATAAACAACTTACAAAAACAAAACGCGATGGACAAGTATAAATAGGGGAAGCGTCTGAGTGGATAATCAATCAGTAAATTAAACCTCTACTGTGAAGACGTGCATTTTTAAATAAATTGTTCTGTGTCAACTTTGTGTAGTTAAAGTAAATAATAAAATTGTTATTATTTAAAAATTCTAAAAACTGGTGTTATTTATTTTGCAATAAAGAAACCACAACAAAACGTTTATAAAAGGTATAAACGTAACAACTGGTGTCAGAAGTGAAATTGCAAAAAAATAAAATAAATCAACTACAATGAAGTTGGAAGAGCTGAAAGTTGAGCAGCTAAAGAAGGAGCTGAATAAGTTGAATCTACCAACAACGGGAAGTAAAGCGGAATTGCAACGGAGGTTGATTGATGAATTCCAGCAGCGAAACATCGATATTGAGACATATGAATTCGAAGACAAAGAAGCGGTTGGGGCATGTAATCCATCAGCAAATACCAATGTAAGCTTGGATTCAATACTTGCGGCTATGATAGCGAAAATGGATGCAATTCAAGAAAGCTCTAAAACCAGCAGTGTGAAAATAGATGCAATGCAAGAAAGCTGTAGAGCCAACAGTGCGAAGATTGATGCCACAAATGATAAACTTCTAGATGTCATCAAGGAAAGCTCCAGAGTCAACAGTGCAAAAATCGATGCCACAAATGATAAACTTCTAGGTGTTATCCAAGAAACCTCTAGAATCAGCAGTGCGAAAATCGATGCCATTCAAGAAAATTCTAGAGCCAACAGTGCGAAAATCGATGCAATTCAAGAAAGCTCTAGAGCCAACGGAGAAAAACTCGTTTGTGAGATAAACAAGAAATTTCAGGAAATTTCAGAAATATTTGGCAAACGAGTGGAAGCTGTGGAACAGAAAGTCAGCGAATTTGACCAAAAATTGTCAGGCCTGAAGAAAATAGTGGATGGAGAATTGCATGAACGAAAAACGAAAATGGACGACCTCCATATTCTAGAAGGACCGGTGAGAGTTGTCTCTGACCACTCCAGCAGGATAAACACCCCAGCAAAAATAGTTGGAACAAAGAAGAAAAAGCTATTGAGCTAATTCTGGCCTTAAATGGTGCAGTTGCCGAAATCCTCGAAAGCTTACCAGGAGCCTGCAGGAATAATTATGAGGACATCATGGTGGCCTTACAACGCAAGTACGGCGGCGAGCATAAGAGAGAACTGTACAGAATGGAGTTACGAGGCAGGGTGCAGAAGGCAAATGAGACACTGCAAGATTTGGCCATGGAGATTGAACGTTTGGTGCAGCTTACTTATCCAGGTGAACATCATCCATTCCCGGATCAGTTCAAAATAGAGGCATTTGTGAATGGCATAAGAGATCCAGATATTAAATATGCAGCTTGTGCAGCGCAAAAAGCATTCTTCACCGAAACAATCTCGTACGCGCTGGCTCAGGAGACCGCGAAAGTTATCTCAAAGCCACAAGTCTACAAGGTACGACGTCTTGAGGCTGATACGGAAAGCTACGGAGTCAAAAGAAGCGAGAAAAAAGAAATGCTTGAGAAGCTACTGGAAGAAAGAAGTAAATCGCGTGCAAAATGCTTTAACTGCGGTAAGGTCGGACATTTTCAGCGCAACTGCAGATCTGTTAAGAAAAAGTCAAGATCTGCTTCACCTCTAAGGGAAAACAAACGAGCAAACAACACCAAATCGCACGAGTCACCGTTAAACTAAAACGAGCTAGCACTGAGGGGCAAGAGCTAGCTCCCACAACCGATGGCCCCGCAATCTACATTTCCATCATGCAACAGACAAATAATAACCTTACTGTCTGCGGATTGATCAATGGAAAGAAGCAAGTCCTCACCATAGACAAAGGAGCATCTCAGTCCGTAATAAGGCCCGATTTAGTTAAAGGGACAGTGGAAGCGTTAAAGAATGTGCAACTGCGCACGGCAACTGGGGATTCAGCTATCGTCTATGGAAGAGCCAGGGTACGTTTGACTATCGGAAACATCAGCGCAGATCACGTCGCTGATATAGTGGATGAAGTTATTATCGGTGCAGACTTCATGATAGCTCACGGTATTAATCTGGACATGGGGCAGCAAATAATGATCTGGCGCAACGTGGAGATCCCCTTAAATGTTGGATATGAGAGCAGGGACGCAGAAAGGAAACTATTTGCGATCGAACGCCGAAAACTACATCTCTGGTGGAAACTATAGTTTGGGCACGTGTGAAGGCAGATTGTGTGGTTGTGGGTGGTAGAACCAGAAGACGTAAGGAATAATGTGATAACAGCTAAAGCTCTCGTGAAAAGCTGCAACAATGGGAAAGTTCCTGTGAGACTACTAAATCTGTCCAGCAGCGAGAAGGCGATTGGCGAAAATGCTGAAATTGGTCGATGTGAGCTGGCAGAAGCCGTAATTAATTGTGCGACATATCCAGAATGCTCCAAAATGACAGCTAAAAAGCGGGATTTGCTAACAGAGAAGGTGAATAAATGGGTAGCAGCACTATAAGCACCCGACAGATATAAAGCGCAGCAGTTGCTAAGAAAACATACCGCCATCTTCGCCATAAATAAGAAAAGCCAAGGTAGAACAACAGTGGTCAAAAAAATGAAATAAATACCGGCGAGGCTAGGCCCATAAACAAGCACCCAGGAGTGTTCCCCTTGCAAAACGGAACGAGGTCAAAGAACTGATTAACGAAATGGAGCGGAACGGAGTGACTGAGCCATCTTCATGTCCATGGAGCTCGCTGATAGTGCTAGTAAAGAAGAAAGATGGCAGCACCAGATTTTGCGTCGACTTTATAAAACTCAATGATGTCACTTAGAAAGACAGTTATCCGCTACCAAGAATTGATGACACCTTAGACACGTTGTCCGAAACGAAATGGCTCTCTAAGTTAGACTTGCAGAGTGGTTACTGGCAAGTTGAGATAGCCGATAAATACAAGGAGAAAACTGCCTTCAGCGCGAGCAATGGCTTGTGGCAGTTTAAAGTAATGCCGTTTGGGCTCTGCAATGCTCCAGCTACTTTTGAGCGCTTAATGGAACGTGTGCTTAAGGGGCTTAACTGGAAGACCTGTTTAGTGTATCTGGATGATATAATCGTGATGGGAAAGACTTTTGATGAACACCTCAAAAAGCTGGATGAAGTTCTCAAGCGTATAGCGGCTGCAGGACTTAAATTAAGTGTTAAGAAATGTGCGCTGTTTCAAAAGGAGGTCAAATACTTGGGGCATCGTGTTACAGCAGAAGGCGTATCAACTAACGAGGATAAAATATTGGCAGTAAAGAATTGGCCTCGCCCCCAAAATTTTCATGAGCTACGTAGTTTCCTGGGGCTTTGCACATACTACAGGCAATTTGTGCCGAACTTTGCTCAAGAGGCTGCCAGCTTGCATCAGTTGACCCGAAAATCGCAACCATACCACTGCAGTGGGGCAGCTGAAGAGGCGTTTCAAAGGCTAAAGGAGCTTTTGTGTACAGCACCAGTCCTCGCCTATCCGATAGCTGGACATGAATTTATATTGGATACAGACGCAAGCGGCTACGGAATAGGAGGAGTGCTTTTTCAGGCGATTAATGGGACGGAAAAAGTTATTGGTTACTATAGCAGAGTATTGTCCAAGCCCGAAAAGAATTATTGCGTAACACGACGGGAGCTTTTAGTCGTACTGGAGTGTGTTAAACATTACCACAAATACTTATACGGGCAACACTTTACCATAAGAACGGATCACTCCGCATTACGGTGGTTGCTGCAGTTTAAAAACCCCGAAGGACAGCTTGAACGCTGGATGGAACGTCTGCAGAGCTATGACTTCAGCATTGTGCACAGAAAAGGCGGAAAACACAATAATGCAGATGCCCTTTCAAGACGCCCATGCAACGTAGAATGCAGGCACTGTACAAAAGTCGAGGAAAAGGAGTCCATCATTGATGTGAGGCGAATCCAAATTGGCACAGGAGAAGACTATTCTGAGGCCCAAAAAGAGGATCCCATTTTGTCAAAAATTATATCGGCCAAGCTAGAGAACATAAGACCGGACCGTAAAGAAATATCGGCAGAAAACCCGCTGGCAAAATCATGCAGGGCTCAGTGCAATAGCCTGAAAGTGGTAAATGGTTGCTTATATCGAATTTGGGAAAGTACAGATGTAAAAACTACAACGGATTTAATCGTCGTGCCAAGTTCCCGGATAAAAGATGTAATGCAGCAGTTTCATAATGGTCCCAGCGGCGGCCATCTAGGTGTAACAAAAACACTGGCAAATATAAAACAGCGATTTTACTGGGTAGGCTGCCCACAATCTGTAGCCGAATGGATAGCTAATTGCGAGCAGTGTATTGCGGCTACAACAGTACAATGCAGGTGCCCCTTTTGAGCGGATAGCAATGGATATCGCAGGCCTATTCCCTGTCAGTAATGCTGGAAATCGGTATCTGCTAGTAGTAATGGATTATTTCAGCAAATAGCCCGAAGCGTATCCCATTCAGAACCAAGAGCCCAAAACGGTTGTAGATGAATTTGTGAACAATTGGGTGTGTCGATACGGTGTTCCAACAGAACTTCACTCCGACCAGGGACGAAATTTTGAGTCAACCATATTCAAGGAAATGTGCGATATTTATGGGATCAAAAAGGCGAGAACGACACCACTGCATCCGCAGTCAGATGGCATGGTAGAAAGATTCAACCGCACCCTGGAAGAATATCTCAGAAAAGTAGTCAGTACACACCAAAAGGATTGGGACGAGCATGTACCAAAGTTTCTTCTGGCATACCGATCAGCTATCCACGATTCAACATCGTGTAGTCCAGCAAAAGTTGTGCTTGGGAGAGAGCTAAAACTACCAGCCGCGATACAAAGGGAGTAGAAGATTCTTAAATCTTCTAGATTCTAATTGGACAAGTATAAATAGGGAAAGTGTCTGAGTGGATAATCAATCAGTAAATTAAACCTCTACTGTGAAGACGTGCATTTTTAAGTAAATTGTTCTGTGTCAACTTTGTGTAGTTAAAGTAAATAATAAAATTGTTATTATTTAAAAATTTTAAAAATTGGTGTTATTTATTTTGCAATAAAGAACTCACAACAAAACGTTTATAAAAGGTATAAACGAAACAATATTAATACATGTAAATGTTAATACAAAGAAATAATCTTAAATTAAAACAAAAAAGAAATTTGAAAACTGAAAAATAAAAGCGAAATATAAAAAAGAATATATGCTTCTAGAATTAATCTCTGAAATAGAAAAAAGAAGATTGAAAATTGAAGAAAACTATAAAATTAATAATTGAGAAGCAAAAGTTAAAAAGAGTGTATGCTTTTAAAATTTATACCTGAAATAAATTTTTTTTTTGTGTCATAATATTATTTATTGAATCTTCTAAATTAATAGAACTAACAATAAGTAGATAAATCTTAAATCTAAAAGTAAAAATGATCTTTATGTCTAGCCAATGCCAGCCAAAAAGTTTCAGTTAACAAAAAATAAGAAATAAAAAGGAAAACACTAGAAATTACTTATACTAATAGCCCTAACGTCTCTCCTCTTCAGACGATTGTAGCATTTATCATTTAATATATCACGTGCCAAAATATTTGGATGAAATTCCAGTTTTCTCAAATATTTGGATGCGTACTTCTGTATTTCCTCTCTTACAGAGGGCACTTTAAAATCCTTGTAAATGTTTTAGTTTTTCATATACCATGGGGCAGCAGTTATGAGTCTGAGGATTTTGTTCTGGCTTCTTTGTATCCGTTCGACATTTGACACTGAGGCAGTGCCCCACATTTCAATTCCATAGCTCCATATTGGCTTTAGAATAGACTTGTAGATCAAAAGTTTGCAGTCCAGACTGAGAACAGAATTCCGACCAATTAGCCAGTTTAATTGAACAGTTTTAAGTCTTATTTGCATAAGTTTAGCTTCTATGTGGTGCTTCCATGTTAGACGCCTGTCAAGGTGCATACCGAGGTACTTGACGACCGAACGTTGAGGTATTGTCTGATTATTTATTGTGATAGGTGGGCATGTACTCCTGCGTAATGTAAAAGTAATATGAATGCACTTCTGTTCATTAAATTTTATTCGCCATTTTCTTAACCATTTTTCGACTTGGAACACATGACTTTGAAGACGTAGTGAAGCTTCGTGTGGGTCTACATGAACACAAAGCAGGGCAGTATCATCAGCAAATGTTGAAACGTGAACGTCTTCCCGTGTAGGCATATCTGAGGTATATAATAAATACAAAATCGGACCCAAGATGCTCCCTTGAGGAACTCCGGATCCAATTGGCTGTGGTGGACTCAAAAACTCCTCGTGCTTTACAACAAATAAACGGCTACTCAAGTAGCTTTCCAGTAATGTGGAAATATTCTGAGGCAAATTCTGCCTTAGTTTATGAATTAAGCCCTCGTGCCAAACTTTATCGAAGGCCTGGGAAACATCAATAAAGAGAGCAGAACAGTAATGTTTATTTTCAAAGGTTTGTTTAACAGCATTAACAAGTCTATGCGTTTGCTCTATTGTGCTATGCTTTTTCCTAAATCCAAACTGGTGATCCGGTATACACTTCTTTTCGATCAATATGGGATACATTCTATTTATTAAAAGTTTCTCGAACAGTTTAGATAAATTGGACAGCAAGCTTATTTGCCTGTAAGAATCTATTTTAGAATGATCCTTGCCCGGCTTGGGAATCATTATCACCTTCGAAATCTTCCACTTCTGAGGGTAAAAACTGAGGCGCAAAATGGCGTTATATATAAATAATTCTATTTGGGTACGGTTTTCCGTCGACCCTCGTTAAATTTGGTTTGTGAACAAACCGGTTTCGGCTGTTTGCCATCTTCAGTGTTCTTTTCGTACTAGTTGCGTTCTATTGTCAGTTGTGTTTATATAGTTCGTGTCTCCCTTCGTGTTATTGCGTTCGTCCCTTTCTGTCTTTTTTGCCTGCATCTCTCCTTTTTCGTTTGTCTCTTTTTACCTAATTTGTCGATCCCTTTTTCATTCGTCTTTTTTTTTTCTTCTATTTAAATCCTTTTACGGTCATGCTTGCTGTCCGATTTTGTTTATGTGTGAACCTATTGGGGTTTTTTCTTCCTTTTTTTTGTTTTTTATGTGACATAATAATCTGTAATTGTATGTTTATGATGTTCTTTATTGCTTTGGTCTTGTGCACCTGCGTAACGTTTTTGTGTTGGTGTAGTGTTTGTTTTCCTGTAAAAATGTTTTAACGGTTCAAATATTGTGTCCGAAGCAGTGTTTATTTGTTCATTTATTATTCGTCCGTCAAATGTTTTTTGTTTGTATATTTCCATGTTTTCTAATACATTTAGTCTCCTTCCTTTGTGCTGGGTATGAAGCAGTTTAACCGTTGTCTTTATATGTCCTTGTGTACATTTGTTGTTAAATATATGGTTCGCAAAGTTTGATTCTGGTGTTGATTTTGGTTCTCACCGCTACATTTGGTAGCTCCAGAAGCATCCTATTACTAACTGTATCAATACCAGGTACTTCCAGTCTCAAAGACACAGCTTCTATAGGTATTATTTCAGGTAACGCTACAGGGTCTGTCGTTTTTCCTCGTTGCTTCTCGCCTAATCACCGCTTGGAGTACGCAGTGGCGACTGGCGTAAAGTTGGCCGCTTAATGTTTTTTGTTGCGCGCCACAGAGAGTAGTCTGAATGCGAGGTTGCATCAAGATTTTCCAAGTATTTGTTAAGTGAAGCGATTCTTTGCACTTCAAGTAAATCACGAAGCTGTTTGGTACACTCTTTCAGCCTGTTTCTTAGTTGGGGTGATCTGCACGCCTGCCACTCTCTACGGATACTCCTTTTCTCTAGGAGGAGTTGTTGTACATCTACTGAATATATTCTGCTGTATCTTTTTATCGGAGCATTTGTGGTTGCGTGAACTGTGACTAGTCTGATTTCGTCATTAAAGTCGTCAATAGCTTTTTCCACTTCTCCTGAAATACGCAGCGGTATATTTTCCGAACAATGAGAGCTTAGATATTTTCTAAATTTAAGCCAATTAATATGAGTCTTAGTTGCCAATGCAGATCGATTTTCAGAATCCAACGGGTTCCATAACGTAACAATAGAAGGTGTGTGGTCGGAGGATAAGTCTAATGAAGACTCTACATTCGTAAACTCACCTGGTACATTTTTTTGCGACTCCAAAGTCAATGACGTCAGGGATTTGTTGCCTGTCGGTAAGCCAATAAGTTGGCCATCCGCTAGAAATTACAGTTAACTTTAGCCTCGAAATTAAATTAAACAATGTGCGACCCTTCGGGGTTATCAGACGTGAGCCCCAGTGGATATGCTTCGCGTTATAGTCGCCAGCAGCCAAAAAGTGAGGACCTAAAGATTTATAGAACCCGCAAAATTGATCCTCTGTGATTGGAAAACTCGGCGGACAATACACAGACGAAATCACTAAATTGCTTTAGATCTTCTATACATGTTTCAAGTTTATAACACAGCCGATTATTAGTTAGGAGATTGTACACTTTACAATTTACAATTGGCCCCACTGTGGAAAGATTATGAATCATTATTATTTTTGTTTGTTTCTATTTCTTATTTTTACAAAAAATAAAGTTTATTAAAACACTTCAATAGTTATGATTAATGAAATGATTTTATTTTATTAGCGTTACTTTGGGGAGCATTAAAATAACTCTTTTGAAGCTTGTTGTTGAAAAGAATTTATTTGTTTAAAAACAACAACATTATAATACATGAATATTTTATTGGGGATCTCTGGTATATAAATTTTGATAATAGTTTTATTTAAAACCGATGACGATAATCGTAGCCACCATTGGAACGACAACTATTTGTCTAAAAGACAAATAGTTGTCGCTTGTAAATATCCCGAGCAAAATTCGTCCATTACATGGTGTTTGAGTCGGGCCTTCACTAGGATAGCTGACCCGCCACAAGCTCTTCCACGAGGGTCCTTGGTGTCATAAAAGGTATAACCATTAATTTTAAAAATACTCCTGGCTGTTAGATGGGTTTCGGAAATTAGCATTACGTCAATATTCTGCACCTTCATGAATAGTTCAAGCTCGTTCTTATGTGAGCGGATGCCGTTGGCGTTCCAAAAACATACTCTTAGGCAGTTCATGGTTTATTGACGACTGCCCGTAATAATTCGGACTGCATCTGCAGCATTTGCATTATCTGTTCCATCATAACTGTAATGTTGTTGGTGAAATTATTTACCGTTTGAACTAATGTCTCTATAGTTGCCTCGAGACTAGTTGTGTTACGTGAAACTAGGACCTCCTCCCTAGGCTTGGAACTAATATTTGCTGTGGACGTGTTTTGAGTAGAGCCATGTCTGGACTTCAAAATGTTGGCATACGAGAATTGGTGACCTAAGGATGCGACCGTCTGAGGTTGGCTTAACTGGGGAAAATTTTGCTCTGTTGCAATTTTGGTTTGGGTAGTAATAGCAATAGAAGGGCTGCCTTTCATTATTTTGCGGTTGGCCAAGTAGACTCGGCATCCTCTGTAGTTTGCTGTATGATTTTCACCGCAGTTACCACATTTTCTAATTGACGCATTGTTTTTTGACTTGTTACATTGTGCC
This sequence comes from Trichopoda pennipes, assembly GCA_030448955.1. Lineage (NCBI taxonomy): Eukaryota > Metazoa > Arthropoda > Insecta > Diptera > Tachinidae > Trichopoda > Trichopoda pennipes. The sequence continues at coordinate 2,213,942 of JASKUP010000004.1, read as the reverse complement.
GTGGCATGAAGCTCGCCACACACCACACATACGGGAGTCAATTTGCAGGCTCTTCTACAGTCACCTTACGATGTAAAACGTATTTTACGTTATAAATAGGGTGAATTTCATTTTTCTTCAATCTAATATCACCAGGTTCCAATTCGACATGAAATATTGGTTGAGGTACACGTTTCCGATTTTTTATGTTGAACACATTTTTAATTTTTTAAAACCGCTTCCCTGTAAGAATCCTTTGACGTCCTCAGGATCAACACATGGGTCAATCCCCTTAATAACGACCTGAGAAAGAAAATGAAGGAAAAGAAGGTATTCTTTAAAAATCGAAAGTAAAAAATTAAAAATCGAAATGAAAATATTGAATAGATAATATAGAAAAAAGTTTAACAAAGGGAAGTGAATTGAAACTGTGCAACGGTCAAGAATCTTTCATTTTTCATTAAAATATTCCTGGTATATATTGCAGGTAAGTGAATTTTTTTTTCTCCCTTCTTGTCAGTCAGGATTACGGTTAAACGGACGTAATGAGAAACGATACAGTAGAGGGTCGTTTACAAACTTTGATTGATCTGTATGTTGAGAAGGAGGAAGATAGAGAAGCTTTGGGAAAATTTTTGACACAATTAAATAGACTAAGGAGGTTTTTAAGGGAAAAATGTAGAAGACTCAGGAAAACGCATCTTAGAATACAGAGAAGAGTATTTTTATATTTTTTATAAATTTCGATGTAATTATTTTATGTTCAATTCAATTAAAGGAAAACAAAGAGAAAAGGAAAGAAAGAAAAGGAGAAAAAATTATTTATTATTTAAAAAGGAAATTAAAAGATGGCTTAGAAGTTATTGTTAATAATATTAATAATAGGAAAGATTTCAAGTAAATAACAGACGTTAGCTGTCTACTTGGCAGGACCTTCTTCTGGAGCTGGTAATTTTTTTCAAGTTGGCTCAACTCCCCTAACTTCACGAGCATATTCAGCAATAGTACGATCTGAAAAAAACTTGCAACTTGAAGCGATGTTATTAACGGCCTGATTCTGGTAAGTTTTGGATACTAGATCTTGAACCTTAATGTAGGCTCCATAATCGGCCAATGAATAGTAGTGATCGTATTCCAATAAAATGTCAGCAATATTTTTGAATTCATTAGGATTACCGGGACTAGAGAACCAGCCACCAATTTGATCAACACATTGTTTAATCTCAGGATTGCAATTATGATGATCATGATCAGTAGGCCAGTATGTAGGCTGACCACTCGAAGCAACATCCAAATCATTGCTGCTAATAGCGTTGTACAATGCTCGGCCCCTAGGTGTAATTAAGCGCGAACCCCAGTAGGTGTGCTTTGCATTATAATCGCCAGCTGCCAAAAAACGTGGTCCAAGACCTTTAAAAAATTGTTCATACTGCTCCTCGGTTATTGAAAACCTGGGAGGAGGGTAGACATATGATATTACTATATCATTAAAACGATTTTCAACACAAATAGTTGTGGCTTGCAAATAGTCTTCACGATTGCTGTCTAAAAAATGGGGTTTCAGTCTAGACTTTATTAAAATTGCTGAGCCGCCGCATGCTCTTTCTCTCAGATCCTTGGTATCATAAAATGTGAATCCATTAATTTTAAAAATACCTCTTGTTGTCAAATGCGTTTCAGAGACCAGCATGATGTCAATGTTATTTTTCGTGAGGAAGTGTTCGAACTCGTTTTTATGTTGGCGAATGCCATTTGCATTCCAGAAACATATTTTCAACGAATTCATTTTCTGTTCACAATTGCTTGAAGCAAAGTAGCCTGCATTTGCAGTATTTGTTGCATCATGCTAGTCATACTAGTTGTAAAATTGTTTATTGTTTGCAGAAGGTTGTCAATAGTAGCTTCAAGACGAGTAAAATTAAAGCTTGAGTTAGCATCTGCTATGGTATTTGGTGATGGAACATTTTTTTGTGGAACAGTGTTGATTTTTACGGCGTCGGCATACGATACATGAGTATTGATTGGTCGGGCCATTTGGGGATACGAAAAAGATAAAATATGCTGATTTTGAACTGATGTAATTTTAAGTGCCGGGGTTGCACCATGTCTTACGAAAGAATAAACGGGGCAACCTCTGTAGTTTGCTGTGTGATTACCGCCACAATTACTGCATTTTTTAAGGTTTGTTTCCCCTTTAGGTTTATTGCAAATAGCAGTAGCGTGCAATTCGCCGCATATAACGCAAACAGATGGCAGTTTGCAGTATGTTTTTGTGTGCCCAAACTCTTAACAGTTGTGACACTGTACGGGCCCTCGACATTTGCGTGGTTCTTCTACCGTGATTTTTCTATGCAGAAGATATTGCAAATTGTAAATTGGGTGCGTTTCATTTTTCTTTAGTTTTACGTCGTTGGAACAGAGGTTGTGGTATTTTCTCCCTATTAATTATGTTTACGACATTTTTAATTTTGAAACCTTGATCAATGAGGACACCTTTTATTTCGTCTGGTTCAACACTTGGATCTACACCCTTTACTACAACTTGCAAACCTTTTGCACTTTTAAGCTGATATGTATAAAAGCTTAATTTACTCTTTTCAAGTTCATTAACCACTTTACGGAAATTCGCCTCTTCGTGAACCTGTATTTTGGTTTCATCAATTTTGCCACGTTTTATTGGCATGACATAAAACGTTTTATCACCAATAGTCGAAATTAATTTCTTAACAAGGGCGTTTGAATTTTTTTCCCTCAAATAGATCGGTGGAGGTTAAGAGGATTTGGTAGTGCAGACGGTAGTGAACTTGTACGAACGCGAACGTGTTGCTTTGCTGTTAGATACAGACTGTCATCAATTTTTTTCGTTGTTTTGTTTTCGTCTACGTTTTAAGCATTAAGGGTTAAATAAGCATTTCTGCCGTTAGTGCTTACTTGTCAATTTTTTGCTTTTGAGGTACTCATAAGAGTAACTCTCAGCTTTCCTTGTTTATTTTAATATGTTTCTTTAATAAGTTTTTCAGTCCAAAATTTTTTTGGCTGCTTTTATTTAAAATTTCACATCTGATTTGGCCTTTAGAAGGAAATACCAAAATTTTATGTTAACACAAATGACTTCACAAAATCTATGTCAGCCGCACTCGTCTCAACAAAATTGGTCCCTTTCACGAGTAAACACCAGCTTTATATATTGGTCGTCCACAACACACCGCCGTCAACAAAAAGCACGGCGCAGAAGTCAGGGATTACCTTTTACAAATTATTTTAATAAGACCCAGTTTACATTGTGCAACTTTTGTCGCTGCAACTCGTACTTTATTGTTGTATATAATGTGAGTAAAGAGAATAGGGGAAGAGAGTAACTCTACTACTATTCTCTTTACACACATTATTTACAGCAACAAACTACGAGTTGCAGCGACAAAAGTTGCACAATGTAAACTGGGTCTAAGCTGCAGTTTTCTAAGCCATAGATAAATTAGATGGCTTAGAATTGAGTTATAAAATTTGCACTTAACATTTGCTGTTAACCGCTTTATTGAAAAGAGCGGATATAGAGTGGCATCCTAAAAAACAATGAGAAAAAGCAAGCAGCTATACATACAATACGTACCCACCCCTAAACAAAAATATATTTGACAGACACAAAATAAATGAGAAGTAAACTTTAAAAATTTGCAAAATTTTATTTAAAACTTTAAAACAATTAAATTAAATTGTACTATTTAAAGGCAAACTGGGTGCATCGGTTGCAGGAAAATAAGCAGAACTCAAAACAAGTTGGTAAGTATTAGCTACAATTGAAATATTCATTACTTTGTTTATACTAAAATTTGCTTTTTTTTACAGGCACTTACATAGATGTGGAAATTGCTTCTACGGCTGTGGGAAAACAACAAGAATTACTCTAAATGGTAAGTGTTCCTGAAAATAAAAAGTGAATTACATTCCTATAAAAAACTCTGTTTTTGTTTACAGAGCCTTACGTAGATGTGTAATTTTTATGTGTGGCTAGTTGGAAAACGACAAGAATAGTACTCTGAATGGTAAGTGTTCCTGAAAATTGAAAGTGAATTACATTGCTATAAAAAATCTTTTTTTGTTTACAGAGCCTTACGTAAATGTGTAATTTATTTGTGTGGCTGGTAAAAAATTATAAGTATTTCCAAAACTAAAACTAGCTTAAGGATAACTACAACTATACTTTGTAAAAGGCAAATGGCTGGTCAAACACAGGTGGTACTGGGCACAGGTTTTGACTGGAAAAAATACATCAAAGAACAGCCCTTTTAAGAGCTATTGGTAAGTATTATCTGAAAATAGAATATGCATTACCTTCTTACTTACAGGAACTTTATGGATCCTAAATATTTAAATATATCTGAAACTTTCAATGCAGAGGCAGAATATTATTTGTGATAAAATGTGTAAACAAGGAAAATGTTTTTTATAGTTTATCTCCATTTTTTAGATATTCCATAGCCCTTAAAAGTGCTTTTGTAAACTTTAATGTTTATCCTTTTACTTCACAGAAAAGATGATTTTTTTCGGCCCTGTCTAATCTGGATCCTTCATGTTTTTTTATTAACAGCATCACTTCTTTTGAGATGTGGCTCTTCATCACGCATGACGGTCTTGAGTAAAGAGAAGCTAATCGTGCACAGGCTAGCTACACTTACAGTGCCTTTCGTAGATGTGTAATTTATTTGTGTGGCTGGTCAAAAATTATAAGAATTTCCAAAACTAAAACTAGCTTTAGGATAACTACAAATATACTTTGTAAAAAGCAAATGACTGGTCAAATGCAGATGGTACTGGGCACAAGTTTTGACTGGAAAAAATACATCAAAGAACAGCCCTTTTAAGAGCTATCAAATATTTTTAAAAGAGATAAATGAAAACTTTTAAAAGCCCTTTTGAGGGCTATAAAATAACTAAAAGTGTGATAAATTGAAAATTCACACATTGGTGTTTGGCTTGTGGAAAATTGGCAGAACCGAATCTGGAGTTTTTAGCATTGCAGTAGTAAGTTACTTTTTCAATCAAGATAAGGAAAATGTTTTTTTATAATTTATCTCCTCTTTTAGATGTTCCGTAGCGCTTAAATAAGCTTTGTAAAAGATGATTTTTTTTCAGCATTGTCTAGTGTAGATCCATCATTTTTTCCTATGAACAGCATCACTTCTTGTGGGAAGTGGTTCTTCACCACGCATGACGGCCTTGAATAAAGAGAGGCTAACTATACTTACATCTGAATTGTAAAAATGTTAACACTTTTTAAAAATATTCGATATAATTCCACCAAACAAGCAAAATTTAATTTGTCAAATCAATGTTTTCTACTTTTTATTTATAATTATTAATTAATAAACAAATAAAATAATTTAGTTGCAAATTTTATAAAACTATTTGTATTTCATTAAAGGAACAAAAAGTCTTAAATTTATAATTACAAATAAAGTCGGTACGGAATTTTTTTACCGTAGATATATAACATATAGCGAAATTTTTTAATATTTGAAAAATTGTTTATGATTTGGAACGATTATCTGCCACTGCTGATCAATTGCCTTGCTGAGTTTGTTTGCTACTTTTGTAGGCAATTTCTAAAGTATGTTGACTTGCATATTAGACTCTATACTTCGAGCCAAATTCTCCATGTCACCCAATACTTTGGGAGCACTACTAAATTTATCGATTACTTGCAACCATTGTTGAGTTTGTTTTGCAAAATTAGTAGCTCCTACATGCAAATGTTTCGCTTTAGCATCTAAACGCTTCTGATTTATATATGCCTGCGCCACAATGGAAACGATATAGGTCAATTTAGAATAAGAAAATTTTATGAAAAAATAGTACATACCACAAATTTAAAACGTCCACTAAAGCTTTAGTTAGCTTATTGAACGCTTCTTTGCGTTTGACTTCTGCGCTTGGAAAATAAAAGATGAGCCAAAAAATTATTGACCAAAACAAAACAGTCAAATATTTTTAATAATTTAATATACTGGCGACTCCTGAAAAACAAGATAAAATGTAAATAATTTAAGTTTGTTGCTTAGGAAAAAAAGCACATTCTGCATAGCGATCACTATTCCAATTGTACATTATTTAAATGACAAATGGAACTGCACACGATAATACACTTGCTTTTTTATATGCGAAAGTTTGTCATCAACACAAAATACATAAAAACACTTACCTTGTCGGATTCTTCGGGAACTGGTGGGAATTCCTTACGTCTGCGCAGTTCACTACACTTGCGGCTCCTAAAAAATAAGATAAAATGTTTTATTAAGCAATTCAAAAAATGCAAATTTTAAAATCTTCACAATTGTTTTCTGTTTCTCACAATGATCACAAACCAATTGGACATTATTTAATTGCCAAATAGAACCACACACGGAAAACAATTGTTTTTTTATAAACAACGTTCGTCAACACATAATACATAAAAATACTTCAAAAAAACCTTACCGTGTTAGATTCTTCGGGAACCGGTGGAGTTTCCTTACGTCTGGACAGTTCATTATACATTTGCGGCTCCTATAAATAAGATAAAATGTTTTATTGAGTACTTTAAACTTGTTCCTTAGGAAGAAAAATCTTTTCTTAGGAAAAAAATACTCACATTTATAACGTTCTTCCTATATCCTTTGCTATTTTATAACACCTCTGCATACGGATTCACTTGCTGTTTTTTTGACCAGCAAATTAGCGCAAAAATTAGAAAATTATGGCTAAAAACCATCATTTTCTAAAAATTTGCTTCAACTTGCATAAAATTGTAAAATAAAAATGTAAACAAATAAAATTCATTAACTCCTTTATATAAAAGAGACAGATGCATACAAATTGAATAGCATGCTGTCTTGTAAAAACAAAGCGGTTAACCTGGCGGGCCACTTGCCGAGATTTTTTTCCTCGTGTACTATCTAATTAATTATCTATGTTCTAAGCGATGCGCAGATCGATCGCGACGGTATATATATCGATGAGAACGTTAGATCTACTTTCTTTTAATGCCAAAATCTAGTCACTACGACACAAGTGAGTGTCATTAATCGCACTATAAAGTTACTGCCAATGAATAAATTCGGTAACTGTAAAAAAGAAAAATATTATTATCAGGCAATCATTAATCTCCTCTGTGCAAATTCTTTTGGTAACCTTGAGACTGTACTAAAATAAGGGCGTCACATTTTGTTGCTGACGTGGGAGATCGTGATTGGTTGCTAATAAAAAGTACCGTTGTTCATGGAATATAGAAAAGAGCTTTTTTCCAGTTGGTACATAGTATCAAGAGCTTAAGACTTTTCTGCATTTCATAACAGCGATCACTTTTCTTTCAACTGCTGAATCGAACGTACGAAAACTTATTTACCATTTTTATTAAAAAGACCGCGTTGTAACGCTTGTGTTAAAGTTTTGATAAATATAGAATAATTATAATTAATGTTTAAATAAATAATAATTGTAAATATAAATAGTAATTGTAAAAATAAAAATTGTAAATAAAGAAAGAAAAATTAACGTTTAAATAAATAATAATTGTAAACCTTTTAATAAATAAAGAAAGAAAAATTACCGTTTAAATAAATAATAATTGTAAACAAAATTTATTAACCATTTTATAAAATTTTGCATTAAAAGACCGCGTGTTGGTTGTAACGCTTGTGTTAAAGTTTTAATAAATAAAGAAGGAACAATTATAATTAATGTTTAAATAAATAATAATTGTAAACCTTTTAATAAATAAAAAAGGAAAAATTGAAAATAATGTTTAAATAAATAATAATTGTAAAAGTAAATACAACGGAATCTAAAGAATTTAAAGAAAATAAAACTTTGTGAAATCATACAAAAAACCCTTTAAACGTTCAATAAATAAAGAAAGAAAATCTTTAATTCTTTAATTAATGTTTAAATAAATAAAAATTGTAAATTGGATCCTCTGCTAGACAAAAATCTAAATTTTGAATTGTTTCTATAAAAAATTGAAACCTAAATATAAATTTAAAAAAACAAATAAAATGAACATATGAATTTAAATATTTGACCAATTATCCGACTTTTGTTTTATTACCCTTCAAATCGATGTCGTGCTAAAAGTGGCTAAGGCTCTAGATGATCCTAAACATTTTGTGCTAAAAACCATGAAATCAACAAAATATTAATTTGTACATCAATACGGCAATAAAAGAAAAAAAATTTAAAACACCGATAATTCAGTCAATACCGCACCGATTTCAATAAATCGTATATTCACTAAGTCGTCACAATTTGCCTGTCTGATTTACAGTACTTTCGGAATTATTCACAAGAAAATTTGCACAAAATCACAATTATTCTTAAAATAATTAAAATAGCAAGAAAGAAATATAAAATTCATTTAAAAGAAAAAAATCATAGCTGATTTTAATAATGGCGGGCCGTGACGTCCATTCGATTAAAACTTGGTTTAATGACTGTTTTCGTTCAGCAGGCTCGTTGGCTATAGTACGTAAAAATAGACGCAAAACAAGGTGACCAGCCAGTACTTATATACAGCCCAATCACGAATATTCCCTAGGAATTTCTTTCTCACAGAAAATACTTTTCTCGAGAAAAAATTCCTCCAATCACAAATTCCCCGGAAACAAAAAAAATTAAGAATTTGAATTTTAATACCAACTGTTTTGTTTATTTCCATTTATTTTTCCTTTTTCTGTTTGTAACTTAAGATTTTTTATTTATTTGCAACTTTCATCGTAGATTTTTGTTTAATTAAATAAAGGAAAAATATAAAAAAATGCTTTTTTTAATTTTTGGAGTGCCTCTTTGTTGCCTTTAAAAAACCCGCACGCTATATCTGCGTTGACTTCCATCACGGTATGTAAATGCTGCATTTGTTGTTTATTTGTGTTTTTTGACCTAAAAACAAAAATTATAACACTAAAACAAATTTAAAAACCAAACATTAATTACATTTTTGTGCAAACTCACTTCTATGTAGCAAGTGAAAAAAAAACTTAAGAAATAACAATATTTTCTGCCTTTTTTCATTTATAATAACTACTGGAAAGCGGTATATACTAGTGGTAATGGATTATTTTAGAAAATAGCCTGAAGTGTATGCCATTCAAAACCAAACGGTGGTGGTTGTATTTTTGAACAATTGATCGTGTCGATACTATGTTCCAATTAAAATACATTCTGACCAGGGACGAAATTTCGAGTCGGCTATATTCAAAGATATGTGCGATCTATACGGCATCAACATGACGAGAAGGACACTACTGCATCCACATATTCAACCTCACGTAGCCTAGCGAAAATTGGGCTTGGGACAAAACTAAAACTGCCAGCGGATCTACAATTTTGCGTTAACACCCAAGAAGACCTGCACGAGCTTCATGAGTTTGTCTGCAACCGCATGAAAGTGTTTTGGAGCCAGTAGGCGAAATTTAAAGGATCGAACGTTATTATAATTGGAAAGGCATAGAGGCAATTTTTTAAAGATGCAACTTATGAATCCTGTAATGTTTTTGTTTTACTTGTGGTGGATCTGTCTGGTTCCCTATAACCCTTATTTATTTTAAACAGCTGTTAGAGGACCAACTAATATACAGGCGTTCAAAAGAACTGCCGAAATATGACATTTAAAAGACATGTAGTATGATGTGGGTACACTACACCCTCTTGTATTGCAATAAAAAATTTTATACATTAGCCTAAAAATAAGTTAAATTTAGTACAAAGTTGATTTTTTATAATTATATTTTTTTTATATGTTCTTTTTTTAGTGTTTATAATTAGTATTTATAATTATTATCTCTTATATCTATGTTGTTCAGTAACGCACCTACATTTTTTTTTACATACAATTAAACATTAAATTTCCTAAACGCAATGTAAGCAGTAGATGTCAATAACCGACCAAATTAAATAAAGAATTAAATTTCACCATCAACGTTTGGTTAGGTTATTGCCTTCTGCTGCATTATAGTTCATTCACACATTAACAGAACAAATAATATTTTTCGTAAAATGCATAACTACTAAGTCAGCATAAATAGAATATTTTTTAGTTTATTAAAGTACGTTGGACTTTGCTTTGGCTATTTGTCAAGTCATCACAACAACATAACAGAGGCCGTTAAAGTACAACGTGCGTGTGTTCGTCATAAGAAACAATTAAATTTAGTATTATAATTAATCATCATTTTTTAAGTATAAATAAGTTGAAATTAATAAAACATTATGCTAGAACAAATTTGCGTCTACATCATTCAACAACTGACACACGGTTCAAGTACCCTGTGTTTTCCTTTACAACTGCTTTTTGTTTTGTACTTAAAGCAACATTAGACAAATAAATATTCAAAATTATTCATTGGTGACCCCAAACGTTCTTAGAAATATTAAGCTTCCCCCCACCAGTGGTAAGGGGCTTTTTACACTCTAAAAACGTGCGACACGCATCCTATATTAAAAAATTTGGTGACCATCGCTGAAACAAGGCATCCAACATAAATCCTGTAACTAGGCACAGGCAAATAATAAATATTTATCCAAAACCATTATCCATTCAATTTTAATATGGATAAGCTAAAAACACTCATAACCCAGCAAAGGGAAAGAGCCGCAAACATTGGAAGAGCGGCAGCGAATATAAAAAAACTCCACATGAGCGAAGATCTGTGGAATATTACACAAGGAAAGCGGAAGACCTAATTGCTCTGTGGAAAACCTTTGACACAGCGGAGAATATCATACGCAACGACCCCATGTTGAGCGAAGATGACCCGTATATTGTCGAGGATATCCACAAATCCATAGGAATCGTACACAGTACAGCTATGGAAGAAATAGAGCAGCTGATACAAAGCCTGAGCAAGCAAACAAAGCCATTGCCAGCAGAACGAGCAGCAGGGTTACCAGCAGGCAACCCATCCACACCCATTTTATCATTGCCAGCAGGACAAGGAGCAGGTTTACCCACAGGCAACCAATACGCATCCACGTCCAACATTACAAACAAAATATCAGGATTGATAAGACGTCAAGGAGCACTCAAATCGTCATTAAAGCGTCTACTTCAAAGTAACGCCACGAAGGAAACACCAGTCCAATCTATATCTGCTATAGACAGATTATGGCAGAAGATCGAGACCATCCATTTGGACATTTGGGAAATGTGTGCCAACCCGGCAGCTGAAGGTTATGACTGTGAAGACTATGAAGTCTTAGAAGAAAACGTAGCAACACAAATAGCGTCTCTTTCTAGCGAAAGCGTAACTTTGGAACCAGTACAACAACCAAGAGGTAGTGCCAACCTACAGCTACCAAAAATATCCATACCAAAGTTCAATGGAGACTGCTTAACATGGCAACCATTTTCAGACATATTCTCGAAAATGATTCATGATCAAGATATCCCGGCAATTCAAAAGATGTGGTATCTTAAGGCCAACTTGAGCGGAGAGGCAGAACGTTTAATACGCCATCTGGATCTAACTGAAGGAAACTATACAACGGCATGGAACACTTTAAAGGAAAGGTACGACAACAAACGAGTCCTGGTATCCACAATTATTCAAAAATTGTTTGGCTGGGGTAACTTAACGGCCGAATCCAAATCTCTGAAAGAGTTCACGACGTCCTCAATGAAAGTCTGTCCGCGCTAAGGAACATTGGGATCAACATCGACAATTGGGATCCGGTCCTTTTACATGTGTTGGTCAAAAAATTGGATCGACAAACACACATCATGTATGAACAATGGCTGGAAAACCCCACAGAGCTGCAGACGCTAAATCACTTCCTAAAGGTTTTACAAAACCGCTTCCAATCACTTTAAGCCGTTGGGGGAAAGGACAAGCCAAAGCAAATAGCTACAACAACAACGTACAAATCAAGCAAATGTGCCCTATGCACGGAAAATCATCCAATATACTATTGTAAACAATTCTTAGCAATAAGCATTGCGGATCGCCTGAAGTGGGTACAAAATAAAAGGTTTTGCGTTAACTGCATCAAGCCCGATCACCGTACCAAGGAATGCACATCCAGGGGGTGCACTAAATGTTCATCCAAACACAATTCGCTGCTGCATCTTGGAAAACAACAAAACTCCGGCAATCAGCCTTCACAATCTGGAAGTGAATCATTACCGTCAACATCAGTGGCATCAGCGAACGCTTGCCCGGCAAACATTCTACTCGCAACAGCAGTAATCGAAATAACAGCCAACAATGGGCGATCTGGCAAATTCAGAGCACTTTTAGACTCAGGTTCCCAAATCAATATAGTCACTGAAAGACTCAGTAAAAGCCTATCTATTCGACCAGAACGAGCAACACTAGGCATTCAAGGCATTGCTGGAAGATCCAGACAAGCCACACAGCGGGTAAACGTAAAATTTGAGTCAATCACAAGACAATTTTCGTCCAGGCTAGAGGCTTATGTTCTCCCAAACATAATACCACCTCAACCAAGTGCATCATTTGACATCTCATCCTGGTCTATTCCCGAAAACATAATGCTGGCAGACCCATCGTTCCACAATTCGGCAAAAATTGATGTCCTGCTCGGGGCAGAGTTTTACTTTGATCTTCTGCTATCAGGAACATTGCAGTTAGCAGACAACTTACCCATCCTGAGGAACACAAAACTTGGGTGGATCGCCAGTGGAAGGTTAGCCAACGACAGCACAACGGAAGCAACATGTGCAGTTTTTAGCGAAGAAGATATAACAACAAACGAACTACTTGAAAGATTTTGAAAAATCGAGGATGTTCCTGCAGAAAGCAATCTCACAGTCGCGGAACAGGCATGTGAAACTCACTTCAATCAAACAACCACCAGAGATCTCAATGGAAGATTTGTTGTTCGTCTACCCTTATTTGAAGACGCCGAAACACTTGGTGAATCAGAAACATCAGCATACTCCAGGTTCCTTGCCTTGGAACGGCGATTCAAACGAGATAACAATCTTGAAAAACAATACAAGGACTTCATGCAGTCATATGAAGATCTTGGCCACATGACTCAAATTGACCCAAAGAAACTGCCAGGCCCTAGGTACTACATTCCTCATCATTGCGTTTTACGTCCAGAAAGCAGCACAACTAAACTTCGAGTCGTCTTTGATGCTTCAGCAAAAACGTCAACAAATCGGTCACTAAACGACATCTTACTGACAGGTCCAACAGTGCAAGGCGACATAGTTGGAATGCTTCTACGTTTCCGATTACCCAGATTTGTCTTCACCACCGACATCGAAAAAATGTATTGTCAGATTCTCGTGGACGAAAGAGACAGGAACCTTCAACTCATTTTATGGAGAGATAATCCTGGACAGCCTATACGACATTTTCAACTAAACACCGTTACATATGGAACATCATCAGCTCCATATCTGGCAACAAAGTGCCTACAAAGGCTAGCGACCATCCGGATGGACAAATATCCGCTTGGTGCAATGATACTGAGCCGAGACTTTTACGTCGATGACGGGATGAGCGGCTCAGATAGTCTGGTAATAGCTAAGGAGATGCAATTTCAACTCACCTCCTTGCTCAAGGAAGCCGGCTTTAAGTTGCGGAAGTGGTGTGCAAACCATCACCAACTTCTTCAAGGCATACCTCAAGAAGATCAAGAAGTCAACCTTGATTTTGAAGACGCGTCAGTCAAAGCATTGGGATTAACATGGAGCCCAACTTCGGATCAATTTTGTCTTAAGGCAAATCTTCAGCCGGTCTCAGTCATAACCAAACGATCTGTAACATCAGATGTGGCACGAATATACGATCCGTTGGGCATTGCAGGCCCAGTCGTAGTGTCAGCCAAAATATTTATTCAGCAACTATGGGAAGATCAAATATCATGGGACGATGAACTCCCCGCAGCTCTCACAAAAAAATGGCATGAGTTCCGGAAGGCACTGAACACATTAAACAACACTCGCATCCCTCGCCATATTTTCGAATGTCAAAAGGCTTTACACATCCAAATGCACGTGTTTGTAGACGCATCAGAAAAAGCGTATGGAGCAGCAGTCTACATACGATCCAAACTTCAAAATGGAAGGATAATCGTCCGGCTGTTGTGCGCTAGGTCTAGAATTGCGCCTCTACAAAGGGTATCGCTACCAAGGCTAGAACTTTGTGCAGCACTCCTAGGGGCAGAATTGGCGAACAAGGTAAAAAGGGAGCTACAGCACAAGGACAAACAGCTCTTCTTCTGGTCCGACTCAGAAATCGTCTTGCATTGGATAAATTCGGCCTCGTCATCGCTCAAAACCTTCGTGGCTAACCGAATCAGCAAAATACAAGACCTTACCATCAATAGTCAATGGCGACACGTCAGCTCCAAGGACAATCCCGCAGACTTAATCTCTAGAGGTTTAAACACAGAACAATTATCCGAGTGCAACATGTGGTTTTACGGACCCCTTTTCTTACACGGAAATGAAGATCTATGGCCTAAAGTATTCGCGAAAGAATTGCATCCCACTGACTTAGAATTCAAACGAAAACCGGTCCTTGTCACGGCAGCCGCCCAAATGGGATTAGAGGAAATCATATATAAAATCAATCACCGCAACTCTTTTGAGTGTCTTCAACGAGTGGTGGCTTATATGCTGCGATTCATCAAAAACACTAGGGCATCATCAGCAGACAGATCAGCAACCAAGCTATTAAGCCCAACTGAGTTAACATCAGCCCTGCATCTGATAGTCAAAACCATACAAGCAGCTGACTTTAAAGACGAAATCAACAAGTTGAAGACAACCAACGAACTCAGTAAATCCAGCCCAATAAGCAGCTTATCCCCCTTCCTTGACGAATCAGATATTCTTCGAGTTGGCGGGAGACTAGAGGCGTCAAAACTATCATACGAGGAGAAACATCAAATAATATGCCTTATAATGACCTAATCGTCAAACTAATACTCGTGATGCTGCACAATGAAAACCATCACTGCGGCCCACAAACATTGTTAAACACAACACGGGAAAGAGGATTCTGGATTGTAAAGGGCAAAACAATTGCAAGGCATACAGTACACAATTGTATTCGTTGTACAAGGGCCAAACCAAAGATGTATCAACAAATAATGGGAGATTTACCGGAAGAAAGAATTACGCCATGTCGACCCTTCTTAAAAACTGGGGTAGATTATTGCGGTCCATTCTGGGTACACTACAAGCTAAGGGGAAAGCGTCCGCATAAGGTGTATATCGCAGTCTTCTGCTGTTTTGCCACAAAGGCAATCCATATGGAAGTGGTAACAGACCTGACCACAGATGCTTTTATTGGAGCATTAAAAAGATTTATCTCGCGCCGCGGGCGATGTTAAACAATATATTCAGACAACGGCACAAACTTTGTTGGGGCTAGAAATCAACTGAAGGAACTGGAGACATCAATATTCGGGAAGGAGTCACAGGAGACAATTGGAAGAGCATGCAGCAAGCAAATGATCGAATTTAAATGCATCCCCCCCAGAGCCCCCCATTTCGGAGGCCTTTGGGAAGCGGCGGTAAAATCAGCTAAACATCTTCTTCTGCTTTCGGTTTCCACCGCCTCCCTTACTCACGAAGAACTGGAAACGGTAGTCATCGAAGTTGAAGCAATTTTAAATTCAAGACCGCTAACCCCCATATCATCAAACCCTAACGATCTAACCGCACTGACACCAGGCCATTTTCTGATCGGGGAACCCCTAACCACACAAATTGACGCGAGAACAAACCACCCATCAACATCATTGTCTAAAAGGTGGAAACTTGTGTCAGAATTAAAACACAGTTTTTGGAATAGGTGGTCCAACGAATACCTATCGCAACTACAACAGAGACACAAATGGAGGGCGGCCTCAGCGAATATAAAACCCGACCAACTGTCATTATCAAAGAGGACAACGTACCGGTCATGCAATGGCCATTTGGCCGTATCACAAAAACCTACAAGGGACAAGATGGCAACGTGCGTGTAGTCGATGTCAAAACTTCATCAGGCATAATCAAGCGGCCAATTCATCGCCATTAATCAATGATGAACCTGAAGAGAAGGAGGAACACAAGGGCATAAAACGACCAAACGAACAGGAGCCAAACACAACAAAGCGATCGAGGGCAAATAACTTTAATTTGTTGTGCACAACACTACTGGCTCTCCTGATACTACCGAATGTATTATGCAAGCCCATGGGACTCCAGCCGTTTGATACAAATCCCGGACTATATTTCGAAGGAATTGGTACAGCGCGTATAGCCACAGCAGAATGGAAACTCATGGTCTACTACAACCTCACTCCTTTTAGATCAGAAATTGACAACTTCGCTAACGGCATAAAGGTATTCTCCGATATATGCAGAATATCTCCCCAAGAAACGATGTGTAACAACCTTGTATCGCACCTGAAGCAAACTCAAAACGATTTAATCCAAGATAGGGATATCATTATGCCAAGGAGATTTCGCAGAGGTGCTCTAAATATTGTCGGTAATGTTGCAAGATCACTGTTCGGAATGCTAGATGCGGACTATGCAGCCGAAATGGACAAAACGATACAGAAGGCAGAAATGGACAGAACCCACCTCTCATCGCTACTACACAACCAAACCTCAATTATCGACTCGACCTTAAACATAATAAAGGAAGACGAGTTCTCATTAAAAACTAGAATGAATGAAATCCAAGCCACCATATCGACGATACATAACCAAGTAGTGAAAGCCGAAACTCAACTAAGGTTAGCTCACACAGTAGCTCTTCTTGCCAACGAATTAACGCTAGCAGCAACCAGATTACGCCAAGTCGAAACGGAAATCGTTAATGTTCTTACAGACTCTCATCATGGTAGGATCAGTCCATCCTTACTAACGCCAGATCAACTGCAAAGAGAAATAAACGTGATCAAGGCGCACCTACCGGTATCACGAACTCTTCCTTTCGATAACATTGACCTCATTCAGTTCTACAAGATCATGCGAGCAAAGGCAGCAGTCACCAAGGACAAGGTTATGTTCGAAATAAGGCTCCCTCTAGTTGACCAGCAAACATTTGAGTTGTTGAAAATATTTGGCATACCCGCAAACAAAAATGGCACTCTTGTTGCGATACATCTCCAAACAGAATACCTGGCGATCAATCTTCATCGAGATGAATACATTCCACTATCCTTCGATGACATTCGCAACTGTATTCAACCAAGCAGTGACATTTTCATCTGCGACAACAACCACGCAATATTCTCAAAGGGATCTATGGCGGCTTCGTGCGAAGTGGATCTGTTCAAACACAAATCAACCAACAGGTGCAAACTTAACACTTATACGGAGCCTACCATCTGGCAACAACTGCATCACAAGAATCAATGGATCTATGCTACTATAAAGGAAACCGATGTCAGCACTGTCTGCGGAACAAAGGTCATACAACACACGCTCCGAGGCTCAGGCATCATCAACCTGGAACCAAGTTGCACCCTTAAGACTTCTGAAGTCACTATTCGAGGTCATTATAACACATCAGGTTTCATTCAAGCATCTTACCCTCGCTTCCCGACATTCAATCTGACGACGCGAGAGAGAGAGATCCCACCTCAATCCTCAACTCGACTAACCAAGTTTTAATAAATCATACCGAGCAGTTAACCGAGCTTCAGAACAAACTACATGATGCTGACATCTCAACCTTAAACACCGCCTACCGCTTCGATAAACATCACCACCTGGCGATAAGTTACACAGTCTTCATCATGTCATCAATTCTGTTGGTCTTCTACCTTGTATGGAGAGTTCTGAAGAAAAAGGGCGAGTTAAGTCAACAACCCACTCCACAACCACGGCAAACCGTTGCGGACAAGTATACTGCCCAGTCACCAGAGATCTAATTTTTCTAGACTAGTTGAACCTACAACGTTCAACGTGGGGGAGAATGTTCAGTAACGCACCTACATTTTTTTTTACATACAATTAAACATTAAATTTGCTAAACGCAATGTAAGCAGTAGATGTCAATAACCGACCAAATTAAATAAAGAATTAAATTTCACCATCAACGTTTGGTTAGGTTATTGCCTTCTGCTGCATTATAGTTCATTCACACATTAACAACACAAATAATATTTTTCGTAAAATGCATAACTACTATGTCAGCATAAATAGAATATTTTTTAGTTTATTAAAGTACGTTGGACTTTGCTTTGGCTATTTGTCAAGTCATCACAACAACATAACAGAGGCCGTTAAAGTACAACGTGCGTGTGTTTGTCATAAGAAACAATTAAATTTAGTATTATAATTAATCATCATTTTTTAAGTATAAATAAGTTGAAATTAATAAAACATTATGCTAGAACAAATTTGCGTCTACATCATTCAACAAATGACACATGGTTCAAGTACCCTGTGTTTTCCTTTACAACTGCTGTTTGTTTTGTATTTAAAGCAACATTAGACAAATAAATATTCAAAATTATTCATATGTACTACAATTTGCTAAAGGGTTTTGAGTTATTGTTATGATATGTTTTTTCAATACCATTATATTGTTGTATTACCATTTTGTCTTCTTATAATTTTAAATGGTCCCCTATATGGGCTTTGGTCTTTTTCTATTCTCTACTTTTACTAAAACAAGATTTAATGTGTTGTTATTATTGTTCCTACTGTTTAAAAATTTATTAATAATTCTTTTGCTCTATTTACTGCAAAGTTCAATTTGTTTCGTAATTCTTGTACATAGTCATCATAAATATAGAATGTTTCAGACATAGTGGCAGATGGCAGTGTGGGTAATTTACCATAAACCAAGGGCTAGTAGCCTGTGTCTATGTCGGGTGCCGTATTATAGGTGAAAGTGGAGTATGGAATCCATTTGTCCCATTCGCAATCATTTGCGATTGTTAATAAGAACACATTTAGACCTCTGTGGTTCCTTTCAATTGAACTAAGTGTTTCATGGCGATAAGGTGTTGAAAATACTGGTTTAATTTTAAGTATTGAACATATGTTCTGCATTACTTCGTTTGTGAACTCCGTTCCTCTGTCAGACTTGAGAACTTTAGTCATTTATATTAATTGGCCAATCCAGAAATTTTGTGTTGTTGATTTCATAAGCTTTAGCTAATCAGGCCTAATATATTTGTGCCCATAAAAAAACAGTTTTTTATCTCACTTTTGCCCAACGTTTCGTCAATTTTTTGTTGACTTCCTCAAGGGCTTCGTCTATTTAAAAATTAAAATCTTAATTTATTACAATTTTAATACACCAAAATAAATTACGTACAATATACCATTAATCACATTTATATATTTTTTTTGACAATTAACAAAAACAAAACAATTAAATTTAAATAAAACAAACACAACTTAAATTTATTATGAACCTTTAATTTTTGGCCATTGCAACACAGTAGTTTGTTTTTATGTTGTTCGTGTCCTCTTTTAGATTCATAGTATTGTCAATGTTTTGTTGAATGCGTAGACTCTCTATTGTGTACCTTTTCCTTTCCCTGGATTCTATATCTAAAATCTTGACTTTTTCAAAATCAGCTTCATGTCCAGTCTTAAGTATGTGTTGTGATAATGCTGTTGTCTCTTTCCGTTTTGTAATATCATTTTTGTGTTCCTTCATTCTTGTCTCCAATGTTCGTTTCGTTGAGAACTTAAAATTGACCAAATTTTAGTGTTGTAATTGCAGCTTTTGTTGGCATAAGATGTAAAATAACGAATTTTGTCAATTCACATTCATAGTTAAGATTTATCGGCACACGTTTGAAATTCAAAGTGGTCCTACGGTATCAATTGAAATTACATACTTCAAAACTATTGTTGGGTGTGTTTGTTAGTTGTGGTTCTTTAATGTGTTTTGTTTGTTTATTTTTTTACAACTGTCACAATATGATATAAAATTTTTTACCATTTTACTCATGTTTTTCCAAATGTATTTTTTTTAGTTTGATGATTGTTTTTCCTATTCTCAAGTGACCTGTGTATGTCGTATTGTGGAATTCGCCAATTAGTTTATATTTAAGGATGTCATTATCAATTCGCTTATTATTTATGCTTATTCTTGCATATGCTTCTTTTGAATCTTTCTTTGTATATACTTTAAAAATTTCAACATTATTTGATAGCGCTACTTATGTAATATTCTCTTTCTTCATTTTAGATATCAGTTTCCTCAGAATCGAATCTAGTTTCGCTGTATCTTGCATGCTTCTATAAATTTTCATTATCATCTTCGATTTCCTGGGCAAGTGATTTTCTCATTGATTTATCATTATTTTTCGTACGCAACTCCTTCATGGTCGAATCTAGTTTCGATAGATTATCATTACGTCCTATGTACACAATATTATTCTCAGTAAATATGTCGACATCCTTTATATTTTCAAATTTAGTAATTGCAATTTTTTCATATTCTTAATATCTTTAATACAGGTGCAATCCCATATGTGAAATTGGTCAGGCTTCTGAGAATTACATATCTCCAAATTATTTTGTTCTTTATTTCTTTTATTTTTATTTTCTTTATATTCTTTTATGTTTATATTTGCCCTTTTTGTTATTCATATTTTGCTTGTTTTTTATCATTTTCAGTTGGTATTATTTGTTTTAGTATGTTTGCGTCAATTTCTATCTTAGATAATGCATCTGCATTAGTATTCATTTTTCCTTTTTATAGATAATTGAAAAATCATAATTACACAGATCTAACCTTATTCTCGTCATTTTAGAAGATGGATTTTTGCGTGAGAATAGCGAAATTAAAGGTCTGAAGTAATTGATACGCCAATGAATCGCTAATAGTTCTTTTTCGATTATTGACTTATTGATGTCATGTTTTTGTAATGCTTTACTTGCATATGAAATTGGTAAGTCTTTGCCTATTTCACCCTATGATTAGACTGCTCCTACTGCTCCTAACGCATAATTTGAAGCGTCGGTGGTTAAAATGAATGGTTTTTCGAAGTTTTGGTACTGTAATAAAGGTGGGTTCATTAGTTTTCCTATAATAATATCAAATGCCTTTTGTCAATTTTCTGTCCGTATAGGTTTTTTTTCATTGTCAGCGAAATTGGGTATAAATCTCTGTAATAGTTACAAAATACAAAAGCTTCGGAATTTAGTCCTGAAAGTGCTATTGTAAGCAATGCAGTCAACGGTCTTGATTCTTTATCTAATTTTATTTGATGAAATTAGCTAGTCATATCAAGTGTTGAAAACCTTTTTGCTCTACCTAATTCGTCTAAAATATTTTTTAATTTAGTTAGAGGGAATTTGTTGTTGACGATTTTTTTATTTTTTGAAAAATAATTAAATATTTAATTTATTTATAGAATAAGGCTGTTAAAAGAGTAAAAAAATATTGGCAAATAACATGTAAGTATGCAACCTGTAAAAGTGATAGTAATGAGTTCGTTAATGTTAACACTTTCTTTTAAATTTTAGGAGTCACAGATGCAATAAAGGATGTCCGCTTGAAGCAAAGATTGATATCTTTCCCAAGGATTCTAAAGGTAAGCTAATTATTTAAATTATGTGAATGTGTGTGTTTTTTAAGAAATAAAGATTCTTTGGGATGGTGACTTTTGAATTAAAAAATTGTTGCTGCAAAGGCAACTAATTATAAGAAGTGGAATAAAAAGTAAAACGGTTAAAAAAAATCTTAGATCGCAGTAATGCATCATTTTTGCTTTTCATTTTATCTTTATTTAGGAATTAATCTACGTTAATTGTGCTAGATTCCTTTAAAGATAAATATTTTATGATATTCTCATAAAATATCTATTACTCGGCAATTAACGTAGATTAAGTTATGATTCTAAATAATAAATTGATTTATTGGTAATTGTAAAATCATGTACTTTTTAATTTTAGATGTATAGAAGGAACGTTGCCGGGTTGCAAAAAGTTGCTGTATATTTACATTTACTCTTTATTATCTTTATGAAAATAAAAACAACATTAAATAAAAATATTTACTAAACTGCTAAATTAAATCTTTTTAATATAATTGTTTAATGACATTTTTACTGTTGGTATGTTATTAGATGTGTTATTCCCATAAATTTGGCAGTGTAGTGTAACTATCAAGTTGGTGTAATTGACACATATGTAGAGGGACAAAGCAATCTTAATTGCCAATACATTGGTATTGATAAAAGTTATTATTGTAACCAATTTATTAAACATCAGCATAATTGAACCCACTCAATAGTATTTTATTGTTGTTGCTACCACAGTATGCATAACAGTTAATGGGTAGACTAAATGCTGAAATGTTTTGATGACTTTGCGTTTCTTTATATTTGTAGGTCAGTTTATTGATTATTACACTCAATGAATTTATGTCATTACACTGTATTTATATTATATGTAAGTATAGGAAGTAAGAATTGAGTGATGTCACTCAACCCTAAAATCTAGATTATTTTCATTGTTAGTATATAAGCTGTAGAAATTAAGAATAAAGAATATATTAATCAATTAATTAATAAATTGTGAAGACCTACGAGCTCTAAGTGAGGATCTCAGGAAGTAACAAAAATAAACTAAAACCAGACTTTTCTTCCTTTTGGATAATCGTCACTACAGCAGTAGTACATTCGTGACGAGAATTTGCTTTTGTAGTAGATGAGGCTGTGGTTGAGATGGTTATGGTTACAACCTACTTTGGGTAATATATAGGAATAATTTCACGATTGCAGTAGCATAGTTAACATGAGCGTCCGATAGAATCTTTTTTAAAATTAAAAATCAATAATTATTAATAGGTTTGATTTAGTTGTTTACCTGTAATACCGCTTGTTATTTTCTAATTCATAAGGACTAGTTGCTTATCAGCAACATTTAACATGTTTTATCGCTTGTTGGCCCATGCAGGTGGGACGCTCCCTTGCACACTTCGGTTTTCATTGATTGTTTACCCAAATAGAATCATTTCTGAAATTAAAAATCAATTATGAGTGAATTATTTGATATGTTCAATTTAGTTTTTTATCGTGATGGTGTCTGCTTAGACGGTGACAGCAAGTTTTTGTTTTGGTTAATTTGGCGGTATTACATGTGTGCGGCTGCTTAGCTTCAGGTGGTTGTGGTTGCAAACTACTAATTGGATTCCTGTTTTGGGAACA
Source organism: Trichopoda pennipes (assembly GCA_030448955.1). Taxonomy (NCBI): domain Eukaryota; kingdom Metazoa; phylum Arthropoda; class Insecta; order Diptera; family Tachinidae; genus Trichopoda; species Trichopoda pennipes. The sequence continues at coordinate 2,190,830 of JASKUP010000004.1, read as the reverse complement.
GTAAACTTGCTTGCACTCATCATTTGTAAGCTCCGCTTCAAACACATATTATTTGCTTCCGTAAGATCAGCCAACTTTGAGCAGCGAATCTAATAGCGACACAAGCAAACAAATTGTGTACTGGGGAATATTTAATAATAATTTTACCAGATAAATACACGCTTTTTTCTTTTAGATTGTTTGTTAACATACAATGTATTTCCGTCACAGTGCACCATTTTTGCGATCATAAAACACTGCATGTTTCATGATATTTTTACTTTTATATGTTTTACTTCACTCATCAAACCATTAAAAATCACATTTTCATTTCATTTATCATTTATTAATACAAATTTAAGAATTAAAATTACTTTTTGCTGGAAAAATTGATTAATCATTGTTGTTCTTCACGTTTTGTTTTGTTTATTTTCCCATTTTCTTAAAAAAACACTATATTTGATTTAGTTTTTTCTATGTGCCAGTTTCTTCATGTCTGCTTAGACTGTGTCTAAGTGGAATATATTTTGGTATTTCATTATTATGTTTGTTAATTCTGTTTTTGCATATTCGCCATTTTTATCAATTTTTAATTCATTCATTATTTTATGAAAACGTTCTTCGTTGTTTATGTTATTGTAGTTTAATATTTCATAATTTTCTAGTGGGTCAGCTTGTAACTGAATGTCTTCTAAGGTTACTGTGTCTGTTGTTGTGTTTAAAAATTTAATGTAAATCATTCCATATTTTGGTGCTATTGAATTACTAAAAAAATTCCTGGTTTTAATTCATTATTAAATATGACGCAATATTCTTTGAGTTGCAGTTTTAATGCATGAATAATTTCTGTTCTTGGTGGTAGGATTATTTGTGACGTATTAAGTGGTTTTGTTTGCATAGGAAGTGTTGTTGTAATGTAGTCTTTAAATAGGGAAAGTGTAAATGTTTCATAATCTATTTTGCAAAGATATTTTCTTAAAAAGTCTCTTCTTATTATGCCGTTAGTTTCGATTGGGAAATCTGAATTTCCTAATTGGATTTTGTGTTAGTAGATTTTTTCTGATAATCTCAGTTTTAGTGGTATTGTGCCTAAGGAGTAAATTTCCTCTTTGGTAATTCCTGTGAATTTACATTTTTCTTCCAGGTTTATTGTTCACCTTAAAAATTTGTGTTCATACGATAAAGAGATATGTCAGTTTCTGTGTCAATAAGAAATCTTAGTTGTGTTTTTTATAGTTTGTGTGAATGAAGTTTGTGTTATTATCGGATACTTTGTGTATTTTCAATTTTGGCTCTTTGGCCCACTATGGTTCCCGAATTCTGTATAGTATGTATGTTCCTGTTGTTATTGTATCTGTTTGGTATCGTGTTATTGTTATTTCTATTAAAGTAATAATTAAATTTGTTGTTTCTTGCCGGATTGAAGCTGTTGTGGTCGTTGGTATTGTTTTGTCTGTTATTATGAAAATTATTGTGTCTATTTGAACTAAAGTTAGTGTGTTGTTGTTAGCGAGCATTTTTGTTGTTTTTGCTCACTTTCCAAATCCAATGCGAGTTCAGATGTTTCATGATTTAAAGTTTTCCTTAACCCTTTCTTAAATGTTTTCAGTGCTAGTTTATTATTTAGTTTTACAATAACATTCTTTTCAGCTTCTGTAGCTGTATTTCCAAATTCTTCTATCCTTAGTTCATTTAAGCTATCTGCTAGTGATATAATTTTTTCTTTGTATAAGTTTATGGATATATATCTTGTATTGAAATTCTGGTATAGTTTTATTGTTCCTATAACTGGTTTTAAATATATCTGTAAGAGATTCGAAATTCTCAGGTTTAGAGTAGGTTCTGACACTTGAAGTTAATTTAGCATGATTTCACTTTCGTAGAAGTTTTTGCTATGTTTTCTGTGCTATATAACTTATTTTGAATAGTTTTTTTGTGTATAAGTTCTATCTGGATTTTTCCTTAAATTTTTCGAAATATCTCTTAGTTCTGTTAAATACTTTATCATCTACTGTTTATTAATTTCTTTTTATTATTTTTGTTTTTAGTTCTTATTTTAATCCATCACCTAGTTCTAAATATCAAAAAATGTTTCCTTTTGTTTTTCTTAAGTTATAAATTTATACATTTGTAATATTGTTATTATTTCTATATTTTAATACATAATTATTAAAATATTTGTTGATTTTAAAAGTTACATATAAGATGAATATTACCGCTTTCAAAGTCATCGTGTACTCTGGCAATAGCTGTTTACAGTTTTCTGCTTGACCGTTGTGGACAATATTTTCGTGAATATCAACCCATCTTGTCCTAATTTTTAGTGCCCCAAATGGGTCCTACCATTTATGTGCCAGTTTTCTTATGTTGGCCTTAATTTTTTTCTGTTCTTCTGCCGATGCTGTGATCGTTAGTTGTTTGTGTGCAATTGCCAGTACTTTTCTCTTCTGCAATCTTTTTCCAGTACGTTTCTTCTTCTTTATTTAGAGTTGTTTACCTTTTGTCTCGTCAGGCTTGCTATTCTCTTGGCGCCTTCTGTATTCTTCTATTGTAATGGGCTTTGGTCCGGCGTTGATTGGCAATGGGACGTAAGCAGGTGCACTATCGTTGGTTGGCTATGGCTCGTACTCCGTTTGCATGTATTTTTCCAAGCGAGAAAAGATTTCATCCACTTACTTCTGCATTAGGCTGGTCTTCTTTTTATGTATTTGGCAGGATGCAGGATCTAATTTTCAGTTGGTTCGGTTGGGCAGAATCTAGTTTTCCAGTTGGTCCGTATTGGGTAGGATCTAATAATGCGGTTGGTTCGTGTTGGACAGGATCGCCATGTGGTGGTTCTATTTGTGGCTGGTTGTATCGTCAAATTCTAGAGTGTGTTTTGCCTTCAGTGTAACCCTATAACCCTGTGTTTTGTTTTAGCAGCTGGATGGTTCCAGCTAAGACACAGGCCTTCGTGAGAACTGCCAATTTATAAAGAATTTTAAAAGTAAACATAGGCAGATGTTGTCAGTTTAAGTTTTCTATTAAAATTCCTGTTTTATTTGTGGCATGCAGCCCTTTTTATACTATTTTAACAATTTCTGCTTAGCCTTTCTAACTTATCATAACTTATTACTAACACATATTTGTCTCTTTTCAATGACATACAATATTAATTCAATTTATTTTTCATGTGACGAATCATGACAGAAAAGAATATTCAAATGAATATGGCACTCAAAAGTATGTCACTCAATTTGTGTAATTGAATCAATTTCTGTAGAATTTATTAAGTGGTTTAGTGCACTTATGTGGTGATATACACGTTGTGTTGTACACTACAAAATCTACTTTTGCTGTATCTGATATGGATCTGTTGATGAGCTTTACAATTATTATCAAACTTTCTAGTTCTATGTAGTTACCAGTAAATAACGGTAGTGTTTTTGAAGTTGAAAGACGTCATTTTTTCTGTTTGTGTTGTATTATTTATGAGATAATTTTTTATGGTCTCAAATATATTATTAAATTCTATTTTTAATGATACTACTTCACTTATTTCACTTTTTTCTTCTGCTTTTACTTTAACTTTCTCTGCTTTAAAATTTTCTTTAATATTTTCAAGGTATTTAAGTTTTTCTTATATTGTTTTATGTGTATATATCCTTCCTGGATTCTTTTTTAATTTCCTTAAAATTCCTTTAATTTTGTTATATTTTCTTCCATTTATTACCTGAAATATTCATATTTCTAATATTATATTTGTGTTATACATACATTGGTTGTTATATTATTTGAGATATATAATAATTATAGTTATTTGACCTTTTTTAATATTTTTTAGTAGTTAATTATTAAGCACTAGGTCATTATTTAATAAAAAAATTTAAAACTTTATTTTTTATTATTTTTTTCAATATTTCGCCAAACCATTGGTTGGCATCATCAGGATAAATAATAATAATGAATAAATAATTAATCAAAATTGAAAAATATTTTTTAAATTTTTTTTTAAAAATAAAAAATAAAGTTTTAAAATTTTTTATTAAATTATGACCTAGTGCTTAATAATTAACTACTAAAAAAATTATTTGAAATATTTAATTTATTCTATAAATCTTAAACCTGTAATATTGTGTTGTTATTCCTATATTTTTTAGCAGAATTCTTAAAGTATTTGTTTATTCTATATATTATATATAATATTGCAATTACAATAGTAATAACGTATTCCGGTATTATGGGTTTTTCTTCCCTCCTATTGTCGTTGTTAACAATGTTGTCTACATTGCTTTGGGTTTTGCCCATTTTATTATTTATAGGGTTTCCCCAAATAGGACCTACCATGTAATTAAAATTTTTTTTAGTTCTTCCTTAGGTTCTTTAACTACCTCTTATTTGCATCTGTTTCTGCTTGTTTTGCTCTATGTTTATTTTTCTATTGAGAAGAGCTTTTCTTGCAATCTTGATACTTTTTCCCGGCTCTCTTTTTCTTTTGTTTCTCTTTTATTCTGCTGCTGTTCTTGTTGTTTTCGTCTATATTCTTCTAATGTTATTGCCCTCGGTCCGGCGTTCACAGGTATTGGGACGTAGGCTGGCGCATGTGGGTTGCTTGGTTCAAGTTTATATTCTTACTGAAGGAACTCCCAGCGAGTGACTATTTCTTGTACTTCTTTCGGTATGTCTTGCATCAGGAATTTTCTTTTAAAGCAGGATCAGTATACAAGATCGCCATGTAATGTTTTTGTTTTACTTGTGGTGGATCTGATTGGTTCCCTAAAACCATTATTTATTTTAAACAGCTTTTAGAGGGCCAGCTAATATACAGGCATTCAAAAGAACTGAAAAGAACTTTAAAAGAAATGCAGGCACGTTAACGCCTTAAATCTGATTTTATTTACATTTAATTCTAGCTTACATACTACTTATGAAAATCTTACTTATCGTCTAGTATTGAGTGACTTTCTACTTTCACTTAATATTAAATTTCTATGTATGATGTGGGTACACTAAAATCGTAAAATTTTCCCATGCAACTTAATTCCACCAATTAATGTTGATTCCTTGCAAAAAGTGTATAGCGATTCAACCTACTATCCAAAGCAGAATACGCTTTACCTTATCAACTATATTCCAATTCTTAGGCCCATCGCTTTATTTCCACTACAATAAAAGTGACCAATTTCATTAATAAAACTAACTACAAACAAACTTTTTATGTTGGAATTTTTAAAATTAATGTAATAAAATTTATTACCAAATTAATTACGTTATATTTGAATTTTATTGCAGAACTTTTACCTGATTATGATTTAAAACTTATCACTGAGGTTTCCTAGCAAATTTTAAAAACAGCAAAATTAACCATTGAATCAACCTCAGCAGTTCATATACCAAAATACTAATAAAACCACAACAAAGATCTTAAAATAATATAAATGAACATTTGTTATTGATTAAGATTAATAATAATAAAAGTTCCTAAAAAATATTAATAATTGTAAAAGTTCCTAAAAAAATATTTTTTTGCATACTAAACTAAATCACAAAATACCACAATTTTCTTAACAAACAGTGATAATTGTCATTAGCGTCCACAGATTCATTAGGCCTGTTTGACACATTGTGGCGTAATGACCATTTCAAGAACAAGTCATTCCAAATGATCTCCATAATAGAAACTCTCTTAAATATTTTCTTCGCATTTTTCATTATTTTCTTTTGTCACCTAATTTTATAATTATGTATTAAGCTCTGCATTTTGGTATATAAAAGAATTCATAATTGTGTACTAGTGTAGTGTACACATATCGTCATGAGACATGTAAGTATGCACCTACCAACTTCAACATTGTAGCGCAATAACTACTTGAATTACACTTGTTGAATTGTGGCAAAATACCACCAAAGTAAATTAGTACAAAAGTATTAAATTCTTAGAAGACTTATAATTTGCTTTGTGGCTGTCCGCTTGCATGTTGCTGGCATATGCAAACAAAAATAAATTAATAATAAGAATAGAAATAATAAAATTGAGTAAAAGTAGAAAGTGACTCAATTTAGACAATAGTTCATTAGTGTATAGGTTAGTTTGTAATTTGTAAATAAAATTAGACTTAAACTGAACATTAATCGGCACTCACGTGCGTAGCTTTCTATTTATTTCTCACAAATCTGCTGGCAGTTCTTTTGAATGCCTACTTTGTTGAGCTGTCCTTCTCGACAGCAGATTAAAATAAAACTAGGACTATAGGGAACAATCATTATATATACAAAGTCACGTAAAACTCTATAAAACTATAAATCCGAAAAATCCAATCAAAACATGCATTTCAATACACATTACATGGCGATCCTGCCATTACACATTATACATTACTTGGCGATCCTGCGGACTGATCCTCCACTTCAATAAACCAAACATAAGATCCTGCAGCCTACGATCCTTCATACCGGACCAAACCTAGACCACCTAAATCCAGCTCATAACGGACCAAATAAACTGCCACAAAAAAGCACAATAAGGACAACAACAACAAAAAAGCCTAACAACGACATAATAGAACCTTCAATACTCCACTTTTTTTAGTACTAAAAAAAAAAAACATAGAGAATAAAAATAAAAGGAGAGTAGCAGTAAATTTCAGAAACTAAATAAAAAAAAATATATATATATTTTCTATAATATAAAAATAAGTCGGGTTTTCCTTCCTGATGCTATAACTTCAGAACGCACGAACCGATTTCCACGGTTTTGTATTCGTTGGAAAGGTCTCGGGCTCCGTGAGGTTTGTTCAAAGAAAATTCAGGAAAAATTTCAAGAGAAAAGCAGGAAAAGAGGGAAAAACATTTTTCACATACAGCGCCATCTCTGATACAAATCATGTGCTACAATGGCACCAGTACATGGTGTGTGAGTATCCCTCACGAAAATAAATATGTTTCATTTTAAGTGGAGGGCACCGTATACTGTTCATCCTAGAAATGATGAATGTTTTTATTTGCGACTGCTGTTGGTAAATGTACGTGGGCCAATATCATTTGCGCATTTGAAAACTGTAAATGGCCACCAATGCCAAACATATCGAGAAGAATGTCAACTATTGGGTTTGCTGGAGAACGATTCTCATTGGGATTTAACACTTGCGGGTTCAGTTGTTTCATTAAATGCGTACCAAATAAAACTCTGTTCGCTATTATTATCACCACATGTTTCCAAAAGACGACATATGTGAAGATATCTTGCATCGCTTGCGCATTCGAACGAATAATCCCGACATGCAAATAACCGATGAAATATATAATGAAGGATTCATTCTGATTGAGGATCAATGCTTGATTATTGCAAACAAGCTACTGATTGAAGTAGGAATGATTGCGCCGAATCGATCGATGCACCATGTACTCAACCAAGAATTAAATCGTGAGCTGCAATACAATGATGATACATTACAGGAATTCGTTTGAAATAATGTGCCGGTGCTAAATGAACAGTAAAAACTAATATACGAAACATTCTGCACATTCTGCTCTTAAGTTGCCACTCAATTTTTTTTTGTATCATAATATTATTTATTGAATCTTCTAAATTAATAGAACTAACAATAACTAGATAAGTCTTAAATCGAAAAGTAAAAATTATCTTTATGTCTAGCCAATGCCAGCCAAAAAGTTTTAGTTAACAAGAAATAAAAAGAAAAACACTAGAAATTACTTATACTAATCGCCCTAACGTCTCTCCTTTCAGACGATTGTAGCCTCTATCATTTAATATATTACATGCCAAAATATTTGGATGAAATTCCAGTTTTGTCAAATATTTGGATTCGTACTTCTGTAGTTCCTCTCTTACAGAGGGCACTTTCAAATCCTTGTGAATGTTTGAGTTTTTCACATACCATGGGGCAGCAGTTATGAGTCTGAGGATTTTGTTCTGGCTTCTTTGTATCCGTTCGACATTTGACACTGAGGCAGTACCCCACATTTGAATTACATAGCTCCATATTGGCTTTAGAATAGACTTGTAGATCAAAAGTTTGCAGTCCAGACTGAGAACAGAATTCCGATCAATTAGCCAGTTTAATTGAACAGTTTTAAGTCTTATTTGCATAAGTTTAGCTTCTATGTGGTGATTCAATGTTAGACGCCTGTCAAGGTGCATACCGAGGTACTTGACGACCGAACGTTGAGGTATTGTCTGATTATTTATTGTGATAGGTGGGCATGTACTCCTGCGAAATTTAAAAGTAATATTAATGCACTTCTGTTCATTAATTTTTATTCGCCATTTTCTTAACCATTTTTCGACTTGGAACACATGACTTTGAAGACGTAGTGCAGCTTCGTGTGGGTCTACATAAACACAAAGCAGAGCAGTATCATCAGCAAATGTTGAAACGTGAACGTCGCCCCGTGTAGGCATATCTGAGGTATATAATAAATACAAAATCGGACGCAAGATGCTCCCTTGAGAAACTCCGGCTCTAATTGGCTGTGGTGGGCTCAAAAACTCCTCGTGCTTTACAACAAATAAACGGCTACTCAAGTAGCTTTCCAGTAATGTAGAAATATTTTGAAGCAAATTCTGCCTTAGTTTATGAATTAAGCCCTGGTGCCAAACTTTATCGAAGGCCTGGGAAACATCAATAAAGAGAGCAGAACAGAATTGTTTATTTTCAAAGGTTTGTTTAACAGCATTAACAAGTCTATGCGTTTGCTCTATTATGCTATGCTTTTTCCTAAATCCAAACTGGTGATCCGGTATACAATTCTTTTCGATCAATATGGGATACATTCTATATATTAAAAGTTTCTCGAACAGTTTAGAAGAATCTGTAAGAATCTATTTTAGAATGATCCTTGCCCGGCTTGGGAATCATTATCACCTTCGAGATCTTCCACTTCTAAGGGTAAAAACTGAGGCATAAAATGGCGTTATATATAAACAATAAGATTCTCACCGCTACATTTGGTAGCTCCAGAAGCATCCTATTACTAACTTTATCAATACCAGGTACTTCCAGTCTCAAAGGCACAGCTTCTATAGGTGTTATTTCAGGTAAGGCTACAGGGTCTGTCGTTTTTCCTCGTTGCTTCTCGCCCAATCACAGCTTGGAGTACTCAGTGGCGACTGGCGGAAAGTTGGTCGCTTAATGTTTTTTGTTGTGCGCCAAAGAGAGTAGTCTGAATGTGAGGTTGCATCAAGATTTTCCAAGTATTTGTTAAGTGAAGCAATTCTTTGCACTTCAAGCAAATCACGAAGCTGTTTGGTACACTCTTTCAGCATGTTTCTCAGTTGGTGTGATCTACACGCCTGCCACTCTCTACGGATTCTCTTTTTCTCTAGGAGGAGTTGTTGTACATCTAATGAATATATTCTGCTGTATCTCTTTATCGGAGTATTTGTGGTTGCGTGAACTGTGGCTAGTCTGATTTCGTCATTAAAGTCGTCAATAGCTTTTTCCACTTCTCCTGAAGTACGCAGCGGTATATTTTCCAAAAAATGGGAGCTTAGATATTTTTTAAGTTTAATTCAATTAATATGAGTCCTAGTTGCCAATGCAGATCGATTTTCAGAATCCAGCGGGTTCCATAACGTAACAATAGAAGGTGTGTGGTCGGAGGATAAGTCTAATGAAGACTCTACATTCATAAACTCACCTGGTACATTTCTTGCGGCTCCAAAGTCAATGACGTCAGGGATTTTTTGGCTTTCGGTGGGCCAATAAGTTGGCCTTTCGCTAGAATAATAATACAATAATAATACGTAATAAAACAATGTGCGACCCTTCGGAGTTATCAGACGTGAGCCCCAGTGGATATGCTTCGCGTTATAGTCGCCAGCAGCCAAAAAGTGATGACCTAAAGATTTATAGAACCCGCGAAATTGATCCTCTGTGATTGGAACACTGAGCGGACAATACACAGTCGAAATCACTAAATTGCTATTGTTCTCTAAAAGACAAATAGTTGCCGCTTGTAAATATCCCGAGCAAAATTCGTCCATTACATGGTATTTGAGTCGGGCCTTCACTAGAATAGCTGACCCGCCACAAGCCCTTCCACGAGCGTCCTTGGTGTCATAAAAGGTATAACCATTAATTTTAAAAATTCTCCTGGCTTATTTTGCACCTTCATGAATAGTTCAAGCTCGTTCTTATGTGAGCGGATGCCGTTGGCGTTCCAAAACCATACTCTTAGGCAGTTCATGGTTTAGCGACGACTGCCCGTAATAATTCGGACTGCATCTGCAGCATTTACATCATCTGTTGCATCATAACTGTAAAATTGTTGGTGAAATTATTTACCGTTTGAACTAATGTCTCTATAGTTGCCTCGAGACAAGTTGTGTTACGTGAAACTGGGACCTCCTCCCTAGGCTTGAAACTAGTATTTGCTGTGGGCGTGTTTTGAGTAGAGCCATGTCTGGACTTCAAAATGTTGGCATACGAGAATTGATGATCTAAAGATGCGACCGGCTGAGGTTGGCTTAACTGGGAAAAATTTTGCTATGTTGCAATTTTGGTTTGGTTAGTAACAGCAATAGAAGGGCTGGCTTTCATTATTTTACGGTTGGTCAAGTAGACTCGGCATCCTCTGTAGTATGCTGTATGATTTTTACCGCAGTTACCACATTTTCTAATTGACGCATTGTTTTTTGGCTTGTTACATTGTGCTTTGGCATGAAGCTCGCCACACACCACACATACTGGAGTCAATTTGCAGTATCTCTTTGTATGACCAAATTCCTGGCAGTTTCTGCATTGAGCTGGGCCAGATCGTTTAGGTGGCTCTTCTACAGTCACCTTACGATGTAAAACGTATTTTACGTTATAAATAGGGTGAATTTCATTCTTCTTCAATGTAATATCACCAGGTTCCGATTCGACATGAAATATTGGTTGAGGTACTCAATTTAAACACAATTGATACTCCAACATGCAATATTTCCCGATCCAGTACAATGGGAAAATTGTTGATGCATTGCAGGCTCATTGTTTGAGATGAGTGCACAATGACATATAAGAAATCACTTGAAGCACTTAACTTCACACAGAAGGATCTTCGGCGAAATAACAACATCTTTGGCTGCTTGACGATATTGTTGACAGGCGATTTCAGGCAGACGTTCCCAGTAACTCCCCGTACAACGCCTGCAGATGAATTGAATGGTTGCCTGAAGGCATCACCTTTGTGGAATAACGTAAAAACATTATCGCTAACCACTAATATGAGAGTTCAACTTCAAAATGATCAAAGTTCTGCACAATTTTTTAAACAATTGTTAGCTGTTGGAAATGGAAAAGTCCCAGTTGATGCGACAGCAGGATTAATTACTCTTACCAACGACTTTGGCCGAATGTAGACTCTTAATTAGCTCTTATTGAAAATATTTTTCCAAACATTAGTGAGAATTATCAGAATTATGCTTGGTTAAGTCAACGAGCAATTCTCGCCCTCAAAGAATAATGATGTACACGCACTGAATTTCACCATTCAATCAAAAATCGATGGCGATTTGGTGACATACAAGTCCGTTGATTCCATAAATCCCGATGATGTAGTAAATTATCCAACGGAGTTTTTGAACTCTCTGGAGCTACCAATATTTCCACCATATAACTTGCAACTCGAAGTTGGTTCAGTTATTATGATATTGCGTAATTTGAATCCACCGCGACTTTGCAATGTTACTCGACTTGCGGTGAAAAGAGTTATTTTGAGGCAACTATTATTAACGGAAAGTGCATTTGCATATTATAGTTGAGCCTTAAGTTTATTAATATTATTATATAAAAATATCCACATTAAATGTTATTATTTTAACAAATTTTGTTTTTTAATTATATTTAGTTTAAATCTCCTTTAAAACAAAACACAACAATACAATAACATTTACAATGCAAACAATTCACAAATAATCATAATCATTCATGCAAAAAAAAAAACTACAACTTCAAGAAGATTGCGTCATATTCAATAATGATTTAAAACAAAGAAATTTTTTTTTGTAATTCGATAGCACCAAAATACGAAATGACACATAATAAAATTTTAAACACAATAACCTACACAGTAACCTTAGAAGATATTCAATTACAAACTGACCCAATAAAATTTATGAAATATTAAACTACAATAATGTAAAACAACAAAGAACGTTTTCATAGAATACTGGGTGATTAGCAGATTGATAACAATGACAAATACGCAAGAACGGGGTTAACGAACATATCGAGGAAATACCAAAATATATGTCACCTAGAAATTTAGAAATTTACAGTTAAAAATGTTTTTTAAAATAAAATATTAGTAACAAGCGCAATGAAAAATTGGAATAATAAAAATAAAAACAATGAGGCATATAAAAGTAAAAACAAAGAAGAATATAATGAAGATAAAATAAATAAAAAAGGAAATAATTTAGAGAAATGCAATTCTCAGAAACCTGATCAGCTTCACATATGGGAAGGCATATCCATTAATGATATAAATTATATGAAGAAATTGCCATTTAAGAAATATGAGAATATAAAAGATGATGACATTTATTGGGCCAGTTCACATTGGATTAATATTTGTTTCACACAACTTTAGTTCTTTCCAAAACACACTAGACTAATTATTTTAGCACAAAATTCTATACGTATACACATCTTTGTGTGTATTAGTGTGTTTTATTCATTTCATGTTTGTTTTTCGTTCGGTATTCACAACAGTATACGCATTACAAAATAAATATGGTAAGTGATGATGAAATGTTTGTTTCTAATTTTATTTTATGTAAAATTATTTTTATTTTTAATCGACCTTTTTTATTTTAATAAAATAAAAAAAAATTTTTTAATTTGTTAATAATTTTTGTTATTAAAAATTAATTTTTCCTGAAGAATCTTTCCATAGGAAAGCGAAATATAAGAAGAAATAACATAAACACTGTAATAAAATGTAATGGTATTGAAAAACAAATACATAACAATAATATGAAACCTTATAATAAATTGTAAAATATACATTTTTAATAAGAACTAAAGCATACCAAACTATTACAATAATTATTACTTAGAACAAAAATTTTATAACATGTACGAACACATCATATGAAAAATCACCCTGTTTATTTTAAAAACAGTAAATTTTTTTAAGGGTGAGGGTGTAGTGTACACATATCGTCATGAGAGATGTAAGTGTGTACATATCAACTTGAACATTGTAGCGCAACAACTACTTGAATTACACTTGTTGAATTGTGGCAAAATACCACCAAAGTAAATTAGGACTAAAGTACCAAATTCTTAGAACACTTGTTACGAGTCCTCTCCTTGGTATCGTCTCAGTGGGGTTAGGGATGCCACCTCGGCCAGCTCTTCTCCTCGGCGTGGGAACCCAACCCGCATACACCTATCCCCAAGGACCGCACAACAAAAAAAATAAACATCATAGTACCTATAATCCTATCAAAAAATGGAAATCTTACCAAACCTATACTCCATGGAACACTCTACACATGGGAAAGATGGACTTCCCATGACCGCTGCCCTCCCAACCTTGGTCACCATTCTCCTTTCCAATGACCCCTTTTTCGTTCAGCACTTATTCTTCTCCTGACCTAGACCATTCTCCGTTAACCGATGGCGACCCACTGTCCCAAAACCCTTACCAATTCGTATTACTTACTCAACCTCCACATTACTTTATAGCACAAAAAAAAGAAGAAGAAACGTATATCCACTTATAGTTATTTTATCCGTTTTTTCTTTTCTTTATTCTTTCTCTTTTCCTTTTTTTTCAAATTCAATTATTTTAATTATTACATAGGGTATACCAAATTGTTGCTTATATTACTTTAACTTCTAAGTTCTTGACAAAAGCAATATTGTTGTTGTTTAGTTAATTTTTATTTAAAATATATTGCCTTCTCTTATACCAGAAAAAAGAAAAAAAAACTAAAAAAAAATCATAAAGAACCAAATCTTATAAATATCTGGTCTCAAAAAAAAATTTTTCTTTTTCTTTTATTTGTTCTACTAACTCAATGCAGAACGAGGCGAATTTAATTCAACACTCGGTTTGATCAACATTCGAGAAAATTCCTTAAAAGACTTTTCTCCTCCCTTTTTTTCCTTTTTTTTTCTTTTCTCTGATTATTAACTAATGCATTACTTCTAGAACAATGTCTTATTTTAATAATAATAAGTTACAAAAAAAATGAAAGCAATTACAACTAAAAGCAATATTAGGTTAAATTTTAAATATTCTAAGAAAATTTTCGTGTTTTCTCTTTTTTTTTTTTCATTTCCTTCACAAATACTGTAGTTTATTGCATATCATTAGTAACATACGTTTATTATTAATTACATGTACTTAAATTCTAGTTCACTCTATTTCTCTTTTCCTCTTTTCTTCTTTTTCTCTTATCATTATTACGCGGGCCTATATTTCAAGCGTTCACTACCTGGTTAAAAAAAAAAGATGTACACAGGTCTCTATAACCTCACTGAAAATTTACTCTTTTACTCTTTATCCGAAACTACCCTAAAGAGCTCTTCAAAGGTGTTTTATATTTCATAACGTTCCTATTCTGGCTTGGCATTTGCCTACTCCTGTATCAATCTTTTCTTTTTGGTAGTTCACCTCTTATGTACATATTTCTTATCCTATTCGCTCTTCTATGTATGAATTTCTCTTTTTCATTTTCTTTCTAAGTTATGATCTTTTTTTTTTTGTTTTATTTAATTCTTAACATATCAGTTACCTTATAAATTTTTATTTTTCTCTTCTTTTTTTTTTTTCAACAACTTACTCTTAATTCTTAATTTTACCCCATACATTACTTTTCTCCTTTCATTTTCAGTCTCACGATTTTTCCTTTCTTTTAGACCCTCCGATGAACGTATTGATCTCCTTCCGTAATTTTTTCCTCTTTTCTCTTTGGTTTTCCCTCTTATTTAGCCACCAGCTTTAACTTCATATTCAATACGTATATTAATGTTTTTTCTTTTTTCTTCTTTTGTTAAGTTTTAGGCTTATTTCTCTTGACCGACAAATAAACATACCAAATCTATTTCAAGTACATGTATTTATTCCCCTTAGTAATCTTTACGTATTACGTTTTTCTCTCTCTTCTTCTTCCTTTTTAACAAACAGTCATTGTATCACATTTAACATATATCTTAATCCTTTTTTTTTTCTTCTTATTAAATACATAACGTTTATTTTACATTTAACATATATCTCCTTGATTCTCTCTTTTATATATAAGTTTTACAGTTATTATATTTCGGTAAGTAACTTTTTAGTTTTAGATTTTTCTTTCTTTAGTTAACCAAATAACCGTAATAACTTCTTTTTCATTAATTTCAGATTCTAGGTTTTTCTTTTCTTTAAACAGGTAACTTTTAATTTACATTTACGTATATTTTATTGATTTTTTTCTTAAGGTGAGTTTTTACAGTTATTATATTTCGGTAAGTAACTTTTTAGTTTTAGATTTTTCTTTCTTTAGTTAACCAAATAACCGTAATAACTTCTTTTTCATTAATTTCAGATTCTAGGTTTTTCTTTTCTTTAAACAGGTAACTTTTACTTTACATTTACATATATTTTATTGATTTTTTCTTAAGGTGAGTTTTTACAGTTATTATATTTCGGTAAGTAACTTTTTAGTTTTAGATTTTTCTTTCTTTAGTTAACCAAATAACCGTAATAACTTCTTTTTCATTAATTTCAGATTCTAGGTTTTTTCTTTTCTTTAAACAGGTAACTTTTACTTTACATTTACATATATTTTATTGATTTTTTCTTAAGGTGAGTTTTTACAGTTATTATATTTCGGTAAGTGACTTTTTAGTTTTAGATTTTTCTTTCTTTAGTTAACCAAACAACCGTAATGCTTCTTTTTCATTAATTTTAAATTCTAAGTTTTTCTTTTCTTTTATTCTTGTAGGTCTTCTTTTCTTGACTGCCCATACTCAACTAACTCTATTCAACTTAATTCTTTGTCTTCAAACCATTGTCCACAAACCTAACTGTATTCTCTTTGATCTAATTTTCTACCTATACCATCCATGCAAAAAAAAAAACCAATAAACAAACAACCGTACTGTGCCCTTGAAAAGTTATGCTCTCAAATAAATCAACAGAGTCAATGCCCTCTTCATACGTGACCCTGAACCAGTCCTATGGGAATTCCTTCGGTATTCTACTACTCTCTCTCAAAAAAAAAATTTCCCTTTTCCTATAGAAGCTTGCCACCCTTCTACGATCTGTCACTACTACCAATGCCCCATTCCCACCTCAACAAAACTCTGACGATACAAAACCCGTCGCAGTATCGACAGTGTGAGGCAAAAAAAAATTTCTCCTATATTCGATCATTCCAGTGCCCAACGTAGGCTACACCCACATCGCAGCACGCCTATAGAGTTAGTCGGGCAACTACCAAAATCGACCCTTTTGTCCTCCCCCTTCTCCAGGTATAACGAGGGAGATTATCCATATTACCCATTCCACGGAGACTCCGGTAAGTTTACGTTTATCCTATTTATCCTGAACCTACCGCATCCTTAATCTCAAAGCTGTTGTATTGCTTCTCTCCTACTGCTTAATATCCTTCGCATGGTAAATTCCCAATGGAATACCGGTCAGGCTTTCCAGCTCATACATATTATTACCAATGACCTTTAAGATCCGACACTTAGTAAATTTCCTGCAAAACTTTGAATTAATGTTATTCCTAAAATCACTCAATACAAAGTTTCGTTTAAAAACCTCTTGTCCAGGGACAAACTTTACCATTCTAGCTCCCCGATTATAACGTAATGCACTCTTCTCATAAGCGTTCTTCAGATTTTTCTTTAGGTTTTCTCTTATCAACTTTATTCTATCTGCCTTTTCCAGAATAACTTCGTTATCGTCTAGAGCTTTTAGTTGCCTTGCCAGTTTATAGTCTGCACCACTGGTAAACATGTTCTGGCCAAATAATGCGAAAAATGGACTGCATCCCGTTGCTGAATGTATCGCAGTGCGCAATGCAACTTCTATTGATGGCAAATTAATGTCCCACTCTCTGTGGTCGTTTTTCATATATGCTCTTATGGCAGACAATACGCTCTGATTCACTCTTTCCGACGCATTAGACTGTGGGGAGTGTACAGCCGTTCGCATGTGATTTATTCCATAGTTTCCGATCATTTTAACAAACTCTTTCGAAACAAATTGTTGCCCGTTATCAGAATGTATTGTTTCTGGTACTCCGAATATATGGAAAACCTGATCCTCTAAAAATTTCGTTACATTAGCCGATGTAGCTTCTCTCATAGCCTTTAGGAAAACAAATTTGGTCATATGATCGACCACGATAAATATATAAGCATTTCCACTTTTCGACCTTGGATATTTACCGAGAAAATCAATATAAATTTTCTGAAACGGTCTATCAGTTATTACCTGGTTTCCTATTCCGGGCCGTAATACTACATTCGTGGGTTTTGTTTCCTTGCATATCGTACAGTTATTGATGAAATGTTTTACCTGTGTTATCATATTCGGCCAGTAATATTTTGTTCTAAGACGATTTAAAGTCTTGACAATACCTCCGTGAGCTTTATCCTCTGGTTCATGGGCTTCTTGAATCAAAGCGTTCGTTAATGCACTAGGTACCCATAATTTCCATCTAAATTCACCGGTATCTTGTAATTCGGAATCTGTTTTATTTCGTTTAAAGACTAAACCATTTAACACTTTAATATCTGGTAATCTGTCCTTGTTATTATTAATCGTCCTTATTAATTCCTCATATTCCTCAGATTCGAACTCCAATGTCTCGAACCCCAAAATATCTTTCGTATCCAGCTCAATTCCTTCCACCATTCGAGATAACGTATCTGCTACAATATTTTCTGCACCCTTTCTGTGCTCTATCAAAAAGTCATAATTTTGAAGTTGTAACGCCCACCGGGCTAACCTTCCGTTTAGATCCTTGAATGACATGAGCCATTTAAGACTTGCATGATCCGTGATCACCGTAAATGGCATAAGTTCGACGTATGGCCTAAATCTTTTTACCGCTAGCACGGCCGCTAAACACTCCTTTTCAGTAACGCTATAATTTCTCTGGGCTTCATTCAGCTTCTGTGAAAAGAAGGAAATCGGTTTTTCATTTCCCTGCTCATCCCTCTGAAATAGGACTGCTCCTACACCATAATCTGAAGCATCACATTGAATAAAAAAACGTTTATTAAAGTTTGGATGGGCCAACACCGGAGCCCTTGTTAAGACCTGTTTCAGTTCATTGAAACTTTCAATCGCCTCCTTAGTCATCTGGAACTTTTTTCCCTTTTTAATTAGGTCGGTTAATGGGGCCGTTAAAGTAGAAAAATCCCGAATAAATCTACGGTACCAACCTGCTGTACCCAAAAAACTACGTACATCTCTTACAGACTTTGGTAACGCTATATTTCTAATCGCTTCAATCTTACTAGGGTCGGTTCTCATAGCACCGCCTCCTATGATGAAACCTAAATATGCCACTTCCTTAAAACAAAACTTTGATTTGTCTAACCCGATCGTTAAATTCGCCCTACTCAAACAGATAGCTACCTTTTTCAACAAACTAATGTGGTCATCAAAATTAGCTGAGATTACAAGAAGATCGTCTAGATATACAAAGACGTTTTGTTTCAATTCTTGAGGTATTACCTTGTCCATCAATCTACACAGCCTCTGCGCAGCGTTGCACAATCCAAACGGCATGACGACATATTGGTATAAAGATCTGCCCGGTATAGTAAAAGCTGTGTAAGTTTTAGACTTTTCCTCCAGCCGAATTTGCCAAAAAGCAAATTTTAAATCCACACTGCTTATATAATACGTTTCATCCAGTCTACTTAGTATGCCTTCTATGTTCTGAATTGGATAGGCATCCTTAATAGTCTTTTCATTCAATTTCCTCGCGTCTAAGCATAGCCTATTTTTGCCAGGTTTTCTTACCAAAGTGCATCTGTTATTCCATGGGCTATTACTCTCTTCGATTACACCTAGTTTAAGCATGTTATCTACTTCTTCATACATAAGTCTTTGCACCGCCGGCGAAATTGGATAATATCTTTCTTTGACTGGAACGGTTCCCTCGAAAAGTTCGATCGTGTGCATCTCCAAATCTGTTTTCCCGAGACCATTTTTCTCAAAAGTTTTAAACATTGACTTTACTTCCTCTAGCTTCTTTGTCTGTTCAGTTGTAAGGGTGTGCTGCTCTACCTCGTTTAACTTTAGTGGAAAATTCTCAGTAATCATTTCTGGTTTTATTTCTTCAACCTTGAACACATTCGGAGCAATTTTAAATTTTCTCCAAAAATCAACACCCAAGTATGCTGCTTGTCTTAAACTTGGACATAAATAAAATTCCATGATCTGATTTTCTGCTCCATATGCCACCACGACCTCAATTTTCCCTAAAACTTGATGTTTACTTCCTCCAGCTGTCTTTATATTTGAGAAAGCGGGCTTAACTTCAAAATTAGCATTTCTCACTAAGTTTTCGCAATTCTTCCCAAGTAAGCTTACCGAGGCTCCACTATCTAACAGTCCTTTAACTGACATACTTCCTATCTTTATTTCTACAAATGCTCTGGGATCAAAATCGTTATGAAAGATAGCATCACATCTACGGACAGACTGTCTCACTTTTTTATATTTAAACTTTTTATTTTTAAATCTAGCTCTTGTTTCCTTCACCTTTTTTAAATTTCCCCTGGTCTGTTCACAGTCCTTAAATATTCTCTTTCTAGATTCTTGGTACCTTTTAAGACGATCCTCGTACGTATCTGTTGTTTGCCGTAATTTATTATCCTTCTGCTTAATCTTTTCCTTATTTATAGCGTTTCCTAGCAATGCATATATTGTCCCCATTTTTTCCACTTCTGACTCTGTCTGTGTACTGGTATCTCTTACTGATCGGCGGTTGTTTGTGTGGAGCGTGATTCCGCCCTCTTCACCACACTCCCTACTCTGTTTCCCGAGCACTTAGGACATGTGGGGGTTATGGCACCTTTAAGCCCACATCGGTAACAAAATAAGTTTCTTTGCCTGCTCGTACAATCCATAAACGCATGTCCGGGTAATCTACAGTTCCAACACAACAGATTATTTTGAATTTCATCCAAACATTGTACTGGCTCTTCTTGTACATTCAGATTAATTTCTTCCACCTGTCTTCTGGCCGGTAGAAATCGTTGCTGTGATGCTGAAACATTATCCTTTCGAAAATAATTTTTTTCTACTTCTTTGCAAGCATCTCTTAAATGCTCAACAGAAAAAACTTGTATCGGATACACAATTTGGGAAATGTTCTGACGTATGTTTCGTTTTATTATTCTGACAACTTCATACTCTGGCATTGGATTCCTGAGTCTGGATCTTAATTTTCTCATTGCCTGGAAATAATCATCGATGGATTCTCCATTTCGCTGACGTCGTTCTTCAAAATCTCTCAACCTTTCATACTCGCTCCTGTTTGAACTATATTGCACTTTTAGGGCTTCTTTCATACTTTCCCAGGTAGCAATATCTTTTCGCTGTACCAATAACCAGTACCAATCTTTGGCATCTCCCTTTAATAATTTGTGGAATTCGCCTTGAACTTCAAGCCAGGATAATGAATGGTATTTCAACATATATTCGATGCGAAAAATAAAATCCTCAATGTGGAGCTTATCGACATTGCCATCGAAACTTATGTCCCACTTATCAACTCCAATTGGATGTCGCATTTGCGGTAGATGAACTGAAGCATTCTCTGGCGAAGAGTTAGTAGAGCCCCTAAAGTTCAATCTTCTTTGTGTATTTGGCTGAGCATCGGTGTTTACATTTGTCGGAACGTTTCCTGCAACCGTAGGTCTCCTTTCACTATTTTCACTGGTCAACGATTCTACTCCATCGCTACATTTTTTTCCATTAATATCCATATTCTTGAATTCCCTAATCATTCTCGAAAAACCTTCTTGTAGACTGCTTTGAATTTTCATATCTAACTTTGTTTCTAATTCTACCTGATATTCTTTATTGATTTCCCTTATCTGTTCCTTTATTACGCCATCATAAATCCCCGGGCTATTCTCCTTTCGTCCCCGTGGAAAGCTGGGTGGAGGAAAGTTGTACACAGGAGGTAATTTCTTAGGTATCGCTCCCGTCTGATGTTCTGCAGCCTCATTGAGTTGTTCGGAGTTTTTGCCATTTGCCTGGTGAGTACTGGACGTTCTAATAGTTTCAGACATATCAATGATACTCCCTATCTCTCTAGGATCACTATTATCTCGCGGTGGAGTTCTATCAACTGGCATTTTTATTCCTTTTCCTTAAATTTTCAAGTTGAAGTAAGATTACTGACAAAAAAACTTAATAGCAAAATTAACTAAATATTCAAAATCAAAAGAATTATTAATAACAACAAAAAAAAAACAGCAAAATAGTCACCGACTATGCAAATGACGACTGTATATAAAAAAATTATGTTAAACACAACACCAAGTAATAAGTAAACTAAATAAAATTTTCAACAAATATAAGAATAAATAATATATTAAACAGTACCAAACTAATAAATAATAATAAAAAAAAATAGAATTTTAAACAATTGTGTATAAAAGAAATATTCACTATGTACATATAAAAAAAAATAAAATTAATAAAAGAATTTTAAAATATCAAAAATAAATATATAATTTTTATTAGGCTATTATCTTCTTATATGTTCCAAACACTATCTACTTCTATATGCAAATAATAGATTATAATAATTATAAAACTTTCTATATAATACATAGGGTTTTGGCACAGTGGTATACTCGCGGCTAGGTCATTTTTCCTATAGTAATTGCTGGCATTTACAAAAGCGTCTTCCTTTTCCTTATCCCATGGTCCGTTCTAGAATGCTCCTAATGACATTCACTTATCTAATACTTAGATTCTCAAACTTGCAAACTAACCTCTTCCTTTAGGACAATTCGAAAATCTAAAAAAAACAAGAATTCTAAATAAGCAACTATCCTTTCCTGTGTCTATTACGATTTCCACTTTGATCAAAATAAAACAACTAATTATAATTTCCGGTCTTTTTCCTTCCTTCTCCTCTCTTTCCTTCAATTCTACTTCGAACGCAAACTGATCACTCAAAAATACCAGGACGTCAAAGCAGTGATGAACAAAATCCTATCCCTATTATCTCCATATGTTCCGCTATGTTCTCCCATTCCCAATTGTCACGTAAAACGCAAACTAATCACACTTGAAGCATTAGGACGATTACGAACAATAGGAAGAAAAAAAAAATCCCTATTACATCTGCATGATTCGCTATCCCCTCATCTGTTACGTAAAACGCAAACTAATCACCTCTGAAGTATTAGGACGATTACGATCAATAAAAAAAAACCAAAAAAAAATTTTTTTACTAAGACCTGCTTTACCTTTGGGCGCCATTTATTGTTACGAGTCCTCTCCTTGGTATCGTCTCAGTGGGGTTAGGGATGCCACCTCGGCCAGCTCTTCTCCTCGGCGTGGGAACCCAACCCGCATACACCTATCCCCAAGGACCGCACAACAAAAAAAATAAACATCATAGTACCTATAATCCTATCAAAAAATGGAAATCTTACCAAACCTATACTCCATGGAACACTCTACACATGGGAAAGATGGACTTCCCATGACCGCTGCCCTCCCAACCTTGGTCACCATTCTCCTTTCCAATGACCCCTTTTTCGTTCAGCACTTATTCTTCTCCTGACCTAGACCATTCTCCGTTAACCGATGGCGACCCACTGTCCCAAAACCCTTACCAATTCGTATTACTTACTCAACCTCCACATTACTTTATAGCACAAAAAAAAGAAGAAGAAACGTATATCCACTTATAGTTATTTTATCCGTTTTTTCTTTTCTTTATTCTTTCTCTTTTCCTTTTTTTTCAAATTCAATTATTTTAATTATTACATAGGGTATACCAAATTGTTGCTTATATTACTTTAACTTCTAAGTTCTTGACAAAAGCAATATTGTTGTTGTTTAGTTAATTTTTATTTAAAATATATTGCCTTCTCTTATACCAGAAAAAGGAAAAAAAAACTAAAAAAAAATCATAAAGAACCAAATCTTATAAATATCTGGTCTCAAAAAAAAATTTTTCTTTTTCTTTTATTTGTTCTACTAACTCAATGCAGAACGAGGCGAATTTAATTCAACACTCGGTTTGATCAACATTCGAGAAAATTCCTTAAAAGACTTTTCTCCTCCCTTTTTTTCCTTTTTTTTTCTTTTCTCTGATTATTAACTAATGCATTACTTCTAGAACAATGTCTTATTTTAATAATAATAAGTTACAAAAAAAATGAAAGCAATTACAACTAAAAGCAATATTAGGTTAAATTTTAAATATTCTAAGAAAATTTTCGTGTTTTCTCTTTTTTTTTTTTTCATTTCCTTCACAAATACTGTAGTTTATTGCATATCATTAGTAACATACGTTTATTATTAATTACATGTACTTAAATTCTAGTTCACTCTATTTCTCTTTTCCTCTTTTCTTCTTTTTCTCTTATCATTATTACGCGGGCCTATATTTCAAGCGTTCACTACCTGGTTAAAAAAAAAAGATGTACACAGGTCTCTATAACCTCACTGAAAATTTACTCTTTTACTCTTTATCCGAAACTACCCTAAAGAGCTCTTCAAAGGTGTTTTATATTTCATAACGTTCCTATTCTGGCTTGGCATTTGCCTACTCCTGTATCAATCTTTTCTTTTTGGTAGTTCACCTCTTATGTACATATTTCTTATCCTATTCGCTCTTCTATGTATGAATTTCTCTTTTTCATTTTCTTTCTAAGTTATGATCTTTTTTTTTTGTTTTATTTAATTCTTAACATATCAGTTACCTTATAAATTTTTATTTTTCTCTTCTTTTTTTTTTTTCAACAACTTACTCTTAATTCTTAATTTTACCCCATACATTACTTTTCTCCTTTCATTTTCAGTCTCACGATTTTTCCTTTCTTTTAGACCCTCCGATGAACGTATTGATCTCCTTCCGTAATTTTTTCCTCTTTTCTCTTTGGTTTTCCCTCTTATTTAGCCACCAGCTTTAACTTCATATTCAATACGTATATTAATGTTTTTTCTTCTTTTGTTAAGTTTTAGGCTTATTTCTCTTGACCGACAAATAAACATACCAAATCTATTTCAAGTACATGTATTTATTCCCCTTAGTAATCTTTACGTATTACGTTTTTCTCTCTCTTCTTCTTCCTTTTTAACAAACAGTCATTGTATCACATTTAACATATATCTTAATCCTTTTTTTTTTCTTCTTATTAAATACATAACGTTTATTTTACATTTAACATATATCTCCTTGATTCTCTCTTTTATATATAAGTTTTACAGTTATTATATTTCGGTAAGTAACTTTTTAGTTTTAGATTTTTCTTTCTTTAGTTAACCAAATAACCGTAATAACTTCTTTTTCATTAATTTCAGATTCTAGGTTTTTCTTTTCTTTAAACAGGTAACTTTTAATTTACATTTACGTATATTTTATTGATTTTTTTCTTAAGGTGAGTTTTTACAGTTATTATATTTCGGTAAGTAACTTTTTAGTTTTAGATTTTTCTTTCTTTAGTTAACCAAATAACCGTAATAACTTCTTTTTCATTAATTTCAGATTCTAGGTTTTTCTTTTCTTTAAACAGGTAACTTTTACTTTACATTTACATATATTTTATTGATTTTTTCTTAAGGTGAGTTTTTACAGTTATTATATTTCGGTAAGTAACTTTTTAGTTTTAGATTTTTCTTTCTTTAGTTAACCAAATAACCGTAATAACTTCTTTTTCATTAATTTCAGATTCTAGGTTTTTTCTTTTCTTTAAACAGGTAACTTTTACTTTACATTTACATATATTTTATTGATTTTTTCTTAAGGTGAGTTTTTACAGTTATTATATTTCGGTAAGTGACTTTTTAGTTTTAGATTTTTCTTTCTTTAGTTAACCAAACAACCGTAATGCTTCTTTTTCATTAATTTTAAATTCTAAGTTTTTCTTTTCTTTTATTCTTGTAGGTCTTCTTTTCTTGACTGCCCATACTCAACTAACTCTATTCAACTTAATTCTTTGTCTTCAAACCATTGTCCACAAACCTAACTGTATTCTCTTTGATCTAATTTTCTACCTATACCATCCATGCAAAAAAAAAACCAATAAACAAACAACCGTACTGTGCCCTTGAAAAGTTATGCTCTCAAATAAATCAACAGAGTCAATGCCCTCTTCATACGTGACCCTGAACCAGTCCTATGGGAATTCCTCCGGTATTCTACTACTCTCTCTCAAAAAAAAAATTTCCCTTTTCCTATAGAAGCTTGCCACCCTTCTACGATCTGTCACTACTACCAATGCCCCATTCCCACCTCAACACACTTTTAATTTACTTTGTGGCTGTTCGCTTGCATATTGCTGACACATGCAAACAAAAATAAATTAATAATAAGAATAGAAATAAATAAAATTGAGTGAAAGTAGAAAATCACTCTATTTAGACAATAGTTCATTAGTATATAAGCTAGGTTAATTTGTAAATAAAAGTAGATTTAAACTGAACATTAATCGGCACTCACGTGCCTAACCTTCTATTTATTTTTCACAAATCTGCTGGCAGTTCTTTTGAACGCCTACTTTGTTGATCTGTCCTCCTCGACAGCTGGTTAAAATAAAATGAGTACTATAGGGAACAATCAATATATATACAATGTCACGTAAAACTTTATAAAACTATAAAACCGAAAAATTCAATCAATACACGCATTTCAATACACATTACATGGCGATCCTGCCATTACAGAATATATATTACGTGGCGATCCCGCCATTACACATAATACATTAGAAAAGTTTTAAGGCAAAATTTTGAATTTCTTTTATCTCACCTAACATGAAGTTTAAAATTAAAGCAAAGAAAGTATTCCTCTTTTTAAGTAAATATGTACAGACTGTTTTTATAAAATTTCTTTCTAAATATAAATAAATATTGTAACATCTAATATGGATAAATAATTTGCTCAATTTTTGTTTGCTTGCTGAAATTTAAAGAATAAATTTAGGTGACAACAGCGTAATGGGCTGAGATTTAAATATTGGGTCATCAGCAGGTAGGGTGGGTATTTTGACCTAGAGGACAACTGGAAAAACGCCAAATGCTGGGCAATAATCAAGTTTAAACATCGATGTGTAAAGATCATAAAGGAGCATTTAGGCGTTAAAGTGGTACAATTACCATCATGCATTTTTTTGTGTATTAGTGTGAATAAATCATTTAATTTAAGAACTCTAAAGTGTTGTGTTATTATTTCGCAATAAAAGAACTCCCAGCAATACAAAGACTTTATTAAAAACCCAACCAAAAATATATTAACAATACATTAAATATATAGGAATGTTACAATATACATACGTATATTCCCAACGATAAAGCTTGTTTAACACTACAAAACTAAGCTAAATTGTTTTAAAGCAATTATCACAGTTCTAAGAACCACAAAAAACTCAGAAAATATAACAAAGTTTTCTGGATTTAAATCCAAAATTATCGAAATTTATATATACAGTATACACTGAAGAATTGAAAAAATCGTCAAAAAATTATAATTAACGAATATGAGCTATCAAATAACTGCTAAAACGATCATATTAAATATAATAATTTTTTAATTATACCTCCTGCCCACGAGATACAAATAAATAAATTATAGACTTGTGACAGTGGAATAAAAAATCCTGTGTAATCTTTATCAGTAAAATCCTTAGATTAAATCAAAACGAAAACAATTCCTTCAAACATTTTCAATACGATGGACTCTACCAAAGTCTTGAGTATAGATAAAGACCGGGGAATTATTAATGCGGACATAAAAGCACGGCATAAAGAAATTAAAATTGAGAACGGCAAAACAGAAATAGGTAACATAGAAAAATTACATAAAAATGTTAACGAGAAATTAATAATCATAAATATCTCAAAAAATAAAGTATTAACTTTTTTGCTAGTCGAACAACACTTTTTACATATAGTTTTGTTAGTTAATTAGAACCCAAAACAAGTTCATAGAAAATCAAAGAAATATCAATATAATTAACAAAACTAGAAATTAAAACCCAGTAACGAACGATTTAAAAGGGAAAAGCTCCGGGAGAAGTTAAAAAAATCAACGATCCATTCGGAAAAGTTAAAGTTTTTGCTAAATATGGAAACAGAAATATTATTAAAAATACCAATATAAAACACAATTCAAAAAGATAAAGAAATATCAGTAAAAAACTAATATGATGATACCATCATGACACGATGATACCATAATACAATGCTGTTATCTTACTAAGCACGTTAATCACACAAACATACCGATATCACGTTAACCTACAATGCACTTCTTGAATAACTAAAGTCAACAAAGTATTATCAGAACAATATAAGAAGAAAAACAAATAATTTTTATATGGACATAGACACGCTAGAGAGGACTAGTGCCTTTTGTTGGCGATGGTTAAAGTTTCGTTTTCCGACCTTGAGAGCAGAAGATGAGGAAAAAACTGAATAAGCACTAAAATTTCAAATTATTACCGCAAACGAGTTCAATAATTTTATTTGCCACGTCAATAACGAAATTAAGACCCTACGAAATTTTCAGAAAGATCAAAATACTATAAAGATCTAAGCAGATATGTTTGTATACAATGTTAAATTATACTTTGAACACGTACATTATACTCTATTAGCAGTACAGTTGACTAGATTCGGTATTATTAACCAAAAATAGATTTACGAACAATAGTTAGTTTTTATATTTTAAAATTCGAAAATATAAAAATTCCAGTTTGGTTACAGTAGATCTTATTTATATACTTCATACTATTAATTCCAACTCAGTTCGATAAAACTTGCCACGAGCTTTACTTAGAGAGAAGTAAAGATATAACTGAAAGCATAATTAAGGAATCGATCGTAATATAGTTTCCAGTTATTAATGAAAAACTAAAATCATAAATAAAAAATAGCTCCACAATGTTTAATGTGTAGTGCCTTTGTTTCTTTACTGACTTTACTGAAAAATCTGTCGCATTCGTGATCGAAGGCCTTTGATCGAAATTTTACATTTTGAGATCGCCGTACTCGATATCGAATAGCTTGTATCGAAATTTGAGATCATGTCATTCGATAACGCGTCGATCGAATACCTTCACTCGAAATGTTACTAAATAAACTAAGAGCTATCTTAAACATAATAATACGTTTTTTATAAACAAAATAAAAAATGCATTGTAATTACTAAATGGTTTTTCTTTAAATAAATAATAAGAAATGTAAGTATTTACATATTATTCTTTATTTTCAAGAATAATAATATCAAAATCATAACCTTTTTGTTAAGGACAAATGTTAATAAAATAAATGGCATAATTTATGGTGGACCACACAAACGAATCATGAGCTGTTCCGCCATATTGGGAATTGATTGAATTGAATTTTGTATTCATGATCACATATCTGAAAATACGAGTTCATATATGTTTTAACAATAAACTAATGCCTTGTTTCCACGGCACCTGCTTCGCTCTCTATTCTGGCTTCATAAGCGAATTAACCTGCTTCGCCATACAAAATTTTGAGAGCGAAGCTGGTAGATTCATATTGAATCTAGTTGCAAAGCAAGAAAATCCTCTCTTCTCTAATTTTTATCGTAAGTTTATCTGCACTAATTGTCAAAATTAAAAATTTTTGTAAACAAAGAAAAATTACAAAGTTAAAACTGAAAAGTGAAAAAAATATAATTGTTTTGTGTTTTGTTTTAGTTTAATTTTATAACATAAAAAAATGGATAGGAATAAACTTATAATTAATGCTATCGCGGCAAGAAGGATATCTTCCAAAATAAGATTTATGGAAGATTCCAAAATATGCTTTAAATTAATGACGGAGTTGAAGCAGAAGCATGCACAACTCCTGGAGCAGATACAACTGCTTAATGTAGTTAAATTGTCGCTAGTATCGGAAAGACTAGCTTGGCAAATAGTAAGTTGCATAATGTATACTAATATATGTGTTATGTAATTATTGTATTCCTCTTGTGAATTGTTTATGGAACTTTTAAATATTTCAGGATCGAAGTCAAACTTTCTGGGAGAGGGACTGTCAAATAGGTGATGAAAGCTTTTTCCAAAATAACTTTAGGATGTGTCGTAGCTCCTTTTATAAATTATGCGAGTTTCTGTCTGATCTGCGGAAAGAAGACACCAACATGCGAATAGCAATACCTTTAGAAAAGAGGGTTGCAATAAGTCTGTATGCGTTGGGCTCGTCGGCAGAGTACCGTACAGTTAGTAATTTGTTTGGTGTTGGAAAAGCAACAGTATGCAAAATTCTGTTGAGCTTTTGTAATGAAGTATGGAGGGTTCTATCTCCATTATTTATTAATAATTTTCCTTTAAAAAGAGAAAAAGTTCTTGTCGAAGATCTTGTCGAAGAATTTGAAGTGCTTGGATATCCACAGTGTATGGGAGCTCTTGGTAAGTAAATTGTATCAACATTAAGTCGTTTACGTTTTATAAGTCTTTTATTTATAGACGGTTGCACATCGAGATTCATCCAGGTCGTGAGGAGGCTACGGATTATTATAATTATAAAGGGTGGTATTCAACTGTGCTTTTAGCATTGGTCGATGCAAGGTATATATGTGTAATTAAATTGAAATTTATGTTTAAGTAAATTTATATAATATGTGTTTATATACATTTTCCAATTTAGATGCCGTTTTATTTATGTAAGCTGTGGAAGCCCAGGACGTTGCAATGATTCGCAAATATACCAAGAGTCTTCTCTAAAGCAACAGTTGGATCAATGCGATATTTTGCAGGATTTGAAAAAAAATATTTCCGGAGTAGATGTTCCAATTCATGTAATCGGCGATTTAGCGTTTTGATTAAGCGAAAAACTTATGAAACAATATGCTTTTGAAGTGTCACAAATTTACCAACAAAAGTGTTTTAACTATTCATTGGCCAAATCACGTCGAGTGGTTGAAAATGCTTTTGGACACTTAAAAGCACGGTTTATACGTCTTGGAAAAGGCATTGACAATGCCATAAGAAATGCGAAAGTCATTATTTTATCATGTTGTGTCCTACACAATTTTCTTAATGAAAACAGTGATAAAATAAATGAAAATTGGTTGCAGGCCTTAGAAGCAGTGGAAATTAACCGGTTGTATCCAGAATTTTTTACAACGTTAACGGACCATACAAATAATCCAGAAAATATAAGACGGGCAATATGTGAGTATTTGTGTAAGTATTATTTTATTTTAAATATTTTATTTTAAATAACATGTAAAAAAAAGAAATTAAAAAATTCATAGCAAACAAAAACAACATGTAAAAAAAAGAAATTAAAAAAACCATAACAAACAAAAATAACATGTAAAAAAAGAAATTAAAAAATCCATAAAGAACAAAAATTAACATGTAAAAAAAAGAAATTAAAAACTATGGCTTTTGTAATAAGTTTCGCAACGAAAGATTTTAAAATTTCTTTCTTTTCCTCTTCAATTTTCAGCATTTCTTTTGATGTTGATGCCATATCTTCTTGCATTTTATTCACATTCGTTTGAATGTCTCTTAATAATTTTTGAACACAATTTTTTTTTTACTTGCAGACATACAATCTGTTGGCGGTGGTGGTGTGGCTGGCATGGATAGTGATGGCGATGGCGGTGGAGGTACACTGGGTGATGAGGACGGTGACGGCACTAGTTGTGCTCCAATATTTGATGAAATATCTTAAATATAAATAAATAATTAATAATGTTTTAATCAATAATGTTTTATTTAAAATCTATGCTTGTTGCTTACCATTTATGCTATCGGAAACTAGATCTTCCGGATGGTAACTTTTAAATGGAGCCAACAAAAGTTCCATACTCTTATAGAGTTCCCACTCTGAGGGAGAACCACCGGTTGAACCTATTTTCAGCTTTTCTTTCCTGTAAATATGAAAAGTGTATTTATATACGACTTACTTATTGCAACGTAAATAAAAAACATTAAATTCTACGTATTCATTGTAACCTGTGTTTAGCAAATCGGCCAACACATGTGTACAAATATAAATTTTAACATACTTAGCGGTATCTGCACGTCACATTCTGCATTTTCGTCCTCAGTTCTTCCTGCGTGTAGGCAAACCCGTGTACTGCCAACTCCGCAGCCATTTCCTTATGAATATGGCTGTTTTTACGGCAGCCACGCAACTGGGGCATCTTTTCTGCCCATATATCCAATAGAGCCCTTTCTCCGACCTGATTCCATGTGCTCGCACTTTTTCTTGTTGCTGAAAATAAATATGTAAATACATATGCATTTATTCTAAAACCCAACTAATTTTAACTTACTTTTTTCTCCATTTCAAATATTTTGTTTTTCACGTTATGTATGTTTTTCAAATTATGTTTTTCTGTTTAACTGTCAAATCGAAGCAGATAAATGAGTCGTGTAAACAGCATGATTCATAAACTTGCTTCAGAGAGCGAAGCACGAGATTCAAACTGT
The DNA here is from genome assembly GCA_030448955.1 of Trichopoda pennipes. Taxonomy (NCBI): domain Eukaryota; kingdom Metazoa; phylum Arthropoda; class Insecta; order Diptera; family Tachinidae; genus Trichopoda; species Trichopoda pennipes. The sequence goes on along the minus strand of JASKUP010000004.1, from coordinate 2,159,223 downwards.
CGTGGAAACAGGCTATAAAATTATTCTACAATATAATGGAAACTTACCATCATAGAATTAAGACTGTGGAATAAATTTCAATTAAAATACGTATGTTCATTATTGGATGGCCTCTGCAAACCAAAATGTGTGCCGTCTATACATCCTATAACTATATATAACAAGAAATGTAAAACACTATTTTAATATTTAATCATTTTTACTAACCTCCCGGGATCTTATACTTTTTCATGAATGTATTCATACATTCATATGAAATCTCCACTTCAAACTTTATTAAAGCGGGACATAGTTTTGGCTTGAATTCCTTTACACATTCGTTAACGTACTTACATATAGTACTTTGTGACATGCCCACTAAATAATCATTTTCAACGATGTAATGTAAACTTCCAGCGGCTTAAAGTGACTAATAGTATAAATTTCTGCATGTTATGCAACTTAAAAAAATTGTGTAATTTTAAATCCTTCTACGTGTGCGTAACAAGGCGTGAGCCTGTAGACACTACAGATATATCAAAATCGTTCCGTATTTTTGTCCTCTGTTAATGAAAACCTAAAATCATAAATTTTCCTTTTATGATTTTTTTTTTAATTTTAAAAGTTTGCAACTCTATAACTTTTCGCGTAAAGTCTTCCAGAATAAGTTATAACACCATCCATTCGAATATTTTTTCTCTATCGATCATGTATAGTGATAAACATGTATGCATGTGCATGAGGAACAGTTTTCGAGCTATTAATGAAACACTAAAATTATAAATTTTTAACATAGCTCTAAAAAATTTTATGTGTAGCGCCTTTGTTTCCTAACTAATAAAAGTGACAAATGAATAATACGATTCTACGGTCTAAAAGCTTTTTAAGTAAGTTTTTTATTTAAAATTTAATTTACATTAACTATTTAAAATCAATTTTAAAAATGGTATATTTTTGCCATAACTTGTTTCCTTTATGTTATTGAAAAACGGAGGAGCACGTTTTTGTGCAAGTACCTGCAATGCAACTTTGAAAAACGTTTGCCAAATGAAAAAAAAAACTTGTAAGCAAATTGTTTATTTACTAAATCTGTCTTTGTATTATTTTCTTGTAAAGTTCCCGGTTTTTGCAAGTCTGCAAAATTAATTTTGACAGTTTTTATCTAATACTAAGTTCACACTTATGTTTTTGAACGCGTTTAAGCAAAATGTTTTAAAGTTTAAACACAGCCGTTCACACCATAATTGAGATGTTTAAGGCAGACGTTTTATCAGCTTAGTAATGTTGTTAAACAAAATTATAAAAAAATTTGAGAAAATTAAAAATATAAGGAAAATGGAAAAAAACAATTATGAAATTATCAGCGGCATATTATTTCAGCTTTGTTAATGACGGAATTATAAACATCGATGAATTGTTACGGGTGAAAAAAAGCAAAATAAAAAGAAACGGCACGTCCTAAAAAAAAATATAATTAATTTAAAAAAACAACTAATGGTCCTGTTAAGCTGAAAGTCCATACGACGCGTTCTACGCGTACACGCTTTATACGCGTCTGTCAAAAAAGTAGAATCAGTGTAATTGTATGTGACAAGTTACACAACACAAAGCGTAGAATGCGTACGACGCGTACAACGCATGAAGTAGGTTTACTTTCTACTTTTCTACGAGTCGCAAGCGCCATGAATAAATGTCAGCTGTTTTTGATAGCCAAGGATGACAAATTATATTCTATTTTCAATGCTATCGATAAATATGTTTGTGTAGTAGATTACTTTTTTCTTTTTTCTTGTATTAAAGCCCCATTTTAGTAAAAAAAAACCTTTTGTAATACAGTTTAAAAATATTTTCAGGCATAAAATACATTAAAATTAATATTTTACAACAATCTTTCATCTCTGTTATATTTATTTAGTTTATCAATTTATTTTCAATTTATAAGTGAAAAAGTGCAATGGAAGAAAAATTAATAAACGCAGTGAAAAGCCATAACATTTTATACAACAAAACCTTGCTTTTATATAGAAACAAATATAAGCGAGCAGCTGCTTGGAAGGAAATAAGCAAGGAGATAAATTTACCAGGTATGTAGATACAACATTTTTGTGGCCCTGTAGATTACATAAGTTATTTATACTTTGTATGCTTTTTCTTATAGAGAATGTCTGCCAAGCTCGATGGAAATCTCTACGAGACAAATTTGTTAAACGAGTGGCAGAAAGTCATCGTGCCTCTGGTAGTGGAGCAGAGATAACAGAAACACCATGGATTTACCAAAAACATATGGAATTTCTGCGTGAGCATGTAAAACAACGAAGGTAAATATTTTTGTGTCATAAAATAGTTAAATTTACAATCCCGTTGCAGAACTGTGACAAGTTCAACATTGTCGCAAAATTTAGAAGAGAGCTGTATGGGAGCATCGCCAACATATCCATTGGAAGATGACCCCTTTCAAAGTATAGAGTATTTAACAGATGTAAGTATAACAACACATACGTACAACGTCAATTGAAGTGCAAAGTAACGTGCCATAAAAAGAATTAGTTTGATTATTTGTATATATGAATGTACATATAAGAAGTACTTAGAAGTTTCCTTCTTCTGTAATCTTTTGAAAAATTAATGTTACGTTATTTTGCATTTTAGATTTCAATACCTATGTATGCTTAATTATCTTAAAGTACATATGTTATTTTTTAAGGTGGAATTTTGTGAAGAACTACCATCTGTTAGCACACCTATTGCAAGTAGTGAATCGAGTTCCCCCCTATTAAATAGTAGCCGAAAGAGACCAAGACGGGATTGTGACAGTGAAGTCTTCACCGAGTTTCTGAATAAAATGAAGAAAATTGCCGAAACTCGGTTTGCCGTTCCATCAGCTTCGAAGGAAAGTGGAGGGCATGATGGGTTTTTTAGTATGGTTCGCGAAATATTCGATGAACTCCCAGATGAAGGTGTTAGGAACGCAAAATTTTTCATTTTAAATTATTTACGGGACCAATTGCAAGCAACAAAAGAGTGTTGATTTTTTATTTATTTACATTAAAACTTAAGCAATTATAATTTTTCTTGAAAAGAAAAACATAACTATTTTTTAATTCTTCTCTTTTTTTCTTGAAAAGAAAAACAACTATTTTTTTAATTCTTTTTTTCTTGAAAAGAAAAACAAATATTTTTTTAATTCTTCTTTTTTTCATAACATAAAGACTGAATGAATTTAATAAAACGAATTTTTAAATCTTTTTTTGTTTTATAAATACCTATGATGTACATATGTATGTGTAAATAGAAAACTTATAATAAAAAAACGGAATGAATTTAATAAAAATATTGAAAACTATTTTTTATTTAAAAAGAGATAATCACGTAAAATATCCCTCTGTTGGAATGCACTTCTGGCTGAATTATTAGAGCAAAATTTAGGGCCTTTTTTTAATGGCTGAGTTTCCTGTCTCCATAATCCTTCTGTAATAGAACCGTTTTGCTCTCGGTCAACAAATTCTGGAGGACAATAAGTTCCATCGTGCTTTGTTGAGAGTGGTGAGATGATCCATGTTAGAGGAGATGGACCTGGCTGTGGTTGGAATAATATTAAACAGAGTATAAATCTCATAAGAAATAATACTTACAGAATTTTTTTTGATGCCTGTTGGTTGTGTTGTTTATTAGTTTTTCTTTTGTTTTTGCATGTGTTTCTAATCTTAATGTGCTGTCCACAGTTGTTTCCTTGTGGACGTGTATAATAACATTGTGGCATAGTTGTTTAAAATAGTAGTTTTTTTTGTGAAGAGATTTTGTTTACCAGTATGTAAAGAGTTGCTTTTGCCTTGTTATGTTCTGTTTATGTGTTAATGTTTTTTTTTTTGGTACATGTTGCTAGAGACATGATTGCGAGCAGAGGGATGATCATTGCATGTTTTACAACATGTTATTGGAAGAAAAAGCATTGCAATACATTTCTTGCAAGAGAGAGTGGAAGTAGAGAATGTAAGCCAAGGACATAATAGGGCATTGACCTTTGTATTTACGATGGTATGTTAGATTAGATGTGTTGGTTGTTTATCTGGAAAATAGCGGGCGGTATATTTTTTTTTCAGATGAACGGTTGTTTTTAAACATACAGAACAGGAGATAGAATAGCTGTTGTTAATAAGGAAAATTATAATTTAAATTAAGATGGAAGTGGCTGCCAATGAAGAAGGTTCAGAATATAAAAGTGTCTGCCAAGGAAGAAAAAAAAAGTTTAAGTTTATCAGTGAGAAAGAAAGAAAAAAGTTAAAAATATATAAGTGGCTGCCAATAAAGAAAAGTTTATGATTTAAAATATAAAAGTGGCTGCCAATAAAGAAAAGTTTATGATTTAAAATATAAAAGTGGCTGTCCATAAAGAAAAGTTTATGATTGAATAAAGGAAAAAGTTAAAGATATTGAAGTGGATGCCAGTAAAGAAACGCTTGAAAGGAAGAAGTGGCTGCCAGTGACGAAACGTTTGAAAGGTGATTTTATTAAACTGGGGAATTGCGATCACCAGGAGTTATTGAAAGGTAAAATAAAAGTAGTAATAAGAGAGTGGATAGTAAGCTGGACAAAGTTCCGAGGACCGCTGCAGAAGAAAGGGGAAAAAGGTCAGCTACAAATTCCAGGCGTAGTAGTCGAAGCACCGAAATAAAAAGAAAAGGAGAACTTTGATAGTGAAATTAGAAAAAGATCCTTGTAGTATCCTGTGAGAAGACAATTATCATTGATAGTCAATAGAAGTTCATTTGGAAAACGTTTGTTCAAAGTGTTGTCTAATTTTTTTTATGTTCGTACAACTATTAATTTTTTTATACTTGTCATTGTATCTTATTGTATCATTTGTATAATTTGATTTTTTTTAATTAGCTAATTTATGATTTTTTTTTTTTGCAAATACTTTGCAAACGATAATTTGAAGTGTGATTTTAGAACATACTAAAATAAATATTAATTAAAACAAAAGGAAAAATTAAAAGAAGAAAAAAAAGATATAATTTTTTGTAAGATTATTAAAAAAAATTTTTTTTATTAAATTAATATAGTGAGATAAGGGTATTGATTTTGGAAGAGTGAAGCCAGTAAAGGATCGGACTAATTTTGTGTTTGTCCTCGTTGGAAATTTTGTAGATAATATTTTAGTTTGGAAGAAGAAAAGAAGAGAATCAGTCCCTCAGAGAGCTCTTTTAGGGTAGAAAGAATCGCGTAAGTTAATAAAGACATTTTGTTTTTCTATTGTTGGCCAAATTGAGTAGTGCGATCCTTATCTGTTGTTAAATTTTTTCTGTCTTCATAATGTGTTTTTTTATATTTATAGAGTAAAATTTTTTTTTTATAAATTATAATGAATATTTGTTTTATTTTAAAATTATATTTATATTTTTCATTTCTTTTACAATGAGTATATATTGATAAGAATATTTTTTTGTGTAATTTTTAGCATTAAGGTTGATTAATTGTAAAACAAAAAGGAGAGAAATATATGTATAAAATGTCTGAATAGAAAGTGTTTATATAAAGGTTTTCAGGTATCAAAGGTTTGGATGCAGCATGTGTTGTGAAGATGGAGGAATTTCGTTATTTTTGTTAAAATTTTTTTTATTTGATAATTTTTATTTTTATTGTTAGAAACCGTGCAATACGGGTTGAGAAGTCACCCCTGGAGAAGAGGCCGAGCTAGCCGAGAAAAATGGTTTTTGCACAACGATACAAGAGGTTTCGTAACAGTAAAATGGCGCCCAATCATAGAATAAATGAGGAATGATCCAAAACCATAGACTAATTTAGTTGACTAGAGAGATCGAATGGCAAGATTTGGATTCAACTCGGAAAGGAATTGTTTCGAATGTGAACCGGTCTGTTATTCGAACATTTAGTTAGTTTAGTTTAGTAGTTTGAAGGAGAAGACCGGGATCAGATTCAATTAAGGGAAAATTTAATGAGGGTAGTTTCTGGATTAGGGTAAATGATTAGTGACCAAACTTTTCAGGTTTGATGCACTAACATACCGTGGACTTTTGAGTGTTGGGATAGTGTCCTGAGGCTATTGACTCAGTTTGCACATCCTCAATTTTATCGTGAATCCCGTAGGCATTATGTTTTCCTATGATTGTTTCAAGATTTTAGTTTTATTCCTAGAGGAGTACACCGCGGGAGAAAAGGGGGGAAGATAATATAAACACATGCTGGAACAAACTGAGAATATGAGAACCTGAAAACCTTTGCTGAAATAGAATATTGATTGTGTATACGTTTTGCGATTGTTGAAGTATAAGTTTTTTTTGATATTTTTTTTTGTTGTTTTGTTTTCAAGCTTCCGTCGTTTTATTTTTATTTATTTATTTATTGAATTTTATTTTTTTTATTTTATTATATATTTTGTTTTTATTACCTTTTTGTTTCCTTTAATTTTATTTATTTATTGAATTTAATTTTTTTTATTTTATTATATATTTTGTTTTCATTACCTTTTTGTTCCCTTTAATTTTATTTATTTATTGAATTTAATTTTTTTTATTTTATTATATATTTTGTTTTTATTACCTTTTTGTTCCTGTTAATTTAGTGATCAATTGGTAAGTGTGTTTCGAAGTAGAAACTTTAGTTTATTTCTTTTTGGACTAATTGTGTTAGGGGTTGAGTTGGTAAATCTGGTTTATATACCGTGAATATTTTAGAGGATAGAACATTGAGGAATATGTCGGTCACTCATTCGAGTCAAAAACCAGATGATCCTAGATCTGGGGGAAGAGAGTTTTTTTTTGTTGATATGTCTGATACAATAATGGATACGAATTCTAACACACCTCGGATTTTGGGAACGGAAAAGTTTCCAACACCACGAGAACAGGCTACTGGTGCGATTCCGCGCACTATCAATCAACCACAGCCCGGTTATCCTTTTCCTCCGCCATTGGTTCCGAAAAGCAAGAATTTTCATCCAGCTGAAAGAAACGCTAGAGAATATGCTACATTAATAAAGGACACCATTAGGGAATCCAATGAAGAGTACCGTGCAAGTCTGGAGAAGAGTATCGAAATAAAGATACAGGATAGTTTAAAATTTGGTTTTTCTGAAATGATGAAGGAAATACAAAAAATCACAGTAATGAATAGATCATCAGAAGAGATCGCTTCAGGAGGCAATTCGGAAGAAGTCAAATCAAATTCAGAGGAAAATGTTCCACTAGGAAGGGTCAGAATTGAGGATCAGCAAATGATGCCGAGAAGATTAGAGTTTCACAACGCCCCATTGAACAGTGATTCGCCTTCAAACCATTTAAGGGGGTTAGAGAACTTCCAATCATCCTTGAGGATTGATAAATGTGATGTTGCGTTTGATGGGAATACTGACAATTTGAATATAGAAGATTTTATTTTTCGAGTGGAATATTTGCAGAATCATCACGGCTGTTTATGGATTGAAATAATGAGAGATTTTCATAGATTACTCAAAGGTGAAGCCAAAGAATGGTATTGGTCCATAATTAAGGAAAAGGAAATAAAAAAATGGTCAGATTTAAAAGAGGCGCTAATGCAACAATATGGGTCAAACCGTAGTGAATATGAATTTATGCGGGATTTTGAAGAGCGTCGGCAACGACCTGGTGAATCGATCGACTCATATTTTTCAGCAATGAGAAAGTTGAGAGCTCGATTAAGAACATCACTGCCCGAGCATGAAGTCATACGGATAATGAAAAGAAATCTTAGACTGGACTTGTCCCGAATACTTTATTCAATGAAAATTTATACCGTAGAACAACTCAGAGACGAATGCAAAGAGGTAGAAAGGAATTACTGTAAGAAGGAACCATATGCTTTAACATCTACTGCTCGAGTAATGCATGCCAGAAGAACCGCAGATGAAATATATGAAATTCCACAAGAAAAATATCATGAGCAGGTGGAAGAAATGAAACTGAATAAAAACACCAAACAACGGAATCCCTTGGAGATATTAGTTTGCTGGAATTGTCGCGTACAAGGTCACTCTTTTGTGGATTGTCCCTCAGTCCAGAGAAATCTTTTTTGTTATAGATGCGGGAGGGTAGGAGTTATCACGCCCAAATGTCCGAGATGTTCGGAAAACCCGGTGAGGAGTGTGTCGAAAGCGGGAGAAACACGCTCCACGCAAACTCCCGAGTCAATGTAAAAGACGTTGAGACACAAGTGGAGAGAGAAGATTTATTAACGCAGGCGGTAAAGGAAAAGAAAGTTGGTAGCATATTGAAAAGACAAAATGTAAAAGCGATTGGCGTAGACAAAAATGGGAAACCGATTAAGAAAAGCGAAAAAGTCAACAGTACATACCAGGACAGATTGAGATATTATAATATGGTTAAGAGAAGAATAATGGTCGATGGGAATGAGTTGTCAAAACTCAAGAAAATTCGTCACACAAGAAATAGGTTCCGGGCAAAGAAAGAGATGTTTAAGGAAATTAAATCGTCGATTAGATTGTGCTCTGCTATAATCAACACGACGCAGGATGATCCAAGAGCTTTTGCCAGTATAAGGATAGGGAATAAGATGGTAAAAGGTTTGTTAGATTCCGGTGCATCCATAAGCATTTTGGGGAGAAACTGTCAGGATATCGTTTATGCATTAGACTCGAGAATAGAGCCAGTTTATGTAAATATAAAAACCGCAGGGGGTAAGGAACATAATGTATTAGGCAAAGTGAGTGTTGAAATAGAATTTGAACAGAGGGTAAATAAAATAGATTTTTATTTATGCCCTGATTTAATTCAAGAGGCTTATTTAGGAGTCGATTTTTGGAAAAAATTCGAGTTAGCACCACAAGTATTTAAAAATGAAGAACTAAGTGTTGAAAAATTGGCTGAAGACTTTCCACTTGAAATCGATAACGTAAAGCAACACGATTTAACCGAAAAACAGCTACAACGATTGAAAGAAGTACAGGAGAAATTCAGATCTTTTGAAAAACAAGGCCTTGGAAAAACCACCTTAGAATGCCACCAAATAGAATTAGTTGAGGGAGCAACACCGATAAAGGAAAGATGTTACCCAGTTTCACCCGCCGTGCAAAGTTTGATATATGCTGAAATAGACGAGATGTTAAAACTAGGAGTTATAGAAGAAAGTGAAAGTCCGTGGAACAATAGGTGTACATTAGTGCGAAAACCAAATAAAAATAGACTTTGTCTTGATGCCAGGAAATTGAACGATGTTACAGTTAAGGATGCTTATCCTATTCAGAATATAGAAGCAATCTTAAGTAGGCTAGATGAAACATTCTATATAAGCAGTGTTGACTTGAAATATGCTTTTTGGCAAATTCCTTTGGAGAAGGGGTCAAGAGCCTACACAGACTTTGCTGTGCCTGGCCGTCCATTGTATCAGTACACGGTAATGCCGTTCGGCCTATGTAACGCCGCTCAAAGATTGTGTAGACTCATGGATAAGGTAATTCCACAGGAATTAAAATCAAATGTTTTCATTTACTTAGATGATCTTCTAGTCATATCCGCAGATTTTGAGAATCATATGAAATTATTAGAGAGAGTTGCTGAATGTCTATTAAAAGCCGGCTTGACAATTGGTATAAAAAAGTCTAGATTTTGTTGTGAAGAATTGAAATATCTGGGTTTTATTATTGGCGGAGGAGTAATGCGTACCGATCCGGCAAAAATAGAGGCGATAAAACAGATACCAATTCCCAGGTCTGTGAGAGAGGTACGTAGTTTCCTTGGAACGGCGGGTTGGTATCGTCGATTTATCGGGAATTTTTCTGCCATCTCTGCACCTTTAACGGATTTGATTAGAAAAGGAAGTAAATTCAAAATGACAGAGGAGGCGATAAATTGTTTCGGTGAACTTAAAAGGGCATTGACATCTGCGCCAGTGTTGGCTCACCCTGATTTTAAAAAGAGATTCTATGTCCAATGTGATGCCTCAAACTTTGGTGTAGGAGCAGTACTTTTTCAGAAGGATGGCGAAAATTACGAGAGACCGATTGCATTTTTTTCAAGGAAACTGAATAATGCACAAATAAATTACAGTGTAACGGAAAAAGAATGCTTGGCAGCGGTGTTAGCCATAAAAAGATTTCGACCATATATTGAATTAATGCCGTTTACAGTCATAACAGATCACGCCAGTTTAAAATGGCTAATGTCTTTGAGAGATCTAAGTGGAAGATTGGCCAGATGGGCACTGCAGCTGCAAAGCTATGATTTCGTCATAGAACATCGCAAAGGTTCAGAAAATGTAGTAGCGGATACCTTGTCTCGAGCCTTAGAAGAAGTTGACTTATCTCCCGAAGATATACTTGGTTTTGAAACTACAGAGTTTGACTCCGAAGAATACAAAGAGCTTATAGAAACCATTCGGAACAATCAGGAAAAACTCCCCGACTTGAAAGTTGAAAATGGTTTTATATTTAAGAAACACGTTCCTAATTATGATATCTTAGAGGAATTTAAATGGAAGTTGTGGGTACCTAGTACACTGACTAATGAATTGATCCAACAGGCTCATGAACCGGAAGACAAATCCCACGGGGGAATAAGAAAAACATTGTTCGAACTTAGATCGAAATATTATTGGCCAAACATGATTATACAAGTGAAAAATTTTATTAATCATTGTACTAAATGCAAAGAATGTAAATCTGTGAATAGGAGATTATCACCGGAAATAGGTAACGAAGTAGTAACTGTAAGACCATTCCAAAGGTTATATATAGATTTTTTAGGCAAATATCCACGCTCAAAATCCGGCAATGCATATATATTTATAGTGTTAGATCACTTCACAAAATTCGTATTTATTAAGGCTATGAAAGAGGCTACAGCTAAAAATGTGATTGAGTTTTTGGTGGGACAGGTGTTTCATAACTTTGGAGTACCCGAAACGATTCACTCGGATAATGGTAAGCAATTCGTATCCAGGGAATTTAGTAAGATGGTAGAGGATTACCAGATCTGTCATTTACGAACCGCTATCCATTCACCACAATCAAACGCTGCCGAACGAGTGAACCAAAGTATTTTAGCTGCCATTAGAATATATTTGGAGAACGACCATAGAGAATGGGACCTGAATTTACCCTCCATAGAATTAGCCTTAAGAAATTCAGTTCACTCGGCTACAGGAGTAAGTCCTTTCATGGCATTATTTGGAAACACTATGTTTACGTCTGGCAAAGATTACAAACTGGCTCGGAAACTTAAGTCATTAGATGATAGCGACCTAGTGTTGTTAGAGGACAAGGATCGCATAAAGTTGATTAGAGACGCCATGAAAGAAAATATGCACAAGGTATACGAAAAAAGCTCGCTTAGGTATAATAAAGGAGCCCGATTAGTTCGTTTTATACCAGGTCAGGAGGTATATAGAAGAAATTTCGTATTAAGTGATTTCGCCAGGAATATAAATGCAAAGTTTTGTAAAAAATTTGTAAAATGTAGGGTTTTGAGAGTTATAGGTAATAACTTATACGAATTGGAAACCTTAAGCGGATCACCATTGGGAATTTACCACGCAAAGGACATTAAGCAATAAACGATGTATATACTGTGCTGAGATGAATATTTTTTTGGTCAGGGAAATTACTGTATACCAACAACAGATAGAGTACGATTATTATGGTGTATTTGGTGCCCGGCTAACTTGTGGATGATAAAAATTAACGTGGGTGTAGCCTACGTTGAGCGCCTGATATAGAAGGAAACTCCGATGTGTAAAACTTGCGTTTACGCTGGATGATGGTTTTGTTGTCGTTGGCTGAAACCACCCGTCACACTGTTGTTTCTACATTAAGTTGGAAACCTCAGAGTTTTGTTGAGGGTGGTGAGATGATCCATGTTAGAGGAGATGGACCTGGCTGTGGTTGGAATAATATTAAACAGAGTATAAATCTCATAAGAAATAATACTTACAGAATTTTTTTTGATGCCTGTTGGTTGTGTTGTTTATTAGTTTTTCTTTTGTTTTTGCATGTGTTTCTAATCTTAATGTGCTGTCCACAGTTGTTTCCTTGTGGACGTGTATAATAACATTGTGGCATAGTTGTTTAAAATAGTAGTTTTTTTTGTGAAGAGATTTTGTTTACCAGTATGTAAAGAGTTGCTTTTGCCTTGTTATGTACTGTTTATGTGTTAATGTTTTTTTTTTTTGGTACATGTTGCTAGAGACATGATTGCGAGCAGAGGGATGATCATTGCATGTTTTACAACATGTTATTGGAAGAAAAAGCATTGCAATACATTTCTTGCAAGAGAGAGTGGAAGTAGAGAATGTAAGCCAAGGACATAATAGGGCATTGACCTTTGTATTTACGATGGTATGTTAGATTAGATGTGTTGGTTGTTTATCTGGAAAATAGCGGGCGGTATATTTTTTTTTCAGATGAACGGTTGTTTTTAAACATACAGAACAGGAGATAGAATAGCTGTTGTTAATAAGGAAAATTATAATTTAAATTAAGATGGAAGTGGCTGCCAATGAAGAAGGTTCAGAATATAAAAGTGTCTGCCAAGGAAGAAAAAAAAGTTTAAGTTTATCAGTGAGAAAGAAAGAAAAAAGTTAAAAATATATAAGTGGCTGCCAATAAAGAAAAGTTTATGATTTAAAATATAAAAGTGGCTGCCAATAAAGAAAAGTTTATGATTTAAAATATAAAAGTGGCTGTCCATAAAGAAAAGTTTATGATTGAATAAAGGAAAAAGTTAAAGATATTGAAGTGGATGCCAGTAAAGAAACGCTTGAAAGGAAGAAGTGGCTGCCAGTGACGAAACGTTTGAAAGGTGATTTTATTAAACTGGGGAATTGCGATCACCAGGAGTTATTGAAAGGTAAAATAAAAGTAGTAATAAGAGAGTGGATAGTAAGCTGGACAAAGTTCCGAGGACCGCTGCAGAAGAAAGGGGAAAAAGGTCAGCTACAAATTCCAGGCGTAGTAGTCGAAGCACCGAAATAAAAAGAAAAGGAGAACTTTGATAGTGAAATTAGAAAAAGATCCTTGTAGTATCCTGTGAGAAGACAATTATCATTGATAGTCAATAGAAGTTCATTTGGAAAACGTTTGTTCAAAGTGTTGTCTAATTTTTTTTATGTTCGTACAACTATTAATTTTTTTATACTTGTCATTGTATCTTATTGTATCATTTGTATAATTTGATTTTTTTTAATTAGCTAATTTATGATTTTTTTTTTTTTCAAATACTTTGCAAACGATAATTTGAAGTGTGATTTTAGAACATACTAAAATAAATATTAATTAAAACAAAAGGAAAAATTAAAAGAAGAAAAAAAAGATATAATTTTTTGTAAGATTATTAAAAAAAATTTTTTTTATTAAATTAATATAGTGAGATAAGGGTATTGATTTTGGAAGAGTGAAGCCAGTAAAGGATCGGACTAATTTTGTGTTTGTCCTCGTTGGAAATTTTGTAGATAATATTTTAGTTTGGAAGAAGAAAAGAAGAGAATCAGTCCCTCAGAGAGCTCTTTTAGGGTAGAAAGAATCGCGTAAGTTAATAAAGACATTTTGTTTTTCTATTGTTGGCCAAATTGAGTAGTGCGATCCTTATCTGTTGTTAAATTTTTTCTGTCTTCATAATGTGTTTTTTTATATTTATAGAGTAAAATTTTTTTTTTATAAATTATAATGAATATTTGTTTTATTTTAAAATTATATTTATATTTTTCATTTCTTTTACAATGAGTATATATTGATAAGAATATTTTTTTTGTGTAATTTTTAGCATTAAGGTTGATTAATTGTAAAACAAAAAGGAGAGAAATATATGTATAAAATGTCTGAATAGAAAGTGTTTATATAAAGGTTTTCAGGTATCAAAGGTTTGGATGCAGCATGTGTTGTGAAGATGGAGGAATTTCGTTATTTTTGTTAAAATTTTTTTTATTTGATAATTTTTATTTTTATTGTTAGAAACCGTGCAATACGGGTTGAGAAGTCACCCCTGGAGAAGAGGCCGAGCTAGCCGAGGAAATGGTTTTTGCACAACTATACAAGAGGTTTCGTAACAGCTTCTTTAAATAATTGTGAAGCACAACTGCAGCGCAAACAACTTTTTCTGCAGAATTCGGTGTCATGTTCAGAGTTCCTCGCAGTATTCTCCATCGAGCCGTCAAAATACCAAAAGCATTTTCTATTATTCTGCGTGCTCTAGACAACCTTTTATTGAAGTTTTGCTTCTCGTCACTTAAAAACAATCCGGGATATGGTCTCATAAGATAGGTCTTAAGAGGAAAAGCAGCATCACCAACTAAATAGTGCGGAAACTTGATGTCACTATTTGGCACTTCCGCTGGGAAGTTAAGATTTTTCGATAGCAAAAGTCTTCCACATTGGGAATGGCTTAGTACTCCACCATCGCTTTGACTTCCATAAGCACCTATATCAACCGCAGTGAATGTGTAATTTGCATCACACACTCCCATCAACACAATGCTATATGTTCCTAGAATAAATTATAGGAAAAGATATGCTAAAAAGTAACCAGTAGGATAATTCGTAAAACAAACCTTTATAATTGTAGAAATTTGAGCCCGAACGAGGTGGGCATGTTATGGCGACGTGCTTACCATCGATGGCTCCGACACAATTCGGTAAATCCCACATATTTTTAAAGTCTTCCGCTATTCGCTCCCATTCATACGTGTTTGGCAACGATAAGTAAATACTACTTAATTGGTTCCATATAACTTCGCATGTCTCCAAAACGATCCTTCTTACCACGGTCACCGACATTTTAAATGTTAGCGAAAGGTACTGCCTGCTAGTACCATGCGCTAAGTAGCTGTTTGGACAAAAAAACTTTTGCTTTATTCTATATTGTACATTAGCAATTTCAAACTTACATTAATATTAAGAAGAGCCGGCAATCTGCTGGAATAGCTCTTGCTGAGTTCTTCTCAAGGTTTTCTTTTAGAACGGTGTATAAGCGGTCAAAGATTGGTGGAGACATTCTCGTTGATACACGAAACTGCTCATGGTCACGGTTTCTTAATTTTTCAAACGTTACTGCAAAAACACCACTCACTTCCCTTTCCAAAAACAAAAGACGCACCCAAAAGCGCCTTCTTTTCTCTTGAAGTTTTCCATAGGCCCTCATTACACAAAATATCATATGCACAAATTCAATAAATTCTATAAATTCTTGAAACATTTCGATTTCAGTATTCATTTTTGCACAAATTTTTTTTATTAGATAAAATTATTTACACCACAGCTGATCATAACAAAAAATTTGGCGCATAAAAAGCGTTGCATGTAACTTGAAGTTTGAAAAGCGTAGAACGCGTAAAAAGCATCAAACGCATACCACGCGTTCTACGCGCACACGCGTTGTATGCGTTTGATGCTTTTTACGCGTTCTACGCTTTTCAAACTTCAGCTTTAGTGGCGGCTAATTCCATTGATTTAAATAAAGAAAAGAGATTGTGGCAAGTGGTATCAAAATTAATTCGATGCAAGCACAAAAGTTTACACATTTCTTCTTATAGGAACGCTGTAAATCGTTTTTCCAAATGTTTGTAGACGAAACATTTAAAAATAATTTCAGAATGAGTCGTTAAATTTTTAATATACTTTGTAAGAAATTAAGATGTTTTCAGAAGCAGGAAACAAAATTTAGAAAGTCCATAGCCCTGGAAAAAAGGGTAGCAATTGTTTTATATGCATTTGGATCGTCAGCAGAATATAGGAGCATTGCAAATTTGTTTGGGGTGGGAAAGTCTACAGTCTGTGTTATTTTACTAGAATTTTGCAAAATCTTTTGCAAGATATTTGCTCGCGATTATTTGAATTTCTTTCCACTAAGTAAAGATAAAATCATCGAGTTCGTGCGAGGTTTTGAAGAATTTGGGTTTCCTGAATGCTTGGGTGCCATTGGTAAGTACAAATGAAAGCCGAGCATTTAAAAGGAAACGATTAATACGTATATGTACATATTCTAATTGTAGATGAATGTCATATTGAAGTGCACCCTAATACTGCGGATGCTGTTGATTATTTCAATTATAAGGGATGGTATTCAATAGTACTATTTGCTATGGTTAACTACAAGTTTGTTAAAGCTATGCAACTGTTGACCTTTTATCTTCAAGCTATTTTTTTCAGATACCGCTTCCAATACATCAATGTTGAAAGCCCCGGCCGATGTAACGACTCACAAAAATTTGAGAAGTCGTTGTTAAAAAATATTTAAGCTAGTGTCCTTTATTAGAAGAAATGTCAAAAAATCTATCCGGTGTTGACGTTCCAGTGCTACTATTAGGAGATTCAGCTTTCCGGTGATGAAACCTTTTCCATTTAACATTGATAGCGATATAAATGAAAAACAATTTAATTATTCGTTGTCAAGATGCCGAAGAGTTGTGGAAAATGGCTTCGGCCATTTAAAAGCGCGTTTTCGAAGAGTCGGCAAAGGTATCGACAACAAAATTGAAAATGCCAATCTAACTATAAAGTCCTGCAAAATTCACAAATCAAACAACCACAACCGCAGCAGATAAGGTACTTGGGTGGAGACAGAAATGGAAAAGAAATAAGAAAGGCAACTGCAGCATATTTAGGTAAGATAATTATTAAAAACGCTCAAATTTGATACAAAACAAAGAACAATTCATTTTGTATCTATTAAAACAAAAGAATTCAACAAAAACATAAAAAACAAAACAATTCAACAACTTATATATTTATTTCTGTTAAAACTAAAGTTAGAATAAATAGGTACCAAGTGTGTTTCGAGATCAAACAAAAAAGAAAACAATTCAACAACTTATAATAATAATTTGTATTAAAACTAAAGTTAGAATAAATTGGTACCATGTGTGTTTCGAGATCAAACAAAAATATGAAAAAGAAAACAATTCAACAACTTATAATATTAATTTGTGTTGGAAAATCAAAGTAGGTGTTTTTGCAAAGCCTACTTGATTTGTTATGTAGGCAAAAGTACATCATCCACACGCACACATCTATGACATGTGTGTATTTTTGTCTTTTGTTTATTTATCCTTTTACTTGAACTAAAGGTGACAAGTCGTGTTTTAAGAGAAATAAGAAAATAAAAGAATATAATAAGGGAAAGTACAAGTGTTTTATTTGGAAGTTTATAAAAGAAAAATTCTACAAGTGGAAGAGGAAGAATTCTACAATTTGCGTTAAATTTGAGGAAGAAGGCGTGGACAGCGTAGGACCTAGAGTGTTAATAGACATTTGGAGCCAACGTATATACGAATTACGTGGAGGGTGTCTTTACTGGAGATAACAAATTTGTATCTAATTCCTATTTTAAAAGTTTAAAAATGCATTTTTGAATTCTTCTGTACTTGTCACGAATTTTTCCATTAGTTGAATTTTTTTAACCTCAAATTCGTACATTTTTTCGTCCATTCGTTTCATTTCTGCATGTTGCATACCAAATGCTTCCCCTATTTTTCAATTCGATTCAAAAGCTCCTGCTGATAATAATTTTTTCTTCTCTTCTTTTCAGGCAAACAAGACGAAGAAAGTGGCAATGATGTGATGGTAGAATACGAACAGCTTGGACTTTCCTCATAACACGTTCAATGTCAAAAGTTGTGTTTTGCGATAACTCATTTTCAGAATCTTCTAACAAAGCTTCGACATTACTGAACATTGATTCTGTAAAATAGAAATTCATTTGTAATAAATATACATAATAATAGCATAATAAATATGTGTATTAATTTTCCAATTGTACAAAAAATTCAATTGTATTTAAACAGACTAACGATACTTTTAAACTTACCGCTTATACTTTATTCGATTAAATAAGGTACATTATTTAACTTGAGGCTGCCCAATATACTATGTACTCGATAGTAGAATGGCCAAGTTGATGGCGATCCACCACTTGGGCCACTTGGCCCAATTAAATCCTTTTCTTTTCTAAAAATATACATACATATACAAAAAATACACCATTATTTTAAATTTAGAAAACCAGTACTTATGCATACATACCTATACCTTGTTGTGAGTTTGCGGAGTTTGGATTTTATCTCCAGTACAGATACTTCACAGCCATGTGTATTAAGGTCGCTTTTTATTTCTTCATACACATGGCCAAATCTATGCAAACCATAGATATATCTAGTTATATTATTATATAGAACGTTCAGTTTTCTTTTACTAACGGCGCCGCAATTACCAAATAGTTCACATCCATACATCAAAGTTGGAGTCAAGTATGCCTTGGCGAGGAAAATCTTAATCGATGAGAAGATAACAAATTTTTTTTGTTTACAAACTTTTTTCAGAGTTGCACGAAAAGTACGTCTTTAGTCTTACGGCTTTCATGTATTACATTAACAAATAGTAATAAAATTATGACAAAAATATACCATTTTTTAAATTAATTTTAAATAATCTATAATTATTCGGAATCATTATCAATATAAGCACCAATTTTATTCGTGCTTGATTCCTTTTCAAATAAATATTAAGTGATATTCTCACAAAATATTTATTACAAAACAATTTTCATTAAAAAAGAACATTTTATGATATTCTCATAAAACATTCTTTCAAATAAAAATATTTGAAATGTTTTGTAATGGGGGAGAGCACATTCATATTGCAATTTCACTTTCGCTCACAAAGCTCATCAGTGAATTTTACCCCAATATTGTATTAAAAAACCTAAGTGTCTGATATCCAAAGCCAAATTGATTTTATAAGAATTTTTTCCATAAAATCAACATAGCCTAGACATTAAGACTCAAAAACACTTCTATACAAACATTACAAAACATTTCAAAACAACAAAAACATTGTTTATTTTCAATTTCTACATAAGGGTTGCCATTGGAAACCATTCATATGTAATTTGAAAGTTCAGAAAATAAAAAATATTTGTAAATAATTTTACAAAATTCTAAAAAAGCAACGGGCACATGCAATGGAAATAAGTAATCTATAATTATTCGGAATCATTATCAATATAAGCAGCAATTTTTTTCGTGCTTGATTCCTTTTCAAATAAATATTAAGTGATATTCTTACAAAATATTTATTACAAAACAATTTTCATTAAAAAAGAACATTTTATGATATTCTCATAAAACATTCTTTTAAATAAAAATATTTGAAATGTTTTGTAATAGGGGAGAGCACATTCATATTGCAATTTCACTTTCGCTCACAAAGCTCATCAGTGAATTTTACCCCAATATTGTATAAAATCAATTGGCTTTGGATATAAGACACTTTTTGTTGGGCTATGGCGATGTGCGAGTAGTCCACAACCTGGCTGATTGACTCAATGCGTGAAAGTGCATCAGCTGTCACGTTTTCTAATCCAGGAGTATGGCGAATGTCTGTAGTAAATTGGCTGATGAACTCAAGCTGGCGTATTCTTCGAGGTGAGGCTTTTTCAAGTTTTTGACGGAATGCAAAAATTAGCGGTCGATGATCGGTAACGATATGGCAAGTGCGCCCCTCTATCATGTATCGGAAATGGCATACAGCTTGGTACATTGCTGCTAGCTCCCGATCGTATGTCGAATATTTCTGCTGCGTAGCTGTGAGCCTTTTCGAGTAAAATGCCTAAGGTTGTAAATTACCATCGATTTTCTGATGAAGGGCTGCCCCCACTGATGTATCGGAGGCATCTACGTGGACTGCTAGTTCGGCTTCCTTGTCGGGGTGTGCTAAGAGTGTTGCGTTGGCTAATTCGTACTTACAGCGGTCAAATGCAGCATCTGTAGCCGGAGTCCATGTTAATGGTGAGTGATCGTTTTTTTTATTGCCCACTATAAGTTGTTGTAGCTGCATTTGGTAAGAGATCGCATGTGGTAGGAATTTCCTATAAAAGTTTATCATGGCGATAAATCTTTTTAGATCCTGAGCCACTTTTGGTTTCGGAAAATTTCGGATTGCCTCAACTTTTCGTGGCAACGGGCGAATACCATCAGGAGTGACAAGATGACCAAGAAATTCAATTTCACTTTTGCCAAATTCACATTTCTTAAGGTTGATGGCGAGATGATTTTCCCGAAGGCGTTGAAAAACCACGGCAAGATCGCGACGCTGTTGCTCAATCGTGGGCGATGCCACACAAATGTCGTCTATGTAAGGGAATACAAACTCCAACCCTCGAAGTACCTCGTTTATAAGCCGCTGGAAAGTCTGAGCAGCATTACAAAGGCCAAACGTCATGAATTTGAATTCATAAAGACCAAATGGAGTGCTGATGGCTGTTTTTGGAACGTCATCTGGATGTATTGGTACTTGGTGGAATGCCTTCTGTAAATCGATCTTTGAAAAAATCTTCTTACCACGCAAATTCGTTGTGAAATCCGTTAAGTATGGCAACGGGTAGCGGTCCGGCACGGTCTGAGCATTCAAGGCGCGGTAATCGCCACATGGTCTCCATGTTCCGTCACTTTTCTTAACTAAGTGCAACGGACTTGACCAGTTGCTGCTAGATGGCTGACAAATACCGGCTTTTAAAAAATCGAACTCTTTTTTAGCGGCCGAAAGCTTTTCAGGTGCTAAACGTCTTGGACGACAAAAAACGGGTTGTCCCGTCGTTTCAATCCGATGAAATATTGATGACTTCGTCGTAGAACCGTATGGCGAAAGTTTAGCAACATCAGGAAATTTTCTCAAAACATCGGCGAAAGGATCGAACTCATTGAACGTCTTGATGATGGCAGCCTCACAGAATTTTGAAGCTGTTAATTTTGAAGCAAGACCTGTGACGTTATCGATAAGTCGGCTGCGTTTCAAATCGATGAGCAAATCAAAATGCTTGACAAAGTCGGACCCAATGATTGGTGACGTAACATCTGCGACTATGAAAGACCATTGGAATTCACGACGTAGTCCAAGGTCCAATGTTACTCTTTTTTCTCCGATCACCCTTATAGGAGACCCATTTGCGGCGTATAATGCGATGGCAGAGGGACGGATGTCAAAAGTTTTTGAGGACAACGGCAACACAGAAACATCTGCTCCAGTGTCTACCAGAAAATCTTGTTTCGTGTGTTTGTCCCTGATCTGCAGGCGAACTATTTGGAGCTTGGTAGGGGAACTCTCGCCGGTTTCCTCCACCTGCTCGCGAAGTCATTCAGACGTTGTTGACTTACTGCTAGACACTAACCTTACCTGTCCTTGCTTATGTTTACAGGGGCTGCGACAGTTTTGCGCGTTTCGGCCGTATTTTTTGTGGTACCAGCATTCGTCAGATGAATCGTGGGGGAAAACAGTACGATTTTGCGATTTGCCTCGTTGTCTTAGCGGTTGCCGTGAGCGTGAGCGCGAACGTGACTCAAAAGACATTTTTTCGAATTTTCTCCCCAGTTCGATAATGGCTGCACGAAGCTCATTGAGTTCAGATGACGAGTGCGCCTGAACATGGTTGACCTGATTTGCAGCCACTGCTTCAAATACAGAATCAGCTACTTTGGTAAATTCCAACGGCGTTCCAGATGAAGCTGCCATAACCGGCTGAGCGAATTCAGGCAACCGTTTGATCCACAATCCTTTTAGCGCAGTATCCCCCAAGGTGTTACCAGCTACACGTTTCATTTCAAAATATAATTCTGAAGGCTTTTTATCTCCAAGAGGAAGCTCTGACAGCAGGCGGTTAAGGCGACGCTGTTCACTATCTGCGAAGTGCTCGATTATTTTTGCTTTTATAAATTCAAATCTATCTATGAGTGGCATGGATGCGATGACGTCTGACAATTGTGAAATCACGTTCGGGCTTAATGCTGCAAGAACTGTTGCCGTTTTCTGCTTATCGGATACTATGCCTGACGCTGTGAACCAAAAGTCCATGGTCGTGAACCATGCTTTGATGTTTGTGTTCGACATTTGTGGAACAGGCAATCGGGCATATACCACAGAAATGTCTCCTGTTGCGGCAGCAGCGGTTGTACTGTGGGAGACTCCACTGTCCCTATTATCTGAGTCGTTGTGGCCTTCTGGCATCATCGAGGTTGTGTTATTTCCGGGCACGCTAAGCAAAAAATATGTGTTGCAAAAAATTCACAATTTAGGTAACCTCAATTCGAACGGGCTTTAGTGAAGTGTGGCGATATTAATATTGGACGATAGCTTGAAGTGTTGGCTACAAATTGGTGTGAATATCGAGAAGATCGTGCAGAGGATTGCTGAAATATTTCCGGACGCGCTTAGCAAAAAAAATATGTGTGTAGCAAGAATGGTTAAATTCGTAAATTTCTGGCTGCTTATCTCGGACTTAAACTCGATAAATTTATACAAATCAACTCGTTTATTAATTTTTCCTGGTTTCATCAATTTAATATTCACAATTTACTAACCTCAATTTCCTCGGGGTCACCAGTTTGGTTAGCTTTTGTTTCGGGTCACCAATTTGTTTAGCTTTTGTTACCTCTTTGTAATTTCCAGTTTGCCACATCAAATATAATCGTTATAATAAAAATACTTTTGTTGGTGTTTACTTGTTTAGTTAATTTTATTTTATTATACAGCAAGGAGGTGTTTGGTTGATGTTTATCGTCGAAGAGTTTAAAACGGAAGGGCTGAATGAAGTTGGTTGTGAAAACAACTTGACTGCTAAAAAACGCATTAGTCAGAGTTGTGCAAGACATACAATATTTTGTACCAAAAGTGTAACACTGTGTAATGTCGTGTATGCCACATATATATCAAGAAAATATTTATTACTACAGAAATCAAGTTTATTCATAATGAGCATCCCTACCTACGGCAATTTTATAACGAAATTTGAACATTTCTTTTTAACAATGAAACAGAGAATAAAGAAGAATGTCAAAAATGCAAAAAATACAACTATCTGTATGATTGCGAATTGAAACACAAAACGAAATTCCCGAGTACAAGCAGCTCCGTACTGCAGTGAAATAGAAACATTTTCAATTTTTATACCTTCTCTTTCCTTCTAATAAAAAAACCAAAGTTGAGCAACAAAAGTTGATGTGTGTAAAACCGCACTTACTTATGATATTATAAATAAATATAACCAGTTCCCGGTAACCTGAGGAAAAGTAGTTTTAAGATGTTATTGTTTTACCACATATATACAGTCTGTTAATTAAAAATATGTCAATAAACATAATTTGTGCTTGAATAAAACTAAAAATGTTTTAATAATATATACATACAAAAAAAACATCTAACAGTGTTCAAGCTAATGTATGTAAAATTTAACACAACTTTTTGGTAATATCGCCGCGGTTTAAAAGTCGGTAACGGCTGTCAGCCGACGATTAGTCAATCGGCTTCGCTCTCTAAGCTGATTTGGCTTTGTAAATTTTTTTCAGTTTTTTTTGTAGTTAATGTTAAGTGGAATTGTTATTTAAAAAGAAAAATGTTTTATGCGCATATAATATTGGCTAAAAAAGGGCCTTTGGCAAGGGTCTGGCTTGCAGCTCATTGGGATAAAAAAATTACAAAAGCTCATGTATTTGAAACAAACATAGAAAAATCAGTTGAAGGGATAATGCAACCTAAAGTAAAGCTAGCTTTACGTACTTCTGGACATTTATTACTTGGTGTTGTACGTATATATTCACGTAAAGCTAAATATTTGCTAGCAGACTGTAATGAAGCTTTTGTTAAAATTAAGGTAAGTAGGAAATATAAATATAGCATTTTCCATTTTTCAATTGTAGCAATGTTCAAAAAAACCGTGGCATAAGTTTTGAAAAACGTTACAGTTGATAATGGAGCTTGATGCCGCTTGATGCAGGAAATGAGCTTTTGGAGGAAATGTGTTAATATGCGATAACTGTAAAGTAGATGATTGCTATAACAGTTTTTGCTTAAACGAAAAAGAAAGTTAAAATTTTGTTTAGTTGAAATTCACCAAGGTAAAAAAATTACACAAAAACAGTCATTAAAAAATGTCAGAGCAACGCAGTTTCTACATATGATGTAGCATTTTTCAAGCGTCTTGCGAAAAGTCAGTTTATCACATATTCAATTAAAACGAAATAAGTAGAAAAAAATCTCCTTTTTGGTGTAACCAACACCGGCTTCGGTAACATAAAATTTCTTACAAAGCGCAAAGATTTTTTCTTCATGGTATAACCGACTTCTAAAAAATATTTCTGGTTTATTGTGCATTATGCCGGTCACAAGGATTTATTTATCTAAGTTATAACATAGGTTAGCTTAGTTTACCAAAGACTTTCCGCATAGCAAGCATTTGGCTGGCTATACACAAGGTATATCACGAAAATAGATACCGCTAACCGTAAAAAATTGAAAAGCGCAATTTATTCTGTTTCTATAAAACATTGTGGCTGTTAATATATTAGAATAATCTCAACACACACATAACATCTAATGGGCGTGTTATTAAACAAAGTTACCACTTAAATCCATAATAAAGTTTCAATATATTCCATATGAAACGCAGCAGCTTTAACGATCTGTGATTCCGAAACTAAGATTTGTCCGTAATATCTTTTTTTTTGTTTTTGGGCATTGCCACTAAACTAAATTTAAGCCTCAAATTTAAAAATTAATGAAAAGAAACAATCAAATTGAAGTAACGCCGTATTTTTTTATTATTTGGCCTTTCATTTTCTTATTATTTGGCCTTTTGTTTATTAACTGAAAAATTCGAAAATAAATTGAACATATTTGTTAGGAATGAGGTTTTAAAATTTGTATATCGTATTTGCCAGCTGTTTTAAAGCTTTATTGTAAATATTAACATATAAATTGAAGTATTGTTGTACTTTTAGAAATTGTCGAAGTTATTCATGCTGCATTTTAGGTTTTAAACCGTTTTTTAAACTACAGTTGAGACAGTGGTGCTCGACGTAATAAAAGTTTTATTTGAAATTTTATATATAATATAATTTATGCTGCAGTTTTCTTCTATTATTTCTTTCTGCCACAACTTTATTGGCTCTAAAATATGATTTATAAAAAGCTTTACGCGAAGAGACGTACGATTGTCAAAAAGACTTCATATAATTCGTCTTCTATTTCATGAATTCTCCTTAGTTTAAGTGAATTTAGATTTTTTATAACCGCCAAGAACTCGATATTTCGTGTGAAAAAGTCGCTGTTTTAACTGCATTGCAACATTTTTTTTTCATCTAATTAATTGAAAGGTTTTGACCAATTTTGCTGCATGAACATTTGCATTTGTATCCATATACAATGCAATTATTTAGTAGAGTAAAAATTCCACAATTGTATTGTCTTGAATGAATTATTTTTAGTGATCTTTTAAATTTATTTAATTGTATATTTTACTTTAAAATTTTATAAAACATAAAACATCTAAAAATAAAAGGAAAATACTTATAAGTTTATTCCTTTTTTTCTTAAGTTGAAATAACAACTGAATTGGGTTTCACTGTAAAATGTGTGTCTTTTATTTATTATGATTTCGGATTTACAAAATTTAACTTATTCCTACCTGTAAAATGTGAAACGACACTAAAAGCTATTATTTCACTTATATAATATAATTTCAATTTACTTTCACAAGAACTTTACTTAAATTAAACATGTGCAAAAAATCAATATGCTCTATGATCTACGAATCTGTTTTTAAAAGGAATATGATAGGCTTAAGAGATGTAATCTGACTCTCTTCATATAATTCTCATCTCCTCAAATCTACATGCGCAATGATAACACGATCAATGTTCCATGGTTGCCATCGTATTCCTTTTACGTACATAATAAATAATAATAATAAATAATAATAATAATAATAATAAGTAAATAAATATGGTACTACCAATTTTGAAGTTAAAATAAGACATCAGATAGTTAATATAGCGACAAAAAAGAAAAATGGTTTTACAATGTTATTAGTATAATAAAAATATACTTCTAACGTAAATATTCAGATTCGAACCTATTCAATTTCAATATTATTACGGTTTTATTATTATTCTTATTTGTTTTCTGCAATTTGACTGTTATTTGTTGACTGATATACCGGTCTATTCGTGAAACAAAGTTTGAGAATATCTTGTGAAGGTTGGTGGCCATTATCGAAAAATAGCCCAAACTGATTATGTAACCACATATCTGCATATATTGTATTATACCAGTTAGCTCAGATATTTTTTTCATTTTCCAAATTATTTCAAATATTCTGCTATAATAGGTCCATAAAGTCCCTTTACCACGATTTGTATATAGTGTGTTAATGCAGTAATTATCCATTTTTCCATAGTGAGCATCAATTTTATGATGAAATTCTTTAAAATGACTATGTTATAAAAAACTTAACTAAACTGTCATAGGTTCTTGAAGAAGTCATTGTACACTATTTGTATATAGGCATTCTCCATTTTTCCATAATGACCACCATTTTAAAAACATATCCCTATTTTGTATCAATACCGCCACAACGCAACGTCGTTCATTTATGGTAAAGTGCATAATTATATAAGTAGCGACCTGGTTGTTAGAAAATGAGCGCCTGAAAAAATGAAAATGACTGTTAATCTTAACAATCATCATGACAAAAAATGAAGTACTTAGGTTTGCGATTGATTGCAAAGATGAAAATAGCTTTAAACTATTTATTCCAAAACATATCAAATGAAAAACTGTTAAATATTTTCCCGACGATATGGGTCATTCCTCGAAATTAAACAATTTTTGTTTTCCCAAATTCAGAAAATGTACGAAAGAGGATTATATTACAAATTTCATAGGATGCTGTTATAATGTAGGAATGTCGTCCTTAATTCTGCGATATATAACTAATTTCATTTCAAGCAACAAAAACATGCTAGCGTAAAATTTCAGAAAATAAAAACAACTAACACAGAACAAGAAGACACAAAACTAAACAACTAAATTTTAACACATTTCTCTCAAAAAATAACAGGAATGTATATATCAATATGTTGAGATCAGTTGCACAATCCCAAATCCACATGGAATATTTTGCCTATTTCTTAGCATTCCAAATATAAACCCTCCATATGGATCTTTAACACATCAATACTCCACTTCACTAAAATAAAAGACATCTGCATATACTGAAGTGTAACAAATACTCCGAAAAAACAACGCTTGATACATTGAAATGTCTTAAAAGAGAGAAGCAAGAATAAGGCTTGGTTTTTTCACACCTATTGTTTTTCTTTTTAAAGGAAACACTCCTAGAAATTACTTAATTTTTTAATCTAAGTAATTTTATTATTTGTGCTTGATTCCTTTAAATAAATATTTCATGATATTCTCATGAAATATTTGTTACAAAAATTTTCATTAAAAAATAAACATTTTATGATATTCTCATAAAACATTTATTTCAATAAAAATAAAAAATATTTGAAATGCATTACTGCGGGGGAGAGCATATCCATATTGCAATTTCACTTTCGCTCACAAAGCTCATCAGTGAATTTTACCCCAATATTGTATAGAAAAACCTAGAAGTCTTATATCTAAAGCCAAACTGATTCCATGAGAATTTGTTCATAAAATCAACATAGCATAGACAGCAAGACTCAAAAACACTTCTATACAAACACAGCAAAACATTTCAAAACAACAAAAAACATTGTTTATTTTCAATCATTTCTACATAAGGGTTGCCATTGGAAACCATTCATATGTAATTTGAAAATTCAGAAAATAAAAAATATTTGTAAAAAATTTTACAAAAATTTCTAAGAAAGCAACGGGCACATGCAATGGAAATAAGTAATTTATTCATCGGAATCATTTTCAATCTAAGTAATTTTATTATTTGTGCTTGATTCCTTTAAATAAATATTTCATGATATTCTCATGAAATATTTGTTACAAAAATTTTCATTAAAAAATAAACATTTTATGATATTCTCATAAAACATTTATTTCAATAAAAATAAAAAATATTTGAAATGCATTACTGCGGGGGAGAGCATATCCATATTGCAATTTCAATTTCGCTCACAAAGCTCATCAGTGAATTTTACCCCAATATTGTATAGAAAAACCTAGAAGTCTTATATCTAAAGCCAAACTGATTCCATGAGAATTTGTTCATAAAATCAACATAGCATAGACAGCAAGACTCAAAAACACTTCTATACAAACACAGCAAAACATTTCAAAACAACAAAAAACATTGTTTATTTTCAATCATTTCTACATAAGGGTTGCCATTGGAAACCATTCATATGTAATTTGAAAATTCAGAAAATAAAAAATATTTGTAAAAAATTTTACAAAAATTTCTAAGAAAGCAACGGGCACATGCAATGGAAATAAGTAATTTATTCATCGGAATCATTTTCAATCTAAGTAATTTTATTATTTGTGCTTGATTCCTTTAAATAAATATTTCATGATATTCTCATGAAATATTTGTTACAAAAATTTTCATTAAAAAATAAACATTTTATGATATTCTCATAAAACATTTATTTCAATAAAAATAAAAAATATTTGAAATGCATTACTGCGGGGGAGAGCATATCCATATTGCAATTTCACTTTCGCTCACAAAGCTCATCAGTGAATTTTACCCCAATATTGTATAGAAAAACCTAGAAGTCTTATATCTAAAGCCAAACTGATTCCATGAGAATTTGTTCATAAAATCAACATAGCATAGACAGCAAGACTCAAAAACACTTCTATACAAACACAGCAAAACATTTCAAAACAACAAAAAACATTGTTTATTTTCAATCATTTCTACATAAGGGTTGCCATTGGAAACCATTCATATGTAATTTGAAAATTCAGAAAATAAAAAATATTTGTAAAAAATTTTACAAAAATTTCTAAGAAAGCAACGGGCACATGCAATGGAAATAAGTAATTTATTCATCGGAATCATTTTCAATCTAAGTAATTTTATTATTTGTGCTTGATTCCTTTAAATAAATATTTCATGATATTCTCATGAAATATTTGTTACAAAAATTTTCATTAAAAAATAAACATTTTATGATATTCTCATAAAACATTTATTTCAATAAAAATAAAAAATATTTGAAATGCATTACTGCGGGGGAGAGCATATCCATATTGCAATTTCACTTTCGCTCACAAAGCTCATCAGTGAATTTTACCCCAATATTGTATAGAAAAACCTAGAAGTCTTATATCTAAAGCCAAACTGATTCCATGAGAATTTGTTCATAAAATCAACATAGCATAGACAGCAAGACTCAAAAACACTTCTATACAAACACAGCAAAACATTTCAAAACAACAAAAAACATTGTTTATTTTCAATCATTTCTACATAAGGGTTGCCATTGGAAACCATTCATATGTAATTTGAAAATTCAGAAAATAAAAAATATTTGTAAAAAATTTTACAAAAATTTCTAAGAAAGCAACGGGCACATGCAATGGAAATAACTAATTTATTCATCGGAATCATTTTCAATCTAAGTAATTTTATTATTTGTGCTTGATTCCTTTAAATAAATATTTCATGATATTCTCATGAAATATTTGTTACAAAAATTTTCATTAAAAAATAAACATTTTATGATATTCTCATAAAACATTTATTTCAATAAAAATAAAAAATATTTGAAATGCATTACTGCGGGGGAGAGCATATCCATATTGCAATTTCACTTTCGCTCACAAAGCTCATCAGTGAATTTTACCCCAATATTGTATAGAAAAACCTAGAAGTCTTATATCTAAAGCCAAACTGATTCCATGAGAATTTGTTCATAAAATCAACATAGCATAGACAGCAAGACTCAAAAACACTTCTATACAAACACAGCAAAACATTTCAAAACAACAAAAAACATTGTTTATTTTCAATCATTTCTACATAAGGGTTGCCATTGGAAACCATTCATATGTAATTTGAAAATTCAGAAAATAAAAAATATTTGTAAAAAATTTTACAAAAATTTCTAAGAAAGCAACGGGCACATGCAATGGAAATAAGTAATTTATTCATCGGAATCATTTTCAATCTAAGTAATTTTATTATTTGTGCTTGATTCCTTTAAATAAATATTTCATGATATTCTCATGAAATATTTGTTACAAAAATTTTCATTAAAAAATAAACATTTTATGATATTCTCATAAAACATTTATTTCAATAAAAATAAAAAATATTTGAAATGCATTACTGCGGGGGAGAGCATATCCATATTGCAATTTCACTTTCGCTCACAAAGCTCATCAGTGAATTTTACCCCAATATTGTATAGAAAAACCTAGAAGTCTTATATCTAAAGCCAAACTGATTCCATGAGAATTTGTTCATAAAATCAACATAGCATAGACAGCAAGACTCAAAAACACTTCTATACAAACACAGCAAAACATTTCAAAACAACAAAAAACATTGTTTATTTTCAATCATTTCTACATAAGGGTTGCCATTGGAAACCATTCATATGTAATTTGAAAATTCAGAAAATAAAAAATATTTGTAAAAAATTTTACAAAAATTTCTAAGAAAGCAACGGGCACATGCAATGGAAATAAGTAATTTATTTGAGTCTTGCTGTCTATGCTATGTTGATTTTATGAACAAATTCTCATGGAATCAGTTTGGCTTTAGATATAAGACTTCTAGGTTTTTCTATACAATATTGGGGTAAAATTCACTGATGAGCTTTGTGAGCGAAAGTGAAATTGCAATATGGATATGCTCTCCCCCGCAGTAATGCATTTCAAATATTTTTTATTTTTATTGAAATAAATGTTTTATGAGAATATCATAAAATGTTTATTTTTTAATGAAAATTTTTGTAACAAATATTTCATGAGAATATCATGAAATATTTATTTAAAGGAATCAAGCACAAATAATAAAATTACTTAGATTGAAAATGATTCCGATGAATAAATTACTTATTTCCATTGCATGTGCCCGTTGCTTTCTTAGAAATTTTTGTAAAATTTTTTACAAATATTTTTTATTTTCTGAATTTTCAAATTACATATGAATGGTTTCCAATGGCAACCCTTATGTAGAAATGATTGAAAATAAACAATGTTTTTTGTTGTTTTGAAATGTTTTGCTGTGTTTGTATAGAAGTGTTTTTGAGTCTTGCTGTCTATGCTATGTTGATTTTATGAACAAATTCTCATGGAATCAGTTTGGCTTTAGATATAAGACTTCTAGGTTTTTCTATACAATATTGGGGTAAAATTCACTGATGAGCTTTGTGAGCGAAAGTGAAATTGCAATATGGATATGCTCTCCCCCGCAGTAATGCATTTCAAATATTTTTTATTTTTATTGAAATAAATGTTTTATGAGAATATCATAAAATGTTTATTTTTTAATGAAAATTTTTGTAACAAATATTTCATGAGAATATCATGAAATATTTATTTAAAGGAATCAAGCACAAATAATAAAATTACTTAGATTGAAAATGATTCCGATGAATAAATTACTTATTTCCATTGCATGTGCCCGTTGCTTTCTTAGAAATTTTTGTAAAATTTTTTACAAATATTTTTTATTTTCTGAATTTTCAAATTACATATGAATGGTTTCCAATGGCAACCCTTATGTAGAAATGATTGAAAATAAACAATGTTTTTTGTTGTTTTGAAATGTTTTGCTGTGTTTGTATAGAAGTGTTTTTGAGTCTTGCTGTCTATGCTATGTTGATTTTATGAACAAATTCTCATGGAATCAGTTTGGCTTTAGATATAAGACTTCTAGGTTTTTCTATACAATATTGGGGTAAAATTCACTGATGAGCTTTGTGAGCGAAAGTGAAATTGCAATATGGATATGCTCTCCCCCGCAGTAATGCATTTCAAATATTTTTTATTTTTATTGAAATAAATGTTTTATGAGAATATCATAAAATGTTTATTTTTTAATGAAAATTTTTGTAACAAATATTTCATGAGAATATCATGAAATATTTATTTAAAGGAATCAAGCACAAATAATAAAATTACTTAGATTGAAAATGATTCCGATGAATAAATTACTTATTTCCATTGCATGTGCCCGTTGCTTTCTTAGAAATTTTTGTAAAATTTTTTACAAATATTTTTTATTTTCTGAATTTTCAAATTACATATGAATGGTTTCCAATGGCAACCCTTATGTAGAAATGATTGAAAATAAACAATGTTTTTTGTTGTTTTGAAATGTTTTGCTGTGTTTGTATAGAAGTGTTTTTGAGTCTTGCTGTCTATGCTATGTTGATTTTATGAACAAATTCTCATGGAATCAGTTTGGCTTTAGATATAAGACTTCTAGGTTTTTCTATACAATATTGGGGTAAAATTCACTGATGAGCTTTGTGAGCGAAAGTGAAATTGCAATATGGATATGCTCTCCCCCGCAGTAATGCATTTCAAATATTTTTTATTTTTATTGAAATAAATGTTTTATGAGAATATCATAAAATGTTTATTTTTTAATGAAAATTTTTGTAACAAATATTTCATGAGAATATCATGAAATATTTATTTAAAGGAATCAAGCACAAATAATAAAATTACTTAGATTGAAAATGATTCCGATGAATAAATTACTTACTTAATTTTTTAAGTTATATATTTTTTTTTTTATTTTTAAAAACCAAACGGATCTTTTTCTTTTCACGACCGACACTTTTATTCTTTTATCTCGCATTCTTTTCGTTAGTTTAAAAATACAAACTTGAACCATATTAAAATAATAAGAAAAAATCTTACCTAGTTGTTTCGCCAGAAAAATTCCTCAAGCGATACACCACCGCTAGAAAAAATGAAAATCTTCTTTTAGATATCTGAATTAGGAACAATCTTCTTTTGGGAGACTCAAATAAGTATTCAATTCATTTAACTTGTTGATTATAGCTGTTTTTTATATCGTACTACTTTTTAATAAGTATTTGCTTTACTATTCGTAAAAGGTTTAAATATTGTTACGTTTAGTCCTTTAATAAACGTTTACTTTATAGAGTTTAAAATTAAATTACACGATTTATCTAGATGAGCTATTTAATTTTATACACAAAAAAAATCCACTTTAACGCCTAAAAGCTACTGTAACTTTATACCTTTTCTCCACAACGTTCACACTTCAGCTGAGCTACTGCCCAAAAGAGATCTTATATATTCTGTTTTGAGCGGTTGCAGATTATACAAGGCAATTCTACTTAACGTCATCACATATACTTCTTGTTAGGATTATTCTATGCTCCGATCCGCCTTTCCCATCCTATGGAGGTATTGCAGAAAGTAGCCATGGCCAGAAAGCATCTGCATTATAAAATAATTAATCGCGCCATACCTTCTATTTACCCACGCATGTAGGTCAGTCATCAGCTTTGCTATCCATCTTCCGCGTGATTCAGCGTTCCATATATCCTGCCATCTTTGCATGGTCTGCGCGCGTGTCTCCCTTGTCTCCATGTTTGACCCTCCCATTAGCTTCCGTGCGATCCAAACTGTCCTACGTTCCTCGGGCAATAGTTCAATGGAAATAGTCCCGCTTAGTCTAAACACAATACTGCGATATTTTATTGCGGTGCGTTTTTTCATACGATTTTGTAGTAAAAAACCGCAGTGCGGTGCGGCATAAAATTAAAATCTATTTTATTTCATTGCGGTTTTTTTTATTCTCTCAATTTTTTACACTCTTTCTCTTTCTGATGTTGCCATAGTTTTTCATTAATTGGCGGTGTTCACAACATTATTGTAAACAAAACACATGTGATTTTGAAGTTTATATTAATTGTTGTGGGATCAATAAAAAAGGTGCAAAAAGCATAAAAGTAAAAATGGACATCAACTATGACTATGTCTCGTGGTTTCTAATTCCACACATAAATCAAACGTGGCCTCTACCAAATTTACAATGTTTTTAATAGCTTGAATTTTTTTATTTACTGCCATCATAAAATATTTAACACAAACACCATATTGTACAAAAATTTAGGCACAAATAAATGCATAAAAAATGTAAACAAACAATGACAAGTTTTGCCGCCGCCGTCTTCCGGTGTATTGTGTTTATTTCTCTCTCCCGCAACGAGAAATCGCACCGCACCGCAATGATTGTGTTTAGACTCTTATAACCAGAATTGCTGGCTCTGACACCGTGCGGTTTGCCGAGGCTACCCTTAAAGCAGCAGTGCGCTTTACAGCAGCCAGCATCTTCCTCCGATACTTTGCTCCTAAGGCATCGGCCCAGATTTCGTATCCGTATAGTAAAATCGACTGGGTCGTTGCTATTAAAAGCCTTCTCTTGCTGTATCATGGCCCTCCTATGTTTGCTATCAGTTTGCTGAGAAATGTCGTTGTCCGAGCTGCCTTTGATGTAGCAAATTCGAGTTGGGCACCGAAGGCTTGTCTCGAATCTAACCTTAGACCCAGGTATTTGATCCACCTCTTTGGCCTTATCGTTTCAGACAAGACCTGCATGTCTACCTCCAATGACATGTGCTTTTCCGTTGTTATCAGCAGTTCATTTTTCTCCGTGGCCAGGTTAAGGTTGTGGGAATCCAACCATAGCTTCGTCCTAAACATAACCTGGTTTAGCTTACTTTGTGCCTCCTCCATATTATGCGCCACATTAACGCCCGCGATATCATCGGCATAATCGACCAGATAGATATCATCCGGCATTGTCCATGTGGCGAATATAGTCATAACTAATATTCCATACCTCAGGCCTCAAGATTGAGCCCTGTGCTGCTCCTGCCGTAATCCGCTTCCGCCGCGTTCTACCAGCACTTTCGTATATCAGTGTACGGTCTTTGAGGTAACTCCTGATCATCATCATGATGTATGCTCGTGCTCCAAATCGTGTCCCCAGAGCCTCTAACATATCGGCTCACGTTGCACTATTGAAAGCGTTTCTATCGTCCAAGGTTGCCAATAAGGCAATGCATCTCGAGAAGTGGTTTCCTGTTTGTGCTCTCCTGGCACTCTCTATTACGCCCTCAATCGCGTCTATTGTTGACCTCCCAGATCTGAAGCCGTATTGTCTTTCAGACAGTCCTCCAGCATTTTCCACGGCTGCGTATATTCGGGGTTTGAGCAGCAATTCAAGAAGTTTTCCTACCGTGTCCAGCAACACAGATCTCCCTTTCCTTTGCCTATCAGCACAAGTCGCTGACATTTCCAGACCTCTGGGAAGACTCATTCTTGCAGGCAACGATTTTACATATCAAGAAGAACCTGCGGCTTTTCCCTTGCGATAATCTTAAGAACCTCCGCAGGAACTCCGTCCGGACCGGGTGCCGTTCCGTTCGTTAGCGCACTCGCGGCAGTCCTTAGTTCCTCCATGATAAAAAATTGTAGGAGATTAATGTTCGAGGGCGGGTCTGTACTGATGATCGTTTCCCGTATAATCTTTGAGTACCATCCGGTTTGTCACCTTCGCCGCGATCCTTTCCGATGCTAATGTGATATCCGGTATAGTTCCCTCACATCCCGGTCTTCTAAACATAGCAACATTTCCGCTGTTCATGAGGACCATGTTTAGAACAAGTCTGCCCCGGGAGTTTGTCGACCGCGATCCCCATTCACATGCATGTGAGTTGAAATCTCCTGCGATCAAGAGAGGGCCTCCTAATTCCAACGTCTTATCCTCTATGCCATATAGTTTCGTTCAGAAAGCCTCTTGCTCCTCGTTTGGTGTTAAATAGCAGCTAAAGAGCGTGAGTCCCTTCGCCCTAAGCCAAACGAACCCATTTCCGAAACCTTTATCTTCAATGCTCAGGGTATTGCTCGCCGGCACCCATATCGCCGTTGTTCCGCTAATATCCTCAATCCATGTTCCGTTCTTTGGTTCTCCGTATCGATTTAAAAATGCATCAGCCGTTTTGCTCCTATGCATGTTTCCTGGAGTATCCTCATTTTGGTCTTAAGCGCCTGGTCGCCATATGACATCTTATGGAACCAGCTTGGTGATTTGTCTCAACGTGTCCCGCTTCAGTACACAGGCAGCACTTTGTTTCATTTGTGCACACCTTCAGCTGATGTCCTACTTCTCCGCACCGGATGAATATCCCTTGACTTTTCCTGCCAGGTCCTGTGCAGTTCCACTGATTATGTCCTGTGCGAAAGCATCTGAAACATCTTCTCACTTGTTCGTGTCTCCTTAGTCTCACACGACACCAGCCAGTCTTGATGAACCCGATTTTTAGGAGTTCTTCAGCCAGTCCTTGAGACACCATCAGGAAGGCTCTGACAAGTTCTCTGCTTAAGATTCACCTGTTGCGAAGGTTCCGACATCAGCAGCGGACGGACAGCCATTATTATATATTTCGTTTATTTATTGATATAAAGTTGATAGCTACCACTACTACATATACTATTACTGTTACTAGTAAACTACTATCAATATTACTATTACAAATATTACTTCTGTTATTGCCACTGCAAGTACTACAACTATTGCTACTATTAATAAATAATAGACAAAAATCTTTTGTAGTTTTAAAAGTGGGCCAATAATAATTTTGATTTTTGTTGAAGATGCTCCTACTTTGAAGTAATTAAAACGATTTTGAAGTTAAAGCCAATTCTCTATTTTAACAAAATAAAAACAAATAATTGCCAAAACGCGGAAAATTGTAATTCAGTCTTTTTAATTGTACTCTTCGTTAACGTCTTTAATATCAATCGAAATTATTTGCCAACGGTAAAAATCACATACAGTGGCTCACAGCTTATTTCAACCAGCCTCTTTTAAAAAAATATAACCCATATAATTTCGAAACGAAGCAAGATATTGAAAAAAAATTAATTTGGGCTTATAGATTAATTTCTAAATTTAAGGAAAAAAGTTTTATTTAGTCTTTAAGTTCATTTTTTTAAAACTTACAAAATAAAAACTATAAATAAAGGTACATAAGTAGTCACAGCTTATTTCAACCAGCCACTTCTATTATCTGTTAAATAGACATCACTTGGCGAGTAACGGTAAATTTCCAAGCATTTTTTTATAGTTATGTTTTCAATTATTTAAATAAGGTTTTAGAGTGATTTTGGTAGTTAAGTGAACCAGGGGCGCATTTTTTTTATAATGGGACGTCGCACTACTGTAGGACAAAGGGAATTGGTTATAAGCCATTTTAAAAACGGCTATTCCCGCCGAAAAATTGCTGAAATGGTTTGCCTTAGTGATTCTACAGTACAAAGCATAATATCTCGGTTCGTTAAAGAAAATCGGATACATGATAAGGGTAGAAAAGCTCCCAACAAAATTTTTAATGAAACTGATGAGCGCTATATTGTCAGAAAAATAAGAGAAAACCCAAAGCTATCCGCTCTAAAACTGGCTATAGAAGTTAAAAATGAGCTTAAAAAAACATGTTGCGCAGAAACCATTCGCCGTGTTCTTCGAAATAATGATTTTAATGGTAGAGTAGCGAGGAAAAAACCCTTTATTAATAAGAAAAATCAAGCAGCGCGTCTAAAATTCGCTAAGGGGCACATTACGAAAGACTTGAACTTTTGGGAGAAGGTTATTTTTGCGGATGAATCCAAATTTAATATCTTCGGTTCCGATGGTCAGTCTTACGTGTGGAGAAAAGCAAATACAGAGCTTCAAAATAAAAACTTAAAACCAACTGTCAAACATGGTGGTGGAAGTGTTATGGTGTGGGCGTGTATGTCATCAGCTGGGGTAGGAAACTTGCAGTTTATTGAGAATATAATGGACAAAAATATATATCTTGATATCCTAAAATCCAATTTATTGCAAAGTGCCGAAAAATTGGGTATAAGGAACGAGTTTCGGTTCTATCAAGACAACGACCCGAAACATAAATCAAGTATTGTGCAGTCATGGCTTATTTGGAACTGTCCCCACTTGATGCAACCGCCGGCACAATCACCTGATCTAAATGTAATTAAAAATCTATGGGGAATTTTAGATCAAAACGTCCGCCAACACCAGATATCGAATAGGAATGATCTGAAAGCAGCCCTTAAGGAGGACCAAAAAGGAGGTCATACTAAATTTTGAAATTAAAAAAATCGTTAATTAATAGTTTTAATATGTTTTTATAATAACTGGTTGAAATAAGCTGTGACTACTTATGTACCTTTATTTATAGTTTTTATTTTGTAAGTTTTAAAAAAATGAACTTAAAGACTAAATAAAACTTTTTTCCTTAAATTTAGAAATTAATCTATAAGCCCCAATTAATTTTTTTTCAGTATCTTGCTTCGTTTCGAAATTATATGGGTTATATTTTTTTAAAAGAGGCTGGTTGAAATAAGCTGTGAGCCACTGTATGTATATGAATAAGCAAATACCGAATAAATAGATTAGTAAAATTTTTTAATTGAAAAAAAATTTTTCAATCGGAGCAATACTTTACTTCAAGAGAAAAAAAAATAAGTAACATAGAATTGATCATCGAAGTTTAGCTACCCAATATATTTTAAACTAATAAAATATTTCACTTTAATCAATTTTTGATATAGATTTTCCAATATTATAGGCTAAATAAAGCTTCTTTTACATATATTTTTAAAGTTTTTAACATTTCTGTGGCATCTAAAGTCACTTGACATTTCGCTAACCGCTAAATAAGTTTTTTGCAGAGGGCGAATATCGAAAACAAGACGGAGCTATTAAGCACCTGTGTAAGAATACTCCAAATGCGCTATGACATCTGTAGAATCTTTGAGAAAGTCACCTGTATATCGCATTGCACTTTACCTTATCATCTTGCTCTAAAAATATTTTAAAAAACTTAAATATTTTAATGAAATCAAAAATGTATTTTAACTGTTCACCAATAAAAGTAATGTGACCAAATCAACGGTAAAAGCTAATATAATTCGAGCGAAAAAATATTTACGATAAGGCGAATTATTCATTGAAAAATTAAGTAAGGGAAACTGAAACGGTGTTGTAGATTTAAAAGTCAAACATTTGTAGATGGAAACAGTCACTTATAGTAAAATTTTCTCTTGTATTTAGTGTAGTAATGATAAATAAGTTATCAGTTTGCAAAATTTTAAATATTGCCTTAAACATAAAGCCATTCCAAAACAGCCATTAGATCTTGGTATTTTTTTTAGTAATATTTTAATCATTGCACTGTTGCACCTAAATTTTGTCATAAAAAATTACAGGATTTCTTTAAACATAGGGAACACGAGAATAATATTTTTCCATTTTTTATAGTATGTAACAAAATGTCAAAAGAAATAAAATTGTTTTCACTGCAGCAATGTGTAAACTCATGTTACTTGTTACATATTTTTATTGCTTCTCGTTAAATTATAAACATTATTTTATATAATTTATATATAACTAGCAAACCCGGCGAACTCGGCTTCGTTTTTTGTAACATTTTTTGTTTTTTTGCTTTATGTTTGAAAAAGAAAAATTTTATTTCATTGCACAACAGTAATGAATTCATTTTGATTACAAAAGTGAAGTGGAATTTAGTTGAACTTCTCTAATTAAAAAATGAAATTGAATCCAAAGTAAATACTGAATCGAAGCGTTTTACGTGTTCGCAAATTATCCGTTTCATTGAAGTGCTCTTTGGTAAACCACATTTTTTGTTTTTTGGTCTGACGTTAACACAAACAAAGCGGATGAATTTCCAACTCGTGAACACGCAACGTATAGCTGCCCATGTGAAAAACAATGATTTTCTAAATTTATCTCGCAAACACTAAGCGATTGGCCTTGTGACTTGTTAATTGTCATTGCGAACGCAAGACGAACCGGAAATTGCAATCGTTTGAAGTCAAACGGAAGATCAGTCGGAATCATTAATATTCGAGGAATACATACATTTTACCTGCATACTTTCCGTTAATAATGGTTGCCTCAATCAAATTTGGCATAAATCTTTTCACCGCAAGTCGAGTACCGTTGCAAAGTCGCGATGGAATTAAATTACACAATATCAGAATAACTGAACCAACTTTGATTTGCAAGTTATGTGGTGGAAATCCTAGTAATTCCAGAGAGTTTAAAAACTCCGTTGTTATGGAATCAACGGATTTATATGTCACCAAATCGCCATCGATTTTTGATTGAATGGTGAAATTCAGTGCGTGTACATCATTTTTCTTTGGGGGCGAGAATTGCTCGTTGACTTAACCAAGCATAACTCTGATAATTCTCACTAATGTTTGGGAAAACATTTTCAATAAGAGCTAATTGAGAGTGTACATTCGCAAAAGTCGTTGGTAAGAGTAATTAATCCTGCTGTCGCATCAACTGGGACTTTTCCATTTCCAACAGCTAACAATTGTTTGAAAATTGTGCAGCACTTTAATCATTTTGTCTCATATTAGTCGCTAGCGATAATGTTTTTATGTTATTTCACAAAGGTGATGCCTTAAGGCAATTACTAGGATTTCCACCACATAACTTGCAAATCAAAGTTGGTTCAGTTATTCTGATATTGTGTAATTTAATTCCATCGCGACTTTGCAACGGTACTCGACTTGCGGTGAAAAGATTTATGCCAAATTTGATTGAGGCAACCATTATTAACGGAAAGTATGCAGGTAAAATGTATGTATTCCTCGAATATTAATGATTCCGACTGATCTTCCGTTTGACTTCAAACGATTGCAATTTCCGGTTCGTCTTGCGTTCGCAATGACAATTAACAAGTCACAAGGCCAATCGCTTAGTGTTTGCGAGATAAATTTAGAAAATCATTGTTTTTCACATGGGCAGCTATACGTTGCGTGTTCACGAGTTGGAAATTCATCCGCTTTGTTTGTGTTAACGTCAGACCAAAAAACAAAAAATGTGGTTTACCAAAGAGCACTTCAATGAAACGGATAATTTGCGAACACGTAAAACGCTTCGATTCAGTATTTACTTTGGATTCAATTTCATTTTTTAATTAGAGAAGTTCAACTAAATTCCACTTCACTTTTGTAATCAAAATGAATTCATTACTGTTGTGCAATAAAAAAAATTTTTCTTTTTCAAACATAAAGCAAAAAAACAAAAAATGTTACAAAAAACGAAGCCGAGTTCGCCGGGTTTGCTAGTTATATGTAAATTATATAAAATAATGTTTATAATTTAACGAGAAGCAATAAAAATATGTAACAAGTAACATGAGTTTACACATTGCTGCAGTGAAAACAATTTTATTTCTTTTGACATTTTGTTACATACTATAAAAAATGGAAAAATATTATTCTCGTGTTCCCTATGTTTAAAGAAATCCTGTAATTTTTTATGACAAAATTTAGGTGCAACAGTGCAATGATTAAAATATTACTAAAAAAAATACCAAGATCTAATGGCTGTTTTGGAATGGCTTTATGTTTAAGGCAATATTTAAAATTTTGCAAACTGATGACTTATTTATCATTACTACATTCAATTCATCTGCAGGCTTTGCACGGGGAATTACTGGAAACGTCTGCCTGAAGACCCTTCTGTGTGAAGTTAAGTGCTTCAAGTGATTTTTTATGTGCCATTGTGCACTCATTCCAAATAATGAATGAAATATATTTAACATTTTCAATAACATGAAAAAGTAATTGGACCCACCTAATAAATTTTATACCTTTGTAACCACATGTGCATACAATTATGTACAACTATGATATGTAAAAAAGTATTGTGCAGAAATAAATTTCTTGTGAGTTTTTTTTTAAATAAGCTAAGGTTAGCGTGCATGGAAAACAAATACTTCATTGGCGAGGAAGAAAAATAAAGTAAAAGTAGAGTTAAAGAAAAATAAAATGCCAGTCGATGACAAAACTTTTGATCTGCTGATAAAACACAGCAAGATTTCACTACACAAATCCTGGCCAAGCCACAAGAATGGATGCAAGCCATTCTTAACAACGCACAATCTGCAAGCTGTACAACTAACCATTCCACGGTCACTGTTCCGGCATTTCACGCATTTGTGAAGGAGAAGCAGAGTTGGGAATCATATTGCCAGAAGTTTCAACAGCACATTCGCTTACTGACGCAGTAAGAAACAAATCCTATTTTTTGTCATGGTGTGGGCCAGAAATCTTTGATTTGTTGAAACATTTTTTTGGGACTACAGATCTTGAGAAGCAAACATTTTCTGATTTAACTGCAAAGCTAACGGAACATTTTGCAGTTAGCCAACATATCGTGGCAGCACGATATGAGTTTTTTAAACGGCAAATGCTAAGTCAGCAGACGCATAAAGATTGGGTAGTACAGCTACGAGGGTTAGCCAGACAATGTAAGTTCATATGTAGCCCAGCCTCTTGTGCTAGCAGCTATGTTAATGAAATGATGACCACATAATCGTCAACACACCACACGATGCCGTACGCACCGCAGCCTTGCAGAAGCAGAACGCTTCTCTGTCCGACGTATTGCTGATTGCAGAATCGTTTGAAGCAACAACAAAAACCGTAGCCGCCATTAAAGAAATTACAAATGGAAAAAGCATCGAAATAAATGTCGTGAATAAAAAGTATTCAACTGTAAAAGGTAACAACAACAATTTAAATCATGCTCGGGTTGTTTTAAAAACCATAAAGAGAAGAATGTCGTTTTAAAAATGCAGTGTGTATTAAATGTGGAAAAAGAAAAGTGCATATATCATATGTATGTATGTCACAAAGCAATGCAAATGTTAAAGCACATGTAAGTAATAAAAAATTTAAAAGAAACGAAAGCAAGGAGCAAAAAAGTATTGGGGTTATAGACACCATTTTTGATGTTACTGGAAAAATTAAATCAGATAACTCAAAATGTTTCATAGATGTTGAAATTAATAACAAAAAAATTTAATTTCAAATGGATTCCGGCGCTTCTATTTCTGTCATAAATTTGACAACATACAAGCAACTCAACAAACCTACGTTAGCTAAAACTAGTAGAGTTTTGCATGCTTTCGGTAAAAGATAAATTCCTATACTTGGCGACTTGAAAACAAAAGTAAAATGTGGTAATCAGGAAGAGGATGTTACCTTTGTTGTAGTAAACACTGATACTAACAATAATTTATTTGGATTTCATCTTTTTAAAGTTTTTGGTTTTAAATAAAACAAATAAATAGTATAAGTGCTACGGAGAAAATACAAATAGAAAAGATATGTAAACAGTTCGAAGAAGTTTTCCAACCGGCCTTAGGAACAATAAAAGATTTTAAGGCAAAAGTTCAACTGAAACCAAACGCACAACCAAAATTCTACCGTGGTAGACCAATTCCTTTTGCTAAAATGCCATTGTTTAAAAAAGAAATAAATCGCCTCGTAGAACAAAAAATAATTCAACATAAAGTTTAGCAACGGGGCTTTGCCTATTGTTTTAGCGAAGAAACCTGATAATTAAGTACGCGTATGTGGCGATTTTAAGCTAGCAGTTAATGCACAAACAGACATTGAGCAGTATCCACTGACAACCAGAGAGCACCTGTTTCTCTTCATACGCCACGAAAATATGTTTCCAAAATCAATTTGAAGGATGCATATCTTCAAATGGAACTCGACGAAGATTTAAAAAAATTAATTGTCATCAATACGCCACTTGGGTTATTTCAGTACCAGCGTGTGGCTTACGGTATTGCAAGCGCATCAGCAATATTTCAAAAGTACATCGAACAATTACTGCAAGGTCCAGAAGGCGTTGGCAACTATTTGGATGACTATTCGGCCCCAACAATGCAACAGCATATAGAGCGGCTAAAGGCTGTGCTTCAAGTTTTGCAGGAAAATGACATTAAATGTAAAAAAGAGAAATGTGAATTTTTACAGGAAAGTATTACTTATTTTGGCCGCCAGCTTAGTGGCAAGGGTATACTTCCTGATGAGTCAGGAGTTGCCGCTGTTAAAAATTTAAAACAACCTATGAATATCAAAGAGGTAGAAGCATTTATGGGTAAAGTTAACTACTACCATAATTTTGTGCCAAATTTCTCCCAGATTGCTGCCCCCATAAATATGTTACCTCGCAAAAATGCACCCTTTATCTGGGAAAAATCTCCACAACAAGCGTTTGAGCAACTTAAATTCTTTATAGTAAATGCAGCGCAGCTGTGCCATTTTCAAGAAGGGTTACCCATCACGCTTGCCACCGATGCATCACCGTTCGGGATAGGCGCCGTGGTTTCCCACATTTATCCTAATGGAACGGAAAGGCCTATGGCATTTGCGTCAAAAACTTTAAACAAACATCAGGTTCGTTACAGCCAAATCGAAAAAGAAGGTCTCGCAATCGTTTTTGGTGTGAAAAAGTTCCACCAGTATCTTTATGGACACAAGTTTACACTACT
Source organism: Trichopoda pennipes (assembly GCA_030448955.1). Lineage (NCBI taxonomy): Eukaryota > Metazoa > Arthropoda > Insecta > Diptera > Tachinidae > Trichopoda > Trichopoda pennipes. Next base: position 2,115,093 of record JASKUP010000004.1, on the reverse strand, counting down.
TACCGACCAAAAACTACTTGTCAGCATTTGCACCCCAGACAAGCATTTACCATGTATGACAGCACACCGTCTACAACGCTGGGCGATAACACTTATGGCCTATCAATTCGATATTAAATACCGCAAAACAGTCGACCACGGTAATGCCGATGCACTGTCCCGTCTTCCATTGGGAAATGATGAACCATTCGACAAAGAAAATTCATGTTTTGGAATATCTTTTGAAGACTTTCCAATGAACATTGAATTAATACGGCAGCATGCTGAAAAAGACATAACATTGCGCAAAGTTCGAAATTTGATACAAAATGGAGGGCCAAAAGTTAATGAGGACAGACAGCTACAACTATTTTTAAATAGAAAAAACAATTTTACAATTTATAACAATGTCCTTTGTGTCCAAGCAGCATACCCCCGCGTTGTAATTCCAAGCACCCTAAAGAAAAAAATTTTACAACTTATACATGACGGGCATTGGGGTACTGTGCGGATGAAACAGCTCGTTTGACAGTACGTTGGGTGGCAAAACATTGACCCTGACATCACACAGCTAGCATCTGCCTGTGAAATCTGTAAAACAGAATATCAAGCTCCTACAAATGAATACCAGAGTTGGCCAAAAGCAACAAAACCCTGGGAACGAGTCCACATCGACTTTGCTGGCCCAATATTCGACACCATGTGGCTTATATGTGTTGATTCTTTTTCCCAGTTTCCTTATGTCTCAGCCAGAGAATACAATCTCAACACATTCGGCAATATTTTCTATTGAGGGTATTCCAAATACACTTGTCAGTGATAATGGATCTCAACTAACCGCTATTAAATTTAAAGAATTTTGCCACAAGTTTGGCATAAGCCATATCACAACTGCACCTTTTCATTCCGCATCCAATGGGTTGGCGGAACGTTTCGAAAGACCTTTAAAACCGCCGTGCGAAAAAATATTGAAGATCAGATGACAACAAAACAAGCCGTTCTAAAGTTCTTATCAACATATCGTTTTATGCCGAATAATGAGGGTAAATCTCCAGCTGAACTGGTGCGTGGTAGACCTGTTCGCACAATTTGGTCACAATTAATCGATCCTCCAAAGCAAGTACGCGAAAGTGCGCCTCAACATGATAATGTAATATTTTTATTTATGTAAATATATATTGTAATAATTTTTCTTCGTATTTAATTAAAACACGTTGGGTTTTAGTTATTTAATAATCTCCCTTTTGTTTAGTTCTTTTCTTTATACCTTGCTCATCTAGGAGCAGTTAATGTAATGAGCTCAACTAGGAGCTAGAACGTACAAACAAAGATTGATTTTCCTTCTCAATTGCAGTCGTTTATATACCACCTGTGAGAAGGTTATTAGTAGTCTAGTATTTAATTTATTAATATTGATTATATACAAATATTATTATAATTATTATTTTTATTACGAAAAGTGAAATGTGATCTAGTTCCTATTGTATTTATTTTGGGATTTCTATCCACAAAATAAATGTGTCACTTGAAACTCACCGATCGACACAGACACGATAGGTATATGCCTGTTTAAGGCCATTCAGTCATTGCATGTATGTAAAGTATAACAACAACAAACATAAGTGCATTGCTAGTGCATTGGACTTGAGTAATTTGATTTAAACTTTTAATTTGTTGTGTTAATAGCTGCGTGTGTAAATATTTGATATTTTATACAAAATTATTCAAAAGAAAAAAAATGGATTCCAGCTATCATCCAAAATCGTGTTGGTAAAGTGACATACATTGTTAAAAGCGAAAATTTGCCCTGGCTTAAATAGTGAGGAGCTAAGACTTCATAACAACACCGAGGAATCTCAATCATCGTCAACCCAAGTAGACGAGCCAGTTGAAATTGTAGTACCACAAGAAGAAAACATCAGTGAACAACTTCGATAAAGCTCTAGACTCCGTCGAGAAAAACGTCGAGATAGTTTTTATTACTTTTAATTATAAAAAAAATACATTTTGAATTAAAGTCGTAAAATAAAATCACTCAAAATTTTGAAGGTGGAGTAGTGAAGTATACTTAACATCTTCAATAACATGAAAAAGTAATTGGACCCACCTAAATAATTTTATACCTTTGAACCACATGTGCATACAATTATGTACAACTATGATATGTAAAAAAGTATTGTGCAGAAATAAATTTCTTGTGAGTTTTTTTTTTAAATAAGCTAAGGTTAGCGTGCGTGGAAAACAAATACTTCAATGAGCTTGCATTGCATCAACAATTTTCCCATTGCACTGGAAGAGTCGCCGCAATTCCAGATGATGCTTACGCCAAAGCTATGTAACATCTTGATCGAATAGTGGCCAAAATCAATGAAATGACAAATGTTTTCCCAGTTCCTCCAGGTGCGTCCAGGAAGAAGAGACCACCAGTATTATTGTCCACCGTTTGCATAAATGTTTCGTATACTTGTTTTTGTGTTCATTTAGCAACGGCACATTATTTCGAACGAATTCCTGCAATGTATCAACATTGTATTGCAGCTCTCGATTTAATTCTCGGTTGAATGCATCGTGCATCGATCGAACATTCCTATCTCAATCAGTAGCTTGTTTGCAATAGTCAAGCATTGTTCCTCAATCAGAATCAATCCTTCGTTGTATATTTCATCGGTTATTTGCAGGTCGAACGTACTTATTTTCGTGAGGGATACTCACACACCACGTACGTGTGCCGTTGTAGTACATGCTATATATCACAGATAACACGGTATGTGAAAAATGATTTTTCCTGTTTTCCTTATTTTCTCTTGAAATTGCTAGAAACAGCACGGAGGCCAAGACCTTTCCAACTAATGCAAAACCGTGGAATTCGGTTCATGCGTTCTGGAGTTATAGCGTCAGGAAGGAAACCCCGACTTATTTTTATATATATAGATTTTATTTTTCTGTCAATCAGAAACAATTATTGTAAAAAAACGCTGGTTGTTTCAGAACTTTTTATATTGAGTAAACTATAAACTGCAGTTGTATAATCCAGTTAATTGAGATCTGGATTTCTGTTTTTTTTTATTTTGTAGTGGAACAACCCTAATGTAAATACCTAACACAACAAACTAAAAAGTTTAAATCAAATTACTCAAGTGCAATGCACTAGCAATGCACTTATGTTTGTTGTTGTTATACTTTACATACATGCAACTGATGAATGGCCTTCAACGGGCATTTACATAGCGTGTGTGTGTCGATCGGTGAGTTTCAGGTGACACATTTATTTTGTGGAAAGAAATCCCAAAATGAATGCAATAAGAACCAGGTCACATTTCACTTTTCATAACAACACTAATATTAATAACATTTATAATAACATTTGTATATAAATAATATTAATAAATTAAGTTCTAGACTAATAATAACCTTCTCACAGTCGCAATATAAACGGCTGAAATTGAGGAAAGAAAATCAATCTTGGTTTGTACGTTCTAGCTCCTAGTTGAGCTTTTAATATTCTACTGCTCCCCGCTGAGCAATTAAAAAGAAACCTAAAAGGACTAAAAATAAAAAATCAAAATATACCAAGTAAAGATACGGCATTTTTTCATTACATGGCGATCCTGCCAGATCTGAGAGTGCTCAAATTATAAGAGCACCCAGACAAAATTGGCTTAAGGGAGGAAAACTTTTTGCATCCTGCCAAGCTTGAGAGTGCTACTGAGCACCCAGGCAAAATTAATTTTGGTTCCTGACGGCAGCCGAGACCCGTCAGAGGAAGAAGTGTCTGGCCAAAAGACAAATAAGGCGAGGACAATAACAACACATAACAATGCAACAGGAGGTTTGCAACATCAAAATTAACTTCAACAATACTGCAACAGCAAGATCATAATCATCAGCAGCAGCAGTAACAACATAATGAACAGTGTCATCAACAATACTCCAACAGCAACATCATAACCATCAACAGCAACATTAACAACTTAAGGAAAATAAGTATAATCTTATTTTTAATAATAAGCTTATAAAAGGAGTGCGATTTTATTACGCACCCTTAGGGAACGGAGGCGACTTCGCCCATGTTCAACAATTTTTTAAATTAATTTAACATACTTTTAATTTTTTTTATCTATAAATAGAAATTAAGATGAACATTTCGAAATAGAAATGAAAAAAAAATAATTTAATAATAACAAAAAAAAAAATGAACATTTAAAAACCATTATAAAGAATATTACACTTTTTATGATAACAGATCCTTTTAAATTTTAAATAATAAAAATTTTTTAAATAAATTTTATACAGATGAGAAAGTAATATAATTCGTTTGATAATAACTAAAAATTTCCTTTGTAAATGGACTTTCATAGTAAACATTTTTGAAAAAAAAAAAAATTTTTTTTTTAGAAAAAAAAAAAACTCCAAAATTGAATAAGAGCTCTTAGGAAAATTAGAAAAAATACATCTTGACAAAGTTTAATGGAATGGACGAGCATTATAAATAGAGCAAGAATACTGAAGGAGGAATTTTAAAAATCATACAAATGTTTAAACGTAGATAGACCTACTAAACAGGAAACATTGCATAAACATTTTTCAATTCTCTTGGAAAATGTGGAAAAAATTAGAATCCTTTTTAATGAAAATTAGAATAGGCTAACCGAAGCACACAAAGCAGCGGCCGAGGCATTTTTTCTAGATATTAAATATAGAGTATTACAAATAGCTAATAAAAAAGAATTCAACATAGAATTACCACCTACGTTGCAGGAACCGATAGAAATACAGAAAATTCTTTCACAGCAGACTAACAATAAAGGCCCAATAATGGCACAAACGCCAATTGACTTTCTAAATACAGCAGCAAAGCTCATTCCAGAGTTCGATGGTAAATCTGATAATTTGCGATCATTCCTTGACGCACTGACTCTACTCGATTCAATAAAAGGCTCTAACGAAGCACTGGCAATAACCCTCATAAAAACAAAATTAAAAGGTAACGCCAGAAACCTCATTAATGACGAGAACACAATAGTCCAGATAATAGGCAAATTAAAAACTTCAGTAAAAGGCGAGTCAGTAGAAGTATTAACCGCAAAAATTTTAAACATTAAACAGAACAATAAAACTGCGACTAGTTATTGCGACGAGATCGCACAATTGACAAAATCCGTGGAAACCGCTTACATATCCGATGGATTACCCACTGATATAGCGGGTAAATATTCTACGCAAGTTGCAGTAAAAGCACTTACGAAGAACTGCACCTTGGATAAGGTAAAACCTATCATGGAAGCAGGACAATTTAATAGCATGAACGAGGCTATTAGCAAATTTGTCAACAGTTGCACAGAAGCAACTGGACAACAGGATTCTATCCTATACTACAGGCAGGGACACAATACTTGGAATAATAATTTCCGAGGTAACCGACCAAGATTCCGTGGAAGAAACAACTTCCCGGTGAATAATAGGAACAACGGTAACATTAACAGTAACTATAACAACCGTAGTAACAATAATAATAATAATAATTTCAACAATACCCAGAGACGGAACAACAATAGTAATTTCAGAACGCGAAATTATGTAAGAGCAACTGACTCACTTCAGTCGGAAAACTCAGAAGAACCCCTAAGATTAACCCAATAGAAAACAAAATATACAATATCAATCTCAACTTATGTTATTTCATTTCAATTAAAATACACAACACCAATCACACAGCCACACTTTTAGTAGATACAGGCGCGGACATCTCTTTAATAAAAACAAAATTTATAGAAACACACAAAGTAAATAAACATATAACAACTACACTCAGTGGAATAGGACAAGGCAAAATTAAATCCTTAGGAAAAGTATATTTGGATTTACATTTTCAAAAATGGCTAATAACACACGACTTCCAAACAGTCCAGGATGACTTTCCAATACCATTTGATGGAATTATTGGAATTGATTTCATCAAAAGGCATAACTGTATATTAAATTTTAGTGAGAATAATGAAAACCTTGTCTTACGACCAAACTCCTTAACACACACAATAGAAATACCACTAAATATTGAAGAAATTATTTTACCACCTAGGTCAGAGGTAATACGCCAATTAAAACTAGAAGACTCAAATACAGATATATTAATTCCAAATCAGGAAATACAACCTGGTGTACTAATACCAAACATACTAGTAAAATCCAACAATGCTTTTATACGTATCTTAAACACAAATAACACAATAGTAACACTCAAAAAAACCCAATATAAAAACTGAAAACCTTTCTGATTACAACATTATTAACAATAAACCAAACAAAAATACACAACGAAAAGAAGAAGTAATTAACATATTGAGGAAAAACTTTCCAGAACAATTTAAAAGTAAACTCACAGAATTATGCACAGTATATAGTGATATTTTCGGGTTAGAATCTGAACCAATAACCAGTAATAAATTCTATAAACAAAAATTGAGATTAAATGACACACAACCTGTATATATAAAGAACTATCGCGAACCACACGCACATAAGGAAGAGATTGATAGACAAATTGAGAAATTGAAACAAGACAAAATTGTAGAACCCTCATATTCGGAATACAACAGTCCAGTTTTACTTGTACCAAAGAAATCGTTACCAAATTCGGACAAAAGAAATTGGAGACTCGTGATAGATTACAGACAAATAAATAAAAAACTTATAGCGGACAAATTCCCATTGCCCAGAATTGATGACATATTAGACCAACTTGGAAGAGCTAAGTATTTTTCTTGCCTAGATTTAATGTCAGGTTTTCACCAAATTCCATTGGAAGATAATTCCAGAGACTACACGTCATTTTCAACCAATAGTGGCTCATACAGATTCACCAGACTACCTTATGGTCTAAAGGTAGCACCAAATTCTTTTCAAAGAATGATGACAATTGCTTTCAGCGGCCTAAAGCCAAACCAAGCCTTCTTATATATGGACGACTTGGTTGTATTAGGATGTTCAGAAAAACACATGCTTTCAAATTTACAGGACATATTTGATTTATGTCGCAGACATAACCTAAAACTTAACCCTGAAAAATGTTCCTTTTTTATGAGAGAAGTAACCTATTTAGGACATAAATGCACAGACAATGGAATGTTACCAGACGATTCCAAATATTCGACAATAGAAAATTATCCTACACCTACGGACGCTGACAGTGCAAAAATTTGTAGCCTTTTGTAACTACTACAGAAAATTTATACCAAACTTCTCAGAATATTCCAGACATTTAACGAGATTATCAAAAAAAGGAACCTCTTTTGAATGGACAAAAGACTGTGACAACGCATTTAAATACCTAAAGAAAGCACTGATGAGTCCTACTTTACTTCAATACCCTGACTTTGATAAAGAGTTCTGTATAACAACAGTCGCAAGTAAACATGCTTGCGGTGCAGTCCTTACACAGGAATACCAAGGCAAACATCTTCCAGTAGCATACGCTTCAAGAACATTCACACAGGGTGAAAGTAATAAATCGACAATAGAACAAGAACTAGCTGCAATACATTGGGCAATTACTTATTTTCGACCATACGTATACGGAAAACACTTTGTTGTCCGTACAGACCACAGACCACTATCCTACCTATTTTCGATGAAAAACCCGAGTTCCAAATTGACAAGAATAAAACTGGACTTAGAGGAATACAATTTTACTGTCTTAGGGGAAAAGATAATTATTTAGCGGACGCATTATCCCGCATTAATATTGAGGAATTCAGAAATTTTACCAAGACTTACAATACACTATTGAGCATGACTACAAGATCAATGACTAAAAAGGCACAACATATGGCAAATGATATTAAGGATAAAAAGTATCAGGAAGAGGAAACTAATAAGCCCAATATATACATCCCACTAAATAACACTGACGTCAGAAAATATCATAAATTGAGATTTAGCCCAAATAAATGCTATATAAAGCAAGGCAAAGTGGTACTAACATACGTAAATGTTAATGACTTATTTACTAATGGGAAGATTGACTTAGGACAATTTTTCCCTAGGCTAGAAAAAGTGGCCGGTAAATTAAATATAAAGAAATTGCAAGTGGCACCTAGTGAGAAAATTTTCGAATTTGTCTCAAGTACTGAATTTAAAGAAAAGGGCAATTAATATTTAGATAAATTAATAGTAGCGCTACTAAATGAGGTGACCCACATAAAAAATGATACTAAGAAGGATACTAAGACCATAGAGAGGATAATGAAACAATACCATGATGACCCCGCAGAAGGTGGACATTCAGGTGTTTCTAGAACTCTAAATAAGATCCAATGATAATTACACCTACGCCTACGCAGGCGTTTGATACAGTAATTATCGACACAATAGGTCCTTTTCCCAAATCCCACAATGACAACGAATACGCGATCACTATTGTATGTGATTTGACAAAATATCTAGTAACTATACCAATTAGGAACAAAAGTGCAAAGACAGTAGCCAAAGGAATTTTTGAACACTTTATACTTACCTATGGACCAATGAAGACGTTCATTTCGGACATGGGTACTGAATACAAAAATTCGATACTCACAGAACTATGTGAATTATTAAAAATAAACAAAATTACATCAACAGCCTATGACCATCAAACACTAGGTGCAATAGAAAGAAGTCATAGGACTTTTAACGAATACATTCGCTCATATATTTCAGTTGACAAAACTGACTGGGACGAATGGATAGAATATTTCACATACTGCTTCAACACTACTCCTTCTGCAGCACACAATTATTGTCCTTGTATTTGGTTAAATCCCTAATTATTTTACACAGTTTAACAGTGGGAAGGATATTACACCACTTTATAATTTAGATGACTACGTTAAGGAATTAAAATATAGATTAGAAATAGCACTTAGTAGAGCTAGAATATTATTAGACAAAAATAAACTTAAGCGTAAATTAGATTATGACAAAACAATAATAGACCATAACTTTAATATAGGAGATTTAGTTTTACTTAGAAATGAGACCGGCCACAAGTTAGAAAGTCAATATAAGGGTCCATATAAAATTAAGAAACTAGACTTAAGAAATAAGAAGAAGATAAGAAAACACATAAGACACAAATAGTAAATAAGAATAGACTTAAGTTATACAATTAATAAATAGATTACTCCGGAGTACACTTAAGATCACTTATAATTAGAGATAAACTTATATAACTAAACTTAATTTTATAACATTAATTCATAATACAATGTAAAAGAATGTCCATAAAACTAGCGTTATATGAACATTCTTGCGAAAAGTGGAGATGTAGTGGAACCACATCTCCACATGAACATGATACATATAATTGACCGTGCGAAAAACAGGGATCATTGCAAAAGCATCACGTTCAAAATCAACCGGCAAATCAACACATCCTCGCTCTTACTTTACTTTTCCTTTTAAAATTTTTGATTCAATCACATTTTTCATGACTTTTTTGCAAAGTCATGGCTGACACATATTTCTGAGCAAAATAATTGGTACACCAACTTTCACTTGTAGGCGGTGGGGCAGCAGTCCAGATAACTCAAGAGAATTTTAAAATTCGGCTGGATAATTTACAACATCGTCTTGATTAATAACATTCCCCGGGAATGTCATTCAAAGTTGTCAAATTGGTATTCGAAACATCTGCATTTCTCGCAACTAAAATAGCTCTTTCCCCCAACCAATCATGGTTTCTAAAATTTTGTGCAATACCGGGAAATCCTTTTGTGACCAATTCTTGTTTTGATTGTGCAAAGTGGCAAAAATTATCTGGAAGTGTAATCATTTTTGTGGTGGGGTCAATTGGAATTGCGCCATTCCCAAAATCTAACAATTGCTTTGAAAAACGTTTGGCTGATGGATCATTTTGCAATTGAACACGCAAATTACACACACAAAATGCAACAGAATATGGAAAACAAAATTCTCTATTTGTTTGCACATCCACTTTCTATGAACATGAGCATATTTCGATTTGTATTACGGTCGCATTCTGCGCAAGCACACACACACATCAACGTACAAACGAAAACACATATTTCATTTAATACAAAACATTAAGTCGAAGTGTGCAATAGAAAAAAATTTTGAGTTTTTTTGAAAAATTTGTCTTGTTTCAAATACGTACTGTGGACGCACTATTGTGCGTAAAGCAAAGATACAAACCACCGAACGACCATTACGAAGATACTGTAAAAATTTGGTGGAAATCCGACAGCTCATCTCGTCAAACACTGGCAACCAACGGACACCTATTTTGGGCTCAATTTTAATATATATAGATTGTTGGCTTAGTATTTCTTTTAAATACAACAGACATCATTGAATGGACTGTTAGTAACTGCAGACTACTTAAATTAACCCCGGATTCCGGCTTGAAACTTGAAGATAATATCTTTATTGTAGCCGATAGAGGTTCTAATATCGTTGCTGCCTTCCGTAGTAATTATCATTTACGCTGTATTAACCATTTGATGCACATACTCTATAAAAATCAATGGAACAAACAAATGATATTGCTATTTTATCTCGCTCGTGTACAAAGCTAGTAAAATATTTCAAAGTTTCTGGTCTCAATGCAAGTTTAAGTACAACTTCGAAAAGTTTTTCGCCTACTAGATGGAGCACCATTTACTACGGCTTCCAATTAAATTGAATTGGGCTGAGATAACTCAAATTTTGCAGCAAAAAAATTAATTGAATAAAGTTTGTGCTATCAATTTTGACACATCATATATACTAAAAATGTTAGAAGAATTTGAAAAGGCATCAAAAAAATTAATAGAAGAAAAATATCCTACAACACAACTTGTCTACATTTACATTCACCGATTAAAAAAAATATGCATCTGTGGTACTTTTGATACAGAAATAATTAGTAGTTTCAAAGAAAAATTAACAAAATATTTAGAATCAATAGTATTGCAAATATAAAATAGCCTTATTTTTATTTCCATTATTTATTGCACTATTTAAATTTAGTAGTGAAGAAAAAGAAGCTATAACAGATGAATGTAAGCGCATTCTGAGTTACTACCAGGAACAGCAAGAAGAAACCCAAGCAGAAAATATTACAATTTTAATGATAGTACAGTGCGGCATCCTAAATATGTTTTTCAGCAGCAAGAAATTTAATTACGGAAAAAAGATCCAACATAGCATCCAAAATAATGTTTTTAAATTCTAATTTAGGATTCGGCGAACTAAAAAGAAAGTTAAATTCTGAATAAGGAAATAAATTTCTAATATTTTTGTTGCTATACACATAATATATATTTTAAAACATTGATTTTAACCTAATAAAATACTAAAAACGAACCCGAAATACAAAGTTTATTTCTTATATTTCACTTATAAAATAAATTAACTTACAAGTAACTAACATCAAACAAATAAACAAAACCATTGTATGACAAATCCACCTTTTCATTTATTTTTAAGCTCGAGTTATCCATTGAAATTACTAATAACGGCATAATTCAAGTTGTTCGTGTAATTCATGTTATTAGTGAAATAGATAATACAATTGTTGACACAACACTAGTTATATGTAGAGAATTTGGTAATTAAATAATAATTACCGGGTTTTACGATCATATGTATATTCGGGAAAATTTGGTAATTAGATAACAATTACCAAGTTTTACGATTATATGTAGATTCGGGAAAATTTGGTAATTTAATGACAATTGCCAAATGACAATATATAATTTTTAAAGAACGAAAGAGAAAGAAAAAAGATCCTAAATAAACACAAATAATTATGTCTGTGTTTTTCCAACCAGGAGAGAAAAAGTGGAAACACAGATAGACGGTGGTGTGTTTATTTAGGATGCTTGAAAATTAGTATTTAAGCAGAGTGTTCTAGTAAAAAAAAAAAGAGATTGAAATGAGATTGATGAAAATAAAGTTGTGTTCTAGAATTAAATAAAGTTGTGTTCAGAATAAAATAAAGTTGTGTTAAATAAAAAATACAAATAAACATAAAAAGAATAATTATATATTTTTATATTATTTAATTGGCGCAGTCGGTAGGATCCTTTTAAAATAAGGGATCCAGTGATTCGAACGTACAATCGAAAAAAAGTCCTACGAAGTCAGGCTAAATAAACTCTAATAAATTAGTGCAGTGAACTTTTATTTCTCAAAATCTCGATACTACTTATCAAAGTGTAGTGAACAGAAACTTGAAAAGAAAAAATTTTCACCACTAAAATAAAATTAAAGCTGTGCAGTAAACTTTTTTAACTAAAACTCCGCACAATTGAAGTGAACAGTTATAAATTGAATACCGCAGCAAATAAAATAAAGTGTATTGAACACACAATTTTGAACACGACTTAAGTGAGTAAAATTTACTAATCATTATCTCATCAAGGCAAAGAAGATTCGACGAACAAAGGATGGAGCAAGCTCAAGCAAATATAGAACATAATATATTGGAACAACTGAATCAAAGGGAACAACAACTGGAACAGTTAAGAAATGCTTACGTTGAACTCCAGCAAAGACAACCAAATTACATTGAACAAATTAATAAAAATGTGGCAAATATTCCAATATTCACGGGAACTGGCGATATTACAATCAATTCATTCTTCAGCAACGTGGAATACTTACTAGGAACTATTCCAAACGACGAGATGAAAAAGGAAGCGACTAAAGCAGTCTATTACCAAAGAATACAAGGGGAAGCCAAAAACATTATCATAAACATACCGCAACCAGATAATTGGGAAAGGATAAAGAGAGCGTTGAAATTAAGATACCGTCCAGACATCGCACCTCATCAAATATATAAAAGGATTTATAATTTAAGAGTAAACAATGTAAGTGAATTAAGTATAGAAATACAAAATATTAAGTATAAAGCGGATGAGTTAATTTCTTATTATCAAGAAGACCACTGTATTGATTTATCTAATATAAGTAGTTTATTAGTAAACACAGTAAAGGAGATGACGCAGGGAGTACTACTTGACAAAATTTATGACGAACAGAATCTAGAAAATATTATTGAAATAATGACTAGACGTAGATTTGAGGACAGTTGTATTAGGCCTGAATATAGGAAATCAAAACTTAGAGAGGACATAATATTTAAACCGAATAGAATTCCCGACAAAAACAGCAATCCCAATAATCGACAAACGTATTGTAAAAATAACCAAGGGTATAACCAACCCAACTATAGGCAAAACCAACCAAATTTTTACAACGAACCTTCTCCAAATCACAATCAAAACAGGGAATCCAGAGGAAACAACTCTGGGCAATTTAGACAAAACCAACAAACTTTTAACAACATACAATACCAGAATGGAAATATGGAAAACTCTTCTAATCAATTTAGAAGAAACCAACAAAACTTCAATAGAGGTTTTCAGTACAATAAGTCTGCACAATTTAGGAGAAATCAGGAAGAACCTATGGAGGTAGATAATATAGAAACAGATAATAATAGGCCCCAAAGAGCAGGAAACCCGAATCTGAGACACAGCCAAGATCGCTGCAGCCAGATTAGGCAAAGCGAAAGGAGACCGAATGAAAATGTAAATGAAGTTAACAACACAATTTTTTTTTACGAAACTACCGCAGAGGGATTACCCAAGATAAAGCTAACAATAAACAAGGAGAGCTATGTTGCCCTTATAGATACGGGAGCATCCTTAAGCCTAATCAATAATAAAATTAATGATTTTTCTAAGCATAAGTTAAAACAACCTTTGGTATTTAGAACGTTGACAAACAGAGACACAATCCGATATGAAGTACACACTGTCGCACCAGAAGAATTCAATTTGCCAAGTAATGCAAGAATAAGGTGGAAAATTACACCTCTAGCAGGAAAATCTTATGACTTTATTATAGGCATTGATATTCTTAATTATCTCAATGCAATAATAAATATTGAGGAACGGAAAATAATTTTAAACCAAAAAGAAAATCCATTTTTAGATAACCCGTATAAGTTTAATGAAATATGCTCTTTAGAAGCTACAGATAGTAAAATAACCGGAATTCAACTAAGCCACCTAAATATGGAAGACAACATATCTAATTTGAATATAATAGATAATATAGAAGAAGAAAGCGATTGCAATGCTACAATACATTCTGCAGAAGAAAATTTAAACGATCATTTTTACATTAAAGAGGATATTGTAAACAAATATAAGACACAAATAATATTAACAAATAATAAAGTTGAAGAAATGAAGATGTTGCACAATAAAAAAATAATATTCATAGCAGAAAGCGACTTTGAAAATATGGGGGAGATATTTAGAAAATATTTGACAAAGGGTCTGGTAGGCATATACTCAGAACTATCAATGCATAAGTATAATATAGTACAGCAGAAATTGATTCAAATGTTTTCAAACGAGCGAAATATAAAATTTATAAAATGTACTAACCGAGCACAGGACATTGAAACCGAAGTGGAAGCAGTAAATCAAATATCGTTGTACCATGTAAAAGAAAGTATGCATTCAGGCATACAAGAAACCTATAATCAGATAAAAAATAAAATCTATTTTCCAAAATTAAGGGAACTGGTACATCTAGTGATTAACCAATGCGATGTATGTAAGGAAATTAAATATGACAGGAAACCAATTAGGCAAAAATACAAACTAACAGAAACACCGACGGATAAAAATCAAATAGTTCATATTGATACTTTTGTTATGAAAAGCTTTCGTTTTTTAACAATAATAGACAAATTTTCAAAATTTGGTGCAGCCTATCCACTAAACGATAGAAATCCCATTACAATAATTGAACAATTGGAGGATCATTTTGCGAAAATTGGAAAACCAGTTAAAATTATAGCTGACAATGAATTTAAGGCAGAACGAATTAAAGAATTTTTGAGCCATGAAGGAATCCAATTGCACTTAACAAAACCCAATAGCCATACGGGCAACGCGGATGTGGAAAGAATGCATAATACACTAGCAGAAAAATTCAGAATAATATATAAATCGGAAAAAAACGTGCCAATAAAACAACTTATACAAAAAGCGATACGCAATTATAATGATAGATACCATTCTACAATCAAAAGTACTCCGTGGGAGGTTCAGAATGGTAAAACAGATAAATTAAAAATAAAGAAAAATATTGAAGAAACAAAAAAGAAAGTAATAGACAAACTTAACATGAATAGGGAAGAGTATAGCGAAAATAGAGAAGAAGGCTATGTAAGAAACTATAAAGCGACTAGACATAAAGAACTACCAAAATTTAGAAAATTAAACCTAGATAATATACATCCATGTAATATTAAACGACCAAAAAAATTTTCAGATATTGTGGACAACTCTGCTGATTCTAATAACGACAATGATAGACAGGACATACAGAATCATCTTCTTTAAAACTGATGACAATCTTAGTCAACAAATTTAAGTAAATGAATATTTCAATACAGTAAATGTTCAATAAATGTTAAAGATTTTTCAAATGTAATAGAGGTTACAGAAGTAAATACAAATATTTTATATTATATAAGAACTATATTTTGTTAAACCATTTTTTTAACGTTAACGAAATTACTGTATAAAAGCTTAGTTTAAATGTGTATTATTTAATTTTTTCTATTATTATTTTGTTAAAAAAACAATTTTCTATTAATTACTAACATTTTCTTTAAATAATCAATTAAATGAACCCCTATAATTTAAGAAATAAAATACATTAAGTAAAAGAATTCAGGAGAATTCTTATCTAAAGGAGGGAGAAGTTATATGTAGAGAATTTGGTAATTAAATAATAATTACCGGGTTTTACGATCATATGTATATTCGGGAAAATTTGGTAATTAGATAACAATTACCAAGTTTTACGATTATATGTAGATTCGGGAAAATTTGGTAATTTAATGACAATTGCCAAATGACAATAGATAATTTTTAAAGAACGAAAGAGAAAGAAAAAAGATCCTAAATAAACACAAATAATTATGTCTGTGTTTTTCCAACCAGGAGAGAAAAAGTGGAAACACAGATAGACGGTGGTGTGTTTATTTAGGATGCTTGAAAATTAGTATTTAAGCAGAGTGTTCTAGTAAAAAAAAAAAGAGATTGAAATGAGATTGATGAAAATAAAGTTGTGTTCTAGAATTAAATAAAGTTGTGTTCAGAATAAAATAAAGTTGTGTTAAATAAAAAATACAAATAAACATAAAAAGAATAATAATTATATTTTTATTATTTAATTCACTTGAACATCGAAGTATAAGTCAGCTATAGGACATGTGAATGTATTGGTAAACACAAAATTTACGCACATTTGCTATGTGTTGTCATGTACAATACTTGTTTTTGCTTGCGTTTTTATTTGCTGTCGAGTGCAGAAGAAAAATTTGAACAGCATTGCATTGTACATGAAGATATGAAAACGAATATACTTGTGCAGCCCTTTAATGTATACTGAGAAGAAACTTACTCCTACGATACATACGATTTTGGCACATGGTGAAAATTAATTGAATATCAATAGCTATCATTTGGGGAGTTATCAGAAGAAGCCCAGGAATACAAAAACAAAGACTACAAACACTTTAGATACACGAATACTTGCAAGATTTCATGGATTAGACAGAATGAGGACCTTTTCAATATGTTGGCGGGATCTTTAGACCCACTAAAACATGTCAGACCTCGGAAAGAGTTGGAAGAAATTAATTATAGCTCCGATATGATAAAACTTTTAGATATCGCTCTCAATCTTAATGAATATTATAAAGAGAACTAGCAAATAAAAAAAATTATACTACTTTGAAAAAATATATACCAAATTATATAATATATAGCATTTATATTTAAATATTTCAAAAATGTGTCGGTGTAATATGAATCAAAAATATAATATTAGTTTAACATATTAGTGTTTTTTTTTCTTGACTTCCTTATGAGAATATCATTTGAAGCACAAAAAGTTGTGTTTTAAAAGCTTTTTTAATTTTAAAAATATTACTTGTAAAGATATGATATTTGTGACAGTGGGCATCTCTTATTTTGAAATTAAAGGATTTAGACATAATTAATTGGTAATAATATCGCATTGGCAAATGTTGTAGAAGTAGTTATTCAGAAAAAACTTAGTTCATTTCTGTTGATGATATAATAATAATAATTATATTCTAATATTTTCGTTGATATGGTTTCCAGTTAGCGAATCTGTTTATTCTTTGTTTATCGTGATCAATAGTTTCTTTTTGATTAAAAATGCTAGTAAAAACCCATCAATTTACAATTTCGTTGGCTCACTTTTCCAACTCCCCTACCTTCGTGCAGGTGGGACTTTCGAAGCAGATATTGACTCACTCAACGTTCGTTTCGGCGCTTTAAAGTACTGGTAAAAAAGATTTTGGGTGTTAACATTTCGTTAACCGCAATGTTGCCATTTTTATGGAGCATTTCTTGAATACATCTTTTGTACCATTTATCTGTGCGGATCTTTCTTACAAAATATTTAATGTTTTCTTTATAGAGTTAAACGTTGTACTATGTAATTATTCCTGCGCTTCTCTTGTAAAATTTGTTTTTCTAATTCCCACATTTCGTTACTTATGTCTCTGTCTTTTCTTTTCCTTCTTTCGAATCGGGAATTTTCTTTGTTTGATTTCCTGTATTGGTGGGTCAGTGTTCAGGTTTAGGTGGGTCCATTATTAAAGTCGTTTCTACCTATCTAGAATGCCCGTCAAGTGGCACTTTATGCGGTGCTAATTTTTCATATTTCCCTCTTTTGTTATTATTTCGGTACGTGTATAGGTCCGAGGGTGTTTTCCGTTAGTTCGAGGATGAGTAGTTTTAGTGGTGGAAAAATTGTGTCCGAGGTTGTGTTTACCTGTTCGTTTATAATATCACTGTTAAAAGTTTTTTTTTCTAGATTTCCATGTTTTCTAGAATGTCTAGTATACGTTTTTTTTTGCTAGTATATAGTAATGTCATACATTCATCTTTTTCTCTTGGTGTGTCCGTGAGTGTCAACGGGTAATGCAAAGGTGGAGTCTTTTTTCGTTTGTATGTGCTATGTAAATCTTGTTTTTAGTGTTCGTCTAGTTCTATATAAGTTTGTTTACAGGTAGAAGTAAGCCCGTATACTCCGCTGGAACTAAATTTGTCAGTTGTTTCTGTCGATGTCATGAGATTATAGGTGCTGCCGGTTTTTAATATCGTGAGTAAACCTTTGTGAAAAAGGTTTGTTAATTAATATATATCTGGTCCTGTGTAAGTAAATTGTGCCGTCGTGTTGTACCGGTTGTCTCTTTGTCTTCTTTATTCCTGTTTTTAATGTTGTATTGTCTAAGAAGTTTGTCGATAGTAGTGATTTTGTAGCCGTTATTTTTAGATATGGTGTAAATTGTGTCGAATTCTTTGTTGTACCTTTCTGGAAAAAATGGGATTATCTTAAGCCTGCGTATCATATGTCTAAATGTTTATGTTGGGTAGGGTGGTTCGAAGTGATGTAGATAGTAGTGTCCGTAGTAGTTGGTTTTCTATGTATGTCAAATGTTAAGCAGTCAGTTTCTCGTGTTATTGTGATGTCAAAATAATGCAGATTTCTGTCTTGTTCTTTTTCCATTGTGTATGTAATGTTATTATGAATTGTGTTTAAGTCGTTCGTCGTTGTTTTGTTCGAGGATGCATATGATTGTTATCTACGTATATATAGTAATGAGTTATTCTGTATTTATTCATTAATGCCTATATGTAGTAATTCGGGATGTGTCTGTAATCACTATAGGCATTTTATTTCCTTTACCAATCCTATTTTGCAGTCATTTTACGCAGTTCACAATATAAATTTCTATGACATTCTACATTTCTTTCCATTGGTGCTGATTTCTAGGATTATATGGATTATATATAAAAATTAAAGTCTGATAGCTTATGTGGAAACCGCGCTAGACGTGTACTTGTCTTTTAGATTCGTCATTTCTTTGGTCTGTAATCGATGAAAACTGTAAAATGTGTTCCTAACGGATATGGTCGGGAATTCCTCGTAGCCCAAACAATTGCTAGGAATCCTCTTTCTATAGTTGAGTACCGCCGCTCGGAATTGTTTAAAGTTCTACTAGCAAAACAGATAGGGTGATCGTTTCCCGGCTCTATGTGTGAGAGTACTGCGCCTAAAGCCTCTCCACTTGCATCAGTTGTTAGCAGCAAATCTTGTGAAAAATCAACGTATTTAAAAACAGGGAGCGTTAATTATTGCATTTTTTGACATTCGTGAATCCATTAGAATTTTATGTCTTTCATTAGCAGCTTGTTAGTGGCTAAAGATGTACTGCTGCATTAGGAATAATATAATAGTTTACAAAGCCCAAAAATGCCTGTAGTTCTTGGATGTTTGTGGGTGCTCTGATCTTTCTTACATTTTCTACCCTTGATGGATCTGGTTTCACTCCGTTTTCCGAGATATCCAGGATGGATAACTTCTCCGTTCAGCAATTGACATTTTTTGGTGCTAAGCTTTAGATTACTATCTCTGATTGCGCTAAGAACCTTTTCTAGTTTTTTTCGTGTTCTTCTAGATTTCTTGTATAAATAAAAATACCGTCAAGAGATACGAAACGCCAGTTAATATGTAGTTCATGATGCGAAAGATGGCAGAGCTTCTGTTACACCGAAAGGCATCCTTTTGATGTCATAATGTCCGAGCCCTGTACCAAATGCTGTTTTTCCTCTTTGACGTTTATCCACCACAACTTGGTGATATCCACTTCCAAGATCCATTGTTGCAAAATATGTACTACAAACTAGTTGATCATGATCCTTGGAATTGGAGAGACGGTATAAAAAGTGGCTAAAATCCTTCACTAACCTCTAATCTTCTGCACCACGGTCCGACCTAGTAGCAACTAGGAATATTGTTGAGTTCTACGGCAACTTACTGTGTTAAATGATGTCTTGGTCAAGCAGATTCTGCACGTGCTTATTAATTTCGGTTTTGTGCGCTTTAGAAAGACGGTACTGCGGGCTTTTAATCGGGCTGGTTCCAGGTATTGTTGGTATCTCATGTTTTAACACCGTTATATATGTCAGTTAGCCTTCAGGAAGATAAAAACACATCCTTGAATTTTTGCAAAATTTTTTCCATTGATTTCCTTTCCTCTTGATTGAGATCGTCGTCCATTTTTTTATCTCCCATGTTTTATTGGTTCTTGTTTACGTCCTGCTCACTTTTGGCCAACCTCTGTTCTGTCTTCAAGACTTTTGGAGAAAATCGGGTTGAAAATAATTTTTTAATTTTTGCCGACCTTAACTTAGTATTTTTGACTGTGTTCTTGGTAAAATTTATGATAGAACAGTAGTAAATTTGGTCCTAATAGCACGTTTCGTTAAAAAGTTACGGGCCTCTGAATTGGGAAAATTTAAAATATCGCTTTTTTTATGATTTTCCAAAAAACTTGAAACTTTTTCGGTACTAGTAAATTTTTTAAACAAATGAGAATAGAAGAAAAATTGCGTCAAAAATTGTAACAGTTCACACTCCAGTCCTATCCAAACATAACCCATTTTGAAAACAAACTTTTGAATTGCATCAAAACTCCTCGCAGTGCAAGGCACCGATTGAAAAAAAATAAGTAAGTAAGTAAGTAAGATTAATAAACCTCTATATCTTGGCTATATACTCCAAAAAGGATTTAACAGCCCCGTAGTTAACAAAGCCAGGGTGACCAGTTTTGTAAAAAAAATGTTTGGAATATTTTTTTCCAACAGGAAAATGGAATTTATGTGTTTATTTTTTTTTATTATTTTGTTGTTGCTGAGTTCTTTATTGCAAAATAAATTACAAGTTTATTTACTTTAACTACACACAAAGTAAAATTTGTACGTTGGCACTGCAGAACAATTACTAAGGATGCAAGTTTTTACTTCACGAGGTTTAACTAACTAACTATCCACTCAGATGCTGTCTTTTATCGAGTATAAAAGGTGACTTGAAAAATTAAGAATTTTTTACTTTGTATCACATTTTGTTGTTATGTTATTCATTCAATCTATAGGCGACTGTTGTGTGTCTATGTGTATATTTGCTTTTGTTTTTATGCTGTTAAAGTTTCTTCCTGGAATTTATTTTAAGAAAGTTGTAGTTAGTTGTCTTGCGAGTATAAGTTTTCTTAGAAAATTACCCAGTTCCGTGTAAAAGATTTCTACGCAGTTTGTAACTAGAAAATTGTTGTAGTTAGTTGTCTTGCGTGTATAAGTTTTCCTAGAAAACTACCCAGTTTCGTGTATAAGATTTCTACGCAGTTTGTAACTAGAAAGTTGTTGTTGTCCTGCGTGTATAAGTTTTCTACGCACTTTGTAACTAGAAAACTATTTTCGTCTTGCGAGTATAAGTTTTCTTAGAAAACTACGCAGTTAGTAAACAGCATTCTCAGCTATTTCATTTACTGTATTGCTTAATTATTTCTTTTAAAACTTAAGGAGGACACATCCCTAACAATATATTGCTTTAAAATTGTGTAAAAATCGATCCTTTTAAATTTGTTGGCAATTCGAATTCTATATTTTATTTTTTAGACAACCACTTGAACGTGAAATTTACAGTTTTTAAGGTAAATGACATCTAAAAAATACGACGCGTAGAAAACTGTTAATAAATTTTTAATCTAGAAGTCATAAGCTTTCCGTTGATTATTTTCTATGTAATAATGTGTATAAACACATTTTTCGTGCAATGTTCAGTTTTATACAACTACTGTTCTCTATCAAGAATACAGCCAATATCTTAGAATGATAATCCGAACATAAAGAAGTATACCACGTCAAAAATACTAAAGGTGAGTCAAAAATTAAAAAAAATTTTTAGCTCGATTTTTTCTCAAACTAAAAGAGGTACCCTAGAAATGTTAGATATTTTTAAGGTGTACTTAAGTTCGAAAACTTTTAACATTTGAGTAAGAAATACTTTATATGACGTTTAAAAAAACTTTTATGCCCGAGGTACCCAAATTTGGGGCATATGTAGCTAGAAGCTCCCCTTTCTTCTAGGGGGTCGATCCTCCGTAACTTTACTCAGCAATACCTCTGATTGGCCTTTGTGAAATTTTATTAGGATAAGATAAGTGGTTAATAAGTTACCGAATTATTAAAAAAGAAAAACGTTTTCAAACCATTGTGCAATGCCAACAACTACCTCGGCTATTCTATTGTCATAATTAAAAAGATTGCTTTTTGTAAAAAGTAAATAAGCAAAACATGCAAGTGGTTCGCTGACTTCTTGCCCAATTACAGATGCTTTTGTCGTAATTCCAATTTTTCGTTTATCCAAATCCTTTAATTTGTACTTTTGAGCGCCATTTATACCGCTTCTTTTCAATGAGTTTTTGTACTCTTGAACTTTTGTTTTGTCTTGGTTCTGAACAATAGAAAAACAATAAATAAATTATATATTTCCAGGAATACAGCCAGATTTAAAAAAATGTTTGTCCAAGCCCTCTTTTCATCGTTTTTTAAAACTCCCGCGTTCAGCTGCACTGCTAAGACGTCACATTGATCATCGAGGATTTTTGACCCGGTGGAATCACAAAGCTACAAATGAACATTTTCCTCTTTTAATAAAATTAGTGGAATTTTTTTAACCTGTTATGGGCAAATCCTTTGTGCCCCTCCCTCTATTTTTGTTCTTTTGTCACCCGTTTTGTACTAATATTAAAAAAGTCAACAAAAGCATAAAGTTAAAAAACTATATATTTTGGTTACCTTAGCCCCTTAAAATTTTCGTCGTTAAAATGTTTGCTATTTTGATAAAAATAACAGCTACTTGGGTTAGGAGCCAAAAATCTCTAAAGAAAACTTTGCCTTTTTAACTTTGAATATTTAGGTGTAAAGGATTGATTACATATTATGGCTGCTGATGAGTACTGTAAAGGTCGGGATAATAAGGTCGAATTTTGTGTCTTTAAAATATTGTTTGCGGGGAGGTCTGCTAAAATGTATCGATTGTCGGTAGAACCTTACGTTTAGCATGCACTAACTCAAAAAACTTGTGAACAATGATTTGCGCGATTTAAAAGTAATGATTTCGATACAGAAGATAAGGAGAGTCCTACTCAGCCAAAAAAAAGTTCAAGAGGAGAAGTCACACAATAAAAGCATTGGGATTCATTTGAAAGTATGGACATTGGGTTCTGTATAAATTGAAGCTGATAGACGTTGAAAGGCGATTTTGCATGTCGGAAATGATGTTTGAAAGGTACAAAAAGAAGTAATTTTTGCATCATGTTATTTCTGGTGATGATAAATGGACGCATTACAATAACTCCAAGTGCAAAAAGTCAAATGTAGAGCTCTCAGAACCAGTCAAACCAACGCAGAAGTCGAATGTCCATGACACCAAGAAAATGCTCTGTATATGGTTGGATCAGAAGGGCGTTTCATATTTTGAGCTGTTGAAATCGGGTCAGACGATCATAGGGGATCTGTATCGAAGACAATTGATTCGTTTGAAGAAAAACCACCGTCGACGTCGAATTAACGAAAAACGACCAGAATATTCGACCAAACACGAAGCCATAATCTTTCAACATTTCGGAAACTATTCGGAAAACTCCCAAACGTGGAAGTTTTGGCTTACCCACCTTATAGCCCTTGGTCCTTCTGACTATTCCCATACGGCAATACGGTTCACTTCAAAACGGAGTATCAGAAATTGTCTTGATTCATTATTTACCTCAAAACCGGAGTGGTTTCTAAATGCACTTTTCTGGCAAAAAAAATCGACATTAATATCTTTTATACCTAATAGAACAAAACTAATGTAATTTGTGGTATATAAAGACCACCGTTGATCATAATAATTTATGTTTTATATATTTTTTTGTATAATTTTTTATATTTATGAGATATATATTTGTTTATTCCTTTTTTTAGATGGCATTTCGGCCAGGAATGGTTGATTTGCCTGAGGGCCACAGAGAAGCAAATGTTAATGCTATTACATTGCCCGAAGTTTTTCATGATTTTGATACAGCACTACCTGAGTTAAACGATATTGATATTGAAGCTCAATTTTCTATAAATCAATCCAGAGCTGATGAAATCACAATGCGTGAAGATTATGGAAGCCTATCTCTTTCCTTACAAGATGATGGCTTTGGTGATGTGGGCTTTGATAATGAAACACCAGATATGGTTCGGGGCCAGTTAGATTCCACTCTTACTGTAAGCCTTTTTAATGCATTATTTATTTATTTTAAATTTACGAAATTTATCAAGGATCAGCTATTTGAAGATGACATAATTTCAAACATACGAGAAAGCAACGAAACAAGCATTCGACCTAATGAACAAGACGTTTCCGATTCTCGGTTAGATGGCGATGGATTTGGAGATGAATTTGGTCGTAGGTAGAAATATTATTTGCTTACGAAAAAATTTTAAAACCTCTTTTTAGAACCAGAACTTTTTGGAGATGAACTGTTTGGAGAACCTCCTCGGTTAGGAACTGAGAATCATGAAATAAGGGAATCAATTGCAAATGTAAATGAAGTGTTGGAAGACGATGCGGCTGACAATTTCGACGTTAGAGCACCTTCACCAAACTCAAGTTGTGAAAAACTACCAGATTTAAGTCAAATAGGTAATTTGTATTGTTTTTATTACAAAAGATAGGAGAAAATAGCATGTGCATATTAATTAATAGCATCTGCCTCTTAATTAATTAATTTTCCCTATTTGTAAAAAAATTCTCGGTAAATTTGGTTTAAAGAAATTATTTTGCACTGTAACTAAGAAATATAATTGCTTTTGTGAAACATCGCTCATGATTCCATTTTCTTCAGGCAAGAAAACTTCATAATGAAAATCAAGCGTCCATCAAGCACTATTTTGAGTTGAATATGAACCTGGCAATTTCGTGATAAGATTTCCATCTGCACCTGGCCGTGGGCCTTAATCAGATGGTGGTCAAACCACTGCGAATGAAAAGCAGCGCCAGTCACGCCCTAGGAAGCTGAAGACTAATTCTAATTTAATTGTTGTTAAGGCTCGTTTTATTTTATTTTCATTAATTCTGCATCTAATTTTGTTAACTAGTGTTTGATTTAATCTCTCATTTAGTCCGTTTGAAAAAGGTGAATCTGCTGCTGTAAAAATTATCCGAATAGATTTTTCATCCAAAAATTTTTTTAACTCCTTAGAATTTAGTCCAGGGTATTGGTCTTTCCTAGTTGCAATTTCAGTGGTTCCAGAGCAGGGCTGACAACTACTACTCCTTGCTAAAGAGCTGGAGACTATCCAACTCCTGTCCAGAACACATGACTAGCATGCTCACTGGATCTGGATCATTCACCGGTAGGTGTGATTAAAGGCGAGATGATCCTGGCCACCATTAATCAAATCATGCTGGGGCCGCAAAACCACAACCACCACGATACACTCGAAGGGCCAACCTTAATAATCAGTCAGAGAAACAACTAAAAGTCTAAAGAGATAATTAGCGGAAACTCTGGGGCTTACTGATTCCCGTGGAAATAACGTGGAGCTTCCAGTTGTCCCCTGCTGACTTCAGGGGACTGGGCTCCTTTATAGCCCCAGCAGCACAGGTGTAGATAGTCAAGTATTCTATAAAGATGAACCTGGCAATATAAGATTCAAAAAGGAGACAGTTCCTATTTACAATTGTAAAAATCTTTCCCACCGTAGTGTCAAAACTGGAAAGAGCCCGTTATAAGTTGCCTATATTATGTTCAGCTCAATGGAAATATTCTAAGGAAGACTGACAGGCCAAAAAGACGATAACTGTGGAGGAAGACGATAACTGGTAACTACAGAGGTTGTTCAGATTACACTAGCTACTGTTGAAACCTTAGTTCAAACGGTTTAATCAGCTAAATATCCCGATTAAGGTCCGAAGCAAGTACAATTTACTGTGCTTTTTTTTGCGAAAAATACCTTTAGTACCTACCTCGAAATTTTGTTATTTATTCTCAAAATTATACAATATCAAACAGCCAGTACTGCGTAGCCTCAAAATCACTAGACACAGTCTTATAGCGGCGATAGCAGCATAAAAAGTACTATCTTCAGGTCACGAGTTATCATTTCAAACGCTCGGGTTTTGTTTGGTATCACTTCTAAAACTTATATTAAGTGACCGAGCAACTTACTGTCCTACTGGTTATCAAAAAATACATAGTGTTTTTGATTTTGGAGTCCTGCAGTGTGTTTAGACTAATCTACAGATCATTAATTCATTATCGTAAACTTAATTAACCGCCAAGGAATTGCAAAAGGTATGGATTATTTTAAGTCTTAGAGCATATGTTCCGATCGAGTAATTCGAATTCCAAAAGCAACAAATACGCAATAAAATCAGAAATGATTGAGAAATGTATGCAAGCTACTGAAAAGTTATTTAATTGGAGGTTTCCTACGTTCGCCTTAGTCGATTGAGCAGGAGTTTCGCAAAAAGTATTTTGGGCCTTTTTAACTTAATGCACAACATAAATGCCAACAGTCGTGGAATCGTGTCTGCATTTGCCGATACCAATCAGCTAAATACGTCCTTAGTCCCCCTAAAGCGACACTAAGATATCGCAATCTGAAAGGCTTGCCAAATTATACAGCTCCGGATTGCTAAAAACAAAGAGCTTAATCGCGGAAAGGGCTAGGTAATAGCAGCGAGGTGCTCCATAGTCTACTACTTGTCCTGGTAACTTTCATAGAAATCCAAGAACAGAGGATCTAACCTTCTAGTAGACGAACCGATTCTGCCTAGTCAATATGACCATTAGTCAGATTTTTATATTATGTGGAAGCAACACCAAGTAAAATAAACGAAAGTTTGTTTCTCTGTAACCTAAGTTTTTAACAAATTTTATTATTTAAACTTTTGCTATTTTATATTTTAATATTCTATCTTAAAATTTACCTGTAACCAAAGAAACGACATCTAATGTTTATTAATACTGTGTGAATTCCTATTTAGTAGTATTTTCAATAATTTAATTAATTTTTAATACAATTATGTAGTTCCTTTGGCGAAATCCTCTGTTTTTCCTAATACAATATATTTCAGATGTTTAAATAAGTGATTACTTTTAATATGACAGATATTTAAATGAGTGAATACATTTTCGATATGTGCTTGGATTTACAATTTACAAACGACGACAATTAAAAGTTATGACGACAAAGGCAAACATTTGGTTCAACAAATAATGCCTCGCATCGAATGTTACACCAAAATATGCCAAAATACAGATTAGAATCGACACCACAGCAAGCAGGAAGACAATAAAAAGAGCACAAAGAGACTTTGTGAAATTCGAAATCAGAAACCTTTACGCTAAAAAAGAAATTACGAACTCGGAATTACTAGACATTCATCTTAAACTAGCAGAACGACTCCCAACCGACGTACTCATGAACACATTAGACCAAATACGAGCAGAAAAACGCGAAAACAATAAAATAAAAATACGCAACTTTAAACAAGAAACTCGAAACACTAACACATTCAACAAACAACAAAACGCGCAAAAACAATTTCCACCCTAGATTTTTGAATCTAACAGAGGTCACCATCAGCAGGCAAGAGGCTCAATTATTTGAAAAGGGATTAAAACACAACATCACAGAAAACAACAAGAAAAAGGAAATAGAACAAACCATTGTGGACACAGAAGTCGCAATAGCGATGATCCCAAACGAAGAACAAGAGCAAGCCAGGCACATCTGCAAACAAATAATAGAGAAGGAGGCCAAGTCTACAAAACACTTAAACGGAGAGCACAATACAATTAGGAAACGCAAACTGGAAGCGAACAACATCTTAGTCACAAAAGCAGACAAGGGAAACACAACGGTGCTCATCGGTAAACATGACTACATCGAAAAGACAGAACAGTTAATAAAAGACTCTAAATGCAAGAGAATTGGTAAAGATCCTACGGAAGAATACCAAACGAAAATTGGGGGGATTATGGGAAGGGCAACAGGGATAATAAAACCAGACATATCGCACACATTAACAATGATGGATCCATCCGCACCATCAATGATAGCACTACCAAAAATACACAAACCAAACACACAAATGAGACCCATAATTAATTACAAATCTGCACCAGGCTACAAACTTTCGAAATACATAAGGACAATATTAAAAGACACCTTAGACCTGGAATATAGGCATACAATAGCCAACACTATAGAACTGATTGATAAATTGGAGAATGTGAAAATAACGGAGAAAACAAAACTGGTCGACGGAAAATCGTACCCAAATAAAAGGAATACATTTTCCTTACATCTCCCTCCTCGAGAGAAAAAAATACTTTTATACTTTCTATTATTATATGTTTTATTCCCATTTTGGGAAACAGGAACTAACTTTGAAATGTGAAAGAGACTCGTTGCAGACCCACTGTGGCCAGTGTTAATTTGAAAAATTGAATGTGACAACTATTTTGTTATTTTATATGAGCCAATTTTTATTTCATCCATCTTTTTCCGATTTCATTTGTGACCGTTTGCGACAAATACCATATCGCCTTCTTGGAATTCATAAGCCTTTCTACTTTTGTCAAATTTTTGTTTGTTGTTATAATGGGATTTGATCGTGTTGTGTACAGACTTCATATGTTGCTTCTTGTTTAAGTTTATCCGGTATTATTGTGTTATCTATCCTTCTAATAAATGCTGTGGCGAAAATCCTGTCACTGTGTGCTCCGTCTCATTGTACAATTGTTCACGTTCTTGTGCTATTGTTGTCCAGGTTCGTTTTATTTTATTTTAATTAATTCTGCATCTAATTTTTCTAACTAGTGTTTGATTTAATCTCTCATTTAGTCAGTTTGAAAAAGGTGAATCTGCTGCTGTTTTCAAAGTATGCGAATAGATTTTTCATCCAAAAATTTTTTTAACTCCTTAGAATTTAGTCCAGGGTATTCATCTGATAGAACTGTACCAATTTTATAAGTATCTGTCACTTTCTGCACAAGTTTTATAAAATCACGCGCACATTGTGTTTTTGACGTTAAAATATGTGCATATCTTGTGAAGATAGAAGATGTAGATATTTTTTCGTGGACCCTTGAGCCTCCGAATTCTCCGATTGTATCAATTGAAACTATTTCAAATGGGGTTTTCACTGGACCTAAGTGCGAAAGTTGACCAATTTTGTTTCCACCTCTCGATTTATTCTTGATACATATTTTGCAGTTTCGGCATATTTTTTTCAAATTAAGCTGTATAAAAAGGACAAACTTTCTTTTGCAGCTGTTTCAATCCTATGTGACTAAAATGTTCATTAATCCTTTTTATAAATTCTATACTAAATTTTTTAGATAAAATAATTTTTTCTATTTTTCTTGCTATTCTGTAATAAATATTTTGTTTTGTTAGAAATTAGTCTTTGTTATATTGCAGTTTTTCGTTTTTAGCTTGGTTTGCTAAGATTTCCTTTTAATAAGTCATCATTGTTTTCATGTGCTTCCAACACTGGATTTCTGCTTAAGCAATCTGCTTCCAAATTTTCTTTTCCAGGTGCATATTTTATGTTAAAGTCATACTGAGACAAGTAATATGTTAAATCTCCTAGTTCTTCATCTGTCCTTGCCTTTATATTCATAGTTTTCAGTGGTTTGTGATCACAAATTACCGTAAATCTATATTGCAATATTTCACAGCCTCTTTTATAGCTAAACATTCTAAATATATAGCTTTTTTATTCTGCTGACTGGTTTAATTTTTTCGAAAAATACGCCACTGGTTTTTCCGCACCATTTTTTGTGGCTGTTTCAAAATTGTTGCTACACCTTTCATACAAGCATCTGTGTAAATAATTATTGGTAAATCCTTATCAAATATTGCCAAAATAGGCTGTGAACATTGTAATTTCTTTACACTTTCGAAGGATTCATCGCATTCTTTTGACCAAATATTTTTTTCTTTTTTCAGCAAACTGTGCAGTGGATCTAATATAATTGTACTTTTCGGTATATATTTGTTATAAAAATTAATTTTTCTTAAAAACTGTCGAACGTTTTTCTGAGTTTTGGGTATTGGAAACTGTTGTATTGCAATTAAGCTTTCTTTCAAAAGAATTATCGGGTTATTTTTTATTATATGTCCAAGATATTTTACAGAGTCTGACGCAAAATTACATTTTGACAATTTCAATTTGAATCCCTCTTCCATTATTGCATTTAATAACTTTTCTAAATGTTTGATATGCTCTGAAACGTTTTCGAAAATATTAATATATCATCTATGTAGTTCAGGGTAGAGTTTGAAAGTTTATGTTTTCTAATTATTTTACTTAATATTCTTTGAAAAATTTTTATATCTGCTTGTTGTTCAGTACTCAAATTTTTACAAGAAATTCTTAACTTCAAAGTTTTCATTTAAGTTATCTGTATATTTTGATAATATTTTACTCACCGGATCATTTTTACTGCAAACAGTTTTGTTACGAAATATGCATCTTTTAGGGGCATCAATATTTTTTTATCGTTTTTGGTTCAATAATCTTTTGTGTTATGTGAAGATTTTCATCTGGATTCAATTTGAATGTTTTTATTAAGTCCAAACTAATTAAAACATCGTATTGAAAGTTTTCATCATCTATTACAAATAAGTCTACTTCTTGATATGTGCTTGGATTTTCCGACCGGGTTAAAATTATTTTTATTAGGGTACGGTTTTCCGTCGACCCTCGTCAAATTTGGTTTGTGAACGAACCGGTTTCGGCTGTTTGCCATCTTCAGTGTTCTTTTCGTACTAGTTGCGTTCTGTTGTCAGTTGTGTTTATATAGTTCGTGTCTCCCTTCGTGTTATTGCGTTCGTCACTTTCTGTCTTTTTTGCCTGCATCTTTCTCTCATTTTTCGTTTGTCTCTTTTTACCTAATTTGTCGCTCCCTTTTTCATTCGTCTTTTTTCTAACTAAATCCTTTTACGATCATGTTTGTTGTCCGTTTTTGTTTATGTGTGAACCTGTTGGGTTTTTTTCTTCCTTTTTTTTTGTTTTTTATGTGACATAATAATCTGTAATTGTACGTTTATGATGTTCTTTATTGCTTTGGTCTTGTGCACCTGCGTAACGTTTTTGTGTTGGTGTAATGTTTGTTTTCCTGTAAAAATGTTTCAACGGTTCAAATATTGTGTCCGAAGCAGTGTTTATTTGTTCATTTATTATTCGTCCGTCAAATGTTTTTTGTTTGTATATTTCCATGTTTTCTAATACATTTAGTTTCCTTCCTTTGTGCTGTGTATGAAGCAGTTTAACCGTTGTCCTTATATGTCCTGGTGTACATTTGTTTTTAAATATATGGTTCGCAAAGTTTGATTCTGGAGTTGATTTTGGTTCTCGTAGTTTTTTGTTATAGTCTCTAATGTGTTCTCTAAATCTGGACTTAATTTTTCGTCCTGTTTGCCCGATATAGCTATAATGGCATGTACAAGTTAATTTGTACACTCTTTGTTGTATATTTGCCCCGGTTGTTTTATTCCGTAGTATTCTGCCTAGGATGTTTCTTGTTTTGAATGCGGTATTGATGTTGTGTTTTCCAAAGAATTCCGCCAGTCTGTACGTGGATTTTCCCATATATGTTAATGTAGCCCATTTTCTCCTTTCATTCTCCTGTTCTTTGTTTTTTTCTAATTTGTTTCTTGATGTTATCTACGAGGCGCTTTTTGTATCCGTTGTTTTCCGCTATGGTGTATAATTAAAACTTTGTCTATTAACTTATTAATTTCAAGTAGAATTCTCTCACTTCTAATAGTGATCCATTAAAATATTTAAAAGATATTGCATATTTTATGGAAGTCCAAGTCCAGTTTCACAAAAATTCCAAGTCTAGTTTCACAAAAATTATCCTTCCAAGTATTCCGCTCTGAATTTAACAAAAGCTTTATAAGCATGGAGCTATACCAGTCTACAGGTGCCCCTGTAGGCTAGTAGGTTGTGTACTAGCTTGTCAGTATGGGGGTTGTGGGTTCGATTCCCAACGAAGACCTTAGTTTTTTTTCAGTACAAAAAATAAAAATTGACTGTCCGTGGGGCTGCTCAGCGATAAAGGCATAGTCACTGGTCGCTGTGCTCTCTTATACGGCAGTTAATTTCCGACTATCCTACTTTCACCACCTGTTTCATCTCTTCTCTATCCCTTTCCTAAAGAAGGTAGCACGGTACTTAAATAAATGGGCATTGTTGCCCATTTCTGACAGTGCCCCATCTAGTATTTGTGTTTGATGTCTTTGTTTAATTGAATTTTTAATTTTTTAAATGCTGTAGTTTCAATCAATTCTGTGTGTTGTGATACTTCTTGGTAGCATTCTGGCATACAATACGTCTTACCATCTGTTGTAGAGATTGTGGTTAGGGCCAAATAATTTGATTTGCCATCATTTGCTGCTTTTTGTACAAACTAGAATTTAAGTTTATCCATTGTAATAATATAATAAATCAGAAAAATGTCGTTTTATAATGCCTTTTATATTATGTGGAAGCAACTCCAAGTAAAATAAACGAAACCAAAATTTTTAACAAATTTTATTATTCCAACTGTTACTATTTTATATTTTAATATTCTATCTTCAAATTTACCTGTAACCAAAGAAACTACATTTAATGTTTATTAATACTGTGTGAATTCCTATTTAGTAGTATTTTCAATAATTTAATAAATTTTTAATACAATTAGTTCCTTTGGCGAAATCTTATGAACATGATTTAACAACTTTAATTAAACAGCTGTTTTTCCTAATACAATATATTTCAGATGTTTAAATAAGTGATTACTGTTAATGTAACGGATGTTTAAATGAGTTCCCCCCGGGGGCACATGATAGTTTTTTTGGAGCCTACTATTCCATCTAGACTGGAGTCTTGCGGGGTAAAAGGGAGCCCAGGCCCCTTAAAGGCTAGTAGGAGCCATCTGGACAATCCACTATATTTCCACGGGAATCAGTAGGATCGCAGAGTTCACTATTTGTCTCTTTAGCCATTTAGCTGTTCTCTGGCTGATTATTAAGGTTGGCCCCTATATGGGAGCATCGTGGTGGTTGTGGTTTCGAGGCCCTCGTGAGAGTTTGTGGGTCGGATCATTCACACTGAACACAATGAATGGTTCAGGTCCAGTGAGTATGAATGCCGTCGTGTTCTTAATTATATTATATTCTCTGGCTGATTATTGAGGTTGGCCCCTATATGGGAGTATCGTGGTGGTTGTGGTTTCGAGGCCCTCGTGAGAGTTTGTGGGTCGGATCATTCACACTGAACACAATGAATGGTTCAGGTCCAGTGAGTATGAATGCCGTCGTGTTCTTAATTATATTAAGCTTCATGCGTTCTGGACCAGGAGTTGGATAGTCTCCAATTCTTTAGCAAGGAGTAAAGGCTGCGCCCTACTTCGAGCCTTTGAAATTTCAAATAGGAGTGAACGGAGAATGCACGGATTCGAAGGCCTTCTAGGGCGAGAATGGCGCTACATACCATTCACAGTGGTAATGGCCACCATCTGTTTATGGCTCACTGCCGGTGCAGATGTAAACCTTATCACGCAATATACGTGTGTAAGCTTAAATAAAATACGAATTTATGTATTAATATGAATAATTATGTATTAACATGCTTCCCCCGTTGAGCACAGCACAAAAACCTGTTTAAGGTGCATGGTTGGGACAGGGTATGGTTGGGATTGCTATGTTGATCCTGTGCTAAGTTTTGTTGATTTGTTAAATATGCACGGTAAAATCTGATGATGATGCGCCTTGGTGAGTACGAGGTGATGGTATTGGTGTGGAGATAGGTGTTGCAGCCCTTTTGCGTATTCGCCTCATCGCTAAGGACACAAAATAAAACCAATAAGGATCAATGATGAGTAACTAACGATGGTGTGATGGTAGTCGTGCATGGTGGCCTTGTTTGGAAGCTGAAGGATTTCTGGTGAATTTGTGTCATGTACATAGTTAAATGTATTTCATTTAACAATAGTTTTAAACTTTCTGAATGCTGTTGTGTCGTAATTTCGCAAAGCCTGGTGCATGAAGTCTTAACAGAGCTCGATATTGCCTGTTGTCCATGCACTGACATGAATTTGTTTTTAAAGATGCTGCAGCTCCCAGGCTGAGTAAACCCGATCCTTCAAGCGTTAATTGCCTTATTTCTTTATTGCACACAGCCGTTGCCAGTGATGGAGCTTGCATGGCATAGGTCCTTTTGTTTTTAAGCCGAAGAGAAGTCCACCTGGCAGTGTTTTTCACTTGTTACAGTGGACAGTATGCTTGGCTGTTGTTATAAAATAGATTCATTTCACAAGAGCATGTTCACTTTTTCTATTTCTGGCTGTTTGTTAAAATGCCAAATATGTTAGATGGCATGCGTTGTAAATTTGCTGCTATAATTGTAAATTGAATGCAGAGCGATAAAAACTGCGGTAGATTTTTTCCTCTTGTAGCACGTTGCTGCGATCACGTACCTTGTTATATATTTGTACTATTTGTTCATCAATTCTGTCAAATTTCCTTTTAACCGTGGCTTGGTCTATCTTAAGGAAATTATTGTAGAATCTATAATTGAGGATTGATTTTTCTAAAGGTTTAGTAGATGAGCCTCATTTTCTTTGACTTGGGAAATTGTTCTTGCCATTTGTTCAGCATATTCAGAATCCAATACTCCAAATAGTGAATGTGCGATATTTCCAACTTATCAAGTGCTCCTCTTGTTTGTCTTCTTCAGGAAAGTAATGTACTGTCCATTGTTAGCTCAGCTTCAGTATGTTGAAAATAATAGACAAGGTTTGTTGTTTCATTTTTCAGATAAATGGCCTGGTGTTCCGGTTGAGAATATTTTTAACTCACACCAACATTCCTCTAGATCATAATACACTAAAAGCTACCATTATGCTGGAGGCATTACCACTGGCTCAATTCCTTTAAAGTGTATGCCAAGCTTTTGAATTTGAATTTTTGCGCCTAGCACCCGGTGTACTAACATGAAAGTCAGTGCAATTTTGAAGATATGGTGGGTTATGACTGACCGTGTCTTTTTTTTTTAGGAATTTCTGGTTTTTCGTTTCCTACAGTCACCCGGTTGTTGAGGTTCATCAGACTCTTTATTCTTAACTGGTAACAGTGCTAGTCGAGCAACTGGTCTTTTGAAAATGCCTTTTGATTGTTTTGTCTACTTTTATTAGGACCATGTCCCAGGGTTTAACATTCGCTTGTTGTGTTTTCCATTTGTGTCGATACTGCAGTTCGCATAAATATTCTCGTAACCGTCGTCTTCAAAACTCCCTTTTTAGGTGTGCAACCAATTTATATCTCTCCAGGAGGCTAAGCTTGGTTTGTACAGAGCGTGAATCCACTTGTGCACTGAGTGGTTCCCCTATTAAGAAATAACTAGGAGTAATTGCAGTCAAATTCTTAGAGTTGTCTGACATTAAACTAATAGGTCCTGAATTTAGAATGCCCTCACTCTCTATTACCACCGTCTCAAGTACTTCATATGTTAATGATGCTGTTGCAGTAATTCTGACTAAAAGGTGCTTAGTTGATTTTAGTGCTGCTTCCTAAATGCCGCCGAAGTGAGGTGCTCTAGGTAGTATAAAATGGAATGTGATTTTCTTTGAGGTGCATTCGTTATTAATTGCATCGCTGGCCGCGCTGGAATAAATTGTCTCTATGAGTTCCTGCAGTTGGTTTTTCGCGCTAACAAAGTTAGTTGCGTTATCGCAATACAGGTTCTGACAGTGACCTCGTCTGCTTGTAAATCACTTTATTGCACCTATAAAGGCTTCTGTGGTTAAATCGCTGACCAATTGCAGATGTATTGCTTTGGTAGCGAAACAACAAAACACCGAAATGTAGGCCTTCTGAGGTTTCTTTCCTCTTACTTTGTAGTGAACCCAGAATGGCCCGCAGAAATCAAAGCCTGAATTGATGAATGGCCGGGCAGAGCTAACGCGTGTTGGGCCAATAATGCTTGGGGTCCACAGTGTCGATTTTTGACATAATTCATTTGCATAAGTTACTTTAATATCGGGTCGCTTTAGGGAAGTAGCATTGGGTGCTTGGTGTCGTACGGAAGCGATGATGTCGTCAATTGTCTGTCCACCCTTGTTAATTCTTCTCACCCGCGTTTTTGTTTGCGTACTAACAAAAAAAAAAACACCGACGTAATTGAATTAGGACTCATGCAAGCTGCTGGCCTATGAATTTTTGTTTTCCCATATTAAAAGGTTAATTTATTTCCCACATTACGTCAGATTCCAATTTCTTTTATAAATTTAATATAATTCGCTCATACTTTTTACGTTCTATTAAAAATAAACACGTGAGAAATAGTGTGTCAGCATAATTACAAAATCATATTTGGATAGGTCAAATTACCTGCCAGACAGTAATGACACTGGATCAGTTTGTTTGTAATTAATGATGGGAAAGAATTTGGATAGGCCAACGTACCTGCCAGACAGTAATGGTATTGGATCAGTTTGTTTGTAATTAATGATGGAAAAGAATTTGGCTAGGCAGAATTCTTTGTTTATCTGTAGGTAATGATGGGAAAGAGTTTTTGTAAAATTTGAAACTGAACGATTTCCGGCTGCATTAGTTTAGGTCTTAAGATATATTTTTTATTTTGTTATTCTTTTGATTGTATTTACTATTCTTTTTAAGTATAAATAACATAAGAAATAAATAAAGTTTATTATTAACAAAAGGACATTCATCAAGTCAATGTGTTTTAATCTTCGATTATCCTCGGGTACTCCTTGGATAATTAATTGCGCGTTAACAACAGTGATCCCTGTATACCACTTGGACAACCACTGCCTGCCAGACAAACGCGTCTAAGCATTTCATCCTTTTTTGTTATTATCCTGGTGTACCACTTGGATAATAAACACAAGCAAAATTTCCGAGTTAGACAAGGCAAACGAGCCTCAGCACTAACAACCCTTATGACGCCGTTGGTATCCAAAATTGGAGAGAGATTGTTCTAATGGCTTCGATTGCTGACAACCATATATTTTTTTTTACACAGAACTTGTCCTGCCTTAGTATCTATATCAAGTCCAGCGTTTTTACTGCCAGTCAATATCAACTTCTGATTCTTCTTTTTCTGCGACATTTTGAAGTAGTTGGGGATGGTTTGCGCTCCACTTCCGTAATTTAAGGCCATGTTTTTTCAACATCTCAATTAGCTCTCGCTGAATTGTCAGTGCTGTATTTAGGTTGTCAGCTCCACCGATTCCGTCATCCACATAGAAGTTTTCCAGAAGAAACTAAGCTCCGTACGGATACAGTGACTATTGTTTCCAAGCATTTTGTAACCAACTGTGTTGCAGCTCGTGTTACATATGTAGTTGTATTTAATTGATAATATGTTTTTGGCTTGTCTGAATTCATTCTCAAGATGATGATTTGAAGCTTTCTATCCTCTGGATGCATAAGCATTTGACAATACATTTTCTCAACATCTGCAGCAAAGGCAAAAAAAAAATCTATGTAAAATAGAGAAAAATTCACTTTGCCCAATAGAGAAAAATTCACTAATGAATGTGTGCACATTCATTAGGTCATTTAAATATAAACCAGATGATATTTTGGTAGATGCATCAAATACCGTTCGTAAACTTACTTGTTTAACTCTCAGGATGATGAGGAATGAATTAATTCAGTTTAGCTATTATATTTATAGCTATTAGGGCCATGTGTCCCAATGCCACATATTTTTCCAAGAAAGCAATGTATTGGCGTTAAATTTCTGGACACTTTGACAATCAAAGTTTCAATTCCAGAAATCCGTTGAAAGATATACTGTGTAATTCACTCAGCGCATCAGCAGAACGAAATTCTTACCATAAATCTTCCGTCATTAGGACATGTGTTTGTGTGAAAACGGTCCTTGCACTGACTTTCTGTATTAGACAAACCTTTGTCTGTTGCGCGATAGCTTCCTCTAAGCTGGCTTCATTGCACACTCTACATGCTGCAGTCCATCAACCTTGCCTGCGATGACACAGCCAAAGACGGTAGTTTGCAAAGTAGGCAGCTTATTACCCAGCTTAATTTGCCCAATTGCCAATAATTGATGATACAATACTGCTCCCAACAAGACATCAATTCTGTTAGGGCGATTAAATTCGGGGTCTGCAAGCGCAATATTTCTTGGTATGAGCCACCTGATTCTTTGTCTGCATGATGTTGTTTGTATTCTGATTTACAAGTTTTTATTGCACTTTATACAGCTATTTAATGTGGAGGCTTTGGCACTGTTGCTAGGTTTTAAATAATTGACACAGTATTTTTGTTTTTGGATGAACTGAAGTCGTTCTATTGTTGATAACCCGTTGCAAACAACGAGTGTCTTCCATTTTTACACAAGATATATCAACCAATGCCTTTACCCTCAGATGTAACTGCCGTGAACTCTTTAGCCCTGGACCCAGGTGAAATTTTGAACGTATCTATTAACTTGGAATGCCTTTCCAAAAAGTCCAAAAAACCCTTGATTATAGGCACCTCTCGTCGCTGTGACATTGATTGTTCGTAGCGAAGGCAGGTGGCATGATCTAGCCTTTTCAGCAGAAAACGCAGCAATAGCGGGTCCCAGGTTGTAGTATCAATTTTTAAGTTTTTAGGCGCTAAAAGACATTCCTGTGTTTTGTCATGTAGCGCTTTATAATTGTCGTTCACTGTTCTAGGAGGTTCAAGCAGCTCTTCAACCAACTTGTCGACCTTTTGTTGTTTTAGCATTCTACTACCATTGTCCATGCGGCGTCGAAATTTTCTTCCGTGGCGGAAAAGTGTTTTATAAGCGTTGCAGCCTCTCACACATGTGTTCTGGGATACTAAATTTATTTTACCTTAGAAATTTGTTGGAATATGATCAGTGAAGAACATAAATTGTAAAATTCTTGGCACTTCATATTGTTTCCATCAAAGTTTGGCAATGTCATTTTAGGAATTGGAATCGATTCCCACTAGATGTGTGATATTGCTGATTTGTTCTAACAGCTGCTGACATCCCTGCTTTTAAAGAAAGATTAATTGAAATAAAACATTGTTACGGATGTGTCTTGCTTAAGTTTTAGAAGAAAATAATTAAGCAAAAAAATAAACAACTGGGTATACTGTTTACTAACCGCGTGGCTTGCTAAGAAAGGCTGTGCATGCAAGACAACAACAAATTTCTCGTTACAAACTGCGTAGAAATTTAATACACGCAAAACATCAACAATTAGAAATGCTGTTTACTAACTGCGTGGCTTGCTAAGAAAACTTATGCACGCAGAACAACAACAAATTTCTAGTTACAAACTGCGTAGAAATTTTATACACGCAAAACAACAACAATTAGATATGCTGTTTACTAACTGCGTAGTTTTCTAAGAAAGCTTGTGTACACAAGACAACAACAATCTTCAAATAAATTCTAGGAAGAAACCTTGTCAGCATAAAAACAAAAATACACACAGACATACCAGGCATCTATAGATTGAATGAATAACATAACAAAATGTGATACAAAGGAAGTAGAAGATTCTTAATTCTTCTAGTGATCAAATATAAACTGGCAGCGTCAGAGTGGATAGTTAGTTAGTTGAAAAATAAACCTCATGTAATAACGACGTGGATATTAAGTCAATTGTTCTGTAGTGCTAACTGTGTCTAGTTAAAGTAAATAAACTTGTAATTACTTTAAAAACGCTAAAATCTGGTGTTATTTATTTTGTAATAAAGAACTCACAACAAAACGTTTATAAAAGGTATAAACGCAATAATATAATAAAAAAAATATATTTTTGGGGGAAAAAAATCAAACAAAATAATTCCTAAAGAACACACATAAAATAAAACAAAACACAAACGAAATTTACAGTATTTGTACAATGGGTCATATATTTATTCCTAGTTAACATTAGTGCCATTTTTTTTACTGGTGCTTATGTGTTAACTGTTGGAATGATTAGTGACGAAGATAACACACTTTCGGTTTTGGCTCCCTATTGATTCCATACCGAGATACTAGATAGTTATACCAAAGGATGCAGGTGATTTCAATTTTCGCCAGTCATCTTGGCTTCACCATTCGAACCGCACAACTGTAGAAGGCCAATACAATATAGGTTTAATCAGGCATGCATAAGAGCAGTCAGATTCAGAATGAAGCATTCAGCACTTGACCTCTACTGATATGCTACGGCGGGATCTTCGTATTCCAAAGCATAGAAGTGTGAAAAAAATTTTCGTGCAGTACCTCCGTGCTAAAGTTGTTGCTGCTCGGGACAACAAGAGAATTTGGCCAGTCGTTAAGAGGGAAGGATAATGTTCTGTTTCTTTTGAGGGTGACCAAATTTTTAACGACCCGGTTGATAAAGCTTACCGGAAATCAATCAACCATTAAAAGGTCTGGAATTTCAGCAAATCTGTTTACAGGTCTGTTCTGAATATCACATTTTATGAAAGTGATTTGAAAGCACAAGAAATGAATTCTGTGCACAAAATTTTGTACTTTTAAAACGTTCAGGTATGCCACTTGCAGTTTAAAACAACTGGGATAATTTTGCTACTATTGCAATGGAAACTGTAAAATGAATTACTTAAATAATTTAAACAATATGCGTTCTTATTAATTTGGTTGTAGAACTACTTTTTATTGAAAAGAAACACTTAAAAATTACGAAAATTGTAAGGGCACCTTTTTTTACTGTAAATTTGTTATTTCCTTTTGTGTTTTCTATTGTGATTTCGATTATGTTGTCAAGTAAATCAGCTGTTTTTTTCTGCTTTCAGGAAAGTAATATCACATCGAAAACTACAAAAACAGTGTGATTTACAGAACAGCATAAAAACACAAGTGTTATTTTAAAACTGCATGTCATTTGAAACTAAGTGATTTCAAGAACATGTGTGATAGATAAAAATAAATTGGTTTTAAAAAATGCAAGAATACAAACAAACTTCTTGAGCCTTACTAAAAGTATGTCTGTTTCTGTAATGTTTATTGATTTTGATAATTCGTACAATACCTTGACGTATAACAAAATTTTCCAAACGATTGACAGAAAAGGTAAATGAGGCAACACTTCAGAATCTACTTAGAACACAGATCATGTAAAAATAAATACAGTGACAAAGTATTAATTGTAGGGCCTATTAAGCCATGTTATTTGAGAGACAAATTTAGATTAGAGGTTTCATAGCCATGACAGTTGTGAATATTGAAGCAGTTAATAATTTAGTAGATAAATGCTAACATTTATTGAACACAAACAAATATCTTACGATATATAATTTTAAGTGAAAACAAAAAAAAAATATATAAAAATAAAATCTTAAAAATATCACTCAAGAATGATAAGCAACAACATTCGAAATAACATCGTTAACATACAGAACACAACAGGAAACACCAACTACACTAACAATACGTTACAAAATAACACTGCGTAAATCAACATAGAAATAGAATGCTCAGCAACAATAATAATGCAGATTTAATCACAAATAGAAATATAACTAAAGTCACAGGCAGCATATTATTTAAAAATCACTTAAAAAATGTTAACTCGACTTTTACTGTTTGGCATTAAGACTGCATGTGGTAAATTTGAAAGCTGTTTTAAATAAAGTTCAGATGGTTTTAAACTAAATGCCAATAAATGCATATTTTTTCAGGCAGATATTTGGTGGTTGGGATTTACCATTAATAGGTAATGATTAAAGAAGAACAATGAACGAGTTTTGTTCATCCATATTATATCCGAACGAAGTAATGCTTCAGACTTGAGGGCATTTATTAGATTGATAAACTTTTGCATACGAATTTTAAAGCTTCTTGGTGTAAAGCTTCTAGTCAAATTCTTGTGCACTTCAACACCAAATTTGCAATTGTCTTAATAACTGACTGAGGCAATAATGCATTGACTGATGTACTTTCTTATAAACTTTCTAATGGCTCTTGTTTCTTTTGTTTCAAAGTCTTTATCAAAAATAAATTATATGTAATAATTAAGTTATTTCACTTTTTTAACATTTTATTAATATTTTATTTTTTAAGCTGTAGGTCTTTTTTTATAAAAAAATTTAATTTTAATCTGTATTTTGTATATATTATTTTTTCAATATTTCGCCAAACCATTGGCATCTTCAGGATAATCATAAAGCAAAGGAACCTCAGAAAAATCCCAATAGACTCACATATAAACACAAACGAATAACAAGCACGAGCGTTAAACGATTTAGGTAGAAAGAGAGACGAACGAAAAGGGTGTGAGAGAGAGACAGACAGAGAAGAAGAGACAAATTAGGTAAAAAGAAACAAACGAAAAGGAGAGAGATACAGACAAAAAGAGAGAAAGTGACAAAGGCAATTATAACACGAAGAGAGACACGAACAAGACGAATGACGATAATAAAGTTTATGTAGGCACAACAAAAAATTAATTGAAAACTAGAATAGCAAGACATACTTAGGTCAGACCAAAAATACAGGGATAATATTAGTTCACAAAAAACAGCATTCAGTCCAATTATAAATAAAAATTCCGCGTAAGTTTTCTCTCTTTTCCCTTTTCTCCTATTATGA
Source organism: Trichopoda pennipes (assembly GCA_030448955.1). NCBI lineage: Eukaryota > Metazoa > Arthropoda > Insecta > Diptera > Tachinidae > Trichopoda > Trichopoda pennipes. Next base: position 2,072,523 of record JASKUP010000004.1, on the reverse strand, counting down.
ATAAATTTTTCCCTTTTTTTCAATTGTGGGAAGAGAAAAACATTTGGCGGGGGAAAAAAGTAGGCATCATAAATGAAAAAAAGGGAGAAAACATTGCTATTCCTCAAGTTTTTTTCCAACTGCTATATAGAAGGGAATTTGGACAAAAATGTAAGTAATGTTTGGTTTTTATTATTTTTTAGTTTTATAATTTTTGTTTTTAAGTCAAAAAATACTAATAAGCAGCAAATGCAGCATTTGCTTATCATAATGGAAGCCAATGCAGATATAGCGTGCGGGTTTTTTAAAGGCAACAAAGAGGCACTCCAAAAATTTTGGAAAAAATGCATTTTTTTATATTTACCTTTATTTAATTAAAATAAAATTCTCCGATGAACGTTTGTAAATAAATAAAAAAATCTTAAGTTACAAACAAAAAAAAAAGGGAAAATAAATTTAAATAAAGAAAATAGTTGGTTTCCGCGGAATTTGTGATTGGAGGAATTTTTTCTCGAGAAAATTGTTTTCCGTGAGAAAGAATTTCCTATGAAATATTCGTGATTGGGCTAATTATCTTCACATTGTGCTAAAGTTAATCACTATCCTAACTTTGAAAATGTTTGAATTTTAAATTTAAAACATAATTATAAACGTCGGTATATGTTAGAAATGTTACAAATAATTTATTCAAGTACCATTAACCAAACGAATAAATTTAAAGCATATACGGAGAATGTTGCACAAAATTATAGACATTTGGTGCATAAAATTATAAACCAAAACTCTCTACGTACACAATATTATTAATTAATACTTTAATTTGTTGTAATGTTTGGTCATTCAATTTATGTTTGAATGTATGTGTAAAATAATATTGTATTTTAGATGTGTTGTTTGCAAAATTGATTTGAAAAATTTTTTTTAATATTGAAAATTGTATGTATGTAGTTATAATATTTTTTCAATTTGTAGTTTTTATTGTTTTGTTTTTTGAAAAAATGTTTGATTATTTTGAATTGGTTAGTCAACAGTTTTTTCATTTTTGATAAATTGTTTTTACACTTTTTGTTTATCTTGAAGATGCCAATGGTTGGCGAAATATTGAAAAATAATACGTATATAAAATTTCTTATATGAAAGAAGACCTAGTGCTTAAAAAATAAAATACTAATAAAAAATAAATTATTATATAAATTTTCCCTAACTAAACTTAATGTATTGGGCAACAAATTAATATTACACAATGATCATAGACCCTATAATGATTTTCAATAAAAAAACATTTACCTGTAATGGCAGGTAATATCAGACTTTGAATATCTAAGGGCGCGTCAACAAATTATGCCGATCAGCTGTCAAGGATGTCCTACAATTAAACGAAAGAATAAAGATATCAAAATATACAGAGAATGATAATATACACTCAACTTCAAAGACATCGCTTAAGAAACTAGGCGAGACCCAGTCTTATCTAAGCTAGTTGATAGTATTAATAGAGATTATATAGGGTGCTATAAAGATACGTAAGTTTCATTAATTTTTCGAAAAAGCACACGAATTGTCCCCAGAATATGACTGTTTTATGGGGTCACAGAACGTTAAAACCACAAGAATTAAGAAGTTTAGTTTTTGATGAGTTACATAGATAAATTTGTTAATTTGTGATAAATTTATTTTTGAGTTTTTTTTTTTTGCATATAAACTGGGGAAAATAAAAAATTTTTGCTTTCTGATTTTTGCGCGTGAGCGAGCGTGCATGATAATTACTCCCAAAACATACATTTCTTCTAAATTCCTTTTCATTTCTATTAAAGATGAAATTGAGAAAGAAAATACAGCGGTCGTTAATCACCATACTTCTATTGATGAAAATTTGGAGCAATCTACGCTCTTGCAGAATGAAGATGAAAGTTTCGCTTTAGCTCCTGTAGATGCTTCGGCTTATAAAGGTATAACAAAAACGAAACGTAAAAGGAAGCTTATAGTTGATGAAGTTAAAAATATATCTGGAGAAGAAATGAAGGCTCAGTTGGCGAATACTTCAGATATTGTAACCACATTGGACTTAGCTCCTCCAACGAAGAGGTGGTGAATTATTTTAAATTGTTTACAACACAAACAATTCTATTAATATTATATTAATTGCAGGTTGATGTATTGGAAAGAGACTGGCGGAGTTGAGAAACTATTTTCTTTACCATCAAGAACAATACCAGCAAGAGTGTTATTTTTAAACTATAATAGACATCTTATATCACATTTTACGCAACTGGAAGATTTTACTTGTTTAGGGCCATCCGATATATTAGCTCTAGATCACATTACCCATGACAACGAATCCTTAGCAATAATTCAAAATAAAAGAGGTCGAAAAAGAAAATTTGATGTGTTGCAAACTAACTTAATGGCTTCTGCTGATATCAGTGGTGACGTAACAGCCCAAAGCTTAGCAGCCCCTGAAGCTATGCGAGAACAAGAGGGCTTTGTGGCTTCAAATGATTCTCTAAAAATCAACAGTGTAATTACAAATGAATCTACGCAAACAGCTGGACCAATAATATTTGATATCTGTCCAAGTCCGGGACCGTTGTTTACTATGAACGATATAAGTAACATTGACAATATTAAATCTCTTAGGGACCTTGCTTTTACATCAGGAAATCTGCCACATGAAATTGATGCTGCAGACGATTTTAATCACGGTGGACTTACTCCTATAAACCTTAATCACGGTCAAATGACACCAAGACACTCCGAAATCGAAACAATTGAATCAATACCAAACCTGCCCGTTGATCAAATATCATCTATATTAAATGCAGCAGAAAATATGGCGGATAGTATAAATACAGAAGGTTCAATAACCATTAATAATTCCTGCGGACTAACACAAGATTGGGTTGATTACAACTTTTCGCCAACGATGGAAATACAGGTAATTTTTCACTTTGTTGTGTCTAAAACAGCATAAATCTTTTAAATCCATATGTTCATGTATTAATTCTTTTCCCAAAATAATTCATGCATGTGATAGTTATTTCACGCCTACAGCCAATACTTTTCTAACGGTTTTTCTAAAAAAAATTTTTTTACGGTTTTCTAATGATTCCTTTGCAGTTGCATCTGGTTTGCATAAGATTTAATGGATTTATTACTTACTCTAGTTACTCTAGTGAGTAAGATAAGGTGCTTAACTGTACTAGTTGACCATATCAACTCATTGCTTTAGAGTTTTACATCAAGAGTGTATCCGCTTTGTAATTGACGATATTTTGCTTCATTGAGTATATTGGGCTGGCTCTGTTGGTGCTCATAATATTTGTTACGGTAACGATCGTTCTTACTTTCTACACAACCAAAATTGTTGTTTTAGTAATATTTGACTGCGCGTCCATAATCACAATAAGTATATATTTGAGCCTGTGCAAGCAGTGTGCACAAGATGTTTCCCATGATTCTAATAGTGTTTTATTTGGTGATGTAGCGAAAAATATACGTCCGCTATTTGTATATACAATCCTGACCAAAAAGCATAGGCTCTTGCAGTTGTTTTATACCTTGCACTCTTTTATGCCCCTTTTGAAGCTATTGTAAGATGGTCCCACACTTATTTGGTATGCTCAGTCGTTCTCAGTTTTTAGAGACATAGCACCATAAAATTTGAAGCAAGAAAAAGTTATAAACTATAGTCATAGGTCACGATTACAATCAACAATGAATTTACGTGCCAATCCAAACGATGAAACACACATTGAGACCGTGCTCATCTCCGTTGTTTATGCTGAAAATATTATAATTTTTTTTTTTATTTGTACACGCCTGCTAATATTTTTAATTACAAAATTTATACATAAATTTTTTACTATATGTTGTTATGATTGACTTTTGTTCAGTGTTCAAGCACTGGGTCTTAATAAAAATTTTTCAAATAAATACAAATTCTGAAAATAACAAATATAAAATATATGCAAAATTATACTGCTTTGTAAATAACAGTTTTACATTACATACACATTCAAAGTGAACAACAGTCAAGTGGTCTACATAATTAAAGTACTAGGCACAACAACAAATAAATCAAAAACTAGAACAGCAGGGTCTAAATCAGATAAAATATACAGGGATAATAGTAGTTCACAAAAAACGACATTTAGAAAATAACTCTAAACGTCGAAGAAAAATACCTATATACTGGAAATGTTACAAATAATGAAACTACTATCAACAAAAGAATAAACTTTTCAGCAGATACGGAAAATGTTGCACAAAATTATAAACATTTGGTGCATAAAACTATAACACAAAAGTCTGCATCTATCTAACATTAATAATAGGTGCCCCTGTAGGCTAGTAGGTAGTGTACTAGCTTGTGAGTATGGGGGTTGTGTGTTCGATTCCCAACGAAGACCTTGGTTTTTTCACTACAAAAATAAAAATTGACTGTCGGTGGGACTGCTCAGCGATGAAGGCATAGTCACTGGTCGCTGTCTTGTATTATTATACGGCAGTTAATTTCCGACTTTCACCACCACCTGTTTCATCTCTTCTCTATCCATTTCCTAAAGAATGTAGCACGGTACTTGACTAAATAGGCATTGTTGCCTTATGCTACTTCTCTTTAAAAAAACAAAAAAATTGAATACTATTTTTTCATAAATACATTTTGGTAACAAAATAGTATACGTGCAATGTAATTGGCTTGGGTTACAATTCCGTCCTTTGACGATTGTTTTAATTTATTTTCTGGTACTGTACGATAAATCTTCTGTGCGTTGCAATTAGTGAGTGTTTCGTAAATATAATTTGTGTTCAAATAGATAAATAAAATAAATATCGTCAAGTGGGAGCAAAACATACAATTGAATTATTTAATTATCATGTAAATCAAATTTACAAATATAGTTGTGTGGTTTTAGCTTTCTCTTCTGGTTTGATAAATTGCATGCCGCTGTCATTCAGCTTGACTATTTCACCGTTTATTTGAAATTAATATAATTAATTTTAATTTTTTTCTGGTTTTATAATCCAGTGAATTTGTGCGGTTTAAGAATTTAAACATATTTTTGTTTTAAATTTCAATAAAGTTTTTGAAAAATGACAAAGAAGACATTAATTATGCCAGTTTCAACACTTGACAGAGCTTCATAACGATATAAGAACATCTTACACGGCATTCAAATTAGAACTATACGATGATGATTAAGTTTGCTGTGGATTGTCCTTCATGGCTTACATTTAGGGATTTATTTGCTGCCCACTATGTGAATAGTTTTCGCTTTAGTGGCGAATGTGTCTTTTGTAGCACTAGTAGCTAATCAGAGTTTCAACAAGGCATGGAAAAGTCCCAGATATGCCTATAAAAATTCTCGTATATTGGTAAATAACCTAATTAAGTCACGTTTTTGCCTGGCAATGGATAAGGAGACATCTTCGGGAAAATGGGATTCGGTTATTGTTTTTCTGTATGTACAGCGCGAACTGTTGCCTTGTAGAAGCAAAGTATAAATTTGTTTTATCAGCGTGGAAGGTCTTGGATGATTTTGTCACGAAAAGGATTCAAGCGCTGAAATGTCAGCGCTGAGATATAGAATTTGGGTATGATTTTACGTCAACCCGCGTCAAATTTGGTTTGTGAACATATCGGTTTCGGCTATATGCCATCTTCAGTATTCTCTCTATACTAGTTGCATTTTATTCTCAGCTGTGTTAATGTAGTTCGTCGTGTTCGTGTCTCTCTTCGAGTTATTCCTATTGCCTTCGTCACTTTTTCTCTTTTTGTCTGTATCTCTCTTCTTTTTCGTTTGTTTCTTTTTACCTAATTTGTCTCTCTCTCTATCTGTCTCTCTACAGACCCTTTTCAATCGTCTCTCTTTCTACCTAAATCGTATCACGCTCATGCTTATTTTTTCCTATGACATAATAATCTGTAATTGTACGTTTCTGAGGTTTCTTATTGCTTTGGTCTTGTGCACCTGGATAACGTGTTTCAATGGTTCAAATATTGTGTCTGAAGCAGTGTTTATTTGTTATTTTATTGTTATTAGTCCGTCAAAAGTTTTCTGATTGTATATTTCCATGTTTTCTAATACATTTAGTCTCCTTCCTTTGTGCTGTGTATGTAGCAGTTTAGCAGTTGTTTTTATATGTCCTGGAGTTGAATATATGGTTTGCGAAATTTGACTCGGGAGTTGATTTTGGTTCTTGTAGTTTTTTGTTGTAGTCTCTAATGTGTTCCCTAAATCTGGTCTTAAATTTTCGTCCTGTTTGCCCGATGTAACTATATTAGCAAAAAAAAAAAATAAGGTCGCAGGATGATGTGATTTGTGAGAGAAATTTTAGAAATACAACTCTAAAGGTTTCTGATGGTCCTTATATTGTAAAGCTTCCTTAAGGAGTTGATTTCCCTGATAAACTCTTCTTAAGACCAAGACGATTAAGTGCTTTTTAACTAGTTTGGAAATTTGTGGAGCAGCTTCAGATTTACTGTTGTACTAAATCTACGACCGTCCTTTCCTGGCTGAAGAAAAAAGTCTGTTCTTGGACCACTTTTACGCGAATAGAGTTTGTAGAATACCATTGGAACCATGTGAAATCGGAGCCTAGTCTTGATGCAGACAGTCAGGGCAGTTCGACCTCGGACTTGGCAAATAGCGATCTTTGGTGTTGTTAAGGATAAGTTAAACCTTAGTAGAAGCTATAAGATTTTTAAAAATAGAGTTTTGAGCCTTAGTAGATGCACTAAGACTCGATAACTCTATTTTTAAAAATCTAAGTGCTTCTACTAAGGTTTAACTTATCCTTAACATTTTGGTGACCCCGACCCTTTTGAATATATTTAAGTTTCCCCCTACTAGTGGTAAGGAACTTTAAATTATTTAAAATGTATCAGCGGATCCTTTTGATCACTTACACAACTTGGTGAATCCAAAGGTTCTGGAACCTGGCTCTGGATCGACACAGACGACTACATTTGGATTGTTGAAATATTCAAGTATTTCCCAATCAACGAATTAAACAACGTTCCTAGAAGTAACGCAGACGGCTAATAATCAACCCAAGACCTGGTCAACCTAGGACAACATGGAATCGTTTGAAGACTTACTAGCAGTCCAACAGGATACGTCTAGTAAAATAGAAGCAATAATCCGTAATGTCAAAAAGGACTCGGCGACAAGGAAAAATAAGGAGTACTACATAGAGCGTCTAAAACGACTTGAAGATGCATGGTTAGATTTTGAAAGCACTGACAACAAAATAAGATGTTCGACAACTTTACCACTGCATCACAAATATTTTACAGAGCAATATTTCCACATTTCGGGCGAAAGGCTAAAGCTCATGGAATTGTTTGAATCTGAAATTGCAAAGGAGCCAACATCAAGATTCGGTGCGGTGCCAAAACCATCATGCAGACAATCAACAGTCAACCCTCCCCAAGACGACAAAAATGCAACCAATATCCATCAGAAAGAGTCACAGCTTGATGAGGCCATGGGTGGATTAATTCGCAACCAGAAAGCATTGATGAGAGCTATAAGGCGAACCATTGACGACGTCTATACAAAGCAACATTTGGAAGTATCGTACTCTGAGAGCAAGTTTTAACTCTTGGATAAATACATGCACGAGTTCTCAAAAAACAATGACGCTATATGGGAATCAACGAACTATGATCAAATTGACGATTACTCGTCAATTTCGTTCTACGAAATGCAAGCAGAGGTGCACAACATCCAATGTAAGTTACGACAGAATGTCGGTTTGGCTAGCCAAAATACGTCTACAATAGCCAGAGGAATAGAGCATTGTCAACCTTGTTTGCAAAGATTCAAATTCCGAAATTCAACGGCAGCTACCTACAATGGGTGGCGTTCAAGGTCCCTATATTCATCTTATACACAACACGAAAATGAGCGAGGTGGAAAAAATGTTTTATTTGACCACCCACCTGGCAGACGAGCCAAAAAAGTTAATGAAACATTTGCCAATTGCAACAGCAAACTATGAAGTGGCATGGAATATTCTAATAGATAGATACGACAATGAACGGCTTATCGTTACAACGTTATTAAACAACTTGCTTGCCCACCCACAAATGAAGAATGAAACGCCATAGGCACTAAAAAGCTTACATGATCTTACCAAGGAATGTACACATGGCTTGAACGCACAAGGACTTCCGGTGGACAAATGGGACGCCATCTTATTTCACATTTTATTAAAGAAACTCGATCACTCAACTCAATCACCATTGGAACAATCAGTTCAAGACAACAAAAAGCTCGCACATCTAAATGAATTGCTTAGATTCATAGAGCATAGGTTTCAAGCACTGAAAACTCGCGGAAAATCTTACGAGTTTGGTGGGGGGAAGGACCGAGCAAAAATCATAGCAACAACTGCATCAACGTTAAACTGCAAGGTATGTGGATCAACAGGACATCCCATATATTATTGTGAAAGGTTCTTAAAGGAATAGGCTTTGCGTCAATTGCTTCAAATCAGAGCATGCTGCCAAGGCATGTACATCAAGGTGTTGCTCCAAATGCACAAAAAAGCATAACGCCCTGTTGCACTTGGAGAAAGCAACAACAAATCCATCTGAAAATAACAGGGTTCAGAATTTTTCATTTATGAACATTCAAAAATCAACATTCATGATATTTTTCATAAATGAGAAATCTAAAATTTAATTTTATTTTTCACACTCATAAACGAACAACAAAAAATGTTCTGGTTATTTTCATACATGAATGCGGACAACACGAATTATTAGTCTTATTCATATGTGATAAATGATAAATTAGCTACTTCTCATTAATGTTATTTCTCATAAATGAACGTGAAAAAATTTTCTACCTACGATCGCAGTTTACCGTAAAATGCAGTAAAAACACATGGGTACATATTAACTCAAAATACAATATTGCAATATATTCTAAAAGAAATAAAAAAAAACAATTTTTTTTCTGCATATGCCGACAATTGCGCATTATCAAATATGTGCGTTTATGTACGCGAATGCTTAACGCACATATTTTACGACCTTTTCATTTGTGAAAAATTATCAAAATTGTAAATATTCAAAAATGAACACTTGTGTGTTTCTCATTTTTTCACTTATGGATAGAAAGAAAAAAAATAAATCGTCGCATTCACAAATGAGAAAACACAAAATTTCACATGTATGAGAAGAAGCGGCTAAAAAATTAAATGTACATATTCATACATGTATGAACAGTGAGTGAATACTTCGGTACTTCGCAATAGAAAATTTTCAAAAGATAGCTTCTACATCAAACAAAATACTCCGATTATAGCTGCAACAAATAAACATCTCAGCGATACCACCCATGTATTACTAGCTACAGCAATGGTAAGGGTAATTGGAGCCAATGGGCGCACCGGCGTATTTCGAGCCTTGTTAGATTCAGGTTCGCAAGTGAATCTAGTTAAAAATAAAGTAATAAATAAGCTATCGTTGGATTCATCAGAGTCTGCACTACGTATTGAAGGCATAGGCCGTAAGGTTCACAATATGAACCGACGAATCAATATAGAAATACATGCATGTTCAGGCAATTATGCAACGGAATTCGAAGACTCTGTCTTTCCGACTATTGTGTCGCCCCAGCCTACTAAATCATTCGACACTTCTGATTGGGATCTTCCCGACAATATTACTTTAGCTGATTCGCTATTCAATCAGACAGATAAAATTGATATTTTGGTTGGGGCAGAATTTTATCATCAATTGATGCACCCTCAGCAGATAAGAATCAAGAAGGGACTACCAATTCTACAAAATACAGCTCTAGGCTGGGTCGTCACAGGTAGGCTTCAAGAAGGTAACAACAACATAGTAACCTGTGCAGTATTCACCCAAGAAGAACAAACAATGAACCAACTAATAGAAAAATTTTGGAAACTCGAGGACACTAATTCTACAGATCGAACACTATCAGTAGCTGTGAAGCCCATTTTGCGACAAACATAAAAAGAAATAAGGATGGTAGATTCGTTGTTCGTTTACCATTTTCCGACAATCCAGCAATTCTGGGAAGTTCGAAAACAATGGCCTTTAATCGTTTTCTGGCATTGGAAAAACGATTGACTCGTAATCCCGAACTTAGAGCAGAATACAATAAAATCATGCAAGAATATGAATCTTTGGGACACAGGAAGAAGTACCAAAAGAAAACATTCCTGACATACACTACGTAATGCCTCATCTCTGCGGACTGAAACCTGAAAGTTCTACTACAAAACTACGGGTCGTGTTCGACGCATCAGCAAAAACATCCAGCGGAAGCTCACTCAATGACATCATACATGCCGGACCGACAGAACAAAGTGAATTATTTAATGTTTTACTACGATTTTGAATGCACAGATTTGTTTTCACTGCAGACATCGAGGATATGTATCGGCAAATCCAAGTCGAGGACGCAGACCAGGTGTTCCAGCTTATCATTTGGAGATACAACGAGCATCAAGACATCAATTATTACCGCCTTAAAACTTTGACCTACGGCACCTCATCAGCACCATTTTTTAGCTACCAAATGTCTTCAGCACCTAGCTACTCAAAACACAACTAAGTACCCTTTGGGCGCCTTAATATTAAAAGATGATTTTTATGTGGACGATTGCTTTAGTGGAGCTGACCCCATCAGCACAGCATTGGAATCACAACGTCAATTGAAATCAGTCTTAGGAGAGGCTGAGTTTAAGCTTCGAAAATGGTGTTCAAATCAGCCTAAGTTGTTGAATGAGATTGCTTCTGAGGACCAAGAGATTAATTTGAACTTAGACGAAACCTCAAACTGCTCAGTTAAAACACTTGGGCAGCCACAAATCTGATCAGTTATGTGGTCGATCACAAAGACCAACGACAACATGCGTGACAAAAAGAATAGTCAGTTCAGAACTCGCCAGGATCTTTGATCCATTGGGAATTTTTGGGCAGGTGGTCGTACGTGCCAAGATATTTTTGCAAGAGCTATGGCAATTACCGATGTCCTGGGATGATGAACTGCCCATGAATCTTCAAACTGAGTGGAATAAATTTTGTTTCAGTGTAGAGACATTAAACAAATTGAAGATCGATCGGTTCGTACTAAAAACTTGTTCTTGCTTGGATAAATTCATCAGCAGCTTCTTATCACACTTTTGTAGCAAACAGGATAGCTAAAATACAATGTTTAAGCAATTCAAATCAGTGGTGACATGTCCTGCCGACGCAATTTCTCGAGGTCTGGCACCAGAAAAATTATCACAACACTCAATCTGGTTTTATGGACCTCTATTTCTGTATGTGCAAAAGAGTAAATGGAAAAACTCACCTTCACAAGTTTTTAGTACTTGCAATGAAGAACGTAAATTGACGAAGCAAGTCTTAACAGCATCAACCGTCCATCAAAATTATGACGACATCATTAGTCGTATAAACCACCGAAATTCAATAAAAACTCTTCAACACACGATTGGTTATGTATTGAGATTTATTGGAAACGCCAAAACTACAAAAAAATTGCCGCCCCAACAAGAGGGCTCTTGATGCATATGAAATGAAGGAAGCTATGAATGTCATCATCAAGGTCATCCAGGCGGCTGCGTTCGGGGAAGAATTAGAAAAACTATCGCATCAGACAGCTGTGCATAAATCAAGCCATTTGTCTTCATTAAATCCATTTTTGGACGAACATCAGGTAATGCGTGTCGGTGGTCGCCTGGAGCAATCCACATTACCATTCAAGGCCAGGCATCCAGCTATTCTCTCACACAATCACGTCATGACAAAGTTGTTGATGCGCATGCTGCACGAAAAAAACCGTCATTGTGGTCCGCAGGCATAAGTAGCAGCACGAACGGAACGGAAAATCACTGGCACGCAGTATAGTTCATAACTGTATACGATGCACAAGAGCTAGGCCAATTCTTTTTAAGCAACTAATGGGAAACCTTCCAACCGACAGAGTGACACCTGCTCGCCCGTTCATAACAACAGCAGTTGGCTATTTCGGGCCGATTTGGATGCATCACAAAATCAGAGGTAAAAGACCAGAGAAAGCTTATATTGCCGTGTTTTGTTGTATTGCAACCAAGGCCATCCACATGGAAGTAGTGTCTAATCTATCGACATATGCCTTCATAGCAGCACTACGTCGTTTCATCAGCAGATGAGGCCATTGTCAGACATTATATTGCGATAATGCTACAAACTTCATAGGAGCAAACAACAAACTCGCCGAATTAAAAGAATCATTATATTCTGAATCCTCACAAGAAAAATTTACACAAATATGTAGCAATCAATCCCTAAAGTTTAGGTTTATTCCACCAAGGGCTCCGCACTTTGGTGGACTTTGGGAAGCGGCAGTTAAATCCGCAAAACATCTCGTTCTGAGAAGCATGTCTGCTGCTTACTTATGAAGAATTGGAAACAGTAGTAGTTGAGATAGAAGCCACTCTAAACTCATGACCGTTTAATTCCCCTCTCATTAAATTACGATGATTTTGCAGCTCTTACACCGGGCAATTTTTTAATCGGTGAAGCAACCTGCAAGGTTGCTTTTGGAAACAAGGTGGAAAATAACGTCACAAATCAAGCACAATTTCTGGAAGGACTGGTCACAAAAATATTTACATGAGCTGCAGCAAAGAGGAAAATGGAAGTCACCTTCGCCAAACGTCATGTACTCCAGTGCTGCAATGGCCATTGGGTAGAATCAGCTAAATTTACACGGGAGATGATGGTCTCATCAGGGTTTGCGACATCAAAACAGCCAGGGGAACTTTCAAGCGACCAATTCACAGGTTGGCGCCGTTGTTCAACGACTCCCACTTAGAAAATCCTTAATATGACAAATCGCAAAAAAGACAGCATACTTCAGAAGATGATATTATAGCGCCAAAGTGAAAGGTTGTATCATACACGTCATTTGGAGGGTTCAGTACCATTTTCATTTCGCTTCTTTTGCTGCCGATAATAATCGCCTCACCAATCAATGTTATTGAATTTTCTTCCAACCCAGGATTGTATTTTGAAGGTGTAGGGTCGACAAAATTGGTAACAGCTACATGGAAATTCATTATATATTACGATCTAACACCAATTTGGGAAAGGAATAAGGTTCTGGAAACTGGAATAACATCATTTTCAAAGCTCTGTAAGCAATCGATAGCTACTGAATCATGTGAGACGCTCGTATTACAACTTCGGCATACTTGGAACAACCTCATTCAACAATCAGATCTTTTATCACCAAAAAGGACTCGGAGAGCTGCACTCGATATTGTGGGGAATATGGCACATGGTCTGTTTGGAGTCCTAGACTCAGATTATGCAGAACAAATGACTACAACCATAGATAATGTCAGGCAAAACAAAGTTAAACTTTCTTCTTGCTTGACGAGACATAGTGTTTCTACTAAGTCTCAAACTTAAAATGTATTAATCGAGTCTTAGTGCATCTAGTAAGGCTCAAAACTCTATTATTTTGAAAAATCTTACTGCTTCTACTAAGGTTTAACTTCTCCTTAACAGGTGGAATGGCCCACATTGCCTTCGAGATAGTAGGTCTATTTGGAAGCTAGGTAATTTAACTTTCTACTTGAGGCTCCTGCTGTAAAGTCTCCTGCTTAATTTTTTGAGAATTATGATGATGGTTTGCAAAGATTTTCGCCTTTTAGCCATGCAGTTCGGGTCATCACGTGATTTATAAGTCCTTAAGGGCTTCTTTATAAAAAAATGGTATTTTACAGCTTTAGCTGTTACTGTATTGAGTTCAATTATATGACTTCCTAAAATTAAGTTAAAATTGATGTTCATAAAATAAAAATTGATTATTATTATTTTATATTATTTAAAGTACTTATTTTCTTTTTTTCTTTTATTAAAAGTAAAAGCTTACATTGGTGTTTGCTGATGGATTACATACCTCAACCGCTTCTTTGTCTTCGAATTCGTATGCACCAATATCGATGTTTCGCTGCTTGAATTCATCAATCAACCTCCGTTGCAATTCCGCTTTACTTCCCGTTGTTGGCAGATTCAACTTATTCAGCTCCTTTTTTAGCTGCTCAACTTTCAGCTCTTCCAACTTCATTGTTGTTGATTTATTTTATTTTTTTCTGCAATTTTACTTCTGACACCAGTTGTTACGTTTACACCTTTTATAAACGTTTTGTTGTGAGTTCTTTATTGCAAATTGATTAACACCAGTTTTTAGAGTTTTTAAATAATAACAATTTTATTATTTACTTTTAACTACACAAAGTTGACACAGAACAATTTACTTAAAATGCACGTCTTCACTGTAGAGGTTTAATTTACTAATTGATTGTCCACTCAGACGCTTCCCCTATTTATACTTGTCCAATTAGAATCTAGAAGATGTTAGAATTTTCTACTCTCTTTGTGTGTATTTTGTTGTTGTAGGTTGTTTATTCATTTTATATGCGCCTGCTTGCCTGTGTGTATAGTTGTTTTTGTTTTTATGCTGATAAGGTTTCTGCTTGGGATTTATTTCAATACATTTGTTGTTGCTTCTGTAAAAAAAAGGGTTTCTTAGAAAACTACGCCGATGATAAACAACTGTATAACTTTTTCCGTCCCATTAATCGCCTGAGAAAGCACTCTTCCTATTCCGTAGCCGCTTGCGTCTGTATCCAATATAAATTCATATCCAGCTATCGGATAGGCGAGGACTGGTGCTGTACACAAAAGCTCCTTTAGCTTTTAAAACGCATCTTCAGCTGCCCCACTCCAGTGGTATGGTTGCGATTTTCGTGTCAACTCATGCAAGCTGGCAGCCACTTGAGCAAAGTTCGGCACGAATCGCCTGTAGTATGTGCAAAGCCCCAGGAAACTACGTAGCTCGTGAAGATTTTGTGGACGAGGCCAATTCTTTACTGCCAATATTTTATCCTCGTCAGTTGATACGCCTTCTGCTGTTACACGATGCCCCAAGTATTTGACCTCCTTTTGAAACAGCGCACATTTCTTAACACTTAATTTAAGTCCTGCAGCCGCTATACGCTTCAGAACTTCATCCAGGTTTTTGAGGTGTTCATCAAAAGTCTTTCCCATCACAATTATATCATCCAGATACACTAAACAGGTCTTCCAGTTAAGCCCCTTGAGTACGCGTTCCATTAAGCGCTCAAAAGTAGCTGGAGCATTGCATTACTTTAAACTGCCACAATCCATTGCTCGCGCTGAAGGCAGTTTTCTCCTTGTCTTTATCGGCTATCTCAACTTGCCAGTAACCACTCTGCAAGTCTAAGGTAGAGAACCATTTCGTTTCGGACAACGTGTCTAAGGTGTCGTCAATTCTGGGTAGCGGATAACTGTCTTTCTTAGGGACATCACTAAGCTTTCTATAGTCCACGCAAAATCTAGTGCTGCCATCTTTCTTCTATACTAGCACTATCGGCGAGCTCCATGGACTTGAAGATGGCTCAATCACTCCGTTTCGCTCCATTTCGTTAATCAGTTCTTTGACCTCGTTCCGTTTTGCAAGGGGAACACTTCTGGATGCTTGTTTTATGGGCCTAGCCTCGCCGGTTTGACCACTGCTGTTCTACCTTGGCTTTTGTTATTTATGGCGAAGACGGCGGTATGTTTTCTTAGCAACTGCTTCGCTTTATTTCTGTCTGGTGCTCTTAGTTCTGCTACCCATTTATTCACCTGCTCTGTTAGCAAATCCCGCTCTTTAGCTATCATTTTGGGGCATTCTGGATATGTCGCACAATTAATTACGGCTCCAGCCGGCTCACAT
Source organism: Trichopoda pennipes (assembly GCA_030448955.1). Classification (NCBI taxonomy): domain Eukaryota; kingdom Metazoa; phylum Arthropoda; class Insecta; order Diptera; family Tachinidae; genus Trichopoda; species Trichopoda pennipes. The sequence continues at coordinate 2,056,759 of JASKUP010000004.1, read as the reverse complement.
CGACCAATTTCGGCATTTTCGCCAATTGTCTTCTCGCTGCTGGACAGATTTAGTAGTCTTACAGGAACTTTCCCATTGTTGCAGCTTTTCACGAGAGCTTTAGCTGTTATCACATTATTCTTTACGTCTTCTGGTTCTACCACCCACAACCGGTTGTCCACACAATCTGCCTCCACACGTGCCCAAACTATAGTTTCCGCCAGAGGTGGTAGCTTTCGGCATTCGATCCCAAATAGTTTCCTTACTGCGTCCCTGCTCTCATATCCAACATTTAAGGGGATCTCCACGTTGCGCCAGATCATTATCTGCTGCCCCATGTCCAGATTAATACCGTGAGCTATCATGAAGTCTGCACCGATAATAACTTCATCCACTATATCAGCGACAACAAACACGTGATCTGCGCTGATGTTTCCGATAGTCAAACGTACCCTGGCTCTTCCATAGACGATAGCTGAATCGCCAGTTGCCGTGCGCAGTTGCACATTCTTTAACTGTTTCACTGCGCGTTTAACTAAATCGGGCCTTATTACAGACTGAGATGCTCCTGTGTCTATGGTGAGGACTTGTTTCTTTCCATTGATCAATCCGCAGACAGTAAGGTTATTATTTTTCTGTTGCATGATGGAAATGTAGACTGCGGGGCTATCGGTTGTGGGAGCTAGCTCTTGCCCCTCAGTGCTAGCTCGTTTTAGTTTAACGGTGACTCGTGCGATTTGGTGTTGTTTGCCCGTTTGTTTTCCCTTGGAGGTGAAGCAGATCTTGACCTTTTCTTGCAGATCTGCAGTTGCGCTGAAAATGTCCGACCTTACCGCAGTTAAAGCATTTTGCACGCGATTTACTTCTTTCTTCCAGTAGCTGCTCAAGCATTTCTTTCATCTCGCATCTTTTGTCTCCGTAGCTTCCGTATCAGCCTCAAGACGTCGTACCTTGTAGACTTGTGGCTTTGAGATAACTTTCGCGGTTTCCTGAGCCAGCGCGTACGAGATTGTTTCTGTATTCTATTACTAAAAACCTATACAAATTCTGAATATAACCTCTATAGTTCTGAAATCTACAATGCCATGGCTTTCATCCCCTATAGTCCGCTAAGGAGCACCTTTCCAATTTTGACCCATTTTTGGGAATTTTTGAAATGCCCATTTGCCAAAATGCATATTTTCACATTTTTCTGAATTCTATTACTAAAAACCTATACAATTTCTGAATATTACCTCTATAGTTCTGAAATCTACAATGCCATGGCTTTCATCCCCTATAGTCCGCTAAGGAGCACCTTTCCAATTTTGACCCATATTTGGGCATTTTTGAAATGCCCATTTGCCAAAATGCATATTTTCACATTTTTCTAAAATCTTTTACTAAAAACCTATACAAATTCTGAATATAACCTCTATAGTTCTGAAATCTATAATGCCATGGCTTTCATCTCCTATAGTCCGCTAAGGAGCACCTTTCCAATTTTGACCCATTTTTGGGCATTTTTGAAATGCCCATATGCCAAAATGCATATTTTCACATTTTTCTGTATTCTATTACTAAAAACCTATACAAATTCTGAATATAACCTCTATAGTTCTGAAATCTACAGTGCCATGGCTTTCATTCCCTATAGTCCGCTAAGGAGCACCTTTCCAATTTTGACCCATTTTTCGGCATTTTTGAAATGCCCATATGCCAAAATGCATATTTTCACATTTTTCTGAATTCTATTACTAAAAACCTATACAAATTCTGAATATAACCTCTATAGTTCTGAAATCTACAATGCCATGGCTTTCATCCCCTATAGTCCGCTAAGGAGCACCTTTCCAATTTTGACCCATTTTTGGGCATTTTTGAAATGCCCATATGCCAAAATGCATATTTTCACATTTTTCAGTATTCTATTACTAAAAACCTATACAAATTCTGAATATAACCTCTATAGTTCTGAAATCTACAATGCCATGGCTTTCATCCCCTATAGTCCGCTAAGGAGCACCTTTCCAATTTTGACCCATTTTTGGGCATTTTTGAAATGCCCATATGCCAAAATGCATATTTTCACATTTTTCTGAATTCTATTACAAAAAACCTATACACATTCCGAATATAACCTCTATAGTTCTGAAATCTACAATGCCATGGCTTTCATTCCCTATAGTCCGCTAAGGAGCACCTTTCCAATTTTGACCCATTTTTGGGCATTTTTGAAATGCCCATATGCCAAAATGCATATTTTCACATTTTTCTGAATTCTATTACAAAAAACCTATATACATTCTGAATATAACCTCTATAGTTCTGAAATCTACAATGCCATGGCTTTCATCAAAATAATTCAACTCTGTTAACTTAACACATCATGAGTGAGAGCTATGTAAACTATTACAGCGTTGGCAAAACGAAGCTAACTTTCGGAGCTAACTTCACACACTTGTTATTATAGAAGTCGAAAATAACATAATACAGTGTCAAGTGAATACCGGTGCTCAAACTAACATATTGTCTTATGAAACTGCCTGTTTACTTAAGTTAAGTAAGCTTATAGCAAAAGCTAATGTAAAACTATTCACTTTCAGTGGAGAAATTTTGCCCCTTCTGGGAGTTTTAAAACTAAATTTTGAATTCAATAATAATACATTTCATAATGTAGATTTCCACGTACTAAATATTAGCTGCAAAAATGTTATTGTATTAACTACTGCAAAAGAAATGAATTTAATTAACAATATTAATAAAGTACAATGTAAATTGCTAGAAGAGTATGCTGAGGTGTTTGAAGGTTTAGGAACATTGAAGAATCAATGTAGTTTTAAACTTAAGGAAAATTGTGTACCCGTTGTAGATCCACCACGTAGAATTCCATTTAAATTATATGAGGAATTAAAGATGGAACTTAAACGCATGATGGATCTAAGAGTCATTGCTCCTGTATCTGAACCAACGGAATGGGTCAGCTCTATTGTTCTGGTCAAAAAGGCTCATGATAAACTAAGAGTGTGTTTAGACCCTCGTAACTTAAACAAGGCTATTTTGAGACCACACTACCCTTTTCCGAATATTGATGATTGCAAAGCAAATCTAAGTAATTCTAGGTATTTTAGTTCGCTTGATGCTAGTGCAGGTTTTTGGATGATACCTTTAGATTACGAGTCATCAAAACTTTGTACTTTTAACACTCCCTTAGGTCGGTTTCGGTATTTGCGGTTGTCCTTCGGTATTAATGCTGCCCCGGAAATATTTCACGCTGAAATGATTAAACTCTTTACTCATCGATAATTTATATCGATGATTTTTTAATACATGCACCGACCATTGAAAGGCATGATGAAACTCTTTCAAGAGTATTGGAGCGAGCAAGACAAGTGGGCGTTAAGTTTAATAAGTCAAAACCGTTCATTAGAAAAGAACGAATTAAGTTTATTGGGCATAATTTCGATAAGAATGGTGTCACGCCTAATGAGGAAAAGGTTAGGGCCATTTTAGATATGCCAGCTCCACGCACAGTGCAGGAGTTACAACGTTTCCTTGGTATGATAAATTACTTAGGCGCGTTTATTAAAAATTTATCAGATAAGACTAAAAATTTACGTGAACTGTTGAAAAAAGAAGTTTTTTGGCAGTGGGACTTAAGTCATGAAAAAGAGTTAAAAAATTTAAAGTCTGTGGTAACAAAAACCCCAGTAGTGACTTATTATGATTCAAAGAAACAGGTTACTCTATCAGTGGATGCATCTAAGTATGCAGTGGGTGCGGCGATCTCACATGGTCGGAACCCTATTGCATATGCATCTGCTTCTTTGACTGAAACGCAAACCAACTACGCACAAATCGAAAAGGAGTTATTTGCAATATTGTTTGGATGTCTTCGATTCCATCAATACATTTATGTCTTGAAAGTTATAGTGGAAACTGATCACAAACCACTTGTAACGTTGTTTAACAAACCCTTATATAAAATTCCGCCTAGATTACAGAGATTTATGTTACGTCTCCAGGGGTATCACTTAGTAGTTCAATATAAGCCAGGAAAACATTTATACATAGCAGATACGCTATCAAGAGCTTCTCTTAAGGAAACTGCGTTGAATGAGTTTGAAGATGATTTAAGGTTACACTGTAATATGATTATTTCGGATATTGTCATTCCGTCAAACGAATTTCAGGAAATTAAAAATATTTGTAAAATGGATGAGACTTTTAAGAAAATATTAGAATACCTTAAGAATGGCTGGCCACAACACAAACGAATGGTTGATAAAAGAGTAATGCCATATTACAAACCGAAAGATGATATTTATTCCATTGACGGTGTATTTTTTAAGAATAATCAAATAATTATTCCACACAAACTTAGACAGGCAATGCTTCACCGCTTGCATGAAAGTCATATGGGTATACAGCGTACTCAAAGCTTAGCCAGGCAAACTATCTACTGGCCAAATATTTACAATGACATATACAATTTAGTTTCTAATTGTGAGATATGCATGAAATGTCGGAACCCAAATGCGAAACAGGACTTAAAGCCCCATGAAACAGTTGAAATTCCATGGTTTAAGCTAGGTTGTGATATTTTTGAATGGGATGGGAAAAAGTACTTAATTGTGGTTGATTATTTTTCAAAATATATTGAGATTGAGTTTTTAAATAACGGATTTTCAACAATTGAAATAAAAAGTAAGCTCAAATCGATATTTTCAAGACATGGCATACCACAGCTCTTAATATCTGATAACGGTCCGCCATTTAACTCCAGAGAATTCAAAGAATTCTGTGAAAAATGGACGATTAAACACCAGACATCGAGCCCTTACGTAGCTAGGTCTAATGGCTTAGCAGAAAGGTCGGTACAGACTGTAAAGAAAATGTTAGCGAAGTGTAGAGAAACTAAATCAGATCCATATATTGCACTACTTGATTATCGTAACACTCCTAAAGGTAATATGCCGAGCCCAGCACAGCTACTTATGTCTAGAAATCTTCGAACTAAAATCCCACTGCACGCGGAAAACCTAAGGCCAACAGTAATTGATTTCGACCGTTATAAACGTCTCATTAACGAACGCAATCAGAAATCAGTTGAGCGCTACAATAAACGAACAAAAAACTTAAAACCAATCGGAAAGGGTGAAAGCGTGATGTTCAAAAAGACGCCAACGTCGGTATGGTTCCCGGAAAATGTAATTGAGAACTGTGAACAACCTAGGTCGTTTTTGATTCAAGATACAGGAGGAGTGATTTATAGGCGTAATAGGGAACATATTCATAAGAAACCTGAATTGAGAGAAAATATAGATTTAGAAAATGAGAAGAGTAAAAATTCACAGGTAGTGAGAACAGATTCAAAGGAAAGACAGGAAAGTGCTCAAAGGTCAGACGAAAATACTATAGATAACAGCAATGGAAACATGTATGAGAATGAAGGAAATGCAAATAATGATTGTATCAAATCTAATTATATAACCTCAAGAGGTAGAAGAGTAATCCCTCTAAGAAGATCTGAATATGTATATGATTAATACAAGCATTTTGCTTTTGGAAGTTTGTCCAAAGGGAAGATGTTGTATAATTAGTTGTAAGGTTTTGTACATTACTACTATTCTATTATTTATACAATAATTACTACTACTATTATTACTACTTTAATCTTACATTATATTTCATCACTGTATCATGTATATCAGATATTGAACTATTAATAAAGTGACTTGCAAAAATAACACAACAATTTCTTAATGTTTGGGTTTTGAAAGTTTATCAATTAGTTTTTCCATGCGGCCTTATATTCTAAATATAATTGTTCTGTGCAATATTTTCTGATTACTTCCCATTGTTTTAAGTTTTGTGGTTCAACTTCTTTATGTTTGCTAAAAAGAAAAGCCGTTAGCTTTCTATTTCTTTAGTGAAAGTTTATATGTCAAATGGACAACGTATTCAAAAACCCTGGTCTACCGACATAAGTAGAACTGCCATTGATATTGATTTAATGCGCTCTTCAGAGCTTTTAAATTTATTTTGCTGAAGTCAAGCTGATTGTTTGGCTCATATTTTTGCTAGTTGCATTTGGGAATCAAACGGAAGTCTTTCAATTGCAAAATAACTGATATACTGATTTCGTGACAACTTTTGAAGACGTTTGAAGATGAAGTTATTAGATGTTTTCTTACCATTTTTAAAGCTAAAAGCTTACCATCTGCCCTCAGACTTACTTGTGAGTGCGTTTTCTAAACGCCATCGTCATTTTGTTTCAGAAGAAAATATTCTTTAATCGGCAAGATGAAACCCGAAAAGTATCGTTCGCATTATTAAAATCTTTCATATTATTGTTACGGATGTAACAATAAAATGAAAGTAATTAAGCAATAAAGCGAACTACTGGTTATGTTGTTTACTAACTGCGTGGCTTGCCAAGAAAGCTTATGCACGCAGCAACAAATTTCTAGTTACAAACTGCGTAGAAATTTTATGCGCGCAAAACAACAGCAAATTTCTGTTTACTAAGAGCGTAGAAATTTTTACACGCAAGACAACAACAAAATAGTATCCTGTGTACTAACTGCATAGTTTTGTAAGAAAACTTATCTACACGAGACAATTCCATAATAACTTCCAAGAACAAACTTTATCAGTATAAAAACAAAAACACACCCAGTCATACAGGCACCCATACATTAAATAAACAACATACAACAAAAAAATCTGATTCAAAGGGAGTAGAAGATTCTTCATTTTTCTAGACTTTTAATAGACAAATATAAAAGGGTGAGTGGATAGTTAGCCAGCGTAAAAATAAACCTCGTGAAGTAAAGACGACGTGCATCTTAAGTAAATTGTTCTGTATTGTCAAAGTAAATAAACTTGTTATTAATTTAAAAACTCTTAAAACTGGTGTTATTTGTTTTGAAATAAATAACTCACAACAAAACGTTTATAAAAGGTATAAACGTAAGAGTACCTTCGCTAAGCAATAAGCGTTTCAGCAAAGGCCAGTTTTCTATAAATTGCTACACAATTCGACATCCTTATTATTATAAATGACGTCGAGAAATGAAAATATTAGTCGAAGAAGAAATACATTCATATGACCATGAAAACAAAAATAAATGCTATACAAATCACAACAAGTAAAATCATTTTGTATTTGATTTTCGTGGCATAAAAGTCGCACTTAAATACGGGTACATTATTTACTAAAGCTTAATAATGATACATATTATATCGTTGACAACTTGGGAACCACTGTCTGAAAAAGGAAATATTTTGAGAACTTCTACACTTAATTTGAAGTAAATAATTTGAATAAATTAAATTCACTAATAATTAAATTCGCTAATAATATTTAATTCAGAATATTAATATTTTTAGTTTCAAATATATTGGTTTCCCTATTACTTTTTTCGTGGTTTTTTACTTCCTTTACGTTTTCTATACCCCTGAGGGTAAATTTGTTTTTAATTCCGTTATTAGATTACCGAGATTAGTAAAATTAACACTGTGACATATCCTGTCTATAAATATAATTGACATTAGTGTCTTCAATATAGTTTTGCTGCTAATATTAACTGTATTCGATAAAAGTTAAATGGTTGTGAGCGGTTAATTTTATGACTTCGTGTAGTTTTAGCTGAATGTGCTGTATTGGTAATGCACTAAAACATATGGAGATAAGAATTTTCTAACGTTTTAGCTTATGCTTAGGATTTATGTCTGAAATGGTATATGCCAAGGGTTGATCATCTTTGTCAGTATCACTTTCAGCTTCTGTACTTTTTAAATTGTTGCATTTATTGTTTTCTATAGATTTGTTTCGCCCTTAGATGTATTGTTAAACGTTTTACGATTTGGGGTTAGTTTCTCACAAAATGTTTATATGTTTGAATATGCTCCTGATTCGAATTCTGACAAACGAACTGAGATTCATTAGTAATTTTCAGTATGGCTTTATTGCCAGCTTTAGGTATCATGTTTACGAGTAGCATATGTTCCTTTGGTGTGGATGAATAAATGAGTTTATCACTTCTCCCACTGCACTGTTGGAAAATCCATTCTGGATTTTAATACATACCTACACTGAATAATGGTAACGGAGGCATTTATAGTAAATGAATTAGAGTTTTCTAGTAACCACTTAAAACAGTATACGGGTTCTCTCTCTTTTGTGGGCAAAAAAGCACTGAAATTTTGAACGTGATTAGGTAAAAACATAAAAGTATATACAGCAGCTCACATCCGTTAAAATTTTAAAGTTACAACTAAAGTACTCTTTAATTCGTAGAAGAAAAAAATATTTTTTGAACTTACAAATGTAAACTATTTTTTTAGCTTTTTAATTTGATATTTGCAGAATAACGTTGACGAGCAAATGGAAAATGAGACAAGTGAACAATTTGAAGAACGGGTTCTAAATAAGAGAGCAGCGCAGCTTTTCTTTGCTGTTAAAAATCGAATGGTTAAACAAGAATGTTTGTTGTTATCTGAATTAACCAAGAAAAACTCAAGAAAACAGGTAAGTAATGTGAGAGTTTTGCTTTTACATTTTAATTTTGAAGAAGTAACTCTTTAAAATGAGAAAGAATTGTTCAATCCACAAGCTCCTATTATGTTATAAGGTTTAGCGTCAACTAATTTTAAAAAAGTTTGTTGATAATTTCTAATACAATTGTTACAATTATACCATATAATTTCATGTTTTGGAAATGTTGTACCTAAATACATTAACGTGTAAAACTATTTGAAAGATTATATTTGTAATTAATTATAATTTCAGTCCGATTAATCTACGAATTAGGAAAGTTTGAAATAAAATTATATATTTTGTATTAAATTTTGACAAATAATAACATAAAATAGGAACTGGTTCACAATCATATACATGAAAAGTGAATTACAATAAATGATAAGCAATCAACAGAGTCTATAAACTATATATACTCGTATGTAACGAGAGTATACTCTTTTTTCTTTGAGTTCACTTTATGTGACAGGCTGGTAACATAAAACAATTACAATTTCATATGGCAATGAGTACTATGCAATTAGAAAGGAAAAACTTCTACTATAAGTAAGAAGATCCATTGATTATGGACAATAATAGATTTAATTTCGCAGCTGATAAGATTGATCGGGGAAGATTGAAGAAAATTGAAGACCTGTACAACGAAATAGGTAAATTAGAACACCTAGTATACAGGAAAACTTTGGAAACGAGAAAATATAACAAAAATTATAGTAACAAAAAAAGTCAGAAAAGACACCATGTGAAGTTTGTAAAAATAAAGGTAAAGGTACACGCTTTCACCCTGAAGCAGAATGCTGGTTTAAGGATAAAGAGGACAGAATGAAACGTGTGAACGATTCCACATTAGAAGTGGAACTTAGCGATACGGATCCAAAAAACTAATAATTCCACCATTAATTAGACTAAAGATAATATTAAACGATACTTAAGAGGTATCCGCTATCTATGATCCGGGTTCAAATGTTTCACTTTTTAATCTAAATCTAATAAAATTGAAATCAAACAAAAACATGTACAAAGCTAACTTAAAAACAATTAATTGTGTGGATAAAACAGATGGATTGATAAAAATAAAAGCAAATATAGATGTATTTATATACGATAATGAGAAATTCAAAGACGACTTTCTAATATGATTAGATGTCATTAACAAATTTAAATTGATACAAAATGAGGAATTAGAGATAGAACAGAGAATGTCTGATACTGCGGACAAACAAGAATATAAAATAAACTTCAATGAACATGTGAATGTAGGAAACTTTGAGGTCTCAGGAAACCACTTAAATCATCATGAAGAAACAGTGATAAAGAATCTAATTGAGAAATATAAAAATATATTTGCAAAAGATAGATAGATATGATATAGGCAGAGTAAAAGATTATGAAGCCAGAATAGATCTCATCGTAGATAAATATTGCAGTAAAAGATCATATAGGTGCACAATTGAAGATAAAAAAGAAACAGAGGAACAGATATCAAATCTACTTAAAAGAAATTTAATAGAAGAATAATACAGCCCTTTTGCTGCTCCAGAAACGCTAGCATATAAAAGAGATGAAAACAAAGGATCAAGGTTATGCATAGATTTTAGAGACCTGAATAAAATAATGGTTCCTTAATCGCAATCTTTCCCACTAATTGAAGATTTAGTAGTAAAAACAAGGAACTGCAAGTATTTTTCGAAACTAGACATAAACTCTGCATTTTGGTCTATTCCATTGAGAATCGAAGACAGAATGAAAACGGGATTCGTAACCCAAGAAGGTCATTTTCAATAGACTTGTTTACCATTTGGCTTAAAGACGTCACCGGCTATATTTCAAAGAATATGGAGTAATATTATAAGGAAACATAAATTATATAATTTTACAGTAAATTACATTGATGACATATTAATATTTTCAAAATCTTTCAAAGAACATATTAATCATTTGTCACAATTACTAGAAGCAATAATGACGGAAGGTTTCAGATTAAAACTTTCTAAATGCACGTTTGCATTAGATTCCGTACAATATCTAGGTCATATTATAAAACACAACTTAATATCTCCAATAAAAGATAATCTAATGTCGATACAAAATTTTTTTGTACCAAAAAATAAAAAAAAAAAAATAAGACAGTTCTTAGGGAAAATAAATTTTTAGAATGAATATGTACCGAAAATTTCACTAATATTGGAACCATTACATAATTTACTAAGAAAAGGACAAACATTCATTTGGTCTGAAGAGTGTCAGAAAACTTTTGAATACATAAAACACTTTCTCTGCACTCGACCAATATTGACTATTTTTGGTCGAGACCTGCCAATACATATATATACTGATGCAAGCCAAATGAAAAAATCGAGAAACCTGTAGCGTACTTTTCAAAGAAACTGAATGAATCGCAAAAAAGAAAGAAAGCTATCTATTTAGAATGCTTGGCAATTAAAGAATCATTAAAGTACTGGCAACACTGGCTGATAGGCAAACTATTCTCAGATCACAAACCACTAGAAAAAATGAATATCAAAGCTAGAACAGGTGAAGAATTAGGTGATCTACTATTTATCACAATATGATTTTAAAATAATATACCGTCCGGGTAAGGATATTAGAAGCAGACTGTTTGAGCAGAAATACAGTTTTAGAGTCTAATGAAAACGGAGATGATGAATTAAAAATTGTGAATTTAATAACGACAGACGACATTTTAAAAGATCAACAGGAAAACAAAAATTTAAAAGATAGGGAGGCAACTTAATCTTTAAAGACAACCTGTATTATAAAAAAGTCAGATATGAAAAGATTGTATTGTCAGAAGAGTTTTGTAGAAAACTTATAGAAAATGTTCACAAAAGTTTTTGCCACGTCGGCATAAACCAAATGCAAAGCAAGTTATTACGATATTATACAGAGAAAAATATTTCGGAAAATATAAGAAAAACCTGCAGGAATTGTAATATTTGTATAAAAAATAAGTCAAGAAGGCAAGATAATATTGGTCTATTGTCACATCGGGGACCCGCGGAAAAACCTTTTCAAATAGTCTCCATAGATAGGTGGATTCGGTGGATCACGATCCACAAAAAATATTTACATCTCCTAGTAGACCACTTTACAAGATTTGCTTACATATTAACATCAAAAAGACAAAACGCAAGTGACTTTATTAAGTTAACAGAGAATACGCTCAGGGAGCACAATATAGAGATGATTTTAACAGATCAATATTCTGGAATAAATTCCAAAGAATTCAAAGAATATCTAGAAGAGAAAAAAATAAACTTGATTTTCACAGCGGTCAATACACCATTCTCCAACGGTTTGCTTGAGAGACTTAACCAAACTATAGTAAATAAAATCAGGTGTGCGATAAATGAGAAGGAAAAAAAATGTGCATGGGCAACTATAGCACATAACTGTGTAGTAAAATACAATGAAAAATACAATGAAACAGTCACTAAGTTCAGCCCAAAATATTTGTTACAAGGCGAAGACACATCAATATTACCAAAGGAATTAAGGAAAAAGACAGAAAATAATGATCTGGAACATGATAGGGCCATTGCGTTCGAAAACAATAACAAATACCATAATTACAATAAGAAATTATATGATAAGAACAGAAAAGATTATAAGGTTGGCGACTTGGTATATGTTGAAAATGGTAATCGGCTAAATAGGAAAAAAATAGACGAATTAATGATTGGACCTTACAAGACACAGAAGACAAAAGATCAGAATCAAATATGTTTCATATTTCTAAACTAATTCCAACGCCAAATACAGCAGATTAAGAAAAGTAGTGACTACACTTAGCCATGAATTCATGGGAATTTGCTTTCATACAAAAACTTTTCTCTTTAGAGGGGGAGATGTAACGAGAGTATACTCTTTTTTCTTTAAGTGCACTTTATGTGACAGGCTGGTAACACAAAACAATTACAATTTCACATGGCAATGAGTATGACAGAACACAGTACTCAGAACACAAGAAGATTGTAAACCTATAAAACCAAGAAACATCAGAGTGAAAAAGAACATCGAATGTTGTTTCTTTGTTATTTACAGGTATAGTTAAGAATTAGTTTATTTTATGGTAAGATATTGATAATAATAAAATCTTTGTTAATTACAGAGAACTATTCGTGTGTTATTTCAACAATATAATATAAAAGATATTATATATATAAGAAATACTTACTACAGAAAATATCATTTTCATTTAAAATGTTCGCGAATGTGAATGATATAATAATATAGTGCATTTGCATTTTTTTTTAAGTTATAACACTCACTGTATTATATATTGGTTAAAATACGACGTTCTGAATATTCTTCTAATATATGTCTAATCAGATTTCGGATATTATAACCAGTTTCTAAAATAATTTTCTGCACCTCGCTAAAATTTTTAGAGTCTGCGTACGTGTTTATATACAAAATTCAATAGATTTCGATTTTTTCCAAGTTATTCGTATATTTTCTTTTACAAGAAATCATTAGTTCAACTATTTTATTAAAATAACCAAATGAATAAATATTATCCGGCTTAAGTTTTTAGACATATCTTCTTTGCTATTTAACCAACTAATATAACAAATAAAAGTACGAGAAATAATTTAAAATCATTCAAGTAACCTCTCGATTCGGGCGATATTTAGCTTGAATAAAAGAAATCCAATAATAAACAATAAAAATTTAATCAAAACTTTTTCAAGCTAAAAGAAGTAGTGTTCTGTTTCTCTTCACGTTTCTATGTTTTTCGATACTAGAAAATGTTCGAGGATGGCTCAAAACCAGGATCTTATGAATTACATTATCCTGTCTTCGCATCCCGTCTTTTCAGTTTTAAGAAAAAAGTGGAATAATAGTTTTATTCCATATGAAAGAGAAGACAGAAGTTTGGAGTTATTAACTACAAATGTATTTTTTAAAGAAATATAGGAAGACAAAAAATGAATTTTTTACTATTATAAAATAAATAACTACCTTTAAACATAAGAAAATAGATATATAAAGTTACAGGTAAAAATAAAAATGTTTGACTTACCTATCCTTTGCCTACAAACACCTAAATGGACTAAATATGCTCAGGTCAAAAGTGCAAAAAAATAATTGTTTTACATTGTTCCTTTTTTTATATGTTTATACACATATTTCACTTAAAGATAAGTATAAGGGGAGAAAAACTTCCTCAAAACTTAAGTACTTATGTGCTTCTCATACAAGTGATTGGCATCAAAGAAAAGCCTTAGGTTTAGGACTTCAAGATTAATAATTTATTCCTATTTCGCGTCTCATTCTTTGCATGTAATTTTTCTTCGAAACTGTAAATTTCACCTTAGCATGATTGTCTGGAAAATAAAATGGCCAATTTCAATTGCTACAAAATGTAAACACATCGAGATATTCTTACAAAATTTTTAAGCATTATATACAAAAGAGCCTTTAATGAAACCGTAAAATTAAAATTTTTTAAAATTTTTTTTTTAAATTAACACACTGGTTACCCTGACTTTTTTAACTGTTATTCGCATTTGCTATAGGTTGTCTTTAAAATAGTCTAAAAAAATTTACTAGTACCAAAGTAAGTTTCATTTATATAAGCAAACAAATACCAAAAAAACGCCAGTTTTACATTTTTCCAGTTCAGTGGGTTGTGCCTTTTTAACGAAACCTGCTATCAAAACAAAACTTTTATAATAATAATCCGAATATAAATAAGTGAACCACGTCCAAAATACTACGTTAAGGTTCGGCAAAAAATTAAAAAGGTAATTTGTCTAGCCCGATTTTCTCCCAAACTAAAAGAGGTTACCTAGACATGTCACCATGTTTAAGTTTCATACTAATTGTTATGAAATGCGCACTGTGCACTGTGGAATATTTCGGAAAGATGTACTTCACAACATATTTACAATTGCAAACATTCACCATATATATTTTTGCATAATATACACTACAATAACATCAAATGCCCCAAAAAAAGCTGCTGTCTAGTCTTACTATATACGAAATATATAAAAATATTTTAATTACTAGGACTAGGACATGTTTAAAATAAAACAAGACACGAAGTATTACAATAAATTAAATTATTACAAAAACGGAAGTTTAAAAATGGGGTTGAACTTGGTTTTTGTTTTGTCGGGTGTAGGCAATTGTTACAATGAATTCAATTTCGTAAGAAAATCGCATTAAAATAATTCAAATCCACTATGAAAATCGTAGTTCTGTTAAAGTTACATTTCGTAAAATTCGTAATATTTCCGGACAACATAATCGTCCTTCTGAGACCGCTATTAAGAATTTGGTCGTTAAATTTGTACGAACATTAACGCGAATTATGGTATTTTAAATAAAACCGCTTAAATCCAATTTAAATTTATTGCTTCACGATATGGTTCTTAATGCTAGCTTGTGGTTTACAAAAGTATTAATGAGAGAGAGTAATTAAAATATGTATAAAGTAATGTTGTCAATTTTGTCTCGTAACTGCTCCTCCGATTAACTCAAGGACGCTCCAGAATCCTTTAAATAAATATATGTAGGTTTGATTCTAGTTCTCCCTTGGATGATGACTTATAAACTAAACTAAAAATATTATTTACATTTTTTTTAAACATTTTTCTCCTCTTTTGGTTTTGTTTGTGCGTAGCCAAAATTCTGTTGTTAGTATTTGTTTACGTTTGTTTAACTTATCTGTTTAACCCTCAGGTGATCGCTTAGTCCGTCTGGTGTTGATTCCTACATTCTGCCCTCCTTATGATGCATTCGTCTCGAATGTGGAGCTCCAAGGCTTCATGTACTCCGCGACTGTAGCACATCTCTTGGATTCTTCGCCCTCTGGACTTCGTAGCGCCCATGGTTTAATATTTTGATAATCTTGTAGGGTCCTAGAAACTTTGATTTTAATTTCAAGCCTGCCCCAAATTGTTTCTGCTTAATGGCTACCAAATCGTTAACATTATACTCCTTTTCCGGCACACGATTTTTATCAAACGTTCTTTTATTTTCAAACTGTACCCGGAGAATGTTGTCCCTTGACCTCATACGTATAGCCTCTCGCTCGCATTTTCGGATCGTCTTTTGTTTTCATTGTAATGCCCATCAAAACATCGAACGGGGTGCTGCCAGTACTTGAAGGTGAATTATTGATCGTCTTTTGTAACCTCTCAACGTGACGGTACCATTTCTGCGGATTTTCCAAACATAATTTTCTCAACATGGGACGATAATTTCATGTTTTCTTTCCACCTGCCCTTTCCCTTGTATTACCCCTGTTGAAATTTGCAAGTGTTGTATATCTTCCCCTTCACAATAATCATTTAACTCCTTAGAAGTATATGTAGTGCGCCTGTCCGTAATAATTCTTATGGGGTTGCCAAATATGGCAGCTTGTTGACGCAATTTATAGACGGCTTCATCTGAGCCCGTACTCTTTGTAGGGTAGAACCATACAAATTTTGAGAAAGCGTCTAACTGCTCTGATCCATTCATTGTCTCGTTGGACCTCTTTAATTCTGTGACGTAGAGAATCCTCCTTCGTCAAACAAGAAACTCTACTTAAGGCATCCACATGCCGCATCTTCTTCGATGTTCTATGTTCGACTGTATATTCTAACTCTTGTAAAAAGAGCGCCCATCTCGACACCCTCAGTGGTACGTCCTGTTTTTTCATAGTCATCCAAAAGCATTACAATCGATGGCGATCTTAACCTTAATTCCCATTGCAAACACACGCCACCTCTTCAGGGCTTCGATTATTGCTAGTACCTCGAGTTCGTACGAGTAGTATTTCTCTTCGGCTGGTGTTGTTTTCCGACTCATATATTGGATAGGGTGTCATTTTGCAGCAGCACTGCACTATAACAGTATTTACTGCTGTCCGTGTGTATTTCGGTTTCAGCGCTGGGATTAAACAATCTTAACACATTTGAGCCAACCAAGGCAGTTGTTGGACAGCTAGAACTTCGCCCAAATCTCTGTACTGCTTTTCGATCATTTGGGATAGGAAACTTTACAGCTGCTATAGTCTTTTCTCTAGATGGTAGATTTGTAGAGTCCTGCAACACATATCCAACAAACGTAATTTCCTCATTAAAACTGGAATTTGCTCCAATTAATTTTACGTCCGTTTGAAGACGCGCCTTGTAAAACTTCTCTCAATTTCGCAATGCCTTCTTCTTCGTTCTTGGATCGGATAACCATATCATCCATATAAAAAAACAGTTCCCTCTGCTATCAACTCCTGAAATATGGCACTAATTTAACTACAAAATGCTGCCGGCGCATTCTATAGTCCGAACGGTGAGTGACAAAAAACGTATATCGTTGGCTCGAATAGTCGATCGCCACGTAAAAGAAACCATTTTTCAAATCTAATGTGGTGTATACTTTCGCCATGCATACGCTCTAAAACATCGTCAATCACAGCCATCGCGAAATTGGCTCGTGTAATCTTTTCATTCAACCGGCGTTATTCACAGCACAATCTCTTAGTACCGTCTTTTTTTGACACCAAAACTACTGGCGACGAATATTCGGTATGACTAGGCTTTACAATACCATCTCTTAGCCATTCTGCGACTAGTTTGTCGACAGTTTGCTGATCCGCGATGGTAAGTCCAATGAGTTAAAGCTCAAACCGCGGAGGCAAAAAGGCAGGAATTGTTTTTGAACAGATTCGAGAACATCTGAATATTTTTTATATATAGGATCCCAAATGATGGATCCATACTCCAGAATAGGCTAGACAAGGGACATATAAAGGCTTTTGGTAACGTATGGATCATCAAACTCTTTAGCCCAACGTTTTACAAATCCAAGTACACCTCTAGCTTTGTTTGCTGTCAAATTGATATGTGCAATAAAAATCAGTTTGGAGTCAAGTAACAATTCAAGATCTAATATTTTATCAACTTCTTCCAAATGATGGTCATCGATACAATAGCATGCAGTTATCGGTTTCTTTCTAGCAAAGCACATTACATTTACAGATAGAACCTCTATGCATCTAGAGCAGGAGTTATTGAAATGGATCATTTGCTTTTTATTTGACACTTAAATCGGTAAAACCAATTAATTCCATTTTTTTTTTGTAGGAGGATACGATTGACTTTATCAAATGCCTTGTTGAAATCAGTGAAAATCACGTCAGTTTGTTGTTTTTTTAAAAATCCACGATGTATAGTTGTTGAAAAATGTTAGATCATCTCTTTCGAAATCCATGTTGATTATGGGTTATCAAATTTGATGTATGAAAGCATAAATGTTCGGCGATAATTTTTTCAAATAATTTTGGTATAGTAATTAATTTTGATTTATCACGGTAATTTGAAATATCAGACTTGTTTCCTGATTTAAAAAAGGAATAATAAAGGAATCCTTCCAGATTTCTGGAAAAATACCACATTTGATTGACGTTAATACAAAATTTCCAAAGGGATGGAAATACTATCAGCACAATTTACCAAAATATTGCTAGGGATGTTGTTAGGTCCACAGTAATATGAGAATTTAATCCTTTTTAATTCCTTCGAGATTGTCAAAATATCAATAATTAATTAATTTTGCAATATTGAATGGGTACTTCAAACATTCATCGTAATCTGCAACTGAGTAAATTGTCCAGAAAAAATCGGGGAATAAATTGCTTACACCAATATCATCACTAGATTCGGTTTGTTGAAACTTTAAAGCAGAAGGGAAACCATCCGTTTTCTTTTTTTGATTAACAAATCTGTGAAATGCTTTTGGATTGCGTTTTAAATTGACTGTCAATTTGTTTATATAAATATTATAAACTAGTTTATTAAGCAAATAGAATACCTTAAACAATCAATAGAATCACCAGACTGTTTGAATTTTTATATATGTAGTCTGTTCTTCCTATTTTTAGCGTAAGATAATTGTTTATTGTTCTAAGGAGGTCCAACATTTTGCTTCGTTATTGTTTTCGGAATACACAGATCCATAAAGGAATGAACTTATGGTAGAATGCTTTAGTCATTTGATCCAAGATAATGTCATTCCAGTTAGAGTTTATTTAATAAACTGTAGTTAGCATTCTTAAAATAGAATGGCACAACAGATTTGTTTGGAGTTGAAACCAATATTTCGGTAGTAGGATGTTAGATATCCTCAGGTGTTATTATGGGTAAGGAACGCCTAATATAACGATTGGTAACATCATTAACGAAAATTAAGTCCAATAACCTTGAGGAACTATTAATGATGCCATTTAGTTGGTATAAACCCAAATCGTATAAAATATTAAAAAATTCCGCACTATTAGAACCAAGCGTAGTTTGGACAAAAAATTTCTCTTCCGGTAAATAGTTCCATGATATTGATGGTAAATTAAAAAATCCAAAAACAAAAATTGAATCATCAGTAAATGCTGAGCGAGCAATAGATTTAATGGATTCGGCGTGTAGATTATATATTCGCATCGGAAAAGATGGCGGCAAATAAAAACATGTTATAAAAATTCGTTTATCACTGTTTTTTATCAATACAGATATAAATTCAATGTCAAAAACTGAGTCAATGTCAAAAACAAGTTCAGATTGTAGTGTATTTATGAATTTTTAATAATTATTCTGATTTATTTTAATTTATATCCTTGCTCAGCTAGGAGCACTTATTTTTATCAGTAATTAGCCAAGTAGAGTATTGGTTATTTTTAATATTTTTCTTCTTTATTTAATTTATATCTTTGCTCAGCTAGGAGTAGCAATTAGTAGCTGAGGTGGGAGCTTGGTGGAACAAAGAATAAAGAATGAATGTTTCCTTTTAAATATCAGTCGGTTATATACCGACTATGAGAAGGTTGTAAACTAGTCTAGAGTTGGTGCGAATAAAACTCACTCATTCCTAAATTCTATCCTTGATTATATTTACTAAATAATTTGTATTGTTTAACCAGGCAATCATAAATTTAGATAGTATCATAAAATTTGTGATTGAGTGGTTCTCTAATATATTAAAAATAATTATGCAAAAATATAAATAATACTAATATTATGAAATAGGATTAGTATTATGAATTGGGCAAAAAGTGCAATGTGAACCAACTGTTATTGTATTTATTTTGGGATTGTTTTCCCGCAAAATAAATGTGTCACTTGAAACGCACTGATCAGCACAAGTGGTTTCAACAACAACAACACAAGAAAAGTCTATTTGGGTATAAGTTGAAGGCCGTATGCATATGTGAATATTTATAATTTGTATAAGGGTGGTTCCGCTACAAGATGACGAACTGTTAGAAACTGCAATAAGGATTCCACCTCCAGTAGTTTTACTTCCACGATCACGACGAAATATATTGAATTTATTACAAGGTATTTCGGAATGTAAAGAGTTGTCGCTAAGCGATGTTTCAGTAAATACCAAGATTTGCTGTTCAAGTTGAAACTTTCGATATATAATGATGAAAGTTTTATTCTCAACCGCGAACGTTTTGGTAAACGATAGATATACTAATCTGTAATTGATTTCAGTTTTTGGAGCATACATTTTCTGTTGAGGAAGGATAGCAATGTTACCTGATTTGCTATAGGTTGTCTTTAAAATAGTCTAAAAAAATTTACTAGTACCAAAGTAAGTTTCATTTATATAAGCAAACAAATACCAAAAAAAACGCCAGTTTTACATTTTTCCAGTTTAGTGGGTTGTGCCTTTTTAACGAAACCTGCTATCAAAACAAAACTTTTATAATAATAATCCGAATATAAATAAGTGAACCACGTCCAAAATACTACGTTAAGGTTCGGCAAAAAATTAAAAAGGTAATTTGTCTAGCCCGATTTTCTCCCAAACTAAAAGAGGTTACCTAGACATGTCACCATGTTTAAGTTTCATACTAATTGTTATGAAATGCGCACTGTGCGCTGTGGAATATTTCGGAAAGATGTACTTCACAACATATTTACAATTGCAAACATTCACCATATATATTTTTGCATAATATACACTACAATAACATCAAATGCCCCAAAAAAAGCTGCTGTCTAGTCTTACTATATACGAAATATATAAAAATATTTTAATTACTAGGACTAGGACATGTTTAAAATAAAACAAGACACGAAGTATTACAATAAATTAAATTATTACAAAAACGGAAGTTTAAAAATGGGGTTGAACTTGGTTTTTGTTTTGTCGGGTGTAGGCAATTGTTACAATGAATTCAATTTCGTAAGAAAATCGCATTAAAATAATTCAAATCCACTATGAAAATCGTAGTTCTGTTAAAGTTACATTTCGTAAAATTCGTAATATTTCCGGACAACATAATCGTCCTTCTGAGACCGCTATTAAGAATTTGGTCGTTAAATTTGTACGAACATTAACGCGAATTATGGTATTTTAAATAAAACCGCTTAAATCCAATTTAAATTTATTGCTTCACGATATGGTTCTTAATGCTAGCTTGTGGTTTACAAAAGTATTAATGAGAGAGAGTAATTAAAATATGTATAAAGTAATGTTGTCAATTTTGTCTCGTAACTGCTCCTCCGATTAACTCAAGGACGCTCCAGAATCCTTTAAATAAATATATGTAGGTTTGATTCTAGTTCTCCCTTGGATGATGACTTATAAACTAAACTAAAAATATTATTTACATTTTTTTTTAACATTTTTCTCCTCTTTTGGTTTTGTTTGTGCGTAGCCAAAATTCTGTTGTTAGTATTTGTTTACGTTTGTTTAACTTATCTGTTTAACCCTCAGGTGATCGCTTAGTCCGTCTGGTGTTGATTCCTACATTCTGCCCTCCTTATGATGCATTCGTCTCGAATGTGGAGCTCCAAGGCTTCATGTACTCCGCGACTGTAGCACATCTCTTGGATCCTTCGCCCTCTGGACTTCGTAGCGCCCATGGTTTAATATTTTGATAATCTTGTAGGGTCCTAGAAACTTTGATTTTAATTTCAAGCCTGCCCCAAATTGTTTCTGCTTAATGGCTACCAAATCGTTAACATTATACTCCTTTTCCGGCACACGATTTTTATCAAACGTTCGTTTATTTTCAAACTGTACCCGGAGAATGTTGTCCCTTGACCTCATACGTATAGCCTCTCGCTCGCATTTTCGGATCGTCTTTCGTTTTCATTGTAATGCCCATCAAAACATCGAACGGGGTGCTGCCAGTACTTGAAGGTGAATTATTGATCGTCTTTTGTAACTTCTCAACGTGACGGTACCATATCTACGGATTTTCCAAACATAATTTTCTCAACATGGGACGATAATTTCATGTTTTCTTTCCACCTTCCCTTTCCCTTGTATTACCCCTGTTGAAATTTGCAAGTGTTGTATATCTTCCCCTTCACAATAATCATTTAACTCCTTAGAAGTATATGTAGTGCGCCTGTCCGTAATAATTCTTATGGGGTTGCCAAATATGGCAGCTTGTTGACGCAATTTATAGACGGCTTCATCTGAGCCCGTACTGTTTGTAGGGTAGAACCATACACATTTTGAGAAAGCGTCTAACTGCTCTGATCCATTCATTGTCTCGTTGGACCTCTTTAATTCTGTGACGTAGAGAATCCTCCTTCGTCAAACAAGAAACTCTACTTAAGGCATCCACATGCCGCATCTTCTTCGATGTTCTATGTTCGACTGTATATTCTAACTCTTGTAAAAAGAGCGCCCATCTCGACACCCTCAGTGGTACGTCCTGTTTTTTCATAGTCATCGCAAAAGCATTACAATCGATGGCGATCTTAACCTTAATTCCCATTGCAAACACACGCCACCTCTTCAGGGCTTCGATTATTGCTAGTACCTCGAGTTCGTACGAGTAGTATTTCTCTTCGGCTGGTGTTGTTTTCCGACTCATATATTGGATAGGGTGTCATTTTGCAGCAGCACTGCACTATAACAGTATTTACTGCTGTCCGTGTGTATTTCGGTTTCAGCGCTGGGATTAAACAATCTTAACACATTTGAGCCAACCAAGGCAGTTGTTGGACAGCTAGAACTTCGCCCAAATCTCTGTACTGCTTTTCGATCATTTGGGATAGGAAACTTTACAGCTGCTATAGTCTTTTCTCTAGATGGTAGATTTGTAGAGTCCTGCAACACATATCCAACAAACGTAATCTTCCTCATTAAAACTGGAATTTGCTCCAATTAATTTTACGTCCGTTTGAAGACGCGCCTTGTAAAACTTCTCTCAATTTCGCAATGCCTTCTTCTTCGTTCTTGGATCGGATAACCATATCATCCATATACAAAAAACAGTTCCCTCTGCTATCAACTCCTGAAATATGGCACTAATTTAACTACAAAATGCTGCCGGCGCATTCTATAGTCCGAACGGTGAGTGACAAAAAACGTATATCGTTGGCTCGAATAGTCGATCGCCACGTAAAAGAAACCATTTTTCAAATCTAATGTGGTGTATACTTTCGCCATGCATACGCTCTAAAACATCGTCAATCACAGCCATCGCGAAATTGGCTCGTGTAATCTTTTCATTCAACCGGCGTTATTCACAGCACAATCTCTTAGTACCGTCTTTTTTTGACACCAAAACTACTGGCGACGAATATTCGGTATGACTAGGCTTTACAGTACCATCTCTTAGCCATTCTGCGACTAGTTTGTCGACAGTTTGCTGATCCGCGATAGACATCCTACGCAGGCAATGAAACACTGGAACTTATTATTTATTTATTATTAATTGTCTACGGAAACTAACATCCTTGCAGACATTTTAATTGAAGTACAATATAAAAATTATTTTAAATTAACACACATACAATAATAAAAAAAACTTTACATAACATAAAAATTTGCTTAAATTAACATACATACAATAAAAAAATGTATATACATAAATGCAAACAACTAGTTGTTCAGGTAAACTAATAAGTTATTAAAATCTTCATAGATTCTCCTAAAAGGGTCAGCGTTAGTTTAATTGGCTCGATAGAATTCCATTGCTAAAGGTATAAAATGTCGTGTAGGGCGTTGTGGTACATTTAGAGTAATTCAGTTAATAAGTAAATGAGTAGAAACATCGCCATCACGCCAAAATGAACGCAATATTAAGTGCTGTTCTGCGACTCCTTAGAGTTGGTAGCTTAATAAGAGAAAGTCTAGCTGAGTAGGCCGGTAAGTCCAATGAGTTAAAGCTCAAACCGCGGAGGCAAAAAGGCAGGAATTGTTTTTGAACAGATTCGAGAACATCTGAATATTTTTTATATATAGGATCCCAAATGATGGATCCATACTCCAGAATAGGCTAGACAAGGGACATATAAAGGCTTTTGGTAACGTATGGATCATCAAACTCTTTAGCCCAACGTTTTACAAATCCAAGTACACCTCTAGCTTTGTTTGCTGTCAAATTGATATGTGCAATAAAAATCAGTTTGGAGTCAAGTAACAATTCAAGATCTAATATTTTATCAACTTCTTCCAAATGATGGTCATCGATACAATAGCATGCAGTTATCGGTTTCTTTCTAGCAAAGCACATTACATTTACAGATAGAACCTCTATGCATCTAGAACAGGAGTTATTGAAATGGATCATTTGCTTTTTATTTGACACTTAAATCGGTAAAACCAATTAATTCCATTTTTTTTTTTGTAGGAGGATACGATTGACTTTATCAAATGCTTTGTTGAAATCAGTGAAAATCACGTCAGTTTGTTGTTTTTTTAAAAATCCACGATGTATAGTTGTTGAAAAATGTTAGATCATCTCTTTCGAAATCCATGTTGATTATGGGTTATCAAATTTGATGTATGAAAGCATAAATGTTCGGCGATAATTTTTTCAAATAATTTTGGTATAGTAATTAATTTTGATTTATCACGGTAATTTGAAATATCAGACTTGTTTCCTGATTTAAAAAAGGAATAATAAAGGAATCCTTCCAGATTTCTGGAAAAATACCACATTTGATTGACGTTAATACAAAATTTCCAAAGGGATGGAAATACTATCAGCACAATTTACCAAAATATTGCTAGGGATGTTGTTAGGTCCACAGTAATATGAGAATTTAATCCTTTTTAATTCCTTCGAGATTGTCAAAATATCAATAATTAATTAATTTTGCAATATTGAATGGGTACTTCAAACATTCATCGTAATCTGCAACTGAGTAAATTGTCCAGAAAAAATCGGGGAATAAATTGCTTACACCAATATCATCACTAGATTCGGTTTGTTGAAACTTTAAAGCAGAAGGGAAACCATCCGTTTTCTTTTTTTGATTAACAAATCTGTGAAATGCTTTTGGATTGCGTTTTAAATTGACTGTCAATTTGTTTATATAAATATTATAAACTAGTTTATTAAGCAAATAGAATACCTTAAACAATCAATAGAATCACCAGACTGTTTGAATTTTTATATATGTAGTCTGTTCTTCCTATTTTTAGCGTAAGATAATTGTTTATTGTTCTAAGGAGGTCCAACATTTTGCTTCGTTATTGTTTTCGGAATACACAGATCCATAAAGGAATGAACTTATGGTAGAATGCTTTAGTCATTTGATCCAAGATAATGTCATTCCAGTTAGAGTTTATTTAATAAACTGTAGTTAGCATTCTTAAAATAGAATGGCACAACAGATTTGTTTGGAGTTGAAACCAATATTTCGGTAGTAGGATGTTAGATATCCTCAGGTGTTATTATGGGTAAGGAACGCCTAATATAACGATTGGTAACATCATTAACGAAAATTAAGTCCAATAACCTTGAGGAACTATTTATGATGCCATTTAGTTGGTATAAACCCAAATCGTATAAAATATTAAAAAATTCCGCACTATTAGAACCAAGCGTAGTTTTGACAAAAAATTTCTCTTCCGGTAAATAGTTCCATGATATTGATGGTAAATTAAAAAATCCAAAAACAAAAATTAAATCATCAGTAAATGCTGAGCGAGCAATAGATTTAATGGATTCGGCGTGTAGATTATATATTCGCATCGGAAAAGATGGCGGCAAATAAAAACATGTTACAAAAATTCGTTTATCACTGTTTTTTATCAATACAGATATAAATTCAATGTCAAAAACTGAGTCAATGTCAAAAACAAGTTCAGATTGTAGTGTATTTATGAATTTTTAATAATTATTCTGATTTATTTTAATTTATATCCTTGCTCAGCTAGGAGCACTTATTTTTATTAGTAATTAGCCAAGTAAAGTATTGGTTATTTTTAATATTTTTCTCCTTTATTTAATTTATATCTTTGCTCAGCTAGGAGTAGCAATTAGTAGCTGAGGTGGGAGCTTGGTGGAACAAAGAATAAAGAATGAATGTTTCCTTTTAAATATCAGTCGGTTATATACCGACTATGAGAAGGTTGTAAACTAGTCTAGAGTTGGTGCGAATAAAACTCACTCATTCCTAAATTCTATCCTTGATTATATTTACTAAATAATTTGTATTGTTTAACCAGGCAATCATAAATTTAGATAGTATCATAAAATTTGTGATTGAGTGGTTCTCTAATATATTAAAAATAATTATGCAAAAATATAAATAATACTAATATTATGAAATAGGATTAGTATTATGAATTGGGCAAAAAGTGCAATGTGAACCAACTGTTATTGTATTTATTTTGGGATTGTTTTCCCGCAAAATAAATGTGTCACTTGAAACGCACTGATCAGCACAAGTGGTTTCAACAACAACAACACAAGAAAAGTCTATTTGGGTATAAGTTGAAGGCCGTATGCATATGTGAATATTTATAATTTGTATAAGGGTGGTTCCGCTACAAGATGACGAACTGTTAGAAACTGCAATAAGGATTCCACCTCCAGTAGTTTTACTTCCACGATCACGACGAAATATATTGAATTTATTACAAGGTATTTCGGAATGTAAAGAGTTGTCGCTAAGCGATGTTTCAGTAAATACCAAGATTTGCTGTTCAAGTTGAAACTTTCGATATATAATGATGAAAGTTTTATTCTCAACCGCGAACGTTTTGGTAAACGATAGATATACTAATCTGTAATTGATTTCAGTTTTTGGAGCATACATTTTCTGTTGAGGAAGGATAGCAATGTTACCTGATTTGTTTCTGGGTGTAAACTCGCGAGCCAGAGTATGGTTTGGCCAGAAGTTCAGCTCAAACACAACATCATAGAGTTTAGGTGGAATCGATATTTTAAAAGATGATATGGATCTAGGTTGAGTAAATTTTACCGGAAATGTTTTTGGTTTGACTGGGGTATAATTATCTATCATCTCTAATATCTCTTCCTTAATGTTACTTTGTTACTGTAGTTTCTGTGGCAATATATATCTCCCCAAACTCCCTAATAACCTCCTCACAACCACTGTATCTCACATCAGGAACTATTACTGCTGTTGCCTCACTTTTGATCATGATGATGAATTGGGAGTGAATTTAGCGCTCTCCTTGTCGATCAAAACATTGACATACCTTAGAACATCATTCCAACACAGCGGAGTATAGAATATCTCGTTCACGAGCTATGTGGAATTTTATTGGCACTGATATTTCATCTAAATCAATTACTATCTCGAACGCACCTATTGTTTCTATTTCTCGTTCACCTATTCCCACCATTCTTCTCCTTTCAGCATTGATGTTGCATCCCTGCATCCTCAGCAAATTGTCATATTTCCGCGTTTAAAATAACGTCTTTCCTCTTTAGCTTCCACCATGCTTTTGGTGAAAACTTTCGGACGACCTACTCTTGAGTGTGATGCCTCTGTGGAACGCACCTTTTCTCTTTAACTCATCTAAAGTTTTGGCCTCATATTAAACAGCTTTATTCAATCTAAAATCACCTATTCCATCTATGAAATATTCGCTCAAACTCTCATTGTCTCATTTCCTTAAGGCTATAGAGGCATTCGCGCAGCGTTTCACTTGTCTTCTTTTTACGATCTCTTAACACCTTAGGGACCTGGAACGATAAAAATTTTCTGCCAAACTCTCTTAGCAACGCTTGTTTCAGGAAATTCCAACTTCTTAATCCAGGTTCGCTTTAGCAGCGCCCTTCAGCAATTGTCTGGCGTATATGAACCTCTGGAGATCGTTCCATTGTACTGCACACGCGCAATTTTCAAATTTCATCTACTGCATAACCTCTGGGAAACCATCTCACGTAAATGATGAAACGGAATCTTGAACGTCTTTCAAAGTAAATGCACTATGCGGTAATGTCGCAGCATCATCGGCATCCTTAAAAGAATATTCGTCACGTTCGGAATTATTGTCCAATGTAGCTTCCAACCCAAAATGTGTCAAAAGCCTATCCTGCAAAACAGCGTCATTCCCAATCTTACTAAGCCCTTACTCATCCAACTTGACCCTAAATCCCTCTACATTTAAACTCAAAATCTCGTATCTTTCCATTTTGTTTGTCAGGCTCTTTACAAAATTAATACAATATTATTAATAAAGAATCAAAGAAATGTAATAATGTACAATGTAAAATAAGATAATATAATAAAATAATTTCCTGAAGAAGCTTTCCAAAGCGAAATATTGAGAGAAAAAAAGAAAAATAATTAATTATAATTTAAAGGACCGAGTAAAAAGATTAAAATTTAATAGAAAATTATATAATAACGCAATATAGTATAAAATAATGTAAATTTTAGTAATTCTAAATAGATTAAATTTTATTAATTATTATTCTCTTTCATCAAAATTTACTTCTTTACTTTCCATTAAATTTCCACAAAATTTTAAAATAATGAACTCCAGAATTCAAATAGTTTTGAAAAATGTTCCCAAACAATTAAAATTAATTATTAAATAAAGTTTTTTACTACAGCCAATTATCTCTTTACTTCATATGTGCGTATATTTATACTTTACTTCATTTATAACTTTAGTATATAAAAATTTATATATGCTCTTTACGTCTTAAAATTTTTCACTTACATATTTTTTATTCTTAAATAATAAGAGAAGTAGAATTCTAATGCAGCTCACTGACACTCTTACTTCGTAAACTGCAGACATCAATCTATTCAACTTCATCTATCGGCAAATTATTACTGCTTCTCTCGTACTCTTCTCACAAGTTTCATTTCCATATAGAATAGAATGGGCTTTGTTGAACTCACGTTTGTTGTTGTTTTGTATAAAAATTGTATATGCAACTTAAGGAATCTTCAACCGTTATAATTAAAAAAATTAATTTTAAGGCGCATCAACTTGCGCCTGTATCTAAATAAAACACTTTTCCTTCAATTAAAACTTTTATTCACAAACTTATTATTATTTATTATTAATTATGTTAATCTAAAATGATTCTGAATACCACGACACCGTAACCAAGACTGCCTGTTTTTAGCCAACTTTGCTGGCTTGTCGACTTCGTTGATCACGTTGCACCAACACGCGCGAGTTGACAGACGCTGATCCAGCAAATTAATTATCCCATGCATTCCAACCAAAATGAATTGGATCGGGTTCGTCGAACTAGTTTGATTGCGCGTGTATTGATCAAGCATTATGGTGCTGGATAGAAGTGTTACCAATGTCAATAACTCCTTCCACCTCAAATATTTGCGTCCCGCAAAACTTTGTGTCTCCCGTTGTTGGACCTACTAGAATTTTTGGGAGATTAAGTTTTTTCGTTTGTTGGTACCAAATCCATCCAAGGCAGATTATCAGATCGCCAATGATGTCCACATTTATTCCCATAGAACCAACTAATTTCATGTCCACTTGGTCCAGTCGATTTATATTTTCCAGGCTTAATCCATGGAGATATTTGATATCTAATATCAAGTCATCATGTGTTATATTAGCAAGTACAGGGGGAAGAACCTGGGTTTTTAAAAGCGAGCTGCTCGAATATGTTCGGTTTCTATTTATTATCGACTCATTGGCCAGCTGTAAGACGTAAGTACCATTTAGGTATTCTTGTTTCCCCTTCCATTCAAATGCACCGTTGAAGTTAAAAACATACAGTGCGTCATCGTACAATAATTCAATAATTTCCTCCTGGATGTATCTATATTTACACTTAGCAGCTCCAGCCTTTAAAATTCGGTTGAGGCAATCTTCTTGCTTTAACTTGTCCACCGACGATCTCTCACAGATCGTAGAATTATTTATTGAAAGACAGTCGCTTTTGATGCCATATGTTTCAGCTTCATTAACAAGCATAATTTTGTATGGCAAATCAACCTGTTTGCCTTCTCTGATAGCGGCCCTAGTTAGAAGGACGTTGTAAATGCTCCTGCCAAGTTTTAGCATTGAAAGAATGTACAGGAGTTGTGTGTCATTTGTGTAAACTGACGATTCCACTCTTAGCCAATTGGCAAGCTCGTACAATTTCGTTAATCTCATACGTTAAAATAATTACTTCGTTGATGGTAGTTTGTTCTATGAAATTATAGCCCCTTCCGTTTGTTAAATTGTTCAATCTGATAATTAGCTCATTGATTTTCTGCACGGACTGATTAGTTGTTTGCTGAACGTCTTCGTTTATTTTATATTGTTCATTATTGTTCCTGACGATATCGCCCTGACTTTTAAATATCGCATTTCAATCTGCTGCATCTGGACTCCCAGCTATCCATTTCCATGCAGACCCGATCCAATCAATTGAACGGGGTGCTCTTTTGCTTCTGTATGTTAGCTCGTCGATGCGTTGCTGCATTTGCGTCATGTGGTGCAAAATGAATTCCTTATTTTTGCTTGGCGGAATATTTTGCCTGATGAGGGATGATTTGTCAGCCATGACATCGGTGTATCTTTTCAGGTCGATAACGTGTATTAATTTGAAGTTTCCGTCAATTATCCACCCATTTCCCACTTTTAATGATACCAGGGGTATCTTATATAGATAGATTTGCACGCTGTTCGTACACGCCAGTAAATTGAAAAAATTATTTTATTAACTTAATTAATTATAAAAAAATTTAATTTTTTTTTATTAATTTATGTATATATATATATAATTTTATAAAATTATTTTATTTGTAAATAATTATTTATTGCATATATATATATATATATATATATATATATATATATATATATATATATATATATATATATATATATATATAAAAGTATAAGGTTATAATGATGTTGGTGTGTAGAGGTTAGCAGTTATGGTGGAGATTTGATTGTGGTGTAGTCCCTATAGTCCTTTCTATATTTTAATAGCTGTATAGGGTGTCAGCTAGTGGTTTAGGCGTTCAAAAGAACTGCCAGAAGATAGAAACTAACAAATGAAACAAGGCAAGTACTACCAGCTAAAGTTATCAGATATTAGTCTTACGTTTATTTAATTTTCTATGGCTTATATACTACTTATGCAAATCTAACTTATAATCTAGAATTGAGTGATTTCTAATTCCACTCAATTTGTAATATGAACATGAATTTGAATATGAATTTGAATATTAAAAAATAGTATCGGTAACATGCAAGCGGTCAACAACACAACACATGTCAATAACATTGTATTTGATATCCCAAATGTGTCAGCATATTTACAACTGGGTTATTGTAACACTCTACATGAGTTGTGTTGGCTTGCATACACTATACATGCCGTATGACTACTGGATGCACTACACCCTCACCGTCAAGAAAATCGTACCGTATTTATGAAAGAAGTACGGTAAGATTTCTGTGGAATACGGCGTGAAGTGCAGCGCTTTTTGTTTTCATGTTTTACAATGTAGTGTACTTATTGATAATTTTATTTTTATGCCAATTTAGTATAATATCATACAATAGATAAAACAATACATTATTTCCTTAGTCTACAATTTATTGTATGGTTTTAGGATATTATTATGGAATTCTTTTTCTTTTCCATTATAGTTTATTGTGGTATTTACATTATTTGTACTTATAATTTCATACGGGCCCTTATAACAACTTTGATGTTTTTTTTTATTTTCTACTTTTACTAAAACTAGATCTCCTATATTTAAATTAAGCTTATTTGTGTACTTGTTATTAGAAATTCTTTTTTTCTTTAGTTTTTATTGTTAATTCATTATGTTTCATTCAATACAAATTTTAATTTGACCCCGTAATTGTTATGATGTACCGGTTCTCATTTGAGATAAGAAGAAGATCTACGGTGTTAAGTGAAATCCCTTCGAAACTGTTGTTTAGAGTGTTTGTGTCAGAGGTTCTATTATGTGTTTTGTTTGTCACAGTATGTTATAAATTTCTTCACCATCTTTTTCATGTTTTTCCAAATGCATCTTCTTTATAATTTTATAATTCTTTTTCCAATTCCCAAGTGGCTTGTAATATGAAATTCAATTTATATTTAATTATGTCATCTGATATTATTTTAGAGGGCTTGTATATTATTATTCTTAATTGAGGACTTCTGTTATTTACTTTTATATTTGCATATGCTTCTTTTAATTCTTCTTTTGTATATATTTTAAATATTTTTTCTTCTGTTGGTAGGGCTAATTCTTTAATTTCTTCTCCCTTCATTATAGATATCAGTTTCCTCAGAATCGAATCTAGTTTCGCTGAGTTATCGCTGAATCTTGCATGCATATTATCATTATCTGTATGTAACTTCTTCATAATCGAATCTAGTTTCGGAGAATTATCATTACATACTTTATTCTTATTAATCTTATTCTTGGCACATAACTTCTTCATGGTCGAAACTGGTTTCGATGAATTATCATTATGTCCAATGTGCACAATATTGTCTTCTAAATTATAACTTCTTCTTCTATATTTTCTATTTTATTAAATTGCAATTTCTTCATATTCTTTATATTATTAATGGAGGTGCATTCCCATATGTGAAGTTGATCAGACTTCTGAGAATTGCATTTTTCCACATCGTTCTCTTCTACGCGCGTATTATTATCTTCTTTATTTCTTCTATTAACTTTTTTTTTATTTTTATATGCCTCATTGATATTATTTTCATTATTTTTATTTGCCTCTTTTCTTAAGTTTCCATTTTTATTTCTTTTATTTTCATTATATTCTTCTTTGTTTTTGCTTTTCTTTAACTTATTGTTTTCATATTTGTTATTCCAATTTTTCATTGCCATTGTACTAATATTTTACTTTAAAAAAATTGTTGACTCTAAATTTCCATTTTCTAGGTGACATATATTTTGGGCTTTCCTAAATGTGTTCGTTAACCCCGTTTTTGCATATTCGTCATTGTCTTCAATCTGTTAATTCTATGAAAACATTTTCTGTTGTTTTACTTATTGTAGTAGTGTAATATTTCATAGTGTTTTAGTGGGTCAGTGTGGAGTTTGATGCCTTTTAATGTTTCTGTTTTATTTGTAGTATTTAGTATTTCTATATGTGTCATGCCATTTTTGGGTGCTATTGAATTACTTAAAAAAATGTCTTTGTTTTAATTCATTATTGAATATGACGCAATCTTCTTAAAGTTGTAGTTTTATTGCATGAATGATTATTTGTGAATTGTTTGCATTAATAATGTTATTGTATATGTTTTGTTTTAAAGGAGATTCAAACTAAATATAATAAAAAATACTTGTTAAAATAATAACATTTAATGTGGATATTTTTATATAATAATATTAATAAACTTAGTTTCTAAGAATTTTTTTTTTGTTATATGTTGATTATTATATATATTACATTATTTGTATGGTTTTCCGTTAAGATAATAATAGAGGGTATATCAATTTATTTATTAAAAACATCTAAGTTATATTTAATGGAGGTGAAAAATGTATTGTACTACATAATTTTAATAATTTTGTGGGATATTATACATATATTTATATGTATGATATATGTATTTTTCTTTTCCTTTTCTTTTTTAGTTTTCTTAAATTTACTACGACTCTCCTTTTATTCTTATTCTCTATATTCTTTTTTCTTAGTACTAAAAAGAGTGGAGTATTGAAGGTTCTATTATGTTGTTGTTAGGCATTTTTTTTTTAATTATATGATTTTTATATAAGGAGGTTATCTATACCTAATTCTTTTGTATTTTCTTATTTCTATTTAGTTGTCTTTATTTTGCAATTTCTCTGCTTTCCTAATTGCCATTATTGTGTCCCTTGTCTGAGTTCTTTTGGTGATTACGTCTTCTGCTGTTGGGGTATTTGTTATCCCTCTAAATTCCCAAATTAATTTTAATACTTTCAGTTCTTGTTCCATGTTGACTTCAGAAAAGTTTTCTAAGGGAAGTTTTTGGTCTAGATCTAAAGGATTCTTAGGTCTTTTCCTCATGGTGAAAAATAATCTTCTCTTTCCTTTTTCTTCTTCTTTAGTTATTTGATTTTACAAAAATTTTTAGATAAAAATACAATCATATCTTGTTAAGGTTTGCAGGATCTTAGTGATCGGTTCACAGGATCGGTCCGCAGGATCGCCATGTAAAAGTATAAGGTTATAATGATGTTGGTGTGTAGAGGTTAGCAGTTATGGTGGAGATTTGATTGTGGTGTAGTCCCTATAGCCCTTTCTATATTTTAATAGCTGTATAGGGTGTCAGCTAGTGGTTTAGGCGTTTAAAAGAACTGCCAGAAGATAGAAACTAACAAATGAAACAAGGCAAGTACTACCAGCTAAAGTTATCAGATATTAGTCTTCCGTTTATTTAATTTTCTATGGCTTATATACTACTTATGCAAATCTAACTTATAATCTAGAATTGAGTGATTTCTAATTCCACTCAATTTGTAATATGAACATGAATTTGAATATGAATTTGAATATTAAAAAATAGTATCGGTAACATGCAAGCGGTCAACAACACAACACATGTCAATAACATTGTATTTGATATCCCAAATGTGTCAGCATATTTACAACTGGGTTATTGTAACACTCTACATGAGTTGTGTTGGCTTGCATACACTATACATGCCGTATGACTACTGGATGCACTACACCCTCACCGTCAAGAAAATCGTACCGTATTTATGAAAGAAGTACGGTAAGATTTCTGTGGAATACGGCGTGAAGTGCAGCGCTTTTTGTTTTCATGTTTTACAATGTAGTGTACTTATTGATAATTTTATTTTTATGCCAATTTAGTATAATATCATACAATAGATAAAACAATACATTATTTCCTTAGTCTACAATTTATTGTATGGTTTTAGGATATTATTATGGAATTCTTTTTCTTTTCCATTATAGTTTATTGTGGTATTTACATTATTTGTACTTATAATTTCATACGGGCCCTTATAACAACTTTGATGTTTTTTTTTATTTTCTACTTTTACTAAAACTAGATCTCCTATATTTAAATTAAGCTTATTTGTGTACTTGTTATTAGAAATTCTTTTTTTCTTTAGTTTTTATTGTTAATTCATTATGTTTCATTCAATACAAATTTTAATTTGACCCCGTAATTGTTATGATGTACCGGTTCTCATTTGAGATAAGAAGAAGATCTACGGTGTTAAGTGAAATCCCTTCGAAACTGTTGTTTAGAGTGTTTGTGTCAGAGGTTCTATTATGTGTTTTGTTTGTCACAGTATGTTATAAATTTCTTCACCATCTTTTTCATGTTTTTCCAAATGCATCTTCTTTATAATTTTATAATTCTTTTTCCAATTCCCAAGTGGCTTGTAATATGAAATTCAATTTATATTTAATTATGTCATCTGATATTATTTTAGAGGGCTTGTATATTATTATTCTTAATTGAGGACTTCTGTTATTTACTTTTATATTTGCATATGCTTCTTTTAATTCTTCTTTTGTATATATTTTAAATATTTTTTCTTCTGTTGGTAGGGCTAATTCTTTAATTTCTTCTCCCTTCATTATAGATATCAGTTTCCTCAGAATCGAATCTAGTTTCGCTGAGTTATCGCTGAATCTTGCATGCATATTATCATTATCTGTATGTAACTTCTTCATAATCGAATCTAGTTTCGGAGAATTATCATTACATACTTTATTCTTATTAATCTTATTCTTGGCACATAACTTCTTCATGGTCGAAACTGGTTTCGATGAATTATCATTATGTCCAATGTGCACAATATTGTCTTCTAAATTATAACTTCTTCTTCTATATTTTCTATTTTATTAAATTGCAATTTCTTCATATTCTTTATATTATTAATGGAGGTGCATTCCCATATGTGAAGTTGATCAGACTTCTGAGAATTGCATTTTTCCACATCGTTCTCTTCTACGCGCGTATTATTATCTTCTTTATTTCTTCTATTAACTTTTTTTTTATTTTTATATGCCTCATTGATATTATTTTCATTATTTTTATTTGCCTCTTTTCTTAAGTTTCCATTTTTATTTCTTTTATTTTCATTATATTCTTCTTTGTTTTTGCTTTTCTTTAACTTATTGTTTTCATATTTGTTATTCCAATTTTTCATTGCCATTGTACTAATATTTTACTTTAAAAAAATTGTTGACTCTAAATTTCCATTTTCTAGGTGACATATATTTTGGGCTTTCCTAAATGTGTTCGTTAACCCCGTTTTTGCATATTCGTCATTGTCTTCAATCTGTTAATTCTATGAAAACATTTTCTGTTGTTTTACTTATTGTAGTAGTGTAATATTTCATAGTGTTTTAGTGGGTCAGTGTGGAGTTTGATGCCTTTTAATGTTTCTGTTTTATTTGTAGTATTTAGTATTTCTATATGTGTCATGCCATTTTTGGGTGCTATTGAATTACTTAAAAAAATGTCTTTGTTTTAATTCATTATTGAATATGACGCAATCTTCTTAAAGTTGTAGTTTTATTGCATGAATGATTATTTGTGAATTGTTTGCATTAATAATGTTATTGTATATGTTTTGTTTTAAAGGAGATTCAAACTAAATATAATAAAAAATACTTGTTAAAATAATAACATTTAATGTGGATATTTTTATATAATAATATTAATAAACTTAGTTTCTAAGAATTTTTTTTTTGTTATATGTTGATTATTATATATATTACATTATTTGTATGGTTTTCCGTTAAGATAATAATAGAGGGTATATCAATTTATTTATTAAAAACATCTAAGTTATATTTAATGGAGGTGAAAAATGTATTGTACTACATAATTTTAATAATTTTGTGGGATATTATACATATATTTATATGTATGATATATGTATTTTTCTTTTCCTTTTCTTTTTTAGTTTTCTTAAATTTACTACGACTCTCCTTTTATTCTTATTCTCTATATTCTTTTTTCTTAGTACTAAAAAGAGTGGAGTATTGAAGGTTCTATTATGTTGTTGTTAGGCATTTTTTTTTTAATTATATGATTTTTATATAAGGAGGTTATCTATACCTAATTCTTTTGTATTTTCTTATTTCTATTTAGTTGTCTTTATTTTGCAATTTCTCTGCTTTCCTAATTGCCATTATTGTGTCCCTTGTCTGAGTTCTTTTGGTGATTACGTCTTCTGCTGTTGGGGTATTTGTTATCCCTCTAAATTCCCAAATTAATTTTAATACTTTCAGTTCTTGTTCCATGTTGACTTCAGAAAAGTTTTCTAAGGGAAGTTTTTGGTCTAGATCTAAAGGATTCTTAGGTCTTTTCCTCATGGTGAAAAATAATCTTCTCTTTCCTTTTTCTTCTTCTTTAGTTATTTGATTTTACAAAAATTTTTAGATAAAAATACAATCATATCTTGTTAAGGTTTGCAGGATCTTAGTGATCGGTTCACAGGATCGGTCCGCAGGATCGCCATGTAAAAGTATAAGGTTATAATGATGTTGGTGTGTAGAGGTTAGCAGTTATGGTGGAGATTTGATTGTGGTGTAGTCCCTATAGCCCTTTCTATATTTTAATAGCTGTATAGGGTGTCAGCTAGTGGTTTAGGCGTTTAAAAGAACTGCCAGAAGATAGAAACTAACAAATGAAACAAGGCAAGTACTACCAGCTAAAGTTATCAGATATTAGTCTTCCGTTTATTTAATTTTCTATGGCTTATATACTACTTATGCAAATCTAACTTATAATCTAGAATTGAGTGATTTCTAATTCCACTCAATTTGTAATATGAACATGAATTTGAATATGAATTTGAATATGAACAAATAGTATCGGTAACATGCAAGCGGTCAACAACACAACACATGTCAATAACATTGTATTTGATATCCCAAATGTGTCAGCATATTTACAACTGGGTTATTGTAACACTCTACATGAGTTGTGTTGGCTTGCATACACTATACATGCCGTATGACTACTGGATGCACTACAATATATATATACATATATATATATATATATATATATATATATATATATATATATATATATATATATATATATATATATATATATATATATATATACATATATATATACATATATATATATACATATATATATATACATATATATATACATATATATATATATATACATATATATATATATATATATATATACATATATATATATATATATATATATATATATACATATATATATATATATATATATATATATATATATATATATATATATATATATATATATATATATACATATACATATATATATATATATATATATATATATATATATATATATATATATATATATATATATATGCATACCGCATGCTTTGAGGACAGTTTTTCAAGCCATCGCATAGTTTGAGGACATTTGCATACTTTGACGACAGTCCTCGAAATTTTATATGCCTTCCGCATAGTTTGAGGACATGTTACTTTGGGGACATTTTTTTAGCATTTTCCAATTGCACCGTCTATTGATTTGTTTATATATAAATATTATAAATTAAATACGCGTTTCTCTATATACACCCAATAAAAGCAATATAAATTCATTGCACACTACTATATCACCCCATTTTTCTACACTACATATATATATATATATATATATATATACATATATATATATATGTAGTGTAGAAAAATGGGGTGATATAGTAGTGTGACCGTATGAGTAAGATGTGCAATATCTTAAGGTAAAATTATGTGAAAATTATATTACTTTTGTAAAAAATCTTATGTAAGTACCCTTTTCCCTTTTTTCTTTTTTTCTTTTTATACTTATATTTAGATTCTTCTCTTGCATTTATCAAGATATTAATCTTCATATGGTTTTCTTATATACTTATTTTTCTATTCGTTTTCATTCTGTCCGATATAAGTTGTTCTCTTGAACTTGTCATGGACGAACCGCAGGATTCCGTTTTAGTTGCAAGCAGGCATGCCTCCCACAACCTTCTAAAGTACAATCTGCCTCACTAATAGGCCGGTTCTTGTTAATTGAACAATTCGGTATTCACTATAATGAAATCATTTTTGTATTATGTGCCCCATTCTACTGTGAAAAAGAATCAACGCTTTGAACTATTTTCTTGGAACTTCGCCAATTGAGTTTTTTATGTGTTCTTTGTGAATTTTCCTTCCGCTTCTTTCCCTTGATTGTTTTTACCGCCACATAAATTCTGTCACCTTTCCTATGCTTTTTTGGGGTTTGTCTTTTCCTATTCATTTTGGCATTACGAAGCGCCATATTTCTTCTCAACAAATGTCTAAGGTCCTATTTACCTTCCCTTGTGCCACTAATAACTTTTCATAATTTGCTCCCATGATTCTGTTAAAAAATAAGTCTCTAGGTCTTTTCTTCGTCACGGAGTGTATGGTATTGTTATATCTATCAACACATATTTCAACAAGTACTTTAACTGAAAGGTCTGGAAAGTCGGCTCTCAAGCATCTATATAGCTCGATTATTGTTGAATGTAGCCGTTCCACCTGACCGTTTACTTCGCTCCTTTGAGAGGGCGTGGGATACAATTTAATTCCTAGAGACTTTATAAAGGTTTCAACTAGAGGACTTAGAAAGCTGCGTTCATTGTCAGTCACGAGAATTTTGGGGACGGTGAAATAGTGTAAGACTTTAATTATCCTTTCCTTTATTTGAACTAATGATCGCTCCTGTATGCTAAAGAATTTTGCAAATTTGGTAAACTTGTCAATACAAGTTATGAACTTCTGTCCCTGTATCTCCATGATGTCCATGTGAAGAATTTTACATGGATATTGGGAATCAGGGGTTTTTTGGTGATGTATCTGTGGAGGTTTTCTATCGTATTTGCATCTGTTGCATATATCACAACTGGCATCGTATTTCTTAATACTAGCGTTTATATGCGGAAAGTAAAATTGTTTTAGAATTTGCTCCTTATTTTCTCGACAATTGCGGTGTGCTCTTCTATGTTCCGCTTGAATAATCTCGAGTTGACGTTCTATTGAGCTCACGTCTGTAACCATCTTTTGCGTAATTCTTATTTTATACCTAGAAAAGTGCTCAATATAAATTTCCTGCATGACACCAAGTAAGTTCTCTGGTATTTTAATACCGTTTACAACATTGGGTTGCAATTTTTCCTTTAGCAGGGAAATTAATGTTTCTTCAGACCAACTTTCCGCGGAGATAAAATGTCTTTTGTAGCCACGATGTGGTTCCTCAAATGCTATCATATCCATATCAATTTTCATTTGGTTCTTAAAGACATTAATGGAGACCTCAACATGCGGAATTAAATCAGAAGAGTCTTGGTCAGCACTGTGAATTGTCGCTGCAGATGAGAGTTCATCACGGCCATCTGAGGCAGTTAGAGTAACATCAAGATCTACAACTCTACCCTCGCTTGCGGTATCAGTCGAAGAGCGATACAAATGACTCGACATGGTTTTCAATCTTGAAAGAGCATCAACCACATAGTTTGATTTACCAGGTTTATACATCAAATTCCCATTGCCCAATGCAAACGTAAGTGGTTGATGGTCCGTGTAAATGTTTATTTTTTTTGCTCCATAAAGGTAATATTTGAAGTTGTCCAAGGCCCATACAATGACCAACATTTCCTTCTCGTTCGTTGCATAGTTCTCCTCAGTCTTATTAAGCGAATTGAAAATATAGGCTATGGGCTTGTCTTTGCCAATCTCCCCTTGTGATAATGCAGCACCCAATGCGGTATTGGATGCATCTGTCGTTAGGTTAAATGGTTTTTTAAAATCTGGAAAGGACAAGATTTCGGCAGTGATTTTAATACGTTGAATGCCTTACCAGATTCTTCGTTCAAAACAATTGGAACTTTTCTCAACTGACTAGCCCTAATTTGAGCGTGTTCTTGTTAAATTTGTAAGTGCCTTAGCCACTTTTGCATAATCGCGAATAAATCTCCTGTAATAGGACGTTATGCCGAGGAAGCTTTTAAGTCCTTCAAATTTGTAGGTGGTAGCAGATCTTCGATAGATTTGACCTTAGCAGGGTCTGGTCTTATACCATCTGACCCGACAATGTATCCGAGGAATTCTACGCTCGTTCCATAAAATGTGTTTTCTGAAGATTTACCTTTAAATTAGCCTCATAAAGTTTGGCAAATATAGTATCTATGTTTCTTACATGGTCTTCCACATTCTTACCGATGACTATAATGTCATCGATATAAACATAGCAAATTTTCCCTATATATTCGCGAAGGACATCATCGATCATCCTCTGTAATATAACCGGAGCATTTTTCAATCCAAAGGGTAATCCTAAGTATTCAAACTTGCCATTGGCCGCTGAAAAGGCTGTCTTGGGGATATCCCTAGGGCTCATGGCAATTTGGTGGAAGCCTGACGTGAGGTTTATTGTTGTGAAATACCTAGAGTTTCCTAAGCTAGCCAAAGTAGAAGATATATCTGGAATGGGGTAGGTGTCCGAAATAGTCACTGAGTTTAGACGCTTGAAGTCCACCACCATTCGTTACTGTTTTTCTCCATTCGGTTTTAGCCTCTTTGGCACAATCCAAATTGGGGAGTTGTATGGGCTTCTTGAAGGTCTTCTGACGTCTTCTGAAAGTAATTCTTTAATTTGTCTTTCAACTTCCTCCCTCATACAAACTGGGTATGGGTAACTCTTAGTATATATGGGCTCATCTGTGCTAGTCCGAATTTCCGCCTGCACATTAGTAGAACTCATTTCCATCCAGAGGCCCAAAAATGTTACTATATTTATTAATAAGACTTTCTATTCTTTTCTTAACTTCTGGTATATATTCCTCATCTAATATGTAATTTGACTCAATCGTTACCCTTTCCCTTAATGGAATTCTGAAATTAAAGTTATTTCTCAGAATTAAGACTTTCCTTTCTATCCACTACCGCTCCTAACTCCTTAAGCGTATCATCCCCTATAATTCCATTAAATGTTGTAAGTGTCGGCAAAACATAAAATTGTATAGGGCTTTCTATTCCAAAAAATCTAAAAAATTGTCCGATTACCTTCCTGTCTATTCATACATCTCCACCTACTGATCGCACCCTTATTGGTTTTTCCAGAATTATGCTACCTTGTGATAAGCGAGGGCTGCAAAACTTCTTATTAGAGCCCGTGTCGATCAGAAAACATAAAATATCGTCGGTAGCAGAGACGTACTCTATGCAGGGTAAACTTGAGGGCCTTCCCCCATAAAATTTACCTCTCGTACAGTTTCCTCTTGGCGAGAGTCCTTTCCTAACCCATTCCCAGCTAGGTGATCTTCCTCGGAAAAAGTTTCTACGTGACATAGTTTGGGCTGCCTGTTGTCTGCGGTTGCCCCGAATGCACCTCTTTTTTCCGCTGTCCTTAAGTTGTTGATGTAGTTTATACGTCGAGATTGGATAGTCTTATCGACTTCCATCGGTTCATGTTTTATGGCCGGATACCGTGAGGGTAAAGCTGGCTTATTAAAAGGGGAATTTCCGTTTCCTAGAAAGTTAGAATAAATGTTTCTATGTTGCCAGTCTCTGGGCCGAAAGTTTTGGTTCCGCCATTGCATAGGAAATGATTTTGGTAGTGTATTTTTATCACCAGAATTCGCAGAAGTTTGTTCTTGCGCTTTATTGCCGACTTTCGTGTAAAGAATATTGTTCCTCATTGTTAAGTTTTGTAATTCGAGGCAAGCAGAATATGCCTCGGGAAGTGTTATTGGGCGTTGAATGATTATCATTTTCGAAAGGTCTGGTTTCAAGCCACGAATAAAAATATCAAGTGACCTGTTAGAATAAGTTTCTACTAAATCCCTCATGGTTTCCTCGCTATGAGATTCAGCTTTAATTTTGTTAATTATTAAGGACAGCTGGTGATGAATCGTAGAGTAGAATTCATCGACAGAAGACGATCCTTGGCCCAATTGGTTGAGTTGATGCTCCAATGTTTGAATATCGAGCTTATCGGCATAATGAAGTGAAAAAATCCTTTTCACCTCAGCGCAATTACTATCAAAAACATTATAAGACACTAATGCTGTGTCGGCGGCTCCAAAGATTTTTTGTCGAACACTCTGTAAGATAGCACGGTATATTGCTTTGTCCCTTACTATTTCAAAATCGATTCTACAGAATTAATCCAGGATAAATATTGTGTGGGATTCTGTTAGATTTATTTAATTATTTCGATGTGGTTTTTAGAGGAATTGTTAACCAGCAAAAACTTCAGTAAAAAAAACTATCTTGTTTAGTGTTGAAGTGAAAGAAGAGAAAGAATTTATTTTATTGACAAGTGTCTTCTTCCGGTGTTTTGACATATAACAATGTGTATTAGGTGCTTTAATGCTACCAGATGCTAATTATTTACATTCTAATACTCTCCCTGAATTGAATATTTATTTTCCTCGTTATTCATAAAAAAAATCTATAATGTTCAATTCATTATTCAAATTCAAACAATGCTTAATAAAAAAAAACTTTAAGTATGAAATGAAATTTATGCAATGAAATTAAATTAAAAAAAAAGTTCTCAATCCAATCCAAGTAATTTCGAAACTGAATTTATTTTTATGCTCGATACGGGCTTTGTAAGCATATCAGCTGGCATTTCATTTGTAGCCATATGGATCAGATCAACAACCTTTTCTCGAACCTTTTGATAAACAAATTTTTCTTTTATGTCAATGTGTTTGGTTCTGGCTGAATA
Source organism: Trichopoda pennipes (assembly GCA_030448955.1). Taxonomy (NCBI): domain Eukaryota; kingdom Metazoa; phylum Arthropoda; class Insecta; order Diptera; family Tachinidae; genus Trichopoda; species Trichopoda pennipes. Next base: position 2,013,353 of record JASKUP010000004.1, on the reverse strand, counting down.
TGTATTATTAATAGCAAAATTGATCGCACCAATATTATCACAATACAATTTAATAGTACGAATGGAATTAACAAATATCTCGTTTTCTATTTTCTTTAACCATATACATTCTTGTATTGCTGCGGTCATTGCCATGAATTCAGCCTCTGTTGTGGATATAGCGACGGTCGGTTGTCGTTTTGAGCACCATGAAATGGCCCCGTTTTGCAGTTTGAATACGTAGCCAGTTGTAGATTTGCGTTCGTCTTCATCACCAGCCCAATCAGCATCGCAATACCCTTGAATTTCAGTCGGTTGCTTTGTATACGGTATTTTCTTGTCGATTGTTCCTTTTAAATAACGTAGAACTCGTTTAGCTGCTGCCCAATGTACTTTACCTGGGTTTTGATTGTATCGACTTAGCACGTTCACAGCGAAGCAAATATCTGGCCTGGATACTTGGTCACAGAATTGCAATGCACCAACTAATTGACGGTATGGCACATTCATCATCTCTTTTACCTCTTCTTCATTGCTTGGACACATCTTCTTCGTTAATTTTTGATTTGCTTCCATTGGTGTGGCCAGCGCGTTACAGTCACTCATGTTAAATCGAGACAAAAGATCTTTGATATAATTAGTTTGATCAAGGGAAATTGTACCTGATTTTCTGTCACGTGTTACACGAATACCGAGTACCGATGATATCTCTCCCATGTCTTTCATTTTGAACTTATCGAACAGCACCTTGGTTAGCTTCTTTTCCATTTCGTTGTTGTTGGAAAATATGATGATGTCATCTACATAAACTGCCAAGATGAAGATGCGATTTCCATCAACGAAATAGTACACGCATTAGTCGGTCGATGATCGCTTTAGTCCAAAATTCAATAACACCTTGTTTAATGTGGTGTTCCACACCCGACTTGATTGCTTGAGACCATAAATCGATTTGGTGAGCTTACATACACGTTTCGATCCATCGCTGAACCCCTCTGGCTGTGTCATGTAAATTTCTTCTTCAAGTGTACCATGAAGAAAAGCTGTCACAACATCCAATTGACGTATGTTTAAATTGAACTTTGCTGCAATTGCCATCAAATATCGAATTGTTGTGAATCGAACTACCGGTGAAAATGTTTCGTGATAATCAACGCCTTCGATTTGCGTGTAGCCTTTTGCAACTAATCTCGCTTTGTGACGTACAACTTTTCCATGGGTGTCTCGCTTTGTTTTGTACACCCATTTACACTTGATTGGTGTTTTACCTGGCGGTAGTTCAACCAATTTCCATGTCTGATTCGCTTGCAAAGAATCAAACTCTTCCTTCATTGCAACCTTCCACAAATCGACGCTATCACTCGATACTGCTTGCTTAAATGTGGATGGATCACTTGACATGAATGCACAAGCAAATGTAGCATAGTTTGGTTTCGGTTTGTTTGCATTTCGTACTGATTGTCTAACTATTGGCGTCTTATCAGCATTTTCGTTCATCTCCCGCCTTTCAAATGTATCTTCTGGCTCCCATTCACTAGCACAATCATCATTACCTGATAGTTCATTTGACGATCGATCAGCTGCTATTACTTTATGTATTGTATCATCATCATTTTTGTCTTCGTCTTCGCTATTATTATCACTAGCATTTGGTGTTGATGATGCCGCTGGATCAACTGAATTATTTGAATGTACGGTATGTGAATCATTTGATGACAAATCGGCTCTTGTTGGCTGCACTTCCTCCTCTGATTCACTACTGTCATTCTTGTCCTCCTCACTTTTGGAATATTGCAAACAGAATTGATTAATTTTACTAATTTCAGAATCATTTACCTGATTTGTTACACTCGATTCTAAGACAATTACGTCTCTGCTCGTTATTATTGATTTTGTTTGTATGTTGTAAAGCCGATACGTTTTTGAGTCGCTTGAATATCCTACGAAAATACATTCCGTGGATTTATCGTCCAATTTCTTCCTTTTTGCTTCTGGAACTTGTGCATATGCTTTGCAACCAAACACTTTCAACAATGAAAAATTCTGCTTTCTACCGGACCAGATTTCTTCAGGTGATTTATCACCGCTGCCTTTGCATGGCACTCGATTGATGATTTTAAGCCGCTGTCATTACTGCTTCTGCCCAAAATGCCTTCGCAACACCTGAGTCAATCAACATGCATCGCACTTTTTCGAGAATCGTGCGATTCATCCTCTCTGCTACACCGTTTTGCTGTGGTGTATACACTGACGTTTTTTGTTGTTGAATCCCATTGTTTTTGCAAAAACGTTGAAACGCATTACTAAAATATTCGCTGCCATTGTCACTACGCAAAATCTTTATTATGTGTTCACTTTGATTTTCAACCATTGTCTTGAAATCAATGAAACATTTAAACACTTGGGTTTTTCGTTTTATTACATAGACGAACAGTTTATGCGAAAAATCGTCAATGAAAGTTAAAATGTATTTATTGCCACTGTGCGATTTTACTGGTAAAGGACCACACAAATCCGTGTGTACAAGTTCAAGCAAATGTCTTGCACGGTGTCCGGATTCACTGAATGACTTACGACTGTGTTTACCTTTTATGCACGTTTCACATACACTATTTTTCGGTATTTTTAAACCTTTGATGTCTTCTTTCAGTAATTTCAGGTAATCAAAACTTGTGTGTCCGAACCGACGGTGCCATAAAATCGAATTTTCTTTCGGCTTTTCCGTGACAACCGAATCCTTTTGCTATTCAACGATTAATGTCTTTTCATTACGTACGACATCTAATTTAAACAAATCATTTACCAAACTTGCTGTGGCAAGCAAGTTCCAATCTGAGTCAAAAATCTTACAACCATTAATGTTAAAAATTACTGTGTGGTGCTTTTTTACCATTTCACTAACCGATAAACGATTAGCACAAATATTTGGAACATAATGTACGTTGGAAATAGTTATATTTCCTTGTTTGCCGTTTACCACAATATTTTGATTAATATCACCGACACAATCGATTGTCATTGTGTCGTTGTTCGCGACTGTTACCATTTTTTGAACGATTTTCTTTTGATTTTTTATTAATGAGATGTTGTTGGACATTGTTCCCGTTGCACCACTATCGACAAACCAATCGTCTGAATTTTGTGGTTCCTTTTTGTCCACAATAAACGATGTAAATAATGCTTTCGGTTTATTGAATTTGTTTTTATTTTTGTTTCTATTTCTATTTTTATCATTAACTTTAGTGCAATTCCGAATAAAATGTTTACTGGAACCACAACCAAAACAAATTTTATCATTTTTGTGCTGTTGTTGTAGTTGCTGCTGCTTTTGGTATTTGCTTCTATACTTGATCGCTAATGCGGCTTCACTTACATCATCGGTTTCATTTTCACATACAAAACCTTGCAACAGCATATTTTTGACTTTGTCGAAGCTTATTTTCTCTTTGGCGATTTCCAAGCCTATAACCATTGAATCGTACTTGGATGGCAAACCTACCAAAATCAATGAACCTGCTACTTCATCGTCAATGTTAAAACCAGCACGTTTAACTTGTGACCACAATTGATTCATTTTGTTCACATACGTTTCCATTGAACCGCAATTCTCTTGTTTGAGTGATACCATTTGTTGTAACAATTTTACTTTTCGGCTGGTACCCGTATCATCAAACGCTGCCGTAATGCTGTCCCACGCTTCTTTAGCTTTTGCAGCTGACTCAATATACGTGTAATTGGACGGCTCAAGCAATAGCGTAATTTCTGCTATAGCCTTTTGATCTCTTGTCTTCTCTGCTGCCGGTGCAGTATCTGCCACTGCAGTTTCACAACAACTCCATAAATCTTTTATAATTAAATGAGATTTAGCACCAACTTTCCATTCGCCAAAATTTTCACGGCCTTTTAATCGATTAAACGGAATTGAACTGTTCATATTTGTATCACACGATGAATTTTTCGTATCAAAGTTAAAATTTTTCACGTCCAAAAAACTTTCCAATGTTTCGTCGGCTTTTGCTGCTAAACTGTTGTCGTATTTATCCATACGCTGTACATGCAGTCATGTACACTCCACGTTTTTTTTTTTGGAAAAAAATTGACTTTCTTATTTAATTAGCAAAAAAAATATTTATTTGAGTTTATCTATTGTTTTATTTACTTCGAGTTTTAACTAAAATTAACCGCGGATGGCCCATAAGCTGTTAGATTTATTTAATTATTTCGATGTGGTTTTTAGAGGAATTGTTAGCCAGCAAAAACTTCAGTAAAAAAAACTATCTTGTTTAGTGTTGAAGTGAAAGAAGAGAAAGAATTTATTTTATTGACAAGTGTCTTCTTCCGGTGTTTTAACATATAACAATGTGTATTAGGTGCTTTAATGCTACCAGATGCTAATTATTTACATTCTAATAGATTCCCATCGAAGGATCTTAATTCCTTAACGCTGTCAGGAAGACGGCTAATTTTTCTTTAGTCGTCCTCGTTCTGAGGTTTTTGCAATGGCCTTTCTACAGCAACTTCTAAACTACCCGGAATATTTGGTAATGCTTCTAACGCATGTAACCTGTTCAAAACCTGCCCCAATACGTTTTTTGCTAGGCTGGACTCAATTCTTCCTATTCTGAGTTCGACCGATTTGATCTAGTCCATAAAACGGTTAATAGCACCGGTCAAGGTAGTAATAGTACATTCAAATCTTCCATTTTCACGCTGACAAGAAGAAAATATAAAAAGGAAAACTCACTCACCTGAAATATTTATGCAGGATGGTTTTTTTTATTTTGTTGACTTTTAGAAGAGAAGATCCTTATTCGTTGCACTGGGGTGTATCACTTTACTTAAAACTAAAAAATTCTCTTTTTTTTCTTTCTTTTGTATTTCTGAATGTTTACATATATCATATATCTTGTTTAATATTTTAACTTCTTATTTCTGATGTTGCTTTTTCCTTTTTTCTTTTATAATTATTAATATATGTTTTTGTTATAATTTTCTAATATTCAATCTTGCACAATATTTTTTATTTTATATGTTTTCACTTTTGTATAGCTTTTTCTTCTTATATATAGAATTTTCGTGAGTCTTGGTTACGATACGCGACGCGACCGTCACATAAGCTCCGTATGATTCCTGTTTGGAGATCCGCTTTTATAATCGCGGATACCTACTAAGGTACGGTTTGCTCCACTTTCGCCTCAGTAACCTTCTGTGATCCTTATGATTTCAAATAATACATTTTGTTATTGGTAATTGTAGGTTAAGGTAAAATCATGTTTTTAATTTTAGATGCGTAAAAGGAACGTTGGCGGGCTGCAAAAGTTTTCTGTAAATGTAAATATCGATCTTTATTGTATGAAAATAAAAAAACATTTAATAAACATATTAACTAAACTGTTAAATGAAATCTTTTTAATATAATTTTATAATGAAGACAGTTGTACTGTTGGGATGTTATTAGACGTGATATTTCCATAAATGACTGCTGTTGGAGAATTTGGCAGTAGTACATTCGCAATGAGAATTTGCTTCACTAACTTTTAGTAGTAGATGAGGTTGTGGTTGAGGTGGTTATGGTTGCAACCTACTAATTAGATTAATCTTTTAGCAAAAGTAAATATGCATGCCCTCATCACTAGAAGTATTGTGTACCGGGGAATATATAGCAATAATTTCACGATTGCAGTAGAATCTTTTCTAAAATGAAAAATCGGTAATTAGTTAATTATTAATAACTAATTTGAATTAGTTATTTACCTGTAATACTGGTATGTTGTGTACTAATTTATAAGGACTCGTGGAACTTCTAGCGTAACTGGTGTTAAGATTCATGTTTTAGGAAAAGTAAATTTGCTTGCACCTATCAGCAACATTTAACATGTTTTAGCGTTTTTGGCCCATCTAGGAGAGAACAGTCCCTTGCACACTTCGGTTTTCAATGATTATTTGCCCAAACAGAATCTTTTCTGAAATTAAAAATCAATTATTAGTGAATTAAATTATAATTAAATAATAAGTTCAATTTAGTTTTTTTTTTACCGTGATGGTGTTTATGTTGGATGCATCTCTTGGTATAAAGATAGGTTGGTTTGGCAGTGTAATATTTAATATCGGACATTTCCATAAAAGGCGGTTGTTGCTTAATTTGGTAGTATTACATTCTTGAAGAGTATTTACTAAACTAACTCTTTATAACTGATGTAGCTGCTTAGGTTGAGGTGGTTGTGGTTATAAACTACTAATTGCATTCCTGTTTTGAGAAAAGTATATACTTGCATTCATCATTTGTAAGTTGCGTTTCAAGCACACAGTTATTAGCTTCCGTAAGACCTGCCAATCTAACAGCAAGAAGAGCAAACAAAGTTTTTACTGGGGAATATTTAAGAATAATTTCTCCAGATGCTTTTTTCTAATTTTTCTTTTATGTTGTTTTACTAACACACAATGTACTTCCGAAACAGTGTCATTTCTGCGTTCATAAAATACTGCAGGTTTCATGATATTTTTACTTTTTACTGATGCACTTTACTTATGAAACCAATTAAAATCATATTTTTACTTTAATCATTTAGAAATAACAATTTTAGAATTAAAATTACTTTCTGGTGGAATAATATTTTAATCATTGTTGTTCTTTATGTCTTGTTTATTTTTCCCATTTTCTTAAAAAAAACACTGTATTTGTCCCTTTCTTGAGAAGTTTAATAAAACTTGATTAAATTTTTTCTATGTGCCATTTTCTGCATGTCTTCTCAGACTCTGAACTAAACTAAAAATATTTTTTACATCTTTTTTTTAAACATTGTTCTCATCTTTTGGTTTTGTCTGTGCGTATTTGTGCTTCAGTTTGTCCCGTTGTTCTGCTTGTGCGTAGGCAAATTTTGTCGTTAGTTCATTTTTACGTTTGTTTAATTTATGTGTATAATTAAAAAGGGCAGAGCCTGCGTAGAGAGGGAGTGTAAAAATAAACCTCGTGAATTAAAGACGTGCATCTTAAGTAAATTGTTCTGTAGTGTTAACTTTGTGTGTAGTTAAAGTAAATAAATTTATAATTAATTTAAAAACTCTAAAATCTGGTGTTATTTATTTTGTAATAAAGAACTCACAACAAAACGTTTATAAAAGGTATAAACGTAACAACTGGTGTCAGAAGTGAAATTGTAAAAAAACTAAAACTAAATCAACTACAATCAAGTTGGAAGAACCGAAAGTGGAGCAGCTGAAGAAGGAGCTGAATAAGTTGGATCTGCTAACAGCGATGAATTCAAACAGTTTGACATCGATATAGAGACATACGAATTTGGAGACAAAGAAGTGGTTGAGGTATGTAACCCATCAGCAAACACCAATGTAAGCCTGGATTCAATACTTGCGGCTATGATGGCGAAAATGGAAGCAATTCAAGAAAGCTCTAGAGCCAGCAGTGCGAAAATTGTTGCCACAAATGACAAACTTCCAGGTGTCATTCGAAAAAGCTCTACAATCAGCAGTGCACAAATTGACGTAATTCAAGAAAACTCTAGAATCAACAGTGCGAAAATTAATGAAATTCAAGAAAGCTCGAGAACCAACAGTGTGAAAATTGATGCAATTCAATAAAGCTCTAGAGAAACACTAGTAACTGAGGTAAGCCACAAATTTCAAGAAAAATTGTCTGGCCTAGAGAGAAAAATCGACGGAGAATTGCATGAAGTAAAAACGAAAATGGACGACCTCCATATTCGAGAAGGACCGGTAAGAGTCGTCTCTGAGCACTCCTGCAAGATAAACACACCAAGCTATGACGGTAGTTCCAGTTAGAAACAGTCGCCAGCAAATGGATGGACCAACAAAGAGAAAGCTATTGAGCTAATTCTGGTCTTAAAAGGCGCAGCTGCCGAAATCCTCGAACACTTACCAGGAGGCTCCAAAAAGAATTACGAGGACATAATGGTGGCATTATAACGCAAATATGGTGGCGAGCATAAACGAAAACTCTGTAAAAGGGAGTTACGATGCAGGGTACAGGAAACAAATAAGACGTTGCAAGACTTTACCATGGAGATTGAACTTTTGGCGCAGCTTACTTATCCAGGTGAACATCATTCATTCCTGGATCAGCTTAAAATTAGAGCTTTGTGAATGATATAATGGATCCAGATATTAAATATGCAGTTTGTGCAGCGCAGAAAGCATTCTGCACCGAAACTATCTTGTACGCGCTGGTCCAGGAGACTGCCAAAGTTATCGTTATCGTATACAAGTTTACAAGATACGACGTCCTGAGGTTGATACGGAAATTCGCGTAGTCAAAAGAAACAAAATAAAATAAATGTTTGAACAGCTACGGAAGAAAAAAGTAAGTCGCGCGCAGGGTCCAAAAGGGTGGTGGATGAATTTGTGAACAATTGGGTGTGTCGATATGGTATTCCAACAGAACTTCACTCTGATCACGCACGAAATTTTGAGTCGCCCATATTCAACGAAATGTGCGACATTTATGGGATCAGAAAGACGAGAACGACACCACTGCATCTACAGCCTTATGGCATGATAGAAAGATTCAACCGCACCCTGGAAGAATATCTTAGAAAAGTGGTCAGTACATACCACGAGAATTAGGACGAGCATGTACCAAAGTTTCTTCTGGCATACCAATCAGCTATCCACGATTCAACATCCACCAAAGTCGTGTTTGGGACAGAGCTAAAACTACCAGGCGACTTAGAATTTGGCGTCAAACCGATTCCTGCACACGACCATAATGCAAATCTTCCTCAGATACAAGAAGACCTGCACGATCTTCATGAGTTTGTCCGCAATCACATTAAAATGTCCAGCGACAAAATAAAAGCCAGATATGATCGAGCTGCAAATACGGAAGGATTTACAGAAGGACAACTGGTTCTACTATTAAACCCACAACGAAAAAAAGGATTGCCTCCCAAACTGCAAACCCATTGGGAAGGACCATACAAGATGATCAAAAAATTTAACGACGTTGTTTATCGGATACAGACATATCAAAGTCCGAGGTTTAAGATGGTCCACTTGGAGCGGCTGGCCAAGTGTGGCCGAGGGAATATTGAGCCTGTCCGGAATGAAAACGCTTAAGTGGGCGGCAGTGTTACGGATATGTCTTGCTTAAGTTTTAAAAGAAAATAATTAAGCAATAAAGTGAACTACTGGGTATTTTGTTTAATAACTGCGTGACTTGCCAAGAAAACTTATGAACGCAACAACATATTTCTAGTTACAAACTGCGTAGAAATTTTATACACGCAAAACAGCAACATAACAGTTTGCTGTTTGATAATTGCATAGTTTTCCAAGAAAACATATCTACACGAGACAACAACAAATATCTTAAAATAAATTCCAAGAAGAAACTTTATATATATATATATATATATATAAAGTTATATAAAGGCCTAGATATAAAGTTTCTTTGGAAAAAAACTTGCCTTTACTTATTTGAATTCTTAGGTTTGCGTCTCGTAATTTTTGAAAGATTTTGTTTATGTTTTAAATATGTTCTTGAATGCTGGTGGAAAACATTAAAATATCATCCAAGTATACAACGCAGATCTTATTAATGAGATCTCGAAGAAAAGGAGGAGCGTTTTTCAAACCATAAAACATCCGTACATATTCAAAGTGGGCATAGGGAGTAATCGCAATTCATTACGATTTTCCATTTCTTCTCACCGAAACTATTAAGTTTTTAGGAACAATCCACAGCGGACTGTTATATGGTGAGTTTATTTCTGTAATTATGCCCTGGTTTAACATATCTTTTATTTCATTAGAAATTTCCCGTTCGTGAATATGTGGATAACAATACATTTTTGTAAATATTGGCTTTTCTGTAATAGTTCGAATCTCATACTCAATAACGTTAGTGTTATCTTAGCCTTGTCCCTCTATAAATACTAACGCCTGCATGCATAAAAAACTCTTACCTGACCTTTAAAGTACACGTTAGTTAACAAACACTTAAGGGCTAACAAACGTTTGTTAAAAAATGGTAATCAAAAACGGTACTTTAGCTAATGTATGCTTTAGTAAAATTCTGGCAATGCCACTGTTTTCAGTTGCCTCTTTGTAGTTAACGATGTATAAAAACGAATATTATTTATCCGAGTAGTCAGATCCATACAAAATGTTTTTATTCTTTTCAGTAAAATCAACATAAATTTTTTTTGTTCTTTTATTAATCTTTTTAATGAAAAGCAAAAAATCCAAAAAAGGTTAATTTGCAGGGCTTACGAAGAACTAAAAAAGAATTTGATCACATTATTAGAGCTAAGTATTCGGATAACGAGCTTTGTTTTGATTATATCTACATCAATAAAACTTTTATTTTAAACTAGCTGTACGACCCGGCTTCGCTCGGAAACTATTTGCTAATGATTAATATTTCATATGGAGTTAGAAAAAAATTGTCAGTACAAAGAAGAAACGACACAAATTTTTTTTCAATTTATTGTTTTAATAGCTCTTAAGGTAATTCATTAAAAAATAAGCAAACAAAAAAGGTAAGCATATAGTTTATTTTAAAGCTTGATAGTAAACATTATTTTTTGTTTTTCTGTTGGGAGAGAAAATCAACAGTGCTGACGGTGTCCCAACTCTTGAGCATGCAACATACAATTGCTCGTGGGAAAAACATTGGGATTCTAGGTTTGACCCACACACTTTTAGCTATTGTCTTTGAGATTATTAATCGTCATTGCGAATGCAAGGCGAACGGGAAATTGAATACGTTTAAACTTAAATGGTAAATCACTTGGTATGATAGGTATCCTTGGAGTAAGCAGCTCTTCACCTACAAACTTTCCCATAATTATTATTGCTAAGTTTTTGCCATCAGCGTTTTAATGACCAATCTAGTACCATGGCATAGTATTGGCTGATTCAGGTTACGTAACATGACTATTACCGCTCTAACATTAAGCTGGAAGTTATGTGGTGGCATCCCCGGTAAGTTTAATGAATTCAGGAACTCTACGGGGTAGTTAACTATATTTTCGGGATCGGTAATGGAACAAATCGATTTATACGAATACCGTTCGCCATTAATTCAGCTTTGGATTTTTTAATTTATTTAATCAACGTATTTGTTTTTTGCAGCCAAAATGGCTCTTTCACTCAACCAAAGATAATCGCTATAATTTTGAGCAATGTTTTGCAATTAGCTCGTCTTTAGACGTTGTGAATTGGCAAGAGCCCATTGGAAAGGAAATCTGGCCTGTTGTAGATTCAGTCGGTTTTTTCCACTGCCAATGTCTAACAATATATAAGAATAGATAGATACACCTAGACGTAGATAATAATTCAAATTTTAAGAAATGTTGACTGTTAACAAAATCGTTCGAAGTTTAGCTTTTATTTTTTACTTCAGCAATAAAATTTTAGAACAAAAGAATTTTGATATTGGATTTTTCAGCATATAAGCATCGAGTAGAAAATTATTTTTTAACTTCAAAGTGAAGTGTAATTGTCGGTGACTTAATATTTTTAAGCCCTCACTATCCTATATATCAAGGTTTTTCTTCTCTTATAAAAAGTATTAATTTTATATTATTATTAATTTATATTCAAATTTTCAGTTTTAGTATTATCCAATACGTCCAAATTAAATCACTGAGCACTGTTTAGGAATTTTATAAAGTTTAAACGTATGCTAAGTAAAAAAATTGAGAAGTGAAAACGATTTATTTAATACATAGTATATTGAAAAGTGAAAATAAAAACATGTATAAAAAAAATTAATACTTTTTCTTAAAAATTCATGTTGGTTGAATTTATTATCAAAAAATGTTTAAAAACTATCTATGTTCCGGATCTGATTTTTCTTATTTTTTGAAATATCCCTCTTCATTTCCCAACAAATTAAAAGCGTCTCTTAACTTAATATATTTTTGTTAATTACTATTGATGCTAAATTTATGTTAATGTTATTCAAGAATGTTTTTAAAATAATGTTGTCAGCATATACTGGTTGATATGATTTTTCGGCATCATATTCAAATTTTTCATAGATTTTACATATGTTTATTTAATGTTTATAATAGTTTTTAATACCATTATTTTGCGCTGTAACTGTAAAATCATCCCACATTGTTGTCGTTATCATCATTCAGTGTAGGCGCCTGATAGGCTGTGTGTTTTGTTTTTGTTCTGTATTAGTTGTTTTTGTTTTCTGTTAAGTTTATTTCGTACAACTCCTTATAAGGCTGTTATTGTTTACTTGTATGTTTAAAATTTCTTAGAAAACTACGCAATAAGTCTACTTTTTTACTAATAATTATTTTCTTTTAAAACTTAAACAAATCAATTTTCTACCAATATTTTTCTTAGCAAAGCATAGAATGTGACAATTTTAGAACTCCTACGCAAACGGTAAACTTAAAACCAGTACTGCTGGATTTAGATCAAATCGAAGATATAGTGACAGGAAAATTAATAGAAAATTTCATTATCTACACATTTGGCCAGATTTACTCATTATCTTAACTCGTAAGATGCTGTAGGTTTTAATATAGAATATAAAATATAATGTACAAACTACGAATGTATGAATATGAATTTATTAAAAAAAAACTTATATAAAAAAAGTTAATTTGCTATAATTTTTATTTTTTGCTTTTTTTCAGGCTGCACAAAAGTTCTATTCTCTTCTGGTGTTAAAAAAATTCCGCGCACTAAGCATATCGCAATCATCTCCATATTCCGATATAAAAATAACTCGAGGCCAGCTTTTTGAAAATCCAAAACTTTAAATGCTTATGTAATTATTATTTCAATTGTAATTGTCTATTTTTATACCAATAATTAAATTTGAAAAGTCGTTTTAAAGAGTTAGAAAAATAATCTTCATATAATCATAACCGATATGGTAAGTAAATAAGAACTGTATTAAAGAAACTACTGAAGGAAATACAAAAAAAAAAATAATTTTTGGAGAACATTTCATGTTTGGAAGGCGAATATGAGTTTCATAATCTGTTGTGTTGATTTGAAAGAACCTGTGTATGTAGATGTAATGGGTGGAATAAATTTTTTTCACCAGACACAATAATTGGAATGGTCTTACGAAACCCAAAGCTCCAGAGTAAAAATGTAATAAATCTGAACAAAACGTATACCATTAAAAAGGACTAGCAAATACCAACTTAAAATTTAAACTAGTTTTTTAGCTTTTTAATTTAATATTTGCAGAATAACGTTGACGAGCAAATGGAAAATGAAAATTTAAACGACGTGTTCTAAATAAATGAGCAGCGCAGCTTTTTTTTGGTGCTAAAAATTGAATGGTTAAACAAGAATGTTTGTTGTTATCTGAATTAACCAAGAAAAACTTAAGAAAACAGTTAAGTGGATGTGAGAGTTTCGCTCTATTAAACAAAGTCATAATATTTTACTTTTTACAAATGAGAAAGTATTGTTCAATCCACAAGCTCCTATTATGTTATAAGGTTTATCGTCAACTTATTTTTAAATCGCTTGTTTGTTGGTAATTTCTAATATTTATTAGAATTATAATTTAATTTTATATGTTTTTAAAATATTGTACCTGAAATACTGTTCATTTATCGGACTAAATAGCTTAACGTGTAAAACTATTTGAAGGATTATATTTATAATTAATTATAATTTCTGTCCGATTAATCTATGAATTAGGAAAGTTTTAAATAAAATTATATATTCAGCCCAATCACGAATATTCCCTAGGAATTTCTTTCTCACGGAAAATAATTTTCTCGAGAAAAAATTCCTCCAATCACAAATTCCGCGGGAACAAAAAACATTAAAAACTGGCATCATTGAGTTTTATAACCAACTGTTTTGTTTATTTACATTTATTTTTCCTTTTTTTGATTTTTTATTTATTTACAAACGTTCATCAGGGAATTTTGTTTTTAATTTAATTAAATAAATAAAACTATAAAAAGAAAAATATAAAAAAATGCTTTTCTTCCAAAAATTTTTGAAGTGCCTCTTTGTTGCCTTTAAAAAACCCGCACGCTATATCTGCGTTTGCTTCCATTATGGTAAGCAAATGCTGCATTTGCTGTTTATTTGTGTTTTTTGACCTAAATACAAAAATTATAAAACTAAAAAAAATTAAAAAACCATACATTATTTACATTTTTGTGCAAACTCCCTTCTATATAGCAGGTGAAAAAAAACTTGAAAAATAGCAATGTTTTCTCCCTTTTTTTCATTTATGATACCTACTTTTTTTCCCCGCCGAATTTTTTTTCTCTTCTCACAGTTGAAAAAAAGGGAAAATATTTATTCATAATAGCAGAAAAGGGAAAAGGGAGAAAACTCACGCGGAATTTTTATTCATGATTGGGCTGATTGTATATAAAATTTTGACAAATAATAACATAAAATAGGAACTCGTTCATGACAATAAATGATAGCCAATCAACAGGAACCTATAAACTATATAAATATAAAACAAAATTGTTTCCTTACTACTAAAAATATAATTTTCTTTTAAAATGTTCGCGAATGTGAATGCTATAGTATTAAAATCTTCCCGCAGTGTATATACGACGTTCTAAATACTCTTCTAATATATGTCTAATCAGATTTCGGATATTATAACCAGTTTCTGAAATAATTTTCTGCAACTCACTAAAATTTTTAGGCTCTGCGGACGTGTTTATATACAAAATTCAATAGATTTCGATTTTTTTAAGTTATTCGTATATTTTCTTTTACAAGAAATCATTAGTTTAACTATTTTATTAAAATAACCAAGTGAGTAAATATTATCCGGTTTAAGTTTTTACACATATCTTCTTTGCTATTTAACTAATATAACAAATAAAAGTACAAGAAATAATTTTAAATCATTCAAGTGAACTCTTGATTCAATCGATATATAGCAATCCGTGGTTAGAAATTACATAGTTATGTATATACTCCATGTAAGTAACAAATAAAAAATCTTTTCTTGAGGAAATATATTTAATACGATAAAGTTGTGACACTGAAAGTTATTTTCATGCTATAAAGAAATCAATTTAAAATATGTTTGTAAATAAGTTACTATTTGTAAGTTAATAAAATAACTTTATTAACTGGAATAATTTTTAAGTTAATCTACGCTAACTTGTCCTAGATTCCTTTAAGCAAACATATATATATATATATATATATATATATATATATATATATATAATATATATTATTCCATTTTTTTTAATTAAGAGTAATTGCTTTAATTCTATCAAGTGCCATTTTAATAATTTTACCATTTTATCATTAAAGAAAATTTCGAGGAATTCAATTTTATGCAATCAATAAAATGTTATTCAGACTTTTAGTAGTAACAGTAATTTTATTAACACGAATTGCAACTCGACCTGTAAAAAATCCTTAAGTAGTTACTGTATAAACTTTAACAGTAATTTATTTTTTTTAATTCCTTATTATCCAGTAATTACTAAAAGATGGCATAATCTGTTAAATTAGTTAATGACTTTGAATAGGCATATTTTTTGAAATCATAATATTATAAATTATATTTTCTATTAACTTGACTAAAATACATCTTATAATAAATAATAAAAAATTTAATCAAAATGGTAAAAAACTTTTTCAAGTTTTGTATCAAATTACAGGTAAAAATAATAATGTTTGACTTACCTCTCCTTTGCCTACAAACACCGAAATGGAAATAATATCACCAGGTGTAAAGTGCAAAAAAAGAATTGTTTTAGGCTGCATAGGTAAAAATATACAATGTTCCTTTTTTTATATGTTTATACACATATTTCATTTTCACATAAGTATAAAAGGAGAAAAACTTCCCTACAACTTAAGTACTTATATGCGCTTCACACAAGTGATTGGTATCAAAGGAAAGCTTAAGGCTGCTAGATTAACAATTAATTACCACTTTTTTCAGTCGCATTTTTTACATGTAGTTTTCTTTTAAAACTGTAAATCTCACCTTAAAGTGATTGTCTGGAAACTAAAATGGAGAATTTGAATTGTAAACAGAACAAGATATTCTTACAAAATTTTGAAGCATTATATACAAAAGAGCCATTAATGAAACCGTGAAATAAAATTTTAATTTTTTTTAAAATTAACACATAATCTCCCTAAACATGGAAAAAATGTTCAAAACAAATTGTTTTATAAAACTGGTTACCCTACTTTGTTGTCTTTAAAATAGTCTAAAAAAATTTACTAGTACCAAAGTAAGTTTCATTTATATAAGCAAACAAATACCAAAAAAACTGCATTTTTACATTTTCCCAGTTCAGAGGGTTGCTATCAAAACGAAACTTGCCACAAATGCAGCTGACATTTTATAATAATAATCCGAATATAAATAAGTAAACCACGTCCAAAATACTAAAAAAAATTAAAAAGATAATTTTTCTAGCCCGATTTTCTCCCAAACTAAAAGAGGTAACCTAGACATGTCACCATATTTAAGTTTCATACAAATTTGAAATGCGCGCTGTGCACTGTGGATCATTTCGGAAAGATGTACTTCACAAGATATTTACAATTGCAAACATTCATTATGCATATTTTATACAGTACAACAACATCAAATACACCAAAAATAAAATGGTTTTTAAAATAATACTACATAATATATACGAAATATATAAACATATTTTCATTACTAGGACTAGCTCATAAAAATTGACATGTTTAAAATAAAATAAATTAATTATTAAAATAAATTAAATTATTACAAAAAAGAAAATTTTTGTGTTTTTATTCGACCTTTATTTTTTCATCTTTAATAACAAAGTATTTAATTTTATCAGGCATGTTCTCGAAATCATTTATTTTCAAATCCCATGCAGTTTTAAAATCACACTTGTGTTTTTATGCTGTTCATTTAAGAATCATACTGTTTTTGTATTTTTCGATGGGATATTACTTTCTGATTTGCTTGACAACAAAACTGAAATCACAATAGAAAACATAAAAGCAAATATCAAATTTACAGTAAAAATTTAAGTGTTTCTTTTCAATAAAAAGTAGTTATACAACAAAAGTAATAATTGGTTGAATTATTTAAGTATTTTTTTTACAGTTTTCATTGAAATAGTAGCAAAATTACCCCAGTGGTTTTAAATTGCAAGTAGCATACCTAACCGTTTTAAAATCACAACATTTTGTGCACAGAACACATTTCTTGTGCTTTCAAATCACTTTCATAAAATGTGATTTTGAGAACAGGCCTGAATACTGTAATTTAATATTAAGAATAATTATAGTAAAATTTAGTGAAAGTGAAAAGTCACTCAATTTAGATAATAAGAAATTAGTATATAAGCTAGGTTCAATTGTAAATAAAAATAGATTTAAACTGAACATTAATCGGCACTCACGTGCCTAGCCTTCTATTTATTTCTCACAAATCTGCTGGCAGTTCTTTTGAACGCCTACTTTGTTGAGCTATCTTCCTAGACAGCTGGTTAAAACAAAACGAGGACTATAGGGAACAAACAGTACATATTACATGGCGATCTTGCCATTATACATTACACATTACATGACGATCCTGTTAAATTAAGTTATACTAGAAATTGCATTTATATGTCAGAAGAGATAGAGGAGATATTCCTACGCTGGGCCCTCCCGGGGGCACATTTATGGTCTTTATAGAACGCTCGACTATCTAAACCTATGCAAGTGGGGGTATAAGGGAGCCCAGTGCCCTGAAGGCAGCAGGGGTCAACTGGAAACTCCGCGTTATTTCCACAGGAATCAGTAGTGGAAATAGAGTTTTCGCTATTTGTCTCTTCAGACATTTAGCTGTTTCTCTGACTGATTATTGAGGTTGGCCCTTCGAGAGTATGGTGGTGGTTGTGGTTTCGCGGCCCCATAACAGACAGGTCAGTATTTATATGGTGACCAGGATCATTTCACTTTTAATAACACCTACCTGGTCGAACGATCATAGATCCAGTGAGGAGTTGGATAGACTCCAGCTCTTCAGCAAGGACTGGTGGTTTGCAGCCCTGCTCTGGAATCATCAAAGTTGCAACTAGGAAAGAACTGTTGCTAGAATTAGTCTTCGTCTTCCTAGGGCGTCAATGACGTTGCTTTTCATTCCCAGTGGTATGACCACCATCTTATTAAGGCTCACTGCCAGGTGCAGATGTAAATCTTATCACGTAATTCCAACGCTGGCAGAAGTACCTACTAGAAGAGTACAAACCAACATCAGTCAACGTAGAAGCCCCCATGTACATCCCTAATCCTCTGAATGCTGGCCCCAGAGCGATAACAGTAGAAGAGTACAGCCAAAGAAATCAAACCATCAAGAAGAGCGAGGAAATAGGGACCAAAAAAAAGAAGCGTTCCGGTAGAAAGCTCCAGCGAAGAAAGGAGAAAGCCATCTTCCACAAGGAACTAACAGTAGCCGACTCAGAAGAAACAAAAATAAAACCAAAGCAAAAACTCAAAAATTGAAATAAAAATAAAATATAAAAAAAAAAAATATTCAGAATTAATATATGTAATTGGTAAACCACAGAGCAAAGTGGAAATTCAGAAGAATATTCAAAGTAGTGGAACAAATAATAACAGGGAAGCCTCAGTTACATTAGATCAAGTAATAATACTTGCTGTATTTATCGCTATCTTACATATTGCGTACAAAATAAATAGGTATTTTAAGCAATATGTCAGGAAACAGGCTAACGGGCAAAACAACGCTGTAGCAGATGTATAAAAAGAAATTTTTTTTTAAAAACAAAAAACTAAACGAAAGACAATTAATCCATTATGGTAGGTCCCATTTGGAGAAACCCTATTACCACTAAAAAACCGATGATAGAAAGAAAAAATAATAAAGCAAAAGAATCTATTGATTATACGAATTTTATTCTATTTTTAATCGCATTATACTTTTAACATATATTATAAGTAAAATTCTAAGATATTCTAAAAATCACAACAAAAGAAAAAAATTATATATATTTAATTAAACAGAAGTACAAAAAGAAAGAAAAAAAATAATAAAAGAAGAACAAAAAATTTTTTTTATATATAAATAAGAATTTTCATAATTGTAAAATTTTTTTTTCATCATGAGGAAAAAACCTAAAAGTCCCTTAAATTTAGCCCAAAAACTTCCCTTAAAAATTTTTTCTGAAGTTAGCATGGAACAAGAGCTAGAAGTATTGAAATTAATTTGGGAATTTATAGGAATAACAGATACCCCAACAGCAGAAGACGTAATCACTAAAAGAACTCAGACAAGAGATACAATAATGGCAATCAGGAAAGCAGAAAAATTACAAAATGAAAGACTCAATTAAATAGATAACTAAGAAAACAAATGGAAGAAAATCTAGAAAAATTAAAAGAATTATTAAGAACACTGAAAAAGAACATATACCCCTAAAACCATACAAGAAAAATTAAAATACATTGAAAGTATAAGAGAAAATTTTGAGATAAAAGAATTTAAAGAAGAAGAAGGTAAAACTAGTGAGGTAACAGCATTAAGAATAGAATTTAACTAGATTTACAAAACTATAGAAGATTATTTACGCAAAAATACAAAAGAACCAGATAATAATAAAAACATGGCGTAATTCAGCTTAGAAACAGTTTCAAAGACATTACCTTTATTTTCCGGTAATCATGCAGAACTTGACAGTTTCCTAATTACGGCAGAACTTATATATAAATCTCTTTCAGAATCAGCGCAAGTAGATTTTTTCCAATATGTATATTATGCAAAACAAGCTTTCAATGTAAGAACAGCAATGGGTACTAATATAGAACCAGATAACGTTAGGACTCTTAGAGAATTACTTTAACAAAGATATAAGCTCACCACAACCATGCTTGAACTTCAAAACAAATTAAATTCGTTATTCCAAGGAAGAATGACGGTAAACGCACACACAGATAAAATAACAACACTAATAGATAACTTGAATAAATTAGGAATTACAGAACTAGGAAGTGAGGCGACACAAGCTGAAAAAAATGTAATGTTAAAATTAAATAACAAGCTAGTCCTAGGCACAGTTAAAAAGGATTAAATGATAACTTTAAATTGCCCGTATACGCAGCTCGACCAATTAACAAAACTTGCTGTGGAATTAGAAAACGATAATAAGACAAATTTAAATTCAATTTTGCATTTCAGAAGAGAACCAACACAAAATCATTTAAAAAAACACAATAAATTCACCACAATCGCTCCGAACACACACACCAACTACACAAGTAACACTAACTACAATAAGAATAACAACATAAACAACAATAGACTTTATAATAATTTTAACCAAAACAACATGTCAAATAATAGAGTAAATACAAATTCCCCTAGGAACTACGAAACAGATACAATAATACCAATAACAAATTCAATAACAACAATAAAAGATTTCATAATAACAATAACAGATTCAATAATAACAATAACAGAAATAACAACTACAGTCACATCAACAAACACCAACAAAATCACATATACACGACACACGATTTGGAAAACGAATTAAGATTCAAAAAATATCAAACAATAATTCCAATTATATTAGTATCACGTACAAAGGCAAAACTCTAAACTTCCTTATAGACACAGGTGCCGACATATCGCTATGTCGACTGCAAGATGAATTTATAGGTGAACAAATCAAACCAGAAGAAAAATGCAAATTAACAGGTATTACCACAGAGGAAATTAATTCTTTAGGAAAAATAGACTTACGGTTTAGTTTATCTGATGAAATTTGTAATCACTCTTTCCAATTAGTAAATACAGACTTTCTCATATAAACAGACGGTATAATAGGTAGAGATTTTCTAAAAAAACATCTATGTAAATTAGACTACGAAACTTTCACAATATCAATATTCTTGAATAATACTACAATAATTCTTCCGATGCTAACGAAATCTTTGAATCTACTACAGATAAAAATACCTAAATGATTACAAGCATTTAAATTAAATCAATTGAAGATTGATTTATAATAATTTAAAACCAGGTGTATTTCTAAGTAATTCAATAGCCCCCAAAAGCGGCATGACTTACTTAAAAATTCTAAACACAACAAACAATGAAATAACTTTAAAGGGTATTAAACTACAATCTGACCCACTTAAAAACTACGACATATTACATTACAACTGTTACAAAAAAAAAGAACAATGACACACGTTTTACACAAATACTAAATGACTTGCAGTTAAAAATTAATTCCACAAATATCAAAATAATATAAACAATAATCAATTTTTATAACCAGAAAATTACGATCTTAGACAATAACCCAGTATCCATTAAAAACTACAGACTACCACATGCACACACCGACATCATTAATGAACAAGTACTGAAAATGTTTGATGACGACATAATAGAATCTTCGGTAATCCCCTACAATGCCCCACTTCTTTTGGTACCAAAACAGGGAACTGAAGAGAAAAAGAGATGGAGACTTTCGAAAATTAAATGACAAAATAGTTAGTGACTAACCAGACTAGAAGATATTTAGGACAAACTAGGCAGAGTCAAATGGTTCTCAACTCTTGACATGACTAGTTCTTTTCATCAAATTAAACTAGAAAAAGAATTTTCGATCCCACAAGTTCATTTTCAATTTAAACGATTACCATTCGGTTTAAAGATTTCTTCAAATAGTTTTCAAACGATATAATTGTTTACGGATGTACCTTAAATCATCACAATCAAAATTTAGTTAGAGTATTAGACAGATTAAAAAGCTTAACCCAAAAAAATGTTGTTTGAGATCAGAAGTAGTTTATTTAGGACATCTAATAACAAAAGACAGTGTAAAAACAGACCCCTCTATATATAACGTAATCAAGAATTATTCAATACCCAAAAGCGGACGAAGTACGAAGATTTGTTGCATTCTGCAGTTACTATAGAAGATTCATACCAAACTTTGCTAACATCGCCAAAGACCTAAACACTTTACTAAAGAAATCAACTAAATTTATATGGACAGAGAAATACCAACTTGCCTTCAATGAATTAAAAGAAAAATTGATAAACCCACCTATATTAAAATACCCAAATTTCGAAAAACCTTTCATATTAACAACTGACGCTTCAAACTACGTGTTAGGAGCGGTTCTATCACAATGTGACATTGGTCAGGATTTACCAATTTCATATTTTGGGGAATAAACTTTTGTAGACCAATACCTATACGGGAGAAAATTCATAGTGATAACAGACCACAGACCTTTAATCTCACTGTTTTCTCACAACAATCCCTCATCGAAAATAACTAGAATTAGACTAGATTTAAATGATTATGACTACAATAATTTACAAAAAAAAAATGAATACAAACACTGAAACAACTAATACCAAAAGAAATTAATGAAAAAGGAAAGAAAAGTTTTGATAACTACAAGGGCCATTAATAAACAGTACATTAAGGATAACAAAAATAACGATAAGGAGGCAAACAAAAATAATGAAAATACAAATAATAATAAGGCATATAAAAACAAAGAAAAATATAATAAAAGAAATAAAGAAGATAATAATACACATGTAAAGGAGAACGATATGGAAAAATGCAATTCTTAGAAGTCTGATCAACTTCGCATATGGGAATGCATATCCATTAATGAAATAAAAAATATGAAGAATATAGAAGAAAAATATATAAGCATTAAAGATAATATCGTGCACGTAGGACGTAATGATAATTCATCGAAACTAGATTCGAACATGAAGAAGTTGCGTACCCAAACAAATTGAAACGTGTAGTGTGTATTTTGTAGCGTGTGTGATTGTGTCGCGACTGCCATGCTTTCTGCATGACATCGTACACCCTACATTTAGTTGTGATGCGTTTACACGTACTGAAATCATTACATATGTGGGAATATGCAAACGCTGCATATTCCCACAGGTAAATTATAATTGTATTAGTGTATAAGTTATTTAATAAAATGTTATAATATAGAAGTAAGTTAATCGTAATCATTATTAATAAAACAAGTGAAAATAAATAATTGTAAAGAAAACAATCTAATATAAAGTGTTTTTATTTTACATGGCGATCCTGCCAGAAGTCAACATTTTTGTTGTGTCGGTAAAGAAAATAAAAATTTAATAAATGTTAAAAAAAAAACTTATATTAACCAAAAATGGAAAAAAATAATATTTAATAATAAATGTACTTACAAAGCAAAAAAAAAAAAAATGCTAATTATAAGTGCGTGTCTGTCCGTTTTGTTTCTTAAATAACTGTGGAAGTACATTAAAAAGTTTTGCAGAAGATTAATGTATACGCTGCACAAAACTGAAGCTTAAAGCTTTCAGTTAATTAGAAGTTCCAAATTAAAATTACCTTATATAAAATATTAAAATAATTGATGATAAAAATAATATATATGTTTCGTGTTGAAATAAATAAAAACCTCATTGAAATAATTTTATTAAAATATAAAGAATACATTTTTTTAAATGTTTAAAAGTATGTATACCATACCAACTTTGGAACAAATTAAATTAGGCTTTAAAATGGTTGATTTAAAATTCCAACAACGAGGCATCGTATAAAAAAGAAACCGACAAAATTTAAATTTGATACTAATAAAGAGCTGTTAAAAAAAAACAAAAAAAGAACAATAACAAAATGAAAAGACAAATTGAAAAAAAGAAAGAACATAAGTTTAGAGCAAGTTCTTTGTTTTTTATCACAAATTTTCAAATTTTACATATTAAAAATAATTGCCTATAAATATATAAATACAAACATTTATTTTTCAAAATCTGGTTAGACCTGTTCCTACATCAATGGAGTTTCATCTATTCAGTGTGGAGTTTCCCCTATGAAGTGTTCAACTAAAAAATGGCTACAGCATCCGAAGATCAGGTTAGAATATTTTTAAAACGCTCTACTAACAATGACAACATTATTGATGCTTTGGCTCGCCTGGATCATCAACAGACAATTTTAAGAGTAAGGAAAAAATTAATTTTAGTATGTATATATAGTATGTAAAACGCAATATACAATAATAAAATTTTTTTATCTTTATAAAAACAAAGAAAATTATATATATTATATAAAAATAATAAAACTATAAAATATAAATTTAAATGCCACAAATTCTTGTTATATAAAATTAAAACGAAATAAAATTTTTTAAGCTAAAACTCATAATATAAGTATAATAATACTTAATAATCATAGCCTACTACTACATAGATACTTACGAGTCCCTCCAGTATAATATAAGTATAATAATTAAGCACTTCATTAATAATCATAGCCTACTGCGATACTTACGAGTCCCTCCAGTAGTTTATGATAAATATGAATTAAAAAGGTTGAAAAGTTTTTAGACTGTTGAAACCTATCGAAAAGAAAAATTGTTTTTTGAAAATTGTTAAAAAACATTTACTGCTTACTGCAATAGAGAGAAAAGAAAAATAATCCTTAAACATGGGTATTCGCGATTCAAAAAACGATAGCCCAAATGCTAACGTGATCAACGAGGTCAAAGTTTCCATTGAATACCCAGTGGTATACCTGGGAATAATTATAGCAATATTGGCATTGCAACTGGTAATTACAACATACCAACTTCATAGGAGGTTAATAAAAAAGACCTATTTACGTAGATCAATGGCAACGGACTTGGATAAAGTCTAAAGACCAAAATCCACAATTACTGCTACATACTACTTTCTTAGAAATAAGAACATAATAATTACTAATTTTTCTTGACATTTAAAATGGAAGACCGTCAGGCCTCTATATCTCCGGTTCTAAATGGAATAGGAGGATATACCCTATAGGGCTAGAATAATGAAGGAATCCTACCTTAGATCCTATAGGTGTGTGAACACTGACAGAGAAATAAGGAAGGAGACTATAAATAAACATATAAATACACTGGTAGAAAATTTTGAGAAACTAAGGATATTGTTCAATGTCAATTACAATCGATTGACACATATTCACAAAACCTTTGCAGATTCCTTTTATTACGATATACGGGAGAAATTGTTATCCGTATCGTCACGAAGGGGAATAAAGATAGACCTACAATTAACAATTCATGAACCTATTACCTTCACTACCCTGGAGAAAAGTTCTAACACAAGACGAATTGTAAGAAAAATGCCACAAACAGTCGTGGAATTCCTTAATACGGCCTCACGGATAGTTCTCTAGACCACTTGCAAAGTTTCATAGAAGCACTGCAATTGGTGGACACGATAAAGAAAACCCACGAGACCATACCAGTGTATCTAGTAAAGACAAAATTACGAGGTTCAGCTCGTAACATAATCGTAGGTTCGGTCCGCAGGATCGCCATGTAATGGTTTAATGTTGGCAGGATCGCCATGTAATGTATTTGTGCACTGGTTTACTGTTGTTGTGGTTCCTATAGCCTTTCTATTTTTATACAGCTGAAGAGGGTTTCAGCTTATAACTAGGCGTTCAAAAGAACTGCCAAAATGTTAGAAACTTTAAAATAAAAACCAGGCAGATATTGCCGAATTGTGTTATCAAATTAAAGTCTGATTTATTTACATTTTCATTCTGCTTATATACTACTTATGAATATTTATTTTACAATCTAGAATTGAGTGTTTTCCAAAGTCACTCAATTCTTAATTCCACACTATTAATTACAAAATAAAAAAATAGCATGTATCAACTATAAACAAATGGTCAACGGCACATGCCAAATACATTGTATTGTCGAATATGACACCTTATGATGTGTCAGCATATTTACAATAAAATTATTGTAAGCACCCTACATGAGTTGTGCTGGCTTATACACACTATACATGTCATATGACCACTTGAGTACACCACATAATATCTAATGAAACAACGCTTGCCGAAATAGTTAACAAACTAAAGGCAACGGTTAAGGGAGAATCTGTTGACGTTGTACTTGCCAAACTAATGAATGTTAGGCAACAGGGCAAAACTGCCAATCATTATGCAAACGAGATAGAAGAACTTACGAAAAAGTTGGAAACGTCTTACATAAATGACGGATTGACTCCTCAGGTGGCAACAAAATACGTGACTACGTCGGCAACACAGGCAATAAGAATGCTTCCAATGATAGAGTCAGACTGATTATGGAATCAGGATCATTTTCTGATCTTAACGAAGTCATCTCCAAATTCATAGGCAGTTGCACGGACACTTTCGGTCAAACAAATTCCATTTCAACCCTACGCCATACGTACCAACAAAGAAATCGAGGTCCGAATGGACGATACTCTATTGGAAGATACCGGGGAAATAGCGGTAACAGATACCAAAATCCTGGAACTTATACTTACAATAATAATTCTCGTTTCTACAGCAATTTTAATAATAGATCAAACAATAGTTGCAGAGGTGGAAAAACTTCCGCAATAATAATTATCGTAGTAGGAACCAGAGCAAATAATTTCGGAAAACCGGCAAGGCCCCTTAGATATTCAGTAAAAACTTATTCCATCAACCTCAATTTATACCGCTACTTCAAATGTGGTTCGACGATTAACGAAAATACATCAACTTTTCTAATAGACACAGGCGCAGATATTTTTATTATAAAGCTAAATCAAGTTCTTTACCCTTCAATACTGAAAAACATAAAACTAAAGTTAAATGGGATAGGAAAGGGATTCATAAATACAAAATAAAAACTACCCTTCTTCTATGAAACATCTCAATAGAACATGAATTTCATGTTGTGGACGAAGGCCGATGGGATTATTGGCATGGACTTCATAAGAGGTTATAAGTGTATAATAGACTTTGGCGGTGAGGGGGGTACTTTAACCTTAACCGACAACGTGCCTCATGATTACAATATTATTCTATATAACCGCCCGGAACTCAGTTCAATTTCACTTCCGGCCAGATCCGAGGTCATAAGGCCTCTGAATTTTGATATCGAAGATGAGGAGGTTTTCGTCCCGCAACAAACACTCCAATACAATAACAGGAAAATCAAAACCCTTGGTCAAAATTGTAAACACAACAGACTAGGATTTGATTCTGAGAAATAATAAAATCATGGTTGAGAAACTAAATGATTACTTTATTGCTCACGTCAACCATGATAAGAAAAACTCTACGGATAAACTGAAGAAAAACTTTCAGGATTTTATGAGAACGGAACTAGGAGCATTATGCTCAAATTGTATAGATGTGTTTGCACTAGAGTCTGAAAAGATAACGGCAAACAACTTCTATAAACAGAAACTACGCCTAAATGATAAACAACCAGTTTACATTAGGAACTACAGAATTCCCCACTCTTATAAAGAGGAAGTGGACAAACAAGTCCAAAAACTAGTAGATGATGATAAAATAGAACCATCAACCTCCGACTACAATAGCCCTTTACTACTGGTGCCCAAGAAAGCCTTACCGGGCACTAATTAGAAACGATGGCGGCTAGTATTTGATTACAGAGGAGTTAATAAGAAATTAGTAGCTGATAAATTTTCTTTACCTCGAATAGACGATATATTAGATGAGTTTGGTAGAGCGAAGTATTTCTCTTGCCTTGATTTAATATCCGGTTATCACCAAATAGAGTTGGAAGAAAAATCAAGGGATATTACTTCATTTTCCACTGAACTGATATGGCATAAAAATCGCACCGAACTCATTCCAAAGAATGATGACCATGGAATTTTCTGGACTTTCGCCCGTCCAAGCTTTTGTATATATGGATAACTTTAATGTCATTGGCTGTTTTGCTGAACACATGCTTACTAACTAAAAGAACGTATTTGAACTGTGTAGAAGATACAACCTGAAACTGCACCCAGATAAATGTGCATTTTTCCGTCAGGAAGTAACATTTTTGGGTCATAAATTCACTAACAATGGGATCTTGCCAGACGGCAGTAAGTTCTCGATAATAAAGAATTATCCAACACCCAAGAATTGGGATGAAGCTGAACGCTTCATAGCCTTCTGCAATTATTCGCCCCTATTCTGACTTTCGATTCGAATCGAAACTTTCTCCGTTTGCCAACTTTGGTATTCTGAGTTTCGATTCCGTTACGTTTCTTTCGATTGTAGGTATTCAGTATTACGATCGTAATTACGTTTTTCTACGCTTGTGTTTTAGCAACGGATTTTTTTTTTATTGCTCTTTCTGTAAAGTAAAAAAGTGTTTAATTTATAAAATGTAAGTATAAAATCTGTTAAAAGTAATTTACATATATAAATTTTTGTTGTACTAATATATACGGATTCAATTCTCCAGGTCAAAAATAACGACACCTGAGCAATACGAGAAGCTCGCAAATTTAATGTCCGCAAACTGTGATATTGCTTGCCGGTACCACAAGCGGTCTAAGTAGGAAGTTCAGGTGTTTTGGCAGGAAGTGTCAAAAACCGTTAATGCATTAGGGCCACCAGCAAAAAGTGACACCGCAAGGAAGAAGGTCATAATGATTAGTGTTGTATGTAGTTATTCCTCTTATTCTGTAGGTATGGATTAACTGGAAGTGCTATATAAAGCGGAAACTTTCTGCAAATAGAAAAGAATATATGAGCACAGGAGGAGGAAAATGCCGCTTGCAACCCATCAGCCCATTAAAAGAAAGAGTAATCCAGCTGACGGGGCTAGAAACAAGCACAAGTAGTGTTGCGGGTGCAATGGAATTTGGAGTGAGTGAGGTGCAGGATGTAGTTTCCGAAATGGAGATTTCGTGTCGCTCAGAATACCCTTCAGATGTTCCGAGCACTTCAAAAAAACGTTTGCATCCTATAGAGAACGCGTTGTCTTTGCTGAGAGAGCAAATAGATTCCCAGAAAAAGTTTTACGAAGGATCACAAAAATTTCAAGAAAAGTGCTTAAAAAGTTTGATGGGGTGTCTACTCATTTGAGGCGAATGAATCGATCCTTGGATCGATCTAAAACATAAATTTAATGAATAATGTTTTAGAATATATGTGTAAGATACTATTGTTTTTGTAAATTTGCTATGTATTTTTAAAAATTGTTTTTCATTTAAAAATTTTTTTAATGTTGAAAATTTGTTTGTATGTATGTAAAACAAAAAAATGTTCAATTTATCGTTTTTATTGTTTTTGTTTGTTTTGTTATTTGAAAAAATTTTTTGATTATTTTGAATTTGTTAATCAAAAAATTTTTTCAATTTGTTTGTTCATTATTTTTGTTTTTCCTGATGATGCCAACCAACGGTGTGGCGAAATATCGAAAATATAATAAAAAATAAAGTTTTTTTAAAAAAATTTTTATTAAATAAGACCTAGTGCTTAAAATTAATTACTATAAAATTTATTTTATTAAATATAATTTCTTACAACTGATCACTCATCTCGAATGGATTGCAGATGTCCCTCAGTTTTCGTTTTTCGAGCCTTACCTCTGTGTTGTGAATCACACTGCTCTCCTCTTCCAGCATTACAGCCACTCCTATGGATTCCATTTTTCCTTCAAATAAAAAATTAAAACTACACCTCCGGCTTCACACAATTCTTACCACTTAAATATTTTCCAACCAAAAATGATTACAAACTAATCGCACAAATTTTTTTATTTTACTTTTTATTCTTTGTTGTGACTTTTGTTTATTAAAATAGTAACAAACTTGGTCATTTCTTTGTTTCTATTCCACATTCCGTAGTAAACAAATTGCTTTTGTAAACATTGTTGTCTTCTTCTTGTTCTTTCGATTCAGTTTTTGTTTGGAATACCAATTTTCGATCGTAGCGTAACTGAATGCGGAGAACGTAATCGAAAGTCAGAATAGGGGTGATTATAGGAGATTTATTCCATATTTTGCAGAACACTCGTGTCATATTACTAGATTAACTAGGAAGAACGCAACATTTGAAGATGCATTCAATTATTTCAAGAGCCAACTCATAAGCCCACACCGTCTACAATATCCGGATTTCAAAAAAAAGGTTTTTTTATAACTACAGATAGGCAAATATGCCTGCAGTGCCGTTCTGAGTCAAGAGACCGGAGGCATGCATTTACCCGTTGCTTTTGCATCGAAATCTTTCACAAAGGGCGAGAGTAATAAATCTACAATAGAGCAGGAATACATTGGGCCATTCAACGGAAGAAAGTTTGTGATTAGAAGTGAACATAGGCCACTCACTTACCTATTTTCTTTGAAAAACCCATTGTCTAAACTGACGAGAATGAGGTTAGATCTGAAAGAATATTTGTCGTGGAATATCTGAGGGGTGAGGATAATTATGCGGTGAACGCGCTGTCGCGCATAGAATTCTAGGATATTTAAAGTATAGGAGTCAAACCAGTACTGACAGACAAATAAGCCCACAAGGAGGATTAAGATATCTCTAGTACTGACTCCAACCCCAAACCTTTTGAGATTGTCATTATTGGCACTATTGACCCCTTACCGAGATCCAACTCTCAAAACGAATATGCCATTGCTATAATGTGCGACCTCACTAAATACTTAGTGGCGGTACCAGTCGGTAACAAATCAGCAAGAAGCGTTGCTTAGGCAATCGTGGAGGGCCATATTCTAACTTATGGTCCCGTGAATAAGATTGTTACCGATATGGGAACCGAATATGTAAATCAAATCCTACAGGAGCTCTGCAGTCTCATGGGAGTGGAGAAAATTAACTCTACTCCGTATCACCATGAAACCCTGGGTACCGTGGAGCGTTCGCATAGAACCTTCAACGAATACCTAAGTTCCTATATATCCGAAGACAAGTTGGATTGGGATGTATGGTTGAGGTTTTTTGTATTCTGCTATAATACGACTCCATCATCAGCCCATGAATACTGTCCCTTTGAACTAATTTTCGGGAAAATACCACCCAAACTTGACTTTATTCATGAGGACAGCATAGACCCTTGTATAACATAGATTCGTACGAGAAGGAAGTAAAATTTAGACTTCAGGTTGCGCATCGCAGAGCGGCTGGCCTAATAGATAATGCTAAATTTAAACGGCATTATCTTTCTGAAGTACATTCTAACCCAGTGACACTACCACTTAGTGAGTTGGTGCTACTGAAAAATGTAGCTGGAGGTAAATTAGATCCTGTTAATAAGGGTCCCTATACCTGATAATAATAATGTGGAACTTCGAAACGACGATGGAAAACCATTTGATGTTCATAAAAACAGGATAAGGACATTCCACAATTGAGTTGATTTCACTCCGCTTCTATTGCATTTGCGGAAGCTTTGGTGGACTCTGGATTCCATTTGGCTCCTTTTGATCACGGCAGTTGGCCTTTGAAATTTTCATTGTTTTTATACATATTTGTTTTACAATAATTTTGTTCCCAGAACACGCCTTGTTTTTGCAGCATTTAAGTGGTATTTTTCTTTTTGTTTATTGGATAATTTTTTTTAATGTTATTTTTTTTTACTTCTGTTTAACTCTTATTACTAAAGTTAGTTAAATATATATTTAATAAAAAAACTAATTGAGCAGTTAATCATTTAAACAAATATTTGCAGAAAAAATAATTCCTTTTTGTTTTGTTAAAATTTTTAACACTTTTTTAATTTTTTTTTTATCAAAAACAAAATAAAGAAAAAATGGTCAAAATATTCAAAGTCGTTTAAATTTAGTCACAAATAATTGAACAAAAAATAGAAAAATTTTTTTAAATTAATACAAAACAATTTTATATATAAATTTTATAATAATTATATAATAATATTAATATAAGTAAATAAATTAACAAAATTCACAACAAACTGCAAAAACATCGAAATAATTTATAATTTTCTATAATTCATTTAAAAATTGACTTTTATAATGTTAAGAAGAAAACTTAAATGTTTTCTATGTTTATTTACTTTTTAAATTCAGTTAATACCGTAAATTTTTTAATATGTTGATTATTCTTTCTGAAAAGGGAGGAGATATCAACTTTACTTTTATTTTTATTATATTAATTGGAAAAGGAAGAATAATCAAGGTATATTGATTATTCTTTCTAAAAAAGGGAGGTGTAGTGTGTGTATCTTGTAGCATGTGTGATTGTGTCGCGACTGCCATGCTTTCTGCATGACATCGTACACCCCACATTTGGTTGTGATGCGTTCACACGTATTGAAATCATTTTATATGCAAACGTTGCATATTCCCACCGCACACAATCCGGACAAAATGCAAACGCTGCATATTCCCACAGGTAAATTATAATTGTATTAGCGTATAAGTTATTTGATAAAATGTTATAATATAGAAGTAAGTTAATCATTATTAATAAAACAAGTGAACTGATCGGTCGCATTGCGGCCGATCAAAATAAATAATTATAAAGAAAACAATCTAATATAAAGTGTTTTTATTTTGCAAACGGATGTAATGATAAATCATTGAAACCAGATTCAATGAAGAAATTACATGCCAGAAATATTGAATACGATAAATAAAACATGCATGCAAGATTCAGCGATAACTCAGCGAAACTAGATTCGATTCTGAGGAAACTGATATCTAAAATGAGAAAAGATAACTAGATAAAGAAAGAGATAAAAGAAACATACGCCAAGATAAAAATAAATAATGAAAGTCCTCAACTAAAAATAATAATTTACAATGCCCCAAAAATAATTAAAGAAGATATCCTTAAATATAAACTAATTGATGAATTTCTTAATACCACACATGCTGGCCACTTGGAATTAGAAAAACACTAATAAAATGAAAACAACGTTATATTTGGAAAAATATGAGAAAAATGGTAAAACTATTCATAACACATTGTGACAGTTGTAATAAAAACAAACAAACAAAACACATAAAAGAGCCACATACACTTACAAACACACCAAATAACAGTTTTGAAATAATTTCAATCGACACCATTGGTCCTCTCCGCATCTCAAATGAAAACAGATATATTTTAACTATGCAATTTGAGTTATTTGTCATTGCACATCCCATGCCAATGAAAGATGCAGTCACCACAGCGAGGACATTAGTCGAACAGTTCATTTTGAAGTACGGCCAATAATAATGCGTAACATATTTTCACTGTTAGGGATAAAACAGGCAATTTCAACCCCTTATTATATGAGACTATAGGAGCAATTGAATGAAACCACAGAGTTTTTAATGAATTTTTACTTACAACAGCAAAAGATCATGAATGGGACAAGTAGATTCCTTATTTCACTTTTGCTTACAACACCGCACCTCACATAGATACGGGTTATATATATGAATTAGTTGATCGAAAATTACTAAGTTTACCAACAGATAACTTTGAAAACAAGAGAACATTTTACAACTACGATAATTATTTCCATGAGTTAAAAAATAAGTTAAAATTCTCTTTGAGTAAACCAAAGGAATTATTAGTTAAATATAAAAGAAAAAAACAAAGAATCATAGAATCATTACCACAATAAATTAAATCTTAGTATGGGTGATCTAGTGTTAGTTACACTAGAAAATAGAAAGCAAAACCAAAGCCCATATAAAGTTCCATTTTGAATCATAAGAAGAAACAATGTAAATACAGTAATAGATTATAATGGTATTGAAAAGGAAATACACAATAATAATTTAAAGCCTTATAATAGATTGTTAAACACATAGTAAAAAAATAAAATAGTTATTACTTAGAACAATAGTTATTACTTGGAACAATAGTTATTACTGAATAATATTTTATAACTTTAATAAATTATAAAACAAATATTAATAAGAAAGAAAACAATATATATATCACCATTAAAATTTTATAACATAATTTTATGTCCACTACTACATCAGAGGAAAAATCACCCTGTTTATTTCAAAAACAGTAAGATTTTTTTTACGTATGAGGGTTAGTGTACACATGTCATCGTGACATGTAAGTGTGTACAGACAAACTTCAACATTGTAGCGCACAACTACTTGAATTACCCGGATAAATAATATGCATTTTTATACATCGTTATCTACAACGTGACAACTGAAAATAGTGACATTGCCAGAATCAAAATAGTAATTTTACTAAAGCATACATTAGTTAAAGTACTATTTATAAATACCATTTTTTAACAAACGTCTGTTAGCTTTAAAGTGGTTGTTAACTAACGTGTACTTTAAAGCTCAAGTAAGCGTTTTTATGCATACAGCCGTAAGGCAGTTAAAAGAGTAAAAAAAATATTGGCAAATAACATGTAAGTATGTAATCTGTAAAAATGCTAATTAATGAGTTCATTAATATTAACACTTTCTTTTAAATTTTACGAGCCACAGATGCATTAAGGAAGTCCGCCTGGAGAAAAAGTTTATAGCTCTTCCAGGGTTTCTAAAAGGTAAGCTAATTATTTAAATTATGTGAATGTGTGTCTGTGTATGTTAAGAGATTAAAATTCTTTGGCATGGTGACTTTTGAATTGTAAAATTGTCGCTGCAAAGGCAACTAATTATAAGAAGTGGAATAAAAAATAAAACGGTCAAAAAAATTTTAGATCAGAGTAATGCATCTTTTTAGCTTTTTATTATATCTTTATTTAAGAATTAATCTATGTTAATTATGCTAGATTTCTTTAAAGATAAATATTTTATGATATTCTCATAAAATATCTATTATTCTGCAATTAACGTAGATTAAGTTATGATTCTAAATAATAAATTGATTTATTGGTAATTGTAAGCTAAAGCAAAATCATGTATTTTTTAATTTTAGATGCAAAGAAGGAACCAAAAAGTTGCTCTGTATTTACATTTACTCTTTATTATATTTATTAAAATAAAAAAAAAATTAAATAAAAATATTAACTAAACTGCTAAATTAAATCTTTTTAATATATTTGTTTAATGAGGACATTTTTACTGTTGGTATGTTATTATACGTGAAATTTGGCAGTAGTACATTCGTGATGAGAATTTAATTCACTAGCTTTTTGTGGTAGAGGAGGCTGTGGTTGAGGTGGTTATGGTTACAACCTACTTTGGAAACGTAAATACGCTTGCCCTGAGCAGAAGTATTGTGTACCGGGTAATTAGCATGAGCGTACGGTAGAATCTTTTCTAAAATTAAAAATCAATAATTAGATAATTATTTAATAGGTTTGATTTAGTTGTTTACATGTAATACGGCTTGTGTTATTTACTAATCCATAAGGACTAGTGGAACTTCTGGCGTAACTAGTGTTAAGATTCATGTTTTAGGAAAAGTAAATTTGCTTGCCCTTATCAGCAACATTTAAAATGTTTTATCTCTTTTTGGCCCATATAGGTAGGACGCTCCCTTGCACACTTCGGTTTTCATTGATTGTTTACCCAAATAGAAATTAAAACTCAATTATTAGTGAATTATTTAATAAGTTCAATTTAGCTTTTTACCGTGATGCTTAGACTGTGACAGCAAGTTTTTGTTTTGGTTAATTTGCCAGTATTACATGCTTAAAGAGAATTTACTACACTAACTCTTTACAATGTGTGCGGCTGCTTAGGTTGAGGTGGTTGTGGTTGCAAACTACTAATTGGATTCCTGTTTTGGGAAGAGTAAATTTGCTTCCACTCGTCATTTGTAAGTTCCGCTTCAAACACATAATTATTAGTTTTCGTAAGATCAGCCAACTTTGGCCAGTTAATCTAATACCGACAAGAGGAAACAAATTATCTACTAAGGAATATTTAAGAATAATTTCACCAGATAAATACAACCTTTTTTATTAAATATGTACTAATCTTTTAAACGGTCTTTTAAATTAAATTTTAACGATGTATTTTTTCAATATTTCGCTTTCCTGTGAAAAGCTTCTTCAGGAAATTATTTTTTATATTTTAGTCAAATATTGAAATATGTATTGAAAAAATATATCGTTAAAATTTAATTTAAAAGACCGTTTAAAAGATTAATACATATTTAATAAAAATAAAAAAAGGTCGAATAAAACTGAAAATTACAAGCTTTTTTCTAATTTTTCTTTTATATTGTTTGTTAACCCAATGTATTTCCGCCACAGTGCACCATTTTTGCATTCATAAAATACTGCATGTTTCATGATATTTTTACTTTTATACGTTTTACTTCACTCATGAAACTAATTAAAATTACTTTTTGCTGGAAAAATTGTTTAATCATTGTTGTTCTTCAAGTTTTTGTTTTGTTTATATTCCCATTTTCCTAAAAAGCAACACACTATATTTGTCTCTTTATTGAGAACGTAGAAAAAACTTGATTTAATATTTTCTATGTGCCAGTTTCTTCATGTCTGCTTAGACTCTGGTAGTAATAAAAGGTACTTAGTAGCATAAGTACAAACACAATATTGCAAGGCGCCACAACTTCTAACAATATCCTTCCAACAAGATATTGTTGCTATGTTATTTTTAATAAAAAAAATATTTCATTAGCGAAGCTGGAGATATACTACAGAAGCAAAATGCTTTGTTAACTTTGACTAATCATCCCAAATTACAAATCAATAAAAGAAAAACACTTTAAATTATTTTTTTAACCCACGTAATATTTACATACCCGATAATTGGCCTATTTCGGGTTCTCATTTAAATAAATAGATGTGTCGTTAGAAAAATCTCCTTTTAAGCTTTAAATTGTATCCATTAATATTATTAAGTTTGTAGGCCTGCTCGTCCGAAACTATGCAAACCGAAATTAAAAGAAATTAAAACTAAAGTATAAACGCACAATATAGCTGTTGTTTCAAAAATAATTTAGTAGCTGGCCAAAGAAATACAATTGCTTTTAGTAGCATTTTTATTCGTGAAGTTTCCAGCAGACTTAGTGCAGGATATTCTTTTTATCAACACGACACTAAATTTCACAAAATTTTTTGACACTTGTGTAGAATACGTTCCATCAAAGTACAGGATAATGCGAAACCGCGCTAAGCAGGACTATCTTAACATGTAATTTATGGTTAATGGTTTATTTTAATAAAAATTAAACCAAATCAAAAGTCTTAACAATGTAAACAACTATACTAACAAAAACAAATAAATTGTAGGCCAGTAAGATCATTCAGTCTTATCTGTGTTCCCATTTTGCTGCATTTTTGTCAAGAAGGCATCGAAAGTAGTGTAGCGTGTGCGGGCTCACGCTTTGTCACGTACCCATCACACATAGAAATAATAAGGTTTAGAATTACACAATTATTTTTAAGTTGCATTAAATGCAGAAATGTATAATATAAGTAATTTAAGTTATTTCAAATCGTGGGAAAATGCTTATTCAGCAACCCACACAATTTAGTTGTAATTAGACTTAGGACAATATTAGAAAATAAGAATAATTTTAAGTATAAATAAAGAATTCTGTGCCAACGAAGGGACAGATTTTATTTGACAGGCAAACAACTTGCTTCGATAAAATCTTTAATTTGCGCACCTTTCGCGGAGTAATAAGAAGGTAAATTGGCGTATCTCCGCCGTATAAAATATAGAGATATTGGGCGCTAGACGCCAAATTGATTAGCGTGTCCTTTCGCTCAACAATAAAAGGATATGAATTGGCGTATCTCCGCCGTACAAATATAGAGATATTGGGCGCTAGACGCCAAATTGATTAGCGTGTCCTTTCGCTCCAAAATAAAAGGATATACTTTTTGTTGCTCATGTATACATGTGTTTATACACTTTTATTATTCATTAAATGGCGATCCTGCCAAACATGTACTTGCGATCCTCTGATCCCTCTTATCCGAATAGGAAAATTTTTTTTCATTGTTATATACTTTTTCATTGTTAACATTCTAATAAATTAATAAAAATTTTGTTAAGTAAAAAAAAAACCCCTAATGCTTATTACCACAGATGAACGAAGAGATTCCAACAGCGGACGACGTGAGTAACATTATCAGCTTCTGGGAGAAATACCTAGAGGAAAGGAAAGAAGATATCAGCGAACCGACGGAGAAATATGTTCCTGAAGGGCCCCAACCAAGTCAGTTGTATATTCCAACTGAGATAAAATCACAATTAGACTCAAGAACGGTTGGCCCTAAGCCAGTACTGATCGAAGAAGTGATCAGAAGACACGTTAGCCGGCCAATACTACCCAAAAGACGTGAGGAAAAAATAAGGACCAATAGGCGTGGAGGAAAAAGCTTCAAGCTGCGTCTGGAGCTACACAACCTCTACAAATTGAGGAATTTGTGAAATTGCGCAGAAGAAAGACGCACCGCAAGTCTTAAAATAAAGGAGATTAGAAGACAACAAAAGAAAAACAAATCATCGTAAATAATTAAAAGCAGTAAATAAAAACTAAACAAAAAAAATAATATTTCATTCTAATGGGGACAAGACAGACTAAATCAACGGCACAGTCCGGTGACGTTAAAGTCCAGATTATAAATAATCAAGATTACCATTCAGAGACCCTAGGATATCATGAAACAATCTTATGGATAATCTTAGCCATTACAATATCTAACTTAGGCCTAAAATTATACAGAATTCATAAGAAGAACAAACGTCAGGAAATGCTCAAAGCTGCTAGATCAGTAGTACGCCTTAATGACATAAGAACTGTTTAAATGCAACAAATGAGTGAATTAGCACTCGACATACTTACACGTCTCAAACAAAACCTCACCAACCTCAAGAAAACACCTAATCGAAGATACTTAAAGAGAACTATATTGAGAAAGAAGGAAGAAAACTCAAGCCTTTACCAAACATTAATTAGTACTATTAAGGATGAGGACAAGACTTTCAAGAAAGATGTAGTAAAACAAGCAAGAAATATTTACTCCAATATTATTTCAATTTTAAACGACAAACTAGAACATCATAAAAATCCAATATCATTTAAAATCATAGCAAGGTGTATTACAATATTTTTAGGACTTTTCAAACGAAATAAAAGAAACCTGAAAATGACTGAGCCAACTTTTAATGTTTTACAATGCATAAAAGCAATAGCAGAATTCGCTGGAAAACTAGAAGATGCTCAAAAATTTATTAATCTAGTAGAACTGTTTAACAACGAAATTCCTGATAATAAAAAGCAGAATTTCTTTGCGCTGGTATACAACACAAAGATACCAGATAATATAAAAGTTAAACTTGAATTACGTACAACAGCAGATGTTACAAGCCTCATAAATAATTTAAAGGACATATTTAGACCGCAAAATACTGTGAATATAATTCTAGATGAAATATCAAGCCTCGCACAGGGCAGAAGGCCAGTTTCCAAATTTGCAGAGAATATAGAAATTCTCATAGCACAACTTAATACCATTTAAATATAATCACTCGAGTCAGAAGCGGAAAAATCAGCTATAATTAGGTCAAACGACACCATAGCATTCAATGCTTTAAAACGAGGTTTGACGGATGCAAACATTTCACAGACAATTACAGCTAGTAGAGTGAAAACTTTCAAAGAAGCCCTTCAAATAGCACAAGAATCCAATCACGCAGAAGAATCCCACATCATGTCGTATAACAAACGCAATCACATCAACAGAAATGAAAAATCCAGATACAAAAACACAAATCAGCGAAATAGAAACCACAACAGACAACGGCAACATCAACGCAGGCAACAACGCAATCGCAATAACAACCACAAGTGTTTTTTGGCTGCCGCAAAAACAATTCAGCAGCCACTACAACAACAACAGCTACCACAGCAAAAGCCGCTATAGTCAGCAGACGCCTATACAATTCAACAATAACAGACAACACATTTCGCAGAACAACACCAGATATTTCAACAACTACCGGAATGGCAGTAGCAACCCCAGAAATCAGAACAGTGCAAGGCGCAACACTCTTTTCATAAGTGGTAATGAGCAACAGGGAAACTCAATACTTCCCGATGCCCAGCATGTAGAAAATTAGGTCCATCGGGGAATAAAGAAAAATTAAAAATTTTTAAAATCAATGTTAGCTTAGAATGTAGTAAATATGCATACATAAAATGCAACAATAACGTTTTTCGTTTCTGATAGACACAGGTGCAGACATTTCTATAATTAAACTAGAAAATTTACGAAATACTCAAATCGATGACACTGAATCGTGTGCGATTTCAGGAATTTCAAAAAGAGACATTGTGACACTAAGAACATGTACTCTACCTATAGATTTGGGAGGAAGTATCTTGGATTCCAAATTCAATGTTGTCGATAACTCATTTCCTATAAAATCAAGTGGAATCTTAGGAAGAGATTTTTGTGCCAAATATAGAGCTAAAATCAATTTTGAAAATTTTACGTCCAGCTTTACATATAATAAAATTTACCACACATTTGATTTGATTCCAAAAGAAATTCTTAAATCAGGTATAAAACCACTAGAACGGATATATTATAATAAATTAGAAAAACGATGGCTACAGCTTAAGAATCAACTTAATATAGAAAATTTATATCCCATGGCAAGGAAAACAATCTCTTCACTTTGCAATGGCTTCCAAGATATATTCCAACTAGAAAATGAAAAGTTATCAATCGACAATTTTTATGAACAGAAACTTACCTTAACAGATAATGGCGTAGCCTACATAAAAAATTATCGCCTTCCGCATAGTCAGATTAATGAAATCAATAGACAAGTCCAAGAGCTATTAAACAAAGGTATCATTGAACATTCCAGTAGTCCATATAATTCTCCATTATTAATAGTACAGAAAAAGGGCACAAGCAACGACAAACAATGGCGACTCGTCGTTGATTTCAGACAGCTAAACAAAAAAATAATGGACGACAAATTTCCAATTTCACGACTAGAAGACGTCATTGATAAAACAGGATTTGCCAAATATTTTTCAACGCTATATATGACCAACTCATTCCACCATATTCCCCTAAGTAAAAAATCAAGACCTCTAACAGCCTTTTCCACAGACAAAAGACACTTCCATTTTAAGACAGTCCCATTTGGCTTAAAAATTGCCTCAAACAGTTTTCAAAGAATGTTAACAATAGCACTCTCAGGTTAAGACGACATTTGCTTTGTATACATAGATGACGTCATAGTTTTTGGAAAAACCGTCGCAGACCATAATACAAATCTTTGTCGCATGAGTTACAACACCAAATACACCTATAATACCAACAACAACTAACATACACAAATAAGATATAAGTAATATAGTAATAAAGTAATATAGATAATAATATAGAGAATAAGATATAAAGCAATAAAGTAATAAAACAATAAAATAATTAGTAAGATACAAAATAGGATACTAACATAGAAAATAAGAGATAGGAAAATAGTATTTAAGCAGACGAACATAAAGAATAAGGATCAATATAAAATTGGCACTAGAAAGAAATACAAGGAGCTAACATTGTGGAACAGAACCAACAACCAACAGCGACGGATCATCACAACAACCAACAGCGACGGATCATCACAAAAACAACAGCGACGGATCATCGCAAAAACAATATAAAACGACGAATCATCGCAAAAACAACATAAAGTGAAGGATCATCACTTTAATGCAGGCTTAAATTATCCTAGCGTAAGTCAAATATTGAACTAAAATAAAAATATGAAAAAAAAAAAATAATAATAATAGAAAATAAAAACAAACATATAATTAAGGAACACAAAATAGATCAATAAAAGTGAAAGTAATTTAAAGTGAACTTCTTTTGTAAAATATTAAATAGTTTACCTGTTAAACATAATTATATCTTCACAAAATATACAAATTTATATGTTTTTAAAGAGCAGCGATTCTTACGAGACCCTCCTGTGAACTTTATAAATATATAATTTGAATTATCAAAATTAAAGGAAATGCTTATATGCCTAGAATTCGCCCCTATCCCCACAGAACCTTAATTCCTATTCCCGAAATGAATTAGAACAGTGAAGGTAATAGTGCAATGAATTCCAACGTAAGCGGAATCTCAGTGGTTAAAAATGTACTGGAATCATTAAAAATCCCAGATGCAGTAAAAGATTTGCCAAAATTCAATGGTAATCCTAGATTACTGTTTGACTTTATTAATAATGTGGAAGAAATACTTTCGATTTTAACCCCAATAGATGGCACCCCCTTTGCCAAAATGATTTTGAGAGCTATACGCAATAAAATCGAAGGGGAAGCTAACGAAATACTTAACATGTACAGTACCGACTTAAATTGGGACAGTATTAAAAATAACCTTATACTTCATTATTCGGACAAAAGAAACGAGACGTCATTGATTCGTGATTTACATTTATTAAAACAAAACAATAAATCCATTGAAGAATTTTAAAGGTCTGTTGTAGAAATACAAGCAACAATAAGCAATCACTTAATGATTCATGAAACAGATGCACACATCATAGTAGCAAAACGAGAGTTATTTGCAAAAATTTCCCTAACACATTTTTATCCGGCCTTAGAGAACCACTTGGTTCATCTATTAGAGCTATGAAACCAGAAACATTACCAATAGCATTTTCGTATTGCGTAACAGAGCAAAATATGTTCTATATTAAGCAAAAAACAAACTCTTAGGAAGGAAACACGATCCTAGACAAACTACACCTCAACATTACCAAAAACAATTTACACCAAGGTCGCAACAAATGAATAGTTATAGACCACAACAATATATGCACCACAATCTTCCAGCATATTACAATAAACCCCAACCACCATTCTATCAACAACACCACAGACCTCAGTTCGTACACAACCATAATCTACCGACACCCAAACAGACATATTATCCAACAACAACAAATGATCAAAATTTATTTAATAACATAAAACCTCCACATCTAAACACTATGATAAACCAACAAACACCAGAACCTATGGACACTAGTTCAGGATATACACACTTACGCAACACTAGCGGACAAACTAGAAGATTTCCAAAGGAAATGCATTGCATTAACCACAACTCAGAAGACTTAAACAATTTTACTAATTTTGAGGACCATAAGATCCCAAGCTATCTTCCTAATATGGACGGCTATAACGAAATTGAAGATGTCGGAAATTTTTCAATTAAATGCCTCGAAGAACCAAAAGGATACCTAGACATAAACAAACACGGCACTTGCCTCCCTTACATAAACGTTTCATCACCATTTGGACGTTCACTTCGATTTCTGATAGATACAGGTGCATCAGTTTCGTTTCTTAACCCAGAATACACAAAAAATTTGAAAATAGAAAACTGCACACCGATAACAATAACTACTGTTCTAAATAAACACCAATTAAATACAAAGGTTAACATTCCTACATTCATAGAATTTCAAGAGAAAGGATATTTTGAATTTTTTATATTCAAATTTCACAACTATTTTGATGGCCTTATAGGAATCGATATACTTACTAAATTAGACGCAATAATAAATCTTGAAGGAAAATGCTTGACAACAAAAAATTCCACTATTCCTCTATTCTTTAAACCAAACTTAACTTCAGGTAAATATATAATAAGGCCAAAAACAAAAACCATTGTAAAAGTACCTGTAGATATTGAAAATGGCGATTTTCTTATTCCTTCCATTTTAATTCAACCAGAAGTAACTATTTCTCCAGGTGTTTACAAGGCAGAACACTGGTTCAGCCTTGTCCAGGTAAGCAACAAATCAAATGAAAACAAAACAATTTTAATAAAAACCCCAATAAACGCAAACCCACTCATGAACACACATTTTATAGAAATTAACAACATTAATTTTGAACATCCTACAGAACGGAATTCCAAATTATTGGAAAGTTTAAGAATTAACCATTTAAATTTAGAAGAACGTAAGATTCTAACTAAAATATGTAAAGAATTCGAAGACATTTTTTTACAAGAAAACCAGACGCTTACATTCACTAATAAAATTAAACACAAAATTATTACAACAGACGATGTCCCCATTTACACAAGATCCTATAGATATCCACATATCCATAAAGCAGAAGTAAGA
This sequence comes from Trichopoda pennipes, assembly GCA_030448955.1. NCBI lineage: Eukaryota > Metazoa > Arthropoda > Insecta > Diptera > Tachinidae > Trichopoda > Trichopoda pennipes. The sequence continues at coordinate 1,969,546 of JASKUP010000004.1, read as the reverse complement.
AAACAAATTACAGAAATGTTGAATCAAGGCATCATTCGAGAAAGTTACTCACCGTGGAGTGCACCAGTATGGATAGTTCCAAAAAAGATAGACGCTAGCGGAAAACGGAAATGGCGTTTAGTAATAGATTATAGGAAATTAAATGAAAAAACAATTTCCGATAGGTACCCCATACCCAATATAAATGAAATATTGGATAAACTAGGAAAGTGTATGTACTTTACTACATTAGACTTGGCAAGCGGATTTCACCAAATAGAAATGGATTTAAAGGATATTCCAAAAACAGGTTTCACAGTGGAAGGCGGACACTATGAATTTGTACGTATGCCATTTGGGTTGAAAAATGCCCCATCAACTTTTCAAAGGGTAATGGACTGTGTTCTGGGAGATCTAATAGGAACAGTTTGCCTAGTTTACTTAGACGATATTATCGTATATTCAACCTCACTTGAAGAACACGGCGAGAATTTAAAAAAAGTATTTAAAGCTCTTAGGGAAGCCAATCTTAAAGTACAATTGGATAAATCGGAATTTCTACACAAAGAATGCGCATTTTTAGGTCACAGCGTAACTACTGAAGGAGTAAAACCTAACCCTGAAAAAATTTTATCAATTCAAAATTTCCCAATCCCAAAAAATCAAAAGGAAATAAAATCGTTTTTAGGTCTCCTGGGTTATTACCGAAAATTTATAAAAGATTTCGCTAAGATTACTAAACCATTTACAGCATGCTTAAAGAAAGACACTATTATAAAAATCGCTGATAAATATAAAAACACGTTTGAATTATGCAAACGTCTTCTAACTAACGACCCAATACTTCAATACCCAGACTTTTCTAAGCCGTTTAATTTAACAACAGATGCAAGTAACTTTGCAATTGGAGCTATCTTATCACAAGGCCCAATTGGAAATGACAAGCCAATCTGCTACGCAAGTCGTACCCTCACAACATCAGAAGTTAATTACTCTACCATAGAAAAAGAACTTTTAGCCATTGTCTGGGCTACTAAGTATTTTTGACCATACCTATTTGGACACAAATTTAAAATTATAAGAGATCATAAACCACTAACATGGATTATGAGCCTCAAAGAACCCAACTCAAAGTTAGTACGTTGGCGATTAAAGCTAGAAGAATACGACTATGAAATAATTTACAAAAAAGGGAAATTAAACATAAATGCAGACGCTCTTAGCCGTATTAAAATTGAATCACACGATTTAAAAAATATTAATACATTTGATTCCTTATCTAAACAAGCCACTGCAGGGAGCACCATACATTCAGCGGAAGAAAACTATGATGATGGTATACCCATCTCAGAGAAAGCAATAAATGAATTTAATTTACAAGTTATTTTTAAGAAGGGAAACTCTAATTCTCACAATAAAATTGAAGTAATTTTCAAAAATAAACATAGAAAAACCTTTACATATCCTCAATATTCAGAAGCAATTATAATACAAATCTTAAAAAATCATCTTGCCACAAACAAAACTACGGCTATATTGTGTGATAACGATACATTTAACCTAATACAAAAAGTATATTCAGCACATTTTGCACAAAACAAGATTTTTCGATTACTGAGATGTACTACCATGGTAACCGATATAAAAGAAAACGATATTCAAGATAAAATTATTGGCGATTACCACAATAATAATAACCACAGAGGAATTCAAGAAACCATAAATCATTTAAAACGTGATTATTATTTCCCATATATGAAATCAAAAATAAGCGAAACAATAAATAACTGCCTAACATGTCAAAGATTAAAGTATGACAGAAATCCACCAAAAATTAAATTTGAAAAACCTCCTACACCAATAAAGCCTTTAGATATTTTGCATATAGATATTTATACAATTAATGGAAAAAATATGTTAACAATAATTGACAAATTTTCAAAATTTGCTGCCACATACACTCTAATAGCTAGAAATAGTATGTGTATATTAAAATCCTTAAAGCATTTTCTCAGTCAACATGGCATTTCAAACGAAATTATTTGCGATCAAGGAACCGAATTTAGTTCAAACATATTTCAAGATTTTTGTCGACAATATCAAATCAAATTGCATTCTACTTCCTTTCAACAATCAAGCAGCAATGCCCCTGTGGAAAGACTTCATTCAACATTAACAGAAATTTACAGATTAATAACTGAAAAAATTAAAGAAAAAAAGTTAGACATGTCATCGTGACATTTTAAGCGAAATTTTAATAACTTACAATAATGCAATACACTCTTCCACAGGACTAACACCCTTTGAACTCTTTTATGGAAGAACTCACAAATTTGATCGTGAAATTACATTCAACAATAAACACGAATATCTCCAAGAGATAAACCAATTCCAAACACATTTATATGACTATATTATGAACAAATTAAAAAGTGACACAGACAGACGTATAGAAAAACTTAATACAAATAGACAAGACCCAATAAACTATAAAGAAAATGACTATATTTTAAGAAAAGAATTTAAAAGGAACAAAATTACACCAAGATTCTCTAAACATCAAATAAAACAAAATAACAAAAATATATTATTAACAACACAAAAAAGAAATTGCATAAGTCAAAAATAAGAAAAAACACGATTTTAACAAAATAAAACTAGGACCATATTGCAAGTATTTCTGAAGCAATGACCCTATCCAAGCTTAATGTCATACCAAAAATGATATTAAATATGGAGGAATTAAAAGACTGAATTTTGAGCATCAACCCATTAAATTAAACACTGTAGAACATTTGTATGAGCTACTAGAGTTGCAAGCTTACTACAATAACACAAATATTATCTTCAATGTTCCTATCCCTCATATCCCAACAAACCAATACTCAATTTCTCATATAATTCCTATACCTATAAAAGAAATAATAATTAAACCATATGTCATTTATAATCATGAAAAAATTCAATATTTTGACGAGTTGTGCAAGGAAATTGAAAACCTCCATTATTGTAAAGAAAGCTTACTCCAAGAGACATAGAAAAATCTTCATGTTTTGGGAAAATTCTTCGTCACACAGAGGCCAGTTGTAAACTCAACGATGTTGGTCAAATAATAAAAATTTCACAACCCGAACAAGGACTTTTATTGGTAATAAATATTCCACCAACAAAAATAAAGACATCATGCGATTTGGAAGAGCATATCATAGAAGCGTATACTATATTTTCATAGCCGTAATAATTGGCATGATAGTAGCAATTTTTGTAACAAAGCGGAAAATTGAATACAAAATAAAAAATTTCCCTATAACTACTCATTTCGCTCCTGACCAACAAAATCTTTGGCCATCGCTCCATGCTAAAGGGGGAGGAGTTTCAACACCAAATACACCTATAATACCAACAACAACAACAACAACTAACATACACAAATAAGATATAATAATATAGATAATAATATAGAGAATAAGATATAAAGCAATAAAGTAATAAAACAATAAAATAATTAGTAAAATACAAAATAGGATACTAACATAGAAAATAAGAGATAGGAAAGTAGTATCTAAGCAGATGAACATAAAGAATAAGGATCAATATAAAATTGGCACTAGAAAGAAAAAGTTGGAAAAAATAAAATAAATAATTTAAAACTTAAAAAGTGTGTTTTCTTTAAATTATAAAGAAGACAACATAACTCGTGTTTGAAAGACTGAGTACAATTTAAAATTAAATTCATCAAAATGCAACTTCATAAAGAATGAAGTAATCTACTTGGGTCATAAAATCACAGACCAGGGTATTACAACTGATCCAGAGAAATGTAAACTTGTGGAAAATTTTCCAACGCCACTCAACACAGACGAAGTAAGACGATTTGTAGCGTTCTGTAACTATTACAGAAAATGCATACAAAATTTTGCCGACATAGCCAAACCCCTAAATAACCTTTTGAGGAAGAATATAAAATTCGATTGAAACGACAAGTGCGAAAAATCTTTCCACACTCTTAAAAAGGCTCTGACTTCCCCTCCAATTCTACAATATCCAAATCTGCAGGAAGAATTTATAGTAACAACAGATGCCTCGAACTATGCAATTGGTGCGATACTCTCCCAGGGTGAAGTAGGCTCTGATCTTCCCATTGTATATGCAAGTCGCTCATTATCGAAGCACGAACTTAATAAGCCTATAATTGAAAAGGAACTGTTGGCAATCCACTATGCAATGAATTATTTTAGACTCTATTTATATGGGAGAAAGTTCAAAATAATCACTGACTTAGTTTCATTGTTCAAACATAAGAATCCTTCATCAAAATTGACTAGAATCCGAATGGATTTAATGGAATATGACTTCGAAATAATATATAAACAGGGTAGATTAAATACTAACGCTGATGGTCTATCTCGAATTAAACTAACTTCGGATAAATTAAAAAGCTATATACCTAGCATAGCACCAATAACTAGAAGTGCAACTGGAAAATTCATAAGTCCAAATAGAAAACCTACCCCCACAGAACGGATTGACTGACCATACACGTGGGAATCCATATCTATATCGGACGTAAGAAATTTGCCGATACTAAAATTTAGGCAAAGACGAGAAGACCGTTCATGCAAAAATCATGACACTCAATATAATTTTAACATTGATAGGAAATATGTTTTAGTTGAAACAGATAGCAAACCATTCTGTACAGGTTAAGTCTGGGAAGAACTGCTATCACTTTTACACAAGAAAAACATTCGAAAATTATGTCTTTCAAAGAAAGACTCCATATTCAATACAATGAGTCAGATTGAAATGAAAAATTGTTCGAAGAAACACTTCGAAGGCAATTAAAATATGGGCCGTGCGATCCCATAGAAATCATATTATTCGAACCTTCCGAATCAATACATAGCGAACTTGAACAGTTACGCATTATTAAAGAGAATCACGAATCTCTTCTTTGAGGACATACCGGTGTGAATAGGACAATATCAAAGCTAAAGCAGCACTATGTCTGGAAAGGTATGAACAAAATGGTTAGGAAATTAATACAAAATTGCGAAACTTGCAGGAAGAATAAGATATTTAGACATAATAGAGAGAACATGGTTATTACCGACACCCCCTCTTATTCCTTTCAAATTGTTTCAGTAGACACAATAGGCCCCATAAGACCATCCAATGGTTTCAGGTATATTTTGACAATACAATGCGATTTAACAAAATATGTAGAAGCTTTTCCTATGACATCCAAGGAAGCGTCAGAAGTAACAAAAACATTGGTAGAAAAGTACATACTGAAATACGGTCATTTTGAAACGATGAAAATCGATATGGGTAAAGAATTCGTAAATCAAATACTATCAGAAATATGCAAGTTATTAAATATCACTCATAAGACATCAACCCCATATCACCATGAATCTTGAGGTGGCATAGAAAGAAATCATAGGGTGTTGAAGGAATACTTATTATGTTGTACCGAAAACGAGGAGTGGAATAAAAATATACCCTATTACATATATTCTTATAACACCACACCTCACATAACTACAAAGTACACCCCTTTCGAGTCAATATTTGGAAGACTTCCAAACTTACCACATCACAGCCATTTAAATAAACCATTTTACAATTATGACAGTTACATAAATGAACTTAGGACGAGATTGAAAAACGCACACGAGAATGTCAGAAAACTATTAATAAACGCAAAAACAACAAATAAAGAATATTATGATAAATCTTCAAAGCCAACAAAATTTGTAATTGGTGACCTAGTTCTTCTAAAAAATCATAGCGGACAGAAACTAGACTGTCCATATAAAGGTCCTTTTAAAATAATAGACAGACAAGGAGTAAATTCATTAATTTCATACAAAAATATTGAAAAGCTTGTACATAATAACAATTTAAAATTATTGAGATAAGAATATAACTAATTAGTTTACTTTATTTTATATATACTTGTAAATATAAACACATATGTACGTACAAACTTAATTTTATAAACACAATAAAAATTTAATGCGCGCTAAAACTAGATATTAAGTAACAAGAGTGGATCAAAAAAAATACTTTTTGTTTTTTTAAAGGGTGAGGGTGTAGTGTGTGCGGGCTCACGCTTTGTCACGTACCCATCACACATAGAAACAATAAGGTTTAGAATTACACAATTATTTTTTTTTTTAGTTCTTTTTATGTGCAATCTATTTTCTACGGAAACATTAAGCAAATCTATTAAATTTTAAAAGGGACTTAGCATATTGAACTCCACTGAACCCAATAAAGCAAAAAATAATAATTTATATACATTTTCTTAAATAACGTTCGCACAATTAATTTACATAGGTTTTGTTATTTCTATTTTCTAAAAGGAAGATCAAGTACGTGATATCGCTTCAGTCTTTTTATTTCATCACTGTCATTCAGAAGATTAATGGCGAGTAGGTTTGAATGATTACTCAATCTTTGTAGATATTTGCCACAGAATCTGGCTATCTCCTCCTTAACCGTAGGTATATTAAGATCGCTATGGATATTTTTGTTGCTGATAAACCATGGAGCGCTAGTAATTGTTCTTAGCATTTTAGACTGGTATCTTTGAAGAATTTCAATATTTGAGTTGCTAGCGGTTGCCCAAAGTTGTATGCCGTAAGTCCAGACTGATTTGATTATAGCTTTGTACAATATTATTTTGTTCTCTAATGTCAAGGAAGATTTGGGACCAAAAAGCCAATACATTTTCTTTGACTTATTGTTAAGTTGTTGACGTTTTCTTTTAATGTGCTCTTTCCAAGTTAACCTAAAGGCCTAAGTACATTACATTATTTGATTGTGGAAAGGTTGATCGATTTAAGGATACTGGTGGGCAGTTATTTTTCCGAAGTGTAAAAGTTACTTGAACAGATTTATTTGTGTTGACCTTAATATTCCATTTATTTAACCATTCCTCTACTAGGTTCAAACAGTTTTGCAGAATGTTAGATACTCCTAAATGACGATCATGCGAAACCATAATAGCAGTATCGTCGGCATATGTTGCTATGGTTGTGTCATTTGTAGTTGGCATATCGTACGTAAAAAGCGTATATAACACTGGCCCTAACACGCTTCCCTGTGGAACGCCAGATTGAATACATCCAAAGGCAGATGTTTCATTCTTGACTCTAACGAAGAATTTTCTTTCATGTAAATAAGATCTTAGTATTACGTAAAAAGGAGCTGGTAGTAGATTTTTTATTTTAAATAGTAAGCCAGAGTGCCATACTCTGTCAAAAGCTTGTTGTATATCAATGAATACCGCACGACAGTATTGTTTTCGTTCCATAGCTTTAGATATAACGTCCACAATTCGGTGACACTGTTCTGGTGTTCCGTGCTTATGTCTGAAACCAAACTGATGCTCTGGAATTATGTTTTGCGCCTCTAAAATCGGTAACATCCTGTCTAGTAGTAGTTTTTCGAATATCTTAGAAAGTATTGATAGTAAACTTATTGTTCTATATGAAGTTATTAAGTGTTCCGGTTTATTTTGTTTAGGGATCACAATGATTTCCGCATACTTTCACTGAGACGGAAAATAACTTAACCGTAATATGGAGTTAAACAAAGCGGTTAAAAAAATACACCTTGTTTTTGGAAGACATTTAATCATCTTGGCAGAAATTTTGTCGTAACCAGGACACTTTTTGTTGTTAAGTTCAACAATGATTTTCTGGACTTCATTGGGAGTAACATATTTTATGTAAGGACTCATTTGACAAGCAACATTCAGGAATTGTTCGATTTCGTTCTTTTGTAATTGAGTATTTAAGCTAAATGGTTGGAATACGTTTTCTAAATGGTCCTTAAAAGCATTTGCTTTAGATAAATCGGACTTACACCCCCACTCGCATTTTTGAAAGGAATGTCTCTTTTTACCGGCCTTTTAAGATATCTTGTAGCTCTCCAAAGGTTATGCTCATCATTTCGAGTTGGGTCCAAATTCCTTAGAAAGTCTTTTACGGAGTCATTTTTATATTCCTTAAGTCTTCGTTTCAAGTAATTAGATGCATTATTCAAATTATATTTATCCAGCAGACTTCTAGTTCTTTGGTACACCCTTCGTAAATATCTTTTATTCCTTATCAAATTCCGAATTTCATTAGAAATTCTAACGTTATTTCCATTTGGTTGTTAATTTGTTGGTGTAGACACGAAAGCAGCCTCGCGAATGAGATTAGAGAATAATTCAATAGCATCTTCTACTTCATATCCAGACTTCAAGGAAACATTAAGATTTACATTACTATCTATATAGGTAGCATATTATGAATATCTGTTCGATTCGTAAAAATGTTATGTTGAACATCTCTAAGCTCAATTTGAGTATTGTAATATAAAATAACTGGAGTATGATCTGAACTTAATTCATCGCTATCCAAGATATCTAGTAACGCTCTTAGGATACCATAAAAAATGGCGAAATCTAAAAGATCTGGAATTTTAGCTGGATCACTTGGCCAGTATGTAGGTTTTCCCGTTGAAATTGGACTATAATGATTGTTCGAAATACATTTGAAGAGTTCCTTTCCTTTTGGATTTGCTAAACGCGAGCCCCAATAAGGGTGTTTAGCGTTAAAATCCTCTCCAACAATGAACTTTGGACCTAGCAAGCGAAAAAAGTGATCATATTGCTGGCATTTAACGCTATGCCTTGGTGGAAAATATACAGAAAAGATGTTGAGGAAAAAGTTATTGCATTTCACCTTGATACCAGCTGCTTGCGTATTTAGTTCTTCATACGTTTCTAGTAATTCGTATTTTATAGTAGATTCCACCAAAATTGTTGCCCCGCCTTGAGCCCTATCGTCAGGGTGAAAAGAATTTATTGTATCAAATCCACATATTTTAAAATAAGTTTTGCTATTAAAGTGGGTCTCCGATACTAAAAATATGTCTGTGTTATTATTTTTGAGAAAAATTTCTGTTTCGTTTTTATGATTAGAAAGCCCGTTGGCATTTCATATTCCTATTCTGCAATTTATTTGCATACTTTAGTCAATATCATTGTCATCATATTCATGAGATTCTCCATCATTTTTTTTCCAACTTTTCCAATCGTGATGAAAAATTGGAGTTTTGGCATTTAACCGCTTCCGAGTAGGACCTGTCGAAATTGGGATTATATTGATTACAACTATTGAAATTATCTTTTAGGGTGCGAAAATTTGACGGTTCAGGTTAAAAGTGTTTGAATTTTTAGTATTCAGCGGATTGATTTGTCTTAAAGGCCTTTTCGAGACCAGATCTTGATACACTTTGCATCCTTTGTAATTGGCTGTATGGGTATTTAAACAGTGAACACAACGCGGTGGTGTTTCACGAGGCTTAGAGCAAAGAGCAGTATCATGATCCATAGCGCATTTTACGCATTTGTAGGGTTTTTTACAATATACCTTCGTGTGACCAAACTCCTGGCAGCGGTGACATTGTTCTAAGTCACTGGTTTAAAATGGTGGCTCGATTTTAACCATAGCATTATTTATTTGTCTTATATTATAAACATTTTTGTTATTTGGACTGGGATCCAAATCAACAAAGAACATAGATAAAGATTCTTTGGTAACACGACTTTTCGCATTAATTACCGCTCTGACCTAATGTTCTAGCATTATAAGTTCGACTTTTATGTCTTCAATTGGAGTTGTATGGTGAAGACCTTTAATTACAATTCGATATGCCTTTTCCTGTTTCAGTTGGTAAGTATGGAAATAAATTTTTGATTCTTCTAAATATTTAACAACGATAGTGATCTACTGTCTTAATCATTAAACGTACCTGACCTTCTCTAAGCGACTTATAATTAAAATCATTTATTGAAATTACACTATTAATTTTCTTTAACATTGGGCTAATATTTTTCACATTTGGTATATAGATAGGTGGAGGTTTTGGTGGTGTATTTTTACCAGTTTCCTTATAGTTGGTTTCATTTTCTTCGTCATCAATAGTTAGAGCTGCATATTTGTTATTAGATTAAGTACAGGGAACATCATGCAAAAAGGGTCGTTTCTTTTGGTATATTTTCGGGGATTCAGATTGCTTACGCTTTTGTGGTATACTTTGCCAAATTGAATTATTTTCATCACTGCAACTGGAATCACTTAGACATGGCTCACCAGTATTTTTCATACTGGTTGAGTAGTGTCGTTATTGTTGTTGTTGCCGCAAATGATTTGTGTTTATTTTCTATTTTTTTTAGTATGTTTTTTAGTTTTTTGTTTTGGAATGCAATCGGTGCTTAAATTGCAATTGTTTTTTTTTATTGTAAAAGAACAGTTAGGAATAATATTCAAAATTTTAAAAATTTAAAACGATTTTTTTTCCTTTTTGACAGAAAAAGAAAAATTTTATTATATTTTTATTATTTTTTTTTTTTGTCGGAGCACTTTTGAAAACACATCTGTTTAGCTCAAAATTTCAACAAAAACTCACACAATTATTTTTAAGTTGTATTAAATGCAGAAATGTATAATATAAGTAATTTAAGTTATTTCAAATCGTGGGAAAATGCTTATTCAGCAACCCACACAATTTAGTTGTAATTAGACTTAGGACAATATTAGAAAATAAGAATAATTTTAAGTATAAATAAAGAATTCTGTGCCAACGAAGGGACAGATTTTATTTGACAGGCAAATAACTTGCTTCGATAAAATCTTTAATTTGTGCACCTTTCGCTGAGTAATAAGAAGGTAAATTGGCGTATCTCCGCCGTATAAAATATAGAGATATTGGGCGCTAGACGCCAAATTGATTAGCGTGTCCTTTCGCTCAACAATAAAAGGATATGAATTGGCGTATCTCCGCCGTATAAATATAGAGATATTGGGCGCTAGACGCCAAATTGATTAGCGTGTCCTTTCGCTCCAAAATAAAAGGATATATTTTTTGTTGCTCATGTATACATGTGCTTATACACTTTTATTATTCATTACAGTAGTTTGCGTTTTTATTTTGCATTCTCTACACCCCAGCTTTCTTCTGAACTCCTGTCTAAATTTGGATAATTTTCAACAAATTAGTTCATAATTTCAGCTATAGTGATCAAACTGCTTTTTACAAACGCCATTGAAATTCCTCTTTATTCTTCAGTTTTTTTGTTTTCTTCTTGCGCAGTTAATTCCTTGAGATCATTATTAGAGAAAATAGCTACTGTTTCTTGAAGTATTTCTTCTATGTCTTCCAGTTTTACGTCATCTAAACCGGTTTGTTTTGCTAATTCCACTATTTCTCTGTATAGAGTGTCGATATTTTTCGCTTTCCGTAATACATTTAAATCATTTGAAGAAACGTTTATGTTTTCTACAGCATTCAATTCTTCCAAAATTATTTTCTTTCATATTGCTTCTCTTCTCTGTCTGTTTTTTTACACATCTGTTTAATGTTTGCCGCAAGTAAAAGCCTTAAAATTGGACATAACGCCATGGTCTATTGGTTGGATTAAGGTGGCAAAATAACTGAAATGCATGTGGTTAAGTTTGATAAATTTGTTGAGAGGTTTGGATAATTATCAATTAATAGTAGTGCTCTTTGTTCAAGTTTTTTAATTTCGTAATAATGATTAACATACGGACAGAAATATTCAATAAACCAATTTTATAGTTATAGGTGATTATTTATTAGACAACTAAATTACTTATGGTTTTGGAGTGGTAACTAAATAGTAGCGGTTTTACTTTGAAATCTTCGTTTGCGTTACTGCTTAGTAAAGTGTTAAACCATCTTTTGCGGCTTTAAATACTAGTGCTCGTCATTCATCACGGGATAGAAATGTTCGTTTTGGCATAGAGAACATTTCGATGTTTAAATCCATTAAGGCATCTTCGACTAGCAATGAAAGTTTCACTTATGTCACTTGGCTCAGCCTAATTGTAATTAATAGCAGTCGTTTTTTAATTTCCTCTACTGTGTGATTCCAGTCGCAGAGCTTGACGCAGTTGCAAGAGCCGATAATATTTTTTTTATTCTCAAGGATGCCGATCAACCGCAAGAAAAACAATATTATTAATTTCGTTAAATTCTCCCCTTTGAGTACAAAAAAATCATGTTTCAAACTGGTATATACGGAAGTATTTCAACAGAATCGTTCGAATTTATGAATATCAAGAATTAGTGTAATGACATAATTTTCAGGCCGCGTTTCTAAATAGTACTGGAAGGTTAGTATTGCGTCTGCTAGTATAAATATTCTTGGTTAAAATTATCATGAAAATGATGTTATCGCATCGAAAGCGTTTGCCGATCATATCGTACAAACAGTCAGTATTGAGGCTAATGACAACAGTATTTAATTTACTGGCGAAACACATCCAAAAACTTAATACCAAAAACGTCTCGGTTTGCTTTTGTTTAATTGACATATAAATAATATTTAATTGCTATTTTTTTTTCTTTTTCCGCTTAGACCAGTACTCAGGGGATGACACCTACTCATGTAATGCATTATACCAGAACTAGGAAAATAGGTTTTCCCACGTTAAAAGTGTCAATAAAGGCCTCTGGAGGAATTCATTTCACAGGGAAACGAATTTTATCTGTAATATGTAGTGCGATTCACTGGCCAATCGACAACAAACGGAGGCGCTCTCAACGCAAATCGAGCCAAACGCAAAAATGTACGAGTTTCGGGAACAAGTTCCCTAATTTCATTAGAGCACTTACCATTGTAGTACCGATAAAACAGTGAAATACAACGTATATGCCGTCGATGCTCAAGGGAATCAATAGAGTTGGATGCCCAACCTTCCCCAATGCGCCTCTAGGCCCTCTCCTGCATGCATTTGAGCAACTCCAAAATAGACTTTGGGGTGCAGGCGCGTACATAAGAGTTTTATTCCATCTTTGGGCGGATATAGGTGGTATAAATAGATCAGATGGAGTGAAGTTTCTCTTAGACCATTTTAGAGAACCGAGGCACTTGAATGCTTCTTTAGTACATCGAACATCACACTGAATTTTCATGCCAAAAACATCAAGAGCTTCCGATTCAATAATACCTTGTAGGAGTCAAGAGGGAAAATCGTTGAAACAATAAGTAAATAAATAAATCTGGTTACTTTATTTTTATAATAATCTATTGGCAACGTTATGGATGGAAGGCACTAAAAGTGCGGTTTTACACACTTCCACTTTTGTTACTCAAATTTTGTTTTTTCCATTAGAAAGAAAGAGAACGCTTTATACCCCTTCTCTTTCTTTCTAATAGAAAAAACAACAGTTGAGCAATAAAAGTTGATGTGTGTAAAACCGCACTAAAGGCCGTGTCAGATACAACTTTTGCTTTGCTTCAGAGTTTCGCTTTGACATTTTTGTTAAAATGCACGTAGTTATATGAAAGGTGCCACATAAACAACTTTTGACGCAAAGCAAAGCGAAAAGTTAACCAACATTCAACGTTTTGTGTGCTTTGCGCTACAATTTGAAATCAATTGAATTTTTTTACACAAAACAAACACTTCTAAAATTCCAAATCACTTCAATGTTTTATTCAAGAGAAACACTTCTACAATTCCAAATGTGTAACTTTTTTGTATGTAAACAAACATATTATGAGTGCTGTCAAAGTTTTCATTGTGACATACACCTTTTGATTTACGCTTTGTCTTTAAAGTTTCAAATGTCACGCAAAGCAACAAAGTCGTATCTGACATGGCCTTAAGAGTTAGTCAGAAGTTTCGTGAAGTAAGTTTGAACGTGATTTTTATTTGTAGTCTTAAAATATTAATAAAGAATTTTTAGTTTAATTTAAAATTAAATCTGATTACTTTCTAATATGGATCAAAAAGAGAAGGGTAATGAAACGCAAATGGTGACGCCGACGCAAACAAGGATAATAAGGTGACCCCATGTGGCAGTGCAGAAATTTCAAGAGTAACAGTTAAACCACCGCCATTTAGGTGCTCTGATCCGTTGTTATGGTTCGAGCAAACGGAATCTCAATTAATTGTGGCAGGTGTAACTTCTATGGAGTATTTTAGGCAAAGTAAACGACATTATTATTAATCCACCAAACACGAATATGTATGAAACCATAAAGGATCGCCTTATTAATTCATTCACGGATTCCGAAGAGAATAATTACGTAGACTTCTAAATGACGCAGAAATTGGGGGGAAAAACCATCGGATATGCTAATTAAAATGCGGCAACTTGCACAGGGTAAAGTTTCAGATGATTTGTTAAAGCAACTTTGGCTGCCACGTCTACCAGCGCAAACAAAGGTCATTCTGGCAGTAAGTGACGATACATTAGACAAACTAGCATTAATGGCGATTAAGAAAAGTGATAATATGGAGTCCAGATTGCTTTAATGATTTAAAAAAGAAAATTGATTCACTGACTACAAAAATGATGTCATTTACACATTCCCGTTCAAGTCACAATTTCATCATAATCATCATAAATCATAATAAATTTGGTAAACCTGCAAGAAGGTGCGTGGAACCATGTAATTTTAATACAAATACTACATCAGCACTTCAATCGGAAAACTAGGTGATAACTCATTTTTGGTGACGGGTGAGTGCAGCCATCAAATTAGTTGCCTGTTATTGAAGAGAAACAAATACCTAACTCTCTTATATAGAATATAGAGTATGCGGTGATTACCGCAGTTTAAACGCAAGAGCAACAGACAGATATGCGGTGCCACATATCCACGATTTTGGACACATGTTGAACGGTAAAAAAATTTTTTGGCAAAATTGACGTTGTAAAAACATATCTTCACATAACTGCTCACAAAGAAAATATTAAAAAAAAACACGGTAACAAAACCTTTTGGCAATTTTGAATTTACCAAAATGGCTTTCAGTCTACGTAATGCGGCCCCCATTTTTCAAATATTTATGAACGAAGTGATAAAAGGTTTAAATTTTGTATAGGTATACATAGACGACATGCTGATGGCTTCCTGCAATGAAGCCGAATATAAACAGCAGCTAAGAGAATTGTTTGGAAGACTTCTTTCATATGGTCTGGTGTTGCAAATGTGAAATTTTTTGGTTATTCTATGACTCATGAAGGTCTTAGACCTCTTCCAAGTAAGGTCTCTACAATTACGAACCTTGATCCACCTAAAACAAATAAAGGACTCCAGAGATTTCTTGGTATTATTAATTTTTATAGACGTTCATTCCAGAGGCTGCGAAAGCGCAGGCAACACTTCAAGGTCTCAGCAAAGATAAAAAGAAAATCATATAACCGAATGGACAGATTAATTAAAGGAAGGATTTGAACAATGTAAAAAACAACTGGCTCATGCAACTTTACAATATATCAATGAAGAGTGGAGACCATTATCATTTTTTTCTAGAAAATTAACAAAGGCTCAGGAAAAATACAGTGCATGCGATCGAGAATTACTAGCGGTGTATGCAGCAATAAGACATTTTTAATATTTTTTGGAAGGCTGTCATCAAATATATGCATTTAAGCAGAAACCTGAAAAGGCCTTACCTAGACAATTACTACTGTTAAGTCGTGTTCAACAGTTTTATTTTTTTTTTCCTTTTTTTTTAACTTAACCTTTTTTTGTTTCTTCTTTCCCTTTTTTGTATATTGTATATTTTAATGACTTTGCCATCCCTGGATATAATAATAATTAAGTTTAAGTTCAGTTGAAGTTTGATAGTGAATAAAGCAAGAGGCTCAGCTTAGCTCTTAAGTTCAAAAAGAACTTTGCAGTTTTATTTATTTTCAAAAAAAAAAACTCAATTACCAGGACGAGGAGGTACCTCATCCCTACATATGGTCCTTCGATAATCCTAGATTAGGCTAGGATTTGATTGAGCTGGCGGGAAACCACAACTTTATTCGAAAGTTCTAATCCCCCAAAGGATACTAAGTCATTCCAATCATACCATAAACTAGTGAGCAATAAGAAAACAAGTAAGCATTAAAGCGGCAGTTGTGAAAAAATTGTTTAAGTAAGACAATAGTGCAAATAAAGAACAAAAACAAAACTGTAAAAACAAAAATTACAAAACGTTTGGAATAAACAAAATATACTAATAATTTACTGAACAAAAAACAATAGTGCAAATATTTAATAAAAAATAAACTGTAAGAAGAAAAATTAAAAAAGTTTGGAATAAACAATATATATTTTAAATTTAGTAAACAAAAAAAAAAACAAAGTTGAAAATAAACCAACAATCAGCCTGATTACGGTTGTCGTATACGTCTTAAGTCGTGCCGAAAATTAGGCGTTAATATACAACTCTGTTGGGAAATCTATTACAATTACCGTACTACGAACGTCGTTTTTGATCGTCAAATTGTTCCAAAACTGTCGTTATTAATTTTGCGACAGCTTTAAACAAATTATTATAATGGCTGAAAAGAAAACGTAAGTTTTAGAATTTATAAAATCAATTAACAATGGTTATTTAACAAATTTTAGGATGAAAATTACTACCCCAAAACAGTTCGACAAATTAGTCGAATTGATAGAGAAAACGCCACATTTGGCTAAAGCATTTAACAAGGGGCTGAGTAAAATAAATGTTAAAGAGGAGTGGAACAAAATTGGAAATATTTTAAATAAACTGGGAGCTCCTGTTCGAAATGGCAAGGGTTGGATGAAAGTGTGAGGTGATTATAAATTTAAATTAAAAAAAAAAACTTATCCACAATAAAAGTGAATGTCGTGCGACCGGAGGAGGTTTGTTTAAGCAGTTTATTTTAACTCCAACTGAGGAAGCTGCTTCAAACTTACTGCTGTTACCCTCAATAATTAATGAAAATCGAACATTCGGAATCAAACGAAAAACAAATGATGGAATAGATATTAACAAAAGAAATAGTATTGAAAATGAAACCGAGCAGATTGAAGAAGATCCTGCAAGTGAAAAAAGTGCAGATGAAGATATAGAACTAGAAGCTCCTGCTCCCATTAGAAGAAAAACAAAAAAAAACGAACATATTGTCGAACAACTTAAAATCCAAACGGAATTATATACTGAAGTGAAACAGTCCTTAGCTGAAAGAAATCATCTTCTCTCTGAAGAGATAAAATTACAAAAGGAAATAGAAAGATATACCCGTAAGACTTTTAAGTTGAAGGAAGAAAAATTAATGCTCTACAAACAGGAACTTAAAAATAAGGAGCAACATAGAAAGTCTGTTATTAAACTGAGAGAAATCGAAGTAGAAATAAAAAAAAAAATTGAATTGGAAGAACTTCGAAGTGGTTTTTAAAATGTTATTTTATTTTTACTTTTTTTAGTTACAGTATATTTAAGTTTTTTTTTATAACCCGAATGAAGAATACAAATTTATTAATGCCTCCATTATTTTTATTCGTATACTTTGAGCCGTCAAATTTTCATTTGCTTCATTAATAGGTACTTCCAAGATCTCATTTTCTAAATCAACTTCAGGCATTTTAACATTATACTTTATACATTTATTGTGCAAAGCTGCACAAACCGCTGTAATTTTTCCAGCAAATTCTAGAGAGTAATGCAATTGTCTAGCGAATAATAAGCATCGGAATCTATTTTTCAGGACTCCAATGGTTCTTTCAACTATATTTCTAGTTTTTGAATGTATTTGGTTAAAGCGACTCTCTGCACTTCCTTCAGCGGCAGATCGAAAAGGTGTAATTAAATATGGTTCTAAAGGATAACCAGCATCTCCTTAAAAAAATAAATCAAATATTAAATTCACACGTGTATGAAACATTCAATTTACCTAGCAACCATGTATTTTTTTCACCATTCTCATAATTATCTCGCAATAGTTGCTTGAGGTCACTTACATTCCAAGCCAAAGAATCATGACATGATCCAGGATTATGTGAAGAAATAAAACGAATTCTTAGTTTATGATCACATACCTATTGAACGATATTTTTTAGTATAGAATTTAACTATTTAAAATTTTTAAACTTACCACCGTTGCATTAAGGCTATAAAAACCTTTCCTGTTATAATATTTACATCGTTCTCCGGTTGATGGTGCTAAAATTTTAATATGGGTGCCATCAACACAGCCTATTATTCCAGGAAATCCAGTTTGTTCAATTTGTACCAGAACATAGTTAAAAGCATCTTTAGTGAGTCTAAAATAGCTTACAAATCTACAAAAATTATTTATTATAACTCACTTATGTATATAATACATCAAATTCACTTATGGTTTGGCAGCGAAAATATATTTGATTGCTGCCGTAACTGCTTTCTAATTGCTATCAGTTCATTTGTACTGCATTCATCCTCCTCATCAGATGATGAAAATAAAGATACACTTAACATTTTTGTAATTGTATTATAAATTTTCTAAATATGTAATTTATTTGCTTAAAGTATTTTTCTAACATGAGCTGATTTTGTTTACATATTTTAACAGAGTGACGCATAAATTCCTTAAATTAAACAACACTCTGTTATATTTATTCTTTTACAAAAACTAGACTGTCGTTTTTTTTACATAGTACCAAAAAATATTAAAAATGCCTACGACCACGACTGCTGTCGTATTACGACTACGACAACCGTAATCGGGCTGAATAATTCCACAAGAAGCAAACAAGATAAACAAAGAAAATTACATAATTTATGGCAACTACAGTGGTGACAAATTAAATACAACCGCCGGGTAAAAAGAAAACGGAACATTCAAACTTTGCGAAATCTTAGGCACAGATTAATACGACGCACGTGTATTTTGGGAAAGTAGTAGAATATTATAGTTTTCAGGTTGGAATCAGGTGGTAGAGGGAAAACCCAAATTTTCGGAGAGAAAATCAGATGTCACATACACAACAAGATTTAAGGATTTGTTAAAGGAAAGTAATCGGCTCCACTAAAAATCAACTTTGACAGCTAGACTGAGATGCAAATTTGACATTAACCAGGTGGAAACATATTGCAAGAATTTTGAGGCAACAGAACATCAAGATCGTTCAGTACCATATTTGGAAATATCGCTGGTGGAAATAGATAGAATATGGAATAAATTAAATGATTCATATGAAAGTTACATAACGGAAGATTATAAAGAAGAACAACCAGACTTTAAGGATGAATTGTCTCTTAATTATGAGAAAGCTTGCGATAAGGCACATAAAACTAAAGCTAGAATAATGAGTTTAAATTCTTTGGGTAGAACAGTGAATCAAAATGAGTTAACGACTCTTAACCAGACATCTATGACAATAAAGTTACCACCATGTGACGTAGAGGTTTTTGAAGGAGGATATGCAAAGTGGCCACCATTCAGGGACATGTTCCAAGCGGTAATCGGCAAACATCCAAATTTGGCACCAGCTCAAAAACTGTATCACTTACGCAGCAAGACGAGAGGGGAGGCCAACCAAATCGTAAAGCGGTTTGATTTGGTTGATGAAAATTTCACTTTGACCTGTGAGGCATTAAAAAGTCGATTCGAAAATCCCCGTATCCTAGCTCATCAGCAAATGAGGCAAATGTTTGGTATCCAAGCCATTCAAATCGAGAGCGCGAAAACAATAAGAAATGCTCAGAGTGTACTCAGCGAAAGTTTAGCTATTTTTGATTCACTTTAGCTGACAAAATCGCGGGATGCTATATAAATATATTTATGCATTTCTAAGCTTCCTGAAGAAACTATGCGAGCTTGGGAAAATTCGTTTGCTGATCACAAGAGTTGGCCCACCTGGCAAGATATGTCCAATTATCTATCGAAAAGGATAGAAATGCTTGAAACGGTTTCCGATATGAGAAAACCGTATTGAAAGGAAAATCATGCAACAAAAAACCAATCATTTTACTCTCATTTAGAGCAAAAGAGCGTCAAAGTCAATTGCAAAATGTGTAAACAAAACCACCCTTAAGATTTTGCAAACAATTCAAATCCTTGTCGGTAGGCGATAGGATAAAATTCGTCTTTTTCAAAAAGTATTGTGTCAACTGCCTGTCCCATAATCATTTTAAATCTAAGTGCCATAGTACTAGTCTGTGTACCTTATGTAATCAGAAGTATCACACTATGCTACATCTAGAGAAACAAGATAAGGTAAATAAAGTCTCTCAAAATCGAAACTTATCCCAACAATTTTCACCAGAGGAAAGGCCGACATCGACAGGTATCGCTAATACCAAGAATTGTCAGCCTACCACCCCTAGGACCAGTTCAGGGGACTCTGTCCACACTTATTTTTCTCGTAATTAAGGAACAACTCTTTTGCCCACAGCGTTGGTGGACATCGAGCATTTAGGCGAGAAATTTGTTGTTCGGGTCCTGTTAGATGCAGGTTCGGAAAAGACTTTCGTTTCTACTCGAGTTCAACAAAGGCTGTCTATACCTATAGAATACCATAATTCTCAGATATCTGGGCTTGGTGGGAAAGTAGTAGGAAACTTTAGAAATCTAGAGTGTCTGATTTTAGAATCAAGACAAAGGCAATTATAGTACCAAAGCTGTCGCACCTTTTGCCCTCAAGACATAAAGGCCTTAAAGTGATTAAACACGTAACAATGGCAGATCCTTACATTTTAAACCAGCAAGCATCGACATGATAACTGGCAGCGATTATTTACCATTCATTAATTTAAAGGGTATTAAACCAAACATCGCAGAGGGTCTCGAGGCAAGGGAATCGCATTTCGGATGGTACCTGTCAGGTCCCGTACCCAATAATGAAATCAATTCATTTTCTTGTGTGGTTCAAAACTTTAATGATACGGCTCTTCAAGAGCAATTAAGGAAATTCTGGGAGCTGAAAGAGGCAGATGGAAAGTATCTAGATAAAAAAACCGATAATCATTGTGAACAGTTTTACCAAAAGACTACAACAAGACGATCGGATGGTAGATACGTTATTCGTCTCCCTTTTAAGGAAGAATTTCCACAGGATATATTTTTGGGACCTTCGCGAAACATGGCGCTAGCCCAATATTATAGAATGGAGAAAATTCTGGAAAAGGCCCCCGACTTAAAGGAAGAATACTAAAATGTTATTCAGGAGTATAGAAAATTAGATCATATGAAGTTAGTGGGTAACTTCGAAGCTAAGATCGAAGATCTTCCACACCATACGGTCATCCGACCCGAGAGTAAGACCACTAAATTAGGGGTGGTATTCAATGCTTCAAAGAAAACCAGCAGCGGTTATTCTTTAAACGATGTATTGCACCAGGGTCCGATGCTTCAAACGGATTTGGTACAAATTTTGTTTCGTTGGCGATTCTATAAATACGTATTCAGAATATGTATCGGCAGATTTTTGTACACGAGGAAGATCAGCCTTATCAGCAAATATTATTTCGAGAAAATGCTCAAGGTCTAGTAAAAACGTTTCAACTGAAAACAGTGATCTTTGGAGTTAATTGTGCTCCATTTTTGGCAATCCGCACTTTACAGGAGCTAAGTCGTGACTGCCAGAGCTTACATCCAGAGGCATATTTCATTTTGAAGAACGAAATTTATGTAGACGACATTTTGTCTGGTGGACATACGCTTATTGAAGCGACAACAAAACAGCAGCAGCTCATCAAGGCGTTAAATTCCGCAGGATTTCCTTTAAAAAACATAACAGCAAATGATTGCGAATTACTTCAAAACTTGCCCCGGGAGGATCTTCTGGATGAAAATTTTCTGAAATTTGACTGGTCAAGTATGGTAAAGACTCTAGGTATCCGTTGGAACGCTAAAGCGGATTATTTCTATTATTTCTCAGATCCGTTAGAAATTCTACCTTCCACTACGTAGAGAAAAATTTTGTCAGGCATTGCAAGATTATTTGACCCATTAGGATGGTTAGGCCCAATTATAATAATTG
Organism: Trichopoda pennipes; assembly: GCA_030448955.1. Classification (NCBI taxonomy): domain Eukaryota; kingdom Metazoa; phylum Arthropoda; class Insecta; order Diptera; family Tachinidae; genus Trichopoda; species Trichopoda pennipes. The sequence continues at coordinate 1,947,762 of JASKUP010000004.1, read as the reverse complement.
TCAAGCTTTTGATGCAGGAATTATGGCAGTAAAAATCCGAGTGGGATGAATCGGTTTCGCCACAAATTTTAATAAAGTGGAATTTATTTTTTTTTATTATTTGTCGGGCACATCGGAGATAAAAATTCAAAGGGGGATTAACGTTGCTCCGCATTACCGTATACAAATTCACGGATTCTGTGACGCATCTGAAAAAGCTTATTGTGCTATGCTATTTTTGAGAACTGAGAGTCCAGAGGGCACTATTAATAGTAATTTGGTAATAGCAAAAACGAAAGTGGCTCCACTAAAGAGAACTACAGTTCCTAAACTTGAATTGTGTGGAGCTCTGTTACTTATAAAGCTAATAGGAAATCTGGAAAATTATCTAAAAATTTCTAAGGTACTTTATCAATTGTATCACATTAAATCTAGTAATTATATAAATTTTTAGCGTGCCGAGGTATTAAGACATTACAAAAGGACCTTGTCCTTTTTACATTACATGGCTGGGATCGCTTGTAGCCAATCAAATGGAAGAAATTCACCCAGTCATGCAAGCTGATGCTGCCTGGTAGGTGCAATGCGTAAGTTCACAAGCAGCTCAGATGAAAAAGAAAACACCTCATCGAAGAAGATGTTTTAGAGCTCTCAGTGGAAGGTATTTATGATAGAAAAGATTTCATTTAAAATCTTACTTGAAGGTAATATATCTTTAAAATTGCGCTTCGTTTTTACTATTAACTTCCTATTTTCCAGCTCCATCAATTACTTTTCACGATTAGAATCAATCAATCAATTATTTTAAGTGATGCAAAAGAATTTTATTTAATATTTACATTATTTTAACGAATTATTACTTTAAGTGATATGAATTGTGGTTTTTTATATGATTATTATTCGACCTTTTTTTCCCAATGTCAAAGTTTTAATCTTAATAATGTCTTTTTAAATAAATTTATCATATATATTTATTTAAAAAGGCCATTATAAAGATTAATACTTTTATATTGATTTTTTTTATATTTCCATTTATGCTTTAATGAGTTATTATTTTAAGTTATGCAAGTGAGTTTTTCTTATTTGTTTTATATTTACGTTTTTAATTATTTTATTCTTATATTTGCCTCAAAAGTAAAGTCATTTATGTAGATATGTAATATTTTCTTTTTATTAAAATGTTTTGACGAAATATTACAAATGAATTTTATGAGTTAAAAATGTTTACATTCAAAATAAATGATTTTAAAGTTATAAAGAAAAAGGGTTTGATTTTTAATATACACTTATTTAATGAAGTTGTAATATATTTTCGTTTTCAGATAACGAAACGCAGGAAGATGCGCTTATTTCTAATTTGTTTTAAAAACTTAAAGTCAAAACAGTTTTCACATCCAATCTAATTTCCCTTCATTGTTGAAGTAAGCCATAAATTCTTGTCTTAAAACTTCTGCCGCACCCTTTCGAGGATTGTAAGGGTTGTCAGTATTATTATTGGATGTGCATTGTATCGTATTTGCTGCGTAGGTATCGTTCGTTGTAATCAAATAGTTGTGCAGTGCGCAGGATGCAAACGTAGTTATTTCCACTGTTTCCACCTTAAGATTTATAGGTGACAGAAAAATACGAAATCTGTTCGAAATCATGCCAAAACAATGTTCGACAACATGCTGAGCCCGAGCAACACGTTTATTATATATTTGCTTTTCGTTGCAATTTTTATGGAATGGATATGGCTTCATTAAATGGATTTGCAGAGGAAAAGCATCATCTGCAACTACCATGTATGTGCTTTCCATCTAAAGCACCCAAACAATTAGGAATTTGCCATTTTATAGCAAATTACTTCGTAATAGCTTCCCATTCTGCTACTTTGTTGGGAAACTGTAGAAAAATATTTTTAACCACAACAGTAAAAAAATAAGTTTATGTATGTATATTTTACTTTCAAAAGCGTTTCACTCAGTTTTTTCCAAAGTACTTTGCAAACTTCTGGAATAATTCTGGATATACTACACTTCGAAACTCGGCTTTGGTAGTCAAGGCTTTGAAATGTTTCTCCTGCAAAAAGTACGTCAAAGATGTAGTTTTATGAAATATATCGAATTGGTTCAAGAAATTACCACTTGCAAGGAAACGCAAAGTCAAAGCCAACCTTTCTAGTGCTAAAATGGCTTCTCTAAACTGCGTGCCTTTACGTTGCTCTTCTTGTTGTATTAAATCCAACAAAGCTTTGAATTCACCTTTTGAAACTCGTAAATAATTGTTATACGAGGCTTCGTCACTAATATCTAGCTCCTTTGTAATGAAGGCAAATAATCCTCGTTCTTTCCTAATTTTCCTCCAAGATTTCACCCACTGCCTTTTTTTCTTTCAGTAGGAAGGCATATGGCTTTCATACATAACTCGGTCAGACCTATAATACTCAATTAATAATTTAAAGAAAAAAAATGCAAATCTAACTTACCAATGAGTACGTTCTCCTTATTCATAAAACTCCGTATTCATAAAAACTTAAAACAGGTTAATAAACCTAAAATAGGCAAATGTTGATAAAACTACATTCATAAACGATTAATAGTTTAAAAAACATTTAATAAATCGTTTTTATAATCAAAAATTTTATTGTTGGATTTACCCTTCCTTAAACCAAAAATAAAATGACATTTTGCCGTTTAAATATTTTTATATACATTTGTTTACATTATTTAAAGAACATTTTTCTTCAAGTAGCAAATAAATTAATTTAATTATTATAAAAAGTCATTCCAAAACTTAAAATTCAACTATGGATGCACACAATCCGCAGAATACGTAAGTCCATAATAAACAAATGGAAACAGTTAGTTCACAATATAGCTATAGAGGAAAATGACACAGTCCCAGGTAATAAATTAATTTGTAGATAGTTAAGTAGTAATAGGTAATATATTTGTCTTGTTTAGATGATATTGATAATGTGCAAAGGGAAATGGCAGTAATGGAATATCCAACAAACTAAACAACCCCTGAAGGAAGAGCAAAAGTGATTTTAAAAACTTTTATACAACATAATTTTTAACAACTTTATTTTATCATTTTGGCGCTAACATATTTAATTTAAATCTGTCAGCTTCAAGAAAACAGAAATAAAAACATTATTAACAAAAATTTAATTAATTTATTTTGTACTTTATTTTTTTAACAAAGCTTTATCACAATTCATATTACATTTAGTTAAATGAGAAATTTTTGGTTTTAGTAAATATTATTATATAAAAAATTTAGGAATAAACATATTTTTAGTTTGAAATTCATGAAGATGATACACAAAGGAGTAGCGAAAAATTCATTAAAAAAATATTAAATTAAATATATATGTATGTATATATAACAAATAGTAAAAAGAAGTTAAAATAAACTATGCTATATTTAGAAAATAATTAAAAAAAATACAAAAAATTGGTTCAATCTTGATTTGCTAGATTTCAATGTTGTCTGTAAGAAAAAATAAATATTTACGTACAGGTTAATTATGAAAACTTAGAAGATTATAGATAAATACGTACCAAATGTCTTCTTCTTGTAGAAATTTAATTTAGCTTGGAGCACCTCAAACTCCAAATCCAAATTTCTAAGTTTCTTCTTCTCCACATCTACTCGAAGAAGGTGTAGTTCCTTTTGGCACTCTACATCCGGTCAAGCAATTTTTAAAATGCTGTCGTTGAGAACATTGTTTTTTTCTGATGTAAGTTTCTAAAAAGTATATACAATTTTTATTTGGTATAAATTTAAAAACGAATATTTATACAAACCTTTTTTTTGCATGGGACAAATTCAACTTCCTTTTCTTTTACACTGGTAGCCACTTTTTCTGCTTCGAGGGGAATTTCATCAATTGTGTGACAGGTTGCAGAAAAAAAAATTGTATTAAAAGACGCATTCATATGTACTTCAAAGGACAGATTTCTAAAATCGTGTCTTGAATACACTATGTACATACATATAAATGTATATATTTTTTACATACCTTTTGTTTTAAACACAAATCTCCTGTGTCCATTGTTTTTAAATTTATTTTTCCGGTTTGATTTATCACAAAATAGAAATAAATTAAAACTAGGAAATTATGATAGTGATGAACTAAAACGTAAACAAAACCGGTATTCGAATCTTTTTTGTATTATCTGTTGCTAAAACAGATTAATACATAAGTTTTCATTAAGTGCTGCGGCTTAGTTTTTGTCAGTGAGTAAAAATATATATTTTTTATTAAAATTAATTTTTTATTTTTCGCAAAATTTGTATTTAAAATATTAATAATAAGACTACCAAATATATTGCACAATGATTTCAAACATCACTAATATAAAATGTTGCCGTACTTAAAAATAAATTCTGTTAAAACGTTTAATAACTATTAAACTGTTATTGTGCGATTTTGAATACAAATTTTTAGAAATGGTTTATTAGACAAAAATTCCTTAATAACAATTGTAAACTTTAAATCTAAAATAACAACTTTTTATGAATATGGCCGTAAAACTTTATAATTATTATTAAATTTTTTTACACAAAATTAACTTTAACGCAACGCAAATTTGTTATTGTTTCTTTACCGTATACGGATGTATTTATAAAAGAAAATGTGAAACATTTTAAGTATGTATATGAAATTTTATGTATGTACGTATGCAAACGTATACGCGAATGCAACTTTAAAGAAAGAACGACAAAAATCGTACGATGTATTTCAGGACTTAGAAGTCTAAGCAGACTTGAAGAAACTGGCACATAGAAAAAATTAAATCAAGTTTTCTTAAACTTCTCAAGAAAGGGACAAAAATAGTGTGTTTTTAAGAAAATGGGAATAAACAAAACAAAAAAGTGAAGAACAACAATGATAAAAAAAATCCTTCCACCAAAAAGGAATTTTAATTCTTAAATTTGTATTAATAAACGATTAAATTAAGTGAAAATATGATTTTAATTGGTTTCATGAGTGAAGTAAAGCATTTAAAAGTAAAAATATCATGAAACATGCAGTATTTTATGAACGCAGAAATGGTGCACTGTGGCGGAAATACATTGTGTGTTAACAAACAATATAAAAAAAAAAATTAGAAAAAAGCATGTATTTATCTGGTGAAATTACTCTTATTATTCCCCAGTACAAAGTTTGTTTGCCCTTCTCGCTGTTAGATTGGCTGATCTTACGGAAGCTAATAATTATGTGTTTGAAGGGGAACTTACAATTGACGAGTGTAAGCAAATTTACTTTTCCCAAAACAGGAATCCAATTAGTAGTTTGCAACCACTACCACCTCAATCTATATTGTATGGGCTAAAAATCGATAAAGCATGTTAAATGTTGCTGATAAGGGCTAGCAAATTTACTTTTCCTAACACATGAACACCAGTTACAGCAGAATTTCCACTAGTCCTTATGAACTACTAAATAACATAAACAGTATTACAGATAAATAAACTTATTAAATAATTAACTAATTACTGCTTTTTAGTTTTAGAAAAAAATCTACCGGACGCTCATTCGGCAAAAATGTTAATTATGTAGCTGCAATCGTGAGATTATTCCTATATATTCCCCTGTACACAATACTTCTGCTGATGAGGGCAAGCATATTTATTTTTCCTAAAAGATAAATCTAAAAAGTAGGTTGCAACCATAACCACTTCAACCAGAACCTCATCTACTACAAAAAGTTAGTGAAGCAAATTCTTATCGCGAATGTACTACTCCAAATTTACCAACAGTTGTCATTTATGGAAATATCACGTCTAATAACATACCAACAGTAAAAATGTCTTCATTAAAAAATTATATTAAAAAGATTTCATTCAGCACTTTATTCAATATGTTTATTTAATGTTTTTTTATTTTCATACAGTAAAGATATTTACATTTACAAAAAACTTTTTGAAACCTGCCAACGTTCCTTTTATTCATCTAAAATTAAAAACATGATTTAACTTTAATCTACAATTACTAATAAAAAAATTTATTATTTGCATTCATAACCTTATCTACGTTAATGCATCTGTGACTCCTTAAATTTAAAAGAAATTGTTAACATTAATAAGCTCATTATTTACATTTTTACAGGTTTCATACTTACATGTAATTTGCCAATATTGTTGTACTTTTTTAATACTATTAAAAAGTATCGCCGTATTAGCCTCAACCTATAAATAAATTAATAAATATTTAATTATGTTTCAATTTTGTAATGCTAACAAAAGACTTACCCTAATTTGTTCGCATAAAAAACGTATAATTCCTTTTTGCACTAAAAACATATTATCAAAACAAAACTCAGAGTTGTACAGAAAAGAGATGAAGCTTGAACGTGATTTTTATTTGCAGTCTTAAAATATTAATAAAGAATTTAAAACTAGATCTGATTACTTTGTAATATGGATCAAACAGAGAAGGGTAATGAAACGCTACCAGCCTATATCACCCATAGTAACCGGTGCAGCAACATTGAGAGAAATGCATCATGCCATACTTTATCAAACGCCTTGGAAATGTCTAGAGTCACCATTGTTCCGATGGGAAAGCCGGCATGTTACCCATAGAGCGCCCCCTAAATGATATATATATATATTCATATATTTTAAGGATCTTTTGATTTGGCAAAGAAATTATTATTTTTGATTTTTTTATCAAAATAACTTTTTGTATTTCTATATTTTTAAAATTTTTCTCTTTGTCTCAATTTGAAAACTAATAATAATTTGGTTGTAAAGAGTAATTGGAGTAATACTGGTGTAGTGTACTACAGTATTCATACAGCATACATAGTGTATGCGAGCCGACACAACTCATGTAGAGTATCTACATGCAGTTCTATTGTAAATATGCCAACACATTTTTGGGTGTCAATTTACATCAACACCTTTCAATAGTTTTAATATGTTAATGATAAAATTGAGTGACTTTGTAAACACTCAATTCTAGATTATAAGTTAGATTTTCATAAGTAGTGTATAAGCCATTGAAAATTAAATAAAGATAGACTATTATTTGATAACTTTAGCTGGCAGTATATGCCTTGTTTCAATTATAGTTTCAATCTTTTGGCAGTTCCTTTGAACGCCTAACCCACTAGCTGACACCCTATGCAGCTATTAAAATATAGAAAGGGCTATAGGGACAATAACTACAATAAGATCCTGCCATCTTGCCATCATCAATAACCAACTACCTTACATGGCGATCCTGCGAACAATCAATGAATCCTGAGTTCCTGTAACAACATACCTAAACATCCAATGTCATACCATTACATGACGATCCTGGGGAGCGATCCTGCACTTCTATAAACAAAACTTAAGATCCTGCAGTCTACCATCATGCATACCGGACCATAAGTTACTGCAAACCGAACATGGCAAAACTAGACTACCTACATCCTGCTCATAACGGACCAAATAAACAACAATAAAATGCCTAACAACGACATAATAGAACCTTCAATACTCTACTCTTTTTAGTACCAAAAAAAAGAACATGGAGAATAAAAAGGAGAGTAGTAGTAAATTTCAGAAAACTAAATAAATATATATATATATATATATATATATATATATATATATATATATATATATATATATATATATATATATATATATATATATATACATTTTTTACCTCCATATAATATAAATTAGATATTTGTAATATACACTTAAAAATATATTGATATACACTCTATTATTATCTTAACGAAAAATCATACAAATAATGTAATATATATAATAATCTACATAAAGCAAAGAAAAGTTTGTCCAGCATCCTTTCCTTAAAATTTTAAAAATAATACAATGAAAAAAAAAGAAAGGATTTCTTAGAAACTAAGTTTATTAATATTATTATATAAAAATATCCACATTAAATGTTATTACTTTAACACGTATTTTTTAATTATATTTAGTTTAAATCTCCTTTAAAACAAAACATATACAATAACATTATTAATGCAAACAATTCACAAACAATCATAATCATTCATGCAATAAAACTACAACTTTAGGAAGATTGCGTCATATTCAGTAATGAATTAAAACAGAGAAATTTTTTTAGTAATTCGATAGCACCAAAATACGGAATGACACACATTAAAATTCTAAACATAATAACCGACACAGTAACCTTAGAAGATATTTAATTACAAACTGACCCACTAAAATTTATGAAATATTCAACTACAATAAAGTAAAACAACAGAGAATGTTTTCATAGAATTAGAAGATCGAAGACAATGACGAATATGCAAAAGCGGGGTTAACGAACACATTTAGGAAAGACCAAAATTATGTCACCTAGAAAATGGAAATATAGAGTAAACAGTTTTTGAAGGCAATGAAAAATTGGAATAAAAACAATGAGGCAAATAAAAGCAAAAACAAAGAAGGATATAATAAAGATAAAGGAAATAAAAATGGAAACTTAAGAACTTAAACAAAAATAATGACAATAATAATAATGAGGCATGTAAAAACAAAGAAGAAGTTAATAGAAGAAATAAAGAAGATAATAATACGCGCGTAGAAGAGAACGATGTGGAAAAATGCAATTCTCAGAAGTCTGATCAACTTCACATATGGGAATGCACCTCCATTAATGATATAAAGAATATGAAGAAACTGCAGTTTAATAAAATGGAGAATATAAAGGAAAAAGATATATTTATTAAAAATAATATTGTGCACATTGGACATAATGATAATTCATCGAAACCAGTTTCGACCATTAAAAAGTTATGTGCCAAGGATAAGATTAATAAGAATAAAGTATGTAATGATAATTCTGCGAAACTAGATTCGATTATGAAGAAGTTACATACAAATAATGACAATATGCATGCAAGATTCAGCGATAACTCAGCGAAACTAGATTCGATTCTGAGGAAACTGATATCTAAAATGAAGGAAGAAAAAATTAAAGAATTAGCGCTACCAACAGAAGATTAAATATTTAAAATATATACAAAGGAAGAATTAAAAGAAGCATTTGCAAATATAAAAGTAAATAACGAAAGTCCTCAATTAATATACAAGCCCTCTAAAAGAAATGCAAATATAAAAGTAAATAACGAAAGTCCTCAATTAATATACAAGCCCTCTAAAAGAATATCAGATGACAAATAAATTAAAATTCACAATACAGGCCACTTGGGAATTGGAAAAAGGGTTATAAAATTATAAAGAAAATGCATTTGGAAAAACATGAAAATCTTCTGGCAGTTCCTTTGAACGCCTAACGCACTAGCTGACACCCTATACAGTTATTAAAATATAGAAGGGGCTATAGGGACAATAACTACAATAAGATCCTGCCATCTTGCCATCATCAATAACCAACTACCCTTACACTGGCAATGATGCGGAAGAAAACTTAAAATGGAAAGAAATGCAAAGGGTGTAATAATTGAATATTTGGGTTTTGCTACAAATGAGTGCACTGCAAAACATATTCTTGGAAATTTAGACGATATTTATAAAAGAAAAATCTAGCTACACAACTGTCGGTTCGTAAGCAATTGCTGTCGTTGAAACTGAAAGGTGAGACTTCGTTGCTAAGCATTTTAATATATTTGACGATTTGATCACCGAATTGCTTGCGTCTGGCGCGCAGGTACAAGAAATGGACAGAGTTTCTCATTTACTTTTGATTTTACCGCCATCATACGATGGAGAAATAACGGCAATTGAGACTTTGTCAGGAGATAATTTGACTCTAGCGTTTGTCAAAAATAGACTTTTGGACCATAATATAAAATTAAAGCATGCCAGCAAAGATACCAGCTTAAAAGCAGTAAATGAAAGAAAGAAAGCGCCAAAGATTCCGTATAGAAATTACAAACATAAAAACAAAATTAAATTTAAATCAGGAGGAAAATTAAACAATAGATTGAAATAGCAGATCGGTCATATGAAAAAAGACTGTTATATATATATAAAAGAAAGAAGGAAGGAGAGAGCGATATCAATAAAAAATAAATAAACGAGCACAAATGGCAACAGGGCAGTCGGAAATAGTACAGTCGGGTTTTGCTTTTATGTTGAAACGTGTTATCTACAACGAAAAAAGAATTTGAATTTCTTCTGAACTCTGGAGCATCTGATCATTTAATAAATGATGAAAATCTTTTTAACAATGCTACCATTTTAGATTCTCCTATTAGAATTGCCATGGCAAAGAGTGGCGAGTTTATTAATGCAACAAAGAAAGGAACAATAGAATTGTGCAGTGACTCACAGATACCAATTTTGTTAAAGGATGTGTTGTTTTGTCCTGATGTTCCGCTGAATCTGATCTCAGTTAAGAAGATGCAGGATGCTGGTTTTACAGTCGTGTTTCATCCAGGAGGTGTTGCTGTGAATATAAATAATAAAATTATAATTGAAGGGCATTATATTGATTTTGTTCCTGTTGTTAAGTTTAATATACAGAAAGGGGCATACGCATCAAATGCAATTAGAATCCATGAATATAGTTTGTGGCATGAGAGATTAGATTAGTAAAGGTACATTTTTGGAAATTAGGAGAGAGAATATGTTTGACGATATTAATTTGCTAAGGAATGTACAAGCTTGCGTGAAAGTGAAGTTTGCGTGAAGGGAAAACAAGCTAAACTTACTTTTGGAAAATTTAAGAATAAGGATCAAATTAATAGGCCATTATTTGTTGTACATTCGGATATATGTGGTCCGATAACAACTACAACAGTAGACGGGAGGAACTATTTTGTTGTTTTTATAGATCAATATACTCATTACTGTGTAACATATTTACTGACTTACAAATCTGAAATTTTTACTGGTTTTAAGGACATCATTGCGAAGAGCGAGTCAGTTTTTAATTTGAAAGTCGTTTATTTATACATTGATAACGGTAGGGAATATTTATCAAATGAAATGCGACAATTCTGTGTTCAATAGGGCATTAGCTACCACTTAACAGTTTCACACACCCCAGAATTGAATGGAGTATCCGAAAAGATGATAAGAACCATTACGGAAAAAGCTCGCGCTTTGGTTATAGGCGCAAAATTGCAAAAGTATTTCTGGAGTGAAACTGTATTAACAGCCACATATCGTATTAACAGAAGCCCAACTAATGCATTAAAGAAATGCAAGAAAACACCATACGAAATGTAGCATAATAAGCGGCCATGTCTAAAGTATTTGAGAGTTTTCGGTTCGACAGTATATGTTCATATAAAGATTAGAAAGAGAAAATTTGATGAGAAATCATGGAAGGGTATACTGGTCGGGTATGAACCGAATGGTTATAAAGTATGAATTGGGCGAACTGGAAGATTTGCAATTGCAAGGGATATTGTAGTGGATGAGAAGAACATGACAAATACTAGAGCTGAGTTGGAAAGAGGGAACATTGAGATTTGAAATGAATTTAGGAAAAGTTTTCCTGATACCGCAGGAAATGGTGATCATATAGATATGGAAAATGTTCGTGAAGTCTGTTTAAATGAAGAGGATAACAGAAAATCTGAACAGTTACCAGAGAAACAGCCTATTGGGGTGGTAGCGGAATATGCCGGTCCAGATATATCTGGTGAAATTATATCTAGTGATATGGATGAGCAGACTGAGAGAATTAAGCCGCAGATAAATATTAGAAAGAGTGAAAGACTAAGGGATAGACCGAAGACTTCATATAGGGAATTATTGGATAATTGTGTGACGAATGCTCAGTGTTCAATAGGTAGTACTCCTATATCATTTGATGAGATCAAATATAGGAATGATAGAATACAGTGGGAGGAGGCTATTAAAGAGGAGTTGGATTTACATGCATTTAACGAAACATGGTCACTCATTGACAGGCCAAAGGATAAGAATATAGTGGATTGTAAATAGATATTTACAATTAAACATAATGAAAGTGGAAAGGCAGTTAAATATAAAGCAAGACTTGTTGCACGAGGGTTCACTCAGGAGTATCTATTTGATTAAGATGAAACTTTTGCCCCAGTTGCTAGAATTAGTAGTTTTGGACTTATTATGCCAATTTCGAACCAATATAATCTGAAGGCTCATCATATGGATGTAAAGACCGCATTTTTGAATGGTATATTTAAAGAGGAAATATATATGAAAATTCCTCAAGGTCTAGCCAGTAATGGAAATCTAGTTTGCAAATTGAATAGGGCAATTTATGGCCTCAGGCAGGCTGCTCGATGTTGGTTTGAGATGTTTGATCAAGCACTGAAGGCAATTAGTTTTAGTAATCACCTGTAGATGGTTGTATTTACATTATTGATAAGGGAGACATTTCTAAGAACATGTATGTCTTGTTATATGTTGGCGATTTAGTTATATCAACTGAAAATGTTCAAACGTTGAACAGTTTCAAATCCTATTTGATGGGCAAGTTTAGAATGACTGATTTATCAGAGATTAAGTTCTTTATGGGTATAAAAATTTAAAGAACTGACGGTCAGTTGAATTTAAACCAATCTGCTTATATTAGGAATGTCCTATTAGAATTTAAAATGGAAGATTGTAATCCTGTGAATTCGCCACTTTCAAGTAAACTTAATCATGAAGCTTTGAATTTAGATGATAGATGTTATGCACCATCTCGCAGTTTGATTGGATGTTTAATGTACATAATGTTATGTACAAGAGCAGATCTAAGTGCATCTGTTAATCAGTTGAGTCGGTATAGTAATAAGAATAGCTATGAGCTCTGGCAGTGTCTGCAACGAATTTTGAGATACCTTAAGGGAACCATTGACCTGAAATTGACATTTCGGAAGAATTTAGAATATGATGACCTTTTTGTAGGATACGTGGATTCAAACTGGGGAGGTAGTGAGCGATAGGAGAAGTACAACAGAATATTTATTCAAAATGTTTGACTCCAACGTTATTTGTTGGAACACAAGGAAACAGAAGTTTGTAGCTGCTTCCTCGACAGAGGCAGAGTATATTGTTTGAAGCAGTTAGGGAGGCTATTTGGCTAAAATCATTGCTAGAGAGCTTAGGAGATAAATTAAGGGAACCACTTAAATTATACGAGGATAATCAAAGTTGTATAAGTATTGCAGATAATCCCTCTTGTCACAAACGTTCAAAACACATAGATATAAAATATCATTTTTCAAGAGAGCAAGTAGAAAATAGACTAATAAAAATTGATTTTATTCCTACAGATAAACAAGTAGCGGATATCTTGACAAAGGCTTTACCTGCACCACGATTTACTGAACTTAGAAGTCAAATGGGTCTGAGTGATTAAAGGGAGGACGATAGATTTTTAATGAATTATTGAATTTTTTTTGTTGATTGATTAATGTAATTTCATTTGAATGAATTTCGTATGGTTTTATTTTAATGGTTTGTATTATTTTATCGGCTAACGGTCTGGGTTTTTCTGGGCTTTCCCAATCCAAGCAACAAATGTTGGACCACGATTGTCATTTTCAGTATTGGTGCGTGCAGGATGTGTTTTTGAGGAGGTGTGTTGGAAAATCAAACTATGCGTTTTTGCAAAGCCTACTTGATTTGTGCTGTAGCAAAAGCACATCATGCACACGCACACATGTATGACATGTGTGTATTTTTGTCTTTTGTTTATTCATTCTTTTACTTGAACTAAAGGTGACAAGTCGTGTTTTAAGAGAAATAAGAAAAAAAGAATATATGTAAAGGGAAAGTACAAGTGTTTTATTTGAAAGTTATAAAGGGAAAATTTTACAGAAATTTTTAGGGAATGGTTTGTATAAAAATTTTTTTTTTAATTTTCCGGATAACTTAGAATATTTATTTATTTATTTATTTTGTTCTTGCTTTTGCTGTTGTGAACACAAATAAGTTATTCATGACTCGACATGTTCTTTTGAAATTGTATATAAGTTGTACATTTTTCCTTTTAATTTTACTATTTATACTAGTTTATATACGTGCAAACATACTAAACGCGTAGCATACTAAACAAAACAAGAAGAAAAGAAAATAAAAGACCCAAGAGAGGCATCATCTTTAACTTCGACCAAACCGAAAATTTTTCTAACATGCATGTATTTTTTTGTTTTCAGATTTTTTTTAATTCATTACTATACATAGCTGCCAGGTTTTTTAGTGATAACACCGTCACAATTTTGGGGAAAAATCTTACTTCAAATAAAATTCACAATACATATGTAAATAGATTGCACGTTTTCAGTACTTTGAAATATGTATATTGTATGGAAAAAATAAAAATTTCAAATCCTTCAAATCCTTTGGTAAATTTGTTTTCAATTTAGTAAAATATGCATTTTTAGTTTAATTTTTCAAACTTTTTTCCTAGAAGTGTAAATATTTATACCATAAAAACATACGTTTTAATAAACATCAGCAAGCTTTGCTTATATTACAGAATTTGCCAGAAGAGCGAACGAACACGATACGTTTTCAATAACTAGACTTTTGAAGTAATTCTTCATTTTTTGTGCATGCTTTTCTTTTCACTTTTCAATGTACTATGTATTAAATCATATTAGTGAAAACATAAATAAATCGTTTTCACCTCTAAATTTTTTTTACTTAGCCTACGTTTAAACTTTATAAAGTTCTTAACAGTGCTCAGTGATTTTATTTGGACGTGTTGAATAATATTGAAAACACATTATCCGTGCATTAAAATTTTTCGTGCGATTTGATTCACATAATTTTAAAATTAATAGTTTTTATAAGAGAAAAAAAACCTTGAAATATTGGATAGTGAGGGTTTCAAAATATTAAGTCACCGACAATTACACTTCACTTTGAAGTTAAAAAATAATTTTCTATTCGATGCAATTTTAACGAAACATACATATGTATATCGCTTATACGCTGCAAAATCCAATATCAAAATTCTTTTGTTCTAAAATTTTATTGATAAAGTAAAAAATAAAATCTCAACTTCGAACGAAGTTGGTTTTCGGAGGGATTTTATTCCACATACGGAATTTTCGTATGAAAAACGAACTTTCCCTGTACTGCGTAGTGCGATTTATCGAGTTAGTCGCGAAAACGTGCGAGTATTGCGAACAAGTTTCCTAATTTCATCAGAGCACTTACCATTGTAGTAACGATAGTACAGTGAAATGCACCCCACAATGCGTCGATGCTCTAGAGAATCAATAAAGTTGGATACCATACTGTCTCCAATGAGCCTCTTGACCCTCCCCTAGTTATTTATATCTAGTAAATATAATTTAAAACCATAATTCAACCCATATATATGTGTATAAGTAATATATTATTAATATTTCCTTTTTATCTAAAATCTAATTAATTTTCTTTGTAACTGTAAAAACTCAATTGTACAAAAAAATATTGTAATCTTAGAACTGAAATATTTTATAATCACTTTATTATTAGTTTTCAAACTAATCCTAAAAGTATTTTCTTCTAATTTATCGACAGACCCTATAGTGTTACCTGAAATAATACCTATAGAAGCTGTGCCTTTGAGACTGGAAGTACAAGAGTTGAGAAAGGCTATCGCCGGCTTAAAATTTAAAAAATCACCTGGTATTGATAAAGTTAGTAATAGGATGCTTCTGGAGCTACCAAATGTAGCGGTGAGAATCTTATTGTTTATATATAACGCCATTTTGCGCCTCAGTTTTTACCCTCAGAAGTGGAAGATTTCAAAGATGATAATGATTCCCAAGCCGGGCAAGGATCATTCTAAAATAGATTCTTACAGGCCAATAAGCTTACTGTCCAATTTATCTAAACTGTTCGAGAAACTTTTAATAAATAGAATGTATCCCATATTGATCGAAAAGAAGTGTATACCGGGTCACCTGTTTGGATTTAGGAAAAAGCATAGCACAATAGAGTAAACGCATAGACTTGTTAATGCTGTTAAACAAACCTTTGAAAACAAACATTACTGTTCTGCTCTCTTTATTGATGTTTCCCAGGCCTTCGATAAAGTTTGGCACGAGGGCTTAATTGATAAACTAAGGCAGAATTTGCCTCAAAATATTTCCACATTACTGGAAAGCTACTTGAGTAGCCGTTTATTTGTTGTAAAGCACGAGGAGTTTTTGAGCCCACCACAGCCAATTAGAGCCGGAGTTCCTCAAGGGAGCATCTTGGGTCCGATTTTGTATTTATTATATACCTCAGATATGCCTACACGGGACGACGTTCACGTTTCAACATTTGCTGATGATACTGCCCTGCTTTATGTTCATGTAGACCCACACGAAGCTTCACTACGTCTTCAAAGTCATGTGTTCCAAGTCGAAAAATGGTTAAGAAAATGGCGAATAAAAATTAATGAACAGAAGTGCATTCATATTACTTTTACATTACGCAGGAGTACATGCCCACCTATCACAATAAATAATCAAACAATACCTCAACGTTCGGTCGTCAAGTACCTCGGTATGCACCTTGACAGGCGTCTAACATGGAAGCACCACATAGAAGCTAAACTTATGCAAATAAGACTTAAAACTGCTCAATTAAACTGGCTAATTGGTCGGAATTCTGTTCTCAGTCTTGACTGCAAACTTTTGATCTACAAGTCTATTCTAAAGCCAATATGGAGCTATGGAATTCAAATGTGGGGCACTGCCTCAGTGTCAAATGTCGAACGGATACAAAGAAGCCAGAACAAAATCCTCAGACTCATAACTGCTGCCCCATGGTATGTGAAAAACTCGAACATTCACAAGGATTTGAAAGTGCCCTCTGTAAGAGAGAAAATACAAAAGTACGCATCCAAATATTTGAGAAAACTGGAATTTCATCCAAATATTTTGGCACGTGATATATTAAATGATAGAGGCTACAATCGTCTGAAGAGGAGAGACGTTAGGGCTATTAGTATAAGTAATTTCTAGTGTTTTCCTTTTTATTTTTTTTTATTTCTTGTTAACTAAAACTTATTGGCTGGCATTGGCTAGACATAAAGATAGTTTTTACTTTTAGATTTAAGATTTATCTACTTATTGTTAGTTCTATTAATTTAGAAGATTCAATAAATAATATTATGATACAAAAAAAAAAAAAATTTAAAAGAAAAGAAAAATTTAAAAAATTAAAAAATACAAAAATTAATTTTGATTAAAAAAAATCAAACAATAATTAATTTAAAAAATCAAAAGATTTTTATAATATATGAATATATATATATATATATATATATATATATATATATGTGGCAGCCCTTTTGTGTCATTAATAAGTAACCGGTATTTATTATCATTGCTGACCTAGAACAACTTGCACATGCATTCTGTTTTCTCTTCCGTTTTGTGCTGTTAACTATGATAGACGTGTTGGCTACGTCTTAAATATAAAATTTTATCTTAACATTAATTTAAGTAAATAAAGAAATAAGAATTCACAAGATTACATAGTTTTATTGGATTCACGCAAACCAACAATCCAAATTGGTGATCTTGTGGATTTTTTACGATTAAAAACCACTCTTTATTTGATGAATTTGTTATTTCTCTTAGCAGAATATTCATGCCTATCACTATATACTGATATTTATCAGAGCATGAAAATAAGACAGAATTCAGAAGAATTAATATTTTTTTTGTCACAATGATAGAAAATAGTACACAAAATTTAAAGAAACCTCTTTTTCAGCCAATTTTTGTATTTCTGTTTTTTTTTTGTTTTTGGCAGCTTACGGCAGACTGTTCGTAATATTAAACTATTTGAAACATTTCGCACCACCCTCTATAAATTTTGTTGCAGATTTTGCAGACAAAAATATTCGAGAATCAATAGGACATTAGTCAAAGTACATTTCGGAAAATCTTACTAAGGCTGAATATTTTTTTTGCTATTTTAGGTGTTTACCAAAAACAAATAACAAACAGCTAAGCCCGTTAATAAACTGCAAAAAAACTAGACCTGTGTATAAAATATTGTTAAGAATATGTCTTGCTTAAGTTTAAAATAGAAAAAATTAAGCAATAAAGCAAACTACTGGTTACAATTTGTGTACACACACACACAACCACAATTTGATATGCTGTTTACTAACTGCCTGGCACGCAAGAAAAAAAAAATACAAGTATGCTGTTTATCATCTAAAAGCGCAAGACAAAAACTAATTTTACAACAACAAATATACAATGTTGTTTACCATCTGCGTAGTTTTCTAAGAAACCCTTTTTACAAAAGCAACAACAAATGTATTGAAATAAATCCCAAGCAGAAACCTTATCAGCATAGAAACAAAAACAAATATACACAGCCATACAAGTTAACAGCGGCGCTGACATCGCTGTTGAAAGAAGTTCAGCGGAGTCAGCGTAGTTAGCAGTTCAACACCCTCGCTGTTTTGGCACACGTATCCGGCCTAATTAATAGTAATGCAAAATTGCATAAAATATATATTACTGAGCGGTTTGTTATCGGCACATGTCAATGCAACGTGAGCAGAGCTTTGAAGGTGGCAGAAGAAAGTTTCTGATGGCAGTCTTGGCTACGACGTAAAATAGATCGCACGTAAATCATTGTTGTAATTTGTGAATGTAAGAGTAGATTTAAATAAAGTTCAATTTTGTATATTAAAAATCAAGTCTAGTGTTAATCATTTCTATTTGGCGGCGCAGTGGAAGCGCCTTAGTATATTTTTTTTAGTGGAATTAATTGGAGAGTCCTAACTGGCGCCCGAGCAGGGACCCACTTCCAAAATAGTGGTGTCCTTAATAAATTAATAAATAATATTCTGCGAATCCTACGGGACCCTCCAGAGTAAATAATCCAAAAGTATAATAATTAATTAAACCAGCTCCTCCTTCGCCAACCTGGTATTCCTGGTAGTTTAAGATAAAAACACAGAAGGTTACCGGAGCGAACGTGAAGGAACCCGTACCCAAGTAAGATTCCACGAGCATCAAAGTGGAATCCTAAAAGGGCACCATACGGACCCTTCCGCGAGGATATAATATACAAGATTCTCCAATTGGTCGGATAAGCCGTGTAGCCAAGGCTCAGGTTTTTTTTTATTTTATTAGAAGGTGTAAAAGAATAATGAATTGGGTTATCAAAGAGATAAAAAAAAAATGAAAAGATAAGAAATATATGAAAAGATAAAAAACATATGAAAAGATACAAAATATATGGGAAAATAAAAAATATATGAAAAGATAAAAAATATATGAAAAGATAAAAAATATATGAAAAGATAAAAAATATATATAGAAGAATATCCTGTAAAACATAAGAAAAAAAAAAAGAAATTCGAGTAAAGAAAAGAAGAAGTAGAAAAGAATCATTACATAAAAGTGAAAGAGAATAATAAATTGATTTATCAGAAGATTCAAAATTAATAAAGAAGTGGAAGTGTGAAATAAAAGAGTGAGTGAACAAGCATACTTTTGGTGGCGATTATCAGGTGAGTCCTTTTACCACTATCTGAAAAAATTTGTTATCTGTGAACATGGACGAAATGAGGGCGAGTTTAACTACCCTTACGGGAGCTGTTAATTGTCTCTTAGACCAGGTTAAAGGAATGGAGGGTAGGTTAAATAGAATAGAGCAGAATAGTAACATAACTGAACTGAATATGAGGTTGAATCGGATTGAAGAACGGGATCAAGGGAACTTAGATAACGCAGAGGTAGTCGTTTCCCCGCTGCAAGTGCCAAGGACCGAAGAGGACCTTAAATCAAATAGTCGACTTCCCGATAGTGTCAAGGAATTACGATCCTTTGAGGGCAATCCGTTGCAGTACGTTTCATGGGTGCATTCTGTCGAAATGATTCTCCGGGAAATTGTAAGGGATAAGCCCATATATCGCTCAATAACTCAAAGCATTAGGCAAAAGGTGGTTGGAGAAGCTGACGCAGCCCTAGTGTCGTATAACATTTTTGAGGCGGATTGGAGCGAAATGAAGAATATATTATCTCTTCATTATGCCGATTAGAGGGACGTTCAGCCGCTTTAACATCATCTCAACCAGCTTTCCCAAGGAGCAGCGAAAGTTGATAAATTTTACTCTACGGTTAATCACCAACTCTCACTAATTATTAACAAACTCAAGACGGAAACCTTTAGCGAAGAAACCGTTAATGCATTGATAGCAAATCACAGGAATAGGGCCTTGGACATATTTATACGAGTTCTTAACCCAGAACTTTCTAGAATGGTGATCATTGAACTACCCAAAACGTTGCCAGAGGCATATTCGGCTTGCCTCGAGCTTCAGAATTTGACCATAAGAAAAAATATTCTGCACCCGAGGGTAAATATTCGAGACAATACGCGGCAACTTGTCCAAACCCGCACAACTGGTCCACCAAGACCTCCTAAACCCTACTATCGTGGTAATCAACAGGCCAATTTTAATCCTCATCATAAGCCTTCACCTTTTTCTAGACAATACGAGGTCAAACCAGAGCCGATGGAGGTAGATCGCTCAATGCAAACGCGAAAAATTAATTACATGAATCGCCCCAAGCAAGCTGAGAAGAGAAGCGGATCCGAAATGTTCAATAAGGATAAGCAGCCACGTTTATTTCATTTAGATGTCAACCAGAGCTATTCAGAGGATGCTCCTCATGAAAAAGGAATAGCGAACAATTTTGATGATGCGTCAAGCGAGCAAAATTTTACGGAGGGAGGCCTTCAAGCCTGCCTTACGTAGAATATGTTACCGGGAAAAATAGGAAACTTGAATTTTTGATCGACACCGGCTCGAACAAAAATTTTTACAGCACTAAGTTATCTGCCGGAAGCATACCTTTACCTCAACCACTTATAGTTAACACAGCAGGGGGAAAAATCGAGATAAACAGAAAAATCGTGGGAAGATTCTTCTTGAGTTACGGAGTATTAGATCCTCTTACATATTACGTTTTACCCGGATTGAATACCTTCGATGGAATCATAGGTGATGATAGCCTCAAAGAATTGGAGACGGTGGTCGATAGGAAGGAAAACATTTTTTTGATTAAAGGTACAATAGAAATACCCCTTAGGGCAAAGATTTCTTGTAGTCTAAATTATATGTTAAATGAATCAATGTCAGGAGGGAGTAAGGAAAGGATTAATGAAATTATAGGAACTTGTTTGGTCCACTCGACGACAGCAAGGCTGTTGCCACAAATGTGCAAGCAGGAATAAAGACAACAACGTCTGAACCTATTTATTCGAAAAGTTACCCATACTCTGCTGCAATGAAAGACGAGATCGAAAGGCAAATTGGTGAGTTACTATCTGAGGGAATAATACGCCCTTCGAAAAGTCCTTACAATTCTCCGATATGGGTAGTGCCGAAGAAGCCGAAACCAAAGGGGGAAAAACAGTATCGGTGTACAATTAAACACTTTTATTTTATTTATTTTGTATCGGCCGCAATGCGACCGATCAGTTTATTGGTTTTATTGACAATGATTATTATATTTTTACTTCTATATTATAATAGCTAATCAAATAACTTATGCACTAATACAATCATATTCTACCTGTGGGAATATGCAGCGTTTGCACTTTGTCCGGATTGTGTGCGGTGGGAATATGCAACGTTTGCATATTCCCAAGTATGAAATAATTTCAATACGTATAAACGCAGCACAATCAAATGTGGGGTGTCCGATGTCATGTAGAAAACATGGCATACGCGACCCAATCACACACGCTACAAAGTACACACACTACACCTCCTTTTTCCAGAAAGAATAATCAATATAATTTGATTATTCTTGTTTTTCCAAAACAATATAATAGAAACAAAATTGAAGTTGATATCTCCTCCCTTTTCGGAAAGAGTAATCAACATATTAAAAAGTCTACAGTATTAACTAAATTTAAAAAGTAAACAAATATAAAAAACATTTAAGTTTTTAACATTATAAAAACCAATTTTCAAATGAATTATATAAAATTATAAATTATTTTGTTGTTTTTTTAAATTGATGTGAATTTTGTTAATTTAGATACTCATATTAATATTATTTTATAAGTATTATAAAATTTATATATAAAATTGTTTTGTATTTCTTATTTATTTAAATATGTTTCTATTTTTAATTCAATTATTTGTGACTAAATTAAAAAATAAAAGTTAAACAGAAATAAAAAATTAACATTAAAAAATTATCCAGTAAGAAAAAAAGAAAATATATCAGTTAAATAGAAATAAAAAATTGTTCTGGGAACAAAATTATTGTAAAGTAAAACGAATATGTATAAAAAATAATCAAAATTTGGAATTGAAGGCCAAATGCCGTGATTAAAAGGAATCAAATGGAATCCAGAGTTTGCCAATGCTTCCGCAAATGCATTAGAAGCGAGGTGAAATGAACTCAATTGTGGAATGTCCTTATCCTGTTTTTATGAACGACAAATGGTTTCCCATCGTCGTTTCGAAGTTCCACATTATTATTATCAGGTAGTCCTATAACGGTATAGGGACCTTTATAAACAGGATCTAATTTACCACCAGCTTCATTTTTCAGTAACACTAAATCATCAAGTGATAGTGTCACTGGGTTAGCCCGTTCTTCAGAAAGATAATGTCGTTTTAATTTAGCATTATCTATTAGGCCAGCCGCTCTGCGATGCGCAACCTGAAGTCTAAATTTCACTTCCTTCTCGTATGAATCTATGTTATACAAGGGAGCTACGCTGTCCTCATGAATAAAGTCAAGTTTGGGTGGTATTTTCCCGAAAATTAGTTCAAAGGGACAGTATTCATGGGCTGTTGATGGAGTCGTATTATAGCAGAATACAAAAAACTTCAACCATACATCCCAATCCGATTTGTCTTCGGATATATAGGATCTTAGGTATTCGTTGAAGGTTCTATGCGAACGCTCCACGGTACCCAGGGTTTCATGGTGATACGGAGTGGAGTTAATTTTCTCCACTCCCATGAGACTGCAGAGCTCCTGTAAGATTTGATTCATATACTCGGTGCCCATATCGGTAACAATCTTCTTCATGGGGCCATAAGTTAGTATAAAGCCCTCCATGATTGCTCGAGCAACGTTCTTGCCGATTTATCACCGACTGGTACCGCCACTAAGTATTTAGTGAGGTCGCACATTATAGTAACGGCATATTCGTTTTGAGAGTTGGATCTCGGTAAGGGTCCAATAGTGTCAATAATGACAATCTCAAAAGGTTTCGCTGGGGTTGGAGTCAGTACTAGGGATTCCTTAATCCTCCTTGTGGGCTTATTTGCCTGGCATGCTTTGCACCCTCTAACATATTTTGCAATGTCTCTGGTCATGCCTTTCCAATAATACAGAAGTCTAATCTTCTTTAACGTACGAGTTATTCCACAGTGACCTCCACAGATGGGGTCATCATGATATCTACGTATGATGGATAATTTTTCCATACCGTTGGATATTTTACTTATTTTGGGCAGGAGCACTAAAGTCAATTTCTTTAAGAGACCATTACCTTTATTTTTAAAGGTTTCCATATCTATTCCCGGGATGTTAAAAAGACGATCATCTTGTGAAAGTCGTAGGGTTGTAAATCCAATGTTATCGGCTATTCTTTCAAGCCTTGGAAAGAGGCGACCTAAGTCTACATTTCCATTAATAACCAGATCATCCAACCTATACTCGGAAAGTTTTTTCTTTCCTTTAAGGATAATTAATTTATCCTGAGCAAAATGCATCTTTGGCACTTTGCGGTGCTCTAGGGCGTTAATCGCCTCATATACCTTTAGTGCAACCGGTTCCCGCTCTCTACTATCATCATCATCCTTACGCACGTTATGTTTCGCCTGAAGCCTAGTTGTTACCTTCAGTACTTGTTTGACTCCTATACTTTGGATATCTGAGAATTCTATGCGCGACAGCGCGTCCGCAGCATGATTATCTTCACCCCTCAGATATTCCACGACAAAGTCGTATTCTTCCAATTCTAACCTCATTCTCGTCAGTTTAGACGATGGGTTTTTCAAAGAAAATAGGTAAGTTAGTGGCCTATGATCACTTCTAATCACAAACTTTCTTCCGTACACATATGGTCTGAAATATTGAATGGCCCAATGTATTGCAGTCAGTTCCTGCTCTATTGTAGATTTATTGCTCTCGCCCTTTGTGAAAGATTTCGACGCGAAGGCAACTCAGAACGGCGCCACAGGCATATTTGCTCGCATCTGTAGTTATAAAAAAATTTTTTCTGAAATCCGGATATTGTAGAAGGTGTGGGCTTATGAGTTGGGTTTTAAAATAATTGAATGCATCTTCGCATTCTTGAGTCCATTCAAGTGTTGCGTTCTTCCTAGTTAATCTAGTAATATGACGCGAGTGTTCTGCAAAATAGGGAATGAATCTCCTATAATAATTGCAGAAGGCTATAAAGCGTTTAGCTTCATCCCCATTCTTTGGTGTTGGATAATTCTTTATTATCGAGAACTTACTGTCGTCTGGCAAGATACCGTTGTTAGTGCATTTATGACCCAAAAACGTTACTTTCTGACGGAAAAATGTACATTTATCTGGGTGTAGTTTAAGGTTGTATTTTCTGCACAGTTCAAATACATCCTTTAAGTTAGTAAGCATGTGTTCAGCAGAACAGCCAATGACAATTAAGTCATCCATATACATAAAAGCCTGGACGGGCGAAAGTCCAGAAAATGCCATTGTCATCATTCTTTGAAACGAGTTCGGTGCAATTTTTATGCCATATGGTAGTCTTTTAAATCGGAAGAAACCGTGATCAGTTGAAAATGAAGTAATATCCCTTGATTTTTCATCCAACTCTATTTGGTGAAAACCGGATATTAAATCAAGGCAAGAGAAATACTTCGCTCTACCCAACTGGTCTAATATATCGTCTGTTCGAGGTAAAGGAAATTTATCAGCTACTAATTTCCTATTAACTCCTCTATAATCAACTACTAGCCTCCATCGTTTCTGATTAGTGCCCGGTAAAGCTTTCTTGGGCACCAGTAGTAAAGGGCTATTGTAGTCGGAGGTTGATGGTTCTATTATATCATCATCTATTAGTTTTTGGACCTGTTTGTCCACTTCCTCTTTGTGAGAGTGGGGAATTCTATAATTTCGGATATAAACTGGTTGTTTATCATTAAGGCGTAGTTTCTGTTTATAGAAATTGTTTGCCGTTATCTTTTCAGACTCTAGTGCAAACACATCTATAAAATTTGAGCATAATGCTCCGAGTTCCTTTCTTATAAAATCCGGAAAGTTCTTTTCTAGCCTTTCCAGTTTTTCTCTAGAGTTCTTCTTATTATGGTTGACGTGAGCAATAAAGTAATCACCTAGTTTCTCAACCCTGATTTTATTATTTGCCAGAATCAAATCTTGGTCTGTTGTGTTAACAATTTTGACCAAGGGTTTTGATTTTCGTGTTATTGTATTGGCAATATATACGCCATTTTTGAGTGTTTGTTGTGGGACGAAGACCTCCTCATCTTCGATATCAAAATTCAGAGGCCTTATGACCTCGGATCTAGCCGGAAGTGAAATTGAACTGAGTTCCGGGCGGTTATATAGAATAATAGTGTAGTCATAGGGCACTTTGTCGGTTAAGGTTAAAGTATCCCCCTCACCGCCAAAGTCCAATATACACTTATAACCTCTTATGAAGTCCATGCCAATAATTCCATCGGCCTGAATTGGGAAGTCTTCCCCCACAACGTGAAATTCATGTTCTATTGAGATGTTTCTTAGAAGAAGGGTAGTTTTTATTTTGCCTATTGTATTTATGAATCCCCTTCCTATCCCGTTTAACTTTAGTTGAATGTTCTTCAGTATAGGAAGGTAAAGAACCTGATTTAGTTTTATAATAGAAATATCCGCGCCTGTATCTATAAGAAAAGATGATGTATTGTCGTTCATCGTGGAACCACATTTGAAGTAGCTGTATAAATTGAGGTTAATGGAATAAGTTTTTATTGAATATCTTCGGGGCCTTGGCCGTTTTCCGAATTGATTTGTGCATTCATTGTATGCACCCTGGCATTGCCCTGGTTCCTACTACGATAATTATCATTGCGGAAGTTGTTTCTACCTCTGCGACTATTGTTCGACCTATTGTCAAAATTGCTGTAGGAACGAGAATTATTATCGTAATTGGAAGTTCCGGGATTTTGGTATCTATTACTGCTATTCCCATGGTATCTTCTAATAGGGTTTCGTCCCTTCGGACCTCGACTTCTCTGTTGGTATGTATGGCCTAGGGATAAAATGGAATTTGGTTGACCGAAAGTGTCCGTGCAACTGCCTATGAATTTGGAGATGACTTCATTAAGATCAGAGAATGATCCTGATTCCATAATCAGTCTGACTCTGTCATTGGAAGCATTTTTAATTATTGCCCTAGTTGCCGACGTAGTGGCGTATTTTGTCGCCACCTGAGGAGGCAATCCGTCATTTATGTAAGACTTTTCTAACTTTTTCGTGAGTTCTTCTATCTCCTTTGCATAATTATTGGCAGTTTTGCCCTGTTGCCTAACATTCATTAGTTTGGCAAGTACAACGTCAACAGATTCTCCATTAACCGTTGCCTTTAGTTTGGTAACTATTTCGGCAAGTGTTGTTTCATTAGATATTAAATTACGAGCTGAACCTCGCAATTTTGTCTTTATGAGACTCACTGCTACGGTCTCGTGGGTCTCTTTTATCGTGTCCACCAATTGCAGTGCATCTATGAAACTTTGCAAGTTGTCTGGGGAACCATCAAACTCTGGAATAAGCCGTGAAGCCGTATTAAGGAATTCCACGACTGTTTGTGGCATTTTTCTTACTATTGATATTACGTCAGAATTTTCTTCCAGGGGAGTAAAGGTAATAGGTTCATGAATGGTTAATGGTATGTCTATCTTTATTCCCTTTCGTGACGATACGGATAACAATTTCTCCCGTATATCGTAATAAAAGGAATCTGCAAAGGTTTTGTGAACGTGTGTCAATCGATTGTAATTGACATTGAACAATATCCTTAGCTTCTCTAACTTTTCCACCAGAGTATTTATATGTTTGTTTATAGTCTCCTTTTTTGTTTCCCTGTCAGTGTTTACACACTTACAGGATCTAAGGAAGGATTCTTTTATTATCCTAGCCCTATAGAGTATATCCTCCCATTCCATTTAGAATCGAAGATATAGAGGCCTGACGGTTTTCCATTTCAATTGTCAAATTCTATATATATTATATATATTACAATTTTTTCTTTTTTCCTTTTCTCTTTATTATACTTATGTTATAAGTTTATATTACTTTATTTTTTTTTTTTGTATAAAGTATAAAAAAAATTTTTGTTTTGTATATTACGTATTACATATTATATATCAAAATTATAAAATAATTTTATAAACTAAATATAAACACTAAAATTAATTTTCCTTGTTTTTCTAAAAATTGTTAATCGCGAAGTTTTAGTATTTTCTAAGCACTTCTGCCGATTTACATCCAGCATCAATATGCCGATTTTCATTTAATCAGTATTAAAACAAATTTTCTTTCTTGTTCTAAAATTTACCGTCCATACAAATGCCAAATTCACCTGAAATTGATCCTGATGTTAAATTTAAACTTTTGTAAAAATGGATCGATATCTTAATCTGCTAGGCACGTAAAATTTCACACTCGAAAACAATCATCAATTATTTGTGCTGTACTAAAAAACTGTTTTGTTTTCTTCTCTTCTGCTTTTAATAATTTTCTGCTGATGATCCTTGAAACGTTGGATAAATTGTTGCGGCTGTTGCTATTGTTGTTGTATTGGATGTAGATGATAATGATGCTGTTGTTGAAATTTGTTCTATGTTGCATTATGATGTGTTTTCCAACTTTTTTTTTTGTGGTTTTTCCAACGTAAGTCATTAATCAGATATTAGCATTTTGTTCTTTTTAATATTACACTGAGGGCAACGAATTTTTATATAAATATTTATTTAAATATTTTGTATATTTAGTTACAGTATTTTAACTTTATAATTCATGAATAACAGCGATTGATGATGGCGGTAAAATAAAAATTGTAGTTAAGACATTTTTTTTCAAAAATTAATGTTTAAAAAATTTGTTTTCTTCAGTGTTTTTTCTTTTCTTATTTTTAAAATATTCATTAATGCATTTTCCATGAAACTAATTTTATTTTTATTAACTTTTGTTTCTTTAATTTTAATTAAATGAAATATTTTATTTTTCACTTATTGCCATTGTTCTATTTTTTTAGGATTTTAAAGTGTATTTTAATTAAAATATTCGCTTCATAGGATAATTTTATTTAATGTTTTCCAGTTTTTCCTCCTTTAAGAAATTTTCGATTTTATGTAGCTTTTCATTTTCATATTAATCACTTTAAACTTCTCACTTAATGTTTTTTCTTTTTAGATATATTTTGGCAGGATCGCCATGTACAATTAAACACTTTTATTTTATTTATTTTGTATCGGCCGCAATGCGACCGATCAGTTTATTGGTTTTATTGACAATGATTATTATATTTTTACTTCTATATTATAATAGCTAATCAAATAACTTATGCACTAATACAATCATATTCTACCTGTGGGAATATGCAGCGTTTGCACTTTGTCCGGATTGTGTGCGGTGGGAATATGCAACGTTTGCATATTCCCAAGTATGAAATAATTTCAATACGTATAAACGCAGCACAATCAAATGTGGGGTGTCCGACGTCATGTAGAAAACATGGCATACGCGACCCAATCACACACGCTACAAAGTACACACACTACATCGGTTGGTTGTTGATTATAAGAGACTTAATGCGGTGACGGTACCCGACACATACCCAATACCGGACATTAACGCCAATTTGGCGAGTCCGGGTAATGCAAGATTTTTCACAACTATTGATTTAACTTCGGCCATAATGAAGCGGAAACCTTGGACAATGTTGAGACAATTTCCGGAAGATTGGATTTCATGCAATCGGAAGTTGAATTTTTGGGATACGTGGTATAAAACCTGATCCAAAAAAGGTAGAGGCTATTGAAAAACTTCTGCCCCCTGGTAATTTGAAGGAGTTAAAAGGATTTTTGGGAATGACATCGTACTACAGGCGTTTCATTAGAGATTACGCGAAGGTGGCAAAGCCATTGACGAATTTGACAAGGGGTGAAAATGCACAAGTAAAAGCCAACCAATCAAGGAAGGTGCTAATAGAACTGGACAACGAGGCATTACTGGCCTTTCAAACGTTTAAATCTCTCTTAACCACAACAGAAATTCTCGCATTTCCTGAATTTGAGAAACCGTTTAATCTTACAACTGATGCTTCGAACTACGCTATCGGCGCAGTTTTGTCGCAAGGGAAATTGGGAAAGATAAGCCGATTGCCTATATATCCCGTTCGCTGAACAAAACAGAGAAAGGGTATGCCACAAACGAAAAGGAGATGCTGGCTATTGTGTTGGGTAACAGGAACTACAACGCTAAGTTGAGTAGATGGAAGGCCCGCATAGAGGAGTACAACCACGAGTTGATCTACAAACCTGGTAGATCAAACTACGTTGCGGATGCTCTCTCTAGGTTGAGGACTAGTGTCAACCATATCAGCGATGAGTCCACAATAACTGCCAGCGAAGTTGACTCCCAAATAACAAGAACAGCGTCAGAGACAGCAGAGGTAGATTCAATATCTACGGGCTCAACCGCTCATAGCGCAGCCCAAGATAGCTCAGACCTCATTCCCCACATGGAAGTTCCGGTTAACGTTTTCAGGAACCAAATAATTATCAAAATTGGGATAGATTTGCAATCGAACGAAATACCACATAGAAACTTCATTCGACACTATTTCTCATCGCCCTTGTGGGATGCCGGAAAACTTTTGGATGTCCTTAAAAGAACACTAGATCCCAATGTGATCAATGGGATTAAATGTCCAGAACCATATTTGCCAATTATACAAGAACTCTACTTGCAACACTTTTCCAGGTATAGAATTAGGATCGCTCAGAAAATAGTTAACGATATCCGTTCAGAGGATTTACTATTTGAAATTATTTAGAAGGAACACTGCAGGGCGCATAGTAATGCTAGGGAGAACAAGAAGCAAATCCTAGATGAGTATTATTTCCCGCGTATGTACGCCCTTATCAGAAGGTTCGTGATAAACTGCGACGTATGTAATTGCTAACTAATACGATAGAAACCCCTCGAAACTGCAATTCCAGGAAACTCCTGCACCAAAGATGCCATGTGAGATTTTGCATATGGATATAATGGAGATACAAGGCCAAAAATTCATATCTGTAATCGACAAGTTTTCGAAATTTGCCAAACTTTTCCACATAAGTGATAGGTCTGTACTGAACATCAGGGAAAAGCTAGTAAAAATACTTCATTACTTTACGGTACCCAAAATTTTAGTCACCGACAACGAAAGTAGTTTTATAAGCCCTTTGATTAGAGATTTTCTGGAAAGGCTAGGGATAAGAATCTATCTTACGCCATCCCAGCGCAGTGAGGTAAATGGTCAGGTGGAACGCCTCCATTCAACTCTGATTGAAATCTATAGGTGCCTGAGAGTAGAAAATATGAGACTTAGCGTTCAGGAATTGATGTACGTCACAGTAGATAGGTATAACACTACTATACACTCTGTCACCGGGCAAAGACCCAGTGATGTGTTTTTTAACAGGACAGGAACATCTGACTTTAGGAAACTGCTCGAAGCTCGCTCCAAGATAAACAGGGACCTCGGTAGAATTATCAAAAGAAGGGTTAAGGAACGCAATAAACGAATTAATAGGAAACGTTTATCACCGAAGAAATATAAGAAGGGCGACGTAATATATGTTAGAATCAAAAGTATAAAAGCCAAAAACAAAGCTATATATAGGAAGGAAATGGTAGAAAAGGATAACAAGGTCACACTAAATACAGCGAGTGGTAAAAGGATCCATAAAGCCAATACAAAATATTAAAAACAAAAATGAAAAAGAGAACTTCCACCTCTTTAGAAATAGAAAAACAAAAAAGGGAATTAATAATAAAATACGAAAAATATGAAATATTCATGGGTGGCTGGCATAATTAACAAGAGCTGGCCTGTAAGTGGGATAGATCGTGCCTTAGTAGTTTGAGGGAGGCATGCCTGCTCTCGACCAAAACGGAATCACGCGATTCCTCCATGGCAAGTTCGAGACTAAAGCAGCCAACCCAAAATTATGAAAAACAGGAAAAACTGTATACAAATAAAATGAAATGTTTAATGATAAAAAGAATAAAAATATGAAAAAAGGGGAGAAGGGTACTTTATACATAAGATATTAATTAAGTCTAATCAATTACTTCACATCTCATCTAAACATTTTTCACCGGCAATGGGAATTTCAACCTGGTTCACATCATAAACCTAGACGAATTTGCGACAATCGCCGACAATGTAACTGCGCTTCTTCAGAAATATATGCCACCTAGCAAGACGAGGGAAATAATAAGCTACCACCTGACGCAAGTGCAAGACAGACTTATGGAATTGGGAAGTATGCAAAATAGAAACCGTAGATCAATTGACTGGATCGGTTCCGCCTGGAAGTGGGTAGCCGGGAATCCAGATGCAGCAGACTGGAACTCGATTTTGAAAAGCCAAAACGACATAATAAGCAATAACAACGAGCAGTACAAAATCAATACGCAGCTCTTGATTACTACTAGCAAAATTGTCCAAAGAACTAACGAGCTCATTGACAGAACGAATACAATTAGCAAGGGAAAGAAATACCAGAGAATTGAACACGACACGATAAATCAAGTCCTTATTTTAAAAGACACTGTCAACGAAGTGATAAGAGCTTGTCAGCTGGCCAAAGGTGGAATAATTAACACAAACCTGTTAGACCGGACTGAGGTTGAAAAAATCATCACCGAATTGGAGACACTGCCGTATACCAACACCGTAGAAGCTATCGAATATGGGACCCATCCATCTACACGAATGGGTCACTATTATTATATGTCCTCTCTCTCCCAAAGCTAAAAAAGGAATCTTACCATCGACTGATTGCACGAACAACGATAAGGAAAGGCAGACAAGTTGAACTCCCGTTTAAAGAAATTCTCATAAGCCTTCGGGGTGGTCAGTCCTTGCCTGAACATTAATAAGGCAACAATTTGTCAACAGTCATCTTTGATCCAACTAGCTGAAGAAACTTGTATACCGCGTATGCTCAAAGGGGGGAACGCTGATTGCCGTTGCTGCTTACCAGCGCGCAGGTGGTGGAAATGATAACATCCGATGTAATCTTCCTTACGAATTTCGAGGGTGTTATAAGGGCGCAGAGACGCACAGAGGTATTAAACGGCACCTACCTGATACAACTCCAAAACGAAAGCCTACTCATCAACAACAAAACATTTTCCAGTACATCAGTCTCGAGGTTGCAACCAGGGTAGAAATTTACTCATGAATGTGCAGCACATGTGCCAAAATTTGTGTACATGCACATGAATATGTGCAACAATTTTTGATCTTAATATTAAGGCACATGAGTGTGCATTGATATTAGAAGCACATGCACATGTGCATGCACATGTGCAAAGAGCAACATGTGCATGCACATGTGCAAAGAGCAACAAAAATAAACTGTTTAAAGTACAGGCACATGAGTTCACATCTTCATGCACATCATACGTATTTCGTTTTTTATGTACAGTATACATAATCCGTTTTCGTACAGCATTGTAGCAAGGCAAATTATTTATAATTTTGGTTAAATGGATCAGCAAAATTTAAATTATTTATTAAATACCAAAACAATCTTAATAAAATTCTCAGAATTTTGCCAGCTGTTCTCTGCTTAGTGGAATTTTAAAAGTAGAGAGTATAGGAATAAATATAAAAATGCATTTTTTCAGCTAATTAAAAACATTAATCCCTTAAAAGTGAAAAAACATTTTCCCAGAAATTTGATAATTTTATGTCCCATAAAATGTAAAAAAATGAAAAATACTTTTAACAGGTATATAACCCGTTTGCTTTGAAATTTGCATAAAAAGTATGTTTATTATTCCACTTTAAACGTATTTGTGTGTACTGTTTCGGTGTAAAACAAACCGTTACCTGTATATCAATAACCAAGAAGAAAGTTTCTAATATTTCTGTTTTAGGACCTTTTTGCTGTTGCCGCCGGCAACCGGTACTTAGTATTCTTGCAATTAAGTGCTATTATTCTTTTCTAAAATGACTTACGAAAATAAATTTTTTAGAATGATTAAAGATATTAATAAAATTGTTTGCCTTGAATGTGATAAAACTTTAAGTGGAATCAATGTTTCTAATATTAAAAGACATTATAAGCTGATCCATAAAAAAGACATATCTGAAAAACAAAACAATGAAAGTGGTGATGAATGTATACCCGCTAAAAAACGAAGAACTGATGTAGTCGTAAGAATTAATATTGATAAGAGCCAGTTTTTGAAATGTTGTGTTGGTCTAGTTGCAGTTAAAAATCTACCATTTAGAATTTTTGATGATTCTGAGTTTTTTAAAGTTTTGATTTCACCATATGAGGAAAAATTTAACACGAGCTTAAATTCTAAAAATATTACCGATGTTCTTCAAGATTCCTGTGCAAAAATTCAGGAAATAGTGGCAAACCGAGTGAAAAATAAAATGGTGTCCCCTAAATTTGATATTGCTAGCAGAATGGACAAAAGCATTCTTGGAATAAATATACAATATATAAAAGATTTCAAGATATATATCAATACAATTGGTAAGATTCTTTATTTTTATTTCAAATCCTATTATGTGTTCACAAAATTATTTTGTTAGGCATGATACGTTTACAAAAACGACATAGAGCCTCATATCTGAAAGAAGAAATTTTGGGATGCCTAAATACATACCAGATCGAAATTGGACAAATTTATTCCAGTACGACCGACAATGGAGCAAACATGCTTAAAGTGAGCCAAATACTCCAAGAAATTCAAGAAGAGCAAATTGGTGAGGAGAAAAGTGATGGAGAAAATAGCACTCAGTTCGGTGTTATCTGTTGTAAGGTGTGCTGCACACACAATACAACTTTCTGCTTATGATGTCTTAAAGAACCTTGCACAGGAAATAAATGAATGCAGAGATGCTGTCAAACAGCTCCGCAAGAAGATTAGGTCAGGCGATATTCAAATGCAAATGCCAAGTTTGGATAATACCACAAGATGGAACTCAACATATGAAATGTTTGTGTCCTTACTGGAAGTTAGTCAAAATATAGAATTGCTTTACATGAAGAAAAACAGCATTCCGGACATAAATTGGGATTTTGTAAAAAATTTTGTTGCTGCATTTAAACCATTGGCTTTGTGTACTAAGCAGCTTCAAAAAGAGCAGTATATAATTGGTGATTTTTATAGAGATTGGCTTTGTTGCGAAATAGAATTAGAGGAAATATTTGCTGTAACACCATATGCGTCACTATTGCATAATTCCATGCAAATAAGAAAACAACTTCTTTTTAAAAATGATGCGTTCCTAGCAGCTCTTTATTTAGATCCTAGATTTAATTTTGAAAATTCCAATATTCTATGTGAACAACAAAGAACTACAGCAATAGTAAGTTTGTTTTGAAATCAACATTTTTCATACCAATAATTTTTTTCTTTTTTTTTGTAGGAACATCTGGTGAAATCTTTTGATGTCTTAATAGGTTTGCAGAATGATCAAACGAGACGTCAGAGTGAGTCCAGCTGTGACATACAAACTGAACTTCCGACCACTTCTGCTTTCGCTAAATTAGAACAGCGCATTATGGAATCTATGACAAATATATCTGCAAACGCACAAACACATCGCACCTTCAAGCAGAAACTGATGCTTCTAATGAATCAGAAAAAACTTCCGCTCGATACTGATGTCCTTAGTTATTGGAAAACCACGGATGACAGCGATATTAAAAAAAATTGTGGAAGTGGCACTAGGAGTACCAGCTACACAGGTATCTGTGGAAAGGGCTTTCAGTGCATTGCCCTTGGTTTTGACTAAATTGAGATCGAATCTTAATAATAAAACGTTGAGTAATTTACTTATAACCAAATTAAACTTTCAAGAACTTAATGCTCGAAATATTGAATTTAGTTAGCTGATTTAGTTAGAATTTAAGCAAACAAAAAATTATGCAAATGTGTCGCAAATAAATTTATGAAGTACAAAAAAACTTTCTTAATAATATAATAAACTTTCAAATACATAAACAGAACACTTTGTGTTTGCATGCAATTTATTTTAACAACCAATTAATCAGTTAATTTCCAATACACTTTATACAATTTTTGTAACAAATGTTTTATTTGTGGTGTACGAATAACAATTTTGCATACTGTATTTTGAATCAATTATTGCCTGTTCATGCAAGACGGAAAAAAACCTTTTTTTATTTGTAAAGCTACGCAGTTAAAATTATTTTCAAATGGGTAAATATTCAACACATACCATAACAACAAAACACTACAATTTGTTGTTTTTATCATAGTACTTCTTCGTCTTCCACATACATATATTAATGTGCAAGATCGTGTGCACTCATGTGCCGCACATTTTAAGAGCGGCACATGAAATGTGCCATTCATTTTAAGAGTGGCACATGAAATGTGCCTACGCAAAATGAACTTGCACATGTGCGTTTAGTAGGCACATACAAAAATTGGCTCTTACGCATGTGCATGTGCGTATTTATTTTGTGTGCATATTTGCCTTCATGTGCGTGTGCTGCACATGAGTGTGCAAATCCGTACCCTGGTTGCAACCACTTCCACCCATACTGACGAGCATGACCAATGAGCAATTATTGGTGGACATCGACCAGGTTCACCACATAAGTCTGCACAATGTAAACAGACTTCAGTATCTGGGCTCGAGGCTTAATCTGTCATTGGGGACCAACATTAGTATCATAATAGTAATGGGTATCTGCATTGGTTCCTTGTGGCGTAGAATAACCAGGAAAATGAGCTTACCAACGGTTAGAGTTCCACAGTCATTTAAGTCTACCTCCAAACCCAAACATGTCGTCTGCGGGACGCACACGTTTAAGGAGGGAAGAGTTAACAGCGGCGCTGACATCGCTGTTGAACGAAGTTCAGCGGAGTCGGCATAGTTAGCAGTTCAACACCCCCGCTCTTTTGGCACACGTATCCGGCCTAATTAATAGTAATGCAAAATTGCATATAATATATTTCTGATTACTGAGCGTTTTGTTACCGGCACATGTCAATGCAACGTGAGCAGAGCTTTGAAGGTGGCAGAAGTAAGTTTCTGATGGCAGTCTTGGCTACGACGTAAAATAGATCGCACGTAAATCATTGTTGTAATTTGTGAATGTAAGAGTAGATTTAAATAAAGTTCAATTTTGTATATTAAAAATCAAGTCCAGTGTTAATCATTTCTATTTGGCGGCGCAGTGGAAGCGCCTTAGTATATTTTTTTTTAGTGGAATTAATTGGAGAGTCCTAACTGGCGCCCGAGCAGGGACCCACTTCCAAAATAGTGGTGTCCTTAATAAATTAATAAATAATATTCTGCGAATCCTACGGGACCCTCCAGAGTAAATAATCCAAAAGTATAATAATTAATTAAACCAGCTCCTCCTTCGCCAACCTGGTACTCCTGGTAGTTTAAGATAAAAACACAGAAGGTTACCAGAGCGAACGTGAAGGAACCCGTACCCAAGTAAGATTCCACGAGCATCAAAGTGGAATCCTAAAAGGGCACCATACGGACCCTTCCGCGAGGATATAATATACAAGATTCTCCAATTGGTCGGATAAGCCGTGTAGCCAAGGCTCAGGGTTTTTTTAGAATAATGAATTGGGTTATCAAAGAGATAAAAAATATATGAAAAGATAAGAAATATATGAAAAGATAAAAAACATATGAAAAGATACAAAATATATGGGAAAATAAAATATATATGAAAAGATAAAAAATATATGAAAAGATAAAAAATATATGAAAGATAAAAAATATATGAAAAGATAAAAAATATATATAGAAGAATATCCTGTAAAACATAAGAAAAAAAAAGAAATTCGAGTAAAGAAAAGAAGAAGTAGAAAAGAATCATTACATAAAAGTGAAAGAGAATAATAAATTGATTTATCAGATGATTCAAAATTAATAAAGAAGTGGAAGTGTGAAATAAAAGAGTGAGTGAACAAGCATACTTTTGGTGGCGATTATCAGGTGAGTCCTTTTACCACTATCTGAAAAAATTTTTTATCTGTGAACATGGACGAAATGAGGGCGAGTTTAACTACCCTTACGGGAGCTGTTAATTGTCTCTTAAACCAGGTTAAAGGAATAGAGGGTAGGTTAAATAGAATAGAGCAGAATAGTAACATAATTGAACTAAATATGAGGTTGAATCGGATTGAAGAACGGGATCAAGGGAACTTAGATAACGCAGAGGTAGTCGTTTCCCCGCTGCAAGTGCCAAGGACCGAAGAGGACCTTAAATCAAATAGTCGACTTCCCGATAGTGTCAAGGAATTACGATCCTTTGAGGGCAATCCGTTGCAGTACGTGTTATGGGTGCATTCTGTCGAAATGATTCTCAGGGAAATTGTAAGGGATAAGCCCATATATCGCTCAATAACTCAAAGCATTAGGCAAAAGGTGGTTGGAGAAGCTGACGCAGCCCTAGTGTCGTATAACATTTTTGAGGCGGATTGGAGCGAAATGAAGAATATATTATCTCTTCATTATGCCGATAAGAGGGACGTTCAGACGCTTGAACATCAGCTCAACCAGCTTTCCCAAGGAACAGCGAAAGTTGATGAATTTTACTCTACGGTTAATCACCAACTCTCACTAATTATTAACAAACTCAAGACGGAAACCTTTAGCGAAGAAACCGTTAATGCATTGATAGCAACTCACAGGAATAGGGCCTTGGACATATTTATACGAGTTCTTAACCCAGAACTTTTTAGAATGGTGATCATTCAACTACCCAAAACGTTGCCAGAGGCATATTCGGCTTGCCTCGAGCTTCAGAATTTGACCATAAGGAACAATATTCTGCACCCGAGGGTAAATATTCGAGACAATACGCGGCACTTGTCCAAACCCGCACAACTGGTTCACCAAGACCTCCTTAACCCTACTATCGTGGTAATCAACAGGCCAATTTTAATCCTCATCATAAGCCTTCACCTTTTTCTAGACAATACGAGGTCAAACCAGAGCCGATGGAGATAGATCGCTCAATGCAAACGCGAAAAATTAATTACATGAATCGCCCCAAGCAAGCTGAGAAGAGAAGCGGATCCGAAATGTTCAATAAGGATAAGCAGCCACGTTTATTTCATTTAGATGTCAACCAGAGCTATTCAGAGGATGCTCCTCATGAAAAAGGAATAGCGAACAATTTTGATGATGCGTCAAGCGAGCAAAATTTTACGGAGGGAGGCCTTCAAGCCTGCCTTACGTAGAATATGTTACCGGGAAAAATAGGAAACTTAAATTTTTGATCGACACCGGCTCGAACAAAAATTTTTACAGCACTAAGTTATCTGCCGGAAGCATACCTTTACCTCAACCACTTATAGTTAACACAGCAGGGGGAAAAATCGAGATAAACAGAAAAATCGTGGGAAGATTCTTCTTGAGTTACGGAGTATTAGATCCTCTTACATATTACATTTTACCCGGATTGAATACCTTCGATGGAATCATAGGTGATGATAGCCTCAAAGAATTGGAGGCGGTGGTCGATAGGAAGGAAAACATTTTTTTGATTAAAGGTACAATAGAAATACCCCTTAGGGCAAAGATTTCTTGTAGTCTAAATTATATGTTAAATGAATCAATGTCAGGAGGGAGTAAGGAAAGGATTAATGAAATTATAGGAACTTGTTTGGTCCACTCGACGACAGTAAGGCTGTTGCCACAAATGTGCAAGCAGGAATAAAGACAACAACGTCTGAACCTATTTATTCGAATATACAACCTACAACAACAAAATACACACAAAGAGAGTAGAAAATTCTTACATCTTCTAGATTCTAATTGGACAAGTATAAATAGGGGAAGCGTCTGAGTGGATAATCAATCAGTGTAAATTGAACCTCATCGTGTGAAGACGACAATTTTAAGCAAATTGTTCTGTGTCAACTTTGTGTAGTTAAAGTAAATAAAATTGTTATAAACTTAAAAACTCTAAAAACTGGTATTAATTATTTTGCAATAAAGAACTCACAACAAAACGTTTATAAAAGGTATAAACGTAACAATATATTGTTTTTTTTAATGTTGAATACAAATAAAGTTTTTCAATTTAAGTGTGTTTCTGTTTGCCTGCTCGGACAAATCACACTTTAATTGCTATTAGAATTTTAATAAGAATTTGTGAAGAGGTACTGACTTTAGCGTCCAGCTCAATAAATAATTTTTTCCTCACACAAGTTACAGAACAGGTACAATAATATTATTTCAATATTTGTACCACTATTGCACTTTTTTCTGAAATTATATAAAAAATTCAACGTCAAAAATGTGTTGTAAGACTCGTTTGATGTTCTAAGTTTCTTTCTCCAGTATGTATGCCCTAAATTTATACATTAAATCGGGAAGACAACAACGTCTGAACCTATTTATTCGAAAAGTTACCCATACTCTGCTGCAATGAAAGACGAGGTCGAAAGGCAAATTGGTGAGTTACTATCTGAGGGAATAATACGCCCTTCGAAAAGTCCTTACAATTCTCCGATATGGGTAGTGCCGAAGAAGCCGAACCAAAGGGGGAAAAACAGTATCGGTTGGTTGTTGATTCTAAGAGACTTAATGCGGTGACGGTACCCGACACATACCCAATACCGGACATTAACGCCAATTTTGCGAGTCCGGGTAATGCAAGATTTTTCACAACTATTGATTTAACTTCTGGATTTCACCAAATCCCGATGAAACCATCGGACATTCCTAAAACTGCATTTTCGACCATGAATGGGAAATTCGAATTTCTCCGCCTCCCTTTTGGGCTGAAGAATGCTCCGGCGATCTTCCAAAGGATGATAGATGATGTTCTCAAGGAGTTTATAGGCAAAATCTGCTACGTTTACATAGATGACATAATAGTATTCGGCCATAATGAAGCGGAAACCTTGGACAATGTTGAGACAATTTCCGGAAGATTGGATTTCATGCAATCGGAAGTTGAATTTTTGGGATACGTGGTATAAAACCTGATCCAAAAAAGGTAGAGGCTATTGAAAAACTTCTGCCCCCTGGTAATTTGAAAGAGTTAAAAGGATTTTTGGGAATGACATCGTACTACAGGCGTTTCATTAGAGATTACGCGAAGGTGGCAAAGCCATTGACGAATTTGACAAGGGGTGAAAATGCACAAGTAAAAGCCAACCAATCAAGGAAGGTGCTAATAGAACTGGACAACGAGGCATTACTGGCCTTTCAAACGTTTAAATCTCTCTTAACCACAACAGAAATTCTCGCATTTCCTGAATTTGAGAAACCGTTTAATCTTACAACTGATGCTTCGAACTACGCTATCGGCGCAGTTTTGTCGCAAGGGAAATTGGTAAAGATAAGCCGATTGCCTATATATCCCGTTCGCTGAACAAAACAGAGAAAGGGTATGCCACAAACGAAAAGGAGATGCTGGCTATTGTGTGGACAATTTGAGAAATTACCTATACGGTGCCAAGAAAATTAGGATCTATACTGACCATCAACCTCTTACTTACGCGTTGGGTAACAGGAACTACAACGCTAAGTTGAGTAGATGGAAGGCCCGCATAGAGGAGTACAACCACGAGTTGATCTACAAACCTGGTAGATCAAACTACGTTGCGGATGCTCTCTCTAGGTTGAGGACTAGTGTCAACCATATCAGCGATGAGTCCACAATAACTGCCAGCGAAGTTGACTCCCAAATA
Organism: Trichopoda pennipes; assembly: GCA_030448955.1. NCBI lineage: Eukaryota > Metazoa > Arthropoda > Insecta > Diptera > Tachinidae > Trichopoda > Trichopoda pennipes. The sequence continues at coordinate 1,906,933 of JASKUP010000004.1, read as the reverse complement.
ACAAGAACAGCGTCAGAGACAGCAGAGGTAGATTCAATATCTACGGGCTCAACCGCTCATAGCGCAGTCCAAGATAGCTCAGACCTCATTCCCCACATGGAAGTTCCGGTTAACGTTTTCAGGAACCAAATAATTATCAAAATTGGGATAGATTTGCAATCGAACGAAATACCACATAGAAACTTCATTCGACACTATTTCTCATCGCCCTTGTGGGATGCCGGAAAACTTTTGGATGTCCTTAAAAGAACACTAGATCCCAATGTGATTGTTTATGTAAAATTGTTTGTGTAAATTTTCATTAGTGGGAACCAGTTCTAATGTTGCATCAGAACTGACACTAATTTTTATGTTTGTGTAAAGGTGATGTCTTTCAACACTTGGTAGCTGATAGACACAAGACAAATAATCAAGACCGTAATTGGTGATTGATAATAATCTGTCTGACTGAAGCCAGAAATTTATTGACTATTTATACAAAATTAATTTAATTTAAGTCTAATTCTATTTTGATTAAAACGGTGAACGTGCATATTATTTCATGACAATATTTTGGTAACATAAATGATTATTCTGCATAAATGTGCAAGTTCAATACTTTTTGTCTCCAAACAGTCAAAACAATACAAAACTGTTTATTTAGCAAAACGATAAGTTCATTTAACTTGTCCACTATAAAACAAACAAACAAACAAGTAAAAGTGATTATGTTGCACTGGCCATTGACCGTACGTTAAATAAATGACAAATCAAAATGCAAAGTAAAAAGTGATCATGTTACACTGGCCAGTGACCGTACCTTAAATAGAATATTCTGTTATTATTGAATACAAAAAGTATGTATGTGTATTAACATTAATAAATATTAAGTATAGTTACAGACAAAAGTATGTGCAATAAATATTAACTTTGGAATTGAATTAAAATAAAGTAAATATTTAATTAGAACTAAACATCCTGCCCCGCGTTGATCGTTCGGTCAACTAAACGTGATCATCTTGGTCGCCATTAAACTTGAACGATGAAGCTCTGTCTTGGAGTTGGTACAGGTGTTGTTCTGTCGTCGTGAGTTTGGCTGGGTTGGTTGGAGGTTTCATGAAGTGACATATCGGCTATTTGGACACTTCTAGATTTTTTGCGTAGCAAGGTGCATAAGATAACGATGAAGGCTATGATGCTGATGACTAGTGCGGAGTACGCTAGTTTAACCCCGTGGTTTGAGTGTTCATGACGTTGAAATTCAGAAGTTTTGATTGATTCCAATTTTTGGTGCATGGAATTTAATTCGTCGAGCTGCCTGTTATATTCATCTGACGTTGAAGAAGTGTTGGTATTTGTAAGAAAATTATGTTTTGCAAATTCTGGATGTGATAATTCTTGTACATATCCAAGACTTGTGTAAGATGAGATTAGTGTCGAAGATATTGATTGTTGACCTGATACATATGTGAACTCGTGTTTGAGGATACAATCAGGTTTAATGGTTAACAAACCTGAGCCGTTTAGTTCCAGTGGTATAATTTCCTTTTCACATACTGCTGTGGCCTGTGTGGTTGATGAGGTTGCATATATCCATTGATTTTTACGAGTCAGTGGTATCCAGGTTACGCTTGTTGAAAGTGGCCTTAAGAGACAATTTGGTGTTGTAATGTTGTTGAATAAGTTTATTTCGCAAGAACATGTCTCTGCACCGAACATATATCGTAGTTTTATACTAGAGCATATAAATACATCTTGGCTAACAACATCGCAAGATTTAAGTTGGGACGATGAAACCAAGAAATAGTTTTTCTTGTTGGTGTTTATGGCTAACATAGAACTGCATGGTTTTATAGCTACCAACGTGTTGTTTATGCAATTAGGCACTGGAATCAAATTATACAGTTGATAGTTGCCCTGCGTTACTAGTGGTATTATTATGGTGAATATCAGATGTTCTTGAGTAATTCCACCCTTTACTTTCATTAGTTTGTATAGATCCAACAAATTTTCTTCGGGTACCGGTAGTTTTGAAGATTGAGGCATATGTATTTTAATTTGTTTAATTTCTTCTTCCAATTGCGTGGGAGTTAATAGTAATGGATTGATTATTCCATTATGAGTGTCAGTTAATACGTTTAGCATACACGTTTGCATTTTTTGCAAATTGTTTGCAATGAGGGAGAGCTGCATAATGGCTGAGTTAAAAAATTGCATCGCCTTTATGTGGTACAATTCATCGTTCAATCTTTGGTCATTGTGGTTGATCTTGTTTATTTGTGTTTGAAGAATTTCAATGTTGAACTTAGTGGATGTTAAGCCCTGCTTGACGATGTTCATTGTGGAATTAACAACCGAAGTTTGATCTTTCAGAAGTCTCAGCAGTAAAGAATCATTTTCTTGCAGATTTGCAATTGTTGGTGACATTTCCTTGGCGTAATCAGAATCAAGTACACCAAATAATGAGTGTGCGATGTTTCCCACGACGTCAACAGCGCCTCTTCTGGTCCGCGATTTGTGCAGTAGTCTATTGTCCAAGCTGAGATCAGTCTCGATGTGTTGAAAATGTTATACAACGTGATTACATGATTCATTGTATTCCATTTTCTTACATAATTGACGTAAAGAATTTGTTCCATTAAGCAAGAAGGCCGTATCAGTTCAGTAAGCGGATAAATCATAATATACAACTAGTTTCCATTGACTTGTGGAAATGGAAGTTGAACCTATTTCCTCGAAGTGTATTCCCAGTTTGGATCCGAATTTCTTGTCATTAATCGGAGTTGCCAGAATAATTGGAAATATTAGCAGCATTGCAAGCATGGTCAAAAAAAAGGTGTTAGATGAAAGGCGCCTCCGTTTACTTTCACGATTAGTGTTTTGAGTTGAGGTTTCAACTGACGATATGCTGGTTACTGCTTCCTTTGGGTTGTCTTCCGCATTGTCGTCAACCGGGAGTACTGCAAGACGATGTATTGGTCGGTTGAAAACTCTAGTGGTGGTTTTCACGTCAACATCTCGGACAAATCCGTCATTCCCCGGGTATGTCTTTATTACTCGCCCCAACGGCCATTTCATGGGTGGAATGTTGTCTTCCTTGATGATGACCATATCGTTAACCTTGATATTAGGGGATGGTTTCTTCCATTTTTGTCGTTGTTGTAGCTCGTGTAGGTATTCCTTAGACCATCTTCTCCAAAATTCGTGCTTTATTTGAGATACAAGTTCCCAACGAGATAAGAGTGATAGCTTCTTACAACTAGCTGAGCTATCTATCTGGGCTGTCAGGGCTTCGCCAATTAATAAATGGCCTGGAGTCAATGCTGATAGATCGGATGGGTTATTTGACATGGGTGTTAGAGGCCGCGAATTCAATACGGCTTCAATCTCCACAAGTACAGTTTCAAGTTCTTCGTATGTTAAATTAGCCGAACCTATACTTGGGACTAAGAGATGCTTTGCTGATTTTACTGCTGCTTCCCATAGTCCTCCGAAATGAGGAGCCCTAGGTGGAATGAAGTGAAAATGTATTCCTTTTGCGCTGCATGATGACACTATTGATTCTCTTCCATCCTCGCTGAAGATTGATTTGGATAGCTCTGCCAGTTTGTTGCGAGCACCAACAAAATTTGTTGCATTGTCGCTGTAAATATTTTGACAGCGTCCTCGTCGACTGATGAAACGTTTTAATGAACCTATGAAGGCGTCTGTTGATAGATCACTCACAAGTTCGAAATGGACTGCCTTTGTAGCAAAGCAGCAAAATACCGCAGCATACGCCTTGGTTGGTCGCTTACCCCTGATTTTATAGTGTATCGTAAGTGGACCAAAAAAATCAACGCCTGCATTAATGAAGGGTCTTGCGGGCGTGATTCTTGTCTGTGGTAAGTTTCCCATGATTTGTTGACACAGCTTAGGACGAGCCTTGGTGCATAGTATACATTTCTGTACAGTTGCTCTTGCTGTTGACCTGCCTTTAATTGGCCAAAATCGATCCTTCATTATTTCCAGTAGCGCCTGTGGGCTACAGTGTTTGTTTTCTTCGTGCACCGCTTTGAATAATAATTTAACCAGCACATCATTGTATGGGAGAAGCATGGGGTGTTTAGTGTCGTAAGGCAAGGAAGAATTCTCCAATCGTCCTCCCACTCGTATAATATTGTTTTCGTCGATGAACGGAGAGAAACTAGAAATTGAACTTTTGTTGTCAATCTCGTGATTATTTGATAATTTTTTGAATTCGTTGTGGAAATCAATGCCTTGGATGGCGCGAATTATTGTCATGAGTCCTGTGTCAAGCTCGCTGGGAGTTAAGGACTTCAGTTTTGGCCTTAAAGAATCTTTGATAACCGCATTTCGGAAAAAGCGATGGGCATATGATATTATACGCTGAAGTCTTCTAAAAGAATTCTTGTGTTCAATGTTGTACACAAATTCGTGATGACTTGTGGTTGCTAGCACCATTGATGTATTCTTCTTTTTCTCAAGATCAGTGGCTAATTCGAGATTTAGTTTGTGTTCTTCAGTCCAATATTCATGCCTGCCGTGTAGAAACAGTGGTCCAAAAAACCACATATGACATTCAGAAAGGTTCCTTGCAGATAAACCCCTTGAAAGAACGTCTGCAGGGTTATCCTTTGAATTGACATGTCGCCACTGCTGAGGTAAGGTTAGTGTTTGGATTTGCGATATCCTGTTGCCGACAAATGTGTGGAATGAAGATGATTCTGAATTTATCCAGGATAAAACAATTTCAGAGTCAGTCCATAAAAATGTTGGCAGTTCCTTAATTTGCATGTCCCTTCGAAGACGATATGCCAGTTCCGAGGCCAAAAGTGCTGCGCATAGTTCTAATCTTGGCAATGTTTGCTTTTTGATTGGTGATACGCGAGATTTTGCACAGAGTAACTTTGTTATTATTCTGTTACCTTTAAACGTTGAGCGAATGTATGCTGCTGCACCAAAGGCTTTTTCGGATGCATCCGCAAAGATATGAAGCTAAGTAGTTAATGGGATGTTATCGTTGAACACGTGTCGAGTTAGTTGAAGGTTGTTTAATGAGTTTAGACCTTCGCGGAAATTTGACCATGTTGACCTTAGATCTTCAGGTAGTGCTTCGTCCCATGTCAATTTCGTGTGCCATAAATGTTGAATAAATATCTTTGCTTTCACAACAATTGGTGCCAACAGCCCAAGTGGATCAAAAAGCTTTGCCAAGTCGGAACAAACTGTGCGTTTAGTAATCGTATTTACAGGTTCCACCTTTACCTTTATGCAAAGATGGTCTTTTTTAGGCAGCCATATTAGACCCAGAGTTTTAATAGATTCTTTCTGTGTGCTGTTAAAGTCAAGATTTACCTCCCGGTCATCTTGTGGAATGTTTTGTAGAAGCTGAGAATGATTTGCACTCCATTTCCGGCAATTAAATCCATGTTTCCTTAAAATGTGAATCAATTGTTGTTGTGACTCGATGGCTGTAGCCAAGCTATTTGATCCACCAAGCCCGTCATCTACATAAAAGCAGTTCTTTAGGACTTGGGCACCTAATGGATGATCGACTTCGTTTTCAATGGCGATTTTTTGTAGACATTTTGTGGCCAAGTATGGTGCGGCTCGAGTTCCGTAAGTGACTGTGTTGAGTTGATAGTATTTTATGGGAGATGCCGGGTCCGACCTCCATAAAATTATCTGGTATCTTCTATCGGTTTGATGTATTAAAATTTGTCGATACATCTTTTCGATATCTGTGGTGAAAACATACCGTGGTAAACGGAAGCGGACAAGTATTGAGAATAGGTCACTTTGTATGGTTGGACCAGTATACATTAAATCATTGAGTGAGAAACCGGTTGATGTTTTTGCCGAAGCGTCAAATACTACGCGTAGTTTTGTTGTTGTGCTATCTGGTTTAAGCACGCAATGATGTGGAATGAAGTAATTTGGAGTCAATACGGAATCAACATCTATTTCTGTCATGTGTCCCATATCTATATACTCTATCATGAAATTGATATATAGCTCTCTAGTGTGTGGATCTTTAAGTAGACGACGTTCAAGACTGATAAATCTATTGTAAGCCATTTTTGCCGATTCGCCTAATGCAGATGTATTTTCACGAAAAGGAAGTTTGATAATGAAACGACCTTCGCTATCGGTCTTGATATTTTGTGCGAAATGAGCTTCACACCTCTGTTCATCTCGTGAAAACCCTTTTTACATGATCCATTGTCTTCCATTTGCCATAACCGCTCAATAACGTCATTTAATAACTCCTGGTCGGAAAGTCCTTCGTTGGTTGTAGATATTGCGCATGTCACAGCGTCTGCTTGGTTTAATGACGCCCGGCCACTGACAATCCATCCAAGAGATGTATTCAACAGTATTGGAAGATCATTGGACAGTACTATTTTTCCGGGTTGCATCAGACTGAAGTAGTACTCGGCGCCTAGAAGAATGTCCACTTTTCCTGGTTGATAAGAGTATGGGTCAGCTAAGTCTACGTTAGGGATTTGCCAATTTGAGATGTCGATATGTTGATTTGGTTGTGGAGGGATGATTGTCGGTAGAACAAAGGCTTCTAGGTTAATTGCAAAATTGTTGCCTCTGCCTTGCAATTTAACATTTATACGCCTTGTGGCCCTTCTTTGTGCGTTTCCAATGCCATCGATGCACAATGATGCTTCGCACGTAGCTATAGACAGTTTTCTGACGACACGCTCGGATACTAGATTCACCTGAGAGCCCGAGTCCAATATTGCTCTAAACTCTCCTGAGTTTCCGTTAGCCGCTGTTACTCTTACTCTTGCAGTTGCAAGTAACACGTAGCCCTGGCGCGACGCCGGTTTGTTAGCTGCTGCTGACGTAACAGTTACGTTAGTGGTGTTGGCTGCAATATCTGCGCTTGGTTGACCGTTTGACTGTTCTTGGTGGTTTTGAGATTGGTTGCCACTCTGTGGTGACTTATGTTGCTTGTAATTTGAACTTAAGTGCAATAATGTATTGTGTTTTTTATTACATTTTTTACAAGGTCCCAATGTGCAGTTTTTGGCCGAGTGATTGGTTTTGAAGCAGTTAACGCACAGCCTTTGCGACTGAACATACTTTAGTCTGTCAGCCTCGGATAATTGTAGAAATTTGTTGCAATGGTACAACGCATGACTGGACGTATGACATAACTTACAATTGCCATGTTGTTTGTCGGAAGTAGCGGCTGATGATACGGTTCTGGTTGAATTGTGTGTTGATGTCTGCTTTTCTTTATGACCGATGGCATCCATTGTTTGAAATTGGAACTCTAAAAATGACAGAAAATTGTCCATCTTGGGCAGATCTCTTGGCTGCTCTAATGATTGTTCGAATCGCATGTGCATGTTCCGGTCAAGTTTCTTAATCAAAATTTGTAGAAGTAGCGGGCCCCAGGATTTCGTCTCTACTCCAATATTCTCCAACGCTAATAGACATTCTTGTGTTGTGTCATGTAATGATTTGATGGAAGATGCATTTGAAGAAGCCGTCGGCTGACTTAGTATCTTCTCAATTAAGTTAGCTACAAGAATTCTCTTGTTGTTGTATCGTTCCTGTAGCAACTTCCATGCAGACTTGTAATTGTCTTCTGTTGTTGAGAAGTGACTTATGAGTTTTTCAGCTTCTCCTGATAAATTAGCCTTCAAATACCACATCTTTTGAACGGCAGGTATTCGTTGATGATCGACCATTTGTGAGAATAGGTCGTAAAACTGTCTCCATTTACCGTAATTTCCGTCAAATTTAGGAATCGTTATTTTGGGAAGTGGCAACGAAGATAATGGTGCTGGTGATGACATGTTGGATGAATCTGTTATTTTTCGCTCAGACATCATGTGGAGCTTAGGCAATATTGTATACACTAAATCAGTGAGTTTGTCGTACTCTTCCTGATTTAAACCAGCTTCCAGTGGATTTGTCATCTGATCCCATGACTGGTCATATAAATTTTCCAGTTGGGACCATAATCTGTTGACTGTGTCCAGCTGGATTTTATAAAATTGTGGCGGGTTGTTTTGTTCGACCGATGAGAGGCCCGTTAAAAATCTTCCCAATGCCAACATGCGGGCTTTGATTTTCCTAATGAGCCCATTAGTTGAGGGGTTTTCTGAAGCTGATGTAGAACCATTGGGATTTGGTTTGGTGAATGTGTCGGTCGATGACTGAGAATGATTGTTACTTGCAACGCTATTCTTCAATAGTTCCGCCTTGGATTGAAATATCTCCAGATGCTCGAGCGCCAGAGATTGTATTTTTGTGTAATATTCGTTTTTAAAGTAATCAATATTTTGTGGCTCCGAGACCAGAATTCGTAGCTCGCCATCTGCTTTTTCGAATTGGTCCCATTGTTCAGTAAGGTTTTGGAACCGTTGTTTAAAGTATTCATATGTTGTTTTCCTATCTGCCGAGTCCTTTTTGTAGTTGCGGACGATTTGTTGAATTTTTCACCAGATGCTTCCAGCAGAGAGAGTAAGTCCTTGATTGTTGACATACTTGTTGGGGGTAACCAATGTTATGGTTTCAAGTGTTGAGGTGTACGATTGAATTGATTAACCAGATGACCAAATGTATGTGTATTCTGGTCTATTACGACTACGCGGTGTCACAAAATGTGTGTTTTTGGCGTCTTGTAGTTTTGATCAGTATATAATGTCCGATGTGTAGGACTAGGAGCCAAACAATGTTTGTCAGGGACCTTGATTGATCGCCTTGGTTGCGTATTAATCCAGCAATGGGTGCTCACAAGTTCCTTACCACTGGTGGGGGGAAACTTGAAGTCCAAGGCTGTTTGGGGTCACCAAAATGTTTATGTAAAATTGTTTGTGTAAATTTTCATTAGTGGGAACCAGTTCTAATGTTGCATCAGAACTGACACTAATTTTTATGTTTGTGTAAAGGTGATGTCTTTCAACACTTGGTAGCTGATAGACACAAGACAAATAATCAAGACCGTAATTGGTGATTGATAATAATCTGTCTGACTGAAGCCAGAAATTTATTGACTATTTATACAAAATTAATTTAATTTAAGTCTAATTCTATTTTGATTAAAACGGTGAACGTGCATATTATTTCATGACAATATTTTGGTAACATAAATGATTATTCTGCATAAATGTGCAAGTTCAATACTTTTTGTCTCCAAACAGTCAAAACAATACAAAACTGTTTATTTAGCAAAACGATAAGTTCATTTAACTTGTCCACTATAAAACAAACAAACAAACAAGTAAAAGTGATTATGTTGCACTGGCCATTGACCGTACGTTAAATAAATGACAAATCAAAATGCAAAGTAAAAAGTGATCATGTTACACTGGCCAGTGACCGTACCTTAAATAGAATATTCTGTTATTATTGAATACAAAAAGTATGTATGTGTATTAACATTTATAAATATTAAGTATAGTTACAGACAAAAGTATGTGCAATAAATATTAACTTTGGAATTGAATTAAAATAAAGTAAATATTTAATTAGAACTAAACAGTGATCAATGGGATTAAATGTCCAGAACCATATTTGCCAATTATATAAGAACTCTACTTGCAACACTTTTCCAGGTATAGAATTAGGATCGCTCAGAAAATAGTTAACGATATCCGTTCAGAGGATTTACTATTTGAAATTATTCAGAAGGAACACTGCAGGGCGCATAGTAATGCTAGGGAGAACAAGAAGCAAATCCTAGATGAGTATTATTTCCCGCGTATGTACGCCCTTATCAGAAGGTTCGTGATAAACTGCGACGTATGTAATTGCTAACTAATACGATAGAAACCCCTCGAAACTGCAATTCCAGGAAACTCCTGCACCAAAGATGCCATGTGAGATTTTGCATATGGATATAATGGAGATACAAGGCCAAAAATTCATATCTGTAATCGACAAGTTTTCGAAATTTGCCAAACTTTTCCACATAAGTGATAGGTCTGTACTGAACATCAGGGAAAAGCTAGTAAAAATACTTCATTACTTTACGGTACCCAAAATTTTAGTCACCGACAACGAAAGTAGTTTTATAAGCCCTTTGATTAGAGATTTTCTGGAAAGGCTAGGGATAAGAATCTATCTTACGCCATCCCAGCGCAGTGAGGTAAATGGTCAGGTGGAACGCCTCCAATCAACTCTGATTAAAATCTATAGGTGCCTGAGAGTAGAAAATATGAGACTTAGCGTTCAGGAATTGATGTACGTCACAGTAGATAGGTATAACACTACTATACACTCTGTCACCGGGCAAAGACCCAGTGATGTGTTTTTTAACAGGACAGGAACATCTGACTTTAGGAAACTGCTCGAAGCTCGCTCCAAGATAAACAGGGACCTCGGTAGAATTATCAAAAGAAGGGTTAAGGAACGCAATAACCGAATTAATAGGAAACGTTTATCACCGAAGATATATAAAAAGGGCGACGTAATATATGTTAGAATCAAAAGTATAAAAGCCAAAAACAAAGCTATATATAGGAAGGATATGGTAGAAAAGGATAACAAGGTCACACTAAATACAGCGAGTGGTAAAAGGATCCATAAAGCCAATACAAAATATTAAAAACAAAAATGAAAAAGAGAACTTCCACCTCTTTAGAAATAGAAAAACAAAAAAGGGAATTAATAATAAAATACGAAAAATATGAAATATTCATGGGTGGCTGGCATAATTAACAAGAGCTGGCCTGTAAGTGGGATAGATCGTGCCTTAGTAGTTTGAGGGAGGCATGCCTGCTCTCGACCAAAACGGAATCACGCGATTCCTCCATGGCAAGTTCGAGACTAAAGCAGCCAACCCAAAATTATGAAAAACAGGAAAAACTGTATACAAATAAAATGAAATGTTTAATGATAAAAAGAATAAAAATATGAAAAAAGGGGAGAAGGGTACTTTATACATAAGATATTAATTAAGTCTAATCAATTACTTCACATCTCATCTAAACATTTTTCACCGGCAATGGGAATTTCAACCTGGTTCACATCATAAACCTAGACGAATTTGCGACAATCGCCGACAATGTAACTGCGCTTCTTCAGAAATATATGCCACCCAGCAAGACGAGGGAAATAATAAGCTACCACCTGACGCAAGTGCAAGACAGACTTATGGAATTGGGAAGTATGCAAAATAGAAACCGTAGATCAATTGACTGGATCGGTTCCGCCTGGAAGTGGGTAGCCGGGAATCCAGATGCAGCAGACTGGAACTCGATTTTGAAAAGCCAAAACGACATAATAAGCAATAACAACGAGCAGTACAAAATCAATACGCAGCTCTTGATTACTACTAGCAAAATTGTCCAAAGAACTAACGAGCTCATTGACAGAACGAATACAATTAGCAAGGGAAAGGAATACCAGAGAATTGAACACGACACGATAAATCAAGTCCTTATTTTAAAAGACACTGTCAACGAAGTGATAAGAGCTTGTCAGCTGGCCAAAGGTGGAATAATTAACACAAACCTGTTAGACCGGACTGAGGTTGAAAAAATCATCACCGAATTGGAGACACTGCCGTATACCAACACCGTAGAAGCTATCGAATATGGGAACCCATCCATCTACACGAATGGGTCACTATTATTATATGTCCTCTCTCTCCCAAAGCTAAAAAAGGAATCTTACCATCGACTGATTGCACGAACAACGATAAGGAAAGGCAGACAAGTTGAACTCCCGTTTAAAGAAATTCTCATAAGCCTTCGGGGTGGTCAGTCCTTGCCTGAACATTAATAAGGCAACAATTTGTCAACAGTCATCTTTGATCCAACTAGCTGAAGAAACTTGTATACCGCGTATGCTCAAAGGGGGGAACGCTGATTGCCGTTGCTGCTTACCAGCGCGCAGGTGGTGGAAATGATAACATCCGATGTAATCTTCCTTACGAATTTCGAGGGTGTTATAAGGGCGCAGAGACGCACAGAGGTATTAAACGGCACCTACCTGATACAACTCCAAAACGAAAGCCTACTCATCAACAACAAAACATTTTCCAGTACATCAGTCTCGAGGTTACAACCACTTCCACCCATACTGACGAGCATGACCAATGAGCAATTATTGGTGGACATCGACCAGGTTCACCACATAAGTCTGCACAATGTAAACAGACTTCAGTATCTGGGCTCGAGGCTTAATCTGTCATTGGGGACCAACATTAGTATCATAATAGTAATGGGTATCTGCATTGGTTCCTTGTGGCGTAGAATAACCAGGAAAATGAGCTTACCAACGGTTAGAGTTCCACAGTCATTTAAGTCTACCTCCAAACCCAAACATGTCGTCTGCGGGACGCACACGTTTAAGGAGGGAAGAGTTAACAGCGGCGCTGACATCGCTGTTGAACGAAATTCAGCGGAGTCAGCATAGTTAGCAGTTCAACACCCTCGCTCTTTTGGCACACGTATCCGGCCTAATTAATAGTAATGCAAAATTGCATATAATATATTTCTGATTACTGAGCGTTTTGTTATCGGCACATGTCAATGCAACGTGAGCAGAGCTTTGAAGGTGGCAGAAGAAAGTTTCTGATGGCAGTCTTGGCTACGACGTAAAATAGATCGCACGTAAATCATTGTTGTAATTTGTGAATGTAAGAGTAGATTTAAATAAAGTTCAATTTTGTATATTAAAAATCAAGTCTAGTGTTAATCATTTCTATTTGGCGGCGCAGTGGAAGCGCCTTAGTATATTTTTTTTTAGTGGAATCAATTGGAGAGTCCTAACTGGCGCCCGAGCAGGGACCCACTTCCAAAATAGTGGTGTCCTTAATAAATTAATAAATAATATTCTGCGAATCCTACGGGACCCTCCAGAGTAAATAATCCAAAAGTATAATAATTAATTAAACCAGCTCCTCCTTCGCCAACCTGGTATTCCTGGTAGTTTAAGATAAAAACACAGAAGGTTACCAGAGCGAACGTGAAGGAACCCGTACCCAAGTAAGATTCCACGAGCATCAAAGTGGAATCCTAAAAGGGCACCATACGGACCCTTCCGCGAGGATATAATATACAAGATTCTCCAATTGGTCGGATAAGCCGTGTAGCCAAGGCTCAGGTTTTTTTTTATTTTATTAGAAGGTGTAAAAGAATAATGAATTGGGTTATCAAAGAGATAAAAAATAAATGAAAAGATAAGAAATATATGAAAAGATAAAAAACATATGAAAAGATACAAAATATATGGGAAAATAAAAAATATATGAAAAGATAAAAAATATATGAAAAGATAAAAAATATATGAAAAGATAAAAAATATATATAGAAGAATATCCTGTAAAACATAAGAAAAAAAAAAGAAATTCGAGTAAAGAAAAGAAGAAGTAAAAAAGAATCATTACATAAAAGTGAAAGAGAATAATAAATTGATTTATCAGAAGATTCAAAATTAATAAAGAAGTGGAAGTGTGAAATAAAAGAGTGAGTGAACAAGCATACTTTTGGTGGCGATTATCAGGTAAGTCCTTTTACCACTATCTGAAAAAATTTTTTATCTGTGAACATGGACGAAATGAGGGCGAGTTTAACTACCCTTACGGGAGCTGTTAATTGTCTCTTAGACCAGGTCAAAGGAATGGAGGGTAGGTTAAATAGAATAGAGCAGAATAGTAACATAACTGAACTGAATATGAGGTTGAATCGGATTGAAGAACGGGATCAAGGGAACTTAGATAACGTAGAGGTAGTCGTTTCCCCGCTGCAAGTGCCAAGGACCGAAGAGGACCTTAAATCAAATAGTCGACTTCCCGATAGTGTCAAGGAATTACGATCCTTTGAGGGCAATCCGTTGCAGTACGTTTCATGGGTGCATTCTGTCGAAATGATTCTCAGGGAAATTGTAAGGGATAAGCCCATATATCGCTCAATAACTCAAAGCATTAGGCAAAAGGTGGTTGGAGAAGCTGACGCAGCCCTAGTGTCGTATAACATTTTTGAGGCGGATTGGAGCGAAATGAAGAATATATTATCTCTTCATTATGCCGATAAGAGGGACGTTCAGACGCTTGAACATCAGCTCAACCAGCTTTCCCAAGGAACAGCGAAAGTTGATGAATTTTACTCTACGGTTAATCACCAACTCTCACTAATTATTAACAAACTCAAGACGGAAACCTTAAGCGAAGAAACCGTTAATGCATTGATAGAAACTCACAGGAATAGGGCCTTGGACATATTTATACGAGTTCTTAACCCAGAACTTTCTAGAATGGTGATCATTCAACTACCCAAAACGTTGCCAGAGGCATATTCGGCTTGCCTCGAGCTTCAGAATTTGACCATAAGGAACAATATTCTGCACCCGAGGGTAAATATTCGAGACAATACGCGGCAACTTGTCCAAACCCGCACAACTGGTTCACCAAGACCTCCTTAACCCTACTATCGTGGTAATCAACAGGCCAATTTTAATCCTCATCATAAGCCTTCACCTTTTCCTAGACAATACGAGGTCAAACCAGAGCCGATGGAGATAGATCGCTCAATGCAAACGCGAAAAATTAATTACATGAATCGCCCCAAGCAAGCTGAGAAGAGAAGCGGATCCGAAATGTTCAATAAGGATAAGCAGCCACGTTTATTTCATTTAGATGTCAACCAGAGCTATTCAGAGGATGCTCCTCATGAAAAAGGAATAGCGAACAATTTTGATGATGCGTCAAGCGAGCAAAATTTTACGGAGGGAGGCCTTCAAGCCTGCCTTACGTAGAATATGTTACCGGGAAAAATAGGAAACTTAAATTTTTGATCGACACCGGCTCGAACAAAAATTTTTACAGCACTAAGTTATCTGCCGGAAGCATACCTTTACCTCAACCACTTATAGTTAACACAGCAGGGGGAAAAATCGAGATAAACAGAAAAATCGTGGGAAGATTCTTCTTGAGTTACGTAGTATTAGATCCTCTTACATATTACGTTTTACCCGGATTGAATACCTTCGATGGAATCATAGGTGATGATAGCCTCAAAGAATTGGAGGCGGTGGTCGATAGGAAGGAAAACATTTTTTTGATTAAAGGTACAATAGAAATACCCCTTAGGGCAAAGATTTCTTGTAGTCTAAATTATATGTTAAATGAATCAATGTCAGGAGGGAGTAAGGAAAGGATTAATGAAATTATAGGAACTTATTTGGTCCACTCGACGACAGTAAGGCTGTTGCCACAAATGTGCAAGCAGGAATAAAGACAACAACGTCTGAACCTATTTATTCGAATAAACAACCTACAACAACAAAATACACACAAAGAGAGTAGAAAATTCTTACATCTTCTAGATTCTAATTGGACAAGTATAAATAGGGGAAGCGTCTGAGTGGATAATCAATCAGTGTAAATTGAACCTCATCGTGTGAAGACGACAATTTTAAGCAAATTGTTCTGTGTCAACTTTGTGTAGTTAAAGTAAATAAAATTGTTATAAACTTAAAAACTCTAAAAACTGGTATTAATTATTTTGCAATAAAGAACTCACAACAAAACGTTTATAAAAGGTATAAACGTAACAATATATTGTTTTTTTTAATGTTGAATACAAATAAAGTTTTTCAATTTAAGTGTGTTTCTGTTTGCCTGCTCGGACAAATCACACTTTAATTGCTATTAGAATTTTAATAAGAATTTGTGAAGAGGTACTGACTTTAGCGTCCAGCTCAATAAATAATTTTTTCCTCACACAAGTTACAGAACAGGTACAATAATATTATTTCAATATTTGTACCACTATAGCACTTTTTTCTGAAATTATATAAAAAATTCAACGTCAAAAATGTGTTGTAAGATTCGTTTGATGTTCTAAGTTTTTTTCTCCAGTATGTATGCCCTAAATTTATACATTAAATCGGGAATGTTATATCAATCCTTAAGTAAAAACTAGAATATAAAACGTTTTCTGGTTGATGTTGGTGAACTTTTTCTGCATTACAGCAAAAAATTTAAAACGAGTCATATAAAAAAAGCAAACAATGGTTGCCATTCAACATGTGCCACTAATTTCATCACTGTCGTCTACCATAAAGGCACGAAACGTTTGCCTACGTTTCTTAGTTCTTTGTAGTGTAAAAAAAACAATAAGCAGGACTGTGCCACAAAGTTTTTGTCATTTCAAAAGCATTTGTTTTCGGTTTGCTCATGTGCAAAACGATTGATACATTAAAAAAAGGTTATTTAATAGGTCTGTCTGCGTACTTTTCCAGTAGCAAATACTCAGTCAATTTTTTTGGGAGAGTAAGAACAATGTTACTCTGTCGGCTGAGAAAATCTGAAAAATAACGCAGTATCCAGTGAAATTTTGCAAGAAAACAGCTGATCGATGTGTAAACAACTGAAATAATAAAGCAAAAGAATTGTGGCGCATGTGTACGGAACGTTGGAACGTTATTACCATGAAATAAAATGTTTTGTTTATTTATTACTTTTATTTTTATTCGACCTTTTTTAAATTTTATTAAATATGAAATAATCTTTTAACGATCTTTTTAAATAATTTAACGATTTTATTTTTTTCGATATTTCGCTTTCCTGTGGAAAGCTTCTTCAGGAAATTATTTTTTATATTTAACAAAAACAAAAAATTATAACAATTTATAATTTATAATTTATTAAAAACATTAAAAATAAACACATTTGTAACTATTTACCTCTGCCATTGCTAAATTTCAATTTTTATTTTCACTTCACAACAATTATTTAATTCAAACATTATATGAAAACAGCTGTTCAAAGTAGTTGCAAAATCTTGCAAGCAGAAATTTCTCCAGTAATATTTTGCAAGTTCTCTGACTTTCAACTGAAAAAAAATTATCTTTTTAGCTCTGTTTTTGCAAGAGATTTCGAGTACGCAGACAACATTTTGCAAGATTTTGATGCAAAATATGTGTTTTGTTTTTTCATACACTGTTAATTTTAAAAGATATTAACTTGTGTGATAGCTGCTTCTAAGCTTATGCTTATGTATCAATATGCGGAAGAAATAAGGGATCCATGATATAGATATATACATACATAAATTCTAAATGCAACTAAAGTTGTTGGTTTCAAACAATACAAATGTGTGGCTTTTTAAAACTTTATTGCGGAAGCCAGTATAATTACATCTAAGTATGTGTATTAGAGCACTTAAAATTAGAATATAATTTAAGAACATAAGCATGTGTTTTCCAAGTTAGATTTAATCCAAGGAATAAATTTACTGACTCTGGTGTAAACACCTGGATATCCTTCTCTACCACAGCCTACTCCCCATGAAACAACACCAACTATAAAATATTTAATCCCATTAGATAGTAATAATGGACCACCACTATCCCCTTGGCAAGAATCCATGTTAGGTCTTCCTGCACAAAGCATAGTCGAAGTTATTCTAGAGCTTTTGTATTTTTGACTTCTGCATTCTGTAATCGATAAAATAGGTACTTTTACGTGATTTACAACAGATGGCAGTTCTCCTCCTTCCGCAGTTCTTCCCCAACCAACAGCGGTACCAATGCGTCCTGGGAATAAATAACAAAAAAAAACGCACATATTGCTATAAAAAATCAAATATTTCCTTACTCAATAAGTACTATTTAAAAGAAAATATGAAATTTATGTGGAATCATTTAATATATGTGGTTAGAAACATTTTTAACATATAAATATCAAGTTTTGCTTGGTCGTAAATTAAAACAGCCAAAATAAAAGTGAATTCACTTACTTAAAGCTTGAGTTTATAAAAATCTTAATATTTGATGGGAAAAATAAAAGTATTTTGGGACATAGCAGCGTGTAATGATATTAGTAACGTTATTTGGTAGGAACATCACGTAATGTTATCGTTTCTGTTTTTCCTATAGCCCTTTATTTTATCCAGCCCCAATTCAGGGGTTCGGTAGAACTGCCAAATGGATGAAGGGGACTGAGAGTAAACTAGGCAGAAATGTCCGTTCTTACTTTGCAATCAAAAGTCTGGTTTATTGTTGGCATGCAACCCTTTTTATATCTTAACCTTTTTAACTTATTTCATTCATTCATTTCATTTCAATGAGATGCATTTCTAATTAATTTTCTATGTGCCAAATCAAAATACTTGATAGAATAAAAATACTCAAATATATATGACACTTAAAAGTGTGCCACTCAATTTGTGCATGTTCATGACTTAGATCAATTATATTTGAGTCGACAAATGTTAATATTTGATAAGGTTTACTAGTACACTTGTGTAGTACGCTACACCCTTACCTTTAAGAGACAATTTATGAAAATAAATGTTCGTCCAATATGCATATCATTGTTACAATATTGTTATTTATGAAATCCTTTTTTTTGTCTACTACTTATACTACAATATGGTCCATTGTACGGACTTTGGCTTCTTTATAATTTTATAAAAACTAAATTCCCTAAGTTTAAATTAATTTTTTTTGAATACTTATTGTTAGATATTCTTTTATTTTTTTTTTTTTTGTCATTTCTGTTGCTTTATTTAATCCAAAGTTTAGTTTAACCCGCAATTCTTGTACGTAGTCATCATAATTGTAAAATGTAGTGTCAGATGCTAGGATAGGTAATCTGCCATAAACTAATTTAAATGGTGAATAGCCTGTGCTTATTTAGGGTGCTGTATTATATTGGAACGTGAAATATGAAATTCATTTGTCCCATTCGTAATCATTAGCATTCGTTAATAAGAATTCTTTAAGTACTCTATGATTTCTTTCTCTTGAACCAAGTGTTTCATGGTGGTAAGGTGTTGAGAATACTTGTTTAATTTTTAGTAGTCTGTCGTACATAAGTACTTTAAATTAACCATATTTTAGGATAAGCTCCTCAACAGTGTTTTTGCTGTTGTGATTGCACCTTTAGATGGCATAGGATGTGCAATAACAAATTTTGTCAATTCACATTGCATTGTTAAAATGTATCGGCACTCGTTTAAGATTCTAAGTGGTCCTACAGTGTCAATTGAAATTACTTCAAAACTATTGTTTGGTGTGCCTGTCAGTGTAAGTGGTTCATTTATACGTTTTGTTTGTTTAGTTTTGCTACAACTGTCACAATATGATATGACCTTTTTTACCATTTTATTTATGAATTCGTCAATTAGTTTGCATTGTAGTATTTCATCACGTTGTATATGTATAAGTTTTTGATTTTCATTATTAATTCTTATTCTAGCACGTGCTTCTTTTAAATTTTCTTTTGACTTTTGCGGTCAACAAGCCATGGTTGCGGAAGATTAACACCAAAAATAAAGCTACCGAAACTTCTGTGCGAATAAACAAAAATTAAAATTTTAAATAGCAAAAAATAATTTTTGTTGCAATAAAGTTTATTGTAGTATAAACAAAAAAATAAAAAACCAAACATTGAATTGAGAAAAATAAACTATTGAAAACATAATACTTAACAATTAACAATAAGAGTGCTGTTGTGGAGAAAAGAAAAGTTTTACTGATTGATGTAGTGATCAAGTGTATAGTTACAGTAGAATAATTAAAAGATTCTTTCTATATTAAATCTCTTTTTGATTGTAAAACAATATTTATTCTTTAAAAAACAAATGAATTACAAAAACAAAATATACTGGCTTTTAGAAAATGTGAACAAAGCATAACAAAAATATTACCAATTTCTTCATAAACTTGTGTTTACATACAATCATATACATATATAATCTCCTTCAATTTTATATCATCTGGCTTTGTTTACAGTGGAGTTCATTGCTTAAAATTTTTTTGCAGACCATTACGCATTATCCGTTTAATTAAATATTTTACTAAAACATTATTATTATATTATAAAAATAACTGTGTTTAATTTTAAAGAGAATCTATGTGCATAAAAAGAGGCAAAAATCCAAACAACCAAAAAAGTAAATATGGAATAAAATAAAATTAAAAAGAAAAATATCTAAAAATAATGACAAAATAAAAATACTATTGTAAAATCGTTATATATTCTTAAATAAATCAATAAATGAATTACATAAACAATAAATACTGACCTTTAGGAAAGTCTGTTTTTGTGCACACAAATTTGTTAACAGTCTTAAATTCGTCGCTTAAAAATTGTTCGATATATTGCTAAAACATTATTATATGAGTAAATTAACAACTTTACCGGAATTATAAACAAACTAAAACAAAATATAACCTATATAAATCAGAGGTTATTTAAATTATATCCAGTGGTAAAGTACCGTTTCAAATGCTTAAGCAATGTCTAACACTAGAAGTAATGAAAGAAAAATTCTAAAATTAATAGGTTACAAGAAACGATAAAAGATTATTCATCTCAAGATGATGAACGCAGAAGCAGTCTCAATCATAAATAAAATTAACGAGAACCGCTGTTAGATAGCCCCAACTCCTTTACGAATTCTCCATTCAAAACGCTGAACGCGATAGAAAAACGTTTTGAAAAGTTCACAATGGAATTAGGAGTTGTACTTGAAACTAATTTAGTTAAATACAGAACTGAACTTATGACGATAATTTACAGTATCTTTAATGCGATCAAGCAACAAGTGAATTATGTTACATCAAGAGTTAATAAATTGGAAATAACAAATAGCAACTTACTGGATCAAATAAATATGTGAAAAACTAAGATTAATCAACAAGGATTTCAAAGTGTAGCATGTGAACTGCGAATTAATGAAATTCCTTACAGGGACAATGAGAATGTAAATGCATTTTTTGGACAAGTTTGTCATACCATTGGTGTCTCTGTTTCTGAAATTAAAAGAATATACCATTTATAAAATCATAACAATAAGAAAGAATACAATATTATTAGGATGCGGTCCTCTTACGATAGGAAAACTTTTGCTTCCGCCTGAAACATATCGGAGTATCGTCTGAAAACAAATTCTTTATAAATAAGAACCTTACTACAGCAAACTATAAAATCCTTGCTGCGACCCGATTAAGGAAACAGAAACAACTGAAGTTAGAAGCTGGAGGAAATGCAATCAAATTGGATGAAATAGGTCACCTAAATAGTTTATTTCGGAGATCTTAACCTTATCTGCTAATTTGCAATAGTAGGGTGATTAAAACTTGAATATATATGTTTACAATGTAATTTTATAACAATTGTCGTTTTGCGCTGTGCGACAGCATATTACGAATTTTATTGGTTAGCATATAATTAATATTTATTATTATAATTCAATTCTTTCACTTTATTTCTCGGAAACATATTATAATTTTATACGTGTTTTGTTCAAATATTACTTTTTGTGCGTTACCTATATTAATACTCTAATAGTAACTTATGATTCTTGCCAGAGTACGGTCCAGGAATGGTTTTGAAAATATGTTGAGGGTTATTGCAAATCAGAAATGTGGCTTAAGGATTTGTCATATAAACGCTCAGAGTCTCAGGAGGAAGATTGACATTTTCGGTAACTCGAATATTGACATTATTAGCATTTCGAAGGCTTGTTTGAATTGTGACATACCCGATTCTTTAGTGTCCTTGGTTGGATATAATCTTTGTAGAGTTAACAGGGTGGATGGTTATGGTGGCGTTGAAATTTATTTAAAGAAACTACTCCATTTTAAATGAGTTTTCTTCTCTTTGTATTTTTCCCGCTAACAGTACAGTTCCAACACATTTTACATCTACAAGTTGCTGCATAGTTTTTGGGTCGGCAACAGATCTGATATTCTCCTCTACGATCAACTTTCTGCTTCTTGTGACGACCAAAAGTCGGCAGGCTTGTTTTTGGATCACATGGCAATTAGATCACGGGCAATTAAACTCTATATATATTTTTCACATTTATTAATTTTTTTACTGTTTTTTATGATTATCAAATGAATTCATATTTTCAAATTATATTTATTGTTTGTTTAATGAAATATTTTAAATCATAATGTATTAATTTTAAAGACAAATAATAGCCGTTAAAAAGCGCCATCTATTAACACGAAGAACATACCATTAAACACAACCCTAAACAGTAGCAATCAGCTGTAGTTTAGTGGTATGGGTGTGTATGTGTGCTTGGTAGAAACATATAAAAGCGAGATAATTACGTATTTGAGAAGAGTTAGCCACGGGCAAGCAACCGGGCAAGATTTCTTTAAGTGAGTTAGAATTCTATTCAACTTAATTAAAATAGTCTTGCAAATAGGTTTAGCTCATTTAATCAAAGTCAGAATCTTATTCGACTTTGAATTAACTGAGAATCGCTAAGGTTTCCGGCCCAGTAAGTGCTGTCGCTGCTTCACCTGGCCAGAATTTATTCGCTCAGGTGACGGAGCCCAGAGCCAGGCCGCGCTTTGTTCAGCAAGGCCAGAATTTTATTCGCCCTAGCTGAACTAGACGGACAAGATCGTCAACAGGGTAACACCAATTGCGACGTGGAAAGGTTGTCTCAGAATCTTATTCGTGACAACCGTGACAAGTCACAAATTGGTGGACAGGCCAACTGTTCTGCTCGGACTAGAGCAGAATTTTATTCACTCCACTGTGAGAAGCAGTAGGAGTTTATGCCGAAAAACTCTCAACGGTCCTTGACTCCACAAGAAGATGGAAGACGATTCGGGAAATGGGTATTGGAAAAACGGGAACATGTGTAACCAGCGCAATAAATGCTGATGTTCGTAACGATAAGTTTTTGGATATTCCATTGGTGAATGCTGATCTGCAATCTTCTGGCAATCGGCTCAATAATCATTTTTCTTCTTCTTTCTCCTTTGAGGTTATTGACGAGTGCGATGTATTTTCCAGCCTATTGTCTATTAAGTCTAATTCTGTAGGTGCTGATGGTATGAATCCAAAGTTTCTAAGGATTCTTCTACCATCGCTATTGCCCTTAATTACATTAATTTTCAATGGGATACTGGCTCACAGCTACTTTCCCTCAAGTTTGAAAGCTGCTAGGATTATTCCGATACCAAAGTCAGGCTCTGAATATAGTTTAACCGCCATACTGCCATTTCTTTCTAAAGTCTTTGAGAGAATTATGCAGAACTAAATTACTCTGTTTCTCGATGGGAATAATTTGATAACGGACAGGCAGTCTGGTTTTAAAAGGAATCACGGGTGTGTTTCCGCGTTATTGGATGTCTCCGAGGATATCCGGATGGAAATTGATAAAGGTAATATGGCGTTTTTGGTTCTTTTGGATCACTCTACAGCTTTTGACACCGTCGAGAATAACCTTCTCTGCTACAAACTCCATAACTTATTCCATTTCTCATCCTCTGCAGTTAGGTTAATATCAACTTATCTATCCAACAGATTCTAATATACGCAAACACTTAATGAAAAATCAAGCCCTAAGCCTTTGTTCAGAGGTGTTCCGCAGGGGTCAATTGTGGGACCTTTACTGTTCTCTATGTATTCTAATGATCTTCCCGGCATATTGGTGGACTGTAAAATCTGTAACTTCGCTAAATCGACAATTACATGGTATTAATACATGGGCTTCTGCAAACGGCTAGACTATAAGTCCCTTCAAATCTAGATGCATCGTTATGCAGGGGAGACTTTCACGATTCATAATTAGACCTGACATTTATATGTACAATCAGAGAATTCTTTAATAGTACTCTCACTTGGTCTGACCATATCAATTACATATGTGATCGTTCAATGTCCATGCTAAGAACAACATGGTCAACACGAAATTACACCCCGTTGAGAATTACAATACTGATTGCAAAAACGTATTTGATCCCTGAATTGTTATACAGATATGAACTTTTTGCCAGCTGAAACTCAGTCAGTAAAAGGAAGTTAATAGTCACCTTTAACAACGTTGTTTGATATGTGTGTTGTGTGGACAGACGCTCTAGAGTTTCAATGTTTTCGAAAGAATTGTATGGCGTCTCCTTTTGCAATTTGCTTAATGTTAGGGTATTAGTTTTTTGGATAAAATAATATACACAGATTATCTTTATGGAAGATTAACTTTTGCAGAAGGTTGTAGATGTAGAAGAATAAGGATGAATTTTACTGACTACAACTATTGATTCTTACAGAAATATAGTTAAATATTTGACAAGTTCGAAGATAAGTTTCCACACATTTCAGCTAAATCAGGAAAAGTCATTTAGATTTATTATTAAAGGTCTTCACTACTCCACTCAGCCGGAAGATATTAAAGCAGAGTTGTTATCACTCGGCCATCAAGTTAGATCTGTTATCAATGCTAAAAGTCGTGTTACAAAAGACTCACTATCTATGTTTTTTGTTGAACTAGATCCAAACCGCAATAATAAAGACGTTTATGATATAAAATCTATTAATAATTATCTTGTTAAAGTAGAGCTGCCTTTCAGATCCAATGACTTAGTACAATGTCACCGCTGTCAGTTGTATGGGCACACTAAGGCGTACTGCAAAAGACCCTTTAGATGTGTAAAATGTGGAATGGATCACTCCACATCTGATTTCACAAATCCAATTGATTTTGAGTAAATATAATATATCATATTCTAAAGCTTTAAAAGCAACTAATTTGAACTTTAACGATTGCTTAGTAAAATTAGAAAACATGATGGAAAAGTTAGTGAACATAATGACTATGTTAATGTCTAAACAATGCAAATAAATTTAAGAATTTCAATATGGAATGCAAACGGCCTCTCTAATCACAAAAGCGAAATTGAAACTTTTCTTATTAACAATCAAATCGATATCCTACTGGTCTCTGAATCTCTTTACGAATAAAACCTATTTTAAAATAAAAGATTACGACACTATTTCTGCAATCATCCAGATAATAGACCACATGCTGGTGCAACAATTTTAATAAAATCGTGCATAAAGTATGACGCTTTAAGCCCAGTTAGAAAACCATTTTTACAAGCTGCTGGTGTTTAGGCTACATGCGATAACATTTGCGTGAACATTTTTGCTATATATTCACCTCCAAGACATAACATTAAATGCGAACAATATGAAGACTTTTTACAATTAATTGGTCCAAAGTTTATAATAGGAGGCGATTTTCATGCTAAACACCCAGGTGGGGATCACGTCTCACAAATCCTAAAGGAAGAGAATTATATAAATGCATAACAAAAAATAACTTTACAACTTTATCTACTGGAAGACCAACTTATTGGCCAACCGGTCTTTCAAAGATACCAGATCTTTTGGATTTCGTTGTCTATAAGGGAATACCAAGGGCATTATTGGATATAATAGACTCTGACGATCTAAGTTCTGACCACAGCCCAATAATAGTCACATTTAGCACAATTTACAAATCTGTGGACAAGCCTTCATATATCATAAATAGTAAAACTAATATTAACCTTTTTAAATATTGGATTGAAAACAAACTAAATTTGAGAGTTTCTCTTAAAAATGATTTTGAAATAGATGATGCCGTTGAAATGTTTAATAATATAATATATGAAGCTGCCTTTTTAACTACTCCACAAGATGCACAGTCGGCAGGTAGTACCGTTCAAATATCTACTGACATAAGAGAATTAATAAGAAATAAGCGCATTTTACGGCGTATGTATAAAAGAACTAGGTGTTCAATTGACAAAACCAACTGGAATAGAACTTCTAATCTATTGAAAAAACGGCTTAGTGAATATAAAAATGACTCGGTAGCGACGTATTTAAGATCTCTAAATGCAACTAGACATGATGATTATATTCTCTACAAAGCAACTAAATACCTTAAACGGCCACTGGTTACTACAAAAAAAGGGTATGATATTTTTGGCTACCATTTTTAATGCAATATTGAGACTAAGTTATTATCCGTTTCAATGGAAATATGCGAAGATCATAATATTACTTAAGCTAAATAAGAGGGAAGGGTGAAGTATCCTCTTATAGGCCAATAAGTTTACTGCCAATTCTTTCGAAAATATTTGAGAGGCTTCTGCCAATCCTCGATTCCCAGAATATTATACCTGACCACCAATTCGGCTTTAGACATCAGCATGGTACACCTGAACAGTGTCATCGCATTGTGAATATTATTACTAATGCATTGGAAAAGAAAAAATATTGTTCAGCGGTGTCTTTGGACGTCAGTCAAAAACAGAGTATGGCAATGTGGTCTCCTATATAAACTCAAACATCTACTTCCCGCTCCATTTTATTTGCTTTTTAAATCGTATTTACATAATAGACGATTCTATGTTCATGTTAACAGGGAGGATTCCGAATTTGGAACTATTTTATCAGGAGTACTACAGGGAAGTGTTCTGGGTCCAGTCCTATATACGGTTTACACGTCAGATATGCCCATAAATGATATTTTAACCCTTGCCACTTATGCCGATGACACAGCTATTTTGTATGCGAATGAGTCCTCACAAGAAGCGTCTGCAATGGTGCAAAGGTAGTCAACTCTCATTGAGCAATGGTTACTAAAATGGAATATTAAAATAAATACCCAGAAATCATCTCATCTGGCTTTCACGCTAAGAAAAGGTGATTGTCCATCACTTACGTCCTATGGAAATACTATTCCAAAATTAAATTCTTAATTTAACATGGAAGGATCATGTCAAAGCTGAAAGAGAGTCCTTAGATATTAAAACGAGAAAAATGTATTGGCTCTTGAAATCAAGATCAGAACTGAGTCTGCAAAACAAAATGAATTTTTGGACTTATGGCCTTCAACTCTAGGGCACAACAAGTAATTCTAATGTTGAAATACTTCAGAAATATCAATCAAAAACGTTGCGGTATTAACAAATGCTCCTTGGTTTATAAGAAACAACTGCTTACACAATGATCTGAAAATACCCACAATAAAGGAAGAGATCAATAATTTCAGTGAAAAATATTTGAATAAATTAAGTAACGACTCTAACTTATTAGCTATTTCACTTTTGGATAATAGTGAGGAGATACGAAGGCTGGTTCTTAACTTACCCTTCAATTACTTACGCAATTACTATTTTGTAACTTTTGTTAAGTTCACTGGAACTTAATAAAATAAGTTATTTTTAATTATTTTTAAATTTTGCTTAATATTTTTATTGTAAATAGATTGCAAAATAAAAGAACTAAAAAAATTCGTGTCACAGTCAATTTCTATACATATTCTTGATTCAACTTTTTTTGAAAGCGCTAACGTAAATTTGTTGATAGGAAGTGAATTGTACACTCTAATTCTTAATGGAGGAGTATAGCATAATATTATGAAATTATTGTGGCTTGGGAAGAAGTATTTAGATGGGTTGGGACTGGTGCAACCATTGGTATGTCTTCATTCATGTTTAACAAGAATATCTGACATGACCAAAGTTTTTAGCTTAGAAAATTCCGGGAGTTACAAAAAGTCTCTCGAAAGCAGATTTTATCAAAGAGGATAAAAAGCATGAGAAGATTTATCGTGTTGCTTCTATTAAAAATTTCGATAGGAGGTATACAGTTTTTAGGAATAGCGTTTGGCTCCGAAATAGATAGAAAGGAATAGCTAGAAATCACGATGACGTGAATGCCTCAAGTGAAAAAAGTTTGTTATACATGAATATTTTGCATAGGTAATGGTAAATAAATAATTTTTTCAAGTTGGTTTTCATGTATCGTGAATTTTTTGTGAAACCTAAATAAATATAGACTTCTGGCGAGAAAAATTATGAAATAGAAGATTATGAGCTAAACATTTTTGGCCCATATATCGCCGTTAGAACCATTTCACAGTTAGCTAATCAGGATTTGCGACATTGCCATCTAGGGGCTAGAGGAGTTTTCATATGTCGATATTACTGATGGCTTGCTAGCTTGCTTTACCAATTAGTAGAATTGGGTAGTTTTTGAACTCATACCAATGTTTAAACATTTTCTCTAAGAAACAAGCCCTCTTTGTCCCTCGATGATAAAAGACCTATAAAAAAGTGACCCAGCTGGTTGGTTGACCACAACGTTAATTATAGTGAAAATTTTAATCCAGCAGATGTTACTCGATAAAGTAGTATCAATCGACGCTATAACCAGTATTTTCAAAAAAATCACAGCATTTTATTATGAACCAGGGCACGTATTTGTTCCATATATGGTATGTCGATAGAAAATCAGATCAAGAGAGGAAGCATTCAGTATCTGACGTAGAAATAAGAACCCAGATATTCGCTACGCAAAATGTTCTAAGGCTCGAGAAAAATCTATACAAGCAGCGAAATCTATACAAGAATCGTGCTAAGATTCTTGCTACTCCTGGGGGTAGCAAAAATTTTTGTTGTTGTCAAACATTCACTGACCCAGTTGGTAAAGCTAACCATCGCCCAAGGTAGATAGGCATAGTACCCGTTACTATGCCGAAAATATTTTTTCGAGCACGAGCGGTTAAGAAGTTTTTAGCAAATATCAACGTCAACAAGTCTCCTGGGTCGGATGGGATATCAGCACTGGTCTTGAAACAACATGTTGTATCATGCCGGTGAATTTCCGAAGTGTTGAAAGTTTGCTAATGAAACGCCAATCCCCAAAAAGGGTGAGGCTAACAACCCTGTAAATTAAAACCACATTGTAATTTGTTCTGCACTTTCTAAAGTGGAAAGTATAATTAATTTCCATATTACGAGATACCTGGAATCCAACAGCTTACTTATCGATCGACAGTGTTATTTCCGTGAGAGGCGACTTGCTGGCTTCCATATTGGAACAATGGTGCAACTCTAAACATCATTTCGGAGAGAGACTCCAAACTCGCACTATACGAGTTTTTATAGATGGAATTTCATCAGAAGAGTTCAAGATTAATTCAGGGGTACCGCAAGGCTCCATTCTATCTCCTACTCTATTTCTTATCTATCTAAATAACATTCCTTGTCAAACTTTCAACTCCATTTATTCCTTCGCAGATGACAGCACCATTTGTCATTCGTATTCACATTTGGTAATAGACCGAACCAGTTGGAGGTAAGTTCCAAAAGACGGAACATGAATGATGCACTTAATCACAATCCCGCGGCTATCTCTGAATGGGGTGGTGTGAATAGAGTTGACTTTAATGCCCGTAACACGCATAGATCTGTGTACGGAAATGGTACTGCACCTGTTACTATGGGTGATATAAGTATTACGGAATCGGAAGCTCTTGATGTTCTTGGCATGAAAATTCAGTGTGATGCTCGATGGAGTAAACACATTTTTCAGGTTTCCTAAGAAGCTTTCAAGTGTCTCGGTTTTCTAAAACGGTTTACGAGATACTTCAGTCCACCCGATCTTCATACTATTTATACCACTTTTATCCGTCCAAAGATGTAATACAACTCTCATGTATGGGCTGGCGCACCAAAGTCTATTTTAGAGTTGCTCGACCACGTACATGAGAGGGCTAAGAGGCTCATTGGAGAAGTTAGGGTATCCAACTCTATTTATTCCCTAGAGTATCGACGGAATATTCGTTGTATTTCACTGTTTTATCGTTACTAGAATGGTAAGTGCTCTAACGAAATTAGGGAACTTGTTCCTGAAATTCGTACATTTTTGTGTTTGACTCGATTTTTGTTGAGAGTGCATCCATTGTGATCGAGTGGCACTACGAATTTTCCTTGCGTTTTTTAGCAGAACAGTTTGTATGTAGAATAAACTCCCCCCAGAGGGTTTTCCTGTCACTTTTAATGTAGGAAAATTTAAATCGAATGTTCACATACTACTCCTTCTTTCCTCCTCCCCATAACCTAATTTCTGATACAATGCATTGCATGGGTAGGGGTCATCCCCTGAGTACTGGTCCGAACAAAAAAATAATAATAAAACAAAGCTAAACGAACTTAAAATAAGCATCGTTGTTTATGACATTAAATGTAATGGGAACGGGAAAGAAAGATGTAATTTACTATACATCGGGACAATAAAACCGCAAAGTAAAACAAAACGAAAACTTGGAACAAGAATTAAAGAGCATGAAATAGACATGTCATCAAAAATCAGTCATAAAGTGGATTTTTTAAACATAAATATATTGGACAAAGAAAAGAAAGAGAACAAACGTTTCATTCTTTGAAGTTTACGAATATAACGAAAAATACAATTGGCAGTGAATACAAAAGAGGACAAAGAAAATTGAATTATACATATAATAAAATTTTGTTGCAATAATTTAGTTTAGTTAGAGTCTGTGTCATTTATTATAAGTTTGACAATAAGTTTTTGGTGTTGTTTTTACAAATTTATTTATTATTTAATTATGCAAATTGTGTATTGTGTATTAAACTTTTTCTAATTTAAATCAAATCTGCAATTTTAGTAACATTAACAAAATTTATATTAATTTTTCTCAGATTTTAATCAAAACATACCCCTGAAGATTTTGGGAAAAGCAAGCGAAATCTTGGGTAATAAAAATAAAATTAATTAATTTTATTTAACATTCGGAAACATGTGTATAACTAACCAAAATTAACCCAAAGATAAAACACCTGTCAGATTATGAAAAACATATGTACATATAGTAGCCGATAAAAGTTTACGTACGACCGCAATTTTTTAAATTTTAGAAGCCTAAAATATTTAATAAAAAACTAATAATGCAATTTTGTTTCAAATCTAACTCTATTAATATAAGCTAAAATAATATATTTTCCAACAAAAACTTCAAAAAATAATTCAAGAATTGATTTAAATTCTTTTTAGTTGTGACTTTGAGCGATTTAGTAAATATTTAAACGAAACAATGGCTTGTCGCAGAGAAATTTCAATTGAAGTAAGAAATTTAGTTATAAAGCACCGAAATGAAAAACATCATTTGGTGAAATATCAAAGCTTTTAAATTTAAGTAAATCTACTGTTCAGACAATATTTAATAACTATATAAACACTGGTGCTACTGAAAGTAACCTGTGTGGTGGTCGTCCAAAGAAACACAATAGAAGAAACGTTATCTTTATTTTAAAAGAAGTGGACAAACAGCTTAAGGTTAATACTTCGAAATTGGCCAAAGAGCTAGCCCGAAGATCAGAAACTATTGTGCAGCCACGAACCATACAAAGAACCTTAAATAACAACGGTTACCACAGCAGAACTCCTAGAAAAAAAACCCCTAATAAGTTTGTTAAAAGGCATATTGAAAAAGTACTTTTAAGATCTAGTTTGTAGTTTAATAGTTTTAAGTTAGTATATGTAAACGAGGCGTTACTAATATTGACAAATGTCGGGATTAAAGACTGTAATAAAAAAAACTAATGTCAAAATATAAATTTATTATTATAATACTTTACAGTTTTTAGTTTCCATTAGACTAATGTTGCTAATACTGCAGGACCGGACCTGCGGTGAACATCCTCCCCCCGTTGGAAGGTCAGGACTTTCAACTTGGTTTTCATAGATGGGCAATACAGCTAAACGTTTTATAGCTCTTCTTAAAACTTTATTGCTTGTTAAAAAATCGGACCATAGCATCTTCGCCACATATGGTGTCTGTCACTCCACCTATTTACCATTTTTGAGGGGAAAGATTTTCGGTTTTCAGTAGTGATTTGTTGCTTAGCAATGTTAACTGAAGACTTACGCCATTTCTTTCGTTCTTCAAGAAGAGTAAGGTAAGCTGAGCTCCACTTCTTCCAAAATGATTGCTACATAAACAAAACTTGATGCCACCTATTTAATCAAGATATGTTAATATCGGTTACGTCGGGCCCAGCTAAATTAAAGGGCCGCCAATAAGAAAATAACCAGGAGTGATGACATCTAAATCATTTGGATTGCCCGAAATTGGACACAATGGCCTGGAATTCAAAATTGCCGATATTTGGCACACCAACCCTTTGAAATGACCCTTTGCAGCCTTTACCATGGCCTCCAAAATGTGGATATCGTGAAGGAATAATTGATTCCTTTATTTAGACACTCCTGATGTACAAGATCTAAATGTGATTTGTTTATGAATAACTGTTTTAGCTCTAACAATTCGTTTTTTACCCCAACAAAGTTTGTTGCGTTATCCGGCCATATTGCTTTCCTCTTATTGAAATAAAGCATTTCAAGGCTGCTAGAAATGCTGGAGTTAAAAGCTCTGAAACAAGTTCTAAATTTGATGCCTTTGTAGCGAAACAAACAAAAATGTAAACGTAGCCCTTAATTGGCAGTTTCTTAGTCACTCCGATTTTGTAGTAAAAAGGGCCACAAAAATCAACGCCAGTTGTGTAAAATGTTCTGCACTGACTAACACGTTCATGCGGCAAATTTCCCGAAAACATTGTATACATTTTGTAATAACTGAGCTTACAGCTTTTCGTCCACCAAGAGACCAATACTGTAGTACAAATGAGGCAAGTAAGCATTGTGGGCCAGCATGAAAGAGCCTCTTGTGAAACCCCATTACCATCGCACGGGTAAAGGGGTGAAGTCTTAGTGATACTATGAGATGTTTTGCTTCAAAGCTTAAATCTGAGTTTTCAAGTCTTCTTCCGACACGAATTAGATCTATAGAATTAGATCTATAGGAGCTGAGAAATGAAGCTTGTTTGCTGTTGACACCGAATTATTTGCCTGCAAAGCATTATATTCCGCAGAAAACTGTATTTTTTGTATATTACGTATTAGTAAATTTGTACCCATTTTCAAATCATAGGGTGTCAATGCGCCTGCTGTAATTTCTGGGTTTAATTTAAATTTTAACGCTGCAAACTTGTAAACATATCCAAAAACACGTTTTATTTGAGAAAAAGAGGTGATATTTACAATTTACTGTCCAATCATTCAATGGTGTAACAAACCAGATACGAATGTTAAAAGTTCTCGCCAAGTTGAAAAATCGTATTTTAAGAACTGCGGACCATATTTCCAAAGTTTCGATGAAAGAAGTTCATCTGGAGTTACGCCTGTAGACAAAATGTCAGCAGGGTTGTCAGTAGGGATGTGGCGCCAAGTTATTTGCTTTGTAAGATTCTGAATACAGACCGTATCTATTGGCTACAAAACCATTAAAATTTGAAGATTACTCACTTAACCAGGACAACACTATAAATGAGTCTGACTAACAGTGCACTTCACATTTAGCTGGAAACGAGTTTAAAACGGTGTTGACTAGTTCGGATAACAATAAAGCCGCTGAAAGTCCAATTTTGGAATCGTGATGGTTTTTATTGATGATACGTGTGAACACAATAAGTTAGTTTTGACGACTCCACCGACTTCACTACATACGTAAATACACCCACCACACGATGCCAGACTTGCGTTACAAATGCACGTATTTGCACAAGACCACCTGATATTTGAACAAATCGAAGAAATACCAAATTGTTTCCAAATAAAATCAGTCCACGCCAAGTGTAACGATTGTGGCACGTTTTCATTAATTCATTCAATTTAAGTTATGCTTCCACAATGCCTGCATAAGCAATTTTGTTTTTAAAATATGACCTAAGCGGTCATATATGCTTGCGATTATAGATAGTATAGAACATTTCGAGATAGTACTGCTACTTGACGATAAATGAAGAAAAAAATTAAATTGTCAGACTTAGGGTTCCATACTAGTTTTAATCATATCTATTTCATCGTGAAATTTAAAAAAATATTCTCGTTCAGCAGCCGGCACTTTAGTTAAAACTTCTTCGTTAGAGTACCATTTTCGATTTGGAATTTGCGTCTGTTTAGCAACTCTGTAATTTGTTGGCGAATTTGCTTCACCCCATCAACAGATTCACCTTCCATTTAAACCATTTCGAAATTAATTTCTTCATCAAATGTTAGCTGATGCATTGCACGAATAGCCACAAATGCATCAGGTTTTGTGCCGTAAAATAGTGTTAAAGAGTTTCGGTTGCATTATGGGCTCTGCGCACAGAATATCGTTCAGTGAATATCCGGATAATGTTTTAGCCGAACCATCAAAAACTACACGCAACTTTGTAGTTGTGCTTTCTTCCTTTCTTACACAATGATTCTTTTCTAAGCCTTTGAAACGTTGCAGAGCCAACACATATGAACTGCTAAGAACACTGGTTGGTTTGGCCTTTGATAAATTTTCAGAGTACTTACCAGAGATTAGTCGTGTTATTGTTTGTTTTAAATTATTTTCTATTTCCCAAAAAATTTTAATAAGAGTGCCAACATCTTGTTCGTTTCGATCTGTAAGATATTTTCCAGTAGTGGCTTATGAGGTAGTATTGGACGTGTTGAATCCAACACCAGATGTTACCCATCCAAATAATGTTTTTTGCAAAATCGGTAGAATTCGACCAACACACATTAACTCGAAAAATAAACTGGCCCCAATTAGAATATCGGTTCGACCAAGTTAATTAAAAAAAGGGATCTGCCAATTTAATATTTTGAGGAATTTTTCAATTGGCTATATTAGCGCCTACATTAGGTTCATTGTCTGTTATAGAGGGTACTACAACTGCTGAAAAGCAAGTAGAAAAATTTCCAATTTCAGGTTTTGCCGAAACATTGACAAATTTATCAGCAACAAATGCATTTACACCTATGCCCGAAAACGAAACGTCTGAATTGTTTGTATGTAATTGCAGTTGATTTGATTCGAGATGTTATAAAGTTAAGTTGTGATGCTAAATCCAAAATAGCACGACAAGGTAAAATTGCCGTTGTTAATAAAGCGTTGTACTCCATAGAGTGCCTATACGCAGTGGAGGAAAGAGCGGCTGACGAAGAATGGAGTGTTGACGGTGAAGCGAACGCTGACTGCGGTTTTATTGATTCTGCCGCTGCCTCGGTTGGTAAGCAATTTCTTGGAGAAAAGTTTTGCTGTATGTTGTCAATTTGCAGTAACGAATGCTGTTCAGATAAACAAAAACGGCAGTGCCCCTGTAGGCTAGTAGGTAGTGTACTAGCTTATCAGTACAGGGGTTGTAGGTTCGATTCCCAATGAAGACTTTCGTTTTTTCACTACAAAAATAAAAATTGACTGTCGGTGGGGCTGCTCAGTGATGAAGGCATAGTCACTGATCGCTGTGCTATCTTTATACGGCAGTTAATTTCCGACTATCCTTCTAATTTCACCACCTGTTTCATCTCTTCTCTATCCCTTTCCTAAAGAATGTAGCACGGTACTTGACTAAATAGGCATTGTTGCCTGAAGTGCTACTTCTCTTTATACAAAAAAAAAAAAAAAACGGCAGTGACCTGATTTAAAAACTTTTAAAATATGACCTCTTTTTTAAACAATTTAAACAAAGCTGCAACCTTTTAGCTTCTTTAAACCGAATATTCGGGGAAAAATTTTCCGAACATGTGCATTTAGATATGAAATGGTCCTTTGCATAACATAATACACAAGTACCTACTTACGATGCTGAGGCAACAAGAACTTTTCGTCCCTGGACATCTTTTATCTAAGAAAGTTTCAAGACAAGTCCAGGTACGGAGTTTATCTGTGGAAAGCTCCTCTTCCCACTTAGTTCTGGATTCTAAGTCGAATTTCGAATCATGAATAAAAAATCCATTTGCTATTTGCTCCTTGGTACTCATGTTTTGCAAAGCGTGCATATGAGCACTAAGTTTATCAGTAAGTTGGCGAATAGTTGCGGGAGAGTCCCGCACGTAAATGCGGAAAATTTTAAATTTTTGTAATATTGTTGTTAATACCAGACTCGTTTGTCTGGTTCAACTACTGAATCTAAAAAGAGTTGGAGGCTGTGTCTGCCCAAGTGGTACACCAGAACAGCTCACGGTAAATACCAGACTCGTTTGTCTGGTATAACTGAATAAAAGGGCTGGTGGTTGGGTTTTTCCAAGTGGTACACAAGGACAAATCACCGGGAAGACCAGGATCGATGTGGGTGTTGATGAAAGGTGGTGAAGACCGCGCTCGCCGTGGGTGAATACCAGGATCGCTTTGCTGAGGAAGAATCGCGCCAAAAATGTTGCTACCAGACTCGGTTTAATTACTGATTGATAAAACGTTCTGAACAATGGTTACAGTTGCAATAATAATACTTTATTGAAAAACTGTGGTATTTATACAAACCACTTAAAAATGAATACAATATAAAAATTAATACAAAAAATTAATATAATACAACAATTAATCCATATAAAAAAATGAAGATAAAAAATTAATACAAAAATAAAAATTATATCAATAATTGCAGAAAAATTGCCAGAAATTGTTCAGGGTGTTAGTGTGACCTTCATTCCCATCGCAAACAGAGATTCAATTTCACTACTGTCTGGGTACTTGAACCACCCGTGGAAAACAAAATTTTATTCCTTATTTATGCTGACGGTGTGGTTCCCATACCTGGACAGTAGTGTTAAACAAACAAACAAACAAAAGAAATACAAAACAAACAACTAAAAATCATAACGTTATTCCTATTACAGTGTGGGAATGAAGGTAAGCTTATTCGAGTAAGCGTTTTGTTTAAAGTTTAATTTATTTTGATACAACAACAAAAAAAAAATTAAAACCAAAAGAACTAATTGTAATAAACGAAACAAATATTCATCATAACTTTATTCCCCTTATAGTGTGGGAACAAATGTAAGTTCATTTGAGACTCAAATAAACAGGAAGTAAGCGTTTTGCTTAAAGTGTAATTCTCTTAGAGACTTTATTTTGATACACGATGAGTCAAAACTAAAAGCAATCAAAAGAATTAACAATTGTTTTTGTGAACAGCGTTACAAAACATGGAGAAAAAATCGGACGATTCAAGATACGATTCAGAAAAAGTTGATATTTTCAGTTCAGGCGAGCGTGAGCTGCAGTTCGGTAGTTAATGCGATGGAACCTCATCCAAAGAAAACTGACGAAATGTTGAGTTGCGTTGTTGTGGCTATCAATCGCTATCAATCAGCCTATTTCTTCTAAGGTGGTCTGAGCTTGATCGAAACTATAGTTGAGGTTCTCAATGAATTCTAGGCGAACCAAAATCTCTTCGGAACTATATTCTTTCAAAACTAATGCGCTTGATGTCATGATAACTCGATGCGATTCCCATTTTCATATTCTGAATGAAATGGAGTGTGTTTAATTCCAGTCGTTGATGAATATTTAACCATTTCAGTGTGCCCAGCATTAGTTTAATTGGAGTGTATATATTGCATTTTAGTATTGAACGCACAGCTTTATTTTGTAGTTTTTGCAATCTTTCTATTTGTGTTGTTGAGCAGCATGTTTATAAAATTGTGGATTCGAATTCAAAGTGTGGTTTTATTATTGTGTTATACAATACATATGCTGCTATTTGAGATATTTTATTTCTAACCCTTTAAAAAAAACAATTTTCCTCCCAATTTTCTTACATATATAATCGATGTGCTCCTTTAGTTTTAGGTCTTTATCGAATATAAAACCGAGGTATTTAATTTTAATTACTTTTTCTATTTCTTTATCATTAATTTTAATTATTGTTTCAGTGCTATTTCCAATAGCTTAGTTTTGCTTTCATTAAGTTTTAATCTATTCATTTTAAGCCATTTATTATTTTTATTTATGTGGTGCATCAGATTCTCCCTACATTGTTCATCTGTGTCTTCTTCCGAATAGATTAATGTGTTATCCGCATATATAACTATTTCGCACTTCTCTAGTACATTTGGCATATCATTTATGTATATTATGAATAATAATGTGCCTAGAATAGAACTCTGCGGTACGCCAAATTCGTTTCTTACTTTCTTTGATCTTATACCATTAACTTTTGTGATTTGCATTCTAATTGTAAGATATGATTTAAACCATTTTAATTCACTTTCTTTGATGCCACACATATATAATTTTCGAATAAGTATTTCTCTATCAATGGTCTCAATGGTTTCTTTATAGTATTTTCAACTGTCTTATTTAAATCATCATTTTCATTATTTCCTAATATTGTACTAATTTCTTGACCAAAAACCGTCCTGTTATACTTAAATATTTCTACTTCTTTTTTGATGATTTCATTTTGATTTTTGATTATGATGTCTATGACTTCGTGATCTGCTATTTTATTTGTACTGTTAGTTGCTGCTGATATATTTTCATTATTCGAGATGACGTAGTCTATAATTGTTTTTGTATTTTCTGTTATTCTCGTATAATCTGTTACTATTTGTTTTGGTCCATTATCATTAAAAGTGCATTCTAGTCGTTTTTTATACGTTTCTTCTTTACACTAGTCTATCCAATATTTATAGTCAGAAACTTTGTCTCCGGATTTTATTACTTTCCACTGCTTTTTCCAATAAATCATAACTCCACCCGTTCTGGTCGAATTTAACCTTGTAATAAACTGATCATAGTTTCTTAGTTGTATTTCATGTTCTTCTATCTCCTCTGTTGGGTGCGTTTCTGTAAGAATTATAAAATCTGGTTTTCGTTCATCTGCAATAATTTCCAGTTGATTGTAATTATTAATAAGTCCACACACATTCCTATAAATACCTTATACTAGCTACGTTAAACTTCTATCCTAACCCTATTTCTTTTTATATTAAGTTTATTTTTATAAACTGGGCATTGTCTGTTTGATGTGACGTGATTTTCATCTAGCTCCATGTTTAACTTCATATTCGCTCTTACACAATTCATTTATTTTTGAAACACCTAATTGTGTCAGTGCCATCAAATATTCTGCTTAATTTCTGTGCTGCCTTCATCTTTGAATATGTTTCTTTACCCACTATTATCTTGGCATTGTAAATTACTTTATTATATCTTCTAACTTTGTACGATTTTCCTTTTTTTATTTCATGCTGCTGTAGTTGCTGATTTTGTTTCTTTTTTTCCTATAAGTTCTTCTTCTGTGTATTTAAATGACATATCCGTTATAATTATTGACATATCATTTTCATTTGGTGCTTTTATTTCATATGCTTCGGCCATTTCATCTCCAATAGCATTTTTTATCTTATTCCTTTCCTAACAGTTTCACTTTGTATCACAATTGTACCATTCTTTCTGTTTTCAATGTTTGTAATATTTAAGTTAATTGGATCCACCTTATTGTTTAAGTCCTTTTTTGTTTTTTCTATTCTTTGTTTTTCTTTCCGTTTTATTATTAGGGGAACTTGCATTTTTATGTCTGGCAATACCGTATTTTTCTTAATTGTATCAGCGAAAGACAGTTTGTTTTGGTTTTCGTTTGTCTCTTCTATGCTATTTTTTATTTCATCACACATCTTTACGTTGCTTGCTTAAAATGATTTATACACTTCCTTATTTTTATTTTGAACATCGTTTACCACGCCGTATAATTTTTTAACTTCATTTACATTATTTTCACTTATTTTCCGTACATCATCCATTTCTTTAAGTCGCTTTTCATATCTTTTTCCTATTGCTTTCAACAACTGTTTGATCTCATTTTCATTTTGCCTCAAAGAGACTTTAAATTCCGATTTATATTCCGCCAAATTGGTTTTATTTTTCTTGACACCATCTTGGATTTCCCTTCAAACCAAATCCACATTATGAATATATTGTATGCAGTCATCACACATATATCTCACAAAGGGATTGCATTCTAAAACTTTTGAGGAATATTGATCAATGCCTGAACATTTATCTCCCTTATGGTACACTTTGCCACACATTTCCGCATACATTATTCCCGTTTCACCACGAATTGCCCTTTTACATTTATGACATTCATCCATTGCAGAGTCTGCTGCTCCGACCAAATACCAAATTTATTTTTTCGCAAAATTTTTGTTTTGTTTTACACTTTTTAAAAATTTATTAACTAAAAAACAAAAATACCTGTATTTTCACTGTTTTCGCAAATATTTTTTTATATTTTTAATTAAAAAAAATTTTTTTTTATTTTATAAGAAGAATTTTTTCATAAAATGATTGAAAATAAACAATGTTTTTGTTGTTTTTGAAATGTTTTGCTGTGTTTGTATAGAAGTGTTTTTGAGTCTTGCTGTCTATGCTAAGTTGATTTTATGAAAAAATTCTCATAGAATCAGTTTGGCTTTGGATATAAGACTTTTAGGTTTTTCTATGCACTATTGGGGTAAAATTCACTGATGAGCTACTTGAGCAATAGTGAAATTGCAATATGGATATGCTCTCCCCCGCAGTAATACATTTCAAATATTTTTTATTTTTATTGAAATAAATGTTTTATGAGAATATCATAAAATGTTTATTTTTTTAATAAAAATTTTGGTAATAAATATTTCGTGAGATATTTATTTAAAGGAATCAAGCACGAATAATAAAATTGCTTAGATTGAAAATGATTTCGATGAATAAATTACTAATTATAAAAGTAAATATATAAAATAAAAATGAACAAAAGAAAAAAGGAACAATTCACGTTTAAAACAAACTTTAACAAAACAAAAGAATTAATTTTAAAACAGGCACTTCCGTAGCAATATGTTTTAACAAATTCACTTTTTACAATCTAGTTTCTTAAAATCTAATAACAGTATTAATATATATTTCATTTTAAAAAGGTAGTCACAAATATCTTAAAACTAGAAGAACTCTATGGCATTTATAAACCTAACTTTAGTCGCTTTAATTCCAAAAATTGCAATTTTATTTCATTTTTGGTTTTTAAACTTTTTTCCATCTCATAATTGTGTCTTTTAGTTTCCTGCAGCTCCTTTTCCTTCAGTCTTTTTAGTTCTCCTATATTTCTAGAAATTTCCTTAATAGAGTTGTTTTCCTTCATTTCTTCCTGTAAATTATTAATATTAGCAGATATTCTAGAAAATTGCTCTGATTCCATTTCGATGACATCAGCAACATCATACGCTTTGGGTTTGCGCTTCCGATTGTAAGCTTTTGATGGTGTGGTCAATGGAAATTTTGAAAAAAGATTCTCTATTTGGGTCATGCTGACGTTATTGCTCTGCGACACTGGAGTTGAAACAGCTTGTTGAAACAGGTATTCATTTATTGAAACTGTAGGTGATATTACAGATGTTACAATAATGTCTGCTTTTATTGCTGCGGCAAGTGATTTGCCTTTCTTAACCCGAATGCCATAATTTTTAGCGCCTTCTACACCATCCACGGATACATACAAACCACATATTGCTGCTATCTGTTCGTCGTATGATGAAAGAATGTATTTATTAAAGCGGCCGCCTCCAGTTTTGGTCGTTTCAATTCTGTTGTGCCCCAAATGCTGCTTTACCTTAAGCTTCATGTCAATCCATACCTGAAAACAATTTTTAAAGTTATATTTTAAAAATATATGTATTAATACCTACTTAGATACAATTTCTGGACATTATTTTATAATACTTACATTTTAATTAAGTTTTGCGAACAAATTTGATAAATTTAAAACTTAACATCTGTTGGCAAAAAGAAAACAAACCAGTAAACTTGCCACAGTACACAGTAGGTTTTGAATGCCACTTGCTTAAACTTTGTTGTACTTTTTAAGTGCAAAAAGCTTATTATTATTTAATAAATTATATTATAATTTAACGATAATTTAACATTTTTTGCTGGCACTGATAATTAATTTCAATATTTCAGGCAGCCATAAAAGAAATTCCAATGGCAACCTTCTATGTATTTTCGAAAAACTTTAAACAGCTGAGAGCAAACAACAAAATTGAAATCACAATGGAAAAGACAAAAACAAATAAATTTACAGTAAAAAAGGTGCCCTTACAATTTTCTTAATTTTTAAGTGTTTATTTTCAATAAAAAGTAGTTATACAACAAAATTAATAAGAAATCATATTGGTTGAATTATTTTAGTAACTTATTTTACAGTTTTCATTTTAATAGTAGCAAAATTATCCCAGTGATTTCAAATTGCAAGTGGCATACGTTAACGTTTTAAAAGCACAAAATTTTGTGCGCAGAACACATTTTTGTGCTTTCAAATCACTTTCATATAATGTGATTTTCAGAACAGGCCTGTATGTGCCATTTTTTCATGTCTGTTTAGACTGTGCCTTTAGTTC
The DNA here is from genome assembly GCA_030448955.1 of Trichopoda pennipes. Classification (NCBI taxonomy): domain Eukaryota; kingdom Metazoa; phylum Arthropoda; class Insecta; order Diptera; family Tachinidae; genus Trichopoda; species Trichopoda pennipes. Next base: position 1,865,160 of record JASKUP010000004.1, on the reverse strand, counting down.
ATTGTTTTTTTTGGCGTATGCTGATTTTTATTTATTTGTGTTACAGAAGCAGCTTATAACTTTAAATCAAGTGAAAGGTTAAAGTAATTTGAATTTTAATCCTTCATTTTATTTATTAATACTTTTGTGAAAGATATTAAAAATCATTTATCACACGACATAAAAAAAATTTTAAAAATACAGCAGAATGTCCACTTTATCTAAGTTAATGTAAATTTAAGAAATATGGAATTTGAACTCATAAATTTTGTGAAAATATATGAATTATCGATTATTCTATCAGTAACCTTTCCTAGGCGACCACATTCCCAAATAATTATTCTTTAAGCAATTATTTTACTTCTCTATACTTTCTTTTATTTATCTTTTTAATTTGATATTCCTTCACTACTTCGATCAATAATGGTTATAAATATAAATCTTTATTTGTTTCTGTTGTTGTTAACTTTGCATTAATTTTTTTGCTTTTTATTGTCACTATTTAGTAAATAATAGATCGTTTGATAATTTTTTTTCCGTTTTAGCCACTTTACTCTAATTGCTTGGTTTTCTTCTTTGCCTTCAAGTAGATGTTTTATATGCTGTATTTTTGATCAAGTTTTCGATTTTGATTATTTTTATTATTCTATACTTGTTTTTGCACCTGACCTTTTATTCGTGAGGCTGTAGGCTAATTGATTTTATCGATCACATTTACAATTAATGTTTATAATATATTAATTACACTAAAGATTGCTACTTATATTTTCTGTCCCTCAGGCGAACAACTATTTCCTTTCTTGTAAATTGTTTTAAACATTAATAACCGACCACTTCAAATCTTTTTACAATGAAATAAACGGTTTGTTATTACTGTTTTACCCGTTTTATCTACACAATTTTGTGCTCACAACCAAACTACATTCCTTCTGATGCTTTCTATGTGCGGTTTTACACACTTCAACCAAAGATTATAGAATTATAAAGATGTTGCACTGCGAACATTTTACATAAACAAAAATTTTAAGCATCAATTGATGAGGGGGGAAAGTGTAAAGGGTAAACAGAGAATACTGTCTTTGCATTGAGCAAAACCAATAACAGAAAAGAGAGTATTACTTTTTATGCACAGAAACACACTGTACAGTCAGAATATAGTGTATTATTGTGTTGTACTTCATACATACTACAGAATTTATAGAATGTTATGAATACAGTCGTTTAAATTCCTGGTTAAAACACTTTCCAATATTTCTATGTTTTTTCATTTAAACATTTGTCTCTCAATATGCATAGAATTGCTTAAGTACCTACATTCTACTATAACGGGACTGCATTCCTAATATTCCTTAAATTCTGTAGCTCTAAAACGTTTGTACAGTTTTTCGTAGTCAGCAGAAGTTGGCAGTTCTTCATCATTATCATCGCCGTCGTTGTTGTAGTTATCAAGCACCTGCATTGTCTTACAACAATAATCATCAGAATTATCTGCATCGTCGTAGCTTGCGCAGTTAGCGGCAAAATACCGTTTGTTCCACTGCAATCATCGTCATCGTTACTATCATTTCGTAATTTCGCTCTGCTTGCTGGTCATCACTCCCTGCTGCATTTGCCAAAACAAAGCCAACATCGTCGTCACTTATAATAACAACTAACAGATCACGACATCCCAAACAGCGTTGGCATTTATTTCCAACTCGATAGTGTTGACACTTTAATACCTTTTTTGAACGTGTTTTAAAATACTTGGTACTTTTTTTTAATAAAGGGTGAAAATTTGTCATACACCGAACTTGAGCATTTTTAAAACCTAGCGCCGACAAATTAACAAAAAAAAAATAAAACATTCTACTTTTTTCCTGTTCAAAAATGTAAATTAAATTTACAAAAAGTGTTATTGAATTTATTAAATAAATATAAAAAAAAATCCCTGTGTTTCATCAAACTCTTCGCGATCATTAGATTTGTCGTTTCGCCATCGCTAGCCACCACCAGCTGCATCAGATCAACAAACCAACATTGTCACTGGAAACTTCATCATTCAACCAAGTAAGTGAAGTATTTATTTTCTCTTAAATATCAATTTCGTTCATCGTTCTGGAATATCTTCGTACATAAACGAACACACACATCATTACATTCCCGTCATTTACATTGGAATAAATCAGTGTTGGCACTCATTATTAGTGTTGGCCCTTTGAACAAAATTTGGTACCTTTAAAGGCCTTATGGTACAATCTCTTTATACTGGATTTTAATTAATTTGATAAATAAAAGCTCTACGATGAAAAACAAGACTTTAAATCTCTGCCATCCTGGGACAATTGCTTCTCGATTCTTAACCATCGTTGTCAGTTTCTAGAGAGTCATATCACAGAAGCAGAATCATATCAACTTCGTGATACTAAATCAAGACAAAATCCTAAACATCTGGGTTCATCTTTTGTCGTTTCTACAATGATCTGTGAATATTGCAATTCAAAGGAGCATTAACCTGGAACATGTTCAAGTTACTTAGCGCTACCAGTTCCTCGTCGTTTCGATTTAGTTAAAAGCTCAAAGCGATGCATAAATTGCTTTCGAAATGGTCATTTAGTCTCTCAATGTCCATCAAAATCTCGCTGTCGTATTTGTCGTGTTTCGCATCACACAAGCTTGCACTACTCAGATCATCAATCGAAAACCAGTTCAAATAATTATCTACACTCGTGGCTTCAATATCATCATTCATTGAAATCGTCGCTTCAACAACCTTCTTCGTCAATCCCATCACATCAGCTTTCGTATCCATCGCCTTTTCAATCATCGTCGTCATCGTCGCAGCCATCACTGTCCTTTCATCCTTCGACTTCATCAAGTAAAAATTCATCGTTTACAAATTCTTCGTCTAGTCGTCCATCTTCATCGCCTTCGCAGGCTATGCCATCGTTTCAATCGTCGTCATCGTCGCAGCCATCGCTGTCCTTTCATCCTTCGACATCATCAAGTAAAAATTCATCGTTTACAAATTCTTCGTCTAATCGTCCATCTTCATCGCCTTTGCAGGCTATGCCATCGTTTCAATCGTCGTCATCGTCACAGCCATCGCTGTCCTTTCATCCTTCGACTTCATCAAGTAAAAAATCGTCAGCTAATCAAATAAATAGTTCAGCAGCAATCCACGTAACTACAAGGTCAACGTGTCTTACGTATAATCATCGTCGAGTTTTACTACCAACGGCTATCGTATTAGTGACAGATAGTTTTGAATTTTTACAACCTTGTCGTGCTCTGTTAGATTCATGCTCAGAAGTTAACCTGATAACACACGAAGCTGTTAGCCGGCTTCGCCTTCGGCAGTATACCGCATTTCAAGACATTGCAGGCGCTTCAGACATTCGTACGCAACCTTAATCCAAGGTTACTGCAACAATTAGATCTCGCGTGTCAACATGTGAATTCACAACAACAAATTTAAATCTACGTTGCTTATAGCAAAATCAAAGGTAGCTCCAGTAATGAATCAATCCTTATCTCGCTTAGAACTTTGCGCTGCTTTACTACTTAGTCGAACATGGGAAAAATTCAAATGTAAATTTAATCGTTTTAATTATCGAATTTTCTTTTGGTCAGACTCAAAAATAGTTCTGAATTGGCTCACACATCATTCATCGTCCTATGTTTGCTTCGTCGCTAATCGAGTATCTGAAATACAGAACCTAACTCACAATATTCCTTGGATGCATGTGCCTTCAAAGCAAAACCCTGCAGACGTGGTCTTAAAGGGATGTCTCGCAAATGACATTATGGATACAATCTGGTTTGCTGGTCCTGGATTCTTATCAGAACCTGAGGCAAGTTGGCCCAAGAACAACATCGAAAATACAGAAATGCCGCCGCAAGAATTTCGAAAAACTGTGTTCAAAGCGACTTTAGCTTTAAAATCAATCATGGATCAGTTAATTTCTCGTCACTCTTCATATCTTCGAATCCTCCGAATCATCGCTTATGTGCATCGTGTTTTCATCACAGAACTTCGAAATAGTTGAATAAGCTCTGATGAGCTACAACTATCCTTTTACCGAATTATAAACTGCATTTAACAATCAACGTTTAGAAAAGAAATCTTGTCGCTTAACAAAGGAGAAAGTCTAAAGCCAAGCCTCCAAAAACTAGCCCCATTTCTAGATAAAATGTGTTGCGGCAATTCCACTTTAATTATCGTTTGAGTAGGCGGCCAGTTAGCAAATGCACCGTTATCGTATGATGCCAAATTTCCTGCACCTTTACCCAAGGAGCATCAGTTTACACAATCATTCATCGAGCCTTTGATAAGCAAAAACGACATCTTTTCGTGACCCATGACAAATTACAATCAGCTTTCTATCGAATCGTCTACAACATCCAAAAAACAACATTTAAGGAAGAGATCGCTTTACTCAACAAACCCAGTTTCCAAAAGCTGGCCCCGTTCTTTGATAATATCCAGTGCTGTTGATCAAATTTGCCAATTCTTCGAGTGATCGGCTAGCAAATTCTCCGTTGCCGTATGAAACAAAATTTCCTGCTCTCCTTCTAAAGGATCATCGATTTACAACGTTTTTCATTGAACATCTTCATCGTAAACATTTACATGCCGGGTCTAAGGCGCTCATTGCAATTCTTCGTCAACAAGTATGGGTCCTTGATTATGTGCTTACTTTACAACAAAGATGCAAATGGTTCAAGACCTCCAAAAACATACAAGAAGGCGCTTTAGTCATCATTCATGAAGACAACGTTCCGCCTCAGCAGTGGCTCTTGGCCCGTGTAATCCGAGCAATAACTGGCCATGATGGAAAAGTACATTGGTGGATCTTAACGCAAGAAGAGGTTTTCTTCGACGATCCATCCACAAAATTGCACCGCTACCAAACGAAGCTAATTGAAAGTGCCTTTCAATGGAGGCAGGATGTACAGTCAGAATATAGTGTATTATTGTGTTGTACTTCATACATACTACAGAATTTATAGAATGTTATTAATGCAGTCGTTTAAATTCCTGGTTAAAACACTTTCCAATATTTCTATGTTTTTTCATTTAAACATTTGTCACTCAATATGCATAGAAGTGCTTATGTACCTACATTCTGTTATAACGGGACTGCATTCCTAATATTCCTTAAATTCTGTAGCTCTAAAACGTTTGTACAGTTTTTCGTAGTCAGCAGAAGTTGGCAGTTCTTTGTAAAGTTCGGATCTCGATGTAATACGGTGTCAACAACCAATAATTAAAAAAAGTAGAAAATACAAAGTTTTTTGAAGGCTAATAAATGTTTTGTAATAATATAATAATTATAATAAAAGTAACTTATAATAAAATCAAATTTAAATAAATAAAAAGAAAAACAAAAATTATAAATTAATTTCTTTATGTTTTAATCAAACACACACGTTTATTCATGTATGCATACATATGCTTTCCATGAATACTTGTGTTTGGGTGTGCGTGTATTGTTTTAGGTATATTTTTGTTTTTAATTCTGTTTTTAAATTAAAAACGAATTAGGTTTACTAGCAACTTTATTAATGTTCACAGCATACAGCTTGTGTGGATGTTTAACATTAATAGAAAACGAACATGATTCCTTTCGTTATTGTAGGGCAAATATACTTATTTTATTGTTGTATGAATGAAAAAATTTACGTTTACACCGAAGTCATGATGCTTATTTTTTAAAGTTAATTCAACCGCGCACAACTTTCGGTATAAAATCTAATATGATGGAGGTAAAATAAAAAATATGTAAACATAGTAAATATTTTGTATGATTTTTAATTTTTATTCAAATTAGTGTTTTAAAATTTTTACTTTTTCAATATGTGCTGGTTTATACTGGTAAGTTTCCCAGGCAGAATGCTTTCTTAGTAATATTATTACAAGCAAATTTAAAATTTCCAGCCTATGATTGTAACAAGCACTCTTCTCGTCAAACCAAAAGGAATAAATTGTACTATTAGTACATTCTATGCATTGCTGAACTATGACTTTTTTAATATTTTTCATTGCTTTATTGGCAGAAAAAAGCTTTTCAAAAACTTTTTTATGAATCTTACAAACTTCGAAAAATTGGTTGGCGGGTGCACATAAACTTCCAAAATCTGAGTCACTTTCATAGTTTTTTGTGTGGATATACATTTCTGATGGATATGTTAGAATTTGTGCAGGTTTTACTGTATCCATTCTACATTTGCTGCATGATATTCGTTGCGCTATGTATCCAATGAAATATCGGCTTGAAGTAAGTTGTTTCGATACATTCGGAGAGTTAAAACTGTCGGCACTTTCATCAAAATATTCTTCATTATTCTGATATATGTCTACGATATCTATCACTGGACATTGATTATCAGCTGATACAGTTTCGCTACATTCGGCGGAGCTTTGAAAATCCACCGGTAAGAATATGGTATCGTCGTTTTCACAATTTTTCGACGAAGTAAACTGGCTTATTTTTAAAGATATCAGCTTTGCCATTGCGATATTAAATTCGTGAACTGAAAGTTTCTTACAGTGTCCGCCTTTGGCGCGAACATATGAAAATACGTTTTCTAATGGATCCTGATTAAACCGGCTAGTTAAAATTGTGAATAAATTAGAACTTTCTTGAAACATTTCTTCACTTAAAGATAATATGCCCCTGGTGGTTTGGATAAGACCGCGGATGGAAAATATTTTATTGCCGACATATTCAATTTGTTGCATATATATTATTATATCCTGCAATACCTTCCAAGTATTATTATGCTTTACACCACGCTTTAGAGGATTACGATGGCTAAAATATTTACTATTTAAACAGTCAAAATAACTATCAATTTTTTTTATAAATACGTAAGTAGAAGAGGCTATTTCCGATGAAGTCCTTGTAAATTTATGATTTTCGTTAAGAGTTTGAATCGCATCTGCAACAGAACGGCTTAAAGTTTGAACAGCCAACCCCACGCGCATTTTCTGAAAATTTGTTGGACTTATATGGGATATTGTCAACTTTGTCATTTTTGTGACTTTACCATGCTCTAGTTCAAAAACTTCTCTAATAACATCAAACCGCGCTATTCCATCAGGTGTTTTAAAGTCACCTTTGGTAAAAGCATTTCTAATGGATTTAAAAATATGAGGTACATCATATCGCATATATACTTTATTAGTGTTATAAAGAAAATAAGGCTGTTCTGGTGACACTCCCAATAGGTCGTAACATTTCCTATTGTTTGGACTTTGATCACATGTAACTGGACATCTAAATTTGATATTAGAAGTGTTTTCAATATTTCTCCCTCAATGGAACTAGCAGTTACAAAGTAGTTTAACAATTTCCAATTTTCTATAATTCTAGAGGAATCATGAAAACACCAATTTGAGAACCCATTTCATTTGTTCGCTCGTATCCTATATCAACTACTCCATCTATAACATCCGCACAATCATTATAACTTAAATTTCTTCTGATTGATATTTCATCAAATATTAAAATGCACTCTCTTTCACTCTCCTCCCATCGAGTGTTTGTTTCCCTGCTTCCCTTCATTACAATTCTGCAGAATTTTTTTTCATTACGATTGATACCAAGTTTATCAATTTCACTTTCAAGAGAGGCTTTTACTTTTAACTTTGCTTCTAATTCCTTTAATCTTTTTTCAAGTTTTCATTTTTCGACTTCATACTTTAGTATGAGTTTTACTTTTAAGTCTTTTAAACATGTCGAAAAATTTCTTTCTATAAAAGTTTTCATTTTTTAAACTTTTAAGGCAGTTTGAGCATAAAGGTGGCGGTGATTCGAATCTTTTTCGCTTACGTAACGGACTTCAAAAAAAGTTATCGTTGATATTCTCATTTTCAGAGCAGTTGCCTTTTTCAATAATTTCTGACTCCGCACTATCAATTAAGTATAATGTTGGCACGGCTCCTCGATGTAAATATCTTTTACCAATTAAATCAGGCGAAAAGAGCCTATCACATAAAAAAAGGGAAGTAGTTTCTTTCAGAAACTGTTTTTCAAAATTGCGCTTTTTTAGCCATTGTTTAAATAATGGTGAGCTTGTGTTTGGAAAACAGAAAAGTTTCATTTCAGGAAATTTTCTTTTCGATCTGCTACACTGTGGCAGAGAACATTTATTGCCTGCTTCTTTGGAAACTTTATTTTTCACAGCATTATTTAACTCAACTTTTTCTGTTCTATTCATTATTTTATTTATTTTTTTAACTATGTAAGTTAAAAACCGTTTACATATGAACTGCTGAATGAAAGTATTTACACTTTTATTTATACTTTCATTCCTTATACCTCAGTAATACTTAAAGCTAAATAAATGTATAGTTTTTCCCATATTTCTGTGCTGATATCATGCTTTGAGTAATGTCTTTCTAATTATCTTTTTTACAACTATATTTTATTATTATGTTTATGATCTACGGGAATTTACATTCATTAAAAGAACATTACAGAATATTTATTAATGCAGAAAACATGCTCATACGTTGTTAACTCTATGCAAGTTAAGAATCGTTGTATCTACCTGACTCTTCCTAACTTGTACTTGTATAATATAGTTAAATATTTTTTTTTCAAATACCTCCGAAGACTATAGCTTTGACACTAAAATATTTTATAAAAATTTTAAGCCTACACTGTGATAATACAGTATAAGTGCTAAAGTATAATAACGCTAAATCAAACATAAATTAACCAGAAGAAGGGCTTACTATTTACTTTTTTGTCATATTCCTAATAGAACAAAAATTAACAAATGTAGCAAACACTGCACATAGAGGTATTTCAACGATCTGGGCGGCCAAAATTATTTTTGTGCTTAAATGTACATATCTTGTCGAATACAACAAGACTGTGTCGTTGAAATTTGCGAAACCCTCTAAAATCTTGAGTTACGGGTAAAAACCGGGTTTTCTGCCCTTTTGCACATATAAGGTAGTAACTTTATTGAATATCAACCGATTTAGAATTTCTCAATGGATTTAGAAAGAAGAAACTAAGCCATTTCGAAGATATGAAAATGATACTTAAGTAATATTGAGACATCTGTGAACATGTTTTATTGAAAACAAAATAACAAAAACAACATAAAAGATTAAGAAAACATTTAATTGAATATTGCATTGCTCTCTGAAGAATAATCATTTGTATATGGCTCGTCAGATATGAACATTGATATTGCTTCTGGCAAGAACGGGATAGTATTTCTATTTAGGGGTCCGAACTAAGTAGAAGGCGATTAAATATATCTTCATTGCAGTTTTGTCTAGAAAATTTTCTTGCCAAGTCTTGCCGGTAACTTCTGAAATGCTTATTACGAATTTCCGCCGCCTCCTCCGAAAGTTGTCCTAATGAACCAAAATTTTGTGCAACGTTGGAGTCATAGGATGCCATGGGTACAGGTCAACATATAATCAAAGTTAGTTTTATTATTTGCAAAAACTCAACTGACAGAAAAAAAAAGCTTTTGAGATCCAAAATGTTTAAGGTGTCAAAAAAGTGCTTATCCGGGACTATCCGGGAAAATTTTTTGCTACTTCAATAAAGGAAAAATTGAATAATGCTAAACAAAAAAAATTATTGCTTGATCTACCTTGATAACATATCAAAAAGCATCTTGAAAAAGAAATTCAACAAAAATTTACTACAAAAATAACCTTACTTTCAATCAATAAAAAAATCAGCATTGATATGACTAATTATATGTTGTAAAATGATTTTTCATAAGTCCATTATCTGAAGTACTAGGATCTATAATTTTTTCCTTGTGCGATTGTTTTGTAAGGAAACCCAGTTCTAGTATGAGAACTCTCTGAAACACTCAACTTTCGACTGCTTGTACGTACGCGTGATGCGCGGAAAAAAAATTTTGGTTGTTGTCTCATGTTCTTTGGAATGTCTTTTAACGCAGTGACTATTTTTTTTCAATATTATTCCTACTTTGACTTTTGAGGTTTTGGCCGCCCAGATCGTTGAAATACCTCTATGTGCACTGCCTTAATGAAAATATTGGTTAATAAGGCTTCCAAAGTTCGTCGACAGTCGATGCTGTTTTATTTTTACAATAAAAAATCTGTATGGTTTGGCTACGGCAACACAGAAGAGCCAATTAGTTTTGTATACAATAATACCACTCGAATTTGTAGAGCCCAACAAACACAATATAACAACGTTGATTTTCATTGTTTATTACTAATCGTTTTTATAGTATATAATTTTAGCTTACAATTTAAGGCTAAGTTTAGAAGTTGTTTTGTTTTTCTTGTTTACAAAGTGAAAAGAAATTAATGCTAGTGAACTAAGAAAAGGCTTGATCACATAATATTATTTTTAATTAGTTCATATGCACTTATCTGAAAGCAAACCTTTTTGTTTGTTGGGCATAATATTGACAACGTAAACACACATACCCACACACACATAAACAATGTTCGTAAGTATGAATTGCTTTTGCTTATTTATTTATTTATATTTTGGTAATTTGCTCTCCGTTGATGAAATTTCGCTCATTAGTCGTACACAAGAGGATTTTCAGAAAATCCCATCAATAATTTAGCAGTGGCAGAACAATGTATAGCAGTGCAACATCTTTGTAATTCTATTATCTTTGCTTCAATTTTGTTGCTCAACTTTTGTTTATTCCATTAGAAAGAGAGAGAAAGGCTATAAAGCTTTCTCTTTTTTTCTAATGGAAAAAACAAAAGTTGAAGCGTGTAAAACGGCACTATTTGTATCTGCATTTTATAACGGGATCTATTTACCCTTGGAAAACATAAACAAATTCTACTGCTACAATTCGCCATCTTTTTCTCCTTCTTATTTTCTTACTATCGCCTGACTCTAGAAAATTCTTATTTACTACTAATTCTGGCATTCTACCTTTGTCACCTTTTCTCTCTTTTCTTTCCTTGTCCATTCATTCTGCCCTACAGATGCACTTGTTATATTTTGCTCTCTCTACAGGCGTTACCAACTACACATTAATTTTAACTATACGCCAAGTGTACATACCTATACATATTAATAGTACAGTTTGTAAACAGTAGTCAGCTGAGCACACCTGGTAAGTGTAATGTCAGTACCGAAGAGAGAACAACCCTTTCTTACATCAGGTCATCATTTGACATTCCTTTTTCGTACATCTTTTTGTCTACTGTATGTTTCATTCATTCTACCTCTTTTCAACTAACCGCGTGTTAAAACCGGCTTTTTTCAAATATTAAATTACATCAAGAAATGTATATAATTAATAATAACTTTATTATAATTAATAAAATGAATTTTAATTAATATTGAAACCGACCGGCTCTAGAAATCGAACAGCAAAATCAGCAACGAGGGTAAATTACGGCAAAAAGAATGCGCAACAAACAAGAACAATCTAAAATGCAAATCATGCGGCAAAACAGGCCATGTCAAACACGTGTCTATACAGAGCAAACTGAAACAAACCAAAAAAAATGAACAACAACACGACAAATTCGATTGAAACTTACATAAGTGAAGAAGATTATTATGGTGTAAATAAGATAGTTGACATCCACAATAAAAACGTGATTTCATCTCCGGATGTACAAAAATTTTTTATTAAAGTGAGTATAGAAGGCAAAACACAAACATTCGAAGTGGATTCAGGTGCTGGTTATACCTACTACCTAAAAAAGATTTTGAAAAATTAAACGTTAAAGCTACAATCAACAAAAGTGCTATTTCTTTTCGAGCATGCAGCGGTGATGTTTTTGTACCTTTGGGTGTTGTTAATGTCAACGTAAAATATAAAAATCAAGTCTGGAAAGAAGACATGTATATCGTTTCATCAAAACATACAGGATTCGGCACTTAAAAATCAACCTTATAGACATTAACCAATGCGAATGCAAAGAAGAAGATTATATTTATTATATTAATTCAATAACAGAAATTGAACAACAATTTCCGGACATTTTTCTGGAAAAGGTGGGTTTTTATATGTATGCTAAAACTACATGAAGGAGCCAAACCTGTATTCTTGAATGAAAGACAAGTACCTTTTGCATTACGCGAAAAAGTAGAGCGTGAGCTAAACAGCTTAGAAATGGACGGCATTATAAACAAAGTTAACACCAGCAATTTGGGTTCACCATTGGTTGTGATTCCAGAACCCGCTGGTAATGTGCGGCTATGCATCGACTATAAGTCGCGGTTAACCCACAGTTAGAGGCAGCTCACTATTCAAAAAAAAATAGATGAAATTTTCAACAGTTTAAAAAATTCAAAATACTTTTGTTAGTTAGACTTGTTCAAAGCCTACTTGCAGCAAACAAATCACACAGAGGCAATTATAAGATGAATCGTGTATCATTTGGTAAAAAAAACCGCTCCAAGTGAGTTTAATCGTATTTTGAACCAAATCCTACAAGGTTTAGAAGGTACAACTTCGTAATTTGACGACATTATAATTTACGGAGAAACACTGAAGCTTAATTTAAATTACAGATCAACAAGACATGTAAATATTTTAAAAACCTAATAAAATACCTGGGATATGTGGTAAGTCACAATAAGATTTCAAAATGCCCGGATAAGGTACAGGAGATTATAGACCTGCCAAAACCAAAAAACGTAGATGACATAAGAAGATTTCTTGGAATACTATACTATACATACTATTCTAAATTCATATCACATATTTCAACAATTACATTTCCGTTGCGCCTAGAAAAGGGGAAACAATTTATATAGACATCCAAGTGTGAAGAATCATTCAAAAGATTAAAACAAGAAATAATTACTGACCGATTATTAGTGCCCTGTAATAAAAATTGCCTGTAGTTTTAGCTTGTGACGCTAGCCCAACCGGCATAGCGGCAGTTTTGTCTCATGAAGTAAATGGATAAGAACGCCTGGTGGTATTTATTTCGCGATCGTTGGCAGAAGGCAGAACAAAATTATAATCAACTAGACAAAGAAGCGTTGGCAATTATTTTTGCGGTTGATAAATTTTACATGTACCTACATGGTATGGAATTTACTATAGTAACCGATAATCGCGCTCTTTCCATAATCTTCCACCAAAACGTGAAAATACCAGGGATGAAATTAGCCAGGTTTCTTCGATATGCGTCATTTCTACGTTTTAATTACAAAATACATCAATGCTGACTGCTTATCCAGAGCAACAAATTTTACACATTCCTTAGATAAGGAGGTTCGGATCATTTAAGATCAAACAATTAACGAAATTTCTACATTAGCAATTGCTGCTACGAACATTTCGAATTAAACAGAACGTGATTCAGAGCTGTCAAAATCAAAGCAAGACCTGCTAAACGGCAAAAATTTTGAAGCTGACTACTCGATCTAAGACGGTGTAATATGTTGGTTTATAAACAAAAGTAATGCAGTTTTATTTAATAAAACTGATTTCCTTTTCTTTATTTACTATTGTTCTTTTGTGCTCAGCTAGAAGCAGTTAAAGTTAATAAGCTCAACTGGGAGCTTGGAGAAAATAATTATAATTTGTAGTAGAGTGGTTTCACTACATCTCCACTTTTTGGAAGAATGTGCATATAACCATAGTTTTATTGACATTCTTTTACAAATTTTGTATTATGTATTAAAGTATTACTAATTGTGTTATGAAATTAAGTTTAGTGTATATATGTTTTATTTTTAATTTTAAGTGATCTTAAGTTTACTTCGGAGTAATATAATTATTTGTTGTGTAATTTAAGTCTATTCTTATTTACTATTTGTGTTTTGTTTGTTTTCTTATCTTCTATGCTTACATTTTCTTAATTTTATATGGACCCTTATATTGGACTTCGTGTTTGTGTCCGGTCTCATTTCTAAGTAAAACGAAATCTCCTACATTAAAGTTATAGTCCAATAAGGATGTATCATAATAATGTTTTGGTTTAAGTTTATTTCTATCTAATAATATTTTAGCTCTACTAAGCGCTATTTCTAATCTATATTTTAATTCCTTAACGTAGTCATCTAAATTATAGAGTGGTGTAATATCTTTTCCACTGCTAAATTGTGTAAAGTCATTAGGGATTTTACCTAATACTAGTTCGTAAGGACAATAATTGTGTGCTGTAGATGGAGTAATGTTAAAGCAATATGTGAAATATTTTATCCATTCGTCCCAGTCAGTTTTGTCAACTGAAATATATGAGCGAATGTATTCGTTAAAAGTTCTATGACTTCTTTCTATTGTACCTAATGTTTGATGGTGATAGGCTGTTGATGTAATCTTGTTTATTTTCAATAGTTCACATAGTTCTGTAAGTAATGAATTTTTGTATTCACTACCCATGTCCGAAATGAACGTCTTCATTGGTCCATAGGTAAGTATTAAGTTTTCAAAAATTCCTTATCTACTGTTATTGCACTTTTGTCTCTTACTGGTATAGTTATCAGATATTTCGTCAAATTACATATAATGGTGATTGTTAGGTCACCGTATAATAATATAACATATATTTTATAATTTTGTTTAATTTGAATTGTTGTTTGATTTATTTTGCCCACTGTACTTTTGTTTGTGAACCTTTGGTTTTTGTTTGTAATTTGTTGTTCTCTTTTTTTTGTTATTCTTGGATTTGGTTTGTTCTAAAACTGTTTTTATTGGAAGTGAGAAGCAAATATTAAAACAACAACGGTGAGATCTTATGGGCATACATGTTTACATGTACAGCATTTTAGGCTTAAAGATGGTATTGTAGAATAAAATAGAGGATTGTAAAATTGAAATTCAAGCGGGCAACATCGTTTATTTTGTTCATTCGAATGTCAAAGAAATCACTGCCTAGGAACTTTTCAGTGGCAATATAGACAACAATTAAATAAACCTAATTGCTCTATATTGTTACCGGTGGAGAAAACGCTCTTCATCGTACATTTTTGGCGCCCAATGTGGGGCACCTGATCTTCTGAGACTTTTCCAATTTTGTCGGTTTCTTTCGTTGATGTACCTGGGAAAAATCGGTACGGTCATTAAGTGACAGAGTTATTTGAATTAAAACTTTAAAAAAATGTGCTTGAAAAACTCAGTTATGTCAGATATTGAGGAATTTAATCATTTTCTAAATTGTCTTAGGGTCAAGCCTTGGAAACAGTCAGGGCGTTTCAAATCACAAACGAAAATTACCCGAAGGCTCTGGAAAGGCTAAAGATGCGTTATGGTAACACTTCTTTGATTTTTATGGAAAATATAACCACATTTTTTGAAATGCACACAACTGCGCAGCCTCGTTGATAATGTTTCCGCTCTTTATGGCTTCCTACTCTTCCTTGGTTCTGAAAGAGACATAGCTAACTCATTGATAATACATCTAGCTATAGAAAAGGTGGATGATGTCACTAAAAGAAAGTGCAAAGATTCTCTGGACTTTACCAAACTGCCCTCGTGGGATGATTGCTCAAAGGTTCTGGAAAGACGTTGCCATTTTTTGAAATCGGTTGACACATGCCGTGCTTAGCCCACATCTCGTAAACATGAGAGTCATCACTCCGGTAAGTCCAAGAATAAGAATTTTAATTCTGGCCATATATTTTCATTGTCCAAACAAGCCTGCTCGCTTTGTTCCAACTCCGACCATACAATTAGTCGTTGTTCCCGTTTTAGAGATATGGATATAAGCCTTGAAACGTTGTCAAACGTCTAGGACTTTTCCTAAATTGCTTGTCGAAAAAACATCAAGTAAAAAACTGTTCCTCCTTATTCAAGTGCAAAATTTGTTTTCGCTTGCACCATAGTCTGCTTCATCGGGTTCAGACAGCTTCCAGGTCCTCGTCCCCTGCTGCTGAACCAACCACTTCTCGTTTTACTACGAATGTACCTCCGGCTTCAGTCCACACACATTTGGAAAAATCCTCGCAGGAACAAGTTTTGCTTGCCATTGTCATGGTTCTCGTCCCCGATGCTACTGGTTCTTATCAATTGGGATTCTTGCTTTCAGTTGAATTTTATCACCGATGAATTTTCCAAAAAATTACAATTTTTCTCGCATCTCACAAAGTTTCAAGCAGAAGCAAATATAGATCTACTTTTGTCAAATCTCGCTTTACTGATTTTAAAACCTCGCTCTCGTTTTGCGTCATACCTCAAATTTCATACCAACCCGATGCAGAGTTAAATGTCTCGTCGTGGAACTTGCCTTAGAATACACAACTCGCTGACGAAAACTTTTTTAGATCAAAACGAATTGACTTGCTTATTGGTACTGAAACATTTTTTGATATTTTGTCGGTTGGTAATTTGCCAACTTTACAAAAAACACTTTTTGGATGGATTGCCGCAGGTCGTTATTCCTCATCGAAAAAGTTGCAGCTAGTTTAAATGGATTAACTCCGGATACAGTATATCGTGAGTGTACTGGTAGAATCGTAGTAACATTACCGTTTAAAGAAACTGCTGACAACTTAGGTCTTAGGTTCTCGAAATATAGCCTTGAAAAGGTTTGTGGCCCAGGAAAGACGGTTTGCTCGTGATAGTAGTCTTAAAACACAATATGTAACTTTTATGAAGGAGTATGAGGATCTTGGACACATGAGCGTAGTTCGCAACCCCAGTTTGAGTAAACCACATTATTTTATTCCCCACCATTGCGTTTTCAAACTTAATAGTACCTCAACAAAATTAAGAGTAGTGTTTGACGCGTCTTGTCCTACTACTTCTCAAAAGTCGCTCAACGACATTCTCATAACTATATAAAACTATATAAAATCTTACTTCGTTTTCGTCTTCATCGCTTTGCCATTACAGCGGATATAGTCAAAATGTATCGACAGCTTCTAGTTGATCCCCGTGATCGTAAATTTCAGTACATTTTGGGGAGAAATTCAGAAGAAGAGGAAATTCATACTTACCAGCTAAATACTGTCACATATGGAATGTCAGCTGCACTGTACCTCGCGATTAAAAGTCTTCACTATCTTGCGGATCAACATGTGGATCAATTCGAGCTTGGCGCAAGAACTATTAAATCTACATTTTACGTGGATGATTTTCTCTGTGGCGCAAATGCGATCGAAGATTTAGCTCGAATTAAAACGGAGGTAACCGAAATTCTTTCTCGCGGTTGTTTTCAACTGGACAAATGGCATTGAAACTACAAAATTTTCCAACGCTCTGCTATGACCCGCGCTCTCGGAATAGCATGGGATAAGGAAAAGGATGTTTTTCTATTTTCGTATAAATCTAAGGTTCAATTTTGTGAAAATATCACAAAAAGGACCATTTTGTCGCTTTCGTCATCCCTTCACGATCCCCTTGAACTTTTAGCTCCGCTAATCATAAGATCGAAAATAATCATGCAGGAGTTATGGATTCTCAAAATTGGCTGCGATGAATCTATTCCTCAGGAATTACATATGGCTTAGGAAAATTTTGTCTCAGATCTTAAAAACCTTACTTCAGATACCTCGCTTTTGTCTCGCTCCTGAATATAAAACTATTCAACTACATGGCTTTTGTGACTCTTCAATTCGCGCTTATGGATGCTGCTTTTATTTTCGGGTGCATTCGTCATTTGGAAATGTATCGACTAAATTATTTACCGCCAAATCCAGAGTTGCTCCTACAAAACGAAAATGTTTGCCTAAGCTTGAGCTATGTGGTACAAACTTATTAGCAAGACTGTACTTAAAAATCAACAAGTATTTCTTTGGACAGATTCTCAAATAGTTCTACACTGGCTCAAACAACATTCTGCAACTTATTCTGTGTTCGTGGGGAACAGGGTCTCAGAAATTCAGGATCTAACTAGTAGTTGTATGTGACGATATGTGCCAACACGCTTGAAAGAGCTTGCCTCATCCATCTGTTGTAACAGACCACCATTTCTTGCTCTTGATGTTCCTAAATGGCCAACGATTAATATCGATACACTCCCTGAAGATTATAAAAGGGAAATCGATACTGAAAGGCGAAAGGCAGTATTTCACGTGGAGCAAAACTCTAACTATATATTGGATTCCACTGGGAAATATAGCTCATATCTGAAAATAGATCGTATTGTCGCCTGGATTGTCGCGTTGTAATCAAAGGCCAAAACTCTGCAGGTGTGATACTTTGCAGCCTCAAGAATTAGAAAGTTCAATATTACGAATAGTTTTTAACATTCAACATTTCCAAGATGATTGTGCTCTAAAGAAACAAAATCCTCAAGGTCCTCTTAAATACTTGAATCCCTTCGTTGATTCATCATATGGTTCCAATCTGCTTAAAGTCGGTGGACGTTTAGAATTTGCTGCCATTTCTGAAGGCTAGAAACATCCAATGAAAATCATTTCGTCGATTGTTATATTCGCCATTTGCACATTAAAAATTTCCATGCTGGGCCTAAGGCTCTTATGTCGCTAATACGCCAGAGATTCTGAATCGTTAATTCAAGAAGATTATGGCATCGTATTGTCAAGTCATGCCCACAATGCATTCGCTATCATCCAAAGCTGTTACAACAAATGATGAAAAATTTGCCTGTTGATCGCCTTAGTCCTGCAAGACCTTTCGCTAGATGTGCTGTTGATTTTTGTGGTCCATTCAACACTTATCTACAGATTAAGGGAAAAATTCCATATAAAACCTACGTAGCAATATTCGTTTGTCTCGCAACTAAAGCAGTCCCCATAGAAGTCGTGTCAGATTTATCCACGACACACTTATTGCTTCACTCAAAAAAATGATTGGTCGAAGAGGTCTACCCACGGATATATTTTGTGATAATGCTACAAATTTTGTTGGTGCAAATTATAAGTTGGCTGAACTAAAACCAATTTGTAAATTTTCGGTTTATTCCCCCTAGGGCACCACATGGTGGATTATGGGAAGCGGCCGTCAAGTCTACCAAGAGTCATCTGACCAAAACACTTTTTAACGCAAGGTTTACTTGGAGCTTGGAGCTTGTGAACCTTTGGTTTTTGTTTGTAATAATTGTTTCTCATTTAAATACTTCTTACATGCAGTTAATTTGTTGTTCTCTTTTTTTTGTTATTCTTTGATTTGGTTTGTTCTAAAACTGTTTTTATTGGAAGTGAGAAGCAAATATTACAACAACAACGGTGAGATCTTATGGGCATACATGTTTACATGTACAGCATTTTAGGCTTAAAGATGAAATTGTCAAATAAAGTGGAGGATTGTAAAATTGAAATTCAAGCGGGCATTTTACATTTGGTACATTAACAATTAAAGTTATATGCTAGAAATGTAAGAAATTGTTAATGTACCAAATGTAAGGAGAATAAATTTCAAAACAGACACAGACAATTTAGCGCAGAAATTTAGGTACTTAATACAAAAGACACATAATTTGTTATAATTATTTCATAAAAAAATTTGTTATTTAATTTCCGTTTCCTTGTTTTTGTGTGTTTAAATATTTGAAATTTTAATTTCTGTATGTTTGTATGTATGAAGAAAATTATTTTATGTATTTTGTCAAATATTTAAAAAACAATTTTTCTCTTCAAATTGTTATAATTTTTTGTTTTTGTAATATATAAAAAAATAATTTCCTGAAGAAGCTTTCCACGGGAAAGCGAAATATCGAGAAAAAAATATATATATATTGTTATTAAAAAAGACCGTTGAAAAGAATAACAGATATTTGTTTAAATTTAAAAAAATAATTTATTTATTAAATTTATAATGCTAATGATAAAATTTAATATTAGTAATGAATAATAAATGTAAAAATATGAGAAATTGAATAAAAAGTTTAATTTTATTTATGAAAAAGAAAATTAAAAGATAAATTTTTTTTCTTGTACGCTGCCATTTTGTGGCAGCTTCTTTTGTCTAAGTTCTCTAATTAAATCTTCTAATTGTTTAATTTTAAAATTCATCTCCTCTTCTGTTCTATTCTGGAATTCTTTTCCTCAATTAAATAATAATCTTTCCAAATTTTGGAGTTGTTTTTCTAATTCTATTTAAAAAATGTCCATTATAAAAGTCCATTTATAAATTACAAAGAAAATTTTTATTATTAAAGAAAATTATATTAAATTACTTTTTCTAATTCTATTTCGAAATGTATATAAAATAAAATGTTATTATAAAAAAAAAAATATTATTATTAAAGAAACTGTAAAAGAAATTTAATTAAATTATTTATAAAAAATTCTGAACATGGGCGAAATCACCTCCGTTCCCTAAGAGTGCGTTATTAAATCGCATACTACTACATATACTACTTAACTTAATTTATATTTATTATTATTATATTTATTTTTTTTCTCTTTTGTTTTTCCTCTTTATTTATTTCATTAACTTATAAGCTTGTACAGCCTCTTACAAAACAGAAATCTTCTTCTAGATTTCGCTTGCGGTGGTCGAGGGTGGTGGTGGTGTGCTGTTCAATATCCTGTGCAGCAACGCCAGCTCTCTTCTTCTTTTAACTAAATAACCCCTACGCCTTTTCGGGGGTTTGGTAGGTTTTATTTCTGTGAGGTCCTTTTGAGGCCGAATCTCTTGGTGGGCCCTGTATTCTTCAATCGTTAGCTTCCTGGGGGCTTCTGCCATTAATGTAGTATAATATTTTCGACGGAAAACCGTACCCAAATAGAATTGATTATAACCCCGTCGGAAAAGCCAAGCACATATAGTATTTTTCCTTGGCCAGACAGTCCACTAGAGTTTTATTAAAATAGTATCCTCCATCTCTTCTGACGGAAACTTGGCTGTCCGTCAGGAACCAAAATGTAATTTCCTTGGGTGCTCTTATAGTAGGAGCACTCTTAAGGCTGGCAGGATCGCAGGATCCTTTTCTTTATTTACTATTGTTCTTTTGTGCTCAGCTAGGAGCAGTTAAAGTTAATAAACTCAACTGGGAGCTTGGAGGAAATAATTATAATTTGCATTAGGGTGGTTCCACTAAAACGGTGTTATATTCAAGAGCGATCGAGTCCTAATTCCATAAAAGTTACGTGCAAAAGTCTTGAAGGAATTGCATCACAAACCTGACATCGTAAAAATGAAACAGTTAGCAAGAAGATATTGTTTTTGGTACGTTATAGATTTCGAACATCTAATAAGATCATGTACCGGTTGTGCTAAGGTAAGAAAAAATCCACCAAAAGTAGGTACACATCAGTTAGAGGAGCCAATTGAAAATTTTCAACGGGTTCATATTGATTCTGCCGAGCCGTTCCAAAATCAACACTTCGTAGTGCTAGTGGATGCAAAATCAAAATGGCCTGAAATTTGTATTAGTAAAGATGCTCCAACTTCTGAAAAAACAATTACATTTTACTACGCATGGCCTACCTGAAATAATTGTCTCAGAGAATGCTACCATTTTCAAAGTTTCGTTTTAAAAAATTATTGTGCTGATAATTGTATTGTACAAAAGCTTCTAAACCCAGGGCATCCAGCAACAAATGGTTTAGTAGAGAGGTACGTTCAGACTCTAAAATCAAAATTGAAAGCTATGGAAGACGATAACGCACCGTTAAACATCAAAGTTCACGAAATACTTTTTCGATATAGGGCAACCCCG
Organism: Trichopoda pennipes; assembly: GCA_030448955.1. NCBI lineage: Eukaryota > Metazoa > Arthropoda > Insecta > Diptera > Tachinidae > Trichopoda > Trichopoda pennipes. Next base: position 1,843,682 of record JASKUP010000004.1, on the reverse strand, counting down.
ATGGGAATAATCGCGAGTTTAGCATCAAATTAGACGCTATGAGCCCATTGAAAAATCAAAATCAAATTTGCTCAGACTATTGGCTCGCCAAATTAGCATGGAGATAGAGTGCAGCTGTGATGGTACGATCAAAATAAACCAGCATGGAGATTGGCACGGGCTGAAACATCACATAAACCAGTTATACAAATCAGACGTAGCCAAGTCGGAAAATTCTGTAACTATTGTCGTACCACCAGTTAAGGAAAAACCTAGAATGGAAGAAGTACAAATCGAGCGTAGAGTTCCCGTCCCAATCAGTGTACCACATCCGGAACCGTATGTACAATTTCCGCTTTTGGCAACACCTGATTACGTAAGAAGATCCAACCGAATCAGGAGACCTCTGGCCCATTTTGAGGACCATGTGCAATATTAAGCGTGGGAGATTGTAATGTCAGTAACGAAGAGAGGGCAACCTTTCTTACATCAGGTCATCATTTCACATTCCTTTTTCATACATCATTTTGGCTATTGTATGTTTCATTCATTCTACCTGTTTTCAACTAGCCGCGTGTTAAAACCGTCTTTTTTGCAACTATTAAAGTACATCAAGAAATGTATATAATAAGTAATAACTTTCTTATAATTAATAAAATGAATTTTCATTAATACTGGAACCCAAGAGTATTTCTTTCGTCATACAATACACAACAGTAAGTAAATTCGTCAATACACTTTACTACAATTTTCTTTATTTCCCTTTGGATTTGTGTTGTACGCGTCTATTCCTGGACAGGAGAAATAAGGGTTCGGTAAGTATCGTTCCACTCTTTTCTCGCCTTTCTCATGCCTAATGTTTCATCTTTATAATTTGCAGAAAAAAATACAATACGGGCAAATACAAGAAAACAACACTTTCAACAGACATTTACCAAAAGGGGAAAAGAATAAACAGATCTAGGAATACAGTAATGCCATTTTTACTGATCTCTCATTTCCATGACTACGTACCATGCAACAATTGCTCATGCTTTTCCCACGGTAGCACGCTGCAATTTTTTAATAATTAATATTTTAGGAGAATATCATAAAATATGTATGAGAATAGTATATAATATTTATGACAATATCATACAATGAATCTAGTAGGGACTAACTTAAAGATCACAATTTGTAGATTGAAATTAATACCAGCGGCTCTGTTTCATTTTTTGTCAAAGCAGCTCTACTTTGCAGTAACTTCCACTGTTGAGCCGATAGTAAGAAAATTGATTCCCATGCCTTTTTTGGGCAAAAGCAATAGTTTTCGTAGCAATGGTAGTGTCAGTTCTTCATCTTGTTTGGCCTATCATGAAGGATTGGTGATTATGCTTGCGTATTTCGTGATAAGATATACATCTGCACCTTGCAGTAAGCCTTAATCAGATGGTGGTCAAACCACTGGGAATGAAAAGCAACGTCGTTCACGCCCTAGGAAGCCGAGGACTAATTCTAGCAACAGGACATTCCTAGTTGCAATTTCAGCGGTTTCAAAGCAAACACTACACCCCTTGTGTTTGCGTATAGTAGTAGTCAATACTGTTATAAAATGAAAAACTTATTTAAACTGTAAAAACTCCAGATTCTCATTTCAGACTGATTCATCTTCCGCGGGATACTCATTTCGGACTCATTCATCTTCCACGGAGTTAAATGGATCATTATTAACGCGCGAGCTACAAACTTCTTATCTTTCGGGCAAAACTTTCTTTTTTCAGATGCACGTTGTTTATTTGTATTTTCGTTGTCTTTTTTGTTTCGTGTAATAATGTCCTGTACAACTGATTTATTTCTACTTTTACTAACGTTACTTGCGATTTTTCGTTGAGTTTTGCCTTGTAAATAATTATTAATAACTATTTGTCGGTCTTCTAATGTTGTTTAATTGTATGCGGCATTCAAAAAAATTTTTAAATAATTTCACACTACGAATGCAAATATCCAACTGAGCGCTTATAATATGAAAATAATAATAAGTGAACAAATATTAACGGTGATATCAATGAATGACTTCTTTTGTCCGACTTTCACTGTGACCATAATTTTGTGAAATTAGTTGCTGGCAAATTCTTGGCAATGTTTTTACTAGAAAGTTTTATTGTGTAGTAAATATTAATTAAAAATATTCAAAGTATAATTTAAAAGTATTTTTCAAAAATAATACGCTATGATACCTAAAATAGCCGATAAATATCTAGCAAAGATTGCGCAACTATACAAATTTCGGTTATTTTTAAGCCAAATTTTTATACTGCGCCTTAAGGCTCATTGCTGAATACACCACGCATGGCTTTTTGACGTTTGAAAAAGAGTAAAGTAGTCATTGAGATAAGTTGTACCTTGTAGGAAGTAAAGTTGTTTTTTTGAAAAAGTTGCACGAAGTTTGTCAGAGTCGAATTAAAGTCGTTGAAGTTGTTCAAATTAAGTTTCTTAAAAGTGCTTAAAACTATCTTAAATGCGTGATTAACGTTATTAACTTAAAACTAAATTATTACTTTTATATACCTACATACCTATTCTTAAATTTAATAATATTAAGTATATTGAACTTAATAAAATATAAAATAAAATAAAAATAAAACTGGCGTCGATAATAAATATTCTGACTTAAATATTCCGATAATAAATATCTGAACACGCAAGCATTCAAGCATTTTGACAAAAAGCCGACAGCTATGAAGATATATTCTGGCATCAGTATACCAAGTAGTGAGTTTAAACAGCAATTTTTAATGATAATTACTGCACACTCCAACTTTGTATCAAATGAGGGTCTTAAAATAAATAAAAATTAAACGACCGAAACCGGTTTGTTCACGAACCAAATTTGACGAGAATCGACGGAAAACCGTACCCAAATAAGAGTATTCTGTGTAGTTATTTTGCATTAAAATAACTCAATAATCTAAAAGTTTATTAAGCGAATAAATGTAACAACTGGTGTCAGAAGCAAATTGAAAGATAATAAAATAAGTACAATGATGTTTGATGAAGGGTGCAGGGTGCAAAAGGCAAACGAGACGGAGCAAGACTTCGGAATGGAGATTAAAAGTTTGATGCTGCTGATTTACATAGGTGAACATCATTATTCCTGGTTCAGTTCAAGATTAAAGCTTTTGTGAATGGAATTAAAAATCCAGATTTTAAATATGCTGTTTGCACTGCGCAGAAATCTTGCATCGCGGAAACTTTCTTATAACCGCTGGCCCAGGAGACGGCAAGAGTCATCTCAAAGCTATAAGTCTGCAAGGTGAGGCGCTTTAAAATCAAAGAAAAGTATGAGCAGATACTGGAAGAAAGGAGTAAGGAATAAACGTAACAGTGTATATTATTAACAGACGCCAAAGGCAACAAATCTAGTCAACACTGTCGGTTTTATTTACTTATATCAAGAAGAAATAAATTCACCAGAGGGATGTAAATTGGCATTAAACAAATTGCACTAATTTTCAAGTTTACTTTTTTACACGGACTAAACTTTTTTATTTTTTTAATACTGTATTTTAATATTTTAGATATGTTCTCGTCAATTACCGACGAATAGTAGTAGCAGTTTATTTGGCCTTTTTTTTACTTTTGGGAAGTTTTTTATTTAAGAAGTCACTCATACCTGTTTTTAATAAATTACTTAAATAGTTCAAAATAGAACAAGGCATGTAGACAATTTCAAAAAATATTTATTTTTGATCTTGCTTTTGCAGCCTTTTTTTCGGAATATTCTTCTTTAAGATTATTTCTTCTTTATTTATTTCATTTCTTGTACCGTCGTTTATGAGTATAACTTCTGTGTGCGCGAGTAGGGAAAATATTTTTTGTCGAAAGAATTGAAAACAAAAAAGAAAACAGTTATTTATTCAAAGTTTCAATAAAAGAAATCGATCATAAAAAAAAACCAGTGGTGTGATGTTGAACAGAAAATATTTAATTTGAAGTCATTTTCTTTAAAGAACATAAATTAATAAAGAACTATAAACATAAAGCAGAACTTAAAAAACAGCGCCGTGCTTTTTGTTGACGGCGGTGTGTTCTGGGCGACCAAAGCTGGTATTTACTCGTGAAAGTGGACCAATTGTGTTGAGACGAGTGCGGCTAATATAGATTTTGCGAAGACATTGTGTTAACATAAAATTTTGGTATTTCCGGCCATAAAGGCCAAAGCAGATGTAAAATTTAAAATAAAAACAGTCAAAAAAAAAAAAGGAAAAAAAATTTTTTTTTTTGTACTAAAAAATTATTAAACAAAAACATTAAAATAAGCAAGAAAAGCTGGGAGATACTCTTATGAGTACCTCAAAAGCAAAAAACTGTCAAGTAAGCACTAACGGCAGAAATGCTTATTTAACCCTTAGCGCTGAAGACGTAAGCGAAAACAACACAACGAAAAAAATTGATGATAGTCTGTATCTAACAGCAAAGCATTCGTACAAGTTCACTACCGCAAACCAGTGAATTATTACCGGTTCCAGTGCCACTCAAATCGGCAACTTCATCCGCGTCGGGTTCCTGCTCTTCAGTTAACGAAGCTGCTACAACTGCTATCGACATCAAAAAACCTAAAATCCAAGTGGGAATGGACAGATACTTAACGGTTACCAAACGTGGGCGAAGTCCCAAATCGTTCCAGGTCGCATCAGTTCGAAAGTTATCGAGAAATAGTGACGCCGCCTCAGTAATTTCTCAAAATCGATTTTCTTTGTTACAAGACGACAACGAGAAATCTGTCTGCACAACCAAATCCTCTAAACCTCCACCGATCTATTTGAGGGAAAAAAATTCAAACGCCCTTGTTAAGAAATTAATTTCGACTATTGGTGATAAAACGTTTTATGTCATGCCAATAAAACGTGGCAAAATTGATGAAACCAAAATACAGGTTCACGAAGAGGCGAATTTCCGTAAAAGTGCAAAAGGTTTGCAAGTTGTAGTAAAGGGCGTAGATCCAAGTGTTGAACCAAACGAAATCAAAGGTGCCCTCATTGATCAAGGTTTCAAAATTAAAAATGTCGTAAACACAGTTAATAGGGAGAAAATACCACAACCTCTGTTCCGAGTAGAATTGGAGCCCAACGACATAAAATTGAAGAAAAATGAAACTCACCCAATTTACAATTTGCAATATCTTCTGCATAGAAAAATCACGGTAGAAGAACCCCACAAACGTTCAGGGCCCGTACAGTGTCACAACTGTCAAGAGTTTGGGCACACAAAAACATTCTGCAAACTTCCATCTGTTTGCGTTATATGCGGAGAATTGCATGCTACTGCTAGTTGCAATAAACCTAAAGGGGAAACAAACCTTAAAAAATGCAGTAATTGTGGCGGTAATCACACTGCAAACTACAGAGGTTGCCCCGTTTATTCTTAAGACAGGGTGCAACACCGGCACCTAAAGTTACATCGGCCCAAAAACAGCATATTTTATCTACTTCGTATCCCCAAATGGTCCGACCAATCAATACTCATGTATCGTATGCCGATGCCGTAAAAATCAACACTGTTCCACCAAAAAATGTTCTATCAGCAAATACCAATGCAGACGCTAACTCAAGCTTCAATTTTATTCGTCTTGCAGCTACTATTGACAACCTTGTGCAGACAATAAACAATTTCACAACTAGTATGACTAGCATGATGCAACAAATGCTGCAAATGCAGACTACTTTGCTTCAGGCAATCGTAAATAGAAAATGAATTCGTTGAAAATATGTTTCTGGAATGCAAATGGCATTCGCCAACATAAAAACGAACTCGAATACTTCCTCACGGAAAATAACATTGACATCATGCTGGTCTCTGAAACGCATTTGACCACAAGGGGTATTTTTAAAATTAATGGATTCACATTTTATGATACAAAGGATCCGAGAGGTAGAGCATGCGGCGGCTCAGCAATTTTAATAAAGTCTAGACTGAAACACCATTTTTTAGACAGCAAGCAAGAAGACTATTTGCAAGCCACAACTATTTGTGTTGAAAATCTTTTAAATGATATAGTAATATCATCAGTCTACTCTCCTCCCAGGTTTTTAATAACCGAAGAGCAGTATAAAAAATTTTTTAAAGGTCTTGGACCATGTTTTCTGGCAGCTGGCGATTATAATGCGAAACACAATTACTGGGGTTCGCGCTTAATTACACCTAGGGGTCGAGCATTGTACAACGCTATTAGCAGTAATGATTTAGATGTTGCTTCGAGTGGTCAGCCTACATACTGGCCTACCGACAGACAAAAAATTCCGGATGTAATAGATTTTGCTGTCACAAAAAATATTTCAAGAAATTTAGTCACTGTAGAATCTTCCATGGATTTATCATCGGATCATTCTCCAACCATTGTAACTATTTGCAGCCCGCTTAGAAGACATTTGTTTTTTCCTGATACAAATATGATCAGTCGCATCAACTGGTTGAGTTTTAAAAAATATCTCAGCACCCATTGTTCGGAGAATATTTTGCTAGAAACAAAGGAGGATGTGGAGTGTAGCCTTGCAACTTTTAGTGAAAATATTAAACAAGCAGCACAGCTTGCAACAACTAAACATCCGCAGACTACTTTAGGTAACATCTATTCTGCAGACATTGAACGTCTCGTAGCGGAAAAACGAAGAGCTAGAAGAGATTGGCAACAACACAGATCGCCCCTGCAGAGGCAGAGACTTAGAGAATGCACAAAGCGGCTTAGAGACTTACTAGCATATGAAAAACTGCATCTTTCGAGAAATATCTGGAGGGCCTCGATGCTACACCAAACTCCAACTATTCTTTATGGCGTGCTACAAAAAACCTTAAAAGGCCCGTTGAGTACAAGCCACCCCTACGTAATATCAGTGGAGATTGGGCAAGAAGGGACGCTGAAAAAGGTGACTTATTTGCCGATTACTTGAAAGATGTATTCACCCCACACATATGTACTGATGATGTTAGTTTGCCAAGCGTAGTTGGATTACCCCCTCGACCCTTAAAGTTTAAGTTGCGTGAGGTACAAAAGCTAATTTCTGAAGTTAATCCGAAAAAAGCTCCTGGTATGGACGGCATAAGTAACAAAATGTTGAAGGAGCTCCCCAATATTGCAGTCAGAATCATGCTATTCATTTTTAATGCCTTTTTACGGCTTGAATACTATCCTGACCACTGGAAGATTTCTAAAGTTAAAATGATTCCAAAACCGGGTAAAGACCTAACCAAAACCGAGTCATATAGACCCATAAGTCTATTACCAACTATTTCAAAGGTTTTCGAAAAGTTGCTTATGGATAAATTGTCTCCAATGCTAAGGGATAGTGGGTGTATCCCAAACCATCAATTTGGTTTTAGAAGTAGACATAGCACAATTGAGCAAACCCATAGATTGGTTCAGGTGATAAGAAGGACTTTTGAAGAGAAGAAGTATTGTTCAGCTATTTTTATTGATGTTTCACAGGCTTTTGACAAAGTTTGGCATGAAGGTCTATTTCTAAAACTGACCGCTCACTTGCCTTGTAATATGAGCAACCTACTGAAAAGCTACATAATTGGACGAAAATTTGCTGTTGTTGAAGGAGACTTCGTAAGTGTATCCAAACCAATTTCCTCAGGTGTACCACAAGGTAGCATTCTTGGACCAGTTTTATATTTGATATATACCTGCGATATGCCTGTAAGTGAAACTGTCCACACTTCTACGTTTGTTGATGATACAGCGTGTCTAAGTTCGCACGAAAACTCCTATCAAGCCTCAATCAATCTTCAGCAACATATAACTCAGTTGGAGTTGTGGTTAAAATTATGGAGAATTAAAGTGAACGTTCAAAAGTGCATTCATGTGACTTTCACCCTGCGAAGAGATAATTGTTCACCCGTTCGAATCAATAATCACATTGTTCCTCACCATAATTATGTGAGATATCTTGGTATATATCGTGATCGTCGCCTTACATGGAAACATCATATTGACTCAAAGCTAACACAAATGAAACTTAAGCTAACACAATTACACTGGCTCATTGGCAGGAACTCGAGACTTGGCCTAGATTGCAAACTTCTAATTTACAAGAGTATTCTGAAACCAATATGGTCTTATGGAATCCAACTTTGGGGCACTGCCTCAGCTTCAAACGTGGATAGAATCCAACGTATGCAAAATAAAATTTTACGGTTGATAACTTCTGCCCCATGGTACATCAGAAATTCAAACATACATTGTGACTTAGACATACCGCTGGTGACTACAGAAATCATCAAATACGCAGGCAAATACTTGATGAAGCTCGAAGACCATCCTAATCCCCTTGCTCGCGATATCTTGGATTATAGTGGACATAGCCGATTAAAAAAGAGGGATACCGCAGCTTTACTCCTCAATGCTACAGATGACACATCTTAGAAACATTTGTTTTGTTTTTGTTTTTTTTAATGTCAATTTTTTTTTTTACCCAAAAGGTTAGTTCTGACATGGTCGGGACTAATGTAACTTTTTTTAGAATTTAAGATTTAAAAACTTATTGTTAGTTCTTTGTATAGAAGATACAATAAATAATTTTGAGAGTTAAAAAAAAAAAAAAAAAAAAAAGATTAACAATACCAAATAAGATAGGTAAATTGCAAATACTGAATCTTAGTTTGCTCTTCTAAGATTAGCCATTAACACCTTAAGGATTCTACTAAATACTAATGTGTCAAATTTTCCAAAGCTATATGGAGTACTTAAAATCCATAAACAGAGTTTTCCTTTAAGAAACCAACATCTTCTGGAAGAATTATTAATTTTTATTCAAAACATCCGAGGAAAATGATAATAAACACAGCGAAAAATATGATAGACAGAATATTGACTATAAGTGATAGAGAATTTCATTGCAAGAATAGGGATACAGTAAGAGATAAACTTAATGACAATGATTTTCCGGTAGAATTAACTAACAGATTAATTAGACAATATGGTAGTTATAGGCATAACTTAGGAAATTCTACGGCAGAGACAAGATATTATAAATCATTAACTTATGTTCCTGGAATATCAGAAAGATTAAGAAAGTGTAAAATATATGACACAGATAAATATATAATTGCATACAAAACACATAACACATTAAATAAATTATTTAGCAGTATAATGATAAAATAGGAAAAATGGAAATATCTGATGTAGTATACAGGATACCATGTGGAGGAAATGACCAGGTGAACTGTGACAAAGTTTATATTGGGACAACCAAAAATAAACTTAAAACAAGAGTAGCTGGTCACAGGTGTGACCAAATATATAGGAATATTTCAACACAGAAGACATCCTTATCTTCACATTGTAAGAAATATAATCATTATCCAAAGTTTGATGAAACATCAGTATTATAAAGAAAAAAACTACAAGAGACGATGTATGTTGGAAATGTTTGAAATTGATAATGTACCAAATGTAAGGAGAATAAATTTCAAGACAGATACAGACAATTTAGCTCAGAATTATAGGTACTTAAATAAAAAAACACATAATTTGTTGTAATTATTTATTATTTGTGATTTATTTGTTATTTCCGTTTCCTTGTTTTTGTGTGTTTGAATATTTTAAAATTTACATTTTTGTATGTATGTATGAAAAAATATTTTATATGTTTTTGTCAAATGTTTTGAAAATTTTTGCAATATGTTAATAATTTTTTTTTTGTTTTCAAAAATAAAAATTTTTTCCTGAAGAAGCGAAATATCGATAAGAAAAAAATATATAAAAAAGATCGTTAAACAGAAAAGAAGATCACTTTTATTTGGGTACGGTTTTCCGTCGACCCTCGTCAAATTTGGTTTGTGAACAAACCGGTTTCGGCCGTTTGCCATCTTCAGTGTTCTTTTCCTACTAGTTGCGTTCTATTGTCAGTTGTGTTTATATAGTTCGTGTCTCCCTTCGTGTTATTGCGTTCGTCACTTTCTGTCTTTTTTGCCTGCATCTCTCTCTCCTTTTTCGTTTGTCTCTTTTTACCTAATTTGTCGCTCCCTTTTTCATTCGTCTTTTTTTCCTAACTAAATCCTTTTACGATCATGCTTGTTGTCCGTTTTTGTTTATGTGTGAACCTATTGGGTTTTTTCTTTTTTTTTTTTTATGTGACATAATAATCTGTAATTGTACGTTTACGATGTTCTTTATTGCTCTGGTCTTGTGCACCTGCGTAACGTTTTTGTACTGGTGTAGTGTTTGTTTTCCTGTAAAAATGTTTCAACGGTTCAAATATTGTGTCCGAAGCAGTGTTTATTTGTTCATTTATTATTCGTCCGTCAAATGTTTTTTGTTTGTATATTTCCATGTTTTCCAATACATTTAGTCTCCTTCTATTGTGCTGTGTATGAAGCAATTCAACCGTTGTCTTTATTTGTCCTGGTGGACATTTGTTGTTAAATATATGGTTCGCAAAGTTTGATTCTGGATTTGATTTTGGTTCTCGTAGTTTTTTGTTATAGTCTCTAATGTGTTCCCTAAATCTGGTCTTAATTTTTTGTCCGATGTAGCTATAATGGCATGTACAAGTTAATTTGTACACTCCTTGTTTGTCCAGTATATTTGCCTCGGTTGTTTTATTCCGTAGTATTCTGCCTAGGTTGTTTCTTGTTCTGAATGCGGTATTGATGTTGTGTTTTACAAAGAATTTCGCCAGTTTGTACGTTGATTTTCCCATATATGTTAATGTAGCCCATTTTTTCCTTTCATTCTCCTGTTCTTTGTTCGTTCTAATTTGTTTCTTGATGTTATCTACGAGGCGCTTTTTGTATCCGTTGTTTTCCGCTATGGTGTATATTGTTTCCATTTCCTTCATATACATTTGCCGTGTTAGTGGTGTTCTCTCGAGTCTTGTTATTAACTGCCTGATTACTGCATTTTTGTGTTGCTGGGGATGATTTGATGAGTTGTGTATTATTGTGTCCGTTGCTGTTGGTTTCCTGTATATTTCATATTCGATCCTGTTCGAGATTATGTTTCTCTTGATCGTTAGGTTCAGATAATTAATTCTCCCCTCCTCTTCCTTTTCCATTGTAAATTTTATGTCCTTGTGTCTTCCATTCAAGTAATCTAGAAATTGCTCCTCGTTATTTCCTTCTGGTATACATATGATGTCGTCGACACATCTTGCGTAGAATATTACTCCGAAGTTGGTTTTTAATTCCTTTACGTATTCCTCTTCTACGTTCTGCATAAATACTTCCATGAGGGTGGCAGATGTTGGATTTCCCATCCCTACTCCTGTTATTTGTCTATATATATTATTGTTAAATTTAAAGTAATTCTGTTCTAGTGCCGCTTTTAGTGTGCCTGTAAGTTGTATTGCTAGCTCCTTGTTTTCCGTTTTGTTTTTTACTGTCGTATGAACAATGTTCAATGTATCCATTACCGGAATTGATGGATACAAGTCCTTTACGTCAAAAGAGACCAGTTTTGTTTTCTCCGTTATTTCCACATTCTCCAGTTTATCAATCAGTTCTGTAGTGTTGGCTATTGTATGCCTATATTCCAAGTCTAAGGTGTCTTTTAATATTGTTTTCATATATTTCGAAAGTTTGTAGCGTGGTGCCTGGTGATTTGTAATTAATTATGGGTCTCATTGGTGTGTTTGGTTTGTGTATTTTTGGTAGTGCTATCATAGATGGTGCGGATGGATTCATCATTGTTAATGTGTGCGATATGTCTGGTTTTATTATCCTTGTTGCCCTTTTTATAATCTCCTTAATTTTCGTTTGTTATTCTTCCGTAGGATCTTTACCAATTCTCTTGCACTTAGAGTCTTTTATCAACTGTTCTGTCTTTTCGATGTAGTCATGTTTACCGATGAGCATCGTTGTGTTTCCCTTGTCTGCTTTTGTGACTAAAATGTTGTTTGCTTCCAGTTTACGTTTTAGTTTCCTAATTGTATTGTGCTCTCCGTTTAAGTGTTTTGTAGACTTGGCCTCCTTCTCTATTATTTGTTTGCAGATGTGCCTGGCTTGTTCTTCGTTTGGGATCATCGCTATTGCGACTTCTGTGTGTCCACAATGGTTTGTTCTATTTCCTATTTCCTGTTGGTTTCTGTGATGTTGTGTTTTAATCCCTTTTCCAATAATTGAGCCTCTTGCTTGCTGATGGTGACCTCTAATAGGTTCAAAAATCTAGGGTGGAAATTGTTGTTTTTGCGCGTTTTGTTGTTTGTTGAATGTGTTAGTGTCTCGAGTTTCTTGTTTAAAGTTGCGTATTTTTGTTTTATTTTTTTTCGCGTTTTCTGCTCGTATTTGGTCTAATGTGTTCATGAGTACGTCGGTTGGGAGTCGTTCTACTAGTTTAAGATGAATGTCTAGTAATTCCGAGTTCGTAATTACTTTTTTGGCGTAAAGTTTTCTAATTTCGAATTTCACAAAGTCTCTTTGTGATCTTTTTATCGTCTTCCTGCTTGCTTTGGTGTTGATTGTAATCTGTATTCTGGCATATTTTGGTGTAACATTCGATGCGAGGCATTGCTTGTTGAACCAAATGTTTGCCTTTTTCGTCATAACTTTCAATTGTCGTCGTTTGTAAATTGTTATCAGTCCAATTGTCCAATTAGACCAAATACGAGCAGAAAACGCGAAAACAATAAAACAAAAATACGCAACTTTAAACAAGAAACTCGAGACACTAACACATTCAACAAACAACAAAACGCGCAAAAACAACAATTTCCACCCTAGATTTTTGAACCTAACAGAGGTCACCATCAGCAAACAAGAGGTTCAATTATTGGAAAAGGGCAACAAGGATAATAAAACCAGACATATCGCACACATTAACAATGATGAATCCATCCGCACCATCTATGATAGCTCTACCAAAAATACACAAACCAAACACACCAATGAGACCCATAATTAATTACAAATCACCAGGCTACAAACTTTCGAAATATATGAAAACAATATTAAAAGACACCTTAGACTTGGAATATAGGCATACAATAGCCAACACTACAGAACTGATTGATAAACTGGAGAATGTGGAAATAACGGAGAAAACAAAACTGGTCTCTTTTGACGTAAAGGACTTGTATCCATCAATTCCGGTAATGGATACATTGAACATTGTTCATAGGACAGTAAAAAACAAAACGGAAAACAAGGAGCTAGCAATACAACTTACAGGCACACTAAAAGCGGCACTAGAACAGAATTACTTTAAATTTAACAATAATATATATAGACAAATAACAGGAGTAGGGATGGGAAATCCAACATCTGCCACCCTCATGGAAGTATTTATGCAGAACGTAGAAGAGGAATACGTAAAGGAATTAAAAACCAACTTCGGAGTAATATTCTACGCAAGATATGTCGACGACATCATATGTATACTAGAAGGAAATAACGAGGAGCAATTTCTAGATTACTTGAATGGAAGACACAAGGACATAAAATTTACAATGGAAAAGAAAGAGGAGGGGAGAATTAATTATCTGAACCTAACGATCAAGAGGAACATAATCTCGAACAGGATCGAATATGAAATATACAGGAAACCAACAGCAACGGACACAATAATACACAACTCATCAAATCATCCCCAGCAACACAAAAATGCAGCAATCAGGCAGTTAATAACAAGACTCGAGAGAACACCACTAACACGGCAAATGTATATGAAGGAAATGGAAACAATATACACCATAGCGGAAAACAACGGATACAAAAAGCGCCTCGTAGATAACATCAAGAAACAAATTAGAACGAACAAAGAACAGGAGAATGAAAGGAAAAAATGGGCTACATTAACATATATGGGAAAATCAACGTACAAACTGGCGAAATTCTCTGGAAAACACAACATCAATACCGCATTCAGAACAAGAAACAACCTAGGCAGAATACTACGGAATAAAACAACCGAGGCAAATATACTGGACAAACAAGGAGTGTACAAATTAACTTGTACATGCCATTATAGCTACATCGGGCAAACAGGACGAAAAATTAAGACCAGATTTAGGGAACACATTAGAGACTATAACAAAAAACTACGAGAACCAAAATCAACTCCAGAATCAAACTTTGCGAACCATATATTTAACAACAAATGTATACCAGGACATATAAAGACAAAGGTTAAATTGCTTCATACACAGCACAAAAGAAGGAGACTAAATGTATTGGAAAATATGGAAATATACAAACAAAAAACATTTGACAGACGAATAATAAATGAACAAATAAACACTGCTTCGGACACAATATTTGAACCATTGAAACATTTTTACAGGAAAACAAACACTACACCAGTACAAAAACGTTACGCAGGTGCACAAGACCAGAGCAATAAAGAACATCGTAAACGTACAATTACAGATTATTATGTCACATAAAAAAAAAAGAAAAAAACCCAAGAGGTTCACACATAAACAAAAATGGACAACAAGCATGATCGTAAAAGGATTTAGTTAGGAAAAAAAGACGAATGAAAAAGGGAGCGACAAATTAGGTAAAAAGAGACAAATGAAAAAGGAGAGAGAGATGCAGGCAATTAAAACAGAAAGTGACGAACGCAATAACACGAAGGGAGACACGAACTATATAAACACAACTGACAATAGAACGCAACTAGTACGAAAAGAACACTGAAGATGGCAAACGGCCGAAACCGTTTTGTTCACAAACCAAATTTGACGAGGTTCGACGGAAAACCGTAGCCAAATAAAAGTAATTTTAACCCCGTCAAAAAATCCAAGCACATATCAGAAAAAAAGATATTTATTAAAGAAAAATATTTATTAAAACATAAATTTTTTTTTGCTATTCTCATAAAACATTTATTTATATAAAAACATTTAAAATGTATTACTGCGGGGGAGAGCATATTCGCATTGAAATTTCAATATTGCTTAAGCAGCTCATCAGTGAATTTTACCCCAATATTGTATAGAAAACCTAAGAGTTTTATATACAAAGCCAAACTGATTCTATGGGAATTTTCATAAAATCAACATAGCATAGACAGCAAGACTCAAAAACGCATCTACACAAACACAGCAAAATATTTCAAAACAATATTATATTATAAATATTTGTAAATAATTTTACAGAAAAGCAACAGGCACATGCAATGGAAATAAATATTTTATAATTCATCGGAATCATTTTCAATCTAAGCAATTTTAATTCGTGCTTGATTACTTTAAATAAATATTTCATGATATTCTCACAAAATATTTAATACAAAAATATTGTTACGAATGTGTCTTGCTTAAGTTTAAAATAGAACAATTAAGCAATAAAGCAAACTACTGGTTACAAACTGCGTAGAAGTTTATACACACACACACATACAATTTGATATGCTGTTTAATAACTGCCTGGCATTCAAGAAAAAAAATACAAGTATGCTGCTTATCATCTAAACGCGCAAGACAAAAACTAATTTTACAACAACAAATATACAGTTGTTTATCATCTGCGTAGTTTTCTAAGAAACCCTTTTTTACAAAAGCAACAACAAATGTATTGAAATAAATCCGAAGCAGAAACCTTATCAACATAAAAAACAAAAACAACTATACACACAGACATACAGGCGCCGACACAACTAATAAACAACTTACAAAAACAAAACGCGATACAAAGGGAGTAGAAGATTCTTAAATCTTCTAGATTCTAATTGGACAAGTATAAATAGGGGAAGCGTCTGAGTGGATAATCAATCAGTAAAGTAAACCTCATCAAGTGAAGACGTGCATTTTTAAGTAAAGTGTTCTGTGTCAACTTTGTGTAGTTGAAGCAAATAAAATTGTTATAAATTTAAAAACTGGTGTTAATTATATTGCAATAAAGAACTCACAACAAAACTTTTATGAAAGGTATAAACGTAACAACTGTTGTCAGAAGTGAAATTGCAGAGAAAAAAAAAATAAAATAAATCAACTACAATGAAGTTGGAAGAGCTGAAAGTTGAGCAGCTAAATAAGGAGCTGAACAAGTTGAATCTGCCAACAACGGGAAGTAAAGCGGAATTGCAACGGAGGTTGATTGATGAATTCAAGCAGCGAAACATCGATATTGGTACATACGAATTAGAAGACAAAGAAGCGGTTGAGGTATGTAATCCATCTGCAAACACCAACGTAAGCTTGGATGCAATACTTGCGGCAATTCAAGAAAACTCTAGAATCAGCAGTGCAACAGTGCGAAAATTGATGCCACGAATGACAAACTTCTAGGTGTCATTCCAGAAAGCTCCAGAATCAACAGCGCGAAAATTGATGCAATTCAAGAAAGCTCTAGAGCCAATGGAGAAAAACTCGTTTGTGAGGTAAACAAGAAATTTCAAGAAATTTCAGAAATATTTGGCAAACGAGTGGAAGCTGTGGAACAGAAAGTCAGCGAATTTGACTAAAAATTGTCAGGCCTGGAGAGAAAAGTAGACGGAGAAGTGCATGAACTAAAAACGAAAATGAACGACCTCCATATTCGAGAAGGACCGGTGAGAATCGTCTCTGAGCACTCCAGGAGGATAAACACCCCGAGCTATAACGGTAGCGCACCGTTTAATGTATTCAAGTTCCAGTTCGAAACAGTGGCCAGCAAAAATAGTTGGAACAATGAAGAAAAAGCTATAGAGCTAATTCTGGCCTTAAAAGGTCCAGCTGCCGAAATCCTCGAAAGCCTACCAGGAGCCTGCAGGAATAGTTATGAGGACATAATGGTGGCCTTACAACCCAAGTATGGCGGCGAGCATAAGAGAGAACTGTACAGAATGGAATTACGAGGCAGGGTGCAGAAGGCAAATGAGACGCTGCAAGATTTTGCCATGGAGATTGAACGTTTGGTGCAGATTGCTTATCCAGGTGAACATCATCCATTCCTGGATCAGTTCAAAATAGAAGCATTTGTGAATGGCACAAGAGATCCAGGTATTAAATATGCAGTTTGTGCAGCGCAAAAAGCATCCTTCACCGAAACAATCTCGTACGCGCTGGCCCAGGAGACCGCCAAAGTTATCTCAAAGCCACAAGTCTACAAGGTACGACGTCTGGAGGCTTATACGGAAAGTTACGGAGACAAGAGAAGCGAGATGAAAGACATGATTGAGCAAATACTGGAAGAAAGAAGTAATTAGCGTACAAAATGCTTTAACTGCGGTAAGGTCGGACATTTTCAGCGCAACTGCAGATCTGTTAAGAAAAGGTCAAGATCTGCTTCACCTCCAAGGGAAAACAAACGGGCAAACAACACCAAATTGCACGAGTCACCGCTAAACTAAAACGAGCTAGCACTGAGGGGCAAGAGCTAGCTCCCCCAAACCGATGGCCCCGCAATCTGCATTTCCATCATGCAACAGATAAATAATAACCTTACTGTCTGCGGGTTGATCAATGGAAAGAAGCAAGTCCACACCATAGACACAGGAGCATCTCAGTCCATAATAAGGCCCGATTTAGTTAAGGGGGCAGTGGAACCGGTAAAGAATGTACAACTGCGCACCGCAACTGGCGATTCAGCCATCGTCTATGGACGAGCAAGAGTACGATTGACTATCGGAAACATCAGCGCAGATCACGTGTTTGTTGTCGCTGATATAGTGGATGAAGTTATTATCGGTGCAGACTTCATGATAGCTCACGGTATTAATCTGGACATGGGGCATCAGATAATGATCCGGCGCAATGTTGGATATGAGAGCAGGGACGCAGTAAGGACTCTATTTGCGATCGAACGCCGAAAACTACTACCTCTGGCGAAAACTATAGTTTGGGTACGTGTGGAGGCAGATTGTGTGGACAACCGGTTGTGGGTGATAGAACCAGAAGACGTAATGAATAATGTGATAACAGCTAAAGCTCTCGTGAAAATCTGCAACAATGGGAAAGTTACTGTGAGACTACTAAATCTGCCCAGTAGCGAGAAGACAATTGAGGAAAATGCTGAAATTGGTCGATGTGAGCCGGCAGGAGCCGTAATTAATTGTGCGACATATCCATAATGCCCCAAAATGACAGCTAAAGAGCGGGATTTGCTAACAGATCAGGTGAATAAATGGGTAGCAGAACTAAGAGCACCAGATAGAAATAAAGCGAAGCAGTTGCTAAGAAAACATACCGCCGTCTTCGCTCTATATAATAAAAGCCAAGGTAGAACAGCAGTTGTGAAACATGAAATAAATACTGGTGAAGCGAGGCCTATAAAACAAGCACCCAGGAGTGTTCCCCTTGCAAAACGGAACGAGGTCAAAAAACTGATTAACGAAATGGAGCGGAACGGCGTGATTGAACCATCTTCAAGTCCATGGAGCTCGCCTATAGTGCTAGTTAAGAAGAAAGATGGCAGCACTAGATTTTGCGTCGACTATAGAAAACTTAATAATGTCACTAAGAAAGAATGTTATCCGCTACCCAGAATTGATGACACCTTAAACACGTTGTCCGAAACGAAATGGTTCTCTACCTTATACTTGGAGAGTGGTTGCTGGCAAGTTGAGATAGCCGATAAAGACAAGGAGAAAACTGGCTTCAGCGCGAGCAATGGGTTGTGGCAGTTTAAAGTAATGCCATTTGGGCTCTGCAATGCTCCAGCTACTTTTGAGCGCTTAATGGAACGTGTGCTTAAGGGGCTTAACTGGAAGACCTGTTTAGTGTATCTGGATGATATAATCGTGATGGGAAAAACTTTTGATGAACACCTCAAAAACCTGGATGAAGTTTTCAAGCGTATAGCGGCTGCAGGACTTAAATTAAGTGTAAAGAAATGTGCGCTGTTTTAAAAGGAAGTCAAATACTTTGGACATTGTGTAACAGCAGAAGGCGTATCAACTGACGAGGATAAAATATTGGCAGTAAAGAATTGGCCTCGTCCACAAAATCTTCATGAGCTACGTAGTTTCCTTGGGCTTTGCACATACTACAGGCGATTTGTGCCGAACTTTGCTCAAGTGGCTGCCAGCTTGCATGAGTTGACCAGAAAACCACAACCATACCACTGGAGTGGGGCAGCTGAAGAGGCGTTTCAAAGGCTAAAGGAGCTTTTGTCTACAGCACCAGTCCCCGCCTATCCGATAGCAGGACACGAATTTATATTGGAGACAGACGCAAGCGGCTACGGAATAGGAGGAGTGCTTTCTCAGGCGATTAATGGGACGGAAAAAGTTATTGCTTACTATAAAAGAGTATTGTCCAAGCCCGAAAAAAATTATTGCGTAACACGACGGGAGCTTTTAGCCGTACTGGAGTGTGTTAAACATTACCACAAATACTTATACGGCCAACACTTTACCATAAGGACGGATCACTCCGCATTACGGTGGTTGCTGCAGTTTAAAAACCCCGAAGGACAGCTTACACGCTGGATTGAACGTCAGCATAGCTATGACTTCACCATTGTGCACAGGAAAGGCGAAAAACACAATAATGCAGATGCCCTTTCAAGACGCCCATGTAGCGTAGAATGCAGGCACTGTACAAAAGTCGAGGAAAAGGAGTCCATCATTGAGGTGAGGCGAATCCAAATTGGCACAGAAGAAGACTGGTCTAAGGCCCAAAAGGAGGATCCCATTTTGTCAAAAATTATATCGGCCAAGCTATAGAACATAAGACCGCACCGTAACGAAATATCGGCAGAAAGCCCGCTGGCAAAATCATACTGGGCTCAGTGGAATAGCCTTAAAGTAGTAAATGGTTGCTTATATTGAAATTGGGAAAGTACAGATGGAAAACCTACAACGGATTTAATCGTCGTGCCAAGTTCCCTGATAAAGGATATAATGCAACAGTTTCATAATGGTCCCAGCGGCGGCCATCTGGGTGTAACAAAAACACTAGAAAAGATAAAACAGCGATTTTATTGGGTAGGCCGCCCACAATCTGTAGCCAAATGGATAGCTAATTTGCGAGCAGTGCATTGCGGCCAAGGGTCCAACAAGAAAAAGTCGTAGCAAGCTACAACAGTACAACGCCGGCGCACCTTTTGAGCGGATAGCAATGGAAATCGCAGGCCCATTCCCTGTCAGTAATGCTGGAAATCGGTATCTGCTAGTAGTAATGGATTATTTCAGCAAATGGCCCGAGGCGTATCCCATTCCGAACCAAGAGTCCAAAACGGTTGTAGATGAATTTGTGAACAATTAGATGTGTCGATACGGTGTTCCAACAGAACTTCATTCCGATCAGGGACGAAATTTTGAGTCGGCAATATTCAAGGAAATGTACGATATTTATGGGATCAAAAAGACGAGAACGACACCACTGCATCCGCAGTCAGCTGGCATGGTAGAAAGATTCGATCGCACCCTTGAAGAATATCTCAGAAAAGCAGTCAGTACACACCAGAAGGATTGGGACGAGCATGTACCAAAGTTTCTTCTGGCATACCGATCAGCTATCCACGATTCAACATCATGTAGTCCAGCAAAAGTCGTGTTTGGGAGGGAGCTAAAACTACCAGCCGACTTAGAATTTGGCGTTAAACCGATTCCTGCACACGACGATAATGGAAATGTTCCTCAGATACAAGAAGACCTGCACCAGCTCCATGAGTTTGTCCGCAATCGCATCAAAATGTCCAGCGACAAAATGAAAGCCAGATATGATCGAGCAGCAAATACGGAAGGATTTACAGAAGGACAACTGGTTCTACTATATAACCCACGGCGAAAAAAAGGACTGTCTCCCAAACTGCAAACCCACTGGGAAGGACCATACAAGGTGATCCAGAAATTGAACGACGTGGTTTATCGGATACAGAAATATCAAAGTCCGAGGTCTGAGATGAAGTTGGTCCACCTGGAGCGACTGGCCAAGTATGGCCGAGGAATATTGAGCCTATTCGGGATGAAGAGGCTTAAGCGGGCGGCAGTGTTACGAATGTGTCTTGCTTAAGTTTAAAATAGAACAATTAGGCAATAAAGCAAACTACTGGTTACAAACTGCGTAGAAGTTCATACACACACACAACTACAATTTGATATGCTGTTTACTAACTGCCTGGCATGCAAGAAAAAACAAAAACAACTATACACACAGACATACAGGCGCCTACACAACTAATAAACAACTTACAAAAACAAAACGCGATACAAAGGGAGTAGAAGATTCTTAAATCTTCTAGATTCTAATTGGACAAGTATAAATAGGGGAAGCGTCTGAGTGGATAATCAATCAGTAAAGTAAACCTCATCAAGTGAAGACGTGCATTTTTAAGTAAAGTGTTCTGTATCAACTTTGTGTAGTTAAAGCAAATAAAATTGTTATAAATTTAAAAACTCTAAAAACTGGTGTTAATTATTTTGCAATAAAGAACTCTCAACAAAACGTTTATGAAAGGTATAAACGTAACAATATTTATTAAAAAATAAACATTTTATGATATTCTCATAAAACATTTATTTAAACAAAAATAATTGAAATGTATTATTGTGGGGGAGAGCATATTCATATTCCAATTTCACTATTGCTCAAGTAGCTCATCAGTGAATTTTACCCCAATATTGTGTAGAAAACCTAAGAGTCTTCTATCCGAAGCCAAACTGATTGTATGAGAATTTTCATAAAATCAACATAGCATAGACAGCAAGACTCAAAAACACTTCTACACAAACACAGCAAAACATTTCAAAACAACAAAAAAACATTGTTTATTTTCAATCATTACTAAGTTAAAGGATTTTCAATTACTTTTACTAAAAAATATTATTTAAAGTCTCCATCAGAGCCAAGGTATAACAACAAGATTACATTAATAGGTTTTACACACTTTATTTAATTTAATTACATTAATTTAAGTTATAATTAATTTACTTTAATTTAACTGCTCTCGTTCGCTGCGTAGCCAAGACTGATTTTTCATTGTTGCATTTCCCTTAATACAACTTCTGCATATCGCATTCCACCAACATGCGCGAGTCGCTGAACGCTGATTCAACATCATTATTTTCTGCAAGCAAGCAATACGCAATTGGGCTGGATAGGAGTGTTAGTTTGTTGAACTGTAGACTATCACTTTATTGGTGCGTGCAAAAGTTCGATGACTTGAACAATTGCTGATCAAGCCAAATTGGGTTGGCCGGCAGTATTGCCGCTGTTGATAACTCCTCCCTCGTTAAATATCTGCGTTCCGCAGATCTTGGTGTCTACTTTTGATGAACAAACTCGGATTTTGGGAAGATTCATTTTTTTGTCAGCTGTTGCCAAAGCCATACAGAACCCCAATGATACCCAGATTTATCCCCATGGACGTATTGAATTTTACGTCCAGTTGATCCAATCGATTTATATTATGTAGGCTTACTTCGTGGACGTATTTTATGTCCAACAGCAGGTCATCATGCGTTATGTCTGCGAGTACTGGAGGCAGAGCTTGCGTTTGTGTGAGTGAACTGCTTGAAAAAGTGCGGTTCTTAACTACAATGGACTCATTTGAAAGTTGTAACAGGTAGGTTCCATTCAGCATTTCGGTTTTGCTTTTGCATTCGACAAAACCTTTGAAGTTTGAAACATACACTACGTCATCATGTAATAATTCGAAAACCTCCACTTGAATTCGTCCATATTTGCATTTTGTCGATCCGCCCCTTAAAATACGGTTAAGACAGTCGTTTTCTTCCAGTTCACTCACAGAAGATCTTTTACAGACTGTAGAATTATCTATCGGAAGGCAGTCACCCTTGAAGCCATAAGTTTCAGCTTCATTTACCAAAAATTTCTCATACTGCAAATCGATTTGCTTCCCTTTTCTGGTAGCGGCTCTAGTTAGGAGCACGTTGTGTACACTCCTTCCTAGCTTGGGTATTGAAAGAATGTACAACAGGAGTGTTCAATTGGTATAAACGGATGGCATTCCATATTCCATGGCTTCGATTGCATTACTGCAAGCTAGTGTTTCTAGCTCGTCAATGATTCTGCTTATTTCAGATTGACCAAGTATATTAGTGTTCACGATTCCACTCTTGGCTATTTGGCAAGCTCTGACAATTTCGTTGACGTCATCTTTCAAAATAATTATTTCATTTATGGTGCTACTCTCAACGAAATGGTAATCTTTACCGTTTGTTAAGTTGTTCAACCTGGCAATTATTTTATTGATTTTCTGCATGCCCTGGATAGTTGTCTGCTGAATTTCGTTATTTATTTTATACATCCGGGCTCCTGGCCACCCATTTCCATGTGGATCCGATCCAATCAATTGATCGGGGTGCTCTTTTCTTTGGTATGTGGTGCAAAATAAATTACCTGGTCTTACTTGGCGGAATGCGTTGTTGGACAAGGGGTGATATCTCAGTCATAGCTTCCGTGTACCTTCCCAAGTCGATGACATGTACCAGTTTAAAGTTTCCATCAATTAGCCACCCATTACCGACCTTCAATGAGCCCAGCGATGTCCTGTACTGATATATATGTACAGATTTCACATAGACAACCCAACTGAGTGCAACGAAAAGGAGTAATTTTAAAGACATCGCTAAAGAAGGTATCTTAATTTCTGAAAAGACTGTTTATTAACGGTATGAAAAATGAGATGATGTCATATGTGGATACAAGTTAACACAAACAAAGTCAATGAACTCTATTCTTTAATAATTTTGTTTATTCATCTTTTTAAACGCGGAAGTAAGTTGCAATGCTTTAGCAATTAATTAGGTTAATAAAAATATTTCGTAATCAATTTATAAGAAAGCAAATAATGCAATTCTAGCTTATTTGCAATTAGGTCAATTTTAGTCAATAAGTATTTTGCAATAAAATTAATAAGAATACAAATAATACAATTATTGCTTACTTGTAATTAATCTAGTATAAATTATGAATATTTGTAAACATAGTTGTTAGTTCTTATTTCTAGTTCTTACTTGTAACTATAATTTAAATAAAGAAGCGGTCGCGTTGACCGCGTTAACAAAAAAATATTTTTTTTAAATTTTCCAATAAGGAAAATAATAAGTGGCGCCCGAGCACCATTCGGCCGGTCCGGTACGTTTAAAACTGGCGTCTGAATTAAAACATATAAATCGATAATAAGGCTCCCAAGTAGCAAAAAGCAAAAAGGAGGCATATGATGTGCCAGCCCTTATCGTAAAGAACGAAAATTAAGAAAAGTAAACAAGGAATATCCTTAAAAAGGATCAAGTGACTAAATGTGATTAAGTGACTAAAAGTAAACAAGGAATATCCTTAAAAAGGATCAAGTGACTAAATGTGATTAAGTGACTAAAAGTAATCAAGGAATATCCTTAAAGAGGATCAAGTGACTAAATGTGATTAAGTGACTAAAAGTAATCAAGTGACTGAATGTAATATAATTAAAAGGCTAATTACGAAAACGTATTTGTGCGGAAAAGATATAAAAACATTATTTGAAAACTCTGAAATAGAAGAAAACTAATTAAAAGAAATACGGTGAACTCATCCCTAGAATCTAAGTGGCCATTTTTTGTGAACCAAATATTGTGAAAATCAACCAGAGCTGAGTATCAACATCCCCAAAATCCAGATCTGAAACCATTTTTGTAAGTCAAACGAAGGCACCTGCATCAGAAGCGATTCTACAGATCCAGAAATATAAGGTAGATTTAAAGTTAAGAAAGAATTTTTGTAAATGTAAAAAAAAGATATCTCAAATATTTAAATTTAAAATATTTTTTTGGTACATATTAAAGTAAAGTAGAAGATTTCTCTTTTTCGAAGAAATTTTTATTGAAAAATATATATAATATATAAAATAAAAATATATTAAAAATACAATGGCAAATCAAAATAATTTAGTACGTCCACCAATCCTAAATCCACAAAATGATCCTCCCCCAGGGAATGCTCAATTAAGCCTAGAGGACTTAAGATCCCTTATATCAAATATAGCTTCTGACGTTCTGAGACAACAAGGACCACAGGTAATACAGGACACTATTAATCCTCCCGTTAATTTGGCAGACGTAGGTGACCAACGAATAACTAGACAGACAGAAAACCTAACTGACATGGACAAAATACCTGATGTTGTAAAATGTTTAAAGGAATTCTCTGGGCAGCCTGGAGAATTCAATTCTTGGAAAAAAAGCGTTGAACGAATTCTAAAAATCTATGAACCGATTAGAGGTACGCCTAAGTATTATGGAATAATAAGTGTGATAAGAAATAAAATAACTGGCAATGCCGACGTGGCATTGGAATCATACAACACACCTTTGAACTGGCAAGCAATTTCACAATGCTTAATAACGCATTATGGCGACAAGCGTGATTTATCCACCCTTGAGTACCAGATGACAACGTTGGTGCAAGGGAATAAAAGCATCCAAGACTTCTATCAACAGGTATACACTCATCTTTCCTTGATATTGAACAAATTAGGGTGTCTCGAAATGGGCAATGAATCATTAAACTCGCTCACACGGTCATATAGGGACAAAGCTTTGGATACCTTCGTAAGGGGTCTTAACGGTGACTTGCCACGACTGTTAGGAATAAGAGAACCTACCGATTTACCTCAAGCACTTCACTTGTGCCTGAAACTAGAAAATCAAAATTTTCGTGCAAGCCATGCCAATAATGCAAGAAGAAATCAGCCTTCACAATTGCCACCTAGACGAAATTTAGAAAACTCGCAGAACAAAACATTTTATCCCCATTTAGCCCATATCCCAAGTACAAGTCAACCTTGGAATCATAATTCCCACCAGAGAGGTCAAGTAAATAGTAATCCCCCTCGCCCACCGAAGCCGCAACCTCGTCCAGAGCCAATGGACGTGGACCAGAGTTTGCGTTCACGTCGCGTAAACTATATGAACAGACCTCATCAGAACCAATTTTTTGGTAAAAGGCCAAACCAATTCGGTCAGCAACAACAACATAAAAATCAGAGAACATTTCACATAGACACGGAAGCAATGGGAAGCAGGCAGGCCGATAATGAAAATAGGCAATATGGAGAGCCCAGCGATATTCATTTTTTAGCATGATAAGCTCTTCGTTGCCTTACTTTGAAGTGAAAACGGAGAGCGGGAATATTTTAAAATTTTTAGTAGACACAGGCTCTAGCAAGAATTATATAAAGCCAAACTTAGTAAAAAAACGCATCCCTAATAAAAGCCCTTTTTTTGCAAAATCTATCGTAGGAGATATTAAAATAAATGAACACACATACGCAAAACTTTTCAAAATTGAAGAAGAAATAAAATTTTATTTAATGCCCTCGTTAGAAACATTCGACGGTATTTTAGGTAACGATACCCTTAGAGAGCTGGAAGCTACTATTTTTACACACAAACACTTTATGTTACTGAAAAACGGGTTTAAAGTGCATCTTAAGCAACTCCCCACTCAGCATGTAAATGCTATAAATATAAACAGCGTGCCCGCAGAACAAAAAGGAGGAATGACACAGATACTAAACGCTTATCCTAATCTTTTTAGTGAGCCGGATGAAAAGCTTACCTATACTACAAAAGTTGTAGGTGAAATAAGGACCACAACTGATTCTCCAGTTTATACTAAATTCTACCCATACCCCGGATCTCTTAAAACAGAGGTAGAAAATCAAGTAAAAAAACTATTAAACGACGGTATCATAAGACCATCAAGATCACCCTTTAACTCCCCAGTTTGGATTGTCCCAAAGAAGGCAGATTCAACTGGAAATAAGCAATACCGCATGGTGATAGACTATCGAAAATTAAACTCAATTACTATCGCAGACAGATACCCAATCCCCGAGATATCGGAGGTAATCTCCCAACTCGGTGCAAGTAAGTTTTTTTCTGTACTTGATTTGAAAAGTGGGTTTCACCAGATTCCACTAAAAAAATCTGACATTGAGAAAACTGCGTTCACAATTAAAAATGCTAAATACGAATTTACGCGTCTACCATTTGGCTTAAAAAATGCCCCGTCCATTTTTCAACGTACTCTCGACGATATATTACGAGAATTCATTGGGGAATGTTGCTATGTTTATATCGATGATATTATCATATTCAGTAAATCGGAAGAAGAACACTTCCAACATATAAGTAAAATATTTAAAACATTGGAGGACGCCAATATGAAAATTCAACTCGATAAATGTAAATTTTTCAACACAGAAGTAGACTTTTTGGGCTTTGTAATATCCGAAAGTGGTATAAAAACTAATCGCACCAAAGTTGAGGCAATTGCTAATTTTCCCCAACCTAGAACATTAAAAGAACTCCGTAGTTTTCTGGGTATGTCAGGGTATTACCGGCGATTTATCAAAGACTACGCCAGGATAGCAAAACCCTTGACATCCCTTTTAAGAGGGGAAGGGGGTCGTACCTCCAAAAACAAGTCGGCAAAGGTTGAGGTCTTCTTTGACCAAGCAGCCATTGAGTCCTTTGAGAAAATCAAGTATTCTCTTATCTCCGAGGATGTAATTCTCGTTTATCCAGACTTCAGCAAAGAGTTTGAGTTAGTAACTGATGCTTCTAATTTTGCACTTGGAGCGGTTCTATCTCAAGGTGGAAAACCCATAGCCTTTATCTCAAGAACATTAAGCCAAGCTGAAGAACATTACGCCGCTAACGAAAAGGAAATGTTAGCTATTATATGGGCCTTGAACGCTTTTAGAAACTACCTGTATGGTTCACAGAAAGTGAAAATTCACACGGACCACCAACCGCTGACATATGCTCTCAGCAACAAAAACAACAACAGCAAAATGAAACGATGGAAGTCTATACTTGAGGAATACGATTATGAACTCTGCTACAAGCCAGGAAAAACGAATGTTGTGGCTGATGCCCTATCTAGAATCCCACCGCAGGAATCACCATTAAATTCTTTATCAATTGCTACTAACTCTGATGATAGTTCCTCTCATGGGCTCATAATTAGTGTAGAAACACCTGTTAATGCTTTCAAGAACCAGATACTCCTGAATATCGATGTAAATCCAGAATATCAATTTAAAATAGTGTTTCCTACATATCACAGACATATAGTCACCGAACCCTATTATTCAGAATCTACATTACTCAGCATCTTAAAACGTTACCTCAATCCATCCGTTATAAACTGTATTAAAACCGAAGAAGACATTATGGGAAAAATTCAGCAACTATATCCTTTACATTTCAGTACATATAAGATTAGGTTTTCACAAGTAATGGTAGAAGATATAGTAAATAGCCAAGAGCAGGAGGAAATACTCATAGCATATCACAACAGAGCACATAGGAACTGCAAGGAAAATAAAATACAAGTGTTAGAAAAGTACTATTTTCCGTCAATGACCAATAAAATTAAGAAAATTATTAAAAATTGTACAGTTTGTAAGACTAATAAGTACGAGAGGCATCCCCCAAAGCCTCAAATACAACCAACTCCAATTCCCCAGTATCCCGGACAAATAGTCCATATGGATATACTTATAATAGGGAAACAATTGCTATTAACAGCATTAGACAAATTTTCAAAGTATGCAATTGCAAAACCAATACGTTCGAAGGCAACGGAAGATATAAGACAACCCTTAAGAGACATTCTTTTCGCCCTTATGCCCGAAAAAGTAGTGATGGACAATGAGAAATCGTTCAATTCAGAATCAATAAGATTTATGTTAGAAAACGAATTTGGTATTTCAATATTTAAGACTGCACCATACTCGAGTAGCTCAAATGGTCAAGTGGAGCGTTTCCACTCTACACTCCAAGAGATTATGCGCTGTATACAGTCGGAACAAACACACCGATCGTTTCAGGAACTGTTAGAAAAATCAGTGAAAGAATATAACTATTCTATACATACTGTCACAGGGAAAAGACCATTAGAAATATTTTTCGGCAGACGTGTCAGTAGTGACCCCGCACTGCTCGAAAGGGAAAGAAATGAAACCATACAAAAACTCACGCAAAAGCAGCAAGCTGATTTGACCTACCATAATGCAAATCGTTCACCCCCAAAGGAATATTCTCAAGGAGAAGAAATTTTTGTAAAAATAAATAGGAGAGTAGGGAACAAGTTATCGGCTAGGTACAAAAAGGAAATAGTCGCTGAAAATTACAACACTACGGTAAAAACAAAAACAGGAAGAATAGTACATAAAAATAACATTAGACAGACTTAGAGACCTATTGTATTCAAACGATAATTCCTTTCTTTTCAGAGGCTCAACATGCGAACTATAACGATTATTTTAGCAATAGCCATAGCGGCAAATGCACAACAGTTTCACATACACGATTTGAATAACAACAATGGTTATATTCCCATTAAAATTGGAGAAGTGAAGACAATAGGAAGATACGACAAGGTATTGCATTTCATCAACGTGACTACATACGACGAAACCATACTTTTACTATCCCAAAATTTAAAAACATTGACAACCCAGACTTATGAAGACAAAAGACTTCTGGAGACTATAAATAAAAACCTTATTCTATTGAAAGCCAAAGTAAACAACCTCCATGTACACTCGAAACAAAAACGAGGTCTTGTAAACATTTTAGGAAAGGGATTGAAATATATAGCAGGATCAATGGACAGCGATGACGAGAAAGCAATAAATAAAGCAATAGCGGACCTACAAAATAACGACTATACTAACAATAGGACATTAGATGAACTCATACACTTTAATAACGGTATGGCAGAAGAGATTAAAAATATCACAACCCATATTAATAAGCAGCAGATGATTATTAGTAGCTACATGAATAAATTTAGAGACGAATCACAAAACAGGATAAAAACCTTGGAAGACGAAGTAGAATTTATCGAACAGATATACAGAATTGACAACGACATATCCCTCTTGCGAAACCACATTGACGGAATCGGACAAATCATATTCTCCTGCAAATTGGGCATTGTTCCTTCCGACATCCTAACGGACAAAGAAATCAGTCTAATTAGCGACTTTGACAGTTATAGCAGGATGAAAATTGCAGTAATTTCCGAAGCTAACAATATTATCCTAACCTTGTTGATACCCCAATTCTCCAGTAACACCCTATCCAAGATAAAATTTGTACCTATTCCTAATGCCACTAATAAATCTTTAGTTTTAAGCGAATATGAAATATTAGTTGATCGTAATAATAATATTTTTAATAAAAATATAAAAGATGATTTAGAAAAAAGTTTAGTCAAAATAGAAGATAAATGTGTGGAAAGCATCTTGAAGTTCCAAGAAGCACAATGTGAGTTAGAAACAGTGCAGGAATCCTCTGTTACAGAGGTAATGCCTGGAATGCTTATATTTAAAAATTTTAACGAAGCCATTACTCAAGATTGTAACAAACTAGAGGTCAACCCTAAGGGGACCTTCCTTATCAAGTTTGAAAATTGTAAAATTAACACGCTAAATACAACATACACTAATAATTATTTAAAAATACATGAAACTTTTATTTTACCTAATTTGATGACAAAAATCAGAGAAAAGAAAAATGTTAATAAATTACATCTGAAACTAGAAAATTTGTATGTAAATCAATTAAACAATGAGAATGAAATAAACCTATTAATTAATAAAAATAAAAGTATGCATATGATAAGTTTAAGTTCGGACATTGCAATAATAATACTTATTTCCATAACCATGTTAATTTGCTACTATTTTGTCAATAATAAACAAAAATTTCATATCACACCTCAGCTTCGAGACAATGTTGCAAGCGGTACAAGTGCATATGGGCCATTTCTACAGCTTACAACATCTCAGCTCACTAACTCGCCTGCTAAGCCACCCCGATTGGGGACAATCGACTTAAGAAGGGAAGAGTTAACACAAACAAAGTCAATGAACTCTATTCTTTAATAATTTTGTTTATTCATCTTTTTAAACGCGGAAGTAAGTTGCAATGCTTTAGCAATTAATTAGGTTAATAAAAATATTTCGTAATCAATTTATAAGAAAGCAAATAATGCAATTCTAGCTTATTTGCAATTAGGTCAATTTTAGTCAATAAGTATTTTGCAATAAAATTAATAAGAATACAAATAATACAATTATTGCTTACTTGTAATTAATCTAGTATAAATTATGAATATTTGTAAACATAGTTGTTAGTTCTTATTTCTAGTTCTTACTTGTAACTATAATTTAAATAAAGAAGCGGTCGCGTTGACCGCGTTAACAAAAAAATATTTTTTTTAAATTTTCCAATAAGGAAAATAATAAGTTACATAAGTATGATGTAAATACATTAAAGAAAATTACAGAATTAAGATGTGTAAAAAATGTATAAAAAAATACTATGTATATTGTGTAATAAAATATATTCTTAACCTCATTTCTCATTAATTTTAGGTTTTCTTGTTTTATCATATTTCAAAATTATTCTTCTGCACTGGGTCAGCAAGCAGTCCTCTGGTTCCCTCGGAACACTAGTTTAATACTCCTAGATCGCTCCGCCATCGCGTCTGTAAGCCTTGATGCAACTTGTTAAGAAGCGATGTCGGTATCTCACCTAAGGACGGCTTGGGCTCAAGTCGGTGTTCTTTATATTTGATTTTTTTTAATTTCGTGCACCGTTCTTTTTGTGATGGAAAAGGATCTCCACGGTGTTTTAAACACATTATTCTGTTGGGCTTTGCCCATTTAGATGTTCTTTGTGAATTTTCCTTCCGCTATTATTTTCCCCAACTTTTTCCTTTCTATAAGGTGCTTTGTTCTTTCCTCAAGTTGCTTTAATGGCTACATATATTCAATCGCCTTTTCTATATTTCCTAGGACCATGTCCCTTTACATCGATTCCCGCATTACGGAATGCCATATTTCTCTCCAACAGAAGCCTAAGGTCCCTATTAACCTTACCCTGTTCAATCAGCAATCCCCCGTAATTTGTTCCAACAATTCTATTAAAAAATAGGTCGCGGTGTTGTTATACCTACCGACACATATCTCTATAAGTTCCCTTACTGACTAATCTAGGTATTCAGTTTTTAAGCATCTATAAATTTTAATTATAGTTGAATGTAACTTCTCAATTTGGCCGTTAACCTCGCTTCGCGGAGTTGGCGTGAGGTACAATTGAATTCCTAATGATTTAATAAAGGTTCCCACCAGAGGGCTTAAAAAACTACGTTCATTATCAGTTACCAGGATTTTAGGGACAATAAAAGAGTGTAATACTTTAATCAATTTTTTCATGACCTGAACTAATGATTTATCCTGTATGCTAAAAACTTTGTAAATTTAGTGAATTTGTCTATGCAGGTTATAAACTTTTGTCCTTGTATCTCCATGATGTCCATATAAAGAATTTCACATGGATACCTAGGATCAGGAGCTTTTTGATTCTGTAAGTGTGGAGGTTTCCTATCATAGTTACACCTGTTCATGCGTCACAACTGGCAACCTACTCTTTGATACTGGCATATACATGTGGGAAGTAAAATTGTTCCAAAATTTGTTCTCTGTTTTCCCAGGAATTTCGATGAGCCCTACTATGTTCGGCCTTAATTATATCAAATTGGCGCTCCTTTGAGACAACGGCCACCATTTTCTGCGTAACCCTAATCTTACATCTAGAGAAATGGTAAATATAAATATCTTGCACAGCTCAGTTTACTCTACGTACAATCATGACTGGTGGCAAAGCCGCTCCTGGCTATTATGTAGCTAAGCAAATTATTAAATTAATTTGTGCCGTTGGCAATGTGGTCAATAACGATCCTATTGTGGGTGACAAACTTAAAAATTATGCCCGCTGCTGACTTGTCCGAACAAATCTCTATAGCTGGTACATAAGCTTCTGGTACTGGCAATATGAAATTCATGTTGAATGGTGCCCTGACTATTGGTACCTTAGATGGCGCTAATGTTGAGATTGCTGAAGAGATGGGAAATGAAAATATATTTATTCTTGGTATGACCGTCGAAGAAGTTGAAGCCCTTCAACGAAAGGGCTACAATGCTTATGATCATCATAATTGCAATCCTGAGATTAAACAATGTGTTGATCAAATTGGTGGCGGGTTCTCTAGTCCCGGTAATCCTAATGAATTCAAAAATATTGCTGACATTTTATTGGAATACGATCACCACTATTCATTGGCCGATTATGGAGCCTACATTAAGGTTCAAGATCTAGTCTCCAAAACTTACCAGAATCAGGCCATTAATAACATCGCTTCAAGTGGCAAGTTTTTTTCGGATCGTACTATTGCTGAATATGCTCGTGAAATTTGGGGAATTGAGCCAGCTTGAAAAAAATTACCAGCTCCAGAAGAAGGTCCTGCCAAGTAGACAGCTAACGTCTGTTATTTACTTGAAATCGTTCCTATAATTAATATTATTAACAATAACTTCTAAGCCATCTTTTGATTTCCTTTTTAAATAATAAATAATTTTTTCTCCTCTTCTTTCTTTCCTTTTCTCTTCTTTTTTACTTTAATTGAATTGAATATAAAATAATTACATCAAAATTTATAAAAAATATAAAAATACTCTTCTCTATATTCTAAGATGCGTTTTCCTGAGTCTCCTACATTTTTCTCTTAAAAACCTCCTTAGTCTATTTAATTGTGTCAAAAATTTCCCCAAAGCTTCTTTATCTTCCTCCTTCTCAACATACAGATCAATCAAAGTTTGTAAACGACCCTCTACTGTATCGTTTCTCATTACGTCCGTTCTACCGTAATCATGACTGACAAGAAGGGAGAAAAAAAATTCACTTACCTGCAATATATACCAGGAATATTTTAATGAAAAATGAAAGATTCTTGACCGTTGCACAGTTTCACTTCACTTCCCTTTGTTAAACTTTTTTCTATATTATCTATTCAATATTTTCATTTCGATTTTTAATTTTTTACTTTCGATTTTAAAAGAATACCTTCTTTTCCTTCGTTTTCTTTCTCAATTTTATTTCAGGTATAAATTTTGAAAGCATACACTCTTTTTAACTTTTGCTTCTCAATTATTAATTTTATAGTTTTCTTCAATTTTCAGTCTTCTTTTTTCTATTTCAGAGATTAATTCTAGAAGCATATATTCTTTTTTATATTTCGCTTTTATTTTTCAGTTTTCAAATTTCTTTTTTGTTTTAATTTAAGATTTCTCTTTTTATTTCTTTGTATTAACGTTTACATGTATTAATAGTTATTTTTTATTATCTTAATCTAGTGAGCCTTGGCTAGGATACGCGATGCGTTCACGTAAGGTATCCTTTTGGTCCTCACGGAAGCTCCGTATGGTGCCTTTTTGAAAATTCACTTTTATAATCGCGAACACCTACTGGGGTACGGTTAACTTCACTTTCGCTCTGGTGCCCTTCTGTGATAATACTACTAGATCACCAGTTTGGCGAAGGAGGAGCTAAATTTATTTTATTATTATTATATAAATATTTGTAAGTTCTGGAGGGCTCCGTAGAGATCGCAGAACAACAATTATTAATTTATTTCTATTTCCGGATTAATTCACACCAATACAAGAATAGGCAGGGTCCCTATTCGGGCGCCAGTTAAAGGATTTTCAATTACTTTTACTAAAAAAAATTATTTAAAGGCTTCATCAGAGCCAGCGAACAACAACAGGATTATATTAATAGGTTTTACACACTTTATTTAATTTAATTACATTAATTTAAGTTATAATTAATTTAATTTAATTTTAACTGGTCTCGTTCGCTGCGTAGCAAAGACTGATTTTTCATTGTTGCATTTCCCTTAATACAACTTCTGCATATCGCATTCCACCAACATACGCGAGTCGCTGAACGCTGATTCAACGTGATTATTTTCTGCAAGCGAGCAATACGCAATTGGGCCGGATGCGAGTGTTAGTTTGTTGAGTTCAACAAACAGTTGTTGACTATCACTTTATTGGTGCGTGCAGAAGTTCGATGACTTGAACAATTGCTGATCAAGCCAAATTGGGTTGGCCGGCAGTATTGCCGCTGTTGATAGCTTCTACATAAGGGTTTTCATTGGAAATAAATAATGTTTTTTGTTGTTTTGAAATGTTTTGCTGTGTTTGTGTAGAAGTGGTTTTGAGTCTTGCTGTCCATACTATATTGATTTTATGAAAATTCTCATAGAATCAGTTTGGCTTTGGATATAAGACTCTTAGGTTTTCTATACAATATTGGGGTAGAAGTTATTGATGAGCTACTTGAGCAATAGTGAAATTGCAATATGAATATGCTCTCCCCCGCAGTAATACATTTCAGAGATTTTTATTTAAATAAATGTTTTATGAGAATATCATAAAATGTTTATTTTTTAATAAATATTTTTGTAATAAATATTTTGTGACAATATCATGAAATATTTATTTAAAGGAATCAAGTACGAGCTAAAATTGCTTAGATTGAAAATGATTTGTTTTATTTTATATTTTATTAAGTTCAGTAAGTATATTATTAAATTTAAGAATAGGTATGTAGGTATATAAAAGTAATTATTTTGTTTTGAGTTAATAACGTTAATTAAGTATTTAAAATAGTTTCAAGCACCTTTAAAAAACTTAATTTGAATAATTTCAACGACTTTATTCTAACTCTGATAATCTTCGTGCAAATTTTACAAAAAACAACTTTATTTTATTACAAGGTACAAATTATCTCAATGACTTCTTATAATCAACTGCCTTTACTCTTTATCAAACGTCAAAATCAAATCGTGGTGTATTCGGCAATGAACCTTAACCCTTTAATGCCTTTTCAAAGAAGAAACGCAAACAAATAAGCTAAGCTCGATGCCCAGCGTGACTGTTTTAACGGCGGCATTAATCGAGTCCATGTTACTTTGGGCCTTTCACCTTCAACCTCCAACCTTCAATATTTACGTAAATGCGATACCATATCATATCAAAACACAGCGCATAAAAAAATTCATAGAATGAATGAATACACAAAAATTCATTCAAATCGATCCAGTCGTGTACTTGCAGTGTAGTTAAATAACCTGGATACCGACTTAAGCGCCATCTGCCGGGCTGGTTTGTGAATGTAAACCATCCAAAGTGGCACCCAAACGCATGGAAAAAAATTATTCAGTGACATACACACGTACAGTAGAATTATATACATAAAGAAGATTTGTATGGGAGGTACCACGCATCTTTATCAAATCCCGCCTATATTTGCAGCAGAACTTTAAATATGTTCACTCAACCGAAATACCAAATTCTGTTTAAATACCGTTAGCAGGAGCAGAAATATTGGACTCTTAATTTGTGGTTTGTATGGGAGGTACCACGCCCCTTTGTACAAGCCCGCCCATATTTGCAGCAGCACTTAAAAAATGCACACCAAACCGACGTACCAAATTTTGTGCAAATGCCGTTATCAGGAGCAGAAATAATAGATTTTTAATTTGTGATTTGTATGGGAGGTACCACGCCCCATTTTCCAATCCCACCCATATTTGCAGCAGCACTTAAAATATTTACACAAAACCGACGTAGCAAATTTTGTTTAAATACCGCTATCAGGAGCAGGAATAATAGATTTTTAATTTGTGGCTTGTGTGGGAGGTACCACGCTCCTTTGTCCAATTGGACCGAATTTTAAACCTAAACCACCCGGGGCGCCACCCAAACGCATACAAACAAATTTATGCAAATCGGTCCAGCCGTTTAGGAGGAGTTCAATCACAACTCACGTACAGTAGGATTATATATATAAAGATATAATATAAGAACCCGCTTTTTCACCATTCCATTTTTGTGCATATATATATATATATATATATATATATATATATATATATATATATATATTGTAGATCGTGGAATCAGATTTTTCAAAAGAGCATATGAACGTATTGAACGAAGTTTTTAAGCGTTTAGTGAAAAATAAGCCAGACCTAGGAGTAGATAATTTTTTTTCAAAATGAGGTTAAATATTTAGGCAAACAATGGTTGAATGAGGGCGACGATCGACAAAGTGGAAACCTTCATAGGAATTTGTGTTAATTTTCGAAGGTTCTTGAAAGATTTTTCAATTATAGCAAAACCACTTTACGACCTTACAAAAAAAGTGAGAACCTTCAAAATAAGACCTCTTGAGCAAGAGTCCTTTAATATACAGGTACAGGCTCCTATTTTAGCAATCTATGATCCAAAAGGCGAGACAGAGTTTCATTGCGGTGCCAGTTTACTAGGTTTTGGGGTGATATTATTGCAAAGAAAAATGACGGCAAGTTTCATCCAATATTTTACTTTTTAAAGAGAACTACAGAGGAAGAATCACATTATCACAGCTTCGAGTTGAAAATACACTTTAAACTAGTTACGTGTT
The DNA here is from genome assembly GCA_030448955.1 of Trichopoda pennipes. Lineage (NCBI taxonomy): Eukaryota > Metazoa > Arthropoda > Insecta > Diptera > Tachinidae > Trichopoda > Trichopoda pennipes. The sequence continues at coordinate 1,806,517 of JASKUP010000004.1, read as the reverse complement.
GCAACTCCTAAACATTAGCGCTCAACAAGAAAGAGCTTAACCCAAGAACAGCCAGATGGGCATTGGAATTGCAGAACTGTGAATACAAATTAGAACATAGATCTAGCAATCTAGCAAGAATGCAACATGTAGATACTTTAAGTAGGTAAAATACAATATTAACAATCGAGGAAAATACATTTGTGGACAATCTATTGATTGAGAATACACGAGATATTAAGTAGAGGGGAGCATGGACTATATGAGATGAGAAATGGTGTGATATATAGGAAGGAAAAGGGGAATTAAGTACTTTGTGTTCCTGAAAATATGGAGGAACATCTATTTTTTAAATACCATAACGGGATGGGGCATGTAGAAGCATATAATGTACGGAAATAACTAAAAGAAGTTATTGGTTTCGAAACATTAGAAAGTGATAAATGATATACAAAACTGTCTGAAATGTATTACATATTCGGACAATGATGGAAAGCGACAGGGTTTAATTTATGACATGTGCGTAAATCTCCCGTCGGGGTTTAATTTATCTTTATTTGGGTATGGTTTTCCGTCGACCCTCGTCAAATTTGGTTTGTGAACAAACCGGTTTCGGATGTTTGCCATCTTCAGTGTTCTCTTTGTATGAGTACAAATAAAGGTTTAATTTACTCAAATAAAGGTTTAATTTATATTATACCCAAAGGAGACACACCATTTCAAATTGTTTATACAGATCACGGGATCTATATAAACGAACGGACAGGTGCACATAATTAATAGAGACTTAGGGCCAATGATAAGTAAATTAATGAAAACAGGAGAAAATAGATTTTGGCATAGTGCGTTGGTTGATGTGGAACATGCAATGAATAACACAATGCATAGAAACATTAAACAATATCCAAGTGTAATGTTGTTTGAAATAGTGCAAAGAGGTGAAGTAGTTAGTAATGTGAAAGAAAACATGGTAAATATGAAACAAAGTAAAGATGATACCAGGTTAAATAAGATAAGAACAGAAGCTGATTAGGTCTAGAAACGGATTCAACTTTATAATAAAAATGTAGACGGGTAATGAAGATTCCAGCAAGGTATAAAGAAAGAGATTATGTAATGATAAGAAATTATAACTCAGCGGTAGGGACTTCAAGTAAGCTATTGCCAAGATGTACGGACAATATGAACGCAAACACTACGGAAACATAGAGAAAAAGCCTGGTATCAGGAGATCCTAGAAATCAGGGCGGCCGAGTTATAGACACTGTAATAATGATTAAGTAGATAGGTAAAGTATGTAAATAGAAATAAGGTAGAGTAAGAAAATTAATGAATGTAAAACAGAGAATCAAGCATTCTTAATGCGACAGCCGAAGCCCACAATAGTTAAGAAATAAAGACGCTACTCATTACACATTTTAGGGTTATTTTGAAAATGTATGTTTTTAGCCTTTTATTACTAACTCGAAAACTATCCCGAATAAGAATACGAATCGATCATGATATAGCTTATTTGCATAAAGGGAAAAACTACAAAATCGAAAAGTTTTAAGTTTTTTGTTAATAACTTGAAAACGATTCTGCATCCACATGTATCATTATATACGATCTATAGAATTCAAAAGTACGCACCGATCGCGAAATAGTTTTTTTTTTTGGTAATACTTTACGGAAAAAGTTATGAACTAGCTTTTTAACTTTTAAAATTGTAAAAAAATCTACAAAATTTTTAAGTTTTATATTAATAACTCGAAGCCATTCCGCGTACATATATACGGCTATGTACGATCTATATGCGACTATATTTCTAGAAAGACTTCTCAGAAAAAGTTATGAAGGTGCAAACTTTTAAAATTAAAAAAAAATCGCCTACATTTCTAGTTTTCACTAACTTGAAAACGACTCCTCGTTCACATATACGTCTGCATACGATCGATAAAGTATAAAAATACAAATCTATGGTGACATAGCTCATTTCTGATGTGACTTTACGGAAAAAGTTACGTAGCCCCAAACTTTTAAGATTAAAAATTGGTAAAATTTTTTAGTTTTTAATTATTCCCTCTTAATTGCATAAAAAACCGCAAATAAAATGTAAATATTGTACAAAATATTGTTTTTATTTTATGAATATTAGTTTGATACAATATTTTGACAATACGTCAATGACCTCATAGGATTTTTATGTTGTTAATAAATAAATAACTTAACAGAGTAGAATTGAATCAACAAAAGTTTTCATTTGTTACTAAAAAAACGGAAAAAAAATTTAAATAAAGTAAAATTATTAATTGAATAGCTAAATAAATTGTTGTTAATATAATTTTTGATGATGATTCTGTAGATTTTAACTCGATCTATCTAAAAAAGTAAGTTCTGAAGCTATAACTTCAATCGATTAATACTAAATTCTGTAATAGTCGTAGGAACCAGTAAGGTTTCCCGCAAGCGCTCTACTTACGGCAAAAATCTCCCAAGAGGCTCCAGCCCTCTCACAACAACAACAAAAAACAAAACAAATTACAAAAAAAACAGATGTGCGCCCACTACAGACTTCATAACCACTTCTCTTCCAAGCAAATATAGTTGCCCTTCATTCCTTGTCACCAGCAAATTCTGTATCGTTTTTACCTTACCTTCACGCCAAAAACTTTTCAATTAAATGCAAACACAGTTAACTCTTAATAACAAAGAAAAACTTAACATATACAATTTTTTTTTTAAGAGAAGTAGCACTTTAGGCAACACTGCCTATTTTTTCTTAAGAAAACTATGGGGCACAAAAATGTAATAACTTAAATACAAACACAAATAATAAATAAAATAATAAAAATGCAAGCCGAAAAATCACCTTTTCTAAATTTATGCTTAAATTAAAAATTTTTTCTTTACTTTCCCTTTTACTTTTTCCCTTTCCCTTTGCTGATGATACAGCGTGTCTAAGTTCACATGAAAACTCCTATCAAGACTCCATAAATCTTCAGCAACATATAACTCAGTTGGAGTTGTGGTTTAAATTATGGAGAATTAAAGTGAACGTTCAAAAGTGCATTTATGTGACCTTCACCCTGCGAAGAGATAATTGTTCACCCGTTCGAATTAATAATCACCTTGTTCCTCACCATAGTTATGTGAGATATCTTGGTATACATCTTGATCGTCGCCTTACATGGAAACATCATATTGACTCAAAGCTAACACAAATGAAACTTAAGCTAACACAATTACATTGGCTCATTGGCAGGAACTCGAAACTTAGCCTAGATTGTAAACTTCTAATTTACAAGAGTATTTTGAAACCAATATGGTCTTACGGAATCCAACTTTGGGGCATTGCCTCAGCTTCAAATGTGGATAGAATTCAACATGGACAGAATAAATTTTTACGGTTAATAACTTCCGCTCCATGGTACATCAGAAATTCAAACATACATTGTGATTTAGACATACCGCTGGTGACTACAGAAATCATCAAATACGCAAGCAAATACTTAATGAAGCTTGAAGACCATCCTAATCCCCTTGCTCGCAATATCTTATTATAGTGGACATAGCCGATTAAAAAAGAGGGATACCGCAGCTTTAACCCTCAATGCTACAGATGACACATCTTAGAAATATTTGTTTTGTTTTTTTTTTTAATGTCAATTTTTTTTTACCCAAAAGATTAGTTCTGACATGGTCGGAACTAATGTAACTTTTTTTTTAGAATTTAAGATTTTAAAACTTATTGTTAGTTCAGTTTCTTGAAGATGCAATAAATAATTATTGAAAAAAAAATGTTTATCAACGTTGGAACGGCGAATACAATATATGTACATATATATATATATATATATATATATTTTCGTTTTAGGGTTACCTACTACGTAAACCCATGATGAAGATACGTATCGAATCATCATTTATATCCAATAGTCGATTGGATTAGACCTATTCGGATTAACGACAATTGTATGTACTTATGGACGATATGCTAAGTATCAAGCAAGTCATTATCCGAATACCGAATGAGGGCTGCATGACTATTGGATATAAATGATGATTCGATACGTACCTTCATCATGGGTTTATATATATATAAACCCACTTGGACGTTTTAGTGCACAGTTGATGAAATAGAAACACAACATGAATTTGTTATTGTGCCAAATAATGCACTCAAATGTGGTGCCATTTTAGGCTACGAGTTTGTAAGGAAATTAAAATTTTATTGTAATGAAAATGGTTTCACTTTTTAAAATATAAATTTTAAGGAAGCAATCGACGAACTTAGTGTATATAATATAAAAACGGTAGAACTAGACGATGATAATGCTCATAAACGAAAAGTCGAAAATTTAATTAAGTCGTAAAAATGTGTATTACCGCGTGAAGAATGTCCGATATCGATGAAAATTGTAACAAACAACGAGGTTAAACCGTTTTGACACTCACCGAGTCGTCTTCCTATTCAAGAACAAATATTGAATAATCAAATCGTGGAGTGTCTTGAAAAAGGAATTATTAGAGATTCAACTTCCGAGGTGGCCAGCAGAGTCGTATTAATTAGAAAGAAGTGCGGTGACCATCGAGTTTGTATAGATTACCGTCAGTTGAATAAAATGGTGTTAAAAGATAGTTTCCCAGTGCCGGTTAGAGACAACGTTTTACTAAAATTACAAGAAGCCAAATTTTTTATCGTAATGGATCTTGAAAATGGTTTTTTACATGTTCCTATTCACGAAGACAGTAAAAAGTATACAGCCTTTATCACAAAACAAGGTTTGTAAGAGTTCAATAAAGAACCGTTTGGATTCTGCAACTCCCAATTTTATCAGATATGTTAGTTACATTTTTCAAAAACTTATTAATTCAGACGTCGTGGAACTGTATATAGATGATATTTATATATATGGCGAATCTTCTGACATATGTTTTGAAAAGTTAAAACTTATGTTAGACACTGCCGCAAAGTTTAACTTAAAGTTCAAATGGTCAAAGTGTTCATTTTTGAAAACCAAAATAGAATTCTTAGGCTATACAGTTACGAATGGCAGCATTTCACCCGGAAAAACATAAACTAAAGCAGTTCAAAAATTTCCCACACCGAAGAATGTTAGAGACGTACAAGCTTTTCTTGACTTGACAGGCTATTTCAGAAAATTTGTCTAGCGCTATGCCCATATCGCAAAACCCTTAACTAATTTGTTAAAGCAGGGTTCATCGTTTCAAACGACTACTACAGAGTTAGTAGTAGTTGAGAATTTAAAAACAATAATTACCAATGAACCAGTTTTGAAAATCTATAATGAAACGCTAAAACAGACTTGCATACTAATGCGTCTAAAGAAGGCTTTGGAGCAACTCTTCTCCAAATTTTTGATGGAAAACTACATCCAATTTTTTGTTGGAGCAAAAAAGCTTTCCCACAAGAGTATAAACTACAAAGTTATATTATGGAAGTTAAGGCTGCTTATCTGGCTTCCAAAAAGTTTCGACACTATCTGTTGGGGGTTGAGTTCAAGTTAGTGACCGATTGTTCAGCATTTACACAAACAATATCTAAAAAGGATATCCCACGAGAAGTGGCACAATAGGTCATGTACCTACAAGATTTTTCATATGTTGTTGAACATCGACCAGGAAGTAGAATGAAACATGTAGATGGTTTAAGCAGATACCCAGTCAGCGTGATGGTGGTATCCACAGAAGTAACAGCTCGTATTAACGCATGCAGCAAACCGATGATTATATTAAAGCAATATCATTAATACTTCAGTCGCAGGCTTACGAAAATTTTATAATCAAGGGTGGTTTAGTCTATAAGACAGTAAATGGAAACGATATGTTATTGGTTCCGAAAGCAATGGAGGTAGAAATAATAAGAAGTGGTCACAAAAAGGGTCATTTTTCGGTAGCAAAAACCGTTCACGTGTTACAACAACAATTTTATATACCGCATATAGAGAAAAAGGGAAAAAAGAAGGCATGCTAAATTGCTTGGATAAGGGCGATTTGCCGTTACAAACAGTACACATTGATCACTTAGGGCCTATGGATGCAACTTGTAAACAGTATAAATATATCCTGGCTGTAGTTGACAGTTTTTCTAAGTTTGTCTGGTTGTTTACCACAAAGACGACAAACGCCGATGAAGTTGTAAAAAATCTAACAATATGGTCTAACACATTTGGAAATCCGAGTCGTGTTATCAGTGACAAAGGGTCAGCTTTTACATCGCAGACTGCTGCATACTGTGAACGCAATGCAGTTGAACATATTTTAACCACAACAGGCGTTCCAAGGGGTAACGGTCAGATTGAGCGTATAAATCGCTGTATTTTATCTGTCATTGCGAAAATTTCACATGAAGATTCGTCTAAATGGTATAAGTACGTTGGGCAGGTACAAAAGGTGTTGAATTCCTGCGTACATAATACTACAAGGTCTACGCCATTTCAAATAATGTTCGGTACTAAAATGAAGACTATGCCAGAGAACAATATTATCGAAATACTGCAAAGTGAACTCCTAAACCAATTCCACAAAGATCGCCAACAACTGCGAAATGACGCGAAGCAGCAAATTTTAAAAGCACAAGAAATATACAAGAAGCAGTACGACAAAAAACGGAAAAATTATATTGAATACGATGTAGGCGATCTGGTTGCAATCAAACGAACTCAATTTGTAGCGGGCAGGAAGTTAGCCAGCGAGTACCTAGGTCCATACAAGGTAGAAAAAGTAAAACGCACTGGACGGCACGATGTTTCTAAAACAGCAGAATTCGAAGGTCCAGCTCATACATCCACAAGCTGTGATTTCATGAAACCATGGAGAATAAATGACGCTGAAGAACACTTGTCATCGGAGACCGATGATGGTCAGGTTGGCCGAATGTAAAGGCATTAAAGGGTTAAGACTCATTGCTGAATACACCACGCATAGCTTTTTGACGTTTGAAAAAGAGTAAAACAGTTGATTAGAGTCAGTCGTTGAGATAAGTTGATTAGAGTCAGTCGTTGAGATAAGTTGATTAGAGTCAGTCGTTGAGATAAGTTGATTAGAGGCAGTCGTTGAGATAAGTTGTTAGAGTTAAAGTAAAGTCGTCGAAGTTGTTAAAATTGTTAAAATTAGTTTCTTAAAAGTGCTTAAAACTATCTTAAATCCTTAATTAATGTTATTAACTTAAATTTTAAAATTGTTAAAATTAGTTTCTTAAAAGTGCTTAAAACTATCGTAAATACTTAATTAACTTAAATTAAATCATTACTTTTATATACCTATTCTTAAATTTAATAATATACCCACTGAAATTTAATAATTTATTTTAATAAAAATAAAATTGTCTTTTTATTAAAAATTAAAAGTTTACATATATTATATTATAATATATTATATTATATTATATTATATTATATTATATTATATTATATTATATTATATTATGTTATTTTATATTTTTATATTATATTATATTATATTATATTGAGAAACACGCCAAGGGCGTCAACACTGGTCGTGTGGCATCTGCTTTTCTTCTCTTTTTTTTTCTTCTTGTTAATTTTATTGTGAAAGTGGACCTCAGCGAGTGAAGTGCCATCAAGTTAGAACCAAATTTAAAAGTTATAATTGAAATAATAATTGAGTATTAAGAAGTGAACAAGTGAAATAAAAAACATTTTTATATTTAATAAATATCTTTTTTCTTTTTTAATATCTTTTTTTATATATTTTTTCTTTCAATATTTCGCTTTCCTTTGGAAAGCTTCTTCAGGAAAAACATTTTTATATTTTTGAAAACAAAAAAATTATTAACAAATTGAAAAATTGTTTCAAAACATTTGACAAAAACATATAAAATATTTTTTCATACATACATAAATTTTAAATTTTCAAATATTCAAACATACAAAAACAAGGAAACGGAAATAACAAATAAATAACAAACAACAAATAACAAATTCTCTCTTATGAAATGATTATAACAAATTATGTGTCTTTTTAATTAAGTACCTATAATTCTGAGCTAAATTGTCTGTGTCTGTCTTGAAATTTATTCTCCTTACATTTGGTACATTAACAATTTCTAACATTTCCAACATATAACGTCTCTTATAGTTTTTTTCTATATCTAATACTGATGTTTCATCAAACTTTGGATAATGATTATATTTCTTACAATGTGAAGATAAGGATGTCTTCTGTGTTGAAATATTCCTATATTTTTGGTCACACCTGTGACCAGCTAATCTCGTTTTAAGTTTATTTTTGTTGTCCCAATATAAACTTTGTCACAGTTCACCTGGTCATTTCCTCCACATGGCATCCTGTATACTACATCAGATATTTCCATTTTTCCTATTTTACCCTTCATACTGCTAAACAATTTATTTAATGTGTTATGTGTTTTGTGTGCAATTATATATTTATCTGTGTCATATATTTTACACTTTCTTAATCTTTCTGATATTCCAGGAACATAAGTTAATGATTTATAATTTCTTGGCTCTGCCGTAGAATTTCCTAAATTATGCCTATAACTACCATATTGTCTAATTAATCTGTTAGTTAATTCTACTGGAAAATCATTGTCATTAAGTATATCTCTTATTGTATCCCTATTCTTCAAATGAAATTCTCTATCACTTATAGTCAATATTCTGTCTATCATATTTTTCGCTGTGTTTATTATCATTTTCCTTGGATGTTTTGAATAAAAATTAATGATTCTTCCAGAAGATGTTGGTTTCTTATACCAATCAAATACTAACTTATTTTTCTTCCTTATTATCAATATATCTAAATATGGAAGTCTAGATTCTAATTCTCTTTCAATCGTAAATTTAATATCCGGATGGAAACTATTCAATTCTGACAAAATATCATCCACTGCATCTTCTGAAGTTATACAAAATAAATCATCCACATATTTTGTGATTATCTTAGGTTTAATATGCATTTTACTAATACATGAATTTAGTAATTCCTCCATCACAATATCAGCTATAATTGGAGATGCTGGAGAGCCCATAGGGAGGCCCTCATTCTGTTGATTTAATTTAGTATCATTGTTAGATATAAAATTTTTAAACTTACTATTATTTTTAAAAAAAAGATGAAAGCGTAAATTAAATTTAAATGAACTTAAAAATGATTTCAATTTTGTTTTATTTATTTATTTATTTGTATTTATAATACTTTAAATACATTTATAATAGTATTAAATAATAAATGAATTTCTAAACTATAAAGTGTCAAAATTATAAAGTCAATATGAAATTCTATCGATTTTTCTTCACAAAATCTACACAATTTCTCCTAAACACAAAATAATTCCGTTTCGTTTTTATGCCATTTATTACTGTATTAAATAGTTTCATGTGCTTAAAAAAAAGGGATTTCTAAGTTGTTGTTGTAGTCGCCTTCCTTAACCTGAAGTCCTCTGTATTCCGCAGTCCATACGGTTGTAATGTTTGCATAAATATTTCGGAGCTTTACCATGTCTAATCTTATATCTTGTAAAAATTGTATAATGTATAAATCTGAGAGTGTTAAATTCGATTCGTTGTGTGATATTCATCCATTTAAGTGTGTTAAGCCTAGCTTATATCGATGTATATCTGCTGCATTTTAATATAGTTCTCATTGCCTTCTTCTGTAACCTTTGTAGTCTTTCCAATTGTGATTCGTTGCAGCATGTATATATTATTGTCGATCCGTATTAAAAGTTAGGTTTTATTATTGTATTGTGAATATTCATCGCTGTCATTGTAGATACTTTATTCCTAATTTTCCTGAGCAATCCAATTTTTTTTATCAATTTTTCTACATGTGTATTCCATGTGATCCTTAAGCTTCATCTCCCAGTCTATGACAGATCCCAGATATTTAATACTTTCAACTTTTTCTATAATTTCATCATTAATTTTAAACGTTATTCCGCTATTCATGCTTATCTCTGGCATTTTAGTCTTTTTCTCATTTAATTTTAGTTTGTTCATTTCAACCATGTGTTAACATTGTTTATATCATGTGTCATATTGTTCCGACACTCTTCTCCTGAAGATCCTTCTGTGTACATGAGTGTATCGACCGCACATTTATCCAGTATTATCGACATATCGTTTTTCTATATGATAAACAGTAGCGCGCCTAATATTAAGCCGTGCTGAATTCTAAAATCTTTAATTATCGTATCAGATTGTATTCTGTTAACCTTAGTGATCTGCCTTCTATTTTCGAGGTATGATTTAAACCATTCGAGCTCTCCTACTCTGATACCATACATGTACAGTTTGCAAATCAATATTTCCCTGTCAATAGTCTCAAAGGCTCTTTTTAAGTCCAAAAATATAGCCATGATCTTCCTATTTTCAGCCGTTTCACACAAAAATTTCCTTCTAAAACCCGATTGATATTCCGAGGAAAATTTATTATCTTCTATATATTTTACTAGCTGCCCGTTTACTATTCTCTCCAATATTTCCTCGCATGTTTTAACATATTTCTGGGGCAAGATTTTTTATATTTTCTCGTCCCCTTCAATTTTTCAACCGGGGTAACCATGGTTTCCTTCCAGTTTTCTGGAAACTGTCCATTGACCCATTAACAATCCCAACTAAAATCTTTCCTATTATGTGCCAATTACCAAGAATAATTTTATTATTTATCTTACAGTAATCAGGTTTGTTCTTAAAATTTTTTATTATATCCTTAACGTCTAAAATAGGCATTCGACTAGTGTATTGCACATCCCCAAATGAATCTCTTATTGCACGAATACTCTCCACAAAATATTTGTTAAATTTATTAGCTATTTCATTATCCTCATTATACTCTATATTATGAAATATCAGATTTGATCACATTCTTGCCTTACCTTGGCACTAATGTTTTTATTTCCTTCCACATTTTTTTATTTGGTCCTTTGCACTGTTTATTTTGCCGTTAATATATTTACATTTCTCATTTTCTATTTTTACCTATAGATTTCTTATTAATCTGTATGCTGCCCATGATTCGGTAGTGTTTTCCAACCTAGAAATTTCATATTTGGTAATCTTTTCTTTTTCATATAATACAATTCATCATTAAACCATTTATTGACTACATTTTTATTATTCCATGTTATTCTAAAAGTATACTTTTGTATTGTCTCTTCCATGTATCTATCAAACATTATTACACTTTGATTGATATCCAAATTCTCCCGAACGCATATTCTCTTATTAGTTCTCTTGTAAATTTTTCTTTATTATATTTAAAAAACCTCTTACGGTTTTTTTCCATCATCTTTTATCATTATTTTAATCACTTCATGGTCCGATATTCCATATCGACTACAATTTCGCGGAGTTATTTCATAATTGTTCGTAATAACTGTCACTCGAGTATATTCATGCATTATCTGTTTTATACCATTATCATTCAATTGTCCTTCGATTTTATTTCTATAAAAGTTATTTCCCGTCCAATCTATGTTCCGATTCATAACCACTGGGCGATCTATAAACCCCTACAATTATCAAGTGCATATTTTCTTGAATTGCCATGCATGCATTCTTCATAGATTATTTAGCAGTATGAAGGATAAAATACGGAAAATGGAAATATCTGATGTAGTATACAGGATACCATGTGGAGGAAATGACCAGGTGAACTGTGACAAAGTTTATATTGGGACAACAAAGAACAAACTTAAAACAAGAATAGCTGGTCACAGATGTGACCAAAAATAAAGGAATATTTCAACACAGAAGACATCCTTATCTTCACATTGTAAGAAATATAATCATTATCCAAAGTTTGATAAAACATAAGTATTAGATATAGAAAAACACTACAAGAGACGTTATATGTTAGAAATGTTAGAAATTGTTAATGTACCAAATGTAGGGAGAATAAATTTCAAAACAGACACAGACAATTTAGCGCAGAATTATAGGTACTTAATACAAAAGACACATAATTTGTTATAATTATTTCATAAGTAAAAATTTTTTATTAATTTCCGTTTCCTTGTTTTTGTATCTTTAAATATATGAAATTTTAATTTTTGTATGTTTGTATGTGTGAAGAATATTATTTTATATGTTTTGTCAAACGTTTTCAAAAAATTTTTTCTTTTCAAGTTGTTATAATTTTTTATTTTTGTTAAATATAAAAAATAATTTCCTGAAGCGAAATATCGAAACAAATATATATTGTTAATTAAAAAAGACCGTTGAAAAGAATAACAGATATTTATATAAAACAATTAAGCAGTAAAGGAAACTACTGGTTACAAACTGCGTAGAAGTTTATACACACACATGCAACTACAATTTGATATGCTGTTTACTAACTGCCTGGCATGCAAGAAAAAAAATACAAATGTGCTGCTTATCATCTAAACGCGTTGTTTATCATCTGCGTAGTTTTCTAAGAAACCCTTTTTTTACAAAAGCAACAACAAATGTATTGATATAAGTCCCAAACAGAAACCTTATCAGCATAAAAACAAAAACAACTATACGAATAGACATACAGGCGCCTATAAAACGAATAAACAACCTACAACAACAAAATACACACAAAAGGAGTAGAAGATTCTTAAATCTTCTATATTCTGATTGGACAAGTATAAATAGGGGAAGGGTCTGAGTGGATATTCAATCAGTAAATTAAACCTCCTCAAGTGAAGACGTGTATTTTTAAGTAAATTGTTCTGTGTCTACTTTGTGTAGTTAAAGTAAATAAAATTGTTTATAATTTAAAAACTCTAAAAACTGGTGTTAATTATTTTGCAATAAAGAACGCACAACAAAACGTTTATAAAAGGTATAAACGTAACAACTGGTGTCAGAAGTGAAATTGCAAAAAAAAAATAAAATAAATCAACTACAATGAAGTTGGAAGAGCTGAAAGTTGAGCAGCTAAAGAAAGAGCTGCATAAGTTAAATCTGCCAACAACGGGAAGTGAAGCGGAATTGCAACGGAGGTTGACTGATGAATTCCAGCAGCAAAACATCGATATTGGGACATACGAATTCAAAGACAAAGAAGTGGTTGAGGTATGTAACCCATCAGCAAACACCGATACAAGCTTGGAGTCAATACTTGCGGCTATGATGGCGAAAATGGAAGCCACGAACGACAAACTTCTAAGTGTCATTCAAGAAAGCTCTAGAATCAACAGTGCGAAGATTGATGCCACAAATGACAAACTTCTACATGTCATCAAGGAAAGCTCCAGAATCAACAGTGCGAAAATTGATGCCACAAATGACAAACTTCTAGGTGTCATCCAAGAAACCTCTAGAATCAGCAGTGCGAAAATTGATGCAATTCAAGAAAGTTCTAAAGCCAACAGTGCGAAAATCGATGCCATTCAAGAAAGTTCTAGAGCCAACAGTGCCAGAATCGATGCAATTAAAGAAAGCTCTAGAGCCAACGGAGAAAAACTCGTTAGTGAGGTAAACAATAAATTTCAGGATATTTCAGAAATATTTGCTATTCAAGAAAGCACTAGAACCAACAGTGCGAAAATAGATGCCACAAATGACAAACTTCTAGGTGTCATACAAGAAACCTCTAGAATCAGCAGTGCGAAAATCGATGCCATTCAAGAAAGTTCTAGAGCCAACAGTGCGAAAATTGATGCTATTCAAGAAAGCACTATAGCCAACAGTGAGAAAATTGATGCAATTCAAGAAAGCTCTAGAGCCAATGGAGAAAAACTCGTTTGTGAGGTAAACAATAAATTTGAAGAAATTTCAGAAATATTTGGCAAACGAGTGGAAGCTGTGGAACAGAAAGTAAGCGAATTTGACCAAAAATTGTCTGGCCTGGAGAGAAAAGTGGACGGAGAATTGCAAGAACTAAAAACGAAAATGGACGACCTCCATATTCGAGAAGGACCGGTGAGAGTTACCTCTGAGCACTCCAGCAACTATGACGGTAGCGCACCGTTTAATGTATTCAAGTTCCACTTCGAAACAGTGGCCAGCAAAAATAGTTGGAACAATGAAGAAAAAGCTATTGAGGTAATTCTGGCCTTAAAAGGTGGAGCTGCCGAAATCCTCGAAAGCTTACTAGGAGCCTGCAGGAATATTTATGAGGACATAATGGTGGCCTTACAACGCAAGTACGGCGGCGAGCACAAGAGAGAACTGTAGAGAATGGAGTTGCAAGGCAGGCTGCAGAAGGCAAATGAGACACTGCAAGATTTGGCCATGGAGATTGAACGTTTGGTGCAGCTTACTTATCCAGGTGAACATCATCCATTCCTGGATCAGTTCAAAATAGAGGCACTTGTGAATGGCATAAGAGATCCAGACATTAAATATGCAGTTTGTGCAGCGCTGGCTCAGGAGACCGCAAAAGTTATCTCAAAGCCACAAGTCTACAAGGTACGACGTCTTGTGGCTGATACGGAAAGCTACGGAGACAAAAGAAGCGAGATTAAAAAAATGCTTGAGCAGCTACTGGAAGAAAGAAGTTAATCGCGTGCAAAATGCTTTAACTGCGGTAAGGTCGGACATTTTCAGCGCAACTGCAGATCTTTTAAGAAAAGGTCAAAATCTGCTTCACCTCCAAGGGAAAACAAACGGGCAAGCAACACCAAATCGCACGAGTCACCGTTAAACTAAAACGAGCTAGCACTGAGGGGCAAGAGCTAGCTCCCACAACCGATGGCCCCGCAATCTACATTTCCATCATGCAACAGAAAAATAATAACCTTACTGTCTGCGGGTTGATCGATGGAAAGAAGCAAGTCCTCACCATAGACACAGGAGCATCTCAGTCCGTAATAAGGTCCGATTTAGTGAAAGGGGCAGTGGAACCGTTAGAGAATGTGCATTCAGCCATCGCCTATGGAAGAGCCAGGGTACGTTTGACTATCGGAAACATCAGCGCAGATCACGTGTTTGTTCTTGCTGATATAGTGGATGAAGTTATTATCGGTGCAGACTTCATGATAGCTCACGGTATTAATCTGGACATAGGGCAGCAAATAATAATATGGCGCAACGTGGAGATCCCCTTAAATGTTGGATATGAGAACAGGGACGCAGTAAGGAAACTATTTGCGATCGAACGCCGAAAACTACCACCTCTGGCGGAAACTATAGTTTAGGCACGTGTGGAGGCAGATTGTGTGGACAACCGGTTGTGGGTGGTAGAACCAGAAGACGTAAGGAATAATGTGATAACAGCTAAAGCTCTCGTGAAAAGCTGCAACAATGGGATAGTTCCTGTGAGACTACTAAAACTGTCCAGCAGCGAGAAGAGAATTGGCGAAAATGCTGAAATTGGTCGATGTGAGCCGGCAGGAGCCGTAATTAATTGTGAGACATATCCAGAATGCTCCAAAATGGTAGCTAACGAGCGGGATTTGCTAACAGAGCGGGTGAATAAATGGGTAGCAGAACTCAAAGCACCCGACAGAAATAAAGCGAAACAGTTGCTAAGAAAACATACCGCCGTCTTTGCCCTAAATAACAAAAGCCAAGGTAGAACAGCAGTTGTGAAACATGAAATAAATGCTGACGAAGCGAGACCCATAAACCAAGCCCCAGAAGTGTTGCCCTTGCAAAACGGTACGAGGCCAAAAAACTGTTCAACGAAATGAAGCGGAAAGGAGCAACTAAGCCATCTTCGAGTCCATGGAGCTCGACGGTAGTGCTAGTAAAGAAGAAAGAATTCTCAATGACGTCACCAAGAAACACAGTTATCCGCTACCAAGAATTGACGACACCTGGTTTTCTACCTTGGACCGGCAGAGTGGTTAGTGGTAAGTGCAGCCGATAAACACAAGGAGAAAACTGTCATTAGTGAGAGCAATGGTTTGTGGCACTTGAAAGTGATGCCATTTGTGCTCTGCAATGCTCCAGTTACCTTTGAGCGCTAATGGAACGACTTTTTTAGTATATCTGAATGACATAATCGTGATGGGAAAGACCTGCTGAATACCTTAAAAACCTGGACGTTCTTAGGCATATAGCGGCTGCAGGATTTAAGTTAGGTGTTAAGATGTGTGCGCTTTTTCAAAGAGAGGTCAAATACTTGGGGCATCGTGTAACAGTAGAGGGCGTACCAACTGACGAGTATAAAGTATTGGCAGAAAAGAATTGGCCTCGTCCACAAAATTTTCATGAACTACGTACTCTCCTTGGGCTTTGCTCATACCACAGGCGATTCGTGCCGAACTTTGCTCAAGTGGCTGCTAGCTTGCATGAGTTGACCAGAAAATCACAACCATACCACTGGAGTGGGGCAGTTGAAGAGGCGTTTCAAAGGCTAAAGGAGCTTTTGTGTACAGCACCAGTCCTCGCCTATCCGATAGCTGGACACGAATTTATATTGGATACAGACGCAAGCGACTACGGAATAGGAGGAGTGCTTTCTCAGGCGATTAATGGCACGGAAAAAGTTATTGGTTACTATAGCAAAGTTTTGTCCAAGCCCGAAAAAAATTATTGCGTAACACTACGGGAGGTTTTAACCGTACTGGAGCGTGTTAAACATTACCACAAATACTTATACGGCCAACACTTTACCATAAGGACGGATCACTCCGCATTACGGTGGTTGCTGCAGTTTAAAAACCCCGAAGGACAGTTTGCACGCTGGATTGAACGTCTGCAGAGCTATGACTTCAGCATTGTGCACAGGAAAGGCGGAAAACACAAAAATGCAGATGCCCTTTCAAGACGCTCATGTAACGTAGAATGCAGGCACTGTACAAAAGTCGAAGAAAAAGAGTCCATCACTGATGTAAGGCGAATCCAAATTGGCACAGGAGAAGATTGGTCTGAGGCCCAAAAGGAGGATCCCAATTTGTCAAGAATTATATCGGCCAAGCTAGAGAACATAAGACCGGACCGTAACGAAATATCGGCAGAAAGCCCGCTGGCAAAATCATACTGGGCTCAGTGGAATAGCCTTAAAGTGGTAAATGGTTGCTTATGTCGAAATTGGGAAAATGCAGATGGAAAAACTACAACGGATTTAGTCGTCATGCCAAGTTTCCGGGTAAAAGATATAATGCAGCAGTTTCATAATGGCCCCAGCGGCGGCCATCTGGGTGTAACAAAAACACTAGAAAAGATAAAACAGCGATTTTACTGGGTAGGCTGACCACAATCTGTAGCCGAATGGATAGCTAATTGCGAGCAGTGTAACAAGGAAAAGTCGTGGCAAACTACAACAGTACAACGCAGGCGCCCCTTTTAAGCAGATAGCAATGGATATCGCAGGCCCATTTCCTGTCAGTAATGCTGGAAATCGGTATCTGCTAGTAGTAATGGATTATTTCAGCAAGTGGGCCGAAGCGTATTCCATTCCGAATCAAGAGTCCAAGACGATTGTAGATGAATTTGTTAACAAATGGGTGTGTGGATACGGTGTTCCAACAGAACTTCACTCCGATCAGGGACGAAATTTTGAGTCGGCCATATTCAAGGAAATGTGCGATATTTATGGGATCAAAAAGACGAGAACGACACCAATGCATCCGCAGTCAGATGGCATGGTAGAAAGATTCAAGCGCACCCTGGAAGAATATCTCAGAAAAGTAGTCAGTACACACCAAAAGGATTGGGACGAGCATGTACCAAAGTTTCTTCTGGCATACCGATCAGCTATCCACGATTCAACATCGTGTAGTCCAGCAAAAGTTGTGCTTGGGAGAGAGCTAAAACTACCAGCCGACTAAGAATTTGGCGTTAAACTGATTTCTGAACACGACAATGATGAAAATGTTCCTCAGATACAAGAAGACCTGCACGAGTCCCATGAGTTTGTCCGCAATCGCATCAAAATGTCCAGCAACAAAATGAAAGCAAGATATGATCGAGCAGCAAATACGGAAGGATTTACAGAAGGGCAACTGCTTCTACTATATAACCCACAACGAAAAAAAGGACCGTCTCCCATCTGCAAACCCACTGGGAAGGACCATACAAGGTGGTCAAGAAATTGAATGACGTGGTTTATCGGATACAGAAATATCAAAGTCCGAGGTCTAAGATGAAGGTGGTCCACCTAGAGCGACCTGCCAAGTATGGCCGACGGAATATTGAGCCTATTCAGGACGAAAAGGCTTAAGCGGGCGAATATGTATTACTTAAGATTTAAAATAAAACAATTAAGCAATAAAGAAAACTACTGGTTACAAACTGCGTAGAAGTTTATACACACACAACTACAATTTGATATGCTGTTTGGCATGCCTGGCATGCAAGAAAAAAAATACAAGTGTGCTGCTAATCATCTAAACGCGCAAGACAAAAACTAATTTTACAACAACAAATATACAGTTGTTTATCATCTGCGTAGTTTTCTAAGAAACCTTTTTTTACAAAAGCAACAACAAATGTATTGAAATAAATCCCAAACAGAAACCTTATCAGCATAAAAACAAAAACAACTATACACATAGACATACAGGCGCCTATAAAACGAATAAACAACCTAGAACAACAAAATGCGCACAAAGGGAGTAGAAGATTCTTAAATCTTCTATATTCTAATTGGACAAGTATAAATAGGGGAAGGGTCTGAGTGGATAACCACTCAGTAGATTAAACCTCATCAAGTGAAGACGTGCATTTTTAAGTAAATTGTTCTGTGTCTACTTTGTGTAGTTAAAGTAAATAAAATTGTTATTATTTAAAAAGTCTAAAAACTGGTGTTAATTATTTTGCAATTAAGAACTCACAACAAAACGTTTATAAAAGGTATAGACGTAACAATATGATAAAATCTGGTGTTTCGACTGCTATTATCTTTACCTGATTGATATTATTTGTAAGGCCTTGTACGTTTGTATATAAAATATATATATCTTTTAATTATTAACGCAATAAACCCATTTCACTTTAAGTTTATATAAATAATAAAATGGTTTTCCATTGCATGTGCATTTTGTGTTTTTGTAAATTTTTTAACAAATATTTTTATTTTCTTAATTTTCCAAATTACACATGAATGACTTCTAAAGGAAACCTTATGTAAACAAATTTACTGTGTTTTTGTGTAAGAGTATTTTTCAGTTTTGTTGTGTTTTTGCTTTGTTGTTTAAAAAAAACTCTTGAGTTTTCTACACAAAATTTGGGGTAAACTCCACTTATGAACTATTAAATGCCAATACGGATATACTTTCTCCCACAGTAATATATTAAAAAAGTTTTGAATAAATAATTTATGAGAATATCATAAAATCTATGTTCAAGGAAACAAACACAAGTTAACGTTAATTAAATTTTTGAAATTATTTGTTGAAATTTTTGATATTACAATAAATAATTATAATAAATAAATAAAATAAGTTTGATTAATTCGGCTTAAATTCATATATATATATATATATTCATTTCTAAAAGCACAAAAATTATATACAACTACTTGCGGTTGTTTTTGAAGGAAAAATAAAATACCAGCAGAATGTAATGTAGCATTTTATGGAGCGATACTTCCGACATCAGCATTTTTATGGGAAAATGGTCTTAATTTACGTACTGATTTCAAGTTTGGTGCTAACCAAAGTTGGCAGTAGAGTATAGCGCAAATTTGTTCCAGATGCAAAAGTATCTCCAGGCAAATGGCCAGCGCTATAACAAAGCCATATCTGACTGACTCCAAGGGATGTGACCACAACGGAAAATTTCTTAAACAATAAACTCATTGACGAACCTTACAAAGTGATAAAAAAATTAACCAACATGACTTGCTATATACAAAGCTATCTCAATTTTATATGAATTTCCACTTTAACACCTGAAACGAATGAAAAGTTTGCTATCTACAACATCACAAAAGTTCTACTGAAATTCTTTATGGTGTTCACATGTCCAATAAAAACACATTCCACAAATGTCGCAATATGTGTCGCTTAGTTGGACCAAAAATATAACAATATTGGAATAAAAGTGTCAGCTCGAACAAGGTTGGTACAAGTTTCTACATTAATTATCTAGACGTTTACCCACATAAAATTATGAATTTCTTGGTGGAAACGGCATGGTAGATCAAGACGTCGAGGAGAAATATTCTTTAAATATAGAAACATTCTTTAGATATCGATGTTAATTTCATGTAAAACAAAAAGTTTTCTAATAAATATCCTTATATTTTTTATTATGATAGAAGGATCTATTACAACTATATGTGAAACAAAATATCAGCCGAATGCTATATGTCGTCCCGGTCCCTATCTTAATTTCTAACCACAAGGTCTATAATCGTCCTGGCCGACCTCATATCTGAAGAAGTGTGACCGATGACACCGTCATCCCATAAACCGCATCAAACAGTCGCTCTTTGTAAATGTCTTAGCTTACAGCAATTGCTCGTGAATTCTCATTCGCCAAAATGTGGCAATTCTACTTTTTAACCAATTCAATTTTACCCTTTCAAGCAAAGCATTGAACCTTGTTAACGTGTGTATTAAAATTTCTATTTAATTGCAAGATGTTCGTGAGATTTTTAATTGCTGTACACGACGACGAGTCGTGATTGAGGAGATTTCTACCATACTATCCTGAACAAGAGCAATGTTTTCCGCTGAACAGGATAGGCGATTATGCACAGGTGTTTTAACATTTCCTATAGGCTGAAATTTGCTCATAAAATTAAATTAAACAAAGAAATAGCAAATAAAATTGGGCAAAAACTTGATATTAAGGTGTGATGTATAATTAACCCCATGCTTATGGTTATTAGTAACGTAAAATTTTAAGTGTTGTAAGAATCATACACATTTAAAAAAAATTTCGTAATTAAAAATTTAACGGGTAAATACGAATGCAAAAATACTTGTATGATTGTGCCATAAAACACTTAATGTATACCAGCTTAATTCTAATTCATTTTGATTGTAGAATGCTATAATCAAGACGTAATATTAGTTTTCCCAAAACTCTTTTAAAGGTAACGTTATTATATTTACCTGCAGGATCATAATTGTACCGAGGAAGACAAACAGGTTTAATAATTTTTGAAAACATCACTGGCTTTCTCAATTTTAATAATGCTATATCATTATTATATGTGTCTGGATCAAAATGTTTGTGTTTGGTTATACTTGTAACATATCTTTGAATTGCTTTGGATTCAGAGGTAATTTGTTGATCATGATCTGCAAATATTACTCTTATTTTTGACCTTCGGAGTTTCTTTACACAATGTGCTGCTGTTAAAACATATTCTTTTGTAATTAGTGACCCACCGCAATGAAATTTTCCATCGTAAACAATTCGTGCAATCCATGGAAATTGATTAATACCCGTGGGTCTCCCACCAATAATTCTGATTTCTTCATTTGAAAAACCACAATCTAAAATCATACAAATTTAAAAATATTTAGTGTATTAAATATATTTTAAATAAATTAAACAATCTTTTTAATTAAAGCACATCTTAAAAGTTTTGTGGTTAGTGCATACATGGTAATTCATTTTAATTATAACAAATGAATTAATCAGTTCGGATTAGTTTTACTTTTAATTAAGAAAAAACATTATTTTCAGGTATGTTACGGGCGTATTTTTTAAGGAATATGTAATGCAACATTTTTTGAAACACTTCATTTGCCATCAATATTCTTCGCACCTATTTATCTTAGGTTGTTTACATTGTAAACATCATGTATTTAAACAACCTATTTTGTAATTAGGAGTATGAGGAATTTTGATAACCAATCAATATTAACTTGCTTAGATAAAGTCCTTAACCAACCCAAAGCTTTTTCGTTGTTGTCCTTTTTATAAATTGCTGCTCAGCGGCTCAACTGCAAAAAAAAACAAACTGTGCTTTAATTTTAAAATTATCAACTCAGCTGTTGGATATTACAAGTGGATAAATTAATTCGGCTTAACTTCATTTTTATTTAAATTTATTATATTATATATATATATTATAAAACTATATAAACATTTTTAGGGGCATTATTAGCATTCTTCACATCATTGTGTACATTGTAAACATCAGCTGTTTACCCAACCAAGTTCGCAAAAACGAACACGAGGAATTACGTGACAAGATTTACATCTGCGCCTGGCCGTAAGCCATAATCAGATGGTGGTCAAACCACTGGAAATAAAAAGCAGCGCCACTCACGCCCTAGGAGCCGAAGACTAATTCTAGCAACAGGTTCTTCCTAGTTGCAATTGCAGCGGTTCCAGAGCAGGGCTGCAAACCACTACTCCTTGCTGAAGAGCTGAAGACTATCCAACTCCTGTCCAAAACACATGTCTAGCATACTCACTGGATCTGGATCATTCACAAGTGGGTGTTAGTAAAGGCCACCAGAAAACAATACCTGTACGGGGCCGCAAAACCACAACCACCACGATACTCCCAAAAGGGCCAACCTCAATAATCAGCCAGAGAATAGCTAAATGCCTAAAGAGACAAACAGCGGAACTCTGGAGCTCACTAATTTCCGTGGAAATAACGTGGAGTTTCCAGTTGTACCCCTGCTGTTTTCAGGGAACTGGGCTCCCTTATACCCCCAGCAGCACGGGTTAGATAGTTCTATAAAGACCGATAAATGTGCCTCCGGGGGGGTTAACACGAGGAATATTCATAGTAAATTAATAATAATTTGGTGAGACAAAATCCACACACAACCCAAAATTAAATTGTTGGCTGTTCTCTTTATAAATCGCCAAATATATTTGTTTATGCTTTGTGCTAACCACCGGTCTAGCCAAAATTAATTTTTTATTTTTATGTTTTCTCAACATTGTAGCAGCTGTTACAGTGTCATGCTGACCTAAAGTGTATGTGGGTTATAAGACCTTAAGGGCTTATTTCTTGTAGTGTACCACACAACGTGTACATCACTGTGCCACATAAGTGCACTAAACCACTTACGAAATTCTAGCATGTGTCGATTTAAATACAGAAATTGATTCAATTACACAAATTAAGTGACATACTTTTGAGTGTCATATTTATTTGAGTATTCTATCATGTTTCGTCACATGAAAAATGAAATGATTTAATATTGTATGTCATTGAAAAGAGACAAATATGTGTTAGTAATAAGTCATGATAAGTTCGGAAGGCTAAGTTGAAATTGTTAAGATAGTATAAAATGGGCTGCATGTCACAAATAAAACAGGAATTTTTACAGAAAGCTTAAACTGGCAACATCTGCATTTGTTTAATTTTAAAACTGTTCATAAATTGGCAGCTCTCACAAACGCCTGTGTCTTAGCTGGCACCCTCCAGTTGCTTAAACAAAACACAGGGTTATAGGGTTACACTGAGAGCACGACACAGACAGTCATAAATAGAACCACCACATGGCGATGCTGCCCAACACGGACAACCGCAAAATTAGATCCTGCCCAACACGGACCAACTGGAAAACTAGACGCTGCCCAACCGAAACAACTGAAAATTAGATCCTGCATCCTGCCAAATACATAAAAAGAAGAAGATCACCCTAATGCAGAAAGAAGTGGATGAAATCTTTTCTCGCTCGGAGAAATACATGCAAACAGAGTACGAGCCAGAGCCAACCAACGATAGTGGACCTGCTTGCGTCCCATTGCCGATCAGAATAAAGAAGGCGCCAAGAGAATAGCAAGCCTGACGAGACAAAAGGCAAACAACTTCAAATAAAGAAGAAGAATCGTGCTGGAAAAAGATTCCAGAAGAGAAAAGAGCCGGCAATTGCACACAAACAACTAACGATCACAACATCGATGACTTTGATAGCGGTAATATTCATCAAAATCAACAAATATTTTAAGAATTATGTATTAAAATATAGATATAATAACAACATTACAAATGTATAAATTTATAACTTAAGAAAAACAAGAGAAACATTTTTTTTATATTTTTTGAAACTAGGTGATGGATTAAAATATGAACTAAAAAAAAAAATAATAAAAAGATCTCAATAAACAGTGGATGGAAAAGTATTTAACAGAACGAAAAGATATTTTGAAAAATTTAAGGAGAAGTACAGGTAGAACTTATATACAAAAAATCTATTCAGAATAATTTAGATAGCATAGAAAATATAAGAAAAAACTTATACAAAAGTGAAATCGAGGAGATTAATAAGAATATAATCTTACTGACAAAAATAGAAATCAAAAACATGTATGCCAACATAAAACATATCTATTAAAAGATTCCAACACATTACAATTTGAAACCATGACTTGCTTTAATTTAAAATTTATTTCAAAGGCTTTACTTTTATTTACTGGAAATTTCACAGAATTACAAACTTTCCTAATAACAGCTGAATTGATAAATAAAACTTTATCAGGCACAACCAAAACCGACTTTATCCAATACGTCTATCATGCTAAAATAACTTCAAGTGTCAGAACAGTTATGGGAACCTACTCTAAACCTGAGAATTTCAAATCTCTTACAGATATATTAAAAACCAGACATAGGGACAATAAAACTATACCGGAATTACAATACAAGATAAACTCATTATTCCAAGGACGACTATCGATAAACTTATACAAAGAAAAATATATATCACTAGTAGATAGCTTAAATAAACTAGGGATAGAAGAACTAGGATATACAGCCACAGAAGCTGAAAAGAATGCTATTGTAAAACTAAATAATAAAGTAGCAGTAGAAACATTTCAGAAAGGCTTAAACGAAAACTTTAAATCAACCATATATGCAGCTACACCAACTACTTTGCAGGAAGCATCTGAACTCGCAATAGAATTGGAAAGTGAACAAAAATTGATCACAACTCAGTTTAGCATTTTAATGGGATAAAACCATGGCATCGGCAAATAATCGCAATAAATTCAACAACACAAATGCTCGCCAACAGCAACACCACACTAACGTTTGTTGAGTTTTTAAATTAAAAGGACTTTTTCACTTGTTTTTAATTATTTAGTTTTATTTGGGAACAGCCGATTTGCGACTATTCTGCTTTATGTCTTATATGAATCTTAATTTTATTATTAAAAGGCTTACTTGCTAGCTTATAAACAAATACTTCAAATGAATAGTAACATTGCATATTCCCACATATAAAGTAGACTGTGTGTGGTGAGAATATGCTTTGCTTGCATATTCTCACATATGAGTGAAGTTTGTGTGGACAGTCACATTCTAATGGAATGTGGGGTGTCCGATTGCAAAGCAGAAGGCATGGCAATGACTACACAGTCAAACACACTACACCTCCCTTTTTGGAAAGAATAATCAATATACCTTGGATTCATTATTCTTCCGTTTTAATGAACATGTAATATAATAATATAATAAAATATAAGCTTAAATTATGAACAAATTAATGGAGTAATATGAATTATAATTAAAAAAATAAAGTATTATAGTTAAAGTACAATTTTATTACATTGTATTGTATAAAACATTAGTTCGTTTTTAAACTTTAAACAAATAAAAGAAATAAAGCATTAAAACTAAAGTACAATTAAAAGCAAAAATAAGCGCATTGAAAGCCTTTAAAAAATATTAAATTTAAAATATCGCAAATTAGTCATTTTTGAACAAGACGATAAAAGTTAACAAATGTCTTGTTCAGTATTCTAAAACGTTCATCACCATTGTCGTACTACTGATTCAGATTGGGAATTTATAGATGAAATAAACGAATTTAATATAACAAGAAGGATAAACAATTAGGAATGGTTTTCCATGGTCATCAACAAGTTCGACATTATTGTTCCTATCGAGTCCTATTATCTTAAAAGGACCCTTGTAAACCATGTCTAATTTATGATCGGCATCGTTTCGAACCAGAACGGAATCATTAAGTGCGATGTTAGAAGGATTTGCACTCTCACTGCAATTCCTTTGTCTAGCAAATTTAGCATTTTCAATGAAACTGGCATCTCTTTGCTGCACTACTTGGAGTCTGAAATTTACCTCCTTTTCGTATGAATCTACAGAATAGAGTGGTGGAGTCTTTCCATATATTAGATCGTAAGAGCAGTAGTCGTGAGCTGCTGATGGAGTAGTGTTATAACAATACACGAAATATTTTAGCCATTGGTCCCAGTCTGACTTGTCAGATGAGACGTATGTCCGTAGATATTCATTGAATGTTCTATAAGACCGCTTGACTGTGCCGAGGGTCTCATGTTGATAAGAAGTAGAGTTAATTTTCTCTATTTTCATCAGGGATCATAGTTCAACTAGGACTTGATTCATGTATTCAGTTTCCATACCAGTAACTATTCTAGTCATGGAACCATACACCAAAATGAAATGTTCTGTTATATCCCTAGCGACATTTCTGGCTGTTTTATCTGGAATGGGTATTGCAACTAAATATTTAGTTAAATTGCAGATAATTGTGACTGCATACTCATTGTGCAAATCGGATCCCGGTAATGGTCCGATTGTGTTAATTATGACAATATCAAATGCTTTTAAAGGAGTTGGTGTAATAACGAAAGGCTTCTTTGTCTTGGCAGAGTGTTTATTAACTTGGCATGACTTACAGTTCTTGAAGTCTTATCTTTTTCAACGTACGACTGATCCCTGGGTGTCCACCAGTTATTGGATCATCGTGCAATTTTTGCATAATGGCTAATTTTTGGCTATCGGTAGTTATTTTGGTAAATTTAGGTGTGAGCACTATATGTAAACGGGAATTCCTTAGGATTTAACTTCCTTTATCTATAAAAATATTCTTGAAGGTACCACTATTATCAAATGTACTATCGTGTATTGATAGACGCAGGGTTGTCAAGCCATAGTATCAGTTATTTTTTCAAGCTTTAGGAAGAGGCGATCTAGATCAACATTTTTATTAATAACTAAGTCCTTCAACCTAATTTCAGGAAGGACTTGTTTTCCTATTTTTATCTTTAATGTGCCATTCAAAAAATACATCTCTGGCATTTTTCTGTGCTCTTGGGCATTGATTGCCTCATATACTTTTAAACTAACCGACTCCGTGCGCCTTATATTCTCATTATTGTCATTTATGCAATTACGTTGTCCCTGAAGTCTTGTTGTTACCTTCAGTAAATTTTTGACTTCAATACTTCTGATTTCGTCAAATTCAATACGCGACAATGCATCGGCTACGTTATTTTCATTTCCCCTTATATCCTCGATCACGAAGTCATACTCCTCTAGATCGAGTCTCATCCGTGTAAGTTTTGATTAGGGGTTTTTAAGCGAAAAAAAGTGGGTGAGCGGCTTGTAATCTGCCTTGATCACAAATTTTGTATCATAAGTGTTTCACAGCCCAGTGTATTGCAGTGAGTTCCTGCTCAATGGTTGATTTATTACTTTCGCCTTTAATGAAATAGTTAGATGCATAAAAAACTGGCATCTGAATACCTTGATTTTCCTGACTGAGGACGACACCGCAAGCATATTTGCTCGCATCCGTTGTTATGCAGAATTGTTTGGAAAAATCTGTGTATTGAAGTATGGTAGGCCTTAATAATTTGGTCGTAAGATATTGAAAGGATTTTTCGCAATCCTGACTCGAATGAAAAGTTACATTCTTTTTCGACAATGTTTTTATATGTCGGTATGATTCTTAGAATATAAAACGAGTACCGATACATCCTAACGATGCAATGTGAGTTGACAAAATTTGTTATCGCACATCCTATGCCAGCAAAAGATGCAATCAAAATAGCGAAAACATTAGTTGAACAGTTCATTCTAAAATATGGCTATTTTAAAGTACTTAAGTCTGACAGAGGTATGTTCACTATTTAAGATTAGACAAGTATTCTCAACACCTTACCACCCTGAAACGCTTGGTTTAATAGAAAGTAATCATAGAGTACTTAATGAATTTTTGCTAACAACCGCAAATGGTTATGAATGGAATAACTGGATTCCATTCTTCACTTTCGCCTATAATACGGCACTCCATATGGATACAGGCTATTCGCCATTTAAATTAGTTTATGATAGATTACCTACACTGCCACCTGACACTATAGCTGATAAACGGACATTTTACAATTATAATGACTACGTACAAGAATTACGAGTCAAATTAAACTTTGCGTTACATAGAGCAAAGGAAATGACAATTAGAACAAAGAATAAAAGGATAAATAACAATAAATATGCAAATAAAATGAATCTAAACATAGGAGACTTAATTTTAATAAAAGTAAAAAATAGAAAGGAATATCAAAGTCCATACAAAGGACCATATACGATAATAAGAAAAAATAATGTTAATACAGTAGTAGTAATGATGGATTGGAAAGAGAAATCCACAATAACTATTTAAAACCATACAAAGAATTGCAATATATCCCTTAGTAATTAAAACGCAAATTCATTATTACATAAAAAAAAAACAATTTTAGAAATAAGCCCATTTAAAATATATTTCCTAGTAATTAAATATTAAATATATCAATTTAAACTCAAATATATTTTATTTTTATATTTTTACTAGCGTGCCCGTGACTGTTTTGCAAGTCATTTGTGGTTTGTTTTTATTCTGCAGCGTTCTTTTTTGTGTTCAATCATTCAAGAAAATTAATCAGAAACGCATTTTAATTTTCGATTGTATAATTTTCGACTGTATAATTTACAACATCCTCTTGATTGGTAACAGAGTCAACTGATTTGTAGGTAAAAATTTCCCCGGAAATATCATACAAAATTGTCACATTGATATCCGAAACATCTGCATTTTTCGCAGCTAAGATAGCTCTTTCCCCTACCCAATTATGGTTTCTAAAATTTTGTGCAATACCGGGAAACACGTTTATGACCAATTTTTGTTTTGATTGTGCAAAGCGGCAAAAATGATCTGGAAGCGTAATCATTTTTGTGGTGGGGTCAGTTGGAATTGCGCCATTCCCAATATCTAACAATTGCTTTGAAATACGTTCGGCTGATAGATCGTTTTTGAATCGAACACGCAAGTTACACACACGCACACACAAAATGAAACAGAATATGGAAAACAAAGTTCTCTATTTGTTTGCACATCCACTTGCTATGAACATGAGCATATTTCGATTTGTATTGCCGTCGCATTCTGTGCAATCACACACACACACCGCAACTTACAAACGAAAACACACATTTGATACAAAACATTGAGCCCAAGTATGCAGTGGAAAAAAAAATTTTATTTTTTTGAAAAATTTGTCTTGTTTCAAACACGCACTGTGAACGCACTATTGTGTCTGAACGCGTGAAGTAAAGGTACAAACCAGCGAACGACCATTACGAAGGTACTGTGAAATCCGACGGCGCATCTGGGCTTAATTTTTATATATATATATAGATTATTATATTAAACAAGATAATATCTAGACGTAAAAAATTTGTAAAAATGACCATGCCATATTAGAAGAAAAATTATGAAAGGGTGTAGTGTACCACATCACTATACAACATAAGTGCACTAAACCACTTACCAAATTCTAACATGTGTCGATTTAAATACAGAAATTGATTCAATTACGCAAATTGAGTGGCACACTTTTGAGTGTCATATTCATTTGAGTATTCTTTTCTGTCATGATTCGTCACATGAAAAATGAAGTGAATTAATATTGTATGTCATTGAAAAGAGACAAATATGTGTTAGTAATAAGTTATGATAAGTTAGAAAGGTTAAGTAGAAATTGTTAAGATAGTATAAAATGGGCTGCATGTCACAACATGCTGGCAACATCTGCTTTTGTTTACTTTTAAAACTCTTCATAAATTGGCAGTTCTCACCAACGCCTGTGCCTTAGCTGGAACCCTCCAAATGCTAAAACAAAACACAAGTTTATAGGGTTACACTGAAAGCAAAACACACTCTAGAATTCGACTATACAGCCAGTCGCAAATAGAACCACCACAGTTTAAAAAAAAATTATATACAGCTTAAGGTGTTTCTTTATTGAGTTAATCAATATAACTGACTAAAATTAAATAACAATTCATATTTTTGTTTAAAAGTGCTTGTTGTATTTTATTTAATGTTTTAGAAATTTAGATGGTTCGGGTTTTGTTTTTGTTGATAAGTGGGTAAATTTATAAATTGTTAAATTCGCATAAATCCGTTAATTGAAAAACATGAAATTGCTGTATATAATTTTGCGCCGATTTTATAAATTGTTGGGCTGTCGATCTCTTATTGTTTCTGTCAATATATGTTTAACTTTGTGGAAGTCTGAGCAGCCTCTGACGGGACTCCTCCCTCGTTTTTGTCGTAAAGAATTTTATATTGTAGTTATATAAATATAAGTGATAACAAAATAATTATAATTATTAGGAATATTGTTACAGTAGACTTATTGCTATATGTTTTGTGATATTTTTTTGATTTCTTTAAAATTCTCAATTTCACTTATAACAATTTGATCAAATATTGGTGCCATTCGAATTACATTTTTTTAAATGTAAATGGACGTTCAAGTCGTTCTGTAAGTCTATCATATACTTTTTAGTTGCTTATAAAATGTTCTTCTAAACTTGTGTTGAAGATCAGAATATCTTCCAAGCGTACAACGCATATTTCATCTGTGAAAATTTTTAATACCGAATCCATCAGCCGTTGAAAGGTTCCCGAGTCATTTTCAAGTCCAAACGGCATACGAACGAATATGAACATAGGAAAAAATTCGTAATGTCCTAATAGAATATTAAAGAGTGCGTAATATTTTAATAGTGTTAAAAATGGTGTCTTTTTCCCATTTTCATTTTTTATTATGGAAACCCTTGACTAGGTCAATATTGTGCCTTTTAGTTATTCTCATATATATGCTGAATATTTGATATGGGGAACTTATCATAAACTGCGATTTCGTTCAATTTGCAGTAATCAATCCGCAATTTTTTCTTCCCTGAATAGTGCCATTTTTTTAATACTATCCAAATATGGGAGTTGTATGGGGAGTTACGAATTATTTTCTTTCTGAATATCTGCATATTTGGACTATAAAAGGTTACTGTCTTTGTAATGACCTCATGCTATATTTCATGTATGTATGAATTCTTGAAAACACAAATTCTTGTATTTATTTAATAAAGTGTTCAGTTTCTTAACCTAATCTTTGTTCATATATTCTTTTAGAGTTTACCTACTGCAACAATGATATTTCTGATCCTTCTCAGAGGTGATCATTTTAGTAGTCGTATGGGAAAACATAGTAAAAGTTTATTTTATTATTATTGATTTCTATGCATTATTCGCCTATGTTTATTTTACATTTAAAATTTTTAGAATGTCTGATTTAGCCGTCAAACTGTATTAAAGTCCATTAGTTTCCAACACATAAGGTTGTTGTAATTAAATTCTATTTGTATTTCTGTAATAATTTTATTATTTACTTTCATCTGCTCACTTAAAAACTAAAGGCTTGTTTCGCTTAATTCGTTGTTGTATCTACTATGCATTTTATTTTTACATCATCTATGGTTGACAGACATACGTACAGTGTGAATTATTTGTCTACTTAAACTGCCCAAAGCTGGTGAAGTATCTATATTATTTTCTGAAATTGGCTTGAATTATTGGGTTGTGGATTCTAATTGTATTGTTCCTCGTATTTTCTTCATGATCCCTATTTCTTCTAGTGTATAGAATGCTAATTTTATCTTAGATATGTTTTTATTATATATAAGTAATTAATAGTTCATCGGAATCATTTTTGTGCGTGATGAAATAAAATTGCTAAGATTTTTTTTTATATATCTAAAAATATTTTTAAAATTATATTTTTTTTTATATTTTGGACAGTATTCAACAGTCTTGTTTGCATCTTTCGTTTAGTATTTCGTATTTAACATAAAATTTATATTATGGTAGTATTGCACTTTATAATTTTTTCGTGATAATGAATAATGGGAAGTTGCTCTGCAAATTTTCATCCTATATTTCGTCCTAAGGTACTGAGGACGTCCAACGCTGCACCTTTTATTTTATTAAGAATATATCTTTGGAAACGTAGCACTCCAAACATGTACTTCGAAAAATCCGGATGAAGATTTCAACCTCCCGCAAAAACCATGAAAGAGCATAGCCCTAATTGCCTCTGTATTCTTTTATCATGGATGCCTCCTTGAGAATTTCGGTCATTGGAATGGGAGATTTTTAGCAGACTCGTTAGTTGCTGGTGCTGAATCTTGTTTATAGTCCTTGGATGTTTTTTATTTTCTATTTGTAGGCGTGGTGGATGTAGTTTGATGTTTTTTCAATGTTCTTTTTTGTAGATGTTATGTATTTCATATTTATTATTATTGTAGAATTGCTAAATATTATAATAAAATACTAGCTGACCAGGTCCGCGTTGCTGGTCTAGTGTTGTATTGAGCAATTTAAATCGTGGGGTAATAATGATAAAATTGCTCGATTTAAATCGTGGGGTAAGGCAATTTATGGCGTTTGAATAAAAATCCATGGAATACCTATCATAAAGTTTTTGCAGATTAACTTACATATGGTGTAGATATGGACTCAATCAAAAAATAAACGCATGTATTTAAGGCAAATTGGAAATTATATTTATTTATTACCTCATCTTAAGGCCAGCCGATAGACAATGCTTTTTGTTTTTTTATTTGGGGTACAAACTTATAAAATTTTTGGCGTGAAAACTCGGGAGCAAGCCACATACAACTGGCCGTGTGAAAAACATGAATTTTCCAAAATTAAGCCAGCAATAATCAATTATTTGCCCGTGTGTTGTTGATGGTAATAGCAAAAGCAAGACGCAAGAGGAATTGGAGCCGCATGATTGGGAATGATAAATCATTGGAATTCGTGAAATAAGTACGTGTTCGCCTTGAATCTGCCACGCCAAAAACTCGGATTTTTAATGCAACATTTCGAAAGTTTTAAAAATATGATATTGGATCATTATAAACATAGGTTTTTTGTAAATAGCTTCGGGATTACATAACCGATTTAAAAGTTTAATATCTCGTTTTGAAAAACATGACAACGGCTTGCAAAAAAAAAAATAAATAAATAAATAAAAAAACAAAAACAATGTATATATGTATATTTCATTGGTGGTGCAATATTCAAAAAAAATATATAACTTTGCCGCGCCCCTCCACCCGCAGACCGAAATTCAAAACTCAGACTTGACAGTGTCACCTGCCTTAATATTCTGAAGGTTCTCTGAAAATTTCGACCCAGCCGTTTTGTAGGCCATACGTTACATACATACATAAATCCTATTTTAAATATATAGATTATTTTTTTAAATAACATTTAATTTAATTTTGTTGAAAAACTTTTTAGTTTGTTTGGATTAATATTCCTTTGTTCACTTGGAAAAGTTTTTACTTTTTCCCAAGGGTTTCACGTTTATTTTTGAAAGAATATCGTGTTGAATATATTTCTTTGAAGTTCGATTTTACCGGGTACGACAGTTATGTCCTTATGAATTAAAAGAAAATTATTTACAGGTGAATCTGATACTTAGGGTATTTGTTGTTCAGTGATTTAATTTATAAAATGTTTAATTAGCACCAATCAGTCGACTGGCAATTAATATTTAATTTTGTGTCGATTTCAAAACTTAGTTGGGTTATCCACCTTTTATTATTTCTGATAATTTGTGTTTGATTCGTCGAAGTGGGAGCTGCCTCTGACAAGCGCTAAGCCTTATGTGCAATTCCATTTTTATTTTTGAAATTTTTAGTTAAGCTGTATGATATTACAACAAATGGATTACTTAATTCAGCTTTGTTTAGGTGCCTCTTATATTAAATACTTAACTACATACACCCTAATATTATCATAATTTTAGTATTATAAATATTTTTAACTCTTTTCTTCTTTGTGAAACCTTTCGAATTGAAACAGTTGATTTCTCATTACATTAAGAAATATCACAATCTTGAGAATTAAATCATAGTTAGTTGCAATTTGAAACCCGAATGAAATGTACATCAAAATTAGCTTAATAAAGATTTAAATTATAATTTGAACCAACAGTGTTATTTCTAAAAGAAAGGTTACCAAACATGATAGTATCAACAATTATTTTCTACAACAAGTAAATTTCTACAACTGAACACAACCAACGATACATTCCAACATTTAGTCCAGTACGATAAGATAAGGGTGAGCAAATAAAGGAAATAAAGGTATGTGTTACAAAGTGAGAAACATACATACATTGGAAAGTGATCAACTATAAGGAAAATTTTTAGTTAAAATAAAATAAAATTTATCTTGGAAGTGTAATTATTCCCTCAATATTCCCTGAAAACAAAATAAAAGGTTTTTTTATTATAATTTTAAAAATTATCGCTACAGTGGAGAAAAAAAAATAAATAAAAGAAAACGAAGGAAAATATTAATATGTATATTAGTGCATTTTATATATATGTATATACATAATCACACATTCCATAACTTGAAAACAGTTACTTTTTATTGTCCACACTTCGGATAATAACATTGTTAGGTTCTTATAATTAAAAATGAAAATAATTAAAATGACCGTCTTTGTTGAAGGTTTAATTCAGACTCACCGTCTTCTTTTATTCTAAGATATCTTTATCTACAGCTAGGCGTTACTAGTACTTTTAATAAAGAGGTAGGAGTCACTACACCTTCCCCTTTTTTTTTCCAGAAAAAGGAAAAAATTGAGCAATTGGTACCTTGATTGTTCAGTTTTTTGCTTTTTCTTTACAATTGATGTAAAAAATAATAATATAATAATAAAACAAGAGATGTTTATTACAACTTATAAGTATATCTAATAATAGTTATGAAGAATTACAGTTGCAATATTTTAAATTAAAATAATAGAGAATTAATTAATAATTTATTTATCTGAATTACAATTGATAATTAACTTACAGAAAAATATTTCTTTTTTGAAAACTCAAAATTAGCTTGAGTAGTGTGTAAGTTTTTTTTTTTTTTAATTTAAATTAAATAGTTCAGTTTTGAGTTTTTTTTTAGTTGAGTTTACTACAATTAGATAATAAATCTGTTTTTATTTCTAGTTTATAATTTTTATTTTCTTATATAATATTTATAAAGATTACTTACAATTATTAAGATATCAAAAAAAAATACAATGAAAATATTTTAGATTAATTAATTTATAATACTAGAGAAAATAAACAAATTCAGTTATTTTGGTTTTAATAAATTAAATATTATATGCTTAATTTTAATAACAATGAATAAATTCAATTATGGTGCAATTTTATCTGTATTGTGTCTTAACGAAGAATGTTTTGGTTTAATTGTTCGAAAATTGTAGAGCTGTTTTGGAGTTGAAGGGCAAAGTCTTGCGATATTTTAGGAAATAAAATAGAATTCACTCCTAAAACTGGGGATTTTATATAGATTTTTTTTCTCTTTTATTTAAACCTTACAACCTAATTTCTTATTAATAATTTTTTTTTTGTTAATTAGATTTTTTTTTCTTTTCTATGTTTTATGTAAATATATAAATTTTCATCATTAGTATTTTAAATTTAAATACTTAGAAATGAAAGCCATAAAGTAGTGTTGTGTATTCTGAATTATCTGGTGCAAAAAAAAAACATACGAATGATTAATTAGAAATTACAAGAAAATGTAGGGCTTTTTATATATCCCTATACGTTTTATAATTATTTATTAGCTATTTATGCTTAAATTTATGATGTGCCATCCTGGCCTGTAAATTTTATTTTTGTCGGCTATCACCTGAAGCCTCGAAAGCAAATAGTCTAATCTATATGTTTCGTTGTCAAATTAAAAATCTACGGACAGGATTTTGTTAAATTTCATATGAAAGTTTATGCGCAATTTATTTGTCTCTGAATCAATTTTAATTTTTTCTGATCTAATTTTGGGAATCTATCTATATATACCCTTTTCTTAATATTAATAATAATTGTATTATTGAATTTAAACATCCTTTATATGGATAAATAACACTAAAATTTTCATGAGGCTTTTGAGGCGGCTAAAACGTTTTTAAATTAGTAATATGTATATTTAAAGAAAGAAAAATAAATTAGTAGTTAAAAAAAGTTATATAAGTTCAGAAAAAAAAATATTTGTTCTGATTAATTAAAAATTAAATTAATAGTTAAAAAAAAAAATAAAACTCCATTTATTACATCTGGCATTTTAACGGAAAATCAATGAATGGTTAAGGACATTAACCACCGTTAAGTAACATCTTCAGGAAAGGAAAAGTTTATATTATTTATTATTATTATTATTTTTTTTCAATTATTTAAAAAAAATTATTAATACACTTCTCTTTTTCTGTAGATGAAAAAATAAAAATTACTTAACTTTGTGCTTCAAAAAAATTAAAAGGTGAATTAATTTTAATTATTATTTATGTACATTTTGTTTAGAAAGTCTATAGAGAAATAAGTTTTCAATATTTTAAAAATGTAAGCGTTTTTGCTATAAAATTTCTAAACGATATATACGCCTTGAATACAGAAGCGCAAAACATGAAACCGTTTTAACATAGTTAAAATTTTTATATAATTAAGATATTCGTTTGCTTTAAAGAAAATGAAAGTAATCCAATAAATATTCTATTGCGGCTGATTTTACAGAAGAATATTAAACACATAAAAAAAAAATATATGAAACCTTTTAAAGTAAAAAAAAATCTGGGTAAAACACTAAACAAAATAGTTTCGAAGTTCAAGCTTAACAATACCAATAATTCTAGAGATTTATTTTTAAAGTATTTAATTTAATTAAAATTTTGAATTGATTTCTTTTATATTAAATTTGAGAAAATTCAGTAAAAACAGAACAAAAAAAATGCTAATCGTAGTGAATTAAAAATTTGTGGAATTGTTATAATTTTTTAAATATTATTTACTACTCCATTTCATTTCGCAAATCTTTTCGAACAATTAAGAAATTCAAAATTATTCACATACAGACTACATAAAAATTAAATACAGAAGAGTTTGATTTGTATGATACGTATATGTGAATATTTTTGTAATATTTTATATATATTTGAAATATGTTAAAAGGGAGTAGAGTGTATCTTATATACTTGTTATTATTTTTGGGCGTTAAACATTTTTCTTAAGATTAATACATAAAAATTTCATAATTGTGATAAGAAGTAAAGAATTGCAAAAAATACAATAATATTTCATTTTGAAAACTGTCAAAAGAAAATTTTTCAAATTTTATAGAATAATAAAGTATTTCTAGTATAGAGCATAAAATTATACTTAAAAGTGTGAGTTGTATTTTTGTTCCAATTCCATGTTCCCTGATAGTTAAATGATTTCTGACCTTGACATAGAATTGCTGTTATTTATTCTGTTGTTGAAGTTGTTATACATATTAGTTTTTTGATAAGATGATGAGGTTTGTTCTCCTGTTACTTCAAAATCATTCTCCTGTTCTGTTAAGTTTTTGTTTCTCTTCTTCTCTTTTTTTATATTTATATATTTTTTTTTTTTATATATTATTATACATTTTTTTCTGTGAACAAAATATTGTGTCCAATTTTATAAAGTTGATGAGTTTTGGGGCGCATAGCGGCTCTCACATATAATTTATTTAAAGTATGTAAATTATTAGATAAATAAAAAAGAATGTAAATTTCAACTGGCTTAAAAATTTCTCATGTTTCTACAATGTATTTTCTTTATTGTTTGATTTTTAATGGGATTACAATTTTTGTGACCATTTATCTTACTTTCCACACAACAATTTCAACGTTTTAACATTTTTTTTAAAGCATTTTAAGATTAACACGTTTTTTTCTTTTTATATATATATATATATATATATATATATATATTTACATGTATATATATGTATGTAATTGTCACGGTCGCCATGTTAGGTTCTTATAATTAAAACTGAAAATAATTAAAATGACCGTCTTTGTTGAAGGTTTAATTCAGACTCACCGTCTTCTTTTATTCTAAGATATCTTTATCTACAGCTAGGCGTTACTACACTACTAGCTACTTATAATAAAGAGGTAGGAGTCACTACAACATCAAAATTATTTGGTGGCTAACAGAAATAATTTAAAAGTGTTGCTAATTGTTTCTCAACATTGAAGAGCAAGCATACTAGTATATAACAAAAACTAACAGAAATGTTGTAAAGCACAATTTCAATATCATATTTGTTAAAGCTTGGCTTAAGAGTAAAAAGCAAGCGAGTAATAATACAACATTTAAATTTACAAAAAGGTAGTGACATTGTTATATACATACTTCTCTTTAAATGGTTTTTTTTCGGACCAGCACTCAGGGGATGACCCCTATATATGCAAAGCATTGTGCCAGAACTAGGAAATTAGGTTACGGGAAGGAGGAAAGAGGGAGTAGTGTCTGTGAACATTAAGTTTGAATTTTCCCAGATTGAAAGTGACAGTAAAAAATCTCCGGAGGGATTTTATTCCACATACGGACTGTTCTGCTAAAAAACGAATTTTCCCTGTAATGCGTAGTGCGATTCACTGTCCAATCAACCACAAATGGATGTGCTCTCAACGAAAATCGTGTTAAACGCGAAAACGTGTGAGTATCGGGAACAAGTTCCCTAATTTCATTAGAGCATTTTCCATTGTAGTAACGATAGAACAGTGAAATACACCCCACATTGCGTCGATGCTCTAGAGAATCAAGTTGGATACCCTACCGTCCCCAATGAGCCTCTTGGCCCTCTCCTGTCGAGTAATTCTAAAGTAGACTTTGGAGCGCCGGCCCATACATGAGAGTTGTATTCCATTTTCGGACGGATATAGGTGGTATAGATAGTACGGAGATCGGATGGAGTGAAGTATCTTTTACACCGTTTTAGAAAACCAAGGCACATGAAAGCTTTCTTAGAAACCTGAAAAATGTGTTTAGTCCATCAAACATCGCACTGAATTTTCATGCCAGGAACATCAAGAGCTTCCGACTCCGTAATATCTGTATCACCCATAGTAACAGATGCAGCACCAATACCGAACTCAGATCTATGCGTAAGCATGCAACATTGCGTCTTACAAGCATTAAAATCTACTCTATTCACACGACATTCCAAAATTGTCGCGAGATCATTCATGCTCTGCCTTTTGGAACTAACCTCCAAATGGCCTGGTCTCTTACGAAATGAATATGAGTGACAAATGGCGCTGTCATCAGCAAAAGAATATATAGGGTTGAAAGTTCGACAAAGAAGGTCGTTTAGAAAAATAAGAAATAGAGTAGGAGAAAGAACGGAGCCTTGCGGTACCCCTGAATTTATCACGAACTCGTCTGATGAAATCCCATCTATAACAACTCGTATAGAGCGATTTCTGAGAAAACTAGATATAAATATAGAGAAATTATCACCGACACCAAAAGCGGCAAGTTTTGATAGAAGTGCGTAATGCCACACTCTATCGAATGCTTTGATAATATCTAGAGCCACCACCTTACTTTCTCCGAAGTGATGAATAGAATTACACCATTGCTTAGACAGAAAGGCCAGCAAGTCGCCCGTTGAGCGCCCCTTACGGAAACCATACTTTCGATCGCTAAGTAAGTTGTTGGACTCTAAGTACCTCACAAGATGGAAATTGATCATACTTTCAAACACTTTAGAAAGTGCAGAACAAATTGCAATTGGGCGGTAATTTGCAGGGTTGGTAGCCTCCCCCTTTTTAGGGATCGGCGTTACATTGGCAACCTTTTAGCACTTCGGAATTTGCCCAACTTGGTACAATATGCTGAAAAGGGCTGCTAACGGACGCGCTAGCGTCGAAGAGCACTGTTTCAAGACCAGTGCTGGTATACCATCCGGCCCAGGGGACTTGTTGATGTTGAGATCAGCTAAAACCTTTTTAACCGCTCGAGGTCGAAAAAATATCTTTGGCATAGTAACGGATACTCTTTCAAGCTCTGGCGGTGGTTGACTGCTTTTCGGCAAATAAGAATTATTTGCAAATATACCAGCTAAAAGGTTTGCTTTGTCAACCGGGTCAGTGAATATTTGATCATTCTTTAAAAGAGTCGGAATTGGAGAATTAGCATTATCCCGTATTCTTTTAAAAAATTACCAAAAGTTCTTACTACCCCTAGAAGTAGCAAGAAGCTTAGTACGAGACGCTCTTAGTGTAGATGTTTTTCACGCCTTAGTACTTTGGCACACGAAGATCTCTCCTTTTGCGTAGCGAGTCAGTATCTGCGTTTTTGTTTTTACGCCAGATATTGAATGCTTCCTCTCTTGATCTGACTGCATTTTTGCACGTCTGATTAAACCAAGATTTGGATCTGGTTTTAATCAAGATTGTTTTGGATGGAATAAAGGTTTTCATTCCAAACAAAATTATGTTTACAACCGTTTCCGCCATGGCATTGACATTATTATCTAAGAAACATAGTTTCCAATTAAATTGCCTAAAAAATTCGTTAAGCTCAGCCCAACGAGCCTTCTCAGAAATATATTTTAGACGTTTGGTAGCTGATTTCGTAACGTCGTGAAGCTTCGAATATGAAAAGGAGGCGGAGATAGTACAATGATCGGAGTTGCCGAGAGGTGCACAAACATTAACTTCATACTTTTGGGGGTGTGAAGTTAGAAAAAGGTCGAGTGTATTACTATGATGCCCATCAACACAAGGAATGTGTGTTGGTTCATTCACTAATTGCGCAAGGTGATTGTGCGCGGCAAATAGCTCAACATACAGGCCCTCTGTAGTTGTATGGTCTGAATGGCGAAGCCAAGAACAGTTGTGAATATTAAAATCACCAGCAACAATAATTTCACTGTTCGGGCAACTGTCGAGAATCTTCGATATGGAGTCGGAAAGAAAATCGAAGCCAGCTAAGGTTTTATCCTTTCCGGTATTTGGACTTCTGTAGAGAAACCCAAAATGCAAGGGGTATGACCTGATCCTGAATTTAACCCAGAGACAGCTAAATTCAGGATCATTTGTGCTCAATGATTGCTGGCACTGATACACAACTTCATTGCGAATATAAATTGCAAGACCCCGGTGAAAATTAAATAGCGACAGGAGGTGATACCCAGGTAGCTGAAAACCCTGTGGATCAGTATCCTCAGACACCTGAGTCTCACATAAGGCTAAAATGTCTGGACGATGGAGACAAATGTGAGCATATACAGAGAAAAAATTCGCCCTCAGCCCGCGTATGTTACAGAAGTCAATTCTGAATTTTGCTGTCATGACAATGAAGGAAATTCAAAACTGACGATCCAACATGCTATACTGTGACCAATGCGCTAAGTTTAATTTTTTGAGCTTCTTTGTGACCAGTGCTAGGCCTTCATCACAAGTAGTTCAGCAAAAGTCAATGCAATGTTCACAGTGCAGCAAAAATATTTTTAAGTAGAATAGGGACGGAAAAAGGCACTAATATCACCACAAGAGCCATAAAAGCCCTGATCTGGTCCTTTTGGCCCTAAAGCGGCCCGTTGTACCATCACTTGTTGATCTTTTTTATCTCTTTTATTTTATTCCACTTTTCCCTTTTCACACTCTTGTTATGTCACTGCTCTTTTAATATTGTTTTGTTGTTGTCTCTTTAAATGTTTCAGTTATAAACCCCTTGTGAATCTAAATGTTAGTAATTAACTTTTAATCTTTTCACTCGGTCCTTTAAATTAAAACGATTTATTTTTCTTTTTTTCTCTCAATATTTCGCTTTCCTTTGGAAAGCTTCTTCAGGAAATTATTTTTTATATTTTCAAAAACAAAAATTATAACAATTTGAAAAGAAAAAATTTTTGAAAAACATTTGACAAAACATATAAAATTATTTTCTTCATACATACAAACATACAAAAATTAAAATTTAAAATATTAAAACATACAAAAACAAGGAAACGGAAACTAAATAACAAATTTTTTCTTATGAAATAATTATAACAAATTATGTGTTTTTTGTATTAAGTACCTATAATTCTGCGCTAAATTGTCTGTGTCTGTTTTGAAATTTATTCTCCTTACATTTGGTACATTAACAATTTCTAACATTTCTAACATATAACGTCTCTTGTAGTTTTTTTCTATATCTAATACTGATGTTTCATCAAACTTTGGATAATGATTATATTTCTTACAATGTGAAGATAAGGATGTCTTCTGTGTTGAAATATTCCTATACTTTTGGTCACATCTATGACCAGCTAATCTTGTTTTAAGTTTATTCTTTGTTGTCCCAATATAAACTTTGTCACAGTTCACCTGGTCATTTCCTCCACATGGTATCTTGTATACTACATCAGATATTTCCATTTTTCCTATTTTATCCTTCATATTGCTAAATAATCTATTTAATGTGTTATATGTTTTGTGTGCAATTTTATATCTATCAGTGTCATATATTTTAGACTTTCTTAATCTATCTGATATTCCAGGAACATAAGTTAATGATTTATAAATTCTTGGTTCTGCCATGGTATTTCCTAAATTATGCCTATGATTATCATATTGTCTAATTAATCGGTTAGTTAATTCTACTGGAAAATCATTGTCATGAAGTATATTTTTTATTGTGTCCTTATTCTTCAACCGAAATTCTCTATCACTTATAGTTAATATTCTATCTATCATATTTTTCGCTGTGTTTATTATCATTTTTCTCGGATGTTTGGAATAAAAATTAATAAGTCTTCCAGAAGATGTTGGTTTCTTATACCAATCAAACACTAACCTATTTTCCTTTCTTATTATCAATATATCTAAATATGGAAGTTTAGATTCTAACTCTCTTTCAATCGTAAATTTAATATCAGGATGAAAACTATTCAATTCGGATAAAATATCATCCACTGCATCTTCTGATGTTATACAAAATAAATCATCCACATATTTTGTGATTATCTTTGGTTTAATATGCATTTTACTAATACATGTATTTAGTAATTCCTCCATCACAATATTAGCAATAATTGGAGATGCCGGAGAACCCATAGGGAGGCCCTCTTTCTGCTGATATATCCTATTATCAAATTGAAAATACCTGTTGTCTTCAATGCAAAACTTAAGAATACGTAAAAATAATTCCTTCTCAA
This sequence comes from Trichopoda pennipes, assembly GCA_030448955.1. Lineage (NCBI taxonomy): Eukaryota > Metazoa > Arthropoda > Insecta > Diptera > Tachinidae > Trichopoda > Trichopoda pennipes. The sequence goes on along the minus strand of JASKUP010000004.1, from coordinate 1,763,619 downwards.
TATTTGTATTTTGTTCTATTATCTGCCATTTTTCCTCTATAATTCTCAAAGCTAAACCTACAGGAATACTTGGAAAAAGTGAAACTACATCAAATGAAATCAATCTATCATTATCCTGTATATTTATTCCCTTGGCTTTATCTTTAAATTCCAATGAATTTCTAACATTATATATTGAATGTTCTGTTAATACCTTAAGAATGTTCGTTATAGATAGATTAACTCATATTTTTGAAAAAAAGATTAAGGAAACACATAAAAAGAAATTTAAGAATCTTTCTGATATTCAAAGAAAGGAATTAGGAATTAAGGTTAATGAAGATTGGTTTGTTAACAAGACTGACATAGATATTCCAGGGGATGTTAAGTGGATTCTTTCTCTAGGACAGAAGTTTGCATTACCACTTGAAAAGAAAAATTTTCCTATGATGAAGGTGATTTCAGAAGGAGATGATTTAATTCAGACTATAAAGGAAAAAGAAGATCAGGAAGTAGCGCGAACAAAACTAACAATGATTATTGATAGGCACATTAGCAACATTAGACCTACAGCAAGGGATATTTTTATATTGGATAAAGTTAAAACTGCTAAAAAATTTTTGAATACTAATAGGAACATATTAATTGTTAATGCTGACAAGGGTAATGTTACTGTTGCTATGAGCAGAGACGATTATAATTCAAGAATAAATGACATTCTTAACGATTCTGCAAAATACTCAATATTGAATAAGGATCCGACTACAAAACTGCAAAAAACAAACAATTTTTTAGTTGATGAACTTTTTAAAAAAGAAATCATTTCAATAATGGAGAGGAATAGACTTAGGACGAATGTATCAAATTCTCCAAAGCTATATGGAGTACCTAAGATCCATAAACAGGATTTTCCTCTGAGGCCTATTTGTTCTTGCATTAATTCCCCGGCCTACGGACTTTGCAAGTATATAACGAATATTCTTAAGGTATTAACAGAACATTCAATATATAATGTTAGAAATTCATTGGAATTTAAAGATAAAGCCAAGGGAATAAATATACAGGATAATGATAGATTGTTTTCATTTGATGTAGTTTCACTTTTTCCAAGTATTCCTGTAGGTTTAGCTTTGAGAATTATAGAGGAAAAATGGCAGATAATAGAACAAAATACAAATATTGAGAAGGAATTATTTTTACGTATTCTTAAGTTTTGCATTGAAGACAACAGGTATTTTCAATTTGATAATAGGATATATCAGCAGAAAGAGGGCCTCCCTATGGGTTCTCCGGCATCTCCAATTATTGCTGATATTGTGATGGAGGAATTACTAAATACATGTATTAGTAAAATGCATATTAAACCAAAGATAATCACAAAATATGTGGATGATTTATTTTGTATAACATCAGAAGATGCAGTGGATGATATTTTATCAGAATTGAATAGTTTTCATCCTGATATTAAATTTACGATTGAAAGAGAGTTAGAATCTAAACTTCCATATTTAGATATATTGATAATAAGAAAGGAAAATAGGTTAGTGTTTGATTGGTATAAGAAACCAACATCTTCTGGAAGACTTATTAATTTTTATTCCAAACATCCGAGAAAAATGATAATAAACACAGCGAAAAATATGATAGATAGAATATTAACTATAAGTGATAGAGAATTTCGGTTGAAGAATAAGGACACAATAAAAAATATACTTCATGACAATGATTTTCCAGTAGAATTAACTAACCGATTAATTAGACAATATGATAATCATAGGCATAATTTAGGAAATACCATGGCAGAACCAAGAATTTATAAATCATTAACTTATGTTCCTGGAATATCAGATAGATTAAGAAAGTCTAAAATATATGACACTGATAGATATAAAATTGCACACAAAACATATAACACATTAAATAGATTATTTAGCAATATGAAGGATAAAATAGGAAAAATGGAAATATCTGATGTAGTATACAAGATACCATGTGGAGGAAATGACCAGGTGAACTGTGACAAAGTTTATATTGGGACAACAAAGAATAAACTTAAAACAAGATTAGCTGGTCATAGATGTGACCAAAAGTATAGGAATATTTCAACACAGAAGACATCCTTATCTTCACATTGTAAGAAATATAATCATTATCCAAAGTTTGATGAAACATCAGTATTAGATATAGAAAAAAACTACAAGAGACGTTATATGTTAGAAATGTTAGAAATTGTTAATGTACCAAATGTAAGGAGAATAAATTTCAAAACAGACACAGACAATTTAGCGCAGAATTATAGGTACTTAATACAAAAAACACATAATTTGTTATAATTATTTCATAAGAAAGAATTTGTTATTTAGTTTCCGTTTCCTTGTTTTTGTATGTTTTAATATTTTAAATTTTAATTTTTGTATGTTTGTATGTATGAAGAAAATAATTTTATATGTTTTGTCAAATGTTTTTCAAAAATTTTTTCTTTTCAAATTGTTATAATTTTTGTTTTTGAAAATATAAAAAATAATTTCCTGAAGAAGCTTTCCAAAGGAAAGCGAAATATTGAGAGAAAAAAAGAAAAATAAATCGTTTTAATTTAAAGGACCGAGTGAAAAGATTAAAATTTAATAAAAATTTAAAAAAAGGTCGAATAAAACTGAAAATAATAATCAAGTTAGTAATAAACTTTAATTACAAATTAAATCTCGAAGTGATATTTAATTTATTAAAATTCAATGATTATTTTCACGCAAAATTTAATATTGTTTAGATAAAGCTTAATAAAAGGAAATTAATGAGTAAATTCCTTATTAAATACATAAACATACAAAATATTTTTTATAAGATTCACCGCAGATTATTTATAAAACCCAATAAAACTTGTAACGACACGTTCTCGCGTTATGCTGGGGTAAAGATCGCGGCGTTCAGGGTTCGTTACAAAAAAAATGTTTTCATTAATCACAAGAGACACTTTTGTTTTTATAAAAAAAATTTCTTTTATTATAATTCACTCTTAAACTACACCACTACTGAGCACGCCAACAATGATCAACCGCTTCGTGGCCCTCAAGAGCTTTCGTCTCCACTTTCCGTCAACTAGCCTACTGCTTCTCACACTGGAGCGAATAAAATTCTGGTACAGTCTGAGCAGAACAGTTGACCTGTCCACCACCTTTTGACTTGTCGCGGTTGTCACGAATAAAATTCTGAGACAACCGTCGACATTTGTGTTAGCCTATTGACGATCTTGTCCATCTTGTTCAGCTAGGGCGAATAAAATTCTGGCCTTGCTGACCAAAACGCGGCCTGGCTCTGGGCTCCGTCACCTGGGCGAATAAAATTCTGGTCAGGTGAAGCAGCGACAGCACTTACTAGGCCTGCCGATGACGATCAACCTCTCCGTGGCCTATTGACGATCTCGTCCGTCTTGTTCAGCTAGGACGAATAAAATTCTGGCCTTGCTAAACAAAGCGCGGCCTGGCTCTGGGCTCCGTCACCTGGGTGAATAAAATTCTGGCCAGGTGAAGCAGCGACAGCACTTACTGGGCCTGCCGATGACGATCAACCTCTCCGTGGCCTATTGACGATCTCGTCCGTCTTGTTCAGCTAGGGCGAATAAAATTCTGGCCTTGCTGAACAAAGCGCGGCCTGGTTCTAGGCTCCGTCACCTGGGCGAATAAAATTCTGGCCACGTGAAGCAGCGACAGCACTTACAGAGCCGGAGACCTAAGCGAGTCTCGCTTAATTCAAAGTCGAATAAGATTCTGGCTTTGATTAAGTGAGCGAAACCTATTTGCAAGACTATTTTTAATTAAGTTGAATAAAGTTCTAACTCACTTAAAGAAGTCTTGTCCGGTTGCTTGCCCGTGGCCAACTCAAATTCAATACGTAATTATCTCCCTTTTTATATGTTTCTGCCAGGCACACATACACACCCATACCACTCAACGACAACTGCTTACGACTGTTCAGGGGTGAGTTGATGGTATGTTTTTCCTACGGGTGTATCTTCATGTTAATAGGTGGCGCTTCTTAACGGCTATTATAATTTCAAATATTTCATTAACAAATAATAAATGTAATTATAAAATACAGTAATACATTTCAAATATTTTTTATTTTTATTGAAATAAATGTTTTATGAGAATATCATAAAATGTTTATTTTTTAATAAAAATTTTTGTAATAAATATTTCGTGAGAATATCATGAAATATTTATTTAAAGGAATCAAGCACAAATAATAAAATTACTTATAATTATGAATTATATAAAATGAAAAGTGTATAATAATAATGTTCTCTTTTAAAAAAGTTATGAAATTCATTAAACAATAAATATTCAGAAATGTAAAAAATGTAAAAATTTATGAAATTCAGTAAAAAAATAAAAAAAATTTTTAAATATATTGAGTTCAATTGCTTGTGATTTAATTGCTATGTGATCCAAAAACGAGCCTGCCGACTTTTGGTCGTCACAAACTAATTAGGAAGCTTACAATATTGCTTTAAACTTTATCGATTTTTCCCCGTGTTTACCGAGTTCTTGTAATCTTTGGTAATTTACTTTAATATTTGGTTGAATTGTTGTCATTTTAAGAATTTTTTATGAAAATGTCAAAACTAAGTGCATTTATAAGAGCGTCTGATCGCGTTGTAGAGTTTTGTGCTTACTTTTCTGCTATTTCGCCGGAGGAACACACAATTTATTCCCTGAAGATGCAAAAGGATGAAATTGTTCACCTGTGGAGCGCACTCCGAACCATTTATGATTCCCTGCTTGGCCTACTTGATTTGGAAGATGCAGGAGTTAGTCTCGACATGATTCAAAATAAATTTTATGACGCACAGCTCAAATGCTTATCCAAGGCAAATGAGCTCATTTATCAATTGTCTTCCAGATCGAGTGAATTGCAACCTATTAGAAACCTTGAGGATCACTCAATTACAACCCCAAATATCTCTCTACCACCCTGCGACACCGACATTTTCCTGGCCTACCTTCAGAGATGTGTTCTCTGCTCTATATAAAGACAATCCGCGTCTTACTCCCGTCGAAAAATTGTACCATCTTATAAAAAAGACACAAGGCGAAGTCCGAGATATTGTTAAGTCTTGTCCATTGACTAACACAGGTTTTGAGATGGCATGGAAACATTTAATGGATAGGTATGAAAATATAGAAGTCCAACTTAAAACATTATTCACCCTAACTCCCATTTCCCAAGAATCTGGTGCGAATATTAAGTTACTTCAACGTACGAGATATAATACAATCACAAATTTATCTATACTCAACATTAATACTGAGAGTTGGGACGTTCTCTTCGTATATCCTTGCTCAACATGTCTTCCCGATACAACCTTAGACTTATGGAAACAGCACCATAATTCTAGTTCCGAGCTACTCACTTGGAAGGAAATGAACGAATTCTTAACCTGTCGATATCAAACTTTAGAATCTTGTGCAGACATTAGATCTTCTAAGCTCCTCTTCAGGCTGGCTAAAAATAACACGCTAAGCAAATCCCAATTTCCAAGAAATCCCAAGAACATAAACACGTTTCATACAAATATAGTTTTAAATAAAATTACGAAATGCTCGCTTTGCTCAGAGGGCCATTCGATTAGACTGTGCCCTTTATTCAAGAAAATGTCAGTGGAAAAAAGATTTGCACTAGTTGAAAGAGCGAAGCTGTGCACAAATTGTCTTGCTAACTCTCACGGGTTTTAAAATTGCAAAAGTCAATGATTGCTCTGTTTGTTAATTAAAACATCATACTCTGTATCATCGCGCCTTACAAGCTACAACAGGCCATATTCAAACAAGCCAAACCTTTACAATAAATCCTTCGTATACCACAGCCATTAAACCATGTATTTTTAAACCCAGCAATCTTATGCTCCCAATAAACCCGATGACATTCCCACATCATCAGCTACTATTACTCTTAGTCCATTTACAGTCCACTTCATATCCTTCTATGTTATTCGGTACTGCTTTGGTAGACTTATGCGTAGGCAAGGACAGATTTACCGTTCGCACTCTAATAGATCCTGCCTCAGAGGCATCTTTCATAACTACTTTTCTTCAGAAAAGATTGTCGTTACCTTTAAAAGATGCTCAGACAAACATAATTGTTCTTAACGGAGCCCTTACCGCAACACTAGTTCTGTATGTCTTATTACTATCAGTGCTCCAATGGAAGAACTATTTACGGCGAGAGTTGAAGAATTTGTAGTAAGAAAACTAATGGGCCAATTACCATATTATTTCCTTCTTCCCGCAGTTGAATCCAAGTTTTCGGATTTGCAAATAGCAGATTTAGAGCAATCTAAAGATGGTTTCATCGATCTGCTTTTAGGTGGTGACTTATACCCACGTATTCTACGTAAAGGGGTCCGTTGGGCGAACGATTGCAACTGGCACAGTTGCCCCTTCTGCTCCGCTCCAAACAGTTTCCACTCTTTTTAATGAAATTGAACTTAACCGACAGTTAGCTCGTTTTTGGGAGCTTGAAGAAGATGTAGCCGTTAAAGAAATATCAGAAGAAGATCAGTTCTGTGAAGAATTGTACAAAAAACTACTTATCGCAATAAAGAAGGTAGATTTGTAGTTGCTCTAATATTTAGAAAAGAATATCCTGCCTATAACACCCTGGGCCACTCCCGAAATAATGGCGCCTCCAAATACCTTCATAATGAAGCCCGTTTGATAAAACAACCCGATCTTAAATCGAATTATGACAAAGTCATAATAGAATATTTAACACTACGCCATATGAGAAGAGTTCATCCCGTGTTGTCAGATGATAGAGGTAATACTTATTATCTCCCCCATCATGCTGTTATGAAGCCTGACAGCTCAACAACGAAACTTCGTGTCGTTTTCAACGCTTCTCTTACCACTTCTAATGGCATTAGCCTTAATGATATTTTGTATTCAGGTCCTGTATTGCAGACTGATTTAACAACCCTTATTTTAAAATGGGGTCTGTTTCGATACGTATTTAATCCAGAGATTGAAAAAATGTATCGACAAATTCTCGTAAATAAAGCTCACACCCCATTTCAACGTATATTATTTCGCGTCTCCCCCGATGACAAGTTCGAAAATTACGAGATGTCCACAGTTACTTTCGGTGTAAACTGTGCCCCATATTTGCCTATAAGAATACTGTTAGAATAAGCCAAGCAATGCGAAAATACAAACCCAATCGTCGCTGAGATTCTTAGAAATTATATGTATGTCGATGATATGTTATTTGGATCCCATGATATAATGCAAGCATTTGAAGCAAAACAAGGTCTTATTCGCATTCTAAAAACTGCAGGTTTTTCTCTTCGCAAGTGGACAGCAAACCACAAGCGGCCCCTGCAGGATATACCACCCGACCATCTCTTAGATGACGAATTTCTCCAACTCTCCGAATCATCTACGTCGAAACCTCTTGGACTGAGATGGAATGCTGGAACTGACCAGTTTTTCTTTAATCCCATGAAGTATAATAATGAACTTACTTACACAAAGCGAGCTGTTTTGTCAGAGATAGCTAAGCTTTTCGATCCAATGGGTTGGCTTGCTCCCATAGTCGTCGTCGCTAAACTTATTATGCAACGAATATGGAGAGATAAAACGGGTTGGGATGACGTTATTCACCCCTCGACCCTTCGAAAATAGCTAAAGTTTGTTCATGACTACCCATACATTCGTATTCCTCGCTTTGGGTTTTGTGATGCATCGGAGCGGGCCTATGCCGCAACGTTATATATTCGTGTCGACGACTATAATGGCGTCGTACACACTAACCTTCTAGTTGCCAAAACTAAAGTTGCTCCCATTAAATTCCTAACTCTGCCTCGAAAAGAACTCTGTGGTGCTCAATTACTGGCTACCATGTACGACAAATTCCACACTAATTTAGATATTGCATCCCATAAGCGATATATGTGAACTAATTCCACAATAGTTCTTGCTTGGCTGCAGAAACCAGCGGAGCACTGGAAAACATTAGTTGCAAACCGCATAGCCTCAATCTGTCGTAAAACTGCGAAAGATGCTTGATTTCATGTTGACTCCAAAGACAACCCAGCCGACCTCCTATCTCGAGGTTCTACCATACTTGAAATTATCTCGAACGATCTTTGGTGGCATGGCCCAAAGTGGCTTAAATTACCAAGTTCAAAATGGTCTTTAAATAACGTTGATTGGGAGACTCAAGACGCACTTCGGCAAATCAAAGCACATTTTACTTTATTATCTGAATCTGACATTCTTTGTAGATTTTCGGATCTGGCACGAGCAATGAGAGTTCTTTGCTATGTATTTCGGTTTTTCTATGCTATTTCTCCAGAACATAATTATCGCTACAATACTGATCACATAGGTCAGTCTGAAATGAGACAAATTAAAGACAAGTTGGTGCTGCTGTGCCAAAAATTATTTTTTTCTTAGTACGCTATTCTCTCCCAAGGACATCCCTTGCAAAAGCAAAGTAGTCTACTTTCTCTTAATCCCTTGATTGATTCTAATGGTTTCATGCGAGTGAACGGTAAACTTGTGCAATCTCCTATGCTGACTTATGATAAACGTTTTCCATGCTTACTACCTTACGATGGAAAATTTACCCGCCTATACCTGGAACTCATTCACAAAACCTCCATTCATGGTGAGAACGCCCTTCTCTTGCGATTAATGCGAACCGAATTCTGGGTTCCTTAGCTTAAAATCCTAACAAAGCCGATAGTGTTCTGCAAAAACGTCGACAAAGCGAACAACTTATGGGTTCTCCTCCACCTGAGAGGACTACTTTATCCCATCCCTTTACTCATATCTGAGTCGATTTTGCAGGGCCGTTTGAAATAAAATCCTACGGGGGCCGTGGATGCATCAAAATGTTATGTGCTCGTATTTGTATGCTTCGTAACCTCGAAGTTAAAACGGAAATTTCTAATCCAGCCTTTATGGCAGCTTTCGCTGCCATTCATTCCCCCGGGTGCCCCTCATATGGCTGGATTATTGGAGGCGGGGGTAAGAAGTTTCAAGATACGTCTCAAGAAGGTTAGTCGATCACAGAAATTCACTTTTGAGAAGTTCTCTACACTGATCGCACGTATTGAAGCTTGTCTCAATTCGCGTCTACTTTGCCTCATGACTGACGACCCGTCTGACCTATCCGCTTTAACCCCGGGACATTTTTTAATTGGAGCACCGCTTTTAGGATCTGCCAACCCGAATTTTTTGGAACAGTCACTGAGTTATGCAAATAGGTGGAAGAAATTGAAATTTCTTCACTATCAACTCGCTCTTCGATGGAAGGAAGAGTATCTGAGAGAACTTCACAAGCGTGTAAAATGGCAGCACCCCATGCGTGATTTTGCTACAAATTTGTGATGTTAAAACAAGATTACCGACCCCCGAACGAATGGCGACTTGGTCGCGTAGAAAGGCTATTCAGGGGATCAGACCACAGAGTGGGGGTCAGTGACATTCGCACCGCTGACGGCGTTATAACTCGACAATTGTCAAATTAGTTTTACTCCCACCCGAGAGCCAACAGTAATCCATTTTTCCTTATATTTTTAGCAAGATGTCTACTCCACCTCGGCGCATGAGAACAAATAGAAGTCCCCAGAGGAATGAATCTGGAGAGCTTATCAAACCCCCTGCTCGGGGACCAAGTGAACGTAAGGATTGTCGCTTTTGCAACCAGGATCATCCGCTAAAATAGTGTCTACGTTTTCGGAACCTTACCCCATGGCAGCGAATGAAAATCGTGAGGAAATTTAAATATTGTATAAACTGCTTGGCGTATTCCCATCATTTGAGGAATTGCCGTAGCCGTGAACGCTGTAGGGAGTGTCTGGCAGAACACCATACCCTTCTTCACACTAACAACCAAGGGAGAACGGGGTTCCAGAAGATTAAAAGGTCGAAACGACGTCATCATTATCGATGCAAATATCAGCAGTCACAACAACAACAACAGGACAATCCACGCCAACCCCATAATCGACTGGCAAATACATCCATTGGAGGTGAACCATCGGCAACCTTTCCGACGATTGTCATAAATGTTACACCTAAATAGTTATTTCGAATCTTTATTACTTAGAATTTTTGTTTTTCCTTCTATATCTAATAGTCTGCGAAAAATACGAATATACTTTGATATAAATATTTATGAACAAGAATATTTCTTCCGTAAACCAAACCAGAATTTTAATATTTCAATATTTAAATTGTATTTTTTATAAGCTTTTATTTATTTGCAACTATTGCAAGGGAGGCGGGATGTTTAGGTGCCTCTTATATTAAATACTTAATTACATACACCCCTAATATTATCATAATTTTAGTATTATAAATATTTTTTACTCTTTTCTCCGTTGTGAAACCTTTCGAATTGAAACAGTTGATTTCTCATTGCATTAAGAAAAAACCCAATCTTGAGAATTAAACCATAGTTAATTGCAAATTGAAACCCGAATGAAATGCACATCAAAATTAGCTTAATAAAGATTTAAATTATAATTTGAACCAACAGTGTTATTTCTAAAAGAAAGGTTACCAAACATAATAGTCTCAACAATTATTTTCTACAACAAGTAAATTTCTACAACTGAACAAAACCAACGATACAATCCAACAAGCTTAAAGTCAGTTTTATTTTTTTATTGAAAATTTTTTTTTGTTAAAAAAATTAAAATATTGTTACGTTTATATCTTTTAATAAACGTTTTGTTGTAGTGAGTTCTTTTATTGCAAAATAATTACACAGTACTTTAGTTTTAAATTTAACGATTTATTTACTTTCAATCCACTCAAAATAAACACGGTGGTAACTGCAACATTGTAACGCCTTAAAAGATGCTTTTTTATTTATTGTGTTTACTCACTGATGGCTCAACTTTTTTTAATTCGTTTGCTCAGCATGTGGTGTTTTAAGCGGTTCTCGCACACAGAATATTCTACTTTAACATCAGGCCATATTGTTGTTGGTCTTATTATACAGTTTAGCACCTGGTTAGCTGTGTGTCTTTTGTAATTCTTTGTTAGTTTTCTGTTGTTTATCTTAGAATTTCTTTTAAGTATGCTGTTGTTGTCTTGTGTGTAAGTTAACGAACATTATTCATAATAATTATTTTTTTCACCTCAATAACTGAATCTATTATACGGAATTGCTTACCTAGCGTCTAGTGGTTGTTGCAACAGTATTAAAAATTTGCTAATAAATGAAATAAACTGCTTTATTGCAAATAATTTTAATTCTTAAGTTGTAATTTTTATTAAATTAAATTTAAAAGATTAGTTATATTTGAAGATTAAATAAAGAAAGAACTATTGAGACTTTTGGTCCGAAGTTATTTTTTTAAAAACGTAAAAAACTGGCGCCCAAAATGGGGCCCAGCAGGATATTAGTGTAAAAAAAACAAAATAGTTTTTTTTAAATAACATTCTGTTCTGAAAAAAGTGCCGTAAGCAGACTTCCAGAGGCACGCAAATTTATTTGAAATATTCGTGTTTAAATTCCTCCACAGCAGCTACCCTTAGAAAGAGCCGCAAGCAAACACAAGCAGAAGCATAAACAATTACACTTAAAAATTTTTCCTGACTGGGCTCCCAAGAAAATACCCATAAATCCATAGCCGTCCTTTACTTGCGAAGTGTGTACCGAAGTCTTGAGTCACCCGTTCGAGGGATAAAAGGGAATTTCTGAAGTCACCAACTAATAAATAATTTTGGAGAACTTATTGAAATTAATTAATTTTTATTAAAAAAGATAAAAGCTCTAAAAAATTTTTTATTGAACGCGAATTTATTTTAAATGATAATAAATTTAAATTTATAAAAAAAATAATAATTTTTAAATAATAAAAGAATTGTTTTTTAAAAATTAAAAATTATATTCAGAGAAATTGTTAGATAATGTTATTGAAAAATTAAATGTTAAACAAAAATTATAACAAAATATGTTGATGATTATATCTAAATATGCAATTAACGAAATGCTAGAAACATTAAATGAATTTAACACAATAAAATTTACAATCGAAAAGGAACATGATGCTAAACTTCCATATTTAGACACCTTATGAATAGAAGAAATAAAGAAATAGTTACAGATTGGTACCAAAAACCAACTGCTTCAGGTAGAATTATTAATTGTTTTTCTAAACAAAATAAAAGAATTATCATTAGCACGCCCAATAATATAATAGAGAGGATTTTAACAATAAATGAGAAAGAATTTCATAGATAGAATAAAGAAAAGTTTAGGAATTTATTAACTGAGAACAATTTTCCAATACGATTAACTAATAGGTTAATTAATCAATTTAATAATAGGAGGAAAAGACTTATAGGTAGTGTAACGGAACCCAAATATATAAATTTATAACTTATATAACCGTTTTATCTGAAAGAATGGAGAATTCAACAATTTTTGATATAAATAAATACAAAATGGCATGTAAGAATACTAACACATTAAATAGGTTGTTTAGTAAAACCAAGGATAAAATTCAAAAATAATATATGTCCAACATAGTATACAAAATTTCTTGTAACGGTAATGATAAGGAGGATTGTAATAAAGTTTATGTAGGCACAACAAAAAATAAATTGAAAACTCGAATAGCAGAACATAGGTTAGACCAAAAATACAGGAATAATATTAGTTCACAAAAAACAGCATTATCTTCACATTGTTTTAAAGTTATCACTATCCTAACTTTGAAAATGTTTCAATTTTAAATTTAGAGAATAATTGTAATCGTCTGTATATGTGAGAAATGTTGCAAATAATTAAAGTATCATTAGCAAAAAGAATAAACTTTAAAGCAGATACGGAGAATGTTGCACAAAATTATAGACATTTGGTGCGTAAAACTGTAAAACAAAACTCTGTACCTACCTAATGTTAATAATTAATACTTTAATTATTTGTAATGTTTTGTCATTAAAATAATATTGTTTTGTAAATTTGTTATTTTCTAAAGTAATTTCTTTTTTTTTTAGTTAGTTACTTTATTGAAAAAAACTAGATCTTAAAACTAAGCTTAAACTAAGAAAAACTAAATACCAAACAAAAACCAAAACAAAAAAAAAAAAGAAATAACAAAAACATAAAAATAAAAAAATTTTACCCCCTGTGAATGCCAGGAGTATCGTGTAGGTAAAAGTTTTGACCACCAATACCACTAGAATTTTCTTGTAAAATCCCAATACAAGTAATATATTGCGTTAAATTGATTTCATTTAAATATTTTTTCAATTTGTAGTTTTTATTGTTTTTGTTTGTTTTGTTTTTTGAAAAAAAAATTTTTTTTTGATTATTTTGAATTTGTTATTCAACAATTTTTTGATTAATTGTTTATATACCTTTTTGCTTATCCTGAAGATTGAAACCAATAGTTTGGCGAAATATTGAAAAAATAATTAAAAATAAAGATTATTATTTTTATTCGACCTTTGTATTTCTTAATTAAATATGTATTAATCTGTTTAACGGTATTTTTTAATTAGATTTTAACAATATATTTTTTCAGTATTTCGCTTTCCTCTGGAAAAAAATTAAATTTCTGAAGAAGCGAAATATTGAAAAAATATATTGTTAAAATTTAATTAAAAAAGATTAAATTAATAACTAAAAATAAAGTTTAATTTAATAAAGTTTAACATTTTTCATAAAATAAAATAAAGACCTAGTGCTAAATAATAATATACTAAGTAAATAATATAATATATTTTAAAATATATTTTAAATATATATATATATATATATATATATATATATATATATATATAATATAATATATGCAAATCACATGTGTACACAATGTCAAAACGCAGGACATAGGGAAGGTTACTGCAAAAGTCCAAGATCAATGGACAAATTTAACAAACAACAGAAGAATCAGAACAGGAACTCAAAATAAACAAAGCATGCAAAGGCAAAATTCAATGTTGTTGAAATTAATCGAATTTCGTATGCAGCAAGATGAAAATATGTTACAGTCAACACACAAATTCCTTCATCAGCAGCAAGTTTTGCTGTAAAAATGCAAATCGATACTGCATCAGATGTATCAATTATAGGTAAGGAATTATAGTGTAAAACGGGTAAGCCAGGGTGGAAATTAACAAATCGTTTCCTTTTAAGCGCTTCAAAGGACAAAATCAAGCTCATTGCCGAAGTAACCTGTCATTTTAGGCTACAAACAGAATAAAGTCAATACTTTAGTATTTAATAATATTAACACTGAGTACGAAGACATTTTTCAGTGTTTTCCATCAAAGTGTACCAAAACTCAAGTAAAACTTCAGCTTAAGCCTAATGCTAAACCAGTTTTTCGTGCAAAGAGGCCTGTTGCTTATGCTATGCTTCCTTCTATTCTTCTTCTACCAAAAATACACAAACCAAACACACCGATGAGACCCATAATTATTTACAAATCTGCACCGATCTACAAACTTTTAAAATATATAAAGACAATACTAAAAAACACCTTGGACCTGAAATATAAGCATAGAATAGGAAAATGTAAAAATAACAGAGAACACAAAACCGGTCTCTTTTGACGTAAAAGATTTGTATCCATCAATTCCAGTAAGGAATACATTAAATATTGTTCATAAGACAAATAAATAAATAACAAAACGAAAAACAAGGAACTGGCAATACAACTCACAGGCACACTGAAATCCACACTAGAACAGAATCGCTTTAAATTTAACAATAATATATATAGACAAACAACAAGACTAGGGATACGAAATCCAACATCTGCAATCCTCATGGAAGTATTTATGCAGAACTTAGAAGAAGAATACGTAAAGGAACTAAAAACCAACTTCGGAGTAATATTCTATGCAAGATGTGTCGACGACATCATATGTATACTAAAAGGAAATAACAATGAGCAAATTCTAGATTACTTGAATGGAAGACACAAGAACATAAAATTCACAATGGAAAAAGAAAAGTAGGGGGGAATCAATTATCTGGACCTAACGATCAAGAGGAACACAATCCTGAACAGAGTCGAATATGAAATACACAGGAAACCAACAGCAACGGACACAATTATACACAACTCATCAAATCATCCCCACACAGAAACGCAGCAATCAGACAATTAATAACAAGACTCGAAAGAACACCACTAACACGGGAAATGTATATGAAAGAAATGAGAACATTATACACCATAGCGGAAAACAACGGATACAAAAAGTGCCTGGTAGATAACATCAAGAAACAAATTAGAACGAACAAGGAACAGGACAATAAAAAGAAAAACTGGGCTACATTAACATATATGGGAAAATCAACGTACAAACTAGCAAAATTCTTTAGAAAACACAACATTAAGACGGCATTCAGAACAACAAACAACCTAGGCAGAATACTACAGGATAAGACAACCGAGATAAATATACTAGACAAATAAGGAGTGTACAAAGTAATTTGTACATGCCATTATAGTTATATCGGGCAAACAGGACGACAAATTAAGACCAGATTTAGGGAACACATTAAAGACTATAACAAAAAACTACGAGAACCAAAATCATCTCCAGAATCAAACTTTGCGAACCATATTTTCAACAACAAATGTACACCAGGACATATAAAAACAACGGTTAAACTGCTTCATACACAGCACAAAGGAAGGAGACTAAATGTATTAGAAAACATGGAAATATACAAACAGAAATCATTTGACGGACGAATAATAAATGAACACATAAACACTGCTTCAGACACAATATTTGAAACATTTTTACAAGAAAACAAACATTACACCAACACAAACACGTTACGCAGGTGCACAAGATCAAATCAATAAAGAACCTCATAAACGTACAATTACAGATTATTATGTCATAGAAAAAAACCCAATAGGTTCAAACATAAACACAAACGAATAACAAGCATGGTCGTAAAAGGATTTAGGTAGGAAGAGAGACGAATAAAAAGGGAGAGACAAATTAGGTAAAAACAAACAAACGAAAAAGGAGAGAGAGATACAGACAAAAAAGAGAGAAAGTGACGAATGTAACAACAGGAAGAGAAACACGAACAAGACGAACTATATAAATACAGCTGACGCAACTAGTATGGAGAAGAAGATGACAAATGGCCGAAACCGTTTTGTTTACAAACCAAATTTGATGAGGGTCGACGTAAAACCGTATCCAAATAAAAATAAATTAAACCCCGTCGGAAAATATAAGCACATATCACAATTTTAAATCTCCAGCAGAGCTATTTCTACAACGTACAATTAAAACTACATCAGATTTGCTGAAGCCTCAACTTCCAATGTCACCCTTAAAACATGATATCAAAATGGAAACACTATTCAGTATTAAACATGGAGCTAAAGAGAAATCGTTCAAACAAAAAGACCTTGTTTACGCACAAGTGCATAAAAATAATAAAATTGTGTGGATTGCATGCACTGTAGTCGAAAAAAATTGGAAATGTAAATTACAATGTCTACGACTATTAAAGAAAATTAATCAGATCCCATGTCAATTAACTGAAAAGATGATATGATAATAACAAAACCAATCAGTCGGATTCAGTACAACTGAAGTTAGAGTTTTTCGGAATGAAACCTATTAATGATAATAAATCAGAGTCAGGAGAAGATAGTCGAACAGCATTAAGTCCTGAAAGACATGTTGTAGGGAATGCACCTCCACGTACTCCTGATAATCAATAAAGCCCTCTGCGTATATTTAGCACTCAAATGGCTGAACCTCATAAATTCCAGACCAAAACGGAATCGCAAATCTCCGAACAGATTAGGTTTTTCTGACTAAAAAAAGAAATGGAGATATTGAAGTCACTAGCAAAATAAACTACTTGTTAAACATAATTATTTTAGCATTGAAATATTGTCATTCTTGTTACATAAAAATTTTCAATCATTCTTGCTTTATAATTCAAATAAATAGAACTTAATTTTTAATATTTTTTGTAAAAAATATTTTGTTTTCAATTTGTCTCAAAATTCAAAAACCTTAACACCTATCACATGAGTTACAAAATACGACTTGATTTACAGGCCCTGACTTTCTATTGAAGTCAGAAACAGTCGAAAATGTGGAGCTTCCTAAGCAAGAAATGAGAAAGAATACATTTACAACAACAGTAATCAGAAAATCAATTAGTCAAATAATTTCTCGCTACTCTTCGTATCTTTATATTCTTCGTATCATATCTTACATTCATCGCTTTCTATATAAAGAAAGTCTAAATTCTTGCGTAACGTCGCAAGAATTGCAATCAGCATTCTGGAGGATTGTTTACGATACTCAGCAATCAAATTTAAACACGAAATTGAATTGCTCAAATAAGGATAAAGTTTAAAACCCAGTATTCAAAAGCTATCACCTTTTTGGATATAATACAGTGCTTTAAATCAACCTTCATTATAGTTCGTATTTGTGGACGATTCATAAATTCTTCATTGTCATATCACACGAAATTTCATGCACTTTTACCTAAAGATCAACGTTTCACAAAAATTTTAGTGGAATATCATCATCGCAAGCACTTAAATGCTAAGAGGTAAACCGCCTTATAAAACTTATGTATCCATTTTTTTTTTTTGGCTTTACCTGGAAGGCTATTGATATTGAAGGGATTTTGGAAATTTCAACGAATACATTTCTTTTATATTTGAAAAGGTTTATAGGTCGCCGTGGTATCCCACAGAGACTCTACTCTAATGCAACAAATTTTTTCGGTGCCTGTGCAAAGCTTAAAGAGTTCAAACAACGTTTTTTCGATTACAACAACACTGAAGAAGTCATGCAGTACAGCGCAGATACTGGATTTACATTTTCCTTTACTCCTCCTCGTTCTCCCCACTTTGATGGCCTTTGGGAACCGGCAGTTAAATTTATCAAGACTCTTCTCATGATCTGATGATTACTTATTGGTTCTTCCTTGTTGGGGTTACCTGATGAAAATTTATATAACTATAAAAATGTAACATATCTAAAACGATGGCAACTTGCGACGTATCATAAGCAGCAATTTTGGCTCCAGTAGGTTCGAGGCTACGTATTAAATTTACAACAAAAGGAGCAAATGGTTCGTCTTGTGAAAACGTTAAAGAAGGTACACTCGTAATTGTTCAACAACTGTCTACCGCAACATTGGCTTCTTGCTCGTGTTCTTACAGCTGTTCCTGGTCAAGACGGTAAATACAGAGTCGTCAACCTTAATTCAAATAAAGGCGTTCTTCGACGACCTATTCACAAAATTACACCATTACCTACCGAAGCGGATTGAAAGTACCTTTCAATGGGGGCAGTATGTTCGGTCAGAATATTATTAGAAAATAATTTGATATTTTTTTGTATTTACATTGTAATGAATTCAATCTTTTTAATATCTTGTAACTTTAATATCTTGTAATCTTATAATTGTTGATACGTGCGTATATTTTCTGACGGGGTTTAAGTTATTTGGGTATGATTTTACGTCCACTCACGTCAAATTTGGTTTACGTTCCTCTTGACTGTTAGGCCCAGATAATTAATTCTCCCCTCCTCTTCTTTTTCCATTATAAATTTTATATTCTTGTGTCTTCCATTCAAGTAATCTAGAATTTGATCATTGTTATTTCCTTCTAGTATACACATGATGTCGTCGAAACAACTTGCATAGAATGTTACTCCGAAGTTAGTTTTTAGTTCCTTTACGTATTCTTCTAAGTTCTGCAGATGTTGGATTACCCGTCCTTAGTCCTGTTGTTTGTCTATATATATTATTGTTAAATTTAAAGTAATTCTGCTCTAGTGTTGGTTTCAGTGTGCTTGCGAGGTGTATTGCCAGTTGCTTGTCCTTTGTTTTGATTTGTTATTTGTTATTGTCATAATGTTTAATGTATCTGTTACTAGAATTGATGGATACAAGTCTTTTACGTCAAATGAGACTAGTTTTGTGTTCTTTATTAATTTAAGATTTTCTAATTTATTAATCAGTTCTGTAGTGTTGGCTATTGTATGTATATATTCCAGATCTAAGTTGTCTTTTTGTATTGTCTTTATGTGTTTTGAGAGTTTGTAGCCCGGTGCAGATTTGTAATTAATTATGGGTCTCATCGGTGTGTTTGGCTTGTGTATTTTTGGTAGTGCTATCATAGATGGTGCGGATGAGTTCATAATTGTTAATGTGTGCGATTTGTCTGGTTTTATCATCCTTTTTGCCTTTTTATAATCTCCTTAATTTTTGTCTGGTGTTCGACCGTAGGATCTATACGGATTCTTTTGCACTTATAGTCTTTTATTAACTGTTCTGTCTTTTCGATGTAGTAAATAATTTTACGAATAATTATAAAATACTTATTTCCGTTGCATGTGCCCGTTGCTTTTTTGTAAAATTTTTGTAAAACTATTTACAAATATTTTTTATTTTCTGGAATTTTTAAATTACATATGAATGGTTTCCAAAAATAAAATTGCTTATATAATATAATATAATATCATATATAATATAATATAATGTATTATAATAAAAAAATCGGGTTCATCAAGATAGGCTGGTGTCGTGTAAGACTAAGGAGACACGAAGGAGTAAGAAGATGTTACAGATGCTTTGGCACAGGATATGAGCAGTGGAACTGTACAGGACCTAACAGAAAGAGTCAAGGGATATGCATCCGGTGCGGAGAAGTAGGACATCAGCTGAAGGTATGCACAAAAAAACCAAAGTGCTGCCTATTACTGAAACGGGAAACGCTGAGACAAATCACCAAGCGGGTTCCATAAGATGTCATTATGACGATTAAAGGCAAACATGCATAGGAGCAAAACGGCTGATGTACTCTTAAATCAGCTGGTCGTAGAGAAAACCGCTGATAGTTGTCAGCGAACAATACTGAGGACCAAAGAACGGCACATGGATCAAGGATACTAGCGGAACAGCGGCGATATGGGTGCCGGCGGGCAGTACCCTGAGCATTGAGGATAAAGGTTTCGGAAATGGATTCGTTTGGCTTAGGGCGAAGGGACTCACGCTCTTTAGCTGCTATTTAACACCAAACGAGGAGCAGGAGACCATCCGAACGAAACTATATGGCATAGAGGATAAGGCGATGGAATTAGGAGGCCCTCTCTTGATTGCAGGAGAGTTCAACTCACATGCATGTGAATGGGGTTCGCGGTCGACAAGCTCCTAGGGCAGACTTGTTCTAAACATGGTGGGAAGAATGGGACTTGTCATCATGAACAGCGGAAATGTGGCTACGTTCAGGAGACCTGGATGTGAAGGAACTATCCCGGATATCACATTAGCATCGGAAAGGATATCGGCGAATGTGACAAACTCTATGGTACTCGAGGATTATATGGGAAGCGACTATCAGTACATCGTGTACAATGTCGAGGGTGACAGAACACCTAGACAGCCTAACGCTAGGATAACGAAGCGAAGGTGGAGTGTGGCGAAGGTGGAGTGTGGCGAAGTTCGACGCAGAGGCCCTTCTGGGCAAATTTGCATAAGGTCACAGCATAAATGCAAATATTCCGGAGGCTGTAAATGTGGTGCGAAGGACTATGGTACTTATTAAGGAGGCATGTAACGTGGCGATGCCTATCATCGATGTAAAGCGGCGGAAAGAAGCAGTATATTGGTGGACTGACGAAATTTCTAGCTTAAGAACGGCATGCCTTAGATACAGGAGAAGATTCACTAGGGCCACACGCGCACAACCCGCAACGTCTAAAGCCGAGGAATACAGAAGAGGTAGGAAGGAATTAAGAGATGCTATACTAAGAACCAAGAAGGGAAAATGGGAGGAACTTCGATCGGATCTCAATAACGATCCTTGGAATCTGGGATACAAATTAGTTATGCGGAAACTTGGGGCGCGCATCTCAGCCCCGAACCTAGAGGAGGGTACGATGGAAAGAATCGTAAATACTCTTTTTTCAGGAGGCGATATGGTGCGGAACGAAGACCCACCATCGAATTTTAATCTCCTACAACTTTTTATCATGGAGGAACTAAGGACTGCCGCAAATACGCTAAAGAACGGAAAGGCGCCCGGTCCGGACGGAGTTCCTGCGGAGATTTTTAAGATTATCGCAAGGGAGAGGCCACAGATTCTTCTTGATATGTATAACCGTTGCCTGCAAGTAGGAGTGTTCCCAGAGGTCTGGAAGCGTCAAAGGAAAGGGATATCTGTGCTCCCCATCGACGTACTGGCCCCTGTGCATGCCGGACACGGCGGGAAAACTTCTTGAAATGGTGCTTAATGGTGGAGGACTGTCTGCAAGACAACACCGCTTCAGACCTGGGAAGTCAACAATAGACGCGATTGAGGACGTAATAGAGGGTGCCAGGAGGTCATGAACGGGATATCACTTCTCGAGACGAATTGTCTTATTGGCAACCTTAGACGTCAGAAACGCTTTCAATAGTGCAACGTGGGCCGATATGTTAGAGGCTCTGGAGACACGATTTGGAGCACCAGCATACATCATGAGTATGATCAGGAGTTATCTTAAAGACCGTACATTAATATACGAAAGTGCTGGTAGAACGCGGCGGAAGAGGATCATGGCGGGAGCAGCACAAGGCTCAATCTTGGGATCTGAGGTATGGAATATCAGTTATGAGAATATTCTCCACATGGACAAGCCGGATGATAGCTATCTGGTTGGTTATGCCGATGATATCGCGGCCGTTACTATGGCGCGTAATATGGAGGAGGCACAAAGTGAGATAAACCAGGTTATGCTTAGGACGAAACTATGGTTGGATTCCAACAACCTTAGCCTGGCCACGGAGAAAACTGAACTGCTGATAATAACGGGAAAGCACATTCCTTTGGAGATAGACATTCAGGTTCTATCTGAGACGATAAGGACAAGGAGGTGGATCAAATACCTGGACCTGAGGCTAGACCCGAGACTAAACTTCGGTGCCCAACTCGAATATGCTACATCAAAGGCAGCTCGGACAACGACATTTCTCAGCAGACTGATGGCAAACATAGGAGCGCCATGCTACAGCAAGAGACGGCTTTTAATGGCAACGGCCCAGCCGATTTTACCATACGGATGCAAAATCTGAGCCGATTCCTTAGGAACAAAGTATAGGAGGAAGATGCTAGCTGCTGTACAGCGCACTGCTGCAATAAGGGTAGCCTCGGCATACCGCGCGGTGTCGAGCCAGCAATTCTGTTTATAAGCGGGACTATTCCCATTGAACTATTGGCCGAGGAACGTAGTACACTTTGGATCGCGCGAAAGCGAATGAGAGGGTCGAACATGGAGACAATAGCAAGAGAGACACGAGCGCAGACAGAGAGACACGATGGCAGAATAATTGGAACACTGAATCACGCGGAAGATGCAGCAAAGCTGATAACTGACCTACATGCGTGGGTAAATAGAAGGCATGGCGAGATTGAGTATTTCATAGCGCAGATGCTTTCTGGCCATGGTTACTTTCTGCAATACCTCGATAGGATGGGAAAGGCGGTTCGGAGCATATGTATCTATGGAGACAACTATGTGGACATTGCAGAGCACATTTTCTTCAAGTGCGAAAGATGAGGAATGTAGCGACGGTCACTGGAGGAAATCGTCGGTGGAATATCGCCAGAGAATATTGTTGGCCTCATGCTGGTAAGTGAGGACAAATGGAAGCATGTAGCAACGTTCGTAGAGAAAGTGCTGCGTATGAAAAAGCGGGACCTAGACGTAGGATCGACGATGGCTGCGGGATAGGAGCAAAAAAAAAGAGCACCACCCCGAAGCAATACGAAAGTGGTCCCGGGGTGGAATAATGGCCCGAAAAGAAGAGGGTGGTTTTTAGTGGATGCAAGCTCCACATACCAGAGCTGTGACGACAGCTTCCGAAATGAGTAAGGCATTTTCCTTTCCTACCCACAGTAAAAAAAATATAATATAATATAATGAAAGTTGAGTGGCTTTAGAAATAACTCAATTTTAGATTGCAAGATAGATTTTAATAATTATTCATAGACTTTAATTTAATGACTTAAATCGGCAATTTCTGCCTTGTTTTATTTTAAAGTTTCGCATTTTGGCAGTTTTTTCGAGTGCCTAGCAATTAGCTTAAATCCTTTGCAGCTGTTAAATATAGACAGGGCTATAGGTTCCAAATATATGCTTAGCAAAACCAATGAATTCCTAACAAACTTACAATACAAAAAGATATAAAATGATATCCCAAAAAGAGGTGGATCAAATTTTCAGAAAGTGGGAACAACTAATTAGATCGGAAGAATATACACCAACAACAAACGTTCTAGAGCATTTCCACCCACCAGAAAACAAAACAACTCCAGTGAGTGCTGGGCCGAATTCGATTTCCTTAGAAGAATATAGAAAAAGACAAGAAAGCAAAAGATGACCACAAATACAAGAAGACACCGTCAAACCAAAGCCGAAGAAGAAGCGAACAGGAAAAAACTTCCAGACAAGGGAAACCATAGCCACATTTTATGGAACTTTGAACCAGACAGAAAGTACGGCCGATCAAGAAATAATTAAACAGTAAATTTGTAAACTAAAAGAAAACAAAAAAAAGTAATTAATAGGAATATTATATAAACGTGAAAACTCTTAGGTCCCATTTAGGGAAACAAAATATATAGTACAATGGGTAAACCCCAGAGTAAAATAGAGTTACAGAAAAATAAGTAGAAAACAACAATTAGAAAACTACATGACATACTTAAAATTTCAAATAGGAACATAGAAATGTTAGTATATAATATGGAAGGACATTTGACATTATTTATTTTTTTCAAAAATTTGAGTTAATCTATATATTTATAAATTCTAATATTTCTGTTATCTCATCTAATGTCAAATGTCCCTCCATATTATATACTAACATCTCTGTATTCCTATTTAAAATTTTAAGTATGTCATGTTGTTTTCTAATTAGAAAACAACAAAGTTTATATTTCAACACAGAAGACACCATTATCTTTACATGTAATAATAATCATTATTCGTATAGTAAAAAACTATAAGAGACGTTATATGTTAGAAATGTTAGAAATTGTTAATGTACCAAATGTAAGAAGAATAAATTTCAAAACAGACACAGATAATTTAGCGCAGAATTATAGATACTCAATTAAAAAGACACATAATTTGTTATAATTATTTCATAAGAGAGAATTTGTTATTTAATTTTCGTTTCCTGTTTTTGTATGTTTAAATATTTGAAATTTTAATTTTGTATGTGTGTATGTATGTATAAAGAAAATTAGTTTTGTCAATTGTTTTCAAAAATTTTTTTTTAATTGTTAATAATTTTTGTGTTTTAAAAAAATTAATTTCGTGAAGAAACTTTCCAAGTGAAACCGAAATGTTTAAAATATACGTGTTAAATTTACTTAAAAAGACCATTACGAAGATGAATACTTATTTATATAACACAAATTATAAAAATAATACTGGAAATAAAAGCATTTCGCCTACCCTTAAAATATTTTTTTCGTGAAGAAATAGTGTAAGGCTTATGAGCGGGCTAGATGCTTCGAGTTTCCTCTTTGGTTCCCTCAACTGTTGGATGCTTTCGAAAAAGTATAAAATTGAGTTGTTTTAACAATAATGAGAAGAGCATCGTGAAGTTCGAAAGGCGTAAGAATTCTTTGAACTTTTCGCTCTGTTTTTATAGTTTTGGCATTTTTTATAAACCTAAAGACATATTCTACAATCCGTTGAAGTATTTTGAACGAGTTTCTGTGATTTATGATGTGCAAAGTTTTTCACTTCTAGTTAATACAAGCAATTTTTGAAAGTTCTACCTTTGCACGGGGATGTTTGCATCGGAGCTTACGGTAAAGGTGGTTGGCCGATGGTTTTCACTTCCATGAAGAAAAAATGGCCCGTACATCCATTGTGGGTTTTGGGAATATCATCATCGTAAGCACTTAAATGCTGGCCCTAAAGCTCTCCTCGGAATAATTCGTCAACAAGTTTGGATAATCAATGCCAGAGAAGTCGTAAGAAAAGTGGTGAGGAATTGTGTATATTGCTACAAATACAATTCTAAATTATTACACCAAGTAATGGGAAATCTTCCTGCGGATCGGTTGAAAGCTCAATGACCCTTTCTGGTTACAGGTGTAGACTTCTGTGAACCTTTTTACACATCTTATCGAATTAGAGGCAAAACGCCTTATAAAACTTATGTGTCCATTTTTTTGGCTTTACCTCGAAGGCTATTATTATTGAAGGGGTTTCGGAACTTTCAACGTAAAGCTTTCTTTTATATTTAAAAAGATTTATAGGTCGCCTGAGTATCCCACAGAGACTCTACTGAGATAATGCTTAAATTTTGTCGGTGCCTGTGCAAAGCAAAAGAGTTCAAACAACGTTTTTTCGGTTATAACAACACTGAAGAAGCCTACTCACTTTGGTGGCCTTGGGAATCGGCAGTTAAATCTATCAAGACTCTTTTCGTGAAAAATATGTCTCAAGCTAACCTAACATATGAAGAATTTCAAACTATCCTCATCGAAGTCAAAGCAATTTTGTATTCTCGGCCTAGATCTGATGATCCTAACGATGGTGAAGCCTTAACTCCAGCTCATTTATTTATTGGTTCTTCCTTGATAAAAATTTATATAATTATAAAAATGTAACATATCTAAAATGATGGCAACTTGTGACGTATCTTAAGCAGCAATTTTGGCTCCAGTGGGTTCGAGACTACGTATTAAATTTACAACAAAGGAGCAAATGGTTCGTGTTGTGAAACGTTAAAGAAGGTACACACTCGTAATTGTTCAACAACTGTCTACCGCAACATTGGCTTCTCGCTCGTGTTCTCAAAGCTGTTCCTGGTCAAAACGGTAAAGACAGAGTCGTCAACCTCAATTCAAAAAAGGCGTTCTTCGACGTCTTATTCACAAAATTGCACCATTACCTACCAAAGCGGTAGGTAATGAAAGTAACTTTCAATGGGGGCAGTATGTTCCGTCAGAATATAATTAGAAAATAATTTAATATTTTTTGTATTTATATTTATTTTTATGTTCTTGTGTCTTCCATTAAAGAAATCTAGAAAATGCTTATTGTTATTTCCGTCTAGTATACATATGATGTCGTCGACATATCTTGCGTAGAATTTTACTCCGAAGTTGGTTTTTAGTTCCTTTACGTATTCTTCTTCTAAGTTCTGCGTAAATATTTCTATGAGGATTGCAGATGTTGGATTTCCCACCCTTACTCCTGTTGTTTGTCAATATATATTATTGTTAAATTTAAAGAAATTCTGTTCTAGTGTCGCTTTCAGTGTGCTATATAATTGCTAGGCATTCGAAAACCCTGCCAAATGCGAAACTTTAAAATAAAACAAGGCTGATTTAAGTCATTAAACTAAAGTCTATCTTATTTTGATTTTCTTGTTGCTTTTATATTACTTATGAAAATCTACCCTACAATCTTGAATTGAGTGATTTATAAAGTCACTAAATTTTTATTATATTATATTGTATTATATTACAAATATATTATATTACAAAATTGCATGCCTCACCAACATGCAGGCGGTCAACAGCACGGCACTTGCCAAACACGTAGTACCGTCGAACTTGATACCTTATGATGTGTTCAGCATTTTTACAATAGAATTGTTGTAAACACCCGTGTGCCGGTTTGCACACACTAAACATGTCGTATGACTACTAGAGCGCACTACACCCTCACCGTCAAAAATTCGTACCGTATTTATGAAAGAAGTACGATAAGATTTTTGTGGCATTTGGTGTAGACAACAGTACATATTGATTTTATTTATATTTTACAATGCAGCATACTTATAGACAGTTGTTGTAATTTTTATTTTTATTACAAGGACAATATAATCTTCTTATGCTACAATTTATTATGTGGTTTTAGATTGTTATTATGAATTTCTATTTCCTTGCTGGTCTAGTCTATTGTGGTATTTACATTATTTCTAATTGTAATTTTGTATGGTTCCTTATAACAACTTTTAACAATTTTTTTCTCTATTTTCTACTTTTATTAAAACTAGATCTCATATATTTAAATTGAATGTATTTGTATATTTATTATTTAAATTTTTTTCTTTTGTTTTTATAGTTAATTCCTTTGCTCTATTTAAAGCGTATTGTAATCTGGCTCTTAGTTCTTGTACGTAGTTGTCATAATTGTAAGATTTTCGGTCAGTGCTTATGTTGTCAAATGGTAAACATGTGAAAAAGGCGTGTAGCCAGTATCTAGATGCGGTGATGTATTATATGTGGAAGTGAAATATTGAATCCATTTATCCCATTCGTATCCATTTGCGGTAGGCAACAAAATTTCATTTAAAACTCTATGATTTCTTTTAACTGATTCTAAGGTTTCGTGGCGGAATGGTCTGGAAAATATTTGTCTGATCTGTAGTAATGAACATATGTTACGCATCGTTTCATTTGTAAATTCTGTCCCTCTGTCGGACTTGAGTACTCTAAATTGACCATATTTTAGTATGAAATGTTCAACTAATGTTTTTGCTGTCGCGGTTGCATCTTTTGTTGGTATAGGGTGTGCAACAACAAATTTTATCAATTCCCACTGCATTGTTAAAATGTAACGGCGTACACTGGGGATTTTTGTATGGAGGTGAAGAAAAAAATATATTTGTCGAAAAATGTAGCGATTTCATCACAAATTCAGCTTTATTTATAAAGTAATACACAAAGGTAATCAATGTTTTTTACATAACTAACAAAAAAATTTTGATTATTTTTTTAATTTATTATTTATTTTAAATCTATTTTTAATTTATTATTCTAAAAGAGCCTTAACTTCGTCGCTTATAACACTATGCTTTTTCTGGCTAAATGAAGGCGTCAAATGTGAAATCATGGGATCTGATGTTACCATCATTCGGTGCGTAATATCTTCTTCGTTCGTGGCAATTCGACTGCATTTTCTGGAGTGTTTAAGGCGATATTTTTTAAAGTCTTTGTTACGACATTTCTGAGCCTCTTTGGATAGTAGGCCTACAGGAATAATACACCTTTCAATTATATCCTTGCCATGAGTCAGAATTTTGTGAAGTGTAGGTGGAGGATATTGTACCACTCGTACAGTGCAACAAAATCTTTTGCCGTCTCCAAACAAAAATCACCAAATTGTTTTGGATCTACTACCTCGGCGATTGTTATAGTTTAGAGAATAATTGAAAACCTCTTAATTATGTTTTCATCTAGACCCGTGATTTCGGAAATCAATGCAAGATTCGTAAAGAATCTTCATGACGTATTTTCTGAATTTGTCGTACCATGTTTTACTCTAAAGTTGCGATTATTCACTGTTAACTCAAATTCTTTTAGTTAAGATATCTCATCGACTCTTCTCTTTTCTTCTCGTATAACTTGAGGTGTCTGTTTAACGTATGCAAACTGTAGTGTTGTACAATACTGTATGGGAGAAGGTTAATTGTTATTCCATACTAATTTATTCATGTGATCACTTAATTCAAGTGGTACAACTGATGTTACGAAATGAGACTCAGAAATTTGTGGATATCTCGAGCAAATTTTTTAAATCCATACCTTTACTTAATTGTTCATAAAAGCGAAACGCGTTCATCGATTTTCATGAGATATGTCTCATTTTGTTCATAGGTTATACGACTTTACGTGAAAGTAATCAGACTTGACACTTTTTTTTACCGTTTTGGATTTTTTATGAATTAAAAAAAAATTAATTCTTTACGCAAAAAATATTTTTTTTCTTCAGGCATTTATTTATACCTTCGAAACTGTTGCTTATGTAGCAAAACGTTATATAAACAGATGAAGGTACTTATAATTACTGATTTTTCTAAATTTGTTTAAGTAAAATCCGACTAGTGGTTTTTGGGTTATGTTAAACAAAAGGGCCTTATCAGAATTGAGTTGCGAATCAATCAGCTGAAAAATGTTGTACTGTGTAATGCAATAAATTAATAGGTTGCACTTGAAATTGACTAAAAATGTAAAAAGAGATATGAGGGAATATATTAGCGCTGATTTCCAACTGCAGGAAAGTAAAGCTAAAATTGCAGGTCCAAATGTTTGGAGAAAAAAGTAATTTTTTTTATATGTTCATAAAAATAAACAAACAAAAAAAAAACTTAAGTCTCTGCAGAGTTAATTTTTTCAATTTTAGTATACTTTAAATAGAAAATAAAAAGAAAAACGTTAGCTCACATAATAAAATAATATTCATTTTGAAATTCTTATGTTTAAATTAAGTTGGTGCAGTAAAACATACAAGTACTGAGCATGAGACGGCTATAAAAAAAAAATAAGAAGTAAGATCGGAGTAATTCCTTTTGATTTGATTGTACCATTTAGTCTAAAATTTCAAAAAATCATTGCATATTGCATGAATAGTATGTTGACAATTTGAGTTTTTTCCGCGAAATCCCCAGTGTGCGGTGCACAGTGGCTCAGAATCGTATTTCATTGGCCAAAACTCTGTAACTTTTTAACTAAGAGAGATTTTTTAGAAGTTTGTGACAACTTTGTTCCTAAGGTTGTAGTTGTTCATATAACCAATTGAATTGGACAAATTTAATGTTCTTTTCCTTTAATTACTTTACTTTAACATCTTCAGTAAACTAGCAGAGCTCGTCCGATATATAAATACTGGACAGAGATGTTCATTTGTTGAAGGCAGAAAGCAAAGTGACTTTATTCATGAAAGTGATGTTGCTTATATACTAATTTCAGAACATGGTTATGAAAAGAGTAACAAATAATATAAAGGTTGTAAAACATAGTACTAACAGAGTTGTATTAAAAGAAAATCCGTTAATTTAAATTAAACGTTAAAATCATTCATTAAGATAAGTTTATAAGAATAAAAGAAAAGTAAAAATAAATAAATGAAATGCTTCAAGTTCCTTTTTTAGTCAATAGACAACATCTTAAGCTTTTATCGCGTTTAGGTTTTATTATGATCGGTACAGCGCGCTGCACTTAACTTCATGCTTAACAATGCTTACATACTTCTTAGTTTTTGGTCAATTAAAAAAAGAAACAAGGTAACTTAATTTTTCTTTAATTATACAATACAATAAATGTATACATTTATTTAATAACATTTTAGTAATAACATTTAATCTTTAATATATATCTTTTTTCTTTTAAACGATCTTTTTTATATATTTTTTTCTTCTCGATATTTCGCTTTCCTTTGGAAAGCTTCTTCAGGAAAAAAAATTTTTATTTTTGAACACAAAAAATTATTAACATATTGAAAAAAAGTTTTTCAAAACATTTGACAAAAACATATAAAATATTTATTTATTTATTTATTTATTAATAATTAATTACAATAATACAATTATAGTAACTAACAAAGCAAAAGAGAACTAGCTACTAAGGCTTTCGTCTCGTAAAATTAAATAAACTTATTTATAACTTGTGAAGAAGATTACAATTTAATATGAATTTATGGAAAATTTCAATGTTGTGATCATTAATATTTTTTAAACAGCTTGATGGTTGGATAAATTGGAACAGTTTTGTCCTAATATTGTGAAAAGTTTGACATTCATCCTAAATATGGGAAATGGTAAGTTGCGTATTGCAGGTGGAGCAAATAGGACGTTGGGACCTATCTATTAAATATTTGTGAGTTAATCTGCTGTGGCCAATTCTCATTCTAACTATAAGGTCGGAAATCTTCCTAGGGCAGTTCTTAGGGTAACTTGGTCGTGTTCCACTTGGATTTAAATTTTTGTAAGCATGCTGGTAGTTGGACCATTGCATGTCCTTCAGGCTTGTGTAGAAGTTTGAAATTAGTTTTATAATGTCATGATACTCAAAAGTCTGGACACAGTGTAAAGGACTATACTTTGCCTGCCCCGCCGCAGCGTCGGCCTGTTCATTACCTAGTATTCCAACGTGCGATGGAACCCACATAATCTTGATCTTATTAGGATTTTTTATGCAAATGTTTCTAATTTTAGAGACCAGAGGAGAATCGTACAAAGTATTCTTTATCGCCAAAATGCACGAAAGACTATCAGTGGCTATAACAAATTTGTTTTGGTTTTGGGATACAAATTTGGCTGCTGTATATATAGCTAACGCTTCGGCCGTGAAGTTGGAGCAGTAGTTGTGAAGTAGACCGTGTCCGACGAGCATACCATTTTCGTGTACAACAGCAAAGGAAGTCATGTTATTTGATCTTGACCCATCGGTGAATAAAATTTTCCATCCAAGATTTGATAGATTATCTGCAGTGTTATAGAAAATTTGCCTATATATTAATGGCGTTGTTGTAGGTTTGGGATAGGAAGATAATGTATCCAAGAAGGATGTTTTATTAAGATGCCAAGGTGGTTCGGAAGCACATTTGAGGTAGTGTGGAAAACTTTTAAAATTGATCTTATTGGAGTATTCGACGCACCTTGCTATAACGGATTTAATCTTGAGCGGTCTATTGCGACTTTTAATTTTGGTAGCTGCTTTAAAGATATTTTTATTATGACATACAAAAAACTTTGGGATTAACTTTAATGTTAATAAAAGGCATCGATCTTCTACTGATGGCAAGCCCGCTTCAGCCAAAATATTTTGAATTGGGCTTGTTCGGAAAGCACCTATGCTGCGTCTAATTGCGGCGTGGTATGGAGCCTGAATACTTTTTATATTTGATTGGGCACAAAATCCATATATAGGAAGTGCGTAGTCAATTTTAGAAAGAATAATTGCTCGAGTTATATTAATCATTGTTGAGATATGTATCTGAAAGTGCCGTGAAGTTAAAAATTTTATTATATTCAATCTATTGCAGAGATTTTTCCTTAACAGCAGGCAGTGTTGTTTGAAAGTAAAAGCTTTATCGAATACGACACCAAGAATTTTTAAATGATCCACAAGTTCGATTGTAAGGTCTTTATATTGTAGATTTGAAATCTGACAATTGTGTTTTCTGCAAATGTGAAGAATTTTACATTTGGAAATCGAGAGTTTAGCCCCTGATGTCACACACCAATCATCAATCTCTTTTAAGGTCTTAATGAAAGTCTCTTTTACTACAGCATTGTTATTATGTTTGCAGAACAGAATAGCGTCATCAGCGTATATGGAATGCTCAATATATTTTTGTCTTGAAATAATAGTGCTGAGTTGATTGAAGGCAATTATGAACAACACCACTGATAGAGGTGAACCCTGAGGGATCCCATTCTGCAGTGGTAGCGTCGAGGAGTAGTGATTGTTAACTCTTACTTTAAGCTTACGGTTACACAAAAACCCCTTAACTAGATTGTACATTTCTTTGCAAATACCCCAAGTTTGTAGTTGCTGCAAGATAATGTGGATACCGATTCGATCAAAAGCTCTTTCAAAGTCGATTGATAGTATGCTCACATGGTTTTTGGTAGATAGTGCTTGGCAAATATAGTTTTGTAGGAGTAAGTGAACGTCGATTGTTCCTTGTTTCCTCATAAAAGCTACCTGATTGGAGGAAATAAAATTGTTAATTTTAAGAAACCACATTAGCCGCCTAGCAATAATTTTTTCAAGTATTTTACTTATACACGGAAGGAGAGAAATTGGCCTGTATCCATCAACCTCATAAATGTCCTTTTGGGGTTTTGGTATAGGTATTACTACTGCCGTTTTCCAAGCTTGAGGAAATATGCCAGTGGAGTAAATTGAGTTGTATAGTTGTAGTAACGCCTGTTTCGATGAAAAAGGAAGGTTTTTTAGGATTGAGTATGAAATTCTGTCGTTACCGGGAGTTTTGCCTTTACATGATTGAAGAGCATCTTCAAGTTCCGTTAAACTTATTGGTGTTTGAATTTTATGTGAACGAAGGTTGGGTGAGGTCACGGCGTAATGACAGACTAAAGCCTTTGATTTATTATATAAAAAAATTGTTGAGAAATGTCTATCAGCAGATAAATCGGACCAATGCTTAGCGAAACAGTTAGCTATGTCGTTCGAAGAAGTAACCAATTCGGAGCCGCTTTTAATATATTTAATAGACTCTGCTGTTTTACCACCGGTAATCCGTTTAATATCATTCCACAAACGATGCGGCGGGGAGTAAGGATTAATATTTGAGGTAAATTTCTCGATACATAAAGATTTGCTTTTCTTCACAGCTCTCCTGAATGTTGCATTTGATTTTTTATATCGCATTAGGTTAAAGTCTGTTCTATTACATTTAAAAATGTGCCATAAGTTTTGTTTTTCTTTTCTTAAATTATCCAAATTTGAGTTCCACCATACAACACGGCGTTTGTGTTTCCCAAGAGTAGACTGAGGGATTGAGATATTGGCCGCCATTTTAATACATTTGACTACGAATGCTGCTTGTTTGTTTGGGTTAGAGTAGATATTAGAAGCAATTAAATGTTGATCACAGATGTTTTGAAACATTGCCCAATTAGCCTGTTCGATTTTGAATTTGGGTTTCGGCTTATACCCTGATTTTTTTAAATTAGTTGCCAGTTCTAAAATTATAGAAAAGTGATCGCTACCATGGAGATGGGGAAGAACTTTCCAAGAGCAAATCGGAAAAATAGAAGTTGAACATAAAGAGATATCTACGCTGGTGAAAGTGTTATGCATGCTAAAATGGGTGGAAGAGCCAGAATTTAAAACCATTAGGTCTTCATTGATTATTAAATTCTCAATGATTTTACCGCGAGTGTTGGTTAGTGTGGAACCCCACAGTGGACTCCACGAATTGAAGTCACCAGTTATTATGAGCGGCGGGTTACAATTGCTTATTAGGTTTCTTAGGCTCAGTTCTGAAAAACCTTCTTGAGGGGGTAAATATATATTTAACAGAGATATCTTCTTACCGATGTCTAATTGTATTGCGATGGAATTAGAATTTGGGTCAGCATAAACAAACTTGTGGGGTATGGTTTTTTTTATTAATATTCCTACGCCTTGTTTGGTTGTATTTCCGGAAACGTTATGAAAAAAAGCCGAATAGGGCTTTGGATAAACAATATTCATTGCATTAAAAGGAATGTGCGTTTCTTGAAGGGAAATGATGTCTGGATTTAAGTCATTAATAATAAGCTGCAGCTCGTGGTAATTATTGATCAGGCCGTTAATATTCCATTGAATTATTTTCAAATCCATATTAAATGTAAACTTTTACTCCTCAAGAAACATAATGTCATCTTCCCCACTGTTAGAGGAATTACTAAAAGTTGTTGTTAAATTATGAAGATTAATATTCTCATAATGAGTAAAGTTTAGTGGTTTTATATTTTCATTATTTTTATTTGTTGTTGCGTTGTTTGTAAAGTTATTTGTCATCGAACGAGTAAGGACGGTATGTGTTGTTTTATTGCTGTTTGATGTAGTAGGCTTTTGCGTTTTATTTTCAGTTAAAATTGTTTTTGTACCTGTAGGTAAATCAATATTTTTTTGAATTTCAAATGTGTTGCTTTGCTGTGGCTTAGTTGTTTTATTTATATGTTGTGAACTATTTTCAAAATTATCTGGTTCTTTAATTGAGTTGTTGTTGACTTGTTTTGTGTTTAAAGAGATTTTATTATTATTTGTTGTTTCAGCAAAAGACTGTTGTAAGGGCTTAATTAAAGCTAATGAATTGTATTTTTCCTTAGCTACTTTTAAAGAGCATTTTTCCTTGATTTTGATTTTTAAGATCTCCTTTTGTTGTTGAAATACTTTACATTCCTTTGAAGATGATGGATGAGGTTCGGAACAGTTAACACATAAAAAACGCGAACACTCTGCTGGTAAATGGGGTGGCAAAGCACACGTTTCACATTTTGGAGAATTTTTACACCATTTTTGTGTGTGACCAAGTGCCTGACAAATTTTGCAGCGCATTGGATTTGGGTAAAACTGCCTAACCTTAACTTTATGCCAAGAGATCAATAAATTTTCAGGGGTGTAATATCTATCGAAAGTTAGTAGCAGGACACCACAAGGTACCAGTTTGCCTTCATCGTTCTTTTTTTGATATTTGTAAATGTCTGTAACTCCTTGAGAACTTAGTTCTGTGATAATTTCTTTGTCTGGAATGTGGTTTAAATAGGGTGCATATATTGTTCCTTTTGAAGAATTCAAATTTTTGTGGTATTCGCATTTAATATTGCATATCCCGGGCAGAATATTTGTAGACATAAGTTTATCAGCACTTGATTTTTTGTCGACTAGGAGAAGAAGATTTCCATCCCTTAACTCAAAAACAGACACAATGTCATTGCAGACTACTTTCAATGCTCGATGAACTGCAAAACAGGAATATTGTTGTAAACTTTTTTCGCCGGATCTGGCTTTCTTATAATTGGTAACTCAGGAAATATTTCGAGGGGAATTTGTTCCTTGCGTTTCTTTTTAGCACGGGGGGGATCCGCTAAAATAGAGAAGCGGTTATCCCCCAAGTTGGGAGGACCCGACATCGTTTAACAATGGAAGTTAAATGTCTGAACGCGAACTTTTGTTGATTACAGATAGATATAAAATAAAGAAAAGTCAATAAAACCGCACAAAAAACTCAAAGAATAATTCACAGGTTTCCGTTTAAATTTTATTATTTTTTTATTTCTCTTGTTCAATCAAATTTTTTAACAAAAAAAGTTCACAGCAAAATTATTTTCAAATTAAAAAATTTTCACAATTAAATTATTTTCAATATAATTTTGACAAGAAAAACGCAGCCGTTCACTTCTAAATCAAAACCTTGAGTAATGACATATAAAATATATTTTCATACATACATACAAAAATTTAAATTTTCAAATATTCAAACATACAAAAACAAGGAAACGGAAATAACAAATAAATAACAAATAACAAATTCTCTCTTATGAAATAATTATAACAAGTTATGTGTCTTTTTAATTAAGTACCTATAATTCTGAGCTAAATTGTCTGTGTCTGTCTTGAAATTTATTCTCCTTACATTTGGTACATTAACAATTTCTAACATTTCCAACATATAACGTCTCTTGTAGTTTTTTTTTCTATATCTAATACTGATGTTTCATCAAACTTTGGATAATGATTATATTTCTTACAATGTGAAGATAAGGATGTCTTCTGTGTTGAAATATTCCTATATTTTTGGTCACACCTGTGGCTAGCTAATCTTGTTCTAAGTTTATTTTTTTTTTTTTTTTTTTTTTTTTTTTTTCGTTGTCCCAATATAAACTTTGTCACAGTTCACCTGGTCATTTCCTCCACATGGTATCCTGTATACTACATCAAATATTTCCATTTTTCCTATTTTATCCTTCATACTGTTAAATAATTTATTTAATGTTTATGTGTTTTGTGTGCAATTATATATTTATCTGTGTCATATATTTTACACTTCCTTAAACTTTCTGATATTCCAGGAATATAAGTTA
This sequence comes from Trichopoda pennipes, assembly GCA_030448955.1. Classification (NCBI taxonomy): domain Eukaryota; kingdom Metazoa; phylum Arthropoda; class Insecta; order Diptera; family Tachinidae; genus Trichopoda; species Trichopoda pennipes. Next base: position 1,727,253 of record JASKUP010000004.1, on the reverse strand, counting down.
ATGATTTATAATTTCTTGGCTCTGCCGTAGAATTTCAAATGAAATTCTCTATCACTTATAGTCAATATTCTGTCTATCATATTTTTCGCTGTGTTTATTATCATTTTCCTCGGATGTTTTGAATAAAAATTAATAATTCTTCCAGAAGATGTTGGTTTCTTATACCAATCAAATACTAACTTATTTTTCTTATTATCAATATATCTAAATATGGAAGTCTAGATTCTAATTCTCTTTCAATCGTAAATTTAATATCCGGATGGAAACTATTCAATTCTGACAAAATATCATCCACTGCATCTTCTGAAGTTATACAAAATAAAACATCCATATATTTTGTGATTATCTTAGGTTTAATATGCATTTTAATAATACATGAATTTAGTAATTCCTCCATCACAATATCAGCTATAATTGGAGATGCTGGAGAGCCCATAGGGAGGCCCTCCTTCTGTTGATATATCCTATTATCAAATTGAAAATACCGATTGTCTTCAATGCAAAACTTAAGAATACGTAAAAATAATTCCTTCTCAATATTCGTATTTTGTTCTATTATCTGCCATTTTTCCTCTATAATACTTAAAGCTAAACCTACAGGAATACTTGGAAAAAGTGAAACTACATCAAATGAAAACAATCTATCATTATCTTGTATATTTATTCTCTTGGTTTTATCCTTAAATTCCAACGAATTTCTAATATTATATATTGATTGTCCTGTTATCACCTTAAGAATATTCGTTATATACTTGCACAGTCCGTAGGCCGGGGAATTAATGCAAGAGCAAATAGGCCTTAAAGGAAAATTCTGTTTATGGATCTTGGGTACTCCATACAGCTTTGGAGAATTTGATACATTAGTCTTAAGTCTATTATTATTCATTTGGCTGAAATATTTCCTGTAATTATTCTATATTCTGCCCTGTATTACATCTCTCCTGCCTTAGCTTCGGGATGTAGGTCCAAATGATTCACTTTCCATTGACTTCGAATGCTGGAGATAAAGGGATGTAATATTGTCAATAATATATGAAATAAATGTTCATTTGTAGAACTTCGTGACATTTTTCTGGTATTATGTCCTCTGCAAAACCTGTAATCCTTATTTCCTTTTTTCCTGGGCTTCCTCTGATAAATCTCCAATTGGTAATAAATGGTGTTTAATGACATCTTCTCAATGATGAAGAACTTTGTACTGTTGCTGACATATTTCTATAATTGTATTTGGATGTATATATAGTAACGGTTTCCTTGGCATAATCACCAAATTTTCTAGCATTAAGTTGTTCATTGCACGCAAGTACTTCAGTAAAATCTTGATATAACATCTATATCAACACCTTTTATATCAGATGTAGTTTCGGGATCCAAAAAAAGAATCTTCTTGCGGTATTGCCATCGTTTGTATTGCCTGATCCTTGTTTTGGTTGATCTATAATTAACCTGTGTTTGAGAAAAGCATATTCAACTTGTTTCTTTTTCCATTTTCTTTTCTCTTTATTGGTGTCATTATTTCTTACTGATCGTAAAGATCCGAAATCCAAATCATAGCTAATTTTCAGTATGTGTTCCATAAACCTTATCCTCGTATATAATTCAAATTCAAATGCATCAATACTATCTACTGACTTTGGCGGTTCTTGGTTTAACCGACTTGATGTTAGTACCGCTGAATGAAGCTTTTGTATCAGTTGAAACCTGGGCAGTTTCTCAATTCATCATTGAAAATATTAATTGGTAATTCAATTTAAAAGTTTGTTCATCTATCTCTAACTCTAATGGCTTAACTGTTGAAATTTGAGCTCTAATGTCACTTACTTCATTCTTAATGGTATCATGAGTTTTCTTTTTAAACTCAAATTTTATTGGGCTGTAGTATTTCGTAGACGATGGATTATAGTTTTTCCAAATACAATTTGTTTGCATTGTCTTTTAAGTTCTTTATTAATCGCAATGACACAAATGACACCATGAACCTATCTGTGTCAGAAATGTCTTATAGTTTTTTTAAAAGGATGTCAACCATTTGAAGAAATATTTATACCACTAATAGCTTTCCTCCCTTTCTCCCTATGTTTCGCTATCTGCAATTTGAATTAATGGTAGTGAATGGTTTGTAAAGTAAATTTACTAGCAACTTTGATAAAATTTTGTTTGTAACATTTTGAGTATTTTCATTAAAATAAAAAAAAGTGCTCTTCGGGCGGGTCCAGGCGGGTGCAAAAGTATATATAGGCTCAAAGAAAACTCTTTTGCTTTTTAGTTGAATGGTTTCGATTTTTTTTCCTTTAAAAGTTATACATTATTAAACTTAAAATTTTACGAATATATGGTGGTTTCAAATTTATTACATAGCACCCTTACTACAAACTATACAGGGTGCTCAAATACTACTTGTGAAAAATAACAGTCCACCCATCAAAACAAAAAAAACCGTTGCCCATTTTTTTAACAATAGTTTTCAAGAAATCGTATTTAATATGAGATTAAATATTAAATTTTTTTTTATTTCTAACTTAACTTAAATTCTTTGCTCTCAGCAGCATGCCACGCCTACTACTGCGAATATTTTGACAACATTTTTCGGCTACCTAAGTTTTGATCTGTTTCCTTTCTGATAGCATAAAAATTTTAAGAATCTATGTCAAGAAAAAATATAGGTTTTGGACAATGAAAATTGTTTCTGAGCCAATGTGCGGCCTGCATTTAAAATACGAAGAGGACCTATGGTGTCGATCGCAATCACTATTATTTGGTGTATCTGTGAGTGTAAGTGGTTCTTTTATGTTTTTTGTTTATTTCTTTTTGTTACAATTGTCGCAATATGATATGAATTTCTTTACCATTTTATTCATGTTTTTCCGTATGTGGCGTTGTTTGAGCTTAATAATTGTTTTTCTTATTTCCAAGAAATGTAAAATTCGTCAATCAGTTTATATTTGAGTATGTCGTCTATTATTCTTTTTAGAGGCTTGTATATTAAAACTTTCAGTTGAGGCTTTTTGTTATTTGTAAATATCTTTTCATATGTTTCTTTTAAAATTTCTTTCGTATATACTTTAAATATTTTATGTTCTGTTGAGAGCGATACTTCATTCATATTTTCCTTATTCATGTTAAATGTCAGTTTCCTCAGAATCGAATCTAGTTTCGCTGAATTATGACTGAATCTTACTATCTTATTTTCCTTTTCATTTTTTATATCTTGGGTTCTATGTCGATAGCCTTTATATATTCAAATTTATAAAATTGCAATTTCTTTGATGGAGATGCATTCCCATATAGAAATTCTGAGAAATACATTTTTGTTATTACTAGCATTTTTCTTTCTCTTTCGTCATTTTCTTATGGTGTTATTTGCTTTAATGTGTCAGAATTAATTTGAAAGTGTGTCAGCATTGGTGTTCATTTTTCCTATTTTGTAAATGATTGTAAAGTCGTAGTCACTAAGGTATAATCTAATTCTAGTCATTTTTGATGAAGGATTTTTGTGAGAGAATAGAGAAATCGGTGGTCTACGGTCTTTTACTACTATGAATTTGTTTCCGTATTTGTACGGCTTAAAAAATGTATACTCCAATGTATCGCTAAAAGTTCTTTTTCAATTACCGGTTTGTTTATGTCGTGTTTCTGTAAAGATTTGCTTGCGTATGAAATTGGTAAATCTTTTCAAATTTCACCTTGCGAAAAACTGCTCCTAACGGGTAATTTGAAGCATCTGTTGTTAGGACACATGTTTTTTCAAGGTCTGGATACTGTAATATTGGTGGATTTATTAATTTTTCTTTTGACGTATCAAAAGGGTATTGGCATTGTTCTGTCCATATAAATTTTGTTCATTTCTTCAATAGTTTGTTGAGGTCTTTTGTAATGTCAGCGAATTCTGGAATAAATTTTCTGTAGTAGTTGCAAAACGAATCGTTCTACTTCGTCTGCGTTTTTTGGTACAGGGTAGTTTTTAATTGTTTCGCATTTAGTGGGGTCTGTTTTTACACTGTCGTTTGTAATTAAATGACCTAGGCAAACTACAAGAAATGGAGACTAGTTGTAGATTACAAGAAACGAAATGACAAAATAGTAAACGACAAATTTCCACTAACAAGATTAGAAGACATTCTAGACAAACTAGGAAGAACAAAGTGGTTCTCCACACTTGACATGACTAGCTCCTTTCACCAAATCAATCTAAACAAGAATTCAAGACCACTAACAGCTTTTTTTAACACCACAAGGAGATTTTTAATTTAATAGCTCCCATTCGGACTAAAAATATCCTCTAACAGGTTCCAAAGAATGCTCACTTTAACACTATCAGGATTAGAATCAGAAACATTCTTATACGTAGATGATATTATAGTATATGGATGTAGCTGGACATCACAATGAAAATTTAATAAAAGTACTGGACCGACTACAAAATTACAACTTAAAATTAATCGAAAGAAATATTTCTTTTTGAGACCAGAATTCGTTTCGTAGGACATTTAATTACAAAAGACGATATAAAAACAGACCCTGCCAAATACGAAACAATTAAAAAGTCGCAAAGCGGCTGATCTAAAGTGTAAAACTAAAACAAAAAACTTTTATTTAATATGTTAATATTACATGGCGATCCTGCCAGTGTTAATATTTTTTGTTGTATCGGTATAGAAAAGCAAAAGATTAATAAATGTTTGAAAAAAAACTTATATTAATCAAAAATGCCAAACCAAAAAACAAAACTATAAAACCATTTAAAGTTTATTTAATAATAAATGTACTTACAAAGCAAAAACAAAAAAATTGTGGTAATTATAAGTGTGTGTTTCTCAAAGTACATTAAAAAGTTTTACAAAACATTAATTTATACGCCGCACAAAACTAAAGCTTTCATACATGCAAGTGAATTTAAAGTTAAAAATTAATATAAAATAATAAAATATAAAAATATTTAATAATACAATATATATATATATATATATATATATATATATATATATATATATATATATATATATATATATATATTGTTATGTACCTTTGTTGCATATACTTCTCCACCTCTGATAATAACACTACAATTAAGCATTCCCTATTGTAAGTAATTATTGTTTACTTATTCCTTTTTTCCTAAATATAATAAAAGTCAGTCAGTGATCGAACTTCAGGCGTTTCAATACATTACATTGGTGACGAGGTTAAAATTGATTCGTATATACGAACTTGTGTTATTACATATGAAAATAAAATCTGAACAATTTTTATTTCTTATATTTTCTTAAATATAAAATCTGGTGTATTATACCGTTAATAAAAAGTATAAAAAAAACTATTATTTTATCCGTATTTATTGAAAATAAATAATTAAAATATACAAAAATTTTTTTTTTGGTTTTTCTTTTAAATAAAAAAACAACAACAAAAAATACACAAAAACAAAAAAAGCAATGATCATACCAGACAGTGTACAAAATAGTACTGCTATGATTTATCATCCAAACATTTCTCAATTTTCTCCCCGGAATGAATCTTGGGTTTTATGGAAGGAGAAATTTGATATTCATATTGCTGAAATGAATTGTAGCGAGGAAAATGCGAAGAAGGCTACTCTTTTAAAATCAATAGGAACAATTGTGTATAAAACACTACATAATTTATGTAGTCCAGATGCGCCTGTATCCAAAACGTAGAAAGAGCTTTGTAACTTATTAAAAACGCATTATACTCCACCAGCCATAGTTTATCGTGAGCGAAAAAACTTTCACACAGCAGAACAAGGTGATAATGAAACAGTAGCAGAATGGCACGCTAGAGCAAAGAAACTAGCACTCTCTTGTAAATTTGGAGACAATTTAAATTAACTACTTTTAATTGTTTTAATTTTTTTTATATATATTTTTATGAATGTAAAATTTGCGCTTAATTATTGACCTATATTTATTGATAGCTTAGCAATTTTATTAATAGTATATTTTGAGTGATATCACTCAAAACCAAAATCTAGGTTATTTTCATTGTTAATATATAAGTCGTAGAAAGTAAAAAATAAAATTAATTACCATTGAAGAATTGATCAATTACAATCAATATTAATAAAGACCTATTGAGCTCTAACCAAAAGGAGCTCTAGGAATACAAAACTGTGGAATATCTTTGGAAGTTTAATTTAAATATTTGGTATAACATTATACCTGCCGATCCTACCATTTTACATGGCGATCCTGCCAAACTAAATACAAGTTGTGCTACTAAATCTAGAGCACCTTGCAGGACTAGGGAGTGCTAGAGAATAAGAAGCACCCCTGAGGAGTGATAACCTTGGAACAGAAAAGGTCCGCCTAGCCAAAAGGCACCCCAACAGTCCTTGAAAAGGCAAAGGAGAAGATCCGCCTGGCCAAAAGGCAGAAGATAGAAACCAAAATCTCTGAATGAGGGCATTATTTTAAACAACATCCATGCCAGAGGACTTGAGATACTTGTGATAATAAAAAAAGAAAAGAAAATTTTGAAAATTTAAAAGAGCAGTGCAGTTATATATGCACGCTTAGGGCCTATAGGCGTTAACCGTTCGAGGCAAACTAATTCGGATTCATTTCCTATAATGACAAAGGTAGGGCCAAAGGCCATAACAAATCTGGCAACGAATTGACCAGATTGACCACATACTCGAGAATCACTGGAGAAAGGAATGAAAAGAGAAGGGAAAAATTAATTATATATATATATATTAACAATTTTTTTTTTATTATAATAATAATAGAATAGTCTGCAGTTATACTGATAAATTTTTATAGTTTTTTTAAAGGATCTTTTTTATTTATTTTTAATAAATATCCTTTTTTCTTTTTAACGATCTTTTTTATATATTTTTTTTCTTTTCGATATTTCGCTTTCCTTTGGAAAGCTTCTTCAGGAAAAAATTTTTATTTTTGAAAACAAAAAATTATTAACATATTGAAAAAATTTTCAAAACATTTGACAAAAACATATAAAATATTTTTTCATACATACATACGAAAATTTAAATATTCAAATATTCAAACATACAAAAAAAAGGAAAAGGAAATAACAAATAAATAACAAATAACAAATTCTCTTTTATGAAATAATTATAACAAATTATGTGTCTTTTTAATTAAGTACCTATAGTTCTGAGCTAAATTGTCTGTGTCTGTCTTGAAATTTACTTTCCTTACATTTGGTACATTAACAATTTCTTACATTTCCAACATATAACGTCTCTTGTAGTTTTCAAATACTAACTTATTTTTCTTCCTTATTATCAATATATCTAAATATGGAAGTCTAGATTCTAATTCTCTGATAATAAGGAAGAAAAATAAGTTAGTATTTGATTGGTATAAGAAACCAACATCTTCTGGAAGAATTATTAATTTTTATTCAAAACATCCGAGGAAAATGATAATAAACACAGCGAAAAATATGATAGACAGAATATTAACTTTAAGTGATAGATAATTTCATTTGAAGAATAGGGATACAATAAGAGATATACTTAATGACAATGATTTTCCAGTAGAATTAACTAACAGATTAATTAGACAATATGGTAGTTATAGGCATAATTTAGGAAATTCTACGGCAGAGCCAAGGAATTATAAATCATTAACTTATGTTCCTGGAATATCAGAAAGATTAAGAAAGTGTAAAATATATGACACAGATAAATACATAATTGCAGACAAAACATATAACACATTAAAAAAATTATTTAGCAGTATGAAGGATAAAGTAGGAAAAATGGAAATATCTGATGTAGTATACAGGATACCATGTGGAGGAAATGACCAGGTGAACTGTGACAAAGTTTATATTGGGACAACAAAAAATAAACTTAAAACAAGATTAGCTGGTCACAGGTGTGACCAAAAATATAGGAATATTTCAACACAGAAGACGTCCTTATCTTCACATTGTAAGAAATATAATAATTATCCAAAGTTTGATGAAACATCTGTATTAGATATAGAAAAAAACTACAAGAGACGTTATATGTTGGAAATGTTAGAAATTGTTAATGTACCAAATGTAAGGAGAATAAATTTCAAGACAGACACAGACAATTTAGCTCAGAATTATAGGTACTTAATTAAAAAGACACATAATTTGTTATAATTATTTCATAAGAGAGAATTTGTTATCTGTTATTTATTTGTTATTTCCGTTTCCTTGTTTTTGTATGTTTGAATATTTGAAAATTTAAAATTTTGTATGTATGTATGAAAAAATATTTTATATGTTTTTGGCAAATGTTTTGAAAGTTTTTTCAATATGTTAATAATTTTTTGTTAATTTTTTCTTGAAGGAGCTTTCCAAAGGAAAGCGAAATATCGAAAAGAAAAAAATATATAAAAAAGATTGTTAAGAAGAAAAAAAGATATTTATTAAAGACTGATAAAAATAAATAAATGATAATTAAATAATGGACAAAACAGCCTCAAAATTAGTATGTGATTTTGACGGCAAAGCCGAAAATCTTCGATCTTTTATAGATTCACTCCAACTATTGGAGTCAATAAAGGACTCTCATGAGCAAATAGCCATAACTCTCATTAAGACGAAACTAAAAGGTACTGCAAGGAATTTAATTAGTAATGAGCAAACAATAGCGAGTGTTATTGACAAATCGAAGAATACCGTAAAGGGTGAATCAGTTGATGTACTGTCAGCGAAGGTTATGAACATAAGGCAAGGAAATAAAATCGCTAATGCATATAGTAGCGAAATAGAACAAATTACAAAATCCTTAGAACGGTTTATCGTGTGAACTCGCCAACAAGTATGCGACTCAAGTCGCTGTAAAGGCGATTACAAAGAACTGCACCATTGAGAGGGTAAAACTCGATATGGAGGCAGGACAATTTAACACCATGAATGAGGTTATTGGCAAACTTGTTAACAGTTGCACTGAAGCAACTGGACAACAGAATAGTGTACTCTATTATCGACCTAGACAGAATTTTAATACTTTCCAACGGACTATAGGAAATTTTAGTAAGGGAAATTCGTTCCAAGGAAACAACAGGACTATAAATAACTACGGTTACAATAATAACAGAAATCGTAATTATTTAAATAACAATCGTAATTACAACAGGAATAAACCATTTTATGCTACCAATAACAGGAGTAGGAACTACGTTAGAGCAACTGACTCATATGAGTCCGAAAACTCAGAAGTCTAAGTCTCTAGGATCAATTCAGTAGATAATAAAGTGTATAATCTAAACCTCAACTTATGTTTTTTCAAAAACATACAAACTCAAATTAACAATAACATAATAACACTACTAGTAGACACAGGTGCCGATATTTCAATAATAAAATTAAAACATATGAAAATTAATTATATTAATATTAACAAAACAACAACACTAAATGGAATAGGACAAGGTAAAATCAAATTAATAGGAAGTACATTTTTAGATTTAAAATTCGAAAATTTTCTAATACCTCACAATTTTCAAGTAGTACATAATAATTTTCCGATTCCATGCGATGTAATCATTGGAATGGATTTCATTAAAAAATACAACTGCATATTCGATTTTAACGAAGATTATAATTACCTTATCCAACGCCCTTATAATTTGCTACAGCCAATAAAAATACAAATTGCGAATAACTGTTTCGATATAACCTTACCTCCCAGATCTGAAGTCATCCGTGAAATAAAAATTCACAATTCAGATACAGAACTCTTAATTCCTAACCAGGAAATTGTGAAAGGTGTTTTTATTGCAAACACGTTGGTGAGAGCGAACAGAGCATTTATTCGTATTCTAAACACTACCAAAACCGAAAGCATCTCTGATTATCACATACTAGTAAACAAAACTAATAATGGAAACACTAAGCATAGAAAAACTAAAGTATTAAATATATTAAAACAAAATTTTCCTGACCAATTTCGGGAAACATTAACTAAGCTTTGCTCAACATACACAGATATTTTCGGTTTGGAAACAGAAACAATTACAACTAATAATTTTTACAAACAAAAGTTGAGAGTTAAGGATAAAAACCCGGTATATATTAAGAACTATCGTATACCACATACACATAAGGAGGAAATAGATAAACAAGTAAGGAAACTAATTGATGATCAAATAGTCGAACAATCACAATCGGAATACAATAGTCCAATATTATTAGTACCGAAGAAATCACTGCCAAACTCGGAAAACGAAAGGTGGAGACTCGTAATAGACTATAGACAAATTAATAAAAAGTTAATGGCAGATCAATTTCTCTTGCCAAGAATAGATGATATTCTAGACCAACTAGGTCGTGCGAAATATTTCTCATGTTTAGATTTAATGTCCGGATTCCATCAAATTAGTCTAGAAGAAAACTCACGAGATATAACATCATTTTCCACTAACAATGGTTCATATAGATTCACTAGATTACCCTACGGTTTAAAATAGCTCCAAACTCTTTTCAAAGAATGATGACACTTGCTTTTAGTGGTTTAAGACCAAACCAAGCTTTTCTATATATGGATGATTTGGTTGTGTTGGGATGTTCAGAGGGACATATGTTTCCAAATCTCCAATATGTCTTTGACTTATGTAGAAAGTACAATCTAAAATTACATCCTGAGAAACGTTCATTTTTTATGAGAGAGGTTACCTACCTTGGTCATAAGTGTACGGATAAAGGAATATTACCTGATGATAGTAAATATTCGGTAATCGAAAATTACCCAACACCAAAAGACGCGGATAGCGTAAGACGATTTGTTGCATTCTGCAACTATTACCGCAGATTTATTAAGAACTTTTCAGAATATTCCAGACATTTGACAAGATTGTCCAAAAAAGGAGTACAATTTGAATGGAGTAAAGATTGTGATCGTGGATTTAGATATCTAAAACAGGCACTTATGAAACCAACACTGCTTCAATATCCAGATTTCACGAAAGAATTTTGTATATCAACCGATGCAAGTAAATATGCTTGTGGGGCAGTACTAACACAGGAGTGTAGTAGAAAGCAATTACCAATTGCATATGCATCAAAAACCTTTACTAAAGGTGAGAGTAATAAATCTACAATCGAACACGAGTTAGCGGCCATACATTGGGCTATTACAGATTTCCGGCCGTACATATACGGAAAACACTTCCTTGTTCGCACTGATCATAGACCACTTTCTTACTTGTTTTCTATGAAAAATCCAAGTTCTAAATTAACTAGAATGCGACTAGATTTGGAAGAGTACGATTTTACTGTAGAATATCTTAGGGGAAAGGACAATTACATCGCGGACGCATTGTCGCGAATTACAATTACTGAATTAAAAGACATAAATAGGAAATTAGATAATGTTCTTCAGGTCACGACTCGATCGATGACAAATAATGAAAGGAAAAACAGTAGTAAAATTAATAATCAGCATAAAGTCACAAAAGATGAAAAGCCCAATATATATATATATATACCTTTGAATAATACTGACGTCAGAAAATATATTAAATTAAGGATTACACCCGTAAAATGTTATTTTAAGCGTGGAAAATCAGTTATAGCATATATGCAAATTAATGATTTGTTTACTAATAAGAAAATTGATTTAGGACAATTTTTCTTTAGGCTTGAGAAAGTGGCCGGTAAACTAAATATTGAAAAATTACAAGTGGCACCCAGTGAGAAGATTTTCAAATCTATCTCAACAAATGAGTTTAAGATTATGGGCAATAGATATTTAAAGAAAGTGAGAATAGCACTATTATATAAGGTGACTCTAATTGATAATAAGAATGCTAAGGCAATTCTTGATATTATGCTGAAATATCACAATGATCCTATTGAAGGTGGACATTGTGGAGTTTATAGAACTATAGCTAAAATAAAACGATACTACTACTGGAAGAACATGACAAAAGATATAACTAAATATGTAAAAACATGTCACAAATGTCAGATGACAAAGGCAACCAGACACTTGAAATGTACCATGACTGTCACGCCAACACCTATAAAGGCATTCGATACGGTATACGTGGATACAATACGACCATTCCCAAAATCCCTTCGGGGAAATGAATTCGCAATCACCATAATATGTGATTTGACAAAATATTTGGTAACTATTCCTATTGCCGACAAAAATGCCAAAACGGTAGCAAAGGCGATTTTTGAAAACTTTATACTGACCTATGGTCCAATGAGGACACTCATTTCTGACATGGGGACAGAATATAAGAATTCAATACTGACAGAATTATGTAAATTACTTAAGATTGAAAAACTGACTTCAACAGCTCATCATCACCAGACGTTAGGTACAATAGAAAGAAGTCATAGAATTTTTAATGAATATGTACGTTCACATATTTCAATATATAGGACAGATTGGGATGAATGGTTGAAATATTTTACTTATTGTTTTAATACTACACCATCAACCGTACATAACTATTGTCCTTATGAATTAGTTTTTTCAAGAAATCCAAATAAATTCTCAGAATTCAAAGGGGTGGATACAATTTCTCCACTATACAATATAGATAAGTATGCCAAAGAAGCAAAATATAGATTAGAATTAGCATTTAAAAGAGCTCGAATATTATTAGATAGAAATAAGACAAAACAGAAAGAAAATTATGATAGGAATATACTAGATTATAATATTAAATTAGGAGACTTAGTTTTACTCAGGAATGAAGCAGGTCATAAATTAGATAACCAATATAAAGGTCCATTTAAAATTAAGAAAATAGATTTAAGAAATAATGTAACAATAGTTGATAAGAAAAATAACAAAGAACAAATTGTTCATAAAAATAGACTTAAGATATATCATAAATAAATTATTTATAATTAAGATTATAGTAACATTTAAAGAATTGTATCATAATTGAATATAAATAAATATTTAACATTATTGTAAAAGAATGTCCATAGAACTCATGTTATATAAACATTCTTATAAAAAGCGGAGGTGTAGTGTAACCAGCCGTTCAGTTTAATGCATAGGTAGAGTAACAAACAGTCTTGATTACAAGGTGTTTAATTACCAAATTATTTGGGTTAACAATTTATTGAACATCAGCATAATTTATTGTTGTTACTTTAGTTTACGTAAACGCTAAAAGGTGTGCTTCATTTTTAACCTACTTTTAATTGTTTTAATTTTTTTTATATATATTTTTATGAATGTAAAATTTACACTTAATTATTGACCTATATTTATTGATAGCTTAGCAATTTTAATAATAGTATATTTTGAGTGATGTCACTCAAAACCAAAATCTAGGTTATTTTCATTGTTAGAAATATAGTACCCATGAAAAGGAAGCATTAGCTATAATTTTTTGTGTTACTAAATTCAAACAATATTTAATCGGAAATGTTTTTACATTAAAAACTGATCATAAACCATTAATTTCTCTATTTGGAGAAAATAATGGCAGCACCTATTCAAAGGTGGGCTTTTATACTTTCCGGTTTTAATTATAAAATTGAACATGTTAAAGGTGAATTAAATGAAGAAGATAATTTATCGCGGATCCCTCAACACATATGCAGTAATACTGAGAGTACAAACGATAGTACTACTCTTGTTAATTATATAAAAAAGATAATGTTTTAAATCTTGATTTTAAGGACATTCCTTCAGGTAAACTGAAGAAACTCAAAGATGAACAATTTAAAACATTTGTTTTTAAATATACCGAGTATACTGTAGACCATGATTGTTTATTATTGGGCTACCGAGTTATAATTCCTACAAAATTAAGAGAGTCAGTACTTCATATTCTCATTTAGGTATCGTGAAAACCAAAGCGCTAGCCAGATCATTTGTTTGGTGGCCCAAAATCGATTCTGATATTGAACATTTAATAAAATCATGTATTCCTTGTCAAAAACTTATGGCTAGTCCAGAAAAGAGCGTTCTTATACCTTGGAGTCCTACAAGCTGTGTATGGCAAGGACTACATATAGACTTTGCAGGTCCCATTAGAAATTATCATTTTCTTATTGTCATAGACTCTTTCTCCAAATGCGTAGAGGTTTTCAAAACCAAGGATATCAGTTCCAATTTTGTTATATTAAAACTAAGAGAAATTTTCTGTTGTTTTGGCATTCCCCACACTATTGTCAGAGATAATGGCAGGCAATTTGTTTGTGAAGAGTTTAAAAATTTCACTTCAAACAATAGAATTAAACATATATTAACAGCTCCTGGACATCCAGACACCAATGACCAGGCTGAAAATTTCGTGAAAACTTTAAAGAAATCTATTTATGCATATTTAAATTCTGAAAATAATGAAAATATTGACGTCATTTTAAATCGTTTTCTAATGGATTATTGCAATACAAAACACAGCTCAACCGATGAAAGTCCAGCAAAGATTTTAATCGGAAGATCGATTAGAACTCGACTTGATCTAATTAAACCACCTCTTGTTAAAGATAAAATAATAGAGCAGCAAAACAAAAGTATTTCAAATTATAAATACAAGAGATCAGTCACGTTTGTAAAAGGTCAAAATGTGTTCATACGAGATTACACAAACGTAAATTCAAAGTCTTGGGCCCCTGCTATTATAAAAGATAAGACAGGTCCACGTTCATATCAATGTATTCTTTCAACAGGTAGAATTATAAAAAAAAGTACTGGTCAAATAAGGACAGGAGTAAATGAGAATCAAAATATGATCATGAAAATATTCAGAAGGATTCATCAGATTTGCCATCATGCTCATATTGAATTTCCATGAATCAAGCTGTTGAAAGGTCACATGATATTAATCAGAAGAATATGGATGAATTAGCTTGTAGTTTAGAAAAAATGATAACTTAGATACTAATACTATTGAAAATTTATCAAATTCAACTCAAAGCAGAGATGTATACAAAAGAGTACTAAGACCCAGAGCAAACAAAAGATAAGCATAAATAAATGTAACTATTTGAAAACTTACTTTTCTAAATTTTATACTTGTAATAAAAGCTAAGCCCTTTAGTCATAACTAGGGTTTGCAATACCGGGATACCGAATACCGGGATCCCGGGATACCGGACATTTTTAATACCGTGCAATACCGGTATTACACGAAACTTAAATACCGGTTTCCGGTATTACAATAAAATTAAATTTTAACAAAGTTACAAATTTCTAAATGATTCAATAATATAAAACTTATAATAACTTCAATTAAACTTGAAATGATGCCAACAAATGGGATTAAGATACCTAATATTTTAGTTGGCAGCACTACACATAGCTGTCAGCTGTTATTGCATAAAAATTTTTTGTGATTCCCCAAAGTTATAGTGAAATTGCGTTATTTGTTTGTTGGATATTTAAAACTTAAAATAAAACGTAGTCATAAAAACAGATTTTAATTTTAATAAGTAAGTATTAAAATTATATATTAATTTAAATATCTTTTATCATCGCCTGTTTTCTTTAGACTATGGAAAGTTATCACTTTGAAAAGAAATCGGCTGATGAAAATTCAGTGTGGCAAAAAATGCAATAAAATAATTAAAGCTCATGGAGGTAGTACAAGTGGTCTACATACTCATCTGAAGACATTGCATCAAATTAATTAAAAAAAAGGAATGTTCCTAGTTCCAATACTTTGAGTATTAGAAGTGGGCCAGAACAAAAATATCATCATTTTTTGTTTCTGATATGGACAATTCTTTGGCTGCAGTTTTAGCTCGAATGACGGCATGTGATTGATGGTTTATCCTTTAACATTTTTCGCTCTTCAATTGATATCAGGAAAGGTTTAGCTGCCAGAGGATACGAAAATATACCAAAATCTTTAAATTCGATAAGAAAAAGTTTGTTATAGAGTATAGTGGAAAAATACGCGTCACAAATGTTTTCGGGTCAGAGATTTAGTCTGACATTTGATGAATGGACATCGGTAAAGAATCGGCGTTACTTAAATGTAAATGTTCATTCTAGTAACAAGAAATTCTGAAATTTAGGATTAATTCGTGTGCATGGATCCTTGCCTGCAGAAAAGTGCGTCGAGCTGATTGAAGAAAAACTTAAACTGTTTGGACTTTCTTTAAATAAACACCTTGTGTGCATTATTACAGATGGTGCATTTGTTATGGTCAAATGTGTGATTTGTTTTACATCTGCACCGACTATATAGTCATAATCAGATGGTAGTTAAACCACTTAGTTGATTGGACACCAACTACGCCCTAGAAGGCCTTCAGATACGTATATCCTCCAGACACTTCGAGTAGCAATTTAGAAAGTCCGGAGTAGGCCGTGCCCTCACTCCTTGCTGAGGAGTTGGAGACTTTCCAACTCCTGGTCCAGAACGCATGAAGCTCTTATTTATCAAGAACACGCCAGCATTCATACTCACTGGACCTGAACCATTCATTGTGTTAATTTAAATGGTCCGACCCACAAACTCTCACGAGGGTCCGAAACCACAACCACCACGATACTCCCATATAGGGGCCAACCTCAATAACCAGTCAGAGCACATTTTTTGTCTAAAGAGAGCAAATATTGTACTCTGGGGCAACTGATTTCCCGTGGAAATATGTGGATTGTCCAGATGACTCCTACTAGTCTTTGAGGGGCCTGGGCTCCCTTTTACCCCGAAAGTCACAAATCTAAATGGAATAGTAGGTTCCAAAAAGACTATCATGTGCCCCCGGGGGGTGTTATGGTCAAAGTTGGAAAATTGATTTCTCCAAGTCAACAACTTTGCTTAGTTCACGGGATACAATTGGCTGTAATTAAGGTTCTTTATACGATTCGCCAAAATTTAGAAAATGAAGATGAGGTCACAGATGAATCTGATTCCGAGAAGTCTGATCCTGAGGAAGACTATAACATGGACACAAGAGATGAAATTGAGAATAATATTGATGACATTGACAATGGTTTATCTTTAATTCAAGATAACAATAAAGGTGATTCTTTGCTTAGTCATGAAGAGATAGGTCCATCAATTCAAAAAGTTAGAAAAATTGTAAAGTTATTTAGACGATCGCCAACTAAAAATGATAGAGCTTTACAGAAACATGTTAAAGAACAGTGTGGAGAAGAAATGAATTTAGTTCTAGATTCTAGAACGCGCTGGAATAGCTTAGTTGCTATGCTAGAACGCTTTGTCCTATTAAAGACTTGCATTCAAAATGCTCTAATTGAATTGAATTTAAATGCCGGCGAAATGTCGTTTTCAGAAAATGAATTTATTTTGACATCAACAGTTATTTCAGTACTTCTTCCAATTAAATTAACTGTGGAGGCTCTTTGTCGTCAAGATGCCACTCTTATAACTGCAGATGCCGCGTTATATTTCATGTTTAATCAATTGACAGAACAGAATACTTCCGTGAGTAATGAATTCAAGGAAGAACTCATTATTCGTGTACAACAAAGACGTACTGATTTATCAAGTCTCTTGCAATACCTGCATAATTCAAGCGAATTTGAAGTTACCCAAAGCAGCGAAATTTTTTCTCGAATTGATAAGACAACAATCATAAGGAAAATTTTATACTTATTGCAACGCTTGTATTACACCAATGATAGTGACAACGTAGCAGCCTCATCTGTTCAAGATGAAATAAATGAAGATATATCTTCCGATTTAGGGCCAAAAAAATTAATGACAATGAAGGAAAAACTGGATATGGCTATTTCTAAGAAAGTCAACATTAAAATAAAGAAAACTACAAGTGGTGTTGGTGTATCAGCAAAGGAAAATTCGGAAACATTAAATAAAATTATTAAACAGGAAATAGCCTATTTCGAAGCTGAAAATATAAGGGGAAAATATCTCCAACTTGCATATGAATACCTTATGTGCATACCACCAACTAGCGTTGAGTCTGAGCGAGCCTTTTCAGCAGCAGGGCTGCTATGTACCAATATTCGTTCTAGACTTAACGATACAACTCTGGACAAATTAACATTTTTGCGGGCATATTTTCTTTCAAAAAAATAAACAAATTATTATTAATTAACTTTTATAATATATTTATGTTTAATTTTTAATCAATCCAAAATTTATGTTATTTTTTTTATAATTGAATTCTTTTTGTGTATTAAATAATTTTTATTTGTTTTTTAATTGAATTTATTTTTATATTAACAGCTTTTTTGTTCTCGATTAATTTTTTTAACTATACCGGTATTAATACCGGGATCCCGGTATCAATAAAATCAAATACCGAAATACCGGTTTTAGAAATTCGGTCCGGTATTGCAAACCCTAGTCATAACATTTATTGAATGTTCATAAAACCGATATAAAACTGATTTCGTACGAATATTTGAATGTTATAAATAGAGCAGTTAATTTTCATTGAATAACATAAAATGTGTATGTTTATTATAAATTATATATATATATATATTATATATATATATATATATATATATTATATAATTATATATATATATTATATAATTATATATATATATATATATATATATATATATATATATATATATATATATATATATATATATATGAATTTTGTTATACTTTATTGATAAATATAACATTTATACTATTGTAAAAATTATTAAAAATCGAATTTAAGTGGAAGCGTGTTATGTACCTTTCTTGAATATACTTCTCTACCTCTGATAATAACAGTACAATTAAGCATTCCCTATTGTAAGCAATTATTGTTTACTTATTCCTTTTTTCTTAGTCAGTCAGTGATCGAACTTTAAGCGTTTCAATACATTACATATATATATATAAACCCCATTTTAATAATTTTATTAAAATATAAAAATAAAATATAAAATTTTTTAACAATATGGGTACCATGCCAACTTTGGACCAAATTATTTTAGGATTTAAAATGGTTGATTTTAAAATCCAACAACAAGGCTTCATATAAAAAGGAAGCCGAAATAATTTGAATTTTATGCTAATACAGAGCTGTTAAAAAAAAAACAACAACAAACTAAAGAGGCAACTTGTCAAAACTCAAGAGCTAAAACATTGCCGAAACTATAGAAATGAAAAGACTTTGTTTTTCAACACAAAAGAAAAAAACAAACAGCATTAACCCAACGATTTATTTTTCATGAACACTAAATGCTAAAGAAAAACTCTGCCAAATTCAACTCAGCAGTGCTTTCACAGGATAATATTCAGCAAGAGGTCCTCTTATTTGATTTTTAAAGACTTTGGTGCATTTCTTTCAAAATGGTGACCACAGAACTTCTCCTAAGTTGTCATGATGTATACTGGAGAATGCATTTTGTTTAAATATTGTTTAAAATTTTTTAAATCAAATTAATTTTTATATCGTTGATTAGATAATTAAACTTAACAATCATCCTTAACTGTTTTTTAAATTTATTACTAAAGAATTATAACAATTTCTATTTTATAACACTAAATACTATTTTAGAAATAACTAAAATAATCAGTTTTTAATTTTTTTTTAATGATTCTTAACTTTCGAATTTCGAATTTCGGAAATAATTTTAAGTTTTGTACAAATAATTAATAAAAAAATAATACATTCCTTTAAAAGGAATTTATAATATATATATATATATATATTCTGCTGCGATACTCCAGTAGCTTATAATATAATGTAAATTTAACGAATAAAGCTTCACTGCAAAAAAAAATAATAGAACAACAGGAGACAGCAAATATACTTAAACATGGGTAATCACGATTCCAAAATCGATTACCCAAATGCTAATGTGATCAACGAAGTTAAAGCCGCAATGAATACCCAGTGGTATACCTGCGAATAATTATAGGAATACTGGCATTACAACAGGTAAGCACGATATATCAGCTTCATAAAAGGTCAATAAAAAAGAATTATCTACGTAGATCAATGGCAACAGACCTAAATAAAGATAGATATTAGTTTCCTTCGAATTTCTTTTTTTATGAATTTCTTATTCATTTGCCTTAACAATTAATATAAAACGCTTTCAAACCTCTATATCTCCAGTTCTAAATGGAATGGGAGGACATTCTCTACAAGGCTAGAATAATAAAAAAATTCTTCCTTAGATCCCATAAATGTGTAAACACTGACAGGAAAACAAAGAGGGGGACTATAATATAAATAGACATATAAACACACTTATGGTAAATTTGGAGAGATTAAGGGTATTGTTCAATGTCAATTACCATCGATTGACACAGGTTCACAAAACCTTTGTTGAGTCCTTTTACAACGACATACGGTAAAAATTGTTATCCGTCTCATCACGGAAAGGAATAAAAATAGACATATCACAAACTATTCATGAACCCATTGTCTTCACTTCCTTAGAGGAAAGCTCTGACCCAATACCAATTGTAAGAAAAATGCTACAAACAGTCGTGGAATTCCTTAACACAGCCTCACAGCTCCTCCCAGAGTTTGATGGATCTTCCGTTAACTTACAAAGTTTCATAGATGCACTGCAATTAGTGGACTCAATAAAGGAAACTCATGAGACCACAGCGGTAAATGTCATAAAAACAAAATTACGAGGTTCAGCTCTTAATATAAATTTAATGAAACAACAATTAGCGAAATAGTTAACAAACCCAAAACAACGGTTAGGGAAGAATCTGTTGACTTTGTTCTTGCCAAACTAATGAATGTTAGGCAAGAGGGCAAAACTACCAATAATTATGTGAAAGAAATAGAGAATCTTGCAAAAAAGTTAGAAACATCTTACATAAATAACGGCCTACCCCCTCAAGTGGCGACAAAATACGCCACTACCTCGGCACCGAAGACAATTATTACAAATGCTTCCAATGACAGAGTCAAAGTGAATATGGAATCAGGAACATTCTCTGATCTTAACGAAGTCATGTCGAAATTTATAAAGCAGATGCACAGACACTTATGGTCAACCAAATTTAATTTTATCCCTAAGCCATAGACAAAATCAACAAAGAGATCAATACCGAAATAGACGGAACTCCATTAGAGGATACAGGAAAAGTAGCGGTAATAGATACCAAAATCCTAGAACCTCTAATTATAATAAAAATTCTCATTCCTACAGAAATTTTAACAATAACACTGATAACAGAACCGAAAATAATTTCCACAATAATTATCGTGGGAGAAACCAGGGCAATACCAGGATACACA
The DNA here is from genome assembly GCA_030448955.1 of Trichopoda pennipes. Classification (NCBI taxonomy): domain Eukaryota; kingdom Metazoa; phylum Arthropoda; class Insecta; order Diptera; family Tachinidae; genus Trichopoda; species Trichopoda pennipes. The sequence continues at coordinate 1,706,154 of JASKUP010000004.1, read as the reverse complement.
CAGTGAATACGCAAAATGATTCGGAAAACGGGCAAGGCCCCGAAGATATTCAATAAAAAGTTATTCCATCAACTTAAATTTATACAGCTCTTCGTTCGACGATAAACGACAATACGTCAACTTTGTTAATGGACACAGGTGCAGATACTTCTATTATAAAATTAAATCAGGTCCTTTACCGTCCTATACTCGAAGACATAAGAGTAAAATTAAACGGGATAGGAAAGGGATTCATAAATACAATAGGCAGAATAGGAACTACCTCCTTTTACAAAACATCTCAATAGAGCATGAATTTCATAATGAACTTTAATGGTGAACAGGATTCTTTAATCTTAACCGATAACGTCCTTTATGACTACAATATTATTTCTATAACCGCCCAGAACTTAGATCAATCTCACTTTCGGATAGATCAAAGGTCATAAGGCCTTCGTTCCACAACAAACACTCCAAACTGGCGTATACATTGCCAATACAATAACCCGAAAAGCAACCAGGATTTGATTAATAAAAACAATTAAAATCATGGTTGAGAAATTTAGTGATTATTTTATTGCTCACATCAACCATGATAAGAGAAACTCTAAAGAAAAACTGAAAAGACTGAAAAAAAAACTTCCCAGATTTTATGAAAACAGAACTCGGAGCATTATGCTCAAATTTTATAGATGTGTTTGCATAAGAGTCTGAAAAGATTACGGCAAACAACTTCAATAAACAGAAACTGCGCCTAAATAGTAAATAACCAGTTTACATCAAAAATTACAGAATTCCTCACTCTTATAAAGAGATAGTGAACAAAAATGTCCAAAAAGTAATAGATGACGATATTGTAGAACCATCAACCTCCGACTACATTAGCCCATTAATCTTAGTGCACAAGAAAGCTTTACCAGGCACTAATCAAAAACGATAGAGACTAGTAGTAGATTACAGAGGAGCTAATAAGAAACTTGTAGTTGAGAAATTTCCTTTACCTCGAATAGACGACATACTAGATCAATTGGGTAGAGCGAAATATTTCTCTTGCCTCAATTTAGTATCTGGTTTTTACCGAATGGAATTAAAGGAAAAATCAAGAGATATTACTTAATTTTCAACTGATCACGGTTTCTTCCGATTTAAAAGACTGCTATATGGCATAAAAATTGCACCAAACTCATTCCAAAGAATGATGACATTAGCATTTTTTGGACTTTCGCCCGTCCAAGCTTTTGTGTATATGGGTGACTTTATTGTCATGGGATTTTCTGCTAAACACATGCTTACCAACTTAAAAGACGTATTTGAACTATGCAGAAAATACAACCTAAAACTACACCCAGATAAATGTGCATTTTTCCTTCGGGAAGAAACGTTTTTGGGTCATAAATGTGCTGACAATGCTATCTTACCAGACGATGGTAAGTTCTATCCAGCACCCAAAAATGGGGATGAAACCAAACATTTCATAGCATTCTGCAATTATTATAGGCGATTTATTCCATATTTTGCAGAACACTCACGTCATATTACTAGATTAACTAGGAAAAACGTAACATTTGAATCGACTCAAGAATGCGAGGATGCAATCAAATATTTCAAAAACCAACTAATAAGTCCACATCTTCTACAATATCCGATTTATCAAAGAGTTTATAACTACGGATGCAAGCAAATACGCCTGTGACGCCGTCCTGAGTCAAGAGACCAGAGACATACAATTACCCATTGCCTTCGCATAGAAATCTTTCACAAAAGGTGAAAGCAATAAATCTACAATAGAGCAGGAACTGACTACAATACAATACTTTAGACCATATGTGTACGGAAGAAAGTTTGTGATCAGAAGTGATCATAGGCCACTCCATTACCTATTTTCTTTAAAAATTCCATCGTCTAAATAAACGAGAATGAGGTTAGATCAGGAAGGTATTCTTCCTGATCTAACCTCATTCCTGACTTTGTCGTAGAATATCTGAGGGGTATAGATAATCCTGCGGCGGACACACTGTCCCGCATAGAATTCTCTGATATCCAAAATATAGAAGTCAAGCAAGTATTGAAGGTAACAACTAGACTTCAGTCAAAAAATGATAATAAAAATGATAATGATACTGGAATACGAAAACCGGTTACACTAAAGGTACATGAGGCGACTAACGTCCTTAAGCTCCGCAAAATGCCAAAGATGCATTTTACTCAGGATAAACTAATTTTCCTTAAAGGAAAGAAAAAAATTTCCGAGTATAGGTTGAACGATCTAGTTATTAATGGAAAAGTGGACTTAGGTCGCCTCTTTCCAAGGCTTGAAAAAATTGCCGATAACATTGGTCTTACAACCCTACGACTTTCACAATTTGATCGTCTCTTTAATATCTCCGGAATAGATATAGAAATCTTTAAAAGTAAAGATAATGGTCTCTTAAAAAGATTGACTTTAGTGCTCCTATCTAAAATAAATAAAGTATCAACCGATCTAGAAAAATTAACTATCGTCCAAAAATATCATGATGACCCCATCTGTGGAGTCACAATGGAATAACTCGCAAGTTAAAGAAAATTAAACTTCTATATTATTGAAAGGGCATGACCAGAGACATTGCAAGATATGTCAAAAAGTGCAAAGCATGACAAACAAATAAGCCCACAAAAACATTAAAGAAAATCTAGTCCTAACTCCAGCTAAACCTTTTGAGATTGTCGTTATTGATACTAGTGGACCTTTACCGAGATCTAACTCTCAAAACGAATATGCCGTTACTATAACGTGCAACCTCACTAAATACTTAGTGGCAGTACCAAATCTGCAAGAAGCGTTGCTCACGCAATCATGGAAGGCTTCATACTAACGCATGGCCCCATGAACAGGATTGTTATAGTTATGGGTACTGAATATATGAATCAAGAGCTTACAGCAGCTCTTCAGTCGCATGAGAATAGGGAAATTTAACTCTACTACGTATCACCTTGAGACCCTGGGTAAAAAGGCCAAAACCATCCCTGCTCTGGAATCATCGAAGTTGCAACTAGAAAGTTCTGTTGCATAGAATTATAGCTTCGGCTTCCTTGGACGAGCATGAGGTTCCAAATTATGCAGTGGTTCGATCCACTATCTGATTAAGGCTTCATGGCCATGCGCGGATGTAAATCTATTCACACACACTGTTTGGTGCGGATTTTGGTCCAGAGGCATAATTGGGGCATTTTTCTTCGAAAATGAGCAAGGAGTGGCCGTTACAGTCAATGGCGATCGTTATCGGACCACGTTGAACGAATTTTTGTTTCAACACGACGGCGCTACGTGCCACACAACCGAAGCTACACCCGATGTTTTGTGCCCTATTTTCGAAGAACCCATTATCAGCCGCAGAGCTGTTGTCGTTTGGCCACCTCGGAGTTGCGATTTGACACCGTTGGACTGCTATTTGTGGGGTGCCGTCAAAGATAAGTGTTACGCCGACAAGTCAGAGACAACTGACGCAGCTACACACAATCAATAATGTGCTTAAAAATTGGACCGATCGTGTAGGCTACTGCATGGCCAGCCGAGGCAACCATTTGAATGAAATTATTTTCCAGTATTAACCGGAAGGATTGAACTTTCAAATAAAAAAAAGAAATTTGAAAAAGTATTCAGTAGTTTTGTTTATAGCATTTCATATGAGAAGGAAATAAAATTTAGACCTTAAGTTGCACACTGCAGTGCGGCTAGCTTAATGGATAATGCTAAATTAAAGCGGCATTACTTTTCTGGAGACCAGGCAAACCCAGTGACACTATCTCTTAATGATTTAGTGCTTCTGAGATATGAAGCTGGACATAAATTGGATCCTGTTTGTAAAGGTCCCTATATCGTTATAGGACTACATGACAAGAGTAATGTGAAACTTCGAAACGACGATGGAAAACCATTTGTTGTTCATAAAAACGAGATAAAGAAATTCTATGATTGAGTGTCACTTCACTTTCGGTGCGTTTATGAAAGCTTTGGTAGGCTTTAAATTCCAGTTAATTCCGTTTGATCACAACATTTAGCCTGCAAGATGAGCACGGCCCTATCTTTTGATTTTTTTGACATTTTAAGAATTTTTTTTTTTACTTTGTTTTAAATTTTAAAGCTTACTATATTTATTATTCTTCCTGAAAAAGGGAGGTGTAGTGAGTTTCACCTTTTTATGTCAATTTTTATTTTACATATAGTTTTTACATTGTTTTTGAAAAAGGAAGAATAGTCAATCAACGGTATATTGATTATTCTTTCTGAAAAAGGGAGGTGTAGCGTGTTTGGCTGTGTCACCGTTGCCATGCTTTCTGCATGACATTGGACACCCCACATTTGGTTGTGGTGGGATTACACGCATCAAAATAATTTCAATACGCAAACGCTGCATATTCTCACCCCACCCAGTCCAAAGAGAATGCAAACACTACATATTCCCACAGGTAAAATTTTATTGTATTAGTGTATAAGTTAACTTGTAAGAATTATAGATAATAAGAATAAATTTAATTAATAAAAGTAACTCAAAATGTTCAGTCGCAAAGTCCTTTTCTTTAATGTGTTAATATTACAATATAAACAATGAAAAGGAAAATAAGATAGCAAGATTCAATGATAATTCATCGAAACTAAATTCGATTCTGAGGAATCTGACATCTAACATGAATAAGGAAAATATATAAGAAGTATCACTCTCAACAGAAGATAAAATATTTAAAGTATATACGAAAGAAATTTTAAAAGAAACATATGAAAAGATATTTACAAATAACAAAAAGCCTCAACTGAAAATTATAATATACAAGTCTCCAAAAGAATAATAGATGGCATACTCAAATATAAGCCAATTGACTAATTTCACAGTACTGACCGCTTGGAAATAAGAAAAACAATTATTAAGCTCAAACAACGCTACGTATGGAAAAACATGTGATGGTGAAGAAATTCATATCAAACAAACAAAACACATAAAAGAACCACTTTCACTCACAGATACACCAAATAATAGCTTTGAAGTGATTGCGATCAACACCGAGGCTCCTCTTCGTAATTTAAATGAATACCGCTACATTTTAACAATACAGTGTAAACAAAATTTGTTGTTGAGCACTCTATGCCAATAAAAGATGCAACCACGACAGCAAAACATTAGTTGAACATTTCATACTAAAATATGGTCAATTTAAGGTACTCAAGTCGGACAAGGGACAGAATTTACAAATGAAACAATGCGTAACATATGTTCATTACTACAGATCAGACAAATATTTTCCAGGCCATACCACCACGAAACCTTAGGATGAATTGAAAGAAATCATTTTTGTTGACTACCGCAAATGGATACGAATGGGATAAATGGATTCAATATTTCACTTTGACATATAATGCATCACAATATCTAGATACTAGCTACACGCCTTTTGAATTAATTTGCGGAAGATTGCTGTGTTTACCATTTGACAACATAAGCACTGACCGAAAATCTTACAATTATAACGACTACGTAGAAGAACTTACAGTCAAAACACAATACGCTTTAAATAGAGCAAAGGAATTAACTATAAAAACAAAAGAAAAAAAAATTAAATAATAAATATACAAATACAATCTATTTAAATATAGGAGATCTAGTTTTAGTAAAAGTAGAAAATAGAAAAAAAATCAAAGTTGTTATAAGGGACCATACAAAATTATAAGTAGAAATAATGTAAATAGACTATAACGGCAAGGAAATAGAAATTCATAATAACAATCTAAAACCATAAAATAAATTGTAGCATAAAAAGATTATATTATTCCTTGTTTGATTATTATTATTATTATTATTCGACCTTGTTTTCTTAAATATAAAAGTATTAATCTAAAAGTGGTCTTTTTAAATAAATTTATCACATATATTTTCAATATTTCGCTTTCTTTTAGAAAGCTTTTTCAGGAATATTAATTTTTTAAAAACAAAAATTAATAACAAATTGAAAAAAGTTTTTGAAAGCAATGGACAAAAACATACAAAATAATTTTCTTCATACATATATACAAAATTAAAGTTTCAAATATTTAAACATACAAAAACCATGAAACCGAAATTAAATAACAAATTTTCTCTTATGAAATAGTTATTACAAATTGTGTGTCTTTTGAATTATGTACCTATAATTCTGCGCTAAATTGTTTGTGTCTGTTTTGAAATTTATTCTCCTTACATTTGGTACATAAGCAATTTCTAACATTTCTAACATATAAAGTCTCTTATAGTTTTTTTCTATATTGATGCTTCTTCAAACTTTGGATAATGATTATATTTCTTACAATGTGATGGATGTCTTCTGTGCTGAAATATTCCTATATTTTTGGTCACATCGATGACCAGCTAATCTTGTTTTAAGTTTATTTTTTGTTGTCCCAGGAAAGAGAACATAGATGCAATAGTAAAAAACAGCAAAAGGATGTTAAGGTTTATAACAAAGGAAGGAAGCTATTTAAGGATTACACCAATGGGCGAAAAATATATGACTAGGTTCAAAACTGTTACCTCGATATAAGGAAGAGATAATTTTGGAAAACAGAAAATGTACGATGTTGCGTTGTTGACAGAATCAAACAGAATTGCACATAAGGACTTCATAAAATGCTAGGATGGACAGAAGACGAAAAAAGAATATGGCTTATGAAAATTATACGTTTGATTTATATCGTGAATTTGCATTTTTTTCCAGATTACTATTGCTAATGTTAAAGGTGGAGGTTCAAATAGTTACCTATACTGATGCGTATGTTGTGACTATAGCCAACGGTTACGGGAAAAATCAGGACGGAAATTTTAAATTTATACACCCTATTAATCTTGGACAATACTATGACTTTTTGTACCGTACTAAAAGATACATTGACAGAAACATTTTGAAGACAAATCTGTTATATCCAACTATGTATTTCGAACTAAATCATAGCTGAGGCTCGTTTGCCTTGCCAACGTAGAGGTGAAAAAATCACGTTAGAATTTAACTAAGCTTAGTGGTTCACCAAGTTATTGTCCAGTTTGTTAAATTAAGTTGTTAGAGGTTAGCTTAACCAAGTGTTGGCACAAGGATAAGTTGGGACAAGTTTTACCAAGAGTAATAGAACGCAAGCGAACGTCTCCAAGTTTATCAGATTTTTTACTAAATTAATTTACTTTACTGAATCTTTAATTTGTACTTAAAATTAACAACCATATAATAATAAAAAATACGAGTACAAAATAAAGTAACAAAAAGAAATAAATTAAAATACATTCCAGAAATCGTTCCTTTCCATTATAAATGTGCTGAAATTGCACTACACACAAATAGAACACCAACAAGCGTGTTTAAAAGCTTTTAATGTGTGATTTTAAATCATTAACAATTATATTAAAATAATAATTCCCACGTGTTGACCAAAAAAAAAAAAAACAAAATTAGCTATCATGTTACCAGACAGTATTTTTGGTCAAGCGTACGAATTGATTACTCAGCACGATTGTCTCAGGATTATTATTATGAAAGTTGTCTTCGGAATGGCGTCAGTTTGTACAAGAAGGCAATCAATCATAAGAAGTAGCAGATTATTGTGGGTATGGTTAAAACAAGTCCCCTATAGCCAACAGCTAAGCTGTGAACCCCTGGATTGGCTGTGGGTGATGACAGATCGTGTAGCTGGGTCATTACTTCTGCTTGTAGTCGGGTTATACTTTCGATATGTAGCAGCTGTGGGAGTGTTAAGGGTTGAGTTTTGCATATTCCGCCGTTATTGCGAGAAGAACATCCCAGTACTTGTATATGGTGAGTGCAGAACGGATATGAGAATCTGGTGTCCGCAGATGGTGCAGCACTTTGATCATTTCGAAGTTGAACTCTCATATTAGTAGTTAGCGATAATGTTTTTATTCCACGAAGGTGATGCTTTCAGGCAAGCATTCAATTTATCTGTAGGCGTTGTACGGGGAATTACTGGGAACGTCTGCCTGAAATCTCAAGCCAACAATATCATCAAGCCGCCAAAGATGTTGTTATGTTGGGGTATAAATTGTGTTTAAATTGAGTGGCAATTTAAACGCAGAATGTGTAGTACAACCGCCATCTAGAAGAGTCGCCGCAAATCCAGATGACGCTAACGCCAAAGCTATGTCACATTTTGATCGAATAGCGGCCAAGATCTGTTCGTGCGTTCTGGAGTTATAGCGTAAGGACAGAAAACCCGACTTATTTTTATATATATTCATATATAGAAGATTATATTATATGTTATGTATTATATTATAATATATTATATTGTATTATATTATATTATATTATATTATATTATATTATATCTTTATATAAAATTTAAGCCAAAAATAGGTGTCCGTTGGTTGCCAGTGTTTGAAGAGATGCGCAGTCGGATTTCCACCAAATTTTCACAGTACATTCGTAATGGTTGTTCGCTGGTTTGCATCTTTGTTTCATGCGTTTACGCACAATAGTGCGTCCACAGAGCCTGTTTGAAACAAGACAATTTCGAATGACATTCCCGGGGAAATTTTTACCTACAAATCGGTTAACTCTGTTACTAATCAAGACGATGTTGTAAGTTATCCACTCGAATTTTAAAATTCGTTTGAGTTATTTGGACTGCCGTCCCACCGCCTACAAGTGAAAATTGGTGTACCAATTATTTTGCTTAGAAACATCTAGCAGCCACGGCTTTGCAATGGGACACGTTTAGTAGTCAAAAGAGTCATGAAAAATGTGATTGAAGCAAAAATTTTCAAAGGAAAATATAAGGGCGAGGATGTCCTGGTACCACGCATTCCTGTGATTTGCCGTTTGATTTTAAACGGCTTCAATTCCCCATACGTGTTGCTTTTGCAATGATCCCTGTTTTTCGCACTGTTAATTATATTTATCATATTCACGTGTTAATAAACCAACTGTTTTATTAAAAAAACATAAAACCAAAAAAAAAAAAAGAAATTGTTTTCTTTCTGACTAATTTTCTTAAATGATTGAATTTTTTGTCGCACACAAAAAAGAGCGCTGCAAAATAAAACCAAACCACAAATGACTTGCAAAGCAGTCACGGGCACGCTAGTTATATTATATTGTATTATATTGTATTATATTATATTATATTATATTATATTATATTTATTATATTATATTTTTTTTTGCGGGAAGTGCCTTACGCATTTCAGAAGCTGTTGTCACAGCTCTGGTATGTGGAGCTTGCATCCACTAAAAACCTCCCTCTACTTTTCGGGCCATTATTCCACCCCGGGACCACTTACGTATTGCTTCGGGATGGGGCTCTTTTCCTGCTCCTATCGAACAGCCATCGTCGATCCTACGTCTAGCTCCCGCTTTTTCATACGTAGCACTTTCTCTGCAAATGCCGCTACATGTTTCCATTTGTCCTTACTTTCCAGCATGAGACCAACAATATTTTCTGGAGATATTCCCCCGACGATTTCCTCCAGTGACCGTCGTTTTATTCCCCATCTTTCGCACCTGCAGAAAGTGTGCTCTGCGTCGTCCACATAGTTGTCTCCATAGATACATATGCTCCGATCTACCTTTTCCATCCTATGGAGGTATTGCAGAACGAAGCAATGGCCAGAACGCATCTGCATTATGAAATAGGTAATCTCGCCATGCCTTTTATTTACGCGCACATGCAGGTCAGCTTTGCTATCCATCTTCCGCATGATTCAGCGTTCCATTTATCCTGCCAGCTTTGGATGGTCTGCGCTCGTGTCTCCCTTGTTGTTGTCTCCATGTTTGAACCTCTTATTCGCTTCTGTGCGATCCAAAGTGTCCTACGTTCCTCGGCCAATAGTTCAATGGGAATGTCCCGCTGATAACCAGAATTACTGGCTCCGACACCGTGAGGTATCCCGAGGCTACCCTTAATGCAGCAGTGCGCTAGCATCTTCTTCCGATACTTGGCTCCTAAGGCATCGGCCCAGATTTCTCATCCGTATAGTAAAATCGACTGGATTGTTGCCATTAAAAGTCGTCCCAGAAGTAACTGCGGCCTCCCCCTTGTGCTAATCTTAAGAATCTCCGAAGGAACACCATCCGGACCGGGTGCCGTAAAAATGGTAAAAAGTTTTGGGATCACCAAGTTCGATGGCGGGTCCTCATTCCGCACCATATCACCTTTTTTTACGATCCTTTCCATCGTATCCTCCTCTAGGTTCGGGGCTGAGATGCGCGCCCCAAGTTTCCACATGACTAATTTATATCCCAAACCCCAAGGATCATTGTTGAGTAACGATCGGAGTTCCCATTTTCTCTTCTTGGTTCTTACTATAGCATCCCTAAATTCCTTCCTAGCTCTTCTCTACTCCTCGGCTTTTGACGCTGCGGGTTGTGCGCGTCTGGCCCTAGTGAATCTTCTCCTGTGTCTAAGGCATGCCGTTCTTAAGCTGGCAATTTCGTCAGTCCACTAATATACTGCTTCTCTGCACCGCTTTACACCCATGATAGGCATCGCCACGTTACATGCCTCGCACCACATTTACAGCATCCAGAATATTTTCATTTACGTTGTCACCTTGTGCAAATTTGCCCAGAAGTGCGTCTACGTCGAGCTTCGCCACATTCCACTTTCGCGTCGGTGTTCTGTCACCCTCGACATTGTACACAATGTACTGATGATCGCTTACCGTATAATCCACAAGTACCATCCAGTTTGTCACTTTCGCCGCGAGCCTTTCCGATGCTAACGTGATATCCGGAATAGTTCCCTCACATCCCGGTCTTCTGAACGTAGCCACATTTCCGCTGTTCATGATAACCAGTACCATTTTTGCCACCATGTTTAAAATAAGTCAGCCCCGGGAGTTTGTCGCTCGCGATCCCCATTCACACGCATGCGAGTTGAAATCTCCTGCAATAAAGAGAGGGCCCCCTAATTCCATCGCCCTATTCTCTATGCTATATAGTATCGTTCGGAAAGCCACGTGCTCCTCGTTTGGTGTTAAATAGCAGCTAAAGAGCGTGAGTCCCTTCGCCCTAAGCCAAACGAATCCATTTCCGAAACCTTTATCTTCAATGCTTAGGGTACTGCTCGCCGGCACCCATATCGCCGTTGTTCCGCTAGTATCCTCATGCAATGTACCGTTCTTTGCTCCTCCGTATTATTCGCTGATAACTATCAGATCAGCGGTTTTCTCCACGACCAGCTGATTTTGCTCCTATGCATGTTTGCCTGTAGTATCCTCATTTTGGTTCCAAGCTCCCGATCGTCATATGACATCTTATGGAACCCGCTTGGTGATTTATTTCAACGTGTCCCGCTTCAGTACACAGGCAGAACTTTGGTTCATTTGTGCATACTTTCAACTGATGTCCTACTTCTCCGCACCGGATGCATATCCCTTGACCCCTCCTATCAAGTTCTGTGTAGTTCCACTGCTCATGTCCTGTGCCAAAACATCTGTAACATCTTCTTACTCCTTCGTGTCTCCTTTGTCTTACACGACACCAGCCTATCTTGATGAACCCGATTTTAAGAAGTTCTTCAGCTAGTCCCTGAGACATCGTCACCAAGGCTCTGACAAGTTCTCTACTGTTTGGCTTCGTAATCCTTACCACCATAGGTTTGTTATGAGTCTGCGCCGTACTTCGAATGGATTCCTCCACTTCCGCGGTGTGGTGAGGACATCCAAAACTCGAATCTCTACAATAATCCTCGGCGCAACGTCCCTAATCTCCGCAGACTTCCCAAGAATTTTCTTTACTTTAAGGAGTAATTCGGGGTTTATTTGCTCGCACTTTTCCATCTCCACTAAAAGCGAACCTGTTCTTGTCTTTCGGATCGCTTCCACCTTGCCATTTCCCTCATCTCCTCTTTGGCTCCTCAGTATCCTTAGCACGTCCGCGTAAGTGTATCCTTCTCTTGGCTTAGCTATAATAGCCTCTGCTTTTTTTCAGTGGTCTGCTCCTTTTCCTGGCCGTCCTTTTCGTTTTACCCGTGTTGGGTGTCGCCGCTGTCTCCTTTGTATTTACTGTGCTATTCCGTTCCTGCACAAGTTTCTCCCTATTCTCTATCCTAATCCAGTTTACTCTGCAAGTCTCCGCTATACAGACCAGCTCATCGATCTCTTGAATTCCTACACTGAAGCGCCGCCTTAATTTTCAGCAGGGATTTTTTAATGTTTGAGACAGGATTTGCCTCCTCTGTTCTCATTTTAGGGTGAACTCCTGGTTTGGGGATTCGTGCATGCTTCTGGTCTGGAACTTCGAATTAGGTGTTAGAGATGTGGTGGGGGTAGATTCCATCTCCTGTGGAGAGTTTTTAATTTAAATTTTTGTTTTTATTTGTTTGTTTTATTAGTATTTGGTTCCCTATAACACTTTCTATCTTTAAAATAGCTGTATAGGGTGTCAGCCAGTAGAGGAAGGCGTTCAAACGAACTGCCAGAATGGACACTGTAAATAAACACAAAGGAAATGCTGCCAGTATTAGTTTGTAATTAAAGTCTGAATTTATTTGGTTATTTTTACTGCTTATGAAAATCTAACATATCATCTAGAATTGAGTGGTTTCTAATTCCACTCAATTTGTAACATAAAAAAACAGTATCAGCAACATGCAAGCGGTCAACAACACAACACATGCCAAATACATTAAATCGATGAATTTGATATCTTGAATGTGTCAGCATATTTACAAATGGGTTATTGTACACTCTATATGAGTTGTGTTGGCTTGCACACACTATACATGCCGTATGGCTACTGGATGCACTACACTCCTCCTCTCTTAATGTGACTTTAGGGCTTTTCTCTGCTCTTCGCGTTAACCGTTTCCTGTCGCTCTTCATTATCCTCGTGCCGTGGCCGTTGCGCCACCGTTTTATTAGTTGTTGCCACCTAGGCAGCCAAAACTAGTTTCTCGGCAGTTTGCGATATCATGCTGATCGGTGAGCGCAAGATCTTGCTCTGCCTTTGGAAGACGCTAGTCTCGTCTTCCATTTCTGCACGTCCTATCTTCTCAGCTAGTTCATCCTGTTTTGTTAAAATTGTTTTAATTTGAGACATTTTTTTCGTGTAAATTGATCCCAACTTCAACTCGCTACTATGCATACAGGGAGGCCACGCGAGGGTTGACACAGGTACTAATGGGAACCTGCGTTCAGTGCCAGGGTCGGGTGTTAGGCAGGAGTATTATTATTATATTATATTATATTATATTATATTATATTATATTATATTATATTATATTATATTATATTATATTATATTATATTATATATTATTATTATATTTTACGATTCATAATTTACGGTTTTATAGATTTATAGTTTTGTAAGAGACCTCCACAATTATGGGTTGTGGACAACCAGGTCACAAGAGGGGCAGGACCGCCACTTAGGTGCCCCTGTAGGCTAGTAGGTAGTGTACTAGCTTGTAAATATGGGGGTTGTGGGTTCGATTCCCAACGAAGACCTTGCTTTTTTTCACTACAAAACTAAAAATTGATTGTCGGTGGGACTGCTCAGCGATGAAGGCATAGTCACTGGCCGCTGTGCTGTCTTATATACGGCAGTTAATTTCCGACTATTCTTCTATTTTCACCACCTGTTTCATCTATTCTGTATCCCTTTCCTAAAGAATGTAGCACGGTACTTGACTAAATAGGCATTGTTGCCTGAAGTGCTACTTCTCTTTATAAAAAAAAAAAAAAAAAATATATTATTATTATATTATTATATTATATAATAGGTTTTGCATTGGTTGGGAAGGTCATGGGCTCCGTAAGGTTTATAGGAAAGAAAATTCAGGAAAAATTTTAAGAAAAAAGCAGGAAAAGAGGGAAAAACATTTTTCACATACAGCGCCATCTCTGATATATGGCATGTACTACAACGGCACCAGTACCTCGTGTGTGAGTATCCCTCATGACAATAAGTTCGTTTCTTTTTAAGTAGATGGCGCACTAGGTCGCATGTATACTGTTCATCCTAGAAATGATGAATGTTTTTATTTGCGACTGCTGCCGGTAAATTTACGTGGACCAAAATCCTTTGCGCATTTGATAATTGTGAATGGCCACCAGTGCCAAACATATCGAGAAAAATGTAAACTTCTGGGGTTGTTGGAGAACGATTCTCGTTGGGATTTAACAATTGCAGATTCAGTTGTTTCATCAAATGCGTACCAAATACGAACGCTGTTCGCAATTATCATCACCACATGTTTCTCTTCACAACCAATTCAGTTATGGAACAAATACAAAGACGACATATGTGAAGATATCTTGCATCGCTTGCGCATTCGAACGAATAATCCCGACATGCAAACAACCGATGAAATATACAATGAAGGATTGATTCTGATTAATGATTGATTCTGATTGAGGATGAATGCTTGACTAATGCAAACAAGCTACTGTTAGAAGTAGGAATGATCGATCGCTGCACGATGCATTCAACCAAGAATTAAATCGAGAGCTGCAATACAATTTTGATACATTGCACAATTTCAATCGAAATAAGTTACCACTCAATTTAAACACAATTTATATCCAAACATGCGATATTTCCCGATCCAGTGCAATGGGAAAATTGTTGATGCAATGCAAGCTCATTGTTTGGGATGAGTGCACCATGACACATAAGAAATCACTTGAAGCACTTAACTTCACACAGAAGGATCATCGGCGAAATAACACCATCTTTGGCGGCTTGATGATATAGTTGGCTGGAGATTTCAGGCAGACGCTCCCAGTAATTCCCCGTGCAACGCCTGCAGATGAATTGAATGCTTGCCTGAAGGTATCACCTTTGTGGAATAACGTAAAAACATTATCGCTAACCACTAATATGAGACAAAATGATCAAAGTGCTGCACAATTTTGCAAACAATTGTTAGCTGTTGGAAATGGAAAAGTCCCAGTTGATGCGACAGCTGGATCAATAACTTTTACCAACGAATTTTGCCGACTTGTAGACTCTCAATAAGGTCTTATTGAAAACGTTTTCCCAAACATTAGTGAGAATTATCAGAATTATGATTGGTTAAGTCACCTACCAATTCTCGCCGCTAAGAACAATGATCTGCACGCACTGAATTTCACCATTCAATCAAAAATCGATGGCAATTTGGTGACATACAAATCCGTTGATTCCATAACAAATCCCAATGACGCAGTAAATTATCCTCGAGTTACCAGGAGTTCCACCACATAACTTGCAACTGAAAGTTGGTTCAGTCATTGTTAATTCCTTAGCGATGCTGAGGCCAAACACTTGAATTTGTGCTGCCACAAAGTTATTAATTGTTTTCTTGCACGCACTTGAACTTGAAGAAAGGGGGAAGCCAGTAATTCTGGTTATCAGTCCCGCTGATAACCAGAATTACTGGCTCCGACACCGTGAGGTATCCCGAGGCTACCCTTAATGCAGCAGTGCGCTAGCATCTTCTTCCGATACTTGGCTCCTAAGGCATCGGCCCAGATTTCTCATCCGTATAGTAAAATCGACTGGATTGTTGCCATTAAAAGCCGTCCCAGAAGTAACTGCGGCCTCCCCCTTGTGCTAATCTTAAGAATCTCCGAAGGAACACCATCCGGACCGGGTGCCGTAAAAATGGTAAAAAGTTTTGGGATCACCAAGTTCGATGGCGGGTCCTCATTCCGCACCATATCGCCTTTTTTTACGATCCTTTCCATCGTATCCTCCTCTAGGTTCGGGGCTGAGATGCGCGCCCCAAGTTTCCACATGACTAATTTATATCCCAAACCCCAAGGATCATTGTTGAGTAACGATCGGAGTTCCCATTTTCTCTTCTTGGTTCTTACTATAGCATCCCTAAATTCCTTCCTAGCTCTTCTCTACTCCTCGGCTTTTGACGCTGCGGGTTGTGCGCGTCTGGCCCTAGTGAATCTTCTCCTGTGTCTAAGGCATGCCGTTCTTAAGCTGGCAATTTCGTCAGTCCACTAATATACTGCTTTTCTGCACCGCTTTACACCCATGATAGGCATCGCCACGTTACATGCCTCGCACCACATTTACAGCATCCAGAATATTTTCATTTACGTTGTCACCTTGTGCAAATTTGCCCAGAAGTGCGTCTACGTCGAGCTTCGCCACATTCCACTTTCGCGTCGGTGTTCTGTCACCCTCGACATTGTACACAATGTACTGATGATCGCTTACCGTATAATCCACAAGTACCATCCAGTTTGTCACTTTCGCCGCGAGCCTTTCCGATGCTAACGTGATATCCGGAATAGTTCCCTCACATCCCGGTCTTCTGAACGTAGCCACATTTCCGCTGTTAATGATAACCAGTACCATTTTTGCCACCATGTTTAAAATAAGTCAGCCCCGGGAGTTTGTCGCTCTCGATCCCCATTCACACGCATGCGAGTTGAAATCTCCTGCAATAAAGAGAGGGCCCCCTAATTCCATCGCCCTATTCTCTATGCTATATAGTATCGTTCGGAAAGCCACGTGCTCCTCGTTTGGTGTTAAATAGCAGCTAAAGAGCGTGAGTCCCTTCGCCCTAAGCCAAACGAATCCATTTCCGAAACCTTTATCTTCAATGCTTAGGGTACTGCTCGCCGGCACCCATATCGCCGTTGTTCCGCTAGTATCCTCATGCAATGTACCGTTCTTTGCTCCTCCGTATTATTCGCTGATAACTATCAGATCAGCGGTTTTCTCCACGACCAGCTGATTTTGCTCCTATGCATGTTTGCCTGTAGTATCCTCATTTTGGTTCCAAGCTCCCGATCGTCATATGACATCTTATGGAACCCGCTTGGTGATTTATTTCAACGTGTCCCGCTTCAGTACACAGGCAGAACTTTGGTTCATTTGTGCATACTTTCAACTGATGTCCTACTTCTCCGCACCGGATGCATATCCCTTGACCCCACCTGTCAAGTTCTGTGTAGTTCCACTGCTCATGTCCTGTGCCAAAACATCTGTAACATCTTCTTACTCCTTTGTGTCTCCTTTGTCTTACACGACACCAGCCTATCTTGATGAACCCGATTTTAAGAAGTTCCTCAGCTAGTCCCTGAGACATCGTCACCAAGGCTCTGACAAGTTCTCTACTGTTTGGCTTCGTAATCCTTACCACCATAGGTTTGTTATGAGTCTGCGCCGTACTTCGAATGGATTCCTCCACTTCCGCGGTGTGGTGAGGACATCCAAAACTCGAATCTCTACAATAATCCTCGGCGCAACGTCCCTAATCTCCGCAGACTTCCCAAGAATTTTCTTTACTTTAAGGAGTAATTCGGGGTTTATTTGCTCGCACTTTTCCATCTCCACTAAAAGCGAACCTGTTCTTGTCTTTCGGATCGCTTCCACCTTGCCATTTCCCTCATCTCCTCTTTGGCTCCTCAGTATCCTTAGCACGTCCGCGTAAGTGTATCCTTCTCTTGGCTTAGCTATAATAGCCTCTGCTTTTTTTCAGTGGTCTGCTCCTTTTCCTGGCCGTCCTTTTCGTTTTACCCGTGTTGGGTGTCGCCGCTGTCTCCTTTGTATTTACTGTGCTATTCCGTTCCTGCACAAGTTTCTCCCTATTCTCTATCCTAATCCAGTTTACTCTGCAAGTCTCCGCTATACAGACCAGCTCATCGATCTCTTGAATTCCTACACTGAAGCGCCGCCTTAATTTTCAGCAGGGATTTTTTAATGTTTGAGACAGGATTTGCCTCCTCTGTTCTCATTTTAGGGTGAACTCCTGGTTTGGGGATTCGTGCATGCTTCTGGTCTGGAACTTCGAATTAGGTGTTAGAGATGTGGTGGGGGTAGATTCCATCTCCTGTGGAGAGTTTTTAATTTAAATTTTTGTTTTTATTTGTTTGTTTTATTAGTATTTGGTTCCCTATAACACTTTCTATCTTTAAAACAGCTGTATAGGGTGTCAGCTAGTAGAGGAAGGCGTTCAAACGAACTGCCAGAATGGACACTGTAAATAAACACAAAGGAAATGCTGCCAGTATTAGTTTGTAATTAAAGTCTGAATTTATTTGGTTATTTTTACTGCTTATGAAAATCTAACATATCATCTAGAATTGAGTGGTTTCTAATTCCACTCAATTTGTAACATAAAAAAACAGTATCAGCAACATACAAGCGGTCAACAACACAACACATGCCAAATACATTAAATCGATGAATTTGATATCTTGAATGTGTCAGCATATTTACAAATGGGTTATTGTACACTCTTTATGAGTTGTGTTGGCTTGCACACACTATACATGCCGTATGGCTACTGGATGCACTACACTCCTCCTCTCTTAATGTGACTTTAGGGCTTTTCTCTGCTCTTCGCGTTAACCGTTTCCTGTCGCTCTTCATTATCCTCGTGCCGTGGCCGTTGCGCCACCGTTTTATTAGTTGTTGCCACCTAGGCAGCCAAAACTAGTTTCTCGGCAGTTTGCGATATCATGCTGATCGGTGAGCGCAAGATCTTGCTCTGCCTTTGGAAGACGCTAGTCTCGTCTTCCATTTCTGCACGTCCTATCTTCTCAGCTAGTTCATCCTGTTTTGTTAAAATTGTTTTAATTTGAGACATTTTTTTCGTGTAAATTGATCCCAACTTCAACTCGCTACTATGCATACAGGGAGGCCACGCGAGGGTTGACACAGGTACTTATGGGAACCTGCGTTCAGTGCCAGGGTCGGGTGTTAGGCAGGAGTATTATTATTATATTATATTATATATTATTATTATATTTTACGATTCATAATTTACGGTTTTATAGATTTATAGTTTTGTAAGAGACCTCCACAATTATGGGTTGTGGACAACCAGGTCACAAGAGGGGCAGGACCGCCACTTAGGTGCCCCTGTAGGCTAGTAGGTAGTGTACTAGCTTGTAAATATGGGGGTTGTGGGTTCGATTCCCAACGAAGACCTTGCTTTTTTTCACTACAAAACTAAAAATTGATTGTCGGTGGGACTGCTCAGCGATGAAGGCATAGTCACTGGCCGCTGTGCTGTCTTATATACGGCAGTTAATTTCCGACTATTCTTCTATTTTCACCACCTGTTTCATCTATTCTGTATCCCTTTCCTAAAGAATGTAGCACGGTACTTGACTAAATAGGCATTGTTGCCTGAAGTGCTACTTCTCTTTATAAAAAAAAAAAAAAAAAATATATTATTATTATATTATTATATTATATAATAGGTTTTGCATTGGTTGGGAAGGTCATGGGCTCCGTAAGGTTTATAGGAAAGAAAATTCAGGAAAAATTTCAAGAAAAAAGCAGGAAAAGAGGGAAAAACATTTTTCACATACAGCGCCATCTCTGATATATGGCATGTACTACAACGGCACCAGTACCTCGTGTGTGAGTATCCCTCATGACAATAAGTTCGTTTCATTTTAAGTAGATGGCGCACTAGGTCGCATGTATACTGTTCATCCTAGAAATGATGAATGTTTTTATTTGCGACTGCTGCCGGTAAATTTACGTGGACCAAAATCCTTTGCGCATTTGATAATTGTGAATGGCCACCAGTGCCAAACATATCGAGAAAAATGTAAACTTCTGGGGTTGTTGGAGAACGATTCTCGTTGGGATTTAACAATTGCAGATTCAAATGTTTCATCAAATGCGTACCAAATACGAACGCTGTTCGCAATTATCATCACCACATGTTTCTCTTCACAACCAATTCAGTTATGGAACAAATACAAAGACGACATATGTGAAGATATCATGCATCGCTTGCGCATTCGAACGAATAATCCCGACATGCAAATAACCGATGAAATATACAATGAAGGATTGATTCTGATTAATGATTGATTCTGATTGAGGATGAATGCTTGACTAATGCAAACAAGCTACTGTTAGAAGTAGGAATGATCGATCGCTGCACGATGCATTCAACCAAGAATTAAATCGAGAGCTGCAATACAATTTTGATACATTGCACAATTTCAATCGAAATAAGTTACCACTCAATTTAAACACAATTTATATCCAAACATGCGATATTTCCCGATCCAGTGCAATGGGAAAATTGTTGATGCAATGCAAGCTCATTGTTTGGGATGAGTGCACCATGACACATAAGAAATCACTTGAAGCACTTAACTTCACACAGAAGGATCTTCGGCGAAATAACACCATCTTTGGCGGCTTGATGATATTGTTGGCTGGAGATTTCAGGCAGACGCTCCCAGTAATTCCCCGTGCAACGCCTGCAGATGAATTGAATGCTTGCCTGAAGGTATCACCTTTGTGGAATAACGTAAAAACATTATCGCTAACCACTAATATGAGACAAAATGATCAAAGTGCTGCACAATTTTGCAAACAATTGTTAGCTGTTGGAAATGGAAAAGTCCCAGTTGATGCGACAGCTGGATCAATAACTTTTACCAACGAATTTTGCCGACTTGTAGACTCTCAATAAGGTCTTATTGAAAACGTTTTCCCAAACATTAGTGAGAATTATCAGAATTATGATTGGTTAAGTCACCTACCAATTCTCGCCGCTAAGAACAATGATCTGCACGCACTGAATTTCACCATTCAATCAAAAATCGATGGCAATTTGGTGACATACAAATCCGTTGATTCCATAACAAATCCCAATGACGCAGTAAATTATCCTCGAGTTACCAGGAGTTCCACCACATAAGTTGCAACTGAAAGTTGGTTCAGTCATTGTTAATTCCTTAGCGATGCTGAGGCCAAACACTTGAATTTGTGCTGCCACTAAGTTATTAATTGTTTTCTTGCACGCACTTGAACTTGAAGAAAGGGGGAAGCCGTCAAAGTAAAACACACTTGAATGTCTACTAATAACGACTAAATTTATTTTTACTTTCCTCTTTTATATACAAATGATTAACAGTAGAAATGCTTAAACTATAATAACAATAAAATAATTGACCTAATTTTAAAAAGTGTTTACTTAGCTTAAATAATAATTTAGTTTAGCTGTGCAATAAAGGTGAATGAATTATAAGTGTGTAATCTGATACTAATAAAAGCAGTAAATTGAAACGTACAAATTTTTATTAATATAAACAATAATAATAATGAATCTGCTTACTACACAAAAACCTTGAAAGTGGTCAAAGAACTTGAAAATAAAAATAAAATTAAAACTAAGCAATTTAATATGTTGCAAGTCGCAACATTCTCGCCCCCTTGACCATTTCCGCATTTATTTAATTACTAATTGGTTATGTGTTTACATGAAATTATATTAAATATAGGTTTGGTTTTTATACCACTCATTATTGAGTGTTAATGATGGTTGTATTGCCTTTGCTTGCCCCTAGGTGTCTATGATGTCAATTGTTACAGCTCGGAATTGGCTGAGACTTTGGCTGGGTGGTTTCCTGAGTATTTCCTTCTTGGCTCCTTGAACATTGTTTATATATCATGACTGCTATCAGAAGTATGATGGAGAGGCTTAGTGCAGAGTAGCTTACCGCATGGTGGTGCAAACTATTGGATCTGATGGTGTTTAGCAGATGTATAACGTTTGAATCATTTAGTTGTTGTTGAAGATTGTTAAGTTGAGTTATATGATTTTCAAACTCGATCTTAGTGTTGCTAACTATTCCCTTGATTTCTTGAAGTGTACTTATGTTACCTATGGGCTTAAGTTGGATGTATGATGTGTACAGATAACTTAAACCGCTAAAATGGCCCTGAATGTTAATCAGATCACCTTTTACTGAGCAACTTGGCTCGATTTGCATTATTCCCGTGCCTGTTATTTCATGTTGTGAGGTTTCAGTGCCGCAAACCGCAGCTAATTCCAACCTTGTTGTGGTATCAAAAATTCATTTGTTTGGATTTTTTAATTGTGTCTATGTTGAGTTATCTGATATTCGAGTGAGTTTGCAATTGGTTGTGGATCTATTGTTAAAGATGTTGATTTCATAGGGATTGCTGTTTGCATCCTTTCGTCGCTTGAACTGCTTGTTTGGACATAAGTAAACATCTTTTGTGGGCATTATACAATCTGTCAAGTCATAATTTGTGAATGGAATGATCTCTTCTCTATGTGAATTGGTCGCTAAAAAGGATCCTTCTGAGTTTATGCATATAAGTGCGTTGTTTTTTATTGTTGAACCGGAATTACATTGAAGAGATCTAAAACTTGTTGGTCAACATGTGGAAATATTATTTCGAAAAGTACTTCTCCCTACGTAACTGATCCGCTGGCCATCATTAGCTTATAGAGTTGAATTAGATTGTCATCTTCTATTGGGATTGAACGTTGTGTTGGAAGATGTGCCTTTATTATGGCAAGCTCACTTCTTAGTTGATTAGGTGATACCAGAAGTGGACTATTTTTTCTATGATGAGCATCCATTAAAACGTCAATAATTCCCCTCTCTATTCTTTGTAAATTGATTGCTGTTAATGTAACTTGGCTTAGTAGTGATATAAGTTGCGTTTGATTTTTTTGTCCAGCCTGCCTGTCTATTGCATTTGCTTCTACGTTTATTCTTTCCATGAGTTCCCTTAATTGTTTCTGGGTACTTAGTTCATCCTGTTTAATGATGTTGATCGTAGAATCAATTATTGATGTTTGGTTTTTAAATAATTGGAACAGGTAATCCGCTTCACCTTTAGCTCGTTTAATGGTGTCCGACATTTCACTTGCATACTCTGAGTCGAGAACACCAAATAGAGATCGCGCTATATTTATTACAACGTCGAAAGCACCTCGCCTTACCTTTCTGTTAACGAATAGCTCCTTTTCTTTCCGTAATTCTTCCCTTATCTGAATGAAGTTGTATACCATATCGTTACAAATTGACTGCTGCGTGATGGTTGAACAAAACTTATCGAGTGTCATTAACCCTGACTTGAAGGCCCTTAGTTCTGCAGAAAATGGTGCTAGGTCATAATATACCATTAACCTTCATTCAGCTGTAATCAGTTTAACGGTTCCGATTCCTTCAAAATACAAACAAAATACAAATACAAAATACTTAGTACAACTGGTATAAAAAGCAGCGTTACCATCACGAACAGTAGTAGCGAGTTGACGGTGGTTTTAGAAGGCTTCGATTGTTCTTTTAGTGGTACTTCGTCCTCATAAGGTAGTGGGGCTAATTTACGGATGCGTCTTTTTTTATTCTGATGCAGTTTTTAGTCGGCCGAGTGGCCATTGCATAACAGGTACGTTATCCTCCTTGATTATCACCAGCTGTCCTTCCTTTGCATTTATGGCTGATGTTTTCCATCTTCGTTTTTCTTGCAAATGGTGTAAATATTCTAATGACCAGCGTCTCCAGAATTTGTGCTTCAGTTGGGAGATCAGGTTCTAATTTTTTGTTAGTGAATTGATTGGTTTTGTGGTGCTTGTGGTACCGGGAGTTAAAGCTGTTAAATCATTTGGATCACTTGATAGTGGAGTAAGTGGCCGTGAGTTTAAAATTGCTTCAATCTCAATGATGACTGCTTCCAGTTGTTCGTGCGTCAGAGACTCTGTTGCAACACTTCGGACTAATAATTGCTTAGCAGACTTAACTGCTGCTTCCCACAGTCCGCCGAAATGAGGAGCTCGAGGGGGTATAAACTTAAATTCGATTCCAGCCTCACTGCACGATCTAATAATTTTCTCTTGCGATATATTGGCGAAGATAGCTTCATTTAATTCATTAAACTGATTTCGTGCGCCTAAAAAGTTTGTCGCGTTATCAGAATAGATGGTTTGACAACGTCCTCGACGAGCCACAAATCTCTTAACAGCACCATTGAATGCTTCTCTGGTGAGATCGCTCACCACTTCTAATTGTGTCGCCTTTTTAGAAAAGCATACGAACACCGGTATATATACCTTGCAGGGTTTTTTACCTCGTACCTTATAGTGAACCCAAATTGGGCCGCAGTAGTCCACGCCTGATACTGTGAATGGCCGAGCCTGCGTAACCCTGCTGGCGGGTAGGTCTCCCATAACTTGTTGCATTAGCTTTGGCTTTGATTTGGTACATCGTATATAGGTTTGAACAATGTTTCTGGCCATTGACTTGCCTTTGATGATCCTAAACTGCTGTGTGGAGATGGCTAATAATGTTTGTGCTCCGCAGTGATGATTGTCGTTGTGTCGCATTTTAATTATTAGTCTTGAAATTGGATCATTGTAAGGTAGAAGTATTGGGTGTTTAGCTTCGTATGGGAGACTAGAAACGCTCAGTCTTCCTCCGACTCGTAAAATGCCGTTATCGTCGAGAAAGGGAGATAATCCACAGATTGGGCTTGATTTACTGAGTTCATGTTTCTTTTTCAATGTGCTGATCT
This sequence comes from Trichopoda pennipes, assembly GCA_030448955.1. Lineage (NCBI taxonomy): Eukaryota > Metazoa > Arthropoda > Insecta > Diptera > Tachinidae > Trichopoda > Trichopoda pennipes. The sequence continues at coordinate 1,681,906 of JASKUP010000004.1, read as the reverse complement.
CAAGGTTAAACTCGGAAGAATGAACAGTCCTAGTATAAGCTGTGTTACCAAAGTCAGTTCCATCGGTGTGGGTGCCTTGTTTACTGGTCGTTTCCCTTTCTGTATTTTGGAGTTTCATATGAAGCGTTGCACATATACTACTATTCTTTGAAGTGTCTTGAAAGAGTTATGGTGTTTAATATTGTATATCATTTCTTCTAATCCGGGTGGAGTTATAGATAATGCTTTTACAAGATTAGTCTTGAATTCTTCAGAACCTGGAGGAGGTTGAAGTTTATCGAATTGCTTAGGCCATAACCTTTCATTGCCGTGTAAAAACATTGGGCCAAAGAACCATATATTACACTGCAATAATTTTTCGGGGTTTAAACCTCTACAAATGATATACGCTGGATTTTGTTTTGAAGCGACATATCGCCATTGCACATTAACTGTGTGTTCTTGAATCTTACTTATTCTCTTGGCAACGAATGTATTGAGAGGTGACGCTGTAGAAAAGATCCAGTGCAATACTATTTCTGAATCAGTCCAGAAATATGATGGGCTGTTTTCAGCGCGCAGCTCTTTCTTAACCCTTACTGTGAGTTCAGTTCCGAGAAGGGCGGTACATAGCTCTTGTAGTGTGCACGGAACGTCATGTAAGTGTGTACATACCAACCTCAACAGTGTAGTGCAACAACTACTTGAATTACACTTATTGAAATGTGGCGAAGACCACCAAAATAAATCAAAACAAAGGTGTCAAATTTATGAAAAACCTTTGATTTGCTTTACGGTTGTCCACTTATATGTTGCTAACATATGCATTTTTAAATAACAATTATTAATAAGAAAAATAGAAATAAAAATTGAGTGAAAGCAAAAGTCACTCAATTTAGGTAATAAGAAATTAGTGTATAAGCTAGGTTAAAATTGTAAATAAATTTAGAATTAAACTGAATACTTCTGCGGCGTCAACGTGCCTAGTTCTTTTAAATACTCAATCTTACTGTTGGCAGTTCTTTCGAACGCCTACTTGTGGAGCTGTTATCCTCGACAGCTGGGTAAATATAAACGAGGACGTTAGGGAATAAATTTACAAAAATATTTTTTTTATTCATGTGGTAATCATCTACATGACGATCATTTAACCACTATCATCCTTTACATGGCGATCCTGAATTATATAACTAACATCCTTTACGCTCTAATCGTGGCAAAGTAATTCTTTTTAGGGGAGCGACACGAGACCTTGCACATAGCAATCTGACTATGATGCGACCATCCCCTAACATGGAGCGCATGTAAACTGTAGCAGCATATGCCTTTTCTGATGCACCAACAAAGGTTTGTTTGAGAGTTGACTATCAAAAATATGTCTTTTGGTGGATAAATTGTTTAGCTGTCGTAGATTTTTACGGAATGTGGCCCAATGGTCATTAAGATTTGCTGGTAAAGGCTGATCCCATGAAAGTTTAAGTTGCCATAGCTGTTGTATAAACATTTTTGCAGCCACCACCACCGGGCCGGCGATGCCTAATGGATCAAATATCCGCGCTATGTCTGATCTAACCGAGCGCTTCGTGATCTTATGGTTGTTTTGAATATCTACCTTGATGCGAAATAGATCTTCCTTTGGGCTCCATGTTAGCCCCAAAATGTTTGTACTTTGTTCTGCAAAATCTATATTACGTTCGAAATCTTCGGGCGGGATTCCAGATAATAGCCGAGAATGGGTTGCGCACCATTTTTTCAGTTTAAAACCGGCTTCTTCTAGTATTGTAGTGAATTGGGTTTGCATGTCAGCAGCAATAACTAGACTATCAGAGCCACTCATGCCATCGTCGACATCGTGGATAAAATATGTTTCACATCGTTGTTCCTTTATCGAAAGGTTCTTTAGTGATGAAAGCTCGTCTAACCTCCAAAATCGCTCGTTTAGTTCTTATGTCATCCTCGCTGTAGACTGCACATGTTGCTGAGTTGCTGGAGTGGTTTCCGACCTTACCACTTATTATCCAACCTAGTTTTGTGTTTTTTAGGACTGGCAACTTCGGTGATAGGCTTATTTTGCCAGCCTTCAATAAGTCGAGGTAAAATTCGGCACCCAATAACACATCAATTTGTGCCGGCTTCTCAAAATCGGGAATATTTTTGGAATTTGCCACGCCGTGGAGCTGAAATCTTTAGAAGGTTGAGCTGAAATAATGCTGGGAAGCACGAAAGCCTCTAGTCTTGTATTATAATTGCCTGTAGTGGATTGTAGGCCTATATTGCCGCGTTGATTGGACTTCTTTGTTTGGTTGCCTATTTCTTCTATGCGTAGAGATGTTTCTGCTGGTTCAATAAACAATTGATTGTCGCCTCGTCACAAATCAACATTGTGACGAGGCGACTAAGCAATTTAATATGTTGCAAGTCGCAACAGTTATTTTGATATTGCGTACTTTAATTCCACCGCGGCTTTGCAATGGTACTCGACTTGCGGTGAAAAGACTTATGCCGAATTTGATTGAGGCAACCATTATTAACGGAAAGTACGCAGGTGAAAATCTATGTATTCCTCGAATACCAATGATTCTGACTGATCGTCCCTTTGACTTCAAACGATTGCAATTTCCGGTTCGCCTTGCGTTCGCAATGACAATTAACGAGTCACAAGGCCAATCGCTTAGTGTTTGCGGGATAAATTTAGAAAATAATTTTTTTCACATGGGCAGCTATAAAAAATGTGGTTTACCAAAGAGCACTTCAATGTGGCGGATAATTTGCGGACACTTATAACGCTTCAATCAGTATTTACTTTGGATTCATTTTCATTTTTTACTTAGAGAAATTCAAATAAACTGCAATTTTTGTAATCGAAATAATTTCATTACTGTTGGGCAATGAAATATAATTTTTCCTTTTCAAATATAACACAAAAAAATAATTTTTCTTCACCTTTTAATACCCAAACAAAATGTTACAAAAAAGAAACCATCTAGTGGCGAAATGGAATTCGCCGGGTTTGCTAGTGATATAATATAATATAATTTAATTACTCCACCTTAAACATTATGAAGCAAACTGAAACCCGTGTGCAAAAGAATTTTGACAAAATCTATCTCAGACTCCAGGCCTTGGAAAACTTCACAAGCGGTAATAGTCATCCGTCGCGGCTATTTCTATCTATCAATGTTCAACTAATCGTTATTTAAGATAATTTACAAAAACGCATGCATCGATGATAAGGTAGTTGGCAAACACTTACCACGGTAGAATTAGTCCTACGATACTAACTCCACAGAAATTTGCAACTAAAGTTGATAGTAGCAGGGAAAATCCTCCATCTAACCTAACATTATCAGTCAATGATATCCATGTATATGGCATTGTCAGAGCTCACGCCGTAATGTCAAATCAACACATCGTTTGCACCCTGTCTATCGCACTAACCCATCAAAAGTATGAACTGTTTTACATAACACCCGTTCCACAGCTAATAAATAATTTATTGATCGCAATTATGCCAACACCCAAAATTATGCCTATTAACGCTCACAGAGACGAATATTTTTCGTTCAATAACAACGAACTTCGTGGCTGCAATACTTTAGAACATGAAATCTTTCTCTGCCCAAAGCAACAAGCCATCTACACTTGTCTATGTACCTGTGAAATACATTTATTCAACAACGAATCTAATCCGAATCTAATGCAATATAAAACAAGTAACCAATGATAACGTACACACGACAAGAACCAATGTGTAGCGAGGACAAACCAAAAGGAGAAGAATTGTCTGGTTGTTTTTTAATTTTATTATTTATTCCTGAGCTCCTCACTTAGAGCTCGAAGGTATGTTTAATAATTAATAATAATTATGATTGCTTTACTCTTAATTTCTACAGCTTATATACTAACAATGAAAATAATCTAGATTCTAGGTTTGAGTGACGTCACTCCATTCTTACTTCATACACTTATACTTAACTACATACATTAATATAAATATTACTAGGTTATCATAAAATACTGTACAATGACATGAATGTATTTAGTGTAATTAACAACAAAACTGACCTACAAATATAGAGAAACTCAACGTCATCAAAAACTCTTCCGCATGCAGTGTTCCCATTAATGCTTATGCATAATATAGTAACAACAACCAACAAGTGATTGGGTACAATATTACCCAATCACTTATTGGTTACAATAAGTGATTGGGTAATATTTATTAATACAAATGTATTGGCAATTAAGGTCTCTTTGTTTCTCTACTTATGTGTCAATTATGCAAATTGGTTAATCACACTATACCTCCACTTTTTATAAGAATGTTCATATAACGTGAGTTCTATGGACATTCTTTTACAATTATGTTAAATATTTATTTACATTCAGTTATGATATAATTCTTTAAATGTTACTGTAAATAATTTATTTCTGATATATCTTAAGTCTATTTTTATGAACTACTTGTTCTTTGTTATTTTTCTTATCAACTATTGTTACATTACTTCTTAAGTCTATTTTCTTAATTTTAAATGGACCTTTATATTGATTATCTAATTTATGACCTGAATTATTCTTAAGTAAAACTAAATCTCCTAATTCAAAATTATGATCTAATATACTCCTATCGTAATTTTGTTTTTGCTTAAATTTATTTCTATCTAACAGTAATCGAGCTCTCTTAGGAGCTGTTTCTAATCTATACTTTGCTTCTTTGGCATAGTCTTCCATATTGTATAATGGAGAAATTTTGTGTAGTTGAGTGAATTGCGAAAATGTATTTGGACTTTTTGTGAAAATTAATTCATAAGGGCAGTAACCATGTGAATATTTTAACCATTCATCCCATTCGGTTCTATCTATTGATATATATGAACGTATATATTCATTGAAAGTTCTATGACTTCTTTCTACTGTACCTAATGTCTGATGATGGTGAGCTGTTGAATTTAATTTCTCAATTTTCAGCAATTCACATAATTCCGTTAGTATTGAATTCTTATATTCTGTTCCTATGTCCGAAATGAACGTCTTCATCGGACCAAAGGTCAGTACTAAATTTTCAAAAATTATATAGGATCATCGTGATATCGCAGCATTATATCAAGAATTGCCTTGGCATTCTTATTATCAATCTGGGTCACCTTATTTAGTAGCGCTACTTTTATATTATTCAATTTCCTATTGCCCATATCCTTAAAAGCATTTACTGAGATAATTTCAAAAATTTTCTCACTAGGTGCCACTTGTAATTTTTTAATTTTATGTTTATTGGCTACTTCTTCGAGCCTTGGGAAAAATTGTTCTAAATCAAAATTCCCATTAATAAACAAATCATCTATTTTTAGGTTTGCCATTATAGATTTTTCTCGTTTAATGTAACAACGAGTTGGAGTAATCTTTAATTTATTAAATTTTCCAACATCAGAATTATTAATTGGCATATAATTTAAACTTTTATTATGAAAAAGTCTTTAAAAGTGCACGTTGGTGTCAGACTTTTTAATAAATTTGTGATACAAGTTTCATTGCTTAAATCTATTAAATTATTGCTAGGACAAATAAGTAATTCATTAAATTGTTGACAGTTATCTCTTAAAGCAAAATATTTATGTTTACATTCCAGTAATTTTTTGAAGTCAATTTTATTTACCTTATTTTCCTTTTTTACGGGCCTAATTTCCAACAAATTGCATGTTTCTAGTTCAGTAGTGGGAAGACTTATAATATAAATGAGAGAATTGCCATCTGTGGCAATTTTGGCGTCTGCAAATTCCAAGGCTTCATCAATGTTAATAAAAGGAAATTTTTCAATTTGCAAAAGATTTTTTATAGTGGTTAGTTCATTATCTGATAACATAAAAGAATTAATTATGTTAGCCTTGGCCCAATGTAGCGCATAGGCAATATTTTTTATTTCATCCTTCAGAATTTCTAATTTATATTCAATCTTTAAAGCCATTTCAGTCTCTATTGTCCTATCCTCTTTCATTTGCTTAAGTATTTTGTTCGTTACGTTTGTAATTTCACTTATGCGGTCGGTGGTGAGTTTGTTGATAATTATTTGGTTGTCATTATTTGTCAATATTCCGTTTATTTTATTAACAACTATCTCATGGTCATGGTGGTCGGGGCTACCGGCAATCCATTTCCATCCCAATAAAGTCTAATGATCTTTTGTGTCTAGTAACTTTGAGTCTTTCTATTGCGCCTTTAATTTCACTCACTTAACTTGTAAGAATTACAAGTAGTGGGCTATTAATATGTACTTGTCTTTTTATGGAATCCTCAATATCGTCCAGAACCCTTTCATATTTATCCATATCAATAACATGGATAATTTTAAATGTTCCCGTCTGTATTTTTGCCGTTCCAGATCCCATCGTTACCAGTTGCGAATTTGAATAATCGAGTATTTGTACTTCGGACAATGACAGTGATATGGCCATCCTAGTTTCTAATTAGGCTCTTATGGACTACTCTATTTGTTTCTGTTAAAACTGTATTATTTTTATTTTCTTTAACTCTTTCCTTTGCGTATTGTTTCGAAAGTTTTGTTCCTAATCGTCTATTTTTCTTTATAAAAATTAATTGTCCCGGCAAATATGTCTTATAGTTTGTTCTGTCCTTGTTGTGGGGTTCTAAGTCCTTTTGTTGTTTTTTTTTTGTAAGTTTTTCTATATTGGTTTGTCGTGTTCGTTCTACGTCTTCTGCTGTGAAATCAACTGCTCGTCCAAAAAATATATCGATTGGTTTCTTTTTCGTCACAGAGTGTATTGAGTGGTTATACTCAGCAACTGCTCGTTCTAGTAGCTCTTCAAAATCACGATGCCCCCCATTATTTCAAGCACCTCATTATTTCCGACAAGGTAGAATGGAACTTTTCCACCTTTCCATTGGCTCGACTTGTATATGGAGGTGTAACGTACGTTTATATTCTCAAGTCTTCTAGCATGAATTTAATCGAACGAGAGTTTAAGGATGGATCATTATCCATCACCAACTTCGCTGGGACACCAAACGAAAATAAAATGTCGCTTAATGGTCTTCGTATGTCCTCTGTAGAGCGGCTATGAAGTATTTTTGCTTGCGCATATTTTGAAAACTTGTCCAATGCTGTCAATATTGCCTTTCCCTTCGTCAGGTAAATATCGATGTGAACTATCTCTCCTGTACGTGTTGGTAGCGGGGTCGCTGTCAGTTTAGGTTTGTTTGGATGACGCTCGTACTTATTTTCTTTACATGTAGTGCAATTTTGAGTTTTCTCCTAATTTTGCCTGACATTCCTGGAAAATAATACCTTTCAAGTGCTTGATTTTTGTTTTCTATTTCATTCCTGTGAGCCCTGCAGTGAATTTCTAAAAACATGTTGTTTTGCTGTTGTTCATTAGACACTTCTTCTACGAATTTTTGCGTGTATCTAGTTTTATAGTTACGAAAATGTTCGGGGTAAAGGTCTTGTATTACTCTCATAATCCTCTCCTCTGTGAAGATGCCATTTACCACTGAAGGGTTAAGTCTCCTTTTCAGATGCTGTATCAAGTTCCGCCTAGTAAACTCAGGTTCGACAATGGTATGGCGATGAACGGAAGGAAAAACAATCTGAAATTGATAAGTCAACACCTCTCCAATTATTAGAAAAAGTTGATTCTTGACGACATTAATGGGAGTCTCTACGCTCGGCACAAGATATTCGCCGGAGCTTTCATCGCTATGGACAGTTTCAGTCAGAGCAATCATTTGCGAAGGCATTCTCGAGAGTGCATCAGCCACAACATTCGTCCTACCTGGCTAATAGTTTAACTCGTAATCGTACTCTTCCAAAATAGCCTACCACCTTTTCATCTTATTATTGTGGTTCCTATGGCTCAGTGCAAAGGTAAGTGGTTGATGATCGGTAGTTATCTTTACTCTTTTAGACCCGTAAAGGTAGCTTCGAAGAGAATTCAGAGCCCAAATTATGGCCAGCATTTCCTTCTCGTTAGTGGCATAGGCCTCCTCAGTTCGTTAGAGAGTTCTCGAAATAAATGTGATGGGCTTTTTATTCTGCGAAAGTACGGCTCCTATAGCGTAGTCCTCCTCGAAGTTTCGGTGACAGAGCATCACATCCTCAGAGATCAGAATATTCTTTATCTTCTCGAAAGCTTCTATGGCTTCTTGGTCAAGTAAGATGACCTTATTTCTCGAGGCATTTTTACCCACATTACCATCTTCTCCTCTAAGCATTGACGTTAGTGGCTTTGATAATTTGGTGTAATCCCTAATGAACCTCATATAGTATCCCGCCATTCCTAAGAACGAACGTAGCTCCTTCAAGTTTTGTGGTATCTTTATTCCTGCGATGGCCTGTACCTTTTTTGGATTGGTCTTAATTCCTTCTATGCTCACAACAAATCCCAAGAATTCAACCTCCTGTTTCATGAATTCACACTTCTCAAGCTGTATTTTCATATTTGCGGCACTCAATGTCTTAAATACTTCTTTTAAATTCCTAAGATGTTCCTCTTCATTTCTCCCAAATATAATGATGTCATTGTGTAGACGTAACATTTGTTTCCTATATGTGGACGGAGAATGTCATCAAGAGCAGCCTGAAATATCGATGGTGCGTTCTTAAGGCCGAAGGGAAGTCTGAGAAACTCATATTTGCCGTTATTGATCGAGAAGGCAGTCTTCTCTATATCCTTCTCCCTTAGCGGAACTTGGTGAAATCCGCTTTTTAGGTCAATAATAGTGAAAAATTTATTCTTTCCAAGGTTTGAGAGAACTTCGTTAATTTCGGGTATCAGGTATCTAAAGGGAATTGTAACAGAATTTAGTTTTCTGTAATCAATCACCATTCTATTCTTTTTTTCGCCATTGGCGGCAGATCTTTTTTCGACTATCCACACAGGAGCGTTGTACGGTGATCGGGAAGGTCTTATTATATTATTGGCAAGCAGTTCTTCTATCTATCTTTCTATTTCCGCTTTTAAAGCCATTGGATATGGGTATGGTCGCGAATATATCGGACCATCCGTAATAGTGCGTATTTCTCCATTGATGGCAGTGGTGTACGTTAATTTTTTGTTTGGGTCAGAAAATACATTCGGACAGGATTCAATTATGTCATAGAGTTTGTTTTTTTGTAAATCAGAAAGATGAGAGAGTTTCGATTCAACATTGTTGACCGATTGAGAGCTTTTCTGTTTTAATGGAACTTTCGTGCCGCCCTTAGTGGTCATAAAATTTTTATCTGTATGAATTACTGCTTCGATGTCACGTAATGTATCATTTCCAATTATTCCATGGAAGATTTCCAAGGTTGGAAGGATATAAAACTTTAGCTTTGGTGTGTTTGGACCAAAAATATTCAGAAAGGTGTGATGTGTTATTTGATATTTCCGGCAACAGTGTTTATGTGAAAAGGATTTTTATTTAGAATTGGGTTACGGATTTGGGTGGATTGAACGTAGTTTTTATATGAACCAGTATCAATCAAAAAGTCTAACGTGTCCTCGCCCCTTTTAAGTTCGTAATATGGTAGCGATGAAGGGACTAGTCTAAAAAATAGACGCTATCCGATTCCTTTTCGCTATTTGGAGTTGCATCAATTTCACTGCTATACAAATCATTAGGATCGGGATTAATGAATTCCGATTGATCCGCGTTACCCGGAGGGTAATCATAGTAGTCATCTTGGCCGTTGATGTGGGAATCAGGCGGAGTCTTATTATTAGTATTCATGAAATAATTTCGCTGTAGTTTGGGCGGTATTCCGCTTTGAATTATGTTAGGGCGTTTCTGTGCAAATTGTTAATTTCTCTGGAAGTTTTGGTAGTTTATATTCCTTGATCTCATCGAACGATCAACCTCCATCGGCTGAGGGGGTTTTGGAGGAAAGTTTTGCCTATTGTTAAATCCTGACAGAAAGTTTGGTCTTTGATTTCGCTGAAAAGATTGTTGCGAAGGAAATGGTCGTTGCGTGTTCTGGTTATTTGTCCTAGGTAGGTATTGCCTAAAATGCGATGGCATGTGTACCAGCTCTGGGTAAAATGGTTTTGCAAAATAATGTGGCCGTTGAGGCGCAGGTGTCAAAGGTTTATGCGTATTACCACGAGTATGATTATGTGCGTAATTCATCCTAAAGTTGATATTGTCCAATTTTTGGCACAGTTTGAGTGCCTGTGGCAAGGAAGTAGGTTCCCTAATACTTAGTAGTCGGGGTAGGTCGCCGTTTAACCCACTTACAAATGTGTCTAGGGCCTTTTCTCCATAAGAATTTATCATGGCACCTTTTGCTTCTTCTGAAATGTCTAAGCAAGACACTTTATCTAAAAGTAGGGACAAGTGTTCATATACACTTTTATAAAATTCGGTTATGGGCATATTTCTCTGGAGAAGGGTCGTCATTTGGTATTCCAGCGTACCAATGTCTCTCTTATCTGAATAGTGCATCATTAGCACCTTTTTAATTTTATTCCAGTCAAGTGGAGTCCTGTAGGACTCCAAAGCAGTATCTGCTTCGCCAGTAATCTTGTGTCTTACTGTATGCAAGATAGCATAGTGCTTTTGAGTGCCCTGTAATGAACTAAAAATTTCGAAAATCCGATCTACCGATTTCCTCCATGAATTAAAGTCGCCCTTTCTACCAGAAAATTCTCTAAGGGAATTAACTATGTCAGGTATCTTGTCTACATCGCCAATTGATCCGCTGGGGCACCTGTCACCGGTACCTTGTAGCTCAAACTCCCTGAAAGGATTCAATATCTCCTGCACTCTGGCAGTGATAACGTTCTCTAAGTCCGCCCTATTCACTGTAATAACGTCTCTATTCCTGGACACAGCGGCATTCCCAGCAGTAAAGGCTACGCCAGCTGAGTTTACTGCAAGTGACAATCTGGACAATGAGTCCTGTATTGTACCAATATTCTCCTCGGTCATGTTTTTATAAAAATATGGCTTCGAGACAATTTATAAATGAAGGATTTAACTTACTTTATATCCGCCTTTGTTAAAGTTAATCTATAGTTTTTCTTTAAACAAATTTTCTTTTAGCTTGAATATTTATTAAGAACTCTTAATTCTAAGAATCATTTGCATTCGTTTTTATTCTGTATATGTAATTTACTTTTCTCCTTTTTCCTCCTGAATTATTAACTTTTCTCTTGTTCTGAATTTCCCTAATTTTTATGTATTTAGTTTCCTTCAAATGATATAAGTATTTCAAAAATAGCGTCTTAGTGTGTTAAGCCCTATTCTTCTTTACTTACAACAAACTTAAGATAACTGGCTGCATTTCTGCTTCCGCTGATTGATTTGTTCGGCCTTTAGGATTGTCCTTTTCCTGAAGTACTGGGGTTCCTCTTGGCTAGATGATTTCAACCTGCTTGTCCAAGTAATCCGTTGTCCAAAGATTTAAATTTTATCACTTAGTTCTATTAAGTTTTCTTATTATCTTCTTGATTCTTTGGGTATTGAGGCAATTCATTAATCTTATTCTTTTTTGATTTCTTTTAGTATTATTAGGAAAGATTTTTATTCGTAATTAATTTTGTTGTCACTTGATTTGTTTTATTTTTATTTCAGTCCTTGGGATATTTTATCTTATATTGTTTTGTTATTACTATTATATTTCACTATTGTTTTAAGTCCATTTAATGTTATTGGAAAAGATTTTTTGTGTTACTCAGTTTAATTTAGTTCGAGATATTTTATTTAATATTAAATTGCTTGATTAATTTTATTTTACTATTTTTTAATGTCATTACAAAAGATTTTTATTTTTAACTTAGGATACGTTATTATCCTTTGTACACCTTGCTTTACCTTTTCAGGTCTTGAGTTCTTTACACACTAATCCTTACTTTTTGTTTTTCAGGATTTGTAAATTTCACATGCGAGTCCTTACTTTTTATTTTCAGGTTTTTGTAATTTTCACACGCGAATCCTTACTTTTTATTTTCAGGTTTTTGTAATTTTCACACGCGAATCCTTACTTTTTATTTTCAAGGGTTTTTTTTGCGTGTCCCTGCTTGGGCGCCAGTTAAACTTTTATTATGAAGAAGTCTTTAAAAAAAGTTTTTATTTATTATATTTTTTAATAGTCACACGTTATTACAGTCAGACGAAACTTAAAAGACATTTTTCTTTTCTTAATATCTTACTTAAAATTATCCATAAAAAATGCTGATGCTGTGGGAACCGTTGCAGCTGCAGAGGTGTGGAACGCGACTGTCTTTCCGTGGGAACCGTTGCAACCATACATTTCATAGAATTGTTATTTGTGTTTGATGTTGTAATGTTTTAAGCATGTTAGGTGTTAACATATATATATTGGGCCTTTTATCATCATTATCATTATTATTATTCGAATGCTGTTTAATTGTTGTATTACTATCTGTATTATGCCTTTGAATTGAAGATCTGGTTGTGACTTTTAAAATCGACTTCGTCGTTGAACTAATCTCTTTTAAGTCTGCTATTGTTATTCTAGACAGCGCGTCGGCGACATAATTGTAATTTCCCCTAATATATTCCACCGTAAAGTCGTATTCCTCTAGATCAAGTCTCATTCTTGTCAATTTGGAGCTAGGATTTTTCATTGAAAACAGGTATGACAGCGGTCTGTGATCAGTGCGGACAAGAAAATGTTTCCCATATATGTATGGTCTAAAGTGTGTTATGGCCCAGTGTATGGCCGTTAATTCCTGTTCAATTGTGGATTTGTTACTTTCACCTTTGGTGAAAGATTTTGAAGCATAGGCTATTGGCAGTTGTTTACCTTCATACTCCTGTGTTAACACCGCTCCACAGGCATGTTTACTTGCAGCTGTTGTTATGCAAAATTCTCGCGAGAAGTCTGGATATTGTAGCAATGCTGGCCGCATCAGTGCTTGTTTCAAATACCTGAAAGAACGGTCGCAATCTTTAGTCCACTCGAATTGGACACCTTTCCTAGACAGTTTTGTAAGGTGTCTGGAATATTCCGAGAAATTTTCAATAAATCTTTGGTAATAGTTACAGAATGCAACAAATCTTTTCGCTCCATCTGCGTCTTTTGGCACCGGATAGTTTTGGATCACCGAATATTTACTGTCGTCAGGCAATATTCCCTGGCTTGTACATTTATGACCAAGATAAGTGACCTCAGTTCCGAAAAATGAACACTTTTCGGGGTGTAGCTTCAGGTTATATTTCCGACATAAGTCAAAAACATCCTGTAAGTTTGCAAGCATGTGTTTCTCTGAGCATCCCAACACTACCAAATCGTCCATATACAGGAAAGCCTGGTTTGGCTTTAAGCCACTGAAAGTGTCATCATTCTTTGAAAAGAATTTGGTGCTATTTTTAAACCGTATGGTAACCTGGTAAACCTATATGAGCCATTGTTTGTTGAGAATGACGTTAAGTCTCGTGAGTCTTTATCTAAATTAATCTGGTGAAAACCGGACATTAAGTCAAGACATGAAAAATATTTGGCTCTACCTAATTGGTCTAGAATATCATCTATTCTAGGCAATGGAAATTTATCCGCTATCAATTTTTATTGATTTGTCTGTAATCAATCACAAGTCTCCATCTTTTACTCTCCGTATTTGGGAGTGACTTTTTTGGTACCAGCAGGACTGGACTATTGTATTCTGATTGCGATGGTTCTATTATTTTATCTTTTATTAATTTATTAACATGTTTATCTATATCTTCTTTTTGTGTGTATGGTGTTCTGTAATTTTTAATATATACTGGGTCATTATCTTTAACCCTCAACCTTTGTGTATAGAAATTATTACTCGTGATGGCTTCCTTTTCCAAACCAAAAATATCTGTGTAATTTGAACATAATTTAGTTAGAGTCTTTTCTAATGGAAATTTTTACGTAAAATGCTTAATATTTCAAGCTTTCTATTGTTGTTAATATTTTTTTCTTAAAATTAAATATATTGTAATCACAGATGTTTCAGTAGTATTTAAAATACGAACAAATGCTCTATCAGTTTTTACCAATGTGTTTGCAATAAAAACACCTTTTGTAATATTATGGTTTGGAACCAAAACTTCCCTACTGGATGTAGGTACGTTCACTTGGCGTATAACTTCAGATCTAGGTGGCAAAATCAACTCAGAGCAGTTATTCGTGATGGGTATTTTGATGGTGTACCTGTTGAATGGTCGTAAGACAAGGTGATCATAATCATTATTGAAGTTAAGAATGCAATTGAATTCCTTCAAGAAGTCCATACCGATTATTCCGTCACAAGGTACAGGAAAATCAGCATGTACAACTTGAAAATTATGGCCAATAGAAAAACCTTTGAGTTGTATGTTCAACAATGCACTTCCCATTGACCTGATCTTACGCTGTCCTATTCCACTTAGTGTTGTTGTGTTATTAATGTTAATTTGTTTGTGATTTACATGATTTACATTGCGCCAGTATCTACGAGCAATGTAATTAATTTAGTGTTGTTATTAATTTGTACTTCAATGAATGAACCCAAATTGAGGTTAAGGTTGTATAAGTAATGACTTGTATTTATCTTAGGGGAGCCTAACAGTTTTCCGGAGTTTCATTAAGTGTTCTTATGTTACTTCTGTTGTTATTTCTTATGTTTATATTCCGATTGTTGCCTCGGAACCTATCGCCATAATTATCATGTCCACGGAAAGGATTTCCTCGAAATTCGTTTTCCCGAAAATTATTCCCCCGGGGAGGATATCTTCCTCTAAATTGGCTGTTGGAACCCCGAAATCTATTGAAATTCCCTTTGTTGCCACGAAAAATGACAGTATTATTCTGCCCAGTTGCCTCGGTGCAACTGTTGACGAATTTACTGATGGCATCGTTCATTGTCGCGAAACTTCCTGCCTCCATGATAAGTTTGACCTTATCGATTGTGTAGTTTTTGGTGATAGCCTTAACTGCGACTTGAGTAGAGTACTTTGCGGCTAATTCAAATGGTAGTCCATCTGAAATGTAGGCACTTTCCAACGACTTTGTTAATCCCTCAATCTCACTGCAATAGTTGGTAGCAGTTTTATTATTCTGTATTATGTTCAGAATTTTTGCCGACAGTACCTCTACTGATTCTCCCTTGACGCTACTTTTAAGTTTGGTTTAGATATCTGCAATAGTAGATTCTTCTCCTATTAGGTTCCTAGTAGTACCCTTTAATTTTGTCTTTATCAGTGAAACCGCAACAGATTCATGGTTTTCTTTTATTGAGTCAACAATTGACAATGAGTCCAAGAAGGTGCGCAAATTTTCAGGTTTTCCGTCGAATTCCGAGATCAGCTTTGAAGCTGTATTCAAAAAATCGACTACTGTTTGGGCCATTATTGTCTCGTCGCTTGGATATGTTACGCTATAGGTCGCTTCTTGATGTATTGAGTGTGGCAATTCTACCCTAATCGACTTTTTCTCTGCCAATTTTATGACCCTATCTTTTAAGTCGGAAAAAAATGCCTCAGCTGCACTTTTATGAGCTGGTGTTAGTTTACTGTAGTGAACGTTCAACAAAACCCTTACTTCTTCAAAATATTTCAGAAGGCTTTGAAAATGACTTTTTATAGTTTCATCCCTAATTGGTCTGTCGATATTTAAACATTTGTATGGGCGTTCGAAATTTTCTCTTATAAGTCTTACTTTATTGAGTATATCTTGCCAATTCATTAAAAAAAATTTATTCACTTTCTATACCTTATTTAAATCGCTTATTCTGATAGTGTACTTTTTTCGCAGGGATCTTTTGTGTAGAATATATATTCTTAACAGTAAATTGACCGTATTTATTAATACTATTATTAGCAATAAAACCCATACTGAGTTTAGGTGAGCAGTATGATCTACAATCTCAACATTATTTACTACGTTAGCATTCGGATTTTCAATTTTGGATTCCTTTCCTCCCATCGTTATTATTATTATTTTTATTTTTAATTTCCTAATTTTTCCTTTTCTAACTTTTCAGACCATCTAATCAATCTTATTGTTTCTATTTCTATTGTGGGTTTTTCCACTATGTCAATTTCCGTGGGAGTTCCAGCAATACCTATAAGTTTCCATATGCAAATGCTCCTATTCTAGTCTGCATTGATAAATATTCCTTTCTTTCTTGGTTGAAATTAATATGGTTTTTCTTTTTGTCCATTTTTATTTAACTCTATTTAATTAAAAAAAAAATTTTTTTTCTTAATTTTATTTTACTTTAACAATACTTATTTCTAAATACATTCAATATTTTCTTATACCATCTTATTATAACATATTCTTATTATTTTGTATTGGTAGCTTCCCTCTGCTCCTGTAATTATCTAAAATATTCTCGATCTGGCTAATTCGCAGCCATATTTTTGCTGACCGTTCCCACGCTGGCGGTGGATCTCCCTTCACTTCCCTTAGTAGAACGGCTTTTTCTCTCTTGAATTTGTTAGTGATACCACCCTTTCTTTTGGGTTTTTTCACCACTTTTATCCGTGAAAAATACTGGGGTTTCTTATGCTGTTGCCTTTTTCTGTAATCTTCTATCGTTATGGCTCTAGGGCCTTCTTTTGACATTATATATATATATATATATATATAAACAAAAATTGCTTCGAGCGGTTAACACTTACAGGCCCTAAGCGTGCAAACAAGTCGCACTGCTAAAATTTATTTATTATTGGTTTTAAACAGCAGTTACTTTTGCGTCTTGCCTTTTGGCCAGGCGGATCTTCCTTTGCTCTTCCTTTGAGCACTCCAAGGATCTGGCAGGATCGCCATGTAGCGAGGACAAACCAAAAGGAGAAGAATTGTCTGGTTCTTTTTTAATTTTATTATTTATTCCTGAGCTCCTCACTTAGAGCTCGAAGGTATGTTTAATAATTAATAAAAATTATGATTGCTTTACTCTTAATTTCTACAGCTTATATACTAATAATGAAAATAATCTAGATTCTAGGTTTGGATGACGTCACTCCATTCTTACTTCATACACTTATACTTAACTACATACATTAATATAAATATTACTAGGTTATCATAAAATACTGTACAATGACATGAATGTATTTAGTGTAATTATCAACAAAACTGACCTACAAATATAGAGAAACTCAACGTCATCAAAAAGACTTCCGCATGCAGTGTTCCCATTAATGCCTATGCATAATATAGTAACAACAACAATACAGTACAATTAAATTATGCTAATGATCAATAAATTGGTTACAATAAGTGATTCGGTAATATTTATTAATACAAATGTATTGGCACTTAAGGTCTCTTTGTTTCTCTACTTATGTGTCAATTATGCCAATTGGTTAATCACACTACAAATGACTATCCCAACGCAACATGAACTTAAAGTAAGTACTGTATGTAATAGGAAAAGTGGTTACCGGCTTCTTCAAGGTACGCGATTCATCTAACTACCACCAGGATGTTCAATAAAAAATGAGGTAATCACCATCTGCGGACACCAGATTCTCATATCCGTTCTGCACTCACCATATACAAGCACTGGGATGTTCTTCTCGCAATAACGGCGGAATATGCAAAATTTTACCCAAACACTCCTACAGCTGCTATATATCGAAAGTATAACCCGACTACAAACAGAAGTAAGGACCGAGCTACACGATCTGTCATCACCCACAGCCAATGAAGGGGTTCACAGCTTAGCTGTAGGGGACTTGTTCTAACCATAACCACAATAATCTACTACTTCTTATGATTGCCTTCTTTTACAAACTGACGCCAATCCTTGTAAGAATTAAAAAACGTAAGCAATTAGTATATAACACAACTTTCATAATAATAATCCTGAGACAATTGTGCTGAGTACGCTTAACCAAAAATACTGTTAAGTAACATGATAGCTAAGTACGTTTTTATTTTGGTCAACACGTGGGAATTATTATTTTAGCATTATTGTTATTGAGTTAAAATCACACATTAAAAGCCTTTAAACACGCTTGTTGGTGTTCTATTTATGTGTAGTGCAATTTCAGCACATTTAGGGTGGGAAGGAACGATTTCTGGAATGTATTTTAATTTACTTCTTTTTGTTATTTTATTTTGTATTTGTATTTTTTCTTATTATTGTATGGTTGTTAATTTTAAGTACAAATTAAAGATTCAATAAAGTAAATTAATTTAGTAAAAAATGTGATCAACTTGGAGACGTTCGCTTGCGTTCTATTACTCTTGGTAAAACTTGTCCCAACTTATCCTTGTGCCAACACTTGGTTAAGCTAACCCCTAACAAATTAATTTAACTAACTGGAAAATAACTTGGTGAACCAGTAAGCTTAGTTAAATTCTAACCTGATTTTCCCACCTCTACGTTGGCAAGGCAAACGAGCCATAGCTCTGATTTAGTTCAAAATACATTGTTGGACATAACAGATTTGTCCTCAAAATGTTTCTGTCAACGTATCTTTTAGTACGGTACAAAAAGTCGTAGTATTGTCCAAGATTAATATGGTGTATAAATTTAAAATTTCCGTCCTAAATTTTCCCGTAACCCTTGCCTATAAACACAACATACGCATCAGTATATGTAACTATTTGAACCTCCACCTTTAACATTGGCAATAGTAATCTAGAAAAAAAATGCAAATTCACAGTATAAATCAAATGTATAATTTTCATAAGCACTATTCTTTCTTCGTCTTCTGTCCATCCAAGCATTTTATGAAGTCCTTCTATTTGATTCTGTCAACAACGTAACATCGTACTTTTTCTGTTTTCCAAAATTATCTCTTCTTTATATCGAGGTAACAGTTTTAAACCTAGTCATATATTTTTTGTCCTATGGTGTAATCCTTAAGTAGCTTCATTCCCTTGTTATGAACCTTAACATCCTTTTGATGTTTTTACTATTGCATCTATATTTTCTTTCTTTCTTTTAAAGAATAGTTCGATTGTACTCATAAACTGATCTGTCTAATAATACTTCGCAATTTTTATGCTTCTTCTTCGTTGATATGTGATATGTTAAATTTATTAGGATGACGGTCATATTTTCTTTCTTTACAAGTTTTATACTAGCTTTTTATTCTATTAAGTTTTTCACTCATATTCGGAAAATAGAACTCTAACTATCTACTTATCCTGCATTGTCAGTTAAATCCTTTACTTTTTTGTGCGTATATCTGACCCTATATTTGGAAAACTGAAGGCGGTATATTGCATGAATTCTCCCCATTATACTCTCACAAGAAAACAAACCATGTACAATGGATGGAGTAAGGTATTTTCTCGGGATTCCTACTAGTTTATCATCTGTGATTTACAGCAGTTATAATATGCCTATGGGATGTTGAAAACGGTAAATTAAATTGTATTACTTGACTGGCGTAAAAGAATGAAGATTTGGTTCTTAAATACATTAATAGAACATTCCACTAAAGGAATTAGGTTCTCGCCTGAACTATCATCACTATGTACTGTGGCCGTTAAAGCATTTATATCCATATTCTTATTATATGGAGGTCTTGAAGGAGCATCTGCTGTCACGTTACTTTTTCCAGGTTTACAATGGAATTCATAACTGCATTCCTCTTGTATTGCATTCCAACGCTTCATTTCTGCGTTGTTATTTCTAAGGCTTCAAGCGTAGGTGAGTGGTATATATAATTACCTTTGGACTTAAAGACCAAATAATGGCCAACATTTCCCTTTCATTGGCGCCATAATTTTCTTTGGCTCTATTGAGTGATCTTGAAATGAAAGTCATTGGCCTATTTTCCTGACTAAGAAGAGCTCCTATTGCGTAATTCGATGCATCGATGGTAAGTTCAAAATCTTTATTAAAGTCTGGGTATGTCAAGATTACATTTCCCTTACAGACATATCTTGTTCTATTTTCTTTTTACTGGATTGGCTTCGCGACACACATCCCTCTTCCCCTCTTAAAAGGTTTGTCAGGGGTGTTGCTATTTTAGTATAATACTTAACAAAACGGCGGTAATAACCGGATAATCCTAGAAAATATCTAAGGTCTTTTAATGTATTGGGGTAGGGAAAATTTACAATAGCTTCCAATTTTTTCGGGTTGTCTGTACACCTTGCTGACAAACGAGAAATCTTAAAAATTCTACTTCGTCTCTAAAAAACTCACATTTGTCAAGCTGAACCTTTCATGTTAGCTTCGTGTAAGGTTTGAAAAACTTTATTGATGCCATTAATATGCTGCTCTTCAGTAGGGTTAAAAATGATTATGTCATCAATGTAGACATAACACCTAACTCCAATGTGAGGAAGAAGAATTTTATCTAGTGCACGCTGAAATATCGCCAGTGCATTCTTAAGTCCAAATGGTAATCGAGTAAACTCATACTTTTCATTGTTAATAGAGAATGCTGCTTTTTCTATATCCATTGATCTTAGTGGTGTCTGGTGAAAGACAATTTTCAAATCTAACACCGTAAAATATTTACTCCTTCCCAATTGTGCCATTACCTCGTTAATTTCTGGTAGGAGATACTTATCCGCTATTGTAGTTGCATCTAGCTAACGATAGTCCATTACCATATGAAAATTTTTTCTCCACTAGTAACGATCATCTTTTGTATAATTCATACCGGTGAATTGTATGAATATCTTGATGGCCTAATAATTCCATCCTCTAATAAAACTTTTACCTGAGATTCAATTTCGTTCTTACTCATGGGATAAGGATATGTTCTAGAATAGATTGGATCGTCAGTCCGAATTTCTCCTGTTATTTTTGTGCTGTATTTCCCTAATTTCGTTGAAGCAGTAACGATAAAACAGAGAAATACAACCTACATTGCGTCCATGTTCTAGGGAATCAATAGAGTATGATACCCTACCTTCCCCAATGAGCCTCTTGACCCTGTCCTGTACGCGGTCGAACAACTCCAAAATAGGCTTTGGGCCCATACATGACAGTTGTATTCCATCTTTGGACGGATATAGGTGATGTAAATAGTACGAATATCGGATGAAGTAAACTATCCCTTACACCGTATTAGAAAACCGAAGAGCTTGAAAGTTTCTTTAGAAACTTTAAGAATGTGTTTAGTCCATTGAACATCATACTGAATTTTCATCCAAGAACATTAAGAGCTTCCGATTCCGTAATACATATATTACCCATAGTAACTGCCTGAAAACAGGTCTATGCGTAAGCATGCAACATTGCGTCTTGTGGGAATTAAATTTAACTCTAAGACCCCATTCGGAGATCGCCGCGAGATCATCACCTCCAACTGGTTCCGTCTATTACGAAATAAATACAGGTTGAAGGTCTTTAATTTCATCTTTTATTTTTCGGACTTCTTCAGTTATGACATTTTTTGTTTCTTTTTTGAAAGTAAATTTTATTGGCCTGCAATATTTTGTTGGCGAGGGTATTTCATTTTTCCATATATTAATTTCTGTTGCTGTAGTAGTTGACGGCTCTAACTCGGTATAACTTTTTATTAATCGCAATGAAACGAATGATATCATAAATAAATCAGCGTCTGATAAATTTTTGGCATTACATTGCTTATATTGTCTCTGACCAGAGGATCCAACACATCCGCATTTAGAAATTAATGTAATGCTACTATTTTCAAGTTTTTTCAAGCGGTTAGAATCAAACGTATTTAACAACCGTTCGGCAGTGTGTTCAAGAAGGTGTTGCAATTTTATTTCTGCTGAAGTAGAAGTGACAGTTATAGCGGTTTGTTTTGACAGTGACTAAATCTCTTGTAATATTCTTTAAAAATGATTTAATATTATTTTCAATCGTTTTGAGTTTAAATAAAAAAGGTTTGTAATTTAGTTTATTAAATTGATTTCCGTTTCTTTATTTTTCTTTTGTTCGTTTGTGCAGTGAAAAACCAGCTCAACTAGGAGCTAGGAAGATTGAACAAATATTGAGTTTCCTTCTCAATTGCAGTCGTTTATATACCGACTGTTGGAAGGTTATTAGTAGTCTAGTATTTAATTTATTAATATTAAATATAAATAAATATTATTATTTTTATTGTTATTACGAAAAGTGAAATGTGATCTAGTTCTTATTGCATTTATTTTGGGATTGCTTTCCACAAAATAAATGTGTCACTTGAAACTCACCGATCGACACACACACGAAAGGTTTATGCCTGTTGAAGACCATTTAGTCATTGCATGCATGTAAAGTATAGCAACAACAAACATAAGTGCATTGCTAGTGCATTGCACTTGAGTAATTTGATTTAAATCTTTAATATGTTGTGTTAATGACTGCGTGTATGAATATTTGATATTCATATTAGGGTCTTTCCGCTGCACTCTATACTGTGGGAAAATCCAAGAACTCTTTTCATTTGTTCGCTTCCGCAATTCGTTGTACTGATTTTTAGTTAAATTTAAATTCAAAAATAGTGCTAACGCTTCTTCTGGAGTAAATTTCTTCTCTTTGTTTGGTGTTGGAATATTTTTTAAAATCCTCTTTATACGCCTTGGACTTGCTTCAATTACCTCAGTTTCTGGCTTTTTATTTTGCGTTGGCGTAATTTGCTGTATAAATGATTCTTTGATGACTATTGGAGAAATTTCTGCACTGATATTCTGAAATTTGCGTCTTCGAGTTATTTCACTACATATATATATATATATATATATATATATATATATATATATATATATATATATATATATATATATATATATATATATATATATATATATATATATATTATAAGATATAAACTATAAGACTGTATAGTTTTTTCAATCTCTTTTCAAAATTAACAATTTTTTTTGTGTAGTTCAATTTCTTCTGTATCGCATATTTTAAAAAATTGATTGCTTAGCATTTTGTTGAAAGAAAATATCAGCAAGATCTCCATAAGTATACTTAGTCACTGTTCAAATCGTATTGAATAATAATTATAAAGACACTACTTTAAATACTCTTACTAGCAATGAAACAATAAGAACAAAAATGCAGAAAGACGGCAAATATTTGCAGGTCGTTTATGATCTGTAATAAATTTTATCCTCACAAAAGTGTTTTGCTTACTCAGAAGTCTAGTTAGTTTTCGCCAATTTCGGATCGGTTTTGATTTTGTATTTTTACTTGTAAGAGTAAATATCAATGGTTTGTTTTTATGCCCAAAGCCAAGCAATTTAACAATTTGAAAAATAAATTTATTTTGCAATCAATGCAAATGAATTTAAAAAGCAAAGTACTTTTGTAACCTAAATTATATCAATTTATGTTATTTTAAGTAGGCAAAATATTTTTGTGACCAACTGTGCATGACTTTGAAATTAACTAAAAATTTTTGTTTCCTCTCTAAAAATACGCATATTCATCTAAACAACGTCTCTCATAACGGCGATTTGAAAAATAAATAAAATAGCAAAACAGAACAAAAATTGTTTAATTCCATTTTGCAAAAACTTTTCGACCTAGTGTCAGAAAAATTGTTCTGGTGCTCACGGTCGGATCGTACTGGGTATACAATGGGGCATAAGCGTATAGGGTACATTTAGGGCTATCACACAGTGCTAATGTTTTTACATTACCTAACGAACTTTAGAAGTTATGTTAAGAGAATTTAGAAAAAAATTGGACCTCTAAAAAAATTAATTTCTAAAAATCAAAAATCAATCAAAAACATATCAGTTTTCTTATACTAATAGCTAACAAATTACGCTCTTATACAACATACATACATACATACAACAAAAGAGTTATAGATGTTTAAAAATTAAAAATTTACTAAAAAATTTCCTATTTTAGCAAAATACTGAAAATGCTCATTTTGAATCACCCTGTTCAGTGTGATAAAATTAAAATAAAGTTTTAATTTTTTAGCTCCTGAGGTACACTAGTATCTACTTTTGGACGAACTTTAAAATTTTACAATTGGGGACCATGAAAAATAGGAGTTTTGGCCGCCTTCTCGTAAAATAATACACTGTGCGCCCTTTGAAAGCTTCTGGCTTGCAAATTTCTAAAAAGAAATGGAAAAGTTTCGCTATGGGCCTTTTATATATGCCCTTGCATGGTTTTACTGTCACTACCCTCACCAAAGAGTTTGATCCAGGACGAACCTGAATAATCCGTCCGATTGATCACTAATTAGGAGGATTAAAACAACGTCATTTATCTGTAAATTCTACCATTTTGGCCGTTTTTGCAATTGGCCCAAATATTCCAATGACCATTTTCTCCAGAATTCGTGCACCAATCGCTGAACGTAACGCCACCTGTCGTTGAAATTCATTGTCGTGTCATTATCTGGAACCGATGCAGTTGATCGTAGAATCAAAAAATGAGATGGTGTAAGTGGATCTAAGTCAATCTCAAATTTGAGGCAAATAGGACGTGAATTCAAACAACTTTCAGTCTGACAAATAATACTGTTACGTTTCTACCTTTTATAAACGTTTTGTTGTGAGTTCTTTATTGCAAAATGATTAACACCAGTTTTAGAGTTTTTAAATAATAACAATTTTATTTTTTACTTTCAACTACACAAAGTTGACACTACTTTACAATTCACTTAAAACGCACGCCTTCACACTATGAGGTTTAATTTACTGACTGATTGTCCACTCAGACGCTTCCCCTATTTATACTTGTCCAATTAGATTCTAGAAGATGTAAGAATTTTCTACTCTTCTTGTGTGTATTTTGTTGTTGTAGGTTGTTTATTCGTTTTATAGGCGCCTGTATGGCTGTGTGTATAGTTGTTTTTGTTTTTATGCTGATAAGGTTTCTGCTTGGGATTTATTTCAATACATTTGTTGTTGCTTTTCTAAAAAAGTGTTTTTAGAAAACTACGCAGAGGGTAAACTACCTTGTATATTTGTTGTTGTACAATTAGTTTTTGTCTTGCGCGTTTAAATGATAAGCAGCATGCCAGGCAGTTAGTAAAAGCATATCAAATTGTAGTTGTGTGTGTGTGTATAAACTTCTCCGCAGTTTGTAACCAGTAGTTTTCCATATTGCTTAATTGTTTTATCATTTAAACTTAAGCAAGACATATTCGTAACACTGCCGCCCGCTTAAGCCTTTTCGTCCCGAATAGGCTCAACATTCCCTCGGCCAGACTTGGCCAGTCGCTTCAGGTGGACCACCTTCATCGTAGACCTCGGACTTTGATATTTCTGGACCCGATAAACCACGTCGTTCAACTTCTTGATCACCTTGTATGGTCCTTCCCTGTGCGTTTGCAGTTTGGGAGACAGTCCTTTTTTCCGTTGTGGGCTATATAGTAGAACCAGTTGTCCTTCTTTAAATCCTTCCGTATTTGCTGCTCGATCATATCTGGCTTTCATTTTGTCGCTGAACATTTTGATGCGATTGCGGACAAACTCATGGAGCTCGTGCAGGTCTTCTTGTATCTGAGGAACATTTTCATCATCGCCGAGTGCAGGAATCGGTTTAACGCCAAATTCTAAGTCGGCTGGTAGTTTTAGCTCCCTCCCAAATACGACTTTTGCTGGACTACATTATGTTGAATCGTGGATAGCTGATCGGTATGCCAGAAGAAACTTTGGTACATGCTCGTCCCAATCCTTTTGGTGTGTACTGACTACTTTTCTGAGATATTCTTCCAGGGTGCGGTTGAATCTTTCTACCATGCCATCTGACTGTGGATGCAGTGGCGTCGTTCTCGTCTTTTTGATTCCATAAATATCGCACATTTCCTTGAATATGGCCGACTCAAAATTTCGTCCCTGATCGAAGTGAAGTTCTGTTGTAACACCGTATCGACACACCCAATTGTTCACAAATTCATCAACAACCGTTTTGGACTCTTGGTTCGGAATGGGATACGCATCTGGCCATTTGCTGAAATAATCCATTACAACTAGCAGATACCGATTTCCAGCATTACTGACAGGGAATGGGCCTGCGATATCCATTGCTATCCGCTCAAAAGGGGCACCTGCGTTGTACTGTTGGAGCTTGCCACGATTTTTACTTGTTGGACTCTTGGCCGCAATGCACTGCTCGCAATTAGCTATCCATTCGGCTACAGATTGTGGGCAGCCTACCCAGTAAAATCGCTGTTTTATCTTTTCCATTGTTTTTGTTACACCCAGATGGCCACCGCTGGGGCCATTATGAAACTGCTGCATTACATTTTTTACCCAGGAACTTGGCACGACGACTAAGTCCGTTGTAGTTTTTCCATCTGCACTTTCTCAATTTCGATATAAGCAACCATTTACCACTTTAAGGCTATTCCACTGAGCCCAGTATGATTTTGCCAGCGGGCTTTCTGCCAATATTTCGTTACGGTCCGGTCTTATGTTCTCTAGCTTGACCGATATAATTTTTGACAAAATGGGATCCTCTTTTTGGGCCTCAGACCAATCTTCTCCTCTGCCAATTTGGATTCGCCTCACATCAATGATGGACTCCTTTTCCTCGACTTTTGTACAGTGCCTGCATTCTACGTTGCATGGGCGTCTTGAAAGGGCATCTGCATTATTGTGTTTTCCGCCTTTCCTGTGCGATTTCGTGTTGTTTGCTCGTTTATTGTCCCTTGGAGGTGAAGCAGATCTTGACCTTCTCTCAACAGATCTGTCACCTTCCTTTTGGGCCTCAGACTAGTCTTCGCGTGTGCCAATTTGGATACGCCTCACATCAATAATGGACTCCTTTTTCTCAACTTTTGTGCAGTGCCTGCCTTCTATGTTGCATGTTCGCCTTGAAAGGGCGTCTGAATTATGGTGTTTTCCGTCTTTTCTGTGCGATTTCGTATTGTTTGCAGATCTTGGCATTTTCCTAACAGATCTGCAGTTGCGCTGCCAATGTCCGACCTTACCACAGCTGAAGCATTTTGCACGCGGCTTACTTCTTTCTTCTAGTAGCTGCTTAAGAATTTCTTTTATCTCGCTTCTTTTGACTCCGCAAATTTCCGTATCAGCCTCAAGACGTCGTACCTTATAAACTTGTGGCTTCGCAATAACTTTGGCGGTCTCCTGAGCCAGCGCGTATGAAATTGTTTCGGTGAAGTATGCTTTCTGTGCTGCACAAACTGCATATTTAATATCTGGATCTCTTATGCCATTCACAAATGCTTCTATTTTGAACTGATCCAGGAACGGATGATGTTCACCTGGATAAGTAAGCTGCACCAAACGTTCAATCTCCATGGCAAAATCTTGCAGCGTCTTATTTGTCTTCTGCACCCTGCCTCGTAACTCCATTCTGTACAGTTCTCTCTTATGTTCGCCGCCGTACTTGCGTTGTAAGGCCACCATTATGTCCTCATAATTATTCCTGCAGGCTCTTGGTAGGCTTTCGAGGATTTCGGCCGCTGCACCTTTTAAGGCCAAAATTAGCTCTATAGCTTTTTTTTCATTGTTCCAACTATTTTTGCTGGCGACTGTTTTAAACTGGAACTTGAATACATTAAACGGTGCGCTACCGTCATAGCTCGGGGTATTTATCCTGCTGGAGTGCTCAGAGACGATTCTCACCGGTCCTTCTCGAATATGGAGGTCGTCCATTTTCGTTTTTAGTTCATGCAATTCTCCGTCCACTTTTCTCTTCAGGCCTGACAATTTTTGGTCAAATTCGCTGACTTTCTGTTCCACAGCTTCCACTCGTTTGCCAAATATTTCTGAAATTTCTTCAAATTTCTTGTTTACCTCACAAACGGGTTTTTCTCCATTGGCTCTAGAGCTTTCTTGAATTGTTTCAATTTTCTCACTGTTGATTCTGGAGCCTTCCTTAATGACACCTAGAAGTTTGTCATTCGTGGCATCAATTTTCGCACTGTTGGCTATTGTAATGTGATGGCAGGATCGCCATGTAATGTTGGGTGCGCAGGATTTATCCGATGATAGTGTAAATCAAAAAGAATGCCCTATAGCCCATATATTGATCTTTAAACAGCTGTCTGGGGATTCAGCTTAAAAACAGGCGTTTTAGGAACAGCCCAATCAGAAGATTCAAGATAATTAAAACAAAGGCAGTTGTTGCCGTATTGAGCTTATTAATTTCAATCTTGTTTTATTAATGGCATGCAGCCCTTTTTATATCTAATTTACATTTTTTACTTAGCCTTTCTAACTTATTGTAACTTATTGCTAATACATATTTGTCTCACTTCAATAACATGCATTATCGATTAATTGGTTCATGTGACGAATCAAATGCATGATAAAATAAAATACTCAAATGAATATAACACCTAAAAGTGTGTCACTCATTTGTGTCATAGATCGAATGCATTTGAGTCGACACATGTTGTACTTTGGTACGTCGAAGTATGCAATGAAAAACAAATTTTGATTTTTTTGAAAAATTTGTCTTGTTTCAAACACGCACTGTAGACGCACTGTTGTGCGTAAACGCATCTAACAAAGATACAAACCAGCGAACAACCATTACTAAGGTACTGTGAATATTTGGTGGAAATCCGGTGGCGCATCTCGTCAAACACTGACAACCAATGGACACCTATTTTGGGCTTAATTTTTATACATATAGATATCTAAAATTGCTTAAACTTTAATAAAATTGAAATTGGTAAAAGAAGTCAAATAATAGATTTAAGTGAAAATAAATGAATTAAAATATCTTATTATCAAACATGAACTTCCACAACCGGCAATACTCACCATATCGGAAGGACTTATTCTTCTAAACAATGTAAACGAAACAGTAACAACATAATCCATGAGATGTGAGTTCAGCGGAACTTTCCTTATAAAATTTGGCAACCTATTTAACCTATTACCTCTTAAATCACTTCAAGAACTACATTCGAAAAACATAAAGGTCATCCATAGAATAAGAAGAGAATCTATTGCTTTTTTATTTACACTTACTTCACCACTTTTGGCTATAAGGAAAACAAAGAAAAAATTATTAACAACACTAGTCTTGAATCCTGAAACAGATTTAGGTGCTGCAAAGTAGGCTCATTCAATACCATCAAAAACAAGATTAAATAACATATCTTTCTTTTAAAGTGCTCGTGGACGAACGCATTTAAGGGCGTAAGAGTTAACGGAAGTTATCCTTAGATTTATTATAATTATTTTTCTTATAATTGACACAAAATTCAGTTATTGAAATTTTGTGTCAATTATAAGGAATTGCTTACCTAGGGTATACTGGTTGTTGCAATAGTATTTAACATTTTCTATAAATGCAATAAACTGCTAAATTCCAAACAATTTTAATTCTTTTGCTCCAAAGTTATTTTTTTAAAACTTTTTTACTGATAATTATTTTCTTTTAAAACTTAATAAATCATCTTCGTAACAGTATATTTGCAAATTTGTGCTGATATTGCCACATCAAACATCAGTATTGTTTGCATCTATCTACCTGAGGTAGCCTAAATTGTAAACGAAATTTATTTAAGCAACCAGTTTTATAAGTAGGTATGTGAGACATACTTATATTAAATCAATATTAATTTAGTGAGGTGAAATCCAATACAAACTAGCTAAATGTGCGTGCTTTAGGCAATTATCGGTCTAGCCACGATCACAATTTTTTATGTGCTAATGCGTCTGTCTTCTCGAGATTGGTGATACTTTTTCAGTGTTATACTAATTGTTACGCGTTGTGTCTTGCGTGTAATAAAACTTTTAGTATTCAAATTATTAGTTGAACTGCCTGATATTACATGAAGTGAATTAATTCGGCTTAATTTTTTTTTTTATTTACATTTTCTTTTATTTCGAAAGAAAACAATGTAAAAGACTTTGGGAGGTTTCTAAAAGAAAACGAGAAAAGCAGACACCATAAGAATGTAATGCATCTATCTACCTAACATTGTGTACATTGTAAACATCATCTATTTAAGCAACCAATTTAGTAAATAAGGATACGAGGAATATTTATAATAATTAAAATTAATTAGGTTGGACGAATCCAAAACTTATAACAAATGAATTAATTAACTGAACTTCTTTTTTTACTATTACTAAGAAAAAAAATTATTGAGAAATTTAGCCCGACGTTCCATTAAAAAAAACAAGAAAAATTAGAAAGAACAACAGAGTGTATTACATCATTTTCTGGATTGTTACATAAGTCTTCGCATGTATCAACTTTAGATTGTGTAGATTCTAAATATCATCTATATAACCAACCAATTTTATATTAGTCTATATTAATTTAGTTAGACAAAATCTATCCACAATGCTTTTTCTTTATTGTTTTCTTTATAAATCAATATATATATTTGTTCTTACTTTGTGCCAATTTTTATGCGTTTATACTTTTTGTTTCACCTTAGGTAAACTCTATTAATTTTAAAATTATTAGCTTAGCTGTTCGATATTGCCACAAAGACATTAATTAACTCTGCTTAAGTTCATTTTTATTTTAATTTTTTTTATTAGGAAAAAGTTTACTTACAAATATAAGCGGACAGGAGAAATTAAACTCCAGCACATATTCCATCGAGCATAGTCCGGATTGCAATATTCTTTGCATTTATGTATGTACCTTGTACGCATTGTAAGCATTATTTTTGCACCAACTAAGTTTTTAATTAAGAATACGAGGAATATAACATTTTTTCTTTGTTGGTTCGTTCTTAAGAAGGTCGGCCGATTTTATTTGCTTTGTGAAAACTGTGCAATCATGAGCGAAACTACTCTAATGTAGCAGCTGACAATTTACAGCTTGTTACTCCGAGAGCTAAGCTTTACTAACTGTAATGGGTTTAAATACAATCTAACTAACTAACTTCTCGGTCTACTGATTAAAAAAAGTACGGATGTGATTGATTTTGCTGCTTTAAATGGTAATTCTAACTATCTGATAAAAACTGAAGCCTTACTATAACTATTTTCTGCATATTTACCCACTATCTTAACTTCATTAAACCCACTATGATTTATAACATCGATTTTAATGTTTTCAATCATTTAATAAAATCAAAGCAAACCATATCCTAACTCCATTAAGCTGTCAGACAATTATTTATCCGAATATAAATTAATAATTATAGAAGGGGATCTCCTTAGCTTGCCCCATGCAATTGAAAAAGCAGTCCTCCAAGGAAGTACCTTTTTTGGACCAGTACTCAGGGGATGACCCCTTCATATACAATGCGTTGTGCCAGAACTGAGTTAAATGCAAAAACGTACGAGTAACGGGAAGAAGTTCCTTTATTTCATTAGAGCACCTACCATTATAGAAACGATAAAACAGTGAAATATATCCACATTGCATCAATCATCAATAGAGTTGGATGCTCAACTATCTCCAATGAGCCTATTGTCCCTCTCTTGTACGCGGTCGAGCAAATCCAAAATAGACTTTTTGGGCGCCGGCCCATACATGAGAGTTTTATACAATGTATGGACGAATATAGGTGGTATAAATAGTACGAAGATCGGATGGAGTGAAGTATCTCTTACACCGTTTTAGAAAACCTAGGCACTTGAAAGCTTCTTTAGATTCCTGAAAAATGTGTTAAATCCAGAACAAATTGGAATTGGACGGTAATTTTCAGGGTTGTTAGCCTCTCCTTTTTGGCGATTTACATTAGCAACCTTCAAACACTTTGGAAATTCGCCAGCATGTAAACAGCTAATGGACGCGCTGGCGTCGACAAGCATTGTTGCAAGATCAATGCTGGAATCCTATCCAGTTCAGGAGACTTGTAAATGTTTAGATCTGCTAAAACATTTTTAACCGTTAGAGCTCGAATGAATATTTTCGGCAGATACTCTGTAGAGCTCGGGTGGTGGTTAATTGCTTTCTTGCAAATAAGAATTTATTGCATATGTGCCAACCAAAAGGTTAGCTTTATCAACTGGGTCAGTGAATATTGGTCATTCTTTAAGAGTCGGGATTGCAGAACTGGAATTATCCCTTAGTCTATTGACAAATGACCAAAAGCTCTTTTCACTCCAAAGAGTAGCAAGAACTTTAGCACAAAGGCGCTCATCTGATCTGCGTTTTTGTTTTTATTGAATGATATTGAATATTTTTTCTCTAGATCTGACTGAATTTTTGCACATCTGATTAAATCAAGACTTCAAGACTTGGTCTTGATCGAAATTTTTTGGATGGAATAAAAGTTTTCATTCCAAACAAAATGATTTTTGCTACCATTTCCACTATGGCATCTAGATTATTGTCCAAGGAAATTGTCCAATAATATCGTTAAGCACATCCCAACGAGCTTTCTATAAATATATTTTACAAGTTTAGTAGCTGACTTCGAAGTGAAGTTCTGGTTATGAAAAGGAGGCGGAGATGGTGCAGTGATCGGAATTGCCGAGAGGTTTACAAACACTTTTAGTGGTGTGAAGTAACAAAAAGGTTGAGCAAATTACTCTGGCACCCTTCAACACAAGGAATCTTTGTTCGATCATTTACTACTTGTACAAGGTGGTTGTGGCCGGCAAATACCTTAACATACTGGCCTTCTGTAGTTGTATGGCTTAAATGGCGAAGCCAAGAACAGTTGTGGATATCATCAGCAGCAACAATTTCAGTGTTCAGGCCACTATCGAGAATCTTCGATATGGAGTCGGAAAAAGAATCGAAGCCAGCTAAGTTTTATCACTCCCGCCTTTGGACTTCTTTAGAGAAATTCCAAATGCATGATATGTGACCTGATCTTGAATTTAACCCACAGAGAACTAAATTCAGGGTCATATGTGCCAAGTAGTTGCTGGGACTGGTACACAATTTCAATGCGTATATGCAATGCAAGGCCCCGATGGAAATTAAAAAACGATTGTAGGTGATATCCAGTTGAGTGAAAACCCAGTAGACCAGCATTTTCAGAGTCTCACATAGCGATAAAATATCCAACCGATGTGAATATATACAGAGAAAAATTTCGTTCTTAACCCGCGTGTATTGCAGAACTCAATTTTGAATTGTTCTGTCATAGCAGTAAGCATAAACTCTAATTTGACCGTCTATTTTGCTACACTGCAACCAATGCAATAACTTCCACTTTTGGGCTACTTAGTGATCAGTGCTAGGCCTCCATCACCAATAGTCTAGCAAAAGTTGAGACAATAGCATCAGTAAAGCAAAATTTAAATTCCAACAGACAAGGAAAAAGGTAGAAATTACACTAACTAAAAGAGTCAATAAAGCCCTGATCTGTCGAAGCGGCCCGTCGTGTCATTACCGTTAAAAACCACAATTTCACTGCAATTAAATTTTTTTTCATTTTACTTTTTCTATCTTTCTTTAACTAGATTTTATTCACGTTGTTTTCGTTTAAAAACTGTTGTTCTTTATTTTTACACATTTACGCATTAGTTTCATTTATCTCAATTTAATCCAAATTTTAAATTTTCATTCATGTCGTGTGTTCGATTTGTTTTTATAATTGTTGTGTATACTTGACATGCTGATAGCGTTTGTGTTCAGACATCGACACTTGTGATTATATTCATGAAAGCGCTTACAATAGCCCTCAAAATATATCCCCATATTTTCAGGATCATATACTTGAATCGAAAATGTGGCTAAAGAATTAGAGAATTAAGGTTAATGAGCAATACACCTGCGCAAAGACCCTTGCCCCTCCTATTTGAATAAATTACCATACATTTACTTTGAAAGAAGTTAGACGTAGAAGAGATACATATATAGCAGTAAAACTAACCCAGGTGAAATTAAAAGCACTTTAAATTAGTTGGTTGATTAGTAGAAACTTAAAAGTAGACTGGAAATTTATTTTCTATAATGCGATCCTTAAGCCAGCACCGCCTTATGGAATCCAATTATTACTGTCTCCCTATCATATTTAGAAAAAACTCAAAGATATCAAGACAAAATAGTATGAATGACAATTGCAGCTCCCTGGTACCTAAAAATTTGAACTATCACATTAACTTGCCCTTGGTTACATAAGAATCATGAGATATGCCAAATTGGATTTGGTAAAGCTAGAAACACATCCAAAGCAAAATCGCTACATCTTAAACGATCGCGGTAACATCCGGCTTAGAATTAGTATATATCTCAGAAATGAGTATTTCATCTCATTTCTTGATCGAACATTAGGAAAATGTTACAAACGTTGGCAGCAAGTACGCAAAATTGTTTTTTGTACTAGACTAGGATTTAAAACGTAAAATTATTATATTTGAATTGAAAAAACAAATCAGGATGTCACATGTACACCCGCCACGAAATTTATTGCAGTCTTCCTGTTATTACATGCCCGGAAAATTTTATCGATCATTTTGTGGTTGAGTTCTCAGCCTCCATAACATTACATTGGTCCTGCAGTGAACGTTCTATGGGTTAGAAACAAACCTTTCCCCATTGATGGTTAATATTCAGATGTTGCTTTTATTAATATGTTTATTCACTAAGTAAAATATAATGCTATATTTTTTGTGCTCTCCTTGTTGGATGAAATATAATACCTATTTCATTCGATTCCTTTTGGTTTGTTACACTTACCGTTGACCCATGCATATATGTATTTTTGCATTTAACATTTGATGGAACCGATTTGTTTCTTGAGTTCACAGTAGTTGTACGTGCTTTTGGCTTCTGCTGTTTTGTTCGCTTATATTTAAAATTTTTATTATGGATATATTCTTGTTCTGTTTCTTTTTGTGCACAGGCGACTACATTAGAAATACATAAAAGTTCTAAGAATGAGGTAACTTCATATTTTATATTAATAGAAATGCAAACAGCGCTACCATGGGAATATTGCATTAAGTTTTATTGTTTTACTTTTTAAATATTATTGCATCAATTATGAATAATGTATTTATTCATCTAATGTAATACTAATTAATGTTATTTTTATAAGCTTACCGCAGGCGCATGTTTTTAACTTAATGTCATCATAGTCACTATTTTCATCAAAAGAGTCTCCGAAAGCATTTGTAAGTCCAGATCCAATTCGAAATATGGCATCGAAAAGAAATTTACTTGTACGGCTGTTAGTGTCATTCTTCTGATATTTGGTTTGTAATTTACATTCAAAAATTTTATTAAATAAGCATAAGTACAAAAGGAGATAAACAAAATATTTTGGATGCATATTATGCATTCTATCGCCTTTATATATACACATATATACATCTACATACACACACACACACACACACACACATATATATATATATATATATATATATATATATATATATATATATATATATATATATAATATATTTATATATATAATATATTTATATATATATATATGTATATGTAGATAACTCTTTCTATATATAAGTATATATATATATATATATATATATATATATATATATATATATATACATATATGAATTTATATTTTTCTTTAAATTTTATACTTGTTTTATTTAAGGTAAAAAAGTTACGTATATGTAAGTAGACTATATAAAGGAAGAACCAAGTAGGAAAAAATCATAACACATACGATTATGTGTGGTTTGTTTTTTTGCTAACAAAAAATAATTCATTGAAACATAAAATAAATATAAATAATAATAGTTGTGCTTAAGGGGGTAAGCATTATCGCAGTGAATTCTTTTATATATATTTAAACTCCTAGTTTCTTCAAGGTAACAGCTAGTTTATACATATATGTTTTTTATTTATTTAAGTTAAAAAATAATTTATCACATTTTTTCACTTAAAATTAAAATAATCTTAAATCTTCTAAAATTTCTAAATAAGCTAAGAAGGTATTACAATTGAAATACGTTCTATTTCCTCCTGGAATTTTAGATATGTACTAAAACCTTAAAATCAAAAATAAAATATATTATATTAAAAACCTAAAAACTATCAAAGCTGCTATTAGGAAAAATGTTTTAATTTCGAAATAAAGCTCTTAATAGGCTATTTTATACTGAAACTTTTTTATTTCAAATAATTTTTACACATTATGGAGGTGATCGTTAATGAAATATTTTGTTATTTTGGATATAATTTTCCTATTTATGCACCTACTGGCCTAAATTTCTTATGTACTTATACAAAATCTGTAAAACAGTTGCTCTCTTGAGAGACTTGGTTGCTTCAGCAGCGATATAAAATAAAGAAATAGCAAGCACTTTTATAAGTAACATTAAATTAACCAACAATAAATTAAATTATCCATAAAAATATAAATTGGAATGGACTGGACAGGTATTTAAAAATACTCATACTTAAGTAGCCAGCCAATAAACTATATTTTCAAAATCGAAAATAATGAGAACATAAACTTGTCTAGGTTGATTAAATCTTACACAATTTATTTGAGAGAAAAACTATATCGAACTAATAAAAGCATTTATTATGCTCCATTAAAAGTGGAATTTATAAATGCGAAAAACATTTAGGTAAGTTTAGAAATAAAAACATAAGAGAAATCTTGTTTACCTACCGTTTAGAAAGCGCTAGAAATTTCCTGGTCATCAGAATATGCAGCCAGGTGATATTAAGTTAAGGAAAAATTTAATGCACCAAATTTATAACTCGAAATATTTGCTGGATCGAAAAATAACTGTGGAGTAATCACAGTACCAGTGCCGTAGTTGCCAAGAATTTGGTCACAGTAAAACGCATTTTTAACTGCTAATTGTATGCGTGGTTCTTAGTGAACTGCACAATATCATGAACGTTAATAAATAAAAAAAAACTGTAAGAGTAACGACTCTGGTAACTCTAGGTTCTGTACAGCTTATATGCATTTGAGGTAGTCTATAACCAATAACAAAAGAAATACATAGTAGGTTATCCCACCACCATTATCCTCAATTTCCTAGCCCTTGTATAAAAATACTATAAGTTCAAATCAAACTAATACTAAAACAATATGCTAACCTTTTAAAGTCTAATCGAACAACAAGAAAATTACAACCTGCAAATTGAAATGCTATTGTTAATAGAGATATTAATTCACTTGAAACATAAACAGCATCCTTAAACTTCAAAAATTGTAATATTTTACAAGAGTCAAGTAAATTGATGTAATGTAACAACTCTCAGTATATTTCTCTATGAAGCTTTCACAGAAACTCAATATAGCAATTTTAACAAATTTCTTGTGGTTCAATCATACTATTTTTTCGATACAATATCTAAAATGGAAGTGAATGTACTTAATTTCAGGTGGATAGCTAACCTACTGGCTTACAAGTTGACATAAAACTCTTGATGTTGTTCGTTTGTAATAGGTATGACTATTAAATTTGAGGTATATCTTGATACCATTCTCCAACGGTTGTTGTCATATCCATACACAGAACCAAACTATCAAAGCTGCTGTTAGGCAAAATGTTTTAATTTTGAAATAAAGCTCTTAATAGGCTATTTTATACTGAAACTTTTTTATTTCAAATAATTTTTACACATTATGGAGGTGATCGTTAATGAAATATTTTGTTATTTTGGATATAATTTTCCTATTTATGCACCTACTGGCCTAAATTTCTTATGTACTTATACAAAATCTGTAAAACAGTTGCTCTCTTGAGAGACTTGGTTGCTTCAGCAGCGATATAAAATAAAGAAATAGCAAGCACTTTTATAAGTAACATTAAATTAACCAACAATAAATTAAATTATCCATAAAAATATAAATTGGAATGGACTGGACAGGTATTTAAAAATACTCATACTTAAGTAGCCAGCCAATAAACTATATTTTCAAAATCGAAAATAATGAGAACATAAACTTGTCTAGGTTGATTAAATCTTACACAATTTATTTGAGAGAAAAACTATATCGAACTAATAAAAGCATTTATTATGCTCCATTAAAAGTGGAATTTATAAATGCGAAAAACATTTAGGTAAGTTTAGAAATAAAAACATAAGAGAAATCTTGTTTACCTACCGTTTAGAAAGCGCTAGAAATTTCCTGGTCATCAGAATATGCAGCCAGGTGATATTAAGTTAAGAAAAAATTTAATGCATCAAATTTATAACTCGAAATATTTGCTGGATCGAAAAATAACTGTGGAGTAATCACAGTACCAGTGCCGTAGTTGCCAAGAATTTGGTCACAGTAAAACGCATTTTTAACTGCTAATTGTATGCGTGGTTCTTGGTGAACTGCACAATATCATGAACGTTAATAAATAAAAAAAAACTGTAAGAGTAACGACTCTGGTAACTCTAGGTTCTGTACAGCTTATATGCATTTGAGGTAGTCTATAACCAATAACAAAAGAAATACATAGTAGGTTATCCCACCACCATTATCCTCAATTTCCTAGGCCTTGTATAAAAATACTATAAGTTCAAATCAAACTAATACTAAAACAATATGCTAACCTTTTAAAGTCTAATCGAACAACAAGAAAATTACAACCTGCAAATTGAAATGCTATTGTTAATAGAGATATTAATTCACTTGAAACATAAACAGCATCCTTAAACTTCAAAAATTGTAATATTTTACAAGAGTCAAGTAAATTGATGTAATGTAACAACTCTCAGTATATTTCTCTATGAAGCTTTCACAGAAACTCAATATAGCAATTTTAACAAATTTCTTGTGGTTCAATCATACTATTTTTTCGATACAATATCTAAAATGGAAGTGAATGTACTTAATTTCAGGTGGATAGCTAACCTACTGGCTTACAAGTTGACATAAAACTCTTGATGTTGTTCGTTTGTAATAGGTATGACTATTAAATTTGAGGTATATCTTGATACCATTCTCCAACGGTTGTTGTCATATCCATACACAGAACCTCATCATCTTCGATTTACTGATAGCACCAACACATACATGTGTGAAGTGGCTTAAATAAAAACAACATCTTAGTGCTTACTGTTCGGAAAACTTAAATGTCTGCAGAAATAAATGCTTGAATTATTAAGTTTGAACCATCACTTTTGTTGAAACAAGCTGCAATAAATACTACGCATATTTCAAACCGGGCCGTGAGATATATTCTTAACATCAGGCAGGTAATGCATCACAGATCAGTTTGAACTCAGGAAGCAAAACAGTCACATCGAGGAAATTCATAGATGGATTTTCGAAAAAATAATATTATTCAGCTTTTTTTATTAACGCTTGTGAGGGTTTATGTAAATTATGGTACAAAACAAAACTGCAAAGAGAAAAGAGCAATTAAACACTCATAAGCTTTAAGGAAACTATTTAACTATTTATTTCGCATCTTGAACATGTTATCTTTGGTTCTCGCTTAATTTGAAAATCTCATATAGAACAAAGTTGACATACTTAGGCTTATTATATTTTAAACTTTCACTATACAATTCAGTTTATTTTTTTCTGCATCCATAAAGATTTTGATCTACCACTAGTGAACACTGCGAT
The DNA here is from genome assembly GCA_030448955.1 of Trichopoda pennipes. NCBI lineage: Eukaryota > Metazoa > Arthropoda > Insecta > Diptera > Tachinidae > Trichopoda > Trichopoda pennipes. The sequence goes on along the minus strand of JASKUP010000004.1, from coordinate 1,642,747 downwards.
TTCTGGAATATATGTAAGTAAAGCTACTCAGGGACTTTCATGATTGCCTGGAAATATTTCACTTTTAGCATCTGTTGAAGTATCAACTCGCTTGCTAGTTGACATATCCAAATTAAACGAGCATTAATCGGTTCCCAATTTACGCCTTTGGAGCTAAAAACAATTTTTACGCAAATTTAGCTGAATTTTCAGTTCATACTTTTTCATATGCTTGAAAAAGTATAATTTAAATTATCTATACCGAACTTATAGTTTGACATACAATAATTCTTTCGCTATGAATTGGGGTCAGCCTAGTTTTTAAAATATCTGACATGTTGGATATGGGTCTGCGTGAATTTATTTTTGTGAGGTCTTTCTCTACTTTAGCGATCTTATTTATCAAAAAGTCCTTAAATTGTTGTAAACAACCTTCATAATTAATATTAAAATGCAATATATCAAAAATACTGAGAGTCGGGTAACTTGATATTCAACTTTATATTATTTTAATTATGTTTTATTATTATGCATTGTAAATGCTGGATATTAAATTTTAATTATTAATCAAAAATTCGTTCACCTAAAATCTAAAAGTAAAATAAAGGCAAAAGACAGAAGCTAGTGACACATTTACTGTATTCTTGCTAATAATTTAAATAAAGTAATTCATACTTTCCCATATAACACTCGGGGATAATAAAGAAAAGCTGAAGCACAAATTAAACACATATTTTTCGGCAAATCTAATGGGACCGTTTAGAAAATTTTATGAAACTTATAACCTTTTTTTGTGATCAGCTTAGACGGCCAGATGCAAGTTATTAGAACCGAGAAAAACTTTTGATCCAGTTGAAATGAAAGGTTACAAAAACAACGGTTGTAACTTACGAGTAAATCCTCATTCGTTTTCAGCTTCCGTAAGATTTCTAAGGGTCTTAGGAAGTCTTAATTAGGTGTTTTCTCTCTGGAAGAACGCGACAAAGCCATAGAGGACCATATTAATTGGTCATACAGTCCATGATGGGACTCTAAGTGTTATTGCGGAATTTTCGTTAAATGAAATAATAATCTAGCTTAAAAAGTGATGTTTCTACGATTTTTGTTGGGCTATGTCAGCACTATGTTTTGGTTTTTCTTAACTTCTTTTGATGTCAGGGTGTCCCTACGATTGAAAAACACGTCCTTGGGTGTGATTAAATGTATTGTTTTCTTGTAATTGCGAACTGCGTTATAGATTTCATCTTTTTTGTTAGGAATTGTATTCTTGGACTAGAACTCTTGTGAGTTCGATCAGCGTACTGTGTGTTCGTTCACCTTTGTGGTAGTTCCGACACTGCTTTTCATAAACCTATTTTACACATCTGCTTGTAAATGCTGATTTATTTTCCATCATTATGAATTTTGCGTTTGGGCAAGCTTTTGACAATGTTTCATTAATTTATTTGTGTATGCTTTTTTCATTTGGAATTTCTCGTAGATGACAATATTTTGAGTATTTGTCAGTCGTGTTAATGTATATTTTTCCGTTCATGTAAAATAAGTCAAGTATGAATTTACCTACTTGATTTGCAATTGGTACAGCTCCGATTAGTTGTTTGATATTGGGCGTGCAGTTGACCAAAAATATGTTGTTAGTATTTCCTGAGGGTTATTTTTGTAAGTGCTATGTGCTCGTCCGTATGTCTATGCATATCTTTTGTTGTTTTTTAGGCTATAACAAGTAGTATGTTTAGAAAGACAGAGATGAAATCATCTTCGACGTGGAATGAAATTTGTTGGTAAGTAATAAAGTAAACAACTGAATGTGCTGTTTCCTAACTGCGTAGTTTTTTAAGAAAACTTATACGCGTAAAACAACAACAACTTTCTAGTTACAAACTGCGTAGAAAGAAAACTTATGCATAGAAGACAACAACTACTATCTTAAAACAAATTCCAGGAAGACACTTTAATAGCATAAAAAGAAAAACAAAAATACACACAGACCAACAGGCGCATATACATACAATAACAATACAATACAATAACAAAATATGATACAAGGGGAGTAGAAAATTCTTAATTTTTCTAGACCTCTAGCGGACAAATATAAAATACAGCATCTGAGTGGGTAGTTAGTTAGTTAAAACATAAACCTCGTGAAGTAAAGACTTGCATCTTTAGTAAATTGTTCTGTAGTGCTAACGTACAAACCTTACTTTGTGTGTGGTTAAAGTAAATAAACTTGTAATTAATTTGAAAACTCTAAAATCTAGTATTATTTAGTTTGCAATAAAGAAATCAGCAACAACAAAACGTTTATAAAAGGTATAAACGTAATAATATTTCCACGTGATTCTTTAGCCGTAAAGGTGATTTTAGGTTCTGGTTCATCCCTTGGGCTTTATTTGGATTATAATTTCTTGATGAAGGAATTGAATTTCATTTTTCTGTTAGTTGCTATATTCTGAATGTTTAATGGTGTTGTTGTTTTAAAAGTTTGTGTTGGTCGCATGTATTGTTATATTGTACTTGTACATTTGGAATTTATCTCCTAGTTTTATCTCTGGTTGTAGCGTTGAGCTGTAGTCTGTCTGTCAAACTACATTTTTCCGTTATCATGGTATATGATACGTGCGATTGCAAATGCATCTTCTCTATGTTTTAGATGGCGACTTTATCATGTTCTGCTTATATATCTCGATTGAGTCCTGAAATAAATGTACAAACAGTGTTGATCCGCTGCGTCTTAGCTAAATTTAATAGAGATCTGTTTTAGCTCTTTACAAAGCCGTGGAATTTTGTTGAATATCTTTGACTGTAGTCATTTGGCTGTGGTCAAAGACTTAAATCGACTTGAACTCCAGCTGATTCCTTTGTTAAGAAATGAGTAAAAAAATGTAAAATGTTTTTTTTCTGCACTAGGTTGCACTTTATTCATATTATCTTAAGATTGCAGGATTCTACTTATTGTCTATTTATACCAAATATTTTGTTTATAGCTTCCTAATGATATCTTTTTTTCGGTTATAAGTAATGTTTTTATCGGCTTAAAATATATTTTTGAGGTTGGGTATGATTTTACGTCATTCCGCGTCAAATTTGGTTTGTAAACATACCGGTTTCGGCCATGTGCCATATTCAGTGTTCTTTTCTCTCTACACTACTTGTGTTTTATTTTCAGCTGTGTTTATATAGTTCGTCTTGGTCGTGTTTCTCTTCGTATCTGTGTTATTTTTATTGCCTTCGTCTCTTTCTCTCTTCTTGTATGTATCTCTTTTTTAATTTGTCTCTCTCTCCTCATTCGTCTCTCTTTCTACCTAAATCATTTCACGCTCATGCTTGTTATTCATTCGTGTTTATATATGAGTCTAATGGTTTTTTTCCTATAACATAATAATCTGTAATTGTACGTTTTTGAGGTTCCTTATTGCATTGGTCTTGTGCATCTGCGTAACCTTAATGTGAGTTTCTAAAGACTAAAAACGGGCAGTAAGAAAAGCATCCATATCTTTTCATTTCGCAATTTCTGCATTGTCACTAATTAAATGCTGCCATAATGACAAAGTAAGATTAGTTGATTTCATAGAATATGAAAATATAAAAATTGAGTTCCAATTTCCGATATCAAAGCCATGTAACGAAAAGAAGTTTATTGCAGCAGCTGACCCTGATCCGACGTTTCGGATGTATCGTTTAAATTTGTTCACACAGCCTGAAAGCTAGCATTATTAAGTGAATATTTCTTCACAATGTTCAATGCTTCATGTGTTTTTTCTAAGATAAAATAATTATTTGACTGCAGTAAATGAGGTAGCATTTATTTAAACTCCCACGGAAATATCCCGAAAGGCTGACTGATAACTATTATAAAATTTGAACTAGCTGAAAATGAATATAAGAAAGAGACAAAGGTGAAGTTTTATAGACCAATGAATGATATAATTTACCCAATAAAGAAGAATAAGTAAATTAATTAAGATTAAAGAGAAGCTAAGCATGAAATTTAGCTAATCCTCTGATCGAATATAGTGCCCTATAGTTTGTTCATTTTACTGGTAGATTGCGAGAAGTAGCAGTTGCGTCTTTAAGTGAGTTGGTAAGCTAGTTTTTAGCATATTCAATATTCCTAGGAACTATTCCTTGCCTATTGCCTAGGTAATAGCGCTAGCTTTACTTGAACCAATGAGAAGAGCATGACCCCTATTAGCTACTACCAGATTGTTTTTTTTATAAAAACAAAGATTCATCCGTCTATCTTATTGGTGTCGCAGCTATCACAAGTGTAATTGTGGGCATTGGTATCAGCACCACTATCTTTAACAGGATCATAAATCACGCTGGATCAGTATCCATCTTGTGCAATACCCAGACGCTCAACGACTTCAATGAGGATCTTTTTCTCGTGGCTCATAGCTTTTTCCATCAGCCACGTCTTCAGGGTTGGTTTTGTTATCACCTTAATATTTCACTTTCAAATCTATAAAAGATATTGCCTTATTGCTTTTCAAACTGGTAACAACAACTTCTTGATAAGATGAAAAAGTGCTGATCGCATAAACCTTTTGGTTCGAAAATCTTTACTAAATTCCAGTAACCGGTCGTACGATCAATATTTCCGGAGGAAATAGCACATGCTAAGGTACCGATTTATCTAATCCGATCTCGTGCCGGGTCACAATTCTCTATGAAACGTGAATTGAACTGCAAGTCCAAATTGTGGTCATCGTATCTTTTGATAAAGGTTCTATTTGAATGATTTTTGCGGTCTTTAGTTTCTGCATTCTCTCCTTTTTAGGGAAAAGAAAAGCTGAGTTAATACATTGTCTTGAAGAACTACGCAACGTTTTCTTCACGGTTTTTCAGGCAGAGCTATCAGCTAGTAATTACTGGAATTACTTAAAGGCCTAAAAATAAAATTCTGCAAATGCTACCATCAGTTTGCTAATATATTAGGATCTTTAATAAAGAAGAAAATATTCTATTGGATGAAGAAGAAATTAAAAATTTGTTCCAGCATACTGTTGTCATACTTTTTTGTCATTAACTGGCGGAAAAATCCAAAAACCTTATTACAACATATTTAAAGAAGCGTACATTACATACAAAAGATGGAGAGATATTGTTTTTTTAGCCAAACACAAGAGAACTCGCACTGTATGTAAAGATTCAACAAATAAATTTTTGAAGAATAAGTACTCGTATCTTCATGAATTTAACTAAACGAAAACACTTTGAGTTGTATGTGGACTTCGTCTAATCAACATTAATCGAATGTGAATATTGCTCCTGTTATTTAAATTGGCAGTACTACATATCAAATATAATTTTTTTTTAATAATAAATCTTTTATTATTTAAAAAACTAATAATTACATAATAAAAATGTCAAATAACAGTAATTATTATATATAAATATTTTATGATATTCTCATAAATGAATCAAGTACAAATTAACGTAGATTAAATTAAAAAAATGATTCCAAAAATTAAATAAAATTAATAAAATTTAATTAAATATGCACTAATCTTTTAAACGGTCTTTTAAATATTTTAACGATTTTATTTTTTCCGATATTTCGCTTTCCTGTGGAAAGCTTCTTCAGGAAATTATTTTTTATATTTTACAAAAACAAAAAATTATAACAATTTGAAAAGAAAAATTTTTGAAAACATTTGACAAAACATATAAAATAATTTTCTTCATACATACAAACATACAAAAATATTTCAAATATTTAAACATAAAAAAACAAGGAAAAGGAAATTAAATAACAAATTCTTTCTTATGAAATAATTATAACAAATTATGTGTCTTTTTTATTAGTATCTATAATTCTGCGCTAAATTGTCTGTGTCTGTTTTGAAATTTATTCTCCTTACATTTGGTACATTAACAATTTCTGACATTTCTAACATATAACGTCTCTTATAGTTTTTTTCTATATCTAATATTGACGCTTCCTCAAACTTTGGACATGATTATATTTCTTACAATGTGAAGATAAGGATGTCTTCTGTGTTGAAATATTCCTATATTTTTGGTCACATCCTCAAGTATATGTTGAGACATCGTTACAGAAAAGCTGACGTTCGCTATGCTTTATGGGCTGCTGGAATCAGTGGTTCTTAGTTCTTTAAAAACGATACTGGTCAGAACGTTACAGTCAGTGGAGACGGCTACAGAGCCAAACCTTTTTCCGCATAGCTTCACAGGCCCGTGACCAGTAAATCGGCCTCTAGGATCGTGCAATTTAACTCCCCTAGATTGTTTTCTAATAAGCCCGAAATGTTTGATACAAGGGTGACAACATCTTCCACTTCCAAGCCAGCCGTAGCGGTGATATGCCAGAAGTCAGTCAGAAGCCAGTGTATTGTTTTTTAGTTTTTTGTTTGCTGTGTTGTTTTAATGAGACTCTTGAAATTTCTACACAAAATTTGGGGTAAAATCCACTAAAGATTATGTGAGCAGTATGGATATGCTTTTCCCCGCAGTAATACATTCCAAATATATATTTTTTTTAATAATTAATTAGTAGTTTTTTATTATTAACCACTAAGTCTTTATATTATAAAAAATGTTTAAACGTTATTTTTTATTGTATTTCGATATTTCGCCAAACCATTGGTTGGCAATTTAAAGGTAAAGAAAACAGTATATAATTAATAATAAATATTTTATGAGAATACCAAAAAATATTTGAAGGAATCAAGACAAATTAACGTTGATTAAATTAAAAAATTATTCCGAAAAATAAAACTGTTTATTAACAAATAATATTTTTATATTTAAATTAAATTATATTAAACAAAAAACATATTGTTACGAATTTGTCTTGCTTAAGATTTAAAAAAAATTAATTAAGCAATAAAGCAAACTACTGGTTACAAACTGCGTAGAAGTTGGTACGCACACATAACTACAATTTGATATGCTGTTTACGGATTGCCTGGCATGCAAGAAAAAAAAATACAAGTATGCTGTTTATCATCTAAACGCACAAGACAAAAACTAATTTTACAACAACAAATATACAATGTTTTTTACCATCTGCGTAGTTTTCTAAGAAACCTTTTTTTACAAAAGCAAAAACAAATGTATTTAATAAATCCCAAGCAGAAACCTTATCAGCATAAAAACAAAAACAACTATACCCACAGACATACAGCCGCCTATACAACGAATAAGCAACATACAACAACAAAATGCGATACAAAGGGGTAGAATATTCTTAAATCTTCTAGGTTTTAATTGGACAAGTATAAATAGGGGAAACATCTGAGTGGATAATGAATCAGTGTAAATTAAACCTCATTGTTTCTGTGTCAACTCTGTATAGTTAAAGTAAATAAAATTGTTATAAATTTCAAAACTCTGACAACTGGTGTTAATTATTTTGCAATAAAGAACTCACAACAAAACGTTTATAAAAGTGTAAACGTATACTTTAAAACACCACTGTATATTATTTTTCAATTATGCTTTATTTGATTTAATTTTGATCTAATGATCAGCCTAATTCTAAGAAAAAAATTTTTTTTTCATGAGGGAGAGGAATAATGGAAGGAAGATTATTTTTTCTTAAAAATGAAAATGGATTTATAAATTTTTTCCTTTTTCGCCTTTGAAAATGGAATGGAAAATAGCGTTAATTTGAAAAATTTTTATTATAACACGTGCACTCCGTGAATATACGTTTCTTTCCCCACATACGTTTTTTTTTCTTTCCCTTACAATGGGCGGTACGGGGTCAAAGATTGAAAAACCTAATGCTAATGTCGTCAATGACGTGGTGATTAAAATTGACTTCCCTGCCGTTTATTTCATAATAATTATCAGTATTTTAGCCGCGCAAGTCTTGGTAACGATTTACCAGTTACACAAAAGATCTTTGAAAAAAACTTACACGAGAGCTGCATCCTTGGCTAACAATCTAGATAAAGTCTAATATAAAGATTATTGTTGTTCGTTTTCCACTCGACGTACAAGAGCACTATTTGAGGGAAATTCAAATCCATAATATATATCCATAAAAACTGTGAAATACTTTTGTGATTCAGCTTTTCCACCTTGCACATAATTTCATCGTCTTCTTAATGGTTATATATTTTTATTTCATCTGCTGAGTTTTTAAATACATTTTTAATCATCTATCAGCTTTTCCGTCAGCACAGTCACATTGGGTAAATATCGTTTATAATTTACTTGAGCTTGTTTCAGTTCTTTGGGACATAATTTTTAATTTGAAACAGTTGCTATAGTCTATCATACATACATATTTCTTCTTAGAATATACATACTTATGTTGTTGCAAACATACTGTTTAGGCAACATGCATACAGATCAATGCTATTTCTTTTCGTCTTTTGTTGCGGAAGTATACATAATGAGCGATCACCGGCTTTATTTACCAATTCCTTGTTTTATTTACCAGTTTCTTAACTAAATGGGAATGGGAGACAATCGTATCAAAAGCTAAGGCAGTAAAAGACGAGTTCCTTAAATCATATGTATAAATGCTTAAATACTGACAGGGATACAAAACCCGAAGCAGTCAATAAGCATGTAAACATCCTCCAAAATCAGTTAGAGAAGCTCAGAGTATTACTGAATAGAAATTGTAATAGGTTAACAAAGGCACATCAAACCTCTGCTGATAATTCTTATTCTACGTGAAAAATCAATTTCCGTAAGTTATAGAAAAAATGTAAAAATCCATGAACCAACAGTGTTCGAACTTTTACCCGAAACGAAACAAAAACAAAAATCTAAAATGCATCAAACCTTAATAGAATTTCTGAATACAGCCTCGAGGTTAATTTCAGATTTTAATGGAAATTCTGAAAACATACAAAGCTTTATCGATGCCATTAATTTGGTAGATTCGAGTAAGGAAACGCACGAACAGTAGCTGTAAACCTTATCAAAACAAAACTGAAAGGAAGCGAGAAATTTAATTTCATCAGAAACCACGCTAGAACAGATAATTTTAAAACTAAAAACAACGGTTAAAGGTGAATCCGTTGATGTAATTAATGCCAAACTAATGAGCACAAGACAATCCGGAAAGAGCGTTAATGCCTACGTCAAAGAAATGGAGGAATTAACGAAAAAATTAGAAACCGCATATATTTCGGATGGGTTACCCCACGAAATAGCCAACAAATATGCTACGCGTTCAGCTGTTACGGCTATAACAAAAAACAGCTCTAACGATGGGGTTAAAATAATCGTGCAATCGGGTACCTTTGATAACATGAATGAGGTAATGACTAAATTAATAAGCAGTTGTAACGAGGCCTACAGTCAGGAAAACTCTATCCTAAACTATGGATTTTGAAGCCAGAGATACAATAATAATAATAGTAACCAAGGGGGAAGTAAATACAAAAACCTACAATATTAACTTGAATTTATGGAGCTATTTACGCTGCAAAACTACCCTCAATTAATTAAATTATTAATAGATACTGGAGCTGATATTTTAATTATTAAGCACAACCAGGTCTTAAATGCATCAATCGATGTTTATAATAGAAAATATTTAAACGGTATTAGACAAGGCATAATTTCAACTTTAGGCAGTGTATAATCCGAATTGAAAATAGACCTAATAAAATATACTTTTCATGTGGTCACGAAAGATTTCAAAATACAGTGTAGAAAAAGTTGATAGATCAAATGAAAGAATAATCTTATTGCTGTTTAATTTTTCAATTTTTACCTGAGCTCCTCACTTAGAGCTCGAAGGTATTTATTGTTTATTTATTAATTGATTTATAATTAATGATTGTTTTATTCTTAATTTCTACAGCTTATATACTAACAATGAAAATAATCTAGATTCTAGGTTTGAGTGACGTCACTCCATTCTTACTTCATATTCTTATACTTAACTACATACATTAACATAAGTATTACTAGGTTATCATAAAATACTGTACAATGACATGAATGTATTTAGTGTAATTACCAACAAAACTGACCTATAAATATAGAGAAACTCAACGTCATCAAAAATACTTCCACATGCAGTGTTCCCATTAATGCCCATGCATAATATAGTAACAACAACAATACAGTACAATTAAATTATGCTGATGATCAATAAATTGGTTACAATAAGTGATTCGATAATATTTATTAATACAAATGTTCTGGCAATTAAGGTCTCTTTGTTTCTCTACTTATGTGTCAATTATGCCAATTGGTTAATCACACTACAAAAGGCATGGAATGGATTTTATACGAAATTATAATTGTATATTACAATATTTCAATGACAAGGATCTAATTATTATCCGGTCGAATGAAATAGATTATGACATTGGAATACCCCTTAGAAACTACCTTCCAGATCTGAAGTTATAAGGCCCATACAATTTAATTCAATCGAACAAAATGTTTTAGTACCTTATCAAACAATTCAAGACGGGGTCTACGTCACGAATAAAATAACTTCCAAATGTAACCCACTAGTAAAAGCAATTAATACCACTGAACAAGATTTGGTAATTTCTGCGATTAAACTTGTTACCGAAACCCTTAAAGATATAAAATATCAAGGCAAAATTGCATACGTGCCAAATCCAAAAAGAAAATGGAAAGACTTTCCAGAAACTTCCCAACTTTTGTTGAAAAAGATCTAAAATTCGTATGCCATGAATTTATAGACATTTTTGCTCTAGAATCTGAAAACATATCTGTCAATAACTTTTATAAACAAAAACTTAAAGTAAATAATACACAACCTGTTTACATAAAAAACTATCGAATACCACATTCCCAAAAAGAGGAAATAAATAACCAGGTTGGTAAGCTAATCACAATAGTCCCATTGTAATGTCATACAGTATTCATACAGCATGCATAGTGTATGCAAGCCGACACAACTCATGTAGGGTATCTACATGCAGTTCTATTGTAAATATGCCAACACATTTTTGGGTGTTAATTTACATCAACCATGGAAAATAAAATAAAGATAGACTATTATTTGACAACTTTAGCTGGCAGCATATGCCTTGTTTCAATTATAGTTTCAACCTTCTGACAGTTCCTTTGAACGTTTAATTACTAGCTGAAACCCTTTACAGCTACCGAAATATAGAAAAGGCTATAGGGAACTCATAGAACCATCGAAACCCATTACATGGCGATCCTGCTATCACAATGAACCATTACAAAACGTTCCTGCCCCCATATCATTGTTTGACAATCATGTCATACTATTACATGGCGATCCTGCAAACCGACCCTAGACTTCAGTAAAAATAGACAGATCCTGCATTCCGTACCATAAGATCCTGCGAATAGATCCTACACACAGATCCTGCCATTATTAATCCATGCATAACAACTATACATCAAATCATAACAACAAATTACAAATTAATTAAGATATGATTGTATTTTTACCTAAAAATCATATAGCAAAAGAAAATTAAGATTAAGGTTTATACAAGAATAATTATAAAAAAAAAATTTTTTTCATCATGAGGAAAAAAACGAAAAATCCTTTAGATTTAGACCAAAAAATTCCCTCAGAAAATTTTTCTGAAGTTAGCATGGAACAAGAATTGGAAGTATAAAATTAATTTGGGAATTTATAGAAATAACAGATACTCCAGCAGCAGAAGACGTAATCACTAAAAGAACTGAGCCAAGAGACACAATAATGGCAATTAGGAAAGCAGAAAAATTACAAAATGAAAGATTTAACTAAAATGATAATAACAAATAAACTGCCACTAAAAGTCAGAATAAGGGCAGCAAAAAAATGCCTAACAACGACATAATAGAACCTTCAATACTCCTCTCTTTTTAGTACTAAACAAAAAGAACATGGAGAATAAAAATAAAAGGAGAGTAGTAGTAAATTTCAGAAAACTAAACTATTATTAGTAAAATGCATATTAAACCTAAGATAGTCAAAAAATATGTGGATGATTTATTTTGTATAACTTCAGAAGATGCAGTGGATGATATTTTGTCAGAATTGAATAGTTTCCATCCGGATATTAAATTTACGATTGAAGGAGAATTAGAATCTAGACTTCCATATTTAGATATATTGATAATAAGGAAGAAAAATAATTTAGTATTTGATGGTATAAGAAACCAACATCTGGAAGAATTATTAATTTTTATTCAAAACATCCGAGAAAAATGATAATAAACACAGCGAAAAATATGATAGACAGAATATTGACTATAAGTGATAGAGAATTTCATTTGAAGAATAGGGATACAATAATAGATATACTTAATGACAATAATTTTCCAGTAGAATTAAATAACAGATTAATTAGACAATATGGTAGTTATAGGCATAATTTAGGAAATTCTACGGCAGAGCCAAGAAATTATAAATCAATAACTTATGTTCCTGGAATATCAGAAAGATTAAGAAAGTGTAAAATATATGACACAGATAAATATATAATTGCACACAAAACACATAACACATTAAATAAATTATTTAGCAGTATGAAGGATAAAGTAGGAAAAATGGAAATATCGGATGTAGTATACAGGATACCATGTGGAGGAAATGACCAGGTGAACTGTGACAAAGTTTATATTGGGACAACAAAAAATAAACTTAAAACAAGATTAACTGGTCACAGGTGTGATCAAAAATATAGGAATATTTCAACACAGAATACATCCTTATCTTCACATTGTAAGAAATATAATCATTATCCAAAGTTTGATAAAACATCAGTATTAGATATAGAAAAAAACTACAAGAGACGTTATATGTTGGAAATGTTAGAAATTGTTAATGTACCAAATGTAAGGAGAATAAATTTCAAGACAGACCCAGACAATTTAGCTCAGAATTATAGGTACTTAATTAAAAAGACACATAATTTGTTATAATTATTTCATAAGAGAGAATTTGTTATTTGTTATTTATTTGTTATTTCCTTTTCCTTTTTTTGTATGTTTGAATATTTGAATATTTAAATTTTTGTATGTATGTATGAAAAAATATTTTATATGTTTTTGTCAAATGTTTTGAAAATTTTTTCAACATGTTAATAATTTTTTGTTTTTAAAAATAAAAATTTTTTCCTGAAGAAGCTTTCCAAAGGAAAGCGAAATATCGAGAAGAAAAAAATATATAAAAAAGATCGTTAAAAAGAAAAAAGATATTTGTTTATTAATATGATTATATTAAAATATCTACGTTAAATGTTGTTATTTTAACAAGTATTTTTTAACTTTATTTAGTTTAAATCTTTAAAACAAAACATAATAATACGATAACATTTTCAATGTAAACTATTTACAAATAATCATAATCATTTATGTATTCAAACAACAAGTTCAAGAAGTTTGCGTCATATTCAATGAATTAAAACAAGGACATTTTTTTAAGTAATTTAAATGCACCCAAAAGCGGCATGACACATATAAAAATACTAAATACTACAAACAAAACAGAAACACTAAAAGGCATTAAACTTGATACTGACCCACTAAAAAATTATGAAATACTGAACTACAATAAAGAAAACAATAGGACGCGGTTCAAAAAAATTCTTAATGACTTGCAACTACACAACAATGATATAAGCGCGAAAAATGAATTAATAAAAATATTTACAAAGTACCAAAATGTCTTTCACCTCGAACGCGAAAAATTAAGTGTCAACAATTTCTACAGCCAAAGAATAACGACCTCGGACAACAACCAAGTATACATAAAAACTATAGACTACCACATTCACATACTGACGTGATAAATGAACAAGTACACACCATGCTATCAGGCAAAATAATAGAACCATCTGTAAGCCCATACAATGCTCCAATCTTTTTGGTACCCAAAAAGAATATGAAGGATAAAAAAAATGGAGATTAGTTGTAGACTACAGAAAACTAAATGATAAAATAGTTAATGACAAATTTCCACTAACAAGATTGTCAGACGTTCTAGACAAGCTAGGAAGAGCAAAATGGTTTTCTACGCTTGACATGACTAGCTCTTTTCACTAGATTAAGCTGGACAAGAATTCAAGACCACTAACAGCTTTTTAAACACCACAAGGACATTTTAAATTTAACAGACTCCTAAAATTAAATCCAAAGAAATGTTGCTTTTTGAGACCCGAAGTAATTTAGCTAGGACATTTAATTACAAAAGACGGAGTAAAAACAGACCCCGCTAAATACGAAACAATCAAAAAATACCCTGTACCAAAAAACGCAGACGAAGTACGACGATTCGTTGCATTCTGCAACTACTACAGAAAATTTATTCCAGAATTTGCCGACATCGCAACAGACCTTAACAAACTATTAAAGAAATCAGCAAAATTTATATGGACAGAAAAATGCCAATACGCTTTTGATACGCTAAAGGAAAGATTAATAAATCCACCAATATTACAGTAGCCAGACTTTGAAAAACCATTTATACTAACAACAGATGCTTCAAATTACGCGTTAGGAGCAGTTTTATCGCAAGGTGAAATTGGGCAAGACTTGCCAATTTCATACGCAAGCAAATCTTTACTGAAACATGACATAAACAAACCGGTGATTGAGAAAAAACTTCTAGCGATACATTGGGGTATAAATTTTTTTAAGCCATAATTATACGGAAGGAAATTCATAGTAGTGACAGACCATACACCTTTAATCTTCCTTTTCTCTCACAAAAACCCTTCTTCTAGAATTAGACTAGACCTTAGTGACTATGACTTTACAATCATTTACAAGAAAGGAAAGATGAACACCAATGCTGACGCACTTTCTAGAATTCAGATCAAATCCGAGACATTAAAGCAAATTATACCACATGAAGATGACGAAAAACAAAGAAAAATACTTGTAACAACAAGGGCCATGAATGACAAAAATAAAAACCTAAGAAAAGAGGCAAATAGCAATAAAAATGAAAATAAGGATAAAGAGGCAAATAAAAATAATGAAGATAATAATGATTAGGCATATAAAAACAAAGAAGAAGTTAATAGAAGAAATAAAGAAGATAATAATACGCGCGTAGAAGAGAACGATGTGGAAAAATGCAATTCTCAGAAGTCTGATCAACTTCACATATGGGAATGCATTTCCATTAATGATATAAAGAATATGAAGAAACTGCAGTTTAATAAAATAGAGAATGTAAAGGAAAAAGATATATTTATTAAAGATAATATTGTGCACATTGGACATAATGACAATTCATCGAGACCAGTTTCGACCATCAAGAAGTTATGTGCCAAGGATAGGATTGATGGGGGTAAAGTATGTAATCATAATTCTCCGAAACTAGATTCGATTATGAAGAAGTTACATACAGGAGATATGGATAATGATGTTATGCATGCAAGATTCAGCGATAACTCAGCAGAACTAGATTCGATTCTGAGGAAACTGATATCTAAGATGAATAAAGAAAATATAAAAGAAGTAGCGCTCTCAACAGAAGATAAAATATTTAAAGTATATACGAAGGAAATCTTAAAAGAAACATATAAATATCTATAAATAACAAATAGCCTCAATTAAAAATTATAATATACAAGCCTCAAAAAAGAATAATAGATGACATACTTAAGTATAAACTAATCAACGGATTTCACATGAATGGTCACTTGGGAATAAAAAAAACAATTATTAAACTAAAACAACGTTTCATATGGAAAAACATGAATAAAATGGTAAAGAAATTCGTATCATATTGCGACAATTGCAACAGAATGAAACAAACAAACAAAACATAAAAGAACCACTTACACTCACAAACACACCAAATATTAGCTTTGAAGTGATTTCGATCGACACTGTGGGTCTTCTTCGTATTTCTAATGAATACCGCTACATTTTGACAATGCAATGTGAGTTAAAATAATTTGTTGTTTCACACCCTATGCCAACAAAAGATGCAATTACGACAATTTGGTTAATTTAGGGTACTCAAATCCGACAAAGGGACAGAGTTTGCAAATGAGACAATGCGTAACATATGCTCATTGCTACAGATAAGACAAATATTTTCCACCCCAGACCACCATGAAAGCACAGAGTTTTAAATGAATTTTTGTTAACTACCGCAAATGACTACGAATGGGATAAGTGGATTCAATATTTTACTTTTGCATACAATACATCACCATATGTAGATACCGGCTACACGCCTTATGAATTAGTACACGGAAGATTACCATGTTTACCATATGAAAACATAGACAATGAGCGAGAATTTTATAACTATGATGATTATGTAAGAGGGCTCAAAGTAAGATTATATTACGCTTTAAATAGAGCAAGGGGATTAATTATTAAAACTGAAGAGAGAAGAATATCTAATAATAAGTATACAAATAAACTTAATTTAAATATAGGAGATCTAGTTTTAGTAAAAATAGAAAAAAAATCAAAATTGTTATAAGGGCCCGTACAAAGTTATAAGTAGAAATAATGTTAATACCACAATAGAATATAATGGAAAAGAAAAAGAATTTCATAATAACATGCTAAAACCATATAATAAATTGTAGAATAAAAAAATTATATTATTACTATACTATAACTACATTAAATCAATATATACTGCAGCCGACCCCGCACACAACATAAATCTTCTTTCAAAACTACGGTACGATTTTTTTGACAGCCAGGGTGTAATATACTACAGTATTCATACAGCATGCATAGTGTATGCAAGCCGCCACAACTCATGTAAGGTATCTACATGCAGTTCTATTGTAAATATGCCAACACATTTTTGGGTGTCAATTTACATCAACACCTTGTATTTGGCACGTGTCGGACACTTGATCACTTGACACAATTTCAATAGTTTTAATATGTTAATGATAAAATTGAGTGACTTTGTAAACACTCAATTCTAAATTATAAGTTAGATTTTCATAAGTAGTATATAAGCCATGGAAAATTCAATAAAGAAAGACTATTACTTGACAACTTTAGCTGACAGCATATGCCTTGTTTCAATTATAGTTTCAATCTTCTGGCAGTTCCTTTGAACGCCTAATTACTAGCTGAAACCCTTTACAGCTCCGAAATATAGAAAGGGCTATAGGGAACTCATAGAACCATCGAAACCCATTACACCATACTCTTGGTACCAAAGAAACCTTTACCAGGTAATAACCAAAACAAATGGAGACTGGTAGTAGACTACAGGGCAGTTAATAAAAATTTAATAGCTGATAAATTTCCGTTACCTCGCATAGACGACATTCTTGATCAATTGGGTAGAGCTAAATTCTTCTCTTGCCTTGATCCTATGCCAGGTTTCCCTCAAATAGAGCTTGAAGAGAAGTCGAGAGATGTCACTTCCTTTTCGACAGATAAAGGATCTTTCAGGTTTAAAAAATCACCGTATGGTCTTAAAATAGCCCCAAATTCCTTCCAACGTATGATATCGTTGGCTTTCTGAGGTCTAGCTCCAGCACAAGCATTTGTGTATATCGATGACCTTGTAATCTTTGGTTGTTCAAAAAAACATATGTTACGAAATTTAAGAGACGTATTAGCATTATGCAGGAAGCATAATCTGAAGTAACATTTTTAGGCCACAAATGTACTGATCAAGGTATATCGCCTGATGATAGCAAATTTTCTATAGTACAAAACTATCCAACACCAAGCACTGGTGATGAAGCTAAACGCTTCATAGCCTTTTGTAATTATTACCGAAGGTTCATACCAAACTTTTCTGAATCGTCTCGACATATTACTAGATTGTCAAGAAAAAATTTACCTTTTAAATGGAGTCACGATTGCGAAAAATTTTTCCAATACCTTAAAAACCAACTACTAAGCCCTACAATTTTGCATTACCCTGATTTTTCTAAAGAATTTTTTATTACAACAGACGCAGGCAAACACGCTTGTGGTGCTGTCCTTAGTCAGGAAAAACAAAGTGTACTAATGCCAATTTTATACGCTTCTAGATCTTTCACTAAAGGTGAAAGTAATAAATCTACCATAGAGCAGGAATTAACTGCAATACGTTGGGCTGTTAAATATTTTAGATCATACATTCGTATGTAATTCGTAATCCAAAGTGATCACAAACCATTCACTTACTTATTTTCTCTAAAGAATCCCTCACGCGTATGAGGCTTGACCTCGAGGAACACGACTTTGTCGTCGAGTATATTAGGGGTCAGGAAAATACCGTGGCAGACGCACTGTCACGCATAAGGTTAAGGGATATAAGAAATATTGAAGTCAATTCAGTCCTGAAAGTAACAACAAGACTTCAGACTAAAATAAGAGAAGAAAGTATGAACAAAACTCCTATACAACAAACAAAATCAACTAGTTTTAAAATATATGAGGCTATAAATGCCCAGGAGCATCGTAAAATACCTAAATTGTATTTTACTAACGGATAAAGTAATTATCCATAAGAGAAAGCAAGTTCTTTCCGAATTTAAGTTGATAGATCTCATTATTAATAGAAATGTCAACCTAGGTCAACTCTTTCTAAAGCTTGCAAAAATAGCTAATAATATTGGTCTTACAACATTGCTACAATTTACTAAAGTTTCTACTGATTCTGAAAAACTGAGAAATATGCAAATATACTATGATGATCCCATTACTGGTGGACATCCAGACATAACTCGCATGATAAAAAAAATAAACTTCAATATCATCGGAAAGGCATGACTAGAGATATAGCTGGATACGTCAAATAATGCCTTCAATGTCAAACCAACAAAACCAATGTTAAAGGCAAGGAGCCCTTCGTTATAACACCAACTCCTCTAAAAGCATTTCAAAGAGTGATAATCGATAAGACCCCTTCCGCGGTCTGATTTACAGAAAGAATACACTGTGACTATAATGTGCGTTTTAACTAAGTACCTAGTAGCTACCCCAATAATAGATAAATCAGCCTGAAGTGTTGCGAAAGCCATCATGGAAGATTTTATTTTAATAAATGGTATAGTTACGGACATAAGTTCTGAATATATAAATCAGGTACTCACGGAACTATGCAAGCTAATGAAAATAGAAAAATTACACTCTACTGCTTACCATCATGAAACACTCGGTACAATTGAAAGATCTCAAAGAACATTCAACGAGTACTTAAGATCTTATGTTTCATCAGACAAATCAGATTGGGATAATTGGTTAAAATTCTTTGTATATTGTTATAATACAATTCCATCCACAGCTCATGGATATTGTCCCTTTGAATTGATCTATGGGAGAATTTCAAGAGAGCTAGATTTTACCAATACCAGTAGCGTAAAACCACTTTACAATGTTGGAGCTTACGAAAAGGAGGTTAAATTTAGACTGCAAGTAGCTCAAGGTAGAGCTGCTAGTCTCATTGAAAATGTTAAACTCTTTAGACAGAAAATATCCAATGAAAATTCTAATCCTATTAAACTCTATGTTAATGATTATGTTTTAGTCCGCAATGAATCAGGACACAAACTGGATGCGGTCTACAACGGTCCCTCTACAGTCAATTAAAATGACAATTTAGACAATGTAACATTAATGGACAGTATTGGTAAACTTTCTACTGTCCATAAGAACAGGATCAAACGGCTATCCAAATGATTAAATTAATCCTCGATAATTTTTATTTCATTTTTACATTTATTTTTTTTTTTCTTTCTAATCCTTTTTCAATAACGTTACTTAAAACTTATTAAATATGAAATAATCTTTTAACGGTCTTATTAAATAATTTAACGATTTTATTTTTTTTTTTATTTTTTTCAATATTTCGCTTTCCTTTGGAAAGCTTCTTCAGGAAAAAATTTTTTATATTTTTGAAAACAAAACAAAATTATTATCAAATTGAAAAAATGTTTCAAAACATTTGACAAAAACATATAAAATATTTTTTCATACATACATACAAAAAATTTTTAAATTTTCAAATATTCAAACATACAATAACAATGAAACGGAAATAACAAATAACAAATTCTCTCTTATGAAATGATTATAACAAATTATGTGTCTTTTGAATTAAGTACCTATAATTCTGAGCTAAATTGTCTGTGTCTGTCTTGAAATTTATTCTCCTTACATTTGGTACATTAACAATTTCTAACATTTCCAACATATAACGTCTCTTGTAGTTTTTTTCTATATCTAATACTGATGTTTCATCAAACTTTGGATAATGATTATATTTCTTACAATGTGAAGATAAGGATGTCTTCTGTGTTGAAATATTCCTATATTTTTGGTCACACCTGTGACCAGCTAATCTCGTTTGAAAGAGAATTAGAGTCTAGACTTCCATATTTAGATATATTGATAATAAGGAAGAAAAATAAGTTAGTATTTGATTGGTATAAGAAACCAACATCTTCTGGAAGAATCATTAATTTTTATTCAAAACATCCAAGAAATATGATAATAAACACAGCGAAAAATATGATAGACAGAATATTGACTATAAGTGATAGAGAATTTCATTTGAAGAATAGGGATACAATAAGAGATATACTTAATGCCAATGATTTTCCAGTAGAATTAACTAACAGATTAATTAGACAATATGGTAGTTATAGGCATAATTTAGGAATTTCTACAGCAGAGCCAAGAGATTATAAATCATTAACTTATGTTCCTGGAATATCAGAAAGATTAAGAAAGTGTAAAATATATGACACAGATAAATATATAATTGCACACAAAACACATAACACATTAAATAAATTATTTAGCAGTATGAAGGATAAAATAGGAAAAATGGAAATATCTGATGTAGTATACAGGATACCATGTGGAGGAAATGACCAGGTGAACTGTGACAAAGTTTATATTGGGACAACAAAAAATAAACTTAAAACGAGATTAGCTGGTCACAGGTGTGACCAAAAATATAGGAATATTTCAACACAGAAGACATCCTTATCTTCACATTGTAAGAAATATAATCATTATCCAAAGTTTGATGAAACATCAGTATTAGATATAGAAAAAAACTACAAGAGACGTTATATGTTGGAAATGTTAGAAATTGTTAATGTACCAAATGTAAGGAGAATAAATTTCAAGACAGACACAGACAATTTAGCTCAGAATTATAGGTACTTAATTCAAAAGACACATAATTTGTTATAATCATTTCATAAGAGAGAATTTGTTATTTGTTATTTCCGTTTCATTGTTATTGTATGTTTGAATATTTGAAAATTTAAAAATTTTTTGTATGTATGTATGAAAAAATATTTTATATGTTTTTGTCAAATGTTTTGAAACATTTTTTCAATTTGATAATAATTTTGTTTTGTTTTCAAAAATATAAAAAATTTTTTCCTGAAGAAGCTTTCCAAAGGAAAGCGAAATATTGAAAAAAATAAAAAAAAATAAAATCGTTAAATTATTTAATAAGACCGTTAAAAGATTATTTCATATTTAATAAAATTTAAAAAAAAGGTCGAATAAAAATAAAAGTAGTTACTTAAAACTTATAAAAAATAAATTAGTAGATATATTTTATTCAAGCTAGCGTTAACTATTTTGACTGATTTATTGAATAATGCTATTTTAGCAATTTAAATTTAATTGTTCAGGAGAAATATTTGAAAGAGAAGGGAATGCATGCCCGTTAAATATTCTTTTATTTAATACAAAAAATAATAATAATAATAATATATATTCTTATATTACTAAATTTTGCTTAATTTCGTTTTTTTTTTTTTTTTTTGTAAAAGACTTTTATGACAAAAACAGTCCCTATTTTATTTAATTCACATTTGTATTATATAAAAGAATAATCAAACTAGTATTGATTATGCTTTATCGGAAAAGGGAGGTGTAGTGTGTTTGACAAGTCGTATTTACACGAGCTGTATGTAACACGAGCTTCATGCATTGTTGAAGCAATATGCTGACTTGCATATTCCCATCCTAATATTTATAAGTTAAGAATAAACAGAGTATAATATTTCTGATACATTGTTGTATTATTATTAGTGTACTTTTAAGCATTTAGAATGTAAACATAATTTTTAAATTAAGATTAAGAAAAGATATTCAACAGAACTGCCGCACAAACGGAGTTGTGTAGTTAAAGTAAATAAAGTTTTTATAAATTTAAAAATTCTAAAAACTGGTGTTATTTATTTTGCAATTAAGAACTCACAACAAAACGTTTATAAAAGGTACAAACGTAACAACTGGTGTCAGAAGTGAAATTGCAAAAAAAAAAAATAAATCAACTACAATGAAGTTGGAAGAACTGAAAGTTGAGCAGCTAAAGAAGGAGCTGAATAAGTTGGATCTGCCAATAGCGGGAAGTAAAGCGGCATTGCAGCGGAGGTTGATTGATGAATTCAAGCAGCGTGGCATTGATATTGGGACATACGAATTCGGAGACAAAGAAGAGATAGAAGTATAAAACCCATCAGCAAATACAAATGTAAGCTTGGATTCAATACCTGCGGCATTGATGGCGAAAATGGATGCAACTCAAGAAAGCTCTAGAGCCAGCAGTGCAAAATTGGATGCAATTCAAGAAAGCTATAGAGCTAACAGTCAAAAATCGATGCTACAAATGACAAACTCCTAGGTGTCATTCAAGAAAGTTCTAAAATCAGCAGTGCGAAATTCATACAACTCAAGAAAGTTCTAGATCAACAGTGTGAAAATTGATGCCACAAATGACAAACTTCTAGATATTATCCAAGAAAGCTCTAGAATCAACAGTGCGAAAGTTGATGCAATTCAAGAAAGCCTAGAGCCAACGGATAAAAACTCGTTAGTGAGGTAAATAAGAAATCTCTAGAAATATCAGAAATATTTGGCAAACGAGTGGAAGCTGTAGAACAGAAAGTCAGCGAATTTGAAGAAAAATTGTCTGGCCTGGAGAGAAAAATGGACGGAGAATTGCATGAACTAAAAAAGAAAATGGACGACCGGTGAGAGTCGTCTCTGAGCACTCCAGCAAGATAAACACTACGAGCTATGACGGTAGCGCACCGTTTAATGTATTCAAGTTACAGTTTGAAACAGTGGCCAGAAGAGAAAGCTATTGAAGTAATTCTGGCCTTAAAAGGTGCAGCTGCCGAAATCCTCGAAAGCTTACCTGAGCCTGCAGAAATAATAACGAAGACATAAAAGTGGCCTTACAACGAAAGTTCGGCGGTGAGCATAAGAGAAAACTATGCAGAATGGAGTTACGAGGCAGTGTGCAGAAGGCAAATGAGACGCTGCAAGATTGTGCCATGGAGATGGCACAATACGTATCCAGGTGATCATCATCCATTTCTTGATCAGTTTAAAATTGAAGCATTTGTGAATGGCATAAGGGATCCAGATATTAAATATGCAGCTTATGCAGCGCAGAAAGCATCCTTCACCGAAACAATCTCGTACGCGCTGGCCCAGGAGACCGCTAAAGTTATCTCACAGCCACTAGTTTACAAGGTACGACGTATTGAGTCTGATACGGAAAGCTACGGAGACAAAAAAGCGAGATGAAAAAAATACTTGAGCAGCTACTGGAAGAAAGAAGTAAATCGCTTGCAAAATGCTTTAGCTGCGGTAAGGTCAGACATTTTCAGCTCAATTGCAGATGTGTTAAGATCTGCTTCACCTCCACGGGAAGACAAACGGGCAAACAACACCAAATCGCACGAGTCACCGTTAAACTAATACGAGCTAGCACTGAGGGGCTGGAGCTAGCTCCCACAACCGATGGCCCCGAAATCTACATTTCCATCAAACAACAGAAAAATAATAACCTTACTGTCTGCGGGTTGATCAACAGAAAGAAGCAAGTCCTCACCATAGACACAGGAGCAGTCCGTAATAAGGCCCGATTTAGTGAAAGGGGCAGCGGAGCCGTTGAATAATGTACAACTGCGCACCGCTACTGGGTATTCAGCCATCGTCTATGGAAGAGCCAGGATACGACTGACTATCGCAAACATTAGCGCAGATCACGTGTTTGTTATCGCTGATATAGTAGACGAAGTTATTATCGTTGCAGACTTCATGATAGCTCACGGTATTAATCTAGATATAGGGCAGCAGATAATAATCTGGCGCAACGTGGAGATCCCCTTAAATGTTGGATATGAGAGCAGGGACGAAGTAAGGAAACGATTTGCCATCGAACGCTAAAAATTACCACCTCTGGCGGAAACTATAGTTTGGGTACGTGTGGAGACGGATTGTGTGGGCAAATGGTTGTGGGTGGTAGAACCAGAACACGTAAAGAACGACATGATAACAGCTAAAGCTCTCGTGAAAAGCTGCACCAATGAGAAAGTCCCTGTGAGACTACTAAATTTGTTCAGCAGCGAAAAGACAATTGGCGAAAATGCTGAACTCGGTCGATGTGAGCCGGCAGGAGCCGTAATTAGCTGTGCGATATATTCAGAATGCCCCAAAATAACAGCTATAGAGTGGGATTTGCTAACAGAGCAGATAAATAAATGGGTAGCAGAACTAAAAGCACCCGACAGAAATCAAGCGAAGCAGGTGCTAAGAAAACTTACCGCAGTCTTCGCCCTACATAACAAAAGCCAAGGTAGAACAGCAGTGGTGAAACATGAAGCGAGGCCCATAAAACAAGCACCTAGAAGTGTTGCCCTTGCAAAACGAAACGAGGTCGAAGAACTGATTAACGAAATGGAGCGGAACGGAGTGCTTGACCCATCTTCAACCTATGGAGCTCGCCGATAGTGCTAGTAAAGAAAAATGATGGCAGCACCAAATTTTGCGTCGACTATAGAAAACTCAATGATGTCACTAAGAAAGACAGTTATCCGCTACCAAGAATTGACGACACCTTAGACACGTTGTCCGAAACGAAATAGTTCTCTACCTTGGAATTGTAGAGTGGTTACTGGGAAGTGGAGATAGCCAATAAAGACAATGAGAAAACTGCTTTCAGCGCGAGCCATTGCATTGGTTTGTGGCAGTTTAAAGTGATACCATTTGGGCTCTGCAATGCTCCAGCTGCTTTTGAGCGCTTAATGGAAAGTGTGCTTCAGGGGCTTAACTGGAAGACTTGTTTAGTATATCTGATGACATAACCGTGATGGGGAAGACTTTTGATGAACACCTCAAAAACCTGGATGAAGTTCTCAAGCGTATAGTTGCTGCAGGACTTAAATTAAGTGTTAAGAAATGGACGCTGTTTTAAAAAGACGCAAATACTTTTGGCATCATGTAACATCAGAGGGCGTATCAACTGACGAGGATAAAATATTGGCAGTAAAGAATTGGCCTCGTCCACAAAATCTTTATGAGCTACGTAGTTTCCTGGGGCTTTGCACATACTGCAGGCGATTCGTGCCGAACTTTGCTCAAGTGGCTGCCAGCTGGCATGACTTGACCAGAAAATCGCACCCATACCACTGAAGTGGGGCCGCAGAAGAGGCGATTCAGATGCTAAAGATGCTTTTGTGTACAGTAGCAGTCCTCGCTTATAGCTGGACATGAATTTATATTGGATGCAGACGCAAGCGGCTACGGAATAGGAGGAGTGCTTTCTTAGGCGATTTATGGCGCGGAAAAAGTAATTTGTTACTATAGCAGAGTATTGTCAATGCCCGAAAAAATTATTGCGTAACACGACGGGAGCTTTTAGCCGTACTGATGTATTTTAAACCTTACCACAAATACTTATATGGCCAACACTTTACCATAACGACGGCTCACTCCGCATTACGGTGGTTGCTGCAGTTTAAACACCCCGAAGGGCATCTTGCTCGCTGGATTGAAAGTCTGCAGAGCTATGACTTCAGCATTGTGCACAGGAAAGGCGGAAAGTACAATAATGCAGATGCCCTTTCAAGACGCCCATGCAACGTAGAATGTAAATACTTCACAAAAGTCGAGGACAAGGAATCCATCATTAATATGAAGCTTATCCAAATTGGCTCGCGAGAAGATTAGTCCCAAAAGGGATCCTCTTGTCAAAAATTATATCGGCCAAGCTGGAGTAAATAAGACCGGATCGTAATCAAATATCGGCAGAAATCCCGTTGACAAAATCATACTGGGCCAAGTGGAATAGCCTTAAAATAATAATTGGTTGCCTATATCGAAATTGGGAAAGTGCAGATGGAAAAACTACAACGGACTTAATTGTCGTGCCAAATTCCCGGATAAAAATGTAATGAAGTAATTTCATAATGGTCCCAGCGGCGGCCATCTGAGTGCAACAAAAACACTGGAAAAGATAAAACAGCGATTTTACTGGGTAGGTGGCCCACAATCTGTAGCCGAATGGATAGTTAAGAAAAAATCGTAGTAAGCTAGAACAGTACAATGCGGGGGCCCCTTTTGAGCGAATAGCAATGGATATCGTAGGCCCATTCCTTGTGAGTAATGCTGGAATTCGGTATCTGCTAGTAGTAATGGATTATTTCAATATATGGCCCGAAGCGTATCCTATTCCGAACCAAGAGTCCAAAACGGTTGTAGATGAATTTGTGAACATTTGGGCGTGTCGATACGGTGTTCAGAACTTCACCCCGATCAGGGACGAAATTTTGAGTAGCCAATGTTCAAGGTAATGTGCAACATTTATGGGATCAGAAAGACGAGAACAACACCACTGCATCCACAGTCTGATGGCATGGTAGATACATTCAACCGCGCCCTAAAAGAGTATCTCAGAAAAGTGGTCAGTACACAGCAAAAGGATTGGGACGAGTATGTACCAAAGTTTATTCTGGCATACCGATCATGCAGTCCAGCAAAAATCGTGTTTGGGACAGAGCTAAATCTACCAACTGACTTAGGATTTAGCCTTAAACCGATTCCTGCATACGACGATAATGAAAACTTTCCACAGATATAAGAAGACCTGCACGAGCTTCGTGAGCTTGTCCGCAATCGCATCAAAATGTAGAGTGCAAAATGAAGGTCAGATATGATCGAGCAGCAAATACGGAAGGATTTACAAAAGGAAAACTGGTTCTACTATATAACCCACAACGAAAAAAAGGACTGTCTTCCAAACTGCAAACCCACTGGGAGGGACCATACAAGGTGATAGATAGTGTGATTCGTTTTACATCCGCACCTGGCTATGTAGCCTTAATCAGATGTTGGACAAACCACAACTGTATAATTTGGAACGCCATACATGCGTTCTAGGAAGCCGAAGACATAATTCTAAGCAACAGAACCACCTAGTTGCAACTTTAATGACTCCAGGGCAGGGCTGCAAAACATCACATCTTGCTAAAGAGTTGGAGACTTTCAACTCCTGTCCAGAACACATGTCTAGCATGCTCACTGGACTGGATCATTCACTTTGCGTGTCATTATCAGTGAGATGATCCTGGCCACCATACTAACCATTATACTGTTATGGGGCCGCGAAACCACAACCACCACGTTACTCCCAAATGTCTAAAGAGACAAATAATGAACTCTGCGCGTCACTGATCCCCGTGGATATAAGTGGAGCTTCCAGTTGACTCCCTGTCTATCTTCAGGGGACTGGGCTCCCTTTTTCCCCAGTTGCACTGTGTCTAGATAGTGGAATTCTATAAAGACCATATTTATATGCCCCTTGGGGGAACCATACAAGGTGATCAAGAAATTTAATGACGTGGTTTATCGGATACAGAAATATCAAAGTCCGAGGTCTAAGATGAAAGTGGTCCTGTTGGAGCGGCTGGCCAAGTACTGCCGAGGGAATATTGAGCCCGTTCGGGACGAAAAGGCTTAAGTGGGCGGCAATGTTACGGATGGGTTTTGCTTAAGTTTTAAAATAAGATAATTAAGCAATAAAGCGAACTGCTGGGTATGTTGTTTACGAACTGCGTGGCTTGATAAGACAATTTATGGTACAACAACAAAATTTGTAGTTACGAACTGCGTAGAAATTTTATACGCAAACAACAACAATTTAATTTGCTAACTGTCTGGCATGCAAGACAAAATAAAAAATACACACGACATACAGGCGCCAATACATCGAATAAACAACATTCAACAACAAAGTGTGATAAAAAAGAAGTACAAGATTCTTTAATTTTCTAGACTTTAAATAGAAAAATATAAATAGGGCAGCGTCTGAGTGGATAGTCAATCAGTGTAAAATTAAACCTCGTAAACTAAAGACTTGCATTTGAGGTAAATTGTTTTGAAGTGTCAATTTTACGTTTATAAAAGGTATAAACGCAACAATATATATATATATATATATATATATATATATATATATATATATATATATATATATATATATATATTATATATATATATATATATATATATATATATATATTGTTATATTGTTTGATTTGACAGATAATTCGTTTTATCCTTGTTGTGTATACGCTTGAACATGGAAATATACAAACAGAAAACATTTGACGGACGAATAATAGGTGAACAAATAAATACAGCTTCAAACACAATATTTAAGCCATTGAAACAGTTTTACAAGAAAAGAAACGTTACACAAACACGTTACATAGGTGCATAAGACCAAAGCAATAAGGAAGCTCATAAACATACAATTACAGACTGTTATGTCATAGGAAAAAACCCAATAGATTCACAAACGAATAACAAGCAAGGGTGTGAAACGACTTAGGTAGGAAGACAGACGCACGAAAAGGGAGTGTGAGAGAGAGAGAGAGTCAGACAGATAGGGAGAGACAAATTATGTAAAAACAAAAGAAAAAGGGGAGATAGATACAGACAAAAAGAGAGAAAGTGACGAAGGCAATAGGAATAAGACGAAGAGATACACGAACAAGACGATATTAACACAACTGACAATAAAATTCAACTAGTATAGAGAGAACACTGAAGATGCAAATAGCCGAAACCGGTTTGTTCATAAAACAAATTTGACGTGGGTTGACGTAAAATCATACCCATACAATATTATTTCGCAATAATTTGCGTTTTAAATATTCAACATATATTTCTGAAATTGATATTTTTTAATTTAAAAAAAAACTCAGTTTTGATTGTATTGTAAATATTTGTACATTCTCATATCGTTCACAAATCATTTCAAACCAAAATATGTTTTACGTTGTTTCAGTTTTAT
The DNA here is from genome assembly GCA_030448955.1 of Trichopoda pennipes. Classification (NCBI taxonomy): domain Eukaryota; kingdom Metazoa; phylum Arthropoda; class Insecta; order Diptera; family Tachinidae; genus Trichopoda; species Trichopoda pennipes. The sequence goes on along the minus strand of JASKUP010000004.1, from coordinate 1,613,772 downwards.
TTTACAGAAGCTGGTACATTGAAAAAATAAGAAACACAAAAATTCAAGCTTGACATCGTGTCCTTGACGTATTAACACATATACTGAACCTTCCATGCCAATTAAAAGCAACAGATCAGTTACAATTACAAATTACGTTTCTTTCCACCCTTTGTTTTGCCTTCCCACATTACAAAGGATTATCTGCATATCTAACTGTAATGACATGCGGCCACATTTTCCCACCAAATGCATGGATGCCCATAATTTAACTGTCCCTTTTATTTGTAATCACCTCCCTTTATTCATACTTTAAGTTACCCTATATTCGTCTCAAATAAAAAGTTAAGCACTTCGTGTTTACTTCAATTTATTTTAGTATAAGGGAAGAAATATTTTACAATTACAATTAGAACTGCCGAGGGAAAAAACAAACTAAAGATAATCAAAATTATTTGAAATATTTACATTTAGTCTAATTTAAGCAAGGTTAGGAAATTATATAATATAAATATATATCTATATATATATATATATATCTATATATATATGCATAAGCATGAGTTTGACGACCGAAAAATTTTGGAATTTCTTTGATACAATCTTGTAAAAGAGAAAAAAATATGCATATATATACCGATATTTTCCAATAATTCTTTATATTATCGATCCAGAACCTTTTCTTATAAATAAGCAATAGATTGACAACCGCTGTATACGTTAGCAATACTTCTGCTACCGGTCGCCATACCCATGCCAAAGTATAGTACAATTTTTGTTGCCATATGTGTTACTAATCTTAGCGTTTTATTCTTTGCCGCCGGCGTTTGTATCACATTGACACTGTTTTCTTTATTTGTATGAGTTCATGATGCCAATAAAATTTTGCCATAAAAACGACTATAAGGAAAAATCACTAAAACAACATTTCAAGAAAAGTAGTGAATTTTTGACGTGCGATGCAATTGATAGAAATTGCAGAAAACAGTGTGTTTTTATCAAAAATTTCAATAAAATTATAAAACTACACGCAAATAAGCGTGGTAACAATCAAAATGGTGAGAATAATTATGAGATGAGCTGTGAGCTGCTGAAATAGGCAGTTTCAGAAAAACGCTCAATATTTATTTTTATCGCTCTTAGGGATAGATCACCCAATAAAAGTTTACCATTGCTATATAACTGAACTGAAAATAGTACATAAAATTCCAAATGAATAAAAAATTATGATATTCATCAGTAGTATATAAACAAAAAAGTTTTTATTATTAGGATGACATACATTAAAGTAACTGTTTTAGATCAGCATCAGGAACAACTGATCGCTAAGCTCTTTTTTTATAAATATTATATCTGGCCAGTATCACAATAGTTAGGGTATAATTAATTTGGATTGTTTTTTAATTTTTTTACTTGTTCGATAACATTTATATTTAAGTTTTATATTATTCTCGTAGTTATAGATAAGTTACTTTCCAGTTTGATTATTATTTTCAGTTTTATTCGACCTTTCTTATTTTTATTAAATATGATTAATCTTTTTAAATGGTCTTTTTAAATTAAATTTTAACTATTTATTTTTTCGATATTTCGCTTTTCTGTGGAAAGCTTCTTCAGGAAATTATTTTTTATATTTACAAAAACAAAAAATTTTAACAATTTGAAAAGAAAAATTTTTTGAAAACATTTGACAAAACATATAACATAATTTTCTTCATACATACAAACATGCAAAAATTAAAATTTCAAAATTTTGTATGTTAAAATATTTGAAAATTTCAAAATTTTGTATGTTAAAATATTTGAAATTTTAATTTTCATATGTTTGTATGTATGAAGAAATACTGAAAAATAAAAATAACTTTTCATTTTTTATACATATAAAGCCAAAAGCTTAATAATTTCCCAAAAATCCATTCAAAAATTCTAATATATAATCTTGTAGGCTTAAATTAAATGCATATGTGTTGTATAGAACGAACGATAGATCTACAATCATGAAAGCGTCATTAGTATACAGTATTGTTGGTGTTTTAGTTCATTACCATTATTATATAAAATTATACTAACTCGATTTCTTTCTAACACGGCTGCCTAACTCTAAAACAGCTGATATTTTTCATTTTTAAATGGCTATTTTATTCTCTAAAATGTAAGCTAGCAGTGATGCCAGTTCTTTAAAGTTAAGCAGGGCTACCACTTATTTCTAATTTAACCGAAAATCAAACTTAAATACCTTTGTTAACTTTAAAGTAGGAAAAAACCTACAATAAATTGACAGATGTATTTTGTTATTTTTTATGACAGTATAAAAATAATAATAATAATGCCCTTCAATATAAAAATTTTTATATCGTACATATTTCGTACTTATTACGTAATATATCTAAAGGTATGTTTTGAAAATTCTAGTCTTATTCAACATTAGAAGAAACACTAATTTTATCCGATTTAGAGTTGCTGAAGGGAAAAAACTCGAAGATTGACAAATGATTGGAAGCAAGTTAACTATGAAGCGTAATTATTAGATTTTGGTCTGTTAACTGCTACATGTTTCTACTAGAGCTACTTAAATGTGACACATTTGCTGCTATGCAATCATTACTGCAACAACAAGGTTATAAGGAATATGCAGTCACTAAAAAAATCTAAGAAGAAATTGCAGTAATCTTGTTATTTATACGCTTTGCGTATGGAAACCACTGTCTTATTCTTTTCTATTCGGTTTACAAAAAACAAGTTTGGACTTTCTTTAACATAAAAAACACATTGGTTTAATTTTAGAAGAAAGGATTATTAAGTTTTTGGTGCATAGATCAACACTAAATAATTTGCATATTAAAATAACATTTTTTTATTTTGTTTTTGAACAAATAATTTTTATGTTTACCTTATTGATGTACATAAAATCAAAACAAAGCTCGTTATCCGAATACTTAGTTTATTAACATTTAAAAACATTCTTTCTGTCTTCTTCGTAAATCTTGCAAATTTATTTTTTCGTGTTTTGTTTTTTATTTAAAATATTATATGCTTTTTTAATAATTATTATATAAGACGGTATCAATTATGGCCATTAACACAATAATTAGGGTTTAATTAATTGGGCAGTATTTTAATTTTTATTCTTTACTTGATCAATAAAAATTATATAAAATATAAAATTAAATTCTATATTTTGCTCCTAGTTCTTTTTCAGTATTAATTTTTCTTAAAAAATAACTTGATCATAATGATTACAATTTTTCAGAATAATCTAAAGGGCAACGAAATACTGAAAGATAAAAATAACTTTTTATAGGTATTTTTTATATATATAAAACCAAAAACTTAACAGTTTCCCAAAAATCCATTAAAAATTTGTAATATAGTCTTGTAGGTAAAAATTTACTATAAAAAGGTTATTTTATTAATATATAATAATTATACTAACTCTATCTCTTTCAAACACGGATGACTACCTTTAAAACAGCTGTTTTTTAAATAGCTACTTTGTATTCTCTAAAATGTAGGTTAGCAGTGACATCATTTCTTTAAAGGAAAACAATGCTACCACTTGTTTTTAATTTAAGCAAAACTAAAATAAATGGAGTAATTTCATATATTAATGTATACGGACTCCAAATTTTATTTGAACTAGGATTATTTAATAACAATATTTAGTGATTTATAATTATTCGATTTTTTGTATCTAAAACTATATTCTGTGGAAGTATTTAAAATTTAAAAATACATTCCATTACCACATTGTTCTTGAAATAATATGCGAATTTTAGTTGACATTAGAAAAACATATTATATACAGTCCATAAAAATATTTGCTAAATGACAATTTGAAAAACATGTCTGTACGCATGAGTGTAAACAAAAATGTTTCCTATGAATAATTCATAATTGAAAGAGAAAAATTGTTCACTGCCTAAAATAAGAATTTTGAATTTCCTATAAAAATTTGGGCTTAAACTTTCTTATGAGCTATATGTGCGGTAGTGGAAAGGTCATATGCTAAAGGTCAAAAAGCTAAATTTTACTTCAATTGGATTTGCACTTTGCGTTTTTAAAACTTTTTACCAATATTTTTTATTTTCTTCATTTTTCAAATTACATATGAATGCCTCCCACAGGAATCCCTTATGTTGAAAGATTTAAAATCAAATATGTTTTTGTTTTCAAAATGTTTGTTGTGCTTTAGTATAGAAGTGTGCTTGTGCTTTGTTGTCTTTTGCAGTGTTGCTTTAATAAAAATTCTCATTTTATCAGTTTGGCTTGAGATGTAATATTCTTGAATTTCCTATACAAAATTTGTGGAAAAGTTTACTGATGAGCTATATGAGCAGTATTTAAATCGCCATATGATATGCTGTCCCCGGCAATAACATATTTCAATTACTATTATTTTTTGAATATAAAATATTTTATGAAAATATCATATTTAAAGGAATTAGGCAAAAATTAACGTAGATTAAAAAAAAATAATTCTTTAAATATTATTGAAACAAAACATTTGATATACATTTAAAGAAGAAACACGAAAGCAAATAAAAATACATCAATATAACAATTTACAATAATTTCTTCTGCAAAAACTATTTAACACCATTGTATCGTATGGAATTTAACCCAAAACAAAGCTTTGGTAACCCATATTTAAAATTAACTTGCACATGTAAAGCCTCAAGCTTTTTGCATGAGTTTTGACTGTATTTTCAACCTGTTAGGTAACAATTAGCAGCTTAGAAAGTGCTTTCAATTATACATATATCTTGGTGTAAATTACACTTTTAATTGCAGAACATGTAATTTCAATTGAAATGTTTTACTGTTTTGATTACGCTCACAATTTTTTATTAAAAAAAGAAACTGATTGCAATGCTTTATGACTAATTTTTATTTAGTTGGTCAAGTATTAAGCATATTAAAAAAAAAATATCCTACAATATTTTTTAGAGTAATGTTAAATAAATGATTTATAAATAATATTTTCAATAAACTTAACTTTTTATTGACATTTGCTATAAAACTTTTAATTGATTAAATCTTTAACTGGATTTTTGAAATTTTTCAATTAATGCTTTTGTTACTATAGTATTTGTAAAATAAAATAAAGCTAAGAAGCATTGAATAAAACCAAAAAACTTTACGTTATCTGACAGGTCCTTATTCTGAAAATGCAACTTTTTACAACGGATGTATTATGTATTTCATAAACACGCCAACTAAAAATGCAGAAGAGAAATCTGGCAACGCATTACATTTGTTTCAAACAAAGAGTTATGGCATCACTGCGACATAACGGTAAAAAGTATATATATACCTAAAGCCAGATAGCTTGTGGCCAGCGTTACCACAATCAATTATTGGTACAAAGAATTTTGGAAAATATGTAACCAAATGAGAAAAATATAACCAAAGTTTTTAATATGTGCTCATTTACGGTATTTCGACAAAATTCGATTAAATCATTTAAGTTTTTAATTCCTTGTTTGAAAATCATAACAATCTTAAATAGTTTTTAAATTTTTCTGAAGCAATTTTTGAACCACTTAAAACATGACTAGGTTGTCATCTAAAAAGTTTCAAAAATTTTGTTTAAACAATGATTGAGTATTTTTTAATATTAATTATATATTTCTTAGCTTTACTTTGATAAAACAAGTGTTCTATATATATAAGCAATTGTTTTTATATTATAAGCATCCAAGCACCAACTAAATTTAAGTTTTCAATATAGCAGTTATTAATAAAGCTTCTAAAAATTATTTAATTAAAAATTTATTTTTAACGATCTTATAATTGAACGGCAAAATAGAACATGTAATTCCATATGAAAAAAATGTATATAATCATATGGCAACGTCAAATCATCAGTATATGAACAAAAAAGTTTTTATCATAGAAAAATTATCTATGGTTTTTATTATTAGGATGACATAAATTTAATCGGGGAGAAGATAACAAACTTTTTACCATATTTTTTCTTTGTTTAGGTAAACTTTTTTCAGAGTTGCACAAAAGGTATGTGTACAAAACGTGCTTTCATGTATTACAATAACAAAGAGTAAAAAAATTATGACAAAAATTTACCATTTTTAAAATTGATTTTAAATAGTTAATTTAAATTATATTTTAAATAAAAAATATGAATTGAAAAGCCTGTAGCTCACAGAATCAGATTTTTCAGTTGTCTCTTTTATTAGTTAAGAAACAAAGGCTCTGCACGTAAAACATTCTGAAGTTGTTTTAAAAATTTTTTATTTCAGTTTTCCATTAATAACTCGATAACCGTTCCGCGTGCATAAATAGTACTATATACGATAGATAGAGGATAAAAATACGAATCGATAGTGATATATTCTGTTTCTAAAACGACTTTACGGAAAAAGTTATAAGACAGCAAACTTCTGAAATTGTATTCGTATTTTTATTCTCTATCGGACGTATATAGCCGTATATCTGCACGCGAAATAGTTTTTGAGTTGTTAATGAAAAACCAAAAAAAAATTTACGATTTTTTAACAATTTTAGAAGTTTGCTGCCTTATAAGTTTTTCCGTGAAGTCTTTTTAGAAACAAGATATATCACTATCGTTTTGTACTTTTATCCTCTATCGATCGTATATAGTGCTATTTGTGCACGCGGAATGGTTATCGATATATTGATGGAAAACTGATATCATAAATGTTCAAAATAACTCCAAATAATTTAAACTCCAGTGCTTTCGTTTCTTCACTAAAAAAAGTGACAACTGTAAAATCTGATTCTGTGGTCTACAAGCTTTATATTTTATATCTTTGAATTAAAATGCAATTAAAATTAACTATTAAAAATCGAATTCAAAAATGGTATGTTTTTTACATAGCTTGCTTACATATTTCTTCTTACACATGGCGTTTGTTTCCATTTTTCTTGGAAATAGTCCGTTCTGTACAACTCTGCGAAAAAGTTTGCCGTTTTCTCAGAGTTTGTTATCTTCTCCTACGTATAAATTTAAGTAACCGTTTAATATGAGCATAATAGCCTGTTTCCACGACAGTTTGAATCTCGTGCTTCGCTCTCTGAAGCAAGTTTGTGAATCATGCTGTTTACACGACTCATTTATCTGCTTCGATTTGGCTGTTGTTATTAAACAGAAAAACATAAGTTGAAAAACAACAACAACAGTTGAAAAACAACAGAAGATATCCTTCTTGCCGCGATAGCATTAAGTATAATTTTTTTTCCTATCCATTTTTTTTTTAATTTTATAAAATTAAAATTAATTAATTAAGTTTTAACTTTATTTTGTTTGTAAATTTTCTTTGTTTACAAAAACGTTTAATTTTGATAACTAGTGCAGATAAACTTACGATAAAAATTAGGGAAGAGAGGATTTTTACTTGCTTCGCAACTAGCTTCAATATGAATCTACCAGCTTCGCTTTCAAAATTTTGTATGGCGAAGCAGGTTGATTCGCTTATGATTGGGGTGTGAAGCAAGAATAGAGAGCGAAGCAGGTGCCGTGGAAACACCATATAACTGAGGAATAACTGATCGTCATGATCCATAATATAAGTTTTTTCATAATTATTTGGGGCTATTCTGCGTTTCGATTCGAATCGAAATTTTCTCCGTCTGTCAGATTTGGTATTCTACGTTTCGATTCCGCTCAGTTTCTTTCGATTGTATGTATTCTGCATTACGATCGGAGCTCCGTTTTTCTCAGTTGCTTTTTTGTTAACGGAGGGGTTTTCTTTAACTGTGTTTTTTTTGTTAAAAAGTTTAAGATTGAAAAAAATGTAAGTAGAAAATGAGATAAAATGTTCAAAAACGATAAAAAAAACAAAATTATTTTTAATTAATTTATTGAATTAAATTAATTTTTTTTGTTTTAAATTGTTAATTTTTGTACCCGAATATGATGTGTTTTAAAGGTTAAAAATAACAACACCGCAGCAGTAAGAAAAATTGGCAAATTTAATGGCATCGAAAGCAGACGTTGCATGTGGATACCACAAGCGATCAAAGTGTTCTGCCACTTCTTCCAGGGGTCCTCAGTGCACTAGATCCTACAACAAAAATACCAGTACATGGAAAAAAGTAGGTATGATTTGTGTGTGATTATTTTAATTTTATTAATTAAAAGTTTTTTGTATTGTATTGAATTAAAATCAATTAAAAGTTTTTTATATTGTATTTTTTTTTTCTTTTCTTTAGCAGTGTATTTGATCCGTTATGAGCAGAATGTAGGTGGTCTAGGTTTGATATGTAAGGTTTGCAGGAACTATTGGTCCGGTATGCAGGATCTTAGGTTTTGTTTATTGAAGCGCAGGATCGCCATGTAAAGGTATGACTACTGCAGGATTGTCATACAGCGTTGTGATGGTATGTCCTTCTATGCAATGGTCCTATAAAGAAGTATTCCCTATAGCCCTATCTTATTTAATTAGCTGTAAGGGTGTCATCTATTACTTCGGCGTTCAAAGGAACTGCCAAAAGGTTTTAGACTCTAATATAAAAACAAGGCTGAAGACGCCGATCTCAGTTATTAAATTAAAGTCTGTCTTTATTGAATTATTCTATGGCTTATATACTACTTATGAAAATCTAACTTGTAATCTAGTATTGAGTGTTTACAAAGTCACTCAATTTTATTATTAACATATTAAATATAAAGGGTGTTTTTTTAAGCCCGATAGAACTTGAAATTGTAAAAAATAACACAAAAAATTAAATTATAATCAAAATTTATTTTTTATTCGAAGGATCAATACGTGACATTAACATTTGAAAATGATTTCGGGCATATGGGCACCGCGGCTGTTCTTGACGAAGCGCATTCTGGACGTCCAATTTTGGGCCACTTTTTCGAGCACTGCTGGGCGTATGTCACGAATAACACGAACAATGCTGTCCTCCAAGGCGTCAATTGTTGCTGGTTTATCAGCATAAACCAGTGACTTCACGTAGCCCCACAGGAAATAGTTGAGCGGTGTCAAATCGCACGACCTTGGAGGCCAATTGACAGGTCCATTTCTCGAAATCAACTTATCGCCAAATTTTGATTTCAATAAGTCGATGGTTGCGTTCGCTGTATGGCACGTAGCGGCATCCTGTTGAAAACACATCTCGTCCGGATCAATGTCATCCATATTTTCAAACAAAAAATCATTGATCATGGTGCGGTAACGATCTCCATTGACCGTAACGCGAGCTCCGGCCTCATTTTTGAAGAAATAAGGTCCGATGATGCCACCAGCGTGAAAACCGCACCAAACGGTGCATTTTTCTGGATGTAATGGAGTCTGTAGGGTCTGTTGTGGATTGGTCTCACTCCATATGCGGCAATTTTGCTTATTAACAAACCCGTTAAGCCAAAAATGCGCCTCAAAGTAAATTTGGATAATTTCGTAGCGTTGTTCAAGCGAGAGTCTATTCATGATGATTTGTCAGAGTATACTGAAACAAATAAAAAAAAATGTTTCATCAAAATTTCATTTTTTGTGTTACTTTTTACAATTTAAAGTTCTATCTAGCTTAAAAAAACACATTTTAATTATTTTCGTCCTATTGTCTACATGTGTCGGTGACATGCACGCAACCACAAAGTAAATTACAAGTATTCCAGAATTGGACACATTTGTCCTAATTTTCTTTGGTGACACACTATAATAAGTGTAACCCAAGCAGTTGTTGTGCTACACTGCTGAAGTTGGTCTGTACCTACTTGCATGCCACATGACGATGTATGCACACTACAACTTAAAATGCACGTCTTTACTTCACGAAGTTTATTTTTACATTAACTAACTATCCACTCAGACGCTGTCTTTTATATTTATCCACTAAAATTCTAGAAAAATTAAGAATGTTCTACTCCCTTTGTATCATATTTTGTTGTTGTATGTTGTTTATTCATTGTGAATTTTTGTTTTTATACTGAAAAAGTTTCTTCCTGGAATTTATTTTAAGATAGCTGTTGTTGTAAAATCGCTCTTATATCTTTTCTAGTGTTTTTGTTACACCCAGATGGCCGCACTTTTGATGAATACTTTATTGTAATGTTAAATCTTTCTACGGTAATTGACCTATGTAGTTATTTCCAAAGGTGAATGACTGAATTTCCTGTTAACAATGACTGCAAGTGCATTTTTTGCAATTCAACGTTAAAGTTTATTTAAAAACCTAAACCAAAATTTATTTAAAAGTGTATTTTTTTTTTTTTTTTTGTTACGGAATTTAACAACTAATTTATATATTAACATTCTCCGTCGCGTTGAGCGGATAGCGAAAGAATAAATATAGACAATAATTAGCTTAATAAAAAATAGATGTATTTATAATAACCAAATTGGTTTTAAACTTCAGAGTTACTCTCGCTTGGCGAAGGTTTTGGAGGTGTTGTAGGCAGGTTAATTGACGTTCTTTTGTAGCGTTTGAGTCGCCAGCCTATTAGGATTATGATTACCAACAAAGATAGAAGCAGCGCAGTAGTGCCAACATATGGATGATGAAGAACGGGATAGTTTACTAGTCTTGGAAGGTTTTGAATGTCTGCTAGCTGCCGTTGAATGTTAGAGAGCTCATCTAATTTTGTATTCAAATTGATGTTTGGTGCTAGGAGCCTCTTAATCTCGGACGGGATACCAATTGTCGTAACCTTGCAGCACTGGAGTACTGTCTTCTTTAAGTGGCCTGTTGTAAGGGCTTCAAAATCATCGTAATTTGATGAGAGGAGAGTTAACGGTCGTGAATTTAGAATGGCTTCTATCTCAACTACTATTGTGTCCAACTCTTCATAGGTAGGTGATGCGGTAGACATGCTTCTCATTAGGAGATGTTTTCCGGATTTAACTGCCGCTTCCCAAAGTCCACCGAAGTGAGGAGCCCTTGGTGGAATAAATTTAAAGTTTATGGATTGATTGCTACATATTTGTGTAATTTTTTCTTGTGAGGATTCAGAATATACTGATTCTTTTAGTTCAGCGAGTTTTTTGTTTGCTCCTACGAAGTTTGTAGGATTGCCGCAGTATAATGTCTGACAATGGCCTCGTCTGCTGATGAAACGACGTAGTGCTGCTATGAAGGCATCTGTCTGGCACCACATCCATGTGGATGGCCTTGCGTGCAAAACAACAAAACACGGCAATATAAGCTCTGCCTGGTCTTTCACCTCTGATTTTGTGATGGATCCAAATTGGCCCGAAATAATCAACTCCTGTTGTTATGAACCGGCAAGCAGGTGTCACTCTGTTGACTGGAAGGTTTCCCATTAGTTGCTTTAAAAGAATTGGCCTAGCTCTTGTGCATCGTATACAGTTATGAACGATACTGCGTGCTAGTGATTTTCCGTTCGTTATCCAAAATTGTGCCTTGGACGCTGCTACTAATACCTGTGGACCACAATGACGGTTTTCTTCGTGCAGCATGCGCATCAACAACTTTGTCATGACGTGATTGTGTGAGAGAATAGCTGGATGCTTGGCCTTGAATGGTAATGTGGATTGCTCCAGGCGACCACCAACACGCACTACCTGATGTTCGTCGAAGAATGGATTTAATGAGGACAAATGGCTTGATTTATGCACAGCTGTCTGATGTGATAGTTTTTCTAATTCTTCCCCAAACTCAGCTGCCTGGATAAACTTGATGATGACATTCATAGCTTTCTCCATTTCATATCCATCAAGATCCCTCTTGTTTGGGCGGCAATTTTTTGTAGTTTCGAATAAATCTCAACACATAACCGATCGTGTGTTGAAGAGTTTTGATTGAATTTCGGTGGTTTATACGACTTACGATGTCGTCATAAAATTGATGGAAAGTTGATACTTTAAGACATGCTTCGTCAACTTACGTTCTTCATTGCAAGTGCTAATAACTTGTGAAAGTGACTGTTTTCCATTGACTCTTTTTCCCAGACAGAAATAGAGATCCATAAAACAAGATTAAGGTTTGTGATAGGGTTTCCGGTGCCAGACCTTGAGAAATTGCCATTGAGTTGAATTGCTTAAACATTGTATTTTAGTTATCCCGTTTGCTACAAAAGTGTGATAAGAAGCTGCTGATGAATTTATCCAAGCAAGAACAATTTTTGAATCTGAACAAAAGTAGGTTTCAGTATTTTGTAGGCGAAGAAATCGTGTTACTCTGTTTGATAGCTCTACACCTAGTACCGCAGCGCATAGCTCCAGCCGAGGCAGAGTTTGCTTTTTAATGGGTACCACACGGGACTTAGAACATATGAATCTGGTTGTTACAACATTGCCTTTATATCTTGCCCGAAAATAAACTGCTGCTCCATAAGCTCGTTCAGAGGCATCAACAAATGTGTGGAGTTTCATTGTGAGTGGGTTTTCTATTTTTAGTACAAACCACAGTTCTTGCAAAAATATCTTGGCTCGTACGACCACCGGCCCAAAAATTCCCAATGGATCAAAGATCCTGGCGAGTTCTGAGCTGACTATTCTTTTTACATACATTTTCTCGATGTCTGCAGTAAAAACAAATCTGTGCATTCGAATTCGTAGTTAAACAGTAATTAATTCACTTTGTATTGTTGGTCCGGCATGTATGATATCATTGAGTGAGCTTCCGCTGGATGTTTTTGCTGATGCGTCGAATACGACCCGTAGTTTTGTAGTATAACTTTCAGGTTTCAGTACGCAGTAATGAGGCATTAGGTAGTGTATGTCGGGAATGTTTTCTTCTGGTACTTCTTCCATGTGTCCCAAAGATTCATATTCTTGCATGAATTTATTGTATTCTGCTCTAAGTTCGGGGTTAAGAGTCAATCGTATTTCCAATGCCAGAAAACGTTTAAGGGCCATTGTTTTCGAACTTCCCAGAATTGCTGGATTTTCAGAAAATGGTAAACGAACAACGAATCTACCGTCCTTATTTCTTTTTATGTTTTTCGCAAAATGGGCTTTACAGCTACTGATAGTGTTCGATCTGTAGAATTAGTGTCCTCGAGTTTCCAAAATTTTTCTATTATTTGGTTCATTGTTTGTTCTTCTTGGGTGAATACTGCACAGGTTACTATGTTGTTGTTACCTTCTTGAAGCCTACCCAGCCTAGAGCTGTATTTCGTAGAATTGGTAGTCTCTTCGTGATTCTTATCTGCTGAGGGTGCATCAATTGATGATAAAATTCTGCTACAACCAAAATATCAATTTTATCTGTCTGATTGAATAGCGAATCAGCTAAAGTAATGTTGTCGGGAAGATCCCAATCAGAAGTGTCGAATGATTAGTAGGCTGGGGCGACACAATAGTCGGAAGGACAGAGGTTTCGAATTCCGTTGCATAATTGCCTGAACATGCACGTAATTCTATATTGATTCGTCGGTTCATATTGTGAACCTTACGGCCTATGCCTTCAATACGTAGTGCAGACTCTGATGAATCCAACGATTGCTTATTTATAACTCTATTTGTAACTAGATTCACTTGCGAACCTGAATCTAGCAAGGCTCGAAATACGCCGGTGCGTCCATTGGCTCCAATTACCCTTACCATTGCTGTGGCTTGTAATACATGGGTGGTATCGCTGAAATGCTTATTTGTTGAAGCTATAATTGGAGTATTTTTGTTTACTAGAAGCTGTATTTTGAAGATTTTCTATTGCGACTATTTTTTGATTATTTTCAGATGGAGTTCTTGTTGCTTTCTCCAAGTGCAATAGGGTGTTATGCTGTTTTGTGCATTTGGAGCAACACCTTGATGTACATACCTTGGCAGCCTCTGAACTGGGGTCATTTTTAAGAACCTTTCACAATAATATATGGGATGTCCTGGTGATCCACATACCTTGCAGTTTAAAGGTAATGCAGTTTAAAGGTGATGCAGTTGCTGCTATGATTTTTATTTGGTCCTTCCCCCCATCAAAGACGTAAGATTTTCCGCGAGTTTCCAGTGCTTGGAATCTATGCTCTATGAATCTAAGCAATTCATTTAGATGCACGAGCTTCTTGTTGTCTTGAAGTGATTGTTCGAATAGTGATTGTGTTGAGTGATCGAGTTTCTTCTTCAATAAAATGTGAACCAAGATGGCGTCCTATTTGTCAACGCTGTGGCGTTTCATTTTTCATTTGTGGGTGGGCAAGCAAGTTGTTTAATAATGTTGTAACATAAGTCGTTTATTATCGTATCTATCGATTAGAATATCCCATGCCATGCATTTGGCAAATGTTTTATTAACTTTTTTGGCTCGTCTACCAGGTGGGTGGTCAAATAAAAGATTTTTTCCACCTCGCTCATTTTTGTGTTGTGTATAAGATGAGTATGGGGTATTTTGAACGCCACCCATTGTGGGTAGTTGCTGTTGAATTTCGGAATTTGAACCTTTGGCAAATAAGGTTGACAATGCTCTATTCGTTTGGCTATCGTTGATGTATTTTCGCTGGCCAAACCGACATTCTGTCGTAACTTACATTGCATGTTGTGCACCTCTGCTTGCATTTCATAGACGGTATCCAATGAGTAATCGTCAATTTGATCATAGTTCGTTAATTCTCATATAGTGTCTGTTCATACCTTCACCGTTATGACACTTTATTTTAGTTTTTAATGTTTTCATTTATTGTATAAACTTTTTTTGTAACCTAAATTCAATACTTTATTTTTATATTATTTTATTGTATAAACTTGCATTTTTATTGGTAACCTAATTTTATACTTTATTTCATTATTTTTGTATGAACTTGCATTTTTATTTGTAATCTACATTTAATACTTTATTTTATTGTATGCTTGCATTTCTTTTATATATAGGTCACATTTGTAACCTAGATTTAATACTTTAAATTTCATATGCAAGCATTTTTACGTAAACAAATATTTTTTGTTTATATGTTAAGCATTTATATTTATATTTTGAACAACTGTTTTTGTTTTTCTTGTTTTGTTTTTTACCGCTAAAGTTTATTGCACACCTTCAATATACATAGGTTGCATTTTATTTATTGCACAACCCGGAAAAGACCTACAAACCTTTTTTTTTGGGGACAGTTCGGCATAAATTTGCTCCAGAAACAAAAATTGTGTCTGCCATGCAAAAAGAGGTGCAATCAACTTCAGCAACAATATGGGTTAAACCCAAATGTATGACATAGCATTAAGTTAGTATATAAGAACAAAATTTATTGGAATAAATGAGAGACAATAAAGTAAATCAAGTCTAAAAACATTGTTTTTTCTACTCCGAGTTACCAAGTTCCAAGTGCTTGAGTAACAATTTACATCTTCAAGTGATATCGCTTGTAAGATACTTCAAATTGCTTTGTCTCTGCCACATACCTTCGTCAGGACCTTTACCTGACGCATCCTCTCCGTGCAACCAAGTTTAAGTGCTTGAGGTGCAGCGATTATCTTCAGGCGAACCGCATCGAAGAAAAGAGAGCTTCCAGCTACACAAACTAGTGTAACCCAACTCAAAACCCATTCTCTGAGTTAAACATTGGTGACCCCGACGTGATCTGCTATAGGAGCCAGCCAGCTAATTTCTACACTGAAGCAGCAGTACACCTTCAGGCAGCTAGGAAAAGCAACATCCTACACTGAAGCAGCAGTACACCTTCAGGCAGCTAGAAAAAGCAACATTCTACACTAAAGCAGCAGTACACCTTCAGGCTGCTAGGAAAAGCAAAATCCTACACTGAAGCAGCAGTCCACTTTCAGGCAGCTAGGAAAGGCAACATCCTACACTGAAGCAGCAGTCCACCTTCAGGCAGCTAGGAAAGCAATATCCTACACTGAAGCAGCAACACTATACTAGGCAAACAACGTCCTGAACATGGCAGTATCTTGGAAAGACTCCGACATGACCATTTTCAACCAACTGGTAAAATCCCAGCAAGCGTCAGGTGACGTAATCGAGACGATTGTTCGTAACTTTAAGAAGGACTCTACCAGTAGGAAAACGGTCGGTTACTATAAAGAACGTCTAATAAAATTAGACAACGCATGGTCCGAGTTTGAGAGCACGGACAACAAAATCCGAAGCTTAGAAGACATTCCCTTGGACCATGAGTACTTCATCAATGACTATTACAACCAGATAGCAAGGCTGGTGGAGCAGTACCAGAACATTTTTAAGTCCGCATAAACCACCCCCGTAGATGAGAGGCCTACTGGCGCAGCTGGCCAGCCAGCTCGGGACCAAACTCCCGCAGTAAGCAATCCCGGGGGCAGCACTGGGGGACAATTTGTCCCAACCGCGACCACATCGACAATAAGAAGGCAGAAAGTGATGATGGAGTCATTGCAACAGGTTCTGACACAGGATCCAACTTCGGACAACATGCCCTTGAAAGAAAAGTTGTGGGAGCAAATACAGAATCTACACTTCTCAATTTGGGAAAATAGCCAAGACCCGTTGCAGGAGGGATACGATATCACAGCATATGCTGCATTAGAGGCCAGAATAGTCAACCATTTCAAGAATGCGTCTAGGCCGGGTGTATCGTCAGGGAGTCCCGGGAATCAAGGTAATGTACTACCATTACCCAAGGTAGCGATTCCAAAGTTCGACGGCGACTACCTAAAATGGAGGACCTTCAACGACTTGTTCATGCAACTTGTAGACAAGCAAGAAATCCCTTTAGCCCAAAAAATGTGGTACTTGAAGGCTAACGTAACAGGTGAAGCCGAAAGACTTATACGTCATCTGGCCGCTACCGCCGAAAACTACGAGCCCGCCTGGACCATGCTCAAAGAGCGATATGAGAACAAAAGAATTCTCGTCGCCTCAGTGATACAACAATTGCTCGATCAACCCTCCGTCGGCACATCAGTATCATCCATTAAGCAATTACATGATACAACTCAGGAATGCTTGTACGCATTACAGAATCTGGGCATCAACACCACGTCCTGGGATCCGATCCTTCTGCACCTTCTGACGAAGAAACTGGATCGAAATCTTCATAATCAATATGAAAGATCAATCAAAAATCCAAAAGAACTGCAGCAAGTCAGACACTTCTTAGGATTTTTGGAAACGCGCTTTCAATCAATAGAAGCAATGGGCTCTAAGGAAAGGGGTTCAACAAAGGTATGCGCCTCTCTTGCAGCACCTAAACAACTTGAGGTCAGCTGCCCACTGTGTAAAACTGGTGTTCATTTCTTGTATCATTGTAACCGATTTCAACAATTCACGTCGCGCGAACGCCTAAATTTTGTGCAAAAACAACACTTGTGTGTCAATTGTTTAAGAAAGAATCACTCAGCAAGGCAATGCCTCTCCAAGGGCTGCGCGAAATGTAAGAACAAACACAACTCACTTTTACATTTGGAATCCAACAGCCAAGCGGTTGAGTCAAGAGTACGAAATGGAGAGAAGGCTCAACCAAACCTCACGAATTCATCAATGATAATCAAGGGGGCAGTGACTCCGACAACAAGTCCAGGATTAGCTTCATTAACTGCTGCAAGGACACAAGCATCGTCCTCAGTGGTGATCCTGGGCACGGCAATAGTCAAAATCAAAACTGACTCATCACAAATTGAATGTCGCGCGTTGCTTGATTCCGGCTCGCAAGTGAATTGTGTGACGGAGCGATTAGTCAAACGACTAGGTATCCCAATGCAGCCATCATCAGCAAACATAACTGGCATTGGAATCATCAACACTAAAACGCAGCACCGCGTTAACGTCGAACTACAGTCGCGAATAAACGGGTTTTCAACCCCATTAGAAGCATTTGTACTTCCTCGCATCATTTCGCCGCAACCTGCACAGTTCATCAACATCAAGGAATGGCCAATACCTAAAAATCGGGTATTAGCCGATCCACATTTCAATCGACCAGACAAAATCGATATTTTGCTAGGTGCCGAACACTTTCTTCAGCTATTGTCCGTGGGACAGATCAAACTCTCCCCACAATTACCAATTCTTCAAAATACAATGCTTGGATGGGTGATTTCAGGAAAACTGCAAAACCACAAAGCAACCCAATTCTCATGCGGAGTGGCTACGACTAGTGACGATCTTGACGCTTCTATTGCCCGACTATGGGAGCTTGATGAAATTAAGCCAGCTGAAAAACGTTTATCAGAGGCAGAGAGAAGGTGTGAAGAGCTCTTTGTGCAAACCACCTACAAAACCAACAAAAACCGGTTCGTAGTAAAAATACCATTCCATCAGAATCCTGAAGAAGGACATGGTTAGTCATACAAAGTTGCTCTTAATCGGTTTCTGTCTCTCGAACACCGTCTGCAGAAAAACCCCGAATTAAGAAGTCAATATACAAAATTCATGGATGAATACGAGGAGCTGAACCATATGACGAAGATCTCATTTGAATCTATTCGATCACCAAACTATTTCATCCCACATCATTGCGTCCTAAGACCTGCGAGCTCCACAACCAAATTGAAGGTGGTGTTTGATGCTTCAGCCAAAACAACGTCAGGGCAATCGCTAAATGATCTGATGTATACAGGTCCAACAGTCCAAAGCGAACTCTTTTCAATTTTATTGAAATTTCGACTTCCCAGATTTGTGTTTTCTACAGACATAGAAAAAATGTATCGGCAAGTTTTGATCGCCCCTGAGGATAGGCGATTTCAAATCATAATTTGGCGAAAGAGCGCTTCCGAACCACTGTCTTACTTTCAACTAAACACGATCACATATGGTACAAGAGCGGCTCCGTACTTAGCAACAAAATGTTTACAACAGCTGGCGAAAGATCATGCCCTACAATACCCGATAGCAGCTCAATCCATCCAAGACAACTTCTATGTAGACGACGGCCTCGGTGGAAGCGATAGCCTAACCGCCGCTATCCAACTACAAGAACAACTGAAGGAAATTATGCTGCAAAGCGGTTTCAACCTTCGAAAATGGTGCGCCAACCATCCTCAGTTGCTCAAAAATGTGTCACAAGGTGACATGGAAGTAAATTTAGATTTCGAGAGCACACGGTCAACCTCCATTAGCACCCTAGGACTAACGTGGTTGCCAGAAAAGGATCAGCTGTGCATAAAAGTAAACACCGCAGAAAATAGAAGAATCACCAAACGTACAGTTACATCGGATCTGGCAAGAATTTTTGATCCGTTGGGGCTCCTGTCGCCTATAGCGGTTACGGCAAAAATATTTATCCAAGTACTGTGGAAGTTAAAACTAGACTGGGATCAGGCTCTACCGGAATCCATGCACACTAAATGGATTACCTTTCGTGCAGGACTCAAGGAATTGAACACCCTAAGAATCCCAAGACACCTGAGCAGTGGTGGAGTCCCAACATCAAGCCAGTTACATATTTTCTCAGACGCATCCGAAAAGGCGTATGGAGCAGCAGTTTACCTTCGATCAACAATGAGAGATGGGACAATTATTACACGTCTTCTGTGCTCTAAATCGCGGGTAGCCCAACTCAAAACTCAAACCATACCGCGATTGGAGCTTTGTGCCGCAGCACTTGAAGCCCAGCTTGCTACACGAATCATGACTGATCTCAAGTTAACAACCCCAGCCTGGTATTGAACTGACTCAAACATTGTGTTGTCATGGATCAACTCCTCCGCATCACTTCATACCTTTGTAGCGAATCGAATTTCTATCATTCTAGAGAATACTCGAGCAGAGCAATGGCGGCACGTAAGCACCAAGTTCAATCCAGCAGATATGTTGTCACGAGGAATTGCACCGAGCCAAATGAAAGATTGCACCTTGTGGTTCTATGGTCCCCTCTTCCTATCAGGCAGAGAAACAGAGTGGCCCCCTAAATTCAACCCCCATCTAGCTAGTCCAACTAACCTGGAAAGAAAGATAAAATATGCAGGTGTGTTAACCTCTGAGGAGCCCAGTATTATATATCAAATCAACCACAAAAACTCCTTCTGGCATCTTCAACGGGTCCTTGGGTATATTTTGCGATTTGTTACCAACCTCAGAAGTAAGAAAGAATTCAGGCAGGATCAACCTTCATTAACTACACTTGAATTGAAAAGGGCATTGACGTTAATGGTAAGGCAAATTCAAGAAGCCGACTTCAGAGAAGAAATACATCATCTCACCAAATATAAGGACGTGAAAGGAGGTAGCCAATTATCGAACCTCTCGCCGTTCTTGGATAAAGATGGGCTGCTACGCATGGGAGGGCGACTGGAAGCTTCACCATTGGAATATGATTCCAAGCACCAGTTGCTTCTTCCCTACAATGATTCAATTGTGAAACTTCTTTTTGAAATGATTCACAAAGAAAATAAGCATAGTGGCGCACAAACCCTCCTAGGGATGGTGAGACAACAATTTTGGCCAATAAAAGGCAAGATCATGGCTAGAGCAACAATCCATCGCTGCACAATATGTAGTAAGGCGAAGCCAGCTCTCCTTCACCAGATCATGGGAAATCTGCCATCGCCACGAGTTACTCTAGCTCGACCATTCATTCATTCGGGAGTAGATTACTGCGGCCCAATCACGGTGCACTACAAGGTGAGGGGAAAACGACCACACAAAGCCTATATTGCGGTTTTCTGCTGCTTCGCCACGAAGGCGGTTCACTTAGAGCTTGTATGTGATCTAACCACTGATGCCTTCATAGGAGCCATCAAACGCTTTTCCGGTCGGCGAGGACACTGCCAAAACTTATATTGCGATAATGCAACAAACTTTGTGGGGACAAAAAACAAACTGTGTGACTTGTCATCCGCGATTTACACGGAGGAAGCAAAAAAAGCAATTTATTTTGCATGCAGCAAAAGCGGTATCCAGTTCAATTTTATACCTCCGCGAGCACCTCACTTTGGAGGATTGTGGGAGGCCGCAGTAAAATCTGCCAAGCACCTGTTAATCAGAAGCTTGGCTAATGCTTCCCTCACCTACGAAGAACTAGAAACCTTGGTAATTGAGATCGAAGCAATTCTAAACTCTAGACCAATTTCCCCATTATCAAATGATCCCAATGACATAGGAGCATTAACCCCGGGACATTTTCTGATTGGGGAACCACTTACAGCTCAAGTCGACGCTGAAGCTACACCAACAACGTCAAGTCTGGCAACTCGTTGGAAATTAGTGTCTGAGCTCAAGCACCACTTCTGGGAAAGGTGGTCACGTGACTACCTCAATGAACTACAATACAGGAACAAGTGGAAGGAGCCATCAAAATGTCTTCAACCTGGAACCATTGTTCTCCTCAAGGAAAACAATGTCCCCGTGATGAAATGGCCATTGGGACGAGTAGTTAAAACCTACAAAGGGGAAGACGATATAGTTAGGGTAGCGGATGTCAAAACTGCTTCCGGAGTCTTGAAAAGAGCAGTCCATTATCTGGCACCACTCCCCAGAGATCAAACGGAAGAAGTATGCAACGAAGGTGAAGAGGAGCCTAGTGAACCCAAGAGGAAAATACCGAAGTTACTAGGGGGTAACTTATGCGTGGCAGTGTTGGCGCTTCTACTAATCCCAATGATTTTGGGATCGCCAATCCACAATGAGCAGTTCGGATCCCAGCTGGGAGTCCATTTTGAAGAATTGGGCTCAACCTACCTTGCGTCTAGTCAGTGGAACCTAGTTATATACTATGATCTATCGACTTACTGGGTCGACACGGCATTTTTAGGAAAAGGGACTCGGTCTTTACAGAAACTTTGTGAAACACTTGAGTTCAACTCAACGTGTATCAGTACCCTAGAGCATCTTCGACATAGCGAACTGGATTTGAACTTGGATAACAAATTGCTATACCAATCCCGGCACAAAAGAGGTGCAATAGACATCATCGGCAATGTTGCCAATTCATTATTCGGTGTTCTTGACTCAGAATATGCAGAGAAAATGTCGAAAACCATCACCATTCCACGAGAAAACGATACTCACATGCTGCACCTTTTAAAAAATCAAACATCAGTCATTAACTCCACGTTGAACATCGTCAGGGAAAGTCTAACTCGGATAGATGTTGGTTGAGTACTGCCTCAACGGGGGGGTGTATGTTCATACCTTCACCGTTATGACACTTTATTTTAGTTTTTAATGTTTTCATTTATTGTATAAACTTTTTTTGTAACCTAAATTCAATACTTTATTTTTATATTATTTTATTGTATAAACTTGCATTTTTATTGGTAACCTAATTTTATACTTTATTTCATTATTTTTGTATGAACTTGCATTTTTATTTGTAATCTACATTTAATACTTTATTTTATTGTATGCTTGCACTTCTTTTACTTTAAATTTCATATGCAAGCATTTTTACGTAAACAAATTTTTTTGTTTATATGTTAAGCATTTATATTTATATTTTGAACAACTGTTTTTGTTTTTCTTGTTTTGTTTTTTACCGCTGAAGTTTATTGCACACCTTCAATATACATAGGTTGCATTTTATTTATTGCACAACCCGGAAAAGACCTTTTTTTTTTTGGTTACAATTCGGCATAAATTTGCTCTAGAAACAAAAATTGTTTCTGCCATGCAAAAAGAGGTGCAATCAACTTCAGCAACAATATGTGTTAAACCCAAATGTATGACATAGCATTAAGTTAGTATATAAGAACAAAATTTATTGGAATAAATGAGAGACAATAAAGTAAATCAAGTCTAAAAACATTGTTTTTTCTACTCCGAGTTACCAAGTCCAAGTGCTTGAGTAACAATTTACATCTTCAAGTGATATCGCTTGTAAGATACTTCAAATTACTTTGTCTCTGCCACATGCCTTCGTCAGGACCTTTACCTGACGCATCCTCTCCGTGCAACCAAGTTTAAGTGCTTGAGTTGCAGCGATTATCTTCAGGCGAACCGCCTCGAAGAAAAGAGAGCTTTCGGCTACACAAACTAGTGTGGCCCAACTCAGAACCCATTCTCTGAGTTAAACAGTGTCATTCTTTTTTGAGAACTCGTGCATGTATTTATCCAGCAGTGATAACTTGCTCTCAGAGTGCGATACTTCTAAATGTTCTTCTGTATTGAGGTCATCAATGCTTCGCCTTGCAGCTCTCATCAATGCTCTCGATTCCGAATTATTTTACTTATGGCTTCATCAAAATATGACTCTTTCTGATGGTTATTGGTTGCATTGGCACCGCACCGAATCTTGATGTTGGCTCCTTTGCAATTTCAGACTCAAGCAATTCTTTGAACTTGAGCCTTTCCCTCGAAATGTGGAAATATTGCTCTGTAAAACATTTGTGCTGCAGTGGTAAATTTGTCAGACATCTTTGTTGTCAATGCTTGCAAATCTAACCATGCATCCTCAAGTCGTCGTAGACGCTCTGTGTAGTACTCCTTAGGCACCCAGAGTGCGGCCGTCTGCGGGTGCGGGTGCTGCTAGGTGTACGTTTGAACCGGACATAAGCGACGCGAACATCCTGGCAAATGCTATGATGCAGCGCATAATTCGGGCCTGCAACGTATCGATGTCCCGCGTAATATGGGACACGAGGAGGCCGTCAGTATACTAGTGAACACCAGAAATCGCCGAGTTTAAACGGGTCTGCTTCCGCATAAGGAGAAGATATACGAGGGCAAGATGGCACGGTGAAGCATTGCCTGAGGCGGAGGAGTACAGCAGATCTCAGAAGGTGTTGAAATGGGCAATAATTCCGGATAGGAAGGCGAAGTGGTAAGAGCTCCAGAGGGTTCTGAACAACAACCCTTGGGGCTGCGGCTACAGGATAGTGATGCGGAAGTTAAGGAAAATCGCAAGCGCTCAGCACTTAGGCGAAGAAGAAATCTACAACATCGTGGGTAGTTTGTTCTTAACACACCCATGGATGACTCAGGGCATCTTCCCCAAATAGTGGAAAGTGCAAAAGCTCACGCTTATTACTAAGGGCATGGGTGATCCGAAGCAGCCGTCTGCATATCGCCCGCTTTGCATGCTGGATTGCGCTGGTAAATTGCTATAGAAGTTGCTGCAGCGAAGGTTGGTAGAATCGGTTGGATCAGCTGAGGGCTTATTGGAGAGGATGCACGGCTTCCTCCCCAGCAGAACAAACTTCGATGCCATTTATGATGTCTTGCGGTACTTCAAAACCGGCGCTAACGATGTTGGACTTTTGGTCGTTACAAATGTTACAAATAATTAAAGTATCATTAACAAAAATGATATTTTTCAAAGCAGATACAAAAAATTATAGACATTCGGTGCTAAAATATATAAAACAAAACTCTGTATATATCTAACACTTAAAAAAATTGTCGCTATTTCTGCTCTTTATGAACTTTTATTACTATTTTATTTGTATCATAGCAGTTTTAAACAATTTCTTAAGGACTGTTGTTGAGTTTTACGTATTTGTTATATTTTGGTTTATATTGTTTTATTTCTTAATTTTTGAGCAAGCAATCAGTTGTTGGTGGAATCCAAATTTAATTTTTAGTTTATAATGATAGGAGATCTATACCACAATATGTACATTGATATGTATTTATAACACACAAATACAACTAGAACTGAGGTTCATATTTAAATTAAAAAAAACAATTTCGGAAATCTATAAAGTTATATATTTAAAATGCAATAATTTCAATACTTTTCAGTTAGCTATTGCCTTCTGAAAACAAAATTCACGATATTTAACACTGCACAGTGCTTTAAAAACGTTTGTTTTTTTTTAATAATTCGGTAACTCATGAACCACATATAGCTAAAAAAATGTTTTTTTAATTTTTGGCCGATCTTAGCTTATTCACTTATTAATATTCCGATTATTATTATAAATATAATAAAGCTGCATTCTCAATAATTTATAAAAAACAGTGGTAAGTTTCGTTTTGATAGCAAGTTTCGTTAGAAAGGTACAACGCTCTGAATTGGGAAAATGTACAATCAGCGGTTTTTTTACGATTTTCTCCAAAAAGAAGGTATGATTTAATTGCTTATATAGTTGAAACTAACTTTGGTACATTTTAAAGACAACCTATAGCAAATGAAAATAGAAGAAAAATTACGTCAAAAATTGTATCGGTTTACCCTCCAGCCAAAAGCGAAAAAATCAGTGTAAACCAGTTTATAAAACAAAACAATTTTGTAAAACATTTTTCCCCTCTTTTTTAATTTTAACACATAAACTCCATGTGTTAAAATTAAAAAAAAATTAAAAAAATTATTTCACCGTTTACATAGTATATAATGTAAGAATATCTCGATCTATTTATATTTTGTAGTAATTAAAATTAAAATTACATGCGTCACTGAAAAAAAAATGGTAATAAGTTGTTAATCTAGAAGTCATAAGTTTACTTTTTATACCAATAACTTGTATCAAGAGAATATACTTAAGTTGTATGAGCCTGCCAAATATCGTCTTCTAATGAAGTTTTTCTCGTTTTGTTCAATGTTCATTGTTTCAATGTGTTTATACGCATTTTTTTACATATAAAAAGAACAAAACTTAATTGGAAGGCGAGGTTTTTTTTTAAGAGAAGTAGCGCAACAATGCCTATTTACTCAAGTACCGTGCTACATTCTTTAGGAAAGCGATAGAGAAGAGATGAAACAGGTGATGAAGGTAGAAGCTTAGGAAATTAACTACCGTATAAAACAGCAAAGCGACCAGTGACTAGGACTTCATCGCTGAGCAGCCCAACCGACAGTCAATTTTTATTTCTGTTGTGAAAAAAACCAAGGTCTTCGTTGGGAATCGAACCCACAACCCCCATACTGACAAGCTAGTACACTACCTACTAGCGTAGGGGAAGGCGAGGTTTGCCAGGCTTCTACAACTTAAGTATTTTATTATTATTATTTTTCAAGTCGCATTTTTACATGTAATTTTCCTTTAAAACTGCAAATTTAAAGTGATTGGAAAATAAAATGCAGAATTTGTTTTGCTGTAAAATGTAAACAAAACGAAACTGTTTTATTATAAATTTTATCGAGAATGCAGCTAATGTTTTATAATAATAATCGGGATTTAAATAAATTAACCACGCCAGAAATACTAAGTGAAGGCCGACCAAAAATTAAGAAAAAAATAAATTAAAAGAAGTAACCTAGACATGTAAGCACATTTTTTGTTGATATTATCAAGTTCTTAAGTTCAAAATCTCCAAACATATGAGTAACAAATAAACATTTTATGACATTTCCAAAAAAAATTATGACCGAGGAACCCAACTTTGAGGGGGGGGGGGGGCGGCATACACAGAATTCCTCCTTTACCCTACAGGACCAATCGTCTGTAAGTTAACTCAGATATACTTCTGCTTGACCTCTTTGAAAATTCGTTAAGATAGCTTATGTGGTTCATGAGTTACCACTGTGCACTCTACTAAAGACCATAAATATACAGAGATGCTGCACTTAGTATATTTGAAATTTACAAAAATATCGTACGTCTTATTATGAGGGGGAAGAAGCAAAGGAAGCAAAATTTTGACACAGTAAAAGAAATTAAAAAACAGCACACAATAATACGTACAAACATACACACATGTGTACGTACATTTTTTTCTGAAATTTCTTTGCTCCTTTTACAGAAAGAAGAAAATTGCATGCGTTTTTATTATATTTTTAAGATTTCAAGATATTTATATGATATTTTTTTCTGGCTAAACGAATTACACTGATTTTTTTACTTGAAAGATTTCGTCAGCAGCTGTTTTCAATTTTTAGAAGGAAAAAATGATCTCAAATATTTATTTGAAGAAAAATGAAACTCACCCAATTTACAATTTGCAATATCTTCTGCATAAAAAAATCACGGTAGAAGAACCCCGCAACGTTCAGGGCCCGTACAGTGTCACAACTGTCAAGACAGCATATTTTATCTACTTCGTATCCCCAAATGGTCCGACCAATCAATACTCATGTATCGTATGCCGACGCCGTAAAAATCAACACTGTTCCACCAAAAAATGTTCCATCAGCAAATACCAATGCAGACGCTAACTCAAGCTTCAATTTTACTCGTCTTGCAGCTACTATTGACAACCTTGTGCAGACAATAAACAATTTCACAACTAGTATGACTAGCATGATGCAACAAATCCTGCAAATGCAGACTACTTTGCTTCAGGCAATCGTAAATAGAAAATGAATTCGTTGAAAATATGTTTCTGGAATGCAAATGGCATTCGCCAACATAAAAACGAACTCGAATACTTCCTCACGGAAAATAACATTGACATCATGCTGGTCTCTAAAACGCATTTGACCACAAGGGGTATTTTTAAAATTAATGGATTCACATTTTATGATACAAAGGATCCGAGAGGTAGAGCATGCGGCGGCTCAGCAATTTTAATAAAGTCTAGACTGAAACACCATTTTTTTAGACAGCAAGCAAGAAGACTATTTGCAAGCCACAACTATTTGTGTTGAAAATCTTTTAAATGATATAGTAATATCATCAGTCTACTCTCCTCCCAGGTTTTTAATAACCGAAGAGCAGTATAAAAAATTTTTTAAAGGTCTTGGACCATGTTTTCTGGCAGCTGGCGATTATAATGCGAAACACAATTACTGGGGTTCGCGCTTAATTACACTTAGGGGCCGAGCATTGTACAACGCTATTAGCAGTAATGATTTAGATGTTACTTCGAGTGGTCAGCCTACATACTGGCCTACCGACAGACAAAAAATTCCGGATGTAATAGATTTTGCTGTCACAAAAAATATCTCAAGAAATTTAGTCACTGTAGAATCTTCCATGGATTTATCATCGGATCATTCTCCAACCATTGTAACTATTTGCAGCCCGCTTAGAAGACATTTGTTTTTTCCTGATACAAATATGATCAGTCGCATCAACTGGTTGAGTTTTAAAAAATATCTCAGCACCCATTGTTCGGAGAATATTTTGCTAGAAACAAAGGAGGATGTGGAGTGTAGCCTTGCAACTTTTAGTGAAAATATTAAACAAGCAGCACAGCTTGCAACAACTAAAAATCCGCAGACTACTTTAGGTCACATCTATTCTGCAGACATTGAACGTCTCGTAGCGGAAAAACGAAGAGCTAGAAGAGATTGGCAACAACACAGATCGCCCCTGCAGAGGCAGAGACTTAGAGAATGCACAAAGCGGCTTAGAGACTTACTAGCATATGAAAAAACTGCATCTTTCGAGAAACATCTGGAGGGCCTCGATGCTACACCAAACTCCAACTATTCTTTATGGCGTGCTACAAAAAACCTTAAAAGGCCCGTTGAGTACAAGCCACCCCTACGTAATATCAGTGGAGATTGCGCAAGAAGGGACGCTGAAAAAGGTGACTTATTTGCCGATTACTTGAAAGATGTATTCACCCCACACATATGTACTGATGATGTTAGTTTGCCAAGCGTAGTTGGATTACCCCCTCGACCCTTAAAGTTTAAGTTGCGTGAGGTACAAAAGCTAATTTCTGAAGTAAATCCGAAAAAAGCTCCTGGTATGGACGGCATAAGTAACAAAATGTTGAAGGAGCTCCCCAATATTGCAGTCAGAATCATGCTATTCATTTTTAATGCCATTTTACGGCTTGAATACTATCCTGACCACTGGAAGATTTCTAAAGTTAAAATGATTCCAAAACCGGGTAAAGACCTAACCAAAACCGAGTCATATAGACCCATAAGTCTATTACCAACTATTTCAAAGGTTTTCGAAAAGTTGCTTATGGATAAATTGTCTCCAATGCTAAGGGATAGTGGGTGTATCCCAAACCATCAATTTGGTTTTAGAAGTAGACATAGCACAATTGAGCAAACCCATAGATTGGTTCAGGTGATAAGAAGGACTTTTGAAGAGAAGAAGTATTGTTCAGCTATTTTTATTGATGTTTCACAGGCTTTTGACAAAGTTTGGCATGAAGGTCTATTCCTAAAACTTACCGCTCACTTGCCTTGTAATATGAGCAACCTACTGAAAAGCTACATAATTGGACGAAAATTTGCTGTCGTTGAAGGAGACTTCGTAAGTGTATCCAAACCAATTTCCTCAGGTGTACCACAAGGTAGCATTCTTGGACCAGTTTTATATTTGATATATACCTGCGATATGCCTGTAAGTGAAACTGTCCACACTTCTACGTTTGCTGATGATACAGCGTGTCTAAGTTCGCACGAAAACTCCTATCAAGCCTCAATAAATCTTCAGCAACATATAACTCAGTTGGAGTTGTGGTTAAAATTATGGAGAATTAAAGTGAACGTTCAAAAGTGCATTCATGTGACTTTCACCCTGCGAAGAGATAATTGTTCACCCGTTCGAATCAATAATCACATTGTTCCTCACCATAATTATGTGAGATATCTTGGTATATATCTTGATCGTCGCCTTACATGGAAACATCATATTGACTCAAAGCTAACACAAATGAAACTTAAGCTAACACAATTACACTGGCTCATTGGCAGGAACTCGAGACTTGGCCTAGATTGCAAACTTCTAATTTACAAGAGTATTCTGAAACCAATATGGTCTTATGGAATCCAACTTTGGGGCACTGCCTCAGCTTCAAACGTGGATAGAATCCAACGTATGCAAAATAAAATTTTACGGTTGATAACTTCCGCCCCATGGTACATCAGAAATCATCAAATACGCAGGCAAATACTTGATGAAGCTCGAAGACCATCCTAATCCCCTTGCTCGCAATATCTTGGATTATAGTGGACATAGCCGATTAAAAAAGAAGGATGCCGCAGCTTTAATCCTCAATGCTACAGATGACACATCTTAGAAACATTTGTTTTGTTTTTTTTTTTTAATGTCAATTTTTTTCTTTTTTTACCCAAAAGGTTAGTTCTGACATGGTCGGGACTAATGTAACTTTTTTTAGAATTTAAGATTTTAAAACTTATTGTTAGTTCTTTTTATAGAAGATACAATAAATAATTTTGAGAGTTAAAAAAAAAAAAAAAAAAAATATTTATTTTAAAAATATTAATTATAAAAAAAACTATACGTATAAATATATATATATATATATATATATATATATATATATATATATATATATATAAATAAATTCTTACCAAAAAAAGGAAAAGTTTTTTAAAGTGAAGGTAGCTATTGTATAAATAATGTTATATACCACAAGGAAATATGGGATCTCTACTTTAAGAAAAAGGTAAAAGGGTTTGCGCAAGTTTCCGCTATTATTTTTGTGATTTCTTGTAAATATAATAACAATATTATCTTTTTACTATTTTTGCTTATAAGGCACTTTTTCTTATACTTTATTGTCGTCATAAACTTTTGCGATTTTCGAATTACTGATGTGAAATATTATTTACATAACTTTTAACAATTACCAATATGATGGATTGTCTGCCCTTAAAGAAGGAATTTTTAAAATTGAGTTCTTAGCTACTAAATTCAAATTTACTATCTAATTTTCTATTAAACACACGATGCTATTGACAATGGTGAATGCAACGGACACAAAATCCACGAGGAGATGTTACACTTGCGGACAAACTTCAAAAGATTTTAACACATTGTGGAGAAATCTTCCTGAAAACCACACATACGCTTTTTAGAATCGATACTTCATCTTTCATATAAACTGCCATTTCAAAAGTGGCAAGTAAGGAGCAATGAATATAAAGCACTAGTTAAAGAAGAGGCTTAAAAGGAGATATGGCCACTTGTAGATATTCCAAAACCAGGATATGGCAACACTAATGATGGCAACTCATCAAGAAGATTTTTTTCGGATTCAGCAACTGTTTCGAAAATTACTAGCATAAATGAAGAACTACGTAAGATTAAATGTTATCGATTGTGTTATTGTAGGGTAAAAATATGTATTTTGTTGTTGTGCAAATGAAACCATACCAATTCGCACCGAATTATAATGCCATTTTTCAGCCATATAAGGTATATATGTATGTTTGTTTGCAGTAATGTGTATTGCTTTTGATCTCTTCAAGCAAGTGTGAATTTTTAGCTTGGTGTTAAAAATTCATATACACACGTACGCACGCATAAACGAATGTGTTTCTTTAAGATGAGAATCACAAGTTTGCTGAGAATAATAATATCTCTCTAAAATCTATCTCTCACAGTAGATGTAGCGATAAATCCATCCGCAAATTTTGCACTGGCTGCACAATGTTTGGAAGTGCAACATATTTATAGTCTTTGAACGTACTTCGCAATTTTCAAGAAATCAATACAAAAGAAACTGCTATTATGGGTTGTCGTAAGTTCCTCAATCTAAAAAATGTATTACAAACATTTAAAGGTATTTTATTGCTATTTGGATATTTTTCTTAAAATATGATCCAAATTCATTGATGGCTCAACTCAAAACATCAGGGAACCTTTTACCGTATTTAAAAAACAGGAAAGGAAAGGAAATAATATTGTTTACTTTGTTTATGCCTATTTTATTTTGAGCACATACATATATCAATTTTTACTTTAGCAGTGTTTTTTTGCCTTTAATATATAAAGACTTTAATACTAAGAATATTATCGAAGAACAAATTACAATACTATCCAAAATTAAATTAAATAAATCTGAACTTATAAAACTCACAAACTTTATCATTTTTATTATTCTGTTATACATTTCCATGTTCTAACAGCAATACAATAATTTTAATAAACATGCGCTTAAATTAAGTTTTCATTCCGTGTTAAACAATAATAATAAAGTTATATATAGTAATTATATGTTCACATAGTTCAATCTGATGATTGTGTTTTAAAAAATTACAATACTACAGGTTTATGCCTGCATTACACCAAGGCATGTTAAAAAGTGCATGTCATCACCAATAGAATTGTATATTTTATATTGGTGAAATAAGGGAGGAGCCAGACTAACCCTTAAATATACCAATAACAAGGCTACAAATTACGCATGACATTAATTTAACTGTTTGAACTACCTATCTTTTTTTCTGTTTTTATTGACTCTTAAACATACAAATTATATCTATTGTTTATAAAAAATATGTGTGAGAGCAGAAATGCAAAGACTATTCTTTGAGTGATATATTAAAGAGTATTTTAGGTTGATTCTATTGATAATACTTTTGAAAATTAATCAGAGCAATGATCTATGTATCTACTGATCAGCTATTGCTAAAATTCTATCAAATTTAAATTTAGATATTGTTTTGCTTTGTGTAGAACTGTTTTTGAGTCTTGCTGTCTATGCTATGTTGATTTTATGAAAAATTCTCATAGAATCAGATTGGCTTTGGATATAAGACTTTTAGGTTTTTCTATACAAAATTGGGGTAAAAATCACTGATGAGCTACTTGAGCAATAGTGAAATTGCAATATGGATGTGCTCTTCCCCGCAGTAATACATTTTAAATATTTTTATTTTTATTGGAATAAATGTTTTATGAGAATATCATAAAATGTTTATTTTTTAATAAAAATTTTTGTAATAAATATTTCGTGAGAATATCATGAAATATTTATTTAAAGGAAACAAACACGAAAAATAAAATTGGTTATTTATTTATTTTAAAATATTTATTAATTTCTACTATAATAAGTTGTTCATATATTTAAATATAGAAATATTATTTATTGGTACAAAAATAAATTACATATTCACTTATGAGTTATAATTTTAATTTGCTGTATATTTATTTTACTAAATTTAATAAATGGTACTGATATTTATTCAGAATATCTAACAGAACAAATATATGAAGATATATAAAAACATTCTTGAAACTTTTATAGCACAAGAAGCTATATTTAGGTAGGTATTGAAAGATCTTCTTAGATATTGCAAACAAGGGATATAACTACTTAATACACGAAAATTATATAAAAATAATTATTAGCTATTATACTAGAAATAATAAAAAAAAATTTTACATTATCTGAACCCATAATAAATTAGAGATACGACAAATTCAGTAACATAGAATACTCACGGTTATCACGCCCTCAACTTAAGGATAAAAAAGTTACATGCAGTAAAAGAACTTAAAAAAAGAAAGTATATCTAAAAGTGATGAAAACAGTACTAATAAAAAAACAAACAAAAAACACACATTTCAGTGTAGAAAATATATTAAATTTTTTGAACTCATTGCTTAACGAAGAAATCAACTGGAGCTTAAGCCAGTCTGAATCTTTGACAACAGCTAAATACTCTTGAAATCCAAAATATTTAACAAAATTCTACGGCTTTGAAAAAAGCAAAAAACAGATCTCTGAAGAATTTAGATACATAAACTGGATCATCACCAGAAATGTCAAAAGCTATTCTATTTTATACATCTTTGAAAACACAACTATAGGTACTAACTCAGGCTCTGGCAGACAGAAAATTAAAAGTAAGCGCATTAGAAGTAGAACGACCCCTCTACGGGAAATAACACAAAAGTATAACACTAAATATAACGAATGCAGATCAGAGACAAAAAATCGATATCTTTCCTGGCAGAAAGGTTTTGAACCTTCATGGAGAACATTAAGCAACCCTCTAACCACACAAGCTATTCAGCAATCATCATACTACCAAGAAAGAAGGAATATTTAAGCCAAGAAGCTGTCCGCAAATTTATTACTGGACTCAATAGCAGATATACAAGCGTAACATTATACAGTCACTATCTAAAAGATTTAGAAACTGCATTTACATTCGCAAGTACCATTTACCATGACAACGCAAATACCTAGTGTGACACACAGGCTACACCTCAATTCTACAACTAGAGACAAAACCATGTACCACAATGATAAGAAGACAATAGGAGAAAAATTCCAAATGTACAAGTATAATGTAACCACCACCCACCGATAGAAGTGGACAATTCCCAACAAAACATGCGACCAATACCAGCTTTTACAAGAAACAATTTTCGATAGACCCAGCAACACCACAATTCACTCAGAAGATAGCAACAAAAAAGCAAAATGAGACGCAATTCCTTCATCAATTAAGTGCAACGGGTGAAGTAAACGGGAGATGAAGGCCTAAAATTACTTTCTCCACACATAGACAACAAATATGAAACGGGGACCAATAATAATGAACGCACTTCACAATGCGAACACAATCTTAAAAAAAATCACGTTTTTTCACTGCTCAGTAGAATATCTCGGACACATAATCAAACATAATAAAGTAACTGTTGACGCTAACAAGGTCCAAGCAATAAAAGACTACCTAAAACTAAGATTTACGATCTCGCAACAATCTCGGAAAGGGGTCGTGTGAATAGAGTTGATTTTAATACCTGTAAGATAAAATAAAAATTCAGTTCAGTTGATGTTCGATGGAATTAACACATTTTTCAGGTTTCTGAGAACTTTTAATTGCCTCGGTTGTGCAAAATGGTGTAAGAAATGCTTCACTTTATCCGATCTTCGTACTATTTATACTACCTATATCCGTCCAAAAATAGAGTATAACTCTCATGTATAAGCCGGCGCCCAAAATCTATTTTGGAATCACCGGCCGTGTACAGAAAAAAGCCAAGAAGCTGTATTGACTTCTATAGCATCAACGCAATGTGGGATGTATTTCAATAAAATTAGGGAAATTGTTCCTGTTACTCGCACGTGTTTGCCCTTAACTCGAATAGTCCGTATGTACAATAAACTCCCTCCAGAGGTGTTTCCTGTCACTTTCAATGTAGGAAAGTAAAAATTTAATGTCCGCAAACACTACTCCGTCTTTCTTCTTCCCCACAACCTAATTTCCTAGTTCTGGCACAATGCATTGCATGTGTAGGGGTCATGCATGTGAGGCTGGTCCGAGAAAAAGAGAATCTTCAAAGAGTTGAGATCATTCTTAAAGATAGCTACCTAATAAAGGAAGTTTGTACAAAACTTCAATAGCTTAGGGTAATGGCAGTGTACTAATTAATCTAGATGAACCAGCACTCGAAGCAATAAAAAAATTAACGACAATTATAGGCATAAGTTGAATTATTTCAACCAGACTTCAATAAACCTTTCGAATAACAACAGATATAACCAATTTTGCAAGTGGAGCTGTACTATGCCAGAACAAGAAACCTATCTCACATATCTAGAACTCTTACTCAAACTAAACATAACTACAACTTCATTCGTAGAAAAAGGGCTTCTCCCGATAGTTTGGTCATTTGAAAAGTTATACAGAACACCAGTCACTTATTTTTTCCATATTGGACAAAAACCCTAACAGTAAATAAAAACGGTGAAAAATTCGATTAACTATCCCATCAGCAAATTAATAACAATACTCATCCGAAAAATTTAAACGCGTAAAAAAGTCATTAAATACTTTTAAAATCAAATAATTATAAACCTTAGTACAGATAATTTAGTAGAAATATCTTCACAAAATATTTTCTTGTACGCATGCCATATACATTTCTTCATTATTGTTATTTTTTTAATAACTGAAAACATTATATTTACAAATAATATTTATTAGTTTGAGCGTCAGTACGACCTGCTTGAGACAGACTATATCATATCAAAGATACAATATTCTAAAATTATTTAATAGAAAATTCAATATTAATAATAAATATAAATTTTAGAGAGAATTAATAAAATTATGCAACATGTATTTCAAAATAGTTTTATTGTAGTTAATTACATTAAAATCATTTCGAAATTGTTTAAAAAATATTTTTTCAGTCGATTCTTAAATGATGAAATGATGACAAAAATTATTTTAATGTTGAGGCAGACTATAGTATTCCAAACTATCGGTATATTCAATTCTTTGTTTGGTCGTTTCCAGACGACATCGAATAACTCTTATATTCAAATTATTACGTGTATGGAAGTTTGAATAGTTTACAGAAAACGGATTGTTTGGTGTCCTATTCCATGTATGACTTTAACTATATATATATATATATATATATATATATATTAGTAACAAAGTGAACGAACTTTTTTTTAATTAATAATCATTCTTCTTGTATTAAAGCAAATAGAGTATGTTAAAATGCAGAAAAGCTTAACAAGCATTTATATTTAATAAGGTCAAAATAAGTAAGGTCAAAATAAAATTGCAAATAAGTATTTTTATTAAAATAATATTTCACAATAATTGCAATTGTGCAATTATTGCTAAACCACGCCACTTTACTAATTAGGTCATCTGCAATAATATAAATAGACATACTTTGTAATTTTAAGTCAGTGTTAATTATACTCTAATAATAAAACAATAAAGAAATAACTGCGATCCCCAAGGGACCCTCCAGTTAAGAATAAAAAGTTGTGTTTTTTTTAGTTTTTGGCAATCCAAAAACTTAAATGGAGCCCGAAAAATAGATTCGATAAAAGGCTCCTTAGTAGCCCAGACAAAAAGGAGGCATACAACGTGCCAGCCATTATCGTGAGAAAAAAATATATCCTAAAAATAATTAGTGACATTAAAAAGGATAAAATACAAGTGCAAAAATATCCTTAAAAATAAAAATAATTAGTGACAAAAAAAGGATAAAATAAATGTGAAAAACTATCCTTAAAAGAATAAAAATAATTAATGACAAGAATAAAATAAAAGTGTCAAACGTGGAAAAAATCCTTTAAAAATAAATAAATAGTGACATTATCAAAAGAATACAAAATAAAAGATACCCCTAATAAATAAAATATTATAACTTTGACACTGTCGGAGAAAATAAATGTGTTAAACAAAAGGATACTTACTGTGCAAAGAAAAATTTTTTACTAAATTTTATAAAAACTATTCAAAAAACAGCAAAGAATAGCCCCAAAGCTGCGAAAAAAGAAGTTAATTCATCAAAAAGAAATCAATACATCAAGAAGAAGTTAATCCATCAACAGAAAATTAATCCATCAAGAAGAGGTTAAGCCATCAAGGAGAAGTTAATCCGTCAAGAAGAAGCCACAAAGAAGAGTAAAACACCAACCAGAAGAAGTCATCAAAGCTAAGAAGCTACAAAGAGAGTAATACACCAACCAGAAGAAATCGTCAAAGCTAGGGTAGAGGTTAAATTTTTCTCAACTGGAAAAGAAAAATATGGCAAAACAAAATAATTTAATTAGGCCCGCGATTATACCTTGAACAAAACGTACAATTAAATATACAGGACTTGACAGCACTCATTTCAAGAATCTCGACAGACATTTTTAGGAACGACGGACCACAGGTAGTTCAGGCTGTACTAAATCCAAACGTAAACTTAGACCATGTTAGCGACCAACGAATTGACGACGGACATGAGAACAATCTGAACGAGCAAAATACCAGACGTTGTTAAGTGCCTAAAGGAATTTTCTGGGCAACCAGGAGAATGGTGTAGTGTGTATACACTATATAAACACAATTTTAATATTTGCACTTTCATATATAAACACAATTTAAACATAATTTTTATATTTGTACTTTTATTTTAAGACACACTGTAAGTAAAAATTGAATTCTTTACATCAGCATAATTTCATTTGACCATGAAAATAAATTTGATACTGCAACATCGGCATAATTTTATTTGATCATGAATTTGGCAACAAATAACAAATTAAATTTATTATTCATGGGAAAATTAATTAAATGTAATTATGCTGAATGGACATAATTTTAGTATATAAGCTGTAAATATTTGTTCAATAAAATTAATGATAATCATAAGGTAAAAGAAAATATACCTTGTTTTATATTCGGCAGCAGTGCTCAGAAAATACTGACGGTATACAAATCGGCATTTTTATGCTGGTCAGAATCGGCAGAAGTGCTCAGATAATACTAAAACTACACCATTAAACCTGTTTCACCACATGGCGATCTTGCCAATTTTTTACAATCCTGCCAATTTTATTAAATATGATCCTGCCAAATTCTAAAAAGCCTATCCTGCAAAGATTTTAAGATCCTGCCAAATTTACATTGAGAAGCAATAAAAAATTATTATTGCCAATTTTATTTTAAGATCCTGCCAATTTTATTAAATAAGATCCTGCAAAAATTTTAAGATCCTGCCAAATCTTGAAATCTTGAAAGATCCTGCCAAATTCTAAAAATTCTATCTTGCAAAAATTTTAAGATCTTGCCAATTTTTTACGATCCTGCCAATTTTATTATATATGATCCTGCCAAATTTACATTGAGAAGCAATAAAAAATTATTATTGCCAATTTTATTTTAAGATCCTGTCAATTTTATTAAATAAGTTCCTGCAAAAATTTTTAAATCCTGCCAAATCTTGCGAAAATTTTAAGATCCTGCCAAATTCAAAAATTCCATATTGCAAAAATTTTAAGATCCTGCCAAATTTAAAAATTCCATCTTGCAAAAAAATTTTAAGATCCTGCCAAATTCAAAAATTCCATCTAGCAAAAAAAAAATTTTTAAGATCCTGCCAAATTCAAAAATTCCATCTTGCAAAAAAAAAATTTAAGATCCTGCCGAATTCAAAAAAATTTTAAGATCCTGCCAAATCTTGCGAAAATTTTAAGATCCTGCCAAATTCAAAAATTCCATATTGCAAAAATTTTAAGATCCTGCCAAATTCAAAAATTCCATCTTGCAAAAAAATTTTAAGATCCTGCCAAATTCTAAAAATCCATCTTGCAAAAATTTTAAGATCCTGCCAAATTCAAAGATTCCATATTGCGAAAATTTTAAGATCCTGCCAATTTTATCCGATCCTGCAAATTTTATCAGATCCTGCCAACTTTATCAGATCCTGCCAATTTTATCAGATCCTGCCAATTTTATTAAATATTGATCCTGCCAAATATTATAAACTGATTTTGCCAAAATTTATAAATTGATCCTGCCAAATCTTGTAATTAGTGGCTGCAAAAATTTTAGAATACTGCCAAATTTTTTTGAGGGGCAAGAGAATTATTACTGCAGAGATTTTATTTTAATCCCGCCTGCTACTGCTTCGATCTATCAACGAAAGAATAGAAAGCATTTTTAGGAATTGAATAAGATTTTTAGGGAACGGAAGGAAAAACTTTTTAAGGACATAGTGGGTAAAACGGAATCTAAACTTGAGAAACCAAACGCAAATGTGGAAAACAATGTTGAGATTGTCGACCACACGGATGACATAAATTCGGTATGGTTGCTAATGCTAATATTAACAATCATTACCGCCGCTAATTTACTTCTAAAAATCTACCTACTACACAAGAGATCATTGAGGAAGAGATATGCTAGTAGAGCGGACAATTTAGATAAGATTTGATGTAGACAAAGTCTAGTGGAGCAGAGAAGAGAAGAAAATTAATTAATTTAAAACTTCAAAAAGAAAATAAGGAGAAAAAGGAGAGAAACAGAACTTAAGACAAATTGTGAATTACTTAAACTATAAGCTTATTAAATAATTAATAATGAAAATTAAAGTTAAATAGATTAAGTAACAAAACTAAAATCAAGTTAGTTAGAAGCAAAAAAGGAAAGAAAAAAAAAACTTATAATAATAATGAAGATTTTAATAAATAGGAAAACTCAAACTTTACTTTAATTTTTTAACCATATTTTGGGGAGAAAAAAAAGGAAAAGAAGGAAAGGAATTAAAGAAATTAAATTTTTTTATGGTATTAATTTTAAACTTAAACTAAATAAGTTAAATAAATGCAATTTAAATTATTTAATTGTGAAATATGTTAATCAATAATTTTCTTAAATTTTAAATATTATTTTGTCCTAAGATACATATGGAAAATATTTTTCTTTCTTTTGTTTTTTCATAAAACAGGCATGAAAAGAATAAATCTGTCATAGGAAAAGAATTGTTAGAGATTCACTAACTTCACTTTCAGACGAAGATTCACCGTTGTAACAGACCATAGACCACTAGTCTCCCTATTTTCACATAAAAACCCATCCTCAAAACTGACCCGAATAAAACTAGAACTGTCAGGCTATGACTTTGACATAAAATACAAAAGGGAACGAATAATACAAATGCAGATGCATTATCACGAGTAGATAATATCTCGGATATTTTGAAAACCATGATTCCAATCAGTATTGATGAAAAAAAAAAACAAAAACTCTGGCAATAACGCGTAGCATGCTAAATAAAAATCAAATAATTGATAAAAATAAAGAGAACGTTCAAAATAATGAAAAGGACGGCATTTCTCAACAGAAGCCTGTAGTGCGATTCACTATTATGTTATAACGACAATTGTTATCGTTAAAAAATTTTAACAACAAAATTATCGATTTGGCTATTCAGTAACTTTTAAAACAAAATTCGTTATTGTTAAGTTACTGTTGTCGACGATAAAAATCGTTAGCGAACCTACATTCCATTTTGGTTGTTATAATAGTCGA
Organism: Trichopoda pennipes; assembly: GCA_030448955.1. Classification (NCBI taxonomy): domain Eukaryota; kingdom Metazoa; phylum Arthropoda; class Insecta; order Diptera; family Tachinidae; genus Trichopoda; species Trichopoda pennipes. The sequence goes on along the minus strand of JASKUP010000004.1, from coordinate 1,573,667 downwards.
CAACACTAAAATATAAATAAATTTCGGCTCGGCTTCTTTTCGGGGTACTTTTAGCTTCCATTCTAAAAAATAATCACAAAAGCAATTATAAACAAAGAAAATAAAATATACACACATTTTTTACATACCTTGTACAAAAAACTTGAAAAATGTAAAAATTTTGATACGCGACCTTTATTTCTACAACAATTGTGTTTGTTTTTAATGCATTCTTCTTTGTGCTTTTCGTATATATTTACAGAGATGCCACTTGTTTTCAATGTTTGTCGACTAGCAATAACAAGCAGTTACTGAATCCCACTATCGTTAGTGCAAGCAATCAAATATGTAGAAAGCATTAACATGGTATCGAATCGTTAAAAGTTACTGAATCGCACTACTGATCAACTTCATATGTGGGAATGCACGTCAATAAATGATATAAAGAAGCTTCAAAGATTAGCATTTATATATGAAAAAAAGCTGCAGCAAGAAAAAGAAAGAAATGAAAACATCACGCATATAGTATGTAATAAAAGCGAAAATCCTATGTTTTCAGAAACATTCTTGGAGAAACTTTTAACAAATTAAAGAAATTTAAATTTGATACTACGTATTATATGATGATGATGAAATTTTTAAATATATAACGGCAGATAAATAAAAGGAATACAATAATCTGCAGAAAGATGATATTAATATAATTATATACAAAATGCCAAAAAGAGCAACAGAGATTATAAAACAATACAGATTGATTGAAGAATTTCATGGATTACCACATGACAAACACCCCGAACAACAGTTTTGAAACAAATTCACTTAACACCGTAGACCTTCTTCTTATCTCAAGTGAAAACCGATACATCTTAACAATTACGGGTCAGAGTAAAATTTACATTAAATGGGACAAAATGAATTTAAATATAGGAGACCTAATTTTAGTAAAAGTAGAAAAGGAGAGGGAAAATTCAAGTTGTTATGAGGGCCCGTACAGAATTATAAGTGAAGATTATGTGAATACCACAATAGAATATAATGAAAAGGAAAAAGAATTTCATAATAACATGATAAACTGTAGAATAAGAAAATTATTAAATTAAAATTATCAATAAACATACTACATTAAAGAACATGAGATCAATAAATACTGCAGCCCACCGCGCACTCAACAGAAATCTTACCGTGCTTCTTTCATAAATACGGTACGATTTTTTTTTGACGGCCAGGGTGTAGTGTGTATACACTATATAAACACAACTTTAATATTTGCACTTTCATATATAAACACAATTTAAATATTTGTACTTTTATTTTTAAGACACACTGTTAAACATAATTTTTATACTTGTACTTTTATTTTAAGACACACTGTAAGTAAAAATTTAATTCTTTACATCAGTATAATTTCATTTGACCATGAAAATAAATTTGCTACTGCAACATCGGCATAATTTTATTTGACCATGAACTTGGTAACAAATAACAAATTATTTTTATTATGCATGGGAAAATTAATTGAATGTAATTATGCTGAATGGACATAATTTTAGTAAATAAGCTGTAAATATTTGTTCAATAAAATTAATGATAATCAACAGGTAAAAGAAAATAGACCTTGTTTTATATTCGGCAGCAGTGCTCAGAAAATACTGACCGTATACAAATCGGCATTTTTATGCTGGTTAGAATCGGCAGAAGTGCTCAGAAAATACTAAAACTACACCATTAAACCTCTTTCACCACAATGGGCAAAGAAAGAATACTTTCAATTTACGAACCGCTTGTAGGAACCCCAAAATATTACGGCATAATAAGTGTTATCAGGAATAAAATAACGGGTAATGCTGATATCGCGCTCGAATCTTATAATACGCCCCTAAATTGGACGTCGATTTCACGGTTGTAATGACACATTATGGCGATAAAAGAGATGTGTCAACATTAAAGTATCAAATGTCAACTCTGATACAAGGGAACAATAGTGTTTCTGAATTCTACCAAAGAGTGTACACACACCTTTCACTAATTCTTAATAAAATAGGATGTCTTGAGACAAGCAATGAATCATTAGGTTTACTAACAAAATCCTACAGGGAAAAAGCCCTTGATACGTTCATAAGGGGTTTGAATGGAGATTTACCACGACTCCTGGGAATGAGCGAACCTGTGGATTTACCGCAAGCGTTACATCTCTGTTTGAAACTGGAAAATCAAAGTTTTAGGGCAAACCATACATACAATTCAAGGAAACAGCAATTCTCGCATCCAACTCCAAAAAGGAATTTTCCCCCAGCACAGAAGCGCCCTTTCCATCCTCAATTGGCTTATGCACCACAGTTAATTCAATCGTCATGGCAACCTAGGCAACAGCCTTTTACAAACAACTTCCGCAATACCCCAAGGCCTCCTAAGCCACAGCCACGGCCAGAGCCAATGGATGTCGACCAAAGTATACGCACCCGGCATATAAACTTTGCAAACAGATCCTAACAGAACCATTTTGTGGGCAAAAGACCACCACCATCATTTTCAAATTTACAGAGAAAGGCGCAAAGAACCTTCCACATAAATACTGAAACTTCACCAATATACCCTCAAGCAGGAAACTATGAACATTACGCGGAAGAAAATTTCGATACAGACAACAGTAAAAACTACATTGAACCTACCGATATTAATTTTTTAGTTTAATAAGCTCTTCGCTCCCATACTTTGAGGTGAGAAGTAAAAAATTCTTACAACCACACTTAGCAAGGAAAAGAATCCGAAACAAAACAGCATTTTTTGCAAAATCATTAGTAGGTGACGTTAAGATTACAGAACACACCTTAGTTAAACTTTTTAACTTCAATAATGAAATTAAATTTTTCTTAATGCCATCCCTTAAAACTTTCGACAGCATTCTTAGGAACGACACTCTTAAAGAATTGCAAGCTGTTATTCATACTGAAGATAACATTGAAAAATGGTAAGAAAGTTGGTCTCAAACAATTATGATCAGGAACGGTAAATAATATAAATATTAAATTGGAAAATCTAACTAATAAACAAAGGGCAGAGATGAATTGCATCATAAATGATTTTCCAAAACTTTTCTCAGATCCGAACGAGAAATTAACCAACACTACAAAAATCGTTGGCGAAATTCGAACCACGTCAGATACTCCGGTTTACACTAAGTTTTATCCATACCCCTCTCATTGAAATAAGAGGTCGAAAAACAAGTTAAAACATCTTGCGCGATGGCATAATAAGACCATCTAGATCCCGGTATAACTCCCCGGTATGGATCGTACCAAAAAAAAACCCGACTTAGAGGGTAATAAACAATACCGTGTGGTAATTGACTATAGGAAACTGAATGCGATTACAATCGCGGATAAATATCCTATCCCCGAAATAACTGAAGTAATAGCGCAGCTTAGTAATAGCACTTGACTTGACTTGAAAAGTGGTTTCCATCAGATACCACTAAAAAAATCTGACATTGAAAAAACTGCATTCTCAATAAACAACGGTAAATACAAATTTACACGCTTACCGTCAATTTTTTCAACGCGCTCTCGATGACATATTGCAAAAATTCATTGGAGAGTACTGCTACGTCTATATTGACGATTTTATAATATTTAGTAAATCGGAGGAAGAACACTTCCAACATATAAGAAACATTTTTAAAACGTTGGAAGATGCTAATATGAAAATCCAACTGGATAAATGCAATTTTTTCAAGAAATATTTAGATTTTCTTGGCTTTGTAATATCACAAAATGGTGTAAAAACCAACCGCGTAAAAGTGGAGGCTATTGCGAATTTTCCCCAACCTGGAACGTTAAAAGAACTGCGTAGCTTCCTAGGTATGTCAGGGTATTACCGGCGATTCATTTAGGATTACGCAAAAATCGCAAAACCGCTGACATCCCTTTTAAGAGGGGAAGCGGGTCGTACCTCCAAAAACAGATCGGCAAAAGCAGAGATCTTTCTTGACCAGGAAGCCATTGAGTCTTTTAAGAAAATTAAGAACACACTCATCTCGGAGGATGTTTTTCTTGCCTACCCAGTCTTTAATAAAGAATTTGAGTTAGTTACTGATGCGTCAAATTATGCACTTGGAGAAGTTTTGTCCCAGTGTGGGAAACCTATAGCTTTTATATCTAGAACTCTGAACAAATCAGAGGAACATTATGCTGCTAACGAAAAGGAGATGTTAGCTATCATATGGGCTTTGAATGCTTTGCGAAACTATTTATACGGATCAAGAAAGGTTAAAATTTATACAGATCACCAACCGCTAACGTATGCTCTTAGCAACAAAAATAACAACAGTAAAATGAAAAGATGGAAGTCAATTCTCGAAGAATATAACTATGAGGTATGTTATAAACCAGGAAAGATGAACGTTGTGGCCGATGCATTATCAAGGATACCGCCGCAGGAATCACAATTAAACATATTATCGATTGTCACTAACTCTGATGATAGCTTCTTCCACGGGCTCATACATAGTGTGGAAACGCCCATTAATGCTTTTAAAAATTAGATATTCCTGAATGTAAATGTCACTTCAGAATATCAATTAAAAATAGTTTTCCCAACATATCACCGCCATATAGTCACTGAACCTTTTAATATGGAATCAACTTTAGTTAATATTCTAAAACGTTACCTTAACCCGTCTGTAATAAATTGAATTAAAACTGAAGAGGATATTATGGGTAAAATCCAGCAATTATATCCTTTGCATTTCAGCAAATACAAAATAAGGTTCTTACAAATAGTAGTAGAAGACGTAACAAATAGTCAGGAACAAGAGGAGATAATAATTGGCTATCACAACAGAGCACATAGAAATTGTAAGGAAAATATATTACATTATTTTCAGTTTTATTCGACCTTTTTTTTATAATTTCTATTAAATTTTAATCTTTTTACTCGGTCCTTTAAATTATAACGATTTCTTTTTTTTTGTTTTTGAAAATATAAAAAATAATTTCCTGAAGAAGCTTTCCAAAGGAAAGCGAAATATTGAAAGAAAAAAAGAAAAAGAAATCGTTATAATTTAAAGGACCGAGTAAAAAGATTAAAATTTAATAGAAAATTTATTACAAATATTGAAAAAATATTATTTTCCATCGATGGCAAATAAAATCAAAGGAATTGTAAAGAAATGTACAATTTGTAAAACTAATAAATATGAACGACATCCTCCCAAGCCGCAAGTACAACAAACTCCCATTCCACGGTATCCGGGACAAATAGTCTACATTGACATACTTTTAATGGGAAAACAAATTCTTTTAACGGCAATGGACAAATTTTCAAAATACGCAGTGGTAAAACCAATCCGCTCAAGGGCAAAAGCGGATATAAGAAAACCTTTACGAGATATTTTTTTTTTACTTATGCCAGAGTCCATAGTAATGGACAATGAGAAATCTCTCAATTCAGAATCCATGAGATTTATGATGGAAAATGAATTTGATATTTCGGTATTTAGAACAGCGCCATATGCGAGTTGTTTAAATGGTCAGGTAGAGCGTTTTCATTCCACACTCCAGGAAATTATGCGCTGCTTACAGAAAGACCATACACATCTATCGTTCCAGGAACTCTTGGAAAAATCGGTAAGGGTATATAACGGTTCTATACACACAGTAACGGAAAAAAAAAACCTTTGGAAACATTTTTTCGACGAGGTGTCAGTAGCGATCCCGCACTCCTTGAAAAAGAGAGAAATGAAACAATTAAAAAACTCGCCCAAAAGCAGCAAGCTGAACCTTAATGCCTTGGAAACTATAACCTTTGAAGATAAACGACCTTTGGAAACAATTGACAAGGACTTTGTTCTATTACAAGCAAAAATAAACGGTCTACAAATACACTCAAAATCAAAACGAGGGCGAGCAAATATATTAGGAAAAGGCTTAAAATACATTGCAGGTACCATGGACAGTGACGATGAAAAAATAATAAATGAAGCTTTAATCCAAATTCAGGACAATGAACGAATTACTAACAACACGCTTAACAAATTGGTACATGTTTATAACTTCATAACGGAACAGATCAACAACGTTACTCGGCACATAAATAACCAACAGGTACATATTAGTAGTTACATAAACGAGTTTAAAAAGAAGTCGATTAACAGAATACAGACATTAGAAGACGAATTAAGATTTACAGAACAAGCCTACAGAATAGATAAGGACATTTCATTTTTAAAGGACCACATTAACGACATAGGACAAATAATATTTTCAAGTAAATTAGGTATAATACCCACCGATATTCTGACTGAAAAGGAAATTGATCTGATAAAAGACTTTGACAGCTATGATAATATGAAGGTAGGAGTGATTTCTGACAAAGGTAGCATTATACTAACTTTACTTATTCCTCAATTTTCCATAAATACCCTATCTAAAATAAGATTTGAACCTCTCCCTAATGCCATGAACAAATCACTTACTCTAAGCCAGTATGAAATATTAATTGACAAGGATAATACTATTTATGATACAAATGTAAAAGAAAATCTGGAGAAAAACCTCGTTAAGTTAAAAAATGAATGTATTGAAAATATCTTAAAATTTTGAGAAGCACATTGTGTACTAAAAACATTGAAGGAATCACTGGTAGTAGAAATAATAATTTTTAAGAATTTTAATGAACGTATTACCCATGATTGTAATAAGTTACATATAAGGCAAAAAGGAACATTCCTTAAAATTGAAAACTGCAAAATTAAAGTATCAAACACTACATATAATAATGCTAAAATAAAAATTCATGAGACGCTTATTTTACCTAATCTGATCACTGAAATTAGAAAAAAAAGAATGTAACTGAGCTAGATCTTAAGTTAGAACATTTCTATATAAAACAAATAAGTCATGAATTTAATATTAAAATACTAATGAATAAAAACAAAAAAACGAATATTGTAAGCATAGGCACAGATGCTGCCATTTTATTAATTTGTATCTCACTTAGCTTTATCATTATTTTTCTTGTAAAGCAAAAGCAAACACTTTACTTGCAACGAAGTAATACAGAAAGTATGACAAAAAAGAAGATCGAACCATATCTTCAAGATTCAATCCCGTAGCAATTGGGGACAATCGATCTAAGAAAGGAAGAATTAACTCCAACAAAGTTAACGAACTTTTTTTAATTAATAATTATACTTCCTGTATTAAAGCAAATAGAGTATGTTAAAATGCAGAAAAGCTTAACAAGCATTTATATTTAATAAGGTCAAAATAAGTATTGCCCAATAAATTATTGATTATAAAATGCAAAACATACAAATATTATTAAAATAATATTTCACAATAATTGCAATTGTGCAATTATTGCTAAATTATAACCACGCCACTTTACTAATTAGGTCATCTGCAGTTAAGAAAAAAAAGTTGTGTTTTTTTTAGTTTTTGGCAATCCAAAACTTTAGTTATATAAACTAAAACATAATGACGCAATAAGAACAAATGAAAATATTAGAAGCACATCGTAAATTATAATTGTACATAAAGACAACATACGAGTAAAAAGATGCAAAGATTAGTAATATTACTTTATACATGCACCGCCTTATGCTACTAGTCGACTTAAAAGACAAAAAATATGTAATGGTTAAGACTGATCCCTTAAATGTTTTTCAAGATGTGACGCGTAGCAACATTCTTATACCATATAACCAATGTTTCAAAAATACTGGCAGCCTATGAAAACTAACATATAATTTAGAACAAAAATTGGCAGAATATATAATTATAATTAAAATAGACAATCCAAAACAACAAATATTTCCTAACATCTTCAAAACTAAACGATGACTTAACTTTTTAGGGTGGGTCCTTAAGTTTGTTACAGAAAAACCTGATATCGTAATTAATACGAATCATTGGCCGGAATCAAGGCAGGATTGAATATGTTAATAGAAAACGATAATTAACAAAAAAAGTTAATTCCGCATTTGAAAAAATACCGGAAAATATTAACCTCGAATCTATTTCAGAACATTTAATGCTCACTATAGTATGAAATAAAGTTTTTTTCTGTCCACAAAATAGAATTACTTCATTCATTCAAATTTCTTTTCCTCTCTCAAAACATATATGTTTGTTTAAGGGAAAAATATGTAGCGTGGTTGTCATGTGTTCTTTTAGCAAATAAATTTTAAATACTTCTCAGTAAAACTACTTTGATCAAAAAATTAATCCCAATAATTTTGAAATTTTAAATAAATTTTTTCTTTAGCTAATAAATATAATATTGTTTTGTTTTTTAATAATAAATATAAAACAACAATTTTTTTAAATTAGTGTTTGTGTTTTATTTAAATTTTGCTAACCCGTAAACTACTAAAATTGGTGACCCCGTGCATTGAATACGCATATTGTAAACCAAAAACTCGTCGCATTATACCTCCGAGAATGAGTTTGCATCGCTTCCATTAAACAATGCAATAGCTCGAGCTTCTGTCAAGGTACCGCCGTTTTGGAAGACGAATACGGCTTTATGGTTTAAGCAGGTTAAAAGCCAATTCATCATCGCTAGAATTACTTCCGATTCAACAAAATTCCATACCATTGTCGGTTCCATTAAAGCTAATCTCATTTGTGAGATAAGCGACATTATTTTGCAACCCCCGGTAAGCAATATGTACAAAACACTCAAGCAGCGGCTGTAGGAATGTTTTACTGATTCGCAAGAAAAGCAAATGGAGAAACAGTTGCGCGATATTAAGTTGAGAGACAAGAAACACTCAGCGCTTCTTCTCAAGAATTCCGCGTTTTCGTCTGGTAACGACGACTTGCTTAAGAATTTGTGGATGTAGCGTGTACCAAAACAAATGCAAGCTATATTATCAGTAAGTAGTGAATCACTAAACAAGCTGGCACTTATGGCAGACAAAATTACCGATACTTTAGAATCTTAAGAGGTAAATGCCGCATCTACATTACAAACAACCAGCGCACTAGAAAAACGAATTGATATTCTTAAGAAGGAAATGATAGAATTATCTCAAAGTCGATATCGTAGAAGGTGGCCGAAGCATTCAAAGGTCGTATATGAGAGACAAGTGATTAGGTAAAAAGGATAAACTATTTTGCTGGTGCCACTTCAAGTTCGGCAAAAAGGCTAAAAAATGTGTCAAATATTGCCCATATTCCTCGAAACATTTAAATTCTTCAGAAAACTACTAGGCGCCCCGTCCATGGTGACAGATGTGGTTAGCCGTGAAATTATTCACCTTTTTCTTTAAGATAGCGTTTCAAACATAAAATTTCTTGTCGACATAGTCGCCGACGTCTCTGTGATTCCTGTTACTTCTGTTCAACGCATGCAATATCCCACGCCATTAAAATTATTTGCAGCCAAAGAATCAACAATCAAAACTTTTGGCGAAACACACTCATATAAAGAGATATTATATATATTCAATGAAGATAAACTAATCAGACTTAAGTTTAATTCATTGGATTAAAAAAAAAATCGTAATTTTTACAAAAAATCAGATAAATAGATATTAAAGATATATTCAATGAAGATAAATTAAGCAGATTAAAGTTTATTTCATTGGAGAAAAAATGTAATTTTAAAAAAAAATAAGATAAAGAGATATTAAATATATATTCAATGAAGATAAATTAATCAGATTGAAGTTTATTTCATTGGAGAAAAAATGTAATTTGAACAAAAAATCAGATAAAAAGATATTAAATATATATTCAATGAAGTGATATATTAAAGAGTATTTTAGGTTGATTCTATTGATAATACTTTTGAAAATTAATCAGAGCAATGATCTATGTATCTACTGATCAGCTATTGCTAAAATTCTATCAAATTTAAATTTAGATATTGTTTTGCTTTGTGTAGAACTGTTTTTGAGTCTTGCTGTCTATGCTATGTTGATTTTATGAAAAATTCTCATAGAATCAGATTGGCTTTGGATATAAGACTTTTAGGTTTTTCTATACAAAATTGGGGTAAAATTCACTGATGAGCTACTTGAGCAATAGTGAAATTGCAATATGGATGTGCTCTTCCCCGCACTAATACATTTTAAATATTTTTATTTTTATTGGAATAAATGTTTTATGAGAATATCATAAAATGTTTATTTTTTAATAAAAATTTTTGTAATAAATATTTCGTGAGAATATCATGAAATATTTATTTAAAGGAAACAAACACGAAAAATAAAATTGGTTATTTATTTATTTTAAAATATTTATTAATTTCTACTATAATAAGTTGTTCATATATTTAAATATAGAAATATTATTTATTGGTACAAAAATAAATTACATATTCACTTATGAGTTATAATTTTAATTTGCTGTATATTTATTTTACTAAATTTAATAAATGGTACTGATATTTATTCAGAATATCTAACAGAACAAATATATGAAGATATATAAAAACATTCTTGAAACTTTTATAGCACAAGAAGCTATATTTAGGTAGGTATTGAAAGATCTTCTTAGATATTGCAAACAAGGGATATAACTACTTAATACACGAAAATTATATAAAAATAATTATTAGCTATTATACTAGAAATAATAAAAAAAAATTTTACATTATCTGAACCCATAATAAATTAGAGATACGACAAATTCAGTAACATAGAATACTCACGGTTATCACGCCCTCAACTTAAGGATAAAAAAGTTACATGCAGTAAAAGAACTTAAAAAAAGAAAGTATATCTAAAAGTGATGAAAACAGTACTAATAAAAAAACAAACAAAAAACACACATTTCAGTGTAGAAAATATATTAAATTTTTTGAACTCATTGCTTAACGAAGAAATCAACTGGAGCTTAAGCCAGTCTGTATCTTTGACAACAGCTAAATACTCTTGAAATCCAAAATATTTAACAAAATTCTACGGCTTTGAAAAAAGCAAAAAACAGATCTCTGAAGAATTTAGATACATAAACTGGATCATCACCAGAAATGTCAAAAGCTATTCTATTTTATACATCTTTGAAAACACAACTATAAGTACTAACTTAGGCTCTGGCAGACAGAAAATTAAAAGTAAGCGCATTAGAAATAGAACGACCCCTCTACGGGAAATAACACAAAAGTATAACACTAAATATAACGAATGCAGATCAGAGACAAAAAATCAATATCTTTCCTGGCAGAAAGGTTTTGAACCTTCATGGAGAACATTAAGCAACCCTCTAACCACACAAGCTATTCAGCAATCATCATACTACCAAGAAAGAAGGAATATTTAAGCCAAGAAGCTGTCCGCAAATTTATTACTGGACTCAATAGCAGATATACAAGCGTAACATTATACAGTCACTATCTAAAAGATTAAGAAACTGCATTTACATTCGCAAGTACCATTTACCATGACAACGCAAATACCTAGTGTGACACACAGGCTACACCTCAATTCTACAACTAGAGACAAAACCATGTACCACAATGATAAGAAGACAATAGGAGAAAAATTCCAAATGTACAAGTATAATGTAACCACCACCCACCGATAGAAGTGGACAATTCCCAACAAAACATGCGACCAATACCAGCTTTTACAAGAAACAATTTTCGATAGACCCAGCAACACCACAATTCACTCAGAAGATAGCAACAAAAAAGCAAAATGAGACGCAATTCCTTCATCAATTAAGTGCAACGGGTGAAGTAAACGGGAGATGAAGGCCTGAAATTACTTTCTCCACACATAGACAACAAATATGAAACGGGGACCAATAATAATGAACGCACTTCACAATGCGAACACAATCTTAAAAAAAATCACGTTTTTTCACTGCTCAGTAGAATATCTCGGACACATAATCAAACATAATAAAATAACTGTTGACGCTAACAAGGTCCAAGCAATAAAAGACTACCTAAAACTAAGATTTACGATCTCGCAACAATCTCGGAAAGGGGTCGTGTGAATAGAGTTGATTTTAATACCTGTAAGATAAAATAAAAATTCAGTTCAGTTGATGTTCGATGGAATTAACACATTTTTCAGGTTTCTGAGAACTTTTAATTGCCTCGGTTGTGCAAAATGGTGTAAGAAATGCTTCACTTTATCCGATCTTCGTACTATTTATACTACCTATATCCGTCCAAAAATAGAGTATAACTCTCATGTATAAGCCGGCGCCCAAAATCTATTTTGGAATCACCGGCCGTGTACAGAAAAAAGCCAAGAAGCTGTATTGACTTCTATAGCATCAACGCAATGTGGGATGTATTTCAATAAAATTAGGGAAATTGTTCCTGTTACTCGCACGTGTTTGCCCTTAACTCGAATAGTCCGTATGTACAATAAACTCCCTCCAGAGGTGTTTCCTGTCACTTTCAATGTAGGAAAGTAAAAATTTAATGTCCGCAAACACTACTCCGTCTTTCTTCTTCCCCACAACCTAATTTCCTAGTTCTGGCACAATGCATTGCATGTGTAGGGGTCATGCATGTGAGGCTGGTCCGAGAAAAAGAGAATCTTCAAAGAGTTGAGATCATTCTTAAAGTTAGCTACCTAATAAAGGAAGTTTGTACAAAACTTCAATAGCTTAGGGTAATGGCAGTGTACTAATTAATCTAGATGAACCAGCACTCGAAGCAATAAAAAAATTAACGACAATTATAGGCATAAGTTGAATTATTTCAACCAGACTTCAATAAACCTTTCGAATAACAACAGATATAACCAATTTTGCAAGTGGAGCTGTACTATGCCAGAACAAGAAACCTATCTCACATATCTAGAACTCTTACTCGAACTAAACATAACTACAACTTCATTCGTAGAAAAAGGGCTTCTCCCGATAGTTTGGTCATTTGAAAAGTTATACAGAACACCAGTCACTTATTTTTTCCATATTGGACAAAAACCCTAACAGTAAATAAAAACGGTGAAAAATTCGATTAACTATCCCATCAGCAAATTAATAACAATACTCATCCGAAAAATTTAAACGCGTAAAAAAGTCATTAAATACTTTTAAAATCAAATAATTATAAACCTTAGTACAGATAATTTAGTAGAAATATCTTCACAAAATATTTTCTTGTACGCATGCCATATACATTTCTTCATTATTGTTATTTTTTTAATAACTGAAAACATTATATTTACTAATAATATTTATTAGTTTGAGCGTCAGTACGACCTGCTTGAGACAGACTATATCATATCAAAGATACAATATTCTAAAATTATTTAATAGAAAATTCAATATTAATAATAAATATAAATTTTAGAGAGAATTAATAAAATTATGCAACATGTATTTCAAAATAGTTTTATTGTAGTTAATTACATTAAAATCATTTCGAAATTGTTTAAAAAATATTTTTTCAGTCGATTCTTAAATGATGAAATGATGACAAAAATTATTTTAATGTTGAGGCAGACTATAGTATTCCAAACTATCGGTATATTCAATTCTTTGTTTGGTCGTTTCCAGACGACATCGAATAACTCTTATATTCAAATTATTACGTGTATGGAAGTTTGAATAGTTTACAGAAAACGGATTGTTTGGTGTCCTATTCCATGTATGACTTTAACTATATATATATATATATATATATATATATATATATATACATATTAGTAACAAAGTGAACGAACTTTTTTTTAATTAATAATCATTCTTCTTGTATTAAAGCAAATAGAGTATGTTAAAATGCAGAAAAGCTTAACAAGCATTTATATTTAATAAGGTCAAAATAAGTAAGGTCAAAATAAAATTGCAAATAAGTATTTTTATTAAAATAATATTTCACAATAATTGCAATTGTGCAATTATTGCTAAACCACGCCACTTTACTAATTAGGTCATCTGCAATAATATAAATAGACATACTTTGTAATTTTAAGTCAGTGTTAATTATACTCTAATAATAAAACAATAAAGAAATAACTGCGATCCCCAAGGGACCCTCCAGTTAAGAATAAAAAGTTGTGTTTTTTTTAGTTTTTGGCAATCCAAAAACTTAAATGGAGCCCGAAAAATAGATTCGATAAAAGGCTCCTTAGTAGCCCAGACAAAAAGGAGGCATACAACGTGCCAGCCATTATCGTGAGAAAAAAATATATCCTAAAAATAATTAGTGACATAAAAAAGGATAAAATACAAGTGCAAAAATATCCTTAAAAATAAAAATAATTAGTGACAAAAAAAGGATAAAATAAATGTAAAAAACTATCCTTAAAAGAATAAAAATAATTAATGACAAGAATAAAATAAAAGTGTCAAACGTGGAAAAAATCCTTTAAAAATAAATAAATAGTGACATTATCAAAAGAATACAAAATAAAAGATACCCCTAATAAATAAAATATTATAACTTTGACACTGTCGGAGAAAATAAATGTGTTAAACAAAAGGATACTTACTGTGCAAAGAAAAATTTTTTACTAAATTTTATAAAAACTATTCAAAAAACAGCAAAGAATAGCCCCAAAGCTGCGAAAAAAGAAGTTAATTCATCAAAAAGAAATCAATACATCAAGAAGAAGTTAATCCATCAACAGAAAATTAATCCATCAAGAAGAGGTTAAGCCATCAAGGAGAAGTTAATCCGTCAAGAAGAAGCCACAAAGAAGAGTAAAACACCAACCAGAAGAAGTCATCAAAGCTAAGAAGCTACAAAGAGAGTAATACACCAACCAGAAGAAATCGTCAAAGCTAGGGTAGAGTTAAAATTTTTCTCAACTGGAAAAGAAAAATATGGCAAAACAAAATAATTTAATTAGGCCCGCGATTATACCTTGAACAAAACGTACAATTAAATATACAGGACTTGACAGCACTCATTTCAAGAATCTCGACAGACATTTTTAGGAACGACGGACCACAGGTAGTTCAGGCTGTACTAAATCCAAACGTAAACTTAGACCATGTTAGCGACCAACGAATTGACGACGGACATGAGAACAATCTGAACGAGCAAAATACCAGACGTTGTTAAGTGCCTAAAGGAATTTTCTGGGCAACCAGCAGAATGGTGTAGTGTGTATACACTATATAAACACAATTTTAATATTTGCACTTTCATATATAAACACAATTTAAACATAATTTTTATATTTGTACTTTTATTTTAAGACACACTGTAAGTAAAAATTGAATTCTTTACATCAGCATAATTTCATTTGACCATGAAAATAAATTTGATACTGCAACATCGGCATAATTTTATTTGATCATGAATTTGGCAACAAATAACAAATTATTTTTATTATTCATGGGAAAATTAATTAAATGTAATTATGCTGAATGGACATAATTTTAGTATATAAGCTGTAAATATTTGTTCAATAAAATTAATGATAATCATAAGGTAAAAGAAAATATACCTTGTTTTATATTCGGCAGCAGTGCTCAGAAAATACTGACGGTATACAAATCGGCATTTTTATGCTAGTCAGAATCGGCAGAAGTGCTCAGATAATACTAAAACTACACCATTAAACCTGTTTCACCACATGGCGATCTTGCCAATTTTTTACAATCCTGCCAATTTTATTAAATATGATCCTGCCAAATTCTAAAAAGCCTATCCTGCAAAGATTTTAAGATCCTGCCAAATTTACATTGAGAAGCAATAAAAAATTATTATTGCCAATTTTATTTTAAGATCCTGCCAATTTTATTAAATAAGATCCTGCAAAAATTTTAAGATCCTGCCAAATCTTGAAATCTTGAAAGATCCTGCCAAATTCTAAAAATTCTATCTTGCAAAAATTTTAAGATCTTGCCAATTTTTTACGATCCTGCCAATTTTATTATATATGATCCTGCCAAATTCTAAAAAGCCTATCATGCAAAGATTTTAAGATCCTGCCAAATTTACATTGAGAAGCAATAAAAAATTATTATTGCCAATTTTATTTTAAGATCCTGTCAATTTTATTAAATAAGTTCCTGCAAAAATTTTTAAATCCTGCCAAATCTTGCGAAAATTTTAAGATCCTGCCAAATTCAAAAATTCCATATTGCAAAAATTTTAAGATCCTGCCAAATTTAAAAATTCCATCTTGCAAAAAAATTTTAAGATCCTGCCAAATTCAAAAATTCCATTTTGCAAAAAAAAATTTTTTAAGATCCTGCCAAATTCAAAAATTCCATCTTGCAAAAAAAAATTTTAAGATCCTGCCGAATTCAAAAAAAATTTTAAGATCCTGCCAAATCTTGCGAAAATTTTAAGATCCTGCCAAATTCAAAAATTCCATATTGCAAAAATTTTAAGATCCTGCCAAATTCAAAAATTCCATCTTGCAAAAAAATTTTAAGATCCTGCCAAATTCTAAAAATCCATCTTGCAAAAATTTTAAGATCCTGCCAAATTCAAAGATTCCATATTGCGAAAATTTTAAGATCCTGCCAATTTTATCCGATCCTGCAAATTTTATCAGATCCTGCCAACTTTATCAGATCCTGCCAATTTTATCAGATCCTGCCAATTTCATTAAATATTGATCCTGCCAAATATTATAAACTGATTTTGCCAAAATTTATAAATTGATCCTGCCAAGAGGCTGCAAAAATTTTAGAATACTGCCAAATTTTTTTGAGGGGCAAGAGAATTATTACTGCAGAGATTTTATTTTAATCCCGCCTGCTACTGCTTCGATCTATCAACGATAGAATAGAAAGCATTTTTAGGAATTGAATAAGATTTTTAGGGAACGGAAGGAAAAACTTTTTAAGGACATAATGGGTAAAACGGAATCTAAACTTGAGAAACCAAACGCAAATGTGGAAAACAATGTTGAGATTGTCGACCACACGGATGACATAAATTCGGTATGGTTGCTAATGCTAATATTAACAATCATTACCGCCGCTAATTTACTTCTAAAAATCTACCTACTACACAAGAGATCATTGAGGAAGAGATATGCTAGTAGAGCGGACAATTTAGATAAGATTTGATGTAGACAAAGTCTAGTGGAGCAGAGAAGAGAAGAAAATTAATTAATTTAAAACTTCAAAAAGAAAATAAGGAGAAAAAGGAGAGAAACAGAACTTAAGACAAATTGTGAATTACTTAAACTATAAGCTTATTAAATAATTAATAATGAAAATTAAAGTTAAATAGATTAAGTAACAAAACTAAAATCAAGTTAGTTAGAAGCAAAAAAGGAAAGAAAAAAAAAACTTATAATAATAATGAAGATTTTAATAAATAGGAAAACTCAAACTTTACTTTAATTTTTTAACCATATTTTGGGGAGAAAAAAAAGGAAAAGAAGGAAAGGAATTAAAGAAATTAAATTTTTTTATGGTATTAATTTTAAACTTAAACTAAATAAGTTAAATAAATGCAATTTAAATTATTTAATTGTGAAATATGTTAATCAATAATTTTCTTAAATTTTAAATATTATTTTGTCCTAAGATACATATGGAAAATATTTTTCTTTCTTTTGTTTTTTTATAAAACAGGCATGAAAAGAATAAATCTGTCATAGGAAAAGAATTGTTAGAGATTCACTAACTTCACTTTCAGACGAAGATTCACCGTTGTAACAGACCATAGACCACTAGTCTCCCTATTTTCACATAAAAACCCATCCTCAAAACTGACCCGAATAAAACTAGAACTGTCAGGCTATGACTTTGACATAAAATACAAAAGGGAACGAATAATACAAATGCAGATGCATTATCACGAGTAGATAATATCTCGGATATTTTGAAAACCATGATTCCAATCAGTATTGATGAAAAAAAAAAAACAAAAACTCTGGCAATAACGCGTAGCATGCTAAATAAAAATCAAATAATTGATAAAAATAAAGAGAACGTTCAAAATAATGAAAAGGACGGCATTTCTCAACAGAAGCCTGTAGTGCGATTCACTATTATGTTATAACGACAATTGTCATCGTTAAAAAATTTTAACAACAAAATTATCGATTTGGCTATTCAGTAACTTTTAAAACAAAATTCGTTATTGTTAAGTTACTGTTGTCGACGATAAAAATCGTTAGCGAACCTACATTCCATTTTGGTTGTTATAATAGTCGACAACACTAAAATATAAATAAATTTCGGCTCGGCTTCTTTTCGGGGTACTTTTAGCTTCCATTCTAAAAAATAATCACAAAAGCAATTATAAACAAAGAAAATAAAATATACACACATTTTTTACATACCTTGTACAAAAAACTTGAAAAATGTAAAAATTTTGATACGCGACCTTTATTTCTACAACAATTGTGTTTGTTTTTTATGCATTCTTCTTTGTGCTTTTCGTATATATTTACAGAGATGCCACTTGTTTTCAATGTTTGTCGACTAGCAATAACAAGCAGTTACTGAATCCCACTATCGTTAGTGCAAGCAATCAAATATGTAGAAAGCATTAACATGGTATCGAATCGTTAAAAGTTACTGAATCGCACTACTGATCAACTTCATATGTGGGAATGCACGTCAATAAATGATATAAAGAAGCTTCAAAGATTAGCATTTATATATGAAAAAAAGCTGCAGCAAGAAAAAGAAAGAAATGAAAACATCACGCATATAGTATGTAATAAAAGCGAAAATCCTATGTTTTCAGAAACATTCTTGGAGAAACTTTTAACAAAATTAAAGAAATTTAAATTTGATACTACGTATTATATGATGATGATGAAATTTTTAAATATATAACGGCAGATAAATAAAAGGAATACAATAATCTGCAGAAAGATGATATTAATATAATTATATACAAAATGCCAAAAAGAGCAACAGAGATTATAAAACAATACAGATTGATTGAAGAATTTCATGGATTACCACATGACAAACACCCCGAACAACAGTTTTGAAACAAATTCACTTAACACCGTAGACCTTCTTCTTATCTCAAGTGAAAACCGATACATCTTAACAATTACGGGTCAGAGTAAAATTTACATTAAATGGGACAAAATGAATTTAAATATAGGAGACCTAATTTTAGTAAAAGTAGAAAAGGAGAGGGAAAATTCAAGTTGTTATGAGGGCCCGTACAGAATTATAAGTGAAGATTATGTGAATACCACAATAGAATATAATGAAAAGGAAAAAGAATTTCATAATAACATGATAAACTGTAGAATAAGAAAATTATTAAATTAAAATTATCAATAAACATACTACATTAAAGAACATGAGATCAATAAATACTGCAGCCCACCGCGCACTCAACAGAAATCTTACCGTGCTTCTTTCATAAATACGGTACGATTTTTTTTTGACGGCCAGGGTGTAGTGTGTATACACTATATAAACACAACTTTAATATTTGCACTTTCATATATAAACACAATTTAAATATTTGTACTTTTATTTTTAAGACACACTGTTAAACATAATTTTTATACTTGTACTTTTATTTTAAGACACACTGTAAGTAAAAATTTAATTCTTTACATCAGTATAATTTCATTTGACCATGAAAATAAATTTGCTACTGCAACATCGGCATAATTTTATTTGACCATGAACTTGGTAACAAATAACAAATTATTTTTATTATGCATGGGAAAATTAATTGAATGTAATTATGCTGAATGGACATAATTTTAGTATATAAGCTGTAAATATTTGTTCAATAAAATTAATGATAATCAACAGGTAAAAGAAAATAGACCTTGTTTTATATTCGGCAGCAGTGCTCAGAAAATACTGACCGTATACAAATCGGCATTTTTATGCTGGTTAGAATCGGCAGAAGTGCTCAGAAAATACTAAAACTACACCATTAAACCTCTTTCACCACAATGGGCAAAGAAAGAATACTTTCAATTTACGAACCGCTTGTAGGAACCCCAAAATATTACGGCATAATAAGTGTTATCAGGAATAAAATAACGGGTAATGCTGATATCGCGCTCGAATCTTATAATACGCCCCTAAATTGGACGTCGATTTCACGGTTGTAATGACACATTATGGCGATAAAAGAGATGTGTCAACATTAAAGTATCAAATGTCAACTCTAATACAAGGGAACAATAGTGTTTCTGAATTCTACCAAAGAGTGTACACACACCTTTCACTAATTCTTAATAAAATAGGATGTCTTGAGACAAGCAATGAATCATTAGGTTTACTAACAAAATCCTACAGGGAAAAAGCCCTTGATACGTTCATAAGGGGTTTGAATGGAGATTTACCACGACTCCTGGGAATGAGCGAACCTGTGGATTTACCGCAAGCGTTACATCTCTGTTTGAAACTGGAAAATCAAAGTTTTAGGGCAAACCATACATACAATTCAAGGAAACAGCAATTCTCGCATCCAACTCCAAAAAGGAATTTTCCCCCAGCACAGAAGCGCCCTTTCCATCCTCAATTGGCTTATGCACCACAGTTAATTCAATCGTCATGGCAACCTAGGCAACAGCCTTTTACAAACAACTTCCGCAATACCCCAAGGCCTCCTAAGCCACAGCCACGGCCAGAGCCAATGGATGTCGACCAAAGTATACGCACCCGGCATATAAACTTTGCAAACAGATCCTAACAGAACCATTTTGTGGGCAAAAGACCACCACCATCATTTTCAAATTTACAGAGAAAGGCGCAAAGAACCTTCCACATAAATACTGAAACTTCACCAACATACCCTCAAGCAGGAAACTATGAACATTACGCGGAAGAAAATTTCGATACAGACAACAGTAAAAACTACATTGAACCTACCGATATTAATTTTTTAGTTTAATAAGCTCTTCGCTCCCATACTTTGAGGTGAGAAGTAAAAAATTCTTACAACCACACTTAGCAAGGAAAAGAATCCGAAACAAAACAGCATTTTTTGCAAAATCATTAGTAGGTGACGTTAAGATTACAGAACACACCTTAGTTAAACTTTTTAACTTCAATAATGAAATTAAATTTTTCTTAATGCCATCCCTTAAAACTTTCGACAGCATTCTTAGGAACGACACTCTTAAAGAATTGCAAGCTGTTATTCATACTGAAGATAACATTGAAAAATGGTAAGAAAGTTGGTCTCAAACAATTATGATCAGGAACGGTAAATAATATAAATATTAAATTGGAAAATCTAACTAATAAACAAAGGGCAGAGATGAATTGCATCATAAATGATTTTCCAAAACTTTTCTCAGATCCGAACGAGAAATTAACCAACACTACAAAAATCGTTGGCGAAATTCGAACCACGTCAGATACTCCGGTTTACACTAAGTTTTATCCATACCCCTCTCATTGAAATAAGAGGTCGAAAAACAAGTTAAAACATCTTGCGCGATGGCATAATAAGACCATCTAGATCCCGGTATAACTCCCCGGTATGGATCGTACCAAAAAAAACCCGACTTAGAGGGTAATAAACAATACCGTGTGGTAATTGACTATAGGAAACTGAATGCGATTACAATCGCGTATAAATATCCTATCCCCGAAATAACTGAAGTAATAGCGCAGCTTAGTAATAGCAATTTTTTTCGGGACTTGACTTGAAAAGTGGTTTCCATCAGATACCACTAAAAAAATCTGACATTGAAAAAACTGCATTCTCAATAAACAACGGTAAATACAAATTTACACGCTTACCGTCAATTTTTTCAACGCGCTCTCGATGACATATTGCAAAAATTCATTGGAGAGTACTGCTACGTCTATATTGACGATTTTATAATATTTAGTAAATCGGAGGAAGAACACTTCCAACATATAAGAAACATTTTTAAAACGTTGGAAGATGCTAATATGAAAATCCAACTGGATAAATGCAATTTTTTCAAGAAATATTTAGATTTTCTTGGCTTTGTAATATCACAAAATGGTGTAAAAACCAACCGCGTAAAAGTGGAGGCTATTGCGAATTTTCCCCAACCTGGAACGTTAAAAGAACTGCGTAGCTTCCTAGGTATGTCAGGGTATTACCGGCGATTCATTTAGGATTACGCAAAAATCGCAAAACCGCTGACATCCCTTTTAAGAGGGGAAGCGGGTCGTACCTCCAAAAACAGATCGGCAAAAGCAGAGATCTTTCTTGACCAGGAAGCCATTGAGTCTTTTAAGAAAATTAAGAACACACTCATCTCGGAGGATGTTTTTCTTGCCTACCCAGTCTTTAATAAAGAATTTGAGTTAGTTACTGATGCGTCAAATTATGCACTTGGAGAAGTTTTGTCCCAGTGTGGGAAACCTATAGCTTTTATATCTAGAACTCTGAACAAATCAGAGGAACATTATGCTGCTAACGAAAAGGAGATGTTAGCTATCATATGGGCTTTGAATGCTTTCCGAAACTATTTATACGGATCAAGAAAGGTTAAAATTTATACAGATCACCAACCGCTAACGTATGCTCTTAGCAACAAAAATAACAACAGTAAAATGAAAAGATGGAAGTCAATTCTCGAAGAATATAACTATGAGGTATGTTATAAACCAGGAAAGATGAACGTTGTGGCCGATGCATTATCAAGGATACCGCCGCAGGAATCACAATTAAACATATTATCGATTGTCACTAACTCTGATGATAGCTTCTTCCACGGGCTCATACATAGTGTGGAAACGCCCATTAATGCTTTTAAAAATTAGATATTCCTGAATGTAAATGTCAATTCAGAATATCAATTAAAAATAGTTTTCCCAACATATCACCGCCATATAGTCACTGAACCTTTTAATATGGAATCAACTTTAGTTAATATTCTAAAACGTTACCTTAACCCGTCTGTAATAAATTGAATTAAAACTGAAGAGGATATTATGGGTAAAATCCAGCAATTATATCCTTTGCATTTCAGCAAAAACAAAATAAGGTTCTTACAAATAGTAGTAGAAGACGTAACAAATAGTCAGGAACAAGAGGAGATAATAATTGGCTATCACAACCGAGCACATAGAAATTGTAAGGAAAATATATTACATTATTTTCAGTTTTATTCGACCTTTTTTTTATAATTTCTATTAAATTTTAATCTTTTTACTCGGTCCTTTAAATTGTAACGATTTCTTTTTTTTTTTGTTTTTGAAAATATAAAAAATAATTTCCTGAAGAAGCTTTCCAAAGGAAAGCGAAATATTGAAAGAAAAAAAGAAAAAGAAATCGTTATAATTTAAAGGACCGAGTAAAAAGATTAAAATTTAATAGAAAATTTATTACAAATATTGAAAAAATATTATTTTCCATCGATGGCAAATAAAATCAAAGGAATTGTAAAGAAATGTACAATTTGTAAAACTAATAAATATGAACGACATCCTCCCAAGCCGCAAGTACAACAAACTCCCATTCCACGGTATCCGGGACAAATAGTCTACATTGACATACTTTTAATGGGAAAACAAATTCTTTTAACGGCAATGGACAAATTTTCAAAATACGCAGTAGTAAAACCAATCCGCTCAAGGGCAAAAGCGGATATAAGAAAACCTTTACGAGATATTTTTTTTTTTACTTATGCCAGAGTCCATAGTAATGGACAATGAGAAATCTCTCAATTCAGAATCCATGAGATTTATGATGGAAAATGAATTTGATATTTCGGTATTTAGAACAGCGCCATATGCGAGTTGTTTAAATGGTCAGGTAGAGCGTTTTCATTCCACACTCCAGGAAATTATGCGCTGCTTACAGAAAGACCATACACATCGATCGTTCCAGGAACTCTTGGAAAAATCGGTAAGGGTATATAACGGTTCTATACACACAGTAACGGGAAAAAGACCTTTGGAAACATTTTTTCGACGAGGTGTCAGTAGCGATCCCGCACTCCTTGAAAAAGAGAGAAATGAAACAATTAAAAAACTCGCCCAAAAGCAGCAAGCTGAACCTTAATGCCTTGGAAACTATAACCTTTGAAGATAAACGACTTTTGGAAACAATTGACAAGGACTTTGTTCTATTACAAGCAAAAATAAACGGTCTACAAATACACTCAAAATCAAAACGAGGGCGAGCAAATATATTAGGAAAAGGCTTAAAATACATTGCAGGTACCATGGACAGTGACGATGAAAAAATAATAAATGAAGCTTTAATCCAAATTCAGGACAATGAACGAATTACTAACAACACGCTTAACAAATTGGTACATGTTTATAACTTCATAACGGAACAGATCAACAACGTTACTCGGCACATAAATAACCAACAGGTACATATTAGTAGTTACATAAACGAGTTTAAAAAGAAGTCGATTAACAGAATACAGACATTAGAAGACGAATTAAGATTTACAGAACAAGCCTACAGAATAGATAAGGACATTTCATTTTTAAAGGACCACATTAACGACATAGGACAAATAATATTTTCAAGTAAATTAGGTATAATACCCACCGATATTCTGACTGAAAAGGAAATTGATCTGATAAAAGACTTTGACAGCTATGATAATATGAAGGTAGGAGTGATTTCTGACAAAGGTAGCATTATACTAACTTTACTTATTCCTCAATTTTCCATAAATACCCTATCTAAAATAAGATTTGAACCTCTCCCTAATGCCATGAACAAATCACTTACTCTAAGCCAGTATGAAATATTAATTGACAAGGGTAATACTATTTATGATACAAATGTAAAAGAAAATCTGGAGAAAAACCTCGTTAAGTTAAAAAATGAATGTATTGAAAATATCTTAAAATTTTGAGAAGCACATTGTGTACTAAAAACATTGAAGGAATCACTGGTAGTAGAAATAATAATTTTTAAGAATTTTAATGAACGTATTACCCATGATTGTAATAAGTTACATATAAGGCAAAAAGGAACATTCCTTGAAATTGAAAACTGCAAAATTAAAGTATCAAACACTACATATAATAATGCTAAAATAAAAATTCATGAGACGCTTATTTTACCTAATCTGATCACTGAAATTAGAAAAAAAAGAATGTAACTGAGCTAGATCTTAAGTTAGAACATTTCTATATAAAACAAATAAGTCATGAATTTAATATTAAAATACTAATGAATAAAAACAAAAAAACGAATATTGTAAGCATAGGCACAGATGCTGCCATTTTATTAATTTGTATCTCACTTAGCTTTATCATTATTTTTCTTGTAAAGCAAAAGCAAACACTTTACTTGCAACGAAGTAATACAGAAAGTATGACAAAAAAGAAGATCGAACCATATCTTCAAGATTCAATCCCGTAGCAATTGGGGACAATCAATCTAAGAAAGGAAGAATTAACTCCAACAAAGTTAACGAACTTTTTTTAATTAATAATTATACTTCCTGTATTAAAGCAAATAGAGTATGTTAAAATGCAGAAAAGCTTAACAAGCATTTATATTTAATAAGGTCAAAATAAGTATTGCCCAATAAATTATTGATTATAAAATGCAAAACATACAAATATCATTAAAATAATATTTCACAATAATTGCAATTGTGCAATTATTGCTAAATTATAACCACGCCACTTTACTAATTAGGTCATCTGCAGTTAAGAAAAAAAAGTTGTGTTTTTTTTAGTTTTTGGCAATCCAAAACTTTAGTTATATAAACTAAAACATAATGACGCAATAAGAACAAATGAAAATATTAGAAGCACATCATAAATTATAATTGTACACAAAGACAACATACGAGTAAAAAGATGCAAAGATTAGTAATATTACTTTATACATGCACCGCCTTATGCAACTAGTCGACTTAAAAGACAAAAAATATGTAATGGTTAAGACTGATCCCTTAAATGTTTTTCAAGATGTGACGCGTAGCAACATTCTTATACCATATAACCAATGTTTCAAAAATACTGGCAGCCTATGAAAACTAACATATAATTTAGAACAAAAATTGGCAGAATATATAATTATAATTAAAATAGACAATCCAAAACAACAAATATTTCCTAACACCTTAAGTTTGTTACAGAAAAACCTGATATCGTAATTAATACGAATCATTGGCCGGAATCAAGGCAGGATTGAATATGTTAATAGAAAACGATAATTAACAAAAAAAGTTAATTCCGCATTTGAAAAAATACCGGAAAATATTAACCTCGAATCTATTTCAGAACATTTAATGCTCACTATAGTATGAAATAAAGTTTTTTTCTGTCCACAAAATAGAATTACTTCATTCATTCAAATTTCTTTTCCTCTCTCAAAACATATAAGTTTGTTTAAGGGAAAAATATGTAGCGTGGTTGTCATGTGTTCTTTTAGCAAATAAATTTTAAATACTTCTCAGTAAAACTACTTTGATCAAAAAATTAATCCCAATAATTTTGAAATTTTAAATAAATTTTTTCTTTAGCTAATAAATATATTATTGTTTTGTTTTTTAATAATAAATATATAACAACAACTTTTTTTAAATTAGTGTTTGTGTTTTATTTAAATTTTGCTAACCCGTAAACTACTAAAATTGGTGACCCCGTGCATTGAATACGCATATTGTAAACCACAAACTCGTCGCATTATACCTCCGAGAATGAGTTTGCATCGCTTCCATTAAACAATGCAATAGCTCGAGCTTCTGTCAAGGTACCGCCGTTTTGGAAGACGAATACGGCTTTATGGTTTAAGCAGGTTAAAAGCCAATTCATCATCGCTAGAATTACTTCCGATTCAACAAAATTCCATACCATTGTCGGTTCCATTAAAGCTAATCTCATTTGTGAGATAAGCGACATTATTTTGCAACCCCCGGTAAGCAATATGTACAAAACACTCAAGCAACGGCTGTAGGAATGTTTTACTGATTCGCAAGAAAAGCAAATGGAGAAACAGTTGCGCGATATTAAGTTGAGAGACAAGAAACACTCAGCGCTTCTTCTCAAGAATTCCGCGTTTTCGTCTGGTAACGACGACTTGCTTAAGAATTTGTGGATGTAGCGTGTACCAAAACAAATGCAAGCTATATTATCAGTAAGTAGTGAATCACTAAACAAGCTGGCACTTATGGCAGACAAAATTACCGATACTTTAGAATCTTAAGAGGTAAATGCCGCATCTACATTACAAACAACCAGCGCACTAGAAAAACGAATTGATATTCTTAAGAAGGAAAGGATAAAATTATCTCAAAGTCGATATCGTAGAAGGTGGCCGAAGCATTCAAAGGTCGTATATGAGAGACAAGTGATTAGGTAAAAAGGATAAACTATTTTGCTGGTGCCACTTCAAGTTCGGCAAAAAGGCTAAAAAATGTGTCAAATATTGCCCATATTCCTCGAAACATTTAAATTCTTCAGAAAACTACTAGGCGCCCCGTCCATGGTGACAGATGTGGTTAGCCGTGAAATTAATCACCTTTTTCTTTAAGATAGCGTTTCAAACATAAAATTTCTTGTCGATACAGTCGCCGACGTCTCTGTGATTCCTGTTACTTCTGTTCAACGCATGCAATATCCCACGCCATTAAAATTATTTGCAGCCAAACAATCAACAATCAAAACTTTTGGCGAAACACACTCATATAAAGAGATATTATATATATTCAATGAAGATAAACTAATCAGACTTAAGTTTAATTCATTGGATTAAAAAAAAAATCGTAATTTTTACAAAAAATCAGATAAATAGATATTAAAGATATATTCAATGAAGATAAATTAAGCAGATTAAAGTTTATTTCATTGGAGAAAAAATGTAATTTAAAAAAAAAATAAGATAAAGAGATATTAAATATATATTCAATGAAGATAAATTAATCAGATTGAAGTTTATTTCATTGGAGAAAAAATGTAATTTTAACAAAAAATCAGATAAAAAGATATTAAATATATATTCAATGAAGATAAATTAATCAGATTAAAGTTTATTTCAATGGATAAAAAATGTAATTTTAACAAAAAGCATATAAAGCGATATTAAATTTGGTGGTGGTGGTCCTCGGTTTAGCCCCTTGATGTTACGTTGATGACAATGGTCGGTGCCCCGCCACGTGGCGCCGTCCTTTGAGAATGGTGCCGCACACCCGTCTCAGGTTGAGCAGACCGGCTGTGAGAGCGGTGCTTACATGAAGATGACCGGTTCCGTTTTTCTGGTTGATGCTGTTTTCCCGATCCAATGTGCAATAAGGTTGCACCGTGCCCGACTCGTACAATTCCCGATTTTATGGGCTAGGCAATTTGCACAATACCCGAATTGTTTCACCACTGCCGCTCGAGATCGGGCCGAGAGTCGTCAGAACCGGAAACATTTTCTTATCGGGTGCTCCCGATCGCAGTACCGACAATCCTTGTGCGTTCGGGTCGCAACAATGAACGTATTATTTGGTTGGTGCGTAGCCGACGCGGTGGGTTGACATCTCAGCTGAAAGTAAATGAAGAGAATAAATTAATTAGTATTATCTTGGGGAAGTAAAACAAGCTTGACCACGGGTCTGACTATTAAGCCACGGGAAGTGCGAATTTGAACAACCCTAGTTCTAGAATTAGGTCCCGGCACCACTCTTTCGCCATTGCGTAGGGGGTAAGTTCTCACGCTTAATGACAACCAAATCGTTGGGGACAAAATCGCGGCCGGGGTACTACAATTTATTCTGTTTGTGTAACTCCTTGAGGTATTCCTCCTTCCATACTAAGGCGAAATGGTGGTGGAGTACTTTGAGCTTCTGCCATCTATTGAACAGACTCAAGGATTGGTCTGTAGCATTCGATTCTGCCGGAGATAAGAAGGGGGATCCCACTAAAAAGTGACCAGGAGTAATAGCATTCAGATCTGCAGGGTTATTGTCCATAGGACAAAGGGGTCGAGAATTCAAACACCCCTCAATGCGCACTAGCATGGTATTGAACTCTTCATACGTGAAGTGCTGGCAGTGGGTAATCTTTTTCAAATGGGACTTACAACTCTTAACGCCCGCTTCTCACAGTCCGCCCATATGCGGAGCACCAGGGGGTATAAAATGCCAGTCTAGATTCTGGAACGGCAGTTGAGACGTAAGTTTCTCGCGTACCTGTGATAGGAATAGATCATGCTTTCGTCGAAGGCTGCGCGCCGCTGCCACGAAAGCGGTGCCGTTATCCGAATACATCGAGGCAGGGCACCTCCGGCGAGAAAAAAACCGGGCAAATGCCGCTAAAAAAGCATTCGTGGAAACGTCGCTAGTCACTTCCAGATGGATAGCTTTAGTCGCGAAGCACACGAAAATTACTAACATAACCCTTAGACATTCTGCACCCTCGTCCCGAGTAAGACTTAATGTCAAAGGGTCCTTCGAAATCAACGCCAGTACTGGCAAGCGGACGAGATATCGATGATCGAACAGCCGAAGCGCACTTATGATCTGCCTATTGGCCTGATGTTTATGTAATACACATATCTTACAGTTATGGACAACGGCTCTGACCAAACTCCTAAGTTTCGGCACCCAAAATTCGGTTCGCACTAACCACGTCATTAGCAAATTCCCACTGTAAAGTGAATATTTGTGAACTATTTCCACATAAAGACGTGTAAATCTTCCCGAATATGGCAAGATTTTGGGAAATTTTTCCTCAGTCTCCCATTGATCCGATTGACTCCAGAAGGATCTATAAAAGAGTTGAAATGTAATAATCCGCTCTTTTTTGGCAAGAAAGATCCTCGTTGTATGAGATCGTATTCCGCAAAATGCATACGCTGACAGAGAGATATCAGGCGATTTTTGACAAAATGCATTTCAGTTCATGTGAGAGAACCCGAGTCAAATGCCGCATTTTCCCGAAGCGCGGGATGGATTCGTCGAAAGAAGCGGAGGACGTAGCACAAAACTCGCATTGCTCTCGGGAAAATCGTTCTAGAATATTCGAGTGACAAACGGAAATGACATGAGACCGAATGGGTTTTAATTCCTCCTGTGTGGCAAAACTGACATGAGTTGAAGTCCAATAAACCGGGGCCAATCTGAGCCAAAGTGGATCATGCAACCAAAATTCGTGGTTCCTTAGCTCATTCAACGTGGACCCCCAAGATGCCACGTCGGCGGGGTTATCCGAAGACTCGACATGCGACGACATGCTAACATCAGTCTTACCCAGAATGGATGAGATGCGGTTAGCCACAAATGTGATCCAGTGGTACTCTGGCTTCTGTAACCAATCCAATACAATGGTGGAGTCGGTCCACAGGCTGATGCGGTACTCCGTTAGGGGAAATGGGATCCTAAACTGTTTGAAGATTTTTGCTAAAAGTTCAGCCCCCACACAGTTCTTTCCGGGGTAATGTGATGAATTTAAGAGGTGCGACTTTCGTTTTTGTCGACAAGAGGTGGGTATACACTTTTCCGTGTGGTGATTCAGTGCGCAGATACAAGGTGGCGGCATAAGCCTTTTCCGAGGCGTCACAAAACCCAAGTACTTGGACAGAGAAAGTCGGGTGATAATTCAAAAAAACGAGGAATTTTGATCTGGCTATATTAGAACAGTCGTCGAGAAAAGCATGCCATTGAGCCCTGGTGTCAGGTTTTAGGGCATCATCCCAATCGGTGTGGTCCTTCCAGATTTGCTGCATCAAGATTTTCGCAACTATCAACTTCGGTGCTAACAATCCAACGGGATCAAATAACTTGGCGATTTCAGAGAGTAGTTGGGTTGGCCTTACTAAGGGGTTTTCCGGGGTGGAAATAGAAGTGGTCACTACCAGCGTTCCATCGCAAACCTAAGGGTTTCGATATGCAGGAATCAGAGAGATTCAAAAATTCGGCATTTAGGAGGTCTTTAGGGGGTAAATCTTTCAAAATGAGGGGGTTTTTCGCCGTCCATTTTCGCAAACAAAATCCACCTGACTGCAGTACCGTAACGAGGTCATTTCTAGACTTGATGGCCGAGCCGATATCATGGGCTCCAGAGAGAACATCGTCAACATACATATAGTTGCGTATGATATTTGCAACCTGGGGGTATTCATTTTCACACGGACTGGCTAATTCCAACAGTGTTCTGATCGCCAAATAAGCAGCACCATTCACACCAAAGGTGACGGTGCTTAATTCAAAGTCAGAAATTGCTTCATTGGGGTTACTACGGAAGAGGATCCGTTAAAAAGGGGTATGAAAGGGGTTTACTAGTATCTGTCGATACATTTTTTCGATGTCTGCGTTAAAGACGTGCCTAAAAGGACGCCATTTTATGATGAGAGCAGGCATGATAAGCAGGATGATAAGGTAAGTTTCCCGTGAGTTTTCGTACGACATGCACTTGAACCTCGGCACTAAAGGATGAATCGAGGGGTGACTTAAGTTGTATGTCACAGGTTCGAGTTGAGGTAGCAGTGACTGAATCACCGAGACTGACAATATCCGTTTTAGTTGGTCGGGAGCGTAACGATAGTCGTTTCTGGATAGATTCTGAAATAAAGGAGTGCCCTGGGTGGGCATATTAAATTTCCGACGTCAATCCTAACAATAGCTGTTCCCATAAGACTGATATTCGATTGAATGGACTGTATATGAGTGGAATAGGTTAGTTATTTCTGGGTCACATCAGTTGACGTAGGTTTCTGAGTATGAGGATTTTAGGCATTTTCAGATGATACGAGGGTCGCACGAGAGTTGGGGTTACTAAGTGAAGAAGAAGAACGGTGTAGAAGAGAATGCTGTTTTTTCTTGCATATCGAACAAACATATTTGCTTGTGCAATTTCTAGACTCATGAGAGCTGGCCAGGCAGTTAGTACACCGTTTCTGAGTTCTTTCAGTGACAAATCTTTCATCCACGGCCATGTTCAAGAAAACATGGCATAAGCGCAAGGGATGAGAATCTTGACATAACGAACACATAAATCGATTTGACGACACATTCGCATGGCTTGGCTTTTCATTACCGAAGGTTGAGAAGGGTAGGAGGCGCGAATGTCACTTACTGACTCCAATGTGTGGAAGCGACTCATTAGAAAGGCACCCATATCCTTCCAGGTGGGCAAGCCCACAGTGTACCTCAGGGACTGTTCCCATAGGTTAAGAGTGACTTCGGGTAAACATGTCGAACAAAGATAAATAAAAAGTACATCCCAGTTGTCAGTATCAATATTGAGCAATGGTAAATTGGTGACACAATTATTGATCGTCCTTTGCAGGGTTTTGATACTAGGCCCGGATTCCCTAGTAATGGGTGAGAGAGCGAAAAGAGTTTTCAATTGCGCATTAATGAGTACCCTTTTGTTTTCGTATCGATCCTCTAAATTCCGCCACGCCATCTGAAAACCAGCATTCGTAAACGGGCACGATCTTACAATTTCATGAGCTTCCTCTTTGGTCTTCTTGAGTAGATGGCAGAGTTTTTCGATATCAGGAATATGATCCTGTCCACCATACATTGCTGAAAACTGATCTCTAAGGATTGGCCATGATGCATAGTCGCCATTAAAGTTGTCCTTGTTGCACGGTGGCAGATTGAATCGAGTTATGGTAGGAACAGGGTGAGTTAAATGATAGCGAGCAGTATCAGATCGGGTTTTAAAGGATTCCAAAAGCTCGTTCGCCTTAGAGAGACATTTGAGGTGGGCATTATAGGCACAGTAATACTTGTTCCGGACTGTTTTTATTTCGACTTGTTCGGCCAGCGTGTCGATATTTCCCAAGATACGATACCGTAGGCTGTGCGTAGTGTTGTCCAAAGATGACCGATTTCTTCCGTTTAGATCTCCAGACTATGAAGCGTATTATCATCGGGAGAGAGAGCACTAAAATACACGTCGAATTCGACCACTCTATCCGAGGCACGTATGAATTGATCTAATATGGTCATTTTGACCTCGTATTACCAGATGATTGATAAGAAATATTGAAGCGGTGAAACTTTGCCGAAAATCAGCTGCCAAGATATTAAGGGAAACAACGAGGGTGGCTTCGAACAGCCGTGTTGTACTGATTTCGATGGGTAAATTTATGTCATACGTTTGGGCAGAATAATAAATGAAATCAGTTTATAAAAAACGGTATCGTTACCAAAACCCCAAAAAACGTGAAGGAATTATAAATGAGATTAGTTTATATAAAAAAGATTTTATTTTTAACGGGTACCAAACGGGGAAAAATGTTCGCGGGGAACAAACAAAAATGTTCGATGGGTTACGTTCAAGCGAGAGCAAAGCGCAAAAGCACAGATACACAACAATGCTTTTTTTTCTTCTCAATTAAGGGGAAAAGAAATATTCGCTTTGAACTTACTCGAGAAATAAACGATTATGTTCGCTGTGATTCAAGCGGGGAACAAAGCAAAATGTTCGATCGGTTAAGTTCAAGCGAGAGCAATGCGCAAAAGCACAGATACACAACAATGTTTTTTTTTCCCAATTAAGGGGAAAAGAAATATTCGCTTTGAACTTACTCGAGAAATTAACGATTATGTTTGCTGCGTCAAGCTGATTCTGTTTGCTGTTACCTTTTTCCTTACTTATCCGGCTTGTTTGGACTAAAAAATGTTTAGGGGGCGTTGTGATGATGCTTGGAACTTTGTTCTATAAAGACACCAAGCAGCACAACAAATAACAACAAACACAAACAGCTTTTTTATTTAAAGGGAGGATTTTATTTTCATAGGATGAAAGTAATACTTTTTTTATTGGAATATTTATTAACATTAATTATCTTAGAAAAAGTATATTACGGCATGATAGTATCTCACAAACTAGTATGCCTTGTTTTGACTTTATATTTACAATTAGCAAAATGCTTGGTTTTAGTTTCAAGGTCTTATATATTTTTTATATACATATATATATATATATATATATATATATATATATATATATATATATATATATATATATATATATATATATATATATGTATATAAAAAATATATAAGACCTTGAAACAAAAACCAAGCATTTTGCTAATTGTAAATATAAAGTCAAAACAAGGCATACTAGTTTGTGAGATACTATCATGCCGTAATATACTTTTTATAAGATAATTAATGTTAATAAATATTCCAATAAAAAAATATATATATATATATATGTTAAGCTTCTGGGTGCTTGTTTTATGGGCCTCGCTTCGCCGGTATTTATTTCATGTTTCACCACTGCTATTCTACCTTGGCTTTTGTTATTTAGGGCAAAGACGGCGGTATGTTTTCTTTGCAACTGCTTCGCTTTATTTCTGTCGGGTGCTTTTAGTTCTGCTACCCATTTATTCACCTGCTCTGTTAGCAAATCCCGCTCTTTAGCTGTCATTTTGGAGCATTTTGGATATGTCGCACAATTAATTACAGCTCCTGCCGGCTCACATCGACCAATTTCAGCATTTTCGCCAATTGTCTTCTCGCTGCTGGACAGATTTAATAGTCTCACAGGAACTTTCCCATTATTGCAGCTTGTCACGAGAGCTTTAGCTGTTATCACATTATTCCTTACGTCTTCTGGTTCTACTACCCACAACCGGTTGTCCACACAATCTGCCTCCACACGTGCCCAAATTGTAGTTTCCGCCAGAGGTGGTAGTTTTCAGCGTTTGATCGCAAATAGTTTCCTTACTGCGTCCCTGCTCTCATATCCAACATTTAAGGGGATCTCCACGTTGCGCCAGATCATTATCTGCTGCCCCATGTCCAGATTAATACCGTGAGCTATCATGAAGTCTGCACTGATAATAACTTCATCCACCTTATCAGCGACAACAAACACGTGATCTGCGCTGATGTTTCCGATAGTCAAACGTACCCTGGCTCTTCCATAGACGATGGCTGAATCCCCAGTTGCTGTGCGCAGTTGTACATTCTTTAGCGGTTCCACTGCCCCCTTAACTAAATCGGGCCTTATTACGGACTGAGATGCTCCTGTGTCTATGGTGAGGACTTGCTTCTTTCCATTGATCAACCCGCGTACAGTAAGCTTATTATTTTTCTGTTGCATGATGGAAATGTAGATTGCGGGGCCATCGGCTGTGGGAGCTAGCTCTTGCCCCTCAGTGCTAGCTCGTTTTAGTTTAACGGTGACTCCTGCGATTTGGTGTTGTTTGCCCGTTTGTTTTCCCTTGGAGGTGAAGCAGATCTTGACCTTTTCTTAATAGATCTGCTGTCCGACCTTACCGCAGTTAAAGCATTTTGCACGCGACTTACTTCTTTCTTCAAGTATTTGCTCAGTCATGTCTTTCATCTCGCTTCTCTTGTCTCCGTAACTTTCCGTATCAGCCTCAAGACGTCGTACCTTGTAGATTTGTGGCTTTGAGATAACTTTGGCGGTCTCCTGAGCCAGCGCGTACGAGATTGTTTCGATGAAGGATGCTTTTTGCGCTGCACAAACTGCATATTTAATATCTGGATCTCTTATGCCATTCACAAATGCTTCTATTTTGAACTGATCCAGGAATGGATGATGTTCACCTGGATAAGTAAGCTGCACCAAACGTTCAATCTCCATGGCAAAATCTTGCAGCGTCTCATTTGCCTTCTGCACCCTGCCTTGTAATTCCATTCTGTACAGTTCTCTCTTATGCTCGCCGCCGTACTTGCGTTGTAAGGCCACCATTATGTCCTCATAATTATTCCTGCAGGCTCCTGGTAGACTTTCGAGGATTTCGGCAGCTGTACCTTTTAAGGCCAGAATTAGCTCTATAGCTTTTTCTTCATTGTTCCAACTATTTTTGCTGGCCACTGTTTCAAACTGGAACTTGAATACATTAAACGGTGCGCTACCGTCATAGCTCGGGGTGTTTATCCTGCTGGAGTGCTCAGAGACGATTCTCACCGGTCCTTCTCGAATATGGAGGTCGCCCATTTTCGTCTTTAGTTCATGCAATTCTCCGTCCACTTTTTTTTCCAGGCCTGACAATTTTTGGTCAAATTCGCTGACTTTCTGTTCAACAGCTTCCACTCGTTTGCCGAATATTTCTAAAATTTCTTGAAATTTTTTATTTACCTCACAAACGAGTTTTTTTCCGTTGGCCCTAGAGCTTTCTTGAATTGCATCGATTTTCGCACTGTTGGCTCTAGAGGTTTCTTGGATGACACCTAGAAGTTTGTCATTTGTGGCATCAATCTTCGCACTGTTGATTCTAAAGCTTTCTTGACTGACACCTAGAAGTTTGTCATTCATGGCATCAATTTTCGCACTGTTGGCTCTAGTGCTTTCTTGAATAGCATCAATTTTCGCAGTGCTGATTCTGGAGCTTTCCTTGATGACATCTAGAAGTTTGTCATTTGTGGCATCAATCTTCGCACTGTTAATTCTAGAGATTTCTTGGATAACACCTAGAAGTTTGTCATTTGTGGCATCAATTTTCGCACTGCTGCTCTAGAGCTTTCTTGAATTGCATCCATTTTCGCCATCATAGCCGCAAGTATTGAATCCAGACTAGCATTGGTGTTTGCTGATGGATTACATACCTCAACCGCTTCTTTGTCCTCGAATTCGTATGTCCCAATATCGATGTTTCGCTGCTGGAATTCATCAATCAACCTCCGTTGCAATTCCGCTTTACTTCCCGTGGTTGGCAGATTCAACTTATTCAGCTCCTTCTTTAACTGCTCAACTTTCAGCTCTTCCAACTTCATTGTAGTTGATTTATTTTATTTTTTCTCTGCAATTTCACTTCTGACACCAGTTGTTACGTTTATACCTTTTATAAACGTTTTGTTGTGAGGTCTTTATTGCAAAATAATTAACACCAGTTTTTAGAGTTTTTAAATAATAGCAATTTTATTATTTACTTTTAACTACACAAAGTTGACACAGAACAATTTACTTAAAATGCACGTCTTCACTGTAGAGGTTTAATTTACTGATTGATTATCCACTCAGACGCTTCCCCTATTTATACTTGTCCAATTAGATTCTAGAAGATGTAAGAATCTTCTAATCTCCTTGTGTGTATTTTGTTGTTGTAGGTTGTTTATTCGTTTTATAGGCGCCTGTATGTCTGTACGTATAGTTGTTTTTGTTTTTATGCTGATAAGGTTTCTGCTTGGGATTTATTTCAATACATTTGTTGTTGCTTTTGTAAAAAAAGGGTTTCTTAGAAAACTACGCAGATGATAAACACTGTATATTTGTTGTTGCAAAATTAGTTTTTGTCTTGCGCGTTTAAATGATAAGCAGCATGCCAGGCAGTTAGTAAACAGCCTATCAAATTGTAGTTGTGTGTGTGTGTATAAACTTCTACGCAGTTTGTAACCAGTAGTTTTCCTTATTGCTTAATTGTTTTATTTTAAACTTAAGCAAGACATATTCGTAACAATATTAATGTTTCAAAATGTTGTGTTGTCACATATGATTATATTACGAGTTCAATAAGTTTTAAATATACTCTTGGTGGTTCCCTGCTTTAATGCGTAGCTGAAGTTAAGGACTTAGGCGTTATTTTTTACACTAAATTAACGTTCTCTAATCATATCGATTATGTTATTTCTAGAGCTTATAGTATGCTTGGTTTCATTAGAAGAAATTCTAGAGATTTTAAATATGCATAAACCCTCAAGTCTTTATACATTTCTTTGGTTCCGATCTTCGAATATTGTTCCATTGTTTGGAATCCAAGTCATTTGGCCCATCAAGTCGTATTGAACGAATTCAGATGATATATACTAAGCCTGCTTTAAAATTGATTTGGCCACATAAAGTACCTTATTATGAAGTTAGAAGGAAAATATTAGGCTTACAGTCCTTAGAGAATCGTAGATCTTGCTCCTCATTATTATTTGTCTATAATATACTATCTGAAAATATTGATAGCCCGGAAATTAAAAATTATTTTACGTTGTATAGTCCTCCTAGGGACTTGAGAAACAATCAAATGTTTGAAGAATGTCTTTTCAGAACGAATTATGCAATTAATGAGCCGATTGCAAGATGCTTACATTTATGTAATAGTTTTAATCCACACTTAAAATGTAATGTCAGTTATAATATGTTCAAGCTTCTTTTATGTAAACATTTTAGTTAAAATTGTAAAGTAATCTGTAAGAATTTAATTCTGTAGATGAAATAAATAAATAAAAAATATTAAAAATCATGTGTGAATATGAAAGTTGAAAGCTGAGTTAAGCGGACATGTTTTTTAAGAGCTCCAAACTTTTTGAAATATATAAAGTCAAAAATAAACAATAAACTAAATACATAGATAAAATCAATAGCGAATTTTCAGTATAAAGTAATAAATAAAAGTGCTTTTATATTAAGAATAACAATAATCAGATTAAAATAAAAACAGAAAATCCCGACCAAAAAATAACATAACATAATAACATAAATTTCAACCACAACAAAACATAAAAGTCTCAATAATCATAGAGACTACAGAAAATCCCCACCAAAAAGTAAAAGCGTATAAAAAAAGAAAAAAGAGAAACACATCCTAATAATAATAATAATAAATTTCAACTACAACAAAAACATGTAAGTCTCATTACAAAACAAATGTCTAATCCAATGTATAAATTACGAAGTCTAAACCAAAACATAGAACCCAATAGTCATGATGAAAATGTAACTAAAACTCCCAAAACTACCGGTGTACCAATAATCGAATCGCTTTTTAAATTAGTTACAATGCTGGACATTCGATTTTAAAAACTCACTGACCAACTACATACAATGCTCGAAAACAAATTAAAACAACATAAAGAAGAACTTTTAAACGAAATTGATAGAAGACTTAATATGTTTCAGTCTGACCTAAACATTTTAAACGAAAGAGTAACCGTTTTAGAAAATACGAAAATACATGATATCAAAGAGAGTGTTCAAAGATTGGAATCAGAAACGTCCGAATTGAGAGCCATTAAAAATAAAGTAACAGAACTCAAAAGAGACATAATTAAGCGTAATAATTCAGCTGTGGCTGGCAGTGTGCGAATTCGTGGTATACCCTACCGCGATAATAAAATTTTAATAGATATATTTAGAGTAATTTGCAAAAATTTAATAATTGAAATGCCTAAAGTTGAAAACATATATAGGGTGAAAAAACAAAAATCCTACAAAGACAATAAAGCATATGTGCCTAATGATAAAGAGGTCATTGTAAAAATGTTTTCGCCATATGACAGCAACTTTTTACTAAAAACGATAAGCAAATTTAATCGACAAAATAAACCTTAATTATGTCTGATACATGCCGGCTTTGACAGTGATGTACCAATTTATATCAATGAAGATTTAACGCCGCCTAACCACAAAATCCTCCGTGAAGCTCATAAGATAAAAAAACAGGTATCATAAATCGGTTTATACCTACCGTGGCCTGGTTTATATAAAGCAACACAACTCTGAAGAATCAATACACATTGAATTCATGGATAAGCTGCAGCGGCTTTTTCACGATTAAAATATTTCTTATAATCTCTCACTACTTCCACCACTTTCAATTGATTATTAATTTTACAATTCACTTGTTCACCATTATTAAACTACAAACCATTTATCGTATGTGTGATAACTCAACCTTCATTAGCAATTCTTTCCAAAAAATTTGTAAAGCTCTTAAAACTATGTCTCTTTTGACAGAAACAAAAACTACAATAATATTTCTAGTAACTCTAAATTATGTAACGAATTATAACTTAAATAACTCCAATTTGACCATATTTTTCACCCAATATACGACTGAAATATATATGTACAGCTCCCTCTTACTTCAAAATTTTAGGATTTGTGGTATTTTTGACTATTTTTTTATTGTCTGCGTGGCCATAGCATCTATTATATATGTCCACTTCTAGTGGGAATAGTTCCGAAGACTGCGTGTATCATATGCTTCGAGTTCTCTCCAGACTAAAAACTGGTCTTAAAATCGTTCATCTAAATGCCAAAAGTTTGCTGAATAAAATGGATGAATTTAAAGATATGTTTGTTTCGTCAGGTGTAGACATTATCTGTGTTTCTGAAACTTGGTTTTCATGAGATATTCCAGACTCTGTGTTTGAAATTTCTAGCTTCACTCTCTTCGTTCTGATAGAAGAAAATTGGTAAATGGCTTTGAGACTGCAGCTAGGGGGATGGTGTCGCTCTGTACGTCCGTAATGGAATTAATAGTAGGGTTTTGGTAAGAAGTAGCAGTGATAGTGAAATTGAGTATCTGTTCCTTGAGACTTCGGGTCTGAATGCTAGAAAATCACTGATAGGCTGTGTGTGCAAGGCTAATAGCAATATTGATCTTACCTCCTTCTTAATACTTCTGGAAGATATTTCTTTTCGGTACAGCGATATTATCATAGCTGGAGATTTTAATAACAACCTACTGACCGACAACCCTATAATCGCTCCTATGTTAGCTCTGGATCTTCATCCAGTTAATACTAGTACACACACACATTTTTGCGATACATCTTCCACTCTAATTGACTTAATGTTTACTAACCAGAGATGTAAGGTCTTCTTATACGATCAACTCTCGGCATCGGCATTCTCTAGAAACGATATCCTCTTTTTAACTTATGGGATACCCATGCCATTGGGCCAGACCCATTTTACATATCGCGATCTGCACAATATTGACAGCGCCGCACTGACCAGATACATGGATGGTATAAATTGGGAACTTATATATACAATTGACAACGTCGACGACCAACTCTCATTTATCCAAGGAAATGTAGATTTCTTATTCGAACAGTGCGTTCAAATTAAGACGAAACGAATCAATAATTTATCAACCCCCACGGTTTAGCGTGGAGATTAAATCACTAATAAGGGCACTCACGGTGGAGGAGATTTAGAACAGATGGCCTAAAGGCGATACATAAGTCTGCTCGAAGGGAGGTGACAAAACGGATTTAGTCTGCTAAATGTGCTTTTTTTCGGCGTCGATTTTCATCGGCTATTGATAGTAGGGCTAAGTGGAGGGAAATTTGGAAAATAGGCTTAGGTCGGAGTAAAATGTTTTATCATTCAGATAAATTTGTTAATATTAATGTTCCCAGGCCGACAAGTAGCTTTTACGACGATCTTTGTTATGTCCCAATACGAAATCCTTTTGGCTTTCGATGTGTAGATAAGCTTGAGGTCGTTGAGAGTTTTTCCGTTATTAGATCCAACGCGGTTGGTATGGACGGAAAGAACCCTAGATTCTTCAGAATTTTGACCTCGAGGATATTACCGATCATTACGCATTTTCTCAA
The DNA here is from genome assembly GCA_030448955.1 of Trichopoda pennipes. Taxonomy (NCBI): domain Eukaryota; kingdom Metazoa; phylum Arthropoda; class Insecta; order Diptera; family Tachinidae; genus Trichopoda; species Trichopoda pennipes. The sequence goes on along the minus strand of JASKUP010000004.1, from coordinate 1,532,692 downwards.
CTCTATCCCAATGAAGTCCAATTTTCCTTGGGAATGGAAATCCTCTAGGCTTATCTCTACCCCAAGACTAATGATGAATTCCGACCGATAGCTATTCTACCATTTTTATCTAAAGTTTTTGAGAATATCCTCAGCAGTCAAATGAATGACTATCTCACACGGGATAAATTTTTATCCGAGGCTAAATCTGGTTTTGTAAGGGGCAGAAGTTGCATAACGGCTTTAGTGGATGTGGTTTAGAGCCTCAGAACTGAACTCGACATCAACTAAGTGGGTTTCTTGATTCTACTGGATCACAGTAAAGCCTTCGATGCGGTAGATCACTCTATCTTGTTAATAAAAGTGCGTAGGTTATTTAATTTCTCAAGCTCGGCCTGGTATCCTCCTATTTGACTAACAGATGTCAAATAGTGAGTGTTGATGATAGGACATCTAAGCCGCTTGTAGTTAGTAGAGGAATACCACAGGGCTATGTATTAGGTCCTCTTCTTTTCTGTCTCTACATATGCGCATGATTTTGGCAAAGACTTATCTGATTCCTTCACTTCTTTACGGTTGTGAAATCTATGCCAATTGTGACAGCACTGACCAGCGCAGACTGAAAGTCGCATATAACAATTTAAAGAATAATATTCTTTATTCTTTAAAGAATAATATTCTTTATTCTTTAAACAACTAGAATAATATTCTTTATTCTTTAAACAACTAGCACAACAAGATGATAACATTTTATAAGTGACGGTGCTGTTGATCCTTAACATATACACATTGAGTTAATATAAAACTTAAATCTAGAAACAAAGCATTAACAATAATAAAGTTATAACAAATGAAGATATGACTAATTGAAAGAAATGTAATGTAAAGTGTTACCATAAAATTAAGTCATGGTTGGGTAGAACTAAATAAGTTATAAAGCTCCTTTTTAAATAAATTTGCGTTGCCTATTTTTTGTATGGAATTTGGCAAAGGGTTTTAAAAGACTGGTTGCATTTATGAAAAACTGGCGTTGAGATAGCAGACTCTTGTATTTCTGCTGGATAATATTCCTACCACGATGAGATCTTGCAAAAACTATCCTATCAAATAGATATAATGGTCGTTCCCAGATGATGATCCTGTGCAAGAAAATTAGACACCTATATTTGAAAAGATCATCGAATGTCTTTCCAAAAATTAAATTAGAGTATGATGAGATATCATCAAGGCGGTCTTTCTGAAATATATAACGGGCAATATTGTTATATGCGACTTTCAGTCTGCGCTGGTCAGTGCTGTCACAATTGGCATAGATTTCACAACCGTAAAGAAGTGAAGGAATCAGATAAGTCTTTGCCAAAATCATGCGCATATGTAGAGACAGAAAAGAAGAGGACCTAATACATAGCCCTGTGGTATTCCTCTACTAACTACAAGCGGCTTAGATGTCCTATCATCAACACTCACTATTTGACATCTGTTAGTCAAATAGGAGGATACCAGGCCGAGCTTGAGAAATTAAATAACCTACGCACTTTTATTAACAAGATAGAGTGATCTACCGCATCGAAGGCTTTACTGTGATCCAGTAGAATCAAGAAACCCACTTAGTTGATGTCGAGTTCAGTTCTGAGGCTCTAAACCACATCCACTAAAGCCGTTATGCAACTTCTGCCCCTTACAAAACCAGATTTAGCCTCGGATAAAAATTTATCCCGTGTGAGATAGTCATTCATTTGACTGCTGAGGATATTCTCAAAAACTTTAGATAAAAATGGTAGAATAGCTATCGGTCGGAATTCATCATTAGTCTTGGGGTAGAGATAAGCCTAGAGGATTTCCATTCCCAAGGAAAATTGGACTTCATTGGGATAGAGTTGAGAAAATGCGTAATGATCGGTAATATCCTCGAGGTCAAAATTCTGAAGAATCTAGGGTTCTTTCCGTCCATACCAACCGCGTTGGATCTAATAACGGAAAAACTCTCAACGACCTCAAGCTTATCTACACATCGAAAGCCAAAAGGATTTCGTATTGGGACATAACAAAGATCGTCGTAAAAGCTACTTGTCGGCCTGGGAACATTAATATTAACAAATTTATCTGAATGATAAAACATTTTACTCCGACCTAAGCCTATTTTCCAAATTTCCCTCCACTTAGCCCTACTATCAATAGCCGATGAAAATCGACGCCGAAAAAAAGCACATTTAGCAGACTAAATCCGTTTTGTCACCTCCCTTCGAGCAGACTTATGTATCGCCTTTAGGCCATCTGTTCTAAATCTCCTCCACCGTGAGTGCCCTTATTAGTGATTTAATCTCCACGCTAAACCGTGGGGGTTGATAAATTATTGATTCGTTTCGTCTTAATTTGAACGCACTGTTCGAATAAGAAATCTACATTTCCTTGGATAAATGAGAGTTGGTCGTCGACGTTGTCAATTGTATATATAAGTTCCCAATTTATACCATCCATGTATCTGGTCAGTGCGGCGCTGTCAATATTGTGCAGATCGCGATATGTAAAATGGGTCTGGCCCAATGGCATGGGTATCCCATAAGTTAAAAAGAGGATATCGTTTCTAGAGAATGCCGATGCCGAGAGTTGATCGTATAAGAAGACCTTACATCTCTGGTTAGTAAACATTAAGTCAATTAGAGTGGAAGATGTATCGCAAAAATGTGTGTGTGTACTAGTATTAACTGGATGAAGATCCAGAGCTAACATAGGAGCGATTATAGGGTTGTCGGTCAGTAGGTTGTTATTAAAATCTCCAGCTATGATAATATCGCTGTACCGAAAAGAAATATCTTCCAGAAGTATTAAGAAGGAGGTAAGATCAATATTGCTATTAGCCTTGCACACACAGCCTATCAGTGATTTTCTAGCATTCAGACCCGAAGTCTCAAGGAACAGATACTCAATTTCACTATCACTGCTACTTCTTACCAAAACCCTACTATTAATTCCATTACGGACGTACAGAGCGACACCATCCCCCTAGCTGCAGTCTCAAAGCCATTTACCAATTTTCTTCTATCAGAACGAAGAGAGTGAAGCTAGAAATTTCAAACACAGAGTCTGGAATATCTCATGAAAACCAAGTTTCAGAAACACAGATAATGTCTACACCTGACGAAACAAACATATCTTTAAATTCATCCATTTTATTCAGCAAACTTTTGGCATTTAGATGAACGATTTTAAGACCAGTTTTTAGTCTGGAGAGAACTCGAAGCATATGATACACGCAGTCTTCGGAACTATTCCCACTAGAAGTGGACATATATAATAGATGCTATGGCCACGCAGACAATAAAAAAATAGTCAAAAATACCACAAATCCTAAAATTTTGAAGTAAGAGGGAGCTGTACATATATATTTCAGTCGTATATTGGGTGAAAAATATGGTCAAATTGGAGTTATTTAAGTTATAATTCGTTACATAATTTAGAGTTACTAGAAATATTATTGTAGTTTTTGTTTCTGTCAAAAGAGACATAGTTTTAAGAGCTTTACAAATTTTTTGGAAAGAATTGCTAATGAAGGTTGAGTTATCACACATACGATAAATGGTTTGTAGTTTAATAATGGTGAACAAGTGAATTGTAAAATTAATAATCAATTGAAAGTGGTGGAAGTAGTGAGAGATTATAAGAAATATTTTAATCGTGAAAAAGCCGCTGCAGCTTATCCATGAATTCAATGTGTATTGATTCTTCAGAGTTGTGTTGCTTTATATAAACCAGGCCACGGTAGGTATAAACCGATTTATGATACCTGTTTTTTTATCTTATGAGCTTCACGGAGGATTTTGTGGTTAGGCGGCGTTAAATCTTCATTGATATAAATTGGTACATCACTGTCAAAGCCGGCATGTATCAGACATAATTAAGGTTTATTTTGTCGATTAAATTTGCTTATCGTTTTTAGTAAAAAGTTGCTGTCATATGGCGAAAACATTTTTACAATGACCTCTTCATCATTAGGCACATATGCTTTATTGTCTTTGTAGGATTTTTGTTTTTTCACCCTATATATGTTTTCAACTTTAGGCATTTCAATTATTAAATTTTTGCAAATTACTCTAAATATATCTATTAAAATTTTATTATCGCGGTAGGGTATACCACGAATTCGCACACTGCCAGCCACAGCTGAATTATTACGCTTAATTATGTCTCTTTTGAGTTCTGTTACTTTATTTTTAATGGCTCTCAATTCGGACGTTTCTGATTCCAATCTTTGAACACTCTCTTTGATATCATGTATTTTCGTATTTTCTAAAACGGTTACTCTTTCGATATGTGCTTGGTTTTTCCAAGCACATATCGAAAAATGCCTGTCAGGCCTACAATCTGGACACAATTAGACTGATAACAATTTACAAACGACGACAATTAAAAGTTATGACGACAAAGGCAAACATTTGGTTCAACAAACAATGCCTCGCATCCAATGTTACACCAAAATATGCCAAAATACAGATTAAAATCAACACCACAGCAAGCAGGAAGACAATAAAAAGAGCACAAAAAGACTTTGTGAAATTCGAAATCAGAAACCTTTACGCCAAAAAAGAAATTACGAACTCGGAATTACTAGACATTCATCTTAAACTAGCAGAACTACTCCCAACCGACGTACTCATGAACACATTAGACCAAATACGAGCAGAAAACGCGAAAACAATAGAACGAAAATACGCAACTTTAAACAAGAAACTCGGGACACTAACACATTCAACAAACAACAAAACGCGCAAAAACAGCAATTTCCACCCTAGATTTTTGAATCTAACAGAGGTCACCATCAGCAAGCAAGAGGCTCAATTATTGGAAAAGGGATTAAAACACAACATCAGAGAAAACAACAAGAAAAAGGAAATAGAACAAACCATTGTGGACACAGAAGTCGCAATAGCGATGATCCCAAACGAAGAACAAGAGAAAGCCAGGCACATCTGCAAACAAATAATAGAGAAGGAGGCCAAGTCTACAAAACACTTAAACGGAGAGCACAATACAATTAGGAAACTAAAACGTAAACTGGAAGCGAACAACATCTTAGTCACAAAAGCAGACAAGGGAAACACAACGGTGCTCATCGGTAAACATGACTACATCGAAAAGACTGAACAGTTAATAAAAGACTCTAAGTGCAAGAGAATTGGTAAAGATCCTACAGAAGAATACCAAACGAAAATTAAGGAGATTATAAAAAAGGCAACAAGGATAATAAAACCAAACATATCGCACACATTAACAATGATGAATCCAGCCGCACCATCTATGATAGCACTACCAAAAATACACAAACCAAACACACCAATGAGACCCATAATTAATTACAAATCTGCACCAGGATACAAACTTTCGAAATATATGGGAACAATATTAAAGGACACCTTAGACCTAGAACATAGGCATACAATAGCCAACACTACAGAACTGATCGATAAATTGGAGAACGTGAAAATAACGGAGAAAACAAAACTGGTCTCTTTTGACGTGAAGGACTTGTATCCATCAATTCCCGTAATGGATACACTGAACATTGTTCATAGGACAGTAGAGAACAAAACGGAAAACAAGGAACTAGCAATACAAATTACAGGTACACTAAAAGCGACACTAGAACAGAATTACTTTAAATTTAACAATAATATATATAGACAAATAGCAGGACTAGGGATGGGAAATCCAACATCTGCCACCCTCATGGAAGTATTTATGCAGAACTTAGAAGAGGAATACGTAAAGGAATTAAAAACCAACTTCGGAGTAATATTCTACGCAAGATATGTCGACGACATCATATGCATACTAGAAGGAAATAACGATGAGCAAATTCTAGATTACTTGAATGGAAGACACAAGGACATAAAATTTACAATGGAAAAGGAAGAGGAGGGGAGAATTAATTATCTGGACCTAACGATCAAGAGGAACATAATCTCGAAAAGAATCGAATATGAAATATACAGGAAACCAACAGCAACGGACACAATAATACACAACTCATCAAATCATCCCCAGCAACACAAAAACGCAGCGATCAGGCAGTTAATAACAAGACTCGAGAGAACACCACTAACACGGCAAATGTATATGAAGGAAATGGAAACAATATACACCATAGCGGAAAACAACGGATACAAAAAGCGCCTCGTAGATAACATCAAAAAACAAATTGGAACGAACAAAAAACAGGAGAAGGAAGGAAAAAAATGGGCTACATTAACATATATGGGAAAATCAACGTACAAACTGGCGAAATTCTTTGGAAAACACAACATCAATACCGCATTCAGAACAAGAAACAACCTAGGCAGAATACTACGGAATAAAACAACCGGGGCAAATATACTAGACAAACAAGGAGTGTACAAATTAACTTGTACATGCCATTATAGCTACATCGGGCAAACAGGACGAAAAATTAAGACCAGATTTAGGGAACACATTAGAGACTATAACAAAAAACTACGAGAACCAAAATCAACTCCAGAATCAAACTTTGCGAACCATATATTTAACAACAAATGTACACCAGGACATATAAAGACAACCGTTAAACTGCTTCATACCCAGCACAAAGGAAGGAGACTAAATGTATTAGAAAACATGGAAATATACAAACAAAAAACATTTGACGGACGAATTATAAATGAACAAATAAACACTGCTTCGGACACAATATTTGAACCGTTGAAACATTTTTACAGGAAAACAAACATTACACCAACACAAAAACGTTACGCAAGTGCACAAGACGAGAGCAATAAAGAACATCATAAACGTACAATTACAGATTATTATGTCACATAAAAAAAAAACCCAATAGGTTCACGCATAACAAAAACGGACCGCAAGCATGACAGTAAAAGGATTTAGTTGGAACAAAAAAAAAAAAAAAAACAAGACGAATGAAAAAGGGATCGACAAATTAGGTAAAAAGGGACAAACGAAAAAGGAGAGAGGCAGGCAAAAACGACAGAAAGGGACGAACGCAATAACACGAAGGAAGACACGAACTATATAAACACAACTGACAATAGAACGCAACTAGTACGAAAAGAACACTGAAGATGGCAAACAGCCGAAACCGGTTTGTTCACAAACCAAATTTGACGAGGGTCGACGGAAAACCGTACCCAAATAATATTGGTTACTCTTTCGTTTAAAATGTTTAGGTCAGACTGAAACATATTAAGTCTTCTATCAATTTCGTTTAAAAGTTCTTCTTTATGTTGTTTTAATTTGTTTTCGAGCATTGTATGTAGTTGGTCAGTGAGTTTTTAAAATCGAATGTCCAGCATTGTAACTAATTTAAAAAGCGATTCGATTATTGGTACACCGGTAGTTTTGGGAGTTTTAGTTACATTTTCATCACGACTATTGGGTTCTATGTTTTGGTTTAGACTTCGTAATTTATACATTGGATTAGACATTTGTTTTGTAATGAGACTTACATGTTTTTGTTGTAGTTGAAATTTATTATTATTATTATTAGGATGTGTTTCTCTTTTTTCTTTTTTTATACGCTTTTACTTTTTGGTGGGGATTTTCTGTAGTCTCTATGATTATTGAGACTTTTATGTTTTGTTGTGGTTGAAATTTATGTTATTATGTTATGTTATTTTTTGGTCGGGATTTTCTGTTTTTATTTTAATCTGATTATTGTTATTCTTAATATAAAAGCACTTTTATTTATTACTTTATACTGAAAATTCGCTATTGATTTTATCTATGTATTTAGTTTATTGTTTATTTTTGACTTTATATATTTCAAAAAGTTTGGAGCTCTTAAAAAACATGTCCGCTTAACTCAGCTTTCAACTTTCATATTCACACATGATTTTTAATATTTTTTATTTATTTATTTCATCTACAGAATTAAATTCTTACAGATTACTTTACAATTTTAACTAAAATGTTTACATAAAAGAAGCTTGAACATATTATAACTGACATTACATTTTAAGTGTGGATTAAAACTATTACATAAATGTAAGCATCTTGCAATCGGCTCATTAATTGCATAATTCGTTCTGAAAAGACATTCTTCAAACATTCGATTGTTTCTCAAGTCCCTAGGAGGACTATACAACGTAAAATAATTTTTAATTTCCGGGCTATCAATATTTTCAGATAGTATATTATAGACAAATAATAATGAGGAGCAAGATCTACGATTCTCTAAGGACTGTAAGCCTAATATTTTCCTTCTAACTTCATAATAAGGTACTTTATGTGGCCAAATCAATTTTAAAGCAGGCTTAGTATATATCATCTGAATTCGTTCAATACGACTTGATGGGCCAAATGACTTGGATTCTAAACAATGGAACAATATTCGAAGATCGGAACCAAAGAAATGTATAAAGACTTGAGGGTTTATGCATATTTAAAATCTCTAGAATTTCTTCTAATGAAACCAAGCATACTATAAGCTCTAGAAATAACATAATCGATATGATTAGAGAACGTTAATTTAGTGTAAAAAATAACGCCTAAGTCCTTAACTTCAGCTACGCATTAAAGCAGGGAACCACCAAGAGTATATTTAAAACTTATTGAACTCGTAATATAAACATATGTGACAACACAACATTTTGAAACATTAATATTGTTACGAATATGTCTTGCTTAAGTTTAAAATAAAACAATTAAGCAATAAGGAAAACTACTGGTTACAAACTACGTAGAAGTTTATACACACACACACACAACTACAATTTGATAGGCTGTTTACTAACTGCCTGGCATGCTGCTTATCATTTAAACGCGCAAGACAAAAACTAATTTTGCAACAACAAATATACAGTGTTTATCATCTGCGTAGTTTTCTAAGAAACCCTTTTTTTACAAAAGCAACAACAAATGTATTGAAATAAATCCCAAGCAGAAACCTTATCAGCATAAAAACAAAAACAACTATACGCACAGACATACAGGCGCCTATAAAACGAATAAGCAACCTACAACAACAAAATACACACAAGGAGAGTAGAAGATTCTTACATCTTCTAGAATTTAATTGGACAAGTATAAATAGGGGAAGCGTCTGAGTGGATAATCAATCAGTAAATTAAACCTCTACAGTGAAGACGTGCATTTTAAGTAAATTGTTCTGTGTCAACTTTGTGTAGTTAAAAGTAAATAATAAAATTGCTATTATTTAAAAACTCTAAAAACTGGTGTTAATTATTTTGCAATAAAGACCTCACAACAAAACGTTTATTAAAGGTATAAACGTAACAACTGGTGTCAGAAGTGAAATTGCAGAGAAAAAATAAAATAAATCAACTACAATGAAGTTGGAAAAGCTGAAAGTTGAGCAGTTAAAGAAGGAGCTGAATAAGTTGAATCTGCCAACCACGGGAAGTAAAGCGGAATTGCAACGGAGGTTGATTGATGAATTCCAGCAGCGAAACATCGATATTGGGACATACGAATTCGAGGACAAAGAAGCGGTTGAGGTATGTAATCCATCAGCAAACACCAATGCTAGTCTGGATTCAATACTTGCGGCTATGATGGCGAAAATGGATGCAATTCAAGAAAGCTCTAGAGCAGCAGTGCGAAAATTGATGCCACAAATGACAAACTTCTAGGTGTTATCCAAGAAACCTCTAGAATCAACAGTGCGAAGATTGATGCCACAAATGACAAACTTCTAGATGTCATCAAGGAAAGCTCCAGAATCAGCACTGCGAAAATTGATGCTATTCAAGAAAGCACTAGAGCCAACAGTGCGAAAATTGATGCCACGAATGACAAACTTCTAGGTGTCAGTCAAGAAAGCCTTAGAATCAACAGTGCGAAGATTGATGCCACAAATGACAAACTTCTAGGTGTCATCCAAGAAACCTCTAGAGCCAACAGTGCGAAAATCGATGCAATTCAAGAAAGCTCTAGGGCCAACGGAAAAAAACTCGTTTGTGAGGTAAATAAAAAATTTCAAGAAATTATAGAAATATTCGGCAAACGAGTGGAAGCTGTGGAACAGAAAGTCAGCGAATTTGACCAAAAATTGTCAGGCCTGGAAAAAAAAGTGGACGGAGAATTGCATGAACTAAAGACGAAAATGGGCGACCTCCATATTCGAGAAGGACCGGTGAGAATCGTCTCTGAGCACTCCAGCAGGATAAACACCCCGAGCTATGACGGTAGCGCACCGTTTAATGTATTCAAGTTCCAGTTTGAAACAGTGGCCAGCAAAAATACTTGGAACAATGAAGAAAAAGCTATAGAGCTAATTCTGGCCTTAAAAGGTGCAGCTGCCGAAATCCTCGAAAGTCTACCAGGAGCCTGCAGGAATAATTATGAGGACATAATGGTGGCCTTACAACGCAAGTACGGCGGCGAGCATAAGAGAGAACTGTACAGAATGGAATTACGAGGCAGGGTGCAGAAGGCAAATGAGACGCTGCAAGATTTTGCCATGGAGATTGAACGTTTGATGCAGCTTACTTATCCAGGTGAACATCATCCATTCCTGGATCAGTTCAAAATAGAAGCATTTGTGAATGGCATAAGAGATCCAGATATTAAATATGCAGTTTGTGCAGCGCAAAAAGCATCCTTCATCGAAACAATCTCGTACGCGCTGGCTCAGGAGACCGCCAAAGTTATCTCAAAGCCACAAATCTACAAGGTACGACGTCTTGAGGCTGATACGGAAAGTTACGGAGACAAGAGAAGCGAGATGAAAGACATGACTGAGCAAATACTTGAAGCAAGAAGTAAGTCGCGTGCAAAATGCTTTAACTGCGGTAAGGTCGGACATTTTTAGCGCAACTGCAGATCTATTAAGAAAAGGTCAAGATCTGCTTCACCTCCAAGGGAAAACAAACGGGCAAACAACACCAAATCGCAGGAGTCACCGTTAAACTAAAACGAGCTAGCACTGAGGGGCAAGAGCTAGCTCCCACAGCCGATGGCCCCGCAATCTACATTTCCATCATGCAACAGAAAAAAATAAGCTTACTGTATGCGGGTTGATCAATGGAAAGAAGCAAGTCCTCACCATAGACACAGGAGCATCTCAGTCCGTAATAAGGCCCGATTTAGTTAAGGGGGCAGTGGAACCGCTAAAGAATGTACAACTGCGCACAGCAACTGGGGATTCAGCCATCGTCTATGGAAGAGCCAAGGTACGTTTGACTATCGGAAACATCAGCGCAGATCACGTGTTTGTTGTCGCTGATATAGTGGATGAAGTTATTATCGGTGCAGACTTCATGATAGCTCACGGTATTAATCTGGACATGGGGCAGCAGATAATGATCTGGCGCAACGTGGAGATCCCCTTAAATGTTGGATATGAGAGCAGGGACGCAGTAAGGAAACTATTTGCGATCGAAGGCTGAAAACTACCACCTCTGGCGAAAACTATAATTTGGGCACGTGTGGAGGCAGATTGTGTGGACAACCGGTTGTGGGTAGTAGAACCAGAAGACGTAAGGAATAATGTGATAACAGCTAAAGCTCTCGTGACAAGCTGCAATAATGGGAAAGTTCCTGTGAGACTATTAAATCTGTCCAGCAGCGAGAAGACAATTGGCGAAAATGCTGAAATTGGTCGATGTGAGCCGGCAGGAGCTGTAATTAATTGTGCGACATATCCAAAATGCTCCAAAATGACAGCTAAAGAGCGGGATTTGCTAACAGAGCAGGTGAATAAATGGGTAGCAGAACTAAAAGCACCCGACAGAAATAAAGCGAAGCAGTTGCTAAGAAAACATACCGCCGTCTTTGCCCTAAATAACAAAAGCCAAGGTAGAATAGCAGTGGTGAAACATGAAATAAATACCGGCGAAGCGAGGCCCATAAAACAAGCACCCAGAAGTGTTCCCCTTGCAAAACAGAACGAGGTCAAAGAACTGATTAACGAAATGGAGCGGAACAGAGTGATTGAGCAATCTTCGAGTCCATGGAGCTCGCCGATAGTGCTAGTAAAGAAGAAAGATGGCAGCACTAGATTTTGCGTGGACTATAGAAAACTTAGACTTGCAGAGTGGTTACTGGCAAGTTGAGATAGCCGATAAAGGCAAGGAGAAAACTGCCTTCAGCGCGAGCAATGGATTGTGGCAGTTTAAAGTAATGCCATTTGGGCTCTGCAATGCTCCAGCTACTTTTGAGCGCTCAATGGAACGCGTACTCAAGGGGCTCAACTGGAAGACCTGTTTAGTGTATCTGGATGATATAATCGTGATGGGAAAGACCTTTGATGAACATCTCAAAAACCTAGATGAAGTTCTCAACTTAATTTAAGTCCTGCGGCCTGTGCGCTGTTTCAAAAGGAAGTTAAATACTTAGGGCATCGTGTAACAGCAGAAGGCGTATCAACTGACGAGGATAAAATATTGGCAGTAAAGAATTGGCCTCGTCCCTAAAATCTTCATGAGCTACGTAGTTTCCTGGGGCTTTGCACATACTACAGGCGATTCGTGCCGAACTTTGCTCAAGTGGCTGCCAGCTTTCATGAGTTGACACGAAAATCGCAACCATACCACTGGAGTGGGGCAGCTGAAGAGGCGTTGCAAAGGCTAATGGAGCTTTTGTGTACAGCACCAGTCCTCGCCTATCCGATAGCTGGACACGAATTTATATTGGATACAGAAGCAAGCGGCTACGGAATAGGAGGAGTGCTTTCTCAGGCGATTAATGGGACGGAAAAAGTTATTGGTTATTATAGCAGAGTATTGTCCAAGCCCGAAAAGAGTTATTGCGTAACACGACGGGAGCTTTTAGCCGTACTGGAGTGTGTTAAACATTACCACAAATACTTATACGGCCAACACTTTACGATAAGGACGGATCACTCCGTATTACGGTGGTTGCTGCAGTTTAAAAACCCCGAAGGACAGCTTACACGCTGGATTGAACGTGTGCAGAGCTATGACTTCAGCATTGTGCACAGGAAAGGCGGAAAACACAATAATGCAGATGCCCTTTCAAGACGCCCATGCAACGTAGAATGCAGGCACTGTACAAAAGTCGAGGAAAAGGAATCCATCATTGATGTGAGGCGAATCCAAATTGGCACAGGAAAAGATTGCTCTAAGGCCCAAAAGGAGGATCCCATTTTGTCAAAAATTATATCGACCAAGCTAGAGAACATAAGACCGGACCGTAACGAAATATTGGCAGAGAGCCCGCTGGCAAAATCATACTGGGCTCAGTGGAATAGCCTTAAAGTGGTAAATGGTTGCTTATATCGAAATTGGGAAAGTGCAGATGGAATAACTACAACGGATTTAGTTGTCGTGCCAAGTTCCCGGGTAAAAGATGTAATGGGTGTAACAAAAACACTGGAAAAGAAAAAACAGCGACTTTCCTGGGTAGGCTGCCCACAATCTGTAGCCGAATGGATAGCTAATTGCGAGCAGTGTATTGCGGCCAAGGGTCCAACAAGGAAAAGTCGTGGCAAGCTACAACAGTACAATGCAGGCGCCCCTTTTGAGCGGATAGCAATGGATATCGCAGGCCCATTCCCTGTCAGTAATGCTGGAAAGCGGTATCTGCTAGTAGTAATGGATTATTTCAGTAAGTGGGCCGAAGCATATCCTATTCCGAACCAAGAGTCCAAAACGGTTGTAGATGAGTTTGTGAACAATTGGGTGTGTCGATACGGTGTTCCAACAGAACTTCACTCCGATCAAGGACGAAATCTTGAGTCGGCCATATTCAAGAAAATGTGCGATATTTATGGAAGCAAAAAGACGAGAACGACACTACTGCATCCGCAGTCAGATAGCATGGTAGAAAGATTCAACCGCACCCTGGAAGAATATCTCAGAAAAGTAGTCAGTACACACCAAAAGGATTGGGACGAGCATGTACCAAAGTTTCTTCTGGCATACCGATCAGCTATCCACGATTCAACATCATGTAGTCCAGCAAAAGTCGTGTTTGGGAGAGAGCTAAAACTACCGGCCGACTTAGAATTTGGCGTTAAACCGATTCCTGCACACGACGATGATGAAAATGTTCCTCAGATACAAGAAGACCTGCACGAGCTCCATGAGTTTGTTCGCAATCGCATCAAAATGTCCAGTGACAAAATGAAAGCCAGATATGATCGAGCAGCAAATACAGAAGGATTTACAGAAGGACAACTGGTTCTACTATATAACCCACAACGGAAAAAAGGACTGTCTCCCAAACTGCAAACCCACTGGGAAGGACCATCCAAGGTGATCCAGAAATTGAACGACGTGATTTATCGGATACAGAAATATCAAAGTCCGAGGTCTAATATGAAGGTGGTCCACCTGGAGCGACTGGCCAAGTATGGCCGAGGGAATATTGTCTTACTTAAGTTTAAAATAAAACAATTAAGCAATAAGGAAAACTACTGATTAGAAACTGCGTAGTAGTTTATACACACACACACAACTACAATTTGATAGGCTGTTTACTAACTGCCTGGCATGCTGCTTATCATTTAAACGCGCAAGACAAAAACTAATTTTGCAACAACAAATATACAGTGTTTATCATCTGCGTAGTTTTCAAAGAAACCCTTTTTTTACAAAAGCAACAACAAATGTATTGAAATAAATCCCAAGCAGTAACCTTATCAGCATAAAAACAAATACAACTATACGCACAGACATACAGGCGCCTATAAAACGAATAAACACCCTACAACAAAAAATGCACACAAGGAGAGTAGAAGATTCTTACATCTTCTAGAATCTAATTGGACAAGTATAAATAGGGGAAGCGTCTGAGTGGATAATCAATCAGTAAATTAAACCTCTACAGTGAAGAAGTGCATTTTAAGTAAATTGAGAAGAGAATGAATTACCAATTTTAACTTTAAGTTTTCTATTGGTCAAGAAACTATGAAAAATGCCGAAATATTCTCCGAAAATCCAAATGTATGAGCTTGAGTAGTAACAGATGATGGCTAACTGTATCTAATGCCTTGGCAAATCAGTGTATATAACATGGCATTGTGCTTACGGACCATAGCAGATACAATATCACGGCTTAGTTAAAGTAAGTTAGTCGTTGTAGACCTATTCGGCATAAAATCGTGTTGCCGCTCGGAAATAAAACTCTTAACATGCTCAAATAGTAGTTATAATTTTTTGACCTTTTTTTAATATTTTTTAGTAATTAATTTTAAGCACTAGGTCTTATTTAATAAAAATTTTTTTAAAAAACTTTATTTTTTATTATATTTTCGATATTTCGCCACACCGTTGGTTGGCATCATCAGGAAAAATAAAAATAATGAACAAACAAATTCAAAAAATTTTTTGATTAACAAATTCAAAATAATCAAACAATTTCTAAAAAAAACAAAACAAACAAAAACAATAAAAAACGACAAATTGAAAATTTTTTGTTTTACATACATACAAACAAATTTTAAACATTAAGAAATTTTTAAATGAAAAACAATTTTTAAAATATACATAACAAATTTACAAAAAACAATACCCAATAAGCATTTTGGCTGGAATTCAAGTATAATTACACTTGAAATCCAGTCAAAATTTCCAATTTCCAGCGTTGAATTACAGTTGAATTCAATAGCGAATCCAGCAAAATTAAGCATTGAATTACAGTCGAACAAAACAGTATCTTTACAGTGTAATTCCAGCCTTGAATAACAGTGTGATTCAAGTCGAACCGAACCTGTTTTTATACTTGAATTCAAGCATGGATTTGCAGTGGAATTCAATTCGAACCAAATCTGTTTTTACCGTTGAATTCAAGCATGGAATTTCAGTGTTATTCAAGTAATGCTACAACAGTATTTAAATAGTGTTGTAACATTATTTTAACAATAATTTTCAAATCATTTTCTGCCAAATTTTTTAACCTATTTCCTCTTGTAAAAATAAAACATTTAATAGAAGTAGTACAAATTATTACTTAAATAGTTTATAGTTGAAAAATCAAAATAAACGATAAATAAAAGTTCATTAGTCTTTTTGTCTGAGTTCTATTTTTTCAAGGCTGGCTAAACCTTCTTGTATTTTATAAAAATAGGTACATATTTATTTATATGAAGAATATTTGAGTAATAGAAAAGTTTATATGATAACGTATTGTAATTGCGGTGAGAGTAATGATTGGGTAATGAAAAAGTTAAAGTTAGTTTAAATATTTATATTAATTTGTTTAATTTTTGCTTGTTTTTGTATATTTTTTATTAATTGGATTTCTGGCTTGCTGGAAAAGGGCTATGGTATTTTTTTCAAACTCCATATCACTGTGGTCAGAAAATTTCTCTCTGTAGGCTACTGTAATATTTTAGAAAAGTAAATAAGTGAGAGACTAAAATGGAAAGTCTTAAATGTCTTACGTTTAATTGCAAGTATAATTGATAATGATTTCAAGGGCAGTTTTGCAGCCGATCCTTGCCAACAAAAAAATTGTGCTTTATCGTCCTTCATTAATCGTCTCCAGCAGCTTCTAATAAATTTTGATCCATTGCCTGATACCTTTTCATTCAGTTCCTTCACCTGAAAATGTAAAAAAATATTTTTATAAAAACTTTTACAAATGTTGTCATTACCAAATTAGAAAAATATTCTTCTGAAGATTGAATTTTTTTCTCAAAACTCATAAACTCTTCTTTGCTCAGAAATGATTCTCTTGGTAAAATGGACAATGATTTTGCATTTTCCTGAGCTGGAACGCGACTATTTTGCAAAACTTTAACTTCTTCCAACAACCTGTACACAAGCCATTGGGTTGCCTCATGCTTTTCCATTAAATCTTTTATATCTGTAATGATAGAAGTATGTATCAATAATTGTAAGATTTGATTCTTTATGGTTAAGTAATTACTTACCTCTCTTTGTAGCAGGTACATCATTTGTTGAACTGGATAATTGAGATACGAATTCTCTATTGAAGTCCATCTATAAACGGTATAAAGACAAAATTATTTTGTTCATAGTTTTCGAAAATAACAATTTTTCGTTGTATTTTCTTTAAGCAGTGCTCGACTATTGCATTGCTCAAAGTTAATTCAGAGCTAGCATATATATTAAAATGGCTTGATTTAATAGGGATAACAAAGAAATTGTCCAAATTCAAAACTTCATATGACTTAATTGTACATGAATTGGGAGTGTTGTTAATGGCAGAAACCATAAAAATCTTTTGTTCAATCATATAAAAGTTATCCGGCCTTTTATTTGAAAGAAAAATATTTTCAAAGCGTATGTTTTTTACATTTCCATATATTTCTGATTTTTTTTTATCTGATGGTTGTTTCACACGTAAACTTTCTTCAACAATGCGCTTATACAGCTGACTTCCAATTTGATGGCGCTTTCTCATTTTTTTTAATTTGTTGCAAACTATTCTCCAATTTGAATGCGCTAACTGATTCCAAATCATTAATAGTTTCAGCATCCTTAGCCAAATGCGTTAAGCAGTGAAAATTGAATGTTAGAAAGGATTCGTCATAGTAGAGTGGTATTAATTTGACAAATTCATTTAACATATTGTGGGCGCAGTCCTTATTATTGATGCAATAGGATCCTAATTGAAATACTTAGCAGTAAAAAATGAGTATATTTGTCAGGTGGTAAAATGTCTTTTAATACGTAAATACCGCTGTATAGTAGAAACTGCCGATATTCCGTTGCCTTGTATCTTTCAAGCTCACTAAAAGAACGCGGCTTTCGCGCGAATTCCCTTGGAATTTGCGTTCTTAAAAATAGAAATCTAGATTCAAGACATTTTACTTCTTGTGTACTTAAACAGAAGCTTGAACTTCTCTTTTTAATCCATGTTATCATTAGTGTTTTAACGACTCCTAAGCACACAACATGCATGTAGTCATTAGGGAAGGACTTTACCATGTCAATGCTAAGTTTTTCTATTTCTAATTGTGCCATATAGTTGTGATGACTTGGATCGACTCTTGATCTAAATTCAAGGTCTGTTCGTTTTGCTTCAATTTTATATTTGAAATCATTTTTCCATTGCATGAACTGCCTCTTTGGACGCATTTAGGGCAACTACTATACCCTGTATGTCCTTTGATCCCTTTTACGAATGCTCGGGCTGGAGCATCACAGATGAATGATCTATACGATATTGTGAAATGCGTCTCTTGAAAGTCAAGTCCTTGGCATAGTAATTCATTCAACTCTGCGACAAATCTTTTTAAAAGCATATCAGAAGTCGATGGTTTTTTCACTCCACAAAACGCAGCCACTGTATATATATCAATGTAACCATTTACGTTACATAAAATTGGCCATATTTGCCGATTTTAACTTTTTGCTAAGGGCAAACCGTCTATATTAAAGTTCAGCTCTAGCTTTAGTCCCCATTCCGTTTTTTAGCAAAAAAACCGTCATGGAATCCTTAAGGCCATAGTACATTAACTCACCCGAACCCATAGCTTCAATATCTGGACATTTCGGAGTGGTCTTTAAAGTTCGGGCATCCGATGGCAAATCCTTATGATGCTGCTTAAGGATTTGCAGTAAACTGTTTATTGCAGCATTCGCAATATTATGTTGGATCGCCCATACAGCCAGCTGTATTTTTAAATCCCTGTTTCCACACAATTAGTTTTAGTATCGGATATACCATCTTCGTTTATAATTGTGCGCTCACAGACAGACGGTTCATTGTTTAAAGCGACGTGAACATCGTTGTATGTCATTCCCATAAGTTGTTCATTTCCCAGAATATGCTGATTCTGGGTAAGCAGTGCAAAAATTTTACGAGCATCTGCTTTTGGCTTTGAGTACATACCTTTATATTTATTTGTTCAAAATTTCTTTGTTTTATTTTCGATTCTTTATTCTTCATTTTCGTTTTGCTTATTTCCACTTTTATTGCTTTATTTTCACTTTCAAAACTTTACGACTTTCGCGTTGTAATATTGTTCACTATTAATTTATAACATTTAATATTTATTTATTTATTAATATTATAATATTTTATGATTGACATTTATGATTGACATAAGGATGGATTTCAAATGTAATTCGAGCTTGAATTCACACTGGAATTCAAACATTGGAATTCACAAAAAATTTGTGCTTATTGGGTAGTATCTTACACATATATTCTAAAAACATAAATTTAATGACCAAACGTTACAAAAAATTAAAGCATAAATTATTAATATTATGCAGATACAGAGTTTTGTTTTATAATTTTATGCACTAAATGTCTATAATTTTGAGCAACTTTCTCCGTATCTGCTTTAAAATTTATTCTTTTGGTTAATTAAAGTACCATTAATTAAAGTACCATTAACCAAAAGAATAAATAATATTTGAAAAAATCTTATTTCATAGACTAAATGTTTTTACAGAAGATAATGGCGTTATACAAAAAGAACAATTTGGATTTAGGAAAGAACATTCAACCATACATCAAGTCAAAAGAATAGTAAATATCATACATCGTAACAAAATAAACAGAAAAAGTACAGGAATGGTTTTGTTAGATATAGAAAAAGCCTTTGACTCCGTATGGCATGATGGGTTAATTTATAAGCTTCAAGAATTTGGCTTCTCAATTAATATGCAAAAGATAATCAGGAGTTTTTTAAAAGAAAGATCTCTTATGGTCCAGATTAATGGAAAATTCTCTAGAGAACGTGACATTTTAGCAGGTGTTCCGCAAGGCTCTGTCTTATCTCCACTGTTATATTCAATATTTATATCTGACTACAAATTACCAAAAAACTATACAGCTGCATGGTACGCAGATGATACGGCTCTATTAACGACAGGAAAAGTATCAAATGCTATTGTCAAAAAAATGGGGAAAGTACTGGCTCACGCTAAGAGTTACTTTAAAAAATGGAAGATCAAAATAACTGAAAGTAAAACTCAAGCCATCATCTTTCCATTTAATAAATCAGTGAAACGAATACCCAGCAACACACTTTCAATCCAGGGAGTAAGTATACCTATTTCGGACTCCGTAAAATATTTGGGAATCACTTTAGATAAAAAGCTAACATTTAAAGATCATGTTTTTCAAACATGCGCAAAAGCAATAAGGTGTGGTAGAGCGCTGTTTCCACTTCTAAACCACAAATCAACACTAAATAACAAAAACAAGATTTTGCTATTCAGAATGTGTATAAGACCATATGGATGTCAAATATGGGCAACAAAATGCGCTAAAACATATTTTCAAAAGCTTCAAATTATTCAAAACAAGAATCTGAAAATAATATACAATCTACCAAAACGTTATCGAACGATACGCCTTCACTCACAATTTAAAGAAGATTTATTTTCAACAGTAACCAGTAAACTTACACAAAGCTTCGAAAATCGCAACAGATTTTCAAATTATTACATAATAAGGGTGTTGCAGAGTGAGTACTTTGCATTCTTCATTCTTGAAGAAACCAAAAGTGCTGACCTTAGATTTTCTTAAAATTTTTTTAATGTAGAAATAAGGTTTTCACTATCTTTCTCCTTGAAAATGTAAATAATGTATATATAAATAAGTAAATTTTAATTAAAATTAAATGAACTTATTTGCTGAAATACTTTTAGTAAAATCTCAAATATAACATTTGTAAAAATTTTATTATATTTTTAGGTGCTGTGATGATAGTATAAATATAAAAAAAAAATAATGACCTCTAGGGCTTAATAATAAACTACTACAAAATTGTTTAATTATGTATGTATTTCATCCGTTTAATTTTTTTTTTACATTAATAAAGTATTAATCAATTTCCAATAAAAGTTTACAATACGAGTAGTATTTATGAATAATTTATAATTATTCGGAATCATTTTTAATATAAGCAATTTTATTTCGTGCTTGATTCCTTTAAATAAATAAATAAATATTTTTTATTTTCTGGAATTTTCACATTACATATGAATGGTTTCCAATGGAAACCCTTATGTAGAGATGATTGAAAATAAACAATGTTTGTTGTAGTGTTTGTATGGAAGTGTCTTTGAGTCTTGCTGTCTATGCTATGTTGATTTTATGAAAAATTCTGATAGAATCAGTTTGGCTTTGGATATAAGACTCTTAGGTTTTTCTATACAATATTGGTGTAAAATTCACTGATGAGCTACTTGAGCAATAGTGAAATTGCAATATGGATGTGCTCTCCCCCATTACAATGCATTTCGAATATTTTTGTTTTTATTGAAATAAATGTTTTATGAGAATATCATAAGATGTTTATTTTTTAATAAAAATTTTTGTAATAAATATTTTGTGAGAATATCATGAAATATTTATTTAAAGGAATCAAGCACGATATAATTGCTTATAGTAGTATTTATGTTTATTTTGGACTTAAGTACCTTCTTATCAAAAATAAATTTGAACCAGTGAATACATTTGTTATGTTTGTTATGTTTACTTAATGATCTAATTTTTAACTAAAATTGTTTCAAAAAACCAACCTTTGGCTTTCCTACTAAAAATTTCACAGGGGCCAAAGCTGGGCCCTATCTGACAAAATTTAAGTTTCAATAAGTATAACTTTTAAACGTGAATCAAAATATAAGACTTTATGTAAAACAAAATCTTTGAACAAGTTTTAATACTTTACTTTCATACCAAAAATCAGCTAAAACTTAGAGTGTATTTCTAAATCTATCACAACTGTTTTTCTAACCGGTTGATTTTAAATTTATAAAATTGTATAAATATATATAATTATATAACGAAAGCCTATGATCAAACCTAGTGGACAAAAAAAACGCGTATCCAAATTACGATCCGTTCAAAAGTTATATATTTTTGACCGCCTTCTCGTAAAATGGTCCACTGTGCGGCGGCGAGCATAACATAGAATGGATTTACGAGGCAGGGAGCAGAAGGCAAATGAGACGCTGCAAGATTTTGTTATGGAGATTAAAGTTTGGTGCAGCTAACTTATCCAGGTGAACATCATCCATTCCTGGATCAGTTTAAAATTAAAGCATTTCTGAATGGCATACGAGATCCAGATATTAAATATACACTTGTGCAGCGCAGAAAGCATTCTTCACCGAAATAATCTCGTACGCGCTAGCCCAGGAGACAGCCAAAGTTATTTCTAAGCCACAAGTGTGCAAGGTACGACGTCTTGAGGCTGATACGGAAAGTTGCGGGGACAAAAGAAGCGAGATGAAATGCTCGAGCAGCTACTCGAAGAAAGAAGTAAGTCGCGCGCAAAATTCTTTAGCTGCGGTAAGGTTGGACATTTTCAGCACAACTGCAGATCTGTTAAGGAAAGGTCAAGATCAGCTTCACCGCCAAGAAATAACAAACGGGAAAACAACACCAAATCACAGGAGTCACCGTGAAACGAGCTAGCACTGAGGGGCAAGAGCTAGCTCGCACAACTGATAGCCCCGCAATCTGCATTTTCATCATGCAACAAAAAAATAATATCCATACTGTCTGCGGGTTGATCAAAGGAAAGAAGCAAGTCCTCACCTCGCCTCAGTCTGTAATAAGGCAAAATTTAGTTAAGGGGGCAGTGGAGCCGTTAAATAATGTACAGCTGCGCACCGCTACTGGGGATTCAGACATCTTTTATGGAAGAGCCAAGGTGCGACTGACTATCGGAAACATCAACGCAGATCACGTGTTTGTTGTTACTGATATAGCGGATGAAGTTATTATCGGTACAGACTTCATGATAGCTTACGGAATTAATCTGGATATGGGACAACAGATAATGATCTGCCGGTGATCCCCTTAAATATTGGATATGAGAGCAGGGACGCAGTAAGGAAATTATTTGCCGTCGAACGCCAAATTTCACCACCTCTGGCAGAAACTCTAGTTTGGGCACGTGTGGAGGCGCGGATTGTGTCTACAAGCGGTTGTGGATGGTAGAACCAGAAGACATAAGGGACGATGTGATAACAGCTAAAGCTCTCGTGATAGCTGCAAGATTGGAAAAGTACCTGTGAGAGTACTAAATTTGTCCAGCAGCGAAAAGGCGATTGGCGAAAATGCTGAAATCGGTCGATGTGAGCCGACAGGAGCCGTATTTATTGTGCGACATATTCAGTATGCCTCAAATAACATCTAAAGAGCTGGATTTGTTGACTAGAAAATCACAAACATGCCACTGGAGTGGATCACCAGAAAAGGCGTTTCAGAGGCTAAAGGAGCTTTTGTGTACAGAACCAGTCTTCACCTACACAAAACCTGGACACGAATTTATATTGGATACAGATGCAATAGCAGGAGTGCTTTCTTAGTCGATTGATGGCATTAAAAAAGTTATTGGTTACTATAGCAGATTATTGCCCAAGCCCGAAAAACATTACCACAAATATTTATATGGCCAGCACTTTACTATAAGGAGGGATCACTCCAATTTGTGGTTGTTGCAGCAATGTAAAAGCTCCGAAAGGCAGCTTGCACGCTGGACTGAACGTCTGCAGAGCTATGACTTAAACATTACTCACCGGAAATACAAATTACACCTTTGACAAATTATATACACTTAGTTTTCTTAGTTGCCTAACAATACATGATGTAATTCATTATTAATTTAAACCAGCAAGATTTTTTTTTTACAAATTCAGTTAATGGGAAATGTACTGAAAAGAAAGAAATGAAGAGAAAATTAAGAGAAATCAATAAAGAAAAAATATTAAAAAAATAAAGGCTCATATGTTAATGCAACGGCTGTAGAGAGATTATTTATTTAGCATAACAAAATAAGATAGTGTAATCAATTAATATTAAAATAAGAAAATTAGTAGAAAGGGAATAAAATAGAATCAAACTAGACTAAATCGAACTTGACAAAATATATACATGTAATTGGGATATACATAAATTAATTATGAACTTACTTCAATTTAGATATTGTCCTTTCCAAAATGTTCAGTTGGTGGGCCCAGTAATGCAGCAATATTAAGGAGGAGATGGTTATTTTAATTCAGATAGATACTTCAATTTACGTTATAATTAAATTATATGTACGCCATATTTACAAAGTTTAGATACAGAATATTTAGAGTAAAAAAAATTGTATTTAAGACATAGATATTTTGTATCGAAAAAGTATAATTTTCAATGGTTAGTTTAATTTAAAGTAATTATAAAAAGTTCAAAAATAATTCTTATAATTAAACAAAAATAATATGAATGATATATGAGATTTAAGGTTACAATTTTTAACATTAGAAATAGAAAGTTTATAACACTATTTTTATAACTATTTTTTATAAAAAAAAAAACAAAATAAATGAAATTAAAATATTTGCTTAATCAAATTGTATGCAATTTTTAATGCAACTACACGTGTATAGTTTTTTTATGTTATAATTAGTTTTAGGTAATAGTTTGATTTCACATAACCAAAAGAAAAATTATGTGAGGTTATGTTACAATGATCCTCGTTTAATCACGAGGCAAAATCAAATACCGGTGGTATATGTTTTAGGAAAATAAATACTTTTAATGTAGGTATATTTACAGATGTTGGCTTAATTTACTTATAAGGCAACCATAGAAATAAGCCTTAGCTTTGGCCATAGGATTTCCTAAGAATATCAAAAAGCTTGATCTTTATCCCCAAAACATAAATTAGATATAAATGTCATGAAAAAAATATTTTATCTTCCTCCAATATGAAAATCGTTATGGTTGAGAATCACTTTTGGCATTTGTAGCACTTTTTATTAAAATTCATTTTAATAATATTTTTGGACAACAATTATATTTAGTTCGTTACTGTACAATGGGCTTACTAAAATTGATATTTAACTTTAATAAAATTAATTGTTTTACTAGGTCAACAAACAAGCAAAAATTAACTTCAGTGCAAGTAAGAGAACAAAACTAATTAATATGTGACATACACAAAAGATTAATAGGCTGCCTGTCCGTGTAAAAAAGACAAAGATATTACACATCTGGGATAATCAATAATTGAGTATCTGAGAACATTTACAGTAATTGTTCGTATGTTTATACAAGCATACCTCCTAATAAATATTATCGCATGAAACAATGTGCGCCTAAGAAAACTGATGTTTTAGAATACATAAAATCGTTACAAAACTAGTTTATTTTTTTATTAGCATGAGAAAATGAACAAGAAAATATTTTAGTATTTTTTTTTCAGGAACAAATATAAAAGATATGCCAAAGGTGGTTTCAAAGAAAATTTTTACTAGTATACTTTACCAAACTAGTGTGGTAATTATGCTTTAATATCAGATACGTGATATTTTCCTATAAATTTCTTATTTAAATCTTCTATGTCATACAATGACGAATCTATTTTGCCACATATATTACATTTGAGGTATTTTGCCATAAATTTCCTATTTATCCGTAAATCGCTAAGAGTAAGGGTTTTCCTAAATACAAATTGCCTCTTATAAAAAGTTATGGGTCTCGTCCGAAGGTTATAAGTCAAGCCTTATCGTCAACCTCATCCAAATTCCTTTTTATTTTATTCTGACAATCTTGACAGTGTTTTCTTCTATAGGTAAATCTTCACCATGCATGCAGCTAAGCTTCTCCAAAATTTTGCACGTACTTCCATGTTGAATCATGTTTTCACAAAATGTTGCATAATAGAGAAAACACTTTATAGTAGAATGTTAATCACTTCTCAAAACTGAGAGAATTTAAATTTATGATCTATTAGAATACTTCTTATTTTAGAGAGTATTTCGTGATTATTATTTTATTGCTGTCACTAGAATTATGTCTGACACTGGTCGGGCCTAATGATTGTACATTTAGATTTAAGATTTGATAAATTGTTGAATTTCATATTATATGAAGATACAATAAATAATTTATATAAAAAAAAAAAAAAAAAAAAAAAAAAAAAATTTCGTGATTCGCGCGTAGATTAAGGAGAACATAGTCCAGTAGTGATGTGCCGAATGCCATAACTATTTAGAAAATGTTTCATTTCATGGTTTTGCGTTACCACTGTATATATATATATATATATATATATATATATATATATATATATATATATATGATCTATATTTCTACTAGTATTTAATATAATTTTAAATCGGTGAATTAAGTCTACATTTACACCAGTTATGTCAGCGGTTATTTCTGGATTTTCAAAAAATCTTCTAGAGACGTTTCCATTGGTGATTCCCATGCCTTGTTTCACCACATCGACTTTTAAACCCAGAATAATTTTGAAATTTTTTTATTTCTGTTTTAACAGCTTCTTTCTGTTCTTTTGTGTCTCTATTTGTCCTCCACGCTTTAAAATTTTTATTATAACTGATATGTAATATACATTCCATGAATTTTATTCGAGCATGTAGCAGCGAAATTCCAAATTTCAATGCTGCAGCTGAATTTGTTCTCAAGGTAACTGCTTCTAAATTATTCATTTCAGCAGGTTTTGCTCCACATATGAAACAAACAGCCATCGAGCATCGACTGTTGGTGCCACTTTTCCGTCATAGCTAAACTATGAGATATCGCAAACTTCTTGTTGAACATTTCGATTTCTGTCGTTTTTAAATTTTGAATTTCTTTATTTACACGATACACTTCATTATTAATAACATCTCCTGTTTCTTTCACAAATTCGAATTTCTAGGCCTCCAAAGTCTTGTTGATGGTTTAGAATTTGTCCAACACAAATAAGAATCATTGTAAAGATCAGTTAACTTTAACGGAACAAGAGATGTTAAAAACATATTTTTATCAGAAACATTTTGATCGGTGATCGGATATCAAATATGTTAGAGAAATGCTAATCTCTTATCAAAAGAGATCATTACGAGAATACCCAAAATCAATGACCTTAAAAAAAATTATCAATTAAATGAATAATGTAAATAAAATAATAATAAACAATAAGTGAATAGTTGTAATTAATTAAAAAAATAAAAGTAAAAAGTTGTAAACATGCTATTGCATGCTAACGTACGTATAACGAGAGAATGTGCGCGTTGCGTACTTTTTGTAGTTTTGTGTATGTTTAAAGTACTTTTGTAAACTTTAGCTATATGTCCTTTACTTTAAATGAAAGCTCAGACTTTTTTTCATTTGATATAAGTCTGCAGCTAAGGCGAATGGCTGCTCTATATTTCCTAGTCCATCGAAAATGCAAAATTTTCAATTTTTACACCACAATTCTGTTGTTAAGAATTTTTTTTTGTGTTTTTTTTATTTATTTTTTCATCTACTCATTCTAAAACAACTAAATTAATTAAAAAAATACTTTAAATTATATTTATTATGTATTTTTTTTTCATTCGAAAAAAGTTTTCATCGCGATAGGCTGTGTTTTTCAAATTGTCAAATTGTCAAATTAAAAATATTAAAATATTTAAAAATTCAAAGAGAGATTTTGATAATTTATAAATTGTAAAGACAATTTCTTCATTAAAATAACATTTTAAAATAAAAATATAGTGTATTGAGAATAATCTATTGTTGCAAAAGACAGTCGTCGGCTATTATCTTGTAACTAAAAGCAGTGATAAAAGTGTTTGCGCATAGTTTTCTGTTAATGTTAAAACAAACAAATATGAATAAACCTCCGGACAATCAGTCAATTCAAAAAGCATTTCCAGCTCTTAGATGGGATAAAACAAAATCATTAAATTTTTCACAAGCTGGCCCAATATTCTTATTAATGAAGAGAACAAACAGCAATGATACTCTGGCCAATGTATCTCCCTTCTTAATAAAAAAAGCAATTGATAATACATGTAACGGAGAAGTAGAGGAATGCAAAAAACTCATGAGTGGAAACATTTTAATAAAACCTAAAAACTACGTTCAAGCTAACAAACTTACAACTCTTACTGCACCCTCTGACTTAATAACTATAGAGGTAACAGACTACAAAAACCTCAATCAAACAAAAGGAGTTATATATAGCAATGATCTACGCGGAATAGCAGAAAGTGAAAAAACAAATGAACTTACTAATCAAAATGTATGCGAAGTTAAAAAAATAACCAAATTTTTTAACAATCAATATCTTGAAACTGGACTAATTATCTTAACCTTTGCGTCATCTACCTTACCAAGCGAAATTAAAATAGGATACCAAAAAGTTAAAATACGACCTTACATTCCACTCCCAATGAAATGTAATAACTGCCAACTCTATGGACATATCGCGAAATACTGCAAAAACCAAAAAATTTGTTTTCACTGCTCTAAAGAATATCATCTCATCGTTGATATAGAAGAAGAGTGTATGAATGAAGCCAATTGCATTAACTGTATTTACAACAAAAAGGAGGACACTAAGCGTTCTTCGAAAGATAAAAAATGTCCAACCTTTATTAAACACAAGGAACTTCAAGCCATCAAGACAATCGAAAAAGTGGACAACAAAACTGCCTATAAAATCTACTACGAACGACATCAGCTCAACGGGTTTCTATATTCCGCTGTTGCCAAAGCTAATACAAAAGCTCTAACTATCGACACAGACTCTCAAAGCAGCACAAAATAGGTAACGGTTGCTCCAATGTTTATAACACCTACAACAAAAAAAAAGCGCTTCTACAAATCCCAATACGTACGACTCATTATCGGACTTAGAATCAGATTTACTCTTACAACCTTCTTCATCCGAAGAAACAAAGGGAAAAAAGATAAAAATTCTGCCAAGAAATACACCAAAAAGGCTGCTAAATAAATTAAAAGCCAATTCTAAGGATTCTAAACAAACAACAAATGACACAATCAGCAACGGGATAAATGATCAAGCAATGGATTATTAAATACCTTTCTCTCAGCATATCACAGAACATACACTTATTAAACCCTGTAATAATTTCAGACTATTGTCTCATCTATACCATTCTCTCAAACAAAAAAAAACTACTCTCTTTTATAAAAAATTGTTTTACCCTCAACATTCTCTTTACAAGTAACAAAACAAAAATTACATACTTCGTAATTGAGCAAAGAATATTTACGTACAAATTAATATTCTCGGTTATTTATGTATTTAAATTTAAGAACAAAGCTCTTAGTATTTATACTAACAACGGAAATTCAATGACTCCTTTCAATATTGAATCTTTAAAATACTCATGACACTTACAGTCATACAGTGGAATATAAATGGATACCTAAACAATTACAGTGAGCTCCAGATTCTGATAAGAAAATTCAAACCCAAAGTTATTCTGCTACAGGAAACCCACATCCACAACTACCCAAATATTCCTATCCCAATAAATTATTCAATATATCAAATTAATACATCATCAACCAGATTTGGTGGTGCTGCGCCCTAGTTCATAAATCCTTACAACACAATCAAGTTAATATTGCCAACGACTTTGATGCACTTTGCTTTTCGATAACATCAAAAATGAAATTCAATATCTTAAATTTATACATCCCTCCCCACAAAAATTTTAATATAGGAAATCTCAGAAACATGCTAGATAACCCAGGCTCATCCTGTATTATAGCTGGGGACTTTAACAGCTCACAGGTAAGCTGGGGTGCCAGCTCCAGTAACAAAAAGGGAAATATAGTTTACAAATATATCACAGACTCAAACTATATTCTTTTAAACGATAAGTCCCCTACGCACCTGAATACTCATGGTACATACACTTTTATTGATATTTCTCTCTGCTCCTCAAATCTAGCATCGCATACTGTTTGGAAAACTGAAAGCAGCCTATACGGAAGTAATCATTTTCCCATAATCATGTCTCTCTTTCCCTGTTCTATTGCAAGAGATAATTTCATTCCTAGATTTAAAATAAAAAAAGCGAACTGGCAAAAATATCAAGAAAGCTGCATTGAATTCGATAAGACTCGTCTTATTAAATGATATTGCAAATGAATCTGCTGACTCCAATTTCTCCAGCAGTCATGGCGTGCCAAAAAGCATCGGAATTAGAGGACAATATTTCGCTTTTTGAATTCGAAACAGTACTAAGCATACTTAAAGGAAAAAACCTACCCTATGCTCAAAATGCTTCCCATCATCACAAAAAAGAGAATCGTAAAGCACTTTAATAGCATTCTTTCCAACCACATTCCTCAAAAATATAAAACCAGTGTAGTTATTCCCATCAATAAACCCTGTTCGGACAAAACAGCTTTAAAATCTTACAGACCTATATGTCTCAATTCCTGTATATCCAAAGTCCTTGACAAGATTAGAGCCAATCGGTTTTGGTGGTTTGTAACCTCTAACAAACTGCTTAATAACCACCAACTTAGCTTCAAAAGGAGAAAATCGACAATTGATAATCTACTTTATGTAGACTATCAAATTGCGAATGCCCTATCTTTACGAAAACATGCCACTATCATATCACTAGACTTTCAGAGCGCTTTCGATAAGATTGGATTACATTCTGTTTTGGATTAACTCGTCGAAACAAACAAACAGGCAAACAGGTCCTAAAGTTATCAAATATGTGCACAACTTCATGACTAATAGGAAAATAACACCAGGATTGGAAACAATTACTCTATACAGTCCCCTATACAGAATGGAATACCAAAGGGATCCCCTATTTCTGTAATATTATTCCTTATAGCATTCAACAAACTATATTCCTGTATCACATTGGATCGAAGCATTGGTCTCACCGCATACGCAGACGATCTCAACATTATTATAAAATCTAAAGAAAAAAATCCAGTTTTGAAGCTTAATTGTCTTTTTGACAAAATAAATCAATGGTGCCGATTTTCTGGAGCATCACTGTCGCAAACGAAATGCAAATACTTACACATATGTAGAAAAAAATGTTGTCAATGCACTATCCAATGTAGTAACTATAACATAACCAAAGTAGACGAGCTAAAAATAATAACAAACAACTACAACTACAAAATTAACTACATGTTACCTATATATGGCTACGCAGCAAGATCGGATCTAAAAAAATTGAAAGCTTAATGAATTCTGCGATACGCAGTGTACTTGGTGCCTTCAGAACTACACCAATAACAAATCTTCTATTCGAAACCAATATACTTCCACTAGCAGCTCAGAGAAACATTCTAACGGCCAATCTTTTCAAAAATGTCATATACGGCAATTCCTCACCCTTAAAACAAATAATAAATAAACTTCTCAAATCAAAGAAAGTTCCCAAGACTCCGTCTACAATTTACCGAGCAATGCAAATATGGCGTTCATTAGACATACCTCTTAAGTTAAACTTTTCAAATAAAATTAAGCACCCACCTTGGAAATGGAACGATAATATATGCAACATATCTATGACCAAATACCCACGAGATTCCACCAACCCACTCCAATTTAGGTCATTATTCAATGAAATAAAAAACAAGTTTAACGCATACACATTTATTTATACGGATGGCTCAAAAACACATAACTCGACATCGTTTAGCATTACTACAGAGAATCAAGTTATAAAGACTTCTCTTTTGCCTACGTTTAGCTCGGTATACTCAGCCGAACTAATCGCTATCTATGAAGCACTATTGAACATTTCAACTCAAGCAGCTAAATTTATAGTTTGTACAGACTCCCTATCATCAATAAAGTCCATCACAAAAACCAGCAATAACAATATATACGCAGTACAAATTAGAAATATTCTAATTGAGAAATTCCCAAAGATTTTACTATTGTGGATACCAGGCCATTGTGGGATCACTGGCAATGAATTCGCAGATCAAACCGCCAGAAACGCAGTAATGTTCCCTCTTCACTACCAACACAATAATGATTGCAAGGATATAAGCAAATTTGTAAATAAATATTTTATTTCTGCCAATAGAAATCTATTATTCGGAAGAACGTCCTCCTGGTATAGAACAATAAACAAAGATATAACTACACAAAATGACTTAGTATCACCTGCTTTCAGCAGGCTGGACCTGGTTAAATTTACACGACTAAGGCTTGGCCACACCAAAATCTCTCATGGACATCTAAATAATATCAACTGTCCCTCTCCCTGTGTATGTAACACACAACACACTAATAAACTATTCTTTCTGGATGAATGTCCAAAATTTGCCGAAGCACGTGATAAAATTTTTGGGAACACTGACCCCATATCCCATCCAAGGATAAAATTTAGCTTATGTTAAATTCTTATATAAGTACGCATTTATAAAACATATGAGCTGAGGGCCTATAAAGCTATTGCTCTTAAAAAAATACATTAACATATAATTTGTAATTATTTGTTAATAAATAAATAAATAAATAAATTTGTATTTTTTTATTAATAAGCTTTTGAATATTACATATTGAACTTACATGTTTCAAGCGCGTTGGCATACCTCAACTTTGGCTTGCTCTAGACCACGAAGTAATGAAGTTATGAGGCTGAAATTTCAGGGAATTGTTACTCATATATCTGTTAATATAATAACAGATATATGATATCTGATATATTAATAAAATTCGACGACTCGCCAAAAACCATTTTTTATCGCAGTTATCCGCAGTATTCCAAATCTCCTATGAGGAATCAATATTCAATATAAAAAATAAAATAAAAATCTTTTCCTTTTATTTTGTATATTTTAATCGTTTTTATTTTATTTTAGGTTATGCTCAACTAGGAGCAGTTAATTATAATAAATTATAATAAGCTCAACTAGGAGCTTGGAGGTGTTAACAAAGATTCTTTTTGTCTTCCCAATTGCAGTCGTTTATATACCGAATGTGAGAAGAATTTTAACTATCTAGTACTTAATCTATTAATGTTAATTATTTACAAATGTTATTATAAATATAATGAATATTATTGTTGTCATGAAAAGTGAAATGTGACCCGGTTCCTATTGCATTCATTTTGGGAATTCTTTCCACAAAATAAATGTGTCACCTGAAACACACCGATCGACACACACACGCCATGTAAATGCCCGTTGAAGGCCATTCATAAATTGCATGTATGTAAAGCATAACAACAACAAACATAAGTGCATTGCTAGTGCATTGCACTTGAGAAATTTGATTTAAACTTTTTAGTTTGTTGTGTTAGGTATTTACATTAGGGTGGTTCCACTTCCTGGCAGGATCGCCATGTAATAAAATAAAAATCTTTTCCTTTTATTTTGTATATTTTAATTGTTCTTATTTTATTTTATGGTTATGCTCAACTAGGAGCAGTTAATTATAATAAATTATAATAAGCTCAACTGGGAGCTTAGAGGTGTTAACAAAGATTCTTTTTATCTTCCCACTTGTAGTCGTTTATATACTGACTGTGAGAAGAATTTCAATTACTATCTAGTACTTAATCTATTAATGTTAATTATTTACAAATGTTATTATAAATATAATGAATATTATTGTTGTCATGAAAAGTGAAATGTGACCCGGTTCCTATTGCATTCATTTTGGGAATTCTTTCCACAAAATAAATGTGTCACCTGAAACACACCGATCGACACACACACGCCATGTAAATGCCCGTTGAAGGCCATTCATAAATTGCATGTATGTAAAGCATAACAACAACAAACATAAGTGCATTGCTAGTGCATTGCACTTGAGAAATTTGATTTAAACTTTTTAGTTTGTTGTGTTAGGTATTTACATTAGGGTGGTTCCACTACAGCAGAGCATTTGAGAGACTTTATTGTGAAAAATGTCTTTTTCTACAACCTCTTAATATATATATATATATTGCATGGACACTGCAAAATTGTATGTAGATCTTTATGGCTGGTATTACATGCCTATCACTGTCCATAAAGTTCTCATTCACGGCAGTAAAATGGTATCTGAGGCTATATATTGTTAAGCCTATTGGCAATTTGCAATTTTTATTTTTGAAAGTATTTTTTTAAATCTTACTTATATTATATTAACTTTTTTTTGCAGCAGGAATTTAATCCGAAGAAGCGCAAGACGCAATGAATTAGGAGTATAGAAACTGTAGGCTATTCCATTCTAGTAAAAATTCACGTATTTCTACGAATGAGGATGTAATGCACTATTTGAAAATATCATCAGATCCTTGTATTAATTCATTTAGAATGAGAATGAAATTAAAAATATTTGAATACCATGATGATTTTAAAAAATTATTGATAAAATGAAAAAAAATTTTCTGTTTTAATTGCATTTCAATGGGAGGTGGGCGTAATAGTGTGCGAATTTTCTTAATTTTTTTTGGCTGGATTTGTCTCTAAAATGACCTGTGCTGTACAATGACTCCTTGTAATTTATGCCGGCGTTGTCGTACTGTGCGCCGCCATATACTAGTTCGGTAACTCTGTATTTCTTTTGAGCTTTATTTAATTTCTGTGATACAAACAAAATGAGATATTCTTTACGGAAATCATCATACTGAAGGAGAACCCCACAAATTCGTGCTCTTGAGGCATCATACTGAATAAATCTTTTAAAATCCGGTTTAGTGAGAGTCTAAACACAATCATTGCGGTGCGGTGCGATTTCTCGTTGCGGGAGAGAGAAATAAACACAATACACCGGAAGACGGCGACGGCAAAACTTGTCATTGTCTGTTTACATTTTTATAATTTATTTGCGGGTAAATTTTTGTACAATTTGGTGTTTGTGCTGAATATATTGTGATGGCAGTAAATAAAAAAATTCAAGCTATTAAAAACATTGTAAATTTGGTAGAGGTCCCGTTTGATTTATGTGTGGAATTAGAAACCACTAGACTTAGTAACAGTAGATGGTGGGTAAGACCTGTTAATGTACCAAGGGATTCGGATGGATATTTCAAGACATGCTTGGAGCAGATTGAAAAGCAGGATGAGGAGCATTTTCATCTGGCAAGAAGAATGAGTGTTTCTCAATACAACCTACGGTTTTCGCAAGAACGCTGCACTTCCTGATGGCAAATTATCCTTCTGATTCCACTTTTTGTATGTGCCCCGTAAATTCCGAAACTTTTTCTTGGCTTCCTTAGCTATAATTAAATAAAGTCTGACAACAACCGCAGCACATAGAGGTATTTCAACGATCTGGGCGGCCAAAACCCCAAAAGTCAAAGTAGGAATAATATTGAAAAAAAATAGTCACTGCGTTAAAAGACATTCCAAAGAACATGAGACAACAACCAACATTTTTTTTCCGCGCATCACGCGCACGTACGAGCAATCGAAAGTTGAGTGTTTCACAGAGTTCTCATAATAGAACTGGGTTCCCTTACAAAACAACCGGTTTTCATCGTAAATATTAGCAAAACAAGTTAATCGCACAAGGAAAAAATTATGGATCCTAGTACTTCAGATAATGGACTTATGAAAAATCATTTTACAACATATAATTAGTCATATCAATGCTGATTTTTTTATTGATTGAAAGTAAGGTTATTTTTGTAGTAAATTTTTGTTGAATTTCTTTTTCAAGATGCTTTTTGATATGTTATCAAGGTAGATCAAGCAATAATTTTTTTTGTTTAGCATTATTCAATCTTTCCTTTATTGAAGTAGCAAAAAATTTTTCCCGGATAGTCCCGGATAAGCACTTTTTTGACACCTTAAACATTTTGGATCTCAAAAGCTTTTTTTTTCTGTCAGTTGAGTTTTTGCAAATAATAAAACTAACTTTGAAAATAAAAAGAAATCGTTGTTGTCTATGTCGAGTTCGTGTGCATATTGTTTTCATTAAAGAAAAAAAGAAATTATTTATCATTGTTTCGGAAGACAAGATGGTGAAGCGTAAAACTCTTTTCGACAAAATGAACAGTTCAGGTGTGCCTTCTATTGATGGTGAGCTAAAATGTTTAAAGAATCAACTGTTCGCATATAAAGGCTATAATAAAGAGCAATTAGCTAGCTTGAAGCGTAACTTTGCTCACTTTAAAAGCCAATTTAAACAAAGGTGGATAAAATCTCACAGCAAAGAGGAAACCTTTTTGAAGTACAATTACACATGGCTTCAAGCATTTTGGTGTTATTAAAAGTTCATTAACTCAGTCAATTTTTAACGGATGTTTTAAAGCAAAGTTGCATTTTACTCATAAATAAACATACTTTTATATTACAGTCTTAAATTATACGGTTCCTAAATGAAAAAATGTGTAAAAACATCTCCAAACTTGAAAAATACCCAATTTTTTTTGCAAAACTTAGTTTGCTGGAGGAATACACACAGATGTCTCAATATTACTTAAGTATCATTTTCATATCTTCGAAATGGCTTAGTTTCTTCTTTCTAAATCCACTGAGAAATTCTAAATCGGTTGATATTCAACAAAGTTACTAGCTTATATGTGCAAAAGGGCAGAAAACCCGGTTTTTTACCCGTAACTCAAGATTTTAGAGGGTTTCGCAAATTTCAACGACACAGTCTTGTTGTACTCGACAAGATATGTACATTTAAGCACAAAAATAATTTTGGCCGCCCAGATCGTTGAAATACCTCTATGTGCGCAGATAACTAAAAGAAATTCACTTACCTGGCACGCCGACATTTTGCTCCACAAATCTTCTTTCAATTGCATGTTTTTATAATTTGACGACTGCAAATTATAAAGACACTCGTGCTTCCTCACTTCTTCAAATATTGGTTCGTTGATGTCCATTTTTACGTGTGCCGATATGCTTTTTGGACCTTTTATTGATACCACAACAATTTATATAAACTTCAA
Source organism: Trichopoda pennipes (assembly GCA_030448955.1). Taxonomy (NCBI): domain Eukaryota; kingdom Metazoa; phylum Arthropoda; class Insecta; order Diptera; family Tachinidae; genus Trichopoda; species Trichopoda pennipes. Next base: position 1,496,195 of record JASKUP010000004.1, on the reverse strand, counting down.
AACAATCACATGTGTTTTGTTTACAATAATGTTGTGAACACCGCCAATTAATGAAAAACTATGCCTACATCAGAAAGAGAAAGAGTGTAAAAAATTGAGAGAATAAAAAAACCGCAATGAAATAAAATAGATTTTAATTTTATGCCGCACCGCACTGCGGTTTTCTACTTCAAAATCGTATGAAAAAACGCACCGCAATAAAATATCGCAGTATTGTGTTTAGACTCTTAAGTGGGGCCTTTCAAACACTATTTTTTAGCATCAGCACACAAATTTAATGGCTTTAGCGATTTCTTAAGGGTGTTGCCAAATCTAAAAAATTATTAATAAATGTCCTCTGCTTATTTGGGATTTTTGGCAAAGGAAAATTTTCAATTGAACTAACTTTATGGGAATCCACTTTTAGGCAGCCTTTTTCTACCCTATAACCTTAATAGCGCATTTGCGATCGACAAAATTTACTTTTGCTAATATTTATAGTTAAATTTGCCATATTAAGGCATGAAGCCAATTCTACTAAAAGATTAATTTGCGATTCGAAGTTGGAGCTACAAATTAATAAATCGTCTAAATAGATGAATATATTTTCTCTCAGCCTAAATGGAATTACATTATTCATAAGACGTTTCATGGTTTGGGGACCATTGCAAAGACCAAATGGCTTGCCTAGAACTATGAAGCCCGTTTTTCCCTTTTGACGTTTGGTTAAGTCATATTTGAAGGAACGAAACTTTATTATCAATACCGCTAATAAAATGTGTATCTTGAAGTCCACTTAATAACCCTTTCATATGCGGTAAGAGATACGAGTCCTTATTTGTTACACCGTTAAGTTTTCTTGAGTCAATACATAAGCGTACTTTTTCTAGTTTTCGCAATAATACCATGGTGGACTCCACAAATCAATTTCTTGAAATGCTTCTTCTTGACGTGAAGGAGAAAGTGGATAATGCCTTGTCTTAATAGGAGGTGAATCTCCTGTATCAATGTTATGTTCTATTAAGTTTGTGTAGCTGAGCCCAACTGTGTCAAATAAGTTGTTGTTCACGAGAAAGTTTATGGAATTTAGTCTTTATTTAAATTTCAGACTCACAAGATCCCTGTGTATAAATAGCGGCAACTTCTGGAAATTTGTGTGGAGCCAAGGCAAATTGTCGCCAAGATATACTTCCTGATATAAAGACGGCACTAAATAGTAAAAATAACTCGTAAAAAAAAAAAGATCCGGTTTTTAAAAAAGATTTTAATGGTGTATAAGTTACACTTTTCCCCTCGTTAAAAGATAAACAATTTTTTTCTAAAACTGATACATTAGCCCCTGAATCTAGCAAATGGCCGGTCATCTAGACCATGAATAATAGTAGGTTCCAAAGTTTTCGCAAACATTTTACCTTTCTAAAACGTTGTCTACACTTTAGTACTCTTAAGAATGGTTCTCGGCTCAGAAATTGTTCCATTGGGTGTTATTGTAAATTTTGAGCCGGATGGTGGCTCAGATATATTATACATATATATTTTGGGCTGCAGATAAAGGTACAAAAGTTTGGGTGTATGGGGGATTTATATTATTTGCTTAGTAGGGCTGGAGAATACGCTAATTGAGGTTTTATACTAAGAGCGAAGTCATGTAACTCTATACTGTCTTGTAATGCAGTCGGATCTAAATCCTCTAAAAGATTTATTATTCAATCCTCGAACTCTATTTCCTATATCCATAACGACTAATAATTGTTTTGAAGTCTTGACACTTAACAAAAAAACAATTTTGGAATATAGGATAGAAATCTAAAAAATATATATATGTAATATATATTATATATTAAAAAAATTGTCCTCTTACTTTAATTTTACAAATTGCAAAATAGCTACAAACTACGTAATCATATTTTCGGATATACTAATAATAAATAAAGCTACCAAGTAATCTTTAAACATGATTCTAAATGTATTTAAATCATACAATTAACAACTTTTTGCTCAGGTGCTACAAATCTCCAGAAAGCAGTCTGAAAATTTGGACTTCCCGAAATTTAGTTACTTTCCACGTCAGGTGCTATAAAATCAAGACATTGGTTTTGAAATTCGGACACCCCGAAACTCAGCACCTTTTATGTTCAAATGCTACAAAAATTAAGAATTTGGACTGCCTAAAACTTAATGCAATATTTTAATTGTTATTTTATTGGAGCTAACAGAAATTCAGCATTGAAAACATAAAATTACTAGGCCTTCCAAAACAATATTATTATTGGCAGTCACTTTCAGAAAAAAAATATATAATCAGAACTCTACTGGAAATTAAAAGAAGTAATGAGAAGAAAAAATCTAAATATGAAAAAAAAATATTTTGTAGAAAGCCACACGTTGTTTTAATAAAAACCTTTCAAACAGATAGGCTTGGTGGCATTCAAGTTTGGTACCGGCTAGCTTTGACCTATTAATAGCGGTTTTCAACCGACTTTATTCAGCACGTAAACATATAACGTACTCCTCATGTAAATTACACTACCAAAAAAGTAGGCATATTTTTATTAAACATTCCCTTAAAATTAAACTAACAAGATTACAAATTTTTAGAGATTCAGATCATGATATATTTATTGGAAAAAAAAATTAAGAGACAGTTAAGAGAAATCGGCAGAGAAAAAATGGTCATGTAACGGCTGCAGAGAGCCTACTAATTTAGCATAACATAGTAATCAAATAACTATTAAGATAAGAAAATGAGAATCAAGGGAATAAAATACACAGGCCTAAATCGAACTAGACTACTTATATATATTTATGTAATTGGGTCATACGTAAATTAGGTATGAATGAAATTACATGGTTTTTTCTTTCTTATAACATTATTGCTTACTTCAATTTAGATTGTTTTACAAAATGTTGTGTTTTCCAATTGGTGGGCCCAGCAATGCAGGAATTTAAGCAGGAGATGATTGTTTTAATGCAGATTAGATCTTTCAATTTAGGTTATAAATAAATTATATGCATACCATAGTTTAAATTCAGAAAAAATAAAAAAAAAACTACAATTGTGTTGCGGTGGAAATTAAATTTTATTTTCGTTTTTATTCAATTATAGTTTTTGTTTGTTGTATTTAATTTAAATATGAAGATTATTATAAATATACATATAAGTTTAAACCGATTATAATATTTGTTTTGTGTTTTTCTTTTTAATTTTTATATATTTAATTCTTTTCATTATAATTAAACGTCTTGGCTGCTACACTTCAATGAAAAAACTGATCGTTCACATATAATCAAAAGAAGAAACAGAACGTAGTAATAAATAAAAAAAAGAGTAACAGTTGGGTTTTTACATTATTGACAATTAGTTAAATAGCCAAATAAAGTTACCACCCGAACATCCAGGCCCCTTGCGATATCGCAACTAAGCAAGAGATAGGAATGCAAGGAGTATTAATCATATAAATTAATTTTCTAATAGAGCTTAAAGAGCTATGGCATATAAATATTTTACATAAAAAAGTGATTAAAAAATATAATATATAATTCCGAAAAATGTGCTATATATAATTCATTGCATTCCAAAGTTTTAATAATATTGAAAGTAAGTATTCAATAAATACCAGTATAAGATTAAATAACACTTAGATACGAAACTACGATGGACTTTTCAAGATCCATCGTAGATTTGTATATTGCGCCATGGGGGTGCTAAGAGTCCCTTGATGAATAGTTGCCTTAACGATTTACGGGTAAATGCCAGCAGCTAGGATAATACTGACGTCACATGATGTATATAACTTAGGGTCAGCTAAACGAAGATTATTGTATGGAGCTGTGATGCGTGCATGAAGATCTTCGGAACGAAGATTTCGTGGCAAGTCGTTAACCATTTGAACGGTAGTTGCTAGTGTTGGATGATCACCAAAGTGAGGCTTGAAGACAATTCTGCAATTCATAACGTTTGGGTATGAATTCTGCAATTTTGCTACGTTCAGCACAAGGATCTAGTAAGCCTCGGTTATTACTCAATGTATTTCCAAACTTTATGTTGATAATGACCGTAGGAGTCAAAGTAACAAAAGGAGCCAGAGCCATAGTATTGCTGACTGAACCGTTAGGGCGAGCAACGAACTGAAGTCTTACGTGTGGTTGTAATATCGTGTGGTGTCGTCCACCGCACTGGCGATACTTGCGAAGTAAGTGATTTTATGCCAGACAATTTACACTATACCTATGTTTTTTGACGACTTGTAACTTCCTAATGATGTTTAACTGTTGAAATCGGCGACATGTCCTTAAGGGGTGATCTCTCTTACACAAGCGACAGTCCGGAAATTTATTAAGATTCGTTTGACGTTGACGAGGGCGTTCTTCAAGAGGTGAGATGCTTAGGGAATGGTTTGGCATAGAGCTGCAAAAAACAATAAGATAATGATATATGCTATGTTAAGTAGTATAAGGAGAAGGGAGAATAAATAGTTTTCAAATTGGCTTGACAATAAGACCTGAAGACGTTCATATAGAAATAACATGGACGTATCACCGACAGGGTGTACTTTTTCGATGCGCCCGATGCGCCAAGGTTGTCTTGTTTTACAACGACGAGGTCACCGATTCCGAAATTTCGCTCGGGACATATTCATGTAATGCGTTTGTGCATTTCTTGTAGATATTCTCTCTTCCATCTACACGCAAATTGGTTTTGCCAGCGGTTTATATAACTTACCGAATGGCTACTGAAGTAAGGTTTGGGGGGTGAGAGCAGAGAAGCCGCAATGAGGAAGTGTCCTGATGTAAGGGCAAATAAATCTTCCGGGTTTGCACTCATTGGACTTAATGACCGGGAGTTAAGGCGAGCTTCTATTCTTGCAAGCATAGTGGCAAATTCTTCGAACGTAAAATGCTGAGCATGGCTGATTTTCTTAAGGTGAGCTTTCACACTCTTGACGCCCGCTTCTCAGAGGCCACCCATGTGAGGGGCGCAACCGGGTATAAAATGCCATTCGATATTTTGAAAAGTCTGTTGAGATAGAAGATTTTGTCTTATTAAGGTGAGAAAGTTCGCTTGGTCTTGTCGGAATGTGTTTGAGGCTCCTACAAAAGCTGTCCCATTTTCGGAAACAACAGCATACGGAGTTCCGCGTCGCGAGAGAAAACGTGTAAAAGCTGCTAGGAATGCTTGAATGGAAATTTCGCTGGTAACCTCCAGATGTATAGCTTTCGTTGAGAAACAAGCGAATACCAAGACATAGCCTTTAGTGATTTTATATCCTCGACATGCGAACGTCCTAATATTAAAAGGCCCTTCGAAATCGAGGCCTGTGTTTGATGCGTTTAAGTTTATATAAAACACAAAGTTTGCAATTAGAAATAGTAGTTTTTATAAAAGAAGGGAATTGCCACCATGAATGGCAAGTAGAATGAAGTAACTCTACATAAAGACGTGTAAATCGGCCTGCATAGGGGAGTATTAATGGAAATCTCTCTTTATATGATAACGTGGAGGATTAAGAGAACCTACTGTATATTATGAGCAATTCATTCGAGTCTAAGAAAGGATTAAACGAAAGGATGTTACTTTTACGAGGTACGGTTAGTCCCCGATATAATGAAATATATTCGGGAATATATGATCTCCGGCAGAGAGCCACCAGACGATATTTCAAGAATTTTATCTCCAAATGTTGCAGTTCTGAAGTGGCACAATCAAAAGATCATTTCAAGAGCGGGTGACTAGCTTTATAAAAACGAAAAATATATGAGGTAACCCGTATGGCTCTAGCGAGATCAGAAAACCGAGAGAGAATGTCTGAATCAGACAATTGACTAAAGTGTTTTTTAACAGGCCGGTTAGAAAAATAACTGTGATAAGTTTAAAAATTCATTTTAAATTTTAGCTGATTTTTGGTACAAAAGTAAAATATTAAAACTTGTTCAAAGAGTTTGTTCTACATTAAGTCTTATATTTTGATTCACGTTTAGAACTTATACTTATTAAAAACAAAAATTTAATCAGATAGGGCCAAGCTTTTGCACACAAAGGCCAAGGATTGGTTTTTTTAACAATTTGAGTTAAAAATTAGCTCATTAAGTAGAAAACATAAAAATTTAAGTCCAAATAAAACATATTTAGGTCCAAAATAAACATATATACTTCTCGTATATGTAAACTTTTGTTGTAAGTTGATTAATACTTTATTAATGTATTTATTTAGGATGAAATACATAGAGATAACTATTGTGTTTGGAAAAATGATTATTAATTAAAAAACTTAAGTAATTATTTCTTCTAAATAGCCTTGATTTTCATCTTCTAGAAGCAGTTTAGCTTCTACGTCTACTTCCATAGTAGTAGTTTTCCATGTTTGCCGGATATTGCACATATAGGGATCTGTAGTGCGATTCACTATTATGTTATAACGACTATTGTTATTGTTAAAAAATTTTAACAACAAAATTGTCGATTTGGCTATTCAGTAACTTTTAAAACAACATTCGTTATTGTTAAGTTACAGTTGTCGACGGTAAAAATCGTTAGCTAACCTACATTTCGTTTTGGTTGTTATAATAGTCGACAACATTAATAAACAAATTTTCAATTTAAAGTAAAAGTAAACAAAAAAAAGGTAATACGAAACCAAATAAGAAAATTTGTAGCAATTTAACCAAAAACATATTTTGTGCATATTTTTTACTTACCTTGTACAAAAAACTTAAACAATTTTGATAATTAAAATAATATATGACAAATTTTCTTCAACAATTGTTTGTTTTTTATGCATTCTTCTTTGAGATTTTCGTATATATTTACAGAGATGCCACTTGTTTTCAATGTTTGTCGACTAGCAATAACAAGCAGGTTCTGAATCGCACTATCGTTAGTGCAAACAATCAAATGTGTAGAAAGCATTAACATGGTAACGAATCGTTAAAAGTTACTGAATCGCACTACTGATGTGCATAATAAAATAACAATCAAGTCTTCATTAGTACAATATCTAGAAATTGTTCTTGTGTTATGCTTGCAAATGAATCTATAGTCTTTGTTTCGTTTTTCTTGCGCTTCTTCTGATAGATCTCCTATTGCAAGCATATTGTGTTGAATTATTTGTTCCCCATGGTACAAAATTTTATGAACTGTGGATGGCATATATCTCCAAGAATACAGCTATACTTTAATAGCTGTTTTTTTGGCATACACTCCAAATTTTTTTGCATTTATCTTTCTGCTGCATGCTAGAACTTGTAAAATAATCTCCTTATTAGTTTCAAATCTACTCCTGTGGTAGGTACTGTAGTTTCTGGATCTGAAGAAAATCTTGCAGTGTTTCTTTCATTTGTGTTCCCTACTCCTTGCTTTAGCTGATTGATAATTTCTTTTATCGTCATTTTCCTTATTTTTTCACACTGTTTCGCCTATGGGACCAAAATCCAAATCATAACCCAATTTAAGAATATGTTCCAAGCAATTTAACAATTAAAAAAAAAACTATTTTACAATCAGTGCAAATCAATTTAAAAAGCAAAGTACTTTTCTGACCTAAATCATATCAATTTACGTTATTTTAAGTAGGCAAAATATTTGTTTGACCAACTGTGCATGACTTTGAAATTGACTAAAAATATTTGTTTGCTTTATAAAAATACGCATATTCATCTAAACAACTTCTCTCGTAAAGGCGATTTAAAAAACCAAAAACATGCTTACAAAATAGCAAAACAGAAAAAAAATTAATTCCATTAATTCTATTTTGCAAGAAATGTTTGACCTTGTGTAAGAAAAATTGTTCTGGTGCTCACGGTCGGATCGTGCCGGGTATACAATGGGGTATAGGCGTGTAGGGGACATTTAGGGCCATGACACAGTCCTAATGCTTTTACATTCCCTAACGAATTTTAGAAGTTATGCTCCATTAAGTAAGAGAATTTAGAAGAAATTTTAACCTCTAAAAAATAATTTCTAAAAATCAAAACTCAATTAAATACTAATAGCTAACAAATTACGCTACTATATATACAAAAAATTTACTAAGAAATTTATTAGTACACTAGTATCTACTTTCGAAAGAAATTTAAAATTTTACAATTGGGGACCATAAAAAAAGGACTTTAGGGCGCCTTCTCGTAAAATGGTCCACTGCGGGTCGTTCCTCTTCCTGAGTTTCTATGATGGTGCGTTGGGAAGGCCAGTGTGAATGTGGACGTCGAAGCCATTATTGAGGTCCATGCCACTGTAGTGTGTTACAAATCAAATTCTGAGCTGCATACGTGATTCCAACGTTTATTCCCGATTTTCGCGATGATGGAAGAAACTCGATAAGCAACATACGCGTTCCAGTGTGGGGGGTGCTTTTTCAGCCATGCGAAGACAATCATAGAATTTGCACAGAGGTGTAAATCGCATTTTTCGAGGGTGATTTGTGAGTAAAATGAATAGGCGATCTTCGCTAGTAATGAGGCGCCACATAATTCCTTTCGGGGGAGAGTCACAAATTTTACAGATGCTACCTTGGTTTTGGCAAGTAGTAAGTGGGTAAAAAAGTTTCCTTTTGGTGTTTCCAGCGCAAAAGGCCTTTTATGAGACATCGCAGAAACCATGTAACTCAACGCAACGCAGAGGGGTGATAATCAACAAATCGTGGTATTTTAATTCTTTCGATGTTGGGGCAATCCATAAAAACAAATGGCATTTTTTGAGGGCGTCTTCAGTGAGTTCATCCCAGTCAGTTTTATTGACCCATATCTGCTGCATTATTATTTTTGCAGTAACAATTTTTGCTGCTAGCCAGCCATCGGGATCAAATAGTCGTGCTTTTTCGGAGAGAACCTCTCTTTTGGTGGTTGTTTTTTGATTGAGCTGTCTAAACAGATTAAAATAGAAGAAATCTTGATCCGCATCCTATCTAAGACCCAGTATTTTAGTGGTGGTGATGTCAGACAGCTTTAGCAAATCAGAATTTAATAAGTGATCAGGATTAATACCGTTCAGGAGTTGCTTTGTATTGGAAATCCACTTACGAAGAGGGAAACCTGCTGAGCTAAGTACTCGGATAATGTTATCACGAGCACTGACAGCTTGAGATAGTTCGTGAGTGGCAGCTAAGACGTCATCAACATACATGTAATTGCGTAGAATATCTGAAACTTCGGGATGTTGATATTGTAGTGTGTGTACTTTGTAGCGTGTGTGATTGTGTCGCGTATGCCATGTTTTCTACATGACATCGGACACCGCACATTTGATTGTGTTGTGTTTATACGTATTGAAATTATTTCATACTTGGGAATATGCAAACGTTGCATATTCCCACCGCACACAATCCGGACAAAGTGCAAACGCTGCATATTCCTACAGGTAGAATATGATTGTATTAGTGCATAAGTTATTTGATTAGCTATTATAATATAGAAGTAAGAATATAATAATCATTGTTAATAAAACCAATAAACTGATCGGTCGCATTGTGGCCGATACAAAATAAATAAAATAAAAGTGTTTAATTGTACATGGCGATCCTGCCAAAATATATCTAAAAAGAAAAAACATTAAGTAAGAAGTTAAAAGTTTAAAGTGATTAATATGAAAATGAAAAGCTACATAAAATTGAAAATTTCTTAAAGGAGGAAAAACTGAAAAACATTAAATAAAATTATCCTATGAAGCGAATATTTTAATTAAAATACACTTTAAAATCCTAAAAAAATAGAACAATGGCAATAAGTGAAAAATAAAATATTTCATTTAATTAAAATTAAAGAAACAAAAGTTAATAAAAATAAAATTAGTTTCATAAAAAATGCATTAATGAATATTTTAAAAATAAGAAAAGAAAAAAACACTAAAGAAAACAAATTTTTTAACATTAATTTTTGAAAAAAAAATGTCTTAACTACAATTTTTATTTTACCGCCATCATCAATCGCTGTTATTCATGAATTATAAAGTTAAAATACTGTAACTAAATATACAAAATATTTAAATAAATATTTAAATAAAAATTCGTTGCCCTCAGTGTAATATTAAAAAGAACAAAATGCTAATATCTGATTAATGACTTACGTTGGAAAAACCACAACAAAAAAAAAATTTGGAAAACACATCATAATGCAACATAGAACAAATTTCAACAACAGCATCATTATCATTTACATCCAATACAACAACAATAGCAACAGCCGCAACAATTTATCCAACGTTTCAAGGATCATCAGCAGAAAATTATTAAAAGCAGAAGAGAAAAAAACAAAACAGTTTTTTAGTACAGCACAAATAATTGATGATTGTTTTCGAGTGTGAAATTTTACGTCTCTAGCAGATTAAGATATCGATCCATTTTTACAAAAGTTTAAATTTAACATCAGGATCAATTTCAGGTGAATTTGGCATTTGTAGGGACGGTAAATTTTAGAATGGGAAGGAGAATTTTTTTAAAAATCGGCATTTTTATGCTGGCCAGAATCGGCAGAAGTGCTTAGAAAATACTAAAACTTCGCGATTAACAAATTTTAGAAAAGCAAGGAAAATTAATTTTAGTGTTTATATTTAGTTTATAAAATTATTTTATAATTTTGATATATAATATGTAATACGTAATATACAAAAAAAAAAAATTTTTTTATACTTTATACAAAAAAAAAAAAAATAAAGTAATATAAATTTATAACATAAGTATAATAAAGAGAAAAGGAAAAAAGAAAAAATTGTAATATATATAATATATATAGAATTTGACAATTGAAATGGAAAACCGTCAGGCCTCTATATCTTCGATTCTAAATGGAATGGGAGGATATACTCTATAGGGCTAGGATAATAAAGGAATCCTTCCTTAGATCCTATAAGTGTGTAAACACTGACAGGGAAACAAAGAAGGAGACTATAAACATGTAGTGGGACCACCCTAATGTAAAATACCTGGCACAACATACTAAAAAGTTTAACTCAAATTACTCAAGTGCAATGCTCTAGCAATGCACTTGTGTTTGTTGTTGTTGTACTTAACATACATGCAACTGATGAATGGCCTTCAACGGGCATTTACATAGCGTGTGTGTGTCGATCGGTGAGTTTCAGGTGACACATTTATTTTGTGGAAAGAAATCCCAAAATAAATGCAATAGGAACCGGGTCACTTTTCACTTTTCATAATAACAATTATATTCATAGTATTTATAATAACATTTGTAAATAATTAACATTAATAGATTAAGTACTAGATAATTGAAATTCTTCTCACAGTCAGTCTCTGCTCCGAGCTGAGATAAGCCAGCTCAACTGGGAGCTAGGATGAATGAACAAAGATTGTTTTTATTTTCCCACTTGTAGTCGTTTATATATTTATGAAATTTTCTGTAATAAAAATAAAAAAATATTATTTGTCTTTTTATTCTATTTATTTTATTTATTTATATTGATTGCTCAGCGAGGAGCAGATTCTAATAAGCTCAACTGGGAGCTTAGAGGTGTTAATAATGAATCTCTTGTGTATGGTATTAATCTTAAGTCTTCCTTGTTCTTATATTTTATGAGTGTCAATGTCTTTTTGTCATCCTTCTTATTTAAAATTCTAAGTTCTTTAACCAAATTGTCCGCTCTACTAGCATATTTCTTCCTCAACGATCTTTTGTGTAGTAGATAAATCTTTAGAAGTAAATTAGCGGCGGTAATGATTGTTAATATAAGCATCAGCAACTATACCGATTTTATGTCATCCTTGTGGTCGACAATCTCAACATTGTTTACCACATTTGCGTTTGGTTTCTCAAGTTTAGATTCCGTCTTGCTCATTGTGTCTGTTAAAAGTCTTTTCTGCTTTTGTTATCCTGGAAAAAAAATTCTATTCAATTCCTAAAAATGCTTTTTCCTCTCTTGTTTCCACTACATCTCCACTTTTCGCAAGAATGTTCATATAACGGTAGTTTTATGGACATTCTTTTACATTGTATTATGAATTAAAGTTATAAAATTAAGTTTAGTTATATAAGTTTATCTCTAATTATAAGTGATCTTAAGTGTACTCCGGAGTAATTTATTTATTTATTGTATAACTTAAGTCTATTCTTATTTACTAATTGTGTTTTTTTTTGTTTTCTTATCTTCTATAGTTACATTATTTCTTAGGTCTATTTTCTTAATTTTATATGGATACGTTAATTATGAAGTTATTATTCTTAAATATGGATTATGGATTATGGAAATAATATTATTTAATTATGGACCTTTATATTGAAATTGGGAATGTGTTGGGTCTCATTCCCAAGTAAGACTAATGTCATATACTCCAAAATGTTCCATCACTGTAGGATCTGGGAAAAGGACCTTTCAAGTGTTTTGTTATTTTCGATCTTTGACACGTCTGCCATGATTTAACATATATGGCTTCATGCCTAGTGATGTTCCTCTAATAATAATAATGTCAATAATAATAATATTCCCTGATCTTATCTAAAATTCAGAAACACCTGAATGCCCACCTTCTGCAGGGTCATCGTGGTATTGTTCCATTGTTCTCTATATGGTCTTAGTATCTTTCCTAGCATCTTTTTCCAATATCTAGGTTACTCTAAATAGTAGCGCTACTACTAAAATATTTATTGCCCTTTTCTATTAAAATTCATTAAATGAAACAAATTCTAAAATTTTCTCTTTCCTTATAAAAAATTTACCGGCCATTTTTCCTAGCCTAGGGAATAAATTGTCCTAAGCCAATCTTCCCATTAGTAAATAAGTCACCAACAATTATATTTGTTGTGCTTCCTGACGTCAGTATATATATATATATATTGGGCCTATTCTTCCATTTGATACTTTCTATTATTAACCTCATTTGCCATATGTCGTGCCCTTTTTATTCATAATCCTGTAGCAATTAGTTACTAGTTTTATTACAAACAAACATATAAATACTCTGGTGGAAAAGTTAGAGAAGCTAAGGATATTGTTCAATGTCAATTACAATCGATTGACACATGTTCACAAAACCTTTGCAGATTCCTTTTATTACGATATACGGGAGAAATTGTTATCCGTATCGTCACGAAAGGGAATAAAGATAGACATACCATTAACCATTCATGAACCTATTACCTTTACTCCCCTGGAAGAAAATTCTGACGTAATATCAATAGTAAGAAAAATGCCACAAACAGTCGTGGAATTCCTTAATACGGCCTCACGGCTTATTCCAGAGTTTGATGGTTCCCCAGACAACTTGCAAAGTTTCATAGATGCACTGCAATTGGTGGACACGATAAAAGAGACCCACGAGACCGTAGCGGTGAGTCTCATAAAGACAAAATTGCGAGGTTCAGCTCGTAATTTAATATCTAATGAAACAACACTTGCCGAAATAGTTACCAAACTAAAGGCAACGGTTAAGGGAGAATCTGTTGACGTTGTACTTGCCAAACTAATGAATGTTAGGCAACAGGGCAAAACTGCCAATGATTATGCAAAGGAGATAGAGGAACTCACGAAAAGTTGGACACGTCTTACATAAATGACGGGTTGCCTCCTCAGGTGGCGACAAAATACGCCACTTCGTCGGCGACTAAGGCAATAATTAAAAATGCTTCCAATGACAGAGTCAGACTGATTATGGAATCAGGATCATTCTCTGATCTTAATGAAGTCATCTCCAAATTCATAGGCAGTTGCACGGACACTTTCGGTCAACCAAATTCCATTTTATCCCTAGGCCATACATACCAACGGGGAAGTCGAGGTCCGAAGGGACGAAACCCTATTAGAAGATACCATGGGAATAGCGGTAATAGATACCAAAATCCCGGAACTTCCAATTACGATAATAATTCTCGTTCCTACAGCAATTTTGACAATAGGTCGAACAATAGTCGCAGAGGTAGAAACAAGTTCCGCAATGATAATTATCGTAGTAGGAACCAGGGCAATGCCAGGGTGCATACAATGAATGCACAAATCAATTCGGAAAACGGCCAAGGCCCCGAAGATATTCAATGAAAACTTATTCCATTAACCTCAATTTATACAGCTACTTCAAATGTGGTTCCACGATGAACGACAATACATCATCTTTTCTAATAGATACAGGCGCGGATATTTCTATTATAAAACTAAATCAGGTTCTTTACCTTCCTATACTGAAGAACATTCAACTAAAGTTAAACGGGATAGGAAGGGGATTCATAAATACAATAGGCAGGATAAAAACTACCCTTCTTCTAAGAAACATCTCAATAGAACATGAATTTCACGTTGTGGGGGAAGACTTCCCAATTCAGGCCGATGGAATTATTGGCATGGACTTCATAAGAGGTTATAAGTGTATATTGGACTTTGGCGGTGAGGGGGATACTTTAACCTTAACCGACAAAGTGCCCTATGACTACACTATTATTCTATATAACCGCCCGGAACTCAGTTCAATTTCACTTCCGGATAGATCCGAGGTCATAAGGCCTCTGAATTTTGATATCGAAGATGAGGAGGTCTTCGTCCCGCAACAAACACTCCAACATGGCGTATATATTGCCAATACAATAACACGAAAATCAAAACCCTTGGTCAAAATTGTAAACACAACAGACCAAGATTTGATTCTGGCAAATAATAAAATCAGGGTTGAGAAACTAAGTGATTACTTTATTGCTCACGTCAACCATAATAAGAAGAACTCTAGAGAAAAACTGGAAAGGCTAGAAAAGAACTTTCCGGATTTTATGAGAAAGGAACTCGGAGCATTATGCTCAAATTTTATAGATGTGTTTGCACTAGAGTCTGAAAGGATAACGGCAAACAATTTCTATAAACAGAAACTACGCCTTAATGATAAACAACCAGTTTATATCCGAAATTATAGAATTCCCCACTCTCACAAAGAGGAAGTGGACAAACAGGTCCAAAAACTAATAGATGATGATATAATAGAACCATCAATCTCCGACTACAATAGCCCTTTACTACTAGTGCCCAAGAAAGCCTTACCGGGCACTAATCAGAAACGATGGAGGCTAGTAGTTGATTATAGAGGAGTTAATAAGAAATTAGTAGCTTATAAATTTCCTTTACCTCGAATAGACGATATATTAGACCAGTTGGGTAGAGCAAAGTATTTCTCTTGCCTTGATTTAATATCCGGTTTTCACCAAATAGAGTTGGAAGAAAAATCAAGGGATATTACTTCATTTTCAACTGATCACGGTTTCTTTCGATTTAAAAGACTACCATATGGCATAAAAATTGCACCGAACTCATTTCAAAGAATGATGACAATGGCATTTTCTGGACTTTCACCCGTCCAAGCTTTTGTATATATGGATGACTTAATTGTCATTGGCTGTTCTGCTGAACACATGCTTACTAACTTAAAGGATGTATTTGAACTGTGCAGAAAGTACAACCTTAAACTACACCCAGATAAATGTGCATTTTTCCGTCAGGAAGTAACGTTTTTGGGTCATAAATGCACTAACAACGGTATCTTGCCAGACGACAGTAAGTTCTCGATAATAAAGAATTATCCAACACCCAAGAATGGGGATGAAGCTAAACGCTTTATAGCCATCTGCAATTATTATAGAAGATTCATTCCCTATTTTGCAGAACACTCGCGTCATATTACTAGATTAACTAGGAAGAACGCAACATTTGAATGGACTCAAGAATGCGAAGATGCATTCAATTATTTTAAAACCCAACTCATAAGCCCACACCTTCTACAATATCCGGATTTCGGGAAAAAGTTTTTTATAATTACAGATGCGAGCAAATATGCCTGTGGCGCCGTTCTGAGTCAAGAGACCGGAGGCATGCATTTACCCGTTGCCTTCGCGTCGAAATCTTTCACAAAGGGCGAGAGCAATAAATCTACAATAGAGCAGGAACTGACTGCAACACATTGGGCCATTCAATATTTCAGACCATATGTGTACGGAAGAAAGTTTGTGATTAGAAGTGATCATAGGCCACTAACTTACCTATTTTCTTTGAAAAACCCATCGTCTAAACTGACGAGAATGAGGTTGGAATTGGGGGAATACGACTTTATCGTGGAATATCTGAGGGGTGAAGATAATCATGCTGCGGACGCGCTGTCGCGCATAGAATTCTCAGATATCCATAGTATAGGAGTCAAACAAGTACTGAAGGTAACAACTAGGCTTCAGGCGAAACATAACGTGCGTAAGGATGATGATGATAGTAGAGAACGGGAACCGGTTGCACTAAAGGTATATGAGGCGATTAACGCCCTAGAGCACCGCAAAATGCCAAAGATGCATTTTGCTCAGGATAAATTAATTATCCTTAAAGGAAAGAAACAACTTTCCGAGTATAGGTTGGATGATCTGGTTATTAATAGAAAAGTAGACTTAGGTCGCCTCTTTCCAAGGCTTGAAAAAATAGCCGATAACATTGGATTTACAACCCTACGACTTTCACAAGATGATCGTCTTTTTAACATCCTGGGAATAGATATGGAAACCTTTAAAAATAAAGGTAATGGTCTCTTAAAGAAATTGACTTTAGTGCTCCTGCCCAAAATAAGTAAAATATCCAACGGTATGGAAAAATTATCCATCATACGTAAATATCATGATGACCCCATCTGTGGAGGTCACTGTGGAATAACTCGCACGTTAAAGAAGATTAGACTTCTGTATTATTGGAAAGGCATGACCAGAGACATTGCAAAATATGTTAAAGGGTGCAAAGCATGCCAGGCAAATAAGCCCACAAGGAGGATTAAGGAATCCCTAGTACTGACTCCAACCCCAGCGAAACCTTTTGAGATTGTCATTATTGACACTATTGGACCCTTACCGAGATCCAACTCTCAAAACTAAATACTTAGTGGCGGTACCAGTCGGTGATAAATCGGCAAGGAGCGTGGCTCGAGCAATCATGGAGGGCTTTGTACTGACTTATGGCCCCATGGAGAAGATTGTTACCGATATGGGCACCGAGTATATGAATCAAATCCTACAGGAGCTCTGCAGTCTCATGGGAGTGGAGAAAATTAACTCCACTCCGTATCACCATGAAACCCTGGGTACCGTGGAGCGTTCGCATAGAACCTTCAACAAATACCTAAGATCCTATATATCCGAAGACAAATCGGATTGGGATGTATGGTTGAAGTTTTTTGTATTCTGCTATAATACGACTCCATCAACAGCCCATGAATACTGTCCCTTTGAACTAATTTTCGGGAAAATACCACCCAAACTTGACTTTATTCATGAGGACAGCGTAG
The DNA here is from genome assembly GCA_030448955.1 of Trichopoda pennipes. Lineage (NCBI taxonomy): Eukaryota > Metazoa > Arthropoda > Insecta > Diptera > Tachinidae > Trichopoda > Trichopoda pennipes. The sequence continues at coordinate 1,478,985 of JASKUP010000004.1, read as the reverse complement.
CTCCCTTGTATAACATAGATTCATACGAGAAGGAAGTAAAATTTAGACTTCAGGTTGCGCATCGCAGAGCGGCTGGCCTAATAGATAATGCTAAATTAAAACGGCATTATCTTTCTGAGGAACAGGCTAACCCAGTGACACTATCACTTGGTGATTTAGTGTTACTGAAAAATGAAGCTGGTGGTAAATTAGATCCTGTTTATAAAGGTCCCTATACCGTTATAGGACTACCTGATAATAATAATGTGGAACTTCGAAACGACGATGGGAAACCATTTGTCGTTCATAAAAACAGGATAAGGACATTCCACAATTGAGTTCATTTCACCTCGCTTCTAATGCATTTGCGGAAGCATTGGCAAACTCTGGATTCCATTTGATTCCTTTTAATCACGGCATTTGGCCTTCAATTCCAAATTTTGATAATTTTTTGTACATATTTGTTTTACTTTACAATAATTTTGTTCCCAGAACAATTTTTTATTTCTATTTAACTGATATTTTTTCTTTTTTCTTATTGGATCAATTTTTTTAATGTTAATTTTTTGATTTTTTCTTAAAAGTATATATATATATAAATTTTATAATAATTATATAATAATATTAATATGAGTATCTTAAATTAACAAATTTAAAAAAACAATAAAATAATTTATAATTTTATAAAGATAATTCATTTGAAAATTGATTTTTAATAATTTTAAAAACTGAAATACTCTCTATATTTGTTCACTTTTTAAATTTAGTTAATACTGTAGACTTTTTAATATGTTGATTACTCTTTCCGAAAAGGGAGGAGATATCAACTTCAGTTTTATTTTTATTATATTGTTTTGGAAAAACAAGAATAATCAAATTATATTGATTATTCTTTCTGGAAAAAGGAGGTGTAGTGTGTGTACTTTGTAGCGTGTGTGATTGTGTCGCGTATGTCATGTTTTCTACATGACATCGGACACCCCACATTTGATTGTGTTGCGTTTATACGTATTGAAATTATTTCATACTTGGGAATATGGTTGGCACACCATTTTCGAAGGTTGCAACTGCTTTGCTTTGCTTTATAATTTTTTTCAGTTGTTCTTGTAATTGTATGACGATGTGTAGGCTATCGCTTCCACCTAGGCCGTCAGCTACATAGAAGATTTCTCTGATGAATTCATAGGATATTGTATGGCACTATTTTTCGCCAGCTGTTTTAAACATTTTGTTGCCAAATATGGAGCTGCTCTTGTATTATATGTAACAGTATTGAATTGATAGTAAGAAAGTGGTTCGAAAGCGTTTTTTCGCCAAATTATGATTTGAAATTGCCGATCCTCAGGGGCGATCAAAACTCGCCGATACATTTTTTTATATCGGTCGAAAACACAAGCCTCGGAAGTAAAAAATTTAATAGAATTGAAAACAGTTTGCTTTGTACTGTTGGACCTGTATACATCAGATCATTTAGTGAATGCCCAGATGTTGTTTTGGCTGAAGCATCAAATACAACCCTTAATTTGGTTGTAGAGCTCTCTGGTCTTAGAATGCAATGATGTGGGATGATATAGTTTGGTGATTGAATAGAATCAAAAAATATCTTCGGCATATGTTTTAGATCTTCCTATTCATCCATGAAGTTTGTATATTGACTTCTTAATTCGGGGCTTCTCTGCAGTCGATGTTCTAGAGACAGAAATTAATTGAAAGCTACCTCATATGAATTACCAAGGCTTTTAGGATTCTGATGCAATGGAATTTTCACTACGAATCGGTTTTCGTTGTTCTTGTGGGTGTTTTGCACAAACAACTTTTCACATTTTCTCTCTGCCCCTGATAGGGGTTTTTCAGATGGCTTAATTTCGTCCAGTTCCTATAGTCCTGCAAGAGACACGTAACGCTCATCATAAGTCGCGGACACTCCGCATGATAAATTTGTTGATCTTTCGTTCTGCAGTTTTCCTGAAATTATCCATCCAAGCACGGTGTTCTGAAGAGTTGGTTGAGGTATTCGTCTATGATGTTGATTAATTGTCCGGGTTGAGGCGAAATGATGCGAGGAAGTACAAATACATCTAACTGTGTTGAAAACTCGTTGATTTGCGACTGCAGTTCTACGTCAACTCGATGTTGCGTTTTAGTGTTGGTGTTTCCAATTCCGTATATGTTTGATGATGATAGCTGCATTGGGATGCACAGTCGTTTGACTAAATGCTCAGTAATACAATTAAATTGAGAGCTGGAATCAAGTAATGCACGGCAATAAATTTCTGATGAATCAGTTTTGACCTTGACTAGTGCGGTGCCAAGGATTACCATCGAGGACGATGCTCGAATTTTTGCAGTAGTTAATAAGGCAAGTTCGGAACTTGTTGCTCTGCCGCCTCGACTATCATCGATGAAGTACTGTATTTTGTCTGGTAGTTGTCTTCTTTTAACCCTCTTGATTTGGAAGACTGGCTGTTGTTTTCCAAATGTAATAGTGAATGGTGTTTTTTGTTGCATTTTGCACAACCCCTTGAGGTGCATTGCCTTGCTGAATGATTCTTTTTTAAACAATTCATACACAATATTTTTTTGGATAAAATTTAGGCGTTCATGAGGTTTGAATTGTTAAAATCGTTCACAGCGATACATGGATGAAACCCAGTTTTAAACAGTGCGCAGCTGAACTCAAATTGTTTAGGTGATACAATAGAGGCGCATACTTTTGTGGAAGCTCTTTCCTTTTGACCCATTGCTTCCAATGATTGAAAGCGAGTCTCCAAAAATCCTACGAAGTGTTTGAATTGCTGCTGTTCTTTTGGATTTGTTATCGATTTTTCATATTGGTTATGAATGTTTCGATCAAGTTTTTTTATAACAAGGTGCAAACGTATTGGGTCCCAGGAGCTGGTGTTAATTCCCAGATTCTGCAATACATGCAAGCATTCTTGAGTCGTATCATGTAGTTATTTGATGGACGCCACTGATGGTCCGACTGAGGGTAGGTCGAGCAATTGCTGTATTAACGAGAATTCTCTTGTTATCATATCGTTCTCTTAACATGTTCCATGCTGTTTCATAATTTTCTGCTGTAGCAGAAAGATGACTTATTATAAGTCTTTCTGCTTCACCTGTGACGTTAGCCTTCAAGTACCACACTTTTTGAACTGAAGGAATTTGTCTACCAATTGGAGAAAAAGGTCGTAGAAGGTCGTCCATTTTAAGTAGTCCCCACTGAACCTTGGAATAGCTATTTTGGGTATTGGTAATGCATTACCCTCATTCTAGGCACTCTCTGATGGTAAAACAGGTTTTGATGCATTCTTAAATCAGTCAAAAACTCTTGGTACAGATGTTCCACTAGTGCCGTTACCGGATTTGCTGATTGCTGCTGCTTCGTCAAGAGCCGGTTGATGATTTGCGTCATCTGAAGAGCTGGTTACAGCTGATTTTAAAATGATCCTGTATTGTTCCACCGGCTTTTCCATATTGTGGTAATAGTCCCTGCTGAAGTATTCATGCTCCACTGGAATGTCCTCCAGACAACGGATCTTGTCGTTTGTGATCTTAAACTCAGACCATGGATTGTCCAATTTTATTATACGGCCCGTATAGTAAACAATGGTTTTCCGACTAGCAGAATCCTTTTTAAAATTGCCAACTATCGTTTCTATGATGTCGCTTGTTTCTTGCTGGGACTTAACAAGCTGATCAAAGATGCTCGTGTTAGAGTCCTTCCGGGATACTGCCATGTTCAGGCCATTGTCCGCTTCCTATTGATATGCGAATACTACTGGAATTGGCTGTCACGTCCAGATCAGAAGGTTTAATGTTTAATTCAGGTATATAAGCTGAATAAGGCCACACTAGTTTATGTAGCCCAAATAACAATGTATCTTCTAAGCGATATGCCTGCAGATTCAAGTCGCAACTCAAGTACTTGAACTTGGTTACACGGAGAAGATTGTATGTTTTGATCACTTCGGATAGTTATCAACGCTAACGAGGATAAGATTGACTTAGTTCAAACGTTTCGTCAGAGCTATGTCAACTGATTACCCAATTTATCTTTCCAACACGTTTTACTGAAAGATATGTTGAAATGAAAATCAATGCACCATGTGATAGATTTTGAAGATGTGTCCATAACGTTTATTTTCCTCTTGCTTAAATATAATTTATATACGGAAGTCATAGTAAAATAATCTATAATATAAAAATAAGTCGGGTTTTCCTTCCGGACGCTATAACTTCAGAACACACGAATCGATTTCTACGGTTTTGCATTCGTTGGAAACATCTGGGGCTCCGTGAGGTTAATAGCAAAGAAAATTCAGGAAAAATTTCAAGAGAAAAACAGGGAAAATCATTTTTCACATACAGCGCCATCTCTGATACATAGCATGTACTACAAAGGCACAAGTACGTAGTGTGTGAGTATCCCTCACGAAAATAAGTACGTTTCATTTTAAGTAGAGGGCGCCGTGCTCTAGGTCGCATGTATACTGTTAATCCTAGAAATGATGAATGTTTTTATTTGCGACTGCTGTTGGTAAATGTACGTGGACCAAAATCATTTGCACATTTGAAAACTGTGCATGGCTACCATTTCCAAACATATCGAGAAGCATGTCAACTATTGGGTTTGCTGCAGAACGATTCTCATTGGGATTTAACACTTGCGGGTTCAGTTGTTTCATCAAATGCGTACCAAATATGAACGCTGTTCGCTATTATCATCACCACATGTTTCCCTTCACATTCAGTTATGGCACAAATGCAAAGACGACATATGTGAAGATATCTTGTGTAGTGCACTGCAGTAGTCATACATCATGCATAGTGTATGCGAGCCGACACAACTCATGTAGGGTATCTACATGCAATTCTGTTGTAAAGATGCCGACACATTTTTGGGTGTCAATTTACATCAACACCTTGTGTTTGGCATGTGTCGAACACTTGATCACTTGACACAGTTTTAATATGTTTAATGATAAAATTGAGTGACTTAAAAAACACTCAATTCTAGATTATAAGTTAGATTTTCATAAGTAGTATATAAGCCATAGAAAATTAAATAAAGACGGACTTTCATTTGACAACTTAAGCTAGTAACAAATGCCTTGTTTCATTTAAAGTTTCAATCTTCTGGCAGTTCCTTTGAACGCCAATTTACAAGCTGAGACCCTTTACAGCTACTAAAATATAGAAAGGGCTATAGGGAATTCTTATACACTATACACATCATTAATCCTTTACATGGCGATCCTTCCATCATTAATCCATTACATGGCGATCCTGCCATCATTAATCCATTACATGGCGATCCTGCCATCATTAATCTATTACATGGCGATCCTGCCATCATTAGTCCATTACACTTGCATCGCTTGCGCATTCGAACGAATAATCCCGAAATGCAAATAACCGATGAAATATATAATAAAGGATTGATTCTGATTGAGGATCAATGCTTGACTATTGCAAACAAGCTACTGACTGAAGTATGAATAATGATTGCGCCAAATCGATCGATGCACCATGCACTCAACCAAGGATTAAATCGAGAGCTGCAATACAATGTTGATACATTGCAGGAATTCGTTTGAAATAATGTGCCGTTGCTGAATAAACAGCAACAACAAATATATAAAACATTTATACAAGCGGTGGACAATAATACTGGTGGTCTATTCTTCCTGGACGCACCTGGAGGAACAGGGAAAACATGTCATTTCATTGATTTTGGCAACTATTCGATCAAGATATAAAATAGCTTTGGCGTTAGCATCATCTGGAATTGCGGCGACTCTTCTAGATGGCGGTCGTACTGCACATTCTGCGCTTAAGTTGCCACTCAATTTGAACACAATTGATACTCCAACATGCAATATTTCTCGAACCAGTGCAATGGGAAAATTGTTGATGCAATGCAAGCTCATTGTTTGGGATGAGTGGCACATAAGAAATCACTTGAAGCATTTAACTTCACACTGAAGGATCTTCGAAATAACAACGTCTTTGGCGGCTGGATAATATTGTTGGCAGGCGATTTATGCAGGCGTTGCCAATAATTCCCCGTGCAACGCCTGCAGATGAATTAATTGCTTGCCTGAAGGCATCACCTTTGTGGAATAACGTAAAAACATTATCGCTAACTACTAATATGAGAGTTCAACTTTAAAATGATCAAAGTGCTGCACAATTTTCCAAACAATTGTTAGCTGTTGGAAATGGAAAAGTTCCAGTTGATGCGACAGCTGGATTAATTACTCTTACCAACGACTTTTGCCGATTGGTAGACTCTCATTTAGCTCTTATTGAAAATGTTTTCCCAAACATTAGTGAGAATTATCAGAATTATGCTTGGTTAAATAAACGAGCAATTCTCGCCGCATAGAATAATGATGTTGTACACGCACTGCATTTCACCATTCAATCAAAAATCGATGAAGATTTGGTAACATACAAATCCCTGATTCCATAACAAATGTCGATGATGCAGTAAATTATCCAACGGAGTTTTTGAAGTCTCTGGAGTTACCAATGTTCAGTTATTATGCTATTGCGTAATTTGAATCCACCGCGACTTTGCAACGGTACTCGACTTGCGGTGAAAAGACTTATGCCGAATTTGATTACAACCATTATTAACGGAAAGTACGCATGTGAACGATTGCAATGACAACTAACAAGTCACAAGGCCAATCGCTTAGTGTTTGCGGGATAAATTTAGAAAATCATTGTTCTTCACATATACGTTGCGTGTTCACGAGTTGGGAAACCATCCGCTTTGTTTGTGTTAACGTCAGACCAAAAAACAAAAAATGTGGATTACCAAATAGCACTTCAATGAAACGGATAATTTGCGGACACGTATAACGCTTCGATTCAGTATTTACTTTGGATTCACTTTCATTTTTTACTCAGAGAAGTTCAACTAAATTCCACTTCATTTTCGTAATCGAAATGAATTCATTACTGTTGTGCAATGAAATAAAATTGTTTCCTTTTCAAATATAAAACATAATAATTTTTCTTTATCTTTTAATCCCCAAACGAAATGTTACATAAAACGAAGCCATCTGGTGGCAAACGTGGCGAACGGATTTGCTAGTTATTAATAAGAAAAATATAATAAACAAAACATTAAATTGCATTAATTATAAATAATGCATAATAAGCAAAATACATTAACCAAAAGTCATTGAACCGAAAAATGCATAGCTATCAAAATACAATAAGCAATAGACATAACTTGACAGAATGCATAGATAAACAAAATGCAATAAATAAACAAACTAAAAAAAACAATTAAAGTAAACAAAGGTGATTGAACTAAATTAACCAAAATAAAAAAATTGCTACTTCTAATTGTAAATATTGACATTGGTAACACTTCTATCCAGCCCAAAAATGCTTGATCAATACACGTGCAATCAAACTAGTTCGACGAACCCGATGCAATTAAAATTTGGTTGGAATGCATGGGAAAGTTATCCAGCAAATTTTTTTTTCTTTTTTTAAAGAGAAGTAGCACTTCCGGCAACAATGCCTATTTAGTCAAGTACCGTGCTACCTTCTTTAGGAAAGGGATTGAGAAGATACACAGGTGGTGAAGGATAGTCGGAAATTAACTGCCGTATAAAGACATCACAGCGACCAGTGACTATGCCTTCATCGCTGAGCAGTCCCACCGACAGCCAATTTTAAATTTTTGTAGTGAAAAAACCAAGGTCTTCGTTGGGAATCGAACCCACAACCCCCATACTGACAAGCTAGTACACTACCTACTAGCCTATAGGGGCACCTTATATTATATAATATATAATGATTAGCGTCTAATATAATAATCAGCGTCTGTCAATTCGCGCGTGTTGGTGCAACGTGATCAAAGAAGTCGACAAGCCAACAAAGTTGGCTAAGAACGGGCAGTCTTGGTTACGGTGTCGTGGTATTCAGAATCATTTTAGATTAACATAATTAATAATAAATAATAATAAGTTTGTGAATAAAAGTTTTAATTGAAGGAAAAGTGTTTTATTTAGATACAGGCGCAAGTTGATGCGCCTTAAAATTAATTTTTTTAATTATAACGGTTAAAGATTCCTTAAGTGGCGCCCTGTATAAAGGTCCTTTATATAATAAAACAAATAAAATAATAATAATAAACTATTAATTGTTGTCCTGCGGTCTCTACGGAGCACTCCAGGGTTTATTTTCCTCTTGGTTTATTTTCCTCTTGCTTAAATATAATTTATATACGGAAGTCATAGTAAAATAATCTATAATATAAAAATAAGTCGGGTTTTCCTTCCGGACGCTATAACTTCAGAACACACGAATCGATTTCTACGGTTTTGCATTCGTTGGAAACATCTGGGGCTCCGTGAGGTTAATAGCAAAGAAAATTCAGGAAAAATTTCAAGAGAAAAACAGGGAAAATCATTTTTCACATACAGCGCCATCTCTGATACATAGCATGTACTACAAAGGCACAAGTACGTAGTGTGTGAGTATCCCTCACGAAAATAAGTACGTTTCATTTTAAGTAGAGGGCGCCGTGCTCTAGGTCGCATGTATACTGTTAATCCTAGAAATGATGAATGTTTTTATTTGCGACTGCTGTTGGTAAATGTACGTGGACCAAAATCATTTGCACATTTGAAAACTGTGCATGGCCACCATTTCCAAACATATCGAGAAGCATGTCAACTATTGGGTTTGCTGCAGAACGATTCTCATTGGGATTTAACACTTGCGGGTTCAGTTGTTTCATCAAATGCGTACCAAATATGAACGCTGTTCGCTATTATCATCACCACATGTTTCCCTTCACATTCAGTTATGGCACAAATGCAAAGACGACATATGTGAAGATATCTTGTGTAGTGCACTGCAGTAGTCATACATCATGCATAGTGTATGCGAGCCGACACAACTCATGTAGGGTATCTACATGCAATTCTGTTGTAAATATGCCGACACATTTTTGGGTGTCAATTTACATCAACACCTTGTGTTTGGCATGTGTCGAACACTTGATCACTTGACACAGTTTTAATATGTTTAATGATAAAATTGAGTGACTTAAAAAACACTCAATTCTAGATTATAAGTTAGATTTTCATAAGTAGTATATAAGCCATAGAAAATTAAATAAAGACGGACTTTCATTTGACAACTTAAGCTAGTAACAAATGCCTTGTTTCATTTAAAGTTTCAATCTTCTGGCAGTTCCTTTGAACGCCAATTTACAAGCTGAGACCCTTTACAGCTACTAAAATATAGAAAGGGCTATAGGGAATTCTTATACACTATACACATCATTAATCCTTTACATGGCGATCCTTCCATCATTAATCCATTACATGGCGATCCTGCCATCATTAATCCATTACATGGCGATCCTGCCATCATTAATCTATTACATGGCGATCCTGCCATCATTAGTCCATTACACTTGCATCGCTTGCGCATTCGAACGAATAATCCCGAAATGCAAATAACCGATGAAATATATAATGAAGGATTGATTCTGATTGAGGATCAATGCTTGACTATTGCAAACAAGCTACTGACTGAAGTATGAATAATGATTGCGCCAAATCGATCGATGCACCATGCACTCAACCAAGGATTAAATCGAGAGCTGCAATACAATGTTGATACATTGCAGGAATTCGTTTGAAATAATGTGCCGTTGCTGAATAAACAGCAACAACAAATATATAAAACATTTATACAAGCGGTGGACAATAATACTGGTGGTCTATTCTTCCTGGACGCACCTGGAGGAACAGGGAAAACATGTCATTTCATTGATTTTGGCAACTATTCGATCAAGATATAAAATAGCTTTGGCGTTAGCATCATCTGGAATTGCGGCGACTCTTCTAGATGGCGGTCGTACTGCACATTCTGCGCTTAAGTTGCCACTCAATTTGAACACAATTGATACTCCAACATGCAATATTTCTCGAACCAGTGCAATGGGAAAATTGTTGATGCAATGCAAGCTCATTGTTTGGGATGAGTGGCACATAAGAAATCACTTGAAGCATTTAACTTCACACTGAAGGATCTTCGAAATAACAACGTCTTTGGCGGCTGGATAATATTGTTGGCAGGCGATTTATGCAGGCGTTGCCAATAATTCCCCGTGCAACGCCTGCAGATGAATTAATTGCTTGCCTGAAGGCATCACCTTTGTGGAATAACGTAAAAACATTATCGCTAACTACTAATATGAGAGTTCAACTTTAAAATGATCAAAGTGCTGCACAATTTTCCAAACAATTGTTAGCTGTTGGAAATGGAAAAGTTCCAGTTGATGCGACAGCTGGATTAATTACTCTTACCAACGACTTTTGCCGATTGGTAGACTCTCATTTAGCTCTTATTGAAAATGTTTTCCCAAACATTAGTGAGAATTATCAGAATTATGCTTGGTTAAATAAACGAGCAATTCTCGCCGCATAGAATAATGATGTTGTACACGCACTGCATTTCACCATTCAATCAAAAATCGATGAAGATTTGGTAACATACAAATCCCTGATTCCATAACAAATGTCGATGATGCAGTAAATTATCCAACGGAGTTTTTGAAGCCTCTGGAGTTACCAATGTTCAGTTATTATGCTATTGCGTAATTTGAATCCACCGCGACTTTGCAACGGTACTCGACTTGCGGTGAAAAGACTTATGCCGAATTTGATTACAACCATTATTAACGGAAAGTACGCATGTGAACGATTGCAATAACAACTAACAAGTCACAAGGCCAATCGCTTAGTGTTTGCGGGATAAATTTAGAAAATCATTGTTCTTCACATATACGTTGCGTGTTCACGAGTTGGGAAACCATCCGCTTTGTTTGTGTTAACGTCAGACCAAAAAACAAAAAATGTGGATTACCAAATAGCACTTCAATGAAACGGATAATTTGCGGACACGTATAACGCTTCGATTCAGTATTTACTTTGGATTCACTTTCATTTTTTACTCAGAGAAGTTCAACTAAATTCCACTCCATTTTCGTAATCGAAATGAATTCATTACTGTTGTGCAATGAAATAAAATTGTTTCCTTTTCAAATATAAAACATAATAATTTTTCTTTATCTTTTAATCCCCAAACGAAATGTTACATAAAACGAAGCCATCTGGTGGCAAACGTGGCGAACGGATTTGCTAGTTATTAATAAGAAAAATATAATAAACAAAACATTAAATTGCATTAATTATAAATAATGCATAATAAGCAAAATACATTAACCAAAAGTCATTGAACCGAAAAATGCATAGCTATCAAAATACAATAAGCAATAGACATAACTTGACAGAATGCATAGATAAAAAAAATGCAATAAATAAACAAACTAAAAAAAAAAAAACAATTAAAGTAAACAAATGTGATTGAACTAAATTAACCAAAATAAAAAAATTGCTACTCCTAATTGTAAATATTGACATTGGTAACACTTCTATCCAGCCCAAAAATGCTTGATCAATACACGTGCAATCAAACTAGTTCGACGAACCCGATGCAATTAAAAGTTGGTTGGAATGCATGGGAAAGTTATCCAGCAAATTTTTTATTTTTTTTTTAAAGAGAAGTAGCACTTCAGGCAACAATGCCTATTTAGTCAAGTACCGTGCTACCTTCTTTAGGAAAGGGATTGAGAAGATACACAGGTGGTGAAGGATAGTCGGAAATTAACTGCCGTATAAAGACATCACAGCGACCAGTGACTATGCCTTCATCGCTGAGCAGTCCCACCGACAGCCAATTTTTAATTTTTGTAGTGAAAAAACCAAGGTCTTCGTTGGGAATCGAACCCACAACCCCCATACTGACAAGCTAGTACACTACCTACTAGCCTATAGGGGCACCTAATATTATATAATATATAATGATTAGCGTCTAATATAATGATCAGCGTCTGTCAATTCGCGCGTGTTGGTGCAACGTGATCAAAGAAGTCGACAAGCCAACAAAGTTGGCTAAGAACGGGCAGTCTTGGTTACGGTGTCGTGGTATTCAGAATCATTTTAGATTAACATAATTAATAATAAATAATAATAAGTTTGTGAATAAAAGTTTTAATTGAAGGAAAAGTGTTTTATTTAGATACAGGCGCAAGTTGATGCGCCTTAAAATTAATTTTTTTAATTATAACGGTTAAAGATTCCTTAAGTGGCGCCCTGTATAAAGGTCCTTTATATAATAAAACAAATAAAATAATAATAATAAACTATTAATTGTTGTCCTGCGGTCTCTACGGAGCACTCCAGGGTTCATAAAATTTAAAAATCAAATAATAAATTATTTATTTCTGTCCTGCGATCTCTACGAAGCATTACAGGGCTCATAAAATTAAAAATCAAATAATAAAATTTGACCCCTCCTTCACTAATCCGGTATTCCTGGTGGTTAAGATCTGACAAGGATCACAGAAGGTTACCGAGGCGAAAGTGGAGCAAACCGTACCTTAGTAGGTATCCGCGAAAAAAAAGCGGATCTCCAAACAGGAATCATACAAAGCTTCCGTGAGGATAAAAAGGAGTTTTCAACGGTCGCTTCCCGTATCGTAACCAAGACTCACGAAAATTCTATATATAAGAAGAAAAAGCTATACAAAAGTGAAAACATATAAAATAAAAAATATTGTGCAAGATTGAATATTAGAGAATTATAATAAAAAAATATATTAGTAATTATAAAAGAAAAAAAAGGAAAAGGAACATCAGAAATAAGAAGTTAAAATATTAAAAAAGATATATATATATATAAATATTCAGAAATACAAAAGAACGAAAAAAAGAGAAATTTTTGATTTTAAGTAAAGTGATACACCCCAGTGCAACGAATAAGGATCTTCTCTTTTAAGGGTCAACAAAATAAAAAAACCATCCTGCATAAATATTTCAGGTGAGTGAGTTTTCCTTTTTATTTTTCCTTCTTTTCAGCGAGAAAATGGAAGATTTGAAAAGTACTGTTACTAACTTGACCGGTGCTATTAACCGTTTTATGGACCAGATTAAATCGGGCAAACTTAGAATAGGAAGAATTGAGTCCAGCCTGGCAAACAACGCATTAGGGCAAGTTTTAAACAGGATAGATGCGTTAGAAGCATTGCCAAATATTTCGCATAGTTTAGAAGTTGCTGTAGAAAGGCCATTACAAAAACCTCAGAACGAGGACGACTTAAGAAATATTAGCCGTCTTCCTGACAGCGTTAAGAAATTAAGATCCTTCGATGGGAATCCCGCACAATATTTATCCTGGATTCATTCTGTAGAATCGGATTTGAATGATTTTGAAATAGTAAGGGACAAACCAATATACCGTGCTATCTTACAGAGTGTTCGACAAAAAATCATTGGAGCCGCCGATACAGCATTAGTGTCTTATAATGTTGTTGATAGTGACTGGGCTGAGGTGAAAAGGATTCTTTCACTTCATTATGCCGATAAGCGCGATATTCAAACATTGGAGCATCAACTCGATGCGATTAATCACCAGCTGTGCTATCTTATAGAGTGTTCTGTAGTGTACCACAATATGTGTACTGCACTGTAACACATAAACACACCAGACAACCACTTACCAAAGTACAACATGTGTCGACTCAAATGCAATCGATCTATGACACAAATGAGTGACACATTTTTAGGTGTCATATTTATTTGACTATTTTTATTTATCATGCATTTGATTCGTCACATGAACCAATGAGTCAATAATCGCCCGTTGGAAGAAATACACAAGAACTACAGCTTCAACCTACACACCGCTTCCACTATCAGCAGGTCCAAGGGCAATAACAATTGAGGAGTACAGAAGACGCCAGGCCAAACACAGCGACAACGAAAAAGAAAGAAAAGCACAAAATCGTCAAAGAAGAAAAAGGAAACGAGCTGGCAAAAGGTTCCAGATGAGAAAACAACTAGCCGTAGAATACAAGATGCTGACGACAGCAACAACGGCAATAGAGCAGAGACAAATAAAGAAGGAGATAAGTAAGATAAATAAGGAAAAGAAAAATAAATGTAAAAATATATAAAGAATTAAGTAAAATAAATAAAGAAAAGAAAAAAAGTAAATAAATGTAAAAATATATAAAGAATTAAGTAAAATAATTAAGGAAAAGAAAAATAAATGTAAAAACATATAAAGAATTAAATAAAATATAACAATATTTTATACCTATCCTAATAAATTCTGTTAGAATCAAAAAAGAAGAAAAAAAAGAGAAAAGAAGAAAAAGGAGGAAAACCATTTCTAATATATAAATTTAAATAAGAACAAGTCTAGAATATACTTATGGTAGGTACAATTTGGGGCACAAAACCAAGAATCGACATGGGACAACCCCAAAGCAAAGTAGAAATTCAAGAAAACATTGTCAACAACGGCGATGCCAAAAATGAACGACCATTAATACAACCCATACAAGAAAGCACTTTAACCCTCATTATAATAACTATTATTTTATATATAGCTTTTATGATAAACAAATACTTTAAAAATTACATTTTAAAACTTAGAAATAACGCTATAACAAATGTTTCAATTAAGCAATAATAAATGGAAATATATTTGAATGAGATAAAGAACAGACGGAAAAATTTAAAGAAAAGTCCAGGTAGATCATATTACACAAAAAACTGTGCAAAGTAAATGAAATAACATTGAAGATATAAGGAAAAACTTTCAATTAAGTGAAAGCGAAGAAAAGGACAGGAATATAATTGTACCATTAAAATTAGAATTTAAAAGTATTTACGAAAACATAAAAACATACCTGTTAAATAATACCAAAACAACACAAAGTGACAAGATGGCATCTTTTAACTTAGAATTTGTCTCAAAGGCTTTACCTTTATTCGCTGGTAATATTGCGGAATTGGAAAGTTTCCTCATAACAGCCGAACTCATTAAGAAAACTCTTTCAGATACAGCGAAAATTGATTTCCTTCAGTACATCTATCACGCTAAGTTGACTTCAACTGTCAGAATAGCACTAGGGACTTATACAAAACCTGAAAATTTCGAATCTCTCGTTAATACATTGAAGATCAGATATAAGGACAACAAAACAATTCCAGAGTTACAATATAGGTTGAACTCACTATTCCAAGGACGATTGTCCGTGTACTCTTATAAGGAAAAGATTATAGCACTTATAGATAACTTGAACAAATTAGGATGTTATAATAAGATTAAACAATAAGTTAGCATTAGAATCATTCAAGAAAGGCTCAAATGAAAACCTTAAATCGACCATATACGCGGCTAGACCATCTACACTACAAGAAGTATCTGACCTTGCATTGGAATTGGAGAATGAGCAAAAATTGACTCACAACTCAAACAAAATTATAACCATAACACTATCAATCCACACATGAATAACAGATTTAATAACAATTCAAATGGACACACTAATAAAAACAGGGGACAAAATGGAAACAATTCTAATAACAACAATTATAATAGAATCAATTCTAATAACAACAATAATAACAGAAACAATGATAATAACAACAACCACACCAGTATAAACAGATACAGTAACAACAGAAACGTACATACAATACAATCGGGAAACATGATGGGCCAGGAATACACAGATATTCCGGAGAGCCAGAACTAAAAATACACAAAGTATCCAATAATAACACAAAGTTCATATACACAACATATAAAAACACACGACTTACATTTCTTATTGATACAGGAGCCGACATATCTCTTTGTCGTATGAACATAAATTTCGAAAATGAACAATATAACCCTGAAGAAAAATGTAAATTTACTGGCATTACTAAAAAAGAAATTTACTCACTAGGAACAATATCACTAAACCTAACATAATCTGACAAACCATACGAACACAAATTCCAATTAGTAAATTCAAATTTCCCAATAGAAACTGACGGTATAATAGGAAGAGACTTCTTAATAAAATATCTATGCAAAATAGACTACGAAACATTTACAATTTCTTTATTTAAAGATGATATCACAACAACACTCCCTATGCAAACAAAAACATTCAATACGTCACAAAAAATAATACCACCAAGAACACAAATCATTCATGCATTGAAACTGCAACTCAAAGAAGATTGCGTCATATTTAACAATGAATTAAAACCAGGTATTTTTCTTAGTAATTCAATAGCACCAAAACATGGAATGACATACATTAAAATTTTAAATACAATCACCGACACAGTAGTCTTAGACAATATTTAATTACAAACTGACCCACTGAAAAACTACGAAATATTTAACTACAATGACGTATACAATTACAAATTGCCAATAATGATGACTATGCAAAAACGGAAATAATAAACATTTTTAAAAAATACCAAAACGTATTTCACCTAGAAGACGAAAAATTGACAGTAAACAACTTTTACAAACAAAAAATTTCAACAACACACCCGTATAGGTAAAAAATTACAGACTACCTCATTCACATACAGACATAATTAATGACCAAGTACAACAAATGCTTAATGATGACATAATAGAACCTTCCCTTAGTCCTTGTAATTCTCCTCTCCTTTTAGTACCTAAAAATAACACAGAAGATAAAAAGAAATGGAGACTAGTAGTATATTTTAGAAAACTGAACGACAAAATCGCCAACGACAAATTTCCTCTAACAAGATTAGAATATATTTTGGATAAATTAGGAAGAGCAAAATGGTTTTCTACACTTGATATGACTAGTTCTTTCCATCAGATAAAATTAGACAAACAATCAAGACATCTAACAGCATTCTCGACACCACAAAATCATTACCAATTCAAGAGACTCCCATTTGGACTCAAAAACTCTTCAAATAGCTTTCAAAGAATGCTTACTATAGCACTTTCAGGACTAGATTCTGAAGCTTTTCTGTATGTAGACGACATTATTGTGTTTGGATGCAGTGTAAACAACCACAATCAAAATCTTATTAAAGTTTTAGACAGATTACCAAAGTATAATTTAAAATTAAATCCAAAAAAATGTTGTTTCTTAAGACCAGAAGTAGTATACTTAGGACATTCAATAACAAAAGACGGTGTGAAAACAGATCCCGCTAAATATGAAATTATAAAACGGTATCCTATACCGAAAAACACTGACGAAGTCGGAAGATTCAATGCATTTTGCAATTACTACAGAAAATTTATTCTGAACTTTGCCGACATTGCAAAAAACCTGAACGCTTTATTAAAAAAATCAGCTAAATTCATATGGACGGAAGACTGCCAAACGGCATTTGGCAACCTTAGAGGAAAACTAATGAAAGGGGGGTTTGGGTACTACAATACCCAAACTTTGAAAAGCCATTCATTTTAACCACAGACGCTTCAAACTATGCGTTAGGAGAAGTAGGCAAAGACTAACCAATTTCTTATGCAAAGCATTACAAAAACACGACATCAATAAACCAATTATTGAAAAAGAACTATTAGCAATACATTGGAGTATTAATTACTTTAGACCATACCTGTACGGTAGAAGATTCATAGTAGTAACAGACCACTAATCTCACTATTCTCACACAAAAATCCATCTTCAAAAATGACAAGAATTAGGTTAGATTTATGTGACTATGATTTCACAATAATATACAAAAAAGGAAAAATGAACACTAATGCAGACGCACTATCTAGGATAGAAATTAACTCAGATATACTCAAACAAATAATACCAATTGAAATTGATGAAAAAACAAGAAAATATTAGTAATAGGAAGGGCAATGAAAAATAAGAATAATGAAAATAAGAATAAAGAGGCATATAAAGATATAAATAATGAATGCGATAACTCAGCGAAATTAGATTCGATTCTGAGGAAACTGATATCTAAAATGAAGAAAGAGAATATTAAAGAATTAGCGCTATCGACGAATGATGAAATATTTAAGGTATATACGAAAGAAAATTTAAAAGAAGCATATGCAAGAATAATAATGAATAATGAAAGTCGTCAACTTAAGATTTTAATATATAATGCCCCTAAACAAATTGAAGATGATATCCTAAAATATAAACTAATTAACAAATTCCACAATAACACACACTCAGGCCACTTGGGAATACGTAAAACAATCATCAAACTAAAGCAGAGATACATTTGGAAGAACATGAGTAAAATGTTCGTATCATATTGCGACACTTGTAACAAAAATAAACAAACAAAACACATTAAGGAACCACTTACATTGACAGACACACCAAATAATGGTTTTAAAGTGATTTCAATTGACACCGTAGGACCACTTAGAATATCAAATGAGTACCGATACATCTTAACTATGCAATGCGATTTGACAAAATTTGTTATCGCCCATCCAATGTCAACAAAAGATGCAATTACAACAGCAAGAACACTAGTTGAACAGCTTATCCTAAAATATGGTCAATTTAAAGTACTTAAGTCTGACAGAGGAACAGAATTTACTAACGAAGTCATGCGTAACATATGTTCACTACTTAAGATTGAACAAATATTTTCAACACCTTATCACCATGAAACACTTGGGTCAATAGAGAGAAATCATAGAGTACTTAACGAATTCCTGTTAACAATCGCAAATGATTACGAGTGGGACAAATGGATTCCATATTTTACTTTCGCCTATAATCCGGCACCCCATATAGAAACAGGCTACTCGCCTTTTGAATTAGTTTATGGTAAATTACAAACACTGCCATCTGACACTTTATCTGAAAAACAAACATTTTATAATTATGATGACCACGTACAAGAATTACGAGTCAAATTAAAGTATGCATTAAATAAAGCAAAATAACTAACAATTAAAACAAAGGTTAAAAGAATAAATAATACTAAATATACAAATAAAGTAAATTTAAACATAGGAGATTTAGTTTTAATTAAAGTAGAAATTAAAAAAATATCAAAGTCCGTATAAGGGACCAACAGAATTATAAAAAGAAATAATGTTAATACAATAACAGACTATAATGCAATAGAAAAAGAAATACATAATAAAAATTTAAAACCATATAAACTAGTGTAAGATATATTTTTATTATTATCATTGTATTATTATTATTATTATAAAATTTACTATCATTGTCATTATATTATTATTATTAATATATTATTATTACTAAAGAAAATATGTGTAAGTAAGAATATTGTAACAATGGCATGCATTTTGAAGAAAAATTATCTTTCATATAATTTTTCTCTTAAGGGTAAGGGTGTAGTGTACCACAATATGTGTACTGCACTGTAACTCATTAACACACCAGACAACCACTTACCAAAGTACAACATGTGTCGACTCAAATGCAATCGATCTATGACACAAATGAGTGACACACTTTTAGGTGTCATATTTATTCGAGTATTTTTATATATCATGCATTATGTATTAGCAATAAGTTATAATAAGTTAGAAGGGCTAAGTAGAAAATGTAAATTAGATATAAAAAGGCCTGCATGCCACTAATAAAATAAGATTTAAATTAGAAGACTCAAAACGGCAACAACTGCCTTTGTTTATTATTTTAAAACTTCATATTGGGCTGTTTATCAAAACGCCTGTTTTCAAGCTGAACCCCCAAACAGCTACTTAAATATAAATATATGGGCTATAGGACACTTTTCTATTCTTCGTTTTTATTATCCTGCCCTCATACTTGGGAACACTTTACATAGCGATCCTTTACCAGTCGCATAACATTACATCGTTTTTGTCATCATTCATCCTACCCCGAACATGACATGGCAATCCTGCCATAACATCACATGGCGATACTGCCTATAACTTTACATAACATTACAGTTCGACAAAAAATCATTGGAGCCGCCGACACAGCATTAGTGTCTTATAATGTTTTTGATAGTGATTGGGCTGAGGTGAAAAGGATTCTTTCACTTTATTATGCCGATAAGCGAGATATTCAAACATTGGAGCATCAACTCAACCAATTGGGCCAAGGATCGTCCGTCTTATGTCGATGAATTAATAATTAACAAAATTAAAACTGAATCTTATAGCGTGGAAACCATTAGGGCTTTAGTAGAAACTTATCATAACAGGCCACTTGATATTTTTATACGTGGCTTGAAACCAGACCTTTCGAAAATAATAATCATTCAACGCCCAATAACACATCCTGAGGCATATTCTGCTTGCCTTGAATTACAGAACTTAACAATGAGGAACAATATTCTTTACACGAAAGTCGGCAATAAAACGCAGGAACAAACTTCTGCGAATTCTGGTGATAAAAATACACTACCAAAATCATTTCCATTTCATTTCATTTGGCGGAACCAAAACTTTCGGTCCAGAGACTGGCAGCATTGCAACAATTATTCTAACTTTTGAGGAAACGCACATTCCCCTTATAATAAGCCGGCGTTACCCCCACGGTATCCGGCCATAAAACATGAACCGATGGAAGTTGATAAGACTATCTAATCTCGACGTATAAACTACATCAACAACCCAAAGACAGCGGAAAAAAGAAGTGCATTCGGGGCAACCGCAGACAACGGGCAGCCCAAACTATATCACGTATAAACTTTTTCCGAGAAAAGATGACCTAGCTGGGAATGAGTTAGGAAAGGACTCTCGCCAAGAGGAAACTGTGGAAGAGGTAAATTTTATGGAGGAAGGCCCTCAAGTTTTCTCTATGTAGAGTACCTCTCTGCTACCGGCGATATTTTATGTTTTCTGATCCACACGGGCTCTAATAAGATCTTTTGCAGCGCTCGCTTATCACAAGGTAGCATAATTTTGGAAAAACCAATAAGGGTGCGATCAGTAGGTGGAGATGTATGTATAGACAGGAAGGTAATCGGACAATTTTTTAGATTTTTGGAATAGAAAGCCCTATACAATTTTATGTTTTGCCGACACTTACAACATTTGATGGAATTGTAGGGGATGATACGCTTAAGGAGTTAGGAGCGTTAGTGGATGGAAAGGAAAATATCTGAATTCTGAGAAATAACCTTAATTTTAGAATTACATTAAGGGAAAGTGTAACGGTTAAGTTAAATTACATATTAGGTGGGGAATATATACCAGAAGTTAAGGAAAGATTAGAAAGTCTTATTAACAAATATTGTAATCTTTTTGGGCCTCTGGATGGTAATGAGCTTGCATCTACTAATGTGCATATATACTAAGAGTTTGTATGAGAGAGGAAGACACCCTTTCAACGGCCAATGGTAAGTTTGAATACTTAAGATTATCCTTTGGATTGAAAAATGCTCCGGCTATATTCCAGAGGATGATCGATGATGTCCTTCGCGAATATATAGGGAAAATTTGCTATGTTTATATCGATGACATTATAGTCATCGGTAAGAATGTGGAAGACCATGTAAGAAACATAGGTACTATATTTGCCAAACTTTTTGAGGATAATTTAAAGGTAAATCTTGAGAAAACACATTTTATGAATACGAGCGTAGAATTCCTCGGATACATTGTCGGGTCAGATGGTATGAGGCCAGACCCTGGTAGGGTCAAATCTATCGAAGATCTGTTACCACCTATAAATTTGAAGGACTTGAAAAGCTTCCTCGGCATAACGTCCTATTACAGGAGATTTATTCGCGATTATGCAAAAGTGGCTAAGGCACTTACAAATTTAACAAGAGGAGAACACGCTCGAATTAGAGCTAGTCAGTCGAGAAAAGTTCCAATTGTTTTGAACGAAGAATCTCTTAGGGCATTCAACATATTGAAATCACTGCTGACAACGGTCTATATTTCCCGTTTACTTAATAAGACTGAGGAGAATATGCAACGAACCATTGTATGGGCCTTGGATAACTTAAAAAATTAACTTTATGGAGTTGATTTATAAACCTGGTAAATCAAACTATGTGGCTGATGCTCTTTCAAGATTGAAAACCATGTCGAGTCATTTGTATCACTCTTCGACTGATAGACTGAGACTGACTAGTTGTAGATCTTGATGTTACTCTAACTGCCTCAAAGGGCCGTGATGAACTGTCATCTGCAGCGACAATTCACAGTGCTGACCAAGACTCTTCTGATTTGATTCCATGTTGAGGCCCCATTAATGTCTTTAAGAACCAAATCGTAATAAAAATTGGTATGGATATGATAGCATTTGAGAAACCACATCGTGGCTACAAAAGACATTTTATCTCCGCGGAAAGTTGGTCTGAAGAAACATTAATTTCCCTGCTAAAGGAAAAATTGCAATCCAATGTTGTGAACGGTATTAAAATACCAGAGGACCTACTTGGTGTCATGCAGGAAATTTATATTGAGCACTTCTGTAGGTATAAAATAAGAATTATGTAAAAGATGGTTACAGATGTGACCTCTAGGGAACGTCAACTCGAGATAATTGAAGTGGAACATAGAAGAGCACACCGCAATTGTCGAGAAAATAAGAAGCAAATTTTAGAGCAATTTTACTTTCCGCATATGAACGCTAGTATTAAGAAATACGTTGCCAGTTGTGATATATGCAACAGATGCAAATACGATAGAAAACCTCCACAGATATATCACCAAAAAACTCCTGATCCCAAATATCCCTGTGAAATTCTTCACATGGACTTCATGCAGATACAGGGACAGAAGTTCATAACTTGTATTGACAAGTTTACCAAATTTGCAAAATTGTTTAGCATACAGGTGTAATATTAAAAATGTTCTTGTACAACTGTTTGTTAAATTCAAAATTTATATCTTTATTTTCTATTTGTTCTTTTTCTGTCGTTGCTCAGCTTGGAGCAGTTAAATCCAGCTCAACTGGGAGCTAGGAAGATTGAACAAAAATTGAATTCCTGCCCTCAATTTCAGCCATTTATATTCCGACTGTGAGAAGGTTATTATTAGTCTAGTACTTAATTTATTAATATTAATTATATACAAATGTTATTATAAATATTATTGTCATCGCGAAAAGTGAAATGTGACCCGGTTCCTATTGCATTTATTTTGGGATTTCTTTCCACAAAATAAATGTGTCACCTGAAACTCCCCGATCGACACACACACGCTATGTATATGCCTGTTGAAGGCCATTCAGTCATTGCATATATGTAAAATATAACAACAACAAACATAAGTACATTGCTAGTGCATTGCACTTGAGTAATTTGATTTAAACTTTTTAGTTTGTTGTGTTAATGACTGCGTGTGTGAATATTAGGTATTTACATTAGGGTGGTTCCACTACATCTCCACTTCTCGCAAGAATGTTCATATAACGGTAGTTCTATGGACATTCTTTTACATTGTATTATGAATTAAAGCTATTTAATTAAGTTTAGTTATATAAGTTTATTTTTAGTTATAAGTGCTCTTAAGTGTACTCCGGAGTAATATAATTATTTATTGTATAATTTAAGTCTATTCTTATTTACTATTTGTGTTTTATTTGTTTTCTTATTTTCTATGCTTACATTATTTCTTAAGTCTATTTTCTTAACTTTATATGGATCTTTATATATGAATCCGAGATTGTGTTCGGTCTCATTTCTAAGTAAAACTAATGTAATATATTCCAAAATGTCTTCCACCTTCTGAAGGGTCATCGTGGTATTGTTCCACTATTCTCTCTATGGTGTTAGTATCTTCTCCTATGTGTAGCGCTACTATTAAATTATTCAAATATTCATTGCCCTTTTCTTTAAATTTATTAATTGAGACAAATTCAAAAATTTTCCTTCCTTATATTCAATTTACCGGCCATTTTTCCTAGCCTAGGGAAAAAATTGTCCTAAGTCAATCTTCCCATTAGTAAATAAGTCGTTAACAATTATATTTGTTATGCTCCCTGACGTCAGTGTATATATTGTGCTTATTCTTCCCTTTGATACTTTCTATTATTAACATCATTTGCCATATGTCGTGCCTTTTTATTCATGATCCTGTAGTTATAAGTTATTAGATCTGTCTTTGTCCATGATTTCTGACTTGTTAAAGGAAATTAAAATATTTATAGCTAAATTAAAAAAAAAAATTAACATACTTATTAAATTTTTACTAAAATTTAATAATTATTTTCAGTTTTATTCGACCTTTTTTTTATTTCTATTAAATTTTAATCTTTTTACACGGTCCTTTAAATTATAACGATTTATTTTTTTTCTCTCAATATTTCGCTTTCCTAAAGAAGCTTTCCACAGGAAAGCGAAATATTGAGAGAAAAAAAATAAATCGTTATAATTTAAAGGACCGTGTAAAAAGACTAAAATTTAATATTAATTAGGAATAATAAATGTAAATGTAAAAATATATTAAATTTAATACACAAAATAAAAAATTTTAATCCTACTTATGAAAAAAATATTATTATTCTTTTCTTCCTCCTCGTATGCTGCCATTTTTGTGGCAGCGGTCCGTTCCACTAGTTCTGTCCGCTTTAAATTTTATCTAAATTGTCCGCTCTACTAATATATCTATTCCTCAACGATCTCTTGTGTATTAGATAGATCTTTAAAAGTAAATTAACGGCGGTAATGATTGTTAATATTAGCATTAGCAACCATACCGACTTTATGTCGTCCTTGTGGTCGACAATCTCAACATTGTTTACCACATTTGCGTTTGGTTTCTCAAGTTTAGATTCTGTCTTACCCATTGTGTCCTAAAAAAGTTTTCCCCTCTGTTTCTGTTATATCTCTAAAAATCCTATTCTTGTTTAATTCTAAGGTCTTCTCCTCTTCTGTCCAATTCTGGAATTCTTTTCCCGAATAATCTTTCCAAATTTTGGAGTTGTTTCTCCAATTCTATTTTAAAATTGTCCTTTATAAAAGTCCATGTACAAAGGAAATTTTTTTTTTGTTATTATTAAACGAATTATATTACTTTTCCATTTCTATAAAATTTATTTAACAGAAATTTTGTTTTTATTATTTAAAATTTAAAAGGATATTAAATTATATATAAAAAAATATTAAATATGTTCATTATAAAGTAAATGGATATTAAAATTAATTATATAAAGAAAACTTGTGAACATGGGCGAAGTCGCCTCCGTTCCCTAAGGGTGCGTAATTAAAGCGCACTCCTTTTACAAACTAATTATTTATATTTAGGATTATTATTATAGTTATTCTTAATGTTGTTGTTGCTGCTGATCATGCTGTTGTTGTTGAAATTGGTTTTGTTGTTGCAAGCCTCCTGTTGCATTATGATGTGTTGCTATTTGTTGTTGCTGATGTTGCTGCTATTGGAACATATTGAAGATCCTAAAGATTTTGTGGCTGATTTTTCCAATGTTCTCTCTTCATCATCATTGGCAAGTTCAGCTTCTTATTGTCTTTAAAACACTCTTAAAAAAATTACTAGTGCCAACGTAAGTTTCAATTAAATAAGCAAAAAACCATACCTCCATTTTGGAGAAAATCTAAAAAAACAGCAGTTTTAAGTTTTTCCCAATTCAGAGGGTAACTTGTTAACGAAACCTGGTATAAAAGCGAAACTTACTACTGTTTTATTATAAATTTTTTCGAGAATCCAGCTAATATTTTACAATAATAAATCGAACATAAATAAGTAAACGACGCCAAAAATACTAAGATAAGGTCGGACATTTTTTTAGATATTCTCAAGGTCTACTTAAGTTTAAAAACTCGTAACATATGAGTAATAAATAAACTTTTTTGAAATTTATAAATTCACTCAGATGTGCATTTGTTTGGCCTCTGTGAAATTTCATTAAGACAGCTTATGTGGTTCATGATGGTTTGGTACAATTATCAGATCTTAATTGTACCAAACCACCAATTTTTTTTTTTTTTTTTTAACTCTCAAAATTATTTATTGTATCTTCTATAAAAAGAACTAACAATGAGTTTTAAAATCTTAAATTCTAACAAAAGTTACATTAGTCCCGACCATGTCAGAACTAACCTTTCGGGTAAAAAAAGAAAAAAATTGACATTAAAAAAAAACAAAACAAATGTTTCTAAGATGTGTCATCTGTAGCATTGAGGATTAAAGCTGCGGTATCCCTCTTTTTTAATCGGCTATGTCCACTATAATCCAAGATATTGCGAGCAAGGGGATTAGGATGGTTTTCGAGCTTCATCAAGTATTTGCCTGCGTATTTGATGATTTCTGTAGTCACCAGCGGTATGTCTAAGTCACAATGTATGTTTGAATTTCTGATGTACCATGGGGCGGAAGTTATCAACCGTAAAATTTTATTTTGCATACGTTGGATTCTATCCACGTTTGAAGCTGAGGCAGTGCCCCAAAGTTGGATTCCATAAGACCATATTGGTTTCAGAATACTCTT
Organism: Trichopoda pennipes; assembly: GCA_030448955.1. NCBI lineage: Eukaryota > Metazoa > Arthropoda > Insecta > Diptera > Tachinidae > Trichopoda > Trichopoda pennipes. Next base: position 1,452,713 of record JASKUP010000004.1, on the reverse strand, counting down.
GTAAATTAGAAGTTTGCAATCTAGGCCAAGTCTCGAGTTCCTGCCAATGAGCCAGTGTAATTGTGTTAGCTTAAGTTTCATTTGTGTTAGCTTTGAGTCAATATGATGTTTCCATGTAAGGCGACGATCAAGATATATACCAAGATATCTCACATAATTATGGTGAGGAACAATGTGATTATTGATTCGAACGGGTGAACAATTATCTCTTCGCAGGGTGAAAGTCACATGAATGCACTTTTGAACGTTCACTTTAATTCTCCATAATTTTAACCACAACTCCAACTGAGTTGTATGTTGCTGAAGATTTATTGAGGCTTGATAGGAGTTTTCGTGCGAACTTAGACACGCTGTATCATCAGCAAACGTAGAAGTGTGGACAGTTTCACTTACAGGCATATCGCAGGTATATATCAAATAAAAAACTGGTCCAAGAATGCTACCTTGTGGTACACCTGAGGAAATTGGTTTGGATACACTTACGAAGTCTCCTTCAACGACAGCAAATTTTCGTCCAATTATGTAGCTTTTCAGTAGGTTGCTCATATTACAAGGCAAGTGAGCGGTAAGTTTTAGAAATAGACCTTCATGCCAAACTTTGTCAAAAGCCTGTGAAACATCAATAAAAATAGCTGAACAATACTTCTTCTCTTCAAAAGTCCTTCTTATCACCTGAACCAATCTATGGGTTTGCTCAATTGTGCTATGTCTACTTCTAAAACCAAATTGATGGTTTGGGATACACCCACTATCCCTTAGCATTGGAGACAATTTATCCATAAGCAACTTTTCGAAAACCTTTGAAATAGTTGGTAATAGACTTATGGGTCTATATGACTCGGTTTTGGTTAGGTCTTTACCCGGTTTTGGAATCATTTTAACTTTAGAAATCTTCCAGTGGTCAGGATAGTATTCAAGCCGTAAAATGGCATTAAAAATGAATAGCATGATTCTGACTGCAATATTGGGGAGCTCCTTCAACATTTTGTTACTTATGCCGTCCATACCAGGAGCTTTTTTCGGATTTACTTCAGAAATTAGCTTTTGTACCTCACGCAACTTAAACTTTAAGGGTCGAGGGGGTAATCCAACTACGCTTGGCAAACTAACATCATCAGTACATATGTGTGGGGTGAATACATCTTTTAAGTAATCGGCAAATAAGTCACCTTTTTCAGCGTCCCTTCTTGCCCAATCTCCACTGATATTACGTAGGGGTGGCTTGTACTCAACGGGCCTTTTAAGGTTTTTTGTAGCACGCCATAAAGAATAGTTGGAGTTTGGTGTAGCATCGAGGCCCTCCAGATATTTCTCGAAAGATGCAGTTTTTTCATATGCTAGTAAGTCTCTAAGCCGCTTTGTGCATTCTCTAAGTCTCTGCCTCTGCAGGGGCGATCTGTGTTGTTGCCAATCTCTTCTAGCTCTTCGGTTTTCCGCTACGAGACGTTCAATGTCTGCAGAATAGATGTGACCTAAAGTAGTCTGCGGATGTTTAGTTGTTGCAAGCTGTGCTGCTTGTTTAATATTATCACTAAAAGTTGCAAGGCTACACTCCACATCCTCCTTTGTTTCTAGCAAAATATTCTCCGAACAATGGGTGCTGAGATATTTTTTAAAACTCAACCAGTTGATGCGACTGATCATATTTGTATCAGGAAAAAACAAATGTCTTCTAAGCGGGCTGCAAATAGTTACAATGGTTGGAGAATGATCCGATGATAAATCCATGGAAGATTCTACAGTGACTAAATTTCTTAAAATATTTTTTGTGACAGCAAAATCTATTACATCCGGAATTTTTTGTCTGTCGGTAGGCCAGTATGTAGGCTGACCACTCGAAGCAACATCTAAATCATTACTGCCAATGGCGTTGTACAATGCTCGGCCCCTAGGTGTAATTAAGCGCGAACCCCAGTAATTGTGTTTCGCATTATAATCGCCAGCTGCCAGAAAACATGGTCCAAGACCTTTAAAAAATTTTTTATACTGCTCTTCGGTTATTAAAAACCTGGGAGGAGAGTAGACTGATGATATTACTATATCATTTAAAAGATTTTCAACACAAATAGTTGTGGCTTGCAAATAGTCTTCTTGCTTGCTGTCTAAAAAATGGTGTTTCAGTCTAGACTTTATTAAAATTGCTGAGCCGCCGCATGCTCTACCTCTCGGATCCTTTGTATCATAAAATGTGAATCCATTCATTTTAAAAATACCCCTTGTGGTCAAATGCGTTTTAGAGACCAGCATGATGTCAATGTTATTTTCCGTGAGGAAGTATTCGAGTTCGTTTTTATGTTGGCGAATGCCATTTGCATTCCAGAAACATATTTTCAACGAATTCATTTTCTATTTACGATTGCCTGAAGCAAAGTAGTCTGCATTTGCAGCATTTGTTGCATCATGCTAGTCATACTAGTTGTGAAATTGTTTATTGTCTGCACAAGGTTGTCAATAGTAGCTGCAAGACGAGTAAAATTGAAGCTTGAGTTAGCGTCTGCATTGTTATTTGCTGATGGAACATTTTTTGGTGGAACAGTGTTGATTTTTACGGCGTCGGCATACGATACATGAGTATTGATTGGTCGGACCATTTGGGGATACGAAGTAGATAAGATATGCTGTTTTTGGGCCGATGTAACTTTAGGTGCCGGTGTTGCACCCTGTCTTATGAAAGAATAAACGGGGCAACCTCTGTAGTTTGCAGTGTGATTACCGCCACAATTACTGCATTTTTTAAGGTTTGTTTCCCCTTTAGGTTTATTGCAACTAGCAGTAGCATGCAATTCTCCGCATATAACGCAAACAGATGGAAGTTTGCAGTATGTTTTTGTGTGCCCAAACTCTTGACAGTTGTGACACTGTACGGGCCCTGAACGTTTGCGGGGTTCTTCTACCGTGATTTTTCTATGCAGAAGATATTGCAAATTGTAAATTGGGTGAGTTTCATTTTTCTTCAATTTTATGTCATTGGGCTCCAATTCTACTCGGAACAGAGGTTGTGGTATTTTCTCCCTATTAATTATGTTTACGACATTTTTAATTTTGAAACCTTGATCAATGAGGGCACCTTTGATTTCGTTTGGTTCAACACTTGGATCTACGCCCTTTACTACAACTTGCAAACCTTTTACACTTTTAAGCTGATATGTATAAAAGCTTAATTTACTCTTTTCAAGTTCATTAACCACTTTACGGAAATTCGCCTCTTCGTGAACCTGTATTTTGGTTTCATCAATTTTGCCACGTTTTATTGGCATGACATAAAACGTTTTATCACCAATAGTCGAAATTAATTTCTTAACAAGGGCGTTTGAATTTTTTTCCCTCAAATAGATCGGTGGAGGTTTAGAGGATTTGGTTGTGCAGACAGATTTCTCGTTGTCGTCTTGTAACAAAGAAAATCGATTTTGAGAAATTACTGAGGCGGCGTCACTATTTCTAGATAACTTTCGAACTGATGCGACCTGGGACGATTTGGGACTTCGCCCACGTTTGGTAACCGTTAGGTATCTGTCCATTCCCACTTGGATCTTAGGTTTTTCGATGTCGGTAGCAGTTGTAGCAGCTTCGTTAACTGAAGAGCAGGAACCCGACGCGGATGAAGTTGCCGATTTGAGTGGCACTGGAACCGATAATAATTCACTGGTTTGCGGTAGTGAACTTGTACGAACGCGAAAGTGTTGCTTTGCTGTTAGATACAGACTATCATCAATTTTTTTCGTTGTGTTGTTTTCGCTTACGTCTTCAGCGCTAAGGGTTAAATAAGCATTTCTGCCGTTAGTGCTTACTTGACAGTTTTTTGCTTTTGAGGTACTCATAAGAGTATCTCCCAGCTTTTCTTGCTTATTTTAATGTTTTTGTTTAATAATTTTTTAGTACAAAAAAAAAATTTTTTTTTTCCCTTTTTTTTTTTTGACTGTTTTTATTTTAAATTTTACATCTGCTTTGGCCTTTATGGCCGGAAATACCGAAATTTTATGTTAACACAATGTCTTCGCAAAATCTATATCAGCCGCACTCGTCTCAACACAATTGGTCCACTTTCACGAGTAAACACCAGCTTTGTCGCCCAGAACACACCGCCGTCAACAAAAAGCACGGCGCTGTTTTTTAAGTTCTGCTTTATGTTTATAGTTCTTTATTAATTTATGTTCTTTAAAAAAATGACTTCAAATTAAATATTTTCTGTTCAACATCACACCACTGGTTTTTTTTTTATGATCGATTTCTTTTATTGAAACTTTGAATAAATAACTGTTTTCTTTTTTATTTTTCAATTCTTTCAACAAAAAATATTTTCCCTACTCGCGCACACAGAAGTTATACTCATAAACGACGGTACAAGACTGAAAAATCACCAATTTTACATACTATCTAATGCATTTATCAATTCGTCAATAGTTTATTTCTTGTATCTAGTAGTTGTCTCTGAAGGATGTCTTTATTATTCCTTATTTTCACTAGGATAATATCGATCATTTCATTTATATCTTCGATTAGCTCAATGCTAATCATATGTATAACTATGTATGTGTCTTTTACTATTTGCTGATGTCTAGTTTGAAATTCTATAAATCCCATTAAATACTCAATATTAGTCATATTCCCCCAATTTTAATAGCCACATTTGGCGCCTCGGTGATAAAACATTTCCTTTATATTTTCCTTTATATTCGAATCTTAAATTTTCTTCCACTCAAGTACGGTCTGAAATAAATAACGCTCCATATTATAGCCGAAAATTCCTTATCTCTTGCCGAATAGTTATTATTTGTTGTCCTTGAGGCAAAGTGAATTATTTTTCAAAATTTTAAAATCGTAGTACTGCATGTGTACTACGATTTTTAAGCTTCCAAGGCTTTATTATAAATAGGATCCCAAGTGTGAATTTTTACTCCCTTTTTTAAATATTTATTAATTCGTTGTGCTACTTTTGTGTAGTCTTTTATAAATTTATGGTATTATCCGGTTATTCCCAGAAAGGTTTTAATATGTGTCTCCGTTTTAGACAATTCTAATTTTTCTATAATTTTAATTTTATCTGAATTAATTTAATTCTCTTATCAGTTAAGACGTGTCCTAGGAATTCTGTCTCCTTTTTTAGAAAATACAGCAAAATTTCTTATACATCAAAAATTTCCTTATTGCTTTCACATGCTACTGTAGTTAGGTACTGACAATTAATATATCGTCTAGGTAAACGACACATGTTTTGTTAATATAATCCCGTAATATTTCATTCATCAATCTTTGGAAGGTTGCCGGAACATTTTTTAATTCAAATGACATTCTTATGAATTCACCCAAGCCTTATGATATTACACATGCCGTTTTCTCTCTATCTTCTTCCTTGACTAATATCTAATGATACCATTTCGCAAGACCTAACGTCGTAAAATATTGGGCTCTTCCCAATTTGTCTAGTATAGAATCAATGTTGGATAAAGAGTATTTGAGATCCACTATAACGTCATTTAACTTCCGATAACTATTCTATACTTTACTATTACTATTCTATACCTTTTCTTTGCTGAATTATATATTTTATTACCTATTGCTTCTAATGTGCAAATTTCATTAAATTTATATTGATTATTTAAAAATGGGTTCTCTTTTTGATTTAGACTAATTTTTCTTTCTCCAATATCTATAATTGTGTTGAGATAATTTGAAATATCAATAATAAATCCATATGTTCATTTTGTTACCTGTGAAATTTTCCATCTAATTCCATTTGTTTAGGTGCCTCTTATATTAACTACTTAATTACATACGCCCCTAATATTATCATAATTTTAGTACTATAAATATTTTTAACTCTCTTCTCCTTTCTGAAACATTTTGAATAGAAACAGTTGATTTCTCATTGCATTAAGAAATAGCACAATCTTGAGAATTAAATGATATTAGTTGCAATTTGAAACCCGAATAAAGTGTATATCAAAATTAGCTCCTGAATAAAGATTTAAACTATTATTTGAACCAACAGTGTTTTTTTTTCTAAAAGAAAGGTTACTAAACATAATACCAACCATTAGTTTCTACAACAATTAATTTGCTACAACTGAACAACACCAGCGATACAAACCTTGGCTATAAGAACACTGTTAGAATTAGCCAAGCAATGCGAAAATACAAACCCGATCGTCGCTGAGATTCTTAGAAATTATATGTATGTGGATAATGTGTTGTTTGGATACCATGACTTAATGCAAGCAGTTGAAGCAAGGCAAGATCTTATTCGCATTCTAAAAACTGCAGGTTTTTCTCTACGCAAGTGTACAGCAAACCACGAGCGGCTCCTGCAGGATATACCGCCTGCCCATCTCTTAGATGATGAATTTCTCCAACTCTCCGAATCATCTACGTCGAAACCTCTTGGACTGAGATGGAATGCTGGAACTGACCAGTTTTTCTTTAATCCCATGAAGCATAGTAATGAACTTACTTGCACAAAGCGCGCTGTTTTGTCAGAGATAGCTTAGCTTTTCGATCCCATGGGTTGGCTAGCTCGCAAAGTCGTCGTTGCAAAACTGATTATGCAACAAATATGGAGAGATAAAACGGGTTGGGATGACGTTATTCACCCCTTGACCCTTCGAAAATGGCTAAAGTTTGTTCATGACTCCCTGAACATTGAACAAATTCGTATCCCTCGCTTTGTTAATTATGAACCTTCATTTTCCATTGAGCTACACGGGTTTTGTGATGTATCGGAGCTGGCCTATGCCGCTACGTTATATATTCGCGTCGAAGACTCGAATGGTATCGTACACACTAACCTTCTAGTTGCCAAAACTAAAGTAGCTTCCATTAAATTCCTAACTCTGCCTCGGAAAGAACTCTGTGGAGCATAATTACTGGCTACCATGTACGACAAATTCCACACTAATTTAAATATTGCATCCAATAGGGGTTATATGTGGACTGATTCCACAATAGTTCTTGCTTGGCTACAGAAACCAGCGGAGCACTGGAAGACATTTCTTGCAAACCGCATCGCCTCAATCTGTCGTAAAACTCTGAAAGATGCTTGGTTTTATGTTGACTCCAAAGACAACCCAGCCGACCTCCCGTAGGTTCTACCATAATTGATCTCATCTCAAACGATCTTTGGTGGCATGAATCAACGTGGCTTAAATTACCAAGTTCAAAATGGTATATAAATAACGTTGATTGGGAAACTCAAGACGAACTTCGGCAAATTAGAGCACATTTTACTTTATAATCTGAATCTGACATTCTTCGTAGATTTTCGGATCTGGCACGAGCAATGAGAGTTCTTTGCTATGTATTTAGGTTTTTCTATGCTATTTCTCCAAAACATAATTATCGATATGACACTGATCACATAGGTCAGTCTGAAATGAGACAAATTAAAGATAGGTTGGTACTACTGTGTCAACAATTATATTTTTTTGAGTATAATATTCTCTCCCAAGGACATAGGTTGCCAAGGCAGAGTCGTCTTCTTTCTCTTAATCCCTTCATTGATAGAAATGGCTTCATGCGTGTAAATGGCAGACTATCGGAATCTCCTACACTGACTTACGATGAACGTTTTCCACGCTTATTGCCTTATGGTGGAAAATTTACCCGTCTCTACCTGCAACACATTCATAAGACCTGCATTCATGGGGAAAATGCTCTTCTCCTGCGATTAATGCGAATCGAATTCTGGGTTCCTAGACTCAAAATCTTAAAAAAGTCTATAGTACGTAATTGCATGGAATGTGTTCTGCAAAAACGTTTCCAAAGTGAACAAATTATGGGTTCTCTTCCACCTGAGAGGACTACTTTATCACGTCCCTTTGTTCATACGGGCGTCGATTTTACCGGCCCATTTGAGGTAAAATCATACGCGGGCCGTGGGTGCAAAATGTCTAAGGGTTATGTGCTTGTATTTGCATGTTTTGCAACAAAGGCCAATTATCTCGAAGTTACCACGGAAAATTCTACTTCCGCCTTTATAACCGCCTTCGCCCGATTCTTTTCTCGACATGGTTGCCCTAGTGTTATGTATTCTGACAATGGTAAGGCGTTCGTCGGAGGTGCAAATTCCCTTGACAGAGATAAATCGAACTTCCTTTCCTCTTTAAGACAAGATCTTGTTTCTCAACAAGTATACCAGCTAGTATATTCGCATTTAATCCCCCCCGGGGCCCCTCATATGGGTGGATTATGAGAAGCGGGGGTTAAAAGTTTCAAGACACATCTCAAAAAAGTTAATCGATCACAGAAATTTACTTTTGAAGAGGTTTTTACGATGATCACACATGTAGAAGCTTGTCTGAATTCACGCTCTTTGCCCAATGACCGATGACCCATCTGACCTAACTGCTTTAACCCCCGGACATTTTTTAATAGGAGCACCACTTTTAGCACCTGCGGAACCCGACTTTTCGGAACAGTCATTGAGTTATGCCAAAAGGTGGAAGAAATTAAAAATTCTTCACTATATGTTTGCTCTTAGATGGAAGGAAGAATATCTGAAAGAGCTGCACAGACGTGTGAAATGGCAGTACCCTATGTGAGATTTTGCGGTAAATGACCTAGTAGTAGTAAAACGAGATAACCGACCACCGAACGAATGGCGACTTGGTCGCGTAGAAAGACTTCAGAGGACCAGACCACAAAGTGAGGGTCTGTGACATTCGCACCGCTGACGGCGTTATAACTCGACCAATTGTCAAATTAGTTTTTCTTCGCCCCGATAAGCAACAATAATCCATTTTTTGTTTATATTTTTAGCAAGATGTCTACTCACCTCGGCCCATGAGAACAAATAGAAGTCCCCAGAGCAATGAATCTAGAGAGCTTATCAAACCCCCTGCTCGGGGGGCTCGCTATTGCAACCAGGATCATCTGCTAAGGAAGTGTCAACGTTTTCGGAACCTTACCCCATGGCAGCGAATGAAAATCGTGAGGAAATTTAAATATTGTATAAACTGCTTGGCGTACTCCCATCTTTTGAGGAATTGTCGCAGCCGTGAGCTCTGTAGGGTGTGTCTGGCAGAACACCATACCCTTTTTCACACTAGCAACCAAGGGAGAACGGGGTTCCAGAAGATTAAAAGGTCGAAACGACGTCATCAATATCGACGCAAATATCAGCAATCACAACAACAATGACAAGACAATCCATGCCACCCCCACAATCGACTGGAAATACATCCATTGGAGGTGAACCATCGGCAACCTTTCCAACGATTGTCATAAATGTTACACCTAAATAGTTATTTCGAATCTTTATTACTTACAATTTTTGTTTTTCCTTCTATATCTAATACTCGGCGAAAAATATGAGTATAGTTTGCTATGAATATTTATGAATAAGAATATTTCTTCTGTAAACCAAACTAGAATTTTTAAATTTCAATATTTGAATTGTATTTTTTATAAGTTTTATTGCTAAGTCCTTTGCAACTATTGCAAGGGGAGGCGGGATGTTTAGGTGCCTCTTATATTAACTACTTAATTACATACGCCCATAATATTATCATAATTTTAGTACTATAAATATTTTTAACTCTCTTCTCCTTTGTGAAACATTTTGAATAGAAACAGTTGATTTCTCATTGCATTAAGAAATAGCACAATCTTGAGAATTAAATGATATTAGTTGCAATTTGAAACCCGAATAAAGTGTATATCAAAATTAGCTCCTGAATAAAGATTTAAATTATAATTTGAACCAACAGCGTTTTTTTCTAAAAAAAGGTTACCAAACATAATACCAACCATTATTTTCTACAGCAATTAATTTGCTACAACTGTTCAACACCAGCGATACAAACCAACACCATTCTAATTCTATTTAATTTGCGTTTTAAAAAATAGTTTATCTGCAACATACTTTTCTTTTATTTGTTGTAATATTTATTTTGAGTAGTCCTCCTGAGTTTGTTTCATAAAAAAATTTGTTATTCACTTCATCAAAATCTTCATTTAATCTCCTCTGGCTTTGCCACTCTGACTCTAGCTATCTTGGCTTTGGAACTGATTAGTATGCATTTCCATGGGTTCCACCTGATTTCTTCTAAATTGTCCTGACCTATTGTTTAGATAACTCTTATTAAAATATTATTGGTTTCGCCTCAGTTGATTAGAAAAATTTTCTCTATTTTGATTTTGATATTGTGTATTAGTCGTATTAAAATTTGGTTGGTTTCGCCTAATTTAATTTGAGAATTTTTTCTTGCCCTGATTCTGATATTGTGTTTAATATTTGGTTTGACTTACCTAAATTGTCCCGAATGAGTTCCTCTGTATTCTTTACTTTGATTGTAATTTTGGTCCGTTAAATGATTGTCATTAAATCTATTTTTAATCTTGTATCCTTTTAAATTCATGTCTGATGCATTCGTCCTCATAGCTTCTTCGTCTTATTATATTTATTATAGTTTCCAGATTATGTTTTTCATAAATTTTGCCTAATAATACACTTAGTTTATCAAATCAATACCTATATCTTCTATATAGTAGTTATATAGTTGGTGTTGGTCTACATCTCAGTTTCAAGTTAATAATTGTATCTTTGGCTTCTCACTGTATGGTGTGGTAATAAATTGCTCTGTTAATTTCTTTTCGCTGCTCGTTATTTTCTATTGATGGAAGTAAAGGGTCCGCCACCTAACGTTTTTTTTTTCAACTAGTGCTTATTTTGTGAATGGTGACACTTAGCTCATGTTTGATTTGACAGATAATTAGTATTATCCTTCTGCTGAACGAATATGGTTGTGTATACGCTTGAACAACACTGAGAAATATTGCGACATTACTTTAAAAATCATGGTAATGTTGCAGAACGTGTGCGAAAATTGCGTACGGATTTTGGAAGAAGAGAAGCACCGTCAGCTCCGTATGTTCGTTATCTTGCAAAAAAAATGAAAGAAACTGGCATCCTCATCGATAAACTAAAGCGTGAAAAGCCAAACACAGTGCGTACACCCAAGAATATTGCTGCTGTGGCAGAAAGTGCGCGTGAAGCGCCATCAAAATCAATCCACCGTCGTTCTCAACAATTGAACATTTCAGAGACATCATTGAGAAGAATTTTGCATAAAGACCTTGGTATGACGCCATACAAAAGATCGACATACAGAAGATGCCGATTTTGCAAAAAAATCATCTTTTCAGATGTAGCTCATTTTGACCTTGGCGGGTATGTAAGCAAGCAAAATTGTCGCATTTGGGGGCACAGAAAACCCGAACGCATACATTGAAAAGCCGGCGCACCAAAAACGAGTCACTGTTTGGTGCGGATTTTGGTCCAGAGTCATAATTGAGCCATATTTCTTCGAAAATAAGCACGGAGTGGCCGTTACAGCCAATGGCGATCGTTATCGGGCCATGTTGAACGAATTTTTGTTCACAAAAATTGAACAGGAGGATATCGGCAACATTTGGTTTAAACAGCACAGCGCTACGTGGCACACAGCTGAAGCTACACTCGATGTTTTACGCATTATCAGCCGCAGAGCTGATGTCGTTTGGCCATCTCAGAGCTGCGATTTAACACCGTTGACTATTATTTGTGTGGTGCTGTCAAAGATATATGTTAATCCGACAAGCCAGAGGCAATTGGTGCTTTAAAGGAGAATATTCGTGAAGCCATTGATGACATTGGTTAATGGCCAGCCGAGGCATCCATTTGAATGAAATTATTTTCCATTATTAACTGAAAGGATTGTACCTTCAATAAAAAAAAAAATTTGAGAAAATATTCAGTAGTTTTGTTTATAGCATTTAAAACAAAAAAAAATTTATTTGGCGGGCCCTTTAGATATTCCGTGCTACTGAAGAACGAATTAATTGTAATGCCACCACTTTTCTTTGAGATTTAATTTTGATGGTTTAATAAATTTAATAATTTTTGACTAACCAGCTCGTGGGATTTACCACTACTGGATTATGTTTTTTATGGCTATTTTAAGGATAGAGACTATACGAAGCCAATCGAATCGATTTCAGGCATAAGACTCACAATTTTGCCAAAAAGTAACTAAAAACTGTGATGAAAAAATCGACATCGGTAAGCGTTGTCGTAGTGGATATTTGCCACATATCATTTTTCATTTATAACTGCCGAACTTTTCTGTTCGTAATACGTTAAAAATTTAAAACAAATTTCTTGTTGAAAAACCCTTTATATTGGGTGGGCAAATTTAAGGTTAGGAAGTAAATTGCCTTAAAACACAATTTTTTAGACACCTTCCGTTTATTGACACCAGTATAAGGATGAAATACGTGAATTAATAGTGGATGTGCACACTTTTCACACATTTTGAAAGCAAATTTTGCAGCAAAGCATCGCCTATCTAGTTGATGCAGCACCGAATTTTATCTTTGAGAGCGCATTATGTACATAAACCCGTTAAAATGGCCCCAGAAAAAATTATTTCATGCAATAACTGAATTGTTTGGGTAACTGTGTGGCTTCGTCTTGCTGAAAAAAAAATCACTGATATCAACATTAGCCAATTGTAGCCACAAAAAACGCTTTTAAGGTTCAAAATTATTTCGTATTGGGCACACATAATCTACAAACAATTTTCGAAAAACCATTAAATCCAAAGAAAGTGACGTTTTATGATCACAAGGCGATATCTGCACGTATTTTTCCTAAATACGCAAGACAACGCAGTCATCGTAAATCCTTTCAGGTCGCGCAATTTCTCGACTTGGTGCTGTCAATTGACCGTCTTTTTTTGTGATTCAACGCCCGTAGCATATTTTTTTCTGAAGTCATTTGAATGTTCGATTTTTCCGTAAACAACACATAAAGAACTGATGCTGTGAAAGACTCTGAATTTAATACTTCAATAACTAGATAATTAATATGATAACCAACATTACAGATATTGCAAAGCCGATAATAAAACAGAACTAAATATTTTGTGCAAAATAGAACAGAAGATCCTGATGATTCTAACGATAATGATGGTGGTGGTGCGGTTTATGTTTCTCCACTGTAAGGCGGAAAATATATTTCTAACTTATTGCTTTATCGTTATTGTGTTGAAATTTGTTTATACTTTTATGATTTAAAATCAATATTTTAAACAATAAGTAATTTACAATTATTCGGAATCTTTAAATATAAGCAATTTCATTTCGTGCTTGATTCCTTTTAAATAAATATTTCATGATATTCTCATAAAATATTTATTACAAAAATTTTTATTAAAAAATAAACATCTTATGATATTCTCATAAAACATTTATTCAAATAAAAATAAAAATATTTGAAATGTATTGTAATGGGGGAGAGCACATCCATATTGCAATTTCACTATTGCTCAAGTAGCTCATCAGTGAATTTTACCCCAATATTATTTTTGACAAACCTAAGAGTCTTATATCCAAAGCCAAACTGATTTTATGAGAATTTTTCATAAAATCAACATAGCATAGACAGCAAGACTCAAAGACATTCCATACAAACACCACAAAACATTTCAAAACAACAAAAAACATTGTTTATTTTCAATCATTACTTAGTGCACATAATATGATAACAAAGCCAGTTAGCAATATAGATCATGTTTTAAGTAACTTTGCAGAAAGAGTTTATGTAGATTCTATTGAATGTAACATGTCAGATCATAATATATTGTGCTGTAAAATCAAAGGTAAAATGCATACCAAGAAATATTTGGAAATATCCAAAACATATTGTGACTACTCCAAAGTTAACGAATACTTACAAAATAATTTGCCAAACAATGTTATTACGTTAACTATCTCTGACCTAACAAATAGTTTGGTTTCTTGTATGAAGGTAGCAATAAATAATTCAACTATAATTCAGAAACGCGTGAACGACAACATTTTGAGTTAACGTCTTGGATAAATAAAAATCTTCAAAGTCTTATATTGCGAAAACAGAAAATGTTAAAAAAAGGCGCAAAAATAAAAGCGACGAGGTATTTGAGGATAGTTTAAGAAGATTAAGCAGGGCTATTAAAGCAGCAAGCAGGTAAAGTAGGAATACCTACTATGTTCAAAGATTAAGCAAGGCTGGAAATGATCCGAAAATATGTTGGGGATTCATCAACACTACGATTGGCCGATTTAATAGTAATGAGCTAAATCTGATTGGTCATCACGTACTAAGAATAGATTCAGATGTAGCTAAAGCTAATTTTTTAATTAATTATTTTATAAATTCTGTTGACAATCTTAAGGAAAGAATTGAAGTGAGGCAAAATGAAACATTTAATTCATTAGAATTTACGATTAGTATGCCTTGTCGTTTTAAATTGGACAAAGTTAGTATAAATTTTTTTTTTTTTTTTTTTTTTTTTAACTCTCAAAATTATTTATTGTATCTTCTATAAAAAGAACTAACAATAAGTTTTAAAATCTTAAATTCTAAAAAAAGTTACATTAGTCCCGACCATGTCAGAACTAACCTTTTGGGTAAAAAAAGAAAAAAATTGACATTAAAACAAAAACAAAACAAATGTTTCTAAGATGTGTCATCTGTAGCATTGAGGATTAAAGCTGCGGTATCCCTCTTTTTTAATCGGCTATGTCCACTATTATCCAAGATATTGCGAGCAAGGGGATTAGGATGGTCTTCGAGCTTCATCAAGTATTTGCCTGCGTATTTGATGATTTCTGTAGTCACCAGCGGTATGTCTAAGTCACAATGTATGTTTGAATTTCTGATGTACCATGGGGCGGAAGTTATCAACCGTAAAATTTTATTTTGCATACGTTGGATTCTATCCACGTTTGAAGCTGAGGCAGTGCCCCAAAGTTGGATTCCATAAGACCATATTGGTTTCAGAATACTCTTGTAAATTAGAAGTTTGCAATCTAGGCCAAGTCTCGAGTTCCTGCCAATGAGCCAGTGTAATTGTGTTAGCTTAAGTTTCATTTGTGTTAGCTTTGAGTCAATATGATGTTTCCATGTAAGGCGACGATCAAGATATATACCAAGATATCTCACATATTTATGGTGAGGAACAATGTGATTATTGATTCGAACGGGTGAACAATTATCTCTTCGCAGGGTGAAAGTCACATGAATGCACTTTTGAACGTTCACTTTAATTCTCCATAATTTTAACCACAACTCCAACTGAGTTGTATGTTGCTGAAGATTTATTGAGACTTGATAGGAGTTTTCGTGCGAACTTAGACACGCTGTATCATCAGCAAACGTAGAAGTGTGGACAGTTTCACTTACAGGTTAGTATAAATGATATAATTTCTTTCATTGCTAATTTAAAGGAAAACAAAAATCCTGGTATAATATATCACCTAAGTTCATTAAGAAATGTGTCTACGAAATCGCGCCAATATTAGCTGAAATCTTCAATAAAATGCTGGAAACCTCTATCTATTCTGACATACTTAAAATACAAAAGACAATTCTAATACCAAAAAATGTTAATACCTTTTCAGTAGAGAAATATCGGCAAATTACTGTACTTTCTGCTATGGATAAAATATTAGAGAAAATTATATATGATAAGCTTTTATGTTATGTGGAAGAAAACAACCTATTATATGAATTTCAGTTTGGTTGCACATTTCTAATGGCCTAGATGTAGGCTTTACCGGAGTAGCTGGCATCTTTTTGGACTTTTTGAAAGCATTTGATCTTGTGAGCCAAAAAACAATGCGTCAATTAGAAAATGTGGTAACTGCGGTGAAAATCATACAGCAAACTACAGAGGATGCCGAGTCTACTTGGCCAACCGTAAAATAATGAAAGCCAGCCCTTCTATTGCTATTACTACCCAAACCAAAATTGCAACAGAGCAAAATTTTCCCCAGTTAAGCCAACCTCAGCCGGTCGCATCCTTAGGTCACCAATTCTCGTATGCCAACATTTTGAAGTCCAGACATGGCTCTACTCAAAACACGTCCACAGCAAATACTAGTTTCAAGCCTAGGGAGGAGGTCCCAGTTTCACGTAACACAACTAGTCTCGAGGCAACTATAGAGACATTAGTTCAAACGGTAAATAATTTCACCAACAACATTACAGTTATGATGCAACAGATGATGCAAATGCTGCAGATGCAGTCCAAATTATTAAGGGCAGTCGTCAATAAACCATGAACTGCCTAAAAGTATGTTTTTGGAACGCCAACGGCATCCGCTCACATAAGAACGAGCTTGAACTATTCATGAAGGTGCAGAGTATTGACGTAATGCTAATTTCCGAAACCCATCTAACAGCCAGGAGTATTTTTAAAATTAATGGTTATACCTTTTATGACACCAAGGACCCTCGTGGAAGAGCTTGTGGCGGGTCAGCTATCCTAGTGAAGGCCCGACTCAAACACCATGTAATGGACGAATTTTGCTCGGGATATTTACAAGCGACAACTATTTGTCTTTTAAAGAACAATAGCAATTTAGTGATTTCGTCTGTGTATTGTCCACCGAGTTTTCCAATCACAGAGGATCAATTTTGCGGGTTCTATAAATCTTTAGGTCCTCACTTTTTGTCTGCTGGCGACTATAACGCGAAGCATATCCAGTGGGGCTCACGTCTGACAACCCCGAAGGGTCGCACATTGTTTAATGTAATTTCGAGGCTAAAGCTAACTGTAATTTCTAGCGGAAGGCCAACTTATTGGCCCACCGACAGGCAAAAAATCCCTGACGTCATTGACTTTGGAGTCGCAAAAAATGTACCAGGTGAGTTTACGAATGTAGAGTCTTCATTAGACTTATTCTCCGACCACACACCTTCTATTGTTACGTTATGGAACCCGTTGGATTCTGAAAATCGATCTGCATTGGCAACTAAGACTCATATTAATTGGCTTAAATTTAGAAAATATCTAAGCTCTCATTGTTCGGAAAATATACCGCTGCGCACTTCAGGAGAAGTGGAAAAAGCTATTGACGACTTTAATGAAGAAATCAGACTAGCCACAGTTCACGCAACCACAAATGCTCCGATAAAAAGATACAGCAGAATATATTCAGTAGATGTACAACAACTCCTCCTAGAGAAAAGGAGAATCCGTAGAGAGTGGCAGGCGTGTAGATCACCCCAACTAAGAAACAGGCTAAAAGAGTGTACCAAACAGCTTCGTGATTTACTTGGAGTGCAAAGAATTGCTTCACTTAACAAATACTTGGAAAATCTTGATGCAACCTCGCATTCAGACTACTCTCTGTGGCGCGCAACAAAAAACATTAAGCGACCAACTTTACGCCAGTCGCCACTGCGTACCCCAAGCGGTGATTGGGCAAGAAGCAATGAGGGAAAAGCTTATCTGTTTTCCAACCACCTCCTAAAAGTATTTTCTTCTAATTTATCGACAGACCCTATAGTGTTACCTGAAATAATACCTATAGAAGCTGTGCCTTTGAGACTGGAAGTACAAGAGTTGAGAAAGGCTATCGCCGGCTTAAAACTTAAAAAATCACCTGGTATTGATAAAGTTAGTAATAGGATGCTTCTGGAGCTACCAAATGTAGCGGTGAGAATCTTATTGTTTATATATAACGCCATTTTGCGCCTCAGTTTTTACCCTCAGAAGTGGAAGATTTCGAAGGTGATAATGACTCCCAAGCCGGGCAAGGATCATTCTAAAATAGATTCGTACAGGCCAATAAGCTTGCTGTCCAATTTATCTAAACTGTTCGAGAAACTTTTAGTAAATAGAATGTATCCCATATTGATCGAAAAGAAGTGTATACCGGATCACCAGTTTGGATTTAGGAAAAAGCATAGCACAATAGAGCAAACGCATAGACTTGTTAATGCTGTTAAACAAACCTTTGAAAATAAACATTACTGTTCTGCTCTCTTTATTGATGTTTCCCAGGCCTTCGATAAAGTTTGGCACGAGGGCTTAATTCATAAACTAAGGCAGAATTTGCCTCAAAATATTTCCACATTACTGGAAAGCTACTTGAGTAGCCGTTTATTTGTTGTAAAGCACGAGGAGTTTTTGAGCCCACCACAGCCAATTAGAGCCGGAGTTCCTCAAGGGAGCATCTTGGGTCCGATTTTGTATTTATTATATACCTCAGATATGCCTACACGGGACGACGTTCACGTTTCAACATTTGCTGATGATACTGCCCTGCTTTGTGTTCATGCAGACCCACACGAAGCTTCACTACGTCTTCAAAGTCATGTGTTCCAAGTCGAAAAATGGTTAAGAAAATGGCGAATAAAAATTAATGAACAGAAGTGCATTCATATTACTTTTACATTACGCAGGAGTACATGCCCACCTATCACAATAAATAATCAAACAATACCTCAACGTTCGGTCGTCAAGTACCTCGGTATGCACCTTGACAGGCGTCTAACATGGAAGCACCACATAGAAGCTAAACTTATGCAAATAAGACTTAAAACTGCTCAATTAAACTGGCTAATTGGTCTGAATTCTGTTCTCAGTCTGGACTGCAAACTTTTGATCTACAAGTCTATTCTAAAGCCAATATGGAGCTATGGAATTCAAATGTGGGGCACTGCCTCAGTGTCAAATGTCGAACGGATACAAAGAAGCCAGAACAAAATCCTCAGACTCATAACTGCTGCCCCATGGTATGTGAAAAACTCAAACATTCACAAGGATTTGAAAGTGCCCTCTGTAAGAGAGGAAATACAGAAGTACGCATCCAAATATTTGAGAAAACTGGAATTTCATCCAAATATTTTGGCACGTGATATATTAAATGATAGAGGCTACAATCGTCTGAAGAGGAGAGACGTTAGGGCTATTAGTATAAGTAATTTATAGTGTTTTCCTTTTTATTTTTTATTTCTTGTTAACTAAAACTTTTTGGCTGGCATTGGCTAGACATAAAGATAATTTTTACTTTTAGATTTAAGATTTATCTACTTATTGTTAGTTCTATTAATTTAGAAGATTCAATAAATAATATTATGAACCAAAAAAAAAAAAAAAAAAAAATTTGATCTTGTGGATTTATTTTATTAGATAAACTCTCATTGTATGGTATTAGGAATAGAGAATTAATGCTATTTAAAAGTAATTTTTTAAACAGAAAGCAATATGTACAAATTAAAGAAAGCAGTAGTTCCTGAGGTCCCGTAAACTATGGAGTACCACAGGGTAGTGGATTAGGTCCATTGCTTTTTCAATATATCTATACGATATTAAAAATCTTAATTTAACTGGAAAAATTTTTATGTTTGCAGATGATGGGTCTATTTTTTATCCCTAGTATTGCAAACACATATAGAAAGTGATATTGCTTTAATTTCTAAGTTTGCTTGTTTAAATCGACTTGAACTTAATCCTGACGAAACAAAATTATTATGTTTTAGACCTAACCCTTCTCGTTATAACAACTTTGTTGTTCATGGGAAGCCTTTAAAGGAAACAAATGCAATTAAATATCTTGGAGTCACATTGCATGGGAGTTACACATAACTAAACTTAAGAAGAAAATTGTTTTTTTTTTTTTTTTTTTTTTTTTTTTTTTTTTTTTTGGAAGAGAAGTAGCACTTCAGGCAACAATGCCTATTTAGTCAAGTACCGTGCTACATTCTTTAGGAAAGGGATAGAGAAGAGATGAAACAGGTGGTGAAAGTAGAAGGATAGTCGGAAATTAACTGCCGTATATAAGACAGCACAGCGACCATTGACTATGCCTTCATCGCTGAGCAGCCCCACCGCCAGTCAATTTTTATTTTTGTAGTGAAAAAAACCAAGGTCTTTGTTGGGAATCGAACCCACAACGCCCATATTTACAAGCTAGTACACTACTTACTAGCCTACAGGGGCACCTCTTTCAAAACTATAAATCTATAAAACCGTAAATTATAAATTGCTCAAGGAGTTGGAATATTATATAAGTTTAAAAACAAATTTAATGTACTTATTATACTGATGATTTGTCAAGCTTTGATATAATCTCATTTAGGCTATATAAGCATTGTGTATGTTTACAAAAAGAATAGTAATGTATTAAAATCTCTTCAACGCATGCAAAATAAAGCATTAAAAATAATTTAAAAATAAGTTACCAATGTTTTACCCAACAGTATCTCTCTATAGAGACATTTGTAAAACAAATTTGCCAATTTATGGACTGCATGAATATCAAATTTTGAAATATGTATTTAAATCTTTGCACAATGTTGGCCATCGTACTGTATTTTTTGTTCAAAATCAATCACATTCCAATTTGAGAAACGCAAATAAATTAAAAATTCAAGATGTAGACTTGAAAGGACTAGGCAGCGTATATTGGTAGTACGAAATATAACATTCTAGCTTTGGAAATAAAAACGGTTAACAGAATTTCAATATTTAAGTCTAAATGTAAATACCACTTGTACGGAAAATTTTCAACGCTTCTGTAATTTAAGCTCTAGTATATTATTTTTATAACTTTATTTATTATGTTTAAGTATGCACATTGTACATTAATGAAGTTAAGTAATACTAACTTGCCTCAATAATGCCTATACGGCGCTGAGGCAGTTACAGATATGAATATATATGTACAGTAAAAATTTTATTAATAAATAAAAAAAAATTAAGATTTAATAACCACTTTTACAAATTACCTTCCAGACTCGGTATGGGAAACCCAACTTCCGCAATCTTCATGGAAATTTTAAAAGAAAAATTTTTATAATCTTGACATTACAATAACACGTGGAACTGACTGTTTAATATTTGATATCTAAAAAAAACCAACTACGACGGATACTACCATCTACATCACCACCCTACCCCACATAAACTAACAGTATTTACACATATGGTACACAAACTTAAGATATTCCCACTTACTCCAGATAGCTACAAATAACGGCTACAAATTCATTACTATCGATAAACTTCTTAGACAATACAACTCTAAAAACAGGAATAAAGAGGACAAAGATGCAATCTTTACAACACGACGGTACACTTTTACTTACACGGGAACAGAAATATGTAGATTAACTAAACTTTTTCACAAAGAAGGTTTACTCATAGCATTAAAAACTGGCAAAAGTCTGAGATATAATCTCAGGACATCGACAGAAACAACTGACTTTAATGCCAGCGGAGACTTACGTGTACCTGCAAAGATATTTATATAGTACAAACTGGACGAACTCTAAAGACAAAATTTAGATAACACACACGCTCATACAATCGAAAAAGAGAAGGTTCTAACTTTGCACTACACCTTGATACTCAGGGACATACACCAAGGGAAATAGATGAATGTATGACATTGCTATATCCTAGTAAAAAAGGACGAAAACTAGAAAACAAAAACTCTTAACAGTGACATTATAAACAAACAGTTAAACACAACCTCATACACAATTTTAATACCACTAAAACTACTCATACATTCGAAAAAACACAAAACACCCTCAGACGGTCACATGTACCTAGATAATAATAAAAGATGGAGATATTGGCCCTGCGAAAAATGCCCGATGGCTGTCATTCTAACTAAATTAGTAGGTACGACCTTATCAACGGAACCCGAATACTGACTAAACAGTACAGATTAGAACACCGCTTAAAACAGGACAACCGAATGCGCCACTTTCATATTTTGATTTTGATTTAAATATAAAAAAATTAATGTTGATTGTTTTCTTTTTTTTAACTTTAACTTTATTCTTTGAAGGTGGAACTAAAACTAAATTTTTTTTTTCATTTTATTTATTTACAATAATGAGTAAATTTGATCACATACAATAATATGAAAAAACAAAAGAGAAACTTAACATATGCTATTAAGCTTCAGCAAGCTTAATAGCTTAAACAAATATTAAGTTCTAATATTGATTTGGATTATTTAAAAAATATGTATATAAGTTTATTTTCTATAAGGTAAATCTAGTACATGAAATCTATTCAGTCTTCTTACTTCTTCTGTTTCGTCTAAAAGAGCAATTGCTAAAATGTTACTGGGTAGGCTGCTCACAATCTATAGCCGATTGGAAACCTAATTGAATAATAGCAAACAGTGCATTGCGTTTGAAAGGCTCAACAATAAAAAGTCATGGCAAGCTTCAGCAGTGGGGATAGCTTTGAATATCGCAGGCCCATTCCCTGTCAGCGACGCTGGAAATATGCGTGATTATTTTAGCTATGGCCCGAAGCATATGCTATTCTAAGCCAACAACAGAACTGCATTCTGAAGAAGGACGAAATAACAACTCCTTCATATTGTTACGGATGTGTCTTGTTGAAGTTTTAAATTAAAATAATTAAGCAATAAAGCGAACTACTGGGTATGTTGTTTACGAACTGAGTGGCTTGCGAAGAAAACTTATGGTATAACAACAAAATTTCTAATTACAAACTGCGTAGAAATTTTATAAACGCAAACAACAACAATTTGATATGCTGTTTACTAACTGCGTGGCATGCAAGACAAAAACAAATTTATGTTTACTAACTGCGTAGAAATTTTATACGCGCAAGACAACAACAAACATGTATCCTGTTTACTATCTGCGTAGTTTTCTAAGAAACCTTTTCTACGAAAGACAACAACAAATATCTTAAAATAAATTCCAAGAAGAAACTTTATCAGTATAAAAACAAAAACAAAAATACACACAGACATACTGGAGCCTATACATTGAATAAACAAAGGGAGTAGAAGATTCTTAAATTTTCTAGACTTTTAATAGACAAGTATAAAAGGGCAACGTCTAAGTGGATAGTCAGTCAGTGTGAAATTAAATTTGGTGACGTAAAGACGTGCATCTTAAGTAAAGTGTTCTGTATTGTCAACTTTGTGTAGTTAAAGTAAAAACTGGTGTTATTTATTTTACAATAAAGAAGTCACAACAAAACGTTTATAAAAGGTATAAAAATAAACGTAAAAATATTATAAGAGATGTGGATATGCAAATTTACCCATGCAGATAGAGATATTACCTATACATCATTAATAAGTTAAGGAAGAATTCTTTAAACCAAATGGCGTCCGACGACCTAGTAAAAGTTGGATTATTTCGTTATGCAATAAATCCTGGATTTCTTAATTTGTTTATTCATTTTATTATCGGAATATGTATATTGTTTTGTCCATATAGGCGCGTTCGACTTATAGTTCCTTCGATCGTAGTGCTGTATAGTAGTTTTGAATTCGTGTATGAGTTTTTATTTATATATCCTTCTATAATTTCTTTGTATAACGGGGAATATTTGCTGTAAAATTTATATTATGCATTTTTTACCTTCATTTATAATTGAGTACGTTATTAATTGGATCTAGAGTTGCATATATTTCTTTTAACACTTGCATTCCATATATCAAGTCTGGATTTGTCTGTGAATCTATTTCGAAGAATGTCAACTCATAATATAATAGGTTTATCAAGTTTTAACTTTAAATATATATATATCCATGTAATGTTTTTAAATTTATAGGAGTATCTTTTTTGTAGTTTATATTTATATAATTACTAGCTGTACGACCCGGCTTCGCTCGGAAACTATTTGCTAATGATTAATATTTCATATGGAGTTACAAAAAAATTTTCAGTAGAAAGAAAAAAAGAAACACAATTTTTCTAAATTTTTTATTTAAATGGTTCTTAAGGTAATTCATTAAAAAATAAACAAACAAGGTAAGAATATAGTTCATTTTAAAGCTTGATACTAAAAAATATTTTTTGTTTTTCTGTTGGAAGAGAAAATAAACAGTGCTGATGGTGTCCCAACTCTTGAACATGCAATTGCTCGTGGGAAAAAAATTGGGATTCTAGGTTTAACCCACAAACTTTTAGCGATTGTCCTTGGGATATACTAATCATCATTGCGAATGCAAGGCGAACGGGAAATTGGATACGTTTAAACTTAAATGGTAAATCACTTGGTATGATAGCTATCCTTGGAGTAAGCAGCTCTTCACCTATAAACTTTCCTATAATTATTATTGCTTTAATCGCGTCTGACAGCATTTTAATACCCAATCTAGTAGCATCGCATAGTATTGGCTGATTCAGGTTATGTAACATGACTATTACTGCTCCAACGTTAAGCTGGAAGTTATATGGTGGCATTCCCGGTAAGTTTAATGAATTCAGAAACTCTACGGGGTAGTTAACAATATTTTCGTGATCCGTAATGGAACCAGTCGATTTATACGAATGCCGTTCGCCATTAATTATGCTTTGGATTTTTGAATTCATTTAATCAACGTATTTGTTTTTTGCATCCAAAATGGGCTCTTTCACTTAACCAAAGTTAATCGCTATATTTGTGAGCAATGTATGTGAACAGTTTTGCAATTAGTTGGTCTTTCGACGTTGTGAATTTTCAAGAGTTCATTGGACAGGAAATCTGACCTGTTGTAGATTCAGTTGGTTTTTTTCACTGCCAATGTCTAACACTATATAAGAAGAGATAGATAAATCTAGACGTAGATAATCCTTCAAATTTTAAGAAATGTTAACTGCTAACGAAATCGTTCGAAGTTTAGCTTTAATTTTTCACTTTAGAACAAAAGAATTTTGATATTGGATTTTTCAGCATGTAAGCGATATACATATGTGATACACACATCGAGTAGAAAATTATTTTTTAACTTTAAAGTGAAGTGTAATTGTCGGTGACTTATTATTTTTAATCCCTCACTATTTAATATATCAAGGTTTTTCTTCTCTAATAAAAAGTATTAATTTTAAAATTATGTGCATAAAATCGCACGAAAAATGTATGTAGAATATATATTCAAATTTTCACTTTTAGTATTATCCAACACGTCTAAATTAAATCACCCAGCACTCTTTAGGAATTTTATAAAGTTTAAACGTAGACTAAGTAAAAAAATTGAGAAGTGAAAACGATTTATTTATGTTTTCACTAACATGATTTAATACATGGGATATTGAAAAGTGAAAATAAAAACATGTATAAAAAAAATTAATACTTTTTCTTAAAAATGTGTTCAAAACTTTAGTTCTTCGAGTTGCTCTTTAAATTTTCTCATGCGAAGAAAAATAACTTCGAATAAAAGTCTAGTTATTGAAAACGTATCATGTTCGTTGTGCTCGCCTGGCAAATTCTGTAACATAAGCAAAGCGGATTTTTACTAAACCGTATGTATATGTACATACGTAAGTCAATTATTTATATATGTAATTATATATATTTTTTTTTTGGTATAACTTTATACACTTTTAGGAAAAAAAATTTTAAAAATGAAACTTAAAATGCATACTTTACTAAACTGAAAACAAATTCACCAAAGGATTTGAACTTTTGATTTTTTCCATACAATATATATATTTCAAAGTGTTGAAAAACATGCAGTCTATTTACATACTTATGCACATGTGATTTTATTGTGAATTTTAAAAAAAGTAAGATTTTTTCCCCAATATTGTAACGGTATTATCTCTAATCTGGCAGCTATGTATAGTAATGAATTTAAAAAAATCTTTAATTATAAAAGTACATTTTTGACTGTTGACATGCTTGAACAATGTTTGGTTCGCCGAAGTTGAAGATGTTGCCTCTGTTTATTTGGTCTTTTATTTTGTTTTCTTTTTGTTTTGTGTTTTTTTTTTTTAATTTGACCTACGGAACTTTTTAACGTATGCTAAGAATGTATACGTGTCTTTGCACATATACAAACTTATTAGCATACAACCAACCACAAAACTTATTTGTGTTTACAACAACAACAGAAGCAAATTATTAACTGAATTTTCTAAGTTTTCCGGAAAATTTTATAATTTTTTTTCCTACAAACCATCTCCTAAAAATTTCGAATCGAACAAAACAAAAATCAGCCAAATCGCTCCAGCCGTTCTCACGCCAACTCATTACATACGTGAACCATTTCATTTATATATATATAGATTAGTTGGACGGCAATTAATATGCTATTAGTTAACATATTGATGATCTTACCGATTTCTCTATAATGTCTTTGTAGATAAGGTGGGCTATCACTTACTCTTTAACATATTGATGATCTTACCGATTTCTCTATAATGTCTTTGTAGATAAGGTGGGCTATCACTTACTCTTTAAAAGCTACTTCATCTTCATCGTACTCAGCTCTAGTTGAATGTGTTTCATATTCCTCTTGAGTGTGGTTAATTCTGTTTTGCTTGTTAGGGCCGAAGGTGGCCATTGGGTACGTTGAGTTTTAAACAGTAATAAACGTTCTAACAGCTTCTTTATTAGCGAAGCTTTCATCGTTTTATCGTATTGTTCGATTTCAATTTTTGATAGAATTAAATTCAATGCTTCATTTATGTATAAATGAGACTTAATCAAATTTTTTCTTCCTTGCGATATCTTCTTCATTTCTGCATTGGGCTTTGGTCAGCAAGTCAAGTCATCTATTTATTATTTAACAGAAATTGAATCTAGTGTTTCCGTTGATAAGTATATTTGCAGTTACACCTTAAATTTTTGCTTGATAGGAAGTGCTGTATAGTATATCGGAGTGTTTTGGAATCGTTTATTGGTATCCATATATGTTGATGCTGGTGATCTCCAGGCACGGTTTTTCTTTTTATCTCCGTCAAATATTGCCAGAGTTTTAAATATTTCCAAATTTATTTCGTTTTCAGTTGTAATTTCACTTCAACATGGGTTCAACTTGACAGCTGATTCTATATCCAATGCTCTCTTACTTCTTATTGCTGTGAGAGTTTTTTGTGTCCCAGTCTGAGCTGCTATAAGTATTGCGACTTAAGCTTGCAGACTTGCTAGATCCTGGACAGACTTTTAATTTTAGTCGATTCCTGTTACTCTTGTTTTGATAAAAATATTATTTTCTTTTAGTAGCCAGGGATTATAATTATATTTTTATTTCAAAGAATTGTCGTGAATATTAATTTCTACTATATTCCAATCAATTTATTTTTATTTCGCTTTTTTTGGATACGTGCTACTGGTTTTGTGTTTTATTGAAAAGTACTTTTTCGAAAGTCCCTGTGTATGTATTGAATTTTTATCGTTTGAATAATTATTCCTTTTTCTTTTAAGATATTGTTTATGCAAGGATCAAGCGTGCTATGATCACTAGTGGCGTTCGGACCCTTTAATACTAAGCGCCCGGCTAAGCTCCCAGTTAACATCCTTACTTAAATAAATAAATAAATCTACTATTTTTTCCGCTACACTGAAATGTGCACTCCTTTACTTCATATATTTTTAATATTGTTTGTTCCCATCAATTTATATTTATTAAATCTTAGTCTTACCTCTCGATTATTAAAATGTATTTAAGTTATGGCAGCATGTTCCAAATGATAACATTTTCAATTGTATGTCGTTTATCTAGTTACTATTGTTCATCAATTTTATGATTTGTCTAGGTGTGAAACATGGTGTAGTTATAATTATCCTTATCGAATATTTTATGATTTGTCTAAGTCTAAAACATTGTCTAGTTATATTTATGATTTTCGTATATATTACGGTTTATCAATTACATACATACCCAACCTGAAAGTATAAACTCAAGCAAGATTGCAAAATTGTAATCTTATAAAAAATCTAAAACATATTAAAGTACTTTTTATTTGGATTTCATTCTTCTAATAACAAAATGCATAACTAGCAATAATGTTATTGAACTTTTTAACCTTTAAAATATTAAAATTGTTTTGTAATAATACTATTAGTAATTTAAAATTAGCCAAATCAGATTGAATTTAACGACCGTAACAAATAGTTGTTTTTATCAATGAAGTGCATTTGAGTTAAAACAGATAGTTGTGTTATTTTTATTAATGTAGTGGATCTGAGTTAACTGACGCAGTCTGGCTTCGTCATTCGTCGAAAAATAAATTATTCATCAGCTTATCGAAAAACTTTAACTAACAACTCAAGGAATCGGAGGAAACTACCACTCCAGGGAAATGCTGCCATTATACTTATTATGTTATTTTAAGTTTTCTTATAACTTTAAAAGCACTTAATAGTAGCTTAATAGCCCTGAATATTTTTAAATTAAAAAATTAACAAAATTACGTTATAAAAGGTTAAAAGAATAAATGAATACAGAAAGAATTAATTAATAGAGCTAAATGCAACTACAAATAATAAGAAGCAAGGACTATTTTATTTCAACGAGAAATGAAATGAATGAATATAAATAAATAAAATATTCAAAGTCTAAAATATATCTTTATGTATTTACACTAAATAAAACAAGCATGTATATAGTTCAATAAGCCGGCATATGTCAGCTATTTATTTAACTAGAAATAAAATATGTACCAATTAATAAAATATTGAAAAATATATTTATATTATATATATAGGCCTGTAGGCTAGCAGTTAATTTCCGACTATCCTTGTACTTTTACCATTGGTAGAATCAGCTGTCAAGTTGAACCCATGTTGAAGTGAAATTACAACTGAAAACGAAATAAATTTGGAAATGTTTAAAACTCTAGTAATATTTGACGGAGATAAAAAGAAAAACCGTGCCTGGAGATCACCAGCATCAACATATATGGATACCAATAAACGATTCCAAAACTATACAGCACTTCCTATCGAGCAAAAATTTAAGGTGTAACTGCAAATATACTTATCAACGGAAACACTAAATTCAATTTCTGTTAAATAATAAATAGATGACTTGACTTGCTGACCAAAGCCCAATGCAGAAATGAAGAAGATATCGCAAGGAAGAAAAAATTTGATTAAGTCTCATTTATACATAAATGAAGCATTGAATTTAATTCTATCAAAAATTGAAATCGAACAATACGATAAAACGATGAAAGCTTCGCTAATAAAGAAGCTGTTAGAACGTTTATTACTGTTTAAAATTCAACGTACCCAATGGCCACCTTCGGCCCTAACAAGCAAAACAGAATTAACCACACTCAAGAGGAATATGAAACACATTCAACTAGAGCTGAGTACGATGAAGATGAAGTAGCTTTTAAAGAGTAAGTGATAGCCCACCTTATCTACAAAGACATTATAGAGAAATCGGTAAGATCATCAATATGTTAACTAATAGCATATTAATTGCCGTCCAACTAATCTATATATATAAAAATAAAATGGTTCACGTATGTAATGAGTTGGCGTGAGAACGGCTGGAGCGATTTGGCTGATTTTTGTTTTGTTCGATTCGAAATTTTTAGGAGATGGTTTGTAGGAAAAAAAATTATAAAATTTTCCGGAAAACTTAGAAAATTCAGTTAATAATTTGCTTCTGTTGTTGTTGTGAACACAAATAAGTTTTGTGGGTGGTTGTATGCTAATAAGTTTGTATATGTGCAAAGACACGTATACATTCTTAGCATACGCTAAAAAAATTCCGTAGATCAAATTAAAAAAAAAAACACAAAACAAAAAGAAAACAAAATAAAAGACCAAATAAACAGAGGCAACATCTTCAACTTCGGCGAACCAAACATTGTTCTAACATGTCAACAGTCAAAAATGTACTTTTATAATTAAAGATTGTTTTAAATTCATTACTATACATAGCTGCCAGATTACTATTTTTAAAATTCACAATAAAATCACATGTGCATAAGTATGTAAATAGACTGCATGTTTTTCAACACTTTGAAATATATATATTGTATGGAAAAAATCAAAAGTTCAAATCCTTAGGTGAATTTGTTTTCAGTTTAGTAAAGTACGCATTTTAAGTTTCATTTTTAAATTTTTTTTTCCTAAAAGTGTATAAAGTTATACCAAAAAAAAAAAAATATATATATATAATTACATATATAAATAATTGACTTACGTATGTACATATACATACGGTTTAGTAAAAATCAGCTTTGCTTATGTTACAGAATTTGCCAGGCGAGCACAACGAACATGATACTTTTTCAATAACTAGACTTTATTTCGAAGTTATTTTTCTTCGCATGAGAAAATTTAAAGAGCAACTCGAAGAACTAAAGTTTTGAACACATTTTTAAGAAAAAGTATTAATTTTTTTTATACATGTTTTTATTTTCACTTTTCAATATTCCATGTATTAAATCATGTTAGTGAAAACATAAATAAATCGTTTTCACTTCTGAATTTTTTTACTTAGTCTACGTTTAAACTTTATAAAATTGCTAAAGAGTGCTCGGTGATTTAATTTAGACGTGTTGGATAATACTAAAAGTGAAAATTTGAATATATATTCTACATACATTTTTCGTGCGATTTTATGTACATAATTTTAAAATTAATACTTTTTATTAGAGAAGAAAAACCTTGATATATTAAATAGTGAGGGATTAAAAATATTAAGTCACCGACAATTACACTTCACTTTAAAGTTAAAAAATAATTTTCTACTCGATGTGTGTATCACATATGTATATCGCTTACATGCTGAAAAATCCAATATCAAAATTCTTTTGTTCTAAAGTGAAAAATAAAAGCTAAACTTCGAACGATTTCGTTAGCAGTTAACATTTCTTAAAATTTGAAGGATTATCTACGTCTAGATTTATCTATCTCTTCTTATATAGTGTTAGACATTGGCAGTGGAAAAAACCAACTAAATCTACAACAGGCCAGATTTCCTGTCCAATGAGCTCTTGCCAATTCACAACGTCGAAAGACAAACTAATTGCAAAACTGTTCACATACATTGCTCACAAATATAGCGATTAACTTTGGTTAAGTGAAAGAGCCCATTTTGGATGCAAAAAACAAATACGTTGATTAAATGAATTCAAAAATCCAAAGCTTAAATAATGGCGAACGGCATTCGTATAAATCGACTGGTTCCATTATGGATCACGAAAATATTGTTAACTACCCCGTAGAGTTTCTGAATTCATTAAACTTACCGGGAATGCCACCACATAACTTCCAGCTTAACGTTGGAGCAGTAATAGTCATGTTCATAACCTGAATCAGCCAATACTATGCGATGCTACTAGATTGATTATTAAAATGCTGTCAGACGCGATTAAAGCAATAATAATTATAGGAAAGTTTATAGGTGAAGAGCTGTTTACTCCAAGGATAGCTATCATACTAAGTGATTTACCATTTCCCGTTCGCCTTGCATTCGCAATGATGATTAGTATATCCCAAGGACAATCGCTAAAAGTTTGTGGGTTAAACCTAGAATCCCAATGTTTTTCCCACGAGCAATTGTATGTTGCATGCTCAAGAGTTGGGACACCATCAGCACTGTTTATTTTCTCTCCCAACAGAAAAACAAAAAATATTTTTTAGTATCAAGCTTTAAAATGAACTATATTCTTACCTTGTTTGTTTATTTTTTAATGAATTACCTTAAGAACTATTTAAATACAAAATTTAGAAAAAGTTTTGTTTCTTTTTTTTTTCTACTGAAAATTTTTTTGTAACTCCATATGAAATATTAATCATTAGCAAATAGTTTCCGAGCGAAGCCGGGTCGTACAGCTAGTAATTATATAAATATAAACTACAAAAAAGATACTCCTATAAATTTAAAAACATTACATGGATATATATATATATTTAAAGTTAAAACTTGATAAACCTATTATATTATGAGTTGACATTCTTCGAAATAGATTCACAGACAAATCCAGACATGATATATGGAATGCAAGTGTTAAAAGAAATATATGCAACTCTAGATCCAATTAATAACGTACTCAATTATAAATGAAGGTAAAAAACGCATAATATAAATTTTACAGCAAATATTCCCCGTTATACAAAGAAATTATAGAAGGATATATAAATAAAAACTCATACACGAATTCAAAACTACTATACAGCACTACGATCGAAAGAACTATAAGTCGAATGCGCCTATATGGACAAAACAATATACATATTCTGATAATAAAATGAATAAACAAATTAAGAAATCCAGGATTTATTGCATAACGAAATAATCCAACTTTTACTAGGTCGTCGGACGCCATTTGGTTTAAAGAATTCTTCCTTAACTTATTAATGATGTATAGGTAATATCTCTATCTGCATGGGTAAATTTGCATATCCACATCTCTTATAATATTTTTACGTTTATTTTTATACCTTTTATAAACGTTTTGTTGTGAGTTCTTTATTGTAAAATAAATAACACCAGTTTTTACTTTAACTACACAAAGTTGACAATACAGAACACTTTACTTAAGATGCACGTCTTTACGTCACCAGATTTAATTTCACACTGACTGACTATCCACTTAGACGTTGCCCTTTTATACTTGTCTATTAAAAGTCTAGAAAATTTAAGAATCTTCTACTCCCTTTGTTTATTCAATGTATAGGCGCCAGTATGTCTGTGTGTATTTTTGTTTTTGTTTTTATATTGATAAAGTTTCTTCTTGGAATTTATTTTAAGATATTTGTTGTTGTTTTTCGTAGAAAAGGTTTCTTAGAAAACTACGCAGATGGTAAACAGGATACATGTTTGTTGTTGTCTTGCGCGTATAAAATTTCTACGCAGTTAGTAAACATAAATTTGTTTTTGTCTTGCATGCCACGCAGTTAGTAAACAGCATATCAAATTGTTGTTGTTTGCGTTTATAAAATTTCTACGCAGTTTGTAATTAGAAATTTTGTTGTTATACCATAAGTTTTCTTCGCAAGCCACTCAGTTCGTAAACAACATTATTTTATTTAAAACTTCAACAAGACACATCCGTAACAATATGAAGGAGTTGTTATTTCGTCCTTCTTCAGAATGCAGTTCTGTTGTTGGCTTAGAATAGCATATGCTTCGGGCCATAGCTAAAATAATCACGCATATTTCCAGCGTCGCTGACAGGGATTGGGCCTGCGATATCCAAAGCTATCCCCACTGCTGAAGCTTGCCATGACTTTTTATTGTTGAACCTTTCAAACGCAATGCACTGTTTGCTATTATCCAATCAGGTATCCAATCGGCTATAGATTGTGAGCAGCCTACCCAGTAAAATCAGGGACCATTATGGTTGAAGTTTTGCTATCTGTACTTTCCCAATACTTTTAGGCTGCTCCACTGAGCCCAGTACGACTTTGCCAGTGCGCCTTCTGCCGATATTTCATTGTGTTTGGATCGATTATTCTCCTGTTCGTTCTGGTTTTTAGATCAGTCTTCTCCTGAGCGAATTTGGATAAGCCGCACATCAATGACGAACTCCATTTTCTCGATTTTTGTGCAGTGTTGATGTGTTTCATATTTTTTCTATTGATTTCTTTCATCATTTGAAGGTACAGGAAGTCTTCTATTTTATTGTGTATAGTTTTTTGTTGAAGTATCGATAGTAATGGTTTGTTGTTACTAACTTCTTTAGTGTCGTAGGCTCTACTATACCACCATACCAAAAAAATTATGGTAATTCCTTTGTTTTTGAAACGGGAACTTTGGCTATTGTTTCTAAGTTTTTATGGTTGGTGCTGATTCGGTATACACCGACATGGGATTTCGACACGTGTCAATTAAAGATTTGAAAATATCTTCACTCCTGCTAAGTTCCAAGTAAAATAGTGAAAATGCCAAAAATCGACGCTGTCCTCTTATTGAGGAGCGGATTCCGCTGTGAAAGCGATTCACATTTAACAGCTCGTCTTCGTGATATTTTGTTGTACATTGGTAATTTCCAGTATCAAAATATCTTTGAACGTCTGGTATTATGTTTTGAAAGTATTATAATTTTTCTTGGCAAATAGACTAATTCAGGGTAAAATATTCTAGATTTTGTCTTATAAGGTCTCTTTAGGCTAAAGAAAAATGTTTTTAGCGCCCTACATGGTTATGTCTTAATCACTTTTCTATATTATTAGTTTTTATTTTACAAGATTTATTTTGTTGTTTAAAAAATTTCTTTATTGAATTCAAAATGTAACTAAAAGTTCTTACAATATTATTTCTTAGTCTAACTTATTGTAACATTCCTTAAAATTGCTTATTTGACGATTCCCACCGGTTACAGTAATAAAATAGTTACTGCGGACATGTACAAGGCCGGCAAAAACAAATTATTATGAAATTCTTTCTGGGAAAGGGTGTCACGTTTCTATCTGGTTTTATTTTTTATGAATTTTTATATATGAGTGCTTTAACTTATATATGTATACATATATAGTATAAAAATAGTCCGATTTACTTGGGACATACCGCCGGTCTTGGTCTTAAGACAACAGATGCAGTCCTCTCGGCAACACAAAGTACTTGACCGAAATATTTAATGGCCGCGGCAATGATGTTGATGGTTGAACTTTTGTTGCATTTTTCTTTTGCTGTTTATATATAGTGCACTTTTTTTATCACATTCAAGGTATTTGTCCGGCACAGGACCGTTAATAGATTTCGAGATCACAGCGTCTTAAATGTATGGTACGCATCTTACTAGGACGAGTAGCGGTTATGCGGGTTGGTAGCGGTAATGCGGAAGACGCAATACTAGAAATTGTAACCTTTAAGAGTAAAAGCTCCGTACAAATGAAACAAACAAATGATAAATATTAACTAGTAATAAAATACATATGTGCCAAGCTAATTAAATTAGAGATACAAAGAATAGAATGATATAAATTAGAGTTAGAAGGTATTTTAATCTATCGATCTTGTTATAAGTTCGGATGCGATGCGTAAGTCGGCAATGTTTACTTTTTCACTTGAACAGAGACATGTTTTACTTACTGAGCTCGATTGCCATACTTGAGGTGATAGTAAATCATCTTTTATTATTAAATATCTGGATTCTTGGAGCGCATTTTCTTCATTTACAATGCTTGTATTTGAAGCCATCTTCCTTCCATCGTATAGAATTAACTTTTTCGCATCTGCTCATTAAAGACTGTACAATTCCCCAGATTGTATTAGACAGCAAAATAAGAATTTGAGTTGTTTGCCACATACGTTTCCCATGAAGAAGGTGGCGCCAACCGCCACTAATATGAATGAAGACATAGATTTATTTCGCTAATATCAAGATGTAGAGTTTCACTAGAAGTGCGCCATTAAAGTAAAACCACCAAGGATCAACTTTTTTTTTATCGAACCTTTTCTTGTGGTAGTTTTGGACAACCCCAATTGTTGAGAACGTCGAGGAATTAACAAATTTGGATCTGCTTCAACAATGTGGCTCACGGCTGCAATGTTTTCAGTTGAGCGACATCATCATCTCAAATTTTACGACCAAATTCTTAATAGCGGGCTCAGAAGGAGGATTATGTTGTCCGAAAATATCACAATTTTACGAAATGTAACTTTAACAGAACCACAATTTTAATATCGGGTTTTAACTGTTTAAATGCGATTTTCGTACGAAATTGAATTCATTGTAACAATCGACAATGCATCTACTTCAAATACGTTGAAAAACTAAATGTAAAATCTATCATGATGCTGGTATTGCGATAATTGAAAAATAAAAAAAACTTTTTGTATTTGTTTTTGCCATAACCTTGCGTCACTGATGCTAGAATATTATTTTACAATTAAGGTTTTACAGTAACAATGAGAATTAGTAAGATTCAAGATAAATAGAAAATATTAATTAATTTACTCAGATATAAGGGTTAGAGTTGTAATATTATGTACATATATTAGATACATATAACTCTCCCATCCTTTGAATAAAAATTACTTCTGGAATATGAAGTTAAAAACTATTTTCATATTGACATAATACTCTCCTTTTATCTTAATTCTATATTAAAATGTTAAACGAATTAACATAGTGTAGCGTGTGCAAGCCAGCACAACTCATGTAGGGCGCTTACAATAATTTTATTGTAAATACGCTGACATATCATAAGGTGTCATACTCGACAATACAATGTGTTTGGCATGTGCCGTTGATAATTTGTTTATTGTTGATACATGCTATTTTTTATTTTGGAATTAATATAGTGGAAATAAGAATTGAGTGACTTTGGAAAACACTCAATTCTAGATTGTAAAATAAATATTCATAAGTAGTATATAAGCAGCATAAAAATGTAAATAAATTAGACTTTAACTGAATAACTTAAACCGGTAACTTCTGCCTAGTTCTTATTCTTAAAGTTTCACATTCTTGCAGTTCTTTTGAACGCCTACTAATTAGCTGACAGCCTTTACAGCTGTTGAAATATAGAAAGGGCTATAGGGACCATAACAACATTAAACAATTACATGGCGATTCCGCCAACATTAAAACATTACATGGCGATCCTGCCATCCTTAAACCATTACATGGCGATCCTGCCCAAGCCATTTTTATAATCATTAAACCATTACAATTGATAACATAAAAAAACTAATAATTTAATAATCTAAAATTTTTAACAACTTATACACAAAGATGTTCATATTTACTCTAAGTTTGACATCAATTTTATGATTATAGTTTTATAACTAATAATCGTGTAAATAATTTCTACCGGTTACATACATATGTATGCATATATTCTTATAATCTTCAATAATGCTTTAAAAATACAATTTGTTTCGCACGTGTACTTCACCAAAATATCATCCAAATATATAACACAAATATTATTTATACAATCAGGAAGTATTTCATTTATCTTTCTTTGATTCCGGTGCATTTTTAATCTAAATCCAAGTGAATTTCCAAACTTTTTGTAAAGTGTTTAAAAGGAAACTTGTCTTTAATTTTTAAATTTTTTAATTTTTTATAATTCACTAATACTCAAAATTTGTTTTCAGATTTGTCCATTTTCTTAAGAACAACCTAAATCGGGACAATTTAAGAACTAGAAGATTTAGTAACAATACCTAATAACGCACCTCATTCTCTAGGTTTAGTGTAATGAATTTCTAGTAAACGGTATATAGATTATAATTAACAGAAATATCATTAACTGTAGCTATTTTATGTTTATATTAATAAAAAGAAGATATATAATTTAAATAAGTCTACTCGTATTATTTTTTGTAATATTTTCATTACTTTTGTCGCTATTGTTGTATTTTGTTTAGTTAAAATTGCCTCTGTAATTTTAATTTCTTTTGTGGTAGCTTGCACCATCCTAAACGTTTTATTAAAATTTATCGCAATTTTCTTATAATTTCTAGTAAAATTTTGATAACTTGTATTAAAATTACTATTACTAAAATTTCGTAACTATTATAACAATTTTAGTATTTAAGTACTGTTGCTAAAACTTATCAAAATATCTATTGAGTTTAATTCTATTTTTAGAGTAATTTTCATTCTGATGTGATAAACTTGAAACTTTTAATACTATTATCGCAGAATTCCCCAGATACCCGAAATCCCGCCCTCAAACGCAAACAAAAAGTTCTCTACGGAACTGGTACCAAAATATTGAAGGGATTCATAAAGTGAGAATTCTAATAGGACTACTCATATCATATATCAGCGATGACAGCAAACGTATTACCAGACGGTAAAAGAGGTTTCGCCCTCCAACAACACCGCATTGGAAAACTACCACATGCTCATCCAGCCTAAGGCATAGACCATCAAGAAAATGATGGATTCAAACGACCTGCAGTGTTTTGACGGTCAAACTACTGGTACCTACTTCAACGAGGCCACCAGCGGTAACCGGAAACTTAGTTTCGACCCGAATGGACCCGCTGACATTTCCAAGGGGACGGAACCCTACGGGTTGGATATAAAATTATACAAATTGAGAATATCTCATTGATTATTTCTAACAATTTAATATTTAACAAAATGGGCGGATGTTGCGGTAGTTTTTGGGATTAGTGTAAGTAATGTAAGTGTGCAAAATAAAATTATCAAAATTAAAATTACAGAAATTAAAAACAGCGTAAATCAATTTTATAATGATATTGACAAGAGAAAAAAGAAATAAAATTTAAAAATTAGTGTCAATTAAATTAATAAACAATGGTTCAGTTACGTTAATAATGAAAAATGATTTTAGAGAGCAATCTACCGAATGAGCCTAGATTGTTTGTACAATCCGAAACTTGCGTTATTATTGTTTTGATAGTAAGGTTGTGTTTTCCTGCAGTATGTAAGATGCAGTAAATTCTCGTTGAATCCCGACAACATCTACCCATATCTTGAAAGCCCCTGCCGTGAACTGGGGCAGATTTCCTTATGGAAAGCCAATGTCGACCGACCATTCGCTCTTGCTAGGGCTTTATGAGTCCTTTCACCTTGGCACTAGTTAGTACGACCTCGAAAAGCTACCAAACAGCAGCATAGTATATAAGTACGTTCTCGGTTCTTGAAAATGGTGCCATCAAATCGGAGTACATGATGGACTGTAGATTTTTAGGGACTCGAATTAGCATCTCATCACCTGGCATTTGTTATACAGTTTTATATTGTCGGTAGGAATCGCATCGGCGTATATAACGGCTGATGTTGTAAGCAATACCTGGCCAGCTCTGCTTAATATTTTTTGTGCCTGGGTGTTCTATTGTGATGTTAACATGTTTGTTACTTATGTTTTTAACATGCATTGGCTGGGGGACGCACAACTTCTCTGGCTAACAGCCTTTATCATTAACGCAACTGTCGGTATGTTGTTTGTTGGGGACCTTTCCCGTCTGACTG
Organism: Trichopoda pennipes; assembly: GCA_030448955.1. Lineage (NCBI taxonomy): Eukaryota > Metazoa > Arthropoda > Insecta > Diptera > Tachinidae > Trichopoda > Trichopoda pennipes. The sequence goes on along the minus strand of JASKUP010000004.1, from coordinate 1,414,324 downwards.
TTTTCACCAGCAACTAGGATAGGATACGACCCAGTCTGTTCCTGAAGGTGTTATTAAAATTTGTACAAGCGAGTACTGAGTCAGTCCTCTAGGTCTAGTTTTCAGGGTAGGAAAGGCGCATTTTTACTCCTGTCTGCATTTGTCGTATTTACCTTTGTGTAAGGATATTGTCAGGTGCTTAAAGATGCTGGCAAAGTGAGTCTCTAATCCCTAGTAACATAACGTAACTCCGAGGAAGCTGCGAACATCTTTTGTGTCCTGAGGTGGGGCCAATCTAATTTAGTTGGGTCTGGATTCCATCTTGATTGACAACGTGTCCCAAGTATTTGGTTTTCAATTTAAAGGACTGACACTTTTTCGATAAACGATTAATAATATCCTGCTCGGATAAGGTCTGGTCATGCTCTTGCCTGACAGAGGTAGGGTTGTGATAATCGTTACCTGAACTTTTTCAGTTCGTTCATTTCCGGGGCTCGCCTTATAGCTGGTCACTAGGCATGTCAATCCACACAGCGCCTTGAGGATTTAAAGCGAGAATGATGTGTTCCATTGCTTCCTTCATAACCAATAATTGACAATTGTGCCGAGGGAAATTTTAAGTCTGTTTGCTTCCGTATGCACCCGTTCTCGGTTCTTGAAAATGGTGCCATCAAATCGGAGTACATGATGGACTGTAGATTTTTAGGGACTCGAATTAGCATCTCATCACCTGGCATTTGTTATACAGTTTTATATTGTCGGTAGGAATCGCATCGGCGTATATAACGGCTGATGTTGTAAGCAATACCTGGCCAGCTCTGCTTAATATTTTTTGTGCCTGGGTGTTCTATTGTGATGTTAACATGTTTGTTACTTATGTTTTTAACATGCAATGGCTGGGGGACGCACAACTTCTCTGGCTAACAGCCTTTATCATTAACGCAACTGTCGGTATGTTGTTTGTTGGGGACCTTTCCCGTCTGACTGTTTTCACCAGCAACTAGGATAGGCAATCAGCTACGACCCAGTCTGTTGCTGAAGGTGTTATTAAAATTTGTACAAGCGAGTACTGGGTCAGTCCTCTAGGTCTAGTTTTCAGGGTAGGAAAGGCGCATTTTTACTCCTGTCTGCATTTGTCGTATTTACCTTTGTGTAAGGATATTGTCAGGTGCTTAAAGATGCTGGCAAAGTGAGTCTCTAATTCCTAGTAACATAACGTAACTCCGAGGAAGCTGCGAACATCTTTTGTGTTCTGAGGTGGGGCCAATCTAATTTAGTTGGGTTTGGATTCCATCCTGATTGACAACGTGTCCCAAGTATTTGGTTTTCAATTTAAAGGACTGACACTTTTTCGACAAACGATTAATAATATCCTGCTCGGATAAGGTCTGGTCATGCTCTTGCCTGACAGAGGTAGGGTTGTGATAATCGTTACCTAAACTTTTTTAGTTCGTTCATTTCCGGGGCTCGCCTTATAGCTGGTCACTAGGCATGTCAATCCACACAGCGCCTTGAGGATTTAAAGCGAGAATGATGTGTTCCATTGCTTCCTTCATAACCAATAATTGACAATTGTGCCGAGGGAAATTTTCAGTCTGTTTGCTTCCGTATGCATTTTTTCGATTCATTTGCTAGAAACCCCTCGATTTTCGTGGGTATTCGCTTAGTTGCGGTCGTGGGTTGTTGGATTTGGCACGCAGATATAAAACTTTTTATCTTGATTTATTTGCATGTTTAAGACAATCCACGTTATCGCCGCTGTCTAAATTCACATAACGTTCAGAAGTCCTCTCACCGAAAGTACCATTAATAAAAGAGTTTCGCCTTTCGGGGATTTTATCTATTTTCTGTTGTTACGACATGTTTGTGGACCTCAGCAAATTTTTAAATCTGAGAATTATTCCTTCAACGCTTCCTTGGAGCAGGCATTTGTGTATTTTATTTTTCAGTTTTGCAACATAGCGTGTATGAAGTGAAAATCTATAGAAGTCCTATATAAAACACTCCCACTTATTTTCAATGATGGTTATGGTTCCCATACCAAATTACAGAGCGTTCCCAAATAAAGCAGGTATTACTCTTGACAGTTGGTTAACCTGCAAGTTATACATTTCGGCCAGCTCCTCTATTAATTCTATGAACAGCAGTCCTTCAAGCCTTACTTTCTTAATACCTCAATGGCAACCGCACTTCCAGATATTTTGTTCTTTTGTCTTGACTATCTCCGCCCTCTTTAATAGGAGGAAGATTGAGAATGGTTTTATACTTGCTTTGCAGAGCTAAGAGCTTCTTCATTTGCTTTTCCTCGTATTCAGTTGCCAGAAATTTGGCAAAACATTTACTTATATCTTCCAAATTGACTGTAGCAATTTGAATTTGAATTTGAATTCGAATTATTATTCTCAATTTATATAAAATGGAAACAGAAAATAATTAAAAATAACACATAAAAGACTTCAAACCTCCTCGCAAAGTAAAATAATACAACTGAAAAACGATATAAACAAGAATACAAACCTATTATATGTTTTGCAACTTTAAAACTATTTTGTTTAAACTTTAGAAAAAATTAAATGGTTTAATTTGTTTAGGATTTAAAAAAATAATAAAATTTTTAAAAATTTTTAAAAATTTAAAAAAATAATAAAATTTTTCAAAAATGGAAAAAAAGAGAATATAGTGACTAAGTTTGTGTCGGAGTTAATAAAATAAAAGTGTCGTGTTTTTAAGAAAATAATTTTTATTTTACCAATAAAACTGTGTTTCTTGTTAAGAAAATTTAAATATATTCTTTAACAAAATTTTTACGAAACAAATAAACTGTAAAAAGAAAAAGAAGTTATTGAACTACAGTTATTAGCCAAACTTAGAATCAGGTACAGTTCCGTCAAAAGCTTAGTGATAAAGTAAAACGAAAATGAAATATTACATAAGAAAAATACGGTATATATATACTATATATGCCTATGAAAAAAAAGACAAAAAGACAAAAAAGACAAAGACAAAACCCCCAAGAAAGGGACAAATATAGGTCTTAATGAACAAGCCTAAAATAAAAATTTAAAGCAAAGTAAAAAAACAACTAAAGCGGGAAAAAATAACACATACATACATAAACAACTGAGTGTTAAATGCAACCCTTAACAGCATTAAATAAGATACAAACTTAAAACTACGATGGCAATCCATTAAAATTAGATTCCTCTCTAGACAAAATAAATCTAATAGAACAACTTACTAAATCCAATTTGACTAACACATTTATTACTTTTATTAAATCTAAATCTATTACTTTTATTAAATCTATTAAATCTAATCAAAAGCCCGTGAGGCATTGCCAGATGAGATTTCAACGGTGAATGACATAAGAACTGCATTAAAATCCCATATTAAATCTAATAATTCAAAGGTTATTGCGGGAAAAATTTCGGCTCTTAGCATAAAGAATAATGATTATACAGATTTTGCAAAATAGGCCGAAGATTTAGCTGACGCTCTTAAACGATTATTAACTTTTGAAGGTATTACAAGGAACAAAGCCAACAAGATGGCTATAGAGCAAACAGTTACAATGTGTAGACATAACATAAGATCCGATTTAGTTAAGTCCATTTTGGCATCTTCTATTTTTACTGACCCGAAGGAGGTTATAGCAAAGCTGGTGATTGAACAAATAGCAGAAGCTAAGGAACGTCAAGTTTTGGCAATACAAAACCAAACCAGGAATAGCAACTACAGAAATCGCAACTATCAGAACCACAACTTTGAACGTTTTCAACCCAATTTTCATCGTGGGAACAATAAAAGACATTCTATTAGATAAAATTTCTCTAGAACCTATAGTAATTACCGCGGAAATACAGAGATAAATATAATCCGGTATTGAGACAGCAAAGGGCTTCAGTAAGATCTTTAAACGTCCAAGCCTCTCAACCATTAGCGTTGAGGGAGGAAGACGAGACACAATATCCACATTAAATAACAAAATTTATCAGGGATCAGTCTATACACTCAATTTTAATTATGCTGATTTTATAAAAGTAAACTGCGTTGATACTGTGAAAAGTTGCTCTTTCCTCGTCGATTCACAGGCCGATATCTCTTTAATTAACATTTCTTGTCTAGCCCCAAATATTTTTTTGAATGAAAATGAAATTATAAACATCACAGGTATAACATCAAATTCTTTAAATACACTAGGAACGATCTGTACTTGCATTATTATCTCAGACTGTTTAATTTCACAAGTTTTACATGGTAACTGACGATTTCAATATACCTGCAGATGGAATTTTAAGAAAAGACTTCCTCAAAGACAATAAATGGCAACTGAACTACGGGAATATGATCATAACAGTTTTTAATAGGAATGAAAGATTAAATTGACCTATATTGCAAGGATCCAGAAATTTTACATGTATTGTACCGCCAGGATGCGAAGTGTTCCGAATATTTAATCTATCTAGAGTAAATGAGCTTATGTTTTTGGATTCACAACAGATTGGCAAGGGTGTATTTGTTGGAAAGTCTATAATTGATTCAAACAATTCAGTTGTACGAACAGTGAATACTACGGATGAATTTAAATGTATACAGAATGACAAACTCAAATTAGAAAAGTTAAATGACTTTTATGTGTATTCTATTAACGGAAATAAGGCAAGTAGTGAACAAATTCAAAAGTGTATTGCCACTGTGTATTACCACTGTGTGAAGAGTATTCCGTTATTTTTTCATTAAGGAACGATAAAATGACAATTAACAATTTCTACGAACAGAAATTACGTCTAGTTGATATTTCACCTGTTTACATTAGAAATTATAGACTTGCTCATTCTCAGAAGGATGAAATTAATAAACAAGTAAATAACTTATTGAAGAATGATCTGATCGAACACAGTTCTTAAAACTTTAATAGTCCCTTTATACTTGCGCCAAAAAAGAGCTCAGATAACCAAAAATTGTGTAGGATGTGCGTAGACTATCGTTCCGTTAATAAAAACTCATCGCTGACAAATTTCCATTACCGCGAGATAAAAGGTAAAAAGAAACGACTACTGTTCTGGTTGATTAATCATTAATTATTGCTTTACTTATTTCAACTATTTATACTAATGTAATTATCATAAAATAAAATTAATGCAAATTTAGTACTTTCATGTTATAGGAAATAAAAGTATGTTTTGTGTTGACCTAATTTGTGTATGAAGAAATGCAACTTTAGTAATTTCAATAAAAATAAAATTATTAAACGATACAACGATTGTTTGTGTTGACATACTTTGTGTAAGTAAAAATGCAATTTTAGTGATTTCAATAATTTTGAGATAATAATAATAATTTAGTCACGTTAAATGGCCGGTTGTAATCAGATTCTACAACTTTTGTTGGTAAGTTGATAAAGGGTATAAAATTATCTTCTGGTTGGTATGTGGTTTCCAATCGTCCTACATCTTTTAGATTACATTTTGGTTGCATCTTTCGTAATAGTCTGCCCATACATTGTGATAAATATTGTATTCGAATTATTATAGTATGCTTGCAATTCAAGAATTTCTTACAATTGTTCTACTTAATTTATTTCATGTAATTAATCATTTAGTATTTTGAAAATATTTTCTATTTCATTGTGACTCAATATGAATTTGGATATAATATTTAATTTTGCTAAGATAATGTTTTCTGCTATGTTGTTAATTTGCGAAACTATAAGACTTTCTTTATTTATTTTGTTCAGGACTCTTCTGATTTCGCTTTTTTCAGTGTTTATGTGTGTGGTTATATTCTCAAATCTTTGTGTCATTTCCATATTCAATAGTATTTGTTTATGGAAAGTTTCTTAAATTTTTGTTCATTTTTAATTAGGTTTTCTAGTTGAGAATTTATATTTTTTGCGTCTTTATCGTCCATGTTACCGGTTCTGTACTTAATTGCTGAACCCAATCCATTAAATATACCTCTCTTTTGCCTCTTAAAAGGTTGTAAATTGCTAATTTTATCTATTAGTTGATTCAATTTTAATTTTGTAATCTTTAATGTTATAGGTAATAAGAGCTTCTGAAAAAATTTCTTCATGATCCATGGAAAGCTTGTTTTTTTTCTCTCTTGACCATTATTATTCGATATACCACTGTTAGAGTCGAATGTAGTCTCTCAACAGGTGCATTGCTTGATGATTGTTGAAATGAAGTTATATGTAAATTGATATTGTATTGGTTGCAAAAATCTTTAAAAATAATAGCTGAAAATTCTTTTCCTTGATCACATACGATTTTCTTTGGTATTCCATTAGCACTAATCAAGGTTATTAGGGATTTAATGACGTTTACGCTAGTTTTTGCGGCTATTGTGAATCCTGTAGCAAATTTTGAAAATTTATCAATTATAGTCAATATTTGTTACTGATTGATATGATAAATATCTATATGTATAAAATCCAGGGGTTTTTCGGAAGTTTCTGGGATTTGGAATACTACTTTCTGTGGGTGTCTTTCATATTTCAATGTTTGGCATGTGTCGCAATCATTAACTATTTGGCTAATCTTGTCTTTCATATGCGGAAAGAAGTATTCTCTCTTAAGATGTAAATATGTTTCTTCAATTCCCCGATGATTATTATTCTGATGATATTTTCTTATGATTTCATCTTGTTCATCATTATTGGTAACATCTATTATTTTTATTGTACAACGCATCAAACGATAGGTTTTGTTATATACGAAATATTTGGAAAATACCATTTGTATTATGCGAAAAACATCATCATTATTTGTATAAATGGCAAAAAGCCTCGTGATTGTTTATGTCTGGTTTAATTCTACTTAACGCATCAGCGTTAGAATTTAATACTCCTTTTTATAGACGATCTCATAGTCGAATTCTTCTAACTTTAGACGCCAACGTATCAATTTTGAATTGGGTTCTTTTAACCCCATTATCCATGTTATTGGTCTACGGTCCGTGACTATTTTAAACTTGTAGCCAAAAAGATATGGTCTGAAGTATTTGGTTGCCCAGACTATTGCCAAAAGTTCCTTCTCTATTGTAGAGTAATTAATTTCTGAGCCATTCAACGTTCTGCTAGCGTAATAAATAGGCTTATCGCTTCCTATTTGTCCCTGCGACAGTACAGCTCCACGTGCGTAGTTACTGGCATCTGTGGTTAGAATAAAATCTTTCGATATAGGGTCATTACAAAGCAGATTTTTACACATTTCGACAGTTCTTATATATTCCTCTGTTAATTTTATTTTCATGCCTTTTTTGAGACAGACTGTTAGTGGTTTCGTAATTTTGCAAAGTAAGGGATATATTTCCTATAATATCCCAATAATCTCAAAAATGATTTGATTTGTTTTGGAGTTCTTGGAATTGGATAATTTTTTACTGCACTTATTTTTCCAGCGTTTGGCTTTATACCCTCGGTAGACACTATATGTCCTAAAAATTCGATCTCTTTCCGTAAGAACTCTGACTTATCCATTTGAATTTTGAAGTTCGAATTTCTCAATCTTTCGAATACTAATTCTAGGTTATTGATATGTTCCTGTAACGAAGTTGCAAAAATGATGATCTCGTCTAAGTAAACTAGACAAATTTTGCCTATTAATTCTCTAAGCATATTATCCATGACTCTTTGGAAGATTGGGGGTGTATTTTTTAATCCGAATGGCATCCTGATGAATTCGTAATGCCCCCCTTCTACTGAAAATGCAGTTTTTGAAATGTCTTTTGGTTCCATTTCAATCTGGTGGAACCCACTGGCGAGATCCACAGTAGAAAAATACATGCATTTTCCTAATTTATCCAAAAGCTCATTTATATTTGGGATCGGGTATTTATCGGTAATGGTTTTTCATTCACCTTTCTATAGTCAATCACCAATTTCCATTTCTGTTTACCACTAGCGTCCTTCTTTTTAGGCACTACCCAGACTGGTCAACTCCAGCGTGAATAGCTTGGTCGTATTTTATGTTGATACAATAGTTTAGTAATTTGCTCTTGTACCTCCCCCTTGTGAACGTAAGGGTATCTGTAGGATATGCGCTTAGATTAGATATCTATAGGACTTCATGTACACTGGCACCTCATTGCTTGTTGGTATACTGTGACGAATTTTATTTGAAAACGGCAACTTTTGACCTTCTCTGTAGAAAATATTGGAATATTTTCTACATAATTTTAGAAGGAGTTGCCTTTTTTCCTGGTTGAGGTGCTCAATCCGTAACAGTTTTTTTATATCAATGTCATCCTTTATATTATTTGTACCAAACTCTGTAGTATTGACTTCGAAATATTTTTGGGAATGATAATTTTGTGCTTTCAACGGTTGATCTAGGTAAATTATTTCTGCAGAATCATTCAAATTTGTTACTTCCACTGAGCTACACCACTTTTGTGCTGTATAGATACCAGCCGAAATTATGAGCTTTTAGTTTATAGGCGTTTCTGCGATTAAAATATTTCCTTCTTCCACATCGACGGGTAGCTTAATGATCGTCTTCGTATTATGTTCAGTAAGGATTTTGTCAGAACACATATTTGGTTTGTGGCATAATGGAATTGAAGCAAATCTTGTCTCTAAGGTATTAGACTGTAGGTCAAGTTTAGCTCCTATTTTAGATAAGTAATCAATTCCCAACAGACCATCGAGGTAGTTGTGGAATTTGAATAACAGTAATGAAAGTTTTCCTATTTGGTTAAATTCCTTAAATATTGGTAGAATTACCAGTTTGTCTACTGTATATTTTGCTAAAACGGTTTTTATTACCGTCGGTTTACATTTGACGTGTTGTTGTTGGTCTACATGTTCTGGGGTAATAAACGAAGTTGAGGCTCCCGTATCTATTAAGAAATTGAGGATTTTATTACCAGTAAACCTAATTTTTATGTAAATCAATTCAGATCCATATTTACGCATGTCTAAGTACCCCGTAGGGTTTGGGAGGCAACCTCTAGAAAATTTCCCTTCTCTTCTACGTTAGTTAATTCGCATTGTTCCTCCCCTTTATTCAAATTATTTTTTTATTTTCATATTTGGACATCTTCTTGTTAGCGAACTTTAGCTCTGCTTAATGCTTGGGAAGGAACCTCTGTTCCTTAGGTAGGAAAACCCACTTGATGTATCCATGGGTTCCTGTCGCTGAAACTTGGGCCTCGTATTATTGGGTATATTATTATTTTTATTAAAAGTCGTATTATTATTGGGCGTATTATTATTATTTGTTTTCGTGACTGAAATTGTTATTAAAAGATGTTTGTGTCTTATACTGGTTATACGAATTGTTATTAATGCGACTGCCCCCACCATAAGCAATATGTTGTGGAACTGATGTAACGAACCGGTTGGTGTTTCTATTCGAATAATTATTATAACTTGGTTTGTTCTAAAAAGGATTTCTTTGGTATGGGTTATTGTTCTGTTTATAACGGTTATAATTACCAAAGAAACTATAAGACTGTTTATAATATATATTTTGTTCTTTGATGCAGAAATTTAAGACTTCGGCCAATGTTTTTGGTCTCTTTGCCATAATAGTAGCCCCTAACGGATCCCTTAATCCTGTTATAATAGAGTTGTGGCACATTTCTTCGTAAAGTGCCTTTTTGCGTTTATTACGTTAAAATTTGACTCGTGTAACAATATGTTGTTACACAAAGCTGATTGAAGTTCAACCACTTCACCGTAAAATTTCTCAAATGGTTTTCCAGATTGCTTCAATGTGTGGAAGTCTTTTATAAAGGATGTTTCCGAATGCTTATCAGAATAATAAGTAATTAAATTTGTTTTAATGTCATCCCAATTAAATGGGGTTCCATACATGTTGAGGACTTCATTCGCCTGTCCCTCAATTTTGTTCCGGATAGCTCTCAATAATATCTGTCCATATGGGGTTTTATCAGTTCCCCTTATGAATAATAAAATTTCCTTCACATTGTTAAGGAATTCGTATAATAATCTAGGGTTGCCGTCGAATGTCGGCAACTGTTGCTGATCCCGATGCAACATTATAAGAAATCCCCGGAGGATTTATATTACGTGATTCTTCTTCATTGTAACCGATTCTGCTGTTTCAGGGATCGAAATTAAACTTTTACTCGATAATCTTGTTTTGGGCATTAATCAAAATCTAGTATCTGGTTTAATTTCTGAGGAAAATGTTGTAAATTTTTGTGACTAAAAGAAAAAAAATGTGTTCAACTTACAATATTATGAATAGGATGAACGATTCCATTATGCGAATAACAACATTGTGGCGAAATATTAATCAACTTGTAGTTCGTCCTTGTAGTAGGTTCACGGAGTTGTATGTGAAGATAAAATTTGTGTTTTTTGTTTTGTTTTTTTTTATAGGCAAGTTAAGTTTATTTTATTTTTCTAAGTATTTTTGTGCGATACAAAAATTTATGATTTCACTTTAATATTATTTTATTTTTCAAAAAATTATTTTTGTGCCATGCAAAAATTTATGATTTCACTTTAATATTACTTTATTTTTCTAAAAATTATTTTTGTGCGATACAAAAGTTTATGATTTCACTTAAATATTATTTTTCCAACAATTTATTTTTGTGCGATACAAAAATCTATATATTTTTTCCAAAAACTTATTTTTGTGCGATACAGAAAATTATCACTTTTTTTATATGATAGAATTTAATAATTTCCCTTTATTATTATTTTTTCACTACAAATCCGTCGTTTCGACTGCGCCAGATAAAAGGTACAAAGAAACGACTACTGTTCTGGTTGATTAATAATTAACTATTGTTTTATTTATTTCAACTATTTAAACTTATGTAATATTCATAAAATAAAATTAATGCAAATTAAGTACTTTCATATTATTACGAATATGTCTTGCTTAGGTTTTAAAATAAAATAATTAAGCAATAAAGCAAACCACTGGTTACAAACTGCGAAGAAGTTTATACACACACAACTACAATTGGATATGCTGTTTACTAACTGCCTGACATGCAAGAAAAAAAAATACATGTATGCTGTTTATCATCTAAACGCGCAAAACAAAAACTAATTTTACAACAAAAAATATACATGTTGTTTACCATCTGCGTAGTTTTCTAAGAAACCCCTTTTCTACAAATAACAACAAAAAATGTATTGAAATAAATCCCAAGCAGAAACCTTATCAGCATAAAAACAAAAACAACTATACACACAGCCATACAGGCGCCTATACATCGAATAAACAACATACAACAACAAAATGCACACAAAGGGAGTAGAAGATTCTTAAATCTTCTAGATTCTAATTGGACAAGTATAAATAGGGAAGCGTTTGAGTGGATAGTCAATCAGTGTAAAATTAAACCTCATCGAGAAAAGTCGTGCATTTTAAGTAAATTGTTCTGTGTCAACTTTGTGTAGTTAAAGTAAATAAAATTGTTATAAATTTCAAAATTCTAAAAACTGGTGTTATTTATTTTGCAACAAAGAACTCACAACAAAACGTTTATAAAATAATAAACGTAACAATATTATAGGAAATAAAATTATGTTTTGTGTTGACCTAATTTGTGTATGAAGAAATGCAACCTGTTTACATTAGAAATTATAGACTTGCTCATTCTCAGAACGATGAATTTAATAAACAAGTAAATAACTTATTAGAGAATAATCTGATCGAACACAGTTCTTCAAACTTTAATAGTCCCTTTATACTTGCGGCAAAAAAAGAGTCCCTTTATACTTGCGGCAAAAATTGTATAGGATGTGCGTAGACTATCGTTCCGTTAATAAAAAACTCATCGCTGTCAAATTTCCATTACCGCGAGATAAAAGGTACAAAGAAACGACTACTAATTAAATATTGCTTTATTTATTTCAACTATTTATACTAATGCAATTTTCATAAAATAAAATTAGTGCAAATTTAGTACTTTCCTATTATAAGAAATAAAAGTATGTTTTGTGTCGACCTAATTTGTGTATGAAGAAATGCAACTTTAGTAATTTCAATAAAAATAAAATTATTAAGCGATACAATGACTGTTTGTGTTGACATACTGTGACTATTTGTAGGAAGTAAGTATAAAATAAAATAATACAAAAATGCTTACTTATGTCTGACCCAATTTATCTATTTTGTTGTCCGCATTTGTTGTTGTTGTGGTTGTTGTAGTTGGTGTTGATGCTTAACTCATGGGCGTAGATAACTCGCGCATCGAGGACATTTTGGACAATCTGGGGCTAGCGAAAAATTTTTCCATTTTAGATCTGTTTTCCGGACTCACGAGACGTTACTGCATTCAGCACCGACAAAGGATCTTTTCGATGGAAGGTCTTGCCTTTTGGTTTGAATATAGCACCTAATTCGTTTTCAAAAATGATGGCCATTGCTTTTTCTGGACTCTCCCCACAGAAGGCTTTTTTATATGTCGATGACGATGTTGTCGGGTGTAGCAAACAGCATCATTTAAATAACTTGAAGGACGTCTTTGATGTTTTAAGGAATCATAACTTGAAGGTCAACCCATACAAATGCAATTTTTTCCGCTCCGAGGTAACATTTTTGGGTCATAAATGTACCGCAAATGGTCGTTTGCCGGATGACTCGAAAATAAACACTATTAGAACATACCCTATCCCATCAGACAAGGATGCCGTAAGATGCTTTGTAGCATTTACACACTATTTTAGACGGTTCATACCAAACTTTGCTAAACTGGCAGCGCCACTGAATAACTTGACAGGAAAAAGTGTACATTTTAATTGGGATGAAAAATGCCAATATTCATTCGATAATTTGCAATTAGCATTGCTTTCTCCAGAAATTTTACAATATCCAGACTTTTCAAAACAGTTTACTATTACAATCGATGCTTCAAAAACCGGACGTGGAGCCATATTAAGTCAAAATTTCAATGGAAATGATTTACCTATCTATTTTGCATCCAAATCGTTTAATAAGGTAGAACAGAAAAAATCGGTAATTGAATTAGAGTAATTAGCAATTTATTTTGCAATAAAGCAATTTCGTCCGTATGTCTACGGAACTTCATTTGTGGTGAGGTCAGACCGCCGTCCTCTAGTACATCTTTTCTATATTAAAGACCCCTCCTCGAAACTTTCTCGCATAAGATTAAAACTATCTGAATACAACTTTAAAGTCGAGTACATAAAAGGCAAAACTATTCTAGGGGCAGATGCATTATCAAGACTATCTATAGATGATTTAAAAAGTACAAGTAATCAGGTACTTGCTACAACAATACGTTCAATGTCAAGGAAAACACATAATATAATCGGTTTAGAACTTAATGTAGATACGCCAAATTTTAATTTGAAAGTTTATGATAAATTTTCTCATTCATTTCGTAAGAAGATACCAAGAATAAAAACGGATGTAATTCAATATGACGATAATACCAAAAAATTACGCGTAAATATGTACAGAAAATTGAAAAAATTACTGACTGTAAGCTTAAATTTTGTTAACGAAACAATTGAAATATGAAAATAGAAGCCAACAATCTAAAGATTTACAAAATGATTTATTTTTTTAAAATTTTTACTATTCAACAATTGAAAAATTATGGGAATGAAATACTGAACAATTTGGAAATAATTCTTACTGAACCCGTTTCGATAATTAAAAACGACGAAGAGAAAACTAAAAATATATCATAATGATCCCATTTCAGGAGGTCATTGTGGGCAGAAAAAACTTTACGCAAAAATTAGAACGAAATATTTCTGATCAAAGATGACAAAGGATATCGCAAGATTCGTCAAAGACTGTATCAAATGTAACTTGAACAAAGTGAAACCATCGAATACTGAAAAATTAACACTAACTCCAACCTAGCAACCCTAGCACAGCTTTTGACATTGTCGTTATAGATACAATAGGACCACTGCCGCAAACAATTTTTGGAAAAATCCACACGGACTGTTGCTAGAGCAAGTTTTGAGAATTTTATCTTAATTTACGGCAGAGTGAATATTATAAAATCCGGAATAGAATTTAAGAACGAGGTAATATCAGAGTTATGTAAATTTTTTAAAAATAGACATTAATTTTTCGACAAGCTACCATAATGAAACAGTAGGCATAATAGAACGCAATCACCGTGTTTTCAATGAGTATATTAGGGCTTACCTCAATCAAAATTTGGCAGATTGGAATACCTATATAAAGAACTTTGTATTCTATAATAATACTACGCCCAACACTGTATTTGACAATAAGTTTACACCGTTTGAACTAGTTTTCGGTAAAATAGTAACAATGCCTAATGAAATAAACAAAACTATAGATTCAATTTACACTACTGAAAGTTACAAAAATGAAGTTAAATACAGATTGCATAAAACAAAATTATTAGTAAAAGAATTGATTGCGAAATAAAAACTATCATGATAAGTTTGTTAAACCCATAAAATTAAAAATTAATGACACAGTTGTTTTAAAAAAAGGACCTTATGACAAACATTATAACCAGCCAGTTAGGACGGAAAATGGCAATATTATTTCATTAACTGGCGGAGGGGAAATAAACAACATAATACCAGACAAAGGCAGTCAGGCTAAGGTAATGCTGAACAAACTAACTAATAAGACTTTACAACTACACAAGACGATTGCAAACATACGCTACAATAAACAATGTATTGACAACAACATTACGCCACGCTACGCAACTGTTAACATTACCACCACACCCTACGCTTCTCAGCAGGCTAAACCTATAGAAGAACTAATATGGATAAAGACTGAAATACGCTCACTTTACATCAAAAAAGACAAACTTAACAAGGATTTATATAGAATTCATTTAAAGGTAGCCGACATATTGACTAGACATAATCTATTCCAATTATTTCCACCATTTTTACGGAATCTAACAATAGGGTAAATGAATGAAAAATACAAACGGATGGAATGCAACTAAGATGAAATTTTATTCACTAGTCAAAAACCTCATAGACACACGATTCAATAAAAACGAGATAAAACTAATGGAAAAAGGAATGAAAATTGTAGACGCTGAGGCAACTATCACTTACTTACTAACCGACCGACAAGAACACATGAGACACAGAGTGGCCGACTTACTCAAAAAAATGATAAAAGAACACAATAAAGCAAAGACGAATCCAAACGAGCAAAAAATTGCTAAACAGATAAGGGCAAAATTACGGGACAATGATCTAATAATTACAAAAGCTGATAAAGGTAATACGACTGTAATAATGCACAAAAAAGATTATGAAGACAAAACGCAACAATTTATACAACAGCACAACGGAACTAAATTCAAAGAGAAATACGCAAGCTATTAAACCGCTGCAAAACGTTTACTGACGGAAAAATACAAATACATGACATGAATCCAGGACCACCAACACTCAAAGCACAACCAAAAATACACAAGGAAAAATACCAATGAGACCCATTATAAACTACAGACCTGCACCGGCATACCACCTAGCTAAACACCTCACCGACGTACTTAAGTAAAGGATAAATTTACAAAACACATATACCATACGTAATACACAAGACCTCATCGATAAACCTAAGGACATCAAAATAACCGAAAACACGCGACTCGTTTCCTTTGATATCAAGGATATATATACTTCAATACCAACACATGAAACCTTATATATTCTATGCAACACACTAGACAATTTGTACGAAAGCCAATACATCACTAATAATATAGATATTGCAAAAACGATAATTAAACAGAACTACTTTAGATTCAATAACCACTTTTACAAATTACTTGACGGACTCGGTATGGGAAACCCAACTTCCACAATCTTCATGGAAATTTTCATGCAACATCTCGAATCACTACACGTAAAAAGACTAATGGAAACCCACAACATAACTCATTACTATAGATACGTATATGACATTATATGCATTCTCGAACAAGACAACGGCGAACAAATTCTAGCAAACTTAAACACAATTCATAATAAGATCACATACACAATGGAAAAAGAACAAGACAGAAGTTTGCATTTTCTTGACATCACTATAGCACGAGGAACTGACTATTTAACATTTGACATCTATAGAAAGCCAACTACGACGGACACTACCATCCACAACACCTCAAACCACCATACCCAATATAAATTAGCAGCGTTTAGACATGTAATACACAGACTTAAGATAATTCCACTTACTCTAGATAAGTACAGAAAGAACTCGACACAATCTACGCCATAGCTATAAATAACGGCTACAAGGCCACTGCAATCGATAAACTTCTTAGACAATACAACACTAAGAACAGAAATAAAGAAGACAAAGAGACAGTCGATACAACACGACGGCGCACCTTTACTTACACAGGACTACAAATATACAGACTAACTAATCTTTTTCGTAAAGAAGGAATACTCACGGCGTTAAAAAGTGGAAACATTTTAAAACATAATCTCAGAACAACGACAGAAACAACTGACAAATTTAGTTCCAGCGGGGTATACCGACTTACCTGTACCTGCAAACAAACTTATATAGGGCAAACTGAACGAACACTAAAAACAAGGTTTACAGAACACATACGCTCATACAAACGGAAAAGAGAAGATTCCAACTTTGCATTACACCTTGACATTTACGGACACACACCAAGGGTAATAGATGAATGTATGACATTACTACATCCTAGCAAAAAAGGAGGAAGACTAGACATTCTAGAAAACATGGAAATCTACAAAACCAAAACTTTCAACAAAAACATTATAAACGAACAGGTAAACACGACCTCAGACACAATTTTCACACCATTAAAACTTCTCATGCAAACGGGCAAACTAAAGACACCCTTAAACGGATACACATACCTAGATAATAATAAAAGACGTAGGTATCGATAAATTCACTATGGATACAAACGACAGGTGGCTGGCATTCTGCTTACCTGAATAGATACGAACCTAACAGCGCCATCACTGACTCACCAGTACAAACTAAAACGCGGCTTGAGAATGTTGCATTCGCATCGAAAGCGCTCGCCTTCGAGTACAAACCAGCCAGTTAGGACGAAAAATGACAGTATTAAACATAATAACATTTATGACGGTCCATAAACGGTAACGAAAATTGAAAATACGAACGTAACACTTCACAATCATATTACAAAAAGAGAAAAAACTGTGCACAAAAACAGAATAAGGAAAATGTAGACAACAGATATACATATACATACGCTTATACAGGAAAAATGAATAAAACGAAGAAAATTGTGAAGACCCAAAGTTTTTTTTTTTTTTTATTTATTTACATTTATTTGCAATCTATTTACAATAAAATAATAAGCAAATCCTATAAGTATTTAAGATATTACAGAAACGTTAAATTCCAGTGAACTTAACCAAAGACATGTTTATCTACAAACTTCTTAATTTATAGTTGTAAGTCTGTCGAATTGCAAGTGCATTAATCAAGTTGTATTTCTATGTTTAATTTCTTAAAATGTTATCTGTTTAAATTAGAAAAGGAAGATCAAGAACATGCAGTCTTTTTAGGCGTCTTATTTCTTCACTGTCATCTAAAAGTGTTATAGCTAAAATGTTTTCATGGCTGCTAAGTCTATTTAAGTAATTCATACTATATTTCCTTATCTCTTCCCTAACGTTAGAAATGTCAAGATCATTATGAATACTGTTATTTCTAACAAACCAAGGTGCTTGTGTAATAAGTCTTAAAGTTTTAGACTGATATTTTTGAATAATATCAATGTTAGAGTACGATGATGTTCCCCATAACTGAATTCCGTAAGTCCAGATAGGCTTTAAAATCGTTTTATAGAGTATTACTTTGTTGCTTAGACTCAATTCTGAATGTGGACCTAGTAACCAGTACATTTTCCTTGTTTTTATATCAAGCTGCTTTCTCTTCAGCTGTAAATGATTTTTCCATGTTAGTCGTCTATCAATATTCATACCCAGATATTTAAAACAATTGGATTTGGGTATCAAAATCCCATTAAGATAAACAGGCGGACAGTCACCCTCTTTAAGAGTATAAGTAACATGAGTTGACTTGTCAGCATTGACTTTTATATTCCACTTTTTTAACCATACATTTATTAAGTCGAGCTGTGATTGAACAAGTGCTGAAGCTTCAGATGCTGATTCCTTGACTGCTAATATAGCAGTATCATCTGCATATGTGGCAATTATAACATCCGAACTCGTTGGTATGTCTGCAGTAAATAATGTATACAGAATTGGACCTAATACGCTTCCCTGCGGTACACCGGACTTTATTACGCCGATTTCTAATTTATCATCATTGATGTTGACATAAAAACTGCGTTCATTTAAGTAGGACTTTAACAAAAGGTAAAACGGTGCGGGTAGTAGTTGTTTTAATTTGTATAGCAGGCCATTGTGCCAAACTCTGTCAAAAGCTTGTTTAACGTCAAGAAATACAGAAGAGCAGTATTGCCGATTCTCCAACGCATCTCTTATTGTTTTAACAACTCTATGACACTGTTCAGGGGTCCCATGATTACGACGAAAGCCAAACTGATGATCGGGTAAAATTTCTAAGGATTCTAAAATTGGAGACATTCGTTTTTTAATAAGTTTTTCAAGTAATTTTGAAAGAATTGGCAGCAGACTAATAGGTCTATATGAATCAATAGAATGTTCTGGTTTCGTTGGTTTTAGTATCATTATTACCTTTGCATGCTTCCATTGGAAAGGAAAATGAGATAGCCTTAAAACAGCATTGAATAAAGTTGTAAGAAATACTAAAGCTTTCTGTGGCAAGTTTTTAAGTACATTTGGGTCTATGTTGTCATATCCAGATGACTTATTAAAATTTAGTTTCTTAATTTCTAAAACTACTTCATTAAATTTAAAAGGTTTTATAGGACGACTCATTTGGCACGGAATATCAATGAACTCATTTACATGACCCAAAGTTAAATAGGTTTTAATTCACAATTTTCTTTTTTATGAAAGGGGAGGTGTAGTGCCATCTCTGATTCGTTAAGATAAGATAAGTTTAGAGAAGTTAAGTTAAGTTGTTAGAATAAAACAACTGTTAAAATAAAAGAAATAAATAATAAAGAGTCAGTTAATGATCAGCCATCAATAGAACAACAACCTCTATATTGTATTATATTATATTATATTATATTATATTATATTATATTATATTATTTTATATTATATTTTATTATATTGTTACCTTTTATAAACCTTTTGTTGTAAGTTCTTTATTGCAAAATATATAACACCAGTTTTTAAAGATTTTAAATTAATAACAATTTTAGCTACTTTAACTACACAAAGATGACACTACAGAACAATTTACTTAAGACACACGTCTTTAGTTTATGAGCTTTATTTTTACACTGATTGACTATTCACTCAGACGATGCCCTTTTATATTTGTCCACTAAAATCTAGAAAATTTAGGAAACCTCCACTCCCTTTATATCACATTTTGTTGTTGGATATTGTTTATTCAATGTATAGCCGCCAGTATATCTGTGTGTATTTTTGTTTCCGTTTTTATACTGATAGAGTTTCTTCTTAGAACTTATTATAAGATATTTGTTGCTGTCTTTTGTAGCAAAGGTTACTTAGAAAACTACGCAGTGGTAAACAGGACACATGTTTGTTTTTGTCTTGCGCGTATAAAATTTCTACGCAGTTAGTAAACAAAAATTTGTTTTTGTCTTGCATGCCCCACAGTTCGTAAACAACATACCCAGTAGTTCGCTTTATTGCTTAATTATTTTATTTTAAAACTTAAGCAAGACACGTCCGTAACACTGCCGCCCACTTAAGACTTTTCGTCCCGAGCAGGCTCAATATTCCCTCAGCCATACTTGGCCATCCGCTGCAGTGGACCATTTTCATCTTATAACTCGGACTTTGATATTTCTGTATCCGGTAAACCACGTCATTCAATTTTTTGATCACCTTGTATGGTCCTTCCCAGTGGGTTTGCAGTTTGAGAGACAAACCTTTTTCCGTTGTGGGTTATATAGCAAAACTAGTTGTTCTTCTGTAAATCCTTCCGTATTTGCTGCTCGATCATACCTGGCTTTCATTTTGTCGCTGAACTAATGAAGCTCGTGCAAGTCGTCTTGTATCTGCGGAACATTTTCATTATCGTCGGGTGCAGGAATCGGCTGGTAGTTTTAGCTCTCTCCCAAACACGACTTTTGCTGAACTATATGATGTTGAGTCGTGGATAACTGATCGGTATGCCAGAAGAAACTTTGGTACATCCCCGTCCCAATCCTTTTGGTGTGTACTGACCACTTTTCTGAGATATCCTTCCGGGGTGTGGTTAAATCTTTCGACCATGCCATCAGACTGCGGATGCAGTGGTGTCGTTCTCGTTTTTCTGATCCCATAAATGTCGCACATTTCCTTAAATATGGCCGAATCAAAATTTCGTCGCTGATGTGATCTTCTTTTGGAACAACGTGTCGACATATCCAATTGTTCATAAATGCATCTACTACCGTTTTGGACTCTTTGTTCGGAATGGGATACGCTTCGGGCTATTTACTGAAATAATGCATTACTACCAGCATATACCGATTACCAACATTCCAGGAGATAGCTTGCCACGACTGTTCCTTGGCCTCAATGCACTGCTCGCAATTAGCTTTCCATTGGGCTACAGATTGCGGGCAGCCTACCCAGTAAAATCGCTGTTTTCTCTTTTCCAGTGTTGTTGTTACACCCAGATGTCCGCCGCTGGAACCATTATGAAATTGCTCCATACCATGTTTTATCCGGGAATTTGGCACCATGATTAAGTCCGTTGTAGTTTTTCCATCTGCACTTTCTGAATTTCGATTTAGGCAACGATTTACCACTTTAAGGCTATTCCACTTAGCCCAGTACGATTTTGCGAACGGGCTTTCTGTCAATATTTGGTTATGGTCCGGTCTGATGTTCTCCAGCTTGGCCGATATAATTTTTGACAAAATAGTATCCTCTTTTTGGGCCTCAGACCAATCTTCTCGTATGCTAATGTGGATACGCCTCACATCAATGATGAACTCCTTTTTCTCAACTTTTGTGCAGTGCCTGCCTTCTATGTTACATGGGCGCCTTGAAAGGGCGTCTGAATTATGGTGTTTTCCGTCTTTCCTGAGCGATTTCGTGTTGTTTGCAGATCTTGGCTTTTTCTTAACAGATCTGCAGTTGCGCTGAAAATGTCCAACCTTACCGCAGGTGAAGCATTTTGCAAGCGACTTCCTTTTTTTCTAGTAGCTGCCCAAGCATATCTTTTGTCTCGCTTCTTTTGACTCCGCAAATTTCCGTATCAGCCTCAAGACCAATCTTCTCGAGTGCCAATTTGGATAAGCCTCACATCAATGATCGATTCCTTTTCCTCGACTTTCATGCAGTACCTGCATTCTACGTTGCATGTGCGTCTTGTAAGGGCATTTGAAGTATTGTGTTTTCCGCCGTTCCTGTGCTTATGGTAAAGTGTTGTCCATATAAGTATTTGTGATAACGTTTAACACTCTTTAGTATGGCTAACAGCTCCCGTCATGTTACGCAATAATTTTTTCAGACTTGGATAAACTCTGCTATAGTGATTGTCCCATTAATCGCCTGAGAAAACACTTCTTCTATTCCGTAGCTGCTTGCATCTGTATCCAATATAAATTCATGTCCAGCTATCAGACAGGCAAGGACTGGTGCTGTACACAAAAGCTTCTTTAGCCTCTGAAACGCCCGCACTGCTGCCCCACTCCAGTGGTATGGTTGCGATTTTCTGCGCAACTCATGCAAGCTGGCAGCCACTTGAGCAAAGTTCGACACAAATCGCCTGTAGTATGTGCAAAGCCCCAGGAAACTATGTAGCTCATGAAAATTTTGTGGACTAGGCCAATTCTTTACTGCCAATATTTTATCCTCGTCAGTTGATACGCCCTCTGCTGTTACACGATGCCCGAAGCATTTGACCTCTTTTTGAAACAGTGCACATTTCTTAACACTTAATTTAAGTCCTGCAGCCGCTATACGCGTGAGAACTAAGCGTTCCACGAAGCGCTCAAATGTAGCTGGAGCATTGCAGAGAAAAATGACATTATTTTAACTGCCACAAACCATTGTTCGCGCTAAATGCATTTTTCTCCTTGTTTTTATCGGCTATCTCCACTTGCCAGTAACCACTCTACAAGTGCAAGGTAGGTAGGTCGTTTCGGACAACGTGTCTAAAGTATCCTCAATTCTTGGAATCCTATAACTGTCTTTCATGGTGACATCATTGAGTTTTCTATAGTCGACGCAAAATCTGGTGCTGTCATCTGTCTTCTTTACCAGTATTATCGGCGAACTCCATGGACTCGAAGATGGCTCAATCACTCCGTTCTTTAATTAGTTCTTTGACCTCGTTTCGTTTTGCAAGGGGAACACTTCTGGGTGCTTGTTTTAGGGCCTCGCTTTGCCAGTATTTATTTCATGTTTTAAAACTGCTGTTCTACCTTGGCTTTTATTATTTAAAGCGAAGGCGGCGGTATGTTTTCTTAGCAACTGCTTCGCTTTATTTCTGTCGGGTGCTTTTGGTTCTGCTACCCATTTATTCACCTACTCTGTTAGCAAATCCCGCTCTTTAGGTGTTATTTTGGGGCATTCGGAATTTGTCGCACAATTAATTATGGCTCCGTCGGTTTACAGCCACCGATTTCAGCATTTTCACCAATTGTCTTTTCGCTGCTGTACAGATTTAGCACTCTCACAGCGGCTTTGCCATTGTTGCAGCTTTTCACGAGAGCTTTAGCTGTTATTACATCATTCCTTACGGGTTCTGGTTCTACCACCCACAACCGGTTGCCCACACAATCTGCCTCGACACGTGCCCAAACTATAGTTTCCGCCAGAGGTGTTAATTTTTGGCGTTCGATCGCAAATAGTTTCCTTACTGCGTTCCTGCTCTGATATCCAACATTTAAAAGGATCTCCACGTTGCGCGAGATCATTATCTGCTGCCCCATATCCAGATTAATACCGTGAGCTATCATGAAGTCTGCACAGATAATAACTTCATCCACTATATCAGCGACAACAAACACGTGATCTGCGCTGATGATTCCGATAGTCAATCGTACCTTGGCTCTTCCATAGACGATGGCTGAATCCCTACTAGCGGTACGCAGTTTTACATTCTCTAACGGTTCCTCTGCCCCTTTAACTAAATTGGGCCTTAATACGGACTGAGATGCTCCTGTGTCTATGGTCAGGACTTGCTTCTTTCCGTTGATTAACCCGCAGACAGTAGGTTATTATTTTTCTGTTGTATGATAGAAATGTAGGTTGCGGGGCCATCGGCTGTGGGAGCTAGCTCTTGCCCCTCAGTTGTAGCTCGTTTTAGTTTAACGGAGACTCATGCGATTTGGTGTTGTTTGCCCGTTTGTGGTCCCTTTGAGGTGAGGCCTCGACCTTTTCTTAACAGTTCTGCAGTTGCGCTGAAAATGTCCGACCTTACCGCAGTTGAAGAATTTTGCGCGTAACTTATTTCTTTCTTCCAGTATTTACTCAATCATTTTTTATCTCGGTTTTCTTGTCTCCACAAATTTCCATATCAGTCTCAAGACATCTTACCTTTCAGACTTGTGGCTTTGAGATAACTTTGGCGATATCCTGTGCCAGCGCGTACTAGATTGTTTCGGTAAAGGATGATTTCTGCGCTGCACAAAGTGCATATTTAATATCTGGATCCCTTATGCCGTTCACAAAAGCTTTAATTTCAAACTAATCCAGGAATGGATGATGGTCACATGGATAAGTAAGCTGCACCAAACGTTCAATCTCCATAGCAAAATCTTGCAGCGTCTCACTTGCCTTCTGCGCCTTGCATCGTAACTCTATTCTGTGTAGTTCTCTCTTATGCTCGTCGCCGTACATCCGTTGTAAGGCCACCATTATGTCCTCATAATTATTCCTGCAGGCTCCTGGTAAGCTTTCGAGGATTTCGGCAGCTGCACCTTTTAAGGCCAGAATTAGCTCAATAGCTTTCTCTACATTGTTCCAAATATATTTGCTGGCCACTGTTTCGAACTGGAACTTGAATACATTAAACGATGCACTACCATCATAGCTCGGGGTGTTTATCTTGCTGGAGTGCTCAGAGACGAGTCTCACCGGTCCTTCTCGAATATGGAGGTCGTCCATTTTCGGTTTTTGTTCATGCAATTCTCCGTCCATTTTTCTTTCTAGGCCAGACAATTTTTCGTCAAATTTTGACTTTCTCTTCCACAGCTTCCACTAGTTTACCAAATATTTCTGATATTTCTTGAAATTTCATGTTTACCTCACTACCAAGTTTTTCTACGTTGGCTGTAGAGCTTTCTTGAATTGCATCAATTTTTCCACTGCTAATTCTAGAGTTTTTTCGAATGACACCTAGAAGTTTGCCATTTATGGCATCAATTTCCGTACTGCTGGCTCTAGAACTTTGTTGAATGACATCTAGGAAGTTGTCAATTGTGCTATCGATTTTCGCCATCATAGCCGCAAGTATTGAAGCCAAGTTTGAATTGGTGTTTGCTGATGGATTACATACCTCTATCTCTTCTTTGTCGCCAAATTCGTATGTCCCAATATCGATTTTACGCTGCATGAATTCATAAATCAACCTCCGCTGCAATTTCCCTTTACTCTCAATTGTTGGCAGCTCCAACTTATTCAGCTCCGTTTTTATCTGCTCAACTTTCAGGTCTTCCAACTTCATTGTAGTTGATCCATTTCCTTGTTTTTTTTACCTTTTTACCGTTTATAACGTTTTGTTGTGAGTTCTTGCTTATTTATTTTCTTTCAATACTTAAGCAAGACACATCTATAATATAATATATTATATTATATTATATTATATTATATTATATTATATTATATTATATTATACTATATTATATTATATTAGCAAACCCGGCGAACTCCGTTTCACCGGATAAAGATAAAGAATAATTATTTTTTTTTTTGTTGTTTTATATTTAAACAGGACAAATTTTATTTCAGTCCACAACAGTAATGAATTCATTTCGATTACAAAAATGAAACAGAATTTAGTTGAACTTCTCTAAGTAAAAAATGAAAATGAAATCAAAGTAAATACTGAAGCGAATCGTTATACGTCTCCGCAAATCACCAGTTTTTTTGAAGTGCTCCCTGGTAAAACACATTTTTTGTTTTTTGGTCTGACGTTAACACAAACAAAACGGATGGTTTCCCAACTCGCGAACACGAAACATGTGAAAAACACTAAGCGATTGGCCTTGTGACTTGTTAATTGTCATTGCGAACGCAAGGTGAACCGGAAATTGCAATCGTTTGAAGTCAAACGAAAGATCAGTCGGAATCATTGGTATTCGAGGAATACATGCATTTTCCGTTAAAAATGGTTACCTCAATCAAATTCGGCATAAATCTTTTCACCGCAAGTCGAGTACCATTGAAAGCTCGCGGTGGAATTAAATTACGCAATATCATAATAACTGAACCAAATTTGAGTTGCAAATTATGTGGTGGAAATCCTGGTAACTCCAGAGAGTTCAAAACTCCGTTGGATAATTTACTGCATGATCGGGATTTGTTATGCAATTAACGGATTTGTATGTCATCACATCGCCATCGACTTTGGATAAAATGATGAAATTCAGTGCATGTACAACATCATTATTCTTTGCGGCGAGAATTGGTCGTTGACTTAACCTAGCATAATTCTGATAATTCTCACTAATGGTTGGGAAAATATTTTCAATAAGAACTAACTGAGAGTCTACAAATCGGCAAAAGTCATTGTTAAGAGTAATGTACGGATTACTATTATTATTGTTATTATTAATTATTATTTGTACTTAGTTTTTCTTTGTTCTTATTTGTTTGTCACTGTTATTTAAATAAGTTTACAATATCCAGGATGTTTATGCAAATTTAGGTTAACAATTTATTTAGATATGCTTATTAATGTTATTTCTTTTTGGTTATTCAATTTATTTATTATGATTTAATTTAATACTGATGCAGCTATTTATATAGGTCACCTTGTTTAACATTATTTACTAAGTCTCAGCAGAATTATATTTTACAAATAATTGTATAATTGTATGATAAATGTATGCCAATTAATTGGTTATTATTTATTGTATAAAAGACAACTAATTTTTAGAAATAAATGAATTATTATTCAGCACCCATACACAAAGTTATTCAATTCAATTATTCGAATAAGTCTTTTAGTTACAAGTACTAAAAGACATTAAAGGAAAATAAAAATAGTATTTAGTTCTGACGCATTGTTTGAACTAAAATTACTAGAGTCCTTTATTCGTACATTTTGGTGACCCCGACGTGATCCTTTGTGTAAGGACGTGATTCTTTTGTGTAAGGACGTAATATCTTTTTGAAAGAACGTGATTCCTTTGTGTAATGACGTGATTCCTTTGTGTAGGGACTTGATCTCCTTGTGTAAGGACATGATTCCTCTCTGTAAGGACGTGATACCTTTGTGTAAGGACGTGATACCTTTGTGAAAAGACGTAATTCCTTTGTGTAAGGACGTGATCTCCTTGTGTAAGGACGTGATTCCTTTGTGTAAGGACGTGATACCTTTGTGTAAGGACGTGATACCTTTGTGTAAGGACGTGATATCTTTGTGTAAGGACGTGATTCCTTTGTGTAAGGACGTGATCTCCTTGTGTAAGGACGTGGTTCCTTTGTGTAAGGACGTGATACCTTGGTGTAAGAACGTGATACCTTTGTGTAAGGACATGATTCCTTTGTGTAAGGACGTAATCCCTTTGTGTAAGAACGTGATCTCTTTGTGTAAGGACGTGATATCTTGTGTAAGGAACGATTTGAATAAAGTTCGCACACCAACCAAGGCGTAGCTTCAAAGCAGGAAATGTCTTCAACAGAAGAACTTCTCAGCTTACAGAGCATTGTAAGTGAGAACATTCCGCGAATCGTTCGCAACTACAAAAAGGATCCAGCTGCAGGTAAAACAAGAATGTTATCGTCGTCTGTCTGACGAATTAAGCGAATTTACGGAAGTCGACGAGAAGCTACGGTTAGCTATTGAAGACCAATCTGACGTAGATTACTTTAAAACTAGCCGCATTGGCACAGAAGTACCTCAGCATTTTTCAAAATGAGGTAACTCGGCTAGAAAAGGAGGAACTTAATGATCCACATGCCGTTCAGCAACAGTCTAGCGATCAATCATCAAGTCATCCTGGTCGTGATCAAATGCCGATTCTTCATATGGATTAATTGGCAAATTCTCCATTAGACTGACAGCACTAAAGAAGTTGTTAATTTGACTTTCGAAGCTACCTAGTGGTGAACCTCGGCAATTCTACAGCATTAGAGTTGATACCATAAATAAGTTGTGGAATCAATTGGAAGAGTTGTACGATCAAGCGTGGGATCAATGTTCAAATTCACTACATAACGGTTTGGATCAAGACGCTTACGAAACTGTACGTACAATGGTTATTGACGGTTTGACGAAGCTGATTCCTACCAAGGTTTCTTCCGTTTCAAAAAATGACCATTTCTCTACAGTTATGGCATCAGCAGTGCCTCTCCCGAAGATATCAATTCCCAAATTCAATGGGGAATATGAGAAATGGACTCAATTTTACGACATGTTCCTACATATGGTACATCAACAGCCGATAACTGATGTTCAGAAGATGTGGTACCTTAAATCTAATCTTACTGGGGAGGCTGAACAATTTATTAGACAGAAGGTCACTACAACTCCGCATGGGCAATGTTGCAGGAACGATACAACAACAAACGAATTCTCGTAGCAACACTGGTCGAGAAGATCATCACTCAGCCATCGTGCACTGCAATTTCTGCTTCCATCAAGAAACTGCATGACACAACTCGTGAGTGCCTACTGGCATTAAAAAAACATCGGGGTTGTAACAAAGGATTGGAACCCTTTTTTAATACAAATCTTAATTAGGAAATTGGACCGTACCTTACATATGAGGTTTGAGCAGTCTCTTAGCAAAACAAAGGAGCTACCAACAATTGAAGAATTTCTTTCTTTCTTAGAATTCCAATTCCAAACCATCGAGGCCATTACTCATAGAGAGAAACCAACACATACTTCAAGTATAATTGTATCGACAGCAGCAGGTGTGGTTAAGGGAGCGACCAGATGCAATCTCTGTGGCAACGGAAATCACGCTCTATACCACTGCAGCATGTTTTTGCGATTACCAGAAAATGAACGATTGAAGTATGCAATCACAAAGGCTATGCTTTAACTGCTTCAAAGGTGGTCATGGTTCAAAGGATTGCTAATCGAGCTCATGCAAAAAATGCAACAAAAAACATAATACATTACTGCATATAAAAGGTTCCGGTAAACATCAAGTCAAGCAGACTTTCAATTCTGCCATCTCAGATAAGGCCAATGCAACAGTGTCTTCCACTTCAGCAGATGTTTCATCGACACAAGGTGATTATGTTCTACTTGCAACAGCAAGCGTAAAACTAACAGCACCCAATGGAAACTCGACATATATCCGCGCAATTCTTGACTTCGGCTCACAAGTAAACCTAATAACTGACCATGTGGTAAAAAAATTAAATGCATCAACATCGCCAGCATCATTGTGTATCTATGGACTAGGAGACGGAAAGAAACGTCTCTCGAAACGATTAAACGTAAGTCTACATTTAATAAACAGTGGGTTTCAAACAACAGTGGAAGCATTTGTCATCCCAAGTACCATCCCTTCTTAACCAAGCCAACATATCAACTATTCCAAATGGCAACTCCCAAACTCCATCAGCCAGGAAAGGTAGACCTTCTGTTAGGCGCAGAGCACTATTTCAGCCTAGTAAAACCTGAACAAATAAATTTATCCCATGATCTCCCAATTCTGCTAAACACTTCACTAGGATGGATTATTAGTGGAAAAATTTCTCCAGGGCAAAATTTCTGCAGTCCTACCTCGGAAACTACAAGATTTCGACGATGAGCTACTAAACCATGTCATTAAAAGGTTGTGGCAAATGGAAGATGATGGATCAACGGAAGTGGGTTTCTCCCAAGACGAACAACAATGTGAGTCACTTTTCGTTCAAAATACTCATACAAATGATGAAGGACGGTTTGTTGTCAAATTACCGTTTCGTGAAGATCCCTCTGCATTGGGAGATTCTAAGGCAACAGCCTACAAGCGATTTCTTTCCCTTGAAAGACGACTTATGAAGGATCCATTGGCCAGAAAAGAGTACATAAAGTTTATGGATGTGTATCACCAGATGGGCCACATGACATGAAGGGAAGTTGATACCAGCACCCAACTACGTCATTTCACATCATGGTGTAGTGAAACCAGAAAGTACAACTACAAAACTTCGTGCAGTTTTTGATGCTTCTACAAAAACATCATCCGGTTATTCGCTTAACGATTTAATGCACACGGGCCCGACAATTCAGAGTGATCTGTTTTCTATAGTCATTCGATTCCGTTTACCAAGATTCGTCTTTACTACAGATATTGAAAAATGTATCGACAATTTTTGGTACATCAAGACGACAGGAAATATCAGATTATTATATGGAGAAAGAACCCTTCTGCTCCCATAAAATTCTACCAACTGAACACAGTCACATACGGAACACGAGCTGCATCGGACTTGGCGACAAGATGTCTTCAGCAGATTGCTCTTGAAAATGAAATCGATTATCCGCTAGGAGCTCAAATGCTAAGAAATAATTTTTACGTAGACGATGGTCTTGGGAGATCAAACAGCTTAAGTACAGCAATCGAAACTCAACAACAACTAATACACATTCTGAAGGAACATGGGTTTAACTGCCGAAAATGGAGTGCAAATAACAGTCAACTTATTCAGAACATCCCACAAGATCACCAAGAAGTTAATCTTGACTTCAATAGTGGTCACAAAGAGCCAATTAAAACGCTGGGCTTAATATGGTTACCAAAACTTGACCACCTCTGCATCAAGGTTAAGGTGGACTCAGTAAATGTTATCACCAAGCGCACTATATGTTCTGATTTGGTAAAACTTTTCAATCCACTTGGACTATTGGCCACCATCGTAGTAAAGGCAAAGATATTTATTTAACACTTATGGCAGGTCAAGCTAGCATGGAACGAAGTTCTACCCGAGGATCTCAGCTCTACCTGGTCAAGTTTTCGAGAAAGTTTAAACACATTAAACAATCTTCAAATTTCGAGACATGTTTTCAAAGGTGATGTCCCATTAACTACTCAATTGCATATATTTGCTGATGCTTCCGAGAAGGCCTTTGGCGCTGCAGCATACGTTCGATCTACATTTAAAAACGGTAGAATAATAACAAAACTACTATGTTCGAAAACCCGTGTGTCCCTAATCAAAAGGCAAACTTTACCACGGCTAGAACTTTGTTCAGCACTTTTGGCGGCAGAATTATCTCAACGTATTCGAAGGGTTATGCAAATAATAAATTTACCAATATTCTTGTGGACAGATATTGTCTTGTCATGGATAAATTCGAATTCATCAACGTTCACGACGTTTGTGTGTAACGGGGTATCTAAAATTCAAATACTAACCTCTCCAGTACAATGGCGACACGTTTCCTCAAAGGACAATCCTGCAGATATTCAGCTAAGGCACTTTCAGAGATTCACTTATGGGTTTTAGGACCACTATTTCTACATGGAAGACAAGAATGTTGGCCTCAAGAGTTTAGGCCACATTTACAAATTGTCTTATCAACAGCAACTGAAGACAATTTGGTCTAAAACATTGATCACAAAGGCTCGTTTAGAAAATTACAACGAATAATATCGTACGTCCAGCGCTTCATTAAATATGCTACTGACAAACATTTACCAAGACCAGAACTCAAGGCATAAACTACAGAAGAACTTGAAGCATCACTGAAACTTATTGCTCATGCCATCCAAAGTTACTATTTTGCTAATGAACTCAAACAGCTCAAAGATCAGCAAGAGCTTAAAAAAACTAGTTCGATCATCAGTTTAACCCCATTTATCGACATCGAAGGCATTATTCGAGTAGGCGGCCGACTAGAAGAATCAAACTTCTCTTACGATTCTAAGCACCCAATGATTCTTCCATACAATGATACACTAGTGTCGCTTCTATTTAAATCAGTGCACGAAAAAAATAAGCATTGTAGTCCACAAGCTCTAGTAGGAATTGTTAGGCAAAAATTTTGGCCAATTAAATCTACTGTAAAAAATGCGTACAATGTAGTCGAGCACGTCCCAAGCTGTATCAACAATTAATGGGAAACGTTCCACAGGACACAGGCGTTGACTATTTCGGGCCAATATGGATCCACTATAAAATAAGAGGAAAACGCCCAACAAAGGCATATGTAGCAGTGTTTTGTTGCTTTGCCACAAAAGCAGGCATTTCGAGCTGGTTAGTGACTTATCAACTGATGTTTACATTGGTGCGCTCAAACATTTTATTTGTCGACGAGGACAGTGTCAAAACATCTATAGCGATAACGCAACAAATTTTGTTGGTGCCAACAACAAGCTATCGGAACTCTCTGAATCAATATTTTCTGAGAATGGGAAGGAATCTATAACATCAACATGTAGCTCAAGGGGGATACAGTTTCATTTCATTCCCCCCAGATCTCCTCATTTCGAAGGACTTTGGGAAGCAGCTGTTAAATCAGCAAAGTCTTTACTCGTTCGAAGTGTAAGTACAGCTTCACTAACATATGAAGAATTGGTAACGGTCATCATAGAAATTGAAGCCATACTGAACTCTCGTCCATTAACACCAATGTCTACTGATTCCTTCAATATGTCAGCATTAACCCGGGCAATTTTTTGATTGGCGAAGCTCTCACGTGCCAAGTGGAGAACACAGCCAACCCAAAGAAAATGTCACTTGTATCAAGATGGGAGCTTGTTTCGAAAATCAAGCATTAATTTTGGAAGAGGTGGTCCACTGAATATCCACATGAACTACAACAGCGTCAAAAGTGGAAAACTGCAACGTCTAACCTCAAACCGGTAGACATGGTCATTATTATGGAAGACAACACGGTTCCAATGAAATGGCCGTTAGGACGGATATTAAATGTCTATCCTGGAACTGATGGACTCATCAGGGTTGGCATTACTCCCTGTTGGAGAAAATCAAGACCCAAACGCAATAAAGCTGGCCCCAAATCAAACCAGTACAGACCCAACCGCTGAAGATGGAATTAATGAACTCAAAGCCAAAAGAGCAAGACTGCCATTGAACAACAACTGCACAACACTTTGTGCCCTGTTATTCACTCTTCCAGTAATAATGGGAAAAACAATTGATAATAAGCGATTTTGATCACAGCTCGGAATTCATTTTGAGGAAATAGGATCAACGTATATATCGACAAAAGAATGGAATCTAGTGGTGTATTATGATCTATCAGCATACTGGACTGATACAGACTTTTTAATAAATGGCACCAGATCTGTTAACACTCATGTTAACATAATTAACTTAAGATTTATTTATTAATTATTTTGAAAGTTGAATGCACCTTTTATTTAATAATAATGAAATTGTTAATTTATTGCATTCTTGCTAAGCAAGCACAATTCCATATTTTGTTTACCTTTATTATATTTTAATGTAAGTTGAATGCACCTTTTATTTTTTACGGAAAACATTTATTCATGACCTACTTAATTTAATTTGCTTACCAAAATATATTTTATTATTTATTTTTATTATATTTCCTGGTTACTAAACTTGATTATTTTGCAATTTATAGTTTTAATTGTTTATGTTATTTTCTTAATTTTGCTTGGACAATTTAATGTATTTAAGCGAAGTAAATTTATACAAAGAATCAGAATAAAATTGACAATCAAGAAAAAGGTCACGTGTTTTTATCTGCCTTAGTATACGAGTCACGTTTCAAGTACCGGCGATTCACTAATAATATTAAAGTACAATACGAGTTACGGTTCAAGTGCCGGCAGCTCAAATTAGTGAAAGTACGATCAAGTACTAACATTTGGTGACCCTGACGTGATCTTTTGATTGCCAATATTGTTTCTACAACTCAAATTCAATTGAGGACGTGTACCTAAAAATGGAGTTCGAAGAATTGGTGCGTACCCAACAGCATCTGGGAGCTCAGATCGAGACGCTCGCAAGGAACTTCGCTAAGGATACCAAAGACAGGAAAACCCCTCCATACTTCGTCAAAAGGTTGGAGGCATTGACAGAATTGGCCGATGAGTTCCACAGAACTCATGAAGAAATCATGGCCATGAAAAACAAGCCCCTGGATAATGACTATCTCAGGGAAGATTATTACAACAAAATAACCCTGATAGTGACCAAGCACATCAAGCTGTTTGAGCAAGGGGCAGCACAGCCGTTGAGATTAGATGGTGAAGACCAGCCATTAAAGGGACAACAGCTATCGACCCACCATACGGTAACGGCCGAAACACGAAGGCTGCTTCGCAACCA
The DNA here is from genome assembly GCA_030448955.1 of Trichopoda pennipes. Taxonomy (NCBI): domain Eukaryota; kingdom Metazoa; phylum Arthropoda; class Insecta; order Diptera; family Tachinidae; genus Trichopoda; species Trichopoda pennipes. The sequence continues at coordinate 1,380,861 of JASKUP010000004.1, read as the reverse complement.
GCGGGAAGTAATTAGGGCATTGGATCGAAACATGATGAAGTGTTTGCACAACAAACCATGGAACACCATTCGTCATACTACACGATAAAGGCAAGCTTCATTGAAAAGTACATGACCGAACTATCCAACAATAATTCGGCAATATGGGCATCAACGGAAGCGGAACAAGTCGAAGACTATCACATCGACACCATTTATAACCTTGAAGAAAGGGCAGAAGCAGCGATGATAGCACTTCATCGGCACATTCAAGAAAACCCTACAGATGTAACTCACCAGGCTGCAACTCCAAGTGGCACTGACACAATCCTTCCAAAAATCAAAATACCAATGTTCGACGGAAACTACTTACGGTGGGTAGAATTTAGGGACATATTTGCAGAGCTTGTACATAACACAAGCATATCAGATACAAGAAAGATGCAATACCTAACCACGTCATTGCAAGGAGAAGCAAAAAATCTAATCAAGCATTTACCTGCAGTCGGACACAACTACGCTGCTGCTTGGTCAATTATCACTGGCAGATACGACAACAAACGACTTCTGGTGTCCACATTACTCAGCAAGCTAATGTCGCAGTCATCCAGTAAAAGAGAATCTGCCTTATCTTTAAAGTCACTTCACGACGTAACAAAGGAGTGTCTTCAGGGCTTACAGGCACAAGATGTCCCAGTGCAGCACTGGGATGCCATTCTGTCCCATATTCTATTACAGAAGATAGACGAAGAGACCCAAATCGCTTTTGAGCAAAGCTTAACCGACAATAGGCGCCTAATCACGATTGACGAGCTACTGAACTTCCTGGAGCGAAGATTCCAGTCGTTGGAGGTGCGAGGTAAGGCTGACAAGGGGCATACAAGAACCTGCGCTTCGGTAACAACATCTGAACTGCGGGACAACTGCGCAATATGCAAAGGTGAAGGACACAAAATCTTCGCTTGTAAAAAATTCATTAATGCCGAAATAAACCAGAGGTGGAAATGGGTCAAAGACTTGCAGCTGTGTGTCAACTGTCTCAAGCAAGGACATCGAGTTAACGAGTGCAAATCACGACACTGTGGCAAATGCACTAGGAAACATAACTCATTGCTCCATAACCCTAAGGTGTCAACATCAGGTACCAAACCCAGCTTGCAAGATAACTCAACACATCAAGTCACTCCCCATCAACCGGCTACAAAATTCAGCCTTCTGACTAATCGCATCTACAAAGATCCCCACTATGTTTTACTGGGAACTGCACGCATCCAAGTGCCAGCAGAAAACGGGCAGTTAATCGAATGTCGAGCAATATTGGACTCTGGGTCACAAGCAAAGCTGATTACAGATCGCCTTTGGAAATTGCTAGGCAGAAGATCACGTCAAATATGCATGAGTTTGGAGGGCATCGGAAATCAGAAAACAAAGATGAGGCATCAATCAAACATCCAGATCAGGTCAACAGCAAATTACTATGCCACAGATGTAGATGTCCACATTATATCAAAAATTGTATCCGATCAGCCCCTTCATCAGTTCGATATTACAAATTGGGGAATCCCACAGAATGTACACCTAGCAGATCCAGAATTCAACACACCAGGCCGAATCGACTGCTTGCTTGGAGCAGACATCATCTTCGAACTACTAACCGATGGGCAAATTAAGTTAGGAGACAATCTCCCCGTGCTTCAAAATACACTCCTCGGATGGGTAATGGGCAAAGTTGAATCATCAACCCGCAATAATTCTGTATGCGGAATATGTACAGAAAAGGATTTAGAGGAAGCGGTTTCCCAATTTTGGGATTCCGAGGAAGCATCAAGCGACCAGTCCAACCTTTCAGATGATGACATACGATGTGAAGCACACTTCGTGCAAACAACAGTCCGGGGAGAAGATGGCAGATTTATAGTAAAGCTTCCATTAAACAACCATCCATCAGCATTGGCGGAATCAAAGGGAGTAGCATACAGAAAATTCAACTCAATCGAAAAACGTTTAGCAACTAACCCAATGCTAAAGGATCAATACGTGTCATTCATGAGGGAATACGAATCACTGGGTCACATGACAAGGATCAGCGCCAACCAAATCAGCACTCCACACTATTTGATACCACGCCATTGCGTACTCCGCCCTGAAAGTTCATCCACCAAATTAAGGGTAGTCTTTGACGCATCAGCACACAACTCCTCGGGTTTTTCATTGCACGATATAATGCATACTGGTCCCACAGTTCAAAACGACCTGTTTGCAATTTTGCTACGCTTTAGAATGCACAGGTACGCATTAAAAACTGATGTCGAAAAAATGTACCGCCAGATATGGGTTAACAGAAAGGATAGAAACTTACAGCTCATCCTGTGGCGAAAAGATGAGAACCAACCAATTAACGTGTATCAACTGAACACAGTTACATATGGCACTAGAGCAGCACCATACCTAGCAACACGCTGGCTAGTCAAGCTAGCAGACGACTACCAACATCAATACCCATACGGATCATCATCTCTGAGACGAGATTTTTACTTTGATGATGGTCTAATAGGAGCGGTTTCAGTTCATGAAGCCCTGATCATACAACAACAATTAATAAACACTCTTGGCGGAGCTGGAATGAAACTAAAAAAATGGTGCTTAAATCATAAGGCCCTACTACGTGAGATTGCTGCCAAAGATCAAGAAGTCAACCTCAACTTCGACTCAAAGGAATCACAATCAACAAAAACGTTGGGCCTATTGTGGCTTCCAAAGGATGACGCGCTCTATATTAAGGTCAACCTTCAAGAACATAAACAAACAACAAAACGTACCATGAGCTCCGACTTAGCTCACATATATGACCCGCTAGGTCTAATTGGTCCAGTGTTAGTTTCTGGAAAAATCCAACTACAGAAAACATGGTCAGCCAAACTTGAGTGGGATGATAACCTTCCTAGGGAAATAGCAAACGAATGGGAACTCTACAAGAAGGATTTAAAAAAGTTGGACAACATAAAGATCACAAGGTACGTATCTGGCAACCAAGATGCAAATATCCAGATACACGCCTTCGCTGATGCATCGGAAAAAACTTACGGTGCTGCAGTATATCTACGTGTGATACAATAAGACAAAACGGTAAAGGTTAATCTTTTATGTACAAAATCGCGTGTGGCACCAATTAAATCACAAACAATACCCCGTCTTGAGTTGTGCGCAGCACTCTTGGCAGCTGAGCTATCGGCAAGAGTAAAGGCTGATTTGGGCTTAGAGAAAGAAAAGTCATTTTGTTGGACTGACTCCCAAATTGTGCTTTCCTGGCTCCACAATCATTCAGGAAAATTGCCAGTTTACGTGGCCCATCGAGTTTTGAAAATTCTAAGAGTAACAATCCCAGAACAATGGCATCATGTTCCGTCAAAACAAAACCCTGCAGATGTATTATCTAGAGGAATAAAACCTCACGAGCTATCGTCATGTGCCATGTGGTGGTATGGGCCACTCTTCCTCTATCAATCTCAGAAGTTATGGCCAGCTCCCAGGTTACAAGAATTGACAAATGATAACTGCACAGCAACCGTTCTAACAGCACAACACTCAATCGATGAGTGCAGCCTGGTTTACACAATACCATCAAAAAATTCCTTTGCACATGTACAAAGGGTCATCGGATATGTCTTACGATTTGCAAGGAACACCAGACGACCGAAGAAATCTCGACCAGAGCATATACAACTATCACCGCGGGAGCTAGATGCAGCACTGAAGCTAATGGTACGGCAAATACAAGCAACAGATTTCAATGACATTAAAACCGCACTCACAAGGGACAAATTTGTACCCAAGACAAGTCAGTTTAGCTCACTCACTCCATTCTTAGATGAAGAAGGTATAATCCGAGTGGGTGGTCGACTAAGCTGCTCAATACAGCAGTTCGATGCTATCCATCAAATGCTGCTACCAAGCTAAGATCCGCTAGTAAAACTCCTGATCGAAAAAATACACAGAGAAAATTACCACTGTGGCCCTCAAGCACTGCTTGCACAGGTTAGGCAGCGTTTTTGGCCGAATAGAGGAAAAACTCTTACAAGAGCAGTCGTCCAACGATGCGTCCGCTGCACAAAGGCAAGGCCAACAATGTATAACCAAATAATGGGAAACCTCCCAAAACATCGGGTGCAACCAGCCAGGCCATTCCTGAATTCTACTGCGGCCCATTTGCAGTACATTTTAAAACAAGACGAAAACGACCTCAAAGGGCATATCTTGCAGTATTTTGCTGTTTCGTCACTAAGGCAATACATTTAGAGCTTGTGACTGAACTAACAACGGAAGCATTCATCGGGGCTCTAAAGAGGATCATAGGTAGACGAGGCCATTGTCAAACATTGTACTGCGACAACGCAACAAACTTTACAGGTGCTCGGAATAAACTAAATGAGCTGAACGACGTCATTTATTCCAACCCAGCACAGGAATCAATTATTAAAGCATGCAGCTCAAAAGGGATAGAATTTCAGTTCATCCCACCGAGATCACCACATTTTGGAGGACTGTGGGAGGCAGCAGTGAAGTCAGCAAAGAACCTGCTATTGAAAAATGTATCCCCAGCATCACTCACATAAGAAGAACTGGAAACAGTTTTAATTGAAATTGAAGCCATTTTAAACTCCCGTCCCCTTAGTCCAAACTCATCCGATGCCAATGATTTAAATGCAATAACGCCAGGTCACTTCTTAATTGGGGAACCATTGACCTCAAACGTTGATATACAATCCAAACTCCCTAAACATAGTTTACAACAGAGATGGCATCTTGTATCACAATTAAAACACAGCTTTTGGGACAGGTGGAGCAAAGAATATCTCAACGAATTACAGCAGCGTCATAAATGGAAAGAACCAATAAACGACGTGCAACTAAATACAATGGTAATAATTAAGGAGGACAACCTTCCAGAAGATCTACAAAGGTGATGACGGCTTAGTGAGGGTATGTGATGTAAAAACGCAAAGTGGTATCTTCAAACGACCTATTCACAGATTAGCCCCACTCTTTCATGAAATCATCAAAGAGCAGAAATATGAATCAGAAGAAAACACAAACTCAACGAGTGCAACAGCCAAAACAAAACTACCTAGGCCAATCCCTAATGAAGAAATCCCACCTAAGCGTGCACGAGTCAACTCAACGCTGCTGATCACTATCTTGGCCATACTTTTCTTGCCAATAATTGCTGGAAATCACATAAACGTAACGAAGTTCACAAACAAGCCTGGTATATATTTTGAACAGATAAGCCTGGTAAAGCGCATGTCTGTCAATTGGAAAATAATCGTCTATTTTGACCTTGAACCATATCAACATCAAATAAATATTTTGACTGATGGAGTAAAAACACTTCAAACTTTATGCCAAGAGAAGAGAATTAATGCAACATGTAAGCCATTGCTGGAATACTTCGATCACATAAAGGACGATTTACAAGAAGATTTTAATCTGTTCACAGTAAAGCGAAAGAAAAGGGGTGCAATCGACGTAGTTGGAAATATCGCCCATTCACTTTTTGGAGTATTAGACTCAAACTACGAAACTCAGATGTCAACAACAATTAAAAGACTGGAACAAAACGACCATTACTTGGAGAAGCTTTTGAAGAATCAGACTTCAATAATCAACTCCACCATCAACATTCTAAAGCAAGGTCAACTGGATGTGCAAGCAAAGTTTAAAGAAACTGGTAATATGATTCAAACGGTTGAGGCCGAACAACAAATGCTCACACTTTCCGTTCAGATGCTCATAGTTACTAACAATATACAACGCATACACGCTGCAATCATGGATGTTCTAGTTGATAGTCACCATGACAAAATTAACCCTCTTCTGCTCACTCCTCAACAGCTTAGTGAAGAAATCAAGAAGATAAAGGCCCATCTGCCAGCACACTTGCAATTACCGATTCACCGAAATAACTTACTAGAGGTCTACAAACTTATCAAGGTCAATGGAATCATCGCCCAACATCACGTGACATTCAGCATAGACTTACCCCTTACCGATCCACATGAGTTCCAGCTAATGCAGGTCACTCCGATTGCAGTCACAGTAAACCAGACACTTACAACCGTAAACCCATCAACCAAATTTATCGCCATCAGCCTACATCATGACGAATTCTTCCCAATGACACAACATGAAGTAGACGCTTGTTGGAATCTGGGTGAAAATGAATTAATCTGCCGGAACATACCAGCCACATATCAAGTAACACATCACCCAATGATCCACAAATGTGAACTCGATCTACTGAATGATCAACCCAATCCAAGATGTGAGTGCTATTAGCTGGAAGATACAACCATATGGCAACATCTACACCATCCCAACCAATACATGTTCTCCACGACAAACACCATTAAACTGAATGCAGTATGCGGAAGCGATATCATTCACCTAACCTTAGAAGCCAGCGGTCTAATCACATTGAGTCCCGAATGTGTCATAAAAAACAATCTTATCACTATACAAGGCCGTCAACAAATTGTTACATCCCTACAAGCCTCGCCCACTCACTACAACTTCATCATTGGCTTACCTAAACAATATGCAAGTATGAACTTCAGCACACTTACAGTAAAACAATCCACAATACAGGCACTCGAAGCAGTTACCATAGTTGCAATTTACAAATGCAAAACATTGAAAACCAGTTTTAAGCTAACTCAGGCACCCCTACCACAAACTACCGAATGCTAATAACCACAGCTGCAACCCAACCAGCCAGCATAATGTATCACCGACCGATGGTCAGCGTGGGGAAGCATGTTAACACTCATGTCAACATAATTAACTTAAGATTTATTTATTAATTATTTTGAAAGTTGAATGCACCTTTTATTTAATAATAATGAAATTGTTAATTTATTGCATTCTTGCTAAGCAAGCACAATTCCATATTTTGTTTACCTTTATTATATTTTAATGTAAGTTGAATGCACCTTTTATTTTTTACGGAAAACATTTATTCATGACCTACTTAATTTAATTTGCTTAACAAACTATATTTTATTATTTATTTTTATTATATTTCCTGGTTACTAAACTTGATTATTTTGCAATTTATAGTTTTAATTGTTTATGTTATTTTCTTAATTTTGCTTGGACAATTTAATGTATTTAAGCGAAGTAAATTTATACAAAGAATCAGAATAAAATTGACAATCAAGAAATAGGTCACGTGTTTTTATCTGCTTTAGTATACGAGTCACGTTTCAAGTACCGGCGATTCACTAATAATATTAAAGTACAATACGAGTTACGGTTCAAGTGCCGGCAGCTCAAATTAGTGTAAGTACGATCAAGTACTAACAAGATCATTGACACAACTTTGCAGGCAAATGAAGTCTAATACATCATGTCTTAACATAATCGAGCACTTGCAGCACATTGAAAAGGACTTAAGTTTGAACAACAGGTTACTGTACACACCAAGACAAAAGAGAGATTGATTTTGTGGAAAATGTCGCTCATTCACTATTTGGTGTTCTGGATTCTGAATTAGCAGAAAAGATGTCATCAACCATCACCAAACTACAAGAAGATGACTCATTCATACTGAAGCTTGTAATGGATCAAACATCAGTTATAAACTCAACTGTGAGTATCGTTAGACAAGGTCTAACTGCAGCTAAATTCAAATTTGACATCCTTCACTCCAACAATAAACCAACACCACAGACACGCCAGAATTTTACAATTGACGTTTAACATACACCTCCATTTAAATTACTGTTGGTAAATGCGGGGGAGGATGTACGGATTACTATTATTGTTGTTATTATTAATTATTATTTGTACTTAGTTTTTCTTTGTTCTTATTTGTTTGTCACTGTTATTTAAATAAGTTTACAATATCCAGGGTGTTTATGCAAATTTAGGTTAACAATTTATTTAAATATGCTTATTAATGTAATTTCTTTTTGGTTATTCAATTTATTTATTATGATTTAAATTAATACTGATGCAGCTATTTATGTATGTAGGTCACCTTGTTTAACATTATTTACTAAGTCTCAGCAGAATTATATTTTACAAATAATTGTATAATTGTATGATAAATGTATGCCAATTAATAAGGTCATTATTTATTGTATAAAAGACAATTAATTTTTAGAAATAAATGAATTATTATTCACCACCCATACACAAAGGTATTCAATTCAATTATTAGAATAAGTCTTTTAGTTACAAGTACTAAAAGACATTAAAGGAAAATAAAAATAGTATTTAGTTCTGACGCACTGCTTGAACTAAAATTACTAGAGTCCTTTATTCGTACAAGCAATTAATCCAGCTGTCGCAGCAACTGGAACTTTTCCATCTCCAACAGCTAACAATTGTTTGGAAAATTGTGCAGCACTTTGATCATTTTGAAGTTGAGCTCTCATATTAGTGGTTAGCGATAATGTTTATACGTTATTCCACAAAGGTGATGCCTTCAGGCAAGCATTCAATTCATCTGCAGGCATTGCACAGGGAATTACTGGCAACGTCTGCCTGAAATCGCCTGCCAACAATATCATCAAGCCGCCAAAGATGTTGTTATTTCGCCGAAGATCCTTCTGTCTGAAGTTAAGCGCTGCAAGTGATTTCTTTTATGTCATTGTCCACTCATCTCAAACAATGAGCTTGCATTGCATCCACAATTTTCCCATTGCACTGGATCGAGAAATATTGCATGTTGGAGTATCAATTGTGTTTAAATTGAGCGGCAACTTAAGCGCAGAATGTGCAGTACGACCGCCATCCAGATGATGCTTTTCTGGATTGAAAAGTGGCTAAAATCATTGAAATGACAAATATTTTCCCGGTTCCTCTAGGTGCGTCCAGGAAGAATAGATCACCAATATTATTGTCCACCACTTGCATAAATGTTTCGTATACTGGTTTTTGCTCTTCATTCAGCAACGGTACATTATTTCGAACGGATTCCTGTAATGCATCGTGCATCGATCGATTTGGCGCAATCATTCCTACTTCAATCAGTAGCTTGTTTGCAATAGTCAAACATTGATCCTCAATAATAATCAATCCTCCGTTGTATATTTAATAGGCTAATTGCATGTCGAACGTACTTATTTTCGTGAGGAATACTCACACACCACGTACTGGTGCCGTTGTAGTACGTGCTATATATCAGAGATGGCGATTTATGTGAAAAATGATTTTCCCTGTTTTCCTGCTTTTCTCTTGAAATTTTTCCTGAATTTTTTGCTATAAACCTCACGGAGCCCGAGCCTTTTTCAACCGTCAATTTACTTGTCAATAATTATTGTGATACTTCTATTGCAGTTATTAACAACTCTTTACCAAATGCATAAAAGATCCCTAAGGAACGTTATCAAATAAGCACTATTTCTGGCCTAGATAAAGCTTAATTTATAATTCCATTAGAATTAAAGGTTTTGCTATGCACATTTGTTTTTTGAGGAAGTCACATTTTAATATACATTTCAATTTACCTTTTAATCATATCCTACTGATTTCTCTCTCTTTTGATCCTTTCCCCATTGCGATTAGAAAACATTAGAGTTTTTCTTAATGTCAACTGCCCTCGTCTATCACCAGGTAATAAAGCAGCAGCAGACGCTTTCTTCTTAGATGCTAGAGAAAAACTAGTATCAGTTGCTTTAAAAAAGGGAATAGAATTCGAAGTTTCCACTTCTCTACACGAACGAATCCTTATACCAGAGATCGGAATTAATCTAAACATGCCCCAAAATTTGGCTGAGTTTTTGGGCATCGTATCCTGGTTACTTCCTGATTATGACGGTGGCCCCCAAAATCTTCAAAGTTTAATTGATGCACTAAATCCAGTTGACTCGATAAAAGAATCCCATGAAGCTATAAATTTGATAAAGACAAAACTAAAACGCACAGCTCGGAATTGACAGTCAACAGAAACAACTCTCCAAAGCACCATTGCAAAACTTAAAACATCCGTTAAAGGCGAATCCGTAGACGTCATTACAGTTAAACTTCTGAATATAAGACAGTCTGGAAAAGGCACAAATTCATATGTTAAGGAAATAGAAGACCTAACTAAAACGCTGGAAACAGCATACATTTCCAATGGTCTACCAAATGAGAATGCTGGCAAATATGCCGCTCGATCTGCAGTCACGGACATTGTCAAGAATGCGTCAAATGACAGGATAAAACTGATTATGGAATCAGGTTCCTTTAATAATATGAATGACTTCATATCGAAATTTATAAGTAGTTGTACCGACGGACAACCAATTTTAATACTCGCGTGCGGCAATAACCGATGCACAAATAATTTTTACAATTCATACGGGGATAATCCAAGCAATTTTAATCGCAACAGTTTCAATCGGAACTATTCTAATCCAGGTGACAACAATCTTTACAACCGGAATAACCGCTATAATTTTGGCTCTAGATATACTAACCAGAGAAATTCTAACCATCGTCGTAGAAACTGTAATAATAGCTAACACAATAACCAATCATAGTAATAATAGACAAATTAATTCCCCACGAAATCCCAATAATATAAGACTGGTAGCAGAAAACTCGGGAAACGAGTAAGCACTAGGGTGTCAACTGAAAATAAAATCCACAATATAAGTAAGTCTAAATCTGTACAGCTATCTAACAATAAGAACCACTCTAAATGAAAAGAAATCAATATTTCCAGCAGGTGCTGACATTTCCGTTGTTAAGTACAATCAAGTTCTGAACGAACCCATCAATGTAAACAAAGGAACGAATACTAATGGTATCGGAAAAGGTCTGATAACTACCTTGGTAAAAGTGAAAACAGACTTGAAAGCAGAAAACATTTTAACAGCCCATGAATTTCATGTGGTGGAAGATGATTTCCCGATACAAGTCCAGGGAATCATGGATATGGACTTCATTAGGATGTAAAATTGAGTTTTAGATTACCAGGGTAATGAAGATTTTCTAATTTTAAACTTATGAATAGGCCCACTATAAATTCATTGTCGATTCCAGCAAGATCTGAATTAATTAGACCAACTCAATTTGACTCTTCAGAAGAAAATGTATTAATACCTCAACGAACTCTTCAAGAGGGTGTATACATTGCCAATACAATTACATCTAGATCTAAACCATTGGTAAAAATTATCAATACTACCAATGATGATTTGATTATAAATAACGTTCATATAGTAAAGGAAAATTTAAGTGACTACAAGATATTCCAACATGAAAACAAACCCAAGAAGAATAAAGAAAAACTGGAAAGGGTGTCCAGAAACTTTCTAGAATTTCTTGATAAGGAAACTGCGTCAAGAATATACTGATATTTTTCCATTGGATACTGATAAAATTTCAGTTAATAAATTTTACAAACAAAGACTTCAATTAATATTGCCATTTTCCGTTCTAACTGGCTGGTTTGTATTCGATAGCGAGTGCTTTCGATGCGAGTGCGTCATTCTCAAGCCGCGTTTTAGTTTGTACTGCTGAGTCAGTGTTGGCGTTCAGGCAGCTCTGTTATTAGGTTCGTATATGTTCAGGTAAGCAGAGTACCAGCCACCTGGCATTTGTATGCAAAGTGAATTTATCGATACCTCCGTCTTTTACTATTATGTAGGTACGTGTGTCCGTCTGAGGGTGTTTTTCGTTTGCCCGTTTGCATGAGTAGATTCAATGGTGTGAAAATTGTGTCTGAGGTCGTGTTTACCTGTTCGTTTAAAATGTCGTTGTTGAATGTTTTTGTTTTGTAGATTTCCATGTTTTCAAAAATGTCTAGTCTTCGTCCTTCTTTGCTAGAATGTAGTAATGTCATACATTCATCTACTTCCCTTGGTGTGTGTTCTTGAGTGTCAAGGTGTAATGCAAAGTTTGAATCTTCTCTTTTCCGTTTGTATGAGCGTATGTATTCTGTAAACCTTGTTTTTAGTGTTCGTCCAGTTTGCCCTATATAGGTTCGTTTGCAGGTACAGGTAAGTCTGTATACCCCGCTGGAATTAAATTTGTCAATTGTTTCTGTCGTTGTTGTGAGATAATGTCTGAGGGTGTTTCCTCTTCCTGTCCTGTGTAAGTAAAGGTGTGCCGTCGTATTGTATCGGCTGTCTCTTTGTCTTCTCTATTTCTGTTCTTAGTGTTGTATTGTTTAAGTAGTTTAGTGGTTTTGTAGCCGTTATTTATAGCTATGTCGTAGATTGTGTCGAGTTCTTTTTTGTACTTATCTGGAGTAAGTGGAATTATCTTGAGCCTGTGTATCACATGTCTAAACGCTGCTAGTTTGTGTTGGGTAGGGTGGTTTGAGGTGTTGTGGATGGTAGTGTCCGTTGTTGTTGGTTTTCTATAGAGTTCGAATGTTAAATAGTCAGTTCCCCGTGTTATAGTGATGTCAAGACAATGCAAATTTCTATCTTGTTCTTTTTCCATTGTGTATGTAATTTTATCATGAATTGTGTTTAAATTTTCTAGAATTTGTTCGCCGTTGTCTTGCTCGATGATGCATATAATGTCATCTACGTATCTATAGTAATGAGTTATTTTGTGTTTTTCCATGAGTGTTTTCTCGAGATGTTGCATGAAAATTTCCATTAAGATTGCGGAAGTTGGGTTTCCCATACCGAGTCCGTCAGGTAATTTGTTAAAGTTGCTATTGAATCTAACGTAGTTCTGTTTTATTATCGTTTTTGCAATATCTATAATATCAGTAATGTATTGGCTTTCGTACAAATAGTCTAGTGTGTTGCGTAGAATATCTACGGTTTCATGTGTTGGTATTGAAGTATATAGATCCGTGATATCAAAGACAACGAGTCGCGTGTTTTCGGTTAGTTTGATGTCTTTAAGTTTATCAATGAGGTCTTGTGTATTATAGTATATGTGTTTTGTAAATTCATTCTTTCCTTAAGTACGCTGGTGAGGTGTTTAGCTAAGTGGTATGCCGGTGCAGATCTGTAGTTTATAATGGATCTCATTGGTATGTTTTCCTTGTGTATTTTTGGTTGTGGTTTGAACGTCGGTGGTCCTGGATTCATGTACATGTATACTTTTTCGCCAGTAAACGTTTTGCAGCGTTTTAATAGGTTGCGTATTTCCTTTTGGAAGCATTCAGTTGGGTAATTTTTAAATTTAGTGCAGTTGGTCTGCTGTATAAATTATTTTGTTTTGTCTATATAATCTTTTTTGTGCACTATTACTGTCGTATTTCCTTTGTCAGCCTTTGTAATTATTAGGTCATTGTCCCGTAATTTTGCCCTTATCTGTTTAGCAATTTTTGTTCGTTTGGATTCGTTTTTGCTTTATTGTGTACTTTTATCGTTTTCTCGAGCATGTCGGCCACTTTGTGTCTCATGTATTCTTGTCGGTCGGTTGATACTTGAGTGATAGTTGCCTCAGCATCTACAATCTGTGTTTCAATCGTCTTCTGTATTCTGTCAAAAGGTAAATTATGTTTCAATCCTTTTTCCATTAGTTTTGTCTCGTTTTTATTGAATCGTATATCTGTGAGGTTTTTGACGCGTGAATGAAACTCTATACTATTATGATTGTCGGCTTGTTTTGTTAGCTTTGTACATTTACGCTCCATTCGTTTGTATTTTTCATGCATCTGGTTTGTACCCTACCGCGTAGATTGTGTACAAATGGTGGAAATATATGGAATAGTTTATGTCTAGTCAATATGTCGGCTACCTCTAAGTGAATTCTATATAATTCCTTGTGACTACAAGTATTCCAACATGAAAACAACCCCAAGAAGAATAAAGAAAAACTGGAAAGGGTGTTCAAAAACTTTCTAGAATTTCTTGATAAGGATTTAAAGAAACAGTGTAAAGAACATACTGATATTTTTGGACTGAATACCGATAGAATTTCAGTTAATAAATTTTACAAACAAAGACTTCAATTAATATTGCAATTTTCCGTCTTAACTGGCTGGTTTGTATTCGATGGCGAGAGCTTTCGATGCGAATTCACAATTCTCAAGCCGCGTTTTAGTTTGTACTGGTGAGTCAGTGTTGGCGTTCAGGCAGTTCTGTTATTAGGTTCGTATATATTCAGGTAAGCAGAATACCAGCCACCGCCAGCCAGTAGTGATTCCAGATATTGCAATGAACATTTCCATGAAGATTGCGGAAGTTGAGTTTCTCATACCGAGTCCGTCAGGTAATTTGTAAAAGTTGTTATTGAATCTAAAGTAGTTCTGTTTTATTGTCGTTTTTGCAATATCTATATTATTAGTGATGTATTGGCTTTCGTACAAATTGTCTAGTGTATTGCATAGAATATCTAAGGTTTCATGTGTTAGTATTAAAGTATATAGATCCTTGATATCAAAGGAAACGAGTCGCGTACTTGAGGAAAAGATAAATTTACAAAACACATATACTATGCGTAATACACAAGACCTCGTTTCCTTTGCATTAAACCTTGACACTCACGGACACACACCAAAGGAAATAGATTAATGTATGACATTATTACATCCTAGCAAAAAAGGATGAAGACTAGACATTTTTGAAAACATGGTAATCTACAAAACAAAAACATTCAACAACGACATTTTAAACGAACAGGTAAACACGACCTCAGACACAATTTTCACACCATTGAATCTACTCATGCAAACGGGCAAACGAAAAACACCCTCAGACGGACACACGTACCTACATAATAGTAAAAGACGGAGGTATCGATAAATTCACTTTGCATACAAATGCCAGGTGGCTCGTATTCTGCTTACCTGAACATATACGAACCTAATAACAGAACTACCTGAACGCCAACACTGACTCAGCAGTAAAACGCGGCTTGAGAATGATGCATTCGCATCGAAAGTGCTCGCCATCGAATACAAACCAGCTAGTTAGGACGGATAGTGGCAATATTGTTTCATTTACTGGCGGAGGAGAAACAAACAACATAATAGCAGACTTCAATTAAATAATAGTTAATTAGTGTAAATAAAGAACTATAGAATACCTCATACTTGAGAGGAGGAGGTAGAAAAACAGGTTCATAAATTAATTGATGACGATATAGTGGAATCATCAAAAACCTTTAACTCTAATGGAATTATAAATCAAACTTTATCGAGGCCGAAAATAGTGTTCATTTGCTTAACGTATCTGTTCTTAAGGGATCTTTTATGCAGTTGGTAAAGCGTTGTTAATGACTGCAATAGAAGTATTACAATAATTTTTGACAAGTAAATTATCGGATATTTCAACTAAACTGTGATATCGGTTATTACTTTGGCATTTGGACTTTCCACTTTCGCCTCGTGGCCTCCCATTCCGATTTTAAGATAAAAAAATTCACTACTTGTGTATACAAGGAAAATTAGGAATTATTCCTTAAAATTATTCTTCCTCAATGGTGTTTCGATGAAGATTCAATAAACATTTTAATTATTTAGAAAATTGGTTCGGAAACCATTTCCCTTCTTTGGAACAGTCAGTGTTAATTTTCCATACAGTTGCTTAGATAGTTAGACAGCAATATTTTTTTTTGCACTCTCAAAATTATTTATTGTATCTTCTATGAAAGAACTAACAATAAGTATTAAAAACTTAAATTCTAAAAAAAGTTACATTAGTCCCAACCATGTCAGGCCTAACCTTTGGGTAAAAAAAAAATTGTCATAAAAGAAACAAAGCAAATATTCCTAAGATGTATCGTCTATAGCATTGAGGATTAAAGCTGCGGTATCCCTCTTTTTTAATCGGCTATGTCCACTATAATCCAAGATATTGCGAGCAAGGGGATTAGGATGGTCTTCGAGCTTCATCAAGTATTTGCCTGCGAATTTGATGATTTCTGTAGTCACCAGCGGTATGTCTAAATCACAATGTATGTTTGAATTTCTGATGTACCATGGTGCGGAAGTTATCAACCGTAAAATTTTATTTTGCATACGTTAGATTCTATCTACGTTTAAAGCTGAGGCAGTGCCCCAAAGCTGGATTCCATAAGACCATATTGGTTTCAGAATACTCTTGTAAATTAGAAGTTTGCAATCTAGGCCAAGTCTCGAGTTCCTGCCAATGAGCCAGTGTAATTGTGTTAGCTTAAGTTTCATTTGTGTTAGCTTTGAGTCAATATGATGTTTCCATGTAAGGCGACGATCAAGATATATACCAAGATATCTCACATAATTATGGTGAGGAACAATGTGATTATTGATTTGAATGGGTGAACAATTATCTCTTCGCAGGGTGAAAGTCACATGAATGCACTTTTGAACGTTCACTTTAATTCTCCATAATTTTAACCACAACTCCAACTGAGTTATATGTTGCTGAAGATTTATTGAGGCTTGATAGGAGTTTTCGTGCGAACTTAGACACGCTGTATCATCAGCAAACGTAGAAGTGTGGACAGTTTCACTTACAGGCATATCGCAGGTATATATCAAATATAAAACTGGGCCAAGAATGCTACCTTGTGGTACACCTGAGGAAATTGGTTTGGATACACTTACGAAGTCTCCTTCAACAACAGCAAATTTTCGTCCAATTATGTAGCTTTTCAGTAGGTTGCTCATATTACAAGGCAAGTGAGCGGTCAGTTTTAGAAATAGACCTTCATGCCAAACTTTGTCAAAAGCCTGGGAAACATCAATAAAAATAGCTGAACAATATTTCTTCTCTTCAAAAGTCCTTTTTATCACCTGAACCAATCAATGGGTTTGCTCAATTGTGCTATGTCTACTTCTAAAACCAAATTGATGGTTTGGGATACACCCACTCTCCCTTAGCATTGGAGACAATTTATCCATAAGCAACTTTTCGAAAACCTTTGAAATAGTTGGTAATAGACTTATGGGCCTATATGACTCGGTTTTGGTTAGGTCTTTACCCGGTTTTGGAATCATTTTAACTTTAGAAATCTGCCAGTGGTCAGGATAGTATTCAAGCCGTAAAATGGCATTAAAAATGAATAGCATGATTCTGACTGCAATATTGGGGAGCTCCTTCAACATTTTGTTACTTATGCCGTCCATACCAGGAGCTTTTTTTGGATTTACTTCAGAAATTAACTTTTGTACCTCACGCAACTTAAACTTTAAGGGTCGAGGGGGTAATCCAACTACGCTCGGCAAACTAACATCATCAGTACATATGTGTGGGGTGAATACATCTTTCAAGTAATCGGCAAATAAGTCACCTTTTTCAGCGTCCCTTCTTGCCCAATCTCCACTAATATTACGTAGGGGTGGCTTGTACTCAACGGGCCTTTTAAGGTTTTTTGTAGCACGCCATAAAGAATAATTGGAGTTTGGTGTAGCATCGAGGCCTTTCAGATATTTCTCAAAAGATGCAGTTTTTTCATATGCTAGTAAGTCTCTAAGCCGCTTTGTGCATTCTCTAAGTCTCTGCCTCTGCAGGGGCGATCTGTGTTGTTGCCAATCTCTCCTAGCTCTTCGTTTTTCCGCTACGAGACGTTCAATGTTTGAAGAATAGATGTGACCTAAAGCAGTCTGCGGATGTTTAGTTGTTGCAAGCTGTGCTGCTTGTTTAATATTTTCACTAAAAGTTGCAAGGCTACACTCCACATCCTCCTTTGTTTCTAGCAAAATATTCTCCGAACAATGGCTGCTGAGATATTTTTTAAAACTCAACCAGTTGATGCGACTGATCATATTTGTATCAGGAAAAAACAAATGTCTTCTAAGCGGGCTGCAAATAGTTACAATGGTTGGAGAATGATCCGAAGATAAATCCATGGAAGATTCTACTGTGACTAAATTTCTTGAAATATTTTTTGTGACAGCAAAATCTATTACATCCGGAATTTTTTGTCTGTCGGTAGGCCAGTATGTAGGCTGACCACTCGAAGCAACATCTAAATCATTACTGCTAATAGCGTTGTACAATGCTCGGCCCCTAGGTGTAATTAAGCGCGAACCCCAGTAATTGTGTTTCGCATTATAATCGCCAGCTGCCAGAAAACATGGTCCAAGACCTTTAAAAAATTTTTCATACTGCTCCTCGGTTATTGAAAACCTGGGAGGAGAGTAGACCGATGATATTACTATATCATTAAAAAGATTTTCAACGCAAATAGTTGTGGCTTGCAGATAGTCCTCACGCTTACTGTCTAGAAAATGGTGTTTCAGTCTAGACTTTATTAAAATTGCTGAGCCGCCGCATGCTCTTCCTCTCGCAATATAACAAAATATCTACTTAGAATTAAGTTTACTACAGCTGTACAATGTAAAATTTAAGGAACGTCTTGGGTCGTGTTACACACTCACCGCACCGAGGGCCAGGCATCAGGCATACGCCGATCAGTACCAATTACTGATCGAATCGGTGAGCCTGATGTTTTATTATAAACTACTGGAGGGACTCGTAAATATGGCAGCTGAATATAATTTTTAGAAAACTTATTATTTGATTTAATTTTATAATAAACAGCTTTTAATAATTTTTATGTGTCATTATAAGTTTATAAGTTTATATGAAAGAAAATAATTATCATTTTTAATTTAAATATTAACTTTTTACATAGTTTTGTAGCAAATTGTATGTTTTTTTTTTGTTTAAAAATTTTTTTTATGTTTATTTTTATGTGAAAAGAATTTGTATCATTTAAATTTATCTTTTATAATTATATTTTTACATAATATACTTCTTTTTATATAGTAAAAAGTGGTTTTATTATATACTTACTAAAAAATTACTTTTTTTTTTGTATTTTAGTTTTATGTTTATTTTGTTGAAGTTTGGGCAGATCTAAAAATTTTCTTTTGATGTTGATCGACTTTTGAAACGTTGAATAAATTGTTGCGGCTGTGTTAGGTGTAATCGATCGGTATCCTCTTTAATCTGCTGGGCACGTAATATTTGGCACTCGGAAGCAATCATTATAAAATATATAATTTCCTACGGGCATCTGTTTGTTATTTTTTTGTTGTAAACTTGTGAGCTGTTTATGTTTTATTTACTTTTTTTTACTTTGTAAATATTGCATACATATAAAGCTTTTTTCTTTTAAGTTTTATATAAATCACTTTTTTTTAAACAATTGTAAATTTAGTTTCTGTTTTATTTTGTAATCCAGTTAATAATGTTCCATTGTTTTTATGTATTTATTTCTTTTTTTTCATTTCATTTATTTACAATCTATTTTTACAATAATGAGTAAATTTGATCACATACAATAATACGAAAAAAAGAGAAACCTAACGTATGCTATTAAGCTTCAGCAAGCATAATAGGTTAGATAAATATTAAGTTCTAATATTGATTTGGAAAATTAGTAAATTATGTATATAAATTTATTTTTTATTCTCAGTTTATTTTCAGTCTTCTTACTTCCTCTGTTTTATCTAAAAGAGTAATTGCTAAAATGTTGCTATGATTACTTAATCGATTCAAGTATGTATGACTAAATCTATTTATTTCATATCTAATTAAAGGGATTTTGAGGCCTTTGTGAATTTGTCTATTTGTTACAAACCAGGGAGCATTGACTAACGTTCTTAGTGTCATAGATTGGTATTTTTGTAAAATCTCCACATTTGAGTTACTTGCAGTACCCCAGAATCAGATACCATATGTCCATACCGGTTTAAGTATTGCCTTGTAAACTCTAATATTATTTACTAGACTTAGCTCAGACTTAACTCCAAGTAGCAAATACAGTTTTTTCGTTTTTATTTTTAGTTGTTGTCTTTTAGATTTAATATGTTCCTTCCATGTTAACCTTTTGTCAAGGTGCATTCCTAAGTATTTTACTTTATCAGCTTTTGGTATTGCAGACCCATTTAAAAACATCGCTGGGCATTCTCCCCTTCTTAAGGCGAATGCTACATGAGAAGATTTATGTGAATTAATGGTTATTTTCCATTTTTCCAAATAATTTTCCAAGGCATCAAGTTGTGTTTGAATTAATAATGTAGCCTCGTACGGTGACTGATTCGAAGATAAAATAGCGGTGTCATCTGCATAAGTAGCCATAGTTATATTTTCATTTACAGGTATGTCTGAGGTATAAACTGTGTATAAAAGAGACCCAAGAACACTACCTTGCGGCACACCTGCACTGATGCTACATATGTTGTACATTTCATCATTAATTTTTACATAGAAGGTTCTATCTTCTAAGTATGATCTCGAAAAAAAAATAAAACGGAGTTGGTAAAATGTTTTTAAGTTTAAACAGAAGTCCTTAATGCAATACTTTATCAAATTCCTGTTTGACGTCTAAAAAATACTGCAGAACAGTAATACTTTCTCTCTAGGGAGTCTGAGATAGTTTTCACTATGCGGTGGCACTGCTCAGGAGTTTCGTGTTGATTGCGAAAGCCAAATTGGTGATCTGGTATAATATTTTGATTTCCCAGAATAGGTGTTAACCTAATTTTAAACAATCTTTCGAATATTTTGAAAAAACTGGCAGAAGGCTAATATGTAGGTCTGTAAGAAGTTAAATCGCTTTCTGGCTTACTGTGTTTTTGAACCATTATTATTTCAGCACATTTCCACTGAATCGGAAAATGTGATAACCTGATTATGGCATTAAATAATAAGGTTAGGAATATGACAATTTTTGGGCAAAGACCTTGCAACGTTTGGTCCAACTTTATCATAACCTGGTGGCTTGGAACTGTTGCATTTACAAATTTCTTTCCCAACTTCAGCTGAGGAGAAACTTTTGATGGGAAAGTCCATTGTACATGTTATATCCAAGAAGTTTAGAATTTGGCCTTCTTCAGCTGTAAACGTTGATGAGCATGTTTTTAATATATGCTCTAAATACTGTGAAAAGGCTTCAGCTTTAGTTTTACTGGTTCTGCACCAGCCAACATTTTGATCTTTTATGGGGACGTTTCTGGATACTGGTTTTTTCAGATATTTTGTTGCTTTCAATAAATTATATTCACTATTAGTTGTTTCCCCTAGACTTCTTAAGTAGTTCGAAAGCTCTTCATTTTGAGTTTGCGCAGGTGATTTGTAGCGTAATTGTAATTAGGATTATTTGTTGACGGTGGGCTGTGTTTTAAAAGTCAAAAGCAATAATAAAAATAAAGAAATCAAATCTTTAAAAGTTAAAAAAGAAAAATAAAAACAAGAGCAACAGACTCTACAAACTACAGAAAGGACTGAGTGAGCTATTGGCTCAAAACTCTATTTTAAATAATGACAAAAAAAAATAGCAAATTTCCCAATACAAAACAATGAAATAAAAAATCTTAAAAGAAGAAGTGAAAACAATTTCAATATAATGTCTAAACAACAAATAAATAACAATTATTATGCTATTCCTGATCAAGATGAAGAATGCAATGTGGAAGTTTTAAAAAAATTCGAAAAGCATGTGCAAACAAATAACAATGCAAGTGCAGCAAGTGATGTTGTAACCAATAACTCTTTAAATAAAAAGAAGAATGTAAATGCCGTGAATACAGCTAGTAATAACAACATAAAAAAAAGATACCACCTCTTAATATATATGATGTGGAATGCAATGAACTCATGGAGTTTATTACAAATGGACTCAAAATAAAAGATTTTCAAATTAAGGAAATGAGAAACAAAAGATTATCTCTGTTTATGGCCACAATAAATGACTTCAACAGAGTCAAAACTTTCCTGCAAAAAACAAAAGCAAAGTTTTTCACATTTACGCCAAAAACTAATAAAACTAAGACCTATTTATTAAAATGTCTTAGTGGTAATACTGATCCCAACATTATTTATGATGAGTTAAGTAACTTCGAAAATGAAAATTTAAAATTTATTAAAGTCAGCCAATTTAAAACTAAAAAATCCATTAAAGTTGTTACGACCTTCCAATATTCATAGTTCAAATAAGCAATGAGAGCAAAATAAATAGACTCAAAGCAATAAAGGGACTTCTTTATCGAAGTGTTTATTGGGATGTCCTAAGGAAAGCAAGGCTTTTACCACAGCGCAGCAAATTGTTTTTTACCAACAAGATGTGTCAAATGTAAAGAGCAACATAAAATTGGAAATTGTCTTCTCCAAGAAATAGCCGAAACGGAAAGGGAACAACTGTTTTACATACTATGCAATAAGTATGGGCATCCAGCGTCATACAAGGGATGCAAAAAATATAAGGAGCTTCAGCAAAAGCTTAAATCAAAAGAACAGGGGCTGATACAGAAAAGAGCAAATAATTCATCAAGTAACGTAAATCCAAATATTACATACGCAAGTATATTAAGAAATGACAACTTTGAAAATCTTAATAGTAATAATAAAACTAACTTAGTATTAGACGAGTTTAAGAATGCAATGCATAATTTAATAATCAAATAATGAATTTACAAAAACAACTTCAGGTACAAGCAGCGAGAATTGATTCTATTTTCTCGATGCTAGAAAACTAAATTGCTAAAATGGAGGAAACTTTGGTAAAAAATCCAAATATAATAGAAATTAACGTCAATTCTTTAATAGAATTAAGCAGGAGATTTGAATTAAACAATTTCATAAATCTACATAGCTCTGACTTAATTTTATTAAACGAAACCAAATTAAATGCTTGACATAAAATTCAATTTAGAGATTATAATATAATTAGAAATGATAGAGTAAATGCGCAAAGAGGGGGTGGAACTGCTTTTCTGATTAGAAATGAAATAAAATACAAAACTTACTATGATAGCAGCATTCATGCGTTTAAATGTTTGGAAACATGCATAATTAAGATACCAATAGCCGCAAACAAAACCTTATTTATTATATCAGTATATTATCCTTCAGGCAATAACAATATGTACTTCAAAACTGAATTACTTCAGATTTTTCATGCACTAAATTTACAGAATCCGGACAATGTTTATATATTAGCAGGTGACTTCAACTGTAAACATATAGATTGGGGTAATGTCTCATGTAATACAAAAGGTAATATGTTGAAAGAATGGCTTGTATACAATGATATAAACTTTAGATGTAATTTTTATGCTTCCACATCACCGTCATATCTAAGATGCGGGTCCTACTTAGTTATATGTATTGCCGACTCCCGTTTAGATATACAGAGGAAAAATGACACATTAAATTGCTTGAAAACCTTGGACTATGACAGCGATCATAACGCAATTCAAATAAGGGTTTTAAACAAAGAAAACGACCACCCTTTTGTTTTTTTCAAAAACTTACCTGAACTACAACTCAATTACAAGAAAATAAATTTAAAGGCATTTATTAATAGTTTACTGAATGAATTTATTAATAATAATAAAATTCCAAATAACAGAATACTTTCAAATGCTGAAATAGACTTCTACTTACTTAAGTTAAATAAATTTATATGTATCTCCATTGATAAATCGGTTCCAAAGTTTACAAACTGTGACTCAATTTCAAAGTTTACCAACTTTATTGTAAAAAAGCTATATACCGAAAAAAGCAAAATTTTAAGTGAAATTAAAAAACACAACAGATTAAAACATTCTCTAACACAAGGAGATCGTAATTTACTGAAAACTAAATTGAAATTAATAAGAAAACTTATTAAAGATAATTTTATTCTCTCTGTTAACAAACACTTGCAGGAAAAACTAGCCAAATTGCACAGTAGAAATTCAGAGAATATGTTCAAGGAAGTTAAAAACAATTTAAACCATCGACTGCACTTAATATTGAGGTTTTAAAAATTGATACGGATAGGGAAATCTGGCTTAGTAATGCTGGTATCGATACAGCTGAAGTAGAAAAGGACCAAGAAAATAATAAGTACCTAATAAGAGATCAGGACAAAATTTTAAATGATTGGAGCTTATCTTGAATCAGTCCACTCTTTTAAGGAGATTGACGCTGATAACAACTTGCACATCGACGTTGACATTTGTTTTTCCAATCTTTTAGGAAAAAAAAATTGAATATGAAACAAATAAATCAACACTTACCACGTTTAATGAAGCCAGAAAAGCCAATAACTTAGAGTATCCTTTTGTTGAAGATTACTTTATAAAAACAGAGTCAATTCTTTATATATACAATAATTTGAAGAAAAAGTTTTCTTCCGGGTTAGATAACATCCCCAATTTTATTCTAAAGAACATACCAAAGGAAATAATAATGGAATATTGTACACTTTTTAACAACATGCTGAATAATTCCTATTTTCCTACAGCACGGAAAACTGCGAAAGTAGTTATTTTGCCTAAAAAAGGCAAGGATATGAGCGATCCTAGGAATTTTTGGGCAATAAGCTTGCTACCAAAATAAGTAAAGTCTTTGAAATGTGCGTAAATAATAGCATACTTAAATTTTGCGAGAATAATAAATTAGTTAACGAGAGACAATTCGGGTTTAATTCAAACACTCCACTATCCATGCTATTCACTATTTACCGTCAAATATTTACTATAATTGGAATAAATCCCTATGTACAGGCGCCTGTCTGGTAGACTTCGAAAAAGCTTTCGACAGTGTTTGGGTTCCAGGCCTAATATACCAACTAATCAAATATAATACTCCATTCCATCTTGTCTTGCTCATATACAATATGTTAAATAATAAGTGTTTTTTTTGTATGCAACAAAAGGGAAATGAGTACCAAAAAATTTATAATTGTTAATGGCTTACAACAAGGAACGGTGAACTCGCCAATTCTTTTTAACATATTTATTTTCGATCTTGATAATATTAATGCTTTCGCCGATGATATTATCTTTTACCATTCCGATAATGAAATTCAAAAAATTAATAATAATTTACAAAATAAATTCAACTATGTAGAAAAATATGCCATTAATTGGAAAATGAAGATAAATATTGAAAAATGCGAAACTATTCTTGTTCGCCCACCTGTGGGAAAATGTAATTACAATATTAGTAAAAATTGGAAGGACTTCGGAATAAAATCCTATTCTAATAATAATATTCCAAATAAACAGATGGTTAAGTATCTGGGCATTCATCTCGATAAATTTTTATACTTCCACAATCACATCAACATTCAAACTACAAAGGCAAAAAATGCCTTTTTCATCTATAAAAATCTTTTTTTCTCAAGACCAATTTTGACATATGGTTGCTAAATTTGGTTTAATATTTCTTCCGCTTACATCGAAAAAATTCGAGTCTTTGAAAGAAAATGCTTAAGAGCATGTACGTCTCTTTCTAGGTCAAAAAATAGCAATTTTAAAAAATATATATCGAACGGAAAATTATATAACGCTGCAAAGACATGTCGAGTAGACAATTTCATAATTTTTTTAATTAGAAACTACATTTTGAAAAGCTCTAATTGCACAGAAAATAACTTGATAATGGCTCCATACTACGTAAATGGGGAATATATAGACAAAACACTCCAAAACGGATATGTCCCACCTGAGGCCTTCTTCCACCTATATAGTCAAGGTTTCATGCAAAACGAAACAGGTATTCCTATATTCTATCACATATATAGACGAGCCACTGAAAAAGCAATATTTTGCAAGCAATTAACTATAGGAAATAAAAGATTTGATACAAGCCAGAGATAAAAATATGCTTCCAAACATGAATGTAAATAAATACTGGGGGCTAACATGAAAGGTTATCTACGAATTCCCCCCTTTATCATATAAGTATTAACATTTTGTTCTTAACTAAATATGTAAGTAATTTTTTTTCAACTTTTTTGTTACATAATATTTTTATAATGGCACCATTTTGGTTTATATATTATATAATTTTCTTAAAAAGAATTAATATTGTTAATGTACAATATACTAGAGAGCTCGAATAAGGGACTGTGTATAGAAAGAAATATAATTACTACTGTTTGTTTATTTATAGTTTAATTATAAGAAATATACCCAAATAAACGTTATTAAAAAAAATTGTAATTAGTTTTATCTAATGCGTGTCTGCTTTGCTGCCAAATTCTTTGAAGTCTTCTCTTGTTCCTTATTAGCTATCTTATTTCCGCACACATAGAAAAAGCATTTCTTTGAGAATGTGTTTGAGAAGTAGACAAAAGAGCTGCTTCATGAATCAGGCTTCCAAATCAGTATTCCACACAATTTTCTAGCTCATTTCCTGATTTTATACGAGTATTAAGCTGAATTCTCTCATCCAGCCAGCTTTTAAAGAAATGTATGTTAGTTTTGGGCGAAAGTATTTGTATGTATTGCGAAACAATCTGCAAAGTGGTATTGTAACAAGCAATTATAGGAGTATGGTCAGAGCTTAGGTCATCGTTGTCCTGAATATTTAAGAGTTGGCTCGGCAAGCCTGAGTATATAAAAAAGTCCAGCAGGTCAGGTATCTTATTTGGGTCACTGGGCCAATATGTGGGTCTTCCAGTAGATAACGTATTAAATTTGTTTTTTCGAATACTTTTATATAATTCCCTTCCGTTCGGATTTACAAGTCTTGAACCCCACCACGGATGCGTAGCATTAAAGTCTCCGCCCACAATGAATCTTGGTCCTAACTGTTTACTATGAACTATGCCTGGGTGGGAAGTACATATGCATAAATACATATGCATGTGTTATTACATTTTATTTTAATACCGCAAGCTTGAACTGATGGTTTTATAATTGAAGCTAGAATTTCATACTTTATATTTGATCGTACTAAAATTGCAGAACTAGCATGTGCTTTGCCGTCAGGATGATTCGCTTGTACTAGATCATAGTTCTTTATTCTAAAAACGGTTTTAGTTATAAAATGTGTTTCTCATATTAATAAAATGTCTATACAATTAGATATAAAAAAAATGTATATTTCCTTTGCATGATTAGAAGCACCGTTCCATGCTGCAAACCTTGGATTTATTTGCATAATTTAAGCAAAATTTGTGTCATCATTTCAAACATTTTTTTCATCATTACTTCTAAGCGATCCATGAATCGATTTTCCATATTAGGTGCGGTACTTTTAACTGCATCGGAATATGACATTCCACTATTGCGAATGTTATAGTTTTGATTTCCTTGAGCGCTACTCACTTGTGGATCTATAAATAAATGTTGATGATTTGATATGGTTTCCTTTACCGACTCTTTTCTAGGACTAGGGGTTCTTCTTAGTTGGAGCTGTTGATAGATTTGGCATTCCTTATAATTTGCAGTATGATCTTTCAAACAATTTGCACAATTTGCGAGAACGTTACTATCCTTGGTACATTACGTGATAAGATTTACATCTGTACCTGGCTATGGAGCCTTAATCAGATGATGGTCAAACCACTGGGAATGAAAAGCAAACGTCATTCACGCCCTAGGAAGCCGAAGACTAATTCTAGTTTCAACTTTGATGATTCCAGAGCAGGGCTGCAAACCACCACTCCTTGCTGAAGAGCTGGAGACTTTCCAACTCCTGTCCAGAACACATGTATGGCATGCTCACTGGATCTAGGAACATTCCACCAGGTAGGTGTTATTAAAGGTGAAATGAACCTGGCCCCATTAAAAACTGACCTCTTCTGGGGCCGCGAAACCACAACCACCACGATACTCCCATATAGGGGCCAACCTCAATAATCAGTCAGAGAAACAGCTGAATGCCTAAAGAGACAAATAGCGGAAACTCTGCGGGCTACTAATTCCCGTGGAAATAACGTTGAGTTCGCAGTTGACCCCTGCTGCCTTCAGGGCACTGGACTCCCTTTTTCCCCAAGTTGCACAGGTCTAGACAGTCGAGCGTTCTATAAAGACCATAAATGTGCCCCAGGGGGGGACTATCATTGGTACAATTTACTGTTTGATGATTTAGTCCACATTTAACACACCGAAAAGGCATCTTACAATATGATTTTGTGTAACCGAACTGTTGACAGCGGTGGCATTGTACTGTCTGCAGTCTTTTTTGGAGGTTGAACTGAAATAATTGCATTATTTATAGTCTTTATATTGAAATTTTCCTTGTTGTTTTGATTTGGATCAAATCAAGAAAAAACATAGGAGGAGCAGTTTTGTTACTCGACTTTTCACATTAACTATAGATCTGACCATATACCCAACAATTAACAACTCAGCTTTTATGTCTGGTTTTGGGTAATTATCTATTTCTTCATTCTTGTCATCATCTATGTGCTTGGATGATCACAAGCATTGAATGTTTTATGTTGATGCATTTTCGGTGAGTTAAACAACCTTCGTTTACTGCTTGTTGTTGTTGGTACTTCCTGCCAAATATTATCACTTCCATCACTGTCGTCTTCACTTAATGCAGGCATGTTGTTATTATTTGTTTATTTTTAAGCAAAATCTTATGATAGTTTATTTTAATTGAATTGTTTTTATTTTTTTATTTACATTTATTTTCTGATCTGATTTTCTCGTGTCTAATCAGACACGAGCTAATCAGATCAGGTTTAGTTTTTTTTTCTTTTTTCTTCCTTTTTTTTGTTTTTTTTATTTTATTTTCTTTGTATATATAAGTAATTTACAATTATTCGGAATCATCTGTAATATATATATATATATATATATATATATATATATATATATATATATATATATTATTTTTTAAGTAAACAAAGGGATTAACACTTAATCCCTTTACACAATATATTTGTCGTATTCAATTCTTATTTTGTCTTCACAATTTATTTCCAAGAAATATACACAATATCGTTTGTTAATGACCACGATTGTTCAAAGACTGATTTATTTATTTGGAAAAAAAACTGGTTTGCAATTGTCAAGAAATTGTATTTTAATTATTTTATAAGCACAACTTCAATAACACTTTAGAAACTAAGTTTATTTTTGTAATAATATCTTTAGCGCACAAAACGATAAAGGATAAGCACTTTATAGATTTATAAAAAAAATTACAGGCAGGATCGCCAGTTTTATATTTTATATATTATTTTTCACTTTATTGAGAACTTCACATTGTTTTATTATTTTAGTTTTTATTTTATGATCAGCCGCTTGTGTGACTGATATGTATGGTTTATTCTGAAATCTAAATTTCTCACCAACTAACTTACATACTAACAGTCGCTTATGGACTGTGTGTAGTGAGAATATGTAACGTTTGAATATTCCCACACATGAGATTGGTTTTGTTGGGACAATCACATTCCGATTGTCCGATTGCATGCAGAAGGCATATCAATAACGATACAGCCAAACACATTAGGTTAAAAGCTATTGGGGCACGTGGCTTCTTAAATTGCTATGACTAAATAATTGAGAAAGTAGTTTAGCGTAGTTGCAGCGTTAATAACTCATCAAAAGAATAAACGAGTACAGCAAGGACATTTTTATTTTTTTGTTTTATATTTTAATTTTTTGTTTAATTTTTTGTGTATAATTATATTTAATTAAAAAAAATCGAACTATTAATAAAGTTTTGCAATTATTATAAGGTAATTTGAAAGGAACGCTTTATTAACTCTGCGCTAACAAGGATAATTCTTCTACTTGGATAATTCTCATCATATTAAATAAGACAAACGATTTATAAATTGTTTTATTTATAAAGATTCCATTTCGAGAATTCCTAACTTATAACTTCTTATTTGGAAGAGAAATAAATAATGCATAACATATTTAACATATTATTAATTTTTATTGAAGTAAGGTATATATAAATGTCTCCTTCATATTTCGAAAGATTTGTTAAATATTATGAAAATTTATTAAATTATTATTAAATGACAGAGTAAAGGCGACATTTTTTACCACGCTCTACCCTGCAAAGGCAAGTAACCACCACATTGCTGTTGATGTCCGGTGGATATAAAATTATTTTGGTTTCGATATGCCATTGCTAGACTGTTGGACACAATTGTATTATTACATGGTTGTTGCAGCATCTGTGAACTACTGCCAGTTACTGATCCATTATATGAAGCAAGAATTGAAGAAGACGTATCTGGAGAATGAGAACCTGCGGTTTCCGTAATGAGATTGATATTGCTCGTTATTGAGTTGTTTCCGTTTACTGTATTAGAGCCTAAGGAATTAACAGTACCGATTTGTTGCTGGGATTGTTGAACTGTGCTTCCTCCTGAGCAGGGTTTACCATCTTTTACTAAAACTGGGACTGCAACACGTCGTGGGGAGCTCGCGGACTAAAACGATAAGTTATATACAAATTGCAGTTAGTTATGTATTAAATATTCTAGTTTCAGAATATTTGTATTCTTTAATATACGAGCTGAAGAGTTATAAAATAAAATAATTAAATAAATTACATGTTCAAGTCTTGGTAATTCCTTTGTAAATATTTCTATGATGCAAACAGTTCTATTTCTAAACATAATAACAAAAATAATTACCTGCACTATCATAGTAATAGAGACAACCAAAACCTTAATTTTAATAAATGTTACAACCAAGAATGTTTACAAAATACTTTTTTAAATACAAGTGGAAATCAAAATTTATATAATCGGCCTATAATATTCGTTTTAATCATACTAGCGAAGTAATTCAGAACATTTCAGTGGAAGTAACGTCTCAATAGGATTCAGTGAAGTAATGCAGTTTACACAATGCAAATGGAGGTAGATAATATTGAAACTTCAAACTTTCAGTTACGAGGCGAACTCTTCCCTTCGTAATTGTAAGAACAACAACTAAACGAATAGAACATACATATACAGGTTTTGGTACAACTTTGATAAAAATGTTTTAATACAATTTCAATACAACGTCAAAAATAATAGAAATGTATAGAACAGAAATTTTATTTGAATTTGATCAAATTATAGGATTTAATATATTAAAACCTCAAGAAGCTAAAATCGACTTTAAGATTTAACATATTAATAACTAGTGATGCGAAAATTCCTACTTTATTTGAAAACTCCTCAGAAGAAAATGTTAATTATGATCCCTCCCAAAATTCAATAATTGAAATAAATTTTAAGGAACGCAAAATAGAATATCTAAAACAAAAGATGAAAAGCTAAGATTCAAACGTGATTTTATTTTGAAGGAAATAAATTGACTTCTGTTTGTAAATATATTTATTCAAAGATATGCAAATCGCTTTCCAGAAGTTCATAAGGAGTAGGTTGGTATACTTTCACTTGTCACTGGCCTCATTCCAACGTATGACGAATGAAGTGTTTCAAGACAATATTAATATCAAATATTTAGATAATATTTTAATAATTTACACTTCTCTTGATGAGCATCATTATTAAGAAAATTTAAAAAAAAATGAATGTAATTTTTTTCATTGCGAATCGGAGTATCTTGGACACATTATAACTCCTCAAGAAATAAAATCAAACCGGAAAAAAATTACCTCATTAAAAAAATTTCACTTCCGAAAGCACTAAAGACTGAAAAAGAATTTTATGTGATGCACCAGTCTTAGTGTATCTTAGACAAATTATTTGTATTGACAGACCAGTCAGCAAATAAGTATTAGGTGTGGTCAGTGGAATATATTAGACCCTATTTTTCGGAAAAAAAAATTTTAACTTCAGACAAATCACGGACCACTGGATTCGATGAAAGAGCCTAATATGAAACTGCAGAGATGGAATATATAGTTGAATGAATATGAAATTTTTGCGATACTTTTCTAATTCAAGTGAAATGAAATTTATATATTGTTTAAAGTTTGTAAAAGATATTTTTAATAAAGAAAATCTTTTCAAAATCGTCGAAAAATATATTAGAATTAAAAAATATGAGCATATAAACAATTGTGTAATATGTGTTGTGGAGATCTGGCAACGTTGTTGATTGAGTTTAGTTGGTTGTCGAAGAGGGCTTAGAGAAAATGTTCATAAAATATTATTAACTTGAATAAACAAATTGAATTAGTTAAATATTTTTGTAGTTCGGTTTATTGAATTGGTGAGTTATTACAATGGCGACTGAGGTAAATTATGTTTTATTAAAAATAAATTAAAATATGATGCGTGCATGCATACGTACATACACACATACTTACATATAGGATTGGTATTGTTTTTTTTAGCATCTATAACTGATATTTCACATTTTTGGTAAAAAGGAAAAAAAAGAACAAACAAAGAAGAAACCATGTGAGTTGGTGGTACATTTAATTGTAACAAAAGAAAAACATTAAATTGTTTTGCATTTAATTGCAGATAAGACGGAACATTAAATTGTTAAAATTTTGCAAAGGCAACAAGTAAAATTACATTAAATTGTAAGGATTGTCTATTTGAATTAGTCGAATTTCATTTAATTGGAAGTTGGAAGGTTTTAAATTTACTTGCATTAAATTGCGAAAAGGAAGTGAAATGAGTGCGGCAAACATACCACCGTTTCTTTGCGATGCCATAGATAAGTCTCTTCTTCGTTCAGAATGGGAGAAATGGCTTCGCTCATTTTCCATATATCTTGAAGCGGAAGAAATCAAGGATGCAAAGAAGAAGAAGAATAAATTATTGTATTTGGGTGGTACGCAACTCCAAGAGGTGGTGCACAGTATTCCCGGAGCTCTTGTGGAAGCTGAAAATGTAGCTGAGGATAAAGACGTGTACGAAGTCCTTGTTGGAAAGCTCAATAAATATTTTTCGCCCGAAAGGAACTCTACTTTCGAAAGACATTTGTTTCGTTCATTGAAACCTGAAGGGGGCGAGTGTTTAAACAAATTTCTTGCAAGATTACGGAACCAAGCCGCAAAATGTCAGTTCGGAGAAACAAAAGAACAAATATTGGCGATTCACTTAAAAGATAAACTTATTGATGCCTGGGCTCCGAATGATCTAAAAAAACAACTCTTGGAAAAAGAATTCACGCTTACAGAAGCCATTGAAATGTGCCACGTTTACGAACAAATAAACAATCAGTCTGAAACAATGAAATTGCCGAATGCATCTCTAGATAACAACAGAATTGATAGCAAGAACCAAAATATTGAATGTGGCAGATGTGGGCAACGAGGACATACTGGCACAAGTGCTGGCTGCCCCGCTAAAAATTCAAAATGCAACAAATGTGGGTTCATTGGCCATTTTGCTCGCAAGTGTAAGACGAAGGGTACTTAGCGCAAGCAGTCCAATTTTGAAAATGCAGATCCGAAAAGGCGAAGAGGCCCGTATTCAAACATTCAGTTTGTGGCAAATGAAATAAAAGGCCGGAAACTGGATACATGAAGAGTGAGTAGACTGAACACAATTGTTTTCAAATAACGGTCAAGTTAGGCGAACATATGAATGAAATAATAGGATGCTATGTAGGAGGCTTGAAAATTTCGATGTTGATTGATTCTGGGTCAAAATTTAACTTGCTGAGTGAGAATGATTGGGAGTATCTCTGCAGGAAACATGCCACTATTTGGAACATTAGAACTGAATCTGAGAATCAGTTTCGTGCGTATGCTGGAAACGATCTGCTCAAGATTAAGACAGTTTTCAATGCTGTAATAGGTCTAGACTTAACTTCAAACCAGATTGCCTCATTCTATGTTATTGAGAATGGGAGTCAATCTTTACTGGGTCGAGATACCGCCATAAAATTAAACGTTTTAAAATTAGGCCCTGGAATCAATCAAATCCAAGATAGCCAAATATTTCCGAAAATAAAAGGCATTAAAATTTCACTATCAATTGATAAATCCGTGAAGCCAGTCCAACAACCACTGCGTAGAGTACCATCGGCTGTAGAGGAAAAAGTCGAAGAAAAATTAAGCGAAGCAATTAAACAAGATATCATAGAGCCAGTGGTAGGACGTAGCCCTTGGATATATCCAGTGGTGGTTGTAATTAAAGGGAACGGCGATATCCGTCTATGCATCGACATGAGGCGTGCAAATTTGGCAATATTGAGCGAGAATTATCCACTTCCAACATTCGACTCCTTTATGACCAAACTTCAAGGAGCAAAACATTTTTCAAGACTCGACCTCAAAAATGCCTACCACCAACTTGAGCTGGACGAAGGGAGTCGTGAAATAACTACTTTCATTACGTCTAAAGGGCTATTCAGATACAAATTCAGCGCCAGAAATAATTCAAAGAACCATGGAAAGCATGTTGGCCCCGTGTAATTGTGTTGTGAACTATCTGGATGACGTTATTGTGTTTGGTAGCACCGAGACTGAACACGACAAAAATTTGGAAAAGGTGCTGGCAATTTTTAAAGAAGCGAATGTCTTGCTGAACAACGAAAAATGTGTTTGGAAAACAGGAAAACTACGGTTTTTGGGGCATATCCTTTCTAACGAGGGAATTAATCCCGATCCTGAAAAAATTAATATTATAATGAAATTTCGACCACCAAACAATAAGGAAGAGTTAAGGAGTTTCTTGGGCATGGTAACATACCTTGGAAAGTTCATACCGGATTTTGCTAATTTGACAGAACCGCTCAGAAAATTGATTAAAAAAGACGCTAAGTTCACCTGGAGTACATGCCAAGAGGTTGCTTTTCAAGAGCTCAAGAAACAACTAACCAAGATGCCAACATTATCTTATTTTAATCCGAAGAGTCCCACTCGATTAATAGCTGATGCAAGTCCCGTAGCGGTAGGAGCTGTTCTACTGCAATTCGACAATAATCTTCCTCGAGTAATTTCGTTTGCACGTAAAAGTCTGACTGGGACCGAACGAAGATATTCGCAGACCGAGAAAGAAAGTCTCGCTTTAGTTTGGGGAGTAGAACGCTTTTACTATTATTTGGCAGGCATTGAATTCGAACTGGTCACGGATCACAAGCCCCTGGAGGCGATTTTCAAGCCCACGTCAAAGCCGCCTGCCCGAATCGGGCGTTGGGTTCTACGCCTTCAATCGTTCAAATTTAAAATCATCTATCAGGCTGGTAAATATAATATCGCCGATTCCTTGTCCAGGCTGTGCAAAATTGAAAATTGTATGTTTTTCGATCAACATTCAGAAAATAGTATTTGTTCTATTATAGAAGGATCTATACCGCGGGCGCTCTCGATTCTTGAAATTGTGGAAAATAATCAGTCCGATCCAGAACTGATTGAAGCGGTGGAAAATGTGAAAAACGATTCTTGGAGCTTAAATACTTCGAATAAATTCTTCCCTTTTCGACTCGAGCTATGTACTTTGGGAAATATCCTGCTACGGGGAACCAAAATAGTGATACCATCTTCGTTAAGAACAAGAGTGTTAGCGATAGCACATGAAGGTCATCCAGGCGAAACGGTGATGAAGCGGCGCGTACGATCAAAAGTATGGTGGCCTTTAATTGATCGGGACGTCGAAAAATATGTTAAAAACTGTCGAGATTGTTTATTAGTGTCAAAACCGACACATCCAGCACCAATGAGTCGACGCGTTTTTCCACAGGGTCCTTGGCAATGTCTGGCAATGGATTTGCTGGGACCGTTACCCAATCATGATTTTATTTTTGTAGTTATCGATTATTATTCAAGATATCAAGAAGTAAAGTTCCTGAAGAAAATAACATCGAGTGCCATAATTGATTTTCTTGACGAAGTATTTGTGCGACTGGGCTACCCAAAATCAATTACTACGGATAATGGGCGTCAGTTTGTTAGTGATGAATTCAAAAGCTAGTGTTCAGACAAAAGCATTGAAATCATGGCGTCCCCGCCATTCTGGCCACAGGCAAATGGACAGGTAGAAAACATGAATCTTTCTATCGTTAAGCGGCTACGGATAGCTCATAGTAATGGAACAGACTACAAAAAGGAAATTCAAAAATTCTTGCTGATGTACAATGTCGCTCCCCATGGAACAACTGGGAAAGCCCCAACGGAACTGTTGTTCAACCGCGTAATTCGAGACAAAATACCGTCTATCCTTGACGTTAACGAGAATATTTTAGATGCGGAAGCTAGGGACATGGATACTGTTAATTAAGAAAAAGGGAGGCAGAAGGCAGACAAAGATCGTGGGGCGAAAGACAGCAGTATAAAGGTTGGAGACAAAGTATTACTGCTGAATGTTATTTTTCCAAATAAACTGACTCCGACATTTGGTGCAGATGAATTTGAAGTGGTTGAGCGGAAAGGGAACGATGTAATTGTCCGCGGTAATGATAAAGTCTACAGGCGTAACATTAGCCACTTGAAGAAATTGCCAGCAACGTCGGAGCCTAACTATGGTGATTCTGCAGCATTTGATTCTTTGTCGGAGCCGTTGGAGACACACATGGAACTGGAGAACCCTAACCCGAGGTTGACGCTGAAGCTAAAAAACATTGGAGGGATATGGAGATCTGGCAACGTTGTTGATTGAGTTTAGTTGGTTGTCGAAGAGGGCTTAGAGAAAATGTTCATAAAATATTATTAACTTGAATAAACAAATTGAATTAGTTAAATATTTTTGTAGTTCGGTTTATTGAATTGGTGAGTTATTACATGTGTAAATATGGTAGGGGACTAATTAGAACCAATTATGTGTAATTGAAAAACTCTTAAATTCAATCAGCATAGAGAAGAATGATACGAATATAATTAAAGGAATTATTGAAAAATCTTAGTTTTAAGAATCCGACATATATAATTAAAGAAGTAAATAAAAAAAAATTTCTTAATGAAAAAAGCAACAAAAAGAATTGTCTGATATAATGTTTGAAAGAAAAGTAAATTGTCGCGAAAAAATTTACGGCATTTTTAATTTTTGTATGTGTTATATGTTCCAGGAGTAATGTATAAGCAAGGAATGGAGAAGATATATGTTACATATTATTTTAATGTCATTTTACATTATATATCAAAATAATTTTTTATAATTTTCAATCAATTTTTATAATGTTACCAATTATATTTTTAATTTTATTATAAATTTTCTGATTGATAAAACTTGCTTACTTAAAATATATTTATTTTGGATTTATATTTAAAAAATAAAATAAATATATTTAAATATTTAAGGAAATAATCATTGAATATTTTTATTCTTCGGATACATTATCTATGTCAGCAGTTAGTATACTACTGACATCAACGGTTGGAGCTGCAGTCTCTGTAGCATTCGTTGTGATAAGGATTCTTAAGATCTAGTGTATGGCGAAAAATTGACGTATATTGATGTATGACCCTGTGTTACAAAGCTTAGCTTTTAGATGATTCCACAGCTACATCTAGTTCTCTTCGTCTGCATATAAAAGACCGCGCTCTTTTATTGAGCATTTTTCGCTTGATCATTTGTAGCAGGATACCCTACTGGTATTGTTGTTATTTCTTGAATTCCCTCAGTATAGTGTAATAATCAGTATCATAATTAGGGGAATTACTACAATTGGTGGTATAATATAAGTTACAATTTTGTTGTTATTTTTGATTTCTTCTTTTTAATTTTGTATAGTAGTCTTTCTTCTTTTTAATTTTGTATAGTACTTCTTAAATTGTAAGTGCTGTGTTACATGTAGTGTTCGAAAAAAGTACTCTAGTATATCGTACTACTTTTAAAAATAACAGTACGCTATCATAGCGTACTGTTCAAAGAACACAAATATTTAACTTATTTTTAGCGTTTGTGTATGTGCACATAAACACTATACCGTACATAACGATTCTTGGCTGATGTGCACAAATACTAACTTAAAGTACTGTTATTTTTTTAGTGTATTTTAGTAAACTTTTAATGAATATGTACTGATATTTAACAGTTTATGTAGTGAACTTTGCGTGTTTGCGTTGTATTTTTAACGTATTTTTAGTTTAGTATTTAGTGATTGTGTTGTGTTCTTTAATGTATTTTAAGAGTACTTTTTAGTGGTTGCGTTGTTTTCTATACCGTACTTTTTAATGAACTTTAGTGTAGATTTTTAGTGCACTTTTTTCTATTTTGTAATGATTTTAAACGTAGTTTTAGCTATCTTGTAAAGTATTGTTACGGATGCGTCTTGCTTAAGTTTCAAAAGAATATAATTGAATAATAAAGTAAACAACTGAGTATGCAGTTTACTAAGTGCGTGGCTTGCTAAGAAAACTTATGGACGAAAAACAACAACAACTTTATAGTTACAAGCTGCGTAGAAATTTTATATATGCAAAACAACAACAATTAGGTATGCTGTTTATTAACTGCGTAGTTTACTAAGAAAGCTTATGCAAGCAAGACAACAACAACTTTCTTAAAATAAAATCCAGGAAGAAACTTTATCAGCATAAAAACAAAAATACACACAGATCTACAGGCGCCTATACATTGCATAAATAAATAATAAATGTGATACAAAGGGAGTCGAAGATTCTTAACTTTTATAGACCTCTAGTCGACAAATATAAAAGGCAGCGTCTGAGTGGATAATTAGTTAGTTGAAAAATAAATCTCGTGAAGTGACGTGGTGCATTTTAAGTAAATTCCTCTGTACTGTCAACTTTGTGTGTAGTTAAAGTATAATAATATTTCTAGTAATTCTAAATTCTGCTACGAATTATAATTTAAATCATTTCAATCACCCAGTATACGACTGAAATATATATGTACAGGTCCCTTTTACTTAAAAATTTTAGGAATTTTAGTACTTTTGACTATTTTTTATTTGCCTGCTTTGCCATAGTATTTATCGGTCTTTATAGAATACTTGACTATCTAGACCTGTGCAACTGGGGGAAAAAGGGAGTCCAGTCCCCTGAAGGCAGCAGGGGTCAACTGGGAACTCCACTTTATTTCGACGGGAATCAGTAAGCTCGCAGAGTTTCGTTATTTGTCTCTTTAGACATTTAACTGTTCTCTGGCTGATTATTGAGGTTGACCCCTATATGGGAATATCGTGGTGGTTGTGGTTTCGCGGACTCCAACTCTTCAGCAAGGAGTGATGTATTGCAGCCCTGCTCTGGAATCATTAAAGTTGCAACTAGGAAAAACCTGTTGCTAGAATTAGTCTTCGGCTTCCTAGGACGAGCGTGACGTTCCTATTTATGCACAGTGGTTGACCACCATCTGATTAAGGCTCCATAGCCAGGCGCAGATGTAAATCATATCACGTAATTCCCGACTGTTCCCCCCGGCGACACATGACAGTCTTTATGGGTCCTACTTCTTCCATCTAGACTGGTCTCTTGCGGGGTAAAAGAGAGCCCAGACCCCTTCAAGGCTAGTAGGAGCCACCTGGACAGTCCACTATATTTCCACGGGAATCAGTGAGCTCGCAGAGTTCGCTATTTTTCTCTTTAGACAATTAGCTGTTCTCTGGCTGATTATTGAGGTTGGCCCCTATATAGGAGTGTCGTGGTGGCTGTGTGTTTCGAAACCCTCGTAAGAGTTTATGGGTTGGATCATTCACAATGAACACAATGAATGGTTTAGGTCCAGTGAGTATGAATGGCGTCGTGTTCTTAATTATATTAAGCTTCATGCGTTCTGGATCAACTCTTAAGCAAGGAGTAAAGGCTGCGACCTACTTCGAGCTTTTGAAATTGCAAGTAGGAGTGACCGGAGAATGCACGGATTCGAAGGCCTTCTAGGGCGAGAATGGCGTTACATACCGTTCACAGTGGTTTGACCACCATCTGGTTAGTGCTAACCGCCAGGTGCAGATGTAAATCAAATCACGCAATTCCAGACTCTGTGTTTGACATTTCTGGCTTCACTCTGTTTCGTTCTGATAGCAGGAAATTGGTAAATGGCTTTGAGACTGCAGCTAGGATGGGGTGGCGTCGCTCTATACGTCCGTAATGGTATAACTAGTAGTTAGTTGCAGTGATAGTGAAATTGAGTATCTGTTCCTTGAGATTTAAGGTCTGAATGGTAGAAAATCAATAATAGACTGTGTGTACAGGGCTAATAGCGGTGTTGATCTTACCTCCTTCTTAATACTTTTGGAAGATATTTCTTTTCGGTACAACGATATTATCATAGCCGGAGATTTTAATAACAACCTACTGACCGACAACCCTTTAATCGCTCCTCTGTTAGCTCTGGATCTTCATCCAGTCAATACTCGTACATCCACACATTTTTATGATACATCTTTCACTCCAATTGACTTAATGTTTACTAACCAGAGATCTAAGGTTTTCTTATACGATCAACTCTCGGCATCGGTATTTTCTAGGCAAGATATTTTTTTTTTATCTTATGGCCTACCCATGCCACTAGGACAAACCCATTTTACATATCGGGATCTGCACAATATTGGCAGCGCCGCTCTGTAACATTTCGTTTGGGGATTAAAAGATAAAGAAAAATTATTTTTTTTGTTTTATATTTGAAAAGAAAACATTTATTTCATTGTACAACAGTAATGAATTCATTTTGATTACAAAAATGAAGTGGAATTTAGTTTAACTTCTCTAAGTAGAAAATGAAAGTGAATCCAAAGTACATACTGAATCGAAGCGCTATACGTGTCCGCAAATTAACTGTTTCATTGAAGTACTCTTTGTTTTTTGCTCTGATGTAAACACAAATAAAGCGGATGGTGTCCCAACTCGTGAACAGTCAACGTATAGATGCTCATGTGAAAAACAATGATTTTCTAAATTTATGCCGCAAACACTAAGCGATTGGCCTTGCGACTTGTTAATTGTCATTGCGAACGCAAGGCGAACCCGAAATTGCAATCGTTCACCTGCGTACTTTCCGTTAATAATGGTTGCCTCAATCAAATTCGGCATAAGTCTTTTCACCGCAAGTCGAGTACCGTTGCAGAGCCGCGGTGGATTCAAATTACGCAATATCATAATAACTGAACCAACTTCGAGTTGCAAGTTATGTGGTGGAAATCCTGGTAACTCCAGAGAGTTCAAAAACTCCATTGGATAATTTACTGCATCACCGGGATTTGTTATGGAATCAACGGATTTATATGTCATTAAATCGCCATCGATTTTTGATTGAATGGTAAAATTCAGTGCATGTACAACATCATTATTCTTTGCGGCGAGAATTGCTCGTTTACGTAACCATGCATAATTCTGATAATTCGCACTAATGTTTGGGAAAACATTTTCAATTAGAGCTAATTGAGAGTCTACAAATCGGCAAAAGTCGTTGATAAGAGTAATTAATCCAGCTGTCGCGTCAACTGGGGCTTTTTCATTTCCAACAACTAACAATTGTTTGGAAAATTGTGCAGCACTTTGGTGATTTTGAAGTTGTTAGCGATAATGTTTTTACATTATTCTACAAAGGTGATGCCTTCAGGCAAGCATTCAATTCATCTGCAGGCGTTGCATGGGGAATTACTGTGTAATAATGTTCAAATCTTCAATGCTATCGTGTTGAGGTGAAAGGGCTAGATAGCCATGTGATGGGGTGTGAAATTGTGTGAAATTTGTGTTATTCCCTATAGTCCTCGTTTACTTTTATCCAGCTGACGAGGAGGACAGCTCAACGTGTAGGCGTTCGGAAGAACTGCCAGCAGAGTTGCAAGAAATAAAAAGAAAGATAGGCACGTTAGTGGCGTCAAGTATTCAGTTTAAATCTTAATTTTATTTACACTTTCACTGAGTGACTTTTTACTTTCACTCACTTTTATTATTATTATTCTTATTGTTAAATTACATTATTGTCAAGTCATTATTATTTTTGTTTACATGTGTCAGCAACATGCAAGCGGACAGACACAAAGTATATTATAAGTATTATTGAAATTCGATACTTTTGTCCTAATTTACTTTGGTGGTCTTTTGCCACACTTCAACAAATGCAATTCAAGCAGTTGTTGCGCTACGATGTTGAAGTTGGTCTGTACGCATTTACATGTCAAATGAGACATGTGTACACTACAACTGGCCTGAAATCGCCTGCCAACAATATCATCAAGCCGCCAAAGATGTTGTTATTTCGCCGAAGATCCTTCAGTGTGAAGTTAAGTGCTTCAAGTGATTTCTTATGTGCCATTGTGCACTCATCCCAAACAATATGTTTGCATTGCATCAACAATTTTTCCATTGTACTGGATCGGGAAATTTTGCATGTTGGGGTATCAATTGTGTTTAAATTGAGTGGCAGCTTAAGAGCAGAATGTGCAGTACGACCGCCATCTAGAAGAGTCCCCGCAATTCTAGATGACGCTAACGCGAAAGCTATGTCACATCTTGATCGAATAGTGGCCAAAATCAATAAAATGACAAATGTTTTCCCAGTTCCTCCAGGTGCGTCCAGGAAGAATAGACCACCAGTATTATTGTCCGCCGCTTGCAGAAATGTTTCGTATATTAGTTTTTGCTGTTCATTCAGCAACGGCACATTATTTCAAACGAATTCCTGCAATTTATCAACATTGTATTGCAGCTCTCGATTTAATTCTTGGTTAAGTGCTTCGTGCATCGATCGA
Organism: Trichopoda pennipes; assembly: GCA_030448955.1. NCBI lineage: Eukaryota > Metazoa > Arthropoda > Insecta > Diptera > Tachinidae > Trichopoda > Trichopoda pennipes. The sequence goes on along the minus strand of JASKUP010000004.1, from coordinate 1,338,776 downwards.
ATTGGCGCAATCATTCCTACTTCAATCAATAGCTTGCTTGAAAGCAATCAATCCTTCATTATATATTTCATCGGTTACTTGCATGGTGAGATTATTCTTTCGAATGCGCAAGCGATGCAAGATATCTTCACATATGTCGTCTTTGCATTTGTTCCATAACTCAATTGGTTGGGAAGGGAAACATGTGGTGATAATAATAGCGAACAGCGTTCGTATTTGGTACGCATTTGATGAAACAACTGAACCCGCAAGTGTTAAATCCCAATGAGAATCGTTCTAAAGCAAACCCAATAGTTGACATGCTTATCGATATGTTTGGCATTGGTGGCCATTCACAGCTTTCAAATGCGCAAATGATTTTGGTCCACGTACATTTACCAACAGCAGTCGCAAATAAAAACATTCATCATTTCGAATGCAAAACCGTGGAAATCGGTTCGTGCGTTCTGAAGTTATAGCATCAGGAAGGAAAACCGGACTTATTTTTATATTATAGATAAACGTAAAAATTGGTGTCAGAAGTGAAATTGCAAAAAAAAGTAATAAAAAAATATAAACTTCTAGGTGTCATTCAAGAAAGCTCTAGAATCATTAGTGCGAAAGTTGATGCCACAAATGCCAAACTTCAAGGTGTCATTCAAGAAAGCTCTAGAATCAACAGTGCGAATATTGATGCAATTCAAGAAAGAGCCAACGGAGAAAAACTTGTAAGTGACGTAAACAAGAAATTTCAAGAAATATAAGATATATTCGGCAAACGAATAGAAGCTGTGGAACAGAGAGTCAGCAAATTTGACGAAAAATTGTCTGACCTGGTGAGAAAAATGGACGGAGAATTGCATGAACTAAAAATGAAAATTGACGACCTCCATATTCGAAATGGAACGATGAGAGACGTCTCTAAGCACTCCAGCAAGATAAACTCAGCGAGCTATGATGGTAGCGCACTGTTTAATGTGTTTAAGCTACAGTTCGACACAGTGGCCTGCAAAAATAGATGGAAAAACGGCAAGAAAGTTATTGAGCCAATTCTGGTCTTAAAAGTGCAGCTGCCGAAATCCTCGAAAGCTTACTAGGAGCCTGCAGAACTATTACGAGGACATAATGGTGGTCTTACAATGCAGGTACGGCGGCGAGCATAAACGAGAACTTTATTGAAGGGAGTTACAAGGCAGAGTGCAGAAGGCAAATGCTTGCAGCGTCTCATTTTGCCGTGGCGATTGAACGTTTGGTACAGCTTACTTATCGAGGTGAACATCATCCATTCCTGGATCACTTTAAAATTGAAGCATTTGTGAATGGCATAAGGGATCCCGATATTAAATATGTAGTTTGTGCAGCGCAGAAAGCATCCTCTACCGAAACTATTTCTTACTCGCTGGCCCAGGAGACTGTCAAAATTATCTCAAAGCCCCAAGTTTACAAGGCACGGCTGATACGGGATGTTGCAGAGTCAAAAGAAGCCAGATAAAAGAAATGATTGAGCAGCTACTGGAAGAAAGATGTAAGTCGCGCGTAATATGCTTCAGCGACGGTAAGGTCGGACATTTTCAGCGCAATTGCAGATCTGCTAAGAAAAGGTCAATATCTGCTTCACCTCCAAGGGACAATAAACGGGCAAAATTTACCAAATCGCACAGGAAAAGCAGAAAAGACAAAAATGCAGTTGCCCTTTCAAGACGCCCATAAGACACAAAAGTCGAGCAAAAATAATCTATCATTTATTTGAGGCATATCCAAATTGGCACACGAGAAGACTGGTCTAAAGCCAAGAAGGTGAATCCCATTGTGTCAAAAATTATAGCGCCAAGTTGGAGAACATAAGACCGGACCGTTTCGAAATATCGGCAAACAGCCCACTGGCAAAATCGTACTGGGCTCAGTGGAATACCTTTAAAGTGATGAATGGTTGCCTATATTGTTTGTGGGAAAACACGGTTGGAAACAATACAACGGACTTAATCATCGTCCCAAATTTCCGAATAAAAGATGTAATGAAGCAGTTTCATAATTGTTCCACCGGCGGCCATCTGGGCGTAACAAACACACTAGAAAACATAAAATAGCGATTTTACCGGGCAGGCTGTCCACAATCTGTAGCCCAATGGATCAGAAAGACGAGAATGAAACCACTGCATCACCAGTCGATGGCACGGTACAAAGATTCAACCGCACTCTGAAAGAATATCTCAGAAATGTGGTCGGTACACACCAAAAAGATTGGGATGAGCATGTACCAAAGTTTCTTCTGGCATACCGATCAGCTATCCACCACTCAACATCTTGCAGTCCAGCAAAAATCATATTTGGGACAGACCTAAAACTACCTGCCGATTTAGAATTTGGCGTTAAATCGATTCCTGCACACGACGATAATAAAACTGTTCCTTAGATACAAGGCGACCTGCACGAGCTTCATGAGTTTTTCGGCAATCGAATTAAAATGTTCAGCGACAAAACGAAATCAAGCAGCAAATACGGAAGGATTTACAAATGGACTACTGGTTCTACTATAAAATCCACAACGAAAACAAGGACTGTCTCCCAAATTGCAAACCCACTGGGAAGGATCGTATAAGGTGATCAAGAAATTAAATAACGTGGTTTATCCGCTACAGAAATATCAAAGTCCGAAGTTCAAGATGAAAGTGGTGCACTTGGAGCGGCTAGCCAAGTATGGCCGAGTGAATATTGAGCCTATTCGTGACGAAAACGCTTAAGTGGGTGGCAGTGTTACGAATGCGTCTTGCTTAAGTTTTAAAAGAAAGTAATTAAGTAATAAAGTAAGCAACTGGGTATGGAGTAGAAGATTCTTAATTTTTATAGACCTCTTGTAGACAAATACAAAAGTAGCGTCTGAGTGGATAATCAGGTAGTTGAAAAATAAACCACGTGAAGTGAAGAGGTGCATTTGAAGCAAATTGTTCTGTGGTGTCAACATTGTCTGTAGTTAAAGTAAATAAACTTGTAATTAATTTAAAAATCTAAAATCTGATGTTATTTATTTTGCAATAAAGAACTCACACTAAAAAAAAATATAAACGTAACAGTATTTTTAATGTTATTTTAGAGTATTTTCAGTTATAAATATTATTTTTGTTAATTATGTGGTATTTAAAAATTTCATATTATTTTAATCTTTTAAATCAGTAGATCAATCATTTGTTGTTTTTGAGTAATGTTGATGTTATGACTTGTAATGTACGCATTTCTAAAATAAAAAATTTTAAATATTAAAAGAAGAGGAAAATGGATTAAGTATTATTATCGTACTATTATAATAAGTAACAAAGTAGTGGACAGGATAACTGATACTTATAGGTATTTGTAAAAATAATGTCACGTAAGAATTTAGGTATTTTTCTTTATATGTATATATATATATATTTACGTTTTGAGTGTTGGTTTATTCTTAAATCGTTTTCAAAAATAAAACTCTTAGAACTCTTCAACAAATAATGTAAAGCGTGATAAAAAGAAAGAAACCATGATTGTTAAATTTAATGAAAAAGAAGCAAAACAATTGGCTATGTTGGGAAAATCTAGGCTAAAAGCTAAAGATAACAAAACTGTTTTTATTCACGATTTTCTAAGTCATGAAACACGTGATTTGCGTAGTTATGCTAAAGGTTTAGAACAAATTGGTTATGGTTCATCTGGATGTGTTTATACCAAAAGAAGTTAATTGTCTAAGCCAAGGTTAATTAAAACTTTTGAAGAAGTTGGCAGTTTATTATATGCAGCATCTATAAACAGCTCTCGATGTCTTTAACGCCGCCAAAACACTGTAACTTAGGATACTGAGACTGAATATCATTTACTTTTTTCGTTACCAAATTAATTTAAATTTTAAAAGCTTATTTGTTATTTAAATTTGTTTTAACCATTATTCATTTAAATCAATATTTCAATTCTGTTTTATCTTATAAAACATTTTTAGATGATCAAAACACACCTTACTTATCAATTACATCACTAAGTTTAATAAATTTTAACCTCAAATTTCTTGTTTTCCAAAAATACCTGGTTTGACAAAAATTTAGCACAAATATATGAAATTGTTTGATATAACAGCGTTCATTACTGTAGGTTTAATAATTATGGGGGCACCTCTATTTATGTTCGTAAAGGTATAGTTTTTTCTGATTTATGTAAAAGTAATTATTTCGTTGAGTCGATACTTGTTACAATTCAAAATCAAAGCAATTAATTAGCGTCATTTTACAGATCGCAAAAATGCAGCTTTGTAGTTTTCTAAATATTTTGAAAAATTTCTTATGGCACAAAATCCTTGTATACCTGTTGGTGACACTAATATTGACTTTCTGACAAATCCTCTAGCTTTTGATCTTTTAGATCTTTCTCAAAGTTATACTATTAGAAATTGTCATACTTTGGTAACCAGACCCAAAAGTGATTCTTCAATTGATAATATTTGCAGTTATAAAGAAGTGCATTTTGAAATAAGTTCTAATGAATACAAAATATCAGATCACAATATAATAAATATAAGAATTGATCTACCAACAAACACAACCAAAATTATGAAAATTCTAGGACTACTATTGAAACATGTTTAAAAAGGTTGAGCAAAGTTATTAAAAATGCTTTGAAAGACTGTATGAGTAACTATTATAACGATAATATTAGTAGAATGCAAGGAAACCCAAGAAGGCGTTGGGAATTTTTTAATCAAACTCTCAGATAGTTGAGGATGAAAATGAGAAAGTTAAAATTTTTAGCGAGTATTTTATAAACTCCGTTAGGAACTGTTTACGCGCCAAAGTAACGAACTTTCCTATTGTAAGCTTAACGAAATTCCCTTTTTCTAGTTTCATCGCTTTAGAAATTTTTTTTGGTTAAGCTACATTTCATACGCTTGTATACCCCGCTGAAGGTACGTAGTACATTTCAATCCCGATTTATAATTAAATTAAAATAAATATACGGTTTATAACGTTTTGCAAATAATCTAATTTCTCTTGTTTTATTTTTAATTGTAATTTTCGAAAATAAATTATTTTGAGGGAAACATTTTTCGGAGTTAAGATTTGCGTTCTTTATTATTTAAACCCTTTTTAATCCGGATAGAAAAGGTATGTTTCTGGAATTTTATTTTGTATAAGAAAAGTGTTGAATAAAAATAGTGCAAAATAAACAAAAAGCGATAGAAGAAAAAAAAATTTATTACGAAAATAAAGTGCATACGTATGTATGTATATAGATACGGACATACAATTAACTCTCGTTAAAAATTTTTAAAACAAATATACCAACAAAAACAGTGCATAAAAAACTACTGGAATAATTTCCGCCAAGTTTTTCTCTTCAGTTTCTTTCAAAAATACTAATTCTCTTTAAAGTTTTAATTTTTTCATTTAATCCCACTCTTAACACTGTTGTTATTAATCAGTTTGTTTCCAGCTTGTAAAGGAGAAAAGAAGAAATACCAAATTTAAAGAGAACCAAAAAATAGAATCACAAATAAATAAATAAAGTGCTGTGCAACTTTAATTTTATATGACTTGGCCATTGTTTGAAAATTAGTTCGCTGTGCATAAATTCTAGTGAAAGTTCGAATATAGAAAAATATATTTAAATAATAAAATAGAAGAGCTGATATTATTACTGGTGGTTGGTGTATATACATACCTATTTACATTTACTTCAATTTTTTCTCGTTTCTGAAGTAACTTTTAAGTGAAATTTATACGGAATTTAATTGTTGCAACTAATTGTTTCTAATAAAAAGTGCTTTTGCACTGTACGAAATAGTTGTTTAGACGAAAGTGATTAAAAAATTGTATATTGCTTGGATTTTATTCAAATTTTATTCCGAATAATCGCAAAACAGTGCAATTTCACTTCTCATTTTTACCGATTTTCCATGCTTTTCTAACATATTTTAGCCGTTTTTTTTTATTAAATTTTTATTAAAATAAACAGTACCAATTGATTTTCTCCGTTTAGTTCCGAATATTCATTTACCCACGTGCGATACGGAAATCTTTTATGTGGACTACGTCAATTGGCGTACTTTTCGAGACATGTTTTCCGCTTTATATAAAAATAACCCCCGATTAAGCCCAGTAGAGAAGTTGTATTATCTACTGCAGAAAACGAAAGGTGAAGCCCATGAGATTATTCGAACTTGTCCTCTGAAAAATGATGGCTTTGCCCTAGCTTGGAAGAATTTAGTAGATAGATTTGAAAACAAGCGAGTTCTCATTAATCTCAACTTAAGATTTTATTTAATATCCCCCCGTAACACGTGAAACCGGTCCAAATTTGAAATTATTGCAACGCACTATAAACGATTGCATTACAAATCTGTGTCTGCTTAATGTAAATACCGAAAGTTGGCATGTAATTTTTGTAATTTGTTACTTTAAGCCTCTGGGAATAATCAATAAAACGTGATGCGAATATGCCAAAGTGGGATGAAATGGATAAATTCTTGACGGGTCGTTATCAGACCCTAGAATCCGTTTATGGCATAAAGGGTTCACATGCTGTTCGAAATCCGATTAGAAATTCTAATCCCAGTGGCTCAAATAATTTGAAGAGAGCTCATAACGATTCAAAGCGAATTAGAAGTTTCGCAACCAAAATTAATCAACCGTTAAACGCTTTAAATGTTGTACTAACTGTTTAGCAACGTCACATGAATTTAAAAACTGTAAAAGTGTTCACGTTTGTTTTTTGTGTAAACAAAAACATCACTCACTTTTACATAGGGATAATCAGCCGACTAGATTTTCTTCTAATAATATGGTACAGCATAACTCCCCGAATAACTCACCCGTATTTGTACCAAGAAATTCGAACGTGCATAATTCTAGTCAATCTGTTATTACCACTAACGTTGACAATATTTCGTCTACTTCGGCAGCTGCTCGCTCCTTTCAAACGTATGGTACCCAAATGGAATTAAATCCCGATCATACCGTATACTTAGGAACTACGTATTGCCAAGTGGGAACTAAAGATGTTATAAGTTCAGCACGAGCATTGATTGATCCAGCGTCTCAAGCAACATTTATTTCGAAGAGGTTGCAAAAGAATCTTGCTATTCCAATCCGATCTGAATGGCAGCGTGGCAGCAAAGTTTTCGAAAATGTGTGTCATATCGATTGGATCGCCAATCGACCCGAACTTTGAAATTCAAACTGAGGCTTACGTAATTGGAGAACTTACAGGGCGTTCGCCTTTTTATATTCCGACTACCGATTTCAGCTTTTTCCCCGACAAACCAGCGGTAGACGTTAATTCTGTCCGAGTAGATATACTCTTAGGCGGTGATGTTTATGCGCAAATATTACTTCTTGAAGGGAGAAAACGTCCTAATGCCAATCTCGTAGCGCTCCGATCGTTCGATCGGAGCCATCTGTTCCCATTTTCACGTATTTTAACCATATCGAGTTAAATAATCAACTCGCCCGCTTTTGGGAACTTGAAGAAGTTTCCCCGCACCCCGATCAACCGAAGAAGAATTTTGTGATAAGCTTTATAGGAACACAACTTATAGAAATTCAGAGGGCCGATTTGTAGTTTCTTTACCGTTTAAGCCAGAATTTTCTAAGTATTTGTCTCTAGGCAATTCCCGAAGTATTGCTGGCTCGCAGTTTAGAAGAAATGAGACCCGATTATTGAAAAACAACATTTTAAAATCCCAGTATGATAACGTTATTAAAGAATATATTGAACCAGGACATATGCGTGAAACTAGTCCCCCCAAATCTGAGGCTGATTGCTATTATATGCCTCATCATGCAGTCATTAAGCCAGACAGCGTTACTACAAAACTACGAGTAGTATTTAATGCTTCTAGTCCGTCTACAAGTGGCTTAAGTTTAAATAGTGTTTTATACCCGGGTCCGATATTACAAGCAGACCTCACTATTTTAATTCTCCGTTGGAGATTTTATCGTTTTGTATTTAATGCCGACATAGATAATATGTACAGGCAAATTCTCATACATCCCAATCATTCCACATTTCAAAGAAATCTTTTCCGATGTAATCCTGATGACGACATAAAGGACTATGAGTTAGAGACAGTTACTTTTGGAGTAAACTGCGCCTTAACTGGCTATAAAAACTTTACTCCAATTGGCAAAAGATTGCAAAGCATCTGAAATGTTAGAAGCCAATATGTATGTCAATGATTTATTGGCTGGTGCTCATGATCTACGTGATGAGCTCACTGAAGTTCTTCAATCAGCTGGTTTTATTCTCCGAAAATGGACCTCTAAAAATATATGTCTTTTAGAAAATATTCCGAATGAAAATTTGCTTGATGCCGATTTTTTGAAGTTTTCAGATGCGAGCACAATAAAGACTTTAGGCTTGCGTTGGAATGCTCAGAAGGATTGTTTTTATTTTAAAGTCGTAACGCAGCCTAATAGAAATGTGGTCACAAAACGTGTTGTCTTATCTGAAATTCCAAAACTATTTGATTCCGCCGGCTGGCTTTCCCCAAAAATTGTTGTTGCAAAAGTGATTATGCAACAAATATGGAAAGACAAGATAGAATGGGATGAGTGTTTGAACCCAAATACGTTTCTTCAATGGCACACTTTTCTCGAGGATTCCCCGAATGTCGAGAAAGCATATGCTGCGACAATCTATGTACGGTCTGTCTCTTCCCCGTCTGAGACTAAATCGCATTTACTTGCTTCCAAAACAAAAGTTGCTCCAGTAAATTTGAGTCTTTACTCGATTAGAACTCTGTGGAGCAGTATTATTGGCAAAAATGGTGGAATCATTAAAAGGTCAGCTAAATTTCCCCGAAGATAAGATTTTTCTATGGACTGACTCCACTAGAGTTTTGGCATGGCTAAATAAAGAGTCATGTGATTTGCCAACTTTTGTTGCAAATAGAGTTGCACTAATTGCTAAATTGAGCATTGGTCTCACATTGATTCCAAAAATAATCCCGCTGATATAGCAAGTCGTGGATCTTTGGCACTTGATTTAATTAACAACTCCCTTTGGTGGCATGGTCCTCGATGGCTATCAAAACCAAGGAGTGAATGGCCCCGGAAATCAATTAGCATACATTCGCACCTAGAGTGTGCCAGAGTAAATAAAGAACCACACTCACGACTTGATATATTGAAAACCGAATTTAGAGATAACCCAATCTGAAGTGAGATTTGTACGAAGTCGTTTAATTCTAATATGTCAGCAGTCTTATTTCCTTGAATATTCGTATTTATCGAAGGAGATACCGCTGCCATCTAAGAGCCGTTTGCTCTCTTTAAACGCCTTTATAGATTCGGAAGGGCTTATTAGAATGAACGGTCGTCTTGTACAAGTCCCGAATCTAACGTATGATGAAAAATGTCCGAAAATACTGCCATATGAGGCCGTTTTTACGCGGCTTTTTATACAACATGTCCATAAATGTACTATTCATTGTGGGCAGGCTTTGATGATGCGTCTAATTCGTATGGAATTTTGGATTCCTAATATAAAGAATCTTATCCGAGGTACGATTCGAAAATGCAAAAGGTGCATTCTCTTCCGAAATGAAATGGGCCAGCAACTAATGGCTTCTTTAACCCCCGAAAGAACCATCCTTTCAAGGCCTTTTACACACACAGGCTTAAATTTCGCTGGGCCATTTAAAATAAAATCGTATGTTGGAAGAAGTTGTAAAGTAACGAAAGGTTATGTGGTAGTTTTTGTATGTTTCGCTACAAAAGCATTACATCTTGAGGCTACTAGCGCTATGTCTTCCGAAACATTTTTGGCTGCCTTTAGTAGATTTTTCTCGCGACGTGGATGTCCAGCCCATTTATACTCCGATAATAGGACCGCCTTTGTCGGTGCTTCTAATTTACTTGAAGCCCACAGGAAAATCTTCCTGTCTGTTGTGAGAGAGAAAGTTTATGCTTAAAAAAGTTTAAATGCGATTGAATGGCACTTTATACCCCCAGGAGCTCCACATATGGGTGGTCTTTGGGAGGCTGGTGTCAAAAGTTTCAAAAAAATTTGAAAAAAATTTCAAATGCTCAAAAGTTTACAACGATGTTGACTCGAATAGAGGCATGTTTGAATTCAAGACCTCTTTGCCCGATCAGTGAAAGTCCCTATGATGTCACTCCTTTAACCCCCGGTCACTTTTAATTTGGTGCTCCCTTCCTTACTCCCCCTGAGCCTAACATAGCTGATCTGCCTATAAGTCATGCTAATAGATGGCAGAACTTGAAGGTGCTTCACAACCAATTTGCAATTCGGTGGAAAGAGGAGTACTTGAAAGAACTTCACCGACGCGTGAAGTGGAAGTACCCAAAAAGAGAATTTCAGGTAGGAGGCATCGTGATTATTCGTCAGGACAACCTACCTCCCAGTGAATAGAAACTGGAACTAGTAGGAAGGATTTATTTAGGTACTGATGCATAACCTCGGGTTTGTGATTTAAGAACGGCTACCGGGTTTTTAACGCGGCCGATTGTTACACTCGTTTTGTTACCTATATCCTAATAGTTCTAATCCGTTTTGTTTATCTTTCATCTAATAGTAATATGGCTGAATCCTGTCGTCTAGAAGTACACCGAAAGTCCGACGTACAGGTGGTACCTGCTGCGGTTAATGCGGATCCTGCTTGCCCCCTATGCAAAAAGGATCACCCTTTGTGGAAATGCTACGGTGAGGAGACTAAAGTACTGTTTTAATTGTTTTACGGCGACTCATGTCTTACGAAACTGTACAAGTCGAGACCGATGCACGGAGTGCCTGCAGGAGCATCATACTATGTTACATCGCTATCGACGATTACAAAGGCAACATGAGGTTCCACAGCATCCCCGAAGTACCAGAACAAGGCGTATAGAAAGACGAGATCGCCCAAATAATTCAAGAAGGCGCCAACCACAACAACAATGACACCAGCAACAGATTCAGTGCTACCAACATCAACAACAACGACACCAGCAACACATTCAGCGCCACCAGTATAAGCAACAACACTATTACCGGCCAACTCCATCGAATTACGGAGGTTACCATAGCCAACCCGCTGCGATCGTCATTAACGTCCAGTCGGGACACATTGTTTAAACAGTCATTCTTTATTTATTTTTATTAATTTTTTTACTTATTAATTTTTAATTAGTTTTAAGCATGATGAATTTGTAGAATAAGTTTTGTAAAATTTTATATTTTTTAATATTTGCATGTGCTCCTCTTGTTGCACCCGTGAGGCGGGATGTGTACGCGCAAAGTAACGAATGCCCCTATTGTAAGCTTAACGAAATTCTCTTTTTCTAGTTTTCATCGCTTTAGAGATTTTTTTGGGTTAAGCTACATTTCATATGCTTGTATACCCCGCTGAAGGTACGTAGTACATTTCAACCCCGATTTATGATTAAATTAAAATAAATATACGGTTTATAACGTTATGCAAATAATCTAATTTCTCTTGATATATTTTTAATTATAATTTCCGAAAATAAATAATTTTGAGCGTAAACAGGAACATAAGTAACTCGATAGAAATAAATCCGGACGACGATTTTAATGCTTTTAGAACTTTGACATATATGCGTAGGAGAATCAGGTTAAATCATGCCACAGGAGATGCGATTTTGGATTTAATAACGAGTTTAGATTTGGATAAAAGTCCAGGGAATGATGTCATAACTACAAGATCCATATTTGAATCTAGATATGTTTTAAGTCGTATTATAGCAAGAATTTTTAATTTCATGATTGATCAGGGAGTATAGTCTGATATCCTAAAAATTTATAAGGTGGTTCCTATTCCAAAAGAAGTAAATTCTAATTCAGTTGATAAGTTTAGACCTGTTGCGGTACTGCCATTAATAGATAAAATTTTTGAAACAATGTTGTATAACCAGTTATCTCATTTTCTGGTAAATGAAAACTTAATGTATTCGAATCAATATGGTTTTCGTAAAGGTTGTGGTACAGAGGAAGCCGAAGTCAATGTAGTAAATTATATCTGTGATAGTTTGGATAGAGGTTTCAATGGGGTCGTGGGTTTATTTTATGATTTCTCTAAAGCTTTTGACCTGGTTAACCACTCAGTATTAATTAAAAAGTTGGAGTTTCATGATGTTAGAGGATGTAATTTGCAACTATTTACTAGCTATTGATCACACCAAAGGCAATATGTCTAGATAAACAATTCAGAGAGCCCATTAGTAAGTGTAGAACTTGGAGTTCCTCAGGGAAGTGTATTAGGGCCTATGCAGATGAGTTATGTTTGCTCTACCCTTACAAAGGAGATTTATTTTTAAATGCAGCGCTTATTACAGAGTATGCAAGATTAAACAAATTAGTGTTGAACCCAAGTAAAACAAACTTTATGAGATTTAGGGCTCAACCAAATAATATCTTCAGAATTGCGAAATATTGGTAAATGGAAAAAAATTGTTGAGGTAGAGTCAATCAAGTATTAAGGAGTTCCTTTTCAGAACAACTTGGGTTGGCAAAACCAAATTAAATATGTTCGTTCAAAAATATCCTCTATAAGCTAAGATATAAACTTAATGAAAATACTAAGCTTTTAATTTTTCAAGCTCTTGTGGAAAGTCATATTTATTACTTTATGGTTATAAGAAAAAAATAGTGACTTAAAATCTTTTCAAAATATCCAGAACAAATTCCTCAAATACCCTACTTTACAAAGAAGTTGCCGAAAATCTATTACCAATAAGAGGAATTTATAAACAAAAACTCTTAATATATGTTTTTAAAGTGCTACATGGAGTAGGCCAGCATACAATTCGTTTTAACATAAACCAAACCGATTTTAGCACACGAAACAATTAAAATTTAAGAATCGCTCTATGTCGATCAGAAACCACTAAGCCGAGAATTGAACATATATGTAGGTAGTTTGGAATACAATAATTTACCACAGTACTTAAAAGAAAATATGTCAATATCCTCTTTTAATAACATTTTAAAAGTTTATCTGTTAAATAATATTGATATGCTTTTAATGTTATTTCATAACTTTATAATGTGTTGCTTTGTATTTACATACCTACACACTTAAAAATTGTTGAAAAATTATTTTTAATTAGTTTGCCTTCATTATCAGAAAAATTTAATTAAGATGAATGTTGCCAAGCCTGTCTCCAATAAAGCTCTAGTGGCGTTGAGAGCATTAATTAATCATTGTGTTATGTAACTATAAATATGTGAATTTTTAATAAATAAAAAAATATATGTTTTCAAGATAAAAATTCTTCCTAAATATGTCTTGACTATTCTGTTGAGTCCTTCCATGTAAACCATCACTTAATTTTGGTTCTGTGTTATAGTCATTAACTTTAATTTATTGGTTCAAGTTTGTAATACAATTATGTATTATTCCGTTTATAACTCTCACAAACTTTTTTTTGCACAGTTCTTTATTGCAAAATAAAAAACACTAGATTTTAGATTTTTCAAATTAATTTCAAGTTTATTTACTGTAACTACACAGAAAGTAAGATTTGTACGTTGGCACTACAGAACAATTTACTAACGATGCATCTCTTTACTTCACGAGGTTTATGTTTTAACTAACTAACTAATCACTCAGCTGCTGTCTTTTATATTTGTCCGCTAGATATTCCATTTGCATCACATTTTGTTATTGTTATACTATTCATTCAATGTATAGGCGCCTGTTGGTCTGTGTATTTTTGTTTTTTTGCTGTTAAATTTTCTTCCTGGAATTTATTTTAAAATAGTTGTTGTCTTGCGTATATACGTTTTCTTAGAAAACTACGTAGTTGAGTGTATAAGATTTCTACGCAGCTTGTGACTTGAAAGTTGTTGTTGTTTTGCGTATATAAGTTTTCTTAGAAAAGTACGCAGTTAGTAAACAGCATACCCATTTATTTTGTTTACTTTATATCCGTAACACCGCCCAGTTAGGCCTTTTCATTCCAAACAGGCTCAAATTTCCTCGGTCTTACTTGGCCAGCCACTCAACGTGAAGTACTTTCATCTTAGATCTCGCACTTTGATATTTCTGTATCCGATAAACCACGTCCTTCAATTTCCTGAATCAGTAAGCCCGAGAGTTTAGCTTTTTAACTCTTCTATGACTAATTATTTAGGCTGGCCCTTCGGGAGTATCATGGTAGTTGTGGTTTCGTAGGCCCTCCTGAATTTTAAGTAAGGGGCGTGGATCATCTCACCTCTACTGAAAACAAAGGGTGAATGATCCGGATACAGTGTGCATGAGTGTCATATGTTCTATACCAGAATTTGGATAGTCTCCAACTCTTCAGCAAAGAGTGGAGGTTGGGAGCCCTGTTCCGAGCCTTCCGAAATTGCAACTAGGAATAACCTATTGTATAGAATTAAGCTTCGTCTTTCCAGGGCGTGGGTGCACGCTACATATCACCCAAGTGGTTTGATCCACCGTCGAGTTATGGCTTACACGGCTAGGCACCGACGTAAATCTAATCACGCATCACCTTGTATGATCCTTCCCAGTGGGTTTGCAATTTGGAACACAGTCTTTTTTTCGTTGTGGGTTAAAAGTAGAACCAGTTGTCCTACTGTAAATCCTTCTCGATTAGGCCTGGTTTTCATTTTGTCGCTGGACATTTTAATGCGATTGCGGATAAACTCATTGAGCTCGTGCATTTCTTCTTGTATCTGAGGAACATTTTCATTATCGTCGTGTGCAAATTATAAGTCGGTTGGTAGTTTTAGTTCTGTCCGAAACAGATATTATATTGTAATATATTATATTATTTTATATTATATTGTTACGTTTATACCTTTTATAAACGTTTTGTTGTGAGTACTTTATTGCAAAATTAATAACACCAGATCTTAGAGTTTTTAAATTAATTAAAAGTTTATTTACTTTAACTATACATAAAACTTACACTACAAAACAATTTACTTAAGATGCCCGTCTTTACTTCACGAGGTTTATTTTTACACTAACTAACTATCCATTCAAACACTGCCCTTTTTATATTAGTCAACTAGAAGTCTACCAAAATTAAAAATGTTGTTGCATGTTGTTCATTTCATGTATAGGCGCCTGTATGTCTGTGTGTAATTTTTGTTTTTGTTTTTATGTTGATAAAGTTTCTTCTTGGAATTTAAATTAAGATATTTGTTGTTATCTTTTGTAGATAAGTTTTTTTTTAGAAAACTACGCAGTTAGTGAACATCGTACCGATTTGTTATTGTCGATTTGTTATTTCTACGCAGTTAGTAACTAGAAATTTGTTGTCTTGCATAAGTTTTCTTGGTAAGCCACGCAGTTAGTAAACAACATACGCTGCAGTGTACTTTATTACATAATTATTTTCTTTTAAAACTTAAGCAAGACAGTCCGTAACACTGTCGCCCACCTAAGCCTTTTCGTTCTGCATAGAGCATACCTGACTTTCAGTTTGTTGCCCGGAGAATTTTTGTTGTTGGAGAATTGCAGAGCCCAAATGGCAGCATTCTAAACTGCCACAAACCATTGCTCGTACTAAAGGCAGTTTTCTCCTTGTCTTTATCGGTTATCTCCAATTGCAAGTAACAACTCTGCAAGTCTAAGGTAGAAAACCATTTCATTTCGGGTAACGTGTCTAAATTATCGTCAATTCTTGGTAGCGGTCTTTATTGGTGACGTCAGTGAGTTTTCTACAGTCGACCCAAAATCTGGCGCTGTCACCTTTTTTCTAGCACTATCGTCGAGCTCCATGGACTCGAAGATGCCTTAATCACTCCGTTCCTCACCATTTCGTTAATCAGTTCTTTGACATCGCTTCGCTTTGCAAGGAAACACTCCTGGGTGCTTGTGTTATGGGCCTCGCTTCGCCAGTATTTATTTCATGTTTCATCACTGCTGCTGCACCTTGGCTTCTGTTATTTAAGGAAAAGACGGTGGTATGTTTTCTTAGCAAATGCTTCGCTTTATTGCTGTCGGAAGATTTTAGTTCTGCTACCCATTTATCCACCTGCTCTGCTAGCAAAACCCGTTCTTTAGCTGTTATCTTGGGGCATACTGAATATGTCGCACAATAAATTACAGCTCCTGCCAGCTCACATCGACCGATTTCACCTTTTTTGCCAATCGTCTTTGCGCTGCTGAACAGATTTAGTATATTACAGGGACTTTTTCATTGTTGCAGCTGTTTACGAGAACTGAAGCTGTTATGAGATCATTCCTTACGTCTTTGGTTCTACCACCCACAACCGGTTGTCCACGCAATACGCCTCCATACGTGCCCAAACTATAGTTTCCGCCAGACGTGGTAATTTTTGAGGCTCGACGGTTGCTCTCATATCTAACATTTAAGGGGATTTCCACGTTGCGCCAGATCATTATCTGCTCCCCCAAATCTAGATTAATACCGTGAGCTATCATGCAGCCTGCACCGGTAATAATTTCATCCACCATGTCAGCGACAATAAACACACAATCTGCGCTAATGATTCCGATAGTCAATCGTACCCTGACTCTTCCGTAGAAGATGGCTGAATCCCCAGCAGCAATCCGCAGTTGTGCATTATTTAACGGCTCCACTGTCCCTTTAACTGAATTGGGCCTTATTATGGACTGAGATGCTCCTGGGTATGGGGAGGAGTTGCTTCTTTCCGATGATCCATCTGCGGACAGTAAGGTTATTATTTCTCTGTTGTATGATAGAAATGTAGATTGCGGGGCCATCGGTTATGGGAGCTAGCTCTTGCCTCTCAGTGGTAGCTCGTTTTAGTTTAACGGTGACTATTGCGACTTGGTGTTGTTTGCCCGTTTGTTGCCCCTTGGAGGTGAAACAGATATTGACCTTTTCTTAACAGATCCGCAGTGGCGCTGAAAATGTCTGACCTTACCGCAGCTGAAACTTTTTTCGCGCGACTTACTTCTTCCTTGCAATAGCAGCTCAATAATTTCTTTAATCTCTTTAATTTTTTTAATCTTATGGCTTTGAAATAACTTTGGCAGTCTCCTGGGCCAGCTCGTACGAGATAGTTTCGGTGAAGGATGCTTTCTGCGTTGTACAAACTGCATATTTAATATCTGCCATTCACATATGCTCCACTTTTAAAGTGATCCAGGAATGGATGATGCTCACCTGAATAAGTTAGCTGAATCAAACGTTCAACCTGCATGGCAAAATCTTGCAGTGTTTCGTGTGCCTGTTGCACCTTGCCTCGAAACTCCATTCTATAGAGTTCTCTTTTGTGTTCGTCGCCGTACTTGTATTGTAAGGCCACTATTATGTCCTCGTAATTATTTCGTCCACTTTCCTGTTTAGTAAATGCAATTCTCCGTCCATTTTTCTCTCTAGGCCAGAAAATTTTTCGTCAAATTCGCTGACTCTGCTCCACAGCTACTACTCGTTTGCCGAATATTTCTGATATTTCTTTAAATTTCTTGTTTACGTCACCTACAAATTTTTCTCCGTTGGCTCTAGAGCTTTTTTGAATTGCATCTGTTTTCGCACTGTTCACTCTAGAGCTTTCTTGAATAACATCTAGAAGTTTGACGTTTGTGGCATCAATTTTCGCACTGCTGTAGAGCCAGCTTTCTTGAATAACGTTAGATTTCGTCATCATAGCCGCAAGTATTGAATGCAAGCTCATGTTGGTGTTTGCCACTTCTTTGTCTGAAAATTCATATGTCACGCTGCTTGCATTCGTCAATCAATCTCCGTTGCAGTTCAGTCTTACTTCCCATGGTTGGCAAATCCAACTTATTTAGCTCCTGCTTTAGCTGCTTAACTTTTCAGTTTTTTTTTATATTATTTTTTGCAATTTCATATCTAACACCAGTTGTTACGTTTATACATTTTTTAAACGTTTTGTTGTTGCTGAATTCTTTATTTCAAAGTAAATAGAACCAGATTTCAGTAGTGCGATTCACTAACTTTTAACACTTTAAAAGGTGTTAACTTTAACCACACATTTTATCGTTTGCACTAACCACTATGTGATTCACTAACTCATTATTAACCACGGTAAACAGTTTTATATTTCTCTCTATTCAAATTGATATAACATGGCAACTCTGCCATGCGAAATATCAAAATAGAAGAAAATAACAAAGAAGAATACAAAAAAAACAAAAATTTGTTTACAAATTTCGAAAAGTTTTGTGCAAAGTAATACATTAATACATTAATACATAACATACATTGTAACATACATAAGTACATGTACATATTTTTTAATTTTTGTTATTTTATTTTAATTGTTATTGGTTCTTTTGAATTCTTGATCTCATGAATTGTTTATTATTACTACATTATTTTTTTTATAAAATCTTTTCTTTATTAACATAGCAATAAATATTTCTTAGAAAAAAACTTTGTTCTTTGTTTTCTATGTAAAATAATTTGTTAGGTTCACAGTAATTAAACACTTTTCTAAACGGATTAAACCACACAAAAAATGCCGCTGTTAATAAACCACCATTTGTGTTGTTAAAAATAACAGCTGACTGAAACAACTGACTTTAAACACTAGTAGATATCGTTTAATGTGTTAGTGAATAGCAAAATGGTTAATTTTGTGGTTAACATTTTTAAACGAAACAATTGTGGTTTAAAAAGCATAGTGAATCGCACTACTGAGGTTTCTAATTAATATCAAGTTTATTTACGTTAACTACACACAAAGTAAGATTTTTACGTTGGCACTACAAAACAAAAGCTGCAAGCGTTTCCTTCACGAGATTTATGTTTCTCCCTGGAATTTATTTTAATATTGTTGTTGTTGTAGTGCGTGTATACGTTTTCTTAGAAAACTACGCAGTTAGTAATCAGCATACCCAGTTATTTCGTTTACTTTATTACTTAATTATTTTCTTTGAAATCTTAATCAAGACACATCCGTAACAATATGTTAGTGTCGATAGTAATAAAATTCTTCATGATAAGTACTGTCCGTTATTCCAAAAGGGTATTTCCAAGCATGTCCCACTAAGTTTATTAGTCCTCGTTTCTGTCTGGTGTTATTGTTTTTAGCTTACTTTTATTATACAATTTAGGTTTTAATTTCTCAAAGGTTGCTGTTATTCCACAATGATCACTTTTATTTTTATGGAATAGAGGAATTTGTGTCCTTAAATTAGCTTTGGCTTCTATTATCAGTTGCCAAATGTGAACATTTGACAAGTTTTGTATTATTATTTCCACAGAACTATTCTTCAATAATTTTTTGTACTTTTTTGTATTCACGATCGTTAACGTACGACTATATGCCTATTTTACCACCCTTTATTTCTCGTCTAATGATATCCAATATATTATTTTGATCGATGTCTTTGTTGTCTATGTAGATTTTTATATACATAATTGAACATCATTTCAATTGTATTTTTTTTCTCCTGAACAATTCGTGTTCTGTCTTCTTCTCTCACTGGAATCTGGTGGAACCCTTTAGCCGGTTTGTATAAAAGTGAATTCAAGTTTGCGATAGGGAATTTATCATTTACTGTAAATTCATTTAAGTTCATGTAATCTATGACTATTCTAAATTTTTTTCCTGAGTTGTCTAATTTCTTTTCTACTATCCATAATGGGCTATTGTAAGCTTCAACTTCTAAGCCCATACCTTTAACACAAAGGTAGTCTTTATTTTTAGGAACTGACTTCGTAAGGTAATCTTTTTTAAAATGTGTTTGATATCCACAACCTCCCCTTCTACAGTATGTAGTAATATGCTTTGCTCTTGGTATGGTTTGACCCAACTTTTGTCATATGTTGGGCACTTCGGAAATCACAGTAAATAACTGCTTTTGGTGCCTTGCATCCTAAGTCAGTAAGTGTATTAAAAAGATGGCTTTTTTGGCTGCTGCACTAAATGCTACATACTCGGCTCCTGTACTTAAAATTTCTTGGACGCCCAACTAGTGGCAGCACCGTTGTTTTTTACAACGGTAACATGCAATATTTATAGACATACTTGGTTTGTTGTTATTATAATATTTTTTGCCATACTTTGCCTTAAAAGCTTCGTTTTGATAACATTGGAATTTGCTTGCAATTTTAAAAGGATTGACCGTAAGATTCTAAAAGGTGGAAATTAATTTGTGGTTTTAGCAGCAACTTTTACTTCCTTATAATTATTGATAAGCTGTCTAATAAAATTACAACTTGCAATTCTTCTTCAATTTCTCCATTCAGTTCTTCTAATTGCATGTAGTTTTTATATTTTTCTAAATATTTAACAATAAACTCGAAACCCTCACATAGATTTCAGCTTTTTGTCGCAGAAAATGCCAAATATGTTTTAAAGTTTTGAAATTTCTTACCAATATTACAATTTTTAGCGCTTAAGCAATAAGATATTGGTTCTTACATCCTGGTCCTTTTCAATCCAGTACTGATGTAAATCTAGCTCAGCCAAACCAAACGTTTCTCCAATAACAATCTGCTCTTGTGCATAGCTTACATTTGGATCTTCCATGTTGAATAGTTAGATCCACAAAAAATTGGTATTTTCCAGACGGACAGTGGCAGATTATGGGTGTTGGCGGTCAATTCTATAACTTTTGAGTGGATTGAAACTTTTGAATGATATTGTTGGAGAGAAAATCTTAAGCTTCAATTTAATGTATTAACTTAAAAATCGAGCCTTATTAAATTAAAGTTATATATGTTTAAAAAAACGATGTTTAAAAAAGTAGGTATTATCGGCATAAAATTATATATATTTAGAAATGTAGTGATTTTTTATTGCATTTTGTAAACGGTGACGTTAACTGAACTAAAAATTACCTAAGTATTAAATTAAGTCGTCTACCTGGTTCTACTTTATTTCGACCTTTAGCTTGACCTTTAGGTTTGAAGCTCATAAATTTTTTAGATAGCTTAACATTCATACATTATTTTGCAAAATTAATTTTAATTTAACCGTAACGTCCCTGTAAAATTTTAGCGCAATCAGTCTACATTTAGCCAATTAAGTCCAAATTCTGAAAATAGCCCTTTTTATAATAATTCACAAACAAATGTAAGTTCTGATAATAAACAGGGTAGCTTTAAAAATTATTATTATTAAACAGGATGTCGGGCGGGAAGGTATAGTACTTTGCTTTGCCGCCATTTTGGTAAACATTAGTCTTGACAGTTCATATTTGGCAATCGTGAAGTAGACAGCGGCAATTTTATTATAGAAAAATATTCGATAAGCAAACGTGTTTTAATCGTTACAATATTCCGTCAAAATCAATCATCGATTACTGTGACCATCCGTGGACCATAACGTACTGCAAGATCGGCTGTTACGAAGATTTTATAAAGCAAAAGTTGCGAAAGTTGCGTTCCACATAACATCGAGATCAAGATATACTTACGAACTTTATTGTAATGTCCAGATCGGGGATTTGAGCAACGTGAGCTTACAATTTTTGGTAAATATTTTATAAATAGGAAAACACATTGTGTAAGAAAAACAAAATTCCAATAATATACGAAGCCAAAAAAGTAATGCCCACTCTAAATTCAAACATTTTCTAAGATATATTGAATTTCAGCTTCTCTTCAAGAAGCGCGTTTTTGAATACCCTATTCGAAGAGAAATAATAGGAATAAACTTGTGCTTCTTGATCTTGAGATTCGCATGTGTTTATTTATATATAAAAAAGCATAAATTAAATCGGTGACAAACAAATTTTTTTTAAGAGTTTAGCCGTCTTCTCGAGAAATATGCTGATCTCATATCCTTAATTTAAATTACGTTACAGTTGTTATTGTTCAAATAATATTTGTCCTCAGAATCTTTCAACTTAGAGTCCTGGGCACATAACCTCTTATTAAATATATATTAGACAACACACTGTGTTTCTATAAAAATTGATTCAAAGCCTATTTCAAATAAGTTTTAATTCAACAATTTTGAAACACAGTCCAAATCTTTTGGGTATGGTCGAAAAATTGTATTTTTTCCGAAAATAAGTATTATTTAGAATTTCGTTTTATTAATACCGCAATAATTAATTAACTTGTAAAAACGACCACTTTTACCTCATCGCCATTGTAATAAACTCAAACAGTAAAGTTTATTTTATAAGTAAATTATTGATTAAGCACAAGGTCTTTTTTTAATGATTCCATCATTTGTTTATACACTTTTTTTTTTCTAAAGATCCCAACCAATGGTGTAGCGAAATATCGAAAACTAAAGTAAAAAATAAAGATAAACTTAATTTTTTGTATAACGCCTTGTGCTTAATCAATAAATTACTTATAAAATATTAAAAGGTCAAATAACTATAATTAATATATTACATGATCGTTACAAATCTACTATTATTATAACGGTCGACATCTACCCATTAGAGTCTTAAGGTATAGTTATAAGAAAGAATGTATTGTAATCAGAGTAGCGTAGTATTCACTCAATGTTCATACATGTATGAATATGTACATTTCATTTTTTAGCCGCTTCTTCTCATACATGTGTGAGAGACTACAAATTATTTTGTGTTTTCTCATTTGTGAATGCGACGATTTATTTTTTTTCTTTCTATCCATAAGTGAAAAAATGAGAAACACACAAGTGTTCATTTTTGAATATTTACAATTTTGATAATTTTTCATAAATGAAAAGGTCGTAAAAATATGTGCGTTAAGCATTCGCGTACATAAACGTACATATTTGATAATGCGCAATTGTCGTCCTATGCAGAAAAAAATGTTTTTTTTTATTTCTTTTAGAATATATTGCAATATTATATTTTGAGTTAATATGTACCCATGTGTTTTTACTACATTTTACGGTAAACTGCGATCGTAGGTAGAAAATTTTTTCACGTTCATTTATGAGAAATTTTATAAAATTTCAACGTTCATAAATGAACATGTACATATATGAAAAATAACATTAATGAGAAGTAGCTAATTTATCATTTATCACATATGAATAAGACTAATAATTCTTGTTGTTCGCATTCATGTATGAAAATAACCAGAACATTTTTTGTTGTTCGTTTATGAGTGTGAAAAATAAATATAAAATTTTAGATTTCTCATTTATGAAAAATATCATGAATGTTGATTTTTGAATGTTCATAAATGAAAAAATCTGAACCCTGATTGTAATATTAATGGGTTAAAATTAAATTAAATAGAACAAAGTTACAACCATCAATAACATGAACAATACAACAACAACAGCAAAATGGGAAAACAAGGAAAATAGGAAAGCTTAACGTTTGTTTGACTATGTATCTAATAACAAGGTTTTCAAATCTACTTCTGACAAAAAAATTATGTAGCTCTTCTGATAGCATCGAAAAATTGTATTTAACACCAACGTAGACATTCCGCAGGCGGAATCGATTAGTAAGGATTTCGAATATATGTACTTTATAGATCAAAACTAAATATTATCACACTTATAAACGGAGTAACAAACTTACATTTGGCTAATAAAACGAAGGAAGGTAAAAAATAATACTTTCACACTTTAATTAATTCAAAGTGATATACGTAGGTGAAAAATATGAAACATGTGAGCTATATTTATAAAATTGTAAATTTTTAATTCAACAAATTTCAAATTGGATATTTAACTTTAAAACTGTTTGTGTTTAAAAACCAAAATCAGATTACTGATTCTAAAATCAAGCTGTATATGAAAACAACATTGTTTTTTTCGAGTCGACTTTTAGTTTTTATTTCACGTTCCACTTTATTTAAAAGGCATTATAACGTTTAATGTGTTTTATTTAATGTCTACTGAGCATTCATATGTGACTTATGTATGCTTACCAGATATGTTCAACTTGATTTATAAATACCTGATTTTGTTGGTTTTGTTCTGCCATTGCCTTTTCTTTTGCTTGTCTTTTGCATTTATATCGATGATTCTGAAACCAAATTTTGACCTGAAAATAAAACAAATACATATTAGTAAAGAAATAAACATTTAAACCGACTCATTAGATTCGGTTTATAAACAAAAATTTAAATAATTTTAACAGCAAATTTTGTTCTCAATTTGCTCGCTCAAAACCAGATTAACGATTTTATCCAAATTTTAGTGCAATGTAGTTGAGTTTGAATATAATAATCATATTTATCGAAACTAACTAGGAAAGCCAAACAATAATTCAAAATCGACCCGTTCAATGCACATTTTGGTTAACTTCATTGATGGAGGTGATCACCGGTCATCACCTCCTCCACCTCATTGATTAAAGTACCGTCACTATTCGTTTATTTCTGAATAAGCTTTTAACTTGTTAAAATGCTGTTTTAATAGATTTGAGTTAAATTGCTTACAACGCAATGTTTGACCGCTAGTGTCGCTTTATATGTTTGAAGAACTTTTGCAGCTCAAAATAAGTTTTTAGTCTTAAAAGTCTCACGTTTTAATTATTAATTTTAAATATTCTTTCGCGATAGTGGCAGGAAAATAATGTTTAATTGTTTGTTAAAGGAAGATTAGATTATTTAGGCCAGTAAAGTCGCAACAAAAAAAGTTTGCTTTAGAATTTGTGCAAGACATTTTGTTTCGGGTAAACTAACCACTCATGGTAAAACTGCATTTTTTCATTCAAAAAGTTCTTTAACCCAATTTTAAACACTGCTGTATTTTGTGTAACAAATTAATTGGCAGTTTAAATTTGCTAGTTTGGTTGAAAAATAAAAAATAATTCAAATGTAAAATAATTCAACTAACAATAAATTTTCACATCTTAAAACTATACTATACTAGCAAACCCGGCGAACTCCGTTTCGTCACCAGATGGCTTCGTTTTTTGTAACATTTTGTTTGGGGATTAAGAGATGAAGAAAAATTACTTTTTTTTTTGTTTTATATTTGAAAAGGAAAAATTTTATTTCATCGCACAACAGTAATGAATTCATTTCGATTACAAATATGAAGTGGAATTTAGTTGAACTTCTCTAAATAAAAAATGAAAGTGAATCCAAAGTTAATACTGAATCGAAGCGTTATACGTGTCCGCAAATTATCTGTTTCATTGAAGTACTCTTTTGTAAACCACATTTTTTGTAAAAGCGTCAAAGAAATAAATATAATTTCAAAAGCAACAACATATAACATATTTAATTGAAAAAACCCAACCAACTAATCTTAAAATTTCTATTGCTTCTTTCGGTGTAATGCGAATTAAAAATCATATATTACTGCCAAGCCAATCACTCATCAAATTTCTTACACTTACACTTTATTTTTATTTTATTTCCTTGTGTAATACAAAAAGCCTTTAAGCCTATAATCTTCGAAGGGTAAAACAGACCCTCGAATATAAATTGTCGATATGATACGAATAATCAAGTCTCCGATTTATAATTATACCCAAAATTTTCAGTTTCTAGCTCACTTTGTCCTATGTGAATTCTTATATCGGTAGAATTTATAGAGCCAAAGCACATAACTTTAGATTTCGAGGTATTCAAGATTAGGGAATTTGACCTTAACCAGCATTCAACTCGCCGTAACTTGTCATTAATTACTGCCTGAAATAATCCCGTTAAGGCAGCGCTATGAAATAATAATTTGTCGTCTGCAAAAGCATATACTGAGCATGTCACTGACTCAGCTATACTAAACAAGTTATTTATATACATAGAAAAAAATAATGGACCAAGAACAGAGCCTTGGGCCAGTCCAGCTTTCACCTGTCTTACATGTGATTCTCTACCATTAAAATATAAAAATTGTCTTCGTCCTGATAGGTACGAGCTCACAAGGTAACATGACGTGTTTAAAAACCTAAACTCATTATTTATTTTCTCCAACATTTTTACTTGGTTAACTCAATCAAAGGCTTTGGATAAATCTTATGACACTAGAACACTTTTGCTGCCTCTACTTAAGTTCTCTCTTATAGATTCAATAATTCCAAGCAAGGCAGATGATGAATTACAACCGTTGCGAAATCTAGTTTGGCAATCATTTAATAAATTAAGTGCTCAATATGGTGTGCTATTTGCGACCTGAAGACATGTTCAAGTAACTTTGACAACGTAGGCAGTAAACTAATAGGTTTTAAGTTCTCAGTATTGAAGGAAATTCTAGTCTTAGGTATTGGAATAACTTTTGCAACCTTCCAATTATCCGGAAAGACAGATGTTGTTATAATGCAATTAATGAAATATAATAAGTAGTTTCATATTAAAGGAAATATAATTTTTAAAAATTTCAACGGTAATTTCAACGACGTTAACAAAGTCCAACCCAATTAGGTATTAAAAACCTAAAGAAAAATCGCCTTGATACCATAGTCGCCACATTACTGCAGACGGCTAAAAATTTTACCCACCCAATGAGCAACTTGCTACAAGAATTAATGCTCAAAGGACCCCGTCACCGGCCATGCCAATATCCTAAGGGATCGAATCGAGCATTATGTATTGAGTGATTTTTGTGAAGGTTATATTTAAGTTACCAAAATTTGTTTTCAAGACATTTAGTAGAATTTAATAATTTTCTCAATTTTCCCATCCAAATCTTCAATACCTTAGAGTTAGCATAAGAGTTTACCAAGTCACTAGTTTCTGGCTGGCAATAACAATAGGTTTGTTCCCGTACTCTACTTTGGAAGCCCGCGGGTTCCCAAATTTACCCAAAAGCGTTCCCGTACACAAAGTTTAGGCAAGTGAGAGAGAATTTGAGAGAATAATATTCTTCTTTCTGCCCAATACAGCCCGCATTTTTTCTTCGGACTGATTTGGTAAGATTGTAAATTAATCAGCTGTTGCATAAAAAAAACAATAAAAATTGTCAGCAAACAAGTTTTCTTTAGAGTTGAAATAAAACTTTATTGAAGAATGTTGAAAAATGCAAGTAAATGCTTGAATTTTTTATTTATATATGTATGTACTTATATATCTATGTATAAAAAACATACTAATGAGATATATATGTATACATGCATAGATAACTACATATGTACATATTTTAATGGACATAAAACAAGTAAACAATTTTGTCATTTTATTTCGGGCTAAAAATTTGGTTTATAGTGTTCCCGTACTTTTAAACGTTTAAGTCTCTAATTGAGAGTATTTTTTCATTACTCTCATTTGCCCAATTTTTACCCAAAAAGTACGGGAACCCAGTTAATGCCTACATACATTTTACATTTATCACTTGGAAAGGTCGTGTTTTGTTAAGTGTAATTTCGAACAGAGAATCAAGTAATTCATCAACAAATAATTTCGAATGTTGTTGTTTTTGACGCTCTTTGGGTATATCTTATAATATGATAAAAACTGAAGCCTTCCTGAAATTAACTTTAAGCCATTCATCTATTATCATAACCTTATGGCACCTACTGTATAGAAAACATATCACTCATAACGCTAGAAAATTTAGATCTCTCTGTTCTTATTTTGATAGTAGTTTCAATGTTGCTGCCACGCTCTATCTCGATACCTTTCAGGTATGACTATCGAACGCCTTCTAAGTGAGAAGAGAAAAATTTTAAGAGAGTAGCAAATACACAGCTCTCCTTAACTTCAAAATAGTATAAAAGAAATAACGGAGCGATTGAAGGAATTACTAGAATAGAGAAAATCCCATAATAATTTCTTCTTTGAATATTTAAAAAGGTTTTCACCCCAAAATTGTCTGCTGATACGCTGTCCGTAATTCTTAAAGATGCAGTTTCGTTTCGGTTTAATCTTCAATAAGAAAAAAAAGCTAATTTTCATTTAAAGACTAAGAAAGTGCCTACTAGAGACTAAATTAATAATAAGATGCTTCTAGATGAGCAGTCAAAATTCTTGCAGTCTTTTGTCTTAAGCACTACGTGCAAGAATGGAAAATTTCACTGGTTAACATTATATCGAAACCTGGCAAAGTCACAAAAAAGTAGAATCTTATAAACCTATAAGAAAGTAGGTTGGTAAATGTGATAAAAAAAGTTTTCGACGAAAAGAATTACTGCTCAACGCTTCTCATCTTCGTATTCAACCTCTTGATAAGGTGTGATGTCAAGGCTTATTATGTAAATTAAAGTAAAAAGCTCCTAGAACATGCCGATTCGATTGTGAGTTTGTTATCAAAGAAGAGCTTTCCATAAGCTCGGGCTAGACAATGGACGCCGGAGTCACCCAAGGATGTACTTTGGGACCAGTTTTATACTTATTGTAAACGTCGAACCTTCTAAATATCATTCGTGTGTACACATCGCAACTTTTTTTATACGTTCATGAAAGTGTCTAAACAGTAAATAAATATGTAAGTATACACGTCGATAAGCGTTTGACGTAGAAAAGCCACAAGAAGCTAAATTAATTCAAATAAAGTGAAACTCTAGACCACTCGCGAAACTTCTTTTTAAATATATTGTTGAATTTTTTGAATTCACCTTGTTAGTATATATATATATATGTTAGTATATATAATGTTGGTATATTTATATAATTGTTAAATTGCGTAACAAAAAAAAAAAAACAAATGTTAGGGGTAAGTTCAGCCTTAGTAGAATCACTAAGCTTATAATGTAAGGATAAGTTAACCTTAGTAGAAGCACTAAGATTTTTAAATTTAGAGTTTGAGCCTTAGTAGATGCACTAAGACTCGATTTGTATATTTTTTGGTTTAAAACTTAGTAGTAACACTAAGTCTTGTCCAGCAATAAGAAAGTTTGACTTTGTTTTGCCTTAATTTCTTTATTTCCATTAGTCTTTTATACAATTTAATTGCTTACGTCTAAAATGAATAACAAAAATAAAAATAAAAAAGTAATTAAATAATATTAACAATAATATAAATACAAAACATACAATTCAGCACATTTGATCATTTCCTTATTGTAATAAGGACTTTTGATGAATGCCTTATTGTAGAAAAACTTGACCTAGTTATTCCCAAAGGTGAATGACAGAATTTCTTGCAATTTGCATTTTCTGCAATTCAATGTTTTATATAAAAATCAAAAATTATTTAAAAGTATATATTTTTTTTCTTTCTTTTGTTTTGTTACGCAATTTAGCAATTATATAAATATACTAACATTATATATACTAACATATATATATATATACTAACATTCTCCGCCGCGTTGAGCGAATAGCGAAAGAATAAATAGAGACAATAATTAACTTAATAAAAAATTGATGTATTTATAATAATCAGATTGCTCTTAGACTTCAGAGTGACTCTCGCTTGGCGAAGGTTCTGATGGTGTTGTAGCCAGGTTAATTGACGTTCTCTTGTAGCGTTTGAGTCGCCAGCCTATTAGGATTACGATTACCAACAAAAATAGAAGCAGCGCAGTAGTGCCAACATATGGATGATGAAGAATGGGATAGTTTACTTGTCTTGGAAGGTTTTGAATGTCTGCTAGCTGCCGTTGAAGGTTAGAGAGCTCATCTAATTTTGTATTCAAATTGATGTTTGGCGCTAGAAGCCTCTTAACCTCGGACGGGGTACCAATTGCCGTAATATTGCCCACCATGGCATATGAATTATGTAGAGTAGTGACACTAGTTTCATGACCATGGATGATTAGCTTGCTGCCCTTGACGATACACGTTCGCCTTATGGACAGGACGCCAGAATGTTTGATCTGTAGGTGTATGGTTTCTGAATCGCAAACTGCAGTGAGTTCCAAGGGATCTATTGTTGCATAAAGCCAATGGTTGATGGTGTTTAGTGCGACGAAGAAAACCTTGAACTGTAGGTGGTTGAAAGTACAATGTGGGGATGTTTTGTTGTTGAACAGAGCAATTTCACAAGAATAACTGCTAGTATCTTGTGTGATGCTGACTTGTAGCATAGTGCACAGGTATATGTTGCTTCTAATTACCGTACATTTATTGAATTGATGCTCATTCATTGTCAGGTATTCATCTCCACCAAAGTGAGGAGCCCTTGGTGGAATAAATTTAAAGTTTATGGATTGATTGCTACATATTTGTGTAATTTTTTCTTGTGAGGCTTCAGAATATATTGATTCTTTTAATTCGGCGAGTTTGTTGTTTGCTCCTACGAAGTTTGTAGCATTGTCGCAGTATAATGTCTGACAATGGCCTCGCCTGCTGATGAAACGACGTAGTGCTGCTATGAAGGCATCTGTCGATAGATTAGACCCTACTTCCATGTGGATGGCCTTGGTTGCAAAACAACAAAACACGGCAATATAAACTTTGCCTGGTCTTTTACCTCTGATTTTGTGATGGATCCAAATCGGTCCGAAATAATCAACTCCTGTTGTTATGAACGGGCGAGCAGGTGTCACTCTGTCGGCTGGAAGGTTTCCCATTAGTTGCTTAAAAATAATTGGCCTAGCGTGCTAGTGATTTTCCGTTCGTGATCCAAAATTGTGCCCTGGACGCTGCTACTAATGCTTGTGGACCACAATGACGGTTTTCTTCATGCAGCATTCGCATCAACAATTTTGTGATGACGTGATTGTGTGAGAGAATAGCTGGATGCTTGGCCTTGAATGGTAATGTGGATTGCTCCAGGCGACCACCAACACGCATTAATGGATTTAATGAAGACAAATGGCTTGATTTATGGACGGCTGTCTGATACGATAGTTTTTCTAATTCTTTCCCAAACTCAGCCGCTTGGATGAACTTGATGATGACATTCATAGCTTCCTCCATTTCATATGCAGCAAGAGCACTCTTGTTGGGGCTGCAATTTTTTGTAGTTTTGGCGTTTCTAATAAATCTCAATGCATAACCGATCGTGTGTTGAAGAGTTTTGATTGAATTTCGGTGGTTGATGCGACTAACGATGTCGTCATAATTTTGATGAACGGTTGATGCTGTTAAGACTTGCTTCATCAATTTACGTTCTTCATTGCAAGTGCTAATAACTTCTGAAGGTGAGTTTTTCCATTCACTCTTTTGCCCATACAGAAATTGAGGTCCATAAAACCTGATTGAGTGTTGTGATAAGTTTTCCGGTGCCAGACCTCGAGAAATTGCGTCGGCAGGATTTTCTTTAGAACTGACATGTCGCCATTGATTTGAATTGCTTAAACATTGTATTTTAGCTATCCTGTTTGCTACAAAAGTGTGATAGGAAGCTGCTGATGAATTTATCCAAGCAAGAACAATTTTTGAATCCGACCAAAAATAAGTTTCAGTATTTTGTAGACGAAGATCTGTTGTTACTCTGTTTGATAGCTCTACACCTAGTACCGCAGCGCATAACTCCAGCCGAGGCAGAGTTTGCTTTTTAATGGGTGCCACACGGGACTTAGAACATATTAAT
Source organism: Trichopoda pennipes (assembly GCA_030448955.1). Lineage (NCBI taxonomy): Eukaryota > Metazoa > Arthropoda > Insecta > Diptera > Tachinidae > Trichopoda > Trichopoda pennipes. Next base: position 1,307,630 of record JASKUP010000004.1, on the reverse strand, counting down.
CTGGTTGTTACAATATTGCCTTTATATGTTGCTCGAATATAAACTGCTGTTCCATAAGCTCGTTCAGAGGCATCAACAAATGTGTGAAGTTCCATTGGGAGTGGCTTTCCTGTTTTTAGTACGAACCGATCGATCTTCAATTTGTTTAATGTCTCTATACTAGAACGAAATTTATTCCACTCGCTTTGTAGATTAATGGGCAGTTCATCATCCCAGGACATCGGTAATTGCCACAGCTCTTGCAAAAATATCTTCGCTCGCACGACCACCTGCCCAAAAATTCCCAATGGATCAAAGATCGTGGCGAGTTCTGAAATAACTATTCTTTTTGTCACGCATGTTGTCGTTGGATTTTGTGCTCGACCAAATAACTGATCAGATTTTGGCAGCCATATCAGCCCAAGTGTTTTAACTGAGCAATTTGAGGTTTCGTCTAAGTTCAAATTAATCTCTTGGTCCTCAGAAGCAATCTCATTCAACAACTTAAGATGATTTGAACACCATTTTCGAAGCTTAAACCCAGCCTCTCCTAAGAGTGATTTCAATTGATGTTGTGATTCCAATGCGGTGCTGATGGTGTCAGCTCCACTTAGGAAGTCGTCCACATAAAAATCATCTTGTAATATTAAGGCACCCAAAGGGTACTTAGTTGTGTTTTGAGTAGCTAGGTGCTGAAGACATTTGGTAGCTAAAAAAGGTGCTGATGAGGTGCCGTAGGTCACAGTTTTAAGGCGATAATATTTGATGTCTTGATGCTCGTTGTATCTCCAAATGATAAGCTGGAACACCTGGTCTGCGTCCTCGACTTGGATTTGCCTATACATTTTCTCGATGTCTGCAGTAAAAACAAATCTGTGCATTCGAAATCGTAGTAAAACAGTAAATAATTCACTTTGTACTGTTGGTCTGGCATGTATGATATCATTGAGTGAGCTTCTGCTGGATGTTTTTGCTGATGCGTCGAATACGACCCGTAGTTTTGTAGTAGAACTTTCAGGTTTCAGTACGCAGTGATGAGGCATTACGTAGTGTATGTCGGGAATGTCTTCTTCTGGTACTTCTTCCATGTGTCCCAAAGATTCGTATTCTTACATGAATTTGTTGTATTCTGCTCTAAGTTCAGGGTTACGAGTAAATCGTTTTTCCAATGCCAGAAAACGATTAGAAGCCATTGTTTTCGAACTTCCCAGAATTGCTGGATTTTCAGAACGAACAACGAATCTACCGTCCTTATTTCTTTTTACGTTTGTCGCAAAATGGGCTTCACATCGTTTCTCAGCTACTGATAGTGTTCGATCTGTAGAATTAGTGTCCTCGAGTTTCCAAAATTTTTTCTATTAGTTGGTTCATTGTTTGTTCTTTTTGGATGAATACTGCACAGGTTACTATGTTGTTGTTACCTTCTTGAAGCCTACTTGTGACGACCCAGCCCAGAGCTGTATTTTGTAGAATTGGTAGTCTCTTGTTGATTCTTATCTGCTGAGGGTTCATCAATTGATGATAAAATTCTGCTCCAACCAAAATTTAAATTTTATCTGTCTGATTGAATAGCGGATCAGCTAAAGTAATGTTGTCGGGAAGATCCCAATCAGAAGTGTCGAACGATTTAGTAGGCTGGGGCGACACAATAGTCGGAAGGACAAAGGCTTCGAATTGCGTTGCATAATTGCCTGAACATGCACGTAATTCTATATTGATTCGTCGGTTCATATTGTGAACCTTACGGCCTATGCCTTCAATACGTAGTGCAGACTCTGATAAATCCAAAGATAGCTTATTTATTACTCTATTTGTAACTAGATTCACTTGTGAACCTGAATCTAGCAAGGCTCGAAATACGCCGGTGCGCCCATTGGCTCCCATTACCCTTACCATTGCTGTGGCTAGTAATACATGGGTGGTATCGCTGAAATGCTAATTTGTTGCAGCTATAATCAGAGTATTTTTGTGTGATGTAGAAGCTGTCTTTTGAAGATTTTCTATTGCGACTATTTTTTTAATATTTTCAGATGGAGTTGTTGTTGCTTTCTCCAAGTGCAATAGGGTGTTATGCTTTTTTGTGCATTTGGAGCAACACTTTGGTGTACATGCCTTGGTAGCATGCTCTGATTTGAAGCAGTTGACGCACAGCCTATTCCTTTGTGTCCATTGTAGCCTCTGAAATGGTGACATTTTTAAGAACCTTTCACAATAATATATGGGATGTCCTGTTGATCCACATACCTTGCAGTTTAAAGATGATGCAGTTGCTGCTATGATTTTTGCTCGGTCCTTCCCCCCACCAAACTCGTAAGATTTTCCGCGAGTTTCTAGTGCTTGGAATCTATGCTCTATGAATATAAGCAATTCATTTAGATGCACGAGCCTTTTGTTGTCTTTAAGTGATTGTTCGAATAGTGCTTGAGTTGAGTGATCAAGTTTCTTTAATAAAATGTGAACCAAGATGGCGTCCCATTTGTCTACCGGAAGTCCTTGTGCATTCAAGCCATGTGTGCATTCCTTGGTAGGATCATGTAAGCTTTCGAGTGCCTGTGGCGTTTCATTCTTCATTTGTGGGTGGGCAAGCAAGTTGTTTAATAACGTTGTAACAATAAGCCGTTTATTGTCGTATCTATCTTTTAGAATATTCCATGCCACGTCATAGTTTGCTGTTGCAATTGGCAAATGTTTTATTAACTTTTTTGGCTCGTCTGCCAGGTGGGTGGTCAAATAAAACATTTTTTCTACCTCACTGATTTTCGTGTTGTGTATAAGATGAGTATAGAGGTCCTTGAACGCCACCCATTGTAGGTAGCTGCCGTTGATTTTCGGAATTTGAATCTTTGGCAAATAAGGTTGACATTACTCTATTCCTCTGGCTGTCGTTGATGTATTTTCGCTGGCCACACCGACATTCTGTCGAACCTTACATTGGATGATTTGCACCTCTGCTTGCATTTCGTAGAAGTTATCCAACGAGTAATCGTCAATTTGATCATAGTTCGTTGATTCCCATATGGTGTCATTGTTTTTTGAGAACTCGTGCATGTATTTATCCAAGAGTGATAACTTGCTCTCAGAGTACGATACTTCTAAATGTTCTTCTGTATTGACGTCATCAATGGTTCGTCTTAGAGCTCTCATTAATGCTCTTTGGTTGCGAATTATTCTATCCATGGCCTCATCAAGTTGAGACTCTTCCTGATGGTTATTGGTTGCAGTTTTGTCGTCTTGGGGAGGGTTGACTGTTGATTGTCTGCATGATGGTTTTGGCACCGCACCGAATCTTGATGTTGGCTCTGTATGACCTTGTCTTCTCGAGCCTGATGCGTCATCCTTAGAATTTTCCTTTTTTAATGCTTGAATGTGCCGTTGAATGTCATCCTCAGCTTCTCTATAATTTTTACTCACTATTACATGTAGCCCTTGCGTTAAGTATGGATGATCTTCCTTTGCTTTCGGGTTCCTTCTGATTGTGTTGTCATAGCGTTCAAAATTTCGCCATAGTTCTTCGAGCTCCTTTGATTTCTTCTCATAATACTCAACAGATCTTCTTTACCTTGGGGTTTTCTTTATATTGGAAATAGCCTTATTTACTTCCTCGGCATTTTCGTCCTGTATCCGCACAAGTTCTTCTAGGGTCGACATTGTAGCTGATGGTGGTGTAGTCCTGTACTACTTTCCAAAATGTTGTATCACGTCACCAAATGTTGGATGACTTAAAAGGACTGTTGTCCTTGTGGATTAGATAACGTCCTTTGATAACTTTTTAAATAATTAAAAAGTTCCTTACCACTGGTGGGGGGAAACTTAAAACTATTTAAAAACGTCCTTTGATAACTTTTTAAATAATTAAAAAGTTCCTTACCATTGGTGGGGGGAAACTTAAAAATATTTAAAAAGGTCGGGGTCACCAAAAGTTATTGGCGACTTAAAAGGACTGTTGTCCTTGCTGCAAATGTGTAGAGATGTCCTCAAAGGACTGTTGTCCTTGTTGAAAATGTGTAGAGATGCCTTCAAAGGACTGTTGTCCTTGTTGAAAATCACGTCTGATTTGTGTAAGTGATCTGCTGTGGTTCCAAGATCAAAAGGATTCGCTGATACCTTTTAAATAATTAAAAGTTCCTTACCACTGGTGGGGGGAAACTTAAAAATATTTAAAAAGGTCGGGGTCACCAAATGTTAGGGATAAGTTCAGCCTTATTAGAATCACTAAGCTTATAATGTAAGGATAAGTTAACCTTAGTAGGAGCACTAAGATTTTTAAATTTAGAGTTTGAGCCTTAGTAGATGCACCAAGACTCGATTTGTATATTTTTTGGTTTAAAACTTAGTAGTAATACACCTATTTTTTATATATAAAATTATTTTATGAACATATATTTATTATTAATATTTTATTTTATAGTAAAACACATGAAGATGCAGATGTTATACCGGCACGCTCGGCATATTCGACATCAGTTATTGCAAAAGGCTTTGATGGTTTTGTTTCTATATTTGTGTCATCTAGCCTTATTGACGTGGGCAGTTTTAGTCCAAGCCACCATAGGTTGTGGGCTTCAAATTTATTTCGGATACAGCCCCTGCTTGCAATTGTAGACAAGACTTTTCTTTGTCGTGAATGTGAAGAAGGCTGATGCAATATTCAATTGTATTCCAAAGAGTCTTTATACCAGCGTTGTCGGATAAATTCAATCAATCGGGGGGTAATATTGACTCATTCGGCGGATCTTGGATAACTCTTGGGCCATTTGAAGTTTAATTTATTAGGTCAAGCCAGCAGATTATATAACGTTTGTAAATTCCTTTCGACATTCGATGGCGTTTAAAAAAGCCAATTTCATTATCTAGTTCACTTATTTCCTTGAATCTATTTGTTGATAATTTCGGCCTATTAAGAGTCGGCGGCCGACTTAAACTTTCATCGCTTGATTTTAATGCTCGACATCCACTTATAGTTCCAAAGCAGCATCAATTAGCAGATTCAATAATAACATATTTTCATCAAAAGAACCTTCGTGCTGGTCCACAAGCGTTATTGGCTACCATTCGATTGCAGTATTGGCCAATAGGTGGAAGAAAAGTAGTAAGGCGAGTTGTGAACAAGTGTGTTCGCTGCCTTCGCTTGCCTCCTCGTATAATAGAACATATAATGGGAAATCTTCCCAAGGACAGATTTGAAGGCCATCGAGCATTTTTTGTGACGGGTGTTGATTATTGTGGACCGTTATACTATCGTTCTGATATTCGTTTAAGACCTCCAATAAAATGTTATATATCCCTTTTTATTTGTTTTAGCACTAAGGCAGTACACCTGGAGCTTGTAAAAGATTTATCAACTCATGGTTTTCTAGCTGCACTCAAACGATTTATCAGCATTCGTGGTAGACCAAAAACCATATGGTCTGATAATGCCACAAATTTTGTTGGTTCAAAAAACGAATTAAATGAACTTAAACAGTTACTTCTAAGCCAACAGCACATTCAGACTGTACATGAAAAATGTTTAGAGGATGCCATAGACTGGAAGTTTATACCATCAAGGTCGCCTCATTTTGGAGGTCTTTGGGAGGCTTCAATTAAGGTCGCAAAACTCCATCTTCTTCGCACAGTTGGACAATCAATATTAGACTTTGACGAACTATGTACTCTCGTATACCAGGTTTTGGCTATAATGAATTCACGTCCACTTTGTCCACTCACCGAAAATCCTGATGATTTGGAAGTATTAACCCCAGCTCATTTTTTAATTGGAGCACCATTTACATAAGTTGCAGAACCTCATATATCGATGCTAAATATTCATCGTCTTGGCCGTTGGCAACGTGTATGTTTTATGCAACAGCTTTTTTGGAAAAAATGGAGCTCTGAATACCTTACAATTCTTCAACAAAGGACAAAATGCCAGGTTAATTCACCAAATGTAAAAATCGGAATGATGGTCCTCTTGAAAGACGAAAATAAGCCACCGCTAAAATGGCAAATGGGCCGTGTGATAGAGGTTATAGAAGGTGATGACGGCGTTGCTAGGGTAGCTATCATCAAAACCAATAATGGTGTTGTTCGACGGGCAGTATCTAAGATTTGCTATTTACTAGATGAAAAAGTTGAATCCCCAAGGAATTCAACGGGGGCAGAATGTTCGTAAGAGAAATAAAGAAGAAAAAGAAAGAAAAAAAATTGGATTCATTTGGCAGCATCATTTAAGTTTTTTGTAATTAGAGTTAACGGTTAAAAAAGCTTTGTAATTTTATTATATATACGCTTGCATATAGAAAACACGTTATTATTTCTTATTCTTTTTCTATTCATGGTACAATAAAATTTAGTTTGTAATTTCATTAAAACGCATTGGTATTATTTTTTAATACGAATTTTTTAAGTTTTGGTGCATAAATCAACAGTAGTTATACAACAAAATTAATAAGAACGCATATTGGTTGAACTATTTAAGTAATTTATTTTTCAGTTTTCATTGTAATAGTAGTAAAATTAGTCCAGTGATTTTAAATTGCAAGTGGCATACATAAACGTTTAAAAAGCACATAATTTTGTGCGCAGAACACATTTCTTGTGCTTTCAAATCATTTTCATAAAATGTAATTTTCAGAACAGACCTGATTGATCTGGCTTTTCTTTCTCCTGAATATTTTACTCTTTCTTAATAATTTATTGTTTTTTTCTTCTTTGTTATTTAAAGTTATACTATAAAAATAGTTTCACTTTTTCTCTTAAACAAAAAAAGCTAAAAAAATTTTATGGGAATCTAGACAGTTTTAACTGCATATTTTATTAACCGTAATATGATTATTGACTGTTAATATTTTTATATTTTTCTTTAGATAAAATTAACAAAAAAGAAATTAAAATACTGCTAGCCATCAAATTTCGATAGAGGGTCGAACGTCGCGAACATTTGAAAAACGAATGTTTAACCGTTGGCTTCAGTAATTAATTAAAATTAATAAAGAATAAAGATAATTATAACTAAAAAGTTAAATACATAAGTATATTAAAAATATCATGAAATAACAAAAGATTACCTGAGTAGGTGTAAGGTGAATTAGACTTGCCAAATGCTCTCGCTCAGGGGCTGAGAGGTATCTCTGCTGTTTAAATCGTCTTTCCAGCTCATACACCTACAAAAATATTTGAAAAAAGTTTTTATAAAATTATATATATATATATATGTTTATGAAAATAATATATATAAATAATATTTATATATATATATATACCTAGATGTAGAAAATCATTCAAATTTCAAGAAATGTTGTTGACTGCTAACAAAAGCGTTCGAAGTTGAGCTTTTATTGTTTACTTTAGCAATACAATTTTAGAACAAAAGAATTTTGATATTGGATTTTTCAGCGTATAAGCGATATACATATCTATGTATTGTTAAAATTGCATCGAATAGAAAATTATTTTTTAAGTGTGTAATTGTCGATGACTTAATATTTTTAAACCCTCACTATCCAATATTTCATAGTTTTTTTTCTCTTATAAAAACTATTAATTTTAAAATTATGTGGATCAAATCGCACGAAAATTTTTAAGGCACGGATAATGTGCATACATACATACGTAAATATGTATGTAGAATGTATATTCAAATTTTCACTTTTAATATTACACAGTGTTACAAAATTTAATGAAATAGAAAAACCTGGGACCGGATATTATTTTTCTTGTAGGGCTTGTCGAGTAAAACAAGATTCCAATAGTGAAATTTGCCGGACACCTCCAAAATCCGGATTTACGGTTAATGTTGCTAATAGTTTAAATAATACCGATTCTTTTATAATCATGGGTGATTTTAATTTGCCTTCCGTAGTTTGGAATTATTTACCTGATGATAATTATTACGTACAAAGTAAACTCAGTGATTGCTGGAATGACTTTTTCAACATTTTATACGATATGAACCTGTTTCAAATAAATGGTATAATGAATGATTATTCAAAGATTCTGGATCTATTTTTTGTAAATGATATTGATGACTGTTATGTTAAAACGACGCCTATTTCTGTTCCGGAAGATCGATACCATCCTGCTATTGAATTATTTGTATCTATTCCACCTGATTGTGTTTTACAGCCCTTGGTCAGTGTAAAGTCTTACAGTTTTAAACGAACAAACTACTATTTGTTAAATGAGCTTATTTTAAATACGAACTGGTATGATATTTTAATCCCTCCCGTAAATTCAGATGTTACTTTAGAAGACATGTTTGGGCTTTTTTTATCACAAAATGTATTCTTTTATGGATTTGTGCATACCTATGCAAATTATGAAACCATTATCTGGACCTCCGTGGAATAATAAACAATTATGTCGTGCTAAGAATAAAAAGAATAAATTGTACAACATATTTAAAAGAACTGGTTCTTCTGTAGATTATTTTAAATATTCTGTGAGCCGTGCAGAATATACAAAATTAAACAGCATACTGTACAAAAATTACTTAACTGTGACTAAATTTAATTTGAATTTTACAAATTTGTTAATTCAAAGAAAAAAACTTCTGGTTATCCTGCTGTGATGATATATCAACAAAAAGTAACAACTGATGATGCTCTTATTAGTGGTATGTTTGCTGAGTTTTTCGCTACAACTTATTCTGTTAAATTGTTTGATGATACAATTGAGTATCCATTTCCATTAGCTGAAAGTCAATCTATATCCTTACCTAATTTTGATATATACATGGTCATCAGTGAATTAATAAAACTAAAATTTTCATATGATGTTGGTCCTGACAAAATTCCCAGTTGTATTTTAATTAACTGTGCTGAAGCCTTAGCTATTCCGCTGACTATGTTATTTAATTTATCAATTAAATATGGATATTTCCCAGATATTTGGAAAAGTTCCTTTATTGTTCCATTGTTTAAATCTGGCAACAAATCTGAAATTGAAAATTACCGTGGAATTGCAAAGTTAAGTACTGTACCTAAATTGTTTGAAAAGATTATAACTGACAATATTTACTATCAAGTGGTAAGTATCATATCCCCGTGTCAACATGGTTTTCTACATCCACTAATCTTCTTCACCTTACGATCACAATAAATAGAGGCTTTTTACATAGGATGCAAACAGATGTTATCTACACAGATTTTAGAAAAGCATTTGACAAAGTTAATCATTTACTTCTTATCAAGAAACTTCGAACAATGGGATTTACAAATCTAAGCATAAAGTGGATATACTCGTACTTAACAAATAGATCACAGATTGTTCGTTTCAAAAGCACACTTTCTAAAAGCATAACTGTACCTTCAGGTGTACCTCAGGGAAGCCATCTTGGTCCGCTTCTTTTTTCATTATTTATTAATGATTTGCCAACGATAATAAAATTTTCATCTGTCTTGATGTATGCCGATGATGTAAAAATTTTTTTAAGTTATAATAAATTTATGGATCATAAACTGCTTCAAATGGATCTGGATTCACTTTATGAATGGTGCAACGTAAATTTATTGGAGCTTAATTTAAATAAATGTAAATTAATGAGATTTGCAAGATCTAATCATATTATTGCAAATTATGTCATTGGTGATCATCAATTGGATTCGGTAGAAAGTTTTCTAGACTTAGGTATTTTACGAGATCCTAAGTTGAAATTCATCGATCATATAACATTTGCAATAAATAAGGCTAGAGCTATACTTGGCTTTATTAAACGCTGGTCAAAAGAGTTTAATGACCCGTACATTGGGAAAACATTATACATGTCACTTGTACGTCCGATTCTGGAATATGGATCAATAATTTGGGATCCCATTTATCAAATTCACTCTGATGCTATTAAATCGGTGCAAAAGTAATTCATGTTATTTTGTCTTCGTGTATTAAGATTTAACCCAGTAAACTTGCCTTCTTATTCGTCTCGACTTGCTCTTATTAAGCTGCCTACTCTAAAAAGCCGTAGAACTATGCTGAACGTATCATTTGTCTTCAATATTATTAAGGGAGATATCTGTTCCGGATTTTTGATCAACGAAATTTCGTTTAATGTTCCTCAACGTACATCCCGCAATTTTATTCCTCTATTGGTAAAAGTTTATAGAGCTAATTATGCTGATGCTGATCCTCTTAGAAGAATGTGTTGTGAATTTAATCAATTGTATAGATTTATAAACTTTTCATTAAATGCTAATGTTGTAAAGAATGCAATTGTAAATTTTCTAAACTCATAATTTTGTACTTGTTTTTTTATTTTCGTTTTATATTTTTTTGTAATTTATTTAATTTTGTGTAATAATAATTTAATATCATTTATTAGTATCATTAATTGTCTGTAAGGAAATGTTTCCATAGACATATAATAAATAAATAAATAAATAAATAAATAAAACCGGTTTTTGGACCTTTGCGCACTTATAAGCCTACAACTTTGTTGACAATCAGATTTTCAATTTCTTACTACAGTTGGAAAGAAAAAACTGAAATCTATAATGATATATATAATTATCTACGAAAACTTAAGAAATTTGGGTGTTATTGTCCAGCAAACACAAATTTTGTAGATTTTTAAAAAATTTTTCAACTTTGGTAACGTTTTTATTCATTATTTTATTAAGAAACTATAATACTATTAAATTAATTCCAAAATTAGGATTACCTATGATTGCAATGCATATCTTAGTTATTTAAGTTTTCATGAAAATAAATTTTTAAACATTTTATAGAAATTTTATTTTTGGTTACACGGTGCGACAGTCCAAAAAACCTGGAACCGGATATTATTTATCTTGTAGGGCTTATCGAGTAAAACAAGATTCCAATAGTGAAATATGCCGGGCACCTCCAAAATATGGATTTACGATTAAAAAACCGGTTTTTGTACCTTTGCGCACTTATAAGCCTGTAACTTTGTTGATAATGATCGGATTTTCCATTTCTTACTACAGTTGAAAAGAAAAAGCTAAGATCTTTCGCATGATATATATATCTATATATATATATATATATATATATATATATATATATATATATATATATATATATATATTTATATATAATTATCGACGAAAACTTGAAAAATGTGTGTGTGATTGTCCAGCAAACACAAATTTTGTAGATTTTTCAAAAATTTTTCAACTTTGGTGACGTGTTTATACATTATTTTATTAAAAAACTATAATACTATTGAATTTATTCAAAAAGTACGTTTACTTACGATTACAATGCGTATTTGGGGTTAAAAATAGATAAGCAATTGACTGAGTTATTTAACTTTAATAAAAACGAAATGTTGTAACTGTTACAAAACCGATACCTGAAAGTAATGATCTACCGACAACGAGCAAATCTGTCGATGTAACAGAAAAACATTTTGAACAAGAAGAGTTCCTTCCACCCAGATCTACATCACTGGAACGAAATTTTTTATCAAAAGCTGATTTCGACGATATTGTTCGCGATTTACACTTGTCAAAGCGGCAATCTGAAGTCCTCGGGTCGCGAATAAGGCAGTGGAATTTGGTGGAAAAAGATTTCGTTATAACATATGGTAGAAAAAGTGACCAGAATTGGTTACTTGAAAAAGGTTTTGAGACAAGTTCCAATGACAGTGATCTCGTGTATTGCGTTTGTATCAAAACTATTTTCGGCATTAAATCACAATTATAAGGTAAAAGTAAGTTTTCTTATAAAAATGTATGACTTTATTTTTATTAATTTAGGATTTGTAATGTAATATCTAGCTTAAAAGCTGTTTTATAACCAAAATCAATTACCTTCAGTTGCAGTCGCATATGCGACTAATACAAAAGAAACTTACGAAGTAACGAAAAATGTACTAATGTTTGTTAGCTATACCAACCATAAATGGAAAGTCGTCGCTGACTTAAAGGTTTTGACAATTTTATTTGGCATGCTAGGTGGTTACACAAAGTATCCGTGCTATCTTTGTGAATGGGATAGTCGTACACCGCGAGTCACAAGAAGAGGCAGGAAAAACATTTTAAATGACCAATTAGTTAAAGCTGAGGACGTTATTTTGCCACCACTGCATCTTAAACTGGGATATATGATGATGTAACCGGCGACGCTTTCCGTCATCTCAAAGCGGTGTTCCCAAAACTAAGTGAAGCCAAAATAAGATAAGATATTCAATAATTTATTTACATATCTAGTACGTTTTTTATCGTTTTTATCTGTTTTCATAACTTTTAGGTATTTTTGTTAGAAATCACAGAAGCGACTACTTAGTCACAGTTATCAATGAGTTTTTAAGTGCGTATGGTCATATGGGCTGCAACATGTGCATAAATATTCATTTTCTGCACTCGCATTTGGACTTTTTTCCAGATAACCTGGGCTCAGCTCAGTAATAAACAAGGCGAACTTTTTACCAGGAAATGCCAACTATTGAAAAACGCTTTGAAGAAAAAAATAAGATAATTATGATTTCAGCATATTGCTGTTCACTTAAACGAGAAACTGATGATGCTGATTTACAAAAAAAAAAAAAACGGTCAAGCAAACACTTTTGAGTTAAATAATCAAAAATAAAATGTTTAAAAGTTTATTTTCATGAAAAGTTAAATAACTCTGTCAATTGTTTATATATACGTAACCCCAAATATGCATTGTAATCGTAAGTAAACGTACTTTTTGAGTAAATTCAATAGTATTATAGTTTCTTAATAAAATAATGTATAAAAACGTCACCAAAGTTGAAAAATTTTTAAAAATCTACAAAATTTGTGTTTGCTGGACAATAACACCCAAATTTCTCAAGTTTTCGTCGATAATTTTATATATATATATATATATATATATATATAGATATATATATACCATTCGAAAGACCTTAGCTTTTTCTTTCCAACTGTAGTAAGAAATTGAAAATCGGATCATTATCAACAAAGTTACAGGCTTATAAGTGCGCAAAGGTCCAAAAACCGGTTTTTTAACCGTAAGTGGAATCTTGCTTTACTCGACAAGCCCTACAAGAAAAATAATATCCCTTCCCAGGTTTTTTGGACTCTCGCACCGTGTTATTCAACACCTCTAAATTAAATCACTGAGCGCTTCATAAAGTTTAAACGTAGGCTCAGTAAAAACAATTGAGAAGTAAAAACGGTTTATATATGTTTTCACTAATATAATTTAATAGTATATTGAAAAGTTAAAAAAAAACATGTAAAAAAATTAAGACTTTTACTTAAAAACTCATGTACTTAGAGTGTGTTCAGAACTTTAGTTCTTCGAGTTGCTCTTTAAATTTGCTTATGCGAAGAAAAATTACTTCGAAATAATGTTTGGTTATTGAAAACGTGCTTTCCTGGCAAACTCTGAAATATAAGCAAAGGTTGCTGATGTTTATTAAAACGTATATATGTATGGATATGTATATGTATGTATATGTATGTATGTAAGTACATTTTTTATATTATTATATTTATATGGTATAAATGTACCCACTTTTAGAAAAAAAATTTGAAAAATGAAACTTAAAATGCATACTTTACTAAATTGAAAACAAATTCCCCAAATGATTTGAACTTCTTCTTTTTCCATACAATATACATATATCAAAGTATTGGAAAACATGCAATCTATTTACATACATTTGTACATGTGATTTTATTGGGAAATTTAATTGAAGTAAGATTTTTCTTAAAATTGTGACGGTATTATCTCTAAAAAATCTATGTATAGTAATGAATTTAAAAAAATCTGCAAACAAAAAAATACATGCATGACTGTTGACATTTTTCGGTTTTATATATAAAAGACTTTATTTTATACCATGTGCTTACTATATTTATTATCCAATACAGAGATGGTACTTACACTATAATCTTATATATAACAGAGATGTTACTATTTTACAGTGATGCAACATCCCCTTTCTTAACTTAAAACTAAGTTCTACTGCTAAATATTGTGGTAAATTAGGTATATGTATAATAAAGTATAATACAGTGTTTAATACAATCTTTATGTACATCAGTAGGTTTTTTCATTGGTATGACAATATGAATTTATATAGAAAGGATAATACTCTAAATGTTTACATAAGTTCATCAAATATTTGTTTCGGCTTTACCAGCCTGCCTGATTTTGTTACATAAGGTGCATGATTTCTAGGCTCTCCATCCTCCCCCTGCCTGCCATCTCTATCTCCTTCTCCTTTCTCATTATTTTGTGAATCAATATTTAGTTGTGGTATCTTATTCTGTATAGGGAGTTGATCCTGTACTTTGAAGTAATTTATCATATTTCTTAATTTAATAAAAATCCTATTCCTTCTGTACCTTTTCCCATTCTCAACCTCTATGATGTAAGATCTTTTATCTTTCTGTATTTGAATTACATCCCCAGGCTCCCACTTAGATTGCGGGTTTCTTTGAAACAATATGTGGTCACCTGGCCTTAAAATAGAATAATTTTCTTTGCCCCTATTGTAATATCTAGATGCTTGGGTCTGGTTTTTTTTATATACTTTTCATAATCTGCAAATTTAACTACTCTTGGCTTTAATCTCTCAGTTTTTACAGGTATATTAATTTTCAAATTTCTTGACATTAGCAATTGTGATGGAGATGGTAGGTTATTTTTTGGTGTACTTCTATATTTTAGAAGCGCAAGGTAAGGATCTGTGCCTGATTCTTTACATTTTCTTAATATATTTTTTACAACTTTAACTGAGCTTTCAGCCTGACCATTCGATTGCGAATGATAAGGACTAGTGACGATATGTTCTACGTCCCAACCAAACAGAAATGTCTTAAATTTTCCTGACTGAAATGGTGGACCGCCATCAGAGACTGACAACATTGGTATGCCATGACGTGCAAAAATAGATTTCAAGTTTATAATGACTTTATCTGCGTTGAATCTTTCTCCAACCTAGCAATTTCTATGAATTTTGAGTAGTAATCTGTTACTACCAAATACGTTTCATTGTCAAAATACATCAGATCTATGCCTACTTGCTGCCATGGAAGTTTAGATATTTGATAATTTTGTAAAATCTCTTTATGATTTGACACACCAAATTTAGCACATATCAAACACTGCTCTACTACATTTTTGATATCTATTGTCATATTAGGCCAATATAACATTTCTCTTGCTAAATTCAAGCATTTATTTATACCCTGATGGTCTATATGGATCTTGTCCAACATTTCCTTCCGCATGGATTGCGGTACCACAAGCCTTGTGCCTTTAAAAACTAAGCCGCTAATGACATGGATTTCATCCTGGAAGTTCCAAAAACATTTTAATAAAGGACTTAATTTGTTCTTGCTGTTTGGTCATCCTTCCTCACAGTAAGTTTTCATCATCTGCAGCGACTCATCACTCTCAGTGGCCTTACATAACCTCCCTCGATATTCTTCACTGACGGCTAGAGTTGACAATGCCAAATTGAAATGACAGTCCAGTTCTGCCTCATAATCTGGAATATAATGGTCCTTAATGGCTGCTCTAGATAGTGTGTCGGATACGTACATTTCTTTTCCCGGAATATATATAACATTAAGGTCATATGCTTGCAGGGCTAACATCATTCTTTGTAATCTTTGTGGTACATCATGCAAAGCTTTTTTAAATAAATTCACTAACGGTTTGTGATCAGTGTGTACTGTCACTTTTCGCCCATAGATGTATTGGTGAAATTTGTTGCATCCGAATTGTATGGCAAACAACTCCTTCTCAATCTGGGCATAATTGGTTTGAGAATCTGTAAGTGTTCTAGAACTGTAAGCTATTGGACGTTTGTTCTGCATGATGACTGCACCTACAGCCGACTTTGACGCATCGACGGACAATACGAGAGGTATATCTGGATCATAATGAGTTAACACATGGAAATTGGATATGATTCTTTTCAACTGTTCAAAACATTTATCACAGTTTTTATCCCATATCCAATCTGCATTATCTTTCAAAATATTCCTCAAAACTTCCGACTTCTGTGACATATTTTCTATAAAAGGACTTAAATAATTGATCATGCCTAAGAATCTCTGCAAGTCTTTCTTATTCTGTGGTAAAGGTATCTTATTTATGGCCTCAACTTTCTCATTGTCAATCTTTACACCATTCATGCTGAAAACATGACCTAAAAAACTAATCTCCTTCATAGCAAACTTACATTTTGACTTATTTAATTTCAGATTCACTTCCTTGGCTCTCTGAAGTACCCTTTTCAGCCTTTCATAATGAACCTTTTCCGTCTCCCCATAAACTAGTATGTCATCAACAAAGATTAAGACACCTTCTAGGTCACCAAAATTTTCTTGCATGACCCTATATAAAATATCAGTTGCAGCATTTATGCCAAATGGCAACCTTAGGTACTTATACCTGCCAAATGGTGTCTGAAAAGTACATAACTCTGAGCTATCATTATCCAATTTCAATGACCAAAAACCAGAAAAAGTATCTAAATGTGAAAAGTATGCAGCCCCTGGTTATTTGGATCTGATCTCATCCATGTTTAGTAAAGGGTAATGTTCCCTCATTATACTCCAATTTAAATTCCGAGGGTCTAAACATATTCTTAGTTTTCCTGATTCTTTTACTGTAATCACCACTGAACTTACCCAAGCTGTCGATTTTGTAACCCTTTCTATAACCTGCATTTTCTCCATGCGATCTAATTCCTCCCTCAGTTTTTTCAACAAAGAAAATGGCACTTTCCTAGGTGGGTCAATGCACGGAATTGCATCTTCCAGAATCTTGAGATGACAAACAGGTGGCAGACATCCGAGACCTTTAAATACTTCTTCATATTCCTTAACGAGTGTTTGACATTGATTATGTCCCAACGTAAATACTCTTTTTAAAACTCCTATTTTTTGAAGTGTTGGCAGCCCTAACACTGTTGGACAATCTATGTTAGTGATAACGAAAAAAATGTTCTTTGTTATATGATTATTAATCTTGCATTCTATATTACTTTGACCAATTATTGGTATATCCCTACCACCAAAACCTGAAACTTTAACATTTGAGTTGTATAAATCAGATTTTGATAAATTTAATTTTAAACAAGTTTTCAAAGACATTATATTGACATCTGCACCAGTGTCTAAAATACACTTGATATTTGAATTATTTACATTAATATTAAGGCACCATGACTTATTAGAATAAAACTTTTCTTTCTTAAGGGTCCCAATAAAAAACTGTTCATTACCTGTTGTATGTATATGCAAGAGCAGCTGTGTGTACAGCGTGCAAATCCAACTGTCTTATACTTTTGTTTTTAAAACAAAATTTTGCAAAATTAACAATTGGCTGCATAACCTGCACTTGATGTTGACTGCCGGACACTTTTGGCGATGTTTTTGGCCACACCGACCACATGTCTCTTTAGCCGTTGACTGATGCTGGTTGCTTGATGAACGGTTCCTATATCTATTTTTAAATGATGTTGCAGATTGAGTACGGCTTCGACTCTGAACTTGCAAAACAGTTTCATTGACTGCAGAAACCTCCCTCATCATTGTTTCCGCATTTTGTTGGGCGTTTATGACGGTCTTGGTTATTTGTATCGTCCTCTCCAAGGAAAGTTCTGGCTCTTGTAGGAGTCGTTGACGTATGTGTGCAAGACTTGAGCACATGTTTGCAATAAAAACTCACAGTTTGCGCTTAAATTTTCCATGTCTGTTAAAAATTCATTTACACTTTCTTGTGGTTTTTGTTTTCTGGTAAAAAAACCTGTGCCTCATCATAGTTAGGTTCTTTTGTGGCTCAAAGTACTTGTCAAACTTAGCTTTTGCATCTGAGAGGTTTGTCTCACTCATTGTGATACCAAATGAGTTAAAAATCTCCAGGCCCTTTGCACCCATTGAGTGTAACATCAGAGCAATTTTGCGTTTATTGGATGCTTTATCTAAAACCGTGGCTAACAAATATATTTCAAATTGCTGCCACCACTTGCGCCATTCCACAGCATTGTTGTTGTTGCTAGTTATTGAGATACTCAATTTTGGCAATGGCGATGTCACAGCAGTTGAACTAACCTCACATTTGTCAATTTCATCTTTTCTGTCACTCGCTGTAGCCATACTTTTTTTCCTATTTTATTATTTATTTTATTTTCTTATTTTATTTTCAATTTTCAATTTAGTTTTTCTTATTTATTACAATTTTTTATCTTTTAACTTCTGACACCATGTTTTATATATAAAAGACTTTATTTTGTACCATGTGCTTACTATATTTATTATCCAATACAGAGATGGTACTTACACTATAATCTTATATATAACAGAGATGTTACTATTTTACAGTGATGCAACAGGCCACACTTGAGAATGTTGCTTCTCTTTATTTGGTCTTTTGTTTTCTTTTTGTTTTGTTTTTTTTTTTTTTTTGATTTGATCTACGCGTTGTTTTTAGCGTATGCTAAGCATGTATAAGTGTATTTGCACGTATACAAACTGATTATGAGTATACATAAAATTAAAAGGAAAACCAGTTCGTTCGAACATGTCGTAAATAACTTATTTGTGTTTATAACAACAAAAGTAAGAAGAAAATGAATAAATGACTTTTCTAAGTTTTCCGGAAAATTTTATAATATTTTTTTTCATGCAAACATCTCCTGAAAATTTCGAATCGAATAAAAAAATCACCCAAATCGCTCCAGCCGTTCTCACGCCATTACATTACATAGGAGGACCATTTCATTTTATTTATATATATATATATATATATATATATATATATATATATATATATATATATATATAGATAATATGTATAACTCCTCGTGTATAAAAACTTCGAACATTAACAAATATTTTGCAAGATATGCAAAGTCTTATTTGTAAAAACTAGAATTCCATCCAAGTTCTGTATCCCTCAACATCTTAAACTACCGAGATTATGTCCGGCTTAATTATATATTGTTTATTTCATCGAGTATTAAAAAAATGTTGCCTAGGTTTGGTTACACTCAAAAGGTGTTGTTAGATTTGATACCATTATTTTCAGTTGCCACTTTGTGATCAATGATATATAAAAAAGAATATTTCATTCATTTAGTTAGATCTAAAAAAAAAATTTTTATTGTTTTCAGTAAATTTGTAAGAACCTAGAAAAATTTTTTTTAATTTATAAACTGAGCATTCGAATAACGAGGTTTATTTTTATTATATGTACATCAGTAAAACTTTTGTTTTAAATAATTAATTGAATTTTTTTTTGCTATTAGTCCTACATAATAATCTTAAGCCAATATAAAAATTATTAGTCCAAAAACAAAATAACAATATGTTATTTTAGAATGCCAACCTTTTTAATTTTAATAGATTTCATAAGAATGATTTGTGGCTTTCAGACTTTCTGAAACGGTGAAAAAGACACTTTACTTCTTCTGATATCCTTATATATATTATCTATTTATGACCGAAAATGAATCACAATTCTGGTGAATTGGCCTAAATCTCAAATACTATTTTGGAGTTATTCGACCGCGTACAGAAGACACCGAAAGGCTCATTCTTGACAGTAAGTTTGATTTAATTGCTTAAGTGTTGATGTAACGTGGGCTGTATTTCGATGTTTCATCGTTACTACGCTGGCATGGGTTAGGTACATCCTCGGCATCAAATATTTTAAAAATTCAAAAGTAACAAAAAAAGAAGCTCCATGGTATAATCAAAACTACTGAATTCACAAAGACCTAAGCGCGCCATGTTCGCAATTAGGTATATCGACAAACTTGAAACACACCCTAATCCAATCGCACGTAACATTCTTAATTTTCGCGGTCATGCTCGGTTGAGAAGGAGGGATACACTTGCTATTATCCGAGCACAAGACATGCAACTTATTGTTAGTTCATATTTGAAGATTCAGTAAATAAATAAATGTGTAAATAAAAAAAAATACGCTGATGAAGCAAAAGAAAACAATTCTTCATACACTTTTTTTATTAATGATAAAAAACTTCAGTTTTAATCAATTGATGCTTGATTATTTTCGAAAGCTTTGCAGACATATTAAATATTTCTACGAGTTCATTATCATTAGCTTTGCGTTTTTCCTTACAATCTCTGAATACTTCAATTTCTTCTCCGATTTTCTTAGTGACTGCATATTCTTTTCCAGTAATGCTTGCGTAGCAGCAGTTGTGTCACATTTATGTAGTTCTTGCAATAACATTGTAGCAAATGCCGCAGTTAGCAGACCAAAATCTAATAATACCGCTTCAATTTTAACTCGCTTCTAATCTTTTGAGAATTCTCCAATTTTTTTCATTTCAACAATAAATCGGATAAAATTTATCTGGTATTGAATAGGACTTGAAATCACACATATCTTTAGATATATATTTAGATAAAAATACATATATTTAGATAAAAGGCACGAAATGTAAATCAAAATTAGTTAGATATAAATTTT
Organism: Trichopoda pennipes; assembly: GCA_030448955.1. Classification (NCBI taxonomy): domain Eukaryota; kingdom Metazoa; phylum Arthropoda; class Insecta; order Diptera; family Tachinidae; genus Trichopoda; species Trichopoda pennipes. Next base: position 1,287,260 of record JASKUP010000004.1, on the reverse strand, counting down.
TTATTTTGGATGGTATTTTATGTTTTAGTTTCTATTATTGTTTTAATACTACAATAAAAAATAACAAATACAATTGTCAATTTATTGCTGTTTTAAAGTCGGTTTTTCCTACTTTCAAATATTTAAGTTAGCGAAGGTTTAACAAAGATATTTAAAGGCAAACACCTTTTTTAAATACAATTTTAAGAAACTTTCTTAAAAGCATTTAAAGCTTTTTGAAGTTTTTGTGCATGCGGCTTTAAGTATATAGATATAAATAGCAAGCATTTTGTATATTTATTTTTTAGTTTAGTAAAAAAAAAACGATTGAAATAACTACTTTTAACTTCTAGAAGCTCTAATTACATTTAGTTAAGTGGTACTGTATGCTAACTACAGATTTAGGATGGAAAGGACGGATTTAAACGGACGGGCTATATCTTTTATAACATTAATTTTAATTAATTCACCAATGGAATTGTGATAGTATTTTATATATATATATATATATATATATATATATATATATATATATATATATATATATATATATCTATGGGTATGTGTGTGTGTATATAGCCACCAAATAGCTAAGCTATATGCGGTACTAATCTAGTTTTTATTTTGTTTTTTTTGGTACTAACCTGAGCTTGAGTAAACAATACACGTCGCTTTCTTCTCTGCGTCAAAGGAAACTGTAACGATTTTGCATCACTTACGGAACAAGTAGCCAAACTTCCCATGTTTCCCATATGCCCCATAGAGCCAGAAGCTGATCCTCCCATAAGACGTGAAACTAAAATAGCAAGACCATTTATGTTAAGTACTATGTATATATAACAATTTTTGGTGCTAAATACTATAAATATTTTCAGCTCGTCATTAACATGAAAGCCCTCGCATTTTTCTTTAATGGTTTCGATTCTTAGAAATGTGCTTATTACTTAAACTGCTTCCGGTTTGCAATGGAACCTTTTAATTTATACGAAAAAGTAGTCATAGAGAAATATTTTCTATTGAAATCTAGTCTTCATAAGCTTCAAAAATAATTAAAATATTAAAATTATCGTCAATCGGAGAACTGATGACTGCAATCATCTGAACATGGGGTTTTGTCTAAGTACCAGACGCAATAATATTAATTCAAGCAGAAATATATTCTCCGCTTAGGGGACATTTATATATTCATATATATATATATATATATATATATATATATATATATATATTCAAGCAGAAATATATTCTCCGCTTAGGGGACATTTATATATTCATATATATATATATATATATATATATATATATATATATATATATATATATATATGTATTAATGTATATATATATATAAATAAGTCGGGTTTTCCTTCCTGACGCTATAACTTCAAAACGCACGAACTGATTTCCACGGTTTTGCATTCGTTGGAAAGGTCTCAGGCTCCGTGATGTTTATAGCAAAGAAAATTCAGCAAAACTTTTAAATGGAAAAGCAGGAAAACAGTGAAAATCATTTTTCACATACAGCGCCATCTCTGATACATAGCATGTACTACAACGGCGTCAGTACGTGGTGTGTGAGTATCCCTCACGAAAATAAGTAAGTTTCATTAAAATAATTTTTTTTATTACTATTATTGTTATTATTATAATTATGTTTATTATTATTTTAAATGAAGTGGTTATTTTTATCTTCAAATTGTTATAAGTATTTGTTTGTTTGTATAAAAAAATATTGTTAATAGATGAAGTAATTATTAAAATTACTTTTTCTTCGCATTTATAAGTGCATATAAATTATACTTTGTTATTTCTTGTTAATATCTCAGTTTTTTCTTTCTTTTAATTATAAAATTTTATAGAATATTTGTTGAATATTCAAAAATGGCACATACTCTAGACCCTGTAAAATTTTTGGGACGATTACCAGAATTTTTTGAGGAGAGTACAGATTTATATACCTTCATATCACTTGTTGATAAAATTAACCCCCTCTTTTTACAGTATGATGAACCTTCCCAGCATTTATTTCTCGATTTGATTAAAAGTGAAATTAAAGGTAACTCAAAAGAGGGAATTGAAATTAATTTTCATGTGTGTACGTGATTTTTAGAACGAATGTGGTTGATTTTTATAATGAAATTAAAGAAAAACTTTGAAGTTTAAATAATAAGGTTGCTTCAGATTTCGGAGTACATGCAAATAGTGAACAAATCGCTAAAAATAATTTGAGAACTTCTCTGGATACTTTTAAACAAAAAATTCCCGAACCAATGAAAACCATACTACCATGTAGGAATCCTGATACTCTTGAGAGTGCAATGAATATCTTTTTTGCATCGGGATATGCTAACTATAGAAGTAATGGAAGGGAAAATATTTTTGATAATGGAAATAAAAATTATTTAAGTACTAATAATAATTACAGCAATAGATTGCCAGATAATAGAGGCAGTCATAGTAACATAGACGATAATTCAAACAGATATAACAATAAGCCATTCATTGTAGGTAATCAGTTTAATTCTAATAAATTTTATGGTAACAATAAGTATCAACACAATAATAACCATTTTAAGAATAATTCAAATTATAGTCGTAATGGGAAAAATTATATTTCTAATCCAAATTATAATCGTAATATGGAGCCTTTCAGCTATAATTTTAATCCAAATCTTTTTCTAGGACAACAGCATCCTGAACCAATGGACGTTAATATGATTAAAAATTGTAATACTGTAAGTAATTTACGGAAAATACCAGTTTCTCAAAATGTGTTACAAAATAATTCTTCTTCTAAACTGTTAAATCAAAATTGTTCGAAATTTGGGTAATTCAGTTGAAAATATAGCAACAGAAAGTTTTCGTTTTCCATCCTCTCCGGAGAATTACCGTATATAATAATAAAAGAAAATTTTAAATTTATAGTGGATACTGGTGCGACTCATTCACTTGTAAATCCGGGTTTATGTAATCCAAATTGGAGAGTTAATTCAGCAAAAGTAATCAGATAATTTCGGACAAAATTTATCAAGTGCCCATGTTTTCAGAGTTAGGTGATACAAATGAGAAAATAAGACTAATAGAGAGGTTTCATAATTATTATGATGGAATCATTGGAAATGATGTATATAATGATGTGTATAATGTATATTAGCGGAAAAAATGCATGGCCTGTTACCTCCGAAAATTGTCATTTGGTTAGTGATGTTTTACTGCAAGAATACAATTGAGATATCCATATTCGACAAAATTAGAATGGATCATTTAAATAAAGAAGAAGAAAATAATCTTGAGCTTATTTTGAAAGGTTATTTTGATTTGTTTTATAAAACAAATTCTAATCTTTCTTTTACTAACACTATCAAACAGAATTATTACAAAAGATGATATTCCCGTTTTCTCAAAAACATACAGGTATCCATACATACATAAAGATGAAGTGAGAAGGCAAGTTCAGGAAATGCTTGATAGTAAGATAATAAGACCGTCTAACTCGCCGTATTCTGCTCCTATATGGATCGTACCGAAAAAGGAAGATGCAAGTGGGGGTCAAAAAAGTGGGGATTAGTTGTCGATTATAGAAAACTTAACGAAGACAGTAGACGATCGTTTCCCTCTTCCAAATATTGAGGAAATTTTAGAAAAACTTGGTAGTGTATGTATTTTACTATTTTGGATTTAGCGAAAGGGTTTCACCAGGTTGAAATAGACAAAAGGGACATTCATAAGACGGCATTCTCAGTTGAAGGTGGTCACTATGAATTTCTTAGAATGCCTTTTGGCCTCAAAACAGCACCAGCTACTTTTCAAAGGCTTATGAATAATATTTTAGGTGAATTAGTGAACCAAATTTGTTTGGTATATATGGATGACGTAATTATCTATTCTACTTCCCTTCAGGAGCATATAAATTCACTTCGGCTCGTATTTAATAAATTAAGAAATGCAAATTTGAAAATACAAATAGATAAATGCGAATTTTTAAAAAGGGAAACAGAATTTTTAGGTCATGTAGTAACACAGAAGGGTATAAAACGTAATCCAAAAAAAGTCCAATGTGTGGTGGATTATCCTTTACCAAGGACACAGAAACAAATTAAGCAATTTTTAGGCTAAGCAGATATTACCGGAAATTTATAAAAGATTTTTCGAAGATTGCAAGGCCGATAACGAAATATCTCAAAAAAGAAGCTAAAATAGATGTAAATGATCACGACTACATAGGTAGTTTCAGAACGTTAAAAAAGCTTCTTATCAATGATCCAATTTAAGCTTATCCTAATTTTAATAAAAACTTTGTTTTAAATACTGATGCGAACAACTTCGCCTTGGGAGCCGTGCTGTCGCAGGACTATCATCCCACTTCCTATGCAAGCAGAGGACTCTCAACCAACATGAAATTAATTATAGTACAGTGGAAAAAGAACTTTTGGCGGTAGTTTGGGCTGTTACGTATTTTCGCCAATAATTATTCGGGAGGAAGTTTGTTATACAAACAGACCATCAGCCTCTACAGTGGCTTTTTTTCAATTAAAGAGCCAAATTCAAAATTAGTTCGATGGAGATTAAAATTAAAAGAGTTTGATTATGAAATTTCATAAAAACGTGGCATAAAAATGGAAATGCAGATGCACTGTTCCGTATTGAACCCGAGATAAATTTGATTCACCAACCTCGAACAGGAAAGCAATTCTCCAATTAATGTTTATAAAAATCAGTTTATCATAGAAAAGTCAGATTCTGTATCTCTTAAAGTAACAACTCAATCGATATTTAAAAATTATAGGAAAATAATAACGGTGAATAGCATCAATGAATCTGATATTGTAAATATTATAAAGAATCATTTTCATCCAACAAAAGTTAATGCAATTTTAATGAAAGATAATTTAATGTATGATGTTTTTAAAGAAACAATTTTAAAATATTTTCTAGGCTCTAATTTAAAAATTGCAAAGTGCAATAACTGTCTTGATGATATTTTGTATGAAAATGATCTTCATGAAAATTTCGAACAATTAAGAAGGAAAATATATCATCCCAAATTAAAGTTAAGAATTCAACAATTTTTAAATAATTGTCATATTTCGAATGTAGAAAAGTATGACCGCAAGCCAATAAAACAAATATTTAAGGTAACTGAAACCCCTGATAAATCTGGTGAAATTGTACATATAGATGTTTTTTATAGTCTTGAAAAAACATTGTTTTTAACGATAATCGATAAACTTTCTAAATTCGCAAAAGCAATTAAAATTCAGAGCAGATCATGGGTAGAGTTTAAAAGAGCCCTGGTTCAATATTTGAGTATTATAGGTAATATTGATAAAATAATAACTGACAATGTTTATTTTATTCAGTTCTTTTATTGTAAAATAATTATACACAATACTTTAGAGTTTTAGCTTAAATTATACGATTTATTTACATGAGCTATTTATACACACAAAAATTTTAATAACTTTACCACATTAACGCCTGGTTAAAATACACTTTTGAATCGTTATTTTAACCGCTCGAATGTTTGTAAGACACTAGTTTATTTTTACTTAAAATTATTCTTAAATACTAACAATGAACATCTTAACTCGCATGCGTATCTTTCTTATCAACTATTCTTCTTTTAGTGATAATAATACGTGCGTACTTATAATAAGGGTTATTTCCAAGGTCATATTACTTAGCCTAAACAAACATGAAATAGGAAACAAATTTTATCTCTAAGACATACTTAAGCTTAACAAATAAAATGAAAACCAATTTTATCATTATGAACCTAAATAAATATTAAACGAATTCTATCCTGATAAATCATGTTCAATTACATTTGAACAGACAATGAGTTAGATTTTAAAGCATTACCATTAACTGAATTTTTAAGAGAGAACCAAATTGAAATACCTTTTACTTATTAAATAATAAGCACACTTCGAATACAGATGTAGAACGTCTTCACAACACTTTAAATGAACATGTTCGTTTACTCAGGCACGATCCTGAAAAAGATAGTGATACGGTTGAAGAGAAAGTTTATAAAGTAATCACGTATTATAACAACACAATTCACTCTACCACAAAATGTAAACCTACTGGTTTTCAAAGCGGTTTAATAAAAGCTGAGGATTATCAAGAAATTAAGGAAAGAATTTTGAAATTGAAAAAAAAAACTTAAATTATAATCGAGAAGATTGTGACATTCAAACTGGGAATGTGTACTTAAAAATTAATCGAGGTGGAAAAAATCATGCTACATTTCGTAAAATTAAGGTAAAGGACTATGTTATAACTCAAACAGGTCACAAATACTATAAGTCGGATATTCAAAGAAAGAAAAAACAGCAGATTTGAATTTTTGTAATAATTGTTAAATAAAATTTTAAACTAATATATCATATATAAGTCCGTATGTATTCTTATTACTATATTTATGAATCTTTAAACTTAAAAGCTGAATATCAATAAATGTTATTAAAAATATATGTAAATTTAATTATTTTTGTCAATTTATGTAAACTTTCTTTGGAGCGTCAATCTAATGATGAGGGAGTTATATGTATAACTTAGTCTTTACACATGTATTATTTATTAACACTTTTGTAGAAACCTAATTTATTTACTTGTTTATGAAAACCCTATTTTTATTGGTTAACTTGTTAATGAAATACTTTGTTTGTAAAATATTTTGTTTATCATAATATCATAAGAAATTGAATACGTTTTATGACAATTGTTTTTAGTTTTAGTTTTAAACTGAAATTCAAATAAAACATTTGAATGAAATAATAAATAAAAAGTAATTTTATTAATTGAAAAATAAAAATAAAAAGTAATTTTATTAATTGCTAGACGCAGAGGCCCTTCTGAGCAAAATTGCACAAGCTCACAACATTAATGGGAATATTCCGGGTGCGGAGGACAATACACTTATTAAGGAGACATGTAACGCGGCAAAGCCTATCACGTGTAGAAAGCGACGGAAAGATGCAGTATATAGACACAGTAGAAAATTCACTAGGACCAGACGGGTACATCCTGCAACGTCAGAAGCCGCGGAATACAAAGGAGCTAGGAAGGATTTAAGAGATGCTATACTTAGAACCAATAGGACAAAATGGGAGGAACTTCGATCAGATTTCAACAATGATAAACTAGTCATGCGAAAACTTGGAGCGCGCATTTCGGCTCCGAACCTAGAGGGTGTGATGGAAAAAATCGTAAATAGCCTTTTTCCCGAGGTCGATAAGGTGCGGCATGAGGACCCGCTTTCAAAAGTTTATCTCCCACCCCTTTTTACCATGGAGGAACTAAGGAGCAAGCGTACCCGGTTTGGACGGAGTTCCAGCGGAGATTCTTTATATTATCGTAAGGAAGAGGCCACAGGTACTTCTTGATATGTTTAATCGTTGCCTGCAGGAAGGAGTCGTCCCAGAGGGCTAGAAACGATAGAGGTTTGTGATGATGAGCAAAGAGAAGGGAGATCCATACTTCCCATTGGCATATCGGCCTCTGTGAATGCTGGACACGCCGGGAAAACTACTTGAAATGCTGCTCAAACCCGGAATACATGCAGCCGTGGAAAATGCTAAAGGACTACCAGAAAGACAATTCGGCTTCAGACCTAGAAGGTCAACAATAGACGCGATTAAGGACGTTGTACAGGGTACCAGGAGCGCACAAATGGGAAACCACTTCTCGAGACGCATTGTCTCATTGGCAACCGTGGACGTTAGAAATGCTTTCAATAGTTCAACGTGGCCCGATATGTTAGAGGCTCTGACGACACGATTTGGAGTACCGGCTTACATCATAAGGATGATCAGGAGTTACCTCAAAGACCGAACACTGATCCGCGAAAGTGCTGGTAGAATGCGATGAAAGCGGATTACCGCAGGAGCAGCACAGGGCTCAATCTTGCCGCCTGAAGTATGGAATATAAGTTATGACGATAATCTTCACATGGACAAGCCGAGTGATAACTATTTGCTCGGTTATGCCGATGATATCGCGGTCATTATTGAGGCGCCTAAAATGGAGGAGGCACAAAGTAAACCAAACCAGGTCATGCTTAGGACAAAGCTATGGTTGGATTCCCATAACCTTAATCTGGCCACGGAGAAAACTGAAATCCTAATAATAACGGGAAAGCTCATCCATCGAAGGTAGACATGGTGAGACGATAAGGGCAAAGCGGTGGATGAAATACCTTAATCTGAGGTTAGATCCGATTGGCTTCACCAAAGGGAGCTTGGACAACGACTTTTCTCAGCAGACTGATGGCAAACATAGCAGGGCCATGCTACAGCTAGAGAAGGCTCTTAATGGCAACGACCCAGGCGATTTTACTATATGGACGCGAAATCTTGGCTGATGCCTTAGGAGCAAAGTATCGGAGAAAGATGGCTGCTGTACAACGCACTACTGCTTTAAGGGTAGCCTCGGCATGTCGCATGATGTCGGAGCCGACAATGCTAGTTATAAGCGGGTCTATTCCCATTGAACTACTGGTCGAGGAACGGAGGACACTTTGGATTACACGGAAGCGAATCGGAGGTTCAAACATGGAGGCAACAACTATGGAGCCACGAGCGCAGGCCATGTAAAGATGGCAGGATAAATGGAACGGTGAATCACGCGGAAAATGGATAGCAAAGCTGATAACTGGCCTGCAGGATGAGTAAATACAAGGCATGGCGAGATTTCATAACGCAGATGCTTTCTGTTCATGGATATTTTCTGCAATATTATGTCGACGATACAGAGCACACTTTCTTCAGGTGCGAAAGATGGGGAATGAAATGACAGTCTGTGGAAGAAATCGTCGGAGAAATATTTCCAGAGAATATTGTTGGCCTCATGTTGGAAAGTGAGAACAAATGGAAACATGTAGCGGTGTTCGTAGAAAAAGTGCTGCATATAAAAAAGCGGGACCTAGACGTAGGATCGACGATGGCTGCTCGATAGTAGCAGAAAAAGAAAAATCCAATATATTATAACATAGTATAATATGATTTTTTTTGAAGGAGTATTGCTCCGTAACCATCTTTGCTTATGTCATTTTTGTTTAGACATTTGGGTTGTAAAACTGATTTGCTAGCCAAGGCAGCTTTAAGTTGCTACTGCCAATAATTTCTCATCACCTCGTTTAAATTATACCTTTTCATAAATTGTTTAGCTAAATATGCGTAATCTTTAGTAAAACCACGAAAAAGGAAAGTTAATCCCAGAAAATGTTATATGGCTTTAACATTATTTGTTATCGAAAAATTTGCGACGATCTAACTAAGGATTGAATTTTGTGACGAAGAAACTAACACTTGATCTATTTGAAGTGATGTCTATTTAGCGTTGCAATTTCTAGCACTTTTTGCAAATTTTGATCACTTTCCCTAATATCACGAGATAGTATAACTATGTCGTCCATGTATATGACGATTGCACCCTCTGTAATCAGCTAGTGAATGACGACTGTTACATATCGGCAAAAAATTATTTACTTAAAAAATACATACAGACATTCATACTGTCCACTTTGAGTACCAATTGCAGTGTATTAGCGCAATTTATCTGCTATCAGTTCGTGTAGAAAACAGGTCAACAACCAACGTCATCAAAAAGTATTCCCAAACTACCTTCTCGTTCAAACGTCTATAGTAACAGCAAAGCCTCTTTGTGCCAACTCAGAGGCATAGGATTCGACAAAGAATCACCAGTTAGCACAGGGGAAGACGACGTCGCTCAAGTTCGAGAATGAGGCTTTGCAGTTAGCTAAAGACTATCATTAGATTTTTTATCTGTATTAGTTGCACTTAGATTATCTGCGCTCACTGTAAAACATGCATTTCTGCAGTCGCCACTCACTTTTTTTGTTATTGAGGTACCCATGTAGAGAATTCCTCAGTGTCTTTGTTTTTATTGTTGTTGTTTTTCTTTTGCATTTTTTTGTACAGTGTAATGTATTACAACAATTATTAGTACAAGGTAATACAAAAATGTAATACGAATATTCAAGTTAACAACAGCAGCGAAGCTGCCAATGAACTCGATGTTGCAGCCTAAGCAATTCCTATGTTGTCACACGCGCTTCAGTCGATGACCGATGAAATATGCTCGATCAACATTTCCGGTATGTTGGCTGTATCAACAACTTTATTGGTAGTGCAACGTAACAGAGGAGTTTTCAAGCCAAGTTAATTGAAGTTGGGCAATCAGTCTTGGCTACGTCGGTAAGGTAATGAGTTGATTTAATTGAATTACTTGTGTTTTGAGTTTATAATTAAAGATTAATAAAAATAAAGTTAATTTGTGTTTTGAGTTTATAATTAAAGATTAATAAAAACAAAATTAATTTGTGTTTTACTTGTATAACGGCGCAGTTGGTCGCGCCCTGATAATTTTTTCATAAAAGTAAGTTAAGGTTCCTTAACATTCAAGTTTATTTTTTTTTATTTTTTAAAGTCAAATACCATAACTAAATATATACTCGTAATATGTATGTAATAATAATAAAAAAAAAACGGTATCACAATATTTTATGCTTTTATATAAAATAATAAAGTAATGCTATTTTGATTGGCAATTTTAAAATACATGATTTTTATTATATTATATTGTATTATATTATATTATATTATATTATATTATATTATATTATATTATATTCATTAATTAAAAATGAAAAAATTCATTCATTAATCAAAAATGAAAAAAATTCGCTTCTTTTTTGATTTATCCTGAATATGGTTTGGTGAAATATTGAAAAATAATAAAAAATAAAGTTTAAAATTTTTTTATAAAATAAAGACCTAGTGCTTAATAATAAACTACTAAAAAATATTAAAAAGGTCAAATAACTATAATTTTTATATATAACTGAGCTCGATAAAAGTAAAAATAAAAACAAGAAAAGAAAAGAGTTTGAACAATTTCAAAACGAATCTGGAAGTTATAAAACGCTAGCGGCAATAACATTTCTAATTAGGTGTAGAAATAAAGGCATCATACCAAAATTAATTTTTAACTCAACGAAGAATACTCTGAACATTTTTAAGTCAACAAAATTTGGAGAGGTGAAAACTTTAATTGAAAAACATAATCAAGATTTTCATAACAAATTTTTAAAGTTAAAGTTAAGTTTTAAAAGAAAACTGTGTAACATTGAAACATTTTCAAAGAGAAAGGATGGTTATTGAAAGGCATTTAAGAAATCATTTGAGAGCAGCAGAAATGAGGGAAAATTTATTTTATGAGGACATATTGCCATATTCATTGAAACCAAAGTAAAAAAAATCATTTTAAGAAATTTAATTTACTCTATAAGTTACAAAAGAGGATATTTAATGTAAGATTAAACGATAAGTGGTTCGTTGACAAAAATGACTTAAATATTCCAGCGCACGTTAGTGGATTTTATCATTAGGACCTAAACACGCCAATTTTAAAGATTATTGCAAATGGAGAAGATTTTGTACAGACACTTCAGAATAAAATAATACAACGATTATTTTTTATGAATTAAATATATTTGTTATTTTATTACTTTCAAACAAAATTAATTAAGACAATATTTTTTTAGGTTTTAATTGTTTCAAATAAAAAACAGAAGTCAATCAATAAAAATCAAAAATAATGAAATTAGTTACACAATTAAATATGATAATATGATTTATAAATAATAAAAAATAAAATATAAGTAAAACTCACACGATCTACAATAGAATTAATAACAATCATGAATATAATATGTAACATATATATTTTTGTAACATATAACTCCCCCATCCTTTGTTTATACATTACTCCTGGAATGTATGTTATGACATATACGTGTATATTCACATATAACAGTTTAATATATATTACATTTTTTCATGACAATTTTAAACATGTTCAATATTTAACAAGAATATTTTAAAGAAACCATATAACACTAACAAAGAACGAAAATATATGTATGTATTTAATAGTTTGTCAAAATCTCAATAATGACTTTATATATTTAGAATAATCTCTTCCAGCTACTTTTCTTTCAAACATTATATTAGGCAATTCTTTTTGATGCTTAAATACTTTTTTTTATTAGTTGTCTATCGCGTTTACAACCATTCTCATCAAAAAAATTTTTTTTCTTTTACTTTTTTAATTATTCGGTTTTTGTTTCAGATTTTGAAAACCAAGATTTTTTACTAATTCCTTTTCTTTATGTTCGTCATGCAAATTCTTGCACACAAATTTATCTACTTATATTCTGTAGTGCTATGTATGATATCATTATAAATTTGAACAGACTTGAAAACCAAAGTTTTATCACTAATATCTTTATATTCTTTTTCTAGTTTAAATTGTCGTATATATGAATTTAGAGTCAAATGAAATCGTTCTTTCTATATCTAAATTTCCTGTGTGCGTATTAGGGGACGAGAAGTGAAAATCTATATTTTCAGAATTAAAAAAATCTTTTATATATGCTGTTATAACTTCATTATCAACAATAATTTTCTTTGGTTTACCTAAAAGTGCAATCCTTTGTGTAAGCATTTTTACTATAGCAAAATTGGATTTAAAAATTTGATTATTTGTTCTTCATAATATTTTTTTATTATTACAGTGTTTTTCTCTCATACAATGTTTGTTTTTTATATTTATTCCTAAACTAATTATAATTTGATTATTATAAATGTTTACTGGAGATTCCGATATAGAAATGTATTTATTCAAATTTTTTGCTGCACTGTGAATTGTGGCTAAATCGGATTGAATATATTCCTTTTCTTTAATTATTGCATTAACATTAAGTCGACTTAGGTAGTCAGTAACTTTGTTTATTTTTCCTTTCATGTATTCTAACTCAAAATCACATTCGTTGAATTGTATCTTCCATCTCTGCAGTTTCATATTCGGCCATTTCATTTAGTTAAGCCATATAAGTGGTCTTTAAACCGTCTGAAGTTTAAATTTTCTTCCGAGTAAATAGGGTCTGAAATATTTCACATATCAAATTGTTGCTAATAATTCTTTCTCTATAGCACTAAAATTGAGCTCACGCTTGTTCAATGTACGCGATGTAAAAGCAATTGGATGACCATTTTGGGATAACATCGCACCTAATGCTTCGTTGCTGGCATCGGTTGTCAATACAAATAATTTGTCAAATTAAGGGTATGCTAAAATTGGTGCAGTACATAAAATCGTTTTTAATGTATGAAAATAGTTTTGATCATTTACGTTGATTTTTGTAGCTTTCTTAAGGTGGTACTAAAATATTGAGAATTTCCTAATTTTTAAATTAAATCTTCCACATTTGGTATTGAAAATTTGTCTTCAATTGTTACATTATTTAGTTTTCTATAATCGATAACTACTCTTAGATTTTGCTATTATTCCTGATTTTAAGATTTCATTAACTTGTCTATGAATCTCTTGCTTATGAATTTCTGGAAAGCCATATCTTCGAATAAACCAGAATCTCATTTATAGTTGGGATTTTGTGCCTATATTTACAAACAGAAGTCAAATTATCTTCTTCAATATAAATTCTTTGATTATTTTAATCAAAACATTAATCTCTTCTTCGTTTGTATTTTGGCTTTTCAATTTTTGTATTAGATATTATATTCTAACTTTATTAAAATTTATTTCAATTATTGAATTTTAGTATGGATCATAATTAACATTTTCTTCCGAAGAGTTTCCAAATAAAATAGGAATTTTCGCATTATTAGTTATTAATGTGTTTTTCTCAAAGTCTATTGTGAGATTTTAAAAAATTATAACCGATAATTCCATCAAATTCACTTAATATTTCTATTTCTAACATTTTTAAATTAGAATTTGGGCGGTTGAATTCCTTAAAAACGTACAATTATTTTTGACGTTGTTACAGTTTTTGAATAAATTGTATTTAAAGCAATTCTTATCAAATTTTTCCCAGAACCTGTATCTATTAATAGTTTTATTTGCTTAGTTTTTGTTGCAACACTTTTAAAGGGAAGAGTTCTTCGACCCATAATTCTAACGTTATCTACCTAAATTGGGTTATTTGCATTATTTCTTTGAGTTCGATTAGAGACGCTACTTTCACTATTTCGTCTAGTTTGGCCAAAACTAATGTTGAGCTCATTAAATAAATTTTTATTTGCATTTAAAGAATTATTCTGAAAACTTTTTTATTGTTATATTTATTAGAGTTAAAGTATTGGTTGTTCCTGTTAGTCTGGTAGTGCAGGTATTCATTTTGATTATTATGTTTAGAAATAGATCTGTTTGCATCATAGAAAGGTTGAGAAAAGAAATTACTAAAACTTGGGCTTGTTTTATTCTGAAATATGCTGCTATTATTATAACAATTTGATGAAAAAGATTGTAAGTTTTTATACAAATATTTCGTTTGAATTAAAACTTCTTTTGCCCTCAATACTTAAAAAGATTTTTAAAACCGTTAACTCGCTATATTTAGAACTAAACTATTGATTATCCCTCTCAAGACTAGTTTCTAAGTTTAACTTTGTTAATAATTTTAAAACATACTCATAAAAATCACTTATGGTATACCTTAACTCTGCTGTTTTAATTTTGGGTTTTATGTTTTCTATGCTATCAGCTATGTTAAAATTGATTCTTAAAAGTATTTTTACCTTTCCCCAATTTGTAGGGTTGTTGTTGTTGATTAATGCTACTTAGCCTTTCTAAAAATTTTATTTCTGACACTCAAATCAAATAAGGGTAGTAAAGTTGCTGCTGCATCATGTATTCGAACTTCATCAACATGTGACACGAACATCTGAAGTTCTTCTGATTGTCTTCTGATTTTATGAATTAAATATATTTGTTATTTTATAACTTTCAAACAAAATTAATTAAATAAAAATTTTTTTTGTTGTAATTGTTTCAAATCAAAAACAGGAGTCAATCAAAGAGAATGAAAAATAATGAAATTAGTTACACAATAAAATATGATAATATGATTTATATATAATAAAAAAATACAGTAAAAGTTTAACGCTAAAGATCTACAATAGTATTAATAACAATCATGAATATAATATGTAACATATATAATTATGTAACATATAACTCTAGGTTATACGGACTGCTAAAAATTCACAAAGAGGTATTTCCTTTAAGGCCAATTTGTGCATTTCTTAACTCACCATCTTACGAATTATGTAAATATGTTACTAACATATTGGAAAAAAAACACTGAGGGCTCTAAATATAACATTAAAAATTCTATATAATTTAAGGGAAAAATTAAAAACCTTCATATATTGGATCTTGAAAAACTAACAAAATAATGTAGTATCATTACTTCCAAGTATTCCTGGCATTTGGCAATCAACACAATAGAAGAGAAATAGAATTGTTGACACACTAACGTAATTATTGGGTTCAACAACATTTGTTTTATTTTATTTACAATTTACCAAATATTATCAAAGTTCAGTGTCCATAAATTGTTAAATACATTTTTATTTCAAGTAACCCAATTATTCTACAAGCTCAATGAACACAAATTAATAATTATACATTAATGTACGTTTTGTTTGCTTGCAAAAAGAATATTACAAAACTATTAATTACTAATATAACTGCATGTGTCAGCATGTGCAAACCTGTAGTTTTAAGCAATATTATATAAATGAATTTTGTATATAAGAAAGAAAACACATCCTTAAAGTGCTCAATAATTATAAAAGCATCAATTGTGTTTTTAATAACTGAACCCATCATTGTCCTTTTTGTAAAAGTGCTTAAAGGACAAAATAGGCAAATAGAAGCAGTTCTAATTTATGTGTTAGAAATGTACTTATCTATAGCCGAACTTCTGTATTTACATTTTGGTGACTCCGGCATTTCAACACTCCTTCCCATAATTGGAGAAATACTTAAAGTATTTGAAAATTTCGAAACACGAACACAACATTTGAGGGACATTAACCGGTCCAAAATACAATTCCTAAAAACATTTGGGGAAAAATTGCAATCCAGTAGATCTTCCTACACCACAACACTCCATCAAAATTAGCACAAAGCTAAATTACAAAATCAACTCAAAAGGGCTACAACATGCTGACATTTGAGGAGCTTCTACAGGCGCAAGAGAGGAATGTGGAAGAAATAAATCGGGCGATTTTGAACATAAAGAAGACGCCTAGGGAAAGGAAACCCATAGAATATTACAAGAAAAAATCCAGAGAACTTGAAGAACTTTGGAAAAACTTTAAAAAATTAGACAACCACATAAGAAGTGATCCTGCAGCAAAAGAAGATCATCTGTACTTCAGTCAAAAAGTGCATGAAATTATAAGCGAAAAGTTTAGAGAAATTGATGACGAAATACATATACACATCCTAAATATAAAAAAGGAACAATCAAAAAGGCGGCCATTCGGCTCAAGCCGGATTTGAACCACAATTAACGCATAATTTGGTAAAATTACAGAACACCACAATATCAAAAATCATTACGACACTGTATGAAGTATTGGCAATGGATGTTCAGCATACAATACCAAAAATAGAGACAAAATTAAAAGAAGTCGAGTACAATATAAAGACAATACATCAATTACAGGACAAGATATGCACTGAAAATATTGAGCACGACAGAGATGCATTTTTACCAAAGCAAATATAAATTACGAACAAGATAATGCAAATTAAAGAGTCAACAAAACAATAACACGCAACATCTCCCAAAAATAACAATACCAAAATTCAAAATTATCTGAATTGGCAACCGTTTTATGATATTTTCAATGAAATAATACCTAGAATAAAAAACAAACCTGACAGGTGAAGTTGCCAGACTAATACAAAAATTATCTCTAACAGAAAACAATTACGAAACAGACTGGAATACACTTAAAATTTGTTTCAATTATCCACGAACATTAACAAACAACATAATAAATCAGTTATGACGACAACAAAAAATACCTGAAAATCCACCTGCTGCAGCTATAAATAAATAATTTAAACATCAATACTACAACTTGGGACCCGATATTGATTGACATACTAATCAAAAACTCGACCAAGATATTCATATGTTATATGGGCAGTCCATTCAGTCACCTAGATCATTACCAATTTTAGAAGAGCTGTTATCTTTCCTGGAAGCAAGGTTTCAGTCACTGGAGGCTTTCGGCCGAATCCAGGGCATATCAAAAAGAACAGTATCTGCAGCAACCACTTCTCAAGAAATCCATTAATGCAAATTATGTAACAATGAAAATCAGCAATTGTATTATTGCAACAAATTCTTGTCCAAATCTATTCCTGAGCGACTACGGTGGGTTCAACAGCATCAACTGCCTCAAATCTGCACACAGCACAAAACAATGCACAACAAGTTGCTATAGAAAACGCAAGAAAAAACATAATACATTAGTTCATCTTGAACCAAAATACAAAATTTTCAATACTAAACAATAACCTTAACTTAAGCAAATCACCCGCAACAGTAGCGTCAGCACATCTCGCTAATGTCCAGCAGGGCTATGTCCTACTAGCAACAGCTCGCGTAAAAATCACAGCCAACAACGGACAATATGGCTTTTTTAGAGTAATATCAGATTTAGGGCCACAGACCAATATTCTGTCAAATAGAATGGTAAATCGATTATCTATCAAACCAACAGATGCATCCCTTTGTATCGAAGGAATCGGCAATCAAACACGAAAAAAAAACACAACGCATCAACGTGTGCCTTCAATCCACAACAAACAATTTTAACACAAGGCTAGAAGCCTTCGTTGTCCCCAGCATCATTCCGCCCCAGCCCTCTAAAGAGATTAACTGCGCAATCTGGTCAATTCCCGAAAATATATCGCTAGCTGATCCTACTTTTAATAAACCCTCTAACATTGACGTTTTACTAGGAGGTGATAATGATTTCTGGTAAAATAAACTTATCACCTGAACTATTAACTCTAAAGAATGCGAAACTGGGTTGGATCATAAGCGGAAAGATAGGCGAAGGTTCCACCATCTCAGCGACTTGTACAGGTCACAGCGAAGACAACACAAACGAACTTATTGAACGTTCTTGGAGACTGGATGATTTTACAACAGGCAACAATCTCACTTTAGAAGAAAAAAGATGCGAAACACATTTTGTCCAAACTACCAAGGGAAACTCCGAAGGTCGATTCATAGTGCGTTTGCCATTCTAAAGTTTCTTAGGCAGCACTAAAAAAATGAAGATCTCAAGATTCATGGCATTAGAACAGAGATTATCAAAATATACAAACATTAAAACCCAATAACTCAATACCCGCATAGATAGCGGGTGATAGTGATTGATCTTCATTTTTTCATCCCTTATCATTACTCAAACCAGAAAGTATAACAATGTAATTTATGACTTGTTGGAGCAATATTTCTATTTACGTGGCAATGTAAACCTCTGGCGTAAAGAATTCAACAGAAACCAACCACCTCCTGTATCAGAAGAATTCAAACAAAACTCTGTAACGGTTGTAACTGCAACAGTACCCGGATTGGAACACATGATATATAACATAAATCATCATGACTAATTCCAAACATTTCAAAAAATAGTAGTATATGTATTCCGTTCGTCCAGAATACTAAGAACTTAAAGGCAGACCGGCCAATAAGCAGAGTGCTCACCATTCAAGGATTAACCTCAGCAACACAATTAATAGCTAAAGCCATTCAAGTGTCTGAATTTAAAACTCAATTAAACACACTTAAGAACAAACACAAACAAGTCAATTAATCAAGTACAATATGTAGTTTATCTCCTTTTCTGAACGAAAATGAGGTAATACGAGTCGGCGGAAGACTGGAAGATTTTAGTCTTCCATACACAATACTGCTACCCTATAACGATGCAATTGCAAAGCTAATAATGAAAATGCTGCACATCGAAAATTATCACTGCGGTTCACAAACATTATTATTATAGTTCTGGGCAATAAAGGGAAAAATAATCGCTAGAAACATAGTTCAAAACTGTGTACGGTGCACAAGGCCATGTCAAATCTGATGAAGCAAATTATAGGAAACTTATCTACTGATCGTGTGACTCAAACAAGATCATTTCTGATACCAGGTGTAGACTACTGCGGCCCACTATGGGTACACTACAAGGTAAGAGGTAAGAAGCCACAAAAGGTGTACATAGTAGTTTTCCTTTGTTTGACAACTAAGCCAGTTCAACTGGAAGTAGTGAAGTACTACAGAAGCATTCATAGGAGCCCTGAAAAGATTTGTCGCTCGTTGTGGATGCTGTCAAACTATATATTCAGATAATGCCACAAATTTTATAGGAGCACGAAATCAGCATGATTAGCTAAATAATCTTTTCCAAACAAGCCCAAGAAACAATCACTAGATCTTGCAGTACTAAAGGAATAGAATTCAAATTCATACCTACAAGAGCACCTGATTTCGGTCAGTTATGGGAAGCCGCCAAATCCGCCAAACATCTATTACTTCGAAGTGTGGCAACAGCCTCAATCACATACGAAGAACTTGAAACGGTAATCATTGAAATAGAGGCAATTCTAAACTCCCGACCAATCACCTCACTAGGACATTTCTTAATCGGAGAACCTCTTACGGCTGAAGTGAATTCGAGAGCAATTAATCCAAGCAACTCAGTTGCGAAAAGATGGAGTCTTTTCTCTCAGCTAATACACGAATTTTGGAGAAGTTGGTCAATGAAGTACTTACACTATCTTCAAGAAAAACGAAGGTGGAAAACATCAACGGAAAATCCAAAGGAGAGAAGGTTGGTTTTAATAAAGAAAGATAATCTGCCTGCAGTGGCCACTCGGCAGAATCGTTAAAACGGGTGGCAGATGTAAACACATCCTTAGGAATAAAGAGAAGACCCATTCATAGATTAGCTCCACTACTCCATGATGACGAATCACCAACGAACGAATAATCCAGTTCGATGAAAGTATCCACTTACTTAATGACTCCTGATGAAGCAGATGTTCCACCTGTTAAAAGATTTAATACCATCAACAACTCACTTCTACTCACCATGCTCATTACAAAACTTCTTATCCCAGCGGCCTTGAGCAATTAAATCAAGAGCAAGAGTCATTCTGACCTAGGATTGTACTTTGAAGGTATAGGACAAATTGTTGAAAAACTTAATGAAGAAGTCAACGCAATATCGAAGGAATCTAATCAAACTAGTCAGATGCAAGTGGTTTCACTCTTAGCCAATCAACTAACATTAACAGCATTAAACTTACAAAGAATAGAAAGAAAAATTATTGATGTACTAACAGATGTCACCATGGAAAAATTAGTCCTCTTTTATTATCACCTCATCAGTTAAAGAATGAAATAACTACTATAAAGGCACATCCTCTAATATAACGCATACTTCCAGTTGCAGATGGCAGTTTAATTCAACTGTACTAGCTAATAAGAGTTAATGGAGCAATAACAAAATGCGAAGTTCTTTTTGAAATCACGTTACTAGTAGTGGAGTAGTCCCAAGAATTAATTAAAGTTATTATTATATTATTTAATTAAAGTTATATTATTAGCTAACTGTACCCTCCGTAAGAGAGATGTCTACGTATGCAAAAACAAACAGTCCATGCTCAAAAGAAATGCAAATACCGACTAATGTGAAATCAACATTCTTAACAACCGAAACACAACCAATTGCGAACTTACACGAATTAAAGACAACACAACATGGACACAACTAAAAATCCTAATAAATTGATTTTTGCAACCACCACAGAAATAAAAATTTCAGCAGTGTGCGGCACTGAAACTTTTAAACACTTAATAAGAGGCACCGGAATAATGCAAGTAGAACCAAATTGCCTCGTTAAAACCAATTTGACCACCATTCAAGGACTCTTTGATGCATTAAATAGCTTACACTCCTCGTACGTCTAAATTAAACTAAATTAATCAGCGACATAAGTACATCTGAAGAGATTAATGGAGGTTTTTAATACAACTAACACTCACATTATATTATATTATATTATATTATATTATATTATATAATACTAGCAACACCGCCGAACTCCGTTTCGTCACCAGATGGCTTCGTTTTTTGTAACATTTCGTAATTTACTGCATCATCGGGATTTGCCATCGATTTTTGATTTAATGGTGAAATTCAGTGCGTGTATATCATTATTCTTTGGGGCGAGAATTGCTCGTTGACTTAACCAAGCATAATTCTAATAATCCTCTAGGCGTTGCACGGGGAGTTACTGGCAATGTCTGCCTGAAATTGTCTGCTAGCAATATCATCAAGCCGCCAAAGATGTTGCTATTTCGCCGAAAATCCTTCAGTGTGAAGTTAAGTGCTTCAGGTGATTTCTTATGTGCCATTGTACACTCATTCCAAACCATATCTTATATTATATTATTAATAAAACTGAAAATATTATAAATTATATTATATTATATTTTATTATATTATATTATATTATATTATATTATATTATATCTATATATATATATAAATTAAGCCCAAAATAGGTGTCCGTTTGTTGCCAGTATTTGACGAGATACGCCATCGAATTTTCACCAAATTTTCACACTACCTTCGTAATGGTCGTTCGCTGGTTTGTATCTTTGTTTCATGCCTTTATGCACAATAGTGCGTCCACAGTGCGTGTTTGATACAAACAAATTTTTCAAAAAAATCAAAATTTTTTTCCATTGAATACTTCAACTCAAAGTTTTGTATCAAATGAAATGTGTGTTTTCGTTTGTACGTTGCTGTGTGTGTGTGCTTGCACAAAATGCGACGCCAATACAAATCGAAATATGCTCATGTTCATAGCAAGTGGATGTGCAAACAAAAAGAGAATTTTGTTTTCCATATTCTGTTGCATTTTGTGTGTGTGTGTGTGTAATTTGCGTGTTCAATTCCAAAATGATTCATCAGCCGAACGTTTTTGAAAGCAAATGTTATATATTGGGAATGGCGCAATTCCAAATGACCGCACCACAAAAATTATTACGCTTCCAGATAATTGGTGCCACTTTGCACAATCAGAACAAGAATTGGTCACAAACGTATTTCCCGGTATTGCACAAAATTTTAGAAACCATGGTTGGTTAGGGGAAAGAGCTAGCTTAGCTGCGAAAATCGTAGATGTTTCGGATATCAATGTGACAATTTTCAATGGCATTCCTGAGGAAATTTTTACCTACAAATCGGTTGACTCTGTTACCAATCAAGACGATGTTGTAAAGTATCTAGTCGAATTTTAAAATTCGCTTGAGTTACTTGGACTGCTGCCCCACCGACTACAAGTGAAAGTTGGTGTACCAATTATTCTGCTTGGAAATATCTGCGAGCCACGACTTTACAATGGGACACGTTTAGTCATGAAAATGTGATTGAAGCAAAAAAAGGAAAATATAAGGACGAGGATGTGCTGATGCCATGCATTCCTATGATGCCGTTTGATTTAAATGGCTTCAGTTCCCTATTCGTGTTGCTTTTGCAATAATCCCTGTTTTTCGCACGGTCAATTATATGTATGTATCATAATCACGTATTAATATGCCAACTGCTTTGTTTGTCTATACCGCGGACCAAAATCAATCGAAGAATGTCGTATATGTAAAAGCATTGCAATAGAATAAGACGTACTGTAAAGCACACAAAAATATTGAATTGTGAAAAAGATAAAACTATTAAAATACCTAAAAACGAAAAAAAAGAAATTGTGTTCTTTCTGATTAATTTTCTTAAATGATTAAATTTTTTGGCGCACAAATGACTTGCAAAGCAGTCACGGGCACGCTAGTTATAATATTTTATATTATATTGTATTATATTATATTATATTATATTATATTATATTACGTTATATTATATTATATTATATAATATTATATTGTATTATATTATATTAAATTATTATTTATTGGAATCATTTTAAATTAAAGCAATTTTAATTCGTGTTTGATTCGTTCAAATAAATATTTCATGATATTCTCACAAAATATTTTTTAAAAAGTTAACATTTTATGATATTCTCATAAAACCTTTATTTAAATATAAATATTTGAAAACAATTACTGCAGGAGAGAGAAAAGTAAAAGAAAACTGAGAAATAAAAGAAGCTATTGGAAGAAAGAAGTAAGTTGCGAGCTAGCACTGAGGGATTTCTACCTTAGACTTGCAGAGTAGTTAATGGCAAAAGGAGATAGCCAGTAAAGATATGAAGAAAACTGCGCGAGCAATGATTTGTGGCAGTTTAAAATGAACCTCTTTGGGCTCTGCAATGCTCCAGCTACTTTTGCACACTTAATGGAACATCTGCTTAAGGAGCTTAACTAGAAGACTTGATAAAGGAAAATACTTATGACGAACCCAGATGGCCGCCGGTGGGACCATTATGAAACTGCTTCATTATACCTTCCATCCGGAAACTTGACACGACGATTAAGTCCGTTGTAGTTTTTCCATCTGCACTTTCCTAAAAAATGTTGGCAGCCACTTACCACTTTAAGGCTATTCCACTGAGCCCAGTACAATTTTGCCAGCGGGCTTTCTGCTGATACTTAGTTACGGTCCGGTCTTATGTTCTCCATTTTGACCGATATAATTTTGATAAAATGGGAACCTCTTTTTGGGCTTGAGACCAGTCTTGACGCGTGTCAATTTGGATACGCGTCACATCAATACTGGACTCTATTTCCTCGCCTTTTTTAAAGTGCCTGCATTCGACGTTGCATGACCGTCTCAAAGGGCATCTGCATTGATGTGTTTTCCAACATTCCTGTGCAAAAAGCTGAAGTCATAGCTTTGCACACGTTTAACCAAGAGTGCAAGCTGCCCTTCGGGGCTTTTAAACTTCAGCAACCACCGTGATGCGGAGTGATCCGTCCTTATTGTAAAGTGTTGGCCATATAAGTATTTGTGGTAATGTTTAACACGGCTAAAGTACGGCTAAGAGCTCCCGTCGTGTTACGGAATAATTTTTTTTGGACATTACTCTGCCATAATAGCCTGAGCGAGCACTCCTTCTATTCTGTAGTCGCTTGCATCTGTATCCAATATAAATTCATGTCCAGGTGTCGGGTAGGTAGGGTAGGCGAGGACTGGTGCTGTACACAAAAGCCCTTTTGAAACCCCTCGTCTGCTGCCCCACTCCAGTGGTATGGTTGCGATATTCCGGCAGCCACTTGAGCAAAGTTCCGCACGAATCGCCTGTAGTATATGCAAAACCCCAAGAAACTACGTAGCTCATGCTTGTAAGTTTATATACGCTCTGCTGTTATACGATGCACCAAGTATTTTACTTTTTTGAAACTGCGCGCATTTCTTAAACAACTGCAGTCGCTATACGCTTAAGACTTCATCTAGGTTTTTGAGGCAAGGTCGTACTGGACTCAGTGGAATACCCTTAAAGTGGTAAATGGCTGCCTGTATCGAAATTGGGAAAGTGCAGGTGGAAAAACTACACTGGACTTAATCGTCAGCCAAATTCCTGGAAGAAAGATATAACGAAGCAGTTTAATAATAGTCCCAGCGGCGGCCATCTGGGTGTAACAAAAACGCTGGACAAGATTAACAGCGACTTTACTGGGTAGGCTACCCACAATCTGTAGCCGTATGGAAAGCTAATTGCGAGCAGTGCACCGCGGCCAAGGATCCAACAAAGAAAGGTCGTGGAAAGCTACAACAGTACATCGCATGTGCCCCTTTTGAGCGAATAGCAATAGATATCGCAGGCCCATTCCCTGTCAGTAATACTCGAAATCGGTAGATGCTAGTAGTAATAGATTATTTCAGCAAATGGCCCGAAGCGTATCCCATTCCGAACCAAGAGTCTAAAACGGTTGTAGATGAATTTGTGAACAATTGGGTGTGTCGATACGGTGTTCCAACAGAACTTCACTCCGATCAGGGACGAAATTTTGTGTCGCCCATATTCAAGGAAATGTGCGACATTTATGGGATCAAAAAGACGAGAACGACACCACTGCATCCGCAGTCAGATGGCATGGTAGAAGATTCAACTGCACCCTGGAAGAATATCTCAGAAAAGTAGTCAGTACACACCAAAAGCATTGGGACGAGCATGTAACAAAGTTTCTTCTGGCATACCGATCAGCTATCCACAATTCAACATCATGCAGCCCAGCAAAAGTCGTGTTTGGGAGAGAGCTAAAACTACCAGCCGACTTAGAATTTGGCGTTAAACCGATTCCTGCACACGACGATAATGAAAATGTTCCTCAGATACAAGAAGACCTGCACGAGCTTCATGAGTTTGTCCGCAGTCGCATCAAAATGTCTAGCGACAAAATGAAAGCCAGATATGATCGAGCAGCAAATACGGAAGGATTTACAGAAGGGCAACTGGTTCTACTATATAACCCACAACGAAAAAAAGGACTGTCTCCCAAGCTGCAAACCCACTAGGAAGGACCTTACAAGGTGGTCAAGAAATTGAATGACGTGGTTTATCGGATACAGAAATATTAAATTGGGCGGCAGTGTTACGAATGTGTCTTACTTAAGATTTAAATAAAATAATTAAGCAATAAAGCAAACTACTGGTTACAAACTGCGTAGAAGTTTGTACACACACACAATTACAATTTGATATGCTGTTTACTAACTGCCTGGCATGCAAGAAAAAAAAAATACAAGTATGCTGTTTATCATCTAAACGCGCAAGACAAAAAAAAACTAATTTTACAACAACAAATATACAATGTTGTTTACCATCTGCGTAGTTTTCTAAGAAACCCTTTTTTACAAAAGCAACAACAAATGTATTGAAATAAATCCCAAGCAGAAACCTTATCAGCATAAAAACAAAAACAACTATACACACAGCCATACAGGCGCCTATAAAACGAATAAACAACCTACAACAACAAAATACACACAAAGGGAGTAGAGGATTCTTACTGGACAAGTATAAATAGGGGAAGCGTCTGAGTGGATAATCAATCAGTGTAAATTAAACCTCATCGTGTAAAGACGTACACTTTAAGCAAATTGTTCTGTGTCAACTTTGTGTAGTTAAAGTAAATAAAATTGTTATAAATTTAAAAACTCTAAAAACTGGTGTTAATTATTTTGCGATAAAGAACTCACAACAAAACGTTTATAAAAGGTATAAACGTAACAACTGGTGTGAGAAGTGGAATTGCAAAACAATAAAATAAATCAACTACAATGAAGTTGACCAGCTAAAGAAGGAGCTGAATAAATTGAATTTGCCAACAACGGGAAGTAAAGCGGAATTGCAACGGAGATTAATTGATGAATTCCAGCAGCGAAACATCGATATTAGGACATACGAATTCGAAGACAAAGAAGCGGTTGGGGTATGTAATCCATCAGCAAACATCAATGTAAGCTTGGATGCAATACTTGCGGCAATTCAAGAAAGCTCTAGAATCAGCAGCGTGAAAATTTATCCTACAAATGACAAACTTCTAAATGTCATTCAAGAAAGCTCGAGAATCAACAGTGCGAAATTGATGCAATTCAAGAAAGCTCCAGAGCCAACGGAGCAAAACTTGTAACTGATGTAAACAAGAAATATCGGAAATATTCGGCAAGAAAGTGGAAGTTGTGGAACAGAGAGTCAGCAAATTTAACGAAAAATTGTCTGGCTTAGAGAGTAAAATGGACGGAGAATTGCATGATCTAAAAGTAAACGACTTCCATATTCAAGAAGGACCGATGAGAGTCGTCTGAGCACTCCAGCAAGATAAACACCGCAAGCTATGACGGTAGCGCGCCGTTCAATGTATTCAAGTTCCAGTTCGAAACATTGGCCATCAAAAATAAATGGAACAATGAGGAGAAAGCTATTGACCTAATTCTGGCCTTCAAAGATGCGGCTGTCGAAATCCTCGAAAGGTTACGAGGAGGTTGCAGAAACAATTACGAGAACATAATGGTGACCTTACAACGTAAGTACGGCGGCGAGCATAAAATAGAACTTTATAGAATGGAGTTACGAGTTAGGGTGCAGAAGGCAATTGAGACACTGCTAGATTTTGCCATGGAGATTTAACTTTTGTTGCAGCTTACTTATCCTTAGTTCAAAATTGAAGCATTTGTGAATGGCATTAGGGATCCAGATAATAAATCTGCAGTTTGTGCAGGGCAGAAAGCATCCTTCAGCGAAACTATCTCGTACGCGCTGGCTGATACGGAAAGTTGCGAGAAGCGAGATAAAAAATGACTGAGCAGCTACTGGAAGAAAGAAGTAAGTCGCGCGCAAAATGCTTCAGCTGCGGTAAGGTCGGACATTTCCAGCGCAGCTGCAGGTCCGTTAGAAAAGGTCAAGATCTGCTTCACCTGCAAGTGACAACAAACGGGCAAACAACACCAAATCGTACGAGTCACCGTTAAACTAAAACATGCTAGCACTGAGGGGCAATAGCTAGAGCCCACAACCGACGGCTCCGCAATCTACTTTTCCATCATACACCAGAAACAATATAATTTGTCTGCGGGTTGATCAACGGAAAGAAGCAAGTCTTCACAATAGACACAGGAGCATCTCAGTCCATAATAAGGTTTACTTAGTTAAAAGGGCAGTGGAGCCTTTATAGTAAACAACTGTGCACCGCTACTGGAGATTCAGCCATCGTCTATGGAAGAGCCAGGGTACGATTGTGGATGAAGTTATTATCAGTGCAGTCTTCATGATAGCTCACGGTATTCTTCTGATTATGGGGCAGCAGATAATGATCTGGCGCAACGTGGAAATCCCATTAATTGTTGAATATGAGAGCAGGGACGCAGTAAGGAAATCAAAAATTGCAACCTCTGGCGGAAAAATAGTTTGGGCACGTGTGGAGGTGGATTGTGGGTGGTAGAACCAGAAGATGTAAGGAACGATGTTATAACAGCTAAAAGCATTGAAAGCTGCAACAGTGAGAAAGTTCCTGTGAGAGTACTAAATATGTCCAGCAGCGAAAAGACGATTGCCGAAAATACGAAAATCGGTCGATGTGATCCGAGAGGAGCCGTAACTAATTGAGCAACATTTCAGTATTTCCCAAAAAAATAGATAAAGAGCGGAATTTGCTAGCAAAGCAGGTGGATAAATGTGTAACAGAACTTAAACCTCCCGCCAGAAATAAAGCGAAGCAGTTGCTAAGAAAACGTACCGCCTTCGTCGCCCTAAATAACAAAAGCCAAGGTAAAACAGCAGTGGTGAAACATGAAACAAATACTGGCGAAACCAGGCCCATAACAAGCATCCGGGAGTGTTCCCCTTGAAAAAGGTAACAAGGTCAAAGAACTGGTTAACGAAATGGAGCGGAATGTAGTGATCAAGCGAGCTTCGAGACCATGGAGTTCGCCGATAGTGCTAGTAAAGAAGAAAAATGGCAGCGCCGGAGTTTGCGTTGACTACAGAAAACTCAATGACGTCACCAAGATAGACAGTTATCCGCTACCAACAATGGACGACATCTTAGATACGTTGTCCGAAACGAAATGCTTTTCTACCTTGGAATTGCAGAGTGTTACTGGCAAGTGGAGATAGCAGATAAAGACAAGGGGAAAACTTTTATCGCCAGCAATGATTTGTGGCAGTTTAATTGGCAGTAAACAGTTGGTTTCGTTCACAAAATCTTCATGAGCTACGTAGCTTCTTTGGGCTTTGCACATACTACAGGCAATTCGTGCCGCACTTTACCCAAGAGGCTGCAAGCTTGCGTGAGTTAACCAGAAAATCGCATCAGAAGAGGCGCTTCAGAGTCTAAAGGAACTTTTGTGTACAGCACCAGTCCTCGCCTATCAGATAGCTGGACATAAATATATATTTAATACAGATGGAAGATGCTACGGAAAAGGAGGAGTAGTTGTGAACAATTGGGTGCGTCGATACGGTGCTCCAACAGAACTTCTCTTCGATCGATATTTTATGTTGGCCATATTCAGTGGTCAATACACACCAAAAAGATTGGGATAAGCATGTACCCAAGTTTCTTCTGGCATTCCGCTCAGCTATCCACGATTCAACATAATGCAGTCCAGCAAAATCATGTTTGGGAAAGAGTTAAAGCTATTAGCCGACGATTCCTGTACACGACGATAATGAAAATGTCTCTCAGATACAAGCTTCATGAGTTTGTCCGCAATCGCATAAAAATAACCAGCAAGAAAATGAAGGCCAGGTATGCTCGAGCAGTAAGGACAGCTAGTTCTACTATACATCCCACAACGGATAAAAGGACTGTCTCCCAAACTGAAGGACCGTACAAGATGATCAACAAATTGAATGACGTGGTTTATCGGATACAGAAATATCAAAGTCCGAGGTATTAGATTAAAATGGTCTACTTGGAGCGGCTGGACAAACATGGCCGAGGGAACATTGGCCGAGGCTAAAGAGGGCGGCAATGTTACGGATGTGTCTTGCTTAAGTTTTAAAATAAAATAATTAAGTAATAAAGTAAACAACTGGGTATGTTGTTTATTAACTGCGTGGCTTACCAAGAAAACTTATGCAAGACAACAACAAATTTCTAGTTACAAATAGCGTAGAAATTTTATGCACGCAAAACAATAACGAATTTCTGTTAACAAACTGCATAGAAATTTGTTACCCGCAAGACAACAACAAATCGGTATTCTGTTTACTAACTGCGTAGTTTTCTAAAAAACTCTTCTACACAAGACGACAACAAACATCTTAAAATCAATTCCAAGAAGAAACTTTATCAACATAAAAACAAAAAATACACACATACATACAGGCGCCTATACATTGAACGAACAACATACAACAACAAAATGTGAAACATAATATAATATTATATCATATAATATAATATAATATCATATAATATAATATAATATAATATAATATAATATAATATAATATAATATATTATAATTTAATTTAATATAATATAATATAATATAATATAATAGAATACAATAATATAATAGAATAATATAATATAATATAATATAATATAATATAATATAATATAATATAATATAATATAATATTGTAACGAATGTGTCTTGCTTAAGATTTAAATAAAATAATTAAGCAATAAAGCAAACTACTGGTTACAAACTGCGTAGAAG
This sequence comes from Trichopoda pennipes, assembly GCA_030448955.1. Taxonomy (NCBI): domain Eukaryota; kingdom Metazoa; phylum Arthropoda; class Insecta; order Diptera; family Tachinidae; genus Trichopoda; species Trichopoda pennipes. The sequence goes on along the minus strand of JASKUP010000004.1, from coordinate 1,257,216 downwards.
TTTGTACACACACACAATTACAATTTGATATGCTGCATACTAACTGCCTGGCACGCAAGAAAAAAAAATACAAGTATGCTGTTTATCACCTAAACGCGCAAGACAAAAAAACTAATTTTACAACAACAAATATACAATGTTGTTTACCATCTGCGTAGTTTTCTAAGAAACCCTTTTTTACAAAAGCAACAACAAATGTATTGAAATAAATCCCAAGCAGAAACCTTATCAGCATAAAAAGAAAAACAACTATACACACAGCCATACAGGCGCCTATAAAACGAATAAACAACCTACAACAACAAAATACACACAAAGAGAGTAGAAGATTCTTACATCTTCTAGATTCTAATTGGACAAGTATAAATAGAGGAAGCGTCTGAGTGGATAATCAATCAGTGTAAATTAAACCTCATCGTGTAAAGACGTGCATTTTAAGCAAATTGTTCTGTGTCAACTTTGTGTAGTTAAAGCAAATAAAAATGTTATAAATTTAAAAACTCTAAAAACTGGTGTTAATTATTCTACAATAAAGAACTCACAACAAAATGTTTATAAAAGGTATAAACGTAGCAACTGGTGTCAGAAGTGGGATTGCAAAAAAAAAAAAATAAAATAAATCAACTACAATGAAGTTGGAAGAGCTGAAAGTTGAGCAGCTAAAGAAGGAGCTGAATAAGTTGAATCTGCCAACAACGGGAAGTAAAGCGGAATTGCCACGGAGGTTGATTGATGAATTCCAGCAGCGAAACATCGATATTGGGATATACGAATTCGAAGACAAAGAAGCGGTTGAGTTATGTAATCCATCACCAAACACCAATGCTAGCCAGGATTCAATACTTGCGGCTATGATGGCGAAAATGGATGCCACAAATGAGAAACTTCTGGGTGTCATTCAAGAAAGCTCTAGAATCAGCAGTGTGAAAATCAATGCCATTCAAGAAAGTTCTAGAGCCAACAGTGCAAAAATCGATGCAATTCAAGAAAGCTCTAAAATCAACAGTGCGAAGATTGATGCCACAAATGACAAACTTTTAGATGTCATCAAGGAAAGCACCAGAATCAACAGTGCGAAAATTGATGCCACAAATGACAAACTTCTAGGTGTTATCCAAGAAACCTCTAGAATCAGCAGTGCGAAAATCGATGCCATCCAAGTCAGTTCTAGAGCCAACAGTGCAAAAATCGATGCAATTCAAGAAAGCTCTAGAGCCAACTGAGAAAAACTCGTTTGTGAGGTAAGCAAGAATTTTTAGGAAATTTCAGAAATATTTGGCAAACGAGTGGAAGCTGTGGAACAGAAAGCCAGCGAATTTGACCAAAAATTGCCAGGCCTGGAGAGAAAAGTGCACGGAGAATTGCATGAACTAAAAACAAAAATGGACGAACTCCATATTCGAGAAGGACCGGTGAGAGTTGTCTCTGACCACTCCAGCAGGAAAAACACCCCGAGCTATGACGGTAGCGCACCGTTTAACGTATTCAAGTTCCAGTTCGAAACAGTGGCCAGCAAAAATAGTTGGAACAAAGAAGAAAAAGCTATTGAGCTAATTCTGGCCTTAAAAGGTGCAGCTGCCGAAATCCTCGAAAGCTTACCAGGAGCCTGCAGAAATAATTATGAGGACATTATGGTGGCCTTACAACTCAAGTATGGCGGCGAGCATAAGAGAGAACTGTACAGAATGGAGTTACGAGGCAGGGTGCAGAAGGCAAATAAGACGCTGCAAGATTTTGCGTTGGAGATTGAACGTTTGGTGCAGCTTACTTATCCAGGTGAACATCATCCATTCCAGGATCAGTTCAAAATAGAGGCATTTGTGAATGTCATAAGAGATCCAGATATTAAATATGCAGTTTGTGCAGCGCAAAAAGCATCCTTCACAGAAACAATCTCGTACGCGCTGGCTCAGGAGACCGCGAAAGTTATCTCAAAGCCATAAGTCTACAAGGTACGACGTCTTGAGGCTGATACGGATAGCTACGGGACAAAAGAAGCGAGATGAAAGAAATGCTTGAGCCGCTACTGGAAGAAAGAAGTAAATCGCGTGCAAAATGCTTTAACTGCGGTAAGGTCCGACATTTTCAGCGCAACTGCAGATCTGTTAAGAAACAGTCAAGACCTGCTTCACCTCCAAGGGAAAACAAACGGGCAAACAACACCAAATCGCACGAGTCACCGTTAAACTAAAACGAGCTAGCACTGAGGGGCACGAGCTAGCTCCCACAACCAATGGCCCCGCAATCTATATTTCCATCATGCAACAGAAAAATAACAACCTTACTGTCTGCGCATTGATCAATGGAAAGAAGCAAGTCCTCACCATAGACACAGGAGCATCTCAGTCCGTAATAAGGCCCGATTTAGTTAAAGGGGCAGTGGAACCGTTAAAGAATGTGCAACTGCGCACGGCAACTGGGGATTCAGCTATCGTCTATGGAAGAGCCAGGGTACGTTTGACTATCGAAAACATCAGCGCAGATCACGTGTTTGTTGTCGCTGATATAGTGGATGAAGTTATTATCGGTGTAGACTTCATGATAGCTCACGGTATTAATCTGGATATGGGGCAACAGGTAGTGCTCTGGCGCAACGTGGAGATCCCCTTTAATGTTGGATATGAGAGCAGGGACGCAGTAAGGAAACTATTTGCGATCGGACGCCGAAAACTACCACCTCTGGCGGAAACTATTGTTTGGGCATATGTGGAGGCAGATTGTGTGGACAACCGGTTGTGGGTGGTAGAACCAGAAGACGTAAGGGATAATGTGATAACAGCTAAAGCTCTCGTGAAAAGCTGCAACAATGGGAAAGTTCCTGTGGGACTACTAAATCTGTCCAGCAGCGAGAAGACAATTGGCGAAAATGCTGAAATTGGTCGATGTGAGCCGGCAGGAGCCGTAATTAATTGTGCGACATATCCAGAATGCTCCAAAATGACAGCTAAAGAGCGGGATTTGCTAACAGAGCAGGTGAATAAATGGGTAGCAGAACTAAAAGCACCCGACAGAAATAAAGCGAAGCAGTTGCTAAGAAAACATACCGCCGTCTTCGCCATAAATAACAAAAGCCAAGGTAGAACAGCAGTGGTCAAACATGAAAAAAATACCGGCGAGGCTAGGCCCATAAAACAAGCACCCGGGAGTGTTCCCCTTGCAAAACGGAACGAGGTCAAAGAACTGATTAACGAAATGGAGCGGTACGGATTGATTGAGCCATCTTCAAGTCCATGGAGCTCGCCGATAGTGCTAGTAAAGAAGAAAGATGGCAGCACTAGATTTTACGTCGGCTATAGATAATGATGTCACTAAGAAAGACAGTTATCCGCTACCAAGAATTGACGACACCTTAGACACATTGTCCGAAACGAAATGGTTCTCTACCCTGGACTTGCAGAGTGGTTACTGGCAAGTTGAGATAGCCGATAAAGACAAGGAGAAAACTGCCTTCAGCGCGAGCAATGGGTTGTGGCAGTTTAAGGTGATGTCGTTTGGGCTCTGCAATGCTCCAGCTACTTTTGAGCGCTTAATGGAACGTGTGCTCAAGGGGCTTAACTGGAAGACCTGTTTAGTGTATCTGGATGATAGAATCGTGATGGGAAAGACTTTTGATGAACACCTCAAAAACCTGGATGAAGTTCTCAAGCGTATAGCGGCTGCAGGACTTAAATTAAGTGTTAAGAAATGTGAGCTGTTTCAAAAAGAGGTTAAATACTTGGGGCATCGTGTAACAGCAGAGGGCGTATCAACGAGGATAAAATATTGGCAGTAAAGAATTGGCCTCGTCCACAAAATCTTCATGAGCTACGTAGTTTCCTAGGGCTTTGCACATACTACAGGCGATTTGTGCCGAACTTTGCTCAAGTGGCTGCCAGCTTGCATGAGTTGACTAGAAAATCACAACCATACCACTGGAGTGGGGCAGCTGAGGAGTCGTTTCAAAGGCTAAAGGAGCTTTTGTGTACAGCACCAGTCCTCGCCTATCCGATAGCTGGACACGAATTTATATTGGATACAGACGCAAGCGGCTACGGAATAGGAGGTGTGCTTTCTCAGGCGATTAATGGGACGGAAAAAGTTATTGGTTACTAAAGCAGAGTATTGTCCAAGCCCGAAAAAAATTATTGCGTAACACGACGGGAGCTTTTAGCCCTACTGGAGTGTGTTAAACATTACCACAAATACTTATACGGCCAACACTTTACCATAAGAACGGACCACTCCGCAGTGGTTGCTGCAGTTTAAAAACCCCGAAGGAGAGCTTGCACGCTGGATTGAACGTGTGCAGAGCTATGACTTCAGCATTGCGCACAGGAAAGGCGAAAAACACAATAATGCAGATGCGCTTTCAAGACGCCCATGCAACGTAGAATGCAGGCACTGTACAAAAGTCGAGGAAAAGGAGTCCATCATTGATGTGAGGCGAATCCAAATTGGCACAGGAGAAGACTGGTCTGAGGCCCAAAAGGAGGATCCCATTTTGTCAAAATTTATATCGGCCAAGCTAGAGAACATAAGACCGGACCGTAACGAAATTTCGGCAGAAAGCTCGCTGGCAAAATCATACTGGGCTCAGTGGAATAGCCTTAAAGTGGAAAATAGTTGCTTATATCGAAAATGGGAAAGTCAGATGAAAAAACTACAACGGATTTAATCGTCGTGCCAAGTTCCCGGATAAAAGATGTAATGCAGCAGTTTCATAATGGTCCCAGCGGCGGCCATCTGTGTGTAACAAAAACACTGGAAAAGATAAAACAGCGCTTTTACTAGGTAGGCTGCTCACAATCTGTAGCCGAATGGATAGCTAATAGAGAGCAGTGCATTGCGGCCAAGGGTCCAACAAGCAAAAGTCGTGGCAAGCTACAACAGTACAACGCCGGCGCCCCTTTTGAGCGGATAGCAATGGATATCGCAGGCCCATTCCCTGTCAGTAATGCTGGAAATCGGTATCTGCTAGTAGTAATGGATTATTTCAGCAAATGGCCCGAAGCGTATCCCATTCCGAACCAAGAGTCTGAAACGGTTGTAGATGAATTTGTGAACAATTGGGTGTGTCGATACGGTGTTCCAACACAACTTCACTTCGATCAGGGACGAAATTTTGAGCCGGCCATTTTCAAGGAAATGTGCGATATTTATAGAATCAAAAAGACGAGAACGACACCACTGTATCCGCAGTCAGATGGCATGGTAGAAAGATTTAACCGCACCCTAGAAGAATATCTCAGACAAGTAGTCAGTACACACCAAAAGGATTGGGACGAGCATGTACCAAAGTTTCTTCTGGCATACCGATCAGCTATCCACGATTCAACATCATGCAGCCTAGCAAAATTCGTGTTTGGGAGAGAGCTAAAACTACCAGCCGACTTAGAATTTGGCGTTAAACCGATTCCTGCACACGACGATAATGAAAATGTTCCTCAGATACAAGAAGTCCTGCACGAGCTTCATGAGTTTGTCCGCAGTCGCATCAAAATGTCCAGCGACAAAATGAAAGCCAGATATGATCGAGCAGCAAATACGGAAGGATTTACAGAAGGGCAACTGGTTCAACTATATAGCCCACAACGAAAAAAAGGACTGTCTCCCAAACTGCAAACCCAGTGGGAAGGACCATACAAGGTGGTCAAGAAATTGAATGACGTGGTTTATCGGATACAGAAATATCAAAGTCCGAGGTCTAAGATGAAGGTGGTCCACTTGGAGCGATTGGCCAAGTATGGCCGAGGGAATACTGAGCCTATTCGGGACGAAAAGGCTTAAGTGGGCGGCAGTGTTACGAATGTGTCTTGCTTAAGATTTAAATAAAATAATTAAGCAATAAAGCAAACTACTGGTTACAAACTGCGTAGAAGTTTGTACACACACAATTACAATTTGATATGCTGTTTACTAACTGCCTGGCATGCAAGAAAAAAATCCAAGTATGCTGTTTATCATCTAAACGCGCAAGACAAAAAAAACTAATTTTACAACAACAAATATACAATGTTGTTTACCATCTGCATAGTTTTCTAAGAAACCCTTTTTTACAAAAGCAACAACAAATGTATTGAAATAAATCCCAAGCAGAAACCTTTTCAGCATAAAAACAAAAACAACTATACACACAGCCATACAGGCGCCTATAAAACGAATAAACAACCTACAACAACAAAATACACACAAAGAGAGTAGAAAATTCTTACATCTTCTAGATTCTAATTGGACAAGTATAAATAGGGGAAGCGTCTGAGTGGATAATCAATCAGTGTAAATTAAACCTCATCGTGTAAAGACGTGCATTTTAAGCAAATTGTTCTGTGTCAACTTTGTGTAGTTAAAGTAAATAAAATTGTTATAAATTTAAAAACTCTAAAAACTGGTGTTAATTATTTTACAATAAAGAACTCACAACAAAACGTTTATAAAAGGTATAAACGTAACAATATAATATATTGTTATATAATGTAATATAATCATTTATGCTGATGTGAGTTAGGCATTTGATAAGTGTAATGTAATAGAATTATTTAATAATATTTTAATAAAACACCGACGTTAGTTGTGGCTTCATGCAAGTTTAATTACAACTGAACTTTATATATTTTAACAATTATATCAGAGGTACAATTTCCATATATTAAGCATTAATTTTGTAAGCAAATATGTTAAAAAAGAAAAGATAAAGAATTTACATCAACAATGCTATGCATCTATATACGGTAATAATAACAGTTCTAATAGAGTTACAATTTTTATATGTAAAGCATTAATTTTGTAAACAATTATGTTAAAAGGAAAGACAAAAGGATTTACACAACCCAGCAAACAATCACGATACTAATTAGTGATGAAAAAATAATCCTCTCCAACATCCTGCTCCTGTTGAAACTGTATTTCAAGGATTTTTGATGCTTGGAAGTGGGGCGATTTTGTGTACAGGTCGTTGGAAGGAACCACAAGATATTTTTAATTCAACAACTCGAATGTATCCATCACTTCCAGCAAATGTTTTTGTAACTCAAGCGAGATTCCAGTTCTGTGGTGGGGTGTTGTCTTCATGTATGATAACTAAATCGCCAATTTGGACATTCGCTTTTGTTTTTGTCCATTTGGCACGTTCCTGAAGCGAGTGAAGATAATCTCTGAACCACAGTTTTCAAAATTGATTTTTGAGAAAACAAATTTGTTGCCATCTGTCTATGGCTGACAGTTGATTTGAGCAAAAGGTTGCCTGTGGAACAGCAATCAATGAAGAACCAATTAAAAAATGGCCAGGTGTCAGAGCTTCATCGTCATTCGGATCGTCTGTCATTGGAGCAATAGGACGAGAATTTAAAATGGCTTCTATTTCGACGATTAGCATTTGAAGTTCTTCATATGAGAGCCGGGCTTGAGAAATGTTTTTCACTAGGAGAGTTTTAGTCGACTTAACTGCTGCCTCCCATAATCCGCCAAAAATGTGGGGTACGAGAGAGAATAAAACAAAATTCAAATCCGCTTTGTGAACAATGACCTTTAATGTCATGTTGTGTATCTTCTGAAAGTAGTTTAGTTTTTAACTCTTTGAGCTGGTTGTTGGCGCCAGTAAAATTGGTTGCATTATCGCAGAAAACGCGTCTGTGTAAACCTCGTCGACTGACAAAACGTTTTAAATAGAGAAACGAGCTCTAAATGAATTGCTTTCGAACTAAAACATACAAATACTGCTATGTAAGTTTTGTAAGGTACTTTGCCACGAATTCTGTACGATGTAATGAATGGGCCGCAAAAGTCGATTCCAGTTATCAGGAAAGGTCGTTGTGTCTTAAGCGATCAGCTGGTAAATTGCCTATTATCTGACTAAGTAATTTTGGCTTGTAGTGAAAACAGTGAATGCAACTTCGAACCACCTTTCGAACGATTTCTCTTGCATTTATTACCCATATATTTTGGCGAAGTATACCTAGTAAGACCTTCGGGCCAGCATGTAGGTACAATCGATGTAAATGTTCAATGTAGAGTTTGACAAAACGATGGGTTTTTGGCAGTAAAGCAGGGAAGCGAGCATCGTAAGAGATTGGAGCATTTGAAAGTCTTCCGCCGACTCGAACAATGTTGTAGTTATTGCTATCAATCTGCATTTGATGTACAAATGGTGCCAATTTTCGCAAACACGGCTGTACGAACTTATTGTTTAAAAGAGCAGTTATTTCTACAGCAAAGGTTTTTTGTTGTATATGCGCCACAATTTTCCAAAATGTGTCTTCCGTCTCATACGGCGAACGGTGAATAAGATGGTTTGCTTTTAGCGATCGATTAACCTTTGATTTGTTAAAGACCCGAAAAACGTAGGTCAATATTCGAATAATTTTGAGGTATGAAGAATATCTATCAATGATTTCCTCGATGATTGAGCTTTCAATATCGATAGTGCATTTAAAAACTACGGGTTTTTTTTTTGTTCAAGAACTTCTGATGGTTTACTATTCGAGTTAGATGGCCATTGTAACGCATCAGTACCCAAAAATTCTGGGCCACAAAACCACATCGTGTAAGGCAAATTTTCGGCAGTACAACCGCGGGAAACAATATCTGCAGGGTTATTTTTTGACGGCACATGTAGCCAAATTATGTCTCTAGTTTGTTCTTGGAGCTCCAAAACACGATTTGCCACGAAACACTTCAATGTTGACGAGTGCATTTTGAGCCATTGAAGAACTACTTTAGAGTCTGTCCAAAAGTAAGCTGAAGAAACAAATTTAAAAATTTTCTGTTTAATTTTTCTCCAAGTTTTATTCAGTAAAACTGCAGCACACAACTCTAAACGAGGTAACGATTGAGCCTTAATAGGAGCTACTTTCGATTGGCTAATCAATAGAGATGATTTATAGTTACCATTTTCATAAACACGATAGTCTAGGCAACAACCATACGCTCGTTGCGAGGCATCAGCGAAGCCATGTATTTCTCCGAGACTATTATCCGTTGTAAAAACATAACGAGGTATTTTAATGCGATGCATGTTTTCAAAATCCTTTTTAATGTGCAGCCATGAAGTTAGTAATTGAGATGGTAGAGTATCATCCCAGCTTATATTCTGGACCCACATTTCTTGAAGTAAGATTTTACAGCGAACAACGATCGGGCTCAAAAGACCAAGTAAATCAAAAATTTTTGCTACAGTTGACAAAACGTTGCGTTTGGTGGGTTTAATTTCATCTGGCAAATCAAATCGAAACAAAAATACATCTAGGGCTGTATTCCAAGTCATGCCGAGTGGTTTTCTAATAGTATCCTCGGAATCTTTTATAGAAACCTTTAACGAATCAGAAGTTGAGAAATCTGAACAATTGCTGTTCCATTGTGCAAGTTGTATACCGTGAATGCTGAGAATTTTAATTAGTTCAGCCCTTTTTACCATTAGTTCCTTTTAACTGTTAGAACCAGTGAGAACGTCATCGACGTATAAATCTTCACGAAGGATAGCTTGAATGGTGTTGATCTGCAACTAAAAATAAGCTTCTAATAAGCTTCTGATTGCTGAAAAACGCTGAGCTCATCTTTCGGATTCGATCTCCATAGAACCAATTGAAATTTACGGTCAGCATCATCGATTAAGAATTGGCGGTACATTTTAGATATGTCTGCAGTCAAAGCAAATTTATTTAAACGAAACGAAAAGAGAGTGGTTATTAAATCGTGTTGAATTGTTGGACCAACCATCAAAATGTTATTTAAGGAATATTTTGAAGTTGTACGTGCTGATCCGTCGAAAACGACACGGAGTTTGGTTGTTGTACTTGTAGGTTTGAGAACACAGTGGTGCGGTAAAATATAATGTGGGTGACAAAGGGGACGTGTAAAAGGTGACATGTGACCAAGTACCACATACTCATCCATAAAATCTACATATAAAGTTTTGAGTTTTGGATCCCGTTCAAATCTACGCTCAAGTGACAAAAATCTTCTCTTAGAGCTTTCAAAACAATTGCCTAAGCAATCTGGAGTTTGTTTAAAAGGCAAGCGAACTTGAATTCTTCCATTTGGTAAAGTTTTTGTATTTTCAATAAAATGCTTTTCACAAGCTTGTTCTTCTTCCGAAAATATATAAGTACCTGTAGTATACTCCTCAACCTCCCAAAATCTTTTCAATGTAGCGTCTAATGTTTCGATTGAAGAATCCACGGCTAAATTGCAAGTGACTGGAGTAAAACTTTGCTGAAATTTTAAATTTCCACCAATAATCCACCCGAAAACTGTATTAATACATGTGGGCGAACCCTGCCCTAACGAAATGCGGCCATCGAGTAACATATCAAAGAATGTTACTGTGCTAAGCAAAAAGTCAATTCGCTGTGGCTTGTGGAATAATGGGTCTGATAATTGAATTGAATCGGGTATTTTTAGATTTGAAATATCAATAGTTTCTGTAGGCTGATTGGCTGAGATAGACTTTATGACAGAAAACGTTGCCGAAAATTCATAAGAGCAAATACGAGATTTGATGGATGCACAAAAAATTTGCTTTGGGTTTGGACTTCACTTATTCCGTTTACATTTTGACGCCTTTGCTGAAATTTAAGTCTGAGTCTTTTTGCGGCTTCTTCCGTAATAAAATTGATTTCTGAACCGGAATCAAGCAGTACTCTTATCGGTTGAAATGTACCAAAGATGTCTTTTATTAACACTACAGCAGTGGGTATAATTGCCCTTCTAACAGCACGAGCCAAAAATGAAACAACATTGTTGGAACTTGTTGACGGACCTTCAACAGTTTCACATGATGGAGGGTCAGTTTTAGCGAAATGCAGTATTGAATGATGAGCTAATTGACAAATTCGACAATGACCTTTAGAAGGACATTTCGACACTAAGTGACCCTTTCGAATGCAGTTTATACAATGTCCGTTACGTTTTACAAAATTAAAACGTTCAGAAACTATAAGCGACAAAAAAGAAGAACAAGCTGCAAGTTGATGTTCAGTACTGTTGCAGTATGAGCATTTTGTACTTGAATTCGAATTCACTAAGATGGTTGCGCGACGAGCAAAATTTGATTTTGGTTTTGTACCACCAGATGCCTTTTTACTAATATCATTCTTTCTACCATGGCTTTCTAAGAATTGACATCGACGACTTAAAATGTCATAGCAGGTATCCCAGGAAGGTAAGGTGTTGAAATCCAGTTTTCGATAAGACCTTGTGAATTATGATCGCATTCATAACATCCACTTCTGATCCAAGCGACAAAAGTGAACCACGAATTGCAGATACGGTATCAATTATATTTCGCAGTGAAACGCTATCACCTTTAGACATTTGAGAAATATTAAATAAGGCAGTAACGTGTTCCAAGAAGATGAGTACCTTGTTGTCATAACGCTTCTGCAACCTGTTAAGAGCTTTCGGGTAATTTTCCTCCGTTACTTGAAATGGTTCAATGACTGCAAGGGCTTGACCAGACAGACAATTTAACAAATAGTTGAATTTATCGATTTTCATGTACCATGTTGTTGAATGTTGCTATGAACCGTTTGTACTCTGCGTACTTTCCATCAAAGCGAGGTAATTTCAAAGAAGGCAAACGAATTTGATTAGGCAAGCCAGCTGTTGCGTTGAGAAAACTTTGTTCTACTGGTAGTGCGTAATTACCTTTGTTAATAGTCGACAATATTTTAACCTTTGCTGCGATGTAAATTTCCTCAATTTCGGTTCTTGCGGTGTCTGACAGGCAAATTCTTTCAATTTGTGACTGTATATGACATACCTGTTTGTAATATGATTCCAAAATTTCTAATCGGCATTGTAACATAACTGGCTTGGCATTGTCACTATCGCTATCAATTTTCTTATGGATGATAGAAATATTTCACTTTGTGTTGGCTCTTTGCTGCTTAAGAGATGCCAACTCTGGAGCACCGGAGGCTGTAGCTACATCATCATTAGTTGCCATTTCTGATGTAGAAATTAAGACACTTGTTCACTTGATAAGAATAAAAGCGGGTTTTTTTAACACAATTTTATATATTCAAATCAATCAATTATCAATGGTTATTAAACGTTTACTTAGTGTTTCATAAAACACTTGTGGTTTGCACAAATTATACAAATTAAATTGTTATTTTTATTGTTTTTTTTTTTTTAAACAATATTTCTACAATTAATTCAGTTATTCAATTGTATACCCCAAATAGATTTCTTTTATGATAAATAAAAATGATTGATATATAAATAACTATTTAACACTGGCTCTTGTAGTTTGGTATAAATACAAATTGTATTGCTTCAAAAAGAGAATTTTAATTTATATTGCTGTTTGACTTTCATCAATCAAAATGATCACAAATTTTTTCTTGTTATTTTATAATTGTAATTTTTTTTATTTTATTTTTTAATTTGTTTTTTAGACAATATTAATTTTGTAAACTTGTTTGTATAATTAAAGTACGCTTTAGGTATTACTGTTTTTAAAATTCAACACGAAAAAAAAACAACGGTTATCAAAGTTGGATTCAGGAATTTTTCAAAAGTTTTTGTTGCACCAAAGGAAAAATGTTTGAGTAAAGGTTTAACACTTTTAGTTTTCCACGAAGAACGAATTTCAATGTTGCGGCTCTACGGGTCTAAAATTCCTTTCACCAATTTATATAAATTAAGTTTTATTTAAAAACACTTTGAACCGCCGTCCTGTCACGGTCGCCAATTTATGTAATGTAATAGAATTATTTAATAATCTTTTAATAAAACACCGACGTTAGTTGTGGCTTTACGCAAGTTTAATTACAACTGAACTTTATTTATTTTAACAATTATATCAGGGATACAATATTCATATATTAAGCATTAATTTTGTAAGCAAATATGTTAAAAAAGAAAAGATAAAGAATTTACATCAACAATGCTATGCATCTATATACGGTAATAATAACAGTTCTAATAGAGTTACAATTTTTATATGTAAAGCATTAATTTTGTAAACAAATATGTTAAAAGGAAAGACAAAAGGATTTACACAACCCAGCAAACAATCACGATACTAATTAGTGATGGAAAAATAATCCTCTCCAACAATAAGGTTAACCACAAACTTCTGATAAGAATTAATTCACGCCTAATTCCAAAGAAATTATTGTTTCATCTGGTACGCCGCAGTATAGGGACCAGATCCATTACTATTTACATTATTTACTAATTACCTACCTAATGTTATTAAATACACCAGCGCTCTATTATATATAGACGACGTGAAGATATTTCGCACTAATGGTCACGCTGATCATATTCTCCTGCAAAAGGACTTAGATGCATTTAATTCATGGTGTAATATTAATCTGAATGAAGTTTAACATTAAAAAGTATGAATACAAAGATATCATACAAACCTGCAGTCCAAAATTTCATTTAACCTTCCATTTCATACTGAATACTTTAAATACCCACTGGTATTTAAAGTATTCAGATCAAATTATCCTAACTCTGACCTATTTTGAAGAATTTGTACTGAATTTAATAAATTTTATAAGCATTATTGATTTTTCTTTAAATGTTAATTATGTTAAATGTCATCTACTTTTATATGGAAATAGGTAAATTTAACTTTTATGTACTATCATTATTTACTGTTTTAATGTCTGTAAGGATCTTGAATCCATAGACTAAATATAAAATAAATTAAATTTGTAACGTTTATTCCTTTTAATAAATATTTTGTTATATTGACTTCCTTTATTGCAAAATAATATCACATTATGTTTAAATTATGTTTAAATTAATTTAAACGATAAACACGATGGCAACTTTGTTGTCTTTACTAACAGGTGACTTGAATTAATTCTTATTGCCAGCCAGTGGTGCTCATATATCTGTTTTAAGCGATTCTCGCTTAGAGAGTGTAATTGTTTTCATTCTGCATTAGCTGTTTTTGTTTTCTGTTGTTAATCCACAACAGGTTGTCTTATGTGTATGAGATTTCTTAGAAAACTACGCACTTTGTAAAATGCATTTTGTTTACTTTTTTAATGATAACGATTTTCTTTTAAAACGTAATAACAAATCATCTTCGTAACAATATATGCGTATTTACTATGTGATTATCATTGCTATATCCTTACTTAATGCAAGTTATTCAGTCAACAATAAAATAAATTTTTGAATAGAGTGTTTTTATTACTCTTAATATCACTTAAAATTCAATAATGTATTATTAATTATTTATACATACATATATATACTTCTCTAATGTGGTTAATATCTTTACTATACCTTTCATTAAATAGCAATTGTTCATAAATTCAATTGTACTATGACTTCAAAAATCAACTTTTAACAAAATTAAATTGTAAATGTAAAAACAAACATGTATTCGTACGTTTATTTATTTATTATTATATTATTTTCTTGCCTGATTATTAAAGAAACGTGTTATTAACAAAACTAATAAAGTTATAACTTTTTTGTATAATAAGAAATATACCCTTTACAATATATAAATAATAACAAAAAACATTGAGTCTATTCGGGACGAAAAGGCTAAAGAGGGCGGCAGTGTTACGGATGTGTCTTGCTTAAGTTTTAAAAGAAAATAATTAAGTAATAAAGTAAACAATTGGGTATGTTGTTTATTAACTGCGTGGCTTACCAAGAAAACTTATGCAAGACAACAACAAATTTCTAGTTACAAATAGCGTAGAAATTTTATACACGCAAAACAATAACGAATTTCTGTTAACAAACTGCGTAGAAATTTGTTACCCGCAAGACAACAACAAATCGGTATTCTGTTTACTAACTTCGTAGTTTTCTAAACAACTTATCTACAAAAGACGACAACAAACATCTTAAAATAAATTCCAAGAAGAAACTTTATCAACATGAAAACAAAAAATACACACAGACATACAGGCGCCTAGACATTGAACGAACAACATACAACAACAAAATGTGAAACCTAATATAATATAATATAATTTAATGATAATTTTTATAGTTTTAAACGATCTTTTTTTTTTTTTTTTTTTTTTTTATCTTTAATAAATATATAAAAAATTTTTTCCTGAAGAAGCTTTCCAAAGGAAAGCGAAATATTGAAAAGAGAAAAATATATATAAAAAAAGATCTTAAAAAAGAAAAAACATATTTATTATATATAATTTAATATTATATCATATAATATAATATAATATAATATAATATAATATAATATAATATAATATAATATAATATATAATATAATATAATAGAATACAATAATATAATAGAATAATATAATATAATATTATATAATATAATATAATAATATAATATAATATAATATAATATAATATAATATAATATAATATAATATAATATTGTTACGAATGTGTCTTGCTTAAGATTTAAATAAAATAGTTAAGCAATAAAGCACACTACTGGTTACAAACCGCGTAGAAGTTTGTACACACACACAATTACAATTTGATATGCTGTTTACTAACTGCCTGGCATGCAAGAAAAAAAATACAAGTATGCTGTTTATCATCTAAACGCGCAAGACAAAAAAAAACTAATTTTACAACAACAAATATACAATGTTGTTTACCATCTGCATAGTTTTCTAACAAACTCTTTTTTGCAAAAGCAACAACAAATGTATTGAAATAAATCCCAAGCAGAAACCTTATCAGCATAAAAACAAAAACAACTATACACACAGCCATATAGGCGCCTATAAAACGAATAAAGAACCTGAATCAATAATACATTGTAATATAATATATTATAATAATATAATAAAGCTCTTGAAAGTATCATAATGTAAATATTCTTTCTGGACATAAAATGCTTGCATCTGCCAAACACGAAGCAGTGCTATCTAATATAAAAGTTACTGAAGTGTCGGTAGAGGTTAAAACTGGAAGACTTAATGGATTATAAACCCAAACGCCTTATTCAAATCTATAGTAAATTATGTAAAAAAGAAATTTTTGAACCAAAATCTTCTATTCATGAAATGAAGTATGGAAAAACTGTTTTAATTGATTATGATTTTTTCCTTACAATGATTGATGGCAAAGTCTTAAATGTAATAACATTCGTCAATTTTGAGGTGTGCGCGAGTTGCAGAAAGTCACAGACAGGATTAACCTCGCTTATACAATTCCGCGAGAAGGATGTTTTGATAAGAATGCAACACCAAAAAAAGCTATCTACTCGAAAAAAATGTGCTTAACCACAGGTAGAGACCATACATACTCACATCAAGCATTCTGGCCTCTTATTTATAAAACCAAGCTGCATCATAAATATACTACTTATACATGGAGCATGAAATTAGTGTCTCTACTCTTCATAATTTATATGCCATAGTTGGCAATATTAAGGCAATCAGTAAACCGTCCGAGGTTAAGAGGCTTTTAACACCAAGCATCAATTTAGACACCTCACTGACAATCAACAGCAACTAGCAGGGATGAAAGGTCTTCCAAAGGGAATAAAATGTCCTGTTCCTCACATCAATACATCGACTTTTTGGCGTTACTTCTGTCATTTCTGATAATTGTGAACCTAATAAATGCTACAAAAGAGCAGCAGTTAATCTGGCTCCAACACCACCACAGCATACGCCAGGCCAGTGTAGCTCTGCAGTTAAAAAAGAAGCTATTTATATGCTGCTACTGATAATTTAACTTCTTTCTAAAAATGCAAGAGATCAAAAAAAGGAAAACAAACAAAACAAGAACTAAATTCAATCATTTACCTTTAAAAAAATGTTCCCATTGGAAAATGTTAACTTTCTGAAATTGCCTGTTTGGATATTATTGTTATTGCTATTATTTCGACGAAATTAAATTGTACAAAAAGACCAGTGAAATAAAGAAATTTAAGCAAACTAAAATAAACACTTCTTCTGCTTGCCTATTATGTTTTGGAGTTTCTACCAAGGCTCCAGTTTTCATAAATTCTGAGCTCCAAATGACACCTTTGCTGTTCTGAGCAATTCACATTTATTACCTTCAAACTCATATTATAAAAAGATCGGCAGTTATCGTAAATATTATGAGAGAAATGGTAAATGGCTCAAAATTTGATTATTATGCACCAAAAACTGCGCAACTTTTGGCTCAATTATTCCCTAAGAAGAAACTTGCTCCTCGTGTACATACGATTTTGGCTCATGGTAAAAATTTAATTGAATGTCAATGCTTACCAATTAGCAAGTTATTAAAAGAAGCCCTTTCAGACCGATCCACTATTTTCATCCCGAAGACATGTACGCTCTTGAAAGGATTTGGAAAAACATAAATATAGCTTAGATATGTTAAATCTAATAGGTATCGCTCCAAATGTTAAAGAGAACTAGCTAATAAAAAAAATACTGATTTGAAAAAACATATACTAAATAACTTAATATCATTATATATTATATAACATTAATATTTTAATGTGTATCTGTAATATAAATAAAATATATAGTATTAGTTTGTGTTGTATTAAAGTGTTTTTTTCTAGACTTCGTCATGTGTTTTGAAATTTTAAAAATATCATTATTTCAAATGATTTGATTTTTGTGACAAAAAATGTCAGAAGGTGTCACCGTTCGCAGTGCCTATCAAAATGCGGGAGCACTTATTAGAAAACTAGAGGATTTAAAATTTAAGCAATTTTTATCCATTAACAAGATCTTGGTAACTCAAAAATTATGATTTTTGCAACGAAAAAACCACTGTGCATAGAACCTTTCTGGGGCTATGGCCATCCAGGTTACTTATTTTTAGGGTATCTTTCAAATGCTTTGTACAGTTTTAAAAACTCTTTTTTATTTAAAAAAAAGTCGCTACTATGCTAACCAATGACCGTGCAAATCTTGTATATTGAAGCCCGAATAGTCTTCATCAAATCCTTTTTAAAATTATCTTTATTGCATTAAAACATGATTTTTGCAACTATAAAAGACAAAAAGCCCTACTATGCGAGGCGCAGCACTCTGGATGTTATTACAGGGGCTACAGAACAGGATTCGTTTGGCTTGAAATGAATGGCCTCACACTTTTCAAACGCTATTTGATATCGAACGAGTGCTCTTTGGGTCAGGCTGCATAGCATAGAGAATAGGGCGATGAAGATTGGAGGCCTTCTCGCATTTAGGGAAGATTTCAACGCCGACGCATATGAATGGGGATCGTGGATAATGAATTCCAGGGGCAGGCTTGTTTTGGGCAGCATAGGACTGGTCACTATGAACAGGGGAAATATAGTTTCATAAGACCGCGACGCGAGAGAGCTATCGCAGATAACACATTGGCATCGAAGAGGGTCACAAGCAAAAGGATAAACTGAATGGTCCTTGAGGATTATACACGAATGATCTCCAGTATATTGTGTATAGCGTTGGAGATAGCAGAATACCGACTTATATTACGAAACTCCTGCGAAAGCGGAATGTGGCAAAATTCGATACGGATGCTTTGTTAAACGGGATTGCACAAGGGGCGCTATGGGCGAAAATGTCGTGCGGGAGAGCATGGCACCATTTAAGGATGCGCGATGCATATCATTGGTAGAAAACATAGAAACGAAGCAGTATACTGGTGGAGTGATGGAATTGCCAACTTAAGAACTGCGTGCCTTAGATACAGAAGAAGATACATTAGAGCCAGAAGAACTCACGCTGCAACGTTGGAGGCTGAAGAAAGGGCTAATAAGAATCTTAGCGACCCAATACCAGAACGAAGGAAAGAAACTGGCAAGAACTACGATCGGAACAGAAGGGCACGGCGATCGGTTTGTATCCCTTAGAAGTCCCTAAGACCATCACTAAGGGAAGGTCACAGGTACTTCTTGAAATGTACAATCGCTGTCTAAGGGCACACATATTTTCAGAAGTCTCGAAGCGAGAAGGACTTTTGCTAATAAATAAGAGAAGAGAGGATCCGGGCTCTCCATCAGCGTATCGATCTTTGTGTATGCTACACACCACAGCAAAACTTCCTAAAATGCTACTTAAACACACGAATACACGCAGCCTTAGAAAACCTTGAAGAATTATCCGAAAGACAACATGGATTTAGACCTGAAAGGTCAGCAATAGGCGCTATTAAAGTCGTTTGGAAGGAGCCAGAAAATCTTATTGGAAATTCTGCCTTATTGTAAATTGTGGACATCCGGAATGCTTTTAACAGCGCAACATGAACTGACATGTTGGGGGCTCTATAGACATGGTTTGGAACACCGGCATACATCATGAGGATGGTCAGGAATTATGCTAGGGACAGCACTGGGTTCAATGTTAGGCCCTGAACTGTGAAACATCAGTTATGATGATATTCTTCATTCATTCCAGAAGGCACCTATCTGGTTGATTCTGCGGACGATATTGACGGCTGCAACATGGAGGAAGCACATCAGAGTATACTAATCCAAGTCATACTAACGACAAAGTTGTGGGTGGATTTTCATAAATTTAAGTTAGCCACGAGCAAGACTAAGGTTATCATAATCACAGAAAAGCTCATTCCACTGGAGGTAGACGATAAGGAGAAGAAGGTGAATCAAATATCAAAGACTGAGGTTAGATCCTAAGCTGACTTTTATAGCGAATATGCTGTATCAAGAGCAGCGCAGACAACGGCTTTTTGCAACAGACTAATGACAAATGTCAGAGGGCCATATTATAGCAAAGTACTGCTGCTTTAATAGTGCCCTCAGCATACAGCACTTTGTCGGAATATGCAGTTCGCGTATAAACGGCTATTCAAATTGAGCTTTTGACCTAAAAACGTAGGGCTTTTTGACCACACGAAGGGGGATTGGAGGGATAAAAGATCTACTTCCGAGGAAGATAAACAGCAAGGCTGATAATTTGTTTGGATAATCGAAAATAGGAGTAAATACGGCGAGATTGATTACATAACGCAGGTGCTTTCTAGACATGGTTACTTCCTGCAAAACCTCCATAGGAAAAGCAGATAGAGATATATTTATCTATGGAGACAACTATGTGGACGATGCGAAAAATACTTTATTGGTATAGTTAGATTAGTTTTGAGCCATTTACTAGCTAAGAAATAGAAATTGATATATGGACAAAGGAAATACCTTCCACAACAAAATACAGCAAGCAAATTCAATTTGCTTTTAAGCAGAAACGAAGATTATAATATTGTATAGACAACTGTCAAACGATAACTGAAACAATATCTTCGTTCAGCTATGTTATTTAAAAAAAAATTGAAAGCCAATTATGTCTTTCTAACAGTACTTTAAAAATAGCTCAATGCGAAAACGATTTACGGAACACTTAATAAAGCACAGCTAAGATTAAGATTGACATAAAACATTAATTAAATATTAAAAATTTGTAAAGAAAAATTCATTTTATTTGGAATAAAAAAGTTTTCTAAAAACAAATGGCAAAAACATTTTTTCTGGATCTCCTAAATATCTATTATCGATGCATGTTCAAAAAATATAAAATTGTTCATATAATAATAATGATATTTAAAGCTGTCGTATTTATTATCAGCATTTACATTCGTTAGTGAATTATGATCACTAATGAAACTATTTTCCAAATTTTGACTTACAATAAGGACTAATTTAGTTAAAGAGGCAGTGGAGCCGTTAAATAGTGTACAACTGTGCACCGCTACTGGAGATTCAGCCATCGTCTATGGAAGAGCCAGCGTACGATTGACTATCGGAATCATCAGCGCAGATCACGTGTTTGTTGTCGCTGATATAGTGGATGAAGTTATTATCGGTGCAGACTTCATGATAGCTTACGGTATTAATCTGGATATGGGACAGCAGATAATGATCTCGCGCAACGTGGAGATCCTTTTAAATGTTGGATATCAGAGCAGGAACGCAGTAAGGAAACTATTTGCGATTGAACGCCAAAAATTGCCACCTCTGGCGGAAACTATAGTTTGGGCACGTGTGGAAGCAGATTGTGTGGGCAACCGGTTGTGGGTGGTAGAACCAGAAGACGTAAGGAATGATGTAATAACAGCTTAAGCTCTGAAAAGCTGCTACAATCGGAAAGTCACTGTGAGAGTAATAAATCTGTTCAGCAGCGAAAAGACAATTGGCGAATATGCTGAAATCGGTGGCTGTAAGCCGGCAGAAGCCGTAATTAATTGTGCGACATATTCAGAATGCCCCAGAACCAAAAGCACCCGATAGAAATAAAGCGAAGCAGTTGGCAAGAAAACATACCGCCGTCTTCGCTCTAAATAATAAAAGCCAAGGTAGAACAGCAGTTGTGAAACATGAAATAAATACTGGCGAAGCGAGGCCCATAAAACAAGCACCCAAAAGTGTTCCCCTTGCAAAACGAAACGAGGTCAAAGAACTGATTTACGAAATGGAGCGGAACGGAGTGATTGAGCCATCTTCGAGTGCATGGCAGCACTAGATTTTGTATCGACTATAGAAAACTCAGTTATCCGCTACGGAGAATTGACGCCACCTTAGACAACTAGTCCGAAATGGAATGGATCTCTAACTTGGACTTGCAGAGTGGTTACTGGCAAGTGGGGCTAGCCGATGAAGACAAGGAGAAAACTGCCTTCAGCGCGAGCAATGGTTTGTGTCAGTTTAAGTTGATGCCATTTGAGATCTGCAATGCTCTAGCTACTTTTGAGCGCTTAATGGAACGCTTCAAAAACCTAGATGAAGTTCTCAAGCGTATAGTGGCTGCAGAACTTAAATTAAGTGTTAAGAAATGTGCGGTGTTTCAAAAAGAGGTCAAATACTTGGGGCATCGTGTAACAGCAGAGGTCGTTTCAACTGACGAGGATAAAATATTGGCAGTAAAGAATTGGTCTCGTCATAAAACCTTAATGAGCTACGTAGTATCCTCGGGCTTTGCACATACCACAGGCGATTAGTGCCAAACTTTGCTCAAGAGGCTGCCAGCTTGCATGAGTTGACCAGAAAATCACAACCATACCACTGGAGTGGGGCAGCAGGAGAGGCGTTTCAGATACTAAAGGAGCTTTTGTGTACAGCTCCAGTACTCGCCTATCCGATAGCTGGACATGAATTTATATTGGAAGCGGCTACGGAATAGGAGGAATGCTTTCTCAGGCATTAATGGGAGGAAAAAAGATATTGGTTACTATAACAGAGTATTGTCGAAGCCCGAAAAAAATTATTGCGTAACACGACGGGAGCTTTTAGCCATACTGGAGTGTGTTAAACATTACTACAAATACTTATATGGCCAACACTTTATGATAAGGACAGATCACTCCGCATTACGGTGGTTGGTGCAGTTTAAAAACCCCGAAGGGCAGCTTGCACGCTGGATTGAACGTATGCAGAGCTATGACATCAGAATTGTGCACAGGAAAAGCGGAAAATACAATAATTTAGATATCCTTTCAAGACGGTCCTGCACAAAAGTCCAGGAAAAGGAATCCATCATTGACGTGAGGCTTATCCAAATTGGCACAGGAGAAGATTGGTCAGGGGCCCAAAAGGAGGATCGGCCAAGCTGGAGAACATAGGACTGGACCGTAACCAAATATCGGCAGAAAGCTCGCTGGCAAAATTATTGTGGGCTCAGTGAAATAAGCTTAAAGTGGTAAGTGGCTGCCAACATCGAAATTAGGAAAGTGCAGATGGAAAAACTACAACGGACTTAATCGTCGTGTCCAGTTCCCGGATAAAAGATGTAATTAAGCAGTTTAATAATGATCCCTGCGGCGGCCATCTGGGTGTAACAAAAACACTGGAAAAGATTAAACAGCGATTTTACTGGCTAGGCTGTCCATAATCTGTCGCCGAATGGATAGCTAACTGCGAGCAATGCTTTGCGGCCAAGTGTTCAACAAGAAAAAGTCGTGGCAAGCTACAACAGTACAACGCAGCCGTCCCTTTTGAGCGGATAGCAACGTATATCGCAGGCCCATTTCTGTCAATAATGCTAGAAATCGGTATCTGCTTGAAGTAATGAATTATTTCAGCAAATAGCCCGAAGCTTATTCCATTCCAAACCAAGAGTCCAAAACGGTTGTAGATGAATTTGTGAACAATAAAGTGTGTCGATACGGTGTTCCAACAGTGGCCGATCAGGGAAGAAATGTTGAATCGGCCCTATTCGAAGAGATGCGCGACATTTATGGGATCAGAAAGACGAGAACGACACCACTACATCCACAGTCTTGAAGCAGTGCTCGTCGACGCTAGCGCGGCCATTAGCAGCCCTTTTCCGCACATTGTACCATGTCGGAGAATTTTCGAAGTGCTGGAAAGTTGCTAATGTAACGCCTATCTCCAAAAAAGGGGAGGCTAACAATCCTGAAAATTACCGCTCAATCGCAATTTGTTTTGCACTTTCTAAGGTATTTGAAAGTATGATTAATTTCCATCTAGTGAGATACCTGGAATTCAACAGCTTGCTTAGTGACCGACAATATTGTTTTCGTAGGGGGCGCTCTACGGGTGACTTGTTGGCATTCTTGTCGGAACAATGGTGTAACTCCATACATCATTTTGGGGAAAGTAAGGTGGTGGCTCTAGATATTTCCAAAGCATTTGACAGAGTGTGGCATGATGCACTTCTGTCAAAACTTGTTGCTTTTGGTGTCGGTGATAATTTTTCCAGATTTATATCGAGTTTTCTCAGAAATC
Source organism: Trichopoda pennipes (assembly GCA_030448955.1). Classification (NCBI taxonomy): domain Eukaryota; kingdom Metazoa; phylum Arthropoda; class Insecta; order Diptera; family Tachinidae; genus Trichopoda; species Trichopoda pennipes. Next base: position 1,233,633 of record JASKUP010000004.1, on the reverse strand, counting down.
GCACTATACGAGTTGTTATAGATGGGATTTCATCAGACGAATTCATGATGAATTCAGGGGTACCGCAAGGCTCCGTTCTTTCTCCTACCTTATTCCTTATCTTTCTAAATGACCTCCTTTGTCAAACTTTCAACCCAATATATTCTTTTGTAGATGACAGCGCCATTTGTCACTCATATTCATTTGATAATAGACCAGGCCATTTGGAGGTTACTTTCAAAAGGCAAAACATGAATGATACGCTTAATCACGATCTTGTGACAGTCTTGGAATGGGGTCGTGTGAATAGGGTAGAATTCAATGCTCGTAAGACACAATGTTGCATGCTTACGCATAGATCTTCGTTTGGTAGTGGTGCTGCATCTGTTACTATGGGTGATATAGGTATTACGGAATCGGAAGCTCTTGATGTTCTTGGTATGAAAATTCAGTGTGATGTTCGCTGGACTAAACACATTTTTCAGGTTTCTAAAGAAGCTTTCAAGTGCCTCGGTTTTCTAAACCGGTGTAGAAGGTACTTCACCCCATCCGATCTCCGTACTATCTATACCACCTACATCCGTCCGAAAATGGCATACAACTCTCATGTATAGGCCGGCGCTCCAAAGTCTATTTTGGGGTTACTCGACCGCGTACAGGAGAGGGCCAAGAGGCTCATTGCTGACTCTATTGATTCTCTAGAGCATCGACGCAATGTGGGATGCATTTCACTGTTCTATCGTTACTACAATGGTAAGTGCTCTAATGAGATTAGGGAACTTGTTCCTGATACTCGCACGTTTACACGTTTAACTCGATTTTCGATGAGAGCACATCCTTTTGTGGTTGATTGGCCAATGAATCGCACTACGCTATACAGGGAAAATTCGTTTTCAGCAGAACAGTCCGTATGTGGAAAAAGATCCCTTCGGAGGTCTTTCCTGTCACTTTCAATCTGAGAAAGTTCAAATCGAATGTCCACAGACACTACTCCCTCTTTCCCCCTTCTCGTAACCTAATTTCCTAGTTCTGGCACAGTGCACTGCATACGTAGGGGCCATCCCCTGAGTGCTGGTCGTATTAAAAAAAAAAAAGTGTGTTCTATTTTTAAATAATAGACTATGCGAATTTTCGGTTTTGCACTGTTTACATATATCAATCCCAAGTTCAAATTAAGAACCAATGCGAAACAACAACGGAAAAGCATAGAACTGATGTGTACTGGAAACTGAAAATGATGTCCATAGATTGCTTTCATGTTCTTAGTTTTTATTGGTAATATTAAACGATTAGCTTTATGTAAAACCTAGCTGCCTGGTTTATATGCGTCACTTTGCTTAGGCTGTTTTTGTACGAATAATGAAAAAAATATAAAAATTCTTAAGTTTAGGATAAAGAAAAAAACATAGCTATAAAATACTGGGTTACACTCTGTGTGCTTTACATAAGCGCACCTAGTTTAATTTACATTTAAACATTCCGGCCCCCTTGCTATATTGCAACAAGGAAACCCGGAACGAATTATTGAAATATCATATGTAAGAAATAAAAATTTTCAGTTTTTTATAATAGTAATATATATGGAAAATATTAAATCATATGAACTTAATTCATTAAAAAAATATATAAATACGGGGATATGAAGCAGTCGAGAGTAGTTCATTAATTCAGGTAAATGTAACTTTTAAATAATAAATGAAATCAAAGTTATGTAGTAAATAAAAAAAGAGAATAAAAAAACATTCATAATAAATAACAGCTTCTACACGCCAAATCTGCCAATAATCGTGCATCCTAGAAAAGTGTCCTGAGCCATGGAAGCACCAATTGATTCGGGTTGTATGTTTGTAAGATAAAAACATTTTAATTTAAACAAAATTCATATAAAAGATAAAAGAGATATCCAAAAACGGTGGTGGTGGTCCTAGGCTTAGACTCGCTAAGTAACATTAATGACAATGGTCGCTGCCCGCCGCCTGGCGCCATCCTTTGAGGATTGTGCCGACCACCCGCACTGCCGGGGGAGGATGACCGGTTCCGTTTTCCAGCTTGAGGCCGGTTTCCCGGTCCGCTGTGCAACAAAGTGTGGTGTTTTCGGCGGCATAGGTAGCCGACTCGTACAATTCCCGACTTTATGGTAATGGGCTAGGCAATTCACACAATACCCGAACTGTTTCGCACTGCAGCTCGAGATCGGGCCGAGAGTCGTCGGAACCGGAAGCATTTTCTTATCGGGTGGTCCCGATCGCAGTACCGACAATCCTTGTGAGTTCGGGTCGCTACTTCGAACGTAGTATTTGCCGCGACGGTGGGCTCTCTCTGGGGAGATTGCCGGTTGTTGCGTTGCCGACGCGGTGGGGTTGACATCTCTGCTGAAAGTAAATGACGAGAATAAATCAATTAGTATTATCTTGGGGTAGTAAGACAAGTTTGACCACGGGTCTGACTATTAAGCCACGGGAAGTGCGAATTTGAGCAACTCTAGTTCTAGAATTGGGCCCCGGCATCACTCTTTCGATTCGCCATAATTGCCATTGCGTATGACATTGTCAATGCTTAATGACTACCAAATTATTGGAGACAAAATCGTGGCCGGGGTACTGCCACTTATTACGTTTCTGTAATTCCTTAAAGTATTCCTCCTTCCATACTAAGGCGAGTGGATTGAAGTGGTGGAGTACTTCGGAGCAGACTCAAGGACCCGTCAGTAGCATTCGATTCTGCCAGAGATTAAAAAGTGACCAGAAGTAAGAGCATTCCGATCCGCATGGTCATTGTCCATGGGACAAAGGGGTCGAGAGTTAAAACACCCCTGAAAGTGTACTAGCATGGTGTTGAACTCTTCATACGTGAAGTTCTGGCAGTAGGTAATTTTTTTCAAATGGGACTTAAAACTCTTAACGCCCGCTTCCCACATTCGGCCCTTATGCGGTGCACTAGGGGGTTTAAAATGCCAGTCTAGATTCTGGAACGGCAGTTGAGAATTAAGTTGCTTGCGCATCTGTGATAGGAATAGATCACTCTCTCGCAGAAGGCTGCGCGCAGCTCCCACGAAAACGGTGCCGTTATCCGAATACATCGAGGCAGGGCACCCCCGAAGAGAAAAGAACCGGGCGAATGCCGCTAAAAATGCATTCGTGGAAATATCGCTAGTCACTTCTAGATGCATAGCTTTAGTCGCGAAGCACACGAAAACTACTACATAACCCTTGGACATTCTGCTCTCTCGCCCCGAGTTAGACTTAATGTCAAAGGGTCTTGCGAAATCAATGCCAGTACTGGCAAACGGACGAGATATCGATGATCGAGCAGCCGGAAGCGAACTCATGATCTGCCTATTGTGTTGATGTTTATGTAAGACACATATCTTAAAGCTATGGATAACGGTTCTGATAAAATTCCTTAGTTTCGGCACCCAAAATTCGGTTCGCAATAATCGCGTCATTAGCAAATTCCCACCGTGAAGTGAATATTTGTGAACCATTTCCACATACAGACGTGTAAATCTTCGCGAATATGGCAAGATTTTGGGAAATTTTTCGTCATAGCTAAGAATGAGGGACTGAGACAGCCTCCCACTGACCCGAATGACCCCAGAGGGATCTATAAAACGGTTGAAACGTAAGAATCTACTCTTTTTTGGCAGGAGAGATCCTCGTTGTATGAGATCGTATTCCGTAAAATGCAAACGCTGACATAGAGCTATCAGTCGATTTTTGATAAAATGCATTTCAGTTCGTGTGAGAGAACCCGAGTCAAGTGCCGAATTTTCCCGACTCGCATTGCTCTTGGGAGTTCGGAAAACCGTTCTAGAATATCCGAGGACAAACGTAAATAACATGAGAACGAATGGATTTTAATTCCTCCTGTGTGGCGAAACTGACATGAGTTAAAGGCCAATGAACCGGGGCAAATCCAAGCCAAGGTGTGTCATGCCACCGTAGTTCATGGTCCCTCAGGTCATTCAACGTGCAACCCCGAGATGCCACATCGGCAGGGTTATTCAAAGACGCGACATGCGACCACATGCTAAAATCAGTCTTCTCCATAATAGATGAAATGCCGTTAGCCACAAATGTGTTCCAATGGTACGCTGGCTTCTGCAACCAAGCCAATACAATGGTGGAGTCGGTCCACAGGCTGACGCGGTACTTCGTTAGGGGAAATCTGATTCTAATTGTTTGTTCTAATTGTTCTTTCCAGGGTTGGACAGAGAAAGTGGGGTGATAATTCAAAAAACGAGGAATTTTGATCTGGCTAATATTAGGACAGTCGTCGAGAAAAGCATTCCATTGAACCCGGGTGTCAGGTTTTAGGGTCATCCCAATCGGTGTGACCCTTCCAGATTTGCTGCATCAATATTTTCGCAACGATCAACTTCGGTGCCAACCATCCAACGGGATCAAATAACTTGGCTGTTTCAGAGAGTACTGCTCGTAAAGTTGGGTTGTTCTTACTATGGGGTTTTCCGAGGCTGAAATAGAATTGGTCACTACTAGCGTTCCATCGCAAACCTAAGGGTTTCGATGTACAGGAATTAGATATATTTAAGAACTCGGCACCTGGGAGATCTTCAGGGGGTAAATCTTTCAAAATGAGGGGGTTGTTCCTCGTCCATTTCCGCAAACAAAATCCAGCTGACTGCAGTACCGTAACGAAGTCGTTTCTAGACTTGATGGCCGAGCCAATATCGTGGGCTCCAGAGAGAACATCGCCAACGTACATATAGTTGCATAAGGAGCACAATTCACGCCAAAGGTTACGGTGCTTAATTCAAAGTCAGAAATTGCTTCATTGGGGTAACTACGGAAAAGAATCCGTTGAAACGGGGTATGAATGGGGTTTACGAGTATCTGGCGATACATTTTTTCGATTTCTGCGTTAAAGGAGTACTTAAAGAGACGTCATCTTATGATGAGAGCGGGCATGTCTGATTGGAGGACGAGGTCGGGGTAAAAAACGTCATTGAGACTGACGCCATTAGATGTGGGGCGAGATGCATTAAATACTACTCGAATCTTGGTAGTAGTACCATCGGGCTTCACCATCATAGGTGGATTTGGAATCTTCATGCTTACATAAGCGGGTTTCATTTCGGGTATATTGGGACAAGGCAGTATTTCTAGATTGTCCTAGATTCTTTTGTTCAGGAAATGTACGAATAAATGGAAGAGAGACTACAAACCTCCCTTCTGCGTTTCGATACGTCTTACTCTTACAGAGTTTTTCACGATGCTTGTCGTCATCGGAAAGCTCAGGAGTCTGAGGGACTTCCTCGAGTTCCCAAAATTGCCTCAATAACTGATCGAGATCGACCTTATTGAAGTACGTGGCTATGGTAGAGTGGGAGGATGATGAACAAGCGTGGCCGGTAATTATCCAACCAAAAACCGTTCGTTGGGCAACAAGAGACTGATCTTTGTTCCATCGGATTCCCGTGCGAATAATTTAAGGATAGATGTTCTGAGTATTGTCCGCTAGAGGTAAACCGCCAAACTCGAACGTGTCACCGGGAGGAAAGTAATGATAAGGTAAGTTTCCCGTGAGTTTTCGAACGAGATGCACTTGAACCTCGGCACTAAAGGATGAATCCAGGGGTGACTTTAGTTGTATGTCACAGGTTTGAGTTGACGTAGCAGTCACTGATTCACCGAGACCGACAATATTAGTTTTAGTTTGTTGGGATGCCTCTGAGGTTGGGTTTATCAGTGCCCTGAGTGGGCATGTTAAATTTCCGACGCCAATGCCAACCACCGCTGTTCCAAGAAGACTGAGATTCGATTGAGTGGACTGTATATAAGTGGAGTATGTTAGTCATCTCTGGGTTGCATCAGATGACGTAGGTTTCTGTGTATGGGGGTTTGAGTAAGAGGGTAAACCTGCAGGTTGAATAGTGACTGAGGCATTATCAGATGATACGAGAGTCACACGAGAGTTTTGGTTACTAAGTGAAGAAGAACGGTGTAAAAGAGAATGTTGTTTTTTCTTGCTTATGGAACAAACATATTTGCTTGTGCAATTTCTAGAATCATGGGAGATGGCCGCTTTTGAGTTCTAACGGTGGCAAATCTTTCATCCACGGCCATGTGTAAGAAAACAGGGCATAAGCGCAAGGGATGAGAACCTTGACATAATCGCGAGATTTGTCACTTTTTATCCCTTGGTTTTTCATCGCCGAAGGTTGAGAAGGGTAGAAGGCGTGACTTACTTACTGACTCCAAAGTGTGGAAACGACTTGTCAGAAAGGCATCCATATCCTTCCAGGTGGGCAAGTCCACAGTGTTTCTCAGGGACTGTTCCCATAAGTTAAGAGTGACTTCCGGTAAACATATCTAACAAAGATAAATAAAAAGAACATCCCAGTTGTCAGTATCTATATTGAGCAATGATAAATTGGTGACACAATTATTGATCGTCCTTTGTAGGGTTATGATACTAGGCCTGGATTCCCTAGTAAGGTGTGAGAGAGCGAAAAGAGTTTTCAACTGTGCATTGATGAGTACCCTTTTGTTTTCGTATCGATCGTTTAAATTCCGCCACGCCATCTGAAAACCAGCATTCGCCAACGGGAACGATCATACAATTTCATGAGCTTCCCCTTTGGTCTTCTTGAGTAGATGGCAGAGTTTTTCGACATCAGGAATATGATCCTATCCACCATACACTGCTGAAAACTGATCTCTAAAGGTTGGCCATGATGCATAATCGCCATTGAAGTTGTCCGTGTTGCACGGTGGCAGATTGACTCGAGTTATTGTAGGAACAGGGTAAGTTAAAATCGTTGTATAATTTGCTAAATAATATTTCCGTAGGGTATTTAATGTGGTATAAAAATCAGTGTAACAACTTTTGCTATTCACTGTTAAAGAGGATTGATCTTAACTATATCGAACAAAGATGAAACAAAAAAACACATGCCGTATTTATTTTCAAAGTTGCTTGGTATACCCAATAAATGAAGCAAAAATGCTGGTGGGTATGTGAGTAGTGAATGGGTCACGATTGAAACAAAAAACAATATCAGATTATTTTTAACACGTTATCACAGTAGTGGAAGAAATGTGCGCTGGGAACAGAAAACAATGCCACACCAATTGATCACACCATCATACAAAAAACCCGAACACGAACGCAACTTGTTGTGTGTATAATCAAAGAGTTAAAATTTCAAGGTTAAGCTAACCAAAATGCACATATACACAACAATAACGGATTTTTTTTTGTTTCCACCCTTCCACTTTTTTTGTCAAAGCACACTATATATATATATATATATATATATATATATATATATATATATATAGCTGTTCTAGGTACAGTACTCACCTGACCTTATTTATGCTGATGTACCTGGGGTTTTTCAGGAGATGCTTCTCCGGGTTATTAGGTGGAAATGTTCTAATCCGGCTCGATTGGACTAAAAAATGTTTATACCAACACCGCTGTTGCCTTGAACTTTGTTTGTAGATTTTTTCTAGGAACGACTTTATTAAGGTGTTCTTCACGATGCCAGAATTTAAATGAAACTTTTTGTTATATGTTATATGCTTATTTAATTGTTTTATTTGATGTGAAATAATTTTATTTTTATGGAAGAAATATTCGTAGACACAGATATTTATGTTTATCAAAGTATAGTTTTGTAGTCTTATTTTTGTTATTAAATTAGAGCACGGTATTATAAAAGAAAACACACACTTTTAGTTGTTCAAATAAATTCAATGATCACTCAGTTTTTATTGGTAATATTAAACGATTAGCTTTATATAAAACCTAGCTGCCTGGTTTATATGCGTCACTTTGCTTAGGCTGTTTTTGTACGAATAATGAGAAAAATATTATAAAAATTCTTAAGTTTAGGATAAAAAAAAAACATAGCTGTAAAATAATGGGCTACACTCTGTGTGCTTTACATAAGCGCACCTAATTAATTTACACATAAACAGCTTACAAATAGTGAATATATTTTCTGCATAAAGCTATACAATTGTTTTAGAAAAATTATCGTTTATGTCACAAACTGATTTCGATCAAAAAAAATGGCTCAAAAATAGCATGAAACTGACATTTACATAAAAACCGATAGTGAAAGCTTACCTATCTAAGAAAGAGAAGATTATATAACAATAATAGTTTGCAAATAAATCTAGGTTCCAGTGGCATATGTACGTAAGCATGTTTGTAGATTTATACAAATGCATTAACGTACAATTCAAAGTTAACGAACCCTTTTGCAATAAACGATAAGTAAACTTTTCACTAAATATTAATTATGACAAAAAATAAAATATTTTCCAATAATTACAAAAGTGCGATTATTGCTTAATAATCACGCCACCTTTATATTTAGGTCTTTTAGTTTAATATAAATTAAGAAACCCTATAAAATTAGTTGAGTTGTAAAATTAATAAAGATCAACTTAGCAACAGAACTACCTGAACGCCAACACTGACTCACGAATACTAATTACTCCGCGGCTTGACACTCGCCTTCAACTTTAAAACAGCCAGATAAGACGGAAAATGACAATAGTATTACCTATTAATGTTCACAAGTTATTGGAAAGCTATATATCTGACCGAAAATTCATCATAAAGGAGGGAGATTTTACCTAATATGCCTACAAGTATAAAATTCATACGTCTAAATTTTCCGATGATACAGCTTTTCTATTCTCTCATGAAAGTTTTCAACAAGCCTCTGGATATCTATAAGATAGCATTGATAAATTGGAGAACTGGCTAAAAATGGATGAACTAAAGTGTAACATATAACTTCTACATTGCGCAAGGAATCCTGCCCAGCGATTAAAATAAATAATCGCGAATACACGTTCAAATGAAATAAAAATCAGCCCATTTAAACTGGCTTATTGAAAGAAACCCGGTTTTAAGTTTGGACTGTAAATTATTAATATACAAAGCGTTTTTAAAACCAATATGGCACTACGGTATTCAACTAGGGAGCACTGCCTTAGCGTCTAATATAGAAAAACTTCAGAGGTGCCAAAACAAAATTCTTCGCATGATTACGGCCGCCCCATAGTACATAAAAAACTCGCGTATATATTTTAAATTTAAACTGCAACAAGGTATATAGAAAAGCTTGCTTCACAGCCAAATACTCTAGCCCGCAATATTCTAGATTACCGTGACCATTTCCGGCTGAAAAGGAGGAACACTCTTGCTCTTTGCCGAGAGCACAATTCGTGAATAAAAGTATATTACCATCAGCAGCGAAACTTTTCTATTTGGTCTAACGTTGGTTGGATTTAACAGAATAATTTTTTAAGATAAGATTTGAGCACTTAATGTTAGTTCCAATTTTTGAGAAGATACAATAAGTAAATGAGACATCATATTCCATTTCTAATTCAGAAATTCCTAAATATAGTGGCATCAAAAAAGTGTTTGTTTTAAGGTAATTCATTTTATAATTACTTAATGTTACTTACTCATAGTGATTATGTAATGGTAAAGAAACTAGTTTTGCTATACCTTAATAAAATATAATAAAAGTAATTTTTAACTACACAGAAAATGACTAAAAAATATATCGGGTGCTTTTTTAACTCGACAACACTTTTGAAATGGCGGCCAGCATAAATTGTTCTTTTATAAGGATTTTATGAAATCATGCAGACGCCTACTTGGCTGTATTTGATATCAGATGAGGGTATTGCCTTATGGTTATAGGATTAACTATTAACTCATCTTTTTGTTTCTCTACAAGTTGTAGGCATCGTTGACCATTCACTCGTGTAAAAAAATACTAGTAATTGAAATCCCTTTTCGTCGTTGAGGTTGGATTGAGTAGAGATCGTCTAATGCTTTTAAAGTACTTGAAATGTAATACGTACAGTTTTAACAGATCTTTTACATATACTGTATATTTTAAAACAAAGAACGAATTTTTGACAGACTAAAACAAATAGTAAATCACTGATAATTAAAAACTAGGCACTATTCCATCTACAACATTATTGTAGCGCAAACGCAATTGTAAAAGAGACAATACAAACACTATGCAAAAAAAGAAATACATAGAAAAGTAACTAAAATATTAAAAGCAATGGTCAGGAGGTAGTACTAATATGCTATTGGCCAAAGATTAAAGAATGTTAAAGCACGAGTGCATAGATTTTATTATTGACGTAGAAATTATATGCCTGTGAATATCAAATAAACAGCTAGTAGGAAAACATCCAACATTAAGAAATGTCGTATGGATGGGCATATGGATTAGCATGCACATATAATTACAATATATAAACACTCGAATATTGCCACTTACGTTAATTAAATGTAAAATTTAATGTCTGGTAATGAAAAGCTATTTTTTTGGCATAATGGCAGAAGGTGTTTATAAACGCCTATTAATGCATCATACAGTAAAGCCTGTACAATATTCGTCAGCCAACAGTTAAATTGCACGTAGTCACAGAACTGTAATAGAAATCTCAATAGCTTTGGCACGACATAAAATTCATTCCCCAACGAAATTTAGAGACCATCTAACCATCTGCAGGACAAACAAAATAAACTACTAAGTTAGAGTAAAGAGTCGATACTCAATAAGTTATAAAAAAGGAGATATAATTTACTCTAAGACACATCGCCGGAATAAAATCAAACACGCAGACAGAAAAAACTATATACTATAATCTTCGTAGATAAAATACTTGGTTAATAGATTGAAAATTTCTTAGAGTAGGAGCAAAATAAAAAATAAAAAACTGAGACCATATGATGACATCGTTCAAAAATTATATAATACTGAACAAAGTTAGGAAAACAAATATTTAAAACCAGACCTTGACGAAATGATTGAAATAAATTGAAAACTAAATCAGAAAATAGAGAATAACAATAACTAAAAAATTTTTATTTTATGAAGTTTAGATATCAAAGATTGTTTCGATACCCTGAATCTATTAGATATACAATTAGTTTACCAAAAATGGAAATTTTTATTAAAAATAAAACTGAATTTAAATAAAATCTAACAATGCTTTTAACTCACGAATAATAATAATGTTATTGTATTCAGATATTCATATTCGTGCAATGAACTGTGGGCGACAGTTCATTGGCAGATAAATTTAATTTCTATGAAATTTGATCATTTTAAAGAATTGTGAAATATTAATAAAAAAAAAATTGATTGAAATGAAAACAAAAATATTTTGTCGGTAATGTTAGAAATATTGTAAAACAAAATAATTCTGTTAATATCAATTTTTAAGCATGAAAAAAATATGTTTTTTACAATTATCTGGCGCCTCACAAAAACTGCCCTCAAGAAGGACCAGAAATGAAAATTAAAATTAGAGAAAAGGTTCTCGAGAAGTACCAAAAATAAAATTTTGGAAATCAAGAAGCTTTCCCACTATGTTAAATATTTAAATCTAAAAGCGACAAATTGAAATTTGCATGAAATATAAAAAAAAAAGTTCAAACTTTAGTGACTTTGGTAAAACAAAAAAAAAATGCTTGTTTTTTGTGAAGAAATAAAAAACTAATAAAAGTTATCTGCGAAAGTGAAGTGATAACTGGCTGACCACTTGGAGCCTACTGATCAATAATTTATAATCATTGCTTGGACGATCATTAGTGCCTTATTTTTTTAAAGTCGAGGGTAGATTAAATAAATGAGAAAAATTAACAACGCCGCTGCCTTTTACAATTATTATGCTAACAGCAATTCCTTGGTATGTATTTAAAAAAATACATTTAAAAAATAAATCAAAATTTAATTATCAAAATAATTATTTTTACTTCACAAATATTAAATCTAACTTTATAACATAAGGATTAAGCAGCAGTCTATTTTAAAAAGTATCTTTATTGACCCTCTAGTGTCAATAAAAATATTAAATAATAAAAACATACCGAATTAGATAAAAAAAAAGAAAATAAAACTATTTTTATAATGTCTAACCCGAACAACTTAGTAAAACCTTATAAAATCCCCTTTGCCCAACCCTAATGCCCCAAAATCCATTGAATAATCATCAAATGGAAGCAGCAATAATAAGTCTTTTTATACAAATTTGTAAGGAAGAATGCAGGAAAGAGCTGCTTATTCCATACTGAGAAATAAGTACGACAGACCAAGTGATTTAAACACAATACAGCGACAATCTTAGTGACTTAGATGTAGTATCGTTCGTCGAAAGCTGTTTGGGATTATTTTCCGGTAACCATTCTCAATACAGTTCTAGGAGTGAAGGGTTGAACGGGCTCTAAATATTTTTAAGAACAAAAAGGAACACTCAAAAACTTTGCAATCCTAAATGTTGTGAGTAAGAATATTACTAGAGCGCAGATTTGGTACCTAAAATTAGTTCAATACCCCAGACAATTTCCGACTGTCTGAAGATGTTCCTGACCTCTTACGACTCCTGTGCATACGAGAGCCAAACAATCTTCAAGAAGCATTACATTTGTACCTAAAATTGCAAAATCGAAATTTTATATCCAATGACACAATTAATAAAAATTCAAAAATTTAACAAAATACTCATAAAAACCAAACTAATTACAGATAAACTAAGCTTTTTACACAAACTATGTCCTCAAACCAAACTAATCGACAAAAATACAGGAAAAATTAATATCAGAAGGCTGACATATCCAAATTTTCATACGGCATTTTAGTTTACTAAAATTACGTAATACGTGCATTGCTGGAGCAGACTGGGGACTAATTACATTCATTTTTGGAAGCTTAACCAATACCGCGCCACAACCGAAAAAGAAATGTTGGCGATGGTACGGACGCTTAAATGCTTCAAAAGTTACCTCTAGGGCAGTAGAACAAAGACTTTTACGGATGCACTTTTACACATGAACTCCCAAGTACAAATACCAAGTACAAACACCAATAGCAACCTTAGAGTACAATTGGAAGCTTTTTCGTAAGCCTGAAAGAACTAAAGCATTCGCGGAAACATTGTCTTTACCTCTGAAAAAAATACATATGGACTCAGCAAATGCCACTCAACATAGTTACTTAAGTTCTCCAATAAACACCAAATACGCAGAAAGGCCCATAAATGAGTTTAGAAATCATATAATTGTGGAATTACGCCATTCATCAACCTATGAGTTCCAAATTGTCTTTTTAACATACCGCACACATAAAGCCAAATTTTTCTACAGAGAAGCTAAAGGAATCTTTGGAGGAGAATCCTAATCCCTCAGTGATAAACTGCGTCAAAACCACAGATGCGATTCTTGGGAAAGCGTAAGAAATATTCCCTGAACGTTTCCATAAATATCTAATTCTCTATACAAGGAAAATAGTTAATAAATAGTTAGTACCTACAGAGGTAGTGATGCAAATACCACAGCTCTTGGAAAGATGACATTTTCCTTAAATAGGGGCAAAAGTTAGAAGAATAACGAAGTTAATAAAAATATTTTGCAAAGAGAATACGATCGAAAATCCATTACATTGTCAAAATACTACAGAACCCGAAAAGCCGCGGAGGATCGATAATCCAAAGCAAACATTTGGTTGATTTTAGTTACCATAATAGAAATACAAAGAAACTAAAAGATTATAATGTAGGAGAAAAAATGTTTGTTCAACAAAATGAGGAGGTAGGATTAGTTCTTAAGAACAATTCCACCCTCCACAACATTTTTAGACGAAGTTAAGATATTACATTACAGAAGTTCGAAGTTGAGGTAAATTTCTTCAAAATTAAATTGGGTTGTCAACATTGAAAATTTTGAAACATTATGGAAAATATCGACAGCATTAAAAGATTGAATGTGAGAATTTCCATTCTGTCTACCCTTTCCTTATTCAGGAAAAAAACCAAATATCATCTGCATTATCTTAAACCAAGAAGAAAAAGTCCCTCTATATCATTGGCCCTGCGTGTAGGTGGGTTGCCAGTCCTCCAGATCATAGAAATAGTAGAACAAAATTAATCGAAGTTAATTGTGCTAGATTCCTTTAAATATAAATATTTTATGATATTCTCATCTTCTAATTACATCTTGGCTGATTCTTTTGACTTAAAAGATGGTTTGTAAGGAAAAAATATAAAATTTTCCGGAAAACTTAGAAAATTCATTTATTACTGTTTATACGAGTTTGTATACTAATAAGTAGATCAAATAAAAAACAAAACAAAAATAAAAGACCTGATAAAGAGAGGCAACATCTTCAACTTCGGCCAACCGAAAATTGTTCTAACATGTCAACAATAATGCATGTATTTTTTTGGTTGAAATTTTTTTTTTAATTCATATCTACACATAGCTGCCAGATTTTTTAGAGATAATACTGTCACAATTTCGGGAAAAAAAATCTTACTTCAATTAAAGTTCACAATTAAATCACATGTATAAATGTATGGAAAAAATAAAAAGTTCAAATCCTTTGGTGAATTTGTTTTCAATTTAGTAAAATATGCATTTTAAGTTTAATTTTTCAACCTTTTTTCCTAGAAGTGTACAAATTTATACCATAAAAATATAATTCCATAAAAAACAAGATTGGTTATTAAAACACTGATGCAAAACGCGATTAAAGCAATAATAATTTTAGGAAAGTTTGTAGGTAAACAGCTGCTTATTCCATGGACACCTATCATACCAAATGATTTACCATTTAAGTTTATACGTGTCCAATTTCCCGTTCGCCTTACATTCGCAATGACGATTTATAAATCCCAAGGCAGTCGCTAAAAGTGTGTGGTTTAAACCTAGAATCCCAATGTTTTTCCTACGGGCAATTGTATGTTGCATGCTCCCAACAGAAAACTAAAAAATATTATTTACTATCAAGCTTTAAAATGAACTACATATATGCTTACCTTTTTTGTTTGTTTATTTTTAAATTGAGAAAAATTCGTGTCGTTTCTTCTTTGTACTGAAATTTGTTTTTCTAACTCCATATATTAATCATTAGCAAATAGCTTCCGAGCGAAGCCGGGTCGTACAGCTAGTAAAAATTTAATTGTACTATTGTGGGGAAAGCATTATTGATAAAATAAGAATTATACTCAAACAACAAAACAAAAAGACAACAAAACTCAAAGAAAATTTATATAAAAATACAGTAACCATTAAAAAACTACTTTTTATTTGCAATAATTTTAAATGAGAAAAAACTCTTAAAAGTTTTTATAAACTAACATTTTGTAAGAACGAAGAGATTGCAAGCATTAGTAATTCCAAATGTCTACCAATTATACTTATATAGACCAAACCTGCCAACTGTAGCCTTACAAATAATTATCACTTGCCTATGGTGCATGACTTTCTATCTGGTGCTCTTTTCCTAAATCTGTTTTAGTATTTTATTCTTTTAGTTATTACAGCATGTTCTGAATGATAATAGTTCTACGTTTACAATTGTACGTTGTTTGTATAGTTCACAATTGTTCATCAAAGGCTATGATTTGCCTAGGTCTGAAAAATTGTCAGGTTATTAATATCCCTATCGCATATTTTATGGCTTGTCTACATTTGGTTTATGTTCGTTGTCAGAATGATGTTAGGATATCTCAACGTCGTGGATGTATAGGATGTGTTTTGCGTTGAGAAGGAAAAATCCATGTTTTATACCTGAGTTCAAAATCTACTTAGATCTGCTTTGTAATATCTGTTATATAATTTTTGTGTTCTTTTAACTGGTGGTGCTTTGTATTATTTGCAGAACTGTACTAAACAGTAAATTATTGACATTGATAGTATAGTGAGTATAAAAATTATGTACAGTGCGGTCAAAAATGAATGTTCCTTCAAAAGAAGGAGTATCTTAGATATTTGATGAATGTTTGTAATTATTTTACTTTCATTATTTTTGTTTTTCGCTAAAGTATTTTTTTCGTCTATAGTTAAGTTTTGGTCACACTTTATAAAATGTGGTCCATTTATGATTAGGCTATTTACTGTATGTTCATTGTCAATAAAAATATTTCCATTGCCTGTCTTTCATGTCTGTGTTGTTCTCAACCTTTCTTTTACATTGTGCTAGTTCATTGTGTGACGACCAAAAGTCGCAACACTCGTTCTTGGGCACAGCAAGCACCTGTGTTGTTGCATTACATATTATTAGCTCTGATTTTTATTATACTCGTGCATTCTTTTGTTAAAAAAACGCCAGAATAAACTGTTTCTGTTTCTCCATGCAGTCTCTATACTTCGGATCAAAGAGCACGTTTTTGTTCCTTTCTCACTTAAATTACAGACAGTTCCTGTCAACGTACACCTAAGAGTCAAACCACAGGCGAGTTCATTTTAGTGTTATCTTAGCGACACGAGTGGTAGAGTAGATGTATGCTTATGCGCCGAGCTCATAGCCCCTAACGTTCCACAATGGCACATTTTCTGGATTGGCGTTCAAAATTCTATAACTTTTGATTGGATTCCAATTTTTTAATGAAATTTTTTGTTGGATAGAAACATTTAAGCTTCAATTCAATGTATTAACTTTAATCGAACCTTATTAAAGGAAAGTAATTTATGTTTGAAAAATGATTTCTAAAAATATAAGTGTTATCAGTACTTAAAAAAATAAATTTGGAAATTTGCATTGCATTTTATAAGTAGTAACTAAAAAATCTCCTATTAAATTAAGCGATCAACCCGGGTCCATTTTATTTCGACTTTTGCACAATTTTTCTTAGAATAAATTTTTTTAGATATATTAACATTGATGTAAGGTTTTGCAAAATAAATTTCAATTTAATCCTTAACGTCCCGGTAAGTTTTGATAATAAACACGACAGGTTTAAATATCATTATTATTACATGCACAATTTTATATTTTTAGACCATGAATCCATAACATATATGTAGGAGATTCATATCAGAAAAAGTTTTTTTTAAAAAACTTTTTATTCCAAATAAAATTAAATTTTAGTTACAAATTTTTAATACTTATAAGCATTTTACTTATATTTTTATGTTAATTTGCACATAAATAATTTTAATTACCTTGTAAAAAATTTCATGTAAATATGTTTCCTGTCCATATGTAAGAAGTGCACAGTAAAATAGTGAAGAGGTCTTCATACGTTTAGATATTTTTTTTGTGTTGTGCTCTCTTTGCTTCTTTTTTCTTGTTCTTCTTCAGAAATATCTCCAATCGGTAACATAAGGCGTTGAAAAATTTTGCCCTATGATATAGTATTTTATGACAATTACTCCAATAATATTTTTCATTTTATAGTTTTACTGCTTCATTACCATACTGATCTAATTTTCTTGCATTGACCTTCTTATTAGGTGATATTACTTGCAATATGGTTTTATATCCTATATTCATTAAAAATCTACTCCTATAATAGATGCAGCAGGTTCAGAGTCAGTAAATTTTCTTGCTGTGTTGCCGTCGTGTATTTTTCCTTCTCCTTGCTTTGACTGATCGATCAGTAAATCGATCTTTAAATATTGTTCTCGTTCGCGTTTCTTAATTTCGTCACTATTTCGTACTATTCCTTTAAAATCCATATCATAGCGTAGTTTTAATATGTGTTCCATAATTGAATTTTAGAGCATGGAGCTTCTTCAAAAATAGTATTGGAAGTTGGCTTAGTTGGTTTGCAGTTTTTTTTAGCACAGCTCGAAAACTTATGCAACTTTACCAACTGTACGAATCAAGGAACTCTAGTAATTTTAGTTCAAACAGTACGTCAGAACTAAATACTATTTTTGTTTTTCCTTTAGTGTCTTTTAGTACTTGTAACTAAAAGACTTATTCGAATAAATAAAATTCAATACCTTTGTGTATGGGTTAATGAATTGTGATTGATTTATTTCCAAAAAGTAATTGTCTTTTATACAATAAAATGACCTTATTAACTGGCATGCATTTATCATAATATTATACAATTATTTGTAAACTATAATTTTGCTGAGACTTAATAAATAATTTTAAATAAGGTGACCTATATAAATAGCTGCATCAGTATCAACCTAAATCATAATAAATAAATTTAATAAACAAAAAGAAATTACATTAATAAGCATATTTAAAATAAATTGTAAACCTAAATTTGCACAAACACTTATTTAAATAACAGTGACAAACAAATAAGAGCAAAGAAAAACTAAGTAAAAATAATAATTAAAAATAACAATAGTAATCCGTACACCAACAATCATTGTAAGTAGTATATGATAATTTATTTGAATCTCTTGATCGTTGTTAAATAACGAAGTTATCGATTGAAGGTTACCTATTTGTTATTTAAGTTTAGATACTTATAATATTATATCCTTCGTTTGCTTCTTAAAAGCAAATTAAATTGGTCGGCTGTATTTTGTTGAGGAAGGAATTTCGTTTTTTCATATGTCAATTTCTGTTGCTTAGCTAGCAGATGGCTCAAAATTAATGTAATTTGTTTTAAGTCTTAATGGAACATAAGATATAGTAAATAAGTCATAATCTAATGATTTTTCTGCATTATACTGCTTATATTGTTTTGTCTAGAAGATTTAACGTAATTCCTTTAGAAATTAATGTTAGGCTACAGTCGCCAAGCTTTTTGATATTATCTGCATTCAATGTGTTTAGCAATTTTTCCGCAGGATGATTCAATATATATTGTAATACCATCTCTCTATATTCTGGATAAACGTGGCAAGTTTTTCAATTGCTTGCTTTCGCAATTTCATATATTAATATTTTGTGAGTTTTACGTCCAGATATGTTGAAATTGCTTCTTCATATGTAAATTTTTTATCATCAGTTCAAGTCCTTTTTAGACGCTTTGAGTTCGCTTTCATTACATTTTCTATTATACAAATTTTTGTATTTTGTGTTAGTCCTAATTGATGTTTTGCAGCTTTCGTCTACGAGACCTTACACTAAAATCCTTAACTAGTCTTGCAGGTCGACCCACATTTGCTGGTTTTGGTTGGCTTTCCAATAATAGTTCGCTTGTAAGCCATTGTTTGTTGTATTCAATCGATATAAAAAATGTTTAATTTTTTTTTAATGTAATATAACATCGCTTCGTGGTTTTTGTTTTTTGTTAAAAAAAAAATTGAGCGAACGATTTGTCAATACTAATCTTCATTTATTAATTTTATATCTCTCATATTTTACCTTTTTACATATCTGGGTATACAATAAAATTGTAATGACGGGTCCAACATAATTATTTTACATGTAACTATACCTTTTTTTAATTACTTGAATTACAAAAATACATTTTCATAACAGTCAATAATTTTATATTTATTATTATAAAAACTTTTGAGAAAAACAAGCATACGCACTCATGTGTATATATTTTACTCCCACACCTGAAATACAAGACTTGCAAACAGTTAAATCGTTGAAGTTTCTAGAGCCGCATAAATTTAAAAAATTAACATTTTACGAAGTTTTTCGTAAAACAACAGTTGCGTTCCACTTAACATCGAGATAGGGGTATATTTTAGACTGGTATTAAGTTTTGTGGATTTTTTACACTAGTAAATAAAATACTGTTATTATTTCCTGCCCTTTCTAGCTGTTTCTTGGTATAAACGGCTAGCGCTTTCAATGTGAAAACATCATTTTTAAGCGATGTTCTGGTGAGGACGTGTTCGCGTATAGGTAGTTCTGTTGTTAACACGTTCGCGGACGCTAAAATTTTCAAAGAGCTGCAAAAATATACGAAATATACGAAATCTGAATTAACATGTATTATAAGAGTAATCAGAACATCGTATTTTAACCGTTATATACAATGAATCTTACAGCATTCACGAAGATTACACTTCTAGTTTACTTAATGTGTCGGCTTAAGGAAATTTGTTAATACTGTAATGTATTTTGTGTACTGGTTTATTGTTGTTTTGGTTCCTATAGCCCTTTCTATTTTTATACAGCTGTAGAGGGTTTCAGCTTATAACTAGGCGTTCAAAAGAACTGCCAAAATGTTAGAAACTTTAAAATAAAAACCAGGCAGATATTGCCGAATTGTGTTATCAAATTAGAGTCTGATTTATTTACATTTTCATGCTGCTTATATTATATATATTATATATTATACTTATGAATATTTATTTTACAATCTAAAATTGAGTGTTTTCCAAAGTCACTCTTATTCTTCTTATTTCCACTATATTAATTACAAAAAAAAAGCATGTATCAACAATAAACAAATGGTCAACGGCACATGCCAAACACATTATATTGTCGAATATGGCACCTTATGATGTGTCAGCATATTTACAATAAAATTATTGTAAGCACCCTACATGAGTTGTGCTGGCTTATACACACTATACATGTCGTATGACCACTTGAGTACACTACAATACATGGAGAAAAGATAAAATAATATGAAATTAACAAATGAACCAGTTGGTCATTATTTTGAAATGTATATTAATTACAAAAACTTAAGCTTGTATA
The DNA here is from genome assembly GCA_030448955.1 of Trichopoda pennipes. Lineage (NCBI taxonomy): Eukaryota > Metazoa > Arthropoda > Insecta > Diptera > Tachinidae > Trichopoda > Trichopoda pennipes. The sequence goes on along the minus strand of JASKUP010000004.1, from coordinate 1,213,277 downwards.
AAGTTAAATGAATAAAAATTGGCTTTAAAATTTGAATGCTATAGCATTCACGTCATTTTACATCACTATGAAAATGAATGCTATAGAATTCGCGTCCGCGAACGTGTGAAAAAAAGCAAGAAATATACTGTTTTTACATTCCATTAAAATTATTCCTATTTTTAATGCTTAAGATAAACACACTATGTGTCAAGTAACACTCAATAGTGAAAACTCGGGTGGGACTTATGTATTATCTCAATGACGCACGTATATCTGAATATTAAGTTTTTTTTTCCTTTCGTTTTTTATAACAGACATGATGTCCCGTACGTTTAAAGTTCTTGATTAAAAATAATTCACGGCAAACTTCATTAAATTTAGTTTTTACTTCGCTTTTATAGTCTTGGTCTAGAGTACCAGTGATGAATTTAGGAGCTGATCCCCAAAAGCTTAGGGATTTCCTATGATTAGTCAGTTGGGCGTCTTTAAGTAAATGGTGTATATGAGAATAACCTTCTTAATTAAAGAGCACGTCCTCGGGGTTTTTTATTAACTGAATGCATACGCATATTATGTAAGCGAACCCCTTCAAGTAGGGTGTAATAAATTGAGTAATTATGATTAATATTTTGTAAACATACCTTATGAAATATTTGAAATGTTACAAACATTAGATAAGAAATATTTTTGATAACAAAATTCATGTTTTTGCTAATAACAATAAATACTTTATAATATTTTTAAGGAATTTACAAAAAACGAAGCACTCTTAAAATAACGGGGGTCACTTGTAAAAGCATGTATTATGTTAAGTGTACTATTAACACTCAGAAAATAAAAAAAATAACTAAAGAAATGCATGTTCTAAAAGTTGCTTGATTAGCGATCATTTTTATTATTTTATCACCTTGTTCCATTTCAATTTTTGATAAAACCAAATTCAATGCATCATTTATGCATTAATGACACTCAGCCAGCTTAATTAACGTTGTATTAGTCAATACAATTGCAGACCCTGATCTTGCAATTTACACCAAACCAATAATAGCAATCACGCCATTTTTTTAAGTTCAAAAAAAGATTTTAACAATAAAGACCATGACCTCAAAAAATTAAAATTGTGTTTTTGATTTTGCACTTAGCAAAATCTTAGTTGGCGCCGTGTAGCTTGTAACGAAAGTAGTACAGTAACAAAAGTAAACATTTTTCTCGTGTATCGTCATAGCATACAGCAAGAACGAAGGTTAAATTAGAATGCGTATCCTTCAAGACAATAAGTAGTTTCTGATCAAGAAATTTATCTACAATGCCATGAAAATATCACAGATCTGGAGAAAATTCCAGATATTGTGAAAAGTTTGATGAATTTAACGGCAATCAATCAGAAATCAACTAACGGCGCAAAAGTTTGGAACCAATTTTAAAGATTTATGAACCAACTAAAGGTACGCCAAGATATTTCGCTATTCTTCGGTATTCGGTATTCATATTAGAAGAATGTGCTTGATACATTTATTAGAGGTTTAAATGGTGACTTACCGAAACTTCTCGGAATGAAAGAGCTGACAAATCTAGCTCAAACTCTCCATCTTTGTCTTAAATTAGAAAACTAAAGTTTTCAAGCAAATCATGGAAAATTTACTCTTTCGCTTCCACCTCGCAACAACCATTATAGGTTCCAATCACAATATATAAACTCTAAACCTCGAATTAACCAAAGGACATTTTTTCCACTATTAACTCAAATACCTCAAATATAACAAAGTCGTTTTACACACTCAAAACCTGGTAATAACGCGTAATTAAACCAGTACCCAATACTACCAAAAACTAACCGAACCTAAATTACAATGAAACAGTTTATCATTAACAATGAATAAGATACCTATGATAATATCGTTTATAACTCTTTCAATAGTAAAGAATTTTGGGAAACACCATATAACCAAGACATTACTGAACTCACCGATATCCATTTTTTAGATTTAGCTCTACGCTCCCTTATTTCGTATGCACAGCAAAGAACGATAAAATATTGAAATTCTTATTGATACTGGCTCAAGTACAAACTATATCCGTCAGGCTTAGTAAAAACGACTGTATCAATGAAACGAATATATTCTGCAAAATCAATACCTGGAAACATAGAAATTAAGAAACATACCTTGTTAGACTTTTCAATTTAGAAAAAGAAAAAAATCTGTTACCTACTCTCAACTTTTAAGTAGTTCGATTGCATTCTCGGAAATTTTTCACTAAAGGAACGCTTAAGAGTTATAAGCAAATAAGAAATAAACAAGTAAAAATAATACTGAAACAATATCATTCTTAAGGATTTAATACAAAAGCGATTAGAGATGGCTATATGTAACCACACCAACAGGTTAGAATGAATAAGATAGTTAATTATTATATTAATTATTCGAACTTAACATGAAACTGGTCTGTCAAACCAGAGTAGTTAGCGAAATCCGCACATTCACTAATACCCCAATCTACTCCAAGTAGTATTCTTACCCCATCGCGTTAAAAACTGAAGTTAAAAAACAGAATAAAAACCTACTTGATAACGGTATTACTTAACCGTCATGTTCACCTTATAACTCCCCAGTTCGAGTCGCCGAAAAAAAAGATTCACGAGGCAGCAAACAATATAAATAAAACAAACAATATAAACTCAAGGAGCTTTGAATGATGTTCTGCGTGGCTCTATATGAGAAATATATTATGTGAAAATGATAATTTTGATCACATTCGAACTATTTTCACAACACTACAAGCAGCAAACTTAAAAGTACAATACGATAAATGTAACTTCTTAAGATATAAAGTAGATTTTTGTAATTTCAGTAGATGGCATAAAAACCAATAAAAAGAAACTATTACCAAAACTACAAAAGATTTACGACTCTATCTGGGACTATCGGATATCAATAAAGATTAAGAATTCAAAATAGCTACTTCAAATTTCACTTTAGCCGCATTATTATCATAAAACAGTAGATCAATTTCGTTTATATTACGAACATGTCAAAACGCGAAAATTATCTTCATGGCTCTGCAAATCATATTTACCGATCACCAGCCGCTTACCAATGCTCTCAGTAATCAAAGTAAGATGAACCGATGGAAATCCATTGTAGAAGAATACAATTATCAATGTTTTTACAAACCCGAAAAGACAAATACAATCACAGATTTTTGTCACCAATTCCCATAGCAACACAGGTAAATGTCCTTTCTATAGCAACACGTATTGACGACAGTTCCGGACAGAATCTAATACTTACGGTTGACACACCAATTAATTGTTTTAACTATCAAACAATTCTTTACACAAATCCCATATCTCAGTGCAAATTAAGGAATTTTTTTCCGAACTACCATCGTCACCATATATTTAATTCAGATTTTACCCAGGACAAATTTATAAAAATTTTAAAAAGATATTTTTAACTATCAATCTAACGCTATTAACTTTAGCAGAAATTATGGACAAAATACAATATAAAAGCTATAAACGCAACAACTGATGTCAGAAGTGAAATTGCAAAAAAAAAATAAATAAACTACAATGAAGTTGGAAGAACTAAAAGGTACGCAGCGCAAGCTTAATAAGTTGGATCTTAATAATTTGGATCTGCCAACAACGGGAAGTAAGGCGGAATTACAACGGAACCTCCGTAACATTGATAGTGGGACATACGAATTTGAAGACAAAGAAGTGGTTGAGGTATGTAACCCATCAGCAAACACCAATGCAAACTTGGATTCAATACTTGCGGCTAAGATGGCGAAAATGGATGCAATTCAAGAAAGCTCTGGCGCTAGCAGTGCGAAAATAGATTCCACAAATGACATACTTCTAGGTATCATTCAAGAAAGCTCTAGAATCAACTGAGAACAACTGAGGTTAACAAGAAATTTCAAGAAATATCAGAAGTATTCGGCAAACGGGTAGAAGCTGTGGAACAGAGAGTCAGCAAATTTGACAAAAAATTGTCTGACCTAGAAAGAAAAATGGACGGAGAATTGTATGAACTAAAAACGAAAACGAACGACCTCCATATTCGAGAAGAATCGGTGAGAGTCGTCTCTGAGCATTTCAGCAATATAAACACCCCAAGCTATGATATATGTATATATATATATATATATGTATGTATGTCAATATTTGTAATGGTAATTATTTCCAAAATTTATCATAACAGTTTTAACAATTTGATCACGTTTTCAATTAATTGCCCCACAGACTTGTTTATGTGGTAGTTTAGTTCCAATGCATTACTTACTGTTGTTTTAATCTGGTCTAATGATGAACAGCAAACTATCTTATATCAATAACAATCAGATTAATGGAACACCCAAATTTTTGCTTTTATTTGTAATTTTAAGAAATTCTTGATGTCAACATAAAATTTATAATGAATAGACCTACTAATTTTTGTCGAGCTTTCTAGTCATTTTATTTAGTTATATTGTTTTTAAGAATTGCAGATATATATCATTTGAAACTGTGTTATTCATTAGGATAACAATGGATATCGCAGGATAAGCTAATGGCTTATAGGTTTTAAAAATCGTGCTAGAACACTAAATTTTCAAATTTCGTTCGTAATTCAGATTTTATTGTGTCTATTAATTTTCCGGTAAATATACGTGTAACGGCTGTAACTTTTCTCCTCCGGGTAATAATAAAACGATAATTTGTATTATGTTATTTGGTGTGTTTTATTATCTTAAAAAAATACAGTATAAAAATTCAATAAAATTAGAAATCAATAAAATAAACCTACTCTTTTCGGCGCCCTGTATGTAATCAGAATGAACGTTTTCTTGGCAAAGCATGCTTGAGTCAAAGCGGTTACCGCCATAAATACTTGGTACCGATTACCGACAGGAAAGTACCACAAGAAAGTTTAGAGTATAAGTATAGAATATATATATATATATGTAACAAAAATTCTTGAGTGTGATACTAATTCATAACATCCCGGCCCTCGTGTGCCGATCTGGGAGACTCACCACCTACGTCAAGTACCGCCAATTTCGATGCAGGTCGTCGTAGCTTTCCATCTGCTGTTTTTACCACCGCCGAGCGAACCTACCCGTCTGCCGCCATGAATACCACAACACACATTCTATCACCACGTCGCCAACCAGAATAGGATTAACTGGCTGATGCCATTTTGTACGGCACGTCAACTCTGGGAGATAGTCCAGTATCCACCTTTTCCAAAATGTTTGTTTTAATTGTTGACAAACTTGCCATTGCTTTCTTAGGCTCATTTTCTCAGGCACACAAGGTATTTGCAAAATATTTGGACATCCGAGTAAAAAATGGTTAGGTGTTACGGGTTCAGAGTCTGTGGTATCGATTGGAAGATGTGTCAATGGCTTGGAATTTATTAGGTTTTCTGCTTCTATTAGTAGACTGTGAAAGGTCTCGACCTGAGGAGTATTTTCTTTAATGTGAAGGCTAATACAGTCTTAACTGAACGCACCATTCTTTCCCTTGCGCCGCCTACTGATGGGTTAGCTGGAGTGTTGAACAACCATTCAATACCGCGTTGTGCGCACTCTTCTACTACCTTTGTTCCATCAAATACAAGTTCCTCTTTGCTTGCTCCAACAAAATTAGTACCCCTGTCACTCCTTATTCGAATAGGTAGCCCTCCTCTAATAATAAAGTTTCGAATGCATAAGATCACTGTATCCGTCGACAAATCTTTCGCAATCTCCAGATGAATTACTTTCATTGTTAAGCATGTTAAAATGGCCACCCATCTCTTTTTTTACGTCGCCGGCCTACAGAAACAAAAAATGGGCCAATCTAATCCATGCCAGTATAAGAAAACGATCTTACATATGGAGTAAGTCTATCCTTTGGGAGTTGCCCCATTAGGGGTAGTACTGGGGCAGCGAACATATTTTTACAAACTTGACAATTTCTTTTTGCGGACCTTATTAACTGCCTGAGGCAGGGTATCCAAAACGTTATCCTAATGGCGGCAAAGATAGATTCTTGATTATGATGTCTAAAGTCCTCATTATACTGTTTTGTGATGAGCTTTGTTAGTAAGTACCTTTTAGGCAGTATGATGGGTTTCTTTGTGCTTTCAATAACGCATGTGGCATTATTGATGCGACCAGACAAACATATTAGACCATCTTTATGCAAAAATGGTGAGAGCTTAAAATTTGACTAGATTTGGATACGGTTTTATTTGCTTTCAATTGATTATATTCCTTGTAAGAAACGTCATGCTGAACTTTTATGCACAAATATTCTTTTGTTTTCTTAATTTCCCCGTTAAGCTGTAGTCCATATGTCACACCTATTTTATTATTTCGGCTTAAACGGTATGACTTAAAAGCCTCTATCGCACGTCGAACCCAACACATAACTCTAACCAATTTATTAAAACTCGAAAACTACCCGTGTTCCAATAATCGAATCACCTTTTAAATTAGTTACAATGTTAGACAGCCGATTTGAAAAACTCACTAACCAACTACATACAATGCTAGAAAATAAATTAAAACAACATAAAGAACTATTAAACGAAATTGATAGGAGACTTAATATGATTCAGTCTGACCTAAACATTTTAAACGAAAGAGTAACAGTGTTAGAAAATACGAAAATACATGACATCAAAGAGAGTGTTCAAAGATTGGAATCAGAAACGTCCGAAATGAGAGACATTAAAAATAAAGTAACAGAACTTAAAAGAGACATAATTAAGCGTGATAATTCAGCTGTGGCTGGCAGTGTGCGAATTCGTGGTATACCCCACCGCGATAATGAAATTTTAATAAACATATTTAGAGTAATTTGCAATAATATATTAATTGAAATGCCTAAAGTTGAAAGCTTATATAGGCTAAAAAAACAAAAATCCTGCAAAGACAATAAAGCATATGTGCCTAATGATGAAGAAGTCATTGTAAAAATGTTTTCGTCATATGACAGAAACTTTCTACTAAAAACGATAAGCAAATATAATCGACAAAATAAACCTAAGTTATGTCTGACACACGGCGGATTTAACAGTGATGTACGAATTTATATCAATGAATACTAACGCCGCATAACCACAAAATTTTCTGTGAAGCTCATAAGATGAAGAAAGCAGGTATTATGAAATCGGTTTATACCTACCGTGGCATGGTTTATATAAAGCAACAAAATTCTGAAGAATCAATGCACATTGAATTCATGGATGAGCTGCAGCGGCTTTTTCACGATTAAAATATTTCCTATAATCTCTCACTCCTTCCACCACTTTCACTTGATTATTAATTTTACAACTCAATTGTTCTTCATTATTAAACTAAAAACCTCCTATCGTATATGTGATAACTCAATCCTCATTAGCAATTCTTTCCAAGAAATTTGTAAAACTCTTAAAACTATGTCTCTTTTGACAGAAACGAAAACTACAATAACATTTCTAGTAACTCTAAATTATGAACGGATTATAATTTAAGTAATTTCAATCTGACAATAGTTTTCACCCAATATACGACTGAAATATATATTTACAGCTCCCTTTTACTTAAAAATTTTAAGATTTATGGTATTTTTGACTATTTTTTAATTACCTGCGTTGCCATAGTATCTATTATATATGTCCACTTCTAGTGAGAATAGTTCCGAGGACTGCCAGACTAAAAACTGGTCGAAATATCGTTCATCTGAATGCCCAAAGTTTGGCCAATAAAATGGACATATTTTGTAAGTCAGGTGTAGACATCATCTGTGTTTCTAAAACTTGGTTTTCATGTGATATTCCAGACTCTGTATTTGAAATGTCTGGCTTCACACTCTTTCGTTCTGATAGAAGAAAATTGGTAAATGGCTTTGAGACTGCAGCTAGGGGGGGTGTGGCGTCGCTCTGTATATCCGTAATGAAATAACCAGTAGGGTTTTGCTAAGAAGTAGCAGTGATAGTGAAATTGAGTATCTGTTCTTCGAGACTTCGCGTCTGAATGCTAGAAAATCACTGGCAGGCTGTGTATACAGGGCTAATGGCAATATTGATCTTACCTCTTTCTTAATACTTCTGGAAGATGTTTCTATTCGGTACAACGATATTATCATAGCTGGAGATTTTAATAACAACCTACTTACCGACCCTTTAATCGCTCCTATGTTAGCTCTGGACCTTCATCCAGTTAATACTAGTACACCCACACATTTTTGCGATACATCTTCCACTTTAATTGACTTAATGTTTACTAACCAGAGATCTAAGGTTTTGTTATACGATCAACTCTCGGCATCGGTATTTTCTAGGCACGATATACTCTTTTTAACCTATGACCTACCCATGCCACTGGGCCAGACCCATTTTACATATCGGGATCTGCACAATACTGACTGCGCTGCACTGACCAGATACACGGATGGTATATATTGGGAACATATATACACAATTGACAATGTCGACGACCAACTTTCATATATCCAAGGAAATATGGACTTCTTATTCGAACAGTGCGTTCCAATTAAGACGAAACGGATCAATAATGATCAACCCCAATGGTTTAGCGCGGAGATTAAATCACTAATAAGGACACGTGATAAGGCATATTTACGGTGGGGGAGATTTAGAAAAGATGACCTTAAGGCGATACATAAGTCTGCTCGAAGGGAGGTAACAAAACGGATTCAGTCTGCTGAATGTGCTTTTTATCGGCGAAGATTTTCATCGGCTCTTGATAGTAGGGCTAAATGGAGGGAAATTCGGAAAATAGGCTTAGGTCGGAGTAAAATGTTAGAGCATAATTGTGATGTTGACGTGAACCTTCTTAATGATAGATTTGTTAACATTAATGTTCCCAGACCGACAGATAACGTTTATGACGATCTTTGTTATGTCCCAATACGAAATCCTTTTGGCTTCCGATGGGTAAGTCAGCTTGAGCTCCTTGAGAGTTTTTCCGTTGTTATATCCGACGCGATTGGTATGGACGTAATGAACCCGATATTCTTCAGAGTTTTGATCTCGGGGCTCTTACCGATTATTACCCATTTCTTCAACTCTATCCTCACGAAATCCAAATTTCGTAGGGAATGGAAATCCTCTAGGATTATTCCTTTCCCTAAGACTAATGGTGAATTCTGACCGATAGCTATTCTACCGTTTTTATCTAAAGTTTTTGAGAATAGCCTTAGCAATCAAATGAGTGACTATCTTACACGGAGTACATTTTTATAAGTGGCTCAATCTGGTTTTGGGCAGAAGCTGTATAACGGCTTTAGTGGATGTGGTCGAGAGCCTTAGATCTGAACTAGACATCAACAAAGTGGGTTTCTTGATTTTACTGGATCATAGTAAGGCCTTCGATGCAGTAATCACTCTATCTTGCTAATAAAACTGCGTAAGTTATTTTATTTCTCAAGCTCGGCCTGCAGTCTAATATCCTCCTATTTGATTAACAGATGTCAAATAATGAGTGTTGATGATAGGAGATCTAATCCGCTTATAGTTAGTAGAGGAATACTACAGGGCTCTATATTGGGTCCGCTTCTCTTCTGTCTCTACATAAATGACCTACCTGACATTTCTAAAACCAGCAAGATGCACGTGTATGCTGATGACGTGCTGGATTAATGACGTTCCTAGGTGTGTGAATGGGATAAGTGACGATTTGCACATGATCAATCCCTGGGCCATGTCTAATGGATTGTATATCAATGCTTCGAAGTCGAAATGTATGGTCCTCTCGAAAACTAGGAGTACTCTGGTCAACATTAATGTGAGAATTGACGGAAATGTGATCGAATTGGTAGAATCGGCATCTAATTTGGGCGTAATTTTCAATAATGGAATGACCTGGACTAATCACATTAACTTTGTAGTTGGCATAGTTTACAGTAAACTTCGCACCCTATGGTCGTTAAAGGACTCTACACTGTTTGATATTCGCATGCTTTTGGCAAAGATTTACCTGATCCCTTTTGTACGGCTGTGAAATCCTTGCCAATTGTGACAGCACTGATCAGTGCATACTGAAAGTCGCATATAACAATATTGCCCGTTATACATTTCAGAAGACCGCCGTGACCATATCTCATCATACTCTAATTTAATTTTTGGAATGACTTTCGATGATCTTCTAAAATATAAGTGTTTAATTTTCTTGCATAGGATTATCATCTCGGAACGACCATCATATCTACTTGATAGGATAGTTTTTGCAAGATCTCTTCGTGGTAGGAATATTATCCAGCAGAAATACAAGAGTTTGTTATCTCAACGCCAGTTTTTCATAAATGTAACCAGCCTTTGGAACTCTTTGCCAAATTCTATACAAAAAAAAGGCAACGCAAATTTATTTAAAAAGAACCTTTATAAATTATTTAGTTCTACCCAATCCTTGACTTAAATTTTATGTTAACACTTTTACATTACATTTCTTTCGATTGGTCATATCTTTATTTGTTGTAACTTTATCATTCTTGGCATTTTCATTTTGTGTATTGTTAATGCTCTGTTTCTAGATTTAAGTTTTATATTTACTCAAATTATAAGGTTCAACAGCACTGTCACTTATAAGATGTTATCATCTTGTTGTGCTAGTTGTTTGAAGAATAAAGAATAACAATAATAATATTTTTCAAATGGTATAATGAAACTTCATTTATAATAAATACAAAATTAGATCTTTTCTCTTGTTGACAATCGTGCTCATCAATATCTTCTGGAAGTTTTGGCCAATCTTTATCATCGTTTTTTAAAAATGTTGGACCGTTTAGCCAGCAGGATGTTAAATACGAGTTTGATAAATTCTACAGGATTTTGGGAACCAGGCAACCATCGCCATTGTTTATCTTCAGTCGATTCTAATATCTCTGCAATTCGGTGGGCCACAAAATGTTTATATGTTCGACAGTCAGAATGTACCCATTTTATTTCCGTCTTAGAGTCTGACCAAAATATTATTTTCTTCGGCTCTATGTCGTGACATGATATTATTGTCTCCTTTAGCCTTATACCGAGCACTCCAGCCTGCAGTTCGAGACGCGGAATAGATAGAGGCTTTAAGGGTGCTCATCTTGAATTACCAACGATAAAAATGACGTAAATTTTATTGTCATAACGTAGCCTCCAACAGGCAACAGCTGCATAGGCTACTTCGCTTGCATCTACAAATATATGTAAATCAATTAGGGCTTTAGTACAAACAAAATTTCGTCTATAGCATCTAGGAATTTTTAAAAGCTGTACATTTTTTAGACTTTGGTACCTTTCACACCATTTTTTACACGTCCCGTCTGGAATGGGTGAACTCCAGTCAACTCTGCTTCGCCACATCTCTTGAAGTAACAATTTCGATTTTATAATTACATATGCAAGAAACCCAAAGGGATCTAGTATTGACATGGTCCAACTCAACATCTCGCTTTTTGTTTGTTTTCTATGGCCATTTAACACGGCCACTGGAACTCGTGTCAATTTTAAAACAAAACAAAGACTGTCATCGGATGGCCATTAACGCATTCCCAAAATTTTCTCTGTGCCAGCTTCTGTTCTGCCGAAATTTTCCAAGGCTAATTCATCCTTTACAAAATCGCCTTCATTTATAGCGGTTAAAAATTCCTTGCATGTTGATAAATCCTCGGAATTCGAAACCGGCTTGTTAATGAATGCTAACTACGTCTCTGGCAACACTAATGGCTTCGTCTACATCTGTGAAACAGTCGACATAGTCATCTACGTGGTGTTTATCAATAATTGCCCGGAAAGCTCTAGGGTGAGTATTTGTACATATCGGGATTAATATTTTTTACATATTGAGCTGAGCACGGGGAACTGACTGAGCCGAATATCATAACCTGCATCGTGTATTCATCGGGAGATTTGCTTGTTTTGCCATCTCGCCACAAAAATTGTTGAGCTGTCTGATCTTCTTCTCAAACTCTAACTCGATCAAACATTTCTCTAATGTCGGCACAAATTCCCATCTTTAATGGAATTGAAACAATATTGACAACAGTGACTTCGGTTGATATTTACTAGGCCCGTTCAATAACCTTGAATTTAAAGACTCGTCATCTACGCAAGCTGCTGCATCAAAAACAAAACGACTTTTATTATTGTTTGCAAAGACAAAATGGGGTAAGTACCAAGTACGGCTATTTTTAACTGCTGCTTCTTCTGGTGATAGCTTCCAGGCATACGATTTTGAGATATAATCGTTCATTTATTTTCTATACCATTCACCCAATACTACATTTTTTTTTAATATTGGCTTCCATATTATGAAGACGTTTTATTGCCATCGGATAACTAACCTTGTGTTCATAATTATCACTTTTCCACAAAAGACCAGTCTCGTATTAAAGCCCCTTTTTTTTGTAGTATTATAAAGTATTTTTTCAGCTCGTTTGTCATATTGCGATATAACTGGATCTAACATTTTACTTCTAGGTTCTCAAGTGTGAAATACTCTAAAACTTCGCTATGAATATTATTTAAAATGTCAACATCAATTTTACATACTGTGCCTTCGGCTGAATCTTCATTCGAAACAAATATTACCTTACCCAGAATCGTTTGATGGACGGCAAAACATTCGTTTAGATTGAAAACTTTGCATGGGCGAACTAATCTAATGTGGGGAAGGCCAATAAGTAACTTTGGCCATTCATCTAAATAATCATCACTAGCAATGTTGTTTAAAATAGAAAATTTTTCTCTAAATTTTTCAAGTTGCAGCTTTTGCTGAGGCAGTTTTACGTTCATTGTTGTCCACACATTTCTCATTTGGAAGCTGGCTTTGTTTTCACCAATGTGTCCGACTTCTAAATTTACCTTTTTTGACGTTTCATTAGTTGTTTTGCCTCCTATCCATCCTAGACACAAATTATTCGGTATCGTTTTAAACCGATTATTTCTGCCACTTCATCTTTTAAATGAGATATTTTTGAGCCTTCGTGAATAAACGCAACAACTATTATGGTACCCTTGGGACCTTTTAATTCTACGGATAAATATTTAAATAATGTTTCCCTTTCTAAAGAATTATCAACAATCGTATCTACTAAACTGTTGTTACCTTTTCTGTTATTACCTTCTCTGTTTTTGTACTTTGTTTCAACATGCACTCTCTTGTATATTGATTTGTTAGGCTCACGTTCAAACGAGTTGTTATTATCGAATTCAATTGTGTTACTATTTTCGCGTGGCAATGCGTTATATTTATTGTTATTAAATTTTACATCTTCGTGCAATTATCTACTTTAATATTCCACACTGCCGTCTGTTTTTACATTTGATTGAGGTATGACCGGTACGGAGGCAAGCAAAACAAAGGTGGTTAAATTTTTCGCAATTATACAGTTGATGATCCTTTTTGCACATTATACATTTAATAAGTGTATCATTTTCTGATAGGACCGTAAATGCCGAATTCATTTTTTCCTTTTTATTAAAATTAGGATCGTTTTTTTTGTCGTCCGCTTCTACTGAGAGGGAAATGTATGTCGCAATTTCTTGCAACCATAAACTAAAGTCACTTACAACTACGTGATAAGATTTACATCTGCGCCTGACTATGGAACCTTAAACAGATAGTGGTCGAACCACTATGCATAAATAGGGACGTCATGCTCGTCCTAGGAAGCCGAAGACTAATTCTAGCAACAGGTTTTTCCTAGTTGCAACTTAAATGATTCCAGAGCAGGGCTGCAAATCATCACTCCTTGCTGAAGAGTTGGAGACTATCCAACTCCTGTCTAGAACACATGTCTAGTATGCTCACTGGATCTGGGAACATTTCACCAGGTAGGTGTTATTAAAGGTGAAATGAACCCGGCCACCATATAAAAACTAACCTGTCTGTTATGGGGGCGCGAAACCACAACCACCACGATACTCCAATATAGGGGCCAACCTCAGTAATCAGCCAGAGAACAGTTAAATGTGTAAAGAGACAAATAACGAAGCTCTGGGGCTTACTGATTTCCGTGGAAATAACGTGGAGCTTCCAGTTTTACCCCTGCTGACTTCAGGGGACTGGGCTCCCTTTTTCCCACAGTTGCACAGGTCTAAATAGTTACTCTCCACAAAGACCGATAATGTGCCCCCGGGGGTCACGTACAACTGTGTGTGATTAGATTTACATCCGCGCCTGGCCATGAAGCCTTAATCAGATGGTGAACCAAACCACTGCATAATTTGGAACGTCATGCTCGTCCTAGGAAGCCGAAGCTATAATTCTATGCAACAGAACTTTCTAGTTGCAACTTCGATGATTCCAGAGCAGGGCTGAAAATCATCACTCCTTGCTTACGAGTTGGAGACTTTCCAACTCCTGTCCATTACACATGTCTAGCATGCTCACTGGATCTGGGAATATTTCACCAGGTAGGTGTTATTAAAGGTGAAATGAACCTGGCCGCCATAGAACCATAAACTGATATGGGGCCGCGAAACCACAACCACCACGATACTCCCATAAGGGCGAACCTCAATTATCAGCCAGAGAACAGTTAAGTGTCTAAAGAGACAAATAACGGAACTCTACGGGTCACTGATTCCCGCGGAAATAAAGTGGAGTTTCCAGTTGTACCCCTGCTGACTTCAGGGGACTGGGCTCCCTTTTTCCCCTAGTTGCACAGGTCTATATAGTAGCTCTCCATTAAGACCATATATGTGTCCCTAAATTTGATACCATTGTACTAAAAAATTACTATTTCGTACATCTTTTTCTCAGGTATTGAAGGGAATGCTCGAACTTTCGCAATCTGGCTGCGTATTAATATCTGAGGATGACCGTAAAGGAACTCAAGTGTACTGACCACCTGATTAGCACTATACGCATGAATCAAAAAGGCCTCTAGATTTGATCTAGCATTCCCTCTTAATGATTTTTGCAAACGAATGAAATTTTCTTAGTTCGAGTAATTGTAATTGGCAGTGGTTTTATTATATGCAACGATAAAAATAGGCCACTGTTAGGGCTGGCCAAAGAATTCTGGTAAGTCATAAAGTTTACGGAGTCGACAACAATAGTTCGCAGACTCTTATGTGGGCATATTCAAAGACGCACATGTCGAATGTGCGGGCAAGTATGTTGATGTTTTTTGAGGCAGACGTGGCTGCGCCATTGTATACGTTTCATGAGATTGTAGCATGCTGAATGGCAAAGAACCAGTTTGCATAAACGGTGGTGGTGCAGAGGTATAGGGAAAAGTTGTCTTTATTGGCGCAAACGAATGTGGCAAAGAGATCGTCGTCGGCACATACAATTGTGCGGAATTGTATTGCAAATTATATGGTAATGGCATTGTTATTTGTTTACTCACTTGTTATTTTTTTGCACTGTTGCTGACAAAGAACTTGCATCTACATTAAATAATGAATACGAATAGCAGGTTGCTGCGGCGGTTGTTATAGCGGCTGCGTTTTGCAAAATCGTTGGTGCAGTTACAGCTGGAAGATAAATAATGCTTTGAAGTATAGCTCGTCTGCTTTAACCACTCTATTCCCATCCTCGCTGTCGGCTGAAGAAGGTGTATGGCTGTCCTCTTGTTCCGTGGGCATATCTTCAATCAAACATTTGCTGCGGCGTGGCATTTCTTCGATTGAGAGACACACAAGAATAATAAGAAAAAATGTTACGGCAGTAACTTTTCTCCTCCGAGCAATAATAAAACGATAATTTGTATTATGGTATTTGGCGTGTTTTATTATCTTAAAAAAATACAGTTTATATTGATACAATAAAATTAGAAATCAATAAAATAAACCTACTCTGCTCGGCGCCCTGTATGTAATAAAAATGAACGTTTTTTTTTTTTTTTTTTTTTTAGGACCAGCACTCGGGGATGACCCCTACCTATGCAATGCATTGTGCCAGAACTAGGAAATTAGGTTAAGGGAAGGAGGAAAGAGGAAGTAGTGTCTGTGGACATTCGATTTGAACTTTCTCAGATTGTAAGTGACAGGAAAGACCTCCGGAGGGATCTTATTCCACATACGGACTTTTCTGCTGAAAAACGAATTTTCCCTGTAATGCGTAGTGCGATTCACTGGCCAATCAACCACAAAAGGATGTGCTCTCATCGAAAATCGAGTTAAACGTGAAAACGTGTGAGTATCAGGGACAAGTTCCCTAATTTCATTAGAGCACTTACCATTGTAGTAACGATAGAACAGTGAAATGCACCCCACATTGCGTCGATGCTCTAGAGAATCAATAGAGTTGGATACCCTACTGTCAGCAATGAGCCTCTTGGCCCTCTCCTGTACGCGGTCGAGTAACCCTAAAATAGACTTTGGAGCACCGGCCCATACATGAGAGATGTATTACATTTTCGGACGGATGTAGGTGGTATAGATAGTACGGAGATCAGATGGGGTGAAGTATCTTCTACACCGCTTTAGAAAACCGAGGCACTTGAAAGCTTCTTTAGAAACCTGAAAAATGTGTTTAGTCCAACGAACATCACACTGAATTTTCATACCAAGAACATCAAGAGCTTCCGATTCCGTAATACCTATATCACCCATAGTAACAGATGCAGCACCACTACCAAACAAAGATCTATGCGTAAGCATGCAACATTGTGTCTTACGAGCATTGATTTCTACTCTATTCGCACGACCCCATTCCAAGATTGTCGCAAGATCGTGATTAAGCGTATCATTCATGTTTTGTCTTTTGGAAGTAACATCCAAATGGCCTGGTCTATTACCAAATGAATATGAGTGACAAATGGCGCTGTCATCTGCAAAAGAATATATAGGGTTGGAAGTTCGACAAAGAAGGTCATTTAGAAAGATAAGGAATAGGGTAGGAGAAAGAACGGAGCCTTGCGGTACCCCTGAATTCATCATGAACTCGTCTGATGAAATCCCATCTATAACAACTCGTATAGTGCGATTTCTGAGAAAACTCGATATAAATCTGGAAAAGTTATCACCGACACCAAAAGCAACAAGTTTTGACAGAAGTGCATCATGCCACACTCTATCAAATGCTTTGGAAATATCTAGAGCCACCAACTTGCTTTCTCCAAAATGACAAGAATGCCAACAAGTCACCCGTAGAGCGCCCCCTACGAAAACCATATTGTCGGTCACTAAGCAAGCTGTTGGACTCCAGGTATCTCACTAGATGGAAATTAATCATACTTTCAAATACTTTAGAAAGTGTAGAACAAATTGCGATTGGGCGGTAATTTTCAGGGTTATTAGCCTCCCCCTTTTTGGGGATCGGCGTTACATTAGCAACTTTCCAGCACTGAAAAGGGCTGCTAATGGACGCGATAGCGTCGACGAGCACTGCTTCAAGACCAGTGCTGGTATCCCATCAGGCCCAGGAGACTTGTTTGTTTGTAAGAACCCTTTTAACCGCTCGAGCTCGAAAAAATATCGTCGGCATAGTTACTTATACTCTGTCGAGATCTGGCGGTGGTTAACTGCTTTCCGGCAAAAAAGAATTATTTGCAAATATACTAGCTAAAAGGTTAGCTTTATCAACCGGGTCAGTGAATATTTGATCATTTTTAAAAAGAGTCGGAATTGAAGAACTAGCATTATCGCGTACTCTTTTAACAAATGACCAAAAGTTCTTACTACCCCTAGAAGTAGCAAGAACTTTAGCACGAAGGCGCTCATCGTACAGATGCTTTTCGCGCCTTAGTACTTTGGCACACGAAGATCTCTCCCTTTTGCGTAGCAAATCAGTATCTGCGGTTTTGTTTCTACGGCAGATATTGAATGCTTCCTCTCTTGATCTGACTGCATTTTTGCACGTCTGATTAAACCAAGACTTTGATCTGGTTTTAATCGAAATTGTTTTGGATGGAATAAAGGTTTTCATTCCAAACAAAATTATGTTGACAACCATTTCCGCCATGGCATTGACATTATTATCCAAGAAACATAGTTTCCAATTAAATTGCCTAAAAAAATCGTTAAGCTCAGCCCAACGAGCCTTCTCATAAATATATTTTAGACGTTTGGTAGCTGATTTCGAAACATCGCGAAGCTTCGAATATGAAAAGGAGGCGTAGATGGTGCAGTGATCGGAGTTGCCGAGAGGTGCACAAACATTAACTTCATACTTTTGGGGGTGTGAAGTTAGAAAAAGGTCGAGTGTATTGCTATGGTGCCCATCAACACAAGGAATGTGTGTTGGCTCATTCACTAATTGCGCTAGGTGATTGTGCGCGGCAAATAGCTTAGCATACTGGCCTTCTGTAGTTGTATGGTCTGAATGGTGAAGCCAAGAACAGTTGTGAACATTGAAATCACCAGCAACAACAATTTCACTGTTCGGGCAACTGTCAAGAATCTTCGTTATGGAGTCGGAAAGAAAATCGAAGCCAGCTAGGGTTTTATCCTTTCCGGTATTTGGACTTCTATAAAGAAACCCGAAATGCAAGGGGTGTGACCTGATTCTGAGTTTAACCCAGAGACAGCTAAATTCAGGATCATTCATGCCCAATGATTGCTGGCACTGGTACACAACTTCATTGCGAATATAAATTGCAAGACCCCGGTGAAAATTAAATAGTGATAGTAGGTGATACCCAGGTAACTGAAAACTCTGTGGATCAGCGTCCTCAGACACCTGAGTCTCACAAAAGGCTAAAATATCCGGCTTATGGAGACAAATGTGAGTATATACAGAGAAAAAATTCGCTCTCAGATCACGAATGTTGCAGAAGTCAATTCTGAATTTTCCTGCCATGACAATGCAAGAAATTCAAATCTGTCTCTTCTTACTACTATACTGCAACCAATGCATTGACCTTCACTTTTTAGACTACTTAGTGATCAGTGCTAGGCCTTCATTACAAATAGTCCAGCAAAAGTAAATACAATGGCAACAGTAAAGCATTAGTAATCTAAGGTAAAAAGAGGGACGGAAAAAAAGCACAAATTTTATCATAGGAGCCATAAAAGCCCTGATCTGGTTTTCTCTGCCTTCAGAATGGCCCCTTGTGCCATCACTGTTGTTTTAGTTTAATTTGCTCTTTATTTTTTATTTTATTGTTTTTTTTTTCACTTTTCTTGCCGAAGCACGCTTGAACCCAAGCGGTTACCGCCATGAATACTTTGTACCGATTACCGACACGGTAGGCACACAAGAAAGTTTAAAGTATAAGAAATTTATAAATGTAACAAAAATTCACGAGTGTGATACTAATTCATAACAGTACGAGGTTTGAGAGGGCTTTTCAGGGATAAACCAAAAGATGATGTATAATTCAGTTTCAGATGTATACCCGAACCAAAATTTCAATAAATTTAATTTATTTTTATCATTTTTTGTAGTCAAAATTGTTTCAAATTATAGGTTGAACCTTCAAAATAATTAAACTTACAATATTTTTTCAGCCAGTGCTAGCAAAAAATTACTACTCTACATAGAGGCTGCATTCAAAAGTTTTCATTTCTCTGTGGTTGTTCCCATTCGAATGTTACCATGATCGTTTAGTATTTTGCACTTTAGTAGCTAAGGGTTCTTTTTTAGGTTTTACCAATAACATGTCTTCTACATGGCCCTACAAACTTCTATGACGAACAACTGCCTCAATAAACTAGGGCGAACTTAGATAATCTCCTGACATTCGATACCTGCAGAATAAATTACGTTAAACTTGTTTAAATGTCGAGTTTTGTTGCACTGTTTTGTTGATTTTAGATAGAATAATACTAATGAAGCTTTAGTTTTTAACGCTTTTGTAGGAATCAATCAAGCAATAAATCAATCCAAAATCAATACCACCAAGTATTTTTATTTGATTTGAAGAATTATTTATTGTAAATAGTGCTGAATTGGGCCGTAGGTGCCTTTATATCATACAACATACAACCGTTGATCTTAAGCAAGCTTTATGAAGTAAAACTGGTGTCAAAAATCAACATGGAATAAATTTGTTGGTTCCTTTTTATGTTGAAGTAAGTCGCAAGCGTTCTAGAACCAGAGATTGCTGTTCGATCATGGTGATTTTGCAGTGCAACAAGTATTTAGAGATGTAAATATGTTCAAATACACCCCCCAGAACTTACAGAAACCACTCTCGATTTCTCAAATTACTTAATTTTTTTTAACATAAATCCAGTTTTCAGAAGGTAATTGGTAGCTATACAAGTTTTTTTTAAGGTTCAACTTCCAGGCTTAGTTCAGGTCCGATTTTTGATCTATCTCTTTTTCTCTCTCAACCAAATTCAATGTGGTACGGCATTTTCTGTATTCTAATAGTTAAATTCATTTCACTGCTAACTAATGCAGTCGAAGAACAGACGTGCATCAAAAACAAGCTGCAGATGCGTTTTTTTTATGATTGTTTTAATTACTTTCATCCACAGTAAATAGGAAAGTTGGTGTTAATGTACATCTTTATAGTTATGTAGAAAAAAGTACAATGAGGGAAAAAGCTACGCGAATTTCTGATTGCAATACATTCCGATAGTTTCATAAATTCTCCTTTCGACATACTTTTTTTAATCGACCTCAAGAAACGGAGAATATACTTGATAATTTGCTGATAAGTTTAACAATTTTTTCAAAAGGTTATGTAGATTGATTCCATTGTGAAATAAACAATTCGAAAAACTTAATCTAAAGATACAAAGACAGTGAAAATTTTCATTAACATACTTACTTGCAAATCTTGGATCGTTTGCAGTAGTCCCATACCAAGAAGCTGATGATCGCATGTCGGTATAATGTCCTGCTAAAGATATATTTTCTGTGGGTCCGCAATAACTCTGAACGCCAGGACTGTGATAAATTGAACTCATCGTATAAGGATTTGCCATTGCGGATGAAACTAATGCGCTGGTTGAATTAATACTGCTGCGACTTGAACTGGATCTTAAAACAAAAAAAAAGAGAGGAATTGGTAGGAACTTGTAAAGATTTCTTTTTGACTATGTGTAGAATCATAAAAATTGTCACTTAAAAAAATTAAATATAACTGTTTTTGCATTGTATATGAGCTTATATATGAAGTTTTCCTTTCCTAATGGGAAACTTGTAAAATAAGAAAAGTAAAAAACTTTTTAATGTAAACTAATGCTTTAAGGTAAAATCAAGGTTATGTTAAGATATGAATTCCCTTTGTACTTTCAAAAATTTGTTGAATTCTAATGAAGGGATTGTGCAGGCACTGCAATAAGTTCTGTGAATTTTTGTTAATTAAATTTATTGCAGAATTTTGATAAATGATTTTCTATTCAATATTATTTAATATGACCCGAATGAGAGAGATTAATAAATCAAACTTATTGATAGTTTGAAATTTGATCGGTGAGATTTTTGGGCTTCCATTTGTCGGCTGTTACGATATTCCAACAATGTTGAATAAATTGTACATAACATTTATACTCACAAAGAATCTTTTTATGATATTAAAATTATTTCTATAATGGCCACACGAATTTTGTAGATTTGGCTTCTTTCTCTATTATTTGTTTGCAGATGTGCTTGACTTGCTCCTGCGATGGTGCCAAACGAAGACCAGGAGCAACCCAGGCACATTTGCAAACAAATAATAGAGAAAGAGGCCAAATCTACAAAACACCTAAACGAAGAACACAATACGATTAGAGAGCCAAAACGTAAACTGGAATCGAACAATATCTTAGTTACAAAAGCAGACAAGGGAAACGCAACGGTGCTCACCGGCAAATATGACTACATCGAAAAGACTTTAAAAGACTTTAAGTGTAAATGAATTGGTAAAGATCCTACGGACGAATACAAGACAAAAGTTAAGTTGATTTTAAAAAAGGCAACGAGGATAATAAAACCCGACATATTGCACACATTAACAATGATGAACCCATCCGCACCAATGATTATTTACAAATCTGCGCTGGGCTACAAACATTCAAAATACATAAACATAATACCAAAAGACACCTTGGACCTGGAATAGAAGCATACAATAGCCAACACTACAGAACTGATTAATAAACTAGCAAATGTAAAAATAACAGAGAACACAAAACTGGTCTGACATAAAAGACTTGTATCCATTAATTCCGGTAACAGATACACTGAGCATTGTTCATAAGACAATAAATAACAAAACAAAAAACAAGGAACTGGCAATACAAGCACACTAAAAGCGACACTAGAACAGAATTACTTTAAATTTAACAATGATATATATGGACAAACAACAGGACTAGGATGAGGAGTCTAACATCTGCAATTCTCGTGGGAGTATTTCTGCAGAACAGAAGAAGAATACACAAAGAAACTAAAAACCCACTTCGTAGTAACATTCTACGCGGGATATGTTGACGACATCATATGTATACTGGAAGAAAATAACAATAAGCAAATTCTAGATTTCTTGAGTGGAAGACACAAGAACATGAAATTCACAATGAAAAAACAAGAGGAGGGGAGAATTAATTATCAGGACTTAGCAATCAAGAGGAACGTAATTCTGAACAGAATCGAATATGAAATGTACCAACAGCAACGGACACAATAATAAACAACTCATCAAATCATCCCCAGCATATAGACAAAACTCAACAATCAGGCAATTCATAACAAGACTCGAAAGAACACCACTAATATGGGAAATGTATATGAGGGAAATTTGAGCAATATACATCATAGCTGAAAACAACGAATACAAAAAGTACCTGGTAGACGACATCAAGAAACAAATTAAGACAAACAGAGAGCATAGCAAAGAACAGGAGAATGATAAGAAAAACTGGGCTACATTAATATATATGGGAAAATCAATGCACAGACAAGCAAAATTCTTCAGAAAACACAACATCAATACAGGATTCAGACCAAGAATACAGCATTCAGGCAGAATACTACAGAATAAAACAACCGAGGTAAACAAGGAGTGTACAAATTAACTTGTACATGCCAAAAATTAAGAGCAGATTTAGGGAACACATTAGAGACTACAACAAAAAACTACGAGAACCAAAATCAACTCCAGAATCAAATTATGCAAATCATATATTTAACAACAAATGTATACCGGGACATATAAAACAACTGCACAAAGGAAGGAGACTAAATTTATTAGAAAACATGGAAATATACAAACAGAAAACATTTGACGAACGAATAATAACTGGACAAATAAACACTGCTTCAGACACAATATTTGAACTATTAAAACATTTTTAAAAGAAACATTACACTAAAGACTATAAATATATGAAGATGTTGCACTTCCGTACATTGTACTGCCCCAGCAAAACTTGTGGATGGATTTATTGATAAATCCACTGTGAGAGTAAAATTACAGAGAGAGATTATTATTCTCAGCAAACTTGTAATTCTCAGCTTACAGAGGCATATTTCTTTATGCGTACGTATGTGTGTGTATGAATTTGTCAATGCAAAGCCATAAAGCTACCCTTGTTTGAAGGGATCAAAAGCAACACATATTAATCCATACAAACTTATATACATGTTCGTAAGCATGTGTACGTACATTTTTTTCTAAAATTTCTTTGCTACTTTTACCAGTTGAAAACAAATTCTAGATTCAAAAACTAAAAGAAGTTTTGTTTTAATATTTATCAATTCAATTTATGTGCATAAAACGTCGGTAAGAGCAATTGTTATCGACTGTGTTATTGTAGGCTAATAATATGTATTTTATTGTTGCGCAATGAATGAAACTATGTATATCGGCTCGCACCGAATTATAATATAACTTTTTTAGACATTTCAGTTATAATTGTTAGGAAATCGTAATAAAATTAATGTTTTCTTTTTTGTTTACTATTTATTCATTTAAAATTCAAGCTCAGTGGTTCAAAACTTTACTTTTTCAGTATTTAATAATTTGTGTTTATATGTTTCCTATGTAGAGTAAAAGAAATATACGCAGATTTATACCTATTGATATTTTTCATCACATTTTACGTTTAAGCGGCTTTTATACGATCAAAAGCTGCCTTAAAACTCGAGTGATAGGTAAAAAATCGTGCTTGACAGCCGTTTGCTTGTTTATGAAAACAATACGCCTAAATTTTTAAAATACGAGAAACACAACAACAAATAATATACCTGCTTTAGGTGGTGTAAAAAAATGTTTTAAAAACTTGGGAATATAAAAAAGACCCGTTAATGTTTTGTAGATGAACGGTATTTCCTGTAAAGGGTTCTACGAGTGGTAATGTATTGTGTTTTTATTAGAGGTTATTACAAATTATTTCATTTACTTATGAAAAAATTAGTTGCCAAAATTCAAGTTAAAAAATTTCAGGTATATTATAGACTTCAGGCCTTTTTTTAATTCTCACAAGCCGAGCTTGGTCGTCTCATAGCCGCTTTACATATAAAAGTCTTTAAAGAAGAATATTCATTTAGTGTCTCAGTAATAGTGAAACTTTTACAGTGTTTAAGAATAATCAAAAATAGCAAATAGTGAATATCACAATTGTATTGCAACACTCTAATAAAACACTTTAATAAATATAATAAATTCATAATGAGTGATATAAGTGAAACAAGAGCCCAACTTAATAATGAGAACAAAAAGATATTATCGTCTATAGCAAGCAATAAGTGTTTTTTACCGCATTGTGGCAGATCTAAAAGAAGTGATCTAAATTTAAAAATCTTTCGTTTTCCATATTCTGATACACTGTTGCTTAAAGCCTGGGTAGAAAAGTGCAACTTTGACGAATATTTTTTGGAAAGATCACGAACATTATATATATGCAAAAAGCACTTTTCACCAGACTGTTTGGAAAGAATAATTTAAAGCGAGGTGTTCTGCCAACCTTAAACTTAACCGATAAAAACGAGATCACAGGTACACAGATTGAAAGCGAGGATGTCAACTTATCGCTATTTGCAACTCCGCCACGTTATCATAAGAGAACGGAATCACCATTGTGCACAAATTGTTATAAAAGTTGTGAAAATGGAGAGTTTTATCGAAAGAAGTGGTTTAATATGCTTAAAAAACTTAAAGCTGTGACAAAAGAAAAACGTAATTTAAATACAAAAACAAAATTTTAAACAAAAATAAAAAAAATTAGAAAAGATAATCTATAGAGGCCGAAATTGACAATTTAAATATTAATTTAAATGAAAAAACTTTCTGTAAAATGCTCATAAAACAAAGTAGGGGAACAAATGCTCGTTGAAAGATCATGAGATAAGCTTCGCTCAAAGCATTTATTATAGATCTACTTCTACATACTTGTTTTTAAGAAATATATTGAAATTAAACCTTCCGTTCCCTTCGTCCCTAAGTAGATGGAGCACTATTAAGAATTTGCAGCCAGGCAACAATATATGCATATATAAACTTTTGCAAACTTTTGAGAGAGAATGCATTTTAATTTTTGATGAAATATCTATCCGAAGAAATTTGACATATAATAATTGTGCGGATTTATAGATGGAATTGTTGATCTTGGATATGAGCGAGTGAACGAAATGGGTTCCCAAGTATGCGTTTTTATGATAAGAGGTGTTATAAAAAACTGCAAGTTCGTTTTAAATTATTTCGTTAATGCTACTTCTATAAAAGGAGATATTCTAGAAAAGCTCGTACTATCAAATTTGGATATTTTCATGAAAATGGGACTGAAAGTACGTGGACTAACGTGCGACCAAGGTCCTAATAACAGAAAATGTTACGAGATATTGGGCGGATCCAGTGAAAACCCTTATTTTTTTCATAAAAATGCTAAAGTTTACTTGATGTACGATGTACCCCATATTTTTAAATCGATCAGGAATGCTTTCATATAAGGAGATTTTAAAACACCACATGGAATAGTAAAGTTCGATGTTGTAAGAGAAATTTTCGAGCTAGAGTCTGGAAAAGCAACAAAAATGCATATAAATCCCAATAATTTTAAAAATATGCATGTTGGCTTAGCTGTCCAAACTTTGAACAATTCTGTTGCTGCTGCAATCCAATCAGTTAATGAAAACCATCAGTTTACACGAATTTCATCAGCAGTAGCAACTTCAACTTGTGCATTTATAAAAAAGCTCGACACCTACTTTGATTGCTTAAACCGCATGCATTTCAATGAGTCCAACCCTCTGAAGCGTGGCTTAAAGCTTAATAGCACTACTTGGCAAGTACTTCAAGAGTTGATAACCTACATGGAATATGTTGAGTATGTAGATAATAAAATATTTTCAATTAATGGGCTAGTTCAAACCACAAGGGCTGTCTTATCTCTATCAGCCGAACTTTTTGAAGAAAATTCAGGTTTACTGTGCATTTTAACGAGTCATTTCAATCAAGATCAGCTAGAAAATTTGTTTTCATATATACGTGCCAAAGGTGGTCACTGCAAAAACCCTTCAGTGCATGATATCAATATAGCAGTGGCTAAGCTATTCTCTTTAAAAATAACTCAGTTCAGCACCTCATCAAATTGTACAAAAGACGATGCGATGTTTTTACCAATTGTTTTTCAAACAATTATACAAGATATTCAAAGGAGTGCCAGTATAACACAAAACCCTCACAATGAAGAATATTTTAATGAAGATGCCGAATGGTTTGAAATCAACTCGATATTTTGTTGGTTACATAGCACAACGAATATCTTGTGTTAAATGTCGATTAGAAATAGTTAAACCGGCCCAAATTTTGTCATATTTTCGGAAATATTTGTTCATGCAAAAAAATATGATAAAGAAACAGACTTTGGAAGTTTGTGTGCTACATCAAAATTCATAAAAAAGTCTTCGAAAAAATATTTTTAAAAGACAAATCAATCAAAAACATTAAAAAATTTGTTGTTGAGCAATGTGTCAACTGTGCCAAAAATACAATTTATTCCTTTTGGTTTGATGAGAATAACGTATGTTATAAACACAGGATGAACATGTAAAATTTGCTGGTCGTTATACTATTGCGCAAAAATTCTTCATGGGAAACACATAAGTATAAATCTTCGAACAGTGAAAAGATTAAAATTTTAAAATTAAACTTGAAAAGTAAAATAAAATAAAAAAAGTAAAAAAAAATATTCGTGTTATTATAACTCGTAAATATTGTGAGTGCATATGTTACTGATTTGTCTAAAAAAGTTATATTATAATTCGGTGCGAACCGATATAGTTTCATTCACTGCACAACAACAAAATACATATTGTTACCCTACAATAACACAGTCGATAACATTTGCTCTTACGTACGTTTTATGCACATAAATTGAATTGATAAATATTAAAACAAAACTTCTTTTACTTTTTGAATCTAGAATTTGTTTTCAACTGGTAAAAGTAGCAAAGAAATTTTAGAAAAAAATGTACGTACACATGCCTACGAACATGTATATATGTTTGTATGTATTAATGTGTATTGCATTTGATCTCTTCAAACAAGTGTAGATTTATGGCTTTGTATTGACAAATTCATACACACACGTACGTACGCATAAACAATGTGCCTCTGTAAGCTGAGAATTACAAGTTTGCTGAGAATAATAATCTCTCTCTGTAATTTAACTATCAATGAATCAATAAATCCATCAACAAATTTTGCTCTGGCAGTACAATGTATATATTTACATATAGTCTTTGCTTTTACGCTCTCAAATTTTTGCTTCCTTTGTCACTTCCCCCCCGCATCAATAAGCGCAAACAATTTTTGAAAATTTCAAATGTACTAAGTGCAACATCTTTATATATACATAAGTATATAGTTTTTGATTACACTAACGCAAACACGTTACGCAGGTGCACAATAACAAAGCAATAAGAAACCTCAGAAACGTACAATTACATATTATTATGTCATAGGAAAAACCCCAATAGACTCACATATAAACACAAACGAATAACAAGCATGAACGTGAAACGATTTAGGTAAAAAGAGAGACGAATGAGAGAGAGATAGACAGAGAGGGAGAGACAAATAAGCTAAAAAGAAACAAACGAAACAGGAGAGACAGATAAAGACAAAAGGAGAGAAAGTGAAGAAGGCTATAAGAAAAACTAGAATAGAGACACGAACAAGATGAATTACATTAAGACAGCTGACAATAAAATGCAACTAGTATAGAGAGAACCCTGAAGATGGAATATAGCCGGAATCGGAATGTTCACAAACGAAATTTATAATAATAATTCAAAATTAGAAAATTTGTTAAAAACGTAAAATTCTTGTTCAAAAACAATTGTGTACATACATAGCAATAAAAATTACAAAGCAATGAAATAAAACGTGCAAGAACAAGTAATAATGCTAACGCGTAATGCATTAACACAATGTGCAAAAAAAAAAAACCAAAACCTAATAACAAAATATTGAATGCTCTTTCCTCAAATTATTACTCATCGTTACAGACTATTAATGATAATGTCGATTCTATAGAAAATGAAAAAACAACAAATGTTGTTGTTCCTCCTAACAATATTAAAAAGCAATATTGGTGAAATTCATGAAATCCGCAAGTTAATTAAAATTAAAACTATATTGTAAAGCTAAAATTGATTTTGAAAAAGTCTGCGTCTGATAATAGTTACGAGTATTTTACTTACGCAACAATTTCTCTTGTTGGGCCTAGATAAATTTGACCTTAATTAATTGTCTTCAAAAAGTTGGGTTTAAAATGCATGGATGTGAAAATTGTCATCAAAATGAAAACTATAACGCAAGAAATGTTATCGTCGTATATCATTGTCTATCTACAACGTAAGCAATAACACTGAATGAACTCAGAAAAAAACATTCCTTAATATATTATGTCAAAATTAGACGGGATATAAATGCATGTGTAAAGTTAATACATTTTGTGCAAATTCTGCAGGATCGCATTAGACTGCTGAGTGCAAATTGCAATGGGCCTTACAAGTCTGTTTCTGATGATTGTCCAAACAAAGCCAGCTATTTGAAATAAAGCAGCGCGCAAGTGTAGGAAAACGAACATATAAGTTTTAAGTTACATTTTATTTTTGTTCCCAAATTTTGCCAGACAGCAACGTCAGCATAAAAGACTGTCGTTGCTTACCTTAAGTTAGAATTAAGCAATTAGTTTAATTTTAGTCTTAAGATTCAAGTTTAATAAAGAACACATATAAAAAATTATAAAACGGTGTTTTAAGAAGACATAATTGGCGCAGTCGGATATTAATATCTAAAGAAATTAATAACAAAGAACCAAATAATTAAATAAAGTCTTATAATTAAACAAAACTTTAGTAGTGAAAAAAAAACAAGTAAATTTAGATAAAGTTATATAGAAGGAACAGAAAATAATATATAATACAAAGCAAAACTTCTTATAATATAACTTTAATACATATATACATTATATACAACGAAAATAATATATAAAATATACACAAAAGAGAAAAAAACAAGAATGCAAAAAAAACCAACATACATACGTTAATGGACAGAAAACAAAATTTTGACAAAAATCGCCATAATTGTAGAACTCGAAATGGTTCTAAAGCAGCAGGAGCTGAAAATAAAACAACAGCAGCAGCAACTACAACAACAACATCAACAAGTAGAACTACAACAGCAATTACAACAACATCAACAAGTAGAACTACAACAGCAGATACAAATGCAACAACAACAGCAGCAGGTTCAGCAGAATCAAGTTCAAGGGTTTTATCTGAAGCCAGAACACATAATAGCCGAATTTAGGAGAATAAGGCCGTTAGACAAAGATCATAGTCGAAGGCAGTTTATAATGTCAGTCGAATCGACATTGACAGGCGGAAATGATGACCTTATTGGTTATGGGTTGAGGATAGTGACCAACGA
Source organism: Trichopoda pennipes (assembly GCA_030448955.1). NCBI lineage: Eukaryota > Metazoa > Arthropoda > Insecta > Diptera > Tachinidae > Trichopoda > Trichopoda pennipes. The sequence goes on along the minus strand of JASKUP010000004.1, from coordinate 1,183,558 downwards.
AAAACTGGAAGGAGATGCAGGTAAAATGGTTAGAGAGCTGACAGACGGAGCAACTTGGGAACAAATAAAAAACTAGCTTCTAAAAGGCTTGCAGCCGAAGTGAACCTATGGAGAGATTTTCAATTTTGCTAGAAATACTAAAGTGAGTAACTTAAGTGAACTTTTCGATATATTTACTAAAGTTAAATATGAAATAAACAAAGTATATGAATTAGATGTAAGAAGACCGTCAATATATAATCCTAATTGTGTAGATAGGGACTTGGTTGACTTAATGATTGAAAAAATAGATGGACCAAGAAGGGTCCATATAGGCGAAGATGAAACTTTGAATAGTATAATGGCAAAATATACAAAACTTAAACTTCTGTATGACACTAGAGCAGCGATGGGTGAACTTTTTGGGTGGCGGGCCAATAAATTCAAAAAAATCTTGCGGCGGGCCATTAAATTAAAAAAAACATAGAGGGTCATTCATTAAAAAATTATGGGGTTGCTGTTCAATTAAAAGTTCGGTTTAAGCTATATATTTATTAGTTATATTACGTAATATTTTAAAACAAAAAAAAATTTTATAAAATACGGTTTATTATGATTTTAAGATTTTCCAGATGTATGGGAAGCATGGATCTGTTTCTGACTTGGCATAATTTCCTCAAAATCTGGTTCCAGCTGGGAGGATGCGACTTTAAAAAAATTAAATAGACTCTCGTCTGGCAATCGGTTTCTTATTGATTTTTTTCTGCATTTCATTACTGAAAAGGCCTGTTCACATAAATATGAGGAAGCAAACATTGCCATCATTTTCTGCGCATGATTAATAAGCTTTGGAAATTCATCTTTTGGTAAAGATTTATAGAAATTAAGCTTATCTGTTTTTAAAAATAGCTGTTTTAAATAATTATTACATTGCAATTCTATAATTTTCCATTGTAGGTCAGATGGAACATTCTCAGGATTAATATTAAAAGGCATTGAAAAACTTGGGTGGATTTTTTTAAAGTCAGCAAATCTGGCCTCAAATTCTGAATACAGTTTTAATAAAGATTGTAAAAAGACTTTTGACTTCTCTTCACTCACAGGCCTCAAAGAATTAAGTCTTGGAAAATGAGTCAAATAATTTTTTCCCAAACATTTAGAAAATATAAACAATTGAGTTTTAAAACATTAAATTGATTTCTTCCCTGTAAATTCTTGTTCAGTTTATTATAGTGCTCTAGTAAATCTGTGAAAAAAACAAACTCGATGCACCAGTTATTATCCTCCGATACTTCCCACTCATCCCAAATTTCAGTTTTGGTTTTTAGAAAAACTTTAATTTCTTCGAGAAGACTCAAACCTATCGAGAAGGCATGCCCACAACTCAGCCACCTGATTTTTGTGTAATAAAGTACATCTGAAAATTCTGCATCAACTTCCGATAAAAACTCATGAAATTGTCGAAGTAACAAACCACGGGCTCGAATGGTATTAATTAATTTTAAAATAATATTAAGTACGTGCTTAATATCCAAGGCAGCCTTGCAAAGAGCATCTTGGCGGATTATATAATGTAAAACAATTGTTTCGCTTTCAGGATTCTGAAAGCAAACACCGTATTTTTTGCCACCATGACCAGCTAACGTGGAGAATCGCTGGACACTTCTTTGATTTTTAAAAGACATTTGCTGACTAGATATTTTTCTTTTCAATTCCTCTGAATGAACTTTCTTGTCTTCATCTGTCATTTTATAGTACTTCGACCCAAGATGTTTTGAAATAAAGTGCTTAGCGAGATTATAATATTCTAGTACAGCTACCGGTTTTTGGCAGATAAGACAAATACGTTTTTGGTTATATTCCATAAAGAAGTACTTCTATGTCCACTCTTCTTGAAATACTCGACATTCCGAATCAATTTTTCTCTTTCTATTTTCTATTGACATTTATGGGGGTCAAAAACTTAGACTATTTTACTATTGCACTTATATTTACAATACACTTTATTATTTTAATTACACAAATAAAAGCGTACGTTGGCAACTTTATAATTTTACTTCACAATTTATTCTTTACGTCACGAGATTTACACTTTTACTGATTGCTGATTAATCCATCGCTGGCCCTTTTATATTTGTTGCGCATGTTGTCTCGAATATTCAAGAATCTTCTTCATCTCACATATAATAGTTGTTGTTATGTTATACGTTCAGTTTTCTATATTAGTTGTTAGTGTTTCATGATGTTTATGTTTCTTCTTGGAATATTGCATCAGAAAGTTGTTGTTCTCTTTCTAGAAAACTACGCAGTTTGGACACAATACAATAGGTCTATATTAGTTGTTTTTGTTTCATGCTTTTTAAGTTTCTTCTTGGAATATTGTATAAGAAAGTTGTTGTTGTCTTGTGTGTACAATATTTCCCAGAAAGTTCGCCCATCACAGCACTAAAGCAATAGCACTTGGTCAAAGAACAGACTCAAAAAATAAAAATTTTGCAAAAATAAATATGCAAACACCAAAGAAGATTTGGCGGGATTTAATGCCACATAATAGCGGATTTAGAAATAAAAACAATTTCAATTATAATTTTCCAACGCCAAGCAATTTTTCAAAATAATAATCAAATATCAAGGAATAGTAGATTTGAAAATAGGAACAACATCAGTAATAGGTTTCAGATGGGATCTAGTCATTACGTGATAAGATTTACATCTGTACCTGGCTATGGAGCCTTAATCAGATGGTGGTGAAACAACTGTGAGCGAAAAGCAGCGCCACTCACGCACTAGTAGACCGAAGTTTAATTCTAGCATCAGGTCCTCCATAAAAGCAATTTCAATGATTCCAGAGCAGGGCTGCAAACCACCACTCCTTGCTGAAGGGCTGGAGTCTTTCCAACTACTGTCCAGAACACATGTCTAGGATGCTCACTGGACTGGATGATTCACCTAGGATGTTATTAATGGCGAGATGATCCTGGCCACCATATTAAACCACAAACCTGATATGGGACCGCGAAACCACAACCACAACGATACTCCCATATAGGGGCCAACCTCAATAACCAACCAGAGAACAGCTAAATGTCTAAAGAGACAAAAAGAGGAACTCTGCGAGCTCACTGATTCCCGTGGAAATAACGTGGAGTTCCCAGTTGCCCCCTGCTGCCTTTAGGGGACTGGGCTCCCTTGTTTCCCCCAGTTCCACAGGTCTAGATAGTCGAAGTTCTATAAAGACCATATAATGTGCCCCGGGGGGGGGATCTAGTCATATTAGAAATTATCACAATACACAGCAGTCAGGTTTTTCAAACCAGAGGAAAAATGATCAGAATGGAAACTGTTATATGAAACAGCGCCAAGGGAATTATTGCGAAAAAGACCGGAGCCAATGGAAATAGGCACCCTTCATCGGGAAAGCGGAGTAAATTTTTCTGATGCCGCCTCAAAATCCAACTTGCCTATAATAATAATATCAATAAAACAGAGAATTAGAAGCTATATAGATACAGGTTCTACAACTAGTGTAATAAAACGAAATAAATTAATTGAAAATTACCCAGAACAGAAACTTGTTAAACCAATAAGATATCGAACCTTGAATGGCTTTAGCGAAATATGTTCTCAATTAGTTACACCTTTTCCCACGGAATTTTGTTGTTTGAGAACACTCAGTTGGATAATTGCTGATTTTCCACATGAAAATTGGTTATTTATTATCGCCTTTAAGGCGATAATAAATAACCAACTTGAATATGTACAAATCCTAGGTAATACATTTTTTTAGAAAAAATACACTACCCATTTAATACTAATAATATATATTCCCTCGAACCAATTCCACGAGAATCAATATTTGATAGGCTTAATTTTAGCCACTTAAATGATGAGGAGACAGAAACAATTATGAATCTTTTGAACGATTTTAAAGACGTATTTTATATCGAAGGTGATAAACTTTCGGCAACAACTGAAATAGAACACCAAATTGTTACTGATACTGAAAAGCCTGTTTATTCAAAAATATACCGTTACCTCCAAGTATGTATCCCTGTAGGCTAGTAAGTAAGGGGTTGTAGGTTCGATTCCCAACGAAGACCTTGGTTTTTTTCACTACAAAAATAAAAATTGGCTGTCGGTGGGGCTGCTCAGCGATGAAGGCATAGTCACTGGTGGCTGTCTTATATACGGCAGTTAATTTCCGACTATTCCTCTACTTTCTCTACCTGTTTCATCTCTTCTCTATCCCTTTCCTAAAGAAGGTAGCACGGTACTTGACTAAATAGGCATTGTTGCCCGATGTGCTACTTCTCTATAAAAAAAATCTACGAAAATGAAATCAGAAGACAGGTAGATGAAATGTTAAAAGAAAATATTATCAGAGACAGCAACTTGGCATATAATAGCCCCTTATGGATTGTTCCCAAGAAAATTGATAACTCGGAGACGAAAAAATGGCGTATAGTTGTAGAGTACAGGAAGTTAAACGAGCATGCAACTGAGGACAAATATCTGATACCAAATCTGAATAGCTTACTAGATAGGTTGGGTAGAGCTCAATATTTTCGAATGTAGACTTGGCGAAAGGTTTCCATCAAATACTTGTCAGGGAAGAAGATAGGAAGAAAATTGCGTTTTCTACCACATTTGGGCATTTCGAGTTCATCAGAATGCCTTTTGGTCTACGGAATGCACCTTCGACCTTTCAGAGATTTCAGAGATTGATGAACACTGTGCTTAGAAACCATATTAACAAAACCTGTGTCAGGAATATATTTAAAACTTTAAGAAGGGCAAAACTAAAGATACAAATTGACAAATGCGAATTCCTACGAAAGGAAACTGAGTTTTTGGGTCATGTCTTAACGACTAATGGAATCAAACCAGATTCGAGTAAAATTTCAATTATACAAAAGCTTAAGCTTCCAACTACCGAAAAACATATAAAATCACTTTTAGGAATGACCGGATTTTACCGAAAATTTATCCACAATTACGCTAAAATTGTTTACCCAATGGCAAGATGTCTAAGAAAAAGCGAAAAAATAGAAACAAATGATCCCAGCTATATTACAGCCTTTGAAAAACTCAAAGAACTCATTACAAATTCGCCCATATTAAGATACCCAAATTTCAATAAACGTTTCAAAATTGTTACAAATGCAAGTAGCAACGCAATTGGAGCTGTCTTAACACAAGATGGTCACCCAGTACCATATGCATCTCGAACGTTAAATTGACACGAAACCAACTATGAAACAATTGAGAAATAATTGCTACCAATAGTATGGGGTGCAAAATATTTTAGGCCTTATATCTATGGGAAAGAATTTGATTTAGAAAGCCCTTAAAGTGGCTTATGGACAAATATTCTGGAGGATATATAAGCCCAAGGTTACAAAGCTATCTTGTTGATTTGGGAGAATATCTATTTAAAATAGAGTATATTAAGGTAAAGTGCAATTACATTGCCGATTTCCTCAGTAGAATCGACGTCGAAACAAATAAAATAAATACATTGAAACCAATTCAAAAAGATCTTGTACATAGTGGAGAAACAAATAATGAAACAGAATCTTTGGAAGTGCAAACGAGACACTCACAGGAAAAAGACTTTGATGATGGTTTAGGGATTTTGGATACCATCGTCAATCGCTTTAAAGTTCAAATCATTGTTGTCGGCGAAAAAGAGACTAATATTAAAAGAGTTTTTGGCAGCAAGCGAATTTTTATAGATAGAAATGACATTGAACAGAAAATGTGCCCAATATTTTGAGGAGAGAAATCCCCAATGGTAAAATTGGTGAATACTCTGAATTAAGCGACCATGAGTACTATAAAGTACAATTATGTTTGATAAGGGAATTCCCTGATATATAAGGTAATAAATAATTGCCACAATTGTTCATCAGCAAAGTTTGATAGGAATCCAATCAAAAAGAAGTTCCAAAGAACTGAAACACCTGCATCTGTAAACGAAATAGTACATGTAAACACATATGTGAATAGTAAGCAGTCGTTTATGATTTTTATAGATAAATTTTTAAGACATGTCTGTCTGTTTTCACATGCCAGATAGAAATAGTACAACTATAGTACAAAAACTTAGAGCAAAAAAAGTGTATAAATCACAAATGTATTTTCATGTTTGAAGATATTTTTTATTTCATTACTATACATAGCTGCCAGATCTTTTAGAGATAAAACCGTCACAACTTTGGGGAAAAATCTTACTTCAATTAAAATTCGCAATAAAATCACATGTACATATGTATGTATGTAAATAGATTGCATGTTTTTCAATAACTAAATAGATTGCATGTTTTTCAATAAAGTTCAAATTCTTTGGTGAATTTGTTTTCAATTTAGTAAAATAGGCATTTTAAGTTTAATTTTTAAAATTTTTGGCCTAAAAGTGTATAAATTTAAAGCATAAAAATATAATTATAAAAAAAATATATATGTACATATACAAACATAAGTTTTAATAAACATAAGCTTTGCTTATGTTACAGAATTTGCCAGCAAAGCCCAACAAACATGATACGTTTTCAATAACTAGACTTTATTTCGAAGTAATTTTTCTTCGCATGAGAAAATTTAAAGAGGAATTCTAAGAACTAAAGTTTTTAACACATTACATGAGTTTTTAAGAAAAAGTATTAATTTTTTTTATACATGTTTTTATTTTCACTTTTCAATATACTATATATTAAATCATGTTAGTGAAAATATAAATAAATCGTTTTTACTTCTCAATGCTTTTAATTATCATACGTTGAAACTTTATAAAATTCTAAACAGTCTCAGTGATTTAATTTAGACGTATTGGATAATATTAAAAGTAAAAAGTGAAATGTATACACATTATCCATGCTTTAAAATTTTTCGTGCGATTTGATTCACATAATTCTAAAATTAATAGTTTTTATAAGAGAAGAAAGCCTTGATATATTGGATAGTGAGGGCTTAAAAATATTGTCACCGACAATTGCACTTCACTTTGAAGTTAAAAAATAATTTTCTACTCGATGCAATTTTATGTATATCGCTTATATACTGAAAAATTCAATATCAAAATTCTTTGGTTCTAAAATCTTATTGCTAAAGTAAAAAATAAAAGCTAAACTTTGAACGATTTTATAGCAGTCAACATTTCTTAAAATTTGAATGATTGTCTACGTCTAGGTTTATCTATCTATTCTTATATATTGTTAAACATTGACCGTGGAAAAAACCGACAAAATCTATAACAGGCCAGATTTCCTTTCCAATGGGCTCTTTCCAATTTTAAACGTCTAAACACGAATTAATTGCAAAACTGTTCACATACATTGCTCAAAATTATAGCGATTAGCTTTAGTTAATTGAAAGAGCCCATTTTGGATGAAAAAAACAAATACGTTGATGAAATAAATTAAAAAATCCAAAGCTTAATTAATGGCGAACGGTATTCGTATAAATCGATTGGTTCTATTACCGATCCCGAAAATATTGTCAACTACCCCGTAGAGTTCTTGAATTCATTAAACTTACCGGGAATGCCACCATATAACTTCCAACTTAACGTTGGAGCGGTTGGAGCAGCCAATACTGTGCGATAGTACTAGATTGGTTATAAAAACGCTGATGGCAAAAACTTAGCAATAATAATTATAGGAAAGTTTGTAGGTGAAGAGCAAGTAATTTACCATTTAAGTTTAAACATATCCAATTTCCCGTTCGCCTTGCATTTGCAATGATGATTAATATATCCCAAGGACAATCGCTAAAAGTGTGTGGGTTAAACCTAGAATCCCAATGTTTTTCCCACGAGCAATTGTATGTTGCATGCTCAAGAGTTGGGACACCGTCAGCACTGTTTATTTTCTCTCCCAACAGAAAAAAAAAGTATTGCTTCCTATCAAGCTTTAAAATAAATTATATGCTTACCTTTTTTGTTTGTTTATTTTTTAATGAATTACCTTAAGAACTATTGAAACAATAAAATGAAAAAAAATTTGTGTCGTTTCTTCTTTGTACTGAAAATTTTTTTCTAACTCCATATGAAATATTAATCATTAGCAAATAGTTTACGAGCGAAGCCGGGTCGTACAGCTAGTTATTTAATAAATATAAACAACTGTAGCATTACGATCGATGATAAAATTTTTAAAAACAAACAACATGTAATACATGAAAAATTCTTTCTTCCACCAACATCAATTATTAATATAACAAACTCTAATTTGAAATTTCAAAACATTACTTTACAACATGTAAAAAATATAAAAAAAATTAAGGAATTAAAAGTTCATAGTAAGGTCTCATATGGACTGAATGCAACATTGATAATTGCTATAACTGTTGCACTTATATTAACCTATGTTATAATAAAGAAGAAAAAGATGGGTATAAATAAAATACAAGTTGTAACGATATCTCAGAGTCCTTGTGACATTGAGGATATCATAAATAAGTATAAACTGAAAAATTAATTAAAAAAATTAATAATTTTTTTCTTATAAATAAACTTCTAGTTTAATGGTCAATTATATATAATCTTATAAATTTTCATAACAAAAGAAGAAATATACAAAACAAATATGCATGTATAAAAAATTCAGGAGGATTTCAAACAAGGTGTGGAGGAGTTATATATAAACAACCTCATCAACAATATCGGCTGGCAAAGTGTGGGAAAACGAACATATAAGTTTTAAGTTACATTTTATTTTTGTTCCCACATTTTGGCAGACAGCAACGTCAGCATAAAAGACTGTCGTTGCTCACCGTAAGTTAGAATTAAGAAATTATGTTAATTTTAGTCTTAATAATGATTCACACAACTTATATCTCTTAGACATGACCGTAATAATATTTCCTTTAATCCAGTCAACTATGGAAGGAATTTTCCCAACACATTACGCAGTAACGTTCCAACCAGTTCTTGTGTAAAGCATACAAATAATACAGTTCATGTAAGTAGTAACAACAATGATATTTGAAATAATTTATTTGCTTTGCAAGAAGTAATTACTAATCTCGCCTGTAAATTCCTTTCATAATGGCATTCGTAATAAATGTCCTGAATTTTTCGAGTTTTTACTCAATTAGGGTGTTCATATTTATCTTTTACCGGAAACGGCTCAAACAATAAGGCATAACGAATTTTATATATATAGAAACAACAGAGCGGCCGCAAGAGGGCGAGGAGTAGCAATTAATATTAAGAAAAATATGTCCCACCAATTACTATTTATTGTTAATAATAATTTGATAGAAAACATTGGTATTAAGGTATTTACTAATAAGGACTTTATACATATTTATTCATCTTATTTCCCAGGTGGCTTAGCTATAATGGGCAATAATAGGAAACTGCAGTTTGCTGGGGTAATACATTATTAGAAAAGTTAAACTCATATGATATAGATATTGTCCATCCAAGCGACCACACTTATGTTACAGCTTGTCATAATAGGCAAAGCTCTAGAATTGATTTTTTCTAGCAAATATAATTGAAAGCATAACACGAGCAGATGTCATAAGCGATTTATGCTCGGACCACTTTCCTGTGAGAATTGTAGTTATGAGTAATGCAAACATATTGTTTTTATTGAAATTTCATTTTATTAAAGCTAACTGGAAAACTTTTTCAAGACATATTGATAGACATTTAATATTGCAAAATAGAAGTGCTATCGTTTTAGAAAACCAAATTGACTTTATGCCAAACCATCTAACAAATGCTATCAGAGAAGGCATCAATGTCAGTGTACCAAAGAAATTACCTTCGTACCCAAGGAAACTCTTACCCCTTTACGAGAAGAGGTTAATACAACAGGGGAATAGTAGGCGATGAATCTGGCACCGTTTTAGAGATTCAGAGGATTTATGTCAAATGAAAATTCTTAACAAAATAATTAAAGAGGAAATTCAAAAGTTCAGAAACAAATCATGGGATAACCTTCTGTTCTGGAACCTTATAAGAATTCGAAGAAAACGGGTTAAAAACATACCCATCCTTAAGCACACTGGTACTCATTATTCCACATGATCCAAAAAATACGAACTTTTAGCTTAGAACTTTGCCGTGAATCATTATGTATCAGCTTTTTGTGACCATGATACTATATCTATAAACAATAATACAATTTCGGCCAGAAACTCCTAACTCTTTGAATCATAGTCCAAATAATGCTTCGGAAATTTCAGATATTATCAAAATAAAAAACTTTTGTATATAATAGTTATAATTTTTTGACCTTTTTTAATATTTTTTAGTAATTAATTTTAAGCACTAGGTCATTATTTAATAAAAGATTTTTAAAAAACTTTATTTTTTATTTTTTTTTTTTCAATTTGTTTGTTTATTATTTTTATTTTTCCTGATGATGCCAACCAACGGTGTAGCGAAATATCGAAAAAATAATAAAAAATAAAGTTTTTTAAAAATTTTTTATTAAATAATGACCTAGTGCTTAAAATTCATTACTAAAAAATAAAAAACTTCTGTTTAAGTTTAAAACAATTTATTGTTAATTTTTAATTTTTCAAAAATTTTTTCTCTTAAAATCCAATATTTCGGCCAACTTTCTTGGTCATCTTCAGGGCTTTTTCTCTCCTCTACAATAAACATTAACAACAATAATTATAACTAATCAAAAACCTTAAAACACATATCACAATGAATATTTATATTTTAAAAAAGTTTATGTTAAAAACTTTTGAGTACGTTACCAAAATTCGTCACATACTGTTTACTAATAATTGGAAAATTTTCCTTTTCCCTCTTTCCTTTCAGTTTTGTGTTTGTTAATTGTATGTCGATATATGTGGGCACAATTGTCCATATCAGTCTTGTAGTTAATACGTTTCTCTATTGGGATATTTATTATGTGGAGCATCTCTTGCATGTATCTCTTTGCATAATTATTTTCGCTCCCCAGAACTCTTACTCGTCTTAATTCTGGTTTATGTCCCGTTGTTGCACAGTGGGCTGTAAGTGCAGTTTTGTGGTTTAATGCTTTGTTGTTTGTTTTTAAGTCTGACTTATGTGATGCCAATCTTGTCTTTAATTTTGTTTTAGTTGTACCAATATATACTTTTTGGCATATATCGGTGTCGTCTCCATTACATGTTATTTCATTGATTATATTTGATTGGTCCATTTTGTCTAATTTAAACTTCATGTTGTTGAATAACGTCTTTGTTGTGTTATTTATTTTCATTGCGAGTATGTATTTATCTCTGTCATAAATATCCGAGTATTTAACTCTTTCTGATAGTCCAGGAATATAGTCTACTGATTTGTAGATTTTCGTCTGTTTTCCAGCGGTTTCGTTATTATCGATTTTTATTCTTTTTTGTTCCACATCATTTATTAAATTTATTATTGTTCTTGCAGGAAAGTCATTTTTAATAAGAATGTTCGGGATTTTTTCTTTATTTCTTTGATGAAAGTGTACATTGCTGATATCCAACACTCTGGTAATAAAGTTAGTAGCTGTATTAATGATTATATTGGGGGATGTTTCGAATAATAATAATTTAATCTATCAGAAAGAATTAAATACTCCGATATTTATGACAGAGATAAATACATGCAATGAAAACAAATAACACAACAAAGACGTTATTCAACAACATGAAGTCTAAATTAGACAAAATGGACCAATCAAATATAACCTATGAAATAACATGTAATGGAGACGACACCGATATATGTCAAAAAGTATATATTGGTACAACTAAAACAAAATAAAAGACAAGATTGGCATCACATAGGTCAGACTTAAAAACAAACAACAAAGCATTAAACCACAAAACTGCACTTACAGCCCACTGTGCAACAACGGGACATAAACTAGAATTAAGACGAGTACGAGTTCTGGAGAGAGAAAATAATTATGCAAAGAGATACATGCAAGAGATGCTCCACATAATAAATATCCCAACAGAGAAACGTATTAACTACAAGACTGATACGGACAATTGTGTCCACATATATCGACATACAATTAACAAACACAAAACTGAAAGGAAAGAGGGAAAAGGAAAATTTTCCAATTATTAATAAACAGTATGTGACGAAGTTTGGTAACGTACTCAAAAGTTTTTAACATAAACTTTTTTAAAATGTAAATATTCATTGTGATGTGTGTTTTAAGGTTTTTAATTAGTTATAATTATTGTTGTTAATGTTTATTGTAGAGGAGAGGAGAAAAAGCTCTGAGGATGACCAACAATGTTATTGGATTTTAATAGAAAAAATTTTTGAAAAATTAAAAATTAACAATAAATTGTTTTAAACTTAAACAAAAGTTTTTTAATTTTTTAATTTATTGAACAAGACCTTAAGCCGAAAAAAAGAAAAAAGAAATTTTACAATAAAAAAGTCTACAACTTAAAAAGAATATGTATTATCAAAATATTAAAACAAAAGAAGGCGTCGCGAAAGGTCATCTACTTTATTGCGTTTTCCACCTTTCCTGTGCGATTTCGTGTTGTTTACCCGTTTATTGTCCTTTGGAGGTGAAGCAGATCTTAACCTTTTCTTAACAGATCTGCAGTTGCACGGAAAAGATTCGACCATACCGGAGCTAAAACATTTTGCGCGCGACTTACTTCTTTCTTCCTGTAGTTGCTCAAGCATTACTTTCTTCTCGCTTCGTTTGTCTCCGCAACTTTCCGTATCAGCCTCAAGACGTTGTACCTTGTGAACTTGTGGCTTTGAGATAACCTGGGCCACCGCGTTTGAGATGGTTTCGGTAAAGGATGCCTTCTGCTAGGCACAAACTGCATATTTAATATATGGATTCTTTATGCCATCCACAAATGCTTAAAGTTTAAACTGAGGCAGGAATGGATGATGTTCACCTGGATGCAGGTTACTGCACCAAGCGTTCAATCTCCATGGCAAAATCTTGCAGCGTCTTGTTTACTTTCTGCACCCTGCTTCGTAACTCCATTCTGTAGAGTGCTTCTTTATGCTCGTCGCCGTACTTGCGTTATAAAGCGACCATTATGTTCTCGTAATTATTTGTGCCAGAATTAGCTCAATAGCTTTCTCTTCATTGTTCCAACTATTTTTGCTGGCCACCGTTTCGAACTGGAACTTGAATACATTAAACGGTGCGCTACCATCATAGCCTGGGATCTTTATCTTGCTGGAGTGATCAGAGACGACTCTCACCTATCCACTGTGCACTGTGCACTGTGCGACGTCCTATATGGACGTCGCACAGTGGCTCAGAACCGTATTTCATTGGCCAAAACTCTGTAACTTTTTAACTAACAAAGATTTTTTAGAAGTTCTTTTTTTAGTCAATAGATAAGATCTTAAGCTTTTATCGAGTTTAGTTTTATTAAAATCGGTACAGCGCTCTGCACTTAACTTTGTGCTTAACAATGCTTACATATTTTATAATTTTAAAATAAAATAGTGTAACTTAATTTTTCTTTATTTATATATGTATTTATAGTCATAAATAGATTGTAGATAAATAAAGTAGCATTTAATATTAATATTTGTGGTTTTTATTTCATTCAAATATTAAATGCAAATTATAATTATTATTCATTTGGTTGGAATATTTTCTGTGAATATTCTATATTCTGCTCTGTATTACTTCTGCCCTGTAGCAATGCCTTAGCTTCGGCATGTAGGTCCGAATGATTCACTTTCCATTAACTTCGAATGCTAGAGATGAAGGAATCTGACGTTGCTAATAATATATGAAAAAATCTTCATTTGTAGAACTTCGTGACATTTTTCTGGTATTATTTTCTCTGTAAAATCTGTAAATCGTGTGTGTTGCCTGATCCTTGTTTTGGTTGATCTATAATTAACCCATGTTTGAGAAATGCATCTTGAACTCGTTTCTTTTTTAATTTTCGTTTCTCTTTGTTGGTGTCATTATTTCTTACTGATCCTGAAGATCCGAAGTCCAAATCATAGCTAAGTTTCAGTATGTGTTTCATAAACCTTATCCTCGTACGTAGCGGTCATATCCCAAATTGAAATGCATCAATACTATCTACTGTCTTTGTCGGTTTTTGAATTAACCGACTTGATGTTGCTTAACATATAATTTCTAGTTACAAACTGCATATATATTTTATGCTGTTTACTAACTGCGCGGTTTTCTGAGAAAACTTATCTACACAAGACAATAACAAATATTTTAAAATAAATCCTAGGAAGAAACTTTATCAGCATAAAAACAAAAATACACACAGACATACAGGCGCCTATACAATGAATGGATAACATACAACAACAATATGTTATACAAAGAGAGTATAAGATTCCTAATTTTTCTAGACTTCTAGTGGACAAATATAAAAAGGCAGCGTCTGAGTGGATCTTAAGTAAATTGTTCTGTAGTGTCAATTGTGTAGTTAAAGTAAATAAATTTGTTGTTAATTTAAAAACACTAAAAACGTGTTATTTATTTTGCAATGAAGAACTCACAACAAAACTTTTATAAAAAGTATAAACGTAACAACTGGTGTCAGAAGTGGGATTGCAAAAAAAAAGAAAAATAATTCAACTACAATGAAGTCGGAAGAACTGAAACTTGAGCAGCTAAAGAAGGAGCTGAATAAGTTGAATCTGCCAACAACGGGAAGTAAAGCGGAATTGCCACAGAGGTTGATTGATGAATTCCAGCAGTGAAACATCGATATTGGGACATACGAATTCGAAGACAAAGAAGCGGTTGAGGTATGTAATTCATCAGCAAACACCAATGCTAGCCTGGATTCAATACTTGCGGCTATGATGGCGAAAATGGATGCAATTCAAGAAAGCTCTAGAGCCAGCAGTGCAAAAATTGATGCCAGCAACGGGAACTAAGCGAAACTGTAACGGAGGTTGATTGATGATTTCAAGCATCGATATTGGAACATACGAATTCGGAGACAAAGAAGAGATAGAGGTACGAGACCCATCAGTATATACCAATCTAAGCTTGGATCCAATACTTGCGGCTATGATGGCGAAAATAGATGCAATTCAAGAAAGCTCTAAAGCCAACAGAGAAAACTTGTTACTGAGGTAAACAAGAAATTTCAAGAAATAGTATTGTATTTGGTAAATGAGTGGAAGCTGTAGAACAGAGAGTCAGCGAATTTGACGAAAAATTGTGTGGCCTAGGGAGAAAAATGGACAGAACTAAAAACAAAAATGGATGACCTTCATATTCGAGAAGGACCGGTAAAATTCGTCTCTGAGCACTCCAGCAAGATAAACAGCCCAAGCTATCATCGTACCATCGTATCCATTGAGATGGAAAGTTTGGTGCAGCTTACTTATACAGTTTAAAATTGAAGCACTTGTGAATGGGATAAGGGATCCAGATATTAAATATGCTGTTTTCGTACTCGCTTGCCTAGGAGATCGTCAAAGTTATCTCAAAGCCACAAGTTTACAAGCTACGATGTCTTGAGGCTGATACGGAAAGTTGCGGAGACAAACGAAGCGAGATGAAAGAAATGCTTGAACAGCTACTAGAAGAAAGAAGTTAGCCGCGTGCAAAGTGCTCTAGCTGCGGTAAGGTCGGACATTTTCAGCGCAACTGCAGATCTGTTAAGAAAACGCCAAGATCTGCAAACAATTCGAAATCGCACAGGAAAGACGGAAAGCACCATAATTCAGACGCCCTTTCAAGGCTCCCATGCAACATAGAAGGCAGGCACTGCACAAAATTTGAGAAAAAGGAGTCCATTATTGATGTGAGGCGTATCCAAATTGGCACACCAGACGACTGGTCTGAGGCCCAAAAGGAGGATGACAGATCTGTTGAGAAAAGGTCAAGATTTGCTTCACCTCCAAGGGATAACAAACGGGCAAACAATACCAAATCGCACGAGCCACCGTTAAACAAAAACGTGCTAGCATTGAGGGGCAAGAGCTAGTTCCGACAACCGACGGCCCCGCAATCTATAGTTCCAGAAAAATAATAACCTTACTGGCTGCGGGTTGATCAACAGAGATTAGCAAGTCTTCATCATAGATACAGGAGCATCTCAGTGCGTAATAAAACCCAATTAAGTTAAAGGGGCAGATGGCCCAGCGGCGGCCATCTGTGCGTAACAAAAATACCGGAAAGGATAAAACAGCGATTTTACTGCGTAGGCTGCCCACAATCTATAGCCGAATGGATAGCCAATTGCGAGCAGTGCATTGCGACCATGGGTCCAGAAAGGCAAAGTCGTGGCAAGCTACAACAATACAATGAACGGATAGCAATGGATATCGCAGGCCCGTTCCCTGTCATTTATGCTGGAAATCGGTGCTAGTAGTAATGGATTATTTCAGTAAATGGCCCGAAGCTTATCCCATTCCACCCCAAAAGTCATCCAAAACAGTGGTAGATGAATTTGTGAACCATTGTGGTTCCAACAGAACTTCACTCCAAATAGGGACGAGATTTTGAATCGGCCATATTCAAGAAAATGTGCGAGAGTTATGGGATCAGAAAAACGAGACCGATACCACTGCATCCACCGTCTGACGGCATGGTAGAAAGATTCAACAGTACCCTGGAAAAATATCTCAGAAAAGGAGTGAGTACACACCAAAAGGATTGGGATGAGCATGTACCCAAGTTTGTTCTGGCACTCCAGTCAGCTATCCACGATTCAACACTATGTAGTCTAGCAAAAGTCGTGTTCGGGACAGAGCTAAAGCTACCAGCCGACCTAGAATTTGGCGTCAAACCGATTCCTGCACATGACGATAATGAGAATGTTCGTCAGATATAAGAAAACCTGCACAAGCTACATGAGTTTGCCCGCAATCGCATCAAAATGTCCAGCGATAAAATGAAAGCCAGGTATGATCGAGCTGCAAATATAGAAGGATTTACAAAAAGACAACTGGTTCTACTATTTAACCCACAACGAAAATTAGGATTGGCTCCCAAACTCCAAACCAACTGGGAAGGATCATTGAATGACGTGGTTTATCGGATACAGAAATATCAAATTCCGAGGTCTAAGATAAGAGTGGTCCACTTGGAGCGGCTGGCCAAGTACGGTCGAGGAAATATTAAGCCTGTTCGGGGCGAAAAGGCTTAAGTGGGCAGCAGCGTTACGGATGTGTGTTGCTTAAGTTTTAAAAGAAAATAATTAAGCAATAAAGTAAACTACTGGGTATTTTGTTTGTTAACTGCGAGGCTTGCTAAGAAAACTTATGCACAACGACAAAATTTCTAGTTACAAACCGCGTAGAAGCAATTTGATATGCTGTTTACTAAGTGCGTGGCATGCAAGACAACAGCAAAATTTTATACTCGTAAACAACAATTTAATATGCTGTTTACTAACTACGCGGTTTTCTGAGAAAACTTAGCTACACAAGACAACAACAAATATTTTAAAACAAAAATACACACAGACATAAGGCGCCTATATATTAAATGGACAACATACAACAACAAATTGTTGTACAAAGAAAGTGGAAGATTCTTAATTTTTTTAGACTTCTAGTGGAAAAGTGGATAGTTAGTCAGTGTAAAAATAAATAATAAGTACTTCTTAGGCAGATTGTTCTGTAGTGTCAACTTTATGTAGTTTAAGTAAATAAACTTGATATTAATTTAAAAACTTGTGTTATTTATTTTACAATAAAGAACTCAAGCAAGACCACATCAGCATTTCCACTTCTATTTCTTCAAAAATTTAGCAAGATCACGAACGAAATAACAATTATTTTGTAAATATTTTTTACAAACTAAATCAGATCCTCCATCTCAATTTCTATTCTACTAAAACAATTTTTACGTTCGATGGGAGGCACCACAAATACGTTTAAATTTAGGTTTAAAATTAGGTAATGTGCATTTCAGAATATAATATCGGGGATCGTGGCAACAACATGAAAGGAGGTAAAGTGTTGATTGCAGTTTCTAGTTTACTGATTTGCGGAGCTTTATCAGTTGCCTCTTCACTGAATATTGAATTTATCGCTGTTTTGGTAAAACTCAAACACATTACTTGTTCATATATACCTGCTAATTTTATGATACAATTAATCATTCTGAAGCCATAGCGGCCGTCGTACATATCAGATCAGTACTGATACTATCACTAATTTAACATGCCTACAACTTTTTGAAAGTTTTCTAATGATGATGGATACTTTACACCATATAGTTCTGGTTCATGCATGAAAAATACTGAATTTATTAATTGCATATTGGATTTAATTAATAATGACCACCATAACGTTTTCTATTTGGTTTTTATAAATGATTGTACTGACACGTCGACATTAACTGTACCAAAAGATAGATATCATCCTTTAATTTTAATAAATGCATGTAATTACATATCCTGTTCTGATAGCAATCCAATAGCTCACAGTTTATATTTTGAAACCGATTGGAAGAATTTTTTATATGTTAACTCAGAAAATAAGTCCGATGCCATTTATCATATCGTTATGAAATTTTATGATAAAATTTATTGGATATTCAATCAGTGTATTCCAAGACACACCCTTTCTCATTTATGTGGACCTCCATGGAATTCTAAGTTGCTTTCCAAAATTAAAAATTGCAAGAATAAATGGTATAAAAAGTATAAAAATTCTGGATCGGTCGCAGACTTTGCGAAATACTCTGTTGCTTATACCGAATACAACAAATTAAATCTAGAATGTTATAACTGCTACCTGACAAAAATTAAGAATAGATTTAAGAAGAACCCTTGCCTTTTTACAATTTTGTGAGTAAAAAAGAAAATCTGTTACCTTCCGCCTTCTATGAAATTCAATGAATCTTGCAAAATTCTTTTATCTACCTATGAAGATGATCGAAGTATTAACTTCAATAGGCAACTTACGCCCAATTCGGGAAGTCAAGCTATTTTAATGTTATTTTTAGATGAAATATCTGTACTTCACGGTTTGAAAAAACTAAATTTTTTTATAAGAGTGGACTTGGACAACGTCCCAAGTTGCGTTCTTATAAACTGCGCAGACGCCTTAGTAGCTCCTCCTAAAATATTGTTCAACTACTCAATTAAATTTGGTATATTTTCAGGAGTGTGAAAGAATTCTATCATCATTCCGTTGTTTAAGTCTGGTAGAAAAATGACATTAGAAATTACGGAGGAATTGCTAAACTGAGTGTAATAACTAAACTAATTAAAAAAGTAATTACGGATTATTTGTGCCATCAAGTTTCTTCAATATTATAGTCTAGTCAACATGGCTTTCGTAAAGGCTGTACTATCCTCTTACAATTCACAACTTTGGCTAACCGTGGTTTTGCTAATAAAGTCCAAACTGACGTTGTTTATACAGATTTTAGCAAGGCATTTGATAAGATTAACCATGTACTCTACTTATCAAGAAACTACATTGTATGGACTTTGTTTAAGTTGGATAAATTCAATAGGAAACTAAATGTTGTATACAAAATTTCTATATATATATAAGAATCTGCGTTTCATCTGGTGTTCCTCAAGGTAGCCATTTCGGACACCTCTTTTTCATTATTTGTTAATGACTTACCTGATGTCATCAATAATTCTTTTATACTAATGTATGCGGATGATGTTAAAAATTTTTTACATATAATAAACATGATGATTATATTATTTAAATTTTTTATACTCCTGGTGTGAATCGAACTTAATTAGTTAATTAAATGATCAATTGATTAATAATTAATAATTTATTCATTACTTTTGTTTATCCTGATGATGCCAACCAATATTGAGAAATAATAAAAAATAAAGTTTTAAAAGTGCTTAATAATAAACTACTAAAATATATTATATCATATTATATTATATTATATTATATTATATTATATTATATTATATTATATTATATTATATTATAGTATATTATATTAAATTATGTTATATTATATTATATTGTATTTTATTATATTATATTATATTATATTATATTATATTATATTATCTTATATTGTATTATATTATATTATATTATATTATATTATATTATATTATATTATATTATATTATATTATATTATGTTATATTATATTATATTATATTATATTATATTATATTATATTATATTATATTATATTATATTATATTATATTATATTATATTATATTATATTATATTATATTATATTATATTATCTTATATTATATTATATTATATTATATTATATTATATTATATTATATTATATTATATTATATTATATTATATTATATTATATTATATTATATTATATTATATTATATTACATCATATTATATGAGAATAAGTTTCACATCATCCCAATAAAACGTGGTTGCATTGATGAAACTAAAATACAAATTTATGATGAAAAAGATTTCAGAAAAATCATAGCAGAATTTGGGGAAACTAAAACAAATTTTTATACATACCAGCTGAAGAGTGCTAAAGGCATGCAGGTGGTTTTAAAGGGCATTGACTCGTACGTAGAGGAAGAAGAAGTGAAAGGTGAACTACTAAATCAGGGTTTCAAGGTGAAACATGTTGTGAATATAAGAAACAGGGCGAAAGTCCCACAACCACTTTTTAGGGTTGAACTGGAACCAAATGATATTACACTGAAAAAAAATGAGACATCCTATTTATAGCTTGAAATATCTTTTACACCGAAAAATTGCAGTAGAAGAGCCACACAAGCGTGCAGGACCTGTACAGTGCCACAATTGTCAGGAAAATGGTCACACAAAATCTTACTGCAAATTACCAACAGTTTGTGTCGTGTGCGGTGAATTGCACGGTACCGGAAATTGCACCAAGCCCAAAAACGATTAAAACCAGAAAAAGTGCAGTAATTGTGGAGGTAACCACACTGCTAATTACAGAGGCTGTCCCATATACTTTTATGTAAAGCAGAATATGAGCCAAAAGACTAGGGTAACCCTGGCTCCAACGAAAAGTAATTATCTAACCCCTAACCCGGTAATTAGCTAACCAATGAGTACTGGGACATCATATGCCGACGCATTAAAAAAACAATGCTTCAACTTCAGTCGCCTTGAAGCAACTATTGATAACCTCGTGCAAACCATAACCAATTTCACTGCCAATATGACGAACTTGATGCAGGAAATGTTACGAATGCAGAACACGTTGCTTCAGGCGATAATTAATAAACCATGAATACTTTAAAAGTATGCTTCTGGAACGCAAACGGCATTCGCCATCATAAGAATGAACTGGAGTACTTCCTTGCGGAAAAGAGTATTGATAT
The DNA here is from genome assembly GCA_030448955.1 of Trichopoda pennipes. Lineage (NCBI taxonomy): Eukaryota > Metazoa > Arthropoda > Insecta > Diptera > Tachinidae > Trichopoda > Trichopoda pennipes. Next base: position 1,162,372 of record JASKUP010000004.1, on the reverse strand, counting down.
AATGCTAGTCTCTGAGACTCACTTGACTACAAGAAGTTTGTTTAAAGTGGATGGTTATAAATTACATGATACAAGAGTTCCTAGAGGTAGATCATGCGGTGGCTCAGCGATTTTAATAAAATCGGGAATAAAGCACTATTCTCTAGACGGCGTATGTGAAGAATATTTGCAAGCAACGAATATATGCGTTGAAAACTTCGGCTCGAATTTCGTTGTTTCATCAATTTATTCACCTCCCAGATTCTCAATTACCGAGGCGCAATATGAGGATTTCTACAAATCGCTCGGAGATAGTTTTTTGGCAGCTGGCGATTATAATGCCAAACATACGTACTGGGGCTCCCGTCTTATTACACCTAGGGGTCGCGCACTGTTTAATACAATTACAAAAATGTCTCTGGATGTTATTTCAAGTGGGAAGCCAACATATTGGCCTACTGACAGATATAAAATTCCTGATGTCATAGACTTTGGGGTCATGAAATATTTCTCCTTGAATTTGATTAATATTGAAAACTCATTAGATCTACCGTCAGATCATTCTCCAACTATTGTTACAATTTGTAACCCTCAGATAACTGACTTATATCACACAAACGCGAATAAGATCAGTCGTATAAATTGGTTGAAATTCAAAATGTATCTCAGTAGCCATTGCACTGAAAACGTTATATTACGAACACTTGAGGATATTGAATCTAGCGTTGTCACAATGAGTGAAATAATTAAGGAAGCCGCTGAACATGCAACTACTACCTTCACTCAGACTGGTCTTAAAAGACTATATTCTGTGGATATTGAATATCTCGTAGTGGAAAAAAGAAGAGCCAGAAGGGATTGGCAACAGCACAGATCACCTCAACATAAACTTCGTCTCAAGGAATGCACAAAACGACTAAAAGATTTACAAAATTATGAAAAAACCGCATCTTTTAAAATATATCTGGAGAGACTCGATGTTTTACCAACCTCTAATTACTCTTTGTGGCGAGCTGCTAAAAACCTTAAAAGACCAGTTGAATTTAAACCACCTCTGCGTACTTCAACTGGAGACTGGGCGCGAAGTGATTCTGAAAAGGGTGATATATTTGTTGAGCATCTGAAATCCGTTTTCACCCCGAACGCGTTTACTGGGGAGACTGAATTGCCAGATGTAGTGGCTTTGCCCCCTCTACCCATAAAATTCAAGTTGCGTGACGTTCAAGGACAAATTGATAGACTCAACCCGAAGAAAGCCGCAGGCATAGATGTTATCAGCAACAGAATGTTAATGGAGTTGCCACGTATTTGTATTCGAATTTTGCTATTTATATTTAATGCCATTTTAAGATTAAAGTATTATTCAAGCGTCTGGAAAATAGTAAAAGTTAGAATGATTCCGAAGCCGGGCAAGGATCTTACCAGGGCCGAATCATATAGGCCCATAAGCTTATTGTCAACCTCATCAAAGCTTTTCGAGAAGTTGTTTATGACTAAGTTGTCACCAATTTTAAGTGTTAGGGGGTGCATTCCAGACCATCAATTTGGTTTCAGGAGCCAGCATGGCACCATTGAGCAGACTGATAGATTGGTTCAAGTAGTGAGAAAGGCATTTGAGGAAAGGAAATATTGTTCTGCCCTGTTTCTAGATGTTTCGCAAGCATTTGACAAAGTATGGCATAAGGGACTATTACATAAGTTGATGACATATCTCCCAATCAATATGGTGAAGTTTCTGGAAAGTTACATTGTTGAGAGAAGGTTTACAGTAGCCGAAGGAGACTTCATCAGTGAACCCGCATCGATAGCTTCCGGTGTGCCGCAGGGGAGTATACTGGGTCCAGTTTTATATCTGCTTTATACTTGTGATATGCCTGTGAGCAGTAGCATCCATACTTCAACATTTGCTGATGATACGGCCTGCCTTAGTTCTCACGAAGACCCCCGTATGGCATCTCAGGTTCTTCAGGAACATATTACGCATCTGCAATTGTGGTTGAATTTATGGAGAATAAAAGTAAACGAGCAAAAGTGTGTCCACTTAACTTTTACTTTAAAAAGGGAAAATTGCTCCCCTCTTCGTATGAACGGCCAGATTATTCCTCACCACTTGCACGCTAAATATCTTGGCATAATCCTTGATCGTAGGCTTACATGGAAACACCACATCGACACAAAGCTAATCCAAATGAAAATCAAGTTATCTCAAATATACTGGCTAATTGGCAGGAACTCAACTCTTAGTCTGGACTGTAAACTTCTATTGTATAAGTCGATTCTGAAACCAATATGGTGCTATGGAATTCAACTATGGGGCACTGCTTCAGCTTAAAATGTGGAAAAAATTCAACGCCGACAGAACAAAATACTACGATTAATTACTTTAGCTCCATGGTACATGCGAAACTTAATTATACATCGTGATTTGGATATTCCACTCGTGACTGCTGAAATTGCTCAATACGCAGGCAAATATTTAACTAAGCTCGAGTGCCACCCAATTCCCCTTGCGCGGAACATTTTGAATTTTAGAGGTCATATCCGATTAAAAAGGAGAGACACAGGGGCATTGGTCAATAACCCTCATAATGGAAATGGAATCTCTTGAAAATAGTTTTAATTTTTGTATTTATTTTTGATTGTCAGAATTTGTTAAGATTATCTTATTGCTGTCACTAGAATTATGTCTGACACAATACAATCAATAATTTATGAAAAAAAAAATATTATATTATATAAGCAATTTTATTTTTCGTGCTTGATTCCTTTAAATAAATATTTCATGATATTCTCACGAAATATTTATTACAAAAATTTTTATTAAAAAATAAACATTTTATGATATTCTCATAAAACATTTATTCCCATAAAAATAAAAAAATATTTGAAATGTATTACTGCGGGGGAGAGCACATCCATATTGCAATTTCACTATTGCTCAAGTAGCTCATCAGTGAATTTTACCCCAATATTGTATAGAAAAACCTAAAAGTCTTATATCCAAAGCCAAACTGATTCTATGAGAATTTTTCATAAAATCAGCATAGCATAAAATTTTTGTAATAAATATTTCGTGAGAATATCATGAAATATTTATTTAAAGGAATCAAGCACGAATAATAAAATTGCTTATATTGAAAATGATTCCGAATAATTATAAATTACTTATTATATCATATTATATTATGTTATGTTATATTACATTATAATGTATTTATTATATTGTTACGATTATACCTTTTATACACGTTTTGTTGTGAGTGCTTTATTGCAAAATAAATAACACCAGTTTTTAGAATTTTTAAATTTATAACAATTTTATTTACTTTACCTATACAAAGTTGACACTTCAGAACAATTTACTTAAAATGCACGTCTTTACTCGACGAGGTTTAATTTTACACTGATTGACTATCCCCTCAAACGCTTCCCTATTTATACTTGTCCAATTATAGTCTAAAAGATTTAAGAATCTTCTACTCCCTTTGTGTGCATTTTGTTGTTTTATGTTGTTTATTCGATGTATAGGCGCCTATATGTCTGTGTGTATAGTTGTTTTTGCTTTTATGCTGATAAGGTTTCTGCTTGGGATATATTTCAATACATTTGTTGTTGCTTTTGTAAAAGAGGGTTTCTTAGAAAACCACGCAGATGGTAAACAACATGTATGTTTGTTGTTGTAAAATTAGTTTTTGTCTTGCTCGTTTATATGATAAACAGCATGCCAGGCAGTTAGTAAACAGCATATCAAAATGTAGTTGTGTGTGTATAAACTTCTACGCAGTTTGTAACCAGTAGTTGCTTTATTGCTTTATTATTTTATTTTAAAACCTAAGCAGGACACATTTGTAACACTGCCGCCCACTTAAGCCTTTTTGTCCCGAATAGGCTCAATATTCCCTCGGCCATACTTGGCCAGTCGGGTCATTCAATTTCTTGATCACCTTGTATGGTTCTTCCCAGTGGGTTTGCAGTTTGAGAGACAGTCCTTTTTTTCGTTGTGGGTTATATAGTAGAACCAGTTGTCCTTCTGTAAATCCTTTGGTATTTGCTGCTTGATCATACCTGGCTTTCCTTTTGTCGCTGGACATTTTGATGCGATTGCGGACAAACTCATGAAGCTTGTGCAGGTCTTCTTGTATCTGAGTAACATTTTCATTATCGTCGTGTGCTGGAATCGGTTTAACGCCAAATTCTAAGTCGGCTGGTAGTTTTAGCTCTCTCCCAAACACGACTTTTGCGGGATTACATAATGTTGAATCGTGGATAGCTGATCTGTATGCCAGAAGAAACTTTGGTACATGCCCAATCCTTTTGGCGTGTATTGACAAGTTTTCTGAGATATTCTTCCAGGGTGCGGTTGAATCTTTCTACCATGCCGCCTGACTGCGGATGCAGTGGTGTCGTTCTCGTCTTTTTGATCCCCTAAATATCGCACATTTCCTTAAATATGGTCGACTCAAAATTTCGTCCCTGATCGGAATGAACTTCTGTTGGAACACCGTATCGACACACCCAATTGTTCACAAATCCATCTACAACCGTTTTGGATTCTTCGTTCGGAATGGGATACGCTTCGGGCCATTTGCTGAAATAATCCATTACTACTAGCAAATACCGATTTCCAGCATTACTGACAGGGAATGGGCCTGCGATATCCATTGCTATCCGCTCAAAAGGGGCGCCGGCGTTGTACTGTTGTAGCTTGCCACGACTTTTGCTTGTTGGACCCTTGGCCGCAATGCACTGCTCTCTATTAGCCATCCATTCGGCTACAGATTGTGTGCAGCCTACCCAGTAAAACCGCTGTTTTATCTTTTCTAGTGTTTTTGTTACACCCAGATGGGGGCCGCTGGGACCATTATGCAACTGCTGCATTAGATCTTTTATCCGGGAATTTGGCACGAGGATTAAGTCCATTGTAGTTTTTTCATATGCACTTTCCCAATTTCGATATAGGCAACCATTTACCACTTTAAGGCTTTTCCACTGTGCCCAGTACGATTTTGCCAGTGGGCTTTCTGCCGATATTTTGTTACGGTCCGGTCTTATGTTCTTCAGTGTGGCCGATATAATTTTTGCAAAATGGGATCCTCCTTTTGGGCCTGAGACCAAGCTTCTCCTATGCCTATTTGGATACGCCTCACATCAGTGATGGACTCATTTTCCTCGACTTTTTTGCAGTGCCTGTCTTCTATGTTGCATGGGCGCATTGAAAGGGCGTCTAAATTATGGTGTTTTCCGTCTTTCCTGTGCGATTTCGTATTGTTTGCAGATCCTGGCGTTTTCTTAACAGATCTGCAGTTGCGTTGAAAATGTCCGACCTTACCGCTGAAGCATTTTGCATGCGACTTACTTCTTTCTTCTAGCAACTGCTCAAGCATTTCTTTCATCTCGCTTCTTTTCTCTCCGTAGCTTTCCGTATCAGCCCCAAGACGTCGTACCTTGTAGACTTTGGGCTTTGAGATAACTTTGGCATTCTCCTTGGCCAGCGTGTACGAAATTGTTTCGGTGAAGGATGCTTTCTGCGCTGCACGAACTGCATATTTAATATCTGGATCCCTTATGCCATTCACAAATGCTTCTACTTTAAACTGATCGAAGAATGGATGATGTTCACGTGGATAAGTAAGCTGCACCAAACGTTCAATCTCCATGGCAAAATCTTGCAGCGTCTAATTTGCCTTCTGCATCCTACCTCGTAACTCCATTTTGTAGAGTTCTCTCTTATGCTCGCCGCCGTACTTGCGTTGTAAGGCCACCATTATGTCCTCATAATTATTCCTGCAGGCTCCTGGTAAGCTTTAGAATTAGCTCAATAGCTTTCTCTTTATTGTTCCATCTGTTTTGCTGGCCCCTGTTTCGAACTGGAACTTGAATACAATAAACGTTGCGCTAACGTGTTAGCTCGGAGTGTTTATCTTGCAGGAGTGCTCAGAGACGACTCTCACCGGTCCTTCTCGAACATGGAGATCGTCAATTTTCGTTTTTAGTTCATGTAATTCTCCGTCCATTTTTCTCTCTAGGCCAGACAATTTTTCGTCAAATTCCCTGACTCTCTGTTCCACAGCTTCCACTCGTTTGCCAAATATTTCTGATATATCTTGAAATTTCTTATGGACCTCAGAAACGAGTTTTTCTCCCTTGGCTCCAGAGCTTTCTTGAATTGCATCAATTTTGGCACTGCTGATTCTATAGCTCTCTTGAATTGCCGCAAGTATTGCATCTAAGCTTACATTGGTGTTTGCTGATGAATTACATACCTCAACCGCTTCTTTGTCTTCGAATTCGTATGACCCAATATCGATGTTTCGTTGCTTGAATTCATCAATCAACCTCCGTTGCAATTTAGCTTTACTTCCCGTTGTCGGCCGATCCAACTTATTCAGCTCCTTCTTTAGCTGCTCAACTTTTAGTTCTTCCAACTTCATTGTAGTTGATTTATTTTTATTTTTTGCAATTTCACTTCAGACACCAGTTGTTAAGTTTATTTATACCTTTTATAAAAGTTTTGTTGTGAGTTGTTTATTGCAAAATAAATAACACCAGTTTTTAGAATTTTTAAATTTAAAACAATTTTATTTATTTTAACTACACAAAGTTGACACTTCAGAACAATTTACTTAATATGCACGTCTTTACTCGATGAGGTTTAATTTTACACTGATTGACTATCCACTCAAACGCATCACTATTTATACTTGTCCAATTATACTCTAAAAGATTTAAGAATCTCCTACTCCCTTTGTGTGCATTTTGTTGTTGTATGTTGTTTATTCGATGTATAGGCGCCTGTATGTCTGTGTGTATAGTTGTTTTTGCTTTTATGCTGATAAGGTTTCTGCTTGGGATTTATTTCAATTCATTTGTGTTTGCTTTTTAAAAAAGGGTTTCGTAGAAAACCACGCAGAAGGTAAACAACATGTATGTTTGTTGTTGTAAAATTAGTTTTTGTCTTGGCGTTTAGATGATAAACAGCATACAGTAATTTTTGTTTCTTGCATGCCAGGAATTGTAGTTGTGTGTGTATAAACTTCTACGCAGTTTGTAACCAGTAATTCGCTTTATAGCTTAATTATTTTATTTTAAAACCTAAACAAGACACATTCGTAACAATATTATATAATGCTATATTATATTATATTATATTATATTATATTATATAATTTTATATTATATTATATTATATTATATTATGTTATATTATACTACCAAACCCGGCGAAATCCGTTTCGCCACCAGATGGCTTCTTTATTTGTAACATTTCGTTTGGTGATTAAAAGATTAAGAAAAATTATTTTTTGTTTGTTTTATATTTGAAAAGAAAAAATATTGTTTCATTGCACAACAGTAATGAATTAATTTCGATTACAAAAATGAAGTGGAATTTAGTTGAACTTCTCTAAGTAAAAAATGAAAGTGAATCCAAAGTAAATACTGAATCGAAGCGTTATACGTGTCCGCAAATTATCCGTTTAATTGAAGTTCTCTTTGGTAAACCACATTTTTTGTTTTTTGGTCTGACGTTGGTAAACACTTAAGTTATAATAATATTTTATTTATTTTTGAAGAATACGGTGTCACTTCTGATCGTAGATGTTGTAGTATGTAGTGGTTGTGTAGTTGTTATGTCTTGCAATTGATTGTGTTGGTGTGAGTGATTGGTTGAATAAAATCTTTTACCTTGCAAGTCGCCATTAAGCCGCCTTCTCGAATGATATTAGATCCAAAAGAAGGTTGCGTTGAAGAAAATGGTTGGAATCGAGATCAGTTCCATGGAACAACGGTTTTTAGTGGCTGTGGTGGTGTAAGTAATGGATCCAGTTTGACTTTTGCACTTGCGCAGCACAATCCAGCCGTGTCTCTTTTGAACTTTAACACATTGCAATTTCGGCATACAGTCGTCATTGGTCCAATATCTAAATAGTCATCATCACTATAGTTCGCAGTGGGATCATATTGGAATGCCAAGCAATTGTATAATGCCAATGATCATCGTGTGCTCACGCGTTGTCTCAATCGGGTATTTGCTCTTAGTATATTTCGTCTTTCTTCGCTTAAGTTATGCAGATACACTTGTTGCTGACTTACATGTCGTGTGCGGCGGCCGATGTTTGCACGTCGTTCTCTCGGCTATGATGAATTTAACCTCAAATGCACGATCCACATAATTTACACAGTTCAACTTATCACCTTAAGGACAAATGCCTGCTGTTGAAGTTGAATAAAAATTTGCACAATACGCGTGATTGATTTGATGGTTTCCAATTGACCTGTTAGCAAACGAATAACTTTAACCTCAATTTTACGTGCGCATGAGTAGCTGTCAAACAATGTATCACGCACCGGCGCCATCTACTTAAAATTAAACGTGTTTATTTTCGTGAGGGATACTCACATACCACGTACTGGTGCCGTTGTAGTACATGCTATGTATCGGAGATGGTGCTGTATGTAAAAAATGTTTTTCCCTGTTTTCCTGCTTTTCTCTGGAAGTTTTTCCTGAATTTTCTTTGCTATAAACCTCACGGAGCTTGAGGCCTTTCCAACCAATGCAAAGCCGTGGAAATCGGTCAGGAAGAAGAATCCGACTTATTTTTATATATATAGAAGACTAGCAAACCCGTTCGCTACGTTTACCACCAGATGGCTTAATTTTTTGTGAACTTTCGTTTGGGGATTGAAAGATAAAGAAAAATTATTTGCTTTGTTTTATATTTGAAAAGGAAACATTTTATTTCATTGCACAACAGTATTGAATTCATTTCGATTACAAAAATGAACTGGAATTTAGTTGAACTTCTCTAAATAAAAAATGAAAGTGAATCCAAAGTAAATACTGAATCGAAGCGTTATAAGTATCCGCAAATTATGCCTTTCATTGAAGTGCTCTTTGGTAAACCACATTTTTTGTTTTTTGGTCTGACGTTACCGCAAATAAAGCGTATGGCTTCCCAACCGTATAGCTGCCCATATGAAAAACAATGACTTTCTAAATTTATCCCGCAAACACTAAGCGATTGGCCTTGCGACTTGTTAATTTTCATTGCGAACGCAAGGTGAACCGAAAATTGCAATCGTTCACCTGCGTACTTTCCGTTAATAATGGTTGCCTCAATCAAGTTCAGCATAAGTCTTTTCCCCGCAAGTCGAGTATCGTTGCAAAGTCGCCGTAGATTCAAATTACGCAATATCATAATAACTGAACCAACTGCGAGTTGCAAGTTATGTGGTGGAAATCCTGGTAACTCTAGAGAGTTCAAAAACTCCCTTGGATAATTTACTGCATCATCGGGATTTATTATGGAATCAACGGATTTGTATGTCACCAAATCACCATCGATTTTTAATTGAATGGTGAAATTCAGTGCATGTACAACATCATTATTCTTTGCGGCGAGAATTGCTCGTTTACTTAACCAAACATAATTCTCACTAATTTTTGCGAAAACATTTTCAATACGAGCTAATTGAGAGTCTACAAATCAGCAAAAGCCGTTGGTAAGAGTAATTAATCCAGCTGTCGCATCAACTGAGAATTTTCCATTTCCAACAGCTAACAATTGTTTGGAAAATTGTGCCGCACTTTGATTATTTTGAAGTTGAACTGTCATATTAATGGTAAGCGATAATGTTTTTACGTTATTTCACAAATGTGATGACTTTAGGCAAGCATTCAAATCATCTGCAGGCGTTACATGGGTAATTACTGGCAACGTCTGCCTGAAATCGCCTGCCAACAATATCATCAATCCGCCAAAGATCCTTCAGTGTGAAGTTAAGTGCTTCAAGTGATTTATGTGATTATGTGCCATTGTGCACTCATCCTAAACAATGAGCTTGCATTGCATCAACAATTTTCCCATTGCACTGGATCGGGAAATATTGCATGTTGGAGTATCAATTGTGTTTAAATTGAGTGGCAACTTAACCGCAGAATGTGCAGTACGACCGCCATCTAGAAGAGTCGCCGCAATTCCAGATGATGCTTACGCCAAAGCTATGTCACATCTTGATCTCGAATAGTGGCCAAAATCAATGAAACGACAAATGTTGTCCCTGTTCCTCCAGGTGCGTCCAGGAAGAATAGACCACCAGTATTATTGTCCGCCGCTTGCACAAATGTTTCGTATATTTGTTTTTGCTGTTCATTCAGCAACGGCACATTATTTGAAACGAATTCCTGCAATGTATCAACATTGTACTGCAGCTCTCGATTTAATTCTTGGTTAAGTGCATGATGCATCGATCGATTTGGAGCAACCATTATTCCTACTTCAATCAGTAGCTTGTTTGAAGTAACCAAGCATTGATCCTCAATCAGAATCAATCCTTCATTATGTATTTCATCGGTTATTTGCATGTCGGGATTATTCGTTCGAATGCGCAACTGAATTGGTTGTGAAGGGAAACATGTGGCGATGATAACAGCGAACAGCGTTCGTATTTGGTACGCATTTGATGAAACAACTGAACCCGCAAGTGTTAAATCCCAATGAGATTCTTTCTCCAGCAAACCCAATAGTTAACATGCTTCTCGATATGTTTGGCATTGGTGGCCATTCACAGTTTTCAAATGCGCAAATGATTTTGGTCCACGTATAAATAAAAACATTCATCATTTCTAGGATGAACAGTATATATGCGACCTAGCGCACACCGTTATCTACTTAAAATGAAACGTACTTATTTTCGAGAGGGATACTCACACACCACGTACGGGGGCCGTTGTAGTACATGCTATCAGAGATGGCGCTGTATGTGAAAAATGATTTTCCCTGTTTTCCTGCTTTTCTCTTAAAATTTTACTTTGCTATAAACCTAACGGAGCACGAGACCTTTCTAACGAATGCAAAACCGTGGAAATCAGTATAGCGTCAGAAAGGAAAACCCGACTTATTTTTATATTATAGATTATATCTTGTTATATTATATTATAATATATTATATTATATCATATTATATTATATTATATTATATTAATATTATATTATATTATAATATATTATATTATATTATATTATATTATATTATATTATATTATATTATATTATATTATATTATATTATATTATATTATATTGTATTATATTATATTATATTATATTATATTATATTACTTTATATATTATATAATGTATATGTAATGTTACTTATTATTCCAATTATAAATTGAGAAAATAAAACTTAATAAAAGACGTAATTGCGTTTCAATCTATTGCTTATAACTACAATACAAATTTGCTTTTTTCAATTATTCGTACTTCTCATATTCTTTTGCAGATATGTATGTATCAATAATTTTGCAATATCTCTGCACTGCTGGGTTGCCCTCGTTTATAAAAGAATATTAACCCTTAAGAAATTGATGGCACGATTTCTTTACATCACCCCTCCTAAGAGAAAAACAATTATGTTCAAGTCGTAAGTGTTGACTGATTATCATCCAATACTGGAATTAGTTTGGTAATATGAAAGAGGTTAGACTCCATCTTTTTGTGTCCGCTGCCAACTTCGTATATTGAATTTGATACTACCTTTAATATTCTGTATGGTCCAATTCTAATTTCATCTAATTTTTTTCGGTTTAAGCGGTTTCCATTTTCCACACACCAAATCTCCAACTTGTAAAGCATTACCTTTTCTATGTAGGTCGGACCTATTTTTCTCATAGTTGTGTGATTTTTTCGTATTATTTAGAGCTATTTTTCTATCTCTTCTCAGGTCTTCATCGGAATATTTTTCGTTTAATTCAGATGGTAAAATGTTCATATATTTTCCTTCCAATAAGTACTCTGGAGCAAACTTTGTTACAGTATGTTCTGTTTACTGTATACTTTTCTACACAATTCTTCGCAATTGTTGTCCATGCTACTTTTCTCTTGGTTTCGTTAATTTTACACATTATTTTGTTTACTAAAGTTTGATTCATTCGCTCATTTAGACCATTTGAAAATCGAGCATTGACAGCTGTGAAAATAATTTGTAATAATTCTTCATTCTGTTAGAATTTATTATTTTGTAATCTTGTGTCAAACTTTTTGTAAGTTTTATGAAATCATTCGAAGTCTGGTACTTTGATGTTAAAATGTATTCATACCTTGTGAAATGGTCTATTAAGAGATGTAAATATTTTTTTGTTAAACGTGAACCTTCAAAGCCACCGATGGTATCTACGGATACAATTTCAGATGGACGAGTTGCTGGACGCAATTGTGACAGATACTTTCCTAGTTTTATTTTTTATACTGATTTCGTAATTGTTGCAAAGATTTTTAATATTAGTAATCATGTTCTTTGCTGTATAAAATGGTGTTATTTTATTTAACATTTGAGTCATTCCTATATGGCAATAGGTATTATGTACATCTTTTATTAATATTTTGCTAAGATTTTCTGTTAAAACAATTTTATCATTTCTGTTTACAGTTTTGTAGAAGATTTCATTTTTACATTTTAATTTATTTTTATTTCTCTGTAAATAAAAATTTGTATTTTGATCTTTTTTTATATCTTGAATACTTAATAAATTTACAACTTATAATATTTCTTCTGCGTTTTCGGATGATTCTAAAACCGGATTCCTGCTTAAACCATCTGCTTCTAGATAAGTTGACCTGGATTATATTTAATTTTAAAATTGTATTGAGATAAATAGTATGAAAGATCGCCAAGTTCTTCATCTGTTCTAGCTATAATGTTCATATTTTCTAGAGGCTTATCGTCTGTGTGGACTAAAAATTCTTTCCCAATGAGCAAATGTTGCCAGTATTTTGTAGCTTCTTTAATTGCTAAACATTCCAAATAAATTGCTTTATGTTTCTTTTGGGCTTCGTTCAACTTTTTGGAAAAATATACAACTGGTTTGAAATTTCCATTTTCGTCTTATTGCTTCATTACAGCTCCTATTCCTGTAAATATGAATTGGTATATCTGGATCTAAAATTTTCAAAATAGGTCCAGAACAAAGTAATGTCTTAATTTTGTGAAATGATTTTTGACATTCTTCTGAATAGGTAAATTTCACATCTTTCCTCAGTAAGTTATGAAGAGGATCCAAAATAACAGCAATATTTGGAACAAACTTATGATAATAATTTATTTTTCCAAGGAATTGACGAACACTTTTTCTGGTTTTTGGAACTGGAAAATTTTTAACAGCAATAAAGTAGTCTTTAAGTGGTTTGATTGAATCATTCTAGATAATATGACCTAAGTATTTAATTGAATTTGCGGCAAAGTTACATTTTGAAAATTTAAGCCGGAGACCTTCTGTCAATATTGCCTGTAATAGCTTAGACAGATGTTGTAAGTGGTCTGTAAACGTTTTGGAAAAGACCAGGATGCCATCTATATAATTAACAGTAAAATCTGACAATAAATAATTGCTGGAGCTCTTTTCAGCCCAAATGGAAAACAAGTCCATTGAAAATGACCCTCTTGTGTTACGAATGCAGTTTTTTGGCGATCCTGTACTCTTAAATGAATTGAAGAGAATGCGGAATTCATATCCAAAGTCGAATAATATTTGCAGTTTTTAGTTTTAACCTTCAAATCTTCTTTCAATGGAAAAGGTTGCGATTGAGGGACTACAATTTTATTTAAATCCCTAAAATCCATACATAGTCTTGATTTTTTATTTTCCTCTTTTATACAAATGGGCTATATGATTCTTCGATAAGATTTTTTTTCAATAAGTTTGCTACTTGATTTTCTATTTCTTTTCTGTCTGCAATCGTACATCTGTAGGGCCTTTTAAAACAATATTTTTCTACCATCAAATCAATATGTGCTTCATAGTCTCTCACGGTATCAATATCATATTTATCTTTAGCAAACACAGCTTTATATTACTTTACTAATTTGTCCATTTCTCTGATTAAAATCTAAAAAATTCGTCGATACTTCAAAAATGTTGGTTAAAATTTACTTCATACTTGTTTTGTTTCTTTTCGTTAAACATAGATATCTGTTTTGTTTGCATTATTATCTGTATTTTCTTTAATATTTATATTTTGAGTGATCCTAAGATCAATCTTATATGAATGTTTAACTATTTTCAATCTTGAACATTCGCTTTCAAAAATTTCCATCCACTGTGAAACATTTGCATTCTTTCCATTTTGTTATCATTAATTTGTTCTTCCAACAAATAGCTTTTAAAGTATATATTCCCGTCTTCATCTTTATAAATCTTCATTGTTTCTTTATCCAAAGAAATCCAAACCTTCCTCATGATATCTATTTTTGTTAGAGTTGTTTCTATTTTTTGAAAAGCTGTTGTTTCTTTTAAGTTTCCATGGTGCGAAATATTCTGGAATTCCTGGGGTATAATAAAAACTTCATTATTTTCAGTCTCAATTAATGCGCAATAATAATGCTGGTTTTATTGTCGCTTTGTGAAGCTTTTAGCCTAAACTCGAATCTTAAATTTAACATTTTCAGATAAAATATTCGCAAAAATGTTGTTTTGTAATGTTACTTATTATTCTAATTATAAATTGAGAAAATAAAACTTAATAAAAGACGTACTTGCGTTTCAACAAATCTGGAGAAACAACATATAAATCCTTTATTTCAATCTCTTACTTATAACCAAAATACAAAATTTGCTTTTCTTTCAAATATTCGTACTAATAATATTGATTTGCAGATATGTATGTATCAATAATTGTGCAATATCTCTGCACTACTGGGTTGCCCTCGTTTGTAAAAGAATATTAACCTTTAAGAAATTGATGGCACGTTTTTTTTTTACATATATTATATATCATATATTATATACTAGCAAACTCATAGAACTCCGTTCGCCACTTTTGCTACCAGATTTCTTCGCTTCGTGAGGGATACCACACACCACGTACTGGTGCCGTTGTAGTAGGTGCTATGTATCATGGCGCTGTTTTCCTGCTTTTCACTTGAAATTGTTCCTGAACCTCACGGAGACCTTTCCAACAAATGCAAAATCGTTGAAATCGGTTCGTGCGTCATAAAGGTATAGCGTCAGGAAGGAAAACCCGACTTATTTTTATATTACAGATTAAACTGAAAATTTTAAATGGCTGTATCTTCGTAAATAACAGGAATTTCGCAAAAATAAGCATAATTTGGGATCACCTACTTTGCTATAAACCTCACGGAGCTCGAGACCTTTCCAACGACTGCCAAACCGTGGAAATCGGTTCGTGCGTCATAATGTTATAGCGTCAGGAAGGAAAACCCGACTTATTGTTATATTATAGATTAAACTGAAAACTTAAAATGGCTGTGTTCAACCGAGTTTTACCGGCTGCAGAGAGGCCAACAAGCGGCGTATGACGCCGGCATATGCTTAAGCTTTGTTTTCTTTCTTTTGTGTTTTTATTTTTTTTGTGTTTCTATTATGTATAAAGATTAACTTAAATTTTTGTATAATAGATCAGTAGTAATCCAGCAGCCTTGGTGGCCAGTTTTAAATTAAACAACTAAAATAAACAAAAAAAAACTACATTTAATCCTACGGAATTGGGTTTTTTGAAGCTTCATATCTATTGAATTATATCAAAACAACATTGGTCCTTCGATACCTCTTAGAATAGACTGGGAGTGGAGTGAATTAACGACACCCTGTGGTTTTGGAAACCACAAGCAACCATCAGATAAAAAAGCCGAAGCAGATTGTGCATACCGGACGAGTGCAGCTTAGTAGGGCTTCTTCAAAGTACACCAGGGTTTGCCACCATATTTTACATCAATTCTACATTTCACTTCAAAGGCTAAGGGATAGTACCAAGGGAGCAGAACATTAAAAACAATTTAAAGGTATGTATGGTGATATTTAGCAATTTGTGTGTTTTTCTATTACATAAAAAATAACTAAAAAAAATAAAATAGGTAATATAAAATAGTTTTTTAACTTTCACAACAACAACAAAAAATTAAAAAGTAACGGTAACTTAAAAATGAGGAACAATTAAAATTTTGCAGAGACAGAAATGTATGCATACATAAAAGTACATAGACACCGTATCATTTTTTCTTACTCCACTTTATAAATCCTTATTTACTTCGAGTGATTCTCTGTAAGAATAAAATCGTATTTAACAAAGAGCACAAAATTAAAGAGTGATTCAAAAAACCACCACCATATCATATTTCTATTGTTCAGTATTAAATACAAATAAAATTACGGCAAAGAAAAAAAAAGTCCATTTGGTAGATCAACAGTGGATCACATAAGTTTTTGGACAAAGAAAGAAAAAAATTGTTATTTATTACTATTGTTACAAGTAATTTTTTAAACAATTTCCAGTTTTACATAAATATTACATAAGTAAAGCCAAACAATCGAAAAGCTTACATTTCTGTAGCAGATAAAGATCGCTGATATATTATTGAATGAATTTTTATATATATGAATTCTTCTACAAATTTGAGACAAATATAAAAATCTGCTGCTAGCACATTTTAAAAAGTTTAAAGGAAGAATAGGTGGTGACATTTTTGCTAAACGAAAATTAAAAATTTGTCTTCGGATTTGGAAATAAAACTATAAGTTTTCGTCAATATTGATTTTTCCCCTTTTTTGAAGTGAACACTAAATTTCGTCTAATAAGATAAATACCAATTCTGTCTAATAAAAATGACGGCTGTAGGAAGATGTAAATTTGACATCAACCAGCTGAATAGTTTCAGTTTCAAAGTTAATATGTTAAAAGAGGACAATTTAACCAGTGTTATGATTGGAGTCTAGCTAGGCGGGTTAGAAAGGTGGGTTAAGCTGAAAGGAAGCTATGAAGAATATATAATATCTAGGGAGATAGAAGAAGATGTTAAGGATGATATTACACTTAAATATGAAGAGGCAAGTGAAAACTATGAAGCTACAAAAATAAAGCTAGTTGCTATTATAAACCCACAGCAAGAAAAGAAAACAACATTAGAAGAAGCAGAAACCCCCATACACCATTCCATACCAGCACTAAAACTACCCGCATTCGAGGTTCCAGTTTTTGAAGAAGGCTACTTTAAGTGGCCAGCTTTTTGAGACTTGTTTCAGGCTGTAATAGGCAAACACCCTCACCTAGTGCCAGGACAAAGGCTGTATCACTTGCATAGCAAGACAAAGGGGGAGCCTAACCAAATCGTATCACGGTTCGATTTGGTAGACGAAAACTTTTCTCTAGCATGGGAAGCATTAACGAATAGGTACGAGATCCAAGGATCCTAGCCAAACACCAAATGAAGTTAATGTTTAGTACGCCGTCAGCTCAGAATGAAAATCCAAAATCTATTTGTCAAATACAAAGCATCCTCGATGAAGTTTGAAAATTTTCGAATCACTAAACCTTACGAAGTCATGGGATGCATTCTCCTATATTTATGCACCTCCCGGCTTCCAGAAGAAACTATGAGATCTTGGGAAAATACATTACAGGATCATAAAGTGGCGCCTACCTTTTTTTTTTTTTTAAAGAGAAGTAGCACTTCAGGCAACAACGCCTATTTAGTCAAGTACCGTGCTACATTCTTTAGGAAAGGCATAGAGAATAGATTAAACAGGTGGTGAAAGTAGAAGGATAGTCGGAAATAAACTGCCGTATATAAGACAGCACAGCGACCAGTGACTATGCCTTCATCGCTGAACAGCCCCACCGACAGTCAATTTTTATTTTTGTAGTGAAAAAACTAAGGTCTTAGTTGGGAATCGAACCCACAACCCCCATATTTACAAGCTAGTACACTACCTACTAGCCTACAGGAAACCGTGTATTACCTACGTAAACCTTCAGCACCAAGGCTCAAAAAACCATCGGGTTACAATTTCAACGACAGGCAATGCTTTACAACACTCAAGGCGGTAGCTCTACAGCTATAAATTTAAATAGTATTGAAAAGACTAATGTACATTTTTCTCGATATGAGGGAACTACATTATTACCCACCGCCCTCGTCTACGTCGAAAAATCAGGCGATTTATTTTGCATACGGGCTTTGCTAGATGCCGGCTCTGAAAAATCTTTTATTTCAAAAAAAATTCAACAGCAACTTGACAACTCAAATTTCGGGGCTTGGAGGAACTGTAGTAGGCAGCTCGAAGAGCAAGTGCGTTGTCACCTTACAAGCGCGAACATCAGATTTTAAAATTCGAATTCAGGCAATTGTTGTCTCTAAATTGACACATCTTCTCCCCTCACGGACAATTAAAATTAGTAATTTGGAGGAAATTAACCATTTAACTTTGGCTGACCCATACTTTTACAAACCTGGAAATATTGACATGCTAATAGGAAGTGATTATCTGCCCTTTATCAATCGAGAAGTCAAACATTTAAAACAGTTTTGAAGCGCGAGAATCTAACTTTGGTTGGTATCTATCAGGACCCGCAGCCATCAGAGAAATAATTACGTTCTCCACTTTATTTTGTGAATATACAGATTTAGCTTTAGAAGAGCAAATAAAAAAGTTTTGGGATATTGAGAAGATTAATCTGAATAACTCATTATCAGAAGCTGACCAATATTGCGAAAATCATTTCATATCAACAACCAGCAGAGGTCGCGACGGTAGATATATTGTACGCTTACTCTTTAAAGAGGAATTTCCTGGCGACGTTTTTTTGGGTTTTTCTAGGCATATGGCTTTAGCTCAATACCACCAGAATTCGCGACATTATTAATCAAAATAGAAGCTATACTAAACTCGCCCTAACGAACTTCTGCCTTTGACTCCCGGTCATTTCCTCCGTGGCGGACCGCTAATCTCACCCCCGGAAGCTCCAGAGGAAATCCCACACAAAAATTTAACTTCTTTAAAAGGATATGAACGCTTGAAGGCCCATCAGCACATTTTCGCACGCAGATGGAAAAACGAATACATAACTGAGTTACAACGTAAATATAAGTGGAGAATCGAGCAACAAAATCTAAAAAACTGTGAATTTATTATAGTCAAAGATGATTTATTACCGCCCACCGAGTGACGCCTTGGACGCATTATTCGAATTATCTATGGCAGAGATAGTAAAGTGCGAGTCGCTGAATTAAAGACCCAAAACGGCAATATCATCGGCCCAATCGTCAGAGGCTTATCGTCTGAGTGGACTAAATATTCTTTCCCAATGAGCAAATGTTGCCAGTATTTTGTAGCTTCTTTAATTGCTAAACATTCCAAGTAAATTGCTTTATGTTTCTTTTGGGCTTCGTTCAACTTTTTGGAAAAATATACAACTGGTTTGAAATTTCCATATTCGTCTTATTGCTTCATTACAGCTCCTATTCCTTTAATACTTTCATCTGTGTAAATATGAATTGGTATATCTGGATCAAAAATTTTCAAAATAGGTCCAGAACAAAGTAATGTCTTAATTTTGTGAAATGATTTTTGACATTCTTCTGACCAGGTAAATTTCACATCTTTCCTCAGTAATTTATGAAGAGGATCCAAAATAACAGCAATATTTGGAACAAACTTATGATAATAATTTATTTTTCCAAGGAATTGACGAACACTTTTTCTGGTTTTTGGTACTGGAAAATTTTTAACAGCAATAAAGTAGTCTTTAAGTGGTTTGATTGAATCATTCTAGATAATATGACCTAAGTATTTAATTGAATTTGCGGCAAAGTTACATTTTGAAAATTTAAGCCGGAGACCTTCTGTCAATATTGCCTGTAATAGCTTAGACAGATGTTGTAAGTGGTCTGTAAACGTTTTGGAAAAGACCAGGATGCCATCTATATAATTAACAGTAAAATCTGACAATTCGTGCTTTCTTATGATGTTGCTTAATATTCTCTAAATTATTGCTGGAGCTGTTTTCAGCCCAAATGGAAAACAAGTCCATTGAAAATGACCCTCTTGTGTTACGAATGCAGTTTTTTGGCGATCCTGTACTCTTAAATGAATTGAAGAGAATGCGGAATTCATATCCAAAGTCGAATAATATTTGCAGTTTTTAGTTTTAACAATCAAATCTTCTTTCAATGGAAAAGGTTGCGATTGAGGGACTACAATTTTATTTAAATCCCTAAAATCCATACATAGTCTTGATTTTTTATTTTCCTCTTTTATACAAATGGGCTATATGATTCTTCGATAAGATTTTTTTTCAATAAGTTTGCTACTTGATTTTCTATTTCTTTTCTGTCTGCAATCGTACATCTGTAGGGCCTTTTAAAACAATATTTTTCTACCATCAAATCAATATGTGCTTCATAGTCTCTCACGGTATCAATATCATATTTATCTTTAGCAAACACAGCTTTATATAACTTTACTAATTTGTCCATTTCTCTGATTAAAATCTAAAAAATTCATGGATACTTCAAAAATGTTGGTTAAAATTTACTTCATACTTGTTTTGTTTCTTTTCGTTAAACATAGATATCTGTTTTGTTTGCATCAATATCTGTATTTTCTTTAATATTTGTATTTTGAGTGATCCTAAGATCAATCTTATATGAATCTTTAACTATTTTCAATCTTGAACATTCGCTTTCAAAAATTTCCATTCACTGTGAAACATTTGCATTCTTTCCATTTTGTTATCATTAATTTGTTCTTCCAACAAATAGCTTTTAAAGTATATATTCCCGTCTTCATCCTTATAAATCTTCATTGTTTCTTTATCCAAAGAAATCCAAACCTTCCTCATGATATCTATTTTTGTTAGAGTTGTTTCTATTTTTTGAAAAGCTGTTGTTTCTTTTAAGTTTCCATGGTGCGAAATATTCTGGAATTCCTGGGGTATAATAAAAACTTCATTTTTTTCAGTCTCAATTAATGCGCAATAATGCTGGTTTTATTGTCGCTTTGTGAAGCTTTTACCCTAAACTCGAATCTTAAATTTAACATTTTCAGATGAAATATTCGCAAAAATGTTGTTTTGTAATGTTACTTATTATTCTAATTATAAATTGAGAAAATAAAACTTAATAAAAGACGTACTTGCGTTTCAACAAATCTGGAGAAACAACATATAAATCCTTTATTTCAATCTTTTACTTATAACCAAAATACAAAATTTGCTTTTCTTTCAAATATTCGTACTAATAATATTGATTTGCAGATATGTATGTATCAATAATTGTGCAATATCTCTGCACTACTGGGTTGCCCTCGTTTGTAAAAGAATATTAACCTTTAAGAAATTGATGGCACGATTTTTTTTTTACATATATTATATATCATATATTATATACTAGCAAACTCATAGAACTTCGTTCGCCACTTTTGCTACCAGATTTCTTCGCTTCGTGAGGGATACCACACACCACGTACTGGTGCCGTTGTAGTAGGTGCTATGTATCATGGCGCTGTTTTCCTGCTTTTCACTTGAAATTGTTCCTGAACATCACGGAGACCTTTCCAACAAATGCAAAATCGTTGAAATCGGTTCGTGCGTCATAAAGGTATAGCGTCAGGAAGGAAAACCCGACTTATTTTTATATTACAGATTAAACTGAAAATTTTAAATGGCTGTATCTCCGTAAATAACAGGAATTTCGCAAAAATAAGCATAATTTGGGATCACCTACTTTGCTATAAACCTCACGGAGCTCGAGAAGTTTCCAACGACTGCCAAACCGTGGAAATCGGTTTGTGCGTCCTAAAGTTATAGCGTCAGCAAGGAAAACTCGACTTATTTTTATATTATAGATTAAACTGAAAACTTAAAATGGCTGTATCTCCGTAAATAAGAGGAATTTAGCAAATATAAGCATAATTTGGGATCACCTACAAAAAATCGATTTTTATATAAAAATTAAACTGAAAATTTAAAATGGTTGTATCTCCGCAAATAAGAGGAATTTCGCAAAAATAAGCATAATTTGGTATCACCAACTTTACTGCAAAACCGTGGAAATCGGTTCGTGCGTCATAATGTTATAGCGTCAGGAAGGAAAACCCGACTTATTGTTATATTATAGATTAAACTGAAAACTTAAAATGGCTGTGTTCAACCGAGTTTTACCGGCTGCAGAGAGGCCAACAAGCGGCGTATGACGCCGGCATATGCTTAAGCTTTGTTTTCTTTCTTTTGTGTTTTTATTTTTTTTGTGTTTCTATTATGTATAAAGATTAACTTAAATTTTTGTATAATAGATCAGTAGTAATCCAGCAGCCTTGGTGGCCAGTTTTAAATTAAACAACTAAAATAAACAAAAAAAAACTACATTTAATCCTACGGAATTGGGTTTTTTGAAGCTTCATATCTATTGAATTATATCAAAACAACATTGGTCCTTCGATACCTCTTAGAATAGACTGGGAGTGGAGTGAATTAACGACACCCTGTGGTTTTGGAAACCACAAGCAACCATCAGATAAAAAAGCCGAAGCAGATTGTGCATACCGGACGAGTGCACCTTAGTAGGGCTTCTTCAAAGTACACCAGGGTTTGCCACCATATTTATATCAATTCTACATTTAACATCAAAGGCTAAGGGACAGTACCAAGGGAGCAGAACATTAAAAACAATTTAAAGGTATGTATGGTGATATTTAGCAATTTGTGTGTTTTTCTATTACATAAAAAATAACTGAAAAAAAAATAAAATAGATAATATAAAATAGTTTTTTAACTTTCACAACAACAACAAACAATTTAAAAGTAACGGTAACTTAAAAATGAGGAACAATTAAAATTTTGCAGAGACAGAAATGTATGCATACATAAAAGTACATAGACACCGTATCATTTTTCTTACTCCACTTTATAAATCCTTATTTACTTCGAGTGATTCTCTGTAAGAATAAAATCGTATTTAACAAAGAGCACAAAATTAAAGAGTGATTCAAAAAACCACCACCATATCATATTTCTATTGTTCAGTATTAAATACAAATAAAATTACGGCAAAGAAAAAAAAAGTCCATTTGGTAGATCAACAGTGGATCACATAAGTTTTTGGACAAAGAAAGAAAAAAATTGTTATTTATTACTATTGTTACAAGTAATTTTTTAAACAATTTCCAGTTTTACATAAATATTACATAAGTAAAGCCAAACAATCGAAAAGCTTACATTTCTGTAGCAGATAAAGATCGCTGATATATTATTGAATGAATTTTTATATATATGAATTTTTCTACAAATTTGAGACAAATATAAAAATCTGCTGTTAGCACATTTTAAAAAGTTTAAAGGAAGAATAGGTGGTGACATATTTGCTAAACGAAAATTAAAAATTTGTTTTCGGATTTGGAAATAAAACTATAAGTTTTCGTCAATATTGATTTTTTCCCCTTTTTTGAAGTGAACACTTAATTTCGTCTAATAAGATAAATACCAGTTCTGTCTAATAAAAATGACGGCTGTAGGAAGATGTAAATTTGACATCAACCAGCTGAATAGTTTCAGTGTCAAAGTTAATATGTTAAAAGAGGACAATTTAACCAGTGTTATGATTGGAGTCTAGCTAGGCGGGTTAGAAAGGTGGGTTAAGCTGAAAGAAAGCTATGAAGAATATATAATATCTAGGGAGATAGAAGAATATGTTAAGGATGATATTACACTTAAATATGAAGAGGCAAGTAAAAACTATGAAGCTACAAAAATAAAGCTAGTTGCTATTATAAACCCACAGCAAGAAAAGAAAACAACATTAGAAGAAGCAGAAACTCCCATACACCATTCCATACCAGCACTAAAACTACCCGCATTCGAGGTTCCAGTTTTTGAAGGAGGCTACTTTAAGTGGCCAGCTTTTCGAGACTTGTTTCAGGCTGTAATAGGCAAACACCCTCACCTAGTGCCAGGACAAAGGCTGTATCACTTGCATAGCAAGACAAAGGGGGAGCCTAACCAAATCGTATCACGGTTCGATTTGGTAGACGAAAACTTTTCTCTAGCATGGGAAGCATTAACGAATAGGTACGAGATCCAAGGATCCTAGCCAACCACCAAATGAAGTTAATGTTTAGTACGCCGTCAGCTCAAATTGAAAATCCAAAATCTATTTGTCAAATACAAAGCATCCTCGATGAAAGTTTGAAAATTTTCGAATCACTAAACCTTACGAAGTCATGGGATGCATTCTCCTATATTTATGCACCTCCCGGCTTCCAGAAGAAACTATGAGATCTTGGGAAAATACATTACAGGATCATAAAGTGGCGCCTACCTTTTTTTTTAAAGAGAAGTAGCACTTCAGGCAACAACGCCTATTTAGTCAAGTACCGTGCTACATTCTTTAGGAAAGGCATAGAGAATAGATTAAACAGGTGGTGAAAGTAGAAGGATAGTCGGAAATAAACTGCCGTATATAAGACAGCACAGCGACCAGTGACTATGCCTTCATCGCTGAACAGCCCCACCGACAGTCAATTTTTATTTTTGCAGTGAAAAAACCAAGGTCTAAGTTGGGAATCGAACCCACAACCCCCATATTTACAAGCTAGTACACTACCTACTAGCCTACAAGGGCACCTGGAAAGAAATGAGTGACTTCCTATCAAAGAGAATTGAAATTTTGGAAACCGTGTATTACCTACGTAAACCTTCAGCACCAAGGCTCAAAAAACCAGTCATTTCATATTCAAAATGAGAAATTCAAATTTACTTGCAAAAGGTGTAAACAAAATCATCCTTTAAGAAGTTGCATATTTTTTAAGTCCCTATCAGTAAGCGACAGAATAAAATATGTTTTTGCGAATAAATACTGCGTTAACTGCTTATCTCCAAGTCATTACAAGTCGAAATGTGAAAGTACTAAACTATTCATCAGATGCAATCAAAAGCATCATACCATGCTTCATCGGGAAGACGGGGAAAAAACGGGAAAAAACTCTCACTTCTAAGGGTTCTCAAGCACAAGAACATAAGAATCCAGATGATAGTTATCGGGTTACAACTTCAACGACAGGCAATGCTTTACAACACTCAAGGCGGTAGCTCTACAGCTATAAATTTAAATAGTATTGAAAAGACTAATGTACATTTTTCTCGATATGAGGGAACTACATTATTACCCACCGCCCTCGTCTACGTCGAATAATCAGGCGATTTATTTTGCATACGGGCTTTGCTAGATGCCGGCTCTGAAAAATCTTTTATTTCAAAAAAAATTTAACAGCAACTTGACAACTCAAATTTCGGGGCTTGGAGGAACTGTAGTAGGCAGCTCGAAAAGCAAGTGCGTTGTCACCTTACAAGCGCGAACATCAGATTTTAAAATTCGAATTCAGGCAATTGTTGTCTCTAAATTGACACATCTTCTCCCCTTACGGACAATTAAAATTAGTAATTTGGAGGAAATTAACCATTTAACTTTGGCTGACCCATACTTTTACAAACCTGGAAATATTGACATGCTAATAGGAAGTGATTATCTGCCCTTTATCAATCGAGAAGTCAAACATTTAAAACAGTTTTAAAGCGCGAGAATCTAACTTTGGTTGGTATCTATCAGGACCTGCAGCCATCAGAGAAATAAATACGTTCTCCACTTTATTTTGTGAATATACAGATTTAGCTTTAGAAGAGCAAATAAAAAAGTTTTGGGATATTGAGAAGATTAATCTGAATAACTCATTATTAGAAGCTGACCAATATTGCGAAAATCATTTCATATCAACAACCAGCAGAGGTCGCGACGGTAGATATATTGTACGCTTACTCTTTAAAGAGGAATTTCCTGGCGACGTTTTTTTGGGTTTTTCTAGGCATATGGCTTTAGCTCAATACCACCAGAATTCGCGACATTATTAATCAAAATAGAAGCTATACTAAACTCGCCCTAACGAACTTTTGCCTTTGACTCCCGGTCATTTCCTCCGTGGCGGACCGCTAATGGCACCCCCGGAAGCTCCAGAGGAAATCCCACACAAAAATTTAACTTTTTTTAAAGGATATGAACGCTTGAAGGCCCATCAGCACATTTTCGCACGCAGATGGAAAAACGAATACATAACTGAGTTACAACGTAAATATAAGTGGAGAATCGAGCAACAAAATCTAAAAAACTGTGAATTTATTATAGTCAAAGATGATTTATTACCGCCCACCGAGTGACGCCTTGGACGCATTATTCGAATTATTTATGGCAGAGATAGTAAAGTGCGAGTCGCTGAATTAAAGACCCAAAACGGCAATATCATCGGCCCAATCGTCAAACTTTGCCTTCTACCAGACGCAAATCATCCATCCGATTCGCGTCCATCAGAAAATAAATCGCCGAATAAAACAACTTAATAGTGATAGATTAACATATTGAATGCTGACATCACTTTACATATTTCTTATTTTTTTCTTTTCCTAGAGTCTAATTTTATGACAGTTCTCCCGAATGGCCACAAGCATATTAATATTTGTGAAACCTGACATGGTTATTGATGCCAAATCCAGCGCCACCCGGGAAAATGTTCAACCGAGTTTAACCGGCTGCAGAGAGACCAGCCAGCGGCGTATGACGCCGGCATATGTTTAAGCTTTGTGGTTTTTCTTTCTTCCTGTGTTTTTATTTCTTTTTTGTTTTTATTATTTTTAACTTACATATTTGTATAATAGATCAGTAGTAATACAGCAGCCTTTCAAGGCGACTCGAATTTAATAAAACAGCCTTGGAGGGCAGTTTTAAATTAAACAACTAAAATAAACAAAAAAAAACTACATTTATCCCTACGGAATTGGGTTTTTTGAGGCTTCATATCAAATCTACATTTGATCAATTCTATTGAATTATGTCAAAGCAACATGCTGTATCTCCGTATATAAGAGGAATTTAGCAAAAATAAGCATAATTTGGGCTCACCTACAAAAAATCGATTTTTATATTAAAATTAAAGTGAAAACTTAAAATGGCTGTATCTCCGTAAATAAGAGGAATTTCGCAAAAATAAGCACAATTTGGGATCACCTACTTTGCTATGAACCTCACGGAGCTCGAGACATTTCCAACGACTTTAAAACCGTGGAAATCGGTTCGCGCGTCCTAAAGTTATAGCGTCAGGAAGGAAAACCTGACTTATTATTATATTATAGATTAAAATGAAAACTTAATATGGAAGAGTAATTTAGCAAAAATAAACATAATTTGGGATCACCTACAAAAAATCGATTTTTATATTAAAATTAAGGTGAAAACTTAAAATGGCTGTATCTCCGTAAATAAGAGGAATTTCGCAAAAATAAGCACAATTTGGGATCACCTACTTTGCTATGAACCTCACGAAGCTCGAGACATTTCCAACGACTTTAAAACCGTGGAAATCGGTTCGTGCGTCCTAAAGTTATAGCGTCAGGAAAGAAAACCTGACTTATTATTATATCATAGATTAAAATGAAAACTTAATATGGAAGAGTAATTTAGCAAAAATAAATATAATTTGGGATCACCTACAAAAAATCGATTTTTATATAAAAATTAAACTGAAAACTTAAAATGGCTGTATCTCCGTAAATAAGAGGAATTTCGCAAAAATAAGCATAATTTGGGATCACCTACTTTGCTATAAACCTCACGGAGCTCGAGACGTTTCTAACGATTAGAAAACCGTGGAAATCGGTGCGTGCGTCCTAAAGTTAAAGCATCAGGAAGGAAAACCCGACTTATTTTTATATTATAGATTAAACAGAAAACTTAAAATATCTGTATCTCCGTAAATAAGAGAAATTTCGCAAAAATAAGAATAATTTGGGATCACCTACTTTGCTATAAACCTCACGGAGCTCGAGACGTTTCCAACGAATGCAAAACCGTGGAAATCGGTTCGTGCATTCTAAAGTTCTAGCATCAGGAAGGAAAACCCGACTTATTTTTATATTATAGATTAAACTGAAAACTTAAAATATCTGTCTCTCCGTAAATAAGAGGAATTTTGCAAAAATAAGAATAATTTGGGATCACCTACTTTGCTATAAACCTCACGGAGCTCGAAACGTTTCCAACGAATGCAAAACCGTGGAAATCGATTCGTGCGTCCTAAAGTTATAGCGTCAGCAAGGAAAACTCAACTTATTTTAATATTATAGATTTAACTGAAAACCGCAAATGGCTGTATCTCCGTAAATAAGAGGAATTTAGCAAAAATAAGATTAATTTGGGAAAACCTACAAAAAATCGCTTTTTATATAAAAATTAAATTGAAAACTTACAATGGCCGTATCTCCGTAAATAAGAGGAATTTCGCAAAAATAAGCATAATATGGGATCACCTACTTTGCAAAAAACCTCACGGAGCTCGGGACCTTTCCAACGAATGCAAAACCGTGGAAATCGGTTCGTGCGTCTTAAAGTTATAGCGTCAGGAAGCAAAACCCGACTTATTTTTATGTTATAGATTATTTATTATATATTATATATAATATATTATAATATAATATAATTATATATTACATTATATTATATTATATTATATTGTATTATATTATATTATATTATATTATATTATATTATATTATATTATATTATATTATATTATATTATATTATATTATATTATATTATATTATATTATATTATATTATATTATATTATATTATATTATATTATATTATATTATATTATATTATATTATATTATATTATATTATATTATATTATATTATATTATATTATATTATATTATATTATATTATTTTATATTATATTATATTATATTATATTATATTATATTATATTATATTATATTATATTATATTATATTATATTATATTATATTATATTATATTATATTATGTTATATATTATATTATATTGGTGGTTCGGGTGCGAACATGCAAGGGAAAGCGCTAATTGTTATCCACTTAGAGATAACCATTTGGCGATCCTTGTCACTGCTCACACCAAGTTGTCACACGGCCTCCTCGGGTCGCCACTGGATAGCTACTCAACAACCGTTGATAGTGAACTGACTGTGTGCACAACGACATCAAAGACGGAGACCAGTAAAGTTTTTGATTATGGCATACTGGAACATGGAATGGATTTGACGATCTCTGGCTGACATCTGTAGCATTCCGTTACCTCATTACTCAGGAGTGAAATCCTGTGAAAATGGCTTTCGGGGTATTGCTACAGCTGCCGCCGTCCCGTTAAAACCTGGCAAGCCTTTGAGTACGTTCGCTGCTTCGTCGCCATTAAGTTGGTGGTACAGGCGCAGTTGAGCTTACTCCTACCTAACACCCGACCCTGGCACTGAACACAGGCTCCCATATGACCTGTGTCAACCCAAGCGTGGCCTCCCTGCTTGCATAGATAACCACGGGGGTCAAATGGGAACTGTACACTCGAACAGCGATAGCGGCTTAACCAATTTAAACCAAAATGGTAACAAAAACAACAACAATGAAAAAGGATGTAGTAGTCGAGAAGACTGGAGATGCGAAAATTGAAGAAGAGGCTAGCGTCTTTCGAAAACGGAGCAAGATTTTGCGCTCACCAATCAGCGCGGTGCTACAACCAGCCAAAAAACAGGATTTTAAAAACGCAGCGATCGCAGCAAGAGGAAAAAAAGGATTAAAAGGAGATAAGTACTGCAACGACGGAAAAATGGTTTCACGGCACGGTAAACATGCGACCACTTATGTCGAAGGAAAAGGATTTGGAATCTACCTCTACCACATCGTTGACACCCAGCACAAGAAGCCAAACGGAGAACGAGTACAACTCTCCAAATCACGAATTCATCGCTAAAATGAGAGCAGAGGAGGCTACTGCTATCTCATATATAAAAAAGTCTCTGGCAAAGGTCAAAGCTGCGCTTCAGAGATAGCACAATATAATCATGGAGGTACGCGTAGGAGTCCAGCAGATCGATGACCTTGCGTGTATAGCGAAAACTTGCCGGGTCAACTAGCTAAAAAGGGAGAGCAGAGGGAAACTTTCGCGAGAAAAGCATGTTGCAGTGAACCTAGGAGAAACTACGGAAACACCCAACACCGGGAATGCCAAGAAAGCAGCCAGCAACCCAGTTGAAATACTGAACAAGACAAAGAGACTACGCGATGGTTGGCAAAATGTTGAACATAGGAAGAAAGCCCTACGTAAAGAAGACGGGACGGAGAGCAGGGCAAATAGGGGCCAAAATATAGAACAGGGCCCACGAACAAAAGACGAAACAAGGATAAGGAGCAGACCACAAAAAAGAAAAGCGGTGGCTATTAAAGCCGAACCACGTGAAGGGTACACATATGCAGCCGTGTTAAAGATTTTAAGAAATTGCAACGGATATGATGACAAAGGCATTGTGAGGACGATCGGGAAAACGAAAACGGGTTCTCTCTTAGTGGAAATGGAGAAGGGAGAGCAGATAAATCTGGAATTACTCCTTAAGGTTAAGGAAATTCTCGGAGATTCCACCGAGATCCGCAACGTAGCGCCGAGGATCACACTGGAAATTTGGGATCTGGATGTCCTCACCACACCTCAGTAGGTTGAGGAATCCAGCCTATTGTTGTAAAAATCACAAAGTAGAGTAGAGTAGAGAACTTGTCAGAGCTTTCGTGAACGGTGTCTCAAAGGCTGGCTGAGGAATTGCTCAAAACGGGGTTTATTAAGACAGACTGGTGTCGGGTAAGACTGAGGAGATACGTAAGTGTGAAAAGATGTTTTAGATGTTTCGGCGCGCGACACGAGCAGTGGAATTGTACAGGACCTGACAGGAAGGGACAGGGGATATGCATCCGTTGTGGATAAGCGAGACACATGAGGAAGACATGTACGATTGCACCAAAGTGCTGCCTATGTATTGAGGCAGGGCACAAACGGATAGACTACCCGACTGGTTCAGTTAAATGCTATGTGTAACTGTGTGATAAGATTTATATCCGCGCCTGGCCATGAAGCCTTAATCAGATGGTGGACCAAATCACTGCATAATTTGGAACGTCATGCTCGTCCTAGGAAGCCGAAGCCATTCCAGAGCAGGGCTGCAAATCATCACTCCTTGCTTAAGAGTTGGAGACTTTCTAACTCCTAACACATGTCTAGCATGCTCACTGGACTGGATCATTCACCTAGCGTGTCATTAACGGCGAAATGATCCTGGCCACTATAATAACCATTATACTGTTAAGGGGCCGCGAAACCACAACCACCACAATACTCCCATAAAGGGCCAACCTCAATAATCAGCCAGAGAACAGTTAAGTGTCTAAAGAGACAAATAACGGAACTCTGCGGGTCACTGATTCCCGTGGAAATAAAGTGGAGTTTCCAGTTGTACCCCTGCTGACTTCAGGGGACTGGGCTTCCTTTTTCCCCCAGTTGCACTGTGTCTAGATAGTCGAAGTTCTATAATGACCATATATATGTGCTCCCGGGGGGTAATGCCATGTGTAAGAACGGAATAAGGATACTACAGACCAATATGCACAGGAGGAAAATAGCTGATGCACTCTTGGATCAGTTGCAAATGGAAAAGACCGCCGATATAATACTTATCAGTGAACAATATGGAAGGCCGAAAAGCGGCATTTAGATCGAGGACACCAGTGGAATGGCAGCAATATGGGTACCAATGCGCAGCAATCTGGATATTGGAGGCAAAGGTCACGGAACCGGATTCGCTTGGCTAAGCACGTACGGGCAAATGCTCTTCAGCTGCTACTTGACACCAAACAACGAGCAGGAGCTTTTCGGGTCAAGCTGCATAGTATAGAGGACAGAGCGATGGAAATCGGAGGACCTCTGATAATTGGGGGGATTTCAATTCCCACGCATACGAATGGAGATCGCAGACAACGAACTCCCGGGCAGGCTGGTTATGGGCTTGTCGGCCAGAATGGGACTGGTCATTGTGAACAAGGGAAATGTGGCGACTTATAGAAGGCCGGAATGCGAGGGAACTCTCCCGGATATCACAATGGTGTAAAATAAAACACTTTAAATATTATTTATTTACTTTATTATTATTTATTTATTGCGGTCGATCAGTTCATTTGTTTAATTATTATTGAATTATGATTAACTTACTTCTATATTATTACAATTTTACAAATAACTTATACACTAATGCTACTACAATCTACGTGGGAATATGCAATGTTTGCATATTCCCACACATAAATTGATTTCAATGCGTGTAATCACACCACAACCAAATGTGGGATGTACGATGTCAAGCAGAAGGCATGGCAGTCGCGACACAATCACACACGCTACAAAATACATACACTACATGGGCATCGGAGAGAATTGCAAGATCTAAAGACGCAGCACTCAGAACCAAAAGGAGCAAATGGGAGGAACTACGATCGAAACTCTACAACGATCCATGGAGTCTGGGATATAAATTGGTAGTGCGGAAGCTTGGAGCACGCAATACAATACCGAATTTAGAGGAAGACACAATGGAGAACATCGTGGACACCCTTTTTTTCACAGGAGATACAGTGAAATATGGATGTCCGATATCGGACACGGGCACGCTACCACTTTTCACTGCAGAGGAACTAAGGACTGCAGCGAGGGCACTAAAGAATGGAAGAGCACCCAGCCCGTATGGTATCACGGGCCGAGTGTTCTTATTATATTGTATTATATTATATTATATTATATTATATTATATTATATTATATTATATTATATTATATTATATTATATTATTTTATTTTATATTATATTATATTATATTATATTATATTATATTATATTATATTATATTATATTATATTATATTATATTATATTATATTATATTATATTATATTATATTATATTATATTATATTATATTATATTATATTATATTATATTATATTATATTATATTATATTATATTATATTATATTATATTATATTATATTATATTATATTATATTATATTATATTATATTATATTATATTATATTATATTATATTATATTATATTATATTATATTATATTATATTATATTATATTACATTATATTATATTATATTATATTATATTATATTATATTATATTATATTATATTATATTATATTATATTATATTATATTATATTATATTATATTATATTATATTATATTATATTATATTATATTATATTATATTATATTATATTATAATATATTATACTATATTATTTTTATTATATTATATTATATTATATTATGTTATATTATATTATGTTACATTACATTATATTATACTAGCAAACCCGGCGAAATACGTTTGCTACCAGAAGACTTCGTTTTTTGTAAAATTTAGTTTGGTTATTAAAAGATAAAGAAAATTTTTTTTTTTGTTTTATATTTGAAAACGAAAAATTTTATTTCATTGCACAACAGTAATGAATTCATTTCGATTACAAAAATGAAGTGGAATTTAATTGAACTTCTCTAAGTAAAAAATGAAAGTGAATCCACAGTCAATACTGCATCGAAGCGTTATACGTGTCCGCAAATTATCCGTTTCATTGAAGTGCTCTTTGGTAAACCACATTTTTTGTTTTTTGGTCTGACGTTAACACAAATAAAGCGGATGGTTTCCCAACTCGTGAACACGCAACGTATATGAAAAACAATGATGTTCTAAATTTATCCCGCAAACACTATGTGAATGGCCTTGCGACTTGTTAATTGTCATTGCGAGCGCAAGGCGAACCGGAAATTGCAATCGTTCACCTGCGTACTTTCCGCTAATAATGGTTGCCTCAATCAAATTCGGCATAAGTCTTTTCACCGCAAGTAGAGTACCGTTGCAAAGTCGCCGTGGATTCAAATTACGCAATATCATAATAACTAAACCAACTTTGAGTTGCAAGTTATGTGGTGGAAATCCTGGTAGCTCCAGAGATTTCAAAACTCCGTTGCATAATTTACTGCATCATGGGGATTTGTTATGGAATCAACAGATTTGTATGTCACCAAATCGCCGTCGATTTTTTATTGAATGGTGAAATTCAGTGCATGTACAACATCATTATTATTTGCGGCGAGAATTGCTCGTTTACTTAACCCTACGATTCATAACCGGGTACCCGTGTACCTTTTTTGATTTTAAGGTGCTGCTGTGCCTATAATTTTTGAGATATGGAATCATGAGAGATTTTGGCTAAACTAAGATTTAAATACCAAAAAATTCAAAATATTTTCAATATTTTTTTTAAAAAATGATTTTAAATGTTTTACCCCCATAAACACGCAGGAAATTCTTCCTGCGCGTCGTGGTGTATCGTGCAGTTGGATTATTTCCATAATATATGATGTGTGATGCAAATGCTCTCACACCAATGATGTTATAGAAAAATGCCATCGGATATCTTCTTGTTTGTCGCTGGGTCGTGTATTCTTGGAGCGTTTGGTCTATAACGTCCACCCCACCTTTTGTTTGGTTGTAAAAATTTATAATTTGTGGTTTCCCATTCTCGTCAATTTGTGCATCATCATGCATACTAAAAAGAAGGATGACCGAGTTGGACTTCCACTGCTTATATGAGAGCAGTGTTACGTTGTCGTGGAAGCCAAATAAAACCAACGTCTTTTTTGTTGTCTTCTTTCATCTCCGCAGAGATGTAAGCTTTGTTGCGGCGGAGTGTACCCACAATGCTGAGCTTTTCTACTTTTAGTTGCCTAGCCAACGGCAGCGTCGTAAAAAAATTATCCATGGTAATATTTCGTCCGCTACCGTAGTATGGCCCAACTAAATCTCTCACCACTCTTTCGCTAACACCAACTTCACGACCAGTTTCTTGTTTGCCAGTATATATTTGGCCATGAAGTGGATATGAGTTTTTGGCATCGCAAATCCACCATACTTTTATACCATATTTTGCTAGCTTCGAGGGTATATTTTGTGTGAATTTGGTTCTACCACGGTATGGATATAATTGTTCATCAATGGTCAAATATTCTGATGGCACATAATATCTGGCAAGATTTGCATTGAGCATTATCCAAATATCGCGAATTGGCGCCGCCTTGTCTTGACGCTACCGCTCTACCCGTGTTTTGGGGTCGTCAAACCGCATAAAACGCAGCAAATCGAAAAACCTGTTTATTCCCATGGTGGCGCGGAATATTGGGTGAGCCTGTGACGTCCACAAATCTCGTCATCAGAATGATTTGTGCCAGCCATAAACATCATTCCAATGAACGCATAAATTTCGTTGATTGTCGTGTCTTTCCACTTGAACTGACGTCTATTGGGATTCGCTTCATTGTACGCATTATATGTGGCATGCGCTTTTCTATTTGTGTGGCGCACTATTATATCCACCATTTCCACTGTGAGGTATGATTTGAAACACTGCAAAGGCGTCATATTTTCAGTAATCCGCGCTGGACCACAGCGGTCTCTGAATATATTGTGGCTTCTCACTTGTTGGCAACTACGTGGTGTTCGCTGCCATTGTGTGCCGTCACGTGCAGTCATGTAGTCTGCTGGGTTTGTTGTTGGTGCATCTTCTTGCATATCATCATCTTCACTTTCGTCATCAAAGAAAATTTCCCCTGGTGCGTCAATAGCAGCTGCAATTTCGTTTGCGTTGTCAACATTCAAATCTTCATTCTCTGATTCCGAAACTCCGCCAGTATAGGACACATTTCCTTCATTTTGGTCTTCCACAGGGTCCACTTCAAGGTCCTCATCTTGAGTCACTTCCTCAAATAAACGTTGAATATATGTGCTTCTTGCTTCTTCACTCAAATTCCAGTATTCCCTTGTAGACAAACATCGGTCGTTGCGGCTCATTTTTCACCAACTTCACTGTTCAAATATTCAACACAGAATGACGAGGCAAATGAAATATTTAAATTTTACGGCACAAATGAACATCTGCTATCTAATTCAAAAGCAATTATGCAAGTAGGTACCGAAAATAATCAAAATAAGCAAATAAACAACCCTTACATAAAACCAGCTTCTGCCTACTTGTGTCGCTTTAGGTACTTATATACGAACAGAAACCAGTTTTTTTTTTCCAAATATCAAATTTGTACAGTTGAGAACGCAAAATATAATCAACAACAAAAATATTTACAGGAAAATATTATTTTATTTCAATAAACGCAAAACAACCTACTTCGGGTACCCGGGTACCTGGCTATGAAATTAAAGGAGTTTTGCTGGTTATGAATCGTACGGTTAACCAAGTATAATGCTGATAATTCTCACTAAAGTTTGGGAAAACATTTTTAATAAGAGCTAATTGAGAGTCTACAAATGGCAAAAGTCGTTGGTAAGAGTAATTAATCTAGCTGTCGCATCAACTGGGACTTTTCCATTTCCAACAGCTAACAATTGTTTCGAAAATTGTGCAGCACTTTGATCATTTTGAAGTTGAACTCTCATATTAGTGGTTAGGGATAATGTTTTTACGTTATTCCACAAAGGTGATGGCTTCAGGCAAGCATTCAATTCATCTGCAGGCGTTGCATGGGGAATTACCGGTAACGTCTTCCTGAAATCGCCTGCCAACAATATCATCATGCCGCCAAAGATGTTGATATTTCGCCAAAGATCCTTCAGCGTGATGTTAAGTGCTTCAAGTGATTTCTTATATGCCATTGTGCACTCATCCCAAACAATGAGCTTGCATTGAATCAACAATTTTCCAATTGTACTGGACCGGGAAATATTGCATGCTGGAGTACCAATTGTGTTTAAATTGGGTGGCAACTTAAGCGCAAAATGTGCAGTACGACCGCCATCTAGAAGAGTCGCCGCAATTCCAGATGATGCTCACGCCAAAGCTATGTCATATCTTTATCGAATAGTGGCCAAAATTAATAAAATGACAAATGTTTTCCCTGTTTCTCCAGGTGCGTCCAGCAAGAATAGACCACAAGTATTATTGTCCACCGCTTGCATAATTGTTTCGTATATTTGTTTTTGCTGTTCATTCAGCAATGGCACAATGTATCAACATTGTATTGCAGCTCTCGATTTAATTCTTGGTTGAATGCATAGTGCATCGATCGATTTTTCGCAATCATTCCTACTTTAATCAGTAGCTTGTTTGCAGTAGTCAAGCATTGATCCTCAATCAGAATCAATCCTTCATTATATATAGTTCATCGGTTATTTGCATATCGGGATTATTTGTTCAAATATGCAAGCGATGCAAGATATCTTCACATATGTTGCGTTTGCATTTGTTCCATAAATGAATTGGTTGTGAGGGGAAACATGTGGTGTTGATAATAGCGAATAGCGTTCGTATTTGGTACGCATTTGATGAAACAACTAAACCCGCAAGTGTTAAATCCCAATGAGATTCGTTCTCCAGCAAACCCAATAGTTGACATACTTCTCGATATTGGCATTGGTGCCCATTCACAGTTTTCAAATGCGCAAATGATTTTTGTCCACGTGCATTTACCAACAGCAGTCGCAAATAAAAATATTCATCATTTCTAGGATGAACAGTATACATGCGACCTAGCGCACGACGTCATCTACTTCAAATGAAACGTACTTATTTTCGTGGGGGATACTGACACACCACGTACTGGTGCCGTTGTAGTACGAGCTATGTATGAGAGATGGCGCTGTATGTAAAAATGATTTTCCCTGTTTACCTGCTTTTCTCTTGAAATTTTTCCTGAATTTTCTTTGCTATTGTTATTTCCACGGGAATCAGTAAGCCCGCAGAATTTCCACTATTTGTCTCTTTAGGCTGTTTCTCTGGCTGATTATTGAGGTTGGCCCTTCGGGAGTATCGTGGTGGTTGTGGTTTCACGGCCCCAGAACAGGTCAGTTTTTAATGGCGGCAGGATCCTTTCACCTTCAATAACACCTACCTGGTGGAATGTTCCTAGATCCAGTGAGCATGCTAGTCATGTGTTCTGGACAGGAGTTGGATAGTCTCCAGCTCTTCAGCAAGAAGTGGTGGTTTGCAGCCCTGCTCTGGAATCATCAAAGGCACATAAGAAATAACTTGAAGCACTTAACTTCACACTGAGGGACCTTCGGCGAAATAACAACATCTTTGGCGGCTTGATGATATTGTTGGCAGGTGATTTCAGGTAGACGTTGCCAGTTATTCCCCATGCAAGACCTGCATATGAATTGAATGCTTGCCTGAAGGCATCACCTTTGTGGAATAGCGTAAAAACATTATCGCTAACCACTAATATGAGTGTTCAACTTCAAAATTATCAAAGTGCTGCACAATTTTCCAAAGAATTGTTAGCTCTTGGAAATGGAAAAGTCCTAGTTGATGCAAAAGCTGGATTAATTACTCTTACTAACGACTTTTGCCGATTTGTAGACTCTCAATTAGCTCTTATTGAAAATGTTTTCCCAAACATTAGTAAGAAATATCAGAATTAGGGTTAAGTAAACGGGCAATTCTCGCCGCAAAGAATAATGATGTTGTACATGCACTGAATTTCACCATTCAATCCAAAGTCGATGGCGATTTGATGACATACAAATCCGTTAATTCCATAACAAATCCCGATGATGCAGTAAATTATCCAACGGAGTTTTGAACTCTCTGGAGTTTCCAGGATTTCCACCACATAATTTGCAACTCAAATTTGGTTCAGTTATTATGATATTGCGTAATTTAATTCCACCGCGACCTTGCAATGGTACTCGACTTGCGGTGAAAAAACTTATGCCGAATTTGATTGAGGCAACCATTTTTAACGGAAACTACGCAGGTGAAAATGCATGTATTCCACGAATACCAATGATTCCGACTGATCTTCCGTTTGACTTCAAACGATTGCAATTTCCGGTTCGCCTTGCGTTCGCAATGATAATTAACAAGTCACAAGGCCAATCGCTTAGCGTTTGCGGGATAAATTGTGAAAATCATTGTTTTTCACATGGGCAGCTATTCGTTGCGTGTTCACGAGTTGGGAAACAAAAAATGTGGTTTACCAAAGAGCACTTCAATGAAACGGTTAATTTGCGGACACGTGTAATGTTTCGATTCAGTATTTACTTTGGATTCACTTTCATTTTTTACTCAAGAAGTTCATATTATATTATATTATATTATATTATATTATATTATATTATATTATATTATATTATATTATATTACATTATATTGTTACGAATATGTCTTGCTCAAGTTTTAAAATAAAACAATTAAGCAATAAAGCAAACTACTGGTTACGAACTGCGTAGAAGTTTATACACACACAACTACTACTCCCAGATGGCCGCCGCTGGGACCATTCATTATGAAACTGCTTCATTACATCTTTTTTCCGGAAATTTGGTACGATGATTCAGTCAGTTTTAGTTTTTCCATCTGCGCTTTCCCAATTTCGATATAGGCAAACATTTACCACTTTAAGGCTATTCCACTGAGCCCAGTAAAATTTTGCCAACGGGACTTCTGCCGAAATTTCTTTACGGTACGGTTTTATATTCTCCAGTTTGGCCGATATAATTTTTGACAAAATGGGATCCTCCTTTTGGGCCTCAGACCAATCTTCTCCTGTGCCAATTTGGAGTCGCCTCACATTAATGATGGACTCCTTTTCCTCGACTTTTGTACAGTGCCTGCATGCTATGTTACATGGCCGCCTTGAAAGGGCGTCTGAATTATTGTGTTTTCCGTCTTTCCTGTGCGATTTCGTGTCGTTTGCAAATCTTGGCCTTTTCTTAACAGATCTGTTGTTGCGGTGAAAATGTCCAACCGTACCGCAGCTGAAGCGTTTTGCACGCCACTTACTTTTTTCTTTTAGTAACTCCTCAAGCATTTCTTTTATATCGCTTCTTTTGACTCCGTGAATTTCCGTATCAGTCTCAAGACGTCGTACTATGTAGACTTGTGGCTTTGCATCATACTGCTTCTTCGCTGAACTACAATGTCGCGTGATGTAGTTGGATCGCCGACAATAAATGCAGCAACATCAACGATGGGTACATTGAATCTTCGCACATGTTCTTCTGTTGAGGTATGAAAAATTTGTGCTTATCCGATGGCATTCGTTCAATGCTGTTTTGAACATATTAACCACAGTGTTATTAGCGTGAAAAAATGCTTGCAACTGTGCAATAATTCGTGTCTTTAACTGTTGTGTGCACTGTATATTGCTATATATTGAACCATGTAAACCATATATTTGTCCTTGTATTTGTGATGAAAAACAATTAAGATAGAATAATTAATTTTTTTTGAAGAATACGGTGTGACTCTGATCATGTGATGGTGCAGTGTGTGGTGTATGTGTAGTTGTTATGTGTTGCAATTGATTGTGTTGGTGTGAGTGATTGGTTGAATAAAATCTTTAACTTGCAAGTCGCCATGAAGCCGCCTTCTCGCATGATATTAGCTCCAAAGGAACTCATGCGAAAGCAGTTATTGTATTCAATGATGGGTTGAAGAAAAAAATTGGAATCGGGATCAATTCCATAGAACAATGGTTTCAGTGGCTGTGGTGGTGTAAGTAATGGATCCAGTTTGACTTTTCCACTTGCGCAGAATAATCCAGCCGTTTCCAGCACGATCCACTTAATTTACACAGTTCAACTTACTTCCTTAAGGACAAATGCCTGCTGTCGAAATTGAATAAAAATTTTCACAATACGCGTGATTGATTTGATGGTTTCCAATTGAACTGTTAGGAAACGAATAGCTTTAACCTCAATTTCACGTGCGCATGAGTAGCTGTCAAACAATGTTTCACGCACCGGGACCATCTACTTAAACTGAAACGTACTTATTTTCGTGAGGGATACCACACACCACGTACTAGTGCCGTTGTAGTACATGCTATGTATCAGAGATGGCGCTGTATGTGAAAAAGGATTTTACTTGTTTTCCTGTTTTTCTCTTGAAATTTTTCCTAAATTTTCTTTGCTATAAACCTCACGGAGGCTGAGATCTTTCCAACCAATGCAAAACCGTGGAAATCGGTTCGTGCGTTCTGAAGGTTTAGCATCAGGAAGGAAAACCCGACTTATTGTTATATATATACATATATAGAAGATTGTATTATATATAACATATATATTTTATTATATTATATTATATTATATTATATTGTATTGTGTTATATTATATTATATTATATTATAATGTATTATATTATATTATATTATATTATATTATATTATATTATATTATATTATATTATATTATATTATATTATTATGTATTATATTATATTATATTATATTATATTATATTATATTATATTATTTATATTATATTATATTATAATGTATTATATTACATTATATTATATTATGTTATATTATATGTTATATATATATATGTGGCAGCCCTTTTGTGTCATAAATTAGTAACCGGTATTTATTACCATTGCTGACCTAGGACAACTTGCACATGCATTCTGTTTCTTCTTCCTTTTTCTACCTTCTTCCGTTTTGTGCTGTCAACAATGATAGACGTGTTGGCTACGTCTCATATATTAAATTTTATTGTAATATTAATTTGAGTTAATAAATAGATATAAGAACTCACAAGTTTACATGCTTTTATTGGATTAACGTAAACCAACAATCCAAATATATATAAATATATATATATATATATATATATATATATATATATATATATATATATGTATCGCTTATATCGCTTCTTTTGACTCCGCGAATTTCCGTATCAGTCTCAAGACGTCGTACCATGTAGACTTGTGGCTTTGCATCATACTGCTTCTTCGCTGAACTACAATGTCGCGTGATGTAGTTGGATCGCCCACAATAAATGCAGCAACATCAACGATGGGTACATTGAATCTTCGCACATGTTCTTCTGTTGAGGTATGAAAAATTTGTGCGTATCCGATGGCATTCGTTCAATGCTGTTTTGAACATATTAACCACAGCGTTATTAGCGTTTAAAAAATGCTTGCAACTGTGCAATAATTCGTGTCTTTAACTGTTGTGTGCACTGTATATTGCTATATATTGAACCATGCAAACCATATATTTGTCCTTGTATTTGTGATGAAAAACAATTAAGCAGAGTAGCGAAGTGTTCACTCACTGTTCATACATGTATGAATATGTACATTTCATTTTTTAGCCGCTTCTTCTCATACATGTGTGAGAGACTGAAAAATATTTTGCGTTTTCTCATTTATGAATGCGACGATTTATTTTTTTCTTTGTATTCATAAGTAAAAAAATGAGAAACACACAAGTGTTCATTTTTGAATATGTACAATTTTGATAATTTTTCATAAATGAAAAGATCGTAAAAATATGTGCGTTAAGCATTCGTGTACATAAACGCATATATTTGATAATGCGCAATTGTCGGCGTATGTAGAAAAAAAAATGTTTTTTTTTTATTTCTTTTAGAATATGTTGCAATATTGTATTTTGTGTTAATATGTACCCATGTGTTTTTACTACATTTTACGGTAAACTGCGATCGTAGGTAGAAAATTTTTTCACATTCATTTATGAGAAATTTTATAAAATTTCAACGTTCATAAATGAACATGTACATTTATGAAAAATAACATTAATGAGAAGTAGCTGATTTATCATTTATCACATATGAATAAGACTAATAATTCTTGTTGTGCACATTCATGTATGAACATAAGCAGAACATTTTTTCTTGTTCGTTTATGCGCGTGAAAAATAAATATAAAATTTTAGATTTCTCATTTATGAAAAATATCATGAATGTTGATTTTTGAATGTTCATACATGAAAAATTCTTAACCCTGCAATTAAGATAGAATAATTAATTTTTTTTTTTTTTTGAAGAATACGGTGTGACTCTGATCATGTGATGGTGCAGTGTGTGGTGTATGTGTAGTTGTTATGTGTTGCAATTGATTGTGTTGGTGTGAGTGATTGGTTGAATAAAATCTTTAACTTGCAAGTCGCCATGAAGCCGCCTTCTCGCATGATATTAGCTCCAAAGGAAGTCATGCGAAAGCAGTTATTGTATTCAATGATGGGTTGAAGAAAAAAATTGGAATCGGGATCAATTCCATAGAACAATGGTTTCAGTGGCTGTGGTGGTGTTAGTAATGGATCCAGTTTGACTTTTCCACTTGCGCAGAATAATCCAGCCGTTTCCAGCACGATCCACTTAATTTACACAGTTCAACTTACTTCCTTAAGGACAAATGCCTGCTGTCGAAATTGAATAAAAATTTTCACAATACGCGTGATTGATTTGATGGTTTCCAATTGAACTGTTAGGAAACGAATAGCTTTAACCTCAATTTCACGTGCGCATGAGTAGCTGTCAAACAATGTGTCACGCACCGGGACCATCTACTTAAACTGAAACGTACTTATTTTCGTGAGGGATACCACACACCACGTACTAGTGCCGTTGTAGTACATGCTATGTATCAGAGATGGCGCTGTATGTGAAAAATGATTTTACTTGTTTTCCTGTTTTTCTCTTGAAATTTTTCCTGAATTTTCTTTGCTATAAACCTCACGGAGCCTGAGATCTTTCCAACCAATGCAAAACCGTGGAAATCGGTTCGTGCGTTCTGAAGGTTTAGCATCAGGAAGGAAAACCCGACTTATTGTTATATATATACATATATAGAAGATTGTATTATATATAACGTATATATTTTATTATATTATATTATATTTTATTATTATATTATATTTTATTATATTATTATTATATATTATTATTATTATTATTATATATTATTATATTATTATTATATTATATTATATTATAATGTATTATATTATATTATATTATATTATATTATATTATATTATATTATATTATATTATATTATATTATATTATTTATATTATTATTATTATTATCATCTTTATTAGTATTTAAAATACTTTTAATTACATTTTAATTTGGTTACATTTACAATTTATTAACACAAGAAAACAACATTTTATGAATTGTTTGTAACAAATCTAATCTAACATTCTTCTTAAATAATTTATAATTTGTCTCTAATTTTACATCATCTGGTAACGAGTTGTATAGCTGAAGACCCTTATAAAACAGCGATCGCTGCATTGCGCTTGTAGATACCCTTTCTATTCTGAAGTGTTCAGAGTTTCGTAGATGATACGGTTGAACTTCTCCCACATACATTATCTGCTCAGTTAAGTACTCAGGTGCCATTCCTCTTTTAATCTTCTGAATAAAATTGATAGTATTAAGCTCAAGTCTTTGTCTTATATTAAGCCACCTTAATGAATTTAACATAAAGTTTATTGAGGTATATCTGTTGCATTGTAATATCACTCTCATTGCCCTGTTCTGTAGTTTCTGAAGTCTTTCAATTTGATTCTCTGTGCAGCATGAGTATAAAATAGTCGAACCATATTCAAAATGAGGTTTAACTATAGTATTATAAATGTTAATTGCCGTCATGATAGGTATTTGTCTCCTAATTCGTTTAAAGAAGCTAACTTTCTTGCCGATCTTCTTAGATATATAATCAACATGAGTGCTAAATTTCAAGTCTTTATCTATAACGATGCCCAAATATTTCATTTTGCTCACTGTCTCTATTACTTCATTGTTAATTCTAAAAATTACATTACTATCAGCGTTAATTTCCATTATTTTTATTTTACCTGCATTTAACTTAAGTTTGTTCATATTCAGCCATAAGTTCACTGAATTTATATCCAGGTCTATATTGAGGTAACATTGTTGCAATGTATCTGCCTCTGTGAAAATTAGTGTGTCATCAGCATAAAGGGTAATTTCACATTTATCCAGAATATTTGGC
The DNA here is from genome assembly GCA_030448955.1 of Trichopoda pennipes. NCBI lineage: Eukaryota > Metazoa > Arthropoda > Insecta > Diptera > Tachinidae > Trichopoda > Trichopoda pennipes. The sequence goes on along the minus strand of JASKUP010000004.1, from coordinate 1,117,851 downwards.
ATGTCATTAATATATATAATAAAAAGCAAAGCACCCAATATTGATCCCTGTGGAACTCCATAATCATTGCCCACTGCATCGGACATTATATCATTCACCCTTGTAATCTGCTTTCTGTTTGTTAAGTAAGATTTAAACCACTTTAATTCCGTATTCTTGATGCCATATTTATATAACTTTTGAAGAAGTATCTTTCTGTCTATAGTTTCGAACGCTCTCTTAAAGTCCAAAAATATTGCCACAATTTTCTTGGTTTTGTCAACTTTCCTCCATCTGTTCAGTATGCAGTTGCAGTTTCACATGAAAAATTTTTCCTAAAACCAGACTGGTGTTTCGTCAAGAGGTTGTTAACCTCCATATATTCCTCCAGTTGTTCCATAACAGCTTTTTCCAATATTTTTTCACATGTTTTCAGTGTATTGATCGGCCGAAATTGTTCACAATTTTTTGTTTTTGAGATTTTTTCTATTGGGATTATTATTGATGTTTTCCAATTCTCAGGGAATACCCCACTTCTTAGCGATTCATTTATTATATCCAGCAGTATTGTTCCAGTTAAATTCCAACTATTAAGTATCATCCTACATGAAACTTTATAGTGATCACATTTATTCTTAAGGTCCTTACATATATTTTTCAGTTTTTCAATGTTTATTGCACGAAACGAAAATTGAGTGTTTATCATAGGAATGAGATTGTCATATTGCACATAGCCAATTGTATCTCTAATGGTAGTTATGCTGTCAACAAAGTAATTATTGAATTTATTAGCTATATCACACGCTTCCTTATATTCTATTTGGTTAAACATCACAGATTCAATTGCGGTTTGATTTCTTCTCAAGATATGGCTTTTAATTTCCCTCCACATTTCCTTCATATTTCTGGCATTGTTTATTTTCCTGTTAACATAATTGTTCTTCGCATTTTCAACAGTTACTTTGTACACATTTCTAAATATCTTATAATTATTCCACGAATCTTCCGTATTTTCGAGCCTAGCTATTTGATATTTCTCAATTTTCTGCATTTTCATTCGTCTTATTTCATTATTAAACCATATATTGTTATTTTTATTCCTAATTCTTACATTCTTTGTCAATTTTTTAACGGCATTTTGCAAATATTGATCGAACAAATATACACTGTTATTCAAACCGTTCGATCGATCGATATACCTTATATCAATTATTTCCCTGTTAAATATATTAGCATTATATTTAAAAATTTCAATCTCCTCACACATATTCCGGTTATTTAATCCTGTTGGATCATTTATTATAACATCAATCGCCTCATGGTCAGATATTTTACTCTCAATATTTATATTTGCCTGAATATTTTCATTATTCGTTACAATGTAGTCTATTATTGTTCTAGTGTTTTTTGACACTCTTGTAAATTCACTCATTATTTGCTTTAATCCATTGTCATCTAATAAGCATTTAATTTTGTTTTATAGAAACTTTCCTTGCTCCAATCAATATTGAAATCACCAGCTATTAACAATTCACATTTTTCTTCATTTAACTTTTTTTATTATATTATAATGTATTATATTACTTTATATTATATTATGTTATATTATATGTTATATATATATATATATATATATATATATATATATATATATATATATATATATATATATATATATAATATATATATGTGGCAGCCCTTTTGTGTCATAAATTAGTAACCGGTATTTATTACCATTGCTGACCTAGGACAACTTGCACATGCATTCTGTTTCTTCTTCCTTTTTCTACCTTCTTCCGTTTTGTGCTGTCAACAATGATAGACGTGTTGGCTACGTCTCAAATATTAAATTTTATTGTAATATTAATTTGAGTTAATAAATAGATATAAGAATTCACAAGTTTACATGCTTTTATTGGATTAACGTAAACCAACAATCCAAATATATATATATATATATATATAACATAACAACAACAAAAAGTTATAAAAGGAAGTAGAAGATTCTTAATTTTTCTAAAAACCTCATAAAGTAAAGACGTGCATCTTAAATAATTGTTGTGTAGTTTCAACTTTATGTGTTGTTAAAGTATATAAACTTGTTATTAATTTAAAAACTATAAAATCTAGTGCTATTGATTTTGCAATAAAAAACTCAGATCAAAATGTTTATAAAAGGTATAAACGTGCCAATATTATGTTTTATTACATTATATTTTATGATTTATTTGTCGATTTAGTGATTATTCTTAAAACAATTTTAGATTATTAGCACACCAGAAACTTAACTAATATAAAATAATTACTCCCAAAAACCCTATTTCACTACTGGTTGTTGGTATTTTGATTAAGTTTTGGCGCTCAGTAGTAGTTCAAAAAAATATTGAAATATAAAAAGCAACCTAACTTTTCTAAAATGTGCATAAAGGTTCACTGTAGATTTGAGTTGAGCAATCAACGGCCATAGCCGTAAATGTATCACCAATAATTAAATATTGGTTTTGTAGTGTGCACAGAACGTCATGTGACATGTAAGTGTGTACATACCAACTTCAACAGTGTAGTGCAACAACTACTTGAAGTACACTCGTTGAAGTGTGGCAAAGACCACCAAAGTAAATCAGAACAGAAGTGTCAAATTTATGAAACACTTTTGATTTGCTTTGTGGTTGTCCGCTTACATGTTGCTGACACATGTATTTTTAAATAATAATTATTAGTAAGAAAAATAGAAATAAAAATTGAGTGAAAGTAAAAGTCACTCAATTTAGGTAATAAGAAATTAGTATATAAGCTTGGTTAAGATTGTAAATAAAATTAGAATTAAACTGAATACTTCCGTGGCATCAACGTGCCTAGTACTTTTTAATTTTCAAACTAACTGTTGGCAGTTCTTTCGAACTCCTACTTGTGGAGCTGTTATCCTCGACAGCTGGGTAAAAATAATCGAGGACGTTAGGGAATTTAATTACATTTTTTTTATTAATTGTCCTTCATATGGTAATCGTCTACATGGCGATCCTTCAACATTTCATCCTTTACATGGCGATCCTGCGGACGTTCCTGTGGACCAATTATACAATAAATTAACCTAGGGACACAATAACTCTAACGGATATCACAACTCCACTCTTCTTAGCAAAAAAACGAACATGGAGAATGGGAATAAGAGGAGAGTAGTAGTAAATTTCCGGGAATTAAATGATTTATACATATATATAAACATATGTATAATATCCCACAAAATTATTCACATTATGTAGTAACAATGTACAAATTTTTCACCTCTACATAATATAACTTAGATGTTCTTAATATACAAAAGAAAAAAAAAAGTTTTTTTTATATACTCTCTAGTGTTATATTAACGAAAGACCATATAAATAATGTGCATAGAATAGATAATTACTTCAAAAAATATGTTAGAAAACATACGAACAATCAGAACAACGCTATAGCGGAAATATAAAAAGAAAAAAAATAATAACATTATGGTAGGTCCCATTTGGGGAAACCCTATCACTACTAAAAAACCAAAGTTAATTAATAAAAATAATAATAAGACGGAAAAACCTATTGATTATATGAATTTTGTACTATTTTTAATATCATTACTACTTTTAACTTATGTTATAAGCAAAATTTTAAGGCATCATAAAAATAACAAGATTATCAAAAAACAAATCATGATATCTAAAGAAACACAGGTATAAGAAAACAATAATGTTCATAGCTATAAGAATACATACTGGCTTGTAAATAAATAATTAAAATTATAAATGGAAGAAAATCTAGAAAAATTAAAAGAATTATTAAGAACACTAAAAAAGAGTCCGAAAGAACATATACCCCTAAAACCATACAAGAAAAATTAAAATACATTCAAAGTATAAGAGAAAATTTTGAGATAAAAGAATCTAAAGAAGAAGAAGGTAAAACTAGTGAGGTAACAGCATTGAGAATAGAATTTAACCAGATTTACAAAACTATAGAAGATTATTTACGCAAAAATATAAAAGAACCAGACAATAATATAAACATGGCTTCTTTTAGCTTAGAAACAGTTTCAAAGGCATTACCTTTATTTTCAGGTAACCAGGCAGAACTTGACAGTTTCCTAATTACAGCAGAACTTATACATAAAACTCTTTCAGAATCAGCACAACTAGGTTTTTTCCAATACGTATATTATGCAAAATTAACTTCCAATGTAAGAACAGCAATAGGTAGTAATATATTGTAGAACCAGATAACTTTAGAACTCTTAAAGAATTACTTCAGCAAAGATACAAGCTTACGACAACCATCCCAGAACTTCAAAACAAATTAAACTCATCATTCCAAGGAAGAATGACAGTAAACGTATACACAGATAAAATAACAGCACTAATAGATAATTTGAATAAATTAGGAATTAAGGAACAAGGGAATGAGGCGACACAAGCTAAAAAAAAATGTAATAATAAAGTTAAATAACAAGCTAGCCCTAGATACATTTAAAAAAGGATTGAATGAGAACTTAAAATTGACCATATACGCAGCTCGTCCAAATAACTTGCAAGAAGCATCAGAACTGGCCGTGGAATTAGAAAACGAGAATAAGACAAATTTGAGTTCAATTTTGGATTTCAGAAGAGAATCAACACAAAATTATTTCAAAAAACACAACAAATTCACCACATTCGCTCCAAATCCACACACCAACAACAGAAACAACACCAAATACACAAATAACACTAACTACAATAGGAATAACAACATAAACAACAATAGGCCTTATAATAATTTTAACCACAACAATACGTCAAATAATAGAGTTAACACAACTTTCACTAGGAACTACGAAAATGTTAACAATAACAGATACAATAATACCAATAATAGATTCAACAATAACAACAATAGATTCAACAACAACATTAATAACAAATCTAATAATAACACTAACAGATTCAATAATAACAATAACAGGAACAACAACAACAGAAGCAACTACAGTCAGAACAACAGACACCAACAGAATCATATATACACATCACATAATTTGGGAAACGGATTAGGCCAGGGACATTAAAATATCCCGCAGTGCCAAAGATAAAGATTCACAAAGTATCAAACAATAATTCCAATTATATAAGTGCCACATACAAAGGAAAAACTTTAAACTTCCTAAACCCTACAATCGTTACAAAAGAAAAAACAAAAACAATGACACACGTTTTGAACAAATACTTAATGACTTGCAGTTAGACAATAATGTCGAATATGCAAAAGCAGAGTTAAAAGCAATATTCAAAAAGTATCAAAATACTTTTCACATAGAAGACGAAAAATTAACAGTAAACAATTTTTATAACCAAAAAATCACGACCTTAGACAATAACCCAGTATACATTAAAAACTACAGACTACCACATGCACACACCGAAATCATTAATGAACAAGTGCAGAAAATATGTGATGACGACATAATAGAACCTTCGGTAAGCCCCTACAATGCTCCACTCCTTTTGGTGCCAAAGAAAGGAACTGATGAGAAAAAGAAATGGAGACTCGTGGTAGATTTTTGGAAATTAAATGACAAAATAGTTAGTGACAAATTTCCTTTAACCAGGTTAGAAGATATTTTAGACGAACTAGGAAGAGCCAAATGGTTCTCAACTCTTGACATGACTAGTTCATTTCACCAAATTAAATTAGAAAAAGAATATAGACCACTCACAGCATTTTCAACCCCACAAGGACATTTTCAGTTCAAACGATTACCATTCGGTTTAAAAATTTCATCAAATAGTTTTCAAAGAATGCTAACAATAGCACTTTCTGGCTTAGAATCAGAAGCATTCTTTTATGTAGACGACATAATTATTATGGATGTAGCTTGAATCATCACAATCAAAATTTAATTAAAGTTTTAGACAGATTAGAAAGGTATAACCTCAAAGAAATGTTGCTTTTTAAGATCTGAAGTAGTTTATTTAGGACATCTAATAACGAAAGACGGTGTAAAAACAGATCCATCTAAATATGATGTAATCAAAAACTATCCGATACCCAAAAACGCGGACGAAGTACGAAGACTTGTTGTATTCTGTAATTTTTATAGAAGATTTATACCTAACTTTGCTGACATCGCCAAAGAACTAAACAACTTGAAGAAATCAACAAAATTTATATGGACAGAGAAATATTAACTTGCCTTCAACGAATTAAAGGAAAAACTGATAAACCCTCCTATATTAAAATACCCAAATTTTGAAAAACCTTTCATATTAACAACTGACACTTCAAATTACGCGTTAGGAGCGGTTCTTTCACAAGGTGAAATTGGTCAAGATTTACCAATTTCATACGCGAGTAAATCACTACAAAAGCATGACCTAAACAAACCAGTAATAGAAAAAGAACTTTTAGCCATACATTGGGGAATAAACTGCTTTAGACCATACCTATACGAAAGAAACTTCATAGGGGTAACAAACCACAGACCGTTAATTTCGCTGTTTTCCCACAGCAATCCTTCATCAAAAATGACTAGGATTAGATTAGATTTGAGTGATTATGACTTTACAATTATTTACAAAAAAGGAAAGACGAACACAAATACAGATGCACTTTCTAGGATAGATCTAGATTCAGAAATACTAAAACAACTGATACCCAAAGAGATTAATGAAAAAGAAAGAAAAGTTTTAATAACCACACGGGTCATGAATAAACAGAACATTGAAACTAATAACAATAAGGATAAAGAGGCAAATAAAAGTAAGAATAAGGATAAGGAAGCAAATATTGATAAAAATAATGAAATTAGAAATAATGAGGCAGATAAAAACAAGGAAGAATATAATAAAAATAATAAAGAAGAAAATAATACGCGTATAAGGGAGAACGATATGGAAAAATGCAATTCTCAGGAGTCTGATCAACTTCGCATATGGGAATGCATATCCATTAATGATATAAAGAATATGAAGAAATTGCAGTTTAATAAAACAGAGAATATAGAAGAAAAAGATATAAGTATTAAAGATAATAATGTGCACGTATTGTGCACGTAGGACGTAATGATAATTCATCGAAACTAGATTCGAACATGAAGAAGTTGCGTACCCAAACAAGTAGAAATGTATGCAATGATAGATCATTAAAACCAAATTCCATGAGGAAATTACATGCCGAGGATGATGAATATGATAGACAAAATATACGTGCAAGATTCAGTGATAACTCAGCGAAACTAGATTCGATTCTGAGAAAACTGATATCTAAGATGAGAAAAGAGAATATTAAAGAAGTAGCGCTACCAACAAATGATGAAATATTTAAAGTGTACACAAAAGAAAATATAAAAAAAGCATATGCAAACATAAAGATAAATAATGAAAGTCCTCAACTAAAAATAATAATTTACAATGCCCCAAAAATAATTAAAGAAGATATCCTTAAATATAAATTAATTATTGAATTCCATAATACCACTTAGGAATTCGGAAAACACTTATAAAACTAAAACAACGTTATATTTGGAAAAATATGAGAAAAATGGTAAAACTATTCGTAGCACATTGACACATGTAATAAAAACAAACAAACAAAACACATAAAAGAGCCACTTACACTTACAGATACACCAAATAACAGTTTTGAAATAATTTCAAATGACACCGTAGGTCCTCTTCGCATCTCAAATGAAAACAGATACATTTTAACCATGCAATGTGAGTTGACAAAATTTGTCATCGCACACCCAATGCCAACGAAAGATGCGGTCACCACAGCGAGAACATTGGTCGAACAATTCATTTTGAAATACGGCCAATTTAAAGTACTCAAATCAGACAAAGGAACAGAATTTACGAATGAGATCATGCGTAACATATGTTCATTGTTAGGGATAAAACAAACATTTTCAACCCCTTATCATCATGAAACTTTAGGAGCTATTGAAAGAAACCACAGGGTTCTTAATGAATTTTTACTTAAAACAGGTACTGATCATGAATGGGACAAGTGGATTCCTTATTTCACTTTTGCATACAACACCGCATCACACATAGATACAGGATATACACCATATGAGTTAGTTTATGGAAAATTACCAACTTTACCAACAGATAGTTTAGAAAACGATAGAACATTTTACAACTATGATGATTATTTACATGAATTAAGAAACAGACTAAAATTCTCTTTGAACAAAGCAAAGGAATTGTTAGTTAAATCAAAACTGAAAAGAATGATAGAAAAAATCACACTAATAAATTACATCTCAACATAGGAGATTTGGTGTTTCTCAAAGTAGAAAAAAGGAAAAAGAACCAAAGCCCATATAAAGTCATAAGAAAAAACAATGTAAATATTATAATAGATTATAATGGTATGGAAAAAGAGGTACATAACAACAATTTAAAGCCTTACAATAAATTGTAAAAATATACCAATATTTCAATAAATACTACTTAAACATATATATATATATATATAAAATTTATTTTTAAGCAACTATAACTATAGTAAATTGTATAGATATAACTATTACTTAAAATAATATTTTATAAATTATACGACAAATATTAATAAGAAAAATGAATTACATAAATATCACTAGTACAAAAAAATTAGATAACATATTGTAAGAAAATAAATTTTTATCTACGACTACACCACAGGAAAAATCACCCTGTTTATTTCAAAAACAGTAAGATTTTTTTAAGGGTGAGGGTGTAGTGTGCACAGAACGTCATGTGACATTTAAGTGTGTACATACCAACTCCAACAGTGTAGTGCAACAACTACTAGAATTACACTTGTTAAAGTGTGGCAAAGCCCAATTTATGAAACACTTCTGATTTGCTTTGTGGTTGTCCGCTTACATGTTGCTGACACATGTATTTTTAAATAATAATTATTAGTAAGAAAAATAGAAATAAAAATTGAGTGAAAGTAAAAGTCACTCAATTTAGGTAATAAGCAATTAGTATATAAGCTAGGTTAAGATTGTAAATAAAATTAGAATTAAACTGAATACTTCCGTGGCATCAACGTGCCTAGTACTTTTTAATTTTCAAACTTACTGTTGGCAGTTCTTTCGAACGAGCTGTTATCCTCGACAGCTGGGTAAAAATATTCGATGACGTTAGGGAATTTAATTACAATTTTTTTTAATAATTGTCCTTCATATGGCGACCCTTCAACATTTCATCCTTTACATGGCGATTTAACATTTCATCCTTTACAGTTTTATTTAAAATAAATTTGGATATTAGTACATCTAACAGTTAACTAATATAAAATAGTTACTCCCAAAAACAATTTTAAATAGTGTTATGTGTACTTATTAATAAACGTTTATATCATTGAGTTCTTTTATTGCAGCTTAAGTTTTGGAGTATTAAATTGAATTATAGGATATATTTAGACGATTCGTATTTATACACAAACAAGATACAATGTTTACTTAACTACTTCAGCTAATGTAAGCTGTGCAACAGGTGTTTTCATATAATTCCGTTCACAATATTACTACTCTATAAACCGTTGTATCTGCACTTAATCACGTTTCCTATTAGACTGCTCTATTAGCTGTTTATTTTCACTTAATCATGTTCGCTAGTAGACTGACCATATTCCAAAAGAAGGATTTGATCGGTTATCGACTTTAGTGTAAAACTATATTTCATTGTATTCAAACAGATGCTTAGTGTGGCTGATCGTTTCGCTTTGTACCTTCTTTTTTTCCTAATTGTCAATTCATGTGAAGTTGTTGTTGTGTTGTATTCACAAAAATTTGTAGAAACTTCATGATTTTAAAACAGACGACTAGGTTACTTCACTTTACTGTTTTATGTTTTTATAACTATCTCCTTATGTACCCTTCCAGTGGGTTAAATAGTAGATCGATTTATCCTTCCGTAAATTCCTCTGTCTTTCTGCTTATTGATCATACCGGGCTTTCATTGTATTGCTAGATATTTTAATGCGGTTGCGGACAAACTTATTCAGTTCCTGCAGGTCTTCTTTTGCCTGAAGAGGGTTTCCATCATCTTCATGGGCGGTTTCGGTTTAACGTAAAATATTAGCTGGCTCTGGAACGCTTCTCCTACTGCCTCATACGAGTGGTATGGTTGCGACTTTCCAGCAAACTTATGCAACTTAAACAAAGTTCGCCGCAAATCTCTTGTCGCGTGTGCAAAGCCCCATGGAGAGACCAACTCTTAACTGCCAGTATGCTAGGTGTTCGTCAAAAGTCTTTCCCATTACGATTATATCGTCCATATGCATCAAAAAGTCTTCCAAATGAGACCCTTAAACATACATTCCATTAAACGCTCAAAAGTATCTTGAGCGTTGCACATCTTAAATTATATTACTTGATGTCATTGAGGTTCCTGTAGTCTGCCCTACCAAAACCATCGGCGATCTCCACGCTATCAAAAAAGAGTCAATGACCAGATCTTCGACCCCGTTTCGCATTTCAAGAGAAACACTCTTAGGTGCTTGTGTTATAATATGCTTCGCTTCTTATATACTTATTTTGCACTTCACTACTGCCGTTATACCTTATTTTCTCAGCAGCTGCTTCGCTTTGTTTCTGTCAGGAGATGCCAGTTCTGCCACCAGTTTTCCCACTTGTTCTGCTTATAAATCCCGTTCTTTGATTGTTGTTTTGGGACATACTGAATTCGCCATACAATTAATTAGGGCTCGAGTAATAACAGGACAATTAATATATAATAATAGAACTTTATTGGAATTTAAAAATAAAGCCAAGAGAATAGATACACAAGATAATGATAGACTGTGTTCATTTGATGTAGTTTCACTTTTTCCAAGTATTCCTGTAGGTTTAGCTTTGAGGATTATAGAGGAAAAATGGCAAATAATATAACAAAATACGAATATTGAAGGAATTATTTTTACGTATTCTTAAGTTTTGTATTGAATTTTCAATTCGATAATAGGATATATCTTAAGAAGGAGGGCGTCCCTATGGCTCTCTGGCATCTCCAATTATAGCTGATTTTGTGATGGAGGAATTACTAAACTTATGTATTATTAAAATGGATATTATACCGAAGATGATTTAATTTGTATAACTTCGGAAGATGCAGTGGATGATATTTGGTCAGAATAAAAAAGTTTTCATCCGGATATTAAATTTACGATTGAAAGAGAGTTAGAATCTAAACTTCCATATTTAGATATATTGATAATAAGAAAAGAAAATAAGTTAGTGTTTGGTATAAGAAACCAACATCTTCTTGAAGAATTATTAATTTTTATTTCAAACATCCAAGAAAAATATGATAGACAGAATATTGACCATAAGTGATAGAGAATTTCACTTGAAGAATAAGGACACAAAAAGAGATATATACTTAATGACAATGATTTTCCAGTAGAATTAACAAACCGACTAATTAGACAATATGGTTATCATAGGCATAATTTAGAAAATACTACGACAGAACCAAGAATTTATAAATCATTAGAAAATCTAAAATATACGACACTGATAGATATATAATTGCACACAAAACATATAACACATTAAATAAATTATTTAGCAGTATGAAGGATAAAATAGGGAAAATGGAAATATCTGATGTAGTATACAGGATACCATGTGGAGGAAATGATCAGGTGAACTGTGACAAAGTTTATATTGGAACAACAAAAAATAAACTTAAAACAAGATTAGCTGCTCATAGATGTGACCAAAAATATAGGAATATTTAAACACAGAAGACATCCTTATCTTCACATTGTAGGAAATATAATCATTATCCAAAGTTTGAGGAAGCATCAATATTAGATATAGAAAAAAACTATAATAGATATTATATATCAGAAATGTTAGAAATCGTTAATGTACCAAATGTAAGGAGAATAAATTTCAAAACAGACACAGACAATTTATCGCAAAATTATAGGTACTTAATACAAAAGACACATAATTTAATAATTATAACTATTTCATAACAGAGAATTTGTTATTAAATTTCTGTTTCCTTGTTTTTGTATGTTTGAAAAAGAGTATAACGAGTAAGATGGTAAAAAATTCATTTTTAGTGAATAACACAAATGAGGAGAAGATTGGGTTTTTATTTGTGGAAGTTTTCACCAAACAATATGATGACATTATAATCACTGGTGATTTCAGCTCGAATATATTGGTAGAGATGGACCTTATTGATAATATGTTGTCTCTCGGATTATTTCCTGCTAACACAGTGAATCCAACACATTTTATATCCACAAGTAGTACATTAATTGACCTCTTCTTTGTTTCTAATACATCTAAAATAAATCTGTATGACCAAATTTCCGCATTATGTTTTTCCAAGCATGATCTTATTTTTCTGAACTACGATTTTTATTTTCATCAAACTGATCATCAGAGCATTAGCTATCGTGATTTCAGACAGCTAAATTTTAATCATCTTCGCGAATATTCATCCAATATTTCCTGGAGTGATATCTATTTTATGCCCAATGTGGATGAACAATGCAATTTCCTTAATAACAATATTCAGTATCTTTTCGAATTGTCTGTACCAATAAAACATAAGACAAAAGCCTTTAGACAGAAACCATGGTTTTCAAATACAATAAAACAGCAATGCAACAAAGAGACTTGGCGTATGCTAGATGGAAGAGATATAGAACCGTTGAGCTAAATCTTCAATATAAAGTTGCTAGGAGAAATGTAAACAGGTACATAAAAATTGCAAAGGGCAAGTTTTATTCAAAAAAATTTGGCACTGCAATTGGCAATCGCCAAACATGGAATACTATTCGTGAAATTGTCTGTGGTGGTGATGTTGCAAATTTTAACTGCAATATTAATCCAAATTCCCTCAATGAAACTTTTACTAGTGCTCCCATGATCAAATCAGATCCCAAGTTTTTTAATTTTCCCTCAGACCCGATAAATTTTTGCGATGGAGTTGTGGGTGATCGCTTTCAGTTTTCCTGTATTACTCAATGTGATGTAATGTTAACGTGTTTTTCAATAAAATCAAATGCTATTGGGCCTGATAATATACACCCGAAATTTGTGAAAGTGCCTTTGATTCTTCCTTACGTTACTTATATTTTTAATAATATTATCATGTCATCGACGTTGCCGTCAATATGGAAACATGCGAAAATTTTACCTCTGCCGAAGGCAAATGGCGAACATATACCAATGGCTATTCTTTGTTTTTTATCAAAAGCTTTTGAGAAAATTTTATACCAACAAATGCTGTCTTACATTAACGGCAATAATTTACTTTCCAGTATGCAATCGGGTTTTCGTCAGAACTATAGCTGTATTACTGCTCTTGCAGAAGTAATAGAAAACATACGACAGGAACTGGAATGTGGAAACATATGTTTTTTAGTGCATTTGACACCGTGGATCATGACAAATTACTAAGAATATTAAAATTTTTTTTCAGATTCTCAGTCACATCGGCCAAGCTAATTAATTCATATATATCGAATCGCACACAGTCGGTTTTTGTAAATAAGGTATGGTCGAACAAATTGTCACTTTTCAGAGGCGTCTATTCTTGGTCCACTATTATTTTCAATATATGTGAATGATTTGCCAAAGGTGCTTTCAAAATGCAACATCCAACTATACCCAAACGATGTGCAACTTACGCAAGGTACCCCAGTTGAAAATGCTGCCAATGGTCTATTACATTTAAATAATGAGTTAAAGAAAATTTATCACTGGGCTTGCGCAAACGGACTTTGCTTGAACCCTTGTAAATCGAAGTGTATTGTAATAGGCAGAAAAAGTTTAGCATTAACTTTTTCAGGAGACATTGTTTTAAATGACGAGAATATCGAAATTGCTAATAAGGCAAAAAATCTAGGCATAATTTTTAACAACTGGTTGACATGGTCGGACCATGTAAACGCTTTAGTCGAACAAGTCTATGTGAAGTTACGGACTCTCTGGACCACGCAGTTTTTCACTCCACTACGGATAAGAATTTTGCTTGCCAAGGCATACATGATTCCAACTTTGATGTATGGTAATTGCGCCGTTAGTAAAAGAAAACTGAATGTTATATATAATAATATTACTAGATATGGCTATGGTTTGCATAGATTTGACCATGTTTCATCTGTTTTAAATATTCTTTACGGGGTTAGTTTTGAAAGTCTAATAAAGATCCGTACTCTAGTTTTTTTACACAAAATAATATATATTTGTTTAACATCAACATTTAGTGTCTGAGTGGCATTTTTTTTGTATGCTACTCGCATTTGTTATAGTCTTCCTATATCAATAGCTTTAATAAATTGTAACTTTTTTTATATAGTTTCTAGTTATATATTTATTTTTTTATTTATATTAAATTAAATATGTATTAATCTTTTAAACGGTCTTTTTAATTAAATTTAAAAAAAAAAATATTGAAAAAATATTAAATTAAAAAGACCGTTTAAAAGATTAATACATATTTAATTAAAATAAAAAGGTCGAATAAAAATAATAATCAAATAATAATATAAAAAAAACCAAGATTTAAAAAGAACAATCAAAAAGAAGAAAAGAATTCAAGGAAAAATTGTACATTTCACAATAGTAAATTTGGATAAAAAGATTTGTACTATAGCAGAACCAAGAATTTATAAATCATTAACTTATGTTCCCGTTCAGAAAGATTAAGAAAGTATAATATATTGCACACAAAATATTTATATTAAACTTATTTAAAAATATTGTATTTGTTTTTTGTTAATTTTGAGTATAACGCAATTAGTTCCTGTACTATAATTATAAGATTTAGTCTTGTTGTACAGGAAATAAACAAATAAATAAACAAACAAAGAAAAACAAAACATTTGAAATTTTAACTTTGTATATGTGCCCATAATTATGAAAGTGGTCTAAGTCAAAATTTAAAAAAAATGAGTTTATCAGTTATTTCATACCACATTAGTTTAAACTAAATGTATTCAATGTAATTTTTACGAAATTGTCAAAAATGAACCATTAGATTGTGGTTGTAATTTCAACATTATATGGAATTCATTTAGTGTTAATTATGAAAGTGATCTAAGTTAAAAATTTAAAGAAATTATATAAACATCTTGAAAATGGCACGTGGCCTTCTTTGACGCGAGTTACGATAATTTATTTTGTAACGTATTTATTTTACTCTTCTCAATATTTAGTCTTCTTTTCCTTAATCCTTACTCTTTTTTTCACTCTCTACTTAATTATGCCTATTACCTTACATTCCTCTATATTTTAATTTAAGAACTACCGTTATATTTTAGACGTTTTAAGTTTGTTCTTTTAGTTTTGTATCATCATTTCATGAATAAAGAAGCATTGATTTTAATTATATATTTAAGTCGCGTTTTTGAACTACATAATAAAATAAATGACAATCAAATTTTAATAATAACGACAATTTCATTCCGGTTTATCTAACCATATAATTCAGTTTGGCGCTTCGGAATTAATAAAATTACTGGTGGCAAATAATTTATATATTTTAACACTATGTCAACAGATCAGGTAAGTTCAGGTAAGTTAATGATAACGTACTTATTATGTGAATATATTAATTATTATTCGAATACGATGTGATCTGCAGATATTATACGACCACGTAATACTTCCAAGAAATGGAAAAGAGTAAGGCAGTTATCATCTTCAGATGAATCATATGAAGATTTCTTTGTAAATTTAGAAACCCCAGAAATGGTGCAGAGAGAAAAAGATAAGACAAGAAAACGGGCAAGAAATGAAGGTAGTTACGCACAAAATATTAGAAAAATTGAGAGAAATAATGGCGAAGAATACACGAAAAAAAATCAAAACTTGTAAGTGCTAAAATTTTTGATAACAAGGATTGCTTTTGCTCAAAAAAATGTTTAGATCGCGTAGAATATAATGAAAGAAAATTAAATTTTGATACTTTCTGGAAACTAAAAGATTTTGAAACACGGAGTCTATATCTGTGTACTACAGTTCACCAACAATTAATAAAACAAAGGCGGCCCAGAACGTTTGAAAGGCCTATGAGAAAATGCAGCTACAATTTTTTGTCAAAAAATAACAAGTCAGACGTGTCGGTTTGCAGAAACTTTTTTTTAGACACCTATAAAATTTCTGTAGGGCGGTTATCTCGTGCTCTGAATGCTGAATCACCTGGAACTGATCGTCGTGGGAAAATGCCTGGATCTTCGCGAAAAACTGATGAAATTAAGATAAAAGCTGTACGAGAACATATTTTAAGTTTCCCAGCATATGAGAGCCACTACACCAGAGCTCGTCATACTCCTAGTCGAAAATATTTGAGTCCTGATTTGGATATTCGTAAAATGTATAGTCTATATGTAGAGAAATATGAGGAAAATAACCAACCCTTTGTTAAGGAATGGATCTACAGGAAAATATTTAATACAGAATTTAACTTAAATTTCCATGCTCCTCGAAAAGACACATGCCAAAAATGCGATTTACTGAAGGAAAAAATCGAATCATGCCATAATAAGGAAGAGAAAATAAATCTTAGAGAAAGTCATGATATACATTTACAAAATGCCGAACGAGCTAGGAACTGTCTTGCAGAGAACCAGAAAAAAGCAAAAGAAAATTCCAGGGGATATTATGGATTCTCATTTGATTTGCAAGAAGCTCTTCCGTACCCTAAACTGTCTGTTTCGTTAGCCTATTATAAGCGAAATATGTACGTGTACAACTTGGGTTTCCATAATTTCCATGACGATAATGTGAAGATGTTCGCATGGGATGAAACAACAGCTTCAAGAGGTGCACAGGAAGTAGCATCATGCATTTTAGCGCATATGCAGGACATAACGACTCAAAAACACCTAATAGCTTACAGTGATGCTTGTTCAGGCCAAAATCGGAACATTAAAGTAGCATTGACATGGATGAAAATTGCTCAGTCATCAAATAATAATATTGAAACGGTAGACCACAAATTTTTGGTATCAGGTCATTCCTTTCTACCGAATGATCGTGATTTTGGGTTGATAGAAATGAAAATAAAAAAGCAAATTACTTATACAACCCTGAGCATTATTATGAATTGATAGAAAAGTGCAGAAGAAGCAATATATTTTCGATAAAGCGAATATCGCAGCCGGATTTTATTTCAACGAAATCATTAGAAGATACAATAACAAGAAGAGTAAAAAATACCGCGGGCGAATCTGTCTCTTGGCTACAAATTCAATGGATTCTTGAAAAATGAACCTTATAAAATGTTTTATAAAACTTCTTTAGATGATTCTACATTTCACGTTTTGGATCTTTCACCTAAAAGAGGAAGACTAAAAATATACGGAAATATTAAATTACTTCCATTATACACCAGCATAAGACCAGTATCGGAAGAAAAACATAAAGATATTATGAGTTTACTACCGTACATCCCTCCAGTTTTTCAGGAACATTTTAAGAATCTTAAATACTCGAAATAATGATAAAAATGGATTACTGTTTAAAAATAATTAATAAACGCTCACGAATTATTTCAATAAAATTATTGTTTCAAATAAAACTCAAAGTTCTTTATTGCTTTAAGTCATTTATAGGACATTCAGTTAATTTTAAAAATGGTCTAAGTCAATTCAAACTTTAAAAACAATATTATCGTATGAAATTCACACAAAATTTCATATTCATAATAAATTTCCATTAATTAAGACCAATAAAATTAAAAATTAAAATGTCGCATAATGTAAAAATATTTTTTAATTTATTCAAATGCAAATCATTAAATATCTTGAAACAAGAAATATATGACTTAGACCACTTTCATAATTATGGGCACATATATGTATGTATGAAGAATATTATTTTATATATTTTTGTCAGTTGTTTTCAAAACTTTTTTCAAATTGTTAATAATTTTTGTGTTTATAAAAATTCATTTCCTGAAGAAGCTTTCCAAGAGAAAGCGAAATATTGGAAATATACGCTACAAATTTATTTAAAAAGACCGTTATTAAGATTAAGAAAAAAAGGTCGAATAAAAGATAATAATCAATTTTTTTATTTTTAAATTTTCTTTTATCTTTTAGAAATAGTAAAATGATTTTACTATTTAGTAACACACAACTGTTGTATACAAAAGAGCATTTAATGAAACGGTGATATAAAATTTTAATTTTAACACATAAATTCCTTAAACGGGGATAAAATGTTCCAAGAAATTGTTATATATTATAAAACTGGTTACCCTGACTTTGTTAACTGCCGCGCTGTCAAATCCTTTTTGGAGTATGTACCCTAGAGATTGAGCTTTAATAATATGTTTATAATTTTTCAATCGGTGCTTTGCACTCCGAGGAATTCTGTGGTAAATCATAAATTTTGTTTCAAAATTAGCTATGTTTGAATAGGGCTGGAGGGTGAACCATTGTAATTTTTTAAGCAATTTTTCTAGCCGGATTTTCTCCCAAACTTAAAAATGTAACCAAAACATGTAAGGATATTTTATATATTAGTAATAATTAAAGTTTTTATAACATTTCCAAAAAAACTGTATGCCCAAGGTACCCAACTTTGGAGGCATACCCAGAAGCCCCCCTTTATCCTACGTTCCTGTCGTCTGTAAGTTAACTCAGCCTCTGCTTGGCTTCTGTGAAATGGCAGTAAGATAGCTTATGTGGTTCATGAGCTACCGAATTATTTATAAAAAACGTTTTCAAATCACTGTGCAATGGTTCAAAAAGCTGACGAGTTATTTATTACAAGTTATTGTTAAAAATAACATACATATATTCAAATTCTGAAGAAGAAATTCAACGACGCACACTCTTTGATGATTGATAAAATTCTGTCTCAATTTCCTATCCTAAAACTACGTGCTTTGTGGAATTTAGCGGTTGAGACACAGTTGTACAGAAGGACATTCTGCACAGAGATTCTATTCATCATCCTACATTTATTTTATCTATAATTATTCTACGGATTAGAGATCCATACAGACATTAAAACAGCAAATAAGTACATAAAACATAAATTTAGTTATTCAAATAAAAAAGCAGATAACATTTAACAGCGTAAACCTTTAAAGAAAAAACGATATGCTTATAAAATTTATTAAATTTATAACAAATTCTTAAAAACGGTTCAGAGTTAGCATAATTTAATCTGAATACTTTAATTACCAATAGAGTAAAATAACACGTACGATGAAATGGAACGTAAAATGAAATATTGCTACTCCAAAAATCTGAACAGACATTTCCTTTTATTAAATTTAAAACAAAAGTGATGACATTTAACATTATTCTCCGGCTTTTTAGAGTTGGCGGCTTTATTAGAGCAAGTCTACTTGTTAGGATGGAAGAATTAAGGGATTCCAATGCAAGCCTCGAAGACAAATTTAATTTGACAGGTACAAATTAATCCACATAAGTAAATTATTTTCAAATAACATAAGATCAAGTTTCCTTATCAGAAGCTTATGGTTGGCCTTATCAAACGCTTTACTACAGTCGGTGTAAATAACATCAGTTTGTTTTCATTGAATAATTCCCAGTTGAACAACCCATTCTAAAACCATGCTGAACAGAAACCAATATAGACGATACTTGATGAGAAAGTAGTAATAAAAATTTTCTCACAAAGTTTAGGTATAGCGCTAAGTTTAGCAATACCTATGTAGTTGGAAACATTATTCCTACAATCAAATTTAAATAATGGAATAATATGAGTATCCTTCCATATTTTATGAAAATAACAAAATTTCAATGATGTGTTAAAGATTATTTTAAAAGGTTTTGCCAGTGTCATAGCACATTTGTTAAGAATGCATCCGGTCCACATTTATATGAAAACTTAAGCAAATGTAAAAAACTTAAAACTGTTGATACATCAATAAATGGAATTGATATAGTCCGATATGGCACTCTGATAGTTGATTAGTGCTGGATTTATCCAAATTTTTATCGGAATAGCTGGTAGAAAAGAAATCTGCAAACAAATAAGACTCAAAATTTTGATAATTCATAGCAGAGGGAAATGGCATTGATATTTTTTTGGAATTGACAAACTTGGAAAAAGCTGTTGGATTCGATTTGAAATTGCTTCGAATTTGATTTAAGTAAGCAGAGAAACACGATTGAGCACGACCAACAGAATACTTGGCGTAGTCAATAAACGAACCAGACTTTTTATACCTTTCGTATAATTTGTTTTTATTATTTTCAGCTTCAATCGGATACTTAGTATTCCATGATAGGCTGGTACGTTTAAAATCTGAGCTTTAAGGAATACATTGATTCATATAGAGACATAATTTGTTGTTAAAACCTTCAATTATATTATAAATCTCCTTGGTGGTACTTATTAGCAGATTCAACCAGTTTGTATTATTTAAAAGCACGCTTAAATTTGGTAGTTCGTTTTTTGCGACAAAAAAATTTCTGCCTTGAACAAATATTTGGTGAGATAGTAGTGACATAGATATATTAATTTTGGTTGCACGCAACGGAAATTGGATGAGATCGATTAATAGTAATAACAACACAGTCATTAACAAAAACTAAATCCAGCAATTTAAAATGACAATCGAAAACCAAATTGGAATCCCAAGCTCAGAAACGCTTTTGAGCGATGTTACTTTACTATCATATCCCTCGAGTAATGCCCCTATATCACTTTGGGTAGGTGCTTCAGATACTGGAGTGGGAGGGGTTCTTCAGCAAGAAATTAATGGTAAATAGAAGCAATTGCGTTTTACTCAAAGAGCTTAAATAAAGGGCATGTTAATTATTGCGCATATGAACGGGAGCTTTTGGCTGCATGTTCCCCCTTAAAACATTTTCAATACTTTTTGGAAGCCCGCCAGTTGACGATATTTACAGACCATAAGCCCTTCATTTAAGCAAATACCAGAAAAAGTTGCCCCACGTCAATTAAAGTTATCGATCAACATACTGTCGATATTCGGTACGTTCCTGGGAAATCAAATGTAGTTGCTGGCGCATTATCGTGCCTTGCCATCTGCAGTGAACTACGAGTTACTTCCAAAGGAAAAGCAAGTAGATGAAGAATTGTAGATGATATTAAAATCTCCGCAAGGTATTATTATTATTAAAACAAATAAAATTACCTGAAGCTGAATTGCACATCTATTGTGATGTATCTTCAACAAATTTTAGAACTTACAAAACTCCATCTTTTCTAAAGCCGGTTTTTAAATATTTACATGGTCTCTCACATCCAGGAGTAAAACATTGGAACTAGTAAAAAGTACATTTGTATGGCCCTCAATTTTGACCTTCCTAGTCAGCGCCTAAAATACCTCACTATTGATATCGTTGGACCCTACCACTATAAAATTTCAGGTATTTTCTCACTTGTATCGATAGATTTGCTAGGTGGGCAGAAGCAATACCACTCGAAGACATAACCGCAGAATCTGTTACATTTGCTTTACTACAAGGATGGATTTCACGTTACGGTGTTCCTACCCAAATTAATAGTGATCAGGGAAGGCAATTTCGAAAGGTTTCAAAAGTTTTTGGAGTAAAAGTTTTGCGTACAACTCCCTACCATCCTCAGGCAAATGGTCTCATTGAGAGATGGCATCGTTCTTTAAAAACAGCTTTAAAATGCTACGCTAAACAATATGCAATATGAGTTGATAATTTGCAAGTAATTTTAATGAATTTACGTACATCAGTTATTCAAGAAATTGGCTATTCTTTTGCAGAAATGATATATAGGACACATCTGCGTCTTCCTGGTGAGCTTTTTGAAGCCAACAATGGATCAACTGGCAATAATGAATGGGTAAAACACTTCTGTGAACAAATGCAAATGTTTAAGGCTACACCTACACTACACCATTGTATAAATAATCATTTTGTACCAAATACGTTGAAAACTTGTACTCATGCTTTTGTTAGAAATGACGCAGTGAGAAAACCTCTACAACGTCACTACAATGGTTCCTATAAGGTGATAAGCCGCAATGACAAAATTTTTACATGCCTTATGTCTGAAAAGAAAAATTATATCTATTGACCTCCTTAAGCCAGCATTTATTTTTAAAGAATATGCTGAAGAAAACTCAAGCAGTAATCACAAAGCAGTTCCTAAAGAAACACATCGAAATAGTGATGAAATTAAATTTCGTTCAAGTCGTCATGTTACCTTTGCCGTACCTTGAATTATCATTGTTACTAGGCCGGTGGTACTAATAGTTTTCAGTAAAATACTTTGATCGAAAAAAATATGTTTAATCACAATAGCTTTGAAATTTTAGTTTAATTTTTTTAACTAATAATTATTTTATAGATTCGTGTAAAATTTTTTGAGTGGATAGTAGCAACCTTTGTTTTTTATAAATAAATATTTTTTGTAGAAAATTTTAAAAATTATTGTTTGTGTTTTATTTAAATCTTTTTGTTTTACTAACCCATAAATCACTAAAACCACAATAGTAACAAAAATAACTTCAATGTTTTGGCTTAATAATATTTTTGCTTTTTTTGTTAATGTTTCATTTATGGCAATATACTTTGATAGTTTTTATACCATTACATCAACAGCAAGTAATTCTGCGAAAAGTCAGCCTATTGCTATGTATCAAGTAAATACCGTCACATTTAAGTAACTGCATTATCTCGCAGATCTATGCAAAGATCAGTATATTATTGGTGTTATTAAAACTCAGTTTCTTGTCGATAATTTACTCCAAGGCTCAAACTGTTTGGCAAGCTTAAAGCGAATTAAAGATGAAATAACATGTTTATTTAGTATATATAGATTTAAAATCTACAGTCAAAAAAAGGTGAAGTTAAAATTAATATTATCGTCGAGTCGATGGTAACGAGTACTCTGGGAATAACTTGGAACTCTATTACAAATTGATTATTTAGGTTTGGTTTTCTCAGTTATTATTTGACCAAAAGTCTTTATGCGAGATGAGCTCGCAGGATAAGAATGACCCGAAAAAGTATCTTTTCAAAGACCTGTTCACGTATTATTACTAAATTATTGAAAGCCGATACTTTAAATGCACCCGAAATATTGGGGTCTAGTTAAAGCTGCCGAATTTACTTCTTATTGTAATTTAGTCAATTGTTATATATGGAATCTGTACATATTGCTGCATCTACTTAAATAAAATATTTAAGCCTTCTTTTGCATTTCTATGAAATTCTACTAACTAAAACTCGAATTTGAGTGCGATATTTACTTTTGTAGAACAGATTTATTAAAGCATTTATAATTGCTTTTACCTCTAGGTTTACCATAACGGAATTCTTAGTCAATATCGTTCTCGAACTGTTTAGAGTTTCCTACACTTAACCACAAACCGAGCTACTACGTACAACTAGTTTTCTTTAATAAAAATTAAAATTACCATTGAAACTAAATATAACTTCTTTTTCATTTGGACTTTTCCATTACATCGACCAAATGTTTCTTTGAACTGTTTTTGATATAATTGTCTTCCATATTCAACGTCTTTTGGAAAAGCATTTACTATGTTATTCTTACAAGCTGTAGGCATATAAATGAAAAAGTTCTTAAACGATTTTCACTTTTTTTCCAATAAAGTTTTGACATTTATAAGAACGACCATGCTCATTAAAACTACAAGTATCCTAAAAATCTGCTTTTATACTATTAACAAAATTGTATTATACATATGTACTATTTATTTAGCGAAGCTTTTCTAGGCATATAAATTACAAAATGGAAAATTAAATTTTACTTTTTTTTAAAACTTTTAGTTGATTCCGTAAATTTTATTGCAACTATGTAAGTTATTTCTTAATTTAATTTAATGTGTTATTACAAAAATAAAGATATTTAAAAATTTTAAAAAGCATTTGAAAGAAGACTCCGCAGGCTTCAATACATATAGGGTAGCCGCATCACTGCACACTGTGTCGGCTTTTGGCTGTTTTCTTTACAAACACCATAACTTTTAAAGTAATAAAGATCTTTTAAAAATGTATAAGGCATTTCAAAGATAACCTCTTCGGCTTAAAAGTAAGTAACCTGCATAGCTATAGCCCCAGTTTTTCGTTGCAATTACCAAAATATGGTTAAAAATCCGTAAAATTTTAAATCCTTTAGTCTCAAAATAAGTGCTTCGCATTTTGATAAACACAGCGAACGATAACACCTTTTGACTTTTTTGTCACAGAAATGATATCTTTTGAAGTTATTATATTTTAAAAACTTAAACAGCATTTAAAATCCAACTTCTTGTGTTTAAAATAATATTATCATAAGTAAGTCTATAAAAAAAACACTCTAATATACGTTATATTAAAGTAATATTATATTTTTTATTTATATTACAGATACACATTTTTGAAATATTTATAATAATAGCGCTACATAATATATAATGTAAAATGATATTAAGTTACTTAGTATAAAATATACTAGTATATTTTTTATTAGCTAGTTCTATTTAAAATAGTCATTAAGATTGGGAGCGATATGTAATAGACTTAACATATCGCAGTTGTAATTATATTCTTCCAAATCCTTTCGAAATTTTACGTCTTCGTGATGAAATTAGTGGGTCTGAGAAGGCCGCCAACATATTGAAAAGGTCCTTATTCTGTATAATCCGTGAAACCTTGCAAATATTCGTGTATCTGTAGTGTTTATAGTTTTAGTTTTTGCAATCCTAGCTTTCATCTGATAACTCTCCAATCGATAAGCATTGATATTCAATTACTTTTTTACCCTGAGTCAAAATCTCATAAGAAAGTGGGACTAAGTTTCTTCTCATGGTACACTTGAGTCAAAGTTGGGCAGTTTTTTAAGCATAATCATCAAACTTTGGGCCATTTACCATTTCTCTAGAGCTTACAACATTTAGACTATCTGCCAAGCTCTTTTAATGTTATTGTCGAGGAGTACGTTTCTTCTCAGGGTATATTTGAGTCAAAAGTTGGGCAATTTTTTACTATTTCTC
Organism: Trichopoda pennipes; assembly: GCA_030448955.1. Taxonomy (NCBI): domain Eukaryota; kingdom Metazoa; phylum Arthropoda; class Insecta; order Diptera; family Tachinidae; genus Trichopoda; species Trichopoda pennipes. The sequence continues at coordinate 1,092,916 of JASKUP010000004.1, read as the reverse complement.
TAGATAACTGTCAAGCTTTTTATAATGACATTGTCTAATACAGTACTTCATAATTTTCAAAAATGCTCTGGATATATTAGCACCGTTAGTATTTCCATACGCCTTTTTTTGACAGTCTACTCTCTCTACATCCTTTTCGTGGTATCCTGGTAAATCGTGTAATTTTTCCACAATAGTCAATTTAAGTACATTTCTCTAGCAGGGGTATGGTATATGTGACCATATTATTATCGGGTTTTGCAGTGAATTATAAGTTTTAAATATGAAACCGAAGTTAAGATGTGAGCGTTATCAACTGATGACACAACAGGGATAAAACAGCTAAGTGTGGACTTGTCGAGTAAATATATAAGAGCTAATACAGCCTTAAGGAGTTATAGTGATAAAGTAACTAAAGTGTATTTTTGTAACTATATAAATTAATAGCTCGTCTAGATACATCGGGTAATTTAATACAAAAACTGTAATTAATGTGCAATTATTTTGCCATGAAACTAAACTCAAAACCAAACGTATATTAAAATAATAAGTGTAACACCTGGTGCCAGAGAGGAATTACAAAATAAAAAAATTATATTATATTGAAGTGTGATGAGTTAAAAGTAGAGCAGCTGAAAAAGAAGCTGAATAAATTATATCTATAAACAGGAAGAAATAAGGCAGAATTTTAAAAGAGGTTAATTAATGAACTCAAACGGTGTGATATTGAAATTGGGACATACGAGTTTGAAGAAAAGAAGAGATTGCGGTATGGATGCAAGCAGCAAACAACCGCTATGATGCCTAGAAATCTTTAGAGTCAATTCAAAAAGCGGCGACGGACTAAAACTTAGCCCGAAAGAATGTAGTTTGTTTCAGAAGGAGGTCAAATACTTGGGGCATGTGACACTAGAAGTGTCCATCATTTAGGTAGGACTTATAATTTGCTGAGGTCTAGGGCCTAGAGGGTGAGGATCCCACTTTGCAAACATTATATTGGGCAAACGGGAGAACAAAAGACAGAATCGCAATTAAACATCAAAAGTTTCTAAAATAAACGACCTAATGAAACAGTTTCCTAATGATCTGGGTGCAATAAAAATGCAGAAACAGGCAAAGCGCGATTTTATCGAATCGAAATTTCAGCTTTCCAGCGATATAATGAACAACAGGTGCGAAGGAACATAAAAAATGGAAGGATTTACAGAAAGAGAAATTGTTCTGCTATTTAATCAGCAATGCAAGAAAGAATTATTTCCTAAATTTTAAACCCATAAGTAATGCATAATAAGATTTTCGTCGGTACCTAGAGTGTGTATGCTATAACTCTTGTCCTGTTTCCATTTATAACGCCGTTGTATATTGTTACGTTTATACCTTTTATAAACGTTTTAGTGTGAGTTCTTTATTGCAAAATAAATAACACCAGTTTTTAGAACTTTTAAATTGATAACAATTAAATTAAAAAAAAGGTCGAATAAAAATAAAAGTAATTGATAACAATTTTATTTACTTTAACTACACAAAGTTGACACAGAACAATTTACTTAAAATGCACGTCTTCACTCGATGAGGTTTAATTTTACACTGATATATACTTGTCCATTTAAAGTCTAGAAGATTTAGGAATCTTCTACTCCCTTTGTATTGTATTTTGTTGTTGTATGTTGTTTATTCGATGTATAGGCGCCTGTATGTCTGTGTGTATAATTGTTTTTGTTTTCTGCTTGGGATTTATTTCAATACATTTGTTGTTGTTATTTGTAAAAAAGGGTTTCTTAAAAAACTACGCAGATGGTAAAGAACATGTATGTTAGTTGTTGTAAAATTAGTTTTTGTTTTGCGCGTTTAGATGGTAAACGGCATACAGGTATTTGTTTTTCTTGCATTCCAGGCAGCTATTAAACAGCATATCAAATTGTAGTTGTGTGTGTATAAACTTCTACGCAGTTTGTAACCAGTAGTTTGCTTTATTGCTTAATCATATTCGTAACAATATGTTGTAGACTTATCAACTGATTCCTGGTTTTTAAAAGTGTTAAGCTAGTGGCGGTTCTGGATTTTCAGGCGGAGCAATAATGAGAGCACCACGCAACAAATGACCAGGAGTCAGTGGCAGAATCTCATCCGGGTTTTCCTTGGTTGGGGAGAATGATCTCGAATTCAGTATGGCTTCAATTCTTACAAGTAGAGTGAAAAATTCCTCAAATGTAAAGCATAGGGAGGTGATAATCTTTTTTAGATGCGTTTTCATGCTTTTAACGGAAGTCTCATATACGCCGCACGAATAAGGTTGTACAAATGACCAAGTAAGTCCCAAGGAGGTGTATTTGTTAATCCTCTTCTGCTTTTTTAAGAAACTGATTAAACAGTACATAGTTCGCTGAAATGCAATTTCTACTGTTATCCGAGAACATTGTCTTCGGAAGACCTCTGGGTCCTGTAAACCGGCTAAAATAGTCAAGAAAGGCATTAGTAGAGAGATCTGAGCAGGTTTCCAAGTGGATCGTTCGTGTGGATAAGCATACAAAAACTGCAGCGTAACCCTTCAATATATTCGCATTTCTTAAATTTGAGGATTTAATATTAAACGGGCCTGTGAAGTCAACTCCCGTGTATGTAAATGATAGAGTAAAATTTACTTTCTCCGAGGGGAATGCCGCTATAAGTTGTTGCTGAACTTTTTGTCTATAAATTGTGGATTTCTTACAATTTCGAATGCACTTCCACACAAGATCTGGGGTAATAGAATCTTTGCCTAATGGCTTTTAGCATAATATTATGTTATGCAGGTAGCAAGATGCGATGCGTGAAATCAACAAGTAGTCTAGCAAAGTGAGACATCTCTTTATACTGGAGTCCCGAATTATTAAGACGTCCACCCACTCTAAAATGTTCATTCTTGTCGAGAAATGGACTTAAAGATAAAAGTCTACTTCTACGAGTTAGCGGTCTATTTTCTTTTAGACGTTGGTACTCGCTTGGAAAGTGAATTTGTTGAGAGATGGCGATGATTCGAGTTTTTGCTAATTCTACTTCATCTGCCGTTATAAAGTTTTCGGTGCAAGTAGGTTTCTTCATGATGCGATAAAGAAATCGAAGTCTATAGCTGAGGATTCCTAACGCTCGATCCAATGAAGAAAATTCTACAAACACTTGGTTGAAGATTCCCCAAATGTGATGTCCTTGAGTCTGAATTTACTATCTGCACCTTCAAGTGGAAGTTGGTGCTGCCTTCTTCGGTGCTACCGCTGTCGTTAATTTTTCAAGTCCGTGGGATCAAAAAGTGAGGAGTCAGCCCTTGGTTGCTTAATCCAGTTTGGCCCGTTCCCCCAGAGCTTGAACTGCATCAGTTCCGTAGGATAGCATCCTCTAAATCTGCGAGATTTTCTTGAAACTTTACATGCGATGCTGGGAATTTGTGACACTCGATTTCCTACGAATGTTTTCAATGTTGTAGGATCTTTCTGCAGGCATCCAAGCACAATTGAAGAGTCTGTCCACAAAAATCTTTCATACGAAATCTTTAGATAATTTTCCAGATTTCTAATCAGCTTTGAAAATAACAGAGCTCCACTCAATTCAAGTTTGGGAAGGGTAGTTCACTTTCGTGGAGCCACTTTCGGTTTTGCTATAACTATAAAACTGCCCTCTGAACCTTCAGCATAATAAGCCTTTTCAGATATGTCGCAGAATACGTGAATTTGTATACTGTAATGCCGAGCAAAAATAATTGAACTTTTATCTTCGATATGCCCGAAAAATTTTGCCCAAATAAATTCCATTTCATTAAAATTTTTGGTGAAACTGATTCCCCCCACTCGAATTTTTCTTGCCATAATTCCTGCATCAAAAGTTTGGCAATTATTACAATTGCGCCTACCCATCCTAATAATTTTGCAATGCATGACAAAATTGTTCTCGTCGTATTGCATGGTAGAATTTCTATCGGATCTGAGAAATAATAGAAATACTCCGCTTTAGCGATTCAATGGTTACCCAGAGTAGACTGTTTTGATACTAAAGAGGAAGCTGTAGAGGTTGTTCGAGCAATAAGAGAAATTCACAAAGCAGGAGGGTTTGAGATGCATAATATGATAACGCACTCTAAAATGGCTAAAGAATTACATATAGAAAATAATAATGTTACTGTAGACGTTGAAAAAACTATCGAACGAATTCTAGGAATGCTCTGGATACCAAATTCTGATATGTTTATATTCGTTCTGAAGTTTAGTAAAGTTCCAACAGCAGTTCTAGAAATGGAAAAAGTTCCAACAAAGCGGGAGTTACATTGTATTGCAATGTCTGTTTTTGATCCATTTGATTTTATTGCAGATTATATGCTCACTCGCATGGCAAGCTATGGCAGTTGTTGCATATTGGAGAATTATTTTCCCGAATGGAGTACAAATTTGTTTTATAATAGGTAAAACATCATGTGGCCCATTACGTTTTGATTCTATACCAAAGCAGGAATTACATGAAATACGTATAAGCAAAGAAATTTTTAGACTGATTCAGATACGGTGATATGTTGGATACGTTCAGATCATCGGAAATATAAACAATATGTTGCAAATAGAGTTTCAGAAATCCTAGAAAGTTCAGATAAAAATCAATAACGTTGGTGTTCAACTTTAGATAATCCGGCTGATAAAGGTACTCGATTTGTATTTCCTATCGAATATAAATCAGAAGGTTTGTGGAAGAATGGTCCGAAGTTTCTTTTGTCTGAAGAAGTAAATTGGCCAATAGAATGCGGAATATCAAGTAAATATAATAAATCGGATGATGAATTAAAAGCAAAACATTTTGTAATATTCCTTAGGGGTTCCACAGGAATTATTAATAACATAATTAACCGTTGTTCAAACTATTTGAGAGTTCGCAGGAATCTAGCTTGGATTTTAAGACTTCTTAAAAATATTCATAGAAACGACTGCAAAAAAAGCGAAGAACTAATCGTTGAAAAAGAATTGTATGCTGAATTAATAAGTTGTCGTCAAATTCCAAAACAGTATTTTCAAAGAATATATTTGTATAAAAATATCTAAGCCACTTTACTTGTTTAACAGTCAGAGCTGTTCATTTGGAAGTGGTGTATAACTTGATATCGGATTAGTTTGTGATATGTCTTAGAAACTTTATCACCCGGCGTGGTGTTCCTGTTCAAATACGAAGTGTTAATGGAAGAAACTTCCTAGGTTTAAGAAACGAATTATAAATGAAGCAAATTTTTTGATTCATGATCATATTACTCACTCATTAGCACGGTTGGGAATAAAATGGATTTTTAATACCCCATTTGATCCAAGTTCAGGTGGAGCATGGTAAGGACTGGTGCAATCGGTTAATAAAAGAAGTTGCACCTAGGCTATGCATTTTTCAAAGTCTTCTAAGTGAAGCCGAAAATATAATTAATTCACGACCACTTACTTACATACCGGTAAATCCTCAAGATCCGGAACCTCTTACGCTAAATCATTTCTTGTTGGGAACTACGAATTCTACTCAAACCCCAAGTAAGTTCGATAACAAATCTTTCAATATGCGAAAACAGTGGCGGATACTTCAAAATTTGAAAAACGCTTTTTGGGGACGGTGGATCAGAGAGTATTTGCCTGACTTAACTCGACGTGTAAAGTGGTGTTTACCTTCAAGGCCTATGCAGATTGGGGATATAGTGCCCGAACGCAACTTAGACTTTCCTAGATCTAAATGGAGACGTGGTCGAGTTGTAAAAACATATTGTGGGGCTGATGGTGTTATACGTTCAGCTGACATAAAAACTATAAATGATATTTTCAAAAGGCCTGTGTCCAAGCTAGCACTTCTTGATTTTAAGATCTAATTATGAATATCCTAAGTTAATTCACAGGGGTGTCAAATTTTTAAATTTTACTTGTTTAATTTAACTTGTTTTAAATATTTTTTTTTTGTGACAGGGAATATCAATTGTTTTTAATGATTTAATTTTTTATTACTGAAAATTCTACCGAAAGAAAGAAATCAAATGTAAGACATATTTTTTATAATATTATCTGTAAATTAATTATTATTATTTATTATAGTTAATAAACGGTTTAACAAAAACTCTTTCTTGATCTGGATTTTCAACACTAGCCTTATTTGATAGGGAATTTTATTGTTATTAATTTTTAATTAATAATTTTTTTTGCTAAAATTGATAGTTTTAATGGCATTTAGTATTTACAAGGGGAGACAAGGTTAAATCTTTTAATTAAATACATATATCCAGTGAATACTGTACATAATATATAAGAGATACAGCTTAATATGTCACTTTGACACTTGCAACATGTTATTACTTGTATGTGAATTAAATTACATGAATTGTCAATAAACATTTTCTCTCTTCCGTCTTTTCTTTTTCTATACGATTTTTCTATCCACCAACATAAGGTTATGGGCCGCATGTTTTAAGAAAAAAATCGGTATTAAAGTTATAAACAGCCTTACGTAAACACCGCTTGTTCAATAGTTTTTCTCGGGATATCATTTTTTAAGCAAATTTTATCTCGAATTGGGTCAAGATAAAATTGAAAGGGCGAGAAAACTATGATACATGGAGATTTGCTGCAAAGTCCTATCTTGTGCTAAAGGGTTACTGGCCGTGCATTGAAGGTTCGGAGGGGGACTCTACAAAAAAATTTTGCATGCAATTTCTGCTCTTGGACAGTTGATTGAACCATCTAACTACTCGTATGTCCAAAATTGCACATTGGCTAGAGATGCATGGAATGCATTGGAAGCCGCATTTGAAGATAATGGCGTTTTGCGTCGCATGGACTTGCTAAAATATCTTATGCGATTTGAGTTGACAGAGTGCTTCTTAGTGGTTTACAAGATGAATACCGTCCGATGGAAATGCCGCTCGCAAATAGTGGAAAGGCATTGACAACTTACCTGGTTCGTACGAATCATCTCCAAGAAATTAAGCACGAAGGCTTGAATGGTGACGAAATGGCGTTGACATCTAAAAAGATGAAGAAGAAACCAAGAGCAAAGGTAAAAAATAAGTCTTCAATTGCTTGCTTTGAATGTGGTGAAAAAGGGCGTTATTCCAACAAATGTCCATCAAAGACAAAGGTAAAGAGGGATTCGAACAACTTATTACTAGCCTCAACAGGATTTATTGCTAACTCTCAGTGTGCATCAGATTGGCTAATTGATTTGGGTGCTACGTCTCCTATTACAATGAGTTCTGAATGCCTCTACGAGCAGCATGAGCCAAAGTTCAACCACATTGTTGTCGAAAATAACGCACTCTTGAATGTGGAAAGTGCTGGGGATGTTCGTGTAAAATTACAAGCGAATACAAACACACAGTATGATCTGACCATGAAGGATGTTCTTTGTATACCAAACATCTGTGCAAATTTAATATCGGCAAGTCAAATGGCCAAGCATGGAAAAACTATTGTGTTCAACAACCAAAATTGCCGTATATTTGATGAAAACTGCATGCTTGCAATTGCACCTTATCAACGGGTTGTATCGACTAAGCTTCGAAATTGCCAAATTGGCAATGTCGGCAACTGCTTTATCGACGTCAGCTGATCATATATTATTGCATCGACGTATGGGACGTCCGTGTGACAATAGTATGAAACGTATTAAATCCTCTGATGTTGGTTTTATTTTACTGAACAAATGCACGGTCTGCCTGCAAGGAAAACAAACACGAGCTTCGTTTAAAGAAAGTGGAGAGCGAGCTACGGAAATTCTTCAACTAGTGCACACGGATGTTTGTGGCCCAATATCAACAAAATCTCTCGGAGGACCCAGGTATTTACTAACATTTATTGATGATTTCAGTCGTACAGTTTTCGTACACCCTCTTAAACATAAAAATGAAGCTTACGAAAGTTTTTTACATTTTAAGAATTTAGTTGAAAATCAGCAAAAAAAACTATAAAGATACTGAGATCTGACAACGGGAAGGAATTTTGCAAGAAAAACTTTAAAGCAATCACTGCCAGACATGATATTTTGCACCAATTAAATGCGCCATATACTCCAGAGCAGAACGGCGTATATGGCGAATGCGAATCTAGGTAAGCAATATTAGGCGGAAGCAGCATCAACAGCGGCATTTTTGATTAATCGGACTCCGTGCAGAAATATGGCCGATACTACTCCAGAAGATATCTGGTCTAAGGTGAAACCAGATTTGTCCGCACTACGTGTTTTTGTATGCAAGGCAATGGTATATGTTCCAAAGGAGAATCGCAGAAAGCTTGACTCCAAATCAGTAGAATGAACTTTTCTAGGTTACAGCGTAAAATCGAAGGCGTATAAATTGTATAAACCTAGAACTAGACAAACTATCGTGAGTCGTGATGTGACTTACTTCGAAAATATCAACAAAAAAGCGAATGAAACCAGTAATGTCACAATACTTCCCTTCGCAAATACCACAAAAACCAAACCGGCAACACAAGACGTTGATTTGTAGTAGCTATGACTCCAGCAGTGATGATTCCAGCGACGACGATGATGGTGCTCCGATGATAAAATGTCTGCAAACACTGAGGGTTACAATCACTTCAAAGGTCAGGGCTATGCAACAGAATTGGACAAAACGCAGTGCGAAGACAACACGCCCCGTGAATAACAAAATGATACATATGTCGAATAAATCGATTGTCGAATTCAGTGAGGGTGATGACAACGTTCTTGATGGGAATTCTGCAAACGATTCCTGCGACCACGAGGATCTAGAGGTCAAAATTAGTGAAATTTCAACGGTATGTATATCTGACGATGAAGAAATCCAAGACGTGAATCGGATATGACACCCCTTGGCTTAGTGGCAGCAACATCGGACGCAAGTGAGCCAAAATCTGTTCGGGGAGCATTGAATGGCGCTAACCAACGCCATGCTAGATGAATGTAATGCCCTAATAGAAAATGGTACGTGAGTATTGACAGATTTACCTCCAGGGAGAAAACCGATTGACAGCAAATGGGAGTTCAAGGTGAAGCGAATGCAGAGGGCGATATTGATCGTTTTAAGGCACGACTTGTCGTGAACTGAGGGGCATAGATTACGATGAAACGTACTCACCCGTTGTACGATATTCCTCTGTCCGTTTTCTACTCGCAATGGCGGTGAAACTTGACTTGGTGGTGCACCAAATGGGCGCAGTTACAGCCTTTTTGCAGGTGAATTGCAAGAAGAACTTTATATTAGCCAACCACAATGTTTTGGTGACAAAACTGGCAGAGTATGTCGGCTCCGTAAATCATTATACGGATTGAAACAGTCGAGCAGAGTATGGAATCTAAAGTTGAATTCTGTACTAACTTAACAACTTGGTTTTAAAAGATTAGCAGTTGATCAGTGCATCTCCTACAAACATTCGGCGCAGAATGTACTTATTTTAACAGTGTACGTAGATGATATATTAATATTTGGCAGCAACCGCACGATGATCACCAAACTAAAGAAAGACTTATCTAGTAAATTCGAGATGAAAGACTTGGCATGCACATTGTAAGAAACAATGATAAGTCTATTTCCATAGATCAAAAGCTATACTCGATGTCAATCCTGGAACGATTCAACATTAGCGACAGTAATCCAGTGAACACTCCACTAGATCCGAATCAGCGGTTATCAGAAGACATGTGTCCAAAGAATGACGCGGAGCAACAGGAAATGGGTTCTGTTTCATATCAGGAAGCGATTAGCTGCATTATGTATGCTGCACAAACTTGCCATCCAGACATTGCATATACGGTAAGCGTACTTAGTCGTTACACTACAAATCACGGAAAATCACACTGGTCTGCAGTTAAAAGAGTTCTTCGGTACCTAAAGGGCACTATAGATTTAAAACTTACGTATCGAAAAGACACCAAAGGCGAAGTTGTTGGCTATTGTGTGCAGATTGGGCTGGCCACCAAAACGAGTGACGTTCAACAACTAGGTACGTTTTTTGAATTAAATTACATGAATTGTCAATAAACATTTTCTCTCTTCCGTTTTAACTATTAATGAAGTAAGACGTCTTTTCTTTTTCTATACGGTTTTTCTATCTACCAACGTCTTTAAATATAGATTTCGTACCTGATTTATTCATATATAAAACATTGGTAAGTTAAACTAGTATTGTCTAAATTTAAAATTATTGGGATTATCCTTAATACAGGTAAATTTCACATTAAAATATAAAGGATTGGTAAAGTGCTATTGCTGCGATGACTAATTTTACCGATTGCATTAGTTTTTAAACATCGAAATAATTTTTGTTTCAAATATATTGTTACTGTACCATCAATCAGACGTGTTTGAAAAAAAAACTAATTAGTAATTTCTATAAATTACTATTATGAAAAATGTTAAAAGCACTAAAACTATCAATCTTAGCAAAAAAATTTTTAAAATAAATAAGAATAAAATTTGGTATGAAATGACTATAGTTATATTCCTAAAAAAATAGTTTCGATTTTAATTTTCTTTTTCATTTTGTAGTCCATTGGCAAATTTTAGGGGGCTGACCCCCATTTTTTGTAACCAACCTATACAAAGTCTGTTCAGCCATAATGCCTTATATGTAACATAACATCTTGAGCGTATCCGTGCATGTGGCGAGGGTTTCCTATGTACGTGGCTGGAAAATTCGTCATTCTTCTAATACTATTCACATTTATAGCATCGCGCATAGAAATAAATTCCTATGAGTGTACACCAAACGCTGCCATCTATAAACAGCTGTTACATTTTTAAATGTTGACACAAAAGTGTTCAAAATCATTACCAATCTAAGAAACTTAATATCGTAATATCTGGTGGTGGTACAAATTGTGGCTGACTTGGGTTAGGTCGTCTTCCCCTGGGCATCGTAAATTATAATAATAATAATAATAATAATTAATTAAGTGATAAAATTTCTCACTATCGCAAAAGATCGCACGTAACTTCAAATGTCACTATCACAAAGGGGATCACCGAAGTAAAATAGAAGATAGATATACAATTTCGAGTAAAATATTTCTTGGTATGATAAAGTACAAACAATATGGAGCATAATGAAAATTAAATATTTTGTAAAAAAAACTAAAAGCGCACGCTGATTTGCTACATTTATAAATGGATATATTTGAAAAAAAAAATATTTGAAATTGTATCACAGCGCCATCTTTTGACCAAAAATAAAATTGAAAATTAATTATCGCTTTTGGTATTTTGCTTATTTATATTTCTCACCGTTTTATCCATCCCTGGACTTCTACTGATAATTCAAAACAAAAATTACTCATTGTCGTGCTATATTTACAAACTTTACTTCCTATATAACCTATACATTTATCATCTGAAGTGTTATTATTACGGTTTTTCAAAAGGCTTCGTTAGGTATGATTTCCTTTATTATCCACTTAAGCATTTGTTCAACGTACTCGTGGCCATTCATTTTGCAATGCAATTTACGTATACAGCATTATTTGGAAAATTCACCTATTGAACTTGTGTGTTTAGTTATTCATGTAGGAAACATCTATCTGTATATATTATTTTACTTTTATTATATGTATAGGTATTTCCTACAATTTCAATTTGTTTGCATATATTAATACGCTTTCACATTTTAATGAGTTTCCTGTTATCCTAATGCGGTTGTGATACTTATTACTAATATTTCTGTGTTGCGGCGATTCTTCTTCTGAACTTTATTTAAAAATAAGTCGTTTAAACCCGTCTTGAACCTTTAAAAGAACGTAATAAGTTAATCATTTCGGGCGATGTTCGTGTGGTTGCTATTTGTTAACATAATTCGTTGTAAAAATGAATAATAAAGGATTGGTGTATATGTATATTTTTGATTTATTTTTAACCTGAACTTTGTACCCAGATACATATTGCATATATGATAAAAAGTGTACAGCCGGAAAACGGCTGATCCAAATTGTTTTACAAATGCAACTCTTATTGGTTTGTGTATTTGCTTCGACATTCTATTAGCGCCATCTTTTGAAACATTTTAAAACACCACCACAAACATGTTTGTATAAAAAATGGAGTGTGATTAAAAATTGTATTATTATTATTACGATGATGAAAGGATCAAAGCGCATTTTAAATAATGGACTTTTATGCCGCTGTAATGATCTATCTGCCTACTCAAATTCAAATGACATGTATTTAGGGATAATTTTATTGCTGATGTATTTTTATATTTGATCATAACTTATTTGAGATTCAAACCAGCCATTTCGTTCAATTGGCTCCCAATTGTATTTATTAGTTATTAATTAATTACTCTTTAGAAGCATCAGGCATTTAAAACTTAATTTTCACGATCATCCTTATTGCATACAATTCGTTTCTCTCATTTGTGTGACGCGTCATTATAAAATTTCTATAGCATGAAAGCCAGAGGAATATATATGTTAAATACACAAAAGATATGTTAGGAATAATGTGCTAAACCGAACATACAAAACACAAGTAAATGTTTTAATTTTTGTATTGTTAGTATTTGCTACACGAACACTATTTATGTTTTTGTATAAAGTAATCTAGAATGAAAAGCACTAAAGTACATTACATTTTTTCTCTTCGAATTTAGTTTCTAATTGATCTACCAATAAGTGTACGAATCTTAAATCTAACAATTTTACTTTTCCAATCCAACTAGTGGTAGACAAAAACTGATTTTGCAAACTCTTGGCATATATATATCTATAAGATCTTTTAATTCTAGACCAAGAAAGCGGATGTAACCTCGGTGTTTTCTTATGAGCTATGTTTTCCATATGGGATTTTGCATATCCCGCAGCTTCTGCTGTAAGCAAGTCTGTGTGAATGTTCCAATTTTTTATACACCATGGGGCTAGAGCTACCATTCGTATTATTTTGTTTTGTAGGCTTTAGCTTAGTGTATACTAGTTATTTGACTTATGTAATTATTTATTCTAATAAGAGAAAAAAATACTGCACAACACGTTGTTTGCTTTTTTTTTCTTTAGCCAATGTTACAAGTAAAGCATGTTATCCCACAAATAATAGGAAGCAATATGCGTACTTTATTAAATTCATTAAAAGTTGTGTCATCAGAAAATGTCAGTGTGTGTACGCGAACGCTATTTAGCAAGTCCGACATATGCAGGACTGTAGTCGCTCGCTCCAGACAATTGACGTCGTTTTATAAAATTAGAAAATGCCCATATTTTATAATAAACTTACGATCCCTTAAATAGCCCTCTAATAGCTTGTTCAAGATTTTAGAAGTAATTTTCTCTTGTTTATGTAATAAGCCTTGATATACCTTATCAAAAATCATTTTCCTCGAAAGCTTTTTTACCACATTTGCAAGCTTGCGTGTTTATTGAATCGCGCTATGTTGCCTTTTGAAACCGCATTGGTGGCTCGGAATACAAACCTTCTTGCTCAAAGTAGGGTTCATCTTCTTATTATTATTATCTCAAACAGCTTGTACAAACTTGATAGAAGACTTATGCCTATATGATTTTACTTTTATTAGATCTTTGCCTGTCTTCGCTATCTTGGTAACCAGTGAATTTTCCCATTCTTCGGATAGTATATAAACAAACTTACCTAAGGCGAAAGACTGCATTAAAATAAGAACAAGAATTGATACCTGCGACAGCACTAAATGCATCAATTCCCGGCCCTTTATATTTAAATCAGAAATTTCTTTTTTAATTACTCGAAGCGGAACTGCTTCAGCAACAATTGCGGGTAGCAATATCAGCGTATCATTAAATATGGAGTGTAAACTAATTTTTAATGTTTAACAAACAATTTACAGCATTGAATATTACCTCACGTTGTCTACCTCTGCTTCCGATTATGGAGTTTCCTATAGTTCTTTCAGGTATTTTTTCAGAGATACAACTTTTCTAGATTCTTACCCGCTTCGGTATTTCTATTTAACAATTTTTAATTTAAGGATATCTGTGAATTTATCACTTTATTCGAATCCTTCCTTTTCTCTTAAAAGGCGTTCGATATCTACAGAATAAATTTTATTAAACCTGAAGCAAACCGAGTTTGTGTTGCATTGGTTGTGTTGATTAGTTGCAATCTTGCTTTCTGAGCTAATCCAATTCAGGAGTAGAAAAATATTCATTCGGATTTCAACCTCTATGTTTACTGGGATGCATTTATATACACAGGTAATATTGTTTCAAACTGCAACGAACATCTAGAATATCTATAAACCACATGACTCAGGGTACAAGGGAGGCCTACGAAGACAAAGAATAAAACAGAGCAAGTAAAGCATAGTAGAACATGGTGAGTTTAAGATGATGACTTGAAAAACGGTTTTCTATTCAAAGCACAAGTTAATTAACTAATAGTTTTATCAGTTCAAATGAGGGATAAAACTATTAGACTGCGAACGATCACTATGGTGTGAAGGAAAATCACGAAATACATAAAGAGTAATAGAATGTAACACAATTAGCTTTCAAAATCGGTTATGTACCGTGTGTTTTTTTTTCGATGCAAAAGGAAGATATCCCGTTTAATACTGTAACGGTGAAAGTCGTATCTCGTTTTCACCTACACAACATCACCACCTAATTATACTTTTTTTAATTTTGTTTATGAATTACTATTATTATTATTACTTATTATAATTATTATTCTTACTTATTGTTATTATTTTTTGTTGTTATTATTTTTATTATTATTGAATTCATTCATTACTTTAAGATTTATAAATTATTATTTAAATTAACGGTCGGAAGCGTAAGAGCGCCACCTGTGAGTCAGAGACAACAGGATCAACAACACAGTCAGCTGTGAAGTAGATAAAAACTCACCGCTGATAGTTGTCATGCGGCCATGATGGATAACCTGTGTGTGTGTGTGAATGTGTTTAGCCACGCACATGTATATAAGGCGGAACATTTCATGAAACGGATCAATCGTGCCGCTGCCGCCTCAACCGCAGCCATCTGCACCGCAGTCATCCGTGCCGCTGCCGCCCCTACCGCAGCCATCTGCCCAGCAGCCATCCGTGCCGCTGCCGCCTCAACCGCAGCCATCTGCACCGCAGTCATCCGTGCCGCTGCCGCCCCTACCGCAGCCATCTGCCCAGCAGCCATCCATGCCGCCGCCGCCTCAACCGCAGCCATCTGTCCCGCTGCCGCCTGTACCGCTGCCGCCAGTACCAATACTAGGTCCTGCCGCTGCCGCCTGTACCTCTGCCGCCAGGACCACTACTAGGTCCTGCAGCCAGTGTCGCCGCCGCCTGTACCGCTGCCTCCAGTACCAATACTAGGTCCTGCCGCTGCCATCTGTACCTCTGCCGCCAGGACCACTACTATGTCCGGCAGCCAGTGTCGCCGCCGCCTGTACCGCTGCCGCCTGTACCGCTGCCGCCAGTACCAATACTAGGTCCCGCCGCTGCCGCCTATACCTCTGCCTCCAGGACCACTACTAGGTCCTGCAGCTAGTGTCGCCGCCGCCTGTACCGCTGCCGCCAGTACCAATACTAGGTCCTGCCGCCAGTGCCGCCGCCGCCTGTACCGCCGCCGCCAGGACCACTACTAGGTCCTGCAGCCAGTGTCGCCGCCGCCTGTACCGCTACCGCCAGTACCCATACTAGGTCCTGCCACTGCCATCTGTACCTCTGCCGCCAGGACCACTACTAAGTCCTGCAGCCAGTGTCGCCGTCGCTTGTACCGCTGCCGCCTGTACCGCTGCCGCCAGTACCAATACTAGGTCCTACGGCTGCCGCCTGTACCTCTGCCGCCATTTTTAAGATTCCTTTTTAAATAAAGTGGACAACATTTATCATAACAAACAAACAAAAGGTACTAAAACCGTTATAATAGCTAAATGTAAATAATTGCAATATCGTTGTTCAACTCTTGTCTGTGAATGGTGAATTTCATTTTTCAATGTGCTTCTCAATACGGAATATGTGGCTTCGGCAACTACATATTTTATTTTGCTCTGCTGCCAGTGAAAGAATATGCATGTGGGCAATTGTTTAATTTGAAGTATATATTTCAAATTCTTTGAAAGCCAACTTTTCACCACCATAGGGAATGCAACAACAACCATGTGATAGTTGTACTTTTCCAACCGAGATAGTGCCGTCGTGTGTAGGGCGACCAATAAATAAAGGTTCTCCTTCGGCAGTTCCACCACCAGGGACAGCGTTTGGTGGGATGTTGCCTTCATGAAGTGGTACCCATGTACCGCCACCAGATCACATAACTTTATATTCACTGTGACCGTGTTCACCACCTCCCCAGGCTACATAGCAAACACCATGCGTGGGATGCAATTTATCGGGTATTAAATTGCCTTCGTGTCTGGCATGGTCAATAAAAAATTGTTCACTGCCATCAAATCCGCCTTCCATAGAGTTGGGAGGAACTTCACCATTTGCAGCAGGTATCCAACATCTGGGCCCACTATTTGTAGGAGCAGAGAATCCCATTGCGGGTGCCGATGGAGCAGCTTCATTAATTACCCAAGTAGCAGTGGCACCCCAACCAGTACAGACACCCACAAAGTTAATAGGAATTAAATTGGGATCTTCATAGGACATAAAAGCAGCAGCTTCGCCTTCCCTGCCAAATAACATTGTCGTACCAGCGTACGATACCCTCTGTAGGCACTTCAACAATATCAGGTTTTTAACGATTTTTTCGTATCACTGATATACTATTGCTCCAACCGCCCAAAAACACTTCATACGTAGGCTCTACATACGCCGCACAGTGGACCATTTTACGAGAAGGCGGTCAAAAATATATAACTTTTGAACGGATCGTAAATTTGATTGTCTACTAGGTGAGATCATAAGCTTTCGTTTAAGGTATAAAAATTTTAAATCGAATTTGAGTTAAACATTAGTTCATTAAGTAGCAAACATGAAAATATATTCATTGGTTCACATTTACTTTAGATAAGGAGGTATTTAAGTCCAAAAAAAAACATAAATACTACTCGTATATGTAAACTTTTGTTGTAAATTGATTAATACTATATTAATATACAAAAAATTTTAAGACGATGTGTTTGAAAAAATTACAATTTATTAAACAACTTTAGTAAATATTTCTTCTAAATAGCCTTGATTTTCATCTTCTAGAAGCAGTTTAGTTTCTACGTCTAGTTCAATAGAATTAGTTTTCCATTTTTGCCGGATATTGGTCATCTTGTAATCATGTTATTCTTTTTTTAATTCTTTAACGATTAAATTTGTGTGCATTCGGGTTAATAAAATTTAAATACTGAAAATTCATTAAGTTTGAACAGTTAACAAATCGTAAAAATATAACACAATTCACAGCAAATTTATAACAGTTATAACCCAGCAGTTTTAGTTTTAACGTTCTCAAAACTAATTTGTACAAATTTTCAAGCTTTTATTTAAAAATCATAAAAAGTATTATTAAATTTTAATTTTATTTAAAGATTTTATTTGGCAAAATTTATTAAATTTATTTTAATTTCTATTTTATTTAGACAAATTCAGCCAGCCCAGCAAAAACAAATGATTAAGCCTTGAAAACACCTTGTTAAATATTCGATATGTGCTTGGTTTTTCCGACGGGGTTATAATCAATATTATTTGGGTACGGTTGTGAACAAACCAAATTTGACGAGGGTCGACGGAAAACCGTACCCAAATAATATTGTTAAATATTCCTTTAATACCGTTTTAATGTCTTTTCACATATAAACATTCACATATTCATAAATATAAGAATAAATAAAACTAAGTAATTTATTCATCGGGATCATTTTCAATCTAAGCAATTTTATTATTATTTGTATATATTTTATTATATTATTATATTTTATTATTATTTTATTATATAAAATTATTTACAAATATTTTTTATTTTCTGAATTTTCAAATTACATATGAAAAAAAAATGTTGTAAAATTATTTACAAATATTTTTTATTTTCTGAATTTTCAAATTACATATGAATGGTTTCCAATGGCAACCCTTATGTAGAAATGATTGAAAATAAACAATGTTTTTTGTTGTTTTGAAATGTTTTGCTGTGTTTGTATAGAAGTGTTTTTGAGTCTTGCTGTCTATGCTATGTTGATTTTATGAAAAAATTCTCATGGAATCAGTTTGGCTTTGGATATAAGACTTTTAGGTTGTTCTATACAATATTGGGGTAAAATTCACTGATGAACTATGTGAGCAATAGTGAAATTGCAATATGGATATGCTCTCCCCCGCAGTAATACCTTTCAATTATTTTTTATTTTTATTTTTATTGAAATAAATGTTTTATGAGAATATCATAAAATGTTTATTTTTTAATAAAAAAATTTTTCAAATAAATATTTCGTGAGAATATCATGAAATATTTATTTAAAGGAATCAAGCATGAATAATAAAATTGCTTAGAATAAATAAAACTATTTTATTCATCACAAATTCTCTGTCGTAAAAAGTGAACTGTGTTTTTACAGAGGTATTGAACTTTGAAATGGATTTTTTTACATTGACATGACATGAAGTTTTTTTAATTGACTTTATTCGAAACATAATCTTCTGGCATCATAAAGGGTTTTTCAACAAGAAGTTTGTTTTCTAAAACAAAATTAAAAAAAAAAATTAGATTAAGATGATTAAAATTTTCATTATATTACAAAGAGAAAAGTTCAGCAATTATAAATGAAAAATGATATCCGGCAAATGTCCACTAGGACCACGCCGATAGATGTCGATTCTTCCATCAAAGTTTTTAATTACTTTGGCAAAATGGCGTTCCTATTTTGTTTATTAGATCATGGATTTTCAGTTTTAAGGCTGAAATCGATTCGATTGGCTCCGTATAGTCCCTGTACTTAACATAACCGCACAAAAATAATTCAGTGGTGTTAAATCACACGATCTGGCTGGCCACTTAACTGCTGATTGTCGCGTAATTATACGATCGGGCAGTTTTGTTTGCAATAAATTATCCCTTTAATCGGCTTTTTGACATATAGCACCGTCCTGTTGAAAAACCACATGTCAGTGAAATCCACGTCGTGAATAATAGGCCAAAATTGACCTTATCTTCGAAAAACAGGCCCAATCATACCTCTAGACCACATAATGCACTATATAGTGACACGTTGAGCATGCAAAGGTTTCTCAATTATCGTTCTAGGATTTTCAGAAGCCCAAATGCAGGAATTTTGCTTGTGTTCATACCCTGACAACTGAAAATGGACTTCGTCTGAAAAAATTAGATTTTCAGAAAAACCAGCTGGTTATTCCTGAGTAAATTGAGTGAATCTACGGCGATGTGAACGGTCGGCCGGCTTTAGTTTCTGCACCAGTTTAACCCTTTAATATTTCAAAGTCAAATCCTTACGCAAAAAATTAGGGTAACCCCAGTTGCTGAGAACATCGAGGAAATGGCAAATTTGGTTCTGTTTCAACACTGAGGCTCACGGCTACAATGTTTTTAATTGACGCGTTGGTGCTCGCATATTTTGTGTCGACTCTGCCGACTCAAATTTAACGACCAAATACTTAATAGCGGTCTTAGAAGTACGATTAAAATAATCGAAATAATCCGAAAATATCACAAATTTTGCGAAATATAACTATTACAGAACCATCATCATAGCAGATTTTAATTTTTTTAATAAGATTTTTGTGACGAAAACGTCAAAAAGCTAAATGTCAAAATTATCATGTTCTTAGTGTTGCCATAATTGAAAAACATGAATTATGACTTCTGAGGTGCAATTTACTATTGCTTTTTCAACATTTGTGGCCATATATCGAAAATTAAGCGCGGTTTCGGGCTTATCGGCGATAAAATATTTTCTGTCTCGCGGCGTTAAATCGCACGATCTTGGAGGCCAATTCACTGGTCCGAAACGTGAAATTATGCGGTTACCAAACCTTTTCGTCAGTAAATCATAATCTATCATGATGCGCCATCTTGTTGATGAACAAAAACGGCAGTAATTATGGCTCTATAGCGGTAAACACATACTGTACCGTTCCGACCAGCACCGTTTTAAAAGAAGTTCGTAACAATGATTCCACCACCCCATGAAACACACCAAACAGTCACTTTTTCTGGATATAACAGTGTCTCATCAATCCAAATATGGAAGTTTTGTTTATTGACGTATCCATTCAAACAAAAGTGAACTTCATCGCTAAATAAATTTCACTTATGTAAATAGGGATCAACGGGGTTTTTGTTTTTGGACTCAAGTTGCACACATTAGAAGTGTACAGTGTGTTCAGTTGACTTCATTATTCAAATGGCAAGCCAAACTAAACATAAATCAATTTACAGCTTACAAAACGGCCGCCAGTTATAAAAAAAATTGACAACTTAAAGCTCTATACCTCTATAAAACACCCGATATATTTGAAAATATTTTGTATTATATACTTTCTGTTAGATTTGAAATATGAAGTAGACGTAAGCAAAAACCCAAAGTACATTGTTTTCGTTTAATATTCAATAAGTTTTTCAATATCATTTATCTGGTAAATTTTTTATTTATCTTTTTGTTAAGATGTTATGCTTAATTAAAAAGAATCATAACATTTTTACATAAACTTAAATGATGTAAAGAGAAAGAAAAGTTCAAATAACTCTTTAAGCCTACAAACAAAATGTATTATTATTTTATTTTCAATTGCTTATCTAATTTCAGTTAAAGAAAAAAGAAATTGATGTACATATTTTAATATAAAATTTTAACTAATTGAAGACGTTATGATATTGGTTACCAGCACAGCGACGGTAAGTGTTGTGAGTATTGTGGTTTTTACATTTTTGGTTTTGTATGTGTGTTTTTTTTTGTTTTCTTTTATTGCAGCTTTTGTGCGTAACTCTGTGTGTACTAAGCGGCGAGGCTTTAAAACGTGAGGCGCCTATTAGCAATAGTTATTTGCCACCTTCAGGTCAAAAGGCCAATGGTAATGGGGGTTCATATAGTTTACCTGCAAATTCATATTTGCCGCCCGCATCCGGCCCCGCTTCAAATAGTTATGCACCTAGCGCTCCATCAGGAGGCCCCTATGCCAGTGCTCCTACTGCACCTTCAAAAACGTACGGCCCTCCTCCAAGAAGTCCATCTTCTAGTTACGGCCCTCCTCCCCCACCATCAGGACCTGCTGCTAGTTATGGTCCTCCATCCCGTCCCAGTTCGGGTTATGGCCCGCCCAAAACAAATGGTTCACGTCGGCCATCTAATGGCTTTGGCCCACCGCCTGCTGGCCGTCCCTCTTCTAGTTACGGTCCCCCAAAACAACCTTCTTCCAATTATGGACCTCCATCCCGCCCATCATCAAGTTATGGACCTTCAAAATCTATGCCATCTAGGCCTTCTTCTAACTACGGTGCTCCTTCCAAGGCGCCTTCTTCTAGTTACAGTATATCAGCTAAAGTACCATCATCAAGTTATGGTGCTCCTTCAAAGACTCCTTCCTCTAGCTATGGTGCACCTTCTAATAGTTTTGGTTCCCCTGGCAAATCACCTTCTTCAAGTTATGGTGCTCCTTTTGCTCCTTCGAATAGCTACAGTGCTCCTGCTAAAACGCAATCTTCTGGCAATGGGGCCCCTGGGAAAGCACCATCTAGCAGTTATGGTGCTCCTGCCGCTCAGATTCCATCTTCCAGTTATGGCGCACCTTCTCAAGGATCTAACGGTTTTCAATCAATTCAGCCTCCATCTACTAGTTATGGAACTCCAGATAAAGCACCCTCATCAAGCTACGGAGCTCCTTCAGTTCCAGCTCCTTCTTCTAGTTATGGAGCACCATCGGCTGCAGTTCCTTCATCAAACTATGGTGCTCTTGCTGCTCAAGCTCCTTCAGTTGGCAACGGTGCTCCTGCTTCTCAGGCACCTTCATCCAGTTATGGTGCCCCTTCTTCCCAAGGACCTTCAAGCAGTAATGGAGCACCTGCACCCCAAGGACCCTCCGGTAGTTACAGTGCCCCTGCTCCTCAAGCGCCGTCATTAAATTATGGTGCCCCGTCTCCACAAGTCCCATCAGCCAGTTATGGATCACCCAGTCCTCAGAATCCTTCATCCAGCTATAGCTCTCCTTCTTCTCAAGCACCTTCAAGTAGTTATGCTATTCCAGGTTCATCTTCAGGTTATGGTTCTCCCTCAGCTCAGATTCCTGGATCCAATTACGGTGCTCCTGCAGCAAGTCTTCATTAGTACAGTATTTTCTTACAAGTCTAAATATTATATTCTTAATAGTTCTTTTGGCTTTGCTGTTGTTAACTACAAATTTCGCATTATAAGTTTTTTCGTTAATTTTGCGTTAATGTGCGTGCGATTGAATGTTTAAATCTGTTAAATTTCCTTAAAATACTAACTGGCACTTTTAAAATGTTTCTATTTTTTGATTTGTCAAATCGGTTTGTCTCAAAGATGGCTTCCTGTTATTTTCTGGTATTTTTGGGGCTGCCGAGAAAGCTTTAACATTTGTTACTTTATTTTCCTTAGATGGCACAGTGATATCTAAACTATCCTCCTTTCTCATATACAAATAGCCGCCACCCATTAGACCTAATAACGACAATGTTATCAAGAGCCAACGCAAGCCAACATTAAAGCGTAGACCTCTAAAACAAAGAAGAAGAACAACAAATTAAATGAAATATAAGGTGAGCCGAAGGCACACACGACTGACTGACTGGCTTACAAAAACAAACTATATTTCAGAAAATTCACGTTCTAAATGACTTGCGAAGGTTTTAACCTTTTGCTTTGCGTTTCTTGCCGATTTGCCGCTTTGTACCATATAGGAGCATCGTACACCGTAGGTTTGCGCATATTTTTGACGGCATTCCATAAATTACTGTCCGTATTTTCCGTTGCGTTTAAGTTTAGTAGATATTTTTTGAATATATACGCCTTCCTTTAATGCCCCACCTTTTGAAGTAGTTCGTTAGTGTTGTCAAGTATTGATTGACTCGGTCGTTAACAGCCCTTGCTTCGCTGCTGAACAAGCAATAAGGTTGTCATCAGCATATGACATGATGAAGGCATTGTTTAAAACCGGTCTCAGCAATGATCCCTGTGGCACGCCCGCAATAATCGAACCCTCATGAGAGAGGGCGTCTCCAATTGAACCCTAAAAGAGTGGTCCCTTAGAAAACTATCAATCATACGGCACATGCCCGTACCAAATCCCATACTCAACAGCTTATAAATGAGACCACCGTAACAGACGGTGTCAAAGGCGTTGGCAAAATCCAAACTACTATAGTATATCTTATTTAGACCCCTGTCTTCATAGTCCGTGAGTAGAACAAATGCTTGTGTCGTCGAAAGTCCGCTTCTAAATCCGAATTGAAAACCTTTAAAAATGTCATTGTCAGTAATAACGTCATTGACTTTTGCCAGGAGCATTTAAATAGTTTTGCAAAGGCCGGTAATAGGGATATAGGTCTATAGCTTCCACTCTCACGAGGGTCCGATTTCGGTTTAAGTATCAGAACCACAAGGGCAGCCTTCCAATCTCTCGGAAAATATCCAATATTCAAGTAATGGGTAAATATAATGGCCAAGAATCGCCAAGCCACACTGTTCGTCTTCTGCAAAACAAAATCAGATATACCATCCAAACCACTAGACCTCTTATTTGCTCTGCGCTTTAGACCTTCACCTACTGCCACTTTACTGGTAAAGCCATTTGTTCTAATATGTCTACTAGAACCAATAATTCCACAGTCAAAGTTCTTCCAAAAGTCGTCAAAACCGTCGTCCTCTCCAAAGTAGACACTACATCTCGAACCCTCGCACTGAATGGATTTGCACATGCCGTATGACCAGAGCTTACCTGTAAAAAACGATTGGCAAGCAAATCAGATATACCAGTGCTGTCAGATATGATTGAGCCATCAACCAAACTTTGGATTGAGGAACAAGAACTTAAACCTGCAGCCGCCTTGACTTTTCTAAACGTCTTGTCAGTTAGTGTACGTTTTGCAAAAAGTGTGTCCAATGGTCGCGTTCAAAATTGGCTATGGCACCCTGTATTATAGAGTCAAGGTTTCGTAAGTCCGCTTTCAAAATGTTACGTCTACCTGGGTCTTCACATATATATAATGTAGTGCATTGCAGTAGTCGCTCAGCATATATAGTGTCCGCAAGCCAGCACAACTCATGTAGGATGCTTACAATAATTCTATTGTAAATATGTAATTCCAGGTATCAAATTCATCAATACAATGTGTTTGGCATGTGTTGTGCTGTTGACCGTTTGCATGTTGTTGACACACCTACAATACTTTCAATATGTTTTAATGATAAAATTGAGTAACTTTAAAAATCAGTCAATTCTAGATTGTAAGTAATATTTTCATGAGTAGTACGTAAGCTATAAGAAGTAAATAAATCAGACTTTTGATTGAAAACTAAAGCCGGCAACATTGCCTTGAGTTATAATTAAAGTCTCTCTCATTCCGGCAGTTCCTTTGAACGTCTATAAACGAGCTGATACCCTTTACAGCTGTCAAAACATATAAAGGGCCATGGGGATCTCTAAACGATACCAAAGCCATCACAATAGCGTTCGTTTTAGTCGCTTCTTTTTCGTCTTTGAAATGTATTATCCTCGCCGCAAGCTTTACCAATCCTCTGCTTCCTGCCAAGAAATTTTAAATGGAGTACTCCATAGCGTTTTCAAAAGCTCTCCCCATCTCATTTACGCAGTCTTCAATCTCTGTCTCAGTCACGTTTCTGTCGAGCGGAGTCCACATGTGGCAAGATTCGTGGACCGTCTTTGTAAAAATCTTTGTCTACCTAGTAGACCGTTCATTTGACAAGCAGGGATTCGTTGAAATGATCATCTCAACTGCTTTGTGGTCATTGTCCAGTAACCTAAATCGGTCCGCAGTTGTGGTAGTTATGTCCACAGTCGCCAGAAAAAAGACAATGTAGGATGAACGTGGGCATTAGTCCTACTTGGTCTGTCAGTCTGTCGTATTTCCAAATCCGACACACATTCATATACAGATATCCACAATACGGATTCCTTGCATTGAGATCAGTCCCTATCAAAACGCTGCAATTTCTAGCAAGCCCCTGCACTACATCAAAATCTGATGCAACAAAGAGATATTGAGGTCTAAGGTACATGGAGATAACAATGAAGTTAGGGGTACTTGATCTCCGAATGCGTACAGCAGCATTCTCAATACACCCCGTATTAAAATTATCTCTTCACAACGCAGGACTCCCTAATGAGGACAGCTGCACCGCCTCCACGTTCGCTTTGTCGGTCACGTCTAAAAATTTTATACCCTGCTATATCCAGTTTGTGACGAGCACCAAGACTGTGCTCCGCCGCCAGCCGTACGTCCGATTTATGTCTACTTAAGAATAAGCTTAAGTAATGTCTTTTATATTTCGATACAATGGAATTTACGTTAATAAATAATATCTTAAATGAACTATCTATCCTGTCGTAATATCAGTAAGAGCGCCAGCAAAGCTCGAGAACTGGCCTCATCACTGTTCAGCTCACGGGACTTAGTCGCAAAACCACCAATATTGGCCATACATTTCAGCAGGCCTCCGCCGAAGAAACGCTGGCAGTCCTTGCCCATTCGGTCACACTGCGCAACTGCAGTCACAAGCATGATATCGGATTTGACCGAAACTGTCCTAGGCGAGGCCTCAAGCGTTTCCCGAATTGACTTACAAGTTGCTGCAATTGCTGCAGAATATGAAAGTCCTGCATTACCTTGACTATTTCGCTCAGGAATAACTGACCCTTTACCACCTCTGGAGACTTTTGATTCTATCTTACGGATAAGATCAATTCTCCTCGGATGCAATTTCGAACAGGCCACATGGCCATCAGTACCACATAAAACACATCTAACTGGTAATCTGAATCTACACGAAGCCTGAGTAGTTACAGGGTCAGTAACCAAAGTCTTTTGGTTATTTTCCCCCTTACGTGACACTTGGCATTTGCCCGGGCCGACAATTTGAACTGACATGTCCATAGCACTGACAGTTAAAGGGCTGCACCATGCCAGCCCGTTTAATTTTTCTTATCTTCATCCCCCAATGCAAGATATACCTTATATCATAAAATTTTTTAACATCAGAATTCCTGTCCAACCAGAAAATCCACTTATCTTCACCCAACAGGACTTACGAACCTACGGGAATTTCTTCTCTCAAGCCCTATAATTGAAATTCGCCAAACTAACGGGCCCACCAGAATAATTGTCGTGTCCTTTTCCTTTATTGAGTTTTTTTTAACATCAGTAGATATCACTACAGTAACTACGAACTACCTAAGGACATTGGACTATGAATCGGATCACAAGGCTGTAGTGATAAAATTCTTCACAATTGACTTTTTGGTCCGGGAACGATTCACCAGGTTTGACTGTGACCATATGGATAGACGCATATTTATGCGCAAACTGGCTTTAAACTTTGATACGTGTCGACTACCTTTGGACAAAAACGTGACTGAGACGGAAATTGATGAATGTGTTCGTGCAATGGTGCCTTTCAAGATGTCAAGAAATATTCCATACCAAAAGTCTCCACGAGGGGCCGAGGGTTGCGGAAGCTGCCTCGACATATTCTTAATTTCATCGACCAGAAGAAACAACTTAGGGGGGTATCACATAGGTGTGAGGACCCTGATCAACGGAATATTTTGAAAGTGGCAATGCATATTTAAATTGCAGCTACACAATTTACAATCGCGCTGTTTATTTTAACTTTTACTTCCCGTCGGGCTTTACATAACAGGATTATGATTATGGTTACTGCTATTCCCGTGAAAATATCAGTTCCTCAATAGTTTTGTTGTCACTTATCTAGGTGATCTGAAGTTCTTTCAGCATGGGTTTTATTGCCATTGTTAAACTCCTGCTGTTGCACTAGAAACTTCCGGATTTCATTAATTAAGTGCGGTTGTTTTTTTAATTATATAACATTAATTTGTATTGGCTCTAAGTGCATTTTAAATATATAACATTAAATTGGCGCAACCGGTAATCTTTTAAATAAAGGATTTCCAACAAGAAGTTTGTTTTCTAAACCAAAAAATGTTGATTAAGATGATTTAAAATTTTTATTGTATTACGATGAGAAAAGTTTGGCAAATTGGCAAATGTCCATGACGACCATGCTAACAGATATCGATTCTTTCATCAAAGTTTTTAATCACTTTTTGTCAAAATAGTGGTCCTATTTCGTTAAATCGAAATCGATTCAATTGGCTCCGTATAGACTCTAAGGGCAAAAAATAATGAATTGGTGTAAAATCAGACGATCTGGCTGGCCACTTAACTGCTGATTGTCGTGAAATTATACGATCGGGAAAATTGGTTTGGAATGAATTGATTGTTCTGTTGAAACCACATGTTAGTAACAGACACGTCGTCAATAATAGACCAAAATTGAGTTGTTATCATCTCGCGGTAGCGAAATTAATTAACCGTTACCGCATTTTCAGCCTCATCTTCGAAAAAAAGGCCCAATCATACCACCAGACACATAGCCCACTATATAGTTACACGTTAAGCAGGCAAAAGCTTCTCAATAATCGCTCTAGGATTTTCAGAAGCCAAAATGCGACAATTATGCTTGTTGACATACCCTGACAAGTGAAAATGGGCTTCGTTTAAAAAAAATTATTTTTTCAGATAAACAAGCCGGTTGTTCCTGAATGAAACTACGACGATATGAATGGTCGGTCGGCTTCAATTCCTTCACTAGTTAAACTTTGTAAGACTTCCAAGTCAAATCAAATTCGCCATGTGGTGGTTTTAGGAAACCCCGGTGGTTGAGAATGTCGAGAAGTTAACAAATTTGGATCTGATTCAACACTGTGGTTTACAGCTGCGATGTTTGTAGTTGAATGACCCGGTCATTCGTGTTGGTGTTCGCACATTTTGTATCGAACCTGTCGACCCAAATTTAACGACCAAATTCTTACGAAATGTAACCTTAACAGAATCACCATTTCCATAGTGGATTTTAATTATTTGAAAGCGATTTTCGTGCGAAACAATTCCACTATATCTACCACGAATACGCCAAACAAATTCATGTTTTTGGTGTTGTCACAATTGAAAAACAAACTTCTTGGTAAAAAACCCTATAATTCAGATTTTAAGGCTTCAACCTTAATGTAATCTAATATTTTAAACAGTGTTTAATAAAATGTTTGAAGCGATTCAACAATCAATATGAACTATTATCAAACATACATTTCTGTTATTATTTCTAAGTAGCTTATTTTGACCGCAAGCGCTCGCAAAACGTCTGCTTTGTATTTGAAGCATACAATATTATTTTGTGCTGCAAATTGCCCACTAGAGTCTTGTGTCGATGAATTTATTTTTTGTCTAATTCTAATTCGTATGTTGTTGTTTTCGCAAAATTCGTTATGTTGATGCTCTGGTATGTTACAAGCTCTGCAAAAAACCCTTTCAATCGCTTTCAAATTCAAAAAAAGTATGTCCAAGATTGCCGCAAAATGCACAAGACTGTCTTCACATCAAAGGTTGGTTATATTGTGTATACTTCTTGGAGTCTTCTTGCAACTCCTGAGAGTTTTTACCTCGGCCTAGTTCAAAACCATATTTTAGGCACATATTATAAGTGGTTGTATTCATTCTTGTTACACTTTGTTCATTCGTGTCATGTTTCGCTTGACAAAATGGGTCCTGATATACAGTGTTTACTATTTTTGCCTGTGGTTGTCCCATAGAAATGATATGCCCTTTCTACTTCATCCACCAGTTAGGCTAATGTACATCCTTCTTTGCCAATCAACCGATTTGTCACAACTTGACTTTTTAGTCCCGTTATGAAACTTCTTACTGCCAATTGATCGATTTCTATTTTAGCTCCTTGTGCATTGTCGTATTCAGAATCCAAAACTTCCTTCGCTTCTGTACCAGGGATTGTAGACGTCTTTCAAAAAAGTTTGTTCATTGATGCCTTGTTTGCAATACTAAAGCTTGTCCCGCAGTTGTTCTTTACTGCGATATTTCAGATATGTTTTCCGTATTTCCTCACATAGATACTTGATTGTAGCTGAAATGCTCAAAAGCTTTGCCGAGCAACCTCTGTTGTATACATATTATCACTGTCTCGATTTGATCCGGCAGAAGTTCAGTTGCGATTAGTGTACATCCCATAATAAATCTGTGTACTTCGGATTTAACGTCCTGGCTGGGTGCCTCTGTGAAAACGGGTGCTACTAATTTGATTTGCTTTATGACTTCCTGTAAGCGTGATATTCTCACATTGTTGCTATTCATACCAGCGCTGTGCGTGCGAGTAATTTTCTTCGATTTGTTTTTCAGTTGTATTTTGGATTGCATTTTTTAATTTTTTGGGTCTTCTTCTCGAGTTTTTCTCTATTCTCGATTACTTACTGTAATTACTTACTGTAATTGTTCTGGAGTCAAGTTAGAGTTGATATATCCTGCTAAATCTCTGAATGTTTCGGCTTCTTGGTCGCTTTTCTGCTTTTATCGCCGGTTATTGACATTTTTGCAACGTATAGAGTTCCTCTAATAAGATATAAATATTTTCGAACTCAGTTATGTCCCTTGATTTCTTATTTTCTCCTTCGAAAGCTCTTGATACTCTTTGCTGTTGTTAAGGTATTTAATAAATGTTTTGTGAGAATATCATAAAATGTTTATTTTTTATTAAATATTTTTGTAATAAATACTTTGTGAGAATATCATGAAATATTTATTTAAAGGAATCAAGCACGAATTAAAATTGCTTAGTTTATTATTAATATTTATAAACTTAAAATTTAAAAATTTTCAAAGTTTGTGATTAACTTTAAAACGATGTAAAAATATCGCCGTTTTTTGTAAACCAGTTCTATTCCAGTATTTTTGATATGAATAACGTCTGCTAATCTAGTTTTTAAATTATTTTTGGTTGTTCTCTTCTCGTTAACATTAGAATCTATTTAATCTATTAATGTCTAACATAATACATATTCCATTTTTGCATTTTATCTTTGGTTTTACTTAAAACCTATCTAATATGCTAATTTTTCATTTCTCTATTCATTGGAATAAATCAGGTAGTTATAGATACACTCGTGTATGTACATTGTTACGAAGATGCTTAGTTATGTTATAAAAGAAAACAATTACTACTAAAAAAAGTAAATAAAATGACCCTTTGAAATTTTCTTAACACAAAGCAACCACAATATGCTAGAGAAAAATTCCAGGAAATAACAAAACGACACATAACCAAACTATCTGTGATGACGTTGAAATAAAATTTTTTATATATATACTCTCATTTTTGATCAACAACGCAGTTTGTTTGTGAACGTTGGACAGTTGCACATTTTGTGAATTGACGGTCAAGATTCTAAAACTTTTGACTGGATGGGGAATTTTTAATGAAATTTTTTTATTGGACAGAAGTCACCTTAAGCTATAACGTTTTTACTTTAAGTCAAGTTTTATCTAAGTAATGTTATATATGTTTGAAAAATGATTTTTTAAAATATAGGTATTATCGGTACTAAAAAATAAATTTGGAAATGTAGTGACGGCATTGCATTTTATAAATAGTAATGTCAACTGCACTAGAAAAAAACACCTACTAAATTAAGTCGTCCACCCGTCAATTTTATCTCATTTTTTCAGTTGACCTCTTAAAATACGAATTTGTTTGAAGCCTCTACATTTTCTAGGTCCGCCTTCTTTTCATATTCAGGCCTTCATAACGTTTCGAATCAGCTACTAAACGTTTAAAATATATTTACGAGAAGACTCGTTGGGGCGAGCTCAACGAATTTTTTAAGCAATTTAATTGGAAACACTTGGACTATAATGTCGAAATGGTTGCAAGGATAACTCTATTTGGAAACAAAACTTTTATTCCACCCAAAAAAAAATTTCGATTAAAACCAGATTGAAGTCATGGTTTAATCAGACCTGCAATAATGCGGTCAGATCAAGAGAGGAAACATTCAGTATCTGGCATAGAAACAAAAACCCAGATACTGATTCGCTACGCAAAACAGCAAGATCTTCATGTGCCAATGTACTATGGCGTGAGAAAAATCTGTACGACGAGCGCCTTCGTGCCCGAGGAGTAGCAAGAGCTGTTGGTCATTTGTAAAACGAATAAGGAATAATTCCAATGCGTCAATTCCGACTCTTTTAAAGAATGACGAAATAATCACTGACCAGGTTTATAAAGCTAACCCTTGGCCGGTATATTTGCAAATAATTCTTATTTGCCGGAAAGCAATCAAGATATATTTGTTAAGCACTTTGTAAGGTGATGGAATGTATGATTAATATCCATCTTATGAGGTACCTAGAGTCCAACAGCTTACTTAGCGTCCGACAGTATGGTATCCGTAGGGGACGCTATACGGGCGAATTGATGGTTTTCCTATCGGAGCAATGGTGCAACTCCATATATCATTTCGGAGAGAGTACGGTGGTGGCTCTAGATAGTTTGTCGCATGATGCACTTCTCTGAAAACTTGCTGCTTTTGGTGATAATCTCTTCAGCTTTATATTGAGTTTTCTCAGGAATCCCACTATACGAATTGTTATAGATGGAATTTCATCAGACGAGTTTAAGAATAATTCAGGGATCCCACGGGGCTCCGTTCTTTCACCTACCCTATTTCTTATTTTTCTAAATGGGCTTCTTTGCCAAACTTTCAACCCTTCGCAGATGACAGCACCATTTGACATTCGCATTCATTTGGTAATACACCGAACCAGTAGGAGCTGAGTTCCAAAAGGCGGAACATGAATAATACCGGTAATCACGACTTCGCGGCCATCTCCGAATGTGGTCGTGCGAACGGAGTCGATTTTCATGCCCATAAGACGAAATGTTGTATGCTCACGTATAGGTGGTATAGGTATTACGGAATCGGAAGCTCCTGATGTTCTTGGTATGAAAATTCAGTGCTGATGTTCGATGGACATTTTTCAGGTTCCTAAAGAAGCTTTCAAGTGCCTCGTTTTCTAAAACGGTGTAAGAGATACTTCACTCCATCCGATCTACGTACTATTTATACCACCAATATCCACCCAAAGTTGGAATACAACACTCATGTATGTGCCGGAGAAGCGGGCCAAGGGGCTAATTGAGGGTGGTAGGGTATCCAACTCTATTGATTCCCTAGAGCATCGATACAATGTTGGTTGTATTCCACTGTTTTATAGTTATTACAATGGTAAGCACTCTAACGAAATTAGGGAACGTATTTTGCACGTATTTTGCGCTTATCTTGATTTTCCTCGAGAGCGCATTTATTTGTGGTCGATTGGCCAGTGAATCTCACTACGCATTACAGGGAAAATTCGTTTTTTAGTAGAACAGCCCGTATGTGGAATAAACTCCCTCCAGAGGTCTTTCCTAATACTTTCAATGTGGGAAGGTTCAAATCGAATGTCCACAACACTATTCCCTCTTTCCTCCTCCCCATAACCAAAGTTCCTAGTTCTGGTACAATAAATTGCATGAGTAGGGGTAATCTTTTGAGTGCTGGTCCGAACGAAAAAATTACTGCTTTTACTAGATACACGAGCGTCCCAGTCAATAATAAAGCCTAAGGTAAGCCTGGCTATCTCACACATCCGCGTAGATGACGTGTTTGTTTTCGCTGGCATAGTAGTTAAAGTCATTATCGATGCAGACTTTATGGTAACTCTGGCACAATGTCGCGATACCGTTGGAGGTTGGAAATGGGTGGAGGATCGCAGCAGGGAAGCTATTTGCCGTTGAACGCCAGAAATTCTGGCTGCAACTATAGTATGGGCAGGTGTGGTGGCAGATGGTTCGGATAACCAGGTGTGGGTGGTAGAACTAACAGAGCTAAGAGACTATATGATATTATAATAAGCACTCATGAAAAGCATGCGACGATAGCAAAATTCCTGTAAGAATACTTAATCTCTCCAATCGCGAAAAGCATGGACACAAAACACCAATAAAAATTTTAAGTAAAGTTGGAACTAATTTTGATTGGTAAAAAACCATACTTCGATCTTTTTGCTCAGTCGTTTTAACCGAGCACCATAATCAGTGCATGAGTGAACTAAAACTGCTATGACCACACGTAGCTTTTAAAACTATGTGGGATATAAAATGATAAATGAAAACATGGCAATAATGCCTTTACCATTAAATACTATATTTTATAAAATAAATCCTGCCAACTTCAATACTTCTTTTTAGATTAACTAGAAAATTCTATATGCAAAAGAGGATATCGATGAGTAGATATACCAAAAGCGACTATTAATTACCACCTTAAATATACACCAACACCATGTGCTTGTGGGCCTAAGCCGTTCTTATTAGAAGAGTACCGCAAAAGAAGTGAAAGAATAGATAGAAGAGAAAGTGGACAAAACGAATAAGAGAGTAGAAAGAAGGCTCAAACTAAAAAAAGAAATAGCAGAAGTAGTAAGGTTGATAGCACTGTCCACTGGCTAGAAGAGCAAAAATCAAAACATGTGCAATGGATTCGCAGCATAGACAACAACGAAAATATTGAGTTCGGCCTCAGAGTAAAATTCGATTTATTTGTTATAGTATATATAGCTATCGCAGGTTTAATTATATATAACATAATTGCACATTCTAAAAATTATGTGAATAGAAAAGCCGTAGTGTAAAATAATATAATGTGTATACACTATACAAATACAATTCTTAGATTTGTACTTTTGTTTTTAAGACTCACTGTATAAACACAATTTAAATATTTGTACTTTTATTGTAAGACACACTGTAAATAAATATTTATTTCTTTACGTCAGCATACTTTCATTTGACCATGAAAATAAAACTTGATACTGCAACATCAGCATAATTTTTTTGACCATGAACTTGGTATCAAATAATGCAAATTATTTTTATTATTCATGGGAAAATTAATTAAATGCAATTATGCTGAATAGACATAATTTTAGTTTATAACCTGTAAATATTTGTTAAATAAAATTAATTATATTCGTAAGGTAAAAGAGAAGACCTTCATTCAAATCAATCGGCAGCAGTGCTTAGACAAATACTGAAATTCATGAAAATCGGCATTTTTATGCTGGCAGTGAAGCGGCAGCAGTGCTAAGACAATACTGAACCTTATACAACACCTCACACAACTGTGCAATATTAAATTGATCCTGCCAGTTAGGATTACATCCTCTCATTCACTATAATTCGTTCGTCGTTCACCACATGGCGATCCTGTCAATTTTATCAGATCCTGCCAATTTTATTTAATCAGATCCTGAGAAGCAATAAAGAATTATTATCGCCAAACTTTTAGAAGCTTTAATCCTGCCAAATTTTTGAAAGTTTTAATCCTGCCAAATTTTTAAAATTTTAATTTTATCCTTTGAAGAAAGATCCTTGAAAAGAAAAGAAAAAGAACAAAATTTTTTTTCCAATGTCAAGTCAAAAGGAAATAGACAGTATATTCAGAAAATGGGAACAACTAATCAAAGCGGAATATATTCCTGAATCAACAACCAAATCAAAGGCATCAAAGTATACACTGACTCCAGTCAATGTAGGACCAAAAGCGATCACCCTAGAACAACATAGAGCCAGGCAGCAACTATACAAACGCCAGACTCAGCATACCGGACTACAACACCAACCCAAGAAAAGGGGCGGAAGAAAAAGAAAATTCCAGGCGGCCTGCAGACATTTACAAAGAATCATAAATATAAGCGAAGGAGAACAGAAGAAAAATTAAATCAAAGAATTAATAACTATCAAGACGCAGGGTTGGAAATAAATTGAAGGCCATCAGAAAAGGGGACCACCTAAATGATTTCGCTACATTTTACAACATCAGAACGGCAACAACATAATGTAGACTTCATTTCAGAAATCCTACAAACATATATCATAAAATTTTATATTTTTCATTATCCTTTTGAATTGTAATATAGAGTATTTTAATGTTATTAATATAGAAAAAAAACAGTAAAATTGCGCTTATATTGAAAAAGATTCCGAATAATTATAAATTACTTATTTCCATTGCATGTGCTCGTTGTTTTTTTGGAATTTTGTAAAATTATTTACAAATGTTTTTTTTCTGGAATTTTCAAATTGCATATGAATGGTTTCCAATGGCAACCCTTATGTAGAAATGATTGAAAATAAACAATGTTTTTTGTTGTTTTTGAAATGTTTTGTAGTGTTTGTATGGAAGTGTCTTTGAGTCTTGCTGTCTATGCTATGTTGATTTTATGAAAAATTCTCATAAAATCAGTTTGGCTTTGGATATAAGACTCTTAGGTTTTTTCAATACAATATTGGGGTAAAATGCACTAATGAGCTATGTGAGCAATAGTGAAATTGCAATACAATACATTTTAAATTTATTTTTATTTGGATAAATGTTTTATGAGAATATCATAAAATGTTTATTTTTAAAAAAAATTTTTGTAATAAATATTTTATGAGAATATCATGAAATATTTATTTAAAGGAATCAAGCACGAAATAAAATTGCGCTTATAGTAATTATTTACTAGAAAAGTATGTCTATATACATAAAAATAGTGCTTTTGTGTTAACTTATAAAAGATTTATTAAACACATTCTGTATGGAAAGCTCTTTTATTTTATAAATAACCAATACTTTTTATAAATATGTCCACTACTAATTAAGGATAATAAAAAGTTCAGTAACAAACAAACAAAAAACTGAAAAAACGCTTTAAACATAAAACAGAAAAAGAATAGAAAAGAATGATAATATAATTTAATTGAATTTGTAAATGGACTTTTATAATGGATAATCTTGAAATAGAATTGGAAAGACAACTTTTTTTAGGAATTGAATAGGATTTTTAGGGAAAATTTCATAGATGAAAACACCGTACTCGAAAATTAACGGATTGGAATACCATTATTCAAAAACTTAGATTAATACGGGAGAATTTTGACAAATCTTTTAAGTGTCTAAACACTGATAGACCAACCAGAGATGACACTATAGATAAACATATACAAAATCTGTTGTATTGTTTCGAGGAAATTAGAGTTATATTAAACGTCTACTATAACCGGCTAACAGTCGCTCACAAAAGCGCGGCCGAAACATTTTTATTAGACCTTAAGGAAAAATTACTGAGAGTCACAACAAGAAAAAATTTAGAAATAGACATCCCCACTTCTCTGCATGAGAGAATATATTACAAAAAGAAATTATTATTAATACCGGGAAAATCAACTTTAACAGTAACGTCCAATACTATACAAGCCAAAATGAACGCCACAGAACTAGCTTCAATTTCAAAATTAGTCCCTATATACACGGGCAGAAAAGAGGAACTCCATCAGTTCATTGCAAACCTAGAACTGATACAGGAAACTCTAGAGGAATCGAAGAGAACAAGTTTCTTCCAATTTATGTTACGGACAAGGTTAGACCAGAAAGTACAGAACAGAATAAGACAAAACACAATACCAACAGACCTAGGTCAATTACTCACAGAATTAAGGAAATGCTACAAATCAAGGGAAACACCAAACAATATATTGAGTAAATTAAATTACATTAAGCAGCAAGGTGACATCAGAAAGTTCGCGGATAAAATTAGTAGTCTAATATCAGAACTTAACGAACTTCAAATCTCTAGTATAGGTGAAGACAGCAGGGACACAATAATAAAATCAAACAATATCATTGCATTTAATGCATTCAAAAACGGCCTAACAGATAGAGACATCATTAAAACAATTGATTCCAGTAGGGTAAAATCCTTTTCAGAGGCAGTAGAAATTGCAGAAGAAGCCGACTGTACCAAACAACCAGACAGAGAAACAATTACTACAGAAATAACCATAGGTCTTACAACAATTACGACAAAATCAACTTACGAACTAACCAGAATCAGAGATACCCCAATATCAACAACAATTGGAATAGGAAGACTTTCTACAGGAACAACTCTGACAAAAACACACCCCCTCGCAACGGACAAAATAGGTACCAAAACAATGACCGAAATTACAACACGAATAACCGAAACTCTAATTTTAATTCAAACACTGGAAACAGACAGAACTACAAAAATAGGAATATTAACCACACAATCAACCAGGGAAACTCCTTACATCCGGAGAACATCCATCATGCTTCTCCGGAACACCGCAATTAGATAACAATAGAAGAATATACAATATTACACCTGCCTATAAAATTACATAAAACTGAATATATTCAATACAGACCAAGAATTAACATTTTTGATTGACACAGGAGCGGAAGTATCCCTTTGCAGAGAACACGTTCAAAAAATTATACTGAGGACTCAAATGACTTCTGCAACTTAAGTGGAATTTCTATGGATGAAATAAAAACAATAGGGTCTACCATAATAGCAATAGACATAGACAATGAGACCATACATCATAAAATTCAACTGGTTCCTAATAACTTCCCAATAATACTAGGTATGGAATACTAGGTATGAATTTTTTTAATGCATACAATTGCATCATTGACTACGACAAGTATATACTTTCCTTTATGCATAAGGATAAAATATTCAATTTACCAATTCAAACTGGTTCTTTATGTGTAAACCACTTGAAAATACCCGCTAGAACAGAAACTTTAACATAAATCTAAATGAGGGCACAGTAATTTTAAATAGAGAAATAGCTAAGGCAAATACTATTGTTCCAAAAAAAAGGCAATAAACATGTAAAAATACTGAACGCGACGGAAAAAGACGTGACTATAGAAAACCTAAGGATTCAAACCGTACCATTAAATAGGTATGAAGTACTGTATATGAATCACAATGAGGAACAGAATAAGGAACGCTTGAAAAAGATACTAAAAAATTATTCATGGGACAATATAGGCAACAAGGACAAAAATGGCATAATTTCAATAATTAAAAGATTTCAACATGTTTTTCATTTAGAAGAGGACGAATTAACCGCAAACAATTTCTATACATAAAGAATTTCACTTCAGGACAGCAATCCAGTATACACAAAAAACTATCGTCTCCCCCATACACATACTGACAAAATAAATTCAAAAGTCCAAGACATGCTTAAAGAAAAAATAATAGAACCATCCACAAGTCCCTACAATTCACCTTTTCTCTTAGTTTCAAAAAAGGGACACACGGACATATCAAAATGGAGGTTAGTAGTAGACTTTCGAAGACTAAACAAGAAAATTATTAATGACAAATTTCCATTAACTCGGCTAGAAGACATTCAAATTAGGACGCGCCAAATACTTTTCAACACTCGATATGACTAACTCCTTCCACTAAATCAAACTAGCTAAAGATTCCCGCCCTTGCACGGCATTTTCGACACCAACGGGTCATTACCAATTTACAAGGCTACCATTCGGACTGAACATATCTTCTAACAGCTTTCAACGTATGCTCACTATAACGTTATCAGGTAGCATTCCTGTATGTAGATGATATAATTGTTTTCGGCTGTAATGCCAACCACCACAATAGAAATCTTACAAAAGTCTTAAGTAGATTATAGAAATACAACCTAAAGCTAAATGCACAAAAATGTCATTTTTTACAACATGAAGTCACATACCTTGGACACCTAATTACTCAAGAAGGCGTTAAACCAGATCCTCAAAAGTTTGAAGCCATCAAAAATTACAAAGTACCACAAAACAAGGACGACGTACGACGTTTCGTAGCATTTTGCAATTATTACAGAAGATTCATTAAAAACTTCGCTAATATAACAATGTGTCTCAATGCACTTCTAAAAAAGAATGCAAAATTCATTTTGGTCTCAAGACTGCCAAACCGCCTTTGACACACTAAAAGATAAATTAATAACACCACCAATACTTCAATACCCAAATTTCGAAAAACCTTTTATACTCACGACAGACGCATCAAACCAAGGTCTAGGCGCAGTTTTATCACAGAATATAATGGGAGAAGACTTACCAATATCCTATGCAAGCCGATCCTTGAACAAACATGAAAAGAATAAATCTGTCATTGAAAAAGAATTATTAGGCATTCACTGGGGCATACAATTCTTTAGACCATATCTTTTCGGACGAAGATTCACCGTTGTAACAGACCACATACCACTAATTGCCCTATTTTCACATAAAAACCCATCATCAAAACTGACTCGAATAAGACTAGAACTGTCAGAATATGACTTTGATATAAAATACAAAAAGGGAACGAATAATGCAAATGCAGACGCACTATCACGACTGGATATTAACTCAGACATTTTAAAAACCATGATTCCAATCAATATTGATGAAAAAGAAAAGAAAATAACGCGTAGCATGCTAAATAAAAATAAAATAATTGATAGAAATAAAGAGAACGTTCAAAATAATGAACAGGACGGCATTTCTCAACAGAAGCCTCATCAACTTCATATGTGGGAATGCACGTCAATAAATGATATAAAGAAGCTCCAAAGATTAGAATTTATATATGAAAAAAAGCTGCAGCAAGGAAAAGAAAGAAATGAAAACATCACGCGTATAGTATGTAATAAAAGCGAAAATCCTATGTATTCAGAAACATTCTTGGCGAAACTTTTAACAAAATTAAAGAAATTAAAAAATTTAATACATACGCACTATATGATAATGATGAAATTTTCAAATCTATAACGGCCGATAAATTGAAAAAAATATATAATAATCTGCAAAATAATGATATTAATATAATTATATACAAAATGCCAAAAAGAGTAACAGAGAATATAAAACAATACAGATTGATTGAAGAATTTCATGGATTACCACATAACGGACATTTCGGAATCAGAAAAACACTAGCCAAGCTTAAACAAAGATACATATGGCAAAATATGAATAGAATGGTTAAAAATTACATTAGAACTTGTTCGTCTTGCCAGAAGAAAAAACAGATTAAACATACAAAAGAACCCCTGACCATAACAGATACACCATCGAAAAGTTTCGACACAGTAGTATTCGACACAGTCGGTCCTTTACGGCCATCTACAAACTTTAGATACATACTAACTGCTCAATGTGAACTGACAAAGTACGTAGTAGCTTGTCCTTTAGAATCCAAAGATGCGAAATCAGTAGCCAAAACTTTAGTAGAACACATCATCCTGAAATATAGTTTGTTCAAAATTTTGAAGACAGACAAAGGCACAGAATTTAACAACGAACTAAAGAAAGAGATTTGCGCGTTATTAAAAATAGAACAGAAATTTTCTACTCCTTACCATCACGAAATGGTAGGAACAGTTGAACGGAACCATCGTGTATTAAACTTTGCAGAAGAGGAGAACTGGCGCGAATAGATACAATACTTTACGTTTGCTTTTAACACAACACCAAATTTCGACACTGACTATTCACCATTCGAACTAATATTTGGAAAACTCCCACGACTACCAAACGACGAACTGACAAAACCACCAAAAACCTACAATATTGATAATTACGCAAACGAATTGAAAAGCACGTGAGTTCATTCTGGCAGTAAAGGAAAGGCGAAGATTAGAATCAACAGAAAAACAAAATAGTATAGATATTAAAATAGGAGATTTAGTTTTAGTCAAAATAGAGAATAAAAAAAAAATTAAAATCCATATAAGGGCACATATAAGGTAGTAGATATAAATGACTTAAATGTAGTAATAGAAAATTCAAAATTGAAACCATTACATAAAAATATATTGAAAAAATTTTTAAAGTAAAAATTTATTATAAAACACTAATTTTTAAAAATGCTCAAATCTAAAAGGGTGAGGGTGTACTGTGTATACACTGTACAAACACAATTTTTACATTTGTACTTATCTTTTTAAGACTCACTGTATATACACAATTTATATATTTGTACTTTTATTTTAAGACACACTGTAAATAAATATTTATTTCTTTACGTCAGCATACTTTCATTTGACCATGAAAATAAAATTTGATACTGCAACATCAGCATAATTTTATTTGACCCTGAACTTGGTATCAAATAATGCAAATTATTTTTATTATTCATGGGAAAATTAATTAAATGCAATTATGCTGAAAAGACATAACTTTAGTATATAAGCTATAAATATTTGTTCAATAAAATTAATTATATTCGTAAGGTAAAAGAGAACCCTTCATTCAAATCAATCGGCAGCAGTGCTTAGACAAATACTGAAATTCATGAAAATCGGCATTTTTATGCTGGCAGTGAAGCGGCAGCAGTGCTAAGACAATACTGAACCTTACACAACACCTCACACAACTGTGCACTATTAAATTGATCCTGCCAGTTAGAATTACATCCTCTCATTCACTATAATTCGTTCGTCGTTCACCACAATAATATCTGGATTCAGTCAGAAAAGATTTAGAGAAAATAATAGTGAATTATAAGAAACCAAGCTCTAAATCTCTTTTATTCACAATAAAATTTACATTAAATGAAATTGAACTTCTAAAGAGACAACTTTCTGATTTAATAGATAGGAAAATAATAAGAGAGGAAATTGAGCCGAACAAAAGCCGTTTCCGAAAATTTTATCTAATTGCGAAAACTCTTTTTAGAAGAGGCGTTAATAAGTAAATTTAAAGAAGAAAAAATTTAATTTAGAAATTGCTTTGAAAACAACTTCCGGGATGCACTGGAAATTATTGCCTCACTATAATAGAATTATTAAAAATAAGATTAGTAATAAATAAGGAAATTCACTTAATAAGTTTTGACTTTATTATTAAATTAATTAACACAGTAAGAACTTCACAGTTTCAACAACAACAATTTTTGATGAGATGAAAAAATAACA
This sequence comes from Trichopoda pennipes, assembly GCA_030448955.1. Taxonomy (NCBI): domain Eukaryota; kingdom Metazoa; phylum Arthropoda; class Insecta; order Diptera; family Tachinidae; genus Trichopoda; species Trichopoda pennipes. The sequence goes on along the minus strand of JASKUP010000004.1, from coordinate 1,051,140 downwards.
AAGACTGTGGCAAATATACAAGCTTTACTTAGCAACTTTAGTCAGAAAAATATTAACCTTAATAATTACCATAAAAAACTGCTGAATTCTATAGCAGAATTACTCCAATTACAAATAAAAGAAATTCGAAATTGCAGCACAATTAAAGCTGATAAAATTAAACTGATAAATGAAAGATATGCGTTAAACATATTCAAGAACGGGTTAAATAATGAATTGAAACCAACAGTTTTTGCGTCTAGGCAAAAGGGCTTAAATGATGCTGTGCAATTAGCCATTGAATTAGGAAAGTATTTTTTAAACAACAAGGAGAAAGTTTTTAATTTCTCAACTAATAGAAATAAACAGAATAAACATCGCATAAACAGGAAAAATATTTCTAACAGAAATAGACACAATTAGCAAGAAAAATAACTCTAATCATAGTTATAACAATAAGGATAGTTGTAGTAATAATTATAATTATGGTAGAGCACATATTAATAAAGGTAACAATAGAAATGCTAACCACAATTGCAACAGGTAGTTATTACAATAACAACAACCATTTATACTGTGCTCAGGAAAGCTCCGAATATCTGGAAGTGATACCAGAAAATAATGTTTTTCAGATTTTAGACAACATTTTCAATTGTATAAATATAACTTTACTTACAAATTTAAACTTAACATTTTTATAGACACAGGTGCAGTTATTTAAAACATTAATGAAGATCTAATAAGTATTGACATAGTACAATCAGGCCACAGAAAAGATTAAGACCATAGGAACTTCAGAATTGAAATTTAACAAATCATAGATTTCATTTCGTTGGCAAAGATTTGCCTACACCAACGGACAGAATTTTTAGAAGAGCTTGTTTTACCAAATTATAATTACCGTTTACAATATCACATTAGGATGTAAGGAAATTACAAATTTTTTTTTACAATATTTGTACTAATCACGGATGTATGAACTATGAACTAGGAGCAGTGTTATTACAAGGAGAAATAGGAGCTGACTTTCCAATTCCTTACGCAAGCAAAACATTAGGAAAACATGATTTGAAAAAACAGTTATTGATAAAGGACTTCTTGCCATGCACTGGGGACCCTACTTGTTTGGCAGAAAATTTATTGTAGTGTAGTGCGCTCAAGTAGTCAACGACATGTATAGTGTGTGCAAGCCTGCGCAACTTGTGTATAATATAATATAATATAATATAATATAATATAATAATATATAACAATATATAATATAATATAATATAATATAATATAATATAATATAATATAATATAATATAATATAATAAAAATTGAGTGACTTTAAAAATCACATATTTCTAAATTGTAACATAGATTTTCATAAGTAGTATATAAGCAACAAGAAAATCAAAATAAAATAGGCTATCTTATTATTATTATTTAATGACTTAAATCGGCAACTTCTGCCTTGTTTTATTTTAAAGTTTCGCATTTTGGCAGTTCTTTCGAACGCCTAGCAATTAGCTGGAACCCTGTAGACAAAGATATCAAATGACATCCCGAGAAGAAATGGATCAAATTTTCAGAAAGTGGGAACAACTAATTAGATCGGATAAATATACACCAACAACACACGTTTTAGAGCATTTCCACCCACCAGAATACAAACTAACTCCGCTAAGTGGTGGGCCGAATCCGATTTCCTTAGAAGAATATAGAAAAAGACAAGAAAGCAAAAGACGACCACAAATACAAGAAGACACCATCACACGAAAGCCGAAGAAAAAGCAAGGAGAAAAAAATTCCAGACAAGGAAAACCATAGCCACACTTTATAGAACTTTGAACCTGACAGAAAGTACGGCCGAACAAAAAATAATTAAACAGAAAATTTGTAAACTAAAAGAAAAAAAGTAATCAATAAGAATATTATATAAACGTGAAAACTGTTATGGAAGATCCCATTTGGGGAAACAAAATAGACAGTAAACCCCAGAATACCCCAGAGTAAAATAGAGTTACAGGACAACATCGTAACTAACGGCGATGCAAAGAATGAACAAATCATTTCAGACTGTATTAACATTGTTAATTATAATAACAATACTATTAGTAGCATATAAGATAAACACATATTTTAAAAATTATGTATTAAAAATCAGTAGAAATACAAAAAATGCTATAAACAGAAACAAATTTAAAACAAAATTTTAATGAAAAGAAAGAAAACTTTAAACAAAACTCCAGGAAGGACATACACAGAGAAACAACTCAAAACAAGTTAGAATACATTGAAGACATAGCATAGAAAGCAATTTCAAATAGAAGAAATTGAACAAAAAGATAGCGAAGAAACTTTAGCATTAAAAATAGAATTTAACAACATTTACACAACAATTAAAACATATTTATTAGAAAGTTCAAAAGAAGCCGAACACAAAAACAGTGAAATGGCTTCATTCAATTTAAATACTGTATCAAAAGCTCTCCCATTATTTGCTGGTAACTATGAAAAATAAAAAAGTTTCCTGGTAACAGCAGATATTATTAATAAGACTCTATCGTACGTAGCAAAGACCGATTTCCTTCAGTATGCTTATCATGCTAAACTCACTTCCACAGTAAGAACTGCAATAGGAAGTTATTCAAAACCGGAAAATTTTCAAACATTAAATAGTTTGTTAGAAACAAGATATAAACCCACTATAACCATCCTAGAACTACAAAATAGACTAAATTCATTGTTTCAAGGTAAAACGACAATAAATAGATAATTTTAATAGATAATTTAAACAAATTAGGGCTTGAAGAATTAGGGAACGAGGCTACACAAGCAGAAAAGAATGTCATAATCAGATTGAACAGAAAACTAGCCTTAGACACTTTCAATAGAGGGCTAAATGAGCATATATATCGACCATATAAGCTACTCGACCGAATGACCTACAGGAAGCATCAGAATTTGCACTAGAATTGGAGAATGGAAACAGAACAAATTGCAACTCCATTCAACATGACTGAAATCGGTATCAAGACAATAATAAATTTAACGCGATTAACTCCAACACACATAGAAACTGTTGAAATAACATAAATTTCAACAGAAACAGCCATATAAAAAATAATAACAATAATAGGACCAATACTAATTTCAACAGAAATAACACTTTCAACAATAACTATAACAATAACAGAAATAACTTCTTTAATAATAACAACCCCAGAAACAACAATTTCAGATAAAACAATTTTAACACAAATTATAACAATAATAATAAATAAGTATTAATCTTAATAATGGTCTTTTTAAATAAATTTAGCACGTAAATTTTCAATTTTCGCTTTCGTTAATAGTTTTTGTTTTTATAAGAATTAATTTCCTGAAGAAGCTTTGCAAGGGACCGTTGACCCTAATACCTGTTTTTCGTAGGAAGGCAATGGCTGTCTGAAGTTTTATCTGATCAGATGGACACAACTTTAAACTAAAGAATCCATAGGCACTAACGCTGATATCGTCGTATCCGAAGGAGCCATGATTCTAAATCCAAATTTATTTCAAAAATCAATACCGCTAATAATATCCTGTTTCAGGTTCGGGACTAATAGAAATTCTATATTCTTTGCCAAATTTGCATACGTAACATCTAGAAAAACCAAACCCACGACCTGCTGAAACTGTCCATCAGCAGTCTTCACATTCCCAGTGAACATAGTGAGATCTGTGGTTAACTCTCTTAAAATTCTTAACATAATTCGCTACCAATACACGACTTATTGGCTCTGCCGTCTTGTTTACCAGCAAAAGGTGCACAAATGGTAGCATCTAAATCAATTTTGTTAATACCATCAATCACATATTTTCTAAGTCGTTTTCTGCGATCCCAAAATTTACGAATCCGTAAGGAACATCTTACTCTTTTCCCAGATGGATAAGGGGATGAAAATATTTGTGAGCGTATTCTCAGATAGCGTTCGAGTCGTTCATGGTAGAGTTATGGTTTGGTTTTGTAAGTAGTTTTTCGCCAGGAGTTAGGCTAGAGAAAGCATCAGAGTATTTATAACCGTTTTTGGAAATGTGAGGGTGTTGTAAAATTTTAGTAGCTCTTAATTCATACTTCACCTGCGTTAAGGTCGGACATTTTCAGCGCAACTGCAGATCTATTAAGAAAAGGTCAAGATCTGCTTCATCTCCGTGGGACAAAAAAACGGGAAAACAACACCAAATCGCACGAATCTCTGTTAAACTAAAAAAGCTAGCTCCCACATCCATTTCCACCATACAGCAGAAAATAATAACCTTGCTGTCTGCGGGTTGATCAACGAAAAGAATGAAGTCGTCACCATAAAAACAGGAGCATCTCAGTCCGTAATAAGGCCCGATTTAGTTAAAGGGGCAATGAAGCCGTTAAATAATGTACAACTGCGCACCGCTACTGGGGATTCAGCCATCGTCTATGGAAGAGCCAGGGTACTATTGACTATCGGAAACATCAGCGCAGATCACGTGCTTGTTGTCGCTGATATAGTAGATGAAGTTATTATCGCTGCAGAGTTCATGGCAGCTCACGGCATTAATCTGGACATGCGACAGCCGATTATGATCTTGCACAACGCACACTGGGGATTTTTGTAAGGTGAGGAAAAAATATATTTGTCAAAAAATGTAGTGATTTCATCAAAAATTTAGTTTTATTTATATAGTAATACACAAAAGTAATCAAAATAAAGAAAGTTAGGGAAATGTCGATCGTTACCTGCAATGTAAAAAACCATAACTAACAAAAAAATTTAAATGATTTCTTTTAATTTTTAATTTATTATTTATTTTAAATCTATTTATAATTTATTATTCTAAAAGAGCCTTAACTTCGTCGCTTATAACACTATGCTTTTTGTGGCTAAATGAAGGCGTCAAATTTGAAATCATGGGTTTTGATGTTACCATCATTCGGTGCATAATATCTTCGTTCGTGGCAATTCGACTTCATTTTCTGGAGTATCTAAGGCGATATTTTTTATAGCCTTTGTTACGACTCTTCTTAGCCTCTTCGGATAGTAGGCCTACAGGAAAAATACACTTTTCAATTATATCTTTTCCATGAATCAGAATTTTGTGAAGTGTAGGTGGCATATTGTGCCACTCGTACAGTGTAACAAACTCTTTTGCCGTCTTCAAACACAAATCAACAAATTTTTTTGGATCTACTACCTCGGTGATTGTTATAGCTTCGAGAATTATTGAAAACTTCTTGATTATGTTTTCATCTAGACCCGTTATTTCGGAAATCAAAACAGGATTAGCAAAGAATCTTCGTGACGTATTTCCTGAATTTGTCGTACCAGAGCCTTGCTTAACAGTATCAACCTGTATTCTTATATTCTCTTTAAGTTCACGCTTTATCAAACATTTTCAGGTTTCTTTTATCGGACGAGTATTTGAGTCGACTCTCCCACGTTTAAATTCAATATTATAAGCTACATGCAAAAGACACTACATCAGCTCAATACGCACATGAAGTGCTGACACATTAAATTGCAGTGCTTGTTTATGTAGGGGCATAGCTTGAACTTCTTCGATTTTATTCATCTTGGATGTTGTGACTCCACAAATAAAACAAGAAGACGCTGTTGGTTTTTATTACTTTTTTTGTTTATTACTTCTTTTTAGTTCTGAGATTCATAAAAAAAATTATCAATGTTTTCTTGTGCATATCTCGAGCAAATTTTTGAAATTCATACCTTTACTTAATTGTCCATAAAAGCGAAACGCGTTCATCGAATTTCATGAGTTATGTCTCATTTTGTTCATAGGTTAAACGACTTTACGTGAAAGTAATAGGACTTGACACTTTTTTTTCCGTTTTGGATTTTTTATTAATATTGTTTTTTCTTCGTACATTTATTTATAACTTCGAAACTGTCGCTTATGTAGCGAAACGTTATATAAATAGATGAAAGTACTTGTAATCCTTGATTTTTCAAAGCAAAATCCGACTAGTGGTTCTTGAGTTATGTTAAACAAAAGGGCGTTATCGGAATTGAGTCGCGAATCAATCAGCTGAAAAATGTTGTACTGTGTAATGCAACAAATTGAGAGGTGGCACCTGGTGGCAATTAAAATTGATTAAAAATGTAAAAACAGATATGAGACAATGTATTAGTAGTGATTTCCAACTGTGGAAAAGTATGGCTAAAATTGCAGGTCCAAATGTTTGGAGAAAAAAGGGATTTTTTTATATGTTCATAAAAATAAACAAACAAAAAAAAAAACTTAAGTCTCTGCAGAATTTGTTTTTTAAATTTTAGTATACTGAAATATCCTACTTGAAATAAAAAATAAAAAGAAAAACGTTAGCTTCCATAATAAAATAATGTTCGTTTTGAAATTCTTATGTTAAAATAAGTTGGTATAGTAAAACATACAAGTACTGAGCTTGAGACGGCTATAAAAAACAACTAGCAGACAGATCGGAGTAATTCTTTTTGATTTGATTGTACCATTAATCTAAAATTTTAAAATATCATGTTGCATAAGGAGTATGTTGACAATATGACTTTTTTCCGCGAAATCCCCAGTGTGCAACGTAAATGTTGGATGTGAGAGCAGTGTCGCAATAAGGAAACTATTTGCCGTCGAACGTCAAAAATTACCATCTTTAGCGGAAACTATAGTTTGAGCACGTATGAAAGCGGATTGTGTGGACAACCGGTTGTAGGTGGTAGAACCAGAAGACGTAAGGAACGATGTTAAAAAACTAAAGCTCTCGTGAAAAGCTGCAACAATAGGAAAAAAAACCTGTGAGAATAATAAATCTGTTCAGCAGCAAAAAGACAATTTTCGGAATAGCTGAAAGTCGGCGTTGTAAGACGGTCAGAACCGTAATTAATATTGCGACGTATTCAGTACGCCCCAAAATAACAGTTAAGGAGCGGAATTTGCTAGCAGAGGAGGTGAAAAAATGAGTGGTAGAACTTAAACCCCCCGACAGAAATAAAGCGAAGCAATTGCTAAGAAAACATTTCGCCGTCTTCGCCCCAAATAATAAAATCCAAGGTAGAACCTCAGTGGTAAAACATGAAATAAATACTGGCGAAGTGAGGCCCATAAAACAAGCACCCAGGAGTGTTCCCCTTGCAAAACGAAACGAGGTCAAAAACCTTATTAACGAAATGGAGCGATTGAGCCATCTTCGAGTCCATGGAGCTCGCCGATAGTTCTAGTAAAGAAGAAAGATGGCAGCACCCAAAACTCAATGACGTCACCAAGAAAGGTAGTTATCGACTACCAGGATGGCCGAAACGTAATGGTATTTTACTGGTAAGTGGAGATAGCCGATTAAGACAAGGAGGAAACTGCCTTAAGCGCGGTTAATGGCTTGTGGCAGTTTAAAATAATGCCATTAGGGCTCGGCAATGCTCCAGGTACTTGTCGTGAATGTATGTGCACAACATGTGTCACAACAATGTTCTATTCTTTGTAAATTAACCTAAATATTCTAAAGTGCATTGCCACACATGACCAATCAGTTGTTTGTTAATACACAAACCTAAAACCTTCTCATGTGTCTGCTATTCAATGCACTTAACTGACCCAAATATCGTTGCAATGTTTGGTTATTCTCTTCGTTAACCAATTCGTAGAGAATATCCGATGTCACTTTAAGTGGGTCACAACACATTATAGGTCAGTTCTTTTTGTGAACCGACACCCTTCTCAATTGACAGAAACAATGACACATGCATTCACTGCATTTAACCAATAATATATAAGTTTGATATTAATGAAAATAAAATTCAATGATTGTTGGAAACTCAACAAAGAAACAATGTATTTTTAAATGAACCAACATGGCGACCGTGACAGGAAGTGAAAAGTAAAGTGAAAGTGAAGTGAAAAAAACCTGAAAAAAATTGTTTATAAACAAAATAAAACACTAATAAACCAATAATAACAACCTTAAAAAAAACTGCTAACAAAAATAAGAAACAAGTAATTTATAATTATTCGGAATCATTTTTAATATAAGCAATTTTATTTCGTGCTTGACTCCTTTAAATAAATATTTCAAGATATTCTCACAAAATATTTATTACAAAAATTTTTATTAAAAAATAAACATCTTATGATATTCTCATAAAACATTTATTCAAATAAAAATATTTTAAATGTATTGTAATGGGGGAGAGCACATCCATATTGCAATTTCACTATTGCTCAAGCAGCTCATCAGTGAATTTTACCCCAATATTGTATAGAGTTTCAGTTTTCAGAGGTTAATTTAGTTTTAAAAAAATTTAACAAAAGAGTATTAAAAAATAAACAAAAATACTATATAATTTACAAAATATTCTTTACATAAACAAAAAAATTATTTTATAAAGGTTTCTATATTATAAATACAACTGACTCATTTTCGTGGTCATCTTTCGAAAAAACTAATTAAAATTAAGAATTAATTTCCCAAAAAAAGGATAAAAAAGGAACGCTCTTAGGATCTACTTAAAAAACAGAAATACTTAAAACTAATAACTTATAACTAATAACTTATAACTAAAAAATAAAATAAAACAAGAACAATAGAAAAACTAGAAATAAAAAAAACACAAAACAAGAACAATATAAAAACAAGAAATAACAATAATAACAAAAATAACAAATTCAAAGTAAACAAAGAAAGAATGAATTCACACTTGACAAAAAACTATAACTATTGAGCGGTATTATACACAGTGTCCTGAATGCTCAGAGAACGTAGCATTCTATGATAAAATAAGAGGTCTGCATTCTCGTAAAGAATTCCAGCCTCTTTCAAAGTTAACAAGTCCATCGGGCAGAGATACCGTGACATCCGAACAGCCTCCAACTCACGCGACGCAGAAAAGCACTCTGCAACCAGGGCGTTACCTAAAGAACGTGCGCCCTCCAGGAACTTCACTGCCATTTCCATCATATACATATCCACCCGCACAAAATCAATTGCGCTGTAGATTGATATACATGATGGCCTGCGGAACTGGCCACTATAAGGCCTCAGTTCAAGACAAGCAACCAAACCCGTCTCTCCCATCTCCTAAGTCTCTCCATCTGATGAGAAGAAATCCCAAACCAAGCTGGAAAGGCGTAGGAGATGACAGGGCGGATTATTTGGCGATACACAAGAAGACGCACCCTCCTATCAAGACCGGCTCTACATTTAAGAGCTCCCTGGTACGCGGAGTAAATTCCCTTGCTTCGCTGCAAAATATCGCCAATGTGCCGATAACTTTCAAAGTTCTCATGAAGGGTGACACCCAGATATTTAAGCCTGTCCGAAGTCGTAATCTGTTCTCGTCCGAGAGTTAAACAAGGTCTGTACGATCTACAATTTGGGTAAATATATTTCCGCCTTCCCTTAAACATTACGGCCACGGTCTTCGCAATGTTTAAAGTTAGACCCCATTTTGTAAAATAGTCCGTCAGTATCGTCAAATAGTAATTTAGCCGGTCATTAGTGGTTCTTGCTCTAGCACCTGAAGAGGCAATGGGGATATCATCGGCATATACAATTAAAAGATTCTCCCGTGGCGGTTGTGGTATGTTAGCGACAAAGATATTATAAAGCACAGGCCCCAGTAACGAGCGCTGTGGCACTCCAGCAGAAATCGTACCCTCGTCCGACCGAACATCACCCACGCGCACTCGGAATAATCGATTCCCTAAAAAGTTGTCCACTATGCGGCAAAGGCCCACACCAAATCCCATATTCATCATCTTGAATATAAGTCTTCATGCCAAACCGTGTCGAACGCCTTGTCGAAGTCCAGGCTTACAGCTATTGTTGGGCATCTTCTATTCAGTCCCCTGGCAATGAAGTCCGTTAGCACCGTCAGCGCATGCGTTGTCGAAAGTCCAGTTCTAAATCCAAAGGAAGGCTTTTAAAATGTCCTTGTCAATTATAACCTCATTTATCTTTGCCGGGAGAATGAATTCAAACAACTTTCCAAAAGCAGATAGAAGGGAAATGGGTCTATAGTTTGCACATACCATAGGATCCGATCTGGGTTTCAGTACCGGAACGACGAGGGCCGATTTCCACGATTTTGGAAAATAACCAATACTATAGCAATGATTGATCTTTTCAAAACAACATCAGAAATACCGTCCACACCACAGGATCTTTTATTTGGTCTACGCCTCAACGCATTGCCCACAGATGTATAGTTAATGAACCCTATACTGTCTTCGCTTGTGTTTGGACCAATTAAGATACCGTCCGCCGTAAAAGTCCTACCAAAAAACGTCAAAGGTGTCGTCCTATTTAAAGTCGACACAACCGCCCGCACATTCGCACCAAATGGATCCAAATGTACACTTGGACCAGAAAGACCAACCTGAAAGAAACGGGTTGCTAACAGGTTAGCCACTCCACCACTATCAGAAACTATAGCGCCATTTGCATTCACAAAGTTTCGAATTGCGCGTCTTTTGTTGAGTCCAACGGCCGACTTTACATCTCGAAACGTTCTGTCGTTAAGTCGAATTTTTTTCAGAAAATTTGTCCAGTGGTCACGTTCACTGTATTATTCTGTTCAAATTTCTAATTTCCGCTTTCAAAATATTCCGTCTACTAGGGTCCTCACACCTATGTGATACCCGCCTTAGTCGCTTCTTCTGGTCGATGAAAGGAAGAATGTGTCGAGGCAGCTTCCGCAACCCTCGGCCTCCCGTGGAGACTTTTGGTATGGAATATTCCATAGCATCTTGGAAGGCTCTTTTCATCGCGCCAACACATTCATCAAAATCCGTCTCAGTCTGTCCAAAGGTAGTCCACACGTATCAAGATTTAAAGATAGTCTGCGCGTAAAACTGCGTCTGTTCATATGGTCATAGTCAAACCTGGTGGACCGTTCCCGCACCAGAAAGTCAGTTGTGAAGAATTCTATCACTACAGGCTTGTGATCCGATTCGTAGTCTAATGTCCCTAGGTAGTTCGTACTTTCTGTAGTGATGTCTACTTATGTGAGAAAAAATCAATGAAGGAAGAGGACACGTCATTTATTCTGGTCGGCCCGTCAGTTTGCCGAATTTCAACATCAGGGCTTGAGAGTAGCAATTCCCGGAGGTTACGCCCACTCGCGTTTGTAAGTCGATTCCCCCAGTAGGGATGCTTTGCATTGAAGTAACCACCAATGACCACACTACAGATACGTACCAGTGGCTGTATTTCATCAAAGTATTTCGCAGTGAAAGTCTCACTGGGATTGAGGGACATTGCAGTGGCAATCAAATCCATATGGCCTGGCTTCGAATACGGACCGCCGTATTCTCAACAGATCCACTGTGTAGTACAATCTCCTCGCAGTGCAACTCATCCCTAACAAGGACAGCTGTGCCTCCCCCTCTTCCGCTCTGGCGGTCATGTCTAAAAGGCCTGTATCCAGTCATGTCAAATATATGGCGAGCACTTAAATGGTGTTCAACTATAAGGAGTACGTCAGGTCTATGTCGCGTCAGGAACAAACTCAGATAGTGTCTCTTGTGTCTCCGGACAATTGAGTTGACATTAATAAAAATAATTTTAAATAAATTATCCATGTCTAAGGGTCAAAAGCATGCCAAGTAACGCTCTGGATCTGTCCTCGTCGTTGTCTAAGTTGCGATATTTAAGTCCAAACCCACCAATTTTGTCCAAACAATTTAAAAGTCCGCCGCCAAACAAACGCTTACAGTCTTTGTCCATCATGTCAAATTGAGCCATAGCCACTTCCATAGAAATTTCCGATCTGCCCGAATGTCGCTGTTCAGTAATGTGGGATGTCAGTACAGCCGCCGGCAGGTCACGAGTCAACGCTGCGCCAGCCGCAGCGGCATAAGTTACCCCTGATTTAACACCGCTCCTAATAGCGTGCGGAAAACATGTAGGAGGCCCTGTCCTGGATAGCTTCCTTTCTTCTCATAGAATCAGTTTGGCTTTAGATATAAGACTCTTAGGTTTTTCTATACAATATTGGGGTAAAATTCAATAGTGAAATTGCAATATGGATATGCTCTCCCCTATTACAATACATTTCATAATTATTATTTTTATTTGAATAAATGTTTTATGAGAATATCATAAGATGTTTATTTTTTAATAAAAATTTTTGTAATAAATATTTTGTGAGAATATCATGAAATATCTATTTAAAGGAATCAAGCACGAAATAAAATTGCTGATATTAAAAGTGATTCCGAATAATTATAAATTACTTATTTCCATTGCATGTGCCCGTTTGTTTTTTAGAATTTTGTAAAATTATTTACAAATATTTTTTATTTTCTGGAATTTTCATATTACATATGTATGGTTTCCAATGGAAACCCTTATGTAGAAATGATTGAAAATAAACAACGTTTTTTGTTGTTTTGAAATGTTTTGTAGTGTTTGTATGGAAGTGTCTTTGAGTCTTGCTGTCTATGCTATGTTTATTTTATGAAAAATTCTCATAGAATCAGTTTTTTTTCTTTTTTTTTTTTAAAGAGAAGTAGCACTTCAGGCAACAATGCCTATTTAGTCAAGTACCGTGCTACATTCTTTAGGAAAGGGATAGAGAAGAGATGGAACAGGTGGTGAAAGTAGACAGATAGTCGGAAATTAACTACCGTATAAAGACAGCACAGCGACCAGTGGCTATGCCTTTATCGCTGAGCAGCCCCACCGACAGTCAATTTTTAATTTTGTAGTGAAAAAATACCAAGGTCTTCGTTGGGAATCGAACCCACAACCCCTATACTGACAAGCTAGTACACTACCTACTAGCCTTCAGGGGCACCTAAGGAGTACGTCAGGTTTATGTCGCGTCAGGAACAAACTCAGATAGTGTCTCTTGTGTCTCCGGACAATTGAGTTGACATTAATAAAAATAATTTTAAATAAATTATCCATGTCTAAGGGTCAAAAGCATGCCAAGTAACGCTCTGGATCTGTCCTCGTCGTTGTCTAAGTTACGATATTTAAGTACAAACTCACCAATTTTGTCCAAGCAATTAAAAAGTCCGCCGCCAAACAAACGCTTACAGTCTTTGTCCATCATGTCAAATTGAGCCATAGCCACTTCCATAGAAATTTCCGATCTGCCCGAATGTCGCTGTCCAGTAATGTGGGATGTCAGTACAGCCACCGGCAGGTCACGAGTCAACGCTGCGCCAGCCGCAGCGGCATAAGTTACCCCTGATTTAACACCGCTCCTAATAGCGTGCGGAAAACATGTAGGAGGCCCTGTCCTGGATAGCTTCCTTGCTCCTCATAGAATCAGTTTGGCTTTAGATATAAGACTCTTAGGTTTTTCTATACAATATTGGGGTAAAATTCACAGATGAGCTACTTGAGCAATAGTGAAATTGGAATATGGATGTGCTCTCCCCCATTACATTACATTTGAAATATTTTAATTTTTATTTGAATAAATGTTTTATGAGAATATCATAAGATAATTATTTTTTAATAAAAATTTTTGTAATAAATATTTTGTGAGAATATCATGAAATATTTATTTAAAGGAATCAAGCACGAAATAAAATTGCTTATATTAAAAATAACAAACTTTACATGATTTTTAATAAATCTTTTACCGAATGTTCTTAAATTTTACGTGCTTATTCCTTGATTTAAAATGGGCTGGTGGTCGAAAATTATTCAAGCTATCCCCATAATATTTGCGGGATATCAGGCAGGCAAAAACGTTAACGAGATGAATACGGACGAAACGTCATCCGAAGGCCACCAAATAGCCCTTAAACAAGATAATAGTGTGGACTTAATAATACAAATAGGTTTGGACTTGGACATAGTATTGATAGTGATAATATACATGTATAAACAGTTAAAAAATATTATGATACAACAAGTTCAAAGACAATCTATGTAAAAAAAAGCAATAAAGAAGTTTTATACAACAAACAGCAATTATCAAAAACCAACAACATCAACAACAGTTTGGGCATAAAATTCTGGAATAAGTAGAAATACTCTTTTTATTGTATAAATGTGAATGAAAAAAAAATCCTTTTTCGTAATTGTAGTAAAATTAGAAATTTTATAATATGCAAATCTCGATACAACATTTATTTCTAAAATTAAACAAAATATATATAATCTTTGAGTATTTAAATTTATTTATCTAAATATTCTTATAAAAACAAAAAAAAAAATTAACATAAAAATAAACCCATTAAAATAAATCATCCAAGTAGATAAAATTTAAAATTCTCATTCTTAATGGCACATACCAAATGGTCTGCAATATTAGATGAACTAAATGAATACAAGCTAGATTTTGACAAAAGTTTTAAGTGCATTTACAAAACACAGAAACCAGCTTGTCACACTAAACAAACATTTAGGCCTTTTGCAACTGTACTACAATAAGACGGTAAATTTAATGGAATACTTTAGGAACAACCTTACGGAAAAACACTTGGAAGACTGTGAGGCGATTTTGTAAACTATACAGGATAAACTGTTTAAAATTACAGAGGAACTTAAACTACCTTTCGAGTTACCACATAACTGGCAAACAATTAATCTTCCGACCTTCGAAATAACTCCATTAGAACCAACAATGGCAGACCCCATAAAATTCCTTGAAACAGCCAGCAAAATTTTACCTGACTTTGACGGTACTTTTGTGAACTTACGCAAATTTATTGATGCAATTAAATTACTGGTATCAATAAAGGGAGAAAATCCAGAATCTCTTAACATTAATATTGTGAACACGAAAATAACAACTAATGTTCGCAAAAAAATTGAGGGCCTCAATTCAATTGAATTAATAATAGAAAAATTAAAAAACGTAATAAAAAGATACTCTGCTGACACATTAACAACCAAACTCAATGCGGTAAAACAATACAACAGGAATAGGACGCAATTTGTAAAAGAAATTGAGCAACTAGCAAATGAATTAGCAAATGTTTACATGTCAGATGGCAAGACTGAAATGGCTGCGAACAAAGTAACTACAAAAGCCGCGACTAAATCATTCATTCAATCTACGGACTTTAACCGAGTTAAAATAGTGATGCATGCTGGTACATTTAACTCCATCGAGGAAGTTACATCAAAATTTCTTGAAATAGATACACCTACAGACGAATCCATTATGTTCATGAACAACAGAAACGGACAACGCAATTTCAATCATAGGTGCAATAGTGGAAACTGTAATTATAACAGATATCGGAATTATGGTAATCGTAATAACCCAAATTATAATAATAGGCAAGATAACAATACTTACAGCCGAAACAACAACGGAAGAGGTAATCGTAATACGCGCAACAACTACAGGAACTCTAATAGTAGGAGAAATATTCATTTCATTAACGGTAATGATTCGGGAAACGCGGAAAGCCCCCTGACCACCCATCTGGGGGAAAATTAAATAACAGAAATAAAGGCATCAGCTCCAAAATAATTAATAATCCCATTTATCATTTTAACCTCAGTCTATCTTTTTGTTGCTCCATTGGAAACACTATTGGTGACAACGACAGTACATTCCTAATAGATACATTAGCAAGCGTATTAGTGTTTAAAAATTGTCATATAAAAACCCGGAAAAATCTCAACAGCACATACAAATGTCAACTAACTGGAATTGGTGACGATCCCGTATTCACATTAGGAAAAATTACAGGCATTCTAATAAGCAGAATTATTCTCATTGAACAAGATTTCCTCATCGTCGTTGATAATTTTCCCATACCTACAGACGGTATTTTAGCTCTCGATTTCATTACGAAATATAATTGTATTCTAGACTTTGACAAAAATAATCCACTTCTAGTACTTAGGCCAGACGATTTTCCAAATGATATTACTTACAAATTAAAAAAGCAACCTTCAACACAAAATCTTTTGTCAATACCCGCAAGAAGCGAAGTTATTAGAAAACTAAATGTTCCGACGGCGAATAATTATATACTTATACCCAATCAGGAAATCGCTCCCGGTGTATTTATAGCTAATTCCATTACATCAAACATCACACCTTATGCTAAAATCATCAACACTACCGATGAAAGTGTACTCTTTTCAAATATAAAACTTACCACAGAAAATCTAGACGATTATCACGTCATTAAGCACCCACAAAACGAGAATGCAAACGAAGGAAGTAGAACAAAAAGGGTTTTGGAAAGCCTTCGGGGAAATTTCCCAAAATTTCTGTATGATAAATTAACCAATCTGTGTTCACAATACACGGACATATTCGGTTTGGGGGATGAGACAATTACATGTAACAACTTTTATAAACAGAAACTGAGATTGAAGGGTGACTCTTATATTAAAAGTTATAGAATACCCGAAACCCAAAAGTCTGAGATAAAAACACAGGTTGAAAAACTAATCAACGATGGTATAGTGGAACCTTCCGCGTCCGAGTTCAATAGTCCAATACTACTTGACCCAAAAAATTGTTACCAAACGACAATGTCAAACGATGGAGACTAGTCGTTGGCTATAGACAAGTCAATAAGAAGCTAATAGCAGACAAATTCCCTTTACCTAGAATTGATGACATCTTAGATCAACTAGAGAGAGCTAAATATTTTTCATGTTTGGACCTTATGTCAGGATTCCATCAAATCGAACTGGAGGAAAAATCCAGAGATGTTACATCGTTTTCCACTAACATTGGATCATATGGATTCAAAAGACTCAAAATAGCTCCGAATTCCTTCCAACGCATGATGTCAATTGCATTTGCAGGCTTGAAACCATCCCAAGCAATCTTGTATATGGACGACCTCCTGGTACTAGGATGCTCAGAAAACCATATGCTTACAAACCTTAAAGACATATTTGAAACATGTAGAATGTTTAACTTGAAACTTCATCCTAGTACGTGTGTATTCTTAAAACATCAGGTAACATTTGTAGGTCACAAGTGCACAGGCAAAGGCTGATGATGGAAAATTCGAGATAATAAAACATTACCCGGTGCCTAAAAACGCTGAGGAGGTGAGACGATTTGTCGCTTTTTGCAACTATTATCGTAGATTCATAAAAGACTACAAAATATTCAATACATCTTACAAGATTGACGAGAAAAAATACACCGTTTGTTTGGTCAAATGAATGCGAAGAAGCATTCAAATATCTAAAAAACTCGCTTTTGTCCCCAAAGGTACTGCAATATCCGGATTTTGAAAAACAATTCTGCATCACAACGGGTGCAAGTAAAGATGCCTGTGGAGCTATACTTAGCCAAGAATATAACGGTATTCACTTACCCGTTGCTTTTGCCTCAAGAGCCTTCACGAAAGGCGAATCGAAGAAATCTATGATTGAACAAAAATTGACGGCAATACACTGGGCAATCAATTTCTTTCGTCCTTACGTATATGGAAGAAAGTTCCTCGTAAAAATTGATCATAAGCCATTAGTGTACTTATTTTTTATGAAAAATCCCTCGTCTAAACTCACGCGAATGAGATTAGATCTTGAGGAATACGATTTTACAATAGAATCTATACAGGGAAAACAAAACTGTGGAGCTGATGCCCTATCACGGATGAATTTTAGTGACATAAAAAATATGGGTGAACACGTTTGAATACTAAAAGTCACTACGAGATTACAAAACAAGGTCAAAATTTTGGATAACGTTACCACAACACATAATAATGCGGAAATACAAATCAACCCTCGTGCGTATGAAACTCTTAATACAAAGGAAATAAGAAAACTAGTTCGTTTAAAGTTTACCCAAAATAGTGATACACTTAGGTGTTTACTAGTAAAAGTTAAAATCATTTTGAAGGAAATATTAATGAATGAATTTGTTGTTAATGGAAGAATTGATTTAGATCGATTTCTACCAAAGCTCGAAGAAATAGCTGGCAATATATGCATTCAAAAGTTACAACTTTCAATTAATAATATAATATTTAAAAATACTCGAGTAAGTGAAATTAAAGAAATCGCGAACAATACATTGAAAAATTTACAAATTGCAATTACGCCAGAGGTTAAAACAATCACGGATGAAAAGGAAAAACTTTCAATAATAAGGAAAAATCATGACTATCTACTGCTCGGTGGCCACCTAGGGATCACAAGATTATTAAACAAACTCAGAAAAAAGTATTATTGGAAAGACATGACTAAACAAGTCACAAAATATGTAAAAAATTGCATAAAATGTCAGTTAAACAAAGTATTTCCGAAACACAAAGAAAATGTATCATTTACACCAACTCCAGCCAAACCATTTGACATAGTCATCGTGGATACGATATGTGACCTAGCTAAATATTTAATAGCTATTCCCATACCTGATAAATCGGAAAAATCAGTAGCAAGAGCCATCTTCATGAATTGCATATTGAAATTTGGTCCAATGAAAACACTACTCACAGACTTGGGAACAGAGTACACTAACAAAGTATTTTCTGAACTATGCAAACAACTCAGTATAACGCAATTACAGTCAATAGCTTACCACCATGAAACTTAAGGTACAATTGAGCGTTCGCCTAGAACTTTCAATGAATACCTCAGGACTTACCTATCACCCGACAAGACAGATTGGGACGAGTGGGTACCTTACTTTGAATTCTGTTATAATACAACACCCTCATTTGTACATGGTTATTGCCCTTTCGAAATAGTATTAGGAAAACCTCCTACACCACTAAATTTCCTCTTAAAAGGAGAGGTAGACCCAATATATAACATAGAGGTATACGACAAAGAGATAAAATATAGGTTACAATTAGCATACCAACGAGCCAAACTATTGATTGAAAAATCTAAAATTAGATAAAAGGAAAGGTTTGACAAAACGTCGCAGCCGCAAAACAGACATGGTACAAGTAGAAAACACAGCCGGACACAAACTAAACGAACTATATTGCAGAACTTATGAGGTAATAGCCGTAGGAGATAAGAATGTAGTCACAAGATTAAAAAACAATAAAAAATCCACTATCCATAAAAATAGGGTTAAATTGTTCAATAAAAATTACATATAAATATACAAGAAAGAGGATCCTCAAAAACAAATATTTCAAAAAAAAAAAGAAAAGAAAAACTTTGTACTTTAATATTAAGCATATTTTACATAAATAACTTTTAAAATATTAGCATAAACAATAATCTTGTAATTCTCCGAATAGAATGATAAGATTATTCTTTCAAAAAGGGAGGTGTCGTGAATATTCTAAAGTGCATTGCCACACATGACGAATCAGTTGTTTGGTAATACACAAACCTAAAACCTTCTCATGTGTCTGCAGTGAATAACAATGCACTTAAGTGACCCAAATATCGTTGCAATGTTTGGTTATTCTCTTCGTTAACCAATTCGTAGAAAATATCCGATGTCACTTTAAGTGGGTCACAACACATTATAGGTCAGTTCTTTTTGTGAACTGACACCCTTCTCAATTGATAGAAAAAATGACACATGCATTCACTGCATTTAATCAATAATATATAAGTTTGATATTAATGAAAATAAAATTCAATGATTGTTGAGAACTCAACAAAGAAACAATGTATTTTTAATGAACCAATATAACATACTTTTGAACGCTTAATGGAACGTCTGCTTAAGCGGCTCAACTGGAAGACTTGTTTAGTATATCTGGATAACATAATCGTGAACACCTGGCTGAAAGACTTAAATTAAGTGTTGAGAAATGTGCGCTGTTTCAAGAAGAGGATATATACTTGGGACATCGTGTAACAGCAGAGAACATATCAACTGACGGGGATAAAGTATTTTCGGCAAAGAATTGGCCTCGTCCACAAAATCTGCATGTGCTACGTAGTTGCCTGGGACTTTGCACGTACTACAGGCGATTCGTGCCGCTTTCCTCAAGTGGCTCCCAGCTTCTATAAGTTGACCAGAAAATCGAAACTATTCCATTCAAGTGGGGCAACGGAAGATGAGTTTCAGAAGCTAAAGAACTTTTTGTGTACAGCACTAGTCGTCCGATAACTGGACATGAATTTATATTGGATACAAATGCAAACGGCTACTCAAAAATTATTGGGTTACGGGAGCTTTTAGCCGTACTGGAGTGTGTAAAACATTACCACAAATACTAATATGGCCAACACCTTACCATAAGGACGGGTCACTCCGCGTTACTGTGGTTGCTGAAGTTTAAAAACCCCGAAGGGCAACTTGCACGCTGGGTTGGACATCTGCAGAGCTATGACTTCAGCATTGTTCACAGAAAAATGCAGATGCCCTTTCAAGACGCCCATTACACGTAGAATGCAGACATTGCACAAAAGTAGAGGAAAAGGAGTCCAACATTGTTGTGAGGCGTATTTAAATTGACACACCAGAAAAATGGTCTAAGATCAAAAAAGAGGATCCCATTTTGTCAAAATTATATCGGCGAAGCTAGAGAACATAAAACCGAACCGTAACGAAATATCGGCAGAAAGCCCGCTGGCAAAATCATACTGGGCTCAGTGGAATAGCCTTAAAGCAGTAAATGGCTGCCTATATCTAAATTACGAAAGTGCTGATGGAAACACTATAACGAATTTGATCCTCATGCCAAGTTCCCAGATAAATGATGTATTAAAGTAATTTTATAATGGTCCCAGCGGTGGCCGTGTTAATGTAACAAAAACACTGGAAAAGATAAAACATCGATTTTACTGGGTAGGTTGCCTAGAATATGTAGCCAAATTGATAGCGAATTGCGAGCAGTGCGTTCCAGCCAAGGCTGCAATAAGAAGAAATCTAGCAAGCTACAACAGTACAACGAAGGTGTCCCTTTTGAGCGGATAGCAATGAATATCGCAAGCCAGTTCCCCGTCAGTAATGCTGCAAATCGGTATCTGCTAGAAGTAATTGATTATTTAAGCAATGGCCCGAACCGTATCCCTTTCCAAACTAAAAGTCCAAAACGGTGCCAGATGAATTTGTGAACAATTGGGTGTGTCGATACGGTCTTCCAACAGAACTTCACTCCGATCAGTGACGAAATTTGGAGTCGGCCATATCTAAGGAAATGTGCGACGTCTATGGGATCAGAAAGATGAGAACGACACCACTGCACCCACAGTCTGATAGCATGGTAGAAAGATTGAACCACACCCTGAAGGAATATCTCAAAAAAGTGGTCAGTACACACCAAAAGGATTGGGATGAGTATATATCAAAGTTTCTTCTGGCATTTCCGATCAGCTATCCACGATTCAACATTATGCAGTCCAGCAAAAATCGTGTTTAGGACAGAGCTAAAACTACCAGCCGACTTAGATTTTGGCGTTTAACGGATTTCTGTACACGACGAAAAAGAAAATGTTCATCAAACACAAAAAGACCTGCATGAGCTCAATAGGTTTGTGGGAAATTGCATTAAAAAGTCCAGCGACAAAATGAAAGCCAGGTATAATCAAGCAGTAAATACAAAAGGATTTAAAGAAGGGCAACTGATTCTATTAATAACCCACAACAAAAAAAGGACTGTCTCCCAAATTGCAAACCCACTGGGAAGAACCTTACAAGGCGATGACGTGATAAGTTTTCCTTCTGCACCTGGCCGTGGGCCCTAATTAGATGGTGGCCATTACCACTGTGAATGAAAAGCGACGCCATTCATGCCCTAGAAGGCCTTCGGATACGCATATCCTCCGGTCACTCCTAGTAGCAATTTCGAAAGCCCGAAGTAGGCCTTCACTCCATG
Organism: Trichopoda pennipes; assembly: GCA_030448955.1. NCBI lineage: Eukaryota > Metazoa > Arthropoda > Insecta > Diptera > Tachinidae > Trichopoda > Trichopoda pennipes. The sequence continues at coordinate 1,029,487 of JASKUP010000004.1, read as the reverse complement.
CTAAAGAGTTGGAGACTATCCATCTTCTGGTCTAGAACGCATGAAGCTTAATATAATTAGGAGCACGACGGCTTTCATACTTACTGGACCATTCATTGTGTTCATTGTGAATGACCCGATCCACAAACTCAAACGAGGGCCTCAAAACACACAGGCACCACGATACTCCCGAAGGGCCTACCTCAATAATCAGCCAGAGTACAGTCAAATGCCTAAAAGACAAAGAGCGGAACTCTGCGGGCTACTGATTCCCGTGGAAATGTAGTGGATTGTCCACTTGAATTCTACTAGCCTTGAAGGGGACTGGGCTCCCTTTTACCCCGCAAGACACCAGTCTAGATGGCAGTTGTAGAATCCATAAAGACTATAATGTGCCCCCGAGGGGACCTTACAAAATGATTACGTGATACGATTTACATATGCGCCTGGCAGTGAGCCTTAATCAGTTGGTGGTCATACCACTGGGAATGAAAAGCAACGTCATTCACGCCATAGGAAGCCGAAGACTAATTCTAGCAACAGGTCTTTCCTAGTTGCAATTTTGATGATTCCAGAGCAGGTCGGCAAACCACCACTCCTTGCTGAAGAGCTGGAGACTATTCCACTCCTGCCCAGAACACATGTCTAGCATGCTCACTGGATCTAGGAACATTCCACCAGGTAGGTGTTATTAAAGGTGAAATGAACCTGGCCCCATTAAAAACTGACCTCTTCTGGGGCCGCGAAACCACAACCACCACGATACTCCCATATAGGGGCCAACCTCAATAATCAGCCAGAGAACAGCTAAATGTATAAAAAGACAAATAGCAGAACTATGCGAGCTCACTGATTCCCGTGGAAATAACGTGGAGTTTCCAGTTGTACCCCTGCTGACTTCAGGGGACTGGGCTCCCTTATATCCCCAGTTGCACAGGTCTAGATAGTCGAGCGTTCTATAAAGACCATAAATGTGCCTCCGGGGGGGCTTACAGGGTAATCAAGAAATTGAATGACGTGGCTTATCGGATACAGAAAGATCAAGGTCTAAGTTTTAAGGTGAAAATGGTCCATTTGGTGCGGCTGGCCAAGTATGGCCGGGACGAAAAAGCTTAAGTGGGCGGCAGTGTTACGGATGTGTCTTGCTTAAGTTTTAAAATTAAATAATTAAGCAATAAAGCGAACAACTGGGATGCGTCTTGCTTAATAATTAAGTAATAAAGTAAACAACTGTTTACTAACTGCGAAATTTTCTAAAAAAAATTTATGCACGCAAGACAACAGCAACTTTTTAATTACAAACTGTGTACAAATCTTATACATGTAAGAAAACAACAACTGGGTATGCTGTTTACTAACTGCGCAATTTTCTAAGAAAACTTATACACACAAGACAACAATAACTATCTTAACCTAAAATTTATGAAGAAAGTACATTGAATGTAGTAGAAAATTCTAGACCTCTAGCGGACAAATATAAAAGACAGCATCTGAGTGAATAGTTAGTTAGTTAAAACAGAAACCTCGTAAAGTAAAAACTTGCATTTTTAATAAATTTTTCTGTAGTGTCAACGTACGAATCTTACTTTGTGTGTAGTTAAAGGAAATAAACTTGTAGTTAATTTTAAAACTCTAAAATCTGGTTATTTATTTTGCAATAAAAAACTCACTAACAACAAAAACGTTATATAAGGTATAAACGTAACAATATTAATAATTTATAGACAAAAACATATTAGATATTTACCTTTTATTTGATTTAAATACCTAATGATAACTTTGGATCTATAATTACCATTTAGACGGGTGGCGGAAAAATAAAATATGTAACTTATTCTTCACTACGCATTGGGAATTACCCTCCAGGATGTCAATGGTTATCATGACACCTAAACTAGAAAAAGATTACAAGATTATGGGCGCCGGCCCATATGTGAGTGTTGTGTTCAATTTTTTGAAGGATATAGGTTGCATAAATAGTACGAAGATCGGATGGAGTGAAGTATCTTTTACACCGTTTTAGAAAACCGAGGCACTTGAAAGCTTCTTTAGCAATATGAAAAATGTGTTTATTCTACCGAACATCACACTCAATTTTCATGTCAAAAACATCAAGAGCTTCCGATTTCGTAATACCTATATCACCCATTGTAACCGATGCACCATTTCCCAACACAGATGTGTAATCATGCAAACGATCCCATTCCGAAATAGTCGCGAGATCGTGATTGAGCCTATATATATATTTGCAGCCTTTTGGAACTCATCTCCAAATGGTTCGATCTATTACTAAATGAATATGAACGACAAAATCTGCAGTCTTCTGCGAAAGAAAATATAGGGTTAAAAGTTTGTCAATGAAGGTCATTTGGCAAAATAAGGAATAGGGTGGGAGAAAGAACGTAGCTTCGCGGTACCCCTGAAATAACCTTAAAGTCGTCTGATCAAATTCCATCTATAACAACCCGTATAAGGCGATTCCTGAGAAAACTTTATACAAATCTGGAGAAAACTTTACACAAATCTGGAGAAATTATCACCGAAGTTAAAAAAGCAGTAAGTTTTGACAGAAGTGCATCACACCACACTCGCCCTAAGAGCGCCTTGCTCGCCGAACAGTTAGTGCTTACTCAGTGTAGGCGCATGTTTGGATCTGTGTTGTTTTTTATTTTGTTCTCTGTTAGTTGTTTTTATTTTCTGTTGTTTAATAAGCATGTTGTTGTCTTGTGTGCATAAACTTTTTTAGTTTCACTTCACTTATTTTTTTACAGATAATTATTTTCGTTTAAAACAAAGCATTTTACAAATTATGATCGTAGTATAAAAACATATTGAACAAGACTTCCATGCGTATTGAAGAGTAACATTCTACTTGAGGTGGTATTGTTGCTCACAAGACAGAAAGGATTATACCAGATAAGGCAACAAAATCTCAGATCATTCTCGTAGTATAAAAACATATTGAACAAGACTTCAATGCGTATTGAAGAGTAACATTCTACTTGAGGTGGTATTGTTGCTCACAAGACAGAAAGGATCTACCAGATAAGGCAAAAAATCTCAGATCATTCTAATGCATCTATTTCTTTTCTTTCTATCTTTATTTAGGAAAATATTCAGTAACATAGTAAAATATTAGTCACGTATGAGTAATAAATAAACTCTTTATGACATTTCCAAAAAATATTAGCCCGAGGTACCCAAAATTTGCGGCATACCCAGAAGCCCCCTTTACCCTACAGGGCCTATCGTCCATAAGTTGATATATCTCTGATATACACCTGCTTAGCCTCAGTGGAATTTCATTAATATAGTTTACGTGGTTCATGAGCTATCAAATTATTTCCAAACAAAAAGACATTTAAAAATCAATATAATTGATAATTATCATCACTCTAAATAATACAGCTTTGTTTATTGACGTATCCATTCGAGCAAAGATGAGTTTCATCGCTTAACAAAATTCACCTATGGAAGTGTTGTTCAGAAACTAATCTACTCACCTTTAAATTAAATTCTAAACTAAACATGAATCACTTGACAGCTGACAAAATTGCCGCCAGTTAAAATAGAGTTACTAGCTTAAATTTCTATACCTTTAGAAATTTTGTTTGTTGTTTAAAACCAGTAACTTAGTAAATATCGAGAAATTCGATCACCTTACCGCAAAAAAGCTTTTATTAAAAAAATAACGTTAATTAAACATTTATATACGCATTTATCACTTTTTATTTTTGGTACCATTACTTGTAAACGATCTATTTTTCGTTCCTTTTTTCGCATAACTTTATTATAAATTAATACTAATTAAATGGTAAAAAAAAAATTTTTGGTTTTTGTGGGTTTTCGTAAAAAAAATTTTGTCCACACTACCCAAATATCTAACACGTTTCTGAAAACAAAAAGGAATTGTATGCAAATAAAGTTAAATGTTTAAAAGCTATTCTTTTCTTTTAATTTTACTAAAAATGGCATAATATCGTAATGTAGATGTTCTATGGCATTCACATGTAACAGTTTCTGACGTGGTCGTAAGGCTTGTGCTGAATATTTAGACAATATGCGCCGCTATCTCAGCCTGTTCCAGGAACAGTCTGCAAACATCATCTTCAATTTTCTTCATGGTTAGATGATACTTAAAGTTTCCATGACCTATCACGCAGTTATCTAGCTTAACGTTCTTTTATATAATAGTTATAATTTTTTTGATCTTTTTTAAAATTTTTTAGTAATTAATTTAAAGCACTAGGTCAATTTTAATAAAAAATGTTAAAAAACTTTTATTTTTTATTAATTTTTCGATATTTCGCCACACCGTTGGTTGGCATCATCAGGAAAAACAAAAATAATAATAAACAAACAAATTGAAAAAATTTTTTGATTAACAAATCCAAAATAATCAAAAATTTTTTTTTTTTTTTTTTTTTTTTTTTTTTTATAGATTGGTACCAAAAACCAACTGCTTCAGGTAGAATTATTAATTATTATTCTAAACAAAATAGAAGAATTATTATTAACACGGCCAATAATTTAATAGAGAGAATTTTAACAATTAGTGACAAAGAATTCCATAGAAAGAACAAAGAAAAGATTAGAAATATTTTAACTGAGAACAATTTTCCAATACGATTAACTAATAGGTTAATTAATAAATTTAATAATAGGAGGAAAAGAGTTATAAGTAGTGCAACGGAACCGAAAATATATAAATCGATAACTTATATACCAGTCTTGTCTGAAAGAATAGAGAATTCAAAAATTTATGATACAAATAAATACAAAATGGCATATAAGAATACAAATACATTAAATAGGTTGTTTAGTAAAACTAAGGATAAAATTCAAAAATTAAATATGTCCAATGTAGTGTACAAAATTCCTTGTAACAGTAATGATAAGGAGGATTGTAATAAGGTTTATGTAGGCACAACAAAAAATAAATTGAAAACTAGAATCGCAGGACATAGGTCAGACCAGAAATACAGGAATAATATTAGTTTACCAAAAACAGCATTATCTTCGCATTGCTCTAAAGTTAATCACTATCCTAATTTTGAAAATGTTTCAATTTTAAATTTAGAAAATAATTATAAACGTCGTTATATGTTAGAAATGTTACAAATAATTTAAGTACCATTAACGAAAAGAATAAATTTTAAAGCAGATACGGAGAATGTTGCACAAAATTATAGATATTTAGTGTATAAAATTATAAAACAAAACTCTGTATCTGCATAATATTAGTAATTAATACTTTAATTTTTGTAACGTTTGGTCATTAAATTTATGTTTTAAAATATATGTGTAAAATACTATTGTTTTGTAAATGTCTTATGTATTTTCAAAATTGTTTTTCATTTAAAAATTTTTTAGTATTGAAAATTTGTTTGTATGTATGTAAAACAAAAAATTTTTTCAATTTGTCGTTTTTTATTGTTTTTTGTTTGTTTTGTTTTTTTGAAAAAAAAAAAAAAAAAAATTTTGATTATTTTGGATTTGTTAATCAAAAAATTTTTTCAATTTGTTTGTTTATTATTATTTTTGTTTTTCCTGATGATGCCAACCAACGGTGTGGCGAAATATCGAAAAATTAATAAAAAATAAAAGTTAACGTTCTTTTATTACTAGCTATCCTGTCAAGGCGCAGGAGCCTGTATACATGGTAATAGCTTCCCCTCACTTTTTCAGGTTTAAAACTTTCTGTCACTTTCTGAGTTCTGGTCCACAGAAATTTACAGCGGATCGATTGCAAAAGGAATGTTTCTTCCATGCATCAAATTTTCTAGCAGGTGGACCACCGCATATATAGGCGCAAGCAGTTCTGTTTGCTAAGCGGAAACGGACTTCTTAAAACACAGACAAGACAGATTCTACTTAGCTGAGTATACACTTCTGCTCTACTCTACCGTCCATAAGAGAACCGTCAGTACTGGTGTAGTTCTAGACGCACTCATTACGTATAACGGCTTCCGCAATGAATGACCAATGAAGTTTTTAGACTATTTTCCTATTACTCATTCTTACTAACTAGGTGCAGAAAACTCATATAAACGAAATTCGGCTTGAAGCTATGAGAAATAATATTAATCTTTAAACACAAAACTACGTCCGTGGACCTAATGAATAAGTTGAATGGTGGCAATACCAGCATTGCCTCAACTGCTTGTGTTAGTGCCCTACGCATTGCACCACATATATCCATATAAGCAATTCTTTGAACCCCGTTCAACTTACGCTTTATTATACTATGAGAGGCTTTACGCACCCAACCACAGGTTGTTTAGTTGTTCGCAATGTCATAGTACAAATGCAGTATGCCGCCTTTGGCGTGGCCGTACCACGCACTCATTTATATTGATAAAAGATCATTTTTGCTTTACGTATCTAAATTTTAATGAGTTCGTTCCAGGTAAGCCCTAAACCAAAGTAACGTCTAAATATTCCACTTTCTTCAATGCATTGATTCTCGATCCTAAAATCATTAATGAAATAGCTTCTATACCCTTCCTCCGACGAGTGGAGAGCATGCCTTTTGAAAGCTAAAATTTATGTTCAGACCTTTCTCATTGCAACTTGACTTAGTAATTGATTGAAAACTTCTCTGTCCGCGACTCTAACAAACCCTTTTAGAGCGGTGTTAGTAGATCTACTAGTTTCTACCCTCTGTTCAGTACTAGCAAATCACTTCTTTCCACAAATTTCACAATTGTTGTCAGCTACGCTACCCCAGACCGTATTGTGTGAGTTGGCATCATAGCCAATGACTAACGGCATACTTCTCTTCCTGACCAAGTTTTCCACTTCCTGTGACGCAAGCAGAGCTGCTGCATAACTATAAATACTATGTCACAGGATACATTACTTAGTCTGTGAGTAATACGGATTGCTGGTCTGTTGAAATAGGTCCCTTATATTGTTATAAACAGCGCATCAACATCGCCGAAGCTAATTTGGTCTGATGAAGATACAGTTAGTATATATTTAGTTTTTTCTGGTATGAGTTGCTGTGCAAAATTTTGTTAAAATATTAATTTAATTTTCCATTTGTTGCAAATGTATTATTATATATATGTAAGTTAATTTTCAGTTTATTAAGTTCAACTTTATTTACTTCATTATTGCAAGTCGTTCTTAATACTAATTTCAAAATAATTTTGAAAACATTTTTGTTTTAGCAAAAATCAACAAATACCTTTTTTCGACCGCTCGTGTGGCGACAAATCTATTAGCTCAGCACATTGGTTTTTTTTGTGTTGCGATCGAAAAATATCAGTTAGCATAAATGGTTGTTTATTCCGGAAAACAACAAAAACCATTATGTTGCAATAATTGAAATATAAATATTTTGTTTATAAAAATGCACAGTTGAAAAAGTTTTTAAAAACTTTAAGTTTGTTTTATACCAAATCAAAATATTGCAATAATTGAAATATGAATATTTTGTTTATAAAAAGATACAAAGTTAAAAATATTTAAACAGTTTAAGTTCGGCTTACTTTCGTAACAATTGACTTATCTCTATTCCTTGCGGATCAATATTATTGTAAGAACCATATACCCCCGGGGGCACATATATATTGTCTTTGGAGATAGCAACAACTTAGACCTGTGCAACTGGGGGAAAAAGGGAGCCCAGTCCCCTGAAGCCATCAGGGGTACAACTGGAAACTCCACTTTATTTCCACGGGAATCAGTGACCCGCAGAGTTCCGTTATTTGTCTCTTTAGACACTTAGATTATTGAGGTTGGCCCTTTATGGGAGTATCGTGGTGGTTGTGGTTTCGCCGCTCCATATCAGTCTATGGTTCTATGGTGGCCGGGTTCATTTCACCTTTAATAACACCTACCTGGTGAAATGTTCCCAGATCCAGTGAGCATGCTAGACATGTGTTCTGGACAGGAGTTGGAAAGTCTTTAACTCTTAAGCAAGAAGTGATGATTTGCAGCCCTGCTCTGGAATCATCGAAGTTGCAACTAGAAAGTTCTGTTGTATAGAATTATGGCTTCGGCTTCCTAGGACGAGCATGACGTTCCAAATTATGCAGTGGTTTGATCCACCATCTGATTAAGGCTTGATGGCCAGGCGCATGTATATATTCGTAATCGATTCCAATTCTTCATTGTTTCTGATATGCAAATCCTTCATGAACTCTAAGGAAAGAACTTCCTGAATTCCCTGTTTGTTTTGATTTAGTTGGAGTAATGCAGGAAGATGTTGCCAATATGAGACTTCTCTGGAAACGAATGTTTTATTAATTATAGTAATAGTATCAATATGGAACTGTACTAAGTATGTTTCAGATAATTCATTTGTTTCATTGTTAGAAATTTTAACTGATCCATCAAACTGATTTAATAAAATAACTCCAGGGTATAATTCCCGAACTGAATTCACGTGTTGGTTATTTATAAAAGCGCAGTCATGATTTTTACTAGACAAAAGCTTTGGAATACAATCTGCTTTGTTTATATCTATAAGATTTTCTTGATTACAGATACGTAAATTATTATACTCTTTAAAATTTTCTTTGACTTCAAAAAATTCTTTATTACATTTTCTTATAAATTCAGTGTTAATTCTTAAAATTTTATGTTTTGTTTTTACAGGTTTAATTAAAAATTTTTCACAATTCTTTTTATCTATTACCGGAAGATTAATTATATAGATTATAGTTAGATTAACCGTGACTATTCTTATTGTCGCAAAGCTTAAGGCATGTTTAAGAACAAAGTAAGGAAAACTTTCTTTATCTAAAAACTCTCTTACTTTATTAATTTCTTCTTCGGATAAGAAGTCCCGCTTTCGACCATTGCAGAGCATACTCTATGTTAAACATCTTCTTTTAAAATTCTTAGTTTGTCAGCGATTTTTTTCTTCATATACTTTTCTGGTTTCTTCTAATGACTGAATGGTCCTGATGATTTGTTTTGTGGAATTTGTTATTAAATAAATTCTTTCTGCAATCTGTTTATTTATTATTCTTTGCTTCTCATTATTATCTAAAAGTCCATTTATCCTATCCAGTACCACCTTGTGGTCCTCGTGATCAGGTGTCCCTGCTATCCACTCCCAAGCTGTTCCTAAAATATTTATTGAGCGTTTTTTTTTCGAAGTTTTACTATTTCAATGCGCTCTTTTATTTGTCTTATATCCTGGAGGAAAAATGGCTTTAGGGTACTATTTCTTAAATACTTGATGTAGAACTTCGGATTCCATTTCGTCAAGTGAGGATTTGTAATACGTTAAATTCATAATATGTATCATTTTGAAATTTCCTTTTTGCACCCTAGCTTGTCCCTAGTGCATCGGGATTAATTGGGAGTTTGAATAATCTAAGAACTAAACTTTCGATAGGCAGACACTGATAACAGCGAGCGGCAAAATAGTTTTGAATAACATTTTCTGTAGAGGGAGAAAAAAAATATGATTTTATATTTTCCTTATTTATAATCCTATTCCTACTAAATAGCTTTACTTTATTTCCCAAATCTAATTGTACGTTTTGTTTTTTGTATTTGTCATCTAAATGATTTCTTTTACCAATAAGTTTTTCATAAACCTCTGGGTTTGGTTCATAGATTTTCATTCTAAGCTTGTCGAAGCTTTTCCCGTACATTTTCATGTTTGATTTTGTTATGGAATACATCGTACGGTTTTTTATCTGTTACTGAATGGATGGTGAGATTATATTGCCTTGCAGCTCTGTAGAATATTTCTTTAATATCTATTAGACAATATTCTTCTTTAATACAACGGGCTATATCAACTAGTGTTGAATGTACTCTCTCCACCTGACCGTTTGTGGAACTGTGTCTGGGATCACAAAAATACAATTCGATATTCATTCTCTGCATTAACGACCTAAATTGGGGTGTTGTAAAACTTGGTTCATTATCCAGACTAAGCTTCTTTGCATTTGGAAAGCTTTGTAAAATTTCTTGGACTTTTTCACCCAAGTTGAGTTTATCATCTATATGTCCAATTACCAAAAACTTTGAATAAGCATCAACGCATGTAATGAATTTATGCCTCTGGGCATAAAAAATGTCAATATGAAGGAACTCCCCCTCATTATTGGGAATTGGAGCCTCTCCAATGCATGTGCTGCAATGTCTTACATACTGTTTTATGCTGTTTAACATCTTTGGTCAATAATATTGTTGTAATACACGGTGCGACAGTCCAAAAAACCTGGGACCGGATATTATTTTTCTTGTAGGGCTTGTCGAGTAAAACAAGACTTCAATAGTGAAATATGCCGGACACCTCCAAAATCCGAATTTACGGTTAAAAAGCCGGTTTTTGTACCTTTGCGCACTTATAAACCTGTAACTTTGTTGATAATGATCCGATTTTCAATTTCTTACTATAGTTGGAAAGAAGAAGTTGAAGAAAAGAAGAAGATCTTTCGAATGATATATATAATTATCTAAGAAAACTTGAGAAATTTGGGTGTTTTTGTCCAGCAAACACAAATTTTGTAGATTTTTCAAAAAATTTTCAAATTTGGTGGCGCTTTTATACATTATTTTATTAAGAAACTATAATACTATTGAATTTATTCAAAAATTACGTTTACTTACAATTACAATGCATATTTGGAATTAAAAATAGATAAGCAATTGACTGAGTTATTTAACTTTTAATAAAAACAAAATGTTGTAACTGTTACAAAACCGATACCTGAAAGTAATGATCTACCGACAACGAGAAAATCTGTCAATGTAACAGAAAAACATTTTGAACCAGAAGAGTTCCTTCCACCCAGATCTACAACAAATGAGCGGAATTTTTTTTCAAAAGCAGATTTCGACGATCTTGTTCGCAATTTACAAAAGTAAGTTTTCTTATAAAACTGTTGACTTTATTTTTATAAATTTAAGATTTTTAATGTAATATCTAGGCTTAAAAGCTGTTTTATTACATAACCAAAGTCAATTACCTTCAGTTCCAATCGCATATGCGACTAATACAAAAGAAACTTGAGAAGTGATGAAAAACATACTAATGTTTGTTAGCTATACCACCCATAAATGGAAAGTCGTCGCTGACAATTTTATTTGATATGCAAGGTGGTTACACAAAGTATCCGTGCTATCTTTGTGAATAGGATAGCCGTACACCGAATCGTTATGATTGCAAAGTATGGCCATCTCGCGAGTCACATAGAATAGGCAGGAAAAACATTTTAAATGGCCAATTAGTTAAAGCTGAGGACGTTACTCTGCCACCACTGCATCTTAAACTGGGATATATGATGATGTAAAAGGCGACGCTTTTTGTCATCTCAAAGCGGTGTTCCCAAAACTAAGTCAAGCCAAAATAAAAGGAGATATTAATTAATTTGTTTACATATCTAGTACGTTTTTCATCGTTTTTATCTGTTTTGATAACTTAAAGGTATTTTTGTTGGAAATCACAGAAGCGACTACTATGTCACAGATATCAATGAGTTTTTAAGTGCGTATTGTAAAATGGGCTGCAACATGTCCATAAAATTTCATTTTCTCCACTCGCATTTGGACTTTTTCCCAGATAACCTGGTTTCAGCTCAGTGATGAATAAGGCGAATATTTTCACGAGGAAATGGCAACTATTGAAAAACGCTGTGATTTCAGAATATTGCGGGTCACTTAAACAAGAAACTGATGATGCTGATTTAAAAAAAACGGTCAATCAAACACTTTTGAGTTAAATAACCAAAAATTAAATTTGTATAAAATGTTTAAAAGTTTATATTAATGAAAACTTAAATAACTCAGTCAATTGCTTATCTATTTTTAACCCCAAATATGCATTGTAATCGTAAGTAAACCTACTTTTTGAATAAATTGAATAGTATTATAGTTTCTTAATTAACTAATGTATAAAAACATAATCAAATTGAAAAATTTTTAAAAAATCTACAAAATTTGTGTTTGCTGGACAAAAACACCCAAATTTCTCAAGTTTTCGTAGATAATTATATATATATATCATTCGAAAGATCTCAGCTTCTTCTTTCTAATTGTGGTAAGAAATTGAAAATCGGATCAACAAAGTTACAAGATTATAAGTGCGCAAAGGTACAAAAACCGGGTTTTTAACCGTAAATCCGGATTATGAAGAAATAATATCCGGTCCCAGGTTTTTCTATTTCATTTAATTTTGTAACTGTTTCTGGAATGTCAATATTTTCGCTGTTTTTATCAGAATGTTGAGTACTTTTAAGTGACTCGTTATCGGTAATATTATTGAGGATTTGTCTGGAAAGTGCGTCGGCCACAAGATTAGTAGGATAAAGGACATCCATCCTTTAATTTTCGCATTTGGATTTTTAGTTGAAATTGCGAATGTAAGAGGCTGATGATCTGTGTGTATTTCCAGATCTGCTACTCCATATAAATAATTTCGAAGAGTCTTCAATGACCAAACTTTTGGATACAACTCCTTTTCGTTTGTGGCATAATTACGTTTAGTAGCATTGAGCCTTCCTGACTGAGAGCGGCACCTAATGCTTCATTAGAGGCGTCTGTGGTGAGTATAAATTTTTTATTAAAGTCAGGTTGTGTCAATTCAACCTGTTCAAATAATGAACGTTTTAATTTTTCGAATGCAAGGACACCCTTTGCGTCCAAATCGATTTCCGTTTTTTTTTTTGACATATATTGCGATTCTATTCCATTCTCTTCTGATAGTTGCTCGATCAAAGGTTAAGCTATTTAAGCATAATCTCGTATAAACTTCCTATCATTCCAAGGAAACTACGAAGCTGACTCAATGTTTTGGGTAAAGGATAATCGCATATTGTTTCTATTTGGATCAGTTTTTATTACTCCAAAAGCTATTACATATCCCAAAAATTCTACTTGTGTTTCAAAGAACTTTGATTTTTCGAGGGAGATTTTCATGTTTGCCTCTTTCAATGTATTAATTATAATCTCAAGATGCTCAGTATGTTCATTGAGTGTCTCAAAATAACAATTATGTCATCACTATAAACATGACGAAATTTTCCTATAAACTTTCTCAAAATGTCATCCATTGCATTCTGGAAAATGCTTGGAGCATTTTTAAGATCAAAAGGCAATCTAACAATTTCATACTTTCCGTTATTAACGGAAAATGTGGTCTTCCCTATATCGACCTCCTTCATTAGAATTTGATGGAAAGCCGATTCGAGATCTATGGTCGAAAAGTATTTTAATTTACCCAAATTTGAATGTATCACATTACAATCAGGTATTGGGTACTTATAGGCAATTGTTTTTGCATTCAATTTCTTATAATCGATAACTAACCGAAGTTTTTGCGTTCCATCGTCCTTGATTCCCTTTTTCGGGACGACCCATACAGGCGAATTGTATGGCCCTCTGCTTTCACGTTTAATTCCGGCTGTGAATAAGTTTTCAATTTCCTTATTAATTAAGGAGTTTGTCGATAGAGGGTACGGATATTTTGTTTCCTCCATAGCGGTTCGTTATTTACTGTTTTTATTTTCGCCTTTATATCTGTTCTGAACGGCCAATTTAAGTTAATTTTTGAGTGCAACTTAGACACTCTCTCTTGTATATTTGAACGTAGCTATTTTAGGGCTTTTAATTCATGACTAACATATTCAGTTAGAACACTTTTACCATTGCCCTGAATATATTCTTCATGGATATTTAAAAAACTACCTTTAGTATCCTCAATATTTTCATTTAAGACATTCATTTTTTGCCTTCGGCCTCTTTTGGTGACATTATGTTCAATGTCGCAATATCTTTAAAAATGGAAAATCCTTTCACAATAGTTTTCGCAAGTTATGGCACCTTTATTAAAGTCCAATATTGATTTTGATTTTTTCAAAAAATTGTATTCTATAAGTACGTCCTTTTCCAAATTTGAAATTTTGTAAAATCTTTGATTTATCCCAAATATGCTTGCATCACAATAATTTTGAATGACAGTATAACCATTAAGGGTTCGTATTCTCTTACTTATAACTAATTCGCTTCTATTCAAAAGAACTCCGGGTCTACAGTAGCAGTAGTAGCGCCACTATCGATTAAATGAGATTTTTCTACCGTCTTTTGCTGTCCTAATAATGTAGGGCAGCTTGGACCTATCTCTAAAAAGGTATCCTCATCAAGATTATTTATACGTTGTGTTTTCTGATTTGGCTGATAGACTATGTGGGAATGAGGGTGTTTGGAACCTTGTGGGAAAAAACTAGGCCGATTTTGTGAATTGTGAAAATAATTAGGCCGTTTATTGTTATAATAGTTCTACGAATGGGTGATATTGACAGAACTACCCATTTCCATTGGTTCTTATTTGGCGCTGGATGCCGAGCGCTCATATGATTTACTTGTGGATTATTTCGTCGTGGGAACCTTAGTGGGTTTGTGTATTTTTGACTGTTATAATTGGATTGTCCTGCTCTATTAAATTGAGAAGCGACTCTAGCTCTTGGGCTTTAGCCAATGCATTTGGTAAATTTTCGGAGATAAAGAAAACAAAACATTAGCTAATGGAGCATTCAGTCCGGTGATGAAAACTCTTAAAGCATATTGTCTATTTTTGTTATTCAGTTCCCTTGTCAATTCCGATCCGGAACCATGACTCATTATTGTTTTATTAATTAATAATCCATTATAATAATCCATTATTGACAAAGAACCCTGTCTCATTACACTTCATTCCTGTTCGACTATATGTAAAGATCGTTTATCTGGGAATGCGAAATCTGACCGACTAATAATTGCTTCTAAATTAAGAACCGTTCCATGGTTCGTCAGAATATCATTTGCATCATCAACAATTTTATTACGCAGTATAGTAAGTGCAGCAAAATATTTCCTGCTGCCCTTATTGTATAACTTAATTGAGTTATCAGCGGCTTCCCGCCAACTAATATAAGAATTTTTCCCATCAAAATTTGGTAGTGATTTAATTACGTCTAAAATTTCCTCGAAGCGAATAGCATCATTTATATCCTGAGTTTGATATTCTAAAACTATATTTACACATGACAAATTTGCTAATGTCCCTGCCAATTCATCTATTTTGGCCTACAATGGATTTAAGTGGATTTGAATTAACCCAGTAATATCGCTCTGATAAGTAGCCATAGCAGAGGGTGACCTTAAATTTTTAAATAATGCCACCAAATCGTTGACTTCACTTATCAAATATTTATTCTTATCGTCCAGCTTGACCAATTTAATTCTAATTAGTTCAGAATATAAAACTTAAATATAACATTCAACTATTATTTTTATTCGACCTTTTTTTTAAATAAATAAATATTAATCTCAATAACGGTCTTTTTTTAATAAATTTAACACTGTATTTTCAATATTTCACTTTCCCTTGGAAAACATCTTCAGGAAATTTATTTTTATAACAACAAAAATTATTAACAATTTAATAATTAACAATAATTTTTAATAATTTTTGTTGTTATAAAAATAAATTTCCTGAAGAAGCTTTCCAAGGGAAAGCGAAATATTGAAAATACAGCGTTAAATTTATTAAAAAAAGACCGGCATTCACTTCACATTTATTAGATTTCAGCAAGTTATTATTTTTGTATAAAAACGGTCTTTTTGGCAAAAAGTAAATATTTTGTCTCTTTTTTTTTTTGGTTATATTGTCCTGATACTTTAGATAATTTTTGCAGCAATACCAGCTTTTTTATGTTTATTTTTTTTTAGAAATGTTTGTTTTAACTTTTCTCCTATATTTAGGATACTTGTCTATTTTTTCACAAAATGTTTGTTTTAACTTTTTTCCTATATTTAGGATACATGTCTTTTTTTCACAAATTGTTTGTTTAACTTTTCTCCTATATTAAGGATACTTGTCTTTTTTTGGCTACGTGCCCTGAAAGGATTTTTACTTTTTATTTTTCAGAAGTATCTCAACTCTTCAACTTTATTTAGTTCATTCTTTCAAGTTTTTCTTAATACTAACTTAAAAAGAATTTTGAAAACATTTTTGCTCTAGCAAAAATTAACAAATACTTTTTTCGACCGCTCGTGTGGCGACAAATCTATATATCAGCTCAGAACATTGTTTTTTTTTGTGTTGCGATCGATAATGAAAAATATCAGATAGCATAAATGGTTTTTTATTCCGGAAAACAACAAAAACCAATATGTTGCAATAATTTAAATATGAATATTTTGTTTATAAAAAGATACAAATTTAAGAAAATTTAAGAAGTTTAAATTCGGTTTACACCGTTCCCTAACTTGCATACATATATTTCTTTTTTTGATAAAAGCACTACAGCTGATAAACGAAAGGAACAACAACAATATTGTACTTAAGTGTGCTTTTTTTTACGTGTAGTTAGAAGAGCACAGAAAGCGTACGAAGTATGAAAAGCATATGAATAAAAGCAATATGGAAGGGATACATCACATTAAAGAAAAGTAATTTCTTAAAGGTCTTTGTGTAAAGGTTTTTTTGTGTTTTGGATTCTTTTTACTATAATGGGTGAATATAATTCTATTTAATCACTTTGGCTTGAAATATAAGACTCTCTTGTTTTCTATACGAAATTGCGGTAAAATTTTATCTATGAATCCGTGCTTTTAATTTTACTGTTATAAGTGATTTCATGTATTTGATAGATTAGCATCAGCATTATCTGTTTTGGAGTGCATTTGCGTAATAGATGTTGGCATTTTTGTCATTATGGATAAGACTAAAAAAACTAAATGTAGTGCTTCTTAATCGATAAAGTACTTCCAATTTAATTTTATATTTATTCGGCCACAAAAAATGATTTTTTAACAATGAAAAAATCAATCAAACAAGTTTCATACAAGGATGGTGAAAGAACCTCTTCTTGCTATTTTAAACACACAACATTCCCAATTAGTAGGCTACATAAAACTGGAAGATGAGGATTCTGAGCACTATTCACAAATTGAATGAATATTTTTTAACAAAGCAATACTTGGTACAACTTTGGTACATGCTCGTCCCAATCCTTTTGGTGTGTATTGACTACTTTTCTGAGATATTCTTCCAGGGTGCGGTTGCATCTTTCCACCATGCCATCTGACTGCGGATGCAGTGGTGTCGTTTTCGCCTTTTTGATTCCATAAATAACGCACATTTCCTTGAATATGGTCGACTCAAAATTTCGTCCCTGATCGGAGTGAAGTTCTGTTGGAACACCGTATCGACACACCCAATTATTCACAAATTCATCTACAACCGTTTTGGACTCTTGGTTCGGAATGGGATATGCTTCGGGCCATTTGCTGAAATAATCCATTACTACTAGCAGATACCGATTTCCAGCATTACTGACAGGGAATGGGCCTGCGAAAACCATTGCTATCCGCTCAAAAGGGGCGCCTGCGTTGTACTGTTGTAGCTTGCCACGACTTTTCCATGTTTGACGCTTGGCCGCAAAAGACTAATCGCAATTAGCTATCCATTCGGCTACAGATTGTGGGCAGCCTGCCCCGTAAAATCGCTGTTTTATCTTTTCCAGTGTTTTTGTTACACCCAGGTGGCCGCCGCTGGGACCATTATGAAACTGCTGCATTACATCTTTTATCCGTTGCAGTTTTTTCATCTGCACTTTCCCAATTTGATATAGGCAACCATTTACCACTTTAAGGCTATTCCACTGAGCCCAATATGATTTTGCCAACGGGCTTTCTGCTGATATTTCGTTACGGTCCGGTCTTATGTTCTCTAGCTTGGCCGATATAATTTTTGACAAAATGGGATCCTCCTTTTGGGATCCTCCTGTGCCAATTTGGATTCGCCTCACATCAATAATGGACTCCTTTTCCTTGACTTTTGTACAGTGCCTGCATTCTACGTTGCATGGGCGTCTTGAAAGGGCATCTGCATTATTGTGTTTACCGCCTTTTCTGTGCACAATGATGAAGTCATAGCTCTGCAGACGTTCAATCCAGCGTGCAAGCTGTCCTTCAGGGTTTTTAAACTGCAGCAACCACTGCAATGCGGAGTGATCCATCCTAATGGTAAAGTGTTGGCCGTATTAGTATTTGTGGTAATATTTAACACACTCCAGTACGGCTAAAAGCTCCCGTCGTGTTACTCAATAATTTTTTTCGGGCTTGGACAATACTCTGCTATAGTAACCAATAACTTTTTCCGTCCCATTAATCGCCTGAGAAAGCACACTTCCTATTCCGTAGCCGCTTGCATCTGCATCCAATATAAATTCATGTGCAGCTATCGGATAGGCGAGGACTGGTGCTGTACACAATAGCTCCTTTAGTCTCTGAAACGCCTCTTCTGCTGCCCCACTCCAGTGGTATGGTTGCGATTTTCTGGAACTCATGTAAGCTGGCAGCCACCTGAGCTAAGTTTGGCACAAATCGCCTGTAATATGTGCCAGGAAACTATGTAGCTCATGAAGATTTTGTGGACGAGGCCAATTTTTTACTGCCAATATTTTATCCTCGTCAGCTGATACGCCCTCTGCTGATACACGATGCCCGAAGTATTTAACCTCTTTTTGAAACAGCGCACATTTCTTAACACTTAATTTAAGTCCTGCAGCCGCTATACGCTTGAGAACTTCATCCAGGTTTTTGAGGTGTTCATCAAAATCTTTCTTATCACGATTATATTATCCAGATATACTAATCAAGTCTTCCAGTAAAGCCCCTTAAGCACACGTTCCATTAAGCGCTCAAAAGTAGCTGGAGCATTACAGAGCCCAAATGGCATTACTTTAAACTGCCACAACCCATTGCTCGCGCTAAAGGCAGTTTTCTCCTTGTCTTTATTGGCTATCTCCACTTGCCAGTAACCACTCTGCAAGTCCAAAGCAGAGAACCATATGGTATCGGACAACGTGTCTAAGGTGTCGTCGATTCTTGGTAGCGGATAAGTGTCTTTCTTAGTGACATCATTGAGTTTTCTATAGTCGACGCAAAATCTAGTGCTGCCATCTTTCTTCTTTACTAGCACTATCGGCGAGCTCCATGGACTTGAAGATGGCTCAATCAATCCGTTCCGCTCCATTTCGTTAATCAGTTCCTTGACCTCGTTCCGTTTTGCAAGGAGAACACTCCTGGGTGCTTGTTTATGGGCCTCGCTTCCCCAGTATTTATTTTATGTTTCACAACTTCTGTTCTACCTTGGCTTTTATTATTTAGAGCGAAGACGGTGGTATGTTTTCTTAGCAAGTACTTCGCTTTATTTCTGTCGGGCGGCTTTAGTTCTGCCACCCATTTACCCACCTGCTCTACTAACAAATCGCGCTCTTTAGCTGTTATTTTAGGACATGCTGAATGTGTTGCACAATTAATTACGGCTCCTGCCGGCTCACATCGACTGATTTCAGCATTTTCGCCAATTGTCTTCTCGCTGCTGGACAGATTTAGTACTCTCACAGGGACTTTTCCATTGTTGCAGCTTTTCTCGAGAGCTTTAGCTGTTATTACATCATTCCTTACGTCTTCTGGTTCTATCACCCATAACCGGTTTTCCACACAACCTGCCTCCACACGTGCCCAAACTATAGTTTCCGCCAGAGGTGGTAGTTTTCGGCGTTCGATCGCAAATAGTTTCCTTACTGCATCCTTGCTCTGATATCCAATATTTAAGGGTATTTCCACGTTGCGCCAGATCATTATCTGCTGCCCCATGTACAGAATAATACCGTGAGCTATCATGAAGTCCGCACCAATAATAACTTCATCCACTATATCAGCGAAAACAAACACGTGATCTGCGCTAATGTTTCCGATACTCAATCGTACCCTGGCTCTTCCATAGACGATGGCTGAATCCCCAGTTGCAGTGTACAGTTGTACATTCCTTAGCGGTTCCACTGCCCCCTTTACTAAATCGGGCCTTATTACGGACTGAGATGCTCCTGTGTCTATGGTGAGGACTTGCTTCTTTCCATTGATCATTGATTATTATTGTTCTGTTGCATGATGGAAATGTAGATTGCGGGGCCATCGGTTGTGGGAGCTAGCTCTCTCCCCTCAGTGCTAGCTCGTTTTAGTTTAACGGTGACTCGTGCGATTTGGTGTTGTTTGCCCGTTTGTTGACCCTTGGAGGTGAATGAGATCTCGATCTTTTCTTAACAGACCTGCAGTTGCGCTGAAAATATCCGACCTTACCGCAGCTGAAGCATTTTGCGCGCGACTTACTTCTTTTTTCCAGTATTTGCTCAATCATTTCTTTCATCTCGCTTCTTTTGTCGCCGTAGCTTTCCGTATCTGCCTCAAGACGTCGTACCTTGTAGACTTGTGGCTTTGAGATAACTTTGGCGGTCTCCTGGGCCAACGCGTACGAGATTGTTTCGGTGAAGGATGCTTTTTGCGGTGCAAACCGCATATTTAAAATCTGGATCCCTTATGCCATTCACAAATGCTTCTATTTTTAACTGACCCAGGAATGGATGATGTTCACCTGGATAAGTAAGCTGCACCAAACGTTCAATATCCATGGCGAAATCTTGCAGCGTCTCATTTGCCTTCTGCACCCTGCCTCGTAACTTCATTCTGTATAGTTATCTCTTATGCTCGCCGCCGTACTTGCGTTGTAAGGCCACCATTATGTCCTCATAATTATTCCTGCAGGCTCCTGGTAAGCTTTCGAGGATTTCGGCAGCTGCATTTTTTAAGGCCAGAATTAGCTCAATAGCTTTTTCTTATTGTTCCAACTACTTTTGCTGGCCACTGTTTCGAACTGGAACTTGAATACATTAAACGGTGCGCTACCGTCATAGCTCGGGGTGTTTATCCTGCTGGAGTGCTCAGAGACGACTCTCACCGGTCCTTCTCGAATACGGAGGTCGTCCATTTTCGTTTTTAGTTCATGCATTTTTCGTCCATCTTTTTCTCTAGGCCAGACAATTTTTCGTCAAATTCGCTGACTCTTTGTTCCACAGCTTCCACTCGTTTGCCAAATATTTCTGATATTTCCTTAAATTTCGTGTTTACCTCACTAACAAGTTTTTCTCCGTTGGGCTTAGAGCTTTCTTGGATTGCATCAATTTTCGTACTGTTGGGTCTAGAGCTTTCTTGAATGGCATCGATTTTCGCACTGTTGGCTCCAGAGCTTTCTTAAATGGCATCGATTTTCGCACTGTTGGCTCTACTGCTTTCTTGAATTTCATCAATTTTTGCACTGCTGATTCTAGAGCTTTCTTGAATTGCCGCAAGTATTGCATCCAAGCTTACATTGGTGTTTGCTGATGGATTACATACCCCAACCGCTTCTTTGTCTTCGAATTCGTATGTCCCAATATCGATGTTTCGCTGCTGGAATTCATCAATCAATCTCCGTTGCAATTCCGCTTTACTTCCCGTTGTTGGCAGATTCAATTTATTCAGCTCCTTCTTTAGCTGGTCAACTTCATGTTAGTTGATTTATATTATTGTTT
This sequence comes from Trichopoda pennipes, assembly GCA_030448955.1. NCBI lineage: Eukaryota > Metazoa > Arthropoda > Insecta > Diptera > Tachinidae > Trichopoda > Trichopoda pennipes. The sequence continues at coordinate 1,008,137 of JASKUP010000004.1, read as the reverse complement.
TGCAATCCCACTTCTCACACCAGTTGTTACGTTTATACCTTTTATAAACGTTTTGTTGTGAGTTCTTTATTGCAAAATAAATAACACCAGTTTTTAGACTTTTTAAATTAATAACAATTTTATTTACTTTAACTAAATAAAGTTGACACTTCAGAAGAATTTACTTAAAATGCACGTCTTAACTTGAGGTTTAATTTTACACGGACTGATTATCCACTCAGACGTTTCCCTATTGTCCAATTAGAATCTAGAAGATTTAAGAATCTTCTACTCCCTTTGTGTGCATTTTGTTGTTGTATGTTGTTTATTCCATGTAAACAACGTGCATGTTTGTTGTTGTAAAATTAGTTTTTGTTTTGCGCGTTTAGATGATAAACAGCATACATGTATATTTTTTTTTCTTACATGCCAGGCAGTTAGTAAACAGCATATCAAATTGTAGTTGTGTGTGTATAAACTTCTACGCAGTTTGTAGTTCGCTTTATTGCTTAATTATTTTATTTATCTTTAATAAATATCTTTTTTCTTTTTTAAGATCTTTTTTATATATTTTTTCTTCTCGATATTTCGCTTTATAATTTTTTTTTTTTTTTTTGTTTTCAAAAATATAACATTTTTTCCTGAAGAAGCTTTCCAAAGGAAAGCGAAATATCGAGAAGAAAAAATATATAAAAAAGATCTTAAAAAAGAAAAAAGATATTTATTAAAGATAAATAAAAAAAAAGATCGGTTAAAAAAAAATTTTAAAATTATCAAATTAATTATTTTATGTTAAAACTTAAGCAAGACACATTCGTAACAATATTATATTATTACTGCGCGTCGTATATAATTAATACCTAAATGTTGTCGCTTTGCAAATTAACATTAAACAAAAAAAAATACAAAACCGATATATGCCACCTATGGCATATATATTTAAAAAGCTTTCAGATTAGTAAAGTGAACTTTCCGAAAATTAATACAAGTCTTATCTATTGGCCTAACCTTCCTGTGAGTTGTTTTTTTTTAATTTTTAAATTATGGCAAGGCTGATGCTAAGTCTGAATACTTTTCGCAAATTAACATTTAACTTAGTAGCAACTTACAAATTCATATTTTCACGTGTTTTTAACTCTTGCATCTTTTATTTTTGTCAAAAATACACTACATTAATGCATACATATGTATTTGTATTTTCGAGTCCCCCTTGATTATTGAGCAACAAAAATTTAAGATGCTTAAAAATCATATTACCTACTATTGTCACTCAACGTGTAGACAAGAAGATAAAATACGAAAATACAAAAGGCAAAATAATACAAAAAGCAAAATAAAAATTTTATTTAATTCGGCTTAAGCTTAATTAACAAAAATTATAAAATTATATTAGTTCTTAAAAAATTCAGAAAGTAATATTTACACGAACTTAAGCTGAATAAAAGATTTTCGTGTGACTAATAATTTAAAATATTAAAATATTAATTTGCGAAATTAATAAAAAATATAAATGGCTTCCTTCAGAAAGTTTCCTGTGGCAATAAATACGAGCACTATAACGATGAATAATGCATGGAAAAATGTTAATTAAATAAAATAAATTATATGCTTTTTGTAATTTTCTAGACTATAAAACTTTTTATGCATTATTGTGCTCTCCATTATTATTATTTTGCGAAATTATATATGGCAATATATATGCTAGGTTATATACGGCAACTCCAAATAAATAAACCATTCCTTACAAATTGATTTAATACATACTTTCAAAAACAAAAAGTGACATAGTAAGAGTGAAAATGTTAATCAGTTTTATTTAGTTGTAATTAATGCAGTAAATAAGAAATACATTTACAATTAAGTTGTCTATTTTAATTCTATGCTTTCATTCATTTTTACTTAGAACCTTTTAAATACTTTTCCTTAGAATGGCTAAAATACATATGACAACTCTAAATGAATAGATTCATTCATTTTTATGGCTTTTCTCATAACTTGTCTTTCAGTAAAGTCAACAATAAATTGAGCTTTATCCTTTTCTTGTTTACAATCCTCCACTGGAATCAAATTCACAATTTTGAAATTATGCAAGGCTAAAGTAGTTCACTTGATTGCAAAGCTTTTACAGACTGCGTTTGAGTCTGACTTTTATAAAATAATCTTTATATGTGCGACACCTTATCGAACATATTTATATATTCAATTTAGTCCTACATTCAGCTATTGGTAAGCTATAAACAAAGATTATCTGTCGAATAGCTTGCCAGATGCTTTCTGCTCAACATATATTTGCATTTAATAAAGTGTATCTACTGGTCCAAAAATTCAATATTTAGTTTTACCAAGTTTTGACCCCCGAGGTAAGTAGGAGAGTGAATAAATTAATAAGTTTCGATTAGTTGCAATTTATGAAATAAAGTTATATTGTTTATATTTAAATTGTGGAAAAGGGTAGATAAAGATCACGACATTTTGATAGATTGAAAATAACGAATCTGTTTTTCTTTTTCTTGTTGCTGTACCATTTAATTTGAAAATATAATATTCGAAATGCAAGCTCTTTTTATTAAAAATGTATCAGAGCTGACAATTTGGTACTCACCCTCATACTAAAATCTATGTATATTACCGATAAGGAGATGCCGGATTTCCGTTTGCTTCTAATTTAGGATAAGATTCTTCAACTGAGCTGAGTATGTCAGTTACACTAAATGGTGTTGTATGATTGTTACAAAATGTACTTTGACAATTCTGTTGATTATTTATGTTATGTAAATGTTGAAAGTTTGAGATGCAGTGCTGTTGTTGAGCAGTGCTTACCGTGGCTAATGCCGCCGTATTGATATGAGTTGAATGTATTGCTGCTGTCTGTTTCAAAATTTGCTGTACAATATTTTGGTTTTGAGAATTTGAAGGAGATACAGGTGATTTTGAAGACAGGCTCATTACAAGTTCGACATCATTGAGTTCACTTAGTATCTGATTATCCTCTTGTCCAGTACCACCCGAAAAAGCTTCAGAGGTATTTTCTGCGTTGCTTGTTGGTAGGGCTGACATACGATTAGTTTTCTCTAAAAGACAAAAATGGTTTTCTTTAGTCGGTTATTATAAATAGTTTACCATTATTTTAAAACCCTTTACCAATTGCACAAGATTGTCTATATAAAGGTCAGTGTTTTGCGACTCTATTTTCTATAGAAGGATTCGATTTTACGGAGTAGATTCGTTTACCTGTTCACGATTGCATTGAAAACTATATTTCAAAACTATAGCAAGATTTTTCCAAAAGAAAACGAGTGCCTCTGCTTTCTATTTTGAAAATTCGAAAAGACAGCAATGGCAATTCAATAAAAGTAATGTAGCGAGGATAAATCAAAAAAGGAGAAGAATTGTTTAGTTGTCTTTAATTTTAATGTTTATTCCTGAGCTCCTCAATTAGAGCTCGAAGGTATGTTTAATAATTAATAATAATTATGATTATGATTGCTTTATTTTTAATTTCTACAGCTTATATGCTAACAATGAAAATAATCTAGATTCTAGGTTTTCATAAAATACTGTACAATGACATGAATATATTTAGTGTAATTAGCAACAAAAGTGACCTACAAATATAGAGAAACTCAACGTCATCAAAAATACTTCCGCATGCAGTGTTCCCAATAATGCCCATGCATAATATAGTAACAACAACAATACAGTACAATTAAATTATGCTGATGATCAATAAATTGGTTACAGTAAGTGATTCGATAATATTTATTAATACAAATGTATTGGCAATTAAGGTCTCTTTGTTTCTCTACTTAAGTGTCAATTATGCCAATTGGTTAATCACACTACAGTAATCAAAAACCCCAATTAATCAAGAAAACGAAAATACACCAAAAGTAAAAATCCGATACTTTTTAAATACCTTAATAACGAGTAACTAGTACGAACAATCTAGTATTTTTCCTTCATCAAGCTGTGCGAACAAATCAACTCCCCCTTTAATTTAGATTTAAATGGATTGATGGAATAGGTAACTACAGTAATATATGTTTCAGTAAATCAACAGTGCCCTAGGAATGTAAATAGCTCGCACCAGAAAACAAAGATGTTGCTCCAGAATTAGCTTTAACTAACAGCATTTCTCAGCGAAGATATTGAATGCACTTATTTATACTTTTTTATCTGCAGCACTTACACAAGGAAAATTTGTAATTTATTTGCATAGTTACTCTTAGTATTTTTGTTACAGAAAACAATGAAGGTAGCTCTTTTTTTTCTAATTTGCTAATCCCTAAATCTGTGTTATAAATTCCTGTATTGTAAAATCCTGTATTAGTTTAATAATAACGATAATTGGCAAATATTTTATTGCTTGTTTATTTTTTATTAAAATTGTTTAAATCTCTTCTTCGATAACAAATTTTATATAATAATGTTATTTTTAATTAAAAAAGTAATGAAAGCATTCTAAACAATTTGTACGCTATTCTATCAAAATAAAAACAAATAAATTCTCTACGAAGCGTTTCAATTGCATGTTAGTTCAAAAAGATTATTTTAATCCAAATAATCAGATAGACTTTTAGGATTTTTTTTGGACAAGCACTCAGGAAATGACCCCTACTCATGCAATCTATGGTGTCAGAATGAGGAAAATTTGCGGTCATTTGAACAAATATACAAAAGTATAATTAAATTCAAAAGTACAACTATTTAAAAATATAAATAAAAATGAAATAAACTTGATTTATTTGGGCGATAAAGCTTTTGTATTAGCAAACTTTAATATAAATTCGCAAGTTTTAAATACAACCACTGACCTCAATAGTGATGATGAAAAACATAAAAGTTTCTGAAATCTATTAATATGGAATGTCTTTTTGATGTATTAAAAGGTAAGTTATTGACAAGCATTAAGTCTTATAATAAATAAGTTCAAATATTGTTACTTCTTTTGAAGCTGCCAATATCACCTATAGCTGTTTGCATTTTTTAAAAAAAGAGGACCTAAAAGACGCAGTAGCGCACTTGGGGCTCCGAGTTGAATTTAGAGAAATATTGTTCGCATGAAATAAAGGGTTGGGTAATAATACTTGTTTTTACTATTAATCTTTAGTAATTTTAAACATTTTTTGACTTAGTTGGGAATCGAAGATGAAACAATGTCAATTCCGTCAAAAGCGAAGCAGTGGCTTAATAAAAATTGCAGCAATACTATGTCTCCAAGTTATTCTACTAGTGGAAAAGTTATAAATAAGGTAAAGTGCATAACTTCATTAATATCATTATTTATGATTTTATTGTTGTTCAAACTGGACAAATTGAATTGCATCTTTTGAGTAGCTAACACATAATAATTATTTTAGGATTTAAAATGTGTGATGTCCGAGCCTGCAAAAGAAAGTGCTATTCTCAAATATGCAAAGGAGAACCACCAACTAACGTGTGAGCAAAGAGATGAGATTGTCAACTTTATAATTGAAGACGTCATCAATAATCAAACGGTGCTGTATGCAAGTTAAGAACCGTTGTTCTTAGTTTTTAATAAATAATATTCACTTCAAAATACCACTGTATCTTGAAGTGTTCTTTATTTGATATTTTTATTTATCAGCAGTTTTCATATGAACTGATGAAAAAAAGTATTTACACTTCTATTTATACTTCCATTCCTTAAAGCTAAGGGATGATAATACTTAAAACTGAGTAAATGTATTTTTAATTATCTTTTTACAACTATATTTTATTATATTTATGATAACCGGGAATTTTCATTCATTAAAAGAGCATTACAGAATATTTATTAATGCATAAGAACTCTATGCAAGTTAAGAATCTACCTGACTCTTCCTAACTTGCACGTTTGACAAAAGAAATTTGTCCCGTGTTTCCTTGCGAAAACAATATGAAGGTATGTTATAAAATTAATTTTGTATGTGCATGTAACTACAATTACCAAATTTCATTAGTTGATTTGTACACATATTTATTCTAGGGCTACTGATATATTTCAAGAAAAGCCCAAAACAATGCTAGTGAAAAGTTGTATTATAAATACAAAAATAAATGCTTAAAAAGGAGAAAATTAATTAATTCCATTGAAAGCTTCAGTCACTAAACAAGCAAAGTATCTGACAATGAAGCTGTAGAGTTTGAGGAGGCAATTCTATTGCGTTAAAAACATCACTTATCAGAAATAGCGCAGATTGGAATGAAGTGAGTGACAAATGGAAGAAGACTTATCTTTTAAGTTAAAAAATGTTAAGAACTTGTCAAGTATTGAGTTTCTTTAATCCTGGCCAAAATTGTCTGATTGTCGAGCACACGAATTGGTAATAATTTAGTATATTATTGATACCTAGAGATTTGTTTCAGGTAAACAAACATTGACTTTAACATTAAGCACCTAAACAAAGGACATTTGTTACTTTCGAAGTGGGAAATGTTTAAAGCAAAAACTCGTAAATTTTATGACAGCAATATACACAATGAGTTTTGCAAGCAATTGCTTTCTAAAATCACATTGTCAACTAGCATAGGTAAGCAGCAAAATATAAGCTTTATGATTAATTATATTCGGTTTATATTAAAAAGTGCTATCTGCAATTATATTTTTTTTTCTAAAGTCGTCACTGATTGAGCAATCTTTCATCTGACAAAATGATTTAAAAAATCATTTCTTTTTAAAACATTGGTTTTAAGCATTGTTAAATATGTATTAAGATTAGCGAAAGTTAGAGTGATATGGAATTTTAGGAAATTTTCAAATCATCTTTCAGATTCCCAAAATTATATATACAATACTTGTAAATGCGGATTTGCCGTCACCAGCAAGATTTAAAAGTCAAACAGGAAAACGTAATAAAACAGTGACAATAGTTGACTCACAGGAAAGTCTAGTTTTAAGTTTAACAACTATAAATGATTACGAAAGAAAAATTGGCGCAGTAACAAGCATATAATATTCAGCTGGATTGAACACACAGCCATTTGTAATCATCGAAGGATTAAGCGATGTAGATATTAAAGGTTTTTATATATGTTTTAATAGTAATTTGCTAAAATTAAATTTATTTATTGAGTGCTTGGGCACCCGTTTCATAATGTTTCATACACTTTCTTTAAAATATCCCGAAGCTTGCAAGCAACCATGGCTGTTAACACACAAGTTTTTTATGGTATTAGTTCTAAATTTGATTTTAAGTCGGCAAATATTACTTCTCTGATGAATTATTTTAATAGTAATCAATGACAATTAAACAAAATAAAATGTATATTATTTCAAACCCAAACAAAAGTTTGAATCTTCTAGTAAGTTAATAATGCATTTAAAAATCGACCATGTTATGTCGTCAAAAATACTCAAGATTCAGAAGTTTTTTTAAATTATACATTCTACTAATAAAACTACTTCCATTTTTAACTACTCCTTAGAAAGTTTACCTGCGAAAGTATATGAAAAAAATTATGTGGTTGAAAATGAGGCTATTGTTTTTAATAATAGAGATAACAAAGCAGAAAGTATTTTACTGGTTATAGATAATTAAAAAAAAATATGGTTTCATCTTTATTACCATCTGTATCAACTGCAGTAGAAGAAATTTTAAGAGATAACCAAGTTAAAGAAGATTTCAAGTGCTTAATAAATTTTTGTCAAAATCCGTTTCAATATATAAAAACAGAATACAAGATTTTTAAAGTTTTAAAGAAGCTAAATTTATACCAAGAGCCAAAAATATTTTTAATTCGTAATGAGATAGTTGTCAATGGTAATCCTACTTTAGGCCCAGTATCAGCAAACAGTTATGTAATGCCCTTCCAATTTATGGTTCAGAAAATTTTTGAAATTCCAAATCTTTTGAATTACTAGTGGAGAGCAGTTTAAAAGAAAAGTTAAAGATGGAGTAGAAAGATGGAGTACAAATAGTGACTGGAAGTGAAGTACGCAAGATTCATTTCATTTTAAATTTAGTTATTGGCGCTAATTTAGCAGTTAATACTGTTCTTGCTTTTGTAAAGACACAGATGCAGTCCGATATATGTGAAATGATTGATTTTTTAAGAAACTAAACTATCAAAAAGATATATTATAAGATAACTTTCAAAAGACAGGGATACAAAATATATGCGTATTTGAAAACATTCCAAGTTTCCACGTCTCAGACAATTTTTGCTTCGATATTATGCACGACATATATGAGGGCATTTGTGTATACGATGTTTGTAATGTACTTCTTGCATAAATAAATGATAAAATTTTAACATTAAGAGACATTCCTTTAAGCTATGATAGCTAAAAAATTTTGTATAAAAATGACTGCAGGGGAATAAAACAACTTATTCACTTTTTACCCTTAATGATACGAGATTTAATTCCGTCTCATAACAAACATTGGAAGGTATTTACAGCTTTGTTGCAAATAATAGATTTGATTTCAAAGTGGAATTTAGAGGAATTAATTAAAAATCATCATTTACTTTACACTAACTTCTATGCTCTTTAAAACCAAAGCATCGTTTTCTAGTCCACTATCCTACTGCAATAAAAAAATACGGGCCACTCTTTGGAGTATGAGATTTGAATCTAAACATAAGGAAGCAAAATTATATATTAGTAATATTACATCAAGAGTAAATCCTTGCTCATCTTTATCCTTAAAGATTAGACTGAAATTTTCAGATTTTTTATTTAGACATGAAAATTGTTTGGAGTTTATTTTTAGTCATAACTCGTCAAAAATTATAGATTTAACTAACGAGGATTATTTCCACCAAATTATCAAAAGTAATACTATTAATTTTGAAAAATGCGAAATTTGCAATTAAATTATTTACGAGGGGACTTGCTATAAAAAAACTATTGTTTGGCTTCATGTTTAAATTCTTTTGAATTGTTTAGATTAAAGGTTTTTTGATTGAAAATCAGTTAATTTATGTAATAAGTTATTCGATTAGTATAGCGCGTTTTGATTCTCATCTTCAGTCATATGATGTTGGTTCCTTAAATGAAAGTATTTATTTAAAACTTATAACCGATTTTGTGAGTCTTCCTTTTCATTTATATTCAATGAATAATGCTAAAACTTATTTTAGAATTAAATATGTATAATTTTTGTAAAAAATGGATTTAATACATTTTTAATTTACAACAACTTTATTCACAGTGTGTTTTTATTTTTAAAGACTTGGTTCGAAGTGGGTTATCTGATAAAGAACGAGATGTTGTCTAGCTGAGAATGGATTGTTGTCAGAGTGAGAACGAGACGGTGTCAAAACAAGAACGCTTTACTGTTAAAATGAGAAGAGCATGTCATCAAAACGAGAATGCCCTGTTGTAAAAACGAGAACGTTTCGTTGTCTAACTAAGAACGATTGTTGCCAAAATTAGAACAGATATTTTCAAATCAAGAATTGTTTGTTGTCGAAGTGAGAACGAAACGTTATCGAATTGAGAGCAATTTATTGTCAGAATGACAGCAATTGGTAACAAATAGAGAACGACTTGTTCTTAAATACTTGAAAACATCCGTTATCAAAGTGAGAAAAACGTGGTCGTGTTACTTTTGTCATCCGATGGTGTTAATTTCAGTGTTTTTCTACCGGTTTTTTCTCTGTGCGTACGAACTGTTCTATTAAAAACGAATTTTCCCTGTAATGCGTAGTGCGGTTCACTGGCTAATCAAACACAAATGGATGGGTTCTCAACGAAAATCGTGTTAAATGCAAAACAGTGCGAGTAACGGGTACAAGATCCCTTATTTCGTTAGAGCACTTACCATTGTAATAACGGTAAAACATTGAAAAGCAACCCATATTACGTTGATGCTCTAGAGGATCAATATATTTGGACTCTACTGCTCCCAGTGAGTTCTTGCCCTCCGTTGTACGCAGTCGAGCAACTCCCAAATAGATATCCGGGCGCCGGCCTTTACATGTGAATTGCATTTATTTTAGGTGGTATAAATAGTACGAAGATCGGATGGACTGAAATATCTTGAGTTGAATTTTACGGGCATCATAATTGAGCGTATTATTGATGCTTTGCTTTTGGACCCATCTCCAACTGATTCGGTCTATTACTGAATAAATACGAATAATAAATGATGCTGTCATCTGCGAAAAAGTATATAAAGTTAAAAGTGTGTCAAAGAAGGTCATTTAGAAGGTCCCTGAATTAATCTTGAACTCATTTGATGAAATCCCATCTGTAACAACTCGTATAGTGCGATTCCTGAAAAAACTCTATATATATCTGAAGAAATTATCACCGACACCAAAAGCAACATGTTTTGGCAGAAGTACATCATGCCACACTCTATCAAAAGCCTCTGAATTACTTTTTCCGAATTGACGTATGGAGTTGCACCATAGTTCAGAAAGAAAAGCTACTAAGTCACCAGTAGAACGCGCCCTACGAAAACCATACTGTTGGTCGCTAAACAAGATGTACCTCAAAAGATGAAAAGTAATCATATTTTTCCTAACTTTAGAAAGAGCAGAACGAATTGCAATTGGGCGTTAATTTTCAGGGTTGTTAGCCTCACCTTTTTTAGATTTACATTAGCAACCTTCCAATACTTTGGAAATTCACCAGCATGATACAACGTGCTGAAAAGGTTTGGTAACGGACACACTAGCATCGAGTAGTACTGTTTAAAGACCAGGACTGGAATCACATCCGGCGCAAAAGACTTGTTGATATTGATATTTGCTAAAACCTTTTTCACTGCTCGAGCAGGAAAGAATATCTTCGACATCATAACCGATACTATTTTATTTCGAGCTTGGACGGAGGTTGAGGGTAAGTATAAACTTAAGTTTTTTATTTTTGGTTTTTAATATTGTATTAAATTTTCTAAAATATAGGAACAATAAACAATATGATTATTTATAATTTTTTCGGTTTTTAAATTCTTTAAATATTTAAACTATTCGTAAAACGGTTTTTAAAATATCATTTCATTCATTTTTACGTGTCAATCACTATAAAGTACTACACTTATAAAATTAAAAATTTGAAACGTAGATTATTTTATGCGTTTTAAACTATTTCAGTTGAATTCGAAATACTTACCGAAATATATAATGGATTATACTAAGAACATGGACCGAATGTTAAGCTAAGTGGTAAACTTTGGTCATTTTTTACATATAAAACAAAAGTACACATAACCAATTTTAATTAAAATTAAAGAAAAATCGGCAATTGGTGATGACACATATATTCATATTAGCAATAAGTATACAAAATTAGGTTTTACCTAGCACTGCAAAATTAAAAAAGTTAATTTATTAAGCATAAGATTTAAACATTTATTGTTAGTTCAGTTTAAATTGAATATTCAGTCAATAAATAAAGTATGCAATATACTAGATTGGTTTTTATGAAATTTTAAACATGAACAGTTTATTACCTAAAAGGTGCAATACACAATGTAATTTTTCGAAATATTAAAGTGGAAAATTAACAGCTTTGTTGAAAATAGTTAGATCCAGATATTTGCCGCTCATCGAGTTTGCATTTGCTGAGAGAATAACTCACGACTGACTTATATATAACATATGCAAATCAAAAAAGGATAAAAATGTTATATTGACTAATAAAACAAATTTGCTTTAGGAGAAGTTACGAAATTTTAAAAGATAACAATAAGTTAAAATAAATTTTACTGCAAATTGTTGACTTAAATTAGTAGTACCAAAACGGTTCTGTCTTATATACATTACTGCAGCACTTTTTAAAAAATTAATTTTTGTTGTACTAAATAAGTGATCTTCTTAAAATTATTTTACACTTATTTTTGCCATAAAAGTTATTATTACGTTAATTTACGTTAATTTATAGTAACGAAGCGCATTCCTGCTTTCTTAATTATCTCGGATATTTTGATGGAAAAGCCATTAGACGAATGTTAAATAAAAACTGAACAAGCATTAAATTTATTCTCTAAAGTTTTGAAAATTTGAGCTAGCGTCTAAATTTAAAACTAACTCGACTATACCTCTGCTACAGCCGCGTAAATTGTCAATGGGATCAAAGTACTAGTTTAGGCATTTTTACATAATTACTTTTTTTACTATACAAAAGAATATAAAAATGTATGTAGTTGACGTCAATGATATATATTCAGCCAAAGCAGAGTGACATAAAAAATTGAGAAGGTCCATAAGCAAATCTAATTATTCTACTAATCGCCTAATAAAAGCATAGGAATATTGTTGTTTTTTAGGGACAATATAAATTAAACAATTTTAATTTATTAACATTGAATTTTAAAATCCAAAGATACTTCATTAGGGAATAGTGGTTAGGAAATCCTTTTTTTATTTAGTTACAGTACAGTTACAGTTACACAGTGCAACATTTTTCATCTCTTTGAATTGGGAATCAGAATTGCGCATGAAAGTAAGAAAAATAAGAACTTCTGCATCATTCGTTTTGTCAAGTTGGATGCATTAGAATTCACTTAATTAATTTAATAGCCATACGATTTTTTTTACGGAATATCTTTGTGCAAACATTTTCACATCCAATTCTCAGAATTGAGTCCCAATATCATGTATTATACTGTAATATATAACGGTCATATATAAAATTTATATTATGCAGTTGAAAATATAATGTCTCTTTATAAGGTTCTCTTGTTTATTTTATGAGATTATAATACGTAGTTAACTTGAAATGTTTAAATACAAGAAGAAACAAAATAGCTGGTTTCAATTGTTGCCTTGCGTGACCAGCAAAGCATGAGTGCCAAATTATAACTTTGTTAATAGAAAATACTAACTTTAAAAAAACGATCTTAAAATTTATTATATTATCGATTATTAAATATTGATTAATAAGTTTTATTGTTTTTTATTTTATGTTGGGCACCGCTTTATTAAATACTTTATTTCCATTATATTTTGATATGAATTCTAATTCTATCCAAACTGAATACTGGCACTGCAGATTTTTTTATCGGATCTTATTTCAAAAATTTAATTTATTTAAGTTTTTGAAATTAAATTATTTTTCAAATATTTCATCCATCCTTGTAAGTCATCTTCAGGGATTATTCTAAAATTAAATTAATTAAAATTAATTAAAAATTGCCAATGTAATTAACTATTAACATTTTTAATTTTTTTAATGATTCTGTTAACTTTGTGACAATGTTTTTCTTATAATCTAGTAAGTTTTTCTTCTTTTAGTTCAGTTTATTAATTGTATTTATGTATACGTAATTGTCTGTCTTTATAGTTCATTCGTTTCTAGGTTTTCTCTTTTTCCAAAATTCTCACTTGTTTTAATTCTGATTGGTGTCCAGCTATTGACGCAACTAAGGACGCTAAGGATGCAACTGATTTTATATGTTTTTCGGAAATTTCCTGACTAATCCTTGGCCCGATAGATGTTTTTGGCATCATCAATTTTCTATCAAATAGGAGAATTTTCTGTCAATTTAAGAACTTAATGTTAATGGAACTTTAATATTAGTACAATGTTTGTGTAATACCTTAATTAGGCAGTTTCTAAATTCTTACACCTTTCGTTTTGTCTATATAACATTGTTTTTATTAAACTGAAAGTATTACTTTTTTTTTTTTGGACCAGCACTCAGGGGATGACCCCTACCTATGCAATGCATTGTGCCAGAACTAGGAAATTAGGTTACGGGAAGGAGGAAAGAGGGAGTAGTGTCTGTGGACATTCGATTTGAACTTTCTCAGATTGAAAGTGACAGGAAAGACCTCCGGAGGGATCTTATTCCACATACGGACTGTTCTGCTGAAAAACGAATTTTCTCTGTAATGCGTAGTGCGATTCATTGGCCAATCAACCACAAAAGGATGTGCTCTCATCGAAAATCGAGTTAAACGTGAAAACGTGTGAGTATCAGGGACAAGTTCCCTAATTTTATTAGAGCACTTACCATGCACCCCACATTGCGTCGATGCTCTAGAGAATCAATAGAGTTGGATACCCTACTGTCAGCAATGAGCCTCTTGGTCCTCTCCTGTACGCGGTCGAGTAACCCTAAAATAGACTTTGGAGCACCGGCCCATACATGAGAGTTGTATTCCATTTTCGGACGGATGTAGGTGGTATAGATAGTACGGAGATCAGATGGGGTGAAGTATCTTCTACACCGCTTTAGAAAACCGAGGCACTTGAAAGCTTCTTTAGAAACCTGAAAAATGTGTTTGGTCCAACGAACATCACACTGAATTTTCATACCAAGAACATCAAGAGCTTCCGATTCCGTAATACCTATATCACCCATAATAACAGATGCAGCACCACTATCAAACAAAGATCTATGCGTAAGCATGCAACATTGTGTCTTACGAGCATTGAATTCTACTCTATTCGCACGACCCCATTCCAAGATTGTCGCAAGATCGTGATTAAGCGTATCATTCATGTTTTGCCTTTTGGAAGTAACATCCAAATGGCCTGGTCTATTACCAAATGAATATGAGTGACAAATGGCGCTGTCATCTGCAAAAGAATATATAGGGTTGGAAGTTCGACAAAGAAGGTCATTTAGAAAGATAAGGAATAGGGTAGGAGAAAGAACGGAGCCTTGCGGTACCCCTGAATTCATCATGAACTCGTCTGATGAAATCCCATCTATAACAACTCGTATAGTGCGATTTCTGAGAAAAGTCGATATAAATCTGGAAGAGTTATCACCGACACCAAAAGCAACAAGTTTTGACAGAAGTGCATCATGCCACACTCTATCAAATGCTTTGGAAATATCTAGAGCCACCAACTTGCTTTCTCCAAAATGATGTATGGAGTTACACCATTGTTTCGACAAGAATGCCAACAAGTCACCCGTAGAGCGCCCCCTACGAAAACCATATTGTCGGTCACTAAGCAAGCTGTTGGACTCCAGGTATCTCACTAGATGGAAATTAATCATACTTTCAAATACTTTAGAAAGTGTAGAACAAATTGCGATTGGGCGGTTATTTTCAGGGTTATTAGCCTCCCCCTTTTTGGGGATCGGCGTTACATTAGCAACTTTCCAGCACTTCGGAAATTCTCCGACATGGTACAATGTGCTGAAAAGGGCTGCTAATGGACGCGATAGCGTCGACGAGCACTGCTTCAAGACCAGTGCTGGTATCCCATCAGGCCCAGGAGACTTGTTTATGTTGAGATCTGTAAGATCTCTTATACTTATAATTGGAAAAGAACTATTAGTGTTTCTGTTTTTATTTCACTCCTTTAGTTTATTCATTTCTTTGACTGTTTAAACCTTATTGCTAAAGAGTTGCTATGTCATATTTTTGCCATTGCAAAATTGTTATTACAACTTATTATCGGTTATTTCAATTAATTTCCTTAAGTTATTTAAAAAAATGTCAAATGGAAGGATAAAATAACTTATTTTATGTATTGCTGAGTTGAATATTTACTAGTGATTCTGGTCTTGATGCATTATTATTTCGAGTTCACTATGTTGCTATTGCGGGATTCTGTTACTCTGAATGGCCTCGCGAATAACCTTACAATATAAATGAAGGCTATTCTAAACGTTATTAATGCAATGATTTCTAACTTTTAATTTCTTTTACTTCTTACTTAATCTTGTTAATAATATTGTTTAGTGTTTAAATCACAAGTTGTTTTGTTTTAATTTCTCAAAAATTTAATCGCATCAGTATATATATTAGCATTGAAATCTATTTTTGAATGTTAAATAAATATTAATTACACGTTATGTACAATAGAAAATCTTACCTACGCCTAGGTTTTTCAAATATCTACTTGCGCCAGTTACATACCCTTAAATGTACCCTAATATAAACTCCCAAACATTTCACAAGAGCTAAACGAACATAATTTTGCAATCACCATTCTAGTAATTTAGGCTAAGTTCAGTTATTGATTTTTGTCATTGGGTATTTTATTCATTGTAAGCAATAAAATTGAATCAATAAACTTAATCCAAATAAATTGCAGTTAGGCAAAAAAATTAAGTAAGCAAATAGTAAATAAATATTATTTAACGTATTTAGCAATAATAAAAATTTTAAACTTAGAATCTATGATTTCTTTTAATTAAAATCAACAATAAAGAATTAATTATAATAAAACCATCAAAAGCTAAAGTTGTTTTTTTATTGACTACGGCGATATAGAACTTAAAAGGAAAGGAAAAAAATAATAAGTAAAGAAACAAACTGTGAATTCCCACTAACATTATCCGTTTGTGAATAATGAAATACAACAAGAACAATCTTAAAAAGTGCAAAAAAAAAACAATAAGTAAATAAATGTTCTTCCCAGTAACATTATCCGTGTCTAAATAATTAAATACAACAAGAACAATCCTGAAAAGCGCAAAAGAAAAAAAAATAAATAAATAAACTATGAACACAGCATGATATGCTTTGATTGTAAAGAATACATGCATATTCATAAAAGAAAAAGACAAATGAAATAGAAAAATATATTATAAAACTCCAGATCCAACCAGAGCATGGCGTGGTTGCAATCCAGATAAGAATAAATATGTTGTTAAGGATGCATTTGCTTAAATTTTAATAGAAAATAATTACGTAATAAAGTAAACAACTGCGTATGCTGTTTACTAACTGCGTAGTTTTCTAAGAAAACTTATATACGCAAGACAACAACAACTTTCCAGTTAGAAACTGCGTAGAAATCTTATTCTAAGAAAACTTATTTACACAAGACCACAACAACTAACTTAAATAAACTCCAGGAAGAAACTTTAACAGCATAAAAACAAAAATACACACAGACCAACAGACGCCGTAGCATTGAGCAAATAACATAAGACCACAAAATGTGATACAAAGGAAGTAGAAAAATTTTTAATATTCTAGACCCATAGCGCACAAGTAGTAGAATCAGTTAGTTGAAACATGAAGTAAAGACTTACATATTTAGTTAATTATGTTGTAGTGCCAACTTTGTGTATAGTTACAGTAAATAAACTTGTAGTTAATTTAAACTCTTAAATCTGGTGTTATTTATGTTTCAATAAAGAACTCGGCAACAACAAAATGTATATAAAAGGTATAAACGTGACAATATATTTAGATATATATAATTTAAAAAGAAAATACATTATAAAGAAATATCTGTATATATTTACATAAAAAAAATCTGAATATTAATAGGAAAAAAATAAATAATACAATCAATCAGAGCATAGCGTGGTATATATGTATATGAATATACAAAATTCTATTTAATAATAATAAATTAAAAATAATAATATTGATATATTTAAAAGTTCCTTAAATTTCTGTTTATACACCTTCCAAAAAATTTTTTTGCCTTTTCTTTTTGTAAGTATATATGCAGATTATCATCCACGGTCGACCAGAGCAGAGAAAGAACTTATAACGAGACAATAAGACACGAATAGGTGATCGGAACAAGACTGAATTGAAAAAAGAACTAATGGAGACGAGATGGATATTTGAGTCAGCAGTAAGTTGGCAGATAGAAGTTAAAGAGAAAAGTTGGCAGTTGACACAAATTAGTCCCTAAGTTTAAATTTAATGGTGATAATGATTAATAAACTATTATAGAGCAAAGTGAGTCGTGTGGTTATTTATGTATAAAAAGTAAGATGGCCATAGAGCGGTTATCCTACATACATATATTTATTTTTATCTGAATTAAAACCACGCCATACTCTGGTTGATTCTTTTATTAACTTTTCCTTTCATTTCTATTAATATTCTGATTTTTTTTTTTCAATATGTAAATATGTATATTTGATATGATATTTCCTTATATTGTACTTAATCTGAAATTTTATAATATATGTTTTTCGTTTTATTTGTCTTTCGCTATATATATATATATATATATATATATATACCCCATTGAATTTGGAAATGATAAAAAATAATCTTATTTTACAATATTCAGATAAAAGACCTAAAACGTCCCTTATAAAGGACCTACACAATTTAAGACAAGGCAACAAAACAATACAGGATTTCTACAGTTCAACAATAGAGATACAATCAGATTTATGTATCCACATTCTGATTCATGGAAAACACCCCAAGGTTGACATGTGTGTTAACACATGTTTGTCAGGTTTAAGAAAACCAATTGGCTCATCCATTCAAGCAATGCAAGCAACATTTATCTCATCAGCTCTTTCCTTCTGTTTAAAAGAACACAACATTTACTACAGGCAATATATGTTTATCCAACAAACAGCAATACAGAAATAACTTTCCTCGAAATCAACAACAGTATGGCAATACTTTACCCAACAATATAGACCAAGTAATCAAATTATTAATCAACCCCAAAAAAGGAAATTTGAAAAACCCTAAAATAATTTCTCCAGGAATTATTCATTCAACCCTTTACAAAATACATTGCTTAAGCGACAAAACTATAATTCTGCACATAGTAACTTTTCTAGATATGATTTCATTAAACAGAGTTCTAGTTCTCAAAGCAGAATTCTAAGGCAAAACGAAATTCACAACATACAACAGTCAACTACTTCAAAATTTCAATCACTAGATCAATATACTCCACACCATGTTGTAGTGACCAACATAAATGGCACAAAACTTTTACATCAACAAAGTCCTAGTTCTCAAAGCATAATTCTAAGGCAAAACGATTTTCACTACAGCCAACTACTTCAAAATTTCAATCACTAGATTAATAAACTAAACACCATGATGTAGCGAGTAACATAAATGACACAAAAAATTTTCACTTTACATCAACCCTCACATTGACCACACAACTAATACCGTGGAAACTGGAAAATTCTTTTCAAATAATAGAACTTTCAAAGTTGTAAGAGCTACAGAATGGTTGACTGATGTTCAAAACAATGATGAACAAGAACAGATCATCAGAGGATATCACAATAATAACAATCATAGGGGAATAAAGGAAACCCATTGGCATCTCAAGAGAAATTACTTTTTTCCCTTTATGCAGAAGAAATAAATCCGAAGCCCAAAACAAAAAAACACCATGCAAACCATTAGACGTTATCCATATTGATATTGTTGTTACTGAGTTCTGAGTTTGTTGTTACTGAATTCTTTATTGCAAAATATATAACACCAGATTTTAGAGTTTTTAAATTAATTAAAAGTTTATTCAATTTAAGTATACACAAGGTTAGATTTGTACGTTGGCACAACAGAACAATTTACTATAGATTCAAGTCTTTACTTCACCCTGCCGCTGCTATGCTGTTCATTCAATGCACAGACGCCTCCAGTCTGCTGCCGAAGTTTCGTCCACGTCAAGTTGTCCACTTTATTACCCAACTATCCTCTTTCAAAACTTGAGCAAGACGCATCCGTAACAATATTTACAGCAAATCGCATAAACGAGTTCTTACTATAATCGACAAATTTTCAAGATTCGCTTGGGCTTACACTATTCCGGCTAGAAAAAGTGCATGTGTTCTGGAATTCTTTAAAGATTTCATATCCCTCTTTGGAATTCCAAAGAAAGTTGCATGCAATCAAGCAAATATTCCTTGCTTGATACTCAAGATGATGGGTAGAGCAACGATAGTACCGAAACCACCACCAATTTACATTCCAGATGTAGCAGATATTAATCTTATGAATACTAAATTAAGTGAAATTATATCCAATACGGATGTTAATTACAAGTCTTTAAGGGAAGTTCAAGTAATATTCATATAGAAAAATCATTAAGTATTTAGAAAGTTCAAGTATTTATTTTCACACGTACCAATTAAAACAGGAAAGATCGTACAGAGTTGTAATTAAACGACTCCATCCTACAATCCCCACTGAGGATATTAAAGGTGAACTTATCTGACTAGGTCACTCGGTTAGATCGGTAACAAATCTTTGAAGTCGTGTAACGAAAGAGCCTCTTTCAATATTTTTTGTGCACTTGGATCCAGACCCCAAAAATAAAACTATCCACGACAAAAAATACATAAATCAGCTCTAGTCAAAATAGAACCACCACGTAGAACCAACGAAGTGGTTCAATGTCATCGTTGTCGACAATTTGGACATACGAAAGCATACTGTAAAAAATCGTACAGATGTGTTAAGTGCGGCATGGATCACCCTACCGTGGAGTTTAAAAAAACCGCTGAAACTCCACCTCGTTGCGTTCATTGTATGTTAAACCATACTGCCAATTACAAAGGTTGTAGAATTTATCAAGAACTTGTTTCTAACAGATATAATAAACAAACACAACCTACAAGTAGCCAAAAGAATTATGTTAACCCGCAATTTAATAAGCAAACCAACATTGAGCCCAATAATAGAATTAACCTGTCGCTTGCAGATGTTGTTAAAGCATCTTATGTAAATGAAAACAGTCGTTTGGACAGGCTTGAAAAAATGATGGAAAATTTAATGAATATGATGTCAATGTTAATGGCCAGAATATGCTAATGAATTTAAGGATAGCAATATGGAATGCAAATAAAATGAATAGACACACAAATGAAATAGAAATTTTCATTAAAACTAATTACATTGATATATTTTTAATCTCAGAAACTCATTTTACGAGTAGAACTTTCTTCAAAATAAAAAACTACGATTTGGTTGTTGCTAACCATCCCGATGATAGAGCTCATGCTGGTACCGCTATTTTGATAAAATCTAATATTAAATATGAAATACTTTCTTCAGTTGAAAAAACTTTGTTGAAAGCTTCTGGTTTAAAAATAACATGCGATAGTAATGAAATCAGTATTTTTTCTATTTATTTCCCCCCAAGACATAATATTACATGTACAGAATATGAAAACTTTTTTAAACAGCTTGGTGCAAAATTTATTGTTGGAGGGGATTATACTGCAAAACATCCCTGGTGGGGATCTCATTTGATGAATCCAAAAGAAAGGGAATTATATAAATGTATTTCCAAAAACAATTATTCTGCATTATCTACAGGTAGTCCCACATATTGGCCCAGTGATCCACAGAAAACACCTGATCTTCTAGATTTCTTTGTATATAAAGGTATAGCAAGGACATCTATGGATATAAGACTTAAGCTCAGATCACAACCCTGTAGTTTTAACACTCAACTTAATTATTCCAACTTTAACAAAGAATCTTAAAGTTCTTATTTCTAGAACAGATATGCAACAGTTTGCATCCTGGATAGAAGAAGATATAAATCTTAACTTACAAATTAAAGATGGCTATCACTTGGAGGATACCATTGAAACATTTACTAATTTAATCCATGAAGCAGCATTTATGGTTTGTGAACAAACCGGTTTCGGCTGTTTGCCATCTTCAGTCTTCTTTTCGTACTAGTTGCGTATAGTTCGTGTGTCCCTTCGTGTTATTGCGTTCGTCACTTTCTGTCTTTTTTGCCTGTATCTCTGTCTCCTTTTTCGTTTGTCTCTTTTTACCTAATTTGTCGCTCCCTTTTTCATTCGTCTATTTTCCTAACTCAATCCTTTTACGATCATGCTTGTTGTCCGTTTGTGTTTATGTGTGAACCTATTGGGTTTTTTTTTTTGATCGAAAGCTGTTCTGAAGTTTCGGCTGATGAATATTGTGGTAAAAGAAACGGAAAATGCATAAGATGTATTCGACACAATGGAAAATGAATGAAAATAACTTTGTGCAAATAATCATAAGACTCTATAAAAATATTCAGTGGTGAAAATCTTGAGGTATCTGTTGACTACTGGTAGTCTACAATAAATTATACAGTAAGATGTTTAAATGGTTCAATCAAGAAATAATAATTTATGCACGATAGCAATTACGAGGAGCTACAAGGGCTTGTTTATTTTGACGTACTAATATTAATTCGTAGCAGATATTTAAAGAAAAATTAAATGATAAATTTCATTTACAAGTCAAAATCACCCACCGCATCATGAAGAAGTTATTTCTAAAAAATAACTAAACCACTGTTTTCAATAAACTTGGATACAGTTTTTACAATTGCTTTGAACAACTTAAAATTATGTTTACTAAATACGGACATCTTAAAACGTCTAGAATAGATACTGCAAATAAATGTCCAAATGCAAATTGAAGTATGAAATGTTTTATTTTTATTTATCTTTGCATATATTTCAAAAAATTGTGCATTAGTTAAATGTGAGGGTTTTAAAATACAGAAGTGTTTCTAATGTAATGTAATTAAGAGACGACCCTATTGTTATGGTACAAATACAATGTTACCAATTTAAGGCATTAGCAAATAGGTTTATTTATTTAAAAAGAAATTATATTATAATATTAGATAGCCAAAATCGTTACTCATAATATTAAATCATTTGACGATTTACTTTTCCAGACGATTATAATTAAATCAAATATTAAGCTTCATATAACAAATATATATAAGAAATGCGATTTAAAGTTAACAGCTTCCATGGTTAGTAATATTGCCCCGCTTGGTAGAGTCCATAATTTGGTGATGGGCGATTTTAATTCACAGAATGTTTTGTGGAGTTCGACATCTGTGGACGTGACAATGGCTAGTGTTGAATTTGCTCCTACTCTTGAATGGAGTTGTTTGTCTATGCCTGGTGTTGGTGATCATTTCCCCATTAAAGTTTCTAATAACACGGATATTATTAAAAAACTGTTTTCACCAAGATTTAATGACACCTATGCGAATTGGGATCTATTTAAGCAAAAGGTATGTAATATTTGTAGCCATTATCCAACATCACCGAACATAAATAAAGAAGCCAGTCAAATGAAGCGCATCATTAGAAGGGCAGCTAATGAAAGTATCCCTTTAAGCCGTAAGCCTAAGGATAGAAACAATCCTGTTTGGTTCAACTCTAATATAGCTAAACTTATAAGATCGAGGCAAGTGGCATGAAGAGTATACAGGAGGTGCTGCAGTCAGTCATATATTCTGGAACACAAAAGACTTTGTGCCAAGGTCAAAAGAGAATGCAAAACCGCAAAACGGCAAACCTGGGATAATTTCTTGAACTCTTTAAAACCAACAATGGACGTTCGCTTTCTGTGGAGAAAATTTAATAATTTAAGGTCTGAAAGGGTGAGTAATTTTCCCAGCATATGTATAAAAAATGACAACTTCAGCCATCCTCAAATAATTGCTAACAAATTTGCTGAATTCTGGACTTCAATTAGTTCAGTTATTACACTTGATCAAAGCGTTGTTTTATCAAAACAGAATCTGAGCATTAATAATCTACCCCAGAGTTGCGTTCAACAAGATTTTCTAGCTAATAAAATAGAAGTTTCTGAGCTAGATGAAATAGTGAAAACATTACGTGTTTCTACACCAGCACGAGACAAGATAACATATTCGATGATAAAGAATTCTCCTACAGAGTTGAAATTGCGCCTGTGTAAACTGTATACCAGTATTTTGCAATATGGAGTATTCCCACATGACTGGAAAATCGCAATTTTGGCACCAATTCCTAAACCTGGTAAGGATCCTAGTCGCTTAGAAGGTTACCGCCCAATATCGTTATTACAAGTGCTTTCCAAAATTTTGGAAAAAATGTTGGCAAAGAGGTTCTGGAAGTTAACAAATGTTTACGTTTCGAAAATACAGCACGCATTTATACCTCGGAACGGTGTCCATAGTATCTGTCATCAGATGGTCATATCTGAAGACATAGGCTTTCGACAGGGTAGTAATTTGTAATTTTGGAAATGAACGATTGGGGCGTTCCCAAGATTATAATAGAACTCATCAGGTCGGTTGTTTTGTTCACAATTTATGCCAACTCTTTGGCAAAGGCTATTGAAAACACTCCCGGCATTGAATACGTCAGTATTTATGCAGACACTATTTTTGGTATTGCTTCAGGTACTCAGAGTAAAGTTCATATAAACTTGGAAAACCTTGATCGTAAAATACAGAAATGGTGCGGTAGTGCCAATCGATAAAACTGAGATACTTCATGTCTGCAGGAAAAGAGAATGTAGCGATAAGAAAATTAACATCAGAAACTTTGATATTACAATTAATGATCAAATGAAAGTATTGGGTATTCTATTTACAAAAAATTTGCTATGGAACGTTCATGTAAAATTTTTATCTTCTAAATTGATCAAAATAAACAATCACCTTAAGCTTATATGCGCACGCAATAAAGGACCACATATCAATACTGCTCTAGAAATTTGTCGATCTTTGGTAACAGGTATTCTACAACACTGTATTACATTTTATGGGTGGACCTCAAAAAATAACATTAGAAAACTGGACACTGCTATGAACAACTGTTATAAAACCGCGTCGGGTCTGTTGAAATCAACACCATTGGAACTAATAAGGATGATGGTCTTCACAACATTTTTTGGAATCATCTACAACTCCAAAATAATGAACACACACAACATTCCTATTCCTGAAAAGACTTGCGTCACAAATTACGATAATGCTTATGCCAGTTTAAGTTGTTACAACAAGGATAACATTAATCCGGCAGTATTTAAAAGTAATTTACGCGAAATAATATCCTCCTTTGGCCCAGAAATATTACTATACACAGATGGTTCTTTTCAGAATGAAGTGACGTCATACTCAATTGTTGAGGAGATAAGTCCGCGACAATTTCAAACGCTTGAGAAAGCACGTATACCTAATGATGCAGGAATTTTTTCAGCCGAATTGGCGACGATTAAAAAGGCAATCTCCCATGCTAGTCAAAAGTAGGGCAAAACCATCATCTATGGATTATATGACGATATAATTACACTACCTGGCGGTAACAAATCGATTTTGATTTTATGGGTCCCCTCTCATATTGGGATAGAGGGAAACGAATGGGCCGATAAGGCGGCAAAAAGTGCACATGACCAGATGCAGATAGCAAAAATTTCTTGTTTTCCGCTAGTTATTTTGAATCAATTTCGAGCTTCGCAGAAAAGACTTTACCCCACACAACCAAGACCTAAGTATGATACTAATATGACGAGAAGTGATTGTGTTTTCTTGTGTCGTCTAAGGGTTGGCAGGGCCCTATTTAATACACAACACTATTATAACCGGACAGACCCGCCAAGATGCACCTCCTATGATGTCATCCTATCTGTTCTACATGTTTTAACCGAATGTCCTTTATCAAAAGTTGGGAAAAATCTAGGAGAGATCATTAACGGCACTACACTCGCAAATCTACCATCTATAAAGAGAAGTTTTCGCAAGCACAACATTCAGGATGTTTAATTTAATCCATGATTCATAAAAATATTTTTGTCGTTTTTTACCACTTATCTATTCGTGCGCAAATGTCTAATCACCCGGCGCCTTTTCTATATTTTATAAATTTATTTATAGGATATATATTAAATAAATAAATAATTAAAAGTTATAAATGAAGTCAAAATGATACACAAAATTTATAAAAAAAAATCAAATTATTATGCATACATTATAACACATAACATTTACATACTAAAAAAAACTTTTAAATGAAATAATATAAATTATATAAAAATATTAAATTTGCTTGAAATCCAAAGAACAAATATAAAAGCCAACACAACACCAATTAAAACACCAGCAGCAAAACAACAATGATAACAACATGTTTGTATAGACAGGAATAGCATCAGCATCAGTCTCAATACGAAATTGTAGCAGTTATAATTTTTTAATCAGCAATAGCAACAAAAACAACATTATTATCATCAACAGTAACAGATATTTTAATCAAAAACGGACAAATTCTTTCGATTCCTCTACAATAACAGCAGCATCAGCAACAACAATAGCAACACATCATAATGCAACAGGAGGCTTGCAACATCAAAATCAATTTCAAGTAAATTTAACATTTGTATCAACAGAAAATTTTAGGAGTAAGAAAAAAAAAATATTTTCAATTATTAGTTAGTATGTAATAAAATAATTATTACTTTATAAAAACAAATTAGGATTCCTTCCAGGTGACAAGAATTATTTATGTCGAACTTTTTACACAAAAGTCGGTATTAATGATACACCACGAAGACATTTAGATATTTCCTTGAATTTCTTTTAGTTTTTATTTTTATTCATATTTCTCGTAAAATTTTTGTTTTCTCAAAAATATGTTTTCTTTCATTTTACACATTTACTAAGAAAACAATATTTTTATCCCGTTTCTATACTGATTAACTTTGTTTTATATCGGGGTCATTTGCAAAAGCGTATTGAAAATCCTTGTCAAATATTTGGTTCTTCACAAAATTATGGTCCTTGAATTCTCTTCGGGCCAAACTTCAAGATTTGTGGTGGTATGATTTTAGGTGATGTAGGATCAAATTGTTTGCGATCTAAATGGGTGATGATAATATGGATGGATAATACTTAAAGTGTTTTATTTTCATTTTTTATTTTATTTTGCATGTTCGATTACGTTGCCGATACTCACGACAGTTTGATCCTTGCTAAGCCAAAACAAACCAACCAGAACTAATTGGAACAGGAGGAAATGGTATTAATATTATGGTATTATGTATCAATAATAAATTTCTATATCCACTTTATTACAAATTATAACACTTTATTAAATATTATCTTTAGATTAAATTTTATTCTCACTAAAGTATATTTATACTTTCTTGTAGTTCGTCATTCATCGCGTTCTCTCATAGCTTGCGTTTTGATACCCGATTACCCTCTAATTTGCAAAGCTGTTAGAAGTGTTATTGAATCGTAATCTTTGTCAACATATTCTTTTGACCATAGAAAACTTTTCATTAACAAATTTTTGTTCTTAATCATTAGCCTTTATATATATATATGTATATGCAATCTTGTTTTGTTTTTGTGAAAATAAAAATGTGTTTGTGAGTCACTTTTGATCATTATTTTATTATTGAACATTTTAAGGTTTCTTTCATGGCGTGCAGGTCATTATCAAGCTCATTTTTTCGTATTTAAACTTTTCATTATGTAGGTCTACTTCACGAAATTCACAAGCTTGAAAACGTTCTAACGCACCTTCTACATACCGAACTTTGTCAGAAAACATGCGATTTGCAATTCTGATGTTGTTTTTTTTCTTCCTCTGGAAACCCGATAATGTTCTCCAAATATTTTGTTAGAGTCCTAATGCACTCTTCAGCCTTTTCTTTCATTTGTTTTTAATTAATTTAACATTTTTAGTCCTTAAATATTTAAATTTTCTTTTTCCGACAATTTTTCCTGACTTATAGAGGGACAGCGAAAGAGAACATCCTGGTGAGCGAGAGTTATGTTGGGTGTATTCTCAATGTTTGATTCTGACGACGGAATTTCACTTTTCGTCGCTTGTTTCAGCTTCAAATTCCTTTTTAGCTTACTAAGGATCGATAAAATTTACCTTTTTATTCGCCTTACAATTGTTGCCTAAACCACCGACATTACTACTCGTAGCTGTAGCTGCAGTTCTTTCAAGTGCAGCTCTAGCGTCATTGCCTAATTTTTTGCATTTTGGAGAGACATTTGCTTTTTACTTCTTTATTTTGTCCTTCGGCTTGGTTGGAATTTCCCGATTATTTCTTTCCGAAATCGCTGTAGCGGTCCAATTCAAATCGCCGGAAGGAAATTCTTTTTCTCATCATCGGTTACAATTTCAGTTGAATTTATTTTTTTAACTCTTAACATAGTATAAGTAATTTACTGAAAATTATATTCTGCTGAGATACTTACGAGTCCCTCCAGTAGTTTATAACGGAATGCATGGGTATTGAGGTCAATTTGAGGTCAGGGACAATTGCATAAATGGGCGGAATATGGATCAAAACCCACAAAATCGGTTAGTTAGAACATATAAGGGCCAGCAATTGCCCAAGAGCACGGGAAAATGCCACAGATGCATTTTCCTTAGAAGATAATAATAGTAGACATAGGAAAGGAAGTACTTTCTAAATTTTAGTTGGAAGACTACGTTATTAATAGATATGCTGATGCAGATCGCCTCTATCTAAAGCTTGAGAAAATAGCTGGTAAAGATCGTCTGACAACCTTAAATCTATCAAAATTGATAGAATATTTGATAATATAGGTACCTAGGGAGATAATTTAATGAACAAGGGAAATGAAGTCCTAAGAGACCCCCGTTTGAATATAGTGCTCGAACCGGACGTTAACCGCAAGAATTACCGATTGTGGCAAATTGAACATTATGCAATTGTATTCTTTTCACCCCGAAGTGGCGAGGGAGCCCCATTGACCTATTCATTCCAGTGAATATTTTTCTTTCATTTTTGTTTTTAGTTAAGATTGTAAAAGAATGATCAACCAAAACATGTTGATCATTCTTGAAAAGAAGGGAGGTGTAGTGTGTTTGACAGTGTCGTTATTGCCATGCCTTCTGCATGCAATCGGACACCCCACATCCAGTTGGAATGTGCTTGTCTACACTAAATCAAACTCATGTGTGGGAATATGCAACGTTTGCACACACATTCTTTATATGTATAAGTAAGTAAGTTAGCTTATAAGAAATTAATAATTGTAAAATTTATTACAAAAGAACCTTAAATAAAGTGAAACAATATCAGAAAGTAAAAGTGATTTAAATTTATTTATTTGTACAGAATGCTTTAGTTATTTGATTTATATCGGTGCAAGATAATAAGTTATTACAGTTAGTATCCATTAGGAGTTCATCTAATAAATTTAATTTGTATTCTTAAAAGAGAAGGTCTTTATATATAAAGGCACAACAGATTTGTATGGAGTTGAAACGATAGTAGGATGGTAGATATCCTCGGATATTATTATGGGAAAGGAGCGCCTAATATAACAATCGGTTACATCAATAAAGAAAATGAAGTCCAATGATCTTGAGGAACTATTTGTGATGCCATTTAGTTGGTTTAGTTGATGGCAAAATAAAATCTCCAAAAACAATAATTTTATCATCAGAAAATGCTGACCGAGCAATAGATTAAATGGGTTCGTCGTGTAGATTATATATTCGCATTCAAGAAGATGGCGGCACATAAGAACATGTTATAAAAATTTGTTTACCGCTGTTTTTTATTAATAGAGAAATAAATTCAATATCAAAAACTGAGTCAGTTACGGCAAGTTCAAATGACAAACTGCTAGAAACTGCAATAAGACTCCACCACCAGTAGGTTTACTGCCACGACCACGACGAAAGTTATTGAATTTACTACAAAGTATTTCGAATTTTAAAAAGTTGTCGCTAAGCCATGTTTCAGTAAATACCGAGATTTGTTGTTTCAACTTTTTTTTTTTTTTAAAGAGAAGTAGCACTTCAGGCAACAATGCCTATTTAGTCAAGTACCGTGCTACATTCTTTAGAAAAGGGATAGAGAAGAGATGAAACAGGTGGTGAAAGTAGGAGGATAGTCGGAAATTAACTGCCGTATAATAAGACAGCACAGCGACCAGTGATTATGCCTTCATCGCTGAGCAGCCCCACCAACAGTCAATTTTTATTTTTGTAGTGAAAAAAACCAAGGTCTTCGTTGGGAATCGAACCCACAACCCCCATACTGACAAGCTAGTACACTACCTACTAGCCTACAGGGGCACCTTGAAACTTTCCAAATATAATGATGAAAACTTTGTTCTTAAGGCGCGAACGTTTTGGTAAACGATAGATGTACAATTAGTAATTGATTTCAGGTTTTTGCAGCATCAATTTCCTGTTGAGGAAGTATAGCAATGTTACCTGATTTGTTTCTGGGTGTAAACTCGCGAACAAGAGTATTGCTTGGCCAGAAGTTCGTTAAAAGATTATATGGATCTTGGTTGAGAAAATTGAAATTTATATATAGATATATCTGCCTCTTTTCTAATTTTATTCTTCAAAAAGTATTCAATTGCTTCGATAGTAGTATCACTAGCCGGGCGAGATACAAAAATGAATCTTCATGAAGGAACAGCTCGTAAGGGACTATGAACTTAGCAGTAGATGTCGTATTGGCATTATTTGAAGGACAAGCATTCGCATCTTGTGCAGAAATTGCATTCAAAGGTGTTACTAACATATGGCTCCCATCAATGATTTCTGCAGAAGTATGGGTAGTAGGTACTGAAGAGTATGTAATTATAGGAACAGTGAGCGATTTTCTTCGGTGCAGAGTGAGTTTGCATATTTGTAAACTTATCTAAATTTGGATAGTTGGTAAATAATTCACCAAATTTATTAAGTTTACCTTGCATAGATACAAAGTCTTTATTAAGCTGATCAAACTCTTCCTTTAAACTTTTAACAAATTTTTAGAAGTCAATATTTATTTCTTTGCAGTTAAGACAACTCCAATGAAGAGATTTTAGAGGACCAGCAAGGGTGTCTGCATCACGTAGCTTCAGTACAGACTATTTCAAATGAAAATTTTCCAACATAACCAACAGTATACAAATCGATCATTTCCAGTAACGTTGCAATTAGAGTTTAAACAATCCATGTCGAAAAACAGTTTTGGTGGTATATTTGAGACGAATTGTTCGGTGGGTAATTGATATCCAAATAAATAGCATATGATGCATCAGTATTTTTATCAAATTCACAAACCAGAAGGGTTGTATATTATATACTTAGTTATATTGTTGTATTCCCTTCCACTTAAAGTAACAGAAGTTTTCACAGTTTTTATTAATGGTTAAAAAACTTTAATTTTAGATTTATTGAATTTATGAAAAGAAAATGTCAGTAAGACAAATAAAAAACACGTAATTTTAATATTATGAAAGACACCACGATATAAACAATACAGGCAAGAAGTTATAATAACAAAGACAAAAATATTAAAATTAATCCTCATAAAAGATGGTTGACATTCTGATAACGTAGGTATATACGACGATTGTAGGATAAATACCGGACTAGAAAAACTGACTCACCAGTACGTGAAACAACGTTGCCTGAGGATGATGTATTCACATCAAAAGCGCTCGCCATTTGGGAACAAACAGCCGCGAAAAATGTTAAGAGGAGGAATTGAAAACATTAGTTCATTCACCAGCGAAACAAACCCAAACAATTTAGCACCTGATAAAATAATTTTACGAAGTAACACGTACGAAGATGATATAAATGTTACATTTATGCTCCTTACAGAAAATCAATCTGACCAGTCCGAAAACAATATTTTACAGGTACTTATAAAAAAAATGATGGAGAAAATATACCATCAAGAAAAAGTTTCCAAGATCACAGATTACCTTTGAAATTTCTAGATTATTTTACCAGTAATTCTGAAGAAAAACTATATATAGTCTATGCAGTCCAATAATTAAGGTTAAGTCTAACAGCCGTATACAGAAAAACTTAAAGGAGGTTTAACTGTCATTGTTAAGCAAAATTTCTAAAGTTGTATTCACAAACCGTTTTTGCCTTAAAATACCTTTGTTAAACCTTTAAAGTAGGAAAAACCTACGTTAAATCTACAATGAATTGAGCCATTTATTTCAAAAGTGGCATATGCCACTTTGCTTTCAGTTAGTTTATAAAGCGTTTTATAGGGAGTATCATAGTAAAATCGTACCCATTGAATTTTTAGCTAATTAAAGTCTGTACCAACTTGTCTTTTTGACACAGATTTTTCTAATGATTGTATTGAAACAAAATCTTTTTCCTCCATGTTAAATATGAATGGCCCGAAATTAAATTTGTGATCAAGAATTTCAATATCGTTTTCGGGGGGGTTACTCTCTATTACGATACGAAAGAAAAATAGTACGAAATCGAACGATTTGTACTCTCTAATGCGTTTGCGCATTTGTCTTTCGCATCTCCTTTGTTTTCTTTCGTAAATTTGGCATCACCGCACTCTGTAATGCGAAAGCGCTTGTCAAATTCGTCCGAAAAACACAAATATCTTGCGATTGTAAAAGAGCAAACGCAAAGGAAGAAATACACGTAAGTAATTAAAAACCCTTTTATATTTGATATTACAATTTTTATTTTCAGGGATATCAAAGCGAAAAAATTCCAAACAAAGCAACAATTTGGAATTTTTGGTGGATTTTATGGCGCAACATAGCGATTTAGCCAAGGGACATTTGCAGTCAGTAAATGCTAAACAAGCCGCTAACAAATTGTGGACAAAATTATCGGACGAGCTTAACGCTAACGGACCTCCTGTAAGGGATGTTGCTGGATGGAAAAAAGTATAATAATGTGCTATCATTTATATAAAATGTTTGACCAATAATGTAAAATCATAAAGGTTTGGGCGGATTTTAAAAATCACACACAGATGAAGATGCGTACAAATAAAGTAAGCATTTCAAGCACAGGTGGTGGTCCTTCACAGTTTTGCCCGCTTTCTCCCATGGAGGAACAAATCATAAGCTTGCTTAATATTGAAGAAGCCATTAATGGTCTGCCAACGGCTATGTGTTTTGGTACAAGCGTAACAAGGGTACTGCGAGGTAATTTTGGAATCTCCACAAAACGAAAATAGCAGTCTGGAAGAAAATATGCGCGCTGCAAAACGTTCACGACTATTAAGCGTAAATGCACGGGATAACCTATTAAAAACCCAAGTGGAAAATCAAGCGAAGTTTCACAAGGAAACATCTATTGTACTTAGTGAAATAAGGAATGGTATAAAGGATTTAGTTAGATATAATAGAAAATCTTTCGAATTGAAGGAAAAAAAGCTAGCTGCCAGTAGGCATATAAAAAAATGTACAATCAAGGTATGTACATATATTTGTATATACAAAAGAACTCCGTAAGTACATACCACCATAGCATTCACACTGTGCTTTAATTTTCTATTAAAATATAAGTGCTCGTTTCTGGCCGGTCTTATCATTTGTATGTGGGTACCATCTATCGCTCCAATCACGCCAGGAATGCCGCATGTATGATAAAAGGCCCTTTTTATTTTTTGTTCCTCGTCAGCGGTCATGTCAAATTTTATATGGGTGGAACAAAGTACTCTTTCAATCACCACGCAGACATCCATTAAACACCGCGACTGCTGTGATAGTCCTAGCAAGTGGTCTTGGCCAACCTGATGTTGGTATCCACCTTGCCCAAGTTATTTTAATGCGGCTGCCAATTTTATTGTAGCTGGTATTGCTGTTGATCTTTTTGGAACTTTCAGCTCACTTTGAATAGCATTTAAAACGTTCACAAACGCATCTTTACTCAAACGAAAATTTTGTATAAAGCTAAAATAAAGCAATATTTGAAAACATTTTCCACAACAAATTTGAGCTGTGTCTCACCTGCGGTTATTTAAGAAGTGTTAGTGCTCAGGCTCGTTTGCCTTGCCTAACGCGGAGGTTTTAATTATGTTTATTATCCAAGTGGCACACCAGGATAATAACAAAAAAGGATGGAAATGCCTAGACGCGTTTGTCTGGCAGGCAGTAGTTGTCTAAGTGGTACAGAAGGATTACTGTTTTTATCGCACAATTAATTATCCAAGGAGTACTCTAGGATAACCGCAGATTGTAATACGTTGATTCGATGAATGCCTTTTCGTTAATCATAAACTTTATTTAGTTAGTATAGTATTTATACGTTCAGGGCCCGTACAGTGTCACAACCATCAAGAGTTTGGGCACACAAAAACATACTGCAACCTGCCATCTGTTTGCGTTATATGCGGCGAATTGCACGTTACTGCTAGTTGCATTAAACCTAAAGGGAAAACAAACCTTAAAAAATGCAGTGATTGTGGCGGTAATCACACAGCAAACTACAGAGGTTGCCCCGTTTATTCTTTCGTAAGACAGGGTGCAACCCCGTCTTACAGCATATTTTATCTACTTCGTATCCCCAAATGGCCCGACCAATCAATACTCATGTATCGTATGCCGACGCCGTAAAAATCAACACTGTTCCACAAAAAAATGTTCCATCACCAAATACCATAGCAGATGCTAACTCAAGCTTTAATTTTACTCGCCTTGAAGCTACTATTGACAACCTTGTGCAAACAATAAACAATTTTACAACTAGTATGACTAGCATGATGCAACAAATGCTGCAAATGCACAATACTTTGCTTCAAGCAATTGTGAACAGAAAAATTCTTATAACAACAGCAGATAAAGGCAACAAAACAGTTATTTTATACAGGACAGAATATCACAAAAAAATGTCCCAATTATTAGAGGATAAGAATACATATAAATTAAGTAGAATAGATCCGACGAAAAAACTCCAAAAGACAAACAATGACATTGTTAATGAATTATTCAAACGAGGACATATTGATTACAGACAGAAACTTCAACTGTACAGTACATCATCCATCGCACCTAGGTTATATGGACTACCAAAGACTCACAAAGAAGACATGCCAATGAGACCAATATCTTCGTCAATGAGTGTACCATGTAACAAAATGGCAAAATACCTGGGGAACATTATTCGACATTTAATCTCACCAGACCTGAACATAAAGAATTCCTTTGAACTGAAGAATAAATTAAAACACATCATAACGACATACTAGTCTCATTTGACGGAATTTCAGTGTTCACCAACATACCTACATACTTAGCCATTAAAATAATCATGACACAGTGGGACAAAGTTGCACAACATACCAACATACCCAAAACCTAATTCCTCAAAATGCTACAATTTTGTTTAAAGGACAATAATTACTTCACTTACAATAACAATATTCACACACAAACATTTGGCATGCCAATGGGGAACCCATTAGCACCCTCCATGGCAGACATTGTGTTAGACAACATAATACAACAGACTATTGACAATCTGAAGATTAGAGATATACAAATCAAATTCTTGACAAAATACGTTGATGACATTTTTGCAATTGTTAAAAAACAGGACGTGGACACTATTTTGAGTGAACTGAACAACCAACACAACAAACTACAGTTTACTGTAGAAATAGAAACAGATAATAATATTCCTTTCTTAGAATTAAGAATACAGAAATCAGAGAACAAACTCCTTTTTGACTGGTACACAAAACCAACATCTTCAGGCCGAATACTCAATTACAATTCATTCCAACCATATAAAACTAAAATTAACACGGCATATAGCCTAATCAACAAAATAATAGACCTTAGCGATAAAGATTTCTTGGACAATAACATTAACAAATTAGAAGAAATATTACAACAAAACAACTACCCTCTAAAAACAATAAGAACACTTATAAATAAGAAAATTGACTCCATCAGATCCATAAAAAACATGAATAATACAACAATAGACAATTCCAACATTGACAAAAAATACATTAGCGTAACTTACGTTGAAAACATTACCGATAACAAATCCCTTAGGAAAATAATTTCAAACAACGTTACCTTTACACACAAATCTAATAACACACTAAAACACTTCTTCAAAATCGCCAAGGACAGAATTAAAAAGAGGGACATGTGTAACGTTGTATACGAAATTCCGTGTAAAGGCACAGCTGACCAACAATGTTACCAAGTTTACATGGGACAGACGAAACGATCACTTCAGACAAGAATAAATGAACACGAAACAGACATAAAACAGAAGAAGAGGACCACTACGGGCATTGCACAACATATGTTAGAACACACACACCAGATTTTGAAAGAACACGAATAACAGACATAGAGAGTAAACAAAACAGACGCTTAATATTAGAAAGTTTGAGAATAAGACAGAAAGGTAACAGAACCATGAACACTAAGGAGGACATGGACAAGATCAGCAATAGTTATAATTTAATTTTATAGTTCTAAGGTTTGTGTTTTATTTTATTTTATTAGATATTTAATTAAATATTAATTGAATATTATTATTGATTAATGATGTTTTTAGAGTAAATTAAAGTACATACTCCCTGAAGAAGCCGGGAAATACCGGCGAAACGTAGGAGGAAACAAGATTAAAAATTGTTTCAATCTTCTGTTTCTGGAATGCAAATGGCATTCGCCAACATAAAAACGAACTCGAACACTTCCTCACGGAAAATAACATTGACATCATGCTGGTCTCTGAAACGCATTTGACTACAAGAGGTATTTTTTTAATGGATTCACATTTTATGATACCAAGGATCTGAGAGGAAGAGCATGCGGCGGCTCAGCAATTTTAATAAAGTCTAGACTGAAACACCATTTTTTGGACAGCAAGCGTGAAGACTATTTGCAAGCCACAACTATTTGTGTTGAAAATCTTTTTCATGATATAGTAATATCATCTGTCTACTCTCCTCCCAGGTTTTCAAAAACCGAGGAGCAGTATGGACCACGTTTTTTGGCAGCTGGCGATTATAATGCAAAGCATACCTACTGGGGTTCGCGCTTAATTACACCTAGGGGCCGAGCATTGTACAACGCTATTAGCAGCAATGATTTGGATGTTGCTTCGAGTGGTCGGCCTACATACTGGCCTACTGACAGACAAAAAATTCCGGATGTAATAGATTTTGCTGTCACAAAAAATATTTCAAGAGATTTAGTGACAGTAGAAGCTTCCATGGACTTATCTTCGGATCATTCTCCTGTAGTGTGACTGATCGATTAGTGTGATCGTCACATAAGTACTGTAATAAACAGTGTTAATTGCCGACACACTTGCATTTAATAACAATGGACTCATATTACATTGCAAAATAATGTAACGATCAGCACAAATTTTATTTTTACCAAAATTAATATATATTTTAATATAGTTAATATTTACATTCAGAATAATGCAATGATCAGCATTAATTAATGATATTTTAATAAATTGATTATTCACACTCAAAATAATGCAACAATCAGCAAATACCAAATAGTATATAAGACAAACAATTTGTAAAAATCAACACAGACACCTTATTGAAAAGCTTGGCTTAAGTAGCTCTAATTGCGGAGCACTAAGCAGAAAATAAAGATAAAATAAAAACGTCTGAACTCCCTTTTGTTTTTTTAATACACTCCAACCATTGTAACTATTTGTAACCCGCTTAAAAGACATTTGTTTTTCCTGATACAAATATGATTAGTCGCATCTACTGGTTGAGTTTTAAAAAATATCTCAGCAGCCATTGTTCGGAAAATATTTTGCTAGGAACACCGGAGGACGTGGAGTATAGCCTTGCAACTTTAAGTAAAAATATTAAACAAGCAGCTCAGCTTGCAACAACTAGAAGAGATTGGCAACAACATAGATCGCCCCTGCAGAGGCAGAGACTTAGAGACTTGCTAGCATTTGAAAAAACTACATCGTTTGAAAAATATCTGGAGGGCCTCGATGTTACACCTAACTCCAATTATTCTTTATGGCGTGCTACAAAAAACCTTAAAAGACCCGTTGAGTACAAGCCACCTCTACGTAATATCAGCGGAGATTGGGCAAGAAGGGACGCTGAAAAAGGCGACTTGTTTGCCGAATACTTGAAAGATGTATTCACCTCACACAAATGTACTGATGATGTTAATTTGCCGAGCGTAGTTGCATTACCCCCTCGACCCTTAAAGTTTAGGTTGCGTGAGGTTTAGAAGTTAATTTCTGAGATAAACCCGAAAAAATCTCCTGGTATGGATGGTATAAGTAACAGAATGTTGAAAGAGCTCCCCAGTATTGCAGTCAGAATCATGCTATTTATTTTTAATGCCATTTTACGGCTTGAATACTATCCTGACCGCTGGAAGATTTCCGAAGTTAAAATGATTCCAAAACCGGGTAAAGACCTAACCAAAACCGAGTCATATAGGCCCATAAGCCTATTACCGACTATTTCAAAGGTTTTTGAAAAGTTGCTTATGAATAAATTGTCTCCAATTCTAAGGGATAGTGGGTGCATCCAAGACCATCAAATTGGTTTTAGAAGTAGACATAGCACAATTGAGCAAACCCATAGATTGGTTCAGGTGATAAGAAGGACTTTTGAAGAGAAGAAGTATTGTTCAGCTATTTTTATTGATGTTTCTCAGGCTTTTGACAAAATTTGGCATGAAGGTCTATTTCTGAAACTGACCGCTCACTTGCCTTGTAATATAAGCAACCTACGGAAAAGCTACATAATTGGACGAAAATTTTCTGTTGTTGAAGGAGACTTCGTTAGTTTATCCAAACCAATTTCCTCAGGCGTACCACAAGGTAGCATTCTTGGACCAGTTTTATATTTGATATATACCTGCGATATGCCTGTAAGTGAAACTGTCCACACTTCTACGTTTGCTGATGATACAGCGTGTCTAAGTTCGCACGAAAACTCCTATCAAGCCTCCATAAATCTTCAGCAATATATAACTCAGTTGGAGTTGTGGTTAAAATTATGGAGAATTAAAGTGAACGTTCAAAAGTGCATTCATGTGACTTTCAACCTACGAAGAGATAATTGTTCACCCGTTCAAATCAATAATCACATTGTTCCTCACCATAGTTATGTGAGATATCTTGGTATACATCTTGATCGTCGTCTTACATGGAAACATCATATTGACTCAAAGCTAACACAAATGAAACTTAAGCTAACACAATTACATTGGCTAATTGGCAGGAACTCGAAACTAAATTGTAAACTTCTAATTTACAAGAGTATTTTGAAACCAATATGGTCTTACGGAATCCAACTTTGGGTCACTGCCTCAGCTTCAAATGTGGATAGAATTCAACGTGGACAGAATAAAATTTTACGGTTAATAACTTCCGCTCCATGGTACATCAGAAATTCAAACATACATTGTGATTTAGACATACCGCTGGTGACTATAGAAATCATCAAATATGCAGGCAAATACATAATGAAGCTTGAAGACCATCGTAATCCCCTTGCTCGCAATATCTTGGATTATAGTGGACATAGCCGATTAAAAAAGAGGGATACCGCAGCTTTAATCCTCAATGCTACAGACGACACATCTTAGAAATATTTGTTTTGTTTTTTAATGTCAATTTTTTTTACCCAAAAGGTTAGTTCTGACATGGTCGGGACTAATGTAACTTTTTTTGGAATTTAAGATTTTAAAACTTATTGTTAGTTCAGTTTCTTGAAGATACAATAAATAATTATTGAAAAAAAAATTATAGTATTTATACCTAAAAATAATAGTAAATACAAAAGAAAAATAAAGTGTCAAATTTGGTTGCCAAAAGTTTTTTCCATCATTAATTATAGATAAACAACGAATTTTGCTTGTCCAAATATTTTCCTATCATTAATTACAAACAAACTGATCTAATTTCATCACTGTCTGGCAGGTAATCTGATCTGCACGGGAAAACATGATTTCTGGAATTATGCTGATACACTTTTTATTTCTCACGTGTTTATTTTTAATAGAACGTAGACAATATAAGCGAATTGTATTAAATTTATAAAAGAAATTGGAATCTAACATAATGTGGGAACTAAATTAACTTTTTAATATGGGAAAACAAAAATTCATAAGCCAGCAGTTTGCATTAGTCCTAATTCAATTACGACGCTCTTTTTTGTTGGTACGCAAACAAAAAAGAGGGTGAGAAGAATTAAAATATTGCGGCCCCTGGGGCTCGTCAAAATCAAGAGAAAAATAACTGAACGGTTTCCGGCATTTTTGTTAAAATCACTTATACTACAGGGTCCAAAGAAATATTCCAGTTTGACCTCGGTGTTGGCTGTGGCGCTGCTGGAAACTTGTTACATCTTCTTTTCCATACCTGTTGTAATAACAGGACAGTCAGCAATGTTAAAATTAGAATTAAGCCTGCATAGCTGACTGTCAGGCTGTGAACGCAATGATGACTGGTAGGAGTCGGTAGGTTGCGCATCTGTTCCCGCACTTCTTCTTGTAGTTGGGTGATGTTTTCAATGCTCTGGATGTTTGATAAAGTTTGGGTTAGATTTAGGACCTTCTGTTGCAAATGGGGCATTGATATGCCCGAGTTTGTATAGGATGGAATAGGATGGATACAACGTCGAAGAGATGGTCTGATGCCCATATACTGTCATTAATCCATTTTTCATTGTACATCCCGTAGGCAATGTAAAGAGTCCAGTTCCCTGCAAGAGTTGATAACTGCGTATGCCATTGCATACCATGCTCAATTTAAATGGGTGCATAGTTGCGACTAACCAGTGGTTCCTTCGGTGAAGTTGGTACCATATATTATCATTGAAGAGTATCTCGGTGTTGCAGCTTGAATCTTATTCGTTGTTGAATAAATGTATTTAACAGCGACAGATTGGTGATTTCAAGGAATGTATGGCTTGGATGTTTGGACATAAGAAAATTTCATCCTCAAGTATGTTGCACTCGCACAGGTTGTGGTTATCCATTGGGAGATATTCGTCTCGGTGAGGGTTGAGAGCTATCATTTTGGTTGTAGGAATGACGGCAACTAGCGAATTATTTACTATTTGTGGAACTGGAGTAATTTAAAATAGGTTGAAGTTTTCTTTAAGTGCTAGCGGAATGACCAATGTGCAGATAATATGTTGGTTCGAAACGGCTGCCGTAGCTGTCACTAAGCCGTATAGATGCATAATATCCGTGACTGGTAGTATTAGATGTGATGGTAGGTTTGTCTTTATATTATCTACTTCCGTAGAAAACTGCTACGGTGTTTATAGTGAGGGGCTTATTCTACCATGATACGTGTCGGTGAGCAGATTCATCACGGCTTGTTGCATCGTCTGCACAGTGTCTGATATGATCATCAACTGAATGCTGAGTGATAAGATCAGTTGAGACTGGTGGGTGTTTTTGACTGTAAAGTTCTCTAGTCTCTTAAGCCTAAAGGTTAGTTTATCAAGACTAGCCTGAGTATGAGCTTCTGTTTGCTTCATAATATTAAAAGTAGAGTCGAAATATGATGTCTCATTACGTAGCAGGCGTGCCAAGTGATCGCCATTATCTTTTAGATTATTGATAGTGTTGGTCATCTGTTCAGCGTACTGGGAATCTAATACTCCGAATAATGAATTTGCTACATTGCCCACGGTATCTATTTCCCCTCATTTCTTTCTCCTCATGAGACTCTTGAAACTGGCATCCACTTTTCGGTGAATGCTGTGGAAATGTGAAACGAGGGAAAGACATTGACGATGAAGGTCGGAATCCGAGCAAAATTTCATCAGCGTCTTGGTTCCGTTTGTAAGAAGTTGTAATTCATTGAACAAAGATCAAGTTTAAAGTAGACCAGTAGTTTCCACTCTTAGATGACTGCTTTAACTTGACCAATTTGTTCAAAATGGAGACCAGGAGAGCCTGTAATTCTTGTATACGTGGTTTAGTGGCATAGAATGACTGGGACAAGTAGAGTGAAGATCAATAGCAAGCTTGTAGGGGCTAAGTTGTACCGCTTTGCTGTTGATACGTGTCTGAGGTCGTCAAGTTGTTACTGGGGTCTTTTGAGTTCATACCTCTTGTCATCATTTTCGTTGTTAGAATGTTGATTTTCCTCTAGCAATGTGCCTTTCTTTGCAGTTTGATTTTGGTCAGCGACTTCACTGACTGTTGCTATTCGAGAGATCTCGGGTGGGAGTGGAGCTAGTAAGTGAATTTCCCGTTTGATATTACCGGGGCCACATTTATGGTCTTTATGGTACGTAACAGCTGTCTAGATCTGTGCAACTGAGGGTATAAAGGGAGCCCAGTCCCCTGAAGACAGGCAGGGAGTCAACTGGAAACTCTACTTTATTTCCACGGGGATCAGTGAGCTCGCAGAGTTCATTATTTGTCTCTTTAGACTTATAATAGTTCTCTGGCTGATCATTGAGATTGGCCCCTATATGGGAGCATCGTGGTGGTTGTGGTTTTGCGGCCCCATAACAGTATAATGGTTATTATGGTGGCCAGGATCATCTCACTGATAATGACACGCAAAGTGAATGATCCAGTCCAGTGAGCATGCTTGACATGTGTTCTGGACAGGAGTTGGAAAGTCTCCAACTCTTTAGCAAGGTGTGATGATTTGCAGAGCTGCACTGAAATCATTAAAGTTGCTACTACGTGGTTCTGTTGCTTAGAATTATGTCTTCGGCTATCTAGGACGCCTGTATGACGTTCCAAATTATACAATAGTGGTTTGTCCACCATCTGATTAAGACTACTTAGTCAGGCGCGGATGTAAAACAAATCACACTCTGTCTTGACCGTTGCTTTCCTAACCATACAATCGGAGCCGCGGTGTGTTTCGATCACCTTTCCGATTCGCCACGTCATTACAAGAGTGTGGTCCTTAATTATAACTATAGTGCCCATTTGCAGATTTTGAGATTTTGATTGCCATTTGTGGCGCTGCTGTAACCCAGAGATGTACTCGTGAGACCATCGTTTCCAGAACTGATGTTTTATCTTAGATACCAACTCCCATCGTTGATGAGTGGCGGTGGTAATGCGGTTTCATCTACTTGTGAAGTGAGAGGTTCTCCAATCAGGAAGTGACCAGGCGTTAAAGAAGCTGCATCATTCGGGTCATTTGACAACGCGGTGAGAGGTCTGGAGTTCAACTTCTATGACAACAGTTTCCATTTCTTCATAGGTAAGTGATGCATTTGCCATTTCTTTAACCATGAGTCGTTTGGCTGAGTTAACGGCGGCTTCCCACAATCCACCGAAATGGGGTGCTCTAGGGGGAATGAAATGAAAAGCAATATTCTTATTTGTACACTCTCTTTGGATTCTTCCTTGAGTTGTTGGATTGAAGATGGCCGAAGATAATTCTGCCAGTTGGTTACGTGCTCGGACAAAGTTTGTTGCGTCGTCGCAGTATAGCTCTAGACAATGACCTCTGCGCTCGGTAAATCGCCTCAGTACTCCTATGAAGGCATCCATTGTTAGTTCCGTAACCAGTTCCAGATGCACTGCTTTCGTCGCAAAACAACAAAGTATTGCGATATACGCCTTTTGAGGTCGTTTCCCTCGAGTTTTAAAAAGAACCCAAATTGGGCCGCAATAGTCAACTCCAGAATTAATAAATGGTCTTGTTGTTGGTAAATTTCCCTTGATCTGCTGAAGAAGTTTTGGTTTTGCCCTTGCGCAACTCACGCATTTATGGATGCTTTCTCTGGCTAACTGTTTTTTAGCGTTGTCCGACGGTGGCACAGAGTGCCTGAGCTCCGCAGTGTTTAGTTTCCTGGTGTAGGGATTCAAATAAGAGTTTACTGATTACTTCATTATACAGAAGGAGCATTGGATGCCTTGTATCATATGGCAATGTAGACTCTTCTAGTCGGCCTTCGACTCTGAGGATACAATGTTCATCCAAAAATGGTGACAGATTCTTGATCGAACTGGATCGCGTGAGCTCTTTTTGTTTTTGCGATCGCTTGATGTCGTCTGCGAATGCAAAATGTTGAGTTTCTCGAATGATTATAAGAAGGGAATCATGGAGCTCGAAAGGTGTCAATGTTCGATGATTTTGACGGTCTTCTTTGGGCGCTCTGGCATTTTTTATGAATCTAAGG
The DNA here is from genome assembly GCA_030448955.1 of Trichopoda pennipes. Taxonomy (NCBI): domain Eukaryota; kingdom Metazoa; phylum Arthropoda; class Insecta; order Diptera; family Tachinidae; genus Trichopoda; species Trichopoda pennipes. The sequence continues at coordinate 964,892 of JASKUP010000004.1, read as the reverse complement.
ATGTATCCTGTAATCCGTTGCAGCGTTTTAAAGGAATTCCTATCGTTTATACAATGCAAGAAGGCTTCACTTGGTACCGAAGTCAGCAATTGTACAGGTGTTTCTTCTGTTCCGGGATAGGTGTGTCGGAACTTATACAAAAACTCGGAGAACAGTGTTTATCATCTCCATGAAGAAAGAATGGCCCATACATCCACTGGGGATTATGTTCCAACTGTTGTGGATTTAGTCCCCTAGAGATCATGTCAGTTGGATTGTCTTTGGAACTCACATGCCGCCATTGATCTGGTGTCGAACCTTCCTGAATTAAAGCTATTCGGTTGGCTACGAATGTATGCAAAGAACAGGACCTTGAATTCATATCCAAGTCATGTTTAACTCTTGTCGCCAGGGCGGCACCCAACAGGACAGCACATAATTCCAACCTGGGCAGCGTCTGCAAAAAAATTAAGTTGAATCTTGCGTGGAAGTGATCCATTGTATATATGTCGATGAGCTTGAAAGATTTGAAGTTCATCCAGATCACCTCGAAACTTTCGCCAGCGTGAATCAAATTCTGAAGGCACTGCCTCATCCCATGAAAGATTAAATTTCCATAATTCCTGAACAAATATTTTTGCCTCGACGACGACTGGTGACAATAATCCGAGTGGGTGGAAGATGCGTGCTAAGTCTGAAGTGACTGTTCTCCAAGTCACAGCTTTTATTGGTTGTGGATTGACCGTGATTTTAAGTAGATCATCCTTTGGCAGCCATACTAATGCCAATGTGTTGGTTTAATCGGTTTTGTTTGTCCGAAAGTCAAGATTAACCTCATGATCATCATTGGGGATATTGCGTAGAAGTTGGGTATGGTTAACGCACCATTTTGGTAGATGGAACCCGTATCCTGACATGACATGCTGTAGCTGACGTTAAATTTCTAGGGATGTGTTCAAGCTATCGGATTGACGTAACCCATCATCGACGTAGGAGTTCTTTTCCAAAAATTAACTCCCAAAGGAAATTGTGTCTTGTTCTGGTGCTGGTCTGGTTCCATAAGTCACGGTGTTTGGTTGATAATACCTGATAGGTTCAGAGGCCTTACTTCGCCAGAGAATTATCTGGAATTGCCGGTCTAAAGGGTGAACCAATATTTGTTGGTACATTTTTTCGATGTCTGTCGTGAACACAAAACGTGGTAGCCGAAATCGCAGAAGAACCGTGAATAGATCATTTTGAAGTGGAGGCCCGATGTGCAAAAGATCATTCAACGATTTTCCTAACGATGCCTTAGCTGAGGCATCAAACACTACCCGAAGCTTAGTGGTGCGGCTGTTAGGTCGTAAAACGCAGTGATGAGGAATGAAGTATTTAGTCCCTGATACCTCATCTATGTTGATCATCGACATATGCCCCATAGCTTCATACTCTGTCATGAAGCTCACTGAAGCGTCCTAAGATAACCGACGTTCTAGGCTGAGGAATCGGTTGAAGACAACGTTATGTGAGTCGCCTAAAGACAGTCTTTCCCCAAAAAATGGAAGTCGTACTATGAACCTTCCGTTCTTGTTGCGGGTAGTGTGCTGGTTGAAATGTGCTTCACATTGTGAGTTAACGGGGGATAGCTGTTGGTGATCGCCTTCGATCTCTTCGAGCTTCCAAAAGCTTTCAACAGTGCTACTCAGTTTATCTTCCTCAGTCAAAACACCACAGATTGCTGATGAGAGTTGGCCGCCAGACAACTTTCCCGATACTATCCAGCCAAAGGTTGTGATTTGTAATAGTGGAAGGTCGTCACCAATTTTAATTTGTCCGATAGCGGGTAATTGGTGGTAATATTCAGCTCCCAACAAGATATCAACTGTGCGATTGAAATTTGGGTCTGCTAAAGTTATGTTGTTAGAAATTGCCCAATTATCTATGGTGATCAGTTGAGCAGGTTGCGGAGAAATGATCTGTGGCAACACAAACGCTTCAAGAACTGTTGAAAAATTGTTGATTCTGGATTGAAGTGTGACGTTGACTCGATGTTAAACCTTGGTGAGATTTTTCCCAATTCCATTAATAGAAATTGAGGTAGCCCTTGCCGGAAGTACGAGACGTGTGCCCAATCTCTCTGTGATCAGGTTTATTTGTGACCCAGAGCTTATAATTACCTTACATTCTATTGCCAATCCATTCGTCTTAAGAGCTTGCCGTCATACTTTCAGCTTCGTCTAGTGGGGTACCGCCTAGAGATGTGACGCCTGTTGTTGGGAAATGACTACTTGTATTGGCTTCCCTGGCACCGTCAAGGTCTTTCTTAGGGGTACTACCCTTCCTTGAAGATGAATTAGGTGCTTTTTCCCACATTTCTGGCAGCGGCCGGAAGTGGTACATTGTTTTGCAGTATGTGTCTTACAAAAGCAGTTGACACATAATTTGTGTCTCTGTGTGAGATTTAACCTGTTTGCCGAACCTCCCCCCGGGGGCACATTATAGTCTTTTTGGAACCAACTATTCCATTTAGATTGGTGTCTTGCCCAGGCCCCTCAAAGGCTAGTAGGAGTCACCTGGACAATCCACATATTTCCACTGGAAATCAGTTGCCCCAGAGTACACTATTTGTTCTCTTTAGACAATGATGTGCTCTGACTGGTTATTGAGGTTGGCCCCTATATGGAAGTATCGTGGTGGTTGTGTTTTCGGACCCTCGTGAGAGTTTGTGGGTCGAATCATTTAAATTAACACAATGAATGGTTCAGGTCCAGTGAGTATGAATGCTGGCGTGTTCTTGATAAATAAGAGCTTCATGCGTTCTGGACCAGGAGTTGGAAAGTCTCCAACTCTTTAGCAAGGAGTGAAGGCTGCGGCCTACTTCGGTCTTTCGAAATTGCTACTAGAAGTGACCGGAGGATATACGTATTCGATGGCCTTCTAGGGCGTGGTTGGTGTCCAATCAACCAAGTGGTTTGACCACCATCTGATTATGACTACATAGTCGGTGCAGATGTAAATCAAATCACGCTTTGTTTGCCGAACCCATATCGCCGAACTTCTTGCATAAGAGCACAAATTTTGCCATGTAGCACCGCTGTTTTATCTTTGCATCCCATTACCTCCAGCGTGTGAAAATGCTTCTCAAAGAATGACAGAAATGGGTTGATTGTCTGTAGTTCCTTTGGGTTAGCAATGGATTGTTCGTATTGGGCATGTACTGTTTTGTCCAGCCTTTTGGTTAGAATGTGAATTAAAAGCGGATCCCACGAAAATGTCTGCAGTCCCATATTGGAAAGGGCTGCCAAGCACTTCTTCGTAGTATCATGCAGTCGCTTAATAGCGCCCAATGAGCTGCCCCCGCGGGTTGATCCAGTAGTCTCTGAACGGGTGTTGCGACCATTAATCGTTTGTTGTAGTAACGATCTTGGAGCAACTGCCATGCCCTTAGAAGCTGTCTGCTTCAACAGAGAGATGATTGATCAGTTTCGCTGCTTCACCAACGACGTCAGTTTTCAAGTACCACATTTTGTGGGCGTCGGATATCTGTTGCTCGTGTACAATTTTATTGAATAAATCAGAGAACATACTTAAGACCAAAAGTTTTTCCCATCATTAATTACAGATAAACAACGAATTTTGCTTGCCCAAATACTTTCCCATCAACAAACTGATCTAATTTCATCACTGTCTGGCAGGTAATCTGACCAGCACGGGAAAATGTGATTTCTGGAGTTATGCTGATACACTATTTCTCACGTGTTTATTTTTAACAGAACGTAGACAATATAAGCGAATCATATTAAATATATAAGAGAAATTGGAATCTAACATAATGTGGGAACTAAATTAACTTTTTAATATGGGAAAACAAAAATTCATAAGTCAGCAGTTTGCATTAGTCCTAATTCAATTACGACGCTCTTTTTTGTTGGTAAGCAAACAAAAAAGTGGGTGAGAAGAATTAACAAGGAGAGTACATCAGACCTTTCACTTAGGATTCTCCTTCTAATTCGTTCCACACATTCATTTTCGTCTTCAAACCATAAAGCTATGGAATCCATCACTATTTATTTTATATTTAATAAAAAAAGCGTTAAGCAAGAAACTTTTGTTTCTAACATGTATTTTGAAACTTCACTAATGTCAATCTTTGCCATCTGCCATTTTGTAATGCTAGTGTTGCTTCATTTTCAAATAATATTGCGAAATGTCTTACGAAAGCGATAGAGAGTGCCAAATTGATTTGCTATCGCATTTACCTTTCGCATCGAACTTGCTTTCGTATCCTAATAGAGTGTAACCCCCCTGAAGACTGAACAATTTTCATCTAAAATAATGTTATGTATACTAATATTAGATATCACTATAATATTATTTTCGCACTTATAAAAATAAGTCCAATGATCACAACAATACTTCACACACAATTATTACATGTTTCTATTTCTTTCACACTAAGATCCGTAATGAATTTCCTGAGTACAGCGACTCAGACCACTTTGAAAATAAACATTTTTGTTATACCATTAATTGCCAACACTTCTTTCGAACAAATCTCAACAGCTGTCAGCTTACTAATTTAAATTTTTTTAGAAATAAAAAGATACTGTTCAATTGTATTTTGTTATTCCAAAAAGTTTAAAAAACTCTTAATAAAAACAAATTGTAGCACACAAATAATAATAAAAACATAACATGCCATTTAACATAAAAAATGTTTATATCTTTAGTTTATATTTTACAAAAATATCTCTTTAATTAATTATTTAAAACAAAAGTTTTGTTGACGTATATATAATTACCGAATACTTAGTTTATTAATATCAAATAATTCCTTGTTCTTCAAGATTGTTCATGCCAAACGGCCCCTAGGTCGATATACATGCAAGCTGGTTGTTAGCATTGCAGTATTGGGCGATCCGCCACCATGCGTGGTGTAAAAACGCTAAAGGTCGTGTTGGCACGACGGGTTCTCGGGTGTTTCCGGCATTTTTGTTTTTCTTCTTTTTCAATCGAGGTTACAGAGCTGACGTGTGTGAGAGAATATTTTTTAATAAAAGTAATTTGTAGTCTCAACTTTGGACCTTATTATCTTAACAATCAAATCAATAAAAATTAAATACCTATTTTGAAATCTAAGTGTTTGAGAATTGCTGTGAATAAACATCGATGAAGTTTCTCTTCACCACCAGCCCCAAGATCGGCATTTTATCAACGTTCCCAGGATTGGCGGCGCAGTAATATTTGTAGAAACAACATTTTATGGTCCTTCGAGCCGGATTAATACCAGGTACGTGATTTCAATTTATTTGATGATGTGTCTGAATATAATCGCGGTCCAACGATTATATTAAAAATAAAACATCCGTACGTGCAATCCCCATACAATCGCAATCCAAGCGAGTATATTGACCGGATTATTCGGGTATAAAAGTGATTATATTTCTAAGTTTAAAATCCGAATATAATCATACTTCAGTGATTATATACATTGGTATATCTATATATATAGCATTCAACAATAGAAATATAATCATACTTCAGTGATTATATACATTGGTATATATTATTATTAGGTGCCCCTGTAGGCTAGGAGGTAGTGTACTAGCTTGTAAATATGGGGGTTGTGGGTTCGATTCCCAACGAAGACCTTGGTTTTTTTCACTACAAAATATAAAAATTGACTGTCGGTGGAGCTGCTCAGCGATGAAGGCATAGTCACTGGTCGCTGTTGCTGTCTTTATACGGCAGTTAATTTCCGACTATCCTTCTGCTTTCACTACCTGTTTCATCTCTTCTCTATCCCTTTCCTAAAGAAGGTAGCACGGTACTTGACTAAATAGGCATTGTTGCCTGAAGTGCTACTTCTCTTTAAAAAAAACAAAAAAAAAAAAAAAAAAAAAAATATGGCATTCGACAATAGAAATATAATCATACTTCAGTGATTATATACATTAGTATATCTATGTATATAGCAGTCAACAATAGAGATATAATCACACTTCAGGGATTATATACATTAGTATATATATATATATATATATATATATATATATATATATATATATATATATATATATATATCGCTCCACAATAGAAATAATCACACTCCAGTGATTGTAAACGTTAATGTATATATATATAGCATTCAACAATAGAAATATAATCATACTTCAGTGATTATATACATTGGTATATCTATATATATATAGCATTCGACCATAGAAAATAATCACAATCCAGTGATTTTAAACGTTTGCATATATATAGCAGTCAACAATAGAGATAATCACACTTTAGGGATTATATACATTAGTGTATATATATATATATATATATATATATCGCTCCACAATAGAAATAATCACACTCCAGTGATTGTAAACGTTGATGTATATATATATATAGCATTCAACAATAGAAATATAATCATACTTCAGTGATTATATACATTGATATATCTATATATATATAGCATTCGACCATAGAAATATAATCACACTTCAGTGAATATATACATTAGTATATATATATATATATATATATATATATATATATATATATATATATATATATATCGCTCCACAATCGAAATAATCACACTCCAGTGATTTTAAACGTTAGCATATATATAGCAGTCAACAATAGAGATATAATCACACTTCAAGGATTATATACATTAGTATATATATATATATATATATATATCGCTCCACAATAGAAATAATCACACTCCAGTGATTGTCTACATTAGTATATAATCGCACTGCAGACGATTACGTCCATTTTAGTACTTATTTATATATATATCCAGGACTCCAATTTGGTCAGTCCAGGCGATTCAATACATATATCTACGTAAAGTTCTACCAACCCCCCACCTTGTAGACCAAATTCCTACATTTGAGAAACAAACATGTCACTCGATAAATTTATTAGTTTGGCAGACAGTATTGTCGAATTTGAAGCAGATTATAGGGAGGGTCGATATCCGATTCCATCGACTCATGCACTTCAGATTCATAAGGCCGAGCTGACGTCCACGTGGGAAAAGGTGAAGTTAGCATTTGAAACATTCTTAAATGATAGGGACAACGCGGAAGAAACTGGGCAAGAGGACACACTCGATCTGGAGGCAGTGAAGGATAAATAAAGGAGTACCTATATCACCTACTGTAGTTGTATGACAAAACTGGCTGAAGAGGGTGAGACCCTCAGCGGGCAGCACGACATTAAGGTCACCTCAAATCCCGAATCCCAAATAGAGGGAAACCATCAACCTATGAGCTCCCACCGGTTTCATTTACCTCCGTGCGAAATTGAAAGTTTCAATGGTGAATATGAGTCCTGGCCTACGTTTCGGGATTTATTTACAGCTATGTACATGAAAAATACAGCCCTCAGCCCCATTGAGAAGCTTTTTCACTTAAACCAGAAAACCAAAGGGGAAGCAAGGGAAATTGTACGAAAAAGCCCTTTGACGAATTCCGGGCTGGAATTGGCTTGGAAAAATCTTTCGGATCGATTCGAGAATCGCCGAATGCAGGTCAACGGTCAGCTGAAAATTCTTTGGAACTTACCCAATATCTCGGTCGAATCTGCAAAGGCTATACAACGATTGCAGCACGATATAAACTCTTGCATTTCCATCCTACAACTTCATCATATAGATGTGAAAAGCTGGGATCCGATTTTCGTTTTTCTTTGCTCCAAAAGACTTCCCGAGTCAACCTTGACTTTATGGGAACAAGGATTAATTGACAAAACAGCGATTCCTACATGGGTAGCCTTGGATTCCTTTCTGACGAGTCGCTATAGGACTCTGGAATCTGTTTTCGATAGCCATACCACCACTTCGAAAACCCCTGCTTCCATCGGAAAGAAACAACATGCTTCTTCCAAACCAATCAATACCTTTCAAACCCATGTCTTTGGTCCTAAATGTCCATTATGTCCACAGGAGCCTCACCCACTTCGAAAATGCTCCAAATTCCTGAAGATGGAATATAATCATCGCTATAATGAGGTTAAAAGACAGAACTTGTGCCTCAACTGCTTCGCCAACACTCACTCGGTGAAAAATTGTAAGAGCAAAAATAACTGTTTTCGTTGCGGTAGGAGGCACCATACCTTGTTACATAGAGATTCGGATAGCTCAACGTTCCCTAATCCCCGTATCTCTCACACTACTCCCCATATAACTACTACGTCAAATCTTAATCCTCACTCAGCTTCATTCGTTAACAACTCGAATCCATTACCAATACAGTCCACTTCCAAGGCCGGGAAGGAAGTAGTAAAATCTTGTTTTGCCGTCCATTCTAGAGAGGTTTTATTGGGAACTGCAATGGTTAATCTTCACCATCTGAATAACCTTTATCCGATTAGAATTTTAATTGACTCAGGATCCGAAGGCTCCTTCATTTCGGAAAAACTGTTTAACCGTTTGAAACTCCCATTTTCACGCGTGAACGCTCAAGTCTCTGGCCTTAATAATGTTCTATCTGCATGTGCTTATAAGCAATGTTCTTTCACGTTAGGCTCTACTTATCATCCTGATCGAATAGTACCCATTACGGCACTAGTTCTCCCTCATTTGTCTGATAGTCTCCCATCACAACCTCTTGATGGAACATTGTTTGCTGAACTTCCGGAAATTCCGTTGGCCGATCCACAATTCTTCAAGAGCAGAAAAATTGACGTATTAATCGGTGGCGACTTATTCCCGTCTATAATGCTATCGGGAGTAAAACATAATATGTGTGGTTCGCTAATGGCGCAGAAGACCATCTTTGGATGGATCCTTACGGGGCCAGTGTCCACTCAGACTCGTCCTCGGCATTCAGTAGTCACATGCTTCTGCGAAGTGTCCTTAGATCGGGAGATTACTCGGTTTTGGGAAGTGGAAAATCTTCCAAGAAGAAAATTGATGTAGCCATCGGGCAAGATTTGTGAGGAATTATTTTTGAGAACAACCAAACGAAATGAGGAGGGTCGATACATAGTTTCTCTCCCATTCAAGAGTGCATATCCAACGAACCTCAATTTGGGTCTAACCCGGAACAGTGCCTTGGCCCAGTTTATTCGGAATGAAAGTCGACTTTTACGTATGCCGGATTTGAAAAATAACTATGACAGCATTATCCGGGAATATAGGGAATTGAACCACATGGAAAAAGTGTCTTTCCCTCACGATAATCGCCCTCATTATTATTTGCCACATCATGCCGTTATAAAACCGGAGAGTATCTCGACTAAAGTCCGCGTAGTTTTTAATGCATCTGCCCCATCTTCAAATGGGCTCAGTCTCAACGATATACTTTATAGCGGACCGACTCTGCAGAACGATCTTACTTTACTCATCCTTAAATGGAGAATGTTTAAGTATGTTTATAACGCGGATATCCAGAAAATGTACAGACAAATCCTTATCGATCCGGAGCAGACCCCATTCCAGAGAGTACTATATACAGAAAGCCCAAGCGCAGTGGTCCAGGATTTCGAACTAAAAACGGTGACCTTCGGTGTCAATTGTGCACCTTACTTAGCTATCCGAACCCTTCATAAACTGGCTGATGATGTAAAGGCTGCGTTTCCAAGAGCTAGCCATATTCTTCGTGAGTCCATGTATGTAGATAATGTCTTGGTTGGAGCTTACACCATTGCGGAAGCAAATGAATCCAAAGCTGAATTGATTCAGGCTTTACAGTCCGCTGGATTCGCCTTGAGAAAATGGACCGCCAACTCAGAGGCAATTCTTTCAGATATACCTCTTGAATATCGGCTACGCGAGGACTTTCTTAAACTTGATGACTGCAGTACCACGAAGACATTGTGCATTCGTTGGAATGCTCACTCGGACTCATTTTTATTTGCGGCAGAACCATTTAACACACAGCCAAAGTTGACAAAAAGGGAAGCTCTCTCGCAGATCGCCAAGCTATTCGATCCTGCCGGGTGGCTTTCACCTGTCATAGTCGTGGCAAAAATTTTGATGCAGACTATTTGAATTGAAGGCACCGGGTGGGATGAAGTCCTTTCTCCCAAATGTTTAGCACAATGGCATCAGTTTCAATCCAGCTTCTCCTTCACGGGAAAAATCCGGATTCCCAGATGGATTCGGTGTAATCCGACTGCTGAAATCCAAGTCCCATGGATTTTGCGACGCTTCGGAAAAAGCATATGCCGCCGCGTTGTACATCCGCATATCATGTGGGGGTGCCATTTCCTGTCACCTAATTACCTCCAAGACCAAAGTAGCTCCGGTGAAAACAGTATCCGTTCCCAGATTAGAGCTCTGTGGGGCGGTACTACTGGCTGAAATGGTTGATAACATAGTACCACGGCTTGATATCAGTCATTATTCCTTGTTTTGTTGGACAGATTCCACCATTGTCCTATCGTGGTTAGATAAAACTCCTGGTTCATGGTCAACATTTGTGGCAAACCGGGTTTCAAAAATTGTCCAACTTACGGACCCATCACGCTGGCATCACATCGACTCAGAGTCCAATCCCGCGGACTTAGCGAGTCGTGGTATATACTCAAGGGAACTCATGGACTCTAAACTCTGGTGGGCTGGACCTAACTGGTTAGTAGAGCCAGAAAGAGACTGGCCCAACCTTACCAGAATGCCTATTCCCGAAACCAATCTCGAAAGAAAAAGCATAAAAGTAAATTTTTCTTATTTTCACTCCTATAAGGATATTTTAGAAAGGTTCTCCTCGTTTCCCCGAGCGGTCAGAGTTATTAGCTACATACTTCGTTTTCTATTTCGGACCCATCCTCGTTCAAAATCTCGTTTTCACCATGAGTCCATTGAACTCACCAGCTTGGAGATAAATTTAGCGCGGGACCGACTTATCACGACGTGTCAAAAGGCTAATTATCCTAATGAATATAAAGCGCTGTCAGACGGTAAGGAGTTATCGCCCTCCAGTCCCATTTTGAACTTGAATCCGTTTCTCGACTCTGAGCGGCTGGTCAGGTCTTGCGGGAGGCTGGAGAATTCACCGGGTTTATCATATAATGAAAGATATCCGATCATACTTCCCTATAACTGTCAGTACTCCCGCCTATTAGTCAAATTCGTTCATCACATAAGTCTGCATGGAGGGAATCAACTAATACAACGGTTGATTCGGACACATTATTGGATTCCAAGGGTGAAGAATCTCATCAGAACCATTATACGTCAATGCAAACCGTGTATAATCTATCGGAAAAGATGTCGGACCCAGATCATGGCTGCTTTACCTCCAGCGAGGTCTGGGTTTTCTCCACCTTTTACACATACTGGTCTCGATTTTGCGGGACCATTTGACATCAAAACTTACTCCGGCAGAGGCTGCCGAATGACTAAAGGTTATGTATGCGTCTTTGTATGTTTCTCGACGAAAGCTATTCATATGGAGGCTACCTCTGATTTATCTACCCCGGGATTCCTCGCTGCCTTTCATCGATTCACTTCACGCCGTGGGTGTCCTCTGAATTTGTATTCGGATAATGGAACGACCTTTGTCGGTGCTTCTCGGATAATCTCCAAGGAGTTTCTTCAATCATCCAAGGAGGCCATAACCACGGGCTACATGCACCAAAATCTTACGTGGCATTTTATTCCTCCAGGCGCGCCACACTTCGGAGGTCTCTGGGAGGCAGGTGTTAAAAGTTTTAAATCCCATTTGCGTAAGACCGCAGGTTCATTTAAACACACTTTTGAGGAATTTTCGACCCTACTCGTTCGCATAGAGGCATGTTTAAACTTTCGGCCTATTTCCCTACAATCCCAGGATCCATCGGATCTATCAGCTTTGACACCAGGTCACTTTCTCATAGGTTCTCCGATCCTTTGCCCTATCGATCCGAAAATGACGGATAGGCCGATTTCAGTAGTTAATAGATGGCAACGTCTTAAGCTACTCCATCAACATTTCTGTTCTCGTTGGAAGAGGGAATATATAACGGAACTTCAGAAAAGAACTAAGTGGAGGAAAGTTGAGGAAAATGTCCAAATTGGGGCATTGGTAGTGGTAAAGGAAGACAATCTTCCTCCCAACGTTTGGCGGCTTGACCGAATTGAAAGAGTTTATGTCGGGTCCGATAACAGAGTACGGGTAGTGGATATATATACCCAAAAGGGGTCTATCACAAGGCCCATAACCAAGATAGTTTGTTTATCCACTTCCTAGGGCATTTTTTATTTATTTTCTCCTTTCCTGAGCTTTAATACTCTTATAACAACCTTGAACATTTCAGAAAACCAAGCAAGATAGAAGACAACTCCATGGCAACCCAGTCAGAAATCATCGTAGCGACAAACAACATCTCGAACTGCCTAGCTACTACCATTCCTTTTTGTGCCACTTATGCAACCTTCCTCACCCTTTAAGAAAGTGCCGAAGATTTTTGGAGATGAATATGGAAAAACGACTTCAAGCCGTGACGAGATATAAATACTGCCCCAACTGCTTGGCACATGAACACTCACGGGGAAAATGTATTTCGAAACACGGCTGTAGACATTGTAGAAAATTTCACCACACATTACTTCACATTCATCCCAGATTATTGAAGGGGTTGGGATCAAGTCGTTCCATTTCACGCTCCAGCTCGATCGTAAGCTCTTGCTCGGATTCTCGATCGTTATCACCCAGACCATCCACTTCCAAAGCAAGTAATAATAAAACAGCTCTGGAAAAGACCGCTGCGAACCATACCACCTTATCTTCTCTATTGCACCAAAATAGGGTAATTTTATTGCCGACGGTACGCGTCAAGATCGGCTCCACCTCGGACCAAGCTCGTTGTCTTCTTGACACGTGCTCGACAATCAGCCGAATCTCGAAACGGTTGGTCGATAGGCTCAGGTTGACAACCCTGTCAATGAGGGATGAGACCATGTGTCCTATAGTTCTGGAATCCAGATTTGAGGCGAGCGCAAAAATTGAGGGAATCTTGCGGGTGGACGACGACATAACACTGCGAACCCCCAGCTGTTCATTGCCGGCTACAGCAAATCAACCATTTCGCGACCTTCTGTTGGCAGACTCTATGTTTTATGATTCAAAAGTGGTCGATATAATCATCGGAGTGGACATGTACCCCAAGGTCATACGAGAAGGTGTGTTTACCAAACCTTGCATGCCAACGGCACAGAGCACCATATTTGGATGGACGATCTATGGCCCCTGCTCGATGTAGACCGGAGCGTGGCAGGAGATTTATAAAAAATTTCTTTTTTTTTGTATTAAATAATTTATTTAAGCTATTTGAAAGTCAATGAATTTATATTCTTTCAAATACCCAACTTCTTTTGTTGTATTTATAAATAATTTCTCTCCTTTTTGTATTATATAATTTATCTAAACTATTTGAAAGTCAATGAATTTATATTCTTTCAAATACCCAACTTCTTTTGTTGTATTTATAAATAATTTCTCTCTTTTGTATTAAATAATTTATTTAAACTATTTGAAAGTCAATGAATTTATATTCTTTCAAATACCCAACTTCTTTTGTTGTATTTATAAATAATTTCTCTCCTTTTTGTATTATATAATTTATCTAAACTATTTGAAAGTCAATGAATTTATATTCTTTCAAATACCCAACTTCTTTTGTTGTATTTATAAATAATTTCTCTCTTTTGTATTAAATAATTTAGTTAAACTATTTGAAAGTCAATGAATTTATTGTAATTATAAATAATTTCTCTCTTTTCTATTATATCATTCGGTATCTAAAGTATTTAAAGGTTAATGAAGTTATCTGCTTTTTAATCCCCATTTTATTATTGCTACTAGAACTACTTAATTAATGTATTTAAAATTCAGTGAGTTTTATATTCATATTTTTATCCTTTTTTTTGTTGTCTTTATAAATAATAATTTCTTTTTTTTTTGTTCTTATCTAGTAACAATTATTGTAAGTCGGATTCCCCCGGGTTCCTAGCCGGCACGACTGTTAGCGAGTCAATTTTGGTTTCAAGGCCCAATACTGCAAGGCGGGCGGTATGTTCATGCCAAACGGCTCCTAGGTCGATATACATGCAAGCTGGTTGTTAGCATTGCAGTATTGGGCGATCCGCCACCATGCGTGGTGTAAAAACGCTGAAGGTCGTGTTGGCACGACGGGTTCTCGGGTGTTTCCGGCATTTTTGTTTTCCTTCTTTTTCAATCGAGGTTACAGAGCTGACGTGTGTGAGAGAATATTTTTTAATAAAAGTAATTTGTAGTCTCAACTTTGGACCTTATTATCTTAACAATCAAATCAATAAAAATTAAATACCTATTTTGAAATCTAAGTGTTTGAGAATTGCTGTGAATAAACATCGATGAAGTTTCTCTTCACCACCAGCCCCAAGATCGGCATTTTATCAACGTTCCCAGGATTGGCGGCGCAATAATATTTGTAGAAACAACAATGATTAATAAGAAAAACAAACAAAAATGTTATTTTAGTGAAAACATTTTTTATGGATCTAACTACCCGGCTAAATAATATTGATTTTTATACATCATTAACCACAAATTGACAACTGAATTGATTTTCAAAATTGTTTTTATTTGAAAAATGTTTAGTATTAAAATTGTATGTATGTATAAATAGTTATAATATTTTTTTAATTTGTAGTTTTTATTGCTTCTGTTTTGTTTTATTTTTAATTTTTTTGATTATTTTGAATTTGTTAGTCAACAATTTTTTAATTTTTTGATTAATCTAATATATTGTTTATACACTTTTTGTTTTTAATATCAAAAAACGATCGTTATTTTGATATTTTTTTTTGTCTACTAGTTGATATCAGAGGCTTTCTTTAAGGTATAAACTTTTAACATCCACCTGTTAGAAAAATTGTTGTGATAGGCTTAAAAATACATTCTAAGTTTTAGCTGATTTTTGGTACGAAAGTAAAGTATTAAAACTTGTTCAAAGAGTTTGTTATACACAAAGTCTTTTATTTTGATTCACGTTTAGAACTTATACTTATTAAAAACTTAAACTTAGTCAGATAGGCCCAAGCTTTGGCCACGTTGATTTTCATTTTCTAGAAGCAGTTTAGCTTATACGTCTAGTTCAACACAAGTAATTTTCCATTTTTGCCGCATATTGGACATATAGGGGTTTGATGTGCATAATAAAACAACAATCTTCATTAGTACAATATCTCGAAATTTTTCTTGTGTTATGCTCACAAAAGACTATAGATTCTTTCGTTTTTCTTGGTAGCATATTGTGTTGCGTTATTTGTTCCCCATGGTGCAAAATTTTATGAACTGTGGATAGCATATACTCCAAGAATATTATTCATTTATTTCTTACATTTATCTTTCTGTTGCATGCTAGAACTTGTACTTATTAGTTACAAATCTACTCCTGTGATAGACGTTGCAGTTTCTGGATCCATTCCTTGTGTCCCCTTCCCTTCCGCTTGCTTGGCTGATCGATGATTAGGCCTTGTTCTGAATATTTTTCTTGAATTTGTTTGTTTTTTGTTTTGTTTCTTTTTTCGTCATTTTCCTTACTTTTTCTCACTGTTGCGCCTAACGGACGAAAAGCCGAATCATAATCCAATTTAAGAATATGCTCCAGGCAATTTAACAATTTGAAAAAAAAAAAACTTTGAAAAATTGAAAAAAAAAATTTACATCAATTTACGTAATTTTAAGCAGAAAATAAGAAACGTTCGTAAGAAAATAATTTTGTGACCAACTGCGCATAACTTTGAAATTGACTACAAATTTTTGTTTTCTTTCTAAAAATGTCTCTCATAAAGGCGATTTGAAAAATAAATAAAATGCTTACAAAATAGCAAAACAGAAAAAAATTTTTTTAATTAGACCTTGTGTCAGAAAAATTGTTTTGGTGCTCACGGTCAGATCGTGTCGGGTATACAATGGGGTGCAGGCGTGTAGGGGACATTTAGGGCTATGACACCGTGCTAATGCTTTTACATTCCCGAACGAACTTTAGAAGTTATGCTTTATTAGGTAAGGGAATTTAGAAAAAATTTGGACCTCTAAAAAAATTAATTCCTAAAAATCAAAAATCAATTCAGTTTTCTTATACTAATAGCTAAATAATCACGCTATTATAGAGAGTTTGTTTCGTTTAAAAGTCTTGTATAAGAAAAAAGTTATAGATGTTTAAAAATCAAAACTTTACTAAGAAATTTCTCATTTTAGCAAAATACTGAAATCATTTTCAATCACCCTGTTCAGTATGATATAATTAAAATAAATTTTTAATATTTTGGCTCCCGAGGTACGCTAGTATCTACTTTCGAATAAACTTTAAAATTTTACAATTGGGTACCATGAAAAAAAGAACTTTTGGCCGCCTTCTCGTAACTTGGTCCACTGTGCGACGGGGTTTGATTTAATTGGTTATGATTTTACATCATCCCGTGTCAGATTTGGTTTGTAAACAGACCAGTTTTGGCCATATACCAACTTCAGTGTTCTTTTTTTGTCTTTCCTGAAGATGCCAACCAATAGTTTGGCTAAATATTGAAAAATATATATATTAAAAAAAAGGTTAAAATTTTTTATAGAAAAAGACCTAGTGCTTAAAAAATAAATTACTGGTTAGTTAGTAAGTTAATTTATTGAGACTTGATTTTTTTAGAATACGGTATTAGCAACATTAATCTAATGGTAACTTAAAACTATAAAGTATTATTTTAATAACATAAATTTGTTGTGAAAATGCTTCTTGCTAATTAAATTTCAAAGTACTTACATAAAATATTTATATTTTGACATTAGTTTTTTTTGTTATTACAGTGTGTGCTCCCGACACTTGTCAATATTAGTAACGCGTCGTTTACATATATTAACTTAAAACTATTAAACTAAAAACTAGATCTTAAAACTAAACTTAAACTAAAAAAAAAATACCAAAAAACTCAAAACAAAATAAAAAAAAACAAAAAGCAAAAAAGAAATAACAAGAACATAAAAATAAAAAACGAGTTTTACCCCCTGTGAATGCTGGGAGTATCGTGTAGGTAAAGGTTTTGACCACCAATTCCGTTTGAATTATCTTGTAAAATCCCAATACAAGTAATATATTGCGTGCTTGACCAGCTGAAACATTCCTCACTAAATAAAATATCTTGAATGACTTTACCTTTGAAGAAACACAGTTTTTCAACAAAATTTCTTAATAGATCAAAAGCGTAACAGGATATTGCCGGCAGATTGGCCTTTTCATAAATATACTCATTTGAAAATCTCCTATTTAAATACTTATAATTCTTTTCCATGCATTTGCATATTGGAAATGCATAGAGAAGTATTGGTCTAATGCTTACCTTGTACAAAAGCAATTTTGTTTTGCTTGGCAAAAATTTACCAAAGGCTCCCTTAACGCTATTCGCCTTTTCCATATTATATAAATTTCATAAGTTTACTAAAGTGGACTCCAAGATATTTGATTCTGTCCTTAAAAAGTATTTCATTTCCGTTTAATGTGAACACAAGATTTTTGCTCTCCGGCACTACGGTACATTTACGTCTTCCGGAAGCATTACGCAAACATATAGCAAAGCTCTTAGCAATATATATGTTTATCCCCCAATGTGAAAAAAATTCGTAAACGTGTTTAAGGTGCAAGGAGTGCCACTTTAGGAGACTCGCCATGCGCATACAACAGTGAATCCTCGGCGTAAAGTATACCATGTGAGCCATTAAAATCATGAGGAAAGTCGGGTATCAAAATATTGTATTGTAGTCAGAGTACGCATTTGTTCACCAAGAAAGCTCATTTTTATTCATTCTCTTATCATTGTCCATTAATGAAAGTGTGTCTTGCTTTTGTTTTTTCACCACACACAAATGAATTTCACGCACAAATTTTTCATCTCCATGAATGTTTGCTTTTCAAACTGATCAACTTCTTTCTTTTTCACCGTGAATGAAAGAAGTGTTCAACTTCTTTCTCTTTCACCATGAATGAAAGAAGCAAAATTTAGTTTCAAAAATTTTTCACCATGAATGAAAGAAGCAAAATTTTGTTTCAAAAATTCTTCACCATGAATAAAAGAAGCAAAATTTTGTTTCAAAAATTCTTCACCATTCATTTTCAAAGAAGCTTCATTTTGCTTCATTTTACATTTTTTTCATTTCATATGTGCAGAAAATTTTAGGGCACTAGTAAATGTTCTTATGCAAAGGGTTATAAAATGTATGTTCTTACCTAAATGTGCGTTGTGTACATATGATTTTAAATATGTATTTTGGATATGGAATGAAAAGGTGCATGGATTTTGAATTGCATTTACTAGGAAAATGTAGATATTTAAAAAGCATAGAAAGAAGGAGTTTTATTACCTAATATAGTGTTTAAAAAAAATATTAATGTAAGTCCATAATTAGTTCTTATTTGCAAAAATAAAAAAACAGGTAGATTTTTCCAAGCAATAAGCAGATGTTTTATAAGTTGTTAAAAAATATGTACTTATACTTTTTAATTTTTTTAAATTCTAAGGATATTTTATTTATTACTATATTTTATTTATTTTCGCTACTTTGGATAAAGAACAATAATTTCAGATCATTTTGTATTTGACCTTTGAAGCGATTGTTACCAGTGCCTAAATAAAAAAAAATGAAGAATTATTATATATTAGAAAGTGAAAATAAAGCAAAGTGTATCGAGTGTGGAAAAAAGCTGAGTACAGTGAATAAAAATAATCTTGTCCGGCATTATAAGCTCCTTCATAATAAGGAAATTGAACTTGCTAAAAAACGGCAAGAATCGTATCGAGCGTCCAAGAAACCAAATATTTCAGTGAAAATAAATATCGACAAAAATATGTTTTTAAAGTGTTGCGTGGGCTTAGTTACTATTAAAAATTTGCCATTCCGAATTTTTGATGACCATGATTTTTTTAAAACTTTAATTTCTCCTTATGAAGAAACTTTTCAAACTAACTTAAACTCGCGGAATATTGTTAAATTACTAGAATCCTCCAGTTTTAAAATAAGAGAAATTATAAAAAATAGAGTAAAAAATCAAATGATTTCGCTCAAAATAGATATTGCAACCAGAATGGATCGCAATATTCTGGGCGTAAATATTCAATATATACATGATTCAAAAATTTGCATTAATACATTGGGTAAGTATTTACAGAAAAAAGTGTTCGGATATTGTTTTATATTTATGTTAACAAAACAAAATTACATTGGGTTATACTACGTTTAAACTTTTTTATTTTTAAAGGTATGATACAATTGGATAAAAAGCATACGGCAACTTATTTGAAAGACGAAGTTTTAAACTGTTTAAAAAGATACGACATAGACTTGAACCAAATTTATTCAAGCACGACAGATAATGGAGCAAATGTCGTTAAATTTGGCCAGCTTTTGCAAGAACTGCAAATCGAGCAAATTGAGGAAACAACCGAAGAAAATAATAATGCTGATGAAATTAATGAAAATATTCAAAAATCCTTGACGCCAATATTATCACTGGTAAGATGCGCTGCCCATACAATTCAACTAGCAGCTCATGATGTCACAAAAACCATTCAAGCGCCAATCGCTGATTGTAGAAAAGCTGTTAAGACATTAAGAAATTTAATACGCACTAACGGCTTATGCAAGGATCTACCAGTTCTAGATAACACTACGCGGTGGAATTCGACTTTTGAAATGCTGAAGTCATTACTAAATTTAAGAGATTTTATAGAGTCGCAGTTTCAAGATACACTGGGTAGCTACAGTGTAAACTGGCATTTTGTTTCGGATTTCGTATTATCTTTTGAGCCTCTTTCCAAATGCACGCAGCAGTTGCAGAAAGAGCAATACATTTTAGGCGACTTTTACAGAGATTGGCTTAGCACTGAATTAGAGCTAGAAGATATCGCTACTACTACGGCATCTTTGCTACATCAGGCTATGCAGAATAGAAGGAAGCTTCTGCTAAAGAACGACGCATTTGCTGCAGCATTGTATTTGGACCCAAGGTTTAATTTTTTAAATTCCAGAATAATCACAGAGGCACAAAAATCTCAAGCATTAGTAAGTTCAAATATATATTTGAATATAGTATGTATGTACATGTATTTTTTAATTTTTTATGTAGGACCACTTAGTGAAAACTTTTGATATCATACGTAAACTGGAGAATGCAAACGATCATTTTCAACTAACTGAAAATACTGAACCAGAAGAAAATATGGAAGTGCCAACCACATCTTCTACCGCTTATGCTAGGCTAGCGCAGCACATTATGAAATCTGTTGCCAATGCACCGCAAAGTGCTGAAGTGAAGCAAACATTTAGAGCAAAACTAAGTAATCTCACATACACAAAAATGGTTTCACTCGATACAAATATTATTGAATATTTCAAATTAAGGACTTTGGATGAAGATGTTTTGAAAGTGGTAAATGTTGCACTTGCAGTTCCAGCGAGCCAGGTTTCAGTATAACGAGCTTTTAGTGCATTGGCATTAACCCTTACAAAATTAAGAACTAAATTGAATAGTACCACTTTAAATAATTTATTAATTACAAAGTTAAATTTTAATGAACTGAATTCCTGTAACTTAAATTTAGATTGCTTTAATGAACAAAGTTTTAACTAATATTTGCTTTTTCAGAGTTTTGTAAATATGTACATATATATTTTTTTCTTTGTATCTACTCTTAATTTAGGTTTGACTACTATATAAATTTTTAAATATAATTTTAAATTAGTTTTTATTGTTTTTTTTAATCGATCTTTTTTTATTTATCTTTAATAAATATCTTTTTTCTTTTTTAAGATCTTTTTTTTATATATTTTTTTCTTCACGATAAAAATAAAAAAAGATCGGTTAAAAAAAACAATAAAAATTATCAAATAATTATATAAGAAAAAATAAAAAAACCAATCAAGAAGAAATCAATATAAAGGTGTCTATTACATAATAGTGAATTTAGATAAAAAGATTTATAAAAAACATTTGTGAGTTTATATGTTTTTGTCAAATGTTTTGAAACATTTTTTTTCAATTTGTTAATAATGTTTTGTTTTCAAAAATATAAAATTTTTTCCTGAAGAAGCTTTCCAAAGAAAAGCGAAATATCGTGAAGAAAAAATATATAAAAAAAATTCTTAAAAAAGAAAAAAGATATTTATTAATTTTAAATTAATTTAATCTAAAATTAAAATTCTTATTTTTAGGAAATATTAACCTTTATTAATCCTTTTAACAACTTATAAAACATCTGCTTATTGCTTGGAAAAATCTACCTGTTTTTTTATTTCTGCAAATTAGAACTAATTACGGATTTACATTAATATTTTTTTTAAACACTATATTAGGTAATAAAATTCCTTCTTTCTGTGCTTTTTAAATATCTACATTTTCCTAGTAAATGCAATTCAAAATCCATGCACCTTTTCATTCCATATCCAAAATACATATTTAAAATCATATGTACACAACGCACATTTAGGTAAGAACATACATTTTATAACCCTTTGCATAAGAACATTTACTAGTGCCTTAAAATTTTCTGCACATATGAAATGAAAAAAATGTAAAATGAAGCAAAATGAAGCTTCTTTGAAAATGAATGGTGAAGAATTTTTGAAACAAAATTTTGCTTCTTTCATTCATGGTGAAGAATTTTTGAAACAAAATTTTGCTTCTTTCATTCATGGTGAAAGAGAAAGAGAAAGAAGTTCATTCACGGTGAAAAAGAAAGAAGTTGATCAGTTTGAAAAGCAAACATTCATGGAGCTGAAAAATGTGTGCGTGAAATTCATTTGTATGTGGTGAAAAAACAAAAGCAAGACGCACTTTCATTCATGGACAATGAAAAAAACAAAAAGAAATCAAAAGTTTTTTTCATGAAAATGAAAATGAATGAAGAGAGAAATACGTACTCTGATTGTAGTATGTATACATAAATAAACCAATTTTTATTTGCACTACAAATTTTTAAATCACACTGTAAATAGTTGTTATACTGTAACATCAGCATAATTTCATTTGTTATAGATTTTGGCGTCATGAAAAATATCTCTAGGGATTTAGTCCATACTAAGGCCCCTCTAGATTTATCTTTCGATCACTCTCCCACTATTATTACAATCTGTAACAAATAAAAGAGTGATTTACCCAACTCAAATGTGCAGATTATCAATCGTATTAATTGGCGGAAATTCAAAAGTTACCTAAGTAGTCATTGCATGGAAAATATAAGATTACGAACACCCGAGGATGTTGAATCCAACTTAGACGATTTTAAAGAAAAGATTAAACAGGCTGCTGAACATGCTACAAGCACTCACCCGCAGACTGGATTAAAAAAAATTTATTGTGCTGATATAGAGCGCTTAGTAAGAGAAAAAAGAAGAGTTAGAAGAGAATGGTTACAAACACAGATCACCTCAAACTAAAAACAGGCTTAAAGAATGCGCAAAAAAACTCTAAGATATGCTAGCAAAAGAAAAAACTGCATCTTTTCAAAAATATCTGAAAAGTCTTGATGTCACACCAGCCTCTAATTACTCTTTGTGGCGTGCTGCTAATAATCTTAAAAGACCCGTTGATTTTAAACCACCTTTGCGCACCTTGACTGGAAGTTGGGCAAGAACTGATGCTGAAAAAGGTAGAACATTTGCTGAACATTTAAAGAATGTATTTACCTCCAATACAAGTACTGATGTTCTTGAATTGCCGAACGTAGTTGCCTTACCTCCGCGACCATTAAAGTTGGAATTGCGTTGTGTACAAAAAGTCATCGGTGAACTTAACGAAAAGATTTGATTGACTCACCTGTTATTGCAGTTAGAATTTTGCTATTTATATTCAATTCAATTTGAAGACTTGAATATTATCCACAAAATTGGAAGATTGCCACAGTCAAAATGATTCCGAAACCAGGAAACCAGGATCTTACCAACGCTGAGTCATATAGGCCAATTAGTTTGTTGTCAACAATGTCAAAACTTTTCGAAAAGCTCCTCATGAGAAAATTGTCGCCTATCCTAACAAATAGTGGATACATTCCGGATCATCAATTTGGTTTTAGAAGTTACCATCAGAAGGACATTTGAACAAAAGAAGTTTTGTGCTGCTCTTTTCATAGATGTACCTCAGGCTTTTGACAAAGTGTGGCATTAAGGACTGCTTTTAAAACTGAAAACATATCTGCCAGTCAACATTCTGAAGCTTTTGGAAAATTACGTTATTGGCCGGAAGTTTACTGTTACAGAAGGAAACTTCATGAGTCCACTCGAATCTATTGCCGCAGGTGTGCCGCAGGGCAGTATACTTGGTCCAGTTTTATATTTAATTTATACTTGTGATATGCCTGTGAGTAGTATTATTCACACATCTAGATTTGCTGATGACATAGCCTCTCTTAGTATGCACGAAAACCGGCGCGAAGCATCTCAAAATCTTCAAGAGCATATTAGCCAGCTAGACACATGGTTGAAATTATGAAGAATAAAGGTGAACGAACAAAAGTGTGTTCATATATCGTTCACACTGCGAAGGGATACTTGTTCCCTCATTCGAATCAATAACGAAATCGTTCCGGAACATTCGCATGTGAAATACCTTGGTATATATCTTGATCGACGACTTACGTGGAAGAATCACATTGAAGCAAAGCTGACTCAGATGAAGCTAAAATTGGCTCAGATACATTGGCTCATTGGTAGAAATTCTACCCTGAGTCTGGATTGCAAACTTTTATTGTACAAGTCTCTTTGGAAACCAATATGGTGCTATGGAATCTAGCTATGGGGCACTGCATCAGCTTCTAATGTAGAGAAGATCCAACGTAGACAAAATACAATTTTGCGCCTAGTAACATCAGCTCCATGGTACGTCAAAAGTTCTAACATCCATCCGGACTTAAACGTGCCACGAGTGACTGCTGAAATAGCTAAATATGCAGGAAAATACCTCACAAAACTCGAAACCCATCCTAATCCACTTGCTCGCAATATATTAAACTTTAGTGGTCATATTCGCCTAAAAAAGAGGGACACTAAGGACACAATGCTACAGATGAAGCGTCTTGAGCATCATTCATTTTCTGCCACTAGGTGTATGTCTGACATTGGTCGGGCTTAACGATTATTTCTAGATTTAAGATTTGACAACTTATTGTTATATCATATTTGAAGATTCAATAAATAACAAAAGAAGAGGAAAAAAAAGGTACACTAATAAGCGAATAATTCACTGATTTTCTAATAGCAATGGCAACGCCTAATAGCGTGTCATCTTTAGCAATTGAAAAGTTATCAAGATATATATTCAAGCCCGAACGCTACTGCAATTCCTGTAAAAAGGCTATATCAATTTTAAATTGATTCAATATAGTGTTAATTTCAGTTCTCCTTACACTGTGGACAAGAGAACCGACATTAAATGTTAC
This sequence comes from Trichopoda pennipes, assembly GCA_030448955.1. Classification (NCBI taxonomy): domain Eukaryota; kingdom Metazoa; phylum Arthropoda; class Insecta; order Diptera; family Tachinidae; genus Trichopoda; species Trichopoda pennipes. Next base: position 940,531 of record JASKUP010000004.1, on the reverse strand, counting down.
CAAATTCAACAAGTTACTGGTCCTGCTTCTAATCGCATTTCAAACAGGCATATGGACGAGTACAATTTCTAGAATAATGACCCCATTGTTGACACCTCCAACATTGCGGAATTTTTTAACTTGCGTTTAGCCTTCACCACAATACAACCTGGTTAAAAATAAACTTAAGTCCTACCAATTCTCTAACTTTCCGGTATGGTTTAAGAGCTGTTTCAAGATTTGGAATAAAACAATCTTTTCTCTTGAATGTTTGTAATACACTGGTTTTATTTATTTAAAAAATTGCTCTTAAATACTATTCTAGTTTGCTTACATTATGGTTATTTCCCAAGAAAAAATTAAGGGAATTTCCTAATGTTATTTTAATTAGTAAGTAAATAATAAAACACAATTCTGTCCTTGCTCTTAATTGTTTCCCATTAGTAATAAGGGTTACTTATTTTCAAGGCTGTGCGCATCAATTCGATCATTAGTCTTAAAAATAAAAAAACTATGTTAAGTATATGTTCAATAAGTATATGTTCAATTAGTTTGAACATTCTGCCGGGCATTAAGAAGCAAAGAAAAATCCAATTTAACCACTCTAGATTTCTTACAGTCCCAATATAAACTATAACTATAAAGATTATGATTAAAAATACATGTCCAGATGCAACGTGAAATTTTAGTTTCTTTAAATTAATATGGTTAGTCCTTAGCGATTCGACATCCTTCTGTTTGAGCATTTACTGGTGGTGAACTATCTTTTTCTTCTTCAGCAGCAGCCATCAATGGACATAACTTATTAATTGGTCTTTTTAATGAAGTGCTTTTAGTCTTCAAAGTTACCACTCTTACTTTGCCATCCTTTCCACTATGTTTCTCAGAAATCCTTGCTAATGGCCAACTACCTGGATGAGTATTTTCGTCTTTGATCAAAACTATTGAGCCTTCCTTTAAATTTTCCGACGGAAACCTCCATTTATTTCTCTGTTGAAGCGTAGTTAGATATTCATTTCTCCACCGACTCCAGAAGTTATTTTTCAACTTTTGAATTAACTTCCATCTATTTAGTGAGCTGACAGGTGTTTCTTCAACATATATATTGGCTAATTGGTCTTCCAATTAAAAAACGGCCTGGAGTTAGGGCATCTATATTTTCTGGATCAGTATCACTTAGACTTTAAATCGAATAAAGGTACTCATTTCTTCATATGTAAGTTTTGATTCGCCTATTGTTCTTTTTAAATGGAACTTTACGGACTTGACGCCAGCTTCCCAAATTCCTCCAAAGTGAGGCGCTGCCGGGGGAATTAAATGCCAATGAATACCTTGAGACGCCAGGATCGGAATTATCGTTTTGTTATGCTGAATGGCTTTTTTTAATTCTTTATCCAGTTTTGTATTTTTTCCAATAAAGTTTGCTCCATTGTCTGAATAAATATCAGAACAAACACCTCTTCTTGAAAAAAAATCGTTTAAGAGCAGCCAAGAATGCATCTGAAGTAAGTTCACTCACTGCCTCCAGATGTAGTGCCTTTGTTGCCATACATACGAATACAGCTATATAACCTTTATATGGTCCTTGTCCTTTGCCTTTAGAATACTTCATCTGAATAGGGCCGGCATAGTCCACACCAACATATTTAAAAGGAGCTGAAACCGTTACTCTTGCTTTAGGAAGAGACCCCATTAGCTGCCGAGCCTTCTCCTGCCCATATCGAATACATTTAGTGCAACTTCGTATACATTTTTTTATAATATTCTTCATATTAAAATCCAATATTTTTGCCGCAAGGTTGATTCCATCAAACGACTTCCACCATGTAGAGTGAGACTATGATAATTGTTGATTATTATGTTTACCAGGTGCGACTTGTTTAAGATGACTGGATGCCTACGTTGTAGGCCTACCGCCTACACGTAGCAACCCATCATCGTCTATGAATGGAAAAAGTTTGGCTAACTTACTGCTGTTGTTGACAACCTTATGCTTTTTCAGATCAGCAATTTCTCTATGAAATTCCATTTCTTGATGACATCGTATTATAAGTTTTTCAGCCGCTTCTATTTCAATTGTTAAAAGGTATTGATAATTATTTGATTTACCTTACAGGTTGTTAATAAACTTAAATATATATGCCACCACTCTTCGGAGTTTAAAATAATTGGAGTACTTGTTAATTAAATTTCTGAAAAAATTACTCCTGTCTGATGAGGCAAACGCCACAAGCAGTGAATCGGATGCTTCTTCTTCAATCGGCCATGATGATGACGATCTTGTTAACCATGCTGGACCGTTCCACCACAACGTGTGTGAAGATAGTTTTGTGGCGCAAATACCTCGCGATGCAACATCTGCTGGATTATCTAGGCTCTTCACATGATACTATTTCGCGTTTGGTACAATATTGTTTATTTCTGCCACCCGATTTCTAACGAACTTATCTTTGCTAGTTTTATTTTTGATCCATGCTAACGTTATTTTTGAATCACTCCAAGCATTAACCGCATATTGTCCTTTTATTACATTAATTACTCTTTGTAATAGTCTTGCTAATAGATGTGCCGCTAAAAGTTCCAATTTTGGCAAAGTCTTTCTGTTTTTTATGGAGTTTACTTTCGTTTTTGCTGTAAGAAGCGTTATCATGTCTTCTTTTTTTACATAAATAACAGCTGCATATGCCTTTTCTGATGCATCTGCAAACTCGTGCAGTTCAATTTTTGAGGTAGTTGTTAACTGTACCCATCCTGGCACATGAATTTTTTGTAGACAGACTGCACTTGTTCTGAAAGTTTGCCAATCGTTATTCATTTCATTAGGGATGACTTCGTTCCATTTGATTTGCAACATCCACAATTTTTAAATGAATAGCTTTGCCAGAATAGTTGCTGGTGACAACCATCCTAAGGGATCAAAGATTTTCGCCACTTCTGATATAACGTGTCTTTTCGTAATTTTATCTTTACTTGCAAAGTTAATTGTGAATTTAAAGGCGTCCATCATTGGATCCCATTGTAGTCCTAAAGTTTTAACTGCTTCCTCATCTTTGATTAGCAATAGCTCATTTTGTGCGAAGTTGTCAACATCTTCAATTATTTTTCTTTTATTTGACAGCCACTTTCGTAAATTAAATCCGTATGTTTTAAGTTGATTACGAACATTATGATGAATTGTTTTACATTCGGCAATTGTGTCGGCACCAGTCATTAGATCATCCATGTAGAAGTCTTCTTTTATAATATTTTTTATTTTTTCATTGGTACAGTTGTCAGCTATGTAAAAAAAGTTCTTACAGCCAAAAATGGAGCTGAAGCTGTGCCATATGTAAGTGTTGTAAGTTTATACTCATTTATCGATTCTTCTTTGTTTTTCCGCCAAAGGATGTGTTGATATTGTTGAAATTCTTCAGCGACTCTCAACTGCCTGTACATTTTCTCTACATCTGCAATCATTACATGTTTCCATTGACGCCATTTTATAAGGATATCAAAAATGTCTTTTTAGAGCTTTGGGCCTGTATACATAACGTCATTGAGACTTCTGCCATTTGTTGTTTTTGCTGATGCATCGAACACTACCTTGAGTTTTGTGGTTAAACTGTTTTCTTTTATAACCGCATGATGTGGTAAATAATACTTTCCGCTGTTGCTAGTTGTTAATTTCATATGACCCAATCTTTCATATTCTTCCATAAAATTGATGTATTCTTCTTTTAACTTAGAATTGCTTAGCTTAGCTTGCTTTCTTTATTCACAAAGTTCATTTTCATCGTTTTTAATCGGAAGATTAACAACAATTCGATTGTCATCATTAACTTTGGTTGTTGTTTCGAAAAGTTCCTTACATAATTTTTCTTCTACATGGTTGTTGGAATCCCATGATGTTTCTTTGATCTCCCAAAAACGCTTTAGATTTGTGACAGCTGACATGACCTTTGCAGGTTTCGTCTTTTTAGTTACAACGCCTGAAAGTATCCATCCGAATATTGTTGATTGAGCTAAAATGTTACGACTTTTATGGATACCTTCCTTAATAATGTGTGGAATAATATCACCTCCAATTACCACATCTATCCGATCAGATTCGTTAAAGGAAGGGTCCGCAAGAACAAAGTTTTTCCATTCTTTAATGTCATATTCAAATGAATGACATGGTTGAGCGCCTGTTAATTAAGGTAATATTAATGCTTCTGTTTCCGCCGAGTTATTGCTTAAAAATCTTGGTCTTTGAAACCCCAACCACTACACCTCCTAGACCATGGATTTCTGTTTTACATTTGGTTTTCGGTAGACGTAAAAGTTGAAATGCTTCTTCTGGCAAGGTCGTAACTTGTGAGCCTTGATCAATGAGCGGCCTTAAAATCAAGTGCTGCCCATCTGCTGCTCATACCTTGACTTGGGCCGTTGCTAAAAGAACAGATGCTGCATAATCTTTGGTAGTCATTGATGATGTGTTTGAACTGTTTTCAATTTTTTCATTAAGATGAAGAATTTTATGATGACTCTTTCCACAATAGCAGCATTTTGTTTTGCTAGTGCACCATTTATTGCTTTTATGCTCAATGCAGTTAAAGCACCATTTATTTTCATAAGCTAGTTTTCTTCGCTCAGCCATTGATAAATTTAAAAATTTGCTGCATTCTGGTGTAGAATGATTGCTTAGCCTGCAGTAAAGGCATAATTTTTGCATTTCGTGAAATGATGTAGTTGCTTCACCCATTACTATTGGTTTTTTGGCATCCTTTCTTATCTGCCCTTTTGAAACTGCTTCTAGTGCCTGAATTTCTTGTTCCAGAAACTTCATTACGTCTTGATGACTCTGGATTTCTTTAGATTTTTTTATAGTCTGTTCATAATTTCGCAGTCCATTTCTATCTAATTTCCTAATAATGATACGCGCTATAAACGGTTTAGCATCTTTTTGGTTTATTTTCATCCCTCTTAGTGCATAAATACAACTATTTGTCGTATCTAAAAGTTGCTTGAGGCTGGATGATGATTCAGTGTTTACCATTGGTTGATCTAACAATATATCAACTTGATTGGTAAACAGCAATCTGTGGTTTTCATACCTTTGCTTTAGAATCTCCAGAGCTGCTTCATAATTGCTTGAAGTTATATTCAGATGTTGAACTAATTTTTTTGCTTCGCCTTTAAGTGATGTAGTAAGTCTGTACATCTTCTCTACATCGGAAAGCTGGTTGCAGTCATGAATCAAACTTTTAAACAAATCGTAGAATGATGTCCACTCGTTCATGATTCCATCAAATTCTAGGATCTTTATTTTTGTGAGATGAGCTGAACTGGAAAATTCGGTTTCCCTTACATCTCTCAGTATAATTGCGTTTTCTGCATCTTCCTGTTTATTATTGATTCTTACTAGTGTTTCGTAATAAATATCCTCGATTTCTGTCAAAAGTTCATCTGTTTTTATTGACTCACGAGACTTTTCAAACTTTTGCAGTAATCGCTGGTATTTTTTTTCTAATTGTTCTTGTTTTATTTGCAAACTTTTAACAGACATAGTTTCCATACTTTTGATCAGTTCAGTGCAAAATTCTTTCAATGTATTTGCGGTACTGGTTAGTTCTTCCATTATGTTTTTGTTTTGCATATTCGAAGATATCTTTTTTATTGTTAGCGCAGGAAATTCTATGCCCTTTGCCGTTGAATCTTCTGTTAAATTAGACATCTCTTCTTCATTATCTATTGATGCTATTTCATTAGTTGGAATTGCTTTATTTTCTTCTTCTGCGAAGATTTGATTTATTTGATTAACGATTTCACCCATCTTTTCGAAATACTGGTTTATAAAGTAATCTTCGGATTTATTTCCATACTTTAGCAGTGTTTCGTGATTTGATTTAAATTCGTCTATGTAATTTAAAACACGCTTTTTAATTTCTTTTACTTTTGGCAGACGAATTGGCCGATCGGTCAATTTTGTATGTACGCATACTATTTCGTCACCAATTACTTTTTGACGTTCCAGAATTTTTTGAACATTCGCCATGATGCTGACTTTTTTTTATCAGATTTTTTTTTTTTACTTTATCCCTGTTACAGCCGAGATAAACGCTTTATATAATTTGTACTGGTTCAATTTTTATCGAAGGACCAATGTTTCAAGATTTGGAATAAAACAATCTTTTCTCTTGAATGTTTGTAATACACTGGTTTTATTTATTTAAAAAATTGCTCTTAAATACTATTCTAGTTTGCTTACATTATGGTTATTTCCCAAGAAACAATTAAGGGAATTTCCTAATGTTATTTTAATTAGTAAGTAAATAATAAAACAGAATTCTGTCCTTGCTCTTAGTTGTTTCCCATTAGTAATAAGGGTTACTTATTTTCAAGGCTGTGCGCATCAATTCGATCATTAGTCTTAAAAATAAAAAAACTATGTTAAGTATATGTTCAATTAGTTTGAACAAGAACCACCAAAAGTAAACCTGTATCCCCCACATTCTTTTTTGAAAATTCTGTTAAAAACTTTGATACCGAATCAGTTGTATCCGGAATGAGATTATCCACTTCCATTTTAATTGCATTGATATCTGACTTGAACTACAGTCCCCTACAAATTACTCTTTATCTCCTTAAATCTCTAGGAGTAAAGCTATAGGCAGAAATGTTCTTTTCCCTTAGTAGTTCCACCATTTCTAAATGAGCAGATAATTCTTTAAAGTACAATTTGCATTTGTACTGCGATTTATCTTTGATTTTGAAATCAATGTTTTTGGACGTTGGTCAACAAGCGATTTTATATTAAAGTTTTCAATGATAATTGGGGGACAAAACGAACTATTAGAGTGTGTATTCTATATTGAAGTATTGTTATTATTTTTTTTTTGTGTAAAAACGTACTATGAAGTGGCTCATCACCCTCTAAACATAAATCTCCGAGTATAGAAAACTTATTACTACGATCGACATTGTCTGACATCTTGCCCTTGATGATTCCTTTTCTTCTTTTTTATCGGTTTCAATCCATTTTCCCACGAGAAAAGTGACCATGACTTTTCTTGCATTTCATGTACAGGTGCTTCGTCCATTTGCTCATCAGGAATCGTTACACTTTCTCTTTCAGACGCTAGATCATTAAAAGCTGCCATAGTTACTTCTACTTCAAGCTGGAAGCTCTGAAAAATTTTTATTACTCCTCCCTTTTGCCAATGAAGGTTTCCCTTTTAATTTGCTAGGATGGCGACCGCCAGACTGACTTAGTAATGGATTTTTTTCCATTTCCTGAAGTCTTTGTTCCAAAATCCGCTGAAAAATTTTATTTGGAAAAATATAACACAAATTTTTTTTTAAAAGATAAAACAAATTTTATTTTTTTTTGTCAGAGCACTTTTAAAAACAAGTCTGTTCGCTAAAAGTCTTTAAAGCCAACTCAAATAAAATACTAATAAAAACAGTTAATTATACTGAAAATTTAAGGTATTTCTTGGAAATGAATTTTGAAATTAATAATAATAAAATTAAAAATATTTTGGGAATATTTTTCAAATCCTGTGAAGGTTTTATGATAAAAGGTTTGCAATTATCATCTGATATCAATAAAATTAATCAGCCTATTGTGAATTATTAGAAGTCTAATATATGATTGGTTTGTCTAATGACCAGGCATAAGTTTCTACGCAATCTGCCTTGAAAGATTTCAGTAAAATGCTTCAAAAGAAAATTGGTAAGCTTTAAAACGAGAAAAGGGTGGAATGAAAAAATCTTGGTAACAATGTTATTGGCAACAAAACAATAGTTGGATCTGCTGATGCCAATTTGGAAAGTGATGCAACCGATGGAATATCTGTAAAATTGTATGGATGCGGTTAGGAGTAATAAACAGTTGTAGCATCTCAAAGTGAAGCGGAATACATAGCCTTAAGGGCAGCAGTCCAACGCTATATGTCTAGCAAATAATTTCGATCCAAAACGTTTTAAGCGCATAGACATTATACATTATTTTATTAGAGAAAAGTCGAAAAAAAAAACATCACATCATTTGAACATTTTTGAAACATGAAAATATTATTCCTAAGTTCTTGTGCCTTGCATAAATAAATATATATTTTTTTCTTTTAAACTAATAATTTACAATTATAAGAGTTCTGCAGTTAATAATTGACCGACAAGGAATGCCTAATGTTATTAATAATGACGCTATAAGGGATATTACTATAGAAGTGAGAAAAACTGACCCTTATTTGAATCTAAGCAGAATCGTAGAAAGTAACAGTGTTAGCTTTAAACGCAGTTCGCTTTCATTAAGTTATAAATGCAATACTAATAAGCAATTTTGATATTTGTAATGCACCTGTATGGATTTGCTTTGATTAGAAATATCTTCTGGCTATTAATCACTGTTATAACTTTTGTGGAACCTAACATTGATAGCTCCAACGAAAGCTAATTCATAAATTAGTTAAAGTATAAAAATTACCATATACTCATTACACGAAAGACACAGTGATTTTAAAACCATATATGTATATGTCGACCTTCTATCAAGCATTTTAGAAATATTCCAGCACGTGTTAAAAAGTAACTTGTAGTTAGGAAGTATATTTTAAGCAACAAAGCATGTATTCTGCACCACTAATTAATATTCAGAAGACAACAGACCACTCTTGAACAAACATACAGGTTAAGAAATATGGTAAAACAACTTTTGAAGAAAGAAGTATTGCTCTGAACTTTTCAAATAGACTTATAATTTAAATTTAATCAAAACTTACCTAATTACTTATGTAAGCTGCTGGAAAGCTAGTTTTTAGAAGCTAGCATTTATATCCTACATCATCATTTGTTGATAACACAGCATAACTAACCATTCACAAAAGTCCCAAAATCCATCCCGATATTTACAGAATTACATATGAGGATAAAAAAGAAATATGAGAATTAAGATAAAAAGCAAAAATATACACGAGTTGGGCAGAAAAACATGCCCTTTTATTCAAATCAATAGCCAATTACAATAATATTCCAACACTCGGCCATTAAATACCTTATTGTATAAATTTATAGGCGCTTATTAATACATAAAGAAGATAAAATGACGTCGATGAAACTAAAAGCAGCATAAATGAATGGGGGCACATACTCTGCGCTTAATTTGGACTTTTTTTTATTTCGCGATTCTAAAACCTTATATAAATTTCAGTTGTACGACTGAAAATTTGAAGGTACTTGAAGATAATTGATAAATTGGTTATAAAAATGTTGAACTTCCACAAAGCCATAAACCGGCATCTAATAAAACTCTTAAAATATAATGAAATCTCCAAGAGCGCAACAAAATTAATGATCATGGATCGCCTTGACCGGCCGCCAATTATTGAGTTTATTAAACGTGGTCAAATATGTAGTTTCGTTGTATCAAATAGATGGCAGTTTTTTTGGTGATCGTTGGGGTGAAGTTGATACACGTTTCTCGTTTTGTGCTGTTGCTATATTGACTTTATTAAAAAAGGATCTGGCCGCCACTATTGATATTGAGAAATGTCATGTTGCAATCAAAATGATGGCGGTTTTGGTTCTAAACCTGGAGCTCTGACTAACAAGAAAAGAATTTGTGGGTTTTCTTTATTAAAGCTAAATTTCTTTTAATATAAAAAAACCCCTAGATTGACCAAATTTAAACCAGAAAAACTAACTTATGCAGTTACTGATAAAAATCTTTAGTATATATTTTATGATATTCTCATTAAATTAATTAATTATTAAAAAATTTATAAAATGTATTATAGTGGGGAAAACAAATCCAAATTGCCATTTTCACTACTGATTATATATTATTATTATTATTATTTTATCAAATAAAAAAAAAGAGAAAGTAGAATTCGAATTTTTAAAGAATTCACGGAACTCATAGACTTTATGCATATAATATTTTGTATTTTGGCTTAGGAAAAGCGTCAATAGAACACGGGATGATTTTGGATTCGCCCAATGTATTTGAAACAGGAATTGGTTGTTTTTTTGCATCGACTTTCAAAAAACTAAAAAGCCGTTATTATGAGCAGTTTCGTATAACGATGAGAATGACTACAACTGTCTTCGATTGCTGAATTATCGATCTAAGATATACTTTTGAGAAAACACAATGTGAGCTATTGCAGAAGATGGTTCTTCTTGAGTTCAATGCAAATTTTAAAGTGAATATGTCAATAATGCAGAAAGCAATAATTTGTTTTCCGTACAGATACTTAGCGAATGGTACTAGTAGGCAGTATTCCTCACTAGCATTTAAAATCTCAGTAAACATTATATAGAAGCAATTAAGTGGAAGCGTTCAGCGGAAGATTTCAGGAATATGGTGGATTTTCCGGATTACCCACTGCTCAAATTATTATTATAAAAGTACTTTTTTAATAGTATTCTACCAAATAAATTTTAATATAGCTTTTTAGGAACATATAGTATTATACTGATGACTCTGTTTAATGCAAATTACACGTAGTTGACATAGATAAATCTGCAAACCTTAATTTCTCGGTGGATACTAATTGCTATTAGTGACTCAAGTTCCCACATTATTTAGTCGCGGATGCTGCAATTCCTCTCGAACCATACTTTACAAAACCCTATCACCGACTGTTATTGAGTGAAAAGGGGGAAAAGTTTAACAAAAGTTTATCTAGACCACGCGAACCATAGAAATATGTTTTGGTTTTTAAGAGAGTACTTCATGGAATCCTAAATCCTGACTCTGAATTCCGCCGAAAAAGTTATTTGCGCTTCAGTTCTACTTCACAATTATTTAAACATGCACGATGGAACTTATTGCCCACCAGAGTTTGTGTACCAAGAGCATACAATTCCCAGTTTTTTTTATTACACGACACGGCCAGGAATGAATTTCAAAAGGATATTTTTCCTAACTACTTTATTGTTCATAAAGCATTAAATCAAAAGTTTTTAGTTTTAAAATTAATTTTTCTTTAATGAATTCATTCTTTTCATCACTTTTTGATTGATCTAATACAAATACAACAAACCTTTTAAAAATTTATCACGCAGAGATCTCCACCGTGCTTGACAAGGATCCTCTGTAATAATTACATGTACTTAGACTATAGTGATAAATATTTACATATGTATTTATGTATGTGCTTAGAAATTTAATTTTTTACATATTAAGTTTAAAGCCGCTGTTCGCTTAAACTTACTGCTAAAGAGGGGTGAAATTTTGTTGTACAAAACTATAAAAAATTAAAATAGGAAATTAGTAATGCACCATACATATTTATCGATATCACTTAAAACATAATTTGTCATCCCTAGTTATAAAAGGCAGGTGACTTTTTTTAATGATGCATACGACGGATACGAAAGTAGAAAGTAATCCTATTTTATGTGCCTATGCTTCTATAGATTTTTTCGATTTTGCTTTATAACTTGTAGTAAACAGGAATCTATTTTTTTAACACATACATTTAATACAACAACGTATGCGACGTATGGTATGAACTTTTAGTTTTGGTTGCTTTTGTAACCTTCAAACTTTCCAAACTATTATGCATACATATATAAGAAACTACCTAAAATATTACTGTTGTTGGTAAATACGGCGCTCCGGTAACTTCCACTTGGATCTTTATTTTTATTCCTCTTTTATTATTAAAATACCTACGATATACAATAATTAAAGTACAATAAAATACATGATTTCCACTACCTACTTTTGGTATGGAAATCCAGGAAATGGTAATTCAAAATATATATAAAAAAATAATTATCAATCGATCACCCGACACTGCGCTAAGCTCCAAGTTCATCCACCAAAAGCACAAAGAAAAAGAACGTGGTCCAAACCACAGCCAAGATGGCCGATGCAAACAAAAAAAAAATTGATGTCATTTGACATTCAATTTACATAGTTGTAAAATAATGTACTTTATGGTGGATATGTAGTAGCCAAGAACATAACACAGTGCCGGGTAAAATTAGTTGAAAACACAAATTCTTTCTTTTTTTTTTTTTACAATAGATCACTTAATACTATAGTGAATTTTTTGAAGTAGCGACAACATACTCCCCCGCTGTATAACGATGTAATTCTTCAGAGTTTACTCCTGAGGAGCAGCTACTTCTAAAATTGCTAATTTAACAACTGGTCTTTCTAGAATTCCTTGCTGAGTTAAGACCTTTGCACTACGAACTTCTCCATCGTTTGCCAATCTGGTTTCAACTACTTTTCCTCGAATCCATACATTGCGAGGTAAAGAAGGGTCAACAATGACAACCAAGTCCCCCTGACATATAGGTTTCTGTTTTACATGCCATTTTGTCCTACAGGTTAAGGACGGTAAGTATTCGGCAACCCACCTTTTCCAAAAAATATTCGCCAGCTCTGTTTTAATACGACGCCACTATCTTCGCAAGTCGACATGGGCTTAAGGCCACTTGAACTTCCAACCAAAAAATGGTTAGGTGTTAAAGCCTCATTTAATTCGTGTTCAAGGGGAACGTACGCTAATGGTCTAGAATTTATTGTGTTCTCAACCTCAGTTAACATACTCGTAAGAAGTTCATCACTGGGAAACCTTGTAGGCATTATTTTGTATAAAATAGTTTTTACAGAGCGCACTAAACGTTCCCACGCACCTCCCATATGTGGGGAAGCGGGTGGATTAAACTTCCATTTGGTTACGGTTGTGGTGAACTCTTTAACAAATTTATTCTGATCTACTTCTGCCAATGCTTCACGGAGTTCTCTTTCGGCACCGATAAAGTTGGTGCCGTTATCGCTATAAAATTCGCGGGGAGTACCTCGACGAGCCATAAAATTGCGAATAGCTAAGATACAGGAACTTGTCGTTAAGGAATGCGCAACCTCAATATGGACAGCCCTGATTGTCAGACAATTAAATAGACAACCATACCGCTTCTCTTTATGACGATTTACAACAACCGAAATTGGGCCAAAAAAATTCCAACCCAGTAAATGTAAATGATTTTTCAAAGGTAGCAAGTCGGGCTGGAGGTCCCATTAGAGGAAAATTAGGAAGCGATTTGTATACTTTGCACCACTGACAGTTCTTTATTGTCGATCGGAATGTGACTCGTAATTTAGAAATCGAAAATTTCTGCCGAATTTCGTTGATTGCTGTTTCGTGATTAGCGTGGTGATACTTTTCATGATAATAGAGTAAAATTAATTTTGTAATCTGGCTACATTTATGTAATATAATAGGATGTTTATATTCAAGGGGAACGCTTGCATTGTCTATTCTGCCATAAACTCTAAGAATTCCCTGTTCATCCAGATTTGGTGATTTGGTGTAAATATCACTTGATTTTAAAATTGGTGTCTGTGACCTTAGGCACAAGATCTCGTTTTTATATTTTTCAGTTTGGGACTGTTGATACAGCAAATTTTCTGCTTTTATTAACTCATCTTGAGTGAGTTCTCCCTTTTTTATGATTTTCATTTTGATGTTTTCAATAAATCGGAAACAATATGCAGTAGCCCTTACCATTCGATTTCACTTTGAAAAGCGGTGTTCATTTATGAGTGGTTCCACATGAGTCGTTGTATATGTATGATGTACTAACTCTTCTGAAGTCGCAGCTTCAAAGGTTTCATCCCCGGACCAAGTATTTTCAGGCTGATAAAGAAAGTCCCGGCCTTTAAACCATCTACTGTTACTGGAATTTTGAGGAATGCGAGCCCACTTTGTGGCTTCATCAGCTACATTAAGTTTTGTTGAAGTCCATCTCCAATCCTTTATTGAACTTAGCTCTAAAATTTCAGTAACACGAAAGGCTACAAATTGAGTATATTTGCGATGGTCTGAATTGATCCAACTTAGTACCGTTTTAGAGTCGGACCAATAGCATAATTTATTAATTTTAATATCATGGTTGTCAATTATATATTTTGAAAACCTAACACCAATTAGAGCTGCCATTAGCTCGAGACGCGGCACTGAAATTATTTTTATGGGTGATACTCTTGTTTTTGACCCAACCAGAGATGTGGAAATCGTACCATTTTTCTCAAGGCGAAAGTAACAAACAGCAGCGTACCCATCCTTGCTTGCATCAACAAATGTATGTAGTTGTACATTAACGCCATTATAATTTCCAAAAATTTTTACATAACAGCGAGGAATTTTTATATTTTTAATATTTGGCAATATTTTAACCCACTGAACCCACTTGGTCATTATTTCAGTGGAGATTTCCTCATCCCAACCAATTTTTGATCGCCATATTTCCTGCATTAAAATTTTTACATACATGACGTTGTGTGCAATTAGGCCTAGAGGGTCATATATGGACATTACTAAACGCAAAACCTCACGTTTAGTGGGGACTTTTCGGCAACAAAATATATCACTATCTGTAAGCCAATTTGCAACTTTAAATGTAATAACATCTGCACGATGCTCCCAAAAAACGCCTAAAACCTTTTCGATTTGCCGTTCGGTATTTTGATTTAAACATTTTAACATCTTGACATCAGAGCGATCAAGTGAATCAAAAATTGATTGGTCATTTGAAATCCAATTTCGCATATTAAAACCGCCTTGTTGATGAATATATATAATGTCAGAAACTAATTTTGCTGCCTCATGTGGAGTGTCAACAGAGTCAAGCAGATCATCTACATAGTGGTTTTCTTTTATTGATTTAGCAGCCACTGGAAATTCAGATTCATATTTGGTAGCGTTTAAATTTTTTATGTATTGAGAAATACTAGGAGCACAAGAGGCACCAAAAATCATAACGTCCATAACATATACGTCAGGACTTTTATTTTGACAGCAATCTCGCCACAAAAATCGTTGAACGTCTCTATCCTCCTGCCTTATATAAATTTGATGAAACATTTCCTCAATGTCACCGCATATTGCTACTACTTTTTGCCTAAACGTAAATAAAATTGATGGTAAAGAGGCCAAAATGTCCGGGCCTTTTAAAAGAAAAGAGTTAAGTGACACTTTCTGAGATTTGGCTGCTGCATCCCAAACTACCCTGGATTTGCCGGGTTTATTCTTATTAAATACAGCAAATATCGGTAAATACCAAACCTTTTTGTTTGGCTGCCAAATTTCATTTTGTTTTAATTTTCTTATATAGCCTTTGTCTAAATATTTGGAGATTGTATCCCGAAAAATATTTAAAAGCTGCGAATTTTGCAATAATTTGCGCTCTAAACATATTAGCCGTTTGATTGCCATATCATAGCTATCAGGTAAATTCAGAAAGTCACATTTCCATAGTAGTGGAACTTCATAATGCTTATCATCCCTTTGCTGGGAAAGTTCATTTAGCATAGTTAAAGCTATCATATTTGCCCACTAGCGGGTCTTTTACTGAAATTCCAATACTTTCCAGGGAATAAAAACTTTTTACCAGCTCATCCAAACGGTCGTAATTGCCTTTTGTGCAGTCACACAAAGGTTGGTCGTACAACATTTGAAGTATATTTATTACCCAAGTAACATTTGAGGGGTGAGTAAGTAAATGTTGTACACTTTTTAACGCATTCCCCTTTAATGATCTTTGTAATCTTATTAGATTTTCAGCTTCGGTAAAGGCACAGAGATTTGTAGACCACTCAAAGGTTGAGAAAAATACGGGCCATTCTTCAGGTAGACCAGTAAATATTGGGAGTTCTTTTGGCAATGATTGGCGAGACAACAGGTGAGTTTGTGGTAAATTATTTGTTGCATTTATATTGGACGCTAAAGTGTCTTGTGTACTAGGTACGCCTTGATAAAAATCCAGTGGATTTTCGGCAGGATTGTTTAACACTGTACTGCTTTTCAGAAAACCCTGTAAATTTCTTGTTGATGACAGTGGGTGATTTGCCTTAGATGATGGCATATTTAAATTTAAATTTGGGGGCTGATTTAAGTTTGAAGTAACGTAAGTTACAAGCGGTGGCTGATGTGAGCGGAAGTCATTTGTCGGAAACATTCGGTGTGGTTGATTATTTGTTGTAACAAATGTTGGCCCAAAACTTGAAACGTTTGGCGTTAAGCTCTGAACTTGTGGTGCAGCATAGGAACTCGTTGCCGTGGCTGTTACTATTGGTAAGGTGCACTGTGCTGATGTCAATGGTAAATTTGGGCCCTCAGTAAAATTTGAATTTAAATTATATTTAACGCCAGTTTTATTATTTGTATTGGCCATGAGTGACGGCAAATCTGGATAAAGAGTTTCAGAAAAAACTTGTGCCGACTTTGATTTTTTATTAATGTTTTCCGATTTGTCAGCGATTTTCAGAGCACTAGGTACCCTTGACATACCTTGAGGATTTGGTAGTTTGTCGACCCAATGTTGTACAGATTTAGAACTCATGGAGGAGGCATCACTTAAAGCAGCACTTTGCCCAAGCAAATGGTACTTTTTATCTAAGTACTCTTGTTGTAATTTTCTTTCCTCCTCTAGTTTTTGGAGCTGGAGCTGAATTTGACTTGATTGTGATGTGCGAGAAATAGATGACGCGGCTTCTTGCAGGGGAAGCTAATCTAGCGGCAGAACACGTTGCACATTTGAAGGTTATGTCAGATGTGGCATTTGAACAGTTCTTATGAAATCATATCTTCGTTTGGGGGACTTGGACATAATGCACACTTAGCATTTTGTTGACCCTGTGAAGTAGATGAATTCATGTTGTACTCACTTTGATTGGCAAATTTATTGAGACGCTACAAGTGTCCAGGGGTTGATTTGCATTTCACAAAAGTATTTTAAGATGTGGTTGGTAAATACGGCGCTCCGGTAACTTCCACTTGGATCTTTAATACAAAAGAGGTTGGTTTACTTCAATCTTCTCTCTCATCCAATTTATTCCTCTTTTATTATTAAACTACCTACGATATACAATAATTAAAGTACAATAAAATACATGATTTCCACTACCTACTTTTGGTATGGAAATCCGGGAAATGGTAATTCAAAATATATATAAAAAAATAATTATCAATCGATCACCCGACACTGCGCTAAGCTCCAAGTTCATCCACCAAAAGCACAAAGAAAAAGAACGTGGTCCAAACCACAGCCAAGATGGCCGATGCAAACAAAAAAAAAATTGATGTCATTTGACATTCAATTCACATAGTTGTAAAATAATGTACTTTATGGTGGATATGTAGTAGCCAAGAACATAACACAGTGCCGGGTAAAACTAGTTGAAAACACATATTCTTTCTTTTTTTTTTACAATAGATCACTTAATACTATAGTGAATTTTTTGAAGTAGCGACAACAATTATCTTAGCTATTACATATACGATCTTCATTTTTTAGCTCGAACCGGTGATGTTGTCTAATGCCTATTTATTCCTCTTTTTATAACTATTCGGCACTGTCTATGCTGGTCACTCTATTTTATAGAACTAAATTCTACGACTCTATGTCTTTTACATACTGAATTGTACAACTGAAGAAAAAGAAAAAAATTATTATTGTTAACATCCTCCAAACTCGAAGGTACGGTTTTTTTATGACGAAAAAATATTATGTAAATGAAAAATCTTTTCTTTTCAATTGTTTGTATTTTATTATTAGTGATCTTATTTGTTCAACGTTTACTTTTTTACTAACTTGCTAAGCCAAAACCCAAGCCAATGTCTGTCTCGATGTGGGGTACCGTTGTTAAAAAGTTTGTATGTTTGTTTGTAGCTATGTGTGTGCAATATATCAACCGTTTTGCAGGTCTTGTAATAATCGCAGAAGTTAAGTTCTTCGCTGTTGCTATGTGATTTCGTCTACCTACTTTTATTATCAGCATGCAAATATTGATGTGCGAATATTTATGTATGCATGTTTGTGGAGCAGCATTACAGCATTACAAGACAAGATCTGGTGATGGTTGGTACTATTTAACTATCCCCCTTCTTAATAACGAAACGTCCTCGTTTCGAAAAAGTGTACTGCTTACCCCTTTTTCTTTTCGAAGATATATGAATATTAACTTGGCTTAAATTGTGCAAAGGATTTGGCTTAGTTGATACTGATTACAATTATGAATATAAGTAATAATGAATATTGCATAACGCAAAATACATGAAACAAAGTAATATAAAAATAATTATAATTAATTTTGTAACTATTCGAAAAATTAACAAGTGGATTATTTAAATATGTATTTGTTTGTGTAAAAAAAAAATGTTGTCTTAATTTCAAATAGAAGAAAACGGGTAGAAAGACAAAACAAAAATAAATTCAATTTTGTTGAAAAAACGTGGAAAGACACAAAAAAAATAAATTCAATTTTATAGAAAATTTTCGATTTATAAAAAAAAATTAATAATTTAAGTAAGATAACGGAAATATGTGAATAAAAAGTGTAAATCTATGCCAGATTTTCTGTACCTTGGGCGAAAAGTTTGATGAAATTCAAGAAAGTAAAACTAGTTTCTGGTTTTCAAAATAAAAATTTTCAATATGGATGCGAACAAAGCAGAAAACGAAAGGCGCGATTAAATCATAAACAAATTTTGACAAGAAAACCGAAAATTAACGAGAAAAAATTAATCACGTGCTGACTTGCATAGACCTAATTAATGGGCTTTGTATATGCTCTTTATGTTTTTGATTTAATTTGCTTGCTTTAATCAGAAAAAAAACTAATTTAAATAGTTTATAGTTATGGCAATTTTCAACGAAGATTGCTTTTGTGCACTTTTTTTCCATCAATCAAAACTGTAGTGCCAAGGTCTTTTTCAATTATCTTCTCAATAAATACTTTATTAAATTTATTTCCAAGTCTTTTGTTCCGTCTTACAAATACTTTTTCTCCAACACTATACGTCTTAGGCATTCGCCCTTGATTGCTTCCTTGTAAAGTTTTTTCCTGAGTTTCAGATAGCCTTCCCCCTAACTTATCTAACGCACAATTGTGAAATATATCAGTTAGTCTAGCATTTATGACAGAATGGTAGCTACGATTGTATTTATGCGTTGCTAGAATAACCAAACTAATAATATCATCTATCTTTTGTTGCTCTTTAACACAACGCGCAATTTCCAACAAAGTGGAATGGAACCTCTCAACCTGACCATTGCTTTCGCTGTGAAAAGTTGGTATGAAAAATTGGTCTATTGAAAAACTATCTCTTAGTAAAACCTTAATAGCATTTGACTGGAAGGCTTTTTCATTGTCAAAAACAATGACTTTAGTATTGTTAAAAACTAATAAAATTTCCAATATAGCATATCTAATGTCAACTGTGGCTCTCGAAATAATAGGTTTTACAACAGCATACTTGGAAAATTTATCTATGCACGTTAAAAACATTTGCTTTGAGGTTATAAAAATATACATATGGAGAATTTCTCCCGGGAGGTATGGGATTGGTGTTTTACCAATTCCAGGATCAGGGGGTCTTCGTTGGTATTTATTTTCTAAACATATCTTGCAACTTGTTATTATTGATTTCAATAGTTTTTTTATGTCAGGAAAGTAATACTCACGAGTAATTTGGCGAAAGTTCTCGTGTAGGCCACGATGAGCTCGATTGTGCTCAGTGGCTATTACTTCCATTTGATCATCTTTGTTAATTAAATCAATCAAGAGAAGCTCAGTGTGAACAAATTTAATCCCTGAAAAAACCGATTCTATTACATTCCGTATCTCTGCTAATGTTCTGAGATCACAGAAAATTCCGTTGGTGGCGTTAGGATTGACACAACTTTTTAAGCATTGAAGAAGACTTTCAACTGTGTCAAATGTGATCGTATGACGAGTCAATCTTCCAAAAATAATTTTAGTGTTCTTGCTAAAAGAATTTGATTTGGAAACCATTAATTGGTTTCTGAATTGGTTAATAGGGCATTTTACTGTCTTAATCACTTTGCTTAGAGATTGTTCGCTATGCTCGCCTGATGCGATCTCGCTTAAGTTGTGGGAAAACTGCCTAGAGAGTGCGTCGGCCACTATATTATCCTTTCCAGGTTTGAAGTGAAAAGTGGCCGAGAACTCTTCTATAAAAGTTCGCCATCTTTTCATTTTGGCATTAAGCTTTTTCTCTGACATTGCAAAAATCAGTGACTGGTGGTCAGTAAATATTTTTATATCTTTGATTCCGTACAAATAATGGCGAAGCTTTCTCAATGCCCACACAATAGCAAGTAGCTCACGTTCGTTAGTAGCATAATTCTGTTCGGTAGCAGAGAGTGTTCGCGAAATCATTGTGATTGGGCGGCCCTTTTGCGACAGAACCGCACCTAACGCGGTAGAAGAGGCATCTGTTGTGACTTCAAAAGTTTGGTTATAATTGGTATATTAGAGCAAAACATCTTCGGAAGCTAGTATTCGTTTTATACGCTCAAAAGCTTGAAGTGCTTCAGGATTAAGATCGAGTTTTACTTTTTTGGAATTACGCGCACCTACTTGTCCGTTTTCTCCACGAAGGTAAACAGTTAAGGGTTAAACAATTGCAGCGTAATCTTTTATAAAGCGCCGGTAATATCCGGATAGGCCAAGAAATGAACGTAAAGCGCGAAGTGTCTGTGGGGTCTCGTAATTAATAATATCATGAACCTTATCGGGGCAAGTTCTAATACCTGCCTCAGAAACTAGGAACCCTAGAAACTCCACATGAGTTTTAAAAAATTTTGATTTTTCGGGTGATACTCTCATTCCCGCATTCTCAAGTTTTTGGAGTATAGAATCGATGTGTTTTAAATGCGACTCTACATCTGGAGAGTAAATGATTATATCGTCGACATAAACATGGCAATATTTACCTATAGCTTCGCGTAAAACATCATCGATCGCCCTTTGAAAAATACTTAGCGCGTTTCTTAGCCCAAAAGGTAATCTGCAGAATTCGTATTTTCCATTGTTTATACTAAACGCCGTTTTCTGCCTATCCTCCTCACACATAACGATCTGATGGAAGCCTGACTTAAGGTCTAGTGTTGTAAAGAATTTAGAATTTCCTAAATTAGCTAAGATGACTGATGTATTAGGAATGGGATATCGGTCCGGAATTGTTCTCTTATTAATTTTCCAAAAATCGATCACCATTCGCAATTTTGGGCTTCCATCTTCTTTGAGACCTTTCTTAGAGACTACATGTACAGGTGAGTTATAAGGCGAACAAGATTCCCTAACTATTCCTTCTTTGAGAAGTGTTCTTATTTCATTGTTGATAAATGGAGCCACAGAAATGGGATAGGGATAACTTCTGCTTTATATCGGCTCGTCTCTATTTGTCCG
Organism: Trichopoda pennipes; assembly: GCA_030448955.1. Classification (NCBI taxonomy): domain Eukaryota; kingdom Metazoa; phylum Arthropoda; class Insecta; order Diptera; family Tachinidae; genus Trichopoda; species Trichopoda pennipes. The sequence goes on along the minus strand of JASKUP010000004.1, from coordinate 919,353 downwards.
AATTCTGGCTTTAACAGTCGTGTTATATGGCAGAGCTATGTTTGGGTCAGCAAAGGCACTAATATTGTTATTAATTATCCGTCGAAATTGGGCTTGACATTTGTCCGGAACAGTATCCTCCTCTATTGTAATTAGATTTACTTGATCACATGAAAGATGTTGTAATTATACTTTACCGTTTCGGTAAAATAAATACCCTCTATCAGTATCAATTTTTGCGTTTAACCGCCTTAAAAAATCGTAACCTATAATACCGTCGAACGTGCTTAAGCTTGGGAGCAGAAAGAACGTTGAGGTATTGTCCAACACATTAATTTTTTCTCTATTACATTTTTACCGTTAATTGACCTTAAATTGAAAGGTTTATCTAAAAGCCTAACTCCTTGAAGAAATGGAAAATGTTTTATATAATTTTTTGATGTCCCTGTATCAATTAAAATGCGAAGCTCCTGACCGTTTTTATACTTTCTCGTAATAAACGGTAGGAGCGATTTTAGTTTAAAAAATTAATTTCATCACCGTATTCAGCTACAACGTCGTCATTGTAGTCATAATTGTTACTCTGAGCGCCTTCGTAATAATATTCATTATCAAAGTCAATATCCTGATGTTTCCCTTCATTTGAATATGTTTCTAATTCTTCCGGCATATAATTGACTCTTTGTAGTTTCTGAAAAGGTGATCGATCGGAATGTAACTGCTCACGACTCCGCTTATATGCCACGGGCAAATTGGGATTCGGATGCCGCGGCTTGGAAATATAATTCGATGTAGTATGTGGTTGAACTGGATTTTTTATATTTTGTTGATAGGAAGTATGTAAGTTTTGGAAGTTATTACGCTGCCTGAAATGACTTGTATTGTTATCAACTTCCATTGGAGTTGGTCTATTAGAAGTATTTAAATTGAAGGGTATTATCGCCTTAGGTCGGTTATTGCGCTCTATTTGTTTGTATTGAGACATAATCGGCCTATTGGGCTTAAAAGTATTCCCAACCGCAAAAGCCTCTGCAAAATCGTATCGTTTATTATTTGTTTGAAGTTCTTGAGCAACTGCAAGAGCAGTTTGAGCGTTCTCTCTAGCACGTTCATTTAGAGTGGCAATGATATCTCTATTTTTGCCATATGTCATGATTTGTTTATTTATTATAAGACATAACTTCTTATCTACCTTATTGTAGTACTCAGTGATAGAATTATTATCCTGTCTAAGAATACTAAGCTCATTCTCCAGTACATACAACGGTGTCTTATCGGCATATTCTTGGTCTAACCTAGCTGTAATTGCCCTAAAATTAAGCACTGTGTTAAAGGATGCAAGTGTGGCGTTTGCAGAACCTATAATTTTACTTCGAAATATACCCATAGCGATGTAATACTTCTCCGAACCCTCTGTATAATATTTAATGGCAAACTCGGCTGCGCTTCGCCAAGCTGGATAAGAAATAGAATCTCCACTGAATTCGGGAAGAGACTTTATCAAGTCTAGACTTAAATTATTTTCCACAATTAATGGATTAATCGAGACAGGCATATATTGTTCAACGCCACGTGGTTGCAACTGGTTAATCGCTAATGTTAGGCGATTTAGCTCCCCGGTTAACTGTTGCCTCGTCTGCTCATTTACGATTTCTAATACCTGATCTCTATTAAGAAGCATTTTATAAGATTATAATTAATTCCCTTCAAAAGACTTGGCAGACAAAACTTAATAAGTAATACACAATTTATTGATGGGCTTAAGCAAAACATATGCCAAAAACAATAGTCGTTTCAGAAAATAAGCTCTGCTGTATTTTAGTGGTTTTAAAGTAATCTAAAAAAAATTATAGAAATATGTAAGCAGCACGACGCTTTCGTTAACATTTGCTTGAAAATTTGGAACGCTTTTTCTATCGAAAAGCTTTATAAAAATTATTTTATATTAGATTTAGATTTAGTTTAAGGAAATAAGTATATTTAAATTTTTTTCGAATCAAAAAACAAAATAAATTTTGCACACAAAGTTTTGACTTTAAATTTTTAAGCAATGTTGTAAAATATAATACGCATTACCAATAATTAATTTAAAATAATATCCACTTTAAAAATTTTTTGAATAATCACTTACACTTTTTTAAATTATTAATATTTGCGTTGACAGTCGGTTTTCTTCCGTCCTTCCAGGATTCACATATCCTTTTATAATTTCTAGGATTTCAAAAACCTAGAAAAAAGAAATTTTTTTTTTAATTTATTAAATTAAAATTGAAGGCAGGGAGTATTCCTTGTTCTTTCAGGATCCGTATGTCCTTTTAACACTTGTAGGTTCTTGACCACCACGTTGGGCGCCAATTAAAAATCTTTTCTTTTCAATTATTTGTATTTTATTATTAGTAATCTTATTTGTTCAACAATTACTTTTTTACTAACTTGCTAAGCCAAAACCCAAGCCAATGTCTGTCTCGATGTGGGGTGCCGTTGTTAAAAAGTTTGTATGTTTGTTTGTGGCTATGTGTGTGCAATATATCAACCGTTTTGCAGGTCTTGTAATAATCGCAGAAGTTAAGTTCTTCGCTGTTGCTATGTGATTTCGTCTACCTACTTTTATTATCATCATCCAAATACTGATATGCGAATATTTATGTATGCATGTTTGTGGAGCAGCATTACAGCATTACAAGACAAGATCTGGTGATGGTTGGTACTATTTAACTTGTATAAGCAAATTAATACGCGGTAATTTTCTCTCTCTCTCTTTTTTTGATCGATTTATTATATTTTATTCAACGTATACCCACGCACCCTCCAACATTTTGACCCACTCGAGTCGGATCAACCCTTTTTAAATAAAATACTTTGAATTGATTTTTTTTTTCGTAGAAATCCAGAGGAATTTCTTTAGATAGATTTATTTTGCAATTTATTTAACCTTATTTAAAATTTTTACAAGGTACGTACAGTAAATTTTAAGCGAAAATAAAGTACAAATCAAATTAAGCAATCATAATTTTTTTTTATGAAGTTCTTTATTTGCATTTGTTGATCACTTGTTGTGTGAAGTTATCAACCTGAAAAATAACACACTAGTTGTAATAAAACTTACCACTTGTAATCAAATATTAAATTAATTTGTTTTTAAAAGTCCTGTTGCCGCCTCCATCAAACCCTACTAATAATTCAACCTTAAAGGCAATCGATTAAATTTTATCGATAGTTTATTGTATGTATTGATAAAATGTATTATATGTAAACTCTTGTAACTTTATAAACTGAAATTGATAGCCATTACAATTGCAGTTGCACAAGGAAACGTATCTCTTTTTCTAAAATTGGTCTAAAACAAAAAAATATGTAAACTGATAATTATATTTTATATTATAATTCGTATATAATATTTTAAGGAATCAAAACACTCGGTTGTTGGACAATAAAGAAGTATATGAATTTCATCAAGTCTTACCGGTGTTATTATTCTAAACAGACCACAACGAACTACAGTTGCTAACAAATTCTTTTTTGAAATTTTAATCTTTTCTTGCAAACACCAAGAAAATAAATGCCCTCTTGATTAAACTAGCATTGAAGTCGCAAGTGCGTAACCGAATCCGATCGCTGAAATCATCCCAGCTAATTTTCAACATAACCGCACTCACACGTAAGTATTAATATGAACTCTGCTAAAGACCACGTGCAACCACATAACATAGGCGACACTTCAATGGAGCTCATGTCGAAAATATGTCAGCTTTGCCACGAACAAATTAATGGCACCATAATATACTGTAAGTCCTGCCAAAAACCTTATCGCACAGATCGTGCAAAATTCGCAACTCTTCGAGATACATGGCAATGCCCAACATGCAATACAGCGAACACTCTACACTCTGCTGCTAGTACACTCTCCTCAATTTCGTCAAAAGATTCAGTAGCTAGACAAAAAGCACTAGAGTTGAAAAAGTTAGAAGAGGAACGTGAACCTACAATGAGACGTGATCGTGAATATCTCTACAGAAAATATGAAATTCTCCAACAAATGGAAGACGAAAGTTCAGAGCTTCGACCAACCACCGCTCCAAATTAAATAACACAACCCTCGAATCCTATAGTTACCCTTCCAAATTTAACCCCATTTTACACATCTCTACACATACCAATGGCAGCAAAGAGTGTCCCTATTTTGACAACAGCCGCTTCTAATTGATCTGTAAAAAATATCTTTAATTCAAACAGTACTATAGATTATCAACCTCTACAATCTATTTATCTCAATTTTTCACACCACTCTACAGTTAACCAAAATCACATTCAAACCAGTTTCAGTCAATCACAAAACGCAGGTGTGCAACAGCAGCAATCATTTATCAACGCCAGACAGGCAGAAACGTTTCAGTCACCGCCTGAGAAGTTTGCAACACAAGAATAGCGCAGACTTAGAACCGACCAATTACATGCCCGTCAAACAGTGCATATTTGCGAGTGTTCTGAAACTGACAACAAAATTCATCAGCTGGTAAAACATTTTTATATGGTGTTTCCACGGCACCTGCTTCGCTCTCTATTCTTGCTTCACACCCCAATCATAAGCGAATCAACCTGCTTCGCCATACAAAATTTTGAGAGCGAAGCTGGTAGATTCATATTGAAGCTAGTTGCGAAGCAAGTAAAAATCCTCTCTTCCCTAATTTTTATCGTAAGTTTATCTGCACTAGTTATCAAAATTATACGTTTTTGTAAACAAAGAAAATTTACAAACAAAATAAAGTTAAAACTTAATTAATTAATTTTAATTTTATAAAATTAAAAAAAAAATGGATAGGAAAAAAAATTATACTTAATGCTATCGCGGCAAGAATGATATCTTCTGTTGTTTTTCAACTGTTGTTGTTGTTTTTCAACTTATGTTTTTCTGTTTAATAACAACAGCCAAATCGAAGCAGATAAATGAGTCGTGTAAACAGCATGATTCACAAACTTGCTTCAGAGAGCGAAGCACGAGATTCACACTGTCGTGGAAACAGGCTATTACATTATCGAAAGTTTAGGCATAAGCTATCAGAATTTAAAGGTTAATAAGGAAGATCAAAAATCTATGCAACTTTTGAAGAATTTTACAAAACAACGCGATGACGGACATTATGAAACATGTGTTGCGACCTGCAACATATTAAATTGCTTACTTTTAATTTTACTTTTAGTTTATTTTTAAATTCTAGTTTTGACCATTTTTAAGGTTATTGTGTAGTAAACAAATGTATTTTTATTTTTTATATTAATGAAAATTCTTACGTTTCAATTTATTGTTTATTAGTATCAGATTACACATTTATAATTCATTCACCTTTATTGCACAACTAAATTTAATTATTATTTAAGCTAAGTAAGCACTTTTAAAATTAGGTCAATTATTTTATTGTTATTATAGTTTAAGCATTTTTACTGTTAATCATTTGTATATAAAAAGGAAAGTAAAAATAAAGAAGTTTAGTCGTTATTAGTAGACATTCAAGTGTGTTTTACTTTGACGGCTTACCCCTTTCTTCAAGTTCAAGTGCTTGCAAGAAAACAATTACAAACTTAGTGGCAGGACAAATTCAAGTGTTTGGCCTGAGCACCACTAAGGAAGTAACATTTGGTGGCCTCTAGTTAAACACAGCAATCCACAAGGACAACAGTCCTTTTAAGTCATCAATCATACATTTGGTGACCCCTAGTTGAACACAGCAATCCACAAGGACAACAGTCCTTTTAAGTCATCAATCATACATTGGTGACCCCGAAGTTGTCATAATTTACAAAGCCTCCCCCCACCAGTGGTAAGGAGCTTTAGAAATTAAGAAAATAAAAAAGAAAAACACGCATCAGTAAGGACAACAGTCCTTATAGTATATATATACAGCAACAATCAACAAAGACAATAGTCCTTATAACAACATATATTTGAGGGACATTAACCGGTCCAAAAATACAATTCCCAAAAACATTTGGAACATTTGAGGAAAAATTGCAACCCAGCAGATCCTCCTACACTACAACACTCCATCAATATCAGCACAAAGGGCCACAACATGCCGACATTAGAAGAGCTTGTACAGGCGCAAGAGAAGAATGCGGAAGAAATAAATCGGGCAATTTCCAACATATAGAAGACGCCCAGAGAAAAAAAATCCATAGAATATTACGAGAAAAAATCCAGAGAACTCGAAGAATTTTGGAAAAACTTTGAAAAATTCGATAACCGCATTAGAAGTGATCCTGCAACAATAGAAGATCATCCGTACTTCACTCAAAAAGTACATGAAATTATGAGCAAAAGGTTTAGGGATATTGATGACGAAATACAAATGCACATCCTTAATATAAAAAAGGAACAATCAAAAGGGCAGCCATCCGGTTCAAGCCTCACAAGCAAACAAATATCTGAACCAAAATTAGCACATAATTTGGTAAAATTACAAAATACCACAATATCAAAAATCATCACCACACTGGATGAAGTATTGGCAATGGGTGTTCAGCATACAATACAACAAATAGAGATAAAATTGAAAGAAGTCGAATACAATATGAAAACAATACATCAATTACAGGACAAGATATGCACTGAAATCATTGAGCACGACATAGATGTATTTTTAACAAAACAAACAGAAATTACAAACAAGATAATGCAAATTGAAGAACTAAAAGCAAGGTTGACTCCAGAGATAAATAATCAAACAATGAGTCAACAAAACAATAACACGCAACATCTTCCAAAAATGAGTTTTTGTTGAAATTTTGAGCTAAACAGACGTGTTTTCAAAAGTGCTCCGACAAAAAAAAATAATAAAAATATAATAAAATTTTTCTTTTTCTGTCAAAAAGGAAAAAAAATCGTTTTAAATTTTTACAATTTTGAATATTATTCCTAACTGTTATTTTACAATAAAAAAAACAATTGCAATTTAAGCACCGATTGCATTCCAAAACAAAAAACTAAAAAACATACTAAAAAAAATAGAAAATAAACCAGTATGAAAAATACTGATGAGCCATGTCTAAGTGATTCCAGTTGCAGTGATGAAAATAATTCAATTTGGCAAAGTATACCACAAAAGCGTAAGCTATCTGAATCCCCGAAAATATACCAAAAGAAACGACCCTTTTTGCATGATGTTCCCTGTACTTCATCTAATAACAAATATGCAGCTCTAACTATTGATGACGAAGAAAATGAAACCAACTATAAGGAAACCGGTGAAAATACACCACCAAAACCTCCATCTATCTATATACCAAATGTGAAAAATATTAGCCTAATGTTAAAGAAAATTAATAGTGTAATTTCAATAAATGATTTTAAATTTAAGTCGCTTAGAGAAGGTCAGGTACGTTTAATGATTAAGACAGTAGATCACTATCGTAAAGTTGTTAAATATTTAGAAGAATCAAAAATTTATTTCCATACTTACCAACTGAAACAGGAAAAGGCATATCGCATTGTAATTAAAGGTCTTCACCATACAACTCCAATTGAAGACATAAAAGCCGAACTTATAATGCTAGAACATCAGGTCAGAGCGGTAATTAATGCCAAAAGTCGTGTTATCAAAGAACCTTTATCTATGTTCTTTGTTGATTTGGATCCCAGTCCAAATAACAAAAATGTTTATAATATTAGGCAAATAAATAATGCTATGGTTAAAATCGAGCCACCATTTAAAACCAGTGACTTAGTACAATGTCACCACTGCCAGGAGTTTGGTCACACGAAGGCATATTGTAAAAAACCCTACAAATGCGTAAAATGCGCTATGGATCATGATACTGCTCTTTGCTCTAAGCCTCGTGAAACACCACCGCGTTGTGTTCACTGTTTAAATACCCATACAGCCAATTACAAAGGATGCAAAGTGTATCAAGATCTGGTCTCGAAAAGGCCTTTAAGACAAATCAATCCGCTGAAAACTAAAAATTCAAACACTTTTAACCTGAACACGTCAGATTTTCCCACCCTAAAAGATAATTCCAATAATTGTAATCAATATAATACCATTTTCGACAGGTCCTACTCGGAAGCGGTTAAATGCCAAGACTCCAATTTTTCATCACGATTGGAAAAGTTGGAAAAAATGATGGAGAGTCTCATGAATATGATGACAATGATATTGACTAAAGTATGCAAATAAATTTCAGAATAGGAATATGGAATGCCAACGGGCTTTCTAATCATAAAAACGAAACAGAAATTTTTCTCAAAAATAATAACATAGACATATTTTTAGTATCGGAGACCCACTTTAATAGCAAAACTTATTTTAAAATATGCGCATTTGATACAATAAATGCTTTTCACCCTGACGATAGGGCTCATGGCGGGGCAACAATTTTGGTGAAATCCACTATAAAATACGAATTACTAGAAGCGTATGAAGAACTATATATGAAAGCAGCTGGTATCAAGGTGAAATGCAATAACTTTTTCCTCAACATCTTTTCTGTATATTTTCCACCAAGGCATAGCGTTAAATGCCAGCAATATGATCGCTTGTTTCGCTTGCTAGGTCCAAAGTTCATTGTTGGAGGGGATTTTAACGCTAAACACCCTTATTAGGGCTCGCGTTTAGCAAATCCAAAAGGAAAGGAACTCCTCAAATGTATTTCGAACAATCATTATAGTCCAATTTCAACGGGAAAACCTACATACTGACCAAGTGATCCAGCTAAAATTCCAGATCTTTTAGATTTCGCCTTTTTTATGGTATCCCAAGAGCGTTACTAGATATCTTGGATAGCGATGAATTAAGTTCAGATCATACTTCAGTTATTTTATATTACAATACTCAAATTGAGCTTAGTGATGTTCAACATAACATTTTTACGAATCGAACAGATATTCATCAATATGCTACCTATATAGATAGTAATGTAAATCTTAATGTTTCCTTGAAGTCTGGATATGAAGTAGAAGATGCTATTGAATTATTCTCTAATCTCATTCGCGAGGCTGCTTTCGTGTCTACACCAACAAATGAACAACCAAATGGAAATCACGTTAGAATTTCTAATGAAATTCGGAATTTGATAAGGAATAAAAAATATTTACGAAGGGTGTACCAAAGAACTAGAAGTCTGCTGGATAAACATAATTTGAATAATGCATCAAATTACTTGAAACGAAGACTTAAGGAATATAAAAATGACTCCGTAAAAGACTTTCTAAGGAATTTGGATCCAACTCGAAATGACGAGCATAACCTTTGGAGAGCTACAAGATATCTTAAAGGCCGGTAAAAAGAGACATTCCTTTCAAAAATGAGAGTGGGGCTTTGTGTAAGTCCGATTTATCTAAAGCAAATGCTTTTAAGGAGCAATCTATTCAGTCACCTAGATCATTACCAATTTTAGAAGAGCTGTTATTCATCCTGGAAACAAGGTTTCAGTCACTGGAGGCTCTCGGCCGAATCCAGGGCATATCAAAAAGAACAGTTTCTGCTGCAACCGCTTCTCAAGATATCCATCAATGCAAATTATGCAACAATGATAATCATCAATTATATTATTGCAACAAATTCTTACCGAAATCTATCCCTAAGCGACTACGGTGGGTTCAACAGCATCAGCTATGCGTTAACTGCCTCAAACCTGGATACAGCACAAAACAATGCACAACAAGTTGCTGTAGAATATGCCAGAAAAAACATAATACATTAGTTCATCTTGAACCAAAACAACATAACACAAAATTTTCAGCATTAAACAATAACCCTAATTTAAGCAAATCACTCGCAACAGTGGCGGCAGCACATCTTACTAATGCCCAGCAAGGTTACGTTCTAACAGCTCGTGTAAAAATCACAGCAAACAATGGAAAATATGGTTTTTTTAGAGCAATCTTAGATTCAGGGTCAGATCAATATTGTGTCAAATAGACTAGTAAATCGATTATCTATCAAACCAACAGACGCTTCCCTTTGTATCGAAGGAATCAGCAAACAATCACGAAAATCAACTCATCGCATCAACGTGTGCCTTCAATCTACAACAAACAACTTTAACACAAGACTAGAAGCCTTCGTTCTTCCCAGCATCATTCCACCACATCCCTCTAAAGAGATCAACTGCCCAATCTGGCCAATTCCCGAAAATATACAGCTAGCTGATCCTAATTTTAATAAACCCTCTAACATTGACGTTTTACTAATCATGAACTAATGATTTCTGGAAAAATAAACTTAGCACCTGAACTACCAACTCTAAAGAATACGAAACTGGGTTGGATCATAAGCGGAAAGATAGGAGCAGGTTCCACCACCTCAGCGACTTGTGCAGTTCACAGCGAAGACAACACAAGCGAACTTATTGAACGTTTTTGGAGACTCGATGATTTTACATCAGACAACAATCTCACTTCAGAAGAAAAAAGATGCGAAACACATTTTGTCCAAACTACAAAGAGAAACTTCGAAGGTCGATTCATAGTGCGTTTGCCATTCTCAGAAGACCCAAGTTGCTTAGGCAGCACTAAGAAAATGGCGATGTCAAGATTCTTGGCGTTAGAACAGAGATTAGCAAAAGATACAGACATTAAAACCCAATACGTTGACTTCATGGATCAATATGAAAAATTGGGTCACATGACCCGCATAGATAACTCTGTAGTGATTAATCCTCATTTTTTCATCCCTCATCATTACGTACTCAAACCAGAAAGTAAAACCACCAAGCTCCGAGTAGTATTTGACGCTTCTGCGAAGTCATCGACAAGCATTTCTCTCAACAACATATTATGCATCGGTCCCCCAACTCAAGGAGACCTCTTTGGCCTTCTACGATTTCGGATGCCACGTTTTGTATTCTGTACAGACATAGAAAAAATGTATCGGCAAATCTTGATAGACCCCGCAGACCGAAACATGCAACTAATATTTTGGAGGAAAAGTCCATCTGAAGCAATACAAATATATAAGCTCAACACCGTAACCTATGGCACTTCTGCAGCTCCATATTTAGCAACAAAATGTTTGCAACAATTAGCAAACAAGAATATGGAAAATTATTCATTAGTTTCTAAAACATTACGGTACGACTTTTATGTAGACGATGGCATGAGCGGTTCTGATAGTTTGATTACGGCAGTCGAAATGCAAAAACAACTGACTAAGTTACTACATGAGGCTGGCTTCAAACTAAGAAAATGGCGCGCAAATCACCCTCAGCTATTATCTGGAATTCCCCCGGAAGATGTAGAACTGAATTTAGATTTTGACAGCCAATGCACTAAGATACTGGGACTAACATGGAGTCCAAAGACAGATATATTTTGTCTTAAGGCAGATATTCAAACAACTCAAGCAATTACAAAGCGAACTGTAACCTCAGATGTGGCTCGAATCTTTGATCCACTGGGTATCGATGGTCCGGTGGTGGTTTCCGCAAAAATGTTCATACAAAAGTTATGTCAGCTGCAACTGTCATGGGATGAGTCACTACCAGCAAACCTTAACGAATACTGGTCGTCATTTCGTGAAACTCTAACACATCTTAATAAGTTATCCGTTAAAAGACACATTTTCGACGGACAAACTTCAAGAAACACGCAAATACACACTTTTGTGGATGCGTCAGAGAAGGCATATGGAGCCGCGGTTTACATACGTTCCAAAATAAGGGATGGCCGCATCATAGTGGGATTATTATGTTCCAAATCACTCATTGCACCGTTGAAAAGAATAACACTCCCGAGATTAGAACTATGTGCTGCTCTGCTTGGAACTGAACTAACCACCAGGGTGAAAAAGGAAATACGTGGTGAAAACATACAAACTTATTTATGGTCGGATTCGGAAATAGTACTTTACTGGATCACTTCTACAGTATCTTTATTGCACACATTTGTTGCCAATAGAGTTAGCAAGATTCAGGAACAAACAATAAACGTACAATGGAGACACGTTGAGTCAAAGAAAAATCAGCAGACCTTATTTCTCGAGGTTTAACTCCCGAATAGCTATTACAATGCAGTTTATGGCTCGTTGGACCAATATTTCTACATGGCAATGAAAACCTCTGGCCTAAAGAATTCAACAGAAACCAACCACCTCCTATTTCAGAAGAATTCAAACAAAACTCAATAACGGCTGTATCTGCAACGGTACCCGGATTGGAAGTAATGATATATAACATCATGACTCATTCCAAACGCTTCAAAGAGTAGTAGCATATGCATACCGTTTCATCCAAAATATCAAGATTTTAAAGGCAGACCGGCTAGTAAGCAAAGTACTCACCATTCAAGAATTAGCCTAAGCAACACAATTAATAGCTAAGGCCATTCAAGTGTCTGAATTTAAAATTGAATTGAACACACTAAAGAACAAACGCGAACTCAATAAATCAAGTACAATATGCAGTTTATCTCCTTCTCTGGACGAAAATGAGGTAATACGAGTCGGCGGAAGACTGGAGGAGTCTAGTCTTCCATACAACGCAAAGCACCCAATACTCCTACCCTACAACGATGCGATTGCAAAGTTAATACTGAAAATGCTGCACATTGAAAATCGTCACTGCGGTTCACAAACATTATTAGCCATATCAAGGCAGCAGTTTTGGATAATAAAGGGAAAAATAATGGCTAGAAACATAGTTCAAAACTGTGTACGGTACACAAGGTCAAGGCCAAATCTGATGAAGCAAATTATGGGAAACTTACCTGATGATCGTGTAACTCAAACAAGACCATTTCTGGTATCAGGTGTAGACTACTGCGGCCCACTATGTGTACACTACAAGGTAAGAGGTAAAAGGCCACAAAAGGTATACATAGCAGTGTTCGTTTGTTTCGCAACTAAGGCAGTACACTTGGAAGTAGTGAGTGATCTCACCACAGAAGCATTCATTGGAGCTCTTAAAAGATTCGTGGCTTGTCGAGGACGTTGTCAAACCATCTATTCTGACAACGCGACAAACTTTTTAGGCACACGAAATCAGCTTAATGAATTAAATGAAGCTATCTTCTCCAATATATCGCAAGAGAAAATTATTAGATCCTGCAGTGAGGCTGGAATCGAATTTTAGTTTACACCCCCTCGAGCTCCTCATTTCGGTGGGTTGTGGGAAGCAGCAGTCAAATCCGCCAAAAACCTGTTACTTCGAAGTGTGGCAACAACCTCACTTACATACGAAGAACTTGAAACGGTAATCATTGAAATAGAGGCAATTCAAACTCCCGACCAATTACCCCACTGTCTAGTGATCCAAATGACTTAGCAGCTTTAACGCCAGGACATTTCTTAATCGGAGAACCTCTTACGGCTCAAGTGAATTCGAGAGCGATTAATCCAAGCAACTCAGTTGCAAAAAGATGGAGCCTTATCTCTCAGCTAAAAAACGAATTTTGGAGACGTTGGTCACTAGAGTACTTACACCATCTTCAAGAAAAACGAAGGTGGAAAACATCAACAGAAAATGCAAAGGAAGGACAGCTGATGATAATAAAGGAGGATAACGTACCTGTTATGCAATGGCCACTCGGCCGAATACTGAAAACCTATGAGGGGAATGACAAGGTTCGTGTAGCAGACATAAAAACTGCATCAGGAATAAGAAAAAGACCCATTCATAATTTAGCCCCACTGCTTAACGAGGACGAAGTACCATTAAATGACCCATCGAAGCCTAATCGGCCCATGCCAATGGATATTACAGACATCCCACCCGTCAAGACTTCTAAAACCACCGTCAACGCGCTACTACTGTGCGTGATGGTAACGCCGCTTTTTATACCAGTTGTCATAGGTAACAGTGTCAAAATAACTAATTTTAATTCAGACCCTGGGTTGTATTTTGAAGGAATCGGAACCGTAAAACTGATTACAGCCGAATGGAGGTTAATGGTATATTATGACCTAGCACGATTTTCTGCAGAACTAAGGGCCTTCAAGTCAGGGTTAATGACACTCAATAAGTTATGTTTTAACGTTATGGTAAACAATTTCATTCAGATAAGGGAAGAATTATGGGAGGAAAGGAGCTTTTTGTTAACAGTAAGGCGAGGTGCTTTCAACATTGTAGGAAATGTAGCGCGATCTCTGTTTGGTGTTTTCGACTCAAAGTATGCAAATGAAATGTCAGACACCATTAAACGAGCTAAAGGTGAAACGGATTACGTGTTCCAATTATTTAAAAACCAAACATCAATAATTGACTCCACGATCAACATCATCAAACAGGATGAACTGAGTACACAGAAACAATTAAGGGAAATCATGGAAAGGATAAACGTAGAGGCAAATGCAATGGGCAGACAGGCTGGACAAATAAATCAAACGCAACTTATATCACTACTAAGCAGCCAACTTACATTAACAGCAATCAATTTACAAAGAATAGAGAGGGGAATTATTGACGTTTTAATGGATGCTCATCATGGAAAAATAAGTCCACTTCTGGTATCACCCAATCAACTAAGAAGTGAGCTTACCATAATAAAGGCACATCTTCTAACACAACGTTCAATCCCAATAGAAGATGCCAATCTAATTCAACTCTATAAGCTAATGAAGGCCAGCGGAGCAGTTACGAAGGGAGAAGTACTTTTCGAAATAATGTTTCCACTTGTTGACCAACAAGTTTTAGATCTCTTCAATGTAATTCCAGTTCCAACAATAAAAAACAACGCACTTATATCCATAGACTCAGAAGATTCCCTTTTAGCGGCCAATTCACATAGAAATGAGTTCATTCCATTCACCAATTCTGACTTGACAAACTGTATCATGCCCAAAAGAGATGTTTACTTATGTCCAAACAAGCAGTTCAAGCGTCGAAAGGATGCAAACAGCAATCCCTGTTAAATCAACATCTTTAACAATAGATCCACAGCCAACTGTAAACTCACTCGGATATCAGATGACTCAACATGGACACAATTAAAAAATCCAAACAAATGGATTTTTGGTACCACAACAAGGTTGGAGTTTGCTGCAGTCTGCGGCACTGAAACCTCACAACATAAAATAACAGGCACGGGAATAATGCAAATCGAGCTAAGTTGCGCAATAAAAGGTGATCTGATTAACATCCAGGGCCATTTTAGCGGTTTAACTTATTTGTACACATCATACACCCAACTTAAGCCCATAGCCAACATAAGTACACTTCAAGAAATCAAGGGAGTAGTTAACACCACTAAGATCGAGCTTGAAAATCACATCGCCCAACTTAACAATCTATAACAACTACTAAATGCATCAAACGTTATACAACTGCCAAACACTATCAGATCCAATAGTTTACACCACCATTCTGATAGCCGTCATGATATATAAACAACGTTCAAGAAGCCAAGAAGGAAATACTCAGGAAACCATCCAGCCGAAGTCTCAGCCATTTACATTACCCCGAGCTGTTACAATTGACATCATAGACACCTAGGAGCAAGCAAAGGCAATACAACCATCGTTAACACTTATATTAATAAGTAAACACTTTTAAAATTAGGTCAATTATTTTATTGTTATTATAGTTTAAGCATTTTTACTGTTAATCATTTGTATATAAAAAGGAAAGTAATAAAGTCGTTATTAGTAGACATTCAAGTGTGTTTTACTTTGACGGCTTACCCCTTTCTTCAAGTTCAAGTGTTTGCAAGAAAGCAATTACAAACTTAGTGGTAGGACAAATTCAAGTGTTTGGCCTGAGCACCACTAAGGAAGTAACAACATGTTTGTTAAGGAAAAAAGATCAAATAACTTTACCGAACAATTACCAAATGGCAAAAAGTAGACTTTTGTGCCTAGAAAAGCAACTATTAAAAAAAAAAGGCCTTTTTGCCGTATATGTTAAAACAATTAAAGACTACATTACTAAAGGCTATATAAGTAAGATCGACATAACAAAGGCTGAAAGGACTTGGTATCTCCTGACCTTCCCCGTCTACAATAAGAACAAACCGGGCAGATGCCAAATAGTGTGGGACGAGGCGGCGAAATTCAACGAAATATCTTTAAACTCCATGCTGTACAAGGGTCCAGATCTTTTAGCTTCGTTACAAGCAATACTTTATCTTGCGCGAGCAAAATCGACACGTTCAACGTTTTTTGTGACGAAATTGCGAAGCGGACAAAGAGTATTTCGCAATATATAAAAAATACAAATGCCTCAAAGTATGATAGCCAGTTTCCATAGGCAGCTGCTGCCATTAAAAACAATCATTATGTAGACGACTTTCTCTTTTCTGTGGATACAGTTGATCGGGCAATTAATATAGTAAAGGAAGTTAAATATATTCAAAACCAAGCTGGCTTTAATCTTAGAAATTGGGTCTCAAATAAAGCGGAGGTAACTTGGGAATTAGAAAATCAGAAATGTTCAAATGAAAAGCAGATTAAAGTTTAAATAAAGAAACTGAGAAGGTATTAGGCGTTTTCTAGAATCTAACTTATGACACAATAATCTTTAAAATTTCACCTTATATATTGAACAACGAAGTTATTAGCCACAACAAATGGCCTTCGAAACGCCAGGTTCTAAAAATTTTAATGACAATATATGACCCTCTGAGACTAATTGGTAACTTTGTTATGTATCTTAAAATTATTCCACAGGAAATTTGGAAAAGCGGCGTCGGGTGGAATGACTTTATTAAAGGCGAACAACTAATAAAATGGAACAAATGGCTCAGATATCTGCCTGACTTAAAAAAAGTTTGCATCAAGCGTTGTTATTTAAAATCACTTGGTACTTATAGTGACGCCTATACTGAGTTGCATACATTCGTGGATGCAAGTGAAAATGGTTCTGCAGCAGTTGCGTATTTCCGCATAGCTCGTAATAAAAATATTGTTTGCTCTCTGGTGGGTTCTAAAACCCGTGTAGAACCTCTGCGGATGACCTCCATACCACGTTTGGAACTTATGGCCGCCCTTATAGGCGCGCGATTTGCAAATAGCATTATAAAAAGTCATTCGATTTTAATAAAAAATAAATATTTTTGGACTGACTCAAAAACGGTTATTAGTTGGCTAATAAACAATAATAAAAAATATCATCAATTTGTTTCCATGCGTATTAGTGACCTGCATGAATAGCAGGTCAGTTCTTTTCGCCCACTTAGGTGTGGCGACTAATAGATGCGCCAGACGTCTCATCTAGTAGTCGCTGGTTTATAGGCCCCAAATTCCTTCTAACACCAGTAAACGAATGGCCAAAATTCGTCACTGTTTTAGAAACATGTAAAACAGAAACAATTGATTATGTACAAGTTCATAACATAAAAGAATTAATTGTGGATGCCAATTGTTTTTCAAACTGGAATAGGCTTTTAAGAACTACTGCCTATGTACTTAGGTTTTGTAATATTGTGCAAAAGAAAAATAAATATTGAATTTACTTCCACGGAACTACTTAAGGCCGAAAATTTATTATTTCGCCTTGCACAAACAGAATGCTTCAAAATCAAACAAACGGTTGAGTAAATCAAGCCCTCTGTATAAGCTTACTCCAAAATTGGATGAAAACGGAATTCTTCGCGTTGAGCGGCGTTTGGAAAAAGCAGAAATTCCTGATTATTCAAAATTTCCATTAATTCTGCCAAAAGCTAGCCGTATTACTCAACTTTTAATTATGAATTTTCACGAAAAATTTAAACATTTAAATCATGAAACAGTAGTCAGTGAAATAAAACAACGCTATTATATCCCGCAGTTAAGAGCTGTGCTTAAGGAAGTGTTAAAGCAATGCCAAACGTGCAAAATAAGGAAAGCCATTCCAAATTATCCACAAATGGCAAAGTTATCAGAAGCTAGGCTAGCAGCATTTTGTCCACCGTTTACATACACAGGGGTAGACTACTTCGGCCCGATGATGGTGACGATAACACCGAATCATCTGCTAGTGTACTCATCGAACGGCATGAAACCGTTAGTTACGTATGATGATGGCGGCGTGGCACTTAAACATAGTTGGCTAACCTCACAGCAATACCCGGAGAGATTTTGGCGGAAATGGGTACGAGAGTATTTACCATCTTTAACATTTAGATCAAAGTGACACGAGAAGACTGAGCCGCTGCAAGTTGGCGACCTAGTTATAGTAGTTGACCCGTCGAGTCCAAGAAACGTGTGGCCAAGAGGAAAAATTGTTGAAACAACTATAGCAAATGATGGTCAAGTACGGAAAGCAAAAATTCTTACTACTGGCGGAATAATTGTGCGACCAGCAGCTAGACTGGCGAAACTAGATGTATCTTCTTATTAGGAGTATAACTTCGAAAGCTTCTTGTCATACTGCTGTGGGGGGGTTTTGCCGCCTCCATCAAACCCTACTAATAATTAAACCCTAAATTGTATCGATAATTTATTGAATGTATTGATAAAATGTATTATATGTAAACCCTTGCAACTTTATAAACTGAAATTGATCGCCATTACAATTGTAGTTGCACAAGGAAACGTATCTATTTTTCTAATATTGGTCTAAAAGAAAAAAGTATGTAAACTGAAAATTATATTTTATATTGTAATTCTTATATATTATTTTAAGGAATTAAAACACTCGGTTGTTGGATAATTTTTTTTTTTTTTTGTATCATAATATTATTTATTGAATCTTCTAAATTAATAGAACTAACAATAAGTAGATAAATCTTAAATCTAAAAGTAAAAATTATCTTTATGTCTAGCCAATGCCAGCCAAAAAGTTTTAGTTAACAAGAAATAAAAAATAAAAAGGAAAACACTATAAATTACTTATACTAATAGCCCTAACGTCTCTCCTCTTCAGACGATTGTAGCCTCTATCATTTAATATATCACGTGCCAAAATATTTGGATGAAATTCCAGTTTTCTTAAATATTTGGATGCGTACTTCTGTATTTCCTCTCTTACAGAGGGCACTTTCAAATCCTTGTGAATGTTTGAGTTTTTCACATACCATGGGGCAGCAGTTATGAGTCTGAGGATTTTGTTCTGGCTTCTTTGTATCCGTTCGACATTTGACACTGAGGCAGTGCCCCACATTTGAATTCCATAGCTCCATATTGGCTTTAGAATAGACTTGTAGATCAAAAGTTTGCAGTCCAGACTGAGAACAGAATTCTGACCAATTAGCCAGTTTAATTGAGCAGTTTTAAGTCTTATTTGCATAAGTTTAGCTTCTATGTGGTGCTTCCATGTTAGACGCCTGTCAAGGTGCATACCGAGGTACTTGACGACCGAACGTTGAGGTATTGTTTGATTATTTATTGTGATAGGTGGGCATGTACTCCTGCGTAATGTAAAAGTAATATGAATGCACTTCTGTTCATTAATTTTTATTCGCCATTTTCTTAACCATTTTTCGACTTGGAACACATGACTTTGAAGACGTAGTGAAGCTTCGTGTGGGTCTGCATGAACACAAAGCAGGGCAGTATCATCAGCAAATGTTGAAACGTGAACGTCGTCCCGTGTAGGCATATCTGAGGTATATAATAAATACAAAATCGGACCCAAGATGCTCCCTTGAGGAACTCCGGCTCTAATTGGCTGTGGTGGGCTCAAAAACTCCTCGTGCTTTACAACAAATAAACGGCTACTCAAGTAGCTTTCCAGTAATGTGGAAATATTTTGAGGCAAATTCTGCCTTAGTTTATGAATTAAGCCCTCGTGCCAAACTTTATCGAAGGCCTGGGAAACATCAATAAAGAGAGCAGAACAGTAATGTTTATTTTCAAAGGTTTGTTTAACAGCATTAACAAGTCTATGCGTTTGCTCTATTGTGCTATGCTTTTTCCTAAATCCAAACTGGTGATCCGGTATACACTTCTTTTCGATCAATATGGGATACATTCTATTTACTAAAAGTTTCTCGAACAGTTTAGATAAATTGGACAGCAAGCTTATTGGCCTGTACGAATCTATTTTAGAATGATCCTTGCCCGGCTTGGGAGTCATTATCACCTTCGAAATCTTCCACTTCTGAGGGTAAAAACTGAGGCGCAAAATGGCGTTATATATAAACAATAAGATTCTCACCGCTACATTTGGTAGCTCCAGAAGCATCCTATTACTAACTTTATCAATACCAGGTGATTTTTTAAGTTTTAAGCCGGCGATAGCCTTTCTCAACTCTTGTACTTCCAGTCTCAAAGGCACAGCTTCTATAGGTATTATTTCAGGTAACACTATAGGGTCTGTCGATAAATTAGAAGAAAATACTTTTAGGAGGTGGTTGGAAAACAGATAAGCTTTTCCCTCATTGCTTCTTGCCCAATCACCGCTTGGGGTACGCAGTGGCGACTGGCGTAAAGTTGGTCGCTTAATGTTTTTTGTTGCGCGCCACAGAGAGTAGTCTGAATGCGAGGTTGCATCAAGATTTTCCAAGTATTTGTTAAGTGAAGCAATTCTTTGCACTCCAAGTAAATCACGAAGCTGTTTGGTACACTCTTTTAGCCTGTTTCTTAGTTGGGGTGATCTACACGCCTGCCACTCTCTACGGATTCTCCTTTTCTCTAGGAGGAGTTGTTGTACATCTACTGAATATATTCTGCTGTATCTTTTTATCGGAGCATTTGTGGTTGCGTGAACTGTGGCTAGTCTGATTTCTTCATTAAAGTCGTCAATAGCTTTTTCCACTTCTCCTGAAGTGCGCAGCGGTATATTTTCCGAACAATGAGAGCTTAGATATTTTCTAAATTTAAGCCAATTAATATGAGTCTTAGTTGCCAATGCAGATCGATTTTCAGAATCCAACGGGTTCCATAACGTAACAATAGAAGGTGTGTGGTCGGAGAATAAGTCTAATGAAGACTCTACATTCGTAAACTCACCTGGTACATTTTTTGCGACTCCAAAGTCAATGACGTCAGGGATTTTTTGCCTGTCGGTGGGCCAATAAGTTGGCCTTCCGCTAGAAATTACAGTTAGCTTTAGCCTCGAAATTACATTAAACAATGTGCGACCCTTCGGGGTTGTCAGACGTGAGCCCCACTGGATATGCTTCGCGTTATAGTCGCCAGCAGACAAAAAGTGAGGACCTAAAGATTTATAGAACCCGCAAAATTGATCCTCTGTGATTGGAAAACTCGGTGGACAATACACAGACGAAATCACTAAATTGCTATTGTTCTTTAAAAGACAAATAGTTGTCGCTTGTAAATATCCCGAGCAAAATTCGTCCATTACATGGTGTTTGAGTCGGGCCTTCACTAGGATAGCTGACCCGCCACAAGCTCTTCCACGAGGGTCCTTGGTGTCATAAAAGGTATAACCATTAATTTTAAAAATACTCCTGGCTGTTAGATGGGTTTCGGAAATTAGCATTACGTCAATACTCTGCACCTTCATGAATAGTTCAAGCTCGTTCTTATGTGAGCGGATGCCGTTGGCGTTCCAAAAACATACTTTTAGGCAGTTCATGGTTTATTGACGACTGCCCTTAATAATTTGGACTGCATCTGCAGCATTTGCATCATCTGTTGCATCATAACTGTAATGTTGTTGGTGAAATTATTTACCGTTTGAACTAATGTCTCTATAGTTGCCTCGAGACTAGTTGTGTTACGTGAAACTGGGACCTCCTCCCTAGGCTTGAAACTAGTATTTGCTGTGGACGTGTTTTGAGTAGAGCCATGTCTGGACTTCAAAATGTTGGCATACGAGAATTGGTGACCTAAGGATGCGACCGGCTGAGGTTTGGGTAGTAATAGCAATAGAAGGGCTGGCTTTCATTATTTTACGGTTGGCCAAGTAGACACGGCATCCTCTGTAGTTTGCTGTATGACTTTCACCGCAGTTACCACATTTTCTAATTGACGCATTGTTTTTCGGCTTGTTACATTGTGCCGTGGCATGAAGCTCGCCACACACCACACATACGGGAGTCAATTTGCAGTATCTTTTGGTATGACCAAATTCCTGGCAGTTTCTGCATTGGGCTGGGCCAGACCGTTTGAGAGGCTCTTCTACAGTCACCTTACGATGTAAAACGTATTTTACGTTATAAATAGGGTGAATTTCATTTTTCTTCAATCTAATATCACCAGGTTCCAATTCGACATGAAATATTGGTTGAGGTACACGTTCCCGATTTTTTATGTTGAACTTATTTTTAATTTTAAAACCGCTTCCCTGTAAGAATCCTTTGACGTCCTCAGGATCAACACATGGGTCAATCCCCTTAATAACGTAGCAGTAGCAGTGCCTTGCTACTTTTCAACTGGTAGGTGTAAAAATTTTTTTTAGCTTTGTCAAATTCCGAAACCAATTTGCGGTAATCATTTTCGTTTTGCACCTGGATTTTCGTTTGGTTGATATTGCCCTGCTTGATGGGTATAACGTGAAAGCGTCTGCTCCAATCAATGAAATTAAACTCTTTACCAGTTCGTTTGAATTCTTTTCCCTCAAGAAAAGAGGAGGGGGTTTGAATGACCTGGGAGGTGTTGTAGTTTCGATGACTTCACTATCCAAAATTGAAAAGCGGTTTTTAGAAGCCGTGCCATCAGTTCCAGAATCCCTGGGAAATTTTGAGGTCAATTCAACTCTAGACGATTTAGGGCTGCGTTTGCGCTTTGTGACTGTTATATAGCGGTCCATTCCTGTTTGTATTTTATATGGCTCGTCACAGGTAGTTGCTGGAGTTATTTGGGGTAACGCTTCCGTCGAAGCCTTATTTTCGCTATTAATTGCTGTTTTTCCTAGTGAAGATATCACCGTAGAACTAGTTACATTCGGTAAAATTATATCATTCAATGAATGAGTACGAGAACGAAATACCGGTTTCGCGGTTAAATATAAATTATTACTAATACTAGGCTTATTAATTTCTGGCTCTTCAGCGGTTAATGTAATATAAGCATTTCTGGCCTTTACATTTGCTTTATTGCTTTCACTTGGATGACTCATCCACTAAGAATGTCAATGAAATGAACAAATATAAATATAAAATTCAAGCCTTCTATGCGCTTCTCAAGAAGGTAACGTATATCGGTTTCTTTAAAGATAAAAGTTTTCCTTCTCTTTTCAAATGCTATCTGTCACACACAATCGTTTGACAAAAAAAAAAAACATTTATAAAAAACTTATTGCGGATTTGCCGTACACGAGAAAATACAACCACTCGCACCGGCGTCACTTTCACTAATGATTGTTGGATAATAAAGAAGTATATGAATTTCATCAAGTCTTACCGGTGTTATTATTCTAAACAGACCACAACGAACTACAGTTGCTAACAAGTCCTATGCAGTAATAATAATTAATAAAATATTCAATTTGGGAATTTAATTTATTATTACTGTTTATCTATACATATAAAAATGAAATGCTCTGCGTATGTAATGTAATGGCTGGAGCGATTTGGCTGATTTTTGTTTATTCCATTCAAAATTTTCAGGAGATGGTTTGTATGAAAAAAAAAATTATAAAATTTTCCGGAAAACCTAGAAAATTCATTTATTAATTTTCTTCTTGCTTTTGTTGTTGTATACACAAATAAGTTAGTTATTCACAACTCGACATGTTCGTTCGAACTGGTTTGGTGAAGCTATGTGGTTGAACCTTGTATTTTAATTTTACTGTTTATACGAGTTTGTATACTTATGAGTTTGTATAGGTGCAAACACACTTAACATTCTTAGCATACGAAAAAAAAGCGTAGATCAAATAAAAAAAAGCAAAAAGAAAATAAAATAAAAGACCTAACAAAGAGAGACAACATCTTCAACTTCGGCCAAACCGAAAATTCATTATTATACATAGATTTTTTTAAAGATAGAAAAACTTTTACTTCAACTAAAATTCACAATAAAATCACATATGTATGTAAATAGATTGTATGTTTTTCAATACTTTGAAATATGTATATTGTATGGAAAAAATAAAAACTTCAAATCCTTTGGTGAATTTTAAAACTTGGTTCTCACGAAAGGCAGTTTTGTATCAGCTTATTAAAAGCGAATCAAATTTGTTAGGGACTCCTGACGTAATAACTTAGTTATCTGTGAGTGTTACTGTGGACCATATGGATATAGTTATTCCATATAGTTCTCATATCCCGATTACTTACTACTATTTGCCAAATCATGCTGTGTTGTAGCCGGAAAGTGTAACTACTGAACTGTAGTTTTTAACGCGTCAAACCTCACCTCTAATGGAGTGAGTTTTAATCACATTTTACATACAGGACCCACAATCTGCTTTGACCATTTTGGTACTTAGATGGCGATTGTTTTTGTTTAATGCTGGCATTGAAAAATGTACCGGCAGATTTGGATCAAGCCGAACCAAGCGTCATTTCAAAAAATTGTATATCGTTCAGACCCTAATGAGGATTACCAGTTACTTTAGGTTTCAACTATGCGCTTTGCTTAGCGATACGAACGTTGCATCAGCTGGCTGATTGTGAATAACTCTACCCCAATACAAATTTAGATAGACAAAACGAGTATTTGAAACCTATGACGTTAAACAGATGGCGTGCATTTGCTCATGGTTACCCTTACACCGAAAGCAGCTATATCCCCCGTTCGGTTAATTTTAAGCGCCAAAGTGAAGTTCAATTTCATGCCCGAAAAAGCATTTGCCACACTCTCCTTATTTGTCTAAACCCCGTCAGGTAATTTATTTACCAATGTGCTCTCTGCAAAAACAAAAATGGTGCCAATAAAACTGCAGACTTTACCCCGGGTAAAGTCCAAAGATTAAAAATCTTATTCGTACAGTTATCCCTAACTGCAAAACTTACTCAATATATAAGAGTAAACTGGGTTAGCATATAATGGCAGCTTTACCTCCCGAGAGGACAGCGCTTTCTCGTCCTTTCGAAATAAAATCGGTCGTGGATGGAATTTTGAAGTCGATGATTTGTTTGTTATCCGCAGCGATAATTTACCCCCAAACGAGTGGAAGCTAGCATTATTAACCGAATTTATCTGTGTTCGGATTCTTAAGTACGAGTGGCCGAGGTTCGAACTGCCAATGGTATTTTGACGAGGCCAATTGTTAAGCTAGCACTACTTCCGAATCTCCCAAGCAGAACTAATTCGTTTCTTTTTATTTTCCATTTTTTTATATTTTTGTATATGTCTGCGCTCAAGGCCCTCGAAGCCGTTGTCGTATCTGGCTTATCCTGTCGTCTTTGGAATAAAGATCAATCCCTTAGGAAGTACTCGGTATTCCAGAAGATGAGACCATATAGGCCACTCAGTGCGGTCAAGAAATATTAGAAATATTGTATAAATTGTCTGGCCCACTCGCACTTCCTTAAAAATTGCACCAAAACCTACTACAACAAATCCAAACACGACTCAAAGAAATACAACAAGAAGCCAAACAACAAGAGGATCACAAGCGCAACCCACAACCAAACTCAACAACCATCCAAAAAAGGGCAGCAGGGTGCATCCCACTATTGTTTTTAATTCTTTTATTTGTTATATATTTTTTGAAATGTAACACGATCTCTGGCTACCTAACTCTCTCTTCTGCTTATTGCATTCTTGCGAGATGGGCGGGACATCTATACTGGTCACCCCATTTTATAAAACTGAATAATATATGTAGCTCTATCTATGTAGACATACTGAATTGTACAACTGAATAAAAAGAAGAAAAGAAGAAAAATATTTTATTCAATGTTTACCCACACACACTTCCAAGAAGTACAAAAGTATAGCTAATTAGATATAAACTTAACTTAAGATGAAAAATATTACCAATTTATAACGGGGTTATTTGTTCTTAATACATGAAAGTGAATCTGTTGCGAGTTTATTGTATTTAACCATTTAAATTAAGAAAAAGAGCAATTGAAGTTCGTTATCAATTTAATTGCTGCCTCTGCTTCTTTGCTTCATTCGGGCGCCTCTAATTGAAAAAAATATTTCAGTTCTCATTATTGATTTCAAGTTTTTAGCATCATTTGCCTTTTTAATTCGAATAAGACACTTTCATGAAAGAGTGAAAGGGCAACAGTTTATTATACTTCTCTAGAGCCTGAAAGAGAATAAAATGAATACTAATTTTATGCAGTAATGTGAAATAAAAACAACATAATGCATAAAAAAGTAACATTCTATACAATTTCCTCATCTAAAGCTACTTTTCTGATGTGTCTAGCTGCCCTGTTTTACCAATACTTATCGTTAAAAAAAGAAGGGCTTCTACTCCAGACAAAATTCACTTCAAAAACTGGCATCACACTTAAATGATAGCTACATATAGGAAAAAGTAATTCGCCATCCTTTTTTCGAAGTAACACCGTTATTATTTTTAATTTAATTTTTAACAACCTCTCAGATGTCCAGCGTCTCAAAATTATTAAGACGGCGTCAGCTATTTTTCCCTAGAAAAATTTTAAATTGTTATATCCAGCAATTTTTCCATGTTTTTATTGGTCACGCCGAGAGACAATCGATCTTGTTTTTCTACTCTCTTTATGTTTGGCCCAAGTTTACAGATCCAGTACAGTAAAATACTTGAGAAATCTGTGTTGTAACAAATAAAATGCACTGAACTTATTTTAAGTTGTCTCGTAGTTGCGAGTTTTTATTAATTTTGAGTATGTGGCGATATTACGATATTAAGTAAAAATTCCGTTCTCTGCTGGGTTACACAAAAAGTTTGATTATTTGCTGGTATGTAAATAATCTAAAACAACTTATTAGTAACATTAAGCAGAATATTAACTGCTTATTTATAATACAAGTAGAAATTTTTAAAAATAGCTTAACTAAAAAAATATTTTCTTGTTAATAAAAACTGTTATTCAACCAGTAAATCATATTTTACTGGGTACCACAAGGACCCGTATGACCGACCTAAAATATGAAAATCTCATACAAGCTGTGACCACTAATTTTCCCCTTAAGACAAAAAGGGAAAAATGAACATTTGCGGTTGCACCGTAGTTGAAACATAGATATTAAGTAGAAAAAACAGAACCTTGAGTGAAGGAGAAGAAGACTGTATGTAAATAGGAACTGTTCTATAAGATACATAGATAAAAATCTATTGGGAAATATAAACACCGTATTACACGTAAAACATTAAATATAACCTTAAATATAAAAAAATTGTCCCCCTTAAAAATCTTAATAATTAAATACCTAGCTGAACATCATTTCAAATGTACTAAAAAATTAAACAATATCAGTCAGCTATATACGGCGCACAGTATAAAATCAAAAGTACGTAAGGATTCCAATGTTGCCATAGTAGTAATTTTGTCGGTTAATGATGGACAAATGGTGCGTTTTCAAAAATACAATAATTTTCTATTGTTAGTAATTTTAGCGTATATACTATTTTAAAACCAAGCAAGTACTTCTTGGGTGTAGAAATCTTATTAATAAAATAATTAAATTAAGTTAACAGTTATGTAATTTAGCCTGGTGCAAGATTTATTTTTTTCATAAAATGTGGACACATACACGTGGATAAATTATTTTTGTACCTTTATTACATGATATTGACTTGTGTGGTTTAAAAAACAATATTTGATAAACATTTTTTTAAAAGAAAAATTAACAATAACGCCAGTAGAAGAAAGAAAGGTGAATACATTTTATGTAAAGTGGAAGGCAACTAAAACACAAAGCAGTTATTACTTTGTAACAAACGAACATATAAAAATACACCGAAGACCTTGTTACCTGCGATCAAGACCTACAATTGAAAGTTTTTATAAGCTTTCTTTCAAAAAATCATTACAATACATTACTCCTCATTTGGTAACCTTTATTCTTTTAATACCAGAATCCTGAAGTAAAATATCATTATAAAATTTTGAGTTTTATTATGACTTTTTGATTTCATAGTAAAAATTTGTGGAAAGTTTCCTGAAGAACAATATTAGAGGTAACGAAATTGCCATAAAAATGGAGTATTTATTAATTTAATTTGCAATTACATACACTTAATTAACGTTATTACTGATGTTAATCGATGGGTCAAATAAACAAAAACGAAGTTGAATAAAAGAATTAAAACATTTAGAAATCACAGTAAAATAAATCATAGTAAAGGAAAAAACATCAAACGTATACACTAGAAAACAAAAAAGGTTTCTTAACAAACCAACAGATATAAATAAGATATGATATGTTAAAAATGCTGAAACTTTCGAACTTAAATTTTTTCCAGTTAATCAGCCAAGGATAAAACTTACGTTTTTACGTTTTTTTTTATACTAAACGTACACTACAATATGATTTCGATGTTAAGGATAAATTCTTTGAATAAAGACTAAAGGTAAAGGTAAAATTTCCAACTTCTCTGCACATTTTAGTTCGCTACAAAACGTACTTAAATATAGATCTATAGGACATTTAACAATCACAGATATCTATACTAAAATCGCAAATAATGGTAGAAATTTTTGCTATATCCTTAACGCTGTTTTTGACGAAAAATCAGGATATTTAAAATCATTTATAGAATCACTTGAATTGCTAGATGTTTTTAGGATTTTATTGAACAAATTGCAGCTTCTCCAATTAAGACTAACCTATAAGACAAGATATTTAATTAGCCGGTAACAATATAAGCGGTAAATTAATCAAAACTGTTGAAGGTGAATCAGTTGACGTAGTCAAAAAGAGAAAACGCATGTAATATTGATTAAATTGATAATTAAAAGCACTTTTTCACTCTTCAAGAGTAGATTAGGTTATAATTTATATCATATAGTTAAATATCAAAAAAAACAAATATAGTTATATTAGCGTTCAGTGTAGAAACAATAAATATAGAGTTGTAATAAAACCAAACATTAGTAACCGAATATTAATAAACTTAAATACAAACATTTATTAATTACACTTATTCCATCAATACAAGTAGATAATTTCTGTGTCACCAGCGATTTTGTTAAAGTAGCAGCCAACATATTGTATCACTTTCTCGTCAGCTAAGGAGTCCGTTATGAAATGGTGGCAAACGTCGGTATGTTTAGTGAGAGGATGATAAGATCCGTTTTTCGCCAGTTGTACTGCTACTTGGTTGTCACAAAATATTTTAATCGAGTCAGATTTTCCAAAAATTTCTTCTACAAACCTTTTTAACAGTAAGCCTCCTTGCACTGCTGGTCCCATTGACCTTCCGCTTCACGAGTCGATAATGCCGTTGTTGCCTGTCTCTTTGAACCCCAAGATATTGGTGTTCTATTTTTCAAAAAAATAAAACCAGTTGTGCACTTTCTCTGATCTGTCACCTGCGTAATCGGCATCACAATATCCAATTAAATTTAAATTAAAATTTTTTTGGAAAAAAAATTTGTATCCTTTCGTGCCTTTCAAATATCGAAGTATGCGTTTTGCTGCTTACCAATGTTGTATGCCAAAATTACTGTTAAAACGGCTAAGAAAATTTACTGTATAGCCTATGTCTGGCCCAGTTAACTGTGTGGTAAACAGCAAACTGCCAATCAGTTCCTGATAAGGGTATTTTGACATTTCTATCTTTTCAGTCTCATTCTTTATAGACTGTGCCATGCTTATTTTTACGTTGACGTCCATGCCATTCCAAAACGATCCAACATCCTTTGAATATGCGGAGATTGTTCAATTGGAAAACCTTTATCCGTTTGCTCCAATTTTAAACCAAGAAACAATTTTGCTTCGTCCAGATCTCTGAGTCTAAACTTCTGTTTTAATTTTTCAACCAAAAATGACATTTGTTGCTGGTTATTCCAAAAAAAAAAAAACAATATTATCAATGTAGACAGCTAGTATTAGTATGTCTGTATTTGTGATTTTAGAGTATATAGACTGATCACTTTTGTGTTACATAAGGCAAAAACTTTTTAATTTCAAATACCACATACGAGATGATTGTTTTAGACCATATATCGGTCTGTTTAATATTAGGCCTTAACCATCAAGAACTTCAAATGATCCTTCTGGATCATTAATAAAAATATCCTCATTCAAATCGTCCTGTAGAAATGCTGTGCAAACATCTAAATGGCCTATACTTAAATTAAAGTGAGCAGCTGTTGATAATAAGTAGCGCAAGGATGAGTATCTCATAACTTGTGCGTAAGTATCATTTTAATCTATATTTGCTCGCTGAGCAAAACCTGGTGCAGCTAACCTACCTTTTTTTTCAAAATCACTTAGTGCATAGCTTGTTTTCTTTTCTACTGCTTTCATCAACACTCCACGTATTATTCTTAATTAAAGATTTGATCTCTTCATTTATTACCATTTTCCAATTTTATTTTTCATTACCATTTACGGCCTGCGAATAGTTCAGTGGTTCTATTTCATTACTAACCACTACAGATGTTACGCAATCATCCATATTTTTTTTATCTGGTGCTCTTTTTGAACGACGAAGCTGTGCAAGTTCACTTATTTCCTCACTTAATGATGAATTACCCCTGGATGTAAATCCCAGCAAATCTTCTTTGCCAATCAGCAGATTCATAATTCTATAAGTTAAATCCCCTTCTATTTGATTTTGCTCAATATGATTTAAACTATCCGCACTAAGCTTCTATCACTTTTACTTGTGGTCTTTTAAAGTGAGTTTTGTTCTTTAACTGAGAAATCTGTACAGTTTTTTTTATCCGAAATAGGAGGAGTGCTTTCTCAGGCGATTAATGGGTTGGATAAAGTTATTGGCGACTATAGCAGAGTATTGTCCAAGCCCGAAAAAAAATATTGTGTTAAACATTACCATAATGGTAATGGACTATTTCAGCAAATGGCCCGAAGCGTATTCCATTCCAAACCTGTTAAAACTTACTTGTAATACCTTAAAAATTTGGTAAGAAAAATGTGTTGCCTTTACAAGTGTACAAAAGAGAAGAAATAATTTTTATTTCAAAAAGATAAACTGTTGCCACATTAGTATATGTATGTAACAAAAAGTAGCGCATATTAAGCTTTATTTTCCAACATCCTCACTAAAGGTTTATTTTCTTGTTACTTTAGGCCTATGGAATGAATAAATGCTTTTATTTTAACGTTAGCAAGTGGTTTGGTCAGAATATCAGCCACCATTTCTCCAGAGCTTGCGGTTTGCAATTCCACATTCTTAGCAAGTATGTTATCCCTTATGAAGTGATGCCTGATGTCTACATGTTTTGTCGTAGCATGGTTTTGAGCAAGTTGAATGGCACTTAGGTTGTCACAAAACAATATCGTAGGTTTTAACCAATTTTTAAATAATTCTTCTTCCAACGCTCTCATTCAAAGTAATTCCTGTACAGCCAAGCCCATGAAGGCCATATATTCAGCTTCACAGTCGATAAAGCTGTAGTTTGTTGTTTTTTAGATCCCCAAGATATAGCTCCCATTTTTTAATAATTACATATCCGCTTACAGATTTTCTTGACTCTGGGTCAGCTGCATAGTCTGCATCGCTAAAACACGTTGTTTCAAAACTTGCCTTCTTTTCAAATTTTAGCTTAAAATCAATGGTTCCTTTCAGATAATGAATATTCGTTTTGCTGCTATCCAATGATTCATTTGGAAATTCTGGTTAAAACGGCTAAGTAGGTTACCTGCAAAACAAATCCGGCCTGGTAATTTGAGCTGCAAAAAGAAGACTGCCAATTACTGCTTGGTAGGGGTATTTGCCCATGGAAAAATTACCATCGATTTGATTGTTGTGTAGTAATTTCATACCAGGTTCCATGGGTGTCAAAACTGAATTGCAGGACGTCATATCAAACCTCTCAAGTACCAATTGCAAGTATGCTGACTGATCACTGGCTATATTTTCACCCAAATTGTAAGTAATTCTCATTCCGAGAAAGTATTTAGCAGCACCTAGAACTTTCATTTTAAACGATTCCTTCAAACTACTTACTGTTGAGTCTTTAACTTTTTCGTTCTTCCAAAGCACAAGCAAGTCATCTACGTATACTGCTATAATAATTACATTGTCTGTATTTTCATTAATTATGTAAACACACTGGTCAGTCTTTAACTGCCGCACCAAGTCCTCTTAATCTTTCGTTCAGTTTCTCATTCCACATTCTGGATGCCTGTTTCAGACCATAAAGTGATCTATTCAATTTTAAAATGTAACCCTCTGGACTGCTATGCCTTCGAGAGCCTGAATGTAAATTTCATCCATCAGATTTCCTTGCAAAAATGCAGTACACACATCCAAGTGATTTATTTTCAAATCAAATTGTAGAGCAATTGTCAATTAATAGCGCAATGTATCGTACCTCATTACCGGTGAATAGCTTTCCGTGTAATCTATGCCACTCTTTTGCTCAAAATCTCAAGCAACTAATCTGGCCTTATATCGCATGTCATCTTCTTCTTTCTTTTTCTTAAACAGCCATTTCATAGACAGCCTTTTTTTACACTTACTATCCTCAACAATGCTCCATGTGTTATTTTCCGACAAAGAGTCGACTTCGCTCTGAATAGCTTGTAACCATTTCTCTTTGTCCTCACTGCTTACTGTACCTTCATAATTTGTGGGCTCATTGCAAATAGAACTGACCATGTATGTGATGTAATCTGTCATATCTGGAGGCTTTACTTTTCTGGTTGTTTTTCGCGCAGTGGGATTTTCCATATTTATATTTCGTGTTGATTCAACTTTATTACTTTTTGTAGCACTATGTTGCATTTGCGACTCGCTCTCAGCATCTGTAGATTTTTCAGCTGATTTGAATTAAATTTCATCTTTATCTACATCATCAATAACATCTTCATCGTCATAAGAAGTCCTCACTAATTCTGTTTCTCGTTCCAATGTAATATTGTTTATGGAATCATAGCCGGGCTTTTCAAAAAACATATTACCCTCCAAAAATTTTGCATTCCAACTTACATGCAATTTTCTCTTTTCAGGGCCATACATTCTGTACGCCTTGCTGTTCTCGCTATATCCGAGCATAATACATTTAATTGACCCGGATCCCACTTTTTTCTAACTTCTTTAGGTACTAATACCATTCCAACACAACCAAATACGCGCAAATGGTAAATTTTTGCCGAATTGCCAGTCCATATTTGCTCTGGTGACATATTATTAAAAACTTTTCTTGGGGTAATGTTTAACAAATACGCTGCAGTACTTGTGGATTCTGCCCAGTACATTTTACCCAAATTTGCACCAAACAGCATTAATCGAGCCTTACCAATCAAAGTTCTGTTCATTCTCTCAGCTTTGCCGTTTTGTTGGGGGCTATACGGGGCAGAAGTTCGATGATCTATTCCACTTCCTCACAGATTTGTTCTAATTGCTGGTTACAATACTCCAAACCGTTATCAGAACGAAGTATTTTAATTTTTTACCCGTCTGATTTTCGAAATATTTTTATAACCTCAGATTTGGCTTTCATCATACAAATAAATACTTTATTAGAAAAATCATCGAAACACAGTACATAGTAAACAGCGCAACCTATTGACTTTTGCTCCATTGGTCCCAGACATCTATGTGAATGAGTTCTAAAATTCCTTTTGTTCTTGTAGCTGATGACTTATACATTGAACGTGACTGTTTGCCTTGCAAACATAATGTACAAACCTCTGATTCAGAAAAATCATCACTCGATGCTTCATTGCATAACAAATGGTTCATGTTTTCATCACAAGGGTGACCTAAGCGCTTATGCCAAATCGCCTTGGTTGTTAGAAGATAACTTTTATATTTCGTTCCAAAATTAAGAGTAAGCCATTGTCCAAAACAGCTCTCAAGAAAACTACATTGTCTTTCTTTACTACACATTCATCAGCATTAAACATAAATTGATAGCCTCTTTTCGTGAGTTGACTAATCGAAATCAAATTTGCACATATATCTGGTACATACAAAACATCAGTGATTTTAACGTATTCCATTCTGTTGTTTAATAATTGTTGAACACGAATAGTTCCCTTGCCAGTGACTCTAAGGCTTTTGGTATTTGCAATTGTTACATGCTTTGAATCTTTATACAGTTTAAGATTCACAAATAAATTTTTATCGTTCACCATGTGAGCAGTTGAGCCTGAATCGATCAAGCAATCATTTTCAAACTTTACTGCCAAACCTGCCACAAGTGACTTCTCAGTACGTACGCCATTTTGTTTCTTTTTTTTGAGCTTTACAAAACTTTGCAATATGGCCTTCCTTCTTGCAATTGTAGCATACAATTGTCCTTGCTTTATCAAAAGATTTTTTTTTCTTTGACTTACCATAAAACGCTGATTCTGCTGACGAAAAATTATTATATGTGTCGAAATCTTGCAATAATTTAGTTTTTATATTGTCTGCTGAAACCTTGATGTTACTGCTCTCAATAGCCATTATCATCGGAGCAAAATGGCACTTAGCAGTAAACTTCCAACCCATTCATCATCCACCTTCATGCCAATTTGATTTAACTTCTGCGCTGTATTAATTATAGTATTTACATATTCGCTTATATTTTCACAATTTAAAAGCTGTGTTGTTAATTTTCTTAATAGACCTAAACCAGAATCTTCATATAACGTCTCTAGTTTGCTCCAAATACCTTCTGCTGTCTCACTTTGTATGTGCACATACAAACTTGGAGAAATATATAGCACCAATCTTGATGTAGCCTTTTCCATTATATCCTCCTTCGCTTCTGTTCCAAATCCTGCACCCTGGATTAATATCTCAGAAAAGTGGTCAGTACACACCAAAAAGATTGGGATGAGTATGTACCAAAGTTTCTTCTGGCATACCGATCAGCTATCCACGATTCAACATGATGCATTTCAGCAAAAAACGTGTTTGGGACAGAGCTAAAACTAAAAGCCGACTTAAAAAATGCACACGACGATAACAAAAATGTTTCTCTGATACAAGAAGGCCTGCAGGAGTCTTATGAGTCTGTCCGCAATCGCATTAAAATGGCCAGCGACAAAATGAAAGCTAGGTATGATCGAGCAGTAAATGCTGAAGGATTAACAGAAGGACAACTGGTTCTACTATATAACCCACAATGGAAAAGAAGGCTATCTCCCAAATTGCAAACCCACTGGGAAAGATTATATAAGGTGATCAAGAAATTCAATGACGTGGTTTATCGGATACAGAAATATCTAAGTCCGAGGTATAAGATGAAAGTGGTTCCCTCGGAGCAACTGGCCAAATATGGCCTAAGGAATATTGAGCCTGTTCGGGACGAAAAGGCTTAAGCGGACGGCGGTGTTACAGGTGCGTCTTGCTTAAGTTTTAAAAGAAAACAAGTAATAAAGTAAACATTTGTGTATGCTGTTTACTAACTGCGTAGTTTACTAAGAAAACTTATGCACGCAAGGCAACAACAACTTTCTTAAAATAAATTCTAGAAGGAACTTTATCAGCTTAAAAACAAAAACAAAAATGAATGAATAACATAACAACACAAAATGTGATACAAACGGAATAGAAGATAATTAGTTAGTTAGTTGAAAAATAAGCCTCGTGGAGTAAATACGTGCATCTTAAGTAAATGGTTCTCTAGTGTCAACTTTGTGTAAGTAAACTTGTAATTAATTTAAAAACTCTAAAATCTGGTGTTATTTATTTTGCAATAAAGAACTCAGCAACAACAAAACGTTTATAAAAGGCGTAAACGTAACAATATAGTTAAATCTCAAAAAAAAACAAATATAGTTGTATTAGCGTTCAGTGTAAAAACGATAAATATACAGTTGTAATAAAACCAAACATTAGTAACCGAATATTAATAAACTTTGTATTTACATTTTAGCATATATCAAATGACATGTCGTATGAGTTGCATACATACATTCAAAACAAAATGCTGCAAGTAAGGAAAATTTTACTATGACAACAACACAGTTTAATAGCATGAATAAAGCAGTCAGCTATGTTTAATACTAACGCAGATACAACTGAGCATCAATGCTAAGTATTGTATTTAAGCTCAAAACAAACCAGCTTAGTTTCTATGTAATTTCCGCAAGTTCAGCGCCTATCAATATGTTTACCGAGACAGGGAAGTATATGAAACGAAGGATTTTTATTCTAAATTCCATTACATTTATTTAACTATTATTGATGCTATTTTTTATACTTTAGAAAGAAAGAATTTGACACCAATATTCCGACAACTGCTGTATCACCAGTGCAAGGAGTTAACGTTTCAAACCCTACATAGACTGAATGATAACCAATATCTTATAATTATAATACACGAATACGCTTTTATTTAACAGCAGGGGCACCTGTTTGTAGGTAGTGTACTAGCTTGTCAAGTCTGGGGGTTGTGGGTTCGATTCCCAACGAATACCTTGGTTTTTTCACTACAAAAATAAAAATTGACTGTCGGTGGGGCAGTTAATTCCGACTATACTTTTACTTTCTCTTCTCTATCCTTTTCCTAAAGAATGTAGCACGGTACTTGACTAAATAGGCATTGTTGCCTGAAGTGCTACTTCTCTTTTTAAAATAAAAATAATAATAATAACATCCTAATCTGGTATCGCTTTTTGGAATAAACACGTAAAAATATTTTATGTCAATTCCTGTATATTTTATACACGGTATTTATTAAACTTGTATTTATTCCATAATTATTATTCAAAGCATTTTATTGTCATATTATATAGTGCACTTGTTTTTTTTTCTCATTTTCTATATATTTTAAACTAAACGGCAAATTAAATTAATTTTGTTGTTTTGTAAACTCCTTATAATACATCCTCGTATATGTTGACCCTGGATGTTTTCTTTCTTGCGTTTTTAAGGTTTCCTTTTACTTATAAGAAAAATTAACCCGATTCGCTTTGCTGGCGCTCAAAGAATTTTTATTAATATGCAGAACGTTAAATTGTACCATGCCAATTTTTATAAACAGCTCTAGCCGGCGCAAATAATTCTAATTTCGAACATATACGGCTTTTAGTATATATTTGTGTGAGAGGATGTGGCTTATTTCTTACACGGCATTTTACTATTAGAAAAAAGTATGGAAAATGAGAAATCTACATAAACTTAGACTCTGTATTTTAGGATAATTTGAAAGATATGTAATATTTACTTTTTATGGTATTTAATATTTACTTAATATGGTATATGCCAGTCTCAAACAGTTCAAAATAACATATTAGTAATTGAAATATTTAATTTTTTTTTTCGAAAAGCAGCATTTTTAGTATTTATTGTGTATGGCAGATTGCAGGATTGTAACTATTTTATTTTCCAGCCTAGAACTTCTTCCAGACTTAGATACATGATTTCTGCCAAACTTTCCAGCAACAATCCAGCTATTCAGTCACCTAAAAACATCAAGTAAGCATACATGCAAACACTCTTTTTATATATTGTTATATTTTTATTTACTCGTTAAGTTCTAAAACCGCAAAAAAAAACGGCACAAACGCATTTTCTTATGGGTCACTTTACTGTTAAAAACACGCACTTCCTACAAACAGCTTCTCTGTTTGACGTCTTGTTAAGTACTGATTGTTGCTTTTAACTGAAAATCGCTAATAATAGTCGCTTAAAATGTTTGTATTAAGAACTTTCGGGCTTTTTTATTGCAGCTGCTTCTATTATACAAGATTAATATATTGAGGATTTAGTAATTAAAATAAAGCTACAACAACATAAACTAGCAAAACTTTTTTTGCTGTTTTGAACTCTAAGTTATGTCTTGTTTCGTTTCAGTAACGTTAAGGTATTAAATTTTCCTCTCCTAACACCTAGCCTTCTGAAGTGTTTCGTCCCAAACAGGCACAGATGCGTCTTTCCCATATTTAGCTAATCGATATAGTACACAATTTTCATTTTCGGTCTTTAATACTTTTATATTTTTTAAGCCACGTCGTTTAAATCACTCAAAGTTTGCAGCTCGGTCGAATTTGAACTGCATTTAGTTGCTGGCCGTTTTAATTCGATTTCGCATGAATTCGTGATTTTTTTGCGCTTGGAGTGTTGAAGAACTTAACCCTAATGCTGTTGTGGCGTTCATCTATCGTCTGTTTTACTGCTTCTTTAATGTCCTCCAACATGCCTTCGCTATTAACAGTAACTTCCAATTTTTGCAACTTATGCGTATGCAGTCTGAAAATTAATTTAGCTGCCTTATAATCTAGTGCATAAACAATGGTTTTAGCAAGAAATCAATTTTACTTCATATATCCTATATCGTTGTTCGCGTCGCAGATTCCGTTTGAAAGTGCGTTAATTTTGAACTGAGCCAGAAATTAGTGAATTTTTATAGCAATGCCCTCTACCATGTAACTTCATTCAAAAGGGTTCTGTCTTACATTCGCCAACATACTTTCGTTGTAGCTCAAAAATTGTCTTCATTATTATTCCAATACTTCCGCTTCATTTCCGTCTAAGGTTAACACAATTTTTACTGGTCACTGTCACAAACTAGAACACGATAACTTGAAATGGTATGCGGACATTGAATCTGAGCAGTTTTTATTTATTTAATTGCTCTGTAATGACTTAGACATTTCCTTTCATTTCGAGTGTCTTTATTATATTTTCCCACTCGTGCATCTTATCATCAACATCCTGGACTTGTATTTCGACGTCACTGGCTTCCAAATTACTTTTCACGCTAGATCGGATAGCTTTTCATGTAAATCTAGAAGTCTCTTAAGTTTTGAGTATTTAACCATTATAGCAGCAAACTTTAAGTTTAAGTCTACATTACTTGATTCTGATTCATGTCTCTTTTTCATCGATTTCATCGAATTCACGTCTATTATATATATATATCAATAAATAATGGAGTTCCACTTTATAATTGTTGTTGGTAAATCTATAAAACAGGAGCTTCTTAACTTTTAGCTCTTTGTTTCTTGTTTTAATTAATTTTATTAATTGTTAATACATATAGATATAAACCAATCAGAAAAAAGCTGCACAAACTAAAAAAAAACTAATTAAGTCATGTGATGGTATTTTTTACAAATTTCAATTAGTTATAGTTTTCAGTTATATTTATAATATAAATTATGTTTTAATATTTATAACAACAGTCCGTGCTTGACCGTGATAGCAATCAGACATAGTTTCGTTTCTTTTCTTTATTTTCCTATATTTAATATATGTGCATACGTGAATATTGCATTAATAAAAACAAAAACAAAATTAATCTTGTGACAGAGAAAAAAAAATAAGACAAAAACAGTTTATAAATTTCAAAAAGAATTAAAGTGCATTCTTATGTAAAATAATAATTTTGCTTTATAACTATGATAAACCTAAGTGATGATCGCGGCTACGCTACAGAAGAAAACAATTAAGCCAAAAAAACAGAAAATTGATGAACTAATCTGGCAATGTCTTATAGTAAATAAACGTAAACGAATTGAGCCACCAAAGAAAACAAAACGAATAACTTCATATAATACTCCAACTACATTAGTATACAGCAACAAATATTCTTTGCTTGATACTCAAGATGATGGGGAGAGCAACAATCAGTTTACAGTACCGAAGCCACCACATTCCAGATGTAGCAGATATTAATCTTATGATTAATAAATTAAGTGAAATAATATCCTATACGGATTTTAATTATGTCTTTAAGGCAAGGCCAAGTAAGATTTATGATAAAGTCTGTAGATTCATATAGAAAAGTCATTAAGTATCTAGAAAGTTCAAGTATTTATTTTCACACGTACCAATTAAAACAGGAAAGATCGTACAGAGTTGTAATTAAAGGACTCCATCCCCACTGAGGATATTAAAGCTGAACTTATCTGTCTAGGTCACCCGGTTAGATCGGTAACAAATGTTAGAAGTCGTGTAACGAAAGAGCCTCTTTCAATGTTTTTTGTGGACTTGGATCCAGACCCCAAAAATGAAACTATTTGCGACATAAAATACATAAACCATGCTCTCGTCAGAATAGAACCACCACGTAGAACCAACGAACTGGTTCAATGTCATCAATGTCAACAATTTGGTCATACGAAAGCATACTGTAAAAAACCATACGGATGTGTCAAGTGCGGCATGGATCACCCTACCGTGGAGTGTAAAAAAACCGCTGAAACTCCACCTCGTTGCGTTCATTGTATGTTAAACCATACTGCCAATTACAAAGGTTGCAGAATTTATCAAGACCTTGTTTCTAACAGAAATAATAAAAAAACACAACCTACAAGTAGCCGGAAGAATTATGTTAACCCGAATCATATTGGCTACCCGCAATATAATAACCAAACCAACATTGAGCCCAGTAATAGAATAAACCTGTCGTTTGCAGATGTTGTTAAAGCATCTAATGTAAATGAAAACAGTCGTTTGGACAAGCTTGAAAAAATGATGGAAAATTTAATGAATATGATGTCAATGTTGATGGCCAGAATATACAAGGATAGCAATATGGAATGCAAATGGAATAAATAGACACACAAATGAAATAGAAATTATCATTAAAACTAATTACATTGATATCTTTTTAATCTCAGAAACGCATTCTACGAGTAGAACTTTTTTCAAAATAGAAAACTACGATTTGGTTGTTGCTAACCATCCCGATGCTGGTGCCGCTATTTTGATAAAATCTAATATTAAATATGAAATACTTTCTCCAGTTGAAGAAACTTTTTTGCAAGCTGCTAGTGTAAAAATAACATGCGATAGTAATGAAATCAGTATTTTTTCTATTTATTTCCCTCCAAGACATAATATTACGTGTACAGAATATGAAAACTTTTTTAAACAGCTTGGTGCAAAATTTATTGTTGGAGGGGATTACAATGCAAAACATCCCTGTTGGGGATCTCGTTTGATGAATCCAAAAGGAAGGGAATTATATAAATGTATTTTCAAAAATAATTATTCTGCATTATCTACAGGTAGTCCCACATATTGGCGCAGTGATCCACAGAAAACACCTGATCTTCTAGATTTCTTTGTTTATAAAGGTATAGCAAGGACATCTATGGATATGAATGACTGTGCTGACTTAAGCTCAGATCACATCCCTGTAGTTTTAACACTCAACTTAATTATTCAAACTTTAAATCTTAAAGTACTTACTTCTAAAACAGATATGCAACAACTTGAAACATTTACCAATTTGATCCATGAAGCAGCATGCAGCAATGGTAATAGTTTTCGTGTATCGACTAAAATTAGAGAGCTAATTGCAAATAGGGGACGATTAAGGAGAATATATCAAAGCACTAGAGGTATATTGGATAAAACAAATTTTAACAGAGCATCTCAACAAATAAAAAAGCGCATAAAAAATTATAAAAACGAATTATTAAGCAATTATTTAAAAAATTTGGATGCGGCAACTAATGATAATGAGTATAAACTGTAGAATGCAACTAAATATTTAAAATCCCAATAAAAAGAAACATCCCAATAAAAAATTTAAGCGGTGAGTGGTGTAGATCAGACATCAGCAAGGCCAATGCTTTTAAAGAACACTTAGAAATAACATTTAATCCATTTATTTTAAACAGTCCAATTGTAAGGGCTGATGATTAGATCTTTTTAGATGTTCCCTGTCAAATGGATGGTCCTATTAAACCAATATCCTCAGCCGAAGTAGGACAAGCAATTGATAAGTTGAATAATAACAAAACTCCTGGTTACGATAATTTCGATTCCAAGGTTTTAAAATCTTTGCCAAAAAAAAGGAATTGTTTTCCTCACAACAATTTACAATTCTATATTAAGGCTAAACCATTTTCCATCGCAATGGAAATATGCGAAAATAATAATGGTAGTAAAACCTGGCAAAGCCGAAAATTATGTTGCAACCTATAGACCAATCAGTTTGTTGTCAAGTTTTTCAAAAATTTTTGAAAGGCTCTTTTTAAAGAGATTAATGCCAATCTTTGAAAAACAGAATATTACACCTGATTATTAATTCGGGTTTAGGCATAACATGGACTACCAGAACAGTCTAATAGGTTT
Source organism: Trichopoda pennipes (assembly GCA_030448955.1). Classification (NCBI taxonomy): domain Eukaryota; kingdom Metazoa; phylum Arthropoda; class Insecta; order Diptera; family Tachinidae; genus Trichopoda; species Trichopoda pennipes. The sequence continues at coordinate 877,569 of JASKUP010000004.1, read as the reverse complement.
GTCAACAACATTCCATACGCCTTAGAAAGAAAATTGTATTTCTCTGCTGTATTTTTAGATGTTCAACAGGCTTTTGACAAAGTTTGGCACAGTGGCCTTCTGTAAAATTGAAAAACCTCATCCCAGCCCCATTTTATTTGATACTAAAAACATATATTCAAGGCAGATCCTTCTTTGTGAGCATAAATGATAATTATTCAAGTTTTGGTTGTATTAACGCGGGTATTCCACAGGGTAGTGTCCTGGGTCCAGTATTATACACAATTTTTACTGCTTTATTAATGTCAAACGAATCACCGTTAATAGCTTCCGAGATGCTACAAAGTCAATTGAGTCTTCTTCAAGATTGGCTTCGAAAATGGAATATTAAATTTAATAACACAAAGTCCGTTCATGTTACATTTACGCTAAGAAAAAATGACTGCTCTCCTGTTTATTTAAATGGCACAGCTATACCGAGTTGCAATACTGTAAAATATTTAGGCCTTCATCGCGATCGAAGACTTACTTGGAAGGAGCATGTCAAAAAGAAACGTGAGCAACTTAAATTAAAAACAAGAAAAATGTTTTGGTTATCGGGTCCAAGATAAAGCTTAAGCTTGGAAAATAAGGTTCTCTTATACCACACAATACTAAAACCTATATGGACATACGGCATCTTTGGGGACGGCAAGTAACTCGAACGTTGAGATGTTACAGAGACACCAGTCAAAAACACTTAGACTTTTAACAAATGCGCCATGGTTTATCAGCAGCAAAAACATACACCGAGATCTTCGAATTTTAATGGTAAAAGATGAAATCAATAACTTCAGGGAAAGATATTTTAATAGACTAAGTAATTATTCCAATGTGTTAGCAATAAACCTGTTAGATGACAGCAATGAAATACAGAGACTTAAAAGGCTTCATGTTCTTGACCTTCCCTGCCGAAAATAAAAAAATTCTAATTTGTAAATCCTATTTAAAATACAAAAGAAAATTTTCTTTTCTTTTGTTTTTCTGAGTTTTAAGGAAAACTCAATGTATGTTATTTAAAAGTCATGAAATTTGCTTATTATTTTAATTGTAAAACAGATTGCAAATAAAACAATAAAAAAACAAAAATATTTATAACAACAACATAAAACAATAAAATTTATGTTTTTAACAATACAATAAACTATTTATCATTTCTTTAGTGTAATGTCTTTCAGTATCTGCAAACTTAATATCAGGTATTTTGCAAACCCTTCTGTCAAGAAAGTAATATTTATTACTCTTATGTAATAATCTATTTCGGTTTTACACCAATCCATTTTTTTACATATCATGGCATTCTCTATTTTGAAAAATTTTATGTAGGGTATTTTTATAGAGGAATAAAATTTTGAAACGAAACAAAATGAAGACGTGACATTGAATTGACATAATATTTATTTTATTCGAAAGACAATCTTCCGCCATTATAATTTAAGTATGACTTCAGGCATATGACCGCCTTTGGTGGCTCTGTCTTATCGGAAGGTGGATGATATTTGTCATTTACGAACTAGTGGTTTATCGTTGATTCCTTTAATTTCTCTTCTTGTTTAACAATTGTAAATATTCGCTTAAGAGTTAATAAAATTTGTGTGAATTTCCTGTTAAAGTATAAAGGAAAGGGAAATAAACTTTTTGCTTTACATAGAATAAAAAGCGTACTCTTTATATTTTTACTATAATTGTCGTTAATTGACACAACTTTTGTATGTTTTAAGGGACTAAACATCAATTTGAAGTATTTCATTTGATTTAAAATAGCTTTTTTCGGTTAACGCATTATCATTAAAACGACGCATTATCAAAAACGTATTCGCTCCTAGACCCATGTACTGTTCTTTTATGATCACTATAATTTACGCAAGCTTGTTCAAAGCACGTAATGAAAAATCATACGCAAAATTATTTTCCGTGAAAACAATATTGATCAACTAAACAAACCTCAAAAAAAATTAAATCAGCATATCAAAACTTTTTTGCCATTTCAAGATTGTTTATAATGACAACGTAGCTTCGAAATATTATTGTTTTGTGCAGTTCTTTTTAGATTTACAGGAGGAATAAAAGCCTTTTAAAATAGGGTCCTCTGCACTCTAAAACGTAATATCTTTCAGTAGAGTTCTGGCTCATGTTTGTCAGCATAGACTTTCCAATATTTCTACTGCATTTTCTTTTATTGTGAGAATAAACTGACTATTACAATATTTTTTGCTGACCACTGAAAGCTTTGATTATTGACTATTTCAAGGCTATGTTATTTCCTACTCATCAACATACTTAACCTGTTTTTCTACTGATTTCCTGCTAGATTCCAAATTGCTTAGCTTTTTCCCCAGACCTGAAAGCTTTGCATTTAACTTTTTCAACTTATTTTTTTATCATATATACCCTTATGTTATCGACCTCGGAAATTTTCTGGAAAGCATGCACTTCGATTACAAATTGTCCGCAATTAGCTCTAAAAACCTCTGGAATTCTGGTGCGTATTCACTTAACATTAGCCATTTTCTCCAATCGAATATGCTTGTTGTTGTGCAGGTAGCTACTTCTCTCATATTTTTCTGAGAATTCATGTGTACCGATGTCCATATCGCGTCTTTTAAACTTTCCAATCAACCTCTGTTGGAATACCGCTTTGCTACCTGTAGTATGTAAATCTAACTTACTCAACTCCTTTTTAAGCTGCTTAGCTTTCTGACCTCAAAATTTCACAATTGCACTTCTATTACCATTTGATAGACCTTTGAATTGTTGTTCTGTACTACTTATCGACAGCAACTTATTGAGTAGTTTGATAAATGTGTTATAATATGTATGCGAATAAAATCTTTTATTTCAGAAGTACATTTTCCTCCAGAGTACAATTAAATCTTTCTGCCACGCCATCAGACTTCAGCAATGGTTTTTATATTCACAGTGGCATATACTTATGTCATTTGGTTAAAAAATCATTCATTTACCGATCTCCAGCAATGCTAACAGGGAAAGGAGCTGTTACATTGATTGCTATACATTCGAAAGGAGCACTTGAATTGTACTGTTGAACACTCTCTTATTCTTACTGAATTCTTTGCTGCAATGTATTAAGCGCAATTCGCCATACAATCACCTATAGACAGTTCAGTCAATAAAAAACCTTTAATTTTTCTATGGTCTTTGTTACATCAGGTTGCTACCACAAGGGGTTTTATATAATTGTTTCATTAATCCCCCGGTCTTAGAACTTAAAATAAAAAATAATTTTATCTCGTTCTCGGTAATAACTTTATCTGTATCTATCTATGTCAATATGGGAACGTTTCCCTTCACCGCCTGCACGTAAATCAGCTTATGGGGAGGAGGAAAGAGGGAGTAGCGTTTGTGGACATTCAGTTTGAACTTTCCTACATTGAAAGTGACAGCAAAGAACTCCGGAACAAGTTTATTCCACAAACGGACTGTTCTGCTAAAAAACGAATTTTCCCTCTAATGCAAAGTGCGATTCACTGGACAATTAACTACAAATGGACGTGCTCTCAACGAAAATCGAGTTAAACGCAAAACAAAACAAAAAGTTTCCTCGATATGACTTCCAGATCAGTTACTAGTAGCTTAGTGTTGGCGACAAAAATAATGAGAAAACTACGCAATTTAGTGCGCAATTTAATATCAGACAATTTGGTGGAGTATTAACGGATACGCCACCAAATTTTTTAGAGCTCGTGCGGTTAAAAAGGTTTTAACAGATCTCAACATCAAATAATCTCCTGGCCCAGATGGAATACCAGCACCGGTCTTCAAACAGCGCTCTTCGACGCTAGCACATCCGTTAGCAGCACGTTGTATCTTGCCAGCGAATTTCCAAAGTTTGAAAGATTGGTAAAGTAATGCCGATCCCCAAAAAGTGTAAAACCCTGAAAATTACCCCCAATCGCAATTTGTTCTGCACTTTCTAAAGTAATGGAAAGCATGATTAATTTTCATCTTGTGAGGTACCTGGAATCCAACAGCTTGCTTAGCGACCGACAATATGGTTTACGTACGACGCGCTCTATGGATGACTTGCTGGCTTCCCTGTCGGAAAAATGGTGCAACTCCATATATCATTTCGGAGGGAGTCCCCCCCGGGGGCACATTTATGGTCTTTATAGAACGCTCGACTATCTAGACCTGTGCAAGTGGGGGTATAAGGGAGCCCATTCCCCTGAAGGCAGCAGGGGTCAACTGGAAACTCCTCGTTATTTCCAGGGGAATCAGTAGCCCGCAGAGTTTCCGCAATTTGTCTCTTTCGACATTTAGCTGTTTCTCTGACTGATTATTGAGGTTGGCCCTTCGGGAGTGTCGTGGTGGTTGTGGTTTCGCGGCCCCATAACAGACAGGTCAGTTTTATATGGTGGCCAGGATAATTTCACTTTTAGTAACATCTACCTGGTGGAATGATCCTGGACAGGAGTTGGATAGTCTCCAGCTCTTCAGCAAGGAGTGGGGGTTTGCAGCCCTGCTCTGGAATCATCAAAATTGCAACTAGGAAAGACCTGTTGCTAGAATTAGTCTTCGGCTTCCTAGGGCGTGAATTGCTTTTCATTCCCAGTGGTATGACCACCATCTGATTAAGGCTCACTGCCAGGTGCAGATATATATCTTATCACGTAATTTCGGAGAGAGTAAGGTGGTGGCTCTAGATATTTCCAAGGCGTTTGATAAAGTGTGGCATGATGCACTTCTGTCAAAACTTGTTGCATTTCGGTAGTATTTCCTCCAGATTTATATGGAGTTTTCTCAGGAATCGCGTCATTCTTCTAAATGACCTGTTTTGTCAAACTTTCAACCCTATATACTCTTTCGCAGATGACAGCAGCATTCGTAATTCGTATTCATTTAATAATAGACCGAACCAATTGGAGATGGGTTCCAAACGGCAGAAAATGATCTCGTAACAACGCCCGTAAGACACAATAATGCATGGTTACTCATAGAACTGGTACTGCATCTGTTACTATTGGTGACATAAGTATTACGGAATCGAAAGCTCTTGATGTTTTTGGCATGAAAATTCAGTGGAATATTCTATGGACTTAAACGGTTTCTAAAGAAACCTTTAATTGCCTCAATTTTTTAAAACGATCCGATCTTCGTACTATTTATACCATGTATATCCGTCGAAAGATGAAATACAACTCTCGTATATGGACCGGCGCTCCAAAGTCAATTTTGGAGTTGCTCGACCATGTACAAGAGAGGGATAAAAGGTTCACTGGGGACAGTAGGGTATCCAACTCTATTGATTCTCTGGAGCATCGACACAATGTGGTTGCATTTCACGATTTATCGTTACTACAATGGTAAGTTCTCTAACAAAATTAGGGTACTTGTTCCCGAAACTCGCACTCCACTACCACCACCACCTTACTCTATCCGAAATGATGTATGGAGTTGCACCAGCAAGTCATCCGCAGAGCGCTCCCTACGGAAACCATACTGTCGGTCGCTAAATAAGCTGTTGGACTCCAGGTACCTCACAAGATGAAAATTAATCATGCTTTCCATTACTTTAGAAAGTGCAGAACAAATTGCTATTGGGCGATAATTTTCAGGGTTTTACCATTTTTGGGGATCGGCGTTACTTTACAAATCTTCCAACACTTTGGAAGTTCGCTGATATGATACAACGTGCTGAAGAGGGCTGCTAACGAACGTGCTAGCGTCGAAGAGGGCTGTTTCAAGACCAGTGCTGGTATTCCATCCGTCCCAGAAGATGGATAGTATAGTATAGCATAGTAACGGAAACTCTGTCGAGATCTGGTGGTGGTTGACTACTTTTCGGCAAATAAGAATTATTTGAAAATATACAAGCCAAAATGTTAGCTTTATCAACCGGGTCAGTGAATATTTGATATATCTTGGCATAGTAATGGATACTCCACCAAATAGTCTGATATTAAATTGCGCTCTAAAAGTAGTTTTCTCATTATGTGTGTTGCCAATACTGAGCTACCAATAACTGATCCATAAGTTATGTTGAGAAACCTTTTTGTTTCTGCTGCCGTATATAAGGTGAGCGGGTAACTGTTTTTTTGTTTGCTTGCCTTTTTGGTGCCTACACAAAATCTAGTGCTGATATCGCTGCCAAGCTCATATAAACATACTTATTATCGCTGTTACTAATAAGTTCAATTCTGAAGATTTCTGAAGGTTAAGCTATTTGGCCATAATCTTAACGGTTTCTAAAAAATAATATGTCCTAAAAACAATCAAACCAAGTTTTTGAAGTTTACTTATTTTGTTTGGATTTTGTTTTTTCTTTCTTTATAATCTTTAAGATTATAGTCTGATAATATTTTATTTGATAATTTAGATACGTAATATCTAAATGTATTAATATAGCCTTGAAGCAGTTCATTTTTTATTTGTTCAAATTTCGCTAGAGATTGCTTTAGACCAGTGATGGGCGAACTTTTTGGGTGGCGGGCCAATAAATTTAAAAAAAATCTTGCTGCGGGCCATTAAATTAAAAAAAAAACATAGAGGGTCACTCATTACAAAATTATGGGGTCGCTGTTCAATTAAAAGTTCGGTTTAAGCTATATATTTATTAGTTATATTACGTAATATTTTAAAACATCAAAATTTTATAAGATGTATAGGAAGCATGGATCTGTTTCTGACTTGACATAATTTCCTCAAAATCTGGTTCCAGCTAGGAGGACGCGACTTTTAATAAATTAAATAGACTCTCGTCTGACAATCGGTTTCTTATTGAATTTTTTCTGCATTTCATTACTGAAAAGGCTTGCTCACATAAATATGAGGAAGCAAACATTGCCATAATTTTCTGCGCATGATTAATTAGCTTTGGAAATTCATCTTTTGGTAAGGATTTTTAGAAATTAAGCTTATCTGTATTTACAAATAGCTATTTTAAATTATTATTACATTGCAATTCTATAATTTCCAATTGTAGATCACATGGAACATTCTCAGGATAAACATTAAAAGGCATTGAAAAAATATCTAAACATGGTTGGATTTTTTTTAAGTTAGCAAATCTGGCCTCAAATTCTGAATACAGTTTTAATAAAGATTGTGAAAAGACTTTTAACTTCTCTTCACTCACTGGCCTCAAAGAATTAAGTCTTGGAAAATGAGTCAAATAATTTTTCCCAAACATTTAGAAAAAATAAACAATTGAGTTTTAAAAGACCTCAAACCACCCCAAGTTTCATCTATAAATTGATTTCTTCCCTGTAACTTCTTGTTTAGTTTATTATAGTGTTTCCACACATCCCAAATTTCAGTTTTGGTTTTTAGAAAAACTTTAATTTCTTCGAGAAGACTCCAAACTCTCGAGAAGGCATGCCCACAACTCAGCCACCTGATCTTTGTGTAATAAAGTACATCTGAAAATTCTGCATCAACTTCCGATAAAAACTGTTAAAATTGTCGATGTAACAAACCACGGCATTCGTGCCGTACGTGTTTTTTTTTTTTAAAGAGAAGTAGCACTTCAGGCAACAATGCCTATTTAGTCAAGTACCGTGCTACCTTCTTTAGGAAAGGGATAGAGAAGAGACGACAGGTGGTGAAAGTAGAAGGATAGTCGGAAATTAACTGCCGTATAAAGACAGCACAGCGACCAGTGACTATGCCTTCATCGCTGAGCAGTCCCACCGACAGCCAATTTTTAATTTTGTAGTGAAAAAACCCAAGGTCTTCGTTGAGAATCGAACCCACAACCCCCATACTGACAAGCTAGTACACTACTTACTGGCCTGCAGGGGCACCTAATATCCAAGGCAGCCTTGCAAAGAACATCTTGGTGGATTATACAATGTAAAAAAATTGTTTTGCTTTTAGGATTCTGACTTTTATAGACTCCTGCAAACCCCGTATTTTTTCCCACCATGTTAGGTGCTCCATCAGTTGTTAAATTAATTAATTTGGAAATTGGGGCATTAAGAGATTCCATCCCCTCTCTTAATTCATCATAAATTATTTTTCCTGTCGTCTTTCCTTTCAAAGATCTCAAACAAGCAAGTTCTTCGGTAATTGCAAAGTTTTCATCGACTCCTCTGATAAAAATTAGAAGTTGGGCTGTATCACACCTGTCAACACTCTCGTCCATAGTGACTGAGAAATACTTAAACTTTTTAAGACATCCATCGGTTGATTGGTTAAATTAGAAGAAATCGCTTCAATTCTTTTTGTGACCGTTCTACGTGACAGCCCTATAGATTCGATAATCTTTTACCTTTTCTGGGCACAATACTTTTCCAATGCTAATTAACACATCCTTAATAAATTCTCCTACAGAAAACGGTTTGCTACTTTTTGCTATTTTATAGGCAACAATATGACCAGCTAACGTGGAGGATCGCTGGACACTTCTTTGATTTTTAAAAGACATTTGCTGACTAGATATTTTTCTTTTCAATTCCTCTGAATGAACTTTCTTGTCTTCATCTGTCATTTTATAGTACTTCGACCCAAGATGTTTTGAATTAAAGTGCCTAGCGAGATTATAATCTTTTAGTACAGCTGCTGGTTCTTGGCAGATAAGACAAATAGGTTTTTGGTTATATTCCATAAAGAAGTACTTCCATGTCCACTCTTCTTGTAATACTCGACATTCCGAATCAATTTTTCTCTTTCTATTTTCGATTGACATTTATGGGGGGTAAAAAACTTAGACTATCTTACTATTGCACTTATATTTACAATACACTTTATTATTTTAATTACACAAATAAAACTGTAACTTTAACTTTATAATTTTACTTCACAATTTATTCTTTACGTCACGAGATTTACACTTTTACTGATTGCTGATTAATCCCTCGCTGGCCCTTTTATATTTGTTGCGCATGTTGTCTCGAATATTCAAGAATCTTCTAGATCTCAAATATAATAGTTGTTGTTATGTTGTACGTTCAGTTTTCTATATTAGTTGTTAGTGTTTTATGATGTTTATGTTTCTTCTTGGAATATTGCATCAGAAAGTTTTTGTTCTCTTGTGTGTACAATATTTCCTAGAAAACTACGCAGTTTGGACACAATACAATAGGTCTATTTAGTTGTTTTTGTTTCATGCTTTTTTAATTTCTTCTTGGAATATTGTATAAGAAGGCTGTTGTTGTCTTGTGTGTACAATATTTCCCAGAAAACTACGCAGTTTGTACACAATATAATATGGAAACATCGCATTTTTTTTGCTAAAATTTTCAATTTATATCTTTTTTAAAACATAATGTAAATTTATTTTTTGGGCATAATTTCTTAATAGGTGATTAATTTTTTTTTTAAACGCTCGGCGAACCGGAGTGAAACCTCTCGCGGGCCAGATGTGGCCCGCGGGCCGTAGTTCACCCATCACTGCTTTAGACAGTAAGTAGAGCAAACGAAATGAAGTTTTTTTTCTATTTTATAATAAACTTAAATGTGATGAAAAAGTTCTTCTAAAAATATTGCGCTCAAGTACAGGGATTCCCTGAACAGGACATACATTTTTTTATTAAATATATCTTCAATTGTAATATTTTTTTGGTTTAGTTAGTTTATCATTAATAACTCTGCTCTTTCTTAAAAAGTGCCATAGTTGTAACAGTTGATAAGGTGCATTCCTGAACAGCTGTCCTGTACGATGAGGTATATTCTAATCCGAGCGCTGAGCTGATCACTTTTATCAGATGCTGCTCAAGGGTGAAAGACATCTTTAACACTACGCATGCATCGTTATCCTCATGGTCTTCCGCAATCCATATACTTCGCACCTCTTTGGATATGGGGGATTTCGACCCCGATCAGAATATAGTTTTAATGGAAACAAAAAAATCTTAAATAGCACAAAAAAAGGACCTGCTACATCAAGTGTTAAATGTTTGCATTACAAATTTGTCCTCCACGTTTTTTTATTGGATGTTTTGCTGCAATACATTAAGGGCACATACAAACGCTTATAGAATGTAGGCAACCCACCCGATAATATAGGCGCTTATAGCTCATTACTTTATCGTGTATCGTGAACAAACAGCAATTAATCGCAAATTGCATCTTCAGCATTCAGAATTCCGTTTGTAATTCTTACAATATTAATTTTCGGCTCCGATTACGGATATATATATATATATATATGTGTATGTGTGCGTGTGTGTGTGTGTGTATGTAGATATATAAGTATATTTATGTATATATATATATATATATATATATATATATATATATATATATATATATGTCTGCGTGTGCGTGCGTGTGTGTCTGTGTATATAGACAGAGAGAGCCCAAAACAGCTACAAAAATTTAATCCCACCAATCTGTCTGGAAATGTTTCGAACGGCTGCACTTTACTTACGTGGGTATATCTTGCCGTGCTAAATCCGCTATCAGCGTTCTATTCATAAATTGTTCTATGTTATAATGCTTAAGAATACAAGGAATATTCATAATCAATCAATATTAATTTCGCTAGATGAAGTCCACACACTACCCAATATATATTTTCTTACCTTCTGCAGTTCGTCGGTCGAGAAACGAATGCAATTTTTGTAATTAAGAATAAGTTAAACGAAGTCCCCATAAAACCGAAATTCGTAAATAATTTTTCTTCTTGAATTGAGCATTTATAAATTAAAACAGAAATAAAATCAGATCAATTGTTATAATCACAAACACATAGACTAATAATTTTCAAAAATGAAAGGCAAAATGACGCTGGAATAGAATCTCCGATGTTTTGAAGGAACAAGTGTGAGAGAATACAAATATAAATTGCATGCTATGTTATTTGAATTTAAAATAACCATTTTGTATCCGAAAATGCAAAACTTAAAATGTTTTCGAGAAAGAACAATGTAAGTAGTATCTAAAATCCAATAAAAAAGTTTAAAATTATAACGTAACTGGCAAGATTAATCAGACTACACCTTAACACATAAACAGGTAGCACGAGTGTCATGATCTGGGAGATCATGTTTTGTGCAAATTTTAAAAATGTTTGTAATTCTTGTTTCTTATCTCTGCACTAACAGCAGGGATATTTTTTTGCGTGAATATCAAATTTAATTAAAACCAAATACTGTAAATTTTATTTTTTTTTTTAAATTTTTTTTATCTATGTATGGCTTTCGCTGGTGGATGCCAGGTTCAAAACGAATTCTAAGTCAATTAAAATAGGGAAAACAACTATTTTTTGCTTAAAAATAATAGAAAGAAATAATGATAAACCTTAATTCGGGGATAAAATAAACAAGCAACAACTACAAATCTGAATCCACATGAGAGACCAGTAATATCGCAGTAACCTAAGTTATTTTTATCTGGTTCTCATTTACGCTAGGTTCGGCTAAAATTATACTCGAATTTTCCCTTTCACTAAGCTTTTGATATTTGCAAATATTTACCACTTATTTACTTATTCAAATAAAGACTTATTTTTTATCAATAAAGTGAATTGTTTTTCGAAAATTTATTTATTAATTATTTAATTATTTAATTTTTGCTCAAAATAGCCATCGAGTCAAAAATAAATAGTTGTGTCCTGGCTGCTTTACTAATTATAAAAGCAATAGCATTAACGCAACTGCATATACCAAGTCACATGGCCGTCTGAAAAGAGCGTTTACATAATTATGTTATCCGCCTCTCCCGTGCAGAATTCAATCATTCCGGTTCTCCTGCTAATATTTGTCGTGATGTTTTACGCACTCTAATGCTTCGAAAGCCCTCTGCTATATTAGTTTATAACTTTTTCTGTACCATCTACTACCAGCGATAGCACACCACTTGCTACGTACCCGTTCGCACCAATATATAGTAAAAATTTTTTTTAGCAATTGAATATGCTAATATTCAATTACTAGATAGAATATAATGTATTATATTCTATCAAATCAGCTATTTTAATGATGATTTCAGAAATTTCCTGTAGTTTTGTATTCCTAAAGTTTTTTTATTGGTTCTTGAAGCCTGATTTCCATTTTAGTTAAAAGTTTTTCAAGCATATGTAGGTATATTTATTCATAGTTTTTCTTGATTTCAGCCGTGCCGATGCTTATATCGTCTTTTAAATTTATTAATCCATCTTTTTGGAGTTCAACATTATAACTATAGTAAGTAAATCTAGCTTAATCTAGTTTCAGTCTGCATGCTTTTTATATATCACACTGCAAACCAGTGTTCGAAAAATAACATTAAAGTACGCTATGTTAGTGTTCTGTATTGTAGTTTTTGGGATCAGTACACAAACAATTTTTTCCTGAAAAAATACAAAATACACAAAAAAATTTTTTAGCGGTTGTGTAAGTGTACATAAACAAAATACCTTACACAATGATTTTTGACTGATGAGTACAAACACTAACATAACGTACTGTATGTTTTTCGTAAAGTATTTTAGTGATCTTTTAATGTATATGTACCGTACATAGGTACATATACCTTTAGTGGTTGCGTTGAGTTTTTAGCGTATTTTTAGTGTACTGTTGAGTGGTTACGTTGTGTTTTAATGTATTTTTAGAGTACATTTTAGTGTTTGCGTTGTTTTCTATACTGTATTTTTTAAAGAACTTTAGCTTAGTTTTAGGTAACTTGTAGAGTATTTTTAGTGTTTTCAGTTATAAATGAAATTTTAGAAATGCATTCTGTTAATTATGTATTAATAAAAATTTTAAATTATTTTAAAATCTTTTAGAATTCAGTTCAATTAGTAAATAAATCATTTGTTGTTCTTAAGTATTATTGATGTTATGACTTGTAATGTAAGGATTTCTAAAATAAAAAATTTTAAAATATTAAAAGAAGAAAAAAAATGGAATAACTTTTTATGAAAAACGAAGTTTATTTTCATATTATTATAATACGTAAAAAACTAGTGGACAGGATAATTGATAATTGTAGGTATTGGTAAAAATAATGGTGTTTTTCTTTATATGTACATATGTATATATTTTCACATTTTATGTTTTGTTTTATTCTTAAATCATTTTCAAGCGATAAAACTTCTAGACTAAGTAGGTCTGTAGGCTTATAATCTATTGAATGAAACAACTCAATATATAAAAATATTCTTTTTTTTAAGAAGGTGTGTTATGGCAAATAAGAACTGTTAAAAATATGTAGGAATGGTAGGTAAGCAGCGTTTTGCATATGTCATCACTGTTTAGATCTTTTTCACATACTGGACTGTGGAGATTTTTTACCTGAAATAAATGAGTATTCGCATACGCAAATATAAACCATAATAGTCTAATTATGAACATTAAATTGAAATATAAAAAGGGTTAACAGATTGTAAGGAGTCCTGGAATACATGTGCACGTTCATGTATTCTATTTTCGCAATAATAAGAAACTGTATTCTATGATTTAACTACGGAAAATAATAATAAGGAATTCAAATTGTTGGTTTTTGCCGGTAAAGCAGAAGCATTTATATATTGTCAAGTATAATTCTAAACAGGTAAAGAAGCAGAAGATAATATAAAAGCCCTAGTTTAAAGTAGACATATATTTAAAGATTAAGAAACATTTCAGGCTTATATTGCCTTTTTTTAGTTATATACATACAAATTTTCAGTATTATAATTACATTATCGTTCTTATTATAATTAGTAATACTATTACTCTTACTTACATTAATTTCTTAATAGATATGTATGGAATAGTATAAAACCAAATCAAAAAAAAATTATTTTATTTCTAAAAAATATTAACCGTCAATGTTTGTATAATTAAATTCTCCATTGACTCTCACGATCAGTATGTGTTCTACATTAAATGCAGTTAACCTATTTCGCTGATCGGATAAGATATATTTTAAAGCTGAAAAAACTCTTTTTACGCATACTTGTGTACATGGAACTGCCAAAATTATTTTAACTAAATCTGATAAAATATTATTTTGAAGGCACCAATATTCTAAAATATTAAAATTCAGTGGTACTCTCGCTTCCCGTTCATATAAGTTTATTTCAACCTCAAGATCGGACAGTGGTGAAGTAGATTTAGAATTACCAGGATCCAAATTTTGTAAGAAATCCGAAAACGATTTGACTTTATTGTTGGTAGATGGCCCTTCCACATATTCTTTAGCTAAAATGTTGTTAACATCGTCGGGTATATTATCTGTAACAGTATAAATACTTTTAATTGTTGTTTTTATATTACATTAAAAATAGCATACAAACATTTACCTTTCATTGCATTTAGTCGTTTATATAGTCCAATTATATTTTTTGGACTGAATTCATGCAAACCTTGATTACGGCAGCATTAAACAATTAAGTTTCGCGTAGTTTGCTCTTACGACTTTTTAGTGAAATAAATAGTAATGTTGTCATTTCACACGTCGGTAGATTTTCGGTTTGTATTAATAAATCCAATGTAATTATTTTTAATTCACTGAAACAAAGCTGTTCTAATTGCAGTTTTAGTGTGGCGTTATAAGCAGGTTTAAATACTTCAGTAAACTCCTTCGCGAATTTCCATTCCTCAGAACTCAGCTCCAAACTTGAGTTTTATTACTCAATGGTTCTATTAAATCTTTTACTTCCAACAGCCTTTAAAGCATTTCAAACGTTGAATTCCATCTGGTAGGACAGTCAATAAATGGTTTTTTATAATGTGTGTAGTTTTAATAACATCATGCACGCACAGTTGTAGGGTATGTGCGCCACTCCAGTTATGTTGAACAACGAAACATTTTTTTCAATATATTTCATTTTATCATCAATTAAAGTTTGATTTCTAAATGTGTGTTGAGATTCTTAACAGATTTTATCATGTTCGCTCCATTATCGGTAGTCACTGAAAAAAATGATTTTTTGATATCTCAAATTCATTCAGGATTTCTAAAATAACACTTTTTAGATAGTCACTAGTATGGCTGGATTTCAATTCTTTTATTGCCAAAGTTTTGACTTTAATACGTTTGTTTTTAATGTACTGCGTATTTACACTAAGAACACTCAAATCTTTTCTTGTCGCTGCGTCAATCTTTAACGACAATAAATTTCCTTTTAAATCATCTTTTATGCTTGATTTTATTTTTTGTGAAAATGCTATTATTCTTTCACTAACATTACGTTCGTTTAATGTGATGTTCAAAACTTCTAAAACGGGGTTTACTAATATTCTAAAGACGCGATCTTCCACCATATGAATTGGGCGTCAATTTTTCGTAACCACAATCGCTAACTCGACTTCATCTCGATTTAATCGGTTTGATGTTTTCATTTTGACGAAATTTGTTTTGTTTTTTACGGTATTTTTTTTTCCAACATATTCGGAGTACAAACTGGGATGAAAATGCTTTAAGCGTTTTTCCAGGTTCCCTGTATGTTTATTCAATATTTTCTTCTTGCAACTTCCATTGTTGCAGAATATTTCACCTTCACTATTTTCACAGAACAAGTCGTGTAACAAATGGTTCTTCGGGCGCGGCATTCTATTGATTTTTAGTGTCAAATTTTACTGTTCTTAATTGTCAAATAATACTAAAATAAATATAACAACCTGCCAGTAAGAAAACTAGCTAACTAGTTTTTATATTATATTTTTTACTACCTATACTGTACTATATATTAATGAACGTCATTTTTACAAAGTTTATAAACAGCTGTTAAAAAATATAACTTTAGAGAAAAATTTGAATTATTTTTATAATTATATAATAAATAATTATACGTAAACGATATATACAAATTAAAAAAATATATGTAGATAAACCCTTTTACTTGGAAATGTCGTAAAAAATATTTGGCAGTTACAACCTTTTCATTCTAAATTATAAATATTTCAAAACCAACAATTTGAATTCCTTATTATAATTTTCCGCAGTTAAATCATAGAATACAGTTTCTTATTATTGCAAAAGAAGAATACATGAATGTGCACACCTATTCCAGGAATCCTTACAATCTGTTAGCCCTTTTTATATTTCAACTTAATGTTCATGATTAGACTATTATTTTTATATTTGCGTATGCCAATAACTCATTTATTTCAGGTAAAAAATCTCCACAGTCCAGTATGTGAAAAAGATCTAAACGCTAATGACATATGCAAAACGTTGCTTATCTAGGAATATTTCCTACATATTTTAAACAGTTCTTATTGACAATAAATTTCCCATGACACTCTTTCTTAAAAAAAAGAATTGCTATATATTTAGTTGTTTCATTCAATAGAACAGTACATATTTCTAAAATTTCATTTATAACTAAAAACACAAAAAAACCACTAAAAATACTCTACAAGTTAGCTAAAACTACGCTAAAGTTTTTTAAAAAAACGGTATAGAAAACAACGCAAACACTAAAATGTACTCTAAAAATACATTAAAACACAACATAACCACTAAATAGTCCACTAAAAAGACGGTAAAAACTCAACGCAACCACTAAAATTTCACCACATATACTGTACCCATGTACGGTACATACACATTAAAAGTTCACTAAAATACTCTACGAAAAAGAACAGTACATTATGTTAGTGTTTGTGCTCATCAGCGAAAAATCATTGTGTAGGGTATTTTGTTTATGTACAGTTACACAAACGCTAAAAACAAGTTAAACGTTTGTGTTCTTTGAACAGTAAGCTATGATAGCGTACTGTTTTTTTTTAAAACCAGTACGTTATGATAACGTGTAAAAATTAGACATAACTTAAATTAGATCTGACAAAACATCTGACATCAGCTTGTACGTTTGAATTATAAGTTGTTTGTAAATTAACAATTTTAACACCCGTTCAAACTGATAATTCATATATAAATCAACGTTTCCTGGTATGATTATTTTAATTGCAAAATAAAACACGTCACGAGTAATATTTTTGTTAACAACCGCTTAGATTGTTCTTTTAGATCACTCTGGCAACTTTATTATAGCTACTTCTTCTATTCAAGAGTTGACATACATGTGGGTATGAACCAATCAAAAGCATGCTCAAACAACTGTCTAATTTGATAAATGTATATTTATTGTGCGTGTGAGTAGCACAGACAATTTTTGTGGAAGTTTTGTGTTCTGGACTATGAATTATCTCTTTCCTTGTTTCAGAGGTATAAGTAAATTAAATCTTATCGTTGTATGGATAGCAAAATAAAATTAGTACATATTAACCTTTTGGTTCGTTTTTGTGAAATTTTTAAGATTTTTTCTGGTTAGAGGTAGTGGACCTCAATAAACATCCAACGGACTATATGGGATAAATAATTTACCATTGTTATTATTTATTTTTTGTCTTGTTTAAAGTAGATAGACGCAGGGAAAACTATGATTAACTATATACATATTATTAATATTAACTTGAAATTCCTACAGCCAAAAAATTATCAAAATCAGGAAAAAAATGTATTATTTGCAATGTTAAACTCTATATGTAATATGAAATTAAGTAAAACTTCAACAGTAAAGGTTTACAAAAACATCCATTAAAAACTACATATTAAAAAACATGTATCCACCCCATCATTTTTTTATACATTACTTTGGTATATCATTAGCTAAAACTGCAAAACCGTTTAACTAACAAAAAAATTTTGATGTTATGTTTTACATTGAAATATGTGATCTTTGCAGAAAAGATATCAACTTAAAAATTATTGTTTGTTACATATTTTTCATTTTAGGTAACAATACTATTAGCTGCGTATATATATGTAAGTAAAAAGTGTAAAAATTTTAGATATTTATATGAACATAGTCAACATCATTTTATTAATATTAAAAACTACCTATATCTCACAGAAAACACTACTAATTATGTACCTATTAACTTCCAGTAACTTTTTCACACTTAATTCTAGATAGACCCGATGTTAATGTTTAGATATTTTTTTATTAGTTGTCTGCCACGTTTACAACCCTTTTTCATCAGGAAATAGAAATAGTTTTCTCATTTTCTTTTACTTAATTTTTTCTTTTTTTTACATTTTGAAAATCAGTTTCCTTTACTTATGCTCATGGTATTCTTTTATTGTTGATAATTTTATAAATACGGTCTTCTTTTATGTAATAAAAAATGGAATATAAAATTTGCGAATAGTTACTACATAGAAATAGTATCAGAATAAATTTGAACTTACCTATAAGTTAGTATGTTACCATTGATTTAACTGTTGGAGTATTTAGGGAATCAGCTTTTTTATTTTTCCTTTAATGTATTTTACCTAAAAATCATATTTGTCAGATGCAATTGTTCGGTTTTTTCCTTGACCAAATTTTTGCTTGTGATTCCCATTCTAAAGCATAATAATTTACTCATGCTTGTTCAGAGCACGCAATGACAACGCAATGTACCTATATAATATGCCAAAACTGGGGCAATACATACAATGAGACCAACTCAACAGCACATTAAAATAACTGTTCTAACATATCCAAAGTTGGGTAAATATTTCAGGACTGATTGTAACCAATTATTAGTTTCGAAACAATTTTCGGTAAAGATGTGGCTGGCACTGTATAAATATATTTATAAAGTTACTTACAGCTTCCAATATTTTTACATGAAATAATAAATATCAGCTAGGTTATGTAAATATTTTTGTAAAGTGTGTACCATGTTACAACAATTAATCCGCTAATTTAATATTTAAAGAATGGCCAGATGCCGAATAGAAGTTACTACAATAAAAAGTTTGCATCCTCATAAATACTAGTTGCATTTCATCTTGTAAAAGTAATTATCAGCAATGTTTCCAATAGATTCATTTACATTGATTACTGAATATTTTAAATGGTTGGAAATCATGGGTAAAACTATTTGGTCATAATGCTCCGGATATTTAAATTTGTCCAAATTTGATACATTATGATTTTACTTATAAAGATTTTTAAAATAATTACCTCGTTATATTCACAAATTAACTATTTAGTACAGTTATAAACATTAATTCTCAAGTTGAATGTCGTAAGCAATAAAAAATTGAAAGGCATTTGACGACATCTTAAAACTTATTTTTAATTCATTTTTTTGGACATATAAAAACCATCTGCCGAGCAATAAAGTTAGTTCAAGTTGAAACATCGTAGAGTGAAGACATAAAGGTAATAAAGAGCTTTTAGGCGTTAAAGTAAACTCTCAATACAACAAAACGTTTACTACATATATATATATATATATATATATATATATATATATATATATATATATATACACATTTCCTAGTAGGTTATTACTAAGCACTAGGTCTTTATTTAAAAAAAATTAAAACTTTATTTTTCAATGTTTCGCCAAACTATTGGTTGGCATCTTCAAGATAAACAAAAAAAATGTATAAACAATTAATCAAAAATTTGTTGATTAAGAAATTCAAAATAATCAAAAACTTTTTCAAAAAACAAAACAAACAAAAACACTAAAAACTACAAATTGAAAAAAATTTTATAACTATACATACATACAAATTTTCAATATTAAAAAATTTGTTCAAATGAAAACAATTTTGAAAATGAAAAATTTACAAAACCATATTATTTTTGAATTCTCTATTCTTTCAGACAAAACAGGTATATAAGTTATCGATTTTTATATTTTGGGTTCCGTTCCACTACGTACTATAACCTTTTCCCCCTATTATTAAATTGGTTAATTAACCTATTAGTTAATCGTATTGAAAAATTGTTCTCAGTTAATCAATTCCTAATCTTTTCTTTATTCTTTCTATTGAATTCTTTGTCACTTATTGTTAAAATCCTCTCTATTAAATTATTGGCCGTGTTAATAATAATTCTTTTATTTTGTTTAGAATAATAATTAATAATTCTACCTGAAGCAGTTAATTTTTGGTACCAATCTACAACTAATTCTTTATTTCTTCTTATTATTAAAGTGTCTAAATACGGAAGTTTAGCATCACATTCCCTTTTAGTTGTAAATTTTATTGAAGTGTCAAATTCATTTAATGTTTCTAACATTTCGTTAATTGCAGATTTAGATATAATACAAAAAATTTTTTTTATTTTCTTTATGTTAAAATATTTACATTTCATTTTAAGTATAATTTACAATCTAAAGAGATCAAGGGTTTTCTCTTTTCTACTTAATAGTTATATATTGTTACAATTTCCAATTACATACATATATATGTACATGATTAAAGAATTTTTGGGGGCAAAACTTACAAAAACCTATTTGCATTTTTTTTTAATAAAACTACTTAGACTATATAACTTACTACCTACTATGATGATGCAAGCTCAATAATATGGGTATATTCAGAACTAAAACATCTGGAGGTGAAGTTTAGAGTTAGTCTTCTATTCTGACGTTTACTAATTCTATTCTCGCAATTGCATTGAGACGCTTTGTTGATAAAAACCATGGTAAATTGTAAATCATTTTCAATAACTTATTTTGAGAGACTTGAAATTTCTGTATGTGACATTTTGCATTTATGAAGCATTCAGGAGCTGCATAAAATATGACAGCATGAAAAATTGCTTTTAATATTAATTTCTTATTCTTAATGTTAAGTATAGAATTTCTATTTATAAATGGATATAATATTGCAATTAGTTTTTTAATTTTATTTGCTGTATATAAAATGTGGTTTGAGCAGTGGCGTACCTAGACGGGGGCGGTGGGTGCGGTCCGCACCGGGCGCCACTTACCTTGGGGCGGCATTTTTGATATTTACTTATAGTTGTAAAAAGCAACTTATTCATTTCATATTTATTTTCTTTCTTGAATAATAAATCATTATTATGATTATTATAAGCTCTTAAAATCGTGGATGGTAAATTCACCATCGAAGAAAAGTATTTATTGTTTCTGCTGCAAACTGTTTGATAATCTTTGTCAAGCAGGTTTTAATACGGAAAATGGTTTTAACAAATGGTGGAAACTTAATCCCAAAATTAGTCAACATGAGGTGAGTCCACTGCACATACGATCATATTCCAAATGGAAGGAATTAGAAATAAGACTTGGACGTGGCGCAACTATTGACAAACTACAACAACAGAATATTGATAAAGAAATAAAAAAAATGGAAGGAAATTCTAACAAGAATACTTGATATAATTAGATTCTTAGTAAAACAAAATTTGGCGTTTCGAGGACATCGTGAAAGTGTGCATCAGGAAAACAACGATTCAATGGAAAATAGAGAAAATTTTCTTGAGCTTGTTGACTTATTGGCTAAGTGCGATCCAGTATTACGAGAACACGTAGTAAAAACTAAGATGGGTAATAAATATGGTATCTCTTATTTGTCGCCGAAGATTCAGAACGAATTCATAGAGCTATTAGGAGGCGCAGTCAAAAAAACAATTATGGATCAAATAAAGCAGGCTAAATACTTTTGTATTATATTTGACAGCACTCCTGACATTTCACACAAAGATCAAACCAGTCAAATTATTAGATATGTAGTTATTGATGGCAGCGAAGTTAAAGTTGTAGAATCGTTTATTGACTTTGTGGAAATTAAAGGAAAAACTGCTGGTGAAATCACAGATATGATTTTAACGAAATTAGAAAATGACGGTTTAGATATAAAAATTTACAGAGGACAGGCTTACGATGATGCTGCCGTCATGGCAGGAAAGTACAGCGGTGTTCAAACTCGTATTGAAGAAATAAATCCAAATGCAGAATTTGTAGCATGTTTTTTTTTACATTTTAAGTGCTTTTGAAAAATTGACTCTGAAGAAGAAAATAGTAAAAGGAGATCAGATGCTGGAATATTATTCAATTCTATCCAATCTTTTTCTTTTCTATGTTACTTTCATTTATGTGAACCCGTCCTTTTGGAAATTAATGACGCTCAAAAATACCTGCAAATAAAAGCGTTAAATGTCCACCAATGCCATAGAAAACTAAATTCTTAGCAAACACATTTCATGGAACAAAGAGATACGCTAGTACAAAACGCTGTTATAGCAGTCAAAATAATTTGTGAAGAGTTGGAGATATCGAACTGAGCGTTGAGTTAGAAGAAGAAAAAATATGAGTGGGGAAAATTCAGAAGACGTGGGGCTATCCTTAGAAGAAGAAGTACGAAGAGAAATGTTTTCATTTATGGACAGAATTATAAAAGAAATAAAAGAACGCTTCGATCAGTTGCATGGCCTTGTAATGAAATATTCATGTATAATACCGTAAAATCTACTAAATGAAGAATTTAAATGTCAAATAAATGACTTGATTGACATTGATAAAGAACAGTTCCATATTGAACGAAAAAGGATCCAGGTTTTTATGGCTGTACCTACACTAAAAGAAGAGGCAAAACACTGGAAAAACGGAGAGAAGGGCCCTCTTGATCTGCTAAAATTTATTCAGCAGTATAGGTTGGAAAATTATGTTCCCAACATTGTAATTTTGTTAAGAATTTTTTTAACAATTTCAATCAGTGTCGCTAGTTGCGAAAGAAGCTTCTCAAAACTGAAGTTGATAAAAAATTATCTTCATTTTACAATGAGTCAATCAAGACTACAAAATCTTGCAATATTGTCAATAGAACAAGAAATTACAAATAATATAAATTTTGAGATCATTATACACGATTTTTCTAGTATGAAAGCTAGAAGAGTAGATATTACATAAATATGTTTACGAGTGCATACAAATAAATATGTCTAAAAAAATTGACTCTGGTATTAATAATTATTGATTAAATAACTTAATAATTTATTTATGTGTATTAATTTATAAAAACCACTATTTGGTTGACTTATAATAGAAAGGGCGGCAAACTGGAGATTGCTCCGGGCGGCAAAAGTTCTAGGTACGCCACTGGGTTTGAGAGTTTCATTTTAGGATCGAGGACTACTCCTAAGTATTTAACTTCCCTTTTCCATTCAATTAAATTGTTATTAAAGTTAATATTGTTTTGTGGTAGAAAGCATGATTTGCGTTTTCTTGAAAAATATATAGCTTAAGTTTTATCATAATATAACATGATTTGCCATATGTTAAAATATTTTTGTAGATTTGATATAACGTTAACTGCCAGCATATCCGAGCAGAGTATCGCGGTGTCATCAGCAAAAATATACATTGTGCAGTACTCCAATTGTGGGAAATTAGCTGTGTACAAATTATATAAAATAGGTGACAAGCAAGAGCCTTGGGGGCACCCTGTAAACTTTGAACGTTCTAGCGGAAAAAAAGCTGTAGATCATTTTAATGAGATGTACAGGGAAGTTAAAGTTCAAGTTAGTCCTTTATGCCACACTGAATCAAAGGCAGCTTTGACGTCAGGGAATATCATTCCAGCTGATTTTTGGTTTTTAAAGCTTTCGTTAACCAAGTTTCTTATTCAAATCAGTAGATGAGCTGTGTTATGATCTCTACGGAAGCCGAACTGTTGTAGAGGAATTAAACTGTTGTTTTCAATAAAGTCTGTAATTTTACATTTTATAACCTTTTCAATGATTTTACTTATGGAAGATAATGGACTGATAGGACTGAATCTTTGAATCTTTACTAGGCTTTTTAATTGGGATGGTTTTAGATTGTTTGAATTCTAAAGCAAAATACAAAAGTTTGAGACAAGAATTTATACGTATTGTTAGAAATTGTATGTCTTTACCTTTTAAGCACCCTCCCTCAGGCACCTATTATTGATCCCATCACTTCCAGGTGTTTTTTTTTTACTGTGTTGATGATAACAGAGACTTGAGAAGTGGTAGTAATTATTTCACGTGAGCAGTTATCCAGTGATATGCAAAATTCAACGGTATTATCGACCAATGACTTAGTGACGGAGTCTCCAATATTAGCTGAAATCGTATGGTTCAAAGCAAATGATTGAACCAAGTTTTCGAATTTCTCCTCGTTAGTTGTATAACGACAGTCGTTCATTTTAATAGAGGAATTTTGTTTGACTTCTTCCTCAAGATTTTAGTTAAGTTCTGTTTCTAAATTCCTCGATTTCTTCTCGTATATTTATATATAATATTTTCATTAAGTACAAGATATTTACGTTCCTGTTACGCTGCCAATTACGTCTAAATATATTTTATGTTTTTTAAGAACTGTGGTAATGGCCTGTTTGTATTGGAAATGTATTTCTTGGGAATATTGAAGTCTATAGCACTGTTAGTGATATTTCTGAAATTTGCTACTAAATTATCAATTTGTCTGGTACATGTATATTATTAATGTCAGGTAGGTATTGAAATATTTAGCATAGTTTTTCCAGCTGGGATTATTAAAAAATGGCTGGTCAAGGAGGTTTTGACAGGTAAGTGATCAGAGCTTAAGTAATTTATTACAATTACAGGAGATAATATATTGGCTACCATAGTTAAAAATATGTCAAACGTGGAGCCTTGCCTGTTTACATTTGCAGGTATATAAGTGTATTCACATGGATATATAATATTAACATTGTGTGAGTCTAGCTTTTCATACAAGATGTTTCTCCAACAATTGGATCTAATGCATCCCCAAGTCTGATGCCTATAATTAAAGTCTCCCCTAAATTGTATGTATTATTACGCGTCAGTTTATGGATATAAAAAGCAAATTGTCGTTTCCTTATGCCATCTTCTGCAGCTAAACCGCCAGGGAAATATCATGAAAAAACAGTGATGCAATAATCGTTCGTAAATAACTTTATTCCGATGTTTTCGATAACAGTAGTATTAATAATCGGAAGTAGTTGGTGTGATATATCTTTTTTAATGATGATTGCTGCACCCCCTCCTCTCGAAGTAGTCCTATCGTTTCTGTACACGTAAAATTCATTGCCTTTGATTGATAAATTTGAATTTAACTCAGTTTCTGAAACTAAACAAATTCGGATACCCTGATTTATTATTTCTACAATTTTTTAGGTTAGTAATTAATTCTAATGTTAAATTTTTTATTTCTTAAAGCGAAAAGACTTTATCATTGTCTGTAGAATTGCGAGAATTGTTATTATTGATTGTATGCCTTTGAGTCTGCCAATGTATCGGAAAAGCTGCTGTTATAATTTCTAGTTGAGTCACGGACAGAATTGACACGTGTAGGAAGTCGTGGTGCTGGTAGTGCCCGTTGTCATATGATTCAATAATTTGGCTTGCTACGGCATTGTTCTGACGTGGATGCACGCATCATTGCAATTTACATATTTAATTGTAGATTCCTTAGATTCTTGTGCCGGCCAGCACAGTTTGCACAAAAACTTTTAACCCTGCAATGACTTGAACCATGGCCAAACATTTGGCAATTATAACATTGGGTAATTTGGGTCTTATTGAGCCGTTGGAATTCCCACCTCAACTTTAAATAGTCAATTACGGAGTTACTTTGCCTTAATTGTGATTGTTTGTCATTGAAAGTGTACGTCCAATATAACATATTCGCAGTTGTACATGTTCTTTTTAACAACAATTTTCACGTCTAAAACTTTTCGACCCATATCATTAAATCTTTTCTTGACAGTCATTGGATCTTGTTTATCCAGACCGAATATAAGAGCTTTGTATGCTTTTTCATGTTTGGTTGCATAGGTGAAGAACTCATATTTATTAGTCAAGAATTTACATACAGCATAAAAGTCTAATGTAGTATTAAGAAACAGTTTTAGACCAATCGATATTTTTCTAATGGCATAATCTGTAATTGTGCTTATGTAGTTTGCAAAGCTCATGAATTTCTTCTGTTTTACACTTAAGAATTGTTATTGGAGGCATATGAAATTTTACTTGTTTTTCAACTATTATTTCATCATCTTCTAATACTTCATAATCGATCGTTTGAAGAAGGAGAAGTAGTTATTTGAATTTAATGTTGTACTATTGTAATGTTGTAAATTTTTTTTTTTTTGTTTACTCATTGCTTTAACGCCACATGCGTTATCGTTATCGCCAGTCAATGCACGTTTGATCTTGTTTTTGGTTTTTCGTTTTTTGTTTTATTATTTTTTTTCTTATTTGTTTTTTTACTTTCTTTAAATTAGTTGTACTAATTATTGTTGAAAATAATAAACTGCACATCTTAAGTACGAGTATTTAAGAGCACGTCTGTTGATAACAACATATTGATCTTAACTGTTAATACAAAATAAATCATCCACATATTTTGACATAATTTTTGGTTTAACATTTAATTTTTCAATAACATTATCTAACAATTTCTTTATAACAATATCTACCACAATTGGAGAAGCTGGAAGTCCTTTTTTGCTGTATATATATCTTTTCATTATACTGAAAATATCTATTATCTTTTATCCAAAACTTAAGAATACAGAAAAATTAAGATTTCTCTATCTTTGTAAAATTTTTAAAAACATTTCATTTCTCTTCTATTGTGTTGATGGCCAAATCAATAGGAATACTGGGAAATAATAATACTACATCAAAAAAAATTAGTTTGCCATGATCCTGCACATGAAGGTTTTTATATTTTCTCTTAAATTCAATCTTTTATATTATAATTAGAACCTCAGTGATCTTTTTTAATATGTTAGTAACATATTTACATAATTCGTAAGATGATGAATTATCAAATGAACAAATTGGCCGTAAAGGAAATTCCTTTTTGTGAATTTTTGGCAGTCCGTATAACCTAGGGGCAATAACAATATTAGTTTTAAGCTTATTTCTTTCTGTAATATTGATAATTTTAAGTTTAAAAAGTTTTTCTACTATATTTTTATTAATCTTCTGCTATTTGGTAGTAGTACTTGGGTATACTTTGTTATACCTCCTAATCCGTACGTTATAGTCAATTTTATTTAAAGCTACAGTAGTGTTACCTTTATTTGCTTTTAAATTAATAAATCTTTATCATTTTTCAAAAACATTTCAGTTTCTTTAACTTTATCTAAAACAAACCTATCTCTGTTTGTCGATATCATTTTGTTCAAATGATTATCTACAATTGTAGTTAACTTTGTTTTTGCTATTTCTTGATCTTCTTTTCCCTGAAGTGTCTATACAAAATCTTCTCCACCTGCAATAATCTTAAAATTGGAAAATATTTTTTCTTAGTTGGTAAGCCGTGTTTATGTCCTAAAGTTAAAGAACTTTTAGTACAATTTTTAACAAATGAATTTATGATTGGCAAAGACAACAACGAAAAATGTTTAGATTGTATAATAAATCTTTTCCTGACAGTCCTGGTTAAATTGATGATGCTTACAAAGTAGACCAGATTAGGAAGATAGAATGCTGGAAACGGATGTAGAAATCTGTGTCTTCTTCACAAATTGGTAAATAATTTATTTAATAAATTTTAAAATTAAAAATTTACTTCAAATTTTAATTAAAATTTTTCATTTGCTAAAATAGTTTAACTAATAGTTTCAGATATTAGATATTATTGTAAAATTTTTAGCTTTATTAATTTTGGTCTTCTAGTTTTGGTTTGTTTTTGGGGCGTTTGGCGAAATATCTTTCCAAATTCTAAGAGATAAAATATAATTATTGCAGCACAAGCTATTTCGACTTTTAACATGAAGAATAGAATTTTCGTATTTAAGAGCATGGTATATTTAAAATTCGTAACACAAATCCTTTTGCTACTGAGTAGAGCTGTTATTGAGTTCTAAAAGTGGTTATTATGTTGTCTTACAGTAGCGCATATGGGGTACACGAAAAATAACAATGGTTGCTAAATTCTTACTTTAGATACTGGTTGCGAAGCTCTGTAAAAAAGTTGCTGAAAATATGAATTAATTTTATATCGTAGGAGATATTTGAGTTTGAAAATTTTGGTCCTTTCTTTGTATATTGTTATATTGTTATACGAAAATATATTTTAAAAAATTTCGTACTTTTTAAATTTTTTTCAAACTAGGTTCATCTCAACTATGTTAGTTATTAATAATTTAAAACCAAAAGTATAAATTGTTTATTGTTATATTTATTGCTATTGTTATACGAAATGCTTTTGCTATTCAGAAGTAAATATATAATTTTTTTTTGGAAAAATTAAATTTAAGTCAGACTCTTTCCTTTAGATAATATGGAACCAAAAGGCTAAGATCTTGTTTGAGTGCTCCAAAATAGCCTTTCTTGTCGTGCGATTATCTTCCACAGTTGGTCTTACAGTTAGTAGAAAAAAACTAAAAACTTAATTTTTCGATATTTTTAAAACTTTTCCAAAAACTCTATAAATCAATCTTGATACATTAATTAATTTTTCAATTTATTAAT
Source organism: Trichopoda pennipes (assembly GCA_030448955.1). Classification (NCBI taxonomy): domain Eukaryota; kingdom Metazoa; phylum Arthropoda; class Insecta; order Diptera; family Tachinidae; genus Trichopoda; species Trichopoda pennipes. The sequence goes on along the minus strand of JASKUP010000004.1, from coordinate 849,467 downwards.
TTATTGTTTAAATTTCTAATATGTTTTACCATTAAGGCTAAATTTAGTTCCCATGAAAACTCGATGAACTAGAATAATTTGATGAAAAAGTCCTTCTAATCGTAATTCAACGAAAGTTAAGATTGCACTTATGTTGGTGGGCTGCTTAGCTATTACTTATGTTCACATCCTTTTAACGAATGCATTAAAATAAGAACATTTAATTTAATAATAAACTTTTAAAAAGTGTCAGGGTATTGTTTTAAAACAATTTAAAAATGCAGAAAATTATCAGTATTTATAGATACTTTGAATTATTTTCGTTTTTATTCCGCCTTTGTTAGTATTAGTACCTATATGCTTTTTAACTTCAATTTAACTGATATAGAATTTAGCGCTTAAATTTGTACCTTCTGCAATTGAATCATTTTGCCACAATTTTTCGGAATTTGCAAATATCGGAATTAATTTTCAAATATTTTTATAATGTTTTGGTTGTTTTATATCTAAATAATACTATTTCTATCGTGCAATATGAGTATTTCCATATGTATCACATTTTATCAAATTATTTTGCTTAAAATAAGGACTTAAATAGGTACAACTGTTTAATACCTATTTCTTATGTACATAAACGCAACACAGTCGCTATATTTTTTGATGCTAGTCAAAGGACATTTTGTTAATTTTTTTAACAATATTTTTTGGATTATTATTTTTAAACAATGTAATTTTTTAAGAGTAAAATCAAACTAGGTATAATTACAAGAAACATCCTAATTTTTATGTTAAATCAGCAGAAATTGTTACCTAATAAGAGTGATTTAGTAAGAACAACTTAGTTTATCTGATTTTGACAAGTTAATAAGGTTTTATATATTCTACCAGCTTTGTTTATTTGTGTAATGATTTCATAATTTTCTTCCAGGTTCTTATAAGCTATATTTCCCTTTTGTCCGTCATTATAAAAAATTCTGTTAGGTTTGTTTGTTGTTAAGATTATAAAAGGTTAGCTTAATTTGGTGAATTGATCGAAAAAAAATAGATATTTTGCGTAAAAGCACATTTCCTGTGACTAATTATTTTTGAGATTAAGTTTTGCTTTGTGGAGATTTTTCTTTTCAACAACCAATAAAAAAGTATTTGGCAGAAAAAATCCTACAGGCACACACATATCAGAAAATAAATGTGTTTTAATTAATTAATTTAATATTGAACAATTCGAAGAATTCTTTATTCTAAATAAAATTTGATTACCTTTTTCGTAATGTTGTTAAATATCTAAATTACGACAGAGATCACTTTAACACAAGATAAAATAGAAAATTGGGGTTTGTGGAATTATTTCATACAATTATTTTTATAATATTAGTTTCTTCTTGATTACACTATATTTCAAAGGGTTTTAAAGTTTAACAACGGCTTATCTCTAAAACATCGCGAGAATGAATTGTATTGGCAAAAACACTAAAAAACATCATTAAAAAAATTAGTAGTCTTATAATGCCAATAGCGGAAAATAATTCCTTTCTTTTCTCATCTAAATACTTCTCACATAGGCACACAAGCGACATAAAGCCCACATCAATGAATTTATTATGAATAACCACTCGACACGATTCCGTCAAATGAAACAAGAGGCCTGAACAGTACTAACGAGTACTTCTCATATGGCTTCTGGATAGCCCTCGAAAAAGTTTTTCATATCAAGAAGTTATGTAAGATTTTTCAGCATTTGATTGGTTGAAATAATCTGATTTAATTATTCTGCATTCGTCTCGCTCCTGAATAACATATTTTCTGTTTTTATTGCTTTCTCTTTTCAACACAACTGTAGGCGTGAAAAAATATTCTAGTGCCTTAAAAAGCTAAGCATAAATGTTTATACATCCAACACTAAAGGGAGAAAACCCAATCAAAAACATATAAAACGAACATGAATAATGCTATCTCTTGTTGTTTTGATTATTATTGGTTAATAAATTTCAAAATTGTTTTGTACAAATTCAGAATAACCAATAAATATTCCAAAATAAAAATAGGGCAAACGCTTTTGTATTTGTTATACCTCTTCAGGTGTTTCACAAGAGAGTGGTTCATTTTGTTTTCTTTTTACTGATTGTAACAATGACAATTTTAAGAAAGGCGTTTTCACACAAGCCAAGAATACGCATTTGAATATTTATACTTTTTTTATATCTAAATGTATATATAAACACATAAGTAGCTTAACGGCAAGGGTCATGAAGTTACATATAGGTATTAAATATTTTTAAATATTATAGACATTTAAGATGGTATGAAATATAAAAAAAAAATTAATAAGTTTTGAATGTCGGCGAAAATTTCAAGACTGATTTTTAAAGGCATACAACTCGCTGAATAAGAAGAGTTAATGGAAATTATAAGAACAATCTTAAAGACTTCTTCTTGGGTAGCACTGTCTCAGAAAGTGTGAATTACACTGAACTGTTATAGGTATAACACGGTTCTTCCGACAATTTCTTATAGGTATAGGGGAAAACATTTATACTCCTAGGTATATCGGCGTTCTTAAAGTTTATGACTGACGTTAAATTGTGACTCTTTTGGAGTAGAAGACGGCATTTTTGATACAAAATATGTAAAATTTTAAGTGGAATACTTAATCCTCTAAATTTTCAATGTGGGTGTCTTTAATGTACATTTTGTTATAAAGGGTAAACAACTTGTAAAACGTTAACGGGTTAAAATATTATACCTATCAAAAAAATTACAAAAATTTGTTCTACAAAGAAGGAAAATACCATCCACGAAATCGCGGGCTTTTACTTGTTGATCTTTTTCAGTTAAGTTTCCAAGAAGAATGAAGAAGAAAAGAAGAAGAAGAATGTTTGATTCTATAATTTTTTAACCGTAACATAGCATTTTATGAACTGTGGGTGTCGATGAATATACATATATAAATATCTTATAAATAAATAAAACTTATAAATAAATAATTATGTTTGCGTATATTTCGTCACCTTTTTTACAGTATGTATTTCCATAATATGAGATATTGATTATTAGCCCCGATAGTGTTCTAAACTCTTTTTAGATTCGTTTTTCTTAGAAAACTTAAATTCGTCTCTCTTTTTTTAATTTTAACTTCACTGGTACATTCTATATTTGAAGCCATGTGCAAGATTAAGAAAATGTTCCATAAACCCTGTTTTTGCATGAAGAGGAGAGATTCCGAAAGATCATTGAGTATTATTTTTTTATTCGTGCCCGACAGTAGCTATTTTTTCTCATTATAGGATAAAAAAGTATCGACTATATAGGTACTTATAGTATTACTAATCTTTCCGGTAATTATTTATTTTGTTCTAAAAATAATTTTTTTAAGTGATTTCAAATCATGTCAGTGTGTTCTGTATAGGTACAATTATTTTAAATCGGTCAACTAATTGACTGATGATTTAACATTATCCGTTAATTTTTCCTAACTATTTCCATTTGTATCTAACAAAAACTTTTACTTATATTTCCAGTGATATGTTTTTATTTATTTTATTGATAAAATTAGGCTTTTTTCATAACAACGTTAACATTACCAAAATTCTACAACACTTTTTGATTGGTAGAAAAAAATTTTGCTTTGTTTGGGAAAGCTCAAGATTTGCTTCATTTCTTTTGCATCAGCTGGTTTGTTTCTTCGAAGATATTACTGGAGTAGTGAAAGTGCCATTATCAAGTACAATACAAACACTTTAAACACAAAATGTAAGGAAATTTCATTAAGAAATTAAAATTTTCTTGAATTACAAGAAAAATAAACTTTCTTAATGGACGAGACCAGGGAATTTGTGAAAAGCGATAAAGCTCATTTTGAGGGTAGAGTTGACTGATGAACTCAACGCATCAGGACCTCCAACAAAAGAAACGTAAGTTTGGAAAGAGATAGGTGTCAAGTATGTGTGTCCTCTCTTTTTTTTTTTTTTTTTGTTTAAAATGCTATAATCAAAACTACTGAAAATTTTCTCAAATTTATTTGAAAGTACAATCCTTCTGATTAATAGTGGAAAATAATTTCATTCAAATGGCTGCCTCGGCTGGCCGTGCAGTAGCCTACACGATCGGTCCAATTTTTAAGCACATTATCGATTGTGTGCAGCTGTATTTCACCAATGGCTTCACAAATATTGTCCTTTAAGGCGTCAATTGTCTTTGGCTTGTCGGCGTAACACTTATCTTTGATGGCACCCCACAAATAATAGTCCAACGGTGGCAAATCGCAGCTCCGATGTGGCCAAACGACATCAGCTCTGCGGCTGATAATGCGATCTTCAAAAATAGGGCACAAAACATCGAGTGTAGCTTCGGCTGTGTGGCCCGTAGCGCCGTCCTGAAACCAAATATTGCCAATATCCTTCTCTTCAATTTTTGTGAAAAAAAATTCGTGCAATCGCCATTGACTGTAACGGCCACTCCTTGCTCATTTTCGAAGAAAAATGGCCCAATTATGCCTCTGGACCAAAATTCGCACCAAACAGTGACTCTTTTGGGTGCGTCGGCTTTTCAATGTTTGCGTGCGGGTTTTCTGTGCCCCAAATGCGATAGATACCCGCCAAGATCAAAATGAGCTTCATCTGAAAAGAATATTTTTTTGCAAAATCATCAAATCTTCTGTAAGTCGATCGCAGGCCCACTTATCGAAGCGAAAACGCATTGGATGGTCACTTGGCTTCAACTTCTGGACCAATTGGTCTTTGTGTGGCGTCAGTCTTATATCCAAAGCCAAATGAAATAAAATTGCGCTTAAATTGAAAAAGATTCCGAATAATTATAAATTACTTATTTCCATTGCATGTGCTCGTTGCTTTTTTGGATTTTTTTTTAATTATTTACAAATGTTTTTTATTTTCTGGAATTTTCAAATTGCATATGAATGGTTTCCGATGGCAACCCTATGTAGAAATGATTGAAAATAAACAATGTTTTTTGTTGTTTTTGAAATGTTTTGTAGTGTTTGTATGGAAGTGTCTTTGAGTCTTGCTGTCTATGCTATGTTGATTTTATGAAAAATTCTCATAAAATCAGTTTGGCTTTGGATATAAGACTCTTAGGTTTTTTCAATACAATATTGGGGTAAAATTCACTGATGAGCTATGTGAGCAATAGTGAAATTGCAATATGGATATGCTCTCCCTCATTACAACACATTTCAAATTTATTTTTTATTTTTATTTGGATAAATGTTTTATGAAAATATCATAAAATGTTTATTTTTAATAAAAATTTTTGTAATAAATATTTTATGAGAATATCATGAAATATTTATTTAAAGGAATCAAGCACGAAATAAAATTGCGCTTATATTGAAAAAGATTGCGAATAATTATAAACTACTTATTTATATCTATAATATAAAAATAAGTCGGGTTTTCCTACCTGACGCTATAACTTTAGAACGCACGAACCGATTTCCACGGTTTTTCATTCGTTGGAATGGCCTCGACCTCCGTGAGGTTTATAGCAAAGTTGGTGATCCCAAATTATGCTTATTTTTGCTAAATTCCTCTTATTTCGGAGATACAGCCATTTTAAGTTTTCAGTTTAATTTCCATATAAAAATCGATTGTTTGTAGGTGATCCCAAATTATGCTTATTTTTTCGAAATTCCTCTTATTTACGGAGATACAGCCATGTAATTCCCCGTGCAATGCCTGCAGATGAATTGAATGCTTGCCTGAAGGCAAAAACATTATCGCTAGCCACTAATATGAGATTTCAACTTCAAAATGATCAAAGTGCTGCACAATTTTCCAAACAATTGTTAGCTGTTGGAAATGGAAAGATCCCACACTTTTGTTGTTGCCAACGAAATAGTAGGAGTTGATGCTCTAGCTGCGTAGGTCTTGTAGCAGATGTTCACTAACATACATTCTACACTTTAACCAATTTATCCGCCTCTTTGGAAAATAAAAGCTATTTAGTTTTTGGGTGTGTGGATTATTGAACAATGTTAATATAGTTGGCGAATGATTAGTAGACAGATCTAGAAGAAACTATAGAAAAACTTTCACGTTTGATATTTTTAAAAACAGCAAAATCTATGACATCTCGTATTTTGTTGCTATCTGTGGGCCACTATGTTTCTTTTAAGAAAATATTGCGTAATTGTTTTCCTCTGGGATTAAGAAGACGCGACCCAAAGAATGTGTGCTTTGCATTGAAATCGCCAAGAGTTTTGAAGTATTCAAGAAACTGGTCTATACAAATATTTTTTAGGAGGACAATATACCGCTGAAAAAGTGGTCTTCACTATCAGTAATATTTATGAATGTATTCTTTTTCATACCCTGGCAGAGGAAAATTCCTAATGTCCCTATGAACTAGAATTGCTGACCCACCACACGCTCTTCCACTTGGATGTTTGGTATCGTAGGTATAGTAATCATTTAATTTAAAACAAATGAGTTTCCGACACCAGCAGCACATCATTATGCTGCGAGTGGAGGAAATGTTGTACTTCGTTTTTGTGTTGGCTTAAACCGTTAACGTTCCAGAAACATTTACTTTTTATTTAATAGAATTCGCCTCAACATGCTTTGATCCTGCATTAGTTGTTGCATCAAGTTCTGCATATTGGCCATGAAATTGTTCATGGTTTTAGTTAGCATCTCAATTGAATTTTGAGGAATCTCATTTAACGCTGGAATACCTTCCTTCAGTGCGTTAGCATATGAAAAAGATTTGTTATTATTTTCGCGTAATTCCTTATTTTCCGTGGCGGGATCTTTATTTATTGTAAATCCACTAAAAGCACTAGGAAACATTGGGAAATTTGTAGCTTTATATTCGGTGTGACACAACGTACGCATACAAATGGTAAATTGCAGTATGTTTTTGTGTGTTCAAATTCCTGACAGTATTACTCTTCGGCTAAGAAGATACTTCAAGCTGTGTATGGACTGAGCGTAATTTTTGCTTTTCAACTGGGAAGTATTAAATTCAACCTCGACTCTAAAAAGAGGTTGAGGAATGTTGTTTATATAAAATATTACAAATAGACTTCACTTCTTTAGCTGGTGTGAAGTCGTTTCTGTTTTCAGTGTCAAAAGAATATTTAAGTTGTTTTTGTTTTGTTCGATTCAGTTGATTCGGGCTAGATTTGCGTTTCCTTTTGGTAATGTAACGATCCATTCCCGTTAAAATTTTGTCACTATTATTTAAGTTATTAGAAAGTATTTTTAGTATAACTATTGTTTGTTATTAATGCACTTGATTGTTTTTGTTGTTGTTTCACACTCATTATTTTTGTTGTCTACCGTAAATATAGTTAACTGTTTTTTGTTGTTTCATTTAAATTATGAGCAGCACACTTATTTAAATTTGATTCACTGCTACTTAAGTTTGCATTTAAACAATCCCTTCTACAGAGCGTTGTTTTTGCAGTCAAATAATTATTGTTTCTGTTAATATTGTTGTCTTTACTCATCTCCAAATAATAGGCATTTCTATTGTTCACACTGAGTCTTCTCTTTTGTTAGAGATTTTGAAGAACTCATACAATTATAAGCTCTTCAATCCACAAGTTTTAGTTTTTGCTTTATTTGTTGTTTTTTTTAATCTGTTTAATATATTTCTTTCTGAACTGCTGCTTATTTCAAGAGTATTACAAGATGATTTGTTTAAGCCTTAAAAGATAATAATTATCAGTAAAAAAGTATACGAAATGATCTATTGTGTGTTTTACCAACTGCGTAGTTTTCTAAGAAATCTTACACACAATTACACAACAAGAGGCTTGCTATAAATTCTACGAAATAACTAAAACAACAGAATACAAAAACCACTAACACAGAAATTTAAAACACATATCCAAGCAGGCACTCTATGATAATAACAACAACAATCAGAGGTAATGTTAAATTAGAATATTAAATTACAAAGTTGTTGTATATGCGAGAACCGCTTAACGCAACACTTGCTGGGCAAATGAATGAATTCAAGTTGAAACATTGTTGAGAAAAGGCAACAAAATAATATAGCATCTTTGAAGGCGTAACAGTGGTGAAGTTACCATCGTGTTTATTTTGTTTGTTTTTTAAGTAAATAAATTTGTTAATTTAATTTAAAACTCTATAATGGTGTGTTTTATTTTGTAAGAAAAGAACTAAATATAACAAAAGGTTTATAAAAAGGAATAAACGTAACAATATTTTTTTTTTTTTCATATGTGTTGTGAACATTTTTGAGTTCTATAAATGAAAAAGGAATCGAATATAATAGGTGATATAAATAGTATGAAGATCGGATGGAGTGAAGTATCTACCGTTGTAGAAAACCAAGGCACTTTAAAGCATCTTTAGAAACCTGAAAAATGTATTTACTCCATCGACCATCACACTGAATTTTCATGCCAAGAACCTCAAGATCTTCCGATTCCATAATACTTGAATCACCCACAGTAACAGGTGCAGCACCATTTTTGAACACAGATCTACGCGTAAGCAGGCAACATTGCGTCTTACGGACATTAAAATCGACTCTATTCGTACGACGTCATTCGAAGACCGCCGCGAAATAGTGATTAAGCGTATCATTCGTGTTCCGCCTTTTGAAACTCACTTTCAACTGGTTCGGTCTATTACCAAATGAATACGAATGATAAATGTTATATGCGAAAGAGTATATAGGGTTAAAAGTTTGACAAAGAAGGTCATTTAGAAAAATAAGAAATAGCGTAGGAGAAAGAACCGAGCCTTGCGGGACCCCTGAATTAATATTGAACTCGTCTGATGAAATCCCGTACTCGTGCAGTGTGATTCCTGAGAAAACTCGATATAAATCTGGAGAAATTATCACTGACACCAAAAGCAGCAAATTTTGACAGAAATGTATCATGCTACACTCCTTAGATTGCCTTGGAAATATCTAGAGCCACCCCCTTACTAAAAGTAACTCACATGATGAAAATTAATCACACATTACGTCACTTTAGAAAGTGCAGAACAAATTGCAATTTTTAGGATTTTTGGCCTTATCCTTTTTGGAGATTGGCGTTATATTAGCAACCTTCCAACACTTTGGAAATTCACCGGCATTATACAACATTCTGAAAAGGGTTGTTAACGGACCCGCTAGCGTCAAAGAGACTGTTTCATGACCAGTGTCTGGTATTACATCCGGCCCAAAAAACTTGCTGACGTTGAGATCTGTTACAACATTTTTAACCGCTTGAGCTGGAAGAACATCTTCGTATGGGCATATTCCATGATTGTACTTGAAAAATTTTAAAGAAGATACAACCCTAAGCTCCATTATTTTCTGCAGGTCAATATGTTTTAGGAATGAGAAGGGCTTAAACAAAAGAAACAACAATAAAAAACTAGTAGAATGTATGAGAAACCAAATATGTCCTTTGGAACCAGTTTCTTTAAAAATAAAAAAATATCAGACATTGTCTGAAAATCATGTAATTTGAAATCACGAACTATTTTGAAATCACGCCAACAATTTCATGCTGTTCTGCAAATCACGGCATTCTACGTTTTTCGTTGTGGTTATAATTTTTCGAAAACATCAGAAAACAGCTGGTTTTTGAAACGTGAACACACGCTTATATTTTTAAAGGAAAATAAGACTAGCAAAACTACGTGCAGCAAAAAATAGGTGCAGCATAATGTACAGTACTTTTTGTAAGAAAACAACAATTAAAACAATAACGGGTTTACACAGTGTCACGCAGTTCTAGCAACAGATTAAGGCTATCTGTCACCACTAGTTTCTTTCTCTTCTATTATATTATGTGCTAATCTTAACACTTAGTTTTAAGAAGTTTTGGATTGTTGGTTTACGTTAATCCAATAAAAGAATGTAAACTTGTGAATATTAATATTACAATAAAATTTAATATTTGAGACGTAGCCAACACGTCTACCATTGTTGACAGCACAAAACGGAAGAAGGTAGAAAAAGGAAGAATGCATGTGCAAGTTGTCCTAGGTCAGCAATGGTAATAAATACCGGTTACTAATTTATGACACAAAAGAGCTGCCACATTACTCTCCTCGCTGGAAAAAGGTTATCTAAACCTAACAGGAAGCTTCACCTTTCTGCCGCTAGACGTAGCTTTCAAAATCGTTTCGGATGTTGCTGAAGTGGGTTCTTCTGTTGTGAAAAGAAGATGTTTCTGACTAGTAACTTCTAAAGCAGGTAGCTGAGGCATATCACTTTGGACTTGTTGTCGATCAGTTGCAGGATCGGTTTGTATAGCTGCTGATTTTGACGGATCGTTCGCTGGTAAAAAACAATATTAATTGTAAAATATTTTGGAAATTTCTTCAAAATTTCATACGGACCATCATATGGTTGCGTTAGTGAAGGACGTATTGAATCGTTACCTACAAAGACGTGTGTTGTCGACTGGAGATCTTTAGAGAAGAATGTAGCGTGTGGCGTATGGTGTGCTATTTGCGTTGGCCGAAGATTTTTCATTGATGTTCGAAATTCTTGTACAAATTCGGTGGTGGAATCCAAAAAATTAGTTTTGTAAAAAAATTCGCCAGGAATTTTTAAAGTAGTACCATTGATGCATTTATAGCAGGCTTATAAACTACTGTAAGTCCAAGTAAAATTGTAGGCAAATGATGAATCCATTTTGATGAGTCGTGGCATAAAATGGCTGCTTTTATTGTCCTGTGCCATCTTTCTACTATGCCATTGGATTGCGGATGGTATGGCGTTGTGCGTAAATGAGACACTCCAATTGTTTTCATTAATTCTGCAAAAATTAATGATTCGAATTGTCGATGTAATTCGGGATGGTACTCCGAATCGTGATATCCACTGACTAACGAGCACTTTTGCAACTGACTCCGCAGACATATCGAGAATTCGCACAGCCTCAGGCCATCGAGTAAAACGATTGATAATTGTTAAGCAATATCGCTGACCCTCGCACAATGGAAATGGTGCGACGATATCGATGCTTATATGTGAGAAACGTTCCTGAGGTGGCTCATATTTGTCGGGTACTAAACTGGTGTGACGGTGTATTTTTGATCGCTGACAGGATAAACAACTTCTAACAAACTTTGCGGTGTCATCTCTTATTCCTGGCCAGCAAAATCTTGAAGTGACTAACTTCGTTGTAGCTCGGGTACCAGGATGTGCCAAGTTATGTATTGTTCCAAGGACTTGCTGTCGGAACTCTTTAGGAACATAAGGTCGTACCCGAGAAGTTGCGGTATCGCACACAATTTGCTCATCACTACCTAAAACACACAAATGTTTTAATAAAAGTGAACTTTGTTTTGTACCTGTTTTTTCCAAAATTTCTTTTTGTTCTTCATCATTTTTTTGCGCGACGGCTAAACTTTTATAATCGATGCTTTGTTGAAGAGATTGCATACGCGATAGAGTATCAGCTGTTGCATTCTCTACGCCAGGGGTGTGGCAAATATTAGTAGTGATGTTTTTTCCATTTTTTTATTATAGGCGAAAATTAGAGGGCGATGATCAGTTACGATATAACACTGTCGTCCTTCTTTTGCGTAACGAAAATGCCATATTGCTTGATAAATTGCGGCTAATTCTCTGTCGTATGTTGAATACTTTTTTTTGTGTTCCAGTAAGCTTCTTTGAATAAAACGCAAGCGGTTGCATTTCACCATTGTCGTTTTGATGTAGTGCTGCTCCTACTGCGAAATCTGAAGCGTCGACATAAATGCATAGCTCAGCATCAGGAATAGGGTAAGCTAATAATGTAGCATTTGCTAGGTTTATTTTGCACTCATCAAAAGCTGCATCGGTTTCATTATTCCAAACTAATATTGTTGTGTAATTTTTCTTGTTACCTTTAATCATCTGTTGCAGAAGTCGGTGGTAAGTTGTCGAGTGGTGCCAAAACCTTTTGTAAAAGTTTATCATTCCGATAAATCTTTTAAGTTCTTGCGCGGTTTTAGGTTTCGGAAAATTGTTGATAACTGCTACTTTTTCTGGTGATGGGCGAATGCCTTCAGAATTGACAAGATGACCAAGAAACAAAATTTGAGTTTTTTAAAATTCGCACTTTTTCAAATTAATAGCAATTTACGGCAAAGGATACCAATCAGGCAACGTCTGAGCATTAACCGCACGGTAGTCACCGCATGGCCTCCAAGTTCCACTACTTTTTAATACCAAGTGCAATAAACTTGACCAATTGCTTTTAGATGGCTGGCAAATTCCAGTTTGAATGAAAAAGTCAAACTCTTTTTTTGCTGCAGCAAGATTTTTTGGTGAAAGACGTCTGGGGCGGAAAAACACTGGTTGTCCCGTTGTCTTGATTTTATGAAATATTGTTGATTTCGTCTTAGATCCACTTGGAGAAAGCTGGGTGATATCAGAAAATTCTGATAAGGGATTCGTGATTGGATCACTAATGTTAAATGTTTTAATGACGGCGATGTTAGATATCGATTGTGACGTAAGTTTAGCGTTGAAACCAGTGGTGTTATCAATAAGGCGGTTACGACGTAGATCAATTAGCAGATCGTAAAATTTTATAAAATCAGAGCCAATTATAGGTGTTGTGACGTCAGCAACAATAAAAGACCAATCAAAATTTCGTTGTAGACCAAGTTCTACTTTAATACGTTGTTCACCAAAAACTTTAATGGAAGATCCATTTGCGGCATGAAGTGTAACGGCAGTTGGACGGACATCATTTGATTTTAAACCTATAGGTAGCACTGACACATCAGCACCACTATCGACAAGAAATGTTTGAGTTGTATTATTGTCGCTGACTTGAAGGCGAAAAATTTGGCGTTTGGTGAAAGGATTTCCGCAGAGCTCCTCCACCGGCCTAACAAGTCATTTGGAATTTTGACTAATAGCCTGCACTTGTCGCTGCTTATGTTTGCAGGGGCTGCGGCATCTACGTGCATCACGGCCATATTTCAACCAACATTCGCTGTTTGCTACGTCGTTTTTGGCAGCGGCAGCGTTGCGATGCTGCGAACGCTGTCGCGTGACGGTATGTCCACGAGAACGAGAACGTGAGCGTGTTGAAAAATTTTCAAACTTCTTACCTAATTCTTTTATAGCTGCTCGTAGCTCATCAATTTCATTTTATGACTCTTTTCGAATATGACGGATATGCGATGGTGTTACAGCCTCTACAACTGAGTCGGCAACTTTCGTAAATTTTGTTGCTGGACCGATTGATACTACCACTACAGGCTGAGTAAACTCTGGCAAACGTTTTGCCCATAAACCTTTTAGTGCTGCGTTTCCCAATGTGTTGCCCGCAACACGCTTCATTTCGTAATAAAGCTCTGAGGGTTTCTTGTCCCCAACAGGCAACTCTGACAGAAGTCGATTGAGGCGGTGTTGCTCACTGTCTGCAAAATGATCTATGATGCGACGTTTTACATACTCAAATCGATCGGAAGCAGGCAAAGATGTAATTACATCCGCCAGTTGTGCTACAATGTTGGGGTTTAATGCTGCAATTACGGTGGCTGCCTTTTACTTGTCTGAAGTTATACCCGATGCCGCAAGCCAAAAATCCATTGTGACAAACCATGCTTCAATGTTTGTACTGCACATTTCGGGAAATGGTAATCTGGCGTAAATTGCGGATACAGAAGCATTATTATTTGTGCTGGTAGATTGACCATTTCCATCGTTGTCTTTGTCTTCGAAAGATGCGTTATCTTCGGCGGTTGTCATGGCAAAAATTTTTGAAGTTGTGTTGACCAAAATTTGCTATTCAGCAATGTTAAATTAAAGATGTCTCGTTCACGTTTCACTAAGACTTTTTTTAATCGTAAAAAATCCACAAGATCACGTCGGGGTCACCAATTTGGATTGTTGGTTTACGTTAATCCAATAAAAGAATGTAAACTTGTGAATTCTTATATCTATTAATTAACTCAAATTAATATTACAATAAAATTTAATATTTGAGACGTAGCCAACACGTCTACCATTGTTGACAGCACAAAACGGAAAAAGGTAGAAAAAGGAAGAAGAAACAGAATGCATGTGCAAGTTGTCCTAGGTCAGCAATGGTAATAAATACCGGTTACTAATTTATGACACAAAAGGGCTGCCACATATATATATATATATATATATATATATATATATATATATATATATATATATATATATATATATATATATATATATATATATACATATATATTATATATATATATACATATATATTATGGTGTAACATGTCTTTCAGGGCTAATTTAAAACTGAGTGTTAAGATTAGCACATAATAAAATAGAAGAGAAAGAAACTAGTGGTCACAGATAGCCTTAATCTGTTGCTAGAATAACGCTAATCTCCAGAAAGGATAACGCTAAAAAACCTAAAAATTGTAATGTGTTCTGCACTTTCTAAAGTGATGTAATGTGTGATTAATTTTCATCTTGTGAGATACTTGGAGTAAGGTGGTGGCTCTAGATATTTCCAAGGCAATCTAAAGAGTGTAGCTGATACACTTCTGTCAAAATTTGCTGCTTTTGGTGTCAGTGATAATTTCTCCAGATTTATATCGACTTTTCTCAGGAATCACACTGCACGAGTACAGGATTTCATCAGACGAGTTCAATATTATTTCAGGGGTCCCGCAAGGCTCCGTTCTTCATTCTACGCTATTTCTTATTTTTCTAAATGACCTTCTTTGTCAAACTTTTAACCCTATATACTCTTTCGCAGATGACATTTATCATTCGTATTTATTTGGTAATAGACCGAACCAGTTGAAAGTGAGTTTCAAAAGGCGGAACATGAATGATACGCTTAATCACTATCTCGCGGCGATCTTCGAACGAGGTCGTACGAATAGAGTCGATTTTAATGCCCGTAAAACGCAATGTTGCCTGCTTACGCATAGATCTGTGTTCGAAAATGGTGCTGCACCTGTTACTGTGGGTGATTTAGGTATTATGGAATCGGAAGCTCTTGATGTTCTTGGCATGAAAATTCTGGTCGATGGAGTAAATACATTTTTCAGGTTTCTAAAGACGCTTTAAAGTGCCTCGGTTTTCTACAACGGTAGATACTTCACTCAATCCGATCTTCATACTATTTATATCACCTATATAGGTCCAAAGATGGAATAAAACTCTCATGTATGGGCCGGCGCACAAAAGTCTATTTTGGAGTTGCTCAACCGCGTACAGAAGAGAGCCAAGAGGCTCATTGGGGATTGTAGGGTACCCAACTTTACTTATTCCCTAGATCATCGACGAAATCCATTTGTGGTCGATTAGGCAGTGAATCGCACTACGCACTACAGAGAAAATTCATTTTTTTTAGCAGAACAGTTCGTATGTGTAATAAACTCTGCCCAGAGGTCTATTCACTTTCAATGTAGAAAAATTCAAATCGAACGTCCACAAACACTTATCCCTCTTTTCTCCTCCCCATAACCTATTTTCCTAGTTTTGGTAGATGTACTGGTCCGAACGAAAAAAAACACCACAAAGGATACCATTAATACACTTTTGTAATCTAATATAGTCTACGGCCTGCTAGACTTATTCTCATTTCCAATATCAATGCAATAGCTTCTTCCTGTAGTAAATTTTACGGGGTTTTCGTAGTAGGTTTATGTGCAAAAAATATTTTTGACCGTTTCTGTAATGTGCTTTTAATAAATTTAAGGTGCTGCAGGATGAAAATCTTGTTTATTGTTTCTTTCGGAAATTTATTTTTTTGAAACTAGAGAAAGTTTTGCTGTCATCATTTTTTTCCATTAGACTGTGAAGCAAAATTCACCATATGATTTGCTATAATTAAAAGGCTTCAAATTGTGTTTTCTGTCGTGGTATCCTAATAAATGAAATAATAATTAATTTTTAAATTCTTTTTTTTTTTTCTAATACATTGAAAAAGTTTTCGAGATTTACTATATCTATGATTTTCAATTTTGGAGCAATATGTACTTTTTATGAACTCTCAGATAGCTTTATTTGGCTTAAATTTACATACATTTTATATTTAATTTATTAAGAAAAAGAACTACAAGTTTTTGAGTTAACTAAAAAAAAATTTAAAACTATTTAATTTATCACCAGTATTCTTCGCATCTATTTACCGTATTTAAGCAATTAATTTAATACAGAAGAATACGAATAATGTTTATAATCAATCAAATGAAGTCTAATGCCATCCGAAACTAACTTTTTTCTTCTCTTTACTATATCACACACATATTTGTTCTTCCTCTCTGGGAAGCCAGTTTATCTACAAAACAATTTTATTTATATTCTTTTATACGTCTCTTTCACAACACAGTATTATAAGGTAAGCGTTAATGCGGGGTACCTACCTCTTTGTCTTTAAATTGTTAGTCCAATTATTTTAGTATTATTATAAGTGAATAATCAGCTTAACTATTATATATTGAAAATATAAAACTTATTTCAATATTTTTTATATTTGTTCAATTATGAATAATTATAAGATGCTAGCAAAATGTTATAGTTAATGTTAATAGATATAATTATCATTCATTATTCGATTCCTTTTTCATTTATAGAAATCAAAAATGTTCGCAACACATATGAAAAAAAAAATATTGCTACGTTTATTCCTTTTAATAAACCTTTTGTATATTTAGTTCTTTTGTTGCAAAATAAAACACACCATTATAGAGTTTTAAATTAAATTAACAAATTTATTTATTTTAAATACAAACAAAATAAACACGATGGTAACTTCACCACTGTTACGCCTTCAAACATGCTATATTATTTTGTTGCCTTTTTTTGCCCAGCAAGTGTTGCGTTAAGCGATTCTCGCATATACAACAACTTTGTAATTTAATATTCTAATTTAACATTACCTCATATTGTTGTTGTTATTATCATAGAGTGCCTGCTTGGATATGTGTTTTAAATTTCTGTGTTAGTGGTTTTTGTATTCTGTTGCTTTAGTTATTTCGTAGAATTTATAGCAAGCCTCTTGTTGTGTAATTGTGTGTATAAGATTTCTTAGAAAACTACGCAGTTGGTAAAACACACAATAGATCATTTCGTTTATTTTTTTACTGACAATTATTATCTTTTAAGGCTTAAACAAATCATCTTGTAATACTCTTGAAATAAGCAGCAGTTCAGAAAGAAATATATTAAATTGACTAAAATATTAAAAGAAAAAAAAAAAACAACAAATAAAGCAAAAACTTAAACTTGTGGAGTGAAGAGCTTATAATTGTATTAGTTCTTCAAATTCTCTAACAAAAGAGAAGATTCAGTGTGACTAATAGAAATGCCTATTATTTGGAGATGAGTAAAGACAACAATATTAACAGAAACAATAATTATTTGACTGCAAAAACAACGCTCTGTAGAAGGGATTGTTTAAATGCAAACTTAAGTAGCAGTGAATCAAATTTAAATAAGTGTGCTGATCATAATAACACAGTTAACTATATTCACGGTAGACAACAAAAATAATGAGTGTGAAACAACAACAAAAACAATCAAGTGCATTGATAACAAACAATAGTTATTCTAAAAATATTTTCTGATAACTTAAATAATAGTGACAAAATTTTAACGGGAATGGATCGTTACATTACCAAAAGGAAACGCAAATCTAGCCCGAATCAACTGAATCGAACAAAACCCAAAACAACTTAAATATTCCGTAGCACCCTAAAACCGTTTTCCAATCCTAGAAAACGAAAAAAGTCGCTTCAACAGTGAAAAACTACAACTACAACACTTTATCTTGGCGAGTCTATTACCAACACTTTGGTCAAAAATTTGACCAGGCTTATAGGTAAGGATAACTTTTACTGTTGTCTCCAACAGCCAGCTAAAGAGCGCAAAAGGGTTAATCGTGGTTACAAAAGGAATTGCAAGTTCTGTATTAACTGAGGAAATAAAAAAGGCTTTAGAGTTCGAGGGCGATGTAGTGAAGTCTATTTGTAATATTTTATATAAACAACATTCCTCAATCTCTTTTTAGAGTCGAGGTTGAATTAAATACTTCCCAGTTAAAAAGCAAAAATTACGCTCACTCTATACACAGCTTGAAGTATCTTCTTAACCGAAGAGTAATAGTTAAAGAACCCATTAAACGAAAGAGTTCCCGTCAGTGTCAAAACTATCAGGAATTTGAACACACAAAAACATACTGCGATTTACCATTTGTATGCGTACGTTGTGGGGACATTCACAAAACAATTGCTACCTACCTACTCACACCGAATATAAAGCTACAAATTTCCCAATGTTTCCTAGTGCTTTTAGTGGATTTACAATAAATAAAGATCCCGCCACGGAAAATAAGGAATTACACGAAAATTATAACAAATCTTTTTTATATGCTAACGCACTGAAGGAAGGTATTCCAGCGTTAAATGCGATTCCTCAAAATCCAATTGAGATGCTAACTAAAACCATGAACAATTTCATGGCCAATATGCAGAACTTGATGCAACAACTAATGCAGGATCAAAGCATGTTGAGGCGAATTCTATTAAATAAAAAGTGAATGTTTCTGGAACGTTAACGGTTTAAGCCAACACAAAAACAAAGTACAACATTTCCTCCACTTGCAACATAATGATGTGCTGCTGGTGTCGGAAACTCAGTTGACGTAAAAAAATTATTTTAAATTAAGTGATTACTATACCTACGATACCAAACATCCAAGTGGAAGAGCGTGTGGTGGGTCAGCAATTCTAGTTCACAGGACATTAGAAATTTTCCTCTGTCAGGGTATGAAAAAGAATATATTCATAAATATTACTGATAGTGAGACCACTTTTTCAACGGCATATTGTCCTCCTAAACAAAATATTTGTATAGACCAGTTTCTTGAATACTTCAAAACTCTTGGCGACTTCAATGCAAAGCATACATTCTTTGGGTCGCGTCTTCTTAATCCCAGAGAAAAACAATTACGCAATATTTTCTTAAAAGAAACATAGTGGCCCACAGATAGCAACAAAATACGAGATGTTATAGATTTTGCTGTTTTTAAAAATATCAAACGTGAAAGTTTTTTTATAGTTTCTTCTATATCTGTCTTCAGATCATTCGCCAACTATATTAACATTGTTCAACAGCAAGAAACATTGTTCAACAACAAATTGTTCAAACAAGAAATCATCACAATGCCTTAAAAGAGGAAAAGAGTCCAGCCTCTAAAAATATCTACTAAACTTAAACGCAATGGAAAAGACGGACTGTAGTTTATGCAAGGGTATCAAAATTATGTGCTCCTATAAGGTTACAGAGCGGCGAAGGGTTGAAGCCTTCCCAAATCATTAAGAATGTGTATTTTCTGTCAATAAAACGAGCTCGCGCATAAATACTATACATATTTAAGACAAAGTACAACGACCACAAAAATTCCGACCCACGTTTCTGAAAATAGCTATCAAAAATTTAAATTCAAAAGAGACTCCTGATTAAAGCTTTACTATATTAGGCTGTACGAAATATTTTATTTATATATAACTCTGTTCTTCGTGTTGGTTCCTTTTCGGCAACATGGAAACTATCGGAAATAATAATAATTCCCAAATCAGGCAAAGATATAACGCAGGGTGCATCGTACCACCCAATACCTTATCTACCTTATCTGCCTACCTTATCAAAACTCTTTTTAAGAACGTTCCGTGACCACCTATTATGACACCACGAAACAAGTTTACAGGATAGCAAATTTGATTCGAGAAGCTTTTGAGAAAAACCGATATTGATGGCTTGCGATACAAAATTATAATAGTTTTACCTGCTAACGTCCACAAGCTACTTAGAAGTTACTTGAAAAATAGATCTTTTGTAATAAGATGGTTTCCGCTGGAGGCATCCTAGGACCATTCCTATATATTTTGCTTACTGCAGACATGCCTATAAGTTCTTTCACACATACATCAACTTTTGTAGATAATACAGCCTTAACGGGCATTCACGAGAAACCAATAGTTGCATCCGCACGGCTTCAATTTCACATCAATAACTTGGAAAAATGTACATATATACAAATGAAAGATACGAGTTAACCCCAGCAAATGTGCTTTCACTCTGAGGAAGGAATTTTGTTCTCCTTTAATCATAAACAGCGTAAGCATCTCAGAACGTAATCATATAAGGTACCTCGGTATCCACCTTGACGTCGAGTGTTTCATAGACCCATCACATCGCATCAGAAATAACCCAACCAAAATTAAAAACCGCGCAACTTCGCTGGCTTATTGAACCACGACCTTCTCTCGATTTGGACCTTATGATGCTCTTATACAAGGCAGTTATGAAGCCAATCCAACATTGAAGAATTGCAGGCAAGGCAGTCAAAAGTGCTAAGAATAATAACGTGCGGTCTATGGTACATCAGAAACAATAACATCCATAAGAATCCCTGTATCCTCACTACCAGTGAAGAAATAAAGAAAGCAGCAACCTCCTAAATGGTGAATTTTACAGCTCAGCCCAATCTGATATTTGCTGCTATTTGAGGGTCATCAGCGACTCAAACGGCTGCAAACTTCTGATTAAACGGTATAGTCATATATTTCATTTTTGCGAGATCAATTATTCTTTCAAATTAGCTTAAGATTCTAATTCTTATTGTAAATTTTATAAAGAAAGACTCAATATACAAAAAAAAGTAACACTGCCGCCCACTTAAGCCTTTTCGTCCCGAACAGGCTCAATGACACCTCGGCCATACTTGGCTAGTCTTTCCGAATGAACCACTTTCATTTTGGACCTTGAACTATGATATCTCAAAGAGTATGATCCCTCTCACTGGGTTCCATTATGCACAGTACGATTTTGCAAGTGGGCTTTCTCCCGCTATTTCATTACGGTTCGGTCTTTTGCTCTTCTGCTTAGCCAGTATAATTTTTGTCAAAACAGGGTTCTTATTCTGAGCCTTAGTCCAGTCTTCGCCTGAGGAAATTTTTGTAAGCCTCACATTTATAACGGACTGATTTCTTCCACTTTTGTGCAGTGCTCGCATATTACGTTATCTTGAAAGCACATCAGCATTATCGTCCTTTCGGCGTTTCACGTGCACAATACTAGTTTCCCCCTGAAGTCGTAACTTCTGGTTTACAACGGCAACGGTAAAGATTAATATCGTGAGCTATCATAAAGTCTGCACGGGTAATGACTTCATCCACTATGACAGCGATAATAAATATGCAACTGAGCTGATGTTTCCGGTAGTCAGTCTCACTATAGGCGGTGGCAGATTTCCCAGTAGCGGTGCGAAGTCATTATCTAACGGCTCCACTGCCCTTTTAACTAAATCGGAACTTATTATGGACTTGAGTGCTCCGTGCCTATGGTAAGAAACTTCGTCTTTCCGTTGAGCAGCCCACAAGTTGTAAGGTTTTTGTTTTTCTGTCGTATAGTAGAAATGCAGGTTGTGGAGCCATCGTTTGTTGGAGCTAGCCTTCCTCCTCAGTGCTAAGTCGATGAGATGTAGCGTTGTTCCCCCGTTGGTTTCTTCTTGGTGGAGAAGCAGATCTTGTTCTTTTATGCAATTGCGCTGGAAGTGTTCGACCTTACCACAGTTGAAGCATTTGACTTAATCTTTTCTTCCAGTATCTGTTTATTCGTCTCTATCATCTCGTAACTTATGTTTTTACATGTAAGCCTCAAGATGTAGCACTTGTAAACTTGTGGTTTTGCAATGGCTTTGGCGGTCTCCTGGCCCAGAATTTATGAGATGGTTTTTGTGAAGGATGCTTCTTGCGCTGCAAATTTAACATTTGCCATATGGCAACACTGCAACGTTATATAGACATATTTTGGGATCGCGCTTGGGAAAAAATTTGATATAAATTGATTTGAATTAATATTCGGATAACGTTATAAACAAAAGTCAGTAGGTAAATCTGTGAAAACTGTGAAAACAACAAGATGTCTGATTGCAGTAAACGCATGACTGCAATACGTGACAAAATGGGGTTGAGGTACATGGGTGTATGTTATAAAGAACACCATTGCACAAATAAATACGCGGGAATACATCAATACAAAGCAATGGTATTGGAGGCAAACAATTACTTGCGCTTTATATGCGATAACTGTATACAATACATACAAAATGTTGATGAAGTACTAAAAGATATCCAAGGAATAAACAAAATTTGAAGGACTATAAATGTGAATTTAAAATGTCATTGTCATTAAAGCCGCTTCTTGAAGTCAATGAAAAAAGATATGAAGAAAGATAAAAAAATAGACAGCTAACATTATTGTTAACGGTACGGTCAACATTACTGTTAACGGCCCACACTGGGGATTTCGCGGAAAAAAATCATATTGTCAACATACTCTTCATGCAATATGCAGTGATATTTTGAAATTTTAGACTAAATGGTACAATCAAATCAAAAAGAATTACTCAAATCTGACTGCTAGTTTTTTTATAGCCGTCTCAAGCTCAGTACTTGTATGCTTTACTGAACCAACTTAATTTAAACCTAAGAATTTCAAAACGAATATTATTTTATATGTGAACTAACGTTTTTCTTTTTATTTTTTATTTAAAGTAGGATATTTCAGTATACTAAAATTAAAAAAGTAAACTCTGCAGAGATTTAAGTTTTTTTCGTTCGTTTATTTTTAATAACATATAAAAAATTCCCTTTTTTCTCCAAACATTTGGATCTGCAATTTTAGCCATACTTTCTCACAGTTAGAAATCACTATTAATACATTGTCTCTGTTTTTACATTTTTAATTAATTTCAAGTGCCACCTCTCAATTTGTTGCATTACACAGTACAACATTTTTCAGCTGATTGATTCGCGAATCAATTCTAATAAGGCCCTTTTGTTTAACATAACTCAAGAACCACTAGTCGGATTTTTCTTAAACGAATTTAGACAAATCAAGAATTACAAGTACTTTTATCTGTTTATATAACGTTTCGCTACATAAGCAACAGGTTCGAAGTTATAATTAATGTATGAAGAAAAAACAATATTTTTTGCCTAAAAAGGTTATTTTTTTTTTAATTCATCAAAAATCCAAAACGGTAAAAAAAGTGTCAAACCCTATTACTTTTACGTAAAGTCGTATAAACTATGAACAAAATGAGACAGAACTCATGAGAATCGATGAACGCGTTTCGTTTTTATGCACAATTAAGTAAAGGTATGAATTTAAAAAATTTGCTCTGACTTGAGTTAACAATAAATAATCGTAACTTTAAAGTAAAACATGAATTATATTTCACAATGATTGACGGCAAGACACCACACCCAGTAACAGAAACATCAGCAGCATCTTCTTGTTTTAATTGTGGAGTCACACCATCCAAGATGAATATAATCGAAGAAGTTCAAGCTGTGCCACTAAATGAACAAGCACTGCAATTTGGTATGTCACCACTTCATGGGCGTATTAAGCTGATGGAGTGTCTTTTGCATGCAGCTTATAATATTGAATTTAAATGTGAGAAAGTCGACTCAAATACTCGTCCGATAAAAGAAGCCCGAAAATGTTGGAAAAAGCGTGAGAACTTAAAGAGAAAACAGAAATACAGGTTGATACTGTTAAGCAAGGCTCTGGTACGACAAATTCAGGAAATACGTCACGAATATTCTTTGCTAATCCTGTTTTGATTTCCGAAATAACGGGTCTAGATGAAAACATAATCAAGAGGTTTTCAATAATTCTCGAAGCTATAACAATCATCGAGGTAGTAGATCCAAAAAAATTTGGTGATTTTTGTTTGGAGATGGCAAAGAGTTTGTTGCACTCTACGAGTGGTACAATATGCCACCTACACTTCACAAAATTCTGATTCATGGAAAAGATATAATTGAAAAGTGAATTTTTCCTGTAGGCTTACTATACGAAGAGGATCAGGAAAGTCGTACAAATACTATAAAAAATATCGATTAGACACTCAAGAAAATGCAATCGAATTTCCACGAACAAGATATTATGCACCGAATGATGGTAACATCAGATCCCATGATTTCACATTTGACGCCTTCATTTAGCCAAAAAGCATAAAAAAAAGCATAGTGTTATAAGTGACGAAGGTAAGACTCTTTTAGAATAATAAATTAAAAATAGATTAAAACAAATAATAAACTAAAAAAAATCATTTAAATTTGTTTGTTAGTTATGGCTTTTTACATTGCAGGTAACGATCGACATTTCTCTAACTTTCTTTACTTTGATTACTTTTGTGTATTACTATATAAATAAAACTAAATTTGTAATGAAATCACTACATTTTTTGACAAATATATTTTTTTCCTCACCTCCATACAAAAACCACAGTGTGCGGCCTAAGGTTAACACTACTGTTAACAGTCTACAGTTAACGCTACTGTTAACAGTCTACTGTTAACACTACTGTTAACAGTCTACGGTTAACACTACTGTTAACGGTCTACGGTTAACACTACTGTTAACGGTCTACGGTTAACACTACTGTTAACGGTTTACGGTTAGCACTACTGTTAACGGTTTACAGTTAACACTACTGTTAACGGTCTACGTTTAACATTACTGTTAAAGGTCTGCGCTTAACATTACTGTTAACGGTACGGTAAACGCTAGGGTAAACGGTCTACATTTAACATTACTATTAACGATACTGTTAGCACCACTGCTAACGGTCTACGTTTAACACTACTGTCAACGGTCTACGTTTAACATTACTGTTGACGGTACGGTCCACACTACTGTTAAAGGACTACGTTTAACATTACTGTTAACGGTATGGTTAACACTACTGTTAACGGTGTACGTTTAACATTACTGTTAAAGATCTGCACTTAACATTACTGTTAACGTTACGGTAAACGCCAGGGTTAACAGTCTATTGTTAGCACCATTGTTAACGGTCTACGTTTAACACTACTGTTAATGGTCTACATTTAACACTACTGTTATAGGTCTACGTTTAACATTACTGTTGACGGTACGGTCAACACTACTGTTAAAGGTCTACGTTTAACATTACTGTTAACGGTATGGTTAACACTACAGTTAACGGTCTACGTATAACATTACTGTTAACGGTATGGTTAACACTGCTATTAACGCTATACGTTTAATACTACTGTTAACGGTACGGCTAACACTACTGTTAACGGTCTACGTTTAATATTACCGTTAAAGGGACGGTTAAGGCTACTGTTAACGGTCAACGTTTAATAGTACCGTTAACGGTACCGGTAACGGTACGGTTAAATTTACTGTTAACGGTACGATTAACAGGACTGTTAACGGTACGGTTAAATTTACTGTTAACGGTACGATTAACAGGACTGTTAACGGTGCGGTTAACATTACCGTTAACGGTACGGTTAACATTACTGTTAACGGTACGGTTAACATTACTGTTAACGGTACGGTTAAAAATACTGTAAATGGTACGGTTAACATTACTGTTAACGGTACGGTTAACATTACTGTTAACGGTACGGTTAACATTACTGTTAACGGTACGGTTAACATTACTGTTAACGGTACGGTTAAAAATACTGTAAATGGTACGGTTAACATTACTGTTAACGGTACGGTTAACATTACTGTTAACGGTACGGTTAACATTACTGTTAACGGTACGGTTAACATTACTTTTAACGGTACGTTTAACATTACTTTTAACGGTACGTTTAACATTACTTTTAACGGTATGGTTAACATTATTGTTAACGGTACGGTTAACATTATTGTTAACGGTACGGTTAACATTATTGTTAACGATACGGTTAACATTATTGTTAACGGTACGGTTAACATTATTGTTAACGGTACGGTTAACATTACTGTTAACGGTACGGTTATCATTACTGTTAACGGTATGGTTAACATTACTGTTAACGGTACGGTTAACATTACTGTTAACCGTCTACACTTAACATTACTGTTAACCATCTACGTTTAACATTACTTTTACCCGTCTACATTTAACATTACTGTTAACTTTCTTAGTTTAACATTACTGTTAACCGTCGACGTTTAACATTACTGTTAACCGTCGACGTTTAACATTACTGTTAATCTTCTACTTTTAACATTACTGTTAACCGTCTATGTTTAACATTACTGTTAATGGTACGGTTAACATTACTGTTAATGGTACGGTTAACATTACTGTTAACGGTACGGTTAACATTACTGTTAACGGTACGGTTTACATAACTGTTACGGTTAACATTACTGTTAACGGTACGGTTAACACTTCTGTTAACCGTCTACGTTTAACATTACTGTTAACCGTCTATGCTTAACATTACTGGTAACGGTCTAGTTTAACATTACTTTTAACCGTCTACGTTTAACCTTACTGTTAACCGTCTAAATTTAACATTACTGTTAACCGCCTACGTTTAATATTACTGTTAATCGTCTACTTTGAACATTACTGTTAACCGTCTGCGTTTTACGTTAACATTACTGTTAACCGTCTACGTTTAACATTGCTGTTAACCGTCTACGTTTAACATTTCTGTTAACCGTCTACGTTTAACATTGCTGTTAACTGGCTACGTTTAGCATTGCTGTTAACCGATTACGTTTAACATTGCTGTTACCCGTCTACGTTTAACATTTCTGTTAACCGTCTATGCTTAACATTACTGTTAACCTTCTATGTTTAACATTACTTTTAACCATCTGCGTTTAACATTACTTTTAACCGTCTACGTTTAAAGTTACTGTTAACCGTCTGCCTTTAACTTTACTGTTAACCGTCTACGTTTAACATTACTGTTAACCGTCTACGTTTAACATTGCTGTTAACCGGCTACGTTTAACATTGCTTTTAACCGGCTACGTTTAGCATTGCTGTTAACCGTCTATGCTTAACATTACTGTAACCTTCTATGTTTAAAATTACTTTTAACCGTCTGCGTTTAACATTACTGTAAACCACCTACGTTTAAAGTTACTGTTAACCGTCTGCCTTTAACTTTACTGTTAACCGTCTACGTTTAACATTACTGTTAATGGTACGGTTAACATTGCTGTTAACAGTACGGTTAACATTACTGTTAACGGTACGGTTAACATTACTGTTAACGCTACGGTTAACATTACTGTAAACGGTACGGTTAACATTACTGTTAACAGTACGGTTAACATTACTTTTAACGGTACGGTTAACATTACTGTTAATGGTACGGTAAACATTACTGTTAACGGTACGGTTAACATTACTGTTAACGGTACGGTTAACATTACTGTTAACGGTACGGTTAACATTACTGTTAACGGTACGGTTAACATTACTGTTAACGGTACGGTTAACATTACTGTTAACGGTACGGTTAACATTACTGTTAACGGTACGGTTAACATTACTGTTAACGGTACGGTTAACACTATTGTTACTTAACAATACTGTTAGAGGTCTACGTTTAACTTTACTGTTAACCGTCTTACTTCTACAGCGTTCGTTGCGTAAAGACGTGTGTTTTTAGTGTCGCTCAGCATAAACTTTTAAAATCAGTGAAAACATTTAAAAAAAAGCATTTAAAAATAAATTAACATTATCGTGTTATAATTTTATTAAGGAAAAAAGGAAATAAAAAAGCAGAGCTAGAATATATTGCCATATAGTGGCTAATATAAAGAATAAACTATAAATTGATTTAACAAAAAAAGAAAAAAAAATTTATATTACACACAATTCAAATCATCATTTGTGAAAATAATTAAAAAAAAGAATGATAAAGTGAGTGTACATAATTACCACTCGGCTAAAAATGCTCTTTGTGATACTTGTGGCAAACCGCTACCTACTACGGGAGACTACGTTAATTGTCGTCAATGTGGTCGAAAAAACCACTACTCTCCGTGCGCTACAGTGTCTGAGTCGACATACTCGTGTATGACATCTGAGAGAGAAAAGCGGCATGGAAATGCACAATATGTAGAGATCGTGGTAAGTCTCCAAATAATCTATACCAAGTTGTAACTTACGATGGAAAACAACAAGAGCAACAGCAAACAGATAAACAGCAACAAGATCAACAACAAAAAATAGAACAAAATACTGAAGACAATGTGGACCTTGAATGTACATAACGTCGTCAAGAATCCAACTTCTTAGATACAGTCAACAACAATGTATAGGAATTAAAATCTGATTTTGGTTCTTTTAAATCTAGTGTTGCAAACGAAATGAATAGCATTACGTTCAGCATTCAACAATTGAAGTGTAACTTAAAGAAAACAAATAGTGAGTTGTGTCATGAAATTGCGAATTCTTTCTCTAAGCTCTCAGACGCATTGGCCAGCTTAGCAGATCAGGTCAATGAACTTGAGGATCATAACAAAGAGAAAAATAAACGAATAGAAATCATGAAAAATCAAGTGCAGATGTTAGAGCAGCAACTATTAAATAAAAGCATAGAAATAACAAACATACCAAATACAGAGCTAAACGCGATTTAAGTTATTATGAAAATTGCCGATTCTCTTAAACTAAACTAAACGACTAACCGTCTACGTTTAACATTACTGTTAACGGTACAATTCACATTACTGTTAACGGTACGTTTAACATTACTGTTAACGCTACGGTTAACATTACTGTTAACGCTACGGTTAACATTACTGTTAACGGTACGGTTAACATTACTGTTAACGGTACGGTAAACATTGCTGTTAACGGTACGATTAACATTACTGTTAACGGTATGCTTAACATTACTATTAACGGTACGCTTAACATTACTATTAACGGTACGCTTAACATTGCTGTTATCGGTACGCTTAACATTACTGTTAACGGTACGCTTAACATTACTGTTAAGGGTACGCTTAACATTACTGTTAACGGTACGCTTAACATTACTATTAACGGTACTGATGATGTTGGGGTTTTCCTGATCCTCTCGGTTTTATTTCTCGTTTGAAACAATAAGTAAATCAGGTCAATATATCAATAAAATAGCAGTAGTCATCACGATTCTCATTGTATATAATTATTTTATATTGTTTATTTGTTATATGTATTATATTACTAAAAAATCCACTTTTTGTTTGTTTTTCTTGTTGTTGTTCACAAATAATCGTAAAGTTACTTAAATGTATAAACTTGTTCACAATTATAATTTATAAACTATGATTTTATTTGTTTGTTTGTTAATTTTGTATTTTTTCGTTTGACAACTATTGAATCCATTTGTGTAATACAACTTTTTACATAAAATATTCACACTTAATAACTTTTTAATTATTTACATTTTTTGTTAATTGTATAAGAGAACTATATATCGTATTAATAATAGTAATTATTTTTTAATATATAATTTAAAATATAGACACTTATCTACACATAAGAGCGTATACCAGAAATTTCACTTCTTGTTTAAATTTTTTAAATTGCTTGTGCATCGATTGACTGTTGATTTCCAATTGCATTTTAAGAAAAGCAAAACAGAATACATAGTTATTTTGTCAATTGTAAAAACGACAAAAAAAAAAGGATAGCTGTAAAAATACTGGGTTACACTCTGGGTACTTAGATTAAGGGCATAAAGTGCAACCCAGTATTTCCACATCTAAACATTCCGGCCCCCTTGCTGTATGGCAACAAAGAACCCGGAACGCTATTGTTGAAAAGGTTCAATAATTGAATCGAATATTTTAATAATGAAATTCCACAAACAAAATAAGCTTAATAGTAAATTATCTGTATATATATACATATAAAATGAACAAAATAAAATTTTGAAAGTTGTTAAATCCATTGGTAAGTAGTTTTAGAAGTTTTAAATTTCAAATGTAAAGAGATGCACTAATTATAGCAAAATAAGGAAATAATATAAATTGTTGTTAAAGTGGTTGCAGCAAAGCGAGGGACTAGTTTTTTGTTGAGTTCACATTAATGATGATGGTCGGTCCCCCGTTGGTTGATGCCGCCATCTGGGAATGACTCCGGACCTCCGTCTGGGATTGGGAAGACCGTAGGTGAGTGGTGCGGTTTTTCGGTGATGAACTGCGATGTTGATCAGCTTTGCGGTGCAATAAAGTGTGATGGGCACGGGAGCATATAAAGCATCGTACCCGGCTCTTACAATCCTTGGCTTTATGGGAATGGGCGAGGCAGTTAAAGCAATATCCGAACCGTTTCACCACTGCAGCTCGGGAACGAACCGAGAGTCGTCGGAACCGGAAGCATTTTCTCAACGGGTGTTCCCGATCACAATAACGGCAATCCTTCAGCGTCCGCTTTGCCACCTCAAAGGTAGTATTTGCCGGGACGGTGGGTTTCTCTGGAGAAAGGTCCCGGTGTTTTCGTTGCCGACGCGGTGGAGTTGACATTCTAGCTATAAAGAAATAGAAAAGGGATTAGTGCTGTTCAAGATTGGGGAGTAAAACTAATTTCACTATAGGCCTTGTTACGATGCCCTTGGCAGTTCGTACTTCGGCAACTCTGACTCTGTTGTCGTTACCGCGTATACATCGTTCAATGCGACCAAGCCGCTATTGATTGGCGGGTAAATTCTCCTGTCGAATGACGACAAGATCACCGCTAGCATAGTCTCTTTGGGGGTATTTCCATTTAATGCGCTTGTGGAGCTCCTTTAAATATTCATCTTTCCACCTCTGAGCGAAGTGTTGGTGCAAGACCTTTAACTTTTTCCACCGATTAATACAACTCAAGGAGTGATCGGACAAGTTCGGTTCCCGCGGGGCTAATAACGCATTCCCAATGAGAAAATGGCCGGGAGTAAGCGCAGTAAGATCTGACAGATTGTCGCTAGTTGGGCTAAGGGGTCTCGAATTCAAGCAGGCTTCTATTCGGCTTAAGACGGTACTAAACTCCTCAAAAGTAAATTTCTGAGTACAAGAGATTCTCCTCAAATGGATTTTGAAGCTTTTGACTGCTGCTTCCCACAGCCCACCCATATGTGGTGCACCTGGGGGGATAAAATGCCACTGTAAGGGGGTGATATTGTCCATGTCGAGTAATTTCCGACGGACTTGTGACAAAAAATGCAACTTGTCTGCGTCTAAAATATGAGCTGCGCCCACAAAAGCCGTACCATTATCAGAATATAGGGAGTCAGGGGAGCCACGACGCGAAAAGAATCGTGCAAATGCAGCGAGAAAAGCTGGGTTGAAATTTCGCTGGTGGCCTCAAGATGTATGGCCTTCGTCGCAAAACATACGAAGACCAGGACGTAGCCTTTGGTGATTTTACATCCACGACCTGCGTATGATTTTATGTCGAATGGACCGGCAAAGTCAACACCGGTATTTGTAAATGGGCGAGATAGCGCAGTCCGGTCAGCGGGCAACGCGCCCATTATCTGTTGACTTCGATTGCGCTTCTGGATGACACATGTCCTACACTGAGAGATAATAGTTTTTATTAAAACTTTTAGCCTGGGGACATAATAGTATAATCTCATTATTTTAAGCATAAGAGCGTTTTGACCATGCAGGGTATACTTATGAAGGTATGCGAGGAAAAGTTTGGTGTAACATGCATGGTAAGGCAAGATGATAGGGTATCGTTCATCATAGCTTAGAGCGGGGGAATTAGTTAAACGGCCGTTAACCCTCATGATACCAATGTTGTCTAAAAATGGGTTAAAAGAGAGAATATTACTTTTCCGGGAGATTTCCTTGCCTTGTGATAATGAGTTGTATTCGTTTGCAAAATACATTCTTTGGCAGGATATCACCATTCGGGATTTTGCGGAAGTTAGCTCAGCCCGTGACAATGCGTCCGAGGGGGAAGGATTATGATCAATGTCCCTTTTGCACTTGTAGTAGAATCGGTAAATCCAGCAAACAATCCGCAGTGCTTTTGGAAATTCTGAAAAGTTTTTTAAAATATCCGAACTTTCTAGTCGGTTAAACTGTGCCTCAAGAGGTCTTGCCTCCTCTTGAGTCGAAAACAGTGACGAATTCTTAGGCCATTGGCTGTGTGGCAATCTTAGCCATGAGGGTCCGTGCCACCACAACTCGTTACCCGAAAGCTGAGTTAAGGTGGTACCACGTGTGGCCAAATCAGCTGGGTTGCTTTTGGAGTCGATGTGAAACCATGAATCGTCCCCTACCTTCTCTAAGATGGAGGAAACTCTGTTCGCCACAAATGTTTTCCACCTATTCGGTGGTTTCTGTAACCAGGCCAGGACTATTGTCGAGTCAGTCCATAAAACCAGTTTATGGTTGTGTAGGTTAAGTTGTGATTGAATTGTTTCAATCATGTTTGCCATAAATCAGCTCCACAAAGTTCTTTTCTGGGTAATGAGACAAACTTAACGGGGGCGACTTTAGTCTTAGCGACCAAAAGATGAGAGGAAATACAGCCGCGAATTTCCGTTCGTATATATAAAGTGGCAGCGTATGCCTTCTCGGAGGCATCACAAAATCCATGCAACTCTATGGAATACGTCGGGTGAAAATCAACATATCTAGGTATTTTGATGTGACCTATATTGACGCAATCATCTATAAAGGAGTGCCACTGCGATAGGGTTGGGGGGCTGATTTCCTCATCCCAGTCTGTCCCGTCCTTCCAGATTTGTTGCATTAGGATCTTAGCAACAATTATCTTCGGGGATAGCCATCCGGCGGGATCGAAGAGTTTGGCAATTTGTGACAAAACAGCTCTTTTTGTAGCTGAGCCACGATCGGGGCAATTAGATAGCTGGAAATAGAAATAATCATTCCCGGCATTCCAGCGCAAACCGAGAGTTTTAGTAGTGGAAGAGTCTGACAGTTTCAGAAACTCTGCGTCCAAAAGGTGATCAGAGGGAAGACCCTGTAGTAGGTATTCATTGTTGGATATCCATTTTCGGAGAGTAAAACATGCCGAGTGCAGAACTTTAACCAGTTCATCTCTGGCTTTAAGCGCAGAGGACAGGTCGTGGGCACCGGCCAAAACATCATCGACATACATATATCGGCGTAATATTTCTGAAACGATGGGGTTTGTTTGCTCGCAGGTTTTTGCCAATTCAAGCAGAGTACGAATGGCCAAATAAGGAGCACAATTTACGCCAAAGGTAACTGTTTGTAATTCGAAGTCGGCTGGTTCGTCCAGATGCGAACTTCGGAAAATGATTCTCTGAAAGGGGGTATGGGTAGGATTGACCAATATCTGTCGATACATTTTCTCAATATCTGCATTAAAGACATATCTGAGAAGTCTCCAACGTAGAATTAGAACAGTCAAATCCACTTGTAAAATGGGACCGGGGTAAAGCAGGTCATTAAGACTATTTCCATTCGATGAGGGGTTAGAGGCGTTAAAAACTACACGCAATTTCGTAGTGGTGCTGTCTGGTTTCAAGACTGCGTGATGG
This sequence comes from Trichopoda pennipes, assembly GCA_030448955.1. Taxonomy (NCBI): domain Eukaryota; kingdom Metazoa; phylum Arthropoda; class Insecta; order Diptera; family Tachinidae; genus Trichopoda; species Trichopoda pennipes. The sequence continues at coordinate 816,232 of JASKUP010000004.1, read as the reverse complement.
GGTAAGTAATAACTGGTATCGGTATTCAAAGGGGGAGCTTTAGACATATGGCCTAGAGTGGAGTATTCAGAAATAACCTTATCATATTCTAATTTCAATTGCGGGTTTTTTAATAAGCGAGACTCATTTCTCATAAATTGAGAGAGAGCAGTATGACGAGAGAAGCCTATATTTATATCCTCGGGATATTCACGGCGAAATGGGAGAGAAACGATGAATCGCCCTTGTTCATTGCGCATGGTTGTAGACTGATATAGATCCTCGCAATAACGATCTTCATCAGATAGGCGAGACTTCTTTGGAACTTCTTCCAGTTCCCAAAACTTTCGAAGTTGATCATTAAGGGCAATTTCGTTGAAATAAGATGACACAGAAGGCCGACACTTTTCGGATACTATTCGGCCTGTGACAATCCATCCAAAAACTGTTTGTTGCGCCACTAAGGTTTTGCTGCTATCCCAACGTAGACCATTGCGGATAATTGTCGGATAAATGTCTCCTCCCAGAAGAAGATCGATCTCCGAGTTGCTGGAACTCTGCGTATCCGCTATTTGCAGATCGGAAAACTCGTTATGCCTCAAAGTCGACGGCACATAGTAGGGAAGTTGGCCAGCTAATTTTCTAACCACTAATACATCAACACAAGTTTCAAAGGTGCTATCGATGGGTGAACGTATTTGCATAGCGCATAGCTCTGTTGAAGTGGCCGTCAAAGCTTCGTTGAGACCATGGATTGCAGTATTAGCGGGGCGTGTTCGTAAAGAAAGCCTTCTTTGAAGCTTCTGAGAAATAAAGGAAGCTTCCGAAGCTGAGTCAATTAAAGCACGTACTGTGTATCTAAAATCGGTTAAGTAAATATCAACACGGGCAGTACCGAGTAGGACAGTAGAGTTCGAAGTGGACTGTATCTCAGCAGAGAAAGATTGATGGGGGTTAGTGTTTAGGTGCACTTGCGGGGATTTATTACGAGGATTATTCGCCTTAGTAATAAAAGATTGCCTCGTTAAGGCTGCAGCTTCAGTAGAAGTGCCAGGGTTAGTGTCTAGTGACACGGGTGGGGGGTTATCGCGAAAGTTATTCGCCTGAGTATTAAACGATTGCCTCATTAAGGCTGCAGCTTCGGTAGAAGTGCTGGGGTTAGTGTTTACTGACACTTGCGGGGGGTTATTGCGAAAATTGTTCGCTTGATTATCTTCGCCTAAACATACCGTTTGAGGCGTTCTATTGGGATTGGAAAATACCGTGCTCGAAGTTTCGAGCCTGTGGAGTAGGGAATGATGTTGCCGTTTGCAAATATTGCAAACGTATTGGCTTCGGCATTTCTTGAACTCGTGTGAAGTTGCAAGACAATTGGTACATCGCTTTTGTCTTTTAACGATCAAAAGCCTTTCATCCACTGACATTTTCAAAAAGATAGGGCAAAGTCTGAGCGGATGCATATTAGGGCAAAGTACGCATTTCCCAATTGACTGTTTTGTGACAATAGTGTTATAAGTCCTAAGCTTTCCCTGTTCTCCTAATCGTGATCTTCTGCTGTTGTCACCTTTAATATTGTGGGATTGGCTGGGGTTCATAAAAGTAGTCCGGATATCGGCTACCGATTCCAAAGTCTGAAACCGTGATGTCAAGAAGTTGTCCATTTGCTTCCATGTTGGCAACTCTTTATTATGGGGTAACGACTGTTCCCAAAAGCTAAGGGTCGCCTCTGGAAGACAGGTTGAGCAGATATATACAAAAATTATATCCCAGTTGTTGGTGTCGATCCCGAGCAGTGTAAGATTCGTAACACAATCGTTAATTGTGCGTTGAATCCGCCTTATATTGCTGGCACTTTCCTTAGCTAATGGGGTTGGCTAATGGGGTTGACGAGATTTTGCCAAGCCATCTCGAAACCATCGTTGGTTATTGGGCAGGTTTTCAATAACTCGCGAGCTTCACCTTGAGTTTTCTTAATAAGATGACACATTTTCTCTACGGGAGACAAACGAGTGCTGTTGCGGTACAGTGCCGTAAACATATCACGAAATGTTGGCCATGATTGATAGTCTCCGTGAAAGACCTCAGTGTCGCAAGGGGGTAATGAAATATGAGGGGTTAAATTGACTTGGGGTAGTGGTGAGGGGATGCCAGCAGAGCTAGTATTAGGTTTTTTGCATAACATATCCAAAAGGTCATTTGATTTTGACAAAACCTTAACATGAGCCTCGAATGTTGAATAGAAACGCGATTTAAGAGTTTCAATCTGTACTTCGTCCTCAATTTCATTAAATCTATTCAAAATGTCATCGTAACGTGCCCTGAAATCAGCCCAAAGACGGACGATTTCATCCTTTTGGACTTCCAACGTACTGACTGAATGACCATCAGCTGGCAAATTTGCAAAATATGCCTGAAATTCCACCACGCGATCGGAAGCGCATATAAAGGCGTCAAGAAGTGACATGACTATTCCCAAATTGGCAAAGATCAACAAAATTCAGAATCCTAAACAAATTTCCCAATGGTTATCAATATAAAATATTGTTGAAGTTGTTCCTGAAAATCTTATGGGGTCAAGCAGAACAATTCATAAGCATACGACCAAATTATAAGTTAATGTCAAATTATCCCTAACGCTTCAATAAACAATATAACAATAAACGTATAGAAAAAATGTTTGCTGGTATATAACAAATTTAGAACATTTAATATGTCGCGAGTTGGATCAACAAAAAAACGATTAAACGGTGTGATCAAACCGCCTGGCGATATTTCTTCGAATACGAACACACACGAACTCGAACACAACCCGTTGTGTGTATGATTACAATCCAACCACCGTATTACAAAAATATGAAAAAATGTTACACAAATGAAATGTACAATATATACATATATACGCGCTAACGGATTTTTTATTCTTTCTTTGGTTTTTTTTTTTTTTACACTTTATAATATATATATACTCAAATTCACCGTTTTCCTTTTTTGCCGTTATAACTCAAATTTAATGTGTAATAAAGGTACAGTGCACACTTACCTATTTTAGTAATGACGAATATGATTATGGGGGTAATAATACTTATGATGTTCCAATCCGGGGCGTATGATGGCTTATAAGGGTGGTTTTCCAAATCTGGCTCGAATGGACCAAATAAAAATGATGATGTTGGGGTTTTCCTGATCCTCTCGGTTTTATTTCTCGTTTGAAACAATAAGTAAATCAGGTCAATATATCAATAAAATAGCAGTAGTCATCACGATTCTCATTGTATATAATTATTTTATATTGTTTATTTGTTATATGTATTATATTACTAAAAAATCCACTTTTTGTTTGTTTTTCTTGTTGTTGTTCACAAATAATCGTAAAGTTACTTAAATGTATAAACTTGTTCACAATTATAATTTATAAACTATGATTTTATTTGTTTGTTTGTTAATTTTGTATTTTTTCGTTTGACAACTATTGAATCCATTTGTGTAATACAACTTTTTACATAAAATATTCACACTTAATAACTTTTTAATTATTTACATTTTTTGTTAATTGTATAAGAGAACTATATATCGTATTAATAATAGTAATTATTTTTTTTTAATATATAATTTAAAATATAGACACTTATCTACACATAAGAGCGTATACCAGAAATTTCACTTCTTGTTTAAATTTTTTAAATTGCTTGTGCATCGATTGACTGTTGATTTCCAATTGCATTTTAAGAAAAGCAAAACAGAATACATAGTTATTTTGTCAATTGTAAAAACGACAAAAAAAAAAGGATAGCTGTAAAAATACTGGGTTACACTCTGGGTACTTAGATTAAGGGCATAAAGTGCAACCCAGTATTTCCACATCTAAACAGGTACGCTTAACATTACTGTTAACGGTACGCTTAACATTACTGTTAACGGTACGCTTAACATTACTGTTAACGGTACGGTTAACATTGCTGTTAACGGTACGGTTAACATTGCTGTTAACAGTACGGTTAACATTGCTGTTAACGGTACGGTTAACATTGCTGTTAACGGTACGGTTAACATTGCTGTTAACGGTACGGTTAACATTGCTGTTAACCGTACGGTTAACAGTGCTGCGAACGGTACGGTAAACATTGCTGTTAACGGTACGGTTAAAATTGCTGTTAATGGTACGGTTAACATTGCTTTTAATGGTACGGTTAACATTGCTGTTAACGGTACGGTTAACGCTACTGTTGACGGTACGGTTAACACTACTGTTGACGGTACGGTTAACACTACAGTTGACGGTACGGTTAACACTACTGTTGACGGTACAGTTAACATTACTGTTAACGGTGCGGTTAACACTACTGTTAACGGTGCGGTTAACACTACTGTTAACGGTACGGTTAACACTACTGTTAACGGTACGGTTAACACTACTGTTAACGGTACGGTTAACACTACTGTTAACGGTACGGTTAACACTACTGTTAACGGTACGTTCAACACTACTGTTAACGGTACGGTTAACACTACTGTTAACGGTACGGTTAACACTACTGTTAACGGTACGGTTAACACTACTGTTAACGGTACGGTTAACACTACTGTTAACGGTACGGTTAACACTACTGTTAACGGTACGGTTAACACTACTGTTGACGGTACGGTTAACACTACTGTTAACGGTACGGTTAACACTACTGTTAACGGTACGGTTAACACTACTGTTAACGGTACGGTTAACACTACTGTTAACGGTACGGTTAACACTACTGTTGACGCTACGGTTAACACTACTGTTAACGGTACGGTTAACACTACTGTTAACGGTACGGTTAACACTACTGTTGACGGTACGGTTAACACTACTGTTGACGGTACGGTTAACACTACTGTTAACGGTACGGTTAACACTACTGTTAACGGTACGGTTAACACTACTGTTAACGATACCGTTAACACTACTGTTAACGATACCGTTAACACTACTGTTAACGATACCGTTAACACTACTGTTAACGATACCGTTAACATTGCTGTTAACGATACCGTTAACACTACTGTTAACGATACCGTTAACATTGCTGTTAACGATACCGTTAACACTACTGTTAACGATACCGTTAACACTACTGTTAACGGTACGGTTAACATTGCTGGTAACGGTACGGTTAACATTGCTGGTAACGGTACGGTTAACATTGCTGGTAACGGTACGGTTTACATTGCTAGTAACGGTACGGTTAACATTGCTCGTAACGGTACGGTTAGCATTGCTGTTAACGGTACGGTTTACATTGCTGGTGTACGGTACGGTTTACATTGCTGTTAACGGTACGGTTAACATCGCTGGTAACGGTACGGTTAACATCGCTGGTAACGGTACGGTTAACACTATTGTTATTTAACAATACTGTTAAAGGTCTACGTTTAACTTTACTGTTAACCGTCTTACTTCTACAGCGTTCGTTTCGTAAAGACGTGTGTTTTTAGTGTCACTTAGCATAAATATTTTAAAATCAGTGAAAACATTTAAAAAAAGCATTTAAAAATAAATTAAAATTATCGTGTTATAATTTTATTAAGGAAAAAAGGAAATAAAAAAGCAGAGCTAGAATATATTGCCATATAGTGGCTAATGTAAAAAATAAACTATAAATTAATTTAGCAAAAAAAAGAAAAAAAAATTTATATTACACACAATTCAAATCATTATTTGTGAAAATAAGTAAAAAAAAGAATGATAAAGTGAGTGTACATAATTACCACTCGGCTAAAAATGCTCTTTGTGATACTTGTGGCAAACCGCTACCTACTACGGGAGACTACGTTAATTGTCGTCAATGTGGTCGAAAAAACCACTACTCTCCGTGCGCTACAGTGTCTGAGTCGACATACTCGAGTATGACATCTGAGAGAAAAGCGGCATGGAAATGCACAATATGTAGAGATTGTGGTAAGTCTCTAAATAATCTATAAAAAGTTGTAACTTACGATGGGAAACAACAAGAGCAACAGCAAACAGATAAACAGCAACAAGATCAACAACAAAAAATAGAACAAAATACTGAAGGCAATGTGGACCTTGAATGTACATAAAGTCGTCAAGGATCCAACTTCTTAGATACAGTCAACAACAATGTACAAGAATTAAAATCTGATTTTGGTTCTTTTAAATCTAGTGTTGCAAACGAAATGAATAGCATTACGTTCAGCATTCAACAATTGAAGTGTAACTTAAAGAAAACAAATAGTGAGTTGTGTCATGAAATTGCGAATTCTTTCTCTAAGCTCTCAGACGCATTGGCCAGCTTAGCAGATCAGGTCAATGAACTTGAGGATCATAACAAAGAGAAAAATAAACGAATAGAAATCATGGAAAATAAAGTGCAGATGTTAGAGCAGCAACTATTAAATAAAAGCATAGAAATAACAAACATACCAAATACAGAGCTAAACGCGATTGAAGTTATTATGAAAATTGCCGATTCTCTTAAACTAAACTAAACGACTAACCGTCTACGTTTAACATTACTGTTAACGGTACGATTCACATTACTGTTAACGGTACGGTTAACATTACTGTTAACGCTACGGTTAACATTACTGTTAACGGTACGGTTAACAGTGCTATTAACAGTAGGGTTAACATTGCTGTTAAAGGTACGATTAACATTACTGTTAACGGTACGGTTAACACTACTGTTAACGGTACGGTTAACACTACTGTTAACGGTACGGTTAACACTACTGTTAACGGTACGGTTAACACTACTGTTAACGGTACGGTTAACACTACTGTTAACGGTACGGTTAACACTACTGTTAACGGTACGGTTAACACTACTGTTAACGGTACGGTTAACACTACTGTTAACGGTACGGTTAACACTACTGTTAACGGTACGGTTAACACTACTGGTTACGATACCGTTAACACTACTGTTAACGATACCGTTAACACTACTGTTAACGATACCGTTAACACTACTGTTAACGATACCGTTAACACTACTGTTAACGATACGGTTAACACTACTGTTAACGATATGGTCAACATTGCTGTTATCGATACGGTCAACATTGCTGTTAACGGTACGGTTAACATTGCTGTTAACGGTAGGGTTAACATTGCTGTTAACGGTACGGTTAACATTGCTGGTAACGGTACGGTTAACATTGCTGGTAACGGTACGGTTAACATTGCTGTTAACGGTACGGTTTACATTGCTGGTGTACGGTACGGTTTACATTGTTTTTAACGGTACGGTTAACATCGCTGGTAACGGTACGGTTAACATTGCTGGCAACGGTACGCTTAACACTACTGTTAACGGTACGGTTAACACTACTGTTAACGGTACGGTTAACACTACTGTTAACGGTACGGTTAACACTACTGTTAACGGTACGGTTAACACTACTGTTAACGGTACGGTTAACACTACTGTTAACGGTACGGTTAACACTACTGTTAACGGTACGGTTAACACTACTGTTAACGGTACGGTTAACACTACTGTTAACGGTACGGTTAACACTACTGTTAACGGTACGGTTAACACTACTGTTGACGGTACGGTTCACACTACTGTTGACGGTACGGTTCATACTACTGTTAACGGTACGGTTAACACTACTGTTAACGGTACGGTTAACACTACTGTTAACGGTACGGTTAACACTACTGTTAACGGTACGGTTAACACTACTGTTAACGCTACGGTTAACACTACTGTTAACGGTACGGTTAACACTACTGTAAACGGTACGTTCAACACTACTGTTAACGGTACGGTTAACACTACTGTTGACGGTACGGTTAACACCACTGTTGACCGTACGGTTAACACCACTGTTGACCGCACGGTTAACACCACTGTTGACCGTACGGTTAACACTACTGTTAACGGTACGTTCAACACTACTGTTAACGGTACGTTCAACACTACTGTTAACGGTACGGTTAACATTGCTGTTAACGTTACGGTTAACATTGCTGTTAATGGTACGGTTAACATTGCTGTTAACGGTACGGTTAACAGTGCTGTGAACGGTACGGTTAACAGTGCTGTGAACGGTACGGTTAACATTGTTGTTAATGGTACGGTTAACATTGCTGGTAACGATACGGTTGACATTGCTGGTAACGGTACGGTTAACATTGCTGTTAACGGTACGGTTTACATTGCTGGTGTACGGTACGGTTTACATTGCTGTTAACGGTACGGTTAACATCGCTGGTAACGGTACGGTTAACATTGCTGGCAACGGTACGCTTAACACTACTATTAACGGTACGGTTAACACTACTGTTAACGGTACGCTTAACACTACTGTTAACGGCACGGTTTACATTGCTGGTTTACGGTACGGTTTACATTGCTGTTAACGGTACGGTTAACATCGCTGGTAACGGTACGGTTAACATTGCTGGCAACGGTACGCTTAACACTACTATTAACGGTACGGTTAACACTACTGTTAACGGTACGGTTAACACTACTGTTAACGGTACGGTTAACACTACTGTTAACGGTACGGTTAACACTACTGTTAACGGTACGGTTAACACTACTGTTAACGGTACGGTTAACACTACTGTTAACGGTACGGTTAACACTACTGTTAACGGTACGGTTAACACTACTGTTAACGGTACGGTTAACACTACTGTTAACGGTACGGTTAACACTACTGTTAACGGTACAGTTAACACTAATGTTGACGGTACGGTTAACACTACTGTTGACGGTACGGTTCACACTACTGTTGACGGAACGGTTAACACTACTGTTGACGGTACGGCTAACACCACTGTTGACCGTACGGTTAACACTACTGTTAACGGTGCGGTTAACACTACTGTTAACGGTGCGGTTAACACTACTGTTAACGGTACGTTCAACACTACTGTTAACGGTACGGTTAACACTACTGTTAACGGTACGGTTAACACTACTGTTAACGGTACGGTTAACACTACTGTTAACGGTACGGTTAACACTACTGTTAACGGTACGGTTAACACTACTGTTAACGGTACGGTTAACACTACTGTTAACGGTACGGTTAACACTACTGTTAACGGTACGGTTAACACTACTGTTAACGGTACGGTTAACACTACTGTTAACGGTACGGTTAACACTACTGTTAACGGTACGGTTAACACTACTGTTAACGGTGCGGTTAACACTACTGTTAACGATACCGTTAACACTACTGTTAACGATACCGTTAATACTACTGTTAACGATGCCGTTAACACTATTGTTAACGATACGGTTAACACTACTGTTAACGATATGGTCAACATTGCTGTTATCGATACGGTCAACATTGCTGTTAACGGTACGGTTAACATTGCTGTTAACGGTACGGTTAACATTGCTGGTAACGGTACGGTTAACATTGCTGGTAACGGTACGGTTAACATTGCTCGTAACGGTACGGTTAACATTGCTGTTAACGGTACGGTTTACATTGCTGGTGTACGGTACGGTTTACATTGCTGTTAACGGTACGGTTAACATCGCTGGTAACGGTACGGTTAACATTGCTGGCAACGGTACGCTTAACACTACTGTTAATGGTACGGTTACCACTACTGTTAACGGTACGGTTAACACTACTGTTAACGGTACGGTTAACACTACTGTTAACGGTACGGTTAACACTACTGTTAACGGTACGGTTAACACTACTGTTAACGGTACGGTTAACACTACTGTTAACGGTACGGTTAACACTACTGTTAACGGTACGGTTAACACTACTGTTAACGGTACGGTTAACACTACTGTTAACGGTACGGTTAACACTACTGTTAACGGTACGGTTAACACTACTGTTAACGGTACGGTTAACACTACTGTTAACGGTACGGTTAACACTACTGTTAACGGTACGGTTAACACTACTGTTAACGGTACGGTTAACATTGCTGTTAACGGTACGGTTAACAGTGCTATTAAAGGTAGGGTTAACATTGCTGTTAACGGAACGATTAACATTACTGTTAACGGTACGGTTAACATTACTGTTAACGGTACGGTTAACATTACTGTTAACGGTACGGTTAACATTACTGTTAACGGTACGGTTAACATTACTGTTAACCGTCTACGTTTAGCATTACTGTTAATCGTCTGCGTTTAGCATTACTGTTAATCTTCTACTTTTAACATTACTGTTAAACGTCTACGTTTAACATTACTGTTAATGGTACGGTTAACATTACTGTTAATGGTACTGTTAACATTACTGTTAACGGTACGGTTTACATTAATGTTAACAATATGGTTAACATTACTGTTAACGGTACGGTTAACATAACTGTTAACGGTACTGTTAACATAACTTTTACGGTTAACATTACTGTTAACCGTCCATGCTTAACATTACTGTTAACGGTCTACGTTTAACATTACTTTTAACCGTCTACGTTTAACACTACTGTTAACCGTCTAAGTTTAACATTACTGTTAACCGCCTACGTTTAATATTACTGTTAATCGTCTACTTTTAACATTACTGTTAACCGTCTACGTTTAACGTTAACATTACTGTATACCGTCTACGTTTAACATTGCTGTTAACCGTCTACGTTTAACATTTCTGTTAACCGTCTACGTTTAACATTGCTGTTAACCGGCTACGTTTAGCATTGCTGTCAACCGTCTACGTTTAACGTTGCTGTTACCCGTCTACGTTTAACAGCAGACTCTGCAATGGCTGAATGTCATAAATGTAAAAGGGCAATCCGAGGTGAAACGGGAATAATGTGTGCGGGAGTTTGTGGCAAAGTCTATCACAGTGCGGATAAATGTTCGGGCATTGACCAATACTCAGCAAAAATTTTGGAAGCGAATAATTTTATTCGTTTTATGTGTGAAGACTGCTTGCAATATATACAAAACGTGGATTTGGTGCTTAAAGATGTCCAAGATGATGTTAACAAAAACAGACAGAGTTTAAAAGAACATAAAAATGAATTTAAAATGTCACTGAAGGAAAATGAAAATGAAATTAAAAAATTGCTAGAAGCAATTGAAAAAAGATATGAGGAAAGATTAAAAAAAATAGACAGTGCCCAGAAATCTTTTGAAAAAAGTACTTATGAAATTAGAAAATTATATGATCAGGTGAATAAATTTGAAAATAAAAATGAAGAAATGTGCAACAAAATGGAAGAAAGCAACGTAAAAATGTATAAAGAGATAAAAAAAGTAGTAACAGAAGCAACAGTAAATAAAAATAAAGTGACATACGCAGAAGCAGTGCAAGGTAAGATAGTGATGCCAGATGTAAACAAACAAATGCCATTAATACTGAAGCCAAAAGAAAAACAAAAAATTGAAAAAACAAAGGAAGAGTTAAATAAGAAAGTCAATCCTGTGAACTTAAAAATAACTAATGTGGAAAATAGAAGAAACGGAACAATTGTAATTCAAAGTGAAAATAACGAGGAAAGAGAAAAGATAAAAGCAGCTATACAAAACGAAATGAGTGAAAACTATGAAATTAAGGTGCCCAGCCCAACAGAATTTTACATTGATGTAACGGATATTTCATTTAGATATTCAGAGCAGGAAATAGTTGAAAAATTAAAGAAACAAAATCCAATTATAGGAAACAGTGAAATAAACATAGTAAAATCATACGAATATAAAAAAAAACAATAGAACAATATATAATGTTAAAATAAAAACTAATGGTGAAACATATAAAAAAGTAATTGGTGCACAAAAAATAAATATAGGTTGGGAAAGATGCCGAGTGTTCGATGGAACCGATGTAACGAGATGTTTTAAATGTAAGGGTTTTAACCATGTATCAAGTGAATGTAAGAATTAGGAAATGTGTATTAAGTGTCATGGAAATCACAAAGCCAACGAGTGCAATAAGGAACCGATAATTAAATGCATAAACTGTGTAAAAACTAATCAAAGATTGAATATGGGATTGGACGAAAATCACGCAACATATAGCAAAGATTGTCCAGTTTATCGGAATAAATGGGCTTATCATTTTAACAATTAAGTAATATATATATATTATATACAAACGTTCAGGGTCTCACGAATAATTTTAATCAAGTGGAAATAATTGCTGCAAGTGAAAAGCCGGAATTTTTTATACTGTCGGAAACACATATGACAGAACAAATTGATGAGAATGAAATATGTTTACATGATTATAATCAGTTAATATCGTATTCAAATTCTACAAGAACTGGAGGTGCAATCATATATTATAAACAAGAGTGGAAAGTGACCAAAAAATTTGAAAAAGTGGTCAATTCAAAATACTGGATTATAGCATGTACAGCCAAACGTAAAAAAGCGCACATTATAATTGTAGCAATATATATGTAGATCGCCAAGTGGTTTTGAATCGGAATTCTGTGAAATGTTTATGGAAATGTTGGATGCTTTGTGTGAGGAAACATGTGATATAATAATAACTGGAGACTTTAATATAGATTGGAATACTAATAATTTTTACAAGAAAAAATCGAGAGTTTATTAAACGACAACGGTCTTAAACAGATGGTGAATGATTATACTCGGGTGACAAATACGACAAGAACTATTATAGACTTTGTTATAACGAATAATTACAGAATATCAGTCCAAAATTGCAATAAGAACAAAGTATCAGATCACGAAATGATAAGAATATTGATAAAAGATGATAAAAATAACCAAGAAAAGGAACAAAATATTAAAAGAGAAGTATTTAAATATAAAAGGGACCTATTTTCAAGAGAAATAAATGCGATATTAAAATTTGAGGAAAATTTAAGTGTTAGTCAAAATGTACTAAGGTTTGATAAGTGTATCGAAGAAACTATACAAAAGTTTACCGTGAAGAACACAATAAAATATGAAAATATCGTGAATAAATGGTTTACTAATGAACTATGGTTGATAAAAAGAGAAAAAGTAAAAAAATATCAAAAAGCTAAATTAGAGAACACAAGCGAGGCATGGAAAAATTATCGATCAATTAGAAATGTGTATAAAGTTAAAATTGAAAATGAGAAATATAAATACATAAACGGAAGAATTAATAATGCAATAGACCAACAGCAAATGTGGAAGGAAATCAAAGACTTAGTTATTAGGAAAAATCCATCTGTGATAAAAAATATGATATTTAACAATGTAGAATGTAGGGATAACAACCAAATATCTAATAAATTTAATGAATATTTTGTAAACAGTGTTAACACAATAAGACAATCAATAGAAAATGTGCAATATGCAAATAAAATACAAATGGTTAAATCGAAATTCGTATTCAGTGCAATAACAATTTTAGAACTTAAAAATATAGTAAAGAAAATAAAAAACAAACCAGATTACTGTAGGATATCAACAAAAATTATTATAGATAATTGGCATTTAATGGGCAAAATTCTTCTAGGTATAATAAATAGATCATTAAACACAGGAGAGTTTCCAGAGAATTGGAAGGAAACTATGGTAACACCTATTGAAAAAGTGGCAAAAACCAAAAAATGTGAAGAATACCGTCCTATTAATACATTGAAAACATGTGAAAAAATATTAGAAAGAGTCGTCAAGGTACAATTAGAAAAATATATGGAACAGAATAACCTAATATCAGAATATCAATCGGGTTTTAGAAAAACATTTTCATGTGAAACCGCTGTGAATTTTGTGATAAATCGGTGGAAAAATATAGAAAAAAACAGAGTAATTATGGCAATGTTTCTAGACTTTAAAAGAGCATTTGAGACGATTGACAGAGATATACTGATTCAGAAACTATATATGTATGGTATAAAGGATAAGGAGCTAGAATGGTTTAAATCGTATTTGACAAATAGAAAACAAATTACTAAAGTTAACGGTGTTAGATCAAGTGTGATTAATAATGATTTTGGAGTTCCACAGGGATCTATTTTGGGTGCGTTATTGTTTATAATATATATAAACGATATGCCAGGAATACTTGATAAATGTGAAGTAGTATTATACGCAGACGATACTCTTATATACGCAGAAGGTGATACTAGTGAAGAATGTCACAACAAAATGTTACAGGATGTGAATAATATTAATATATGGCTAAAGATGAATAAACTTAAATTGAATGAGAATAAAACGAAAATTGTCTAAATAAATGAGACTAGTGAAACTATAATTAAAATTAATGATAACGTAATAGAAAAAGTAAAACATATAAAATATCTGGGTTTTATAATCGACAATAAATTAAGATTTAAAGAACATATAGAATATATGTGCAAGAAAATCGGGAAAAAGATAGGATTTTTTAAACGTATCAGAAATAAAGTTTCTATAATGACGGCGATGAACATATACAATACGATTATAAAACCTCACTTCGAATTTGGTTCAACCATATTATATACATGCTGCACCGAAGCACAACTAGAAAGGCTACAAAAACTACAGATAAAAGCAATGCGATCGATTTTAAAATGCAATAGATATACACCGGTACAGATAATGTTAGACACACTCAGATGGATGAATTTAAAGCAAAGATTGGCACTCAACACCCTAATTTTTATTAGAAAAATGAAAAATGGAAATGCTCCACAATATCTACGCGATCAAATCAGATACGTTGGCGAGATACAACCATATGGACTTAGAAATGCGGAAAATTTTAGGCTTTAAAGAACAACAACAACAGCGATGCAAAGATCTCTCTTCTATAAAGGATTTAAGTTATATAACTCACTATCAATTGGGATTAGAAATGAGGCAAATGATATTATATTTAGGAGAAAATGTATAGATTTTAAAAAAACTATGTAAACATAAGGTTACAAAATAATTTTAATATAAGATAAGAATGGAATATTAGAGTATTATTAATACTAATAAATAAATAAATAAATAAATAAAAAATTAACCGTCTATGCTTAACATTACTGTTAACCTTCTATGTTTAACATTACTTTTAACCGTCTGCGTTTAACATTACTGTAAACCACCTACGTTTAAAGTTACTGTTAACCGTCTGCCTTTAACTTTACTGTTAACCGTCTACGTTTAACATTACTCTTAATGGTACGGTTAACATTACTGTTAACAGTACGGTTAACTTTACTGTTAACGGTACGGTTAACATTACTGTTAACGGTACGGTTAACATTACTGTTAACGGTACGGTTAACATTACTGTTAACGGTACGGTTAACATTACTGTTAACGGTACGGTTAACATTACTGTTAACGGTACGGTTAACATTACTGTTAACGGTACGGTTAACATTACTGTTAACGGTACGGTTAACATTACTGTTAACGGTACGGTTAACATTACTGTTAACGGTACGGTTAACATTACTGTTAACGGTACGGTTAACATTACTGTTAACGGTACGGTTAACATTACTGTTAACGGTACGGTTAACACTATTGTTATTTAACAATACTGTTAAAGGTCTACGTTTAACTTTACTGTTAACCGTCGTACTTCTACAGCGTTCGTTGCGTAAAGACGTGTGTTTTTAGTGTCGCTTAGCATAAATATTTTAAAATTAGTGAAAACATTTAAAAAAAGCATTTAAAAATATATTAAAATTATCGTGTTATAATTTTATTAAGGAAAAAAAGAAAGAAAAAAGCAGAACTAGAATATGTTGCCGTATAGTGGCTAATATAAAGAATAAACTATAAATCAATTTAACAAAAAAAAGAAAAAAAATTTATATTACACACAACTCAAATCATTATTTGTGAAAATAAGTAAAAAAAAGAATGATAAAATGAGTGTACATAATTACCACTCGGCTAAAAATGCTCTTTGTGATACTTGTGGCAAACCGCTACCTACTACGGGAGACTACGTTAATTGTCGTGCGCTACAGTGTCTGAGTCGACATACTCGAGTATGACATCTGAGAGAAAAGCGGCATGGAAATGCACAATATGTAGAGATCGTGGTAAGTCTCCAAATAATCTATACCAAGTTGAAACTTACGATGGGAAACAACAAGAGCAACAACAAGAGCAACAGCAAACAGATAAACAGCAACAAGATCAACAACAAAAAATAGAACAAAATACTGAAGACAATGTGGACCTTGAATGTACATAACGTCGTCAAGAATCCAACTTCTTAGATACAGTCAACAACAATGTACAAGAATTAAAATCTGATTTTGGTTCTTTTAAATCTAGTGTTACAAACGAAATGAATAGCATTACGTTCAGCATTCAACAATTGAAGTGTAACTTAAAGAAAACAAATAGTGAGTTGTGTCATGAAATTGCGAATTCTTTATCTAAGCTCTCAGACGCATTGGCCAGCTTAGCAGATCAGGTCAATGAACTTGAGGATCATAACAAAGAGAAAAATAAACGAATAGAAATCATGGAAAATAAAATGCAGATGTTAGAGCAGCAACTATTAAATAAAAGCATAGAAATAACAAATATACCAAATACAGAGCTAAACGCGATTGAAAATTGCCGATTCTCTTAAACTAAACTAAAAGACTAACCGTCTACGTTTAACATTACTGTTAACGGTACGATTCACATTACTGTTAACGGTACGGTTAACATTACTGTTAACGCTACGGTTAACATTACTGTAAACGGTAAGGTTAACATTACTGTTAACGGTACGGTTAACATTGCTGTTAACGGTACGGTTAACATTGCTGTTAACGGTACGGTTAACATTGCTGTTAACGGTACGGTTAACAGTGCTATTAACGGTAGGGTTAACATTGCTGTTAACGGTACGATTAACATTACTGTTAACGGTACACTTAACATTACTGTTAACGGTACGCTTAACATTACTGTTAACGGTACGCTTAACATTACTATTAACGGTACGCTTAACATTACTGTTAACGGTACGCTTAACATTACTGTTAACGGTACGCTTAACATTACTGTTAACGGTACGCTTAATATTACTGTTAACGGTACGGTTAACATTACTGTTAACGGTACGGTTAACACTATTGTTATTTAACAATACTGTTAAAGGTCTACGTTTAACTTTACTGTTAACCGTCTTACTTCTAAAGCGTTCGTTGCGTAAAGACGTGTGTTTTTAGTGTCGCTTAGCATAAATATTTTAAAATCAGTGAAAACATTTAAAAAAGCATTTAAAAATAAATTAAAATTATCTTGTTATAATTTTATTAAGGAAAAAAGGAAATAAAAAAGCAGAGCTAGAATATATTGCCATATAGTGGCTAAAATAAAGAATAAACTATAAATTAATTTAACAAAAAAAGAAAAAAAAAATTTTATATTACACACAATTCAAATCATTATTTGTGAAAATAAGTAAAAAAAGAATGATAAAGTGAGTGTACATAATTACCACTCGGCTAAAAATGCTCTTTGTGATACTTGTGGCAAACCGCTACGTACTACGGGAGACTACGTTAATTGTCGTCAATGTGGTCGAAAAAACCACTACTCTCCGTGCGCTACAGTGTCTGAGTCGACATACTCGGGTATGACATCTGAGAGAAAAGCGGCATGGAAATGCACAATATGTAGAGATCGTGGTAAGTCTCCAAATAATCTATACCAAGTTGTAACTTACGATGGGAAACAACAAGAGCAACAGCAAACAGATAAACAGCAACAAGATCAACAACAAAAAATAGAACAAAATACTGAAGACAATGTGGACCTTGAATGTACATAACGTCGTCAAGAGACCAACTTCTTAGATACAGTCAACAACAATGTACAAGAATTAACATCTGATTTTGGTTCTTTTAAATCTAGTGTTGCAAACGAAATGAATAGCATTACGTTCACCATTCAACAATTGAAGTGTAACTTAAAGAAAACAAATAGTGAGTTGTGTCATGAAATTGCGAATTCTTTCTCTAAGCTCTCAGACGCATTGGCCAGCTTAGCAGATCAGGTCAATAAACTTAAGGATCATAACAAAGAGAAAAATAAACGAATAGAAATCATGGAAAATAAAGTGCATATGTTAGAGCTGCAACTATTAAATAAAAGCATAGAAATAACAAATATACCAAATACAGAGCCAAACGCGATTGAAGTTATTATGAAAATTGCCGATTCTCTTAAACTAAACTAAAAGACTATCCGTCTACGTTTAACATTACTGTTAACGATACGGTTAACATTACTGTTAACGGTACGATTCACATTACTGTTAACGGTACGGTTAACATTACTGTTAACGCTACGGTTAACATTACTGTAAACGGTACGGTTAACATTACTGTTAACGGTACGGTTAACATTGCTGTTAACGGTACGGTTAACATTGCTGTTAACGGTACCGTTAACCTTGCTGTTAACGGTACGGTTAACAGTGCTATTAACGGTAGGGTTAACATTGCTGTTAACGGTACGATTAACATTACTGTTAACGGTACGATTAACATAAATAGTGAGTTGTGTCATGAAATTGCGAGTTCTTTCTCTAAGCTCTCAGACGCATTGGCCAGCTTAGCAGATCAGGTCAATGAACTTGAGGATCATAACAAAGAGAAAAATAAACGAATAGAAATCATGGAAAATAAAGTGCAGATGTTAGAGCAGCAACTATTAAATAAAAGCATAGAAATAACAAATATACCAAATACAGAGCTAAAATCGATTGAAGTTATTATGAAAATTGCCGATTCTCTTAAACTAAACTAAAAGACTAACCGTCTACCTTTAACATTACTGTTAACGGTACGGTTAACACTACTGTTAACGGTACGATTCACATTACTGTTAACGGTACGGTTAACATTACTGTTAACGCTACGGTTAACATTACTGTAAACGGTACGGTTAACATTACTGTTAACGGTACGGTTAACATTGCTGTTAACGGTACGGTTAACAGTGCTATTAACGGTAGGGTTAACATTGCTGTTAACGGTACGATTAACATTACTGTTAACGGTACGCTTAACATTACTGTTAACGGTACGCTTAACATTACTGTTAACGGTACGCTTAACATTACTGTTAACGGTACGTTTAACATTACTGTTAACGAAACGCTTAACATTACTGTTAACGGTACGTTTAACGTTACTGTTAACGGTACGTTTAACATTACTGTTAACGGTACGGTTAACATTACTGTTAACGGTACGGTTAACATTACTGTTAACGGTACGGTTAACATTACTGTTAACGGTACGGTTAACATTACTGTTAACGGTACGGTTAACATTACTGTTAACGGTACGGTTAACATTACTGTTAACGGTACGGTTAACATTACTGTTAACGGTACGGTTAACATTACTGTTAACGGTACGGTTAACATTACTGTTAACGGTACGGTTAACATTACTGTTAACCGTCTACGCTTATCATTACTGTTAACCATCTACGTTTAACATTACTTTTAACCGTCTACATTTAACATTACTGTTAACTTTCTTAGTTTAACATTACTGTTAACCGTCGACATTTAACATTACTGTTAACTTTCTTAGTTTAACATAACTGTTAACCGTCGACATTTAACATTACTGTTAACCGTCTGCGTTTAACATTACTGTTAACCGTCTGCGTTTAACATTACTGTTAACCGTCTACGTTTAGCATTACTGTTAATCGTCTGCGCTTAGCATTACTGTTAATCTTCTACTTTTAACATTACTGTTAACCGTCTACGTTTAACATTACTGTTAATGGTACGGTTAACATTACTGTTAATGGTACTGTTAACATTACTGTTAACGGCACGGTTTACATTAATGTTAACAATATGGTTAACATTACTGTTAACGGTACGGTTAACATAACTGTTAACGGTTCTGTTAACTTAACTTTTACGGTTAACATTACTGTTAACCGTCCATGCTTAACATTACTGTTAACGGTCTACGTTTAACATTACTTTTAACCGTCTACGTTTAACATTACTGTTAACCGTCTAAGTTTAACATTACTGTTAACCGCCTACGTTTAATATTACTGTTAATCGTCTACTTTTAACATTACTGTTAACCGTCTACGTTTAACGTTAACATTACTGTATACCGTCTACGTTTAACATTGCTGTTAACCGTCTACGTTTAACATTTCTGTTAACCGTCTACGTTTAACATTGCTGTTAACCGGCTACGTTTAGCATTGCTGTCAACCGTCTACGTTTAACGTTGCTGTTACCCGTCTACGTTTAACAGCAGACTCTGCAATGGCTGAATGTCATAAATGTAAAAGGGCAATCCGAGGTGAAACGGGAATAATGTGTGCGGGAGTTTGTGGCAAAGTCTATCACAGTGCGGATAAATGTTCGGGCATTGACCAATACTCAGCAAAAATTTTGGAAGCGAATAATTTTATTCGTTTTATGTGTGAAGACTGCTTGCAATATATACAAAACGTGGATTTGGTGCTTAAAGATGTCCAAGATGATGTTAACAAAAACAGACAGAGTTTAAAAGAATATAAAAATGAATTTAAAATGTCACTGAAGGAAAATGAAATAAAAAAATTGCTAGAAGCAATTGAAAAAAGATATGAGGAAAGATTAAAAAAAATAGACAGTGCCCAGAAATCTTTTGAAAAAAGTACTTATGAAATTAGAAAATTATATGATCAGGTGAATAAATTTGAAAATAAAAATGAAGAAATGTGCAACAAAATGGAAGAAAGCAACGTAAAAATGTATAAAGAGATAAAAAAAGTAGTAACAGAAGCAACAGTAAATAAAAATAAAGTGACATACGCAGAAGCAGTGCAAGGTAAGATAGTGATGCCAGATGTAAACAAACAAATGCCATTAATACTGAAGCCAAAAGAAAAACAAAAAATTGAAAAAACAAAGGAAGAGTTAAATAAGAAAGTCAATCCTGTGAACTTAAAAATAACTAATGTGGAAAATAGAAGAAACGGAACAATTGTAATTCAAAGTGAAAATAACGAGGAAAGAGAAAAGATAAAAGCAGCTATACAAAACGAAATGAGTGAAAACTATGAAATTAAGGTGCCCAGCCCAACAGAATTTTACATTGATGTAACGGATATTTCATTTAGATATTCAGAGCAGGAAATAGTTGAAAAATTAAAGAAACAAAATCCAATTATAGGAAACAGTGAAATAAACATAGTAAAATCATACGAATATAAAAAAAAACAATAGAACAATATATAATGTTAAAATAAAAACTAATGGTGAAACATATAAAAAAGTAATTGGTGCACAAAAAATAAATATAGGTTGGGAAAGATGCCGAGTGTTCGATGGAACCGATGTAACGAGATGTTTTAAATGTAAGGGTTTTAACCATGTATCAAGTGAATGTAAGAATTAGGAAATGTGTATTAAGTGTCATGGAAATCACAAAGCCAACGAGTGCAATAAGGAACCGATAATTAAATGCATAAACTGTGTAAAAACTAATCAAAGATTGAATATGGGATTGGACGAAAATCACGCAACATATAGCAAAGATTGTCCAGTTTATCGGAATAAATGGGCTTATCATTTTAACAATTAAGTAACATATATATATTATATACAAACGTTCAGGGTCTCACGAATAATTTTAATCAAGTGGAAATAATTGCTGCAAGTGAAAAGCCGGAATTTTTTATACTGTCGGAAACACATATGACAGAACAAATTGATGAGAATGAAATATGTTTACATGATTATAATCAGTTAATATCGTATTCAAATTCTACAAGAACTGGAGGTGCAATCATATATTATAAACAAGAGTGGAAAGTGACCAAAAAATTTGAAAAAGTGGTCAATTCAAAATACTGGATTATAGCATGTACAGCCAAACGTAAAAAAGCGCACATTATAATTGTAGCAATATATATGTAGATCGCCAAGTGGTTTTGAATCGGAATTCTGTGAAATGTTTATGGAAATGTTGGATGCTTTGTGTGAGGAAACATGTGATATAATAATAACTGGAGACTTTAATATAGATTGGAATACTAATAATTTTTACAAGAAAAAATCGAGAGTTTATTAAACGACAACGGTCTTAAACAGATGGTGAATGATTATACTCGGGTGACAAATACGACAAGAACTATTATAGACTTTGTTATAACGAATAATTACAGAATATCAGTCCAAAATTGCAATAAGAACAAAGTATCAGATCACGAAATGATAAGAATATTGATAAAAGATGATAAAAATAACCAAGAAAAGGAACAAAATATTAAAAGAGAAGTATTTAAATATAAAAGGGACCTATTTTCAAGAGAAATAAATGCGATATTAAAATTTGAGGAAAATTTAAGTGTTAGTCAAAATGTACTAAGGTTTGATAAGTGTATCGAAGAAACTATACAAAAGTTTACCGTGAAGAACACAATAAAATATGAAAATATCGTGAATAAATGGTTTACTAATGAACTATGGTTGATAAAAAGAGAAAAAGTAAAAAAATATCAAAAAGCTAAATTAGAGAACACAAGCGAGGCATGGAAAAATTATCGATCAATTAGAAATGTGTATAAAGTTAAAATTGAAAATGAGAAATATAAATACATAAACGGAAGAATTAATAATGCAATAGACCAACAGCAAATGTGGAAGGAAATCAAAGACTTAGTTATTAGGAAAAATCCATCTGTGATAAAAAATATGATATTTAACAATGTAGAATGTAGGGATAACAACCAAATATCTAATAAATTTAATGAATATTTTGTAAACAGTGTTAACACAATAAGACAATCAATAGAAAATGTGCAATATGCAAATAAAATACAAATGGTTAAATCGAAATTCGTATTCAGTGCAATAACAATTTTAGAACTTAAAAATATAGTAAAGAAAATAAAAAACAAACCAGATTACTGTAGGGTATCAACAAAAATTATTATAGATAATTGGCATTTAATGGGCAAAATTCTTCTAGGTATAATAAATAGATCATTAAACACAGGAGAGTTTCCAGAGAATTGGAAGGAAACTATGGTAACACCTATTGAAAAAGTGGCAAAAACCAAAAAATGTGAAGAATACCGTCCTATTAATACATTGAAAACATGTGAAAAAATATTAGAAAGAGTCGTCAAGGTACAATTAGAAAAATATATGGAACAGAATAACCTAATATCAGAATATCAATCGGGTTTTAGAAAAACATTTTCATGTGAAACCGCTGTGAATTTTGTGATAAATCGGTGGAAAAATATAGAAAAAAACAGAGTAATTATGGCAATGTTTCTAGACTTTAAAAGAGCATTTGAGACGATTGACAGAGATATACTGATTCAGAAATTATATATGTATGGTATAAAGGATAAGGAGCTAGAATGGTTTAAATCGTATTTGACAAATAGAAAACAAATTACTAAAGTTAACGGTGTTAGATCAAGTGTGATTAATAATGATTTTGGAGTTCCACAGGGATCTATTTTGGGTGCGTTATTGTTTATAATATATATAAACGATATGCCAGGAATACTTGATAAATGTGAAGTAGTATTATACGCAGACGATACTCTTATATACGCAGAAGGTGATACTAGTGAAGAATGTCACAACAAAATGTTACAGGATGTGAATAATATTAATATATGGCTAAAGATAAATAAACTTAAATTGAATGAGAATAAAACGAAAATTGTCGAAATAAATGAGACTAGTGAAACTATAATCAAAATTAATGATAACGTAATAGAAAAAGTAAAACGTATAAAATATCTGGGTTTTATAATCGACAATAAATTAAGATTTAAAGAACATATAGAATATATGTGCAAGAAAATCGGGAAAAAGATAGGATTTTTTAAACGTATCAGAAATAAAGTTTCTATAATGACGGCGATGAACATATACAATACGATTATAAAACCTCACTTCGAATTTGGTTCAACCATATTATATACATGCTGCACCGAAGCACAACTAGAAAGGCTACAAAAACTACAGAATAAAGCAATGCGATCGATTTTAAAATGCAATAGATATACACCGGTACGGATAATGTTAGACACACTCAGATGGATGAATGTAAAGCAAAGATTGGCACTCAACACCTTAATTTTTATTAGAAAAATGAAAAATGGAAATGCTCCACAATATCTACGCGATCAAATCAGATACGTTGGCGAGATACAACCATATGGACTTAGAAATGCGGAAAATTTTAGGCTTCAAAGAACAACAACAACAGCGATGCAAAGATCTCTCTTCTATAAAGGATTTAAGTTATATAACTCACTATCAATTGGGATTAGAAATGAGGCAAATGATATTATATTTAGGAGAAAATGTATAGATTTTATAAAAACTATGTAAACATAAGGTTACAAAATAATTTTAATATAAGATAAGAATGGAATATTAGAGTATTATTAATACTAATAAATAAATAAATAAATAAATAAAAAATTAACCGTCTATGCTTAACATTACTGTTAACCATCTATGTTTAACTTTACTTTTAACCGTCTGCGTTTAACATTACTGTTAACCACCTACGTTTAAAGTTACTGTTAACCGTCTGCCTTTAACTTTACTGTTAACCGTCTACGTTTAACATTACTGTTAACAGTACGGTTAACTTTACTGTTAACGGTACGGTTAACATTACTGTTAACGGTACGGTTAACATTACTGTTAACGGTACGGTTAACATTACTGTTAACGGTACGGTTAACATTACTGTTAACGGTACGGTTGACATTACTGTTAACGGTACGGTTAACATTACTGTTAACGGTACGGTTAACATTACTGTTAACGGTACGGTTAACACTATTGTTATTTAACAATACTGTTAAAGGTCTACGTTTAACTTTACTGTTAACCGTCGTACTTCTACAGCGTTCGTTGCGTAAAGACGTGTGTTTTTAGTGTCGCTTAGCATAAATATTTTAAAATTAGTGAAAACATTTAAAAAAAGCATTTAAAAATATATTAAAATTATCGTGTTATAATTTTATTAAGGAAAAAAGAAAGAAAAAAGCAGAACTAGAATATGTTGCCGTATAGTGGCTAATATAAAGAATAAACTATAAATCAATTTAACAAAAAAAAGAAAAAAAATTTATATTACACACAACTCAAATCATTATTTGTGAAAATAAGTAAAAAAAAGAATGATAAAATGAGTGTACATAATTACCACTCGGCTAAAAATGCTCTTTGTGATACTTGTGGCAAACCGCTACCTACTACGGGAGACTACGTTAATTGTCGTCAATGTGGTCGAAAAAACCACTACTCTCCGTGCGCTACAGTGTCTGAGTCGACATACTCGAGTATGACATCTGAGAGAAAAGCGGCATGGAAATGCACAATATGTAGAGATCGTGGGAAGTCTCCAAATAATCTATACCAAGTTGAAATTTACGATGGGAAACAACAAGAGCAACAGCAAACAGATAAACAGCAACAAGATCAACAACAAAAAATAGAACAAAATACTGAAGACAATGTGGACCTTGAATGTACATAACGTCGTCAAGAATCCAACTTCTTAGATACAGTCAACAACAATGTACAAGAATTAAAATCTGATTTTGGTTCTTTTAAATCTAGTGTTGCAAACGAAATGAATAGCATTACGTTCAGCATTCAACAATTGAAATGTAACTTAAAGAAAACAAATAGTGAGTTGTGTCATGAAATTGCGAATTCTTTATCTAAGCTCTCAGACGCATTGGCCAGCTTAGCAGATCAGGTCAATGAACTTGAGGATCATAACAAAGAGAAAAATAAACGAATAGAAATCATGGAAAATAAAATGCAGCTGTTAGAGCAGCAACTATTAAATAAAAGCATAGAAATAACAAATATACCAAATACAGAGCTAAACGCGATTGAAAATTGCCGATTCTCTTAAACTAAACTAAAAGACTAACCGTCTACGTTTAACATTACTGTTAACGGTACGGTTAACATTACTGTTAACGGTACGGTTAACATTACTGTTAACGGTACGATTCACATTACTGTTAACGGTACGGTTAACATTACTGTTAACGCTACGGTTAACGTTACTGTAAACGGTACGGTTAACATTACTGTTAACGGTACGGTTAACATTGCTGTTAACGGTACGGTTAACATTGCTGTTAACGGTACGGTTAACATTGCTGTTAACGGTACGGTTAACAGTGCTGTGAACGGCACGGTAAGCATTGCAGTTAACGGCAGGGTAAACATTGCTGTAGTGTACGTGTTAACATCGCTGTTAACAGCAATGTTAAGCGGTACGTTTACCATTACTGTTAACGGTACGGTTAACATTACTGTTAATGGTACGATTAACATTACTGTTAACGGTACGTTTAACATTACTGTTAACGGTACGGTTAACATTACTGTTAGCGGTACGTTTAACATTACTGATATCGGTACGGTTAACATTACTGTTAAAGGTACGGTTAACATTACTGTTAACGGTACGGTTAAAATTACTGTTAACGGTACATTTAACATTGCTTTTAACGGTACGTTTAACATAACTGTTAACGGTACGGTTAACATTACTGTTAACGGTACGGGTCACGTTACTGTTAACGGTATGGTTAACATTACTGTTAACAGTACGGTTAACATTATTGTTAACGGTACGGTTAACATTATTGTTAACGGTACGGTTCACATTATTGTTAACGGTACGGTCAACATTATTGTTAACGGTACGGTTAACATTACTGTTAACCATCTACGTTTAACATTACTTTTAACCGTCTACATTTAACATTACTGTTAATCGTCTTAGTTTAACGTTACTGTTAACCGTCGACGTTTAACATTACTGTTAACCGTCTGCGTTTAACATTACTGTTAACCGTCTACGTTCAACATTACTGTTAACCGTCTGCGTTTAGCATTACTGTTACTCTTCTACTTTTAACATTAATGTTAACCGTCTACGTTTAACATTACTGTTAATGGTAGGGTTAACATTACTGTTAACGGTACGGTTAACATTACTGTTAACGGTACGGTTTACATTACTGTTAACGGTACGGTTTACATTAATGTTAACGGTACGGTTCAACATTTCTGTTAACCGTCTACGTTTAACATTGCTGTTAACCGGCTATGTTTAGCATTGCTGTTAACCGTCTGCGTTTAACATTGCTGTTACCCGTCTACGTTTAACATTTCTGTTGACCGTCTATGCTTAACATTACTGTTAATCGTCTTAGTTTAACGTTACTGTTAACCGTCAACGTTTAACATTACTGTTAACCTTCTATGTTTAACATTACTTTTAACCGTCTGCGTTTAACATTACTGTAAACCACCTACGTTTAAAGTAACTGTTAACCGTCTGCCTTTAACTTTACTGTTAACCGTCTACGTTTAACATTACTGTTAATCGGTTACTTATAACATTACTTTTAACAGTCTATGGTTTACATTACTGTTAACGGTACGGTTAACATTACTGTTAACGATACGGTTAACATGACTGTTAACGATACGGTTAACATTACTGTTAACGGTACGGTTAACATTACTGTTAACGGTACGGTTAACATTACTGTTAACGGTACGTTTAACATTACTGTTAACGGTACGTTTAACATTACTGTTAACGGTACGGTTTACATTACTGTTAGCGGTACGTTTAACATTACTGTTATCGGTACGGTTAACATTACTGTTAAAGGTACGGTTAACATTACTGTTAACGGTACGGTAAACATTACTGTTAACGGTACATTTAACATTACTGTTAACGGTACGTTTAACATTACTGTTAACATTACGGTTAACATTACTTTTAACGGTACGTTTAACATAACTGTTAACGGTACGGTTAACATTACTGTTAACGGTACGGTTAACGTTACTGTTAACGGTACGGTTAACATTATTGTTAACGGTACGGTTAACATTATTGTTAACGGTACGGTTAACATTATTGTTAACGCTACGGTTAACATTATTGTTAACGGTACGGTTAACATTATTGTTAACGGTACGGTTAACATTATTGTTAACGCTACGGTTAACATTATTGTTAACGGTACGGTTAACATTATTGTTAACGGTACGGTTAACATTATTGTTAACGGTACGGTTAACATTATTGTTAACGGTACGGTTAACATTATTGTTAACGGTACGGTTAACATTATTGTTAACGGTACGGTTAACATTATTGTTAACGGTACGGTTAACATTATTGTTAACGGTACGGTTAACATTATTGTTAACGGTACGGTTAACATTATTGTTAACGGTACGGTTAACATTATTGTTAACGGTACGGTTAACATTATTGTTAACGGTACGGTTAACATTATTGTTAACGGTACGGTTAACATTATTGTTAACGGTACGGTTAACATTATTGTTAACGGTACGGTTAACGTTACTGTTAACGGTATGGTTAACATTATTGTTAACGGTACGGTTAACGTAACTGTTAACGGTATGGTTAACATTACTGTTAACGGTACGGTTAACATTATTGTTAACGGTACGGTTAACATTATTGTTAACGGTACGGTTAACATTATTGTTAACGGTACGGTTAACATTATTGTTAACGGTACGGTTAACATTATTGTTAACGGTACGGTTAACATTATTGTTAACGGTACGGTTAACATTATTGTTAACGGTACGGTTAACATTATTGTTAACGGTATGGTTAACATTATTGTTAACGGTATGGTTAACATTATTGTTAACGGTACGGTTAACATTATTGTTAACGGTACGGTTAACATTATTGGTAACGGTACGGTTAACGTTACTGTTAACGGTATGGTTAACATTACTGTTAACGGTACGGTTAACATTATTGTTAACGGTACGGTTAACATTATTGTTAACGGTACGGTTAACATTACTGTTAACGGTACGGTTAACATTACTGTTAACGGTACGGTTAACATTACTGTTAACGGTACGGTTAACATTACTGTTAACGGTACGGTTATCATTACTGTTAACGGTACGGTTAACATTACTGTTAACGGTACGTTTAACATTACTGTTAACGGTACGGTTTACATTACTGTTAGCGGTACGTTTAACATTACTGTTATCGGTACGGTTAACATTACTGTTAAAGGTACGGTTAACATTACTGTTAACGGTACGGTAAACATTACTGTTAACGGTACATTTAACATTACTGTTAACGGTACGTTTAACATTACTGTTAACATTACGGTTAACATTACTTTTAACGGTACGTTTAACATAACTGTTAACGGTACGGTTAACATTACTGTTAACGGTACGGTTAACGTTACTGTTAACGGTACGGTTAACATTATTGTTAACGGTACGGTTAACATTATTGTTAACGGTACGGTTAACATTATTGTTAACGGTACGGTTAACATTATTGTTAACGGTACGGTTAACATTATTGTTAACGGTACGGTTAACATTATTGTTAACGGTACGGTTAACGTTACTGTTAACGGTATGGTTAACATTATTGTTAACGGTACGGTTAACGTAACTGTTAACGGTATGGTTAACATTACTGTTAACGGTACGGTTAACACTATTGTTAACGGTACGGTTAACATTATTGTTAACGGTACGGTTAACATTATTGTTAACGGTACGGTTAACATTATTGTTAACGGTATGGTTAACATTATTGTTAACGGTACGGTTAACATTATTGTTAACGGTACGGTTAACATTATTGGTAACGGTACGGTTAACGTTACTGTTAACGGTATGGTTAACATTACTGTTAACGGTACGGTTAACATTATTGTTAACGGTACGGTTAACATTACTGTTAACGGTACGGTTAACATTACTGTTAACGGTACGGTTAACATTACTGTTAACGGTACGGTTAACATTACTGTTAACCGTCTACGCTTAACATTACTGTTAACCATCTACGTTTAACATTACTTTTAACCGTCTACATTTAACATTACTGTTAACCTTCTTAGTTTAACATTACTGTTAACCGTCTAAGTTTAACATTACTGTTAACCGCCTACGTTTAATATTACTGTTAATCGTCTACTTTTAACATTACTGTTAACCGTCTACGTTTAACGTTAACATTACTGTAAACCGTCTACGTTTGACATTTCTGTTAACCGTCTACGTTTAACATTGCTGTTAAGCGGCTACGTTTAGCATTGCTATTAACCGTCTACGTTTAACATTGCTGTTACCAGTCTACGTTTAACATTTCTGTTAACCGCGTAAAGACGTGTGTTTTTAGTGTAGCTTAGCATAAATATTTTAAAATTAGTGAAAACATTTAAAAAAAGCATTTAAAAATAAATTAAAATTATCGTGTTATAATTTTATTAAGGAAAAAAAGAAAGAAAAAAGCAGAACTAGAATATATTGCCGTATAGTGGCTAATATAAAGAATAAACTATAAATCAATTTAACAAAAAAAGAAAAAAAATGTTATATTACACACAATTCAAATCATTATTTGTGAAAATAAGTAAAAAAAGAATGATAAAATGAGTGTACATAATTACCACTCGGCTAAAAATGCTCTTTGTGATACTTGTGGCAAACCGCTACCTACTACGGGAGACTACGTTAATCGTCGTCAATGTGGTCGAAAAAACCACTACTCTCCGTGCGCTACAGTGTCTGAGTCGATATACTCGAGTATGACATCTGAGAGAAAAGCGGCATGGAAATGCACAATATGTAGAGATCGTGGTAAGTCTCCAAATAATCTATACCAAGTTGTAACTTACGATGGGAAACAACAAGAGCAACAGCAAACAGATAAACAGCAACAAGATCAACAACAAAAAATAGAATAAAATACTGAAGACAATGTGGACCTTGAATGTACATAACGTCGTCAAGAATCCAACTTCTTAGATACAGTCAACAACAATGTACAAGAATTAAAATCTGATTTTGGTTTTTTTAAATCTAGTGTTGCAAACGAAATGAATAGCATTACGTTCAGCATTCAACAATTGAAGTGTAACTTAAAGAAAACAAATAGTGAGTTGTGTTATGAAATTGCGAATTCTTTCTCTAAGCTCTCAAACGCATTGGCCAGCTTAGCAGATCAGGTCAATGAAATTAAGGATCATAACAAAGAGAAAAATAAACGAATAGAAATTATGGAAAATAAAGTGCAAATGTTAGAGCAGCAACTATTAAATAAAAGCATAGAAATAACAAATATACCAAATACAGAGCTAAACGCGATTGAAGTTATTATGAAAATTGCTGATTCTCTTAAACTAAACTAAAAGACTAACCGTCTACGTTTAACATTACTGTTAACGGTACGGTTAACATTACTGTTAACGGTACGATTCACATTACTGTTAACGGTACGGTTAACATTACTCTTAACGCTACGGTTAACATTACTGTTAACGGTACGGTTAACATTGCTGTTAACTGTACGGTTAACATTGCTGTTAACGGTACGGTTAACAGTGCTATTAACGGTATGGTTAACATTGCTGTTAACGGTACGATTAACATTACTGTTAACGGTACGCTTAACATTACTGTTAACGGTACGCTTAACATTACTGTTAACGGTACGCTTAACATTACTGTTAACGGTACGCTTAACATTACTGTTAACGGTACGCTTAACATTACTGTTAACGGTACGCTTAACATTACTGTTAACGGTACGCTTAACATTACCGTTAACGGTGCGGTTAACATTACCGTTAACGGTACGGTTAACATTGCTGTTAACGGTACGGTTAACAGTGCTGTGAACGGTACGGTTAACATTGCTGTTAATGGTACGGTTAACATTGCTTTTAACGGTACGGTTAACATTGCTGTTAACGGTACGGTTAACACTACTGTTGACGGTACGTTTAACACTACTGTTGACGGTACGGTTAACACTACTGTTGACGGTACGGTTAACACCACTGTTGACCGTACGGTTAACACTACTGTTGACGGTACAGTTAACACTACTGTTAACGGTACGTTCAACATTACTGTTAACGGTATGGTTAACACTACTGTTAACGGTACGGTTAACACTACTGTTAACGGTACGGTTAACACTACTGTTAACGGTACGGTTAACACTACTGTTAACGGTACGGTTAACACTACTGTTAACGGTACGGTTAACACTACTGTTAACGGTACGGTTAACACTACTGTTAACGGTACGGTTAACACTACTGTTAACGGTACGGTTAACACAACTGTTAACGGTACGGTTAACACAACTGTTAACGGTACGGTTAACACAACTGTTAACGGTACGGTTAACACTACTGTTAACGATACCCTTAACACTACTATTAACGATACGGTTAACACTACTGTTAACGATATGGTCAACATTGCTGTTATCGATTCTCTTAACACTACTGTTAACGATATGGTCAACATTGCTGTTATCGATACGGTCAACATTGCTGTTAACGGTACGGTTAACATTCCTGTTAACGGTACGGTTAATATTGCTGGTAACGGTACGGTTAACATTGCTGTTAACGGTACGGTTAACATTGCTGGTGTACGGTACGGTTTACATTGCTGTTAACGGTACGGTTAACATTGCTGGTAACGGTACGGTTAACATTGCTGGTAACGGTACGCTTAACACTACTGTTAACGGTACGGTTAACACTACTGTTCACGGTACGCTTAACACTACTGTTAACGGTACGGTTAACACTACTCCTAACGGTACGGTTAACACTACTATTAACGGTACGCTTAACACTACTATTAACGGTACGCTTAACACTACTGTTAACGGTACGGTTAACATTACTGTTAACGGCACGGTTAACACTACTGTTAACGGCACGGTAAACACTACTGTTAACGGCACGGTTAACACTACTGTTAACGGTACGGTTAACACTACTGTTAACGGTACGGTTAACACTACTGTTAACGGTACGGTTAACACTACTGTTAACGGTACGGTTAACACTACTGTTAACGGTACGGTTAACACTACTGTTAACGGTACGGTTAACACTACTGTTAACGGTACGGTTAACACTACTGTTAACGGTACGGTTAACACTACTGTTAACGGTACGGTTAACACTACTGTTAACGGTACGGTTAACACTACTGTTAACGGTATGGTTAACACTACTGTTAACGGTACGGTTAACACTACTGTTAACGGTACGGTTAACACTACTGTTAACGGTACGGTTAACACTACTGTTAACGGTACGGTTAACACTACTGTTAACGATACCCTTAACACTACTATTAACGATACGGTTAACACTACTGTTAACGATATGGTCAACATTGCTGTTATCGATTCTCTTAACACTACTGTTAACGATATGGTCAACATTGCTGTTATCGATACGGTCAACATTGCTGTTAACGGTACGGTTAACATTGCTGGTAACGGTACGGTTAACATTGCTGTTAACGGTACGGTTAACGATACCCTTAACACTACTATTAACGATACGGTTAACACTACTGTTAACGATATGGTCAACATTGCTGTTATCGATTCTCTTAACACTACTGTTAACGATATGGTCAACATTGCTGTTATCGATACGGTCAACATTGCTGTTAACGGTACGGTTAACATTGCTGTTAACGGTAAGGTTAACATTGCTGGTAACGGTACGGTTAACATTGCTGTTAACGGTACGGTTAACATTGCTGGTGTACGGTACGGTTTACATTGCTGTTAACGGTACGGTTAACATTGCTGGTAACGGTACGGTTAACATTGCTGGTAACGGTACGCTTAACACTACTGTTAACGGTACGGTTAACACTACTGTTAACGGTACGCTTAACACTACTGTTAACGGTACGGTTAACATTACTGTTAACGGCACGGTTAACACTACTGTTAACGGCACGGTTAACACTACTGTTAACGGTACGGTTAACACTACAGTTAACGGTACGTTTAACATTACTGTTAACGGTACGGTTAACACTACAGTTAACGGTACGTTTAACATTACTGTAAACGGTACGGTTAACATTGCTGTTAACGGTACGGGTAACATTGCTGTTAACGGTACGGTTAACATTGCTGTTAACGGTACGGTTAACATTACTGTTAACGGTACGGTTAAAATTGCTGTTAACGGTACGGTTAACATTGCTGTTAACGGTACGGTTAACATTGCTGTTAACGGTACGGTTAACATTGCTGTTAAAAGTACGGTTAACATTGCTGTTAACGGTACGGTTAACACTACTGTTAACGGTGCGGTTAACACTACTGTTAACGATACCGTTAACACTACTGTTAACGATACCGTTAATACTACTGTTAACGATGCCGTTAACACTATTGTTAACGATACGGTTAACACTACTGTTAACGATATGTTCAACATTGCTGTTATCGATACGGTCAACATTGCTGTTAACGGTACGGTTAACATTGCTGTTAACGGTACGGTTAACATTGCTGGTAACGGTACGGTTAACATTGCTGGTAACGGTACGGTTAACATTGCTCGTAACGGTACGGTTAACATTGCTGTTAACGGTACGGTTTACATTGCTGGTGTACGGTACGGTTTACATTGCTGGTAACGGTACGGTTAACATTGCTGTTAACGGTACGGTTAACGATACCCTTAACACTACTATTAACGATACGGTTAACACTACTGTTAACGATATGGTCAACATTGCTGTTATCGATTCTCTTAACACTACTGTTAACGATATGGTCAACATTGCTGTTATCGATACGGTCAACATTGCTGTTAACGGTACGGTTAACATTGCTGGTAACGGTACGGTTAACATTGCTGTTAACGGTACGGTTAACGATACCCTTAACACTACTATTAACGATACGGTTAACACTACTGTTAACGATATGGTCAACATTGCTGTTATCGATTCTCTTAACACTACTGTTAACGATATGGTCAACATTGCTGTTATCGATACGGTCAACATTGCTGTTAACGGTACGGTTAACATTGCTGTTAACGGTAAGGTTAACATTGCTGGTAACGGTACGGTTAACATTGCTGTTAACGGTACGGTTAACATTGCTGGTGTACGGTACGGTTTACATTGCTGTTAACGGTACGGTTAACATTGCTGGTAACGGTACGGTTAACATTGCTGGTAACGGTACGCTTAACACTACTGTTAACGGTACGGTTAACACTACTGTTAACGGTACGCTTAACACTACTGTTAACGGTACGGTTAACATTACTGTTAACGGCACGGTTAACACTACTGTTAACGGCACGGTTAACACTACTGTTAACGGTACGGTTAACACTACAGTTAACGGTACGTTTAACATTACTGTTAACGGTACGGTTAACACTACAGTTAACGGTACGTTTAACATTACTGTAAACGGTACGGTTAACATTGCTGTTAACGGTACGGGTAACATTGCTGTTAACGGTACGGTTAACATTGCTGTTAACGGTACGGTTAACATTACTGTTAACGGTACGGTTAAAATTGCTGTTAACGGTACGGTTAACATTGCTGTTAACGGTACGGTTAACATTGCTGTTAACGGTACGGTTAACATTGCTGTTAAAAGTACGGTTAACATTGCTGTTAACGGTACGGTTAACACTACTGTTAACGGTGCGGTTAACACTACTGTTAACGATACCGTTAACACTACTGTTAACGATACCGTTAATACTAGTGTTAACGATGCCGTTAACACTATTGTTAACGATACGGTTAACACTACTGTTAACGATATGTTCAACATTGCTGTTATCGATACGGTCAACATTGCTGTTAACGGTACGGTTAACATTGCTGTTAACGGTACGGTTAACATTGCTGGTAACGGTACGGTTAACATTGCTGGTAACGGTACGGTTAACATTGCTCGTAACGGTACGGTTAACATTGCTGTTAACGGTACGGTTTACATTGCTGGTGTACGGTACGGTTTACATTGCTGTTAACGGTACGGTTAACATCGCTGGTAACGGTACGGTTAACATTGCTGGCAACGGTACGCTTAACACTACTGTTAATGGTACGGTTACCACTACTGTTAACGGTACGGTTAACACTACTGTTAACGGTACGGTTAACACTACTGTTAACGGTACGGTTAACACTACTGTTAACGGTACGGTTAACACTACTGTTAACGGTACGGTTAACACTACTGTTAACGGTACGGTTAACACTACTGTTAACGGTACGGTTAACACTACTGTTAACGATACCCTTAACACTACTATTAACGATACGGTTAACACTACTGTTAACGATATGGTCAACATTGCTGTTATCGATTCTCTTAACACTACTGTTAACGATATGGTCAACATTGCTGTTATCGATACGGTCAACATTGCTGTTAACGGTACGGTTAACATTGCTGGTAACGG
This sequence comes from Trichopoda pennipes, assembly GCA_030448955.1. Lineage (NCBI taxonomy): Eukaryota > Metazoa > Arthropoda > Insecta > Diptera > Tachinidae > Trichopoda > Trichopoda pennipes. The sequence continues at coordinate 780,029 of JASKUP010000004.1, read as the reverse complement.
TACGGTTAACATTGCTGTTAACGGTACGGTTAACGATACCCTTAACACTACTATTAACGATACGGTTAACACTACTGTTAACGATATGGTCAACATTGCTGTTATCGATTCTCTTAACACTACTGTTAACGATATGGTCAACATTGCTGTTATCGATACGGTCAACATTGCTGTTAACGGTACGGTTAACATTGCTGGTAACGGTACGGTTAACATTGCTGTTAACGGTACGGTTAACGATACCCTTAACACTACTATTAACGATACGGTTAACACTACTGTTAACGATATGGTCAACATTGCTGTTATCGATTCTCTTAACACTACTGTTAACGATATGGTCAACATTGCTGTTATCGATACGGTCAACATTGCTGTTAACGGTACGGTTAACATTGCTGTTAACGGTAAGGTTAACATTGCTGGTAACGGTACGGTTAACATTGCTGTTAACGGTACGGTTAACATTGCTGGTGTACGGTACGGTTTACATTGCTGTTAACGGTACGGTTAACATTGCTGGTAACGGTACGGTTAACATTGCTGGTAACGGTACGCTTAACACTACTGTTAACGGTACGGTTAACACTACTGTTAACGGTACGCTTAACACTACTGTTAACGGTACGGTTAACATTACTGTTAACGGCACGGTTAACACTACTGTTAACGGCACGGTTAACACTACTGTTAACGGTACGGTTAACACTACAGTTAACGGTACGTTTAACATTACTGTTAACGGTACGGTTAACACTACAGTTAACGGTACGTTTAACATTACTGTAAACGGTACGGTTAACATTGCTGTTAACGGTACGGGTAACATTGCTGTTAACGGTACGGTTAACATTGCTGTTAACGGTACGGTTAACATTACTGTTAACGGTACGGTTAAAATTGCTGTTAACGGTACGGTTAACATTGCTGTTAACGGTACGGTTAACATTGCTGTTAACGGTACGGTTAACATTGCTGTTAAAAGTACGGTTAACATTGCTGTTAACGGTACGGTTAACACTACTGTTAACGGTGCGGTTAACACTACTGTTAACGATACCGTTAACACTACTGTTAACGATACCGTTAATACTACTGTTAACGATGCCGTTAACACTATTGTTAACGATACGGTTAACACTACTGTTAACGATATGTTCAACATTGCTGTTATCGATACGGTCAACATTGCTGTTAACGGTACGGTTAACATTGCTGTTAACGGTACGGTTAACATTGCTGGTAACGGTACGGTTAACATTGCTGGTAACGGTACGGTTAACATTGCTCGTAACGGTACGGTTAACATTGCTGTTAACGGTACGGTTTACATTGCTGGTGTACGGTACGGTTTACATTGCTGGTAACGGTACGGTTAACATTGCTGTTAACGGTACGGTTAACGATACCCTTAACACTACTATTAACGATACGGTTAACACTACTGTTAACGATATGGTCAACATTGCTGTTATCGATTCTCTTAACACTACTGTTAACGATATGGTCAACATTGCTGTTATCGATACGGTCAACATTGCTGTTAACGGTACGGTTAACATTGCTGGTAACGGTACGGTTAACATTGCTGTTAACGGTACGGTTAACGATACCCTTAACACTACTATTAACGATACGGTTAACACTACTGTTAACGATATGGTCAACATTGCTGTTATCGATTCTCTTAACACTACTGTTAACGATATGGTCAACATTGCTGTTATCGATACGGTCAACATTGCTGTTAACGGTACGGTTAACATTGCTGTTAACGGTAAGGTTAACATTGCTGGTAACGGTACGGTTAACATTGCTGTTAACGGTACGGTTAACATTGCTGGTGTACGGTACGGTTTACATTGCTGTTAACGGTACGGTTAACATTGCTGGTAACGGTACGGTTAACATTGCTGGTAACGGTACGCTTAACACTACTGTTAACGGTACGGTTAACACTACTGTTAACGGTACGCTTAACACTACTGTTAACGGTACGGTTAACATTACTGTTAACGGCACGGTTAACACTACTGTTAACGGCACGGTTAACACTACTGTTAACGGTACGGTTAACACTACAGTTAACGGTACGTTTAACATTACTGTTAACGGTACGGTTAACACTACAGTTAACGGTACGTTTAACATTACTGTAAACGGTACGGTTAACATTGCTGTTAACGGTACGGGTAACATTGCTGTTAACGGTACGGTTAACATTGCTGTTAACGGTACGGTTAACATTACTGTTAACGGTACGGTTAAAATTGCTGTTAACGGTACGGTTAACATTGCTGTTAACGGTACGGTTAACATTGCTGTTAACGGTACGGTTAACATTGCTGTTAAAAGTACGGTTAACATTGCTGTTAACGGTACGGTTAACACTACTGTTAACGGTGCGGTTAACACTACTGTTAACGATACCGTTAACACTACTGTTAACGATACCGTTAATACTAGTGTTAACGATGCCGTTAACACTATTGTTAACGATACGGTTAACACTACTGTTAACGATATGTTCAACATTGCTGTTATCGATACGGTCAACATTGCTGTTAACGGTACGGTTAACATTGCTGTTAACGGTACGGTTAACATTGCTGGTAACGGTACGGTTAACATTGCTGGTAACGGTACGGTTAACATTGCTCGTAACGGTACGGTTAACATTGCTGTTAACGGTACGGTTTACATTGCTGGTGTACGGTACGGTTTACATTGCTGTTAACGGTACGGTTAACATCGCTGGTAACGGTACGGTTAACATTGCTGGCAACGGTACGCTTAACACTACTGTTAATGGTACGGTTACCACTACTGTTAACGGTACGGTTAACACTACTGTTAACGGTACGGTTAACACTACTGTTAACGGTACGGTTAACACTACTGTTAACGGTACGGTTAACACTACTGTTAACGGTACGGTTAACACTACTGTTAACGGTACGGTTAACACTACTGTTAACGGTACGGTTAACACTACTGTTAACGGTACGGTTAACACTACTGTTAACGGTACGGTTAACACTACTGTTAACGGTACGGTTAACACTTCTGTTAACGGTACGGTTAACACTACTGTTAACGGTACGGTTAACACTACTGTTAACGGTACGGTTAACACTACTGTTAACGGTACGGTTAACACTACTGTTAACGGTACGGTTAACATTGCTGTTAACGGTACGGTTAACAGTGCTATTAACGGTAGGGTTAACATTGCTGTTAACGGAACGATTAACATTACTGTTAACGGTACGCTTAACATTACTGTTAACGGTACGGTTAACATTACTGTTAACGGTACGGTTAACATTACTGTTAACGGTACGGTTAACATTACTGTTAACGGTACGGTTAACATTACTGTTAACGGTACGGTTAACATTACTGTTAACCGTCTACGTTTAGCATTACTGTTAATCGTCTGCGTTTAGCATTACTGTTAATCTTCTACTTTTAACATTACTGTTAAACGTCTACGTTTAACATTACTGTTAATGGTACGGTTAACATTACTGTTAATGGTACTGTTAACATTACTGTTAACGGTACGGTTTACATTAATGTTAACAATATGGTTAACATTACTGTTAACGGTACGGTTAACATAACTGTTAACGGTACTGTTAACATAACTTTTACGGTTAACATTACTGTTAACCGTCCATGCTTAACATTACTGTTAACGGTCTACGTTTAACATTACTTTTAACCGTCTACGTTTAACACTACTGTTAACCGTCTAAGTTTAACATTACTGTTAACCGCCTACGTTTAATATTACTGTTAATCGTCTACTTTTAACATTACTGTTAACCGTCTACGTTTAACGTTAACATTACTGTATACCGTCTACGTTTAACATTGCTGTTAACCGTCTACGTTTAACATTTCTGTTAACCGTCTACGTTTAACATTGCTGTTAACCGGCTACGTTTAGCATTGCTGTCAACCGTCTACGTTTAACGTTGCTGTTACCCGTCTACGTTTAACAGCAGACTCTGCAATGGCTGAATGTCATAAATGTAAAAGGGCAATCCGAGGTGAAACGGGAATAATGTGTGCGGGAGTTTGTGGCAAAGTCTATCACAGTGCGGATAAATGTTCGGGCATTGACCAATACTCAGCAAAAATTTTGGAAGCGAATAATTTTATTCGTTTTATGTGTGAAGACTGCTTGCAATATATACAAAACGTGGATTTGGTGCTTAAAGATGTCCAAGATGATGTTAACAAAAACAGACAGAGTTTAAAAGAATATAAAAATGAATTTAAAATGTCACTGAAGGAAAATGAAAATGAAATAAAAAAATTGCTAGAAGCAATTGAAAAAAGATATGAGGAAAGATTAAAAAAAATAGACAGTGCCCAGAAATCTTTTGAAAAAAGTACTTATGAAATTAGAAAATTATATGATCAGGTGAATAAATTTGAAAATAAAAATGAAGAAATGTGCAACAAAATGGAAGAAAGCAACGTAAAAATGTATAAAGAGATAAAAAAAGTAGTAACAGAAGCAACAGTAAATAAAAATAAAGTGACATACGCAGAAGCAGTGCAAGGTAAGATAGTGATGCCAGATGTAAACAAACAAATGCCATTAATACTGAAGCCAAAAGAAAAACAAAAAATTGAAAAAACAAAGGAAGAGTTAAATAAGAAAGTCAATCCTGTGAACTTAAAAATAACTAATGTGGAAAATAGAAGAAACGGAACAATTGTAATTCAAAGTGAAAATAACGAGGAAAGAGAAAAGATAAAAGCAGCTATACAAAACGAAATGAGTGAAAACTATGAAATTAAGGTGCCCAGCCCAACAGAATTTTACATTGATGTAACGGATATTTCATTTAGATATTCAGAGCAGGAAATAGTTGAAAAATTAAAGAAACAAAATCCAATTATAGGAAACAGTGAAATAAACATAGTAAAATCATACGAATATAAAAAAAAACAATAGAACAATATATAATGTTAAAATAAAAACTAATGGTGAAACATATAAAAAAGTAATTGGTGCACAAAAAATAAATATAGGTTGGGAAAGATGCCGAGTGTTCGATGGAACCGATGTAACGAGATGTTTTAAATGTAAGGGTTTTAACCATGTATCAAGTGAATGTAAGAATTAGGAAATGTGTATTAAGTGTCATGGAAATCACAAAGCCAACGAGTGCAATAAGGAACCGATAATTAAATGCATAAACTGTGTAAAAACTAATCAAAGATTGAATATGGGATTGGACGAAAATCACGCAACATATAGCAAAGATTGTCCAGTTTATCGGAATAAATGGGCTTATCATTTTAACAATTAAGTAATATATATATATTATATACAAACGTTCAGGGTCTCACGAATAATTTTAATCAAGTGGAAATAATTGCTGCAAGTGAAAAGCCGGAATTTTTTATACTGTCGGAAACACATATGACAGAACAAATTGATGAGAATGAAATATGTTTACATGATTATAATCAGTTAATATCGTATTCAAATTCTACAAGAACTGGAGGTGCAATCATATATTATAAACAAGAGTGGAAAGTGACCAAAAAATTTGAAAAAGTGGTCAATTCAAAATACTGGATTATAGCATGTACAGCCAAACGTAAAAAAGCGCATATTATAATTGTAGCAATATATATGTAGATCGCCAAGTGGTTTTGAATCGGAATTCTGTGAAATGTTTATGGAAATGTTGGATGCTTTGTGTGAGGAAACATGTGATATAATAATAACTGGAGACTTTAATATAGATTGGAATACTAATAATTTTTACAAGAAAAAATCGAGAGTTTATTAAACGACAACGGTCTTAAACAGATGGTGAATGATTATACTCGGGTGACAAATACGACAAGAACTATTATAGACTTTGTTATAACGAATAATTACAGAATATCAGTCCAAAATTGCAATAAGAACAAAGTATCAGATCACGAAATGATAAGAATATTGATAAAAGATGATAAAAATAACCAAGAAAAGGAACAAAATATTAAAAGAGAAGTATTTAAATATAAAAGGGACCTATTTTCAAGAGAAATAAATGCGATATTAAAATTTGAGGAAAATTTAAGTGTTAGTCAAAATGTACTAAGGTTTGATAAGTGTATCGAAGAAACTATACAAAAGTTTACCGTGAAGAACACAATAAAATATGAAAATATCGTGAATAAATGGTTTACTAATGAACTATGGTTGATAAAAAGAGAAAAAGTAAAAAAATATCAAAAAGCTAAATTAGAGAACACAAGCGAGGCATGGAAAAATTATCGATCAATTAGAAATGTGTATAAAGTTAAAATTGAAAATGAGAAATATAAATACATAAACGGAAGAATTAATAATGCAATAGACCAACAGCAAATGTGGAAGGAAATCAAAGACTTAGTTATTAGGAAAAATCCATCTGTGATAAAAAATATGATATTTAACAATGTAGAATGTAGGGATAACAACCAAATATCTAATAAATTTAATGAATATTTTGTAAACAGTGTTAACACAATAAGACAATCAATAGAAAATGTGCAATATGCAAATAAAATACAAATGGTTAAATCGAAATTCGTATTCAGTGCAATAACAATTTTAGAACTTAAAAATATAGTAAAGAAAATAAAAAACAAACTAGATTACTGTAGGATATCAACAAAAATTATTATAGATAATTGGCATTTAATGGGCAAAATTCTTCTAGGTATAATAAATAGATCATTAAACACAGGAGAGTTTCCAGAGAATTGGAAGGAAACTATGGTAACACCTATTGAAAAAGTGGCAAAAACCAAAAAATGTGAAGAATACCGTCCTATTAATACATTGAAAACATGTGAAAAAATATTAGAAAGAGTCGTCAAGGTACAATTAGAAAAATATATGGAACAGAATAACCTAATATCAGAATATCAATCGGGTTTTAGAAAAACATTTTCATGTGAAACCGCTGTGAATTTTGTGATAAATCGGTGGAAAAATATAGAAAAAAACAGAGTAATTATGGCAATGTTTCTAGACTTTAAAAGAGCATTTGAGACGATTGACAGAGATATACTGATTCAGAAACTATATATGTATGGTATAAAGGATAAGGAGCTAGAATGGTTTAAATCGTATTTGACAAATAGAAAACAAATTACTAAAGTTAACGGTGTTAGATCAAGTGTGATTAATAATGATTTTGGAGTTCCACAGGGATCTATTTTGGGTGCGTTATTGTTTATAATATATATAAACGATATGCCAGGAATACTTGATAAATGTGAAGTAGTATTATACGCAGACGATACTCTTATATACGCAGAAGGTGATACTAGTGAAGAATGTCACAACAAAATGTTACAGGATGTGAATAATATTAATATATGGCTAAAGATGAATAAACTTAAATTGAATGAGAATAAAACGAAAATTGTCTAAATAAATGAGACTAGTGAAACTATAATTAAAATTAATGATAACGTAATAGAAAAAGTAAAACATATAAAATATCTGGGTTTTATAATCGACAATAAATTAAGATTTAAAGAACATATAGAATATATGTGCAAGAAAATCGGGAAAAAGATTTTTTAAACGTATCAGAAATAAAGTTTCTATAATGACGGCGATGAACATATACAATACGATTATAAAACCTCACTTCGAATTTGGTTCAACCATATTATATACATGCTGCACCGAAGCACAACTAGAAAGGCTACAAAAACTACAGATAAAAGCAATGCGATCGATTTTAAAATGCAATAGATATACACCGGTACGGATAATGTTAGACACACTCAGATGGATGAATTTAAAGCAAAGATTGGCACTCAACACCCTAATTTTTATTAGAAAAATGAAAAATGGAAATGCTCCACAATATCTACGCGATCAAATCAGATACGTTGGCGAGATACAACCATATGGACTTAGAAATGCGGAAAATTTTAGGCTTTAAAGAACAACAACAACAGCGATGCAAAGATCTCTCTTCTATAAAGGATTTAAGTTATATAACTCACTATCAATTGGGATTAGAAATGAGGCAAATGATATTATATTTAGGAGAAAATGTATAGATTTTAAAAAAACTATGTAAACATAAGGTTACAAAATAATTTTAATATAAGATAAGAATGGAATATTAGAGTATTATTAATACTAATAAATAAATAAATAAATAAATAAAAAATTAACCGTCTATGCTTAACATTACTGTTAACCTTCTATGTTTAACATTACTTTTAACCGTCTGCGTTTAACATTACTGTAAACCACCTACGTTTAAAGTTACTGTTAACCGTCTGCCTTTAACTTTACTGTTAACCGTCTACGTTTAACATTACTCTTAATGGTACGGTTAACATTACTGTTAACAGTACGGTTAACTTTACTGTTAACGGTACGGTTAACATTACTGTTAACGGTACGGTTAACATTACTGTTAACGGTACGGTTAACATTACTGTTAACGGTACGGTTAACATTACTGTTAACGGTACGGTTAACATTACTGTTAACGGTACGGTTAACATTACTGTTAACGGTACGGTTAACATTACTGTTAACGGTACGGTTAACATTACTGTTAACGGTACGGTTAACATTACTGTTAACGGTACGGTTAACATTACTGTTAACGGTACGGTTAACATTACTGTTAACGGTACGGTTAACATTACTGTTAACGGTACGGTTAACATTACTGTTAACGGTACGGTTAACATTACTGTTAACGGTACGGTTAACATTACTGTTAACGGTACGGTTAACACTATTGTTATTTAACAATACTGTTAAAGGTCTACGTTTAACTTTACTGTTAACCGTCGTACTTCTACAGCGTTCGTTGCGTAAAGACGTGTGTTTTTAGTGTCGCTTAGCATAAATATTTTAAAATTAGTGAAAACATTTAAAAAAAGCATTTAAAAATATATTAAAATTATCGTGTTATAATTTTATTAAGGAAAAAAAGAAAGAAAAAAGCAGAACTAGAATATGTTGCCGTATAGTGGCTAATATAAAGAATAAACTATAAATCAATTTAACAAAAAAAAGAAAAAAAATTTATATTACACACAACTCAAATCATTATTTGTGAAAATAAGTAAAAAAAAGAATGATAAAATGAGTGTACATAATTACCACTCGGCTAAAAATGCTCTTTGTGATACTTGTGGCAAACCGCTACCTACTACGGGAGACTACGTTAATTGTCGTGCGCTACAGTGTCTGAGTCGACATACTCGAGTATGACATCTGAGAGAAAAGCGGCATGGAAATGCACAATATGTAGAGATCGTGGTAAGTCTCCAAATAATCTATACCAAGTTGAAACTTACGATGGGAAACAACAAGAGCAACAACAAGAGCAACAGCAAACAGATAAACAGCAACAAGATCAACAACAAAAAATAGAACAAAATACTGAAGACAATGTGGACCTTGAATGTACATAACGTCGTCAAGAATCCAACTTCTTAGATACAGTCAACAACAATGTACAAGAATTAAAATCTGATTTTGGTTCTTTTAAATCTAGTGTTACAAACGAAATGAATAGCATTACGTTCAGCATTCAACAATTGAAGTGTAACTTAAAGAAAACAAATAGTGAGTTGTGTCATGAAATTGCGAATTCTTTATCTAAGCTCTCAGACGCATTGGCCAGCTTAGCAGATCAGGTCAATGAACTTGAGGATCATAACAAAGAGAAAAATAAACGAATAGAAATCATGGAAAATAAAATGCAGATGTTAGAGCAGCAACTATTAAATAAAAGCATAGAAATAACAAATATACCAAATACAGAGCTAAACGCGATTGAAAATTGCCGATTCTCTTAAACTAAACTAAAAGACTAATCGTCTACGTTTAACATTACTGTTAACGGTACGATTCACATTACTGTTAACGGTACGGTTAACATTACTGTTAACGCTACGGTTAACATTACTGTAAACGGTACGGTTAACATTACTGTTAACGGTACGGTTAACATTGCTGTTAACGGTACGGTTAACATTGCTGTTAACGGTACGGTTAACAGTGCTATTAACGGTAGGGTTAACATTGCTGTTAACGGTACGATTAACATTACTGTTAACGGTACACTTAACATTACTGTTAACGGTACGCTTAACATTACTGTTAACGGTACGCTTAACATTACTATTAACGGTACGCTTAACATTACTGTTAACGGTACGCTTAACATTACTGTTAACGGTACGCTTAACATTACTGTTAACGGTACGCTTAATATTACTGTTAACGGTACGGTTAACATTACTGTTAACGGTACGGTTAACACTATTGTTATTTAACAATACTGTTAAAGGTCTACGTTTAACTTTACTGTTAACCGTCTTACTTCTAAAGCGTTCGTTGCGTAAAGACGTGTGTTTTTAGTGTCGCTTAGCATAAATATTTTAAAATCAGTGAAAACATTTAAAAAAGCATTTAAAAATAAATTAAAATTATCTTGTTATAATTTTATTAAGGAAAAAAGGAAATAAAAAAGCAGAGCTAGAATATATTGCCATATAGTGGCTAAAATAAAGAATAAACTATAAATTAATTTAACAAAAAAAGAAAAAAAAAATTTTATATTACACACAATTCAAATCATTATTTGTGAAAATAAGTAAAAAAAGAATGATAAAGTGAGTGTACATAATTACCACTCGGCTAAAAATGCTCTTTGTGATACTTGTGGCAAACCGCTACGTACTACGGGAGACTACGTTAATTGTCGTCAATGTGGTCGAAAAAACCACTACTCTCCGTGCGCTACAGTGTCTGAGTCGACATACTCGGGTATGACATCTGAGAGAAAAGCGGCATGGAAATGCACAATATGTAGAGATCGTGGTAAGTCTCCAAATAATCTATACCAAGTTGTAACTTACGATGGGAAACAACAAGAGCAACAGCAAACAGATAAACAGCAACAAGATCAACAACAAAAAATAGAACAAAATACTGAAGACAATGTGGACCTTGAATGTACATAACGTCGTCAAGAGACCAACTTCTTAGATACAGTCAACAACAATGTACAAGAATTAACATCTGATTTTGGTTCTTTTAAATCTAGTGTTGCAAACGAAATGAATAGCATTACGTTCACCATTCAACAATTGAAGTGTAACTTAAAGAAAACAAATAGTGAGTTGTGTCATGAAATTGCGAATTCTTTCTCTAAGCTCTCAGACGCATTGGCCAGCTTAGCAGATCAGGTCAATAAACTTAAGGATCATAACAAAGAGAAAAATAAACGAATAGAAATCATGGAAAATAAAGTGCATATGTTAGAGCAGCAACTATTAAATAAAAGCATAGAAATAACAAATATACCAAATACAGAGCCAAACGCGATTGAAGTTATTATGAAAATTGCCGATTCTCTTAAACTAAACTAAAAGACTATCCGTCTACGTTTAACATTACTGTTAACGATACGGTTAACATTACTGTTAACGGTACGATTCACATTACTGTTAACGGTACGGTTAACATTACTGTTAACGCTACGGTTAACATTACTGTAAACGGTACGGTTAACATTACTGTTAACGGTACGGTTAACATTGCTGTTAACGGTACGGTTAACATTGCTGTTAACGGTACGGTTAACATTGCTGTTAACGGTACCGTTAACCTTGCTGTTAACGGTACGGTTAACAGTGCTATTAACGGTAGGGTTAACATTGCTGTTAACGGTACGATTAACATTACTGTTAACGGTACGATTAACATAAATAGTGAGTTGTGTCATGAAATTGCGAGTTCTTTCTCTAAGCTCTCAGACGCATTGGCCAGCTTAGCAGATCAGGTCAATGAACTTGAGGATCATAACAAAGAGAAAAATAAACGAATAGAAATCATGGAAAATAAAGTGCAGATGTTAGAGCAGCAACTATTAAATAAAAGCATAGAAATAACAAATATACCAAATACAGAGCTAAAATCGATTGAAGTTATTATGAAAATTGCCGATTCTCTTAAACTAAACTAAAAGACTAACCGTCTACCTTTAACATTACTGTTAACGGTACGGTTAACACTACTGTTAACGGTACGATTCACATTACTGTTAACGGTACGGTTAACATTACTGTTAACGCTACGGTTAACATTACTGTAAACGGTACGGTTAACATTACTGTTAACGGTACGGTTAACATTGCTGTTAACGGTACGGTTAACAGTGCTATTAACGGTAGGGTTAACATTGCTGTTAACGGTACGATTAACATTACTGTTAACGGTACGCTTAACATTACTGTTAACGGTACGCTTAACATTACTGTTAACGGTACGCTTAACATTACTGTTAACGGTACGTTTAACATTACTGTTAACGAAACGCTTAACATTACTGTTAACGGTACGTTTAACATTACTGTTAACGGTACGGTTAACATTACTGTTAACGGTACGGTTAACATTACTGTTAACGGTACGGTTAACATTACTGTTAACGGTACGGTTAACATTACTGTTAACGGTACGGTTAACATTACTGTTAACGGTACGGTTAACATTACTGTTAACGGTACGGTTAACATTACTGTTAACGGTACGGTTAACATTACTGTTAACCGTCTACGCTTATCATTACTGTTAACCATCTACGTTTAACATTACTTTTAACCGTCTACATTTAACATTACTGTTAACTTTCTTAGTTTAACATTACTGTTAACCGTCGACATTTAACATTACTGTTAACTTTCTTAGTTTAACATAACTGTTAACCGTCGACATTTAACATTACTGTTAACCGTCTGCGTTTAACATTACTGTTAACCGTCTGCGTTTAACATTACTGTTAACCGTCTACGTTTAGCATTACTGTTAATCGTCTGCGCTTAGCATTACTGTTAATCTTCTACTTTTAACATTACTGTTAACCGTCTACGTTTAACATTACTGTTAATGGTACGGTTAACATTACTGTTAATGGTACTGTTAACATTACTGTTAACGGTACGGTTTACATTAATGTTAACAATATGGTTAACATTACTGTTAACGGTACGGTTAACATAACTGTTAACGGTTCTGTTAACTTAACTTTTACGGTTAACATTACTGTTAACCGTCCATGCTTAACATTACTGTTAACGGTCTACGTTTAACATTACTTTTAACCGTCTACGTTTAACATTACTGTTAACCGTCTAAGTTTAACATTACTGTTAACCGCCTACGTTTAATATTACTGTTAATCGTCTACTTTTAACATTACTGTTAACCGTCTACGTTTAACGTTAACATTACTGTATACCGTCTACGTTTAACATTGCTGTTAACCGTCTACGTTTAACATTTCTGTTAACCGTCTACGTTTAACATTGCTGTTAACCGGCTACGTTTAGCATTGCTGTCAACCGTCTACGTTTAACGTTGCTGTTACCCGTCTACGTTTAACAGCAGACTCTGCAATGGCTGAATGTCATAAATGTAAAAGGGCAATCCGAGGTGAAACGGGAATAATGTGTGCGGGAGTTTGTGGCAAAGTCTATCACAGTGCGGATAAATGTTCGGGCATTGACCAATACTCAGCAAAAATTTTGGAAGCGAATAATTTTATTCGTTTTATGTGTGAAGACTGCTTGCAATATATACAAAACGTGGATTTGGTGCTTAAAGATGTCCAAGATGATGTTAACAAAAACAGACAGAGTTTAAAAGAATATAAAAATGAATTTAAAATGTCACTGAAGGAAAATGAAAATGAAATTAAAAAATTGCTAGAAGCAATTGAAAAAAGATATGAGGAAAGATTAAAAAAAATAGACAGTGCCCAGAAATCTTTTGAAAAAAGTACTTATGAAATTAGAAAATTATATGATCAGGTGAATAAATTTGAAAATAAAAATGAAGAAATGTGCAACAAAATGGAAGAAAGCAACGTAAAAATGTATAAAGAGATAAAAAAAGTAGTAACAGAAGCAACAGTAAATAAAAATAAAGTGACATACGCAGAAGCAGTGCAAGGTAAGATAGTGATGCCAGATGTAAACAAACAAATGCCATTAATACTGAAGCCAAAAGAAAAACAAAAAATTGAAAAAACAAAGGAAGAGTTAAATAAGAAAGTCAATCCTGTGAACTTAAAAATAACTAATGTGGAAAATAGAAGAAACGGAACAATTGTAATTCAAAGTGAAAATAACGAGGAAAGAGAAAAGATAAAAGCAGCTATACAAAACGAAATGAGTGAAAACTATGAAATTAAGGTGCCCAGCCCAACAGAATTTTACATTGATGTAACGGATATTTCATTTAGATATTCAGAGCAGGAAATAGTTGAAAAATTAAAGAAACAAAATCCAATTATAGGAAACAGTGAAATAAACATAGTAAAATCATACGAATATAAAAAAAAACAATAGAACAATATATAATGTTAAAATAAAAACTAATGGTGAAACATATAAAAAAGTAATTGGTGCACAAAAAATAAATATAGGTTGGGAAAGATGCCGAGTGTTCGATGGAACCGATGTAACGAGATGTTTTAAATGTAAGGGTTTTAACCATGTATCAAGTGAATGTAAGAATTAGGAAATGTGTATTAAGTGTCATGGAAATCACAAAGCCAACGAGTGCAATAAGGAACCGATAATTAAATGCATAAACTGTGTAAAAACTAATCAAAGATTGAATATGGGATTGGACGAAAATCACGCAACATATAGCAAAGATTGTCCAGTTTATCGGAATAAATGGGCTTATCATTTTAACAATTAAGTAACATATATATATTATATACAAACGTTCAGGGTCTCACGAATAATTTTAATCAAGTGGAAATAATTGCTGCAAGTGAAAAGCCGGAATTTTTTATACTGTCGGAAACACATATGACAGAACAAATTGATGAGAATGAAATATGTTTACATGATTATAATCAGTTAATATCGTATTCAAATTCTACAAGAACTGGAGGTGCAATCATATATTATAAACAAGAGTGGAAAGTGACCAAAAAATTTGAAAAAGTGGTCAATTCAAAATACTGGATTATAGCATGTACAGCCAAACGTAAAAAAGCGCACATTATAATTGTAGCAATATATATGTAGATCGCCAAGTGGTTTTGAATCGGAATTCTGTGAAATGTTTATGGAAATGTTGGATGCTTTGTGTGAGGAAACATGTGATATAATAATAACTGGAGACTTTAATATAGATTGGAATACTAATAATTTTTACAAGAAAAAATCGAGAGTTTATTAAACGACAACGGTCTTAAACAGATGGTGAATGATTATACTCGGGTGACAAATACGACAAGAACTATTATAGACTTTGTTATAACGAATAATTACAGAATATCAGTCCAAAATTGCAATAAGAACAAAGTATCAGATCACGAAATGATAAGAATATTGATAAAAGATGATAAAAATAACCAAGAAAAGGAACAAAATATTAAAAGAGAAGTATTTAAATATAAAAGGGACCTATTTTCAAGAGAAATAAATGCGATATTAAAATTTGAGGAAAATTTAAGTGTTAGTCAAAATGTACTAAGGTTTGATAAGTGTATCGAAGAAACTATACAAAAGTTTACCGTGAAGAACACAATAAAATATGAAAATATCGTGAATAAATGGTTTACTAATGAACTATGGTTGATAAAAAGAGAAAAAGTAAAAAAATATCAAAAAGCTAAATTAGAGAACACAAGCGAGGCATGGAAAAATTATCGATCAATTAGAAATGTGTATAAAGTTAAAATTGAAAATGAGAAATATAAATACATAAACGGAAGAATTAATAATGCAATAGACCAACAGCAAATATGGAAGGAAATCAAAGACTTAGTTATTAGGAAAAATCCATCTGTGATAAAAAATATGATATTTAACAATGTAGAATGTAGGGATAACAACCAAATATCTAATAAATTTAATGAATATTTTGTAAACAGTGTTAACACAATAAGACAATCAATAGAAAATGTGCAATATGCAAATAAAATACAAATGGTTAAATCGAAATTCGTATTCAGTGCAATAACAATTTTAGAACTTAAAAATATAGTAAAGAAAATAAAAAACAAACCAGATTACTGTAGGGTATCAACAAAAATTATTATAGATAATTGGCATTTAATGGGCAAAATTCTTCTAGGTATAATAAATAGATCATTAAACACAGGAGAGTTTCCAGAGAATTGGAAGGAAACTATGGTAACACCTATTGAAAAAGTGGCAAAAACCAAAAAATGTGAAGAATACCGTCCTATTAATACATTGAAAACATGTGAAAAAATATTAGAAAGAGTCGTCAAGGTACAATTAGAAAAATATATGGAACAGAATAACCTAATATCAGAATATCAATCGGGTTTTAGAAAAACATTTTCATGTGAAACCGCTGTGAATTTTGTGATAAATCGGTGGAAAAATATAGAAAAAAACAGAGTAATTATGGCAATGTTTCTAGACTTTAAAAGAGCATTTGAGACGATTGACAGAGATATACTGATTCAGAAATTATATATGTATGGTATAAAGGATAAGGAGCTAGAATGGTTTAAATCGTATTTGACAAATAGAAAACAAATTACTAAAGTTAACGGTGTTAGATCAAGTGTGATTAATAATGATTTTGGAGTTCCACAGGGATCTATTTTGGGTGCGTTATTGTTTATAATATATATAAACGATATGCCAGGAATACTTGATAAATATGAAGTAGTATTATACGCAGACGATACTCTTATATACGCAGAAGGTGATACTAGTGAAGAATGTCACAACAAAATGTTACAGGATGTGAATAATATTAATATATGGCTAAAGATAAATAAACTTAAATTGAATGAGAATAAAACGAAAATTGTCGAAATAAATGAGACTAGTGAAACTATAATCAAAATTAATGATAACGTAATAGAAAAAGTAAAACATATAAAATATCTGGGTTTTATAATCGACAATAAATTAAGATTTAAAGAACATATAGAATATATGTGCAAGAAAATCGGGAAAAAGATTTTTTAAACGTATCAGAAATAAAGTTTCTATAATGACGGCGATGAACATATACAATACGATTATAAAACCTCACTTCGAATTTGGTTCAACCATATTATATACATGCTGCACCGAAGCACAACTAGAAAGGCTACAAAAACTACAGATAAAAGCAATGCGATCGATTTTAAAATGCAATAGATATACACCGGTACGGATAATGTTAGACACACTCAGATGGATGAATTTAAAGCAAAGATTGGCACTCAACACCCTAATTTTTATTAGAAAAATGAAAAATGGAAATGCTCCACAATATCTACGCGATCAAATCAGATACGTTGGCGAGATACAACCATATGGACTTAGAAATGCGGAAAATTTTAGGCTTTAAAGAACAACAACAACAGCGATGCAAAGATCTCTCTTCTATAAAGGATTTAAGTTATATAACTCACTATCAATTGGGATTAGAAATGAGGCAAATGATATTATATTTAGGAGAAAATGTATAGATTTTAAAAAAACTATGTAAACATAAGGTTACAAAATAATTTTAATATAAGATAAGAATGGAATATTAGAGTATTATTAATACTAATAAATAAATAAATAAATAAATAAAAAATTAACCGTCTATGCTTAACATTACTGTTAACCTTCTATGTTTAACATTACTTTTAACCGTCTGCGTTTAACATTACTGTAAACCACCTACGTTTAAAGTTACTGTTAACCGTCTGCCTTTAACTTTACTGTTAACCGTCTACGTTTAACATTACTCTTAATGGTACGGTTAACATTACTGTTAACAGTACGGTTAACTTTACTGTTAACGGTACGGTTAACATTACTGTTAACGGTACGGTTAACATTACTGTTAACGGTACGGTTAACATTACTGTTAACGGTACGGTTAACATTACTGTTAACGGTACGGTTAACATTACTGTTAACGGTACGGTTAACATTACTGTTAACGGTACGGTTAACATTACTGTTAACGGTACGGTTAACATTACTGTTAACGGTACGGTTAACATTACTGTTAACGGTACGGTTAACATTACTGTTAACGGTACGGTTAACATTACTGTTAACGGTACGGTTAACATTACTGTTAACGGTACGGTTAACATTACTGTTAACGGTACGGTTAACATTACTGTTAACGGTACGGTTAACATTACTGTTAACGGTACGGTTAACACTATTGTTATTTAACAATACTGTTAAAGGTCTACGTTTAACTTTACTGTTAACCGTCGTACTTCTACAGCGTTCGTTGCGTAAAGACGTGTGTTTTTAGTGTCGCTTAGCATAAATATTTTAAAATTAGTGAAAACATTTAAAAAAAGCATTTAAAAATATATTAAAATTATCGTGTTATAATTTTATTAAGGAAAAAAAGAAAGAAAAAAGCAGAACTAGAATATGTTGCCGTATAGTGGCTAATATAAAGAATAAACTATAAATCAATTTAACAAAAAAAAGAAAAAAAATTTATATTACACACAACTCAAATCATTATTTGTGAAAATAAGTAAAAAAAAGAATGATAAAATGAGTGTACATAATTACCACTCGGCTAAAAATGCTCTTTGTGATACTTGTGGCAAACCGCTACCTACTACGGGAGACTACGTTAATTGTCGTGCGCTACAGTGTCTGAGTCGACATACTCGAGTATGACATCTGAGAGAAAAGCGGCATGGAAATGCACAATATGTAGAGATCGTGGTAAGTCTCCAAATAATCTATACCAAGTTGAAACTTACGATGGGAAACAACAAGAGCAACAACAAGAGCAACAGCAAACAGATAAACAGCAACAAGATCAACAACAAAAAATAGAACAAAATACTGAAGACAATGTGGACCTTGAATGTACATAACGTCGTCAAGAATCCAACTTCTTAGATACAGTCAACAACAATGTACAAGAATTAAAATCTGATTTTGGTTCTTTTAAATCTAGTGTTACAAACGAAATGAATAGCATTACGTTCAGCATTCAACAATTGAAGTGTAACTTAAAGAAAACAAATAGTGAGTTGTGTCATGAAATTGCGAATTCTTTATCTAAGCTCTCAGACGCATTGGCCAGCTTAGCAGATCAGGTCAATGAACTTGAGGATCATAACAAAGAGAAAAATAAACGAATAGAAATCATGGAAAATAAAATGCAGATGTTAGAGCAGCAACTATTAAATAAAAGCATAGAAATAACAAATATACCAAATACAGAGCTAAACGCGATTGAAAATTGCCGATTCTCTTAAACTAAACTAAAAGACTAATCGTCTACGTTTAACATTACTGTTAACGGTACGATTCACATTACTGTTAACGGTACGGTTAACATTACTGTTAACGCTACGGTTAACATTACTGTAAACGGTACGGTTAACATTACTGTTAACGGTACGGTTAACATTGCTGTTAACGGTACGGTTAACATTGCTGTTAACGGTACGGTTAACAGTGCTATTAACGGTAGGGTTAACATTGCTGTTAACGGTACGATTAACATTACTGTTAACGGTACACTTAACATTACTGTTAACGGTACGCTTAACATTACTGTTAACGGTACGCTTAACATTACTATTAACGGTACGCTTAACATTACTGTTAACGGTACGCTTAACATTACTGTTAACGGTACGCTTAACATTACTGTTAACGGTACGCTTAATATTACTGTTAACGGTACGGTTAACATTACTGTTAACGGTACGGTTAACACTATTGTTATTTAACAATACTGTTAAAGGTCTACGTTTAACTTTACTGTTAACCGTCTTACTTCTAAAGCGTTCGTTGCGTAAAGACGTGTGTTTTTAGTGTCGCTTAGCATAAATATTTTAAAATCAGTGAAAACATTTAAAAAAGCATTTAAAAATAAATTAAAATTATCTTGTTATAATTTTATTAAGGAAAAAAGGAAATAAAAAAGCAGAGCTAGAATATATTGCCATATAGTGGCTAAAATAAAGAATAAACTATAAATTAATTTAACAAAAAAAGAAAAAAAAAATTTTATATTACACACAATTCAAATCATTATTTGTGAAAATAAGTAAAAAAAGAATGATAAAGTGAGTGTACATAATTACCACTCGGCTAAAAATGCTCTTTGTGATACTTGTGGCAAACCGCTACGTACTACGGGAGACTACGTTAATTGTCGTCAATGTGGTCGAAAAAACCACTACTCTCCGTGCGCTACAGTGTCTGAGTCGACATACTCGGGTATGACATCTGAGAGAAAAGCGGCATGGAAATGCACAATATGTAGAGATCGTGGTAAGTCTCCAAATAATCTATACCAAGTTGTAACTTACGATGGGAAACAACAAGAGCAACAGCAAACAGATAAACAGCAACAAGATCAACAACAAAAAATAGAACAAAATACTGAAGACAATGTGGACCTTGAATGTACATAACGTCGTCAAGAGACCAACTTCTTAGATACAGTCAACAACAATGTACAAGAATTAACATCTGATTTTGGTTCTTTTAAATCTAGTGTTGCAAACGAAATGAATAGCATTACGTTCACCATTCAACAATTGAAGTGTAACTTAAAGAAAACAAATAGTGAGTTGTGTCATGAAATTGCGAATTCTTTCTCTAAGCTCTCAGACGCATTGGCCAGCTTAGCAGATCAGGTCAATAAACTTAAGGATCATAACAAAGAGAAAAATAAACGAATAGAAATCATGGAAAATAAAGTGCATATGTTAGAGCAGCAACTATTAAATAAAAGCATAGAAATAACAAATATACCAAATACAGAGCCAAACGCGATTGAAGTTATTATGAAAATTGCCGATTCTCTTAAACTAAACTAAAAGACTATCCGTCTACGTTTAACATTACTGTTAACGATACGGTTAACATTACTGTTAACGGTACGATTCACATTACTGTTAACGGTACGGTTAACATTACTGTTAACGCTACGGTTAACATTACTGTAAACGGTACGGTTAACATTACTGTTAACGGTACGATTAACATTACTGTTAACGGTACGGTTAACATTGCTGTTAACGGTACGGTTAACATTGCTGTTAACGGTACCGTTAACCTTGCTGTTAACGGTACGGTTAACAGTGCTATTAACGGTAGGGTTAACATTGCTGTTAACGGTACGATTAACATTACTGTTAACGGTACGATTAACATAAATAGTGAGTTGTGTCATGAAATTGCGAGTTCTTTCTCTAAGCTTTTAGACGCATTGGCCAGCTTAGCAGATCAGGTCAATGAACTTGAGGATCATAACAAAGAGAAAAATAAACGAATAGAAATCATGGAAAATAAAGTGCAGATGTTAGAGCAGCAACTATTAAATAAAAGCATAGAAATAACAAATATACCAAATACAGAGCTAAAATCGATTGAAGTTATTATGAAAATTGCCGATTCTCTTAAACTAAACTAAAAGACTAACCGTCTACCTTTAACATTACTGTTAACGGTACGGTTAACACTACTGTTAACGGTACGATTCACATTACTGTTAACGGTACGGTTAACATTACTGTTAACGCTACGGTTAACATTACTGTAAACGGTACGGTTAACATTACTGTTAACGGTACGGTTAACATTGCTGTTAACGGTACGGTTAACAGTGCTATTAACGGTAGGGTTAACATTGCTGTTAACGGTACGATTAACATTACTGTTAACGGTACGCTTAACATTACTGTTAACGGTACGCTTAACATTACTGTTAACGGTACGCTTAACATTACTGTTAACGGTACGTTTAACATTACTGTTAACGAAACGCTTAACATTACTGTTAACGGTACGTTTAACGTTACTGTTAACGGTACGTTTAACATTACTGTTAACGGTACGGTTAACATTACTGTTAACGGTACGGTTAACATTACTGTTAACGGTACGGTTAACATTACTGTTAACGGTACGGTTAACATTACTGTTAACGGTACGGTTAACATTACTGTTAACGGTACGGTTAACATTACTGTTAACGGTACGGTTAACATTACTGTTAACGGTACGGTTAACATTACTGTTAACCGTCTACGCTTATCATTACTGTTAACCATCTACGTTTAACATTACTTTTAACCGTCTACATTTAACATTACTGTTAACTTTCTTAGTTTAACATTACTGTTAACCGTCGACATTTAACATTACTGTTAACTTTCTTAGTTTAACATAACTGTTAACCGTCGACATTTAACATTACTGTTAACCGTCTGCGTTTAACATTACTGTTAACCGTCTGCGTTTAACATTACTGTTAACCGTCTACGTTTAGCATTACTGTTAATCGTCTGCGCTTAGCATTACTGTTAATCTTCTACTTTTAACATTACTGTTAACCGTCTACGTTTAACATTACTGTTAATGGTACGGTTAACATTACTGTTAATGGTACTGTTAACATTACTGTTAACGGTACGGTTTACATTAATGTTAACAATATGGTTAACATTACTGTTAACGGTACGGTTAACATAACTGTTAACGGTTCTGTTAACTTAACTTTTACGGTTAACATTACTGTTAACCGTCCATGCTTAACATTACTGTTAACGGTCTACGTTTAACATTACTTTTAACCGTCTACGTTTAACATTACTGTTAACCGTCTAAGTTTAACATTACTGTTAACCGCCTACGTTTAATATTACTGTTAATCGTCTACTTTTAACATTACTGTTAACCGTCTACGTTTAACGTTAACATTACTGTATACCGTCTACGTTTAACATTGCTGTTAACCGTCTACGTTTAACATTTCTGTTAACCGTCTACGTTTAACATTGCTGTTAACCGGCTACGTTTAGCATTGCTGTCAACCGTCTACGTTTAACGTTGCTGTTACCCGTCTACGTTTAACAGCAGACTCTGCAATGGCTGAATGTCATAAATGTAAAAGGGCAATCCGAGGTGAAACGGGAATAATGTGTGCGGGAGTTTGTGGCAAAGTCTATCACAGTGCGGATAAATGTTCGGGCATTGACCAATACTCAGCAAAAATTTTGGAAGCGAATAATTTTATTCGTTTTATGTGTGAAGACTGCTTGCAATATATACAAAACGTGGATTTGGTGCTTAAAGATGTCCAAGATGATGTTAACAAAAACAGACAGAGTTTAAAAGAATATAAAAATGAATTTAAAATGTCACTGAAGGAAAATGAAAATGAAATTAAAAAATTGCTAGAAGCAATTGAAAAAAGATATGAGGAAAGATTAAAAAAAATAGACAGTGCCCAGAAATCTTTTGAAAAAAGTACTTATGAAATTAGAAAATTATATGATCAGGTGAATAAATTTGAAAATAAAAATGAAGAAATGTGCAACAAAATGGAAGAAAGCAACGTAAAAATGTATAAAGAGATAAAAAAAGTAGTAACAGAAGCAACAGTAAATAAAAATAAAGTGACATACGCAGAAGCAGTGCAAGGTAAGATAGTGATGCCAGATGTAAACAAACAAATGCCATTAATACTGAAGCCAAAAGAAAAACAAAAAATTGAAAAAACAAAGGAAGAGTTAAATAAGAAAGTCAATCCTGTGAACTTAAAAATAACTAATGTGGAAAATAGAAGAAACGGAACAATTGTAATTCAAAGTGAAAATAACGAGGAAAGAGAAAAGATAAAAGCAGCTATACAAAACGAAATGAGTGAAAACTATGAAATTAAGGTGCCCAGCCCAACAGAATTTTACATTGATGTAACGGATATTTCATTTAGATATTCAGAGCAGGAAATAGTTGAAAAATTAAAGAAACAAAATCCAATTATAGGAAACAGTGAAATAAACATAGTAAAATCATACGAATATAAAAAAAAACAATAGAACAATATATAATGTTAAAATAAAAACTAATGGTGAAACATATAAAAAAGTAATTGGTGCACAAAAAATAAATATAGGTTGGGAAAGATGCCGAGTGTTCGATGGAACCGATGTAACGAGATGTTTTAAATGTAAGGGTTTTAACCATGTATCAAGTGAATGTAAGAATTAGGAAATGTGTATTAAGTGTCATGGAAATCACAAAGCCAACGAGTGCAATAAGGAACCGATAATTAAATGCATAAACTGTGTAAAAACTAATCAAAGATTGAATATGGGATTGGACGAAAATCACGCAACATATAGCAAAGATTGTCCAGTTTATCGGAATAAATGGGCTTATCATTTTAACAATTAAGTAACATATATATATTATATACAAACGTTCAGGGTCTCACGAATAATTTTAATCAAGTGGAAATAATTGCTGCAAGTGAAAAGCCGGAATTTTTTATACTGTCGGAAACACATATGACAGAACAAATTGATGAGAATGAAATATGTTTACATGATTATAATCAGTTAATATCGTATTCAAATTCTACAAGAACTGGAGGTGCAATCATATATTATAAACAAGAGTGGAAAGTGACCAAAAAATTTGAAAAAGTGGTCAATTCAAAATACTGGATTATAGCATGTACAGCCAAACGTAAAAAAGCGCACATTATAATTGTAGCAATATATATGTAGATCGCCAAGTGGTTTTGAATCGGAATTCTGTGAAATGTTTATGGAAATGTTGGATGCTTTGTGTGAGGAAACATGTGATATAATAATAACTGGAGACTTTAATATAGATTGGAATACTAATAATTTTTACAAGAAAAAATCGAGAGTTTATTAAACGACAACGGTCTTAAACAGATGGTGAATGATTATACTCGGGTGACAAATACGACAAGAACTATTATAGACTTTGTTATAACGAATAATTACAGAATATCAGTCCAAAATTGCAATAAGAACAAAGTATCAGATCACGAAATGATAAGAATATTGATAAAAGATGATAAAAATAACCAAGAAAAGGAACAAAATATTAAAAGAGAAGTATTTAAATATAAAAGGGACCTATTTTCAAGAGAAATAAATGCGATATTAAAATTTGAGGAAAATTTAAGTGTTAGTCAAAATGTACTAAGGTTTGATAAGTGTATCGAAGAAACTATACAAAAGTTTACCGTGAAGAACACAATAAAATATGAAAATATCGTGAATAAATGGTTTACTAATGAACTATGGTTGATAAAAAGAGAAAAAGTAAAAAAATATCAAAAAGCTAAATTAGAGAACACAAGCGAGGCATGGAAAAATTATCGATCAATTAGAAATGTGTATAAAGTTAAAATTGAAAATGAGAAATATAAATACATAAACGGAAGAATTAATAATGCAATAGACCAACAGCAAATATGGAAGGAAATCAAAGACTTAGTTATTAGGAAAAATCCATCTGTGATAAAAAATATGATATTTAACAATGTAGAATGTAGGGATAACAACCAAATATCTAATAAATTTAATGAATATTTTGTAAACAGTGTTAACACAATAAGACAATCAATAGAAAATGTGCAATATGCAAATAAAATACAAATGGTTAAATCGAAATTCGTATTCAGTGCAATAACAATTTTAGAACTTAAAAATATAGTAAAGAAAATAAAAAACAAACCAGATTACTGTAGGGTATCAACAAAAATTATTATAGATAATTGGCATTTAATGGGCAAAATTCTTCTAGGTATAATAAATAGATCATTAAACACAGGAGAGTTTCCAGAGAATTGGAAGGAAACTATGGTAACACCTATTGAAAAAGTGGCAAAAACCAAAAAATGTGAAGAATACCGTCCTATTAATACATTGAAAACATGTGAAAAAATATTAGAAAGAGTCGTCAAGGTACAATTAGAAAAATATATGGAACAGAATAACCTAATATCAGAATATCAATCGGGTTTTAGAAAAACATTTTCATGTGAAACCGCTGTGAATTTTGTGATAAATCGGTGGAAAAATATAGAAAAAAACAGAGTAATTATGGCAATGTTTCTAGACTTTAAAAGAGCATTTGAGACGATTGACAGAGATATACTGATTCAGAAATTATATATGTATGGTATAAAGGATAAGGAGCTAGAATGGTTTAAATCGTATTTGACAAATAGAAAACAAATTACTAAAGTTAACGGTGTTAGATCAAGTGTGATTAATAATGATTTTGGAGTTCCACAGGGATCTATTTTGGGTGCGTTATTGTTTATAATATATATAAACGATATGCCAGGAATACTTGATAAATATGAAGTAGTATTATACGCAGACGATACTCTTATATACGCAGAAGGTGATACTAGTGAAGAATGTCACAACAAAATGTTACAGGATGTGAATAATATTAATATATGGCTAAAGATAAATAAACTTAAATTGAATGAGAATAAAACGAAAATTGTCGAAATAAATGAGACTAGTGAAACTATAATCAAAATTAATGATAACGTAATAGAAAAAGTAAAACGTATAAAATATCTGGGTTTTATAATCGACAATAAATTAAGATTTAAAGAACATATAGAATATATGTGCAAGAAAATCGGGAAAAAGATAGGATTTTTTAAACGTATCAGAAATAAAGTTTCTATAATGACGGCGATGAACATATACAATACGATTATAAAACCTCACTTCGAATTTGGTTCAACCATATTATATACATGCTGCACCGAAACACAACTAGAAAGGCTACAAAAACTACAGAATAAAGCAATGCGATCGATTTTAAAATGCAATAGATATACACCGGTACGGATAATGTTAGACACACTCAGATGGATGAATGTAAAGCAAAGATTGGCACTCAACACCTTAATTTTTATTAGAAAAATGAAAAATGGAAATGCTCCACAATATCTACGCGATCAAATCAGATACGTTGGCGAGATACAACCATATGGACTTAGAAATGCGGAAAATTTTAGGCTTCAAAGAACAACAACAACAGCGATGCAAAGATCTCTCTTCTATAAAGGATTTAAGTTATATAACTCACTATCAATTGGGATTAGAAATGAGGCAAATGATATTATATTTAGGAGAAAATGTATAGATTTTATAAAAACTATGTAAACATAAGGTTACAAAATAATTTTAATATAAGATAAGAATGGAATATTAGAGTATTATTAATACTAATAAATAAATAAATAAATAAATAAAAAATTAACCGTCTATGCTTAACATTACTGTTAACCTTCTATGTTTAACTTTACTTTTAACCGTCTGCGTTTAACATTACTGTAAACCACCTACGTTTAAAGTTACTGTTAACCGTCTGCCTTTAACTTTACTGTTAACCGTCTACGTTTAACATTACTGTTAATGGTACGGTTAACATTACTGTTAACAGTACGGTTAACTTTACTGTTAACGGTACGGTTAACATTACTGTTAACGGTACGGTTAACATTACTGTTAACGGTACGGTTAACATTACTGTTAACGGTACGGTTAACATTACTGTTAACGGTACGGTTAACATTACTGTTAACGGTACGGTTAACACTATTGTTATTTAACAATACTGTTAAAGGTCTACGTTTAACTTTACTGTTAACCGTCGTACTTCTACAGCGTTCGTTGCGTAAAGACGTGTGTTTTTAGTGTCGCTTAGCATAAATATTTTAAAATTAGTGAAAACATTTAAAAAAAGCATTTAAAAATATATTAAAATTATCGTGTTATAATTTTATTAAGGAAAAAAAGAAAGAAAAAAGCAGAACTAGAATATGTTGCCGTATAGTGGCTAATATAAAGAATAAACTATAAATCAATTTAACAAAAAAAAGAAAAAAAATTTATATTACACACAACTCAAATCATTATTTGTGAAAATAAGTAAAAAAAAGAATGATAAAATGAGTGTACATAACTACCACTCGGCTAAAAATGCTCTTTGTGATACTTGTGGCAAACCGCTACCTACTACGGGAGACTACGTTAATTGTCGTCAATGTGGTCGAAAAAACCACTACTCTCCGTGCGCTACAGTGTCTGAGTCGACATACTCGAGTATGACATCTGAGAGAAAAGCGGCATGGAAATGCACAATATGTAGAGATCGTGGGAAGTCTCCAAATAATCTATACCAAGTTGAAACTTACGATGGGAAACAACAAGAGCAACAGCAAACAGATAAACAGCAACAAGATCAACAACAAAAAATAGAACAAAATACTGAAGACAATGTGGACCTTGAATGTACATAACGTCGTCAAGAATCCAACTTCTTAGATACAGTCAACAACAATGTACAAGAATTAAAATCTGATTTTGGTTCTTTTAAATCTAGTGTTGCAAACGAAATGAATAGCATTACGTTCAGCATTCAACAATTGAAATGTAACTTAAAGAAAACAAATAGTGAGTTGTGTCATGAAATTGCGAATTCTTTATCTAAGCTCTCAGACGCATTGGCCAGCTTAGCAGATCAGGTCAATGAACTTGAGGATCATAACAAAGAGAAAAATAAACGAATAGAAATCATGGAAAATAAAATGCAGCTGTTAGAGCAGCAACTATTAAATAAAAGCATAGAAATAACAAATATACCAAATACAGAGCTAAACGCGATTGAAAATTGCCGATTCTCTTAAACTAAACTAAAAGACTAACCGTCTACGTTTAACATTACTGTTAACGGTACGGTTAACATTACTGTTAACGGTACGATTCACATTACTGTTAACGGTACGGTTAACATTACTGTTAACGCTACGGTTAACATTACTGTAAACGGTACGGTTAACATTACTGTTAACGGTACGGTTAACATTGCTGTTAACGGTACGGTTAACATTGCTGTTAACGGTACGGTTAACATTGCTGTTAACGGTACGGTTAACAGTGCTGTGAACGGCACGGTAAGCATTGCAGTTAACGGCAGGGTAAACATTGCTGTAGTGTACGTGTTAACATCGCTGTTAACAGCAATGTTAAGCGGTACGTTTACCATTACTGTTAACGGTACGGTTAACATTACTGTTAATGGTACGTTTAACATTACTGTTAACGGTACGTTTAACATTACTTTTAACGGTACGGTTAACATTACTGTTAGCGGTACGTTTAACATTACTGATATCGGTACGGTTAACATTACTGTTAAAGGTACGGTTAACATTACTGTTAACGGTACGGTTAAAATTACTGTTAACAGTACATTTAACATTGCTTTTAACGGTACGTTTAACATAACTGTTAACGGTACGGTTAACATTACTGTTAACGGTACGGGTCACGTTACTGTTAACGGTATGGTTAACATTACTGTTAACAGTACGGTTAACATTATTGTTAACGGTACGGTTAACATTATTGTTAACGGTACGGTTCACATTATTGTTAACGGTACGGTCAACATTATTGTTAACGGTACGGTTAACATTACTGTTAACCATCTACGTTTAACATTACTTTTAACCGTCTACATTTAACATTACTGTTAATCGTCTTAGTTTAACGTTACTGTTAACCGTCGACGTTTAACATTACTGTTAACCGTCTGCGTTTAACATTACTGTTAACCGTCTACGTTCAACATTACTGTTAACCGTCTGCGTTTAGCATTACTGTTACTCTTCTACTTTTAACATTAATGTTAACCGTCTACGTTTAACATTACTGTTAATGGTAGGGTTAACATTACTGTTAACGGTACGGTTAACATTACTGTTAACGGTACGGTTTACATTACTGTTAACGGTACGGTTTACATTAATGTTAACGGTACGGTTCAACATTTCTGTTAACCGTCTACGTTTAACATTGCTGTTAACCGGCTATGTTTAGCATTGCTGTTAACCGTCTGCGTTTAACATTGCTGTTACCCGTCTACGTTTAACATTTCTGTTGACCGTCTATGCTTAACATTACTGTTAATCGTCTTAGTTTAACGTTACTGTTAACCGTCAACGTTTAACATTACTGTTAACCTTTTATGTTTAACATTACTTTTAACCGTCTGCGTTTAACATTACTGTAAACCACCTACGTTTAAAGTTACTGTTAACCGTCTGCCTTTAACTTTACTGTTAACCGTCTACGTTTAACATTACTGTTAATCGTTTACTTATAACATTACTATTAACAGTCTATGGTTTACATTACTGTTAACGGTACGGTTAACATTACTGTTAACGATACGGTTAACATGACTGTTAACGATACGGTTAACATGACTGTTAACGATACGGTTAACATTACTGTTAACGGTACGGTTAACATTACTGTTAACGGTACGGTTAACATTACTGTTAACGGTACGTTTAACATTACTGTTAACGGTACGGTTTACATTACTGTTAGCGGTACGTTTAACATTACTGTTATCGGTACGGTTAACATTACTGTTAAAGGTACGGTTAACATTACTGTTAACGGTACGGTAAACATTACTGTTAACGGTACATTTAACATTACTGTTAACGGTACGTTTAACATTACTGTTAACATTACGGTTAACATTACTTTTAACGGTACGTTTAACATAACTGTTAACGGTACGGTTAACATTACTGTTAACGGTACGGTTAACGTTACTGTTAACGGTACGGTTAACATTATTGTTAACGGTACGGTTAACATTATTGTTAACGCTACGGTTAACATTATTGTTAACGGTACGGTTAACATTATTGTTAACGGTACGGTTAACATTATTGTTAACGGTAAGGTTAACATTATTGTTAACGGTACGGTTAACATTATTGTTAACGGTACGGTTAACATTATCGTTAACGGTACGGTTAACATTATCGTTAACGGTACGGTTAACATTATTGTTAACGGTACGGTTAACATTATTGTTAACGGTACGGTTAACATTATTGTTAACGGTACGGTTAACATTATTGTTAACGGTACGGTTAACATTATTGTTAAGGGTACGGTTAACATTATTGTTAACGGTACGGTTAACATTATTGTTAACGGTACGGTTAACATTATTGTTAACGGTACGGTTAACATTATTGTTAACGGTACGGTTAACGTTACTGTTAACGGTATGGTTAACATTATTGTTAACGGTACGGTTAACGTAACTGTTAACGGTATGGTTAACATTACTGTTAACGGTACGGTTAACATTATTGTTAACGGTACGGTTAACATTATTGTTAACGGTACGGTTAACATTATTGTTAACGGTACGGTTAACATTATTGTTAACGGTACGGTTAACATTATTGTTAACGGTACGGTTAACATTATTGTTAACGGTATGGTTAACATTATTGTTAACGGTATGGTTAACATTATTGTTAACGGTACGGTTAACATTATTGTTAACGGTACGGTTAACATTATTGGTAACGGTACGGTTAACGTTACTGTTAACGGTATGGTTAACATTACTGTTAACGGTACGGTTAACATTATTGTTAACGGTACGGTTAACATTATTGTTAACGGTACGGTTAACATTACTGTTAACGGTACGTTTAACATTACTGTTAACGGTACGGTTAACATTACTGTTAACGGTACGGTTAACATTACTGTTAACGGTACGGTTATCATTACTGTTAACGGTACGGTTAACATTACTGTTAACGGTACGTTTAACATTACTGTTAACGGTACGGTTTACATTACTGTTAGCGGTACGTTTAACATTACTGTTATCGGTACGGTTAACATTACTGTTAAAGGTACGGTTAACATTACTGTTAACGGTACGGTAAACATTACTGTTAACGGTACATTTAACATTACTGTTAACGGTACGTTTAACATTACTGTTAACATTACGGTTAACATTACTTTTAACGGTACGTTTAACATAACTGTTAACGGTACGGTTAACATTACTGTTAACGGTACGGTTAACGTTACTGTTAACGGTACGATTAACATTATTGTTAACGGTACGGTTAACATTATTGTTAACGCTACGAATAACATTATTGTTAACGGTACGGTTAACATTATTGTTAACGGTACGGTTAACATTATTGTTAACGCTACGGTTAACATTATTGTTAACGGTACGGTTAACATTATTGTTAACGGTACGGTTAACATTATTGTTAACGGTACGGTTAACATTATTGTTAACGGTACGTTTACCATTACTGTTAACGGTACGGTTAACATTACTGTTAATGGTACGTTTAACATTACTGTTAACGGTACGTTTAACATTACTGTTAACGGTACGGTTAACATTACTGTTAGCGGTACGTTTAACATTACTGATATCGGTACGGTTAACATTACTGTTAAAGGTACGGTTAACATTACTGTTAACGGTACGGTTAAAATTACTGTTAACGGTACATTTAACATTGCTTTTAACGGTACGTTTAACATAACTGTTAACGGTACGGTTAACATTACTGTTAACGGTACGGTTCACGTTACTGTTAACGGTATGGTTAACATTACTGTTAACAGTACGGTTAACATTATTGTTAACGGTACGGTTAACATTATTGTTAACGGTACGGTTCACATTATTGTTAACGGTACGGTCAACATTATTGTTAACGGTACGGTTAACATTACTATTAACCATCTACGTTTAACATTACTTTTAACCGTCTACATTTAACATTACTGTTAATCGTCTTAGTTTAACGTTACTGTTAACCGTCGACGTTTAACATTACTGTTAACCGTCTGCGTTTAACATTACTGTTAACCGTCTACGTTCAACATTACTGTTAACCGTCTGCGTTTAGCATTACTGTTACTCTTCTACTTTTAACATTAATGTTAACCGTCTACGTTTAACATTACTGTTAATGGTAGGGTTAACATTACTGTTAACGGTACGGTTAACATTACTGTTAACGGTACGGTTTACATTACTGTTAACGGTACGGTTTACATTAATGTTAACGGTACGGTTCAACATTTCTGTTAACCGTCTACGTTTAACATTGCTGTTAACCGGCTATGTTTAGCATTGCTGTTAACCGTCTGCGTTTAACATTGCTGTTACCCGTCTACGTTTAACATTTCTGTTGACCGTCTATGCTTAACATTACTGTTAATCGTCTTAGTTTAACGTTACTGTTAACCGTCAACGTTTAACATTACTGTTAACCTTTTATGTTTAACATTACTTTTAACCGTCTGCGTTTAACATTACTGTAAACCACCTACGTTTAAAGTTACTGTTAACCGTCTGCCTTTAACTTTACTGTTAACCGTCTACGTTTAACATTACTGTTAATCGTTTACTTATAACATTACTATTAACAGTCTATGGTTTACATTACTGTTAACGGTACGGTTAACATTGCTGTTAACGATACGGTTAACATGACTGTTAACGATACGGTTAACATTACTGTTAACGGTACGGTTAACATTACTGTTAACGGTACGGTTAACATTACTGTTAACGGTACGGTTAACATTACTGTTAACGGTACGTTTAACATTACTGTTAACGGTACGGTTTACATTACTGTTAGCGGTACGTTTAACATTACTGTTATCGGTACGGTTAACATTACTGTTAAAGGTACGGTTAACATTACTGTTAACGGTACGGTAAACATTACTGTTAACGGTACATTTAACATTACTGTTAACGGTACGTTTAACATTACTGTTAACATTACGGTTAACATTACTTTTAACGGTACGTTTAACATAACTGTTAACGGTACGGTTAACATTACTGTTAACGGTACGGTTAACGTTACTGTTAACGGTACGGTTAACATTATTGTTAACGGTACGGTTAACATTATTGTTAACGGTACGGTTAACATTATTGTTAACGCTACGGTTAACATTATTGTTAACGGTACGGTTAACATTATTGTTAACGGTACGGTTAACATTATTGTTAACGGTAAGGTTAACATTATTGTTAACGGTACGGTTAACATTATTGTTAACGGTACGGTTAACATTATCGTTAACGGTACGGTTAACATTATTGTTAACGGTACGGTTAACATTATTGTTAACGGTACGGTTAACATTATTGTTAACGGTACGGTTAACATTATTGTTAACGGTACGGTTAACATTATTGTTAACGGTACAGTTAACATTATTGTTAAGGGTACGGTTAACATTATTGTTAACGGTACGGTTAACATTATTGTTAACGGTACGGTTAACATTATTGTTAACGGTACGGTTAACATTATTGTTAACGGTACGGTTAACGTTACTGTTAACGGTATGGTTAACATTATTGTTAACGGTACGGTTAACGTAACTGTTAACGGTATGGTTAACATTACTGTTAACGGTACGGTTAACATTACTGTTAAAGGTACGGTTAACATTACTGTTAACGGTACGGTAAACATTACTGTTAACGGTACATTTAACATTACTGTTAACGGTACGTTTAACATTACTGTTAACATTACGGTTAACATTACTTTTAACGGTACGTTTAACATAACTGTTAACGGTACGGTTAACATTACTGTTAACGGTACGGTTAACGTTACTGTTAACGGTACGGTTAACATTATTGTTAACGGTACGGTTAACATTACTTTTAACGGTACGTTTAACATAACTGTTAACGGTACGGTTAACATTACTGTTAACGGTACGGTTAACGTTACTGTTAACGGTACGGTTAACATTATTGTTAACGGTACGGTTAACATTATTGTTAACGCTACGAATAACATTATTGTTAACGGTACGGTTAACATTATTGTTAACGGTACGGTTAACATTATTGTTAACGGTACGGTTAACATTATTGTTAACGCTACGGTTAACATTATTGTTAACGGTACGGTTAACATTATTGTTAACGGTACGGTTAACATTATTGTTAACGGTACGGTTAACATTATTGTTAACGGTACGGTTAACATTATTGTTAACGGTACGGTTAACATTATTGTTAACGGTACGGTTAACATTATTGTTAACGGTACGGTTAACATTATTGTTAACGGTACGGTTAACATTATTGTTAACGGTACGGTTAACATTATTGTTAACGGTACGGTTAACATTATTGTTAACGGTACGGTTAACGTTACTGTTAACGGTATGGTTAACATTATTGTTAACGGTACGGTTAACGTAACTGTTAACGGTATGGTTAACATTACTGTTAACGGTACGGTTAACACTATTGTTAACGGTACGGTTAACATTATTGTTAACGGTACGGTTAACATTATTGTTAACGGTACGGTTAACATTATTGTTAACGGTACGGTTAACATTATTGTTAACGGTACGGTTAACATTATTGTTAACGGTATGGTTAACATTATTGTTAACGGTACGGTTAACATTATTGTTAACGGTACGGTTAACATTATTGGTAACGGTACGGTTAACGTTACTGTTAACGGTATGGTTAACATTACTGTTAACGGTACGGTTAACATTATTGTTAACGGTACGGTTAACATTATTGTTAACGGTACGGTTAACATTACTGTTAACGGTACGGTTAACATTACTGTTAACGGTACGGTTAACATTATTGTTAACGGTACGGTTAACATTACTGTTAACGGTACGGTTAACATTACTGTTAACGGTACGGTTAACATTACTGTTAACGGTACGGTTAACATTACTGTTAACGGTACGGTTAACATTACTGTTAACCGTCTACGCTTAACATTACTGTTAACCATCTACGTTTAACATTACTTTTAACCGTCTACATTTAACATTACTGTTAACCTTCTTAGTTTAACATTACTGTTAACCGTCTAAGTTTAACATTACTGTTAACCGCCTACGTTTAATATTACTGTTAATCGTCTACTTTTAACATTACTGTTAACCGTCTACGTTTAACGTTAACATTACTGTAAACCGTCTACGTTTGACATTTCTGTTAACCGTCTACGTTTAACATTGCTGTTAAGCGGCTACGTTTAGCATTGCTATTAACCGTCTACGTTTAACATTGCTGTTACCAGTCTACGTTTAACATTTCTGTTAACCGCGTAAAGACGTGTGTTTTTAGTGTAGCTTAGCATAAATATTTTAAAATTAGTGAAAACATTTAAAAAAAGCATTTAAAAATAAATTAAAATTATCGTGTTATAATTTTATTAAGGAAAAAAAGAAAGAAAAAAGCAGAACTAGAATATATTGCCGTATAGTGGCTAATATAAAGAATAAACTATAAATCAATTTAACAAAAAAAAGAAAAAAAATGTTATATTACACACAATTCAAATCATTATTTGTGAAAATAAGTAAAAAAAGAATGATAAAATGAGTGTACATAATTACCACTCGGCTAAAAATGCTCTTTGTGATACTTGTGGCAAACCGCTACCTACTACGGGAGACTACGTTAATCGTCGTCAATGTGGTCGAAAAAACCACTACTCTCCGTGCGCTACAGTGTCTGAGTCGACATACTCGAGTATGACATCTGAGAGAAAAGCGGCATGGAAATGCACAATATGTAGAGATCGTGGTAAGTCTCCAAATAATCTATACCAAGTTGTAACTTACGATGGGAAACAACAAGAGCAACAGCAAACAGATAAACAGCAACAAGATCAACAACAAAAAATAGAACAAAATACTGAAGACAATGTGGACCTTGAATGTACATAACGTCGTCAAGAATCCAACTTCTTAGATACAGTCAACAACAATGTACAAGAATTAAAATCTGATTTTGGTTATTTTAAATCTAGTGTTGCAAACGAAATGAATAGCATTACGTTCAGCATTCAACAATTGAAGTGTAACTTAAAGAAAACAAATAGTGAGTTGTGTTATGAAATTGCGAATTCTTTCTCTAAGCTCTCAGACGCATTGGCCAGCTTAGCAGATCAGGTCAATGAACTTAAGGATCATAACAAAGAGAAAAATAAACGAATAGAAATTATGGAAAATAAAGTGCAAATGTTAGAGCAGCAACTATTAAATAAAAGCTTAGAAATAACAAATATACCAAATACAGAGCTAAACGCGATTGAAGTTATTATGAAAATTGCTGATTCTCTTAAACTAAACTAAAAGACTAACCGTCTACGTTTAACATTACTGTTAACGGTACGGTTAACATTACTGTTAACGGTACGATTCACATTACTGTTAACGGTACGGTTAACATTACTCTTAACGCTACGGTTAACATTACTGTAAACGGTACGGTTAACATTACTGTTAACGGTACGGTTAACATTGCTGTTAACTGTACGGTTAACATTGCTGTTAACGGTACGGTTAACAGTGCTATTAACGGTACGGTTAACATTGCTGTTAACGGTACGGTTAACATTGCTGTTAACGGTACGGTTAACAGTGCTATTAACGGTACGGTTAACATTGCTGTTAACGGTACGATTAACATTACTGTTAACGGTACGCTTAACATTACTGTTAACGGTACGCTTAACATTACTGTTAACGGTACGCTTAACATTACTGTTAACGGTACGCTTAACATTACTGTTAACGGTACGCTTAACATTACTGTTAACGGTACGCTTAACATTACTGTTAACGGTACGCTTAACATTACCGTTAACGGTGCGGTTAACATTACCGTTAACGGTACGGTTAACATTGCTGTTAACGGTACGGTTAACAGTGCTGTGAACGGTACGGTTAACATTGCTGTTAATGGTACGGTTAACATTGCTTTTAACGGTACGGTTAACATTGCTGTTAACGGTACGGTTAACACTACTGTTGACGGTACGTTTAACACTACTGTTGACGGTACGGTTAACACCACTGTTGACCGTACGGTTAACACTACTGTTGACGGTACAGTTAACACTACTGTTAACGGTACGTTCAACATTACTGTTAACGGTATGGTTAACACTACTGTTAACGGTACGGTTAACACTACTGTTAACGGTACGGTTAACACTACTGTTAACGGTACGGTTAACACTACTGTTAACGGTATGGTTAACACTACTGTTAACGGTACGGTTAACACTACTGTTAACGGTACGGTTAACACTACTGTTAACGGTACGGTTAACACTACTGTTAACGGTACGGTTAACACTACTGTTAACGGTACGGTTAACACAACTGTTAACGGTACGGTTAACACTACTGTTAACGATACCCTTAACACTACTATTAACGATACGGTTAACACTACTGTTAACGATATGGTCAACATTGCTGTTATCGATTCTCTTAACACTACTGTTAACGATATGGTCAACATTGCTGTTATCGATACGGTCAACATTGCTGTTAACGGTACGGTTAACATTCCTGTTAACGGTACGGTTAACATTGCTGGTAACGGTACGGTTAACATTGCTGTTAACGGTACGGTTAACATTGCTGGTGTACGGTACGGTTTACATTGCTGTTAACGGTACGGTTAACATTGCTGGTAACGGTACGGTTAACATTGCTGGTAACGGTACGCTTAACACTACTGTTAACGGTACGGTTAACACTACTGTTCACGGTACGCTTAACACTACTGTTAACGGTACGGTTAACACTACTCCTAACGGTACGGTTAACACTACTATTAACGGTACGCTTAACACTACTATTAACGGTACGCTTAACACTACTGTTAACGGTACGGTTAACATTACTGTTAACGGCACGGTTAACACTACTGTTAACGGCACGGTAAACACTACTGTTAACGGCACGGTTAACACTACTGTTAACGGTACGGTTAACACTACTGTTAACGGTACGGTTAACACTACTGTTAACGGTACGGTTAACACTACTGTTAACGGTACGGTTAACACTACTGTTAACGGTACGGTTAACACTACTGTTAACGGTACGGTTAACACTACTGTTAACGGTACGGTTAACACTACTGTTAACGGTACGGTTAACACTACTGTTAACGGTATGGTTAACACTACTGTTAACGGTACGGTTAACACTACTGTTAACGGTACGGTTAACACTACTGTTAACGGTACGGTTAACACTACTGTTAACGATACCCTT
The DNA here is from genome assembly GCA_030448955.1 of Trichopoda pennipes. NCBI lineage: Eukaryota > Metazoa > Arthropoda > Insecta > Diptera > Tachinidae > Trichopoda > Trichopoda pennipes. The sequence continues at coordinate 741,207 of JASKUP010000004.1, read as the reverse complement.
AACACTACTATTAACGATACGGTTAACACTACTGTTAACGATATGGTCAACATTGCTGTTATCGATTCTCTTAACACTACTGTTAACGATATGGTCAACATTGCTGTTATCGATACGGTCAACATTGCTGTTAACGGTACGGTTAACATTGCTGGTAACGGTACGGTTAACATTGCTGTTAACGGTACGGTTAACGATACCCTTATCACTACTATTAACGATACGGTTAACACTACTGTTAACGATATGGTCAACATTGCTGTTATCGATTCTCTTAACACTACTGTTAACGATATGGTCAACATTGCTGTTATCGATACGGTCAACATTGCTGTTAACGGTACGGTTAACATTGCTGTTAACGGTAAGGTTAACATTGCTGGTAACGGTACGGTTAACATTGCTGTTAACGGTACGGTTAACATTGCTGGTGTACGGTACGGTTTACATTGCTGTTAACGGTACGGTTAACATTGCTGGTAACGGTACGGTTAACATTGCTGGTAACGGTACGCTTAACACTACTGTTAACGGTACGGTTAACACTACTGTTAACGGTACGCTTAACACTACTGTTAACGGTACGGTTAACATTACTGTTAACGGTACGGTTAACATTACTGTTAACGGTACGGTTAACATTACTGTTAACGGCACGGTTAACACTACTGTTAACGGCACGGTTAACACTACTGTTAACGGTACGGTTAACACTACAGTTAACGGTACGTTTAACATTACTGTTAACGGTACGGTTAACACTACAGTTAACGGTACGTTTAACATTACTGTAAACGGTACGGTTAACATTGCTGTTAACGGTACGGGTAACATTGCTGTTAACGGTACGGTTAACATTGCTGTTAACGGTACGGTTAACATTACTGTTAACGGTACGGTTAAAATTGCTGTTAACGGTACGGTTAACATTGCTGTTAACGGTACGGTTAACATTGCTGTTAACGGTACGGTTAACATTGCTGTTAAAAGTACGGTTAACATTGCTGTTAACGGTACGGTTAACATTGCTGTTAACGGTACGGTTAACATTGCTGTTAACGGCACGGTTAACATTGCTGTTAACGGCACGGTTAACATTGCTGTTAACGGCACGGTTAACGTTAACGGTTAACACTGGTGTTAACGGTACGCTTAAGACTGGTGTTAACGGTACGTTTAACATTACTGTTAACGGTACGTTTAACATTACTGTTAACGATACGGTTAACATTGCTGTTAACGGTACGGTTAACATTGCTGTTAACGGCACGGTTAACATTGCTGTTAACGGCACGGTTAACATTGCTGTAGTGTACGTGTTAACATCGCTGTTAACAGCAATGTTAAGCGGTACGTTTACCATTACTGTTAACGGTACGGTTAACATTACTGTTAATGGTACGATTAACATTACTGTTAGCGGTACGGTTAACATTACTGTTAACGGTACGTTTAACATTACTGTTAACGGTACGGTTAACATTGCTGTTAACGGTACGGGTAACATTGCTGTTAACGGTACGGTTAACATTGCTGTTAATGGTACGGTTAACATTGCTGTTAACGGTACGGTTAACATTACTGTTAGCGGTACGGTTAACATTACTGTTAGCGGTACGTTTAATATTACTGTTATCGGTACGGTTAACATTACTGTTAAAGGTACGGTTAACATTACTGTTAACGGTACGCTTAACATTACTGTTAACGGTACATTTAACATTACTGTTAACGGTACGTTTAACATTACTATAAACATTACAGTTAACATTACTTTTAACGGTACGTTTAACATAACTGTTAACGGTAAGGTTAACTTTACTGTTAACGGTATGGTTAACATTATTGTTAACGGTACGGTTAACATTATTGTTAACGGTACGGTTACCATTATTGTTAACGGTACGGTTAACATTATTGTTAACGGTACGGTTAACATTACTGTTAACGGTATGGTTAACATTATTGTTAACGGTACGGTTAACATTACTGTTAACGGTATGGTTAACATTACTGTTAACGGTATGGTTAACATTATTGTTAACGGTACGGTTAACGTTACTTTTAACCGTCTACATTTAACATTACTGTTAATCGTCTTAGTTTAACATTACTGTTAACCGTCGACGTTTAACATTACTGTTAACCGTCTGCGTTTAACATTACTGTTAACCGTCTGCGTTTAACCTTACTCTTAACCGTCTACGTTTAACATTACTGTTAACCGTCTGCGTTTAGCATCACTGTTAATCTTCTACTTTTAACATTAATGTTAACCGTCTACGTTTAACATTACTGTTAATGGTACGGTTAACATTACTGTTAACGGTACGGTTAACATTACTGTTAACGGTACGGTTTACATTAATGTTAACGGTATGGTTAACATTACTGTTAGCGGTACGGTTAAAATAACAGTTAACGGTACGGTTAACATAACTGTTACGGTTAAAATTACTGTTAACGGTACGGTTAACACTTCTGTTAACCGTCTCCGTTTAACATTACTGTTAACCGTCTATGCTTAACATTACTGTTAACCGTCTACGTTTAACATTACTTTTAACCATCTACGTTTAACATTACTGTTAACCATCTAAGTTTAACATTACTGTTAACCGCCTACGTTTAATATTACTGTTAATCGTCTACTTTTAACATTACTGTTAACCGTCTACGTTTAACGTTAACATTACTTTTAACCGTCTACGTTTAACATTGCTGAACATTCGTTGTGAACAGACGTGTTTTTTAAACCGCTTAACGCAAACATACAGAAAATTGAATAAATTGTGAAAAACTAATCTAAAATAATTCATAAGTGTAAACAAATAAACTTTAAAAAGTTTACAGTATTATAAACCATTATTGTACATGTAAAGAATAAAACTTGGTGAATAAAGGATATAAAGGATAGATCAATAACAATTTTTAATATTATAAATTTATTGCAAAGAAATATTTGGTAAAATAAATACAAAATTAAGAGTAGAAAAAATGAGTGTGCAGAATTATCTCTCAGTAAAAAATGCTCTCTGTAACACTTGTAACAAAGCATTGCCAATTACGGGGGACTACGTTGATTGTCGTCAGTGTGGTCGTAAATACCATTTCTCTCCGTGCGCTACAGTGTCCAAGTCGACATATTCCAGCATGACAGCGGAAAGGAAAGCGGCATGGAAATGTTCGTTATGTAGAGGTCGCGGCAAGTCACCAAATAACCTATATCAAATTGTGAATTATGACAGCAAGCAACAGGAACAGCAACAAGATCAGCAACAGTCAGATAGACAACAAATAGATAAGCAACAAAATAAAAATCAAATGGATGATGAGATTGGGAAACTTGAATGTGAAAAACGGATCAAAGACCCCGACTTCTTGGATACTGTAGTTAACAATATGCAAGAATTGAAGACTGATTTTGGTTCTTTTAAAACTATAGTGGCTAATGACATGAACGACATAAAATTGAGTATCCAACAACTAACGAGTAGCGTGAACAATACTCATAATGACTTGTGTAAAGAAATTGCAAGTTCAGTTTCTAAGCTCTCCGAAGCAATGACCGGATTAGCTAGTCAGGTCAATGAACTGAAGGAACTGAACAAAGAGAAAGACAAACGCATTGAAATTATGGAGCATAAAATGCAGATGTTAGAACAAAAACTATTGAGTAAAAATATTGAAATTAAAAACATACCTAATAAGGAGCTTAACGCGATGCAAGTAATAAGAAAAATTGCCGAATCTCTTAATGTTGAGTTACAAGAACATGACATTGATAATGCATATACAGTAAAAAGGTCCGAGAAAGTTATTGTAGAATTTTGCTCTTTAATAAAAAAAAAAGAGCTGATGTCTAAAATACGAAGGCACAGAGTTAATGCTGGAATATTAAGTAACATAGACTCTACTCAGTTGAATGGAAACAATACCAATGATGTATTGTTTATAAATGACCAACTTACACCCTATAATTTAAAATTATTATGGAATACAAAAAATAAAACCCGAGAAATTGGCTGGAAATTTGTATGGGCAAGTAATGGTCATATATATGCGAAAAAAGATGAAATATCAGAACCCATATTAATTTCTAATAATGGTGATATCAATAAAATTGCTTAAATTAATACTGTAACGAATAAACTAATAAATAATATTACAGCATTACATTTTCCTTTTTTTTTCTAATATATACAATAAATATCTAACAAACTTATAATAATGAATAATATAGAAAATTTCAACCAAATAAATAACACATACTTAAGTTATCCCTTTTCCTTAATAATGCTGAATATTCGGTCAATGCGCTCAAATTTCAACTCGCTACTATTAGCTACAAATAATATATTAAAAGACATAAAAATAATGGTGCTCGTAGAAACAAATATAACAAATGAAGAAAGTCAATTTTATAATATAAATGGTTTTAACAAAACATTCATTAACAGGGGAAGTAGAGGAGGAGGCATACATATATATGTCAAAGAGAATATTACATTTACAATAACTGAAACAAATACTGTCTCTTTTGAATCTTTGCAAATAAATATTCAGTCTAATGAAAACATTATGATATTAGCAATTTATAGACCACCCCATCTTAACGTTAACGCTTTCATAAAAGAGATTGATAGTTTGCTGATGAAAAGAGATAAACAAAATATTGTAATTACTGGAGATGTAAACATTGATATACTAAGAGTTAACTACACAGAGACAAGATACCTTGATATGCTAGCATCACATGGCTTTAAATGCTTAATAAAAGAGTGCACCAGAGAAGATGTAAACAGAGTCACCAAAACATGCATCGATCATCTCTTTGTGAGGAACAAACTGTTAAATAAGCTAGAATATGCCACAATAATAAAAACTAATATCTCAGACCATTACTCAATCGTCTACTGTCTCTCTGAAGAAAATATTGAAAAAGAAACAAGATGGCATACCCAGCAAACACAAATTAGTAAAACTCAATTTAGTAAATATAAAATTAACCAACAGATAAGCACAGCCAAGTGGACTACTGTTGAAAGCCTAACAAACCCAAACAAAATGCTACAAATGATTAATGAAAAGTTTAAACAAATATATGATAATTCAAAAATTAAAATCAAAAAACACAAAAATAGAGTGCCGAACCCATGGATAAATGTCGATTTAATAAAGTGTTGTGAGAATAGGGATAAACTTTATAAAAAATGGTTATCAAATAAAAATAATAAAACTTTTGAGACTGAATACAAAAAATACAGAAATATGTTAAATAAAAAAATAAACTATGCCAAAAATATGTATTACAAAAATAAATTTTTCGAGAACAGAAATAATATACGAGTAACTTGGCAATTAATAAATGAAATTTTAGGGAAAAAGACAAATAGAATTGATGACATAATTTGTAAGAACTTTGGAAATAAAAACAAAACAGAAATATGTAACTCTTTTGCTATTAATTTTAAAGAAAACGTGGAAAATATAATACATAAATGCAATATTAGTACATTAATGGAAACTCCTCATATACTTGCAAATTCTATTTATATGGATATAACGTGCGAAGAAGAGGTCAACGGAATAATTAGGACATTGAATAATAAAAAAAGTGCAGGAGCAGATGGAATTAGACCTATTGATCTGAAAAATAACGCCAATGTGATGACTCCAATTATAACTAAATTGATCAACTTGATTTTGAATACTGCAACAGTCCCGGATTTGTTCAAAGTGTCTTGTGTAAGACCAATATACAAAAATGGCTGCAGAACTGATTTTAGTAATTATCGACCGATTTCAATCTTACCGGTGATGGAAAAGATTATGGAGGAGATAATAGTCAAACGCCTAAGTGCTTTTATAGAAAAATATAAAGTCATCAATCAAAATCAGTTCGGGTTCCAAAAGGGTAAAAACATAAATAAACTGCTGGGAAACTTTGCAAATTATATCAATCAACAGTTAAGTAAGAATAACCACTGCCTAGCCTTGTTCATTGATTTCAGCAAAGCTTTTGACACACTACCACATGTCAAACTTTTGTCAACATTGGAAAGGATGGGAATACGTGGAAGTTGTCTGAAACTTTTTGAAAACTACTTAAAATGTAGAAAATTTTTCGTAAAAATATCCGAACATATTAGTAAGGAAATGGCGATGGATTATGGTGTCCCGCAAGGATCTAAATTAGGTCCAATTCTATTTATTATATATTCAAATGATCTCATTAATACTCTCAAAAACAGCAAAATATATGCTTATGCAGATGACACTACTATAGTTGTGGCACACAAAAAAGCTAAATGTGCATTAGAAATTATGCAAATCGAACTGGAAAATGCTCAAAGATGGTGTCATGACCAAGGAATAATAATAAATTCGTCAAAAACAAAACTAATGCATATCAAGCCACCACACATCCGATACGAGGACTTAAAACTGAGATTGCATTGTACAGAATGTCTACACGAAACGAAAAGGTCAACCATCCACTGCAATTTTAAAGAATGCAATAAAATTGTGGAATTGGTAAATTCGTACAAATACCTTGGCGTAATTGTGGACAATAAATTCAACTGGCATGAACACATAGAATACCTAAGAAAAAAATTAAGGAAAGCCTCTTATATGCTAAATCATCTAAGATTCCGTTCGAATATAGTGGTACTAAGGCAAGCTTACTTCGCGCTAGTAGAACCAATTATTCGACATGGTATTACAGCCTGGGGAAGTTCCAACTATTGTAGAAAACTCCAATCATCGCAAAATGCATTATTGAAAATACTGGATACAACCGTACGTTATAGAAACTATAGACAAAACTATGATGATATAGGAAACAACAGGGAAACAGAAAATATTACAAATACCGATACTGTTTCTAATTCAACAATAATCGATGCGTCAACCGCTACAAATATGACAGCAAATATAACAGTAAATAACTACGGTAACACATACAACGATGAAGCAAATAGAACCCTGAGGGACATACAAATGTTAAATATAAAAAGTATCTACTTCATTACATTGGCAATTGAATTTAACAAGGACACCCGTTTCTTTACGGAAATTGATCATAATTATCAAACACGCCGAAAAACAGGAGGTAGATTCAAAGTACCGCAATATAAAAACAACTACGGAAGGAACTCACTAGCTGTTGTACTACCCACAATATTTAATATGATGCCACCGGACATCTTTAATACTGCAACAAATCAACACAAAACTAAAAGAGTTATTAAACAATTTTTCATGGACACGCAGTAATATGTATTGATTTTTAAAGTTGAATAATATTATATTTAGAATGCAACGAATGTTTCAAACTTTTATTATAACATTGTGTACCTGCAGACAAGCCCAAGCGGCTTCGCAAGGTCCTTTATGTGTAATAATGTTTTAAATTAATGTAATGTAAATATGAAATGTTACTAATGTTGAGAATTGAATAAAATTGAATTGAATTGAAAAAAAAAAAAAAAAAAAAAAAAAAAACCGTCTACGTTTAACATTGCTGTTAACCGTCTACGTTTAACATTTCTGTTAACCGTCTACGTTTAACATTGCTGTTAACTGGCTACGTTTAGCATTGCTGTTAACCGTCTGCGTTTAACATTGCTGTTACCCGTCTACGTTTAACATTTCAGTTGACCGTCTATGATAAACATTACTGTTAACCTTCTATGTTTAACATTGCTTTTAACCGTCTGCGTTTAACATTACTGTAAACCACCTACGTTTAAAGTTACTGTTAACCGTCTGCCTTTAACTTTACTGTTAACCGTCTACGTTTAACATTACTGTTAACCGTCTACTTTTAACATTACTATTAACCGTCTATGGTTTACATTACTGTTAACGGTACGGTTAACATTACTGTTAACGATACGGTTAACATGACTGTTAACGATACGGTTAACATTACTGTTAACGGTACGGTTAACATTACTGTTAAAGGTGCGGTTAACATTACTTTTAACGGCACGTTTAACATTACTGTTAACGGTACGTTTACCATTACTGTTAACGGTACGGTTAACATTACTGTTAATGGTACGATTAACATTACTGTTAATGGTACGATTAACATTACCGTTAACGGTACGGTTAACATTACTGTTAACGGTACGTTTACCATTACTGTTAACGGTACGGTTTACATTACTGTTAGCGGTACGTTTAACATTACTGTTACCGGTACGGTTAACATTACTGTTAAAGGTACGGGTAACATTACTGTTAACGGTACGGTTAACATTACTGTTAACGGTACGGTTAACGTTACTGTTAACGGTACATTTAACATTACTGTTAACGGTACGTTTAACATTACTATTAACGGTACGTTTAACATTACTGTTAATATTACGATTAACGTTACTGTTAACGGTACATTTAACGTTACTGTTAACGGTACGGTTAACGTTACTGTTAACGGTATGGTTAACGTTTCTGTTAACGGTATGGTTAACATTACTGTTAACGGTACGGTTAACATTATTGTTAACGGTACGGTTAACATTACTGTTATCGGTACGGTTAACATTACTGTTAAAGGTACGGTTAACATTACTGTTAACGGTACGGTTAACATTACTGTTAACGGTACGGTTAACTTTACTGTTAACGGTACATTTAACGTTACTGTTAACGGTACGGTTAACGTTACTGTTAACGGTATGGTTAACGTTACTGTTAACGGTATGGTTAACATTACTGTTAACGGTACGGTTAACATTATTGTTAACGGTACGGTTAACATTATTGTTAACGGTACGGTTAACATTTTTGTTAACGGTACGGTTAACATTATTGTTAACGCTACGGTTAACATTACTATTAACGGTACCGTTAACATTACTGTTAACGGTACGGTTAACATTACTGTTAACGGTACGGTTAACATTACTGTTAACGGTACGGTTAACATTACTGTTAACCATCTACGCTTAACATTACTGTTAACCGTCTACGCTTAACATTACTGTTAACCATCTACGTTTAACATTACTTTTAACCGTCTACATTTAACATTACTGTTAACCGTCTTAGTTTAATATTACTGTTAACCGTCGACGTTTAACATTACTGTTAATCGTCTGCGTTTAACATTACTGTTAACCGTCAACGTTTAACATTACTGTTAACCGTCTGCGTTTAGCATTACTGTTAATCTTCTACTTTTAACATTACTGTTAACCGTCTACGTTTAAAATTACTGTTAATGGTACGGTTAACATTACTGTTAACGGTACGGTTAACATTACTGTTAACGGTACGGTTTACATTAATGTTAACGGTATGGTTAACATTACTGTTAACGGTACGGTTTACATAACAGTTGTAACGACCAAAAGTCCGGAGTCGTTTTTGGTCACACAGAGAACTGTCTGACAACAGCCACGGGTAAATCCCCATCTTTTATTTTAAACGTATTTACTAAGATAATGAATTTATATTTAAATTGGTATATTTTCCCCAATGTATTTATTTCGTTATAGAGTCATTTACTGGAAATATGAATTCATGTATTTACTTATATACGCATGTAGTTATAAGTATTTATGTTGACGTAAGATTTAGTTCTAATATTATTGTAATTAGCCACGAAGGCATAATAATTAATTAATGAGTAATATTCGTATTGTAAAACTGGCTGCAGCTCGGTGGTGAAAACAGCCGTCGGCTGTGGTGTACTTACTACCGAAGTAATGTAAGTGTGTTTGTGCATTGGTGTGTGGTAGGAAAAAGAGTATAAAAGCGCAAACATCAATCAGAATAAATGAATTGGTGTGCGACCGGCAACAGGAGCAAAGGTAAATATCTTCTTCTATTTTTTTATTTATTTTTTGGGACTGGTAGTCAGGGTATAGATAAGGCCGTGGTAATACCCAGCCGAAGCTATACCCTGAGGCAGGACAGAACTGCGACGTAGCGACCACAAACAGAGCCGTGGTAATACCCAGCCGAGTTTGTGTCCGCAGTCGCCACCGACAGTGACCAGGCAGTGAACGGTTGCGCCGTGGTAATACCCAGCCCAGCCTACAGTGCCTTGGCGCTTGCGGCGTACCGACATATTTCGACGGAGCGACCACAAACAGAGCCGTGGTAATACCCAGCCGAGTTTGTGCCCGCAGTCGACTTAGACAGTGACGTTCGCCGAATACGGACCGCATAAAGTAGAAGATGTTTACTGAAGCTGCCTGCATACACACCAGTTCACAAGATACGAGCCCGAGCTGCAGTCAAGTTGCGAACTAGGAATAGGGCAACCCCTTTCCTGAATAAAGAGCAACATTGTGAGTAAGGCTTTGTGTTTTTTTTTGGAATCGACACAACACGACCCTGAACGCCGCTGAGCATACCTCAGCTACCAGGAAAACGTGTCGTTACACAGTTAACGGTACGGTTAACATAACTGTTACGGTTAACATTACTGTTAACGGTACGGTTAACACTTCTGTTAACCGTCTACGTTTAACATTACTGTTAACCGTCTATGCTTAACATTACTGTAAACCGTCTACGTTTAACATTACTGTTAATCGTCTACTTTTAACATTACTGTTAACCGTCTACGTTTAACATTGCTGTTAACCGGCTACGTTTAGCATTGCTGTTAACCGTCTGCGTTTAACATTGCTGTTAACCGTCTACGTTTAACATTGCTGTTAACCGTCTAGGTTTAACATTTCTGTTAACCGTCTACGTTTAACATTGCTGTTAACCGGCTACGCTTAGCATTGCTGTTAACCGTCTGCGTTTAACATTGCTGTTACCCGTCTACGTTTAACATTTCTGTTGACCGTCTATGCTTAACATTACTGTTAACCTTCTATGCTTAACATTACTTTTAACCTTCTATGTTTAACATTACTTTTAACCGTCTGCGTTTAACATAACTGTAAACCACCTACGTTTAAAGTTACTGTTAACCGTCTGCCTTTAACTTTACTATTAACCGTCTACGTTTAACATTACTGTTAATCGTCTACTTTTAACATAACTTTTAACCGCCTATGGTTTACATTACTGTTAACGGTACGGTTAACATTACTTTTAACGATACGGTTAGCATGACTGTTAACGATACGGTTAACATTACTGTTAACGGTACGGTTAACATTACTGTTAAAGGTACGGTTAGCATTACTTTTAACGGTACGTTTAACATTACAGTTAACGGTACGGTTAACATTACCTTTAATGGTACGATTAACATTACTGTTAATGGTACGATTAACATTACTGTTAATGGTTCGGTTAAGATTACTGTTAACAGTACGTTTAATATTACTGTTAACGGTACGGTTAACATTACTGTTAACGGTACGGTTAACATTACTGTTAACGGTACGGTTAACATTACTGTTAGCGGTACGTTTAACATTACTGTTATCGGTACGGTTAACATTACTGTTAAAGGTACGGTTAACATTACTGTTAACGGTACGGTTAACATTACTCTTAACGGTACATTTAACATTACTGTTAAGGGTACGTTTAACATTACTGTTAACATTACGGTTAACATTACTTTTAACGGTACGTTTAACATAACTGTTAACGGTATGGTTAACATTACTGTTAACGGTACGGTTAACATTACTGTTAACGGTACGGTTAACGTTACTGTTAACGGTATGGTTAACATTACTGTTAACGGTACGGTTAACATTATTGTTAACGGTACGGTTAACATTATTGTTAACGGTACGTTTAACATTGTTGTTAACGGTACGGTAAACATTACTGTTAACGGTACGGTTAACATTACTGTTAACGGTACGGTTAACATTACTGTTAACGGTACGGTTAACATTACTGTTAACAGTACGGTTAACATTACTGTTAACGGTACGGTTAACATTACTGTTAACGGTACGGTTAACATTACTGTTAACGGTACGGTTAACATTACTGTTAACCGTCTACGCTTAACATAACTGTTAACCATCTACGTTTAACATTACTTTTAACCGTCTACATTTAACATTACTGTTAACTGTCTTAGTTTAACATTACTGTTAACCGTCTGCGTTTTGCATTACTTTTAACATTACTGTTAATGGTACGGTTAACATTACTGTTAACGGTACGGTTAACACTACTGTTAACGATACGGTTAACACTACTGTTAACGATATGGTCAACATTGCTGTTATCGATACGGTCAACATTGCTGTTATCGATACGGTCAACATTGCTGTTAACGGTACGGTTAACATTGCTGTTAACGTTACGGTTAACATTGCTGGTAACGGTACGGTTAACATTGCTGTTAACGGTACGGTTAACCTTGCTGGTGAACGGTACGGTTTACATTGCTGTTAACGGTACGGTTAACATTGCTGGTAACGGTACGGTTAACATTGCTGGTAACGGTACGGTTAACATTGCTGGTAACGGTACGCTTAACACTACTGTTAACGGTACGGTTAACACTACTGTTAACGGTACGCTTAACACTACTGTTACCGGTACGGTTAACATTGCTGGTAACGGTACGCTTAACACTACTGTTAACGGTACGGTTAACACTACTGTTAACGGTACGGTTAACACTACTGTTAACGGTACGCTTAACACTACTGTTAAGGGTACGGTTAACACTACTGTTAACGGCACGGTTAACACTACTGTTAACGGTACGGTTAACACTACAGTCAACGGTACGTTTAACATTACTGTTAACGGTACGGTTAACATTGCTGTTAACGGTACGGTTAACATTGCTGTTAACGGTACGGTTAACATTGCTGTTAAAGGTACGGTTAACATTGCTTATAACGGTACGGTTAACATTTCTGTTAACGGTACGGTTAACATTGCTGTTAACGGTACGGTTAACATTGCTGTTAACGGTACGGTTAACATTGCTGTTAACGGTACGGTTAACATTGCTGTTAACGCCGCGGTTAACGTTAACGGTACGGATAACACTACTCTCAACGGTACGGTTAACACTGGTGTTAACGGTACGGTTAACACTGGTGTTAACGGTACGGTTAACACTGGTGTTAACGGTACGTTTAACATTACTGTTAACGGTACGGTTAACATTGCTGTTAACGGAACGGTTAACATTGCTGTTAACGAAACGGTTAACACTGCAGTTAACGGCACGGTTAACATTGCTGTAGTGTACGTGTTAACATCGCTGTTAACAGTAATGTTAAGAGGTATGTTAACGGTACGTTTACCATTACTGTTAACGGTACGGTTAACATTACTGTTAATGGTACGATTAACATTACTGTTAACGGTACGGTTAACATTACTGTTAACGGTACGTTTAACATTACTGTTAACGGTACGGTTAACATTACTGTTAGCGGTACGTTTAACATTACTCTTATCGGTACGGTTAACATTACTGTTATCGGTACGGTTAACATTACTGTTAAAGGTACTTTTAACATTACTGTTAACGGTGCATTTAACATTACGGTTAACGGTACGTTTAACATTACTGTTAACATTACGGTTAACATTACTTTTAACGGTACGTTTAACATAACTGTTAACGGTACGGTTAACATTACTGTTAACGGTACGGTTAACGTTACTGTTAACGGTACGGTGAACGTTGCTGTTAACGGTACGGTTAACGTTACTTGTTCAGTAACGCACCTACATTTTTTTTACATACAATTAAACATTAAATTTCCTAAATGCAATGTAAGCAGTAGCTGTCAATAACCGACCAAATTAAATAAAGAATTAAATTTCACCATCAACGTTTGGTTAGGTTGTTGCCTTCTGCTGCATTATAGTTCATTCACACATTAACAGAACAAATAATATTTTCGTAAAATGCATAACTACTAAGTCAGCATAAATAGAATATTTTTTAGTTTATTAAAGTACGTTGGACTTTGCTTTGGCTATTTGTTAAGTCATCACAACAACATAACAGGGGCCGTTAAAGTACAACGTGCGTGTGTTTGTCATAAGAAACAATTAAATTTAGTATTATAATTAATCATCATTTTTTAAGTATAAATAAGTTGAAATTAATAAAACATTATGCTAGAACAAATTTGCGTCTACATCATTCAACAACTGACACACGGTTCAAGTACCCTGTGTTTTCCTTTACAACTGCTTTTTGTTTTGTACTTAAAGCAACATTAGACAAATAAATATTCAAAATTATTCATTGGTGACCCCAAACGTTCTTAGAAATATTAAGCTTCCCCCCACCAGTGGTAAGGGGCTTTTTACACTCTAAAAACGTGCGACACGCATCCTATATTAAAAAATTTAGTGACCATCGCTGAAACAACGCATCCAACATAAATCCTGTAACTAGGCACAGGCAAATAATAAATATTTATCCAAAACCATTATCCATTCAATTTTAATATGGATAAGCTAAAAACACTCATAACCCAGCAAAGGGAAAGAGCCGCAAACATTGAAAGAGCGGCAGCGAATATAAAAAAACTCCACATGAGCGAAGATCTGTGGAATATTACACAAGGAAAGCGGAAGACCTAATTGCTCTGTGGAAAGCCTTTGACACAGCGGAGAATATCATACGCAACGACCCCATGTTGAGCGAAGATGACCCGTATATTGTCGAGGATATCCACAAATCCATAGGAATCGTACTCAGTACAGCTATGGAAGAAATAGAGCAGCTGATACAAAGCCTGAGCAAGCAAACAAAGCCATTGCCAGCAGAACAAGCAGCAGGGTTACCAGCAGGCAACCCATCCACACCCATTTTATCATTGCCAGCAGGACAAGGAGCAGGTTTACCCACAGGCAACCAATACGCATCCACGTCCAACATTACAAACAAAATATCAGGATTGATAAGACGTCAAGGAGCACTCAAATCGTCATTAAAGCGTCTACTTCAAAGTAACGCCACGAAGGAAACACCAGTCCAATCTATATCTGCTATAGACAGATTATGGCAGAAGATCGAGACCATCCATTTGGACATTTGGGAAATGTGTGCCAACCCGGCAGCTGAAGGTTATGACTGTGAAGACTATGAAGTCTTAGAAGAAAACATAGCAACACAAATAGCGTCTCTTTCTAGCGAAAGCGTAACTTCGGAACCAGTACAACAACCAAGAGGTAGTGCCAACCTACAGCTACCAAAAATATCCATACCAAAGTTCAATGGAGACTGCTTAACATGGCAACCATTTTCAGACATATTCTCGAAAATGATTCATGATCAAGATATCCCGGCAATTCAAAAGATGTGGTATCTTAAGGCCAACTTGAGCGGAGAGGCAGAACGTTCAATACGCCATCTGGATCTAACTGAAGGAAACTATACAACGGCATGGAACACTTTAAAGGAAAAGTACGACAACAAACGAGTCCTGGTATCCACAATTATTCAAAAATTGTTTGGCTGGGGTAACTTAACGGCCGAATCCAAATCTCTGAAAGAGTTCCACGACGTCCTCAATGAAAGTCTGTCCGCGCTAAGGAACATTGGGATCAACATCGACAATTGGGATCCGGTCCTTTTACATGTGTTGGTCAAAAAATTGGATCGACAAACACACATCATGTATGAACAATCGCTGGAAAACCCCACAGAGCTGCAGACGCTAAATCACTTCCTAAAGGTTTAACAAAACCGCTTCCAATCACTTGAAGCTGTCGGGGGAAAGGACAAGCCAAAGCAAATAGCTACAACAACAACGTACAAATCAAGCAAATGTGCCCTATGCACGGAAAATCATCCAATATACTATTGTAAACAATTCTTAGCAATGAGCATTGCGGATCGCCTGAAGTGGGTACAAAATAAAAGGTTTTGTGTTAACTGCATCAAGCCCGATCACCGTACCAAGGAATGCACATCTAAGGGGTGCACTAAATGTTCATCCAAACACAATTCGCTGCTGCATCTTGGAAAACAACAAAACTCCGGCAATCAGCCTTCACAATCTGGAAGTAAATCATTACCGTCAACATCAGTGGCATCAGCGAACGCTCGCCCGGCAAACATTCTACTCGCAACAGCAGTAATCGGAATAACAGCCAACAATGGGCGATCTGGCAAATTCAGAGCACTTTTAGACTCAGGTTCCCAAATCAATATAGTCACTGAAAGACTCATTAAAAGCCTATCTATTCGACTAGAACGAGCAACACTAGGCATTCAAGGCATTGCTGGAAGATCCAGACAAGCCACACAGCGGGTAAACGTAAAATTTGAGTCAATCACAAGACAATTTTCGTCCAGGCTAGAGGCTTATGTTCTCCCAAACATAATACCACCTCAACCAAGTGCATCATTTGACATCTCATCCTGGTCTATTCCCGAAAACATAATGCTGGCAGACCCATCGTTCCACAATTCGGCAAAAACTGATGTCCTGCTCGGGGCAGAGTTTTACTTTGATCTTCTGCTATCAGGAACATTGCAGTTAGCAGACAACTCACCCGTCTTGAGGAACACAAAACTTGGGTGGATCGCCAGTGGAAGGTAAGCCAACGACAGCACAACGGAAGCAACATGTGCAGTTTTTAGCGAAGAAGATATAACAACAAATGAACTACTTGAACGATTTTGGAAAATCGAGGATGTTCCTGCAGAAAGCAATCTCACAGTCGCGGAACAGGCATGTGAAACTCACTTCAATCAAACAACCACCAGAGATCTCAATGGAAGATTTGTTGTTCGTCTACCCTTGTTTGAAGACGCCGAAACACTTGGTGAATCAGAAACCTCAGCATACTCCAGGTTCCTTGCCTTGGAACGGCGATTCAAACGAGATAACAATCTTGAAAAACAATACAAGGACTTCATGCAGTCATATGAAGATCTTGGCCACATGACTCAAATTGACCCAAAGAAACTGCCAGGCCCTAGGTACTACATTCCTCATCATTGCGTTTTACGTCCAGAAAGCAGCACAACTCAACTTCGAGTCGTCTTTGATGCTTCAGCAAAAACGTCAACAAATCGGTCACTAAACGACATCTTACTGACAGGTCCAACAGTGCAAGGCGACATAGTTAGAATGCTTCTACGTTTCCGATTACCCAGATTTGTCTTCACCACCGACATCGAAAAAATGTATCGTCAGATTCTCGTGGACGAAAGAGACAGGATTCAACTCATTTTATGGAGAGATAATCCTGGACAGCCTATACGACATTTTCAACTAAACACCGTTACATATGGAACATCATCAGCTCCATATCTGGCAACAAAGTGCCTACAAAGGCTAGCGACCATCCGGATGGACAAATATCCGCTTGGTGCAATGATCCTGAGCCGAGACTTTTACGTCGATGACGGGATGAGCGGCGCAGATAGTCTGGTAACAGCTAAGGAGATGCAATTTCAACTCACCTCCTTGCTCAAGGAAGCCGGCTTTAAGTTGCGGAAGTGGTGTGCAAACCATCACCAACTCCTTCAAGGCATACCTCAAGAAGATCAAGAAGTCAACCTTGATTTTGAAGACGCGTCAGTAAAGGCATTGGGATTAACATGGAGCCCAACTTCGGATCAATTTTGTCTTAAGGCAAATCTTCAGCCGGTCTCAGTCATAACCAAACGATCTGTAACATCAGATGTGGCACGAATATACGATCCGTTGGGCATTGCAGGCCCAGTCGTAGTGTCAGCCAAAATATTTATTCAGCAACTATGGGAAGATCAAATATCATGGGACGATGAACTCCCCGCAGCTCTCACAAAAAAATGGCATGAGTTCCGGAAGGCACTGAACACATTAAACAACACTCGCATCCCTCGCCATATTTTCGACGGTCAAAAGGCTTCACACATCCAAATGCACGTGTTTGTAGACGCATCAGAAAAGGCGTATGGAGCAGCAGTCTACATACGATCCAAACTTCAAAATGGAAGGATAATCGATTGGCGAACAAGGTAAAAAGGGAGCTACAGCACGAGGACAAACAGCTCTTCTTCTGGTCCGACTCAGAAATCGTCTCGCATTGGATAAATTCGGCCTCGTCATCGCTCAAAACCTTCGTGGCTAACCGAATCAGCAAAATACAAGACCTTACCATCAATAGTCAATGGCGACACGTCAGCTCCAAGGACAATCCCGCAGACTTAATCTCTAGAGGTTTAAACCCAGAACAATTATCCGAGTGCAACATGTGGTTTTATGGACCCCTTTTCTTACACGGAAATGAAGATCTATGGCCTAAAGAATTCGCGAAAGAATTGCATCCCACTGACTTAGAATTCAAACGAAAACCGGTCCTTGTCACGGCAGCCGCCCAAATGGGATTAGAGGAAATCATATATAAAATCAATCACTGCAACTCTTTTGAGTGTCTTCAACGAGTGGTGGCTTATATGCTGCGATTCATCAAAAACACTAGGGCATCATCAGCAGACAGATCAGCAACCAAGCTATTAAGCCCAACTGAGTTAACATCAGCCTTGCATCTGATAGTCAAAACCATACAAGCAACTGACTTTAAAGACGACATCAACAAGTTGAAGACAACCAAGGAACTCAGTAAATCCAGCCCAATAAGCAGCTTATCCCCCTTCCTTGACGAATCAGATATTCTTCGAGTTGGCGGGAGACTAGAGACGTCAAAACTATCATACGAGGAGAAACATCAAATAATATTGCCTTATAATGACCCAATCGTCAAACTAATACTCGTGATGCTGCACAATGAAAACCATCACTGCGGCCCACAAACATTGCTAAACACAACACGGGAAAGAGGATTCTGGATTGTAAAGGGCAAAACCGGAAGACAGAATTACGCCATGTCGACCCTTCTTAAAAACTGGGGTAGATTATTGCGGTCCATTCTGGGTACACTACAAGCTAAGGGGAAAGCGTCCGCATAAGGTGTATATCGCAGTCTTCTGCTGTTTTGCCACAAAGGCAATCCATATGGAAGTGGTAACAGACCTGACCACAGATGCTTTTATTGGAGCATTAAAAAGATTTATCTCGCGCCGCGGGCGATGTCAAACAATATATTCAGACAACGGCACAAACTTTGTTGGGGCTAGAAATCAACTGAAGGAACTGGAGACATCAATATTCGGGAAGGAGTCACAGGAGACAATTGGAAGAGCATGCAGCAAGCAAATGATCGAATTTAAATTCATCCCCCCCAGAGCCTCCCATTTCGGAGGCCTTTGGGAAGCGGCGGTAAAATCAGCTAAACATCTTCTTCTGCGTTCGGTTTCCACCGCCTCCCTTACTCATGAAGAACTGGAAACGGTAGTCATCGAAGTTGAAGCAATTTTAAATTCAAGACCGCTAACCCCCATATCATCAAACCCTAACGATCTAACCGCACTGACACCAGGCCATTTTCTGATCGGGGAACCCCTAACCACACAAATTGACGCGAGAACAAACCACCCATCAACATCATTGTCTAAAAGGTGGAAACTTGTGTCAGAATTAAGACACAGTTTTTGGAATAGGTGGTCCAACGAATACCTATCGCAACTACAACAGAGACACAAATGGAGGCCGGCCTCAGCGAATATAAAACCCGACCAACTTGTCATTATCAAAGAGGACAACGTACCGGTCATGCAATGGCCACTTGGCCGTATCACAAAAACCTACAAGGGACAAGATGACAACGTGCGTGTAGTCGATGTCAAAACTTCATCAGGCATAATCAAGCGGCAAATTCATCGCTTAGCGCCATTAATCAATGATGAACCTGAAGAGAAGGAGGAACACAAGGGCATAAAACGACCAAACGAACAGGAGCCAAACACAACAAAGCGATCGAGGGCAAATAACTTTAATTTGTTGTGCACAACACTACTGGCTCTCCTGATACTACCGGTTGTATTATGCAAGCCCATGGGACTCCAGCCGTTTGATACAAATCCCGGACTATATTTCGAAGGAATTGGTACAGCGAGTATAGCCACAGCAGAATGGAAACTCATGGTCTACTACAACCTCACTTCTTTTAGATCAGAAATTGACAACTTCGCTAACGGCATTAAGGTATTCTCCGATATATGCAGAATATCTCCCCAAGAAACGATGTGTAACAACCTTGTATCGCACCTGAAGCAAACTCAAAACGATTTAATCCAAGATAGGGATATCATTATGCCAAGGAGATTTCGCAGAGGTGCTTTAAATATTGTCGGTAATGTTGCAAGATCACTGTTCGGAATGCTAGATGCGGACTATGCAGCCGAAATGGACAAAACGATACAGAAGGCAGAAATGGACAGAACCCACCTCTCATCGCTACTACACAACCAAACCTCAATTATCGACTCGACCTTAAACATAATAAAGGAAGACGAGTTCTCATTAAGAACTAGAATGAATGAAATCCAAGCCACCATATCAACGATACATAACCAAGTAGTGAAAGCCGAAACTCAACTAAGGTTAGCTCACACAGTAGCTCTTCTTGCCAACGAATTAACGCTAGCAGCAACCAGATTACGCCAAGTCGAAACGGAAATCGTTAATGTTCTTACAGACTCTCATCATGGTAGTATCAGTCCATCCTTACTAACGCCAGATCAACTGCAAAGAGAAATAGACGTGATCAAGGCGCACCTACCGGTATCACGAACTCTTCCTTTCGATAACATCGACCTCATTCAGTTCTACAAGATCATGCGAGCAAAGGCAGCAGTCACCAAGGACAAGGTTATGTTCGAAATAAGGCTCCCTCTAGTTGACCAGCAAACATTTGAGTTGTTGAAAATATTTGGCATACCCGCAAACAAAAATGGCACTCTTGTTGCGATAAATCTCCAAACAGAATACCTGGCGATCAATCTTCATCGAGATGAATACATTCCACTATCCTTCGATGACATTCGCAACTGTATTCAACCAAGCAGTGACATTTTCATCTGCGACAACAACCACGCAATATTCTCAAAGGGATCAATGGCGGCTTCGTGCGAAGTGGATCTGTTCAAACACAAATCAACCAACAGGTGCAAACTTAACACTTATACGGAGCCTACCATCTGGCAACAACTGCATCACAAGAATCAATGGATCTATGCTACTATAAAGGAAACCGATGTCAGCACTGTCTGCGGAACAAAGGCCGTACAACACACGCTCCGAGGCTCAGGCATCATCAACCTGGAACCAAGTTGCACCCTTAAGACTTCTGAAGTCACTATTCGAGGTCATTATAACACATCAAGTTTCATTCAAGCATCTTACCCTCGCTTCCCGACATTCAATCTGACGACGCGAGAGAGAGAGATCCCACCTCAATCCTCAACTCGACTAACCAAGTTTTAATAAATCACACCGAGCAGTTAACCGAGCTTCAGAACAAACTACATGATGCTGACATCTCAACCTTAAACACCGCCTACCGCTTCGATAAACATCACCACCTGGTGATAAGTTACACAGCCTTCATCATGTCATCAATTCTGTTGGTCTTCTACCTTGTATGGAGAGTTCTGAAGAAAAAAGGCGAGTTAAGTCAACAACCCACTCCACAACCACGGCAAACCGTTGCGGACAAGTATACTGCCCAGTCACCAGAAATCTAATTTTTCTAGACGAGTTGAACCTACAACGTTCAACGTGGGGGAGAATGTTCAGTAACGCACCTACATTTTTTTACATACAATTAAACATTAAATTTCCTAAATGCAATGTAAGCAGTAGCTGTCAATAACCGACCAAATTAAATAAAGAATTAAATTTCACCATCAACGTTTGGTTAGGTGTTGCCTTCTGCTGCATTATAGTTTATTCACACATTAACAGAACAAATAATATTTTCGTAAAATGCATAACTACTAAGTCAGCATAAATAGAATATTTTTTAGTTTATTAAAGTACGTTGGACTTTGCTTTGGCTATTTGTTAAGTCATCACAACAACATAACAGGGGCCGTTAAAGTACAACGTGCGTGTGTTTGTCATAAGAAACAATTAAATTTAGTATTATAATTAATCAACATTTTTTAAGTATAAATAAGTTGAAATTAATAAAACATTATGCTAGAACAAATTTGCGTCTACATCATTCAACAACTGACACACGGTTCAAGTACCCTGTGTTTTCCTTTACAACTGCTTTTTGTTTTGTACTTAAAGCAACATTAGACAAAAAAATATTCAAAATTATTCATTACTGTTAACGGTACGGTTAACGTTACTGTTAACGGTATGGTTAACGTTACTGTTAACGGTATGGTTAACATTACTGTTAACGGTACGGTTAACATTATTGTTAACGGTACGGTTAACATTATTGTTAACGGTACGGTTAACATTATTGTTAACGGTACGGTTAACATTATTGTTAACGGTACGGTTAACATTATTGTTAACGGTACGGTTAACATTATTGTTAACGGTACGGTTAACATTATTGTTAACGGTACGGTTAACATTATTGTTAACGGTACGGTTAACATTACTATTAACGGTACGGTTAACATTACTGTTAACGGTACGGTTAACATTACTGTTAACGGTACGGTTAACATTACTGTTAACGGTACGGTTAACATTACTGTTAACGGTACGGTTAACATTACTGTTAACGGTACGGTTAACATTACTGTTAACGGTACGGTTAACATTACTGTTAACGGTACGGTTAACATTACTGTTAACGGTACGGTTAACATTACTGTTAACGGTACGGTTAACATTACTGTTAACGGTACGGTTAACATTACTGTTAACGGTACGGTTAACATTACTGTTAACGGTACGGTTAACATTACTGTTAACCATCTACGCTTAACATTACTGTTAACCGTCTACGCTTAACATTACTGTTAACCGTCTTAGTTTAACATTACTGTTAACCGTCGACGTTTAACATTACTGTTAACCGTCAACGTTTAACATTACTGTTAACCGTCTGCGTTTAGCATTACTGTTAATCTTCTACTTTTAACATTACTGTTAACCGTCTACGTTTAAAATTACTGTTAATGGTACGGTTAACATTACTGTTAACGGTACGGTTAACATTACTGTTAACGGTACGGTTTACATTAATGTTAACGGTATGGTTAACATTACTGTTAACGGTACGGTTAACATAACTGTTATGGTTAACATTACTGTTAACGGTACTGTTAACACTTCTGTTAACCGTCTACGTTTAACATTACTGTTAACCGTCTATGCTTAACATTACTGTAAACCGTCTACGTTTAACAGTACTGTTAACCGTCTAAGTTTAACATTACTGTTAACCGCCTACGTTCAATATTACTGTTAATCGTCTACTTTTAACATTACTGTTAACCGTCTACGTTTAACGTTAACATTACTGTTAACCGTCTACGTTTAACATTGCTGTTAACCGGCTACGTTTAGCATTGCTGTTAACCGTCTGCGTTTAACATTGCTGTTACCCGTCTACGTTTAACATTTCTGTTGACCGTCTATGCTTAACATTACTGTTAACCTTCTATGCTTAACATTACTTTTAACCTTCTATGTTTAACATTACTTTTAACCGTCTGCGTTTAACATTACTGTAAACCACCTACGTTTAAAGTTACTGTTAACCGTCTGCCTTTAACTTTACTATTAACCGTCTACGTTTAACATTACTGTTAATCGTCTACTTTTAACATTACTTTTAACCGCCTATGGTTTACATTACTGTTAACGGTACGGTTAACATTACTTTTAACGATACAGTTAACATGACTGTTAACGATACGGTTAACATTACTGTTAACGGTACGGTTAACATTACTGTTAAAGGTACGGTTAACATTACTTTTAACGGTACGTTTAACATTACTGTTAACGGTACGGTTAACATTACTGTTAATGGTACGATTAACATTACTGTTAATGGTACGATTAACATTACTGTTAACGGTACGGTTAAGATTACTGTTAATGGTACGTTTAACATTACTGTTAACGGTACGGTTAACATTACTGTTAACGGTACGGTTAACATTACTGTTAACGGTACGGTTAACATTACTGTTAGCGGTACGTTTAACATTACTGTTATCGGTACGGTTAACATTACTGTTAAAGGTACGGTTAACATTACTGTTAACGGTACGGTT
This sequence comes from Trichopoda pennipes, assembly GCA_030448955.1. Lineage (NCBI taxonomy): Eukaryota > Metazoa > Arthropoda > Insecta > Diptera > Tachinidae > Trichopoda > Trichopoda pennipes. The sequence goes on along the minus strand of JASKUP010000004.1, from coordinate 717,176 downwards.
AACATTACTGTTAACGGTACATTTAACATTACTGTTAAGGGTACGTTTAACATTACTGTTGACCTTCTATGTTTAACATTACTTTTAACCGTCTGCGTTTAACATTACTGTAAACCACCTACGTTTAAAGTTACTTTTAACCGTCTGCCTTTAACTTTACTGTTAACCGTCTACGTTTAACATTACTGTTAGCCGTCTACGTTTAACATAACTGTTAGTGGTACGGTTAACATTACTGTTAACAGTAGGGTTAACATTACTGTTAACAGTAGGGTTAACGTTACTGTTAACGGTACGGTTAACATTACTGTTAACGGTACGGTTATCATTACTGTTAACGGTACGGTTATCATTACTGTTAACGGTACGGTTAACATTACTGTTAACGGTACGGTTAACATAACTGTTAACGGTACGGTTAACATTACTGTTAACGGTACGGTTAACATTACTGTTAACGGTACGGTTAACATTACTGTTAACGGTACGGTTAACATTATTGCTAACGGAACGGTTAACATTACTGTTAACGGTACGGTTAACACTATTGTTATCGGTCTACATTTAACAATACTGTTAAAGGTCTACGTTTACCTTTACTGTTAACCGTCTTACTTCTACAGCGTTCGTTGCGTAAAGACGTTTGTTTTTACTGTCGCTTAGCATAAATATTAAAAAATCAGTGAAAACATTTAAAAAAAGCATTTAAAAATATATTAAAATTATCGTGTTATAATTTTATTAAGAAAAAAAGGAAATAAAAAAGCAGAACAAGAATATATTGCCATATAGTGGCTAATATAAAGAATAAACTATAAATTAATTTAACAAAAAAAGAAAAAAAAAATTTTATATTACACACAATTCAAATCATTGTTTGTGAAAATAAGTAAAAAAAAGAATGATAAAATGAGTGTACATAATTACCACTCGGCTAAAAATGCTCTTTGTGATACTTGTGGCAAACCGCTACCTACTACGGGAGACTACGTTAATTGTCGTCAATGTGGTCGAAAAAACCACTACTCTCCGTGCGCTACAGTGTCTGAGTCGACATACTCGAGTATGACATCTGAGAGAAAAGCGGCATGGAAATGCACAATATGTAGAGATCGTGGTAAGTCTTCAAATAATCTATACCAAGTTGTAACTTACGATGGGAAACAACAAGAGCAACAGTAAACAGATAAACAGCAACAAGATCAACAACAAAAAATAGAACAAAATACTGAAGACAATGTGGACCTTGAATGTACATAACGTCGTCAAGAATCCAACTTCTTAGATACAGTCAACAACAATGTACAAGAATTAAAATCTGATTTTGGTTCTTTTAAATCTAGTGTTGCAAACGAAATGAATAGCATTACGTTCAGCATTCAACAATTGAAGTGTAACTTAAAGAAAACAAATAGTGAGTTGTGTCATGAAATTGCGAATTCTTTCTCTAAGCTCTCAGACGCATTGGCCAGCTTAGCAGATCAGGTCAATGAACTTAAGGATCATAACAAATAGAAAAATAAACGAATAGAAATCATGGAAAATAATGTGCAGATGTTAGAGCAGCAACTATTAAATAAGAGCATTTGCATAATTGATTGAAGTTATTAAGAGAATCGCTGTTAACAGCAATGTTAAGAGGTACGTTAACGGTACGTTTACCATTTCTGTTAACGGTACGGTTAACATTACTGTTAATGGTACGATTAACATAATTGTTAACGGTACGGTTAACATTACTGTTAACGGTACGTTTAACATTAGTGTTAACGGTACGGTTAACATTACTGTTAGCGGTACGTTTAACATTACTGTTATCGGTACGGTTAATATTACTGTTAAAGGTACGGTTAACATTACTGTTAACGGTACGGTTAACATTACTGTTAACGGTACATTTAACATTACTGTTAACGGTACGTTTAACATTACTGTTAACATTACGGTTAACATTACTTTTAACAGTACGTTTAACATAACTGTTAACGGTACGGTTAACGTTACTGTTAACGGTACGGTTAATATTACTGTTAACGGTATGGTTAACGTTACTGTAAACGGTATAGTTACCATTACTGTTAACGGTATGGTTAACATTACTGTTAACGGTATGTTTAACATTATTGTTAACGGTACGGTTAACATTATTGTTAACGGTACGGTTAACATTATTGTTAACGGTACGGTTAACATTATTGTTAACGGTACGGTTAACATTATTGTTAACGGTACGGTTAACATTATTGTTAACGGTACGGTTAACATTATTGTTAACGGTACGGTTAACATTATTGTTAACGGTACGGTTAACATTATTGTTAACGGTACGGTTAACATTATTGTTAACGGTACGGTTAACATTATTGTTAACGGTACGGTTAACATTATTGTTAACGGTACGGTTAACATTATTGTTAACGGTACGGTTAACATTATTGTTAACGGTACGGTTAACATTATTGTTAACGGTACGGTTAACAATATTGTTAACGGTACGGTTAACATTATTGTTAACGGTACGGTTAACATTATTGTTAACGGTACGGTTAACATTATTGTTAACGGTACGGTTAACATTATTGTTAACGGTACGGTTAACATTATTGTTAACAGTACGGTTAACATTACTGTTAACGGTACGGTTAACATTATTGTTAACAGTACGGTTAACATTACTGTTAACGGTACGGTTAACATTACTGTTAACGGTACGGTTAACATTACTGTTAACGGTACGGTTAACATTACTGTTAACGGTACGGTTAACATTACTGTTAACGGTACGGTTAACATTACTATTAACGGTACGGTTAACATTACTGTTAACGGTACGGTTAACATTACTGTTAACGGTACGGTTAACATTACTGTTAACGGTACGGTTAACATTACTGTTAACGGTACGGTTAACATTACTGTTAACGGTACGGTTAACATTACTGTTAACGGTACGGTTAACATTGCTGTTAACGGTACGGTTAACATTATTGTTAATGGTACGGTTAACAATACTGTTATCGGTCTACATTAAACAATACTGTTAAAGGTCTACATTTAACAATACTGTTAAAGGTCTACGCATAACTATACTGTCCATCTACGTTTACCATTACTCTTAACCTCTACGTTTAACATTAGTGTTAACGGTATGGTTAACACTACTGTTATTGGTCCGCATTTAACAATATTGTTAAAGGTTTACGTTTTAATTTACTGTTAACCGTCTACGTTTAATATTACTGTTAACCGTCTATGTTTATATTACTCTTAACCGTCTACGTTTAACGTCATTGTCAACCATCTACGTTTAACATTATTGTTGACCGTCTACGTTTAACATTACTGTTAACCGTCTTCGTTTAACATTACTGTTAACCGTCTACGTTTAACATTACTGTTAACCGTCTACGTTTAAAGTTACTGTTAACGGTACGGTTAAATTTAACAGTCTACGTTTAACATTACTGCTAACCGTCTACTGTTGACATTACTGTTAATAGTACGGTTGGCAATACTGTTAACCGTCTACGTTTAACATTACTGTTAACGGTACGGTTAACATTACTGTTAACGGTATGGTTAACATTACTGTTAACGGTACGGTTAACATTACTGTTAACGGTACGGTTAACATTACTATTAACGGTACGGTTAACATTACTGTTAACGGTACGGTTAACATTACTGTTAACGGTACGGTTAACATTACTGTTAACGGTACGGTTAACATTACTGTTAACGGTACGGTTAACATTACTGTTAACGGTACGGTTAACATTACTGTTAACGGTACGGTTAACATTACTGTTAACGGTACGGTTAACATTACTGTTAACGGTACGGTTAACATTACTGTTAACGGTACGGTTAACATTACTGTTAATGGTACGGTTAACAATACTGTTATCGGTCTACATTTAACAATACTGTTAGAGGTCTACATTTAACAATGCTGTTAAAGGTCTACGCATAACTCTACTGTTAACCATCTACGTTGACCATTACTCCTAACCTCTACGTTTAACATTACTGTTAACGGTACGGTTAACACTACTGTTATCGGTCCGCATTTAACAATATTGTTTAAGGTCTACGTTTTAATTTACTGTTAACCGTCTACGTTTAACACTATTGTTAACCGTCTATGTTTATATTACTGTTAACCGTCTACGTTTAACGTCATTGTCAACCATCTACATTTAATATTACTGTTAAGCGTGTACTTTTAACATTACTGTTAACCGCCTACGTTTAATATTACTTTTAACAGTCTACGTTTAACATTATTGTTGACCGTCTACGTTTAACATTACTGTTAACCGTCTACGTTTAACATTACTGTTAACGGACGGTTAACATTACTGTTAACGGTAAGGTTAACATTATTGTTAACGGCACGGTTAACATTACTTTTAACGGTACCCTTAACATTACTGTTAACGGTACTCTTAACATTACTGTTAACGGTACCCTTAACATTACTGTTAACGGTACGGTTAATATTACTGCTAACAGTTCGGTTAACACTGCTGTTATCACTCAACTTTTAACAATACTGTTAAAGGTCTACGTTTAACTTTGCTGTTAACCGTCTACGTTTAACATTACTGTTAACCATCTATTTTTAACATTACTGCTAACGGTACGGTTAATATTACTGCTAACAGTTCGGTTAACACTGGTGTTATCAGTCAACATTTAACAATACTGTTATAGCTCTACGTTTAACTTTACTGTTAACCGTCTACCTTTAACATTACTATTAACCGTCTACGTTTAACATTACTGTTAACCATCTACGTTTAACATTACTGTTAACGGTCTACGTTTAACATTCTTGGTAACGGTATGGTTAACATTACTGCTAACGATACGGTTAGTATTACTGCTAACAGTACGGTTAACACTATTGTTATCAGTCAACATTAACCAATACTGTTAAAGGTCTACGCTTAACTTTACTGTTAACCGTCTACGTTTAACATTACTGTTAACCATATACGTTTAACATTACTGTTAACTGTCTACGTTTAACACTACTGTTAACGGTACGGTTAACATTACTGTTAACGGTACGGTTAACATTACTGTTAACGCTACGGTTTACACTACTGCTATCGGTCCACATTTAACAATACTGTTAAAGGTCTACGTTTAAATTTACTGTTAACCGTCTATGTTTAGCATCTTTGTCAACTATCTACGTTTAACATTACTGTTAAGCGTGTACGTTTAACATTACTGTTAACCGTCTACGTTTAATATTATTTTTAACAGTCTACGTTTAACATTATTATTGACCGTCTACGTTTCACATTACTGTTATCCGTCTACGTTTAACATTACTGTTAACCGTCTACGTTTAACATTACTGTTAACCGTCTACTTTTAACATTCCTGTTACCCGTCTACGTTTAACATTACTGTTAACCATTTACGTTTAAAATCACTGTTAACTGTATACTTTTAACATTACTGTTAACCGTCTACGATTAACATTACTGTTAACCATCTACGTTTAACATTACTGTTAATCGTCTACTTTTAACATTACTCTTAACCGTATACGTTTAACATTACCGTTAATCGTCTACGTTTAACATTACTGTTAACCGTCTAAGTTTAAAATTACTGTAAACCTTCTATTTTAACATTACCGTTAACCGTCTACGTTTAACATTACTGTTAACCGTCTACGTTTAACATTACTATTGACCGTCTACGTTTATTATTTCTGTTAACCGTCTACGTTTAACATTTCTGTTAACCGTCTACGTTTAACGTTATTGTTAACCGTCTACGTTTAACATTACTGTTAACCGTCTAAGTTTAACATAACTGCAAACCGTCTACCTTTAACATTACTGTTAACCGTCTACGTTTAACATTAACATTGACCGTCTACGTTTAACATTGCTATTAGCCGTCTACGTTTAACGTTACTATTAACTGTCTACGTTTAACATTACTGTTAACCGTCTAAGTTTAACATTACTGTAAACCGTCCGTTTTAACATTACTGTTAACCGTCTACGTTTAACATTACTGTTAAGCGTGTACGTTTAACATTACTGTTAACCGTCTACGTTTAGTATTACTTTTAACAGTCTACGTTTAACATTATTATTGACCGTCTACAGTTAACATTACTGTTAACCGTCTACATTTAACATTACTGTTAACCGTCTACGTTTAACATTGCTGTTAACCGTTGACGTTTAACATTACTGTTAACCGTCTACGTTTAACATTACCCTTAACAGTCTACGTTTAACAATACTGCTAACCGTCTACTTTTAACATTACTATTAACCGTCTACGTTTAACATTACTGTTAATCGTCTACTTTTAACATTATTGTTAACCGTCTACGTTTAACATTACTGTTAACCGTCTACGTTTAACATTACTTTTAACCGTCTACGTTTAACATAACTGTAAACCGTCTACTTTTAATATTACTCTTAACCGTCTACGGTTAACATTACTGTTAACCGTCTACTTTTAACATTATTGTTAACCGTCTACGTTTAACATTACTTTTAACCGTCTACGTTTAACATAACTGTAAACCGTCTACTTTTAATATTACTCTTAACCGTCTACGTTTAACATTATTGTTAACCGTCTACTTTTAACATTATTGTTAACCGTCTACGTTTAACATTACTGTTAACCGTCTACGTTTAACATTACTTTTAACCGTCTACGTTTAACATAACTGTAAACCGTCTACTTTTAATATTACTCTTAACCGTCTACGGTTAACATTACTGTTAACCGTCTACTTTTAACATTACTCTTAACCGTCTACTTTAGCCTTACTCTTAACCGTCTACGTTTAACATTACTGTTAATCGTCTACGTTTAACGTTACTGTTACCCGTCTACGTTTAACATTACTGTTAACCGTCTAAGTTGAACATTACTGTAAACCGTCTACTTTAACATTACTGTTAACCATACCTTTAACATTACTGTTAACCATCTACGTTTAACATTACTGTTAATAGTACGGTTAACATTACTCTTAGCGGTTCGGTTAACATCACTGTTAACGGTACGGTTAACATTACTGATAACGGTACGGTTAACATTACTGTTAACGGTACGGTTAACATTACTGTTAACGGTACGGTTAACATTACTGTTAACGGTACGTTTAACATTACTGTTAACGGTACGGTTAACATTACTGTTAACGGTACGGTTAACATTACTGTTAACGGTACGGTTAACATTACTGTTAACGGTACGGTTAACATTACTGTTAACGGTACGGTTAACATTGTTGTTAACTGCACGGTTTACATTACTGTTAACGGTACGGTTAACATTGCTGTTAACGGCACGGTTAACATTGCAGTTAACGGCACGGTTAACATTGCTGTAGTGTACGTGTTAACATCGCTGTTAACAGCAATGTTAAGCGTACCGTTAACTGCAATTTTAAGCGTACCGTTAACAGTAATGTTAAGCGTACCGTTACCAGCAATGTTAACTGTACCGTTAACGGTTTACGATATGGTTAACATATTACTGTTAACGTACGTTTAACATATTACTGTTTAAGGTACGGTTAACATTGCTGGTAACGATACGGTTAACATTACTGTTAACAGTACGGTTAACATTGCTTTTAACGGCACGGTTAACATTGCTTTTAACGGTACGGTTAACATTGCTTTTAACGGTACGGTTAACATTGCTGTTAACGGTACTGTTAACACCACTGTTAACGGTACGGTATACACTACTTTTAACGGTACGGTTAACACTACTGTTAACGTTACGGTTAACACTACTGTTAACGGCACTGTTAAAACTACTGTTAACGATATCGTTAACACTACAGTTAACGATACGGTTAACACTACAGTTAACGATACGGTTAACACTACTGTTAACGATACGGTTAACACTACTGTTAACGGTACGGTTAACACTACTGTTAACGGTACAGTTAACATTACTGTTAAAGGTACGGTTAACATTACTTTTAACGGTACGTTTAACATTACTGTTAACGGAATGTTTAATATTACTGTTAACAGTGCGGTTAACATTACTGTTAACGGTACGATTAACATTACTGTTAACGGTACGGTTAACATTACTGTTAACGGTACGGTTAACATTACTGTTAACGGTACGGTTAACATTACTGTTAACGGTATGGTCAACATTACTGTTAACGGTACGGTTAACATTACTGTTAACGGTACGGTTAACATTACTGTTAACGGTACGGTTAACATTACTGTTAACGGTACGGTTAACAATACTGTTATCGGTCTACATTTAACAATACTGTTAAAGGTCTACGTTTAAATTTACTGTTACCCGCCTACCTTTAACATTACTGTTAACCGTCTACCTTTAACATTACTGTTAACCGTCTACGTTTAACATTACTGTTAACCATCTACGTTTAACATTACTGTTAACCGGTTACGTTTAACATTACTGTTAACCGTCTATGTTTAACATTACTGTTAACCATCTACTTTCAACGTTACTGTTAACCGTCTGTTTAATTTAAAATTTCCATTATCGTCTTTGATTTTGAACCTAATATTTGTTTAATTAATACCTTGTAATAATTTATAAAACTTCCTTTTTATACACCCTTGGGTGGGAGGTTTTACATAAATTATGACGTGTAAAACCGCTAACGGTTTTTTGTTAAACGTTGCTCGTCGCCTTTTGTAAGTTGAGTTATAGTAACTAATTAGTTTTTGAACGCCATTGAGTGAACACTTACCTCTATTCTTATATTCTTGGAACAAAAAAGGGAATATCAAAATAAATTGAGACATTTCTCGAGTTTTAAAAATGAACAAAAAAGTCTTTTATTTCTATATTTCACGCAAACATTTGGTCCTTCGAGCCGGATTTTTGGAAAAGAATTCAAAAGTGCCTTTTCGAGAATAACTTTGTTTTTTTTTGTATTCAAAGGATCCGCCATATTATCACCACCATTTGCCATCGCCATTTGGAAGATATAAATATAATTTATTTAGAAGGTGCGTAATTGAATTTTTATTTAAAGTGCGTGAATTTAAGATTAAAAGAATTTAATTGATTGTGTCATTTAATTTACCACTTGTGTATTAATTAAGGGACATACATGTGTACATACATACATATGTCCACACATTTATCATTGTGATTGATCGCTTGCAATTCCTCTTTGAACGTTTGTTTTCATTTTTATTCTATTGCTACGAAATAAAACGCCTGCGCGTTTGTTTGTTAAAAATAGTGAGAATTAAAATTATTTTTACCTGTTACTGTTTTATATACTTTACATATTGAAGATAATATTTTATTTGTTTGTGTCCATTAAGGGGAAAATATCAAGTGCGATAAATAGTGGTGTGTTTTTGAAAATTGAGCGATTTTGTAAGTATAGTATAGATTATATACACACGTATACTTTGGCCAAATTTTGTATTTGTGCTTTTTCCTCAATTTGCAAATTGCACCCTACTGTCGGTCGGTTTGACTTTCATTTATTTTGTTTTAAATTAATGATATTGTTTTGAGTTTAATTTAAATTGTATTTAAATTAAAATTAATTTTGTTGGTTTAAATATCATCTGATTGAATTTTAGAAATAAATTCATTGATTTTTTTCATTAAGTGAAAAGTTAAATTTTTTATTCATTTGATTTGCTGAAATCATTCGGAAATAATGTCCGTTACCGCACTTGATAGATTTATTAGAGCTTCGGATGCTTTTATAGAATTTGAAGCTTTCTTTAATGACATAAGAGACGAAGAACATACAGTCGACACATTAGGGCTTCATGGCGAAGAGTTGAAACTATTGTGGGGTAAAGTTAAGTCGACACAGGAGGAATGTTTGGATTTTTTGAAGACGTTTAAGGAAAGTAAAGTAGATCAGGGTAATGTTGTAACGGCAAAGTGTCGCGCTACATATACGGCATATTTTACGTGTTTGGGAAAGGTAAATGGAAAGAAGCGTGAGTTTGAATCTGAGATGGAACGTAGTAGTTCCCAGATGCCGAATCCGTGTAGTTCTGATATTTCAGGTCACACTTCACCGTTACCGCCTTGCGACGTTGACACATTTGAAGGGGATTATCTTTCTTGGCCCACCTTTAGAGATTTATTTACGGCGTTATATGTAAATAGTTCGCGTCTCGGTAATATTGAGCGGCTATGCCATTTACGGCGAAAAACCGGTGGCGAGGCGAAGGAGATTGTCGCTAAATGCCCACTTTCGAATGAGGGTTTTGATATAGCGTGGAAAAATCTCAGGGACGCCTATGAAAATCCTCGTATGTTGGTTAACAACCAACTTAGACTTCTTTTTAACCTTCCTGTTTTAGATAAGGAGATTTGCGCGAATCTTAAGTTGGTACAGTGGGGCATAAATAGCTGCCTATCTGCTTTGTCTATTTATGATGTGTCGACGGAGAATTGGGATCCGATGATTATATTTATTTGTATTCAGAGACTTCCGGATATTACTGTTACTTTATGGGAACAGAGTATTAGGGACAAATTCGTCTTGTCTGAATGGAAAGATTTGGATGCTTTTCTCACGGAAAGGATTCAAACATTAGAGTGTATACGTGATATTAGGGACTCCTGTCATGAGAAGAAGAAACTTGAACAGAGGGTAAAAACACATTATGCGAGTTCGTCGACATCAAATAATTGTGTTCTTTGTAAGACTCAGAGCCATTTTTTGCGGGATTGCAAACGATTTAAAAATCTTTCAATTTCGGAAAGATTTTCAACAGTTAAGAAATTTCATGGTTGCGTTAATTGTTTGTCGCGGGCACATGAGGTTAAAGATTGTAAGAGCGTTCATAATTGTTCAAGTTGCAATCGGAGGCATCATACCCTGTTACACAGGAATGCATCACCTTCAGAGGATTTCGTTAGGAATTCTGCTAATTCTAACAAGGTTGTGGGTTCAGACGTTAGTTTTGCACAAAATAACCCTAGACCCATGGAGCCAGCCCAGACGTCTACCTCTTGCGGTGTGATATCCTTGGCTCCTGTGAATCGTCAGGTATATCATGTTTCTCAGGATCGAACTGTATTGTTAGGGACTGCAATGGTGAATATACGTCACCAGGGTATGACGTACCCAGCTCGAGCCCTGATTGATCCCGCATCGGAAGCATCATTTATTGCTGAACGGTTGCAGAACCGTTTGAAGATTGTTGCGTATTCTACGAATGCCAAAATTTCGGGTGTAGGCCAAACGGTCTCTGCCACTATAAGGAAACTCTGCTCTATTGAAATAGGTTCTCTTTTGGATTCTTCGATTAGCTTGACGACTACGGCACTTGTTTTACCGAGAATCTCGGGTAATCTACCATCCTTTATACTAAAGGATGAACTTCGCACGGACTTGCCAAAGTTACGTTTGGCAGATTCTAGATTTTTTGATTGTAGGCCTGTCGATATATTACTGGGTGCTGATTTGTATCCACTGATTATCACAGGTGAGATTCAGCGAAACGTTTTAGGGACGTTGTTGGCTCAGAATAAGGTATTTGGATGGCTTATTACGGGCCCTATACGCCAGCCTTCCATGCGAGTTTATTCGACCAGAGTAGAATTTTCTGAGGAAGATAATTTGAACAGGAATTTACTTCGATTTTGGGAATTGGAGGAAATGCCAAAACGGAGGATAATGTCGCCTGAGGATGTAATTTGTGGGAGGAATTTTAAGAGTACAACTCTTAGGAATTCGGATGGTCGTTATATAGTGACACCTTCATTCAGAACGGATTTTCCCGATGGAATATTTTTGGGTTCCTCAAAGGGGAATGTCAGGTCACAGTTTTTACGGAATGAGTCTTCTCTATTACGGAAACCCTTGATCAAGAAATTGTATGACGACGTTGTGAGGGAATACTTATCTTTGGGTCATATGCGGCCTATATCGGATAATTGTGCTAATTTGACTTGTTACTTACCACATCACCCGGTATTGAAATTAGATCACAAAACTACCAAATTAAGGGTGGTGTTTAACGCATCTAATAAGACTTCTAGCGGCAATAGCCTAAACGATTGTCTTTATGTGGGACCTACCTTACAGGCGGATCTGGTCCTCCTTATACTACGGTGGAGACTTTTTAGATTTGTTTTTAACTGTAATATAACCCAAATGTATCGGCAGATTAGACTGAATGAGGCACATACCCCATTTCAACGTATTTTATTTCGAAATTCTCCTTCGGAGGAAATTAAAGAGTATGAGTTACAGACGGTAACTTTGTGGTCAATTGTGCACCTTATCTTGCCATTCGTACATTACTGAAGTTGTCTGATGACGTTGAAGATGAGTACCCTTTGGCAGCATATATTCTGCGAAGATGTATGTACGTTGACGATGTACTGACTGGGGCTCATGATGTCACCACTTCATTGACCGCTCGTGATCAACTCATAGCGGCTTTATTATCAGCGGGATTTGAGCTTAGAAAATGGACATCTAATGAAAGGGCCATCTTGGCGGAACTTCCTCCTGATCATCTAGTTGATGCCAAGTTATTGACTTTTATTGAGTCAAGTGGTTCGAGAACGCTGGGTCTTCAGTGGAATGCTCATCTGGACGCATTTAACTTGAAAGTGGATCCAATTACATTGCGATCTGAATATACAAAGAGGAAAGTTTTGTCCATTATTGCTAAGTTATTTGATCCCGTGGGTTGGTTAGGACCGGTGATTGTGGTTGCCAAGATGATCATGCAGAAGGTTTGGAAGGATAATGTGGGGTGGGACGACTCACTTAAACCTTCGACAAGGGCAGATTGGGCCAAATTTGTTACGACATATCACGAGGTCAACAATATACGTATTCCTAGATGGGTTCGTTATGAACCAGAGTCATCCGTTGAACTTCATGTGTTTTCTGATGCCTCGGAAAGGGCATATGCAGGCGTGATATATATACGTATTGAGAATTCTAATGGCGAGGTATATACTAATTTGCTAACTTGTAAGACCAGGGTTGCACCCATTAAGTCAGTTTCTTTACCTCGTTTAGAACTTTGTGGTGCAGTTTTAGCGTCTGATCTTTTGGGAACTGTGTTAGGCGAGATTGATGTGCCACTTAGTCGGATTTATTGTTGGACTGATTCTATGATCGTCCTTTCCTGGCTAAGGAAGAACGCCTATTCTTGGGCCACTTTTGTTGCGAATAGAGTTTGCAAGATTCAGGAGATTGTTGCCAGTCATAATTGGCACCATGTGAAGTCAGAGGATAATCCTGCTGATTTAGGGAGTCGGGGCATATCACCCTCGGACTTGGCACATAGTGATCTTTGGTGGTATGGGCCACATTGGCTTCAGAAGAATAAATCTGACTGGAATCTAGGAAGTTTGACTATAATGGACACCGATCTGGAGGCACGTGCTGTGAAATCTCATGCTTCATTTTTTGATAATTATGATGATATTCTGGAGAGATTTTCTTCTTTTTATCGTGCCCTTCGGGTAATCGCGAACGTCTTTAGGTTTTTTAATAATACATATTTAGCTCATAGAGGTCGCTATTCGTATGGGTCATTTAGCATCTCTGACGTGGAGGTAAAACAGGTGAAAATTCGTTTGGCCATTGTTGCCCAAAAATTCCATTTTGCTGATGAATATGAGTGTCTTTTGGCGAAGAAACCTGTTTCTTCAAAGAGTTCTCTTTTAACTCTAAGTCCATTTCTGGATGAGCATAATGTTATGCGACTTAATGGACGATTGGCTAAATCTCCATCTTTAGTATATACAGAACGACATCCAATTTTGTTGCCTTATTCGTGTCGTTTTGCATTTCTGTTAACTCAATTTGTTCATGTGATTTCAATTCATGGAGGGAATCAGTTGATGCTTAGGATTTTACGAATCGAGTATTGGATTCCGAGATTGAGAACATTGGTTCGCACGTTTGTCAACCGTTGCAAACGTTGCATTCTTGATCGTAAGCGCTCATGGCTGCCTTACCACCGAAGAGGACGGTTTTGAATCGGCCATTCACGACTACTGGTGTGGATTTTGCAGGTCCATTTGATGTGAAAAGTTCGAGCGTTAGGTCGAATCAGGTTTTAAAGGCTTACGTTTGCATTTTTGTATGCTTTTCTACAAAGGCAATAAATTTGGAGACAGTGTCAGATTTGACCACGGATAGGTTTTTGGCTGCTTTTAATCGCTTTATTTCAAGGAGAGGTTGTCCGAATACCATATTCTCCGATAATGGTACAAATTTTGTGGGGGCTTCACGAGAGTTGGAAAGGGATTTTAAGACGTTTTTGTCGGAGAGTCAGGCAAAAATGTGTTCTATATTTAATGTTAGTTGTTTGTCATGGCAGTTTATCCCCGCAGGCGCTTCCCATATGGGAGGTTTGTGGGAAGCAGGAGTCAGGAGTTTTAAACTCCACTTTCGTAAAGAGGCTCAAGGTATCAAATATTCCTTTGAGGAACTTTCAACTGTCCTGGCTAGAATAGAAGCTTGTCTTAATTCTCGACCGCTTTGCCCAATGAGTGATAACCCTAGTGAGCCTGTGGCTCTTACACCAGGCCATTTTTTGATAGGTTCACCAATTTTAGCTCCTCCCGAATCGTTATAGAAAGGTTAAAGCATTTATTCATCACTTCTGTCTTCGATGGAAGGAGGAATATTTGTCGAATCTTCATAAGCGCTATAAGTGGAAGTACCCTGAACTTGATATAGCGGTGAATGATTTAGTGGTTGTTCGAAATGAACAGCTTTCACCAACTTCTTGGAAGTTAGGCAGAGTTATTAGAACTTACCCCGGAAGTGACAATCACGTACGTGTCGTGGACATACGTACGAATAACGGTATTGTCAAGCGACCAATCACAAAGCTAGTCATTCTGACTAGTTAAATATTTAAGGACGTATTTGCTAACCTTCATTGTTTCCTGGCATCATGGAATTTTTACCAACTCTCTTTGAAGACGCTTTGTTCGAAGATTATGAGGATTCAATGGAGGTAGAAGATCCAACAGCCGTATCTAAATCTGGGTCGGATCCAGCAACTGATATCCCTGTTACGCCAATGATGAAGCCAACTCCCGAGGTATCAGAGGAGGCAACTATACTTGGTTTAGCAGGATCCGAAGCCATCGTGTCCGAGAAATCGGTTTTGAATGCATCTGTGTCTACAGAAGCGGTGGCTCCTGACGCTAGGTTGTCACCAAATTCTGATGCTATATCAGGCGCCATAAAAACCTCGGGTTCGAAAAGTGTAAAAAATTCTACCCAACCAGCAAAGTGTCGGATTTGTAAAAGTCGGCATCAGTTATCCTCCTGTCGCGTTCCCGGTGTTTATCACAGGATCAGGAAATGTAAGGGAAAACATAATTCTTTGCTACACTCTACTAACCATACGTCTGCTAAGCAAATAAAAAATCGCCAATCTTCTGAGCAACGTCCGTCTGCTCTACCCATGGTTAAAAGTTTGCCAATTCGCCACGTCGTCACCTTTTCCCCAACTGTTAAAGTTCTTTTGCGAACTTCTGGTAAGTCTATACCGGTACGGGCAGTGATAGATCTTTGTTGTAGCATGAGCTACGTTTGCGAGAGTTTGGTGAAAAACCTCATGCTGCCTGTCACCACTATGGACCAGGAAATAATTTCCTGTTTACAGGTCAGCTCTCTTTATGCCTCGACACAGCAAATAACATTAACGACAAAAGTGAAAAAAAAATGCAGGGCATAGTTACGCCGTTAGTTTCGGTTTCTGAAGCCGTGAAGGAACACTTTGCTGGAATGCAACTAGCTGACCCAAATTTTAATGTATCAGGGAGAGTCGCACTGGTTATAGGTCCAGAAGTCGCTCCTCTGATATTAAAAGGTAGAATTTTTTCGAACCCTGGGTTTCCACTGGCTCATCACACCATATTTGGTTGTGTCGTTTCTGGCCAATCTCCTTTTGAAGGGGGCAAGTTTGATGGTCTGTTAAAACCATACCTGCATGGGTACAGTATGCAGTCTATCTAAAACTGCATCGCATAGACTTTGCTCTATGGGAATTTTTTCCAGCTTGTCTGGTTTGGTCGTATGACTTACAAAATTATGTAGAAAAAAAAACAAAAGAAAAAAAAGGAAAGAATGTAGATATTATATATGTATATATGAATGAAAAGAAAAAAATATATATATAAATAAGACAGTAGTAATTGAATACTTTTAAAATTTTTTTTTTCTCAATAGATGACTTTTGATTTATGTACAATATTGCAACAGAATATGATGTTGCAAGGTGGCCGGCAATGTTTAATTTAAAATTTCCATTATCGTCTTTGATTTTGAACCTAATATATGTTTAATTAATACCTTGTCATAATTTATAAAACTTCCTTTTTATACACCCTTGGGTGGGAGGTTTTACATAAATTATGACGAGTAAAACCGCTAACGGTTTTTTGTTAAACGTTGCTCGTCGCCTTTTGTGAGTTGAGCTATAGTAACTAATTAGTTTTTGAACGCCATTGAGTGAACACTTACCTCTATTCTTATATTCTTGGAACAAAAAAGGTAATATCAAAATAAATTGAGACATTTCTCGAGTTTTAAAAATTAACAAAAAAGTCTTTTATTTCTTTATTTCACGCAACCACCGTCTATGTTTATATTACTGTTAACCGTCTACGTTTAACATTACTGTTAACCGTCTACGTTTAACATTACTGTTACCAGTCTACGTTTAACATTACTGTTAACCGTCTACTGTTGACATTACTGTTAATAGTACGGTTAGCAATACTGTTAACCGTCTACGTTTAACATTACTGTTAACGGTACGGTTAACATCACTGTTAACGGTACGGTTAACATTACCATTAACGGTACGGTTAACATTACTGTTAACGGTACGGTTAACAATACTGTTATCGGTCTACATTTAACAATACTGTTAAAGGTCTACATTTAACAATACTGTTAAAGGTCTACACATAACTCTACTGTTAAACATCTACGTTTACCATTACTGTTAACCTCTACGTTTAACATTACTGTTAACGGTACGGTTAACACTACTGTTATCGGTCCACATTTAACAATACTGTTAAAGGTCTACGTTTTAATTTACTGTTAACCGTCTACGTTGAACATTACTATTAACCGTCTACGTTTAAGATTACTGTTAACCATCTACGTTTAACATTACTGTTAAACGTCTACGTTTACGTTAACGGGACGGTTAACATTACTGTTAACGGTACGGTTAACATTACTGTTAACGGTACGGTTAACATTACTGCTAACGGTACGGTTAACATTACTGTTAACAGCACGGTTACCATTAATTTATAGTTTAATTTATAGTTTATTTTAACGGTACCCTTAACATTACTGTTAACGGTACGGTTAACATTCTGTTAACGGTACGGTTAACATTACTGTTAACAGTAAGGTTAACATTACTGCTAATAGTACGTTTAATATTATTGCTAACAGTACGGTTAACACTACTGTTATCAGTCAACATTTAACAATACTGTTAAAGTTCTACGTTTAACTTTACTGTTAACCGTCTACGTTGTACATTATTATTAACCGTCTACGTTTAAGATTACTGTTAACCATCTACGTTTAACATTACTGTTAACGGTACGATTAACATTACTGTTAACGGTACCCTTAACATTACTGTTAACGGTGCGGTTAACATTACTGCTAACGGTACGGTTAAGTTTACTGCTAACAGTACGGTTAACACTACTGTTATCAGTCAACATTTAACAATACTGTTAAAGGTCTACGTTTAACTTTACTGTTAACCGTTTACGTTGAACATTACTGTTAACCATCTACGTTTAACATTATACTGTTAACGGTACGGTTAACATTACTGTTAACGGTACGGTTAACATTACTGTTAACGGTACGGTTAACATTACTGTTAACGGTACGGTTAACATTACTGTTAACGGTACGGTTAACATTACTGTTAACGGTACGGTTAACATTACTGTTAACGGTACGGTTAACATTACTGTTAACGGTACCCTTAACATTACTGTTAACGGTACACTTAACATTACTGTTAACGGTACACTTAACATTACTGTTAACGGTACACTTAACATTACTGTTAACGGTACGGTTAACACTACTGTTAACGGTACGGTTAACATTACTGTTAACGGTACGGTTAACATTACTGTTAACGGTACCCTTAACATTACTGTTAACGGTACCCTTAACATTACTGTTAACGGTACCCTTAACATTACTGTTAACGGTACCCTTAACATTACTGTTAACGGTGCGGTTAACATTACTGCTAACGGTACGCTTAAGTTTACTGCTAACAGTTCGGTTAACACTACTGTTATCAGTCAACATTTAACAATACTGTTAAAGGTCTACGTTTAACTTTACTGTTAACCGTTTACGTTGAACATTACTGTTAACCATCTACGTTTAACATTATACTGTTAACGGTACGGTTAACATTACTGTTAACGGTACGGTTAACATTACTGTTAACGGTACGGTTAACATTACTGTTAACGGTACGGTTAACATTACTGTTAACGGTACCCTTAACATTACTGTTAACGGTACCCTTAACATTACTGTTAACGGTACACTTAACATTACTGTTAACGGTACACTTAACATTACTGTTAACGGTACACTTAACATTACTGTTAACGGTACACTTAACATTACTGTTAACGGTACGGTTAACACTACTGTTAACGGTACGGTTAACATTACTGTTAACGGTACGGTTAACATTACTGTTAACGGTACCCTTAACATTACTGTTAACGGTACCCTAAACATTACTGTTAATGGTACCCTTAACATTACTGTTAACGGCACCCTTAACATTACTGTTAACGGTACGGTTAACATTACTGTTAACGGTACCCTTAACATTACTGTTAACGGTACCCTTAACATTACTGTTAACGGTACCCTTAACATTACTGTTAACGGTACACTTAACATTACTGTTAACGGTACACTTAACATTACTGTTAACGGTACGGTTAACACTACTGTTAACGGTACGGTTAACATTACTGTTAACGGTACGGTTAACATTACTGTTAACGGTACCCTTAACATTACTGTTAACGGTACCCTAAACATTACTGTTAATGGTACCCTTAACATTACTGTTAACGGTACGGTTAACATTACTGTTAACGGTACGGTTAACATTACTGTTAACGGTACGGTTAACATTACTGTTAACGGTACGGTTAACATTACTGTTAACGGTACGGTTAACATTACTGTTAACGGTACCCTTAACATTACTGTTAACGGTACCCTAAACATTACTGTTAATGGTACCCTTAACATTACTGTTAACGGTACGGTTAACATTACTGTTAACGGTACGGTTAACATTACTGTTAACGGTACGGTTAACATTACTGTTAACGGTACGGTTAACATTACTGTTAACGGTACGGTTAACATTACTGTTAACGGTACGGTTAACATTACTGTTAACGGTACCCATAACATTACTGTTAACGGTACACTTAACATTACTGTTAACGGTACACTTAACATTACTGTTAACGGTACGGTTAACACTACTGTTAACGGTACGGTTAACATTACTGTTAACGGTACGGTTAACATTACTGTTAACGGTACGGTTAACATTACTGTTAACGGTACGGTTAACATTACTGTTAACGGTACGGTTAACATTACTGTTAACGGTACGGTTACCATTACTGTTAACGGTACGGTTAACATTACTGTTAACGGTACGGTTAACATTACTGTTAACGGTACGGTTAACATTACTGTTAACGGTACGGTTAACATTACTGTTAACGGCACGGTTAATATTACTGTTAACGGCACGGTTAACATTACTGTTAACGGCACGGTTAACATTACTGTTAACGGTACGGTTAACATTACTGTTAACGGTACGGTTAACATTACTGTTAACGGTACGGTTAACATTACTGTTAACGGTACGGTTAACATTACGGTACGGTTAACATTACTGTTAACGGTACGGTTAACATTACTGTTAACGGTACGGTTAACATTACTGTTAACGATGCGGTTAACATTACTGTTAACGTTTCGGTTAACATTACTGTTAACGGTACGGTTAACATTGCTATTAACGGTACGGTTAACACTCCTGTTATTGTTATATTTAACAATAGTGTTAAAGGTCTCCGTTTAAATTTACTGTTAACCGTCTACGTTTAACATTACTGTTCACCGTCTACGTATAAAATTACTGTCAACCGTCTACGTTTGACATTATTGTTAACCGTCTACGTTTAACATTACTTTTAACCGTCTACGTTTAACATTACTGTTAACCGTATACGTTTAACATTACTGTTAACCGTCTACGTTTAACATTACTGTTAACCGTCTGCGTTTAACATTGCTGTTAACTGCCTACGTTTAACAATACTTTTAACCGTTTACATTTAACATTACTGTTAACCGTCTACTTTTAACATTACTGTTAACCGTCTACTTTTAACATTACTGTTAACCGTCTACGTTTAACATTACTGTTAACCGTCTACGTTTAACATTACTGTTAATCGTCTACTTTTAACATTACTGTTAACCGTCTACTTTCGACATTACTGTTAAGCGTCTACGTTTAACATTACTGTTAACCGTCTACTTTTAACGTTACTGTTAACCGTCTACTTTTAACGTTACAGTTAACCGTCTACGTTTAACATTACTGTTAACTGTCTACGTTTAACATTACTGTTAACCGTCTACTCTTAACATTACTGTCAACCGTTTACGTTTAACATTTCTGTTAATCGTCTACTTTTAACATTACTCTTAACCGTCTGCGCTTAGCATTACCGTTAACCGTCTACGTTTAACATTACTGTTAACAGTCTACGTTTAACATTACTGTTAACCGTCTACATTAAACATTACTGTTAACCGTCTACGTTTAACATTGCTGTTAACCGTCTACAATTAACATTACTGATAATCGTCTGCTTTTAAGATTACTCTTAACCGTCTACGTTTAACAATACTGTTAACTGTCTACTTTTAACATTACTGTTAACCGTCTACGTTTAACATTTCTGTTAATCGTCTACTTTTAATATTACTCTTAACCGTCTATGTTTAACATTAATGTTAACCATCTGCTTTTACATTACTCTTAACCGTCTACGTTTAACACTACTATTAGCCGTCTACGTTTAACATTACTGTTAACCGTCTACGTTTAACATTACTGTTACCCGTCTACGTTTAAGATTGCTGTTAACCTTCTACGTTTAACATTACTGTTAACCGTCTACTTTTAACATTATTATTAACCGTCTACGTTTAACATCACTGTTAACGGTCTACTTTTAACATTACTGTTAACCGTCTACGTTTAACATTGCTGTTAATTATCTACTTTAACATTATTCTTAACCGTCTACGTTGAACATTAATGATAACCCTCTACGTTTAACATTACTGTTAACCGTCTTCGTTTAACATTGCTGTTAACCGTCTACGTTTAACATTACTTTTAACTGTCTACGTTTAACATTACTGTTAACCGTCTACGTTGAACATTACTGTTAACCGTCTCCGTTTAACATTACTGTTAACGGTCTACGTTTAACATTGCTTATAACCGTCTACGTTTAACATTACTGTTAACCGTCTACATTTAACATTACTGTTAACCGTCTTCTTTTAACATTACTGTTAACCACCTACGTTTAAAATTACTGTTAACCGTCTACGTTTAACATTACAGTTAATCGTCTACTATTAATTTTACTCTTAACCATCTACTTTTAACATTACTGTTAACAGTTTACGTTTAACATTACTGTTAACCGCCTACTTTTACCATTACTGTTAACCGTCTACTTTTAATATTACTGTTAACTGTCTACGTTTAACATTACTGTTAACCGTCTACTTTTAACATTACTGTTAACCGTCTACGTTTAACATTGCTGTTAACCGTCTACGTTTAACAATTCTGTGAATGGTCTACTTTTAACATTACTCTTAACCGTCTACGTTTAACATTACTGTTAACCGTCTACGATTAACATTACTGTTAAGCGTCTGCTTTTAACGTTACTGTTAACCGTCTACGTTTAACATTACTGTTAACTGTCTACGTTTAACATTACTGTTAACCGTCTACTTTTAACATTACTGTTAACCGTCTACGTTTAACATTACTGTTAATCGTCTAATTTTAACATTATTCTTAACCGTCTGCATTTAACATTACTGCTAACCGTCTACCCTAAACATTACTGTTAACAGTCTACGTTTAACATAACTGTTAACCGTCTACGTTAAAAATTACTGTTAACCGTCTACTTTTAACATTACTGTTAACCGTATACGTTTAACATTACTGTTAATCGTCTACTTTTAATATTACTCTAACCGTCTACGTTTAACATTAATGTTATCCTTCTACGTTTAACATTACTGTTAACGCTACGGTTAAAATTACTGTTAACGGCACGGTTAATATTACTGTTAACGGCGAGGTTAACATTACTGTTAACGGTACCCTTAACATTACTGTTAACGGTACCCTTAACATTAAAGTTAAAAGTAACATTAGTGTTAACCGTCTACGTTTAACATTACTGTTAACCGTCTACGTTTAACATTACTTTTAACCGTCTACGTTTAACATTACTGTTAACCGTCTACTTTCAACATTACTCTTAACCGTCTACTTTTAGCATTACTCTTAACCGTCTACGTTTAACATAACTGTTAACGGTCTACTTTTAACATTACTGTTAACCGTCTACGTTTAACATTGCTGTTAATTATCTACTTTAACATTATTCTTAACCGTCTACGTTGAACATTAATGATAACCCTCTACGTTTAGCATTACTGTTAACCGTCAACTATTATCATTACTGTTAACCGTCTTCGTTTAACAGTACTGTTAACCGTCTACGTTTAACATTACTTTTAACTGTCTACGTTTAACATTACTGTTAACCGCCTACGTTGAACATTACTGTTAACCGTCTCCGTTTAACATTACTGTTAACCGTCTACGTTTAAGATTGCTGTTAACCTTCTACGTTTACCATTACTGTTAACCGTCTACTATTAACATTATTATTAACCGTCTACGTTTAACATCACTGTTAACGGTCTACTTTTAACATTACTGTTAACCGTCTACGTTTAACATTGCTGTTAATTATCTACTTTAACATTATTCTTAACCGTCTACGTTGAACATTAATGATAACCCTCTACGTTTAACATTACTGTTAACCGTCTTCGTTTAACATTGCTGTTAACCGTCTACGTTTAACATTACTTTTAACTGTCTACGTTTAACATTACTGTTAACCGTCTACGTTGAACATTACTGTTAACCGTCTCCGTTTAACATTACTGTTAACGGTCTACGTTTAACATTGCTTATAACCGTCTACGTTTAACATTACTGTTAACCGTCTACATTTAACATTACTGTTAACCGTCTTCTTTTAACATTACTGTTAACCACCTACGCTTAAAATTACTGTTAACCGTCTACGTTTAACATTACAGTTAATCGTCTACTATTAATTTTACTCTTAACCATCTACTTTTAACATTACTGTTAACAGTTTACGTTTAACATTACTGTTAACCGCCTACTTTTAACATTACTGTTAACCGTCTACTTTTAATATTACTGTTAACTGTCTACGTTTAACATTACTGTTAACCGTCTACTTTTAACATTACTGTTAACCGTCTACGTTTAACATTGCTGTTAACCGTCTACGTTTAACAATTCTGTTAATGGTCTACTTTTAACATTACTCTTAACCGTCTACGTTTAACATTACTGTTAACCGTCTACAATTAACATTACTGTTAAGCGTCTACTTTTAACGTTACTGTTAACCGTCTACGTTTAACATTACTGTTAACTGTCTACGTTTAACATTACTGTTAACCGTCTACTTTTAACATTACTGTTAACCGTCTACGTTTAACATTACTGTTAATCGTCTAATTTTAACATTATTCTTAACCGTCTGCATTTAACATTACTGCTAACCGTCTACCCTAAACATTACTGTTAACAGTCTACGTTTAACATAACTGTTAACCGTCTACGTTAAAAATTACTGTTAACCGTCTACTTTTAACATTACTGTTAACCGTATACGTTTAACATTACTGTTAATCGTCTACTTTTAATATTACTCTAACCGTCTACGTTTAACATTAATGTTATCCTTCTACGTTTAACATTACTGTTAACGCTACGGTTAAAATTACTGTTAACGGCACGGTTAATATTACTGTTAACGGCGAGGTTAACATTACTGTTAACGGTACCCTTAACATTACTGTTAACGGTACCCTTAACATTAAAGTTAAAAGTAACATTAGTGTTAACCGTCTACGTTTAACATTACTGTTAACCGTCTACGTTTAACATTACTTTTAACCGTCTACGTTTAACATTACTGTTAACCGTCTACTTTCAACATTACTCTTAACCGTCTACTTTTAGCATTACTCTTAACCGTCTACGTTTAACATAACTGTTAACGGTCTACTTTTAACATTACTGTTAACCGTCTACGTTTAACATTGCTGTTAATTATCTACTTTAACATTATTCTTAACCGTCTACGTTGAACATTAATGATAACCCTCTACGTTTAGCATTACTGTTAACCGTCAACTATTATCATTACTGTTAACCGTCTTCGTTTAACAGTACTGTTAACCGTCTACGTTTAACATTACTTTTAACTGTCTACGTTTAACATTACTGTTAACCGCCTACGTTGAACATTACTGTTAACCGTCTCCGTTTAACATTACTGTTAACCGTCTACATTTTACATTACTTTTAACCGTCTATTTTTAACATTACTGTTAACCGCCTACGTTTAAAATTACTGCTAAGCGTCTACGTTTAACATTACAGTTAATCGTCTACTTTTAATATTAATCTTAACCATCTACTTTTAACATTACTGTTAACAGTTTACGTTTAACATTACTGTTAACCGCCTACTTTTAACATTACTGTTAACCGTCTACTTTTAATATTACTGTTAACCGTCTACGTTTAACATTGCTGTTAACCGTCTACGTTTAACATTACTGTTAATCGTCTACTTTTAACATTACTCTTAACCGTCTACATTTAACATTACTGTAAACCGTCTACTTTTAACATTACTGTTAACCGTCTACGCTTAACATTTCTGTTAATCGTCTACTTTTAATATTACTCTTAACTGTCTATGTTTAACATTAATGTTAACCGTCTGCTTTTACATTACTCTTAACCGTCTACGTTTAACACTACTATTAGCCGTCTACGTTTAACATTACTGTTAACCGTCTACGTTTAACATTACTGTTACCCGTCTACGTTTAAGATTGCTGTTAAACTTCTACGTTTAACATTACTGTTAACCGTCTACTTTTAACATTATTATTAACCGTCTACGTTTAACATCACTGTTAACGGTATACTTTTAACCATACTGTTAACCGTCTACGTTTAACATTGCTGTTAATTATCTACTTTAACATTATTCTTAACCGTCTACGTTGAACATTAATGATAACCCTCTACGTTTAACATTACTGTTAACCGTCTACTATTATTATTACTGTTAACCGTCTTCGTTTAACATTACTGTTAACCGTCTACGTTTAACAATCCTTTTAACTGTCTACGTTTAACATTACTGTTAACCGTCTACGTTGAACATTACTGTTAACCGTCTCCGTTTAACATTACTGTTAACCGTCTACATTTAACATTACTGTTAACCGTCTACTTTTAACATTACTGTTAACCGCCTACGTTTAAAATTACTGTTAAGCGTCTACGTTTAACATTACAGTTAATCGTCTACTTTTAATATTACTCTTAACCATCTACTTTTAACATTACTGTTAACAGTTTACGTTTAACATTACTGTTAACCGCCTACTTTTAACATTACTGTTAACCGTCTACTTTTAATATTACTGTTAACCCTCTACGTTTAACATTGCTGTTAACCGTCTACGTTTAACATTACTGTTATTCGTCTACTTTTAACATTACTCTTAACCGTCTACGTTTAACATTACTGTAAACCGTCTACTTTTAACATTACTGTTAACCGTCTACGTTTAACA
This sequence comes from Trichopoda pennipes, assembly GCA_030448955.1. Lineage (NCBI taxonomy): Eukaryota > Metazoa > Arthropoda > Insecta > Diptera > Tachinidae > Trichopoda > Trichopoda pennipes. Next base: position 691,021 of record JASKUP010000004.1, on the reverse strand, counting down.
TTTCTGTTAATCGTCTAATTTTAATATTACTCTTAACTGTCTATGTTTAACATTGATGTTAACCGTCTGCTTTTACATTACTCTTAACCGTCTACGTTTAACACTACTATTAGCCGTCTACGTTTAACATTACTGTTAACCGTCTACGTTTAACATTACTGTTACCCGTCTACGTTTAAGATTGCTGTTAAAGTTCTACGTTTAACATTACTGTTAATCGTCTACTTTTAACATTACTCTTAACCGTCTACGTTTAACATTACTGTTAACGGTATACTTTTAACATTACTGTTAACCGTCTACGTTTAACATTTCTGTTAATCGTCTACTTTTAATATTACTCTTAACTGTCTATGTTTAACATTAATGTTAACCGTCTGCTTTTACATTACTCTTAACCGTCTACGTTTAACACTACTATTAGCCGTCTACGTTTAACATTACTGTTAACCGTCTACGTTTAACATTACTGTTACCCGTCTACGTTTAAGATTGCTGTTAAACTTCTACGTTTAACATTACTGTTAACCGTCTACTTTTAACATTATTATTAACCGTCTACGTTTAACATCACTGTTAACGGTATACTTTTAACATTAATGATAACCCTCTACGTTTAACATTACTGTTAACCGTCTACTATTATCATTACTTTTTGTGTTGTTGATTTCATAAGCTTTAGCTAATCAGGCCTAATATATTTGTGTCAATAAAAAAACAGTTTTTTTATCTCACTTTTGCCCGACGTTTCGTCAATTTTTTGTTGACTTCCTCAAGGGCTTCGTCTATTTAAAAATTAAAATCTTAATTTATTACAATTTTTAATACACCAAAAAAAATTACTTACAATATACCATTAATCACATTTACATATTTTTTGACAATTAACAAAAACAAAACAATTAAATTTAAATAAAACAAACACAACTTAAATTAATTATAAACGTTTAATTATTGGCCATTGCAACATTGTAGTTTGTGTTTATGTTGTCTGTGTCCTCTTTTAGATTCATAGTATTGTCAATATTTTGTTGAATGCGTAGACTTTCTATTGTGTACCTTTTCCTTTCCCTGGATTCTATACCTAAAATCTTGACTGTTTCAAAATCTGCTTCATGTCCAGTCTTAAGTATGTGTTGCGATAATGCTGTTGTCTCTTTCCGTTTTGTAATATCATTTTTGTGTTCCTTCATTCTTGTCTCCAATGTTCGTTTCGTTGTTCCAATGTATGTTAGATTACAGCTTTCGTTTTCACAACCTTTGCACTTGATTTCATACACTACATTGCATTGTTTTTTTTGTTTTTCTATTTGATCTTTCATGTTCGTGAATATTCTGTTCAAAGTGCTGTTTGGTTTGTATGAAAATTGTATTTTATCAGTTTTTATTATTGACTTCAAGCTTTTGCTGTCAGTCAAACCTGGTATATATTTTACACCGTAAAAAGCTCTCTGTTGTTTGTCCTGTTCAGTAATGTTAATTTGAGGATAATTTGCCTTAAGTTTAATTCCTGCCTCTTTTATTAAATTGTTTATAAGTTTAATCGGAAAACTGTTGCGTCTTAGTATTGTCGTTATTTTATTTATGTTCTTGGTGTAAAATTGATCGTCGCTAATGTTTAAAACTCTAAAGATGAAGCTTCTTGCAGTGTTAATTATTTGTGCCATAGGTTGCGTGGTATTGAAATTCATCAATCTCCCAGATGCTATATCCTTTGCGTGCCAATCGAAAAGTATTCCGTCATTATTTCGTATCAATGTTGTGTCCAAATATGAAAGTTTTCCATTTTTCTCTATCTCCACAGTGAATTGTATTTTCGGGTGATAACTATTAAGGGATTTTAGAACTTCATCTTTATCGTCAAGTTTTATTATAGCTAAAACGTCATCTACATACTTAGTTATGTATTTTAGGTTGATGCTCTTATTCTCAAGTTCAGCTAATGCCTCGTCTAATAAGTTGTCTAGTATAATGTCAGCTATAGTGGGCGAGAGAGGGTTACCCATTGGCATTCCAAACGTTTGGTTATAAATTTTACCATCATACAAAAAATAATTACTATCAGTCATTACTATCAGTCTTCAAGAATTTAGATTTCGGTAGCTTAGTGAAAGTTTGAATAGTGTTCCAATTTTTCATTATGTTTTTAATTGCAATGTGTACCGGAATGTTCGTGAAAAGAGAAACTACATCAAATGATATTAGGATCTCGTTATCCTGAAGTTTTACCAATTTCAGTTGGTCCTTCAATTGTCTTGAATTCTTAATATTATATTTCAAAGATACAATATTCTTAATTACTCTCCCAATATATTTGGATAATTGATAGCAAGGTACATTTATTGATGATACAATCGGACGGACAGGGGTGCCTTCTTTGTGAATCTGTTTTTTTATTGACACAAATATATTAGGCCTGATTAGCTAAAGCTTATGAAATCAACAACACAAAATTTCTGGAATGGCCAATTAATATAAATGATTATATTATCATTACTGTTAACCGTCTTCGTTTAACATTACTGTTAACCGTCTACGTTTAACATTACTTTTAACTGTCTACGTTTAACATTACTGTTAACCGTCTACGTTGAACATTACTGTTAACCGTCTACGTTTAACATTGCTTATAACCGTCTACGTTTAACATTACTGTTAACCGTCTACATTTAACATTACTGTTAACCGTCTACTTTTAACATTACTGTTAACCGCCTACGTTTAAAATTACTGTTAAACGTCTACGTTTATTATTACAGTTAATCGTCTACTTTTAATATTACTCTTAACTATCTACTTTTAACATTACTGTTAACAGTTTACGTTTAACATTACTGTTAACCGCCTACTTTTAACATTACTGTTAACCGTCTACTTTTAATATTACTGTTGACCGTCTACGTTTAACATTGCTGTTAACCGTCTACGTTTAACATTACTGTTAATGGTCTACTTTTAACATTACTCTTAACCGTCTACGTTTAACATTACTGTTAACCGTCTACAATTAACATTACTGTTAACCGTCTACTTTTAACGTTACTGTTAACCGTCTACGTTTAACATTACTTTTAACCGTCTACGTTTAACATTACTGTTAACCGTCTACTTTCAACATTACTCTTAACCGTCTACTTTTAGCATTACTCTTAACCGTCTACGTTTAACATTACTGTTAACCGTCTACGTTTAACGTTACTGTTAACCGTCTACGTTTAACATTACTGTTAACCGTCTATGTTTATATTACTGTTAACCGTCTACGTTTAACATCATTGTGAACCATCTACGTTTAATATTACTGTTAAGCGTGTACGTTTAACATTACTGTTAACGGTACGGTTAACATTACTGTTAACGGTACGGTTAACATTACTGTTAACGGTACGGTTAACATTACTGTTAACGGTACGGTTAACATTACTGTTAACGGTACGGTTAACATTACTGTTAACGGTACGGTTAACATTACTGTTAAAGGTACGGTTAACATTACTGTTAACGGTACGGTTAAAATTACTGTTAACGGTACGGTTAACATTACTGTTAACGGTACGGTTAACATTACTGTTAACGGTACGGTTAACATTACTGTTAACGGTACGGTTAACATTACTGTTAACGGTACGGTTAACATTACTGTTAACGGTACGGTTAACATTACTGTTAACGGTACGGTTAACATTACTGTTAACGGTACGGTTAACATTACTGTTAACGGTACGGTTAACATTACTGTTAACGGTACGTTTAACATTACTGTTAACGGTACGGTTAACATTACTGTTAACGGTACGGTTAACATTACTCTTAACGGCACGGTTAATATTACTGTTAACGGCACGGTTAACATTACTGTTAACGGCACGGTTAACATTATTGTTAACGGTACCCTTAACATTAAAGTTAAAAGTAACATTAGTGTTAACCGTCTACGTTTAACATTACTGTTAACCGTCTACGTTTAACATTACTTTTAACTGTCTACGTTTAACATTACTGTTAACCGTCTACTTTCAACATTACTCTTAACCGTCTACTTTTAGCATTACTCTTAACCGTCTACGTTTACCATTACTGTTAACAGTCTACGTTTAACATTACTGTTAACCGTCTACGTTAAACATTACTGTTAACCGTCTACGTTTAACAATACTGTTAACCGTCTACTTTTAACATTACTGTTAACCGTCTACGTTTAACATTACTGTTAATCGTCTACTTTTAATATTACTCTAACCGTCTACGTTTAACATTAATGTTAACCGTCTACGTTAAACATTACTGTTAACCGTCTACGTTTAACATTACTGTTAACGGTACGGTTAACATTACTGTTAACGGTACGGTTAACATTACTGTTAACGGCACGGTTAATATTACTGTTAACGGCACGGTTAACATTACTGTTAACGGCACGGTTAACATTACTGTTAACGGTACCCTTAACATTACTGTTAACGGTACCCTTAACATTAAAGTTAAAAGTAACATTAGTGTTAACCGTCTACGTTTAACATTACTGTTAACCGTCTACGTTTAACATTACTTTTAACTGTCTACGTTTAACATTACTGTTAACCGTCTACTTTCAACATTACTCTTAACCGTCTACTTTTAGCATTACTCTTAACCGTCTACGTTTAACATTACTGTTAACCGTCTACTTTTAGCATTACTCTTAACCGTCTACGTTTAACATTACTGTTAACCGTCTACGTTTAACATCATTGTGAACCATCTACGTTTAACATTACTGTTAAGCGTGTACGTTTAACATTATTGTTAACGGCACGGTTAACAGTACTGTTAACGGTACGGTTAACATTACTGTTAACGGTACGGTTAAAATTACTGTTAACGGCACGGTTAATATTACTGTTAACGGCACGGTTAATATTACTGTTAACGGCACGGTTAACATTACTGTTAACGGCACGGTTAACATTACTGTTAACGGTACCCTTAACATAACTGTTAACGGTACCCTTAACATAACTGTTAACGGGACCCTTAACATTAAAGTTAAAAGTAACATTAGTGTTAACCGTCTACATTTAACATTACTGTTAACCGTCTACGTTTAACATTACTTTTAACCGTCTACGTTTAACATTACTGTTAACCGTCTACTTTCAACATTACTCTTAACCGTCTACTTTTAGCATTACTCTTATCCGTCTACGTTTAACATTACTGTTAACCGTCTACGTTTAACGTTACTGTTAACCGTCTACGTTTAACATTACTGTTAACCGTCTATGTTTATATTACTGTTAACCGTCTACGTTTAACATCATTGTGAACCATCTACGTTTAATATTACTGTTAAGCGTGTACGTTTAACATTACTGTTAACGGTACGGTTAACATTACTGTTAACGGTACGGTTAACATTACTGTTAACGGTACGGTTAACATTACTGTTAACGGTACCCTTAACATTGCTGTTAACGGTACGGTTAACATGACTGTTAACGGTACGGTTAACATTACTGTTAACGGTACGGTTAACATGACTGTTAACGGTACGGTTAACATTACTGTTAACGGTACCCATAACATTACTGTTAACGGTACGGTTAACATTACTGTTAACGGTACGGTTAACATTACTGTTAACGGTACCCATAACATTACTGTTAACGGTACGGTTAACATTACTGTTAACGGTACGGTTAACATTACTGTTAACGGTACGGTTAACATTACTGTTAACGGTACGGTTAACATTGCTGTTAACGGAAGGGTTAACATTACTGTTAACGGTACGGTTAACATTACTGTTAACGGTACGGTTAACATTACTGTTAACGGTACGGTTAACATTACTGTTAACGGTACGGTTAACATTACTGTTAACGGTACGGTTAACATTACTGTTAACGGTACGGTTAACATTACTGTTAACGGTACGGTTAACATTACTGTTAACGGTACGGTTAACATTACTGTTAACGGTACGGTTAACATTACTGTTAACGGCACGGTTAATATTACTGTTAACGGCACGGTTAACATTACTGTTAACGGCACGGTTAACATTATTGTTAACGGCACGGTTAACATTACTGTTAACGGTACCCTTAACATTACTGTTAACGGTACCCTTAACATTAAAGTTAAAAGTAACATTAGTGTTAACCGTCTACGTTTAACATTACTGTTAACCGTCTACGTTTAACATTACTTTTAACTGTCTACGTTTAACATTACTGTTAACCGTCTACTTTCAACATTACTCTTAACCGTCTACTTTTAGCATTACTCTTAACCGTCTACGTTTAACATTACTGTTAACAGTCTACGTTTAACATTACTGTTAACCGTCTACGTTAAACATTACTGTTAACCGTCTACGTTTAACAATACTGTTAACCGTCTACTTTTAACATTACTGTTAACCGTCTACGTTTAACATTACTGTTAATCGTCTACTTTTAATATTACTCTAACCGTCTACGTTTAACATTAATGTTAACCGTCTACGTTAAACATTACTGTTAACCGTCTACGTTTAACATTACTGTTAACGGTACGGTTAACATTACTGTTAACGGTACGGTTAACATTACTGTTAACGGCACGGTTAATATTACTGTTAACGGCACGGTTAACATTACTGTTAACGGCACGGTTAACATTACTGTTAACGGCACGGTTAACATTACTGTTAACGGCACGGTTAACATTACTGTTAACGGCACGGTTAACATTACTGTTAACGGTACCCTTAACATTAAAGTTAAAAGTAACATTAGTGTTAACCGTCTACGTTTAACATTACTGTTAACCGTCTACGTTTAACATTACTTTTAACTGTCTACGTTTAACATTACTGTTAACCGTCTACTTTCAACATTACTCTTAACCGTCTACTTTTAGCATGACTCTTAACCGTCTACGTTTAACATTACTGTTAACCGTCTACGTTTAACGTTACTGTTAACCGTCTACGTTTAACATTACTGTTAACCGTCTATGTTTATATTACTGTTCACCGTCTACGTTTAACATCATTGTGAACCATCTACGTTTAACATTACTGTTAAGCGTGTACGTTTAACATTACTGTTAACGGCACGGTTAACAGTACTGTTAACGGTACGGTTAACATTACTGTTAACGGTACGGTTAACATTACTGTTAACGGCACGGTTAATATTACTGTTAACGGCACGGTTAATATTACTGTTAACGGCACGGTTAACATTACTGTTAACGGCACGGTTAACATTACTGTTAACGGCACGGTTAACATTACTGTTAACGGTACCCTAAACATAACTGTTAACGGGACCCTTAACATTAAAGTTAAAAGTAACATTAGTGTTAACCGTCTACGTTTAACATTACTGTTAACCGTCTACGTTTAACATTACTTTTAACTGTCTACGTTTAACATTACTGTTAACCGTCTACTTTCAACATTACTCTTAACCGTCTACTTTTAGCATGACTCTTAACCGTCTACGTTTAACATTACTGTTAACCGTCTACGTTTAACGTTACTGTTAACCGTCTACGTTTAACATTACTGTTAACCGTCTATGTTTATATTACTGTTAACCGTCTACGTTTAACATCATTGTGAACCATCTACGTTTAATATTACTGTTAAGCGTGTACGTTTAACATTACTGTTAACGGTACGGTTAACATTACTGTTAACGGTACGGTTAACATTACTGTTAACGGTACGGTTAACATTACTGTTAACGGTACCCTTAACATTACTGTTAACGGTACGGTTAACATTACTGTTAACGGTACCCTTAACATTACTGTTAACGGTACGGTTAACATGACTGTTAACGGTACGGTTAACATTACTGTTAACGGTACCCATAACATTACTGTTAACGGTACGGTTAACATTACTGTTAACGGTACGGTTAACATTACTGTTAACGGTACGGTTAACATTACTGTTAACGGTACGGTTAACATTACTGTTAACGGTACGGTTAACATTACTGTTAACGGTACGGTTAACATTACTGTTACCGGTACGGTTAACATTACTGTTAACGGTACGGTTAACATTACTGTTAACGGTACCCTTAACATTACTGTTAACGGTACGGTTAAAATTACTGTTAACGGTACGGTTAACATTACTGTTAACGGTACGGTTAACATTACTGTTAACGGTACGGTTAACATTACTGTTAACGGTACGGTTAACATTACTGTTAACGGTACGGTTAACATTACTGTTAACGGTACGGTTAACATTACTGTTAACGGTACGGTTAATATTACTGTTAACGGTACGGTTAACATTACTGTTAACGGTACCCTTAACATTACTGTTAACGGTACGGTTAACATTACTGTTAACGGTACGGTTAGCATTACTGTTAACGGTACGGTTAACATTACTGTTAACGGTACCCTTAACATTACTGTTAACGGTACGGTTAACATTACTGTTAACGGTACGGTTAACATTACTGTTAACGGTACGGTTAACATTACTGTTAACGGTACGGTTAACATTACTGTTAACGGTACGGTTAACATTACTAATAACGGTACGGTTAGCATTACTGTTAACGGTACGGTTAACACTACTGTTATCGGTCCACATTTAACAATACTGTTTAACATTACTGTTAACCGTCTACGTTTAACATTACTGTTAACCGTCTACTTTTAACATTCCTGTTAACCGTCTACGTTTAACATTACTGTTAACCATCTACGTTTAATATTACTGTTAACTGTCTACTTTTAACATTACTGTTAACCGTCTTCGTTTAACATTACTGTTAACCGCCTACTTTTAACATTACTGTTAACCGTCTACTTTTAATATTACTGTTGACCGTCTACGTTTAACATTGCTGTTAACCGTCTACGTTTAACATTACTGTTAATGGTCTACTTTAACATTACTCTTAACCATCTACGTTTAACATTACTGTTAACCGTCTACGATTAACATTACTGTTAACCGTCTACTTTTAACGTTACTGTTAACCGTCTACGTTTAACATTACTGTTAACTGTCTACGTTTAACATTACTGTTAACCGTCTACTTTTAACATTACTGTTAATCGTCTACGTTTAACATTACTGTTAATCGTCTACTTTTAACATTATTCTTAACCGTCTGCATTTAACATTACTGTTAACCATCTACGTTAAACATTACTGTTAACAGTCTACGTTTAACATTACTGTTAACCGTCTACGTTAAACATTACTGTTAACCGTCTACGTTTAACAATACTGTTAACCGTCTACTTTTAACATTACTGTTAACCGTCTACGTTTAACATTACTGTTAATCGTCTACTTTTAATATTACTCTAACCGTCTACGTTTAACATTAATCTTAACCGTCTACGTTTAACATTACTGTTAACGGTACGGCTAACATTACTGTTAACGGTACGGTTAACATTACTGTTAACGGCATGGTTAATATTACTGTTAACGGCACGGTTAACATTACTGTTAACGGCATGGTTAACATTACTGTTAACGGCACGGTTAACATTACTGTTAACGGTACCCTTAACATTAAAGTTAAAAGTAACATTAGTGTTAACCGTCTACGTTTAACATTACTGTTAACCGTCTACTTTCAACATTACTCTTAACCGTCTACTTTTAGCATTACTCTTAACCGTCTACGTTTAACATTACTGTTAACCGTCTACGTTTAACGTTACTTTTAACCGTCTACGTTTAACATCATTGTGAACCATCTACGTTTAACATTACTGTTAATCGTGTACGTTTAACATTACTGTTAACGGCACGGTTAACACTACTGTTAACGGTACGGTTAACATTACTGTTAACGGTACGGTTAACATTACTGTTAACGATACGGTTAACATTACTGTTAACGGTACGGTTAACATTACTGTTAACGGTACGGTTAACATTACTGTTAACGGTACGGTTAACATTACTGTTAACGGTACGGTTAACATTACTGTTACCGGTACGGTTAACATTACTGTTAACGGTACGGTTAACATTACTGTTAACGGTACCCTTAACATTACTGTTAACGGTACGGTTAACATTACTGTTAACGGTACGGTTAACATTACTGTTAACGGTACGGTTAACATTACTGTTAACGGTACGGTTAACATTACTGTTAACGGTACGGTTAACATTACTGTTAACGGTACGGTTAATATTACTGTTAACGGTACGGTTAACATTACTGTTAACGGTACCCTTAACATTACTGTTAACGGTACGGTTAACATTACTGTTAACGGTACGGTTAACATTACTGTTAACGGTACCCTTAACATTACTGTTAACGGTACGGTTAACATTACTGTTAACGGTACGGTTAACATTACTGTTAACGGTACGGTTAACATTACTGTTAACGGTACGGTTAACATTACTAATAACGGTACGGTTAGCATTACTGTTAACGGTACGGTTAACACTACTGTTATCGGTCCACATTTAACAATACTGTTTAACATTACTGTTAACCGTCTACGTTTAACATTACTGTTAACCGTCTACTTTTAACATTCCTGTTAACCGTCTACGTTTAACATTACTGTTAACCATCTACGTTTAATATTTAATAATTTGGTTCTTTTAAAACAAAAGTGGCTAATGACATGAACGACATAAAATTGAGTATCCAACAACTAACGAGTAGCGTGAACAATACTCATAATGACTTGTGTAAAGAAATTGCAAGTTCGGTTTCTAAGCTCTCCGAAGCAATGACCGGATTAGCTAGTCAGGTCAATGAACTGAAGGAACTGAACAAAGAGAAAGACAAACGCATTGAAATTATGGAGCATAAAATGCAGATGTTAGAACAAAAGCTATTGAGTAAAAATATTGAAATTAAAAACATACCTAATAAGGAGCTTAACGCAATGCAAGTAATAAGAAAAATTGCCGAATCTCTTAATGTTGAGTTACAAGAACATGACATTGATAATGCATATACAGTAAAAAGGTCAGAGAAAGTTATTGTAGAATTTTGCTCTTTAATAAAAAAAAAGAGCTGATGTCTAAAATACGAAAGCACAGAGTTAATGCTGGAATATTAAGTAACATAGACTCTACTCAGTTGAATAGAAACAATACCAATGAAGTATTGTTTATAAATGACCAACTTACACCCTATAATTTAAAACTATTATGGAATACAAAAAATAAAACCCGAGAAATTGGCTGGAAATTTGTATGGGCAAGGAATGGTCATATATATGCGAAAAAAGACGAAATATCAGAACCCATTTTAATTTCTAATAATAGTGATATCAATAAAATTGCCTAAATCAATACTGTAACGAATAAACTAATAAAAATTATTACAGCTAAATCATTTTCCTTTTTTTCTAATATATACAATAAATATTTAACAGACATATAATAATGAATAATATAGAAAATTTCAACCAAATAAATAAAACATACTTAAGATATCCCTTTTCTTTAATAATGCTGAATATTAGGTCAATGCGCTCAAATTTCAACTCGCTACTATTAGCGACAAATAATATATTAAAAGACATAAAAATAATGGTGCTCGTAGAAACAAATATAACAAATGAAGAAAGTCAATTTTATAATATAAATGGTTTTAACAAAACAAATATTAACAGAGGAAGTAGAGGAGGAGGCATACATATATATGTCAAAGAGAATATTACATTTACAATAACTGAAACAAATACTGTCTCTTTTGAATCTTTACAAATAAATATTCAATCTAATGAAAACATTATGATATTAGCAATTTATAGACCTCCACATCTTAACGTTAATGCTTTCATTAAAGAGATTGATAGTTTGCTGATGAAAAGAGATAAACAAAATATTGTAATTACTGGAGATGTAAACATTGATATACTAAGAGTTAACTACACAGAGACAAGATACCTTGATATGCTAGCATCACATGGCTTTAAATGCTTAATAAAAGAGTGCACCAGAGAAGATGTAAACAGAGTCACTAAAACATGCATCGATCATCTCTTTGTGAGAAACAAACTGTTAAATAAGCTAGAATATGCCACAATAATAAAAACTAATATCTCAGACCATTACTCAATCGTGTACTGTCTCTCTGAAGAAAATATTGAAAAAGAAACAAGATGGCATACCCAGCAAACACAAATTAGTAAAACTCAACTTAGTAAATATAAAATTAACCAACAGATAAGCACAGCCAAGTGGACTACTGTTGAAAGCCTAACAAACCCAAACAAAATGCTACAAATGATTAATGAAAAGTTTAAACAAATATATGATAATTCAAAAATTAAAATCAAAAAACACAAAAATAGAGTGCCGAACCCATGGATAAATGTCGATTTAATAAAGTGTTGTGAGAATAGGGATAAACTTTATAAAAAATGGTTATCAAATAAAAATAATAAAACTTTTGAGACTGAATACAAAAAATACAGAAATATGTTAAATAAAAAAATAAACTATGCCAAAAATATGTACTACAAAAATAAATTTTTCGAGAACAGAAATAATATACGAGTAACTTGGCAATTAATAAATGAAATTTTAGGGAAAAAGTCAAATAGAATTGATGACATAATTTGTAAGAACTTTGGAAATAAAAACAAAACAGAAATATGTAACTCTTTTGCTATTAATTTTAAAGAAAACGTGGAAAATATAATACATAAATGCAATATTGGTACATGTATGGAAACTCCTCATATACTTGCAAATTCCATTTATATGGATATAACGTGCGAAGAAGAGGTCAACGGAATAATTAGGACATTGAATAATAAAAAAAGTGCAGGAGCAGATGGAATTAGACCTATTGATCTGAAAAATAACGCCAATGTGATGACTCCAATTATAACTAAATTGATCAACTTGATTTTGAATACTGCAACAGTCCCGGATTTGTTCAAAGTGTCTTGTGTAAGACCAATATACAAAAATGGCTGCAGAACTGATTTTAGTAATTATCGACCGATTTCAATCTTACCGGTGATGGAAAAGATTATGGAGGAGATAATAGTCAAACGCCTAAGTGCTTTTATAGAAAAATATAAAGTCATCAATCAGAATCAGTTTGGGTTCCAAAAGGGTAAAAACATAAATAAACTGCTGGGAAACTTTGCAAATTATATAAATCAACAGTTAAGTAAGAATAACCACTGCCTAGCCTTGTTCATTGATTTCAGCAAAGCTTTTGACACACTACCACATGTCAAACTTTTGTCAACATTGGAAAGGATGGGAATACGTGGAAGTTGTCTGAAACTTTTTGAAAACTACTTAAAATGTAGAAAATTTTTCGTAAAAATATCCGAACATATTAGTAAGGAAATGGCGATGGATTATGGTGTCCCGCAAGGATCTAAATTAGGTCCAATTCTATTTATTATATATTCAAATGATCTCATTAATACTCTCAAAAATAGCAAAATATATGCTTATGCAGATGACACTACTATAGTTGTGGCACACAAAAAAGCTAAATGTGCATTAGAAATTATGCAAATCGAACTGGAAAAGGCTCAGAGATGGTGTCATGACCAAGGAATAATAATAAATTCGACAAAAACAAAACTAATGCATATCAAGCCACCACACATCGGATACGAGGACTTAAAACTGAGATTGCATTGTACAGAATGTCTACACGAAACGAAAAGGTCAACAATCCACTGCAATTTTAAAGAATGCAATAAAATTGTGGAATTGGTAAATTCTTACAAATACCTTGGTGTAATTGTGGACAATAAATTCAACTGGCATGAACACATAGAATACCTAAGAAAAAAATTAAGGAAAGCCTCTTATATGCTAAATCATCTAAGATTCCGTTCGAATATAGTGGTACTAAGGCAAGCTTACTTCGCGCTAGTAGAATCAATTATTCGACATGGTATTACAGCCTGGGGAAGTTCCAACTATTGTAGAAAACTCCAATCATCACAAAATGCATTATTAAAAATATTGGATACAACCGTACGTTATAGAAACTATAGGCAAAACTATGATGATATAGGAAACAATAGGGAAACAGAAAATATTGCAAATACCGATACTGTTTCTAATTCAATAATAATCGATCCATCAACCGCTACAAATGTGACAGCAAATATAACAGTGAATAACTACGGTAACACATATAACGATGAAGCAAACAGAACCCTGAGGGACATACAAATGTTAAATATAAAAAGTATCTACTACATTACTTTGGCAATTGAATTTAACAAGGACACCCGTTTCTTTACGGAAATCGATCATAATTATCAAACACGCCGAAAAACAGGAGGTAGATTCAAAGTCCCGCAATATAAGAACAATTACGGAAGGAACTCACTAGCTGTTGTACTACCCACATTATATAATATGATGCCACCGGACATCTTAAATACTGCAACAAATCAACACAAAACCAAGAGAGTTATTAAAAAATTTTTCATGGAGAAGCAGTAATATGTATTGAATTTTAAAGTTGAATAATGTTAATAGTATATTTAGTATGCAACGAATGAACTTATGTTGTTTCAAACTTTTATTATAACATTGTGTACCTGCAGACAAGCCCAAGCGGCTTCGCAAGGTCCTTTTTGTGTAATAATGTTTTAAATTAATGTAATGTAAACATGAAATGTTACTAATGTTGAAAATTGAATAAAATTGAATTGAAAATTGAAAAAAAAAAAAAAAAAAAAAAAATTGAAAATTGAATAAACTGTCTACTTTTAACATTACTGTTAACCGTCTTCGTTTAACATTACTGTTAACCGCCTACTTTTAACATTACTGTTAACCGTCTACTTTTAATATTACTGTTGACCGTCTACGTTTAACATTGCTGTTAACCGTCTACGTTTAACATTACTGTTAATGGTCTACTTTAACATTACTCTTAACCATCTACGTTTAACATTACTGTTAACCGTCTACGATTAACATTACTGTTAACCGTCTACGATTAACATTACTGTTAACCGTCTACTTTTAACGTTACTGTTAACCGTCTACGTTTAACATTACTGTTAACCGTCTACTTTTAACATTACTGTTAATCGTCTACGTTTAACATTACTGTTAATCGTCTACTTTTAACATTATTCTTAACCGTCTGCATTTAACATTACTGTTAACCATCTACGTTAAACATTACTGTTAACAGTCTACGTTTAACATTACTGTTAACCGTCTACGTTAAACATTACTGTTAACCGTCTACGTTTAACAATACTGTTAACCGTCTACTTTTAACATTACTGTTAACCGTCTACGTTTAACATTACTGTTAATCGTCTACTTTTAATATTACTCTAACCGTCTACGTTTAACATTAATCTTAACCGTCTACGTTTAACATTACTGTTAACGGTACGGCTAACATTACTGTTAACGGTACGGTTAACATTACTGTTAACGGCATGGTTAATATTACTGTTAACGGCACGGTTAACATTACTGTTAACGGCATGGTTAACATTACTGTTAACGGCACGGTTAACATTACTGTTAACGGTACCCTTAACATTAAAGTTAAAAGTAACATTAGTGTTAACCGTCTACGTTTAACATTACTGTTAACCGTCTACTTTCAACATTACTCTTAACCGTCTACTTTTAGCATTACTCTTAACCGTCTACGTTTAACATTACTGTTAACCGTCTACGTTTAACGTTACTGTTAACCGTCTACGTTTAACATCATTGTGAACCATCTACGTTTAACATTACTGTTAATCGTGTACGTTTAACATTACTGTTAACGGCATGGTTAACACTACTGTTAACGGTACGGTTAACATTACTGTTAACGGTACGGTTAACATTACTGTTAACGATACGGTTAACATTACTGTTAACGGTACGGTTAACATTACTGTTAACGGTACGGTTAACATTACTTTTAACGGTACGGTTAACATTACTGTTAACGGTACGGTTAACATTACTGTTAACGGTACGGTTAACATTACTGTTAACGGTACGGTTAACATTACTGTTAACGGTACGGTTAACATTACTGTTAACGGTACGGTTAACATTACTCTTAACGGTACGGTTAACATTACTCTTAACGGTACGGTTAACATTACTGTTAACGGTACGGTTAGCATTACTGTTACCGGTACGGTTAGCATTACTGTTAACGGTACGGTTAGCATTACTGTTAACGGTACGGTTAGCATTACTGTTAACGGTACGGTTAGCATTACTGTTAACGGTACGGTTAACACTACTGTTATCGGTCCACATTTAACAATACTGTTAAAGGTCTACGTTTAAATTTACTGTTAACCGTCTACGTTTAACATTACTGTTAACCGTCTACGTTTAACATCATTGTCAACCATCTACGTTTAACATTACTGTTAAGCGTGTACGTTTAACATTACTGTTAACCGTCTACATTTAATATTACTTTTAACAGTCTACGTTTAACATTACTATTGACCGTCTACGTTTAACATTACTGCTAACCGTCTACGTTTAACATTACTGTTAACCGTCTACGTTTAACATTGCTGTTAACCGTTTACGTTTAACATTACTGTTAACCGTCTACGTTTAACATTACTGTTAACCGTTTACTATTAACGTTCCTGTTAACCGTCTACGTTTAACATTACTGTTAACCATCTACGTTTAATATTACTGTTAACTGTCTACTTTTAACATTACTGTTCTTCGTCTTCGTTCAACATTACTGTTAATCGACTACTTTTAACATTACTCTTAACCGTCTACGTTTAACATTACCGTTAAAATTCTACGTTTAAAATTACTATTGACCGTCTACGTTTAACATTATTGTTAATCGTCTGCTTTTTACATTATTCTTAACCGTCTACCTTTAACAATACTGCTAACCGTCTACTTTTAACATTACTGTTAGCCGTCTACGTTTAACATTATTGTTAACCGTCTACGTTTAACATTATTGTTAACCGTCTACTTTTAACATTACTGTTAACCGTCTACGTTTAACATTACTCTTAACCGTTTACGTTTAACATTACTGTTAACCGTCTACGTTTAACGTTACTGTTAACCGTGTATGTTTAACATTACTGTTAACCGTCTAAGTTTAACATTACTTTAAACCGTCTTCTTTAACATTACTGTTTGCCGTCTACGTTTAATATATGTTAACGGTACGGTTAACATTAATGTTAACGGTACGGTTAACATTACTGCTAACGGTATGGTTAATATTACTGCTAACAGTACGGTTAACACTACTGTTATCAGTCAACATTTAACAATACTGTTACAGGTCTACGTTTAACTTTACTGTCACCCGTCTACGTTTAACATTACTGTTAACCATCTACGTTTAACATTATTGCTAACGGTACGGTTAACATTACTGTTAACGGTACGGTTAACATTATTGTTAATGGTACGGTTAATATTACTGTTAACGGTACGGTTAACATTACTGTTAACGGTACGGTTAACATTACTGTTAACGGTACGGTTAACACTACTGTTAACGGTACGGTTAACACTACTGTTAACGGTACGGTTAACACTACTGTTATCGGTCAACATTTAACAATACTGTTAAAGATCTACGTTTAAATTTACTGTTAAAGGTCTACGTTTAACATTACTGTTAACCGTCTATGTTTATATTACGGTTAACCGTCTACGTTTAACATTACTGTTAACCGTCTACGTTTAACATCATTGCCAACCATCTACGTTTAACATTACTGTTAACCGTCTATGTTTAATATTACTTTTAACAGTCTACGTTTAACATTATTATTGACCGTCTACGTTTAACATTGCTGTTAACCGTCTACGTTTAACATTGCTGTTAACCGTCTACGTTTAACATTAGTGTTAACCGTCTACGTTTAATATTGCTGTTAACCGTTGACGTTTAACATTACTGTTAACCGTTGACGTTTAACATTACTGTTAACCGTCTACGTTTAACATTACTGTTAACCATCTACGTTTAACATTACTGTTAACTGTCTACTTTTAACATTACTGTTAACCGTCTACGTTTAACATTACTGTTAATCGTCTACTTTTAACATTACTCTGAACCGTCTACGTTTAACATTACCGTTAACCATCTACGTTTAACATTACTGTTAACCGTCTACGTTTAAAATTACTATTGACCGTCTACGTTTAACATTGCTGTTAACCGTCTACGTTTAACATTCCTGTTAAGCGTCTGCTTTTTACATTACTCTTAACCGTCTACTTTTAACAATACTGTTAACCGTCTACTTTTAACATTACTGTTAACCGTCTACGTTTAACATTACTGTTAATCGTCTACTTTTAATATTACTCTTGACCGTCTTCGTTTAACATTAATGTTAACCGTCTACGTTTAACATTATTGTTAACCGTCTACTTTTAACATTACTGTTGACCGTCTACGTTTAACATTACTGTTAACCGTCTACGTTTAACATTACTTTTAACCGTCTATGTTTAACAATACTGTTAACCGTCTACTTTTAACCTTACTCTTAACCGTCTAATTTTAGGATTACTCTTAACCGTCTACGTTTAACATTACTGTTAACCGTCTACGTTTAACGCTACTGTTAACCGTCTACGTTTAACATTACTGTTAACCTTCTAAGTTTAACATTACTTTAAACCGTCTACTTTAACATTATTGTTAACCGTCTACGTTTAACATATGTTAACAGTACGTTTAACATTGCCGGTTAACATTACTGTTAACGGTACGGTTAACCAGTACTGTTAACCATGCGGTTAACATTACTGTTAACCATGCGGTTAACATTACTGTTAACGGCACGGTTAACATTTCTGTTAACGGTACGGTTAACATTGCTATTAACGGTACGGTTAACATTGCTATTAACGGTACGGTTAAAATAACGGTTAACGGTACGGTTAACACTGCTGTTATTGTTATATTTAACAATAGTGTTAAAGGTCTTCGTTTAAATTTACTGTTAACCGTCTCCGTTTAACATAACTGTTAACCGTATATGTTTAAAATTACTGTTAACCGTCTACGTTTAACATTACTGTTCACCGTCTACGTATAACATTACTGTCAAACGTCTACGTTTGACATTACTGTTAACCGTCTATGTTTAACATTACTGTTTTTCCTCTACGTTTAACATTACTTTTAAGCGTCTACGTTTAACATTACTGTTAACCGTCTACGTTTAACATTACTGTTAACCGTCTGCGTTTAACATTGCTAACTGCCTACGTTTAACATTACTTTTAACCGTTTACGTTTAACATTACTGTTAACCGTCTACTTTTAACATTACTGTTAACCGTCTACTTTTAACATTACTGTTAACCGTCTACGTTTAACATTACTATTAACCGTTCACGTTTAACATTGCTGTTAACCGTCTATGTTTAACATTACTGTTAATCATCTACTTTTAACATTACTCTTAACCGTCTACGTTTAACATTACTGTTAACCGTCTACTTTTAACTTTACTGTTAATCGTCTGCTTTTACATTACTCTTAACCGTCTACGTTTAACACTACTATTAACCGTCTAGGTTTAAAATTACTATTGACCGTCTACGTTAAACATTACTGTTAACCGTCTAATTTTAACATTACTCTTAACCGTCTACGTTGAACATTAATGATAACCGTCTACGTTTAACATTGCTGTTAATCGTCTATGTTTAACATTACTGTAAATAACCTACATTTAACATTACTCTTAACGGTCTACGTTTAACATTACTGTTAACCGTCTACGTTTAACATTACTGTTAACCTTCTACTTTTAACATTACAGTTAACCGCCTACGTTTAAAATTACTGTTAACCGTCTACGTTTAACATTACTGTTAATCGTCTACTTTTAATATTACTCCTAACCATCTACGTTTAACATTACTGTTAATCGTCTACTTTCAACATTACTCTGAACCGTCTACGTTTAACATTACCGTTAACCGTCTACGTTTAACATTACTGTTAACCGTCTACGTTTAAAATTACTATTGACCGTCTACGTTTAAGATTGCTGTTAACCGTCTACGTTTAACATTCCTGTTAAGCGTCTGTTTTTTACATTACTCTTAACCGTCTATTTTTAACAATACTGTTAACCGTCTGCTTTAAACATTACTGTTAACCATCTACGTTTAACATTACTGTTAACCCTCTACGTTTAACATTACTGTTAACCGTCTGCGTTTAACAATGCTGTTAACTGCCTACGTTTAACATTACTTTTAACCGTTTACATTTAACATTACTGTTAACCGTCTACTTTTAACATTACTGTAACCATCTACTTTTAACATTACTGTTAACCGCTACGTTTAACATTACTGTTAACTGTCCACGTTTAACATTGCTGTTAACCGTCTATGTTTAACATTACTGTTAATCATCTACTTTTAACATTACTCTTAACTGCCTACGTTTAACATTAATGTTAACCGTCTACGGTTAATATTACTGTTAACCTTCTACTTTTAACATTACTGTTAACCGTCTACGTTTAAAATTACTCTTAACCGTCTACGGTTAACATTACTGTTAATCGTCTACTTTTAAATTTACTCTTAACCGTCTACGTTTAACATTACTGTTAATCGTCTACTTTTTATATTACTCTGAACCGTCTACGTTTAACATTGCCGTTAACCGTCTACGTTTAACATTACTGTTAACCGTCTACGTTTAAAATTACTATTGACCATCTACGTTTAACATTGCTGTTAACCGTCTACGTTTAACATTCCTGTTGAGCGTCTGCTTTTTACATTACCCTTACCCGTCTACGTTTAACATTACTGTTAACCGTCTACTTTTAATATTACTCTTAACCGTCTACGTTTAACATTACTGTTAACCGTCTATGTTTAACATTACTGTTAATCATCTACTTTTAACATTACTTTTAACTGCCTACGATTAACATTACTGTTAACCGTCTACGGTTAACATTACTGTTAACCTTCTACTTTTAACATTACTGTTAACCGCCTACGTTTAAAATAACTGTTAACCGTCTACGTTTAACATTACTGTTAATCATCTACTTTTAATATTACTCTTAACCGTCTACGTTTAACATTACTGTTAACCGTCTATGTTTAACATTACTGTTAATCATCTACTTTTAACATTACTCTTAACTGCCTACGATTAACATTACTGTTAACCGTCTACGGTTAACATTACTGTTAACCTTCTACTTTTAACATTACTGTTAACCGCCTACGTTTAAAATAACTGTTAACCGTCTACGTTTAACATTACTTTAAACCGTCTACTTTAACATTACTGTCAACCATCTACTTTTAACATTACTGTTAACCGCCTACGTTTAAAATTACTGTTAACCGTCTACGTTTAACATTACTGTTAACCGTCTACTTTTAGCCTTACTCTTAACCGTCTACTTTTAGGATTATTCTTAACCGTCTACGTTTAACATTACTGTTAACCGTCTACTTTTAATATTACTCTTAACCGTCTACGTTTAACATTACTGTTAACCGTCTAAGTTTAACATTACTTTAAACCGTCTACTTTAACATTACTGTCAACCATCTACTTTTAACATTACTGTTAACCGCCTACGTTTAAAATTACTGTTAACCGTCTACGTTTAACATTACTGTTAATCGTCTACTTTTAACATTTCTCTGAACCGTCTACGTTTAACATTACTGTTAACCGTCTACGTTTAAAATTACTATTGACTGCCTACGTTTAACATTGCTGTTAACCGTCTATGTTTAACATTACTGTTAATCATCTACTTTTAACATTACTCTTAACTGCCTACGATTAACATTACTGTTAACCGTCTACGGTTAACATTACTGTTAACCTTCTACTTTTAACATTACTGTTAACCGCCTACGTTTAAAATAACTGTTAACCGTCTACGTTTAACATTACTGTTAATCATCTACTTTTAATATTACTCTTAACCGTCTACGTTTAACATTACTGTTAATCGTCTACTTTTAACATTAGTCTGAACCGTCTACGTTTAACATTGCCGTTAACCGTCTACGTTTAACATTACTGTTAACCGTCTACGTTTAAAACTACTATTGACCGTATACGTTTAACATCCTGTTAAGCGTCTGCTTTTTACATTACTCTTAACCGTCTACGTGTAACATCACTGTTATTCGTCTACTTTTAATATTACTCTTAACCGTCTACGTTTAACATTACTGTTAATCATCTACTTTTAACATTACTCTGAACCTTCTACGTTTAACATTACCATCAACCGCCTACGTTTAACATTACTGTTAACCGTCTACGTTTAAAATTACTATTGATCGTCTACGTTTAACATTGCTGTTAACCGTCTACGTTTAACATTCCTGTTAAGCGTCTGCTTTTTATATTACTCTTAACCGTCTACTTTTAACAATACTGTTAACCGTCTACTTTTAACATTACTGTTAACCGTCTACGTTTAACATTACTGTTAATCGTCTACTTTTAACCGTCTACGTTTAACATTATTGTTAACCGTCCACTTTTAACATTACTGTTAACCGTCTACGTTTAACATTACTGTTAACCGTCTACGTTTAACATTACTGTTAACCGTCTACGTTTAACATTACTTTTAACCGTCTATGTTTAACATTACTGTTAACCGTCTACTTTTAGCCTTACTCTTAACCGTCTACTTTTAGGATTATTCTTAACCGTCTACGTTTAACATTACTGTTAACCGTCTACGTTTAACGTTACTGTTAACCGTCTACGTTTAACATTACTGTTAACCGTCTAAGTTTAACATTACTTTAAACCGTCTACTTTAATATTACTGTCAACCATCTACTTTTAACATTACTGTTAACCGCCTACGTTTAAAATTACTGTTAACCGTCTACGTTTAACATTACTGTTAATCGTCTACTTTTTATATTACTCTGAACCGTCTACGTTTAACATTGCCGTTAACCGTCTACGTTTAACATTACTGTTAACCGTCTACGTTTAAAATAACTATTGACCGTCTACGTTTAACATTGCTGCTAACCGTCTACGTTTAACATTCCTGTTGAGCGTCTGCTTTATACATTACCCTTACCCGTCTACGTTTAACATTACTGTTAACCGTCTACTTTTAATATTACTCTTAACCGTCTACGTTTAACATTACTGTTAATCGCCTACTTTTAACATTACTCTAAACCGTCTACGTTTAACATTACTGTTAACCGTCTACGTTTAAAATTACTATTGACCGTCTACGTTTAACATTGCTGTTAACCGTCTACGTTTAACATTCCTGTTAAGCGTCTGCTTTTTACATTACTCTTAACCGTCTACTTTTAACAATACTGTTAACCGTCTACTTTTAACATTACTGTTAACCGTCTACGTTTAACATTACTGTTAATCGTCTACTTTTAATATTACTCTTAACCGTCTACATTTAACATTAATGTTAACCGTCTACGTTTAACATTATTGTTAACCGTCTACTTTTAACATTACTGTTAACCGTCTACGTTTAACATTACCGTTAACCGTCTACGTTTAAAATTACTTTTAACCGTCTATGTTTAACATTACTGTTAACCGTCTACTTTTAACCTTACTCTTAACCGTCTACTTTTAGGATTACTCTTAACCGACTACGTTTAACATTACTGTTAACCGTCTACTTTTAATATTACTCTTAACCGTCTACATTTAACATTAATGTTAACCGTCTACGTTTAACATTATTGTTAACCGTCTACTTTTAACATTACTGTTAACCGTCTACGTTTAACATTACTGTTAACCGTCTACTTTTAACCTTACTCTTAACCGTCTTCTTTTAGGATTACTCTTAACCGTCTACGTTTATCATTACTGTTAACCGTCTACGTTTAACGTTACTGTTAACCGTCTACGTTTAACATTACTGTTAACCGTCTAAGTTTAACATTACTGTTAACCGTCTGCGTTTAACATTGCTGTTAACTGCCTACGTTTAACATTAATTTTAACCGTTTACATTTAACATTACTGTTAACCGTCTACTTTTAACATTACTGTTAACCGTTTACGTTTAACATTACTGTTAACCGTCCACGTTTAACATTGCTGTTAACCGTCTATGTTTAACATTACTGTTAATCATCTAATTTTAACATTACTCTTAACCGTCTACGTTTAACATTACTGTTGACCGTCTACGTTTAACATTACTGTTAACCATCTGCCTTTAACATTACTGTTAACCGCCTACGTTTAAAATTACTGTTAACCGTCTACGTTTAACATTACTGTTAATCGCCTACTTTTAATATTACTTTAACCGTCTACGTTTAACATTACGGTTAACCACCTACTTTTAACATTACTGTTAACCGTCTACTTTTAATATTACTGTTAACCGTCTACGTTTAACATTACTGTTAACCACCTACTTTTAACATTACTGTTAACCGTCTACTTTTAATATTACTGTTAACCGTCTACGTTTAACATTGCTGTTAACCGCCTTCGTTTAACATTACTGTTAATCGTCTACTTTTAATATTACTCTTAACCGTCTACGTTAAACATTACTGTTAACCGTCTACTTTTAACGTTACTGTTAACCGTCTACTTTTAACGTTACTGTTAACCGTCTACGTTTAACATTACTGTTAACTGTCTACGTTTAACATTACTGTTAACCATCTACTTTTAACATTACTGTTAACCATCTACGTTTAACATTACTGTTAACAGTCTACGTTTAACATTACTGTTAACCGTCTACGTTAAACATTACTGTTAACCGTCTACGTTTAACATTGCTGTTAACCGTCTGCGTTTAACATTACTGTTAATCGTCTGCTTTTAGCATTACTCTTAACCGTCTACGTTTAACAATACTGTTAATCGTCTACTTTTAACATTACTGTTAACCGTCTACGTTTAACATTACTGTTAATCGTCTACTTTTAATATTACTCCTAACCGTCTATGTTTAACATTAATATTAACCGTCTGCTTTTACATTACTCTTAACCGTCTACGTTTAAGATTGCTATTTTTAAGATCTAAGTTTAACATTACTGTTAAACGTCTACTTTTAACATTATTATTAACCGTCACTGTTAACGGTCTACTTTTAACATTACTGTTAACCGTCTACGTTTAACATTGCTGCTAATCATCTACTTTAACATTATTCTTAACCGTCTACGTTGAACATTAATGATACCCGTCTACATTTAACATTACTGTTAACCGTCTACTTTTAACATTACTGTTAACCGTCCTCATTTAACATTACTGTTAACCGTCTACGTTTAACATTACTTTTAACTGTCTACGTTTAACATTACTGTTAATCGTCTACGTTGAACATTGCTGATAATCGTCTACGTTTAACATTACTGTTAACCGTCTAAATTTAACATTACAGTTAATCGTCTACTTTTAATATTACTCTTAACCGTCTACGTTTAACATTACTTTTAACGGTCTACGTTTAACATTACTGTTAACCGCCTACTTTTAACATTACTGTTAACCGTCTACTTTTAATATTACTGCTAACCGTCTACGTTTAACATCGCTGTTAACCGTCTACGTTTAACATTACTGTTAATCGTCTACTTTTAACATTACTCTTAACCGTCTACGTTTAACATTACTGTTAACCGTCTACGATTAACATTACTGTTAACCGTCTACTTTTAACGTTACTGTTAACCGTCTACGTTTAACATTACTGTTAAATGTCTACGTTTACCATTACTGTTAACCGTCTACTTTTAACATTACTGTTAACCGTATACGTTTAACATTACTGTTAATCGTCTACTTTTAACATTACTCTTAACCGTTTGCGTTTAACATTACTGTTAACCGTCTACGTTTAACATTACTTTTAACCGTCTACGTTTAACATTACTGTTAACCGTCTACTTTTAACATTACTCTTACCCGTCTACTTTTAGCATTACTCTTAACCGTCCACGTTTAACATTACTGCTAACCGTCTACGTTTAACGTTACTGTTAACCGTCTAACATTACTGTTAACCGTCTATGTTTATATTACTGTTAACCGTCTACGTTTAACATCATTGTCAACCATTAACATTATTGTTGACCGTCTACGTTTAACATTACTGTTAACCGTCTACTTTTAACATTACTGTTAACGGTACGGTTAACGGTACTGTTAACGGTATGGTTAACATTACTGTTAACGGTACGGTTAACATTGATGTTAACGGTACGGTTAACATTACTGTTAACGGAACGGTTAACATTACTGTTAACAGTACCCTTAACATTACTGTTAACGGTGCGGTTAACATTACTGCTAACGGTACGGTTAATATTATTGCTAACAGTACGGTTAACACTACTGTTATCAGTCAACATTTAACAATGCTGTTAAAGGTCTACGTTTAACTTTACTGTTAACCGTCTACGTTGAACATTACTATTAACCGTCTATGTTTAACATTACTGTTAACCATCTACGTTTAACATTACTGTTAACCGTCTACGTTTAACATTACTGTTAACGGTACGGTTAACATTACTGTTAACGGTACCCTTAACATTACTGTTAACGGTACCCTTAACATTACTGCTAACGGTACGGTTAACATTACTGTTAACGGTACGGTTAACATTACTGTTAACGGTACGGTTAACATTACTGTTAACGGTACGGTTAACATTACTGTTAACGGTACGGTTAACATTACTGTTAACGGTGCGGTTAACATTACTGTTAACGGTGCGGTTAACATTACTGTTAACGGTACGGTTAGCATTACTGTTAACGGTACGGTTAACATTACTGTTAACGGTACGGTTAACATTACTGCTAACGGTACGGTTAATATTACTGCTAACAGTACGGTTAACACTACTGTTATCAGTCAACATTTAACAATACTGTTAAAAGTCTACGTTTAACTTTACTGTTAACCGTCTACGTTTAACATTACTGTTAACGGTACGGTTAACATTACTGTTAACGGTACGGTTAACATTACTGTTAACGGTACGGTTAACATTACTGTTAACGGTACGGTTAACATTACTGTTAACGGTACGGTTAACATTACTGTTAACGGTACGGTTAACATTACTGTTAACGGTACGGTTAACATTACTGTTAACGGTACGGTTAACGCTACTGTTAACGGTACGGTTAACACTACTGTTAACGGTACGGTTAACACTACTGTTATCGGTCCACATTTAACAATACTGTTAAAGGTCTACGTTTAAATTTACTGTTAACCGTCTACATTTAACATTACTGTTAAGCGTGTACATTTAACATTACTGTTAACCGTCTACGTTTAATATTACTTTTAACAACCAACGTTTAACATTATTATTGACCGTCTACGTTTAACATTACTGTTAACCGTCTACGTTTAACATTACGGTTAACCGTCTACTTTTAACATTCCTGTTAACCGTCTACATTTAACATTACTGTTAACCATCTACGTTTAACATTACTGTTAACTGTTTACTTTTAACATTGCTGTTAACAGTCTACGTTTAACATTGCTGTTAACCGTCTACGTTTAACATTACTGTTAATCGTCTGCTTTTTAGATTACTCCTAACCGTCAACGTTTAACAATACTGTTAACCGTCTACTTTTAACATTACTGTTAACCGTCTACGTTTAACATTACTGTTAATCGTCTACTTTTAATATTACTCTTAACCGTCTACGTTTAATATTAATGTTTACCGTCTACTTTTAACATTCCTGTTAACCGTCTACGTTTAACATTACTGCTAACCATCTACGTTTAACATTACTGTTAACTGTCTACTTTTAACATTGCTGTTAACCGTCTACGTTTAACATTGCTGTTAACCGTCTGCTTTTTAGATTACTCTTAACCGTCTACGTTTAACAATATTGTTAACCGTCTACTTTTAACATTACTTTTAACCGTCTACGTTTACCATTAATGTTAACCGCCTACTTTTAACATTATTGTTAACCTTATACTTTTAACATTACTGTTAACCGCCTACGTTTAACATTACTGTTAACCGTCTACGTTTAACATTAATTTTAACCGTCTACGTTTAACATGACTGGTAACCGTCTACTTTTAACCTTACTCTTAACCATCTACTTTTAGCATTACTCTTAACCGTCTACGTTTAACATTACTGTTAACCGTCTACGTTTAACGTTACTGTTAACCGTCTACGTTTAACATTACTGTTAACCGTCTAAGTTTAACATTACTTTAAACCGTCTTCTTTAACATTACTGTTAACCGTCTACGTTTAACATATGTTAACGGTCGGTTAACATTACTGTTAACGGTACGGTTAACATTACTGTTAACGGTACGTTTAAAATTACTGTTAACGTTACGGTTAACATAACTGTTAACGGTATGGTTAACATTGCTATTAACGGTACGGTTAACATAACTGTAAACGGTACGGTTAACACTGCTGTTATTGTTATATTTAACAATAGTGTTAAAGGTCTCCGTTTAAATTTACTGTTAACCGTCTCCGTTTAACACTACTGTTAACCGTCTATGTTTATATTACTACGTTTAACATCATTGTCAACCATTAACATTATTGTTGACCGTCTACGTTTAACATTACTGTTAACCGTCTACTTTTAACATTACTGTTAACCGTCTGCGTTTAACATTACTGTTAACCATCTACGTTTAACATTACTTTTAACCGTCTACGTTTAACATTACTGTTAACCGTCTACTTTTAACATTACTCTTACCCGTCTACTTTTAGCATTACTCTTAACCGTCCACGTTTAACATTACTGCTAACCGTCTACGTTTAACGTTACTGTTAACCGTCTGCGTTTAACATTACTGTTAACCGTCTATGTTTATATTACTGTTAACCGTCTACGTTTAACATCATTGTCAACCATTAACATTATTGTTGACCGTCTACGTTTAACATTACTGTTAACCGTCTACTTTTAACATTACTGTTAACGGTACGGTTAACATTACTGTTAACGGTACGGTTAACATTACTGTTAACGGTACCCTTAACATTACTGTTAACGGTACCCTTAACATTACTGTTAACGGTACCCTTAACATTACTGTTAACGGTACCCTTAACATTACTATTAACGGTACCCTTAACATTACTGTTAACGGTCCCCTAACATTACTGTTAACGGTGCGGTTAACATTACTGTTAACGGTGCGGTTACCATTACTGCTAACGGTACGGTTAATATTATTGCTAACAGTACGGTTAACACTACTGTTATCAGTCAACATTTAACAATACTGTTAAAGGTCTACGTTTAAATTTGCTGTTAACCGTCTACATTTAACATTACTGTTAAGCGTGTACGTTTAACATTACTGTTAACCGTCTACGTTTAACATTACTGTCAACCGTCTATGTTTATATTACTGTTAACCGTCTACGTTTAACATCATTGTCAACCATTAACATTATTGTTGACCGTCTACGTTTAACATTACTGTTAACCGTCTACGTTTAACATTACTGTTAACCATCTACGTTTAACATTACTGTTAACCGTCTACGTTTAACATTACTGTTAACCATCTACGTTTAACATTACTGTTAACCGTCTACGTTTAACATTACTGTTAACGGTACGGTTAACATTACTGTTAACGGTACGGTTAACATTACTGTTAACGGTACGGTTAACATTACTGTTAACGGTACGGTTAACATTACTGTTAACGGTACGGTTAACATTACTGTTAACGGTACGGTTAACATTACTGTTAACGGTACGGTTAACATTACTGTTAACGGTACGGTTAACATTACTGTTAACGGTACGGTTAACATTACTGTTAACGGTACGGTTAACATTACTGTTAACGGTACGGTTAACATTACTGTTAACGGTACGGTTAACAGTACTGTTAACGGTACGGTTAACAGTACTGTTAACGGTACGGTTAACATTACTGTTAACGGTACGGTTAACATTACTGTTAACGGTACTTTTCACATTACTGCTAACGGTACGGTTAATATTACTGCTAACAGTACGGTTAACACTACTGTTATCAGTCAACATTTAACAATACTGTTAAAGGTCTACGTTTAACTTTACTGTTAACCGTCTACATTTAACATTACTGTTAACCGTCTACGTTTAACATTACTGTTAACCGTCTCCGTTTAACATTACTGTTAACGGTACGGTTAACATTACTGTTAACGGTACGGTTAACATTACTGTTAACGGTTCGGTTAACATTACTGTTAACGGTACGGTTAACACTACTGTTAACGGTACGGTTAACACTACTGTTATCGGTCCACATTTAACAATACTGTTAAAGGTCTACGTTTAAATTTACTGTTAACCGTCTACATTTAACATTACTGTTAAGCGTGTACGTTTAACATTACTGTTAACCGTCTACGTTTAATATTACTTTTAACAGTCTACGTTTAACAATATTATTGACCGTCTACGTTTAACATTACTGTTTACCGTCTACGTTTAGCATTACTGTTAACCGTCAACGTTTAACATTGCTGTTAACCGTTGACGTTTAACATTACTGTTAACCGTCTATGTTTAACATTACGGTTAACCGTCTACTTTTAACATTCCTGTTAACCGTCTACGTTTAACATTACTGTTAACCATCTACGTTTAACATTACTGTTAACTGTCTACTTTTAACATTAATGTTAACCGTCTACTTTTAACACTCCTGTTAACCGTCTACGTTTAACATTACTGCTAACCATCTACGTTTAACATTACTGCTAACTGTCTACTTTTAACATTGCTGTTAACCGTCTACGTTTAACATTGCTGTTAACCGTCTGCTTTTTAGATTACTCTTAACCGTCTACGTTTAACAATATTGTTAACCGTCTACTTTTAACATTACTCTTAACCGTCTACGTTTAACATTACTGTTAACTACCTACTTTTAAGATTACTGTTAACTGTCTACTTTTAATATTGTTGTTAACCGTCTACATTTAACATTGCTGTTAACCGTCTACGTTTCACATTACCTTTAACCATCTACGTTTAACATTACTGTTAACCGTCTACGTTTAACATTACTGTTAACCATCTACGTTTAACATTGCTGTTACCTGCCTACGTTTAACATTACTTTTAACCGTTTACATTTAACATTACTGTTAACCGTCTACTTTTAACATTACTGTTAACCGTTTACTTTTAACATTACTGTTAACCGTCTACTTTTAACATTATTGTTAACCTTATACTTTCAACATTACTGTTAACCGCCTACGTTTAACATTACTGTTAACCGTCTACGTTTAACATTAATTTTAACCATCTACGTTTAACATGACTGTTAACCGTCTACTTTTAACCTTACTCTTAACCATCTACTTTTAGCATTACTCTTAACCGTCTACGTTTAACATTACTGTTAACCGTCTACGTTTTACGTTACTGTTAACCGTCTACGTTTAACATTACTGTTAACCGCCTACGTTTAACATTACTTTAAACCGTCTTCTTTAACATTACTGTTAACCGTCTACGTTTAACATATGTTAACGGTCGGTTAACATAACTGTTAACGGTACGGTTAACATTACTGTTAACGATACGGTTAACATTACTGTTAACGGTACGGTTAACATTACTGTTAACGGTACGGTTAACATTACTGTTAACGGTACGGTTAACATTACTGTTAACGGTACGGTTAACATTACTGTTAACGGTACGGTTAACATTACTGTTAACGATACGGTTAACATTACTGTTAACGGTACGGTTAACATTGCTATTAACGGTACGGTTAACATAACTGTAAACGGTACGGTTAACACTGCTGTTATTGTTATATTTAACAATAGTGTTAAAGGTCTCCGTTTAAATTTACTGTTAACCGTCTCCGTTTAACATTACTGTTAACCGTCTATGTTTAATATTACTGTTAACCGACTACGTTTAACATTACTGCTCACTGTTTGCGTACAACATTACTGTCAACCGTCTACGTTTGACATTACTGTTAACCGTCTACGTTTAACATTACTGTTAACCCTCTACGTTTAACATTATTTTTAACCGTCTATGTTTAACATTACTGTTACTCATCTACTTTTAACATTACTCTTAACCGTCTACGTTTAACATTACTGTTAACCGTCTACTTTTAACATTACTGTTAACCGCCTACGTTTAAAATTATTGTTAACCGTCTACGTTTAACATTACTGTTAATCGTCTACTTTTAATATTACTCTTAACCGTCTACGTTTAACATTACTGTTAACCACCTACTTTTAAGATTACTGTTAACTGTCTACTTTAAATATTGCTGTTAACCGTCTACATTTAACATTGCTGTTAACCGTCTACGTTTCACATTACCTTTAACCGTCTACGTTTAACATTACTGTTAACCGTCTACGTTTAACATTACTGTTAACCATCTACGTTTAACATTGCTGTTACCTGCCTACGTTTAACATTACTTTTAACCGTTTACATTTAACATTACTGTTAACCGTCTACTTTTAACATTACTGTTAACCGTCTACTTTTAACATTACTGTTAACCGTCTACGTTTAAGATTGCTGTTAACGGTCTATGTTTAACATTACTGTTACTCATCTACTTTTAGCATTACTCTCAACCGTCTACGTTTAACATTACGGTTAACCGTCTACTTTTAAAATTACTGTGAACCGCCTACGTTTAAAATTACTGTTAACCGTCTACGATTAGCATTACTGTTAACCGTCTACTTTTAACGTTACTGTTAACCGTCTACTTTTAACGTTAGTGCTAACCGTCTACGTTTAACATTACTGTTAACTGTCTACGCTTAACATTACTGTAAACCGTCTACTTTTAATATTACTGTTAACCGTCTACGTTTAACATTACTGTTACCCGTCTACGTTTAAGATTGCTGTTAACCGTCTACGTTTAACATTACTGTTAACCGTCTACCTTTAACAATATTATTAACCGTCTACGTTTAACATCACTGTTAACCGTCTACTTTTTACATTACTGTTAACCGTCTACGTTTAACATTGCTGCTAGTCGTCTACTTTAACATTACTCTTAACCGTCTACGTTGAACATTACTGTTAACCGTCTACTTTTAACATTACTGTTAACCGTCTTCGTTTAACATTACTGTTAACCGTCTACGTTTAACATTACTTTTAACTGTCTTCGTTTAACATTACTGTTAACCGTCTATGTTTAACATTGCTGATAACCGTCTACGTTTAACATTACTGTTAACCGTCTACATTTAACATTACTGTTACCCGTCAACTTTTAACATTACTGTTTACCGCCTACGTTTAAAATTACTGTTAACCGTCTACGTTTAACGTTACAGTTAATCGTCTACTTTTAATATTACTCTTAACCGTCTACGTTTAACATTACTGTTAACAGTCTACGTTTAACGTTACTGTTAACCGTCTACGTTTAACAATACTGTTAACCGTCTACTTTTAACATTACTGTTAACCGTCTACGTTTAACATTACTGTTAACCGTCTAGGTTTAACATTACTGTTAACCGTCTAGGTTTAACATTACTGTTAACCATCTACGTTTAACATTACTCTTAACCGTCTACTTTTAGCATTACTCTTAACTGTCGACGTTTAACATTACTGTTAACCGTCTACGTTTAACGTTACTGTTAACCATCTACGTTTAACATTACTGTTAACCATCTACGTTTAATATTACTGTTAGCGGTATGGTTAACATTACTGTTAACGATACGGTTAA
The DNA here is from genome assembly GCA_030448955.1 of Trichopoda pennipes. Classification (NCBI taxonomy): domain Eukaryota; kingdom Metazoa; phylum Arthropoda; class Insecta; order Diptera; family Tachinidae; genus Trichopoda; species Trichopoda pennipes. The sequence continues at coordinate 657,295 of JASKUP010000004.1, read as the reverse complement.
CATTACTGTTAACGATACGGTTAACATTACTGTGAACGGTACGCTTAACATTACTGTTAACGGTACGCTTAACATTACTGTTAACGGTACGCTTAATATTACTGTTAACGGTACGGTTAACATTACTGTTAACGGTACGGTTAACATTACTGTTAACGGTACGGTTAACATTACTGTTAACGGTACGGTTAACATTACTGTTAACGGTACGGTTAACATTACTGTTAACGGTACGGTTAACATTACTGTTAACGGTACGGTTAACATTACTGTTAACTCTACCACTATTCTCTTTACACACATTATTTACAACAATAAAGTACGAGTTGCAGCGACAAAAGTTGCACAATGTAAACTGGGTCTTATAGACCACCGTCTCTTAATGTCAATGCATTTATTAAAGAGCTCGATAGTCTGCTGCAGACAAGAAAAGAACAAAATATGGTTATTACTGGCGACATTAATATTGATCTTTTCGGAGAACACTATACTGAGACAAGATACCTAGATATGCTCACATCATACGGTTTTAAATGTTTAATTAATAAGTGTACAAGGGAAGATGTAAACAGAAATACAAAAACTTCTATCGATCATCTCTTTGTAAGAAACAGAAATTTTAATAGGCTAGAATACTCAACAACAATAAAAACAAACATCTCAGATCATTATGCAATTACTTATTGTCTCTCCGATGTAAATAATGCAAAAGAGTCAACAATGCATACCCAGCAAACACAAATTATTAAATACAAAGTTAACCAACAGATAAGTAAGGCCGATTGGAGTGAAGTTAAAAATCAAACAAATCCAAATATAATGATGAATATGATTAATGAAAAATTTAAGACAATATATGATAAATCTAGGACTACTATCAACAAACACAAAAACAGAATACCTAACCCATGGATAAACGACAATTTGATAAAGTACTGTGAAATTAGGGATAAACTTTATAAAAAATGGTTATCAAACAAAAACAATAAAACTCATGAAACTAATTACAAAAAATATAGAAATATGCTAAATAAAAAAATTAACTATGCCAAAAATAAACATTACAGAAATAAGTTTTTTGAAAATAGAAATAACATTAGAATAACTTGGCAATTAATAAATGAAGTATTAGGTAAAAAATTGAACAAAATTGATGAAATAATAATTAAGAATTTTAGAAATAAAAGCAAAAAGGAAATATGTGATACCTTTGCTGTTAATTTTCATAAAAATATTATAAAAATAATCCATAAATGTAATATTAACAGGACAAATGAAACTCCTCTTGTACTTGCAAACTCATTTTACTTGGATACAACGTGCGAAGAAGAGGTCAGCGGAATATTAAGAACATTAAATACAAACAATTTTACCAGTGCTGGAAAAGATTATGGAGGAGATAATAGTTAACTGCTTAACTACTTTTGTGGAGAAATATAAAGTAATAAACCAAAATCAATTCGGGTTCCAGAATGGGAAGAATATAAACAAACTGCTAGGTAACTTTGCTAACTACATCAACGATCAATTAAGTAGAAATAACCACTGTCTAGCCTTATATATTGATTTTAGCAAAGCTTTTGACACACTCCCTCATGCCAAATTGTTATCTACACTGGAGAACATTGGAATACGTGGAAATTGCCTAACACTTTTTGAAAATTACCTAAAATTCAGAAAATATTTCGTCAAAATATCCGACTGTGTCAGCCAAGAAGTAGATATGAGTTACGGTGTCCCACAAGAATCAAAATTGGGTCCAATTTTTTATATATTATACTCAAATGAACTTATTGGCACGTTAAACAACAGTAAAACATTTGCTTATGCTGCTGATACAACCATAATTGTTGCGCACAAGAATGCTGAAAGTGCTTTAGAGATCATGCAAATCGAAGTAGAGAAAGCTCAAAGATGGTGTCATGACCATGGATTGGTAATAAATAAATCTAAGTCAAAATTAATGCACATCAAACCACCACATTTCCGATACACTGATCTAAAACTGAGATTACATTGCGCAGATTGTCTGCACGACTCAAAAAGGGCAAGCATCCACTGTTATATTGATGAGTGTAACAGGCCTGTTGAAATTGTTAACTCTTACAAATACATCGGAGTAAGCCTGGACCATAATTTCAATTGGCACGAGCACGTTGAACACATCAGGAAAAAATTAAGGAAAGCCTCATGTTACACCATCTCAGATTGTGTTCAAATACAGCAGTTTTGAGGCAAGCATATTTCGCACTGGTGGAATCGCATATTCGACACGGTATCACAGCTTGGGGAGGTTCCACTTTTTGCAGAAAACTACAAACGAATCAGGATCAATTAGTTAAAATATTGGATATACCCAGACGATGTCGAAATTATCAAGTGAACTATGATGGTGCGGACTACAATAGGGTCATCGCTAGTACGACAAATATCGATGATGTTCCATGCTCAACAGCATTCAATCCGTCAACCGCTTCAACTGTGGCAGCAAATGAAATATATAACAACGTCAGTATCTCGAATAACAACAATGAAAGTAGAACCCTAAGAGACCTACAAATATTAAACATTAGAAGTATCTACTATACAACACTGGCCATTGAATTTGAGGATAACCGTTTCTGTACGAAAATTGAGCATAAATACCAAACACGGCGAAACACTGAGGGCAGATTTAAAATCCCGAAATATAGAAACAATTATGGAAAAAACACACTAGCTGTTTTGCTACCCACGGTATTTAATATGTTGCCAGCAGACATCTTTAATATTTCAACTAACCACCACAAAACTAGGAGTGTTTATAAACAATTTTTTATGAAAATACAATAGTATATCTTCTTACATTAGATATTTTTCTTGCATTCACGTAATCTATAACGTAAATAATATCATGAATTTAGTATGCAACGAATAGAATTATATATGATTAGACTTTCAATATTATATCATGAACCTGCAGACAAGCCCAAGCGGCTTCGCAAGGTACTTTATGTGTAAAATGTTTGTTTTTTCATATGTAAATATATTTGTAAGTGATATTGTAAATATATTTGTAATGAATTCCTGAATAAATGAATAAATGAAAATGAAAAAAACAAAAAAAAAAAACATAGTCTACGTTAAACATTACTGTTAACCGCCTACTTTCAACATTACTGTTACCCGTCTACTTTTAATATTACTGTTAACCGTCTACGTTTAACATTACTGTTATTCGTCTACTTTTAACATTCCTCTTAACCATCTACGTTTAACATTACCGTTAACCGTCTACGATTAACATTACTGTTAACCGTCTACTTTTAACGTTACTGTTAACCGTCTACATTTAACATTATTGTTAACTATCTACGTTTAACATTACCGTTAACCGTCTACGTTTAACACTACTATTAACCGTCTACATTTAACACTACTATTAACCGTCTACGTTTAACATTAATGTTAACCGTCTACTTTTAACATTACTGTTAACCGTCTACGTTTAACATTACTGTTACCCGTCTACGTTTAAGATTGCTGTTAACCGTCTACGTTTACCATTACTGTTAACCGTCTTTTTTTAACATTATTATTAACCGTCTACGTTTAACATAACTGTCAACCGTCCACTTTTAACATTACTGTTAACCGTCCACGTTTAACATTACTGTTAACCGTCTACGTTTAACATTGCTGTTAACTGCCTACGTTTAACATTACCTTTAACCGTTTACATTTAACATTACTGTTAACCGTCTACTTTTAACATTACTGTTACCCGTCTACTTTCAACATTACTGTTACCCGTCTACTTTTAATATTACTGTTAACCGTCTACGTTTAACATTACTGTTATTCGTCTACTTTTAACATTCCTCTTAACCATCTACGTTTAACATTACCGTTAACCGTCTACGATTAACATTACTGTTAACCGTCTACTTTTAACATTACTGTCAACCGTCTACGTTTGACATTACTGTTAACCGTCTACATTTAACATTACTGTTAACCCTCTACGTTTAACATTACTTTTAACCGTCTACGTTTAACATTACTGTTAACCGTCTACGTTTAACATTACTCTTAACCGTCTACGTTGAATACTAATGATAACCGTCTACGTTTAACATTACTGTGAACTGTCTATGTTTAATATTACTGTTAACCGGCTACGTTTAACATAACTGTTCACCGTCTACGTATAACATTACTGTCAACCGTCTACGTTTGACATTACTGTTAACCGTCTACGTTAAACATTACTATAAACCCTCTACGGTTAACATTACTTTTAACCGATTACGTTTAACATTACTGTTAAGCGTCTACGTTTAACATTACTGTTAACCGTCTACGTTTAACATTGCTGTTAACTGCCTACGTTTAACATTACCTTTAACCGTTTACATTTAACATTACTGTTAACCGTCTACTTTTAACATTACTGTTAACCGTCTACTTTTAACATTACTGTTAACCGTCTACGTTTAACATTACTGTTAACCGTCCACGTTTAACATTGCTGTTATCCGTCTATGTTTAACATTACTGTTAATCATCTACTTTTAACATTACTCTTAACCGTCTACGTTTAACATTACTGTTAACCGTCTACTTTAACATTACTGTTAACGGTACGGTTAACATTACTGTTAACGGTACGGTTAACATTACTGTTAACGGTACGGTTAACATTACTGTTAACGGTACGGTTAACATTACTGTTAACGGTACGGTCAACATTACTGTTAACGGTACGGTCAACATTACTGTTAACGGTACGGTTAACATTACTGTTAACGGTACGGTTAACATTACTGTTAACGGTACGGTCAACATTACTGTTAACGGTACGGTTAACATTACTGTTAACGGTACGGTTAACATTACTGTTAACGGTACGGTCAACATTACTGTTAACGGTACGGTTAACATTACTGTTAACGGTACGGTTAACATTACTGTTAACGGTACGGTTAACATTACTGTTAACGGTACGGTTAACATTACTGTTAACGGTACGGTTAACATTACTGTTAACGGTACGGTCAACATTACTGTTAGCGGTACGGTTAACATTACTGTTAACGGTACGGTTGACATTACTTGTTAACGTTACGGTTAACATTACTGTTAACGGTACGGTTAACATTACTGTTAACGGTACGGTTAACATTACTGTTAACGGTACGGTTAACATTACTGTTAACGGTACGGTTAACATTACTGTTAACGGTACGGTTAACACTACTGTTAACGGTACGGTTAACATTACTGTTATCGGTCCACATGTAACAATACTGTTAAAGGTCTACGTTTAAATTTACTGTTAACCGTCTACGTTTAATATTACTGTTAACCGTCTATGTTTAACATCATTGTCAACCATCTACGTTTAACATTACTGTTAACCGTCTACGTTTAATATTACTTTTAACAGTCTACGTTTAACATTATTATTGACCGTCTACGTTTAACATAACTGTTAACCGTCTACGTTTAACATTACTGTTAACCGTCTACTTTTAACATTCCTGTTAACCGTTAACATTACTGTTAACCATCTACGTTTAACATTACTGTTAATTGTCTACTTTTAACATTTCTGTTTACCGTCCACGTTTAACATTGCTTTTAACCGTCTACGTTTAACATTACTGTTAATCATCTGCTTTTTAGATTACTCTTCACAGTCTACGTTTAACAATACTGTTAACCGTCTACTTTTAACATTACGGTTAACCGTCTACGTTTAACATTACTGTTAATCGTCTACTTTTTATATTACTCTTAACCGTCTACGTTTAACATTAATGTTAACCGCCTACGTTTAACATTATTGTTAACCGTCTACTTTTAACATTACTATTAACCGTCTACGTTTAACATTACTGTTAACCGTCTACGTTTAACATTACTTTTAACGGTCTACGTTTACCATGACTGGTAACCGTCTACTTTTAACCTTACTCTTAACCGTGTAGTTTTAGCATTACTCTTAACCGTCTACGTTTAACATTACTGTTAACCGTCTACGTTTAACGTTACTGTTAACCGTTTACGTTGACCATTAGTGTTAAACGTCTAAGATTAACCTTACTTTAAACAGTCTTCTTTAACATTACTGTCAACCGTCTACGTTTAACATATGTTAGCGGTACGGTTAACATTACTGTTAACCGCCTACTTTTAACATTACTGTTAACTGTCTACGTTTAACATTACTGCTAACCGTCCACGTTTAACATTGCCGTTATCCCTCTATGTTAAGATTTCTGTTAATCATTTACTTTTAACATTACTCTTAACCGTCTACGTTTTACATTACTGTTAACCGTCTACGTTTAACATTACTGTTAACTGTCTACTTTTAACATTACTGTTAACCGCCTACGTTCAAAATTACTGTTAACCGTCTACGTTTAACATTACTGTTAACGGTACGGTTAACATTACTGTTAAAGGTACGGTTAACATTACTGTTAACGGTACGGTTAACATTACTGTTAACGGTACGGTTTACATTACAGTTAACGGTACGGTCATCATTACTGTTAACGGTACGGTTAACATTACTGTTAACGGTACGGTCAACATTACTGTTAACGGTACGGTCAACATTACTGTTAACGGTACGGTCAACATTACTGTTAACGGTACGGCTAACATTACTGTTAACGTTACGGTTAACATTACTGTTAACGGTACGGTTAACATTACTGTTAACGGTACGGTTAACATTACTGTTAACGGTACGGTTAACATTACTGTTAACGGTACGGTTAACATTACTGTTAACGGTACGGTTAACATTACTGTTAACGGTACGGTTAACATTACTGTTAACGGTACGGTTAACATTACTGTTAACGGTACGGTTAACATTACTGTTAACGGTACGGTTAACATTACTTTTAACGGTTCGGTTAACATTACTGTTAACGGTACGGTTAACATTACTGTTAACGGTACGGTTAACATTACTGTTAACGGTACGGTTAACACTACTGTTAACGGTACGGTTAACACTACTGTTAACGGTACGGTTAACACTACTGTTAACGGTACGGTTAACACTACTGTTATCGGTCCACATTTAACAATACTGTTAAAGGTCTACGTTTAAATTTACTGTATACCGTTTACGTTTAACATTATTGTTAACCGACTATGTTTAACATCATTGTCAACCATCTACGTTTAACATTACTGTTAAGCGTGTACGTTTAACATTACTGTTAACCGTCCACGTTTAACATTGCTGTTAACCGTCTACGTTTAACATTGCTGTTAACCGTTGACGTTTAATATTACTGTTAACCGTCTACTTTGAACATTCCTGTTAACCGTCTACGTTTAACATTACTGTTAACCGTCAACGTTTAACATCACTGTTAACCATCTACGTTTAACATTACTGTTAACCGTCTACTTTTAACATTCCTGTTAACCGTCTACGTTTAACATTACAGTTAACCGTCTACGTTTGACATTGCTGTTAACCGTTGACGTTTAACATTACTGTTAACCGTCTACGTTTAACATTGCTGTTAACCGTTGACGTTTAATATTACTGTTAACCGTCTACTTTGAACATTCCTGTTAACCGTCTACATTTAATATTACTTTTAACAGTCTACGTTTAACATTATTATTGACCGTCTACGTTTAACATTACTGTTAACCGTCTACGTTTAACATTACTGTTAACCGTCTACGTTTAACATTGCTGTTAACCGTTGACGTTTAATATTACTGTTAACCGTCTACTTTGAACATTCCTGTTAGCCGTCTACGTTTAACATTACTGTTAACCGTCAACGTTTAACATTACTGTTAACCATCTACGTTTAACATTACTGTTAACCGTCTACTTTTAACATTCCTGTTAACCGTCTACGTTTAACATTACAGTTAACCGTCTACGTTTGACATTGCTGTTAACCGTTGACGTTTAACATTACTGTTAACCGTCTACATTTAACATTACTGTTAACCGTCTACTTTTAACATTCCTGTTAACCGTCTACGTTTAACGTTACTGTTAACCATCTACGTTTAACATCACTGTTAACTGTCTACTTTTAACATTTCTGTTAACCGTCTACGTTTAACATTGCTGTTAACCGTTGACGTTTAATATTACTGTTAACCGTCTACTTTTAACATTCCTGTTAACCGTCTACTTTTAACATTACTGTTAACCGTCTACGTTTAACATTACTGTTAATCGTCTACTTTTAATATTACTCTTAACCGTCTACGTTTAACATTAGTGTTAACCGCCTACGTTTAACATTATTGTTAACCGTCTACTTTTAACATTTTTGTTAACCGTCTACGTTTAACATTGCTGTTAACCGCCTACGTTTAACATTATTGTTAACCGTCTACTTTTAACATTACTGTTATTCGTCTACTTTTAACATTCCTCTTAACCATCTACGTTTAACATTACCGTTAACCATCTACGATTAACATTACTGTTAACCGTCTACTTTTAACGTTACTGTTAACCGTCTATGATTAACATTATTGTTAACTGTCTACGTTTAACATTACCGTTAACCGTCTACGTTTAACACTACTATTAACCGTCTACATTTAACACTACTATTAACCGTCTACGTTTAACATTAATGTTAACCGTCTACTTTTAACATTACTGTTAACCGTCTACGTTTAACATTACTGTTACCCGTCTACGTTTAAGATTGCTGTTAACCGTCTACGTTTACCATTACTGTTAACCCTCTACATTAGCCCTATTATTAACCGTCTACGTTTAACATTACTGTTAAGCGTCTACTTTTAACATTACTGTTAACCGTCCACGTTTAACATTACTGTTCACCGTCTACGTATAACATTACTGTCAACCGTCTACGTTTGACATTACTGTTAACCGTCTACGTTTAACATTACTGTTAACCCTCTACGTTTAACATTACTTTTAACCGTCTACGTTTAACATTACTGTTAACCGTCTACGTTTAACATTACTCTTAACCGTCTACGTTGAATACTAATGATAACCGTCTACGTTTAACATTACTGTGAACCGTCTATGTTTAATATTACTGTTAACCGGCTACGTTTAACATTACTGTTCACCGTCTATGTATAACATTACTGTCAACCGTCTACGTTTGACATTACCGTTAACCGTCTACGTTTAACATTACTGTTAACCCTCTACGTTTAACATTACTTTTAACCGTCTACGTTTAACATTACTGTTAACCATCTACGTTTAACATTACTGTTAACCGTCTACGTTTAACATTGGTGTTAACTGCCTACGTTTAACATTACTTTTAACCGTTTACATTTAACATTACTGTTAACCGTCTACTTTTAACATTACTCTTAACCGTCTACTTTTAACATTACTGTTAACCGTCTACATTTAACATTACTGTTAACCGTCCACGTTTAACATTGCTGTTATCCGTCTATGTTTAACATTACTGTTAATCATCTACTTTTAACATTACTCTTAACCGTCTACGGTTAACATTACTGTTAACGGTACGGTTAACATTACTGTTAACGGTACGGTTAACATTACTGTTAACGGTACGGTTAACATTACTGTTAACGGTACGGTTAACATTATTTTTAACGCTACGTTTAACATTACTGTTAACCGTCTATATTTAACATCATTGTCAACCATCTACGTTTAACATTACTGTTAAGCGTGTACGTTTAACATTACTGTTAACCGTCTACGTTTAATATTACTTTTAACAGTCTACGTTTAACATTATTACTGACCGTCTACGTTTAACATTACTGTTAACCGTCTACGTTTGACATTACTGTTAACCGTCTACATTTAACATTGCTGCTAACCGTTAACGTTTAACATTACTGTTAACCGTCTACGTTTAACATTACTGTTAACCGTCTACTTTTAACCTTCCTGTTAACCGTCTACGTTCAGCATTACTGTTAACCATCTACGTTTAACATTACTGTTAATTGTCTACTTTTAACATTTCTGTTAACCGTCCACGTTTAACATTGCTGTTAACCGTCTACGTTTGACATTACTGTTAATCGTCTCCTTTTTAGATTACTCTTCACCGTCTACGTTTAACAATACTGTTAACCGTCTACTTTTAACATTACGGTTAACCGTCTACGTTTAACATTACTGTTAATCGTCTACTTTCAATATTACTCTTAACCGTCTACGTTTAACATTACTTTTAACCGTCTACGTTTACCATGACTGGTAACCGTCTACTTTTAACCCTACTCTTAACCGTCTAGTTTTAGCATTACTCTTAACCGTCTACGTTTAACATTACTGTTAACCGTCTACGTTTAACGTTACTGTTAACCGTCTACGTTTAACATTACTGTTAACCGTCTAAGTTTAACCTTACTTTAAACAGTCTTCTTTAACATTACTGTCAACCGTCTACGTTTAACATATGTTAGCGGTACGGTTAACATTACTGTTAACCGCCTGCTTTTAACATTACTGTTAACCGTCTACGTTTAACATTACTGTTAACCGCCTACTTTTAACATTACTGTTAACCGTCTACGTTTAACATTACTGCTAACCGTCCACGTTTAACATTGCTGTTATCCGTCTATGTTTAACATTTCTGTTAATCATCTACTTTTAACATTACTCTTAACCGTCTACTTTTAACATTACTGTTAACCGCCTACGTTTAAAATTACTGTTTACCGTCTACGTTTAACATTACTATTAACGGTATGGTTAACATTACTGTTAACGGTACGGTAAACATTACTGTTAACGGTACGGTTAACATTACTGTTAACGGTACGGTTAACATTACTGTTAACGGTACGGTTAACACTACTGTTAACGTTACGGTTAACATTACTGTTAACGGTACGGTTAACATTACTGTTAACGGTACGGTTAACATTACTGTTAACGGTACGGTTAACATTACTGTTAACGGTACGGTTAACATTACTGTTAACGGTACGGTTAACATTACTGTTAACGGTACGGTTAACATTACTGTTAACGGTACGGTTAACATTACTGTTAACGGTACGGTTAACATTACTGTTAACGGTACGGTTAACATTACTGTTAACGGTACGGTTAACATTACTGTTAACGGTACGGTTAACATTACTGTTAACGGTACGGTTAACATTACTCTTAACGGTACGGTTAACATTACTCTTAACGGTACGGTTAACATTACTCTTAACGGTACGGTTAACGTTACTGTTAACGATACGGTTAACACTACTGTTAACGGTACGGTTAACACTACTGTTAACGGTACGGTTAACACTACTGTTAACGGTACGGTTAACACTACTGTTATCGGTCCACATTTAACAATACTGTTAAAGGTCTACGTTTAAATTTAATGTATACCGTCTACGTTTAACATTACTGTTAACCGACTATGTTTAATATCATTGTCAACCATCTACGTTTAACATTACTGTTAAGCGTGTACGTTTAACATTACTTTTAACCGTCTACGTTTAATATTACTTTTAACAGTCTACGTTTAACATTATTATTGACCGTCTACGTTTAACATTACTGTTAACCGTCTACGTTTAACATTGCTGTTAACCATTGACGTTTAACATTACTGTTAACCGTCTACATTTAACATTACTGTTAACCGTCTACTTTTAACATTCTTGTTAACCGTCTACGTTTAACATTACTATTAACCATCTACGTTTAACATTACTATTAACCATCTACGTTTAACATTACTGTTAACTGTCTACTTTTAACATTGCTGTTAACCGTCTACGTTTAATATTGCTGTTAACCGTCTACGTTTAACATTACTGTTAATCGTCTGCTTTTTAGATTGCTCTTAACCGTCTACGTTTAACAATACTGTTAACCGTCTACTTTTAACATTACTGTTAACCGTCTACGTTTAACATTACTGTTAATCGTCTACTTCTAATATTACTCTTAACCGTCTACGTTTAACATTAGTGTTAACCGCCTACGTTTAACAGTAGTGTTAACCGCCTACGTTTAACATTATTGTTAACCGTCTACTTTTAAAATTACTGTTAACCGTCTATCTTTAACATTACTGTTAACCGTCTACGTTTAACATTACTGTTAACCGTCTACGTTTAACATTACTTTTAACCGTCTACGTTTAACATGACTGGTAACCGTCTACTTTTAACCTTACTCTTAACCGTCTACTTTTAGCATTACTCTTAACCGTCTACGTTTAACATTACTGTTAACCGTCTACGTTTAACATTACTGTTAAGCGTCTAAAATTAACATTACTTTAAACAGTCTTCTTTAACATTACTGTTAACCGTCTACGTTTAACATATGTTAGCGGTACGGTTAACATTACTGTTAACGGTACGGTTAAGACTGCTGTTATTGTTAGATATAACAATAGTGTTAAAGGACTCCGTTTAAATTTACTGTTAACCGTCTACGTCTAACATTACTGTCAACCGTCTACGTTTAACATTACTGTTAACCATCTACGTTTAACATTACTGTTAACCCTCTACGTTAAACATTACTTTTAACCGTCTACGTTTAACATTACTGTTAACCGTCTACGTTTAACATTACTGTTAACCGTTTGCGTTTAACATTGCTGTTAACTGCCTACGTTTAACATTACTTTTAACCGTTTACATTTAACATTACTCTTAACCGTCTACGTTTAACATTACTGTTAACCGTCTACGTTTAACATTACTGTTAACTGTCTAGGTTTAACATTACTGTTAACTGTCTATGTTTAACATTACTGTTAACCATCTACGTTTAACATTACTGTTAATCGTCTGCGTTTACCTTACTCTTAATCGTTAACGTTTAACACTACTATTAACCGTCTACGTTTAACACTACTATTAATCGTCTACGTTTAACATTACTGTTAACCGTCTACTTTTAACATTACTGTTAACCGTCTACTTTTAACATTACTGTTAACCGTCTACGTTTAACATTACTGTTAACCGTCCATGTTTAACATTGCTGTTAATCGTCTATGTTTAACATTACTGTTAATCATCTACTTTTAACATTACTGCTAACCATCTACGTTTAACGTTACTGTTACCCGTCCACGTTTAACATTGCTGTTAACCGTCTACTTTTAACATTACTGTTAACCGCCTAAGTTTAAAATTATTGTTGACCGTCTACGTTTAACATTACTGTTAATCGTCTTCTTTTAATATTACTCTTAACCGTCTACGTTTAACATTACTGTTAACAGTCTACGTTTAACATCACTGTTAACCGCCTACTTTTAACATTACTGTTAACCGTCTACTTTTAATATTACTCTTAACCGTCTACGTTTAACATTACTGTTAACAGTCTACGTTTAACATCACTGTTAACCGCCTACTTTTACCATTACTGTTAACCGTCTACTTTTAACTTTATTACTAACCGTCTACGTTTAACATTACTCTTAACCGTCTACGCTTAACATTACTGTTAACCATCTACGTTTAACATTACTGCTAATCGTCTACTTTAACATTACTCTTAACCGTCTACGTTGAACACTAATAATAACCGTCTACGTTTAACATTACTGTTAACCGTCTATGTTTAATATTACTGTTAACCGTCTACGTTTAACATTACTGTTCACCGTCTACGTATAACATTACTGTCAACCGTCTACGTTTAACACTACTGTTAACCGTCTACGTTTAACATTACTGTTAACCGTCTACGTTTAACATTACTGTTAACCTTTTACGTTTAACATTGCGGTTAACTGCCTATGTTTAACATTACTTTTAACTGTTTACATTTAACATTACTGTTAACCGACTACTTTTAACATTACTGTTAACCGTCTACTTTTAAAATTACTGTTAACCGTCTACGTTTAACACTACCGTAAACCATCCACGTTTAACATTGCTGTTAACCGTCTATGTTTAACATTACTGTTAATCATCTACTTTTAACATTACTCTTAACCGTCTACGTTTAGCATTACTGTTAACCGTCTACTTTTAACATTACTGTTAACCGCCTACGTTTAAAATTATTGTTGACCGTCTACGTTTAACATTACTGTTAATCATCTACTTCTAATATTACTCTTAACCGTCTACGTTTAACATTACTGTTAACAGTCTACGTTTAACATTACTCTTAACCGCCTACTTTTAACATTACTGTTAACCGTCTACTTTTAATATTGCTGTTAACCGTCTACGTTTAACATTTCTGTTAATCGTCTACTTTTAACATTACTTTTAACCGTCTACGTTTAACATTACTGTTAACCGTCTACGATTAACATTACTGTTAACCGTCTACTTTTAACGTTACTGTTAACCGTCTACTTTTAACGTTACTGTTAACCGTCTACGTTTAACATTACTGTTAATCGTCTACTTTTAACATTACTCTTAACCGTCTACGTTTAACATTACTGTTAACCGTCTACGATTAACATTACTGTTAACCGCCTACGTTTAAAATTATTGTTGACCGTCTACGTTTAACATTACTGTTAATCATCTACTTCTAATATTACTCTTAACCGTCGACGTTTAACATTACTGTTAACCGTCTACTTTTAACATTACTGTTAACCGCCTACGTTTAAAATTTTTGTTGACCGTCTACGTTTAACATTACTGTTAATCATCTACTTCTAATATTACTCTTAACCGTCTACGTTTAACATTACTGTTAACAGTCTACGTTTAACATTACTCTTAACCGCCTACTTTTAACATTACTGTTAACCGTCTACTTTTAATATTGCTGTTAACCGTCTACGTTTAACATTTCTGTTAATCGTCTACTTTTAACATTACTCTTAACCGTCTACGTTTAACATTACTGTTAACCGTCTACGATTAACATTACTGTTAACCGTCTACTTTTAACGTTACTGTTAACCGTCTACTTTTAACGTTACTGTTAACCGTCTACATTTAACATTACTGTTAACTGTCTACGTTAAACATTACTGTTAACCGTCTACGTTTAACATTACTGTTAACTGTCTACGTTTAACATTACTGTTAACCGTCTACTTTTAACATTACTTTTAACCGTCTACGTTTAACATTACTGTTAATCGTCTACTTTTAACATTACTCTTAATCGAGTGCGTTTAACATTACTGTTAACCGTCTACGTTTAACATTACTGTTAACAGTCTACGTTTAACATTACTGTTAACCGTCTACGTTAAACATTACTGTTAACCGTCTACGTTTAACATTGCTGTTAACCGTCTACGTTTCATATTACTGTTAATCGCCTGCTTTTAACATTACTCTTAACCGTCTACGTTTAACAATACTGTTAACCGTCTACTTTTAACATTACTGTTAACCGTCTTGGTTTAACATTACTGTTAATCATCTACTCTTAATATTACTCTTGACCGTCTATGTTTAAGATTAAATTTAACCGTCTGCTTTTACATTACTCTTAACCGTCTACGTTTAACACTACTATTAACCGTCTACGTTTAACATTACTGTTAACCGTCTACGTTTAACATTACTGTTACCCGTGTACGTTTAAGATTGCTGTTAACCGTCTACGTTTAACATTACTGTTAACCGTCTGCCTTTAACATTATTATTAACCGTCTACGTTTAACATCACTGTTAACCGTCTACTTTTAACATTACTGTTAACCGTCTACGTTTCACATTGCTGCTAATCGTCTACTTTAACATTACTCTTAACCGTCTACGTTGAACATTAATGATAACCGTCTACGCTTAACATTACTGTTAACCGTCTACGTTTAACATTACTTTTAACTGTCTACGTTTAACATTACTGTTAACCGTCTACGTTAAACATTACTGTTAACCGTCTCCGTTTAACATTACTGTTAACCGTCTACGTTTAACACTGCTGATAACCGTCTACGTTTAACATTACTGTTAACCGTCTACATTTAACATTACTGTTACCCGTCTACTTTTAACATTACTGTTAACTGCCTACGTTTAAAATTACTGTTAAACGTCTACGTTTAACATTACAGTTAATCGTCTACTTTTGATATTACTCTTAACCGTCTTCGTTTAACAGTACTGTTAACAGTCTACGTTTAACATTACTGTTAACCGCCTACTTTTAACATTACTGTTAACCGTCTACTTTTAATATTACTGTTAACCGTCTACGTTTAACATTACTGTTAATCGTCTACTTTTAACATTACTCTTAACCGTCTACGTTTAACATTACTCTTAACCGTCTACGATTAACATTACTGTTAACCGTCTACTTTTAACGTTACTGTTAACCGTCTACGTTTAACATTACTGTTAACTGTCTACGTTTAACATTACTGTTAATCGTCTACTTTTAACATTATTCTTAACCGTCTGCGTTTAACATTACTGTTAACCGTCTACGTTAAACATTACCGTTAACCGTCTACGATTAACATTACTGTTAACCGTCTACTTTTAACGTTACTGTTAACCGTCTACGTTTAACATTACTGTTAACCGTCTACTTTTAACATTACTTTTAACCGCCTACGTTTAACATTACTGTTAACCGTCTACGATTAACATTACTGTTAACCGTCTACTTTTAACGTTACTGTTAACCGTCTACGTTTAACATTACTGTTAACCGTCTGCGTTTAACATTACTGTTAACCGTCTACGTTTAACATTACTGTTAACCGTCTACGATTAACATTACTGTTAACCGTCTACTTTTAACGTTACTGTTAACCGTCTACGTTTAACATTACTGTTAACCGTCTACTTTTAAAGTTACTGTTAACCGTCTACGTTTAACATTACTGTTAATCGTCTACTTTTAACATTACTTTTAACCGTCTACGTTTAACATTACTGTTAACCGTCTACGATTAACATTACTGTTAACCGTCTACTTTTAACGTTACTGTTAACCGTCTACTTTTAACGTTACTGTTAACCGTCTACATTTAACATTACTGTTAACTGTCTGCGTTAAACATTACTGTTAACCGTCTACGTTTAACATTACTGTTAACTGTCTACGTTTAACATTAAACCGTCTACTTTTAACTTAACTTTTAACCGTCTACGTTTAACATTACTGTTAATCGTCTGCTTTTAACATTACTCTTAACCGCCTGCGTTTAACATTACTGTTAACCGTCTACGTTTAACATTACTGTTAATCGTCTGCTTTTAACATTACTCTTAACCGTCTACATTTAACAATACTGTTAACCGTCTACTTTTAACATTACTGTTGACCGTCTACGTTTAACCTAACTGTTAATCGTCTACTTTTAATATTACTCTTAAACGTCTACGTTTAACATTAATGTTAACCGTCTACGTTTAACATTATTGTTAACCGTCTACTTTTAACATTACTGTTAACCGTCTACGTTTAACAATACTGTTAACCGTCTACGTTTAATATTACTGTTAACCGCCTACGTTTAACATTACTGTTAACCGTCTACGATTAACATTACTG
Source organism: Trichopoda pennipes (assembly GCA_030448955.1). NCBI lineage: Eukaryota > Metazoa > Arthropoda > Insecta > Diptera > Tachinidae > Trichopoda > Trichopoda pennipes. The sequence goes on along the minus strand of JASKUP010000004.1, from coordinate 639,831 downwards.
TTAACCGTCTACTTTTAACGCTACTGTTAACCGTCTACGTTTAACATTACTGTTAACTGTCTACGTTAAACATTACTGTTAACCGTCTACGTTTAACATTGCTGTTAACCGTCTATGTTTAACATTACTGTTAATCGTCTACTGTTAACATTACTCTTAACCTTCTACGTTTAACATTACTGTTAGCCGTCTACTTTAAACATCACTGTTAACCGTCTACGTTTAACCTAACTGTTAACTGTCTACGTTTAACATTACTGTTAACCGTCTACTTTTAACATTACTCTTAACCGTCTGCGTTTAACATTACTGTTAACCGTCTACGTTTAACATAACTGCTAACAGTCTACGTTTAACATTACTGTTAACCGTTAACGTTAAATATTACTGTTAACCGTCTACGTTTAACATTGCTGTTAACCGTCTACGTTTAACATTACTGTTAATCGTCTACTGTTAACATTACTCTTAACCGTCTACGTTTAACAATACTGTTAACCGTCTACTTTTAACATTACTGTTGACCGTCTACGTTTAACCTAACTGTTAACTGTCTACGTTTAACATTACTGTTAACCGTCTACTTTTAACATTACTCTTAACCGTCTGCGTTTAACATTACTGTTAACCGTCTACGTTTAACATAACTGCTAACAGTCTACGTTTAACATTACTGTTAACCGTTTACGTTAAATATAACTGTTAACCGTCTACGTTTAACATTGCTGTTAACCGTCTACGTTTAACATTACTGTTAATCGTCTGCTTTTAACATTTATCTTAACCGTCGACGTTTAACAATACTGTTAACCGTCTAATTTTAACATTACTGTTAACTGTCTACGTTTAACATTACTGTTAATCGTCTACTTTTAATATTACTCTTAAACGTCTACGTTTAACATTAATGTTAACCGTCTACGTTTAACATTAATGTTAACTTTCTACTTTTAACATTACTGTTAACCTTCTACGTTTAAAAATACTGTTAACCGTCTACGTTTAACATTACTGTTAACCGTCTACGTTTAACATTACTGTTAACCGTCTACGTTTAACGTTACTGTTAACCCTCTACGTTTAACATTACTTTTAACCGTCTACGTTTAACATTACTGTTAACCGTCTGCGTTTAACAATGCTGTTAACTGCCTACGTTTAACATTACTTTTAACCGTTTACATGTAACATTACTGTTAACCGTCTACTTTTAAAATTACTATTAACCGTCTACTTTTAACATTACTGTTAACCGTCTACGTTTAACAATACTGTTAACCGTCTACGTTTAACATTACTGTTAACCGTCCACGTTTAACATTGCTGTTAACCTCTACGTTTAACATTACTGTTAATCATCTACTTTTAACATTACTCTTAACCGTCTACGTTTAACATTACTGTTAACCGTCTACGTTTAACATTACTGTTAACCGTCTACTTTTAACATTACTGTTAACCGTCTACTTTTAACATTACTGTTAACCGTCTAGGTTTAATATTACTGTTAACCATCTACGTTTAACATTACTGTTAACCGTCTACTTTTAACATAACTGTTAACCGTCTACGCTAAAGATGACTGTTAATCGTGTGATTTTACATTACTCCTAACCGTCTACGTTTAACACTACTATTAACCGTCTACGTTTAACATTACTGTTAACCGTCTACGTTTAACGTTACTGTTAACCCTCTACGTTTAACATTACTTTTAACCGTCTACGTTTAACATTACTGTTAACCGTCTGCGTTTAACAATGCTGTTAACTGCCTACGTTTAACATTACTTTTAACCGTTTACATGTAACATTACTGTTAACCGTCTACTTTTAAAATTACTATTAACCGTCTACTTTTAACATTACTGTTAACCGTCTACGTTTAACAATACTGTTAACCGTCTACGTTTAACATTACTGTTAACCGTCCACGTTTAACATTGCTGTTAACCTCTACGTTTAACATTACTGTTAATCATCTACTTTTAACATTACTCTTAACCGTCTACGTTTAACATTACTGTTAACCGTCTACGTTTAACATTACTGTTAACCGTCTACTTTTAACATTACTGTTAACCGTCTACTTTTAACATTACTGTTAACCGTCTAGGTTTAATATTACTGATAACCGTCTACGTTTAACATTACTGTTACCCGTCTACGTTTAAGATTGCTGTTAACCGTCTACGTTTAACATTACTGGTAACCGTCTACTTTTAACATTACTCTTAACCGTCTGCGTTTAACATTACTGTTAACCGTCTACGTTTAACATTACTGTTAACAGTCTACGTTTATCATTACTGTTAACCGTCTACGTTAAACATTACTGTTAACCGTCTACGTTTAACATTGCTGTTAACCGTCTATGTTTAACATTACTGTTAATCGTCTACTGTTAACATTACTCTTAACCTTCTACGTTTAACATTACTGTTAGCCGTCTACTTTAAACATCACTGTTAACCGTCTACTTTTAACATTACTGTTAACCGTCTACGTTTAACATTGCTGCTAATCGTCTACTTTAACATTACTCTTAACCGTCTACGTTGAACATTAATGATAACCGTCTACGCTTAACATTACTGTTAACCGTCTACGTTTAACATTACTTTTAACTGTCTACGTTTAACATTACTGTTAACCGTCTACGTTGAACATTACTGTTAACCGTCTCCGTTTAACATTACTGTTAACCGTCTACGTTTAACACTGCTGATAACCGTCTACGTTTAACATTACTGTTAACCGTCTACATTTAACATTACTGTTACCCGTCTACTTTTAACATTACTGTTAACTGCCTACGTTTAAAATTACTGTTAAACGTCTACGTTTAACATTACAGTTAATCGTCTACATTTGATATTACTCTTACCCGTCTTCGTTTAACATTACTGTTAATTGTCTACGTTTAACATTACTGTTAACCGCCTACTTTTAAGATTACTCTTAACCGTCTACTTTTAATATTACTGTTAACCGTCTACGTTTAACATTACTGTTAATCGTATACTTTTAACATTACTCTTAACCGTCTACGTTTAACATTGCTCTTAACCGTCTACGATTAACATTATTGTTAACCGTCTACTTTTAACGTTACTGTTAACCGTCTACGCTTAACATTACTGTTAACTGTCTACGTTTAACATTACTGTTAACCGTCTACTTTTAACATTACTGTTAACCGTCTACGTTTAACATTACTGTTAACTGTCTACGATTAACATTACTGTTAACCGTCTACTTTTAACGTTACTGTTAACCGTCTACGTTTAACATTACTGTTAACCGTCTGCGTTTAACATCACTGTTAACCGTCTACGTTTAACATTACTGTTAACCGTCTACGATTAACATTACTGTTAACCGTCTACTTTTAACGTTACTGTTAACCGTCTACGTTTAACATTACTGTTAACTGTCTACGTTTAACATTACTGTTAATCGTCTACTTTTAACATTATTCTTAACCGTCTGCGTTTAACATTACTGTTAACCGTCTACGTTAAACATTACCGTTAACCGTTTACGATTAACATTACTGTTAACCGTCTACTTTTAACGTTACTGTTAACCGTCTTCGTTTAACATTACTGTTAATCGTCTACTTTTAACATTACTCTTAACCGTCTACGTTTAACATTACTGTTAACCGTCTACGATTAACATTACTGTTAACCGTCTACTTTTAACGTTACTGGTAACCGTCTACTTTTAACGTTACTGTTAACCGTCTACATTTAACATTACTGTTAACTGTCTACGTTAAAAATTACTGTTAACCGTCTACGTTTAACATTACTGTTAACTGTCTACGTTTAACATAACTGTTAACCGTCTACTTTTAACTTTACTTTTAACCGTCTACGTTTAACATTACTGTTAATCGTCTACTTTTAACATTACTCTTAACCGCCTGCGTTTAACATTACTGTTAATCGTCTACGTTTAACATTACTGTTAATCGTCTGCTTTTAACATTACTCTTAACCGTCTACGTTTAACAATACTGTTAACCGTCTACTTTCAACATTACTGTTGACCGTCTACGTTTAACATAACTGTTAATCGTCTACTTTTAATATTACTCTTAAACGTCTACGTTTAACATTAATGTTAACCGTCTACGTTTAACATTATTGTTAACCGTCTACTTTTAACATTACTGTTAACCGTCTACGTTTAACAATACTGTTAACCGTCTACGTTTAACATTACTGTTAACCGCCTACGTTTAACATTACTGTTAACCGTCTACGATTAACATTACTGTTAACCGTCTACTTTTAACGCTACTGTTAACCGTCTACGTTTAACATTACTGTTAACTGTCTTCGATTAACATTACTGTTAACCGTCTACGTTTAACATTACTCTTAACCGTCTGCGTTTAACATTACTATTAACCGTCTACGTTTAACATAACTGCTAACAGTCTACGTTTAACATTACTGTTATCCGTTTACGTTAAATATTACTGTTAACCGTCTACGTTTAACATTGCTGTTAACCGTCTACGTTTAACATTACTGTTAATCGTCTGCTTTTAACATTAATCTTAACCGTCGACGTTTAACAATACTGTTAACCGTCTAATTTTAACATTACTGTTAACTGTCTACGTTTAACATTACTGTTAATCGTCTACTTTTAATATTACTCTTAAACGTCTACGTTTAACATTAATGTTAACCGTCTACGTTTAACATTAATGTTAACCGTCTACTTTTAACAGTACTGTTAACCGTCTACGTTTTACAATACTGTTAACCGTCTACGTTTAACATTACTGTTAACCGTCTACGTTTAACATTACTGTTAACCGTCTACGTTTAACGTTATTGTTAACCCTCTACGTTTAACATTACTTTTAACCGTCTACGTTTAACATTACTGTTAACCGTCTGCGTTTAACATTGCTGTTAACTGCCTACGTTTAACATTTCTTTTAACCGTTTACATGTAACATTACTGTTAACCGTCTACTTTTAAAATTACTATTAACCGTCTACTTTTAACATTACTGTTAACCGTCTACGTTTAACATTACTGTTAACCGTCTACATTTAACATTACTGTTAACCGTCCACGTTTAACATTGCTGTTAACCTCTACGTTTAACATTACTGTTAATCATCTACTTTTAACATTACTCTTAACCGTCTACGTTTAACATTACTGTTAACCGTCTACGTTTAACATTACTGTTAACCGTCTACGTTTAACATTACTGTTAACCGTCTACTTTTAACATTACTGTTAACCGTCTACTTTTAACATTACTGTTAACCGTCTAGGTTTCAATTAATGTTAACCATCTACGTTTAACATTACTGTTAACCGTCTACTTTTAACATAACTGTTAACCGTCTACGCTAAACATGACTGTTAATCGTGTGATTTTACATTACTCCTAACCGTCTACGTTTAACACTACTATTAACCGTCTACGTTAAACATTACTGTTAACCGTCTACGTTGAACATTACTGTTAACCGTCTCCCTTTAACATTACTGTTAACCGTCTATGTTTAACATTACTGTTAATCGTCTACTGTTAACATTACTCTTAACCTTCTACGTTTAACATTACTGTTAGCCGTCTACTTTAAACATCACTGTTAACAGTCTACTTTTAACATTACTGTTAACCGTCTACGTTTAACATTGCTGCTAATCGTCTACTTTAACATTACTCTTAACCGTCTACGTTTAACATTACTGTTAACCGTCTACTTTTAACATTACTCTTAACCGTCTGCGTTTAACATTACTGTTAACCGTCTACGTTTAACATTACTGTTAACAGTCTACGTTTATCATTACTGTTAACCGTCTACGTTAAACGTTACTGTTAACCGTCTACGTTTAACATTGCTGTTAACCGTCTATGTTTAACATTACTGTTAATCGTCTACTGTTAACATTACTCTTAACCTTCTACGTTTAACATTACTGTTAACCGTCTACGTTTAACATCACTGTTAACCGTCTACTTTTAACATTACTGTTAACCGTCTACGTTTCACATTGCTGCTAATCGTCTACTTTAACATTACTCTTAACCGTCTACGTTGAACATTAATGATAACCGTCTACGCTTAACACTACTGTTAACCGTCTACGTTTAACATTACTTTTAACTGTCTACGTTTAACATTACTGTTAACCGTCTACGTTAAACATTACTGTTAACCGTCTCCGTTTAACATTACTGTTAACCGTCTACGTTTAACACTGCTGATAACCGTCTACGTTTAACATTACTGTTAACCGTCTACATTTAACATTACTGTTACCCGTCTACTTTTAACATTACTGTTAACTGCCTACGTTTAAAATTACTGTTAAACGTCTACGTTTAACATTACAGTTAATCGTCTACTTTTGATATTACTCTTAACCGTCTTCGTTTAACATTACTGTTAACAGTCTACGTTTAACATTACTGTTAACCGCCTACTTTTAACATTACTGTTAACCGTCTACTTTTAATATTACTGTTAACCGTCTACGTTTAACATTACTGTTAATCGTCTACTTTTAACATTACTCTTAACCGTCTACGTTTAACATTACTCTTAACCGTCTACGATTAACATTACTGTTAACCGTCTACTTTTAACGTTACTGTTAACCGTCTACGTTTAACATTACTGTTAACTGTCTACGTTTAACATTACTGTTAATCGTCTACTTTTAACATTATTCTTAACCGTCTGCGTTTAACATTACTGTTAACCGTCTACGTTAAACATTACCGTTAACCGTCTACGATTAACATTACTGTTAACCGTCTACTTTTAACGTTACTGTTAACCGTCAAAGTTTAACATTACTGTTAACCGTCTACTTTTAACATTACTTTTAACCGTCTACGTTTAACATTACTGTTAACCGCCTACGTTTAACATTACTGTTAACCGTCTACGATTAACATTACTGTTAACCGTCTACTTTTAACGCTACTGTTAACCGTCTACGTTTAACATTACTGTTAACTGTCTACGTTAAACATTACTGTTAACCGTCTACGTTTAACATTGCTGTTAACCGTCTATGTTTAACATTACTGTTAATCGTCTACTGTTAACATTACTCTTAACCTTCTACGTTTAACATTACTGTTAGCCGTCTACTTTAAACATCACTGTTAACCGTCTACGTTTAACCTAACTGTTAACTGTCTACGTTTAACATTACTGTTAACCGTCTACTTTTAACATTACTCTTAACCGTCTGCGTTTAACATTACTGTTAACCGTCTACGTTTAACATAACTGCTAACAGTCTACGTTTAACATTACTGTTAACCGTTTACGTTAAATATTACTGTTAACCGTCTACGTTTAACATTGCTGTTAACCGTCTACGTTTAACATTACTGTTAATCGTCTACTGTTAACATTACTCTTAACCGTCTGCGTTTAACAATACTGTTAACCGTCTACTTTTAACATTACTGTTGACCGTCTACGTTTAACCTAACTGTTAACTGTCTACGTTTAACATTACTGTTAACCGTCTACTTTTAACATTACTCTTAACCGTCTGCGTTTAACATTACTGTTAACCGTCTACGTTTAACATAACTGCTAACAGTCTACGTTTAACATTACTGTTAACCGTTTACGTTAAATATAACTGTTAACCGTCTACGTTTAACATTGCTGTTAACCGTCTACGTTTAACATTACTGTTAATCGTCTGCTTTTAACATTTATCTTAACCGTCGACGTTTAACAATACTGTTAACCGTCTAATTTTAACATTACTGTTAACTGTCTACGTTTAACATTACTGTTAATCGTCTACTTTTAATATTACTCTTAAACGTCTACGTTTAACATTAATGTTAACCGTCTACGTTTAACATTAATGTTAACCGTCTACTTTTAACATTACTGTTAACCTTCTACGTTTAAAAATACTGTTAACCGTCTACGTTTAACATTACTGTTAACCGTCTACGTTTAACATTACTGTTAACCGTCTACGTTTAACGTTACTGTTAACCCTCTACGTTTAACATTACTTTTAACCGTCTACGTTTAACATTACTGTTAACCGTCTGCGTTTAACAATGCTGTTAACTGCCTACGTTTAACATTACTTTTAACCGTTTACATGTAACATTACTGTTAACCGTCTACTTTTAAAATTACTATTAACCGTCTACTTTTAACATTACTGTTAACCGTCTACGTTTAACAATACTGTTAACCGTCTACGTTTAACATTACTGTTAACCGTCCACGTTTAACATTGCTGTTAACCTCTACGTTTAACATTACTGTTAATCATCTACTTTTAACATTACTCTTAACCGTCTACGTTTAACATTACTGTTAACCGTCTACGTTTAACATTACTGTTAACCGTCTACGTTTAACATTACTGTTAACCGTCTACTTTTAACATTACTGTTAACCGTCTACTTTTAACATTACTGTTAACCGTCTAGGTTTAATATTACTGTTAACCATCTACGTTTAACATTACTGTTAACCGTCTACTTTTAACATAACTGTTAACCGTCTACGCTAAACATGACTGTTAATCGTGTGATTTTACTTTACTCCTAACCGTCTACGTTTAACACTACTATTAACCGTCTACGTTAAACATTACTGTTAACCGTCTACGTTTAACATTACTGTTACCCGTCTACGTTTAAGATTGCTGTTAACCGTCTACGTTTAACATTACTGGTAACCGTCTACTTTTAACATTACTCTTAACCGTCTGCGTTTAACATTACTGTTAACCGTCTACGTTTAACATTACTGTTAACAGTCTACGTTTATCATTACTGTTAACCGTCTACGTTAAACATTACTGTTAACCGTCTACGTTTAACATTGCTGTTAACCGTCTATGTTTAACATTACTGTTAATCGTCTACTGTTAACATTACTCTTAACCTTCTACGTTTAACATTACTGTTAGCCGTCTACTTTAAACATCACTGTTAACCGTCTACTTTTAACATTACTGTTAACCGTCTACGTTTAACATTGCTGCTAATCGTCTACTTTAACATTACTCTTAACCGTCTACGTTGAACATTAATGATAACCGTCTACGCTTAACATTACTGTTAACCGTCTACGTTTAACATTACTTTTAACTGTCTACGTTTAACATTACTGTTAACCGTCTACGTTGAACATTACTGTTAACCGTCTCCGTTTAACATTACTGTTAACCGTCTACGTTTAACACTGCTGATAACCGTCTACGTTTAACATTACTGTTAACCGTCTACATTTAACATTACTGTTACCCGTCTACTTTTAACATTACTGTTAACTGCCTACGTTTAAAATTACTGTTAAACGTCTACGTTTAACATTACAGTTAATCGTCTACATTTGATAATACTCTTACCCGTCTTCGTTTAACATTACTGTTAACAGTCTACGTTTAACATTACTGTTAACCGCCTACTTTTAAGATTACTCTTAACCGTCTACTTTTAATATTACTGTTAACCGTCTACGTTTAACATTACTGTTAATCGTATACTTTTAACATTACTCTTAACCGTCTACGTTTAACATTGCTCTTAACCGTCTACGATTAACATTATTGTTAACCGTCTACTTTTAACGTTACTGTTAACCGTCTACGCTTAACATTACTGTTAACTGTCTACGTTTAACATTACTGTTAACCGTCTACTTTGAACATTACTGTTAACCGTCTACGTTTAACATTACTGTTAACTGTCTACGATTAACATTACTGTTAACCGTCTACTTTTAACGTTACTGTTAACCGTCTACGTTTAACATTACTGTTAACCGTCTGCGTTTAACATCACTGTTAACCGTCTACGTTTAACATTACTGTTAACCGTCTACGATTAACATTACTGTTAACCGTCTACTTTTAACGTTACTGTTAACCGTCTACGTTTAACATTACTGTTAACTGTCTACGTTTAACATTACTGTTAATCGTCTACTTTTAACATTATTCTTAACCGTCTGCGTTTAACATTACTGTTAACCGTCTACGTTAAACATTACCGTTAACCGTCTACGATTAACATTACTGTTAACCGTCTACTTTTAACGTTACTGTTAACCGTCTTCGTTTAACATTACTGTTAATCGTCTACTTTTAACATTACTCTTAACCGTCTACGTTTAACATTACTGTTAACCGTCTACGATTAACATTACTGTTAACCGTCTACTTTTAACGTTACTGGTAACCGTCTACTTTTAACGTTACTGTTAACCGTCTACATTTAACATTACTGTTAACTGTCTACGTTAAAAATTACTGTTAACCGTCTACGTTTAACATTACTGTTAACTGTCTACGTTTAACATAACTGTTATCCGTCTACTTTTAACTTTACTTTTAACCGTCTACGTTTAACATTACTGTTAATCGTCTACTTTTAACATTACTCTTAACCGCCTGCGTTTAACATTACTGTTAACCGTCTACGTTTAACATTACTGTTAATCGTCTGCTTTTAACATTACTCTTAACCGTCTACGTTTAACAATACTGTTAACCGTCTACTTTCAACATTACTGTTGACCGTCTACGTTTAACATAACTGTTAATCGTCTACTTTTAATATTACTCTTAAACGTCTACGTTTAACATTAATGTTAACCGTCTACGTTTAACATTATTGTTAACCGTCTACTTTTAACATTACTGTTAACCGTCTACGTTTAACAATACTGTTAACCGTCTACGTTTAACATTACTGTTAACCGCCTACGTTTAACATTACTGTTAACCGTCTACGATTAACATTACTGTTAACCGTCTACTTTTAACGCTACTGTTAACCGTCTACGTTTAACATTACTGTTAACTGTCTTCGATTAACATTACTGTTAACCGTCTACGTTTAACATTACTCTTAACCGTCTGCGTTTAACATTACTGTTATCCGTTTACGTTAAATATTACTGTTAACCGTCTACGTTTAACATTGCTGTTAACCGTCTACGTTTAACATTACTGTTAATCGTCTGCTTTTAACATTAATCTTAACCGTCGACGTTTAACAATACTGTTAACTGTCTAATTTTAACATTACTGTTAACTGTCTACGTTTAACATTACTGTTAATCGTCTACTTTTAATATTACTCTTAAACGTCTACGTTTAACATTAATGTTAACCGTCTACGTTTAACATTAATGTTAACCGTCTACTTTTAACAGTACTGTTAACCGTCTACGTTTTACAATACTGTTAACCGTCTACGTTTAACATTACTGTTAACCGTCTACGTTTAACATTACTGTTAACCGTCTACGTTTAACGTTATTGTTAACCCTCTACGTTTAACATTACTTTTAACCGTCTACGTTTAACATTACTGTTAACCGTCTGCGTTTAACATTGCTGTTAACTGCCTACGTTTAACATTTCTTTTAACCGTTTACATGTAACATTACTGTTAACCGTCTACTTTTAAAATTACTATTAACCGTCTACTTTTAACATTACTGTTAACCGTCTACGTTTAACATTACTGTTAACCGTCTACGTTTAACATTACTGTTAACCGTCCACGTTTAACATTGCTGTTAACCTCTATGTTTAACATTACTGTTAATCATCTACTTTTAACATTACTCTTAACCGTCTACGTTTAACATTACTGTTAACCGTCTACGTTTAACATTACTGTTAACCGTCTACGTTTAACATTACTGTTAACCGTCTACTTTTAACATTACTGTTAACCGTCTACTTTTAACATTACTGTTAACCGTCTAGGTTTCATATTAATGTTAACCATCTACGTTTAACATTACTGTTAACCGTCTACTTTTAACATAACTGTTAACCGTCTACGCTAAACATGACTGTTAATCGTGTGATTTTACATTACTCCTAACCGTCTACGTTTAACACTACTATTAACCGTCTACGTTAAACATTACTGTTAACCGTCTACGTTGAACATTACTGTTAACCGTCTCCCTTTAACATTACTGTTAACCGTCTATGTTTAACATTACTGTTAATCGTCTACTGTTAACATTACTCTTAACCTTCTACGTTTAACATTACTGTTAGCCGTCTACTTTAAACATCACTGTTAACCGTCTACTTTTAACATTACTGTTAACCGTCTACATTTAACATTGCTGCTAATCGTCTACTTTAACATTACTCTTAACCGTCTACGTTGAACATTAATGATAACCGTCTACGCTTAACATTACTGTTACCCGTCTACGTTTAAGATTGCTGTTAACCGTCTACGTTTAACATTATATGTTAACCGTCTACTTTTAACATTACTCTTAACCGTCTGCGTTTAACATTACTGTTAACCGTCTACGTTTAACATTACTGTTAACAGTCTACGTTTATCATTACTGTTAACCGTCTACGTTAAACATTACTGTTAACCGTCTACGTTTAACATTGCTGTTAACCGTCTATGTTTAACATTACTGTTAATCGTCTACTGTTAACATTACTCTTAACCTTCTACGTTTAACATTACTGTTAACCGTCTACGTTTAACATCACTGTTAACCGTCTACTTTTAACATTACTGTTAACCGTCTACGTTTCACATTGCTGCTAATCGTCTACTTTAACATTACTCTTAACCGTCTACGTTGAACATTAATGATAACCGTCTACGCTTAACATTACTGTTAACCGTCTACGTTTAACATTACTTTTAACTGTCTACGTTTAACATTACTGTTAACCGTCTACGTTAAACATTACTGTTAACCGTCTCCGTTTAACATTACTGTTAACCGTCTACGTTTAACACTGCTGATAACCGTCTACGTTTAACATTACTGTTAACCGTCTACATTTAACATTACTGTTACCCGTCTACTTTTAACATTACTGTTAACTGCCTACGTTTAAAATTACTGTTAAACGTCTACGTTTAACATTACAGTTAATCGTCTACTTTTGATATTACTCTTAACCGTCTACGTTGAACATTAATGATAACCGTCTACGTTTAACATTACTCTTAACCGTCTACGATTAACATTACTGTTAACCGTCTACTTTTAACGTTACTGTTAACCGTCTACGTTTAACATTACTGTTAACTGTCTACGTTTAACATTACTGTTAATCGTCTACTTTTAACATTATTCTTAACCGTCTGCGTTTAACATTACTGTTAACCGTCTACGTTAAACATTACCGTTAACCGTCTACGATTAACATTACTGTTAACCGTCTACTTTTAACGTTACTGTTAACCGTCTACGTTTAACATTACTGTTAACCGTCTACTTTTAACATTACTTTTAACCGTCTACGTTTAACATTACTGTTAACCGTCTACGATTAACATTACTGTTAACCGTCTACTTTTAACGTTACTGTTAACCGTCTACGTTTAACATTACTGTTAACCGTCTGCGTTTAACATTACTGTTAACCGTCTACGTTTAACATTACTGTTAACCGTCTACGATTAACATTACTGTTAACCGTCTACTTTTAACGTTACTGTTAACCGTCTACGTTTAACATTACTGTTAACCGTCTACTTTTAACGTTACTGTTAACCGTCTACGTTTAACATTACTGTTAATCGTCTACTTTTAACATTACTTTTAACCGTCTACGTTTAACATTGCTGTTAACCGTCTACGATTAACATTACTGTTAACCGTCTACTTTTAACGTTACTGTTAACCGTCTACTTTTAACGTTACTGTTAACCGTCTACATTTAACATTACTGTTAACTGTCTGCGTTAAACATTACTGTTAACCGTCTACGTTTAACATTACTGTTAACTGTCTGCGTTTAACATTAAACCGTCTACTTTTAACTTAACTTTTAACCGTCTACGTTTAACATTACTGTTAATCGTCTGCTTTTAACATTACTCTTAACCGCCTGCGTTTAACATTACTGTTAACGGTCTACGTTTAACATTACTGTTAATCGTCTGCTTTTAACATTACTCTTAACCGTCTACATTTAACAATACTGTTAACCGTCTACTTTTAACATTACTGTTGACCGTCTACGTTTAACCTAACTGTTAATCGTCTACTTTTAATATTACTCTCAAACGTCTACGTTTAACATTAATGTTAACCGTCTACGTTTAACATTATTGTTAACCGTCTACTTTTAACATTACTGTTAACCGTCTACGTTTAACAATACTGTTAACCGTCTACGTTTAATATTACTGTTAACCGCCTACGTTTAACATTACTGTTAACCGTCTACGATTAACATTACTGTTAACCGTCTACTTTTAGCGCTACTGTTAACCGTCTACGTTTAACATTACTGTTAACTGTCTACGTTAAACATTACTGTTAACCGTCTACGTTTAACATTGCTGTTAACCGTCTATGTTTAACATTACTGTTAACCGTCTACTTTTAACATAACTGTTAACCGTCTACGCTAAACATGACTGTTAATCGTGTGATTTTACATTACTCCTAACCGTCTACGTTTAACACTACTATTAACCGTCTACGTTAAACATTACTGTTAACCGTCTACGTTTAACATTACTGTTACCCGTCTACGTTTAAGATTGCTGTTAACCGTCTACGTTTAACATTACTGGTAACCGTCTACTTTTAACATTACTCTTAACCGTCTGCGTTTAACATTACTGTTAACCGTCTACGTTTAACATTACTGTTAACAGTCTACGTTTATCATTACTGTTAACCGTCTACGTTAAACATTACTGTTAACCGTCTACGTTTAACATTGCTGTTAACCGTCTATGTTTAACATTACTGTTAATCGTCTACTGTTAACATTACTCTTAACCTTCTACGTTTAACATTACTGTTAGCCGTCTACTTTAAACATCACTGTTAACCGTCTACTTTTAACATTACTGTTAACCGTCTACGTTTAACATTGCTTCTAATCGTCTACTTTAACATTACTCTTAACCGTCTACGTTGAACATTAATGATAACCGTCTACGCTTAACATTACTGTTAACCGTCTACGTTTAACATTACTTTTAACTGTCTACGTTTAACATTACTGTTAACCGTCTACGTTGAACATTACTGTTAATCGTCTCCGTTTAACATTACTGTTAACCGTCTACGTTTAACACTGCTGATAACCGTCTACGTTTAACATTACTGTTAACCGTCTACATTTAACATTACTGTTACCCGTCTACTTTTAACATTACTGTTAACTGCCTACGTTTAAAATTACTGTTAAACGTCTACGTTTAACATTACAGTTAATCGTCTACATTTGATATTACTCTTACCCGTCTTCGTTTAACATTACTGTTAACAGTCTACGTTTAACATTACTGTTAACCGCCTACTTTTAAGATTACTCTTAACCGTCTACTTTTAATATTACTGTTAACCGTCTACGTTTAACATTACTGTTAATCGTATACTTTTAACATTACTCTTAACCGTCTACGTTTAACATTGCTCTTAACCGTCTACGATTAACATTATTGTTAACCGTCTACTTTTAACGTTACTGTTAACCGTCTACGCTTAACATTACTGTTAACTGTCTACGTTTAACATTACTGTTAACCGTCTACTTTGAACATTACTGTTAACCGTCTACGTTTAACATTACTGTTAACTGTCTACGATTAACATTACTGTTAACCGTCTACTTTTAACGTTACTGTTAACCGTCTACGTTTAACATTACTGTTAACCGTCTGCGTTTAACATCACTGTTAACCGTCTACGTTTAACATTACTGTTAACCGTCTACGATTAACATTACTGTTAACCGTCTACTTTTAACGTTACTGTTAACCGTCTACGTTTAACATTACTGTTAACTGTCTACGTTTAACATTACTGTTAATCGTCTACTTTTAACATTATTATTAACCGTCTGCGTTTAACATTACTGTTAACCGTCTACGTTAAACATTACCGTTAACCGTCTACGATTAACATTACTGTTAACCGTCTACTTTTAACGTTACTGTTAACCGTCTTCGTTTAACATTACTGTTAATCGTCTACTTTTAACATTACTCTTAACCGTCTACGTTTAACATTACTGTTAACCGTCTACGATTAACATTACTGTTAACCGTCTACTTTTAACGTTACTGGTAACCGTCTACTTTTAACGTTACTGTTAACCGTCTACATTTAACATTACTGTTAACTGTCTACGTTAAAAATTACTGTTAACCGTCTACGTTTAACATTACTGTTAACTGTCTACGTTTAACATAACTGTTAACCGTCTACTTTTAACTTTACTTTTAACCGTCTACGTTTAACATTACTGTTAATCGTCTACTTTTAACATTACTCTTAACCGCCTGCGTTTAACATTACTGTTAACCGTCTACGTTGAACATTACTGTTAATCGTCTGCTTTTAACATTACTCTTAACCGTCTACGTTTAACAATACTGTTAACCGTCTACTTTCAACATTACTGTTGACCGTCTACGTTTAACATAACTGTTAATCGTCTACTTTTAATATTACTCTTAAACGTCTACGTTTAACATTAATGTTAACCGTCTACGTTTAACATTATTGTTAACCGTCTACTTTTAACATTACTGTTAACCGTCTACGTTTAACAATACTGTTAACCGTCTACGTTTAACATTACTGTTAACCGCCTACGTTTAACATTACTGTTAACCGTCTACGATTAACATTACTGTTAACCGTCTACTTTTAACGCTACTGTTAACCGTCTACGTTTAACATTACTGTTAACTGTCTTCGATTAACATTACTGTTAACCGTCTACGTTTAACATTACTCTTAACCGTCTGCGTTTAACATTACTGTTATCCGTTTACGTTAAATATTACTGTTAACCGTCTACGTTTAACATTGCTGTTAACCGTCTACGTTTAACATTACTGTTAATCGTCTGCTTTTAACATTAATCTTAACCGTCGACGTTTAACAATACTGTTAACTGTCTAATTTTAACATTACTGTTAACTGTCTACGTTTAACATTACTGTTAATCGTCTACTTTTAATATTACTCTTAAACGTCTACGTTTAACATTAATGTTAACCGTCTACGTTTAACATTAATGTTAACCGTCTACTTTTAACAGTACTGTTAACCGTCTACGTTTTACAATACTGTTAACCGTCTACGTTTAACATTACTGTTAACCGTCTACGTTTAACATTACTGTTAACCGTCTACGTTTAACGTTATTGTTAACCCTCTACGTTTAACATTACTTTTAACCGTCTACGTTTAACATTACTGTTAACCGTCTGCGTTTAACATTGCTGTTAACTGCCTACGTTTAACATTTCTTTTAACCGTTTACATGTAACATTACTGTTAACCGTCTACTTTTAAAATTACTATTAACCGTCTACTTTTAACATTACTGTTAACCGTCTACGTTTAACATTACTGTTAACCGTCTACGTTTAACATTACTGTTAACCGTCCACGTTTAACATTGCTGTTAACCTCTATGTTTAACATTACTGTTAATCATCTACTTTTAACATTACTCTTAACCGTCTACGTTTAACATTACTGTTAACCGTCTACGTTTAACATTACTGTTAACCGTCTACGTTTAACATTACTGTTAACCGTCTACTTTTAACATTACTGTTAACCGTCTACTTTTAACATTACTGTTAACCGTCTAGGTTTCATATTAATGTTAACCATCTACGTTTAACATTACTGTTAACCGTCTACTTTTAACATAACTGTTAACCGTCTACGCTAAACATGACTGTTAATCGTGTGATTTTACATTACTCCTAACCGTCTACGTTTAACACTACTATTAACCGTCTACGTTAAACATTACTGTTAACCGTCTACGTTGAACATTACTGTTAACCGTCTCCCTTTAACATTACTGTTAACCGTCTATGTTTAACATTACTGTTAATCGTCTACTGTTAACATTACTCTTAACCTTCTACGTTTAACATTACTGTTAGCCGTCTACTTTAAACATCACTGTTAACCGTCTACTTTTAACATTACTGTTAACCGTCTACATTTAACATTGCTGCTAATCGTCTACTTTAACATTACTCTTAACCGTCTACGTTGAACATTAATGATAACCGTCTACGCTTAACATTACTGTTACCCGTCTACGTTTAAGATTGCTGTTAACCGTCTACGTTTAACATTATATGTTAACCGTCTACTTTTAACATTACTCTTAACCGTCTGCGTTTAACATTACTGTTAACCGTCTACGTTTAACATTACTGTTAACAGTCTACGTTTATCATTACTGTTAACCGTCTACGTTAAACATTACTGTTAACCGTCTACGTTTAACATTGCTGTTAACCGTCTATGTTTAACATTACTGTTAATCGTCTACTGTTAACATTACTCTTAACCTTCTACGTTTAACATTACTGTTAACCGTCTACGTTTAACATCACTGTTAACCGTCTACTTTTAACATTACTGTTAACCGTCTACGTTTCACATTGCTGCTAATCGTCTACTTTAACATTACTCTTAACCGTCTACGTTGAACATTAATGATAACCGTCTACGCTTAACATTACTGTTAACCGTCTACGTTTAACATTACTTTTAACTGTCTACGTTTAACATTACTGTTAACCGTCTACGTTAAACATTACTGTTAACCGTCTCCGTTTAACATTACTGTTAACCGTCTACGTTTAACACTGCTGATAACCGTCTACGTTTAACATTACTGTTAACCGTCTACATTTAACATTACTGTTACCCGTCTACTTTTAACATTACTGTTAACTGCCTACGTTTAAAATTACTGTTAAACGTCTACGTTTAACATTACAGTTAATCGTCTACTTTTGATATTACTCTTAACCGTCTTCGTTTAACATTACTGTTAACAGTCTACGTTTAACATTACTGTTAACCGCCTACTTTTAACATTACTGTTAACCGTCTACTTTTAATATTACTGTTAACCGTCTACGTTTAACATTACTGTTAATCGTCTACTTTTAACATTACTCTTAACCGTCTACGATTAACATTACTGTTAACCGTCTACTTTTAACGTTACTGTTAACCGTCTACGTTTAACATTACTGTTAACTGTCTACGTTTAACATTACTGTTAATCGTCTACTTTTAACATTATTCTTAACCGTCTGCGTTTAACATTACTGTTAACCGTCTACGTTAAACATGACCGTTAACCGTCTACGATTAACATTACTGTTAACCGTCTACTTTTAACGTTACTGTTAACCGTCTACGTTTAACATTACTGTTAACCGTCTACTTTTAACATTACTTTTAACCGTCTACGTTTAACATTACTGTTAACCGTCTACGATTAACATTACTGTTAACCGTCTACTTTTAACGTTACTGTTAACCGTCTACGTTTAACATTACTGTTAACCGTCTGCGTTTAACATTACTGTTAACCGTCTACGTTTAACATTACTGTTAACCGTCTACGATTAACATTACTGTTAACCGTCTACTTTTAACGTTACTGTTAACCGTCTACGTTTAACATTACTGTTAACCGTCTACTTTTAACGTTACTGTTAACCGTCTACGTTTAACATTACTGTTAATCGTCTACTTTTAACATTACTTTTAACCGTCTACGTTTAACATTGCTGTTAACCGTCTACGATTAACATTACTGTTAACCGTCTACTTTTAACGTTACTGTTAACCGTCTACTTTTAACGTTACTGTTAACCGTCTACATTTAACATTACTGTTAACTGTCTGCGTTAAACATTACTGTTAACCGTCTACGTTTAACATTACTGTTAACTGTCTGCGTTTAACATTAAACCGTCTACTTTTAACTTAACTTTTAACCGTCTACGTTTAACATTACTGTTAATCGTCTGCTTTTAACATTACTCTTAACCGCCTGCGTTTAACATTACTGTTAACGGTCTACGTTTAACATTACTGTTAATCGTCTGCTTTTAACATTACTCTTAACCGTCTACATTTAACAATACTGTTAACCGTCTACTTTTAACATTACTGTTGACCGTCTACGTTTAACCTAACTGTTAATCGTCTACTTTTAATATTACTCTCAAACGTCTACGTTTAACATTAATGTTAACCGTCTACGTTTAACATTATTGTTAACCGTCTACTTTTAACATTACTGTTAACCGTCTACGTTTAACAATACTGTTAACCGTCTACGTTTAATATTACTGTTAACCGCCTACGTTTAACATTACTGTTAACCGTCTACGATTAACATTACTGTTAACCGTCTACTTTTAACGCTACTGTTAACCGTCTACGTTTAACATTACTGTTAACTGTCTACGTTAAACATTACTGTTAACCGTCTACGTTTAACATTGCTGTTAACCGTCTATGTTTAACATTACTGTTAATCGTCTACTGTTAACATTACTCTTAACCTTCTACGTTTAACATTACTGTTAGCCGTCTACTTTAAACATCACTGTTAACCGTCTACGTTTAACCTAACTGTTAACTGTCTACGTTTAACATTACTGTTAACCGTCTACTTTTAACATTACTCTTAACCGTCTGCGTTTAACATTACTGTTAACCGTCTACGTTTAACATAACTGCTAACAGTCTACGTTTAACATTACTGTTAACCGTTTACGTTAAATATTACTGTTAACCGTCTACGTTTAACATTGCTGTTAACCGTCTACGTTTAACATTACTGTTAATCGTCTACTGTTAACATTACTCTTAACCGTCTACGTTTAACAATACTGTTAACCGTCTACTTTTAACATTACTGTTGACCGTCTACGTTTAACCTAACTGTTAACTGTCTACGTTTAACATTACTGTTAACCGTCTACTTTTAACATTACTCTTAACCGTCTGCGTTTAACATTACTGTTAACCGTCTACGTTTAACATAACTGCTAACAGTCTACGTTTAACATTACTGTTAACCGTTTACGTTAAATATAACTGTTAACCGTCTACGTTTAACATTGCTGTTAACCGTCTACGTTTAACATTACTGTTAATCGTCTGCTTTTAACATTTATCTTAACCGTCGACGTTTAACAATACTGTTAACCGTCTAATTTTAACATTACTGTTAACTGTCTACGTTTAACATTACTGTTAATCGTCTACTTTTAATATTACTCTTAAACGTCTACGTTTAACATTAATGTTAACCGTCTACGTTTAACATTAATGTTAACCGTCTACTTTTAACATTACTGTTAACCTTCTACGTTTAAAAATACTGTTAACCGTCTACGTTTAACATTACTGTTAACCGTCTACGTTTAACATTACTGTTAACCGTCTACGTTTAACGTTACTGTTAACCCTCTACGTTTAACATTACTTTTAACCGTCTACGTTTAACATTACTGTTAACCGTCTGCGTTTAACAATGCTGTTAACTGCCTACGTTTAACATTACTTTTAACCGTTTACATGTAACATTACTGTTAACCGTCTACTTTTAAAATTACTATTAACCGTCTACTTTTAACATTACTGTTAACCGTCTACGTTTAACAATACTGTTAACCGTCTACGTTTAACATTACTGTTAACCGTCCACGTTTAACATTGCTGTTAACCTCTACGTTTAACATTACTGTTAATCATCTACTTTTAACATTACTCTTAACCGTCTACGTTTAACATTACTGTTAACCGTCTACGTTTAACATTACTGTTAACCGTCTACTTTTAACATTACTGTTAACCGTCTACTTTTAACATTACTGTTAACCGTCTAGGTTTAATATTACTGTTAACCATCTACGTTTAACATTACTGTTAACCGTCTACTTTTAACATAACTGTTAACCGTCTACGCTAAACATGACTGTTAATCGTGTGATTTTACATTACTCCTAACCGTCTACGTTTAACACTACTATTAACCGTCTACGTTAAACATTACTGTTAACCGTCTACGTTTAACATTACTGTTACCCGTCTACGTTTAAGATTGCTGTTAACCGTCTACGTTTAACATTACTGTTAACCGTCTACTTTTAACATTACTCTTAACCGTCTGCGTTTAACATTACTGTTAACCGTCTACGTTTAACATTACTGTTAACCGTCTACGTTTAACATTGCTGTTAACCTTCTATGTTTAACATTACTGTTAATCGTCTACTGTTAACATTACTCTTAACCTTCTACGTTTAACATTACTGTTAGCCGTCTGCTTTAAACATCACTGTTAACCGTCTACTTTTAACATTACTGTTAACTGTCTACGTTTAACATTGCTGCTAATCGTCTACTTTAACATTACTCTTAACCGTCTACGTTGAACATTAATGATAACCGTCTACGCTTAACATTACTGTTAACCGTCTACGTTTAACATTACTTTTAACTGTCTACGTTTAACATTACTGTTAACCGTCTACGTTGAACATTACTGTTAACCGTCTCCGTTTAACATTACTGTTAACCGTCTACGTTTAACACTGCTGATAACCGTCTACGTTTAACATTACTGTTAACCGTCTACATTTAACATTACTGTTACCCGTCTACTTTTAACATTACTGTTAACTGCCTACGTTTAAAATTACTGTTAAACGTCTACGTTTAACATTACAGTTAATCGTCTACATTTGATATTACTCTTACCCGTCTTCGTTTAACATTACTGTTAACAGTCTACGTTTAACATTACTATTAACCGCCTACTTTTAACATTACTCTTAACCGTCTACTTTTAATGTTACTGTTAACCGTCTACGTTTAACATTACTGTTAATCGTATACTTTTAACATTACTCTTAACCGTCTACGTTTAACATTGCTCTTAACCGTCTACGATTAACATTATTGTTAACCGTCTACTTTTAACGTTACTGTTAACCGTCTACGCTTAACATTACTGTTAACTGTCTACGTTTAACATTACTGTTAACCGTCTACTTTTAACATTACTGTTAACCGTCTACGTTTAACATTACTGTTAACTGTCTACGATTAACATTACTGTTAACCGTCTACTTTTAACGTTACTGTTAACCGTCTACGTTTAACATTACTGTTAACCGTCTGCGTTTAACATCACTGTTAACCGTCTACGTTTAACATTACTGTTAACCGTCTACGATTAACATTACTGTTAACCGTCTACTTTTAACGTTACTGTTAACCGTCTACGTTTAACATTACTGTTAACTGTCTACGTTTAACATTACTGTTAATCGTCTACTTTTAACATTATTCTTAACCGTCTGCGTTTAACATTACTGTTAACCGTCTACGTTAAACATTACCGTTAACCGTCTACGATTAACATTACTGTTAACCGTCTACTTTTAACGTTACTGTTAACCGTCTTCGTTTAACATTACTGTTAATAGTCTACTTTTAACATTACTCTTAACCGTCTACGTTTAACATTACTGTTAACCGTCTACGATTAACATTACTGTTAACCGTCTACTTTTAACGTTACTGGTAACCGTCTACTTTTAACGTTACTGTTAACCGTCTACATTTAACATTACTGTTAACTGTCTACGTTAAACATTACTGTTAACCGTCTACGTTTAACATTACTGTTAACTGTCTACGTTTAACATAACTGTTAACCGTCTACTTTTAACTTTACTTTTAACCGTCTACGTTTAACATTACTGTTAATCGTCTACTTTTAACATTACTCTTAACCGCCTGCGTTTAACATTACTGTTAACCGTCTACGTTTAACATTACTGTTAATCGTCTGCTTTTAACATTACTCTTAACCGTCTACGTTTAACAATACTGTTAACCGTCTACTTTCAACATTACTGTTGACCGTCTACGTTTAACATAACTGTTAACCGTCTACGTTTAACAATACTGTTAACCGTCTACGTTTAACATTACTGTTAACCGCCTACGTTTAACATTACTGTTAACCGTCTACGATTAACATTACTGTTAACCGTCTACTTTTAACGCTACTGTTAACCGTCTACGTTTAATATTACTGTTAACTGTCTTCGATTAACATTACTGTTAACCGTCTACGTTTAACATTACTCTTAACCGTCTGCGTTTAACATTACTATTAACCGTCTACGTTTAACATAACTGCTTACAGTCTACGTTTAACATTACTGTTATCCGTTTACGTTAAATATTACTGTTAACCGTCTACGTTTAACATTGCTGTTAACCGTCTACGTTTAACATTACTGTTAATCGTCTGCTTTTAACATTAATCTTAACCGTCGACGTTTAACAATACTGTTAACCGTCTAATTTTAACATTACTGTTAACTGTCTACGTTTAACATTACTGTTAATCGTCTACTTTTAATATTACTCTTAAACGTCTACGTTTAACATTAATGTTAACCGTCTACGTTTAACATTAATGTTAACCGTCTACTTTTAACAGTACTGTTAACCGTCTACGTTTTACAATACTGTTAACCGTCTACGTTTAACATTACTGTTAACCGTCTACGTTTAACATTACTGTTAACCGTCTACGTTTAACGTTATTGTTAACCCTTTACGTTTAACATTACTTTTAACCGTCTACGTTTAACATTACTGTTAACCGTCTGCGTTTAACATTGCTGTTAACTGCCTACGTTTAACATTTCTTTTAACCGTTTACATGTAACATTACTGTTAACCGTCTACTTTTAAAATTACTATTAACCGTCTACTTTTAACATTACTGTTAACCGTCTACGTTTAACATTACTGTTAACCGTCTACGTTTAACATTACTGTTAACCGTCCACGTTTAACATTGCTGTTAACCTCTACGTTTAAAGTTACCGTTAATCATCTACTTTTAACATTACTCTTAACCGTCTACGTTTAACATTACTGTTAACCGTCTACGTTTAACATTACTGTTAACCGTCTACGTTTAACATTACTGTTAACCGTCTACTTTTAACATTACTGTTAACCGTCTACTTTTAACATTACTGTTAACCGTCTAGGTTTCATATTAATGTTAACCATCTACGTTTAACATTACTGTTAACCGTCTACTTTTAACATAACTGTTAACCGTCTACGCTAAACATGACTGTTAATCGTGTGATTTTACATTACTCCTAACCGTCTACGTTTAACACTACTATTAACCGTCTACGTTAAACATTACTGTTAACCGTCTACGTTTAACATTACTGTTACCCGTCTACGTTTAAGATTGCTGTTAACCGTCTACGTTTAACATTACTGTTAACCGTCTATTTTTAACATTACTCTTAACCGTCTGCGTTTAACATTACTGTTAACCGTCTACGTTTAACATTACTGTTAACAGTTTACGTTTATCATTACTGTTAACCGTCTACGTTAAACATTACTGTTAACCGTCTACGTTAAACATTGCTGTTAACCGTCTATGTTTAACATTACTGTTAATCGTCTACTGTTAATATTACTCTTAACCTTCTACGTTTAACATTACTATTAGCCGTCTACTTT
The DNA here is from genome assembly GCA_030448955.1 of Trichopoda pennipes. Taxonomy (NCBI): domain Eukaryota; kingdom Metazoa; phylum Arthropoda; class Insecta; order Diptera; family Tachinidae; genus Trichopoda; species Trichopoda pennipes. Next base: position 614,423 of record JASKUP010000004.1, on the reverse strand, counting down.
AAACATTACTGTTAACCGTCTACGTTTAACATTACTGTTAACCGTCTACTTTTAACATTACTGTTAACCGTCTACGTTTAACATTACTGTTAACCGTCTACTTTTAACATTATTATTAACCGTCTACGTTCAACATCACTGTTAACCGTCTACTTTTAACATTACTGTTAACCGTCTACGTTTAACATTGCTGCTAATCGTCTACTTTAACATTACTCTTAACCGTCTACGTTAAGCATTAATAATAACCGTCTACGTTTAACATTACTGTTAACCGTCTACTTTTTACATTACTTTTAACCGTCTTCGTTTAACATTACTGTTAACCGTCTACGTTTAACATTACTTTTAACTGTCTACGTTTAACATTACTGTTAACCATCTACGTTTAACATTGCTGATAGACGTCTACGGTTAACATTACTGTTAACCGTCTACATTTAACATTACTGTTAACCGTCTACTTTTAACATTACTGTTAACAGCCTACGTTTAAAATTACTGTTAACCGCCTTAGTTTAACATTACAGTTAATCGTCTATTTTTAATATTACTCTTAACCGTCTACGTTTAACATTACCTCTACATATTGTGGAAATGCACAATATGTAGAGGTCGTGGTAAGTCTCCAAACAACCTGTATTAAGTTGTAACTTACGAAGGGAAACAACAAGAGCAACAACAACAAACAGAACAAATAATAGAACATAATTTGGACCTTGAGGGCACAAAACGCCGTAAGGAGTCCAACTTTTTAGAGACAGTCAACAACAATGTACAAGAATTAAAATCTGATTTTGGTTCTTTTAAATCTAGTGTTGCAAACGAGATGAACAGCATTACGACCAGCATTCAACAATTGACGTGTAGCTTAAAGAAAACAAATGGTGAGTTGTGCCAGGAAATTGGGAACTCTTTCTCTAAGCTCTCAGATGCATTGTCTAGCTTAGCAGATCAGGTCAATGAACCTAAGAATCAGAATAAAGAGAAAGATAAACGAATAGATATAATGGAGAATAAAGTTCAGATCTTGGAGCAGAAACTATTAAATAAAAGCATAGAGATAAAAAATATACCCAATAAAGAGCTAAACGCAATGCAGGTCATTATGAAAATTGCCGACTCTCTTAAAGTTGAACTGAAGGAACACGATATTAGGAATGCCTATATGATAAAAAAATCAGAGACGGTAATAGTTGAATTCTGTTCTTTAATTAAGAAAAAAGAGCTTATGAAGAGAATACGAAGGCACAGAGTTAGAGCTGATACACTCAATAACAATGATACTATACAAGTAAAGGAAAGCAATACTAAAGATGCAATATTTATAAACGACCAACTTACACCCTATTATTCGAAACTTTTATGGATGGCAAAGAACAAAATCCGTGAAGTTGGTTGGAAGTACGTTAGGACTAAGAATGCATACATATATGCTAAAAAGTATGATATATCTAAACCCATTTTAATCACAAACACTTCTGACATAGATAAAATCGCCTAAATAAATCTGTTTAATAGCTAACATATTTTCTTTCTTTCATACATACTAAGAAAATATAATGGAAAATGAATAATATGAACAATTTTAACCTAATTAATAATACATACTTAAGTTATCCCATTTCTTTAATAATGATGAATATTCGATCTATGCGCAGTAACTTTAATTCCTTCATGTTGGCTATTAATAATGTAATTGAAAATATAAAAATTATAGTTCTAGTGGAAACAAACATAACCGACGAGGAAAGTGCCTTTTATTTCATAAAAGGTTTTAACTCCACTTTTATAAACAGAGGAAGCAGAGGAGGAGGCATACATATATTTATCAGAGAAAACATTGCATTTACAAAAATTGAAACAAAAACGGTCGCATTCGAATCTCTTCAAATTAATATACAAACTAATGGAAACATTGTGTTATTGGCAATTTATAGACCACCGTCTCTTAATGTCAATGCATTTATTAAAGAGCTCGATAGTCTGCTGCAGACAAGAAAAGAACAAAATATTGTTATTACTGGCGACATTAATATTGATGTAAATTATGCAAAAGAGTCAACAATGCATACCCCGCAAACACAAATTATTAAATACAAAGTTAACCAACAGTTAAGTAAGGCCGATTGGAGTGAAGTTAAAAATCAAACAAATCCAAATATAATGATGAATATGATTAATGAAAAATTTAGGAAAATATATGATAAATCTAGGACTACTATCAACAAACACAAAAACAGAATACTTAACCCATGGATAAATGACAATTTGATAAAGTGCTGTGAAATGGTTATCAAACAAAAACAATAAAACTCATGAAACTAATTAAAAAAAATATAGAAATATGCTAAATAAAAAATTAACTATGCCAAAAATAAACATTACAGACATAAGTTTTTTGAAAATAGAAATAACATTATTATAACTTGGCAATTAATAAATGAAGTATTAGGTAAAAAATTGAACAAAATTGATGAAATAATAATTAAGAATTTTAGAAATAAAAGCAAAAAGGAAATATGTGATTCCTTTGCTGTTAATTTTCATAAAAATATTATAAAAATAATCCATAAATGTAATATTAACAGGACAAATGAAACTCCTCTTGTACTTGCAAACTCATTTTACTTGGATACAACGTGCGAAGAAGAGGTCAGCGGAATATTAAGAACATTAAATACAAACAAAAGTGGAGGAGCTGACGATATTAGACCTGTTGATTTAAAAAATAATGCTTATGTAATGATACCAATTATAACAAAATTAATCAACCTAATTTTAAATACGGCAATAATCCCGGATATATTCAAAATGTCAAAGTGTCATGTGTAAGACCTATATTCAAAAATTTCTGCAGTACTGATTTTAATAATTATCGGCCAATATCAATTTTACCAGTGCTGGAAAAGATTATGGAGGAGATAATAGTTAACTGCTTAACTACTTTTGCGGAGAAATATAAAGTAATAAACCAAAATCAATTCGGGTTCCAGAATGGAAAGAATATAAATAAACTGCTAGGTAACTTTGCTAACTACATCAACGATCAATTAAGTAGAAATAACCACTGTCTGGCCTTATATATTGATTTTAGCAAAGCTTTTGACACACTCCCTCATGCCAAATTGTTATCTACACTGGAGAACATTGGAATACATAGAAATTGCTTAACACTTTTTGAAAATTACCTAAAATTCAGAAAATATTTCGTCAAAATATCCGACTGTGTCAGCCAAGAAGTAGATATGAGTTACGGTGTCCCACAAGAATCAAAATTGGGTCCAATTTTTTATATATTATACTCAAATGAACTTATTGGCACGTTAAACAACAGTAAAACATTTGCTTATGCTGCTGATACAACCATAATTGTTGCGCACAAGAATGCTGAAAGTGCTTTAGAGATCATGCAAATCGAAGTAGAGAAAGCTCAAAGATGGTGTCATGACCATGGATTGGTAATAAATAAATCTAAGTCAAAATTAATGCACATCAAACCACCACATTTCCGATACACTGATCTAAAACTGAGATTACATTGCGCAGATTGTCTGCACGACTCAAAAAGGGCAAGCATCCACTGTTATATTGATGAGTGTAACAGGCCTGTTGAAATTGTTAACTCTTACAAATACATCGGAGTAAGCCTGGACCATAATTTCAATTGGCACGAGCACGTTGAACACATCAGGAAAAAATTAAGGAAAGCCTCATGTTACACCATCTCAGATTGTGTTCAAATACAGCAGTTTTGAGGCAAGCATATTTCGCACTGGTGGAATCGCATATTCGACACGGTATCACAGCTTGGGGAGGTTCCACTTATTGCAGAAAACTACAAACGAATAAGGATCAATTAGTTAAAATATTGGATATACCCAGACGATGTCGAAATTATCAAGTGAACTATGATGGTGCGGACTACAATAGGGTCATCGCTAGTACGACAAATATCGATGATGTTCCATGCTCAACAGCATCCAATCAACCATCCATCCGTCAACCGCTTCAAATGTGGCAGCAAATGAAATATATAACAACGTCAGTATCTCGAATAACAACAATGAAAGTAGAACCCTAGGAGACCTACAAATATTAAACATTAGAAGTATCTACTATACAACAGTGGCCATTGAATTTGAGGATAACCGTTTCTGTACGAAAATTGAGCATAAATACCAAACACGGCGAAACACCGAGGGCAGATTTAAAATCCCGAAATATAGAAACAATTATAGAAAAAAAACACTAGCTGTTGTGCTACCCACGGTATTTAATATGATGCCAGCAGACATCTTTAATATTTCAACTAACCACCACAAAACTAGGAGTGTTTATAAACAATTTTTTATGAAAATACAATAGTATATCTTCTTACATTAGATATTTTTCTTGCATTCACGTAATCTAAATAATATCATGAATTTAGTATGCAACGAATAGAGTTATATATGATTAGACTTTCAATATTATATCATGAACCTGCAGACAAGCCCAAGCGGCTTCGCAAGGTACTTTATGTGTAAAATGTTTGTTTTTTCATATGTAAATATATTTGTAAGTGATATTGTAAATATATTTGTAATGAATTACTGAATAAATGAATAAATGAAAATGAAAAAAACAAAAAAAAAAAACATAGTCTACGTTAAACATTACTGTTAACCGCCTACTTTCAACATTACTGTTAACCGTCTACTTTTAATATTACTGTTAACCGTCTACGTTTAACATTACTGTTATTCGTCTACTTTTAACATTCCTCTTAACCATCTACGTTTAACATTACAGTTAACCGTCTACGATTAACATTACTGTTAACCGTCTACTTTCAACGTTACTGTTAACCGTCTACGTTTAACATTAATGTTAACCGTCTACCTTTAACATTACTGTTAACCATCTACTTTTAACATTACTCTTAACCGTCTACGTTTAACATTACTGTTAATCGTCTACTTTTAACATTACTCTTAACCGTCTGCGTTTAACATTACTGTTAACCGTCTACGTTTAACATTAATGTTAACAGTTTACATTAAACATTACTGTTAACCGTCTACGTTTAACATTGCTGTTAACCGTCTATGTTTAACATTACTGTTAATCGTCTACTGTTAACATTACTCTTAACCTTCTACGTTTAACATTACTGTTAGCCGTCTACTTTAAACATTACTGTTAACCGTCTACGTTTAACTTACTGTTAACCGTCTACTTTTAACATTACTGTTAACCGTCTACTTTTAACATTACTGTTAACCGTCTACGTTTAACATTACTGTTAACCGTCTACTTTTAACATTATTATTAACCGTCTACGTTCAACATCACTGTTAACCGTCTACTTTTAACATTACTGTTAACCGTCTACGTTTAACATTGCTGCTAATCGTCTACTTTAACATTACTCTTAACCGTCTACGTTAAGCATTAATAATAACCGTCTACGTTTAACATTACTGTTAACCGTCTACGTTTTGTAAAATTACATTACATTACTTTTAACCGTCTTCGTTTAACATTACTGTTAACCGTCTACGTTTAACATTACTTTTAACTGTCTACGTTTAACATTACTGTTAACCATCTACGTTTAACATTGCTGATAGCCGTCTACGGTTAACATTACTGTTAACCGTCTACATTTAACATTACTGTTAACCGTCTACTTTTCACATTACTGTTAACCGTCTATGTTTAACATTACTGTTAATCGTCTACTGTTACCATTACTCTTAACCTTCTACGTTTAACATTACTGTTAGCCGTCTACTTTAAACATTACTGTTAACCGTCTACGTTTAACATTACTGTTAACCGTCTACTTTTAACATTACTGTTAACCCTCTACGTTTAACATTACTGTTAACCGTCTACTTTTAACATTATTATTAACCGTCTACGTTCAACATCACTGTTAACCGTCTACTTTTAACATTACTGTTAACCGTCTACGTTTAACATTGCTGCTAATCGTCTACTTTAACATTACTCTTAACCTTCTACGTTTAACATTACTGTTAGCCGTCTACTTTAAACATTACTGTTAACCGTCTACGTTTAACATTACTGTTAACCGTCTACTTTTAACATTACTGTTAACCGTCTACGTTTAACATTACTGTTAACCGTCTACTTTTAACATTATTATTAACCGTCTACGTTCAACATCACTGTTAACCGTCTACTTTTAACATTACTGTTAACCGTCTACGTTTAACATTACTTTTAACCGTCTACGTTTAACATTACTTTTAACTGCCTACGTTTAACATTACTGTTAACCATCTACGTTTAACATTGCTGATAGCCGTCTACGTTTAACATTGCTGCTAATCGTCTACTTTAACATTACTCTTAACCGTCTACGTTAAGCATTAATAATAACCGTCTACGTTTAACATTACTGTTAACCGTCTACGTTTAACATTACTGTTAACAGTTTACATTAAACATTACTGTTAACCGTCTACGTTTAACATTACTGTTAACCGTCTACTTTTAACATTACTGTTAACCGTCTACGTTTAACATTACTGTTAACCGTCTACTTTTAACATTATTATTAACCGTCTACGTTCAACATCACTGTTAACCGTCTACTTTTAACATTACTGTTAACCGTCTACGTTTAACATTACTTTTAACTGTCTACGTTTAACATTACTGTTAACCATCTACGTTTAACATTGCTGATAGCCGTCTACGGTTAACATTACTGTTAACAGCCTACGTTTAAAATTACTGTTAACCGCCTTAGTTTAACATTACAGTTAATCGTCTATTTTTAATATTACTCTTAACCGTCTACGTTTAACATTACCTCTACATATTGTGGAAATGCACAATATGTAGAGGTCGTGGTAAGTCTCCAAACAACCTGTATTAAGTTGTAACTTACGAAGGGAAACAACAAGAGCAACAACAACAAACAGAACAAATAATAGAACATAATTTGGACCTTGAGGGCACAAAACGCCGTAAGGAGTCCAACTTTTTAGAGACAGTCAACAACAATGTACAAGAATTAAAATCTGATTTTGGTTCTTTTAAATCTAGTGTTGCAAACGAGATGAACAGCATTACGACCAGCATTCAACAATTGACGTGTAGCTTAAAGAAAACAAATGGTGAGTTGTGCCAGGAAATTGGGAACTCTTTCTCTAAGCTCTCAGATGCATTGTCTAGCTTAGCAGATCAGGTCAATGAACTTAAGAATCAGAATAAAGAGAAAGATAAACGAATAGATATAATGGAGAATAAAGTTCAGATCTTGGAGCAGAAACTATTAAATAAAAGCATAGAGATAAAAAATATACCCAATAAAGAGCTAAACGCAATGCAGGTCATTATGAAAATTGCCGACTCTCTTAAAGTTGAACTGAAGGAACACGATATTAGGAATGCCTATATGATAAAAAAATCAGAGACGGTAATAGTTGAATTCTGTTCTTTAATTAAGAAAAAAGAGCTTATGAAGAGAATACGAAGGCACAGAGTTAGAGCTGATACACTCAATAACAATGATACTATACAAGTAAAGGAAAGCAATACTAAAGATGCAATATTTATAAACGACCAACTTACACCCTATTATTCGAAACTTTTATGGATGGCAAAGAACAAAATCCGTGAAGTTGGTTGGAAGTACGTTAGGACTAAGAATGCATACATATATGCTAAAAAGTATGATATATCTAAACCCATTTTAATCACAAACACTTCTGACATAGATAAAATCGCCTAAATAAATCTGTTTAATAGCTAACATATTTTCTTTCTTTCATACATACTAAGAAAATATAATGGAAAATGAATAATATGAACAATTTTAACCTAATTAATAATACATACTTAAGTTATCCCATTTCTTTAATAATGATGAATATTCGATCTATGCGCAGTAACTTTAATTCCTTCATGTTGGCTATTAATAATGTAATTGAAAATATAAAAATTATAGTTCTAGTGGAAACAAACATAACCGACGAGGAAAGTGCCTTTTATTTCATAAAAGGTTTTAACTCCACTTTTATAAACAGAGGAAGCAGAGGAGGAGGCATACATATATTTATCAGAGAAAACATTGCATTTACAAAAATTGAAACAAAAACGGTCGCATTCGAATCTCTTCAAATTAATATACAAACTAATGGAAACATTGTGTTATTGGCAATTTATAGACCACCGTCTCTTAATGTCAATGCATTTATTAAAGAGCTCGATAGTCTGCTGCAGACAAGAAAAGAACAAAATATTGTTATTACTGGCGACATTAAATAAGTAAGGCCGATTGGAGTGAAGTTAAAAATCAAACAAATCCAAATATAATGATGAATATGATTAATGAAAAATTTAGGAAAATATATGATAAATCTAGGACTACTATCAACAAACACAAAAACAGAATACTTAACCCATGGATAAATGACAATTTGATAAAGTGCTGTGAAATTAGGGATAAACTTTATAAAAAATGGTTATCAAACAAAAACAATAAAACTCATGAAACTAATTAAAAAAAATATAGAAATATGCTAAATAAAAAATTAACTATGCCAAAAATAAACATAACAGACATAAGTTTTTTGAAAATAGAAATAACATTATTATAACTTGGCAATTAATAAATGAAGTATTAGGTAAAAAATTGAACAAAATTGATGAAATAATAATTAAGAATTTTAGAAATAAAAGCAAAAAGGAAATATGTGATTCCTTTGCTGTTAATTTTCATAAAAATATTATAAAAATAATCCATAAATGTAATATTAACAGGACAAATGAAACTCCTCTTGTACTTGCAAACTCATTTTACTTGGATACAACGTGCGAAGAAGAGGTCAGCGGAATATTAAGAACATTAAATACAAACAAAAGTGGAGGAGCTGACGATATTAGACCTGTTGATTTAAAAAATAATGCTTATGTAATGATACCAATTATAACAAAATTAATCAACCTAATTTTAAATACGGCAATAATCCCGGATATATTCAAAGTGTCAAAGTGTCATGTGTAAGACCTATATTCAAAAATTTCTGCAGTACTGATTTTAATAATTATCGGCCAATATCAATTTTACCAGTGCTGGAAAAGATTATGGAGGAGATAATAGTTAACTGCTTAACTACTTTTGCGGAGAAATATAAAGTAATAAACCAAAATCAATTCGGGTTCCAGAATGGGAAGAATATAAATAAACTGCTAGGTAACTTTGCTAACTACACCAACGATCAATTAAGTAGAAATAACCACTGTCTAGCCTTATATATTGATTTTAGCAAAGCTTTTGACACACTCCCTCATGCCAAATTGTTATCTACACTGGAGAACATTGGAATACGTAGAAATTGCTTAACACTTTTTGAAAATTACCTAAAATTCAGAAAATATTTCGTCAAAATATCCGACTGTGTCAGCCAAGAAGTAGATATGAGTTACGGTGTCCCACAAGAATCAAAATTGGGTCCAATTTTTTATATATTATACTCAAATGAACTTATTGGCACGTTAAACAACAGTAAAACATTTGCTTATGCTGCTGATACAACCATAATTGTTGCGCACAAGAATGCTGAAAGTGCTTTAGAGATCATGCAAATCGAAGTAGAGAAAGCTCAAAGATGGTGTCATGACCATGGATTGGTAATAAATAAATCTAAGTCAAAATTAATGCACATCAAACCACCACATTTCCGATACACTGATCTAAAACTGAGATTACATTGCGCAGATTGTCTGCACGACTCAAAAAGGGCAAGCATCCACTGTTATATTGATGAGTGTAACAGGCCTGTTGAAATTGTTAACTCTTACAAATACATCGGAGTAAGCCTGGATCATAATTTCAATTGGCACGAGCACGTTGAACACATCAGGAAAAAATTAAGGAAAGCCTCATGTTACACCATCTCAGATTGTGTTCAAATACAGCAGTTTTGAGGCAAGCATATTTCGCACTGGTGGAATCGCATATTCGACACGGTATCACAGCTTGGGGAGGTTCCACTTATTGCAGAAAACTACAAACGAATCAGGATCAATTAGTTAAAATATTGGATATACCCAGACGATGTCGAAATTATCAAGTGAACTATGATGGTGCGGACTACAATAGGGTCATCGCTAGTACGACAAATATCGATGATGTTCCATGCTCAACAGCATCCAATCCGTCAACCGCTTCAAATGTGGCAGCAAATGAAATATATAACAACGTCAGTATCTCGAATAACAACAATGAAAGTAGAACCCTAAGAGACCTACAAATATTGAACATTAGAAGTATCTACTATACAACACTGGCCATTGAATTTGAGGATAACCGTTTCTGTACGAAAATTGAGCATAAATACCAAACACGGCGAAACACCGAGGGCAGATTTGAAATCCCGAAATATAGAAACAATTATAGAAAAAAAAACACTAGCTGTTGTGCTACCCACGGTATTTAATATGATGCCAGCAGACATCTTTAATATTTCAACTAACCACCACAAAACTAGGAGTGTTTATAAACAATTTTTTATGAAAATACAATAGTATATCTTCTTACATTAGATATTTTTCTTGCATTCACGTAATCTAAATAATATCATGAATTTAGTATGCAACGAATATATGATTAGACTTTCAATATTATATCATGAACCTGCAGACAAGCCCAAGCGGCTTCGCAAGGTACTTTATGTGTAAAATGTTTGTTTTTTCATATGTAAATATATTTGTAAGTGATATTGTAAATATATTTGTAATGAATTACTGAATAAATGAAAATGAAAAAAACAAAAAAAAAACATAGTCTACGTTAAACATTACTGTTAACCGCCTACTTTCAACATTACTGTTAACCGTCTACTTTTAATATTACTGTTAACCGTCTACGTTTAACATTACTGTTATTCGTCTATTTTTAACATTCCTCTTAACCATCTACGTTTAACATTACAGTTAACCGTCTACGATTAACATTACTGTTAACCGTCTACTTTTAACGTTACTGTTAACCGTCTACGTTTAACATTAATGTTAACCGTCTACCTTTAACATTACTGTTAACCATCTACTTTTAACATTACTCTTAACCGTCTACGTTTAACATTACTGTTAATCGTCTACTTTTAACATTACTCTTAACCGTCTGCGTTTAACATTACTGTTAACCGTCTACGTTTAACATTACTGTTAACAGTTTACATTAAACATTACTGTTAACCGTCTACGTTTAACATTGCTGTTAACCGTCTATGTTTAACATTACTGTTAATCGTCTACTGTTAACATTACTCTTAACCTTCTACGTTTAACATTACTGTTAGCCGTCTACTTTAAACATTACTGTTAACCGTCTACGTTTAACTTACTGTTAACCGTCTACTTTTAACATTACTGTTAACCGTCTACGTTTAACATTACTGTTAACCGTCTACTTTTAACATTATTATTAACCGTCTACGTTCAACATCACTGTTAACCGTCTACTTTTAACATTACTGTTAACCGTCTACGTTTAACATTGCTGCTAATCGTCTACTTTACCATTACTCTTAACCGTCTACGTTAAGCATTAATAATAACCGTCTACGTTTAACATTACTGTTAACCGTCTACTTTTTACATTACTTTTAACCGTCTTCGTTTAACATTACTGTTAACCGTCTACGTTTAACATTACTTTTAACTGTCTACGTTTAACATTACTGTTAACCATCTACGTTTAACATTGCTGATAGCCGTCTACGGTTAACATTACTGTTAACCGTCTACATTTAACATTACTGTTAACCGTCTACTTTTCACATTACTGTTAACCGTCTATGTTTAACATTACTGTTAATCGTCTACTGTTACCATTACTCTTAACCTTCTACGTTTAACATCACTGTTAGCCGTCTACTTTAAACATTACTGTTAACCGTCTACGTTTAACATTACTGTTAACCGTCTACTTTTAACATTACTGTTAACCGTCTACTTTTAACATTATTATTAACCGTCTACGTTCAACATCACTGTTAACCGTCTACTTTTAACATTACTGTTAACCGTCTACGTTTAACATTGCTGCTAATCGTCTACTTTAACATTACTCTTAACCTTCTACGTTTAACATTACTGTCAGCCGTCTACTTTAAACATTACTGTTAACCGTCTACGTTTAACATTACTGTTAACCGTCTACTTTTAACATTACTGTTAACCGTCTACGTTTAACATTACTGTTAACCGTCTACTTTTAACATTATTATTACCCGTCTACGTTCAACATCACTGTTAACCGTCTACTTTTAACATTACTGTTAACCGTCTACGTTTAACATTGCTGCTAATCGTCTACTTTAACATTACTCTTAACCGTCTACGTTAAGCATTAATAATAACCGTCTACGTTTAACATTACTGTTAACCGTCTACGTTTAACATTACTGTTAACAGTTTACATTAAACATTACTGTTAACCGTCTACGTTTAAGATTGTTGTTAACCGTCTATGTTTAACATTACTGTTAATCGTCTACTGTTAACATTACTCTTAACCTTCTACGTTTAACATTACTGTTAGCCGTCTACTTTAAACATTACTGTTAGCCGTCTACTTTAAACATTCCTGTTAACCGTCTACGTTTAACATTACTGTTAACCGTCTACTTTTAACATTACTGTTAACCGTCTACGTTTAACATTACTGTTAACCGTCTACTTTTAACATTATTATTAATTGTCTACGTTCAACATCACTGTTAACCGTCTACTTTTAACATTACTGTTAACCGTCTACGTTTAACATTACTTTTAACTGTCTACGTTTAACATTACTGTTAACCATCTATGTTTAACATTGCTGATAGCCGTCTACGGTTAACATTACTGTTAACAGCCTACGTTTAAAATTACTGTTAACCGCCTTAGTTTAACATTACAGTTAATCGTCTATTTTTAATATTACTCTAAACCGTCTACGTTTAACATTACCTCTACATATTGTGGAAATGCACAATATGTAGAGGTCGTGGTAAGTCTCCAAACAACCTGTATTAAGTTGTAACTTACGAAGGGAAACAACAAGAGCAACAACAACAAACAGAACAAATAATAGAACATAATTTGGACCTTGAGGGCACAAAACGCCGTAAGGAGTCCAACTTTTTAGAGACAGTCAACAACAATGTACAAGAATTAAAATCTGATTTTGGTTCTTTTAAATCTAGTGTTGCAAACGAGATGAACAGCATTACGACCAGCATTCAACAATTGACGTGTAGCTTAAAGAAAACAAATGGTGAGTTGTGCCAGGAAATTGGGAACTCTTTCTCTAAGCTCTCAGATGCATTGTCTAGCTTAGCAGATCAGGTCAATGAACTTAAGAATCAGAATAAAGAGAAAGATAAACGAATAGATATAATGGAGAATAAAGTTCAGATCTTGGAGCAGAAACTATTAAATAAAAGCATAGAGATAAAAAATATACCCAATAAAGAGCTAAACGCAATGCAGGTCATTATGAAAATTGCCGACTCTCTTAAAGTTGAACTGAAGGAACACGATATTAGGAATGCCTATATGATAAAAAAATCAGAGACGGTAATAGTTGAATTCTGTTCTTTAATTAAGAAAAAAGAGCTTATGAAGAGAATACGAAGGCACAGAGTTAGAGCTGATACACTCAATAACAATGATACTATACAAGTAAAGGAAAGCAATACTAAAGATGCAATATTTATAAACGACCAACTTACACCCTATTATTCGAAACTTTTATGGATGGCAAAGAACAAAATCCGTGAAGTTGGTTGGAAGTACGTTAGGACTAAGAATGCATACATATATGCTAAAAAGTATGATATATCTAAACCCATTTTAATCACAAACACTTCTGACATAGATAAAATCGCCTAAATAAATCTGTTTAATAGCTAACATATTTTCTTTCTTTCATACATACTAAGAAAATATAATGGAAAATGAATAATATGAACAATTTTAACCTAATTAATAATACATACTTAAGTTATCCCATTTCTTTAATAATGATGAATATTCGATCTATGCGCAGTAACTTTAATTCCTTCATGTTGGCTATTAATAATGTAATTGAAAATATAAAAATTATAGTTCTAGTGGAAACAAACATAACCGACGAGGAAAGTGCCTTTTATTTCATAAAAGGTTTTAACTCCACTTTTATAAACAGAGGAAGCAGAGGAGGAGGCATACATATATTTATCAGAGAAAACATTGCATTTACAAAAATTGAAACAAAAACGGTCGCATTCGAATCTCTTCAAATTAATATACAAACTAATGGAAACATTGTGTTATTGGCAATTTATAGACCACCGTCTCTTAATGTCAATGCATTTATTAAAGAGCTCGATAGTCTGCTGCAGACAAGAAAAGAACAAAATATTGTTATTACTGGCGACATTAATATTGATGTAAATTATGCAAAAGAGTCAACAATGCATACCCCGCAAACACAAATTATTAAATACAAAGTTAACCAACAGTTAAGTAAGGCCGATTGGAGTAAAGTTAAAAATCAAACAAATCCAAATATAATGATGAATATGATTAATGAAAAATTTAGGAAAATATATGATAAATCTAGGACTACTATCAACAAACACAAAAACAGAATACTTAACCCATGGATAAATGACAATTTGATAAAGTGCTGTGAAATTAGGGATAAACTTTATAAAAAATGGTTATCAAACAAAAACAATAAAACTCATGAAACTAATTAAAAAAAATATAGAAATACTGTGAGCGTCAAAATAGAGTGTACAAAAGCTTTTTTAATAATATGTATTTTATTTCAGTCTTTATTAGTTCAGATATCATTTTCAATTTTAGGTTTTTGAAAGTAGTATTCAGTTCTGTATTTAATTCTAAAAAAACAACAAAAAATATTTACAACAACAAAAGTTGTTAAACAAAAACAAAATATACTCCAAATTTCACGCGTCAAAATAAAGTGTACAAATAGTTTTCTTTTAAATTAAAAAGGTAACTAGTACTTCGTTGATTTCCCTTTTGCTTTAATAACGGAACTCAGTCTTCGGGGCATAGATTCCACTAGTTTCCGGGTAACACCAGATGAAATTTTATACCACTCTTCCGTTATAACGGATTTGAGCATGCTCTTGCTGGTAATACACCTTTTCCGGATTTGACGGTCTAGATGCTCCCATAAATGTTCGATTGGGTTTAAGTCCGGCGATTGGGAAGGATGATCCAGTGTTTTAGGATTGTGATAAAGTAGCCATTCTTTCACTATTAATGCAGTATGCTTGGGATCGTTGTCCTGTTGAAAGATCCAAGGTCCCTGCAGGTCCAATTTCTCGACGCTGCTGAGCAAATTGTTTTTTAAAATGTTCAAATAGTCTATTTTATTCATGGTACTTTCAATAAAAACCAAATTGCCTACTCCACTTGCTGCCATACATCCCCACACCATCACCGAACCCCCACCGTGTTTAACAGTAGCTATTAAATTTTGGTCGGCATACTCAGTATTCTTATTTTTCCATACTTTTACTGGTTTTTTCTGCCCAAACACTTCAAACTTGCTTTCATCGCTAAATACAACTTTATTCCAGAAAGAAGTATCATGATTTACATATTTTTTTGCATAATCAAGTCGTTTTCTTTGGTTAACTACCGATATTAGTGGTTTCTTTCTTGGTAATCGACCAAGCAACCCATGTGCATGCAATGTTCGTCGTATTGTGCTGGCACTTACGCTTCTATCGGATGTAGCACAAACTTCCTCTGATATTTTAACAGCACTTTTAAATGGATTCTTCTTTACATCCCGGACTATACCCCTTACTTCAGCCTCATTTAAAATTTTAGGCCGGCTTGCACCTGGCCGATTTTCTATTTTGTCGAAATTTTTGTATTTGTCAACAATTTTCTTTACTGTGCTATGGCTTCTATTAATAGTACAACCAATTTCACGGTAAATTTTACCTTCGTTGCGAAGTTTTATTACCAGCTCTCTAACATCAGTGGAAGTTTGTTTACCCATAATTGAAAAAATTTAATATTTGCTTAAGAAAATACTTTTCACTCAGCCGATCGCTACTATTTAAACTAAACTATTAGTAAACTTTCAATAGAACGCAAAAAGAAGAAAAAAAGCAAACGGTATTTTTTTACAGTACGACATTGCTAAAATGCTAAATATGATCTTTGTACACTTTATTTTGACGCGTGAAATTTGGAGTATATTTTGTTTTTGTTTAACAACTTTTGTTGTTGTAAATATTTTTTGTTGTTTTTTTACAATTAGGTACAGAACTGAATACTACTTTCAAAAACCTAAAATTGAAAATTATGTAAGAAGTAATAAAGACTGAAATAAAATACATATTATTAGAAAAGCTGTACACTTTATTTTGACGCTCACAGTATGCTAAATAAAAAATTAACTATGCCAAAAATAAACATTACAGACATAAGTTTTTTGAAAATAGAAATAACATTATTATAACTTGGCAATTAATAAATGAAGTATTAGGTAAAAAATTGAACAAAATTGATGAAATAATAATTAAGAATTTTAGAAATAAAAGCAAAAAGGAAATATGTGATTCCTTTGCTGTTAATTTTCATAAAAATATTATAAAAATAATCCATAAATGTAATATTAACAGGACAAATGAAACTCCTCTTGTACTTGCAAACTCATTTTACTTGGATACAACGTGCGAAGAAGAGGTCAGCGGAATATTAAGAACATTAAATACAAACAAAAGTGGAGGAGCTGACGATATTAGACCTGTTGATTTAAAAAATAATGCTTATGTAATGATACCAATTATAACAAAATTAATCAACCTAATTTTAAATACGGCAATAATCCCGGATATATTCAAAATGTCAAAGTGTCATGTGTAAGACCTATATTCAAAAATTTCTGCAGTACTGATTTTAATAATTATCGGCCAATATCAATTTTACCAGTGCTGGAAAAGATTATGGAGGAGATAATAGTTAACTGTTTAACTACTTTTGCGGAGAAATATAAAGTAATAAACCAAAATCAATTCGGGTTCCAGAATGGGAAGAATATAAATAAACTGCTAGGTAACTTTGCTAACTACATCAACGATCAATTAAGCAGAAATAACCACTGTCTGGCCTTATATATTGATTTTAGCAAAGCTTTTGACACACTCCCTCATGCCAAATTGTTATCTACACTGGAGAACATTGGAATACGTAGAAATTGCTTAACACTTTTTGAAAATTACCTAAAATTCAGAAAATATTTCGTCAAAATATCCGACTGTGTCAGCCAAGAAGTAGATATGAGTTACGGTGTCCCACAAGAATCAAAATTGGGTCCAATTTTTTATATATTATACTCAAATGAACTTATTGGCACGTTAAACAACAGTAAAACATTTGCTTATGCTGCTGATACAACCATAATTGTTGCGCACAAGAATGCTGAAAGTGCTTTAGAGATCATGCAAATCGAAGTAGAGAAAGCTCAAAGATGGTGTCATGACCATGGATTGGTAATAAATAAATCTAAGTCAAAATTAATGCACATCAAACCACCACATTTCCGATACACTGATCTAAAACTGAGATTACATTGCGCAGATTGTCTGCACGACTCAAAAAGGGCAAGCATCCACTGTTATATTGATGAGTGTAACAGGCCTGTTGAAATTGTTAACTCTTACAAATACATCGGAGTAAGCCTGGACCATAATTTCAATTGGCACGAGCACGTTGAACACATCAGGAAAAAATTAAGGAAAGCCTCATGTTACACCATCTCAGATTGTGTTCAAATACAGCAGTTTTGAGGCAAGCATATTTCGCACTGGTGGAATCGCATATTCGACACGGTATCACAGCTTGGGGAGGTTCCACTTATTGCAGAAAACTACAAACGAATCAGGATCAATTAGTTAAAATATTGGATATACCCAGACGATGTCGAAATTATCAAGTGAACTATGATGGTGCGGACTACAATAGGGTCATCGCTAGTACGACAAATATCGATGATGTTCCATGCTCAACAGCATCCAATCCGTCAACCGCTTCAAATGTGGCAGCAAATGAAATATATAACAACGTCAGTATCTCGAATAACAACAATGAAAGTAGAACCCTAAGAGACCTACAAATATTAAACATTAGAAGTATCTACTATACAACACTGGCCATTGAATTTGAGGATAACCGTTTCTGTACGAAAATTGAGCATAAATACCAAACACGGCGAAACACCGAGGGCAGATTTGAAATCCCGAAATATAGAAACAATTATAGAAAAAAAACACTAGCTGTTGTGCTACCCACGGTATTTAATATGATGCCAGCAGACATCTTTAATATTTCAACTAACCACCACAAAACTAGGAGTGTTTATAAACAATTTTTTATGAAAATACAATAGTATATCTTCTTACATTAGATATTTTTCTTGCATTCACGTAATCTAAATAATATCATGAATTTAGTATGCAACGAATATATGATTAGACTTTCAATATTATATCATGAACCTGCAGACAAGCCCAAGCGGCTTCGCAAGGTACTTTATGTGTAAAATGTTTGTTTTTTCATATGTAAATATATTTGTAAGTGATATTGTAAATATATTTGTAATGAATTACTGAATAAATGAATAAATGAAAATGAAAAAAAACAAAAAAAAAAAAACATAGTCTACGTTAAACATTACTGTTAACCGCCTACTTTCAACATTACTGTTAACCGTCTACTTTTAATATTACTGTTAACCGTCTACGTTTAACATTACTGTTATTCGTCTACTTTTAACATTCCTCTTAACCATCTACGTTTAACATTACAGTTAACCGTCTACGATTAACATTACTGTTAACCGTCTACTTTTAACGTTACTGTTAACCGTCTACGTTTAACATTAATGTTAACCGTCTACCTTTAACATTACTGTTAACCATCTACTTTTAACATTACTCTTAACCGTCTACGTTTAACATTACTGTTAATCGTCTACTTTTAACATTACTCTTAACCGTCTGCGTTTAACATTACTGTTAACCGTCTACGTTTAACATTACTGTTAACAGTTTACATTAAACATTACTGTTAACCGTCTACGTTTAACATTGCTGTTAACCGTCT
The DNA here is from genome assembly GCA_030448955.1 of Trichopoda pennipes. Classification (NCBI taxonomy): domain Eukaryota; kingdom Metazoa; phylum Arthropoda; class Insecta; order Diptera; family Tachinidae; genus Trichopoda; species Trichopoda pennipes. Next base: position 595,271 of record JASKUP010000004.1, on the reverse strand, counting down.
ATGTTTAACATTACTGTTAATCGTCTACTGTTAACATTACTCTTAACCTTCTACGTTTAACATTACTGTTAGCCGTCTACTTTAAACATTACTGTTAACCGTCTACGTTTAACTTACTGTTAACGGTCTACTTTTAACATTACTGTTAACCGTCTACGTTTAACATTACTGTTAACCGTCTACTTTTAACATTATTATTAACCGTCTACGTTCAACATCACTGTTAACCGTCTACTTTTAACATTACTGTTAACCGTCTACGTTTAACATTGCTGCTAATCGTCTACTTTAACATTACTCTTAACCGTCTACGTTAAGCATTAATAATAACCGTCTACGTTTAACATTACTGTTAACCGTCTACTTTTTACATTACTTTTAACCGTCTTCGTTTAACATTACTGTTAACCGTCTACGTTTAACATTACTTTTAACTGTCTACGTTTAACATTACTGTTAACCATCTACGTTTAACATTGCTGATAGCCGTCTACGGTTAACATTACTGTCAACCGTCTACATTTAACATTACTGTTAACCGTCTACTTTTCACATTACTGTTAACCGTCTATGTTTAACATTACTGTTAATCGTCTACTGTTACCATTACTCTTAACCTTCTACGTTTAACATTACTGTTAGCCGTCTACTTTAAACATTACTGTTAACCGTCTACGTTTAACATTACTGTTAACCGTCTACTTTTAACATTACTGTTAACCGTCTACGTTTAACATTACTGTTAACCGTCTACTTTTAACATTATTATTAATTGTCTACGTTCAACATCACTGTTAACCGTCTACTTTTAACATTACTGTTAACCGTCTACGTTTAACATTGCTGCTAATCGTCTACTTTAACATTACTCTTAACCTTCTACGTTTAACATTACTGTTAGCCGTCTACTTTAAACATTACTGTTAACCGTCTACGTTTAACATTACTGTTAACCGTCTACTTTTAACATTACTGTTAACCGTCTACGTTTAACATTACTGTTAACCGTCTACTTTTAACATTATTATTACCCGTCTACGTTCAACATCACTGTTAACCGTCTACTTTTAACATTACTTTTAACCGTCTACGTTTAACATTGCTGCTAATCGTCTACTTTAACATTACTCTTAACCGTCTACGTTAAGCATTAATAATAACCGTCTACGTTTAACATTACTGTTAACCGTCTACGTTTAACATTACTGTTAACAGTTTACATTAAACATTACTGTTAACCGTCTACGTTTAACATTGTTGTTAACCGTCTATGTTTAACATTACTGTTAATCGTCTACTGTTAACATTACTCTTAACCTTCTACGTTTAACATTACTGTTAGCCGTCTACTTTAAACATTACTGTTAGCCGTCTACTTTAAACATTACTGTTAACCGTCTACGTTTAACATTACTGTTAACCGTCTACTTTTAACATTACTGTTAACCGTCTACGTTTAACATTACTGTTAACAGTCTAATTTTAGCATTACTGTTAACCGTTTACGTTTAACATTACAGTTATTTATCTGCTTTTAACATTACTTTTAACCGTCTACGTTTAACATTACTGTTAACCGTCTACTTTTAACATTACTGTTAACCGTCCACGTTTAACATTACTGCTAATCGTCTACTTTAACATTACTCTTAACCGTCTACGTTGAACATTAACGATAACCGTCTACGTTTAACATTACTGTTAACCGTCTACTTTTAACATTACTGTTAACCGCCTACGTTTAACATTGCTGATAACCGTCTACGTTTAACATTACTGTTAACCGTCTACATTTAACATTACTGTTAACCGTCTACTTTTAACATTACTGTTAACCGTCTACGTTTAAAATTACTGTTAACCGTCTACGTTTAACATTATTGTTAATCGTCTACTTTTAATATTACTCTTAACCGTCTACTTTTAACATTACTGTTAATCATCTACGTTTTAAATTACTGTTAACCGCCTACGTTTAACATTACTGTTAACCGTCTACTTTTAACATTACTGTTAACCGTCTACGCTTAACACTACTGTTAATCGTCTACTTTTAACATTACTGTTAACCGTCTACGTTTAACATTACTGTTAATCGTCTACTTTTAACATTACTCTTAACCGTCTATGTTTAACATTACTCTTAACCGTCTACGTTTAACATTACGGTTAACCGTCTACGTTTGACATTACTGTTAACCGTCTACTTTTAACATTACTGTTAACCGTCTACGTTTAACATTACTGTTAACAGTCTAATTTTAGCATTACTGTTAACCGTGTACGTTTATGATTACAGTTATTCATCTGCTTTTAACATTACTTTTAACCGTCAACGTTTAACATTACTGTTAATCGTCTACTTTTAACATTACTCTTAATGGCTACGTTTAGCAATACTGTTAACCGTCTACTTTTAACATTACTGTTAACCGTCTACTTTTAACATTACTGTTAACCGTCTACGTTTAACATTACTGCTAACCGTCTACGTCTAACATTACTTTTAACCCTCTACTTTTAACATTACTGTTAACCGTCTACGTTTAACATTACTGTTAATCGTCTACTTTTAACATTACTCTTAATGGCTACGTTTAGCAATACTGTTAACCGTCTACTTTTAACATTACTGTTAACCGTCTACTTTTAACATTACTGTTAACCGTCTACTTTTAACATTACTGTTAACCGTATTCGTTAAATATTACTGTTAATCGTCTGCTTTTACATTGCTCTTAACCGTCTACGTTTAACACTACTATTAACCGTCTACGTTTAACATTAATGTTAACCGTCTACGTTTAACATTACTCTTAATCGTATACGTTTAGCAATACTGTTAACCGTCTACTTTTAACATTACTGTTAACCGTCCCCGTTTAACATTACTGTTAACCGTCCCCGTTTAACATTACTGTTAACCGTCCCCGTTTAACATTACTTTTAACCCTCTAGGTTTAACATTACTAGTAACCGTCTACTTTTAACATTACTCTTAACCGTCTATTTTAAACATTACTCCTAACCGTCTACGTTTAACATTACTGTAAGCCGTCTACGTTTAACATTACTGTTAACCGTCTACTTTTAACATTACTGTTAACCGTCTAGGTTTAACATTACTGTTAACCATCTACGTTTAATTTTACTGTTAACCGTCTACTTTTAACACTACTGTTAACCGTCTACGTTAAACATTACTGTTAATCGTCTGCTTTTACATTACTCCTCACCGTCTACGTTTAACACTACTATTAACCGTCTACGTTTAACATTACTGTTAACCGTCTACGTTTAACATTACTGTTACCCGTCTACGTTTAAGATTGCTGTTAACCGTCTACGTTTAACATTACTGTTAACCGTCTACTTTTAACATTATTATTAATCGTCTACGTTTAACATTACTGTTAACTGTCTACTTTTAACAATACTGTTAACCGTCCACGTTTAACATTACTGTTGAATATTACTTTTAACCGTCTCCGTTTAACATTACTGTTAACCGTCTACGTTTAACATTGCTGATAACCGTCTAAGTTTAACATTACTGTTAACCGTCTACATTTAACATTACTGTTAACCGTCTACTTTTAACATTACTGTTAACCGTCTACGTTTAAAATTACTGTTAACCGTCTATGTTTAACATTACTGTTAATCGTCTACTTTTAATATTACTCTTAACCGTCTACGTTTAACATTACTGTTAACAGTCTACGTTTAAGATTACTGTTAACCGCCTACTTTTAACATTACTGTTAACCGTCTACTTTTGATATTACTGTTAACCGTCTACATTTAACATTGCTGTTAACCGTTTACGTTTAACATTACTGTTAATCGTCTACGATTAACATTACTGTTAACCGTCTACGTTTAACATTACTATCAACCGTCTACTTTTAACATTACTGTTAACCGTCTACGTTTAACATTACTGTTAACCGTCTACGATTAACATTACTGTTAACCGTCTACTTTTAACGTTACTCTTAACCGTCTGCGTTTAACATTACTGTTAACCGTCTACGTTTAACATTACTGTTAACCGTCTACGTTTAACATTACTGTTAACAATCTACGTTTAACATTACTGTTAACCGTCTACGTTAAACATTACTGTTAACCGTCTACGTTTAACCTTACTGTTAACCATCTACGTTTAACATTACTGTTAATCGTCTACTTTTAACATTACTCCTAACCGTCTACGTTTAACATTACTGTTAGCCGTCTACTTTTAACGTTACTGTTAACCGTCTACGTTTAACATTACTGTTAATCGTCTACTTTTAACGTTACTCTTAACCGTCTGCGTTTAACATTACTGTTAACCGTCTACGTTTAACATTACTGTTAACCGTCTACTTTTAACATTACTCCTAACCGTCTACGTTTAACATTACTGTTAGCCGTCTACTTTTAACATTACTGTTAACCGTCTACGCTTAACGTTGCTGTTAATCGTCTACGTTTAATATTACTGTTAATCGTCTACTTTTAACGTTACTGTTAATCGTCTACGTTTAACATTACTGTTAATCGTCTACTTTTAACGTTACTCTTAACCGTCTGCGTTTAACATTACTGTTAACCGTCTACGTTTAACATTACTGTTAACAATCTACGTTTAACATTACTGTTAATCGTCTACGTTAAACATTACTGTTAACCGTCTACGTTTAACCTTACTGTTAACCATCTACGTTTAACATTACTGTTAATCGTCTACTTTTAACATTACTCCTAACCGTCTACGTTTAACATTACTGTTAGCCGTCTACTTTTAACGTTACTGTTAACCGTCTATGTTTAACATTACTGTTAATCGTCTACTTTTAACGTTACTCTTAACCGTCTGCGTTTAACGTTACTGTTAACCGTCTACGTTTAACATTACTGTTAACAATCTACCTTTAACATTACTGTTAACCGTCTACTTTTAACATTACTCCTAACCGTCTACGTTTAACATTACTGTTAGCCGTCTACTTTTAACATTACTGTTAACCGTCTACGCTTAACGTTGCTGTTAACCGTCTACGTTTAACATTACTGTTAATCGCCTACTTTTAACATTACTCTTAACCGTTACCTTTAACATTACTGTTAACCGTCTACTTTAAACATTACTGTTAACCGTCTACGTTTAACATTACTGTTAATCGTCTACTTTTAATATTACTCTTAACCGTCTACGTTTAACATTAATGTTAACCGTCTACGTTTCACATTACTGTTAACCGTCTATTTTTAACATTACTGTTAACCGTCTATGTTTAGCATTACTGTTAACAGTCTAATTTTAACATTACTGTTAACCGCCTACGTTTAACATTACAGTTATTCGTCTACTTTTAACATTACTTTTAACCGTCGACGTTTAAAATTACTGTTAATCGTCTACTTTTAACGTTACTCTTAATCGTGTACGTTTAGCAATACTGTTAACCGTCTACTTTTAACATTACTGTTAACCGTCTACTTTTAACATTACTGTTAACGGTCTACGTTTAACATTATTGTTAACCGTCTACGTCTAACATTACTTTTAACCCTCTACGTTTAACATTACTGTAAGCCGTCTACGTTTAACATTACTGTTAACCGTCTACTTTTAACATTACTGTTAACCGTCTAGGTTTAACATTACTGTTAACCATCTAAGTTTAACATTACTGTTAACCGTCTACGTTTAACATTATTGTAAGCCGTCTACGTTTAACATTACTGTTAACCGTCTACGTTTAACATTACTGTTAACAGTCTATTTTTAGCATTACTGTTAACCGTCTACGTTTAACATTACAGTTATTCATCTGCTTTTAACATTACTTTTAACCGTCTACGTTTAACATTACTGTTAATCGTCTACTTTTAACATTACTCTTAATGGCTACGTTTAGCAATACTGTTAACCGTCTACTTTTAACATTACTGTTAACCGTCTACTTTTAACATTACTGTTAACCGTCTACGTTTAACATTACTGCTAACCGTCTACGTCTAACATTACTTTTAACCCTCTACGTTTAACATTACTGTTAACCGTCTACGTTTAACATTACTGTTAATCGTCTACTTTTAACATTACTCTTAATGGCTACGTTTAGCAATACTGTTAACCGTCTACTTTTAACATTACTGTTAACCGTCTACTTTTAACATTACTGTTAACCGTCTACTTTTAACATTACTGTTAACCGTCTACGTTAAATATTACTGTTAATCGTCTGCTTTTACATTGATCTTAACCGTCTACGTTAAACACTACTATTAACCGTCTACGTTTAACATTACTGTTAACCGTCTACGTTTAACATTACTCTTAATCGTATACGTTTAGCAATACTGTTAACCGTCTACTTTTTACATTACTGTTAACCGTCTACATTTAACATTACTGTTAACCGTCCCCGTTTAACATTACTTTTAACCCTCTACGTTTAACATTACTGGTAACCGTCTACTTTTAACATTACTCTTAACCGTCTATTTTAAACATTACTCCTAACCGTCTACGTTTAACATTACTGTAAGCCGTCTACGTTTAACATTACTGTTAACCGTCTGCTTTTAACATTACTGTTAACCGTCTAGGTTTAACATTACTGTTAACCATCTACGTTTAACATTACTGCTAACCGTCTACTTTTAACACTACTGTTAACCGTCTACGTTTAACATTACTCTTAATCGTATACGTTTAGCAATACTGTTAACCGTCTACTTTTAACATTACTGTTAACCGTCTACATTTAACCTTACTGTTAACCGTCCCCGTTTAACGTTACTTTTAAACCTCTACGTTTAACATTACTGGTAACCGTCTACTTTTAACATTACTCTTAACCGTCTATTTTAAACATTACTCCTAACCGTCTACGTTTAACATTACTGTAAGCCGTCTACGTTTAACATTACTGTTAACCGTCTACTTTTAACATTACTGTTAACCGTCTAGGTTTAACATTACTGTTAACCGTCTACGTTTAACATTGCTGATAACCGTCTAAGTTTAACATTACTGTTAACCGTCTACATTAAACATTACTGTTAACCGTCTACTTTAACCATTACTGTTAACCGTCTACGTTTAAAAATACTGTTAACCGTCTATGTTTAACATTACTGTTAATCGTCTACTTCTAATATTACTCTTAACCGTCTACGTTTAACATTACTGTTAACAGTCTACGTTTAAGATTACTGTTAACCGCCTACTTTTAACATTACTGTTAACCGTCTACTTTTGATATTACTGTTAACCGTCTACATTTAACATTGCTGTTAACCGTCTACGTTTAACATTACTGTTAATCGTTTACTTTTAACATTACTCTTAACCGTCTACGTTTAACATTACTGTTAACCGTCTACGATTAACATTACTGTTAACCGTCTACTTTTAACGTTACTGTTAATCGTCTACGTTTAACATTACTGTTAATCGTCTACTTTTAACGTTACTCTTAACCGTCTGCGTTTAACATTACTGTTAACCGTCTACGTTTAACATTACTGTTAACAATCTACGTTTAACATTACTGTTAACCGTCTACGTTAAACATTACTGTTAACCGTCTACGTTTAACCTTACTGTTAACCATCTACGTTTAACATTACTGTTAATCGTCTACTTTTAACATTACTCCTAACCGTCTACGTTTAACATTACTGTTAGCCGTCTACTTTTAACGTTACTGTTAACCGTCTACGTTTAACATTACTGTTAATCGTCTACTTTTAACGTTACTCTTAATCGTCTGCGTGTAACATTACTGTTAACCGTCTACGTTTAACATTACTGTTAACAATCTACCTTTAACATTACTGTTAACCGTCTACTTTTAACATTACTCCTAACCGTCTACGTTTAACATTACTGTTAGCCGTCTACTTTTAACATTACTGTTAACCATCTACGCTTAACGTTGCTGTTAACCGTCTACGTTTAACATTACTGTTAGTCGCCTACTTTTAACATTACTCTTAACCGTTACCTTTAACATTACTGTTAACCGTCTACTTTAAACATTACTGTTAACCGTCTACGTTTAACATTACTGTTAATCGTCTACTTTTAATATTACTCTTAACCGTCTACGTTTAACATTAATGTTAACCGTCTACGTTTCACATTACTGTTAACCGTCTATTTTTAACATTACTGTTAACCGTCTATGTTTAGCATTACTGTTAACAGTCTAATTTTAACATTACTGTTAACCGCCTACGTTTAACATTACAGTTATTCGTCTACTTTTAACATTACTCTTAACCGTCTACGTTTAACATTACTGTTAATCGTCTACTTTTAACGTTACTCTTAATCGTGTACGTTTAGCAATACTGTTAACCGCCTACTTTTAACATTACTGTTAACCGTCTACTTTTAACAGTACTGTTAAAGGTCTACGTTTAACATTACTGTTAACCGTCTACGTCTAACATTACTTTTAACCCTCTACGTTTAACATTACTGTTAACCGTCTACTTTTAACATTACTCTTAACCGTCTGTTTTAAACATTACTCTTAACCGTCTACGTTTAACATTACTGTAAGCCGTCTACGTTTAACATTACTGTTAACCGTCTACTTTTAACATTACTGTTAACCGTCTAGGTTTAACATTACTGTTAACCATCTAAGTTTAACATTACTGTTAACCGTCTACGTTTAACATTATTGTAAGCCGTCTACGTTTAACATTACTGTTAACCGTCTACTTTTAACATTACTGTTAACCGTCTAGGTTTAACATTACTGTTAACCATCTACATTTAACATTACTGTTAACCGTCTACTTTTAACATTACTGTTAACCGTCTATTTTTTACATCACTGTTAACCGTCTAAGTTAAACATTACTGTTAATCGTCTACTTCAACATTACTCTTAACCATTTACGTTTATCACTACTATTAACCGTCTACGTTTAACATTACTGTTAACCATCTACGTTTAACCTTACTTTTAATCGTATACGTTTAGCAATACTGTTAACCGTCTACTTTTAACATTACTGTTAACCGTCTACTCTTAGCCCTCTACGTTTAACATTACTGTTAACCGTGTACTTTTAACATTACTCTTAACCGTCTGTTTTAAACATTACTCTTAACCGTCTACGTTTAACATTACTGTTAGCCGTCTACTTTAAACATTACTGTTAACCGTCTACGTTTAACATTACTGCTAACCGTCTACTTTTAACATTACTGTTAACCGTCTACGTTTAACATTACTGTTAACCGTCTACTTTTAACATTATTATTACCCGTCTACGTTCAACATCACTGTTAACCGTCTACTTTTAACATTACTGTTAACCGTCTACGTTTAACATTGCTGCTAATCGTCTACTTTAACATTACTCTTAACCGTCTACGTTAAGCATTAATAATAACCGTCTACGTTTAACATTACTGTTAACCGTCTACGTTTAACATTACTGTTAACAGTTTACATTAAACATTACTGTTAACCGTCTACGTTTAACATTGTTGTTAACCGTCTATGTTTAACATTACTGTTAATCGTCTACTGTTAACATTACTCTTAACCTTCTACGTTTAACATTACTGTTAGCCGTCTACTTTAAACATTACTGTTAGCCGTCTACTTTAAACATTACTGTTAACCGTCTACGTTTAACATTACTGTTAACCGTCTACTTTTAACATTACTGTTAACCGTCTACGTTTAACATTACTGTTAACCGTCTACTTTTAACATTATTATTAATTGTCTACGTTCAACATCACTGTTAACCGTCTACTTTTAACATTACTGTTAACCGTCTACGTTTAACATTGCTGCTAATCGTCTACTTTAACATTACTCTTAACCTTCTACGTTTAACATTACTGTTAGCCGTCTACTTTAAACATTACTGTTAACCGTCTACGTTTAACATTACTGTTAACCGTCTACTTTTAACATTACTGTTAACCGTCTACGTTTAACATTACTGTTAACCGTCTACTTTTAACATTATTATTACCCGTCTACGTTCAACATCACTGTTAACCGTCTACTTTTAACATTACTGTTAACCGTCTACGTTTAACATTGCTGCTAATCGTCTACTTTAACATTACTCTTAACCGTCTACGTTAAGCATTAATAATAACCGTCTACGTTTAACATTACTGTTAACCGTCTACGTTTAACATTACTGTTAACAGTTTACATTAAACATTACTGTTAACCGTCTACGTTTAACATTGTTGTTAACCGTCTATGTTTAACATTACTGTTAATCGTCTACTGTTAACATTACTCTTAACCTTCTACGTTTAATATTACTGTTAGCCGTCTACTTTAAACATTACTGTTAGCCGTCTACTTTAAACATTACTGTTAACCGTCTACGTTTAACATTACTGTTAACCGTCTACTTTTAACATTACTGTTAACCGTCTACGTTTAACATTACTGTTAACCGTCTACTTTTAACATTATTATTACCCGTCTACGTTCAACATCACTGTTAACCGTCTACTTTTAACATTACTGTTAACCGTCTACGTTTAACATTGCTGCTACTACTTTAACATTACTCTTAACCGTCTACGTTAAGCATTAATAATAACCGTCTACGTTTAACATTACTGTTAACCGTCTACGTTTAACATTACTGTTAACAGTTTACATTAAACATTACTGTTAACCGTCTACGTTTAACATTGTTGTTAACCGTCTATGTTTAACATTACTGTTAATCGTCTACTGTTAACATTACTCTTAACCTTCTACGTTTAACATTACTGTTAGCCGTCTACTTTAAACATTACTGTTAGCCGTCTACTTTAAACATTACTGTTAACCGTCTACGTTTAACATTACTGTTAACCGTCTACTTTTAACATTACTGTTAACCGTCTACGTTTAACATTACTGTTAACAGTCTAATTTTAGCATTACTGTTAACCGTTTACGTTTAACATTACAGTTATTTATCTGCTTTTAACATTACTTTTAACCGTCTACGTTTAACATTACTGTTAACCGTCTACTTTTAACATTACTGTTAACCGTCCACGTTTAACATTACTGCTAATCGTCTACTTTAACATTACTCTTAACCGTCTACGTTGAACATTAATGATAACCGTCTACGTTTAACATTACTGTTAACCGTCTACTTTTAACATTACTGTTAACCGCCTACGTTTAACATTGCTGATAACCGTCTACGTTTAACATTACTGTTAACCGTCTACATTTAACATTACTGTTAACCGTCTACTTTTAACATTACTGTTAACCGTCTACGTTTAAAATTACTGTTAACCGTCTACGTTTAACATTATTGTTAATCGTCTACTTTTAATATTACTCTTAACCGTCTACTTTTAACATTACTGTTAATCATCTACGTTTTAAATTACTGTTAACCGCCTACGTTTAACATTACTGTTAACCGTCTACTTTTAACATTACTGTTAACCGTCTACGCTTAACACTACTGTTAATCGTCTACTTTTAACATTACTGTTAACCGTCTACGTTTAACATTACTGTTAATCGTCTACTTTTAACATTACTCTTAACCGTCTATGTTTAACATTACTCTTAACCGTCTACGTTTAACATTACGGTTAACCGTCTACGTTTGACATTACTGTTAACCGTCTACTTTTAACATTACTGTTAACCGTCTACGTTTAACATTACTGTTAACAGTCTAATTTTAGCATTACTGTTAACCGTGTACGTTTATGATTACAGTTATTCATCTGCTTTTAACATTACTTTTAACCGTCAACGTTTAACATTACTGTTAATCGTCTACTTTTAACATTACTCTTAATGGCTACGTTTAGCAATACTGTTAACCGTCTACTTTTAACATTACTGTTAACCGTCTACTTTTAACATTACTGTTAACCGTCTACGTTTAACATTACTGCTAACCGTCTACGTCTAACATTACTTTTAACCCTCTACTTTTAACATTACTGTTAACCGTCTACGTTTAACATTACTGTTAATCGTCTACTTTTAACATTACTCTTAATGAATACGTTTAGCAATACTGTTAACCGTCTACTTTTAACATTACTGTTAACCGTCTACTTTTAACATTACTGTTAACCGTCTACTTTTAACATTACTGTTAACCGTATTCGTTAAATATTACTGTTAATCGTCTGCTTTTACATTGCTCTTAACCGTCTACGTTTAACATTGCTGATAACCGTCTACGTTTAACATTACTGTTAACCGTCTACATTTAACATTACTGTTAACCGTCTACTTTTAACATTACTGTTAACCGTCTACGTTTAAAATTACTGTTAACCGTCTACGTTTAACATTATTGTTAATCGTCTACTTTTAATATTACTCTTAACCGTCTACTTTTAACATTACTGTTAATCATCTACGTTTTAAATTACTGTTAACCGCCTACGTTTAACATTACTGTTAACCGTCTACGCTTAACACTACTGTTAATCGTCTACTTTTAACATTACTGTTAACCGTCTACGTTTAACATTACTGTTAATCGTCTACTTTTAACATTACTCTTAACCGTCTATGTTTAACATTACTCTTAACCGTCTACGTTTAACATTACGGTTAACCGTCTACGTTTGACATTACTGTTAACCGTCTACTTTTAACATTACTGTTAACCGTCTACGTTTAACATTACTGTTAACAGTCTAATTTTAGCATTACTGTTAACCGTGTACGTTTATGATTACAGTTATTCATCTGCTTTTAACATTACTTTTAACCGTCAACGTTTAACATTACTGTTAATCGTCTACTTTTAACATTACTCTTAATGGCTACGTTTAGCAATACTGTTAACCGTCTACTTTTAACATTACTGTTAACCGTCTACTTTTAACATTACTGTTAACCGTCTACGTTTAACATTACTGCTAACCGTCTACGTCTAACATTACTTTTAACCCTCTACTTTTAACATTACTGTTAACCGTCTACGTTTAACATTACTGTTAATCGTCTACTTTTAACATTACTCTTAATGGCTACGTTTAGCAATACTGTTAACCGTCTACTTTTAACATTACTGTTAACCGTCTACTTTTAACATTACTGTTAACCGTCTACTTTTAACATTACTGTTAACCGTATTCGTTAAATATTACTGTTAATCGTCTGCTTTTACATTGCTCTTAACCGTCTACGTTTAACACTACTATTAACCGTCTACGTTTAACATTAATGTTAACCGTCTACGTTTAACATTACTCTTAATCGTATACGTTTAGCAATACTGTTAACCGTCTACTTTTAACATTACTGTTAACCGTCCCCGTTTAACATTACTGTTAACCGTCCCCGTTTAACATTACTGTTAACCGTCCCCGTTTAACATTACTTTTAACCCTCTAGGTTTAACATTACTAGTAACCGTCTACTTTTAACATTACTCTTAACCGTCTATTTTAAACATTACTCCTAACCGTCTACGTTTAACATTACTGTAAGCCGTCTACGTTTAACATTACTGTTAACCGTCTACTTTTAACATTACTGTTAACCGTCTAGGTTTAACATTACTGTTAACCATCTACGTTTAATTTTACTGTTAACCGTCTACTTTTAACACTACTGTTAACCGTCTACGTTAAACATTACTGTTAATCGTCTGCTTTTACATTACTCCTCACCGTCTACGTTTAACACTACTATTAACCGTCTACGTTTAACATTACTGTTAACCGTCTACGTTTAACATTACTGTTACCCGTCTACGTTTAAGATTGCTGTTAACCGTCTACGTTTAACATTACTGTTAACCGTCTACTTTTAACATTATTATTAATCGTCTACGTTTAACATTACTGTTAACTGTCTACTTTTAACAATACTGTTAACCGTCCACGTTTAACATTACTGTTGAATATTACTTTTAACCGTCTCCGTTTAACATTACTGTTAACCGTCTACGTTTAACATTGCTGATAACCGTCTAAGTTTAACATTACTGTTAACCGTCTACATTTAACATTACTGTTAACCGTCTACTTTTTACATTACTGTTAACCGTCTACGTTTAAAATTACTGTTAACCGTCTATGTTTAACATTACTGTTAATCGTCTACTTTTAATATTACTCTTAACCGTCTACGTTTAACATTACTGTTAACAGTCTACGTTTAAGATTACTGTTAACCGCCTACTTTTAACATTACTGTTAACCGTCTACTTTTGATATTACTGTTAACCGTCTACATTTAACATTGCTGTTAACCGTTTACGTTTAACATTACTGTTAATCGTCTACGATTAACATTACTGTTAACCGTCTACGTTTAACATTACTATCAACCGTCTACTTTTAACATTACTGTTAACCGTCTACGTTTAACATTACTGTTAACCGTCTACGATTAACATTACTGTTAACCGTCTACTTTTAACGTTACTCTTAACCGTCTGCGTTTAACATTACTGTTAACCATCTACGTTTAACATTACTGTTAACCGTCTACGTTTAACATTACTGTTAACAATCTACGTTTAACATTACTGTTAACCGTCTACGTTAAACATTACTGTTAACCGTCTACGTTTAACCTTACTGTTAACCATCTACGTTTAACATTACTGTTAATCGTCTACTTTTAACATTACTCCTAACCGTCTACGTTTAACATTACTGTTAGCCGTCTACTTTTAACGTTACTGTTAACCGTCTACGTTTAACATTACTGTTAATCGTCTACTTTTAACGTTACTCTTAACCGTCTGCGTTTAACATTACTGTTAACCGTCTACGTTTAACATTACTGTTAACCGTCTACTTTTAACATTACTCCTAACCGTCTACGTTTAACATTACTGTTAGCCGTCTACTTTTAACATTACTGTTAACCGTCTACGCTTAACGTTGCTGTTAATCGTCTACGTTTAATATTACTGTTAATCGTCTACTTTTAACGTTACTGTTAATCGTCTACGTTTAACATTACTGTTAATCGTCTACTTTTAACGTTACTCTTAACCGTCTGCGTTTAACATTACTGTTAACCGTCTACGTTTAACATTACTGTTAACAATCTACGTTTAACATTACTGTTAATCGTCTACGTTAAACATTACTGTTAACCGTCTACGTTTAACCTTACTGTTAACCATCTACGTTTAACATTACTGTTAATCGTCTACTTTTAACATTACTCCTAACCGTCTACGTTTAACATTACTGTTAGCCG
Organism: Trichopoda pennipes; assembly: GCA_030448955.1. Taxonomy (NCBI): domain Eukaryota; kingdom Metazoa; phylum Arthropoda; class Insecta; order Diptera; family Tachinidae; genus Trichopoda; species Trichopoda pennipes. The sequence goes on along the minus strand of JASKUP010000004.1, from coordinate 580,056 downwards.
TCTACTTTTAACGTTACTGTTAACCGTCTATGTTTAACATTACTGTTAATCGTCTACTTTTAACGTTACTCTTAACCGTCTGCGTTTAACGTTACTGTTAACCGTCTACGTTTAACATTACTGTTAACAATCTACCTTTAACATTACTGTTAACCGTCTACTTTTAACATTACTCCTAACCGTCTACGTTTAACATTACTGTTAGCCGTCTACTTTTAACATTACTGTTAACCATCTACGCTTAACGTTGCTGTTAACCGTCTACGTTTAACATTACTGTTAATCGCCTACTTTTAACATTACTCTTAACCGTTACCTTTAACATTACTGTTAACCGTCTACTTTAAACATTACTGTTAACCGTCTACGTTTAACATTACTGTTAATCGTCTACTTTTAATATTACTCTTAACCGTCTACGTTTAACATTAATGTTAACCGTCTACGTTTCACATTACTGTTAACCGTCTATTTTTAACATTACTGTTAACCGTCTATGTTTAGCATTACTGTTAACAGTCTAATTTTAACATTACTGTTAACCGCCTACGTTTAACATTACAGTTATTCGTCTACTTTTAACATTACTTTTAACCGTCGACGTTTAAAATTACTGTTAATCGTCTACTTTTAACGTTACTCTTAATCGTGTACGTTTAGCAATACTGTTAACCGTCTACTTTTAACATTACTGTTAACCGTCTACTTTTAACATTACTGTTAACGGTCTACGTTTAACATTACTGTTAACCGTCTACGTCTAACATTACTTTTAACCCTCTACGTTTAACATTACTGTAAGCCGTCTACGTTTAACATTACTGTTAACCGTCTACTTTTAACATTACTGTTAACCGTCTAGGTTTAACATTACTGTTAACCATCTAAGTTTAACATTACTGTTAACCGTCTACGTTTAACATTATTGTAAGCCGTCTACGTTTAACATTACTGTTAACCGTCTACGTTTAACATTACTGTTAACAGTCTATTTTTAGCATTACTGTTAACCGTCTACGTTTAACATTACAGTTATTCATCTGCTTTTAACATTACTTTTAACCGTCTACGTTTAACATTACTGTTAATCGTCTACTTTTAACATTACTCTTAATGGCTACGTTTAGCAATACTGTTAACCGTCTACTTTTAACATTACTGTTAACCGTCTACTTTTAACATTACTGTTAACCGCCTACGTTTAACATTACTGCTAACCGTCTACGTCTAACATTACTTTTAACCCTCTACGTTTAACATTACTGTTAACCGTCTACGTTTAACATTACTGTTAATCGTCTACTTTTAACATTACTCTTAATGGCTACGTTTAGCAATACTGTTAACCGTCTACTTTTAACATTACTGTTAACCGTCTACTTTTAACATTACTGTTAACCGTCTACTTTTAACATTACTGTTAACCGTCTACGTTAAATATTACTGTTAATCGTCTGCTTTTACATTGCTCTTAACCGTCTACGTTAAACACTACTATTAACCGTCTACGTTTAACATTACTGTTAACCGTCTACGTTTAACATTACTCTTAATCGTATACGTTTAGCAATACTGTTAACCGTCTACTTTTTACATTACTGTTAACCGTCTACATTTAACATTACTGTTAACCGTCCCCGTTTAACATTACTTTTAACCCTCTACGTTTAACATTACTGGTAACCGTCTACTTTTAACATTACTCTTAACCGTCTATTTTAAACATTACTCCTAACCGTCTACGTTTAACATTACTGTAAGCCGTCTACGTTTAACATTACTGTTAACCGTCTACTTTTAACATTACTGTTAACCGTCTAGGTTTAACATTACTGTTAACCATCTACGTTTAACATTACTGCTAACCGTCTACTTTTAACACTACTGTTAACCGTCTACGTTTAACATTACTCTTAATCGTATACGTTTAGCAATACTGTTAACCGTCTACTTTTAACATTACTGTTAACCGTCTACATTTAACCTTACTGTTAACCGTCCCCGTTTAACGTTACTTTTAACCCTCTACGTTTAACATTACTGGTAACCGTCTACTTTTAACATTACTCTTAACCGTCTATTTTAAACATTACTCCTAACCGTCTACGTTTAACATTACTGTAAGCCGTCTACGTTTAACATTACTGTTAACCGTCTACTTTTAACATTACTGTTAACCGTCTAGGTTTAACATTACTGTTAACCGTCTACGTTTAACATTGCTGATAACCGTCTAAGTTTAACATTACTGTTAACCGTCTACATTAAACATTACTGTTAACCGTCTACTTTTAACATTACTGTTAACCGTCTACGTTTAAAAATACTGTTAACCGTCTATGTTTAACATTACTGTTAATCGTCTACTTCTAATATTACTCTTAACCGTCTACGTTTAACATTACTGTTAACAGTCTACGTTTAAGATTACTGTTAACCGCCTACTTTTAACATTACTGTTAACCGTCTACTTTTGATATTACTGTTAACCGTCTACATTTAACATTGCTGTTAACCGTCTACGTTTAACATTACTGTTAATCGTTTACTTTTAACATTACTCTTAACCGTCTACGTTTAACATTACTGTTAACCGTCTACGATTAACATTACTGTTAACCGTCTACTTTTAACGTTACTGTTAATCGTCTACGTTTAACATTACTGTTAATCGTCTACTTTTAACGTTACTCTTAACCGTCTGCGTTTAACATTACTGTTAACCGTCTACGTTTAACATTACTGTTAACAATCTACGTTTAACATTACTGTTAACCGTCTACGTTAAACATTACTGTTAACCGTCTACGTTTAACCTTACTGTTAACCATCTACGTTTAACATTACTGTTAATCGTCTACTTTTAACATTACTCCTAACCGTCTACGTTTAACATTACTGTTAGCCGTCTACTTTTAACGTTACTGTTAACCGTCTACGTTTAACATTACTGTTAATCGTCTACTTTTAACGTTACTCTTAATCGTCTGCGTGTAACATTACTGTTAACCGTCTACGTTTAACATTACTGTTAACAATCTACCTTTAACATTACTGTTAACCGTCTACTTTTAACATTACTCCTAACCGTCTACGTTTAACATTACTGTTAGCCGTCTACTTTTAACATTACTGTTAACCATCTACGCTTAACGTTGCTGTTAACCGTCTACGTTTAACATTACTGTTAGTCGCCTACTTTTAACATTACTCTTAACCGTTACCTTTAACATTACTGTTAACCGTCTACTTTAAACATTACTGTTAACCGTCTACGTTTAACATTACTGTTAATCGTCTACTTTTAATATTACTCTTAACCGTCTACGTTTAACATTAATGTTAACCGTCTACGTTTCACATTACTGTTAACCGTCTATTTTTAACATTACTGTTAACCGTCTATGTTTAGCATTACTGTTAACAGTCTAATTTTAACATTACTGTTAACCGCCTACGTTTAACATTACAGTTATTCGTCTACTTGTAACATTACTCTTAACCGTCTACGTTTAACATTACTGTTAATCGTCTACTTTTAACGTTACTCTTAATCGTGTACGTTTAGCAATACTGTTAACCGCCTACTTTTAACATTACTGTTAACCGTCTACTTTTAACAGTACTGTTAAAGGTCTACGTTTAACATTACTGTTAACCGTCTACGTCTAACATTACTTTTAACCCTCTACGTTTAACATTACTGTTAACCGTCTACTTTTAACATTACTGTTAACCGTCTAGGTTTAACATTACTGTTAACCATCTAAGTTTAACATTACTGTTAACCGTCTACGTTTAACATTATTGTAAGCCGTCTACGTTTAACATTACTGTTAACCGTCTACTTTTAACATTACTGTTAACCGTCTAGGTTTAACATTACTGTTAACCATCTACATTTAACATTACTGTTAACCGTCTACTTTTAACATTACTGTTAACCGTCTATTTTTTACATCACTGTTAACCGTCTAAGTTAAACATTACTGTTAATCGTCTACTTCAACATTACTCTTAACCATTTACGTTTATCACTACTATTAACCGTCTACGTTTAACATTACTGTTAACCATCTACGTTTAACCTTACTTTTAATCGTATACGTTTAGCAATACTGTTAACCGTCTACTTTTAACATTACTGTTAACCGTCTACTCTTAGCCCTCTACGTTTAACATTACTGTTAACCGTGTACTTTTAACATTACTCTTAACCGTCTGTTTTAAACATTACTCTTAACCGTCTACGTTAAATATTACTGTTAATCGTCTGCTTTTACATTGCTCTTAACCGTCTACGTTAAACACTACTATTAACCGTCTACGTTTAACATTACTGTTAACCGTCTACGTTTAACATTACTCTTAATCGTATACGTTTAGCAATACTGTTAACCGTCTACTTTTTACATTACTGTTAACCGTCTACATTTAACATTACTGTTAACCGTCCCCGTTTAACATTACTTTTAACCCTCTACGTTTAACATTACTGGTAACCGTCTACTTTTAACATTACTCTTAACCGTCTATTTTAAACATTACTCCTAACCGTCTACGTTTAACATTACTGTAAGCCGTCTACGTTTAACATTACTGTTAACCGTCTACTTTTAACATTACTGTTAACCGTCTAGGTTTAACATTACTGTTAACCATCTACGTTTAACATTACTGCTAACCGTCTACTTTTAACACTACTGTTAACCGTCTACGTTTAACATTACTCTTAATCGTATACGTTTAGCAATACTGTTAACCGTCTACTTTTAACATTACTGTTAACCGTCTACATTTAACCTTACTGTTAACCGTCCCCGTTTAACGTTACTTTTAACCCTCTACGTTTAACATTACTGGTAACCGTCTACTTTTAACATTACTCTTAACCGTCTATTTTAAACATTACTCCTAACCGTCTACGTTTAACATTACTGTAAGCCGTCTACGTTTAACATTACTGTTAACCGTCTACTTTTAACATTACTGTTAACCGTCTAGGTTTAACATTACTGTTAACCGTCTACGTTTAACATTGCTGATAACCGTCTAAGTTTAACATTACTGTTAACCGTCTACATTAAACATTACTGTTAACCGTCTACTTTTAACATTACTGTTAACCGTCTACGTTTAAAAATACTGTTAACCGTCTATGTTTAACATTACTGTTAATCGTCTACTTCTAATATTACTCTTAACCGTCTACGTTTAACATTACTGTTAACAGTCTACGTTTAAGATTACTGTTAACCGCCTACTTTTAACATTACTGTTAACCGTCTACTTTTGATATTACTGTTAACCGTCTACATTTAACATTGCTGTTAACCGTCTACGTTTAACATTACTGTTAATCGTTTACTTTTAACATTACTCTTAACCGTCTACGTTTAACATTACTGTTAACCGTCTACGATTAACATTACTGTTAACCGTCTACTTTTAACGTTACTGTTAATCGTCTACGTTTAACATTACTGTTAATCGTCTACTTTTAACGTTACTCTTAACCGTCTGCGTTTAACATTACTGTTAACCGTCTACGTTTAACATTACTGTTAACAATCTACGTTTAACATTACTGTTAACCGTCTACGTTAAACATTACTGTTAACCGTCTACGTTTAACCTTACTGTTAACCATCTACGTTTAACATTACTGTTAATCGTCTACTTTTAACATTACTCCTAACCGTCTACGTTTAACATTACTGTTAGCCGTCTACTTTTAACGTTACTGTTAACCGTCTACGTTTAACATTACTGTTAATCGTCTACTTTTAACGTTACTCTTAATCGTCTGCGTGTAACATTACTGTTAACCGTCTACGTTTAACATTACTGTTAACAATCTACCTTTAACATTACTGTTAACCGTCTACTTTTAACATTACTCCTAACCGTCTACGTTTAACATTACTGTTAGCCGTCTACTTTTAACATTACTGTTAACCATCTACGCTTAACGTTGCTGTTAACCGTCTACGTTTAACATTACTGTTAGTCGCCTACTTTTAACATTACTCTTAACCGTTACCTTTAACATTACTGTTAACCGTCTACTTTAAACATTACTGTTAACCGTCTACGTTTAACATTACTGTTAATCGTCTACTTTTAATATTACTCTTAACCGTCTACGTTTAACATTAATGTTAACCGTCTACGTTTCACATTACTGTTAACCGTCTATTTTTAACATTACTGTTAACCGTCTATGTTTAGCATTACTGTTAACAGTCTAATTTTAACATTACTGTTAACCGCCTACGTTTAACATTACAGTTATTCGTCTACTTGTAACATTACTCTTAACCGTCTACGTTTAACATTACTGTTAATCGTCTACTTTTAACGTTACTCTTAATCGTGTACGTTTAGCAATACTGTTAACCGCCTACTTTTAACATTACTGTTAACCGTCTACTTTTAACAGTACTGTTAAAGGTCTACGTTTAACATTACTGTTAACCGTCTACGTCTAACATTACTTTTAACCCTCTACGTTTAACATTACTGTTAACCGTCTACTTTTAACATTACTCTTAACCGTCTGTTTTAAACATTACTCTTAACCGTCTACGTTTAACATTACTGTAAGCCGTCTACGTTTAACATTACTGTTAACCGTCTACTTTTAACATTACTGTTAACCGTCTAGGTTTAACATTACTGTTAACCATCTAAGTTTAACATTACTGTTAACCGTCTACGTTTAACATTATTGTAAGCCGTCTACGTTTAACATTACTGTTAACCGTCTACTTTTAACATTACTGTTAACCGTCTAGGTTTAACATTACTGTTAACCATCTACATTTAACATTACTGTTAACCGTCTACTTTTAACATTACTGTTAACCGTCTATTTTTTACATCACTGTTAACCGTCTAAGTTAAACATTACTGTTAATCGTCTACTTCAACATTACTCTTAACCATTTACGTTTATCACTACTATTAACCGTCTACGTTTAACATTACTGTTAACCATCTACGTTTAACCTTACTTTTAATCGTATACGTTTAGCAATACTGTTAACCGTCTACTTTTAACATTACTGTTAACCGTCTACTCTTAGCCCTCTACGTTTAACATTACTGTTAACCGTGTACTTTTAACATTACTCTTAACCGTCTGTTTTAAACATTACTCTTAACCGTCTACGTTTAACATTACTGTTAGCCGTCTACTTTAAACATTACTGTTAACCGTCTACGTTTAACATTACTGTTAACCGTCTACTTTTAACATTACTGTTAACCGTCTACGTTTAACATTACTGTTAACCGTCTACTTTTAACATTATTATTACCCGTCTACGTTCAACATCACTGTTAACCGTCTACTTTTAACATTACTGTTAACCGTCTACGTTTAACATTGCTGCTAATCGTCTACTTTAACATTACTCTTAACCGTCTACGTTAAGCATTAATAATAACCGTCTACGTTTAACATTACTGTTAACCGTCTACGTTTAACATTACTGTTAACAGTTTACATTAAACATTACTGTTAACCGTCTACGTTTAACATTGTTGTTAACCGTCTATGTTTGACATTACTGTTAATCGTCTACTGTTAACATTACTCTTAACCTTCTACGTTTAACATTACTGTTAGCCGTCTACTTTAAACATTACTGTTAGCCGTCTACTTTAAACATTACTGTTAACCGTCTACGTTTAACATTACTGTTAACCGTCTACTTTTAACATTACTGTTAACCGTCTACGTTTAACATTACTGTTAACCGTCTACTTTTAACATTATTATTAATTGTCTACGTTCAACATCACTGTTAACCGTCTACTTTTAACATTACTGTTAACCGTCTACGTTTAACATTGCTGCTAATCGTCTACTTTAACATTACTCTTAACCTTCTACGTTTAACATTACTGTTAGCCGTCTACTTTAAACATTACTGTTAACCGTCTACGTTTAACATTACTGTTAACCGTCTACTTTTAACATTACTGTTAACCGTCTACGTTTAACATTACTGTTAACCGTCTACTTTTAACATTATTATTACCCGTCTACGTTCAACATCACTGTTAACCGTCTACTTTTAACATTACTGTTAACCGTCTACGTTTAACATTGCTGCTAATCGTCTACTTTAACATTACTCTTAACCGTCTACGTTAAGCATTAATAATAACCGTCTACGTTTAACATTACTGTTAACCGTCTACGTTTAACATTACTGTTAACAGTTTACATTAAACATTACTGTTAACCGTCTACGTTTAACATTGTTGTTAACCGTCTATGTTTAACATTACTGTTAATCGTCTACTGTTAACATTACTCTTAACCTTCTACGTTTAATATTACTGTTAGCCGTCTACTTTAAACATTACTGTTAGCCGTCTACTTTAAACATTACTGTTAACCGTCTACGTTTAACATTACTGTTAACCGTCTACTTTTAACATTACTGTTAACCGTCTACGTTTAACATTACTGTGAACAGTCTAATTTTAGCATTACTGTTAACCGTTTACGTTTAACATTACAGTTATTTATCTGCTTTTAACATTACTTTTAACCGTCTACGTTTAACATTACTGTTAACCGTCTACTTTTAACATTACTGTTAACCGTCCACGTTTAACATTACTGCTAATCGTCTACTTTAACATTACTCTTAACCGTCTACGTTGAACATTAATGATAACCGTCTACGTTTAACATTACTGTTAACCGTCTACTTTTAACATTATTGTTAACCGCCTACGTTTAACATTGCTGATAACCGTCTACGTTTAACATTACTGTTAACCGTCTACATTTAACATTACTGTTAACCGTCTACTTTTAACATTACTGTTAACCGTCTACGTTTAAAATTACTGTTAACCGTCTACGTTTAACATTATTGTTAATCGTCTACTTTTAATATTACTCTTAACCGTCTACTTTTAACATTACTGTTAATCATCTACGTTTTAAATTACTGTTAACCGCCTACGTTTAACATTACTGTTAACCGTCTACTTTTAACATTACTGTTAACCGTCTACGCTTAACACTACTGTTAATCGTCTACTTTTAACATTACTGTTAACCGTCTACGTTTAACATTACTGTTAATCGTCTACTTTTAACATTACTCTTAACCGTCTATGTTTAACATTACTCTTAACCGTCTACGTTTAACATTACGGTTAACCGTCTACGTTTGACATTACTGTTAACCGTCTACTTTTAACATTACTGTTAACCGTCTACGTTTAACATTACTGTTAACAGTCTAATTTTAGCATTACTGTTAACCGTGTACGTTTATGATTACAGTTATTCATCTGCTTTTAACATTACTTTTAACCGTCAACGTTTAACATTACTGTTAATCGTCTACTTTTAACATTACTCTTAATGGCTACGTTTAGCAATACTGTTAACCGTCTACTTTTAACATTACTGTTAACCGTCTACTTTTAACATTACTGTTAACCGTCTACGTTTAACATTACTGCTAACCGTCTACGTCTAACATTACTTTTAACCCTCTACTTTTAACATTACTGTTAACCGTCTACGTTTAACATTACTGTTAATCGTCTACTTTTAACATTACTCTTAATGGCTACGTTTAGCAATACTGTTAACCGTCTACTTTTAACATTACTGTTAACCGTCTACTTTTAACATTACTGTTAACCGTCTACTTTTAACATTACTGTTAACCGTATTCGTTAAATATTACTGTTAATCGTCTGCTTTTACATTGCTCTTAACCGTCTACGTTTAACACTACTATTAACCGTCTACGTTTAACATTAATGTTAACCGTCTACGTTTAACATTACTCTTAATCGTATACGTTTAGCAATACTGTTAACCGTCTACTTTTAACATTACTGTTAACCGTCCCCGTTTAACATTACTTTTAACCCTCTAGGTTTAACATTACTAGTAACCGTCTACTTTTAACATTACTCTTAACCGTCTATTTTAAACATTACTCCTAACCGTCTACGTTTAACATTACTGTAAGCCGTCTACGTTTAACATTACTGTTAACCGTCTACTTTTAACATTACTGTTAACCGTCTAGGTTTAACATTACTGTTAACCATCTACGTTTAATTTTACTGTTAACCGTCTACTTTTAACACTACTGTTAACCGTCTACGTTAAACATTACTGTTAATCGTCTGCTTTTACATTACTCCTCACCGTCTACGTTTAACACTACTATTAACCGTCTACGTTTAACATTACTGTTAACCGTCTACGTTTAACATTACTGTTACCCGTCTACGTTTAAGATTGCTGTTAACCGTCTACGTTTAACACTACTGTTAACCGTCTACTTTTAACATTATTATTAATCGTCTACGTTTAACATTACTGTTAACTGTCTACTTTTAACAATACTGTTAACCGTCCACGTTTAACATTACTGTTGAATATTACTTTTAACCGTCTCCGTTTAACATTACTGTTAACCGTCTACGTTTAACATTGCTGATAACCGTCTAAGTTTAACATTACTGTTAACCGTCTACATTTAACATTACTGTTAACCGTCTACTTTTAACATTACTGTTAACCGTCTACGTTTAAAATTACTGTTAACCGTCTATGTTTAACATTACTGTTAATCGTCTACTTTTAATATTACTCTTAACCGTCTACGTTTAACATTACTGTTAACAGTCTACGTTTAAGATTACTGTTAACCGCCTACTTTTAACATTACTGTTAACCGTCTACTTTTGATATTACTGTTAACCGTCTACATTTAACATTGCTGTTAACCGTTTACGTTTAACATTACTGTTAATCGTCTACGATTAACATTACTGTTAACCGTCTACGTTTAACATTACTATCAACCGTCTACTTTTAACATTACTGTTAACCGTCTACGTTTAACATTACTGTTAACCGTCTACGATTAACATTACTGTTAACCGTCTACTTTTAACGTTACTCTTAACCGTCTGCGTTTAACATTACTGTTAACCGTCTACGTTTAACATTACTGTTAACAATCTACGTTTAACATTACTGTTAACCGTCTACGTTAAACATTACTGTTAACCGTCTACGTTTAACCTTACTGTTAACCATCTACGTTTAACATTACTGTTAATCGTCTACTTTTAACATTACTCCTAACCGTCTACGTTTAACATTACTGTTAGCCGTCTACTTTTAACGTTACTGTTAACCGTCTACGTTTAACATTACTGTTAATCGTCTACTTTTAACGTTACTCTTAACCGTCTGCGTTTAACATTACTGTTAACCGTCTACGTTTAACATTACTGTTAACCGTCTACTTTTAACATTACTCCTAACCGTCTACGTTTAACATTACTGTTAGCCGTCTACTTTTAACATTACTGTTAACCGTCTACGCTTAACGTTGCTGTTAATCGTCTACGTTTAATATTACTGTTAATCGTCTACTTTTAACGTTACTGTTAATCGTCTACGTTTAACATTACTGTTAATCGTCTACTTTTAACGTTACTCTTAACCGTCTGCGTTTAACATTACTGTTAACCGTCTACGTTTAACATTACTGTTAACAATCTACGTTTAACATTACTGTTAATCGTCTACGTTAAACATTACTGTTAACCGTCTACGTTTAACCTTACTGTTAACCATCGACGTTTAACATTACTGTTAATCGTCTACTTTTAACATTACTCCTAACCGTCTACGTTTAACATTACTGTTAGCCGTCTACTTTTAACGTTACTGTTAACCGTCTATGTTTAACATTACTGTTAATCGTCTACTTTTAACGTTACTCTTAACCGTCTGCGTTTAACGTTACTGTTAACCGTCTACGTTTAACATTACTGTTAACAATCTACCTTTAACATTACTGTTAACCGTCTACTTTTAACATTACTCCTAACCGTCTACGTTTAACATTACTGTTAGCCGTCTACTTTTAACATTACTGTTAACCGTCTACGCTTAACGTTGCTGTTAACCGTCTACGTTTAACATTACTGTTAATCGCCTACTTTTAACATTACTCTTAACCGTTACCTTTAACATTACTGTTAACCGTCTACTTTAAACATTACTGTTAACCGTCTACGTTTAACATTACTGTTAATCGTCTACTTTTAATATTACTCTTAACCGTCTACGTTTAACATTAATGTTAACCGTCTGCGTTTCACATTACTGTTAACCGTCTATTTTTAACATTACTGTTAACCGTCTATGTTTAGCATTACTGTTAACAGTCTAATTTTAACATTATTGTTAACCGCCTACGTTTAACATTACAGTTATTCGTCTACTTTTAACATTACTTTTAACCGTCGACGTTTAAAATTACTGTTAATCGTCTACTTTTAACGTTACTCTTAATCGTGTACGTTTAGCAATACTGTTAACCGTCTACTTTTAACATTACTGTTAACCGTCTACTTTTAACATTACTGTTAACGGTCTACGTTTAACATTACTGTTAACCGTCTACGTCTAACATTACTTTTAACCCTCTACGTTTAACATTACTGTTAACCGTCTACGTTTAACATTATTGTAAGCCGTCTACGTTTAACATTACTGTTAACCGTCTACGTTTAACATTACTGTTAACAGTCTATTTTTAGCATTACTGTTAACCGTCTACGTTTAACATTACAGTTATTCATCTGCTTTTAACATTACTTTTAACCGTCTACGTTTAACATTACTGTTAATCGTCTACTTTTAACATTACTCTTAATGGCTACGTTTAGCAATACTGTTAACCGTCTACTTTTAACATTACTGTTAACCGTCTACTTTTAACATTACTGTTAACCGTCTACGTTTAACATTACTGCTAACCGTCTACGTCTAACATTACTTTTAACCCTCTACGTTTAACATTACTGTTAACCGTCTACGTTTAACATTACTGTTAATCGTCTACTTTTAACATTACTCTTAATGGCTACGTTTAGCAATACTGTTAACCGTCTACTTTTAACATTACTGTTAACCGTCTACTTTTAACATTACTGTTAACCGTCTACTTTTAACATTACTGTTAACCGTCTACGTTAAATATTACTGTTAATCGTCTGCTTTTACATTGCTCTTAACCGTCTACGTTTAACACTACTATTAACCGTCTACGTTTAACATTACTGTTAACCGTCTACGTTTAACATTACTCTTAATCGTATACGTTTAGCAATACTGTTAACCGTCTACTTTTTACATTACTGTTAACCGTCTACATTTAACATTACTGTTAACCGTCCCCGTTTAACAATACTTTTAACCCTCTACGTTTAACATTACTGGTAACCGTCTACTTTTAACATTACTCTTAACCGTCTATTTTAAACATTACTCCTAACCGTCTACGTTTAACATTACTGTAAGCCGTCTACGTTTAACATTACTGTTAACCGTCTACTTTTAACATTACTGTTAACCGTCTAGGTTTAACATTACTGTTAACCATCTACGTTTAACATTACTGCTAACCGTCTACTTTTAACACTACTGTTAACCGTCTACGTTTAACATTACTCTTAATCGTATACGTTTAGCAATACTGTTAACCGTCTACTTTTAACATTACTGTTAACCGTCTACATTTAACCTTACTGTTAACCGTCCCCGTTTAACGTTACTTTTAACCCTCTACGTTTAACATTACTGGTAACCGTCTACTTTTAACATTACTCTTAACCGTCTATTTTAAACATTTCTCCTAACCGTCTACGTTTAACATTACTGTAAGCCGTCTACGTTTAACATTACTGTTAACCGTCTACTTTTAACATTACTGTTAACCGTCTAGGTTTAACATTACTGTTAACCGTCTACGTTTAACATTGCTGATAACCGTCTAAGTTTAACATTACTGTTAACCGTCTACATTAAACATTACTGTTAACCGTCTACTTTTAACATTACTGTTAACCGTCTACGTTTAAAAATACTGTTAACCGTCTATGTTTAACATTACTGTTAATCGTCTACTTCTAATATTACTCTTAACCGTCTACGTTTAACATTACTGTTAACAGTCTACGTTTAAGATTACTGTTAACCGCCTACTTTTAACATTAATGTTAACCGTCTACTTTTGATATTACTGTTAACCGTCTATATTTAACATTGCTGTTAACCGTCTACGTTTAACATTACTGTTAATCGTTTACTTTTAACATTACTCTTAACCGTCTACGTTTAACATTACTGTTAACCGTCTACGATTAACATTACTGTTAACCGTCTACTTTTAACGTTACTGTTAATCGTCTACGTTTAACATTACTGTTAATCGTCTACTTTTAACGTTACTCTTAACCGTCTGCGTTTAACATTACTGTTAACCGTCTACGTTTAACATTACTGTTAACAATCTACGTTTAACATTACTGTTAACCGTCTACGTTAAACATTACTGTTAACCGTCTACGTTTAACCTTACTGTTAACCATCTACGTTTAACATTACTGTTAATCGTCTACTTTTAATGTTACTCCTAACCGTCTACGTTTAACATTACTGTTAGCCGTCTACTTTTAACGTTACTGTTAACCGTCTACGTTTAACATTACTGTTAATCGTCTACTTTTAACGTTACTCTTAATCGTCTGCGTGTAACATTACTGTTAACCGTCTACGTTTAACATTACTGTTAACAATCTACCTTTAACATTACTGTTAACCGTCTACTTTTAACATTACTCCTAACCGTCTACGTTTAACATTACTGTTAGCCGTCTACTTTTAACATTACTGTTAACCATCTACGCTTAACGTTGCTGTTAACCGTCTACGTTTAACATTACTGTTAGTCGCCTACTTTTAACATTACTCTTAACCGTTACCTTTAACATTACTGTTAACCGTCTACTTTAAACATTACTGTTAACCGTCTACGTTTAACATTACTGTTAATCGTCTACTTTTAATATTACTCTTAACCGTCTACGTTTAACATTAATGTTAACCGTCTACGTTTCACATTACTGTTAACCGTCTATTTTTAACATTACTGTTAACCGTCTATGTTTAGCATTACTGTTAACAGTCTAATTTTAACATTACTGTTAACCGCCTACGTTTAACATTACAGTTATTCGTCTACTTTTAACATTACTCTTAACCGTCTACGTTTAACATTACTGTTAATCGTCTACTTTTAACGTTACTCTTAATCGTGTACGTTTAGCAATACTGTTAACCGCCTACTTTTAACATTACTGTTAACCGTCTACTTTTAACAGTACTGTTAACGGTCTACGTTTAACATTACTGTTAACCGTCTACGTCTAACATTACTTTTAACCCTCTACGTTTAACATTACTGTTAACCGTCTACTTTTAACATTACTCTTAACCGTCTGTTTTAAACATTACTCTTAACCGTCTACGTTTAACATTACTGTAAGCCGTCTACGTTTAACATTACTGTTAACCGTCTACTTTTAACATTACTGTTAACCGTCTAGGTTTAACATTACTGTTAACCATCTAAGTTTAACATTACTGTTAACCGTCTACGTTTAACATTATTGTAAGCCGTCTACGTTTAACATTACTGTTAACCGTCTACTTTTAACATTACTGTTAACCGTCTAGGTTTAACATTACTGTTAACCATCTACGTTTAACATTACTGTTAACCGTCTACGTTTAACATTACTGTTAACCGTCTACTTTTAACATTACTGTTAACCGTCTAGGTTTAACATTACTGTTAACCATCTAAGTTTAACATTACTGTTAACCGTCTACGTTTAACATTATTGTAAGCCGTCTACGTTTAACATTACTGTTAACCGTCTACTTTTAACATTACTGTTAACCGTCTAGGTTTAACATTACTGTTAACCATCTAAGTTTAACATTACTGTTAACCGTCTACTTTTAACATTACTGTTAACCGTCTAGGATTAACATTACTGTTAACCATCTAAGTTTAACATTACTGTTAACCGTCTACGTTTAACATTATTGTAAGCCGTCTACGTTTAACATTACTGTTAACCGTCTACTTTTAACATTACTCTTAACCGTCTGTTTTAAACATTACTCTTAACCGTCTACGTTTAACATTACTGTAAGCCGTCTACGTTTAACATTACTGTTAACCGTCTACTTTTAACATTACTGTTAACCGTCTAGGTTTAACATTACTGTTAACCATCTAAGTTTAACATTACTGTTAACCGTCTACGTTTAACATTATTGTAAGCCGTCTACGTTTAACATTACTGTTAACCGTCTACTTTTAACATTACTGTTAACCGTCTAGGTTTAACATTACTGTTAACCATCTACGTTTAACATTACTGTTAACCGTCTACTTTTAACATTACTGTTAACCGTCTAGGTTTAACATTACTGTTAACCATCTAAGTTTAACATTACTGTTAACCGTCTACGTTTAACATTATTGTAAGCCGTCTACGTTTAACATTACTGTTAACCGTCTACGTCTAACATTACTTTTAACCCTCTACGTTTAACATTACTGTTAACCGTCTACTTTTAACATTACTCTTAACCGTCTGTTTTAAACATTACTCTTAACCGTCTACGTTTAACATTACTGTAAGCCGTCTACGTTTAACATTACTGTTAACCGTCTACTTTTAACATTACTGTTAACCGTCTAGGTTTAACATTACTGTTAACCATCTAAGTTTAACATTACTGTTAACCGTCTACGTTTAACATTATTGTAAGCCGTCTACGTTTAACATTACTGTTAACCGTCTACTTTTAACATTACTGTTAACCGTCTAGGTTTAACATTACTGTTAACCATCTACGTTTAACATTACTGTTAACCGTCTACTTTTAACATTACTGTTAACCGTCTAGGTTTAACATTACTGTTAACCATCTAAGTTTAACATTACTGTTAACCGTCTACGTTTAACATTATTGTAAGCCGTCTACGTTTAACATTACTGTTAACCGTCTACTTTTAACATTACTGTTAACCGTCTATTTTTTACATCACTGTTAACCGTCTACGTTTAACATTATTGTAAGCCGTCTACGTTTAACATTACTGTTAACCGTCTACTTTTAACATTACTCTTAACCGTCTACGTTTAACATTACTGTAAGCCGTCTACGTTTAACATTACTGTTAACCGTCTACTTTTAACATTACTGTTAACCGTCTAGGTTTAACATTACTGTTAACCATCTAAGTTTAACATTACTGTTAACCGTCTACGTTTAACATTATTGTAAGCCGTCTACGTTTAACATTACTGTTAACCGTCTACTTTTAACATTACTGTTAACCGTCTAGGTTTAACATTACTGTTAACCATCTACGTTTAACATTACTGTTAACCGTCTACTTTTAATATTACTGTTAACCGTCTATTTTTAACATTACTGTTAACCGTCTTTGTTTAGCATTACTGTTAACAGTCTAATTTTAACATTACTGTTAACCGCCTACGTTTAACATTACAGTTATTCGTCTACTTTTAACATTACTCTTAACCGTCTACGTTTAACATTACTGTTAATCGTCTACTTTTAACGTTACTCTTAATCGTGTACGTTTAGCAATACTGTTAACCGCCTACTTTTAACATTACTGTTAACCGTCTACTTTTAACAGTACTGTTAACGGTCTACGTTTAACATTACTGTTAACCGTCTACGTCTAACATTACTTTTAACCCTCTACGTTTAACATTACTGTTAACCGTCTACTTTTAACATTACTCTTAACCGTCTGTTTTAAACATTACTCTTAACCGTCTACGTTTAACATTACTGTAAGCCGTCTACGTTTAACATTACTGTTAACCGTCTACTTTTAACATTACTGTTAACCGTCTAGGTTTAACATTACTGTTAACCATCTAAGTTTAACATTACTGTTAACCGTCTACGTTTAACATTATTGTAAGCCGTCTACGTTTAACATTACTGTTAACCGTCTACTTTTAACATTACTGTTAACCGTCTAGGTTTAACATTACTGTTAACCATCTACGTTTAACATTACTGTTAACCGTCTACGTTTAACATTACTGTTAACCGTCTACTTTTAACATTACTGTTAACCGTCTAGGTTTAACATTACTGTTAACCATCTAAGTTTAACATTACTGTTAACCGTCTACGTTTAACATTATTGTAAGCCGTCTACGTTTAACATTACTGTTAACCGTCTACTTTTAACATTACTGTTAACCGTCTAGGTTTAACATTACTGTTAACCATCTAAGTTTAACATTACTGTTAACCGTCTACTTTTAACATTACTGTTAACCGTCTAGGATTAACATTACTGTTAACCATCTAAGTTTAACATTACTGTTAACCGTCTACGTTTAACATTATTGTAAGCCGTCTACGTTTAACATTACTGTTAACCGTCTACTTTTAACATTACTCTTAACCGTCTACGTTTAACATTACTGTAAGCCGTCTACGTTTAACATTACTGTTAACCGTCTACTTTTAACATTACTGTTAACCGTCTAGGTTTAACATTACTGTTAACCATCTAAGTTTAACATTACTGTTAACCGTCTACGTTTAACATTATTGTAAGCCGTCTACGTTTAACATTACTGTTAACCGTCTACTTTTAACATTACTGTTAACCGTCTAGGTTTAACATTACTGTTAACCATCTACGTTTAACATTACTGTTAACCGTCTACTTTTAACATTACTGTTAACCGTCTATTTTTTACATCACTGTTAACCGTCTAGGTTTAACATTACTGTTAACCGTCTACGTTTAACATTACTGTTACCCGTCTACGTTTAAATTGATGTTAACCGTCTACGTTTAACATTACTGTTAACCGTCTACTTTTAACATTATTACTAACCGTCTACGTTTAACATTACTGTTAACCGTCTACTTTTAACATTACTGTTAACCGTTTACGTTTAACATTACTGCTAATCGTCTACTTTAACGTTACTCTTAACCGTCTACGTTGAACCTTAATGATAACCGTCTACGTTGAGCATTACTGTTAACCGTCTCCGTTTAACATTACTGTTAACCGTCTACGTTTAACATTGCTGATAACCGTCTACGTTTAACATTACTGTTAACCGTCTACATTTAACATTATTGTTAACCGTCTAATTTTAATATTACTGTTAACCGTCTACGTTTAGCATTGCTGTTAACCGTCTACGTTTAGCATTGCTGTTAACCGTCTACGTTTAACATTACTGTTAATCGTCTAATTTTAACATAAGCAATTTTATTTTTCGTGCTTGATTCCTTTAAATAAATATTTCTCACGAAAAATTTATTACAAAATTTTTATTAAAAAATAAACATTTTATGATATTCTCATAAAACATTTATTCCAATAAAAATATTTGAAATGTATTACTGTGGGGGAGAGCACATCCATATTGCAATTTCACTATTGCTCAATTAGCTCATCAGTGAATTTTACCCCAATATTGTATAGAAAAACCTAAAAGTCTTATATTCAAAGTCAAACTGATTCTATGAGAATTTTTCATAAAATCAACATAGCGTCGACAGCAAGAATCAAAAACACTTCTACACAAACACAGCAAAACATTTCAAACAACAAAAAACATTGTTTATTTTTAAACATTTCTACATAAGGGTTTCTGTTGGAAACCATTCATATGTAATTTGAAAATTTAGAAAATAAAAAATATTTGCAAATAGATTTACAAAAATTTTACAAAAGACAAAGGGCACATGCAATGGAAATACTTTAATTTATGATAAGTCGGAATCATTTTCGTGCTTGATTCCTTTAAATAAATATTTCTCACGAAATATTTATTACGAAATTTTTATTAAAAAATAAACATTTTATGATATTCTCATAAAACATTTATTCCAATAAAAATAAAAAATATTTCCGTCTACTTTTAACATTACTGTTAACCATCTGAGTGTAACATTACTGTTAACAATCTAAGTGTAACATTACTGTTAACCGTCTACTTTAAACATTACCGCTAACCGTCTACGTTTAACATTACTGTTAACCGTCTAATTTTAACATTACTGTTAACCGTCTACGCTTAACACTACTGTTAACCATCTACGTTTAACATTACTGTTAATCGTCTACTTTTAACATTACTCTTAACCGTCTACGTTTAACATTACTGTTAACCGTCTACGTTTAACATTACTGTCAACCGTCTACGTTTAACATTACTGTTAACCGTCTACTTTTAACATTACTGTTAACCGTCTACGTTTAACATTACTGTTAACCGTCTACTTTTAACATTACTGTTAACCGTCTACGTTTAACATTACTGTTAACCGTATACTTTTAACATTAGTGTTAACCGTCTACGTTTGATATTACTGTTAATCGTCTACTTTTAACATTAATGTTAACCGTCTACATTTAACATTACTGTTAACCGTCTACTTTTAACATTACTGTTAACCGTCTACGTTTAACATTACTGTTAACTGTCTACTTTTAACATTACTGTTAACCGTCTACATTTAACATTACTGTTAACCGTCTACTTTTAACAAAACTGTTAACCGTCTACGTTTAATATTACTGTTAACCGTCTACTTTTAACATTACTGTTAACCGTCTACGTTTAACATTACTGTTAACCGTCTACGTTTAAGATTACTGTTAACCGTTTACTTTTATCATTACTGTTAACCGTCTACGTTTAACATTACTGTTAACCGTCTACGTTTAACATTACTGTTAACCGTCTACGTTTAACATTACTGTTAACCGTCTACTTTTAACATTACTGTTAACCGTCTACGTTTAACATTACTTTTAACCGTCTACGTTTAACATTACTGTTAACCGTCTACTTTTAACATTACTGTTAACCGTTTACGTTTAACATTACTGTTAACTGTCTATGTTTAACATTACTGTTAACCGTCTACTGTTAACATTACTGTTAACCGTCTACGTTTAACATCACTGTTAATCGTCTACTTTTAACATTACTCTTAACCGTCTGCGTTTAACATTACTGTTAACCGTCTACGTTAAACATTACTGTTAACAGTCTACGTTTAACATTACTGTTAACCGTCTACGTTAAACATTACTGTTAACCGTCTACGTTTAACATTGCTGTTAATGGTCTACTTTTAACATTACTCTTACCCGTCTACGTTTAACATTACTGCTAACCGTCTACGTTTAACATTACTGTCAATCGTCTACGTTTAACATTACTGTTAACCGTCTACTTTTAACATTACTGTTAACCGTCTACGTTTAACATTACTGTTAATCGTCTACTTTTAATATTACTCTTAACCGTCTACGTTTAACATTAATGTTAACCGTCTATGTTTAACATTACTGTTAACCGTCTACTTTTAACATTACTGTTAACCGTCTACGTTTAGCGTTACTGTTCATCGTCTATTTTTAACATTACTCTTAACCGTCTACGTTTAACATTACTGTTAACCGTCTGCGTTTAACATTACTGTCAACCGTCTACGTTTAACATTACTGTTAACCATCTACTTTTAACATTACTGTTAACCGTCTACGTTTAACATTACTGTTAACCGTCTACGTTTAACGTTACTGTTAACCGTCTACGTTTAACATTACTGTTAATCGTCTACTTTTAGCATTACTCTTAACCGTCTACGTTTAACATTACTGTTAACCGTCTGCGTTTAACATTACTGTCAACCGTCTACGTTTAACATTACTGTTAACCGTCTACTTTTAACATTACTGTTAACCGTCTACGTTTAACATTACTGTTAACCGTCTACTTTTAACATTACTGTTAACCGTCTACGTTTAACATTACTGTTAACCGTATACTTTTAACATTAGTGTTAACCGTCTACGTTTGATATTACTGTTAATCGTCTACTTTTAACATTAATGTTAACCGTCTACATTTAACATTACTGTTAACCGTCTACTTTTAACATTACTGTTAACCGTCTACGTTTAACATTACTGTTAACTGTCTACTTTTAACATTACTGTTAACCGTCTATATTTAACATTACTGTTAACCGTCTACTTTTAACAAAACTGTTAACAGTCTACGTTTAACATTACTGTTAACCGTCTAATTTTAACATTACTGTTAACCGTCTACGCTTAACACTACTGTTAACCATCTACGTTTAACATTACTGTTAACCGTCTGCTTTTAACATAACTGTTAACCGTCTACGTTTAACATTACTGTTAACCGTCTACTTTTAACATTATTGTTAACCGTCTACGATTAACATTACTGTTAACCGTCTACGTTTAACATTACTGTTAACCGCCTACGTTTAACATTACTGTTAACCGTCTACGTTTAACATTACTGTTAACCGTCTACGTTGAACATTACTGTTAACCGTCTCCGTTTAACATTACTGTTAACCGTCTACTTTTAACATTACTCTTAACGTTTAGCGTTACTGTTAATCGTCTGCTTTTAACATTACTCTTAACCGTCTACGTTTAACATTACTGTTAACCGTCTACTTTTAACATTACTGTTAACCGTCTACGTTTAACACTACTGTTAACCGTCTACGTTTAACATTACTGTTCATCGTCTATTTTTAACATTACTCTTAACCGTCTACGTTTAACATTACTGTTAACCGTCTGCGTTTAACATTACTGTCAACCGTCTACGTTTAACATTACTGTTAACCATCTACTTTTAACATTACTGTTAACCGTCTACGTTTAACATTACTGTTAACCGTCTACGTTTAACGTTACTGTTAACCGTCTACGTTTAACATTACTGTTAATCGTCTACTTTTAGCATTACTCTTAACCGTCTACGTTTAACATTACTGTTAACCGTCTACGTTTAACATTACTGTCAACCGTCTACGTTTAACATTGCTGTTAACCGTCTACTTTTAACATTACTGTTAACCGTCTACGTTTAACATTACTGTTAACTGTCTACTTTTAACATTACTGTTAACCGTCTACGTTTAACATTACTGTTAATCGTCTACTTTTAACATTAGTGTTAACCGTCTGCGTTTAATATTACTGTTAATCGTCTACTTTTAACATTACTCTTAACCGTCTACGTTTAACATTACTGTTAACCGTCTACGTTTAACATTACTGTCAACCGTCTACGTTTAACATTACTGTTAATCGTCTACTTTTAACATTACTCTTAACCGTCTACGTTTAACATTACTGTTAACCGTGTACGTTTAACATTACTGTCAACCGTCTACGTTTAACATTACTGTTAACCGTCTACTTTTAACATTACTGTTAACCGTCTACGTTTAACATTACTGTTAACCGTCTGCTTTTAACATAACTGTTAACCGTCTACGTTTAACATTACTGTTAACCGTCTACTTTTAACATTATTGTTAACCGTCTACGATTAACATTACTGTTAACCGTCTACTTTTAACATTACTGTTAACCGTCTACGTTTAACATTACTGTTAACCATCTACGTTTAACATTACTGTTAACCGTCTACGTTGAACATTACTGTTAACCGTCTCCGTTTAACATTACTATTAACCGTCTACTTTTAACATTACTCTTAACCGTCTACGTTTAACATTATTCTTAAGCGTCTACGTTTAACATTACTGTAAGCCGTCTACGTTTAACATTACTGTAAGCCGTCTACGTTTAACATTACTGTAAGCCGTCTACGTTTAACATTACTGCTAACCGTCTACGTTTAACATTATTGTTAACTGTCTAGGTTTAAAATGACTGGTAACCGTCTACTTTTAACATTACTGTTAACCATCTACGCTTAACATTACTGTTAACCATCTAAGTTTAACATTACTGTCAACCGTCTACGTTTAGCATGACTGTTAACCGTCTACTTTTAACATTACTGTTAACCGTCTACGTTTATCATTACTGTTAACCGTCTACGTTTAACATTACTGTTACCCGTCTACGTTTAAGATTGCTGTTAACCGTCTACGTTTAACATTACTGTTAACCGCCTACTTTTAACATTACTGTTAACCGTCTACTTTTAATATTACTGTTAACCGTCTACGTTTAACATTGCTGTTAACCGTCTACGTTAATCGTCTAATTTTAACATTACTCTTAACCGTTTACGTTTAACATTACTGTTAATCGTCTACGATTAACATTACTGTTAACCGTCTACTTTTAACGTTATTGTTAACCGTTTACGTTTAACATTACTGTTAACTGTCTACGTTTAACATTGCTGTTAACCGTCTACTGTTAACATTACTGTTAACCGTCTACGTTTAACATCACTGTTAATCGTCTACTTTTAACATTACTCTTAACCGTCTGCGTTTAACATTACTGTTAACCGTCTACGTTAAACATTACTGTTAACAGTCTACGTTTAACATTACTGTTAACCGTCTACGTTAAACATTACTGTTAACCGTCTACGTTTAACATTGCTGGTAATCGTTTACTTTTAACATTACTGTTAATCGTCTACTTTTAACATTACTCTTAACCGTCTACGTTTAACATTACTGTTAACCGTCTATGTTTAACATTACTGTCAACCGTCTACGTTTAACATTACTCTTAACCGTCTACTTTTAACATTACTGTTAACCGTCTACGTTTAACATTACTGTTAACCGTCTACTTTTAACATTACTGTTAACCGTCTACGTTTAACATTACTGTTAATCGTCTACTTTTAACATTAGTGTTAACCGTCTACGTTTAATATTTTTGTTAATCGTCTACTTTTAACATTACTCTTAACAGTCTACGTTTAGCATTACTGTCAACCGTCTACGTTTAACATTACTGTCAACCGTCTACGTTTAACATTACTGTTAACCGTCTACGTTTAACATTACTGTTAATCGTCTACTTTTAACATTACTCTTAACCGTCTATGTTTAACATTACTGTTAACCGTCTACGTTTAACATTACTGTCAACCGTCTACGTTTAACATTACTGTTAACCGTCTACTTTTAACATTACTGTTAACCGTCTACGTTTAACATTACTGTTACCCGTCTGCTTTTAACATTACTGTTAACCGTCTACGTTTAACATTACTGTTAACCGTCTACTTTTAACATTACTGTTAACCGTCTACGATTAACATTACTGTTAACCGTCTACTTTTAACATTACTGTTAACCGTCTACGTTTAACACTACTGTTAACCGTCTACGTTTAACATTACTGTTAACCGTCTACGTTGAACATTACTGTTAACCGTCTCCGTTTAACATTACTGTTAACCGTCTACTTTTAACATTACTCTTAACCGTCTACGTTTAACATTATTCTTAAGCGTCTACGTTTAACATTACTGTCAACCGTCTACGCTTAACATTATTGTTAACCGTCTACTTCTAACATTACTGTTAACCGTCTACGTTTAACATTACTGTTAACCGTCTACGTTTAATATTACTTTTTACCCTCTACGTTTAACATTACTGTTAACCGTCTACTTTTAACATTACTCTTAACCGTCTCTTTTTAACATTATTCTTAACCGTATACGTTTAACATTACTGTAAGCCGTCTACGTTTAACATTACTGTTAACCGTCTACTTTTAACATTACTGTTAACCGTCTACGTTTAACATTACTGTTAACCGTATACTTTTAACATTAGTGTTAACCGTCTACGTTTGATATTACTGTTAATCGTCTACTTTTAACATTAATGTTAACCGTCTACATTTAACATTACTGTTAACCGTCTACTTTTAACATTACTGTTAACCGTCTACGTTTAACATTACTGTTAACTGTCTACTTTTAACATTACTGTTAACCGTCTACGTTTAACATTACTGTCAACCGTCTACGTTTAACATTACTGTTAACCGTCTACTTTTAACATTACTGTTAACCGTCTACGTTTAACATTACTGTTAACCGTCTACTTTTAACATTACTGTTAACCGTCTACGTTTAACATTACTGTTAACCGTATACTTTTAACATTAGTGTTAACCGTCTACGTTTGATATTACTGTTAATCGTCTACTTTTAACATTAATGTTAACCGTCTACATTTAACATTACTGTTAACCGTCTACTTTTAACATTACTGTTAACCGTCTACGTTTAACATTACTGTTAACTGTCTACTTTTAACATTACTGTTAACCGTCTACATTTAACATTACTGTTAACCGTCTACTTTTAACATTACTGTTAACCGTCTACGTTTAATATTACTGTTAACTGTCTACTTTTAACATTACTGTTAACCATCTACATTTAACATTACTGTTAACCGTCTACTTTTAACAAAACTGTTAACAGTCTACGTTTAACATTACTGTTAACCGTCTAATTTTAACATTACTGTTAACCGTCTACGCTTAACACTACTGTTAACCATCTACGTTTAACATTACTGTTAACCGTCTGCTTTTAACATAACTGTTAACCGTCTACGTTTAACATTACTGTTAACCGTCTACTTTTAACATTATTGTTAACCGTCTACAATTAACATTACTGTTAACCGTCTACTTTTAACATTACTGTTAACCGTCTACGTTTAACATTACTGTTAACCGTCTACGTTTAACATTACTGTTAACCGTCTACGTTGAACATTACTGTTAACCGTCTCCGTTTAACATTACTGTTAACCGTCTACTTTTAACATTACTCTTAACGTTTAGCGTTACTGTTAATCGTCTGCTTTTAACATTACTCTTAACCGTCTACGTTTAACATTACTGTTAACCGTCTACTTTTAACATTACTGTTAACCGTCTACGTTTAACACTACTGTTAACCATCTACGTTTAACATTACTGTTCATCGTCTATTTTTAACATTACTCTTAACCGTCTACGTTTAACATTACTGTTAACCGTCTGCGTTTAACATTACTGTCAACCGTCTACGTTTAACATTACTGTTAACCATCTACTTTTAACATTACTGTTAACCGTCTACGTTTAACATTACTGTTAACCGTCTACGTTTAACGTTACTGTTAACCGTCTACGTTTAACATTACTGTTAATCGTCTACTTTTAGCATTACTCTTAACCGTCTACGTTTAACATTACTGTTAACCGTCTACGTTTAACATTACTGTCAACCGTCTACGTTTAACATTGCTGTTAACCGTCTACTTTTAACATTACTGTTAACCGTCTACGTTTAACATTACTGTTAACTGTCTACTTTTAACATTACTGTTAACCGTCTACGTTTAACATTACTGTTAATTGTCTACTTTTAACATTAGTGTTAACCGTCTGCGTTTAATATTACTGTTAATCGTCTACTTTTAACATTACTCTTAACCGTCCACGTTTAACATTACTGTTAACCGTCTACGTTTAACATTACTGTCAACCGTCTACGTTTAACATTACTGTTAACCGTCTACGTTTAACATTACTGTTAACCGTGTACGTTTAACATTACTGTCAACCGTCTACGTTTAACATTACTGTTAACCGTCTACTTTTAACATTACTGTTAACCGTCTACGTTTAACATTACTGTTAACCGTCTGCTTTTAACATAACTGTTAACCGTCTACGTTTAACATTACTGTTAACCGTCTACTTTTAACATTATTGTTAACCGTCTACGATTAACATTACTGTTAACCGTCTACTTTTAACATTACTGTTAACCGTCTACGTTTAACATTACTGTTAACCGTCTACGTTTAACATTACTGTTAACCGTCTACGTTGAACATTACTGTTAACCGTCTCCGTTTAACATTACTGTTAACCGTCTACTTTTAACATTACTCTTAACCGTCTACGTTTAACATTATTCTTAAGCGTCTACGTTTAACATTACTGTAAGCCGTCTACGTTTAACATTACTGTAAGCCGTCTACGTTTAACATTACTGTAAGCCGTCTACGTTTAACATTACTGCTAACCGTCTACGTTTAACATTATTGTTAACTGTCTAGGTTTAAAATGACTGGTAACCGTCTACTTTTAACATTACTGTTAACTATCTACGCTTAACATTACTGTTAACCATCTAAGTTTAACATTACTGTCAACCGTCTACGTTTAGCATGACTGTTAACCGTCTACTTTTAACATTACTGTTAACCGTCTACGTTTATCATTACTGTTAACCGTCTACGTTTAACATTACTGTTACCCGTCTACGTTTAAGATTTCTGTTAACCGTCTACGTTTAACATTACTGTTAACCGCCTACTTTTAAAATTACTGTTAACCGTCTACTTTTAATATTACTGTTAACCGTCTACGTTTAACATTGCTGTTAACCGTCTACGTTAATCGTCTAATTTTAACATTACTCTTAACCGTTTACGTTTAACATTACTGTTAATCGTCTACGATTAACATTACTGTTAACCGTCTACTTTTAACGTTATTGTTAACCGTTTACGTTTAACATTACTGTTAACTGTCTACGTTTAACATTACTGTTAACCGTCTACTGTTAACATTACTGTTAACCGTCTACGTTTAACATCACTGTTAATCGTCTACTTTTAACATTACTCTTAACCGTCTGCGTTTAACATTACTGTTAACCGTCTACGTTAAACATTACTGTTAACAGTCTACCTTTAACATTACTGTTAACCGTCTACGTTAAACATTACTGTTAACCGTCTACGTTTAACATTGCTGGTAATCGTTTACTTTTAACATTACTGTTAATCGTCTACTTTTAACATTACTCTTAACCGTCTACGTTTAACATTACTGTTAACCGTCTATGTTTAACATTACTGTCAACCGTCTACGTTTAACATTACTCTTAACCGTCTACTTTTAACATTACTGTTAACCGTCTACGTTTAACATTACTGTTAACCGTCTACTTTTAACATTACTGTTAACCGTCTACGTTTAACATTACTGTTAATCGTCTACTTTTAACATTAGTGTTAACCGTCTACGTTTAATATTTTTGTTAATCGTCTACTTTTAACATTACTCTTAACCGTCTACGTTTAACATTACTGTCAACCGTCTACGTTTAACATTACTGTCAACCGTCTACGTTTAACATTACTGTTAACCGTCTACGTTTAACATTACTGTTAATCGTGTACTTTTAACATTACTCTTAACCGTCTATGTTTAACATTACTGTTAACCGTCTACGTTTAACATTACTGTCAACCGTCTACGTTTAACATTACTGTTAACCGTCTACTTTTAACATTACTGTTAACCGTCTACGTTTAACATTACTGTTACCCGTCTGCTTTTAACATTACTGTTAACCGTCTACTTTTAACATTACTGTTAACCGTCTACGATTAACATTACTGTTAACCGTCTACTTTTAACATTACTGTTAACCGTCTACGTTTAACACTACTGTTAACCGTCTACGTTTAACATTACTGTTAACCGTCTACGTTGAACATTACTGTTAACCGTCTCCGTTTAACATTACTGTTAACCGTCTACTTTTAACATTACTGTCAACCGTCTACGCTTAACATTATTGTTAACCGTCTACTTCTAACATTACTGTTAACCGTCTACGTTTAACATTACTGTTAACCGTCTACTTTTAACATTACTGTTAACCGTCTACGATTAACATTACTGTTAACCGTCTACTTTTAACATTACTGTTAACCGTCTACGTTTAACATTACTGTTAACCGTCTACTTTTAACATTACTGTTAACCGTCTACGTTTAACACTACTGTTAACCGTCTACGTTTAACATTACTGTTAACCGTCTACGTTAAACATTACTGTTAACCGTCTCCGTTTAACATTACTGTTAACCGTCTACTTTTAACATTACTGTCAACCGTCTACGCTTAACATTATTGTTAACCGTCTACTTCTAACATTACTGTTAACCGTCTACGTTTAACACTACTGTTAACCGTCTACGTTTAACATTACTGTTAACCGTCTACGTTTAACATTATTCTTAAGCGTCTACGTTTAACATTACTGTTAACCGTCTACGTTTAACATTACTGTCAACCGTCTACGCTTAACATTATTGTTAACCGTCTACTTCTAACATTACTGTTAACCGTCTACGTTTAACATTACTGTTAACCGTCTACTTTTAACATTACTGTTAACCGTCTACGATTAACATTACTGTTAACCGTCTACTTTTAACATTACTGTTAACTGTCTACGTTTAACACTACTGTTAACCGTCTACGTTTAACATTACTGTTAACCGTCTACGTTGAACATTACTGTTAACCGTCTCCGTTTAACATTACTGTTAACCGTCTACTTTTAACATTACTCTTAACCGTCTACGTTTAACATTATTCTTAAGCGTCTACGTTTAACATTACTGTTAACCGTCTACGTTGAACATTACTGTTAACCCTCTACGTTTAACATTACTGTTAACCGTCTACTTTTAACATTACTCTTAACCGTCTCTTTTTAACATTATTCTTAACCGTATACGTTTAACATTACTGTAAGCCGTCTACGTTTAACATTACTGTAAGCCGTCTACGTTTAACATTACTGTTAACCGTCTACGTTTAACATTATTGTTAACTGTCTAGGTTTAAAATTACTGGTAACCGTCTACTTTTAACATTACTGTTAACCATCTACGCTTAACATTACTGTTAACCATCTAAGTTTAACATTACTGTCAACCGTCTACGTTTAGCATGACTGTTAACCGTCTACTTTTAACATTACTGTTAACCGTCCAGGTTTAACATTACTGTTAACCATCTACATTTAACATTACTGTTAACCGTCTACTTTTAACATTACTGTTAACCGTCTACGTTAAACATTACTGTTAATCGTCTGCTTTTACATTACTCTTAGCCGTCTACATTTAACACTACTATTAATCGTCTACGTTTAACATTACTGTTAACCGTCTACGTTTAACATTACTGTTACCCGTCTACGTTTAAGATTGCTGTTAACCGTCTACGTTTAACATTACTGTTAACCGCCTATTTTTAACATTACTGTTAACCGTCTACTGTTAATATTACTGTTAACCGTCTACGTTTAACATTGCTGTTAACCGTTTACGTTTAACATTACTGTTAATCGTCTACGATTAACATTACTGTTAACCGTCTACTTTTAACGTTATTGTTAACCGTTTACGTTTAACATTACTGTTAACTGTCTACGTTTAACATTACTGTTAACCGTCTACTGTTAACATTACTGTTAACCATCTACGTTTAACATCACTGTTAATCGTCTACTTTTAACATTACTCTTAACCGTCTGCGTTTAACATTACTGTTAACCGTCTACGTTAAACATTACTGTTAACAGTCTACGTTTAACATTACTGTTAACCGTCTACGTTTAACATTACTGTTAACTGTCTACGTTTAAAATTACTGTTAACCGTCTACTGTTAACATTACTGTTAACCGTCTACGTTTAACATCACTGTTAATCTTCTACTTTTAACATTACTCTTAACCGTCTGCGTTTAACATTACTGTTAACCGTCTACGTTAAACATTACTGTTAACAGTCTACGTTTAACATTACTGTTAACCGTCTACGTTAAACATTACTGTTAACCGTCTACGTTAAACATTACTGTTAACCGTCTACGTTTAACATTACTGTTAACTGTCTACGTTTAACATTACTGTTAACCGTCTACTGTTAACATTACTCTTAACCGTCTGCGTTTAACATTAC
The DNA here is from genome assembly GCA_030448955.1 of Trichopoda pennipes. Taxonomy (NCBI): domain Eukaryota; kingdom Metazoa; phylum Arthropoda; class Insecta; order Diptera; family Tachinidae; genus Trichopoda; species Trichopoda pennipes. Next base: position 548,453 of record JASKUP010000004.1, on the reverse strand, counting down.
TGTTAACCGTCTACGTTAAACATTACTGTTAACCGTCTACGTTTAACATTACTGTTAACTGTCTACGTTTAACTTTACTGTTAACCGTCTACTTTTAACATTACTGTTAACCGTCTACGTTTAACATCACTGTTAATCGTCTACTTTTAACATTACTCTTAACCGTCTGCGTTTAACATTACTGTTAACCGTCTACGTTAAACATTACTGTTAACAGTCTACGTTTAACATTACTGTTAACCGTCTACGTTAAACATTACTGTTAACCGTCTACTGTTAACATTACTGTTAACCGTCTACGTTTAACATCACTGTTAATCGTCTACTTTTAACATTACTTTTAACCGACTGCGTTTAATATTACTGTTAACCGTCTACGTTAAACATTACTGTTAACCGTCTACGTTTAACATTACTGTCAACCGTCTACGTTTCACATTACTGTTAACCGTCTATTTTTACCATTACTGTTAACCGTCTACGTTTAACATTGCTGTTAATCGTCTACTTTTAATATTACTCTTAACCGTCTACGTTTAACATTAATGTTAACCGTCTACGTTTAACATTACTGTTAACCGTCTACGTTTAACATTAATGTTAACCGTCTACGTTTAACATTACTGTTAACTGTCTACGTTTAACATTACTGTTAACCGTCTACTGGTAACATTACTGTTAACCGTCTACGTTTAACATCACTGTTAATCGTCTACTTTTAACATTTCTCTTAACCGTCTGCGTTTAACATTACTGTTAACCGTCTACGTTAAACATTACTGTTAACAGTCTACGTTTAACATTACTGTTAACCGTCTGCGTTAAACATTACTGTTAACCGTCTACGTTAAACATTACTGTTAACCGTCTACGTTTAACATTACTGTTAACTGTCTACGTTTAACATTACTGTTAACCGTCTACTGTTAACATTACTCTTAACCGTCTGCGTTTAACATTACTGTTAACCGTCTACGTTAAACATTACTGTTAACCGTCTAGGTTTAACATTACTGTTAACCGTCTACGTTTAACATTACTGTTACCCGTCTACGTTTAAATTGATGTTAACCGTCTACGTTTAACATTACTATTAACCGTCTACTTTTAACATTATTACTAACCGTCTACGTTTAACATTACTGTTAACCGTCTACTTTTAACATTACTGTTAACCGTTTACGTTTAACATTACTGCTAATCGTCTACTTTAACGTTACTCTTAACCGTCTACGTTGAACCTTAATGATAACCGTCTACGTTGAGCATTACTGTTAACCGTCTCCGTTTAACATTACTGTTAACCGTCTACGTTTAACATTGCTGATAACCGTCTACGTTTAACATTACTGTTAACCGTCTACATTTAACATTATTGTTAACCGTCTAATTTTAATATTACTGTTAACCGTCTACGTTTAGCATTGCTGTTAACCGTCTACGTTTAGCATTGCTGTTAACCGTCTACGTTTAACATTACTGTTAATCGTCTAATTTTAACATAAGCAATTTTATTTTTCGTGCTTGATTCCTTTAAATAAATATTTCTCACGAAAAATTTATTACAAAATTTTTATTAAAAAATAAACATTTTATGATATTCTCATAAAACATTTATTCCAATAAAAATATTTGAAATGTATTACTGTGGGGGAGAGCACATCCATATTGCAATTTCACTATTGCTCAATTAGCTCATCAGTGAATTTTACCCCAATATTGTATAGAAAAACCTAAAAGTCTTATATTCAAAGTCAAACTGATTCTATGAGAATTTTTCATAAAATCAACATAGCGTCGACAGCAAGAATCAAAAACACTTCTACACAAACACAGCAAAACATTTCAAACAACAAAAAACATTGTTTATTTTTAAACATTTCTACATAAGGGTTTCTGTTGGAAACCATTCATATGTAATTTGAAAATTTAGAAAATAAAAAATATTTGCAAATAGATTTACAAAAATTTTACAAAAGACAAAGGGCACATGCAATGGAAATACTTTAATTTATGATAAGTCGGAATCATTTTCGTGCTTGATTCCTTTAAATAAATATTTCTCACGAAATATTTATTACAAAATTTTTATTAAAAAATAAACATTTTATGATATTCTCATAAAACATTTATTCCAATAAAAATAAAAAATATTTCCGTCTACTTTTAACATTACTGTTAACCATCTGAGTGTAACATTACTGTTAACAATCTAAGTGTAACATTACTGTTAACCGTCTACTTTTAACATTACCGCTAACCGTCTACGTTTAACATTACTGTTAACCGTCTAATTTTAACATTACTGTTAACCGTCTACGCTTAACACTACTGTTAACCATCTACGTTTAACATTACTGTTAATCGTCTACTTTTAACATTACTCTTAACCGTCTACGTTTAACATTACTGTTAACCGTCTACGTTTAACATTACTGTCAACCGTCTACGTTTAACATTACTGTTAACCGTCTACTTTTAACATTACTGTTAATCGTCTACTTTTAACATTACTGTTAACCGTCTACGTTTAACATTACTGTTAACCGTCTACTTTTAACATTACTGTTAACCGTCTACGTTTAACATTACTGTTAACCGTATACTGTTAACATTACTGTTAACCGTCTACGTTTAACATTGCTGTTAATCGTCTACTTTTAATATTACTCTTAACCGTCTACGTTTAACATTAATGTTAACCGTCTACGTTTAACATTACTGTTAACCGTCTACGTTTAACATTAATGTTAACCGTCTACGTTTAACATTACTGTTAACTGTCTACGTTTAACATTACTGTTAACCGTCTACTGTTAACATTACTGTTAACCGTCTACGTTTAACATCACTGTTAATCGTCTACTTTTAACATTACTCTTAACCGTCTGCGTTTAACATTACTGTTAACCGTCTACGTTAAACATTACTGTTAACAGTCTACGTTTAACATTACTGTTAACCGTCTACGTTTAACATCACTGTTAATCGTCTACTTTTAACATTACTCTTAACCGTCTGCGTTTAACATTACTGTTAACCGTCTACGTTAAACATTACTGTTAACAGTCTACGTTTAACATTACTGTTAACCGTCTACGTTCAACATTACTGTTAACCGTCTACGTTAAACATTACTGTTAACCGTCTACGTTTAACATTACTGTTAACTGTCTACGTTTAACATTACTGTTAACCGTCTACTGTTAACATTACTCTTAACCGTCTGCGTTTAACATTACTGTTAACCGTCTACGTTAAACATTACTGTTAACCGTCTAGGTTTAACATTACTGTTAACCGTCTACGTTTAACATTACTGTTACCCGTCTACGTTTAAATTGATGTTAACCGTCTACGTTTAACATTACTGTTAACCGTCTACTTTTAACATTATTACTAACCGTCTACGCTTAACATTACTGTTAACCGTCTACTTTTAACATTACTGTTAACCGTTTACGTTTAACATTACTGCTAATCGTCTACTTTAACGTTACTCTTAACCGTCTACGTTGAACCTTAATGATAACCGTCTACGTTGAGCATTACTGTTAACCGTCTCCGTTTAACATTACTGTTAACCGTCTACGTTTAACATTACTGTCAACCGTCTACGTTTAACATTACTGTTAACCGTCTACTGTTAACATTACTGTTAACCGTCTACGTTTAACATCACTGTTAATCGTCTTTTTTACTTTTACATTTTACTTTAACATTACTCTTAACCGTCTGCGTTTAACATTACTGTTAACCGTCTACGTTAAACATTACTGTTAACAGTCTACGTTTAACATTACTGTTAACCGTCTACGTTAAACATTACTGTTAACCGTCTACGTTAAACATTACTGTTAACCGTCTACGTTTAACATTACTGTTAACTGTCTACGTTTAACATTACTGTTAACCGTCTACTGTTAACATTACTCTTAACCGTCTGCGTTTAACATTACTGTTAACCGTCTACGTTTAACATTACTGTTAACTGTCTACGTTTAACATTACTGTTAGCCGTCTACTTTTAACATTACTGTTAACCGTCTACGTTTAACATCACTCTTAATCGTCTACTTTTAACATTACTCTTAACCGTCTACGTTTAACATTACTGTTGACCGTCTACGTTTAACATTACTGTCAACCGTCTACGTTTAACATTACTTTTAACCGTCTCCTTTTAACATTACTGTTAACCGTCTACGTTTAACATTACTGTTAACCGTCTACTTTTAACATTAGTGTTAACAGTCTACGTTTAATATTACTGTTAATCGTCTACTTTTAACACTACTCTTAACCGTCTCCGTTTAACATTACAGTTAACCGTCTACGTTTAACATTACTGTCAACCGTCTACGTTTAACATTACTTTTAACCGTCTACTTTTAACATTACTGTTAACCGTCTACGTTTAACATTACTGTTAACCGTCTACTTTTAACATTACTGTTAACCGTTTACTTTTAACATTACTGTTAACCGTCTACGTTTAACATTACTGTTACCCGTCTACGTTTAACATTACTGTTACCCGTCTACTTTTAACATTACTGTTAACCGTCTACGCTTAACACTACTGTTAACCGTCTACGTTCAACATTACTGTTAAACGTCTACTTTTAACATTACTCTTAACCGTCTACGTTTAACATTACTGTTAACCGCCTACGTTTAACATTATTGTTAACCGTCTACTTTTAACATTACTGTTAACCGTCTACGTTTAACATTGCTATTAACCGTCTATATTTAACATTACTTTTAACCCTCTACGTTTAACATTACTGTTAACCGTCTACTTTTAACATTACTCTTAACCGTCTGTTTTTAACATTACTCTTAACCGTATACGTTTAACTTTACTGTTAACCGTCTACTTTTAACATTACTGTTTACCATCTACGTTTAACATTACTGTTAACCGTCTACTTTTAACATTACTGTTAACCGTCTACTTTTAACATTACTGTTAACCGTCTACATTTAACATTACTGTTAACCGTCTATTTTTAACATTACTGTTAACCGTCTACGTTTAACATTACTGTTAACCGTCTACTTTTAACATTACTGTTAACCGTCTACGTTTAACATTACTGTTAACCGTCTACGTTTAACATTACTATTAACCGTCTACGTTTAACATTACTGTAAACCGTCTACGTTGAACATTACTGTTAACCCTCTCCGTTTAACATTACTGTTAACCGTTTACTTTTAACATTACTCTTAACCGTCTACGTTTAACATTACTGTTAACCGCCTACGTTTAACATTACTGTCAACCGTCTACGTTTAACATTATTGTTAACCGTCTACTTTTAACATTACTGTTAACCGTCTACGTTTAACATTGCTATTAACCGTCTATATTTAACATTACTTTTAACCCTCTACGTTTAACATTACTGTTAACCGTCTACTTTTAACATTACTCTTAACCGTCTGTTTTTAACATTACTCTTAACCGTATACGTTTAACATTACTGTAAGCCGTCTACGTTTAACATTACTGTAAGCCGTCTACGTTTAACATTACTGTTAACCGTCTACGTTTAACATTATTGTTAACCGTCTAGGTTTAAAGTTACTGGTAACCGTCTACTATTAACATTACTGTTAACCATCTACGCTTAACATTACTGTTAACCATCTAAGTTTAACATTACTGTCAACCGTCTACGTTTAGCATTACTGTTAACCGTCTACGTTTAACATTACTATTAACCGTCTCCTTTTAACATTACTGTTAACCGTCTGCGTTTAACATTACTGTTAACCGTCTACGTTAAACATTACTGTTAACAGTCTACGTTTAACATTACTGTTAACCGTCTACGTTTAACATTACTGTTAACTGTCTACGTTTAACATTACTGTTAACCGTCTACTGTTAACATTACTGTTAACCGTCTACGTTTAACATCACTGTTAATCGTCTACTTTTAACATTAGTCTTAACCGTCTGCGTTTAACATTACTGTTAACCGTCTACGTTAAACATTACTGTTAACAGTCTACGTTTAACATTACTGTTAACCGTCTACGTTAAACATTACTGTTAACCGTCTACGTTAAACATTACTGTTAACCGTCTACGTTTAACATTACTGTTAACTGTCTGCGTTTAACATTACTGTTAACCGTCTACTGTTAACATTACTCTTAACCGTCTGCGTTTAATATTACTGTTAACCGTCTACGTTAAACATTACTGTTAACCGTCTACGTTTAACATTACTGTTAACTGTCTACGTTTAACATTACTGTTAACCGTCTACTTTTAACATTACTGTTAACCGTCTACGTTTAACATCACTGTTAATCGTCTACTTTTAACATTACTCTTAACCGTCTGCGTTTAACATTACTGTTAACCGTCTACGTTAAACATTACTGTTACAGTCTACGTTTAACATTACTGTTAACCGTCTACGTTAAACATTACTGTTAACCGTCTACTGTTAACATTACTGTTAACCGTCTACGTTTAACATCACTGTTAATCGTCTACTTTTAACATTACTCTTAACCGACTGCGTTTAATATTACTGTTAACCGTCTACGTTAAACATTACTGTTAACCGTCTACGTTTAGCATTACTGTCAACCGTCTACGTTTCACATTACTGTTAACCGTCTATTTTTACCATTACTGTTAACCGTCTACGTTTAACATTGCTGTTAATCGTCTACTTTTAATATTACTCTTAACCGTCTACGTTTAACATTAATGTTAACCGTCTACGTTTAACATTACTGTTAACCGTCTACTTTTAACATTACTGTTAACCGTCTACGTTTAGCGTTACTGTTAATCGTCTGCTATTAACATTACTCTTAACCGTCTACGTTTAACATTACTGTTAACCGTCTACGTTTAACATTACTGTTAACCGTCTACTTTTAACTTTACTGTTAACCGTCTACGCTTAACACTGCTGTTAACCGTCTACGTTTAATATTACCGTTAATCGTCTACTTTTAACATTACTCTTAACCGTCTACGTTTAACATTACTGTTGACCGTCTACGTTTAACATTACTGTCAACCGTCTACGTTTAACATTACTTTTAACCGTCTCCTTTTAACATTACTGTTAACCGTCTACGTTTAACATTACTGTTAACCGTCTACTTTTAACATTAGTGTTAACAGTCTACGTTTAATATTACTGTTAATCGTCTACTTTTAACACTACTCTTAACCGTCTCCGTTTAACATTACTGTTAACCGTCTACGTTTAACATTACTGTCAACCGTCTACGTTTAACATTACTTTTAACCGTCTACTTTTAACATTACTGTTAACCGTCTACGTTTAACATTACTGTTAACCGTCTACTTTTAACATTACTCTTAACCGTCTACGTTTAACATTACTGTTAACCGTCTACGTTTAACATTACTGTTACCCGTCTACTTTTAACATTACTGTTAACCGTCTACGCTTAACACTACTGTTAACCGTCTACGTTTAACATTACTGTTAAACGTCTACTTTTAACATTACTCTTAACCGTCTACGTTTAACATTACTGTTAACCGTCTACGTTTAACATTACTGTCAACCGTCTACGTTTAACTTTACTGTTAACCGTCTACTTTTAACATTACTGTTAACCATCTACGTTTAACATTACTGTTAACCGTCTACTTTTAACATTACTGTTAACCGTCTACTTTTAACATTACTGTTAACCGTCTACATTTAACATTACTGTTAACCGTCTATTTTTAACATTACTGTTAACCGTCTACATTTAACATTACTGTTAACCGTCTACTTTTAACATTACTGTTAACCGTCTACGTTTAACATTACTGTTAACCGTCTACGTTTAACATTACTATTAACCGTCTACGTTTAACATTACTGTAAACCGTCTACGTTGAACATTACTGTTAACCGTCTCCGTTTAACATTACTGTTAACCGTCTACTTTTAACATTACTCTTAACCGTCTACGTTTAACATTACTGTTAACCGCCTACGTTTAACATTACTGTCAACCGTCTACGTTTAACATTATTGTTAACCGTCTACTTTTAACATTACTGTTAACCGTCTACGTTTAACATTACTGTTAACCGTCTTTATTTAACATTACTTTTAACCCTCTACGTTTAACATTACTGTTAACCGTCTACTTTTAACATTACTCTTAACCGTCTGTTTTTAACATTACTCTTAACCGTATACGTTTAACATTACTGTAAGCCGTCTACGTTTAACATTACTGTAAGCCGTCTACGTTTAACATTACTGTTAACCGTCTACGTTTAACATTATTGTTAACCGTCTAGGTTTAAAATTACTGGTAACCGTCTACTATTAACATTACTGTTAACCATCTACGCTTAACATTACTGTTAACCATCTAAGTTTAACATTACTGTCAACCGTCTACGTTTAGCATTACTGTTAACCGTCTACGTTTAACATTACTATTAACCGTCTCCTTTTAACATTACTGTTAACCGTCTACGTTTAACATTACTATTAACCGTCTCCTTTTAACATTACTGTTAACCGTCTACGTTTAACATTACTGTTAACCGTCTACGTTAAACATTACTTTTAACTGTCTACGTTTAACATTACTGTTAACCGTCTACGTTTAACATTATTGTTAACCGTCTAATTTTAAAATTACTGGTAACCGTCTACTATTAACATTACTGTTAACCATCTACGCTTAACATTACTGTTAACCATCTAAGTTTAACATTACTGTCAACCGTCTACGTTTAGCATTACTGTTAACCGTCTACATTTAACATTGCTATTAACCGTTTCCTTTTAACATTACTGTTAACCGTCTCCGTTTAACATTACTGTTAACCGTCTACGTTTAACATTGCTGATAACCGTCTACGTTTAACATTACTGTTAACCGTCTACATTTAACATTACTGTTAACCGTCTACTTTTTACATTTCTGTTAACCGCCTACGTTTAAAATTACGGTTAACCATATACGTTTAACATTACTGTTAATCGCCTACTTTTAATATTACTCTTAACCGTCTACGTTTAACATTACTGTTAACAGTCTACGCTAAACATTACTGTTAACCGCCTACTTTTAACATTACTGTTAACCGTCTACTTTTAATATTACTGTTAACCGTCTACGTTTAACATTGCTGTTAACCGTCTACGTTTAACATTACTGTTAATCGTCTACTTTTAACATTACTCTTAACCGTTTACGTTTAACATTACTGTTAACCGTCTACTGTTAACATTACTGTTAACCGTCTACGTTTAACATCACTGTTAATCGTCTACTTTTAACATTACTTTTAACCGTCTGCGTTTAACATTACTGTTAACCGTCTACGTTAAACATTACTGTTAACCGTCTACGTTTAACATTGCTGTTAATCGTCTACTTTTAACATTACTCTTAACCGTCTACGTTTAACATTACTGTTAACCGTCTACGTTTAACATTACTGTTAATCGTCTACTTTTAATATTACTCTTAACCGTCTACGTTTAACATTAATGTTAACCATCTACGTTAAACATTACTGTTAACCGTCTACGTTCAACATTGCTGTTAATCGTCTACTTTTAACATTACTGTTAACCGTCTACGTTTAACATCACTGTTAATCGTCTACTTTTAACATTACTCTTAACCGTCTGCGTTTAACATTACTGTTAACCGTCTACGTTAAACATTACTGTTAACCGTCTACGTTTAACATTGCTGTTAATCGTCTGCTTTTAACATTACTCTTAACCGTCTACGTTTAACATTACTCTTAACCGTCTACGTTTAACATTACTGTTAACCGTCTACGTTTAGCATTACTGTCAACCGTCTACGTTTAACATTACTGTTAACCGTCTACGGGTAACAGTACTATTAACCGTCTCCTTTTAACATTACTGTTAACCGTCTACGTTTAACATTACTGTTAACCGTCTACTTTTAACATTAGTGTTAACCGTCTACGTTTAATATTACTTTTAATCGTCTACTTTTAACATTACTCTTAACCGTCTACGTTTAACATTACTGTTAACCGTCTACGTTTAACATTACTGTCAACCGTCTACGTTTAACATTACTGTTAACCGTCTATTCTTAACGTTACTGTTAACCGTGTACGTTTAACATTACTGTTAATCGTCTACGTTTAACATTACTGTCAACCGTCTACGTTTAACGTTACTGTTAACCGATTACTCTTAACATTACTGTTAACCGTCTACGTTTAACATTACTGTTTACCGTCTACTTTTAACATTACTGTTAACCGTCTACGCTTAACACTACTGTTAACCGTCTACGTTTAACATTACTGTTAAACGTCTACTTTTAACATTACTCTTAACCGTCTGCATTTAACATTACTGTTAACCGTCTACGTTTAACATTACTGTCAACCGTCTTCGTTTAACATTACTGTTAATCGTCTACTTTTAACATTACTGTTAACCGTCTACGTTTAACATAACTGTTAACCGTCTACGTTTAACATTACTTTTAACCCTCTACGTTTAACATTACTGTTAACCGTCTACTTTTAATATTACTCTTAACCTTCTGTTTTTAACATTACTCTTAAGCATATACGTTTAACATTACTGTAAGCCTTCTACGTTTAACATTACTGCTAACCGTCTACGTTTAACATTATTGTTAACCGTCTTAGTTTAAAATTACTGTTAACCGTCTACGTTTAACAGTGCTGTTAACCGTCTACTCTTAACATTACTGTTAACCGTCTACGTTTAACATTACTGTTAACCGTCTACTTTTAACATTACTATTAAGCGTCTACTTTTAACATTACTGTTAACCGTCTTCGTTTAACATTACTGTTAACCGTCTACTTTTAACATTACTCTTAACCGTCTACGTTTAACATTACTGTTAACCGTCTACGTTTAATATTACTGTTAACCGTCTACTTTGAACATTACTGTTAACCGTCTACGCTTAACACTACTGTTAACCGTCTACGTTGAACATTACTGTTAACCGTCTACTTTTAACATTAGTGTCAACCGCCTTCGTTTAACATTACTGTTAACCGTCTACGCTTAACACTACTGTTAACCGTCTACGTTGAACATTACTGTTAACCGTCTACTTTTAACATTAGTGTCAACCGCCTTCGTTTAACATTACTGTTAACCGTCTACGCTTAACACTACTGTTAACCGTCTACGTTGAACATTACTGTTAACCGTCTACTTTTAACATTAGTGTCAACCGCCTTCGTTTAACATTACTGTTAACCGTCTACTTTTAACATTATTGTTAACCGTCTACGTTTAACATTACTGTTAACCGTCTATGTTTAACATTACTCTTAACCGTCTGTTTTTAACATTACTCTTAACCATATACGTTTAACATTACTGTTAACCGTCTACGTTTAACATTATTGTTAATCGTCTAGGTTTAAAATTACTATTAACCGTCTACTTTTAACATCATCAGTATTGTTCAAACCATCGTAATAGTAAGACGCGAGTTATTCTGGTGTGTTGAAAAGAACAAAATAAATCAAAAACAAACAACAAATAAAAACAAAAGTACTCTACAAAGGAAAAGAAAAAACAAAAAAAAGTTAACGGGAAAATAAATTCCCACATAAATTGAAAAAAAATAAAACAATAAGAACAAAAACAAGTGCGGTGTCAGTGAATACAAAAAAAAATTGAAAGACAAATAAAAAACTAAATAACAAAACAAATACACTGAGGAATACTCTATATGAGTACCTCAATAACAAAAAAAGTGAGTGCAGACTGCAGGAATGCATATTTTACAGTGAGCGCAGAAAATATAAGTGCAAGTAATAAAAATAAAAAATCTGACGATAGTCTTTATTTAACGGAAAAACCTCTTTTTTGTACTCGATCGACGTCGTTTTCCCCGGTGCCAACTGGAGATGCTTTGTCGAGTACTATCCCTGTAAGTTCAGTTGATAAATTATTGCCATCCTCAGCGTCAGGTTCGTATTCCTCTATAAACCAAATCACTACAGATAATAGTTTGAAACCGAAGACTCAGGTCGGAATGGACAGATATATATTGATTGAAAAGCGCAAGCGAAGCCCAAATTCGGCTAGGGTAACATCGGCCCCGAAAATGTCTAGAGAAGATAACAGCACCTCAATTAATCGCCAGAATCGTTTTGCAATATTGCAAAACAAAACCGAGCAGCCAGCTACAGCTTCATCAAAGTCCTTTAAGCCTCCACCAATTTACGTGAGAGAAAAAAATTCGAATGCTCTTATTAGGAAAATAGTAATGTCTATTGGTGAGAATAAGTTTCATGTTGTCCCTGTAAAACGCGGTAACATCGATGAAACTAAAATTCAAATATACGATGAAAAAGATTTTAGGAAAATGGTAGCAGAACTTGAAAAAACCAAAACAAAGTTTTATACCTACCAACTGAAGAGTGCGAAAGATATGCAGGTAGTTTTGAAGGGCATCGATTCCTATGTTGACTCAAATGAAGTGAAGGATGAACTATTGAAACAAGGTTACAAAGTGAAACATGTTATCAATATAATAAATAGAGAAAAGATCCCCCAACCACTGTTTCGGGTTGAATTGGAGCCGAATGACATAACACTGAAAAAGAATGAGACCCACCCCATTTACGATTTAAAATATCTTCTACACCGTAAGATCACAGTAGAAGAACCACACAAGCGTGTAGGACCTGTTCAGTGCCATAATTGCCAAGAATATGGCCATACAAAAACGTATTGCAAACTACCTACAGTTTGTGTAGCGTGCGGTGAATTACACGGTACTTCCAGTTGTAATAAGCCGAAACAAGACCTGGATCAGAAAAAATGTAGTAATTGTGGAGGCAATCATACTGCTAATTATAGAGGCTGTCCTGTGTACTCGTTTGTTAAACAGACTTTCATACAAAGATCAAAACTTATACCTGTCCAAACAATAAACTCCCAACCTGCCACTCACCCACAAGTGGGCCAACGAGTCGGCACACACTTTTCATATGCTGAGGCTTTGAAGACTAACTCTGCTCCCTCTCAAAAATCGTCACCACCAGAGAATTCACCTAATTTGAACTCTAGCATCAATTTCAGTCGACTGGAAGCTACTATAGACAACTTGGTGCAAACCATAAATAGCTTTACAACAAACATGACTAGCTTGATGCAGGAAATGCTGCGTATGCAGAATACGCTCCTTCATGCATTAGTTAGTAAGCCATGAATTCTTTAAGATTATGTTTCTGGAACGCAAACGGCATTCGCCAAAAATGAGCTTGAGCATTTCCTCTCGGAAAATGATATTGATGTAATGCTGGTCTCTGAAACTCATTTAACCTCGAGAAGCTTATTTAGAATTTATGGCTACACATTATATGACTCAAAGGATCCTAGAGGTAGAGCATGCGGTGGATCAGCAATTCTAATTAAATCAAGGATCAAGCACCATGTTTTAGATAACGTTTGTAAAGATTACCTGCAGGCAACCAACATCTGCGTTGAAAATTTTTATAGAGGCTTGGTAATATCATCAGTTTACTCCCCTCCCAGATTGAAAACCACTGACGATCAATACGAGGACTTCTACAGATCGCTTGGCCCTTGCTTTTTAGCAGCTGGCGATTATAACGCTAAACATACATACTGGGGTTCTCGCCTTATTACGCCTAGGGGTCGAGCGTTGTTCAACGTAATTTCAAAAATGGACTTGGATGTCATCGCTAGTGGGGAGCCCACATACTGGCCTACAGATATACATAAAATTCCTGATGTTATAGATTTTGGCGTCATGAAAAATATCTCTAGGGACTTAGTCCATATTAAGGCCTCTCTAGATTTATCTTCCGATCACTCTCCCACTATTATCACAATTTGTAACAGACAAATGTGTGATTTACCCCACTCAAATGTGCAGATTATTAATCGTATTAATTGGCGGAAATTCAAAAATTACCTAAGTAGTCATTGCACGGAAAATATAAGATTACGAACACCCGAAGATGTTGAATCCAACTTAGACGATTTTAAGGAAAAGATTAAACAGGCTGCCCGCAGACTGGATTTAGGAAAATTTATTGTGCTGATATAGAGCGCTTAGTAAGTGAAAAAAGAAGAGTTAGAATAGAATGGTTTCAACACAGATCACCTCAAACTAAAAATAGGCTTAAAGAATGTGCAAAGCAACTCAAAGATATGCTAGCAAAAGAAAAAACTGCATCTTTTAAAAAATATCTGGAGGCACTCGATGTTTTACCAACCTCTAATTACTCTCTGTGGCGAGCTGCGAAAAACCTTAAAAGACCTGTTGAATTTAAACCACCTCTGCGTACTTCAACTGGAGACTGGGCAAGAAGTGATTCTGAAAAGGGTGATATATTTGTTGAGCATCTGAAATCCGTTTTCACACCGAACGCGTTTACTGGGGAGGCTCAATTGCCATATGTAGTGGCTTTACCCCCTATACCCATAAAATTCAAGTTGCGTGATGTTCAGGGACAAATTGACAGACTCAATCCGAAGAAAGCCCCAGGCATAGATGGTATCAGCAACAGAATGATAATGGAGTTGCCACGTAATTGTATTCGAATTTTGCTATTTATATTTAATGCCATTTTAAGATTAGAGTATTATCCAAGCGTCTGGAAAATAGCCAAAGTTAGAATGATTCCAAAGCCGGGCAAGGATCTTACCAGGGCCGAATCATATAGGCCCATAAGCTTATTATCAACCTCATCAAAGCTTTTCGAGAAGTTATTTATGACTAAGCTGTCACCAATTTTAAGTGTTAGAGGGTGCATTCCAGACCATCAGTTTGGTTTCAGGAGCCAGCATGGCACCATTGAGCAGACTCATAGATTGGTTCAAGTAGTGAGAAAGGCATTTGAGGAAAGGAAATATTGTTCTGCCCTCTTTCTAGATGTTTCGCAAGCATTTGACAAAGTATGGCATAAGGGACTATTACATAAGTTGATGACATATCTCCCAATCAATATGGTGAAGTTTCTGGAAAGTTACATTGTGGAGAGAAGGTTTACAGTAGCCGAAGGAGACTTTATCAGTGAACCCGCTTCGATAGCTTCCGGTGTGCCGCAGGGGAGTATACAGGGTCCAGTTTTATATCTGCTTTATACTTGTGATATGCCTGTGAGCAGTAGCATCCATACTTCAACATTTGCCGATGATACGGCCTGCCTTAGTTCTCACGAAGACCCCCGTATGGCATTTCAGGTTCTTCAGGAACATATTACACATCTGGAATCGTGGTTGAAATTATGGAGAATAAAAGTAAACGAGCAAAAGTGTGTCCACGTAACTTTTACTTTAAAAAGGGAAACTTGCTCCCCTATTCGTATGAACGGGCAGATTATTCCTCACCACTTGCACGCTAAATATCTTGGCATAATCCTTGATCGTAGGCTTACATGGAAACACCACATCGATACAAAGCTAAACCAAATGAAAATCAAGTTATCTCAAATATACTGGCTAATTGGCAGGAACTCAACTCTTAGTCTGGACTGTAAACTTCTATTGTATAAGTCGATTCTGAAACCAATATGGTGCTATGGAATTCAACTATGGGGCACTGCTTCAGCTTCAAATGTCGAAAAAATTCAACGCCGACAGAACAAAATACTACGATTAATTACATTAGCTCCATGGTACATGCGAAATTTAATTATACATCGTGATTTGGATATTCCACTCGTGACTGCTGAAATTGCTCAATACGCAGGCAAATATTTAACTAAGCTCGAGTGCCACCCGAATCCCCTTGCGCGGAATATTTTAAATTTTAGGGGTCATATCCGATTGAAAAAAAAGAGAGACACAGGGGCATTGGTCAATAACCCTCCAAATGGAAATGGAATCTCTTGAGGATAGTTTTTATTTTTTTTTATATTCATTTTTGATTGAATTTGTTAAGATATTATTTTATTGCTGTCACTAGAATTATGTCTGACACTGGTCAGGCCTAATGATTGTACATTTAGATTTAAGATTTGATAAATTGTTGAATTTCATATTATATGAAGATACAATAAATAATTTATAAAAAAAAAAAAAAAAAAAAAAAAAAAAAAAAAAAAAAAACTTTTAACATTACTGTTAACCATCTACGCTTAACATTACTGTTAACCATCTAAGTTTAACATTACTGTCAACCGTCTACGTTTAACACTACTGTTAACCGTCTACTTTTAACCGTACTGTTAACCGTCTAGGTTTAACATTACTGTTAACCATCTACGTTTAACATTACTGTTAACCGTCTACTTTTAACATTACTGTTAACCGTCTACGTTAAACATTACTGTTAATCGTCTGCTTTTACATTACTCTTAGCCGTCTACATTTAACACTACTATTAATCGTCTACGTTTAACATTACTGTTAACCGTCTACGTTTAACATTACTGTTACCCGTCTACGTTTAAGATTGCTGTTAACAGTCTACGTTTAACATTACTCTTCTTAACCGTTTACGTTTAACATTACTGTTAACCGTCTACGATTAACATTACTTTTAACCGTCTACTTTTAAAGTTACTTTTAACCTTTTACGTTTAACATTACTGTTAACTGTCTACGTTTAACATTACTGTTAACCGTCTACTGTTAACATTACTGTTAACCGTCTACGATTAACATTACTGTTAGCCGTCTACTTTTAACGTTACTTTTAACCGTTTACGTTTAACATTACTGTTAACTGTCTACGTTTAACATTACTGTTAACCGTCTACTGTCAACATTACTGTTAACCGGCTACGTTTAACATTACTGTTAACAGTCTACGTTTAACATTACTGTTAACCGTCTGCGTTAAACATTACTGTTAACCGTCTACGCTTAACATTTCTGTTAACCGTCTACGTTGAACATTACTGTTAATCGTCTACTTTGAACACTACTCTTAACCGTCTACGTTTAACATTACTGTTAGCCGTCTGCTTTTAACATTACTGTTAACCGTCTACGTTTAACATTACTGTTAACTGTCTACTTTTAACATTACTGTTAACCGTCTACGTTTTACATTACTGTTAACCGTCTACGCTTAACATTGCTGTTAACCGTCTACGTTTAACATTACTGTAAATCGTCTACTTTTAACATTACTCTTAACCGTTACCTTTAACATTACTGTTAACCGTCTACTTTTAACATTACTGTTAACCGTCTACGTTTAACATTACTGTTAATCGTCTACTTTTAATATTACTCTTAACCGTCTACGTTTAACATTAATGTTAACCGTCTACGTTTAACATAACTGTTAACCGTCTATTTTTAACATTACTGTTAACTGCCTACGTTAAATATTACTGTTAACCGTCTACGTCTAACATTACTTTTAACCCTCTACGTTTAACATTACTGTTAACCGTCTACTTTTAACATTACTCTTAACCGTCTGCTTTTAACATTACTCTTAACCGTCTACATTTAATATTACTGTTAACCCTCTACGTTTAACATTGCTGTTAACTGTCTACGTTTAACATTAGTGTTAACCGCCTACGTTTAACATTACTGTTAACAGTCTACGTTTAACATTACAGTTAACCGTGTACTTTTAACATTGCTGTTAACCGTCTACTTTTAATATTACTGTTAACTGTCTACGTTTAACATTGCTGTTAACCGTCTACGTTTAACATTACCGTTAATCGTCTACTTTTAACATAAGCAATTTTATTTTTCGTGCTTGATTCCTTTAAAAAAATATTACTCACGAAAAATTTATTACAAAATTTTTATTAAAAAATAAACATTTTATGATATTCTCATAAAACATTTGTTCCAATAAAAATATTTGAAATGTATTACTGCGGGGGAGAGCACATCCATATTGCAATTTCACTATTGCTCAAGTAGCTCATCAGTGAATTTTACCCCAATATTGTATAGAAAAACCTAAAAGTCTTATATTTAAAGTCAAACTGATTCTATGAGAATTTTTCATAAAATCAACATAGCATAGACAGCAAGACTCAAAAACACTTCTACACAAACACAGCAAAACATTTCAAACAACAAAAAACATTGTTTATTTTCAAACATTTCTACATAAGGGTTTCCGTTTGAAACCATTCATATGTAATTTGAAAATTCAGAAAATAAAAAATATTTGTAAATAGATTTACAAAAATTTTACAAAAAAGCAACGGGCACATGCAATGGAAATAATTAATTTATAATTATTCGGAATCATTTTCAATATAAGCAATTTTATTTTTTGTGCTTGATTCCTTTAAATGAATATTTTTCACGAAATATTTATTACAAAATTTTTATTAAAAAATAAACATTTTATGATTATCTCATAAAACATTTATTCCAATAAAAATAAAAAATATTTCCGTCTACTTTTAACATTACTGTTAACCGTCTAATTTTAACATTACTGTTAACCGTCTACGCTTAACACTACTGTTAACATTCTACGTTTAACGTAGAGTGTTAACCGTCTACGTTTAATATTACTGTTAATCGTATACTTTTAACATTACTCTTAACCGTCTACGTTTAACATTACTGTTAACCGTCTACGTTTAACATTACTGTCAACCGTCTACGTTTAACATTACTGTTAACCGTCTACTTTAAACATTACTGTTAACCGTCTACGTTTAACATTACTGTTAACCGTCTACTTTTAACATTACTGTTAACCGTCTACGTTTAACATTACTGTTAACCGTCTACTTTTAACATTACTGTTAACCGTCTACGTTTAACATTACTGTTAACCGTCTACTTTTAACATTAATGTTAACCGCCTACGTTTAACATTACTGTTAACCGTCTATGTTTAACATTACTGTTAACCGTCTACTTTTAACATTACTGTTAACCGTCTACTTTTAACATTACTGTTAACCGTCTACACTTAACACTACTGTTAACCGTCTACGTTTAACATTATTGTTAAACGTCTACTTTGAACATTACTCTTAACCGTCTACGTTTAACATTATTGTTAACCGTCTACGTTTAACATTACTGTCAACCGTCTACGTTTAACATTACTGTTAACCGTCTACTTTTAACATTAGTGTTAACCGTCTACGTTTAATATTACTGTTAATCGTCTACTTTTAACATTACTGTTAACCGTCTACGTTTAACATTACTGTTAACCTTCTACTTTTACCATTACTGTTAACCGTCTACGTTTAACATTAATGTTAACCGTCTACTTTTAACATTACTGTTAACCGTCTACGTTTAACATTACTTTTAACCCTCTACGTTTAACATTACTGTTAACCGTCTACTTTTTACATTACTCTTAACCGTCTGTTTTTAAAATTACTCCTTACCGTATACGTTTAACATTACTGTAAGCCGTCTTCGTTTAACATTACTGTAAGCCGTCTACGTTTAACATTACTGTTAACCGTCTACGTTTAACATTATTGTTAACCATCTAAGTTTAATATTACTGTCAACCGTCTACGTTTAACATTACTGTTAGCCGTCTACTTTTAACATTACTGTTAACCGTCTAGGTTTAACATTACTGTTAACCATCTACGTTTAACATTACTGTTAACCGTCTACTTTAAACATTACTGTTAACCGTCTATGTTAAACATTACTGTTAATCGTCTGCTTTTACATTACTCTTAGCCGTCTACATTTAACACTACTATTAATCGTCTACGTTTAACATTACTGTTAACCGTCTACGTTTAACATTACTGTTACCCGTCTACGTTTAAGATTGCTGTTAACCGTCTACGTTCAACACTACTGTTAACCGTCTACTTATAACATTAGTGTTAACCTTCTTCGTTTAACATTACTGTCAACCGTCTACGTTAAACATTATTTTTAACTGTCTACGTTTAACATTACTGTTAACGGTCTACGTTGAACATTACTGTTAACCGTCTCCGTTTAATATTACTGTTAACCTTCTACGTTTAACATTGCTTATAACCGTCTACGTTTAACATTACTGTTAACCGTCTACATTTAACATTACTGTTAACCGTCTACTTTTTACATTTCTGTTAACCGCCTACGTTTAAAATTACGGTTAACCGTCTACGTTTAACATTACTGTTAATCGCCTACTTTTAATATTACTCTAAACCGTCTACGTTTAACATTACTGTTAACAGTCTACGTTTAACATTACTGTTAACCGCCTACTTTTAACATTACTGTTAACCGTCTACTTTTAGTATTACTGTTAACCGTCTACGTTTAACATTACTGTTAATCGTCTACTTTTAACATTACTCTTAACCGTTTACGTTTAACATTACTGTTAACCGTCTACGATTAACATTACTGTTAACCGTCTACGCTTAACATTACTGTTAACCGTCTACTTTTAACATTACTGTTAACCGTCTACGTTTAACATTACTGTTAACCGTCTACTTTTAACATTACTGTTAACCGTCTACGTTTAACATTACTGTTAATCGTCTACTTTTAACATTACTGTTAACCGTCTACGTTTAACATTACTGTTAACCGTCTACGTTTAACATTACTGTTAACCGTCTACTTTTAACATTACTGTTAACCATCTTCTTTTAACATTACTGTTAACCGTCTACGCTTAAACTACTGTTAACCGTCTACGTTTAAAATTACTGTTAAACGTCTACTTTGAACATTACTCTTAACCGTCTACGTTTAACATTATTGTTAACCGTCTACGTTTAACATTACTGTCAACCGTCTACGTTTAACATTACTGTTAACCGTCTACTTTTAACAATAGTGTTACCGTCTACGTTTAATATTACTGTTAATCGTCTACTTTTAACATTACTGTTAACCGTCTACGTTTAACATTACTGTTAACCGTCTACTTTTAACATTACTGTTAACCGTCTACGTTTAACATTACTGTTAACCGTCTACTTTTAACATTACTCTTAACCGTCTACGTTTAACAATAGTGTTACGGTCTACGTTTAATATTACTGTTAATCGTCTACTTTTAACATTACTGTTAACCGTCTACGTTTAACATTACTGTTAACCGTCTACTTTTAACATTACTGTTAACCCTCTACGTTTAACATTACTGTTAACCTTCTACTTTTAACATTACTCTTAACCGTCTGTTTTTAACATTACTGTTAACCGTTTACTTTTAACATTACTGTTAACCGTCTTCGCTTAACACTACTGTTAACCGTCTACGTTTAACATTACTTTCAACCGTCTACGTTTAACATTGCTGTTAACCGTCTACGTTTAACATTACTGTTAATCGTCTACGTTTAACATTATTGTTAACCGTCTACGTTTAACATTACTGTCAACCGTCTACGTTTAACATTACTGTTAACCGTCTACTTTTAACAATAGTGTTACCGTCTACGTTTAATATTACTGTTAACCGTCTACTTTTAACATTACTGTTAACCCTCTACGTTTAACATTAATGTTAACCTTCTACTTTTAACATTACTCTTAACCGTCTGTTTTTAACATTACTGTTAACCGTTTACTTTTAACATTACTGTTAACCGTCTTTGCTTAACACTACTGTTAACCGTCTACGTTTAACATTACTGTTAAACGTCTACTTTGAACATTACTCTTAACCGTCTACGTTTAACATTATTGTTAACCGTCTACGTTTAACATTACTTTCAACCGTCTACGTTTAACATTGCTGTTAACCGTCTACGTTTAACATTACTGTTAACCGTTTACGTTTAACATTACTGTTAACCGTCTACGATTGACATTACTGTTAACCGTCTACTTTGAACATTACTCTTAACCGTCTACGTTTAACATTATTGTTAACCGTCTACGTTTAACATTACTTTCAACCGTCTACGTTTAACATTACTTTCAACCGTCTACGTTTAACATTACTCTTAACCGTTTACGTTTAACATTACTGTTAACCGTCTACGATTGACATTACTGTTAACCGTCTACGTTTAACATTACTGTTAACCGTCTACTTTTAACATTATTGTTAACCGTCTACGTTTAACATTACTGTTAACCGTCTACTTTTAACATTAGTGTTAACCGTCTACGTTTAATATTACTGTTAATCGTCTACTTTTAACATTACTCTTAACCCTCTACGTTTAACATTACTGTTAACCGTCTACGTTTAACATAACTGTCAACCGTCTACGTTTAACATTACTGTTTACCGTCTACTCTTAACATTACTGTTAACCGTCTACGTTTAACATTACTGTTAACTGTCTACGTTTAACATTACTGTTAACTGTCTACTTTTAACATTACTATTAACCGTCTACTTTTAACATTACTGTTAACCGTCTTCGTTTAACATTACTGTTAACCGTCTACTTTTAACATTACTGTTAACCGTCTACGTTTAACATTACTGTTAACCGTCTACGTTTAACATTACTGTTAACCGTCTACTTTTAACAATTCTGTTAACCGTCTACGCTTAACACTACCGTTAACCGTCTGCGTTTAACATTACTGTTAACCGTCTACTTTTAACATTACTGTCAACAGCCTTCGTTTAACATTACTGTTAACCGTCTACTTTTAACATTACTGTTAACCGTCTACTTTTAACGTTACTTTTAACCGTTTACGTTTAACATTACTGTTAACTGTCTACGTTTAACATTACTGTTAACCGTCTACTGTCAACATTACTGTTAACCGTCTACGTTTAACATTACTGTTAACAGTCTACGTTTAACATTACTGTTAACCGTCTACGTTTAACATTTCTGTTAACCGTCTACGTTGAACATTACTGTTAATCGTCTACTTTGAACACTACTCTTAACCGTCTACGTTTAACATTACTGTTAGCCGTCTACTTTTAAGATTACTGTTAACCGTCTACGTTTAACATTACTGTTAACCGTCAATGTTTAACATTACTGTTAACTGTCTACTTTAACATTACTGTTAACCGTCTACGTTTTACATTACTGTTAACCGTCTACGCTTAACATTGCTGTTAACCGTCTACGTTTAATATAACTGTTAATCGTCTACTTTTAACATTACTCTTAACCGTTACCTTTAACATTACTGTTAACCGTCTACTTTTAACATTACTGTTAACCGTCTACGTTTAACATTACTGTTAATCGTCTACGTTTAACATCACTGTTAACCGTCTATTTTTAACATTACTCTTAACCGTCTACGTTTAACATTAATGTTAACCGTCTACGTTTAACATCACTGTTAACCGTCTATTTTTAACATTACTGTTAACTGTCTACGTTAAATATTACTGTTAACCGTCTACGTCTAACATTACTTTTAACCCTCTACGTTTAACATTACTGTTAACCGTCTACTTTTAACATTACTCTTAACCGTCTACTTTTAACATTACTCTTAACCGTCTACATTTAACATTATTGTTAACCCTCTACGTTTAACATTACTGTTAACTGTCTACGTTTAACATTAGTGTTAACCGTCTACGTTTAACATTAGTGTTAACCGTCAACGTTTAACATTACTGTTAACCGTCTACGTTTAACATTACTGTTAACCGTCTACTTTTATTATTACTGTTAACCGTCTACGCTTAACACTACTGTTAACCGTCTACTTTTAACATTACTGTTAACCGTCTACGTTAAACATTACTGTTAATCGTCTGCTTTTACATTACTCTTAGCCGTCTACATTTAACACTACTATTAATCGTCTACGTTTAACATTACTGTTAACCGTCTACGTTTAACATTACTGTTACCCGTCTACGTTTAAGATTGCTGTTAACAGTCTACGTTTAACATTACTCTTCTTAACCGTTTACGTTTAACATTACTGTTAACCGTCTACGATTAACATTACTTTTAACCGTCTACTTTTAAAGTTACTTTTAACCTTTTACGTTTAACATTACTGTTAACTGTCTACGTTTAACATTACTGTTAACCGTCTACTGTTAACATTACTGTTAACCGTCTACGATTAACATTACTGTTAGCCGTCTACTTTTAACGTTACTTTTAACCGTTTACGTTTAACATTACTGTTAACTGTCTACGTTTAACATTACTGTTAACCGTCTACTGTCAACATTACTGTTAACCGGCTACGTTTAACATTACTGTTAACAGTCTACGTTTAACATTACTGTTAACCGTCTGCGTTAAACATTACTGTTAACCGTCTACGCTTAACATTTCTGTTAACCGTCTACGTTGAACATTACTGTTAATCGTCTACTTTGAACACTACTCTTAACCGTCTACGTTTAACATTACTGTTAGCCGTCTGCTTTTAACATTACTGTTAACCGTCTACGTTTAACATTACTGTTAACTGTCTACTTTTAACATTACTGTTAACCGTCTACGTTTTACATTACTGTTAACCGTCTACGCTTAACATTGCTGTTAACCGTCTACGTTTAACATTACTGTAAATCGTCTACTTTTAACATTACTCTTAACCGTTACCTTTAACATTACTGTTAACCGTCTACTTTTAACATTACTGTTAACCGTCTACGTTTAACATTACTGTTAATCGTCTACTTTTAATATTACTCTTAACCGTCTACGTTTAACATTAATGTTAACCGTCTACGTTTAACATAACTGTTAACCGTCTATTTTTAACATTACTGTTAACTGCCTACGTTAAATATTACTGTTAACCGTCTACGTCTAACATTACTTTTAACCCTCTACGTTTAACATTACTGTTAACCGTCTACTTTTAACATTACTCTTAACCGTCTGCTTTTAACATTACTCTTAACCGTCTACATTTAATATTACTGTTAACCCTCTACGTTTAACATTGCTGTTAACTGTCTACGTTTAACATTAGTGTTAACCGCCTACGTTTAACATTACTGTTAACAGTCTACGTTTAACATTACAGTTAACCGTGTACTTTTAACATTGCTGTTAACCGTCTACTTTTAATATTACTGTTAACTGTCTACGTTTAACATTGCTGTTAACCGTCTACGTTTAACATTACTGTTAATCGTCTACTTTTAACATAAGCAATTTTATTTTTCGTGCTTGATTCCTTTAAAAAAATATTACTCACGAAAAATTTATTACAAAATTTTTATTAAAAAATAAACATTTTATGATATTCTCATAAAACATTTGTTCCAATAAAAATATTTGAAATGTATTACTGCGGGGGAGAGCACATCCATATTGCAATTTCACTATTGCTCAAGTAGCTCATCAGTGAATTTTACCCCAATATTGTATAGAAAAACCTAAAAGTCTTATATTTAAAGTCAAACTGATTCTATGAGAATTTTTCATAAAATCAACATAGCATAGACAGCAAGACTCAAAAACACTTCTACACAAACACAGCAAAACATTTCAAACAACAAAAAACATTGTTTATTTTCAAACATTTCTACATAAGGGTTTCCGTTTGAAACCATTCATATGTAATTTGAAAATTCAGAAAATAAAAAATATTTGTAAATAGATTTACAAAAATTTTACAAAAAAGCAACGGGCACATGCAATGGAAATAATTAATTTATAATTATTCGGAATCATTTTCAATATAAGCAATTTTATTTTTTGTGCTTGATTCCTTTAAATGAATATTTTTCACGAAATATTTATTACAAAATTTTTATTAAAAAATAAACATTTTATGATTATCTCATAAAACATTTATTCCAATAAAAATAAAAAATATTTCCGTCTACTTTTAACATTACTGTTAACCGTCTAATTTTAACATTACTGTTAACCGTCTACGCTTAACACTACTGTTAACATTCTACGTTTAACGTAGAGTGTTAACCGTCTACGTTTAATATTACTGTTAATCGTATACTTTTAACATTACTCTTAACCGTCTACGTTTAACATTACTGTTAACCGTCTACGTTTAACATTACTGTCAACCGTCTACGTTTAACATTACTGTTAACCGTCTACTTTAAACATTACTGTTAACCGTCTACGTTTAACATTACTGTTAACCGTCTACTTTTAACATTACTGTTAACCGTCTACGTTTAACATTACTGTTAACCGTCTACTTTTAACATTACTGTTAACCGTCTACGTTTAACATTACTGTTAACCGTCTACTTTTAACATTAATGTTAACCGTCTACGTTTAACATTACTGTTAACCGTCTATGTTTAACATTACTGTTAACCGTCTACTTTTAACATTACTGTTAACCGTCTACTTTTAACATTACTGTTAACCGTCTACACTTAACACTACTGTTAACCGTCTACGTTTAACATTATTGTTAAACGTCTACTTTGAACATTACTCTTAACCGTCTACGTTTAACATTATTGTTAACCGTCTACGTTTAACATTACTGTCAACCGTCTACGTTTAACATTACTGTTAACCGTCTACTTTTAACATTAGTGTTAACCGTCTACGTTTAATATTACTGTTAATCGTCTACTTTTAACATTACTGTTAACCGTCTACGTTTAACATTACTGTTAACCTTCTACTTTTACCATTACTGTTAACCGTCTACGTTTAACATTAATGTTAACCGTCTACTTTTAACATTACTGTTAACCGTCTACGTTTAACATTACTTTTAACCCTCTACGTTTAACATTACTGTTAACCGTCTACTTTTTACATTACTCTTAACCGTCTGTTTTTAAAATTACTCCTTACCGTATACGTTTAACATTACTGTAAGCCGTCTTCGTTTAACATTACTGTAAGCCGTCTACGTTTAACATTACTGTTAACCGTCTACGTTTAACATTATTGTTAACCATCTAAGTTTAATATTACTGTCAACCGTCTACGTTTAACATTACTGTTAGCCGTCTACTTTTAACATTACTGTTAACCGTCTAGGTTTAACATTACTGTTAACCATCTACGTTTAACATTACTGTTAACCGTCTACTTTAAACATTACTGTTAACCGTTTATGTTAAACATTACTGTTAATCGTCTGCTTTTACATTACTCTTAGCCGTCTACATTTAACACTACTATTAATCGTCTACGTTTAACATTACTGTTAACCGTCTACGTTTAACATTACTGTTACCCGTCTACGTTTAAGATTGCTGTTAACCGTCTACGTTCAACACTACTGTTAACCGTCTACTTTTAACATTAGTGTTAACCTTCTTCGTTTAACATTACTGTCAACCGTCTACGTTAAACATTATTTTTAACTGTCTACGTTTAACATTACTGTTAACGGTCTACGTTGAACATTACTGTTAACCGTCTCCGTTTAATATTACTGTTAACCTTCTACGTCTAACATTGCTTATAACCGTCTACGTTTAACATTACTGTTAACCGTCTACATTTAACATTACTGTTAACCGTCTACTTTTTACATTTCTGTTAACCGCCTACGTTTAAAATTACGGTTAACCGTCTACGTTTAACATTACTGTTAATCGCCTACTTTTAATATTACTCTAAACCGTCTACGTTTAACATTACTGTTAACAGTCTACGTTTAACATTACTGTTAACCGCCTACTTTTAACATTACTGTTAACCGTCTACTTTTAGTATTACTGTTAACCGTCTACGTTTAACATTACTGTTAATCGTCTACTTTTAACATTACTCTTAACCGTTTACGTTTAACATTACTGTTAACCGTCTACGATTAACATTACTGTTAACCGTCTACGCTTAACATTACTGTTAACCGTCTACTTTTAACATTACTGTTAACCGTCTACGTTTAACATTACTGTTAACCGTCTACTTTTAACATTACTGTTAACCGTCTACGTTTAACATTACTGTTAATCGTCTACTTTTAACATTACTGTTAACCGTCTACGTTTAACATTACTGTTAACCGTCTACTTTTAACATTACTGTTAACCATCTTCTTTTAACATTACTGTTAACCGTCTACGCTTAAACTACTGTTAACCGTCTACGTTTAAAATTACTGTTAAACGTCTACTTTGAACATTACTCTTAACCGTCTACGTTTAACATTATTGTTAACCGTCTACGTTTAACATTACTGTCAACCGTCTACGTTTAACATTACTGTTAACCGTCTACTTTTAACAATAGTGTTACCGTCTACGTTTAATATTACTGTTAATCGTCTACTTTTAACATTACTGTTAACCGTCTACGTTTAACATTACTGTTAACCGTCTACTTTTAACATTACTGTTAACCGTCTACGTTTAACATTACTGTTAACCGTCTACTTTTAACATTACTGTTAACCGTCTACGTTTAACAATAGTGTTACGGTCTACGTTTAATATTACTGTTAATCGTCTACTTTTAACATTACTGTTAACCGTCTACGTTTAACATTACTGTTAACCGTCTACTTTTAACATTACTGTTAACCCTCTACGTTTAACATTACTGTTAACCTTCTACTTTTAACATTACTCTTAACCGTCTGTTTTTAACATTACTGTTAACCGTTTACTTTTAACATTACTGTTAACCGTCTTCGCTTAACACTACTGTTAACCGTCTACGTTTAACATTACTTTCAACCGTCTACGTTTAACATTGCTGTTAACCGTCTACGTTTAACATTACTGTTAATCGTCTACGTTTAACATTATTGTTAACCGCCTACGTTTAACATTACTGTCAACCGTCTACGTTTAACATTACTGTTAACCGTCTACTTTTAACAATAGTGTTACCGTCTACGTTTAATATTACTGTTAACCGTCTACTTTTAACATTACTGTTAACCCTCTACGTTTAACATTAATGTTAACCTTCTACTTTTAACATTACTCTTAACCGTCTGTTTTTAACATTACTGTTAACCGTTTACTTTTAACATTACTGTTAACCGTCTTTGCTTAACACTACTGTTAACCGTCTACGTTTAACATTACTGTTAAACGTCTACTTTGAACATTACTCTTAACCGTCTACGTTTAACATTATTGTTAACCGTCTACGTTTAACATTACTTTCAACCGTCTACGTTTAACATTGCTGTTAACCGTCTACGTTTAACATTACTGTTAATCGTCTACTTTTAACATTACTCTTAACCGTTTACGTTTAACATTACTGTTAACCGTCTACGATTGACATTACTGTTAACCGTCTACGTTTAACATTACTGTTAACCGTCTACTTTTAACATTATTGTTAACCGTCTACGTTTAACATTACTGTTAACCGTCTACTTTTAACATTAGTGTTAACCGTCTACGTTTAATATTACTGTTAATCGTCTACTTTTAACATTACTCTTAACCCTCTACGTTTAACATTACTGTTAACCGTCTACGTTTAACATAACTGTCAACCGTCTACGTTTAACATTACTGTTTACCGTCTACTCTTAACATTACTGTTAACCGTCTACGTTTAACATTACTGTTAACTGTCTACGTTTAACATTACTGTTAACTGTCTACTTTTAACATTACTATTAACCGTCTACTTTTAACATTACTGTTAACCGTCTTCGTTTAACATTACTGTTAACCGTCTACTTTTAACATTACTGTTAACCGTCTACGTTTAACATTACTGTTAACCGTCTACGTTTAACATTACTGTTAACCGTCTACTTTTAACAATTCTGTTAACCGTCTACGCTTAACACTACCGTTAACCGTCTGCGTTTAACATTACTGTTAACCGTCTACTTTTAACATTACTGTCAACCGCCTTCGTTTAACATTACTGTTAACCGTCTACTTTTAACATTACTGTTAACCGTCTACTTTTAACGTTACTTTTAACCGTTTACGTTTAACATTACTGTTAACTGTCTACGTTTAACATTACTGTTAACCGTCTACTGTCAACATTACTGTTAACCGTCTACGTTTAACATTACTGTTAACAGTCTACGTTTAACATTACTGTTAACCGTCTACGTTTAACATTTCTGTTAACCGTCTACGTTGAACATTACTGTTAATCGTCTACTTTGAACACTACTCTTAACCGTCTACGTTTAACATTACTGTTAGCCGTCTACTTTTAAGATTACTGTTAACCGTCTACGTTTAACATTACTGTTAACCGTCAATGTTTAACATTACTGTTAACTGTCTACTTTAACATTACTGTTAACCGTCTACGTTTTACATTACTGTTAACCGTCTACGCTTAACATTGCTGTTAACCGTCTACGTTTAATATAACTGTTAATCGTCTACTTTTAACATTACTCTTAACCGTTACCTTTAACATTACTGTTAACCGTCTACTTTTAACATTACTGTTAACCGTCTACGTTTAACATTACTGTTAATCGTCTACGTTTAACATCACTGTTAACCGTCTATTTTTAACATTACTCTTAACCGTCTACGTTTAACATTAATGTTAACCGTCTACGTTTAACATCACTGTTAACCGTCTATTTTTAACATTACTGTTAACTGTCTACGTTAAATATTACTGTTAACCGTCTACGTCTAACATTACTTTTAACCCTCTACGTTTAACATTACTGTTAACCGTCTACTTTTAACATTACTCTTAACCGTCTACTTTTAACATTACTCTTAACCGTCTACATTTAACATTATTGTTAACCCTCTACGTTTAACATTACTGTTAACTGTCTACGTTTAACATTAGTGTTAACCGTCTACGTTTAACATTAGTGTTAACCGTCAACGTTTAACATTACTGTTAACCGTCTACGTTTAACATTACTGTTAACCGTCTACTTTTATCATTACTGTTAACCGTCTACGCTTAACACTACTGTTAACCGTCTACTTTTAACATTACTGTTAACCGTCTACTTTTAACATTACTGTTAACCGTCTACTTTTAGCATTACTGTTAACCGTCTACGCTTAACACTACTGTTAACCGTCTACGTTTAACATTACTGTTAAACGTCTACTTTGAACATTACTCTTAACCGTCTACATTTAACATTATTGTTAACCGTCTACGTTTAACATTACTGTCAACCGTCTACGTTTAACAATACTGTTAACCGTCTACTTTTAACATTAGTGTTACCGCTTACGTTTAATATTACTATTAATCGTCTACTTTTAACATTACTGTTAACCGTCTACGTTTAACATTACTGTTAACTGTCTATGTTTAACATTACTGTTAACGGTCTACTTTTAACATTACTGTTAACCGTCTACGTTTTACATTACTGCTAACCGTCTACGCTTAACATTGCTGTTAACCGTCTACGTTTAACATTACTGTTAATCGTCTACTTTTAACATTACTTTTAACCGTTACCTTAAACATTACTGTTAACCGTCTACTTTTAACATTACTGTTAACCGTCTACGTTTAACATTACTGTTAATCGTCTACTTTTAATATTACTCTTAACCGTCTACGTTTAACATTAATGTTAACCGTCTACGTTTAACATCACTGTTAACCGTCTATTTTTAACATTACTGTTAACTGTCTACGTTAAATATTACTGTTAACCGTCTACGTCTAACATTACTTTTAACCCTCTACGTTTAACATTACTGTTAACCGTCTACTTTTAGCATTACTCTTAACCGTCTACTTTTAACATTACTCTTAAACGTCTACATTTAACATTACTGTTAACCCTCTACGTTTACCATTACTGTTAACTGTCTAAGTTTAACATTAGTGTTAACCGCCTACGTTTAACATTACTGTTAACAGTCTACGTTTAACATTACTGTTAACCGCCTACTTTTAACATTGCTGTTAACCGTCTACTTTTAATATTACTGTTAACCGTCTACGTTTAACATTGCTGTTAACCGTCTACGTTTAACATTACTTTTAACCGTTTACGTTTAACATTACTGTTAACTGTCTACGTTTAACATTACTGTTAACCGTCTACTGTCAACATTACTGTTAACCGTCTACGTTTAACATTACTGTTAACAGTCTACGTTTAACATTACTGTTAACCGTCTACGTTAAACATTACTGTTAACCGTCTACGTTTAACATTTCTGTTAACCGTCTACGTTGAACATTACTGTTAATCGTCTACTTTGAACACTACTCTTAACCGTCTACGTTTAACATTACTGTTAGCCGTCTACTTTTAAGATTACTGTTAACCGTCTACGTTTAACATTACTGTTAACCGTCAATGTTTAACATTACTGTTAACTGTCTACTTTAACATTACTGTTAACCGTCTACGTTTTACATTACTGTTAACCGTCTACGCTTAACATTGCTGTTAACCGTCTACGTTTAACATAACTGTTAATCGTCTACTTTTAACAATACTCTTAACCGTTACCTTTAACATTACTGTTAACCGTCTACTTTTAACATTACTGTTAACCGTCTACGTTTAACATTACTGTTAATCGTCTACTTTTAATATTACTCTTAACCGTCTACGTTTAACATTAATGTTAACCGTCTACGTTTAACATCACTGTTAACCGTCTATTTTTAACATTACTGTTAACTGTCTACGTTAAATATTACTGTTAACCGTCTACGTCTAACATTACTTTTAACCCTCTACGTTTAACATTACTGTTAACCGTCTACTTTTAACATTACTCTTAACCGTCTACTTTTAACATTACTCTTAACCGTCTACATTTAACATTATTGTTAACCCTCTACGTTTAACATTACTGTTAACTGTCTACGTTTAACATTAGTGTTAACCGTCTACGTTTAATATTACTGTTAACCGTCTACGTTTAACATTACTGTTAACCGTCTACTTTTATCATTACTGTTAACCGTCTACGCTTAACACTACTGTTAACCGTCTACTTTTAACATTACCGTTAACCGTCTACTTTTAACATTACTGTTAACCGTCTACTTTTAGCATTACTGTTAACCGTCTACGCTTAACACTACTGTTAACCGTCTACGTTTAACATTACTGTTAAACGTCTACTTTTAACATTAGTGTTACCGTCTACGTTTAATATTACTATTAATCGTCTACTTTTAACATTACTGTTAACCGTCTACGTTTAACATTACTGTTAACTGTCTATGTTTAACATTACTGTTAACCGTCTACTTTTAACATTACTGTTAACCGTCTACGTTTTACATTACTGTTAACCGTCTACGCTTAACATTGCTGTTAACCGTCTACGTTTAACATTACTGTTAATCGTCTACTTTTAACATTACTCTTAACCGTTACCTTAAACATTACTGTTAACCGTCTACTTTTAACATTACTGTTAAACGTCTACGTTTAACATTACTGTTAATCGTCTACTTTTAATATTACTCTTAACCGTCTACGTTTAACATTAATGTTAACCGTCTACGTTTAACATCACTGTTAACCGTCTATTTTTAACATTACTGTTAACTGTCTACGTTAAATATTACTGTTAACCGTCTACGTCTAACATTACTTTTAACCCTCTACGTTTAACATTACTGTTAACCGTCTACTTTTAGCATTACTCTTAACCGTCTACTTTTAACATTACTCTTAAACGTCTACATTTAACATTACTGTTAACCCTCTACGTTTAACATTACTGTTAACTGTCTACGTTAACATTAGTGTTAACCGCCTACGTTTAACATTACTGTTCACAGTCTACGTTTAACATTACTGTTAACCGCCTACTTTTAACATTGCTGTTAACCGTCTACTTTTAATATTACTGTTAACCGTCTACGTTTAACATTACTGTTAACCGTCTACTTTTAACATTACTGTTAACCGTCTACGTTTAACATTACTGTTAATCGTCTACTTTTAACATTACTGTTAACCGTCTACGTTTAACATTACTGTTAACCGTCTACGTTTAACATTACTGTTAACCGTCTACTTTTAACATTACTGTTAACCATCTTCTTTTAACATTACTGTTAACCGTCTACGCTTAAACTACTGTTAACCGTCTACGTTTAAAATTACTGTTAAACGTCTACTTTGAACATTACTCTTAACCGTCTACGTTTAACATTATTGTTAACTGTCTACGTTTAACATTACTGTCAACCGTCTACGTTTAACATTACTGTTAACCGTCTACTTTTAACAATAGTGTTACCGTCTACGTTTAATATTACTGTTAATCGTCTACTTTTAACATTACTGTTAACCGTCTACGTTTAACATTACTGTTAACCGTCTACTTTTAACATTACTGTTAACCGTCTACGTTTAACATTACTGTTAACCGTCTACTTTTAACATTACTGTTAACCGTCTACGCTTAAACTACTATTAACCGTCTACGTTTAAAATTACTGTTAAACGTCTACTTTGAACATTACTCTTAACCGTCTATGTTTAACATTATTGTTAACCGTCTACTTTTAACATTACTGTTAACCGTCTACGTTTAACAATAGTGTCACGGTCTACGTTTAATATTACTGTTAATCGTCTACTTTTAACATTACTGTTAACCGTCTACGTTTAACATTACTGTTAACCGTCTACTTTTAACATTACTGTTAACCCTCTACGTTTAACATTACTGTTAACCTTCTACTTTTAACATTACTCTTAACCGTCTACGTTTAACATTACTGTTAACCGTCTTCGTTTAACATTACTGTTAACCGTCTACTTTTAACATTACTGTTAACCATCTTCTTTTAACATTACTGTTAACCGTCTACGCTTAAACTACTGTTAACCGTCTACGTTTAAAATTACTGTTAAACGTCTATTTTGAACATTACTCTTAACCGTCTACGTTTAACATTATTGTTAACCGTCTACTTTTAACATTACTGTTAACCGTCTACGTTTAACAATAGTGTTACGGTCTACGTT
This sequence comes from Trichopoda pennipes, assembly GCA_030448955.1. Lineage (NCBI taxonomy): Eukaryota > Metazoa > Arthropoda > Insecta > Diptera > Tachinidae > Trichopoda > Trichopoda pennipes. The sequence goes on along the minus strand of JASKUP010000004.1, from coordinate 513,767 downwards.
TAATATTACTGTTAATCGTCTACTTTTAACATTACTGTTAACCGTCTACGTTTAAAATTACTGTTAAACGTCTACTTTGAACATTACTCTTAACCGTCTACGTTTAACATTATTGTTAACCGTCTACGTTTAACATTACTGTCAACCGTCTACGTTTAACATTACTGTTAACCGTCTACTTTTAACAATAGTGTTACCGTCTACGTTTAATATTACTGTTAATCGTCTACTTTTAACATTACTGTTAACCGTCTACGTTTAACATTACTGTTAACCGTCTACTTTTAACATTACTGTTAACCGTCTACGTTTAACATTACTGTTAACCGTCTACTTTTAACATTACTGTTAACCGTCTACGTTTAACAATAGTGTTACGGTCTACGTTTAATATTACTGTTAATCGTCTACTTTTAACATTACTGTTAACCGTCTACGCTTAACATTACTGTTAACCGTCTACTTTTAACATTACTGTTAACCGTCTACGTTTAACATTACTGTTAACCGTCTACTTTTAACATTACTGTTAACCGTCTACGTTTAACATTACTGTTAATCGTCTACTTTTAACATTACTGTTAACCGTCTACGTTTAACATTACTGTTAACCGTCTACGTTTAACATTACTGTTAACCGTCTACTTTTAACATTACTGTTAACCATCTTCTTTTAACATTACTGTTAACCGTCTACGCTTAAACTACTGTTAACCGTCTACGTTTAAAATTACTGTTAAACGTCTACTTTGAACATTACTCTTAACCGTCTACGTTTAACATTATTGTTAACCGTCTACGTTTAACATTACTGTCAACCGTCTACGTTTAACATTACTGTTAACCGTCTACTTTTAACAATAGTGTTACCGTCTACGTTTAATATTACTGTTAATCGTCTACTTTTAACATTACTGTTAACCGTCTACGTTTAACATTACTGTTAACCGTCTACTTTTAACATTACTGTTAACCGTCTACGTTTAACAATAGTGTTACGGTCTACGTTTAATATTACTGTTAATCGTCTACTTTTAACATTACTGTTAACCGTCTACGTTTAACATTACTGTTAACCGTCTACTTTTAACATTACTGTTAACCCTCTACGTTTAACATTACTGTTAACCTTCTACTTTTAACATTACTCTTAACCGTCTGTTTTTAACATTACTGTTAACCGTTTACTTTTAACATTACTGTTAACCGTCTTCGCTTAACACTACTGTTAACCGTCTACGTTTAACATTACTTTCAACCGTCTACGTTTAACATTGCTGTTAACCGTCTACGTTTAACATTACTGTTAATCGTCTACGTTTAACATTATTGTTAACCGTCTACGTTTAACATTACTGTCAACCGTCTACGTTTAACATTACTGTTAACCGTCTACTTTTAACAATAGTGTTACCGTCTACGTTTAATATTACTGTTAATCGTCTACTTTTAACATTACTGTTAACCGTCTACGTTTAACATTACTGTTAACCGTCTACTTTTAACATTACTGTTAACCCTCTACGTTTAACATTAATGTTAACCTTCTACTTTTAACATTACTCTTAACCGTCTGTTTTTAACATTACTGTTAACCGTTTACTTTTAACATTACTGTTAACCGTCTTCGCTTAACACTACTGTTAACCGTCTACGTTTAACATTACTGTTAAACGTCTACTTTGAACATTACTCTTAACCGTCTACGTTTAACATTATTGTTAACCGTCTACGTTTAACATTACTTTCAACCGTCTACGTTTAACATTGCTGTTAACCGTCTACGTTTAACATTACTGTTAATCGTCTACTTTTAACATTACTCTTAACCGTTTACGTTTAACATTACTGTTAACCGTCTACGATTGACATTACTGTTAACCGTCTACGTTTAACATTACTGTTAACCGTCTACTTTTAACATTATTGTTAACCGTCTACGTTTAACATTACTGTTAACCGTCTACTTTTAACATTAGTGTTAACCGTCTACGTTTAATATTACTGTTAATCGTCTACTTTTAACATTACTCTTAACCGTCTACGTTTAACATTACTGTTAACCGTCTACGTTTAACATTACTGTCAACCGTCTACGTTTAACATTACTGTTTACCGTCTACTCTTAACATTACTGTTAACCGTCTACGTTTAACATTACTGTTAACTGTCTACGTTTAACATTACTGTTAAGTGTCTTCTTTTAACATTACTATTAACCGTCTACTTTTAACATTACTGTTAACCGTCTTCGTTTAACATTACTGTTAACCGTCTACTTTTAACATTACTGTTAACCGTCTACGTTTAACATTACTGTTAACCGTCTACGTTTAACATTGCTGTTAACCGTCTACTTTTAACAATTCTGTTAACCGTCTACGCTTAACACTACCGTTAACCGTCTGCGTTGAACATTACTGTTAACCGTCTACTTTTAACATTAGTGTCAACCGCCTTCGTTTAACATTACTGTTAACCGTCTACTTTTAACATTACTGTTAACCGTCTACGTTTAACATTACTGTTAACCGTCTACGTTTAACATTACTCTTAACCGTCTGTTTTTAACATTACTCTTAACCATATACGTTTAACATTACTGTAAGCCGTCTACGTTTAACATTACTGTAAGCCGTCTACGTTTAACATTACTGTTAACCGTCTACGTTTAACATTATTGTTAACCGTCTAGGTTTAAAATTACTGTTAACCGTCTACTTTTAACATTACTGTTAACCATCTACGCTTAACATTACTGTTAACCATCTAAGTTTAACATTACTGTCAACCGTCTACGTTTAACACTACTGTTAACCGTCTACTTTTAACAGTACTGTTAACCGTCTAGGTTTAACATTACTGTTAACCATCTAATTTTAACATTACTGTTAACCGTCTACGCTTAACACTACTGTTAACCTTCTACGTTTAACGTAGAGTGTTAACCGTCTACGTTTAATATTACTGTTAATCGTCTACTTTTAACATTACTGTTAACCGTCTACGTTTTACATTACTGTTAACCATCTACGCTTAACATTGCTGTTACCCGTCTACGTTTAAGATTGCTGTTAACCGTCTACGTTTAACATTACTCTTAACCGTTTACGTTTAACATTACTGTTAACCGTCTACTTTTAACGTTACTTTTAACCGTTTACGTTTAACATTACTGTTAATCGTCTACGTTTAACATTATTGTTAACCGTCTACGTTTAACATTACTGTCAACCGTCTACGTTTAACATTACTGTTAACCGTCTACTTTTAACAATAGTGTTACCGTCTACGTTTAATATTACTGTTAATCGTCTACTTTTAACATTACTGTTAACCGTCTACGTTTAACATTACTGTTAACCGTCTACTTTTAACATTACTGTTAACCCTCTACGTTTAACATTAATGTTAACCTTCTACTTTTAACATTACTCTTAACCGTCTGTTTTTAACATTACTGTTAACCGTTTACTTTTAACATTACTGTTAACCGTCTTCGCTTAACACTACTGTTAACCGTCTACGTTTAACATTACTGTTAAACGTCTACTTTGAACATTACTCTTAACCGTCTACGTTTAACATTATTGTTAACCGTCTACGTTTAACATTACTTTCAACCGTCTACGTTTAACATTGCTGTTAACCGTCTACGTTTAACATTACTGTTAATCGTCTACTTTTAACATTACTCTTAACCGTTTACGTTTAACATTACTGTTAACCGTCTACGATTGACATTACTGTTAACCGTCTACGTTTAACATTACTGTTAACCGTCTACTTTTAACATTATTGTTAACCGTCTACGTTTAACATTACTGTTAACCGTCTACTTTTAACATTAGTGTTAACCGTCTACGTTTAATATTACTGTTAATCGTCTACTTTTAACATTACTCTTAACCGTCTACGTTTAACATTACTGTTAACCGTCTACGTTTAACATTACTGTCAACCGTCTACGTTTAACATTACTGTTTACCGTCTACTCTTAACATTACTGTTAACCGTCTACGTTTAACATTACTGTTAACTGTCTACGTTTAACATTACTGTTAAGTGTCTACTTTTAACATTACTATTAACCGTCTACTTTTAACATTACTGTTAACCGTCTTCGTTTAACATTACTGTTAACCGTCTACTTTTAACATTACTGTTAACCGTCTACGTTTAACATTACTGTTAACCGTCTACGTTTAACATTGCTGTTAACCGTCTACTTTTAACAATTCTGTTAACCGTCTACGCTTAACACTACCGTTAACCGTCTGCGTTGAACATTACTGTTAACCGTCTACTTTTAACATTAGTGTCAACCGCCTTCGTTTAACATTACTGTTAACCGTCTACTTTTAACATTACTGTTAACCGTCTACGTTTAACATTACTGTTAACCGTCTACGTTTAACATTACTCTTAACCGTCTGTTTTTAACATTACTCTTAACCATATACGTTTAACATTACTGTAAGCCGTCTACGTTTAACATTACTGTAAGCCGTCTACGTTTAACATTACTGTTAACCGTCTACGTTTAACATTATTGTTAACCGTCTAGGTTTAAAATTACTGTTAACCGTCTACTTTTAACATTACTGTTAACCATCTACGCTTAACATTACTGTTAACCATCTAAGTTTAACATTACTGTCAACCGTCTACGTTTAACACTACTGTTAACCGTCTACTTTTAACAGTACTGTTAACCGTCTAGGTTTAACATTACTGTTAACCATCTAATTTTAACATTACTGTTAACCGTCTACGCTTAACACTACTGTTAACCTTCTACGTTTAACGTAGAGTGTTAACCGTCTACGTTTAATATTACTGTTAATCGTCTACTTTTAACATTACTGTTAACCGTCTACGTTTTACATTACTGTTAACCATCTACGCTTAACATTGCTGTTACCCGTCTACGTTTAAGATTGCTGTTAACCGTCTACGTTTAACATTACTCTTAACCGTTTACGTTTAACATTACTGTTAACCGTCTACTTTTAACGTTACTTTTAACCGTTTACGTTTAACATTACTGTTAACTGTCTACGTTTAACATTACTGTTAACCGTCTACTGTTAACATTACTGTTAACCGTCTACGATTAACATTACTGTTAACCGTCTACTTTTAACGTTACTTTTAACCGTTTACGTTTAACATTACTGTTAACTGTCTACGTTTAACATTACTGTTAACCGTCTACTGTCAACATTACTGTTAACCGTCTACGTTTAACATTACTGTTAACAGTCTACGTTTAACATTACTGTTAACCGTCTACGTTTAACATTTCTGTTAACCGTCTACGTTGAACATTACTGTTAATCGTCTACTTTGAACACTACTCTTAACCGTCTACGTTTAACATTACTGTTAGCCGTCTACTTTTAAGATTACTGTTAACCGTCTACGTTTAACATTACTGTTAACCGTCAATGTTTAACATTACTGTTAACTGTCTACTTTAACATTACTGTTAACCGTCTACGTTTTACATTACTGTTAACCGTCTACGCTTAACATTGCTGTTAACCGTCTACGTTTAATATAACTGTTAATCGTCTACTTTTAACATTACTCTTAACCGTTACCTTTAACATTACTGTTAACCGTCTACTTTTAACATTACTGTTAACCGTCTACGTTTAACATTACTGTTAATCGTCTACGTTTAACATCACTGTTAACCGTCTATTTTTAACATTACTCTTAACCGTCTACGTTTAACATTAATGTTAACCGTCTACGTTTAACATCACTGTTAACCGTCTATTTTTAACATTACTGTTTACTGTCTACGTTAAATATTACTGTTAACCGTCTACGTCTAACATTACTTTTAACCCTCTACGTTTAACATTACTGTTAACCGTCTACTTTTAACATTACTCTTAACCGTCTACGTTTAACATTAATGTTAACCGTCTACGTTTAACATCACTGTTAACCGTCTATTTTTAACATTACTGTTAACTGTCTACGTTAAATATTACTGTTAACCGTCTACGTCTAACATTACTTTTAACCCTCTACGTTTAACATTACTGTTAACCGTCTACTTTTAACATTACTCTTAACCGTCTACTTTTAACATTACTCTTAACCGTCTACATTTAACATTATTGTTAACCCTCTACGTTTAACATTACTGTTAACTGTCTACGTTTAACATTAGTGTTAACCGTCTACGTTTAACATTAGTGTTAACCGTCAACGTTTAACATTACTGTTAACCGTCTACGTTTAACATTACTGTTAACCGTCTACGTTTAACATTACTGTTAACCGTCTACTTTTATCATTACTGTTAACCGTCTACGCTTAACACTACTGTTAACCGTCTACTTTTAACATTACTGTTAACCGTCTACTTTTAACATTACTGTTAACCGTCTACTTTTAGCATTACTGTTAACCGTCTACGCTTAACACTACTGTTAACCGTCTACGTTTAACATTACTGTTAAACGTCTACTTTGAACATTACTCTTAACCGTCTACATTTAACATTATTGTTAACCGTCTACGTTTAACATTACTGTCAACCGTCTACGTTTAACAATACTGTTAACCGTCTACTTTTAACATTAGTGTTACCGTCTACGTTTAATATTACTATTAATCGTCTACTTTTAACATTACTGTTAACCGTCTACGTTTAACATTACTGTTAACTGTCTATGTTTAACATTACTGTTAACGGTCTACTTTTAACATTACTGTTAACCGTCTACGTTTTACATTACTGCTAACCGTTTACGCTTAACATTGCTGTTAACCGTCTACGTTTAACATTACTGTTAATCGTCTACTTTTAACATTACTCCTAACCGTTACCTTAAACATTACTGTTAACCGTCTACTTTTAACATTACTGTTAACCGTCTACGTTTAACATTACTGTTAATCGTCTACTTTTAATATTACTCTTAACCGTCTACGTTTAACATTAATGTTAACCGTCTACGTTTAACATCACTGTTAACCGTCTATTTTTAACATTACTGTTAACTGTCTACGTTAAATATTACTGTTAACCGTCTACGTCTAACATTACTTTTAACCCTCTACGTTTAACATTACTGTTAACCGTCTACTTTTAGCATTACTCTTAACCGTCTACTTTTAACATTACTCTTAAACGTCTACATTTAACATTACTGTTAACCCTCTACGTTTAACATTACTGTTAACTGTCTAAGTTTAACATTAGTGTTAACCGCCTACGTTTAACATTACTGTTAACAGTCTACGTTTAACATTACTGTTAACCGCCTACTTTTAACATTGCTGTTAACCGTCTACTTTTAATATTACTGTTAACCGTCTACGTTTAACATTGCTGTTAACCGTCTACGTTTAACATTACTTTTAACCGTTTACGTTTAACATTACTGTTAACTGTCTACGTTTAACATTACTGTTAACCGTCTACGTTTAACATTACTGTTAACTGTCTAAGTTTAACATTAGTGTTAACCGCCTACGTTTAACATTACTGTTAACAGTCTACGTTTAACATTACTGTTAACCGCCTACTTTTAACATTGCTGTTAACCGTCTACTTTTAATATTACTGTTAACCGTCTACGTTTAACATTGCTGTTAACCGTCTACGTTTAACATTACTTTTAACCGTTTACGTTTAACATTACTGTTAACTGTCTACGTTTAACATTACTGTTAACCGTCTACTGTCAACATTACTGTTAACCGTCTACGTTTAACATTACTGTTAACAGTCTACGTTTAACATTACTGTTAACCGTCTACGTTAAACATTACTGTTAACCGTCTACGTTTAACATTATTGTTAACCGTCTACGTTTAACATTACTGTCAACCGTCTACGTTTAACAATACTGTTAACCGTCTACTTTTAACATTAGTGTCAACCGCCTTCGTTTAACATTACTGTTAACCGTCTACTTTTAACATTACTGTTAACCGTCTACGTTTAACATTACTGTTAACCGTCTACGTTTAACATTACTCTTAACCGTCTGTTTTTAACATTACTCTTAACCATATACGTTTAACATTACTGTAAGCCGTCTACGTTTAACATTACTGTAAGCCGTCTACGTTTAACATTACTGTTAACCGTCTACGTTTAACATTATTGTTAACCGTCTAGGTTTAAAATTACTGTTAACCGTCTACTTTTAACATTACTGTTAACCATCTACGCTTAACATTACTGTTAACCATCTAAGTTTAACATTACTGTCAACCGTCTACGTTTAACACTACTGTTAACCGTCTACTTTTAACAGTACTGTTAACCGTCTAGGTTTAACATTACTGTTAACCATCTAATTTTAACATTACTGTTAACCGTCTACGCTTAACACTACTGTTAACCTTCTACGTTTAACGTAGAGTGTTAACCGTCTACGTTTAATATTACTGTTAATCGTCTACTTTTAACATTACTGTTAACCGTCTACGTTTTACATTACTGTTAACCATCTACGCTTAACATTGCTGTTACCCGTCTACGTTTAAGATTGCTGTTAACCGTCTACGTTTAACATTACTCTTAACCGTTTACGTTTAACATTACTGTTAACCGTCTACTTTTAACGTTACTTTTAACCGTTTACGTTTAACATTACTGTTAACTGTCTACGTTTAACATTACTGTTAACCGTCTACTGTTAACATTACTGTTAACCGTCTACGATTAACATTACTGTTAACCGTCTACTTTTAACGTTACTTTTAACCGTCTACGTTTAACATTACTGTTAATCGTCTACTTTTAATATTACTCTTAACCGTCTACGTTTAACATTGATGTTAACCGTCTACGTTTAACATCACTGTTAACCGTCTATTTTTAACATTACTGTTAACTGTCTACGTTAAATATTACTGTTAACCGTCTACGTCTAACATTACTTTTAACCCTCTACGTTTAACATTACTGTTAACCGTCTACTTTTAACATTACTCTTAACCGTCTACTTTTAACATTACTCTTAACCGTCTACATTTAACATTATTGTTAACCCTCTACGTTTAACATTACTGTTAACTGTCTACGTTTAACATTAGTGTTAACCGTCTACGTTTAATATTACTGTTAACCGTCTACGTTTAACATTACTGTACTCTACTTTTATCATTACTGTTAACCGTCTACGCTTAACACTACTGTTAACCGTCTACTTTTAACATTACTGTTAACCGTCTACTTTTAACATTACTGTTAACCGTCTACTTTTAGCATTACTGTTAACCGTCTACGCTTAACACTACTGTTAACCGTCTACGTTTAACATTACTGTTAAACGTCTACTTTTAACATTAGTGTTACCGTCTACGTTTAATATTACTATTAATCGTCTACTTTTAACATTACTGTTAACCGTCTACGTTTAACATTACTGTTAACTGTCTATGTTTAACATTACTGTTAACCGTCTACTTTTAACATTACTGTTAACCGTCTACGTTTTACATTACTGTTAACCGTCTACGCTTAACATTGCTGTTAACCGTCTACGTTTAACATTACTGTTAATCGTCTACTTTTAACATTACTCTTAACCGTTACCTTAAACATTACTGTTAACCGTCTACTTTTAACATTACTGTTAAACGTCTACGTTTAACATTACTGTTAATCGTCTACTTTTAATATTACTCTTAACCGTCTACGTTTAACATTAATGTTAACCGTCTACGTTTAACATCACTGTTAACCGTCTATTTTTAACATTACTGTTAACTGTCTACGTTAAATATTACTGTTAACCGTCTACGTCTAACATTACTTTTAACCCTCTACGTTTAACATTACTGTTAACCGTCTACTTTTAGCATTACTCTTAACCGTCTACTTTTAACATTACTCTTAAACGTCTACATTTAACATTACTGTTAACCCTCTACGTTTAACATTACTGTTAACTGTCTACGTTAACATTAGTGTTAACCGCCTACGTTTAACATTACTGTTCACAGTCTACGTTTAACATTACTGTTAACCGCCTACTTTTAACATTGCTGTTAACCGTCTACTTTTAATATTACTGTTAACCGTCTACGTTTAACATTGCTGTTAACCGTCTACGTTTAACATTACTGTTAATCGTCTACTTTTAACATAAGCAATTTTATTTTTCGTGCTTGATTCCTTTAAATAAATATTTCTCACGAAAAATTTATTACAAAATTTTTATTAAAAAATAAAAATTTTATGATATTCTCATAAAACATTTATTCCAATAAAAATATTTAAAATGTATTACTGCGGGGGAGAGCACATCCATATTGCAATTTCACTATTGCTCAAGTAGCTCATTAGTGAATTTTACTCCAATATTGTATAGAAAAACCTAAAAGTGTTATATTCAAAGTCAAACTGATTCTATGAGAATTTTTCATAAAATCAACATAGCATAGACAGCAAGACTCAAAAACACTTCTATACAAACACAGCAAAACATTTCAAACAACAAAAAACATTGTTTATTTTCAAACATTTCTACATAAGGGTTTCCGTTTGAAACCATTCATATGTAATTTGAAAATTCAGAAATAAAAAAATACAAAAATTTTACAAAAAAGCAACGGGCACATGCAATGGAAATAATTAATTTATAATTATTCGGAATCATTTTCAATATAAGCAATTTTATTTTTCGTGTTTGATTCCTTTACATAAATATTTTTCACGAAATATTTATTACAAAATTTTTATTAAAAAATAAACATTTTATGATTATCTCATAAAACATTTATTCCAATAAAAATAAAAAATATTTCCGTCTACTTTTAACATTACTGTTAACCATCTAAGTGTAACATTACTGTTAACCGTCTACTTTTAACATTACCGCTAACCGTCTACGTTTAACATTACTGTTAATCGTCTGCTTTTAACATTACTCTTAACCGTCTACGTTTAACATTACTGTTAACGGTCTACGTTTAACATTACTGTTAACCGTCTAATTTTAACATTACTGTTAACCGTCTACGCTTAACACTACTGTTAACCTTCTACGTTTAACGTAGAGTGTTAACCGTCTACGTTTAATATTACTGTTAATCGTCTACTTTTAACATTACTCTTAACCGTCTACGTTTAACATTACTGTTAACCGTCTACGTTTAACATTACTGTCAACCGTCTACGTTTAACATTACTGTTAACCGTCTACTTTTAACATTACTGTTAACCGTCTACGTTTAACATTACTGTTAACCGTCTACTTTTAACATTACTGTTAACCGTCAACGTTTAACATTACTGTTAACCGTCTACTTTTAACATTACTGTTAACCGTCTACGTTTAACATTACTGTTAACCATCTACTTTTAACATTACTGTTAACCGTCTACGTTTAACATTACTGTTAACCGTCTATGTTTAACCTTACTGTTAACCGTCTACTTTTAACATTACTGTTAACCGTCTACTTTTAATATTACTGCTAACCGTCTACGCTTAACACTACTGTTAACCGTCTACGTTTAACATTACTGTTAAACGTCTACTTTGAACATTACTCTTAACCGTCTACGTTTAACATTATTGTTAACCGTCTACGTTTAACATTACTGTCAACCGTCTACGTTTAACATTACTGTTAACAGTCTACTTTTAACATTAGTAATAACCGTCTACGTTTAATATTACTGTTAATCGTCTACTTTTAACATTACTGTTAACCGTCTACGTTTAACATTACTGTTAACCGTCTACTTTTACCATTACTGTTAACCGTCTACTTTTAACATTACTGTTAACCGTCTACGTTTAACATTACTTTTAACCCTCTACGTTTAACATTACTGTTAACCGTCTACTTTTAACATTACTCTTAACCGTCTGTTTTTAAAATTACTCTTAACCGTATACGTTTAACATTACTGTAAGCCGTCTATGTTTAACATTACTGTAAGCCTTCTACGTTTAACATTACTGTTAACCGTCTACGTTTAACATTATTGTTAACCATCTAAGTTTAACATTACTGTCAACCGTCTACGTTTAACATTACTGTTAGCCGTCTACTTTTAACATTACTGTTAACCGTCTAGGTTTAACACTACTGTTAACCATCTACGTTTAACATTACTGTTATCCGTGTACTTTTAACATTACTGTTAATCGTCTACGTTAAACATTACTGTTAATCGTCTGCTTTTACATTACTCTTAGCCGTCTACATTTAACACTACTATTAATCGTCTACGTTTAACATTACTGTTAACCGTCTACGTTTAACATTACTAGTACCCGTCTACGTTTAAGATTGCTGTTAACCGTCTACGTTTAACATTACTGTTAACCGTCTACTTTTAACATTAGTGTTAACCTTCTTTGTTTAACATTACTGTCAACCGTCTACGTTAAACATTACTTTTAACTGTCTACGTTTAACATTACTGTTAACGGTCTACGTTGAACATTACTGTTAACCGTCTCCGTTTAATTATACTGTTAACCGTCTACGTTTAACATTACTGTTAACCGTCTACATTTAACATTACTGTTAACCGTCTACTTTTTACATTTCTGTTAACCGCCTACGTTTAAAATTACGGTTAACCGTCTACGTGTAACATTACTGTTAATCGCCTACTTTTAATATTACTCTTAACCGTCTACGTTTAACATTACTGTTAACAGTCTACGTTTAACATTACTGTTAACCGCCTACTTTTAACATTACTGTTAACTGTCTACTTTTAATATTACTGTTAACCGTCTACGTTTAACATTGCTGTTAACCGTCTACGTTTAACATTACTGTTAATCGTCTACTTTTAACATTACTCTTAACCGTTTACGTTTAACATTACTGTTCATAAGTGTAAATAAATAAACTTTAAAAAGTTTACAGTATTATAAACCATTATTGTACATATAAAGAATAAAACTTAGTGAATAAAGGATATAAAGGATAGATCAATAAAAATTTTTAATATTATAAATTTATTGCAAAGAAATATTTGGTAAAATTAAGAGTAGAAAAAATGAGTGTGCAAAATTATCTCTCAGTAAAAAATGCTCTCTGTAACACTTGTAACAAAGCATTGCCAATTACGGGGGACTACGTTGATTGTCGTCAGTGTGGTCGTAAATACCATTTCGCTCCGTGCGCTACAGTATCCGAGTCGACATATTCCAGCATGACAGCTGAAAGGAAAGCGGCATGGAAATGTTCGTTATGTAGAGGTCGCGGCAAGTCACCAAATAACCTATATCAAATTGTGAATTATGACAGCAAGCAACAGGAACAGCAACAAGATCAGCAACAGTCAGATAGACAACATATAGATAAGCAACAAAATAAAAATCAAATTGATGATGAGATTGGGAAACTTGAATGTGAAAAACGGATCAAAGACCCCGAATTCTTGGATACTGTAGTTAACAATATGCAAGAATTAAAGTCTGATTTTGGTTCTTTTAAAACAATAGTGGCTAATGACATGAACGACATAAAATTGAGTATCCAACAACTAACGAGTAGCGTGAACAATACTCATAATGACTTGTGTAAAGAAATTGCAAGTTCGGTTTCTAAGCTCTCCAAAGCAATGACCGGATTAGCTAGTCAGGTCAATGAACTGAAGGAACTGAACAAAGAGAAAGACAAACGCATTGAAATTATGGAGCATAAAATGCAGATGTTAGAACAAAAGCTATTGAGTAAAAATATTGAAATTAAAAACATACCTAATAAGGAGCTTAACGCAATGCAAGTAATAAGAAAAATTGCCGAATCTCTTAATGTTGAGTTACAAGAACATGACATTGATAATGCATATACAGTAAAAAGGTCAGAGAAAGTTATTGTAGAATTTTGCTCTTTAATAAAAAAAAAGAGCTGATGTCTAAAATACGAAAGCACAGAGTTAATGCTGGAATATTAAGTAACATAGACTCTACTTAGTTGAATAGAAACAATACCAATGAAGTATTGTTTATAAATGACCAACTTACACCCTATAATTTAAAACTATTATGGAATACAAAAAATAAAACCCGAGAAATTGGCTGGAAATTTGTATGGGCAAGGAATGGTCATATATATGCGAAAAAAGACGAAATATCAGAACCCATTTTAATTTCTAATAATAGTGATATCAATAAAATTGCCTAAATCAATACTGTAACGAATAAACTAATAAAAATTATTACAGCTAAATCATTTTCCTTTTTTTCTAATATATACAATAAATATTTAACAGACATATAATAATGAATAATATAGAAAATTTCAACCAAATAAATAAAACATACTTAAGATATCCCTTTTCTTTAATAATGCTGAATATTAGGTCAATGCGCTCAAATTTCAACTCGCTACTATTAGCGACAAATAATATATTAAAAGACATAAAAATAATGGTGCTCGTAGAAACAAATATAACAAATGAAGAAAGTCAATTTTATAATATAAATGGTTTTAACAAAACATACATTAACAGAGGAAGTAGAGGAGGAGGCATACATATATATGTCAAAGAGAATATTACATTTACAATAACTGAAACAAATACTGTCTCTTTTGAATCTTTACAAATAAATATTCAATCTAATGAAAACATTATGATATTAGCAATTTATAGACCTCCACATCTTAACGTTAACGCTTTCATTAAAAAGATTGATAGTTTGCTGATGAAAAGAGATAAACAAAATATTGTAATTACTGGAGATGTAAACAGTGATATACTAAGAGTTAACTACACAGAGACAAGATACCTTGATATGCTAGCATCACATGGCTTTAAATGCTTAATAAAAGAGTGCACCAGAGAAGATGTAAACAGAGTCACTAAAACATGCATCGATCATCTCTTTGTGAGGAACAAACTGTTAAATAAGCTAGAATATGCCACAATAATAAAAACTAATATCTCAGACCATTACTCAATCGTGTACTGTCTCTCTGAAGAAAATATTGAAAAAGAAACAAGATGGCATACCCAGCAAACACAAATTAGTAAAACTCAACTTAGTAAATATAAAATTAACCAACAGATAAGCACAGCCAAGTGGACTATTGTTGAAAGCCTAACAAACCCAAACAAAATGCTACAAATGATTAATGAAAAGTTTAAACAAATATATGATAATTCAAAAATTAAAATCAAAAAACACAAAAATAGAGTGCCGAACCCATGGATAAATGTCGATTTAATAAAGTGTTGTGAGAATAGGGATAAACTTTATAAAAAATGGTTATCAAATAAAAATAATAAAACTTTTGAGACTGAATACAAAAAATACAGAAATATGTTAAATAAAAAAATAAACTATGCCAAAAATATGTATTACAAAAATAAATTTTTCGAGAACAGAAATAATATACGAGTAACTTGGCAATTAATAAATGAAATTTTAGGGAAAAAGTCAAATAGAATTGATGACATAATTTGTAAGAACTTTGGAAATAAAAACAAAACAGAAATATGCTATTAATTTTAAAGAAAACGTGGAAAATATAATACATAAATGCAATATTGGTACATGTATGGAAACTCCTCATATACTTGCAAATTCCATTTATATGGATATAACGTGCGAAGAAGAGGTCAACGGAATAATTAGGACATTGAATAATAAAAAAAGTGCAGGAGCAGATGGAATTAGACCTATTGATCTGAAAAATAACGCCAATGTGATGACTCCAATTATAACTAAATTGATCAACTTCAAAGTGTCTTGTGTAAGACCAATATACAAAAATGGCTGCAGAACTGATTTTAGTAATTATCGACCGATTTCAATCTTACCGGTGATGGAAAAGATTATGGAGGAGATAATAGTCAAACGCCTAAGTGCTTTTATAGAAAAATATAAAGTCATCAATCAGAATCAGTTTGGGTTCCAAAAGGGTAAAAACATAAATAAACTGCTGGGAAACTTTGCAAATTATATAAATCAACAGTTAAGTAAGAATAACCACTGCCTAGCCTTGTTCATTGATTTCAGCAAAGCTTTCGACACACTACCACATGTCAAACTTTTGTCAACATTGGAAAGGATGGGAATACGTGGAAGTTGTCTGAAACTTTTTGAAAACTACTTAAAATGTAAAAAATTTTTCGTAAAAATATCCGAACATATTAGTAAGGAAATGGCGATGGATTATGGTGTCCCGCAAGGATCTAAATTAAGTCCAATTCTATTTATTATATATTCAAATGATCTCATTAATACTCTCAAAAATAGCAAAATATATGCTTATGCAGATGACACTACTATAGTTGTGGCACACAAAAAAGCTAAATGTGCATTAGAAATTATGCAAATCGAACTGGAAAAGGCTCAGAGATGGTGTCATGACCAAGGAATAATAATAAATTCGACAAAAGCAAAACTAATGCATATCAAGCCACCACACATCGGATACGAGGACTTAAAACTGAGATTTCATTGTACAGAATGTCTACACGAAACGAAAAGGTCAACAATCCACTGCAATTTTAAAGAATGCAATAAAATTGTGGAATTGGTAAATTCTTACAAATACCTTGGTGTAATTGTGGACAATAAATTCAACTGGCATGAACACATAGAATACCTAAGAAAAAAATTAAGGAAATCCTCTTATATGCTAAATCATCTAAGATTCCGTTCGAATATAGTGGTACTAAGGCAAGCTTACTTCGCGCTAGTAGAATCAATTATTCGACATGGTATTACAGCCTGGGGAAGTTCCAACTATTGTAGAAAACTCCAATCATCACAAAATGCATTATTAAAAATACTGGATACAACCGTACGTTATAGAAACTATAGGCAAAACTATGATGATATAGGAAACAATAGGGAAACAGAAAATATTGCAAATACCGATACTGTTTCTAATTCAATAATAATCGATCCATCAACCGCTACAAATGTGACAGCAAATATAACAGTGAATAACTACGGTAACACATATAACGATGAAGCAAACAGAACCCTGAGGGGCATACAAATGTTAAATATAAAAAGTATCTACTACATTACTTTGGCAATTGAATTTAACAAGGACACCCGTTTCTTTACGGAAATCGATCATAATTATCAAACACGCCGAAAAACAGGAGGTAGATTCAAAGTCCCGCAATATAAGAACAATTACGGAAGGAACTCACTAGCTGTTGTACTACCCACATTATATAATATGATGCCACCGGACATCTTAAATACTGCAACAAATCAACACAAAACCAAGAGAGTTATTAAAAAATTTTTCATGGAGAAGCAGTAATATGTATTGAATTTTAAAGTTGAATAATGTTAATAGTATATTTAGTATGCAACGAATGAACTTATGTTGTTTCAAACTTTTATTATAACATTGTGTACCTGCAGACAAGCCCAGGCGGCTTCGCAAGGTCCTTTTTGTGTAATAATGTTTTAAATTAATGTAATGTAAACATGATATGTTACTAATGTTGAAAATTGAATAAAATTGAATTGGAATTGAAAAAAAAAAAAACCGTCTACGATTAACATTACTGTTAACCGTCTACTTTTAACATTACTGTTAACCGTCTACGTTTAACATTACTGTTAACCGTCTACTTTTAACATTACTGTTGACCGTCTACGTTTAACATTACTGTTAACCGTCTATGTTTAACATTACTGTTAACCGTCTACTTTTAACATTACTGTTAACCGTCTACTTTTAGCATTACTGTTAACCGTCTACGCTTAACACTACTGTTAACCGTCTACGTTTAACATTACTGTTAAACGTCTACTTTGAACATTACTCTTAACCGTCTACGTTTAACATTATTGTTAACCGTCTACGTTTAACATTACTGTCAACCGTCTACGTTTAACATTACTGTTAACCGTCTACTTTTAACATTAGTGTTACCGTCTACGTTTAATATTACTGTTAATCGTCTACTTTTAACATTACTGTTAACCGTCTACGTTTAACATTACTGTTAACCGTCTACTTTTAACATTACTGTTAACCGTCTACGTTTAACATTACTGTTAACCGTCTACTTTTAACATTACTGTTAACCGTCTACGTTTAACATTACTTTTAACCCTCTACGTTTAACATTACTGTTAACCGTCTACTTTTAACATTACTCTTAACCGTCTGTTTTTAACATTACTGTTAACCGTTTACTTTTAACATTACTGTTAACCGTCTACGCTTAATACTACTGTTAACCGTCTACGTTTAACATTACTGTTAAACGTCTACTTTGAACATTACTCTTAACCGTCTACGTTTAACATTATTGTTAACCGTCCACGTTTAACATTACTGTCAACCGTCTACATTTAACATTGCTGTTAACCGTCTACGTTTAACATTACTGTTAATCGTCTACTTTTAACGTTACTGTTAACCGTTTACGTTAATGTAATGTAATGTTAACTACTGTTAACATTACTGTTAACCGTCTACGTTTAACGTTACTGTTAATCGTCTACTTTTAACATTACTCTTAACCGTCTGCGTTTAACATTACTGTTAACCGTCTACGTTAAACATTACTGTTAACAGTCTACGTTTAACATTACTGTTAACCGTCTACGTTTAAAATTACTGTTAACCGTCTACTTTTAACATTACTGTTAACCGTCTACTTTTAACATTACTGTTAACCATCTACGTTTTACATTACTGTTAACCGTATACGCTTAACATTGCTGTTAACCGTCTACGTTTAACATTACTGTTAATCGTCTACTTTTAACATTACTCTTAACCGTCTGCGTTTAACATTACTGTTAACCGTCTACGTTAAACATTACTGTTAACAGTCTACGTTTAACATTACTGTTAACCGTCTACGTTTAACATTACTCTTAACCGTTACCTTTAACATTACTGTTAACCGTCTACTTTTAACATTACTGTTAACCGTCTACGTTTAACGTTACTGTTAATCGTCTACTTTTAATATTACTCTTAACCGTCTACGTTGAACATTAATTTTAACCGTCTACGTTTAACACTACTGTTAACCGTCTACTTTTAACATTACTGTTAACTGTCTACGTTAAACATTACTGTTAACCGTCTACGTCTAACACTACTTTTAACCCTCTACGTTTAACATTACTGTTAACCGTCTACTTTTAACATTACTCTTAACCGTCTACTTTTAACATTACTCTTAACCGTCTACATTTAACATTACTGTTAACCCTCTACGTTTAACATTACTGTTAACTGTCTACGTTTAACATTAGTGTTAACCGCCTACGTTAACATTACTGTTAACAGTCTACGTTTAACATTATTGTTAACCGTCCACGTTTAACATTACTCTTAACCGTTTACGTTTAACATTACTGTTAACCGTCTACGATTAACATCACTGTTAACCGTCTACGATTAACATCACTGTTAACCGTCTACTTTTAACGTTACTGTTAACCGTTTACGTTAATGTAATGTAATGTTAACTACTGTTAACATTACTGTTAACCGTCTACGTTTAACATTACTGTTAAACGTCTACTTTGAACATTACTCTTAACCGTCTACGTTTAACATTATTGTTAACCGTCCACGTTTAACATTACTGTCAACCGTCTACGTTTAACATTGCTGTTAACCGCCTACGTTAACATTACTGTTAACAGTCTACGTTTAACATTATTGTTAACCGTCCACGTTTAACATTACTCTTAACCGTTTACGTTTAACATTACTGTTAACCGTCTACGATTAACATCACTGTTAACCGTCTACTTTTAACGTTACTGTTAACCGTTTACGTTAATGTAATGTAATGTTAACTACTGTTAACATTACTGTTAACCGTCTACGTTTAACATTACTGTTAATCGTCTACTTTTAACATTACTCTTAACCGTCGGCGTTTAACATTACTGTTAACCGTCTATGTTAAACATTACTGTTAACAGTCTACGTTTAACATTACTGTTAACCGTCTACGTTTAACATTACTGTTAACCGTCTACTTTTAACATTACTGTTAACCGTCTACTTTTAACAATACTGTTAACCATCTACGTTTTACATTGCTGTTAACCGTCTACGTTTAACATTACTGTTAATCGTCTACTTTTAACATTACTCTTAACCGTTACCTTTAACATTACTGTTAACCGTCTACTTTTAACATTACTGTTAACCGTCTACGTTTAACGTTACCGTTTATCGTTTACTTTTATTATTACTCTTAACCGTCTACGTTGAACATTAATGTTAACCGTCTACGTTTAACATTACTGTTAATCGTCTACTTTTAACATAAGCAATTTTATTTTTCGTGCTTGATTCCTTTAAATAAATATTTCTCACGAAAAATTTATTACAAAATTTTTATTAAAAAATAAACATTTTATGATATTCTCATTAAACATTTATTCCAATAAAAATATTTGAAATGTATTACTGCGGGGGAGAGCACATCCATATTGCAATTTCACTATTGCTCAAGTAGCTCATCAGTGAATTTTACCCCAATATTGTATAGAAAAACCTAAAAGTCTTATATTCAAAGTCAAACTGATTCTATGAGAATTTTTCATAAAATCAACATAGCATAAACAGCAAGACTCAAAAAAACTTCTACACAAACACAGCAAAACATTTCAAACAACAAAAAACATTGTTTATTTTCAAACATTTCTACATAAGGGTTTCCGTTTGAAACCATTCATATGTAATTTGAAAATTCAGAAATAAAAAAATACAAAAATTTTACAAAAAAGCAACGGGCACATGCAATGGAAATAATTAATTTATAATTATTCGGAATCATTTTCAATATAAGCAATTTTATTTTTCGTGTTTGATTCCTTTACATAAATATTTTTCACGAAATATTTATTACAAAATTTTTATTAAAAAATAAACATTTTATGATTATCTCATAAAACATTTATTCCAATAAAAATAAAAAATATTTCCGTCTACTTTTAACATTACTGTTAACCATCTAAGTGTAACATTACTGTTAACCGTCTACTTTTAACATTACCGCTAACCGTCTACGTTCAACATTACTGTTAATCGTCTGCTTTTAACATTACTCTTAACCGTCTACGTTTAACATTACTGTTAACCGTCTACGTTTAACATTACTGTTAACCGTCTAATTTTAACATTACTGTTAACCGTCTACGCTTAACACTACTGTTAACCTTCTACGTTTAACATTAATGTTAATCGTCTACTTTTAACATTACTCTTACCCGTCTACGTTTAACATTACTGTTAACCGTCTACGTTTAACATTACTGTTAACCGTCTACGTTTGACATTACTGTTAACCGTCTACTTTTAACATTAGTGTTAACCGTCTACGTTTAACATTGCTGTTAAACGTCTACTTTGAACATTACTCTTAACCGTCTACGTTTAACATTATTGTTAACCGTCTACGTTTAACATTACTGTCAACCGTCTACGTTTAACATTACTGTTAACCGTCTACTTTTAATATTAGTGTTACCGTCTACGCTTAATATTACTGTTAATCGTCTACTTTTAACATTACTGTTAACCGTCTACTTTTAACATTACTCTTAACCGTCTACGTTTAACATTATTGTTAACCGTCTACGTTTAACATTACTGTCAACTGTCTACGTACATTATTGTTAACCGTCTACTTTTAACATGACTGTTAACCGTCTACGCTTAACACTGCTGTTAACCGTCTACTTTTAACATTACTGTTAACCGTCTACTTTTAACATTACTGTTAACCGTCTACTTTTAGCATTACTGTTAACCGTCTACGCTTAACACTACTGTTAACCGTCTACGTTTAACATTACTGTTAAACGTCTACTTTGAACATTACTCTTAACCGTCTACGTTTAACATTACTGTTAACCGTCTACTTTTAACATTAGTGTTACCGTCTACGTTTAATATTACTGTTAATCGTCTACTTTTAACATTACTGCTAACCGTCTACGTTTAACATTACTGTTAACCGTCTATGTTTAACATTACTGTTAACCGTCTACTTTTAACATTACTGTTAACCGTCTACTTTTAGCATTACTGTTAACCGTCTACGCTTAACACTACTGTTAACCACCTACGTTTAACATTACTGTTAAACGTCTACTTTGGACATTACTCTTAACCGTCTACGTTTAACATTACTGTTAACCGTCTACTTTTAACATTAGTGTTACCGTCTACGTTTAATATTACTGTTAATCGTCTACTTTTAACATTACTGTTAACCGTCTACGTTTAACATTACTGTTAACCGTCTATGTTTAACATTACTGTTAACCGTCTACTTTTAACATTACTGTTAACCGTCTACGTTTTACATTACTATTAACCGTCTAATTTTAACATTAGTGTTACCGTCTACGTTTAATATTACTGTTAACCGTCTACGCTTAACATTGCTGTTAACCGTCTACGTTTAACATTACTGTTAATCGTCTACTTTTAATATTACTCTTAACCGTCTACGTTGAACATTAATGTTAACCGTCTACGTTTAACATTACTGTTAACCGTCTACTTTTAACATTACTGTTAACCGTCTACGTTTAACGTTACTGTTAATCGTCTACTTTTAATATTACTCTTAACCATCTACGTTGAACATTTATGTTAACCATCTACGTTGAACATTTATGTTAACCGTCTACGTTTAACATTACTGTTAACCGTCTACTTTTAACATTACTGTTAACTGTCTACGTTAAACATTACTGTTAACCGTCTACGTCTAACATTACTTTTAACCCTCTACGTTTAACATTACTGTTAACCGTCTACTTTTAACATTACTCTTAACCGTCTACTTTTAACATTACCCTTAACCGTCTACATTTAACATTACTGTTAACCCTCTACGTTTAACATTACTGTTAACTGTCTAAGTTTAACATTAGTGTTAACCGCCTACGTTAACATTACTGTTAACAGTCTACGTTTAACATTGCTGTTAATCGTCTACTTTTAACATAAGCAATTTTATTTTTCGTGCTTGATTCCTTTAAATAAATATTTTTCACGAAATATTTATTACAAAATTATTATTAAAAAATAAACATTTTATGATTATCTCATAAAACATTTATTCCAATAAAAATAAAAAATATTTCCGTCTACTTTTAACATTACTGTTAACCGTCTACTTTTAACATTACCGCTAACCGTCTACGTTTAACATTACTGTTAATCGTCTGCTTTTAACATTACTCTTAACCGTCTACGTTTAACATTACTGTTAACCGTCTACGTTTAACATTACTGTTAACCGTCTACGTTTAACATTACTGTTAACCGTCTAATTTTAACATTACTGTTAACCGTCTACGCCTAACACTACTGTTAACCTTCTACGTTTAACGTAGAGTGTTAACCGTCTACGTTTAATATTACTGTAAATCGTCTATTTTTAACATTACTCTTAACCGTCTACGTTTAACATTACTGTTAACCGTCTACGTTTAACATTACTGTCAACCGTCTACATTTAACATTACTGACAACCGTCTACTTTTAACATTACTGTTAACCGTCTACGTTTAACATTACTGTTAACCGTCTACTTTTAACATTACTCTTAACCGTCTACGTTTAACATTACTGTTAACCGTCTACTTTTAACATTACTGTTAACCGTCTACGTTTAACATTACTGTTAACCGTCTACTTTTAACATTACTGTTAACCGTCTACGTTTAACATTACTGTTAACCGTCTATGTTTAACATTACTGTTAACCGTCTACTTTTAACATTACTGTTAATCGTCTACTTTTAACATTACTGTTAACCGTCTACGCTTAACACTACTGTTAACCGTCTACGTTTAACATTACTGTTAAACGTCTACTTTGAACATTACTCTTAACCGTCTACGTGTAACATTATTGTTAACCGTCTACGTTTAACATTACTGTCAACCGTCTACGTTTAACATTACTGTTAATCGTCTACTTTTAACATTAGTGATAACCGTCTACGTTTAATATTACTGTTAATCGTCTACTTTTAACATTACTGTTAACCGTCTACGTTTAACATTACTGTTAACCGTCTACTTTTACCATTACTGTTAACCGTCTACGTTTAACATTACTGTTAACCGTCTACTTTTAACATTACTGTTAACCGTCTACGTTTAACATTACTTTTAACCCTCTACGTTTAACATTACTGTTAACCGTCTACTTTTAACATTACTCTTAACCGTCTGTTTTTAAAATTACTTTTAACCGTATACGTTTAACATTACTGTAAGCCGTCTACGTTTAACATTACTGTGAGCTGTCTACGTTTAACAACACTGTTAACCGTCTACGTTTAATATTATTGTTAACCATCTAAGTTTAACATTACTGTCAACCGTCTACGTCTAACATTAATGTTAGCCGTCTACTTTTAACATTACTGTTAACCGTCTAGGTTTAACATTACTGTTAACCATCTACGTTTAATATTACTGTTAACCGTCTACTTTTAACATTACTGTTAACCGTCTACGTTAAACATTACTGTTAATTGTCTGCTTTTACATTACTCTTAGCCGTCTACATTTAACACTACTATTAATCGTCTACGTTTAACATTACTGTTAACCGTCTACGTTTAACATTACTGTTACCCGTCTACGTTTAAGATTGCTGCTAACCGTCTACGTTTAACATTACTGTTAACCGTCTACTTTTAACATTAGTGTTAACCTTCTTCGTTTAACATTACTGTCAACCGTCTACGTTTAACATTACTTTTAACTGTCTACGTTTAACATTACTGTTAATGGTCTACGTTGAGCATTACTGTTAACCGTCTCCGTTTAATATTACTGTTAACCGTCTACGTTTAACATTGCTGATAACCGTCTACGTTTGACATTACTGTTAACCGTCTACATTTAACATTACTGTTAACCGTCTACTTTTTACATTTCTGTTAACCGCCTACGTTTAAAATTACGGTTAACCGTCTACGTTTAACATTACTGTTAATCGCCTACTTTTAATATTACTCTTAACCGTCTACGTTTAACATTACTGTTAACAGTCTACGTTTAACATTACTGTTAACCGCCTACTTTTAACATTACTGTTAACCGTCTACTTTTAATATTACTGTTAACCGTCTACGTTTAACATTGCTGTTAACCGTCTACGTTAAACATTACTGTTAATCGTCTACTTTTAACATTACTCTTAACCGTTTACGTTTAACATTACTGTTAACCGTCTATGTTTAACATTACTGTTAACCGTCTACTTTTAACATTACTGTTAACCGTCTATGTTTAACATTACTGTTAGCCGTCTATGTTTAACATTACTGTTAACCGTCTACTTTTAACATTACTGTTAACCGTCTACTTTTAGCATTACTGTTAACCGTCTACGCTTAACACTACTGTTAACCGTCTACGTTTAACATTACTGTTAAACGTCTACTTTGAACATTACTCTTAACCGTCTACGTTTAACATTATTGTTAACCGTCTACGTTTAACATTACTGTAAACCGTCTACGTTTAACCTTACTGTTAACCGTCTACTTTTAACATTAGTGTTACCGTCTACGTTTAATATTACTGTTAATCGTCTACTTTTAACATTACTGTTAACCGTCTACGTTTAACATTACTATTAACCGTCTACTTTTAACATTACTGTTAACCGTCTACGTTTAACATTACTGTTAACCGTCTACTTTTAACATTACTGTTAACCGTCTACGTTTAACATTACTGTTAACCGTCTACTTTTAACATTACTCTTAACCGTCTGTTTTTAACATTACTGTTAACCGTTTACTTTTAACATTACTGTTAACCGTCTACGCTTAACACTACTGTTAACCGTCTACGTTTAACATTACTGTTAAACGTCTACTTTGAACATTACTCTTAACCGTCTATGTTTAACATTGTTGTTAACCGTCCACGTTTAACATTACTGTCAACCATTTACGTTTAACATTGCTGTTAACCGTCTACGTTTAACATTACTGTTAATCGTCTACTTTTAACATTACTCTTAACCGTTTACGTTTAACATTACTGTTAACCGTCTGCGATTAACATTACTGTTAACCGTCTACTTTTAACGTTACTGTTAACCGTTTACGTTAATGTAATTTAATGTTAACTACTGTTAACATTACTGTTAACCGTCTACGTTTAACATTACTGTTAATCGTCTACTTTTAACATTACTCTTAACCGTCTGCGTTTAACATTACTGTTAACCGTCTACGTTAAACATTACTGTTAACAGTCTACGTTTAACATTACTGTTAACCGTTTACGTTAAACATTACTGCTAACCGTCTACGTTTAACATTTCTGTTAACCGTCTACGTTGAACATTACTGTTAATCGTCTACTTTAAACATTACTCTTAACCGTCTACGTTTAACATTACTGTTAGCCGTCTACTTTTAACATTACTGTTAACCGTCTACGTTTAACATTACTGTTAACCGTCTACGTTTAACATTACTGTTAACCGTCTACTTTTAACATTACTGTTAACCGTCTACTTTTAACATTACTGTTAACCATCTACGTTTTACATTACTGTTAACCGTCTACGCTTAACATTGCTGTTAACCGTCTACGTTTAACATTACTGTTAATCGTCTACTTTTAATATTACTCTTAACCGTCTACGTTGAACATTAATGTTAACCGTCTACGTTTAACATTACTGTTAACCGTCTACTTTTAACATTACTGTTAACCGTCTACGTTTAACGTTACTGTTAATCGTCTACTTTTAATATTACTCTTAACCGTCTACGTTGAACATTTATGTTAACCGTCTACGTTTAACATTACTCTTAACCGTCTACTTTTAACATTACTGTTAACTGTCTACGTTAAACATTACTGTTAACCGTCTACGTCTAACATTAGTTTTAACCCTCTACGTTTAACATTACTGTTAACCGTCTACTTTTAACATTACTCTTAACCGTCTACTTTTAACATTACTCTTAACCGTCTACATTTAACATTACTGTTAACCCTCTACGTTTAACATTACTGTTAACTGTCTACGTTTAACATTAGTGTTAACCGCCTACGTTAACATTACTGTTAACAGTCTACGTTTAACATTGCTGTTAACCGTCTACGTTTAACATTACTGTTAATCGTCTACTTTTAACATAAGCAATTTTATTTTTCGTGCTTGATTCCTTTAAATAAATATTTCTCACGAAAAATTTATTACAAAATTTTTATTAAAAAATAAACATTTTATGATATTCTCATAAAACATTTATTCCAATAAAA
This sequence comes from Trichopoda pennipes, assembly GCA_030448955.1. Classification (NCBI taxonomy): domain Eukaryota; kingdom Metazoa; phylum Arthropoda; class Insecta; order Diptera; family Tachinidae; genus Trichopoda; species Trichopoda pennipes. Next base: position 486,518 of record JASKUP010000004.1, on the reverse strand, counting down.
ATATTTCAAATGTATTACTGCGGGGGAGAGCACATCCATATTGCAATTTCACTATTGCTCAAGTAGCTCATCAGTGAATTTTACCCCAATATTGTATAGAAAAACCTAAAAGTCTTATATTCAAAGTCAAACTGATTCTATGAGAATTTTTCATAAAATCAACATAGCATAGACAGCAAGACTCAAAAACACTTCTACACAAACACAGCAAAACATTTCAAACAACAAAAAACATTGTTTATTTTCAAACATTTCTACATAAGGGTTTCCGTTGGAAACCATTTATATGTAATTTGAAAATTCAGAAAATAAAAAATATTTGTAAATAGATTTACAAAAATTTTACAAAAAAGCAACGGGCACATGCAATGGAAATAATGAATTTATGATTATTCGGAATCATTTTCAATATAAGCAATTTTATTTTTCGTGTTAACCGTCTACGTTTAACATTACTGTTAACTGTCTACGTTTAACATTACTGTTAACCGTCTACGTTTAGCATTACTTTTAACCGTCTACTTTTAACACTACTGTTAACCGTCTACGTTTAACATTACTGTTAACCGTCTACGATTAACATTACTGTTAACCGTCTACGTTTAACATTACTTTTAACCCTCTACGTTTAACATTACTGTTAATCGTCTACTTTTAACATTACTGTTAACCGTCTACTTTTAACATTACTCTTAACCGTCTACATTTAACATTACTCTTAACCGTCTACTTTTAACATTACTCTTAACCGTCTACTTTTAACATTACTCTTAACCGTCTACATTTAACATTACTGTTAACCCTCTACGTTTAACATTACTGTTAACTGTCTACGTTTAACATTAGTGTTAACCGCCTACGTTAACATTACTGTTAACAGTCTACGTTTAACATTACTGTTAACCGCCTACTTTTAACATTACTGTTAACCGTCTACTTTTAATATTACTATTAACCGTCTACGTTTAACATTGCTGTTAACCGTCTACGTTTAACATTACTGTTAATCGTCTACTTTTAACATTACTCTTAACCGTCTACATTTAACATTACTGTTAACCCTCTACGTTTAACATTACTGTTAACTGTCTACGTTTAACATTAGTGTTAACCGCCTACGTTAACATTACTGTTAACAGTCTACGTTTAACATTACTGTTAACCGCCTACTTTTAACATTACTGTTAACCGTCTACTTTTAATATTACTATTAACCGTCTACGTTTAACATTGCTGTTAACCGTCTACGTTTAACATTACTGTTAATCGTCTACTTTTAACATAAGCAATTTTATTTTTCGTGCTTGATTCCTTTAAATAAATATTTCTCACGAAAAATTTATTACAAAATTTTTATTAAAAAATAAACATTTTATGACATTCTCATAAAACATTTATTCCAATCAAAATATTTGAAATGTATTACTGCGGGGGAGAGCACATCCATATTGCAATTTCACTATTGCTCAAGTAGCTCATCAGTGAATTTTACCCCAATATTGTATAGAAAAACCTAAAAGTCTTATATTCAAAGTCAAATTGATTCTATGAGAATTTTTCATAAAATCAACATAGCATAGACAGCAAGACTCAAAAACACTTCTACACAAACACAGCAAAACATTTCAAACAACAAAAAACATTGCTTATTTTCAAACATTTCTACATAAGGGTTTCCGTTGGAAACCATTCATATGTAATTTGAAAATTCAAAAAATAAAAAATATTTGTAAATAGATTTACAAAAATTTTACAAAAAAGCAACGGGCACATGCAATGGAAATAATTAATTTATGATTATTCGGAATCATTTTCAATATAAGCAATTTTATTTTTCGTGCTTGATTCCTTTAAATAAATATTTCTCACGAAATATTTATTACAAAATTTTTATTACAAAAATAAACATTTTATGATATCCTCATAAAAGATTTATTGCAATAAAAATAAAAAAAATATTTCCGTCTACTTTTAACATTACTGTTAACCATCTAAGTGTAACATTACTGTTAACCGTCTACTTTTAACATTACCGCTAACCGTCTACGTTCAACATTACTGTTAATTGTCTGCTTTTAACATTACTCTTAACCGTCTACGTTTAACATTACTGTTAACAGTCTACGTTTAACATTACTGTTAACCGTCTAATTTTAACATTACTGTTAACCGTCTACGCTTAACACTACTGTTAACCTTCTACGTTTAACATTAATGTTAATCGTCTACTTTTAACATTACTCTTACCCGTCTACGTTTAACATTACTGTTAACCGTCTACGTTTAACATTACTGTTACCCGTCTACGTTTAACATTACTGTTAACCGTCTACGTTTAGCATTACTGTTAACCGTCTACTTTTAACATTACTGTTAATCGTCTACTTTTAATATTACTCTTAACCGTCTACTTTTAACATTACTGTTAACCGTCTACGCTTAAGACTACTGTTAACCGTCTACTTTTAACATTACTGTTAACCGTCTACGTTTAACATTACTGTTAACCGTCTACGTTTGACATTACTGTTAACCGTCTACTTTTAACATTAGTGTTAACCGTCTACGTTTAATATTACTGTTAATCGTCTACTTTTAACATTACTCTTAACCGTCTACGTTTAACATTACTGTTAACCGTCTACGTTTAACATTACTGTTAACCGTCTACTTTTAACATTACTGTTACCCGTCTACGCTTAAGACTACTGTTAACCGTCTACTTTTAACATTACTGTTAACCGTCTACGTTTAACATTACTGTTAACCGTCTACTTTTAACATTACTGTTAACCGTCTACGTTTGACATTACTGTTAACCGCCTACTTTTAACATTAGTGTTAACCGTCTACGTTTAATATTACTGTTAATCGTCTACTTTTAACATTACTCTTAACCGTCTACGTTTAACATTACTGTTAACCGTCTACGTTTAACATTACTGTTAACCGTCTACTTTTAACATTACTGTTAACCGTCTACGCTTAACACTACTGTTAACCGTCTACTTTTAACATTACTGTTAACCGTCTACGTTTAACATTACTGTTAACCGTCTACTTTTAACATTACTGTTAACCGTCTACGTTTGACATTACTGTTAACCGTCTACTTTTAACATTTGTGTTACCCGTCTACGTTTAATATTACTGTTAATCGTCTACTTTTAACATTACTCTTAACCGTCTACGTTTAACATTACTGTTCACCGTCTACGTTTAACATTACTGTCAACCATCTACGTTTAACATTACTGTTAACCGTCTACTTTTAACATTACTGTTAACCGTCTACGTTTAACATTACTGTTAACCGTCTACTTTTAACATTACTGTTAACCGTCTACGTTTGACATTACTGTTAACCATCTACTTTTAACATTACTGTTAACCGTCTACGTTTAACATTACTGTTAACCGTATACTTTTAACATTACTGTTAACCGTCTACGTTTAACATTACTGTTAACCGTCTACGTTTAACATTACTGTTAACCGTCTATTTTTAATATTACTGTTAACCGTCTACGCTTAAGACTACTGTTAACCGTCTACGTTTGACATTACTGTTAAACGTCTACTTTTAACATTACTCTTAACCGTCTACGTTTAACATTACTGTTAACCGTCTACGTTTAACATTACTGTCAACCGTCTACGTTTAACATTACTGTTAACCGTCTAATTTTAACATTACTGTTGACCGTCTACGTTTAACATTACTGTTAACCGTCTACGTTGAACATTACTTTTAACCCTCTACGTTTAACACTACTGTTAACCGTCTAATTTTAACATTACTGTCAACCGTCTAGGTTTAACATTACTGTTAACCGTTTACTTTTAACATTAGTGTTAACCGTCTACGTTTAATATTACTTTTAATCGTCTACTTTTAACATTACTCTTAACCGTCTACGTTTAACATTACTGTTAACCGTCTACGTTTAACATTACTGTTAACCGTCTACTTTTAACATTACTGTTAACCGTCTACGCTTAAGACTACTGTTAACCGTCTAATTTTAACATTACTGTTAACCATCTACGTATAACATTACTGTTAACCGTCTAGTTTTAACATTACTGTTAACCGTCTACGTTTGACAATACTGTTAACCGCCTACTTTTAACATTAGTGTTAACCGTCTACGTTTAATATTACTGTTAATCGTCTACTTTTAACATTACTCTTAACCGTCTACGTTTAACATTACTGTTAATCGTCTACTTTTAACATTACTCTTAACCGTCTACGTTTAACATTACTGTTAACCGTCTACGTTTAACATTACTGTTAACCGTCTACTTTTAACATTACTGTTAACCGTCTACGCTTAAGATTACTGTTAACTGTCTACGTTTAACATTACTGTTAACCGTCTACTTTTAACATTACTGTTAACCGTCTACGTTTGACATTACTGTTAACCGCCTACTTTTAACATTAGTGTTAACCGTCTACGTTTAACATTACTGTTAACCGTCTACTTTTAACATTACTGTTAACCGTCTACGTTTGACATTACTGTTAACCGTCTACTTTTAACATTAGTGTTAACCGTCTACGTTTAATATTACTGTTAATCGTCTACTTTTAACATTACTCTTAAGCGTCTACGTTTAACATTACTGTTGACCGTCTACGTGTAACATTACTGTCAACCATCTACGTTTAACATTACTGTTAACCGTCTACTTTTAACATTACTGTTAACCGTCTACGTTTAACATTACTGTTAACCGTCTACTTTTAACATTACTATTAACCGTCTACGTTGACATTACTGTTAACCATCTACTTTTAACATTACTGTTAACCGTCTACGTTTAACATTACTGTTAACCGTATACTTTTAACATTACTGTTAACCGTCTACGTTTAACATTACTGTTAACCATCTTTTTCGTGCTTTATTCCTTTCAATAAATATTTCTCACGAAAAATTTATTACAAAATTTTTATTAAAAAATAAACATTTTATGATATTCTCATAAAACATTTATTCCAATAAAAATATTTCAAATGTATTACTGCGGGGGAGAGCACATCCATATTGCAATTTCACTATTGCTCAAGTAGCTCATCAGTGAATTTTACCCCAATATTGTATAGAAAAACCTAAAAGTCTTATATTCAAAGTCAAACTGATTCTATGAGAATTTTTCATAAAATTAACATAGCATAGACAGCAAGACTCAAAAACACTTCTACACAAACACAGCAAAACATTGCAAACAACAAAAAACATTGTTTATTTTCAAACATTTCTACATAAGGGTTTCCGTTGGAAACCATTCATATGTAATTTAAAAATTCAGAAAATAAAAAATATTTGTAAATAGATTTACAAAAATTTTACAAAAAAGCAACGGGCACATGCAATGGAAATAATTAATTTATGATTCTTCGGAATCATTTTCAATATAAGCAATTTTATTTTTCGTGCTTGATTTCTTTAAATAAATATTTCTCATGAAATATTTATTACAAAAATTTTTTTAAAAAATAAACATTTTATGATATCCTCATAAAACATTTATTCCAATAAAAAAATAAAAAATATTTCCGTCTACTTTTAACATTACTGTTAAACATCTAAATGTAACATTACTGTTAACCGTCTACTTTTAACATTACCGCTAACCGTCTACGTTTAACATTACTGTTAATCGTCTGCTTTTAACATTACTCTTAACCGTCTACGTTTAACATTACTGTTAACCGTCTACGTTTAACATTACTGTTAACCGTCTACGCTTAACACTACTGTTAACCGTCTACGCTTAACACTACTGTTAACCTTCTACGTTTAACATTAATGTTAATCGTCTACTTTTAACATTACTCTTACCCGTCTACGTTTAACATTACTGTTAACCGTCTACGTTTAACATTACTGTTAACCGTCTACGTTTAACATTACTGTTAACCGTCTACTTTTAACATTACTGTTAACCGTCTACGTTTAACATTACTGTTAATCGTCTACTTTTAATATTATTCTTAACCGTCTACGTTTAACATTAATGTTAATCGTCTGCTTTTAACATTACTCTTAACCGTCTACGTTTGACATTACTGTTAACCGTCTACGTTTAACATTACTGTTAACCGTCTACTTTTAACATTACTGTTAACCGTCTACGTTAACCATTATGTTAATCGTCTACTTTTAACATCACTCTTAACCGTCTACGTTTAACATTACTGCTAACCGTCTACGTTTAACATTACTGTCAACCGTCTACGTTTAATATTACTGTTAACCGTCTACGTTTAACATTACTGTTAACCGTCTACGTTTAACATTAATGTTAACCGTCTACTTTTAACATTAGTGTTAACCGTCTACGTTTAATATTACTGTTAATCGTCTACTTTTAACATTACTCTTAACCGTCTACGTTTAACATTACTGTTCACCGTCTACGTTTAACAATACTGTCAACCACCTACGTTTAACATTACTGTTAACCGTCTACTTTTAACATTACTGATAAACGTCTACGTTTAACATTACTGTTAACCGTCTACTTTTAATATTACTGTTAACCGTCTACGTTTAACATTACTGTTAACCGTCTACTTTTAACATTACTGTTAACCGTATACTTTTAGCATTACTGTTAACCGTTTACGTTTAACATTACTGTTAACCGTCTACGTTTAACATTACTGTTAACCGTCTACGTTTAGCATTACTGTTAACCGTCTACTTTTAACATTACTGTTAACCGTCTACGTTTAACACTACTGTTAACCGTCTACGTTTAACATTACTGTTAAACGTCTACTTTTAACATTACTCCTAACCGTCTACGTTTAACATTACTGTTAACCGTCTACGTTTAACATTACTGTCAACCGTCTACGTTTAACATTACTGTTAACCGTCTAATTTTAACATTACTGTTGACCGTCTACGTTTAACATTATTGTTAACCATCTAGGTTTAAAATTACTGTTAACCGTCTACTTTTAACATTACTGCTAACCGTCTACGTTTAACATTACTGTCAACCGTCTACGTTTAAGATTACTGTTAACCGTCTACTTTTAACATTACTGTTGACCGTCTACGTTTAACATTACTGTCAACCGTCTACGTTTAACATTATTGTTAACCGTCTAGGTTTAACATTACTGTTAACCGTCTACGTTTAACATTATTGTTCACCGTCTAGGTTTAAAATTACTGTTAACCGTCTACTTTTAACATTACTGCTAACCATCTACGCTTAACCATCTAAGTTTAACATTACTGTCAACCGTCTACGTTTAACACTACTGTTAACCGTCTACTTTTAACATTACTGTTAACCGTCTAGGTTTAACATTACAGTTAGCCATCTACGTTTAACATTACTGTTAACCGTCTACTTTTAACATTACTGTTAACCGTCTACTTTTAACATTACTGTTAATCGTCTACGTTAAACATTACTGTTAATCGTCTGCTTTTACATTACTCTTAGCCGTCCACATTTAACACTACTATTAATCGTCTACGTTTAACATTACTGTTAACCGTCTACGTTTAACATTACTGTTAACCGTCTACGTTTAACTTACTGTTAACCGTCTACTTTTAACATTATTATAAACCGTCTACGTTTAACAATACGGTTGATAACCGTCTACGTTTAACATTACTGTTAACCGTCTACTTCTAACATTACTGTTAACCTTCTTCGTTTAACATTACTGTTAACCGTCTACGTTAAACATTACTTTTAACCGTCTACGTTTAACATTACTGTTAACCGTCTACGTTGAACATTACTGTTAACCGTCTCCGTTTAACATTACTGTTAACCGTCTACCTTTAACATTGCTGATAACCGTCTACGTTTAACATTACTGTTAACCGTCTACATTTAACATTACTGTTAACCGTCTACTTTTTACATTTCTGTTAACCGCCTACGTTTAAAATTACGGTTAACCGTCTACGTTTAACATTACTGTTAATCGCCTACTTTTAATATTACTCTTAACCGTCTACGTTTAACATTACTGTTAACCGTCTACGTTTAACATTACTGTTAACCGTCTACGTTTAACATTACTGTTAACCGTCTACCTTTAACATTGCTGATAACCGTCTACGTTTAACATTACTGTTAACCGTCTACATTTAACATTACTGTTAACCGTCTACTTTTTACATTTCTGTTAACCGCCTACGTTTAAAATTACGGTTAACCGTCTACGTGTAACATTACTGTTAATCGCCTACTTTTAATATTACTCTTAACCGTCTACGTTTAACATTACTGTTAACAGTCTACGTTTAACATTACTGTTAACCGCCTACTTTTAACATTACTGTTAACTGTCTACTTTTAATATTACTGTTAACCGTCTACGTTTAACATTGCTGTTAACCGTCTACGTTTAACATTACTGTTAATCGTCTGCTTTTAACATTACTCTTAACCGTTTACGTTTAACATTACTGTTCATAAGTGTAAATAAATAAACTTTAAAAAGTTTACAGTATTATAAACCATTATTGTACATATAAAGAATAAAACTTAGTGAATAAAGGATATAAAGGATAGATCAATAAAAATTTTTAATATTATAAATTTATTGCAAAGAAATATTTGGTGTAATTAAGAGTAGAAAAAATGAGTGTGCAAAATTATCTCTCAGTAAAAAATGCTCTCTGTAACACTTGTAACAAAGCATTGCCAATTACGGGGGACTACGTTGATTGTCGTCAGTGTGGTCGTAAATACCATTTCTCTCCGTGCGCTACAGTATCCGAGTCGACATATTCCAGCATGACAGCTGAAAGGAAAGCGGCATGGATATGTTCGTTATGTAGAGGTCGCGGCAAGTCACCAAATAACCTATATCAAATTGTGAATTATGACAGCAAGCAACAGGAACAGCAACAAGATCAGCAACAGTCAGATAGACAACATATAGATAAGCAACAAAATAAAAATCAAATTGATGATGAGATTGGGAAACTTGAATGTGAAAAACGGATCAAAGACCCCGAATTCTTGGATACTGTAGTTAACAATATGCAAGAATTAAAGTCTGATTTTGGTTCTTTTAAAACAATAGTGGCTAATGACATGAACGACATAAAATTGAGTATCCAACAACTAACGAGTAGCGTGAACAATACTCATAATGACTTGTGTAAAGAAATTGCAAGTTCGGTTTCTAAGCTCTCCAAAGCAATGACCGGATTAGCTAGTCAGGTCAATGAACTGAAGGAACTGAACAAAGAGAAAGACAAACGCATTGAAATTATGGAGCATAAAATGCAGATGTTAGAACAAAAGCTATTGAGTAAAAATATTGAAATTAAAAACATACCTAATAAGGAGCTTAACGCAATGCAAGTAATAAGAAAAATTGCCGAATCTCTTAATGTTGAGTTACAAGAACATGACATTGATAATGCATATACAGTAAAAAGGTCAGAGAAAGTTATTGTAGAATTTTGCTCTTTGATAAAAAAAAAAGAGCTGATGTCTAAAATACGAAAGCACAGAGTTAATGCTGGAATATTAAGTAACATAGACTCTACTTAGTTGAATAGAAACAATACCAATGAAGTATTGTTTATAAATGACCAACTTACACCCTATAATTTAAAACTATTATGGAATACAAAAAATAAAACCCGAGAAATTGGCTGGAAATTTGTATGGGCAAGGAATGGTCATATATATGCGAAAAAAGACGAAATATCAGAACCCATTTTAATTTCTAATAATAGTGATATCAATAAAATTGCCTAAATCAATACTGTAACGAATAAACTAATAAAAATTATTACAGCTAAAATATTTTCCTTTTTTTCTAATATATACAATAAATATTTAACAGACATATAATAATGAATAATATAGAAAATTTCAACCAAATAAATAAAACATACTTAAGATATCCCTTTTCTTTAATAATGCTGAATATTAGGTCAATGCGCTCAAATTTCAACTCGCTACTATTAGCGACAAATAATATATTAAAAGACATAAAAATAATGGTGCTCGTAGAAACAAATATAACAAATGAAGAAAGTCAATTTTATAATATAAATGGTTTTAACAAAACATACATTAACAGAGGAAGTAGAGGAGGAGGCATACATATATATGTCAAAGAGAATATTACATTTACAATAACTGAAACAAATACTGTCTCTTTTGAATCTTTACAAATAAATATTCAATCTAATGAAAACATTATGATATTAGCAATTTATAGACCTCCACATCTTAACGTTAACGCTTTCATTAAAGAGATTGATAGTTTGCTGATGAAAAGAGATAAACAAAATATTGTAATTACTGGAGATGTAAACATTGATATACTAAGAGTTAACTACACAGAGACAAGATACCTTGATATGCTAGCATCACATGGCTTTAAATGCTTAATAAAAGAGTGCACCAGAGAAGATGTAAACAGAGTCACTAAAACATGCATCGATCATCTCTTTGTGAGGAACAAACTGTTAAATAAGCTAGAATATGCCACAATAATAAAAACTAATATCTCAGACCATTACTCAATCGTGTACTGTCTCTCTGAAGAAAATATTGAAAAAGAAACAAGATGGCATACCCAGCAAACACAAATTAGTAAAACTCAACTTAGTAAATATAAAATTAACCAACAGATAAGCACAGCCAAGTGGACTATTGTTGAAAGCCTAACAAACCCAAACAAAATGCTACAAATGATTAATGAAAAGTTTAAACAAATATATGATAATTCAAAAATTAAAATCAAAAAACACAAAAATAGAGTGCCGAACCCATGGATAAATGTCGATTTAATAAAGTGTTGTGAGAATAGGGATAAACTTTATAAAAAATGGTTATCAAATAAAAATAATAAAACTTTTGAGGCTGAATACAAAAAATACAGAAATATGTTAAATAAAAAAATAAACTATGCCAAAAATATGTATTACAAAAATAAATTTTTCGAGAACAGAAATAATATACGAGTAACTTGGCAATTAATAAATGAAATTTTAGGGAAAAAGTCAAATAGAATTGATGACATAATTTGTAAGAACTTTGGAAATAAAAACAAAACAGAAATATGTAACTCTTTTGCTATTAATTTTAAAGAAAACGTGGAAAATATAATACATAAATGCAATATTGGTACATGTATGGAAACTCCTCATATACTTGCAAATTCCATTTATATGGATATAACGTGCGAAGAAGAGGTCAACGGAATAATTAGGACATTGAATAATAAAAAAAGTGCAGGAGCAGATGGAATTAGACCTATTGATCTGAAAAATAACGCCAATGTGATGACTCCAATTATAACTAAATTGATCAACTTGATTTTGAATACTGCAACAGTCCCGGATTTGTTCAAAGTGTCTTGTGTAAGACCAATATACAAAAATGGCTGCAGAACTGATTTTAGTAATTATCGACCGATTTCAATCTTACCGGTGATGGAAAAGATTATGGAGGAGATAATAGTCAAACGCCTAAGTGCTTTTATAGAAAAATATAAAGTCATCAATCAGAATCAGTTTGGGTTCCAAAAGGGTAAAAACATAAATAAACTGCTGGGAAACTTTGCAAATTATATAAATCAACAGTTAAGTAAGAATAACCACTGCCTAGCCTTGTTCATTGATTTCAGCAAAGCTTTCGACACACTACCACATGTCAAACTTTTGTCAACATTGGAAAGGATGGGAATACGTGGAAGTTGTCTGAAACTTTTTGAAAACTACTTAAAATGTAAAAAATTTTTCGTAAAAATATCCGAACATATTAGTAAGGAAATGGCGATGGATTATGGTGTCCCGCAAGGATCTAAATTAAGTCCAATTCTATTTATTATATATTCAAATGATCTCATTAATACTCTCAAAAATAGCAAAATATATGCTTATGCAGATGACACTACTATAGTTGTGGCACACAAAAAAGCTAAATGTGCATTAGAAATTATGCAAATCGAACTGGAAAAGGCTCAGAGATGGTGTCATGACCAAGGAATAATAATAAATTCGACAAAAGCAAAACTAATGCATATCAAGCCACCACACATCGGATACGAGGACTTAAAACTGAGATTTCATTGTACAGAATGTCTACACGAAACGAAAAGGTCAACAATCCACTGCAATTTTAAAGAATGCAATAAAATTGTGGAATTGGTAAATTCTTACAAATACCTTGGTGTAATTGTGGACAATAAATTCAACTGGCATGAACACATAGAATACCTAAGAAAAAAATTAAGGAAATCCTCTTATATGCTAAATCATCTAAGATTCCGTTCGAATATAGTGGTACTAAGGCAAGCTTACTTCGCGCTAGTAGAATCAATTATTCGACATGGTATTACAGCCTGGGGAAGTTCCAACTATTGTAGAAAACTCCAATCATCACAAAATGCATTATTAAAAATACTGGATACAACCGTACGTTATAGAAACTATAGGCAAAACTATGATGATATAGGAAACAATAGGGAAACAGAAAATATTGCAAATACCGATACTGTTTCTAATTCAATAATAATCGATCCATCAACCGCTACAAATGTGACAGCAAATATAACAGTGAATAACTACGGTAACACATATAACGATGAAGCAAACAGAACCCTGAGGGACACACAAATGTTAAATATAAAAAGTATCTACTACATTACTTTGGCAATTGAATTTAACAAGGACACCCGTTTCTTTACGGAAATCGATCATAATTATCAAACACGCCGAAAAACAGGAGGTAGATTCAAAGTCCCGCAATATAAGAACAATTACGGAAGGAACTCACTAGCTGTTGTACTACCCACATTATATAATATGATGCCACCGGACATCTTAAATACTGCAACAAATCAACACAAAACCAAGAGAGTTATTAAAAAATTTTTCATGGAGAAGCAGTAATATGTATTGAATTTTAAAGTTGAATAATGTTAATAGTATATTTATTATGCAACGAATGAACTTATGTTGTTTCAAACTTTTATTATAACATTGTGTACCTGCAGACAAGCCCAAGCGGCTTCGCAAGGTCCTTTTTGTGTAATAATGTTTTAAATTAATGTAATGTAAACATGATATGTTACTAATGTTGAAAATTGAATAAAATTGAATTGGAATTGAAAAAAAAAAAAAACCGTCTACGATTAACATTACTGTTAACCGTCTACTTTTAACATTACTGTTAACCGTCTACGTTTAACATTACTGTTAACCGTCTACTTTTAACATTACTGTTAACCGTCTACGCTTAACACTACTGTTAACCGTCTACGTTTAACATTACTGTTAAACGTCTACTTTTAACATTACTCTTAACCGTCTACGTTTAACATTATTGTTAACCGTCTACGTTTAACATTACTGTCAACCGTCTACGTTTAACATTACTGTTAACCGTCTACTTTTAACATTAGTGTTACCGTCTACGTTTAATATTACTGTTAATCGTCTACTTTTAACATTACTGTTAACCGTCTACGTTTAACATTACTGTTAACCGTCTACTTTTAACATTACTGTTAACCGTCTACGTTTAACATTACTGTTAACCGTCTACTTTTAACATTACTGTTAACCGTCTACGTTTAACATTACTTTTAACCCTCTACGTTTAACATTACTGTTAACCGTCTACTTTTAACATTACTCTTAACCGTCTGTTTTTAACATTACTGTTAACCGTTTACTTTTAACATTACTGTTAACCGTCTACGCTTAATACTACTGTTAACCGTCTACGTTTAACATTACTGTTAAACGTCTACTTTGAACATTACTCTTAACCGTCTACGTTTAACATTATTGTTAACCGTCCACGTTTAACATTACTGTCAACCGTCTACATTTAACATTGCTGTTAACCGTCTACGTTTAACATTACTGTTAATCGTCTACTTTTAACGTTACTGTTAACCGTTTACGTTAATGTAATGTAATGTTAACTACTGTTAACATTACTGTTAACCGTCTACGTTTAACGTTACTGTTAATCGTCTACTTTTAACATTACTCTTAACCGTCTGCGTTTAACATTACTGTTAACCGTCTACGTTAAACATTACTGTTAACAGTCTACGTTTAACATTACTGTTAACCGTCTACGTTTAAAATTACTGTTAACCGTCTGCTTTTAACATTACTGTTAACCGTCTACTTTTAACATTACTGTTAACCATCTACGTTTTACATTACTGTTAACCGTATACGCTTAACATTGCTGTTAACCGTCTACGTTTAACATTACTGTTAATCGTCTACTTTTAACATTACTCTTAACCGTCTGCGTTTAACATTACTGTTAACCGTCTACGTTAAACATTACTGTTAACAGTCTACGTTTAACATTACTGTTAACCGTCTACGTTTAACATTACTCTTAACCGTTACCTTTAACATTACTGTTAACCGTCTACTTTTAACATTACTGTTAACCGTCTACGTTTAACGTTACTGTTAATCGTCTACTTTTAATATTACTCTTAACCGTCTACGTTGAACATTAATTTTAACCGTCTACGTTTAACACTACTGTTAACCGTCTACTTTTAACATTACTGTTAACTGTCTACGTTAAACATTACTGTTAACCGTCTACGTCTAACACTACTTTTAACCCTCTACGTTTAACATTACTGTTAACCGTCTACTTTTAACATTACTCTTAACCGTCTACTTTTAACATTACTCTTAACCATCTACATTTAACATTACTGTTAACCCTCTACGTTTAACATTACTGTTAACTGTCTACGTTTAACATTAGTGTTAACCGCCTACGTTAACATTACTGTTAACAGCCTACGTTTAACATTATTGTTAACCGTCCACGTTTAACATTACTCTTAACCGTTTACGTTTAACATTACTGTTAACCGTCTACGATTAACATCACTGTTAACCGTCTACTTTTAACGTTACTGTTAACCGTTTACGTTAATGTAATGTAATGTTAACTACTGTTAACATTACTGTTAACCGTCTACGTTTAACATTACTGTTAAACGTCTACTTTGAACATTACTCTTAACCGTCTACCTTTAACATTATTGTTAACCGTCCACGTTTAACATTACTGTCAACCATCTACGTTTAACATTGCTGTTAACCGCCTACGTTAACATTACTGTTAACAGTCTACGTTTAACATTATTGTTAACCGTCCACGTTTAACATTACTCTTAACCGTTTACGTTTAACATTACTGTTAACCGTCTACGATTAACATCACTGTTAACCGTCTACTTTTAACGTTACTGTTAACCGTTTACGTTAATGTAATGTAATGTTAACTACTGTTAACATTACTGTTAACCGTCTACGTTTAACATTGCTGTTAATCGTCTACTTTTAACATTACTCTTAACCGTCGGCGTTTAACATTACTGTTAACCGTCTACGTTAAACATTACTGTTAACAGTCTACGTTTAACATTACTGTTAACCGTCTACGTTTAACATTACTGTTAACCGTCTACTTTTAACATTACTGTTAACCGTCTACTTTTAACATTACTGTTAACCATCTACGTTTTACATTGCTGTTAACCGTCTACGTTTAACATTACTGTTAATCGTCTACTTTTAACATTACTCTTAACCGTTACCTTTAACATTACTGTTAACCGTCTACTTTTAACATTACTGTTAACCGTCTACGTTTAACGTTACCGTTAATCGTTTACTTTTATTATTACTCTTAACCGTCTACGTTGAACATTAATGTTAACCGTCTACGTTTAACATTACTGTTAATCGTCTACTTTTAACATAAGCAATTTTATTTTTCGTGCTTGATTCCTTTAAATAAATATTTCTCACGAAAAATTTATTACAAAATTTTTATTAAAAAATAAACATTTTATGATATTCTCATTAAACATTTATTCCAATAAAAATATTTGAAATGTATAACTGCGGGGGAGAGCACATCCATATTGCAATTTCACTATTGCTCAAGTAGCTCATCAGTGAATTTTACCCCAATATTGTATAGAAAAACCTAAAAGTCTTATATTCAAAGTCAAACTGATTCTATGAGAATTTTTCATAAAATCAACATAGCATAAACAGCAAGACTCAAAAACACTTCTACACAAACACAGCAAAACATTTCAAACAACAAAAAACATTGTTTATTTTCAAACATTTCTACATAAGGGTTTCTGTTGGAAACCATTCATATGTAATTTGAAAATTCAGAAAATAAAAAATATTTGTAAATAGATTTACAAAAATTTTACAAAAAAGCAACGGGCACATGCAATGGAAATAATTAATTTATGATTATTCGGAATCATTTTCAATATAAGCAATTTTATTTTTCGTGCTTGATTCCTTTAAATAAATATTTCTCACGAAATATTTATTACAAAATTTTTATTACAAAATAAACATTTTATGATATCCTCATAAAAGATTTATTCCAATTAAATTAAAAATATTTCCGTCTACTTTTAACATTACTGTTAACCATCTAAGTGTAACATTACTGTTAACCGTCTACTTTTAACATTACCGCTAACCGTCTACGTTCAACATTACTGTTAATCGTCTGCTTTTAACATTACTCTTAACCGTCTACGTTTAACATTACTGTTAACCGTCTACGTTTAACATTACTGTTAACCGTCTAATTTTAACATTACTGTTAACCGTCTACGCTTAACACTACTGTTAACCTTCTACGTTTAACATTAATGTTAATCGTCTACTTTTAACATTACTCTTACCCGTCTACGTTTAACATTACTGTTAACCGTCTACGTTTAACATTACTGTTAACCGTCTACGTTTAACATTACTGTTAACCGTCTACGTTTAACATTACTGTTAACCGTCTACTTTTAACATTACTGTTAACCGTCTACGTTTAACATTACTGTTAATCGTCTACTTTTGATATTACTCTTAACCGTCTACTTTTAACATTACTGTTAACCGTCTACGCTTAAGACTACTGTTAACCGTCTACCTTTAACATTACTGTTAACCGTCTACGTTTAACATTACTGTTAACCGTCTACTTTTAACATTACTGTTAACCGTCTACGTTTGACATTACTGTTAACCGTCTACTTTTAACATTAGTGTTAACCGTCTACGTTTAATATTACTGTTAATCGTCTACTTTTAACATTACTCTTAACCGTCTACGTTTAACATTACTGTTAACCGTCTACGTTTAACATTACTGTTAACCGTCTACGTTTAACATTACTGTTAACCGTCTACTTTTAACATTACTGTTAACCGTCTACGCTTAAGACTACTGTTAACCGTCTACTTTTAATATTACTGTTAATCGTCTACTTTTAACATTACTCTTAACCGTCTACGTTTAACATTACTGTTAACCGTCTACGTACATTACAGTTAACCGTCTACTTTTAACATTACTGTTAACCGTCTGCTTTTAACATTACTGTTAACCGTCTACTTTTAACATTACTGTTAACTGTCTACTTTTAGCATTACTGTTAACCGTCTACGCTTAACACTACTGTTAACCGTCTACGTTTAACATTGCTGTTAAACGTCTACTTTGAACATTACTCTTAACCGTCTACGTTTAACATTATTGTTAACCGTCTACGTTTAACATTACTGTCAACCGTCTACGTTTAACATTACTGTTAACCGTCTACTTTTAATATTAGTGTTACCGTCTACGCTTAATATTACTGTTAATCGTCTACTTTTAACATTACTGTTAACCGTCTACTTTTAACATTACTCTTAACCGTCTACGTTTAACATTACTGTCAACTGTCTACGTACATTATTGTTAACCGTCTACTTTTAACATGACTGTTAACCGTCTACGCTTAACACTGCTGTTAACCGTCTACTTTTAACATTACTGTTAACCGTCTACTTTTAACATTACCGTTAACCGTCTACTTTTAGCATTACTGTTAACCGTCTACGCTTAACATTACTGTTAACCGTCTACGTTTAACATTACTGTTAAACGTCTACTTTGAACATTACTCTTAACCGTCTACGTTTAACATTACTGTTAACCGTCTACTTTTAACATTAGTGTTACCGTCTACGTTTAATATTACTGTTAATCGTCTACTTTTAACATTACTGCTAACCGTCTACGTTTAACATTACTGTTAACCGTCTATGTTTAACATTACTGTTAACCGTCTACTTTTAACATTACTGTTAACCGTCTACTTTTAGCATTACTGTTAACCGTCTACGCTTAACACTACTGTTAACCATCTACGTTTAACATTACTGTTAAACGTCTACTTTGAACATTACTCTTAACCGTCTACGTTTAACATTACTGTTAACCGTCTACTTTTAACATTAGTGTTACCGTCTACGTTTAATATTACTGTTAATCGTCTACTTTTAACATTACTGTTAACCGTCTACGTTTAACATTACTGTTAACCGTCTATGTTTAACATTACTGTTAACCGTCTACTTTTAACATTACTGTTAACCGTCTACGTTTTACATTACTATTAACCGTCTAATTTTAACATTAGTGTTACCGTCTACGTTTAATATTACTGTTAACCGTCTACGCTTAACATTGCTGTTAACCGTCTACGTTTAACATTACTGTTAATCGTCTACTTTTAATATTACTCTTAACCGTCTACGTTGAACATTAATGTTAACCGTCTACGTTTAACATTACTGTTAACCGTCTACTTTTAACATTACTGTTAACCGTCTACGTTTAAGGTTACTGTTAATCGTCTACTTTTAATATTACTCTTAACCATCTACGTTGAACATTTATGTTAACCATCTACGTTGAACATTTATGTTAACCGTCTACGTTTAACATTACTGTTAACCGTCTACTTTTAACATTACTGTTAACTGTCTACGTTTAACATTACTGTTAATCGTCTGCTTTTAACATTACTCTTAACCGTCTACGTTTAACATTACTGTTAACCGTCTACGTTTAACATTACTGTTAACCGTCTAATTTTAACATTACTGTTAACCGTCTACGCCTAACACTACTGTTAACCTTCTACGTTTAACGTAGAGTGTTAACCGTCTACGTTTAATATTACTGTAAATCGTCTATTTTTAATATTACTCTTAACCGTCTACGTTTAACATTACTGTTAACCGTCTACGTTTAACATTACTGTCAACCGTCTACATTTAACATTACTGACAACCGTCTACTTTTAACATTACTGTTAACCGTCTACGTTTAACATTACTGTTAACCGTCTACTTTTAACATTACTCTTAACCGTCTACGTTTAACATTACTGTTAACCGTCTACTTTTAACATTACTGTTAACCGTCTACGTTTAACATTACTGTTAACCGTCTACTTTTAACATTACTGTTAACCGTCTACGTTTAACATTACTGTTAACCGTCTATGTTTAACATTACTGTTAACCGTCTACTTTTAACATTACTGTTAACCGTCTACTTTTAACATTACTGTTAACCGTCTACGCTTAACACTACTGTTAACCGTCTACGTTTAACATTACTGTTAAACGTCTACTTTGAACATTACTCTTAACCGTCTACGTGTAACATTATTGCTAACCGTCTACGTTTAACATTACTGTCAACCGTCTACGTTTAACATTACTGTTAACCGTCTACTTTTAACATTAGTGATAACCGTCTACGTTTAATATTACTGTTAATCGTCTACTTTTAACATTACTGTTAACCGTCTACGTTTAACATTACTGTTAACCGTCTACTTTTACCATTACTGTTAACCGTCTACG
Source organism: Trichopoda pennipes (assembly GCA_030448955.1). Lineage (NCBI taxonomy): Eukaryota > Metazoa > Arthropoda > Insecta > Diptera > Tachinidae > Trichopoda > Trichopoda pennipes. The sequence continues at coordinate 466,755 of JASKUP010000004.1, read as the reverse complement.
TTTAACATTACTGTTAACCGTCTACTTTTAACATTACTGTTAACCGTCTACGTTTAACATTACTTTTAACCCTCTACGTTTAACATTACTGTTAACCGTCTACTTTTAACATTACTCTTAACCGTCTGTTTTTAAAATTACTTTTAACCGTATACGTTTAACATTACTGTAAGCCGTCTACGTTTAACATTACTGTGAGCTGTCTACGTTTAACAACACTGTTAACCGTCTACGTTTAATATTATTGTTAACCATCTAAGTTTAACATTACTGTCAACCGTCTACGTCTAACATTAATGTTAGCCGTCTACTTTTAACATTACTGTTAACCGTCTAGGTTTAACATTACTGTTAACCATCTACGTTTAATATTACTGTTAACCGTCTACTTTTAACATTACTGTTAACCGTCTACGTTAAACATTACTGTTAATTGTCTGCTTTTACATTACTCTTAGCCGTCTACATTTAACACTACTATTAATCGTCTACGTTTAACATTACTGTTAACCGTCTACGTTTAACATTACTGTTACCCGTCTACGTTTAAGATTGCTGCTAACCGTCTACGTTTAACATTACTGTTAACCGTCTACTTTTAACATTAGTGTTAACCTTCTTCGTTTAACATTACTGTCAACCGTCTACGTTTAACATTACTTTTAACTGTCTACGTTTAACATTACTGTTAATGGTCTACGTTGAGCATTACTGTTAACCGTCTCCGTTTAATATTACTGTTAACCGTCTACGTTTAACATTGCTGATAACCGTCTACGTTTAACATTACTGTTAACCGTCTACATTTAACATTACTGTTAACCGTCTACTTTTTACATTTCTGTTAACCGCCTACGTTTAAAATTACGGTTAAACGTCTACGTTTAACATTACTGTTAATCGCCTACTTTTAATATTACTCTTAACCGTCTACGTTTAACATTACTGTTAACAGTCTACGTTTAACATTACTGTTAACCGCCTACTTTTAACATTACTGTTAACCGTCTACTTTTAATATTACTGTTAACCGTCTACGTTTAACATTGCTGTTAACCGTCTACGTTAAACATTACTGTTAATCGTCTACTTTTAACATTACTCTTAACCGTTTACGTTTAACATTACTGTTAACCGTCTATGTTTAACATTACTGTTAACCGTCTACTTTTAACATTACTGTTAACCGTCTACGTTTAACATTACTGTTAACCGTCTATGTTTAACATTACTGTTAACCGTCTACTTTTAACATTACTGTTAACCGTCTACTTTTAGCATTACTGTTAACCGTCTACGCTTAACACTACTGTTAACCGTCTACGTTTAACATTACTGTTAAACGTCTACTTTGAACATTACTCTTAACCGTCTACGTTTAACATTATTGTTAACCGTCTACGTTTAACATTACTGTAAACCGTCTACGTTTAACCTTACTGTTAACCGTCTACTTTTAACATTAGTGTTACCGTCTACGTTTAATATTACTGTTAATCGTCTACTTTTAACATTACTGTTAACCGTCTACGTTTAACATTACTATTAACCGTCTACTTTTAACATTACTGTTAACCGTCTACGTTTAACATTACTGTTAACCGTCTACTTTTAACATTACTGTTAACCGTCTACGTTTAACATTACTGTTAACCGTCTACTTTTAACATTACTCTTAACCGTCTGTTTTTAACATTACTGTTAACCGTTTACTTTTAACATTACTGTTAACCGTCTACGCTTAACACTACTGTTAACCGTCTACGTTTAACATTACTGTTAAACGTCTACTTTGAACATTACTCTTAACCGTCTACGTTTAACATTGTTGTTAACCGTCCACGTTTAACATTACTGTCAACCATCTACGTTTAACATTGCTGTTAACCGTCTACGTTTAACATTACTGTTAATCGTCTACTTTTAACATTACTCTTAACCGTTTACGTTTAACATTACTGTTAACCGTCTGCGATTAACATTACTGTTAACCGTCTACTTTTAACGTTACTGTTAACCGTTTACGTTAATGTAATTTAATGTTAACTACTGTTAACATTACTGTTAACCGTCTACGTTTAACATTACTGTTAATCGTCTACTTTTAACATTACTCTTAACCGTCTGCGTTTAACATTACTGTTAACCGTCTACGTTAAACATTACTGTTAACAGTCTACGTTTAACATTACTGTTAACCGTTTACGTTAAACATTACTGTTAACCGTCTACGTTTAACATTTCTGTTAACCGTCTACGTTGAACATTACTGTTAATCGTCTACTTTAAACATTACTCTTAACCGTCTACGTTTAACATTACTGTTAGCCGTCTACTTTTAACATTACTGTTAACCGTCTACGTTTAACATTACTGTTAACCGTCTACGTTTAACATTACTGTTAACCGTCTACTTTTAACATTACTGTTAACCGTCTACTTTTAACATTACTGTTAACCATCTACGTTTTACATTACTGTTAACCGTCTACGCTTAACATTGCTGTTAACCGTCTACGTTTAACATTACTGTTAATCGTCTACTTTTAATATTACTCTTAACCGTCTACGTTGAACATTAATGTTAACCGTCTACGTTTAACATTACTGTTAACCGTCTACTTTTAACATTACTGTTAACCGTCTACGTTTAACGTTACTGTTAATCGTCTACTTTTAATATTACTCTTAACCGTCTACGTTGAACATTTATGTTAACCGTCTACGTTTAACATTACTCTTAACCGTCTACTTTTAACATTACTGTTAACTGTCTACGTTAAACATTACTGTTAACCGTCTACGTCTAACATTAGTTTTAACCCTCTACGTTTAACATTACTGTTAACCGTCTACTTTTAACATTACTCTTAACCGTCTACTTTTAACATTACTCTTAACCGTCTACATTTAACATTACTGTTAACCCTCTACGTTTAACATTACTGTTAACTGTCTACGTTTAACATTAGTGTTAACCGCCTACGTTAACATTACTGTTAACAGTCTACGTTTAGCATTGCTGTTAACCGTCTACGTTTAACATTACTGTTAATCGTCTACTTTTAACATAAGCAATTTTATTTTTCGTGCTTGATTCCTTTAAATAAATATTTCTCACGAAAAATTTATTACAAAATTTTTATTAAAAAATAAACATTTTATGACATTCTCATAAAACATTTATTCCAATAAAAATATTTTAAATGTATTACTGCGGGGGAGAGCACATCCATATTGCAATTTCACTATTGCTCAAGTAGCTCATCAGTGAATTTTACCCCAATATTGTATAGAAAAACCTAAAAGTCTTATATTCAAAGTCAAACTGATTCTATGAGAATTTTTCATAAAATCAACATAGCATAGACAGCAAGACTCAAAAACACTTCTACACAAACACAGCAAAACATTTCAAACAACAAAAAACATTGTTTATTTTCAAACATTTCTACATAAGGGTTTCCGTTGGAAACCATTCATATGTAATTTGAAAATTCAGAAAATAAAAAATATTTGTAAATAGATTTACAAAAATTTTACAAAAAAGCAACGGGCACATGCAATGGAAATAATGAATTTATGATTATTCGGAATCATTTTCAATATAAGCAATTTTATTTTTCGTGTTAACCGTCTACGTTTAACATTACTGTTAACCGTCTACGTTTAACATTACTGTTAACCGTCTACGTTTAGCATTACTTTTAACCGTCTACTTTTAACATTACTGTTAACCGTCTACGTTTAACATTACTGTTAACCGTCTACGATTAACATTACTGTTAACCGTCTACGATTAACATTACTGTTAACCGTCTACGTTTAACATTACTTTTAACCCTCTACGTTTAACATTACTGTTAATCGTCTACTTTTAACATTACTGTTAACCGTCTACTTTTAACATTACTCTTAACCGTCTACATTTAACATTACTCTTAACCGTCTACTTTTAACATTACTCTTAACCGTCTACTTTTAACATTACTCTTAACCGTCTACATTTAACATTACTGTTAACCCTCTACGTTTAACATTACTGTTAACTGTCTACGTTTAACATTAGTGTTAACCGCCTACGTTAACATTACTGTTAACAGTCTACGTTTAACATTACTGTTAACCGCCTACTTTTAACATTACTGTTAACCGTCTACTTTTAATATTACTATTAACCGTCTACGTTTAACATTGCTGTTAACCGTCTACGTTTAACATTACTGTTAATCGTCTACTTTTAACATTACTCTTAACCGTCTACATTTAACATTACTGTTAACCCTCTACGTTTAACATTACTGTTAACTGTCTACGTTTAACATTAGTGTTAACCGCCTACGTTAACATTACTGTTAACAGTCTACGTTTAACATTACTGTTAACCGCCTACTTTTAACATTACTGTTAACCGTCTACTTTTAATATTACTATTAACCGTCTACGTTTAACATTGCTGTTAACCGTCTACGTTTAACATTACTGTTAATCGTCTACTTTTAACATAAGCAATTTTATTTTTCGTGCTTGATTCCTTTAAATAAATATTTCTCACGAAAAACTTATTACAAAATTTTTATTAAAAAATAAACATTTTATGACATTCTCATAAAACATTTATTCCAATCAAAATATTTGAAATGTATTACTGCGGGGGAGAGCACATCCATATTGCAATTTCACTATTGCTCAAGTAGCTCATCAGTGAATTTTACCCCAATATTGTATAGAAAAACCTAAAAGTCTTATATTCAAAGTCAAATTGATTCTATGAGAATTTTTCATAAAATCAACATAGCATAGACAGCAAGACTCAAAAACACTTCTACACAAACACAGCAAAACATTTCAAACAACAAAAAACATTGCTTATTTTCAAACATTTCTACATAAGGGTTTCCGTTGGAAACCATTCATATGTAATTTGAAAATTCAAAAAATAAAAAATATTTGTAAATAGATTTACAAAAATTTTACAAAAAAGCAACGGGCACATGCAATGGAAATAATTAATTTATGATTATTCGGAATCATTTTCAATATAAGCAATTTTATTTTTCGTGCTTGATTCCTTTAAATAAATATTTCTCACGAAATATTTATTACAAAATTTTTATTACAAAATAAACATTTTATGATATCCTCATAAAAGATTTATTGCAATAAAAATAAAAAAAATATTTCCGTCTACTTTTAACATTACTGTTAACCGTCTACTTTTAACATTACCGCTAACCGTCTACGTTCAACATTACTGTTAATTGTCTGCTTTTAACATTACTCTTAACCGTCTACGTTTAACATTACTGTTAACAGTCTACGTTTAACATTACTGTTAACCGTCTAATTTTAACATTACTGTTAACCGTCTACGCTTAACACTACTGTTAACCTTCTACGTTTAACATTAATGTTAATCGTCTACTTTTAACATTACTCTTACCCGTCTACGTTTAACATTACTGTTAACCGTCTACGTTTAACATTACTGTTAACCGTCTACGTTTGACATTACTGTTAACCGTCTACTTTTAACATTAGTGTTTACCGTCTACGTTTAATATTACTGTTAATCGTCTACTTTTAACATTACTGTTAACCGTCTACGTTTGACATTACTGTTAACCGTCTACTTTTAACATTAGTGTTAACCGTCTACGTTTAATATTACTGTTAATCGTCTACTTTTAACATTACTCTTAACCGTCTACGTTTAACATTACTGTTAACCGTCTACGTTTAACATTACTGTTAACCGTCTACTTTTAACATTACTGTTACCCGTCTACGCTTAAGACTACTGTTAACCGTCTAATTTTAACATTACTGTTAACCGTCTACGCTTAACACTACTGTTAACCTTCTACGTTTAACATTAATGTTAATCGTCTACTTTTAACATTACTCTTACCCGTCTACGTTTAACATTACTGTTAACCGTCTACGTTTAACATTACTGTTACCCGTCTACGTTTAACATTACTGTTAACCGTCTACGCTTAAGACTACTGTTAACCGTCTACTTTTAACATTACTGTTAACCGTCTACGTTTAACATTACTGTTAACCGTCTACGTTTGACATTACTGTTAACCGTCTACTTTTAACATTAGTGTTAACCGTCTACGTTTAATATTACTGTTAATCGTCTACTTTTAACATTACTCTTAACCGTCTACGTTTAACATTACTGTTAACCGTCTACGTTTAACATTACTGTTAACCGTCTACTTTTAACATTACTGTTACCCGTCTACGCTTAAGACTACTGTTAACCGTCTACTTTTAACATTACTGTTAACCGTCTACGTTTAACATTACTGTTAACCGTCTACTTTTAACATTACTGTTAACCGTCTACGTTTGACATTACTGTTAACCGCCTACTTTTAACATTAGTGTTAACCGTCTACGTTTAATATTACTGTTAATCGTCTACTTTTAACATTACTCTTAAAGTTCTACGTTTAACATTACTGTTAACCGTCTACGTTTAACATTACTGTTAACCGTCTACTTTTAACATTACTGTTAACCGTCTACGCTTAACACTACTGTTAACCGTCTACTTTTAACATTACTGTTAACCGTCTACGTTTAACATTACTGTTAACCGTCTACTTTTAACATTACTGTTAACCGTCTACGTTTGACATTACTGTTAACCGTCTACGTTGAACATTACTTTTAACCCTCTACGTTTAACACTACAGTTAACCGTCTAATTTTAACATTACTGTCAACCGTCTAGGTTTAACATTACTGTTAACCGTTTACTTTTAACATTAGTGTTAACCGTCTACGTTTAATATTACTTTTAATCGTCTACTTTTAACATTACTCTTAACTGTCTACGTTTAACATTACTGTTAACCGTCTACGTTTAACATTACTGTTAACCGTCTACTTTTAACATTACTGTTAACCGTCTACGCTTAAGACTACTGTTAACCGTCTACTTTTAACATTACTGTTAACCATCTACGTTTAACATTACTGTTAACCGTCTAGTTTTAACATTACTGTTAACCGTCTACGTTTGACAATACTGTTAACCGCCTACTTTTAACATTAGTGTTAACCGTCTACGTTTAATATTACTGTTAATCGTCTACTTTTAACATTACTCTTAACCGTCTACGTTTAACATTACTGTTAATCGTCTACTTTTAACATTACTCTTAACCGTCTACGTTTAACATTACTGTTAACCGTCTACGTTTAACATTACTGTTAACCGTCTACTTTTAACATTACTGTTAACCGTCTACGCTTAAGATTACTGTTAACTGTCTACGTTTAACATTACTGTTAACCGTCTACTTTTAACATTACTGTTAACCGTCTACGTTTGACATTACTGTTAACCGCCTACTTTTAACATTAGTGTTAACCGTCTACGTTTAACATTACTGTTAACCGTCTACTTTTAACATTACTGTTAACCGTCTACGTTTGACATTACTGTTAACCGTCTACTTTTAACATTAGTGTTAACCGTCTACGTTTAATATTACTGTTAATCGTCTACTTTTAACATTACTCTTAAGCGTCTACGTTTAACATTACTGTTGACCGTCTACGTTTAACATTACTGTCAACCATCTACGTTTAACATTACTGTTAACCGTCTACTTTTAACATTACTGTTAACCGTCTACGTTTAACATTACTGTTAACCGTCTACTTTTAACATTACTATTAACCGTCTACGTTGACATTACTGTTAACCATCTACTTTTAACATTACTGTTAACCGTCTACGTTTAACATTACTGTTAACCGTATACTTTTAACATTACTGTTAACCGTCTACGTTTAACATTACTGTTAACCATCTTTTTCGTGCTTTATTCCTTTCAATAAATATTTCTCACGAAAAATTTATTACAAAATTTTTATTACAAAATAAACATTTTATGATATTCTCATAAAACATTTATTCCAATAAAAATATTTCAAATGTATTACTGCGGGGGAGAGCACATCCATATTGCAATTTCACTATTGCTCAAGTAGCTCATCAGTGAATTTTACCCCAATATTGTATAGAAAAACCTAAAAGTCTTATATTCAAAGTCAAACTGATTCTATGAGAATTTTTCATAAAATTAACATAGCATAGACGGCAAGACTCAAAAACACTTCTACACAAACACAGCAAAACATTTCAAACAACAAAAAACATTGTTTATTTTCAAACATTTCTACATAAGGGTTTCCGTTGGAAACCATTCATATGTAATTTAAAAATTCAGAAAATAAAAAATATTTGTAAATAGATTTACAAAAATTTTACAAAAAAGCAACGGGCACATGCAACGGAAATAATTAATTTATGATTCTTCGGAATCATTTTCAATATAAGCAATTTTATTTTTCGTGCTTGATTTCTTTAAATAAATATTTCTCATGAAATATTTATTACAAAAATTTTTTTAAAAAATAAACATTTTATGATATCCTCATAAAACATTTATTCCAATAAAAGAATAAAAAATATTTCCGTCTACTTTTAACATTACTGTTAACCATCTAAATGTAACATTACTGTTAACCGTCTACTTTTAACATTACCGCTAACCGTCTACGTTTAACATTACTGTTAATCGTCTGCTTTTAACATTACTCTTAACCGTCTACGTTTAACATTACTGTTAACCGTCTACGTTTAACATTACTGTTAACCGTCTACGTTTAACACTACTGTTAACCTTCTACGTTTAACATTAATGTTAATCGTCTACTTTTAACATTACTCTTACCCGTCTACGTTTAACATTACTGTTAACCGTCTACGTTTAACATTACTGTTAACCGTCTACGTTTAACATTACTGTTAAGCGTCTACTTTTAACATTACTGTTAACCGTCTACGCTTAACATTACTGTTAATCGTCTACTTTTAATATTATTCTTAACCGTCTACGCTTAACATTAATGTTAATCGTCTGCTTTTAACATTACTCTTAACCGTCTACGTTTGACATTACTGTTAACCGTCTACGTTTAACATTACTGTTAACCGTCTACTTTTAACATTACTGTTAACCGTCTACGTTAACCATTATGTTAATCGTCTACTTTTAACATCACTCTTAACCGTCTACGTTTAACATTACTGCTAACCGTCTACGTTTAACATTACTGTCAACCGTCTACGTTTAATATTACTGTTAACCGTCTACGTTTAACATTACTGTTAACCGTCTACTTTTAATATTACTGTTAACCGTCTACGTTTAACATTACTGTTAACCGTCTACTTTTAACATTACTGTTAACCGTATACTTTTAGCATTACTGTTAACCGTTTACGTTTAACATTACTGTTAACCGTCTACGTTTAACATTACTGTTAACCGTCTACGTTTAGCATTACTGTTAACCGTCTACTTTTAACATTACTGTTAACCGTCTACGTTTAACACTACTGTTAACCGTCTACGTTTAACATTACTGTTAAACGTCTACTTTTAACATTACTCCTAACCGTCTACGTTTAACATTACTGTTAACCGTCTACGTTTAACATTACTGTCAACCGTCTACGTTTAACATTACTGTTAACCGTCTAATTTTAACATTACTGTTGACCGTCTACGTTTAACATTATTGTTAACCGTCTAGGTTTAAAATTACTGTTAACCGTCTACTTTTAACATTACTGCTAACCGTCTACGTTTAACATTACTGTCAACCGTCTACGTTTAACATTACTGTTAACCGTCTACTTTTAACATTACTGTTGACCGTCTACGTTTAACATTACTGTCAACCGTCTACGTTTAACATTATTGTTAACCGTCTAGGTTTAACATTACTGTTAACCGTCTACGTTTAACATTATTGTTCACCTTCTAGGTTTAAAATTACTGTTAACCGTCTACTTTTAACATTACTGCTAACCATCTACGCTTAACATTACTCTTAACCATCTAAGTTTAACATTACTGTCAACCGTCTACGTTTAACACTACTGTTAACCGTCTACTTTTAACATTACTGTTAACCGTCTAGGTTTAACATTACAGTTAGCCATCTACGTTTAACATTACTGTTAACCGTCTACTTTTAACATTACTGTTAATCGTCTACGTTAAACATTACTGTTAATCGTCTGCTTTTACATTACTCTTAGCCGTCCACATTTAACACTACTATTAATCGTCTACGTTTAACATTACTGTTAACCGTCTACGTTTAACATTACTGTTAACCGTCTACGTTTAACTTACTGTTAACCGTCTACGTTTAACAATACGGTTGATAACCGTCTACGTTTAACATTACTGTTAACCGTCTACTTCTAACATTACTGTTAACCTTCTTCGTTTAACATTACTGTTAACCGTCTACGTTAAACATTACTTTTAACCGTCTACGTTTAACATTACTGTTAACCGTCTACGTTGAACATTACTGTTAACCGTCTCCGTTTAACATTACTGTTAACCGTCTACCTTTAACATTGCTGATATCCGTCTACGTTTAACATTACTGTTAACCGTCTACATTTAACATTACTGTTAACCGTCTACTTTTTACATTTCTGTTAACCGCCTACGTTTAAAATTACGGTTAACCGTCTACGTTTAACATTACTGTTAATCGCCTACTTTTAATATTACTCTTAACCGTCTACGTTTAACATTACTGTTAACAGTCTACGTTTAACATTACTGTTAACCGCCTACTTTTAACATTACTGTTAACCGTCTACTTTAAATATTACTGTTAACCGTCTACGTTTAACATTAATGTTAATCGTCTGCTTTTAACATTACTCTTAACCGTCTACGTTTAACATTATTGTTAACCGTCTACGCTTAACACTACTGTTAACCGTCTACGCTTAACACTACTGTTAACCGTCTACGTTTAACATTACTGTTAATCGTCTACTTTTAACATTACTCTTAACCGTCTACGTTTAACATTACTGTTAACCGTCTACGTTTAACATTACTGTCAACCGTCTACGTTTAACATTACTGTTAACTGTCTACTTTTAACTTTACTGTTAACCGTCTACGTTTAACATTACTGTTAACCGTCTACTTTTAACATTACTGTTAACAGTCTACGTTTAACATTACTGTTAACCGTCTACTTTTAACATTAGTGTTAACGGTCTACGTTTAATATTACTGTTAATCGTCTACTTTTAACATTACTCTTAACCGTCTACGTTGAACATTACTGTTCACCGTCTACGTTTAACATTACTGTCAACCATCTACGTTTAACATTACTGTTAACCGTCCACTTTTAACATTACTGTTAACCGTCTACGTTTAACATTACTGTTAACCGTCTACGTTTAACACTACTGTTAACCGTCTACTTTTAACATTACTGTTAACCGTCTACGTTTAACATTACTGTTAACCGTATACTTTTAACATTACTGTTAACCGTATACTTTTAACATTACTGTTAACCGTCTACGATTAACATTACTGTTAACCGTCTACGTTTAACATTACTGTTAACCGTCTACTTTTAACATTACTGTTAACCGTCTACTTTTAACATTAGTCTTAACCGTCTACGTTTAACATTACTGTTAACCGTCTACCTTTAACATTACTGTCAACCGTCTACGTTTAACATTACTGTTAACCGTCTACTTTTAACATTACTGTTGACCGTCTACGTTTAACATTACTGTTAACCGTCACGTTTAACATTACTTTTAACCCTCTCCGTTTAACACTACTGTTAACCGTCTAATTTTAACATTACTCTTAGCCGTCTGTTTTTAACATTACTCTTAACCGTATACGTTTAACATTACTGTAAGCCGTCTACGTTTAACATTACTGTTAACAGTCTACGTTTAACATTATTGTTAACCGTCTAGGTTTAACATTACTGTTAACCGTCTACTTTTAACATTACTGTTAACCGTCTACGCTTAACACTACTGTTAACCGTATACGTTTAACATTACTGTAAGCCGTCTAAGTTTAACATTATTGTTAACCGTCTAAGTTTAATATTACTGTTAACCGTCTACGTTTAACATTACTGTTAACCGTCTACTTTTAACATTACTGTTAACCGTCTACGTTTAACATTACTGTTAACCGTCTACTTTTAACATTAGTGTTAACCGTCTCATTTAATATTACTGTTAATCGTCTACTTTTAACATTACTCTTAACCGTATACGTTTAACATTACTGTAAGCCGTCTACGTTTAACATTACTGTAAGCCGTCTACGTTTAACATTACTGTTAAACGTCTACGTTTAACATTATTGTTAACCGTCTAGGTTTAACATTACTGTTAACCGTCTACTTTTAGCATTACTGTTAACCGTCTACGCTTAACACTACTGTTAACCGTATACGTTTAACATTACTGTTAACCGTCTACGTTTAACATTACTGTTAACCGTCTACGTTTAACATTTCTGTTAACCGTCTACGTTTAACATTACTGTTAACCGTCTACGTTTAACATTACTGTTAACCGTCTACGTTTAACATTACTTTTAACCGTATACTTTTAACATTACTGTTAACCGTCTACGTTTAACATTACTGTTAACCGTATACTTTTAACATTACTGTTAACCGTCTACGTTTAATATTACTGTTAATCGTCTACTTTTAACATTACTCTTAACCGTCTACGTTTAACATTACTGTTAACCGTCTACGTTTAACATTACGGTTAACCGTCTACTTTTAACATTACTGTTAACCGTCTACGTTTAACATTACTGTTAACCGTATACTTTTAACATTACTTTTAACCGTATACTTTTAACATTACTGTTAACCGTCTACGATTAACATTACTGTTAACCGTCTACGTTTAACATTACTGTTAACCGTATACTTTTAACATTACTGTTAACCGTCTACGTTTAATATTACAGTTAATCGTCTACTTTTAACATTACTCTTAACCGTCTACGTTTAACATTACTGTTCACCGTCTACGTTTAACATTACTGTTAACCATCTACGTTTAACATTACTGTAAACCGTCTACTTTTGACATTACTGTTAACCGTCTACGTTTAACATTACTGTTAACCGTCTACTTTTAACATTACTGTTAACCGTCTACGTTTAACACTTCTGTTAACCGTCTAATTTTAACATTACTGTTAACCGTCTACGTTTAACATTACTGTTAACCGTATGCTTTTAACATTACTGTTAACCGTATACTTTTAACATTACTGTTAACCGTCTACGATTAACATTACTGTTAACCGTCTACGTTTAACATTACTGTTAACCGTATACTTTTAACATTACTGTTAACCGTCTACTTTTAACATTACTCTTAACCGTCTACGTTTAACATTACTGTTAACCGTCTACGTTTAACATTACTGTCAACCGTCTACGTTTAACATTACTGTTAACCGTCCACTTTTAACATTACTGTTAACCGTCTACGTTTAACATTACTGTTAACCGTCTACTTTTAACATTAGTGTTAACCGTCTCATTTAATATTACTGTTAATCGTCTACTTTTAACATTACTCTTAACCGTATACGTTTAACATTACTGTAAGCCGTCAACGTTTAACATTACTGTTAACCGTCTACTTTTAAGATTAGTGTTAACGGTCTACGTTTAATATTACTGTTAATCGTCTACTTTTAACATTACTCTTAACCGTCTACGTTGAACATTACTGTTCACCGTCTACGTTTAACATTACTGTCAACCATCTACGTTTAACATTACTGTTAACCGTCCACTTTTAACATTACTGTTAACCGTCTACGTTTAACATTACTGTTAACCGTCTACTTTTAACATTACTGTTAACCGTCTACGTTTAACACTACTGTTAACCGTCTACTTTTAACATTACTCTTAACCGTCTACGTTTAACATTACTGTTAACCGTATACTTTTAACATTACTGTTAACCGTATACTTTTAACATTACTGTTAACCGTCTACGATTAACATTACTGTTAACCGTCTACGTTTAACATTACTGTTAACCGTCTACTTTTAACATTACTGTTAACCGTCTACTTTTAACATTAGTCTTAACCGTCTACGTTTAACATTACTGTTAACCGTCTACGTTTAACATTACTGTCAACCGTCTACGTTTAACATTACTGTTAACCGTCTACTTTTAACATTACTGTTGACCGTCTACGTTTAACATTACTGTTAACCGTCACGTTTAACATTACTTTTAACCCTCTCCGTTTAACACTACTGTTAACCGTCTAATTTTAACATTACTCTTAGCCGTCTGTTTTTAACATTACTCTTAACCGTATACGTTTAACATTACTGTAAGCCGTCTACGTTTAACATTACTGTTAACAGTCTACGTTTAACATTATTGTTAACCGTCTAGGTTTAACATTACTGTTAACCGTCTACTTTTAACATTACTGTTAACCGTCTACGCTTAACACTACTGTTAACCGTATACGTTTAACATTACTGTAAGCCGTCTAAGTTTAACATTATTGTTAACCGTCTAAGTTTAATATTACTGTTAACCGTCTACGTTTAACATTACTGTTAACCGTCTACTTTTAACATTACTGTTAACCGTCTACGTTTAACATTACTGTTAACCGTCTACTTTTAACATTAGTGTTAACCGTCTCATTTAATATTACTGTTAATCGTCTACTTTTAACATTACTCTTAACCGTATACGTTTAACATTACTGTAAGCCGTCTACGTTTAACATTACTGTAAGCCGTCTACGTTTAACATTACTGTTAAACGTCTACGTTTAACATTATTGTTAACCGTCTAGGTTTAACATTACTGTTAACCGTCTACTTTTAGCATTACTGTTAACCGTCTACGCTTAACACTACTGTTAACCGTATACGTTTAACATTACTGTTAACCGTCTACGTTTAAGATTGCTGTTAACCGTCTACTTTTAACATTACTGTTAACCGTCTACTTTTAACATTACTGTTAAACGTCTACTTTAAATATTACTGTTAACCGTCTACGTTTAACATTAATGTTAATCGTCTGCTTTTAACATTACTCTTAACCGTCTACGTTTAACATTATTGTTAACCGTCTACGCTTAACACTACTGTTAACCGTCTACGCTTAACACTACTGTTAACCGTCTACGTTTAGCATTACTGTTAATCGTCTACTTTTAACATTACTCTTAACCGTCTACGTTTAACATTACTGTTAACCGTCTACGTTTAACATTACTGTCAACCGTCTACGTTTAACATTACTGTTAACCGTCTAATTTTAACATTACTGTTGACCGTCTACGTTTAACATTATTGTTAACCGTCTAGGTTTAAAATTACTGTTAACCGTCTACTTTTAACATTACTGCTAACCGTCTACGTTTAACATTACTGTCAACCGTCTACGTTTAACATTACTGTTAACCGTCTACTTTTAACGTTACTGTTGACCGTCTACGTTTAACATTACTGTCAACCGTCTACGTTTAACATTATTGTTAACCGTCTAGGTTTAACATTACTGTTAACCGTCTACGTTTAACATTATTGTTCACCTTCTAGGTTTTAAATTACTGTTAACCGTCTACTTTTAACATTACTGCTAACCATCTACGCTTAACATTACTCTTAACCATCTAAGTTTAACATTACTGTCAACCGTCTACGTTTAACACTACTGTTAACCGTCTACTTTTAACATTACTGTTAACCGTCTAGGTTTAACATTACAGTTAGCCATCTACGTTTAACATTACTGTTAACCGTCTACTTTTAACATTACTGGTAATCGTCTACGTTAAACATTACTGTTAATCGTCTGCTTTTACATTACTCTTAGCCGTCCACATTTAACACTACTATTAATCGTCTACGTTTAACATTACTGTTAACCGTCTACGTTTAACATTACTGTTAACCGTCTACGTTTAACTTACTGTTAACCGTCTACGTTTAACAATACGGTTGATAACCGTCTACGTTTAACATTACTGTTAACCGTCTACTTCTAACATTACTGTTAACCTTCTTCGTTTAACATTACTGTTAACCGTCTACGTTAAACATTACTTTTAACCGTCTACGTTTAACATTACTGTTAACCGTCTACGTTGAACATTACTGTTAACCGTCTCCGTTTAACATTACTGTTAACCGTCTACCTTTAACATTGCTGATAACCGTCTACGTTTAACATTACTGTTAACCGTCTACATTTAACATTACTGTTAACCGTCTACTTTTTACATTTCTGTTAACCGCCTACATTACTGTTAATCGCCTACTTTTAATATTACTCTTAACCGTCTACGTTTAACATTACTGTTAACAGTCTACGTTTAACATTACTGTTAACCGCCTACTTTTAACATTACTGTTAACCGTCTACTTTAAATATTACTGTTAACCGTCTACGTTTAACATTAATGTTAATCGTCTGCTTTTAACATTACTCTTAACCGTCTACGTTTAACATTATTGTAAACCGTCTACGCTTAACACTACTGTTAACCGTCTACGCTTAACACTACTGTTAACCGTCTACGTTTAACATTACTGTTAATCGTCTACTTTTAACATTACTCTTAACCGTCTACGTTTAACATTACTGTTAACCGTCTACGTTTAACATTACTGTCAACCGTCTACGTTTAACATTACTGTTAACTGTCTACTTTTAACTTTACTGTTAACCGTCTACGTTTAACATTACTGTTAACCGTCTACTTTTAACATTACTGTTAACAGTCTACGTTTAACATTACTGTTAACCGTCTACTTTTAACATTAGTGTTAACGGTCTACGTTTAATATTACTGTTAATCGTCTACTTTTAACATTACTCTTAACCGTCTACGTTGAACATTACTGTTCACCGTCTACGTTTAACATTACTGTCAACCATCTACGTTTAACATTACTGTTAACCGTCCACTTTTAACATTACTGTTAACCGTCTACGTTTAACATTACTGTTAACCGTCTACTTTTAACATTACTGTTAACCGTCTACGTTTAACACTACTGTTAACCGTCTACTTTTAACATTACTGTTAACCGTCTACGTTTAACATTACTGTTAACCGTATACTTTTAACATTACTGTTAACCGTATACTTTTAACATTACTGTTAACCGTCTACGATTAACATTACTGTTAACCGTCTACGTTTAACATTACTGTTAACCGTCTACTTTTAACATTACTGTTAACCGTCTACTTTTAACATTAGTCTTAACCGTCTACGTTTAACATTACTGTTAACCGTCTACGTTTAACATTACTGTCAACCGTCTACGTTTAACATTACTGTTAACCGTCTACTTTTAACATTACTGTTGACCGTCTACGTTTAACATTACTGTTAACCGTCACGTTTAACATTACTTTTAACCCTCTCCGTTTAACACTACTGTTAACCGTCTAATTTTAACATTACTCTTAGCCGTCTGTTTTTAACATTACTCTTAACCGTATACGTTTAACATTACTGTAAGCCGTCTACGTTTAACATTACTGTTAACAGTCTACGTTTAACATTATTGTTAACCGTCTAGGTTTAACATTACTGTTAACCGTCTACTTTTAACATTACTGTTAACCGTCTACGCTTAACACTACTGTTAACCGTATACGTTTAACATTACTGTAAGCCGTCTAAGTTTAACATTATTGTTAACCGTCTAAGTTTAATATTACTGTTAACCGTCTACGTTTAACATTACTGTTAACCGTCTACGTTTAACATTACTGTTAACCGTCTACTTTTAACATTAGTGTTAACCGTCTCATTTAATATTACTGTTAATCGTCTACTTTTAACATTACTCTTAACCGTATACGTTTAACATTACTGTAAGCCGTCTACGTTTAACATTACTGTAAGCCGTCTACGTTTAACATTACTGTTAAACGTCTACGTTTAACATTATTGTTAACCGTCTAGGTTTAACATTACTGTTAACCGTCTACTTTTAGCATTACTGTTAACCGTCTACGCTTAACACTACTGTTAACCGTATACGTTTAACATTACTGTTAACCGTCTACGTTTAACATTACTGTTAACCGTCTACGTTTAACATTTCTGTTAACCGTCTACGTTTAACATTACTGTTAACCGTCTACGTTTAACATTACTGTTAACCGTCTACGTTTAACATTACTTTTAACCGTATACTTTTAACATTACTGTTAACCGTCTACGTTTAACATTACTGTTAACCGTATACTTTTAACATTACTGTTAACCGTCTACGTTTAATATTACTGTTAATCGTCTACTTTTAACATTACTCTTAACCGTCTACGTTTAACATTACTGTTAACCGTCTACGTTTAACATTACGGTTAACCGTCTACTTTTAACATTACTGTTAACCGTCTACGTTTAACATTACTGTTAACCGTATACTTTTAACATTACTTTTAACCGTATACTTTTAACATTACTGTTAACCGTCTACGATTAACATTACTGTTAACCGTCTACGTTTAACATTACTGTTAACCGTATACTTTTAACATTACTGTTAACCGTCTACGTTTAATATTACTGTTAATCGTCTACTTTTAACATTACTCTTAACCGTCTACGTTTAACATTACTGTTCACCGTCTACGTTTAACATTACTGTTAACCATCTACGTTTAACATTACTGTAAACCGTCTACTTTTGACATTACTGTTAACCGTCTACGTTTAACATTACTGTTAACCGTCTACTTTTAACATTACTGTTAACCGTCTACGTTTAACTTACTGTTAACCGTCTACGTTTAACAATACGGTTGATAACCGTCTACGTTTAACATTACTGTTAACCGTCTACTTCTAACATTACTGTTAACCTTCTTCGTTTAACATTACTGTTAACCGTCTACGTTAAACATTACTTTTAACCGTCTACGTTTAACATTACTGTTAACCGTCTACGTTGAACATTACTGTTAACCGTCTCCGTTTAACATTACTGTTAACCGTCTACCTTTAACATTGCTGATAACCGTCTACGTTTAACATTACTGTTAACCGTCTACATTTAACATTACTGTTAACCGTCTACTTTTTACATTTCTGTTAACCGCCTACGTTTAAAATTACGGTTAACCGTCTACGTTTAACATTACTGTTAATCGCCTACTTTTAATATTACTCTTAACCGTCTACGTTTAACATTACTGCTAACAGTCTACGTTTAACATTACTGTTAACCGCCTACTTTTAACATTACTGTTAACCGTCTACTTTAAATATTACTGTTAACCGTCTACGTTTAACATTAATGTTAATCGTCTGCTTTTAACATTACTCTTAACCGTCTACGTTTAACATTATTGTTAACCGTCTACGCTTAACACTACTGTTAACCGTCTACGCTTAACACTACTGTTAACCGTCTACGTTTAACATTACTGTTAATCGTCTACTTTTAACATTACTCTTAACCGTCTACGTTTAACATTACTGTTAACCGTCTACGTTTAACATTACTGTCAACCGTCTACGTTTAACATTACTGTTAACTGTCTACTTTTAACTTTACTGTTAACCGTCTACGTTTAACATTACTGTTAACCGTCTACTTTTAACATTACTGTTAACAGTCTACGTTTAACATTACTGTTAACCGTCTACTTTTAACATTAGTGTTAACGGTCTACGTTTAATATTACTGTTAATCGTCTACTTTTAACATTACTCTTAACCGTCTACGTTGAACATTACTGTTCACCGTCTACGTTTAACATTACTGTCAACCATCTACGTTTAACATTACTGTTAACCGTCCACTTTTAACATTACTGTTAACCGTCTACGTTTAACATTACTGTTAACCGTCTACTTTTAACATTACTGTTAACCGTCTACGTTTAACACTACTGTTAACCGTCTACTTTTAACATTACTGTTAACCGTCTACGTTTAACATTACTGTTAACCGTATACTTTTAACATTACTGTTAACCGTATACTTTTAACATTACTGTTAACCGTCTACGATTAACATTACTGTTAACCGTCTACGTTTAACATTACTGTTAACCGTCTACTTTTAACATTACTGTTAACCGTCTACTTTTAACATTAGTCTTAACCGTCTACGTTTAACATTACTGTTAACCGTCTACGTTTAACATTACTGTCAACCGTCTACGTTTAACATTACTGTTAACCGTCTACTTTTAACATTACTGTTGACCGTCTACGTTTAACATTACTGTTAACCGTCACGTTTAACATTACTTTTAACCCTCTCCGTTTAACACTACTGTTAACCGTCTAATTTTAACATTACTCTTAGCCGTCTGTTTTTAACATTACTCTTAACCGTATACGTTTAACATTACTGTAAGCCGTCTACGTTTAACATTACTGTTAACAGTCTACGTTTAACATTATTGTTAACCGTCTAGGTTTAACATTACTGTTAACCGTCTACTTTTAACATTACTGTTAACCGTCTACGCTTAACACTACTGTTAACCGTATACGTTTAACATTACTGTAAGCCGTCTAAGTTTAACATTATTGTTAACCGTCTAAGTTTAATATTACTGTTAACCGTCTACGTTTAACATTACTGTTAACCGTCTACTTTTAACATTACTGTTAACCGTCTACGTTTAACATTACTGTTAACCGTCTACTTTTAACATTAGTGTTAACCGTCTCATTTAATATTACTGTTAATCGTCTACTTTTAACATTACTCTTAACCGTATACGTTTAACATTACTGTAAGCCGTCTACGTTTAACATTACTGTAAGCCGTCTACGTTTAACATTACTGTTAAACGTCTACGTTTAACATTATTGTTAACCGTCTAGGTTTAACATTACTGTTAACCGTCTACTTTTAGCATTACTGTTAACCGTCTACGCTTAACACTACTGTTAACCGTATACGTTTAACATTACTGTTAACCGTCTACGTTTAACATTACTGTTAACCGTCTACGTTTAACATTTCTGTTAACCGTCTACGTTTAACATTACTGTTAACCGTCTACGTTTAACATTACTGTTAACCGTCTACGTTTAACATTACTTTTAACCGTATACTTTTAACATTACTGTTAACCGTATACGTTTAACATTACTGTTAACCGTATACTTTTAACATTACTGTTAACCGTCTACGTTTAATATTACTGTTAATCGTCTACTTTTAACATTACTCTTAACCGTCTACGTTTAACATTACTGTTAACCGTCTACGTTTAACATTACGGTTAACCGTCTACTTTTAACATTACTGTTAACCGTCTACGTTTAACATTACTGTTAACCGTATACTTTTAACATTACTTTTAACCGTATACTTTTAACATTACTGTTAACCGTCTACGATTAACATTACTGTTAACCGTCTACGTTTAACATTACTGTTAACCGTATACTTTTAACATTACTGTTAACCGTCTACGTTTAATATTACTGTTAATCGTCTACTTTTAACATTACTCTTAACCGTCTACGTTTAACATTACTGTTCACCGTCTACGTTTAACATTACTGTTAACCATCTACGTTTAACATTACTGTAAACCGTCTACTTTTGACATTACTGTTAACCGTCTACGTTTAACATTACTGTTAACCGTCTACTTTTAACATTACTGTTAACCGTCTACGTTTAACACTACTGTTAACCGTCTACTTTTAACATTACTGTTAACCGTCTACGTTTAACATTACTGTTAACCGTATGCTTTTAACATTACTGTTAACCGTATACTTTTAACATTACTGTTAACCGTCTACGATTAACATTACTGTTAACCGTCTACGTTTAACATTACTGTTAACCGTATACTTTTAACATTACTGTTAACCGTCTACTTTTAACATTACTCTTAACCGTCTACGTTTAACATTACTGTTAACCGTCTACGTTTAACATTACTGTCAACCGTCTACGTTTAACATTACTGTTAACCGTCTACTTTTAACATTACTGTT
Source organism: Trichopoda pennipes (assembly GCA_030448955.1). Taxonomy (NCBI): domain Eukaryota; kingdom Metazoa; phylum Arthropoda; class Insecta; order Diptera; family Tachinidae; genus Trichopoda; species Trichopoda pennipes. The sequence continues at coordinate 444,823 of JASKUP010000004.1, read as the reverse complement.
GACCGTCTACGTTTAACATTACTGTTAACCGTCTACGTTTAACATTACTTTTAACCCTCTACGTTTAACACTACTGTTAACCGTCTAATTTTAACATTACTCTTAACCGTCTGTTTTTAACATTACTCTTAACCGTATACGTTTAACATTACTGTAAGCCATCTACGTTTAACATTACTGTAAGCCGTCTAGGTTTAACATTTCTGTTAACCGTCTACTTTTAACATTACTGTTAACCGTGAACGCTTAACACTACTGTTAACCGTCTACTTTTAACATTACTGTTAACCGTCTACGCTTAACACTACTGTTAACCGTCTACGTTTAACATTACAGTTAAACGTCTACTTTTAACATTACTCTTAACCGTCTACATTTAGCACTACTATTAATCGTCTACGTTTAACATTACTGTTAACCGTTTACGTTTAAGATTGCTGTTAACTGTCTACGTTTAACATTACTGTTAACCGTCTACTTTTAACATTATTATTAACCGTCTACTTTTAATATTACAGTTAACCGTCTACGTTTAACATTACTGTTAACCGTCTACTTTTAACATTACTGTTAACCGTCTACGTTTAACATTACTGTTAACCGTATACTTTTAACATTACTGTTAACCGTCTACGTTTAACATTACTGTTAACCGTCTACTTTTAACATTACTGTTAAACGTCTACTTTTAACATTACTCTTAACCATCTACGTTTAACATTACTGTTAACCGTTTACGTTTAACATTACTGTCAATCGTCTACGTTTAACATTACTGTTAACCATCTACTTTTAACATTACTGTTGACCGTCTACGTTTAACCTTACTGTTAACCGTCTACGTTTAACATTACTTTTAACCCTCTACGTTTAACACTACTGTTAACCGTCTAACTTTAACCTTACTCTTAACCGTCTGTTTTTAACATTACTCCTAACCGTATACGTTTAACATTACTGTAAGCCGTCTACGTTTAACATTACTGTAAGCCGTCTAGGTTTAACATTACTGTAAGCCGTCTAGGTTTAACATTTCTGTTAACCGTCTACTTTTAACATTACTGTTAACCGTGTACGCTTAACACTACTGTTAACCGTCTACGTTTAACACTACTGTTAACCGTCTACTTTTAACATTACTGTTAACCGTCTACGTTTAACATTACTGTTAACCGTATACTTTTAACATTACTGTTAACCGTATACTTTTAACATTACTGTTAACCGTCTACGATTAACATTACTGTTAACCGTCTACGTTTAACATTACTGTTAACCGTCTACTTTTAACATTACTGTTAACCGTCTACTTTTAACATTAGTCTTAACCGTCTACGTTTAACATTACTGTTAACCGTCTACGTTTAACATTACTGTCAACCGTCTACGTTTAACATTACTGTTAACCGTCTACTTTTAACATTACTGTTGACCGTCTACGTTTAACATTACTGTTAACCGTCACGTTTAACATTACTTTTAACCCTCTCCGTTTAACACTACTGTTAACCGTCTAATTTTAACATTACTCTTAGCCGTCTGTTTTTAACATTACTCTTAACCGTATACGTTTAACATTACTGTAAGCCGTCTACGTTTAACATTACTGTTAACAGTCTACGTTTAACATTATTGTTAACCGTCTAGGTTTAACATTACTGTTAACCGTCTACTTTTAACATTACTGTTAACCGTCTACGCTTAACACTACTGTTAACCGTATACGTTTAACATTACTGTAAGCCGTCTAAGTTTAACATTATTGTTAACCGTCTAAGTTTAATATTACTGTTAACCGTCTACGTTTAACATTACTGTTAACCGTCTACTTTTAACATTACTGTTAACCGTCTACGTTTAACATTACTGTTAACCGTCTACTTTTAACATTAGTGTTAACCGTCTCATTTAATATTACTGTTAATCGTCTACTTTTAACATTACTCTTAACCGTATACGTTTAACATTACTGTAAGCCGTCTACGTTTAACATTACTGTAAGCCGTCTACGTTTAACATTACTGTTAAACGTCTACGTTTAACATTATTGTTAACCGTCTAGGTTTAACATTACTGTTAACCGTCTACTTTTAGCATTACTGTTAACCGTCTACGCTTAACACTACTGTTAACCGTATACGTTTAACATTACTGTTAACCGTCTACGTTTAACATTACTGTTAACCGTCTACGTTTAACATTTCTGTTAACCGTCTACGTTTAACATTACTGTTAACCGTCTACGTTTAACATTACTGTTAACCGTCTACGTTTAACATTACTTTTAACCGTATACTTTTAACATTACTGTTAACCGTATACGTTTAACATTACTGTTAACCGTATACTTTTAACATTACTGTTAACCGTCTACGTTTAATATTACTGTTAATCGTCTACTTTTAACATTACTCTTAACCGTCTACGTTTAACATTACTGTTAACCGTCTACGTTTAACATTACGGTTAACCGTCTACTTTTAACATTACTGTTAACCGTCTACGTTTAACATTACTGTTAACCGTATACTTTTAACATTACTTTTAACCGTATACTTTTAACATTACTGTTAACCGTCTACGATTAACATTACTGTTAACCGTCTACGTTTAACATTACTGTTAACCGTATACTTTTAACATTACTGTTAACCGTCTACGTTTAATATTACTGTTAATCGTCTACTTTTAACATTACTCTTAACCGTCTACGTTTAACATTACTGTTCACCGTCTACGTTTAACATTACTGTTAACCATCTACGTTTAACATTACTGTAAACCGTCTACTTTTGACATTACTGTTAACCGTCTACGTTTAACATTACTGTTAACCGTCTACTTTTAACATTACTGTTAACCGTCTACGTTTAACACTACTGTTAACCGTCTACTTTTAACATTACTGTTAACCGTCTACGTTTAACATTACTGTTAACCGTATGCTTTTAACATTACTGTTAACCGTATACTTTTAACATTACTGTTAACCGTCTACGATTAACATTACTGTTAACCGTCTACGTTTAACATTACTGTTAACCGTATACTTTTAACATTACTGTTAACCGTCTACTTTTAACATTACTCTTAACCGTCTACGTTTAACATTACTGTTAACCGTCTACGTTTAACATTACTGTCAACCGTCTACGTTTAACATTACTGTTAACCGTCTACTTTTAACATTACTGTTGACCGTCTACGTTTAACATTACTGTTAACCGTCTACGTTTAACATTACTTTTAACCCTCTACGTTTAACACTACTGTTAACCGTCTAATTTTAACATTACTCTTAACCGTCTGTTTTTAACATTACTCTTAACCGTATACGTTTAACATTACTGTAAGCCATCTACGTTTAACATTACTGTAAGCCGTCTAGGTTTAACATTTCTGTTAACCGTCTACTTTTAACATTACTGTTAACCGTGAACGCTTAACACTACTGTTAACCGTCTACTTTTAACATTACTGTTAACCGTCTACGCTTAACACTACTGTTAACCGTCTACGTTTAACATTACAGTTAAACGTCTACTTTTAACATTACTCTTAACCGTCTACATTTAGCACTACTATTAATCGTCTACGTTTAACATTACTGTTAACCGTTTACGTTTAAGATTGCTGTTAACTGTCTACGTTTAACATTACTGTTAACCGTCTACTTTTAACATTATTATTAACCGTCTACTTTTAATATTACAGTTAACCGTCTACGTTTAACATTACTGTTAACCGTCTACTTTTAACATTACTGTTAACCGTCTACGTTTAACATTACTGTTAACCGTATACTTTTAACATTACTGTTAACCGTCTACGTTTAACATTACTGTTAACCGTCTACTTTTAACATTACTGTTAAACGTCTACTTTTAACATTACTCTTAACCATCTACGTTTAACATTACTGTTAACCGTTTACGTTTAACATTACTGTCAATCGTCTACGTTTAACATTACTGTTAACCATCTACTTTTAACATTACTGTTGACCGTCTACGTTTAACCTTACTGTTAACCGTCTACGTTTAACATTACTTTTAACCCTCTACGTTTAACACTACTGTTAACCGTCTAACTTTAACCTTACTCTTAACCGTCTGTTTTTAACATTACTCCTAACCGTATACGTTTAACATTACTGTAAGCCGTCTACGTTTAACATTACTGTAAGCCGTCTAGGTTTAACATTTCTGTTAACCGTCTACTTTTAACATTACTGTTAACCGTGTACGCTTAACACTACTGTTAACCGTCTACTTTTAACATTACTGTTAACCGTCTACGCTTAACACTACTGTTAACCGTCTACGTTTAACATTACAGTTAAACGTCTACTTTAAACATTACTCTTAACCGTCTACATTTAGCACTACTATTAATCGTCTACGTTTAACATTACTGTTAACCGTTTACGTTTAAGATTGCTGTTAACTGTCTACGTTTAACATTACTGTTAACCGTCTACTTTTAACATTATTATTAACCGTCTACTTTTAATATTACAGTTAACCGTCTACGTTTAACATTACTGTTAACCGTCCACTTTTAACATTACTGTTAACCGTCTACGTTTAACATTACTGTTAACCGTATACTTTTAACATTACTGTTAACCGTCTACGTTTAACATTACTGTTAACCGTCTACTTTTAACATTACTGTTAAACGTCTACTTTTAACATTACTCTTAACCATCTACGTTTAACATTACTGTTAACCGTTTACGTTTAACATTACTGTCAATCGTCTACGTTTAACATTACTGTTAACCATCTACTTTTAACATTACTGTTGACCGTCTACGTTTAACCTTACTGTTAACCGTCTACGTTTAACATTACTTTTAACCCTCTACGTTTAACACTACTGTTAACCGTCTAACTTTAACCTTACTCTTAACCGTCTGTTTTTAACATTACTCCTAACCGTATACGTTTAACATTACTGTAAGCCGTCTACGTTTAACATTACTGTTAACCGTCTATGTTTAACATTATTGTTAACCGTCTAGGTTTAACATTACTGTTAACCGTCTACTTTTAACATTACTGTTAACCGTCTACGCTTAACGCTACTGTTAACCGTATACGTATAACATTACTGTTAGCCGTCTATGTTTAACATTACTGTAAGCCGTCTACGTTTAAAATTACTGTTAACCGTCTACGTTTAACATTACTGTTAACCGTCTACGTTTAACATTACTGTTAACCGTCTACTTTTAACATTACTGTTAACCATTTACGCTTAACACTACTGTTAACCGTCTACGTTAAACATTACTGTTAAACGTCTACTTTTAACATTTCTCTTAACCGTCTACGTTTAACATTACTGCAAACCGTCTACGTTTAACATTACTGTCAACCGTCTACGTTTAACATTACTGTTAACCGTCTACTTTTAACATTACTGTCAACCGTCTACGTTTAACATTACTGTTAACCGTCTACTTTTAACATTACTGTTAAAAATCTACGCTTAACATTACTGTTAACCATCTAACTTTAACATTACTGTCAACCGTCTACGTTTAACGTTACTGTTAACCGTCTACGTTTAACATTACTGTTAAACGTCTACTTTTAACATTACTCTTAACCGTCTACATTTAACACTACTATTAATCGTCTACGTTTAACATTACTGTTAACCGTCTACGTTTAACATTACTGTCAACCGTCTACGTTTAACATTACTGTTAACCGTCTACTTTTAACATTAATGTTGACCGTCTACGTTTAACATTACTGTTAACCGTCTACTTTTAACATTACTGTTAGTCGTCTACGCTTAACACTACTGTTAACCGTATACGTTTAACATTACTGTTAACCGTCTACGTTTAACATTACTGTTAACCGTCTACGTTTAACATTACTGTCAACCGTCTACGTTTAACATTACTGTTAACCGTCTACGTTTAACATTACTGTTAACCGTCTACTTTTAACATTACTGTTAACCGTCTACGTTTAACATTACTGTTAACCGTCTACTTTTAACATTAGTGTTAACCGTCTACGTTTAATATTACTGTTAATCGTCTACTTTTAACATTACTCTTAACCGTCTACGTTTAACATTACTGTTCACCGTCTACGTTTAACATTACTGTCAACCATCTACGTTTAACATTACTGTTAACCATCTACTTTTGACATTACTGTTAACCGTCTACGTTTAACATTACTGTTAACCGTCTACTTTTAACATTACTGTTAACCGTCTACGTTTAACACTACTGTTAACCGTCTACTTTTAACATTACTCTTAACCGTCTACGTTTAACATTACTGTTAACCGTATACTTTTAACATTACTGTTAACCGTACACTTTTAACATTACTGTTAACCGTCTACGATTAACATTACTGTTAACCGCCTACGTTTAACATTACTGGTAACCGTATACTTTTAACATTACTGTTAACCGTCTACTTTTAACATTACTCTTAACCGTCTTCGTTTAACATTACTGTTAACCGTCTCTGTTTAACATTACTGTCAACCGTCTACGTTTAACATTACTGTTAACCGTCTACTTTTAACATTACTGTTGACCGTCTACGTTTAACATTACTGTTAACCGTCTACGTTTAACATTACTTTTAACCCTCTACGTTTAACACTTCTGTTAACCGTCTAATTTTAACATTACTCTTAACCGTCTGTTTTTAACATTACTCTTAACCGTATACATTTAACATTACTGTAAGCTGTCTACGTTTAACATTACTGTAAGCTGTCTAGGTTTAACATTACTGTTAACCGTCTACTTTTAACATTACTGTTAACCGTCTACGCTTAACACTACTGTTAACCGTCTACTTTTAACATTACTGTTAACCGTCTACGCTTAACACTACTGTTAACCGTCTACGTTTAACATTACAGTTAAACGTCTACTTTTAACATTACTCTTAACTGTCTACATTTAACACAACTATTAATCGTCTACGTTTAACATTACTGTTAACCGTCTACTTTTAACATTATTATTAACCGTATACTTTTAATATTACAGTTAACCGTCTACGTTTAACATTACTGTTAACCATCTACTTTTAACATTAGTGTTAACCGTCTACTTTTTACATTACTGTTAACCGTCTACGTTTAACATTACTGTTAACCGTATACTTTTAACATTACTGTTAACCGTCTACGTTTAACATTACTGTTAACTGTCTACGTTTAACATAACTGTTAACCGTCTACTTTTAACATTACTGTTAAACGTCTACTTTTAATATTACTCTTAACCATCTACGTTTAACATTACTGTTAACCGTCTACGTTTAACATTACTGTCAACCGTCTACGTTTAACATTACTGTTAACCATCTACTTTTAACATTACTGTTGACCGTCTACGTTTAACCTTACTGTTAACCGTCTACGTTTAACATTACTTTTAACCCTCTACGTTTAACACTACTGTTAACCGTCTAACTTTAACCTTACTCTTAACCGTCTGTTTTTAACATTACTCCTAACCGTATACGTTTAACACAACTGTAAGCCGTCTACGTTTAACATTACTGTTAACCGTCTACGTTTAACATTATTGTTAACCGTCTAGGTTTAACATTACTGTTAACCGTCTACTTTTAACATTACTGTTAACCGTCTACGCTTAACGCTACTGTTAACCGTATACGTTTAACATTACTGCAAGCCGTCTATGTTTAACATTACTGTAAGCCGTCTACGTTTAACATTACTGTTAACCGTCTACGTTTAACATTACTGTTAACCGTCTACGTTTAACATTACTGTTAACCGCCTACTTTTAACATTACTGTTAACCATTTACGCTTAACACTACTGTTAACCGTCTACGTTTAATATTACTGTTAAACGTCTACTTTTAACATTACTCTAAACCGTCTACGTTTAACATTACTGTTAACCGTCTACGTTTAACACTACTGTCAACCGTATACGTTTAACATTACTGTTAACCGTCTACTTTTAACATTACTGTCAACCGTCTACGTTTAACATTACTGTTAACCGTCTACTTTTAACATTACTGTTAAACATCTACGCTTAACATTACTGTTAACCATCTAAGTTTAACATTACTGTCAACCGTCTACGTTTAACATTACTGTTAACCGTCTACTTTTAACATTACTGCTAACCGTCTAGCTTTAACATTACTGTTAACCATCTACGTTTAACATTACTGTTAAACGTCTACTTTTAACATTACTCTTAACGGTCTACGTTTAACATTACTGTTAAACGTCTACTTTTAACATTACTCTTAACGGTCTACATTTAACACTACTATTAATGGTCTACGTTTAACATTACTGTTAACCGTCTACGTTTAACATTACTGTCAACCGTCTACGTTTAACATTACTGTTAACCGTCTACTTTTAACATTACTGTTGACCGTCTACGTTTAACATTACTGTTAACCGTCTACGTTTAACATTACTGTTAAACGTCTACTTTTAACATTACTCTTAACGCTCTACATTTAACACTACTATTAATCGTCTACGTTTAACATTGCTGTTAACCGTCTACGTTTAACATTACTGTCAACCGTCTACGTTTAACATTACTGTTAACCGTCTACTTTTAACATTGCTGTTGACCGTCTACGTTTAACATTACTGTTAACCGTCTACGTTTAACATTACTTTTATTTCTCTACGTTTAACACTACTGTTAACCGTCTAATTTTAACATTACTCTTAACCGTCTGTTTTTAACATTACTCTTAACCGTATACGTTTAACATTACTGTAAGCCGTCTACGTTTAACATTACTGTAAGCCGTCTACGTTTAACATTACTGTTAACCGTCCACGTTTAACATTATTGTGAACCGTCTAGGTTTAACATTACTGTTAACCGTCTACATTTAACATTACTGTAAACCGTCTACGCTTAACACTACTGTTAACCGTATACGTTTAACATTACTGTAAGCCGTCTACGTTTAACATTACTGTAAGCCGTCTACGTTTAACATTACTGTTAACCGTCTACGTTTAACATTACTGTTAACCGTCTACGTTTAACATTACTGTTAACCGTCTACTTTTAACATTACTGTTAACCGTCTACGCTTAACACTACTGTTAACCGTCTACGTTTAACATTACTGTTAAACGTCTACTTTTAACACTACTCTTAACCGTCTACATTTAACACTACTATTAATCGTCTACGTTTAACATTACTGTTAACCGTCTACGTTTAAGATTGCTGTTAACCGTCTACGTTTAACATTACTGTTAACCGTCTACTTTTAACATTATTATTAACCGTCTACTTTTAATATTACTGTTAACCGCCTACGTTTAACATTACTGTTAACCGTCTACTTTTAACATTACTTCTAACCGTCTAGGTTTAACATTACTGTTAACCATCTACGTTTAACATTACTGTTAAACGTCTACTTTTAACATTACTCTTAACGGTCTACGTTTAACATTACTGTTAAACGTCTACTTTTAACATTACTCTTAACGGTCTACATTTAACACTACTATTAATCGTCTACGTTTAACATTACTGTTAACCGTCTACGTTTAACATTACTGTCAACCGTCTACGTTTAACATTACTGTTAACCGTCTACTTTTAACATTACTGTTGACCGTCTACGTTTAACATTACTGTTAACCGTCTACGTTTAACATTACTGTTAAACGTCTACTTTTAACATTACTCTTAACGCTCTACATTTAACACTACTATTAATCGTCTACGTTTAACATTACTGTTAACCGTCTACGTTTAACATTACTGTCAACCGTCTACGTTTAACATTACTGTTAACCGTCTACTTTTAACATTGCTGTTGACCGTCTACGTTTAACATTACTGTTAACCGTCTACGTTTAACATTACTTTTACCTCTCTACGTTTAACACTACTGTTAACCGTCTAATTTTAACATTACTCTTAACCGTCTGTTTTTAACATTACTCTTAACCGTATACGTTTAACATTACTGTAAGCCGTCTACGTTTAACATTACTGTAAGCCGTCTACGTTTAACATTACTGTTAACCGTCTACGTTTAACATTATTGTGAACCGTCTAGGTTTAACATTACTGTTAACCGTCTACATTTAACATTACTGTAAACCGTCTACGCTTAACACTACTGTTCACCGTATACGTTTAACATTACTGTAAGCCGTCTACGTTTAACATTACTGTAAACCGTCTACGTTTAACATTACTGTTAACCGTCTACGTTTAACATTACTGTTAACCGTCTACGTTTAACATTACTGTTAACCGTCTACGTTTAACATTACTGTTAACCGTCTACTTTTAACATTACTGTTAACCGTCTACGCTTAACACTACTGTTAACCATCTACGTTTAACATTACTGTTAAACGTCTACTTTTAACACTACTCTTAACCGTCTACATTTAACACTACTATTAATCGTCTACGTTTAACATTACTGTTAACCGTCTACGTTTAAGATTGCTGTTAACCGTCTACGTTTAACATTACTGTTAACCGTCTACTTTTAACATTATTATTAACCGTCTACTTTTAATATTACTGTTAACCGCCTACGTTTAACATTACTGTTAACCGTCTACTTTTAACATTGCTGTTAACCGTCTACGTTTAACATTACTGTTAACCGTCTACGTTTAACATTACTGTTAAACGTCTACTTTTAACATTACTCTTAAACGTCTACGTTTAACATTACTGTTAAAAGTCTACGTTTAACATTACTGTCAACCGTCTACGTTTAACATTACTGTTAAACGTCTACTTTTAACATTACTCTTAACCGTCTACGTTTAACATTACTGTTAACCGTCTACGTTTAACATTACTGTCAACCGTCTACGTTTAACATTACTGTTAACCGTCTACTTTTAACATTACTGTTAACCGTCTACGTTTAACATTACTGTTAACCGTCTACGTTTAACATTACTGTCAACCGTCTACGTTTAACATTGCTATTAATCGTCTACGTTTAACATTACTGTTAACCGTCTACGTTTAACATTACTGTCAACCGTCTACGTTTAACATTACTGTTAACCGTCTACTTTTACCATTACTGTTGACCGTCTACGTTTAACATTACTGTTAACCGTCTACGTTTAACATTACTTTTACCTCTCTACGTTTAACACTACTGTTAACCGTCTAATTTTAACATTACTCTTAACCGTCTGTTTTTAACATTACTCTTAACCGTATACGTTTAACATTACTGTAAGCCGTCTACGTTTAACATTACTGTAAGCCGTCTACGTTTAACATTACTGTTAACCGTCTACGTTTAACATTATTGTGAACCGTCTAGGTTTAACATTACTGTTAACCGTCTACATTTAACATTACTGTAAACCGTCTACGCTTAACACTACTGTTAACCGTATACGTTTAACATTACTGTAAGCCGTCTACGTTTAACATTACTGTAAGCCGTCTACGTTTAACATTACTGTTAACCGTCTACGTTTAACATTACTGTTAACCGTCTACGTTTAACATTACTGTTAACCGTCTACTTTTAACATTACTGTTAACCGTCTACGCTTAACACTACTGTTAACCGTCTACGTTTAACATTACTGTTAAACGTCTACTTTTAACACTACTCTTAACCGTCTACATTTAACACTACTGTTAACCGTCTACGTTTAAGATTGCTGTTAACCGTCTACGTTTAACATTACTGTTAACCGTCTACGTTAAACATTACTGTTAACCGTCTACTTTTAACATTACTGTTAACCGTCTACGCTTAACGCTACTGTTAACCGTATACGTTTAACATTACTGCAAGCCGTCTATGTTTAACATTACTGTAAGCCGTCTACGTTTAACATTACTGTTAACCGTCTACGTTTAACATTACTGTTAACCGTCTACTTTTAACATTACTGTTAACCATTTACGCTTAACACTACTGTTAACCGTCTACGTTAAACATTACTGTTAAACGTCTACTTTTAACATTTCTCTTAACCGTCTACGTTTAACATTACTGCAAACCGTCTACGTTTAACATTACTGTCAACCGTCTACGTTTAACATTACTGTTAACCGTCTACTTTTAACATTACTGTCAACCGTCTACGTTTAACATTACTGTTAACCGTCTACTTTTAACATTACTGTTAAACATCTACGCTTAACATTACTGTTAACCATCTAACTTTAACATTACTGTCAACCGTCTACGTTTAACGTTACTGTTAACCGTCTACGTTTAACAATACTGTTAACCGTCTACTTTTAACATTACTGTTAACCATTTACGCTTAACACTACTGTTAACCGTCTACGTTAAACATTACTGTTAAACGTCTACTTTTAACATTTCTCTTAACCGTCTACGTTTAACATTACTGCAAACCGTCTACGTTTAACATTACTGTCAACCGTCTACGTTTAACATTACTGTTAACCGTCTACTTTTAACATTACTGTCAACCGTCTACGTTTAACATTACTGTTAACCGTCTACTTTTAACATTACTGTTAAACATCTACGCTTAACATTACTGTTAACCATCTAACTTTAACATTACTGTCAACCGTCTACGTTTAACGTTACTGTTAACCGTCTACGTTTAACATTACTGTTAACCGTCTACATTTAACATTACTGTAAACCGTCTACGCTTAACACTACTGTTAACCGTATACGTTTAACATTACTGTAAGCCGTCTACGTTTAACATTACTGTAAGCCGTCTACGTTTAACATTACTGTTAACCGTCTACGTTTAACATTACTGTTAACCGTCTACGTTTAACATTACTGTTAACCGTCTACTTTTAACATTACTGTTAACCGTCTACGCTTAACACTACTGTTAACCGTCTACGTTTAACATTACTGTTAAACGTCTACTTTTAACACTACTCTTAACCGTCTACATTTAACACTACTATTAATCGTCTACGTTTAACATTACTGTTAACCGTCTACGTTTAAGATTGCTGTTAACCGTCTACGTTTAACATTACTGTTAACCGTCTACTTTTAACATTATTATTAACCGTCTACTTTTAATATTACTGTTAACCGCCTACGTTTAACATTACTGTTAACCGTCTACTTTTAACATTGCTGTTAACCGTCTACGTTTAACATTACTGTTAACCGTCTACGTTTAACATTACTGTTAAACGTCTACTTTTAACATTACTCTTAAACGTCTACGTTTAACATTACTGTTAAAAGTCTACGTTTAACATTACTGTCAACCGTCTACGTTTAACATTACTGTTAAACGTCTACTTTTAACATTACTCTTAACCGTCTACGTTTAACATTACTGTTAACCGTCTACGTTTAACATTACTGTCAACCGTCTACGTTTAACATTACTGTTAACCGTCTACTTTTAACATTACTGTTAACCGTCTACGTTTAACATTACTGTTAACCGTCTACGTTTAACATTACTGTCAACCGTCTACGTTTAACATTGCTATTAATCGTCTACGTTTAACATTACTGTTAACCGTCTACGTTTAACATTACTGTCAACCGTCTACGTTTAACATTACAGTTAACCGTCTACTTTTACCATTACTGTTGACCGTCTACGTTTAACATTACTGTTAACCGTCTACGTTTAACATTACTTTTACCTCTCTACGTTTAACACTACTGTTAACCGTCTAATTTTAACATTACTCTTAACCGTCTGTTTTTAACATTACTCTTAACCGTATACGTTTAACATTACTGTAAGCCGTCTACGTTTAACATTACTGTAAGCCGTCTACGTTTAACATTACTGTTAACCGTCTACGTTTAACATTATTGTGAACCGTCTAGGTTTAACATTACTGTTAACCGTCTACATTTAACATTACTGTAAACCGTCTACGCTTAACACTACTGTTAACCGTATACGTTTAACATTACTGTAAGCCGTCTACGTTTAACATTACTGTAAGCCGTCTACGTTTAACATTACTGTTAACCGTCTACGTTTAACATTACTGTTAACCGTCTACGTTTAACATTACTGTTAACCGTCTACTTTTAACATTACTGTTAACCGTCTACGCTTAACACTACTGTTAACCGTCTACGTTTAACATTACTGTTAAACGTCTACTTTTAACACTACTCTTAACCGTCTACATTTAACACTACTGTTAACCGTCTACGTTTAAGATTGCTGTTAACCGTCTACGTTTAACATTACTGTTAACCGTCTACGTTAAACATTACTGTTAACCGTCTACTTTTAACATTACTGTTAACCGTCTACGCTTAACGCTACTGTTAACCGTATACGTTTAACATTACTGCAAGCCGTCTATGTTTAACATTACTGTAAGCCGTCTACGTTTAACATTACTGTTAACCGTCTACGTTTAACATTACTGTTAACCGTCTACTTTTAACATTACTGTTAACCATTTACGCTTAACACTACTGTTAACCGTCTACGTTAAACATTACTGTTAAACGTCTACTTTTAACATTTCTCTTAACCGTCTACGTTTAACATTACTGCAAACCGTCTACGTTTAACATTACTGTCAACCGTCTACGTTTAACATTACTGTTAACCGTCTACTTTTAACATTACTGTCAACCGTCTACGTTTAACATTACTGTTAACCGTCTACTTTTAACATTACTGTTAAACATCTACGCTTAACATTACTGTTAACCATCTAACTTTAACATTACTGTCAACCGTCTACGTTTAACGTTACTGTTAACCGTCTACGTTTAACAATACTGTTAAACGTCTACTTTTAACATTACTCTTAACCGTCTACATTTAACACTACTATTAATCGTCTACGTTTAACATTACTGTTAACCGTCTACGTTTAACATTACTGTCAACCGTCTACGTTTAACATTACTGTTAACCGTCTACTTTTAACATTAATGTTGACCGTCTACGTTTAACATTACTGTTAACCGTCTACTTTTAACATTACTGTTAGTCGTCTACGCTTAACACTACTGTTAACCGTATACGTTTAACATTACTGTTAACCGTCTACGTTTAACATTACTGTCAACCGTCTACGTTTAACATTACTGTTAACCGTCTACGTTTAACATTACTGTTAACCGTCTACTTTTAACATTAGTGTTAACCGTCTACGTTTAATATTACTGTTAATCGTCTACTTTTAACACTACTGTTAAACGTCTACTTTTAATATTACTCTTAACCATCTACGTTTAACATTACTGTTAACCGTCTACGTTTAACATTACTGTCAACCGTCTACGTTTAACATTACTGTTAACCATCTACTTTTAACATTACTGTTGACCGTCCACGTTTAACCTTACTGTTAACCGTCTACGTTTAACATTACTTTTAACCCTCTACGTTTAACACTACTGTTAACCGTCTAATTTTAACATTACTCTTAACCGTCTGTTTTTAACATTACTCTTAACCGTATACGTTTAACACAACTGTAAGCCGTCTACGTTTAACATTACTGTTAACCGTCTACGTTTAACATTATTGTTAACCGTCTAGGTTTAACATTACTGTTAACCTACTACTTTTAACATTACTGTTAACCGTCTACGCTTAACGCTACTGTTAACCGTATACGTTTAACATTACTGCAAGCCGTCTATGTTTAACATTACTGTAAGCCGTCTACGTTTAACATTACTGTTAACCGTCTACGTTTAACATTACTGTTAACCGTCTACGTTTAACATTACTGTTAACCGTCTACTTTTAACATTACTGTTAACCATTTACGCTTAACACTACTGTTAACCGTCTACGTTTAATATTACTGTTAAACGTCTACTTTTAACATTACTCTTAACCGTCTACGTTTAACATTACTGTTAACCGTCTACGTTTAACACTACTGTCAACCGTATACGTTTAACATTACTGTTAACCGTCTACTTTTAACATTACTGTCAACCGTCTACGTTTAACATTACTGTTAACCGTCTACTTTTAACATTACTGTTAAACATCTACGCTTAACATTACTGTTAACCATCTAAGTTTAACATTACTGTCAACCGTCTACGTTTAACATTACTGTTAACCGTCTACTTTTAACATTACTTCTAACCGTCTAGGTTTAACATTACTGTTAACCATCTACGTTTAACATTACTGTTAAACGTCTACTTTTAACATTACTCTTAACGGTCTACGTTTAACATTACTGTTAAACGTCTACTTTTAACATTACTCTTAACGGTCTACATTTAACACTACTATTAATCGTCTACGTTTAACATTACTGTTAACCGTCTACGTTTAACATTACTGTCAACCGTCTACGTTTAACATTACTGTTAACCGTCTACTTTTAACATTACTGTTGACCGTCTACGTTTAACATTACTGTTAACCGTCTACGTTTAACATTACTGTTAAACGTCTACTTTTAACATTACTCTTAACGCTCTACATTTAACACTACTATTAATCGTCTACGTTTAACATTACTGTTAACCGTCTACGTTTAACATTACTGTCAACCGTCTACGTTTAACATTACTGTTAACCGTCTACTTTTAACATTGCTGTTGACCGTCTACGTTTAACATTACTGTTAACCGTCTACGTTTAACATTACTTTTACCTCTCTACGTTTAACACTACTGTTAACCGTCTAATTTTAACATTACTCTTAACCGTCTGTTTTTAACATTACTCTTAACCGTATACGTTTAACATTACTGTAAGCCGTCTACGTTTAACATTACTGTAAGCCGTCTACGTTTAACATTACTGTTAACCGTCTACGTTTAACATTATTGTGAACCGTCTAGGTTTAACATTACTGTTAACCGTCTACATTTAACATTACTGTAAACCGTCTACGCTTAACACTACTGTTCACCGTATACGTTTAACATTACTGTAAGCCGTCTACGTTTAACATTACTGTAAACCGTCTACGTTTAACATTACTGTTAACCGTCTACGTTTAACATTACTGTTAACCGTCTACGTTTAACATTACTGTTAACCGTCTACGTTTAACATTACTGTTAACCGTCTACTTTTAACATTACTGTTAACCGTCTACGCTTAACACTACTGTTAACCATCTACGTTTAACATTACTGTTAAACGTCTACTTTTAACACTACTCTTAACCGTCTACATTTAACACTACTATTAATCGTCTACGTTTAACATTACTGTTAACCGTCTACGTTTAAGATTGCTGTTAACCGTCTACGTTTAACATTACTGTTAACCGTCTACTTTTAACATTATTATTAACCGTCTACTTTTAATATTACTGTTAACCGCCTACGTTTAACATTACTGTTAACCGTCTACTTTTAACATTGCTGTTAACCGTCTACGTTTAACATTACTGTTAACCGTCTACGTTTAACATTACTGTTAAACGTCTACTTTTAACATTACTCTTAAACGTCTACGTTTAACATTACTGTTAAAAGTCTACGTTTAACATTACTGTCAACCGTCTACGTTTAACATTACTGTTAAACGTCTACTTTTAACATTACTCTTAACCGTCTACGTTTAACATTACTGTTAACCGTCTACGTTTAACATTACTGTCAACCGTCTACGTTTAACATTACTGTTAACCGTCTACTTTTAACATTACTGTTAACCGTCTACGTTTAACATTACTGTTAACCGTCTACGTTTAACATTACTGTCAACCGTCTACGTTTAACATTGCTATTAATCGTCTACGTTTAACATTACTGTTAACCGTCTACGTTTAACATTACTGTCAACCGTCTACGTTTAACACTACTGTTAACCGTCTACTTTTACCATTACTGTTGACCGTCTACGTTTAACATTACTGTTAACCGTCTACGTTTAACATTACTTTTACCTCTCTACGTTTAACACTACTGTTAACCGTCTAATTTTAACATTACTCTTAACCGTCTGTTTTTAACATTACTCTTAACCGTATACGTTTAACATTACTGTAAGCCGTCTACGTTTAACATTACTGTAAGCCGTCTACGTTTAACATTACTGTTAACCGTCTACGTTTAACATTATTGTGAACCGTCTAGGTTTAACATTACTGTTAACCGTCTACATTTAACATTACTGTAAACCGTCTACGCTTAACACTACTGTTAACCGTATACGTTTAACATTACTGTAAGCCGTCTACGTTTAACATTACTGTAAGCCGTCTACGTTTAACATTACTGTTAACCGTCTACGTTTAACATTACTGTTAACCGTCTACGTTTAACATTACTGTTAACCGTCTACGTTTAACATTACTGTTAACCGTCTACGTTTAACATTACTGTTAACCGTCTACTTTTAACATTACTGTTAACCGTCTACGCTTAACACTACTGTTAACCGTCTACGTTTAACATTACTGTTAAACGTCTACTTTTAACACTACTCTTAACCGTCTACATTTAACACTACTGTTAACCGTCTACGTTTAAGATTGCTGTTAACCGTCTACGTTTAACATTACTGTTAACCGTCTACTTTTAACATTATTATTAACCGTCTACTTTTAATATTACTGTTAACCGTCTACGTTTAACATTACTGTTAACCGTCTACTTTTAACATTACTGTTAACCGTCTACTTTTAACATTGCTGTTAACCGTCTACGTTTAACATTACTGTTAACCGTATACTTTTAACATTACTGTTAACCGTCTACGTTTAACATTACTGTTAGCCGTCTACGTTTAACATTACTGTTAACCGTCTACGTTTAACATTACTGTTAAACGTCTACTTTTAACATTACTCTTAACCGTCTACGTTTAACATTACTGTTAACGGTCTACGTTTAACATTACTGTCAACCGTCTACGTTTAACATTACTGTTAACCGTGTACTTTTAACATTACTGTTGACCGTCTACGTTTAACCTTACTGTTAACCGTCTACGTTTAACATTACTTTTAACCCTCTACGTTTAACACTACTGTTAACCGTCTAATTTTAACATTACTCTTAACCGTCTGTTTTTAACATTACTTTTAACCATATACGTTTAGCATTACTGTAAGCCGTCTACGTTTAACATTACTGTAAGCCGTCTACGTTTAACATTACTGTTAACCGTCTACGTTTAACATTATTGTTAACCGTCTAGGTTTAACATTACTGTTAACCGTCTACTTTTAACATTACTGTTAACCGTCTACGCTTAACACTACTGTTAAACGTATACGTTTAACATTACTGTTAAACGTCTACTTTTAACATTACTCTTAACCGTCTACGTTTAACATTACCGTTAACCGTCTACGTTTAACATTACTGTTAACCGTCTACTTTTAACATTACTGTTAACCATCTGCGCTTAACACTACTGTTAACCGTCTACGTTTAACATTACTGTTAAACGTCTACTTTTAACATTACTCTTAACCGTCTACGTTTAACATTACCGTTAACCGTCTACGTTTAACATTACTGTTAACCGTCTACTTTTATCATTACTGTCAATCGTCTACGTTTAACATTACTGTTAACCGTCTACTTTTAACATTACTGTTAACCATCTACGCTTGACATTACTGTTAACCATCTAAGTTTAACATTACTGTCAACCGTCTACGTTTAACATTACTGTTAACCGTCTACTTTTAACATTACTGTTAACCATCTGCGCTTAACACTACTGTTAACCGTCTACATTTAACATTACTGTAAACCGTCTACGCTTAACACTACTGTTAACCGTATACGTTTAACATTACTGTAAGCCGTCTACGTTTAACATTACTGTAAGCCGTCTACGTTTAACATTACTGTTAACCGTCTACGTTTAACATTACTGTTAACCGTCTACGTTTAACATTACTGTTAACCGTCTACGTTTAACATTACTGTTAACCGTCTACTTTTAACATTACTGTTAACCGTCTACGCTTAACACTACTGTTAACCGTCTACGTTTAACATTACTGTTAAACGTCTACTTTTAACACTACTCTTAACCGTCTACATTTAACACTACTGTTAACCGTCTACGTTTAAGATTGCTGTTTGTCAACATTGGAAAGGATGGGAATACGTGGAAGTTGTCTGAAACTTTTTGAAAACTACTTAAAATGTAGAAAATTTTTCGTAAAAATATCCGAACATATTAGTAAGGAAATGGCGATGGATTATGGTGTCCCGCAAGGATCTAAATTAGGTCCAATTCTATTTATTATATATTCAAATGATCTCATTAATACTCTCAAAAATAGCAAAATATATGCTTATGCAGATGACACTACTATAGTTGTGGCACACAAAAAAGCTAAATGTGCATTAGAAATTATGCAAATCGAACTGGAAAAGGCTCAGAGATGGTGTCATGACCAAGGAATAATAATAAATTCGACAAAAACAAAACTAATGCATATCAAGCCACCACACATCGGATACGAGGACTTAAAACTGAGATTGCATTGTACAGAATGTCTACACGAAACGAAAAGGTCAACAATCCACTGCAATTTTGAAGAATGCAATAAAATTGTGGAATTGGTAAATTCTTACAAATACCTTGGTGTAATTGTGGACAATAAATTCAACTGGCATGAACACATAGAATACCTAAGAAAAAAATTAAGGAAAGCCTCTTATATGCTAAATCATCTAAGATTCCGTTCGAATATAGTGGTACTAAGGCAAGCTTACTTCGCGCTAGTAGAATCAATTATTCGACATGGTATTACAGCCTGGGGAAGTTCCAACTATTGTAGAAAACTCCAATCATCACAAAATGCATTATTAAAAATACTGGATACAACCGTACGTTATAGAAACTATAGGCAAAACTATGATGATATAGGAAACAATAGGGAAACAGAAAATATTGCAAATACCGATACTGTTTCTAATTCAATAATAATCGATCCATCAACCGCTACAAATGTGACAGCAAATATAACAGTGAATAACTACGGTAACACATATAACGATGAAGCAAACAGAACCCTGAGGGACATACAAATGTTAAATATAAAAAGTATCTACTACATTACTTTGGCAATTGAATTTAACAAGGACACCCGTTTCTTTACGGAAATCGATCATAATTATCAAACACGCCGAAAAACAGGAGGTAGATTCAAAGTCCCGCAATATAAGAACAATTACGGAAGGAAATCACTAGCTGTTGTACTACCCACATTATATAATATGATGCCACCGGACATCTTAAATACTGCAACAAATCAACACAAAACCAAGAGAGTTATTAAAAAATTTTTCATGGAGAAGCAGTAATATGTATTAAATTTTAAAGTTGAATAATGTTAATAGTATATTTAGTATGCAACGAATGAACTTATGTTGTTTCAAACTTTTATTATAACATTGTGTACCTGCAGACAAGCCCAAGCGGCTTCGCAAGGTCCTTTTTGTGTAATAATGTTTTAAATTAATGTAATGTAAACATGAAATGTTACTAATGTTGAAAATTGAATAAAATTGAATTGAAAATTGAAAAAAAAAAAAAAAAAAAAAAACCGTCTACGTTTAACATTACTGTTAACCGTCTACTTTTAACATTATTATTAACCGTCTACTTTTAATATTACTGTTAACCGTCTACGTTTAACATTACTGTTAACCGTATACTTTTAACATTACTGTTAACCGTCTACTTTTAACATTACTGTTAACCATCTGCGCTTAACACTACTGTTAACCGTCTACATTTAACATTACTGTAAACCGTCTACGCTTAACACTACTGTTAACCGTATACGTTTAACATTACTGTAAGCCGTCTACGTTTAACATTACTGTAAGCCGTCTACGTTTAACATTACTGTTAACCGTCTACGTTTAACATTACTGTTAACCGTCTACGTTTAACATTACTGTTAACCGTCTACGTTTAACATTACTGTTAACCGTCTACGTTTAACATTACTGTTAACCGTCTACTTTTAACATTACTGTTAACCGTCTACTTTTAACATTACTGTTAACCATCTGCGCTTAACACTACTGTTAACCGTCTACATTTAACATTACTGTAAACCGTCTACGCTTAACACTACTGTTAACCGTATACGTTTAACATTACTGTAAGCCGTCTACGTTTAACATTACTGTAAGCCGTCTACGTTTAACATTACTGTTAACCGTCTACGTTTAACATTACTGTTAACCGTCTACGTTTAACATTACTGTTAACCGTCTACGTTTAACATTACTGTTAACCGTCTACGTTTAACATTACTGTTAACCGTCTACGTTTAACATTACTGTTAACCGTCTACTTTTAACATTATTATTAACCGTCTACTTTTAATATTACTATTAACCGTCTACGTTTAACATTACTGTTAACCGTCTACTTTTAACATTACTGTTAACCGTCTACTTTTAACATTGCTGTTAACCGTCTACGTTTAACATTACTGTTAACCGTATACTTTTAACATTACTGTTAACCGTCTACGTTTAACATTACTGTTAGCCGTCTACGTTTAACATTACTATTAACCGTCTACGTTTAACATTACTGTTAAACGTCTACTTTTAACATTACTCTTAACCGTCTACGTTTAACATTACTGTTAACCGTCTACGTTTAACATTACTGTCAACCGTCTACGTTTAACATTACTGTTAACCGTGTACTTTTAACATTACTGTTGACCGTCTACGTTTAACCTTACTGTTAACCGTCTACGTTTAACATTACTTTTAACCCTCTACGTTTAACACTACTGTTAACCGTCTAATTTTAACATTACTCTTAACCGTCTGTTTTTAACATTACTTTTAACCATATACGTTTAGCATTACTGTAAGCCGTCTACGTTTAACATTACTGTAAGCCGTCTACGTTTAACATTACTGTTAACCGTCTACGTTTAACATTATTGTTAACCGTCTAGGTTTAACATTACTGTTAACCGTCTACTTTTAACATTACTGTTAACCGTCTACGCTTAACACTACTGTTAAACGTATACGTTTAACATTACTGTTAAACGTCTACTTCTAACATTACTCTTAACCGTCTACGTTTAACATTACCGTTAACCGTCTACGTTTAACATTACTGTTAACCGTCTACTTTTAACATTACTGTTAACCATCTGCGCTTAACACTACTGTTAACCGTCTACGTTTAACATTACTGTTAAACGTCTACTTTTAACATTACTCTTAACCGTCTACGTTTAACATTACCGTTAACCGTCTACGTTTAACATTACTGTTAACCGTCTACTTTTATCATTACTGTCAATCGTCTACGTTTAACATTACTGTTAACCGTCTACTTTTAACATTACTGTTAACCATCTACGCTTGACATTACTGTTAACCATCTAAGTTTAACATTACTGTCAACCGTCTACGTTTAACATTACTGTCAACCGTCTACGTTTAACATTACTGTTAACCGTCTACTTTTAACATTACTGTTAACCGTCTAGGTTTAACATTGCTGTTAACCATCTACGTTTAACATTACTGTTAACCGTCTACTTTTAACATTACTGTTAACCATCTACGTTAAACATTACTGTTA
Source organism: Trichopoda pennipes (assembly GCA_030448955.1). Taxonomy (NCBI): domain Eukaryota; kingdom Metazoa; phylum Arthropoda; class Insecta; order Diptera; family Tachinidae; genus Trichopoda; species Trichopoda pennipes. The sequence continues at coordinate 421,304 of JASKUP010000004.1, read as the reverse complement.
ATCGTCTGCTTTTACATTACTCTTAGCCGTCTATATTTAACACTACTATTAATCGTCTACGTTTAACATTACTGTTAACCGTCTACGTTTAACATTACTGTTACCCGTCTACGTTTAACATTACTGTTACCCGACTACGTTTAACATTACTGTTGACCGTCTACGTTTAACATTACTGTTAACTTTTAAACCTCTACGTTTAACACTACTGTTAACCGTCTACTTTTAACATTACTCTTAACCGTCTGTGTTTAACATTAATCTTAACCGTATACGTTTAACATTACTGTTAACCGTCTACGTTTAACATTATTGGTAACCGTCTAGGTTTAAAATTACTGTTAGCCGTCTACTTTTAACATTACTGTTGACCGTCTACGTTTAACATTACTGTTAACCGTCTACGTTTAACATTACTTTTACCTCTCTACGTTTAACACTACTGTTAACCGTCTAATTTTAACATTACTCTTAACCGTCTGTTTTTAACATTACTCTTAACCGTATACGTTTAACATTACTGTAAGCCGTCTACGTTTAACATTACTGTTAACCGTCTACTTTTAACATTACTCTAAACCGTCTACGCTTAACACTACTGTTAACCGTATACGTTTAACATTACTGTAAGCCGTCTACGTTTAACATTACTGTAAGCCGTCTACATTTAACATTACTGTTAACCGTCTACGTTTAACATTACTGTTAACCATCTACTTTTAACATTATTATTAACCGTCTACTTTTAATATTACTGTTAACCGTCTACGTTTAACATTACTGTTAACCGTCTACTTTTAACATTGCTGTTAACCGTCTATGTTTAACATTACTGTTAACCGTATACTTTTAACATTACTGTTAACCGTCTACGTTTAACATTACTGTTAACCGTCTACGTTTAACATTACTGTTAACCGTCTACGTTTAACATTACTGTTAAACGTCTACTTTTAACATTACTCTTAACCGTCTACGTTTAACATTACTGTTAACCGTCTACGTTTAACATTACTGTCAACCGTCTACGTTTAACATTACTGTTAACCGTCTACTTTTAACATTACTGTTGACCGTCTACGTTTAACCTTACTGTTAACCGTCTACGTTTAACATTACTTTTAACCCTCTACGTTTAACACTACTGTTAACCGTCTAATTTTAACATTACTCTTAACCGTCTGTTTTTAACATTACTCTTAACCGTCTACGTTTTACATTACTGTAACCCGTCTACGTTTAACATTACTGTTAACCGTCTACGTTTAACATTATTGTTAACCGTCTAGGTTTAAGATTACTGTTAACCGTCTACTTTTAACATTACTGTTAACCGTCTACGCTTAACACTACTGTTAACCGTATACGTTTAACATTACTGTAAGCCGTCTACGTTTAACATTACTGTTAAACGTCTACTTTTAACATTACTGTTAACCGTCTACGCTTAACACTACTGTTAACCGTATACGTTTAACATTACCGTTAACCGTCTACGTTTAACATTACTGTTAACCGTCTACTTTTAACATTACTGTTAACCATCTGCGCTTAACACTACTGTTAACCGTCTACGTTTAACATTACTGTTAAACGTCTACTTTTAACATTATTCTTAACCGTCTACGTTTAACATTACCGTTAACCGTCTACGTTTAACATTACTGTCAACCGTCTACGTTTAACATTACTGTTAACCGTCTACTTTTATCATTACTGTCAACCGTCTACGTTTAACATTACTGTTAACCGTCTACTTTTAACATTACTGTTAACCATCTACGCTTAACATTACTGTTAACCATCTAAGTTTAACATTACTGTCAACCGTCTACGTTTAACATTACTGTCAACCGTCTACGTTTAACATTACTGTTAACCGTCTACTTTTAACATTACTGTTAACCGTCTAGGTTTAACATTGCTGTTAACCATCTACGTTTAACATTACTGTTAACCGTCTACTTTTAACATTACTGTTAACCATCTACGTTAAACATTACTGTTAATCGTCTGCTTTTACATAACTCTTAGCCGTCTACATTTAACACTACTATTAATCGTCTACGTTTAACATTACTGTTAACCGTCTACGTTTAACATTACTGTTACCCGTCTACGTTTAACATTACTGTTAACCGTCTACGTTTAACATTACTGTTAACCGTCTAGGTTTAACATTGCTGTTAACCATCTACGTTTAACATTACTGTTAACCGTCTACTTTTAACATTACTGTTAACCATCTACGTTAAACATTACTGTTAATCGTCTGCTTTTACATTACTCTTAGCCGTCTACATTTAACACTACTATTAATCGTCTACGTTTAACATTATTGTTAGCCGTCTAGGTTTAACATTACTGTTAACCGTCTACTTTTAACATTACTGTTAACCGTCTACGCTTAACACTACTGTTAACCGTATACGTTTAACATTACTGTTAAACGTCTATTTTAACATTACTCTTAACCGTCTACGTTTAATATTACCGTTAACCGTCTACGTTTAACATTACTGTTAACCGTCTACTTTTAACATTACTATTAACCATCTGCACTTAACACTACTGTTAACCGTCTACGTTTAACATTACTGTTAAACGTCTACTTTTAATATTACTCTTAACCGTCTACGTTTAACATTACCGTTAACCGTCTACGTTTAACATTACTGTCAACCGTCTACGTTTAACATTACTGTTAACCGTCTACTTTTATCATTACTGTCAACCGTCTACGTTTATCATTACTGTTAACCGTCTACTTTTAACATTACTGTTAACCATCTACGCTTAACATTACTGTTAACCATCTAAGTTTAACATTACTGTCAACCGTCTACGTTTAACATTACTGTCAACCGTCTACGTTTAACATTACTGTTAAGCGTCTACTTTTAACATTACTGTTAACCGTCTAGGTTTAACATTGCTGTTAACCATCTACGTTTAACATTACTGTTAACCGTCTACTTTTAACATTACTGTTAACCATCTACGTTAAACATTACTGTTAATCGTCTGCTTTTACATTACTCTTAGCCGTCTACATTTAACACTACTATTAATCGTCTACGTTTAACATTACTGTTAACCGTCTACGTTTAACATTACTGTTACCCGTCTACGTTTAACATTACTGTTGACCGTCTACGTTTAACATTACTGTTAACTTTGAAACCTCTACGTTTAACACTACTGTTAACCGTCTACTTTTAACATTACTCTTAACCGTCTGTGTTTAACATTACTCTTAACCGTATACGTTTAACATTACTGTTAACCGTCTACGTTTAACATTATTGGTAACCGTCTAGGTTTAAAATTACTGTTAACCGTCTACTTTTAACATTACTGTTGACCGTCTACGTTTAACATTACTTTTACCTCTCTACGTTTAACACTACTGTTAACCGTCTAATTTTAACATTACTCTTAACCGTCTGTTTTTAACATTACTCTTAGCCGTATACGTTTAACATTACTGTAAGCCGTCTACGTTTAACATTACTGTAAGCCGTCTACGTTTAACATTACTGTTAACCGTCTACGTTTAACATTATTGTGAACCGTCTAGGTTTAACATTACTGTTAACCGTCTACTTTTAACATTACTGTAAACCGTCTACGCTTAACACTACTGTTAACCGTATACGTTTAACATTACTGTAAGCCGTCTACGTTTAACATTACTGTAAGCCGTCTACATTTAACATTACTGTTAACCGTCTACGTTTAACATTACTGTTAACCGTCTACGTTTAACATTACTGTTAACCGTCTGCGTTTAACATTACTGTTAACCGTCTACTTTTAACATTACTGTTAACCGTCTACGCTTAACACTACTGTTAACCGTCTACGTTTAACATTACTTTTAAACCTCTACGTTTAACACTACTGTTAACCGTCTAATTTTAACATTACTCTTAACCGTCTGTTTTTAACATTACTCTTAACCGTCTACGTTTAACATTACTGTAAGCCGTCTACGTTTAACATTACTGTTAACCGTCTACGTTTAACATTATTGTTAACCGTCTAGGTTTAACATTACTGTTAACCGTCTACTTTTAACATTACTGTTAACCGTCTACGCTTAACACTACTGCTAACCGTATACGTTTAACATTACTGTAAGCCGTCTACGTTTAACATTACTGTAAGCCGTCTACGTTTAACATTACTGTTAACTGTCTACGTTTAAAATTACTGTTAACCTTCTACGTTTAACATTACTGTTAACCGTCTACTTTTAACATTACTGTTAACCATCTGCGCTTAACACTACTGTTAACCGTCTACGTTTAACATTACTGTTAAACGTCTACTTTTAACATTACTCTTAACCGTCTACGTTTAACATTACCGTTAACCGTCTACGTTTAACATTACTGTTAACCATCTGCGCTTAACACTACTGTTAACCGTCTACATTTAACATTACTGTAAACCGTCTACGCTTAACACTACTGTTAACCGTATACGTTTAACATTACTGTAAGCCGTCTACGTTTAACATTACTGTAAGCCGTCTACGTTTAACATTACTGTTAACCGTCTACGTTTAACATTACTGTTAACCGTCTACGTTTAACATTACTGTTAACCGTCTACGTTTAACATTACTGTTAACCGTCTACGTTTAACATTACTGTTAACCGTCTACGTTTAACATTACTGTTAACCGTCTACTTTTAACATTATTATTAACCGTCTACTTTTAATATTACTATTAACCGTCTACGTTTAACATTACTGTTAACCGTCTACTTTTAACATTACTGTTAACCGTCTACTTTTAACATTGCTGTTAACCGTCTACGTTTAACATTACTGTTAACCGTATACTTTTAACATTACTGTTAACCGTCTACGTTTAACATTACTGTTAGCCGTCTACGTTTAACATTACTATTAACCGTCTACGTTTAACATTACTGTTAAACGTCTACTTTTAACATTACTCTTAACCGTCTACGTTTAACATTACTGTTAACCGTCTACGTTTAACATTACTGTCAACCGTCTACGTTTAACATTACTGTTAACCGTGTACTTTTAACATTACTGTTGACCGTCTACGTTTAACCTTACTGTTAACCGTCTACGTTTAACATTACTTTTAACCCTCTACGTTTAACACTACTGTTAACCGTCTAATTTTAACATTACTCTTAACCGTCTGTTTTTAACATTACTTTTAACCATATACGTTTAGCATTACTGTAAGCCGTCTACGTTTAACATTACTGTAAGCCGTCTACGTTTAACATTACTGTTAACCGTCTACGTTTAACATTATTGTTAACCGTCTAGGTTTAACATTACTGTTAACCGTCTACTTTTAACATTACTGTTAACCGTCTACGCTTAACACTACTGTTAAACGTATACGTTTAACATTACTGTTAAACGTCTACTTCTAACATTACTCTTAACCGTCTACGTTTAACATTACCGTTAACCGTCTACGTTTAACATTACTGTTAACCGTCTACTTTTAACATTACTGTTAACCATCTGCGCTTAACACTACTGTTAACCGTCTACGTTTAACATTACTGTTAAACGTCTACTTTTAACATTACTCTTAACCGTCTACGTTTAACATTACCGTTAACCGTCTACGTTTAACATTACTGTTAACCGTCTACTTTTATCATTACTGTCAATCGTCTACGTTTAACATTACTGTTAACCGTCTACTTTTAACATTACTGTTAACCATCTACGCTTGACATTACTGTTAACCATCTAAGTTTAACATTACTGTCAACCGTCTACGTTTAACATTACTGTCAACCGTCTACGTTTAACATTACTGTTAACCGTCTACTTTTAACATTACTGTTAACCGTCTAGGTTTAACATTGCTGTTAACCATCTACGTTTAACATTACTGTTAACCGTCTACTTTTAACATTACTGTTAACCATCTACGTTAAACATTACTGTTAATCGTCTGCTTTTACATTACTCTTAGCCGTCTATATTTAACACTACTATTAATCGTCTACGTTTAACATTACTGTTAACCGTCTACGTTTAACATTACTGTTACCCGTCTACGTTTAACATTACTGTTACCCGACTACGTTTAACATTACTGTTGACCGTCTACGTTTAACATTACTGTTAACTTTTAAACCTCTACGTTTAACACTACTGTTAACCGTCTACTTTTAACATTACTCTTAACCGTCTGTGTTTAACATTAATCTTAACCGTATACGTTTAACATTACTGTTAACCGTCTACGTTTAACATTATTGGTAACCGTCTAGGTTTAAAATTACTGTTAGCCGTCTACTTTTAACATTACTGTTGACCGTCTACGTTTAACATTACTGTTAACCGTCTACGTTTAACATTACTTTTACCTCTCTACGTTTAACACTACTGTTAACCGTCTAATTTTAACATTACTCTTAACCGTCTGTTTTTAACATTACTCTTAACCGTATACGTTTAACATTACTGTAAGCCGTCTACGTTTAACATTACTGTTAACCGTCTACTTTTAACATTACTCTAAACCGTCTACGCTTAACACTACTGTTAACCGTATACGTTTAACATTACTGTAAGCCGTCTACGTTTAACATTACTGTAAGCCGTCTACATTTAACATTACTGTTAACCGTCTACGTTTAACATTACTGTTAACCATCTACTTTTAACATTATTATTAACCGTCTACTTTTAATATTACTGTTAACCGTCTACGTTTAACATTACTGTTAACCGTCTACTTTTAACATTGCTGTTAACCGTCTATGTTTAACATTACTGTTAACCGTATACTTTTAACATTACTGTTAACCGTCTACGTTTAACATTACTGTTAACCGTCTACGTTTAACATTACTGTTAACCGTCTACGTTTAACATTACTGTTAAACGTCTACTTTTAACATTACTCTTAACCGTCTACGTTTAACATTACTGTTAACCGTCTACGTTTAACATTACTGTCAACCGTCTACGTTTAACATTACTGTTAACCGTCTACTTTTAACATTACTGTTGACCGTCTACGTTTAACCTTACTGTTAACCGTCTACGTTTAACATTACTTTTAACCCTCTACGTTTAACACTACTGTTAACCGTCTAATTTTAACATTACTCTTAACCGTCTGTTTTTAACATTACTCTTAACCGTCTACGTTTTACATTACTGTAACCCGTCTACGTTTAACATTACTGTTAACCGTCTACGTTTAACATTATTGTTAACCGTCTAGGTTTAAGATTACTGTTAACCGTCTACTTTTAACATTACTGTTAACCGTCTACGCTTAACACTACTGTTAACCGTATACGTTTAACATTACTGTAAGCCGTCTACGTTTAACATTACTGTTAAACGTCTACTTTTAACATTACTGTTAACCGTCTACGCTTAACACTACTGTTAACCGTATACGTTTAACATTACCGTTAACCGTCTACGTTTAACATTACTGTTAACCGTCTACTTTTAACATTACTGTTAACCATCTGCGCTTAACACTACTGTTAACCGTCTACGTTTAACATTACTGTTAAACGTCTACTTTTAACATTATTCTTAACCGTCTACGTTTAACATTACCGTTAACCGTCTACGTTTAACATTACTGTCAACCGTCTACGTTTAACATTACTGTTAACCGTCTACTTTTATCATTACTGTCAACCGTCTACGTTTAACATTACTGTTAACCGTCTACTTTTAACATTACTGTTAACCATCTACGCTTAACATTACTGTTAACCATCTAAGTTTAACATTACTGTCAACCGTCTACGTTTAACATTACTGTCAACCGTCTACGTTTAACATTACTGTTAACCGTCTACTTTTAACATTACTGTTAACCGTCTAGGTTTAACATTGCTGTTAACCATCTACGTTTAACATTACTGTTAACCGTCTACTTTTAACATTACTGTTAACCATCTACGTTAAACATTACTGTTAATCGTCTGCTTTTACATAACTCTTAGCCGTCTACATTTAACACTACTATTAATCGTCTACGTTTAACATTACTGTTAACCGTCTACGTTTAACATTACTGTTACCCGTCTACGTTTAACATTACTGTTAACCGTCTACGTTTAACATTACTGTTAACCGTCTAGGTTTAACATTGCTGTTAACCATCTACGTTTAACATTACTGTTAACCGTCTACTTTTAACATTACTGTTAACCATCTACGTTAAACATTACTGTTAATCGTCTGCTTTTACATTACTCTTAGCCGTCTACATTTAACACTACTATTAATCGTCTACGTTTAACATTATTGTTAGCCGTCTAGGTTTAACATTACTGTTAACCGTCTACTTTTAACATTACTGTTAACCGTCTACGCTTAACACTACTGTTAACCGTATACGTTTAACATTACTGTTAAACGTCTATTTTAACATTACTCTTAACCGTCTACGTTTAATATTACCGTTAACCGTCTACGTTTAACATTACTGTTAACCGTCTACTTTTAACATTACTATTAACCATCTGCACTTAACACTACTGTTAACCGTCTACGTTTAACATTACTGTTAAACGTCTACTTTTAATATTACTCTTAACCGTCTACGTTTAACATTACCGTTAACCGTCTACGTTTAACATTACTGTCAACCGTCTACGTTTAACATTACTGTTAACCGTCTACTTTTATCATTACTGTCAACCGTCTACGTTTATCATTACTGTTAACCGTCTACTTTTAACATTACTGTTAACCATCTACGCTTAACATTACTGTTAACCATCTAAGTTTAACATTACTGTCAACCGTCTACGTTTAACATTACTGTCAACCGTCTACGTTTAACATTACTGTTAAGCGTCTACTTTTAACATTACTGTTAACCGTCTAGGTTTAACATTGCTGTTAACCATCTACGTTTAACATTACTGTTAACCGTCTACTTTTAACATTACTGTTAACCATCTACGTTAAACATTACTGTTAATCGTCTGCTTTTACATTACTCTTAGCCGTCTACATTTAACACTACTATTAATCGTCTACGTTTAACATTACTGTTAACCGTCTACGTTTAACATTACTGTTACCCGTCTACGTTTAACATTACTGTTGACCGTCTACGTTTAACATTACTGTTAACTTTGAAACCTCTACGTTTAACACTACTGTTAACCGTCTACTTTTAACATTACTCTTAACCGTCTGTGTTTAACATTACTCTTAACCGTATACGTTTAACATTACTGTTAACCGTCTACGTTTAACATTATTGGTAACCGTCTAGGTTTAAAATTACTGTTAACCGTCTACTTTTAACATTACTGTTGACCGTCTACGTTTAACATTACTTTTACCTCTCTACGTTTAACACTACTGTTAACCGTCTAATTTTAACATTACTCTTAACCGTCTGTTTTTAACATTACTCTTAGCCGTATACGTTTAACATTACTGTAAGCCGTCTACGTTTAACATTACTGTAAGCCGTCTACGTTTAACATTACTGTTAACCGTCTACGTTTAACATTATTGTGAACCGTCTAGGTTTAACATTACTGTTAACCGTCTACTTTTAACATTACTGTAAACCGTCTACGCTTAACACTACTGTTAACCGTATACGTTTAACATTACTGTAAGCCGTCTACGTTTAACATTACTGTAAGCCGTCTACATTTAACATTACTGTTAACCGTCTACGTTTAACATTACTGTTAACCGTCTACGTTTAACATTACTGTTAACCGTCTGCGTTTAACATTACTGTTAACCGTCTACTTTTAACATTACTGTTAACCGTCTACGCTTAACACTACTGTTAACCGTCTACGTTTAACATTACTTTTAAACCTCTACGTTTAACACTACTGTTAACCGTCTAATTTTAACATTACTCTTAACCGTCTGTTTTTAACATTACTCTTAACCGTCTACGTTTAACATTACTGTAAGCCGTCTACGTTTAACATTACTGTTAACCGTCTACGTTTAACATTATTGTTAACCGTCTAGGTTTAACATTACTGTTAACCGTCTACTTTTAACATTACTGTTAACCGTCTACGCTTAACACTACTGCTAACCGTATACGTTTAACATTACTGTAAGCCGTCTACGTTTAACATTACTGTAAGCCGTCTACGTTTAACATTACTGTTAACTGTCTACGTTTAAAATTACTGTTAACCTTCTACGTTTAACATTACTGTTAACCGTCTACTTTTAACATTACTGTTAACCATCTGCGCTTAACACTACTGTTAACCGTCTACGTTTAACATTACTGTTAAACGTCTACTTTTAACATTACTCTTAACCGTCTACGTTTAACATTACCGTTAACCGTCTACGTTTAACATTACTGTTAACCGTCTACTTTTAACATTACTGTTACACCATCTGCGCTTAACACTACTGTTAACCGTCTACAATTAACATTACTGTTAAACGTCTACTTTTAACATTACTGTTAACCGTCTACTTTTAACATTACTGTTAACCGTCTACGCTTAACACTACTGCTAACCGTATACGTTTAACATTACTGTAAGCCGTCTACGTTTAACATTACTGTAAGCCGTCTACGTTTAACATTACTGTTAACCGTCTACGTTTAACATTACCGTTAACCGTCTACGTTTAACATTACTGTCAACCGTCTACGTTTAACATTACTGTTAACCGTCTACTTTTATCATTACTGTCAACCGTCTACGTTTAACATTACTGTTAACCGTCTACTTTTAACATTACTGTTAACCATCTACGCTTAACATTACTGTTAACCATCTAAGTTTAACATTACTGTCAACCGTCTACGTTTAACATTACTGTCAACCGTCTACGTTTAACATTACTGTTAACCGTCTACTTTTAACATTACTGTTAACCGTCTAGGTTTAACATTGCTGTTAACCATCTACGTTTAACATTACTGTTAACCGTCTACTTTTAACATTACTGTTAACCATCTACGTTAAACATTACTGTTAATCGTCTGCTTTTACATTACTCTTAGCCGTTTACATTTAACACTACTATTAATCGTCTACGTTTAACATTACTGTTAACCGTCTACGTTTAACATTACTGTTACCCGTCTACGTTTAACATTACTGTTAACCGTCTACTTTTAACATTACTGTTAACCGTCTAGGTTTAACATTGCTGTTAACCATCTACGTTTAACATTACTGTTAACCGTCTACTTTTAACATTACTGTTAACCATCTACGTTAAACATTACTGTTAATCGTCTGCTTTTACATTACTCTTAGCCGTCTACATTTAACACTACTATTAATCGTCTACGTTTAACATTATTGTTAACCGTCTAGGTTTAACATTACTGTTAACCGTCTACTTTTAACATTACTGTTAACCGTCTACGCTTAACACTACTGTTAACCGTATACGTTTAACATTACTGTTAAACGTCTACTTTTAACATTACTCTTAACCATCTACGTTAAACATTACTGTTAATCGTCTGCTTTTACATTACTCTTAGCCGTCTACATTTAACACTACTATTAATCGTCTACGTTTAACATTATTGTTAACCGTCTAGGTTTAACATTACCGTTAACCGTCTACGTTTAACATTACTGTTAACCGTCTACTTTTAACATTACTGTTAACCATCTGCACTTAACACTACTGTTAACCGTCTACGTTTAACATTACTGTTAAACGTCTACTTTTAACATTACTCTTAACCGTCTACGTTTAACATTACCGTTAACCGTCTACGTTTAACATTACTGTCAACCGTCTACGTTTAACATTACTGTTAACCGTCTACTTTTATCATTACTGTCAACCGTCTACGTTTAACATTACTGTTAACCGTCTACTTTTAACATTACTGTTAACCATCTACGCTTAACATTACTGCTAACCATCTAAGTTTAACATTACTGTCAACCGTCTACGTTTAACATTACTGTCAACCGTCTACGTTTAACATTACTGTTAACCGTCTACTTTTAACATTACTGTTAACCGTCTAGGTTTAACATTGCTGTTAACCATGTACGTTTAACATTACTGTTAACCGTCTACTTTTAACATTACTGTTAACCATCTACGTTAAACATTACTGTTAATCGTCTGCTTTTACATTACTCTTAGCCGTCTACATTTAACACTACTATTAATCGTCTACGTTTAACATTACTGTTAACCGTCTACGTTTAACATTACTGTTACCCGTCTACGTTTAACATTACTGTTGACCGTCTACGTTTAACATTACTGTTAACTTTTAAACCTCTACGTTTAACACTACTGTTAACCGTCTACTTTTAACATTACTCTTAACCGTCTGTGTTTAACATTACTCTTAACCGTATACGTTTAACATTACTGTTAACCGTCTACGTTTAACATTATTGGTAACCGTCTAGGTTTAAAATTACTGTTAACCGTCTACTTTTAACATTACTGTTGACCGTCTACGTTTAACATTACTGTTAACCGTCTACGTTTAACATTACTTTTACCTCTCTACGTTTAACACTACTGTTAACCGTCTAATTTTAACATTACTCTTAACCGTCTGTGTTTAACATTACTCTTAACCGTATACGTTTAACATTACTGTAAGCCGTCTACGTTTAACATTACTGTAAGCCGTCTACGTTTAACATTACTGTTAACCGTCTACGTTTAACATTATTGTGAACCGTCTAGGTTTAACATTACTGTTAACCGTCTACTTTTAACATTACTGTAAACCGTCTACGCTTAACACTACTGTTAACCATATACGTTTAACATTACTGTAAGCCGTCTACGTTTAACATTACTGTAAGCCGTCTACATTTAACATTACTGTTAACCGTCTACGTTTAACATTACTGTTAACCGTCTACGTTTAACATTACTGTTAACCGTCTACGTTTAACATTACTGTTAACCGTCTACTTTTAACATTACTGTTAACCGTCTACGCTTAACACTACTGTTAACCGTCTACGTTTAACATTACTGTTAAACGTCTACTTTTAACATTACTTTTAACCGTCTACATTTAACACTACTATTAATCGTCTACGTTTAACATTACTGTTAACCGTCTACGTTTAAGATTGCTGTCAACCGTCTACGTTTAACATTACTGTTAACCATCTACTGTTAACATTATTATTAACCGTCTACTTTTAATATTACTGTTAACCGTCTACGTTTAACATTACTGTCAACCGTCTACGTTTAACATTACTGTTAACCGTCTACTTTTAACATTACTGTTAACCGTCTACTTTTAACATTACTGTCAACCGTCTACATTTAACACTACTATTAATCGTCTACGTTTAACATTACTGTTAAACGTCTACTTTTAACATTGCTGTTAACCGTCTATGTTTAACATTACTGTTAACCGTATACTTTTAACATTTCTGTTAACCATCTACGTTTAACATTACTGTTAACCGTCTACGTTTAACATTACTGTTAACCGTCTACGCTTAACATTACTGTTAAACGTCTACTTTTAACATTACTCTTAACCGTCTACGTTTAACATTACTGTTAACCGTCTACGTTTAACATTACTGTCAACCGTCTACGTTTAACATTACTGTTAACCGTCTACTTTTAACATTACTGTTGACCGTCTACGTTTAACCTTACTGTTAACCGTCTACGTTTAACATTACTTTTAACCCTCTACGTTTAACACTACTGTTAACCGTCTAATTTTAACATTACTCTTAACCGTCTGTTTTTAACATTACTCTTAACCGTCTACGTTTAACATTACTGTAAGCCGTCTACGTTTAACATTACTGTAAGCCGTCTACGTTTAACATTACTTTTAACCGTCTACGTTTAACATTATTGTTAACCGTCTAGGTTTAACATTACTGTTAACCGTCTACTTTTAACATTACTGTTAACAGTCTACGCTTAACACTACTGTTAACCGTATACGTTTAACATTACTGTAAGCCGTCTACGTTTAACATTACTGTAAGCCGTCTACGTTTAACATTACTGTTAACCGTCTACGTTTAACATTACTGTTAACCTTCTACGTTTAACATTACTGTTAACCGTCTACTTTTAATATTACTGTTAACCATCTGCGCTTAACACTACTGTTAACCGTCTACGTTTAACATTACTGTTAAACGTCTACTTTTAACATTACTCTTAACCGTCTACGTTTAACATTACCGTTAACCGTCTACGTTTAACATTACTGTCAACCGTCTACGTTTAACATTACTGTTAACCGTCTACTTTTATCATTACTGTCAACCGTCTAGGTTTAACATTACTGTTAACCGTCTACTTTTAACATTACTGTTAACCATCTACGCTTAACATTACTGTTAACCATCTAAGTTTAACATTACTGTCAACCGTCTACGTTTAACATTACTATTAACCGTCTACTTTTAACATTACTGTTAACCGTCTAGGTTTAACATTGCTGTTAACCATCTACGTTTAACATTACTGTTAACCGTCTACTTTTAACATTACTGTTAACCATCTACGTTAAACATTACTGTTAATCGTCTGCTTTTACATTACTCTTAGCCGTCTACATTTAACACTACTATTAATCGTCTACGTTTAACATTACTGTTACCCGTCTATGTTTAACATTACTGTTGACCGTCTACGTTTAACATTACTGTTAACCGTCTACGTTTAACATTACTTTTAAACCTCTACGTTTAACACTACTGTTAACCGTCTACTTTTAACATTACTCTTAACCGTCTGTGTTTAACATTACTCTTAACCGTATACGTTTAACATTACTGTTAACCGTCTACGTTTAACATTATTGTTAACCGTCTAGGTTTAAAATTACTGTTAACCGTCTACTTTTAACATTACTGTTAACTATCTACGCTTAACATTACTGTTAACCGCCTACTTTTAACATTACTGTTAACCGTATACGTTTCACATTACTGCTAATCGTCTACTTTAACATTAATCTTACCCGTCTACGTTGAACATTCATGATAACCGTCTACGTTTAACATTACTGTTAACCGTCTACTTTTAACATTACTATTAACCGTCTTCGTTTAATATTACTGTTAACCGTCTAGGTTTAACATTACTGTTAACTGCGTTTAGCATGACTGTTAACCGTCTACGTTAACCATTACTGTTAACAGTTTACGTTTAACATTACTGTTAACCGTCTACGTTGAACATTCCTGTTTATCGTCTACTTTCAACATTACTCTTAACCGTCTACGTTTAACATTACTGTTAGCCGTCTACTTTTAACATTACTGTTAACCGTCTACGTTTAACATTACTGTTAACCGTCTACTTTTAACATTACTGTTAACCGTCTACGTTTTACATTACTGTTAACCGTCTACGCTTAACATTGCTGTTAACCGTCTACGTTTAACATTACTTTTAAACCTCTACATTTAACACTACTGTTAACCGTCTACTTTTAACATTACTCTTAACCGTCTGTGTTTAACATTACTCTTAACCGTATACGTTTAACATTACTGTTAACCGTCTACGTTTAACATTATTGTTAACCGTCTAGGTTTAAAATTACTGTTAACCGTCTACTTTTAACATTACTGTTAACTATCTACGCTTAACATTACTGTTAACCGCCTACTTTTAACATTACTGTTAACCGTCTACGTTTCACATTACTGCTAATCGTCTACTTTAACATTACTCTTAACCGTCTACGTTGAACATTCGTGATAACCGTCTACGTTTAACATTACTGTTAACCGTCTACTTTTAAAATTACTGTTAACCGTCTTCGTTTAACATTACTGTTAACCGTCTAGGTTTAACAAATCTGTTAACCATCTACGTTTAACATTACTGTTAACAGTCTACGTTTAACATTACTGTTAACCGCCTACTTTTAACATTACTGTAAGCCGTCTACATTTAACATTACTGTTAACCGTCTACGTTTAACATTACTGTTAACCGTCTACGTTTAACATTACTGTTAACCGTCTACGTTTAACATTACTGTTAACCGTCTACGTTTAACATTACTGTTAACCGTCTACTTTTAACATTACTGTTAACCGTCTACGCTTAACACTACTGTTAACCGTCCACGTTTAACATTACTGTTAAACGTCTACTTTTAACATTACTTTTAACCGTCTACATTTAACACTACTATTAATCGGCTACGTTTAACATTACTGTTAACCGTCTACGTTTAAGATTGCTGTTAACCGTCTACGTTTAACATTACTGTTAATCATCTACTTTTAACATTATTATTAACCGTCTACTTTTAATATTACTGTTAACCGTCTACGTTTAACATTACTGTTAACCGTCTACTTTTAACATTGCTGTTAACCGTCTATGTTTAACATTACTGTTAACCGTATACTTTTAACATTTCTGTTAACCGTCTACGTTTAACATTACTTTTAACCCTCTACGTTTAACACTACTGTTAACCGTCTAATTTTAACATTACTCTTAACCGTCTGTTTTTAACATTACTCTTAACCGTCTACGTTTAACATTACTGTAAGCCGTCTACGTTTAACATTACTGTAAGCCGTCTACGTTTAACATTACTTTTAACCGTCTACGTTTAACATTATTGTTAACCGTCTAGGTTTAACATTACTGTTAACCGTCTACTTTTAACATTACTGTTAACAGTCTACGCTTAACACTACTGTTAACCGTATACGTTTAACATTACTGTAAGCCGTCTACGTTTAACATTACTGTAAGCCGTCTACGTTTAACATTACTGTTAACCGTCTACGTTTAACATTACTGTTAACCTTCTACGTTTAACATTACTGTTAACCGTCTACTTTTAATATTACTGTTAACCATCTGCGCTTAACACTACTGTTAACCGTCTACGTTTAACATTACTGTTAAACGTCTACTTTTAACATTACTCTTAACCGTCTACGTTTAACATTACCGTTAACCGTCTACGTTTAACATTACTGTCAACCGTCTACGTTTAACATTACTGTTAACCGTCTACTTTTATCATTACTGTCAACCGTCTAGGTTTAACATTACTGTTAACCGTCTACTTTTAACATTACTGTTAACCATCTACGCTTAACATTACTGTTAACCATCTAAGTTTAACATTACTGTCAACCGTCTACGTTTAACATTACTATTAACCGTCTACTTTTAACATTACTGTTAACCGTCTAGGTTTAACATTGCTGTTAACCATCTACGTTTAACATTACTGTTAACCGTCTACTTTTAACATTACTGTTAACCATCTACGTTAAACATTACTGTTAATCGTCTGCTTTTACATTACTCTTAGCCGTCTACATTTAACACTACTATTAATCGTCTACGTTTAACATTACTGTTACCCGTCTATGTTTAACATTACTGTTGACCGTCTACGTTTAACATTACTGTTAACCGTCTACGTTTAACATTACTTTTAAACCTCTACGTTTAACACTACTGTTAACCGTCTACTTTTAACATTACTCTTAACCGTCTGTGTTTAACATTACTCTTAACCGTATACGTTTAACATTACTGTTAACCGTCTACGTTTAACATTATTGTTAACCGTCTAGGTTTAAAATTACTGTTAACCGTCTACTTTTAACATTACTGTTAACTATCTACGCTTAACATTACTGTTAACCGCCTACTTTTAACATTACTGTTAACCGTCTACGTTTCACATTACTGCTAATCGTCTACTTTAACATTAATCTTACCCGTCTACGTTGAACATTCATGATAACCGTCTACGTTTAACATTACTGTTAACCGTCTACTTTTAACATTACTATTAACCGTCTTCGTTTAACATTACTGTTAACCGTCTAGGTTTAACATTACTGTTAACTGCGTTTAGCATGACTGTTAACCGTCTACGTTAACCATTACTGTTAACAGTTTACGTTAAACATTACTGTTAACCGTCTACGTTGAACATTCCTGTTTATCGTCTACTTTCAACATTACTCTTAACCGTCTACGTTTAACATTACTGTTAGCCGTTTACTTTTAACATTACTGTTAACCGTCTACGTTTAACATTACTGTTAACCGTCTACTTTTAACATTACTGTTAACCGTCTACGTTTTACATTACTGTTAACCGTCTACGCTTAACATTGCTGTTAACCGTCTACGTTTAACATTACTTTTAAACCTCTACGTTTAACACTACTGTTAACCGTCTACTTTTAACATTACTCTTAACCATCTGTGTTTTACATTACTCTTAACCGTATACGTTTAACATTACTGTTAACCGTCTACGTTTAACATTATTGTTAACCGTCTAGGTTTAAAATTACTGTTAACCGTCTACTTTTAACATTGCTGTTAACTATCTACGCTTAACATTACTGTTAGCCGCCTACTTTTAACATTACTGTTAACCGTCTACATTTCACATTACTGCTAATCGTCTACTTTAACATTACTCTTAACCGTCTACGTTGAACATTCATGATAACCGTCTACGTTTAACATTACTGTTAACCGTCTACTTTTAAAATTACTGTTAACCGTCTTCGTTTAACATTACTGTTAACCGTCTAGGTTTAACAAATCTGTTAACCATCTACGTTTAACATTACTGTTAACAGTCTACGTTTAACATTACTGTTAACCGCCTACTTTTAACATTACTGTTAACCGTCTACTTTTAATATTACTGTTAACCGTCTGTGTTTAACATTACTCTTAACCGTATACGTTTAACATTACTGTTAACCGTCTACGTTTAACATTACTTTTAAACCTCTACGTTTAACACTACTGTTAATCGTCTACTTTTAACATTACTCTTAACCGTCTGTGTTTAACATTACTCTTAACCGTATACGTTTAACATTACTGTTAACCGTCTACGTTTAACATTACTGTTAACCGTATAGGTTTAACATTACTGTTAACCATCTACGTTTAACATTATTGTTAACCGTCTACTTTTAACATTACTGTTAACCGTCTACGTTTAACATTACTGTTAACAGTCTACGTTTAACATTACTGTTAACCGCCTACTTTTAACATTACTGTTAACCGTCTAGGTTTAATATTACTGTTAACCATCTACGTTTAACACTACTATTAATCGTCTACGTTTAACATTACTGTTAACCGTCTACGTTTAACATTACTGTTAACCGTCTAGGTTTAACATTACTGTTAACCATCTACGTTTAACATTACTGTTAACAGTCTACGTTTAACATTACTGTTAACCGCCTACTTTTAACATTACTGTTAACCGTCTACTTTTAATATTACTGTTAACCGTCTGTGTTTAACATTACTCTTAACCGTATACGTTTAACATTACTGTTAACCGTCTACGTTTAACATTACTGTTAACCGTCTACGTTTAACATTACTTTTAAACCTCTACGTTTAACACTACTGTTAACCGTCTACTTTTAACAATACTCTTAACCGTCTGTGTTTAACATTACTTTTAACCGTATACGTTTAACATTACTGTTAACCGTCTACGTTTAACATTACTGTTAACCGTCTACGTTTAACATTACTGTTAACCGTCTAGGTTTAACATTACTGTTAACCATCTACGTTTAACATTATTGTTAACCGTCTACTTTTAACATTACTGTTAACCGTCTACGTTTAACATTACTGTTAACCGTCTACTTTTAACATTACTGTTAACCGTCTAGGTTTCACATTACTGTTAACCATCTACGTTTAACACTACTATTAATCGTCTACGTTTAACATTACTGTTAACCGTCTACGTTTAACATTACTGTTACCCGTCTACGTTTAAGATTGCTGTTAACCGTCCACGTTTAATATTTTTATTAACCGTCTACTTTTAACATTATTATTAACCGTCTACGTTTAACATTACTGTTAACCGACTACTTTTAACATTACTGTTAACCGTCTACGTTTAACATTACTGCTAATCGTCTACTTTAACATTACTCTTAACCGTCTACGTTGAACATTCATGATTACCGTCTACGTTTAACATTACTGTTAACCGTCTAGGTTTAACATTACAGTTAACCATCTACGTTTAACATTACTGTTAACAGTCTACGTTTAACATTACTGTTAACCGCCTACTTTTGACATTACTGTTAACCGTCTACTTTTAATATTACTGTTAACCGTCTACGTTTAACATTGCTGTTAGCCGTCTACGTTTAACATTACTGTTAACCGTCTAGGTTTAACATTAATGTTAACCATCTACGTTTAACATTACTGTTAACAGTCTACGTTTAACATTACTGTTAACCTCCTACTTTTAACATTACTGTTAACCGTCTACTTTTAATATTACTATTAACCGTCTACGTTTAACATTGCTGTTAGCCGTCTACGTTTAACATTACTGTTAATCGTCTAATTTTAACATTACTCTTAACCGTCTACGTTTAACATTGCTGTTAGCCGTCTACGTTTAACATTACTGTTAATCGTCTACTTTTAACATTACTCTTAACCGTCTACGTTTAACATTGCTGTTAGCCGTCTACGTTTAACATTACTGTTAACCGTCTACTTTTAACATTACTGTTTACCGTCTAGGTTTAACATTACTGTTAACCATCTACGTTTAACACTACTATTAATCGTCTACGTTTAACATTACTGTTAACCGTCTACGTTTAACACTACTGTTACTCGTCTACGTTTAAGATTGCTGTTAACCGTCTACGTTTAACATTACTGTTAACCGTCTACTTTTAACATTTGTGGTAAATGATGAAAGAATTACGTTGAGAGAAGGATGTAATCCTAAACGGCAGGATCTTAATTTATCGTGTGCGGTTGTGTGAGGTATTGAGTGTGGGGCTCAGTATTATACTTAGCACTGCTGCCGCTATATTCCAGCATTAAAATGCCGATTTTCATAAGTTCAGTATTATCTGAGCACTGCTGCCGAAAAAAAAGGAACAAGATCTATGCTTTTGTTCTTATGATTAAACATTCATTTTATTGAATAAATATTTACAGCTTATATACTAAAATTAAGTCTATTCAGCATTATTGCATTCAATTAATTTTCCCACGAATAATAAATATTAAACTGCATTATTTTCTACCAAGTTCATGGTCAAACAAATTTTTTTTGCAGTGTCAAATTTATTCTCATGGCCAAATAAAATTTGTGCTGATGTTGCAGTATCAAATTTTATTTTCATGGTCAAATGAAATTATGCTGATGTAAAGAATTAAAAAAATGTATTCACAGTGTGTCTTAAAATTAAGGGTATAAAGATTGTGTTTAACAGTGTATACTAAAATTAATAGTGCAAATAGAAAATTGTGTTTAATAGTGTATACACACTACACATTATTATTAACCGTCTACGTTTAACATTACTGTTAACCGACTACTTTTAATATTACTGTTAACCGTCTTCGTTTAACATTACTGTTAACCGTCTAGGTTTAACATTACTGTTAACCATCTACGTTTAACATTACTGTTAACAGTCTACGTTTAACATTACAGTTAACCGCCTACTTTTAACATTACTGTTAGCCGTCTACTTTTAATATTACTGTTAACCGTCTACGTTTAACATTGCTGTTAGCCGTCTACGTTTAACATTACTGCTAATCGTCTACTTTAACATTACTCTTAACCGTCTACGTTGAACATTCATGATAACCGTCTACGCTTAACATTACTGTTAACCGTCTACTTTTAACATTACTGTAAACCGTCTTCGTTTAACATTACTGTTAACCGTCTAGGTTTAACATTACTGTTAACCATCTACGTTTAACATTACTGTTAACAGTCTACGTTTAACATTACAGTTAACCGCCTACTTTTAACATTACTGTTAACCGTCTACTTTTAATATTACTGTTAACCGTCTACGTTTAACATTGCTGTTAGCCGTCTACCTTTAACATTACTGTTAATCGTCTACTTTTAACATTATTCTTAACCGTCTACGTTTAACATTACTGTTAACCGTCTTCGTTTAACATTACTCTTAACCGTCTACGTTTAACATTACTGTTAACCGTCTTCGTTTAACATTACTGTTAACCGTCTAGGTTTAACCATCTACGTTTAACATTACTGTTAACAGTCTACGTTTAACATTACTGTTAACCGCCTACTTTTAACATTACTGTTAACCGTCTACTTTTAATATTACTGTTAACCGTCTACGTTTAACATTGCTGTTAGCCGTCTACGTTTAACATTACTGTTAATCGTCTACTTTTAACATTACTCTTAACCGTCTACGTTTAACATTGCTGTTAGCCGTCTACGTTTAACATTACTGTTAATCGTCTACTTTTAACATTACTCTTAACCGTCTACTTTTAACGTTACTGTTAACCGTTTACGTTTAACATTACTGTTAACTGTTTACGTTTAACATTACTATTAACCGTCTACTGTTAACATTACTGTTAACCGTCTACGTTTAACATTACTGTTAATCGTCTACTTTTAACATTACTCTTAACCGTCTGCGTTTAGCATGACTGTTAACCGTCTACGTTAACCATTACTGTTAACAGTTTACGTTTAACATTACTGTTAACCGTCTACGTTGAACATTCCTGTTTATCGTCTACTTTCAACATTACTCTTAACCGTCTACGTTTAACATTACTGTTAGCCGTCTACTTTTCACATTACTGTTAACCGTCTACGTTTAACATTACTGTTAACCGTCTACTTTTAACATTACTGTTAACCGTCTACGTTTTACATTACTGTTAACCGTCTACGCTTAACATTGCTGTTAACCGTCTACGTTTAACATTACTGTTAATCGTCTACTTTTAACATTACTCTTAACCGTTACCTTTAACATTACTGTTAACCGTCTACTTTTAACATTACTGTTAACCGTCTACGTTTAACATTACTGCTAATCGTCTACTTTTAATATTACTCTTAACCGTCTACGTTTAACATTACTTTTACCTCTCTACGTTTAACACTACTGTTAACCGTCTAATTTTAACATTACTCTTAACCGTCTGTTTTTAACATTACTCTTAACCGTATACGTTTACCATTACTGTAAGCCGTCTACGTTTAACATTACTGTAGGCCGTCTACGTTTAACATTACTGTTAACCGTCTACGTTTAACATTATTGTGAACCGTCTAGGTTTAACATTACTGTTAACCGTCTACTTTTAACATTACTGTAAACCGTCTACGCTTAACACTACTGTTAACCGTATACGTTTAACATTACTGTAAGCCGTCTACGTTTAACATTACTGTAAGCCGTCTACATTTAACATTACTGTTAACCGTCTACGTTTAACATTACTGTTAACCGTCTACGTTTAACATTACTGTTAACCGTCTACGTTTAACATTACTGTTAACCGTCTACTTTTAACATTACTGTTAACCGTCTACGCTTAACACTACTGTTAACCGTCTACGTTTAACATTACTGTTAAACGTCTACTTTTAACATTACTCTTAACCGTCTACATTTAACACTACTATTAATCGTCTACGTTTAACATTACTGTTAACCGTCTACGTTTAAGATTGCTGTTAACCGTCTACGTTTAACATTACTGTTAACCATCTACTTTTAACATTATTATTAACCGTCTAGGTTTAACATTACTGTTAACCGTCTACTTTTAACATTACTGTTAACCATCTACGTTAAACATTACTGTTAATCGTCTGCTTTTACATTACTGTTAACCGTCTACGCTTAACACTACTGTTAACCGTCTACGTTTAACATTACTGTTAAACGTCTACTTTTAACATTACTCTTAACCGTCTACATTTAACACTACTATTAATCGTCTACGTTTAACATTACTGTTAACCGCCTACTTTTAATATTACTGTTAACCGTCTACGTTTAACATTACTGTTAACCGTCTACTTTTAACATTGCTGTTAACCGTCTATGTTTAACATTACTGTTAACCGTCTACTTTTAACATTGCTGTTAACCGTCTATGTTAAACATTACTGTTAACCGCATACTTTTAACATTTCTGTTAACCATCTACGTTTAACATTACTGTTAACCGTCTACGTTAAACATTACTGTTAACCGTCTACGTTTAACATTACTGTTAAACGTCTACTTTTAACATTACTCTTAACCGTCTACGTTTAACATTACTGTTAACCGTCTACGTTTAACATTACTGTCAACCGTCTACGTTTAACATTACTGTTAACCGTCTACTTTTAACATTACTGTTGACCGTCTACGTTTAACCTTACTGTTAACCGTCTACGTTTAACATTACTTTTAACCCTCTACGTTTAACACTACTGTTAACCGTCTAATTTTAACATTACTCTTAACCGTCTGTTTTTAACATTACTCTTAACCGTCTACGTTTAACATTACTGTAAGCCGTCTACGTTTAACATTACTGTAAGCCGTCTACGTTTAACATTACTGTTAACCGTCTACGTTTAACATTATTGTTAACCGTCTAGGTTTAACATTACTGTTAACCGTCTACTTTTAACATTACTGTTAACCGTCTACGCTTAACACTACTGTTAACCGTATACGTTTAACATTACTGTAAGCCGTCTACGTTTAACATTACTGTAAGCCATTACGTTTAACATTACTGTTAACCGTCTACGTTTAACATTACTGTTAACCGTCTACTTTTAATATTACTGTTAACCATCTGCGCTTAACACTACTGTTAACCGTCTACGTTTAACATTACTGTTAAACGTCTACTTTTAACATTACTCTTAACCGTCTACGTTTAACATTACCGTTAACCGTCTACGTTTAACATTACTGTCAACCGTCTACGTTTAACATTACTGTTAACCGTCTACTTTTATCATTACTGTCAACCGTCTACGTTTAACATTACTGTTAACCGTCTACTTTTAACATTACTGTTAACCATCTACGCTTAGCATTACTGTCAACCATCTAAGTTTAACATTACTGTCAACCGTCTACGTTTAACATTACTATTAACCGTCTACTTTTAACATTACTGTTAACTGTCTAGGTTTAACATTGCTGTTAACCATCTACGTTTAACATTACTGTTAACCGTCTACTTTTAACATTACTGTTAACCATCTACGTTAAACATTACTGTTAATCGTCTGCTTTTACATTACTCTTAGCCGTCTACATTTAACACTACTATTAATCGTCTACGTTTAACATTACTGTTACCCGTCTATGTTTAACATTACTGTTGACCGTCTACGTTTAACATTACTGTTAACCGTCTACGTTTAACACTACTTTTAAACCTCTACGTTTAACACTACTGTTAACCGTCTACTTTTAACATTACTCTTAACCGTCTGTGTTTAACATTACTCTTAACCGTATACGTTTAACATTACTGTTAACCGTCTACGTTTAACATTATTGTTAACCGTCTAGGTTTAAAATTACTGTTAACCGTCTACTTTTAACATTACTGTTAGCTATCTACGCTTAACATTACTGTTAACCGCCTACTTTTAACATTACTGTTAACCGTCTACGTTTCACATTACTGCTAATCGTCTACTTTAACATTACTCTTAACCGTCTACGTTGAACATTCATGATAACCGTCTACGTTTAACATTACTGTTAACCGTCTACTTTTAACATTACTGTTAACCGTCTTCGTTTAACATTACTGTTAACCGTCTAGGTTTAACATTACTGTTAACTGCGTTTAGCATGACTGTTAACCGTCTACGTTAACCATTACTGTTAACAGTTTACGTTTAACATTACTGTTAACCGTCTACGTTGAACATTCCTGTTTATCGTCTACTTTCAACATTACTCTTAACCGTCTACGTTTAACATTACTGTTAGCCGTCTACTTTTAACATTACTGTTAACCGTCTACGTTTAACATTACTGTTAACCGTCTACTTTTAACATTACTGTTAACCGTCTACGTTTTACATTACTGTTAACCGTCTACGCTTAACATTGCTGTTAACCGTCTACGTTTAACATTACTTTTAAACCTCTACGTTTAACACTACTGTTAACCGTCTACTTTTAACATTACTCTTAACCGTCTGTGTTTAACATTACTCTTAACCGTATACGTTTAACATTACTGTTAACCGTCTACGTTTAACATTATTGTTAACCGTCTAGGTTTAAAATTACTGTTAACCGTCTACTTTTAACATTACTGTTAACTATCTACGCTTAACATTACTGTTAACCGCCTACTTTTAACATTACTGTTAACCGTCTACGTTTCACATTACTGCTAATCGTCTACTTTAACATGACTCTTAACCGTTTACGTTGAACATTCATGATAACCGTCCACGTTTTACATTACTGTTAACCGTCTACTTTTAACATTACTGTTAACCGTCTTCGTTTAACATTACTGTTAACCGTCTAGGTTTAACATTACTGTTAACCATCTACGTTTAACATTACTGTTACCCGTCTACGTTTAAGATTACTGTTAACCGTCTACGTTTATCATTACTGTTAACCCTCTATGTCTAACATTACTTTTAACCCTCTACGTTTAGCATTACTGTTAACCGTCTACTTTTAACATTACTCTTTACCGTCTACTTTTAACATTACTCTTAACCGTCTACATTTAGCATTACTGTTAACCCTCTACGTTTAACATTACTGTTAACCATCTACATTCAACATTACTGTTAACCGTCTACTTTTAACATTACTGGTAACCGCCTACGTTTAAAATTACTGTTAACCGTCTACTTTTAATATTACTCTTAACCGTCTACGTTTTAAATTACTGTTAACAGCCTACGTTTAACATTACTGTTACCCGCCTACTTTTAACATTACTCTTAACCGTCTACTTTTAATATTACTGTTAACCGTCTGTGTTTAACAATACTCTTAACCGTATACGTTTAACATTACTGTTAACCGTCTACGTTTAACATTACTGCTAACCGTCTACGTTTAACATTACTTTTAAACCTCTACGTTTAACACTACTGTTAACCGTCTACTTTTAACATTACTCTTAACCGTCTGTGTTTAACATTACTCTTAACCGTCTGTGTTTAACATTACTCTTAACCGTATACGTTTAACATTACTGTTAACCGTCTACGTTTAACATTACTGTTAACCGTCTAGGTTTAACATTACTGTTAACCATCTACGTTTAACATTATTGTTAACCGTCTACTTTTAGCATTACTGTTAACCGTCTACGTTAAACATTACTGTTAATCGTCTACGTTTAAGATTGCTGTTAACCGTCTACGTTTAACATTGTAAAGGAATAACATGTAAAAGTATAAAGGACTAAGATGGCAGGATCGCCATGTAAAGGATGTTGAAAGATTATGATGGTTGCCTATAGCCCTTTCTATATTTTAATAGCTGTATAGGTTGTCAGCTAGTGGTTTAGGCGTTCAAAAGAACTGCCAGAAGATAGAAACTAACAAATGAAACAAGGCAAGTACTGCCAGCTAAAGTTATCAGATATTAGTCTTTTGTTTATTTAATTTTCTATGGCTTATATACTACTTATGCAAATCTAACTTATAATCTAGAATTGAGTGATTTCTAATTCCACTCAATTTGTAATATGAACATGAATTTAAATTTGAATATGAACAAATATTATCGGTAACATGCAAGCGGTCAACAACACAACACATGTCAATACCATTGTATTTGATATCCCAAATGTGTCAGCATATTTACAACTGGGTTATTGTAACACTCTACATGAGTTGTGTTGGCTTGCATACACTATACATGCCGTATGACTACTGGATGCACTACACCCTCACCGTCAAGAAAATCGTACCGTATTTATGAAAGAAGTACGGTAAGATTTCTGTGGAATACGGCGTGAAGTGCAGCGCTTCACGCCGTATTCCACAGGTTATTGTGGAATTCTTTTTCTTTTCCATTATATTCTATTGTGATATTAACATTATTTTTACTTATAATTTTTGTACGGGCCCTTATAACAAAATTTTTTTTTTTTTTTATTTTCTATTTTTACTAAAAGTAGATCTCCTATATTTTAATTCGTTATGTTTCATTCAAGACAAATTTTAATTTGACCCCGTAACTGTTATGATGTACCGGTTCTCATTTGAGATAAGAAGAAGATCTACGGTGTTAAGTGAAATCGCTTCAAAACTGTTGTTTAGAGTGTTTGTGTCAGAGGTTCTATTATGTGTTTTGTTTGTTTCAAGTGTCACAGTATGTTAAAAATTTCTTTACCATCTTTTTCATGTTTTTCCAAATGCATCTTCTTTATAATTTTATAATTCTTTTTCCAATTCCCAAGTGGCCTGTAATATGAAATTCAATTTATATTTAATTATGTCATCTGATATTCTTTTAGAGGGCTTGTATATTATTATTCTTAATTGAGGACTTTCGTTTTTTACTTTTATATTTGCATATGCTTCTTTTAATTCTTCTTTTGTATATATTTTAAATATTTTATCTTCTGTTGGTAGCGCTAATTCTTTAATTTGTTCTTCCTTCATTTTAGATATCAGTTTCCTCAGAATCGAATCTAGTTTCGCTGAGTTATCACTGAATCTTGCTAGCTTTTTATCTTCCTCGTTATTCTGGGTACGTAATTTCTTCATAGTCGGAACTGGTTCCGATGAATTATCATTACGACCTATGTGCACAATATTTTTCTCAATTATAATGTCGACATTCTTTATATCTTCTTCTTCTATATTTTCTATTTAATTAAATTGCAATTTCTTCATATTCTTTATAATATTAATGGAGGTGCATTCCCATATGTGAAGTTGATCAGACTTCTGAGAATTGCATTTTTCCATATTATCCCTAGGTATCTGCGCGTTATTAAAATTTTTGTTTGCCTCTTGATTTTCATTATTTTTGTTAAGTGCCTCTTTTCTTAAGTTTGTATCTTTATTTCTTTTATCTTCATTATATTCTTTTATTTGCCTCATTGCATTTACATTTGTTATTCCAATTTTTCATTGCTATTGTACTAATATTTTACTTCAAAAATTTTTGACTCTTAATTTCCATTTTATAGGTGACATATATTTTGGTCTTTCCTAAATGTGTTCGTTAACCCCGTTTTAGTATAATCGTCATTGTCTTCAATCTGTTAATTCTATGAAAACATTCTCTGTTGTTTTACTTTATTGTAGTTTAATATTTCATAAATTTTAGTGGGTCAGTTTGTAATTGAATATCTTCTAAGGTTACTGTGTTGGTTATTGTGTTTAAAATTTTAATGTGTGTTATCCGTATTTTGGTGCTATCGAATTACTAAAACAATTTCTCTGTTTTAATTCATTATTGAATATGACGCAATCTTCCCAAAGTTGTAGTTTTATTGCATGAATGATTATGGTTATTTGTGAATTGTTTGCATTAATAATGTTATTGTATATGTTTTGTTTTAAAGGAGATTTAAACTAAATATAATAAAAAATACTTGTTAAAATAATAACATTTAATGTGGATATTTTTATATAATAATATTAATAAACTTAGTTTCTAAGAATTTTTTTTTTGTTATATGTTGATTATTATATATATTACATTATTGGTATGGTTTTCCGTTAAGATAATAATAGAGGGTATATCTATATATTTTTAAATGTATATTAAAAACATCTAAGTTATATTCAATGAAGGTGAAAAATATATTGTACTACATAATTTTAATAATTTTTGTGGGATATTACATATATTTATATTTATATATATTTGTTTTTTTTTCTCTTTTTTTTCATTTCTTTTTTTAGTTTTCTTAAATTTACTACGACTCTCCTTTTATTCTTATTCTCCATATTCTTTTTTCTTAGTACTAAAAAGAGTGGAGTATTGAAGGTTCTATTATGTCATTGTTAGGCATTTTTTTTTTGTTTTTTTTTGTATGATTTTATTTTCATACTGCTGTTATAGCATTAATTGTATTTCTATTGTTATATTTTAATACATAATTCTTAAAATATTTGATTATTTTATAAGCTATGAATATTATAATTATTACTATTAATAGGGTTAGTATGTGATCCGGTATCATTATCTCATTTTTTGCTTCCCCATAGGTTACAATATTTTCTTGCAGTTCAATATTACTTTGGGGCTTACCCATTTTGTCATTTATCTTGTTTCCCCAGATGGGACCTACCATAATAATTTTATATTAATATTGTTTGTTTTCCCTTTTTTTTTGTTCTATTTCCTGAATTTGAATTTTCCATTTCTAGGTAAGGTATATAATTATCAAATTTGAATTTCGCTTCTGCTTATAAAACTTTAAATGTAAATTTGAATTAAATTATTTTATTCTCGTTTTGTGCTTATTTGTGTTCATTCTACTGTCTTTATTTATGTGGTCCATTATGAGCAGGATTTAAGTGACAGGAACTATTGGTCCGGTATGCATGATGGTAGACTGCAGGATCTTAAGTTTTGTTTATAGAAGTGCAGGATCGGTCCGCAGGATCGCCATGTAAAGGAATAACATGTAAAAGTATAAAGGACTAAGATGGCAGGATCGCCATGTAAAGGATGTTGAAAGATTATGATGGTTGCCTATAGCCCTTTCTATATTTTAATAGCTGTATAGGGTGTCAGCTAGTGGTTTAGGCGTTCAAAAGAACTGCCA
This sequence comes from Trichopoda pennipes, assembly GCA_030448955.1. Classification (NCBI taxonomy): domain Eukaryota; kingdom Metazoa; phylum Arthropoda; class Insecta; order Diptera; family Tachinidae; genus Trichopoda; species Trichopoda pennipes. The sequence goes on along the minus strand of JASKUP010000004.1, from coordinate 390,710 downwards.
GAAGATAGAAACTAACAAATGAAACAAGGCAAGTACTGCCAGCTAAAGTTATCAGATATTAGTCTTTTGTTTATTTAATTTTCTATGGCTTATATACTACTTATGCAAATCTAACTTATAATCTAGAATTGAGTGATTTCTAATTCCACTCAATTTGTAATATGAACATGAATTTAAATTTGAATATGAACAAATATTATCGGTAACATGCAAGCGGTCAACAACACAACACATGTCAATACCATTGTATTTGATATCCCAAATGTGTCAGCATATTTACAACTGGGTTATTGTAACACTCTACATGAGTTGTGTTGGCTTGCATACACTATACATGCCGTACGACTACTGGATGCACTACAACATTACTGTTAACCGTCTATTTTTAACATTATTATTAACCGTCTACGTTTAACAGTATATAGGAACTGAGAGTTCTGCTTCACTTTCTACAGGCAAGATAGGGAAACTTATGCATAAGCAATTAGTGTCATGCAAAAGCAATTAATTATGATTAATGGGGCGCAGCAGCGATAAAATAAATAATTAATTGGTAATTAGTGTCATGCAGAAGCAATTAAATAAATAATTAATGGGTGGTTAATGATCATTAACGAGATGAGAAGGGTTGAGATATTGGTGTGTGTAGGTGTCAATAGGTCATCAATGGAAAAGAAAATGTAGATCACTGCAGTGTGAGTGCAATGATCTGAAGTGTATGGAAAAGAAAGTGTCAATAGACAACTTGTGTTTAGAATCTGTGTTTGTGTATCAATAGATAACTTGTGTTTTGTTTTGTTTGTGAGTGATTCTATTAAAAATCTGTGGGATTTATGCAGAAGCAATTAAATAAATAATTAATGGGTCATTAATGATTATTCAGTGTAAGGAAAAGAAAATGTAGTACACTGCAGTGTGAGTGTAATGATCTTAATTGTAAAAAAAAGGAAAGTATCAATAGATTACTTGTGTTTTGTTGGTGTGTCAATAGATTACTTGTGTTTTGTTGGTGTGTCAATAGACAACTTTTGTTTTGTTTTGTTTGTGAGTGATTCTATTAAAAAACAGTGGGATTTATGCAGAAGCAATTAAATAAATAATTAATGGATAGTTAATGATCATTAATAAGATGTCAATAGGTCATCAATGGAAAAGAAAATGTAGTACACTGCAGTGTGAGTGTAATGATCTTAAGTGTAAGAAAACGAAAGTGTGAATAGACTATTTGTGTTTAGAATCTGTGTTTGTTTATCAATAGACAACTTGTGTTTAGAATTTGTGTTTGTGAATGATTCTATTAAAAATGTGTGGGACTTATGCAAAATCGATAAATGTCATGCGACAGTCATAAAATAGTTTGACATGGGTCGTTAATGATCATTCAGTGTAAGAAAGAGAAAATGTAAATAAAATATATTGACATGGGTTATTCATGATCATTTATTTGTGAGTGCAATAATTTTAATTATAAGGAGAAGAAAAAATGTAGGTCACTGCAGTTGTCAATAGATAACTTGTGTTTTGTTTGAGAGAGTAATGACCTTGTGTGTGTGTGTTGGTGTGTGTGTATGATGAAATCATTAGACGAAAGGGTTGACATATTGGTGAGTAAAGGATTTGGGATATAGAGTATGTGATTGGAACTTGTGAGTGCAATGATCTTAAGTGTAAGGAAAAGAAATGTAGGTCACTGTATTAAATATTTTGTTTATGTTTGTGAGAGCTTGTGAAGATAAGGAGATAGAGATTATTTGTGTAATATTTGTGTTTTGAATTGATATTATTAATAAAGTGGAATGTTTGGGCTATGAGTATGTGTGTACACACATACACAGACACACAACTCTCAAGAATTTTGAGTCGTTACATATACAAGTATGGTAGTAATAAGTAATAATAAGATAGAAGGTTGAAATGAATATAAATTAGATATAAAAAGGCCTGCAAACCAAAAATAAAAAATAAAACAGAATTACATTCAATACACCGTGTACGCTACTCAACATAGAAATAATAAGCAAAAAGTAAAAATGATGGGCGCAAAATTTGTGTGCAATATTTGTTATAACAAATACAACAGTAAGCAGTCTCTAAAGAAACATATAGAGATTCATAATCCATGTATTTACTGTACCCATATATGTTTAACATATTTGGAGAAAAAACATCATGCAAAATTGCATGAAACCAGTACGAATGTTGAAGTGTTTAATAAAATTAAAGTGGCCCAACAACAGCATATGCGTGATGAGGATATTACGTCAACAGCTGTAACAACTACACCCAGGAAGCGTAAGCTTATAGTAGAACCGGCTCCCACTATTCCTAGGAAAATTCCTACACTAGAGGACAATTTTGATGAGGATATTCCGTCAACGTCAACTGGATCAAGGGAGCGTAAACTTATATCAGAACCGACTCCGATTACTGCTTTAAAAATTCAAACATTAGAAGAAAATAATGTTATGCAATGCGAAGATTGTAAAATTAGTGTTGAATCAATTAAATGGTTTAACCATTGCGCAAGAATGGAGCATAAATCTAATGTTCTTAAGGCAGTAGAAAGTCGGGTAAAATTATTGAAGAGCAAATTCCAATCTCGCCTTATAACATATCGCTTCCCCAAAGGTGATAAAAACTTAAATATTGAAGACTATTTAGAGGAAGGTTATAAACTTTTAGCAAAACTGCTAAACAATAGTCTGACGGATAACGTAGTTGTGAAATTTAACCTGGAGTTAGCAGCTCGTTATAAATTGCCGGCAAATCCACTTAAACCAGAAACGGATATGTATCACATCACCGAGATGATGCGTCTATCAAGAGCAGATGATGTTCACACTGCGCTGAAAACGCATATACACATGATAAAATATAAAATGTCTGAATTTCAGGAAAGAGATTCAGGGTGGACCCTTATTAATTTAAAATGGTTGGATATTAACATTAATAAGGCATCACCGATTTCTGGTTCACAATACATTCCAACACCTCCTCAGCTGGCAAAGAAAAAGTGTTGTGTTAATGTCAGAAACAATGACATTTATTGTTTCAAGTGGAGTGTAATAGCTGCTTTTTATAATGGACAAGAAATAAATTACCACCGACCATCAATTTATAGGATTGGGGATATTTCCAGACCAATAATAAGCGTGAGTGGAAGGGTGTTTAATTTCAGTGGAATGAAATTTCCAACTGACATAAGAGATATTAACACCTTTGAAAAAAATAATTCTGATATAAGTATTAACGTGTTTGGTTATGATAAAAAATCAAATAATACAATTGGGCCATACTATATTACCAGCGCGGAAAAGCAGTGTCACATTAATTTAATGCTCCTGGAAAGTGATTGCGGTGAAAAATTTCATTACATATTAATTAAAAACATATCAAGGTAATTTTTTATATTAATTCCTTTATTCTTGCAATTATTAATATTTATATTTCTCTTTAGACTTTTATCAACTCAATTATCATCTCATAATGGATGTATGCTGATTTGCAATGCATGTATGTTCTATACGTATTTAGAAGACAGAATGGATATACATAAGGAAAAAGAATGCGGAAGATGCATAACAAAGATGCCGAAAGGGGAAAAGGCACTTCTAAACTATAAACATTACGAGAGACAGATAGATGTCCCCTTCACTATTTATGCAGATTTTGAGTGTATACTGGAAGATATACCGGTATGTAGTAATAGTGATAATAACAGCAAATTTGTTCAAAAGCATATACCATGTGCATATGCTTTTAATATTAGCTGTAGTTTTGATAAAAATTTAGATAGGTTGAACATATTTGTAGATAGTAATAGGGATGTAAATGTAGGCGAGCATTTTGTGACGAGTTTTATTGAAGAAAGTAAAAATATTTATAAAACATATTTTGAGAAAATTGTTCCTATGCACTCCTTAAATCCCTTAGAAGTAGATAACTTCAATAATGCCAAAGACTGTCACATATGTGGTAAAACGTTAGGAAATGAACCAACCGTAAGGGATCATTGTCATATGTCAGGAAAATACAGAGGAGCAGCACATAGTTCATGCAATTTAAATTATAAAGTTCCTAACTTTATTCCAGTATTTTTTCATAATTTTTCTTCATATGATTGTCATTTGTTTGTGAAAGATTTATTGAAATTTAAAGGGGAAACAAACGTTATACCTTTAAATAAGAAACAATATATTTCTTTATCCCATAAAATACGCATCTACAGTGATGAAGAAATTGAGATTTTAATAGATGAATTGCGTAAAGATAAAATTTCTAAAAATATCCCACATAATATAATAGAAAGAGAACTTTATGAAATTCGAAAAGAAAGACAACAGAAAAAAATTGAGTTAAGGTTCCTAGACTCTTATAGGTTTATGGCATCAAGCTTAGATGCTTTAGCTTCTAATTTATCTGATGATGACTTATTATCAGTCCGAAGAAGTTTTTCGGATCCTGAAGAGTTTATTCTCATGAGGCGAAAGGGAGTTTTCCCTTATGAATATGTTAACACGTTTGAAAAACTCAATGAAAATAAACTTCCTTCTGTTAAACTTTTCTACAGTAAACTTACTAATAAAAAATGTTCAAAAGATGACTATGTGCATGCTCAAATGGTATGGGATAAATTTAATTGTAAAACACTGCGGGATTATATGAAAGTTTATCTAAAAACTGATGTTCTCTTGCTGTCAGATATTTTTGAAAACTTTCGAAAAGTTTGCAAGAGGATATATAATCTTGATCCATGTCATTATTACACGATCCCTGGTCTGTCATGGGATGCAATGTTAAAATATACAAGAATTGAGTTAGAATTACTAACAGATCTTGAAATGTATAATTTTATCAAACGCGGAATTCGAGGTGGTCTTACTCAGTGTAGCAAGAGATATAGCAAAGCCAATCATAAGTACTTAGCAAATTATGATGTTACCAAACCATCTGAATATATTTTATATTTAGATGCAAATAATCTTTACGGTTGGGCTATGTCTGAATATCTTCCTTATGGTGGTTTTACTTGGATAAATGATTTTGTTCATCCAAAGGATATTTCATATAATTCAGAAATAGGCTATATTTATGAGGTCGATTTATTTTACCCTTTTAATTGTCATGATCGTCATAATGACCTGCCATTTTGTCCGGAAAACAAAATCATTGGTGGGAGTAAACATGAAAAATTAGTAGCCGATCTTTCAAATAAGAAAAGATATGTAATACATTATAAAACATTAGAGCAGTGTTTAAATAATGGATTGGTTTTGGAAAAAGTTTATCGAATTCTTCAATTCAATCAGAAACCATGGTTAAAAACATACATTGATTTAAACACAGAGTATAGGAAAGAGTCTAAAAATAACTTTGAAAAAGATTTTTATAAATTACTCAACAATGCTGTGTATGGGAAAACCATGGAAAATGTTGATAAAAGGAAAGATGTACGATTGCTTAGTGAATGGGATCGCACTAACTACAATCATCCCGGAATAGGGGAATTAATTTCAAAACCAAATTTTCATAGCATATCACAATTTACGGAAACACTGTGGGCTGTTCAAATGAATAAAACCACAACTTATTACTCTAAACCAATTTATTTGGGTTTCTGTGTTTTAGAGTTATCTAAATGGAAGATGTATGAGTTTCATTATAGCTATATGAAACCTAAATATGAGAGTAAAATAAGTTTAAATTATATGGATACAGACTCCTTTATATATTCCATTCAAACAAACGATTTCTATAATGATATAAAAGATGATTTGAAAGATCGGTTTGATACTTCATCATATCCAGAAAATAACCAGTTTGGTTTTCCTCGTTTAAATAAAAAAGTTTTGGGTATGATGAAGGATGAAACAGAAGGAAGATTTATAACAGAATTTGTTGGTTTAGCTCCTAAAGTTTACGCATTTACAGTTGATGATGAAAAAGACGTAAAAAGAGCTAAGGGAGTTAAGAAGTGTATAGTAGATAGTTATAATATAGATGTTTATAAAAATGTTTTATTCTCTAAGGAAACAGTAATGGCGTGTATGTATACATTTACATCAAAATTACATAACATTTTAACCAATGAAATAAATAAAGTAGCTTTAAGTTTTAATGATACCAAACGTAAAATTATGAATAATCATATAAATACATATGCTTGGTATCATCACCAATTAAATAGTGGTAATGGTGAATATGAGTTAGATATGTTAATAAAAGAAATTGAAAAATACAACGATATGTATCAATAAATAATAAATAAAATATTTATACGTCTATAGAATAAGAAAAAATTAATATATTGTACATAAATAAATACTTATTAAAATAAAAATAAATATAACACCATTATTTCAAGTTTAAACAAAACTTTATTATGTCTTTTCATTAAATTAGAACAAATATATAAACAACGTAAGTAATAAAATTATATCATAATTCTTAAATGACTTTCTGGACAATACCAGTTAATGGAGTATACTTCATCAAACGATCATAGAGAATTAAACAATAAGCATTTGTGTGTGTAGGAATTGGAGTAGAAGTCTCAAACTCAATTTTTACATCAATAGGTCCGCTCTTAATCAATTCATTCTGATAACTTAAATCAATAACAACAATTGGTTTTTCTTTAAACTTTTCACAGGATAGAAGTGGTTGTGCGATTCTCTCCAATCTTCAAATTTAAATCATCTTAGGGATAACAATCTGAATTTAAATGTACTTTAATGTTTTTTAAATCTGAATGAATATATTTCTTATTGTTTTCTAAAGCGAATAGTATAAATCTAGGTCTCTCTCTGTTTATTGAGAGCTTAACATTCCAAACATGATTTCTTCCACCAGAAAATGTAGGATTAAAATAACAATCCCAACTGCGAAATGCTATGGGCAGCGTAGTTCCGTCTTTAATGATTTTCATTATTTGCAATTTCTTAGAGTCCGAAAGCTGTATATGCGGAATTCTCCATGTAATATTCGTAATCGATAAACTAAGATTTTCATTTACATCTGTTGAGTAATATACATTTTCATCATTTGAACTCCGCAAAAGAATAAGTTCGTGTTTGCTATTTATTAATTTTTTATTAAAATCCTCGGCAAAGCCCAACAATAACTTAAGGGGTAAATAAAAGTTAAATATTTGTATAGATAAGTCTTCAGAAACACTCCATCCAGCATTTCTCATCATATTACTTTCGAATTCATTAAGTGAGACATAATTTTTAATTGTGCTAGACATTCCCAAGTAACGAGTACGATCAATTTCAACACCATTAATCTCATAACGTATTTCATCAAATAAGTACGCAACACAATTATTTCTTAGTCTGGTATTAGGGGAGTACTCGCCTTTAATGTTTTTTATATTGCCCTCTATATACAAATAGCTTTCACCAGGAAGTACATACAAGTCTTGATTTTGTATAGTAATTCGTATTTCATCATTATTTTTAAATGATTGAATGTATGGCACATAACTATGATAATCCTTTTTAATTATATTATCATCCGAAATAGGGGTTTCCGCAACATTAAGTATATCAGACATTTTTCTTTACTTTCAATTCAAGTGATCTTAAAAATATCTTATTTTGTTCTGTCAATTGAGGTCTTTTAGCTTTAACAGTTTCTAGAGAAGTGTTTTCATTAACTTTTTTCTGTTTGGTTTTATTGTAAATTATCATGTTTCCCTTGGTCTCAAATGTAATCTAAGTGTTATTTCCTCGTCTCTAAAGTTTATCAAACGACCCTCTTGATCAACAATCCAAACTTTAAGATATGTTATTTCCTTCACGTTCACTGGTAAATAGATTAAATTATTAGGGATAACGTCTAATTTATAACCTGGAGGAACTTCCACAGCAAATTCATGAAGTATATGTGTCGGAAAATTATTCATATATGCTCCCCTTATTATATTGCACTGAACTTGTATGGCATTTACTTTTAAAATATTTACTGGCTGATTCGATAAATGTTTTACACTAGGATTTAAAGATATATCATTAAAGCCAAGCAATCTTCCAATAGATCTTTTTCGATCAAAGAAAATTGTATCATGTGAGCTCGTTATTTCAATTTGTAAAGTGTTATTGTTGGCTTCAATCACAATTGATTTATTAACATTCTTTACTTTATATTGCGTTATTATATAATCAGCTATGTCTTGCAACTCATAAGAACCTATAGGTATTTCAATTATTTCATCTCCAATATGGAAAAGATTGTTGTCATGGTCTACGTTAGGTATCGAATTATATGAATGAAAATCAATTAGAGCACATTCATAATCAATCGCCAATTCTATTGGTGGAAAGAAATTTGCTGTTAGAATTGAAGAACTTCCGCTCAAAGCTAATGTTATTGACATAGCGAATGTTTCAATGTAAATAAAGTAAAAAAAACACAATGTATAGTTTTTATTATATATATTTATTTATTTACTAACTTATTGCTTATTCTTATAATATTTCAGTTTTAGTTATCCAAGAATTATGCTGACTTGGAAATCCTAACCATTTTACAAATACGCTATCACCCTTAGTTTTTAATATTTTTTCAACTAAAAATGTGTTAGGAAAACGAGTTCGTAGTAACTCTTCTTTGTAAAATCCACCTTTTATTTCATTACCTTGATAATCTTCTAGTATAAATGTGATAGGATAAGTATTTTGTATAGATTTTATTTTAAATATTTCTGTTGTCCAATTCGGTGTATATCCTTTTTCAAAGACGTGCTTATATTTACTAATACGAACATAGTCTCCAACTTTAAACCGTGAAGGTTTAAATATTTTTAAGTGATTATACACTGTATTCAGTAAATGTTTTTCATGTTTATGACTTACATGAATAGGTGCCATTTTGATCGTTCCATGTATTTTTTTATTATATTGCTTAATCAAACTTTTATAAATGCTAATCCATCTATAAGATCCATTGTTACTAAACTCTTTCCACATCATTTCTTTCAATGTCCGATTGAAGCGTTCTACAATTGAAGCTTTCATATTACTAAATGTAGAGTAATGATTATTTGAATATTTTAGCATTAATGCAGCAAACTCCTTATTAAAAAATTCTTTTCCATCATCTGTCTGTAAATTCCTAGGTACACGACCCATACAAAATATTTTCTGAAATGCTTTACAAACTTCGGAGGCAGTTTTGGATTTAATTGATTCGGCCCAAGCATATTTTGAAAATGTATCAATAACAGTTAACATATATTTATATCCATTGTTGTTGGTTGAATAATTACCCATTTCTACCAAATCAGCTTGCCAAAGATCGTCAATTCCCTTCATTATAACTCGACGTCGTAAGAAATTTTTCCGCGCTCGCGAATGGAGTTCATTTACTATTTCTCTTTTATCCATGTTCATCCCAACATACGTTGTGATACTTTAATATGTTAGATAGGTTGTTTGTATTATGCTAATTTAATTGAAGGTAGTTCCAGCTTTTGCTTTTTTATTACATCCACTTTAGAGTCTTTATCAATCCATTTAAAAATATAATATTCAATTATGTTGAATCTCTCTTCAATACTGTTTATAAAGACTTTATTTGCACTGTATATTTGATCATTCACAGCTTTTTCAATTATTTTAACATCTTTATAAATATCGTCTGTTAGCGAATCTTGTAATACTTTTATATTACTTTTAATTATAATCAATTGGGAATCATATTCCTTTTTAAGTTTTTCTATTTCAGTATTTTTGGAAATATATTGTTCAATTTTATTAAGTCTTTCTTCAAACTTATTCATAAAATTTATATTTGAAAGGGTTAACTCTTCACTTATATAATTTTTCAATTCTTCTTGTTTCTGAATTTATTTTGTTTCTGTTTTATTTCTGAATTCAAATAATTTTTATTTATAGCATCAAATTCCTCCAACGGTGGAGCTATATTTATAATTCTTCTATTTTTTACGTTTATATTGTTTCCATCTAGGAAAAAACCAAAATTTTTCAAAAGATTTTTTGTTCTTCGGTCGTTCTCATTACTATGTTCGTTTTTAAAGTAATGCCCAAATTTATCAACAGTCATTATTATTTTGTATTACTCAATTATATTTGCTTCTCTTAATTCCTCAATTATTGATATAATTTCATTAGTATGGCTTTTGTTACCAGCTTGTTGTGATGCTAACAAGAGTCTTAATCGATCTACTATTTCATTAGGATCATCCCAGTATATATAGTTTGGTTTGCTGAGGTTTATGTTCAGTAAACCTTTAACAATGTGAGTGGTATCAAATAACTTATTAATTATGTTCTTATATTTATAACCTCTATTTCCTTTTAGTTGATTATTTGGATCAAAGTTTCTCCTGTGTGCATTTGTATCAAGCAAAATTCGTTTATATATATCTAATTCTGATGAGTCATACTGCTCCGGCCTTTTATGAAATAGTAATGAATATAAGCCAGGAGTTAATGCCCAAGATTTATTTCCTATCATTATTTTTTCATTGCTTAGCTTTAGATCTGCATTTCCAATTTTCCAGTTACCATTTGGATTTTTATAAGGTCCAAATATAGTATCGAGCTCTTTACTTTCATTTAAATCTGTTGATTCAAATTGCCAATCAGCAGATGGCGAATAGAATGATTCATTATCTAAATCAACATCTTCTTCTTCTTCTTCTTTATCTTTAGTATCACTTATTCTCTCTAACGAATCAAAATAGTCAACTTTCTTAGGAGTTTTTGTAGTAATGTTTTCCTCTTTGTTTTTAGTTAGAGTATCATGTTTAAACTTAGCTTTTACATTTGAAAATTCCGCCGGCTTCATTGACCTTTCGGTAGATAACTTAACTAGTTTCTTTAAAGGTTCTGTTAATGGTTTAAATGTATTTTCTAACTCATTAATTGTTTCTGCTTCCCCACGTTTAATAGCTTCAAATTTCTTTTTTAAAATTTTTCTCGATTTCACCAACTCTTTTAATACATTTTCTTCCATATTTGTATATGACTATATTAGATGTACTTATAGGTTTTTAATAACAGCTAAACAGCTTCTTCAAACAGCTAAACAGCTTTTTCAAACAGCCAAACAGCTTCTTCAAACAGCTAAACAGATTCTTTAAACAGCTAAACAGATTCTTCAAACAGCTAAACAGATTATATTAACATCAAAGTTGGTCTTGATTTTGTGTTAAACAGTATCAACATAAATTATTATACGTCTGGAGTAGTTTGACGACTAATTACAACTAAGCTTGAATGAATATATCGAAACCTTTTCTATAACGTCCATTGCATATTTCATCATCTTTATTTATTACAAGAAATCCATATTTATCCTTCCAACATTCCTTACATATGCTTTGAAATATTTCGAGGCTGATATCGTTTGCGACATGATCTTTATATATATGCCTAAAGTTTAGTTCGTCTTGCTTAAATATTATAATTAAGTTTGCATTATCACGTATTAAATGTTTTGGTATATGTGAATACGTTTGACATAAATAAAATGAATCGATATCTTTATGTCTCCCCATACAAAAGTATGATCTTATATTGTTTTGCTTCTCACATGCAACATCAAATATCATTACTGAATTAGCTTTAGCATCATGAGGAAATAAAACATCTTCATTTTCTGAAAATGTATAAAAACCCATACCCTTTATCGATGATATTAGTTTTCTTAGATACTGATATTTGGGTTGATGTAATGATTTAGAATAAAGATAAATGTTTTTAAATTTTAATCCATTAGGACTTTCAATCAAACTAAGCATAACGTTTGTTTTTCCGCAATTAGATGGACCCACTATTAATGCTCTAATAGAGTTTGGTAAAAGGCAGCTATGTTTAGTTTCATTATTTTTTTCATTGAAATCTAAATTTTTCACTAAAATATTTGAATGTTGTTTAATCAAACGCATATTTACAAATGAAGAGTTCAAATAAATGAATATATATATCTTTTCTTTATATTTAAAAGTAGTCACCTACTTATATATTTTCAGAAAGAATATTAAATAAATGAAGGTGTATACAAAGAAAAATGTTAGTAACAAACAGTTCGTTACTGGAGAAGGACTATTAAATAAGGTTATCAATTCATTACCAATCGAACTCCACCTACCTGGTTATCAGTTTTGTGGACCTGGAACGAAACTAGATAAACGTTTACAAAGGGGAGATAAAGGAATCAATCCATTAGATGCCGCTTGTCAAATTCATGATATTGCTTATGCACAGAACTCTAATATCAATAAACGACATCAAGCGGATAGAGAACTAGCTGATAGCGCTTGGAAAAGAGTAAAAGCTAAAGACAGTACACTTGGAGAAAAAATAAATGCTTACCTTGTTTCTAACGCAATGAAGTCTAAAGTAAAATTTGGATTAGGTGTTAAGCCAAACAATCTTAAAAAAAATTGTAAGCGAAGCGTTTTTTGCAATGCAATTAAATTGGCAACTATGGTTTTGAAAGAACGAAAACCGTCAAATATGCACATGGCAATAAAAACCGCAAAAAAAGTTATTGATAAATCATTTCTTGGAAAAAAATCAGAAGTTAAAATTCCAAGAGTTATTAGCGTTCCTAAAATTGGGGGTATTCTACCTCTTGTACCTATATTTACAGCACTTAAAGCATTAGGAGCTTTAGCTTCCGGTGGCTCATCGATTGCTAAGGTTATTACTACAGCCACAAATGGTAAGCATCAGCTCGAGGAGAATAAGCGTCATAATAGAACATTAGAGGCTATAGCAATGGGTAAAGGTCTCTATCTCAAACCATACAAGAAGGGATATGGAATATTTTATAATGAAACAAAAATATCAAAAAACTAATACGGCAGCTACCCAATAGACCTCTGACTGATGTGGATTTGAAAATCTTTGGAAAAAAGTATATTCCTTATTTTAGGGGAGTTTATATGAGGGATAGACTACCTAAAACTGCACGCCAAATTGAGTGTGGAATAATCAATTTGGACTCCCATACAGGATATGGTACACATTGGGTAGCCTACTACAAATATAATGATTATGTGGAGTATTTTGACAGTTTTGGAAATCTTCAACCACCTGTAGAAGTATTAAAATATTTAGGATATAATATAAAACATAACTATAAAAGATATCAAAAAAGTAATTCCTTTAATTGTGGACACTTATGTTTGCATTTTCTAATTAATTTTAAAATAAAGAAATAATATTAAAAACACATACAATTTGTTTAATACATTTATTTTTATTATTTCATTTATTGTTTATTCTTAAATATAATCTATGAATTTTTACATCAGTTATTATTTTTCTCTGCATTTTTTTCCCAATCTCATAGCAGAGACGGAATAAATCAATTTCAATATCTTTTTCATTAATTCCATTAATGTCGCCTAATAAGATTTTAGTCTTATTCAAGGTGGCGCATGTTGGGATGTAGTAGTTGTAATAAAAATGTAATATCTGCTTTCGTAGAATACCATTCTAACAAAGTATTGAAGTCAAAAACACTCTTATCCGAATTATGGATTTCCACGTCTCAGGATCAATTTTTATATGAAAATTTCCTTGACGGATTATCAAGTAGCATATACCATTCTTGTATTTAAAGGTATAGTCAGTACCTTCCTCACTCGTATTTTCAATTAAATTTACTGAACATAAAAATTCACGCTGGGAAAGTGTGTTGGTAATGTAGTCCTTATAACTCATAAGGTTGAGCCACTCTTCCCTACAGAATCCAATAAAATGTTTGTCCTTATAGTGAAGCCAAATCATTGGCTTAAATCCATGGATAGTCGAAAATCCGCAGGAGACTTTCAATTTTAAATTAAGAAAATACTCCATCTCAAAAACAGCGTCGAATATCTGAGGTTGACGTTCCTGGGTGCGTTGTAGAGTATTTTTTATTATTTTATTCATTTCTCTTTGAAATTATAATTTTAACTGATGATTTTTCATTTTGAAAGCTGCCTTTTAAACTAAATTTCTAACCCTTATGCAAAATTAAACAACTAAACTAACTAAACTAAAGTAATCATATCATTGTAATCTTATTATATTTAAGTCTTAAGAATAATAAAAAATTTTCTGATGTTTTATTGAAAATGTATATGTTGTTTTATTAATAAAATTCTGAATAAGAGAAACCTTATCTTTATTATTTTTATTTTTCATTTTTGGTTATTTATGAAAAGTGGTTTAATAGTTTAATATACTTTTCAATAATTTTCATCACTCTTAGTTTTCTCGTATGAAAGAAATAACATCCACACATTTCAACAACATCTTCCCTTGAATTCTCGTGATCGCATGGTGTATTATAATTACTAAAATCTGCATATTTGTATTTAAAGGCTTTTATTTCTTCTAAATGTTCTTCGAATATTTGATTTCCAAATTTCTGCAAAAAGTCTTCAATCGTATCCATCTTTCTAGGCTATAACTCCATTTAATACTGAATAAAAAGATTAAATAGAGTTAACTTTTATACTCCGAGATCATTAAGATTAAAAAAAGACTTTTATTGTTTTTATTTTAATTTTATTTCATTAAAATTTTTTTATTCAAAATTTTTTTTTTTATTTAAATGTATTAAAAGAATAATACTCTCTCATTGGAGCAACTGGCTTTAACTCCAACCTGTAGAATAAGTTGACCTTGTCATTGTGTAAAGGATATTTCGTTAAGAGATATGCACCCGTAGATAGGGTTTCAACATCCTTGTCGCTAAGTGAATTGAACCTCTTTGGAAGGTAAAATATATTCGTGCCCAACTCTAACATAATAACTTCTCCATATTTTGTTGTTATACGTTCTGCCCCAGTTATATGATAGTCTTCTAAATCTATCATATCCTTGACACTAAGTCGCTGCCTTAGGTTTAATTTGTTGAAAGCTGTTATTAACTCCGGGTTGATGCTCATCGTTATATAATTGACAATAAACTATAAAACTTTACTGAATTTATTCAGAATTTATAGAAAATTTGCATATAAATGAAAATTTATGTAAATAAAATTTATATATAAATATCTTTATATACATATATGTATATTATAAAATTATTATATAACTCAAAGGCTTTATTTTATTTTGTTTATTTTTTTTTTTATTTCATATTTTTTACTTTGTTTTTTCTGTGTATATGATACAAAATTATTTTGATTAAATAAAACTTAAATCTAATTAACATTTTATATTATTCATCAGCTCATCGCCATCTCTATCAAACCAGTATTCTTTTGCTAATAATAAAATGTCATCTCCTTCTTGATCATATAAAAATTCAAAAACTTCATCTTCGAGGTAATTTAAGTGAACGTCTAGCTGGCTGTTGGGAACTTCTTCTTCGAAGTAATTTAAGTGATAGCCCAGCTGGTTGTTGGGAATATCTATATTTTCATCGCTGCTACTGCTATTAAAACTTAATAGTGATGTCATTGAAACATAAATATCCTCTGGCTCGACTTCGAATGAAAAGGGGCTTATGTCGAGCTCTTGATCTATAGAATCCAATGAGATTACTATGGGGCTAGAATTTCTCAATGTGTTAGTCATTTTTTTTAGCGTACTCGGTGTACTGAATGTAATTCTGTTTTATTTTTTATTTTTGGTTTGCAGGCCTTTTTATATCTAATTTATATTTATATACATTTTCTTTTCCTTATACTTAAGATCATTGCACTCACAAATTCCAATCACATACTCTATATCCCAAATCCTCCACTCACCAATATGTCAACCCTTTCGTCTAATGATTTCATCATACACACACACCAACACACACACACAAGGTCATTACTCTCTCAAACAAAACACAAGTTATCTATTGACAACTGCAGTGACCTACATTTTTTCTTCTCCTTATAATTAAAATTATTGCACTCACAAATAAATGATCATGAATAACCCATGTCAATATATTTTATTTACATTTTCTCTTTCTTACACTGAATGATCATTAACGACCCATGTCAAACTATTTTATGACTGTCGCATGACATTTATCGATTTTGCATAAGTCCCACACATTTTTAATAGAATCATTCACAAACACAAATTCTAAACACAAGTTGTCTATTGATAAACAAACACAGATTCTAAACACAAATAGTCTATTCACACTTTCGTTTTCTTACACTTAAGATCATTACACTCACACTGCAGTGTACTACATTTTCTTTTCCATTGATGACCTATTGACATCTTATTAATGATCATTAACTATCCATTAATTATTTATTTAATTGCTTCTGCATAAATCCCACTGTTTTTTAATAGAATCACTCACAAACAAAACAAAACAAAAGTTGTCTATTGACACACCAACAAAACACAAGTAATCTATTGACACACCAACAAAACACAAGTAATCTATTGATACTTTCCTTTTTTTTACAATTAAGATCATTACACTCACACTGCAGTGTACTACATTTTCTTTTCCTTACACTGAATAATCATTAATGACCCATTAATTATTTATTTAATTGCTTCTGCATAAATCCCACAGATTTTTAATAGAATCACTCACAAACAAAACAAAACACAAGTTATCTATTGATACACAAACACAGATTCTAAACACAAGTTGTCTATTGACACTTTCTTTTCCATACACTTCAGATCATTGCACTCACACTGCAGTGATCTACATTTTCTTTTCCATTGATGACCTATTGACACCTACACACACCAATATCTCAACCCTTCTCATCTCGTTAATGATCATTAACCACCCATTAATTATTTATTTAATTGCTTCTGCATGACACTAATTACCAATTAATTATTTATTTTATCGCTGCTGCGCCCCATTAATCATAATTAATTGCTTTTGCATGACACTAATTGCTTATGCATAAGTTTCCCTATCTTGCCTGTAGAAAGTGAAGCAGAACTCTCAGTTCCTATATACTTTTAACATTACTGTTAACCGTCTACTTTTAACATTACTGTTAACCGTCTAGGTTTAACATTACTGTTAACCATCTACGTTTAACACTACTATTAATCGTCTACGTTTAACATTACTGTTAATCGTCTACGTTTAACATTACTGTGACCCGTCTACGTTTAAGATTGCTGTTAAGCGTCTACGTTTAACATTACTGTTAACCGTCTACTTTTAACATTATTATTAACCGTCTACATTTAACATTACTGTTAACCGACTACTTTTAACATTACTGTTAACCGTCTACGTTTAACATTACTGCTAATCGTCTACTTTAACATTACTCTTAACCGTCTACGTTGAACATTCATGATAACCGTCTACGTTTAACATTACTGTTAACCGTCTACTTTTAACATTACTGTTAACCGTCTTCGTTTAACATTACTGTTAACCGTCTAGGTTTAACATTACTGTTAACCGTCTAGGTTTAACATTAATGTTAACCATCTACGTTTAACATTACTGTTAACAGTCTACGTTTAACATTACTGTTAACCGCCTACTTTTAACAATACTGTTAACCGTCTATTTTTAATATTACTGTTAACCGTCTACGTTTAACATTGCTGTTAGCCGTCTACGTTTAACATTACTGTTAATCGTCTACTTTTAGCATTACTCTTAACCGTCTACGTTTAACATTACTGTTAACCGTCTTCGTTTAACATTACCTTTTAACCGTCTAGGTTTAACATTACTGTTAACCATCTACGTTTAACATTACTGTTAACAGTCTACGTTTAACATTACTGTTACCCGCCTACTTTTAACATTACTGTTAACCGTCTACTTTTAATATTACTGCTAACCGTCTATGTTTAACATTGCTGTTAGCCGTCTACGTTTAATATTACTGTTAATCGTCTACTTTTAACATTACTCTTAACCGTCTACGTTTAACATTGCTGTTAGCCGTCTACGTTTAACATTACTGTTAATCGTCTACTTTTGACATTACTCTTAACCGTCTACTTTTAACGTTACTGTTAACCGTCTACGTTTTACATTACTGTTAACCGTCTACGCTTAACATTGCTGTTAACCGTCTACGTTTAACATTACTGTTAATCGTCTACTTTTAACATTACTCTTAACCGTTACCTTTAACATTACTGTTAACCGTCTACTTTTAACATTACTGTTAACCGTCTACGTTTAACATTACTGTTAATCGTCTACTTTTAATATTACTGTTAACCGTCTACGTTTAACATTACTGTTAACCATCTACGTCTAACATTACTTTCAAACCTCTACGTTTAACATTACTGTTAACCGTCTACGTTTTACATTACTGTTAACCGTCTACGCTTAACATTGCTGTTAACCGTCTACGTTTAACATTACTGTTAATCGTCTACTTTTAACATTACTCTTAACCGTTACCTTTAACATTACTGTTAACCGTCTACTTTTAACATTAATGTTAACCGTCTACGTTTAACATTACTGTTAACCGTCTACTTTTTACATTACTGTTAACCGTCTACGTTTAACATTACTGTTAACCATCTACGTCTAACATTACTTTCAAACCTCTACGTTTAACATTACTGTTAACCGTCTACTTTTAACATTACTCTTAACCGTCTACTTTTAACATTATTCTTAACCGTCTACATTTAGCATTACCGTTAACCCTCTACGTTTAACATTACTGTTAACTGTCTACGTTTAACATTAGTGTTAACCGTCTACGTTTAACATTACTGTTAACCGCCTACCTTTAACATTACTGTTAACCGTTTACTTTTAACATTACTGTTAACCGTCTACGTTTAACATTACTGTTAACCGTCTAGGTTTAATATTACTGTTAACCGTCTACTTTTAACATTACTGTTAACCGTCTACGTTAAACATTACTGTTAACCGTCTACGTTTAACACTACTATTAATCGTCTACGTTTAACATTACTGTTATCCGTCTACGTTTAACATTACTGTTACCCGTCTACGTTTAAGATTACTGTTAACCGTCTACGTTTATCATTACTGTTAACCCTCTATGTCTAACATTACTTTTAACCCTCTACGTTTAGCATTACTGTTAACCGTCTACTTTTAACATTACTCTTTACCGTCTACTTTTAACATTACTCTTAACCGTCTACATTTAGCATTACTGTTAACCCTCTACGTTTAACATTACTGTTACCCGCCTACTTTTAACATTACTCTTAACCGTCTACTTTTAATATTACTGGTAACCGTCTACGTTTAACATTACTTTTAATCGTCTACTTTTAACATAAGCAATTTTATTTCTCGTGCTTGATTTCTTTAAATAAATATTTCTCACGAAAAATTTATTACAAAATTTTTATTAAAAGATAAATATTTTATGATATTCTCATAAAACATTTATTCCAATTAAAAAAATTTTAAATGTATTACTGCGGGGGAGAGCACATCCATATTGCAATTTCACTATTGCTCAAGTAGCTCATCAGTGAATTTTACCCCAATATTGTATAGAAAAACCTAAAAGTCTTATATTCAAAGCCAAACTGATTCTATGAAAATTTTTCATAAAATCAACATAGCATAGAAATCACGAAATATTTATTACAAAATTTTTATTAAAAAATAAACATTTTATAATATTCTCATAAAACATTTATTCCAATAAAAATAAAAAATATTTCCGTCTACTTTTAACATTACTGTTAACCATCTAACATTACTCTTAACCATCTAAACATTACTCTTAACCGTCTACGTTTAAGATTACTGTTAATCGTCTACTTTTAACATTACTCTTAATCGTCTACGTTTAGCAATACTGTTAACCGTCTACTTTTAACATTACTGTTAACCGTCTACGTTTAACATTACTGTTAACCGTCTACTTTTAACATTAAAGTTAACCGTCTACGTTTAGTATTACTGTTAATCGTTTACTTTTAATATTACTCTTAACCGTCTACGTTTAAAATTAATGTTAACCGTCTACGTTTAACATTACTGTTGACCGTCTACTTTTAACAATACTGTTAACCGTCTGCGTTTAACATTACTGTTAACCGTCTACGTCTGACATTACTTTTAACCCTCTACGTTTAACATTACTCTTAACCGTCTACTTTTAACATTACTCTCAACCGTCTGTTTTTAACATTAATCTTAACCGTCTACTTTTAACATTACTTTAAGCCGTCTACGTTACGCATTAGTGTTAACCGTCTACGTTTAACATTATTGTTAACCGTCTAGGTTTAAAATTACTGTTAACCGTCTACTTTTAACATTACTGTTAACCATCTACGCTTAACATTACTGTTAACCATCTAAGTTTAACATTACTGTTAACCGTCTACGTTTAACATTACTGTTAACCGTCTACGTTTAACATTACTGTTAACCGTCTACTTTTAACATTACTGTTAACCGTCTAGGTTTAACATTACTGTTAACCATCTACGTTTAACATTACTGTTAACCGTCTACGTTTAACATTACTGTTAACCGTTTACTCTTAACATTACTGGTAACCGTCTACGCTTAACACTGCTGTTAATCGTCTACGTTTAACATTACTGTTAACCGTTTATTTTTAACATTACCCTTAACCTTCTACGTTTAATATTACTCTTAACCGTCTACGTTTAACATTACTGTTAACCGTCTACGTTTAACATTACTGTTAAACGTCTACTTTTAACATTACTGTTAACCGTCTACGTTTAACATTACTGTTAATCGTCTACTTTTAACATTACTCTTAAGCGTCTAGGATTAACATTACTGTTTATCGTCTACTTTTAATATTACTCTTAATCGTCTACGTTTAGCAATACTGTTAACCGTCTACTTTTAACATTACTGTTAACCGTCTACGTTAAACATTACTGTTAACCGTCTACTTTTAACATTACTCTTAAGCGTCTACGATTAACATTACTGTTTATCCTCTACTTTTAACATTACTCTTAATCGTCTAGATTTAGCAATACTGTTAACCGTCTACTTTTAACATTACTGTTAACCGTCTTCGTTTAACATTACTGTTTACCGTCTACTTTTAACATTAGTGTTAACCGTCTACATTTAAAATTGCTGTTAATCGTCTACTTTTAATATTACTCTTAACCGTCCACGTTTAACATTAATGTCAACCGTCTACGTTTAACATTACTGTTTACCGTCTACTTTTAACATTACTGTTAACCGTCTACGTTTAACATTACTGTGAACATTCATATTACGTGAACATTCGTTGTGAACAGACGTGTTTTTTAAACCGCTTAACTCAAACATACAGAAAAGTGAATAAATTGTGAAAAACTAATCTAAAATAATTCATAAGTGTAAATAAATAAACTTTAAAAAGTTTACAGTATTATAAACCATTATTGTACATATAAAGAATAAAACTTAGTGAATAAAGGATATAAAGGATAGATCAATAAAAATTTTTAATATTATAAATTTATTGCAAAGAAATATTTGGTAAAATTAAGAGTAGAAAAAATGAGTGTGCAAAATTATCTCTCAGTAAAAAATGCTCTCTGTAACACTTGTAACAAAGCATTGCCAATTACGGGGGACTACGTTGATTGTCGTCAGTGTGGTCGTAAATACCATTTCTCTCCGTGCGCTACAGTATCCGAGTCGACATATTCCAGCATGACAGCTGAAAGGAAAGCGGCATGGAAATGTTCGTTATGTAGAGGTCGCGGCAAGTCACCAAATAACCTATATCAAATTGTGAATTATGACAGCAAGCAACAGGAACAGCAACAAGATCAGCAACAGTCAGATAGACAACATATAGATAAGCAACAAAATAAAAATCAAATTGATGATGAGATTGGGAAACTTGAATGTGAAAAACGGATCAAAGACCCCGAATTCTTGGATACTGTAGTTAACAATATGCAAGAATTAAAGTCTGATTTTGGTTCTTTTAAAACAATAGTGGCTAATGACATGAACGACATAAAATTGAGTATCCAACAACTAACGAGTAGCGTGAACAATACTCATAATGACTTGTGTAAAGAAATTGCAAGTTCGGTTTCTAAGCTCTCCGAAGCAATGACCGGATTAGCTAGTCAGGTCAATGAACTGAAGGAACTGAACAAAGAGAAAGACAAACGCATTGAAATTATGGAGCATAAAATGCAGATGTTAGAACAAAAGCTATTGAGTAAAAATATTGAAATTAAAAACATACCTAATAAGGAGCTTAACGCAATGCAAGTAATAAGAAAAATTGCCGAATCTCTTAATGTTGAGTTACAAGAACATGACATTGATAATGCATATACAGTAAAAAGGTCAGAGAAAGTTATTGTAGAATTTTGCTCTTTAATAAAAAAAAAAGAGCTGATGTCTAAAATACGAAAGCACAGAGTTAATGCTGGAATATTAAGTAACATAGACTCTACTCAGTTGAATAGAAACAATACCAATGAAGTATTGTTTATAAATGACCAACTTACACCCTATAATTTAAAACTATTATGGAATACAAAAAATAAAACCCGAGAAATTGGCTGAAAATTTGTATGGGCAAGGAATGGTCATATATATGCGAAAAAAGACGAAATATCAGAACCCATTTTAATTTCTAATAATAGTGATATCAATAAAATTGCCTAAATCAATACTGTAACGAATAAACTAATAAAAATTATTACAGCTAAATCATTTTCCTTTTTTTCTAATATATACAATAAATATTTAACAGACATATAATAATGAATAATATAGAAAATTTCAACCAAATAAATAAAACATACTTAAGATATCCCTTTTCTTTAATAATGCTGAATATTAGGTCAATGCGCTCAAATTTCAACTCGCTACTATTAGCGACAAATAATATATTAAAAAACATAAAAATAATGGTGCTCGTAGAAACAAATATAACAAATGAAGAAAGTCAATTTTATAATATAAATGGTTTTAACAAAACATTCATTAACAGGGGAAGTAGAGGAGGAGGCATACATATATATGTCAAAGAGAATATTACATTTACAATAACTGAAACAAATACTGTCTCTTTTGAATCTTTACAAATAAATATTCAATCTAATGAAAACATTATGATATTAGCAATTTATAGACCTCCACATCTTAACGTTAATGCTTTCATTAAAGAGATTGATAGTTTGCTGATGAAAAGAGATAAACAAAATATTGTAATTACTGGAGATGTAAACATTGATATACTAAGAGTTAACTACACAGAGACAAGATACCTTGATATGCTAGCATCACATGGCTTTAAATGCTTAATAAAAGAGTGCACCAGAGAAGATGTAAACAGAGTCACTAAAACATGCATCGATCATCTCTTTGTGAGGAACAAACTGTTAAATAAGCTAGAATATGCCACAATAATAAAAACTAATATCTCAGACCATTACTCAATCGTGTACTGTCTCTCTGAAGAAAATATTGAAAAAGAAACAAGATGGCATACCCAGCAAACACAAATTAGTAAAACTCAACTTAGTAAATATAAAATTAACCAACAGATAAGCACAGCCAAGTGGACTACTGTTGAAAGCCTAACAAACCCAAACAAAATGCTACAAATGATTAATGAAAAGTTTAAACAAATATATGATAATTCAAAAATTAAAATCAAAAAACACAAAAATAGAGTGCCGAACCCATGGATAAATGTCGATTTAATAAAATGTTGTGAGAATAGGGATAAACTTTATAAAAAATGGTTATCAAATAAAAATAATAAAACTTTTGAGACTGAATACAAAAAATACAGAAATATGTTAAATAAAAAAATAAACTATGCCAAAAATATGTATTACAAAAATAAATTTTTCGAGAACAGAAATAATATACGAGTAACTTGGCAATTAATAAATGAAATTTTAGGGAAAAAGTCAAATAGAATTGATGACATAATTTGTAAGAACTTTGGAAATAAAAACAAAACAGAAATATGTAACTCTTTTGCTATTAATTTTAAAGAAAACGTGGAAAATATAATACATAAATGCAATATTGGTACATGTATGGAAACTCCTCATATACTTGCCAATTCCATTTATATGGATATATAAATATATATTCCATTTATATGGATATAACGTGCGAAGAAGAGGTCAACGGAATAATTAGGACATTGAATAATAAAAAAAGTGCAGGAGCAGATGGAATTAGACCTATTGATCTGAAAAATAACGCCAATGTGATGACTCCAATTATAACTAAATTGATCAACTTGATTTTGAATACTGCAACAGTCCCGGATTTGTTCAAAGTGTCTTGTGTAAGACCAATATACAAAAATGGCTGCAGAACTGATTTTAGTAATTATCGACCGATTTCAATCTTACCGGTGATGGAAAAGATTATGGAGGAGATAATAGTCAAACGCCTAAGTGCTTTTATAGAAAAATATAAAGTCATCAATCAGAATCAGTTTGGGTTCCAAAAGGGTAAAAACATAAATAAACTGCTGGGAAACTTTGCAAATTATATAAATCAACAGTTAAGTAAGAATAACCACTGCCTAGCCTTGTTCATTGATTTCAGCAAAGCTTTTGACACACTACCACATGTCAAACTTTTGTCAACATTGGAAAGGATGGGAATACGTGGAAGTTGTCTGAAACTTTTTGAAAACTACTTAAAATGTAGAAAATTTTTCGTAAAAATATCCGAACATATTAGTAAGGAAATGGCGATGGATTATGGTGTCCCGCAAGGATCTAAATTAGGTCCAATTCTATTTATTATATATTCAAATGATCTCATTAATACTCTCAAAAATAGCAAAATATATGCTTATGCAGATGACACTACTATAGTTGTGGCACACAAAAAAGCTAAATGTGCATTAGAAATTATGCAAATCGAACTGGAAAAGGCTTAGAGATGGTGTCATGACCAAGGAATAATAATAAATTCGACAAAAACAAAACTAATGCATATCAAGCCACCACACATCGGATACGAGGACTTAAAACTGAGATTGCATTGTACAGAATGTCTACACGAAACGAAAAGGTCAACAATCCACTGCAATTTTAAAGAATGCAATAAAATTGTGGAATTGGTAAATTCTTACAAATACCTTGGTGTAATTGTGGACAATAAATTCAACTGGCATGATCACATAGAATACCTAAGAAAAAAATTAAGGAAAGCCTCTTATATGCTAAATCATCTAAGATTCCGTTCGAATATAGTGGTACTAAGGCAAGCTTACTTCGCGCTAGTAGAATCAATTATTCGACATGGTATTACAGCCTGGGGAAGTTCCAACTATTGTAGAAAACTCCAATCATCACAAAATGCATTATTAAAAATACTGGATACAACCGTGCGTTATAGAAACTATAGGCAAAACTATGATGATATAGGAAACAATAGGGAAACAGAAAATATTGCAAATACCGATACTGTTTCTAATTCAATAATAATCGATCCATCAACCGCTACCAATGTGACAGCAAATATAACAGTGAATAACTACGGTAACACATATAACGATGAAGCAAACAGAACCCTGAGGGACATACAAATGTTAAATATAAAAAGTATCTACTACATTACTTTGGCAATTGAATTTAACAAGGACACCCGTTTCTTTACGGAAATCGATCATAATTATTAAACACGCCGAAAAACAGGAGGTAGATTCAAAGTCCCGCAATATAAGAACAATTACGGAAGGAACTCACTAGCTGTTGTACTACCCACATTATATAATATGATGCCACCGGACATCTTAAATACTGCAACAAATCAACACAAAACCAAGAGAGTTATTAAAAAATTTTTCATGGAGAAGCAGTAATATGTATTGAATTTTAAAGTTGAATAATGTTAATAGTATATTTAGTATGCAACGAATGAACTTATGTTGTTTCAAACTTTTATTATAACATTGTGTACCTGCAGACAAGCCCAAGCGGCTTCGCAAGGTCCTTTTTGTGTAATAATGTTTTAAATTAATGTAATGTAAACATGAAATGTTACTAATGTTGAAAATTGAATAAAATTGAATTGAAAATTGAAAAAAAAAAAAAAAAAAAAAAAAAACCGTCTACGTCTAACATTACTTTTAACCCTCTACGTTTAGCATTACTGTTAACCGTCTACTTTTAACATTACTCTTAACCTTCTGTTTTTAACATTACTCTTAACCGTCTACGTTTAACATTACTGTAAGCCGTCTACGTTTAACATTACTGTTAACCGTCTGCTTTTACCATTACTCTTAACCGTCTACGTTTAACATTACTGCTAACCGTCTACTTTTAACATTACTATTAACCGTCTAATTTTAACATTACTGCTAACCGTCTACGTTTAACATTGCTGTTAACCGTCTACGTTTAGCATTGCTGTTGACCGTCTACGTTTAACCTTACTGTTAACCGTCTACTTTTAACATTACTGTTAACCGTCTACGCTTAAAATTACTGTTAACCGTCTACGCTTAACATTACTGTTAACCGTCTACGCTTAACATTACTGTTAACCGTCTACTTTTAACATTACTGTTAACCGTCTACGTTTAACATTACTGTTAATCGTCTACTTTTAACATTACTGTTAACCGTCTACGTTTAACATTACTGTTAATCGTCTACTTTTAACATTACTCTTAACCGTTACCTTTAACATTACTGTTAACCGTCTACGTTTAACATTACTGCTAACCGTCTACTTTTAACATTACTATTAACCGTCTAATTTTAACATTACTGCTAACCGTCTACGTTTAACATTGCTGTTAACCGTCTACGTTTAGCATTACTGTTGACCGTCTACGTTTAACCTTACTGTTAACCGTCTACTTTTAACATTACTGTTAACCGTCTACGCTTAACATTACCGTTAACCGTCTACGCTTAACATTACTGTTAACCGTCTACGCTTAACATTACTGTTAACCGTCTACGCTTAACATTACTGTTAACCGTCTACTTTTAACATTACTGTAAGCCGTCTACGTTAAACATTACTGCTAACCGTCTGCTTTTACCATTACTCTTAACCGTCTACGTTTAACATTGCTGCTAACCGTCTACTTTTAACATTACTATTAACCGTCTAATTTTAACATTACTGCTAACTGTCTACGTTTAACATTGCTGTTAACCGTCTACGTTTAACATTGCTGTTAACCGTCTACGTTTAGCATTGCTGTTGACCGTCTACGTTTAACCTTACTGTTAACCGTCTACTTTTAATATTACTGTTAACCGTCTACGCTTAACATTACTGTTAACCGTCTACGCTTAACATTACTCTTAACCGTCTACTTTTAACATTACTGTTAACCGTCTACGTTTAACATTACTGTTAATCGTCTACTTTTAACATTACTGTTAACCGTCTACGTTTAACATTACTGTTAATCGTCTACTTTTAACATTACTCTTAACCGTTACCTTTAACATTACTGTTAACCGTCTACTTTTAAATTTACTGTTAACCGTCTACGTTTAACATTACTGTTAACCGTCTACATTTAACATTACTCTTTATAGTCTACGTTTAGCAATACTGTTAACCGTCTACTTTTAACACTACTGTTAACCGTCTACGTTTAACATTACTGTTAATAGTCTACTTTTAACATTACTCTTAACCGTCGACGTTTAACATTACTGTAAGTCGTCTACGTTTAACATTACTGTTAACCGTCTACTTTTAACATTACTGTTAACCGTCTACTTTTAACGTTACTGTTAACTGTCTACGTTTAACATTGTTGTTAACCGTCTACGTTTAATATTACTGCTAATCGTATACTTTTAACATTACTGTTGACCGTCGACTTTTGACATTACTCTTAACCGTCTACGTTAAACATTGTTGTTAACCGTCTACTTTTAACATTACTGTTAACCGTCTACTTTTAACATTACTATTAACCGTCTACTTTTAACATTACTGTTAACCGTCTACGTTTAACATTGTTGTTAACCGTCTACTTTTAATATTACTGTTAACCGTCTACGTTTAACATTACTGTTAACCGTCTACGTTTAACATTACTGTTAATCGTCTACTTTTAACATTACTCTTAACCGTTACCTTTAACATTACTGTTAACAGTCTACTTTTAACATTACTGTTAACCGTCTACGTTTAACATTACTGTTAACCGTCTACGTTTAACATTACTGTTAACCGTCTACGGTTACCAGTAATGTTTGTTTTAACATTACTGTTAACTGTCTTCGTTTAACATTGCTGTTAACCGTCTACGTTAAACATTACTGTTAATCCAATACTTTTAACATTACTCTTAACCGTCTACGTTTAACATTACTGTTAACCGTCTAGGTTTAACATTACTGTTAATCGTCTAGGTTTAAAATTACTGTTAACTGTCTACTTTTAACATTACTGTTAACCGTCTACGTTTAACATAACTGTTAATCGTCTGCTTTTAACATTACTCTTAACCGTCCACGCTTAACATTACTGTTAACCGTCTACTTTTAACATTACTGTTAAACGTCTACGTTTAACATTACTGTTAACCGTCTAATTTTAACATTACTATTTACTGTCTACGTTAAACATTGTTGTTAACCGTCTACTTTTAACACTACTATTAATCGTCTACGTTTAACATTACTGTTATCCGTCTACGTTTAACATTACTGTTACCCGTCTACGTTTAAGATTACTGTTAACCGTCTACGTTTATCATTACTGTTAACCCTCTATGTCTAACATTACTTTTAACCCTCTACGTTTAGCATTACTGTTAACCGTCTACTTTTAACATTACTCTTTACCGTCTACTTTTAACATTACTCTTAACCGTCTACATTTAGCATTACTGTTAACCCTCTACGTTTAACATTACTGTTACCCGCCTACTTTTAACATTACTCTTAACCGTCTACTTTTAATATTACTGGTAACCGTCTACGTTTAACATTACTTTTAATCGTCTACTTTTAACATAAGCAATTTTATTTCTCGTGCTTGATTTCTTTAAATAAATATTTCTCACGAAAAATTTATTACAAAATTTTTATTAAAAGATAAATATTTTATGATATTCTCATAAAACACTTATTCCAATTAAAAAAATTTTAAATGTATTACTGCGGGGGAGAGCACATCCATATTGCAATTTCACTATTGCTCAAGTAGCTTATCAGTGAATTTTACCCCAATATTGTATAGAAAAACCTAAAAGTCTTATATTCAAAGCCAAACTGATTCTATGAAAATTTTTCATAAAATCAACATAGCATAGAAATCACGAAATATTTATTACAAAATTTTTATTAAAAAATAAACATTTTATAATATTCTCATAAAACATTTATTCCAATAAAAATAAAAAATATTTCCGTCTACTTTTAACATTACTGTTAACCATCTAACATTACTCTTTACCATCTAAACATTACTCTTAACCGTCTACGTTGAAGATTACTGTTAATCGTCTACTTTTAACATTACTCTTAATCGTCTACGTTTAGCAATACTGTTAACCGTCTACTTTTAACATTACTGTTAACCGTCTACGTTTAACATTACTGTTAACCGTCTGCTTTTAACATTAAAGTTAACCGTCTACGTTTAGTATTACTGTTAATCGTTTACTTTTAATATTACTCTTAACCGTCTACGTTTAAAATTAATGTTAACCGTCTACGTTTAACATTACTGTTGACCGTCTACTTTTAACAATACTGTTAACCGTCTGTGTTTAACATTACTGTTAACCGTCTACGTCTGACATTACTTTTAACCCTCTACGTTTAACATTACTCTTAACCGTCTACTTTTAACATTACTCTCAACCGTCTGTTTTTAACATTACTCTTAACCGTCTACTTTTAACATTACTTTAAGCCGTCTACGTTAGACATTACTGTTAACCGTCTACGTTAAACATTATTGTTAACCGTCTAGGTTTAAAATTACTGTTAACCGTCTACTTTTAACATTACTGTTAACCATCTACGCTTAACATTACTGTTAACCATCTAAGTTTAACATTACTGTTAACCGTCTACGTTTAACATTACTGTTAACCGTCTACTTTTAACATTACTGTTAACCGTCTAGGTTTAACATTACTGTTAACCATCTACGTTTAACATTACTGTTAACCGTCTACGTTTAACATTACTGTTAACCGTTTACTCTTAACATTACTGGTAACCGTCTACGCTTAACACTGCTGTTAATCGTCTACGTTTAACATTACTGTTAACCGTTTATTTTTAACATTACTCTTAACCTTCTACGTTTAATATTACTCTTAACCGTCTACGTTTAACATTACTGTTAACCGTCTACGTTTAACATTACTGTTAAACGTCTACTTTTAACATTACTGTTAACCGTCTACGTTTAACATTACTGTTAATCGTCTACTTTTAACATTACTCTTAAGCGTCTACGATTAACATTACTGTTTATCGTCTACTTTTAATATTACTCTTAATCGTCTACGTTTAGCAAAACTGTTAACCGTCTACTTTTAACATTACTGTTAACCGTCTACGTTAAACATTACTGTTAACCGTCTACTTTTAACATTACTTTTAAGCGTCTACGATTAACATTACTGTTTATCCTCTACTTTTAACATTACTCTTAATCGTCTAGATTTAGCAATACTGTTAACCGTCTACTTTTAACATTACTGTTAACCATCTTCGTTTAACATTACTGTTTACCGTCTACTTTTAACATTAGTGTTAACCGTCTACATTTAAAATTGCTGTTAATCGTCTACTTTTAATATTACTCTTAACCGTCCACGTTTAACATTAATGTCAACCGTCTACGTTTAACATTACTGTTTACCGTCTACTTTTAACATTACTGTTAACCGTCTACGTTTAACATTACTGTTAACCGTCTACGTCTAACATTACTTTTAACCCTCTACGTTTAGCATTACTGTTAACCGTCTACTTTTAACATTACTCTTAACCTTCTGTTTTTAACATTACTCTTAACCGTCTACGTTTAACATTACTGTAAGCCGTCTACGTTTAACATTACTGTTAACCGTCTGCTTTTACCATTACTCTTAACCGTCTACGTTTAACATTACTGCTAACCGTCTACTTTTAACATTACTATTAACCGTCTAATTTTAACATTACTGCTAACCGCCTGCGTTTAACATTGCTGTTAACCGTCTACGTTTAGCATTGCTGTTGACCGTCTACGTTTAACCTTACTGTTAACCGTCTACTTTTAACATTACTGTTAACCGTCTACGCTTAACATTACTGTTAACCGTCTACGCTTAACATTACTGTTAACCGTCTACGCTTAACATTACTGTTAACCGTCTACTTTTAACATTACTGTTAACCGTCTACGTTTAACATTACTGTTAATCGTCTACTTTTAACATTACTGTTAACCGTCTACGTTTAACATTACTGTTAATCGTCTACTTTTAACATTAATCTTAACCGTTTTCTTTAACATTACTGTTAACCGTCTACGTTTAACATTACTGCTAACCGTCTACTTTTAACATTACTATTAACCGTCTAATTTTAACATTACTGCTAACCGTCTACGTTTAACATTGCTGTTAACCGTCTACGTTTAGCATTGCTGTTGACCGTCTACGTTTAACCTTACTGTTAACCGTCTACTTTTAACATTACTGTTAACCGTCTACGCTTACCATTACTGTTAACCGTCTACGCTTAACATTACTCTTAACCGTCTACGCTTAACATTACTGTTAACCGTCTACGCTTAACATTACTGTTAACCGTCTACGCTTAACATTACTGTTAACCGTCTACTTTTAACATTACTGTAAGCCGTCTACGTTTAACATTACTGTTAACCGTCTGCTTTTACCATTACTCTTAACCGTTTACGTTTAACATTGCTGCTAACCGTCTACTTTTAACATTACTATTAACCGTCTAATTTTAACATTACTGCTAACCGTCTACGTTTAACATTGCTGTTAACCGTCTACGTTTAACATTGCTGTTAACCGTCTACGTTTAGCATTGCTGTTGACCGTCTACGTTTAACCTTACTGTTAACCGTCTACTTTTAACATTACTGTTAACCGTCTACGCTTAACATTACTGTTAACCGTCTACGCTTAACATTACTGTTAACCGTCTACTTTTAACATTACTGTTAACCGTCTACGTTTAACATTACTGTTAATCGTCTACTTTTAACATTACTGTTAACCGTCTACGTTTAACATTACTGTTAATCGTCTACTTTTAACATTACTCTTAACCGTTACCTTTAACATTACTGTTAACCGTTTACGTTTAACATTACTGTTAACCGTCTACTTTTAACATTACTCTTAATAGTCTACGTTTAGCAATACTGTTAACCGTCTACTTTTAACACTACTGTTAACCGTCTACGTTTAACATTACTGTTAATAGTCTACTTTTAACATTACTCTTAACCGTCTACGTTTAACATTACTGTAAGTCGTCTACGTTTAACATTACTGTTAACCGTCTACTTTTAACATTACTGTTAACCGTCTACTTTTAACGTTACTGTTAACCATCTACGTTTAACATTGTTGTTAACCGTCTACGTTTAATATTACTGCTAATCGTATACTTTTAACATTACTGTTAACCGTCTACTTTTGACATTACTCTGAACCGTCTACGTTAAACATTGTTGTTAACCGTCTACTTTTAACATTACTGTTAACCGTCTACTTTTAACATTACTATTAACCGTCTACTTTTAACATTACTGTTAACCGTCTACGTTTAACATTGTTGTTAACCGTCTACTTTTAATATTACTGTTAACCGTCTACGTTTAACATTACTGTTAACCGTCTACGTTTAACATTACTGCTAATCGTCTACTTTTAACATTACTCTTAACCGTTACCTTTAACATTACTGTTAACAGTCTACTTTTAACATTACTGTTAACCGTCTACGTTTAACATTACTGTTAACCGTCTACGTTTAACATTACTGTTAACCGTCTACGGTTACCAGTAATGTTTGTTTTAACATTACTGTTAACTGTCTACGTTTAACATTGCTGTTAACCGTCTACGTTAAACATTACTGTTAATCCAATACTTTTAACATTACTCTTAACCGTCTACGTTTAACATTACTGTTAACCGTCTAGGTTTAACATTACTGTTAATCGTCTAGGTTTAAAATTACTGTTAACTGTCTACTTTTAAGATTACTGTTAACCGTCTACGTTTAACATAACTGTTAATCGTCTGCTTTTAACATTACTCTTAACCGTCTACGTTTAACATTACTGTTAACCGTCTACGTTTAACATTACTGTTAAACGTCTACGTTTAACATTACTGTTAACCGTCTAATTTTAACATTACTATTAACTGTCTACGTTAAACATTGTTGTTAACCGTCTACTTTTAACATTACTGTTAACCGTCTACTTTTAACATTACTGTTAACCGTCTACTTTTGACTTTACAATTAACCGTCTACGTTTAACATTACTGTTAATCGTCTACTTTTAATATTACTCTTAACCGTCTACGTTTAACATTAATGTTAACCGTCTACGTTATACGTTACTGTGAATCGTCTACTTTTAACATTACTGTTAACCGTCTACGTTTGACATTACGGTTAACCGTCTACGTTTAACATTACTGTTAACCGTCTAGGTTTAAAATTACTGTTAACCGTCTACGTTTAACATTACTGTCAACCGTCTACGTTTAACATTACTATCAACCGTCTACGATTAACATTACTGTTTATCCTCTACTTTTAACATTACTCTTAATCGTCTACGTTTAACATTACTGTTAATCGTCTACTTTTAACATTACTCTTAAGCGTCTACGATTAACATTACTGTTTATCGTCTACTTTTAACATTACTCTTAATCGTCTACGTTTAGCAATACTGTTAACCGTCTACTTTTAACATTACTGTTAACCGTCTACTTTTAACATTACTGTTAACCGTCTACTTTTAACGTTACTGTTAACCGTCTACGTTTAACATTGTTGTTAACCGTCTACGTTTAATATTACTGCTAATCGTGTACTTTTAACATTACTGTTAACCGTCTACTTTTAACATTACTCTTAACCGTCTATGTTAAACATTACTGTTAACCGTCTACTTTTAACATTACTCTTAAGCGTCTACGATTAACATTACTGTTTATCCTCTACTTTTAACATTACTCTTAATCGTCTAGGTTTAGCAATACTGTTAACCGTCTACGTTTAACATTACTGTTAACCGTCTACGTTTAACATTACTGTTAACCGTCTACTTTTAACATTAGTGTTAACCGTCTACATTTAAAATTGCTGTTAATCGTCTACTTTTAATATTGCTCTTAACCGTCCACGTTTAACATTAATGTTAACCGTCTACGTTTAACATTACTGTTTACCGTCTACTTTTAACATTACTGTTAACCGTCTACGTTTAACATTACTGTTAACCGTCTACGTCTAACATTTTTTTTAACCCTCTACGTTTAGCATTACTGTTAACCGTCAACTTTTAACATTACTCTTAACCTTCTGTTTTTAACATTACTCTTAACCGTCTACGTTTAACATTACTGTAAGCCGTCTACGTTTAACATTACTGTTAACCGTCTACTTTTACCATTACTCTTAACCGTCTACGTTTAACATTACTGTTAACCGTCTACTGTTAACATTACTATTAACTGTCTAATTTTACATTACTGTTAACCGTCTACGTTTAACATTGCTGTTAACCGTCTACGTTTAGCATTGCTGTTAACCATCTACGTTTAACATTACTGTTAATAGTCTACTTTTAAGATTACTCTTAACCGTCTACGTTTAACATTACTGTAAGTCGTCTACGTTTAACATTACTGTTAACCGTCTACGTTTAACATTACTGTTAATCGTCTACTTTTAATATTACTCTTAAGCGTCTACGATTAACATTACTGTTTATCGTCTACTTTTAACATTACTCTTAATCGTCTACGTTTAGCAATACTGTTAACCGTCTTTTTTTAACATTACTGTTAACCGTCTACGTTAAACATTACTGTTAACCGTCTACTTTTAACATTACTCTTAAGCGTCTACGATTAACATTACTGTTTATCCTCTACTTTTAACATTACTCTTAATAGTCTAGATTTAGCAGTACTGTTAACCGTCTACTTTTAACATTACTGTTAACCGTCTTCGTTTGACATTACTGTTTACCGTCTACTTTTAACATTAGTGTTAACCGTCTACATTTAAAATTGCTGTTAATCGTCTACTTTTAATATTACTCTTAACCGTCCACGTTTAACATTAATGTTAACCGTCTACGTTTAACATTACTGTTTACCGTCTACTTTTAACATTACTGTTAACCGTCTACGTTTAACATTACTGTTAACCGTCTACGTCTAACATTACTTTTAACCCTCTACGTTTAGCATTACTGTTAACCGTCTACTTTTAACATTACTCTTAACCTTCTGTTTTTAACATTACTCTTAACCGTCTACGTTTAACATTACTGTAAGCCGTCTACGTTTAACATTACTGTTAACCGTCTACTTTTACCATTACTCTAAACCGTCTACGTTTAACATTACTGTTAACCGTCTACTTTTAACATTACTAATAACCGTCTAATTTTAACATTACTGCTAACCGTCTACGTTTAACATTGCTGTTAACCGTCTACGTTTAGCATTGCCGTTAACCGTCTACGTTTAAAATTTCTGTTAACCGTCTACTTTTAACATTACTGTTAACCGTCTACGCTTAACATTACTGTTAACCGTCTACGCTTAACATTACTGTTAACCGTCTACGCTTAACATTACTGTTAACCGTCTACTTTTACCATTACTGTTAACCGTCTACGTTTAACATTACTGTTAATCGTCTACTTTTAACATTACTCTTAACCGTCAACGTTTAACATTACTGTTAATCGTCTACCTTTAACATTACTCTTAAACATTACCTTTAACATTACTGTTAACCGTCTACTTTTAACATTACTGTTAACCGTCTACGTTTAACATTACTGTTAACCGTCTACGTTTAACATTAATTTTAACCGTCTACGTTTAACACTACTGTTAATCGTCTACTTTTAACATCACTCCTAACCGTCTACGTTTAACATTACTGTTAACCGTCTACGTTTAACATTACTGTTAATCGTCTACTTTTAATATTACTCTTAACCGTCTACGTTTAACATTAATGTTAACTGCCTACGTTTAACATTACTGTTAACCGTCTACGTTTCACATTACTGTTAACCGTCTACGTTTAACGTTACTGTTAGCCGTCTACGTTTAACATTACTGTTAACCGTCTAAATTAAACATTACTGTTAACCGTCTACTTTAACATTACTGTTAACCGTCTACGTTTAACATTACTGTTAACCATCTACGTTTAACATTACTGTTAATAGTACGGTTAACATTACTGTTAACGGTACGGTTAAAATTAATGTTAACTGTACTGTTAACATTACTATTAACGGTACGGTTATCATTACTGTTAACGGTGCGGTTAACATTACTGTCAACGGTACGGTTAACATTACTGTTAAGGGTACGATTAACATTACTGTTAACGGTACGGTTAACATTACTGTTAACGGTACGATCAACATTACTGTTAACGGTACGGTTAACATTACTGTTAACGGTACGATCAACATTACTGTTAACGGTACGGTTAACATTACTGTTAACGGTACAGTTAACATTACTGTTAACCGTCTACGTTTAACATTACTGTAAGCCATCTACGTTTAACATTACTGTTAACCGTCTACGTTTAACATTACTGTTAACCGTCTACGTTTAACATTTTTATAAGCCGTCTACGTTTAACATTACTGTTAACCGTCTACTTTTAACATTACTGTTAACCGTCTACGTTTAACATTACTGTAAGCCATCTACGTTTAACATTACTGTTAACCGTCTACTTTTAAATTTACTGTTAACCGTCTACGTTTAACATTACTGTTAACCGTCTACTTTTAACATTACTCTTAATCGTCTTCGTTTAGCAATACTGTTAACCGTCTACTTTTAACATTACTGTTAACAGTCTACGTTTTACATTACTGTTAACCGTCTACTTTTAACATTACTGTTAACCGTCTACGTTTAACATTACTGTTAATAGTCTACTTTTAACAATACTCTTAACCGTCTACGTTTAACATTACTGTAAGCCGTCTACGTTTAACATTACTGTTAACCGTCTACTTTTAACATTACTGTTAACCGTCTACTTTTAACGTTACTGTTAACCGTCTACGTTTAACATTGTTGTTAACCGTCTACGTTTAATATTACTGCTAATCGTATACTTTTAACATTACTCTTAACCGTCTACTTTTAACATTACTGTTAACCGTCTACGTTTAACATTGTTGATAACCGTCTACTTTTAATATTACTGTTAACCGTCTACGTTTAACATTACTGTTAACCGTCTACGTTTAACATTACTGTTAATCGTCTACTTTTAACATTACTCTTAACCGTTACCTTTAACATTACTGTTACCCGTCTACTTTTAACATTACCGTTAACCGTCTACGTTTAACCTTACTGTGAACCGTCTACGTTTAACATTACTGTTAACCGTCTACGTTTAACATTGCTGTTAACCGTCTACGTTTACCATTACTGTTAACCGTCTACTTTTAACAATACTGTTAACTGTCTACGTTTAACATTGCTGTTAACCATCTGCGTTAAACATTACTGTTAATCCAATACTTTTAACATTACTGTTAACTGTCTACGTTTAACATTACTGTTAACCGTCTAGGTTTAACATTACTGTTAATCGTCTAGGTTTAAAATTACTGTTGACTGTCTACTTTTAACATTACTGTTAACCGTCTACGTTTAACATAACTGTTAATCGTCTGCTTTTAACATTACTCTTAACCGTCCACGTTTAACATTACTCTTAACCGTCCACGTTTAACATTACTGTTAACCGTCTACGTTTACCATTACTGTTAAACGTCTACGTTTAACATTACTGTTAATTGTCTACTTTTAACATTACTATTAACTGTCTACGTTAAACATTGTTGTTAACCGTCTACTTTTAACATTACTGTTAACCGTCTACTTTTAACATTACTGTTAACCGTCTACTTTTGACATTACAGTTAACCGTCTACGTTTAACATTACTGTGAATCGTCTACTTTGAACATTACTGTTAACCGTCTACGTTTAACATTACTGCTAATCATCTGCTTTTAACATTACTCCTATCCGTCTACGTTTAACATTACTGTAAACCCTCTACGTTTAACATTACTGTAAACCGTCTACGTTTGACATTACGGTTAACCGTCTACGTTTAACATTACTGTTAACCGTCTAGGTTTAAAATTACTGTTAACCGTCTACGTTTAACATTACTGTCAACCGTCTACGTTTAACATTACTATCAACCGTCTACTTTTAACATTACTGTTAACCGTCTACGTTTAACATTACTGTTAACCGTCTACGTTTAACATTACTGTTAATCGTCTACTTTTAACATTACTCTTAAGCGTCTACGATTAACATTACTGTTTATCGTCTATTTTTAACATTACTCTTAATCGTCTACGTTTAGCAATACTGTTAACCGTCTACTTTTAACATTACTGCTAACCGTCTACGTTAAACATTACTGTTAACCGTCTACTTTTAACATTACTCTTAAGCGTCTACGATTAACATTACTGTTTATCCTCTACTTTTAACATTACTCTTAAACGTCTAGGTTTAGCAATACTGTTAACCGTCTACTTTTAACATTACTGTTAACCGTCTACGTTTAACATTACTGTTAACCGTCTACTTTTAACATTAGAGTTAACCGTCTACATTTAAAATTGCTGTTAATCGTCTACTTTTAATATTACTCTTAACCGTCCACGTTTAACATTAATGTTAACCGTCTACGTTTAACATTACTGTTTACCGTCTACTTTTAACATTACTGTTAACCGTCTACGTTTAACATTACTGTTAACCGTCTACGTCTAACATTACTTTTAACCCTCTACGTTTAGCATTACTGTTAACCGTCTACGTTTAACATTACTCTTAACCTTCTGTTTTTAACATTACTCTTAACCGTCTACGTTTAACATTACTGTAAGCCGTCTACGTTTAACATTACTGTTAACCGTCTACTTTTACCATTACTCTTAACCGTCTACGTTTAACATTACTGTTAACCGTCTAATTTTAACATTACTGTTAACCGTCTACGTTTAACATTGCTGTTAACCGTCTACGTTTAACATTGCTGTTAACCGTCTACGTTTAGCATTGCTGTTAACCGTCTACGTTTAACATTACTGTTAACCGTCTACTTTTAACATTACTGTTAAGCGTCTACGCTTAATATTACTGTTAACCGTCTACGCTTAACATTACTGTTAACCGTCTACTTTTAACATTACTGTTAACCGTCTACGTTTAATATTACTGTTAATCGTCTACTTTTAACATTACTCTTAACCGTCAACGTTTAACATTACTGTTAATCGTCTACCTTTAACATTACTCTTAAACATTACCTTTAACATTACTGTTAACCGTCTACTTTTAACATTACTGTTAACCGTCTACGTTTAACATTACTGTTAACCGTCTACGTTTAACATTAATTTTAACCGTCTACGCTTAACATTACTGTTAATCGTCTACTTTTAACATCACTCTTAACCGTCTACGTTTAACATTACTGTTAACCGTTTACGTTTAACATTACTGTTAATCGTCTAATTTTAATATTACTTTTAACTGTCTACGTTTAACATTAATTTTAACTGCCTACGCTTAACATTACTATTAACCGCCTACCTTTCATATTACTGTTAACCGTCTACGTTTAACGTTACTGTTAACCGTCTACGTTTAACGTTACTGTTAACCGTCTAAGTTAAACATTACTGTTAACCGTCTACTTTAACATTACTGTTAACCGTCTACGTTTAACATTACTGTTAACCATCTACGTTTAACATTACTGTTAATAGTACGGTTAACATTACTGTTAACGGTACGGTTAAAATTAATGTTAACGGTACTGTTAACATTACTATTAACGGTACGGTTATCATTACTGTTAACGGTGTGGTTAACATTACTGTCAACGGTACGGTTAACATTACTGTTAAGGGTACGATTAACATTACTGTTAACGGTACGGTTAACATTACTGTTAACGGTACGATCAACATTACTGTTAACGGTACGATCAACATTACTGTTAACGGTACGGTTAACATTACTGTTAACGGTACGATCAACATTACTGTTAACGGTACGGTTAACATTACTGTTAACGGTACAGTTAACATTACTGTTAACCGTCTACTTTTAACATTACTGTAAGCCGTCTACGTTTAATATTACTGTTAACCGTCTACGTTTAACATTACTGTTAACCGTCTACGTTTAACATTACTATGTAATGAATATATGTGGTCAACATGTGTTACAATAACATTAACCCAAATATTCCAATACTGCATTGCCACACATGACGAATCATTTGTTTGTTAATACACAAATGTAGAACCTTCTCATGTGTCAGCAATAAGTAACGTAACACAGTTAAGCGACCCAAATGTCGTAGTTAAGTGTGTCGCATATGCTAACAAATAACTGTACATTTGGGTGGCCTACATGGTGTTACGATATCATAGCGAGTATCCGATAACACTTTAAGTATGTCATAACCAAGGGTAGCTCAGCTCTTTGAAGAGCCGACACCCTTCTCTTTTTACAGTAAACAATGACACATATATTCATTGCATTAAATAAATAGTATATAAGACTTGTAATAATGTTTAATAAAGAGCAATAATATTTTAACGGCCAATCGAACAACAACGTGTTTTTCTTCACATATATAAGCAAACATAACATGGCGACCGTGACAGGACACAAGTTAACAGTGAAAAAGTTAGTAGTGACAAAATTAACCGTGACAAAGTTGAGCGTGGCAAAGTGAAGTGAGATAAAATGAATTAAGGAAAATTGTATTAAATATTGAAAATGCAATCTACATAAAAACAAAAATGAAAATTAGTAGATTTAGCGAAGAGATTATCGAGTTAATTTTTGCGTACATTAATTAATAATTGAGTGTTTACGACCAAGTGTTAACTAAGGCATTAACAAACTCCAAGAGGAAAAAACTAACACGTGAACTATACGCAATGCTATAAGAAGAAAAGAAAAGGAAAACATTTTTGCCACAGTTAAATTAAAATAAATTCTACCTAAGTTTTGTGATAAACATTTTTCAAAAAAAAAATAAAGAGAATTAAAGTTGAAAAAAAAAAACATCGCACCAATATTAAGTGATTTAAAATGGGATGGTGGACAAAGATAGTACAAACTATCCCCGTGTTGTTTGCGGGATATGAGGTAGGCAAAAATATAGATGAACTAAATAAAGATGAAGCCTCACCCAAAATCAATCAAATAGCCCATACGCAGAATAATAACATGGACTTGATAATAGAAATAGGGTTGGGCTTGGCTATAGTGTTGATATTAATAGCGTATATGTATAAACAATTAAAGAACAGTATGAAACAGCAAGGCCAAATCCACCCTATATAATAGAAAAATACAAAAGAAGTGAAACTACAAAATTAAAACTATCATCTTCAACCACCTACAAAAGGGCCAACAACGGTAAAGGAATGGAACAAGAAGGAAGCAACAACGACTGCAAGCAGCATAATCGTCATCTCAACAGGTTTTAATGTATTGTTTATTATTGTTTATTGTTTCATTATTAAGTAGAAAATATAAAATAAAATTATAACGAAAATATAAATATTTATTATGTAACATTAAAAGTTTCATGGATTGAAGTTACGATTGGGAATTATTTTTTTTTACTTTTGGTCTTCTCTCCGCAAAAATATGTATTATTTAAGTAATTAATGAAAATTTTTTTTTGTGTAATAAAGAATGAACAGAAAATAAAATTTATGAATAAATCACAAAAATAAATAAAAATAGCAAAGATTCATTCTTAATGGCACAGACCAAATGGTCTGCAATATTGAACGAACTAAATGAATACAAGGTAGAGTTTGACAAAAGTTTTAAATGTATCTACAAAACACAGAAACCAACTAACATCACATTAAACAAACATTTAGGACTTTTGCAACTATACTACAATAATACAGTAAAACTAATAAGTCACTTTAGAGAAAACTTTACAAACGAACACTTGAAAGACTGTGAAGTAATTTTGGACAACTTACGGGATAAACTGTTAAAAGTTACCGAGGAACTCGAATTACCTTTTCAGTTACCTCCTAAATCGCAAGTAGTTAATCTTCTCACGTTAGAAAGAACTCCATTAGAACCAAGAATGGCAGACCCCATAAAATTCCTTGAGACAGCCAGCAAAATTTTGCCTGACTTTGATGGTACTTTTATTAATTTACGCAAGTTTATTGATGCAATTAAATTACTGGTATCAATAAAAGGGGAACATCCAGAATCTCTTATCATTAATATAGTACACACTAAAATAACAACTAATGTTCGCAATAAAATTGAGGGCCTTAACTCAATTGAATTAATAATAGCAAAATTAACAAAGGTAATAAAGGGAGACTCTGCTGATACGTTAACCACCAAACTCAACGGGATAAAACAGTATAATAGAAATAGAACGCAATTTGCAAAAGAGGTTGAGCAACTAGCAAATGAATTAGCAAATGTCTACATGTCAGAGGGCATGACTGAGATAGCTGCAAATAGAATGGCTACAAAAGCTGCCACTAAATCATTCATTCAATCCACTAACTCTAACCAAGTTAAAATAGTGATGCAAGCAGGTACATTTAACTCCATCGAGGAAGTCACATCAAAGTTTATTGAAATAGATACACCTACCGACGAATCCATTATGTTCATGCGCAACAGAAACGGACGACGC
Organism: Trichopoda pennipes; assembly: GCA_030448955.1. Taxonomy (NCBI): domain Eukaryota; kingdom Metazoa; phylum Arthropoda; class Insecta; order Diptera; family Tachinidae; genus Trichopoda; species Trichopoda pennipes. Next base: position 347,815 of record JASKUP010000004.1, on the reverse strand, counting down.
AATTTCAATCATAGGTGCAACACAGGGACCTATGGTAATAACAGATCTTGGAGTTATGGTAATCGTAATAAGCCTACTTATGGTAATGGGCGAGATAATAATACGTACACCCGAAACAGCAATGGAAGAGGTAATCGCACTACGCGCGGCAGCTACAGGAATACTAATGGTAGGAACAATATTCATTTCATTCACGGTAATGATTCGGGAAACGGCGAAGCCCCCCTGACCACCCATCTGGGGGAAAATTAAACAGCAAAAAGAAACACGTCAGCTCCGAACTAACTAATCATTCCATTTATAATTTTAACCTCAGTCTATCTTATTATTGCTCCATTGGGAATACAATTAGTGACAACAACAATACATTTCTAATAGATACAGGGGCAAGCGTATCGGTGTTTAAAAATAGTCATATAAAAACCCGGAAAAATCTCAACACCACTTACAAATGTAAACTCACAGGAATTGGTGATGATCCCGTTTTCACATTAGGAAAGATCACCGGGAATCTAATAAACAAAAATATTTTCATTGCACATGATTTCCTCATCGTCGATGATAATTTTCCTATACCCACAGATGGCATTCTAGGCCTTGATTTCATTACGAAATATAATTGTATTCTAGACTTTAACCAATATAATCCACTTTTAGTACTTAGGCCGGACGATTTTCCAAATGAAATTACTTACAAATTAAGAAAACAACCTTCAACACAAAATCTCCTGTCAATACCCGCTAGAAGTGAGAGTATTAGAAAGCTAAATGTCCAGACGACGAATAAATATGTACTTATACCTAATCAGGAAGTCGCTCCTGGAGTGTATATAGCTAATTCCATCACATCAAACATCACCCCATATGCAAAAATTATTAACATTACAGATGAAAATGTATTCATTTCAAATATAAAACTTATCACAGAAAATCTAGACGACTATCACGTCATTAGGCACCCACAAAACAAGAATACCAACGACGGAAGGAGAACAAAAAGGGTTTTGGAAAGTCTTCAGGCAAATTTCCCAAACTTTGTGTATGACAAATTAACCAATCTGTGTTCACAGTACACCGACGTATTCGGTTTGGAAAATGAAACAATTACATGTAACAACTTTTATACACAAAAACTGAGATTGAAAGACGATTCACCCTCCTATATTAAAAATTACAGGATACCCGAAACCCAAAAGTCTGAGATAAGAACACAGGTTGAAAAACTGATCAGCGATGGTATAGTGGAACCTTCCGCGTCTGAGTTCAATAGTCCAATACTGCTTGTACCCAAAAAATCGTTACCAAACGACAATGTCAAACGATGGAGACTGGTCGTTGATTATAGACAAGTCAATAAAAAACTACTAGCAGACAAATTCCCGTTACCCAGAATTGATGACATCTTAGATCAGCTAGGGAGAGCCAAATACTTTTCATGTTTGGATCTTATGTCAGGATTCCATCAAATCGAACTGGAAGAAAACTCCCGGGATGTTACATCATTTTCCACCAACATGGGATCATATCGATTTAAAAGACTCCCATACGGAATCAAAATAGCTCCGAATTCCTTCCAACGTATGATGTCAATCGCATTTTCAGGTTTGAAACCATCACAAGCATTCTTGTATATGGATGACCTCGTCGTACTAGGATGCTCAGAAAACCATATGCTTGCAAACCTTAAAGACATATTTGAAACATGTAGAAAATTTAATTTGAAACTTCATCCTAGTAAATGTGTATTCTTTAAACATCAGGTAACATTTTTAGGACACAAGTGCACAGACAAAGGCATTTACCCTGATGATGGAAAATTCGAGGTAATCAAACATTATCCTGTGCCTAAAAACGCTGATGAGGTGAGACGATTTGTCGCTTTTTGCAACTATTATCGTAGATTCATAAAGGACTTTGCAAAATATTCGAAACATCTCACAAGACTGACAAGAAAAAATACGCCTTTCGTTTGGTCAAATGAATGTGAGGAAGCATTCAAACATCTAAAAAACTCACTACTATCCCCACAAGTACTGCAGTACCCGGATTTTGAAAAACAGTTCTGTATCACGACAGATGCAAGTAAAGATGCATGTGGAGCTATACTCAGCCAAGAATATAATGGTATTCACTTGCCCGTTGCTTTTGCCTCAAGAGCCTTCACGAAAGGCGAATCAAACAAATCTGTGATTGAACAAGAATTGACGGCAATACACTGGGCAATCAATTTCTTTCGTCCTTACGTATATGGAAGAAAGTTCCTTGTAAAAAGTGATCATAAGCCATTAGTATATTTATTTTCTATGAAAAATCCCTCGTCTAAACTCACGCGAATGAGATTAGATCTTGAGGAATATGATTTTACAATTGAATATATACAGGGAAAACAAAACAATGGAGCCGATGCCCTATCACGAATCAATTTTAGTGACATAAAAGATATCGGTGAACACGTTAGAATACTAAAAGTCACAACAAGATCACAAAACAAAGTCAAAAATTTGGACAATATTACCACAACACAAAATAACGCAGAAATACAACCTAACCCTCGGGCTTATGAAACTATTAATACAAAAGAAATAAGAAAACTAGTTCGCTTAAAGTTTACCCAAAATATTGATACACTTAGGTGTTCTCTAATAAAAGGGAAAAACGTGCTGAAAGAAATATTTATGAATGAATTTGTTGCTAATGGAAGAATTGATTTAGATCGATTTCTACCAAAGCTCGAAGAAGTAGCTGGCAATATAGGCATTCAAAAGTTACAACTTTCAATTAATGATATAATATTTAAGAATACTCGAGTAAATGAAATTAAAGAAATCGCGAACAATACATTGAAAAATTTACAAATTGCAATCACGCCAGAGGTTAAAACAATCACAGATGAGAACGAAAAGCTTTCAATAATAAAGAAAAATCATGATGATCCACTGCTCGGTGGCCACCCAGGGATCACAAGATTGTTAAATAAACTCAGGAAAAGCTATTATTGGAAAGATATGACTAAACAAGTCACCAGGTATGTCAAAAATTGCATAAAATGTCAGTTTAATAAAGTACGACCAAAACATAAAGAAGATTTATCAATTACCCCAACCCCATCCAAACCATTTGACATAGTCATCGTAGATACGATAGGACCATTTATAAAATCAAACGCAGGTAATGAATACGCGGTTACGATAATATGTGATCTATCTAAATACCTAATAACTATCCCCATACCTGATAAAACGGCAAAATCAGTAGCAAAAGCCATTTTCATGAATTGCATATTGAAATTTGGCCCAATGAAAACATTACTCACAGACATGGGAACAGAGTACATTAACAAAGTACTTTCTGAACTATGCAAACTACACAGTATAACACAATTACAGTCTACGGCTTACCACCATGAAACCTTAGGTACTATTGAGCGTTCACATAGAACTCTCAATGAATACCTTAGAACTTACCTATCACCCGACAAGACGGATTGGGACGAGTGGTTACCTTACTTTGAATTCTGCTATAATACAACACCATCATCTGTACATGGGTATTGCCCTTTCGAATTAGTTTTTGGGAAACCTCCTACACCACTTAATTTCATTCTAAAAGGAGAAGTAGACCCAATATACAATATAGAAGCATACGACAAAGAAATAAAATATAGGTTACAACTGGCACACCAGCGAGCCAAACTTTTAATTGAGAAATATAAAAATAGGCAAAAAGAAAGGTTTGACAATACGTCACAGCCACAAAATATACAAGTTAAAGACATGGTACTGGTAGAAAACACAGCCGGACACAAATTGAACGCACTATATTGCGGACCTTATGAGGTCATAGCCATAAAAGATAAAAATGTAGTCATAAGATTAGAAAATAATAAAGAAACCACTATCCATAAAAATAGAGTTAAGTTATTCAATAAAAACTACTTATAGGTAAAAATAAAAACACAAAGAGAATCCTCCAATACGAAGAAAAAAAAAAACAGAAGAGAAATAAAAGAAACTGTTTCTGTTATCAAAACATTTTTTTGCTCTACTTATGAAACAAGTTAACCAACTAAAAACCAATACCTTTTAAGCACATATTCTGTACTTTAATATTAAGTATATTTTATAAGTGTAATTTACAAAACAATAATAATCTTACAATTAGCTAAATAGCATTGTAAGATTATTCTCTTAAAAAGGGAGGTGTAATGAATATATGTGGTCAACATGTGTTACAATAACATTAACCCAAATATTCCAATACTGCATTGCCACACATGACGAATCATTTGTTTGTTAATACACAAATGTAGAACCTTCTCATGTGTCAGCAATAAGTAACGTAACACAGTTAAGCGACCCAAATGTCGTAGTTAAGTGTGTCGCATATGCTAACAAATAACTGTACATTTGGGTGGCCTACATGGTGTTACGATATCATAGCGAGTATCCGATAACACTTTAAGTATGTCATAACCAAGGGTAGGTCAGCTCTTTGAAGAGCCGACACCCTTCTCTTTTTACAGTAAACAATGACACATATATTCATTGCATTAAATAAATAGTATATAAGACTTGTAATAATGTTTAATAAAGAGCAATAATATTTTAACGGCCAATCGAACAACAACGTGTTTTTCTTCACATATATAAGCAAACATAACAACTATAAGCCGTCTACGTTTAACATTACTGTTAACCGTCTACGTTTAACATTACTGTTAACCGTCTACTTTTAACATTACTCTTAACCGTCTACGTTTAACATTAATGTTAACCGTCTACTTTTACCATTACTGCTAACCGTCTACTTTTAACATGACTGTTAACCGTCTACGCTTAACATTACTGTTAACCGCCTACTTTTAACATTACTGTTAACCGTTAACCGTAAACATTTTTTTAATCGTCTACTTTTAACATTACTCTTAACCGTCTACGTTTAACATTACTGTTAACCGTCTACTTTTAACATTACTGTTAACGCGTCTGCTTTAAACATTACTCTCAACTGTCTACGTTTAACATTACTGTTAACCGTCTACGTTTAACATTACGGTTAATCGTCTACTTTTAACATTACTCTTAACCGTCGACGTTTCACAATACTGTTAACCATCTTCTTTTAGCATTACTGTTAACCGTCTACGTTTAACATTAATGTTAACCTTCTACGTTTAACATTACTGTTAACCGTCTAGTTTTAACATTACTGTCAATCGTCCACGTTTAACATTACTGTTAACCGTCTAATTTTAACATGACTGTTAACCGTCTACGCTTAACATTACTGTTAACCGTCTACTTTTAACATTACTGTTAACCGTCTACGTTTAACATTACTTTTAATCGTCTACTTTTAACATTACTTTTAACCGTCTACGTTTAACATTAATGTTAACCGTCTACTTTTAACATTACTGCTAACCGTCTACGTTTAACATTACTGTTAACCGTCTACGTTTAACAGTACTGTTAATCGTCTACTTTTAACATTACTTTTAATCGTCTACGTTTAGCAATACTGTTAACCGTCTACTTTTAACATTACTGGTGACCGTCTACTTTTAACATTACTGTCAACCGTCTACGTTTAACATTACTGTTAACCGTCTACGTTTAACATTACTCTTAACCGTCTACATTTAACATTACTCTTAACCGTTACCTTTAACATTACTGCTAACCGTCTATGTTTAACATTACTGTTAACCGTCTACGTTTAACATTACTTTTAATAGTCTACTTTTAACATTACTCTTAATCGTCTACGTTTAGCAAAACTGTTAACCGTCTACTTTTAACATTACTGGAAACCGTCTACTTTTAACATTACTGTCAACCGTCTACGTTTAACATTACTGTTAACCGTCTACGTTTAACATTACTCTTAACCATCTACGTTTAACATTACTCTTAACCGTCTACTTTTAAAATTACTGTTAACCGTCTACGTTTAACATTACTGTTAACCGTCTGCTTTTAACATTACTGTCAACCGTCTACGTTTAACATTACTGTTAACCGTCTACTTTTAACATTACTCTTAACCGTCTACGTTTAACATTACTGTTAACCGTCTACTTTTAACATTACTGTTAACTGTCTACGTTTAACATTACTGTTAACCGTCTACTTTTAACATTACTGTCAACCGTCTGCGTTTAACATTACTGTTAACCGTCTACGTTTAACATTACTCTTAACCGTCTACGTTTAACATTACTGTTAACCGTCTAAGTTTAACATTACTCTTAACCGTTACCTTTAACATTACTGTTAACCGTCTACTTTTAACATTACTGGTAACCGTCTACTTTTAACATTACTGTCAACCGTCTACGTTTAACATTACTGTTAACCGTCTACGTTTAACATTACTCTTAACCGTCTACGTTTAACATTACTGTTAACCGCCTACGTTTAACATTACTGTTAACCGTCTACGTTTAACATTGCTGTTAACCGTCTACTTTTAACATTACTCTCAACCGTCTACGTTTAACATTACTGTTAACCGTCTACGTTTAACATTACTGTTAACCGTCTACGTTTAACATTACTGTTAACCGTCTACGTTTAACATTACTGTTAACCGTCTACGTTTAACATTGCTGTTAACCGTCTACGTTTAACATTACTGTTAACCGTCTACTTTTAACATTACTGTTAACGGTCTACGTTTAATATTGCTGCTAACCGTCTACGTTTAACATTACTGTTAATCGTATACTTTTAACATTACTCTTAACCATCTACGTTTAACATTACTGTTAACCGTCTAGGTTTAACATTACTGTTAACCGTCTAAGTTTAAAATTACTGTTAACCGTCTACTTTTAACATTACTGTTAACCATCTAAGTTTAACATTACTGTTAACCATCTAAGTTTAACATTACTGTTAACCATCTAAGTTTAACATTACTGTTAACCAACTACGCTTAACACTACTGTTAACCTTCTACGATTAACATTACTGTTAATCGTCTACTTTTAACATTACTCTCAAGCGTCTACGTTTAACATTACTGTTAACCGTCTACGTTTACCATTACTGTTAACCGTCTACGTTTAACATTACTGTTAACCGTCTACGTTTAACATTACTGTTAACCGTTTACGTTTAACATTACTGTTAACCGTCTACTTCTAACATTACTGTTAACCGTCTACGTTTAACATTACTGTTAATCGTCTACTTTTAATATTACTCTTAACCGTCTACGTTATACATTACTGTTAATGGTCTACTTTTAACATTACTGTTAACCGTCTACGTTTAACATTACTGTTAACCGTCTACGTTTAACATTACTGTTAACAGTCTACTTCTAACATTACTGTTAACCGTCTACGTTTAACATTACTGTTAATCGTCTACTTTTAATATTACTCTTAACCGTCTACGTTTAACATTAATGTTAACCGTCTACGTTATACATTACTGTTAATCGTCTTCTTTTAATATTACTCTTAACCGTCTACGTTTAACATTACTGCTAATCGTCTACTTTTAACATTACTGTTAACCGTCTACGTTTAACATTACTGCTAATCGTCTGCTTTTAACATTACTCTTAACCGTCTACTTTTAACATTACTGTAAACCGTCTACGTTTAACATTATTGTTTATCGTCTACTTTTAACATTACTCTTAATCGTCTACGTTTAGCAATACTGTTAACCGTCTACTTTTAACATTACTGTTAAACGTCTACGTTTAACATTACTATTAACCGTCTACGTCTAACATTACTTTTAACCCTCTACGTTTAGCATTACTGTTAACCGTCTACTTTCAACATTACTCTTAACCGTCAGTTTTTAACATTACTGTTAACCGTCTACTTTTAACATTACTGTTTACCGTCTACGCTTAACATTACTGTTAACCGTCTACGCTTAACATTACTGTTAACCGTCTACTTTTAACATTACTGTTACGTTTAACATTACTGTTAACCGTCTAATTTTAACATGACTGTTAACCGTCTACGCTTAACATTACTGTTAACCGTCTACTTTTAACATTACTGTTAACCGTCTACGTTTAACATTACTTTTAATCGTCTACTTTTAACATTACTCTTAACCGTCTACGTTTAACATTAATGTTAACCGTCTACTTTTACCATTACTGCTAACCTTCTACTTTTAACATGACTGTTAACCGCCTACTTTTAACATTACTGTTAACCGTCTACGTTAAACATTACTTTTAATCGTCTACTTTTAACATTACTCTTAACCGTCTACGTTTAACATTACTGTTAACCGTCTACTTTTAACATTACTGTTAACGCGTCTGCTTTAAATATTACTCCCTAGTGTCTACGTTTAACATTACTGTTAACCGTCTACGTTTAACATTACGGTTAATCGTCTACTTTTAACATTACTCTTAACCGTCGACGTTTAACAATACTCTTAACCATCTTCTTTTAACATTACTGTTAACCGTCTACGTTTAACATTACTGTTAACCGTCTAAGTTTAACATTACTGTTAACCGTCTACGTTTAACATTACTGTTAACCGTCTACGTTTAACATTGCTGTTAACCGTCTACGTTTAACATTACTGTTAACCGTCTACTTTTAACATTACTGTTAACGGTCTACGTTTAATATTGCTGCTAACCGTCTACGTTTAACATTACTGTTAATCGTATACTTTTAACATTACTCTTAACCATCTACGTTTAACATTACTGTTAACCGTCTAGGTTTAACATTACTGTTAACCGTCTAAGTTTAAAATTACTGTTAACCGTCTACTTTTAACATTACTGTTAACCATCTAAGTTTAACATTACTGTTAACCATCTAAGTTTAACATTACTGTTAACCATCTAAGTTTAACATTACTGTTAACCAACTACGCTTAACACTACTGTTAACCTTCTACGATTAACATTACTGTTAATCGTCTACTTTTAACATTACTCTCAAGCGTCTACGTTTAACATTACTGTTAACCGTCTACGTTTACCATTACTGTTAACCGTCTACGTTTAACATTACTGTTAACCGTCTACGTTTAACATTACTGTTAACCGTTTACGTTTAACATTACTGTTAACCGTCTACTTCTAACATTACTGTTGACCGTCTACGTTTAACATTACTGTTAATCGTCTACTTTTAATATTACTCTTAACCGTCTACGTTATACATTACTGTTAATGGTCTACTTTTAACATTACTGTTAACCGTCTACGTTTAACATTACTGTTAACCGTCTACGTTTAACATTACTGTTAACAGTCTACTTCTAACATTACTGTTAACCGTCTACGTTTAACATTACTGTTAATCGTCTACTTTTAATATTACTCTTAACCGTCTACGTTTAACATTAATGTCAACCGTCTACGTTATACATTACTGTTAATCGTCTTCTTTTAATATTACTCTTAACCGTCTACGTTTAACATTACTGCTAATCGTCTACTTTTAACATTACTGTTAACCGTCTACGTTTAACATTACTGCTAATCGTCTGCTTTTAACATTATTCTTAACCGTCTACTTTTAACATTACTGTAAACCGTCTACGTTTAACATTATTGTTTATCGTCTACTTTTAACATTACTCTTAATCGTCTACGTTTAGCAATACTGTTAACCGTCTACTTTTAACATTACTGTTAAACGTCTACGTTTAACATTACTAATAACCGTCTACGTCTAACATTACTTTTAACCCTCTACGTTTAGCATTACTGTTAACCGTCTACTTTCAACATTACTCTTAACCGTCAGTTTTTAACATTACTGTTAACCGTCTACTTTTAAAATTACTGTTTACCGTCTACGCTTAACATTACTGTTAACCGTCTACGCTTAACATTACTGTTAACCCTCTACTTTTAACATTACTGTTACGTTTAACATTACTGTTAACCGTCTAATTTTAACATGACTGTTAACCGTCTACGCTTAACATTACTGTTAACCGTCTACTTTTAACATTACTGTTAACCGTCTACGTTTAACATTACTTTTAATCGTCTACTTTTAACATTACTCTTAACCGTCTACGTTTAACATTAATGTTAACCGTCTACTTTTACCATTACTGCTAACCTTCTACTTTTAACATGACTGTTAACCGCCTACTTTTAACATTACTGTTAACCGTCTACGTTAAACATTACTTTTAATCGTCTACTTTTAACATTACTCTTAACCGTCTACGTTTAACATTACTGTTAACCGTCTACTTTTAACATTACTGTTAACGCGTCTGCTTTAAATATTACTCTCAAGTGTCTACGTTTAACATTACTGTTAACCGTCTACGTTTAACATTACGGTTAATCGTCTACTTTTAACATTACTCTTAACTGTCGACGTTTAACAATACTGTTAACCATCTTCTTTTAACATTACTGTTAACCGTCTACGTTTAACATTACTGCTAACCGTCTACGTTCAACTTTACTCTTAATCCTTTACTTTTAATATTACTCTTAACCGTCTACGTTTAACATTAATGTTAACCGTCTACGTTTAACATTACTGTTAACCGTCTAGTTTTAACATTACTGTCAACCGTCTACGTTTAACATTACTGTGAACCGTCTACGTTTAACATTACTGTTAACCGTCTAATTTTAACATGACTGTTAACCGTCTACGCTTAACATTACTGTTAACCGTCTACTTTTAACATTACTGTTAACCGTCTACGTTTAACATTACTTTTAATCGTCTACTTTTAACATTACTCTTAACCGTCTACGTTTAACATTAATGTTAACCGTCTACCTTTAACATTACTGCTAACCGTCTACGTTTAACATTACTGTTAACCGTCTACGTTTAACATTACTGTTAATCGTCTACTTTTAACATTACTGTTAACCGTCTACGTTTAACATTACTGTTAACCGTCTACTTCTAACATTACTGTTAACCGTCTACGTTTAACATTACTGTTAATCGTCTACTTTTAATATTACTCTTAACCGTATACGTTTAACATTACTGTTAACCGTCTACGTTTAACATTACTGTTAACCGTCTACTTCTAACATTACTGTTAAACGTCTACGTTTAACATTATTATTAACCGTCTACGTCTAACATTACTTTTAACCCTCTACGTTTAGCATTACTGTTAACCGTCTACTTTCAATATTACTCTTAACCGTCAGTTTTTAATATTAATGTTAACCGTCTACTTTTAACATTACTGTTTACCGTCTACGCTTAACATTACTGTTAACCGTCTACTTTTAACATTACTGTTACGTTTAACATTACTGTTAACCGTCTAAATTTAACATGACTGTTAACCGTCTACGCTTAACATTACTGTTAACCGTCTACTTTTAACATTACTGTTAACCGTCTACGTTTAACATTACTTTTAATCGTCTACTTTTAACATTACTCTTAACCGTCTACGTTTAACATTAATGTTAACCGTCTACTTTTACCATTACTGCTAACCGTCTACTTTTAACATGACTGTTAAACGTCTACGCTTAACATTACTGTTAACCGCCTACTTTTAACATTACTGTTAACCGTCTACGTTAAACATTACTTTTAATCGTCTACTTTTAACATTACTCTTAACCGTCTACGTTTAACATTACTGTTAACCGTCTACTTTTAACATTACTGTTAACGCGTCTGCTTTTAACATTACTCTCAACTGTCTACGTTTAACATTACTGTTAACCGTCTACGTTTAACATTACGGTTAATCGTCTACTTTTAACATTACTCTTAACCGTCGACGTTTAACAATACTGTTAACCGTCTACTTTTAACATTACTGTTAACCGTCTACGTTCAACTTTACTCTTAATCCTCTACTTTTAATATTACTCTTAACCGTCTACGTTTAACATTAATGTTAACCGTCTACGTTTAACATTACTGTTAACCGTCTAGTTTTAACATTACTGTCAACCGTCTACGTTTAACATTACTGTGAACCGTCTACGTTTAACATTACTGTTAACCGTCTAATTTTAACATGACTGTTAACCATCTACGCTTAACATTACTGTTAACCGTCTACTTTTAACATTACTGTTAACCGTCTACGTTTAACATTACTTTTAATCGTCTACTTTTAACATTACTCTTAACCGTCTACGTTTAACATTAATGTTAACCGTCTACTTTTAACATTACTGCTAACCGTCTACGTTTAACATTACTGTTAACCGTCTACGTTTAACATTACTGTTAATCGTCTACTTTTAACATTACTCTTAATCGTCTACGTTTAGCAATACTGTTAACCGTCTACTTTTAACATTACTGGTAACCGTCTACTTTTAACATTACTGTCAACCGTCTACGTTTAACATTACTGTTAACCGTCTACGTTTAACAGTACTGTTAATCGTCTACTTTTAACATTACTCTTAATCGTCTACGTTTAGCAATACTGTTAACCGTCTACTTTTAACATTACTGGTAACCGTCTACTTTTAACATTACTGTCAACCGTCTACGTTTAACATTCATGTTAACAGTCTACGTTTAACATTACTCTTAACCGTCTACATTTAACATTACTCTTAACCGTTACCTTTAACATTACTGCTAACCGTCTATGTTTAACATTACTGTTAACCGTCTACGTTTAACATTACTTTTAATAGTCTACTTTTAACATTACTCTTAATCGTCTACGTTTAGCAATACTGTTAACCGTCTACTTTTAACATTACTGGAAACCGTCTACTTTTAACATTACTGTCAACCGTCTACGTTTAACATTACTGTTAACCGTCTACGTTTAACATTACTCTTAACCGTCTACGTTTAACATTACTCTTAACCGTCTACTTTTAAAATTACTGTTAACCGTCTACGTTTAACATTACTGTTAACCGTCTGCTTTTAACATTACTGTCAACCGTCTACGTTTAACATTACTGTTAACCGTCTACTTTTGACATTACTCTTAACCGTCTACGTTTAACATTACTGTTAACCGTCTACTTTTAACATTACTGTTAACTGTCTACGTTTAACATTACTGTTAACCGTCTACTTTTAACATTACTGTCAACCGTCTGCGTTTAACATTACTGTTAACCGTCTACGTTTAACATTACTCTTAACCGTCTACGTTTAACATTACTGTTAACCGTCTAAGTTTAACATTACTCTTAACCGTTACCTTTAACATTACTGTTAACCGTCTACTTTTAACATTACTGGTAACCGTCTACTTTTAACATTACTGTCAACCGTCTACGTTTAACATTACTGTTAACCGTCTACGTTTAACATTACTCTTAACCGTCTACGTTTAACATTACTGTTAACCGTCTACGTTTAACATTGCTGTTAACCGTCTACTTTTAACATTACTCTCAACCGTCTACGTTTAACATTACTGTTAACCGTCTACGTTTAACATTACTGTTAACCGTCTACGTTTAACATTACTGTTAACCGTCTACGTTTAACATTACTGTTAACCGTCTACGTTTAACATTGCTGTTAACCGTCTACTTTTAACATTACTGTTAACGGTCTACGTTTAATATTGCTGCTAACCGTCTACGTTTAACATTACTGTTAATCGTATACTTTTAACATTACTCTTAACCATCTACGTTTAACATTACTGTTAACCGTCTAGGTTTAACATTACTGTTAACCGTCTAGGTTTAAAATTACTGTTAACCGTCTACTTTTAACATTACTGTTAACCATCTAAGTTTAACATTACTGTTAACCATCTAAGTTTAACATTACTGTTAACCATCTAAGTTTAACATTACTGTTAACCAACTACGCTTAACACTACTGTTAACCTTCTACGATTAACATTACTGTTAATCGTCTACTTTTAACATTACTCTCAAGCGTCTACGTTTAACATTACTGTTAACCGTCTACGTTTAACATTACTGTTAACCGTCTTCGTTTAACATTACTGTTAACCGTCTACGTTTAACATTACTGTTAACCGTCTACGTTTAACATTACTGTTAACCGTTTACGTTTAACATTACTGTTAACCGTCTACTTCTAACATTACTGTTAACCGTCTACGTTTAACATTACTGTTAATCGTCTACTTTTAATATTACTCTTAACCGTCTACGTTATACATTACTGTTAATCGTCTACTTTTAACATTACTATTAACCGTCTACGTTTAACATTACTGTTAACCGTCTACGTTTAACATTACTGTTAACCGTCTACGTTTAACATTACTGTTAACAGTCTACTTCTAACATTACTCTTAACCGTCTACGTTTAACATTACTGTTAATCGTCTACTTTTAATATTACTCTTAACCGTCTACGTTTAACATTAATGTTAACCGTCTACGTTATACATTACTGTTAATCGTCTACTTTTAATATTACTCTTAACCGTCTACGTTTAACATTACTGCTAATCGTCTGCTTTTAACATTAGTCCTAACCATCTACGTTTAACATTACTATTAACCGTCTACGTTTTACATTACTGTTAACCGTCTACTTCTAACATTACTGTTAACCGTCTACGTTTAACATTACTGTTAATTGTCTACTTTTAATATTACTCTTAACCGTCTACGTTTAACATTAATGTTAACCGTCTACGTTATACATTACTGTTAATCGTCTACTTTTAACATTACTGTTAACCGTCTACGTTTAATATTACTGCTAATCGTCTGCTTTTAACATTACTGTTTACCGTCTACGCTTAACATTACTGTTAACCGTCTACTTTTAACATTACTGTTACGTTTAACATTACTGTTAACCGTCTAATTTTAACATGACTGTTAACCGTCTACGCTTAACATTACTGTTAACCGTCTACTTTTAACATTACTGTTAACCGTCTACGTTTAACATTACTGTTAATCGTCTACTTTTAACATTACTGTTAACCGTCTACGTTTAACATTACTGCTAATCGTCTGCTTTTAACATTACTCTTAACCGTCTACTTTTAACATTACTGTTAACCGTCTACGTTTAACATTATTGTTTATCGTCTACTTTTAACATTACTCTTAATCGTCTACGTTTAGCAATACTGTTAACCGTCTACTTTTAACATTACTGTAAACCGTCTACGTTTAACATTACTGTTAACCGTCTACTTTTAACATTAGTGTTAACCGTCTACGTTTAAAATTACTGTTAATCGTCTACTTTTAATATTACTCTTATACGCCTACGTTTAACATTAATGTTAACCGTCTACGTTTAACATTACTGTTAACCGTCTACTTTTAACATTACTGTTAAACGTCTACGTTTAACATTACTATTAACCGTCTACGTCTAACATTACTTTTAACCCTCTACGTTTAGCATTACTGTTAACCGTCTACTTTCAACATTACTCTTAACCGTCAGTTTTTAACATTACTGTTAACCGTCTACTTTTAACATTACTGTTTACCGTCTACGCTTAACATTACTGTTAACCGTCTACTTTTAAACTTACTGTTACGTTTAACATTACTGTTAACCGTCTAATTTTAACATGACTGTTAACCGTCTACGCTTAACATTACTGTTAACCGTCTACTTTTAACATTACTGTTAACCGTCTACGTTTAACATTACTTTTAATCGTCTACTTTTAACATTACTCTTAATCGTCTACGTTTAACATTAATGTTAACCGTCTACTTTTACCATTACTGCTAACCTTCTACTTTTAACATGACTGTTAACCGTCTACGCTTAACATTACTGTTAACCGCCTACTTTTAACATTACTGTTAACCGTCTACGTTAAACATTACTTTTAATCGTCTACTTTTAACATTACTCTTAACCGTCTACGTTTAACATTACTGTTAACCGTCTACTTTTAACATTACTGTTAACGCGTCTGCTTTTAATATTACTCTCAAGTGTCTACGTTTAACATTACTGTTAACCGTCTACGTTTAACATTACGGTTAATCGTCTACTTTTAACATTACTCTTAACCGTCGACGTTTAACAATACTGTTAACCATCTTCTTTTAACATTACTGTTAACCGTCTACGTTTAACATTACTGTTAACCGTCTACTTTTAACATTACTGTTAACCGTCTACGTTCAACTTTACTCTTAATCCTCTACTTTTAATATTACTCTTAACCGTCTACGTTTAACATTAATGTTAACCGTCTACGTTTAACATTACTGTTAACCGTCTAGTTTTAACATTACTGTCAACCGTCTACGTTTAACATTACTGTGAACCGTCTACGTTTAACATTACTGTTAACCGTCTAATTTTAACATGACTGTTAACCGTCTACGCTTAACATTACTGTTAACCGTCTACGTTTAACATTACTTTTAATCGTCTACTTTTAACATTACTCTTAACCGTCTACGTTTAACATTAATGTTAACCGTCTACTTTTAACATTACTGCTAACCGTCTACGTTTAACATTACTGTTAACCGTCTACGTTTAACATTACTGTTAACCGTCTTCGTTTAACATTACTGTTAACCGTCTACGTTTAACATTACTGTTAACCGTCTTCGTTTAACATTACTGTTAACCGTCTACGTGTAACATTACTGTTAACCGTCTACGTTTAACATTACTGTTAACCGTTTACGTTTAACATTACTGTTAACCGTCTACTTCTAACATTACTGTTAACCGTCTACGTTTAACATTACTGTTAATCGTCTCCTTTTAATATTACTCTTAACCGTCTACGTTATACATTACTGTTAATCGTCTACTTTTAACATTACTATTAACCGTCTACGTTTAACATTACTGTTAACCGTCTACGTTTAACATTACTGTTAACCGTCTACGTTTAACATTACTGTTAACCGTCTACGTTTAACATTACTGTTAACAGTCTACTTCTAACATTACTCTTAACCGTCTACGTTTAACATTACTGTTAATCGTCTACTTTTAATATTACTCTTAACCGTCTACGTTTAACATTAATGTTAACCGTCTACGTTATACATTACTGTTAATCGTCTACTTTTAATATTACTCTTAACCGTCTACGTTTAACATTACTGCTAATCGTCTGCTTTTAACATTAGTCCTAACCATCTACGTTTAACATTACTATTAACCGTCTAGGTTTTACATTACTGTTAACCGTCTACTTCTAACATTACTGTTAACCGTCTACGTTTAACATTACTGTTAATCGTCTACTTTTAATATTACTCTTAACCGTCTACGTTTAACATTAATGTTAACCGTCTACGTTATACATTACTGTTAATCGTCTACTTTTAACATTACTGTTAACCGTCTACGTTTAACATTACTGCTAATCGTCTGCTTTTAACATTACTGTTTACCGTCTACGCTTAACATTACTGTTAACCGTTTACGCTTAACATTACTGTTAACCGTCTAATTTTAACATGACTGTTAACCGTCTACGCTTAACATTACTGTTAACCGTCTACTTTTAACATTACTGTTAACCGTCTACGTTTAACATTACTGTTAATCGTCTACTTTTAGCATTACTGTTAACCGTCTACGTTTAACATTACTGCTAATCGTCTGCTTTTAACATTACTCTTAACCGTCTACTTTTAACATTACTGTTAACCGTCTACGTTTAACATTATTGTTTATCGTCTACTTTTAACATTACTCTTAATCGTCTACGTTTAGCAATACTGTTAACCGTCTACTTTTAACATTACTGTAAACCGTCTACGTTTAACATTACTGTTAACCGTCTACTTTTAACATTAGTGTTAACCGTCTACGTTTAAAATTACTGTTAATCGTCTACTTTTAATATTACTCTTATACGCCTACGTTTAACATTAATGTTAACCGTCTACGTTTAACATTACTGTTAACCGTCTACTTTTAACATTACTCTTAAACGTCTACGTTTAACATTACTATTAACCGTCTACGTCTAACATTACTTTTAACCCTCTACGTTTAGCATTACTGTTAACCGTATACTTTCAACATTACTCTTAACCGTCAGTTTTTAACATTACTGTTAACCGTCTGCTTTTAACATTACTGTTTACCGTCTACGCTTAACATTACTGTTAACCGTCTACGCTTAACATTACTGTTAACCGTCTACTTTTAACATTACTGTTACGTTTAACATTACTGTTAACCGTCTAATTTTAACATGACTGTTAACCGTCTACGCTTAACATTACTGTTAACCGTCTACTTTTAACATTACTGTTAACCGTCTACGTTTAACATTACTTTTAATCGTCTACTTTTAACATTACTCTTAACCGTCTACGTTTAACATTAATGTTAACCGTCTACTTTTACCATTACTGCTAACCTTCTACTTTTAACATGACTGTTAACCGTCTACGCTTAACATTACTGTTAACCGCCTACTTTTAACATTACTGTTAACCGTCTACGTTAAACATTACTTTTAATCGTCTACTTTTAACATTACTCTTAACCGTCTACGTTTAACATTACTGTTAACCGTCTACTTTTAACATTACTGTTAACGCGTCTGCTTTTAATATTACTCTCAAGTGTCTACGTTTAACATTACTGTTACCCGTCTACGTTTAACATTACGGTTAATCGTCTACTTTTAACATTACTCTTAACCGTCGACGTTTAACAATACTGTTAACCATCTTCTTTTAACATTACTGTTAACCGTCTACGTTTAACATTACTGTTAACCGTCTACTTTTAACATTACTGTTAACCGTCTACGTTCAACTTTACTCTTAATCCTCTACTTTTAATATTACTCTTAACCGTCTACGTTTAACATTAATGTTAACCGTCTACGTTTAACATTACTGTTAACCGTCTAGTTTTAACATTTCTGTCAACCGTCTACGTTTAACATTACTGTTAACCGTCTAATTTTAACATGACTGTTAACCGTCTACTTTTAACATTACTGTTAACCGTCTACGTTTAACATTACTTTTAATCGTCTACTTTTAACATTACTCTTAACCGTCTACGTTTAACATAAATGTTAACCGTCTACTTTTAACATTACTGCTAACCGTCTACGTTTAACATTACTGTTAACCGTCTACGTTTAACATTACTGTTAATCGTCTACTTTTAACATTACTGTTAACCGTCTACGTTTAACATTACTGTTAACCGTCTACTTCTAACATTACTGTTAACCGTCTACGTTTAACATTACTGTTAATCGTCTACTTTTAATATTACTCTTAACCGTATACGTTTAACATTACTGTTAACCATCTACGTTTAACATTACTGTTAACCGTCTACTTCTAACATTACTGTTAAACGTCTACGTTTAACATTACTATTAACCGTCTACGTCTAACATTACTTTTAATCCTCTACGTTTAGCATTACTGTTAACCGTCTACTTTCAATATTACTCTTAACCGTCAGTTTTTAACATTAATGTTAACCGTCTACTTTTAACATTACTGTTTACCGTCTACGCTTAACATTACTGTTAACCGTCTACGCTTAACATTACTGTTAACCGTCTACTTTTAACATTACTGTTACGTTTAACATTACTGTTAACCGTCTAAATTTAACATGACTGTTAACCGTCTACGCTTAACATTACTGTTAACCGTCTACTTTTAACATTACTGTTAACCGTCTACGTTTAACATTACTTTTAATCGTCTACTTTTAACATTACTCTTAACCGTCTACGTTTAACATTAATGTTAACCGTCTACTTTTACCATTACTGCTAACCGTCTACTTTTAACATGACTGTTAACCGTCTACGCTTAACATTACTGTTAACCGCCTACTTTTAACATTACTGTTAACCGTCTACGTTAAACATTACTTTTAATCGTCTACTTTTAACATTACTCTTAACCGTCTACGTTTAACATTACTGTTAACCGTCTACTTTTAACATTACTGTTAACGCGTCTGCTTTTAACATTACTCTCAACTGTCTACGTTTAACATTACTGTTAACCGTCTACGTTTAACATTACGGTTAATCGTCTACTTTTAACATTACTCTTAACCGTCGACGTTTAACAATACTGTTAACCATCTTCTTTTAACATTACTGTTAACCGTCTCGGTTTAACATTACTGTTAACCGTCTACTTTTAACATTACTGTTAACCGTCTACGTTCAACTTTACTCTTAATCCTCTACTTTTAATATTACTCTTAACCGTCTACGTTAAACATTAATGTTAACCGTCTACGTTTAACATTACTGTTAACCGTCTAGTTTTAACATTACTGTCAACCGTCTACGTTTAACATTACTGTGAACCGTCTACGTTTAACATTACTGTTAACCGTCTAATTTTAACATGACTGTTAACCGTCTACGCTTAACATTACTGTTAACCGTCTACTTTTAACATTACTGTTAACCGTCTACGTTTAACATTACTTTTAATCGTCTACTTTTAACATTACTCTTAACCGTCTACGTTTAACATTAATGTTAACCGTCTACTTTTAACATTACTGCCAACCGTCTACGTTTAACATTTCTGTTAACCGTCTACGTTTAACATTACTGTTAATCGTCTACTTTTAACATTACTCTTAATCGTCTACGTTTAGCAATACTGTTAACCATCTACTTTTAACATTACTGGTAACCGTCTACTTTTAACATTACTGTCAACCGTCTACGTTTAACATTACTGTTAACCGTCTACGTTTAACATTACTCTTAACCGTCTACGTTTAACATTACTGTTAACCATCTACGTTTAACAATACTCTTAACCGTTACCTTTAACATTACTGCTAACCGTCTATGTTTAACATTACTGTTAGCCGTCTACGTTTAACATTACTCTTAATAGTCTACTTTTAACATTACTCTTAATCGTCTACGTTTAGCAATACTGTTAACCGTCTACTTTTAACATTACTGGTAACCGTCTACTTTTAACATTACTGTCAACCGTCTACGTTTAACATTACTGTTAACCGTCTACGTTTAACATTACTCTTAACCGTCTACGTTTAACATTACTCTTAACCGTCTACTTTTAGCATTACTGTTAACCGTCTACGTTTAACATTACTGTTAACCGTCTGCTTTTAACATTACTGTCAACCGTCTACGTTTAACATTACTGTTAACCGTCTACTTTTAACATTACTCTTAACCGTCTACGTTTAACATTACTGTTAACCGTCTACTTTTAACATTACTGTTAACTGTCTACGTTTAACATTACTGTTAACCGTCTACTTTTAACATTACTGTCAACCGTCTACTTTTAACATTACTGTCAACCGTCTGCGTTTAACATTACTGTTAACCGTCTACGTTTAACATTACTCTTAACCGTCTACGTTTAACATTACTGTTAACCGTCTAAGTTTAACCTTACTCATAACCGTTACCTTTAACACTACTGTTAATCGTCTACTTTTAACATTACTGGTAACCGTCTACTTTTAACATTACTGTCAACCGTCTACGTTTAACATTACTCTTAACCGTCTACGTTTAACATTACTGTTAACCGTCTACTTTTAACATTACTGTTAAACGTCTACGTTTAACATTACTGTTAACCGTCTACTTTTAACATTACTGTTAACCGTCTACGCTTAACATTACTGTTAACCGTCTACTTTTAACATTACTATTAACCGTCTACGTCTAACATTACTTTTAACCCTCTACGTTTAGCATTACTGTTAACCGTCTACTTTTAACATTACTCTTAACCGTCTGTTTTTAACATTACTGTTAACCGTCTACTTTTAACATTACTGTTTACCGTCTATGCTTAACATTACTGTTAACCGTCTACGCTTAACATTACTGTTAACCGTCTACTTTTAACATTACTGTTAACCGTCTACGCTTAACATTACTGTTTATCGTCTACGCTTAACATTACTGTTAACCGTCTACTTTTAACATTACTGTTAACCGTCTACGTTTAGCATTACTGTTAACCGTCTAATTTTAACATTACTGTTAACCGTCTACGTTTAGCATTGCTGTTAACCGTCTACGTTTAACATTACTGTTAACCGTCTACTTTTAACATTACTGTTAACCGTCTACGCTTAACATTACTGTTAACCGTCTACTTTTAACATTACAGTTAACCGTCTACGTTTAACATTACTGTTAATCCTCTACTTTTAACTTTATTCTTAACCGTCTACGTTTAACATTACTGTTAACCGTCTAAGTTTAACATTACTGTTAACCGTCTACGTTTCACATTACTGTTAACCATCTATGTTTAACATTACTGTTAACGGTACGGTTAACACTACTGTTATCGGTCCAGTAACATTACTGTTAACCGTCTAAGTTTAGCATTGCTGTTAACCGTCTACGTTTAACATTAATGTTTACCGTCTACTTTTAACATTACTGCTAACCGTCTACGTCTAACATTACCGTTAACTGTCTACGTTTAACATTAATTTTAACCGTCTACGTTTAACATTACTGTTAATCCTCTACTTTTAACATTATTCTTAACCGTCTACGTTTAACATTACTGTTAACCGTCTACGTTTAACATTACTGTTAACCGTCTAAGTTTAACATTACTGTTAACCGTCTACGTTAAACATTACTGTTAACCATCTACGTTTAACATTACTGTTAACGGTACGGTTAACACTACTGTTATCGGTCCAGTAACATTACTGTTAACCGTCTACGTTTAACACTGCTGTTAACCGTCTTCGTTTAACATTACTGTTAACCGTCTACTTTTAACATTACTGTTAACGCGTCTGCTTTTAACATTACTCTCAACTGTCTACGTTTAACATTACTGTTAACCGTCTACGTTTAACATTACTGTTAAACGTCTACTTTTAATATTACTCTTAACCGTCGACGTTTAACAATACTGTTAACCATCTTCTTTTAACATTACTGTTAACCATCTACGTTTAACATTACTGTTAACCATCTACGTTTAACATTACTGTTAACCGTCTACTTTTAACATAACTGTTAACCGTCTACGTTTAACTTTACTCTTAATCGTCTACTTTTAATATTACTCTTAACCGTCTACGTTTAACATTAATGTTAACCGTCTAATTTTAACATGACTGTTAACCGTCTACGCTTAACATTACTTTTAATCGTCTACTTTTAACATTACTCTTAACCGTCTACGTTTAACATTAATGTTAACCATCTACTTTTAACATTACTGCTAACCGTCTACTTTTAACATGACTGTTAACCGTCTTCGCTTAACAGTACTGTTAACCGTCTACATTTAATATTACTTTTAATCGTCTACTTTTAACATTACTCTTAACCGTCTACGTTTAACATTTATGTTAACCGTCTACTTTTAACATTACTGCTAACCGTCTACGTTTAACATTACTGTTAACCGTCTACGATTAACATTACTCTTAACCGTTACCTTTAACATTACTGTTAACCGTCTACTTTTAACATTACTCTTAACCGTCTACGTTTAGCAATACTGTTAACCGTCTACTTTTAACATTACTGGTAACCGTCTACTTTTAACATTACTGTCAACCGTCTATGTTTAACATTACTGTTAACCGTCTACGTTTAACATTACTCTTAACCGTTACCTTTAACATTACTGTTAACCGTCTACTTTTAACATTACTGTTAACCGTCTACGTTTAACATTACTGTTAACCGTCTACGCTTAACATTACTGTTAACCGTCTACTTTTAACATTACTATTAACCGTCTACGTCTAACATTACTTTTAACCCTCTACGTTTAGCATTACTGTTAACCGTCTACTTTTAACATTACTCTTAATCGTCTGTTTTTAACATTACTGTTAACCGTCTACTTTTAACATTACTGTTTACCGTCTATGCTTAACATTACTGTTAACCGTCTACGCTTAACATTACTGTTAACCGTCTACTTTAAACATTACTGTTAACCGTCTACGCTTAACATTACTGTTAACCGTCTACTTTTAACATTACTGTTAACCGTCTACGTTTAGCATTACTGTTAACCGTCTAATTTTAACATTACTGTTAACCGTCTACGTTTAGCATTGCTGTTAACCGTCTACGTTTAACATTACTGTTAACCGTCTACTTTTAACATTACTGTTAACCGTCTACGCTTAACATTACTGTTAACCGTCTACTTTTAACATTACAGTTAACCGTCTACCTTTAACATTACTGTTAATCCTCTACTTTTAACTTTATTCTTAACCGTCTACGTTTAACATTACTGTTAACCGTCTACGTTTAACATTACTGTTAACCGTCTAAGTTTAACATTACTGTTAACCGTCTACGTTTAACATTACTGTTAACCATCTATGTTGACCATTACTGTTAATGGTACGGTTAACACTACTGTTATCGGTCCAGTAACATTACTGTTAACCGTCTAAGTTTAGCATTGCTGTTAACCGTCTACGTTTAACATTAATGTTTACCGTCTACTTTTAACATTACTGCTAACCGTCTACGTCTAACATTACCGTTAACTGTCTACGTTTAACATTAATTTTAACCGTCTACGTTTAACATTACTGTTAATCCTCTACTTTTAACATTATTCTTAACCGTCTACGTTTAACATTACTGTTAACCGTCTACGTTTAACATTACTGTTAACCGTCTAAGTTTAACATTACTGTTAACCGTCTACGTTTAACATTACTATTAACCATCTACGTTTAACATTACTGTTAACGGTACGGTTAACACTACTGTTATCGGTCCAGTAACATTACTGTTAACCGTCTACGTTTAACACTGCTGTTAACCGTCTTCGTTTAACATTACTGTTAACCGTCTACTTTTAACATTACTGTTAACGCGTCTGCTTTTAACATTACTCTCAACTGTCTACGTTTAACATTACTGTTAACCGTCTACGTTTACCATTACTGTTAAACGTCTACTTTTAATATTACTCTTAACCGTCGACGTTTAACAATACTGTTAACCATCTTCTTTTAACATTACTGTTAACCATCTACGTTTAACATTACTGTTAACCATCTACGTTTAACATTACTGTTAAACGTCTACTTTTAACATTACTGTTAACCGTCTACGTTTAACTTTACTCTTAATCGTCTACTTTTAATATTACTCTTAACCGTCTACGTTTAACATTAATGTTAACCGTCTAATTTTAACATGACTGTTAACCGTCTACGCTTAACATTACTTTTAATCGTCTACTTTTAACATTACTCTTAACCGTCTACGTTTAACATTAATGTTAACCATCTACTTTTAACATTACTGCTAACCGTCTACTTTTAACATGACTGTTAACCGTCTTCGCTTAACATTACTGTTAACCGTCTACATTTAATATTACTTTTAATCGTCTACTTTTAACATTACTCTTAACCGTCTACGTTTAACATTTATGTTAACCGTCTACTTTTAACATTACTGCTAACCGTCTACGTTTAACATTACTGTTAACCGTCTACGATTAACATTACTCTTAACTGTTACCTTTAACATTACTGTTAACCGTCTAATTTTAACATTACTGTTAACCGTCTACGTTTAACATTGCTGTTAACCGTCTACGTTTAGCATTGCTGTTAACCGTCTACGTTTAACATTACTGTTAACCGTCTACTTTTAACATTACTGTTAACATTACCGTCTACTTTTAACATTACTGTTAACCGTATACGTTTAACATTACTGTTAATCGTCTACTTTTGACATTACTCTTAACCATCTACGTTTAACATTAATGTTTACCGTCTACTTTTAACATTACTGCTAACCGTCTACGTTTAACATTACCGTTAACTGTCTACGTTTAACATTAATTTTAACCGTCTACGTTTAACATTACTGTTAATCCTCTACTTTTAACATTATTCTTAACCTTCTACGCTTAACATTACTGTTAACCGTCTACTTTTAACATTACTGTTAACCGTCTACGCTTAACATTACTGTTAACCGTCTACGCTTAAAATTACTGTTAACCGTCTACGCTTAACATTACTGTTAACCGTCTACTTTTAACATTACTGTTAACCGTCTACGTTTAACATTACTGTTAACCGTCTACGTTTAACATTAATGTTAACCGTCTAAGTTTAACATTACTGTTACCCGTCTACTTTAACATTACTGTTAACCGTCTACGTTTAACATTACTGTTAACCATCTACGTTTAACATTACTGTTAACGGTACGGTTAACACTACTGTTATCGGTCCAGTAACATTACTGTTAACCGTCTACGTTTAACATTGCTGTTAACCGTCTTCGTTTAACATTACTGTGAACCGTCTGCTTTTAACATTACTGTTAACGCGTTTGCTTTTAACATTACTCTCAACTGTCTACGTTTAACATTACTGTTAACCGTCTACGTTTAACATTACTGTTAAACGTCTACTTTTAATATTACTCTTAACCGTCGACGTTTAACAATACTGTTAACCATCTTCTTTTAACATTACTGTTAACCATCTACGTTTAACATTACTGTTAACCATCTACGTTTAACATTACTGTTAACCGTCTACTTTTAACATTACTGTTAACCGTCTACGTTTAACTTTACTCTTAATCGTCTACTTTTAATATTACTCTTAACCGTCTACGTTTAACATTAATGTTAACCGTCTAATTTTAACATGACTGTTAACCGTCTACGCTTAACATTACTTTTAATCGTCTACTTTTAACATTACTCTTAACCGTCTACGTTTAACATTAATGTTAACCATCTACTTTTAACATTACTGCTAACCGTCTACTTTTAACATGACTGTTAACCGTCTTCGCTTAACATTACTGTTAACCGTCTACATTTAATATTACTTTTAATCGTCTACTTTTAACATTACTCTTAACCGTCTACGTTTAACATTTATGTTAACCGTCTACTTTTAACATTACTGCTAACCGTCTACCTTTAACATTACTGTTAACCGTCTACGATTAACATTACTCTTAACCGTTACCTTTAACATTACTGTTAACCGTCTACTTTTAACATTACTCTTAATCGTCTACGTTTAGCAATACTGTTAACCGTCTACTTTTAACATTACTGGTAACCGTCTACTTTTAACATTACTGTCAACCGTCTATGTTTAACATTACTGTTAACCGTCTACGTTTAACATTACTCTTAACCGTTACCTTTAACATTACTGTTAACCGTCTACTTTTAACATTACTGTTAACCGTCTACGTTTAACATTACTGTTAACCGTCTACGTTTAACATTACTGTTAACCGTCTACGTTTAACATTACTGTTAACCGTCTACGTTTAACATTACTGTTAACCGTCTACTTTTAACATTACTGTTAACCGTCTACGTTTAACATTACTGTTAACCGTCTACTTTTAACATTACTCTTAACCGTCTGTTTTTAACATTACTGTTAACCGTCTACCTTTAACATTACTGTTTACCGTCTACGCTTAACATTACTGTTAACCGTCTACGCTTAACATTACTGTTAACCGTCTACGCTTAACATTACTGTTAACCGTCTACGCTTAACATTACTGTTAACCGTCTACGCTTAACATTACTGTTAACCGTCTACTTTTAACATTACTGTTAACCGTCTACGTTTTACATTACTGTTAACCGTCTAATTTTAACATTACTGTTAACCGTCTACGTTTAACATTGCTGTTAACCGTCTACGCTTAGCATTGCTGTTAACCGTCTACGTTTAACATTACTGTTAACCGTCTACTTTTAACATTACTGTTAACATTACCGTCTACTTTTAACATTACTGTTAACCGTATACGTTTAACATTACCGTTAACTGTCTACGTTTAACATTAATTTTAACCGTCTACGTTTAACATTACTGTTAATCCTCTACTTTTAACATTATTCTTAACCTTCTACGCTTAACATTACTGTTAACCGTCTACTTTTAACATTACTGTTAACCGTCTACGCTTAACATTACTGTTAACCGTCTACGCTTAACATTACTGTTAACCGTCTACGCTTAACATTACTGTTAACCGTCTACTTTTAACATTACTGTTAACCGTCTACGTTTTACATTACTGTTAACCGTCTAATTTTAACATTACTGTTAACCGTCTACGTTTAACATTGCTGTTAACCGTCTACGTTTAGCATTGCTGTTAACCGTCTACGTTTAACATTACTGTTAACCGTCTACTTTTAACATTACTGTTAACATTACCGTCTACTTTTAACATTACTGTTAACCGTATACGTTTAACATTACTGTTAATCGTCTACTTTTGACATTACTCTTAACCATCTACGTTTAACATTAATGTTTACCGTCTACTTTTAACATTACTGCTAACCGTCTACGTTTAACATTACCGTTAACTGTCTACGTTTAACATTAATTTTAACCGTCTACGTTTAACATTACTGTTAATCCTCTACTTTTAACATTATTCTTAACCTTCTACGCTTAACATTACTGTTAACCGTCTACTTTTAACATTACTGTTAACCGTCTACGCTTAACATTACTGTTAACCGTCTACGCTTAACATTACTGTTAACCGTCTACGCTTAACATTACTGTTAACCGTCTACGCTTAACATTACTGTTAACCGTCTACTTTTAACATTACTGTTAACCGTCTACGTTTTACATTACTGTTAACCGTCTAATTTTAACATTACTGTTAACCGTCTACGTTTAACATTGCTGTTAACCGTCTACGTTTAGCATTGCTGTTAACCGTCTACGTTTAACATTACTGTTAACCGTCTACTTTTAACATTACTGTTAACATTACCGTCTACTTTTAACATTACTGTTAACCGTATACGTTTAACATTACTGTTAATCGTCTACTTTTGACATTACTCTTAACCATCTACGTTTAACATTAATGTTTACCGTCTACTTTTAACATTACTGCTAACCGTCTACGTTTAACTTTACCGTTAACTGTCTACGTTTAACAATTATTTTAGCCGTCTACGTTTAACATTACTGTTAATCCTCTACTTTTAACATTATTCTTAACCGTCTACGTTTAACATTACTGTTAACCGTCTACGTTTAACATTACTGTTAACCGTCTACGTTTAACATTACTGTTAACCGTCTACGTTTAACATTAATGTTAACCGTCTAAGTTTAACATTACTGTTAACCGTCTACTTTAACATTACTGTTAACCGTCTACGTTTAACATTACTGTTAACCATCTACGTTTAACATTACTGTTAACGGTACGGTTAACACTACTGTTATCGGTCCAGTAACATTACTGTTAACCGTCTACGTTTAACATTGCTGTTAACCGTCTTCGTTTAACATTACTGTGAACCGTCTGCTTTTAACATTACTGTTAACGCGTTTGCTTTTAACATTACTCTCAACTGTCTACGTTTAACATTACTGTTAACCGTCTACGTTTAACATTACTGTTAAACGTCTACTTTTAACATTACTCTTAACCGTCTACGTTTAACATTAATGTTAACCGTCTACGTTTAACATTACTGTTAACCGTCTACTTTTAACATTACTGTTAACCGTCTACGTTTAACATTACTGTGAACCGTCTACGTTTAACATTACTGCTAACCGTCTAATTTTAACATGACTGTTAACCGTCTACGCTTAACATTACTGTTAACCGTCCACTTTTAACATTACTGTTAACCGTCTACGTTTAACATTACTTTTAATCGTCTACTTTTAACATTACTCTTAACCGTCTACGTTTAACATTAATGTTAACCGTCTACTTTTAACATTACTGCTAACGGTCTACTTTTAACATGACTGTTAACCGTCTACGCTTAACATTACTGTTAACCGTCTACTTTTAACATTACTGTTAACCGTCTACGTTTAACATTACTTTTAATCGTCTACTTTTAACATTACTCTTAAACGTCTACGTTTAACATTAATGTTAACCGTTACCTCTAACATTACTGTTAACCGTCTACTTTTAACATTACTGTTAACCGTCTACGTTTAGCATTGCTGTTAACCGTCTACGTTTAACATTACTGTTAATCTTCTACTTTTAACATTATTCTTAACCGTCTACGTTTAACATTACTGTAAACCGTCTAAGTTTAACATTACTGTTAACCGTCTACTTTAACATCACTGTTAACGGTACGGTTAACACTACTGTTATCGGTCCAGTAACATTACTGTTAACCGTCTACGTTTAACATTGCTGTTAACCGTCTTCGTTTAACATTACTGTTAACCGTCTACTTTTAACATTACTGTTAACGCGTCTGCTTTTAACATTACTCTCAACTATCTACGTTTAACATTACTCTTAACCGTCTACGTTTAGCATTACTGTTAATCGTCTACTTTTAACATTACTCTTAACCGTCGACGTTTAACAATACTGTTAACCATCTTCTTTTAACATTACTGTTAACCGTCTACGTTTAACATTACCGTTAACCGTCTATTTTTAACATTACTGTTAACCGTCTACGTTTAACTTTACTCTTAATGTTATCGGTCCAGTAACATTACTGTTAACCGTCTACGTTTAACATTGCTGTTAACCGTCTTTGTTTAACATTACCGTTAACCGTCTACTTTTAACATTACTGTTAACGCGTCTGCTTTTAACATTACTCTCAACTATCTACGTTTAACATGACTGTTAACCGTCTACGTTTAACATTACTGTTAATCGTCTACTTTTAACATTGCCCTTAACCGTCTACGTTTAACATTACCGTTAACTGTCTACGTTTAACATTAATTTTAACCGTCTACGTTTAACATTACTGTTAATCCTCTACTTTTAACAGTATTCTTAACCGTCTACGTTTAACATTACTGTTAACCGGCTACGTTTAACATTACTGTAAACCGTCTAAGTTTAACATTACTGTTAACCGTCTACTTTAACATCACTGTTAACCGTCTACGTTTAACATTACTGTTAACCATCTACGTTTAACATTACTGTTAACGGTACGGTTAACACTACTGTTATCGGTCCAGTGACATTACTGTTAACCGTTTACCTTTAACATTGCTGTTAACCGTCTTCGTTTCACATTACCGCTAACCGTCTACTTTTAACATTACTGTTAACGCGTCTGCTTTAACATTACTCTCAACTATCTACGTTTAACATTACTGTTAACCGTCTGCGTTTAACATTACTGTTAATCGTCTACTTTTAACATTGCTCTTAACCGTCGACGTTTAACAATACTGTTAACCATCTTCTTTTAACATTACTGTTAACCGCCTACGTTTAACATTACTGTTAACCGTCTACTTTTAACATTGCTGTTAACCGTCTACGTTTAACTTTACTTTTAATCGTCTACTTTTAATATTACTCTTAACCGTCTACGTTTAACATTAATGTTAACCGTCTACGTTTAACATTACTGTTACCCGTCTACTTTTAACATTACCGTTAACCGTCTACGTTTAACATTACTGTTAACCGTCTAATTTTAACACGACTGTTAACCGTCTACGCTTAACATTACTGTTACCCGTCTACTTTTAACATTACTGTTAACCGTCTACGTTTAACATTACTTTTAATCGTCTACTTTTAACATTACTCTTAACCGTCTACGTTTAACATTAATGTTAACCGTCTACTTTTAACATTACTGCTAACCGTATACTTTTAACATGACTGTTAACCGTCTTCGCTTAACATTACTGTTAAGCGTCTACTTTTAACATTACTGTTAACCGTCTACGTTTAGCATTACTTTTAATCGTCTACTTTTAACATTACTCTTAACCGTCTACGTTTAACATTAATGTTAACCGTCTACTTTTAACATTACTGCTGACCGTCTACGTTTAACATTACTGTTAACCGTCTACGTTTAACTTTACTCTTAATCGTCTACTTTTAACATTACTGTTAACCGTCTACGCTTAACATTACTGTTAACCGTCTACTTTTAACATGACTGTTAACCGTCTACGCTTAACATTACTGTTAACCGTCTACTTTTAACATTACTGTTAACCGTCTACGTTTAACATTACTTTTAATCGTTTACTTTTAACATGACTGTTAACCGTCTACGCTTAACATTACTGTTAACCGTCCACTTTTAACATTACTGTTAACCGTCTACGTTTAACATTACTTTTAATCGTCTACTTTTAACATTATTCTTAACCGTCTACGTTTAACATTAATGTTAACCGTCTACTTTTAACATTACTGTTAACAGTCTACGTTTAACATTACTTTTAATCGTCTACTTTTAACATTACTCTTAACCGTCTACGTTTAACATTAATGTTAACCGTCTACTTTTAACATTACTGCTAACCGTCTACGTTTAACATTACTGTTAACCGTCTACGTTTAACATTACTGTTAACCGTCTACGTTTAACACTACTGTTAACCTTCTACGTTTAAAATTACTGTTAACCGTCTACGTTTAACATTACTGTTAACCATCTACTTTTAACATTACTGTTAACCGTCTACTTTTAACATTACTCTTAACCGTCGACGTTTAACAATACTGTTAACCATCTTCTTTTAACATTACTGTTAACCGTCTACGTTTAACATTACTGCTAACCGTCTACTTTTAACATTACTGTTAACCGTCTACGTTTAACTTTACTCTTAATCGTCTACTTTTAATATTACTCTTAACCGTCTACGTTTAACAATAATGTTAACCGTCTACGTTTAACATTACTGTTAACCGTCTACTTTTAACATTACTGTTAACCGTCTACGTTTAACATTACTGTGAACCGTCTACGTTTAACATTACTCCTAACCGTCTAATTTTAACATGACTGTTAACCGTCTACGCTTAACATTACTGTTAACCGTCCACTTTTAACATTACTGTTAACCGTCTACGTTTAACATTACTTTCAATCGTCTACTTTTAACATTATTCTTAACCGTCTACGTTTAACATTAATGCTAACCGTCTACTTTTAACATTATTGCTAACCGTCTACTTTTAACATGACTGTAAACCGTCTACGCTTAACATTACTGTTAACCGTCTACTTTTAACATTACTGTTAACCGTCTACGTTTAACATTACTTTTAATCGTCTACTTTTAACATTACTCTTAAACGTCTACGATTAACATTAATGTTAACCGTCTACTTTTTACATTACTGCTAACCGTCTACGTTTAACATTACTGTTAACCGTCTACGTATAACATTACTGTTAATCGTCTACTTTTAACATTACTCTTAATCGTCTACGTTTAGCAATACTGTTAACCGTCTACTTTTAACATTACTGGTAACCGTCTACTTTTAACATTACTGTCAACCGTCTACGTTTAACATTACTGTTAACCGTCTACTTTTAACATTACTGCTAACCGTCTACGTTTAACATTACTGTTAACCGTCTACGTTTAACATTACTGTTAACCGTCCACGTTTAACATTACTTTTAACCCTCTACGTTTAGCATTACTGTTAACCGCCTACTTTTAACATTACTCTTAACCGTCTGTTTTTAACATTACTGTTAACCGTTTACTTTTAATATTACTGTTTACCGTCTACGCTTAACATTACAGTTAACCGTCTACGCTTAACATTACTTTTAACCGTCTACTTTTTACATTACTGTTAACCGTCTACGCTTAACATTAGTGTTAACCGTCTAAGCTTAACATTAGTGTTAACCGTCTACGCTTAACATTAGTGTTAACCGTCTACGCTTAACATTACTGTTAACCGTCTACTTTTAACATTACTGTTAACCGTCTACGTTTAACATTACTGTTAACCGTCTAATTTTAACATTACTATTAACCGTCTGCGTTTAACATTGCTGTTAACCGTCTACGTTTAGCATTGCTGTTAACCGTCTACGTTTAACATTACTGTTAACCGTCTACTTTTAACATTACTGTTAACCGTCTACGCTTAACATTACTGTTAACCATCTACTTTTAACATTACTGTTAACCGTCTACGTTTAACATTACTGTTAATCGTCTACTATTAACATTACTCTTAACCGTCTACGTTTAACATTAATGTTTACCATCTACTTTTAACATTACTGCTAACCGTCTACGTTTAACATTACCGTTAACTGTCTACGTTTAACATTAATTTTAACCGTCTACTTTTAACATTACTATTAACCGTCTACTTTTAACATGACTGTTAACCGTCTACGCTTAACATTACTATTAACCGTCTACTTTTAACATTACTGCTAACCGTCTACGTTTAACATTACTGTTAACCGTCTACGTTTAACATTACTGTTAATCGTCTTCTTTTTAACATTACTCTTAACCGTCTACGTTTAACATTAATGTTTACCGTCTACTTTTAACATTACTGCTAACCGTCTACGTCTACGTTTAACATTAATGTCAACCGTCTACTTTTAACATTACTATTAACCGTCTACGTTTAACTTTACTTTTAATCGTCTACTTTTAACATTACTCTTAACCGTCTACGTTTAACATTAATGTTAACCGTCTACTTTTAACATTACTGCTAACCGTCTACGTTTAACATTACTGTTAACCGTCTACGTTTAACACTACTGTTAACCGTCTACGTTTAAAATTACTGTTAACCGTCTACGTTTAACATTACTGTTAACCGTCTACTTTTAACATTACTGTTAACCGTCTACTCTTAACATTACTCTTAACCGTCGACGTTTAACAATACTGTTAACCATCTTCTTTTAACATTACTGTTAACCGTCTACGTTTAACATTACTGCTAACCGTCTACTTTTAACATTACTGTTAACCGTCTACGTTTAACTTTACTCTTAATCGTCTACTTTTAATATTACTCTTAACCGTCTACGTTTAACATTAATGTTAACCGTCTACGTTTAACATTACTGTTAACTGTCTACTTTTAACATTACTGTTAACCGTCTACGTTTAACATTACTGTGAACCGTCTACGTTTAACATTACTCCTAACCGTCTAATTTTAACATGACTGTTAACCGTCTACGCTTAACATTACTGTTAACCGTCCACTTTTAACATTACTGTTAACCGTCTACGTTTAACATTACTTTCAATCGTCTACTTTTAACATTATTCTTAACCGTCTACGTTTAACATTAATATTAACCGTCTACTTTTAACACTATTGCTAACCGTCTACTTTTAACATGACTGTAAACCGTCTACGCTTAACATTACTGTTAACCGTCTACTTTTAACATTACTGTTAACCGTCTACGTTTAACATTACTTTTAATCGTCTACTTTTAACATTACTCTTAAACGTCTACGAATAACATTAATGTTAACCGTCTACTTTTAACATTACTGCTAACCGTCTACGTTTAACATTACTGTTAACCGTCTACGTATAACATTACTGTTAATCGTCTACTTTTAACATTACTCTTAATCGTCTACGTTTAGCAATACTGTTAACCGTCTACTTTTAACATTACTGGTAACCGTCTACTTTTAACATTACTGTCAACCGTCTACGTTTAACATTACTGTTAACCGTCTACTTTTAACATTACTGCTAACCGTCTACGTTTAGCATTACTGTTAACCGTCTACGTTTAACATTACTGCTAACCATCTACTTTTAACATTACTGTTAACCGTCTACGTTTAACTTTACTCTTAATCGTCTACTTTTAATATTACTCTTAACCGTCTACGTTTAACATTAATGTTAACCGTCTACGTTTCATATTACTGTTAACCGTCTAATTTTAACATTACTGTTAACCGTCTACGTTTAAAATTACTGTGAAACGTCTACGTTTAACATTACTGTTAACCGTCTAATTTTAACATGACTGTTAACCGTCTACGCTTATCATTACTGTTAACCGTCTACTTTTAACATTACTGTTAACCGTCTACGTTTAACATTACTTTTAATCGTCTACTTTTAACATTACCCTTAACCGTCTACGTTTAACATTAATGTTAACCGTCTACTTTTAACATAACTGTTAACCGTCTACGTTTAACATTACTTCTAATCGTCTACTTTTAACATTACTCTTAACCGTCTACGTTTAACATAACTGTTAAAAGTCTGCGTTTAACATTACTGTGAACCGTCTACGTTTAACATTACTCCTAACCGTCTAATTTTAACATGACTGTTAACCGTCTACGCTTAACATTACTGTTTACCGTCCACTTTTAACATTACTGTTAACCGTCTACGTTTAACATTACTTTCAATCGTCTACTTTTAACATTATTCTTAACCGTCTACGTTTAACATTAATGTTAACCGTCTACTTTTAACATTATTGCTAACCGTCTACTTTTAACATGACTGTAAACCGTCTACGCTTAACATTACTGTTAACCGTCTACTTTTAACATTACTGTTAACCGTCTACGTTTAACATTACTTTTAATCGTCTACTTTTAACATTACTCTTAAACGTCTACGATTAACATTAATGTTAACCGTCTACTTTTAACATTACTGCTAACCGTCTACGTTTAACATTACTGTTAACCGTCTACGTATAACATTACTGTTAATCGTCTACTTTTAACATTACTCTTAATCGTCTACGTTTAGCAATACTGTTAACCGTCTACTTTTAACATTACTGGTAACCGTCTACTTTTAACATTACTGTCAACCGTCTACGTTTAACATTACTGTTAACCGTCTACTTTTAACATTACTGCTAACCGTCTACGTTTAACATTACTGTTAACCGTCTACGTTTAACATTACTGTTAACTGTCTACGTCTAACATTACTTTTAACCCTCTACGTTTAGCATTACTGTTAACCGCCTACTTTTAACATTACTCTTAACCGTCTGTTTTTAACATTACTGTTAACCGTCTACTTTTAATATTACTGTTTACCGTCTACGCTTAACATTACAGTTAACCGTCTACGCTTAACATTACTTTTAACCGTCTACTTTTTACATTACTGTTAACCGTCTACGCTTAACATTAGTGTTAACCGTCTAAGCTTAACATTAGTGTTAACCGTCTACGCTTAACATTAGTGTTAACCGTCTACGCTTAACATTCCTGTTAACCGTCTACTTTTAACATTGCTGTTAACCGTCTACGTTTAGCATTGCTGTTAACCGTCTACGTTTAACATTACTGTTAACCGTCTACTTTTAACATTACTGTTAACCGTCTACGTTTAACATTACTGTTAATCGTCTACTTTTAACATTACTCTTAACCGTCTACGTTTAACATTAATGTTTACCGTCTACTTTTAACATTACTGCTAACCGTCTACGTTTAACATTACCGTTAACTGTCTACGTTTAACATTAATTTTAACCGTCTACTTTTAACATTACTGTTAACCGTCTACGCTTAACATTACTGTTAACCGTCTACTTTTAACATTACTGCTAACCGTCTACGTTTAACATTACTGTTAACCGTCTACGTTTAACATTACTGTTAATCGTCTACTTTTAACATTACTCTTAACCGTCTACGTTTAACATTAATGTTTACCGTCTACTTTTAACATTACTGCTAACCGTCTACGTCTACGTTTAACATTAATGTTAACCATCTACTTTTAACATTACTGCTAACCGTCTACGTTTAACATTACTGTTAACCGTCTACGTTTAACACTACTGTTAACCGTCTACGTTTAAAATTACTGTTAACCGTCTACGTTTAACATTAAAGGTTAACCGTCTACTTTTAACATTACTGTTAACCGTCTACTCTTAACATTACTCTTAACCGTCGACGTTTAACAATACTGTTAACCATCTTCTTTTAACATTACTGTTAACCGTCTACGTTTAACATTACTGCTAACCGTCTACTTTTAACATTACTGTTAACCGTCTACGTTTAACTTTACTCTTAATCGTCTACTTTTAATATTACTCTTAACCGTCTACGTTTAACATTAATGTTAACCGTCTACGTTTAACATTACTGTTAACCGTCTACTTTTAACATTACTGTTAACCGTCTACGTTTAACATTACTGTGAACCGTCTACGTTTAACATTACTCCTAACCGTCTAATTTTAACATGACTGTTAACCGTCTACGCTTAACATTACTGTTAACCGTCCACTTTTAACATTACTGTTAACCGTCTACGTTTAACATTACTTTCAATCGTCTACTTTTAACATTATTCTTAACCGTCTACGTTTAACATTAATGTTAACCGTCTACTTTTAACATTATTGCTAACCGTCTACTTTTAACATGACTGTAAACCGTCTACGCTTAACATTACTGTTAACCGTCTACTTTTAATATTACTGTTAACCGTCTACGTTTAACATTACTTTTAATCGTCTACTTTTAACATTACTCTTAAACGTCTACGATTAACATTAATGTTAACCGTCTACTTTTAACATTACTGCTAACCGTCTACGGTTAACATTACTGTTAACCGTCTACGTATAACATTACTGTTAATCGTCTACTTTTAACATTACTGGTAACCGTCTACTTTTAACATTACTGTCAACCGTCTACGTTTAACATTACTGTTAACCGTCTACTTTTAACATTACTGCTAACTCTCTACGTTTAACATTACTGTTAACCGTCTACGTCTAACATTACTTTTAACCCTCTACGTTTAGCATTACTGCTAACCGCCTACTTTTAACATTACTCTTAACCGTCTGTTTTTAACATTACTGTTAACCGTCTACTTGTAATATTACTGTTTACCGTCTACGCTTAACATTACAGTTAACCGTGTACGCTTAACATTACTTTTAACCGTCTACTTTTTACATTACTGTTAACCGTCTACGCTTAACATTAGTTTTAACCGTCTAAGCTTAACATTAGTGTTAACCGTCTACGCTTAACATTAGTGTTAACCGTCTACGCTTAACATTACTGTTAACCGTCTACTTTTAACATTACTGTTAACCGTCTACGTTTAACATTACTGTTAACCGTCTAATTTTAACATTACTATTAACCGTCTACGTTTAACATTGCTGTTAACCGTCTACGTTTAGCATTGCTGTTAACCTTCTACGTTTAACATTACTGTTAACCGTCTACTTTTTACATTACTGTTAACCGTCTACGCTTAACATTACTGCTAACCATCTACTTTTAACATTACTGTTAACCGTCTACGTTTAACATTACTGTTAATCGTCTACTTTTAACATTACTCTTAACCGTCTACGTTTAACATTAATGTTTACCGTCTACTTTTAACATTACTGCTAACCGTCTACGTTTAACATTACCGTTAACTGTCTACGTTTAACATTAATTTTAACTGTCTACGTTTATCATTACTGTTAATCCTCTACTTTTAACATTATTCTTAACCGTCTACGTTTAACATTACTGTTAACCGTCTACGTTTAACATTGCTGTTAACCGTCTTCGTTTAACATTACTGTTAACCGTCTACTTTTAACATTACTGCTAACGCGTCTGCTTTTAACATTACTCTCAACTATCTACGTTTAACATTACTGTTAATCGTCTACTTTTAACATTACTCTTAACCGTCGACGTTTAACAATACTGTTAACCATCTTCTTTTATTATTACTGTTACCGTCTACGTTTAACATTACTGTTAACCGTCTACTTTTAACATTACTGTTAACCGTCTACGTTTAACTTTACTCTTAATCGTCTACTTTTAATATTACTCTTAACCGTCTACGTTTAACATTAATGTTAACCGTCTACGTTTCATATTACTGTTAACCGTCTAATTTTAACATTACTGTTAACCGTCTACGTTTATAATTACTGTGAAACGTCTACGTTTAACATTACTGTTAACCGTCTAATTTTAACATGACTGTTAACCGTCTACGCTTAACATTACTGTTAACCGTCTACTTTTAACATTACTGTTAACCGTCTACGTTTAACATTACTTTTAATCGTCTACTTTTAACATTACCCTTAACCGTCTACGTTTAACATTAATGTTAACCGTCTACTTTTAACATAACTGTTAACCGTCTACGTTTAACATTACTTCTAATCGTCTACTTTTAACATTACTCTTAACCGTCTACGTTTAACATTACTGTTAATCGTCTACTTTTAACATTACTCTAAATCGTCTACGTTTAGCAATTCTGTTAACCGTCTACTTTTAACACCACTGGTAACCGTCTACTTTTAACATTACTGTCAACCGTCTATGTTTAACATTACTGTTAACTGTCTACGTTTAACATTACTGTTAACCGTCTACGTTTAACATTACTCTTAACCGTTACCTTTAACATAACTGGTAACCGTCTACTTTTAACATTACTGTTAACCGTCTATGTTTAACATTACTGTTAACTGTCTACGTTTAACATTACTGTTAACCCTCTACTTTTGACATTACTGTTAACCGTCTACGTTTAACATTACTGTTAATCGTCTACTTTTAATATTACTCTTAACCGTCTACGTTTAACATTAATGTTAACCGTCTACGTTTAACATTACTTTTAATCGTCTACTTTTAACATTACCCTTAACCGTCTACGTTTAACATTAATGTTAACCGTCTACTTTTAACATTAATGTTAACCGTCTACTTTTAACATAACTGTTAACCGTCTACGTTTAACATTACTTCTAATCGTCTACTTTTAACATTACTCTTAACCGTCTACGTTTAACATTACTGTTAATCGTCTACTTTTAACATTACTCTAAATCGTCTACGTTTAGCAATTCTGTTAACCGTCTACTTTTAACACCACTGGTAACCGTCTACTTTTAACATTACTGTCAACCGTCTACGTTTAACATTACTGTTAACCGTCTACGTTTAACATTACTGTTAACCGTCTACGTTTAACATTACTGCTAACCGTCTACGTTTAACATTACTCTTAACCGTTACCTTTAACATTACTGGTAACCGTCTACTTTTAACATTACTGTTAACCGTCTATGTTTAACATTACTGTTAACTGTCTACGTTTAACATTACTGTTAACCCTCTACTTTTGACATTACTGTTAACCGTCTACGTTTAACATTACTGTTAATCGTCTACTTTTAATATTACTCTTAACCGTCTACGTTTAACATTAATGTTAACCGTCTACGTTTAACATTACTGTTCACCAGCTACTTTTAACAATACTGTTAACCGTCTACGTTTAACACTACTGTTAATCGTCTACTTTTAACATTACTCTTAACCGTCTACGTTTAACATTACTTTTAATCGTCTACTTTTAACATTACTCTTAAACGTCTACGAATAACATTAATGTTAACCGTCTACTTTTAACATTACTGCTAACCGTCTACGTTTAACATTACTGTTAACCGTGTACGTATAACATTACTGTTAATCGTCTACTTTTAACATTACTCTTAATCGTCTACGTTTAGCAATACTGTTAACCGTCTACTTTTAACATTACTGGTAACCGTCTACTTTTAACATTACTGTCAACCGTCTACGTTTAACATTACTGTTAACCGTCTACTTTTAACATTACTGCTAACCGTCTACGTTTAGCATTACTGTTAACCGTCTACGTTTAACATTACTGCTAACCATCTACTTTTAACATTACTGTTAACCGTCTACGTTTAACTTTACTCTTAATCGTCTACTTTTAATATTACTCTTAACCGTCTACGTTTAACATTAATGTTAACCGTCTACGTTTCATATTACTGTTAACCGTCTAATTTTAACATTACTGTTAACCGTCTACGTTTAACATTACTGTTAACCGTCTACGTTTAAAATTGCTGTGAAACGTCTACGTTTAACATTACTGTTAACCGTCTAATTTTAACATGACTGTTAACCGTCTACGCTTATCATTACTGTTAACCGTCTACTTTTAACATAACTGTTAACCGTCTACGTTTAACATTACTTCTAATCGTCTACTTTTAACATTACTCTTAACCGTCTACGTTTAACATAACTGTTAAAAGTCTACGTTTAACATTACTGTGAACCGTCTACGTTTAACATTACTCCTAACCGTCTAATTTTAACATGACTGTTAACCGTCTATGCTTAACATTACTGTTAACCGTCCACTTTTAACATTACTGTTAACCGTCTACGTTTAACATTACTTTCAATCGTCTACTTTTAACATTATTCTTAACCGTCTACGTTTAACATTAATGTTAACCGTCTACTTTTAACATTATTGCTAACCGTCTACTTTTAACATGACTGTAAACCGTCTACGCTTAACATTACTGTTAACCGTCTACTTTTAACATTACTGTTAACCGTCTACGTTTAACATTACTTTTAATCGTCTACTTTTAACATTACTCTTAAACGTCTACGATTAACATTAATGTTAACCGTCTACTTTTAACATTACTGCTAACCGTCTACGTTTAACATTACTGTTAACCGTCCACGTATAACATTACTGTTAATCGTCTACTTTTAACATTACTCTTAATCGTCTACGTTTAGCAATACTGTTAACCGTCTACTTTTAACATTACTGGTAACCGTCTACTTTTAACATTACTGTCAACCGTCTACGTTTAACATTACTGTTAACCGTCTACTTTTAACATTACTGCTAACCGTCTACGTTTAACATTACTGTTAACCGTCTACGTTTAACATTACTGTTAACCGTCTACGTCTAACATTACTTTTAACCCTCTACGTTTAGCATTACTGTTAACCGCCTACTTTTAACATTACTCTTAACCGTCTGTTTTTAACATTACTGTTAACCGTCTACTTTTAATATTACTGTTTACCATCTACGCTTAACATTACAGTTAACCGTCTACGCTTAACATTACTTTTAACCGTCTACTTTTTACATTACTGTTAACCGTCTACGCTTAACATTAGTGTTAACCGTCTACTTTTAACATTACTGCTAACCGTCTACGCTTAACATTACTTTTAATCGTCTACTTTTAACATTACTCTTAAACGTCTACGATTAACATTAATGTTAACCGTCTACTTTTAACATTACTGCTAACCGTCTACGTTTAACATTACTGTTAACCGTCTACGTATAACATTACTGTTAATCGTCTACTTTTAACATTACTCTTAATCGTCTACGTTTAGCAATACTGTTAACCGTCTACTTTTAACATTACTGTTAACTGTCTACGTTTAACATTACTGTTAACCCTCTACTTTTGACATTACTGTTAACCGTCTACGTTTAACATTACTGTTAATCGTCTACTTTTAATATTACTCTTAACCGTCTACGTTTAACATTAATGTTAACCGTCTACGTTTAACATTACTGTTCACCAGCTACTTTTAACAATACTGTTAACCGTCTACGTTTAACACTACTGTTAATCGTCTACTTTTAACATTACTCTTAACCGTCTACGTTTAACATTACTTTTAATCGTCTACTTTTAACATTACTCTTAAACGTCTACGAATAACATTAATGTTAACCGTCTACTTTTAACATTACTGCTAACCGTCTACGTTTAACATTACTGTTAACCGTGTACGTATAACATTACTGTTAATCGTCTATTTTTAACATTACTCTTAATCGTCTACGTTTAGCAATACTGTTAACCGTCTACTTTTAACATTACTGGTAACCGTCTACTTTTAACATTACTGTCAACCGTCTACGTTTAACATTACTGTTAACCGTCTACTTTTAACATTACTGCTAACCGTCTACGTTTAGCATTACTGTTAACCGTCTACGTTTAACATTACTGCTAACCATCTACTTTTAACATTACTGTTAACCGTCTACGTTTAACTTTACTCTTAATCGTCTACTTTTAATATTACTCTTAACCGTCTACGTTTAACATTAATGTTAACCGTCTACGTTTCATATTACTGTTAACC
Source organism: Trichopoda pennipes (assembly GCA_030448955.1). Lineage (NCBI taxonomy): Eukaryota > Metazoa > Arthropoda > Insecta > Diptera > Tachinidae > Trichopoda > Trichopoda pennipes. The sequence goes on along the minus strand of JASKUP010000004.1, from coordinate 304,131 downwards.
GTCTAATTTTAACATTACTGTTAACCGTCTACGTTTAACATTACTGTTAACCGTCTACGTTTAAAATTGCTGTGAAACGTCTACGTTTAACATTACTGTTAACCGTCTAATTTTAACATGACTGTTAACCGTCTACGCTTATCATTACTGTTAACCGTCTACTTTTAACATAACTGTTAACCGTCTACGTTTAACATTACTTCTAATCGTCTACTTTTAACATTACTCTTAACCGTCTACGTTTAACATAACTGTTAAAAGTCTACGTTTAACATTACTGTGAACCGTCTACGTTTAACATTACTCCTAACCGTCTAATTTTAACATGACTGTTAACCGTCTATGCTTAACATTACTGTTAACCGTCCACTTTTAACATTACTGTTAACCGTCTACGTTTAACATTACTTTCAATCGTCTACTTTTAACATTATTCTTAACCGTCTACGTTTAACATTAATGTTAACCGTCTACTTTTAACATTATTGCTAACCGTCTACTTTTAACATGACTGTAAACCGTCTACGCTTAACATTACTGTTAACCGTCTACTTTTAACATTACTGTTAACCGTCTACGTTTAACATTACTTTTAATCGTCTACTTTTAACATTACTCTTAAACGTCTACGATTAACATTAATGTTAACCGTCTACTTTTAACATTACTGCTAACCGTCTACGTTTAACATTACTGTTAACCGTCTACGTATAACATTACTGTTAATCGTCTACTTTTAACATTACTCTTAATCGTCTACGTTTAGCAATACTGTTAACCGTCTACTTTTAACATTACTGGTAACCGTCTACTTTTAACATTACTGTCAACCGTCTACGTTTAACATTACTGTTAACCGTCTACTTTTAACATTACTGCTAACCGTCTACGTTTAACATTACTGTTAACCGTCTACGTTTAACATTACTGTTAACCGTCTACGTCTAACATTACTTTTAACCCTCTACGTTTAGCATTACTGTTAACCGCCTACTTTTAACATTACTCTTAACCGTCTGTTTTTAACATTACTGTTAACCGTCTACTTTTAATATTACTGTTTACCATCTACGCTTAACATTACAGTTAACCGTCTACGCTTAACATTACTTTTAACCGTCTACTTTTTACATTACTGTTAACCGTCTACGCTTAACATTAGTGTTAACCGTCTAAGCTTAACATTAGTGTTAACCGTCTACGCTTAACATTAGTGTTAACCGTCTACGCTTAACATTCCTGTTAACCGTCTACTTTTAACATTACTGTTAACCGTCTACGTTTAACATTACTGTTAACCGTCTAATTTTAACATTACTATTAACCGTCTGCGTTTAACATTGCTGTTAACCGTCTACGTTTAGCATTGCTGTTAACCGTCTACGTTTAACATTACTGTTAACCGTCTACTTTTAACATTACTGTTAACCGTCTACGCTTAACATTACTGTTCACCATCTACTTTTAACATTACTGTTAACCGTCTACGTTTAACATTACTGTTAATCGTCTACTTTTAACATTACTCTTAACCGTCTACGTTTAACATTAATGTTTACCGTCTACTTTTAACATTACTGCTAACCGTCTACGTTTAACATTACCGTTAACTGTCTACGTTTAACATTAATTTTAACCGTCTACTTTTAACATTACTGTTAACCGTCTACGCTTAACATTACTGTTAACCGTCTACTTTTAACATTACTGCTAACCGTCTACGTTTAACATTACTGTTAAACGTCTACGTTTAACATTACTGTTAATCGTCTACTTTTAACATTACTCTTAACCGTCTACGTTTAACATTAATGTTTACCGTCTACTTTTAACATTACTGCTAACCGTCTACGTCTACGTTTAACATTAATGTTAACCATCTACTTTTAACATTACTGCTAACCGTCTACGTTTAACATTACTGTTAACCGTCTACGTTTAACACTACTGTTAACCGTCTACGTTTAAAATTACTGTTAACCGTCTACGTTTAACATTAAAGGTTAACCGTCTACTTTTAACATTACTGTTAACCGTCTACTCTTAACATTACTCTTAACCGTCGACGTTTAACAATACTGTTAACCATCTTCTTTAAACATTACTGTTAACCGTCTACGTTTAACATTACTGCTAACCGTCTACTTTTAACATTACTGTTAACCGTCTACGTTTAACTTTACTCTTAATCGTCTACTTTTAATATTACTCTTAACCGTCTACGTTTAACATTAATGTTAACCGTCTACGTTTAACATTACTGTTAACCGTCTACTTTTAACATTACTGTTAACCGTCTACGTTTAACATTACTGTGAACCGTCTACGTTTAACATTACTCCTAACCGTCTAATTTTAACATGACTGTTAACCGTCTACGCTTAACATTACTGTTAACCGTCCACTTTTAACATTACTGTTAACCGTCTACGTTTAACATTACTTTCAATCGTCTACTTTTAACATTATTCTTAACCGTCTACGTTTAACATTAATGTTAACCGTCTACTTTTAACATTATTGCTAACCGTCTACTTTTAACATGACTGTAAACCGTCTACGCTTAACATTACTGTTAACCGTCTACTTTTAACATTACTGTTAACCGTCTACGTTTAACATTACTTTTAATCGTCTACTTTTAACATTACTCTTAAACGTCTACGATTAACATTAATGTTAACCGTCTACTTTTAACATTACTGCTAACCGTCTACGGTTAACATTACTGTTAACCGTCTACGTATAACATTACTGTTAATCGTCTACTTTTAACATTACTGGTAACCGTCTACTTTTAACATTACTGTCAACCGTCTACGTTTAACATTACTGTTAACCGTCTACTTTTAACATTACTGCTAACTCTCTACGTTTAACATTACTGTTAACCGTCTACGTCTAACATTACTTTTAACCCTCTACGTTTAGCATTACTGTTAACCGCCTACTTTTAACATTACTCTTAACCGTCTGTTTTTAACATTACTGTTAACCGTCTACTTGTAATATTACTGTTTACCGTCTACGCTTAACATTACAGTTAACCGTCTACGCTTAACATTACTTTTAACCGTCTACTTTTTACATTACTGTTAACCGTCTACGCTTAACATTAGTTTTAACCATCTAAGCTTAACATTAGTGTTAACCGTCTACGCTTAACATTAGTGTTAACCGTCTACGCTTAACATTACTGTTAACCGTCTACTTTTAACATTACTGTTAACCGTCTACGTTTAACATTACTGTTAACCGTCTAATTTTAACATTACTATTAACCGTCTACGTTTAACATTGCTGTTAACCGTCTACGTTTAGCATTGCTGTTAACCGTCTACGTTTAACATTACTGTTAACCGTCTACTTTTAACATTACTATTAACCGTCTACGCTTAACATTACTGCTAACCATCTACTTTTAACATTACTGTTAACCGTCTACGTTTAACATTACTGTTAATCGTCTACTTTTAACATTACTCTTAACCGTCTACGTTTAACATTAATGTTTACCGTCTACTTTTAACATTACTGCTAACCGTCTACGTTTAACATTACCGTTAACTGTCTACGTTTAACATTAATTTTAACCGTCTACGTTTATCATTACTGTTAATCCTCTACTTTTAACATTATTCTTAACCGTCTACGTTTAACATTACTGTTAACCGTCTACGTTTAACATTGCTGTTAACCGTCTTCGTTTAACATTACTGTTAACCGTCTACTTTTAACATTACTGCTAACGCGTCTGCTTTTAACATTACTCTCAACTATCTACGTTTAACATTACTGTTAATCGTCTACTTTTAACATTACTCTTAACCGTCGACGTTTAACAATACTGTTAACCATCTTCTTTTATTATTACTGTTACCGTCTACGTTTAACATTACTGTTAACCGTCTACTTTTAACATTACTGTTAACCGTCTACGTTTAACTTTACTCTTAATCGTCTACTTTTAATATTACTCTTAACCGTCTACGTTTAACATTAATGTTAACCGTCTACGTTTCATATTACTGTTAACCGTCTAATTTTAACATTACTGTTAACCGTCTACGTTTATAATTACTGTGAAACGTCTACGTTTAACATTACTGTTAACCGTCTAATTTTAACATGACTGTTAACCGTCTACGCTTAACATTACTGTTAACCGTCTACTTTTAACATTACTGTTAACCGTCTACGTTTAACATTACTTTAATTCGTCTACTTTTAACATTACCCTTAACCGTCTACGTTTAACATTAATGTTAACCGTCTACTTTTAACATAACTGTTAACCGTCTACGTTTAACATTACTTCTAATCGTCTACTTTTAACATTACTCTTAACCGTCTACGTTTAACATTACTGTTAATCGTCTACTTTTAACATTACTCTAAATCGTCTACGTTTAGCAATTCTGTTAACCGTCTACTTTTAACACCACTGGTAACCGTCTACTTTTAACATTACTGTCAACCGTCTATGTTTAAGATTACTGTTAACTGTCTACGTTTAACATTACTGTTAACCGTCTACGTTTAACATTACTCTTAACCGTTACCTTTAAAATAACTGGTAACCGTCTACTTTTAACATTACTGTTAACCGTCTATGTTTAACATTACTGTTAACTGTCTACGTTTAACATTACTGTTAACCCTCTACTTTTGACATTACTGTTAACCGTCTACGTTTAACATTACTGTTAATCGTCTACTTTTAATATTACTCTTAACCGTCTACGTTTAACATTAATGTTAACCGTCTACGTTTAACATTACTTTTAATCGTCTACTTTTAACATTACCCTTAACCGTCTACGTTTAACATTAATGTTAACCGTCTACTTTTAACATTAATGTTAACCGTCTACTTTTAACATAACTGTTAACCGTCTACGTTTAACATTACTTCTAATCGTCTACTTTTAACATTACTCTTAACCGTCTACGTTTAACATTACTGTTAATCGTCTACTTTTAACATTACTCTAAATCGTCTACGTTTAGCAATTCTGTTAACCGTCTACTTTTAACACCACTGGTAACCGTCTACTTTTAACATTACTGTCAACCGTCTACGTTTAACATTACTGTTAACCGTCTACGTTTAACATTACTGTTAACCGTCTACGTTTAACATTACTGCTAACCGTCTACGTTTAACATTACTCTTAACCGTTACCTTTAACATTACTGGTAACCGTCTACTTTTAACATTACTGTTAACCGTCTATGTTTAACATTACTGTTAACTGTCTACGTTTAACATTACTGTTAACCCTCTACTTTTGACATTACTGTTAACCGTCTACATTTAACATTACTGTTAATCGTCTACTTTTAATATTACTCTTAACCGTCTACGTTTAACATTAATGTTAACCGTCTACGTTTAACATTACTGTTCACCAGCTACTTTTAACAATACTGTTAACCGTCTACGTTTAACACTACTGTTAATCGTCTACTTTTAACATTACTCTTAACCGTCTACGTTTAACATTAATGTTTACCGTCTACTTTTAACATTACTGCTAACCGTCTACGTTTAACATTACCGTTAACTGTCTACGTTTAACATTAATTTTAACCGTCTACTTTAAACATTACTGCTAACCGTCCACGTTTAACATTACTGTTAACCGTCTACGTTTAACATTACTGTTAATCGTCTACTTTTAACATTACTCTTAACCGTCTACGTTTAACATTAATGTTTACCGTCTACTTTTACCATTACTGCTAACCGTCTACGTCTACGTTTAACATTAATGTTAACCATCTACTTTTAACATTACTGCTAACCGTCTACGTTTAACATTACTGTTAACCGTCTACGTTTAACACTACTGTTAACCGTCTACGTTTAAAATTACTGTTAACCGTCTACGTTTAACATTACTGTTAACCGTCTACTTTTAACATTACTGTTAACCGTCTACTCTTAACATTACTCTTAACCGTCGACGTTTAACAATACTGTTAACCATCTTCTTTTAACATTACTGTTAACCGTCTACGTTTAACATTACTGCTAACCGTCTACTTTTAACATTACTGTTAACCGTCTACGTTTAACTTTACTCTTAATCGTCTACTTTTAATATTACTCTTAACCGTCTACGTTTAACATTAATGTTAACCGTCTACGTTTAACATTACTGTTAACCGTCTACTTTTAACATTACTGTTAACCGTCTACGTTTAACATTACTGTGAACCGTCTACGTTTAACATTACTCCTAACCGTCTAATTTTAACATGACTGTTAACCGTCTACGCTTAACATTACTGTTAACCGTCCACTTTTAACATTACTGTTAACCGTCTACGTTTAACATTACTTTCAATCGTCTACTTTTAACATTATTCTTAACCGTCTACGTTTAACATTAATGTTAACCGTCTACTTTTAACATTATTGCTAACCGTCTACTTTTAACATGACTGTAAACCGTCTACGCTTAACATTACTGTTAACCGTCTACTTTTAACATTACTGTTAACCGTCTACGTTTAACATTACTTTTAATCGTCTACTTTTAACATTACTCTTAAACGTCTACGATTAACATTACTGTTAACCGTCTACTTTTAACATTACTGTTAACCGTCTACGTTTAACTTTACTCTTAATCGTCTACTTTTAATATTACTCTTAACCGTCTACGTTTAACATTAATGTTAACCGTCTACGTTTCATATTACTGTTAACCGTCTAATTTTAACATTACTGTTAACCGTCTACGTTTATAATTACTGTGAAACGTCTACGTTTAACATTACTGTTAACCGTCTAATTTTAACATGACTGTTAACCGTCTACGCTTAACATTACTGTTAACCGTCTACTTTTAACATTACTGTTAACCGTCTACGTTTAACATTACTTTTAATCGTCTACTTTTAACATTACCCTTAACCGTCTACGTTTAACATTAATGTTAACCGTCTACTTTTAACATAACTGTTAACCGTCTACGTTTAACATTACTTCTAATCGTCTACTTTTAACATTACTCTTAACCGTCTACGTTTAACATTACTGTTAATCGTCTACTTTTAACATTACTCTAAATCGTCTACGTTTAGCAATTCTGTTAACCGTCTACTTTTAACACCACTGGTAACCGTCTACTTTTAACATTACTGTCAACCGTCTATGTTTAACATTACTGTTAACTGTCTACGTTTAACATTACTGTTAACCGTCTACGTTTAACATTACTCTTAACCGTTACCTTTAACATAACTGGTAACCGTCTACTTTTAACATTACTGTTAACCGTCTATGTTTAACATTACTGTTAACTGTCTACGTTTAACATTACTGTTAACCCTCTACTTTTGACATTACTGTTAACCGTCTACGTTTAACATTACTGTTAATCGTCTACTTTTAATATTACTCTTAACCGTCTACGTTTAACATTAATGTTAACCGTCTACGTTTAACATTACTTTTAATCGTCTACTTTTAACATTACCCTTAACCGTCTACGTTTAACATTAATGTTAACCGTCTACTTTTAACATTAATGTTAACCGTCTACTTTTAACATAACTGTTAACCGTCTACGTTTAACATTACTTCTAATCGTCTACTTTTAACATTACTCTTAACCGTCTACGTTTAACATTACTGTTAATCGTCTACTTTTAACATTACTCTAAATCGTCTACGTTTAGCAATTCTGTTAACCGTCTACTTTTAACACCACTGGTAACCGTCTACTTTTAACATTACTGTCAACCGTCTACGTTTAACATTACTGTTAACCGTCTACGTTTAACATTACTCTTAACCGTTACCTTTAACATTACTGGTAACCGTCTACTTTTAACATTACTGTTAACCGTCTATGTTTAACATTACTGTTAACTGTCTACGTTTAACATTACTGTTAACCCTCTACTTTTAACATTACTGTTAACCGTCTACGTTTAACATTACTGTTAATCGTCTACTTTTAATATTACTCTTAACCGTCTACGTTTAACATTAATGTTAACCGTCTACGTTTAACATTACTGTTCACCAGCTACTTTTAACAATACTGTTAACCGTCTACGTTTAACACTACTGTTAATCGTCTACTTTTAACATTACTCTTAACCGTCTACGTTTAAATAATGTTTACCGTCTACTTTTAACATTACTGCTAACCGTCTACGTTTAACATTACCGTTAACTGTCTACGTTTAACATTAATTTTAACCGTCTACTTTTAACATTACTGTTAACCGTCTACTTTTAACATTACTGCTAACCGTCTACGTTTAACATTACTGTTAACCGTCTACGTTTAACATTACTGTTAATCGTCTACTTTTAACATTACTCTTAACCGTCTACGTTTAACATTAATGTTTACCGTCTACTTTTAACATTACTGCTAACCGTCTACGTCTACGTTTAACATTAATGTTAACCATCTACTTTTAACATTACTGCTAACCGTCTACGTTTAACATTACTGTTAACCGTCTACGTTTAACACTACTGTTAACCGTCTACGTTTAAAATTACTGTTAACCGTCTACTTTTAACATTACTGTTAACCGTCTACTCTTAACATTACTCTTAACCGTCGACGTTTAACAATACTGTTAACCATCTTCTTTTAACATTACTGTTAACCGTCTACGTTTAACATTACTGCTAACCGTCTACTTTTAACATTACTGTTAACCGTCTACGTTTAACTTTACTCTTAATCGTCTACTTATAATATTACTCTTAACCGTCTACGTTTAACATTAATGTTAACCGTCTACGTTTAACATTACTGTTAACCGTCTACTTTTAACATTACTGTTAACCGTCTACGTTTAACATTACTGTGAACCGTCTACGTTTAACATTACTCCTAACCGTCTAATTTTAACATGACTGTTAACCGTCTACGCTTAACATTACTGTTAACCGTCTACGTTTAACATTACTTTCAATCGTCTACTTTTAACATTATTCTTAACCGTCTACGTTTAACATTAATGTTAACCGTCTACTTTTAACATTATTGCTAACCGTCTACTTTTAACATGACTGTAAACCGTCTACGCTTAACATTACTGATAACCGTCTACTTTTAACATTACTGTTAACCGTCTACGTTTAACATTACTTTTAATCGTCTACTTTTAACATTACTCTTAAACGTCTACGATTAACATTAATGTTAACCGTCTACTTTTAACATTACTGCTAACCGTCTACGTTTAACATTACTGTTAACCGTCTACGTATAACATTACTGTTAATCGTCTACTTTTAACATTACTCTTAATCGTCTACGTTTAGCAATACTGTTAACCGTCTACTTTTAACATTACTGGTAACGGTCTACTTTTAACATTACTGTCAACCGTCTACGTTTAACATTACTGTTAACCGTCTACTTTTAACATTACTGCTAACCGTCTACGTTTAACATTACTGTTAACCGTCTACGTCTAAAATTACTTTTAACCCTCTACGTTTAGCATTACTGTTAACCGCCTACTTTTAACATTACTCTTAACCGTCTGTTTTTAACATTACTGTTAACCGTCTACTTTTAATATTACTGTTTACCGTCTACGCTTAACATTACAGTTAACCGTCTACGCTTAACATTACTTTTAACCGTCTACTTTTTACATTACTGTTAACCGTCTACGCTTAACATTAGTGTTAACCGTCTACGCTTAACATTACTGTTAACCGTCTACTTTTAACATTACTGTTAACCGACTACGTTTAACATTACTGTTAACCGTATAATTTTAACAGTACTATTAACCGTCTACGTTTAACATTGCTGTTAACCGTCTACGTTTAGCATTGCTGTTAACCGTCTACGTTTAACATTACTGTTAACCGTCTACTTTTAACATTACTGTTAACCGTCTACGCTTAACATTACTGCTAATCATCTACTTTTAACATTACTGTTAACCGTCTACGTTTAACATTACTGTTAATCGTCTACTTTTAACATTACTCTTAACCGTCTACGTTTAACATTAATGTTTACCGTCTACTTTTAACATTACTGCTAACCGTCTACGTTTAACATTACCGTTAACTGTCTACGTTTAACATTAATTTTAACCGTCTACGTTTATCATTACTGTTAATCCTCTACTTTTAACATTATTCTTAACCGTCTACGTTTAACATTGCTGTTAACCGTCTTCGTTTAACATTACTGTTAACCGTCTACTTTTAACATTACTGTTAACGCGTCTGCTTTTAACATTACTCTCAACTATCTACGTTTAACATTACTGTTAATCGTCTACTTTTAACATTACTCTTAACCGTCGACGTTTAACAATACTGTTAACCATCTTCTTTTATTATTACTGTTACCGTCTACGTTTAACATTACTGTTAACCGTCTACTTTTAACATTACTGTTAACCGTCTACGTTTAACTTTACTCTTAATCGTCTACTTTTAATATTACTCTTAACCGTCTACGTTTAACATTAATGTTAACCGTCTACGTTTCATATTACTGTTAACCGTCTAATTTTAACATTACTGTTAACCGTCTACGTTTATAATTACTGTGAAACGTCTACGTTTAACATTACTGTTAACCGTCTAATTTTAACATGAATGTTAACCGTCTACGCTTAACATTACTGTTAACCGTCTACTTTTAACATTACTGTTAACTGTCTACGTTTAACATTACTTTTAATCGTCTACTTTTAACATTACCCTTAACCGTCTACGTTTAACATTAATGTTAACCGTCTACTTTTAACATAACTGTTAACCGTCTACGTTTAACATTACTTCTAATCGTCTACTTTTAACATTACTCTTAACCGTCTACGTTTAACATTACTGTTAATCGTCTACTTTTAACATTACTCTAAATCGTCTACGTTTAGCAATTCTGTTAACCGTCTACTTTTAACACCACTGGTAACCGTCTACTTTTAACATTACTGTCAACCGTCTACGTTTAACATTACTGTTAACCGTCTACGTTTAACATTACTGTTAACCGTCTACGTTTAACATTACTGTTAACCGTCTACGTTTAACATTACTCTTAACCGTTACCTTTAACATTACTGGTACCCGTCTACTTTTAACATTACTGTTAACCGTCTACGTTTAACATTACTTCTAATCGTCTACTTTTAACATTACTTTTAACCGTCTACGTTTAACATTACTGTTAATCGTCTACTTTTAACATTACTCTAAATCGTCTACGTTTAGCAATTCTGTTAACCGTCTACTTTTAACACCACTGGTAACCGTCTACTTTTAACATTACTGTCAACCGTCTACGTTTAACATTACCGTTAACTGTCTACGTTTAACATTAATTTTAACCGTCTACTTTTAACATTACTGTTAACCGTCTACTTTTAACATTACTGCTAACCGTCTACGTTTAACATTACTGTTAACCGTCTACGTTTAACATTACTGTTAATCGTCTACTTTTAACATTACTCTTAACCGTCTACGTTTAACATTAATGTTTACCGTCTACTTTTAACATTACTGCTAACCGTCTACGTCTACGTTTAACATTAATGTTAACCATCTACTTTTAACATTACTGCTAACCGTCTACGTTTAACATTACTGTTAACCGTCTACGTTTAACACTACTGTTAACCGTCTACGTTTAAAATTACTGTTAACCGTCTACGTTTAACATTACTGTTAACCGTCTACTTTTAACATTACTGTTAACCGTCTACTCTTAACATTACTCTTAACCGTCGACGTTTAACAATACTGTTAACCATCTTCTTTTAACATTACTGTTAACCGTCTACGTTTAACATTACTGCTAACCGTCTACTTTTAACATTACTGTTAACCGTCTACGTTTAACTTTACTCTTAATCGTCTACTTTTAATATTACTCTTAACCGTCTACGTTTAACATTAATGTTAACCGTCTACGTTTAACATTACTGTTAACCGTCTACTTTTAACATTACTGTTAACCGTCTACGTTTAACATTACTGTGAACCGTCTACGTTTAACATTACTCCTAACCGTCTAATTTTAACATGACTGTTAACCGTCTACGCTTAACATTACTGTTAACCGTCCACTTTTAACATTACTGTTAACCGTCTACGTTTAACATTACTTTCAATCGTCTACTTTTAACATTATTCTTAACCGTCTACGTTTAACATTAATGTTAACCGTCTACTTTTAACATTATTGCTAACCGTCTACTTTTAACATGACTGTAAACCGTCTACGCTTAACATTACTGTTAACCGTCTACTTTTAACATTACTGTTAACCGTCTACGTTTAACATTACTTTTAATCGTCTACTTTTAACATTACTCTTAAACGTCTACGATTAACATTAATGTTAACCGTCTACTTCTAACATTACTGCTAACCGTCTACGTTTAACATTACTGTTAACCGTCTACGTATAACATTACTGTTAATCGTCTACTTTTAACATTACTCTTAATCGTCTACGTTTAGCAATACTGTTAACCGTCTACTTTTAACATTACTGGTAACGGTCTACTTTTAACATTACTGTCAACCGTCTACGTTTAACATTACTGTTAACCGTCTACTTTTAACATTACTGCTAACCGTCTACGTTTAACATTACTGTTAACCGTCTACGTCTAACATTACTTTTAACCCTCTACGTTTAGCATTACTGTTAACCGCCTACTTTTAACATTACTCTTAACCGTCTGTTTTTAACATTACTGTTAACCGTCTACTTTTAATATTACTGTTTACCGTCTACGCTTAACATTACAGTTAACCGTCTACGCTTAACATTACTTTTAACCGTCTACTTTTTACATTACTGTTAACCGTCTACGCTTAACATTAGTGTTAACCGTCTACGCTTAACATTACTGTTAACCGTCTACTTTTAACATTACTGTTAACCGTCTACGCTTAACATTACTGCTAACCATCTACTTTTAACATTACTGTTAACCGTCTACGTTTAACACTACTGTTAATCGTCTACTTTTAACATTACTCTTAACCTTCTACGTTTAACATTAATGTTTACCGTCTACTTTTAACATTACTGCTAACCGTCTACGTTTAACATTACCGTTAACTGTCTACGTTTAACATTAATTTTAACCGTCTACGTTTATCATTACTGTTAATCCTCTACTTTTAACATTATTCTTAACCGTCTACGTTTAACATTACTGTTAACCGTCTACGTTTAACATTGCTGTTAACCGTCTTCGTTTAACATTACTGTTAACCGTCTACTTTTAACATTACTGTTAACGCGTCTGCTTTTAACATTACTCTCAACTATCTACGTTTAACATTACTGTTAATCGTCTACTTTTAACATTACTCTTAACCGTCGACGTTTAACAATACCGTTAACCATCTTCTTTTATTATTACTGTTACCGTCTACGTTTAACATTACTGTTAACCGTCTACTTTTAACATTACTGTTAACCGTCTACGTTTAACTTTACTCTTAATCGTCTACTTTTAATATTACTCTTAACCGTCTACGTTTAACATTAATGTTAACCGTCTACGTTTCATATTACTGTTAACCGTCTAATTTTAACATTACTGTTAACCGTCTACGTTTATAATTACTGTGAAACGTCTACGTTTAACATTACTGTTAACCGTCTAATTTCAACATGACTGTTAACCGTCTACGCTTAACATTACTGTTAACCGTCTACTTTTAACATTACTGTTAACCGTCTACGTTTAACATTACTTTTAATCGTCTACTTTTAACATTACCCTTAACCGTCTACGTTTAACATTAATGTTAACCGTCTACTTTTAACATAACTGTTAACCGTCTACGTTTAACATTACTTCTAATCGTCTACTTTTAACATTACTCTTAACCGTCTACGTTTAACATTACTGTTAATCGTCTACTTTTAACATTACTCTAAATCGTCTACGTTTAGCAATTCTGTTAACCGTCTACTTTTAACACCACTGGTAACCGTCTACTTTTAACATTACTGTCAACCGTCTACGTTTAACATTAATGTTAACCGTCTACGTTTAACATTACTGTTAACCGTCTACGTTTAACATTACTGTTAACCGTCTACGTTTAACATTACTCTTAACCGTTACCTTTAACATTACTGGTAACCGTCTACTTTTAACATTACTGTTAACCGTCTATGTTTAATATTACTGTTAACTGTCTACGTTTAACATTACTGTTAACCGTCTACGTTTAACATTACTCTTAACCGTTACCTTTAACATTACTGGTAACCGTCTACTTTTAACATTACTTTTAACCGTCTATGTTTAACATTACTGTTAACTGTCTACGTTTAACATTACTGTTAACCCTCTACTTTTGACATTACTGTTAACCGTGTACGTTTAGCATTACTGTTAATCGTCTACTTTTAATATTACTCTTAACCGTCTACGTTTAACATTAATGTTAACCGTCTACGTTTAACATTACTTTTAATCGTCTACTTTGAACATTACCCTTAACCGTCTACGTTTAACATTAATGTTAACCGTCTACTTTTAACATAACTGTTAACCGTCTATGTTTAACATTACTGTTAACCATCTACGTTTAACATTACTGTTAACCGTCTCTGTTTAACATTACTGTTAACCATCTACGTTTAACATTACTCTTAACCGTCTACATTTAACATTACTGTTAACCGTCTACGTTTAACATTACTGTTGTTTGCCTTGAGGTATTACTGGGTAACATTTAAATAAAACGAAAATATTGGGTTAATTAATTTCAATGATAAAAATGAGTTTTATTATTGCTGTGTACGTACCGTATGCTTCGGGTTTTACAAAAGTAATGAAAGAGAATAAGCAATATACAATCTAATACAGGCATTTAATAAAGAACTTAACGAACTTAACGAATAAACATAGAAAGCCACTGTACAATAATTAAGCTGTTCACACTATGCGCGTAAACATCCCGCTACCCTTGCGTTATTGCAACAAGGAAGATTAGGGATCACGCGGGTAATGAAAACATTTGAGGGGAGAAAAAAAATCTGTGGTATATTATTTTTATAAATATAATTCATTATTAGGAATTCAAGAATTAAAAAAAATGGTGATATATTAAAGGAAAATAAATAAATACTTCAGTTTATACGATTTATCCTGCCATTACATTGATTACAACAGTTGCTGGTTGGTGGTTTCTCTGAGTTGACGGTTGCATTGTAGTTACTAGTGGTTGCTGCTGCTGACGATGTTGTAGTTGCGGATTGCAACGTTGATGGGGGCACACGTTGGTTTGGGTGTTGGTCTTGTTGATGCGCTTTCTTCGCCTGCGAGCATTTCGCCTAGATGAGGCGCGTGTCATAGCAGGTGCTGGTTTAGTACCACTGGATGATCTGTGGGACTTGTGCCTATGAAGCAGGGTGTGATGCTCGGAATTACATTCCAAACACCGTTCACGACTTGTGCACCTGTCCTTCATGTGCGAATATGCCAGGTAGTTAAAGCAATAACGTAACTCTTTGACGGTTTCCTACCGTTTCCTTATAGACTTCTTGCGAAACTTGAGACACTTTCTCAGGGCATGTTCGCTTTTACAGAGGCGACAGTCTGGAAGGCTCTCATCATGAGGGGTTTTAGTGTCCGGTAAGGATGGGCTTTCGACGGGTTTGCGGTGAACTTCCAATCGCCTTGAAGCACTTGACATTGTACTATTAATTAAACATAAGTGGGAGAAGAAAAGGAAAGAAAAATAAAAGAGATAAATTAGTAGGTGGTTGAATTGGGAAGGAGAACAAGCTTCACTATTGGTCGGGTTGGAGTGCCCGAAGCTGTCCTCACGTCTGCTGAGCGAACTTTCGAATCATCCCCTAAATACGATGTGACTACACGACCAACCGCCATTCATTAGGGGGTAAATTATCCTGCCAAATCACAACTAAATTTCCTACTTCGAAGTCCTTTTTTTGATATTTCCACTTCACTCGACGATTAAGTTCTTTTAAACTTAAAAACAATGATTGGATTCAGGAGGTGCCAGGAGCGGCGCAGGTTGCCATCTGGATGTATTACATCCGAGGTCAGAATCTTTGGATATACGTTTCCTCCGGAAAGAATATCCACACGGGTACTAATGACGTCGGTCATCGTAATGTCAGGAAAACCAGAGTTTATAATTTTTGAAAGAGAACACGAGGGCAACCGACCGGTTATTTTTTCAACTACATATGCAGAGATTTCAAGCCTAAAATCGGGGTCAATCGGTGAGCCGACCGTTAGAACGCACATAGTGGAAGATTTGCCAGTCAGGCAATCCATCATGCCAGTTACATTCGTTGATGGGACAAAGAAAGTGGGAATAGCAAGCTTCCTTTGTAACCTCCTTGAAATAAAGGTACCTTGAGAACCCGGGGTCAACCAGAGCTCGGGCCGCACATCTAATATCATTGATATGCACAATACAAGTTACCGAGCCCAAGAGAACAGTAAATGATGGGTTCGGGGTTAAATTTGCGGAATAAGTATGAAGATTTTGAGTAGTTGAAGAGGTTGAAGGGTTTAAATTGAAGGCAGTTTCGGACTGATGCTTCTGTTTACATAAGGAGCAAACATGGATACTTTTACAACTCCCGAACTCGTGTGAAGTTGCAAGACAGTTTGAACAACATCTGAGCCTCCTTACTGTCGACATTCTCTCTTCTACACTCTGACTCAAGAAAACGGGACAAAGTCTAATAGGGTGTGAACCTCGACAAAGGTAACAACGACAAACCGGTGTGGCACTAGTCTTTGTCGCAAAATTTTGAATTTTTCTTGAATCTTTAGAAGCTTTACTAGCAATATTAAAAGTAGAGGTTTTTCGCGAATTGACAATGCCAAAGTTTTTGTTCGGATTCTGATTGGGTTGTGGATGAGAGCGCCTTATATCGGAAATCGACTCGAGTGTCCTAAAATGAGCCGTCAAAAATGCGTCCATATCCTCCCGCTTAGGAGAAGCCTGGCTATGTTTTTTAGACTGCTCCCAGAGACCCAGAGTATGCTCAGGTAATTTCGTAGAACATAGATATACTAACATAACGTGGTAAAATATCTCAGGGGTAACATCTAACAATGAAAGATTTGTTATACAATCGTCCATAGTCCGCTGGCGATTCTTGATGTTAGGTCCGGATTCCTGCGCAATCGGTTTTATACTCAAAAGTGTTCGGAGCTGTTCATTTATCAACGCGTCTTTGTTCTCATAGGTGTCTACTAATCTTTCCCATGCAATTACATAGCCATCATTAATCAAAGGCACGGTTTGTATAGTATCATGGGCATCTTTTGCAGTTTTCTGTAACAAGTAGTACAATTTCTGCGCTGGGGTTAAACGGGGGTTATTACCATACAAAGCTGAGAACATATCTTGAAACAAAGGCCAACTCTTATAGTCACCATAGAACACCGAGATATCGCACGGGGGTAAATGAGTCATAGGAATCGAGTTCACCCCAAAGTCCGGTGACCTTCCGGCCTGAGTAGCCGATTTTAAGTTGTCCAAATGGGATGTAATCAAAGAAATGCCACGGATATAAGTGCTATAAGACGCCAAATACTTCGATTTTATTTCCACAATATGTGGACCCTGTATTTTATCGGCCTCAATCAACAATGAATCATAAGTCGACCGAACAGCTTCCCACAAAAGATTGATTTCCTTCTCATGACTTAGCAACGAACCAATCTGGTGGTCCGCTGGGGGTATATTAGCAATATGTGCCTCAAATTCGGACAAACGAACGACATTACGGATCAAAGTAGTAATCTCCATCCTGATGCGATGACGCGTAATTTCGTAAAATAAATGGACAAAGAAAATTCAAAACAAGTATAAACGCACTGGTACCACAAGGTTCCAGGGGGAAAAATAATAGGATGAGAAATAAAACAACGAATTCTCAAATGGGTAGAAAAAATATAAATATATGAATAGTAAATTTATAAAAAATACGGGTTCAAATCTTTGAAGCAAAAAATGATTTTATACACTGTTCGTCTTTCTTCGTCTATCGTGAAGAATTCGCGAGTAATAATAATTCGACCGACGACTTCTTATTATATAAAATCACCTTGTTCAAAAAAAATGTATAATAGATGTCGAAGAATACGAACCCTGTTTAAATAAAAACATGGGTACTCGCCATGGGTTAAACGAATAATAATTTGTATTTTTTAACTATTTAATTTATGGGAAAAAAATAAAAGAAGTGCAAAATTTCCTTATTTCAGGGAATGAAAAAACCAACAAAAATTAAAAAATAAGGCACTTTACATTATTAGCTAAATTAAATAGTTATCGGTTTATACGAACGGGTAAACATTCACAGCACTAGTGCATGTCGTGTGAGCGAGAGAAAAAAAAAACAATGAGTAAATAAGCGATTATATTATTATTATAAACACAAAAAAGAAAAACACTTTAGCACTGTGATATAATCAATGATATATGTATTGAATTTATGTATTTAAAAGAGTATTCAGTAAAACAAAAGTTTAAATGTTTTTTTTTTCTTTTTTTTAGATTTAATATATATTTCATAAATTCCTGAACACAAAAACTTCGTCAAACATTTTACAGGACCGTCTTTTTTTTTTTTTTGTTGTTGCTCATTAAACCAACGAGTAAAAATTTACTTTCATCATTCTGTTTTGTTTAATATCACACGAAAACAAAATGTATTTATAAAAGCTTTTGTTTAAGAGCGGAGTTAAGAGATCAAAGTGTGGATTAATAAACAAGAAAAGGAACATCTTAATGATCACTTAAAACATAAAAAGAAAAAAAAGAAAACGGTAAATATGCAAAAAAATTGAGCAAAAAGATAAATCAAACTTTATCATACCTACGTACATATGTATATATATATAATAATATAATAAAAATAATGCAATTCATCAAAAATAATAATAACAAAGAAAGAAAGTAAAAACTTTAAAACTCAACACTCTTGCAGCAGCAGTTATTTGCTACTGTTTGTTCTTACAAAAACTTTGTAAGATCAAACAATTATTTGCTCAAAAAAGTGATAAATATTTGGCACAGGGTGGTCACATTAAAGAAACTTTTATTTGCTAATAAATAAATTTGTTTTTTCAAAATCTTGTTTTCACCCTAAAAATATTTGATGGCCAGAAATATTTGATATTTTCGGGCAAATGTTTCAAAAGTGTGACCGCTCCGCTCCTTTAAGTGTGTTGCTTCTGCACGACGAACTAAACAGTTTATTGCCTCTCCTAACAATTTTAATATTTTGAGTTGTGATATTATGAATACAATTATAAATACAAATTTCGGGGAGAAATTTTTCCCTTTTCTCATTCCTCCTATTGTGAATTACAATTTCCCCGGATTTTTCCCCCAGGGAAAAAAGTAAGAATTCTACAATAAGAAAAAGAGAAAAAACGGTTATTATTTCATTCGACTTTTTTCACTAGCAATTTTGAAGGGAGATAAAGAAAAATGTAAATATTAAATAAAAAAGTAAATAGAAAATAAATAATATATTTGTTGAAATTTGTTTAGGTCCAAAAGCTCAAATAAACAGCAGATGCAGCATTTGTTGACGCTTATGCAGTAGAATCCAGAAATTGCACGGGGGTTTTTTAAAGGAGACCGTCAAGATGTTCAACGTTTCTCGCAAAGAGCAGAGGATGAATTAAATTCTCTAGGTCCTCCAAGCAAAAATTTGACTGAATGGAAAAAGGTATTCAAAAATTTTGTTATGCCTATAAATATATACATGCAATTCTATTATATTCAGGCATGGTCTGACCAAAAGAAATATGTGCGTCGGAAGACATCCCAAAATTTGCAACATCAAAAGGGCACAGGAGGAAGGCTTAATAGGGAATAAAAGTTTTCAGCAACGGAGGAAAGTATATACAGTTTAATTGCCATCAAAACTTACGTTGAAGGCGTGCCTGTAAATGTTTTCGGCCTAGGATCAGCGTTGAAGGCGTGCCAGAACCTAAAACTACCCGCATATCGAACTCTTCTTCCAAGTTAAAAACAAATGTTTCAAAAGAAAACGTAAGATCGTCATACGATCGATATATGTGCCCATAATTATGAAAGTGGTCTAAGTCATATATTTCTTGTTTCAAGATATTTAATGATTTGCATTTGAATAAATTAAAAAATATTTTTACATTATGCGACATTTTAATTTTTAATTTTATTGGTCTTAATTAATAGAAATTTATTATGAATATGAAATTTTGTGTGAATTTCATACGATAATATTGTTTTTAAAGTTTGAATTGACTTAGACCATTTTCAAAATTAACTGAATGTCCTATAAATGACTTAAAGCAATAAAGAACTTTGAGTTTTATTTGAAACAATAATTTTATTGAAATAATTCGTGAGCATTTATTAATTATTTTTAAACAGTAATCCATTTTTATCATTATTTCGAGTATTTAAGATTCTTAAAATGTTCCTGAAAAACTGGAGGGATGTACGGTAGTAAACTCATAATATCTTTATGTTTTTCTTCCGATACTGGTCTTATGCTGGTGTATAATGGAAGTAATTTAATATTTCCGTATATTTTTGGTCTTCCTCTTTTAGGTGAAAGATCCAAAACGTGAAATGTAGAATCATCTAAAGAAGTTTTATAAAACATTTTATAAGGTTCATTTTTCAAGAATCTCATCCATTGAATTTGTAGCCAAGAGACAGATTCGCCCGCGGTATTTTTTACTCTTCTTGTTATTGTATCTTCTAATGATTTCGTTGAAATAAAATCTGGCTGCGACATTCGCTTTATCGAAAATGTATTGCTTCTTCTGCACTTTTCTATCAATTCATAATAATGCTCAGGGTTGTATAAGTAATTTGCTTTTTTTATTTTCATTTCTATCAACCCAAAATCACGATCATTCGGTAGAAAGGAATGACCTGATACCAAAAATTTGTGGTCTACCGTTTCAATATTATTATTTGATGACTGAGCAATTTTCATTCATGTCAATGCTACTTTAATGTTCCGATTCTGGCCTGAACAAGCATCTGTAAGCTATTAGGTGTTTTTGAGTCGTTATGTCCTGCATATGCGCTAAAATGCATGATGCTACTTCCTGTGCACCTCTTGAAGCTGTTGTTTCATCCCATGCGTACATCTTCACATTATCGTCATGGAAATTATGGAAATCCAAGTTGTACACGTACATATTTCGCTTATAATAGGCTAACGAAACAGACAGTTTAGGATACGGAAGAGCCTATTGTAAATCAAATGAGAATCCATAATATTCCCTGGAATTTTCTTTTGCTTTTTTCTGGTCCTCTGCAAGACAGTTCCTAGCTCGTTCGGCATTTTGTTAATGTATATCATGACTTTCTCTAAGACTTATTTTCTCTTCCTTATTATGGCATGATTCGATTTTTTCCTTCAGTAAATCGCATTTTTGGCATGTGTCTTTTCGAGGAGCATGGAAATTTAAGTTAAATTCTGTATTAAATATTTTCCTGTAGATCCATTCCTTAACAAAGGGTTGGTTATTTTCCTCACATTTCTCTACATATAGACTATACATTTTACGAATATCCAAATCAGGACTCAAATATTTTCGAGTAGGAGCATGACGAGCTCTGGTGTAGTGGCTCTCATATGCTGGGAAACTTAAAATATGTTCTCATACAGCTTTTATCTTAATTTCATCAGTTTTTCGCGAAGATCCAGGCATTTTCCCACGACGATCAGTTCCAGGTGTTTCAGCATTCAGAGCACGAGATAACCGCCCTACAGAAATTTTATAGGTGTCTAAAAAAAAGTTCCTGCAAACCGACACGTCTGACTTGTTATTTTTTGACAAAAAATACTTGTAGCTGCATTTTCTCATAGGTCTTTCAAACGTTCTGGGCTGCCTTTGTTTTATTAATTGTTGGTGAACTGTAGTACACAGATACAGATTCTGTGTTTCAAAATCTTTTAGTTTCCAGAAAGTTTCAAAATTAAATTTTCTTTCATTATATTCTACGCGATCTAAACATTTTTTTGAGCAAAAGCAATCCTCGTTATCAAAAATTTTAGCACTTACAAGTTTTGATTTTTTTTTCGTGTATTCTTCGCCATTATTTCTCTTAATTTTTCTAATATTTTGTGCGTAACTACCTTCATTTCTTGCCCGTTTTCTTGTCTTATCTTTTTCTCTCTGCACCATTTCTGGGGTTTCTAAATTTACAAAAAAATCTTCATATGATTCATCTGAAGATGATAACTGCCTTACTCTTTTCCATTTCTTGGAAGTATTACGTGGTCGTATAACATCTGCAGATCACATCGTATTCGAATAATAATTAATTTATTCACATAATAAGTACGTTATCATTAACTTACCTGAACCGCTATCTGTTGACATAGTGTTAAAATATATAAATTATTTGCCACCAGTAATTTTATTAATTCCGAAGCGCCAAACTGAATTATATGGTTAGATAAACCGGAATGAAATTGTCGTTATTATTAAAATTTGATTGTCATTTATTTTATTATGTAGTTCAGAAACGCGACTTAAATATATAATTAAAATCAATGCTTCTTTATTCATGAAATGATGATACAAAACTAAAAGAACAAACTTAAAAAGTCTAAAATATAACGGTAGTTCTTAAATTAAAATATAGAGGAATGTAAGGTAATAGGCATAATTAAGTAGAGAGTGAAATAAAGAGTAAGGATTAAGGAAAAGAAGACTAAATATTGAGAAGAGTAAAATAAATACGTTACAAAATAAATTATCGTAACTCGCGTCAAAGAAGGCCACGTGCCATTTTCAAGATGTTTATATAATTTCTTTAAATTTTTGACTTAGACCACTTTCATAATTAACACTAAATGAATTCCATATAATGTTGAAATTACAACCACTATCTAATGGTTCATTTTTGACAATTTCGTAAAAATTACATTGAATACATTTAGCTTAAACTAATGTGGTATAAAATAACTGATAAACTCATTTTTTTTAAATTTTGACTTAGACCACTTTCATAATTATGGGCACATATTGCAAGCAGAACTTGCTGTACAAAATGATTTAGTGGGTACATTGAAAGAAGTAGTAGTAGACGTTAAGGAACAACAGCAGAGTTTTAAAAATTTACAGGTCCTTTGACAAGATGTACCACCTAAAAAAAGCATTCTCAGCAAATGGAAAACATTGAAAAAGAAAAGCTACAAGAGATGCGGCGCCACCACTCCTCCATGGAAAAAATGAAAACTAGAGAGGTTCAATATATGCAGCTACAAGTCAAATTAAATTAAAGATTGTTTTTATTTTTTCATTAATTTCTTAAGTAGCAAGTAAGTTTTTATTTCACTCCAAAGAGTGGCTTTTTTCCTTTTTATAATAAAAATCTAATAAGTATTAGTAAATATGTACATGAATTTAATTAAATTATTAATATAATTAAATGCTTTTAAAAAACATGTTTTAAATACTATTTCAAAGTGCGCATCGAATATTATTTCTTATTAATTGAGCTGCGGTAAGATATCTCGTGCAAGTTGGTAAACTATTGTGATCCTCTTCGGTGATCATTTTACTCAAAGAATCGTATGGCTCTTCCGGAACTTTAAAATGAATACATATGTTATGCAAGGCACAGCACGCATTAATGATTTTAACTGCCTTTTTCGGCCAGTAGTGAAGCTCCCTCTCCCTCGCACCGAGGAGACATCTCCACCTATACGTCGTTTGTTCTCTCGATAATCTTGCGACACTTTGAATGGACCTCATTTCTTGGGAACCATCTTCTGGAACACGATGGGTCGTTAACAGTAATGGCTCTAAAGGATAACCAGCGTCACCTTATAAATAAAGAAAAAATTAATTTTGGTATTGCGTCTCAATCCTGTGACTGGTTTTACTTGCCTTCCAAATATTTCTTCTAAGTGAGCTCTAACGTCGCTGGTAGCTCATATAAAAGAATCATAGCAAGCACCAGCGTCAGATGCATTAACAAACCGGATCCTTAATTCGTCATCGCAAATTAAACAATTTATTTTTCAATAGAGCCATATTAAATTTTAAAGCATATTTACCAGCATGCCATTCAAAATGTTTTTTCTGTTGTAGAACAAATGTTTGTTTTCAGCAGGAGCAATGATTTGTATGTGTCTTCCGTCAACACACCCAGTAACTCCTGGTATTTTATATTTTCTATAAAACGCTAAAGCAATTTTCCTTTTTTCCTCTGGTGTTGGCATTTTTATCCACATTGGGCAAATGTGCGCTTCAAAAATGTTAAGAACTTCAGCGAACACTTTACTTAAAGTTGTTAGGGCCAACAAAACTTCGAAATCTTCTCCAACTCCCTCAATCTCAATCAACCACTTAGTTTCACCATAGGGTTAACAGCCGATTGATTCTTAATCGGCTGAGAGTATGATGTAAGTATGCTTAATAAATAACTAAAAGCACTTTTGTCGACTCTATAATATTTTTGAAACCTTAAGCAGGAAATAGTTCATACACCAAGCAATTTTCTTTTACACATATGTATGTACTTACACTGATTGGTCCAACTCAAGAGAATTTGTTGCATCGCGCATCTGCCTCCTTCGAATACTCTGTGTTCTTTTTCTCGCTTCTTCCTCGGAATGAGTTTCCTCCGCAAGTACTTGGAAAGCTATGTTATTCATTTGGAAAGCTACACTATAGATTAAATTACTATAACAAAATATATATATATATGGCATCACTGTTTTGACACCAACTACTCCTAAGTACCAAATATTCAGTTGCTGCTAATGAAGTTGATATTTTCAACAACACAAACAAAAAACCACCACCATTATCTTTTCTTCTCAATTTTGCTTTTCGTCTGTGAACACGTGTGCTTTAAAAATAACTCACACCAATTTGTCTAATTTAAGTGTATGAACATAAATTATTAAATAAATTTTTAATATTAAATAATAGAAAACACTAAATATCATAAAATTAATCGTTTTACCATATATATATATATATATATATATATATATATATATAATATATATATATATATATATATAATATATATATATATATATATAATATATAATAGTTATAGTTTTTTACCTTTTTAATATTTTTTAGTAGTTAATTATAAAGCACTAGGTCAATTTAATAAAAACATTTTAAAAAACTTATTTTTTATTATTTTTTCGATATTTCGCTACACCTTTGGTTGGCATCATCAGGAAAACAAAAATAATGAACAAACAAATTGAAAAAAAATTTTTCGATTAACAAATTCAAAATAATCCGAAAAAATTTTTTTCAAATAACAAAACAATAAAAAACGACAAATTGAAAAAATTTTTTGTTTTACATACATACAAACAAAGTTTCAATATTAAAAAATTTTTAAATGAAAAACAATTTTGAAAATACATAACAAATTTTCAAAGCAATAGTATTTTACACATATATTCTAAAACATAAATGTAATAACCAAACGTTACAAAAAATTAAAGTATTAATTATTAATGTTATGCAGATACAGAGTTTTGTTTTATAATGCACTAAATGTCTATAATTTTGTGCAACATTCTCCTCCGTATCTGCTTTAAAATTTATTCTTTTGGTTAATGGTACTTTAATTATTTGTAACATTTCTAACATATAACGACGTTTATAATTATTTTCTAAATTTAAAATTGAAACATATTCAAAATTAGGATAGTGATCAACTTTAGAGCAATGCGAAGATAATGCTGTTTTTTGTAAACTAATATTATTCCTGTATTTCTGGTCTGACCTATGTCCTGCGATTCTAGTTTTTAATTTATTTTTTGTTGTGCCTACATAAACCTTATTACAATCCTCCTTATAATTACCGTTCCAAGGAATTTTGTACACTACATTGAACATATTTAATTTTTGAATTTTATCTTTAGTTTTACTAAACAACCTTATAATGTGTTTGTATTCTTATATGCCATTTTGTATTTATTTGTATCATAAATTTTTGAATTCTTTATTCTTTCAGACAAGACTGGTATATAAGTTATGGATTTATATATTTTGGGTTACGTTCCACTACTTATAACTACTTTCCTCCTATTATTAAATTGATTAATTAACCTATTAGTTAATCATATTGGAAAATTGGTCTCAGTTAAAATATTTCTAATCTTTTCTTTGTTCTTTCTATGGAATTCTTTGTCACTAATTGTTAAAATTCTCTCTATTAAATTATTGGCCGTGTTAATAATAATTCTTTTAAGTAATTGACAATTATTCGGAATCTTTTAATATAAGCAATTTCATTTCGTGCTTGATTCCTTTTAAATAAATATTTCATGATATTCTCATAAAATATTTATTACAAAAATTTTTATTAAAAAGTAAACATCTTATGATATTCTCATAAAACATTTATTCAAATAAAAATAAAAATATCATTTATATTAATTGGCCATTCCAGAAATTTTGTGTTTTTGATTTCATAAGCTTTAGCTAATCAGGCCTAATATATTTGTGTCAATAAAAAAACAGTTTTTTTATCTCACTTTTGCCCGACGTTTCGTCAATTTTTTGTTGACTTCCTCAAGGGCTTCGTCTATTTAAAGATTAAAATCTTAATTTATTACAATTTTTAATAGACCAAAAAATTACTTACAATATACCATTAATCACATTTATATATTTTTTGGCAATTAACAAAAACAAAACAATTAAATTTAAATAAAACAAACACAACTTAAATTTATTATAAACGTTTAATTATTGGCCATTGCAACACTGTAGTTTGTGTTTATGTTGTCTGTGTCCTCTTTTAGATTCATAGTATTGTCAATATTCTGTTGAATGCGTAGACTTTCTATTGTGTACCTTTTCCTTTCCCTGGATTCTATATCTAAAATCTTGACTGTTTCAAAATCAGCTTCATGTCCAGTCTTAAGTATGTGTTGCGATAATGCTGTTGTCTCTTTCCGTTTTGTAATATCATTTTTGTGTTCCTTCATTCTTGTCTCCAATGTTCGTTTCGTTGTTCCAATGTATGTTAGATTACAGCTTTCGTTTTCACAACCTTTGCACTTGATTTCATACACTACATTGCATTGTTTTTGTTTTTCTATTTGATCTTTCATGTTCGTGAATATTCTGTTCAAAGTGCTGTTTGGTTTGTATGAAAATTGTACTTTATCAGTTTTTATTATTGACTTCAAGCTTTTGCTGTCAGTCAAACCTGGTATATATTTTACACCGTAAAAAGCTCTCTGTTGATTGTCCTGTTCAGTAATGTTAATATGAGGATAATTTGCCTTAAGTTTAATTCCTGCCTCTTTTATTAAATTGTTTATAAGTTTAATCGGAAAACTGTTGCGTCTTAGTATTGTCGTTATTTTATTTATGTTCTTGGTGTAAAATTGATCGTCGCTAATGTTTAAAACTCTAAAGATGAAGCTTCTTGCAGT
Organism: Trichopoda pennipes; assembly: GCA_030448955.1. Lineage (NCBI taxonomy): Eukaryota > Metazoa > Arthropoda > Insecta > Diptera > Tachinidae > Trichopoda > Trichopoda pennipes. The sequence goes on along the minus strand of JASKUP010000004.1, from coordinate 276,688 downwards.
GTTAATTATTTGTGCCATGGGTTGCGTGGTATTGAAATTCATCAATCTCCCAGATGCTATATCCTTTGCGTGCCAATCGAAAAGTATTCCGTCATTATTTCGTATCAATGTTGTGTCCAAATATGAGAGTTTTCCATTTTTCTCTATCTCCACAGTGAATTGTATTTTCGGGTGATAACTATTAAGGGATTTTAGAACTTCATCTTTATCGTCAAGTTTAATTATAGCTAAAACGTCATCTACATACTTAGTTATGTATTTTAGGTTGATGTTCTTATTCTCAAGTTCAGCTAATGCCTCGTCTAAGAAGTTGTCTAGTATAATGTCAGCTATAGTGGGCGAGAGAAGGTTACCCATTGGCATTCCAAACGTTTGGTTATAAATTTTACCATCATACAAAAAATAATTATTATCAGTCAGACAAAAGTTGAGTATCTTCAAGAATTTAGATTTGGGTAGCTTAGTGAAAGTTTGAATAGTGTTCCAATTTTTCATTATGTTTTCAATTGCAATGTGTACCGGAATGTTCGTGAACAGAGAAACTACATCAAATGATATTAGGATCTCGTTATCCTGAAGTTTTACCGATTTTAGTTGGTCCTTCAATTGTCTTGAATTCTTAATATTATATTTCAAAGATACAATGTTCTTAATTACTCTCCCAATATATTTGGATAATTGATAGCAAGGTACATTCATGGATGATACAATCGGACGGAGAGGGGTGCCTTCTTTGTGAATCTTAGGTAGACCATAAATTCTGGGAGCTATTGCAGATGAGCATATTAGAAAATTTTTTTGTATTTTATCAATATAATTCTCTTTATAAAGATTTAAAATTATATTGTTATTTTCCCTTTGTAGTTTACTTGTTGGGTCAGTCCTCATTTTTCTATATGTATTTTTGTCTCCTAAGAGTCTCGTCATTTTTTCTTTATAGTCTTCTCGGTACATTATCGTTGTTTTATTTCCCTTATCCGATTGTATAAGTATGATATTTTTGTTACTTTCCAAGAATCTTGTTGTCCTATCATAAGCTGCATTGATAAATTTTTCCTTTGATGAATTTCTGATTTTCCTTCTATATGTTGTAATATTGGTTTTGTTCTTGTTACATCTTTCTCCTTTTCCATGTCATCTCCTATCGCCTGTACTGAAGATACTCAACTTTTGTCTGACTGATAATAATTATTTTTTGTATGATGGTAAAATTTATAACCAAACGTTTGGAATGCCAATGGGTAACCCTCTCTCGCCCACTATAGCTGACATTATACTAGACAACTTATTAGACGAGGCATTAGCTGAACTTGAGAATAAGAACATCAATCTAAAATACATAACTAAGTATGTAAATGACGTTTTAGCTATAATTAAACTTGACGATAAAGATGAAGTTCTAAAATCCCTTAATAGTTATCACCCGAAAATACAATTCACTGTGGAGATAGAGAAAAATGGAAAACTCTCATATTTGGACACAACATTGATACGAAATAATGACGGAATACTTTTCGATTGGCACGCAAAGGATATAGCATCTGGGAGATTGATGAATTTCAATACCACGCAACCCATGGCACAAATAATTAACACTGCAAGAAGCTTCATCTTTAGAGTTTTAAACATTAGCGACGATCAATTTTACACCAAGAACATAAATAAAATAACGACAATACTAAGACGCAACAGTTTTCCGATTAAACTTATAAACAATTTAATAAAAGAGGCAGGAATTAAACTTAAGGCAAATTATCCTCATATTAACATTACTGAACAGGACAATCAACAGAGAGCTTTTTACGGTGTAAAATATATACCAGGTTTGACTGACAGCAAAAGCTTGAAGTCAATAATAAAAACTGATAAAGTACAATTTTCATACAAACCAAACAGCACTTTGAACAGAATATTCACGAACATGAAAGATCAAATAGAAAAACAAAAACAATGCAATGTAGTGTATGAAATCAAGTGCAAAGGTTGTGAAAACGAAAGCTGTAATCTAACATACATTGGAACAACGAAACGAACATTGGAGACAAGAATGAAGGAACACAAAAATGATATTACAAAACGGAAAGAGACAACAGCATTATCGCAACACATACTTAAGACTGGACATGAAGCTGATTTTGAAACAGTCAAGATTTTAGATATAAATTCCAGGGAAAGGAAAAGGTACACAATAGAAAGTCTACGCATTCAACAGAATATTGACAATACTATGAATCTAAAAGAGGACACAGACAACATAAACACAAACTACAGTGTTGCAATGGCCAATAATTAAACGTTTATAATAAATTTAAGTTGTGTTTGTTTTATTTAAATTTAATTGTTTTGTTTTTGTTAATTGCCAAAAAATATATAAATGTGATTAATGGTATATTGTAAGTAATTTTTTTGGTGTATTAAAAATTGTAATAAATTAAGATTTTAATCTTTAAATAGACGAAGCCCTTGAGGAAGTCAACAAAAAATTGACGAAACGTCGGGCAAAAGTGAGATAAAAAAACTGTTTTTTTATTGACACAAATATATTAGGCCTGATTAGCTAAAGCTTATGAAATCAACAACACAAAATTTCTGGAATGGCCAATTAATATAAATGATTAGATTATATCGGATAGCTTGCCGAACCACACTATTAAAATTAAAATCTTAAAATTATAACTACATCAAACTCAAAGCAAAAACAAACTTAACATGAAGGGACATTTCAAACACATAGAACTTAAATACCACGGCGGGACATGCAGAACGATGAAGGAATATTGCAACGAAACAAAAAGATTGATACAACAACAACAGAGACTCATTTTCTTACTGTCATGTAGAAGCTATGGCATAATACCAAATCATACAAAAAACACAACAGCTCAAGTTAGTAATTTATTTCAATGTTACAGCATCCAAGAACAATTGAAAAAAATAGAGATCAATTTCCATCAAAAAATTCTTAATTTAGAAATTTCACAGACAAACACCAACATTAAAATAATTAAACGAAAACTTTATCACATGAAAATAGACATAAACAAAATACTCTCAGCTGAAGATTACACTAACTTTATTTACAAACAAGTGGAAAGATCAAAACAAATACGAAAAATTGTAAAGGAAAAACAAAATGCAAAACTAAATACACTTAAAGAAAAATATTTTAATATGCACGGATTTGTTTTTAATGATAATTGTTTCATTAATAAAACTGAGGTACAAATTCCAAGGGAATGTATGTGGATATCTTCCTTGGGAAAAAAATTTTCTCTACCAATAAGGAAACAAAATTTTTCCCCTTTACATATTATAGCTGACCTAGAGCAAGGCGTACAGGCGATAGGAGATGACATGGAAAAGGAGAAAGATGTAACAAGAACAAAATTAGCAACCAATATTACAACATATAGAAGGAAAATCAGAAATTCACCAAAGGAAAAATTTATCAATGCAGCTTATGATAGGACAACAAGATTCTTGGAAAGTAACAAAAATATCATACTTATACAATCGGATAAGGGAAATAAAACAACGATAATGTACCGAGAAGACTATAAAGAAAAAATGACGAGACTCTTAGGAGACAAAAATACATATAGAAAAATGAGGACTGACCCAACAAGTAAACTACAAAGGGAAAATAACAATATAATTTTAAATCTTTATAAAGAGAATTATATTGATAAAATACAAAAAAATTTTCTAATATGCTCATCTGCAATAGCTCCCAGAATTTATGGTCTACCTAAGATTCACAAAGAAGGCACCCCTCTCCGTCCGATTGTATCATCCATGAATGTACCTTGCTATCAATTATCCAAATATATTGGGAGAGTAATTAAGAACATTGTATCTTTGAAATATAATATTAAGAATTCAAGACAATTGAAGGACCAACTAAAATCGGTAAAACTTCAGGATAACGAGATCCTAATATCATTTGATGTAGTTTCTCTGTTCACGAACATTCCGGTACACATTGCAATTAAAAACATAATGAAAAATTGGAACACTATTCAATTTTTCACTAAGCTACCGAAATCTAAATTCTTGAAGATACTCAACTTTTGTCTGACTGATAATAATTATTTTTTGTATGATGGTAAAATTTATAACCAAACGTTTGGAATGCCAATGGGTAACCCTCTCTCGCCCACTATAGCTGACATTATACTAGACAACTTATTAGACGAGGCATTAGCTGAACTTGAGAATAAGAACATCAACCTAAAATACATAACTAAGTATGTAGATGACGTTTTAGCTATAATTAAACTTGACGATAAAGATGAAATTCTAAAATCCCTTAATAGTTATCACCCGAAAATACAATTCACTGTGGAGATAGAGAAAAATGGAAAACTCTCATATTTGGACACAACATTGATACGAAATAATGACGGAATACTTTTCGATTGGCACGCAAAGGATATAGCATCTGGGAGATTGATGAATTTCAATACCACGCAACCCATGGCACAAATAATTAACACTGCAAGAAGCTTCATCTTTAGAGTTTTAAACATTAGCGACGATCAATTTTACACCAAGAACATAAATAAAATAACGACAATACTAAGACGCAACAGTTTTCCGATTAAACTTATAAACAATTTAATAAAAGAGGCAGGAATTAAACTTAAGGCAAATTATCCTCATATTAACATTACTGAACAGGACAATCAACAGAGAGCTTTTTACGGTGTAAAATATATACCAGGTTTGACTGACAGCAAAAGCTTGAAGTCAATAATAAAAACTGATAAAGTACAATTTTCATACAAACCAAACAGCACTTTGAACAGAATATTCACGAACATGAAAGATCAAATAGAAAAACAAAAACAATGCAATGAAGTGTATGAAATCAAGTGCAAAGGTTGTGAAAACGAAAGCTGTAATCTAACATACATTGGAACAACGAAACGAACATTGGAGACAAGAATGAAGGAACACAAAAATGATATTACAAAACGGAAAGAGACAACAGCATTATCGCAACACATACTTAAGACTGGACATGAAGCTGATTTTGAAACAGTCAAGATTTTAGATATAGAATCCAGGGAAAGGAAAAGGTACACAATAGAAAGTCTACGCATTCAACAGAATATTGACAATACTATGAATCTAAAAGAGGACACAGACAACATAAACACAAACTACAGTGTTGCAATGGCCAATAATTAAACGTTTATAATAAATTTAAGTTGTGTTTGTTTTATTTAAATTTAATTGTTTTGTTTTTGTTAATTGCCAAAAAATATATAAATGTGATTAATGGTATATTGTAAGTAATTTTTTGGTGTATTAAAAATTGTAATAAATTAAGATTTTAATCTTTAAATAGACGAAGCCCTTGAGGAAGTCAACAAAAAATTGACGAAACGTCGGGCAAAAGTGAGATAAAAAAACTGTTTTTTTATTGACACAAATATATTAGGCCTGATTAGCTAAAGCTTATGAAATCAACAACACAAAATAAAAATATTTGAAATGTATTGTAATGGGGGAGAGCACATCCATATTGCAATTTCACTATTGCTCAAGTAGCTCATCAGTGAATTTTAGAATTTTACCCCAATATTGTATAGACAAACCTAAGAAATGAAATTGCTTATATTAAAAGATTCTGAATAATTGTAAATTACTTATTTCCATTGCATGTGCCCGTTGTTTTTTTAGAATTTTGTAAAATTACTTACAAATATTTTTTATTTTCTGGTATTTTCACATTACATATGAATGGTTTCCAATGGAAACCCTTATGTAGAAATGATTGAAAATAAACAATGTTTTTTGTTGTTTTAAAATGTTTTGTAGTGTTTGTATGGAAGTGTCTTTGAGTCTTGCTGTCTATGCTATGTTGATTTTATGAAAAATTCGCATAAAATCAGTTTGGCTTTGGATATAAGACTCTTAGGTTTGTCTATACAATATTGGGGTAAAATTCACTGATGAGCTACTTGAGCAATAGTGAAATTGCAATATGGATGTGCTCTCCCCCATTACAATACATTTCAAATATTTTTATTTTTATTTGAATAAATGTTTTATGAGAATATCATGTTTATTTTTTAATAAAAATTTTTGTAATAAATATTTTATGAGAATATCATGAAATATTTATTTAAAAGGAATCAAGCACGAAATGAAATTGTTAATAATTCTTTTATTTTGTTTAAAATAATAATTAATACTTCTACCTGAAGCAGTTGGTTTTTGGTACCAATCTATAACTAATTCTTTATTTCTTCTTATTATTAAAGTGTCTAAATATGGAAGTTTAGCATCACATTCCCTTTCAGTTGTAAATTTTATTGAAGGGTCAAATTCATATAATGTTTCTAACATTTCGTTAATGGCAGATTCAGATATAATACAAAACAAATGATCTACATATTTTGTCATAATTTTTGGTTTAACATTTAATTTTTCAATCACATTATCTAACAATTTTTCCATAACAATATCTGCCACAATTGGAGAAGCTGGAGAGCCCATCGGTCCTTTTTGCTGGATATATATCTTTTCATTATACTGAAAATATCTACACTCAAACCTCGTTTTATGCAATTTTTTTTATGCGAATGCAAATTTGTGCGATTTTGAATTTTTTTGCACGCTTATATTTTCGCTTGTAGAAGTGCACATGATGTACTTGTGACTTTTATTGCAGCGCGCTGTAACTTAGTGTGAATATCATTCTAGTTTCCAATTTAGGGGAAATCCCTTTTAATCAACAAGTTAAATAAAATAGTTAATTGTGGTGTTTGTTTTCACGTCTTAGTGAATATTACTCGTATAAAAAATTGAGATTAATTATAAGTGAGAACTTATAAAGTTTTGTTATTTTAAAGTTTCTGTGCTCAAAAATATTATGTACGTTTTCAGATTACAATATGGATAAAAATAAGAAAAAACGACAAACAATATCTCTAGAGACAAAAATTAAAATTCTCGAACGCTTAGAAAATGGTGCAAAGTATACATCTCTTGGAAAAGAGTTCAACTTAGGAGAATCAACTATACGATATTACAAGAGACATATTGATTGAAAAAATCTCTTAATTTGTGGATTGAGGATTTAACTAAAAAAAAAAGGATTCCCATAAGCGGATATATGATACAAGAAAAAGCTCTTATATTTTATGATAGAATAAAGCAAAATCAGCCATCAACTTCTGAACCAAAAGAAAAAGTATTTTTAGCTAGCACGGTTTTTAAAAAGAAATGATATTCACAGCATCTAAATCAGAGGTGAGTCAGCATCAGCAGATGAACATGCTTCTTTAAATTATCCACAAAAATTAAAAAAAATAATAGAAGAAGGACAGTATTGCCCAGATCAAATATTCAATGCAGATGAGACCGGATTATTTTGGATAAAATTGCCAAACAAAACCTACATTGCTAAAACAGAAAAAAGAGCCAGTGGATTTAAACCTAGTAAAGAAAGATTAACGGTTTTACTATGCAACAACGCTTCAAGAGATAAAATGTTAAAACCATTAGTCGTAAATAAGTTTCTAAAACCACGGGCCCTTAAAGGAAAAGACTTAAAACGTTTGCCAGTACACAAGATGGCAAACACTAAAGCTTGGGTAAACTCGGCATTATTTAGTGAATGGTTTTAGAAATGTTTTGTGCCAGAAGTTGAATCCTATATGAAGGAAAAAAATCTTGAATTTAAAATTTTGCTTGTTATAGATAATGCTCCTGGACACCCACATTTGGAACATTCAAACATTAAGATTGAATTATTGCCACCAAATACAACCAGTATTCTTCAACCACTAGATCAAGGAATAATCTCCACTTTTAAGAAATATATTAAAAGCACATACCAATTTTTTTTTAATAAAATTGAAAATGAAGAATTAACATTGACCGAGGCATTAAAAACATTTAATATTTTCGACTGCATAGTTTTGGTTGCATCTGCAGTATCCAGTATACGACCAAAAACATTAAATGGGTGCTGGAAAGCTGTATGGCCAGGTTTTGTTCGTGGTAATACTGCTGATGAAATATCTGTATTATCTGAAGAAATTGTAATGCTGGCTCGACAAATTGAAAGCGATGGATTTGATTCTTTGAACTATAATGATATAGAAGAGCTTCTCGCAGATGTTCCGTTATCTGATGACGATATTGTTAGTCTAACTGCTGATAATATGGAAGATAATAATTGCGAAGAACTTGTAGAGCCCCTTACTTTAAAAAAGATTGATAAAATTTTTAAAACAGTTAAAGACCTACAGAGCGAAATTCTTAATGTGGATCCAAATACGGAACGGGCACTAAAAATCCAGCATGGGCTTAAGAACACATTTTCGGCATATCAAGAGTTACAAAAAGAGTTAAAAAAATCGACATCACAAAAACGTATGACAAATTATTTTCAACAAGTACCTAAGGAGAAAGAACTGACTGAAAACTTCGATGTTCCTTACAGCCAAAGTGAGAACAATTGTGGTGATAACAATAGTAATCTAGCCATAGATGTGTTTGTTTCCTTTAGTGATGAAAGCGATATAGAGCCAATTCAGAAACTCGGCACACGCCATATTAGTGATTCTGATTATGAGTTATAATTTATTTCTTCAATGTAAATATTTTTTTCTTTGTTAAGTACGTAGTGAATTGATGTTTATTTGTTTTTTTAATGAATGAATTACTTTTTTGTTGACTTTTTTTATGCGATTTTGTTTGAGTTTTACTGCTTTACTTTGAGTTTATGCATTTTTTCAAAATTCAGGGACGAATCATTAATTTTAGTATTGAGCTAGTGTATCGTTTTATACGAATTTGTTTTATGAGATTTTCTCTGGAACGGATCAATCGCATAAAACGAGGTTTAAGTGTATTATCTTCTATACAAAACTTGAGAATACGAAAAAATAAACCTTTCTCTATCTTTGTAAAATTTTCCAAAGCAACCCAATTCTGTTCTATTGTGTTGATCGCCAAATCAACAGGAATAATGGAAATAATGATACTACATCAAAAGAAATTAGCTTTTCATGACCCTGCACATGGAGGTTTTAGATTTTTCCTTTTAATTTAATTGAATCTTTTATATTATACTTAGAACCCTCAGTGATCTTCTTCAATATGTTAGTAACATATTTACACAATTCGTATGATGGTGAATTAACAAATGAACAAAATGTGAATTTTTGGCAGTCCGTATAACCTAGGTGCTATAGCAATATTAGTTTTAAGCTTATTTCTTTCTGTAATATTGATAATTTTAAGTTTCTTCTACTATATCATTATTAATCTTCTGCAGTTTGGTAGTAGGGTCCTTATTTACTTGGGTGTATTTAGTTATATCTCCTACAATGTTGTTAATCCGTACGTTATAGTCAGTTTTATTTAAAGCTACAGTAGTGTTACCTTTATCTGCTTTTAAAATTAATAAATCTTTATTATTCTTCAAGAACCTTTCAGTTTCTTTAACTTTATCTAAAACAAACCTATCTCTGTTTGTCAATATCATTTTGTTCAAATGATTATCTACAATTGTAGTTAATTTTGTTCTTGCTATTTCTTGGTCTTTTTTTCCCTGAAGTATCTGTACAAAATCCTCTCCATCTGCAATAATCTTTAAAATTGAAAAATCCTCCTTCTTAGTTGGTAAGGCGTGTTTATGTCCTAATGATAAAATCCACTTAACGTCCGTTGGAATATTTAAATAAAATCCACTTAACGTCCGTTGGAATATTTAAATATTCCAATATTCCGTTGGAATATTTAAATATTCCAAATATTCCTAAAATTTTTTTCAATTTGTTTGTTCATTATTTTTGTTTTCCTGATGATGCCAACCAACGGTGTGGCGAAATATCGAAAAAATAATAAAAAATAAAAGTTTTTTAAAAATTGTTTATTAAATTGACCTAGTGCTTTATAATTAACTACTAAAAAATAATATAATATATAATATATAATATATATATATATATATATATATATATATATATATATATATATATATATATATATATAACATATAATATATATATATATATATATATATATATATATAATATATAATATATATATATATAACATATAATATATATATATATATATATAAATATAGATATATATATATAATATATATATATATATATATATATAGATATATAATACAATATATATATATATATATATATATATTAATAATACTGACGTAAGAAATTTTATAAGCTAAAGATTACTCCAGTACGTTGCTACATAAAACGTGGAAAATCTATATTGGCAAATATAAAAATAAATGGTCTGTTTACTTATTGAAGCTAGGCTCGAAGAAGTGGTCGGTAAACATAATATTAAAAATTTACAAGTGACACCCAATGAGATAATTTTCGAATTTACCTCTGTTAACGATTTTAAAAATATTGGCAATAAAAAATGTAATAACCATTAAGTACCACTACTAAATGAGGTGACCCACATTAGTAAGAATTTGAAAACAATGGGATTTGTATTATTTTTGCTAAAATTTTGCAAATTTTTTAAAAAGTTCTTGGGTTCAAGCATCCAGAGGAGGTGGGTTTCCAACCTAGGAGAGTATTCACTTATAACGAGTTGATGGATATTGAAGTTCCGTTTCCTCTTTTTTAATAGGTTTACATGTTTATGTAGCAGCGATGGGTTGGAGCAGCTGAGCAGTTGTTTTGGACATCTTATTGTAGATTACTAGTCCATAGTCGATTTTTGATAATATTACTGATTTCACTAATCTTATCAGACTGTTTGTGTGCATTTGGCTTTTAGCTGATGATAAATACTTAATAATATTTAGTCTACCAGTTAATTTTTTTTAAGTAAATATAGTGATTCTTAAAGTTATATTTACTGTCAAAATGAAGATCTACAATTTTACAATGGTTTACATTTTGAATAGTAAAGTTATTAAAATTATATTAATTTCATTACAATTATGTAATTTGCAAATGTGCAGATGGCGTGTTTTTTCTAAAGAAATATCTGCTCCAGAAGTTTTTGACCAACTGTCAAGTTTAAGTAAAGTTTCTTAAAATACTTGACAAATTTTTTCTTTTCTTTGTTCTTTTGTTACAACAGATCGATCTTTTATCAATTTTTAACAGACGGCTTAGGTCATTGAAAGCGATTATGAAAAGGCTTACGGATAAAGGAACAATATTTGAAAAAGTGTCGTTGACACAGACGCGAAATTTTGTTTTCGTAAGGAAAGATTTTATGAAACTAAACATTTTTGGTCCAATTGGCAATTTTGACAGTTTTTGAAGTACAACATGAATTCCTATCCTGTTGAAATCTTTGACAAAGTCAATGAAAAGAATGAAAGTATGTTTTCTAGAATAACGATTTTTCCATACAACATGGTCGGGAAACAAAAGTGAATCGATTGTACTGAGACCGGACTAAAATCCTGTTTGGTTTGGGGATAGAAGTTTGTACTTTTTGATAAACCATATGAGGCACCGGGAAACCATTTTTTCAAATAGTTTCGCAATACATGGGAGTAAAGAGATAGGTCGGTATGAATCTATGTTGTCTATTGGCTTATTTCTTTTATGTATAGCTATCACTGAAGCAGTTTTGAAAAATTGGGGAATTGTCCCCGTATCAAATATGTTGTTAAAAAGGTTAAGAATACGATGTTTGAAAATTAGGATATTTTGTCTAGGCCTGATGTTTTTCCTTTAGATGTTTTTGCACGGGAAGAACAAGATGTTACGACAAGAGTTTGTGATTTAGCTGATATAAAGCCATTTGAAAAGTTTGGGTCTCCAGAATTTCGTAACCAGCAATGAGCAAGAGTCTGAAATATAACGTTGGGAGATGTTATAATATTGTTAGAAGATATTGCGGAGATAGTCCGAGGAATATAATTTCCTGTTAATTTTTTTTTTGTGGTTTAAGGTCTCTATAAATTTTTTAAATGAGTTAATTTTCGCTAATTTTTTCGCCCGATTAAACATGTCATTATCTTTTTTGTAAATTACGATGTTATTTATGGTCATATTGCGACGAAATTCTCTACAAAAATTCTATTTTTTATCCCTAAGTTTTCGGAGATCAGGAGACCACCAAAGAACAGTTTTTGTTCTTTTTTATTTGATGATACAGGGGTGCTTTCATTTACCGAAGATTTAATTATCTTTCTTATAGAGGCAGCCTCCTTGTTAACATTAAGAGATGTCTTAAATTTCTGGTGTATGTAAAAAATGTTGTTACGATAAATGTCCCAATGGGCCTGATCGTTATTAGATTTAGAAATTTTTGACGATTGATATTGGGAATCGGTCAGAACTTGTGTCAGAATGGAGAGTTTTTACACCGTTTCGTTGTGTGCTCTAGTAGTTGGCAATTTTTACATCTCATGGGATTTGGAATGTTTTCTCAAACTATCACTTTGTACCATGAGATGTCAATTGATTCAGGAAGGTGGTGTGCGTCAAACGTCAAAAGAATAACTCCCGAGGGTGTTTTTTTTTTTCATCTATCATATTTATAAATGTCTACGACTCCCTGCGAGTTTAACTCCTCTATAATTTCCTTTGAAGGAATTTTAATTCAGCGTGAAATTTGTATACAATTGGACATATACCAAATAATTCTTTGGATGAGGGGAACTTACTTGCAGTTAGATTATCCTCTACTAAAAAGAGTACATTGTCATCTCTTAATTGGGAAATAGAAATAATGTCTTTACTAATAAGGTGAAGTGCTCTGTGTATAGCAACACAAGAAAAATCAGACAAAGGCTTTTTGTCGTTAATTGCAGCAACAATTATATACTTTGGATTGTAGTTTTTTGAAGTTGGAGGGGGGAAAGTAGGAAAGTCAGTAGGAGATCTTCCTGTATTACTATTTTTCCTTTTTTTTGGGGACTACGGTCAGCTAGCAATGCAAACCGGTTATCTCCTATGAGGGGGCCCCGGAGGCCATTAAGAATAATTATCAAAACAATAACAAACACTTAAATTTTGAGCACTTGTTGATAGAAAATGAATATAATTTTTTTTTATTTCTCTTTGTTTCTTACTATTCTTTTATTTTGGGAAAGAAATGCACTACACGTAATACGCTTTTACAATACACAGAGAAAACCTTATATATTGTTACGGACGCGTCTTGATTAAGTTTCAAAAGAAAATAATTAAGTAAACGAAATAACTAGGTATGCTGCCTGCTAACGGCGTAGTTTTCTAAGAAAACTTATAGACGCAAGACAACAACAACTTTCCAGTTACAAACCACATAGAAAACTTATAAACGCAAGGTGGTAACAACTTTCTGTTTACTAACTGGTAGTTTTCTAAAAAGAAAACTTTGACATGTAAAACAAGAACAACTTATCTTTAAATTCCAGGAAGAAACTGTAACAGCATAAAAACAAAATATACACAGGCCAACTAGCGCCTATACATTGAATGAATAAAATAAAGGCAACAAAGGAAGTAGAACATTCTAGACCCCTAGCGGACAATTATAAAAGACAGCGTCTGACTGGTTAGATAGTTAGTTAAAACATAAACCTCGTGAAATAAAGACTTGCATCCTTAGTAAATTGTTCTGTAGTGCCAACGTACAAATCTTGCGTTGTGTGTAGTTGAAGTATATAAATTTGAAAACGCTAAAATCTGGTGTTATTTATTTTGCAATAAAGGGCTCAGTAACAACAACACGTTTACTCCCAAAAGGACCTACCTCATTAATCAGCCAGAAATGCCTAAAGAGATAAATAGCGGAACTCTGCGGGCCACTGATTCCCGTGGAAATATAGTGGATTGTCCAGATGACTCCTACTAGCCTTGAAGAGGCCTGGGCTCCCTTTTACCCCGCAAGACACCAGTCTAGATGGAAGTAGTAGGATCCATAAAGCTATCTGTGCCCCCGGGGGGAATCTGATGGCATGGTAGAAAGATTCAACGGCACCCTGGAGGAATATCTCAGAAAAGTTGTCAATACACACCAAAAGGATTGGGATGAGCAACTACCAGCTGACTTAAAATTTGGCGTTAAACCCATTCCTGCACACGACGATAATGAAAATGTTCCTCAAATACAAGAATAACTGCACGAGCATCATGAGTTATCCGCAATCGCATTAAAATGTCCAGCAGCAAAATGAAAGCCAGGTGTCATCGTAGTAGCAAATACGGAAGGACAACTAGTTGTACTATTTAAACTGCAACTAAAAAAGGAGCGTCTCCCAAATTGCAAACCCACTGGAAAGGACCATACAAGGTGATTAAGAGATTGAATAAGGTGGTTTATCGGATCAGAAATATCAAAGTCCGAGGTCCACTTGGAGCGGCTGGCCAAGAATGGCCGAGGGAACTATTGAGCTAATGGATGAATTGAATTGGGTTTTAAAGGACTGCAAGAATCGCGATGTATTGGGTTTTTAATAAAAAAAGCAATTTCAGACTTACTTCTATATTTTTGTTTGTTTAAGCTTAGTGCTCTGCGATTAGAGCTACTAAGGTAAGTTTTGTAAAAGGGTGATTGTATTTATTTTAACAAGTGGTTCGTCTTATATACTATTTGGTTGAGTGTTTCAAATTGCACTCAATCTTTTATTTCTATACACAACCTAATTGTGTATGTGTAACTTGGTAAAATACCAGGCAATTATCAATTTTATATAATTTGCAAAATTCATGATTGAGCGGAAATATTAACTATATTCTAATTATTATTAATTTTGGTTAAAATACAAAATAAAATATATGCTGATGTTTGCATTATTTCGACTGCATATGGAAAATGTAATATGAACCTATTGTCATTAATGCAGCTGTGTCGGCAATTAAGACTGTTTATTACAGTACTTGTGTGATGGTCACACCAGTCCCACTACAATGGTAACATTTTAAGTTTATAAATATTTTATTTAATTATTTTTTTCTATGCAAATTTGTCATAATAAATTTGTAATTAAAACATTTTTGTTTCTTTTCTTCTGCAAAGATTTTCTATTCTACATATTTAAATCCTTTTCGCATGTTCTGTATGCAACTCCAGTGCCAAATCCGGTTCCCAATAAAATTGGCCAAGCTTTCCGCTTAAAAAATAAAAGGGATATAACAGATCCAATTACGAGTCCACCAGCTAAAAATTAAAATAAAAATATTTTAAAACGAAACACACGGATATTTTCATAAATGTTTTTTTATCTTTTTACGCAACATATTTACAAAATAAATAATAAAATGTATTGTTTTAACATTAAAAATCCTGTTAAATAGTGATTAAATGCAAAATCCATAATAACAAAATTTTAACTTAAAGGTTAGTATTACAATTTTTCGAAACTAAACTTTTATTTACAGCTCCTTACTTTTTGGAAAATTAACATTGAACGTAAAGGAAACTTCAATTACCAAGGAAAACTGATTCGTAGTTTTCGAAAATCGAAAGGCTGTTCAAATTCACTTTTATTATGATTTTATGACTGGGAATATTAAAAAACCCATGCAATATGTTTTCTATATTATAATTGATTTTAACCTTGTACTACTGAAAATAGGAAACACCATTCTTTTGCTTTTGTTCTTTATCTTTGTAGACACATCAGCACAATTAGTCAAGTTCAAATAACTGAACATCGGCAGAGGCGCAGCCGTAAAACACGGCGCAAAAAATACCGCTCATTTCGCAACAGTAGTGCAAATATGCAAATAAAAGATAATTAAATTAGCAAATTAATACATTTCGCTATAATTTAACTTTTTTATATAAAAATGAAAATAAATATATAATTGAATTAACAATAAGTTTTCAAATCTTAAGACCATAAAAATTATTTTGCTACAATTTTTAGCTGCCATTTAGCTGATATTTGGAAAATATGTAACATCTTTCTTTTTAAGTCTAGTGAAAGTACGATTTTTTATTATATTATTTGCTACGGCATTGGAATGTGTTTTAACTACTTTTTAAAGCATTGTTGTAGGTTTCACGATTTTAGTTTTACAAGTTACCTTTAGGTCAATGTGGACAATAAAATTTTTAACGTACCAAAGGGCAGCTGTAACCAAAGTTCCAAGTTTACATATACGAAGTATATATCAAAGAGCTGTCAGTATGCTTCCTTTGTATTGAATTAGCTGAGGTGTTTTTAAAAAAACTCCGTTGGGAATGAACTGGACAAATTTTTACATGTTGGACAGCTAGTTTGAGATTTATATAAAAAAAGAAGATACATCTTCGGGTGTTCTAGGCGGTGAATTTTCCGCACAATGAATTCTTAGAAATGTCCCTATATTTTAACCAAATTACGTGGGTGTTTGGGGTCACGAAGAGTCCAGTTGATATTTCTTTGAAACTGCGGAGAGAAACAATAGTTGCCGAACCATCCGACGATGAGTCTAGTTTGACTCCCTTTCCCTTGAAGTAGCCTAACTCACACCAAATCAATAACAGTTAACAGTTGGGTATTATCTTGGCTGTTCACTCGATTCATCACTAAAGATTACGTTGACCTTTGGGAGTTCATGACCTCTAAAATTTATTTTTAGCATGGAGAACAATTGTGGTGATAAAAATAGTAATCTAGCCATAGATGTGTTTGTTTCCTCTAGTGATGAAAGCGATATAGAGCCAATTCAGAAACTCGGCACACGCCATATTAGTGATTCTGAGTTATAATTTATTTCTTCAATGTAAATATTTTTTTCTTTGTTAAGTACGTAGTGAATTGATGTTTATTTGTTTTTTTAATGAATGAATTACTTTTTTGTTGACTTTTTTTATGCGATTTTGTTTGAGTTTTAATGCCTTACTTTGAGTTTAGGCATTTTTTCAAAATTCAGGGACGAATCATTAATTTTAGTATTGAGCTAGTGTATCGTTTTATGCGAATTTGTTTTATGCGATTTTCTCTGGAACGGATCAATCGCATAAAACGAGGTTTGAGTGTATTATCTTCTATACAAAACTTGAGAATACGAAAAAATAAACCTTTCTCTATCTTTGTAAAATTTTTTAAAAGCATCCCAATTCTGTTCTATTGTGTTGATCGCCAAATCAACAGGAATACTGGAAATAATGATACTACATCAAAAGATATTAGCTTTTCATGATCCTGCACATGAAGGTTTTTAATTTTTCCTTTAAATTTAATTGAATCTTTTATATTATACTTAGAACCCTCAGTGATCTTCTTCAATATGTTAGTAACATATTTACACAATTCGTAAGATGGTGAATTAACAAATGAACAAATTGGTCTTAAAGGAAATTCCTCTTTGTGAATTTTTGGCAGTCCGTATAACCTAGGTGCTATAGCAATATTAGTTTTAAGCTTATTTCTTTCTGTAATGTTGATAATTTTAAGTTTAAAAAGTTTTTCTACTATATCATTATTAATCTTCTGCAATTTGGTAGTAGGGTCCTTATTTACTTGGGTGTATTTAGTTATATCTCCTACAATGTTGTTAATCCGTATGTTGTAGTCAGTTTTATTTAAAGCTACAGTAGTGTTACCTTTATCTGCTTTTAAAATTAATAAATCTTTATTATTCTTCAAGAACCTTTCAGTTTCTTTAACTTTATCTAAAATAAACCTATCTCTGTTTGTCAATATTATTTTGTTCAAATGATTATCTACAATTGTAGTTAATTTTGTTCTTGCTATTTCTTGATCTTCTTTCCCCGAAGTATCTGTACAAAATCTTCTTCATCTGCAATAATCTTAAAAATTGGAAAATCCTCCTGGAATATTTAAATTAAATCCACTTAGCGTCCGTTGGAATATTTAAATATTCCAAATATTCCTAAAATTTTTTTCAATTTGTTTGTTCATTATTTTAGTTTTCCTGATGATGCCAACCAACGGTGTGGCAAAATATCGAAAAAATAATAAAAAATAAAAGTTTTTTAAAATTTTTTTTTAAATTGACCTAGTGCTTTATAATTAACTACTAAAAAATAATATATATATATATATATATATATATATATATATATATATTAATAATACTGACGTAAGAAATTTTATAAGCTAAAGATTACTCCAGTACGTTGCTACATAAAACGTGGAAAATCTATATTGGCAAATATAAAAATAAATGATCTGTTTACTAATTGAAGCTAGGCTCGAAGAAGTGGTCAGTAAACATAGTATTAAAAATTTACAAGTGACACCCAATGAGATAATTTTCGAATTTACCTCTATTAACGATTTTAAAAATATTGGCAATAAAAAATGTACTTAATGAGGTGACCCACATTAGTAAGAATTTGAAAACAATGGGATTTGTATTATTTTTGCTAAAATTTTGCAAATTTTTTAAAAAGTTCTTGGGTTCAAGCATCCAGAGGAGGTGGGTTTCCAACCTAGGAGAGTATTCACTTATAACGAGTTGATGGATATTGAAGGTCCGTTTCCTCTTTTTTAATAGGTTTACATGTTTATGTAGCAGCGATGGGTTGGAGCAGCTGAGCAGTTGTTTTGGACATCTTATTGTAGATTACTAGTCCATAGTCGATTTTTGATAATATTACTGATTTCACTAATCTTATCAGACTGTTTGTGTGCATTTGGCTTTTAGCTGATGATAAATACTTAATAATATTTAGTCTACCAGTTAGTTTTTTTTTAAGTAAATATAGTGATTCTTAAAGTTATATTTACTGTCGAAATGAAGATCTACAATTTTACAATGGTTTACATTTTGAATAGTAAAGTTATTAAAATTATATTAATTTCATTACAATTATATAATTTGCAAATGTGCAGATGGCATGTTTTTTCTAAAGAAATATCTGCTCCAGAAGTTTTTGACCAACTGTCAAGTTTAAGTAAAGTTTCTTAAAATACTTGACAAATTTTTTCTTTTCTTTGTTCTTTTGTTACAACAGAGATATCGTCCGCATAGATGCAGTGATCGATTCTTTTATCAATTTTTAAGAGACGGCTTAGGTCATTGAAAGCGATTATGAAAAGGCTTACGGATAAAGGAACAATATTTGAAAAAGTGTCGTTGACACAGACGCGAAATTTTGTTTTCGTAAGGAAAGATTTTATGAAACTAAACATTTTTGGTCCAATTGGCAATTTTGACAGTTTTTGAAGTACAACATGAATTCCTATCCTGTTGAAATCTTTGACGAAGTCAATGAAAAGAATGAAAGTATGTTTTCTAGAATAACGATTTTTCCATACAACATGGTCGGGAAACAAAAGTGAATCGATTGTACTGAGACCGGACTAAAATCCTGTTTGGTTTGGGGATAGAAGTTTGTACTTTTTGATAAACCATATGAGGCACCGGGAAACCATTTTTTCAAATAGTTTCGCAATACATGGGAGTAAAGAGATAGGTCGGTATGAATCTATGTTGTCTATTGGCTTATTTCTTTTATGTATAGCTATCACTGAAGCAGTTTTGAAAAATTGGGGAATTGTCCCCGTATCAAATATGTTGTTAAAAAGGTTAAGAATACGATGTTTGAAAATTAGGATATTTTGTCTAGGCCTGATGTTTTTCCTTTAGATGTTTTTGCACGGGAAGAACAAGATGTTACGACAAGAGTTTGTGATTTAGCTGATATAAAGCCATTTGAAAAGTTTGGGTCTCCAGAATTTCGTAACCAGCAATGAGCAAGAGTCTGAGATATAACGTTGGGAGATGTTATAATATTGTTAGAAGATATTGCGGAGATAGTCCGAGGAATATAATTTCCTGTTAATTTTCTTTCTGGGTTTAAGGTCTCTATAAATTTTTTAAATGAGTTAATTTTCGCTAATTTTTTCGCCCGATTAAACATGTCATTATCTTTTTTGTAAATTACGATGTTATTTATGGTCATATTGCGACGAAATTCTCTACAAAAATTCTATTTTTTATCCCTAAGTTTTCGGAGATCAGGAGACCACCAAAGAACAGTTTTTGTTCTTTTTTATTTGATGATACAGGGGTGCTTTCATTTACCGAAGATTTAATTATCTTTCTTATAGAGGCAGCCTCCTTGTTAACATTAAGAGATGTCTTAAATTTCTGGTGTATGTAAAAAATGTTGTTACGATAAATGTCCCAATGGGCCTGATCGTTATTAGATTTAGAAATTTTTGACGATTGATGTTGAGAATCGGTCAGAACTTGTGTCAGAATGGAGAGTTTTTACACCGTTTCGTTGTGTGCTCTAGTAGTTGGCAATTTTTACATCTCATGGGATTTGGAATGTTTTCTCAAACTATCACTTTGTACCATGAGATGTCAATTGATTCAGGAAGGTGGTGTGCGTCAAACGTCAAAAGAATAACTCCCGAGGGTGTTTTTTTTTTTATCTATCATATTTATAAATGTCTACGACTCCCTGCGAGTTTAACTCCTCTATAATTTCCTTTGAAGGAATTTTAATTCAGCGTGAAATTTGTATACAATTGGACATATACCAAATAATTCTTTGGATGAGGGGAACTTACTTGCAGTTAGATTATCCTCTACTAAAAAGAGTACATTGTCATCTCTTAATTGGGAAATAGAAATAATGTCTTTACTAATAAGGTGAAGTGCTCTGTGTATAGCAACACAAGAAAAATCAGACAAAGGCTTTTTGTCGTTAATTGCAGCAACAATTATATACTTTGGATTGTAGTTTTTTGAAGTTGGAGGGGGGAAAGTAGGAAAGTCAGTAGGAGATCTTCCTGTATTACTATTTTTCCTTTTTTTTGGGGACTACGGTCAGCTAGCAATGAGGGGGTTATCTCCTATGAGGGGGCCCCGGAGGCCATTAAGAATAATTATCAAAACAATAACAAACACTTAAATTTTGAGCACTTGTTGATAGAAAATGAATATAATTTTTTTTTATTTCTCTTTGTTTCTTACTATTCTTTTATTTTGGGAAAAAAAATGCACTACACGTAATACGCTTTTACAATACACAGAGAAAACCTTATATATTGTTACGGACGCGTCTTGATTAAGTTTCAAAAGAAAATAATTAAGTAAACGAAATAACTGGGTATGCTGCCTGCTAACGGCGTAGTTTTCTAAGAAAACTTATAGACGCAAGACAACAACAACTTTCCAGTTACAAACCACATAGAAAACTTATAAACGCAAGGTGGTAACAACTTTCTGTTTACTAACTGGTAGTTTTCTAAAAAGAAAACTTTAACATGTAAAACAAGAACAACTTATCTTTAAATTCCAGGAAGAAACTGTAACAGCATAAAAACAAAATATACACAGGCCAACTAGCGCCTATACATTGAATGAATAAAATAAAGGCAACAAAGGAAGTAGAACATTCTAGACCCCTAGCGGACAATTATAAAAGACAGCGTCTGACTGGTTAGATAGTTAGTTAAAACATAAACCTCGTGAAATAAAGACTTGCATCCTTAGTAAATTGTTCTGTAGTGCCAACGTACAAATCTTGCGTTGTGTGTAGTTGAAGTATATAAATTTGAAAACGCTAAAATCTGGTGTTATTTATTTTGCAATAAAGGGCTCAGTAACAACAACACGTTTACTCCCAAAAGGACCTACCTCATTAATCAGCCAGAAATGCCTAAAGAGATAAATAGCGGAACTCTGCGGGCCACTGATTCCCGTGGAAATATAGTGGATTGTCCAGGTGACTCCTACTAGCCTTGAAGAGGCCTGGGCTCCCTTTTACCCCGCAAGACATCAGTCTAGATGGAAGTAGTAGGATCCATAAAGCTATCTGTGCCCCCGGGGGGAATCTGATGGCATGGTAGAAAGATTCAACGGCACCCTGGAGGAATATCTCAGAAAAGTTGTCAATACACACCAAAAGGATTGGGATGAGCAACTACCAGCTGACTTAAAATTTGGCGTTAAACCCATTCCTGCACACGACGATAATGAAAATGTTCCTCAAATACAAGAATAACTGCACGAGCATCATGAGTTATCCGCAATCGCATTAAAATGTCCAGCAGCAAAATGAAAGCCAGGTGTCATCGTAGTAGCAAATACGGAAGGACAACTAGTTGTACTATTTAAACTGCAACTAAAAAAGGAGCGTCTCCCAAATTGCAAACCCACTGGAAAGGACCATACAAGGTGATTAAGAGATTGAATAAGGTGGTTTATCGGATCAGAAATATCAAAGTCCGAGGTCCACTTGGAGCGGCTGGCCAAGAATGGCCGAGGGAACTATTGAGCTAATGGATGAATTGAATTGGGTTTTAAAGGACTGCAAGAATCGCGATGTATTGGGTTTTTAATAAAAAAAGCAATTTCAGACTTACTTCTATATTTTTGTTTGTTTAAGCTTAGTGCTCTGCGATTAGAGCTACTAAGGTAAGTTTTGTAAAAGGGTGATTGTATTTATTTTAACAAGTGGTTCGTCTTATATACTATTTGGTTGAGTGTTTCAAATTGCACTCAATCTTTTATTTCTATACACAACCTAGTTGTGTATGTGTAACTTGGTAAAATACCAGGCAATTATCAATTTTATATAATTTGCAAAATTCATGATTGAGCGGAAATATTAACTATATTCTAATTATTATTAATTTTGGTTAAAATAAAAAAAAAATAAAATATATGCTGATGTTTGTATTATTTCGACTGCATATGGAAAATGTAATATGAACCTATTGTCATTAATGCAGCTGTGTCGGCAATTAAGACTGTTTATTACAGTACTTGTGTGATGGTCACACCAGTCCCACTACAATGGTAACATTTTAAGTTTATAAATATTTTATTTAATTATTTTTTTCTATGCAAATTTGTCATAATAAATTTGTAATTAAAACATTTTTGTTTCTTTTCTTCTGCAAAGATTTTCTATTCTACATATTTAAATCCTTTTCGCATGTTCTGTATGCAACTCCAGTGCCAAATCCGGTTCCCAATAAAATTGGCCAAGCTTTCCGCTTAAAAAATAAAAGGGATATAACAGATCCAATTACGAGTCCACCAGCTAAAAATTAAAATAAAAATATTTTAAAACGAAACACACGGATATTTTCATAAATGTTTTTTTATCATTTTACGCAACATATTTACAAAATAAATAATAAAATGTATTGTTTTAACATTAAAAATCCTGTTAAATAGTGATTAAATGCAAAATCCATAATAACAAAATTTTAACTTAAAGGTTAGTATTACAATTTTTCGAAACTAAACTTTTATTTACAGCTCCTTACTTTTTGGAAAATTAACATTGAACGTAAAGGAAACTTCAATTACCAAGGAAAACTGATTCGTAGTTTTCGAAAATCGAAAGGCTGTTCAAATTCACTTTTATTATGATTTTATGACTGGGAATATTAAAAAACCCATGCAATATGTTTTCTATATTATAATTGATTTTAACCTTGTACTACTGAAAATAGGAAACACCATTCTTTTGCTTTTGTTCTTTATCTTTGTAGACACATCAGCACAATTAGTCAAGTTCAAATAACTGAACATCGGCAGAGGCGCAGCCGTAAAACACGGCGCAAAAAATACCGCTCATTTCGCAACAGTAGGGCAAATATGCAAATAAAAGATAATTAAATTAGCAAATTAATACATTTCGCTATAATTTAACTTTTTTATATAAAAATGAAAATAAATATATAATTGAATTAACAATAAGTTTTCAAATCTTAACACCAGAAAAATTATTTTGCTACAATTTTT
The DNA here is from genome assembly GCA_030448955.1 of Trichopoda pennipes. NCBI lineage: Eukaryota > Metazoa > Arthropoda > Insecta > Diptera > Tachinidae > Trichopoda > Trichopoda pennipes. Next base: position 253,052 of record JASKUP010000004.1, on the reverse strand, counting down.
AGCTGCCATTTAGCTGATATTTGGAAAATATGTAACATCTTTCTTTTTAAGTCTAGTGAAAGTACGATTTTTTATTGTATTATTTGCTACGGCATTGGAATGTGTTTTAACTACTTTTTAAAGCATTGTTGTAGGTTTCACGATTTTAGTTTTACAAGTTACCTTTAGGTCAATGTGGACAATAAAATTTTTAACGTACCAAAGGGCAGCTGTAACCAAAGTTCCAAGTTTACATATACGAAGTATATATCAAAGAGCTGTCAGTATGCTTCCTTTGTATTGAATTAGCTGAGGTGTTTTTAAAAAAACTCCGTTGGGAATGAACTGGACAAATTTTTACATGTTGGACAGCTAGTTTGAGATTTATATAAAAAAAGAAGATACATCTTCGGGTGTTCTAGGCGGTGAATTTTCCGCACAATGAATTCTTAGAAATGTCCCTATATTTTAACCAAATTACGTGGGTGTTTGGGGTCACGAAGAGTCCAGTTGATATTTCTTTGAAACTGCGGAGAGAAACAATAGTTGCCGAACCATCCGACGATGAGTCTAGTTTGACTCCCTTTCCCTTGAAGTAGCCTAACTCACACCAAATCAATAACAGTTAACAGTTGGGTATTATCTTGGCTGTTCACTCGATTCATCACTAAAGATTACGTTGACCTTTGGGAGTTCATGACCTCTAAAATTTATTTTTAGCATGGAGAACAATTGTGGTGATAAAAATAGTAATCTAGCCATAGATGTGTTTGTTTCCTCTAGTGATGAAAGCGATATAGAGCCAATTCAGAAACTCGGCACACGCCATATTAGTGATTCTGAGTTATAATTTATTTCTTCAATGTAAATATTTTTTTCTTTGTTAAGTACGTAGTGAATTTTGTTGACTTTTTTTATGCGATTTTGTTTGAGTTTTAATGCCTTACTTTGAGTTTAGGCATTTTTTCAAAATTCAGGGACGAATCATTAATTTTAGTATTGAGCTAGTGTATCGTTTTATGCGAATTTGTTTTATGCGATTTTCTCTGGAACGGATCAATCGCATAAAACGAGGTTTGAGTGTATTATCTTCTATACAAAACTTGAGAATACGAAAAAATAAACCTTTCTCTATCTTTGTAAAATTTTTTAAAAGCATCCCAATTCTGTTCTATTGTGTTGATCGCCAAATCAACAGGAATACTGGAAATAATGATACTACATCAAAAGATATTAGCTTTTCATGATCCTGCACATGAAGGTTTTTAATTTTTCCTTTAAATTTAATTGAATCTTTTATATTATACTTAGAACCCTCAGTGATCTTCTTCAATATGTTAGTAACATATTTACACAATTCGTAAGATGGTGAATTAACAAATGAACAAATTGGTCTTAAAGGAAATTCCTCTTTGTGAATTTTTTGGCAGTCCGTATAACCTAGAGTTATATGTTACATACATGTTACATGTTATATATGTTATATATTATATTTAAGATTGTTCTTAATTCTACTGTAGATCTTTAGAGTTAAACTTTTACTTTATTTTATATTTATAAATCATATTATCATATTTTGTTGTGTAATTATTATATATATTTTTTCTATTTTTTGATTGACTTGTTATTTTGATTTGATACTATTAAAAACCAAAAAGATATTTTTGTTCTAAATTGATTTTTTTTTTCCGAAACAAAATAAAATAATAAATAAATATTTTAAATAAAAATAATCATTGTATTATTTTACTGGCGCAGTCGGACTTTGCGGACCAACTCTAAAAAATTTTTATATAAAAATAAAAACTGATTTGCGAATATTGTGTAAAAAGAAACCTAAAAACAGCAAGATCTCAGTAATTTATTCAAACATAAAAAAATTATAAAAAGAAGATAAATGAAAATATATTAAAGACCAGCAATAATAAGATTCAAGGAAATACTTTTCAAGGAAAAAAGAAGAAAACTTAAAAAAACAAAAAAAAAAAAAAAATTTCTCGATGTCGTTAAATGCATTTCAACTTTTGGAAGGAGTTCCAAATTATGATGGACAACCAGAAGACCTTCAGATGTTCGTGTCCCATGTTGATGAAGTTCGAAAACATGTTGCAGCAGCAACTTTACTACCCTTATTTGATTTGAGGGTCAGAAATAAAATTGTTAGAAAGGCTAACATAACATTAATCAACAACAACAACCCTACAAATTGGGAAGAGGTAAAAATAATTTTAAGAATTAATTTTAACATAGCTGATAGCATAGAAAATATAATAAACAAAATTAAAACAGCAGAGTTAAGGTATTCTATAAGTGATTTTTATGAGTATGTTTTAAAATTATTAACAAAGTTAAATTTAAAAACTAGTCTTGAGATGGATAATCAATGGTTTAGTTGTAAAAATAACGAGTTAATGGTTTTAAAAATCTTTATAAGTAAACTGCCTAGAGAACCAAAATTAGTTCTTAATTCAAGAAATCCGCATTCTTTATTGAGGGCAAAAGAAGTTTTGATTGAAACGGAATATTTTTATCAAAACTTACAATCTTTTTCATCAAATTGTTATAATAATAACAGCAAATTTCAGAATAAAATATGCCCAAGTTTTAGTAATTCCTTTTCTCAACCTTTCTATGATGCAAACAGATCTGTTGCTAAACATAATAATCAAACTGATTACCTGCACTGTAACACTAATAGGAACAATCAATACTTTAATTCTAATAAATACAATAATCAAAAAAGTTTTCAGAATAATTCTTTAAATGCAAATAAAAATCAAAATTTATCTAATGAGCCTAACATTAGTTTTGGTCAAACTAGACAAAATAACTCAGGACATTTTAGTGGAAGTAACATATCTAATCGAACTCAAAGAAGTAATGCAAATAACCCAATGCAAATGGAGGTAGATAATATACGAATTATGGGTCGAAGAAGTCTTCCTTTTATAATTGTTATAACAAGAAGTAAGCCACTAAAACTATTAATAGACACCGGTTCTGGGACAAATTTGATTAGAAAAGGTTTGTTTCATAACTCCTTTAGGAGTGAACTTGAACATCCAATTATTTTAAATACAATTTGTTCAAAAACTGTTACAACTTCAAAAATAACTGTACCGCTTTTTAAGGAATTCAATCGCCCAAATTTAAAAATAGAAATGTTAGAAATAGAAATATTAAGTGAATTTGATGGAATTATCGGTTATAATTTATTAAAATCTCTAGAAGCCAAAATCGACTTTGAGAAAAACACATTAATAACTAATGATGCGAAAATTCCTATTTTATTTGAAAATTCTTCGCAAGAAAATTTTAATTATGATCCATACCAAAACTCAATAATTGAAATTAATTTTAATGAACCTAGAATAGAATATCTAATACAAAAATTGAAAAGCCAAAATTCAAACGAAGAAGAGATTAACGTTTTGATTAAAATAATCAAAGAATTTAAACATGTTTTTTATATTGAAGGAGACAATTTGACTTCTGTTTGTAGATATAGGCACAAAATCCCAACTATTAATGAGATACCGGTTTATTCAAAGATATATCGCTTTCCAGAAATTCATAAGCAGGAGGTTGACAGACAAATTAATGAAATGTTAAAATCAGGAATAATAGAAAAATCGAATAGTCCTTATAATGCTCCAATTTGGGTCGTTCCTAAAAAAATTGATAACTCTGGTCAACAGAAATGGAGAGTAGTTATCGATTATAGAAAACTAAATAATGTAACAATTGAGGACAAATTTCCAATACCAAATATGGAAGATTTATTTTCAAAATTAGGAAATTCTCAATATTTTAGTACAATAGATTTAGCAAAAGGATTTCACCAAATTTTACTTTCACAAGATGATAGACATAAAACTGCATTTTCTACTTCTACTGGTCATTACGAATTTACTAGAATGCCATTTGGTCTAAAAAATTCTCTAGCTTCATTTCAACGTATGATGAACGAAGTGACTATATTAATGACTATATTAATAACAAATGCGTAATATATTTAGATGATATTTTAGTATTTTCTACTTCTCTTGAAGAGCATGTTTTATCATTAAGACAAATTTTTAAAAGATTATCTGAGTACAATCTCAAAGTTCAAGTTGACAAGTGTAATTTTTTTCGTCGCGAATCAGAGTATCTTGGACACATTATAACTCCTCAAGGAATAAAACCAAACCCAGATAAAATTACTGTCATTCAAAAAATTCAACTTCCAAAAACCATTAAGGAAATTAGGTCATTTTTAGGATTAACAGGGTTTTATAGAAAATTCATAAAAGATTATAGTCATATAGCTTTACCCATGATTTTTAACCTTAAAAAAGGAACAAAAATCAACGTAAATGATCAAAAATACGTCGATTCTTTTCGTAAATTAAAAGCAATTTTATGTAGTGCACCTGTTTTAGCATATCCCCAATTTGACAAATTATTTGTATTGACAACTGATGCCAGCAACGAAGCATTAGGTGCGGTGTTATCCCAAAACGGTCATCCAATTGCTTTTACATCGCGTACATTGAACAAGCATGAGCTCAATTATAGTGCTATAGAGAAAGAATTATTAGCAATAATTTGGTCAGTAAAATATTTTAGACCATATTTATTCGGAAGAAAATTTAAACTTCAGACAGATCATAGACCACTTATATGGCTTAACTCAATGAAAGAGCCTAACATGAAACTGCAGAGATGGAAGATACAATTGAACGAATATGATTTTGAGTTAGAATATATTAAAGGAAAAACAAACAAAGTTGCTGACTACTTAAGTCGACTTAATGTTAATGCAATAACTAAAGAAAATGAATATATTCAATCTGATTTAGCCACAATTCACAGTGCAGAAGAAAATTTGAATGAATACATTCCTATATCGGAATCTCCAGTAAACATTTATAATAATCAAATTATAATAACTTTAGGAAATAAATATAGATATAAAAAACAAACATTGTATGAGAAAAAAATAAGACATACTATAACAATAAAAGAATATTTTGAAGAACAAATAATCAAATTCTTAAATCCAATTTTGCCTCTTAAAGGGACTGTAGCAATTTTTTGTGATAATTTTAACATTTTTAAAAATTTCCAAGAAACTTTAGTGCATTACTTTTCTAATTTTAGTGAGATGAAATTTTTATACTGTTCAAAATTTGTAAAAGATATTTTTAATAAAGAAAATCTTTTGGAAATTATAGAGAAATATCACAATGATAAAAATCATAGAGGAATTCAAGAAACGTTCTTAGAAATAAAAAATATAATTTATTACCCAAATTTAAAAAAAGAGATTTATAAGTATATAAACAATTGTATAATATGTAATATGTGTAAATATGACAGGCAACCAATTAAACCAAAGTTATGTCTTACTGAAACTCCCTTAAAATCAAATGAAATACTTCATGTTGATATATGGTTCCTAAATAAAACAACAACATTTTTAACATGCATTGATAAACTTACAAAACATGTATCAATTCACTATTTGACCGACAAAAATTCAATAACTATAGTAGAAATGCTTAGAGAAAGGTTTGCAATTTTAGGTAAACCAAAAAAAATTATTGCTGATAATGAATTTAAAACAGCATATATAAAAGATTTTTTAAATTCTCAAAATATTGATTTTCACTTCTCGTCCCCTAATACGCACACAGGAAATTCAGATATAGAACGATTTCATTTGACTTTAAATGAACATATACGACTATTTAAACTAGAAAAAGAAAATAAAGATATTAGTGATAAAACTTTAGTTTTCAAGTCTGTTCAAATTTATAATGATACCATACATAGCACTACAGGATATAAACCAAATGATCTGCTGCATAATAAAGTAGATAAATTTGTGTGGAAAAATTTGCATGACATTGTTCATAATAAAAAAATAGAATGTATTAATAAAATTAATCAGCATAGAGAAGAATGCCACGAATATAAAGAAAGGGAATTAGTAAAAAATCTCGGTTTTCAAAACCTGAAACAAAAACCGAAATATATAATTAAAGAAGTAAAAGAAAAAAATAAAACAAATTTTCTTGATGAAAAAGGTTGTAAACGTGATAGGCAACTAACAAAAAGAGTATTTAAACATCAAAAAGAATTGCCTAATATAATGTTTAAAAGAAAAGTAACTGGAAGAAATTTTTCTAAATATAAGAAGTAATTATAGAGATTTTGACAAACTATTAACAGAACATACATATATTTTCGTTCTTTGTTATTGTTATATGTTTTCTTTAAATATTATTGTTAAATATTGAACATGTTTAAAATTGTCATGGATAAATATAATATATAATTAATATATATAATATATATTAATTGTTATGAATATACACATACACGTCATAACATACATTCCAGGAGTAATGTTTAAACAAAGGATGGGGGAGTTATATGTTACATACATGTTACATGTTATATATGTTATATATTATATTTAAGATTGTTCTTAATTCTACTGTAGATCTTTAGAGTTAAACTTTTACTTTATTTTATATTTATAAATCATATTATCATATTTTGTTGTGTAATTATTATATATATTTTTTCTATTTTTTGATTGACTTGTTATTTTGATTTGATACTATTAAAAACCAAAAAGATATTTTTGTTCTAAATTGATTTTTTTTTTCCGAAACAAAATAAAATAATAAATAAATATTTTAAATAAAAATAATCATTGTATTATTTTACTCTAGGTGCTATAGCAATATTAGTTTTAAGCTTATTTCTTTCTGTAATGTTGATAATTTTAAGTTTAAAAAGTTTTTCTACTATATCATTATTAATCTTCTGCAATTTGGTAGTAGGGTCCTTATTTACTTGGGTGTATTTAGTTATATCTCCTACAATGTTGTTAATCCGTACGTTGTAGTCAGTTTTATTTAAAGCTACAGTAGTGTTACCTTTATCTGCTTTTAAAATTAATAAATCTTTATTATTCTTCAAGAACCTTTCAGTTTCTTTAACTTTATCTAAAATAAACCTATCTCTGTTTGTCAATATTATTTTGTTCAAATGATTATCTACAATTGTAGTTAATTTTGTTCTTGCTATTTCTTGATCTTCTTTCCCCGAAGTATCTGTACAAAATCTTCTTCATCTGCAATAATCTTAAAAATTGGAAAATCCTCCTGGAATATTTAAATTAAATCCACTTAGCGTCCGTTGGAATATTTAAATATTCCAAATATTCCTAAAATTTTTTTCAATTTGTTTGTTCATTATTTTAGTTTTCCTGATGATGCCAACCAACGGTGTGGCAAAATATCGAAAAAATAAAAGTTTTTTTAAATTTTTTTTTAAATTGACCTAGTGCTTTATAATTAACTACTAAAAAATAATATATATATATATATATATATATATATATATATATATATATATATATATATATATATATATATATATATATATATATATATATATATATATATAATAATACTGACGTAAGAAATTTTATAAGCTAAAGATTACTCCAGTACGTTGCTACATAAAACGTGGAAAATCTATATTGGCAAATATAAAAATAAATGATCTGTTTACTAATTGAAGCTAGCTCGAAGAAGTGGTCAGTAAACATAGTATTAAAAATTTACAAGTGACACCCAATGAGATAATTTTCGAATTTACCTCTATTAACGATTTTAAAAATATTGGCAATAAAAAATGTACTTAATGAGGTGACCCACATTAGTAAGAATTTGAAAACAATGGGATTTGTATTATTTTTGCTAAAATTTTGCAAATTTTTTAAAAAGTTCTTGGGTTCAAGCATCCAGAGGAGGTGGGTTTCCAACCTAGGAGAGTATTCACTTATAACGAGTTGATGGATATTGAAGGTCCGTTTCCTCTTTTTTAATAGGTTTACATGTTTATGTAGCAGCGATGGGTTGGAGCAGCTGAGCAGTTGTTTTGGACATCTTATTGTAGATTACTAGTCCATAGTCGATTTTTGATAATATTACTGATTTCACTAATCTTATCAGACTGTTTGTGTGCATTTGGCTTTTAGCTGATGATAAATACTTAATAATATTTAGTCTACCAGTTAGTTTTTTTTTAAGTAAATATAGTGATTCTTAAAGTTATATTTACTGTCGAAATGAAGATCTACAATTTTACAATGGTTTACATTATGAATAGTAAAGTTATTAAAATTATATTAATTTCATTACAATTATATAATTTGCAAATGTGCAGATGGCATGTTTTTTCTAAAGAAATATCTGCTCCAGAAGTTTTTGACCAACTGTCAAGTTTAAGTAAAGTTTCTTAAAATACTTGACAAATTTTTTCTTTTCTTTGTTCTTTTGTTACCACAGAGATATCGTCCGCATAGATGCAGTGATCGATTCTTTTATCAATTTTTAAGAGACGGCTTAGGTCATTGAAAGCGATTATGAAAAGGCTTACGGATAAAGGAACAATATTTGAAAAAGTGTCGTTGACACAGACGCGAAATTTTGTTTTCGTAAGGAAAGATTTTATGAAACTAAACATTTTTGGTCCAATTGGCAATTTTGACAGTTTTTGAAGTACAACATGAATTCCTATCCTGTTGAAATCTTTGACGAAGTCAATGAAAAGAATGAAAGTATGTTTTCTAGAATAACGATTTTTCCATACAACATGGTCGGGAAACAAAAGTGATTGTACTGAGACCGGACTAAAATCCTGTTTGGTTTGGGGATAGAAGTTTGTACTTTTTGATAAACCATATGAGGCACCGGGAAACCATTTTTTCAAATAGTTTCGCAATACATGGGAGTAAAGAGATAGGTCGGTATGAATCTATGTTGTCTATTGGCTTATTTCTTTTATGTATAGCTATCACTGAAGCAGTTTTGAAAAATTGGGGAATTGTCCCCGTATCAAATATGTTGTTAAAAAGGTTAAGAATACGATGTTTGAAAAATAGGATATTTTGTCTAGGCCTGATGTTTTTCCTTTAGATGTTTTTGCACGGGAAGAACAAGATGTTACGACAAGAGTTTGTGATTTAGCTGATATAAAGCCATTTGAAAAGTTTGGGTCTCCAGAATTTTGTAACCAGCAATGAGCAAGAGTCTGAGATATAACGTTGGGAGATGTTATAATATTGTTAGAAGATATTGCGGAGATAGTCCGAGGAATATAATTTCCTGTTAATTTTCTTTCTGGGTTTAAGGTCTCTATAAATTTTTTAAATGAGTTAATTTTCGCTAATTTTTTCGCCCGATTAAACATGTCATTATCTTTTTTGTAAATTACGATGTTATTTATGGTCATATTGCGACGAAATTCTCTACAAAAATTCTATTTTTTATCCCTAAGTTTTCGGAGATCAGGAGACCACCAAAGAACAGTTTTTGTTCTTTTTTATTTGATGATACAGGGGTGCTTTCATTTACCGAAGATTTAATTATCTTTCTTATAGAGGCAGCCTCCTTGTTAACATTAAGAGATGTCTTAAATTTCTGGTGTATGTAAAAAATGTTGTTACGATAAATGTCCCAATGGGCCTGATCGTTATTAGATTTAGAAATTTTTGACGATTGATGTTGGGAATCGGTCAGAACTTGTGTCAGAATGGAGAGTTTTTACACCGTTTCGTTGTGTGCTCTAGTAGTTGGCAATTTTTACATCTCATGGGATTTGGAATGTTTTCTCAAACTATCACTTTGTACCATGAGATGTCAATTGATTCAGGAAGGTGGTGTGCGTCAAACGTCAAAAGAATAACTCCCGAGGGTATTTTTTTTCCCATCTATCATATTTATAAATGTCTACGACTCCCTGCGAGTTTAACTCCTCTATAATTTCCTTTGAAGGAATTTTAATTCAGCGTGAAATTTGTATACAATTGGACATATACCAAATAATTCTTTGGATGAGGGGAACTTACTTGCAGTTAGATTATCCTCTACTAAAAAGAGTACATTGTCATCTCTTAATTGGGAAATAGAAATAATGTCTTTACTAATAAGGTGAAGTGCTCTGTGTATAGCAACACAAGAAAAATCAGACAAAGGCTTTTTGTCGTTAATTGCAGCAACAATTATATACTTTGGTAGTTTTTTGAAGTTGGAGGGGGGAAAGTAGGAAAGTCAGTAGGAGATCTTCCTGTATTACTATTTTTCCTTTTTTTTTGGGGACTACGGTCAGCTAGCAATGCAAACCGGTTATCTCCTATGAGGGGGCCCCGGAGGCCATTAAGAATAATTATCAAAACAATAACAAACACTTAAATTTTGAGCACTTGTTGATAGAAAATGAATATAATTTTTTTTTATTTCTCTTTGTTTCTTACTATTCTTTTATCTTGGGAAAGAAATGCACTACACGTAATACGCTTTTACAATACACAGATAAAACCTTATATATTGTTACGGACGCGTCTTGATTAAGTTTCAAAAGAAAATAATTAAGTAAACGAAATAACTGGGTATGCTGCCTGCTAACGGCGTAGTTTTCTAAGAAAACTTATAGACGCAAGACAACAACAACTTTTCAGTTACAAACCACATAGAAAACTTATAAACGCAAGGTGGTAACAACTTTCTGTTTACTAACTGGTAGTTTTCTAAGAAGAAAACTTTGACATGTAAAACAAGAACAACTTATCTTTAAATTCCAGGAAGAAACTGTAACAGCATAAAAACAAAATATACACAGGCCAACTAGCGCCTATACATTGAATGAATAAAATAAAGGCAACAAAGGAAGTAGAACATTCTAGACCCCGGACAATTATAAAAGACAGCGTCTGACTGGTTAGATAGTTAGTTAAAACATAAACCTCGTGAAATAAAGACTTGCATCCTTAGTAAATTGTTCTGTAGTGCCAACGTACAAATCTTGCGTTGTGTGTATTTGAAGTATATAAATTTGAAAACGCTAAAATCTGGTGTTATTTATTTTGCAATAAAGGACACAGTAATAACAAAACGTTTACTCCCAAAAGGACCTACCTCATTAATCAGCCAGAAATGCCTAAAGAGATAAATAGCGGAACTCTGCGGGCCACTGATTCCCGTGGAAATATAGTGGATTGTCCAGGTGACTCCTACTAGCCTTGAAGGGGCCTGGGCTCCCTTTTACCCCGCAAGACACCAGTCTAGATGGAAGTAGTAGGATCCATAAAGCTATCTGTGCCCCCGGGGGGAATCTGATAGCATGGTAGAAAGATTCAACGGCACCCTGGAGGAATATCTCAGAAAAGTTGTCAATACACACCAAAAGGATTGGGATGAGCAACTACCAGCTGACTTAAAATTTGGCGTTAAACCCATTCCTGCACACGACGATAATGAAAATGTTCCTCAAATACAAGAATAACTGCACGAGCATCATGAGTTATCCGCAATCGCATTAAAATGTCCAGCAGCAAAATGAAAGCCAGGTGTCATCGTAGTAGCAAATACGGAAGGACAACTAGTTGTACTATTTAAACCGCAACTAAAAAAGGAGCGTCTCCCAAATTGCAAACCCACTGGAAAGGACCATACAAGGTGATTAAGAGATTGAATAAGGTGGTTTATCGGATCAGAAATATCAAAGTCCGAGGTCCACTTGGAGCGGCTGGCCAAGAATGGCCGAGGGAACTATTGAGCTAATGGATGAATTGAATTGGGTTTTAAAGGACTGCAAGAATCGCGATGTATTGGGTTTTTAATAAAAAAAGGAATTTCAGACTTACTTCTACATTTTTGTTTGTTTAAGCTTAGTGCTCTGCGATTAGAGCTACTAAGGTAAGTTTTGTAAAAGGGTGGTTGTATTTATTTTAACAAGTGGTTCGTCTTATATACTATTTGGTTGAGTGTTTCAAATTGCACTCAATCTTTTATTTCTATACACAACCTAATTGTGTATGTGTAACTTGGTAAAATACCAGGCAATTATCAATTTTATATAATTTGCAAAATTCATGATTGAGCGGAAATATTAACTATATTCTAATTATTATTAATTTTGGTTAAAATACAAAATAAAATATATGCTGATGTTTGCATTATTTCGACTGCATATGGAAAATGTAATATGAACCTATTGTCATTAATGCAGCTGTGTCGGCAATTAAGACTGTTTATTACAGTACTTGTGTGATGGTCACACCAGTCCCACTACAATGGTAACATTTTAAGTTTATAAATATTTTATTTAATTATTTTTTTCTATGCAAATTTGTCATAATAAATTTGTAATTAAAACATTTTTGTTTCTTTTCTTCTGCAAAGATTTTCTATTCTACATATTTAAATCCTTTTCGCATGTTCTGTATGCAATTCCAGTGCCAAATCCGGTTCCCAATAAAATTGGCCAAGCTTTCCGCTTAAAAAATAAAAGGGATATAACAGATCCAATTACGAGTCCACCAGCTAAAAATTAAAATAAAAATATTTTAAAATGAAACACACGGATATTTTCATAAATGTTTTTTTATCTTTTTACGCAACATATTTACAAAATAAATAATAAAATGTATTGTTTTAACATTAAAAATCCTGTTAAATAGTGATTAAATGCAAAATCCATAATAACAATATTTTAACTTAAAGGTTAGTATTACAATTTTTCGAAACTAAACTTTTATTTACAGCTCCTTACTTTTTGGAAAATTAACATTGAACGTAAAGGAAACTTCAATTACCAAGGAAAACTGATTCGTAGTTTTCGAAAATCGAAAGGCTGTTCAAATTCACTTTTATTATGATTTTATGACTGGGAATATTAAAAAACCCATGCAATATGTTTTCTATATTATAATTGATTTTAACCTTGTACTACTGAAAATAGGAAACACCATTCTTTTGCTTTTGTTCTTTATCTTTGTAGACACATCAGCACAATTAGTCAAGTTCAAATAATTGAACATCGGCAGAGGCGCAGCCGTAAAACACGGCGCAAAAAATACCGCTCATTTCGCAACAGTAGTGCAAATATGCAAATAAAAGATAATTAAATTAGCAAATTAATACATTTCGCTATAATTTAACTTTTTATATAAAAATGAAAATAAATATATAATTGAATTAACAATAAGTTTTCAAATCTTAAGACCAGAAAAATTATTTTGCTACAATTTTTAGCTGCCATTTAGCTGATATTTGGAAAATATGTAACATCTTTCTTTTTAAGTCTAGTGAAAGTACGATTTTTTATTATATTATTTGCTACGGCATTGGAATGTGTTTTAACTACTTTTTAAAGCATTGTTGTAGGTTTCACGATTTTAGTTTTACAAGTTACCTTTAGGTCAATGTGGACAATAAAATTTTTAACGTACCAAAGGGCAGCTGTAACCAAAGTTCCAAGTTTACATATACGAAGTATATATCAAAGAGCTGTCAGTATGCTTCCTTTGTATTGAATTAGCTGAGGTGTTTTTAAAAAAACTCCGTTGGGAATGAACTGGACAAATTTTTACATGTTGGACAGCTAGTTTGAGATTTATATAAAAAAAGAATATACATCTTCGGGTGTTCTAGGCGGTGAATTTTCCGCACAATGAATTCTTAGAAATGTCCCTATATTTTAACCAAATTACGTGGGTGTTTGGGGTCACGAAGAGTCCAGTTGATATTTCTTTGAAACTGCGGAGAAAAACAATAGTTGCCGAACCATCCGACGATGAGTCTAGTTTGACTCCCTTTCCCTTGAAGTAGCCTAACTCACACCAAATCAATAACAGTTAACAGTTGGGTATTATCTTGGCTGTTCACTCGATTCATCACTAAAGATTACGTTGACCTTTGGGAGTTCATGACCTCTAAAATTTATTTTTAGCATGGAGAACAATTGTGGTGATAAAAATAGTAATCTAGCCATAGATGTGTTTGTTTCCTCTAGTGATGAAAGCGATATAGAGCCAATTCAGAAACTCGGCACACGCCATATTAGTGATTCTGAGTTATAATTTATTTCTTCAATGTAAATATTTTTTTCTTTGTTAAGTACGTAGTGAATTGATGTTTATTTGTTTTTTTAATGAATGAATTACTTTTTTGTTGACTTTTTTTATGCGATTTTGTTTGAGTTTTAATGCCTTACTTTGAGTTTAGGCATTTTTTCAAAATTCAGGGACGAATCATTAATTTTAGTATTGAGCTAGTGTATCGTTTTATGCGAATTTGTTTTATGCGATTTTCTCTGGAACGGATCAATCGCATAAAACGAGGTTTGAGTGTATTATCTTCTATACAAAACTTGAGAATACGAAAAAATAAACCTTTCTCTATCTTTGTAAAATTTTTTAAAAGCATCCCAATTCTGTTCTATTGTGTTGATCGCCAAATCAACAGGAATACTGGAAATAATAATACTACATCAAAAGATATTAGCTTTTCATGATCCTGCACATGAAGGTTTTTAATTTTTCCTTTAAATTTAATTGAATCTTTTATATTATACTTAGAACCCTCAGTGATCTTCTTCAATATGTTAGTAACATATTTACACAATTCGTAAGATGGTGAATTAACAAATGAACAAATTGGTCTTAAAGGAAATTCCTCTTTGTGAATTTTTGGCAGTCCGTATAACCTAGGTGCTATAGCAATATTAGTTTTAAGCTTATTTCTTTCTGTAATGTTGATAATTTTAAGTTTAAAAAGTTTTTCTACTATATCATTATTAATCTTCTGCAATTTGGTAGTAGGGTCCTTATTTACTTGGGTGTATTTAGTTATATCTCCTACAATGTTGTTAATCCGTACGTTGTAGTCAGTTTTATTTAAAGCTACAGTAGTGTTACCTTTATCTGCTTTTAAAATTAATAAATCTTTATTATTCTTCAAGAACCTTTCAGTTTCTTTAACTTTATCTAAAATAAACCTATCTCTGTTTGTCAATATTATTTTGTTCAAATGATTATCTACAATTGTAGTTAATTTTGTTCTTGCTATTTCTTGATCTTCTTTTCCCCGAAGTATCTGTACAAAATCTTCTTCATCTGCAATAATCTTAAAAATTGGAAAATCCTTCTTCTTAGTTGGTAAGGCGTGTTTATGTCCTAATGATAAAATCCACTTAATGTCCGTTGGAATATTAAAATAAAATCCACTTAACGTCCGTTGGAATATTTAAATATTCCAATATTCCGTTGGAATATTTAAATATTCCAAATATTCCTAAAATTTTTTTCAATTTGTTTGTTCATTATTTTTGTTTTCCTGATGATGCCAACCAACGGTGTGGCGAAATATCGAAAAAATAATAAAAAATAAAAGTTTTTTAAAATTTTTTTTTAAATTGACCTAGTGCTTTATAATTAACTACTAAAAAATAATATAATATATATATATATATATATTAATAATACTGACGTAAGAAATTTTATAAGCTAAAGATTACTTCAGTACGTTGCTACATAAAACGTGGAAAATCTATATTGGCAAATATAAAAATAAATGATCTGTTTACTAATTGAAGCTAAGCTCGAAGAAGTGGTCAGTAAACATAGTATTAAAAATTTACAAGTGACACCCAATGAGATAATTTTCGAATTTACCTCTATTAACGATTTTAAAAATATTGGCAACAAAAAATGTACTAAATGAGGTGACCCACATTAGTAAGAATTTGAAAACAATGGGATTTGTATTATTTTTGCTAAAATTTTGCAAATTTTTTAAAAAGTTCTTAAGTTCAAGCATCCAGAGGAGGTGGGTTTCCAACCTAGGAGAGTATTCACTTATAACGAGTTGATGGATATTGAAGTTCCGTTTCCTCTTTTTTAATAGGTTTACATGTTTATGTAGCAGCGATGGGTTGGAGCAGCTGAGCAGTTGTTTTGGACATCTTGTTGTAGATTACTAGTCCATAGTCGATTTTTGATAATATTACTGATTTCACTAATCTTATCAGACTGTTTGTGTGCATTTGGCTTTTAGCTGATGATAAATACTTAATAATATTTAGTCTACCAGTTAATTTTTTTTTAAGTAAATATAGTGATTCTTAAAGTTATATTTACTGTCGAAATGAAGATCTACAATTTTACAATGGTTTACATTTTGAATAGTAAAGTTATTAAAATTATATTAATTTCATTACAATTATATAATTTGCAAATGTGCAGATGGCATGTTTTTTCTAAAGAAATATCTGCTCCAGAAGTTTTTGACCAACTGTCAAGTTTAAGTAAAGTTTCCTAAAATACTTGACAAATTTTTTCTCTTCTTTGTTCTTTTGTTACAACAGAGATATCGTCCGCATAGATGCAGTGATCGATTCTTTTATCAATTTTTAAGAGACGGCTTAGATCATTGAAAGCGATTATGAAAAGGCTTACGGATAAAGGAACAATATTTGAAAAAGTGTCGTTGACACAGACGCGATATTTTGTTTTCGTAAGGAAAGATTTTATGAAACTAAACATTTTTGGTCCAATTGGCCATTTTGAGTTTTTGAAGTACAACATGAATTCCTATCCTGTTGAAATCTTTGACGAAGTCAATGAAAAGAATGAAAGTATGTTTTCTAGAATAACGATTTTTCCATACAACATGGTCGGGAAACAAAAGTGAATCGGTTGTACTGAGACCGGACTAAAATCCTGTTTGGTTTGGGGATAGAAGTGTGTATTTTTTGATAAACCACAGGAGGCACCGGGAAACCATTTTTTTAAATAGTTTCGCAATACATGGGAGTAAAGAGATAGGTCGGTATGAATCTATGTTGTCTATTGGCTTATTTCTTTTATGTATAGCTATCACTGAAGCAGTTTTGAAAAATTGGGGAATTGTCCCCGTATCAAATATGTTGTTAAAAAGGTTAAGAATACGATGTTTGAAAAATAGGATATTTTGTCTAGGCCTGATGTTTTTCCTTTAGATGTTTTTGCACGGGAAGAACAAGATGTTACGACAAGAGTTTGTGATTTAGCTGATATAAAGCCATTTGAAAAGTTTGGGTCTCCTTAATTTTGTAACCAGCAATGAGCAAGAGTCTGAGATATAACGTTGGAATATGTTATAATATTGTTAGAAGATATTGCGGAGATAGTCCGAGGAATATAATTTCCTGTTAATTTTCTTTCTGGGTTTAAGGTCTCTATAAATTTTTTAAATGAGTTAATTTTCGCTAATTTTTTCGCCCGATTTAACATGTCATTATCTTTTTTGTAAATTACGATGTTATTTATGGTTGTTAAGACCAGACTCGTTTGTCTGGTTCAACTATTGAATTTAAAGAAGGGTTGGAGGCTGTGTCTGCCTAAGTGGTACACTAGGACAGCTTACGGTTAATACCAGACTCGTTTGTCTGGTTCAACTGAATAAAGGGGCTGGTCGCTGGGTTGTTCAAGTGGTACACAAGGACAACTCACAGGGAAGACCAGGATCGCTTTGCTGAGGAAGAACAGAAGGTGATGACCAGGATCGCTATGCTGAGGAAGAACAGGTGGTGAAGACCAGGATCGCTATGCTGAGGAAGAACAGGTGGTGAAGACCAAGATTGCTATGCTGAGGAAGAACAAGTGCTGAAGACCAGGATTGCTTTGCTCATAAATGAATTGCGCCAAAATGTTGCTACCAATCAGTACACACTCTAAACAATGGTTACAGTTGCAATAATAATATTTTATTGAATAACTGTGTATTTATACTTAAAGATTACTTGAATACAAAAATCAATACAACATATAAAAAATTAATACAAAAAATGAATATACTGCAAAAATTGATCCATATGAAAACTTAATACAAAAAATGAATATAATAAAAAGTAAAAACAAGCTGAATACAAAAAAAAAAGACAAAAACAATTATAAAAACAAAAATTGCCAGAAATTGCCCAGTGTTTTAGTGTAACCTTCATTCCCATTGCAAACAAAGATTCAATTTCATTACTGTCTGGTAACTTGAACCACCCGTGGAAAATAAAATTTTATTTTTCATTTATGCTGACGGGGTGGTTCCCATACCTGGACAGTAGTGTTTACACAAACAAACAGACAAATAAAAATCATAATGTGGGAATGAAGATCAGGTTACTCGAGACTCAGACAAACAGGAAGCACGCGTTTTTTTTTTTTTGTTTTACAGTTTACTTTATTATGAGAAAATTAAATCAAGGCCAAAAGAATCAAATGCAATGAATTTTATTTTGCTATGACAACAAAAACTAAATCAAGGCCAAAAGAATCAAATGCAATTGTGGGAACAAATGTACGTCTGTCTGAGTCTCGAATAAACTTGAAGTTTGTGTTTTACCTACAGGGTAATTCTCTTAGAGATTCCTTTTATCTTTTAATTAAAATCAAAAGGAATCAAAAAAATTAACATGCTGCGGCCCCCGGGGGGTTGGTAGAGTGAGTAGGCACGGTTAACTGAGCAATTTCCAGCAATTGAAGGCGAAGCAGCCTAGGCCCCAGGGTCCAGCGAGATGTTCCAGTCGGACCTTGGTGCAGGCTGTGGTGCAGTGATACGCCTTGTGTGTCTTCGTTTGAGCAGGAATCTGATCATCAGGATGGTTGACAGTGTCAAAATTAAGGCTAAACCGCCATAGCTTACTGTCAGGGTGTGGACGGTGTCCCTGGGGAGCGTGGCAGGCAGGCTGCGCAGCTGTTCCCTGACATCTTCCTGTAGTCTGGTCAAATTCCCAAGGAACCCGACCTCCCTCGATGTCTCTGTCAAATTGAGGAACTTCTGCTGTAAATGGGGCAACGACATGCCCGAGCTTGTATACGAAGGATACAACGTTGAGGTGATCGTTTGGTGCCCATAGATGGTTATCAAGTCATCCTTCATGGTGCATCCCGCAGGCAATGTAAGCAATCCAGTCCCTTGTAGGACCTGATAACTACTTCTGCCGCTGCACACCACACTCAACTTGAGGGGATGCCTGGTTGCCAGTAGCCATTGATTCTTTTTGTGAAGCCGGTACCATACGTTGTCACTGGCCAGGACCTGGGTGTTGCAGCTGAGGTCTGACTCATTGCTGAACAGATGCATCTCACACCGGCACATTGGGGAAGGCCTGGAATACGTTGCTTGGAGATTCTGGCATAAGAACGTATCATGTTCCAGTTCGTCACAATCATGGAGGGTGGCGTCATCAACTGGGAAATATTCGTCCCGGTGGGCGTTGAGAGCCATCATGTTCGTTGTTGGAATGACCGCCACCAACGAACCATTGACCAATTGTGGAACAGATGTTAAACGAAACAAGTCGAACTCGGCATGGGCCAGTGGGATTGTCACTGTGCAAATAATGTGTTGGGCTGACACGGCTGGTTTAACTGTCACTAAGCCGTATAAATGAATGATATCCGTGACCGGCAGCATTAAGTCTGATTGCAGATTTGCCTTTATCTTGTCCACTTTTGACTCAAATTGTTGTGGCGTCAGTAGCGAAGGACTGATTCTACCATGATATGTGTCGGTTAGCAGGTCCATCATTTCCTCCAACATCGTCTGCACATTATCCGCAACAATCAGCAATTGAATGCTCAGCGACAAAATAAGTTGAGACTGATGGCCGTCATTAACGGTAAAATTCTCTAGTCTTTTCAATCTAAGATGCAATTCGTCGAGGCTCTGTTGAGTGTGAGTTTCCGTTTGCTTCATAATGTTCAGAGTGGAATCGAGGAACGATGTCTGATTCCGCAGAAGTTGTGCCAGGTGGTCCTCATTGGCCTTTATGCTGTTGATGGTGTTGGCCATTTTTTCTGCATACTGAGAGTCGAGCACTCCAAACAAGGAATTTGCCACATTTCCAACGAAATCGATTGCCCCTCGTTTCCTTCGTTTGAAGAGGCTTTCGAAACTGGCATCCACTTTAAGTCTAACGCTGTTGAAATGAGTAACGAGCGCCAGACATTGCTGATTGAGATCTGAGTTGTGACAAGATTTCATTAACATGTTAGTCCCGTTTGCCAGCAGTTGTACCTCGTCGAGAAATGGGGACAGCTCAAAGTAGATGAGCAGCTTCCATTCCGAGATGATTGGCTTAACTTGCCCAATATGTTCAAAGTGCAATCCAGGCGAGCCAGTGATTTGAGTATAGGTGCCCTGCTGGCACGCCATCAATGGAAGGAATAAGGCGAGGATCAGTAGAAGGCTTGGTGAAGCTAACGAGACGCGTTTAGGGGGTGGTGAACCTTTTTGTGGGTTCTTGCAAGGCTGGTTTCTCTTGAGGTCCGAGCCATTTCCATTGGTTTTGGTGATTGCATTTGAAGGTGTGTCAAAGGGAAGCATTTCATTGTGGCTCCCAGTTTCTCCCGTGACTGTGGGTGTATCGACCGGAAGCGGAGCGAGCAAGTGAATCGCCCGCTTGATGATGCCTGTTGATGTTTTGACCGTTGCTGTCCTCACAATACCGTCGGGCCCGGGGTAAGTTTCGATTACCCTTCCGAGCCGCCACGTCATGACCGGAGTGTTGTCCTTAATTATAACCAGCGTGCCAACCGGCAGATTTGGAGACTTTGATTGCCACTTGTTGCGCTGCTGGAGGCCAGTAAGGTATTCGTGGGACCATCGTTTCCAAAAATGGTGTTTTATTTTTGATACTAAGTCCCATCGTTTGACGAGTGATGGTGACATCGACTGGGCAGTTGCATCGACTTGCGCCGTGAGAGGCTCGCCAATCAGAAAATGGCCGGAAGTCAAGGCAACTGCATCATTAGGGTCACTTGACAATGATGTAAGAGGTCTGGAATTTAGAATTGCCTCTACCTCTATGACCACAGTCTCCATTTCCTCATACGTTAAGGATGCACTAGCCATCTCCTTTACCAGTAGTTTTTTGGCTGATTTAACTGCTGCTTCCCATAATCCTCCAAAATGTGGTGCTCGCGGAGGAATGAAATGAAACGTGATGTTCTTGTTTGCACACTCCCGCTGGATTGTTTCCTGAGCATTTTGGCTAAACAGAGCTGATGACAATTCCGCTAGCTGGTTTTTTGCCCCAACAAAGTTCGTTGCGTTGTCACAATAGAGGTGTTGGCAGTGACCTCTGCGACTGGTGAATCTTTTTAGTGCACCTAGGAAAGCGTCTGTAGTGAGGTTGGTAACTAGCTCGAGGTGCACGGCCTTCGTAGCGAAGCAGCAGAAGACTGCGATATATGCCTTTTGAGGTCGTTTTCCTCTAGTTTTAAAGTGCACCCAGATTGGACCACAATAGTCGACCCCGGTATGTATAAATGGTCTGGCCGGAGTTACCCTTGGTGCTGGCAAGTTTCCCATGATCTGTTGCAGGAATTTCGGTTTTGATTTTGCGCAGGTTACACACTTGTGGATGGTTTCTCGTGCCAAGTATTTTCCCTTGATGGGCCAGAAACGTTGTCGGACATTTGCAAGGAGCGCTTGGGCTCCACAATGCTTGTTCTCTTTATGGATAGAGTCAAAGAGTAGCTTGCTGATGAGGTCATCGGATGGGAGGAGCATTGGGTGCCTTGTATCGAATGGTAGTGTGGACTCTTTCAATCGTCCTCCGACTCTCAAAACCCCATTTTCATCTAAAAATGGGGAGAGAGCCTTGAGTGGACTTGACGCCAAAAGTTCATTGTGTTTTTTCAGCCGTTTGATGTCTTCTGTGAATGCCATTCTTTGCGTTTCTCTAATAATGATGAGAAGAGAATCGTGAAGTTCAAACGGCGTGAGCGCCCTTTGAGTCTGTCGGTACGCTTTGGGACTGCCTGCATTCTTTACAAATCGAAAGATGTATCCAATCACACGTTGCAAAGTTTTAATGGAGTTTCTGTGATTGACACCATGCAAAACGTTTTCATTCGGTCCTGAAACCAGCAAGGTGGCAGACTGTTTCTTCTGCTCCGGTATAGGTTGTTCAGGATTCAGACTGAATACCGACGGCCAATGCTTCTCTTCTCCATGAAGAAAGAATGGCCCATACATCCACTGGGGTGTATGCTGCAACTGTTGTGGATCCAATCCTCTAGCTATGATGTCCGCTGGGTTGTCCTTGGATCCGACATGACGCCACTGAGCAGGTATCGTGCTCTCTTGAATGACCGCTATTCGGTTGGCTACGAATGTATGTAACGACGATGATCGTGAATTTATCCATGACAACACGATTTTGGAATCGGACCAGTAAAATGTGGGCGTAGTATTCATGTCCAGGTCCTGTTTCACGCGTGCAGCCAAGGTGGCACCCAACTGTGCGGCGCATAATTCCAGTCTAGGCAGGGTTTGCTGCTTCAGCGGGGATATTCGGGATTTCGCACAAAGCAAGTATACCATCACTGGGCGATTTGGCGCGGCCGTTCTGAGATAGATTGCGGCACCGTACGCTTTCTCAGAGGCATCCGTAAACACATGAATTTGGGCATTGCGAGGAATTGACCCCTTATATATATGGCGATGAGCTCGAAAGGTTTCAAGCTCATTTAAATTACCTCGAAAACTTCGCCAGCGTGAGTCAAATTCCGACGGCACCGCCTCGTCCCATGACAGATTCAAAGTCCATAACTCTTGAATGAACATCTTTGCCTTGACGATCACTGGCGACAGGAGTCCGAGTGGATCAAATATGCGGGCCACATCTGAGGTGACCGTCCTTTTCGTTACGGCTTTGATAGGTTGGATGTTAACCCTAATCTTGAGCAGATCTTCCTTGGGTCGCCACACCAAGCCCAGAGTTTTTGTATAGTCGGTGTCTTCTGTGGAGAAGTCAAGACTAACTTCCTGATCGTCATTGGGGATATTCCGGAGCAGTTGGGTATGGTTGGCGCACCATTTTCGCAAATGAAACCCGTATTTGGACATGACCTGTTGCAGTTGATGTTGCATTTCCAGGGCCGTATTCAAGCTGTCGGCTCCACCCAACCCGTCATCCACATAGAAATTCTTTTCCAGGAAGCTGGCTGCCAATGGAAACTGCATCTTATTCTCCTGGCTGATTTCCTTCAGACACTTGATTGCCAAATAAGGTGCTGGTCTGGTGCCGTAGGTCACTGTGTTCAACGTAAAGTACGCTATTGGTTCAGTGACGTTGTTCCTCCACAGGACTATTTGGAACTGTCGATCGTTCGGATGGACCAAGATCTGACGGTACATTTTCTCTATATCGGTCGTGAACGCAAACCGTGGCAGCCGAAATCTGAGGAGAACCGTAAACAGCTCGTTTTGTAATGGTGGTCCGATGTGCAGGATGTCGTTCAACGATTTCCCCGATGAGGTTGTTGCGGAGGCATCAAACACCACCCGAAGTTTAGTGGTGCTGCTGTCAGGGCGCAAAATGCTATGGTGAGGAATAAAGTAGTTAGACCCCGATACCTGATCGATGTTAATGCGTGACATATGCCCCAGTTTTTCATACTCCTCCATGAATTGAGTGTATTGATTCTTTAGGGAAACATCTTTTGCCAGTCGTCGTTCCAAGCTGAGGAAGCGGTTGAACGCGATCTGATGTGAGGTACCTAGGGAAGATGGCTCCGTGCAAAATGGAAGTCGCACGATGAACCTTCCGTCTTGGTTACGCGTGGTGTGTTGATTAAAGTGTGCCTCACATTGGGCATCATAGGAAGATAGTTGTTGCGTTGGACTCTCAATCTCCTCAAGCTTCCAGAATCGTTCAATTGCCGTATTCAGGGTCTCCTCTTCCGTCAAGGTTCCACATAGTGCTGACGAGAGTTGTTCGCCAGATACCCTTCCAGATACTATCCAGCCGAAGGTCGTATTCTGTAAGATTGGAAGATCATTACCAAGCTTAATCTGTCCTATCGAAAGGATTTGATGGTAGTATTCAGCTCCCAGCAAAATGTCGATTTTCTCAGGACGGTTGAATTTCGGGTCCGCTAATGTCACATTGTTGGGAATCGCCCAATTGTCGATGGTAAGCAGTTGTGTTGGTTGAGGAGAAATGATCTGTGGCAACACGAATGCCTCCAGCGGAGTTGAAAACCTGTTAACTCTGGAGTGCAGGGTTATGTTGACTCGGTGTTGCACCTTGGTGCGATTATTCCCGATTCCATTGATTGAAATCGAGGTGGATCTTGCTGGGAGGCCCAGCGTTGTAACTAATCTCTCCGTTATGAGGTTAACCTGTGAGCCGGAGTCGAGAATCGCTCTGCATTGCGTCTCCACTCCATTTGCCTTAACATTGACCAATGCGGTTCCTAGTAGCACGTATGGTCGTTTGTCTGCGGAACCGGCTGGCATGCCCTCAGCGTTTCTCAGTGGCGTGCCAACGAGAGATGTCATGATTGGTGTGGAAGGGTTGGGACGAGTGGTTGCTTCTCCTGTTGAGTCACTTTCCCTTTTTGGCTTGGTAGCCCCTCCTGAGGATGACTTCTTTTGTGACGGGAGTTCCAGATGTACCAAGGTATGGTGCTTTTTTCCACATTTTTGGCAGCGGCCTAAAATTGTGCACTGTTTAGTACTATGGTTCCTACTAAAGCAGTTGACACACAATTTATGGGTTTGGATGATATTAAGTCTAGCGGTGGAGCTTGAATCGATGAAATTCTTGCATCGATATATTGGATGATAATCGCGCCCACACACTATGCACAACCGGTTCTCAGGTCGGGGTTGTGCAGTAAGCGCGCATAGTTTGCTACTTGAGCACGAAGGTTTTTCCTTGTGTCCCAGTGCTTCCAGAGTGTGGAAATAGTTCTCAAGGAATGCCAGAAATTCTTTGATTGTCTGAAGCTCCTTTGGCTGAGAAATCGATTGCTCATATTGCGCATGCACTGCTCTATCCAGTTTTTTGACCAAAATGTGCAGGAGCAATGGATCCCAGGCGACTACTTGAAGCCCTAGGGTGGTCAGGGCTGCCAAGCACTCCCTTGTGGTATCGTGCAATCTCTTAATAGCACCTAATGTGGAAGCACCTGATGGCTGGTCAAGCAGTCGCTGAACCGCTGTGGCTACCATGACCCTTTTGTTGTCGTACCGCTCCTGTAGCAATTTCCACGCCATTTGATAATTCTCCCCAGTGACCGGAAGATGATTAAGGAGAGTTGCAGCTTCACCAGTGACATTGCTCTTTAGATACCACATTTTGTGAGCGTCGGACATCTGTTGCTCATGGACAATCCGTGTAAATAAATCGGAGAATGATGTCCATTTCATATAGTCCCCATCAAATTTTGAAATGGTGACCGTAGGTAAGGGCAAGGTCGCTGGTCGGGCCATGGCCTCACTGGGTGAATGGTGGTGGCCTTGGTTAGCCGTGGTGAGCTGGATTATTGCCGATTGAGCAGCTTGTTCGAGGTGAACATATCTGCTGGAATCGTAACCAGCGTTGTCTGGATTTGGATATTTGTCCAACAATTCGTCATTAAGCCCTTCCAGTTGAGACCATAGCTTAGAGATTGTGGTCTTTTTTACGTCGTAATATGACGGATCCTGGCCTGGTTGCAGCTGCAGGCCTTCTAACTGTCGACTAAGAGCAGCCATTTTTCCAAGGGACCGGCTGATTAATCCGTCGTGGCCACCAGTTGCCTCGGCGTGCGGTTGACTGGTACTTGCAGACTTAGGTAACTCCCTCCTTCCGGATTCTTTACCCTGGTCATCGAGAGCATGTTCCATTATTGAGATGTATTTCGTTGCCATGGCCTGAATTCGAGTGTAGTAGTCGGATGTGAAATATTCATCAGATGTGTCCACTCCCGGCAACACTCGTAATTCAGTATCAGCTGTTTCAAACTCCGTCCAAGCTGCCGTTAGTCGAGATAGTCTCTCCTGGTAATAGGCTGCCGTTTTCCGGCTGGCTGAGTCCTTTGAGAAATTCCGAATAATGGTGGCAATAGTTTCTCCGGTTTCCCTTAGGTGGCGGAGCAGGTTTACTGAAGCCGATTCCATGGTGAATTGGGTGTTTGTAGGTAATGCTTGTAGGTAGGAAAGTGTCCTGTCACGGTCGCCAAAAATGTTAAGACCAGACTCGTTTGTCTGGTTCAACTATTGAATTTAAAGAAGGGTTGGAGGCTGTGTCTGCCCAAGTGGTACACTAGGACAGCTTACGGTTAATACCAGACTCGTTTGTCTGGTTCAACTGAATAAAGGGGCTGGTCGCTGGGTTGTTCAAGTGGTACACAAGGACAACTCACAGGGAAGACCAGGATCGCTTTGCTGAGGAAGAACAGAAGGTGATGACCAGGATCGCTATGCTGAGGAAGAACAGGTGGTGAAGACCAGGATCGCTATGCTGAGGAAGAACAGGTGGTGAAGACCAAGATTGCTATGCTGAGGAAGAACAAGTGCTGAAGACCAGGATTGCTTTGCTCATAAATGAATTGCGCCAAAATGTTGCTACCAATCAGTACACACTCTAAACAATGGTTACAGTTGCAATAATAATATTTTATTGAATAACTGTGTATTTATACTTAAAGATTACTTGAATACAAAAATCAATACAACATATAAAAAATTAATACAAAAAATGAATATACTGCAAAAATTGATCCATATGAAAACTTAATACAAAAAATGAATATAATAAAAAGTAAAAACAAGCTGAATACAAAAAAAAAAGACAAAAACAATTATAAAAACAAAAATTGCCAGAAATTGCCCAGTGTTTTAGTGTAACCTTCATTCCCATTGCAAACAAAGATTCAATTTCATTACTGTCTGGTAACTTGAACCACCCGTGGAAAATAAAATTTTATTTTTCATTTATGCTGACGGGGTGGTTCCCATACCTGGACAGTAGTGTTTACACAAACAAACAGACAAATAAAAATCATAATGTGGGAATGAAGATCAGGTTACTCGAGACTCAGACAAACAGGAAGCACGCGTTTTTTTTTTTTTGTTTTACAGTTTACTTTATTATGAGAAAATTAAATCAAGGCCAAAAGAATCAAATGCAATGAATTTTATTTTGCTATGACAACAAAAACTAAATCAAGGCCAAAAGAATCAAATGCAATTGTGGGAACAAATGTACGTCTGTCTGAGTCTCGAATAAACTTGAAGTTTGTGTTTTACCTACAGGGTAATTCTCTTAGAGATTCCTTTTATCTTTTAATTAAAATCAAAAGGAATCAAAAGAATTAACAATGGTCATATTGCGACGAAATTCTCTACAAAAATTCTATTATTTATCCCTGAGTTTTCGTAGATCAGGAGACCACCAAGGAACAGTTTTTGTTCTTTTTTTATCTGATGATACAGGGGTGCTTTCATTTGCCGAAGATTTAATTATCTTTCTTATAGAGGCAGCCTCCTTGTTAACATTAAGAGATGTCTTAAATTTCTGGTGTATGTAAAAAATGTTGTTACGATAAATGTCCCAATGGACCTGTTCGGTATTAAATTCGGAAATTTTTGACGATTGATGTTGGGAATCGGTCAGAACTTGTGTCAGAATGGAGAGTTTTTACACCGTTTCGTTGTGTGCTCTAGTAGTTGGCAATTTTTACATCTCATGGGATTTGGAATGTTTTCTCAAACTATCACTTTGTACCATGAGATGTCAATTGATTCAGGAAGGTGGTGTGCGTCAAACGTCAAAAGAATAACTCCCGAGGATGTTTTTTTTTTCCATCTATCATATTTATAAATGTCTACGACTCCCTGCGAGTTTAACTCCTCTATAATTTCCTTTGAAGGAATTTTAATTCAGCGTGAAATTTGTATACAATTGGACATATACCAAATAATTCTTTGGATGAGGGGAACTTACTTGCAGTTAGATTATCCTCTACTAAAAAGAGTACATTGTCATCTCTTAATTGGGAAATAGAAATAATGTCTTTACTAATAAGGTGAAGTGCTCTGTGTATAGCAACACAAGAAAAATCAGACAAAGGCTTTTTGTCGTTAATTGCAGCAACAATTATATACTTTGGATTGTAGTTTTTTGAAGTTGGAGGGGGGAAAGTAGGAAAGTCAGTAGGAGATCTTCCTGTATTACTATTTTTCCTTTTTTTGGGGACTACGGTCAGCTAGCAATGCAAACCGGTTATCTCCTATGAGGGGGCCCCGGAGGCCATTAAGAATAATTATCAAAACAATAACAAACACTTAAATTTTGAGCACTTGTTGATAGAAAATGAATATAATTTTTTTTTATTTCTCTTTGTTTCTTACTATTCTTTTATTTTGTGAAAGAAATGCACTACACGTAATACGCTTTTACAATACACAGAGAAAACCTTATATATTGTTACGGACGCGTCTTGATTAAGTTTCAAAAGAAAATAATTAAGTAAACGAAATAACTGGGTATGCTGCCTGCTAACGGCGTAGTTTACTAAGAAAACTTATAGACGCAAGACAACAACAACTTTCCAGTTACAAACCACATAGAAAACTTATAAACGCAAGGTGGTAACAACTTTCTGTTTACTAACTGGTAGTTTTCTAAGAAGAAAACTTTGACATGTAAAACAAGAACAACTTATCTTTAAATTCCAGGAAGAAACTGTAACAGCATAAAAACAAAATATACACAGGCCAACTAGCGCCTATACATTGAATGAATAAAATAAAGGCAACAAAGGAAGTAGAACATTCTAGACCCCTAGCGGACAATTATAAAAGACAGCGTCTGACTGGTTAGATAGTTAGTTAAAACATAAACCTCGTGAAATAAAGACTTGCATCCTTAGTAAATTGTTCTGTAGTGCCAACGTACAAATCTTGCGTTGTGTGTAGTTGAAGTATATAAATTTGAAAACGCTAAAATCTGGTGTTATTTATTTTGCAATAAAGGGCTCAGTAACAACAACACGTTTACTCCCAAAAGGACCTACCTCATTAATCAGCCAGAAATGCCTAAAGAGATAAATAGCGGAACTCTGCGGGCCACTGATTCCCGTGGAAATATAGTGGATTGTCCAGGTGACTCCTACTAGCCTTGAAGAGGCCTGGGCTCCCTTTTACCCCGCAAGACACCAGTCTAGATGGAAGTAGTAGGATCCATAAAGCTATCTGTGCCCCCGGGGGGAATCTGATGGCATGGTAGAAAGATTCAACGGCACCCTGGAGGAATATCTCAGAAAAGTTGTCAATACACACCAAAAGGATTGGGATGAGCAACTACCAGCTGACTTAAAATTTGGCGTTAAACCCATTCCTGCACACGACGATAATGAAAATGTTCCTCAAATACAAGAATAACTGCACGAGCATCATGAGTTATCCGCAATCGCATTAAAATGTCCAGCAGCAAAATGAAAGCCAGGTGTCATCGTAGTAGCAAATACGGAAGGACAACTAGTTGTACTATTTAAACCGCAACTAAAAAAGGAGCGTCTCCCAAATTGCAAACCCACTGGAAAGGACCATACAAGGTGATTAAGAGATTGAATAAGGTGGTTTATCGGATCAGAAATATCAAAGTCCGAGGTCCACTTGGAGCGGCTGGCCAAGAATGGCCGAGGGAACTATTGAGCTAATGGATGAATTAAATTGGGTTTTAAAGGACTGCAAGAATCGCGATGTATTGGGTTTTTAATAAAAAAAGGAATTTCAGACTTACTTCTATATTTTTGTTTGTTTAAGCTTAGTGCTCTGCGATTAGAGCTACTAAGGTAAGTTTTTTAAAAGGGTGGTTGTATTTAGTGGTTCGTCTTATATACTATTTGGTTGAGTGTTTCAAATTGCACTCAATCTTTTATTTCTATACACAACCTAATTGTGTATGTGTAACTTGGTAAAATACCAGGCAATTATCAATTTTATATAATTTGCAAAATTCATGATTGAGCGGAAATATTAACTATATTCTAATTATTATTAATTTTGGTTAAAATACAAAATAAAATATATGCTGATGTTTGCATTATTTCGACTGCATATGGAAAATGTAATATGAACCTATTGTCATTAATGCAGCTGTGTCGGCAATTAAGACTGTTTATTACAGTACTTGTGTGATGGTCACACCAGTCCCACTACAATGGTAACATTTTAAGTTTATAAATATTTTATTTAATTATTTTTTTCTATTCAAATTTGTCATAATAAATTTGTAATTAAAACATTTTTGTTTCTTTTCTTCTGCAAAGATTTTCTATTCTACATATTTAAATCCTTTTCGCATGTTCTGTATGCAATTCCAGTGCCAAATCCGGTTCCCAATAAAATTGGCCAAGCTTTCCGCTTAAAAAATAAAAGGGATATAACAGATCCAATTACGAGTCCACCAGCTAAAAATTAAAATAAAAATATTTTAAAATGAAACACACGGATATTTTCATAAATGTTTTTTTATCTTTTTACGCAACATATTTACAAAATAAATAATAAAATGTATTGTTTTAACATTAAAAATCCTGTTAAATAGTGGTTGAATGCAAAATCCATAATAACAAAATTTTAACTTAAAGGTTAGTATTACAATTTTTCGAAACTAAACTTTTATTTACAGCTCCTTACTTTTTGGAAAATTAACATTGAACGTAAAGGAAACTTCAATTACCAAGGAAAACTGATTCGTAGTTCTCGAAAATCGAAAGGCTGTTCAAATTCACTTTTATTATGATTTTATGACTGGGAATATTAAAAAACCCATGCAATATGTTTTCTATATTATAATTGATTTTAACCTTGTACTACTGAAAATAGGAAACACCATTCTTTTGCTTTTGTTCTTTATCTTTGTAGACACATCAGCACAATTAGTCAAGTTCAAATAACTGAACATCGGCAGAGGCGCAGCCGTAAAACACGGCGCAAAAAATACCGCTCATTTCGCAACAGTAGTGCAAATATGCAAATAAAAGATAATTAAATTAGCAAATTAATACATTTCGCTATAATTTAACTTTTTTATATAAAAATGAAAATAAATATATAATTGAATTAACAATAAGTTTTCAAATCTTAACACCAGAAAAATTATTTTGCTACAATTTTTAGCTGCCATTTAGCTGATATTTGGAAAATATGTAACATCTTTCTTTTTAAGTCTAGTGAAAGTACGATTTTTTATTGTATTATTTGCTACGGCATTGGAATGTGTTTTAACTACTTTTTAAAGCATTGTTGTAGGTTTCACGATTTTAGTTTTACAAGTTACCTTTAGGTCAATGTGGACAATAAAATTTTTAACGTACCAAAGGGCAGCTGTAACCAAAGTTCCAAGTTTACATATACGAAGTATATATCAAAGAGCTGTCAGTATGCTTCCTTTGTATTGAATTAGCTGAGGTGTTTTTAAAAAAACTCCGTTGGGAATGAACTGGACAAATTTTTACATGTTGGACAGCTAGTTTGAGATTTATATAAAAAAAGAAGATACATCTTCGGGTGTTCTAGGCGGTGAATTTTCCGCACAATGAATTCTTAGAAATGTCCCTATATTTTAACCAAATTACGTGGGTGTTTGGGGTCACGAAAAGTCCAGTTGATATTTCTTTGAAACTGCGGAGAGAAACAATAGTTGCCGAACCATCCGACGATGAGTCTAGTTTGACTCCCTTTCCCTTGAAGTAGCCTAACTCACACCAAATCAATAACAGTTAACAGTTGGGTATTATCTTGGCTGTTCACTCGATTCATCACTAAAGATTACGTTGACCTTTGGGAGTTCATGACCTCTAAAATTTATTTTTAGCATGGAGAACAATTGTGGTGATAAAAATAGTAATCTAGCCATAGATGTGTTTGTTTCCTCTAGTGATGAAAGCGATATAGAGCCAATTCAGAAACTCGGCACACGCCATATTAGTGATTCTGAGTTATAATTTATTTCTTCAATGTAAATATTTTTTTCTTTGTTAAGTACGTAGTGAATTGATGTTTATTTGTTTTTTTAATGAATGAATTACTTTTTTGTTGACTTTTTTTATGCGATTTTGTTTGAGTTTTAATGCCTTACTTTGAGTTTAGGCATTTTTTCAAAATTCAGGGACGAATCATTAATTTTAGTATTGAGCTAGTGTATCGTTTAATGCGAATTTGTTTTATGCGATTTTCTCTGGAACGGATCAATCGCATAAAACGAGGTTTGAGTGTATTATCTTCTATATAAAACTTGAGAATACGAAAAAATAAACCTTTCTCTATCTTTGTAAAATTTTTTAAAAGCATCCCAATTCTGTTCTATTGTGTTGATCGCCAAATCAACAGGAATACTGGAAATAATGATACTACATCAAAAGATATTAGCTTTTCATGATCCTGCACATGAAGGTTTTTAATTTTTCCTTTAAATTTAGTTGAATCTTTTATATTATACTTAGAACCCTCAGTGATCTTCTTCAATATGTTAGTAACATATTTACACAATTCGTAAGATGGTGAATTAACAAATGAACAAATTGGTCTTAAAGGAAATTCCTCTTTGTGAATTTTTGGCAGTCCGTATAACCTAGGTGCTATAGCAATATTAGTTTTAAGCTTATTTCTTTCTGTAATGTTGATAATTTTAAGTTTAAAAAGTTTTTCTACTATATCATTATTAATCTTCTGCAATTTGGTAGTAGGGTCCTTATTTACTTGGGTGTATTTAGTTATATCTCCTACAATGTTGTTAATCCGTACGTTGTAGTCAGTTTTATTTAAAGCTACAGTAGTGTTACCTTTATCTGCTTTTAAAATTAATAAATCTTTATTATTCTTCAAGAACCTTTCAGTTTCTTTAACTTTATCTAAAATAAACCTATCTCTGTTTGTCAATATTATTTTGTTCAAATGATTATCTACAATTGTAGTTAATTTTGTTCTTGCTATTTCTTGATCTTCTTTTCCCCGAAGTTAAAAATAAATTGGAAAATCCTCCTTCTTAGTTGGTAAGGCGTGTTTATGTCCTAATGATAAAATCCACTTAACGTCCGTGTGAATATTTAAATAAAATCCACTTAACGTCCGTTGGAATATTTAAATATTCCAATATTCCGTTGGAATATTTAAATATTCCAAATATTCCTAAAATTTTTTTCAATTTGTTTGTTCATTATTTTTGTTTTCCTGATGATGCCAACCAACGGTGTGGCGAAATATCGAAAAAATAATAAAAAATAAAATTTTTTTTTAAATTGACCTAGTGCTTTATAATTTACTACTAAAAAATAATATAATATATATATATATATATATATATATTAATAATACTGACGTAAGAAATTTTATAAGCTAAAGATTACTCCAGTACGTTGCTACATAAAACGTGGAAAATCTATATTGGCAAATATAAAAATAAATGATCTGTTTACTAATTGAAGCTAAGCTCGAAGAAGTGGTCAGTAAACATAGTATTAAAAATTTACAAGTGACACCCAATGAGATAATTTTCGAATTTACCTCTATTAACGATTTTAAAAATATTGGCAGTAAAAAATGTACTAAATGAGGTGACCCACATTAGTAAGAATTTGAAAACAATGGGATTTGTATTATTTTTGCTAAAATTTTGCAAATTTTTTAAAAAGTTCTTGGGTTCAAGCATCCAGAGGAGGTGGGTTTCCAACCTAGGAGAGTATTCACTTATAACGAGTTTATGGATATTGAAGTTCCGTTTCCTCTTTTTTAATAGGTTTACATGTTTATGTAGCAGCGATGGGTTGGAGCAGCTGAGCAGTTGTTTTGGACATCTTGTTGTAGATTACTAGTCCATAGTCGATTTTTGATAATATTACTGATTTAACTAATCTTATCAGACTGTTTGTGTGCATTTGGCTTTTAGCTGATGATAAATACTTAATAATATTTAGTCTACCAGTTAATTTTTTTTTTAAGTAAATATAGTGATTCTTAAAGTTATATTTACTGTCGAAATGAAGATCTACAATTTTACAATGGTTTACATTTTGAATAGTAAAGTTATTAAAATTATATAAATTTCATTACAATTATGTAATTTGCAAATGTGCAGATGGCATGATTTTTCTAAAGAAATATCTGCTCCAGAAGTTTTTGACCAACTGTCAAGTTTAAGTAAAGTTTCTTAAAATACTTGACAAATTTTTTCTTTTCTTTGCTCTTTTGTTACAACAGAGATATCGTCCGCATAGATGCAGTGATCGATTCTTTTATCAATTTTTTAAGAGACGGCTTAGGTCATTGAAAGCGATTATGAAAAGGCTTACGGATAAAGGAACAATATTTGAAAAAGTGTCGTTGACACAGACGCGATATTTTGGTTTCGTAAGGAAAGATTTTATGAAACTAAACATTTTTGGTCCAATTGGCAATTTTGACAGTTTTTGAAGTACAACATGAATTCCTATCCTGTCGAAATCTTTGACGAAGTCAATGAAAAGAATGAAAGTATGTTTTCTAGAATAACGATTTTTCCATACAACATGGTCGGGAAACAAAAATGAATCGGTTGTACTGAGACCGGACTAAAATCCTGTTTGGTTTGGGGATAGAAGTGTGTATTTTTTGATAAACCACATGAGGCACCGGGAAACCATTTTTTCAAATAGTTTCGCAATACATGGGAGTAAAGAGATAGGTCGGTATGAATCTATGTTGTCTATTGGCTTATTTCTTTTATGTATAGCTATCACTGAAGCAGTTTTGAAAAATTGGGGAATTGTCCCCGTATCAAATATGTGGTTAAAAAGGTAAAGAATACGATGTTTGAAAAATAGGATATTTTGTCTAGGCCTGATGTTTTTCCTTTAGATGTTTTTAGGCTGTATGTAAATTCTTGAAACTTGAAAGCAGACTCAATATATATTGCACGGGAAGAACAAGATGTTACGACAAGAGTTTGTGATTTAGCTGATATAAAGCCATTTGAAAAGTTTGGGTCTCCTTAATTTTGTAACCAGCAATGAGCAAGAGTCTGAGATATAACGTTGGAATATGTTATAATATTGTTAGAAGATATTGCGGAGATAGTCCGAGGAATATAATTTCCTGTTAATTTTCTTTCTGGGTTTAAGGTCTCTATAAATTTTTTAAATGAGTTAATTTTCGCTAATTTTTTCGCCCGATTTAACATGTCATTATCTTTTTTGTAAATTACGATGTTATTTATAGTCATATTGCGACGAAATTCTCTACAAAAATTCTATTATTTATCCCTGAGTTTTCGTAGATCAGGAGACCACCAAGGAACAGTTTTTGTTCTTTTTTTATCTGATGATACAGGGGTGCTTTCATTTGCCGAAGATTTAATTATCTTTCTTATAGAGGCAGCCTCCTTGTTAACATTAAGAGATGTCTTAAATTTCTGGTGTATGTAAAAAATGTTGTTACGATAAATGTCCCAATGGACCTGTTCGGTATTAAATTCAGAAATTTTTGACGATCGATGTTGGGAATCGGTCAGAACTTGCGTCAGGATGGAGAGTTTTTACACCGTTTCGTTGTGTGCCCTAGTAGTTGGCAATTTTTACATCTCATGGGATTTGGAATGTTTTCTCAAACTTTCACTTTGTACCATGAGATGTCGATTGATTCAGGAAGGTGGTATGCGTCAAACGTCAAAAGAATACTCCCGAGGCTGTTTTTTTTTTCATCTATCATATTTATAAATGTCTACGACTCCCTGCGAGTTTAACTCCTCTATAATTTCCTTTGAAGGAATTTTAATTCAGCACGCTGAAAATTTGTATACAATTGGACATATACCAAATAATTCTTTGGATGAGGGGAACTTATTGCAGTTAGATTATCCTCTACTAAAAAGAGTACATTGCCATCTCTTAATTGGGAAATAGAATTATTGTCTTTACTAATAAGATGAAGTGCTCTGTGTACAGCAACACAAGAAAAATCAGACAAAGGCTTTTTGTCGTTAATTGCAGCAACAATTATATACTTTGGATTGTGGTTTTTTGAAGTTGGAGGGGAAAAGTAGGAAAGTCAGTAGGTATTACAATTTTTTCCTTTTTTTGTGGACTACGGTCAGCTAGCAATGCAAACCGGTTATCTCCTATGAGGGGGCCCCGGGGGCCATTAAGAATAATTATCAAAACAATAACAAACACTTAAATTTTGAGCACTTGTTGATAGAAAATGAATATAATTTTTTTTTTTTCTCTTTGTTTCTTACTATTCTTTTATTTTGGGAAAGAAATGCACTACACGTAATACGCTTTTACAATACACAGAGAAAACCTTATATATTGTTACGGACGCGTCTTGATTAAGTTTCAAAAGAAAATAATTAAGTAAACGAAATAACTGGGTATGCTGCCTGCTAACGGCGTAGTTTTCTAAGAAAACTTATAGACGCAAGACAACAACAACTTTCCAGTTACAAACCACATAGAAAACTTATAAACGCAAGGTGGTAACAACTTTCTGTTTACTAACTGGTAGTTTTCTAAGAAGAAAACTTTGACATGTAAAACAAGAACAACTTATCTTTAAATTCCAGGAAGACACTGTAACAGCATAAAAACAAAATATACACAGGCCAACTAGCGCCTATACATTGAATGAATAAAATAAAGGCAACAAAGGAAGTAGAACATTCTAGACCCCTAGCGGACAATTATAAAAGACAGCGTCTGACTGGTTAGATAGTTAGTTAAAACATAAACCTCGTGAAATAAAGACTTGCATCCTTAGTAAATTGTTCTGTAGTGCCAACGTACAAATCTTGCGTTGTGTGTAGTTGAAGTATATAAATTTGAAAACGCCAAAATCTGGTGTTATTTATTTTGCAATAAAGGACACAGTAATAACAAAACGTTTACTCCCAAAAGGACCTACCTCATTAATCAGCCAGAAATGCCTAAAGAGATAAATAGCGGAACTCTGCGGGCCACTGATTCCCGTGGAAATATAGTGGATTGTCCAGGTGACTCCTACTAGCCTTGAAGGGGCCTGGGCTCCCTTTTACCCCGCAAGACACCAGTCTAGATGGAAGTAGTAGGATCCATAAAGCTATCTGTGCCCCCGGGGGGAATCTGATGGCATGGTAGAAAGATTCAAGGACACCCTGGAGGAATATCTCAGAAAAGTTGTCAATACACACCAAAAGGATTGGGATGAGCAACTACCAGCTGACTTAAAATTTGGCGTTAAACCCATTCCTGCACACGACGATAATGAAAATGTTCCTCAGATACAAGAATAACTGCACGAGCATCATAAGTTATCCGCAATCGCATTAAAATGTCCAGCGGCAAAATGAAAGCCAGGTGTCATCGTAGTAGCAAATACGGAAGGACAACTAGTTGTACTATTTAAACCGCACTATTTAAACCGCAACTAAAAAAGAAGCGTCTCCCAAATTGCAAACCCACTGGAAAGGACCATACAAGGTGATTAAGAGATTGAATAAGGTGGTTTATCGGATCAGAAATATCAAAGTCCGAGGTCCACTTGGAGCGGCTGGCCAAGAACTATTGAGCTAATGGATAAATTGAATTGGGTTTTAAAGGACTGCAAGAATCGCGATGTATTTGGTTTTTAATAAAAAAAGGAATTTCAGACTTACTTCTATATTTTTGTTTGTTTAAGCTTAGTGCTCTCCGATTAGAGCTACTAAGCTAAGTTTTGTAAAAAGCTGGTTGTATTTATTTTAACAAGTGGTTCGTCTTATATACTATTTGGTTGAGTGTTTCAAATTGCACTCAATCTCTTATTTTTATACACAACCTAATTGTGTATGTGTAACTTGGTAAAATACCAGGCAATTATTAATTTTAAATAATTTGCAAAATTCATGATAGAGTGGAAATATTAATTAAATTCTAATTATTATTATTTTTGGTTAAAATACAAAATAAAATATATGCTGATATTTGCATTATTTCGACTGCATATGGAAAATGTAATATGAACCTATTGTCATTAATGCAGCTGTGTCGGCAATTAAGACTGTTTATTACAGTACTTGTGTGATGGTCACACCAGTACCACTACAATGGTAACATTTTAAGTTTATAAATATTTTGTTTAATTATTTTTTTCTATGCAAAGTTGTCATAATAAATTTGTAATTAAAACATTTTTGCTTCTTTTCTTCTGCAAAGATTTTCTATTCTACATATTTAAATCCTTTTCGCATGTTCTGTATGCAATTCCAGTGCCAAATCCGGTTCCCAATAAAATTGGCCAAGCTTTCCGCTTAAAAAATAAAAGGGATATAACAGATCCAATTACGAGTCCACCAGCTAAAAATTAAAATAAAAATATTTTAAAATGAAACACACGGATATTTTCATTAATGTTTTTTTATCTTTTTACGCAACATATTTACAAAATAAATAATAAAATGTATTGTTTTAACATTAAAAATCCTGTTAAATAGTGGTTAAATGCAAAATCCATAATAACAAAATTTTAACTTAAAGGTTAGTATTACAATTTTTCGAAACTAAACTTTTATTTACAGCTCCTTACTTTTTGGAAAATTAACATTGAACGTAAAGGAAACTTTAATTACCAAGGAAAACTGATTCTTAGTTTTCCAAAATCGAAAGGCTGTTCCAATTCACTTTCATTATGATTTTATGACTGGGAATATTAAAAAACCCATGCAATATGTTTTCTATATTATAATTGATTTTAACCTTGTACTACTGAAAATAGGAAACACCATTCTTTTGCTTTTGTTCTTTATCTTTGTAGACACATCAGCACAATTAGTCAAGTTCAAATAACTGAACATCGGCAGAGGCGCAGCCGTAAAACACGGCGCAAAAAATACCGCTCATTTCGCAACAGTAGTGCAAATATGCAAATAAAAGATAATTAAATTAGCAAATTAATACATTTCGCTATAATTTAACTTTTTTATATAAAAATGAAAATAAATATATAATTGAATTAACAATAAGTTTTCAAATCTTAAGACCAGAAAAATTATTTTGCTACAATTTTTAGCTGCCATTTAGCTGATATTTGGAAAATATGTAACATCTTTCTTTTTAAGTCTAGTGAAAGTACGATTTTTTATTATATTATTTGCTACGGCATTGGAATGTGTTTTAACTACTTTTTAAAGCGTAGTTGTAGGTGTCACGATTTTAGTTTTACAAGTTACCTTTAGGTCATTGTGGCCATTAAAATTTTTAACGTACCAAAGGGCAGCTGTAACCAAAGTTCCAAGTTTACATATACGAAGTATACATCAAAGAGCTGTCAGTATGCTTCCTTTGTATTGAATTAGCTGAGGTGTTTTTAAAAAAACTCCGTTGGGAATGAACTGGACAAATTTTTACATGTAGGACAGCTAGTTTGAGATTTATATAAAAAAAGAAGATACATCTTCGGGTGTTCTAGGCGGTGAATTTTCCGCACAATGAACTCTTAGAAATGTCCCTATATTTTAACCAAATTACATGGGTGTTTGGGGTCACGAAGAGTCCAGTTGATATTTCTTTGAAACTGCGGAGAGAAACAATAGTTGCCGAACCATCCGACGATGAGTCTAGTTTAACTCCCTTTCCCTTGAAGTAGCCTAACTCACACCAAATCAATAACAGTTAACAGTTGGGTATTATCTTGGCTGTTCACTCGATTCATCACTAAAGATTACGTTGACCTTTGGGAGTTCATGACCTCTAAAATTTATTTTTAGCATGGAGAACAATTGTGGTGATAAAAATAGTAATCTAGCCATAGATGTGTTTGTTTCCTCTAGTGATGAAAGCGATATAGAGCCAATTCAGAATATCGGCACACGCCATATTAGTGATTCTGAGTTATAATTTATTTCTTCAATGTAAATATTTTTTTCTTTGTTAAGTACGTAGTGAATTGATGTTTATTTGTTTTTTTAATGAATGAATTACTTTTTTGTTGACTTTTTTTATACGATTTTGTTTGAGTTTTAATGCCTTACTTTGAGTTTAGGCATTTTTTCAAAATTCAGAGACGAATCATTAATTTTAGTATTGAGCTAGTGTATCGTTTTATGCGAATTTGTTTTATGCGATTTTCTCTGGAACGGATCAATCGCATAAAACGAGGTTTGAGTGTATTATCTTCTATACAAAACTTGAAAATACGAAAAAATAAACCTTTCTCCATCTTTGTAAAATTTTTTAAAAGCATCCCAATTCTGTTCTATTGTGTTGATCGCCAAATCAACAGGAATACTGGAAATAATGATACTACATCAAAAGAAATTAGCTTTTCATGATCCTGCACATGAAGGTTTTTAATTTTTCCTTTAAATTAATTTGAATCTTTTATATTATACTTAGAACCCTCAGTGATCTTCTTTAATATGTTAGTAACATATTTACACAATTCGTAAGATGGTGAATTAACAAATGAACAAATTGGAAATTCCTCTTTGTGAATTTTTTGCAGTCCGTATAACCTAGGTGCTATAGCAATATTAGTTTTAAGCTTATTTCTTTCTGTAATATTGATAATTTTTAATTTAAAGAGTTCTTCTACTATATCATTATTAATCTTCTGCAATTTGGTAGCAGGGTCGTTATTTACTTGGGTGTATTTAGTTATATCTCCTACAACGTTGTTAATCCGTACGTTATAGTCAGTTTTATTTAAAGCTACAGTAGTGTTACCTTTATCTGCTTTTAAAATTAATAAATCTTTATTATTCTTCAAGAACCTTTCAGTTTCTTTACCTGTATCTAAAATAAACCTATCTCTGTTTGTCAATATCATTTTGTTCAAATGATTATCTACAATTGTAGTTAATTTTGTTCTTGCTATTTCTTGATCTTCTTTTCCCTGAAGTGTCTGTACAAAATCTTCTCCATCTGCAATAATCATTAAAATTGGAAAATCCTCCTTCTTAGTTGGTAAGGCGTGTTTATGTCCTAATGATAAAATCCACTTAACGTCCGTTGGAATATTTAAATAAAATCCACTTAACGTCCGTTGGAATATTTAAATATTCAAAAAATTTTTTTCAATTTGTTTGTTCATTATTTTTGTTTTCCTGATGATGCCAACCAACGGTGTGGCGAAATATCGAAAAAAAAATAAAAAAAAATTTTTTTTTTTAATTTTTTATTAAATTGACCTAGTGCTTTATAATTAACTACTAAAAAATAATATAATATATATATATATATATATATATATATATATATATATATATATATATATATATATATATATATATATATATATATATATAATATATATATATATATATATATATATATATATATATATATATATATATAATATATATATATATATATATATATATATATATATATATATATATATATATAATATAATATATATATATATATATATATATATATATATATATATATATATATATATATATATATAATATAATATATATATATATATATATATATATATATATATATATATATATATATATATTATAATATATATATTAATAATACTACGTAAGAAATTTTATAAGCTAAAGATTACTCGAGTACGTTACTACATAAAACGTGGAAAATCTATATTGGCAAATATAAAATAAATGATCTGTTTACTAATTGAAACTAGGCTCGAAGAAGTGGTCGGTAAACATAATATTAAAAATTTACAAGTGACACCCAATGAGATAATTTTCGAACTTACCTCTATTAACGATTTTAAAAATATTGGCAATAAAAAATGTAAGTACCACTACTAAATGAGGTGACCCACATTAATAAGAATTTGAAAACAATGGGATTTGTATTATTTTTGCTAAAATTTTGCAAATTTTTTAAAAAGTTCTTGGGTTCAAGCATCCAGAGGAGGTGGGTTTCCAACCTAGGAGAGTATTCACTTATAACGAGTTGATGGATATTGAAGTTCCGTTTCCTCTTTTTTAATAGGTTTACATGTTTATGTAGCAGCGATGGGTTGGAGCAGCTGAGCAGTTGTTTTGGACATCTTATTGTAGATTACTAGTCCATAGTCGATTTTTGATAATATTACTGATTTCACTAATCTTATCAGACTGTTTGTGTGCATTTGGCTTTTAGCTGATGATAAATACTTAATAATATTTAGTCTACCAGTTAATTTTTTTTAAGTAAATATAGTGATTCTTAAAGTTATATTTACTGTCAAAATGAAGATCTACAATTTTACAATGGTTTACATTTTGAATAGTAAAGTTATTAAAATTATATTAATTTCATTACAATTATGTAATTTGCAAATGTGCAGATGGCATGTTTTTTCTAAAGAAATATCTGCTCCAGAAGTTTTTGACCAACTGTCAAGTTTAAGTAAAGTTTCTTAAAATACTTGACAAATTTTTTCTTTTCTTTGTTCTTTTGTTACAACAGATCGATCTTTTATCAATTTTTAACAGACGGCTTAGGTCAGTGAAAGCGATTATGAAAAGGCTTACGGATAAAGGAACAATATTTGAAAAAGTGTCGTTGACACAGACGCGAAATTTTGTTTTCGTAAGGAAAGATTTTATGAAACTAAACATTTTTGGTCCAATTGGCAATTTTGACAGTTTTTGAAGTACAACATGAATTCCTATCCTGTTGAAATCTTTGACGAAGTCAATGAAAAGAATGAAAGTATGTTTTCTAGAATAACGATTTTTCCATACAACATGGTCGGGAAACAAAAGTGAATCGATTGTACTGAGACCGGACTAAAATCCTGTTTGGTTTGGGGATAGAAGTTTGTACTTTTTGATAAGCCATATGAGGCACCGGGAAACCATTTTTTCAAATAGTTTCGCAATACATGGGAGTAAAGAGATAGGTCGGTATGAATCTATGTTGTCTATTGGCTTATTTCTTTTATGTATAGCTATCACTGAAGCAGTTTTGAAAAATTGGGGAATTGTCCCCGTATCAAATATGTTGTTAAAAAGGTTAAGAATACGATGTTTGAAAATTAGGATATTTTGTCTAGGCCTGATGTTTTTCCTTTAGATGTTTTTGCACGGGAAGAACAAGATGTTACGACAAGAGTTTGTGATTTAGCTGATATAAAGCCATTTGAAAAGTTTGGGTCTCCAGAATTTCGTAACCAGCAATGAGCAAGAGTCTGAGATATAACGTTGGGAGATGTTATAATATTGTTAGAAGATATTGCGGAGATAGTCCGAGGAATATAATTTCCTGTTAATTTTCTTTCTGGGTTTAAGGTCTCTATAAATTTTTTAAATGAGTTAATTTTCGCTAATTTTTTCGCCCGATTAAACATGTCATTATCTTTTTTGTAAATTACGATGGTTTTTATGGTCATATTGCGACGAAATTCTCTACAAAAATTCTATTTTTTATCCCTAAGTTTTCGGAGATCAGGAGACCACCAAAGAACAGTTTTTGTTCTTTTTTATTTGATGATACAGGGGTGCTTTCATTTACCGAAGATTTAATTATCTTTCTTATAGAGGCAGCCTCCTTGTTAACATTAAGAGATGTCTTAAATTTCTGGTGTATGTAAAAAATGTTGTTACGATAAATGTCCCAATGGGCCTGATCGTTATTAGATTTAGAAATTTTTGACGATTGATGTTGGGAATCGGTCAGAACTTGTGTCAGAATGGAGAGTTTTTACACCGTTTCGTTGTGTGCTCTAGTAGTTGGCAATTTTTACATCTCATGGAATTTGGAATGTTTTCTCAAACTATCACTTTGTACCATGAGATGTCAATTTATTCAGGAAGGTGGTGTGCGTCAAACGTCAAAAGAATAACTCCCGAGGGTGTTTTTTTTTCATCTATCATATTTATAAATGTCTACGACTCCCTGCGAGTTTAACTCCTCTATAATTTCCTTTGAAGGAATTTTAATTCAGCGTGAAATTTGTATACAATTGGACATATACCAAATAATTCTTTGGATGAGGGGAACTTACTTGCAGTTAGATTATCCTCTACTAAAAAGAGTACATTGTCATCTCTTAATTGGGAAATAGAAATAATGTCTTTACTAATAAGGTGAAGTGCTCTGTGTATAGCAACACAAGAAAAATCAGACAAAGGCTTTTTGTCGTTAATTGCAGCAACAATTATATACTTTGGATTGTAGTTTTTTGAAGTTGGAGGGGGGAAAGTAGGAAAGTCAGTAGGAGATCTTCCTGTATTACTATTTTTCCTTTTTTTGGGGACTACGGTCAGCTAGCAATGAGGGGGTTATCTCCTATGAGGGGGCCCCGAAGGCCATTAAGAATAATTATCAAAACAATAACAAACACTTAAATTTTGAGCACTTGTTGATAGAAAATGAATATAATTTTTTTTTATTTCTCTTTGTTTCTTACTATTCTTTTATTTTGGGAAAGAAATGCACTACACGTAATACGCTTTTACAATACACAGAGAAAACCTTATATATTGTTACGGACGCGTCTTGATTAAGTTTCAAAAGAAAATAATTAAGTAAACGAAATAACTGGGTATGCTGCCTGCTAACGGCGTAGTTTTCTAAGAAAACTTATAGACGCAAGACAACAACAACTTTCCAGTTACAAACCACATAGAAAACTTATAAACGCAAGGTGGTAACAACTTTCTGTTTACTAACTGGTAGTTTTCTAAAAAGAAAACTTTGACATGTAAAACAAGAACA
Source organism: Trichopoda pennipes (assembly GCA_030448955.1). Classification (NCBI taxonomy): domain Eukaryota; kingdom Metazoa; phylum Arthropoda; class Insecta; order Diptera; family Tachinidae; genus Trichopoda; species Trichopoda pennipes. Next base: position 208,783 of record JASKUP010000004.1, on the reverse strand, counting down.
ACTTATCTTTAAATTCCAGGAAGAAACTGTAACAGCATAAAAGCAAAATATACACAGGCCAACTAGCGCCTATACATTGAATGAATAAAATAAAGGCAACAAAGGAAGTAGAACATTCTAGACCCCTAGCGGACAATTATAAAAGACAGCGGCTGACTGGTTAGATAGTTAGTTAAAACATAAACCTCGTGAAATAAAGACTTGCATCCTTAGTAAATTGTTCTGTAGTGCCAACGTACAAATCTTGCGTTGTGTGTAGTTGAAGTATATAAATTTGAAAACGCTAAAATCTGGTGTTATTTATTTTGCAATAAAGGACACAGTAATAACAAAACGTTTACTCCCAAAAGGACCTACCTCATTAATCAGCCAGAAATGCCTAAAGAGATAAATAGCGGAACTCTGCGGGCCACTGATTCCCGTGGAAATATAGTGGATTGTCCAGGTGACTCCTACTAGCCTTGAAGGGGCCTGGGCTCCCTTTTACCCCGCAAGACACCAGTCTAGATGGAAGTAGTAGGATCCATAAAGCTATCTGTGCCCCCGGGGGGAATCTGATGGCATGGTAGAAAGATTCAACGGCACCCTGGAGGAATATCTCAGAAAAGTTGTCAATACACACCAAAAGGATTGGGATGAGCAACTACCAGCTGACTTAAAATTTGGCGTTAAACCCATTCCTGCACACGACGATAATGAAAATGTTCCTCAAATACAAGAATAACTGCACGAGCATCATGAGTTATCCGCAATCGCATTAAAATGTCCAGCAGCAAAATGAAAGCCAGGTGTCATCGTAGTAGCAAATACGGAAGGACAACTAGTTGTACTATTTAAACTGCAACTAAAAAAGGAGCGTCTCCCAAATTGCAAACCCACTGGAAAGGACCATACAAGGTGATTAAGAGATTGAATAAGGTGGTTTATCGGATCAGAAATATCAAAGTCCGAGGTCCACTTGGAGCGGCTGGCCAAGAATGGCCGAGGGAACTATTGAGCTAATGGATGAATTGAATTGGGTTTTAAAGGACTGCAAGAATCGCGATGTATTGGGTTTTTAATAAAAAAAGGAATTTCAGACTTACTTCTATATTTTTGTTTGTTTAAGCTTAGTGCTCTGCGATTAGAGCTACTAAGGTAAGTTTTGTAAAAGGGTGATTGTATTTATTTTAACAAGTGGTTCGTCTTATATACTATTTGGTTGAGTGTTTCAAATTGCACTCAATCTTTTATTTCTATACACAACCTAATTGTGTATGTGTAACTTGGTAAAATACCAGGCAATTATCAATTTTATATAATTTGCAAAATTCATGATTGAGCGGAAATATTAACTATATTCTAATTATTATTAATTTTGGTTAAAATACAAAATAAAATATATGCTGATGTTTGCATTATTTCGACTGCATATGGAAAATGTAATATGAACCTATTGTCATTAATGCAGCTGTGTCGGCAATTAAGACTGTTTATTACAGTACTTGTGTGATGGTCACACCAGTCCCACTACAATGGTAACATTTTAAGTTTATAAATATTTTATTTAATTATTTTTTTCTATGCAAATTTGTCATAATAAATTTGTAATTAAAACATTTTTGTTTCTTTTCTTCTGCAAAGATTTTCTATTCTACATATTTAAATCCTTTTCGCATGTTCTGTATGCAACTCCAGTGCCAAATCCGGTTCCCAATAAAATTGGCCAAGCTTTCCGCTTAAAAAATAAAAGGGATATAACAGATCCAATTACGAGTCCACCAGCTAAAAATTAAAATAAAAATATTTTAAAACGAAACACACGGATATTTTCATAAATGTTTTTTTATCTTTTTACGCAACATATTTACAAAATAAATAATAAAATGTATTGTTTTAACATTAAAAATCCTGTTAAATAGTGATTAAATGCAAAATCCATAATAACAAAATTTTAACTTAAAGGTTAGTATTACAATTTTTCGAAACTAAACTTTTATTTACAGCTCCTTACTTTTTGGAAAATTAACATTGAACGTAAAGGAAACTTCAATTACCAAGGAAAACTGATTCGTAGTTTTCGAAAATCGAAAGGCTGTTCAAATTCACTTTTATTATGATTTTATGACTGGGAATATTAAAAAACCCATGCAATATGTTTTCTATATTATAATTGATTTTAACCTTGTACTACTGAAAATAGGAAACACTTTTGTTCTTTATCTTTGTAGACACATCAGCACAATTAGTCAAGTTCAAATAACTGAACATCGGCAGAGGCGCAGCCGTAAAACACGGCGCAAAAAATACCGCTCATTTCGCAACAGTAGTGCAAATATGCAAATAAAAGATAATTAAATTAGCAAATTAATACATTTCGCTATAATTTAACTTTTTTATATAAAAATGAAAATAAATATATAATTGAATTAACAATAAGTTTTCAAATCTTAAGACCAGAAAAATTATTTTGCTACAATTTTTAGCTGCCATTTAGCTGATATTGGAAAAATATGTAACATCTTTCTGAGTCTAGTGAAAGTACGATTTTTTATTATATTATTTGCTACGGCATTGGAATGTGTTTTAACTACTTTTTAAAGCATTGTTGTAGGTTTCACGATTTTAGTTTTGCAAGTTACCTTTAGGTCAATGTGGACAATAAAATTTTTAACGTACCAAAGGGCAGCTGTAACCAAAGTTCCAAGTTTACATATACGAAGTATATATCAAAGAGCTGTCAGTATGCTTCCTTTGTATTGAATTAGCTGAGGTGTTTTTAAAAAAACTCCGTTGGGAATGAACTGGACAAATTTTTACATGTTGGACAGCTAGTTTGAGATTTATATAAAAAAAGAAGATACATCTTCGGGTGTTCTAGGCGGTGAATTTTCCGCACAATGAATTCTTAGAAATGTCCCTATATTTTAACCAAATTACGTGGGTGTTTGGGGTCACGAAAAGTCCAGTTGATATTTCTTTGAAACTGCGGAGAGAAACAATAGTTGCCGAACCATCCGACGATGAGTCTAGTTTGACTCCCTTTCCCTTGAAGTAGCCCAACTCACACCAAATCAATAACAGTTAACAGTTGGGTATTATCTTGGCTGTTCACTCGATTCATCACTAAAGATTACGTTGACCTTTGGGAGTTCATGACCTCTAAAATTTATTTTTAGCATGGAGAACAATTGCGGTGATAAAAATAGTAATCTAGCCATAGATGTGTTTGTTTCCTCTAGTGATGAAAGCGATATAGAGCCAATTCAGAAACTCGGCACACGCCATATTAGTGATTCTGAGTTATAATTTATTTCTTCAATGTAAATATTTTTTTCTTTGTTAAGTACGTAGTGAATTGATGTTTATTTGTTTTTTTAATGAATGAATTACTTTTTTGTTGACTTTTTTTATGCGATTTTGTTTGAGTTTTAATGCCTTACTTTGAGTTTAGGCATTTTTTCAAAATTCAGGGACGAATCATTAATTTTAGTATTGAGCTAGTGTATCGTTTAATGCGAATTTGTTTTATGCGATTTTCTCTGGAACGGATCAATCGCATAAAACGAGGTTTGAGTGTATTATCTTCTATACAAAACTTGAGAATACGAAAAAATAAACCTTTCTCTATCTTTGTAAACTTTTTTAAAAGCATCCCAATTCTGTTCTATTGTGTTGATCGCCAAATCAACAGGAATACTGGAAATAATGATACTACATCAAAAGATATTAGCTTTTCATGATCCTGCACATGAAGGTTTTTAATTTTTCCTTTAAATTTAGTTGAATCTTTTATATTATACTTAGAACCCTCAGTGATCTTCTTTAATATGTTAGTAACATATTTACACAATTCGTAAGATGGTGAATTAACAAATGAACAAATTGGTCTTAAAGGAAATTCCTCTTTGTGAATTTTTGGCAGTCCGTATAACCTAGGTGCTATAGCAATATTAGTTTTAAGCTTATTTCTTTCTGTAATGTTGATAATTTTAAGTTTAAAAAGTTTTTCTACTATATCATTATTAATCTTCTGCAATTTGGTAGTAGGGTCCTTATTTACTTGGGTGTATTTAGTTATATCTCCTACAATGTTGTTAATCCGTACGTTGTAGTCAGTTTTATTTAAAGCTACAGTAGTGTTACCTTTATCTGCTTTTAAAATTAATAAATCTTTATTATTCTTCAAGAACCTTTCAGTTTCTTTAACTTTATCTAAAATAAACCTATCTCTGTTTGTCAATATTATTTTGTTCAAATGATTATCTACAATTGTAGTTAATTTTGTTCTTGCTATTTCTTGATCTTCTTTTCCCCGAAGTATCTGTACAAAATCTTCTTCATCTGCAATAATCTTAAAAATTGGAAAATCCTCCTTCTTAGTTGGTAAGGCGTGTTTATGTCCTAATGATAAAATCCACTTAACGTCCGTTGGAATATTTAAATAAAATCCACTTAACGTCCGTTGGAATATTTAAATATTCCAATATTCCGTTGGAATATTTAAATATTCCAAATATTCCTAAAATTTTTTCAATTTGTTTGTTCATTATTTTTGTTTTCCTGATGATGCGAAATATCGAAAAAATAATAAAAAATAAAAGTTTTTTAAAATTTTTTTTTAAATTGACCTAGTGCTTTATAATTAACTACTAAAAAATAATATAATATATATATATATATATATATATAAGAAATTTTATAAGCTAAAGATTACTCCAGTACGTTGCTACATAAAACGTGGAAAATCTATATTGGCAAATATAAAAATAAATGATCTGTTTACTAATTGAAGCTAAGCTCGAAGAAGTGGTCAGTAAACATAGTATTAAAAATTTACAAGTGACACCCAATGAGATAATTTTCGAATTTACCTCTATTAACGATTTTAAAAATATTGGCAGTAAAAAATGTACTAAATGAGGTGACCCACATTAGTAAGAATTTGAAAACAATGGGATTTGTATTATTTTTGCTAAAATTTTGCAAATTTTTTAAAAAGTTCTTGGGTTCAAGCATCCAGAGGAGGTGGGTTTCCAACCTAGGAGAGTATTCACTTATAACGAGTTTATGGATATTGAAGTTCCGTTTCCTCTTTTTTAATAGGTTTACATGTTTATGTAGCAGCGATGGGTTGGAGCAGCTGAGCAGTTGTTTTGGACATCTTGTTGTAGATTACTAGTCCATAGTCGATTTTTGATAATATTACTGATTTAACTAATCTTATCAGACTGTTTGTGTGCATTTGGCTTTTAGCTGATGATAAATACTTAATAATATTTAGTCTACCAGTTAATTTTTTTTTTTAAGTAAATATAGTGATTCTTAAAGTTATATTTACTGTCGAAATGAAGATCTACAATTTTACAATGGTTTACATTTTGAATAGTAAAGTTATTAAAATTATATAAATTTCATTACAATTATGTAATTTGCAAATGTGCAGATGGCATGATTTTTCTAAAGAAATATCTGCTCCAGAAGTTTTTGACCAACTGTCAAGTTTAAGTAAAGTTTCTTAAAATACTTGACAAATTTTTTCTTTTCTTTGCTCTTTTGTTACAACAGAGATATCGTCCGCATAGATGCAGTGATCGATTCTTTTATCAATTTTTTAAGAGACGGCTTAGGTCATTGAAAGCGATTATGAAAAGGCTTACGGATAAAGGAACAATATTTGAAAAAGTGTCGTTGACACAGACGCGATATTTTGTTTTCGTAAGGAAAGATTTTATGAAACTAAACATTTTTGGTCCAATTGGCAATTTTGACAGTTTTTGAAGTACAACATGAATTCCTATCCTGTCGAAATCTTTGACGAAGTCAATGAAAAGAATGAAAGTATGTTTTCTAGAATAACGATTTTTCCATACAACATGGTCGGGAAACAAAAATGAATCGGTTGTACTGAGACCGGACTAAAATCCTGTTTGGTTTGGGGATAGAAGTGTGTATTTTTTGATAAACCACATGAGGCACCGGGAAACCATTTTTTCAAATAGTTTCGCAATACATGGGAGTAAAGAGATAGGTCGGTATGAATCTATGTTGTCTATTGGCTTATTTCTTTTATGTATAGCTATCACTGAAGCAGTTTTGAAAAATTGGGGAATTGTCCCCGTATCAAATATGTGGTTAAAAAGGTAAAGAATACGATGTTTGAAAAATAGGATATTTTGTCTAGGCCTGATGTTTTTCCTTTAGATGTTTTTAGGCTGTATGTAAATTCTTGAAACTTGAAAGCAGACTCAATATATATTGCACGGGAAGAACAAGATGTTACGACAAGAGTTTGTGATTTAGCTGATATAAAGCCATTTGAAAAGTTTGGGTCTCCTTAATTTTGTAACCAGCAATGAGCAAGAGTCTGAGATATAACGTTGGAATATGTTATAATATTGTTAGAAGATATTGCGGAGATAGTCCGAGGAATATAATTTCCTGTTAATTTTCTTTCTGGGTTTAAGGTCTCTATAAATTTTTTAAATGAGTTAATTTTCGCTAATTTTTTCGCCCGATTTAACATGTCATTATCTTTTTTGTAAATTACGATGTTATTTATGGTCATATTGCGACGAAATTCTCTACAAAAATTCTATTATTTATCCCTGAGTTTTCGTAGATCAGGAGACCACCAAGGAACAGTTTTTGTTCTTTTTTTATCTGATGATATAGGGGTGCTTTCATTTGCCGAAGATTTAATTATCTTTCTTATAGAGGCAGCCTCCTTGTTAACATTAAAAGATGTCTTAAATTTCTGGTGTATGTAAAAAATGTTGTTACGATAAATGTCCCAATGGACCTGTTCGGTATTAAATTCAGAAATTTTTGACGATCGATGTTGCGAATCGGTCAGAACTTGCGTCAGAATGGAGAGTTTTTACACCGTTTCGTTGTGTGCCCTAGTAGTTGGCAATTTTTACATCTCATGGGATTTGGAATGTTTTCTCAAACTTTCACTTTGTACCCTGAGATGTCGATTGATTCAGGAAGGTGGTATGCGTCAAATGTCAAAAGAATACTCCCGAGGCTGTTTTTTTTCCATCTATCATATTTATAAATGTCTACGACTTCCTGCGAGTTTAACTCCTCTATAATTTCCTTTGAAGGAATTTTAATTCAGCACGCTGAAAATTTGTATACAATTGGACATATACCAAATAATTCTTTGGATGAGGGGAACTTATTGCAGTTAGATTATCCTCTACTAAAAAGAGTACATTGCCATCTCTTAATTGGGAAATAGAATTAATGTCTTTACTAATAAGATGAAGTGCTCTGTGTACAGCAACACAAGAAAAATCAGACAAAGGCTTTTTGTCGTTAATTGCAGCAACAATTATATACTTTGGATTGTGGTTTTTTGAAGTTGGAGGGGAAAAGTAGGAAAGTCAGTAGGTATTACAATTTTTTTCTTTTTTTTTGGGGACTACGGTCAGCTAGCAATGCAAACCGGTTATCTCTTATGAGGGGGCCCCGGGGGCCATTAAGAATAATTATCAAAACAATAACAAACACTTAAATTTTGAGCACTTGTTGATAGAAAATGAATATAATTTTTTTTTTTATTTCTCTTTGTTTCTTACTATTCTTTTATTTTGGGAAAGAAATGCACTACAGGTAATACGCTTTTACAATACACAGAGAAAACCTTATATATTGTTACGGACGCATCTTGATTAAGTTTCAAAAGAAAATAATTAAGTAAACGAAATAACTGGGTATGCTGCCTGCTAACGGCGTAGTTTTCTAAGAAAACTTATAGACGCAAGACAACAACAACTTTCCAGTTACAAACCACATAGAAAACTTATAAACGCAAGGTGGTAACAACTTTCTGTTTACTAACTGGTAGTTTTCTAAGAAGAAAACTTTGACATGTAAAACGAGAACAACTTATCTTTAAATTCCAGGAAGAAACTGTAACAGCATAAAAACAAAATATACACAGACCAACTAGCGCCTATACATTTAATGAATAAAATAAAGGCAGCAAAGGAAGTAGAAAATTCTTGGTCCCTAGCGGACAATTATAAAAGACAGCGTCTCACTGGTTAGATAGTTAGTTAAAACATGAACCTCGTGAAGTAAAGACTTGCATCCTTAGTAAATTGTTCTGTAGTGCCAACGTACAAATCTTGCGTTGTGTGTAGTTGAAGTATATAAATTTGAAAACGCTAAAATCTGGTGTTATTTATTTTGCAATAAAGGACACAGTAACAACAAAACGTTTACTCCCAAAAGGACCTACCTCATTAATCAGCCAGAAATGCCTAAACAGATAAATAGCGGAACTCTGCGGGCCACTGATTCCCGTGGAAATATAGTGGATTGTCCAGGTGACTCCTACTAGCCTTGAAGGGGCCTGGGCTCCCTTTTACCCCGCAAGACACCAGTCTAGATGGAAGTAGTAGGATCCATAAAGCTATCTGTGCCCCCGGGGGGAATCTGATGGCATGGTAGAAAGATTCAACGGCACCCTGGAGGAATATCTTAGAAAAGTTGTCAATACACACCAAAAGGATTGGGATGAACAACTACCAGCTGACTTAAAATTTGGCGTTAAACCCATTCCTGCACACGACGATAATGAAAATGTTCCTCAGATACAAGAATAACTGCACGAGCATCATGAGTTATCCGCAATCGCATTAAAATGTCCAGCGGCAAAATGAAAGCCAGGTGTCATCGAGTAGCAAATACGGAAGGACAACTAGTTGTACTGTTTAAACCGCACTATTTAAACCGCAACTAAAAAAGGAGCGTCTCCCAAATTGCAAACCCACTGGAAAGGACCATACAAGGTGATTAAGAGATTGAATAAGGTGGTTTATCGGATCAGAAATATCAAAGTCCGAGGTCCACTTGGAGCGGCTGGCCAAGAACTTTTGAGCTAATGGATGAATTGAATTGGGTTTTAAAGGACTGCAAGAATCGCGATGTATTGGGTTTTTAATAAAAAAGGAATTTCAGACTTACTTCTATATTTTTGTTTGTTTAAGCTTAGTGCTCTGCGATTAGAGCTACTAAGCTAAGTTTTGTAAAAAGGTGGTTGTATTTATTTTAACAAGTGGTTCGTCTTATATACTATTTGGTTGAGTGTTTCAAATTGCACTCAATCTCTTATTTCTATACACAACCTAATTGTGTATGTGTAACTTGGTAAAATACCAGGCAATTATCAATTTTAAATAATTTGCAAAATTCATGATTGAGTGGAAATATTAACTATATTCTAATTATTATGGTAGTATTCAGCTCCCAACAAAATGTCGATTTTCGCAGCACGGTTGAAGTTCGGGTCCGCTAATGTCACATTGTTGGGAATCGCCCAATTGTCGATGGTAAGCAGTTGTGTTGGTTGAGGAGAAATGATCTGTGGCAACACGAATGCCTCAAGAGGAGTTGAAAACCTGTTAACTCTGGAGTGCAGGGTTATGTTGACGCGGTGTTGCACCTTGGTGCGATTATTCCCGATTCCATTGATTGAAATCGAGGTGGATCTTGCTAGGAGGCCCAGCGTAACTAATCTCTCCGTTATGAGGTTAACCTGTGAGCCGGAGTCGAGAATCGCTCTGCAGTGCGTCTCCACTCCATTTGCCTTAACATTGACCAATGCGGTACGGTCGTTTGTCTGCGGAACCGGCTGGCATGCCCTCAGCGTTTCTCAGTGGCGTGCCAACGAGAGATGTCATTATTGGCGTGGAAGGGTTGGGACTAAAACAGTTGACGCACAATTTATGGGTCTGGATGATATTCAGTCTGGTTGTGGAGCTAGCATCGATGAATTTCTTGCATCGATATAGTGGATGATACTCGCGCCCACACAGTATGCACAACCGGTTGTCGGCTCGGGGTTGTGCAGCAAGGGCGCATAGTTTGCTGGTTGAACCGGAAGGTTTTTCCTTGTGTCCCAGCGCTTCCAGAGTGTGGAAGTAGTTCTCCAGGAATGTCAGAAATTGGTCGATCGTCTGCAGTTCCCTTGGCTGAGAAATAGATTGCGCATGCACTGGTTTATCCAGTTTCTTGACCAGAATGTGCAGTAGCAATGGATCCCAGGCGACTACCTGCAGCCCTAGGGTGGTCAGAGCTGCCAAGCACTCCCTCGTGGTGTCGTGCAATCTCTTAATAGCTCCCAAGATGGAAGCACCAGATGGCTGGTCAAGAAGTCGCTGAACCGCTGTGGCCAGCATTACCCGTTTATTGGCATACCGCTCTTGTAGCAATTGCCACGCCACCTGATAATTCCCGCCAATGACAGGAAGATGATTGAGGAGACTTGCAGCTTCACCAGTGACATTGCTCCTCAGATACCACATTTTGTGAGCGTCAGACATTTGTTGCTCATGGACTATCCGTGTAAAGAGATCGGAAAATGATGTCCACTTCATATAGTCCCCATCAAATTTTGGAATGGCGACCGGAGGTAAAGGTAAGGCCGCTGGGCGGGCCATGGCCTCACTGGGTGATTGGTGGTGGCGTTGGCTAGCTGTGGTGAGTTGTATTATGGCCGATTGAGCGGCCTGTTCGAGGTGAACATATCTGCTGGAATTGTAACCAGCGTCGTCTGGATTAGGATATTTGTCCAGTACTTCGTCATTAAGCCCTTCCAGTTGCGACCATAATTGCGATATAGTGGCCTTTTTTACGTCGTAATATGACGGATCCTGGCGGGGTTGCAGCTGTAGGCCTTCTAATTGTCGAGTAAGAGCAGCCATTTTGCCGAGGGACCGGCTGATTAGTCCGTCATGGCCACCAGTTGCCTCGGCGTGCGGTTGACCGGTGCCTGCAGACTTGGGTACCTCCCTTCTTCCGGATTCTTTCCCCTGGTCCTCGAGAGCATGTTCCATTATTGAGATGTATTTCGTGGCCATGGCTTGAATTCGAGTGTAGTAGTAGGATGTAAAATATTCATCGGAAGTGTCCACTCGCGGCAACACTCGTAATTCCGTATCGGCCGTTTCAAACTCCGACCAAGCTGCCGTTAGCCGGGATAGTCTCTCCTGGTAGTAGCTTGACGTTTTCCGGCTGGCTGAGTCCTTGGAGAAATTTCGAATGATGACGGCAATAATCTCTCCCGTTTCCCGTAGATGGCGGAGCAGCTTTGCTGAAGCCGTTTTCATGGTGGATTAGGTGTTCGTAGGTAAAGCCTGTGGGCAGAAAAGGGGTCGTGTCACGGTCGCCAAAAAATGTTAATCCCAGACTCGTTTGTCTAGCTTAACTAACGTAATCGAAGACGGTGGAGGTGTGTGGCTGTCCAAGTGATACACCAGGACAGCACTCAGTCAATCCCAGACTCGTTTGTCTGGGTAGCTGATTACCACAACAGGAGGATGGATTTGTCCAAGTGATACACTAGGATAAATCACCAGGATTGAAGGGGGTGTGGGCGGTGTTGGCACACGGGTTTTCCTTCCAGGTTTCGATGACCCACTCGTTCCACAGGCAGACCCTCGCTCAGAAATCGTCCTTCTTGGGATTGGATGTTTAGATTCTTCGGTTAGTTCGTCCTTCTCTTGGATTCTTCGCTTGACCAAATTGAAACTCACTTCTGTGTTCTTGTTAATTGTAATGATTGTAATTTATTGAAAACTTAAGACTTTTTATACAAAACTTAAACATAAAAATTAATACAAACAAAACATGAATATAGTACTAAAATTAATCAATAAAAAAACTGAATATAATGTGAATTAATAAAAAACAAAATTGAAGACAATGACAAAGTTAATATATAAGAAAAAATGAATACAACAAAAAAGACAAAATCAATTATAAATACACCTATCTATAATTGCAACAAAAGAGTTGCCAGAAATTGCCGTGTTTTATCGCGAACAAAGATTCAATTTCACTACTGTCTGGTAACTTGAACCAACCGTGAAAAATAAAAATTTTATTTTTCATTTATGCTGACGGGGTGGTTCCCATACCTGGGCAGTAGTGTTTACACAAACAAACAGACAAATAAAAATCATAATGTGGGAATGAAGATCAGGTTACTCGAGACTCAAACAAACAGGAAGCACGCGTTTTTTTTTTTTTTGTTTTACAGTTTACTTTATTATGAGAAAATTAAATAAAGGCCAAAAGAATTAAATGTAATGAATTTTATTTTGCCATAACAACAAAAATTAAATCAAGGCCAAAAGAATCAAATGCAATGAATTTTATTTTGCTATGACAACAAAACTAAATCAAGGCCAAAAGCAATTGTGGGAACAAATGTACGTCTATCTGAGTCTAGAATAAACTTGAAGTTTGTGTTTTGCCTACAGGGTAATTCTTTTAGAGATTCCTTTTATCTTTTAATCAAAATCAAAAGGAATCAAGAAAAAGAAAAAGAATTAACATGTTATTAAAATTAATTTTCCTGAAGAAGCTTTCCATAGGAAAGCGGAACATTGAAAAAATATATACTGTTAAATTAAATAAAAAAGACCTTTAAAAAGAATAACAGATATTTATTTAAGATATAAAAAGGTGGATTAAAAAAATATATTATGGTCTTTTAAGTATTTTACTAATTTTCCTTTTCTATGAATACTTAAAACGTAATCAGTGAATGTCTAATTTATCTAGTATACTAGGGTGTTCAATATACTGTCTCGGGGAACAATTGGCTGATGTGAGCTTGAAAAATTCATGTCAGTTAAATAACTTTCCAGCAGCTATGGGAAGTTTTTGGACAAGTTTAGTTTTAACTGCCACGTTTAAGCTAGGTAAAAGAACAATATTTTCTTTCCTCAAACGCCTTTTTAACCACATCTGTGTATTAAATTATTTTTACTGCTAAGATTTTCTTACTTCTTTCATGAAAGTTTGGGGTTTTATTGGGATTTAAGTCAGATATTACACAAAATTCAAATCTGATTGGGGCTGCTGTATCGGCATCGATAAGTCGTAACTCAACAATATCAGTCAATATATTTGGGGTAAATACATTATTTTGATGTCCAACAAATAAATTGTCTTTTTTTCATTATCAGTTCAAGACCAACCTTTACACGAAGTCCGCAAAGGAGGCTTACGCATAACTAGACTTTAAAGGTTTCTGCACGCCATGATAAATCTGTGTGAAATTTGGTTAACGTATTTTAGTTAGGTTCTTAGCCGTTTCGTGCACTCTTTTCTGTTCTTCACTTGAGGAGAACTGTATTCCACCTCTTCGAACTCTACCTTTTTAAATGAATAGTCGTTCTACATCTACAGAATACCTTTTTTATTATACATTATTTGTTATGGGCTTGTTTTTGTAAAATGGACAAGTATTTTGACGTTTTCTGTTGTCAAGATAGAGCACTACATTTTCTGGTGTTCTGAGAGGCAAGCTCCCTGGAGATGGATGTGAATATTTGTGGTCTATGATTACAATAATGAAGATTCGGTAACTGTGATAGGGAACTCGATAGAATCGACGATGTGAATTACTTCTACATATATATCGCTGACCAAGAGGAGTCTCCACCCTACTTACTGGTCCGAAAAACATACGAATCATATAAGGAGCAATATGATGGTCCACGAAGTTAGATGAATCTCCTAGGATTTGCGGGAAGCTTTACAATAAAGAAAAAATGACAAAAAACTAGGTACTTTATAAAACTATTTAAGACTCGTCAGGTATACAAGTCGGAAATCTTAGGAACTTCTGCAGCGGTGTAAGCTTCCTGAGACAAGACTGCGTAAAGTATTTACGACCATCTTTCACAAATTCAACATACAATTACTCTAATGGAGCCTCGACTGATGGCTGCTATCGACTCTTGTCTATGCAGCGGTACCACCTGCTTGAATATTTATTGGTACGATATAACAAACGTTTTAAATGACACTAAAGGCAATCACCACCTAGTAAAAACACAACAGCATACTAGGTGTAAGACCCTCCCCCCAGCTGATCTTCGTTAATATTTTTGGGTATAATATTAGAGTAAATTGTCCTAGAAAGTGGACATCCAGACAAGGGCATCTATGGACATTACAGCAAATTCGTATGGAGGAAAGACATAGGCTAGGCTTGCTGAATCAATCCAAATGATGTGAGCTAGGTGGAGGAGGCGGTAATCATATCAATATTAGTCTGTGGAGTCACAAGATCCTCTGCTGAACATCACCGTTTAAAAGAAGGTATTGCGCAATATTCTACTAGGCATACCTGCTATTGAACGATCGGCCCCACATCGGACCTCGGCAAAATTCTAGACGTCTTCGCGGATCGTGCCAAATATGCACTCTATGATCTAAGCTCAGGCCAGATGATATAACGAGTTGACTTGTTTGATTTCTCTAACCCTAATTAGAAAACGACATGTCCAAATCAAACTATGAGCCAGCTAAGGAATTGTGGGACCCAATTTATTCTACAATATAGAAATCATCATTAGCCGACAGATTTTTGGTCACTTCAAATGTATTCGTCTTATTAACGCAATTGGACAACGTGAACAATCAATAACAGTAAAACTGCTACTATTGACGATGTGCATTATATGCTGCGGAACAATTTGGCAGCCGCTTACATCCACCATGTTTCCCACCTCAGGCAAGCAATTATTTCTGTACAGAGAACGCACACAATTTTCACAATACAGAATGTATATAACAGTAAAAAGCAGAAAAATTTACTCAGGGAAGAGCGAGACATTAATCAACGGCATACTGCATCAAACAGTCGAAAGATATGTCAATATTTTATCAATGGGTAGATTTTTTTATGTTTTTACTTTGCGGTACCGCTGTAAGTAATTTTAAACAAATTAATTCTAAAAAACAGTAACAGACACTAGAAGGAAAATAGTCACATTCATGTTATTGAAGTTAGACGGCAAGTAGACTATGGCATTATTCATTATATTTCCACATAATAAATTATTGAGTATTCTATAACCGAACGTCAACAAATAATTCTAAACACTATGGCCCGACATCTGCGTTCATTCAATATCTTTTACTGAAGTAAAATCTTGTCTTATATTTATGTGAGCGACAGCAAATTGTGGTTCTTCATAAAGCATTTATAATAACCTCATGTTTGTAAGTGGTGGTGTACAATAAAAATTCTTTAAAAATGGTATATGGTGAAAGAATCGAGCACAAATGTCAAGAAAAAAACTTTTTTGACATAGAAAATATAAATATTTCATGAACGAAATTTAACATAAATTTTAAAAAATTCTCTTTTATATCAGGTGTTTTTTGTACAGCTTTAAGCTGGCGGCCATTTTGTTAGCTGCCAACTGAGGGAAGAGAGAATTACAATAGATTTTTATGATAAGAAACAAAAATCTTATGGTATAAGCGACAAATTCTGTCTGAGACGAAAACCAGATTGAGATTAAGCTTGGTGATGCTCGACAACCAAAGTTAATCAACAAAGACAAACGTGTATAACGGGAGATGTTATATTGAGCTACAGTTGGTTTCTATTATAACTTATTTCTATTTTTACTTGTTAAAATAGTTTATAATGTTTTTGAAGAGTTGCAAAAAGCTTCAGAAAATATAACAAAGTTGGGAGATGCAAAATAATGGATTTACGACCAAAAATCCACAAATGTTGACTGATGCTTTGACTTTAGCTGGAATATTTTTTTCTGGGCGGGCAAATATATCACAATTAAGGAATTTGTACAAAAACTTGCCTGCATTTTGATAATCAAACCTCAAATATTCCCAATGTGCTAATCTTTTTCCTAATGAAAGCATTAACGCTTTTGCTGCTGTCAATGTGTTTCCTGCTGAAAGCAATAATGCTTTAACCGATGCTTACATCTGTCCCACTGAAAGCAGTACTGCTTTAACCGGTGTTGATATTTCATGATAAGATTTACATTTGCACCTGACCGTAAATCTTAATCAGATGGTGGTCAAACCACTGGGAATGAATAGCAACGTTATTCACGCCCTAGGAAGCCGAGGACTAATTTTAGCAACAGGTCATTCCTTGTTGCAAACCACTACTCCTTGCTGAAGAGCTGGAGACTATCCAACTCCTGGTCCAGAACGCATGAAGCTTAATATAATTAAGAACACGACGGCATTCATACTCACTGGGGACCTGGACCATTCATTGTGTTCATTATTAATAATTCGACCCACAAACTCAAACGAGGGCCTCGAAACACACAGCCACCACGATACTCCCGAAGGACCAACCTCAATAAGCAGTCAGAGAACAGCTAAAAGGCTAATAAGACAATTAGCGGAACCCTGGGGATTTACTGATTCCCGTGGAAACATAGTGGCTCCTTGCTAGCCTGCTAGGGGACTGGGCTTCCTTTGACCCCCGCAAGCCACAAGTCTAGATAGTTGTGTGATCCATAAAGACTTGTAAATGTGCCCCGGGGGATGCCGGTGTTGATATAAATAATTCGTGTGATTTTATTCTTGGTGATAGAAATTTGTCGAGTATACTCGCTTTTAGTGGTATAGTACCCGATGTTAGTCCCGTGACCTCAAAAACAAGAGAACTGGTGTATATAATCAAGAAAGAAACAACAGGTAGACAATTTTTAGAATGCGTTGCGAGATAAGAACATTACAAACACAGCTTCAAACGTTGGAAAACATCTAATCTATTCGTCGAATTAATTACGAAGAACTTGATGTGGTAGTAGAGAACTTAAGTTTCGATGGTCATTATTAGCATTCTAGTATTAGTTAATCCCTTTAATTGCAAAAACTAATAACCTTACTCTTAATTACAAGACAGTATATACTAGCATTAAAATAATCAGAAAACAAAATACTACATGAAGTTAGTCGTTTTAAAATACTCAAATAAAATACTACATTGGCGACAAGGAAAAAACAAACAAAAGAATAAATGGCGGCAGATTCGAAATGGGTAGAATTGCTTCTACAACAGCAACAGGACTTTAAAAAAATTTTGCTAACCCAACAACAGTTGCGGATGTAATTAATTTTAGAAAGCAAACCTGCAGCTGCTCCAACTACGAAACACTGCCGTCCAATTGATCGTACCAGCATTCCACAAGTTCAATAAGGAACAACGAAAGTGGGATTCTTATCTGAAGCAATTGCAACAACATTTTGAAGCCTACCCAGTATGGTCAGTGGATAAGCAATAATCATATTTTTTGTCACTGTGTGGAGTAGAAATGTTTGATCTGCTCAAGAATTTGGCCGGGGTAGCTAGCCTTGAAAAGCAAACATACAACGAATTAACTGAAAAATTAACGGAACATTTTTCAATGAGCCAGCACGTCGTAGCAACACGTTAGAGTTTTTTTAAAAGCCAGATGAAGCGCACACAAACTGGATTGCACATTTCCGTGGTTTAGCGAGAGGCTACAAATTTGTCTGTACCTATAATACATATTGATAAAGTTACATAGGTGAAGTGATTAGAGATCAAATAATTGTAAACACACCACACGACTCTGTTCGCTCTGCAGCGTTACAGAAAGCAACGCTTGCCAACGTTTTACTTATTTCGTAATCTTATGAAGCAACAACAAGAAAAATGGCTACATTAAAAGAGGCTGCAAGTGAAAAAACAACAGACATAAATTTTGTTAAAAAACAATCGGTCGTACAAAAAGAAAACTAAAAATACAAGTCTTTTTCGGAATGTATTATTTCTCATAGAAGAGAAAAGAACAAATTTAAAAATGCGGTTTGTAATAGAAATGGTAGAGGGCCACATATTGTCCGTGAAAAGCTAAAAATGAGAGATGAAAAGTGCACAAGAACAAAAAACAAAATAATATTGATGTGGTTGAGGCAATTTATGAAGTTACAGGTCAAGTGAAAACAGAAATTTCAAAGAGTGTAATTGATGTTAGGACTGATAATAAAACATTCAAATTTCTAATGGAATCTGGAGCATCAGTTTCTTTTATCAATTCAAAAACATTCCATTTATTAAACAACCCGAAATTAGTGGAAACAAAAGGAGTATTATATTCTAGTTTTGGCAGGGAAATAATACCAATATTATGTGAACTGCATATAAAAATTAAATGTGGTAAATATGAAAAGAACGTGATTTTAATTGTATTTAACACTAACACAGGTAATAATTTGTTTGGTTATGATTTTTTAAAGCATTTGGTGTTCAAATTAAATAAATTCAGTTATGAAAAATGACAAACGCCTTATAGAACTTTGTGAAAAATTTTGTGATGTTTTTAAACCATCTTTCGGAACGGCAAAAAGTTTTAAAGCAAGTGCACGTTTGAAACCTGACGCTAAGCCAAAGTTTTTCAGATCTCGACCCATTACATTTGCACAAATGCCTCCCTCCCGTGAAATATTGTTTTATACCATTCGGGATGGTAAATATTTTTCAAAAATCGACTTGAAGGATGCCTATCTTCAAATGGAGCTGAATGATATTTTAAAAGAAAAATGGTAATTAACACACTGCTGCAACTTTTTCAATACCAACGTTTGCCAGCACACCAGCTATTTTTCAAAAGTATGTAGAGCAACTTCTCCATGGCATACAAGTATTTACAAATTACTTGGATGATATTACTATATTAGCGCCAGCTTTTTCGCAACATTTCCTGCGACACGAACAGGTATTTTCTATTTTATGTTCTAATAGTATTCGATGTAAACGAGAAAAGTGTATGTTTTTGCAAAATAAAATAACATACTTGGGCCGTCAAATCAGTACGAAAGATATTTTACCGGATGAATCTGGCGTTCTTACCGGTAAAAATATGGAACCACCCAAAGAAATAAAAGCACTTAAAGCTTTCATGCAAACTAAACTCTTATCACCACTTTGTGAAAAATATTTCAACTGTTGCAGCTGCTATCAACAAACTATGTAGTAGAAATATTCCTTTTGACTGGGGAAAAAGATCAAGAATCGTTTTTTGATCAGCTTAAATCATATATAGTAAACGTGACTCAACTATCTTACTTCCAAGATAACTTACTGCTTATTCTTGCTGCCGGTGCGTCTCCATTCGGCATAGGTGCAGTTATTTCACATCTTTATCCTGATGGCTCCTAAAGACCTATCGCTTTTGCCTCTAAGACACTTGACAAACATCAGATAAACTACAGTCAAAGTAAAAAAGAAGGTCTTGCAATTATTTTTGGGGTTAAACCTTTCCATCAGTTCTGTATGGCCGAAAGTTTACCCTTGTTACTGATCATAAACCACTGGTAAGCATTTTTAACCCTAATAAACAGTTACTTAATATACCCGCACAACGTATACAACGCTGAGCTCTGACGATCATGGCATATCAATATGACGTACAGTGTAAGAAAACTGCTGACCACGCTAATGCAGACGCATTATCGCGAATATCTATTGAAACAGATATAAGTTTCGATAAGAAAGAATATTCATACTTTGCAAGATCTTTTGATAATTTTCCTATAAAAGCAGACATCTCAATTTAATACTTTGTAAAAAATGATTGACCGGACCGACTTAGTCAAAAACAATCAAACCTTGAACCGTTTTTTAATCCTAGCAACAATGTGACTATCTACAATAAATTTCTTTATATAGTCAAAGCTTGAGACTACGGACATTGGGGTATTGTTAAGATAAAGCAGCTTGGTAGAGAATATACATGGTGGATATTGATACTGACATAACGAAAATATCTTCTGAGTGCGAAATTTGTAAAGTTCAGAATCAAGCTCCATCTATAGAATACGAAAGCTGGCCAAAGGCAACAAAAACTTGGGAAGGAGTGCATGTAGACTTCGCAGGACCCATTTTGATTTCCATAGGGTTCATATGCGTGGATGCGTTTTTAGTTTCCGTATGTTTCATCAATGAAGAACACAACAACAGAAGATACTATTTCCGCGCTTTCTGCGATATTTTCGCTAGAAGGCTTACAGAATACAATCATCAGCGAGCGACAATGGTCTGCAGCTAAGCTCTGAAAAATTGGAAATCTTCTGTTCACAACTTGGTATTCGACATATCAAAACGACGCCATTTTACCTAGCTGAACGGTTTATTAAAATATTTACATCATCTGTTGTTAAGTTCTTATCTATCCAAGTAGGCAGAATGCCACCCACCTGGCACTTTGTGCAAAGTAAATGTCTCAATACCTGGCATAATACCAAAATCTGATAAAATAATTTTCATGTATAATGAAAAGGGATTTGCAGGCGACTTATTAACCAAATTAACCCTCCCAGCTGTTCGCAGCAACCGACTCAGAAGAACCGCAGTTGACATCATGTTCACCACCTTCAACTTTAGTAAAAGCATCAGAAACAATTGTTAGAGCAACATCACCATATACAAATTCATCTAATCAGGAAACTATTGGTAATCAACGTAGTCTTCATGTACGCAGAACTGCAAGAAATCGAAGAGAAGTATCAAGTATCATCAGAGAATGTACTCTTTCGTTCATACGTAAATTAAACTTCAATTAAAAAATGTAAATTTGAGTATAATGTTATCAAATATTTGGGATACGCAGTCAATTGCCAACGAATAAGATGTAGTGTACTCAAGTAGTCATACGACAAGTATAGTGTGTGCAAGCCGGCACAAGCTGGTAGGGTGTTTACAACACTTCTATTGTGAATATGCTGAACACATCATAAGGTATCAAATTCAACGATAAAATGCGAACCTAGCGAATTCTGCTCTTTCCAAGGGTACTGTTTTATGAAAATTGTAGTTATTTTATTAGTAGTTTGTTAAAAAGCAAATTAAATTTTCTCAGATTGACTTTCTTCACCGTTTTTGTTCTGCTCTACTCAATAAATCCGTAAGAAAAGAAAGGAACTATAATTAAAACATATTATTCAACTTAAATTACTGAATACAGAAAAATAATAACAGTTATGTTCAGTCTCTCTCCCTTTTACATTACATTGTATATAATAAAATATGTCACCAATTGAAGAGAAAGATAATTAAATAATCAATACTGGTTTTTCACTATGATCTATAGAGTAATAAATAATTTTATAGGTGCATATTCCATGGTTGATGAGGATGTTAGTATTTCGCACCATACTGCCCCCTAGAACAATAGTTCTTATTCACAGTTAGAAGAATAAAAGGACGGCCTAGAGTTGGGAGTATTTTTATTTAGCCTTAGGACCTCGCTATGCTCCGATTCACAGCGTCAGGATCAGGCTCCATCCCTTCTTCAATTGATTCAGTATGAGGTGCAGATAATTTTGGAAATGTATCTGTGGGTAATAAACAAATTTTAGATATTGGTCATTTAATAATTTTATTCTTAGTATAAATAGATACAACCCGAACTCTGCCGTCAAGGCCAGGATGTACCACGTGAATGCGGTCCATCAACCACTGTCCAGGCCCACATCGATCATCACAAATAAGAATAAGGACACCTATTTTAGCATTTGGTTTAGATTTTAACCATTTGAGACGAGATTGCATGCGATTAAGATATTCCAAATACCAACGTTTCCAGAAATGTTGTTTGAGTTTTTCGATGGTCTTCCATCGTGATAATCGGTTTATGTTTACATCAAGTAGGTTTTCGTCTGGGATGCAATTGGTAGGTTCACCTATTAAAAATGTGCAGGTTTTAGGGCGTCAAAATCAGACGGGTCGGCAGATATCGGACAAGGCGGGCGCGAGTTTAAACAACTTTCTATCTAACTAAGTAACATTGACAGTTCTTCAATGCTAAGAATTCGGTCATGCATAATTCGCCTCAAATGATGTTTAACCGATTTCACTCCCATTTCCCATAAGCCACCAAAGTTTGGTGAGGCAGGGGGAATAAAGTGCCATTCCGTGCCAAATGTTAGTAATGAATTTCGCAAATCTTCGGGCATGGATTTTATATTTCGGTTAAAAATGACCTAAAGCTCTTTTGATGCACCTACAGTGGAAATAAATATCAGTGCAAGTACCTCTGCGGGAGATGAATCTACGAAAGGTAGCTAAAAACGAATCAGTTGTCATATCGGATACTAGCTCCAAGTGAAGAGCTTTGGTTACCATGCAAACGAACAAACAGATATATCCTCTAGTCACAATAGCAGATCTCAACATAGCATTTTTAACTGGAATGGGCCCAGCATAATCCACTCCGCTGTGCTTAAAAGGTCTGGTGCCATTTAGTCTGACGGACGGGAAATTTCCCACAATCTGAGCAGCAGACTTAGCAGAATATTTAAAACAAATAATACAACTACCATTAATTTTCTTAGCCAATTGATTTCCTGATATTATCCAATATTTCCTAATTACGTAAGACATCGTTAAACTAATCCCGCCGTGAATAGTATTCTCATGTGCTTCTCTTATTATGAGTCTCGAAAGAGGGTTAGACTTAGACATGAGGATAGGGAGCTTAACATAGTACGGTAAGTTAGAATTATGTGAGCGTCCACCCACGCGAATTACATCGTCATCATCAATCTGTGGCATAAGTCGTAAGAAGGAGTTGTGTTTTACATCACCATTAACTATCTGTTTTCTAACTTCCTGCGGAAAATCGATGACTTGAGTAATTTTAACCAGCCATTTCAGGGTGTCATTTATTGTGGCCAACGTAAGAGTACAGATATTCTTCAAACCTCGTTTTTGACAAACAGTAGAATTGTGTATGAATCGGTAGCTGAAAGACAATACTCTTAACAATGTTCTCAATTTAGAAAAATCATATAGGAAATTTGGATATTCAACTGCATCTTGCTCAACTTTCCTTGCATCAGCAGCGAGTGCAGTTTTTGCAACAACAATTTGAGATGATTTTTTCCTTTCCTGGTAAATATCAAATATTATGAGCTGGTTTGGCCATGTATTTGGCGGTTGATATAAAAATTGTGGACCGTTCCACCATGTTTTGCAGTCCATCAGTTCGCATGGGTAAATTCCCCGTGATGCACAATCGACAAGATTTTGATCAGATGGAACATACTTCCATTGTATAGGATTACTAAGGCGTTGGATCTCAGCAACTCTATTAGCTACATAAACTGTTCAATTCGATGGTGGTTTTTTGATCCAACTTAAAACAGTGGAGCTGTCACTCCAGAAGTGAATGCCTTCGATCTTCACATTTGAAAAGGATTCCTTTACCTTCGCGGTTAGTTTTACTAAAAGCGTTGCTGCACATAGTTCCAACCTTGGTATTGAAACCGTCTTAATTACCGATATTTTAGATTTTGATTGTAAATGGAATACATGAAACTCATTCGTATATACGTGAATACGTGAAACTCGGCGGCATAAGCTATTGTCGACGCATCACAAAAAGAGTAAAGTTCAAAGTTCAACCGTGGAACCATTAACGAAACTTATCCATCTCGGAATTTCAAGATTTGAAAAGCAAGATAGAGTAAATCTATATTTAATCCATTTTTGCTCGATTTCATGAGGAACTTTTCCGTCCCAATCAAGACCTTTTTCCCACAGGCTTTTAAATAAAGTTTTAGCAATTACAGTACTAGGTGTTAACAGTGTCGAACAAAATCGTTCTCTTTGAAATGGGACGGGACTCATCAATGTTTACATTAAAAGAAAATGAATCGTTAGTCGTATTCCATTGAATTCCGAGGGTCTTGATAACATTCTCACGATCTAATTTTAAGGTCAATGACTTTTCCCTATTCTCTTCAGGGATTTCCCTCAATAAATCCACTGAATTTGTAATCCATTTTCTTAGATTACATCCGCCCTTTGTCAACAAATTACATAGATTCTTTTGTAAAACAATTGCATTCTCTAAAGAGCCTGCGCCAGAAATGATATCATTAACATATGAATCAGAAGTTAATATTTCCGACTCATCTGGAAAATCAAGCTTATAGAAGTATAGTATAGGCTAGCTGGTTCAAAGCACGAATCGAAAGAAATGGTGCGGATGTTCTCCCGTAAGTCACCGTATTTAGTTGATAAACAGAAATTTTATCAAATGAGTTATGCTGCCAAAAAATTTGCTGAAATTTGCGGTGTTCAGTACTAACTTTAACCTACCTAAACATTTTCTCGATATCTGCGCTGAAGGCAATTTTATGCAATCTCCATTTGTTTAACACTCTAGGCAAATTGTTTTGCAGTGCAAGGCCCGGGCAAAGTTCATCATTCAGGGATGTTTTTCCTTCAATATGACTACTGCCATGAAACACTGCCCTTAGTTTAGTAGTAGAGCTGTTTTCCTTGAAAACGCCATGATGTGGCAAAAAATAGGAATTAACCCTTACACAACTAGGATATGTTCCAATTTTAGACATATCACCTAAAGAGTCATATCCACATATAAAATTCTTATAATTTTCTGAGAATAATAAGTTTCTCAATCGTTTCAAAGCACCGATTATATTATTGTGTATTTTAGGCAAAGTGCCTGTTTGCAAGACAGATCTTAATGGTAGATTTAAAATATAATGACCGGATGAGTCACGGCTAGTTGTGTCTTTTAAATAATTCTCACATGCCTGCTCTTCACTGGACAAATCTCTTTTTGCAATAACTTCTTCTTGCTCCCAGAAAGACCTTAAAAGATTTTCTAAATTTATATTATGAAAAAATATTCGTTCTGTAGTTATTGGATCGGATGGACCCGAGACAACCCATCCGAAAATTGTATTTTGAAACATCAAATTATCATAAACAAAGGATTCAGTGGGAATAATTATTTTAAAGAGTATGTCAGATCCTAGAATGATGTCAATGGGATCAGCCTGATAATAAAACGGATCTGCTAAATTGCCATTAGAGAGTTTTTGTAAGGAAAGATCCTTTGAAGTACAATTTGGCGTATATGAAGATATATTCGATAGCACTAACGCATTGCAGGATCCAATAGAGTACTTAATGATATAAGGCCTTTTCTCGTATGAACAAAATGTCTTATTGTGCATAACAGAGCGTTATGAAGACGGTGTGAGCTATGAGTAGCCACTGCGTTATTTTCAACGTTAGTAGATATAATTGGTAATAATGGGGAAATATTACGTACAGATACATTTTCATCTACATGTAATATTGTATGATGTTTTCTCGCACAGGTACTACATTTATTCAAGTTTGTACAATTGTCATCAACATGACCAGCAGATAAGCAATTTCTGCAAATAGTTGAGTTTTTTAAAAACTCGTTTTTAGATTTAACAGGTAGTGCGAAAAATTTTTAGCACTGTGACAGAAAGTGATTTTTCCCACAAAATAAGCAGGAAATTGATTTTGGCTTAGAAATATTACCGTTATGAGAAAATGATTTCTTTTTATTTCTCAACTGGTCTTTTTGCCCATTCTTACTAGGCAAATTTTCACCCAATGTTTCTAACGATCTGAAGGTTTGTTCCAGAAAAGAGAACATTTCCATTCGAGTTGGGACTTCCGTTGATGATTTTAATGTGAAAATCAAGTTTCTGACAGATTAAAAATACCAATATTGCATCCCAGGTGGATGTGTCAACTTCTAAATTTCTCAAAGAGGCTATACACTCTTAAGTAGTATCAAGTAAAGATTTAATGCTCTGAAAATTTCCATTACATTTCGGAATATTAAAAAGCCTTTGAACAAGGGTATTCACTATAGCCCGTTTATTATATCTTGTTTCTAAAACATTCCAAGCTGACTCATAGTTTGTTTCTGTAGCTAATATTATTTTAATAAGAGATGCTGCTTCTCCTATAAGAGTGCCCTTCAGAGAATAAAATTTCTGAATCCTAGAAAGGGATGCATTCGTATGCACTAACGATAAATAGAGATCTCTGAAAGGAATCCAATCAATATATTCCCCTGAGAATTTGGGAAGAGATATCTTTGGAAGTCTTGCATCCACAATTGTGGTCACATCTAGTCGACTAGTCACATGACTAGTCGAAGCGGCAAAGGTGCTACTCATAAGCGAACGAGAAGAGTCACTCGGTAAACTATCTATCAGCTTACGCTTAAACAAAAAATAACTTTCCGAAAATTCAAAATAAAATTCCTCTGCTATATAAGGCACATCAGAAAGATTCAGAGAGGTGTCACGTATGAGTCTTACAATATTTTTATGTTGACTCTTAAATTTCTGAAACATGTTATCAAGCTCCAAAGTAGGAGATTCAACGTAAGAACGTGTCTTCTCTGCGTCGTCTTTAGACAAAAACCGTTCACAAAGACGCTTAACGGTATTTGATAAATGCCGCTGAACTTCAATAAAAGGCCGTAAATCCGCCATTTTGAAACCTTCTAGCACAGTATTATTTTACAAAGTTAAAAAAAATATATTCTTTTTTAAATTTGTATTTTTTTTTTTAATTAAAATTGTATTACACGAAATGTAAAAAAAATGGTTTCAAACAACGAATATTAACAACCTCTTGTAAGAAATATTTTATTAAAAAAATAAATGTACAGTTGTACCCAGATATAGAGATAACTTAATATGTAACGTGCAACCAATAATTTTGTCCTTTCTACAGTATTTGCCAAAACTTATTTGCCTTTACAAAATATTTGCCAAAGCATAAACAAACGCGTTGTTATTACACAAAATCACTTTTTAATTTAGCAAAGCAAATATCAACACAAATACGAAAAAATATAGAAAGAGAAAATACGATAGCTATACCACTCAAGCAAAAATTGATAAAAAATTAAAATGATTTTAAAACTCACAGAAAAATTAAAGTTTATTCCAGTAATCATTGGTGTTATGAATTAAATAAGCATTTTTTTTGAATTGGATATACAGGGTTGATTCTTTTGTACCTCCTTACCTTTAACGACCACCCTGCGAGTACTCGGTTGCGATTTTCGCAAACCATAACCGCTTGGGTTTCTGAAACGTGCACGAATTCATTTCATTTTGAGAATTGAACGTGGCACGAGAGGTTGAGCGAAGATGAAAACATTTCATAGTCGGCTAATAGAAGCCGAAAATATCCTAAATTCGCGTCCGTTGACACACCCTCCAATCGAAGGCAAGGATGATGAACCCTTGACGCCAAATCATTTTATGATGGGATGTCCGAATCTACTGCAAACACCTGCTGTAACGGAAAGGGTGTGCCTAAGAAAGCAGTGGCAAATACTACAACAGTTAAAACAAACCTTCTGGAAGAGGTGGGTCTTGGAGTACCTACCAGAAATAACTCGCAGATCTACATGGCACAGCCCAGCTAAGCCAATCAGAGTGGGAGATGTGGTAATAATATGTGATGACAACGAAACGCGTGGGCAATGGAAACGTGGATTGGTGGAAGAGGTTTTTGCGGCAGCAGATGGGCAGGTACGGTCGGCAGTGGTGAAAACGGCAATCGGAAGACTAAATCGTCCGGCTTCGAAGCTAGCAGTCCTAGACGTTGGTGGTGAGCCTCCTCGGTCGCCTCACGGGGGTCGGGGTGTTGTGAATTAAATTAGAATTTTTTTTAATTTGATATACAGGGTTGATTCTTTTGTACTTCCTTACCTTTAACGACCACCCTCCCTGCGAGTACTCGGTTGCGATTTTCGCAAACGATAACCGCTTGGGTTTCTGAAGCGTGCACGAATTCATTTTTATTTTGAGATGGCACGAGAGGTTGAGCCAAGTAAGTAAGTAATTTCATACTGGAGGGAGAAAATTATAAAGGGAAAAAACTCTTTGTTTTTTAGATAATAAAACAACCAAAAAAATATAAACCATAAAAAAAGTGTTTTATTATTGCTCGGCCAAAAAGAATAAGTTGCTGCCGCAACATTTTTTTGCCCGATGATAAATGCCTTGTCGTAGTCAACGACTTTGGAAGAAAAACATGTCTGACAAGGAATCCTTTGCCTCAAATGAGAATGACAACGAGAAAACCATTTTGGAGTCAAATGAGTCGACAATTGCCGAATTGCAAAACGAAATCGCTGAATTAAAGAAATCTATAAAAGATTTACTGGACATTGCCAAAAGTAGGCCAACAACTGCAGTGACAACAGAAAGTCAACCGCCAGCCATGGAAACTGTGCCAAAAGGCCGATCAAAAGATGACGTCGAATCAGCCGCCGTTACATATGAGGATTGTTTTGGCCAGATAAGTCCAATTTGCAAACAACAATGGCAAGAACAAGTGAGTACCATTTGCCATTAAATAATTACATGCCCTTTTCTGCCCCGCAAGCCTACCACCACTTAACCTCTTTGCCACTTACTGCCACGCATACATTTATGTCGGCACCTGCCGCGTTAAAGTATACTGTGCCACAAACATACGTATCAACAGCTTCATTGCCATACAACATCGAAAACATAAGAAAAACGATGCCTTCAAATACGTTGCCAACACCACTAAATGTTTCACGCCAAAGTTCGACGTCCACATATACTACAGCACAGCCACGAACAGAGTGTGATTTGTTTTACATCCGCCCCTGGCTATGTAGCCTTAATCAGATGGTGGACAAACCACTATACATAATTTGAAACGTCATGCTCGTCCTAGATAGCCGAAGGCATAATTCTAAGCAACAGAACCACCTAGTTGCAACCTTAATGATTCCAGGACAGGGCTGCAAACCATCACACCTTGCTAAAGAGTTGGAGACTTTCCTACCCCTGTCCAGAACACATGTCTAGCATGCTCACTGGACTGGATCATTCACTTTGCGTGTCATTATCAGTGAGATGATCCTGGTCACCATAATTTTCATAATTCCCTTATGGGGCCGCAAAACCACAACCACCACGATGCTCCCATATAGGGGCCAACCTCAATGATCAGTCAGAGAACTATTAAATGTCTAAAGAGACAAATAATGAAATCTGCGAGCTCACTGATCCCCGTGGAAATAAAGTGGAGTTTCCAGTTGTCTCCCTGTCTGACTTCAGGGGACTGGGGTCCCTTTTTCCCCAGTTGCACAGGTCTAGATAGTCAAGTATTCTATAAAGACCGATAAATGTGCCACCGGGGGGGCCACGAACAATGCTGACATCACCAACATACCCACTTGAGAATTCAGCAAGTGCCCCTCTAAATTTACATCAACTGGAATCACCAAATGATTACCGCCAAGTCCGTAAGCTACATTTACTGGCCAACCTGAACAATGGCCAATGTTCATAGTAGCTTACAAGGAAACAACAAGGAATTATAATTATTCGAATTTGGAAAATTTAATTCGCTTGCAAAAAGCTTTAAAGGGTGACGCAAAGAACAAGGTGGAATCATTATTAATTCATCCCGATAGTGTCAATCAGGTTGTTAGCACATTGGACTTTCACTACGGTCGCCCTCAGGTCCTAATACGCAGCCAAATAGCAAAGGTTCGAGCATTTCCTCCTATAAATGAAAAACGAATGCATGACATAATAAGCTTCAGCACAATGGTGTCAAATCTATCAGCGTTCTTGACAAATGCCAACACTCACCTGTGTAACCGAACACTGCTCGACGAAATGGTAAACAGATTACCTCTCCACAAACGCGAGGAATGGTCAAGATATTCTATGAACCACCTAGGGCAGTACCTTGTGTTACAGACTTTAGCTTGTGGCTTCAAGAAGTTGCAACATATATTTCCATGTCGCTAGAAGCTGACAGCAGTAAAATTGATGCTTCCTACACTAGGAAAGATAGAGTAAATTCATCATTCATGATCACAACAAATGAGGACAAACTTGCATGTTTTATGTGCAACGAGAATCACCAGTTATTTCATTGCGACCGAATGAAAAAGACATCAGTGAAAGATAGATGGGATTTCGTTAAACGAAAACATCTGTGTTTTAGTTGTCTCCGTCCCGGACACAGTTCTTTAAAATGTTAAAATAAACAACAATGTGGCTTGTCAGGTTGTGCAAAATTCCACAATCGTCTGTTGCATGAAGATACTAATAAAAAAAATCAGTGTGAAGAAAACAACCCCAATAACAAAGCAATTGCGTGTGTATGTGACAACATGGTATCACCTTTTAAGTTAAATTGCGGTGAATTGGTCGAGGGCGAAATAGAACTGAATAACATGGAAAATAACTCGGTGAACACAATCGTAGATAGTTTGTTTGATAAAAAAACCTTATTTAAGTATTTACCGGTTGAATTAATTGGTCCTAAGGGTAAAATGAAAGTTGTAGCATTTACTGATGACGGGTCTAAAATTACTCTTCTCGAGGACGACGTTGCAAACAAAATTGGACTTCAAGGGTTGCCAAGTAATTTATGTCTGGGATGCATAGGCGGCAAAACAACTACCGAAACACCAAAAAGGGTTAACTTAGAAATACGTGCTATGAATGAAAATGATGCTTCCTATCAAATGAGGAACGTATGGACCACAAAGAATTTGCAATTACCATCGCAAGATTTGAAAATCGAAGCATTTAAGAAGCGTTTTCCTATTTTGAATGAAGTTGAAATGGACGATTATTTTGGGGCGCGGCCAAAATTATTAATCGGTTTGCCACACATAGGACTCGTTCGACCGTATAACGTGTTGAATTTGGATAAATTTTTTGCCGTACATAAAACAAATTCAGGTAATATTTTATTTGGATCAAATGAGGAATCTCCAGAAGCCATAGTGTGCAGAATAGACGCAGATATTTTGGAAGACATTCATAAACAAATTTTAGAATTTTTTACGCTGGAGAACATAGGGGTGAAAAAATCGAAGCCGGTAGTGTCACGGGATGATATTCGCGCTGAAGAAATTCTTTTGAATACAACAATAAAAAAAGAGAACCATTACGAACCTGGGCTTTTGTGGAAAATCGATCATTTTGAATATAAAGACAGTTATTCGATGGCATTGAAACGCTTATGCAGTATGGAAGCTAAAATGAAAAAAGACAATGAGCTATCCGATTGGTATAACGCTAAGATAGAGGATTATGTTCTGAAATCGTACGCAAGAAAAATTTGCCGTGAAAACTAATTGTACTTGGTATCTGCCACATTTTGTCATTACTAACTTGAATAAATAAAATAAAAGGCGACTTGTTTTTGATGCTGCTGCATGTGCCGACGGTGAATCTTTAAATTCACGATTATTGAAAGGACCCAGCAAATACCAGCCGAAAGCATTACTAGCCATTTTGTTTCGATTCCGGCAAAGAAAAATAGGTGTATGTGCTGATATCAAAGAAATGTTTCACCGCGTGAAAATTCGTGAACCAGACCAAACTGCACAGCGATTTTTGTGGCGCAACGGGAACTCTACCAGGCTGCCTGATGAGTATGTGATGCAAGTCTTGATTTTGGTTCTGTCACCTCGCCTTGTTCTGCCCAGTATGTAAAAAACCTGAATGCACAGATGTACTTGAACACTCATCCTGTAGCATACCGAGCGATAGTTGAAAGTCACTATGTTGACGTTTACGTTGATTGCTTTGATAATGTATTAGACGCCATCACCGTCACCAGAGACGTGGTTAACATTTATCGACAGGCCGGGTTTGAACTTAGAGGCTTTATTTCAAATTCGAAAGAGTTCTTGGCAGCGGTAAATACCGTCGGATTTGAGAATGAGAGCGATAGGTTGGCGAATTTAGACAACGAAAGTAGTATAGAAAAGATTTTAGGGTTGCGATGGCGCCCAAGCGATGATAGTTTTTGTTATATTTTAAAATTTTCAAGAGTCCCGGAGGCCGTTTTGAAAGGATGTCGCAAACCAACAAAAGCAAACCAACCAAAGGGATCAATATTTGATCCCTTTGGCTATCTGGCAAACGTAACTATAAAGTCCAAAATTCTTCTCCAAGAGCTTTGGAGGTGCAAAGTTGATTGGGTTACAGCCATTCCGGATGAGATATACACCAAATGGCGCGCATGGTATGAAAGTTTGACCGATATAAAACACATTAAAGTAAAAAGATGTTATGCTTCATCGGATACAGGAATAGAACTCCACATTTTTGTGGATGCCAGCGAATTGGCCTTTGCAGCAGTCGCGTATTGGAGAGTCCATCGTTACGGCGAAGTAAGTGTTGCTTTCGTGGCGGGGAAATCTAGATGCGCGCCTTTAAAGCCATTGTCTATTCCACGTCTTGAGCTGCAGGCTGCAGTTCTTGGGTTGAGACTGAAAGAGTCAATTGTATCTTCGCACGATATAAAGCCAAAACAAATTACATTCTGGTCCGATTCAAAAACCGTAATTAAATGGGTCCATTCTGACTGTAGAATATACAAGCAATTTGTCGCACATCGTAGTGCAGAAATATTAGAATCATCTGACGAGAGAAATTGACCTTGGCTACTAGGATCGCTCAATCCTGCAGATGATGCGACAAGACCACAGAATTTTTCAAATACGTTTTCAACCTCCAGGTGGCCTAATGGCTCATCATTTTTGAAGGATAATCATGAAAATTGGCCCAAAATGCCAAATGACATTAATGGCCACGAAGTTCAATCGGAAAAAAAGTCGGCATCTGTTTTTGTCCTTGAAGGAAGGTCAGTAATCCCATTTGATAGATACTCAACTTTTTTAAGAATGACAAGGGTTATGACCTGGGTGCAAAGGGCGGTACAAACTTTTAAGTCATTTACTGAAAGGGGCCCCGGTATAAACTGGACAAAGCAACCACAGATAAGTGTTCAGAAAATCAATGGAACAATTGAATATCTATGCAGGGTTGCTCAACAGGATGTGTTCTTTGAAGAATATGATAAGCTGAGAAATCACAAGCCGATCTCTAAATCTAGTAAAATTTTTAAATTAAATCCATTTTTGCATAAGGACGGTTTAATACGCTTATCGGGACGAATTTACAATCCCGCCTGTATCGATCGTTGTACGCAGGAGCCCATAATATTGCCAAAACAATACCCCTTGACAAGACTTATCGTCAAACAGTATCATGAGCAATTCAGACACAAGAACCAGGAGGCTGTATGCGCCGCGATTAAATTAAAATACTGGATACCTAGCCTGAGGTCTATAAAGAAAAATTGGCAAATTTGTAAGAATGCATATGCCATGCCAAAACCACCATTAATGGGCCAACATCCAGAAGACAGGGTTACCCCCTTTCCGACCATTTTCTTATACTGGAGTGGACTTTATGGGACCATTTCCTGTTTCGCTGGGGCGTCGCCAGGAAAAAAGGTGGGTAGCACTTTTTACCTGTTTGTCAACAAGAGCGATCCACCTAAAAATTTCAAGGGACCTCTCAACGTATGCTACCATACTGTGCATACGAAATTTTATAAATCGAAGAGGATTACCTATAAAGATAAGGTGCGATAGGGACACAAACTTTGTAGGTGAGAGTAACGTAAACTTCGTTTTTGACGATGCAAAACTGAATGACGAATGTTCGAAAAGTGGTATACAATGGATATTTAACACTGCAGCAAACCCATCCGCTGGTGGAGCATGGGAACGAATGGTACGTTCGGTTAAGAGTATTCTGCGTTTTACCTTGAAGGAAAGGGCCCCGCAGATGAAAACATTTCATAGTCTGCTAATAGAAGCCGAAATTATCCTAAATTCGCGTCCGTTGACACACCTTCCAATCAAAGACAAGGATGATGAGCCCTTGACGCCAAATCATTTTTTGATGGGATGTCCGAATCTACTGCAAACACGCCTGCTGTAACGGAAAGGGTGTGCCTAAGATAGTATGGCAAATACTACAACAGTTAAAACGAACCTTCTGGAAGAGGTGGGTCTTGGAGGATCTACCAGAAATAACTCGCAGATCTAAGTGGCACAGCCCAGTTAAGCCAATCAGAGTGGGAGATGTGGTAATAATATGTGATGGCAACGAAACGCGTGCGCAATGGAAACGAGGATTGCTGGAAGAGGTTTTTGCGGCAGCAGATGGGCAGGTACGATCGGCAGTGGTGAAAACGGCATTCGGAAGACTAAAGCGTCCGGCTTCGAAGCTAGCAGTCCTAGACGTTAGCTGAGCCTTCTCGGTCGCCTCACGGGGGCCGGGATGTTGTGAATTAAATTAGCATTTTTTTTTAATTGGATATACAGGGTTAATTCTTTTGTACTTCCTTACCTTTAACGACCACCCTGCGAGTACTCGGTTGCGATTTTCGCAAACGATAACCGCTTGGGTTTCTGAAACGTGCACGAATTCATTTCATTTTGAGAATTGAACGTGGCACGAGAGGTTGAGCGAAGTAAGTAAGTAATTTCATACTGGAGGGAGAAAATTATAAAGGGAAAAAACTCTTTGTTTTTATGATAATAAAACAACCAAAAATATATAAGCCATTAAAAAAAAGTTTTTTATTATTGCTCGGCCAAAAAGAATAAATTGCAGCCGCAACAATTGGGAATAAAAAAAGCTCCCGGGTTTCGGCACCAATGCTTTGTGAAAATTGTAGTTATTTTATTACTAGTTTGTTTAAAAGCAAATTAAATTTTCTTGGATTGACTTTCCTTACCGTTTTTGTCCTGCTCAATAGCTCCGTAAGAAAAGAAAGCAACTATAATTAAAACATATTATTCAACTTAAATTACTGAATACAGAAAAATAATAACAGTTATGTTCAGTCTCTTTCCCTTTTACATTACACTGTATATAAAAAAATATGCCACCAATTGAAGAGAAAGAGAAATATATAATCAATACTGTTTTTTCATTATGATCTATAGAGTAATAATTTTATTGGTGCATATTCCATAGTTGATGAGGATGTTAGTATTTCGCACCAGGTATGCTTAGGTCTTCGTGAATACGGAATTTTTAATATACCATGGAGCTGCTGTAATCATACGGAGAATTTTGTTTTGTTGCTTCTGAATTTTTAAAATATTTGATGCAGAGGCTGTACCTTATAATTGAACTCTATAACGCCAGATTGGTTTTAAAATCGCTTTGCACAAGAAAAGTTTGCAATCCAACTTCAGGATAGAGTTTCAGTTGCACCGCTTTTAGTTTAATCTGAGTCAGTTTTGCATCAATATGAGACTTCCACGTAAGCCGGCGATCAAGGTAAATGCCAAGGTACTTCACTTCATTGTGCTGCGGGATTACTTGATTGTTAGTCTTGATTGGCAAGCATGTTTCCCTACGCAATGTAAATGTTACATGAATACATTTCTGTTCATTTACTTTGATTCTGTAGAGTTTTTGCCATTTTTCTTAATTTATAATATGTTTCTGCAAATTTCGCGAGGCTAATTGATGATTTTCATGGACACTAAGAAATGCAGTATCATCTTCAAAAGTAGAAGTGTGGATTTGGGATCCTATTGGCATGTCAGAGGCATAAATTAAATACAAGGTAGGACGACCTAATATACTGCCTTGCGGGACTCCTGCTTTAATAGGCTGAGGGAGGCCTTCTGCAGTTTCATTCTCTAATGATAAATTGGCGACTATATAAGTAACTTTCAAAAAGTTTGTGGGTGTTGGTAGGCAAATTTAGCTTTACTTTGTGAAGTAGCTTATGACATTCAGTAATCTGTGTATTTGTTCAATTGTGCTATGCTTAGCCTTAAAACCGAATTGATGGTTGAGGATACATCCTATAGCATTTAGTACGGGAGTCAACTTTATCATAAGTAATTTTTCGAACAATTTAAAAATAGTCGGGAGTAAACAAGTCTGTAATGTTGCCTCAAGGTTGCCTAAATTTGGCTCAGAGGTTTGAAATTTGGGTTCTGGCTTCTAGTTTACTATTTTAATACATTAGCATAAGAAATATGTCTAGGATTGTTTTGTTACTGTAAACAACATGTAACCGTTGGGGTTGCTGAGGAGCTGATGATTTTTTAGTTATTAAGTACTGAAAATGGGTGTATACTGGACACCCTCTATAATTCGCAGTATTGTTTCCGCCACAGTTACATTTTTTTGCATCGGAGTCAGCTTTTGGCTTGTTACATTGTATCGTGCAGTAGGGTTCACCACACACGACGCAGAGAGTGGGCAACTTGCTGTAAGCCTTAGTGTGTCCGAATTCCTGGCAGTTCATGCACTAAACGGGTCCCAATCGTTTATGTGGTTCCTCTACGGTGACTCTACAACGTAGTAGGAATTTTAATTTGTAGATTGGGTGTGTCTCGTTCTTTTTTAAAATCACGTCCCCAGGTCTAGCTCTACCCTAACATGGGTTGAAGTTTTTTTCCGCTGTGTCTAATGTTCAAAACATTTAATACTTTGAGACCGTTATCCAGCAATTCAGTTTTAATTCCTTCAGGTTCCACGCAAGGGTCAATACCCTTAATAACAACATGAAGTCCTTTAGCACTTTTCAGCTGGAATGCATAAAAACCTCTTTTTCCTTTTTCCAACTCGCTGAATAATTTTCGATAGTCGTTCTCACGATTTACCTGAACTTTCGTTTGACTAATGTCGTGCTTAGTTGAGGTAACTCAAAAATTTTCTTCGCCACTTATTGATATTATTTCCCATACCAAATCATTGGCGGTGGTTTAAACGATTTTTTGGCTGCTGTTGGCACATTTGCTTAAAGGATGGCAAACCTGTTTTGATTACTTGTTTTATCAGTATGATGATGATACACTAGGTATTTTGGGCTTTTATGAAACCTGGGCAGATTTTGGGCTTCTATGACTTTTCATGACGGTGATGTATCAGCTGCATCTAGAATATTAAGTGAGCAAGAACGACGACTCTTTTTTTCTTTTACTGTAGATACATTTTCCACAGATCTCTTTAGGGATTCTTCTTCAGAAATCCAAACAGTTTTGTTGGTGCAGCTAAGCTCTTTTTCATAATTACATCTGCACTCATGCAGTTTATAATGTTTTTAAATTGCTTCTACACTTATTTACTTCACTGTGTAAGTTGTTTTTAACAATCAACAACAAGATTAATGCAGTGCCACTGACTGCACTAAACTTTAGTTATTTTTGTTTTTATTTTTTATGTTGCTTTTATTTTTTTTTATTTTTAATTTTTTTTTGTGTTTGTGGATTATCATTGTTCCCTAAATGGAATGTTAATCCCTTTGTTTTGAACTTCCAAAACCTGATTTTGTTTTTTACTTATTTGAAAATTCAAAATTAATGCACAAGGACAAAATACGACTGCATGTTGTTAACGCATGCAGTTTTGCAATATATTTTAATATATTTGTAATATAATATAATAAAAATTGTGTGACTTTAGAAATCACTCAATTCTAGATTGTAAGATAGATATTCATAAGTAGGATATAAGCAACAAAAAAATCAAAATAAAATAGACTTCAATTTCATGACTTAAATCGGCAACTTCTGCCTTGTTGTATTTTAAAGTTTCGCATTTAGACAGTTCTTTCAAACGCCTAGCAATTAGCTGAGATCGTTTCCAGACAAAGAAAACCATAGCCACACTTTATAGAACTTTGAACCTGACAGAAAGTACAGCCGAACAAAAAATAATTAAACAGAAAATTTGTTAACTAAAAGAAAACAAGTAATCAATAAGAATATTATATAAACGTGAAAACTGTTATGGTAGGTTCCATTTAGGGAAACCAAATAGATAGTATAATGGGTAAACCTCAGAGTAAAATAGAGTTACAGGAAAACATGGTAACAAACGACGATGCAAGGTATGAACGAATTAATTCACACTCTGTGTTTACATTAATAATTATAATAACAATACAGCATATAAGATAACAAGTATTTTAAAAATTATGTATTAAAATATAGTAGAAATACAAATACTACTATAACAGCAGTTTAAACAGGAACGAATTTAAACCAAAATTTTAATGAAAGAAAACATTGTAAAACTAAAAGGTTTAGGTCCAGGAAGGACATACACAGAAAAAACAATTCAAAACAAGTTAGAATACATTGAACACATAAGAAAGCAATTTCAAATAGAAGAAATTGAAGAAAAAGATAACGAAGAAACTTTAGCATTAAAAATAGAATTTAACAACATTTACACAACAATTAAACCATATTTATTAGAAAGCTCAAAAGAAGCCGAGCACAGAAACAGCGAAATGGCCTCATTTAATTTAGATAATGTATCAAAAGCTCTCCGATTATTTGTTGGTAACTATGAAGAATTAGAAAGTTTCCTTGTAACAGCAGAGATTATTAATAATACTATTGGACGTAGCAGAGACTGATTTGCTTCAGGAAGTTATTCAAAACCGGAAAATTTTCAAACATTAAAGAGTTTGTTAAAAACAAGATATAAACCCACTAGAACCATCCCAGAACTACAAAATAAACTAAATTCATTGTTTCAAGGAAAAACGACAATAAATACATTCAAAGAGAGAATAACTGCAATAATAGATAATTTAAATAAATTAGGATTGAAGAACTAGGAAACGAGGCTACAAAGGCCGAAAAGAATGTCATAATCAGATTGAACAAAAACTAGCCTTAGACACATTCAAGAGAGGACTAAATGAGCACTTTAAATCGACCATCTGCGCTGCTCGACCGAATGACCTACAGGAAGCATAAGAACTCGCATTTGAATTGGATAATGGAAACAGAAAAAATTACAATTACATTCTACATGTCCGAAATCGGTATCAAGACAATAATAAATTTAACGCGATTAACTCCAACACACAAAGAAACTGAAGAAACAACACAAATTTCAATAGAAGTAACAATATAAATAATAATAACAATAATAGGAACAATACCAATTTCAACAGAAATAACACTTTCAACAATAACCCTAATAGAAATATCTTCTTTAATAATAACAACCCCAGAAACAACAATTTAAGATCAAATAATTATAACAATAATAATAGAAATAATTACAGAAACCAAAACAATATCAACAGACACATACACAAGATACAAGATGAGGGAAACGCAATAGGCGAGGGATACTTCGATATCCCGGAGAGCCAAAATTAAAAATCCATAAAGTATCCGACAATAAAACAAACTATATTAATGTCATGTACAAAAACCAGAT
Organism: Trichopoda pennipes; assembly: GCA_030448955.1. NCBI lineage: Eukaryota > Metazoa > Arthropoda > Insecta > Diptera > Tachinidae > Trichopoda > Trichopoda pennipes. The sequence continues at coordinate 170,062 of JASKUP010000004.1, read as the reverse complement.
TTTACCTTTCCTTGTAGACACACGAAACAGAAGAAATAAACTTAATAGGCACAATAAAACGAATTATCCCTATAAAATTAAACTTATATTCATACGTTTTAACTGGTAGATTCAAAATTTCAAATAAAAACGGAAGGAATATAAGGAAGAGACTTTTTCAAGAAATTTCTTTGCAGAATAGACTATAAAACATTTACAATTTCGTTATTTACACATAACACTATAATCGCTCCTATGCAAACAAAATACTTTTCAACAATGCAAATAACAATTCCACCCATAATGGAAATCAATCAACCCGTAAAATTAAACCTTAAAGAAGATTGTGTAATTTTAAGTAATGAATTAAATGAAGGCATTTTTTAAAGTAATTCAATAGCACCCAAAAGCGGCCTGACACAAATAAAAATACTAAATGCTAGAAACAAAACTCCAGACTGCTTCACTAAAAAATTATTAAATACCTGCAAAATAATGACGAGGATGCGAAAACAGAATTAATAAAAGTATTTAAAAACTACCAAAATGTCTTTCGTCTCGAAGGAGAAAAATTAAGCGTCAACAATTTTTACAGCCAAGAAATAACAACCTCCAACAATAACCCGGTGTACATAAAAAACTATAGACTTCCACATTCACATACTGACGTAATAACTGAACAGGTGCAAAACATGCTAAATTACGAAACAATAGAACCATCTATAAGTCCGTATAATGCTCCACTCCTATCTACCCAAAAAGACTATGGAAGATAAAAAGAAATGGAGACTAGTTGTAGATTACAGGAAACTGAATGACAAAATAGTTAATGACAAATTTCCACTAACAAGATTAGAACACATTCTAGACAAACTACGAAGAGCAAAGTGGTTCTCCACACTTCTTGAGCTAGTCATGCTCAATCTAAACAAGAATTCAAGATCACTAACAGCTTTTTCAACACCACAAGGACATTTTCAATTTAATAGTCTCCCATTCGGACTAAAAATATCCTCTAATAGCTTCCAAAGAATGCTTACTGTATTACTATCAGAATTAGAATCAAAAGCATTCTTATACGTAGATAATATTATAGAATATGGATGTAACTTAAGACACGATGAAAATTTAGTAAAAGTACTGGGCAGACTACAAAATTACAACCTAAAATTAAATCCAAAAAAATTTAGCTTTTTGAGACCAGAAAAAGCTTACCTAGTACATTTAATTACAAAAGATGGTGTAAAAACAGACCCCGCTAAATACGAAACAATTAAAAACTACCCTGTACCAAAAAACGCAGACGAAGTTCGACGATTCGTTGCATGTTGCAACTACAGTGAACTCGCGAAAACGTAAACCAATTTTTTGCCAAGTCATTTGACATATTCGAGTTTGCTCACGTTATTGAGTACCCAAATTAAAAAAAAAATACCGTATTTAATATACAAAATAATATAAGTAAAAATGCTCAATACTATTTTAAATTAACTGTTTTATTAATTTTTAATAACAAACAATAAAACGCAATATATTCAGTTCACTTTGCATAAATAACAAAAAAATAAATAAAATAAAGAAAACAAGAAATTCATTTTTAATAAACAAAAACAACAAAAAATACACCAAAACTAAATAATAGGAACAATTGTTTTTTATTTTTTTAATTAAGGATCGGTTAAGTAAAGTTTAATCTTTAGAAGAGCTTTTTCTTTAAGGTTTCTCAATGCTCTAATATCATTTTGGCCTACCATCTCATTTTCAGCCCATATTAAAACCTTATCCAAAGCTTTTGCAGCTTCCGTGGACTTAATTGTAACTTCTGGTTGGAATATAATTGAATCATCATCATCGTCGGTATCATCCTAAAATTCAACAGTTCCTGCCTTTGTGCAATTTTTTTATTTTAAATTTTAGTTATATTCTCCAAAAACACTGAAACCTATAGCAAAATAAACCTGTGAGTTTAGCGAATGAAGAAGGAGAACCGCACTTTTTTCTAGCTGTCTTATTTCTCTCTTAAAACACTTAAGGGAATATTATCATCGGTGTCATCTTGGTCCGAAACTAAGTTGAAAACATTTTTCCAGGTTTTGTTTAAATTTTGTTGGGTAATTTTACTCCATGCTAAGTCCAAAAGAATAATTGCATCTTTTATAATTACCATCTTATTATATAGAATTTAACAATTCTGTTTGTTTTCCAGCCACTAATGCCAATAGACTGTTTCGATAATACAGTTTTGTTATTTTAAAAACATTTTGGCTGAATTAACGATGTGACGTTGGGTGGCAAAAACATTGCACAAATGGATTTGTCATCAGAAATCAATTGGGATTCAGGTGGATTTGATGGAGCATTGTCTATTAATAGAGGGGCCTTAACTGGTAGCCCCATTTTAGTCAAGAACTTAGTAACCTTGACAAAAAATTATTGAAAGTTTTAAGTTCTTAAATTATCATTTAAAATCTACCTCTTTAACAAAACATTGATGGGTTTCATAAAAAATATTACATGTCATCCATGCTGACTTGAAAAATTTATAATTCACTGGACAAGTAAAGTTTTTGAAACTTCGTGGATTTTTAGATTTTCCAATTATTAAGCTTAAGCTTGTGAGCCCCCGACGCATTTGAACAGCCCATGAAAGTTAACCGTTGTTCTCAATCTTTGCGCCTGGAGCACTTTTGTCTACATATGTTTTCTGTTTCGAATATAACCCAGATTCGTCAGCGTTATAAATCTGATCTTCACAAAGAGAGAGTTCTTCCATTTTTGCTCTTAACTTTTTCTTAAATGGGTCAACAAGTTGTAGCTGGACAGAAAGTTTTTCTCCATACATTTTAAGAAGGCGAATGCCAAATCCTTGTTTGAATATTTGGAGCCATCCGTCATTAGCGTTAAAATAACGATCATTTTCTTTAATTTGATCGTGAATTTCTAAAGCTTTCGCCTTTAACATCAATGCACTTACCGACATTTTCTTTTTTCGCATGTGCTTACCAGTGCTATAAAGTGTATTATTTACACGATTAGTAATTTCCCGTTTTTTCTTTTAATGGAAGAAATTGTTGCTTTTGCAACTCCATATTTTCTTGTCAAGCCATTAACACTATAACCCTTTTGCAGTAATTCACGAATATCAACTTTATCTTGTAAAGTTAACACTTTAGATTTTTTTAATGACATTTTTCAATTTCACGAACTTAAAATGTTTAATCACTTGCAACATTTACTTAGCAATGTTTGAGAGCAACTAACAGATCAACGCATAAATAAAAGGAAAAAACCGGTTTAACATAAGTAAAGAATCAAATAATACTTTATTCAGGGGATTTCCCAATTTAAAAAGTGCTTAAAAGACAGTAACGAAAAAGAGAAGTGTTCACGTTTTAAAGAAAAGAAAAATAAATTCACTAATTTTACAGTATCCAGACTTCAAAAAACCATTTGTCCCAACAATAGACGCTTCAAATTACGTGTTAGGAGCAGTTTTATCGCAAGGTGGACATAAACAGGACAGGACATAAACAAACCGGTAATTGAATTTTAGCGATAACAGACCATAGACCACTAATTTCCCTAATCTCTCACAAAAATCCTTCCTTCATCAAAAATTACTAGAATTAGATTACACCTTAGTGACTACGACTTACAATCATTTACAAAAAAGAAAAAATTAACACCAATGCTGACGCACTTTCTTTAATTCAAATTAATTCTGACACATTAAAGCAAATGTTACTACAAGAAAATGAAACCAACGCGCGAATATTGAAAGATAATATGGAAAAATGTATCTCTCAGAAGCCTGATCAACTTCATATATGGGAATGCATCTCCACCAATGATATTAAGAATGTAAATAAATTGCAATTTTTTAAATTTGAAGATATAAACGATATCGAAATAATGATTGAAAATAACATTGTGCACGTATGTCGTAATGATAATTCATCGAAACCAGTTCCGACCATGAAGAAATTACGTACCCAAGATATAAATAATGAAAAGAAAAAAAGAAGGCAAGATTCAGTGATAATTCAGCGAAATTAAATTCGATTCTGAGAAAACTGATATCTAACATGCACAAGGAAAGTTTCAAAATAGCCCTCTCAACAGAAGATAAAATATTTAAAGTATATGTTTCAAGATTTGGAATAAAACAATCTTTTCTCTTGAATGTTTGTAATACACTGTTTTTATTTATTTAAAATATTGCTCTTAAATACTATTCTAGTTTGCTTACATTATGGTTATTTCCCAAGAAACAATTAAGGGAATTTCCTAATGTTATTTTAATTAGTAAGTAAATAATAAAACACAATTCTGTCCTTGCTCTTAATTGTTTCCCATTAGTAATAAGGGTTACTTATTTTCAAGGCTGTGTGCATCAATTCGATCATTAGTCTTAAAAATAAAAAAAACTATGTTAAGCATATGTTCAATAAGTATATGTTCAATTAGTTTGAACATTCTGCCGGGCATTAAGAAGCAAAGAAAAATCCAATTTACACAACTCTAGATTTCTTACAGTCCCAATATAAACTATAACTATAAAGATTATTATGATTAAAAATGCATGTCCAGATGCAACGTGAAATTTTAGTTTCTTTAAATTAATATGGTTAGTTCTTAGCGATTCGACATCCTTCTGTTTGAGCATTTACTGGTGGTGAACTATCTTTTTCTTCTTCAGCAGCAGCCATCAATGGACATAACTTATTAATTGGTCGTTTTAATGAAGTGCTTTTAGTCTTCAAAGTTACCACTCTTACTTTGCCATCCTTTCCACTATGTTTCTCAGAAATCCTTGCTAATGGCCAACTACCTGGATGAGTATTTTCGTCTTTGATCAAAACTATTGAACCTTCCTTTAAATTTTCCGACGGAAACCTCCATTTATTTCTCTGTTGAAGCGTAGTTAGATATTCATTTCTCCACCGACTCCAGAAGTTATTTTTCAACTTTTGCATTAACTTCCATCTATTTAGTGAGCTGACAGGTGTTTCTTCAACATATTCTGGATATTGGCTAATTGGTCTTCCAATTAAAAAATGGCCTGGAGTTAGGGCATCTATATTTTCTGGATCAGTATCACTTAGACTTATAAGTGGTCTCGAATTTAATATTGCCTCTATTTGTGCCAACAAGGTACTCATTTCTTCATATGTAAGTTTTGATTCGCCTATTGTTCTTTTTAAATGGAACTTTACGGACTTAACACCAGCTTCCCAAATTCCTCCAAAGTGAGGCGCTGCCGGGGGAATTAAATGCCAATGAATACCTTGAGACGCCAGGATCGGAATTATCGTTTTGTTATGCTGAATGGCTTTTTTCAATTCTTTATCCAGTTTTGTATTTGCTCCAATAAAGTTTGCTCCATTGTCTGAATAAATATCAGAACAAACACCTCTTCTTGAAAAAAATCGTTTAAGAGCAGCCAAGAATGCATCTGAAGTAAGTTCACTCACTGCCTCTAGATGTAGTGCCTTTGTTGCCATACATACGAATACAGCTATATAACCTTTATATGATCTTTGTCCTTTGCCTTTAGAATACTTCATCTGAATAGGGCCGGCATAGTCCACACCAACATATTTAAAAGGAGCTGAAACCGTTACTCTTGCTTTAGGAAGAGACCCCATCAGCTGCCGAGCCTTCTCCTGCCCATATCGAATACATTTAGTGCAACTTCGTATACATTTTTTTATAATATTCTTCATATTAATAATCCAATATTTTTGCAGCAAGGTTGATTCCATCAAACGACTTCCACCATGTAGAGTGAGATTATGATAATTGTTGATTATTATGTTTGCCAGGTGCGACTTGTTTAAGATGACTGGATGCTGTTGATTAAAAGATAAATTGCTGTTTTGTAGCCTACCGCCCACCCGTAGCAACCCATCATCGTCTATGAATGGAAAAAGTTTGGCTAACTTACTGCTGTTGTTGACAACCTGATGCTTTTTCAGATCAGCAATTTCTCTATGAAATTCCATTTCTTGATGACATCGTATTATAAGTTTTTCAGCCGCTTCTATTTCAGTTGTTAAAAGGTATTGATAATTATTTGATTTACCTTTCAGGTTGTTAATGAACTTAAATATATATGCCACTACTCTTCGGAGTTTAAAATAATTGGAGTACTTGTTAATTAAATTTCCGAAAAAATTACTTCTGTCTGATGAGGCAAACGTTACAAGTAGTGGATCGGATGCTTCTTCTTCAATCGGCCATTATGATGACGATCTTGTTAACCATGCTGGACCGTTCCACCACAACGTGTGTGAAGATAGTTTTGTGGCGCAAATACCTCGCGATGCAACATCTGCTGGATTATCTAGGCTCTTCACATGATACCATTTCGCGTTTGGTACAATATTGTTTATTTCTGCCACCCGATTTCTAACGAACTTATCTTTGCTAGTTTTATTTTTGATCCATACTAACGTTATTTTTGAATCACTCCAAGCATTAACCGCATATTGTCCTTTTATTATATTAGTTACTCTTTGTAATAGCCTTGCTAATAGATGTGCCGCTAAAAGTTCCAATTTTGGCAAAGTCTTTCTGTTTTTTATGGGGTTTACTTTCGTTTTTGCTGTAAGAAGCGTTACCATGTCTTCTTTTTTCACATAAATAACAGCTGCATATGCCTTTTCTGATGCATCTGCGAACCCGTGCAGTTCAAATTTTGAGGTAGTTGTTAACTGTACCCATCTTGGCACATGAATTTTTTGTAGACAGACTGCACTTGTTCTGAAAGTTTGCCAATCGTTATTCATTTCATTAGGGATGACTTCGTCCCATTTGATTTGCAACATCCACAATTTTTGAATGAATAGCTTTGGCAGAATAGTTACTGGTGACAACCATCCTAAGGGATCAAAGATTTTCGCCACTTCTGATATAACGTGTCTTTTCGTAATTTTATCTTTATTTGCAAAGTTAATTGTGAATTTAAAGGCGTCCATCATTGGATCCCATTGTAGTCCTAAAGTTTTAACTGCTTCGTCATCTTTGATTAGCAATAGCTCATTTTGTGCGAAGTTGTCAACATCTTCAATTATTTTTCTTTTATTTGACAGCCACTTTCGTAAATTAAATCCGTATGTTTTAAGTTGATTACGAACATTATGATGAATTGTTTTACATTCGGCAATTGTGTCGGCACCAGTCATTAGATCATCCATGTAGAAGTCTTCTTTTATAATATTTTTTATTTTTTCATTGGAACAGTTGTCAGCTATGTAAAAAAAAGTTCTTACAGCCAAAAATGGAGCTGCAGCTGTGCCATATGTAAGTGTTGTAAGTTTATACTCATTTATCGGTTCTTCTTTGTTTTTCCGCCAAAGGATGTGTTGATATTGTTGAAATTCTTCAGCGACTCTCAACTGCCTGTACATTTTCTCTACATCTGCAATCATTACATATTTCCATTGACGCCATTTTATAAGGATATCAAAAATGTCTTTTTGGAGCTTTGGGCCTGTATACATAACGTCATTGAGACTTCTGCCATTTGTTGTTTTCGCTGATGCATCGAACACTACCCTGAGTTTTGTGGTTAAACTGTTTTCTTTTATAACCGCATGATGTGGTAGATAATACTTTCCGCTATTGCTAGTTGTTAATTTCATATGACCAAATCTTTCATATTCTTCCATAAAATTGATGTATTCTTCTTTTAACTTAGAATTCGCAAGAAATTTTTTCTCCATCGCAAGCAATCTGGCTACAGCTTGCTTTCTTGATTCACCAAGTTCATTTTCATCGTTTTTAATCGGAAGATTAACCACAATTCGATTGTCATCATTAATTTTGGTTGTTGTTTCGAAAAGCTCCTCACATAATTTTTCTTCTACATGGTTGTTGGAATCCCACGATGTTTCTTCGATCTCCCAAAAACGCTCTAGATTTGTGACAGCTGACATGATCTTTGCAGGTTTCGTCTTTTTAGTTACAACGCCTGAAAGTATCCATCCGAAGATTGTTGATTGAGCTAAAATGTTGTGACTTTTATGGATACCTTCCTTAATAATGTGTGGAATAATATCACCTCCAATTACCAAATCTATCCGATCAGATTCGTTAAAGGAAGGGTCCGCAAGAACGAAGTTGTTCCATTCTTTAATGTCATATTCAAATGAATGACATGGTTGAGCGCCTGTTAATTGAGGCAATATTAATGCTTCTGTTTCCACCGAGTTATTGCTTAAAAATCGTGGTCTTAATACTAATTTTGCTTTGCACTTTGAAACCCCAACCACTGCACCTCCTAGACCATGGATTTCTGTTTTACATTTGGTTTTCGGTAAACGTAAAAGTTGAAATGCTTCTTCTGACAAGGTCGTAACTTGTGAGCCTTGATCAATGAGCGCCCTTAAAATCAAGTGCTGCCCATCTGCTGCTCGTACCTTGACTTGGGCCATTGCTAAAAGAACAGATGCTGCACAATCTTTAGTAGTCATTGATGATGTGTTTGAACTGTTTTCAATTTTTTCATTAAGATGAAGAATTTTATGATGACTCTTTTCACAATAGCAGCATTTTGTTTTACTAGTGCACCATTTGTTGCTTTTATGCTCAATGCAGTTAAAGCACCATTTATTTTCATAAGCTAGTTTTCTTCGCTCAGCCGTTGATAGATTTAAAAATTTTCTGCATTCTGGTGTAGAATGATTGCTTAGCTTGCAGTAAAGACATAATTTTTGCATTGTGTGAAATGACGTAGTTGCTTTGCCCATTACTATTGGTTTTTTGGCATCCTTTCTTATCTGCCCTTTTGAAACTGCTTCTAGTGCCTGAATTTCTTGTTCCAGAAACTTCATTACGTCTTGAAGACTCTGGATTTCTTTAGATTTTTTTATAGTTTGTTCATAATTTCGCAGTCCATTTCTATCTAATTTCCTAATAATGATACGCGCTATAAACGGTTCAGCATCTTTTAGGTTTATTTTCAGCCCTCTTAGTGCATAAATACAACTATTTGTCGTATCTAAAAGTTGCTTGAGGCTGGATGATGATTCAGTGTTTACCATTGGCTGATCTAACAATATATCAACTTGATTGGTAAACAGCAATCTTTGGTTTTCATACCTTTGCTTTAGAATCTCCAGAGCTGCTTCATAATTGCTTGAAGTTATATTCAGATGTTGAACTAATTTTTTTGCTTCGCCTTTAAGTGATGTAGTAAGTCTGTACATCTTCTCTACATCGGAAAGCTGGTTGCAGTCATGAATCAAACTTTTAAACAAATCGTAGAATGATGTCCACTCGTTCATGTTTCCATCAAATTCTGGGATCTTTATTTTTGTGAGATGAGCTGAACTGGAAAATTCGGTTTCCCTTACATCTCTCAGTATAATTGCGTTTTCTGCATCTTCCTGTTTATTATTAATTCTTACTAGTGTTTCGTAATATATATCCTCGATTTCTGTCAAAAGTTCATCTGTTTTTATTGACTCACGGGACTTTTCAAACTTTTGCAGTAATCGCTGGTATTTCTTTTCTAATTGTTCTTTTTTTATTTGCAAACTTTTAACAGACATAGTTTCCATACTTTTGATTAGTTCAGTGCAAAATTCTTTCATTGTATTTGCGGTACTGGTTAGTTCTTCCATTATGTTTTTGTTCTGCATATTCGAAGATATCTTTTTTATTGTTATCGCAGGAAATTCTATGTCCTTTGCGGTTGAATCTTCTGTTAAATTAGACATCTCTTCTTCATTATCTATTGATGCTATTTCATGAGTTGGAATTGCTTTATTTTCTTCTTCTGCGAAGATTTGATTTATTTGATTAACGATTTCACCCATGTTTTCGAAATACAGGTTTATAAAGTAATCTTCGGATTTATTTCCATACTTTAGCAGTGTTTCGTGATTTGATTTAAATTCGTCTATGTAATTTAAAACACGCTTTTTAATTTCTTTCAGTTTTGGCAGACGAATTGGCCGATCGGTCAATTTTGTATGTACACATACTATTTCGTCACCAATTACTTTTTGACGTTCCAGAATTTTTTGAACATTCGCCATGATGCTGACTTTTTTTTTTATCAGAATTCTTTTTTTTTACTTTATCCCTGTTACAGCCGAGATAAATGCTTTATATAATTTTTACTGGTTCAATTTTTATCGAAGGACCAATGTTTCAAGATTTGGAATAAAACAATCTTTTTTCTTGAATGTTTGTAATACACTGTTTTTATTTATTTAAAATATTGCTCTTAAATACTATTCTAGTTTGCTTACATTATGGTTATTTCCCAAGAAACAATTAAGGGAATTTCCTAATGTTATTTTAATTAGTAAGTAAATAATAAAACACAATTCTGTCCTTGCTCTTAATTGTTTCCCATTAGTAATAAGGGTTACTTATTTTCAAGGCTGTGTGCATCAATTCGATCATTAGTCTTAAAAATAAAAAAAAACTATGTTAAGCATATGTTCAATAAGTATATGTTCAATTAGTTTGAACAGTATATACGAAAGAAATTTTTAAAGAAACATATGAAAAGATATTTATAAATAACAAAAAGCCTCAACTGAAAACTATAATATACAAGCCTCTAAAAAGCAACATAAATGACATACTCAAATATAAACGAATTGACGAATTTCACAGTACTGGCCACTTGGGAATAAGAAAAACAATTATTAAGCTCAAACAACGCTACGTATGGAAAAACATGACTAAAATGGTTAAGAAATTTATATCATATTGAGACAATTGTAACAAAAACAAGATACACCATATAATAGCTATGAAGTGATTTCGATCGACACCGTATTTCGAATGAATACCGCTACATTTTAAAAATACAGTGTGAATTGTTGTTGCACGCCCTATGCCAACAAAAGATGCAACCAGGACAGCAAAAACATTAGTTGAACTTTTCATACTAAAATATGGTCAATTTAGGGTACTCAAGTCCGACAGAGGGACAGAATTTACAAATGAAACAATTCGCAACATATGTTCATTACTACTGATCAGACAAATATTTTTCCACACCGTACCACCACGAAACTTAGGATCAGTTGAAAGAAATCATAGTTTTAAATGATTTTTTTGTTCACTACCAATAATGACTACGAATGGGAAAATGGATTCAATATTTCACTTTCGCATATAATACATCACCCATCTAGATACTGGCTACACGCCTTTTGAATTGATATACGGAAATTTCCATGTTTACCATTTGACAACATAAGCACTGACCGAAAATTTTACAATTACGACGACCACGTACAAGAACTAAAGAGTCAGATTACAATACGCCAAAGATTATAGATTTATAAAAATGTTGCACTGACATACATTTTTCTGCCAGTCCTGTGTATGACTAATGAGCGAAATCTCATCAACGGAGAGCAAATTACCAAAATGAAAAAAAACTCTCAGCAAAAGCATATATGTATATGTGTTTACATTGTCAATATTATGCCCAACAAACAAAAAGGTTTGCTTTCAGATAAGTGCATATGAACTAATCAAAAGTATTTCCTTCGTGTTATTGCATTCGTCACTTTCTCTCCTTTTTGCCTGTATTTCTCTCTCTTTTTTCGTTTGTCCCTTTTTACCTAATTTGTCGCTCCCTTTTTCATTCGTCTTTCTTCCGAACCAAATCCTTTTACGATCATGCTTGTTGTCCGTTTGTGTTTATGTGTGAACCTATTGGGTTTTTTTCTTTTATGTGACATAATAATCTGTAATTGTACGTTTATGATGTTCTTTATGGCTTTGGTCTTGTGCACCTGCGTACGTGTTCGTGTTGGTGTAATGTTTGCTTTCTTGTAAAGATGTTTCAATGGTTCAAATATTGTGTCCGAAGCAGTGTTCATTTGTTTATTTATTATTCGTCCGTCAAATGTTTTTTGTTTGTATATTTCCATGTTTTCTAATACATTTAGTCTCCTTCCTTTGTGCTGTGTATGAAGCAGTTTAACCGTTGTCCTTATATGTCCTGGTTTACATTTGTCGTTGAATATGTGGTCCGCAAAATTTGATTCCGGAGTTGATTTTGGTTCCCGTAGTTTTTTGGTATAGTCTCTAATGTGTTCCCTAAATCTGGTATTAATTCTTCGTCCTGTTTGCCCGATATAGCTATAATGGCATGTACAAGTTAATTTGTACTCTCCCCGTCTGCGTCTCAGTTGTTTCATTCCGTAGTATTCTGCCCAGGTTGTCTCTTGTCCTAAATGCGGTATTGATGTTGTGTTCCGCAAAGAATTCTGCCAGTTTGTACGTTGATCCTCCCATATATGTCAATGTAGCCCATTTTTTCCTTTCATACTCCTGTTTTCTGTCCGTTCTAATTTGTTCCCTGATGTTATCTACAAGGCGCCTCTTGCATCCTTTGTCCTCCGCTATGGTGTATATCGTTTCCATTTCCTTCAAATCTAAGCACATATGAAAAAAACACCAATTATTCTTAACTTAGCCTTAAATTGTAAGCTAAAATTATATACTATAAATACGATTAGTAATACACAATGTACATCAACGTTGTTATATTGTGTTTGTTGGGCTCTACAAATTCGAGTAATATTATTGTATACAAAACAAATTGGATCTTCTGTGTTGCCGTAGCAAAACCATACAGATTTTTTATTGTAAAAATAAAACAGCATGGACTATCGACGAACTTTGGACGCCTTATTAACCAATATTTTCATTAAGGCAGTGTTCGCTACATGTATTCTTTTTTGTTCTTATACGAATATGATAAAAAAAAAGTAAATGGCAAGCCCTTCTTCTGGTTAATTTATGTTTGATTTACCGTTATTTTACTTTAGTACTTGTTATACTGTATTGTCTTAGTGTAGGCTTAAAATATTTATAAAATATTTTAGTGTCAAAGCTATAGTCTTCGGTGGTATCACCGTATTTATTCACTGTTTTAACTAGCCGGTTTAATCAGGATCCATTAGAAAACGTATTTTCATATGTTCGCGCCAAAGCTGATAACTTCAAAAATTAAGCCGGTTCAGTTCGTCAAAAAATTGTGAAAACGACGATGCAATATTCTTACCGGTGGATTTTCAAAGCTCTGCCGAATGTAGTGAAACTGTATCAGCTGATAATCAATGTCCAGTGAAAGATATCGTAGACATATATCAGAATAATGAACAATATATTGATGAAAGTGCAGACTGTTTTAACTCTCCGAGTGTATAAATAGAAATTACTTAAAGCCGATATTTCATTAGTACATAGCGCAACGAATATCATGCAGCAAATGTAGAATGGATACTATAAAACCTTCACAAATTCTAACATATCCACCAGAAATGTATATCCACCCAAAAAACTATGAAAGCGACTCAGATTTTGGAAGTTAATATGCATCCTCCGACCAGTTTTTCGAAGTTTGTAAGATTCACATAAAAGTTTTTGAAAACTTTTTTCTACCAATAGCTATGAAAAATATTAAAAAAGTCATGATTTAGCAACGCATAGAATGTACTAATAGTACAATTTATTCCTTTTGGTTTGACGAGAAGAGTACTTGTTATAATCATAGGCTGGAAATTTTAAACTTGCTTATACTAATATTACTAAGAAAGCATTCTGCCTGGGAAACTTACCAGCACATATTGAAAAAGTAAAAATTTTAAAACACTAATTCGATATATACGAAATTACAGAATTCCCCACTCTTACAAAGAGGAAGTGGACAAACAATAGCCCTTTACTACTGGTGCCCAAGAAAGCCTTACCGGGCACTAATCAGAAACGATGGAGGCTAGTAGTTGATTACAGAGGAGTTAATAAGAAATTAGTAGCTGATAAATTTCCTTTACCTCGAATAGACGATATATTAGTTGGGTAGAGCGAAGTATTTCTCTTTCCTTGATTTAATATCCGGTATTCACCAAATAGAGTTGGAAGAAAAATCAAGGGATATTACTTCATTTTCAACTGATCGCGGGTTCTTCCGATTTAAAAGACTACCATATGGCATAAAAATCGCACCGAACTCATTCCAAAGAATGACGACCATGGCATTTTCTGGACTTTCGCCCGTCCAAGCTTTTTTGTATATGGATGACTTAATTGTCATTGGCTGTTCTGCTGAACACATGCTTACTAACTTAAAGGACGTATTTGAATTGTGCAGAAGATACAATCTAAAACTACACCCAGATAAATGTGCATTTTTCCGTCAGGGAGTAACGTTTTTGGGTCATAAATGCACTAACAATGGTATCTTGCCAGACGACAGTAATTTCTCGATAATAAAGAATTATCCAACACCCAAGAATGGGGATGAAGCTAAGCGCTTTACAGCCATCTGCAATTATTATAGGAGATTCATTCCCTATTTAGCAGAACACTCGCGTCATATTACTAGATTAACTAGGAAGAACGCAACATTTGAATGGACTCAGGAATGCGAAGATGCATTCAATTATCACTAAAACCCAACTCGTAAGCCCACACCTTCTTCAATATCCGGATTTCAGGAAAAAGTTTTTTATAACTACAGATGCGAGCAAATATGCCTGTGGCGCCGTTCTGACTGAAGAGACCGAAGGCATGCATTTACCCGTTGCTTTCGCATCGAAATATTTCACAAAGGGCGAGTGCAATAAATCTACAAACTAGCAGGAACTGACTGCAATACATTGGGCCATTCAATATTTCAGACCATATGTGTACGGAAGAAAGTTTTTGATTAGAAGTGATCATAGGCCACTAACTTATCTATTTTCTTTGAAAAACCCATCGTCTACACTGACGAGAATGAGGTTAGATCTGGAAGACTACGACTTTGTCGTAGAATATCTGAGGGGTGAAATAATCATGCGGCGGAAGCACTGTCGCGCATAGAATTCTCGGATATTCAAAGTATAGGAGTCAAACAAGTACTGAAGGTAACAACTACACTTCAAGCGAAACATAACATGCGTAAAGATAATAATAATACTAGAGAGCGGGAACCCGTTGCACTAAAGGTATATGAGGCAATTAACGCCCTAGAGCACCGCAAAATGCCAAAGATGCATTTTGTTCAAGATAAATTAATTATCCTTAAAGGAAAGAAACAACTTTCCGAGGATAGGTTGGATGATTATTAATGGAAAAGTAGACTTAGGTCTCTTAAGGAAATTGACTTTAGTGCTCCTGCCCAAAATAAGTAAAGTATCCAACAGCATAGAACAATTATCCACCATACATAAATATCATGATGACCCCATCTGTGGAGGTCACAGTGAAATAACTCGCACGTTAAAGAAAATTAGACTTCTATATTATTGGAAAGGCATGACCAAAGACATTGCAAAATATGTCAGAGGGTGCAAAGCATGCCACGCAAATAGGCCCACAAGGAGGATTAAGGAATCTCTAGTACTTACTCCAACCCCAGCGAAACCTTTTGAGATTGTCATTATTGACACTATTGGACCCTTACCGAGATCCAACTCTCAAAATGAATATGCCGTTACTATAATGTGCGATCTCACTAAATACTTAGTGGCGGTACCAGACGGTGACCAATCGGCAACGAGTGTTGCTCGGGCAATCATGGAGGGCTTTATGCCGACTTATGGCCCCATGAAGAAGATTGTTACCGATATGGGCACCGAATATATGAATCAAATCCTACAGAAGCTCTGCAGTCTCATGGCAGTGGAGAAAATTAACTCTACTCCGTATCACCATGAAACCCTAGGTACCGTGGAGCGTTCGCATAGAACCTTCAACGAATACCTAAGATCCTATATATCCGAAGACAAGCCCATGAATACTGCCCCTTTGAACTAATTTTCGGAAAAATACCACCCAAACTTGACTTTATTCATGAGGACAGCATAGCTACCTTGTATAACATAGATTCGTACGAGAAGGAAGTAAAATTTAGACTTCAGGTTGCGCATCGCAGAGCGGCTGGCCTAATAGATAATGCTAAATTAAAACGGCATTATCTTTCTGAAGAACACGCTAACCCAGTGAAACTATCACTTAGTGATTTAGTATTACTCTAAAATGAAGCTGGGAGTAAATTAGATCCTGTTTATAAAGGTCTCTATACCGTTATAGGACTACCTGATAATAATAATGTGGAACTTCGAAACGACGATGGAAAACCATTTGTTGTTCATAAAAACAGGATAAGGACATTCCACAATTGAGTTCATTTCACTCCGCTTCTAATGCATTTGCGGAAGCTTTGGTAGACTCTGGATTCCATTTGATTCCTTTTGATCACGGGATTTGGCCTTCGAATTTAAATTTTGATTATTTTTATACATATTCGTTTTATTTTACAATAACTTTGTTCGCAGAAAAATTTCTTTATTTCTGTTTAATTCTTATTATTAAATTTAGTCACAAATAATTGAATTAAAAATAAAAACATATTTTTTAAATTAATAAAAAATACAAAACAATTTTATAATAATAATATTAATATCAGTATCTAAATTAACAAAATTCACAACAATCTGCAAGAACATCGAAATAATTTATAATTTTATATAATTCATTTGAAAATTGATTTTTATAATGTTAAAAACTTAGTATTAAATTTTAATCTTTTTACTCGGTTCTTTAAATTATAACGATTTCTTTTTTTCTTTCGATATTTCGCTTTCCTGTGGAAAGCTTCTTCAGGAAATTATTTTTTATATTTAACAAAAACAAAAAATTATAACAATTTGAAAATAAAAAATTTTTGAAAACATTTGACAAAACATATAAAATAATTTTCTTCATACATACAAACATACAAAAATTAAAATTTCAAATATTTAAACATACAAAAAACAAACAAACGGAAATTAAATAACAAATTTTTCCTATGAAATAATTATAACAAATTATGTGTCTTTTGTATTAAGTACCTATAATTCTGTGCTAAATTGTCCGTGTCTGTTTTGAAATTTATTCTCCTTACATTTGGTACATTAACAATTTCTAACATTTCTAACATATAACGTCTCTTGTAGTTTTTTTCTATATCTAATACTGATGTTTCATCAAACTTTGAATAATGATTATATTTCTTACAATGTGAAGATAAGGATGTCTTCTGTGTTGAAATATTCCTATATTTCTGGTCACATCTATGACCAGCTAATCTTGTTTTAAGTTTATTCTTTGTTGTCCCAATATAAACTTTGTCACAGTTCACCTGGTCATTTCCTCCACATGGTATCCTGTAAACTACATCAGATATTTCCATTTTCCCTATTTTATCTTTCATACTGCTAAATAATTTACTTAATGTGTTATATGTTTTGTATGCAATTATATATCTATCTGTGTCATATATTTTAGACTTTCTTAATCTTTCTGATATTCCAGGAATATAAGTTAATGATTTATAATTTCTTGGTTCTGCCGTAGTATTTCCTAAATTATGCCTATAACTACCATATTGTCTAATTAACCTGTTAGTTAATTCCACTGGAAAATCATTGTCATGAAGTATATTTTTTATTGTGTCCCTATTCTTCAACCGAAATTCTCTATCACTTATAGTTAATATTCTATCTATCATATTTTTCGCCGTGTTTATTATCATTTTTCTCGGATGTTTGGAATAAAAATTAATAAGTCTTCCAGAAGATGTTGGTTTCTTATACCAATCAAACACTAACTTATTTTCCTTTCTTATTATCAATATATCTAAATATGGAAGTTTAGATTCTAACTCTCTTTCAATCGTAAATTTTATATCAGGATGAAAACTATTCAATTCTGATAAAATATCATCCACTGCACCTTCTGATGTTATACAAAATAAATCATCCACATATTTTGTGATTATCTTTGGTTTAATATGCATTTTACTAATACATGTATTTAGTAATTCCTCCATCACAATATCAGCAATAATTGGAGATGCCGGAGAACCCATAGGGAGGCCCTCTTTCTGCTGATATATCCTATTATCAAATTGAAAATACCTGTTGTCTTCAATGCAAAACTTAAGAATCCGTAAAAATAATTCCTTCAGATAATAGAACAAAATACGAATATTGAGAAGGAATTATTTTTACGGATTTTTAAGTTTTGCATTGAAGACAACAGGTATTTTCAATTTGATAATAGGAAAAACAAGAATAATCAAATTATATTGATTATTCTTTCTGGAAAAGGGAGGTGTAGTGTGTGTGATTGTGTCGCGTATGCCATGTTTTCTACATGACATCGTATACCCCACATTTGGTTGTGTTGCTTTTACACGTATTGAAATTATTTCATATGCAAACGTTGCATATTCCCACCGCACACAATCCGGAGTAAGTGCAAACGCTGCATATTCCCACAGGTAAAATATAATTGTATTAGTCAATAAGTTATTTGATAAAATGTTATAATATAGAAGTATTAATTATATCACAATTAATCTATATATATAAAAGAGGATGTGTGTATGTATGTAAGAAATGGACTCGAAAACGGCTGGGCCGTGTCAGGCGGGTGACACTGTGAAGTCCGATTTTTGATTTTCGGTCTGTGGGCGGAGGGGCGTGGCAAACCCCACCAATAACATATATTAAACATATTTATTATTTTTTTTTTCTTTTTTATTTTATTTTTTAAAGCCATTGTTATGCTTTTCAAAACGAGATATCAATCTCTTAAATCGGTTATGTAGTTCCGAAGATATTTACAAAAAAAAAAACTCACTAATATATAATAAAATATCAAAATTTTAAAACTTCCGAAATGTTGCATTGAAAAATCCGAGTTTTCGGTTTATTTATGTTTACAAAATATTTACATTACTATATAATACAACATATTCCCCGCTACGCTGGTAACAAATAACGGTACAATCCAACAAACTTTGCTGTTTTGTGTTCATAAGTGAGAAACCTATAAGTGAAATCAATTTAGTAAATAACAAGTGTTTTTAAATTTACAATAGTGAAATAACTTCACAAATTATTTTTAATGCCAATTCATCAAATAGGTAATATGATTACTGTCGTTCCAACAACCAATAATAAAATGTTATAAAAGTAAAAAAACAAAACACATCATTGTTCCTTTTGCACTATTCCAGTTTACTAAAATGCCACCTAAAAAAACAGCTCTTGCTAAAAAAACCATCGCAACGCGGCAGCAGAGGACAAGAAGAGCCGCTGAATCAGCTGAGGAATACGAATCACGTCTTCAAGAAAATCATAAAGGGGATCTACGTCTAGAGCCGCAGAAACGGAGAGATATCGCGAATCACGGCTTCAGCAAATGCGTGACAGTACATCTTCATTTAGAGCTGCTGAGACACACCAACAGCACGTCGAAAGCCTTACTGCCAATCGCTCCCGAATGGTTCGATCAAGAGAAAGAACCGATTTAAAGTTGGCGGCATTTCACTACAATAAGGAAGATGACTACCGCAATCACAAGGACGTAGTGATTGGCGCAATGGACAAAG
This sequence comes from Trichopoda pennipes, assembly GCA_030448955.1. Classification (NCBI taxonomy): domain Eukaryota; kingdom Metazoa; phylum Arthropoda; class Insecta; order Diptera; family Tachinidae; genus Trichopoda; species Trichopoda pennipes. The sequence goes on along the minus strand of JASKUP010000004.1, from coordinate 150,669 downwards.
TTTGCTTAAATTGTCGTGCTCTGAAGTTCGCTAAGGAATCCCCGGGAATGTGTTGTTTGAACGGTAAAGTTGTTTTACCACCAATAATTGAGCCGCCTGAACCCCTACAAAGTTACATTTCTGGCGCCAATCCGACTTCAAAGCACTTCCTTCAAAACATACGAAACTACAACTCATGCTTTCAAATGACGTCCTTCGGAGCAACTAATATCATCAACAACGCCGGTTACATGCCCACTTTCAAAGTGCAAGGCCAAATCTACCACAGAATTGTATCGTTGCTCCCACTTCCCAATGATGATGCCAAGTTCCTCCAAATTTACTTCACTGCCGATGAAGCTACAGAGGTTGAACAGCGTTGCACAATCAGTACTGAAGTCAGACGGGAAATCGTTTCGAGACTTCAAGCTATGTTACACGAACACAACAGCCTCATCTGTCTATTCAAAACAGCCCTAGACCAGATGCCGACAGATGATTATACGGCTGTGATAACAGCTGACAAGACACCGGCTGGTGAGCATGAGCGGCGCTTCAATGCACCTGTGATAGGTGACGTTGCAGTTGTTATGGTCGGCACAGACTTCGAGCGTCGCGATATTATCATCCATCGCCGGAATGCAAGTGTTCAACGCATTGCGAAAACTCATCGATCGTACGATGCACTACAATATCCACTACTTTTTCCGCGTGGTGAGGATGGGTATCATTTCAACGTAATGCAGATTAACCCCAACTCAAATGGAGAGTCCACAAAAAAAGTTTCCTGTATGCACTTTTATGCCTATCGCCTTATGATCAGGCTAAATGAATGTAATCATTTGTTGAAATGTCGTGAAGTCTTCCATCAAAACATTGTCGACATGTACGCGAAAATTGAAAGTGAACGTCTGCTATTCATTCGGTTGAATCAGCAAAAGTTACGCGTCGAAGAATATGTCCACTTGCGTGATGCGATCGCCAATGATGGAAACGCTGCGAATATCGGCCAAATGGTAATCTTGCCAGCAACATACACAGGCAGTCCGCGACACATGCACCAGTACGCTCAAGATGCCATGACATACGTGCGCAAATATGGACGGCCAGACCTCTTCATCACTTTCACATGCAACCCAGCATGGAAAGACATCACCGACCTTTTGTTTACCGGCCAGAATTCAACACATAGACACGATATTCTCGCCCGAGTATTCAAACAAAAGTTGACAAGGCTGATGGATGTCATCACCAAAAATTACATATTTGGCGAAACTCTATGCTGGATGTAATCGGTTGAATGGCAGAAGCGAGGCCTGCCACACGCCCATATTTTACTCTGGCTAAAACAAAAAATCATGCCAACCCAAATCGATGACGGGATTTCCGCAGAACTCCCGAATCCCACAGCGGATCCGGTTCTATTTGAATCAATCCGAAAACACATGGTCCACGGTCGACTGAGCCCATATCTGCACCATATGTAAGTTATTCTGTAAAAAAACTTTATGAAAGGTATTCCATGAATTTCTATTTAAAGCCCGTAAATTTCGTTAAAAGCTTAATTTAAATCGTGTGGTAATACAACACTAATGTTTGTTCAGGGCCAGCAACGCGGACCGGGTCAACTAGTTAATAATAAAATAACTGAACTGATCCCTCGCATTGCGGCCAATCTAAATAAATAAATATTAAAGAAAAAAGTTGTTATTTCTACAATAGGCCAGCGCATGCTATCTACATATATATATAAAAATTAAGCCCAAAATAGATGTCTGTTGGTTGCCAGTGTTTGACGAGATACGCCGGTGGATTTCCACCTTCGTAATGGTCGTTCACTGGTTTGTGTCTTTGTTTCCTGCATTTGTTTGTTTGAAACAAGACAAATTTTTCAAAAAAATTAAAATTTTTTCCATTGAATACTGCGACTCAATGTTTCGTATAAAATGAAATGTGTGTTTTCGTTTGTACGTTGCTGTGTGTATGTGTGTGCTTGCACAGAATGCGACAGCAATACAAATCGAAATATGCTCATGTTCATAGCAAGTGGATGTATGTGCAAACAAATAGAGTGTAATTTGAGTGTTTAATTCCAAAATGATCCATCAGCCGAACGTTTTTCAAAGCAATTGTGAGATATTGGGAATGGCACAATTGCAATTGACCGCACCACCAAAATGATTACGCTTCCAGATAATTTTTGCCACTTTAGAAGCCATGATTAGTTGGGGTATAGAGCTATCTTACACACGAAAATGTGACAATTTTGAATGACATTCCCGGGAAAATTTTTACCTATAAATCGGTTGACTCTGTTACCAATCAAGACGATGTTGTAAATTATCCAGTCGAATTTTAAAATCCGCTTGAGTTACGTGGACTGCCGCCCCACCGTCTACAAGTGAAAGTTGGTGTACAAATTATTTTGCTTAGAAATATCTGCCAGCCACGAATTTGCAATGGGACACGTTTAGTAGTCAAAAAAGTCATGAAAAATGTGGTTGAAGCAAAAATTTTAAAAGGAAAATATAATGCCGAGAATGTGCTGATACCTATGATTCAAGATTTGTCGTTTAATTTTAAACGACTTCAGTTCCCCATACGTGTTGCTTTTACAATGATCCCGGTTTTACGCATGGTCAGTTATATGTATCATGTTCACGTGTTAATAAACCAACTGCTTTGTTTGGCTATACCGCGAGCCAAAATCGATCGAAGAATGTTGTATATGCAAAAGCATTGCAATAGAATGAGACGTATTATAAATATAAGCACAGAAAAATATTGAATTGCGAAAAAGATAAACTTATTAAAAAAACCTAAAAACGAAAAAAAAAATAAATTGTGTTCTTTTTGATTAATTTTCTTAAATTATTGAATTTTTTGGCGCACAAATGGCTTCGAATATTCAACAAATGGTTACTTCAGTTGATGTGAGTGAAGTAGGTACACAAATATTACAGACTCGCGATGAAAGTATTAAGAAATTAGCTTAAAAGTTACAGAATAAAAATGATGACAATTTTGAATTATCTGATGGATTAGTGTTTCGAAAAGAAAATTTTAATAGTTTACTTCTTATGTTCCTGACAATATTCGCTTAATTGATGAGAAAATTGGACATCTTAGTATTAACAAAACTTTTGATCAAATAAAATATAATTACTGATTTCCAAACATGAAAGAAAAAATCAAACAGTACATTCAAAGATGTTTAAAGTGCATAATACATATATGAATGTATAATGCATCAACGCGTTTACACGAACAAAATTTATATAACATTCGTAAAACTCCTTTACCGTTTGATACCGTTCACATTGATCATTTTGGACCACTACAATCATTATATCTTCAAAGTTGAAGCATATATGGTTATAGTGGATGGTCTCACAAAATTCGTTCGCCTTTATGCAGTTAGATCTGAGTTCAAAAGAAGTATGTTGTCCAATGCTAAAGTATTTTAATTACTAAAGCAGACCAAGGCGTATCATATCTGATAGAGGTTATTGTTTTACTTCAAATGAATTTAAAGAATTTGTTAGGGATAATAATATTGAACACATCAAAATTGCCGTTTCATCGCCTCAGGCAAACGGTCAAATAAAATGTGTTAACAAAATTTTAAAGTCAATGCTAAGCAAACTCTTTGAAAGCTTTAAACATGCTGACTGGTCATCAGAATTGTCTGAAATTGAATTTGCAATCAATAATTCTATCCACAGTACTACAAAAGAAACTCCTAGTAGACTACTTTTTGAGTAAATCAACGTGGAACTATAATTGATGAATATTTAGATGCTAGAAATACGGAAAAGAAGAGTATAAATTTAAAGGAGCAAAGTTTTTTGAAAAATTTAAAAAAACAGCAGAAAAAATTATAAAGTTGGCAGTTTTTGGATGCAGCTATCATACAAACAAACTTATTTCGTTAATAGGGACATCGTTATCTTTACTGACGAATTACGATGATTCTAATATTAAAGTGGAAGCGTTGTATCAAAAACTACAGTAAAGGTAATAAGGCAATAGCTTCTCTAACAGCCAAATTAGTTAAGAACACCTCCACAAAGACCTAGCTTAAATTTACTTGAGCAAGTGTAATAAGTTTTGGAAAGAAATTGGCGGAAGCACAATTCGAATCAAACGTCAACTACAACCGAAGCTTCTACGCGAATCAAAGAAACAAGTACAGAAGCAACAAGAAACTTAGTTCCATGAATTAGTATTGAATACACCAAGCAGCATAAACATGCGTACAAGTAGCTTAATAACGTTAAATATCGAATTTTAGCGTTAAATAGTAATGGCACTGCTCTAAGATGCGTCTGTTTTGCGGCAAATTTTTAAAAAATTATTATATATCTTTTTCGTTTGCATATTGACTATTTATCTAATTAACAACTAATAGCACATCTTTAGGCATAAGTTTGCAAAATTCTGGCTACATAAAATTAGCTATTCTTTGCAACTGCTTAATTTCATTGGAAATTAATACTTTGGTTTTCAACTCATTGTTAGCATAAGCGAAAAGAAATTAATGTTGATCGCAAATTTATTGTACATTAGTGATACAATTTAAAACTGCTCAAAATTGGTCAGTTATTTTAACGGACTTACTCCTCTCTCCAGACTTTAAATTTTGATAGTAGTTTTAGTATCCAAGCCTCGTTCTGGCCGCCCCCCAAAACGAACTGAACATTAAGAAACTGCGGTGAGAGAAAATCCTAGATTAACAGCATTCAAAATTTTCGTATCTGAGCGCAGAATATTGAAAAGTCATTGGTAAACAGAGAAAAATAAACTAATTTTACTAAAGGGCGTATAAATAAGCCCCAGTTGCGTAATATCTTGAAGTATTCTCCCTTTTGCGACCATTACCAACGTGGTTTCTTTTTTTTTTTTGTTAAAATGAACTAACAAATAGTGTTTTTATAGAGGTGTAGAAGTTTCAAATCGGATAAACAATTTTTCTTAATTCACATAAAATTTACTGTATTCGAAAATATTCTTGTCATTATAATTTAAATATGACTTCCAGCATATAACCGCCACGTCTGGCTTGAAGGTAGTCTAATTTTCAAAGCCTTTTTCCAATATTTGTGGTCGTAATTGTTAATCGTTTCGCGCTTATTGGCGCAGACCAGAAATTTCACATATCCCCGCAGAAAACAGTCCATCGGCGTCAACTCTACTTTTGAGGCCAATTCACGGGTCTGAAACGTGACACGATGCGGTTTCCAAACATTTCCTTTAACAAACCAATAGTGGCACGAGCTGTATGACATGTTGCGCCGCCTTGTTAAAACCACAGCACATCCTGGTTGTTTAACTGATTAACACAAAAAGGCCGATTTATTCATGCTTACATGCCAAAGCAATCTGCAAATTAATTTTAAATCACTTGGCAACTAACAAAATGGTCGCCAGTTAATGTATTGCAAACCTCAAGTTCTATTAACTCTGTGAAAACACGAAGCCCTAAGTTTCAGAGTTGCGGACATCGTAGAATTGGTAATTAAATGACATAATTTACAAAAAAAGGTAAAAAATAGCTTGAATTTTTTTAACGATGGCTACATACATAAGTACATATGCATGTATAAAAACACATAGATATTTTAGTAAATACCTTGAAAGCTTTCTACTCACAAAACTTAACAATTGAGTCAGTTATACATTTATCCAGTTTTTGCCCAATCTCGTCTTCACCGAAAGACTTATTCCCACTCTTTAAAACCATTTTAAGTATGTGAGATTGCAGCGCGTTTAAATAAGGAGTTTTATTATTGATGAGTAAAGAATGTGACTAAGCCGTATCGAACTTGCGTTGGTTGGCGACTCCTCAATATGCCTTCAACGCCGTACTATAGGCGCATATATCCTTTAAAAGGGCCTTACAAAATATTAATTTAAGGTGCCTTTACATGACGTGTTTTTTACATATGTATGACTTGTCACTTTGGAAATCCATATGTAATTTCATATGTATGAAAAAGTTGGCAATTTTACATATTTCATATTTTACATATGGATTATTTTTGCGTTGTAAATTACATATGACAAAACTTACGACGTCATTGTTCACAGCTGTTATTTTATAATGCGTGTTAAATAAAAGAAAGCAATAAAATAAATAAAAGAATGCAAAAAAAAACTTTTTTATTTATTCAACTTATCACAGCTGATGCTAGCAAAACCGGCAACTCTGTTTTTTTTTTTTCCTCCATTTTAGTGCTTTCCACATTTTTGGGAGATTTAATAACGCTAAAAGTAAACAAATAATAAGATGCTCCACTTAAAGACACATGCTTTGTCATATAAAAATAGAAAACGCTCTAAATGAAAATTTGTCATATGACTTTACACATGTATTAAACATAAGAAAAGTTTAAAACCGTTTACACGGTACATATGTATTTTGCAATGGGAAATGTGACAAGTCATATGTAAAAAATACGTCATGTAAAGGCACCTTTAACATTTACAATTAACCCTTTTATTGAAGAGAGCAGATATAGAGTGGGATCCTAAAAAACAATGCGAAAAAGCAAGCAGTTATACATACAATACGTAACTCACCCCTAAACCACAGTCTATAGTTTGTGCCTTAAACAAAAATATATATGACAGTCACAGAATAAATAAAAAATATATGTTGGCAATCTTTAAAAATTTTTTAAATTTTATTTAAAACTTTAAAATTATTAAATGGCTAAGTAAATTAGATTGAATTATTTAAAGGCAAACTGTGAACATCGGCTGCAGGGAAATAAGCAGAACTGAAAACAAATTGTTAAATGCCTGTTTACACAGTTCAACTTTTGTTGCTCTACTTTTGATTTTTCCATTAGAAAGAAAGAGAAGGGCTATAAAACATTCTCTTTCTTTCTAATGGAAAAATCAAAAGTTGAGCAACAAAAGGTGAAGCGTCTAAACAGGCACTAAGTATTAGCTGCAATTGAAATGTTTATTAGTTTTTTAATAATAACATTGAGCCAGTTCACATTGGATTAGTTGTGCTGGCAGTTTGTGGGCATTTTCGGTAAGGGGGGTAGTTTTTGGTTGAAACAATTTTTCTATCAGCTTCAACGCCGCACAACGAAAACAAAACTAATACACATGCATTTATGAAAACACAGGTCTTGTGTGTTTTTTTTTGCAGAGCGATTTTTAGTCTTCAGTTGGCTATTGTAGTCACAGGCTAAGGCAAGTGAGCGGTCAGTTTTAGAAATAGACCTTCATGCCAAACTTTGTCAAAAGCCTGTGAAACATCAATAAAAATAGCTGAACAATACTTCTTCTCTTCAAAAGTCCTTCTTATCACCTGAACCAATCTATGGGTTTGCTCAATTGTGCTATGTCTACTTCTAAAACCAAATTGATGGTTTGGGATACACCCACTATCCCTTAGCATTGGAGACAATTTATCCATAAGCAACTTTTCGAAAACCTTTAAAATAGTTGGTAATAGACTTATGGGCCTATATGACTCGGTTTTGGTTAGGTCTTTACCCGGTTTTGGAATCATTTTAACTTTAGAAATCTTCCAGTGGTCAGGATAGTATTCAAGCCGTAAAAAGGCATTAAAAATGAATAGCATGATTCTGACTGCAATATTGGGGAGCTCCTTCAACATTTTGTTACTTATGCCGTCCATACCAGGAGCTTTTTTTGGATTTACTTCAGAAATTAACTTTTGTACCTCACGCAACTTAAACTTTAAGGGTCGAGGGGGTAATCCAACTACGCTCGGCAAACTAATATCATCAGTACATATGTGTGGGGTGAATACATCTTTCAAGTAATCGGCAAATAAGTCACCTTTTTCAGCGTCCCTTCTTGCCCAATCTCCACTAATATTACGTAGGGGTGGCTTGTACTCAACGGGCCTTTTAAGGTTTTTTGTAGCACGCCATAAAGAATAATTGGAGTTTGGTGTAGCATCGAGGCCTTCCAGATATTTCTCAAAAGATGCAGTTTTTTCATATGCTAGTAAGTCTCTAAGCCGCTTTGTGCATTCTCTAAGTCTCTGCCTCTGCAGGGGCGATCTGTGTTGTTGCCAATCTCTCCTAGCTCTTCGTTTTTCCGCTACGAGACGTTAAATGTCTGAAGAATAGATGTGACCTAAAGCAGTCTGCGGATGTTTAGTTGTTGCAAGCTGTGCTGCTTGTTTAATATTTTCACTAAAAGTTGCAAGGCTACACTCCACATCCTCCTTTGTTTCTAGCAAAATATTCTCCGAACAATGGCTGCTGAGATATTTTTTAAAACTCAACCAGTTGATGCGACTGATCATATTTGTATCAGGAAAAAACAAATGTCTTCTAAGCGGGCTGCAAATAGTTACAATGGTTGGAGAATGATCCGAAGATAAATCCATGGAAGATTCTACTGTGACTAAATTTCTTGAAATATTTTTTGTGACAGTAAAATCTATTACATCCGGAATTTTTTGTCTGTCGGTAGGCCAGTATGTAGGCTGACCACTCGAAGCAACATCTAAATCATTACTGCTAATAGCGTTGTACAATGCTCGGCCCCTAGGTGTAATTAAGCGCGAACCCAGTAATTGTGTTTCGCATTATAATCGCCAGCTGCCAGAAAACATGGTCCAAGACCTTTAAAAAATTTTTCATACTGCTCCTCGGTTATTGAAAACCTGGGAGGAGAGTAGACCGATGATATTACTATATCATTAAAAAGATTTTTAACACAAATAGTTGTGGCTTGCAAATAGTCCTCACGCTTGCTGTCTAGAAAATGGTGTTTCAGTCTAGACTTTATTAAAATTGCTGAGCCGCCGCATGCTCTTCCTCTCGGATCCTTTGTATCATAAAATGTGAATCCATTAATTTCAAAAATACCCCTTGTGGTCAAATGCGTTTCAGAGACCAGCATGATGTCAATGTTATTTTCCGTGAGGAAGTATTCGAGTTCGTTTTTATGTTGGCGAATGCCATTTGCATTCCAGAAACATATTTTCAACGAATTCATTTTCTATTTACGATTGCCTGAAGCAAAGTAGTCTGCATTTGAAATTGTTTATTGTCTGCACAAGGTTGTCAATAGTAGCTGCAAGACGAGTAAAATTGAAGCTTGAGTTAGCGTCTGCTTTGGTATTTGCTGATGGAACATTTTTTGGTGGAACAGTGTTGATTTTTACGGCGTCGGCATACGATACATGAGTATTGATTGGTCGGACCATTTGGGGATACGAAGTAGATAAAATATGCTGTTTTTGGGCCGATGTAACTTTAGGTGCCGGTGTTGCACCCTGTCTTATGAAAGAATAAACGGGGCAACCTCTGTAGTTTGCAGTGTGATTACCGCCAAAATTACTGCATTTTTTAAGGTTTGTTTCCCCTTTAGGTTTATTGCAACAGTATATACAGCGCGTTGTGTCGCGTCTGTGTTAGTTTGTGATTGTAGTGTAACCATAATTATCTATGAGTGTAACTATGAATATGAATTCAAAAGTAGATAAATAGATTTTATGCTATTTATTTTTATCTTTTTTACTATTTTATCTTTTTTATTATTGAATTCAAGTTTTTGTTATAATATTTTTATATTTTACAGAAAATTAAATATGTGTTAATCTTTTAAACGTCTTTTTAATTAAATTTTAACGATATACATATATTTTCAATATTTCGCTTTCCTATGGAAAGATTCTTCAAGAAAAATTAATTTTTAATAACAAAAATTATTAACAAATTGAAAATTTTTTTTTTTATTTAATTAAAATAAAAAAGGTCGATTAAGAATAAAAATAATTTTACATAAAATAAAATTAGAAACAAACATTTCATCATCACTTACAGCCATATTTATTTTGTAATGCGTATACTGTGGTGTATACCACAAACTAACAGTGTATACCGAACGAAAAACCATAGATCTATGCGAAAAACAAACATGAAATGAATAAAAAACACTAATCCACACAAAGATGTGTATACGTATAGAATTTTGTGCTAAAATAATTAATCTAGTGTGTTTTGGAAAGAACTAAAGTTGTTCAAAACAAATATTAATCCAATGTGAACTGGCCCATTTGCTTCTAGTTTACAACCACTTCCATACATACGTGTGGAAATTACTTGTGTGACTGGTGGAATCATCAATTTTGTACTTTGAATGGTTAGTGTTCCTAAAAGTAGTAAGTAAATTACATTCCTATAAAAAGAAAAACCTTTTTGTTCTCAAGTTTTAGGATAACTAAAAATACATATGTAATATCTTTTCTAATCCCTTTTTTTGTTGAAATAACACACGAATAGTTTCTCTGTAATTAACAAAGATTTTATTATTATGTTATCAATATCTTTCAATAAAATAAACTAATTCTTAATTATACCTGGTAATTAACCCAGAAACAACATTCGATGTTCCTATTCACAAAACTTTTAAAATCTTTTTTTGTTTACAGAGCCTTACGTACATGTGTAAATTATTTTTGTGGCTGGTGGAAAACGATAAGAATTGTACTTTTAATTTTTAAAAATGAAACTAGATTAAGGATAACTAAAAATATATCAAAGAACATCTCTTTTGTTTAGATATATTTTAATCTAGTATCTGTGGCATCATTTGGATTAAAAAAAGGGATAATCATAGCACGTCAAACAAAATTAGTATTAGTGGAAGAATGGCTAAAAATTGTACGGGATACAACAAAAATTTTGGTACATACAAGAACCGTTTGCAGGAAGTAATTAAATTGTTAGTATTTTTATTTTTTATTATTTATTAATTAACAGTATTTCTATATTTTTTAATAGATTAAAACAATATTAAATATTTTATAATTTACTCATCTTAGCTTTGAAGTTTTTCTCACAATAAGGATTCTGTATTTCTCAGTTTTGAATCACTAGTACTATTATCCTTTTTATATTTTATTTCACTTCTAAGATTTTTTTTATTTTCGTCTTTTCGGTTCGGTGTTCCTTGTAATAATAATTTTTTCCTTCAATTATTTTTTTCTTTAAAAAAAGCTTTTCACATAATTTCCAAAGCCTACTAGATTTATATATATTTTCGGTTCATTGCTTACATTGATTTCTAATAATTTGTTTTTACTTTAAAAAGAACCTTTTCACATATTTTCCAAAACCTGTAACTAGTAGCGGGTGCAACTATCAATTCCTTGGCTGGATCTTTGTGTAAGATACCATACTTCATATAGTAATCGTCACATGTACTATTCTCCAGTGCCTTGCAGGCAGCCTTTATCCAATCATCAGTTTGTTGTGATTCTCTTACACGATGCTGTAGTTAATCTTGCATCATCTTGCATCAGTTCATCTACATGCTTCATTTTGCTTCCCGATCGATGCTCGATTGTATATTCAAATTCTTGTAAAATCAAAGCCCATCTGGAAACTCTAACCGGTACATCTTCATTACGCATTGTCATCGCGAATGCATTACAGTCCGTTATTATCTTAAATTTTTGTCCCAAATCATATATTCTCAACTTTTTCAAAGCTTCAATAATCGCTAGTACTTTTAGTTCATAGGAATGGTATTTTTCCTCGGTGGAAGTTGTTTTCCTGCTCATATATTCAACTGGATGAAATGATGAGTATTCCGAATCTTTTTGCATTAGTACTGCGCTGTAACCAAATTTGCTGGCGTCTGTATGGATTTCTGTTTCTGCTCTCGGATTATATAACCTTAGCACTGAATCACTTGTTAAAAACATTTTCAACTGTTGTATAGCTAGTTACTCTATTTAAAATTTTTTTAGGCTTTTTTAAAAGATCCAATAATGGTTTGGCAATTCTAGTATAATCCCGAATAAAACGACGGCAAAAAGACGAATTTTCTACAACTTACCCCAAGAACTAATTTTCGGATGCAAAAACTGACATTTGTTCGAATCCCATTTCTCGTTGCGACGTTCAACACTCGATGAATGTTGCGCATACCTTCTCTCTTATCACGTGAGAATATCACTATATCATCCATGCAAACTACCATCGTAACATCTCTGATCAAATCATGAAATATGGCCGAAATATAGCGGCAAAATACTGCTGGCGAATTGCTGATAACAAATGGAACGAACTTAAACTCATACTGCCCTTTTTGTGTCACGAACGCAGTGTATTTTTGAGATTCCTTTGCGACTGGTAGGTGAAGGAACCCGTTCTTCAAATCTAGAGTCATAAATACTTTGCCTCCTTGTAGTCTTTGAATAACGTCATCGACCAAATTCATAGAAAAATTTTCCCGAATTATTTTTTCAATGGATCATTTCTCTTTGATCCATCCTTTTTTGCAAGTAATACAACTGAAGAAGAATATTCTGAAAAACTAGGTTTAAAAACATTCTCCTCTAACCACTCTCTTATCTGGTTTTCTATGATTTTCTGATCCATCTATGATGTTCTTCGAGGTCGACTTGCTACTGGTATATCATTGGATAAAATTATTCTCATCTCCACTGGAAATGTTGTTGGTTTCTGTGGTCGATAATTGTTTATTATTAATTGAATCTCCATGCCATTATCCTTGTCCAAATGTTTTAACTCTAAGCAAACTTCCTTGTCATCAATCAATGCTGTGTGAACAATGTCTACGAATTCCTCCCGCAGCTCAAAGTTGGCTTAGGATCCTTGGCGATGACAATTAATTCATCCATTAGCTTGTTTTTTTCCTCCAATCAGGTTTTACTTTATCAGTTCTTTTTACTTGAGGAACTTTACGTTTGAGTTTAGCACCACTGGGATCAATTACCAAATTCAAGTGTTCCAAAACGTCTGTACCGTCAAAATATATGCTACAGAATTTATGGAATGTTATGAATGCAGTCGTTTAAATTTTTGGTTGGAACACTTTCCAACTTTCCACTATAACGGGACTGCATTCCTAACATTCCTTAAATTCTGTAGCTTAAAAACGTTTGTACAGTTTTCAAAAAGTAGTAGTTGGCAGTTTCTTGTACAGTTCGGATCTCGTTTTCTCTAATAAAGTGTTTTTAAGCAATGTATCAAAAATTTAATTGTTAATAATTGTGATAAAGTGTTAAAACTTAAATTGTTAATAATTACCCTCTTACTCTCCTCGAACATAAAAACATACACACATAAGTACCATTTGTTAATAACCATTATATAACATGATAATTAGTATTAATAAGAAATACATAAAACAATTTATTTGCAATAAGAACATATACTTTCATAATAAAAGATTAAATCTATTTCCTTGTGTTTTAATCAAACACAAATCTGGCGACCGTGACAGGACTCTACAAAACAATTAAATAAAGACAAAAGGTTTTCCATTTTTTGAATAAAACTTATTTCAATTGTTGACTATTCGAGTCTCTCATATGAAAATTTTCTAGACGGTTTGGTGTAATTTGTGCAAAGTGTTAAATATTAAAATGAAATTGTAAACAACAAACTGCAGACAAAACTCATAATTACTACACAAACAATTTAAATGAAAACAGTTGTGCAAAAAGGGCTGGAAATTTCGACAGTTTATTAAAATTATAAGTAAAACAACATCATTTAAATTATCAATTTGCTAGTCCCTGCCTTTATGTTGCAGTCTGTATCAATACAGTAAGTCATCATTATACACTTTATTAAAACAGTTTTTGCTTGTATAACAAATACATACGACAGCCTCACTAGAGTACATAGTTTTTTGTTGGCTATTCCAGTCAACAATTAGTGCTGGCACTTAAAATCAGTGTTGGCCTTTTATAACTACATGGTACCACCATTGAAATAATAAGTCAGCACATTTTTCGAACCGTTTAATAATTAGCATCATCCTTACTTCAATTAAATTAATTATAATTCGCATTTAAATCATTACTACGATTGAATCCACCTTAAACCAATTTTGCTAATAGTTTAATGCCAAAATGAGCACCGATAAACAGGAAATTATTAACAGCGATGCTGGATCCAGCACGCTTTCTTCGTTAAAGCAACAGCGAGCTACAATGAAGCGAAATATCACACAAATGAAGGTCAAGGTAGAAAGGGATGGTGATTCTTCAGACTTTACCATTCTCGAATGTCGACTCCAAATTCTCGAATCATATTTTAAAGAAATTAGTCACATTCAAACGCAGATTGAGAAATTGGATGAATCTGATTGTAATCGGTCTGACATTGAAGAGCTTTTCATAGCGGCCAAGGCTCCTTTAGTAGTTTTGATAAATGCTAAACGCAGTTCTAATGATTTGGAACAGAGCTTTGTAAACATCACTCGACCGGTGATGTCGCTTCAACATCGTTTGCCGCAAATCAAGTTGCCCAGTTTTGATGGAAAGTATTGTGAGTTTTCTCGATTCATTAGCACATTCAACACATTGGTGCACAATGAATCAGGCATTTCTACAATTGATAAATTCAATTATCTTCTTAGTTGTTTATCAGGCCAAGCATTGGCAGTTATAGAACCTTTTCAAGTAGTTGAGTCAAACTACCAAAAGGCGTTGGACAACTTAATTGAGCGGTATGATAATAAACCATTAATTTTCATCAATCAGATTGATTCGTTATTTGCAATGCCTTCTATGACCAAACCGAATGCCGGTTCTCTTCGATCAATCCTAGACAAGGTGTCGGCCTTGCGAAATTCCTTGCTAGCATTGGGTTCAGAACTTGATGTGATGAACGCCATTATAATCCACATTGTTCTGTCAAAAATTGATGGAGAGTCAAGGGAGATTTATGACAAGAAGCAAGACTTTAAGTCTCTGCCATCATTGGATCAGTGCCTTTCTACACTTAATCATCGTTGTCAGTTTCTGGAAAGTCGCGCTGCGGGCGTAGACTCATATCAACGTCGTGACATTAAACCTAAGCAAATTCCCAAACGCACAGGGTCAACATTTGTTGTTTCAAATGCATTATGTGAATACTGTCAGTCGAAGGAACATTATATTGGAAACTGCTCTAAGTATTTGCTAATGCCTACACCTCGTCGGTTTGACTTTGTCAAAAGTTCAAAATTGTGTCACGGCCCAATCTCCATCCAAATCACGTTGTCGCACTTGTCGTGTTTCACACCACACTTCGTTGCACAGTTCAAACGTTCAGCTAAACTCCACTACAAACATGTCCGCGCCATCATCGCATCCTAAGTCACATTTAAACTCTTCGCTCAGTTCGACTTTAAATTCATCAAGTCTCCAACCATCCTCATCGTTACAGCCATCGTTTTCGTCGTCACATCGATCAGTGTTGCCAACACAAGACAACTCAGCATCCACTCATCTTACAAAGTTTTCATCGTTCATTACAGTTAGTCATCGCTTGAATTTGCTCCCAACAGCCATAGTTTTTGTTAAAGATTCTTGTGGACAACTACAACCACTACGGGCCTTACTAGACTCTTGCTCAGAAGTCAATCTCATTACACAAGAAGCTGTACATCGTCTTCATCGCAAACAAACCAATTCAATGCAAGAAATTTCTGGCGTTTCAAATATAAGAACGCACTTGAAAAACACCGTAACAGCTACGATTAAATCCCGTGTCTCTGAATTTGAGTGGACAACATGCTTTTCAGTCACAAAATCTATTTCATCTCAACACCCAGCAGTGCATATTTCGGCATCAACTTGGAACATTCCTAATAACATTTGTTTAGCAGACCCTCAATTTCACATACCTCAGCGTATTGACATGTTACTTAGTTCCGAAATTTTCTTTGAGCTACTTCTTGACGGCAAGTTTCATCTCAGAAATGGATTGCCGTGCCTCATAAACACAACTCTTGGCTGGGTCATTGGTGGTAGCGTGAACATTCAACGCCCACCACATGTATTATCGTGCAATGTTATAACTAAGGATGAGAACCTCGACTCATTATTGAAAGCGTTTTGGGAAATAGAGGAATTCAATCAACATGTTTCTGTTCTTGCTGAAGAACAAAAACTCTGTGAAGAGCATTAGGTGCCCCTGTAGGCTAGGAGGTAGTGTACTAGCTTGTAAATATGGGGGTTGTGGGTTCGATTCCCAACAAAGACCTTGGTTTTTTTCACTACAAAAGATAAAAATTGACTGTCGGTGGAGCTGCTCAGCGATGAAGGCATAGTCACTGGTCGCTGTTGCTGTCTTTATACGGCAGTTAATTTCCGACTATCCTTCTGCTTTCACCACCTGTTTCATCTCTTCTCTATCCCTTTCCTAAAGAAGGTGGCACGGTACTTGACTAAATAGGCATTGTTGCCTGAAGTGCTACTTCTCTTAAAAAAAAAAAATACCATTTTTGATTGTAACGGCAGAGTTCAAGTACGTTTGCCATTCAAGTCTTCAATAAGCACACTACGTACCTAGAAAAAGGATTCACAAAAAATCCCAATTTACAGCAAATGTATTCAGATTTTATGGCCGAATATATTGAACTGGGTCACATGTCACCTGTTAGTTTGGATCACATTAACTTTCCACATTATGTTATTCCTCATCATCCTGTTCTTCGCCCTCAAAGCACAACAACCAAACTTAGAGTGGTGTTCGATGCATCATGTCGAACATCTAGCAACTTGTCCTTGAATGAAACTCTTATGGTTGGTCCTACAATCCAACAAGATCTAATAACAACATTGTTATCATTTCGATTAAACAAATTGGCGCTGTCAGCTGACATCAGTAAAATGTATCGGCAGTTTTGGGTAGATAAAAGAGATCGAAATTTTCAATTAATTTTATGGAGAAATAAAACATCAGATCCAATTACTTTGTACCAGCTGAATACCGTCACATATGGCACATCAGCTGCTCCATTTCTAGCTGAAGTTTATTTTTTATAGCTGCCGCTTACGAAAACGAATTTCCTGTCGGTTCTCAAATTCTTCAACAAGATCTATACGTGGATGACGTGCTCACCGGAGCAGATAATTTCGATGAACTAGTAGTGAAAAAATCTGAGATTGTTGATATTCTCAACAAGGCTGGATTGCAGCTATCAAAATGGAATTCAAATTGTTCGAACATCGCTCCATGCAATGGTGAACTGCACATTAAGGCAAATGATGACTATATCACGAAGGCTCTTGGGATGTCATGGAAGCCCAAGGAAGACGTTTTTTGTTTTCGTTTTGATTTGGCAGTTATCACAATTCCAACAAAGAGATCAGTGTTATCAGCTGTGGCAAAAATATTTGATATTCTCGGTTTGCTTAGCCTACTGGTAATTTCATGCAAAATTTTTATTCAAGAGTTGTGGAGGCAAAAACTGGATTGGGACACGCCGCTCGATTCTCATCTAACTAGTCGCTGGAAGCAAATTGAAAAAGGTCTACCGTTCATCAATCATATCGAAGTCCCAAGATTTGTCGGCATATCTCTACAAACACAATTTGAAATCCATGGCTTCGCAGATGCCTCTCAGTTGGCATATGGTTGTTGTTTCTACATACGTGTAGGTCACAACAACAAATTTAAATCAACGTTGCTTATAGCAAAATCAAAGGTAGCTCCAGTAATGAATCAATCCTTACCTCGCTTAGAACTTTGCGCTGCTTTACTACTTAGTCGAACATGGGAAAAATTCAAATGTAAATTTAATCGTTTTAATTATCGAATTTTCTTTTGGTCAGACTCAAAAATAGTTCTGAATTGGCTCACACATCATTCATCGTCCTATGTTTGCTTCGTCGCTAATCGAGTATCTGAAATACAGAACCTAACTCACAATATTCCTTGGATGCATGTGCCTTCAAAACAAAACCCTGCAGACCTGGTCTCAAGGGGATGCCTCGCAAATGACATTATGGACACAATCTGGTTTGCTGGTCCTGGATTCTTATCAGAACCTGAAGCAAGTTGGCCCAAGACCAACATCGGAAATACAGAAATGCCGCCGCAAGAAATGCGAAAAACTGTATTATTTGGGTACGGTTTTCCGTCGACCCTCGTCAAATTTGGTTTGTGAACAAACCGGTTTCGGCTGTTTGCCATCTTCAGTGTTCTTTTCGTACTAGTTGCGTTCTATTGTCAGTTGTGTTTATATAGTTCGTGTTATTGCGTTCGTCCCTTTCTGTCTTTTTTGCCTGCATCTCTCCTTTTTCGTTTGTCCCTTTTTACCTAATTTGTCGATCCCTTTTTCATTCGTCTTTTTTTCCCCTTCTTTTTTTTTTTGTTCTAACTAAATCCTTTTACGGTCATGCTTGCTGTCCGTTTTTGTCCATGTGTGAACCTATTGCGTTTTTTTTCCTTTTTTTTTTTATGTGACATAATAATCTGTAATTGTACGTTTATGATGTTCTTTATTGCTTTGGTCTTGTGCACCTGTGTAACGTTTTTGTGTTGGTGTAGTGTTTGTTTTCCTGTAAAAATGTTTCAACGGTTCAAATATTGTGTCCGAAGCAGTGTTTATTTGTTCATTTATTATTCGTCCGTCAAATGTTTTTTGTTTGTATATTTCCATGTTTTCTAATACATTTAGTCTTCTTCCTTTGTGCTGGGTATGAAGCAGTTTAACCGTTGTCTTTATATGTCCTGGTGT
Organism: Trichopoda pennipes; assembly: GCA_030448955.1. Classification (NCBI taxonomy): domain Eukaryota; kingdom Metazoa; phylum Arthropoda; class Insecta; order Diptera; family Tachinidae; genus Trichopoda; species Trichopoda pennipes. The sequence continues at coordinate 132,195 of JASKUP010000004.1, read as the reverse complement.
ACATTTGTTGTTAAATATATGGTTCGCAAAGTTTGATTCTGGAGTTGATTTTGGTTCTCGTAGTTTTTTGTTATAGTCTCTAATGTGTTCCCTAAATCTGGTCTTAATTTTTCGTCCTGTTTGCCCGATGTAGCTATAATGGCATGTACAAGTTAATTTGTACACTCCTTGTTTGTCCAGTATATCCGCCTCGGTTGTTTTATTCCGTAGTATTCTGCCTAGGTTGTTTCTTGTTCTGAATGCGGTATTGATGTTGTGTTTTCCAAAGAATTTCGCCAGTTTGTACGTTGATTTTCCCATATATGTTAATGTAGCCCATTTTTTCTTTTCCTTCTCCTGTTCTTTGTTCGTTCTAAATTGTTTCTTGATGTTATCTACGAGGCGCTTTTTGTATCTGTTGTTTTCCGCTATGGTGTATATTGTTTCCATTTCCTTCATATACATTTGCCGTGTTAGTGGTGTTCTCTCGAGTCTTGTTATTAACTGCCTGATTGCTGCGTTTTTGTGTTGCTGGGGATGATTTGATGAGTTGTGTATTATTGTGTCCGTTGCTGTTGGTTTCCTGTATATTTCATATTCGATTCTGTTCGAGATTATCTTCCTCTTGATCGTTAGGTCCAGATAATTAATTCTCCGCTCCTCTTCCTTTTCCATTGTAAATTTTATGTCCTTGTGTCTTCCATTCAAGTAATCTAGAATTTGCTCATCGTTATTTCCTTCTAGTATGCATATGATTTCGTCGACATATCTTGCGTAGAATATTACTCCGAAGTTGGTTTTTAATTCCTAATACGTAAAGGAACAATTTAGAACGAACAAAGAACAGGAGAAGGAAAAGAAAAAATGGGCTACATTAACATATATGGGAAAATCAACGTACAAACTGGCGAAATTCTTTGGAAAACACAACATCAATACCGCATTCAGAACAAGAAACAACCTAGGCAGAATACTACGGAATAAAACAACCGAGGCGGATATACTGGACAAACAAGGAGTGTACAAATTAACTTGTACATGCCATTATAGCTACATCGGGCAAACAGGACGAAAAATTAAGACCAGATTTAGGGAACACATTAGAGACTGTAACAAACAACTACGAGAACCAAAATCAACTCCAGAATCAAACTTTGCGAACCATATATTTAACAACAAATGTACACCAGGACATATAAAGACAACGGTTAAACTGCTTCATACCCGGCACAAAGGAAGAAGACTAAATGTATTAGAAAACATGGAAATATACAAACAAAAAACATTTGACGGACGAATAATAAATGAACAAATAAACACTGCTTCGGACACAATATTTGAACCGTTGAAAAATTTTTACAGGAAAACAAACACTACACCAACACAAAAACGTTACACAGGTGCACAAGACCAAAGCAATAAAGAACATCATAAACGTACAATTACAGATTATTATGTCACATAAAAAAAAAAAAGGAAAAAAAACGCAATAGGTTCACACATGGACAAAAACGGACAGCAAGCATGACCGTAAAAGAATTTAGTTAGAACAAAAAAAAAAGAAGGGGAAAAAAAGACGAATGAAAAAGGGATCGACAAATTAGGTAAAAAGGGACAAACGAAAAAGGAGAGATGCAGGCAAAAAAGACAGAAAGGGACGAACGCAATAACACGAACTATATAAACACAACTGACAATAGAACGCAACTAGTACGAAAAGAACACTGAAGATGGCAAACAGCCGAAACCGGTTTGTTCACAAACCAAATTTGACGAGGGTCGACGGAAAACCGTACCCAAATAATATTAATTATAACCCCGTCGGAAAAGCCAAGCACATAGCGAAAAACTGTGTTCGAAGCGACCTTAGCCTTAGAATCAATCATGGATCAATTAATTTCTCGTCACTCTTCATATCTGCGAATTCTCCGTATCATCGCTTATGTGCATCGTGTTTTCATCAAGGAACTTCGAAATAGTTTAATTAGCTCTCATGAACTACAACTATCCTTTTACCGAATTATATACTGCATTCAACAATCAACATTTAGAGAAGACATCTTGTCGCTCAACAAAGGAGAAATTCTAAAGCCAAGCCTCCAAAAACTAGCCCCATTTCTAGATAAAATATGTTGCGGCAACTCCATTTTAGTTATCGTCGAGTTGGCGGCCGGCTAGCAAATGCACCGTTATCGTACGATGCCAAATTTCCTGCACTCTTACCCAAAGAACATCAGTTTACACAATTATTCATCGAATACCTTCATCGCAAACATCTCCATGCCGGTCCAAAGGCACTTATTGGAATTCTTCGTCAACAAATCTGGGTAATTAACGCGAGAGATATTGTTAGAAAAGTTGTACGAAACTGCGTTCATTGCTTCAAGTACAACCCCTGGCTATTACAACAAGTAATGGGTAATCTGCCTGCCGATTGTTTAAAGGCTCAGCGTCCATTTCTCGTATCAGGTGTCGACTTCTGTGGCCCATTCTACACATCATATCGCATAAGAGGCAAACCTCCTTACAAAACATATGTAGCTATTTTTGTTTGCTTTACATCTAAAGCTATTCACATTGAGTTAGTGTCGGATCTTTCAACTAATACCTTTCTCTTATGTATCAAGAGGTTTATCGGTCGTCGTGGCATCCTACAAAGGCTGTACTGTGACAACGCTACGAACTTTGTTGGTGCAAACTCAAGGTTAGAAGAGTGGAAGCGGCAATTCTTCGATCATCAAACTCTTAAGGAACTCATGGACTACAGCTCAGTTACTGGTTTTCAATTTTTATTCATCCCTCCTCGTTCTCCACACTTTGGTAGCCTGTGGGAGCCAGCCGTTAAATCTACTAAGAAGCTGCTCGTTGAAAATATGTCTCAAGCCGGCATTACATATGAAGAATTTCTGACTATTCTCATCGAAGTTGAAGCCATCCTAAATTCCAGGCCGTTGGCACCTAGATCGGATGATCCTAATGATGGAGAAGCGCTAACTCCTGCCCACATATTGATTGGTTGCTCTTTGATGTCATTGCCCGACGAAAATCTTCATCGGTACAAAAATGTCACATATCTGAAGCGATATCAACTTGTGACACATCTGAAGCAAATGTTTTGGCTGGACTGGGTTCGCGACTACATACTTACTCTCCAACAGAGATGCAAATGGTTCAAGTCGTACGAAAACGTGAAGGAAGGCGCTCTCGTAATTGTACACGAAGATAACATACCACCTCAGCATTGGCTCCTAGCCCGCATAGTTGGTGTCATACCAGGGCGTGACGGAAAGGTGAGAGTAGTTGATTTGAAGACATCAAAGGGCATTCTTCGTCGTAGCATTCAGAAAATTGCACCTCTACCCATCGAAGCAAATTGAAAGTCCCTTTCAATGGGGGCAGGATGTACCGTCAAAATATATGCTACAGAATGCTACAGAATTTATGGAATGTTATGAATGCAGTCGTTTAAATTTTTGGTTGGAACACTTTCCAACTTTCCACTATAACGGGACTGCATTCCTAACATTCCTTAAATTCTGTAGCTTAAAAACGTTTGTACAGTTTTCAAAAAGTAGTAGTTGGCAGTTTCTTGTACAGTTCGGATCTCGTTTTCTCTAATAAAGTGTTTTTAAGCAATGTATTAAAAATTTAATTGTTAATAATTGTGATAAAGTGTTAAAACTTAAATTGTTAATAATTACCCTCTTACTCTCCTCGAACATAAAAACATACACACATAAGTACCATTTGTTAATAACCATTATATAACATGATAATTAGTATTAATAAGAAATACATAAAACAATTTATTTGCAATAAGAACATATACTTACATAATAAAAGATTAAATCTATTTCCTTGTGTTTTAATCAAACAACGTCATTGGCAATAAGTGTCGCATACATTATCTCATTTTCCTTGACAATGTGGATATTTATGTTCACCTCGTTTGAATCAATCAACGTTCTAAATTTAAGACAACTTAGAGCCCTAATACTCTTCCCACCTAAACCTACTGCTTTCCTACCTAACCGTACAGTGTATCATATCTCAGTGTACTAACATCCCTACCAGTGTCGATTATCGCCCAGATTTTCGTGCTGAAAATAATTACTTCCTGTAATAATCTCCTCGAAAGAGAAAAATTATCGTCTGCAAAGATATGGACATTTGATCCTCCATTTTTAATCTCGCTTTCTCTTTTATTAATACCACAATCATTGGATCTGAGCCCTGCACCACCACATTTTAAATATTTAATTGTTAATACATGTGGCTTCTACTCTACATTTAATACATTTCTTATTGCCAGACCAGAACTGCGGCCTATACTTCTGAAACTTTGAGTTTTGAAAGTTCAATGACTTCTCTGCGCAATTAATTTTCTCATATATCTACAACTTATCTTTTAGTTCACTAATAATACTGATATAATATAGCTTTACTTGCGACGTTGCCCGGTATTCCTTCAATAAAATATTCAATAATGCTTGTCTCTTCTATTTTGATAGGACTTCCTGTTTCCATTATAGAATACAAATATTGCCTATATGTTTCATCGGTTTGTTTTTTACGGGCCTTCAGTTTTCTATGTATTGATAAAGCTAACTATTGCACTCCGAATTCCTTCTGTAGGATTGTCTTAAGAGTATTCCAATCTTTTACACCGGATTTCCTTTTGATAAAAGTTTGTGATGCTCCTGTTAATAACTGCTTCGCATAAATATAATGTTGTAGCTGGTTTCATTTCAACACATGCGCACAATCTTCAAACTGCTATATCCATGTCTCTATGTCATGGGAGTTTTCCCCTGAAAATTTTGAATCTTAAACATCTCTTAAACTGAAATGGGAGTGCGCTGCAGATGCTGCACCCACTACTGAAGCTGCATCGCCAAATTTCGAGTCGTCATCAGCATTATTTACGAAACCGATGTGTCGAATGAGTCTTTCCTGTAAGTCAGTTTTTGATTTACTCATACTTCTTCTGCTGTAAGTATTAGTATATCTTTTAACTCCATTCTCTGAAAACTTCAAAATAAGTTCCAAAATTAAAATCACATATATAAAATATTTAATATAATGAAGTGCATAATATTTCTAGCAACGAAAAATAGCTTATATTTAAAATTCTTTTACAATAATTGTAAATTAGATAATTTAATTTTAAATTAGGTATATTCCAAATATCTAATTGCAACCCCAATATCTTCCAACAAGTATTTTTCGCCTTTGACAAAAATGTCATTATAATGATATTATAATGTTACAATATAATTCAATTCTCGCTCACTATAATAACAAAAGTTTTTTAACAAAATATCTCTTTCTCTTTTAAAGATTTATTTTAAAGAATAATCTCTATTCTACTTCTACAAATAATTCTTTACTCTATTCATAAGTATTTACTTATCTTATCTTCCTTCCTTATTAATTCCAATTCCCTCAGTTTTCCAGGTACTCAGTTCTCCAATATACACAAGACTGTTTTGCCTTCTCTACTTCTATGTGAATTTTCATTGCTCACACTTAAAACTCTATCTCAATTTTCCTCCTTAAGCGTAATTTTCCACAGCATTCACTCAAAGCTTAACTATCTCGGCTTCCTTCCTTACATGCGTTCTCACGGCACTCTTTTTCTTTACAGTTTCCAATTTAAAACGTACAACCACAGTCTTTACTCAAAGTTCATTTTTGCTTGATGGCAAAATAGACGTGTTTTATTAATATTCACGTAAATAATTATGTAATATCAATATTCGATTCTTTTGATTATTAATTTATTGTTCAATTTCAATTTTTCTTCAGAATATTTTATTTATTTACATAGTTTATATTCCTTTAAAATTTAATCACAACCCTTCTTGAAAAGGATTTTAAAACATTGAGATTAAATAATTAGGAAAAGTACTGTCGTTCATGGAATGTAAAAAAGCTAAGCTTTAAATTTTACATAGTAAAAGAGCTAAAGCCAATTTACATTTCATGAGACGATCACTTTTGATTCGTCAGCAGAACAAGAAGCACAGAGGGTACTAAAAATTAAATTAAAAGTTCCACATAGTTGAAAACTTTACCAAATAAAAATATTTTGTAAAAGTTTCAATTTGTTATCTGTTTGTTAAATAAAGCAGCATACGTGAACATTTTTATGAATGTATATTAAATACATTTCCACATAGTGGAAAATAATTTTAAGCTTAAGCAAATAAACACTAATAATTGAAATCAATAATAACTTAACCTGCGAAATAAACAAAAAATAAATATAAAATAATAAATACATTACAAATTTATTTTAAAAACTCATAAGTTACAAATTAAAGAAAATAAAAAATACATGAACTCAAAGTTTTGTAGCCATCATTTTTAAAAACTGTACCAAACAAAAATAATTTACACAATCTCTTGTACTGCTGGGGACATAGGGTAATGTTTATGATATATGCGTAAATTTTCCGACGTGGTTTAATTTACTTTTATTTGGGTACGGTTTTCCGTCGTAAAATTTGGTTTGTGAACAATCCGGTTTCGGCCGTTTGCCATCTTCAGTGTTCTCTTCGTACTAGTTGCGTTCTGTTGTCAGCAGTGTTTATATAGTTCGTCTTGTTCGTGTTTCCCTTCGTGTTATTGCATTTTTCACTTTCTCTCTTTTTGGTCTGTATCTCTCTCTCTCCTTTTTCGTTTGTCTGTTTTTACCTAATTTGTCTCTCCCTTTTCATTCGTCTCTCTTCCAACTAAATCCTTTAACGATCATGCTTGTTGTCCGTTTGTGCTTATGTGTGAACCTATTGGGTTTTTTCTATGACATAATAATCTGTAATTGTACGTTTATGATGTTGTTTATTGCTTTGGTCTTGTGCACCTGCCTAACATATTTATGTTGGTGTAATGTTTGTTTGCTTGTAAAAATATTTCAATGGTTCAAATATTGCGTCCGAAGCATTGTTTATTTTCTCATTTATTATTCGTCCGTCAAATGTTTTCTGTTTGTATATATCCACGTTTTCTAATACATTTAGTCTCCTTCCTTTGTGCTGTGTATGAAGCAGTTTTATATGTACATTTGTTGTTGAATATATGGTTTGCAAAATTTGATTCTGGAGTTGATTTTGGTTCTCGTAGTTTTTTGTTATAGTCTCTAATGTGTTCCCTAAATCTGGTCTTAATTTTTTGTCCTGTTTGCCCGATATAACTATAATGGCATGTACAAGTTAATTTGTACACTCCTTGTTTGTCTAGTATAGTTGTCTCGGCCAATTCCTTCCGTATGAAACCCTTAGGAATTTCTCGGCGCTCTTTCTTACTTTAAATTTCGCAAATATTTTAAATCTAGGCACTAACATTATTACATATATCAAATAATCAACAAAAAAAACCTATAACTAACTATACACAACTTTCACTCTTCCTTTCAGTTCCAAACCGAAATGGCCGATTGGTGTTAAATATGCCCTACGCCTAAATCATATTTGGCGCTTTACAAACAAAAATAAACAAAATGATGGTTTTTTCTTTGCGCTAAGTGCAAATGTTATATATTCTTAGCGGTAAGTTTTTAAACAATCAATTTCTTTTACCTTCAAGAATGTAAATGGCTCCTGCCGTTTTCCTTTTTCTTCTCCGACCCTTCCCTTTCTAGCTCCAAGGGTCCACGACAGGTCTCTTTACGAGTTATTCGGTCGGCCATCACACTTCTAATTAACCAGTCTTGCTACTAGGTATGTTGTAATTGTTTTCACTGTCACTTTACTTTGTATTTGACCAGCATTTACGTTTATTTACATTAAAAAAGCACACAATTTTTCCGGTCTTTTTCTTTAATTATTTTTATCTAAAAATTTACACTTGGTTTTTTTTTTATTCCTCCTGCTTTACTAGTTTCTTCCATAGCTTTCCAATTAATGATCTACTAAATTTCTTCGTACATTTTACAAGAAATCTTTCATTTTCCATACATATTTAGCAACATAGTCAACATTCCTCTCATGTTTCTATATTTTACATGTTGTTGCTAATATTTCTTATATTATATTGCTAATATTTATCCTACTGTGTACTTTTATCACCGACATCCTTCTGCACAAAAAAAATTTAACAACCCTTTCTTATAAATGGCAACACTACTATCTAAATATTCTACTACAAAATAAAAAACAAACGAGTAGCGAACATACATAAAATCTATATTCGCCACTTCCACGCCAGGCGGTACCAATTAAGTTTATTTTCTAAAACCCAAAAAAAAAAACAGCCAACCAATTAGACATACAAAAACACAAAGTTAAACAAACGCAACGCAAAATATTATCAACACCAAAACCAAATATAAAGCGCCACAGAAAGCCTAATTAAAGTATTTCCGAAATAATCATGAAAATATATAATTAATATGTAATTCTTCCAGCAATTTCTCATCTGCTGAAAGATAACCGAGTAAGAATTCGCATGTATGCTTTAGAACGAAAAATACCATATTCATTATAATTCTCCTCAAGGTAGGCGCACAGTAGCATGGACCTGGTCTGGTGTTTTTCAGAAATTCCCCTTTGAGATTTTTTGTTTATACTTATAAAATATTCACTTATTTGCAAATAACCCTTTTATGGAAGAGAGCGGATATAGAGTGGCATCCTAAAAAACAATGAGAAAAAGCAAGCAGCTATACATACAATACGTACCCACCCCTAAGCACAAAAATATATTTGACAGCCACAAAATAAATGAAAAATATTCGTCGGCAAACTTGAGGAATTTGTAAAATTTTATTTAAAACTAAAATTATACATTATTTACTTTTAAATGGGTAAGTAAATTAGATTGGATTATTACTGTGAGCATCGGCTACAGGGAAATAAGAAGAACTGAAAACAAATTGGTAAGTATTAGCTGCAATTGAAATGTTCATTAGTTTGGTAATTGTCAATACTTTTTACTTATTATAAAGTAACTATAACTATTACATCTTTATTTGATATATAAATGTTGGTACATTTATGAATTTTAAGAATTAGAATATATATGAACAAAACGAACTGAAGCATTTTCCATCTAAGAGTTTTTTAATTCAGATATATTCCAGCTACAACAGATTGATCCCATAACAACGAAAAAATATATTAATAAAGTGCAAATCGTCAAAAAGGGAGAAAAATAAATAAATTCATTCGAGTGCTAAAATAGCAAAATGGACGCCACTCAATTCAAACAATTTATGGAAGTTCAACAAAAAATGTTGGGAGAAATCCTTAGGGCCACGGCAACGACAACCAGTTCAGGACAAAATAAGACAACTAACACAATCTCCAACTTCGATTAATATGATTCAGCAAAAGAACCGTTTAAAAATTATATTCTGCATTTTGAGAATTACACTGAAATGTAAGGAACCGGAGGAAATACAGCATATTGCGCCAAACTTTTGCTGAACTCAATTGGTACTAAGAATTTCAGCACGATTACAACGTTGGCAGCATCAAAGTCACCATTGATATGACATACAAAGAGTTATTAGAAACATTGCAAATTCATTACTCGCCTAAGAGAAACGTGTTGGTGACTCAACACCGTTTTTTATCAAAGTATCAAAATGAACAACAATCTATTGCTGATTTTGTGGCTGCCCTGCGATCTGAGGTTATTGATTGTGATTTTACGTCACCCTGCCAATGTATAGTCTCAATCGCAGACATCTTTTTATGTGTTCAGTTTATCAGAGGTGTTTTAAATAATGGAATCCGTGAACATCTGCTTTAATTAAGCACATCTTAGTTTGATGAAATTGTTTCGAAGGCTTTGGCCATTGAAACTGCCAGTGCAAACGCTAGAAAAATAAACGCTAAAGCTGTCCCCTCTACAAATATTAACAACGCCCCTGATATCAACAAAATTTCGTCATTTAAAATAAAAATAAAGCGCAACAATCTAATGGATGGAAAATTAATTATCAAGAATTGGGTATTGCGGGATTATGCCTTCGTTGTGGGAAAAACAGTCACAACGCGAAAGAATCCCGCATCAACAAAACAAAGTTAAAATGTTCTAGCTGTAATAGAAAAGGTTATCTAAGCAAAGTGTGCATATCAACGTTGTTAAAAGGGGATCAAGGAAATAGAACAGCAGCAAATCAAATTCAAAATGTAGGAGCTGAAAATTACATAAAAACTCAAATTCAGAACGCTGCTTCGCTTGCATTGAAGTTGAAGGTAAAATGGTGAAATTCGAAGTCGATTCTGGCTCTGCTGTTACGTTCCTTCCACGGAAACAGTTTCAAGACTTAAAGCTTAAAAATGTAATTAATTTAACCAACGTTATTTTTCGAACGTATACGCAAAACACATTCGTGCTTGATGGGAAGGTCCATGTAAATATCTGACATAATGGAATATCAACAGCAGATGATTTATATAACATGCCGGATGAATATACACCCTTACTTAGGCGAACGTGGATTCGCCGTCTTAAAATCAACCTAAATGGCGTAGATGAATCACCTTCAGGTAAGGAATTAACAAATGCTTTCCATAGCCAAAACACCATCAAAGAAATCATGTCAGAGTTTTCAAGCGTTTTTGAAGAAAGAATCGGATGCGTTCCACATTATACAATGTCGTTAAAACTACGTGAATCCGCTACACCTATATACACAAAACAGCGCCAAGTCCCATATGCATTAACTAAACGTGTAGATGATAAATTGGACTATTTAGAAAAGGCGGGTATTATTTCAAAAATTTCCTAAAGCAGACGGCGGAATCCGCTTATGCTTAGACTATAAGGTTGGGGTGAACCAATGTCTAGTCGAAGCTCACTATCCTATAAAAAAATTGAACATATATTCAATGCGTTGCGAAATGCAAAATATTATTGTCGGCTTGACCTGTACAAGGCGTATCTGCACATAACTGTTCATGAACAGTCAAGTCTTGTACAAGCTATATCCACCCATCGTGGAACGTATAAAATGAATATGTTGTCATTCAGAATTAAAACAGCTCCAGCCGAATTCAATCACATTATTGATCAAATTTTACTTAATGTCAGTGGATATAATTACGAAATAGTGCACAAAAACTCGTCAGAAAACGTAGCAGCAGATTGTCTTTCAAGAGTACCTTTATAAATATATATACCAAATTCCATAAATCAAGAAGTTCACCAAATATGCCGTTCAGCGATTAACCAAGTTCCAAAAAATTAAATTTCAAAATAATTCAACACGAAACTCAAAACGACGTTAAGCTGTCTAAATTACTTCATGAGCTACAACACAACGTATCTGAATCAGAGTACACCATTAATAATAACGTTATATTCAAGGGAAAACGAGTTGTTATTCCAAGCTCCCTGAAGAAAGTAGTCCTACAAGAACCTCATCATATGCTTGTGGGTGCCACAAAAATGAAGCAACTAGCCAGGCGTTACGTCTACTGGACCGCCATTGATAAAGATATCGAGCAATTTGTTAGAGCATGTGAAACTTGTGCTACGGTGAGAAGTAGCCCTCCGAAAACGGCGCTTCATCCTTCATCAATTTCAAGGCCGCTATTTCCTAGTTGTTGTGGATTTCTTCTTCAGCACCGTCATCATCATCAACGGTAGAAGTTTTAGAAAATATTTTTCCGCGAAATGGTTATCCGGACGTTATGGTGTCGGATAACGCAACAATATTTAAAGGGGAAGAATTTGTGAATTTTGTAAAAATTGTGTCATTTTTCAAAAATTTATTGCACCAGGACACCCAGCTACTAATGGATTAGCTAATTGAAATATTCAAACCCTTAAACACAAACTAGCAGCTATGTCTCACGAATTAACATCAATTCAAACAAAGATAAGAGAAATTATTTTTAAGTATCGTAACACACCATTAAAACTCCACCAGAATTATATTTGGGCCGACAAATACGATGCCGCTTAGATGCGTTAAAACCTGTAAAATTAACATATAATGGATGTCCATACGTTCCCTCAAGGAAATTCAGCGTGGGAGATAGAGTTGTAATGTTATGTGACTGGTAGGATAGTCATGTAATGTTATGTGGTATTATAATGGCAAGGATTGCCAAGTAGTGTGATGATGTCAAAGGAGGTGGCAATTATATTATTCTTCCCTAAAACCCTCTATTTATTTTAAGCAGGTGAAGGGTATCAGCTTGAGAGCAGGCGTTCGGAAGAACAGCCCAATTTGAAGATATTGAGGGAAACAAAGGCAGTTGTTGCCAGTTTAAGTTTGTATTTCAAATCTTATTTTATTAGTGGCATGCAGCCCTTTTTATATCTACTTTGCATTTTCTACTTAAACCTTCTAAGTTTTATAACTTATTGCTAACACATATTCGTCTCAATTCAACAACATGCAATATTGATTCATTGATTAATGTTTCAAATCAAATGCATGATAAATAAAAATACTCAAATAAATATGACACCTTAAAGTGTGTCACTCATTTGTGTCATAGATCGATTGCATTTGAGTGGACACATGTTATACTTAAGTAAGTGGTTGTTTGGTGTATTTGTGGTATACAGTGTAGTACACATTGTGTGGTACACTACACCCTTACCCTTAAGAGAAAAATTATATGAAAAAAAATAATTTTTCTTCAAAATGCATGTCATTGTTACAATATTGTTACTTATGCATATGTACTTTATTTTATAATAATAGTAATAATATGATAATAATAATAATAACAAAATGTGTGTTGCACTAGTTTATACGGTTTTAAATTATTATTATTATGTATTTCTTTTTCTATTCCATTATAGTATATAATTGTATTAACATTATATCTACTTATAATTCTATATGGTCCCTTGTATGGACTTTGATATTTTTTTCTATTTTCTACTTTAATTAAAACTAAGTCCCCTATGTTTAAATTTATTTTGTTTGTTTATTGTTACTTATTCTTTTAATTTTTGTTGTAATTGTTAGTTCTTTTGCTTTATTTAACGCAAATTTGACTCGTAATTCTTTTACGTAGTGATCATAATTATAAAATGTTCGTTCTTCAGACAAAGTGTCAGTTGGCAGGGTAGGTAATTTACCATAAACTTATTCAAAAGGCGATTAGCATGTGGCTATGTGGGGTGCCGTATTATAAGCGAAAGTAAAATATGGAATCCATTTGTCCTATTCGTAATCATTTGCGGTTGTTAACAGGAATTCATTAAGTACTCTATGATTTCTTTCTATTGACCCAAGTGTTTAATGGTGATAAGGTGTTGAAAATATTTGTTTAATCTTAATTAGTGAACATATGTTATGTATTACTTTGTTGGTAAATTCTGTTCCTCTGTGAGACTTAAGTACTTTAAATTGACCATATTTTAGGATAAGCTGTTCAGCTATTGTCTTTGCTATTGTAACTGCATCTTTTGTTGACATAGGTTGAGCGATAACAAATTTTGTCAACTCGCATTGCATAGTTAAGATCTACCGGTATTCCTTTGATATTCTAAGTGGTCCTACGGTGTCAATTGAAATTACTTCAAAACTATTATTTGGTGTGTCTGTCAGTTCAAGTATTAATGTGTTTTGTTTGTTTATGTTTGTTACACCTGTCATAATATGATATGAACTTTTTTACCATTTTACTCATGTTTTTCCAAATGTATCTTTTTTTTATTTAAGTGACCTGAGTGTGTGGTATTGTGAAATTCGTTAATTAGTTTATATTTTAGGATATCATCTTTAATTTTTTTAGGGGCGTTATATATTAAAATTTTAAGTCGAGGACTTTCATTATTTATTATTATTCTTGCATATGCTTCTTTAAATCTTCTTTTGTATATATTTTAAATATTTTATCATTCGTTGGTAGCGCTACTTCTTTAATATTTTCTTTTTTCATTTTAGATATCGGTTTTCTCAAAATCGAATCTAGTTTCGCTGAATCTTGCATGCATATTATCATTATTCATATCTTCTATATATAACTTCTTCAAAATCGAATCTAGTTTCGGAGAATTATCATTACACACTTTGTTCTTATTAATCTTATTTTTGGCACATAACTTCTTCATGGTCTGGTTTCGATGAATTATCATTATGTCCAATGTGCACAATATTATCTTTAATAAATATATCTTTTTCTTCTATATTCTTTATTTTATTAAACTGCAGTTTCTTCATATTCTCAATATCATTAATGGAGGTGCACTCCCATATGTGAAGTTGATCAGACTTCTGAGAATTGCATTTTTCCACATCGTCCTTTTCCACGCGTATTATTTTCTTCTTTATTTCTTTTATCTTCCTTCTTCTTTGTTTTTATATGCCTCATTATTTTTGTACTTTGGTAAGTGGTTGTTTGGTGTGTTTGTGTGATACAGTGTAGTACACATTGTGTGGTACACTACAGAGTGCAAGCCCGCTACTATACACCAAACAAATACTTATGGAAATTTGGCACAATTATAAAAAAATGGGGTCGGCTACATTACTTGGTCAGATTAGATGACGGATACACTTTTAAAAGACACATCAATCAATTAATTCTGTCAGGCGTTACTCGAGGAAGTCAACCAGTCACAGATCAGCACAAAAATAATTATCAAAACTTTTACAACCACTAATATTTCAACGAAATGAAGCAAAAAGTCATCAATCACGTATACTTCATCCAGACGAACCATCAACTCATCAATCGCCCTTACTCCAAACGGAAAGCCCAGTAGATTATCAAGCGCAGAATAATCCAAAGCAATCCCCATCAATTGCACAACACACGCCGAATGATAGAGCAACACGTCCACGTAAGCCCCCTAAATACTTGGAGCAGTATATCTTAGATTGAGGTCAACAGCAGCCTCTTGATTTGTACAGCATGGGAAAATTGTCAATACTTTAGTTTATACTTATTATAAAGTAACCATAATTATTACCAGCAGTATGCTTAAAAACTTAAAGCAGGTTTAACTGCCGTTGTTAAGCAAAATTTCTTAAAGTTGTATTCATAAAACGTTTTTACCTTAAAATACCTTTGTTAAACCTTTGTTAACTTTAAAGTAGGCAAAAACCTACTTTAAACCTACAATAAAATGACAGTTCTATTTTATTATTGAAAAAATTTAAAAACAAAAGAAATTGTGTTTACAAAAAAAATGTGTATTTAAAAGCTTTTACAATCTATAATTTTATATAAATTATTTGGTGAAAGTGTCAACAATATTATAAACAACTGTTTCAGCTGCGTTGTTCACAAGTTTGACAAAGGAAAATATGTTCAGTCCGTATCGAGGGAATTAAATGTGGAAGAAACAACTGTTTACTGCAGCTTCTAATAAAGAATACGGTTTTGTGACGCTTTTGATGTTAATAAAAAATTGCGGTACGCATTAGAAAATCATATACATTTTAATGATCAATTGATAAGCACAATGGTTTGCTTGTTTGTTTAGATGGCCAGACAATCTCTTGTAAAGCTTGTAAGCGAAGGTCTTTGTCGGATTGATGATCAAGACAATGAAAGAAGAAGTGGTTTGTTTCCAGCTAGAAATGCTCAATGTAATATATAAAAGTTTATGGTTGTTACTATTTAGATTTTATTCGTATACATTAAATTAAGAATAACAAACATAAAAATATAAAAAATAATTTCCTGAAGAAGCTTTCCACAGGAAAGCGAAATATCGAGAAAAAATATATATTGTTAATTAAAAACGACCGTTGAAACGAATATTTATTTATATTTATAAATATAAAAACCAAAAATCATGTTTTGATATTCCAAATTACACTGGTACAATTAAAATAAAAACCAATATTAAAAAGCCATTAGCCGTCTCTCGATCTTTTCTTCCAGTTCAGACTTAAATGTTAATAGTATTCAAAAATAAAATTATGTACGTATTTTACTTTAAACACCAATGCTTTGGCGGGTTGTCCTAATAGATGTGATAAACCGTTATTCATACCATCACCTCTATATTTCTGCTAAAAGCGCTTACATTTTGAGTCCAATATTTGAATAAAAACTTTTTGTGCTTAACGCAATGATATAATAATAACTATCTCTCAAATAAGTAATGTAATAAAAAAGTTGACAGCAAGAAAGGCTTTATGAATAGATGGAATTAATAACAAATGTTTAAAACAACTACCAAAAAAATCAATTGAATTCCTATCCACCATTTCTAATTCATATCTAAAACAGAGCTACTTCCATCAAGAATTTAAGAATGCAAAAGTAATTTCAATAAAAAAGCCAAATAAACCTACAGCAAGTCGTTTTCCTACCGACCGTTTTACCTACAAAACTCAAGCTATATACTTCACAAGGAAAAGAAAACCTTGTTATATTCGTCAACGAAATATTACCTTTTTAAATACAGAAGTTATATGGGAACAAAAAGTCAAATATTTAGGGATAATCCTAGATCCAAGAATGAAATTCAAAGAGCATGTAGAGTATATAATTAATAAAGTAAATATTCTGACGCGCACAATCTATCCTTTTATAAACCGAAACCCGTCTTTAAGTATTAAGAATAAAATGCTATTTATTAAACTTATTTTTCAGGCAATACTATTTTATGCTGGCCCTATGTGGGCTAAAAGTGCAACTTGGCATATGAAAAAGCTAGAAATCGCACAGGACAACTAATTAAAACTTGTATATTTGAATGTAATTTTTTTAAGATGAACATGTACAAAAAATTGAATTGAATTAACCCAAAACAAAAATGTAAATAAAACAAATGCTTATTGATGTACATATAATCAAAACAAGGCTCGTTATCCGAATACTTAGTTTATTAACATCCAAAAATTCTTTGTAAGTTTTTCGTTACTCTTGCAAATTTACTTTTTCGTGTTTTGTTTTTTATTTAAAAGATTAATAAGAAAAACATAAAAAATATATGTTAATTTTACTGAAAACAATAAAATTATTTTTTATAGATCTAACTACCCGGATAAAAAATATTCATTTTTAACTACAAACTGACAACTTAAAATAGTGGCATTGCCAGAATAAAAATACTAATCTTGCTAAAGTATACATTAGTCGAAGTACTGTTTATGCATACCATTTTTAACAAAGGTTTGTTAGCCTTAAAGCATAGATAAATTAGATGTCTTAGAATTGAGTTATAAAATTTGCACTTAACATTTGCTGTTAACCGCTTTATTGAAAAGAGCGTATATAGAGTGGCATCCTAAAAAACAATGAGAAAAAGCAAGCAGCTATACATACAATACGTACCCACCCCTAAACAAAAATATATTTGACAGACACAAAATACATAAACAAACACAAAATAAATGAGAAGTAAACTTTAAAAATTTGCAAAATTTTATTTAAAACTTTAAAATAATTAAATTAAATTGTATTATTTGAAGGCAAACTGGGTGCATCGGTTGCAGGAAAATAAGCAGAACTCAAAACAAGTTGGTAAGTATTAGCTGCAATTGATATGTTTATTACTTTGTTAATAATAAAATTTGCTTTTTTTTACAGGCACTTACATAGATGTGGAAATCACTTCTGCGGCTGTGGGAAAACAACAAGAATTACTTTAAATGGTAAGTGTTCCTGAAAATAAAAAGTGAATTACATTCCTATAAAGAAATCTGTTTTTGTTTACAGAACCTTACGTAAATGTGTAATTTATTTGTGTGGCTGGTAAAAAATTATAAGAATTTCCAAAACTAAAACTAGTTTTAGGATAACTACAACTACACTTTGTAAAAGGCAAATGGCTGGTCAAACACAGGTGGTACTGGGCACAGGTTTTGACTGGAAAAAATACATCAAAGAACAGCCCTTTTAAGAGCTATTGGTGAGTATTATCTGAAAATAGAATATGCATTACCTTCTTACTTACAGGAACTTTATAGAGCCTAAATATTTAAATATTTCTGAAACTTTCAGTGCAGAGGCAGAATATTATTTGTGATAAAATGTGTAAACAAGGAAAATGTTTTTTTATAGTTTATATCCATTTTTTAGATATTCCGTAGACCTTAAAAGTGCTTTTGTAAACTTTAATGTTTATCCTTTTACTTCATGTTTTTTTATTAACAGCATAACTTCTTTTGAGATGTGGCTCTTCATCACGCATGACGGTCTTGAGTAAAGAGAAGCTAATCGTGCACAGGCTAGCTACACTTACAGTGCCTTTCGTAGATATGTAATTTATTTGTGTGGCTGGTCAAAAATTATAAGAATTTCCAAAACTAAAACTAGCTTTAGGATAACTACAAATATACTTTGTAAAAAGCAAATGACTGGTCAAATGCAGATGGTACTGGGCACAAGTTTTGACTGGAAAAAATACATCAAAGAACAGCCCTTTTAAGAGAATCTGGAGTTTTTAGCATTGCAGTAGTAAGTTACTTTTTCAATCAAGATAACAAGGAAAATGTTTTTTTATATTTTATCTTCTTTTTTAGATGTTCCGTAGCGCTTAAATAAGCTTTGTAAAAGATGATTTTTTTTCAGCCTTGTCTAGTGTAGATCCATCATTTTTCCTATTAACAGCATCACTTCTTGTGGGATGTGGTTCTTTACCACGCATGACGGCCTTGAATAAAGAGAGGCTAACTATACTTACATCTAAATTGTGAAAATGTTAACACTTTTTAAAAATATTCGATATAATTCCACCAAACAAGCAAAATTTAATTTGTCAAATCAATGTTTTCTACTTTTTATTTATAATTATTAATTAATAAACCAATAAAATAATTTAGTTGCAAATTTTATAAAACTATTTGTATTTCATTAAAGGAACAAAAAGTCTTAAATTTATAATTACAAACAAAGTCGGTACGGAATTTTTTTACCGTAGATATATAACATATAGCGAAATTTTTTAATATTTGAAAAATTTTTTATGATTTGGAACGATTATCTGCCACTGCTGATCAATTGCCTTGCTAAGTTTGTTTGCTACTTTTGTAGGCAATTTCTAAAATATGTTGACTTGCATATTAGACTCTATACTTCGGGCCAAATTCTCCATGTCACCCAATACTTTAGGAGCACTATTAAATTTATCGATTACTTGCAACCATTGTTGAGTTTGTTTTGCAAAATTCATAGCTCCTACATGCAATTGTTTCGCTTTAGCATCTAAACGCTTCTGATTTATATATGCCTGCGTCACACTAGTAACGATATAGGTCAATTTAGAATAAGAAAATTTTATGAAAAAGTAGTACATACCACAAATTTAAAAGGTACACTAAAGCTTTAGTTAGCTTATTGAACGCTTCTATGCGTTTGACTTCAGCGCTGGGAAAATAAAAGATGAGCCAAAAAATTATTGACCAAAACAAAACAGTCAAATATTTTTAATAATTGATTATACTGGCGACTCCTAAAAAACAAGATAAAATGTAAACAATTTAAGTTTGTTGCTTAGGAAAAAAAAGCACATTCCGCATAGCGATCACGATTCCAATTGTACATTATTTAAATGACAAATGGAACTGCACACGATAATACACTTGCTTTTTTATATGCGAAAGTTCGTCATCAACACAAAATACATAAAAACACTTACCTTGTCGGATTCTTCGGGAACTGGTGGGAATTCCTTACGTCTGTGCAGTTCACTACACTTGCGGCTCCTAAAAAATTAGATAAAATGTTTTATTAAGCGATTCAAAAAATTCAAATTTTAAAATCTTCACAATTGTTTTCTGTTTCTCACAATGATCACAAACCAATTGGACATTATTTAATTGCCAAATAGAACCACACACGGAAACAATTGTTTTTTTATAAACAATGTTCGTCAACACATAATACATAAAAATACTTCAAAAAAACCTTACCGTGTTTCCTTACGTCTGGACAGTTCATTATACATTTGCGGCTCCTATAAATAAGATAAAATGTTTTATTGAGTACTTTAAACTTGTTCTTTAGGAAGAAAAATCTTTCCTTAGGAAAAAAATACTCACATTTATAACGTTCTTCCTATATCCTTTGCTATTTTATAACACCTCTGCACGCGGATTCACTTGCTGTTTTTTTGACCAGCAAATTAGCGCAAAAATTAGAAAATTATAGCTAAAAACCATCATTTTCTAAAAATTTGCTTCAACTTGCATAAAATTGTAAAATAAAAATGTAAACAAATAAAATTCATTAACTCCTTTATATAAAAGAGACAGATGCATACAAATTGAATAGCATGCTGTCTTGTAAAAACAAAGCGGTTAACGTGGCGGGCCACTTGCCGAGATTTTTTTCCTCGTGTACTATCTAATTAATTATCTATGGTTTATGTATTTTGTGTCTGTCAAATATATTTTTGTTTAGGGGTGGGTACGTATTGTATGTATAGCTGCTTGCTTTTTCTCATTGTTTTTTAGGATGCCACTCTATATACGCTCTTTTCAATAAAGCGGTTAACAGCAAATGTTAAGTGCAAATTTTATAACTCAATTCTAAGACATCTAATTTATCTATGGCTCAAGTAAGAGTTTTTCATGCATAAGGCCGTACATCTTTAGTTGATATGTAAATGTTGGTACTACTGATTTATTATTCCATTTTATGAATTTTAAGAATTAGAAGTTTTATATATAAATAAAATGATCTGAAGCGTTTTCCATCTAAGAGTTTTATAATTCGGATATATTCCAGCTACAACATTAATAATAAAATTTGCTTTTTGTTTACAGGCACTTCCTACATAGATGTCGAAATTACTTGTGTAGCTGGTGGAATGATCAAAATTGTAATCTGAATGGTAGGTGTTCCTAAAAATAGAAAGTGAATTATATTATTATTATTATTTATTTTTCAAACAACTAGCACAAAAAGATGATAACATCTTGTAAGTGACAGTGCTGTTGATCCTTACAATTTAAGTTAATATAAAACTTAAATCTAGAAACAGAGCATTAACAATACACAAAATGAAAATGTCAAGAATGATAAAGTTACAACAAATAAAGATATGACCAATCGAAGGAAATGTAATGTAAATGTGTTAACATAAAATTAAAATCAAGGTTGGGTAGAACTAAATAATTTATAAAGCTCCTTTTTAAATAAATTTGCGTTGCCTATTTTTTGTATAGAATTTGGCAAAGAGTTCTAAAGATAACAGACTCTTGTATTTCTGCTGGATAATATTCCTACCACGAAGAGATCTTGCAAAACCTATCCTACCAAATAGATATGATGGTCGTTCCGAGATGGTAATCCTGTATATTTTAGAAGATCATCGAAAGTCATTCCAAAAGTTAAATTAGAGTATGAGGTCACGGCGGTCTTTCTGAAATATATAACGGGCAATATTGTTATATGCGACTTTCAGTCGCTGATCAGTGCTGTCACAATTGGCATAGATTTCACAGCCGTACAAAAGTGAAGGGATCAGTTAAGTCTTTGCCAAGAGCATGCGAATATCAAACGGTGTAGAGTCCTTTAATGACCATAGGGTGCGAAGTTTACTGTAAACTCTGCCAACTACAAAGTTAATGTGATTAGTCCAGGTCATTCTATTATTGAAAATTACGCCCAAATTAGATGCCGATTCTACCAATTCGATCACATTCCCGTCAATTCTCACATTAATGTTGATCAGAGTGCTCCTAGCTTTCGAGTGGACCATACATTTCGACTTCGATGCATTGATATACAATCCATTAGACATGGCCCAGCGATTGTTCATGTGCAAATCGTCATTTATCCCATTCACACACCTAGGAACGTCATTAATCCAGCAACTGTTATAGACCTGCACGTCATCAGCATACATGTGCATCCTGCTGGTTTTAGAAATGTCAGGTAGGTCATTTATGTAGAGACAGAAGAGAAGCGGACCCAATATAGAGCCCTGTGGTATTCCTCTACTAACTATAAGCGGATTAGATCTCCTATCATCAACACTCACTATTTGACATCTGTTAATCAAATAGGAGGATATTAGACTGCAGGCCGAGCTTGAGAAATAAAATAACTTACGTAGTTTTATTAAAAACGGTGGAATAGCTATCGGTCGGAATTCACCATTAGTCTTAGGGATAGGGATAATCCTAGAGGATTTCCATTCCCATTCTGAAGAATTTCGGGTTCATTCCGTCCATACCAATCGCGTTGGATCTAACAACGGAAAAACTCTCAAGGACCTCAAGC
Organism: Trichopoda pennipes; assembly: GCA_030448955.1. NCBI lineage: Eukaryota > Metazoa > Arthropoda > Insecta > Diptera > Tachinidae > Trichopoda > Trichopoda pennipes. Next base: position 110,107 of record JASKUP010000004.1, on the reverse strand, counting down.
TGACTTACACATCGGAAGCCAAAAGTATTTCGTATTGGGACATAATAAATATCGTCATAAACGTTATCTGTCGGTCTGGGAACATTAATGTTAACAAATCTATCATTAAGAAGGTTCACGTCAACATCACAATTATGCTGTCACATTTTACTCTGACCTATTTTCCAAATTTCCCTCCACTTAGCTCTACTATCAATAGCCGATGAAAATCTTCGCGGATAAAAAGCACATTTAGCAGACTGAATCCGTTTTGTTACCTCCCTTCGAGCAGACTTATGTATCGCCGTAAGATCATTTTTTCTAAATCTCCTCCACCGTAAATATGCCTTATCACGTGTCCTTATTAGTGATTTAATCTCCGCGCTAAACCATGGGGCTTGATCATTATTGATCCGTTTCGTCTTAATTGGAACGCACTGTTCGAATAAGAAGTCCATATTTCCTTGGATAAATGAAAGTTGGTCGTCGACATTGTCAATTGTGTATATATGTTCCCAATATATACCATCCGTGTATATGGTCAGTGCAGCGCAGTCAATATTGTGCAGATCCCGATATGTAAAATGGGTCTGGCCCAGTGGCATGGGTAGGCCATAGGTTAAAAAGAGTATATCGTGCCTAGAAAATACCGATGCCGAGAGTTGATCGTATAAGAAAACCTTAGATCTCTGGTTAGTAAACATTAAGTCAATTAAAGTGGAAGATGTATCGTAAAAATGTGTGGGTGTACTAGTATTAACTGGATGAAGGTCCAGAGCTAACATAGGAGCGATTAAAGGGTCGGTAAGTAGGTTGTTATTAAAATCTCCAGCTATGATAATATCGTTGTACCGAATAGAAACATCTTCCAGATGTATTAAGAAAGAGGTAAGATCAATATTGCCATTAGCCCTGTATACACTGCCTACCAGTGATTTTCTAGCATTCAGACGCGAAGTCTCGAGGAACAGATACTCAATTTCACTATCACTGCTACTTCTTAGCAAAACCCTACTGGTTATTTCATTACGGATATACAGAGCGACGCCACACCCCCGCTAGCTGCAGTCTCAAAGCCATTTACCAATTTTCTTCTATCAGAACGAAAGAGTGTGAAGCCAGACATTTCAAATACAGAGTCTGGAATATCACATGAAAACCAAGTTTCAGAAACACAGATGATGTCTACACCTGACCTACAAAAATATGTTTAAATTCATCCATTTTATTCGCCAAACTTTGGGCATTCAGATGAACGATATTTCGACCAGTTTTTAGTCTGGAAAGAACTTGAAGCATATGATACACGCAGTCCTCGGAACTATTCTCACTAGAAGTGGACATATATAATAGATACTATGGCAACGCAGGCAATTAAAAAATAGTCAAAAATACCATAAATCTTAAAATTTTTAAGTAAAAGGGAGCTGTATATATATATATTTCAGTCGTATATTGGGTGAAAAATATTGTCGGATTGAAATTACTTAAATTATAATTCGTTACATAATTTAGAGTTACTAGAAATGTTATTGTAGTTTTCGTTTCTGTAAAAAGAGACATAGTTTTAAGAGTTCTACAAATTTCTTGGAAAGAATTGCTAATGAAGATTGAGTTATCACATATACGATAGGAGGTTTTTAGTTTAATAATGAAGAACAATTGAGTTGTAAAATTAATAATCAAGTGAAAGTGGTGGAAGGAGTGAGAGATTATAGGAAATATTTTAATCGTGAAAAAGCCGCTGCAGCTCATCCATGAATTCAATGTGCATTGATTCTTCAGATTTTTGTTGCTTTATATAAACCATGCCACGGTAGGTATAAACCGATTTTATAATACCTGCTTTTTTTATCTTATGAGGTTCACAGAAAATTTTGTGGTTATGCGGAGTTAGATATTCATTGATATAAATTGGAACATCACTGTTAAATCCGGCGTGTGTCAGACATAAAGGCTGGGGCACATAGAATCCGTCATCCGTCATAAGTTGTAATTTTCAACTGACAAGTAAGTTGAAATACACGTTTTCTTATCAGCGTTGTCACAATCAATACGTCTCAGTCAACGCAAAGTACGAAAGTTGGCCAACTTTTGACGTACGTTGATTTCTTTGACATTTTTCATTTGCTTCTTCTTCTTATTTTTTTCTTGTTTTCCCTCTATTGTACTTAAATATTAGCATTTTTATCTTTCATGCTTGATTCCTTTAAATAAATATTTCATGATATTCTCACGAAATATTTATTACAGAAATTTTTATTAAAAAATAAACATTTTACGATATTCTCATAAAACATTTATTCCAATAAAAATATTTGAAATGTATTACTGCGGGGGAGAGCACATCCATATTGCAATTTCACTATTGCTCAAGTAGCTCATCAGTGAATTTTACCCCAATATTGTATAGAAAAACCTAAAAGTCTTATATCCAAAGCGAAACTGATTCTATAAGAATTTTTCATAAAATCAACATAGCATAGACAGCAAGACTCAAAAACACTTCTACACAAACACAGCAAAACATTTCAAAACAACAAAAAACATTGTTTATTTTCAATCATTTCTACATAAGGGTTTCCATTGGAAACCATTCATATGTAATTTGAAAATTCCAGAAAATAAAAAATATTTGTAAATAGTTTTACAAAAATTTTTACAAAAAAGCAACGGACACATGCAATGGAAATTAGTAATTCATAATTATTCGGAATCATTTTCAATATAAGCAATTTTATTTTTCGTGCTTGATTCCTTTAAATAAATATTTCATACTATTCTCACGAACTATTTATTACAAAAATTTTTATTTAAAAATAAACATTTTATGATATTCTCATAAAACATTTATTCCAATAAAAATAAAAATATTTGAAATGTATTACTGCAGGGAAGAGCACATCCATATTGCAATTTCACTATTGCTCAAGTAGCTCATCAGTGAATTTTACCTCAATATTGTATAGAAAAACCTAAAAGTCTTATATCCAAAGCCAAACTGATTCTATGAGAATTTTTCATAAAATCAACATAGCATAGACAGCAAGAAGAAGTGTATTTGAGATTTGCTGTTTATGCAATGTTGATTTTATGAACTTTTAGGTTAGGACTTTTAGGTTTTTCTATACAATATTGGGGTAAAATTTACTGATGAGCTACTTGAGCAATAGTGAAATTGCAATATGGATGTGCTCTCCCCCGCAGTAATACATTTCAAATATTTTTATTTTTATTGGAATAAATGTTTTATGAGAATATCATAAAATGTTTATTTTTAAATAAAAATTTTTGTAATAAATAGTTCGTGAGAATAGTATGAAATATTTATTTAAAGGAATCAAGCACGAAAAATAAAATTGCTTATATTGAAAATGATTCCGAATAATTATGAAGTAGTTATATATTTTTAAAATAAATTATAAATAATAAAAATAATAAATAATGGAATAAATAGTACAAATTACCATTAATAGAAAGTCTAAGATGTCGTCTAACTCCATTTCAAACTGCACTTTAATAAAACTTTGCTGCAAAAAATATAAAATCAGAAAAACAAAAAAACAGCTGATTTCTTATCCGTCAACAAAGTACTCATTGCGCTAACCTCATCCGTCGTTACTTTGACAGTTGAATAAGTCAAAGTATAACGAATGACAGATTCTATGTGCCCCGGCCTTAACTTAGGTTTATTTTGTCGATAATATTTGCTTATCGTTTTCAGTTGAAAGTTTCTGTCATATGGCGAAAACATTTTTACAATGGCTTCTTCATCATTAGGCACATATGCTTTATTGTCTTTGTAGGACTTTTGTTTTTTTAGCCTATATATGCTTTCAACTTTAGGCATTTCAATTAATAAATTTTTGCAAATTACTCTAAATATGTCTATTAAAATTTTATTATCGCGGTAGGGTATACCTCGAATTCGCACACTGCCAGCCACAGCTGAATTATCACGCTTAATTATGTGTCTTTTAAGTTCTTACTTTATTTTTAATGTCTCTCATTTCGGACGTTTCTGATTCCAAACTTCAAGCCAGTTCACATTGGATTAATATTTGTTCCGTACAACTTTTGTTCTTTCCACAACACACTAGACTAATTATTATTGCACAAAATTGTATACGTATACACAGCTTTGTGTGTGTTAGTGTTTTTTATTCATTTCATGTTTGTTTTTCATTCGGTATACACCACCGTATACGCATTACAAAATAAATATGGCTGGATTAAGTGATGATGTAAAATTATTTTTATTCTTATTCGACCTTTTTTATTTTAATTAAATAAAAAAAATTTTTTCAATTTGTTATTAAAAATTAATTTTTCCTGAAGAAGCTTTCTATAGGAAAGCGAAATATTGAAAAAATATATCGTTAAAATTTAATTAAAAAGACTGTTTCAAAGATTAAAACATATTTAGGTAAAAAAGATAAAAATAAATATCATAAAATCTATTCATCTACTTTTGAATTCATATTCATATTAACACGACGATAGCCAACTGAAGACTAAAAATCGCTCTGCAAAAAAAACATACAAGACCTATGTTTTCATAAATACATGTGGATTAGTTTTGTTCTCGTTGTGCGGGGTTGAAGCTGGTAGAAAAATTGTGCCAACCAAAAACTACCCCCCTGACCGAAAATGATGTGGAACGATTATCTGCCACCGCTGTTGAATTACCTTGTATTTATTGCTGAGTTTGTTTGCTACTTTTGTAGGCAATTTCTAAAGTACGTTGACTTGCATATCAGACTCTAAGATTCGGGCCAAATTATCCACGCCGCCCAATACGTTGTTAGCACTACTAAACTTATGTATTAATTTCAACCATTGTTGAGTTTTTTTTTTTTTTTGCAAAATTAGTAGCTCCTACATGCAACTGTTTCGCTTCCGCATCTAAACACTTTTGGTTTATGTATGCCTGCGCCACACTAGAAACGAAATAGGTATATTTAGAACACGACAATTAATTTTATGTAAAAGTAGTACATACCACAAGCTTAAATGGTTGACTAAAGTTTTAGTTAGCTTACCCAAAAAACAAAGCAATAAAATATGTGTAATTAATTAATATACCGGCGGCTCCTAAAAAATAAGATAAAATATTTAATTAAATAATTTAAATTTGTTGCTTAGGAAGAAAAAAGCACATTCTACATAGCGATCACAATTCCAATTGGACATTATTTAATTGGCAAATGGAACCGCACACGGAAATATCACTTGTTTTTTATAAGCGAACGTTCGTCAACAACACAAAATACAAAAAAACTTACCTTGTCGGATTCAACGGGAACCGGTGGAGCTTCCTTATGTCTGGGCAGTTCATTATTTATTGGCGGCTCCTAAAAAATAGGGAAAAATATTGTATTCAATAACTAGCAAACCCGACGAACTTCGTTTCGCCACCAGATGGCTTCGTTTTTGTAACATTTCGTTTGGGGATTAAAAGATGAAGAAAAATTATTTTTTTTTGTTTTATATTTGAAAAGGAAACATTTTATTGAAATAATTGTGCAATGAATTGCACAACAGTAAAGAATTCATTTCGTTTACTAAAATGAAGTGGAACTTAGTTGAACTTCTCTAAGTAAAAAATAAAAGTGAATCCAAAGTAAATACTGAATCGAAGCGTTATACGTGTCCGCAAATTATCCGTTTCATTGAAGTGCTCTTTGGTAAACCACATTTTTTGTTTTTTGGTCTGACGTTAACACAAACAAAGCAGATGGTTTCCCAACTCGTGAACACGCAACGTAAACAATGATTTTCTAAATTTATTCCGCAAACACTAAGCGATTGGCCTTGCGACTTGTTAATTTTCATTGTGAACGCAAGGCCAACCAAAAATTGCAATCGTTTGAAGTCAAAAGGTAGATCATTTGGAATCATTGGTATTCGAAGAATACATACATTTTCACATGCGTACTTTCCGTTAATGATGGTTGCCTCAATCAAGTCGAGTACCATTGCAAAGTCGCGGTAGATTAAAATTACGCAACATCATATTAATTGAACCAATTTTGAGTTGCAAGTTATGTGGTGGAAATCCTGGTAACTCCAGAGAGTTCAAAAACTCCGTTGGATAATTTACTGCATCATCGGGATTTGTTATGGAATCAACGGATTTGTATGTCACCAAATCGCCTTCGATTTTTGATTGAATGGTGAAATTCAGTGCGCATACATCATTATTCTTTGCGGTGAGAATTGTTCGTTTACTTAACCAAGCATAATTCTGATAATTCGCACTAAAGTTTGGGAAAACATTTTCAATAAGAGCTAATTGAGAGTCTTCAAATAGGCAAAAGTCGTTGGTAATTAATCCAGCTGTCGCATCAACTGGGACTTTTCCATTTCCAACAGCTAACAATTGTTTGGAAAATTGTACAGTACTTTGATCATTGTAAAGTTGAACTCTCATATTAGTGGTTAACGATAATGTTTTTACGTTATTCCACAAAGGTGATGCCTTCAGGCATGCATTCAATTCATCTGCAGGCATTGCACGGCAACGTCTGCCTGAAATCGTCTGCTAACAATATCATCAAGCCGCGAAAGATGTTGTTATTTCGCCGAAGATCCTTCAGTGTGAAGTTAAATGCTTCAAGTGATTTCTTACGTTCCATGCGCACTCATCCCAAACAATGAGCTTGCATTGCATCAACAATTTTCCCATTTCACTGGATCGGGAAATAATGCATGTTGGAGTATTAATTTTGTTTAAATTGAGTGGCAACTTAAGCGCAAAATGCGCAGTACGACCGTCATCTAGAAGAGTCGCCGCAATTCCAGATGATGCCAACGCCAAAGCTATGTCACATCTTGAGCGAATAGTGGCCAAAATCAGTGAAACGACAAATGTTTTCCCTGTTCCTCCAGGTGCGTCCAGGAAGAATAGACCACCAGTACTATTGTCCACCACTTGCATAAATGTTTCGTATACTTGTTTTTGCTGTTCATTCAGCAACGGCACATTATTTCGAACGAATTTCTGCAAAACTTACGTTTGCAATGTATCAACATTGTATTGCAGCTCTCGATTTAATTCTTGGTTGAATGCATCGTGCATCGACCGATTTGACGCAATCATTTCTACTTCTATCAGTAGCTTGTTTGCAATAGTTAAGCATTGATCCTCAATCAGAATCAATCCTTCATTGTATATTTCATCGGTTATTTGCATGTAGGGATTATTCGTTCGAATGCGCAAGCGATGCAAGATATCTTCACATATGTCGTCTTTGTATTTGTTCCATAACAGAAATGGTTGTGAAGAGAAAAATGTGGTGATGATAATTGCGAAAAGCGTTCGTATTTGGTACGCATTTGATGAAACAACTGAATCCGCAAGTGTTAAATCCCAATGAGAATCTTTCTCCAGCAAACCCAATAGTTGACATGCTTCTCGATATTTTTAGCATTGGTGGCCATTCACAGTTTTCAAATGCGCGAATGATTTTGGTCCACGTACATTTACCAATAGCAGTCGCAAATAAAAACAATCATCATTTCTATGATGAACAGTATACATGCGACCTAGCGCACGGCGCCCTCTACTTAAAATGAATTGTACTTATTCGTGAGGGATACTAACACACCACGTACTGGTGTCGTTGTAGTACATGCTGTGTATTAGAGATGACACTGTATTTAAAAAATGATTTTCCCTGTATTCCTGGTTTTCTCTTGAAATTTTTCCTGAAATTTTTTGCTAAAAGCCTCACGGAGCCCGAGACCTTTCCAACCAATGAATAAACGTGGAAATCGGTTCGTTTGTTCTGGAGTTATAACGTCAGGAAGGAAAACCCGACTTATTTTTATATATATAGATTTGAATTTGTTCCTTAGGAAGAAAAATACTCACATTTTTAACCTTCTAACCTTCTTCTTATCTCCTTTGTTGTTTTCTAACACCTCTGCATACGGACACTTGATGTATTTTTGACTAGCAGATTGGCGCAAAAATTAAAAAATTATGACTAAAAACCAACATTTTCTGAATATTTGGGACAATTTGCACAAAATTGTAAAATACAAATGTAAACAAATAATCTTCATCAACTCTTTTATATAAAAGAGAGAGATGCTCCCAAAGGATTGGGTGACATGGAGAATTTGGCCCGAAGTATAGAGTCTGATATTCAAGTCAACGTACTTTAGAAACTGCATACAAAAGTAGCAAACAAACTCAGCAACAAATACAAGGTAATTCAACAGCACCAGCAGATAATCGTTCCACATCATAAAAAATTTTTCAAATATTCAAAAACTGTCTCTATATGTTATATGTTTACGGCAAAAATATAGCGTACTGCTACATTTTTAGTTATAAATTCAAGTCTTTTTGTTCCTTCAATGAACTACAAATAGTAATATAAAATTTACAACTAAATTATTTTATTTATAATTACATAAACATTAGAAATAAAAAGTACAAAATATTGATTTGAAAGATTTTTAAAAAGTGTTAACATTTTTACAATTCAAAGGTAAGTGTAGCTAGTCTGTGCATGGTTAGCTTCTCTTTATTCAAGACCATCATGCGTGGTGAAGAGCCACATTCTAAAAGAATTGATGCTGTTCATAGTAAAACAAGATAGATTTAGACCAGACAAGATCGAAAAAAGTCATCTTTTGAAATTTACAAAAGCTCTTTTAAGGGCTACGGAATATATCTAAAAAAGAGGTAAAATACGAAAAACATTTAACTTATTATATTGAATGCATATTTTTCATAAAGTTTGCATAAGGTTCCTGTAAGTAAGCAGGTAATGCATATTATATTTTCAGATAATACTTACCAATAGGTGTCCAATTCTGCTGATTTTCATCTTTGCATCAGTAAAAATTGTGTGATCTTTCAATTTATGTCGTTTTTAGTTATTTTATAGCCCTCAAAAGGACTTTTAAAAGTTTTAAAATTTTTTTTATAGGAATGTAATTCACTTTCAATTCAGGAACACTTACCATTCAGAGTACTATTCTTGTCGTTTTCCAACTAGCCATAAATAGAAATTACACATCTACGTAAGGCTCTGTAAACAAAAACAGTTTTTTATAGGAATGTAATTCACTTTCTATTTTCAGGCACACTTACCATTCAGAATACTATTCTTATCGCTTTCCACCAGCCACACAATTAATTTCCACATCTATTTATGTAAGTGCCTGTAAACAAAAAGCAAATTTTATTATTAACAGACTAATGAACATTTCAATTGCAGCTAATACTTAGTGCGGTTTTACACATATCAACTTTTGTTGTTTCCATTAGAAAGAAAGAGAACGGGTATAAAGCTTTCTCTTTCTTTCTAATGGAAATCACAAAAGTTGATGTGTGTAAAACCGCACTTACCAATTTGCTTTCAGTTCTGCTTATTTTCCTGTAGCCGATGCTCACAGTTTGCCTTCAAATAATCCAATTTAATTTAATAATTTTAAAGTTTTCAATAAAATTTAAAAAATTTTTTAAATTTGTCAACAAACATTTTTCATTTATTTATTATTTATTTATGTATTTTGTGGCTGTCAAATATATTTTTGTTTAGGGGTGGGTACGTATTGTATGTGTAGTTGCTTGCTTTTTTTCATTGTTTTTAGCATAGATAATTATCTACGGTTTTTAGGATGCCACGCTATATCCGCTCTCTTCAATAAAGGGGTTAGTCCCAATTTACATTGGACGATTTTTGTCGCTGCAATTCTTAGTTTGTTGTTGTAAATAATGTGTGTAATTGCAAATGTTAAGTGAATATTTTATAAGTCAATTCTAAGGAATCTGATTTATTTGTGGTTACAAATTACTAGTTTGAGTGGAAGCCTGCTGTATTGATTTAAGATTCATTACAAAATTGTATATTTGGGAACAATGTTTAAGTTAATATTTCTTATTTCTTTTTGAAATAGTTTTGCTTCTACTTATGAGAATTTCATCTGACACTATTCTATTGTCCCTATTCCACAGGCTAAGCAGACATGAAGAAACTGGCACATAGAAAAAATCAAATCAAGTTTTCTCAAAGTTCTCAAGAAAGAGACAAATATAGTGACAGATAGTACAAATATAGTAAAAATAAATGGGAAAATAAACAAAACAAAAACTTGAAGAACAACAAGTATTAAACAATTTTTGCAGCAAAAAGTAATTTTATTTCCTTAATTTTTATTAATACATGATAAATGAAGTGAAAATGTGATTTTAATTGGTTTCATGAGTAAAGTAAAACATATTTTTTTTTTTTAACTCTCAAAATTATTTATTGTATCTTCTATAAAAAGAACTAACAATAAGTTTTAAAATCTTAAATTCTAAAAAAAAGTTACATTAGTCCTGACCATGTCAGAACTAACCTTTTGGGTAAAAAAAAAATTGACATTAAAAAAAAAACAAATGTTTCTAAGATGTGTCATCTGTAGCATTGAGGATTAAAGCTGCGGTATCCCTCTTTTTTAATCGGCTATGTCCACTATAATCCAAGATATTGCGAGCAAGGGGATTAGGATGGTCTTCGAGCTTCATCAAGTATTTGCCTGCGTATTTGATGATTTCTGTAGTCACCAGCGGTATGTCTAAGTCACAATGTATGTTTGAATTTCTGATGTACCATGGGGCGGAAGTTATCAACCGTAAAATTTTATTTTGCATACGTTGGATTCTATCCACGTTTGAAGCTGAGGCAGTGCCCCAAAGTTGGATTCCATAAGACCATATTGGTTTCAGAATACTCTTGTAAATTAGAAGTTTGCAATCTAGGCCAAGTCTCGAGTTCCTGCCAATGAGCCAGTGTAATTGTGTTAGCTTAAGTTTCATTTGTGTTAGCTTTGAGTCAATATGATGTTTCCATGTAAGGCGACGATCAAGATATATACCAAGATATCTCACATAATTATGGTGAGGAACAATGTGATTATTGATTCGAACGGGTGAACAATTATCTCTTCGCAGGGTGAAAGTCACATGAATGCACTTTTGAACGTTCACTTTAATTCTCCATAATTTTAACCACAACTCCAACTGAGTTATATGTTGCTGAAGATTTATTGAGGCTTGATGGGAGTTTTCGTGCGAACTTAGACACGCTGTATCATCAGCAAACGTAGAAGTGTGGACAGTTTCACTTACAGGCATATCGCAGGTATATATCAAATATAAAACTGGTCCAAGAATGCTACCTTGTGGTACACCTGAGGAAATTGGTTTGGATACACTTACGAAGTCTCCTTCAACAACAGCAAATTTTCGTCCAATTATGTAGCTTTTCAGTAGGTTGCTCATGTTACAAGGCAAGTGAGCGGTCAGTTTTAGAAATAGACCTTCATGCCAAACTTTGTCAAAAGCCTGTGAAACATCAATAAAAATAGCTGAACAATACTTCTTCTCTTCAAAAGTCCTTCTTATCACCTGAACCAATCTATGGGTTTGCTCAATTGTGCTATGTCTACTTCTAAAACCAAATTGATGGTTTGGGATACACCCACTATCCCTTAGCATTGGAGACAATTTATCCATAAGCAACTTTTCGAACACCTTTGAAATAGTTGGTAATAGACTTATGGGCCTATATGACTCGGTTTTGGTTAGGTCTTTACCCGGTTTTGGAATCATTTTAACTTTAGAAATCTTCCAGTGCTCAGGATAGTATTCAAGCCGTAAAATGGCATTAAAAATAAATAGCATGATTCTGACTGCAATATTGGGGAGCTCCTTCAACATTTTGTTACTTATGCCGTCCATACCAGGAGCTTTTTTCGGATTTACTTCAGAAATTAGCTTTTGTACCTCACGCAACTTAAACTTTAAGGGTCGAGGGGGTAATCCAACTACGCTTGGCAAACTAACATCATCAGTACTTATGTGTGGGGTGAATACATCTTTCAAGTAATCGGCAAATAAGTCACCTTTTTCAGCGTCCCTTCTTGCCCAATCTCCACTGATATTACGTAGGGGTGGCTTGTACTCAACGGGCCTTTTTAGGTTTTTTGTAGCACGCCATAAAAAATAATTGGAGTTTGGTGTAGCATCGAGGCTCTCCAGATATTTCTCGAAAGATGCAGTTTTTTCATATGCTAGTAAGTCTCTAAGCCGCTTTGTGCATTCTCTAAGTCTCTGCCTCTGCAGGGGCGATCTGTGTTGTTGCCCATCTCTTCTAGCTCTTCGTTTTTCCGCTACGAGACGTTCAATGTCTGCAGAATAGATGTGACCTAAAGTAGTCTGCGGATGTTTAGTTGTTGCAAGCTGTGCTGCTTGTTTAATATTTTCACTAAAAGTTGCAAGGCTACACTCCACATCCTCCTTTGTTTCTAGCAAAATATTCTCCGAACAATGGGTGCTAAGATATTTTTTAAAACTCAACCAGTTGATGCGACTGATCATATTTGTATCAGGAAAAAACAAATGTCTTCTAAGCGGGCTGCAAATAGTTACAATGGTTGGAGAATGATCCGATGATAAATCCATGGAAGATTCTACAGTGACTAAATTTCTTGAAATATTTTTTGCGACAGCAAAATCTATTACATCCGGAATTTTTTGTCTGTCGGTAGGCCAGTATGTAGGCTGACCACTCGAAGCAACATCTAAATCATTACTGCTAATTTTTTTTTTTTTTTTTTTTTTTCCACTCTCAAAATTATTTATTGTATCTTCTATGAAAGAACTAACAATAAGTATTAAAAACTTAAATTCTAAAAAAAGTTACATTAGTCCCAACCATGTCAGGCCTAACCTTTGGGTAAAAAAAAAAAAAAAAATTGTCATAAAAGAAACAAAGCAAATATTCCTAAAATGTATCGTCTATAGCATTGAGGATTAAAGCTGCGGTATCCCTCGTTTTTAATCGGCTATGTCCACTATAATCCAAGATATTGCGAGCAAGGGGATTAGGATGGTCTTCGAGCTTCATCAAGTATTTGCCTGCGTATTTGATGATTTCTGTAGTCACCAGCGGTATGTCTAAATCACAATGTATGTTTGAATTTCTGATGTACCATGGTGCGGAAGTTATCAACCGTAAAATTTTATTTTGCATACGTTGGATTCTATCTACGTTTGAAGCTGAGGCAGTGCCCCAAAGCTGGATTCCATAAGACCATATTGGTTTCAGAATACTCTTGTAAATTAGAAGTTTGCAATCTAGGCCAAGTCTCGAGTTCCTGCCAATGAGCCAGTGTAATTGTGTTAGCTTAAGTTTCATTTGTGTTAGCTTTGAGTCAATATGATGTTTCCATGTAAGGCGGCGATCAAGATATATACCAAGATATCTCACATAATTATGGTGAGGAACAATGTGATTATTGATTTGAACGGGTGAACAATTATCTCTTCGCAGGGTGAAAGTCACATGAATGCACTTTTGAACGTTCACTTTAATTCTCCATAATTTTAACCACAACTCCAACTGAGTTATATGTTGCTGAAGATTTATTGAGGCTTGATAGGAGTTTTCGTGCGAACTTAGTCACGCTGTATCATCAGCAAACGTAGAAGTGTGGACAGTTTCACTTACAGGCATATCGCAGGTATATATCAAATATAAAACTGGTCCAAGAATGCTACCTTGTGGTACACCTGAGGAAATTGGTTTGGATACACTTACGAAGTCTCCTTCAACAACAGCAAATTTTCCTCCAATTATGTAGCTTTTCAGTAGGTTGCTCATATTACAAGGCAAGTGAGCGGTCAGTTTTAGAAATAGACCTTCATGCCAAACTTTGTCAAAAGCCTGTGAAACATCAATAAAAATAGCTGAACAATACTTCTTCTCTTCAAAAGTCCTTCTTATCACCTGAACCAATCTATGGGTTTGCTCAATTGTGCTATGTCTACTTCTAAAACCAAATTGATGGTTTGGGATACACCCACTATCCCTTAGCATTGGAGACAATTTATCCATAAGCAACTTTTCGAAAACCTTTAAAATAGTTGGTAATAGACTTATGGGCCTATATGACTCGGTTTTGGTTAGGTCTTTACCCGGTTTTGGAATCATTTTAACTTTAGAAATCTTCCAGTGGTCAGGATAGTATTCAAGCCGTAAAAAGGCATTAAAAATGAATAGCATGATTCTGACTGCAATATTGGGGAGCTCCTTCAACATTTTGTTACTTATGCCGTCCATACCAGGAGCTTTTTTTGGATTTACTTCAGAAATTAACTTTTGTACCTCACGCAACTTAAACTTTAAGGGTCGAGGGGGTAATCCAACTACGCTCGGCAAACTAATATCATCAGTACATATGTGTGGGGTGAATACATCTTTCAAGTAATCGGCAAATAAGTCACCTTTTTCAGCGTCCCTTCTTGCCCAATCTCCACTAATATTACGTAGGGGTGGCTTGTACTCAACGGGCCTTTAAAGGTTTTTTGTAGCACGCCATAAAGAATAATTGGAGTTTGGTGTAGCATCGAGGCCTTCCAGATATTTCTCAAAAGATGCAGTTTTTTCATATGCTAGTAAGTCTCTAAGCCGCTTTGTGCATTCTCTAAGTCTCTGCCTCTGCAGGGGCGATCTGTGTTGTTGCCCATCTCTTCTAGCTCTTCGTTTTTCCGCTACGAGACGTTCAATGTCTGCAGAATAGATGTGACCTAAAGTAGTCTGCGGATGTTTAGTTGTTGCAAGCTGTGCTGCTTGTTTAATATTTTCACTAAAAGTTGCAAGGCTACACTCCACATCCTCCTTTGTTTCTAGCAAAATATTCTCCGAACAATGGGTGCTAAGATATTTTTTAAAACTCAACCAGTTGATGCGACTGATCATATTTGTATCAGGAAAAAACAAATGTCTTCTAAGCGGGCTGCAAATAGTTACAATGGTTGGAGAATGATCCGATGATAAATCCATGGAAGATTCTACAGTGACTAAATTTCTTGAAATATTTTTTGCGACAGCAAAATCTATTACATCCGGAATTTTTTGTCTGTCGGTAGGCCAGTATGTAGGCTGACCACTCGAAGCAACATCTAAATCATTACTGCTAATTTTTTTTTTTTTTTTGTTTTTTCCACTCTCAAAATTATTTATTGTATCTTCTATGAAAGAACTAACAATAAGTATTAAAAACTTAAATTCTAAAAAAAGTTACATTAGTCCCAACCATGTCAGGCCTAACCTTTGGGTAAAAAAAAAAAAAAAAATTGTCATAAAAGAAACAAAGCAAATATTCCTAAAATGTATCGTCTATAGCATTGAGGATTAAAGCTGCGGTATCCCTCGTTTTTAATCGGCTATGTCCACTATAATCCAAGATATTGCGAGCAAGGGGATTAGGATGGTCTTCGAGCTTCATCAAGTATTTGCCTGCGTATTTGATGATTTCTGTAGTCACCAGCGGTATGTCTAAATCACAATGTATGTTTGAATTTCTGATGTACCATGGTGCGGAAGTTATCAACCGTAAAATTTTATTTTGCATACGTTGGATTCTATCTACGTTTGAAGCTGAGGCAGTGCCCCAAAGCTGGATTCCATAAGACCATATTGGTTTCAGAATACTCTTGTAAATTAGAAGTTTGCAATCTAGGCCAAGTCTCGAGTTCCTGCCAATGAGCCAGTGTAATTGTGTTAGCTTAAGTTTCATTTGTGTTAGCTTTGAGTCAATATGATGTTTCCATGTAAGGCGACGATCAAGATATATACCAAGATATCTCACATAATTATGGTGAGGAACAATGTGATTATTGATTTGAACGGGTGAACAATTATCTCTTCGCAGGGTGAAAGTCACATGAATGCACTTTTGAACGTTCACTTTAATTCTCCATAATTTTAACCACAACTCCAACTGAGTTATATGTTGCTGAAGATTTATTGAGGCTTGATAGGAGTTTTCGTGCGAACTTAGTCACGCTGTATCATCAGCAAACGTAGAAGTGTGGACAGTTTCACTTACAGGCATATCGCAGGTATATATCAAATATAAAACTGGTCCAAGAATGCTACCTTGTGGTACACCTGAGGAAATTGGTTTGGATACACTTACGAAGTCTCCTTCAACAACAGCAAATTTTCCTCCAATTATGTAGCTTTTCAGTAGGTTGCTCATATTACAAGGCAAGTGAGCGGTCAGTTTTAGAAATAGACCTTCATGCCAAACTTTGTCAAAAGCCTGTGAAACATCAATAAAAATAGCTGAACAATACTTCTTCTCTTCAAAAGTCCTTCTTATCACCTGAACCAATCTATGGGTTTGCTCAATTGTGCTATGTCTACTTCTAAAACCAAATTGATGGTTTGGGATACACCCACTATCCCTTAGCATTGGAGACAATTTATCCATAAGCAACTTTTCGAAAACCTTTAAAATAGTTGGTAATAGACTTATGGGCCTATATGACTCGGTTTTGGTTAGGTCTTTACCCGGTTTTGGAATCATTTTAACTTTAGAAATCTTCCAGTGGTCAGGATAGTATTCAAGCCGTAAAAAGGCATTAAAAATGAATAGCATGATTCTGACTGCAATATTGGGGAGCTCCTTCAACATTTTGTTACTTATGCCGTCCATACCAGGAGCTTTTTTTGGATTTACTTCAGAAATTAACTTTTGTACCTCACGCAACTTAAACTTTAAGGGTCGAGGGGGTAATCCAACTACGCTCGGCAAACTAATATCATCAGTACATATGTGTGGGGTGAATACATCTTTCAAGTAATCGGCAAATAAGTCACCTTTTTCAGCGTCCCTTCTTGCCCAATCTCCACTAATATTACGTAGGGGTGGCTTGTACTCAACGGGCCTTTTAAGGTTTTTTGTAGCACGCCATAAAGAATAATTGGAGTTTGGTGTAGCATCGAGGCCTTCCAGATATTTCTCAAAAGATGCAGTTTTTTCATATGCTAGTAAGTCTCTAAGCCGCTTTGTGCATTCTCTAAGTCTCTGCCTCTGCAGGGGCGATCTGTGTTGTTGCCAATCTCTCCTAGCTCTTCGTTTTTCCGCTACGAGACGTTCAATGTCTGAAGAATAGATGTGACCTAAAGCAGTCTGCGGATGTTTAGTTGTTGCAAGCTGTGCTGCTTGTTTAATATTTTCACTAAAAGTTGCAAGGCTACACTCCACATCCTCCTTTGTTTCTAGCAAAATATTCTCCGAACAATGGCTGCTGAGATATTTTTTAAAACTCAACCAGTTGATGCGACTGATCATATTTGTATCAGGAAAAAACAAATGTCTTCTAAGCGGGCTGCAAATAGTTACAATGGTTGGAGAATGATCCGAAGATAAATCCATGGAAGATTCTACTGTAACTAAATTTCTTGAAATATTTTTTGTGACAGCAAAATCTATTACATCCGGAATTTTTTGTCTGTCGGTAGGCCAGTATGTAGGCTGACCACTCGAAGCAACATCTAAATCATTACTGCTAATAGCGTTGTACAATGCTCGGCCCCTAGGTGTAATTAAGCGCGAACCCCAGTAATTGTGTTTCGCATTATAATCGCCAGCTGCCAGAAAACATGGTCCAAGACCTTTAAAAAATTTTTCATACTGCTCCTCGGTTATTGAAAACCTGGGAGGAGAGTAGACCGATGATATTACTATATCATTAAAAAGATTTTTAACACAAATAGTTGTGGCTTGCAAATAGTCCTCACGCTTGCTGTCTAGAAAATGGTGTTTCAGTCTAGACTTTATTAAAATTGCTGAGCCGCCGCATGCTCTTCCTCTCGGATCCTTTGTATCATAAAATGTGAATCCATTAATTTTAAAAATACCCCTTGTGGTCAAATGCGTTTCAGAGACCAGCATGATGTCAATGTTATTTTCCGTGAGGAAGTATTCGAGTTCGTTTTTATGTTGGCGAATGCCATTTGCATTCCAGAAACATATTTTCAACGAATTCATTTTCTATTTACGATTGCCTGAAGCAAAGTAGTCTGCATTTGAAATTGTTTATTGTCTGCACAAGGTTGTCAATAGTAGCTGCAAGACGAGTAAAATTGAAGCTTGAGTTAGCGTCTGCTTTGGTATTTGCTGAATGAACATTTTTTGGTGGAACAGTGTTGATTTTTACGGCGTCGGCATACGATACATGAGTATTGATTGGTCGGACCATTTGGGGATACGAAGTAGATAAAATATGCTGTTTTTGGGCCGATGTAACTTTAGGTGCCGGTGTTGCACCCTGTCTTATGAAAGAATAAACGGGGCAACCTCTGTAGTTTGCAGTGTGATTACCGCCACAATTACTGCATTTTTTAAGGTTTGTTTCCCCTTTAGGTTTATTGCAACTAGCAGTAGCATGCAATTCTCTGCATATAATGCAAACAGATGGAAGTTTGCAGTATGTTTTTGTGTGCCCAAACTCTTGACAGTTGTGACACTGTACGGGCCCTGAACGTTTGCGGGGTTCTTCTACCGTGATTTTTCTATGCATAAAACATATAAAAGTAAAAATATCATGAAGCATACAGAGTTTTATGAACGCAAAAATTGTGCACTGTGACGGAAATACATTGTGTGTTAACAAACAATATAAAAGAAATATTAGAAAAAAACTTGTATTTATCTGGTGAAATATTCTTAAATATTGCCCAGTGCACAATTTGTTTATTCTTGTCGCTGTTAGATTGGCTGATCTTAAGAAATCTAATCGTTTATATTTAAAATTTGAGTTTGTCTTTTAATAAGTGTGGTCGAATCAACCACAGCCTGTGGAATCAACAATATCTCCTGGAGATAAATCACAGAAAAAACCTAAACCACTAAAAGTCAAAACTGGTACGAGAACGTTTTTGACTTGGACCTTTTAAATAAGGAACCATCGGCCAAAGAAATTCTCATCAATAGTAATTCATATTATGAAAATACTGGCACTCGCCGCTTCAATGGAACTGTGACACCAGTAGGTAGTTTGGGAAATAAAAATTTTCAACTATTGATTATTTGCTAAAATTTTTCAGTGGAATTCTCATGGTTATGAAGTAGCAAAAACATTTGGCAATAAGTTTGATATTATATCGCCGATATGGTTTCAGATTGTAAAACATTCTGATAACTATAAAGTAAATGGCCTCCACGATATTGATGCCAGATGAATGAAAGAGATAAGAACCAATGGAAGCAATGACCAGAGATCTATTCAATGTAAGTTTTTGAGTTATATTGATTCAGCCATATATTAAAGTACTATAATTTCAGTTCTTCCTCGATTTATATTTGAACACTTTAGCGACAATGACTTTACTCTTTTACTATCGTCTGAACAAGAGATTACGAAACATCACAAATAGGACGGAATTGTGCTCGAATACTGGCTTCAGCTTGGCGGTCGAGTTGCCAATAAATTCTTACAAAAACTTGCAATTTCGATAAGTAAGGCCTTAGCTAAAGATAATTTGAAACTTATTTTGGTTATATCACCTTATCGTCCTCAATTATTAAATATGTTCAACGAATATCATATGGATAAATTATATAAGCATGTCTATGCCTTCTCATTAATGACGTACGATTATTGAACGATTCAGCGTGTTGGCGCCAATGCTCCTCTTCATTGGATTAAACAATCTATTGAGCATATAGCTCCCGATAATACAAATGATGTGATAGAAAAACGTCAAAAGATTCTTATGGGTCTAAACATGTATGGCAATGACTATACACCTAATGGCGGCGGGCCAATTGTTGCCAGTCAATATTTAGATCTCCTTCGCCATGTTAAAAAAAGTTCATCATATGATGAAAATGATGGAGAACTATTTCGAAATAAGTTAATATTTTTTTTGTAGTTTTTTGTAGTGCTCATTTAAGTTTATTTTTTTACAGGACAAATACTGGTCGCCATTATGTTTTTATCCAACACTTTACTCCTTAAATCAGTGTATTAAACTAGCACTAGAGATGAATGTAGGTTTATCAATATGGGAACTTGGGCAGGGATTAGACTACTTTTATGACCTTTTAACACTGCTTATTATGTATTTAGAGTTGCTCGTAATAAAAAAAATTGTTTGCATTTGTATAACATAACAGCAGTAAAAATGTCTTCATTAAACGATTACATTAAAAAGATTTAATTTAGCAGTTTAGTCAATATTTTTATTTAATGTTTTTTTTATAAAAATAATAAAGAGTAAATGTAAATATACAGCGACTTTTTGCAACCTGGCAACGTTCCTTCCATGGATCTAAAATTAAAAAAAGAAACATGATTTAATGCTTAAATAAAGATAAAATGAAAAGCTTAAAAGATTATCTGGATGTTAAAATTTTTTTACTAAACGTACAAACACAACGTGGAATATTAAACAATGGGATTATAAAAATTATTTATTTTTATAACCACCCTTTTATTTTTTTATTTCACTTCTTATAATTATTCAATAATTCAAAGTCACCATCCCAAAGAATATTAATCTCTTAAGACACACACACGTACACACATTCACATAATTTAAATAATTAGCTTACCTTTTAGAATCCTTTGGAAATGTATGCACCTTTTCTCCAGGCGGACATTTTTTAATGCATCGGTGACTCCTAAAATTTAAAAGAAAGTGTTAACATTAATAACCTCATTAATTAACATTTTTGCAGGTTGCATACTTACATGTTATTTGCCAATATTTTTATAACAGCACAAACTATACAATTAAACAGTCTTGTCCTTTAAATCACAGACTACACCTATAAATACAAACTATACAATACAATAAATTAATATATATACAATAAATTAATAAATGTTAAACTATTTTTAAAAAACCTACCCTTATTTGTTCACGTAAAATCCGTTTAATTCCTTTTTGCGCTAGAAACACATAATCAAAACAAAACTCGCGACTCAGAGTTTTGCGTAAAAGAGATAGTAGTTTGTTGTATATATAGTGCGTCGTGTCGCGTCTGCGTGTAGTCTGTGCCTATTCGACCAAATGTTTTTACTAATTTTAGTAACTGAAATTTTATAAATCACATATGCGTGTAAATTGTATATTCAGAAATTGTAAATGATCTCCGCCGCTGAATTCCAGCTGCCGCCGATGACTTCTCCAGAGCCATCGTCATATCAAATATTTGTCGGCGTAGATTCAACGCCTCTAACTTAATTATTTTACACTTTCTGTTGGTTGATTCTCAAGAGTGATTATGTTTGGTTATATTTGTAATTCTGTTAATTTTACTATTAAAACAATTTTTTGTAATCCCGTACGCCACACAAGTTTTTTCAACAAACGTAAGTTTAGCAAAAATTATTAGCTATGTACATTGCAGTTCACTGCAAAGCTTAAAAAAATGAAATGTAATTCCAAGCAAAAATATTGCAAAATTTTGAGGGAATCCCTTATTTTGGAGCTATGGTTCTGCAAAGTTTCTTCGTTTATTATTGCATATATCCACCATTTTACGGCAGAATAGGGAAATATAGGTATCCATTGAGAGACGATAAATCTTGTAAATTTTTAATTGAATATGGAATACGTAATAAAAACCTTTCCAATGATACTCATATTGTCGCATTTGGCCATAAAATGCTTCTATCTGTCATGTTCTACGTAGAAACTATGGAGTTCTGAAACTATGAAATTACTTTTTCCTTCTTGCCACTAAACTACTTTTGTTCCAACATTTTTTTGTAATTGTAAATTTTTGTTGTTTTTATGCAGGGTGCAAAACATGATTTAAAATATCTATGTATACATATGTATATGGCTGTAAAAATTGATTTTGAAATGTTTTGATTTTTTACGAAAGTTGCTGTTTCATTTTTTTTACAAGCTATATTGTGCAAAAAACACGATATCAAAAATAAAAATCCAAATACTTTGCTTCAGTAAGATGTTCAGAAATATTTAACTTCATATTTAAATTAAATAACTACGTTATTTGTGCTAAATTCCGTTAAAAAATAAACATTTGATGATATCTTCATAAAACATTTATAATTCAAACTTTTATAAATGTATTACTGTGGGGAAAACAAGCTCATCAGTGGATTTTCCTTTAAATTTTGTATAGACAACTCACGAGTCATATATCTCAAGCCAAATGTTTTATGTTTGTGTTAAATATTCTATTTAATGTAAAAAATCAAATATTTCTTTCCAAAGTTTTAAATTCAAAAGTTCTTCAGAAGAAGCTTTCGATATAATATCGGCTGGATTCGATTTAGTTGGGACGTGATGTCAAATGATGTTTTTATTGTGGTTAAATTTTGTATGAAACTTTGACGCAACCACTACAAAAGTAAAATTGAGGTCTAAAATTAACATCAAATACAATACGCTATAAGTTTGCTTATGAAGAAACAGAAAATCTGTTACAGCTGTAACGTAAAAGCGTTTACGTAGAGTAATGAAGCCTTAAAGAACTCATTTCGCACGATGATGATGGCGTTAAACATATGAAAGCCTGGCTTAAAGTTCTGTTATTTGTGTGAAACAATGTTCAGACAATAATATGTACGCTGTGACTGTAACAATAAGCCTGATAGGAACATTTTAAGTTTATTATTTTTAACTTTATTGCAAATAATAATTAATACAGTAATGTCCAAACTAATGAGCTAATAAACTTTTAAGTGTGGATCCAAACTACCAAGTCTGCGATTGAATCGTTGCTACTTTAACATTGTTGTGTATATAAAAACGTATCGTTTGAATAAATAATTACAAATGCGTAATCGTCTGTAGCATAGTAATTTACGGTTTGGAGCTAAAAATCTATCACCGTATTCCTCTTTTTTCCCCTATCGGTCGGAGTGTGAAAAAGACATCTTATTACACTATTAAGCATGTATTAATGTTTGAAATGTCCTTTACATCGGGGGATTATATAAAATTGTCTTTTATGATTAATCTGTTTAATTTTTTAAATATACTTGAAGATGATTGAATTATAATTGAATTTAGTAGTAAGGCTTTTTATGCTTATAAAAGCAAATTAGCAATTTGTATTGTGTTTTTATATGTGCTAAAACTTGCTGATGTTCATTGTTATTTATATATTTTATCTAGTTCCAGCTACTGATTTGTGGAGAGGAGTTACTGCTGTGAGTAATGCTGGAAAAAAACGGGGTAGAGGAAAAGGTACAGGAAAAAAAGTCGCTAAAGACCTAAATAAAGGTCAAATAATTGGAATTGGAACAAAAAACATTTTATGGCCGGGATTAAATTCTCCTATCATACGGGGAAAAGAAATTGTACAACTACAAATGCTTCCAGAAGATACAGAAAGAGAAAAAAATGTTTTCAAAATTCGTGATTCTGTTGGAGGTTTTCGAGTCTTTAAATTAAGTCCTGTTGATCGTGGTTGGTCTGGTTCAAAAATGCCTGGACGACGCTGCGGACCGCCCGATTCTGTTGGCGAAAACCAGTTTGAAGGGTTCGATACAAGAGTGTTAGAAAATAAAATTGTTTTCATTATGAAAGGTAATATGGGAAGAAAACGAAGATATTCGGTAATGAGTGTTACAGGAAATAGTAAGGGATTGGCTGGATTTGCTAACGGAAAAGCCTCAGAAGCGCGTACTGCACTAAGAAAGTCAAAAAATAGAGCTGGTCAAAAATTAATGAAAATTGAACTATGTGATAACCGAACGGTATTTCATGATTTTTATTGTGCTTTTGGAAAAACGAAAATTTTTGTTTTCAAGAAGCCTGAGGGTTATGGACTAGTCTGTCATCGTGCAATTCAAACAATTTGTAAGGTAGTTGGTATACGTGATATTTACGCCAAAATCGAAGGTTCGACAAACCTGCAGCATGTAGTGAAAGCTTTTTTTATTGGTATGTTAAAACAGAGAACTTACAAGCAGATAGCTGATGAAAAAAATCTTCATTTGGTAGAGTTCAGAAAAGAAAATGAGGGATTATCGCGGATTGTAGCCAGCCCAGATACATGTAGAAAACAAAGTAATATTGCACGAGATGAAATAACAAATTTCAGTCAATATGTTTTGGGTAGTAAAATTTTTTATAAAAAAGCAGCCTTAACCCCGTTTTATGCCAATACTACAAGCTATACTTTATTTTCTAAAAAGCAAGAAATTTTAAGAAATCAAAATAAAGTAAGACTTAATATGCTGATGAATTATAACGAGGTTAGGAATTTCTTGTCAAATAAAACTTAAGGCGGTAGCTTTTGTATTATACCATATATAATATGTAAATGAGTAAATTTATTAATAAATTAAAACAAAAAACCTTATTTTTTACTGTTTATCGTAGGTGTAAAATCTAAAAATCGAGTCTTTAATGTAAAAGGTGCGGAAAAACTCTTTCCTGCAAAAAAATCGCTGCCTATATAAAAAATTTTTATTAAAGTATAAAAGCATTAACGTTGCAAAAAGAAATAGTAGGGATTTTGGAATTATGGTAATTTGTTGTATAAGAACAAGTCTAAAATATATCGTTATATGACATGCAATATAAGTTTGTAACGACACGTTCTCGCGTTATGCTGGGGTAAAGCTCGCGGCGTCCAGGGTTCGTTACAAAAAAAATGTTTTTCATTAATCACAAGAGACACTTGTTTTTATAAAAAGAAACTTTTATTTATAATTCACTCTTAAACTAAATTATAATTAAACTGCACCACTACTGAGCACGCCAACGATGATCAACCGCTTCGTGGCCCTCAAGAGCTTTCGTCTCCACTCTCCGTCGGCTAGCCTACTGCTTCTCACACTGGAGCGAATAAAATTCTGTTCCAGTCTGAGCAGAACAGTTGGCCTGTCCACCAATTTTTGACTTGTCGCGGTTGTCACGAATAAGATTCTGAGACAACTTTTCCACGTCGAAATTGGCGTTAGCCTATTGACGATCTTGTTCAGCTAGGGCGAATAAAATTCTGGCCTTGCTGACCAAAACGCGGGCTGGCTCTGGGCTCCGTCACCTGGGCGAATAAAATTCTGGCCAGGTGAAGTAGCGACAGCACTTACTGAGCCGGAGACCTTAGCGAGTCTCGCTTAATTCAAAGTCGAATAAGATTCTGGCTTTGATTGAACGAGAGAAACCTATTTGCAAAACTATTTTAATTAAGTTGAATAAAATTCTAACTCACTTAAAAGAAGTCTTGCCCGGTTGCTTGCCCGTGGCCAACTCCACTTAAAAACGTAATTATCTCGCTTTTATATGTTTCTGCCAGGCACACATACACACCCATACCACTAAACGACAGCTGCTTGCGACTGTTCAGGGTTGTATTTCATGGTATGTTTTCCCTATGGATGTATCATCGTGTTAATAGATGGCGCTTTTTAAGGGCTATTATAAATTCAAATATTTCATTAACAAATAATAAATGTAATTATTAAATATAATTATGAATTATATAAAATGAAAAGTGTATAATAATAATAATGTTCTCTTTTAAAAAAAATTACAAAATTTTAAACACATATAAATAGAGTCTAATTGCTTGTGGTTGAATTGCTATGTGATCCAAAAACGAGCCTGCCGACTTTTGGTCGTCACAAGTTTACAGAAGAAGCAAACAACAATAAGTGGAAACTACTTGATATAATGTAGCAAACACAGTACGTATTGCTCAATTTTTTTCACTTTCAATATACATGAAGAAACTGTTGATTTCGTTTTTGAAATATTGGCCCCTATTATTGTTCCCAACAAAGTGTTGTGTTGTCCCGGCTATAACACAACTTTATTTCTTTACTCAATTATGAGTCACAACGCGTAAATGCTGTGTATGTCGCATAATTGCTTTTTAAAGTAGTATATATTTTCTATTGGAATACATCGCTGCGCACTAAAAACTGTCGAAGGGAAAGAAAATCAAATAAAAACCAATCGAACTAAAAATTATTTTGTTTGAAAAAATTAATAATAATTATAATAAGCAAGATTATCAACGTTAATGTTGCTTTATTTTATGATGATGATGAGGCCAGCAAAAATACACATATGGCCCGTATCCGAAAAAGAAATCGTGGGAATTTTAACCCATTGGAACTACCAAGCACTGAGTAAGTAAATTTGTTTTGAAATAAACAGTTTTATTTAAAATATGCATACATAAAATATACATATCTTTTTACGGTTTCATACAATTTTTTTTTGCTACAGAAGCTAAACGACTTCTTAAAACCGTCAACCAGGAGTTCTGTTATTCCGCCGATTTATTTTTTTAATAAATATTTTAAATTATAAAATATAAAAAATTATAGCCAAACAAATTTAAAACTTACAAAAATTTGTTTACTTTAATTTTGGAACTGTTTGCGACAACAAGCAACAGGTAATGAAGAGTTGTAAGATTTTGATGTGTGTAACAACACAGCAACACATGTTGTCAACAATTACAAAAATTTTAAAACGGAAATAAGATCAATTAAATAATAAAAAATAAACCAAAATTAAAATTGTTGATGTAAGTATCAACATTCTCCCCCGCGTTGACCAACGGTAACAGTTCACGGTAAGGAAAGTGAATGAAGTGTCAGTTGAACGACCCGTTGAAGTTGTCTTCCTTTATAGGTTGAATATAGTTTGACTGAGATGATGGTTACTAAGATGGTTAGAGAAAATAAAAGTGCAGTGTAGCTTACGGCATGGTGGTGTTGGGACCTGATTAGCTCTGGTAATCGTGCAATAGTTGCCTCATTAAGTTGTTTTTGCAGGTTATTCAGTTGATTTAGATGGGTTTCAAATTTGTTGTCAGTATAATTAAAAATTCTTTTGATCTCTTGTGGAGTGCTTATTTGATCAATCTGCCTGAATTGGACGTATGAGGTATGCAAACTATTTGATGCATTAAAGTGGCCTTGAATAGTGAAAAGGTTGGTTTTAATTATACAATTTGGTTTTATTTGCATTATTCTCGTTAACTGTTGGGAAGCTTCATTGCCGCAAACTGCTGAAATATCTATTTTTGTTGTGGTGTAGTGGAACAACCTTAATATAAATATCAAATGTTCACACACGCAGTCAACACAACATATAGTTACAATTAAAGGTTTAAATCAAATTACTCAAGTGCAATGCACAAGCAATGCACATATGTTTGTTGTATGCAATGACTTAATGGCCTTCAACAACATCTTGTGTTGTTGTTGTTCTTACTGCAGGTGTGGATCGGTGCGTTTCAGGTGACGCATTTATTTTGTGGGAAAACAATCCCAAAATAAATGCAATAGGAATTAGATTACATTACACTTTTCGCCCGAATAATAATACTTATAATAATATTTGTACATAATATTAATTAATTTGTAGTGTGTGCGGGCTCACGCCTTGTCACGTACCCATCAAACATAGAAATAAAAAGGTTTAGAATTACACAACTATTTTTAAGTTGCATTAAATAAAGAAATGTATAATATAAGTAATTTAAGTTATTTCAAATCGTGGGAAAATGCTTATTCAGTAATCACACAATTTAGTTGTAATTAGGCGCAAAACAATCTTAGTAAATAAGACTAATTTTAAGTATAAATAAAGAATCTTGTACTAAGAAGGGACAGATTTTAATTGACAGGCAAAGAACTTGCTTCGATCAAATCTTTAAGTTGCGCACCTTTCGCTGGTAAATTAGCATATCTCCGCCGTATAAATACAGAGTTGATTAGCGTATCCTTTCGCTCTAAAATAAAAGGATATAACTTTTTTTGTAGCTCATATATATAAACACACATGTGAATTTGGAATTGATCCCTCTTATTCGAATAAAAATTTTTTTTTTCATTGTTAAAATTCTAATAAATTAATAAAAATTTTGTTAAGTAAGAAAACCCTAATGCTTATTACCACAGATGAACGAAGAGGTTCCAACAGCGGACGACGTTAGCAACATCATCAGCTTCTGGGAGAAATACCTGGAAGAAAGGAAAGAAGAAATCAGCGAACCGACGGAGAAATATGTTCCTGAAGGGCCCATATAGGTCAGTTGTATGCTCCAACTGAGATAAAATCACAATTGGACTTAAGGACGGTTGGCCCTAAGCCATTACTGATCGAGGAAGTGATCAGAAGACACGCTAGCCGGCCAATACTACCCGAAATACGTGAGGAGAAGATAAGGACTAACAGGCGTGGAGGAAAGAGCTTCAAGTTGCGTCTGGAGCTACACAACCTCTAAAAATTGAGGAATTTATGAAATTGCGCAGAAGAAAGACGCACCGCAAGTCTTAAAATAAAGGAGATCAGAAGACAACAAAAAATCGTCGTAAATAAATAAAAATAAAAAAAAAAACAAATAATATCTTATTCTAATGGGGATAAAATAAACAAAATCAACGGTGACGCTGGAGTCCAGATTATCAATAATCAGGACTACCATTCAGAGACCCTAGAATATCATGAGACAATCTTATGGGTAATCTTAGCCATTACAATATCTAACTTAGGCCTAAAATTATACAGAGTTCACAAGAAATACAAACGTCAAGAAATGCTCAAAGCTGCTAGATCAGTATTCTCAAAAGTTTATTAATCTGGTAGAACTGTTTAACAATGAAATTCCTGATAATAAAAAGCAAAATTTCTTTGCGCTGGTATACAACAGATAATATTAAAGTTAAACTTGAATTACGATCAACAACTGATGTTACAAGCCTCATAAATAATTTAAAGAACATATTTAGACCTCAAAAGACTGTGAATATAATTCTAGATGAAATATCAAGCCTCGCACAGGGCAGAAGGCCGATTTCCAAATTTGCAGAGAATATAGAAACTCTCATAGCACAACTTAATACCATTCAAATACAATCACTCGAGTCGGAAGCGGAAAAATCAGCTATAATTAGATCAAACGACACCATAACATTCAATGTTTTAAAACGAGGTTTGACGGATGCAAACATTTCACAGACAATTACAGCTAGTAGAGTAAAAACTTTCAAGGAAGCCGAATCCATCATGGCGTATAACAAACGCAATCACATCAACAGAAATGAACAATCCAGATACAACAATACTACAGCGAAATATAAATCTCAACAGACAACGGCAACATCAACCCAGGCAACAACGCAATCGCAATAACAACCACTACAACCAGTTACAACAACGACGGCCGCTATAATCAGCTGCCGCAAAAGCAATTCAGCAGCCACTACAACAACAACAGCTACAACAGCAAAGGCCGCTATAGCAGACGCCTATGCAATTCAACAACAACAGACAACACATTTCGCAGAACAACACCAGATATTTCAACAAATACCGGAATAGCAGTAGCAACCCCAGAAATCAGAATAATGCAAGGCGCAACACCCTTTTCATAAGTGGTAATGAGCAACAGGGAAACTCAATACACCCCGATGCCCAGCATGTAGAAAATTAGGTCAATCGGGGTATAAAGGAAAATTAAACATTTTTAAAATCAATATTAACTTAGAATGTAAAAAATATGCATACATAAAATGCAACAATAACATTTTTTCGTTTCTGATAGACACAGGTGCAGACATTTCTATAATTAAACTAGAAGATTTACGAAATACTCAAATCGATGACACTAATTTGTATGCGATTTTAGGAATTTCAAAGAGAGACATTGTGACATTAGGAACATGTACTCTACCTATAGATTTGGGAGGAAGTATCTTAGATTTCAAATTCAATGTTGTGGATAACTCATTTCCTATAAAATCAAGTGAAATCTTAGGAAGAGATTTTTGTGCCAAATATAGAGCTAAAATCAACTTTGAAAATTTTACCTTCAGCTTTACATATAATAAAATTTACTACACATTTGATTTGATTCGAAAGGAAATTCTTAAATCAGGTATAAAACCACTACAACGGATATATTATAATAAATTAGAAAAACGATGGCTAGAGCTTAAGAAACAACTTAATATAGAAAGTTTATATCCCATGGCAAGGAAAACAATCTCTACACTTTGCAATAGCTTCCAAGATATATTCCAACTTGAAAATGAAAAATTATCAATCAACAATTTTTATGAACAAAAACTTACCTTAACAGATAATGGCGTAGTCTACATAAAAAATTATCGTCTTCCGCATTGTCAGATTAATGAAATCAATAGACAAGTCCAAGAACTATTAGACAAAGGTATCATTTGAACATTCCACTAGTCCATACAATTCTCCATTATTAATAGTACAGAAAAAGAGCACAAGCAACGACAAACAATGGTGACTCGTCGTTGATTTCAGACAGCAAAAAAATAATGGATGATAAATTTCCAATCTCACGACTAGAAGACGTCATTGATAAAATAGGATTTGCCAAATATTTTTCAACGCTAGATATGACCAACTCATTCCACCAAATTCCCTTAAGTAAAAAATCGAGACCTCTAACAGCCATTTCCACAGACAGAGGACACTTCCATTATAAGACAGTCCCATTTGGCTTAAAAATTGCCTCAAACAGTTTTCAAAGAAAGTTAACGATAGCATTCTCAGGTTTAGACGACATTTGCTTTGTATACATAGATGACATCATAGTTTTTGGAAAAACCATCGCAGACCATAATAAAAATCTTTGTCGCGTGTTTGAAAGACTGAGAAAGTACAATCTGAAATTAAATCCATCAAAATGCAATTTCCTGAAGGACGAGGTAATCTACTTGGGCGATAAAATCACAGACCACGGTATTACAACCGATCCAGAGAAATGTAAAGTTGTGGAAAATTTTCCAGCGCCACTCAACACAGATGAAGTAAGACGATTTGTAGCGTTCTGTAACTATTACAGAAAACTCATACAAAATTGTGCCGACATAGCCAAACCCCTAAATAACCTTTTAAAGAAAATATAAAATTCGATTGGAACGACAAATGCGAAAAATCTTTCCAATCATTGAAAAAGTCTTTGACTTCCCCTCCAATTCTACAATATCCAAATTTGCAGGAATAATTTATAGTAACAACAGATGCCTCGGACTGTGCAATCGGTGCGATACTCTCCCAGGGTGAAGTAGGCTCTGATATTCCCATTGCATATGCAAGTCGCTCATTATCGAAGCACGAACTTAATAAACCTATAATTGAAAAGGAACTGTTGGCAATTCACTATGCAGTGAATTATTTTATATTTTATATATGGAAGAAAGTTAAAAATAATCACTGACCATAGACCATTAGTTTCATTGTTCAAACATAAGAACCCTTCATCAAAATTAACTAGAATCCGAATGGATTTAATGGAATATGACTTCGAAATAATATATAAACAGGGTAGATTAAATACTAACGCTGATGCTCTATCTCGAATTAAACTAACTTCAGATAAATTAAAAAGCTATATACCTAGCATAGCACCAATAACTAGAAAATTTGTAAGTCCAAATAGAAAACCTACCCCCACAGAAAGGATTGACCAACCATACATGTCTTTTAAAGAAAGACTCCATATTCAATATTGGTCTGATTGAAATAAAAAAATTGTTCGAAGAAACACTTCGCAAGCAATTAAAATATGGGCTGTGCGATCCCATAGAAATTATATTATTCTAACCTCCCGAATCAATACATGGCGAACTTGAACAGTTACGCATTATTAAAGAGAATCACGAATCTCTTTTTGGTGGACATACCGGTGTAAGTAGGACAATATCAAAGCTAAAGCAGCACTATGTCTGGAAAGGTATGAATAAAATGGTTAGAAAATTGATACACAACTGCGAAACTTGCAGGAAGAATAAAATAGTTAGACATGACAGAGAAAACATGGTTATAACCAACACCCTCTGCAACTCCTTTCAAATTGTTTCAGTAGACACAATTGGCCCATTAAGACCATCCAATGGTTTTAGATATATCTTGACAATACAATGCGATTTAACAAAATATGTAGAAGCTTTTCCTATGATATCAAAGGAAGCGTCAGAAGTAACAAGAACAATGGTAGAAAAGTACATGCTGAAATACGGTCATTTTCAAACGATGAAAACCAATATGGGTAAAGAATTCGTAAATCAAATACTATCAGACATATATGCAAGTTATTGAATATTACTCATAGGACGTCAACCCCATATCACCATGAATCTTTAGGTGGCATAGAAAGAAATCATAGGGTATTAAAAGAATACTTATATGTTGTACCGAAAATGAGGGTGGGAAAAAATATACCCTATTACATATATTCTTATAATACCACACCTCACACCCCTTTTGAGTTATTATTTGGAAGACTTCCAAAATTACCACATTACAGCCATTTTACTAAACCATTTTATAATTATGACAGTTACGATAAATCTTCAAAACCAATAATTGGGAGACAAGGAGTAAATTCATTAATTTCATACAAAATTATTGAAAACCTTGTACATAATAACAATAAATAAATAAAATAATTTTTTTTTGTTTTTTTAAAGCGTGAGGGTGTAGCGTGTGCGGGCTCTCGCCGTGTCACGTACCCATCACACATAGAAATAAAAAAGGTTTAGAATTACACAATTATTTTTAAGTTGCATTAAATGCAGAAATGTATAATATAAGTAATTTAAGTTATTTCAAATCGTGGGAAAATGCTTATTCAGCAACCACACAATTTAGTTGTAATTAGACGCAAAACAATATTAGTAAATAAGAATAATTTTAAGTATAAATAAAGAATTCTGTGCCAAGAAGGGACAGATTTTAATTGACAGCCAAAGAACTTGTTTCGATAAAATCTTTAAGTTGCGCACCTTTCGCTAAATAATAACAAGGTAAATTGGCGTATCCCCGCCGTATAAATATGGAGATATTGGGCGCTAGACGCCAAATTGATTAGCGTGACCTTTCGCTCTAAAATAAAAGGATATACCTTTTTTTTGTTGCTCATATATATAAACACACGTGTGTATATGGAATTAAACAATTAAAATCCCAATATCATTACATGGCGATCCTGCCAGTATTACAATATCATTACAAATTAAATAACCACTAATACTAGACTACTCACAACCTTCTCACAGTCGGTATATAAACAGCTGCAATTGAGAAGGAAAATTAATTATAATTATTTCCTCCAAGCTCATAGTTCAGCTTATTTACTTTAACTGCTCCTAGCTAAGCACTGAAAGAAAAAAACCTAATGAAAAATATTAGAAATAAATAAAAAGGAAATCAGACTTTTATTAATAATACAACAATTAAAGAATATTACATTATATTCCAGTGGTGGCAAAGATCCATTTATTCGGATTTCTCAGTTGCGTCCATGTTGTGTTATCTACCAACCGATAAGGTTACAATTGGTTGTGTTTAGGCTGTTGAGGATACTAATTTCACCGAAATTTATATCCTTTTTCAATCTAAGCTCCTTGTTGTAGCATATATATGTATCTCCTTTAGCTATAGTGCAGCTCGCCAAATCGTCGTTCGTTAATGGAATAAATTCATCTTTGTGTGGGTTTACTGCTAGAAAAGGTACATCTAGTTTCATGGATATTAGAGCGTTATTTCTTATTGTTGGAACTGTAGTTATCTTCAGGAGTTCTAGGAATTGTTGATCGACCAGTGGCGACCTAATATCGTAGAGGGCTTCTTCTTTTGTCACTGCTCCTCATAAGCTTGTATAGTTGAACCAGACATAGTCTCGAATTGGAAGCATACGTTGTTAGTTGATGTGGTAATAAAAGTGGACTAATTTTTTCATGATGAGCATCACTTACGTCGATGGTCTCCTTTTCCGCCCTTTGTAAGTTCAGTGCTTTTAATGTTAATTGATTGGCAAGAAGTGATATTAGTTGTGTTTGGCAAACTTCTGAAATATCCTTTGCAAGTGCTAAGGAAATGTTGATTCTTGCAACAATTTCCGTTTGCTGGTTTTGTGTTGTGAGTTAATCTTGTTTTATTATATTAATAGTAGAGTCAATAATTGATGTTTGGTGTTTAATTAATTTGAAAATATAGTCTGTTTCGACCTTCGCTCTTTTAATGGTGTCTGACATTTCACTAGCATATTCTGAGTCCAGCACTCCAAGCAATGACCTTGCTACATTTCCCACAATATTGATTGCACCCCTTTTTACTCTGCTAGTGGCGAATAGTTCCTTCTCTTCCAGCAACTCTTCTTTTACTTGATGAAAATTATTAATCAAAACATTACATGTCGACTGATGTGTGATAGTTGAACATAAGTGCTGCAAAGTTATTAGTCCAGAATGAAAAGTCTTCAGCTCAGACAAAAAGGGTGCTAGATCATAGTATACCATGAGTTTCCATTCAGCTGTTGCCAGTTTTACGGATCCAATACCTTCAGCCCTGGTGGGTCAGAGTGAAAGTTGTTAATCTCTACGTGACTACTCATAACCGTTGGAATGAAAAGTATGGCTACGATCATGGTGTGTACAATTGAGTTAGTAATGGTTTTCGATTTTTTTGTGGGTGGAGTGTCTTCTTCGTGGGGTGAAGTATCTTCTTTGTCAACGGGTAATGGGCGAACAGTATTGAATAGTTCGCTTGCAGGTAACTCGTCTTCGTGAAGTAGCGGAGCTAATCTATTGATAGGTCTGCCTTTTATTCCTTAAGTTGTTTTTACCTCCACTACCCGAACCTTGCCATCATTGCCCTCGTTTGTTCGAAGGATTCTTCTAAGTGGCCAGCTCATAACCGGTAAATTGTCCTCTTTTATGATAACCATGCCCTTCTTTCACGTTTTCAGACGATGATTAACACTTCTGTCGCTCTTGCAATTGGTGTAGATACTCGGCTGACCAATGTCTCCAGAACTCATGTTTGAGTTGGGAGACGAGTTTCCATCTTGTGGTTCTCCAATTAAGAAGTGTGCTGGAGTCAGCGAGTTAGGTCATTTGGATTAGATGACATCGGAGTTAGACGCCCTCGGCATGATAAGAATCTTTTGAGGGCTCCAATGAATGCATCTGTTGTCAATTCAGTTACAACTTCTAGATGTGCAGCCTTTGTGGAGAAGCAGGCAAAAACAGCTACGTAAACTTTATGAGGTTTTTTACCTCTTATCTTATAAAGAACCCAAAACAGTCCGCAGTAGTCAACACCAGATTTAGTAAATGGGCGTGATGGGGTGACCCTGCTTGCTGGTAGATCCCCCATTAGTTGAGAAAATTTAGGTTTTGCTCTAGTACATCGCACACAATTTTGGACTATATTTCTTGCCATTGATTTGCCTTTGATGATCCAATATTGTTGTCTGCACAAAGCCAATAAAGATTGTGGCCCAGAATAATAGTGAGAATAGGCTTTCAAATCGAGTCGTTGTAGGGTAGAAGTATGGGTTGTTTTGTGTCATATGATAAATTAGAAGCTTCCAATCTTCCTCGGACCCGTAAAATGCCTTTTTCATCTAGGAATGGCGATAAGCTGCTAATTGAGCTAAACTTGTCTACTTGGTTTTTCTTTAATTCAGATATCTCCTTCTTGAAGTTGGAGACGTGAACTGCTCGAATAATTATAAATCGTGAATCATCCAGTTCTGCAGGACTCAGCGAAACGTGTTTTGGTCGCAATTCATTTTGTGTTTTTGATTTATTTATGAATCTTAGTACGTAACCCAAAACCTTCTGTAAAGTTCTAAACGAATTTTTGTGGTGAATTCCATAAGTCGTTTAATACCATAGTTGATGTAACAGGAACCAATTTCCTTTTCTCATTGTCAAAATCTTGAGGTAAGTATTTCGGTGGCCATGATTTGTCTTTTCCGTGAAGGAAAAGTGGTCCATGTAGCCATAAGTTACATGCTGGTAGACTTGCTGCACGAAGTCCTCTAGATAGTATGTCGGCGGGGTCACCAAATGTGTGATTTAAGAGGCAATAGTTATTTCAATTCAAATACATAAATCTGAACTGAGACTATTTTACCCTATTTGTGCTTTTAGTTAATAAAACACCTTAAACGATTTAGAGAAAATGATTGAATATTTTATTTATTTTCCATTCTTATATACTAAATTGTTTTACAATAAATTGATTTAAGTTGCTGAACTTACATATTTTTCTTTTTTTTTATTGCAAATTTAAAGTTAAAAAAAAAGAAATTGTTTGTCAGCAATAACAGTTAATGAAACCTGATATAAAATTTAGTAATAAAAAATATTAAAATAATTGAACTTAAAACTTAAATTTAATAAATAACAAAATGTTTAGTCAACAATAATATTTCATACAATAATTAAATGTTCAGGTAATGAAAACAAAAAAATTTTTGGTCAACAATTACAAAAATTTAAAAACGGAAATACGATCATGTTGCTAAGTTATGATAATAAAATAAAAAATAAACCAAAATTAAAATTATGTTGATGTAAGTATCAACAGCTGTAAATTATCAGAAACAAATGAAATTGCGACACATGTGCTAAGTGTTGTGTATCGTAATAGCAATTTCAAATATACAACACTAAAATCGTTAATGTTGTAAACCATAATTAGGGCCTTTCATTGTCCATAAAAAAAATTTCTTTTGGTTTTGTTTTTCCCCGTATATAAATTAGTTTCACACACACATTTTTTATCTTTATGAATGTTTGCTTTTCAAACTGATCAAAACTCATTGTTTAAAAGTAATTTTTCCTTAGTTTCTTACTGTTTAATCGTTCACTACAGAAGCAAAAACTTGTTCACCACTCATTCAGAAAATATATGTTGCTTCTTTTTCGTGACTTTACATTAATTACAATGTCGAACACAAACTCAAGCGAAAGAAAACTACGCACTCATTTCGCTCTAAAAGCGTTGTAACGTAAGCAAATTTTCATCCTCAAATTAACATGTTACTTCATCAACAAAACCTTAAATTAATTCCAGAACTTAAGAAAAAAACTTATATAAATAACAGCAAAAAAAGTAAAAATACAAATATATAACATAATATGGTATATATTTGAACTAATAACACAATTTTATATATTATAAGGCATATCAACTTCAGAATCTAGGACAAAAACAGCAAATAAAATCTTGAACAGTGTCGTAAGGTAAGTTGATTACGATATGCTATATATCTGAAGCAAAACTAATAGCACCATTTATTATATTATTACAAGGCATATTAACTTCAGAATCTAAAAGGAACACAGGTAAGGTAAGTTAATTATTATATTGTTACGCTTATTCCTTTTATAAACATTTTGTTGTGAGTTGTTTTATTATTATTTATTTAAATTTATTTACTTTAACTACTACAGAACAGTTTACTCAAGATGCACTTCTTTACTTCACGAGGTTTATTTTTACACTGCCTCACTATCCACCCAAACGCTGCCGTTTTATATTTGTAAAGAAGAAGTCTAGAAAAATAACGATATCAAATATCAAATTTTGTTGTTGTATGTTATCCATTCAATGTATAGACGCCTGTATGTCTGCGTACATTTTTGGTTTTAATCTGATAAAGTTTTTTCTTTGGATTTTTTTTTAAATATTTGTTATTGTCTTGTGTAGATAAATTTTCATAAAAAACCACGCAGATAGTACACAGTTTGTAACTAGAAATTTGTTGTTGTCTTGCATGACATGCAGTTAGTAAACAGCACACCCAGTACAAGTTTTCTTGTATCTGAGGAACATTTTCATTATGCTTTCGTATTTGTAGCTAGATCATACCTGGTTTTCATTTTGTCGCTGGACATTTTGATGCGATTGCGGACAAACTCATGAAGCTCGTACATGTTTTTTGCATTTGAAGAACATTTTCATTATCGCGTGTGCAGGAATCAGTTTGACGCCAAAATCTAAGTCGACTGGTAGTTTTAGCTCTGTCCCAAACACGACTTTTGCTGGACTGAATGATGTTGAATCGATCGGTATGCCAGAAGAAACTTTTGTACATGCTCGTCCCAATCCTTTTGGTGTGTACTGACCACTTTGCTGAGATATTCTTTCAGGGTGCGGTTGAATCTTTCTACAATGCTATCAGACTGGATGCAGTTCTCGTCTTTGTGATCCCATAAGTGTAGCACATTTTCTTGAATATGGCCGACTCAAAATTTCGTCCGTGATCGGAGTGAAGCTCTGTTGGAACACCATATCGACACATTCAATTGTTCGGAATGGGATACGCTTCGGGCCATTTGCTAAAATAATCTATTACTACCGATTTCCAGCATCACTGACGGAATGGGGCTGCATTATCCGTTGCTATCCGCTCAAAAAGGGGCGTCTGCGTTGTACTGTTGTAGTTTGCCACGTCTTTTTCTTGTTGGTCCCTTGGCC
The DNA here is from genome assembly GCA_030448955.1 of Trichopoda pennipes. Lineage (NCBI taxonomy): Eukaryota > Metazoa > Arthropoda > Insecta > Diptera > Tachinidae > Trichopoda > Trichopoda pennipes. The sequence goes on along the minus strand of JASKUP010000004.1, from coordinate 72,059 downwards.
GCAATGCACTGTTCGCAAGTAGCTAACCATTCGGCTACAGATTGTGGGCAGCCAACCCAGTAAAATCGCTGTTTTATCTTTTCCATTGTTTTTGTTACACCTAGGTGACCGCCGCTGGGACCATTATGAAACTGCTTCATTACATCTTTTATCCGAAGATTAAGTCCGTTGTAGTTTTTCCATCTGCACTTTCCCAATTTCGATATATGCAACTATTTACCATTTTAAGGCTATTTCACTGAGCCCACTACGACTTTGCCAGCGGGCTTTCTGCCCATATTTGGTTACGGTCCGGTCTTGTGTTCTCCAGCTTTGCCAATATAATTTTTGACAAAATGGGAACCTCCTTTTGGGCTTCAGACCAGTCTTCCTCTGTACCAATTTGGATACGCCTTACATCAATGATGGGCTCCTTCTCCTCGAATTTTGTATAGTGCCTGCCTTCTACGTTGCATAGGCCTCTTGAAAGGGCGTCTGAATTATGGTGTTTTCCGCCTTTCGAGTTGTTTGATCGTTTATTGTCCCGTGGAGGTGAAGCAGATCTTGACCATTTCCAAACAGATCTGCAGTTGCGCTGAAAATATCCGACCTTAACGCGCGACTTACTTTTTTCTTTCAGTACCTACTTAATCATTTCTTCTATCTCGCTGTTTTTGATTCCGCAAATTTCCGTATCAGCCTCAAGACGTCGTACCTTGTAAACTTGTGGCTTTGAGATAACTTTGGCCGTATCCTAGGCCATTGAGTACAAGATAGTTTCGGTAAAGGATACTTTCTGCGTTGCACAAACTGCATATTTAATATCTGGATCTCGTATGCCATTCACAAATGCTTCAATTTTAAACTGATCCAGGAATGGATGATGCTCACCTGGATAACTAAGCTGCACCAAACGTTCAATCTCCATGGCAAAATCTTGCAGCGTCCCATTTGTTTTTCTCTTTTATGCTGGCCGCCGTACTTGCGTTGTAAGGCCACCATTATGTCCTCGTAATTATTTCTGTAGGCTCCCGGTAAGCTTTCGAGGACTTCGGCAACTGCACCTTTTAAGGCCAGAATTAGCTCAATAGCTTTCTCTTCATTGTTCCATCTATATTTGTTGGCCACTGTTTCGAACTGGAACTTGCATACATTAAACGGTGGGCTACCACCGTGTTTATCATGCTGGAGTGCTCAAAGATGACTCTCATCCGTCCTACTCGAATATGGAGGTCATTCATTTTCGTTTTTAGTTTATGCCATTTTTCTCTCTAGGCCAGACAATTTTTCGTCAAATTTGCTTAATCTCTGTTCCACACCTTCCACTCGTTTGCCAAATATTTCTGATATTTCTTGAAATTTTTTGTTTATCTCACTACCAAGTTTTCTCTGTCGGCTCTAGAGCTTTCCTGAATTGAATCAATTTTCGCACTGGTGATTCTCGAGGCTTCTTGAATGACACCTAGAAGTTTGTAATTTGTGGCACCAATTTCCGCACTGTTGGCTATAGAGCTTTCTTGAATGACACCTAGAAGTTTGTCATTTGTGGCATCGATTTTTGCATTGCTGGCTCTAGAGCTTTCTTGAATTGTATCCATTTTCGCCATCATATCCGCAAGTATTTAATCCAAGCTTGCATTGGTATTTGCTGATGGGTTACATACCTTTATCTCTTCTTTGTCACCGAATTCGTATGTCATTATTATTCAGCTTCTTTAGCTGCTCAACTTTCAGTTCTTCCAACTTCATTGTAGTTGATTTATTATTCTTTTTTTTTTGCAATTTCACTTCTGACACTTATAAACGTTTTGTGAGTTCTTTATCGCAAAATACATAACACCAGATTTTAGAGTTATTAAATTAGTTACAAATTTATTTACTTTAACTGCTACAGAACAGTTTACTTAAGATACACGTCTTTACTTCACGAGGTTTATTTTTACACTAACTCACTATCAACTCAGACGCTGCCCTTTTATATTTGTCCACAAGAAGTCTAGAAAAATTAAGAATCTGCTACTTCCTTTGTATCACATTTTGTTGTTGTATGTTGCCCATTCAATGTATGGGCTCCTGTATGTCTGTGTGCATTTTTATTTTTATGCTGATAAAGTTTCGTCTTGGGATTTATTTAAAAATATTTGTTGTTGTCTTGTGTAGATAAGTTGTTTCAGAAAACCACGCAGTTAGTAAACAGCATATTAAATTGTTTTGTTTGCGTGTATAAAATTTCTACGCAATTTGTAACTGGAAATTTTGATCTTGTGCATAGGTTTTCTTAGCAAGCCACGTAGTTACTAAACAAAGTACCCAGTAGTTAACTTTATTTCTTAATTATTTTCTTTTAAAACTTAAGCAAGACACATCCGTAACAACATGTTATATATCTGAAGCAATACTAATACCACTATTTCTTATACTATTAATAGGCATTTCAACTCCAGAACCCAAGACGTAAAATCTCGAACAGTGCCAATACAAAAAAGAGATTTTATTAAAATTTCACCACTGCTAAGAGAGTGTTTGAGTATAAAACGAGCTGATGTGGATCGTTACTTAGATAAGTATATGAAGCAATACAATTAATTCCAATTATCAAATTTTACGTAACTAGCTAATAAGTTGTTTTCCAGCATAAAACTTCCTGAAAAAAGAAATAAAAATTCAAAAAGAAAGCTGAAATTGTAAATGACTGCGCTGGCAGTCATGCACATTGGTTGGCTGACTGCGCATTGGTGGTCGACTAGTCGGTAGTGAATCTTCTCTTTTACGAACATCCTCGTGGTTCCAAATGTAACACATTCTCTGGAAAACTCAGGATGTTCTTCAATGAATTCAACTAATGCCTGTAGTTGTTTCATAGTGGTTTTCTTTATGCTGAATTGGAATATTTGTATGTTGTATGAATAAATAAATTATTATAAAATTGTTTACTTTATTAGTAGTTTATTACTTAGCACTATGTCTTTTTTATAATAAAATTTTAATCTTTAGTTTTTATATTATTATTTTTCAACAACAATTGGGTTAGTAAACAGCATTACTAACTGCGTAGTTTTGTAAGAAAACTTATGCACTCAAGACAATAACAACTCCGTAGAAATTTTATACACAGGATAAAGTTAAAAATTAAATTAATCAGGATAAAATTAAAAGCAAACAAAAAAGACACCAACCGGCGCCTATACATTATAACTCAGTAACAACAAAACGTTTATAATAGATATAAACGTAACAATAATATTAAAATAACTACGCACATTTTTTCCCTTGCATCTACTCTTATTTTAGGTTTTATTACTTTATAATTTTTCAAATATAATTTAATTTAAATTTTTATTATTACGAAATATTCAACTTCTTTGTTAAAAACATAAACATAGTCAATATAAAAACTTTAGGAAAGACTTTCATATTTTAAATAAGGATAAGGTGATACTTAAATATGTGAATAAAGTTTTGTTCAAAAACATTTTTGTTACACAAACAATTCAAATATTTTTCAAACATATGCATATGTACTTACATATATTTTTACTTATATATTTTCTGACTCTGTTGTCATATCTTCCGAGGAGCTTAATTTCTAATTATATTTCTTTGCACATGAGATGAATGAAGCAATTTTTTACTTTCAATCATGTTCGTCCCACACTTCGTAAAAAGGAATGAAATCATACTCTATACATATATAATGTAAAGTATCTCATGAAGAATGAATATTGAACAATTTTTGAAAAAAATTCTTTTTTCTTTCATAACCGGTGAAACAGAATAAAGCTGAACAAAAATTATTTCATGAACAGTGACTTCTGATCAGTATGAAAAGCAAACATTCATGAAGATGAAAAATGTGTGTGTAAAACTCTTTTGTGTGCAAAACATACTTTCATTCACGGAAAATGGTAAGAGAAGTATTTATTATATACATATGTACATATGTGAAGATGATTGCAGAGAGAACGTTTTATTTTTTGTTAGTTAAAATTAACAGAAAATTTATGAATAAGTAATAACATAGAAAGAATGTACATATGTTACTCGTAGTACGAACACGAATATTTAGTTGTTAACTTGAAGCCCAAAAGAGGTCACGTTGTTTAAAGTTTCGGTAAAACGTTCTTTACAAGTAAGTATATGTGAGAGATAACATTGTGCTGAATGCTAAAGCTATGTATGGCCTTGGAACTTTATTATGAACTATTATGGCTAAACATTGACCGCGTAATACTCTGCTGGGTTATTATTCAAGCACACTTGTGGACATAACCGCCTTATAATTTCTTAAATAAATTTATAATAATTTGCTTTGGCTATTAATATATTCAGATTCGAACGTATATAGGTGAAACTCATTATTTTTAGATTTCATACTTCAATAATTTGTTATGAAAATAGTGAATATTTATTTGATAGTTACGCAATCTTCATACATTTTTGAATATGATTCGCTGAAATTAGAGATACAAATTTTTTGATTGTTAATATTATTCGCCCTTGTTTTCCTTTATCATTTAATTAACAAATTAAACAAAATGTTTGAACACAAATAAGTTAAAATTTCAAATATTTAAACATACAAAAACAAGGAAACGGAAATTAAATATCAAATTGTCTCTTATGAAATAATTATAACAAATTATGTGTCTTTTGAATTAAGTACTTATAATTCTGCGCTAAATTGTCGGTGTCTGTTTTGAAATTTTCTTCTTACATTTGGTACATTAACAATTTCTAACATATAATGTCCCTTATATGTAGTTTTTTTCTATATCTAATACTGATGCTTTCTCAAACTTTGGATAATGATTGTATTTCTTACAATGTGAAGATAAGGATGTCTTCTGTGCTGAAATATTCCTATATTTTTGGTCACATCTATGATCAGCTAATATTGTTTTAAGTTTATTTTTTGTTGTCCCAATATAAACTTTGTCACAGTTCACCTGGTCATTAACTCCACATGGTATCCTGTATACTACATCAGATGTTTCCATTTTTCCTATTTTATCCTTCATACTGCTAAATAATTTATTTAATGTATTATATGTTTTGTGTGCAATTATATATCTATCTGTGTCTTAGTCTTTCTGATATTTCAGGAACATAAGTTAATGATTTATAATTTCTTGGTTTTGCCATAGTATTTCCTAAATTATGCCTATGATTACCATATTGTCTAATTAATCGGTTAGTTAACTCTAATTGAAAATCATTGTTCTTAAGTATATCTCTTATTGTGTCCTTATTCTTCAAATGAAATTCTCTATCACTTATAGTCAATATTCTGTCTATCAGATTTTTCGCCGCGTTTATTATCATTTTTCTCGAATGTTTGGAATAAAAATTAATAATTCTTCCAGAAGATGTTGGTTTCTTATACCATTCAAATACTAACTTATTTCTCTTTCTTATTATCAATATATCTAAATATGGAAGTTTAGATTCTAACTCTCTTTCAATCGTAAATTTAATATCCGGATGAAAACTATTTAATTCTGACAAAATATCATACACTGCGTCTTCTGAAGTTATACAAAATAAATCATCTACATATTTTGTGATAATCTTCGGTTTAATATGCACTTTACTAATACATGAATTTAGTAATTCCTCCATCACAATATCAGCTATAATTGAAGATGCTGGAGAGTCCATAGAGAGGCCCTCCTGCTGATATATCCTATTAACAATTGAAAATATCTGTTGTCTTCAATGCAAAACTTAAGAATACGTAAAAATAATTCTTTCTCAATATTCGTATTTTGTTCTATTATCTGCCATTTTCCCTCTATAATTCTCAAAGCTAAACCTACAGGAATACTTGAAAAAAGTGAAACTACATCAAATGAAAACCATTTATAATTATCTTGTATATCTATTCTCTTGACTTTATCTTTAAATTCCAATGAATTTCTAATATTATATATTGATTGTCCTGTTATTACCTTAAGAATATTCGTTATATACTTTCACAGTCCGTAGGCCGGGGAATTAATGCAAGAGCAAATAGGCCATAAAGGAAAATTCTGCGTATGGATCTTAGGTACTTTTTGTCAATCGCTTTAAAATTTTTTTTGAATTTGTTAATAATTTTTGTTTTTAAAAATTAATTTCCTGAAGAAGCTTTCCAAAGGAAAGCGAAATATTGGAAATATATGTGATAAATTCATTTAAAAAGACCATTATTAAGACTAATACTTATATAGATAAAAATTTTTCATATAATTATTTTACCACTATGTTTACATTTATATGTTTACATATGAGAATGGGTGCCTCTTAATTGAAGTGACAACACTGCAACTGCAGTTAATTCCTGCCTAAATTTGAACAAGCTGTGCCAATTTAGTATGTGTTGCCAGCGTTGATGGCCGACAACTCGCGTAATAAGAAGAAAATGGAATAAATTGAATTCGTACTGTTTGGTTTCGGGTGTGTTTTGATGGATCCACCTTTTGTCTACTGCTGCAAACCGGCGCAGAAACTCGTCCGTATTGTTTAACAAAAAATTGACGAGACTGCCGACAATCAGATTCATATTGTAATTCTTACATAAGGGATGAAAGAAACAAAACAAGAATCCCAGTTTTTTAAAGTGTAAGGAATTATAATTTCAAGATAAGAATATTTCATATCTAGTCGAAATCTGTTCTAATGTGTAATTGTAATATAAATAAACTTTATTTGTGGAACAATCAGAAAATTAGATGAGATAGCATGGGTATGATAGTAAGTGAAATACCTATCACGAAAATTTTTAAAACTTACATATCCTTTAGTGTCATATAATTTGTAAGGGACTCAAGTTAACGTAATTTTGTTTCTTGCTGCAGAAACTAAAATGTTTAACCCTTCAGCTGTTACAATTCAAACGAAATACGAAATTTTGATTTTTGATTTTCGTCAGGACAGAGAATAGTGAGTACAACAATTAAATCATTGTAGACTGTGATCATAAAGAACAAAGTTTAAGTAATGAAGATTTTCCTTTCAGTTTTGGTGTTTTCGAAATCTGGAAATCTTCAAATGGGATGTTCCCCATTTGAAGATTTCCAGATTTCAACGAAAGATTTAAACTAACAACCGTTGATAGTGATTTTGCATTGGTTGCAGTCCTTCTTTAAGAAGAACATCCGATTAGCCTTGAATCGAGAACATTTAATTAACATGAAAAAAATTACTCAACCAGCGAAAATGAACTTCTCGTAGTTGCTTGAAGCGTTAAGCATTTTAGACCATATTTATATGGTAGGGAATTTGATTTACATATTGACTGCCAACCACTTTAGTGTTTGCAAAAAAAAAAGAAATTTCAATAATTGCGATATTAACCCAAAACTAAAAAGATGGCTTATCCAGCTGGGGGAGAATGATGCTAGGATTGATTATATTAACATAACTAAACACTAAAATATACTGAAATACACTAAAATACAGCAAACTGCACTAAAATACAATAAAATAACTAAAATACACTAAAATATACCAAAAAACCCTAAAATGTACCAAATAGACTAAAATACACAAAATATACAAAAGTACGCTAAAATATACTAAAATACGCTAAAATGTACTAAATTATACTAAAGTATACTAAAATATACTAAAGTACACTAAAATACATTATAATGCACTAAAATACACTAAAATATACTGAAATACACTAAAATACAGTAAAATATACCAAAATACACTAAAATATACTAAAACACACTAAAATATACTAAAATACACTAAAATATACTAAAATACACTAATATACACTGAAATATATTAAAATATACTAAAGCACACTAAAATATACTAAAATACACTTAAGTATGCTATAGTACACAAATTACAATAATATACAGGTGCCTTTGTAGGAAAGTAGGTAGTGTACTAGCTTGTCAGTCTGGGGGTTATGGGTTCGATTCCCAACAAAGGCCTTGGTTTTTTTTACTACAAAAATAAAAAATGACTGCTAGTAATAAAAGCACTGGTCGCTGTGTTGTCTTATATGACATTTAATTTCCGACTATTCCTTTACTTTCACCACATGTTTCATTTCTTTTTTATCCCTTTTCTAAAGAATGTAGCACGGTACGTAACTAAATAGGCATTGTTTTCTGAAGTGCTGCTTCCCTTAAAAAAATGATACTAAAATACATAAAATATACTCAAGTACATTCAAATATTCTAAAATATTCTAAAATATACCAAAATACACTGAAACACAAAATTTACTATCCCAATTTGAAACTATTGGGGTAGTAAATTGCGAGGTGATATGACAGAAACAATAAATTTAAGTATTCGGAAACGCCTTCTGATATCAAATGAAATATTTCATGTAGATACTTGCATAAATTCTAAACAATCGCTTGCTGCGAGTTTTCATTTAGAGAATAGAAATAATTTGTTTGATACTTTATACTTCGCTTATTGGGAAGATGGAAAAGCTAACGTATGATAATGAATTTAATTAATGTATTAATGTAAATCAATTTTGTAGATATAAAAATATAAACATTCACTTTTCTAATCCCAATAGCCACACTGGAAATTCTGACATTAAACGGCTGAATAATACGGTGACGAAAAAAATTAAAACTCAATTTAGAGGAATGATTACAAAATGATTGACAAATGTCAAAAGCCATTGAATTGTAAATCCAAACATATCATTCAACATTAAAAGAACGCATAACGGTACCCTTCAGAAGACTCTATTGAGGGACCGCTTGATGGAGATGAAAAAACTAAGAGGAAAATAGCGGGATTCATGAAGAACTATGCAAATGTTAGACATAAAGAACAACCTAAATTTGGAAAGTATAAATTAGAAAATGTTCACGAGTCCAACACTAAATGACTATTTGAATTTTCAGACCTAGGCAACTATCATGGTACTCTTTCTAATAATGTGTAAAGCCGAGTGACTTTTGCAACTCAACCAACTACCAGTTAACAACGCGTATAAAGACAAAGATTGGTGATGTGGAAATAGTTAATACTACTAATTGTGGAAGTGTAATATGAATTATTAATAATATTAAAAACACTTTGGAAGAAAACAATAGATTCAAGAAATAGACAAATGATTTTGCAAAAAAAAAAAACAAAACATACATGAGAAAATTCTGTCAATAAATCCAAGACAAAGAGGAGCTTAATGTACTTTGTAGTACACATCGAGGCAAATAATAGATATATCATAAATACAATAACCAAACATATTTTAATAAACGATTCATTCAATTGATCACTTACTACTCTAAAAAACGCGATAGAACAGGTTATTAAATCTGCGTTGAAACAGCTCAGTGGTGCGATTCACTATTATGTTATAACGACAATTGTTATTGCTAAAAAATGTTAACCACAAAATTGTCGATTTGGCTATTCAGCAATTTTTAAAACAACGTTCGTTATTGTTAAGTTACTGTTGTCGACGATAAAAATTGTTAGCTAACTCACATTCAATTTTGGTTGTTATAATATTCGACAACACTAAAAAATAAATTAATTTTCAATTTAAAATAAAAGTAAACAAAAAAAGGGAATACAAAACCAAATAAAATTTGTAGCAATTCAACCAAGAAAATATTTTGTGCAATTATGGCTTTGGATTATTGATCTTACGAGCTATCACAAAGTGATCAAAGTAATCCAGTAGTGAATCGACATTTTCTAAGAGAAATAGATAATCCGGGTAACTCCAGACTTAGCTGAAGATTGTTGTTGTAGTTGTTCGCCTTGATAGCCATTTAAAAGGATCAAGAGTAACATCAATATCTACCGAAAAACAGGTTAATTTTTAAGCATATTACTTTGATAACATTTATTTTATTAGGTCCTAGCTACTTTGTCAGTAGGTGAGCAATTGGGAATTTCAATGAGTCAATCTTCAATAAGCCGCTGCATACATCGTGTGACCACTGCGATCAACAGTTCCATGTTCCATAAAGAGGTGAGATTTCCGATGCGGCAAGTGGAGAGGTAAGCGGTGAAAGCAATTTTTGTTTCATCGACACCACCTTTTGTGGGTGGTACTATCGGGGCTATCGACTGTACGTATGTATCGATTTTGGCTCCAAAAAATTATGAGGAGGCGTATGCTAACCATCATGGTTACCACTCTCTTAATGTACAAATGGTAAAACCAAATGCAAAGAGTAAACTTTTATCGAAATTTAATATTAACTTGTGTTATAGATTTGTGATACAAACCGGAAAACTTTAAACGTAAATGCAAAACATCCGAGAGCACGACACGATTCATATATATGTAGCTGCTCTGCAATTCGAAGGGTTATGCAGAGAAGCTTTGAAAATAGACAGAATAACATGTTTTTGATCGGTAAGCATTAAAAAAAAACAGGAAACTGCTTAAAGAAAGCTATATTAAAATAAATAAAAAAATATGCCTACAGGTTATTCTGGCTACCCGTTGGACCCATGGCTAATGATTCGGTTAGCAACTCAACCGGAAGGCAGCCCTAAATTCCGCAACAATGAGGCATTGTGCAAATCTCGCAATTCAATTGATAGGGTTTTTGTTGTCTTTAAAGGAACGTGGCGGTGTTTATCTAGGCAAAAGACTCTTCTATACGATCCCGAATTTACTGGTAAAATTGTTAATGCGTGCGCAGTTTTGCACAATATCCATATAGCTAAACAAGCAAAGAAGCTCGGTGATATTTTGGAAGTTGAGACAAGCGAAAACGTGTTCAAGACCGTTTTATATACATACTAGCGTGCCCGTGACTGCGTTGCAAGTCATTTCTTCGACATTTTTTGATCGATTTTGGTTCGCGGTATTGAAAAACAAAGCACGTGAACGTGATACATATAACTGAAAGTGCGAAAAACAGGGATCATTGAAAAGCAACAGGTATGGGGAACTGAAGCCATTTAAAATCAAACGGCAAATCTGGAGGAATCATAGGAATGCGTGGTTTCAACACATCGCCCTTATATTTTTTTTTTAAATTTTTGCTTCAATCACATTTTTCATGACTTTTTTGACTACTAACATATGTCATTGCATCTGCCAAGTGTGCATACAACGCCATCTACTGGCAATATAGCATTTACAATCATGTTTTTTTATGGGTTCTTGAGTTAAGATAGCGTTGTAAAAAAAATGTATGTGAAAATGAATTTTCTTCATAATTTTTTTTTTGGAAAATTTTCCAAAATTTTCTTGTGTATTCTTCTTATTTGGCCGGAGACCTGTCCGAATTGATGCTAATCACCGAAATCGGTCCAGGCATTCTCGAGTTATAAGCGTAGTAACTAACATCACTTTCTTTTATATATATAGATATATATATATATATCTAATATAAAAATAAGTCGGGTTTTCCTTCCTGACGCTATAACTTCAGAACGCACGAACCGATTTCCACGGTTTTGCATTTGTTGGAAAGGTCTCCGTGAGGTTTATAGCAAAGAAAATCATTTTTCACATACAGCGCCATCTCTAATACATAGCATGTACTACAACGGCACTAGTACGTGATCCCTCACGAATAAGTACGTTTCATTTTAAGGAAACATGTATACTGCTCATCCTAGAAATGATGAATGTTTTTATTTGCGACTGCTATTGGTAAATGTACGTGGACCAAAATCATTCGCGCATTTGAAAACTGTGAATGGCCACCAATGCCAAGCATATCGAGAAGCATGTCAACTATTGGGTTTGCTGGACAACGATTCTCATTGGGATTTAACACTTGCGGGTTCAGTTTTGCATCAAGTGCGTAACAAATACGAACGCTGTGCGCTATTATCATCACCAAATGTTCCTTCAGAACCAATTCAGTTATGGAACAAATGCAAAGACGACATATGTGAAGATATCTTGCATCGCTTGCGCATTCGAACGAATATTTCCGACATGCAAATAACCGATGAAATATATAATGAATGATTAATTCTGATTGAGGATCAATGCTTGACTATTGCAAACAAGCTACTGATTGAAGTAGGAATGATTGCGCCAAATCGATCGATGCACACGCATTGCTTTAAAATTGTGGCAAAACATAGAAGGAAGTATGTGGCTGCCCTGAGCAATAGGGTTACAATATGGACCGATTCATTACTTTGGAAGGCGAATTCCGTAGGGATGTCAGAAACTGTCAGAGCATGTCAGCAATATCACAAACCCAGTCGGATTCGATTCCAATTCCAATTCCTGAAAAGTATATAGGAACTGAGAGTTCTGCTTCACTTTCTACAGGAAAGATAGGGAAATTTATGCATAAGCAATTAGTGTCATGCAAAAGCAATCAAATATAATTTATGGGGCGCAGCAGCGATTAAATAAATAATTAATTGGTAATTAGTGTCATGCAGAAGCAATTAAATAAATAATTAATGGGTAGTTAATGATCATTAATAAGATGTCAATAGGTCATCAATGGAAAAGAAAATGTAGATCACTGCAGTGTGAGTGCAATGATCTTAAGTGTATGGAAAAGAAAGTGTCAATAGACAACTTGTGTTTAGAATCTGTGTTTGTGTATCAATAGATAACTTGTGTTTAGAATTTGTGTTTGTGAGTGATTCTATTAAAAATCTGTGGGATTTATGCAGAAGCTAATAAATAGATAATTAATGGGTCATTAATGATCATTCAATGTAAGGAAAAGAAAATGTAGTACACTGCAGTGTGAGTGTAATGATCTTAAGTGTGAGAAAAACAAAGTATCAATAGATTACTTGTGTTTTGTTGGTGTGTCAATAGATAACTTGTGTTTTGTTTTGTTTGTGAGTGATTCTATTAAAAATCTGTGGGATTTATGCAGAAGCTATTAAATAGATAATTAATGGGTCATTAATGATCATTAATAAGATGTCAATAGGTCATCAATGGAAAAGAAATTGTAGTACACTGCAGTGTGAGTGTAATGATCTTAAGTGTAAGAAAACGAAAGTGTGAATAGACTACTTGTGTTTAGAATCTGTGTTTGTTTATCAATAGACAACTTGTGTTTAGAATTTGTGTTTGTGAATGATTGTATTAAAAATGTGTGGAACTTATGCAAAATCGATAAATGTCATGCGACAGTCATAAAATAGTTTGACATGGGTCGTTTCAGTGTAAGGAAAAGAAAATGTAAATAAAATAAATTGACATGGGTTATTCATGATCATTTATTTGTGAGTGCAATAATCACAAGTATAAGGAGAGGAAAAAATGTAGGTCACTGCAGTTGTCAATAGATAACTTGTGTTTTGTTTGTAAGAGTAATGACCTTGCGTGTGTATGATGAAATCATTAGACAAAAGTGTTGACATATTGGTGAGTGGAGGATTTGGGGTATAGAGAATGTGATTGGAATTTGTGAGTGCAATGATCTTAAGTGTAAGGAAAAGAAAATGTAGGTCACTGTGTTAGATATTTGTTTTTTGTTTGTGAGAGCTTGTGAAGATAAGGAGATAGAGATTATTTGTGTTTTGAATTGATATTATTAGTAAAGTTGAGGGTTTGGGCTATGCATATGTGTACACACACTCATACACACACACAATTAAGTTTTAGTAGTAATAGCAGTGTGGAGAATATAGATGGGTTTTTATACATTTTCAGAAAATGAAGATTAATGAAGATACTGTTTAACACCAAATCAATACCAAATTGATGTTTATATAATCTGTTTAGCTGTTTAAAGAAGTTGTTCTTCAATTCTAATAAGATGTTTGAAAAAGCTGTTTAACTGTTTGAAGAAGCTGTTTAGCTGTTTGAAAAAGCTGTTTAGCTGTTTGAAGTAGCTGTTTAGCTGTTTAAGGAAGCTGTTTAGCTGTTTGAAGAAGCTGTTAATCTGTTATTAAAGACCTATAAATACATCGAGTATATTATACTCGTACACAAATATGGAGGAAAATGTACTAAAAGAGTTGGTGAAATCGAGAAAAATTAATAAAAAAGAAATTTTAAGGTGTTAAACATAGGGAAGCAGAAACAAACAATGAGTTAGAATATACATTTGCATTGTCTTAAGCCGCTTAGAGTTACACTTCCAAGTAAAACAATCTTCGTTTCTCGTTTAGCGTCTGTTACTACTGTTGAAGAAGTTCAAACATATATTAATTTGAAATATGGTACCAACTTATACAACTTAGTGTATAAATTTGCATATACTGAGTCAATAATAGTTGCATCATTTAAAATTACTGTATAGAATGAGTTGTTTAACATAGTTATTTCACCTGAATTCTTGTCCAATGGTACACACGTTCGTGAATTAATATTTAAAACAAGATAAAGAAATTCTGTTTAACTACCTACATCTATAACAAATATTTCAAAAATTAAATAACTATGTTGTATATTCTACTCTTATATATCAAAATGTTCATAGAATTAATACAAAATTATCTATTTTATTCAATCAATATTTTTATTTGACTCACAAGCTACAGCTTTAACTGAAACTTGGCTTAATGCAACTGTTTTAAACACGGAAATGTTAGTTGATACTTATAGAATATATAGACAGGCTCGTGGCAACAACAAGAAATGAGGTGGGGTGTTGATTGCAGATTCTGGTTTACTGACTTCCGAAGCTTTATTAGTTCCTTCTTTGCTGAATATTGAATTTACCGCTGTCTTGGTAAAACTTAAACACAAAAGAATACTTATTACCTGTTCATATATACCTTCTAATTATCATGATACAATTTACCAAAAAAAAAACATTATGAAGCCATAGCGGCCATCGTGCATATGGCTCATCAGAATGATGCTATCATTGCAGTTGGGAACTTTAATAGGCCTAAAATTGTTTGGAAGTTTTCTTATGATGATGAATACTTTACACCATATAGGTCTGCTTTATGCATGAAATATACTGAATTTATTGATTGCATATTGGATTTAAATCTCAATCAGATAAATGACACCATAATCTTTTGAATTTGCATTTTATAAATGATTATACTGACACGTGGGTTATTCGAACTGATCTACTAACTGTACCAGTAGGCAGACATCATCCTTCACTTTCAATAAATGCATGTTTATGTTTTAAAAATGTAAATTATCAAAGAATTACTGAACTACTTTAAGAAACAGGCTGGAAAATTTTTCATCATTCATATCATTATGAAATTTTATGGTAAAATCTATTGGATACTTAATTAGTGTATTTCAAAACAAATCGTTTCTCATTTACCTGAACCTCCAAAATTAAGAATTGCAAGAGTAAAAGGTAAAAATATATATATACATACATACATATATATATATATATATATATATATATATATATATATATATATATATATATATATATAACTACTGAGAGAAAAAAAATAACAATTATAAGCAATTATTTAATAAGAACAAAATATTATGTTTTATCAGATTTTCATTTAAGGTATAACCAACACAAAAATATAATTTATTAAAGTCTTTACAACATGTAATGAAAGGATCAGAGTTTGCATAGTTCGTTCTAAAATATTGAATATGCAACGGGGAAAAGTATCGAATAGGTCGCTGCGGAACACACAAAGATATATTTTCAATTAAAAAGTTAGAGCAGGTTTTGCTATTAATTGTATGTAAAATGAACATGGCATTCAGCATAGTTCTGCGACCTTTTAGAGATGGTAACTTGATAAGAGCAAGTCTAGATTTATACGATGGCAAACATAGCGGGTTCAATTGTAGTCTACGTAAACAAAATATTAAAAACTGTTTTTGCACTGATTCAGTTGCATTGCTGTAAGTTTTGCACTGTGGATCCCATATAATTGACCCATATTCCAGAGCTGATCGAACCAGTTACATAAATAGATATTTAGTGATGCAAGTATATTCAATTCCTTTGCTCAACGTTTGATGAAACCAGGCTGGCATCTTGCCTTGCTCACAGTTAGAGAAATATGTTTGTCTGGTATACATCCAAGATCTGTGAAACTGCAAACATTTTTCAGCTCATTGCCACTCAAAGAATATCTGACGTTTAAATGGTTCCTACGGAAGAGACACATATATTTACATTTATCGAAATTCAATTTCATTTAGTTCGATTCACACCAGGAGTATAAAGAATTTAAATCTGCCTGTAGTAGCATCATGTTTATTATATGTAAAAAATATTTTAACATCATCCGTATTCATTAGCATAAAAGAATTTTTGATGACACCAGGTAAGTCATTGATAAATAATAAAAAAAGAAGGGGTTCGAGATGGCTGCCTTAAGAAACGCCAGATGAAACAGAGATTGGCTTAGATATCGCGTTTTTGTATGCAACATTCTGTTTCCTATTGATGAGTTATGAATTTATCCAATTTAAACAATTTTGTGTGAATTTCATATAATATAGTCTCTTAATAAGTAGTCCATGGTTAACCTTATAAAATGCCTTGCTAAAATCTATATAAATACGTCAGTTTGTGAGTTGTAAAAGGTTAGTTACAGTAGAACAGCCTTTACGAAAGCCATGTTGATTATACGATAATATTGAGGATACTTGATGGTACAAATATTCCGTAATTAGTGTTTTAAATAGTTTAGGTTTTATACTCAGTTTAGCAATTCCCCTGTAAATTATAGTGTCATTTTTTTTCTACCAGACTAAAACAACGGTATGATGATAGAATTCTTCGATACTACTGGAAATATACCAAATTTAATTGAGTAGTTGAACCATATTGTAATAGGAGCTACTAAGGCCTCTGCGCAATTTATAAGAACGCAACTTGGAACGTTGTCAGGTCCACTCTTATAAGAATTCAATTTCAATTTTTTCGAACCGTGAAGTCTAGATATTTCATCTAAAATGGCATTAAAATAGCCTGACTTCCAGAATTGTGTGTAAATTGTCTATTGAAGTTAATACTCTGATCATCCACATAGGTAGATGAAAAGAATTTTGCAAATAGATTACTTATTTCAGTGCTATCATCTGATTCACATTCATTGAATTTCATAGAAGGCGGAAAGGTAATAGATTTTTCTTTTTATATTCATCAAATTGTTAAAAAAGATTCTTCTTAATTTTTGTTAGGTAGCAGTATTAACATTCTTGATTTAAATTGTTGTATTCGGCACGGGCAACAAAGTATTTCGCAAAGTCTGCGACTGATTCTCAATTTATATATATATATATATATATATATATATATATATATATGTATGTATATATATAATTTTACTTTTTACTCTTGCAATTCTTAATTTTGGAGGTTCAGGTAAATGAGAAACGATTTGTTTTGAAATACACTAATTAAGTATCCAATAGATTTTACCATAAAATTTCATAATGATATGAATGATAAAAAATTTTTCCAGCCTGTTTCATAAAGTAGTTCAGTAATTCTTTGATAATTTACATTTTTAAAACATAAACATGCATTTATTGAAAGTGAAGGATGATGTCTGCCTACTGGTACAGTTAGTGGATCAGTTCGAATAACGTGTCAGTATAATCATTTATAAAATGCAAATTCAAAAGATTATGGTGTCATTTATCTGATTGAGATTTAAATCCAATATGCAATCAATAAATTCAGTATATTTCATGCATAAAGCAGACCTATATGGTGTAAAGTATTCATCATCATAAGATAAAGAAGCTACTTCAGACAGCTAAACAGCTTTTTCAAACAGCTAAACAGCTTCTTCAAACAGTTAAACAGCTTTTTCAAACATCTTATTAGAATTGAAGAACAACTTCTTTAAACAGCTAAACAGATTATATAAACATCAATTTGGTATTGATTTGGTGTTAAACAGTATCTTCATTAATCTTCATTTTCTGAAAATGTATAAAAACCCATCTATATTCTCCACACTGCTATTACTACTAAAACTTAATTGTGTGTGGGTGTGTGTGTATGTGTGTGTGTACACATATTCATAGCCCAAACCCTCCACTTTACTAATAATATCAAAGCTCTCACAAACAAAAAACAAATATCTAACACAGTGACCTACATTTTCTTTTCCTTACACTTAAGATCATTGCACTCACAAATTCCAATCACATACTCTATACCCCAAATCCTCCATTCACCAATATGTCAACACTTTTGTCTAATGATTTCATCATACACACACAACGTCATTACTCTCACAAACAAAACACAAGTTATCTATTGACAACTGCAGTGACCTACATTTTTTCTTCTCCTTATACTTAAGATTATTGCACTCACAAATAAATGATCATGAATAACCCATGTCAATCTATTTTATTTACATTTTCTTTTCCTTACACTGAATGATCATTAACGACCCATGTCAAACTATTTTATGACTGTCGCATGACATTTATCGATTTTGCATAAGTCCCACACATTATTAATAGAATCATTCACAAACACAAATTCTAAACATAAGTTGTCTATTGATAAACAAACACAGATTCTAAACACAAGTAATCTATTCACACTTTCGTTTTCTTACACTTAAGATCATTACACTCACACTGCAGTGTACTACAATTTCTTTTCCATTGATGACCTATTGACATCTTATTAATGATCATTAACTACCCATTAATTATTTATTTAATTGCTTCTGCATGACACTAATTACCAATTAATTATTTATTTAATCGCTGCTGCGCCCCATAAATTATATTTAATTGCTTTTGCATGACACTAATTGCTTATGCATAAATTTCCCTATTTTTCCTGTAGAAAGTGAAGCAGAACTCTCAGTTCCTATATACTCTAAAATTACATTGCCAAATTTTTGATGGCAACTATATGAAGCGGCAAGAATTTAACGATTTATTTTATGCCAAAACACATGTAGTACGGGAGCCGGTAATGCTTTCAAAAAACTTTTCCGCTACGGAAAAAAATTTCGACGCTGCATGGGCAATGGTTGTAGACCGCTACAACAGCAAAAGGCTGTTGGTCAACAAGTTGGCTGAAGAGCTGCTTGAACCTCCTAGAACAGTGAAAATGAAATGCACTGAAGTACACTAAAATAGACTAAAGTACACTAAAATGCACTAAATACACTAAGGTACGCTAAAATACACTAAAGTACACATACATATACTAGAATACACTAATATACACTAAAATAAACTACAATACACAAATATACACTAAAATACACTAAGTACACTAAAATACACTAAAGCACACAAAAATACACTAAAGTGCACTAAATATACATTAAAATACACTAAGTACATTCAAATACAATAAAGTACACTAAAATACACTACAAAAGACTAAAATACACTAAGCCCACTAAAATGCACTAAAGTAAACTAAAATACACCGAGGTATACTAAAGTGCCCCTGTAGGCTACTAGGTAGTGTACTAGCTTGTCAGTATCAGGGTTCGATTTCCAACGAAGACCTTGGTTTTTTCACTACAAAAATAAAAATTGACTGTCGGTTGGGCTGCTTAGCACTGCAGGCATAGTCACTGGTCGCTGTGCTGTCTTATACGACAGTTAATTTCCGACTATCCTTCTGCTTTCACCACCTGTATCATCTCTTCTCTATCTCTTTCCTAAAGAATGTAGCACAGTACTTGACTAAGTAGGCATTGTTGCTTGAAGTGCTACTTCTCTTTATAAAAAAAAGTACACTAATATACACTACAATACACAAATATACACCAAAATACACTAAGGTACGCTAAAATACACTAAAGTACACTTACATACACTAAAATACACTAAAGTACACTAAAATACACTACAATACACTAAAGCACCCTAAGTACACTAAAATACACTAAAGCACACAAAAATACACTAAAGTATACTAAATATACATTAAAATACACTAAGTACATTAATATACAATAAAGTACACTAAAATACACTAAGCCCACTTGTTGTCGTGAAAAATGCCGGTTCTTTCTTTTTAAAATAAAATAATTTTTAATAGCACTCCATTTTGCACAATATTTTAATTTTTATTATTACATTAATTTGCGCGAGAGCGCTTTAAAAAAGATTTGTTTTAAACACCGGCTTGTTACTCACTGACTTTATAAGTTCTTAAATTATTATCTTGACGCCTTATAAGCGCGTACGTAGTATATAAAAGGGACCGTTAGTTATTTTTACAAAATCTCTTAAATGTAAATATGTATGGATTAATATAGATGTTAAAATAAAAAAAATTGCAAATTTAAGAACTTTAATGGGAAGTGTTCCAGTATTAACACATGAAGTAAAATTGATATTTAAAATATATTATTTTCGAATAATAATAGAGATAAATAATAGTAAATATATTATAAACATATTGTTTAGTGAATATTGGCGGTAACAGTGGGTTTGCTTTGTTATTATTTTTAAATTCAAATATGGAATAAAATTAAAATTTGTATCTACTTTTCATGATTGAGGCTTAAGTCATCTATTACGAAGGTATCGGCCACAACACCACTAAAATACACTAAAGTACACTAAAATACACCGAGGTATTCTAAAGTGCCCCTGTAGGCTAGTAGGTAGTGTACTAGCTTGTCAGTATGGGTTTTGTGGGTTCGATTCCCAACGAAGACCTTAGTTTTTTTCACTACAAAAATAAAAATTGACTGTCGGTTGGGTTGCTCAGCAATGAAGGCATAGTCGCTGGTCGCTGTGCTGTCTTATACGGCAGTTAATTTCCGACTATCCTTCTACTTTCACCACCTGTATCATCTCTTCCCGATCTCTTTCCTAAAGAATGTAGCACGGTACTTGACTAAGTAGGCATTGTTGCTTGAAGTGCTACTTCTCTTTATACAAAAAAAAAAAAAAAAATACAAAGTATAGTACGGTACACTAGAATACAAAAAACTAAAATACACTCATGTACACTAAAATACACCGAGGTACACTAAATACACTAAAATACAATAAAATTCACTAAAGTACAATAAAACACACTAAAATACACTAAAATAAACTAAAGTACTTTAAAATACACTAAAATACACCAAAGTACACTCAAATACACTAAAAGACTATAATAAAATAGACGAAAGTACACTAAAATAAAATAAAGTACACTAAAATACACTACAAGACACTAAAATACACCAAAGTATACTAAAATAACCTAACATACACAACACTACACTAAAAGGATACTAAAGTATCCTAAAATGCACAAAAGTACAATAAAACACATTAAAATACACCGAGGTATACTAAAATACAATAAGGTAAACTAAAATAAACTAACATACACTAAAGTATACTAAAATTCACTAAAATACACTTAAGTAAACTAAAATACACTAAAGTACACCAAAATACACTAAAGTATCGTAAAATGCACAAAAGTACAATAAAATACACTAAAATACACTAAGGTACTCTAAAATACACTAAGGTCGAGTAAAATACACTAAAGTACATTAAAATACACTACAATACGCTTATATACACTAAAAGATACTAAAATACATTAAAGTACACTAAAATACACTAAAACGCACTAAATTACACTAAAATACATTAAAGTACACTAAATACACTAAAATACACTAAAGTGCACTAAAATACACTCAAATACGCTACAATATACTAAAGCACACTAAAATACAATAAAGTACACCAAAATACACTAAAATACCCTTCAGTATACTTAACTACACCGAGATACACTAAAACACACTTAGGTACACTAGAGTACACTAAGATACGCTAAAATACACTAGAGCACACTAAAATACACCAAGTACACTAAATTACACTAAAATACACTACAAGACATATAAATACACTAAAATACACTAAAGTACACTAAGATATAATAAAGTGCAATAATATACACTAAAATACACCGAAGTACACTAAAATACAATAAGTTCTGCTAAAATACACTAAAGTACACTACAAAAAACTACAATACGCTAATATACACTAAAATACACTAAGTACACTATGCTACACTAAAGTACACTAAAATACACCGAGGTACACTAAAATACACTAAGGTAAAATAAAATACACTTAAGTACATTAAAACACACTAAAGTGTACTAAAATACACTACCCTAAAATACACTAAAGTCACTTAAATTCACTAAAATACATTACAGTGCACGAAAATAAACTAGAGTACACTAAAATACACTTAAATACCCTAAAATACACTAAAGAACACGAAAATTAAAGTACACCAAAATACACTAATACACTAGAGTATACTAGACTACACTAAAATAAACTATAATACACCAAAGTACACGAAACTACACTAAAGTATACCGAGGTACACTAAAGTACACTAAGGTACAATATAATACACTAAAGTACACTAAAATACACTAAAATTTTTTAAACTATCCTAAAATGCACAAATGTACACTAAAATATACTAAAATGCACTAAAATACACTGCAGCACACTATGATACACTAAAGTACATTAATATATACTAAAGTATTCTAAGATACACTAAAGTATACTAAAATACAATAAAGCACACTAAATGCACTAAAATACACTAAACTACTCCGAGGCACACAAAAATACACTAACGTGTGCTAAAATCAGCAATGTCACAAACCCAGTTGGATACGATTACAATTTCTAAAATTACATCGCCAAACTTTTGATGGCAACTATATGAAATGGCAAGAATTTTACGATTTATTTTATGCCATAAGTTGGTATCTGAAAACACATGTAGTACGGGAGCCGGCAACGCTTTCAAAAAAGTTTTCCGCTACGGTAGAAAATTTCGACGTTGCATGGGCAATAGTTGTAGACCGCTACAAGAGCAAAAGGCTGTTAGTCAACAAGTTGGTTGAAGAGCTGCTTGAACCTCCTAGAACATTGAAAATGAAATACACTAAAGTACATTAAAATAGACTAAAATACACTAAAATGCACTAAATACACTAACGCTAAAATACACTAAAGTACTCTATAATACACTAAAATGCACCAAATTACACTAAAATACAATAAAGTACACCAAAATACACTAAAATATACTAGAGTATACTAAAGTAGACTAAACTACACCGAGATACACTAAAACACACTAAGGTACACTAGAGTACACTAAGATACGCTAAAATGTACTAGAGTACACTAAAATACACTAAACTAAACTAAACTAAATACACCACAAGACCTATAAATACACTAAAATACAATAAAATACACTAATATACAGTAATGTACACCGAGGTACACTAAAATACACTAAGGTCTACTAAAATACACTAAAGTACACTACAGTAGACTACAATACGCTAATATACACGAAAATACACTAAAATACACTACGTACACTAAATTACACTATAAAACACTAAAATTTTCTAAAGTATCCTAAAATGCACAAAAGTACATTAAAATGCACTAAAATACACTACAGCACACTATGATACACTAAAGTACATTAATATATACTAAAGTATGCTAAAATACACTAAAGTATACTAAAATACAATAAAGTACACCAAAATACACTAAAATACACCAGAGTACACTTAAATACACAAAAGACACTAACGTACACTAAAAGACACTAAAGTACGCCAAAATACACTGAAGTACACGTACATACACTAAAATATACTAGAATATACTAAAATACACTTAGCCCACTAAAATACACTCAAGTGCACTAAAATACACCGAGGTACACTTAGGTACACTCAGATACACTAAAATACAATAAAAAAAAACTAAAATACACCAAAGTACACTAAAGTACACCGAGGTACACTAAAATATACTCAGGTACAATAAAATACACTTAAAGTACAATAAAACACACTAAAATACAGTAAAGTACACTAAAATTAACTAAAGTACAAAGTACACTCAAATACACTAAAAGACACTTAATTACACTAAAATACACGAAACTACACTAAAATACAATAACGTACATAAAATACACTACAAGACACTAAAATACACTAGATTACACAAAGATACACTAAAATACACTAAAATACACTAAAGTGCACTAAAATACAATAAAACCCACTAAAATACACCGAGGTATACTAAAAGACACTAAGGTACGCTAAAATAACCTAACATACCCTAAAGTACACTAAAATTCACTAAAATACATTAAAGTAAACTAAAATACACTTAAGTACACTAAAGTATCCTAAAATGCACAAAAGTACTATAAAATACAATAAAATTCACCAAAGTACACTAAAGTACACTAAAGTATACTAAAATACACTAAAATACATTAAAGTACACTAAGGTACGATAAAATACATAGAGTACACTAAAATACACAAAATAAACAAAAATATACCAAAGTACACTAAACTACACTAAAATACATCGCGGTTCACTAAAGTACACTTAGGTCAACTAAAATACTCTAAAGTACACTAAAACACACTAAAATACACCAAAGTGCACTAAAATACACTACACTACACTTAAATACACTAAAGTGCACTAAAATGCACTAAAATACACTAAAATTCACTAAAATACATTTAAGTGCACTAAAGTAAAATAAAGTACACCAAAATACACTAAAGTATCCTAAATACACTAAAGTACACTGAAATACACTCAAATACGCTAAAATACACTAAAATTGAAGTAAACCAAAATACACTAAAATGCACTAGAGTACACTAGACTACACCAAATAAACTATAATATACCAAAGTACACTAAACTACACTAAAATACATCGAGATACACAAAAATACTCTAAGGTACAATATAATACACTAAAGTACACTAAAATACACTAAAATTTTCTAAAGTATCCTAAAATGCAAAAAAGTACACTAAAATACACTAAAGTACACTAAAATGCACTAAAATACACTACAGCACACTATGATACACTAAAGCACATTAATATATACTAAAGTATGCTAAAATACACTAAAGTATGCTGAAATACAATAAAATGCACCACAATATATTAAAATACACTAAAGTACACTAAAATACTCTAAAATACACTAAAGTACACTAAAGTACACTAAATACACTAAAAAACACTAAAGGCACTAAAGTGCATTAAAATACACTAAAATACATTAAAGTACACTAAATACACCAAAATACACTAAAGTACACTAAAATACGCTAAAATATACTAAAGTAAACTAAAATACAAAAAAGTACACCAAAATACACTATAATACACTAGAGCACACTAAAATACACAACGTCCACTACAGTACACTAAGATAAAAGAAAATACACTAAAAGTACACTAAAATTCACTAAAATAAACTAAAATACACCACAGAACACTAAACTACACTAAAATACACAGAGGTATACTAAAGTACAGTAAGGTCCACTAAAATACTCTAAAGTACATTAAAACACACTAAAATACACTAAAGTACACTAAAATACTCTAAGGTACACCAAAGTACACTAAAATACACCGAGGTTTCCTAAAATACGCTAAGGTACAATAAGATAACCTAACAAACACTAAAGTACACTTAAATTCACTAAAGTCTCGTAAAATACACTAAAGTACACTAAAATATATTATAATACACTAAAGTACATTGAAATCACCTAACATACACTAAAGTAAACTAAAATTCACTAGAATACATTAAAGTAAACTAAAATACATTAAAGTACACTAAAATACACTAAAGTATTCTAAAATGCACAATAGTACAATAAAATACACTAAGGTACACTCAAATAACCTAACATACACTAAAGTACACTAAAATTCACTAAAATGCATTAAAGTACACTAAATACAATAAAGTATACTAAAGTGCACAAAAGTACCATAAAACACACTAAAATACACCGAGGTTTACTAAAATCCACTAAGGTACACTAAAATAGCCTAAAGTATCCTAAAATGCACAAAAGTACAATAAAATACACTAAGGTACACTAAAATCACCTAACATACACTAAAGTACACTAAAATTCACAAAAATACATTAAAGAATACTAAAATACACTAAAGTACACTAAATTATACTAAAGTACAAAAATATACATTAAAATACACCGAGGTACACTAAAATACACTAGGGTATAATAAAATACACCAAAGTACAGCAAAACACACTGATATACACTAAAGTGCACTAAAATACAGTAAAATAAACGAAAGTACTCTAAAGTACAATAAACTACAACCATATAGATTAAAATACACTAAAATACACCGAGGTATACTAAAATAAACTAAGGTACACTAAAATAACCTAACATACACTAAGAACAATGCATTAAAGTAAACTGATATACACTAAAGTACACTAAAATATACTAAAGTATCCTAAAATGCACAAAAGTACAATAAAATACACTAAAATACACTAAAGTACACTAAAGTACACTAAAGTATACTAAAGTACATTAAAACACATTAAAATAAACTAACGTGCAGTAAAATACACCACACTGCACCAAAATACACTAAAATACATTAAAATACAATGAAATACGCTAAAATATACTAAAGTACACTAAAATACAGTAAATTACGCCAAAATACACTAAAATACACTAGAGTACACTAAAGTATATTGAAACAACCTAACATACACTAAACTACACTAAAATTCATTAAAATAAATTAAAGTAAACTAAAATACACCAAATTGCACTAAAATACCCTAAGTATCCTAAAATGCACAAAAGTGCAATAAAACACACTAAACTACGCCGAGGTATACTAAAATACACCAAGGTACACTAAAATAACCTAGCATACACTAGAGTATAGTAAAATTTACTAAAATACATTTAAGTAAACTAAAATGCGCAAAAGCACAATAAAATACACTAAAATACACCAAGGTACACTAAAATACACTAAGGTCCACTAAAATACACTAACGTAAACTAAAATATACTAAAGTACACTAATATATGCTAAAGTGCACTAAAATACACAAATATACACTAAAATGCAATAAAATACAATAGAGTACACTAAATACACTACAAGACACTAAAATACACTAAAGTACACTAAAATAACCTAAAAACACTAAACTACACTAAAATTCATTAAAATACATTAAAGAAAACTAAAATACACTAAATTACACTAAAATACACTAAAATATCCTAAAATGCACAAAAGTGCACTAAAATACACTAAGGTCCACTAAAATATACTAAAGCAAACTAAAATTCACTAAAGTACTCTAATATACACTAAAGTGAACTAAAATACACTAAAATGTACTGAAATACGCTACAATATACTAAAGTAAACTAAAATACAATAAAGTGCACCAATATACACTAAAGTACACTTAAGTATACACTAAAGTGCACTAAAATGCACTAAAATACACTTAAATACACTAAAATTCACCAAAATACATTAAAGTGCACTAAAATAAACTAAAATACATTAAAATACACTAAAGTATCCTAAATACACTAAAATACACTCAAATACGCTAAAATACACTAAAGTACACTTAAATTAAAGTACACTAAAACACACTAAAATACACTAGAGTACACTAGACTACACTAAAATAATCAATAATACACCAAAGTACACTAAACTAAAATACAACGAGGTACACGAAAGTACACTAAGGTACAATATAATACACTAAAGTACACTAAAACACCCTAAAATTTTCTAAAGCATCCTAAAATGCACAAAAGTACACTAAAATACACTAAAGTACACTAAATACACTAAAATACACTAAAGTACACTAAGGTACACTAACATACACTAAAGTACATTAAAGTACACTAAATACACTAAAATACACTAAAGTACACTAAAATACGCTAAAATATACTAAAAGTAAACTAAAATACAATAAAATACACTAAAATACTCTAAAATACACTAGAGTACACTAAAGTACACTAAAATACACTACGGTACACTAGAGTACTCTAAAGTACGATAAAATACACTAAAATAAACTAAAATACACCACAGTACACTAAACTACACTAAAATACACCGAGGTACACCAAAGTACACTAAGGTCCACTAAAATACTCTAAAGTACATTAAAACACACAAAATACAATAAAGTACACTAAAATACACTAAAATATTCTAAAGTATTCTAAAATGCGCAAAAGTATATTAAAATACGCTAAAGTACACTAAAGCACACTAAAATACAGTAAAATACACTAAGATACACTAAAGTATACTAAACTACACTAAAATACACTACAGTACACTATGAAAAACTAAAGTACATTAAAATATACTAAAGTATGCCAAAATACATTAAAATACACTAAAGTACATTAAAGTGCACTTAAATACACTAAAATACACCCAGGTTTCCTAAAATACACTAAGTTACACTAAACTAACCTAACATACACTACAGTACACTAAAATTCACTAAAGTATCCTAAAATGCACAAAAGTACAATAAAATACAGTAAAATACACTAAAATACATTAAAGTACACTAAAGTACACTAAATAGACTAAAATACCCTAAGGCACAATAAAATGCACTCAAATACGCTAAAATACACTAAAGTACACTAAAATTAAAGTACACCAAAATAAACTAAAATACACCAAAGTACACTAAACTACACTAAATTAAACTAAATACTCCAAAGTAACCTAAACTACACAACAATAAACTAATATACACCAAAGTACACTAAACTACATTAAAATACATTGTAATGTAACCAGCCGTTCAGTTTAATGCATAAGTAGAGTAACAAACAGCCTTGATTGCAAGGTGTTTAATTACCAAATTATTTGGGTTAACAATTTATTGAACATTAGCACCTGTCAGCGTTTACGTAAAATAATTTTTAATTGTTTTAATTTTTTTTTTGTATATATGTTAAATTTACACTTCATTATTGACCTATATTTATAGATAGCTTAGCAATTTTAATAATAGTATATTTTGAGTGATGTCACTCAAAACCAAAATCTAGGTTATTTTCATTGTTAGTATATAAGCCGTAGAAATTAAGAAATAAAATTAATTACCATTGAAGAATTGATCAATTACAATTGATATTAGTAAAGATCTATTGAGCTCTAACTAAAAGGAGCTCTAGGAATACAAAAAAGGAAAAATCTTTGGTAGTTTAATTTAATATTTGGTATAACATTATACCTGGCAATCCTACCATTTTACATGGCGATCCTGCCAAACTAAATACAAGTTGTGCTACTAAATCTAGAGCACCTTGCAGGACTAGGGAGTGCTAGAGAATAATAAGCACCTCTAAGGAGTAATAACTTTTGAACAGAAACGGGTCCGCCTAGCCAAAAGGCACCCCAACAGTCTTTGAAAGGGCAAAAGAGAAGATCCGCCTGGCCAAAAGGCAAAATCTCTGAATGAGGGCATCATTTTAAACAACATCCATGCCAGAGGACTTGAGATACTTGTGATAATAATAAAAGAAACGAAAATTTTTAAAAATTTAAAAGTGCAGTGCAGTTATATATGCACGTTTAAGGCCTATAGGCGTTAACCGCTTGAGGCAAAATGTCCTTCCAAATTTTAAATATTAAAACGGAGTAATAGAAAAAAAAAATTAAACTAAAAGAAGTGACTCATATAAAAGATATGGTTCACAAATGTGGAAAAGCCCCTCGTAGGCAATTAGCCACCACAACTCCCCGGTGCGTTTCACCGGTGGTATTAGAAAATCTCACCGTTTGTGGAAAATATCCATGCAACGCACAGTGTTAATATTACGCTTAAGGATATTCGTTGCAGTCATGATGAACGAATAATTTACGGATATTTATACATGCAACAAAATATTTTGACACACAAAATAAAATATACAAATAAAAGATTTTTTTTTAAGCTTAATTTTAAATAAATTTTAGCCATATGTAAAAGAAAAATTATAAATTGTTTTAAGTTATACAAGACAAAAATTATTAGTCTTTCTAAAATAATAATAAAATGACGAAATTGCTAATAATTAAATTTCTACAATAGTTATTATATATATAATAAATTTTATATGGAATGGCAAGAAATTTTACAAAAAGTTAGAAATATTAAAGAAGATTTTGATAAATCTTATAAAAGTCTAAATATAAATACACCAATTAAGGAAGAAACTTTAAATAAACATATACAGTCACTTTTGAATTGTTTTGAGGAAATAAGAGTAGTACTAAATGTAAATTATAATAGACTAACAGCGGCGCATAAAGTAGCAGCAGACGAATTTTTCTCTGACATTAGAGACAGGATAATTAAAATCACAGATAAGAAATGTGACGGCCACGTCTAGGAACATTTCTTTTCATTGTTGCGGTGGCGATCCTGAACCCTGGAAACTGGTATGCATAAATACATCCCTACCGTTAGCTGAGGTGTGTAAACGTCGCGTAAGTAAACTTAGGGAGAATAATGAGAGATATGGCAACCCCCGTGTGTTTTTTTGGATATGGTATACTGGAAGAAAAGAGGAAAGAACATTCTAGATCTTTCGTGGCGATAGAAAAAAAAATGGCGGGAGTTATGTTATCACATCAACCACCACCAAAACCCCAAAGACAGCAACAAACGAACACAACCAACAACAACATACCCCAATAATTTATATATATCATTGTTGTATTAGTGTCATTTATCGTTTATATATTTTTTGGTTTAACATACTTAAAAACAATGTCATTTATCGTTTATATTTTTTGTTTAACTTACTTGAAAACATTGTATTGGTGTCATTTGTCGACACAATTTTTATATTTAAGTACCAATGTCGCTGATCAGCAAAATCGATACAATTTTATTGGAACATTGTATTGGTGTCATTTGTCGACACAGTTTTTATGTTCAAGTACGATATTGACTGATCAGCAAAATCGATACAATCTTATTGGAACATTGTATTGATGTCATTTCTCGACACAATTTTAATATACACAACTTAAGTGGAATATTGAATCATCAAATT
This sequence comes from Trichopoda pennipes, assembly GCA_030448955.1. Classification (NCBI taxonomy): domain Eukaryota; kingdom Metazoa; phylum Arthropoda; class Insecta; order Diptera; family Tachinidae; genus Trichopoda; species Trichopoda pennipes. Next base: position 41,251 of record JASKUP010000004.1, on the reverse strand, counting down.
ATCAAAATTACATATTATAAATAGCTAGTTTTTAAGAATAAAGATTATTGTAATAAGAACATCAGAAAAGAGAAGAAGTGTTTCATTAAGTGGAATAAAATAAAAAAAACTAGTGGGATAAAACAAAACTCGGGCAACAGCATGCTGAAAGGTTTTCTAAATTTGAGTTTTTCTTCTTGATTTGGTAGCAGATAAGTAAAGACGTGCTGGAAGGGTGGGTGAAAACAAAAAAAGAAAAAAACTATAATAGAAAAAACTACGGTATAGCTAAAAGAAAAACTTAAACGATGTTACACAACAGCAAACTAATATTAAAAATTATGTGTTAAGTGAACCAAGAAAAGAAAAATATTAAAGAAAACACAACGCTATTAAAAGGATGCTACCAAATTCTAATAAATATAAAAATTAGAAACTTAAAGAGAAAAATAAAAGAATTGAAAGCAAACCGAACCACCAACAAACGTAACAATAACCAAAAAACTAAAATTACCAGAGGCGACAAAACCAATATAAGTGAGGAAACTAGCTCGCTGCAAAACTTGAATGGCACGATAAACAGCCACAACGCCAAAGAGAAGCAGGCAGTGTGCAACAAACTGGTGCAAGTGAACTCCAAGGCAAACGTCATCAAGTAAGCGCAAGAAATTCCGACCACTCAAGGCCCTGAATACGAGAGTGGAGAATATCAGCGGGAGAGCCGAGAAGTTACTAGAACGGCAACATATGTCACCAATTGAGAAACCAGCCAAGCATGGAGGACGTTCATGGAGGAATCAAAGATAATTTATGTTTGTGTAGTTTTCTTGTATATACATTTATGATAATTAAGGTTAAAATAGCCTAAGGGAAGGGAAAGGAGGAAAAGGAAAATTAAGATTATATTTGTGTGTATTTAATTGTAAATTTTCGTGCCGTTGTAGTGCAGTAATTATAAATTCATTTTGTGAAAGTTTTTATGGGAACGAAGATTCTGCACGCTGGCGTAGAGAGTGTAAAGAATAAAGAATTCCCGTATTTCATGAATTTCCGAGAACACAGGTGAATTCAGACTTAAAAAAAATCCACATGCTTGCAGACTGACTTTGGTAATCCTAAATTAGTCAGAAGAAAAGAAGAAGAAAAAAACGAAAAAAGGACTAAAGATTAGGGAAAATTAAGGGAAAATGAAGATGAAGGCTAAACATATGTACCATTTCTTATACTATAATTAATTAAATTTTAAATAGATTGCCTTTTATTTATATTTCGAAAAATATTAACTTTTGTGTAATGTCGTAAAAGAAATAAATCTTTATAGATTTAAATTTTTGTATAAAATAATGTATAATTAAAATGTATTGGAATAATATAAATTCATTCTTGTGAAAAAGCAACCACTGCTTAAAGGAAATGTTTGAATAATTGGAATTTTCAACAACAATAAATTTATACGAGCACTTAACATAACTTAAGATTTAACTAACTAAAAAAAATTATTAAGCATAAAATATATAATAACTAAGTTATAGAAAGAAATATATAAGCAGCAATTTTATTCGTTCTTGATTCCTTTTCAAATAAATATTAAGTGATATTCTCACAAAATATTTATTACAAAACAATTTTCATTAAAAAAGAACATTTTATGATATTCTCATAAAACATTCTTTCAAATAAAAGAAAGAAATATATGTATATATACTTAATAGAATTTATAATGCTTAATAAATAAATAAATAAATATATAAAATTTAAAAGCCTAAACAAATAAAACACATAAATAAATAAAATATATGAATATTAAAAATAAATAATCAAAGTTAATTTATAAAGAAATAAGATAATATAAATATACACAAAATATTTAAAACTAAATAAATATAAAACAATAAAAGAAAATAAGAAATAATAGAGATGAAATGATATTGTTTAAATAAACTTAACAAAAAAATATATATTTTAACCGCAACCCACTGCTAAATTGATAATATATAAACCTAATCCAATAATACAAAAACAAAACAGATAACAAAATAAAACAAATTCTAAAAAAATAGCAGCATTTTCATTGTTTTTATATAAAAATATATTGTAATTCATTACGTTAATATTATTTGTCGCTTATACAAATATGTAAATATATATTAATTAAAAACAAAAATAAATTAAAATTTTTTAAGTAATTTATAATTATTCGGAATCTTTTTCAATATAAGCGCAATTTTATTTCGTGCTTGATTCCTTTAAATAAATATTTCATGATATTCTCATAAAATATTTATTACAAACATTTTTATTAAAAATAAACATTTTATGATATTCTCATAAAACATTTATCCAAATAAAAATAAAAAATAAATTTGAAATGTATTGTAATGGGGGAGAGCATATCCATATTGCAATTTCATTACCCCAATATTGTATTGAAAAAACCTAAGAGTCTTAAATCCAAAGCCAAACTGATTTTATGAGATTTTTTTTTTTATAAAATCAACATAGCATAGACAGCAAGACTCAAAGACACTTCCATACAAACACTACAAAACATTTCAAAAACAACAAAAAACATTGTTTATTTTCAATCATTTCTACATAAGGGTTGCCATTGGAAACCATTCATATGCAATTTGAAAATTCAAGAAAAATAAAAAACATTTGTAAATAATTTTACAAAATTCCAAAAAAGCAACGAGCACATGCAATGGAAATAAGTAATTTATAATTATTCGGAATCTTTTTCAATATAAGCGCAATTTTATTTGTTCAGTTGCACTGAAGCAACTGGACAACAGAATATTATACTCTATTATCGACCTAGACAGAATTTCAATACTTTCCAACGGACTAAAAGAAATTTTAGTAAGGGAAATTCGTTCCAAGGGAACAACAGAACTATAAATAACTACGGTTACAATAATAACAGAAATCGCATTAATTTAATTAATTAAACCATTTTAATTTTAATTAAACCATTTTATGGTACCAATAACAGGAATAGAAACTACTTTAGAGCAACTGACTCATATGAGTCGATAAACTCAGAAGTCCCCCTAAGATCAATTCAGTAGATAATAAAGTATATAATCTAAACCTTAACTTATGTTTTTTCATAAACATCCAAACGCAAATCAACAATAACATAATAACACTACTAGGTGCCAATATTTCAATAATAAAATTTAAACATACAAAAATTAATCATATTAAAATTAGCAAAACAACAACGCTAAGTGGAATAGGACAAGGTAAAATCAAATCAATAGGAAGTACATTTTTAGATTTAAAATTCGAAAATTTTCTAATACCACACAATTTTTAAGTAGTACATAATAATTTTCCAATACCATTTTCATTAAAAAATACAACTGCCCTTATAATTTGCCACAGTCAATAAAAATACAAATTGCGAATAACTGTTCCGATATAACCTTACCTCCAAGATCTGAAGACATCCGTGAAATAAAAATTCACAATTCAGATACAGAACTTTTAATTTTTAACCAGGAAATTGTGAAAGGTGTTTGTATTGCAAACACGTTGGTGAGAGCAAACAGAGCATTTATTCGTATTCTAAACACTACCAGTAATATCACAACAATTAAACAAAATAAAATCAAAACTGACTGTATCTCTGATTATCACATACTAGCAAACAAAACTAATAATGGAAACACTAAGCATAGAAAAACTAAAGTATTAAATATATTAAAACAAAATTTTCCTGACCAATTTCGGGAAACATTAACTAAGTTTTGCTCAACATACACAGATATTTTCGGTTTGGAAACAGAAACAATTACAACTAACAATTTTTACAAACAAAAGTTGAGAGTTAAGGATAAAAACCCGGTATATATTAAGAACTATCATATACCACGTACACATAAGGAGGAAATAGATAAACAAGTAAGGAAACTAATTGATGATCAAATAGTCGAACAATCACAATCGGAAAACAATAGTCCAATTTTATTAGTACCGAAAAAATCACTGCCAAACTCGGAAAACAAAAGGTGGGGACTCGTAATAGAATAAAAGTTAATGGCAGATAAATTTCCCTTGCCAAGAATAGATCTAAACATGATATTAAATCTCATGTTTAGATTTAACGTCCGGATTCCACCAAATAAGTTTAGAAGAAAACTCACGAGATATAACATCATTTTCCACCAACAATGGTTCATATAGATTCACTAGATTACCCTACGGTGTAAAAATAGCTCCAAATTCTTTTTAGAGAATGATGACACTTGCTTTTAGTGGTTTAAAACCAAACCAAGCTTTTCTATATGTGGATGATTTGGTTGTGTTGGGATGTTCAGAGGGACATATGCTGTCAAAACTCCAAGATGTCTTTGACTTATGTAGAAAGTACAATCTAAAATTACATCCTGAGAAATGTTCATTTTTTATGAGAGCGGTTACCTACCTTGGTCATAAGTGTACGGATAAAGGAATATTACCTGATGTTGGTAAATATTCGGTAATCGAAAATTACCCAACACCGAAAGACGCGAATAGCGTAAGACGATTTGTTGCATTCTGCAACTATTACCGCAGATTTATTAGGAACTTTCCAGAATATTCCAGACATTTGACAAGATTGTCCAAAAAAGGAGTACAATTGGAATGGAGTAAAGATTGTGATCGTGCATTTAGATATCTAAAAAAGGCACTTATGAAACCAACACTGCTTCAATATCCAGATTTCACAAAAGAATTTTGTATAACAACCGATGCAAGTAAATATGCTTGTGGGGCAGTACTAACACAAGAATATAGTGGAAAGCAATTACCAATTGCAAACGCATTAAAAACCTTTACTAATGGTGAGAGTAATAAATCTACAATCGAACAAGAGTTAGCGGCCATACATTGGGCTATTACACATTTTCGACCGTACATATACGGAAAACACTTCCTTGTACGCACTGATCATAGACCACTTTCTTACTTGTTTTCTATGAAAAATCCAAGATCTAAATTAACTAGAATGCGACTAGACAATTACATCGCGGACGCATTGTCCCGAATAACAATTACTAATTTAAAAGATATAAATAGGAAATTAGATAATGTGTTTCAGGTCACGACTCGATCGATGACAAATAATGAAAGGAAAAACAGTAGTAAAATTAATAATAAGCATAAAGTCACAAAAGATGAAAAGCCCAATATATATATATACCTTTGAATAATACTGACGTCAGAAAATATATTAAATTGACGATTACACCCAAAAATATTATTTTAAGCGTGGAAAATCAGTTATAGCATATATGCAAATTAATGATTTGTTTACGAATAAGAGAATTGACTTAGGACAATTTTTCTTTAGGCTTGAGAAAGTGGCCGGTAAACCGAATATTGAAAAATTACAAGTGGCAACCAGTGAGAAAATTTTCGAATATATCTCAACAAGTGAGTTTAAGGTTATGGGCAATAGATATTTGAAGAAATTGAGAATAGCACTATTAAATGAGGTGACACTAATTGATAATAAGAAAGCTAAGGCAATTCTTGATATTATGCTGAAATATCACAATGATCCTATTGAAGGTGGACATTGTGGAGTTTATAGAACTATAGGTAAAATAAAACGATAATACTACTGGAAGAACATGACAAAGGATATAACTAAATATGTTAAAACTTGTCACAAATGTCAGACGACAAAGGCAACCAGACACTTGAAATGTCCCTTGACTGTCACACCAACACCTATAAAGGCATTCGATAGGGTATACGTGGATACAATAGGACCATTCCCAAGATCCATTCAGGAAAATGAGTACGCAATCACCATAATATGTGATTTGACAAAATATTTGGTAACTATTCCTATTGCCGACAAAAATGCCAAGACGGTAGCAAAGGCGATTTTTGAAAACTTTATACTGACCTATGGTCCAATGAGGACATTCATTTCTGCAATGGGTACAGAATATAAAAATTCAATACTGACAGAATTATGTAAATTGCTTAAAATTAAAAAACTAACTTCAACAGCTCATCATCACCAGACGTTAGGTACAATAGAAAGAAGTCATAGAATTTTCAATGAATATGTACGTTCACATATTTCAATAGATAGGACAGATTGGGATGAATAGTTTTTTCAAGAAATCCAAATAAACTCTCAGAATTCACAGAGGTGGATACAATTTCTCCACTATACAATATAGATGACTATGCCAAAGATGCAAAATATAGATTAGAATTAGCATTTAAAAGAGCTCGAATATTATTAGATAGAAATAAGACAAAACAAAAACAACATTATGATAGGAATATACTAGATTATAATTTTACATTAGGAGACTTAGTTTTACTCAGGAATGAAGCAGGTCATAAATTAGATATCAAATATAAAGGTCCATTTAAAATTAAGAAAACAGATTTAAGAAATAATGTAACAACAGTTGATAAGAAAAATAACAAAGAACCAATTGTTCATAAAAATAGACTTAAGACATGTCATAAATAAATTATTTACGATTAAGATTATAATAACATTTAAAGAATTGTATCATAACTAAGTATTTAACATTATTGTAAAAGAATGTCCATAGAACTCACGTTATATGAACATTCTTATAAAAAGCGGAGGTGTAGTGTAACCAGCCGTTCAGTTTAATGCATAAGTAGAGTAACAAACAGTCTTGATTGCAAGGTGTTTAATTACCAAACTATTTGGGTTAACAATTTATTGAACATCAGCATAATTTATTGTTGTTACTTTATTTTACGTAAACGCTGACAGGTGTGCATCATTTTTAACCTACTTTTAATTGTTTTAATTTTTTTGTATATATCTTAAATTTACACTTCATTATTGACCTATATTTATTGATAGCTTAGCAATTTTAATAATAGTATATTTTGAGTGATATCACTCAAAACCAAAATCTAGGTTATTTTCATTGTTAGTATATAAGCCGTAGAAATTAAGAAATAAAATTAATTACCATTGAAGAATTGATCAATTACAATTGATATTAATAAAGATCTATTGAGCCCTAACTAAAAGGAGCTCTAGGAATACAAAAAAGGACGCATCTTTGGTAGTTTAATTTAATATTTGGTATAACATTATACCTGGCGATCCTACCATTTTACAACATCAATATATACTGAAATAACCTAAGATACACTAAAATACACTAAAGTACACTAAAATTCACTAAAATACATTAAAGTACACTAAAATAAACTAAAGAACACTAAAGAATCCTAAATACACTAAGGTACACTAAAATACACTCAAATACGCTAAAATACACTAACGTACATTAAAATACACTAAGGTACAATAAAATACACGAAAGTACACTAAAAATTGGTGCCCCTGTAGGCTAGGAGGTAGTGTACTAGCTTGTAAATATGGGGGTTGTGGGTTCGATTCCCAACGAAGACCTTGGTTTTTTTCAATACAAAAGATAAAAATTGACTGTCGGTGGAGCTGCTCAGCGATGAAGGCTTAGTCACTGGTCGCTGTTGCTGTCTTTATACGGCAGTTAATTTCCGACTATCCTTCTGCTTTCACCACCTGTTTCATCTCTTCTCTATCCCTTTCCTAAAGAAGGTAGCACGGTACTTGACTAAATAGGCATTGTTGAAAATCCAGCTCAAGAAAGAGTTTTTATTAAACCGTTTCAAATAACGCTTATTAACTATAATGAATAATAATAATTAATTTACAGATAATATTATAAGGAAAAATATGTCTTACATTTGATTTCTTTCTTTCGGTAGAATTTTCAATAATAAAAAATTAAACATTAAAAGCAATTGATATTCGTTGCCACAAAAAAAATATAAATATATATTTAAAACAAGTAAAATTAAACAAGTAAAATTTAACAATTTCACACCCCCGTGAATTGACTCAGGAATTTCACAATTAGGTCTCAAAATCAAGAAGTGCTAGCTTGGACACAGGTCTTTTGAAAATACCATCTATAGTTCTTAGATCAGCTGAACGTATAGTTCCATCAGCTTCACAATATGTTTTTACAACTCGACCACGTCTCCATTTAGATCTAGGAAAGTCTAAGTTACATTCGAGTACTATATCCCCAACCTGCATAGGCCTTGAAGGTAAGCACCACTTTACACGTCGAGTTAAGTCAGGCAAATACTCTCTGATCCATCGTCCCCAAAAACCGTTTTTCAAATTTTGAAGTATCCGCCACTGTTTCCGCATATTTAAAGATTTGTTATCGAACTCACTTGGGGTTTGGGTAGAATTCGTAGTTCCCAACAAGAAATGATTTGGCGTAAGGGGTTCCGGATCTTGAGGATTTACCGGAATGTGAGTAAGTGGTCGTGAATTAATTATATTTTCGGCTTCAATCAGAAGGCTTTGAAAAATACATAGCCTAGGTGCAACTTCTTTCATTGACACGAACAGTGTCCTTTTTACCGATTGCACTAGTCGTTCCCATGCTCCACCTGAACTTGGATCAAATGGGGTATTAAAAATCCATTTTATTCCCAACGGTGCTAACGAGCGAGTAATATGATCATGATCCAAAAAGTTCGCTTCATTTTTTAATTCGTTTCTTAAACCTAGGAAGTTTCTTCCATTATCACTTCGTATTTGAACAGGAACACCACGCCGGTTGATAAAATTTCTAAGGCAAATCGCAAACGAATCCGATGTCAAGTTATTCACCGCTTCCAAATGAACAGCTCTGACTGTTAAACAAGTAAAAAGTGCCACCCACCGCTTCTCTTTGAATCTACGTATTTTGACATCAAACGGACCAAACAGATCTACACCAGTATACGAAAACGCTCGAACGAATGGAGTTACACGATCCTTAGGCAAAATACCCATTTGAGGTTGTTCTGGCTTTGCTTTCCTTATTTTACAAAAATAGCATTTACTTTCAACACTTTTTAATAATCTTCGAATATTTGGTATCCAAAACCTTTCTCTGACGTCACATATAACTTTTGAAGAATTCTGATGGCAATTTCTTTGGTGATAGTATTCTATAATAATTTCAGATAAACAATGAGATTTTGGAAGTATAATAGGTCTTCTAGTATATATCGGGAGAAAAGTGGCATTGTCAAGACGACCACCTACTCTTATAACACCATCACTATCTAAAAATGGGCTAAGAGTCCGAAGTTCACTCGTCTTAGAAATAGGCTTAGATATTTCCATACAAACATATTCTTCTTGAAAAAACTGTTTTTGAATTTGACGACAAATTATTAATTCAGCATACAATTCTTCTTCAACCATTAGTTCTCCGCTTTTTTTGCAGTCGTTTCGACGAACATTATTAAGAAATCTTAAAATCCAAGCTAGATTCCTACGAACTCTTAAATAGTTTGAAAAACGGTTAACTATGTTATTAATAATTTCTGTGGAACCCCTAAGAAACATTACAAAATGTTTTGCTTTTAATTCATCGTCCGATTTATCATATTTTCTGGATGTTCCGCATTCTATTGGCCAATTTACTTCTTCAGCCAAAAGAAACTTTGGACCATTCTTCCACAAACCTTCTGATTTATATTCGATAGGAAATACAGATCGAGTACCTTTATCAGCCGGATTATCTAAAGTTGAACACCAACGCCATTGATTTTCATCTGAACTTTCTAGGATTTCTGAAACTCTATTTGCAACATACTGTTTATATTTCCGATGATCTGAGCGTATCCAACGTATAACCGTATGTGAATCAGTCCAAAAAACCTCCTTGCTTATACGTATTCCATGATACTTAAGAATCATATCTTTCAATCGAACTGCCATTACTGCAGCTTGTAATTCCAGCTTTGGTATAGAATGAAAACGTAATGGAGCACATGATGTTTTACCTATTATAAAACAAATTTTTACTCCATTCGGGAAAATAGTTCTCCAATATGCAACTACTGCCATAGCTTGCTCACTCGCATCGCAAAAAATATGCAATTGAACATCTCTTTCAATAAAATCCTCAAAATAAAATCTGGGAATTTGAAATTCTTTCAACATACTTAAATTACACATCCAATTTTTGAATTTTGAATGAATTTCTTCGGGTACCTTCTCATCCCATCCAATTCCACATTTCCAAACTTCTTGCATCAGTAACTTAATAAATATCATATAATCCGCAATAAAACCAAATGGATCAAAAACAGACATTGCAATACAAAGTAACTCCCGCTTTGTTGGAACTTTTTCCATTTCTAGAACTGCTTTTGGAACTTTATTAAATTTTAGAACGAATATAAACGTATCAGAATTTGGTATCCAGTGCATACCCAAAATTCGTTCAATAGTTTTGCCAACGTCTACAGTAACATTATTATTTTCTATATGTAATTCTTTAGCCACAATTTTCGAGTTCGTTATCATATTATGCATCTCAAACCCTCCTGCTTTGTGAATTTCTTTTATCGCTCGAACAACCTCTACAGCTTCCTCTTCAGTGTCAAAACAGTCTACATAATCATCGACATAGTGCTTTTCAATGATACCTTTTACAGCTCTTGGATATTTTTCTACAAATTCTTGAGCGTTCTTATTTTTTACGTATTGAGCCATAGTTGGTGAGCAAGTAGCGCCGAAAGTCATCCTTTGCATTACGTATGTTTGAACAGGCTTAGAAGGTCCATCTCTCCATAGAAAACGTTGCGCATCCTGATCTTCGGGGGCCACGACTACTTGATGGAACATTTCTTTCAAATCCCCGCAAACAGCAACTTTTGATTGTCTAAATTTAAATAATACAGATAAAAGAGGTTGATTAATATCAGGCCCGGATAGAAGTGCTTTATTTAAAGAAAAATTCTCAGTCTCTGCCGCTGCGTCAAAAACTAAACGTAATTTTTTCTTATTAGGATTTATAACTCCAAAGTGTGGCAAGTAAAAGGTTTTGTATGAACGAACTTCAGCTTCTTCTTCTGACATTATCCTCGCATATCCTTTTTCTACATATTCACTTATTTTCGAATAATATTCTGTGGCAAAATCTGAGTCTTTAGCCATTTTCTTTTCAATAGTGCTTAAGCGTTTGAGAGCCATTTGGTAGGAGTCCGGAAATGTTAGAAAAGTTTCACGCCATAATAAGCCACATTCAAATCTTTCTCCATTTCGTTTGGTAGTACTATTTAGAATATTCAAGGCTCTTTGATCATCTTTAGATATCAATGTCTTATTAGGTACTTTAGTTCCAAAACTTTCTACTCCAAAATATCCTTTCAAGAGATTCTCCACTTCTATAAAAGAATCTGATTCCGTTTCAGATTTAAATGCGTGACAAGATACAAATTTCTGTGAAGAATGTTTTATTGGTCCATATATTATATATCCTAACCTTGTCTTAGTTACAATAGGCCCAGTTGAAGATAACATTATGGGTGACTCAATGCCGACAGTCAAGAAGGCATGAGCAAGGCTGACAATCATTTGTGGTTTTACGTTGTCATAGCTGTGAAGAGAAATTTCAGAGAATTTAGAGTCTCTTAGCTCTTGAGAAATCATGGACGGATTAAAACTTTGACGTGGCAAGTCCATGGTAGATGTGACAAATACATTACTCATATCGTATTTCTTTGAATTATTTTCTATACTACTTACGGTTATATTTATAACCTTTGTGTGCTCGCGAGTAACTTGATTGTTAATCCATTGAAGTTCCAAAACATCACTTTCACCAACTATTTCCAAATCGTTAACTATTTTTTCATCGATCATTGAAACATTTGCACCATCGTCGATGAAAGCATAAATTACTGTACTATTTTTAGGTCCATATAACCTTACCGGTATAACTTGAAACAGAATTCCATTTTTTCTAACATTAACGTCAGCAAGGCAATTACGAGCTTGAATAGAGGTATTACTATTTAATGAATTTTGATTATCTTTTACGGATGATTCAAAAATAGGTGGACGGTCCTTATGTAAAAGTTTGTGATGAATACTAGAACAGGAATTTTGCCCGCGTTGCTTTTTTAAAAAGCATTTTGTTGCTTGATGTCCTTCTTTAAGGCAACTGAAACAAACCTTTAGACTCTTTACTTTTTCCCATCTTGATTGTATAGAAAGTTTGCGAAATAATTCACAAAATGCCAATGATTTGCATTCATTTTTACAAAGTTTACACGTTTTAATTTTAACTGAAACACAAGCATATTTTGTTTCTTCAGTAATTGGAGGAAGAGAATCGGTTACCATATTTATAACTTTTCGTAAACAATTAAGCCAATTTGAAAAATCAGCGATAGTGGCCATGTGTCCCAAAGTTAAACATTTATCAGCCCATTGAAGACGTCTTGAAATCGGTAACTTTGATACTAATTCACTTAACAGCAATGGATTCACTAAGTGATGATTTCCGCTAACCGATTCTAAAAATGTTGTCATATTGGTTACCTTATTGGCATAAGTTATAAGGGAGTTGAGATCAGATTCTTCAACCGGATTCAAAGAACGAATTTTTTGAATTTGGGACTTAATTAATTGCTCTGGACGTCCATACATTTCTGCTAAAATGTTGATTATGGAACTAACGTTTCTTGAATTGGATAAAAGAGTCTCAACGGTGTCGCGAGAATTTCCTACAAGAGACTCTCTCAGTCTCATTATATTGTGTAAATCAGAGTACTCAAATTCAGAAGTTGAAGTTTTAAAAGATTCATAAAAAGTTTGCCATTCTTCTGGTAAACCTGAGAATTTTGGGAGCGCGTATATTTTTTTCTGACGATTTTGAGTTAGACTTGATGATGGATACGAAATCGTATTAGAGTTTTCTGAGGAAACATTTGTAGTCAATGGTTGTGGTAAATTTGGAGGAATAGAGTTCGATATTTCATTTGATGTAATACTTCTATCGAATAATGAGTTTATCTATCTGTTGGAATGATTTATGTTACTAGACGGGTTAAATACCATATCATTGGAAACTAACCGTGGAGCGTTTTGGTTATCATTACTTCTGGTAGAAATATTTTTAATTTCATTTGATAAAGAGGAGATGGACTTTTGTATTTCTATATTAATTGACGATACCATAGATTGCATGGAATAAATTTGGCGTTGCATTGCTTCCATATTTTTAGTGAAATTTGATGTTACCTGATATAAGTTCTCATTTGACCGTGTGTTTGCTTGGGATAAACCCTCACTTGATGGTAGATCTACTTGAAGATCGACTAATGAAATTTCTGTAATATTATTACCAGCTTCAATTGAAGAATCATCTTGAATATGAACAGCAGCCATATTAGGGTTATTAGCTTCATTGGTGTGGGATCTTTGAGGGGAACGAGTTAAAGGCATTTTTAGCACGTGTCTACTTCTTAACTGCATTCAGTTATGTTCTTATTTGGTTCTTCAAAATAAAGTTCAGAATACCTTCTTCATATGTCTCAATAAAGTGACTTTCTCATAGTTCGAAAAGAAGACGTCACTACTTAACCAGAATATCTTCTTCATATGTCTCAAAAAAGTGACTTTCTCATAGTTCGAAGAGAAGACGTCACTACTTAACCAGTTCAAAAGTTACGGAAACCAGTTCAACAAATTTCCATCAAATTTAATAAAATTGTTGAAAATCCAGCTCAAAAAAGAGTTTTTATTAAACCGTTTCAAATAACGCTTATTAACTATAATGAATAATAATAATTAATTTACAGATAATATTATAAGGAAAAATATGTCTTACATTTGATTTCTTTCTTTCGGTAGAATTTTTAATAATAAAAAATTAAACATTAAAAGCAATTGATATTCGTTGCCACAAAAAAAATATAAATATATATTTAAAACAAGTAAAATTAAACAAGTAAAATTTAACAGGCATTGTTACCTGAAGTGCTACTTCTCTTTAAAAAAAAATAAAATAAAGTACAACAAAACACACTAGAATACACTAAAGTAAACTAAAATACACCAAAGTACACTTAAATACACTAAAAGACATAATACACTAAAAGACTTAAATACACTAAAAGTACACTAAAATACTGCAATATACTAATATACACTAAAATACATTATAATACACTAAGGTACACTTAAATCAACTAACATACACTAAAGTAAACTAAAGTTCACTAAAATACATTAAAGTAAACTAAAATACATTGAAGTACATTAAAATACACTAAAGTATCCTAAAATGCACAAAAGTACAATAAAATACACTAAAATACACTAGGGTACACTAAAATACACTAAGATACACCAAAATTACCTAACATACACTGAAGTACACTAAAATTCACTAAAATATATTAAAGTCAACTAAAATACATTAAAGCACACTAAAATACACTAAAGTATCCTAAAATGCACAAAAGTACAATAAAATGCACTTAAATATACTAAGGTACACCAAAATACACTAAGGTACACCAAAATTACCTAACATACACTGAAGTACACTAAAATTCACTAAAATATATTAAAGTAAACTAAAATACATTAGAGCACACTAAAATACACTAAAGTATCCTAAAATGCACAAAAGTACAATAAAATACACTAAGGTACACTAAAATAGCCTAACATACACTAAACTACACTAAAATTCACTAAAGTGCATTAAAGTAAACTAAAATACATTAAAGTGGACTAAAATACAATTAAGTATACTAAAATGCACAAAAGTACACCGAGGTATACTAAAATCCTCTAAGGTACACTAAAATAACCTAACATACAGTAAAGTACTCTAGAATTCACTAAAATATATTAAAGTAAACTAAAAAACACTAAAGTACACTACAATATGCTAATATACACTAAGTACATCAAACTACACTAAAGTATTCTAAAATACAATAAGGTACACTAAAATATACTAAAGTACAATAATATACACTACAATACACCGAGGTACGCTAAAATACACTAAGGTATAATAAAATACACTAAAGTACACTAAAGTAAAATACACTAAAATAAACGCAAGTACACTAACATATAATAAACTACAACAAAATACATTAAAATACACTAAAATACACCCAGGTGTACTAAAATATACTAAGGTACACTAAAATAACCTAACATATAATAGAGTACACTAGAATTCATTAAAATATATTAAAGTAAACTAAAATATACTAAAGTACACTACAATATGCTAATATACACTAAGTACACTAAACTACACTAAAATATTCTAAAATACACTAAAGTACACAAAATACACTAAAATATCCTAAAATGCACAAAAGTACAATAAAATACACTAAAACACACTAAAGTACACTTACACAAACAAAAATACACTAACGTGTAGTAAAATACACCACACTACACTAAAATACACTAAAGTGCTCGAAAATGCACTAAATACACTAAAATACAATCAAATATGCTAAAATATTCTAAAGTACACTAAAATACAATAAGGTACATCAAAATACACTAAAATACACTAGAGTACACTAAAGTACCTTAAAATAAATTACACTAAAATACCCTAAAATATACCACAGTACACTCAAATACATTAAAATACACTAAACAACATCAAATGACACTAAAATATACGAAAGTACACTAAAATACAATAAGGTACACTAAAATACACTACAAGACAATAAAATACACTAAAGTACATTAAAACAACCTAACATACACTAAACTATACTAAAATTTATTAAAACACATTAAATTAAACTAAAATACACTAAATTACACTAAAATACACTAAAGTATTTTAAAATGCACAAAAGTGCACTAAAATACACTAAGGTCCACTAAAACACACTAAAGTAAACTAAAATACACTATAGTACACTAATATACACTAAAGTGCACTAAAATACACTAAAATGCACTAAAATACACTTAAATGCACTAAAATACACTCAAATACGCTACAATATACTAAAGTAAACTAAAATACAATGAAGTGCACCAAAATACACTAAAGTACATTAGAGTATACTAAAGTACACTAAAATAGTTAGTTGGTTAGTACCTATTTGAGTTCTGTCAATGTTTTGTGTTTTTATTAGTGATATATCTGCTCCTGTGTCTATTAGTAGTGTTGTTACTATGTTTTCTATTCGTGTTTCTATGTAATAACAAAAGTTGAGGTTTAGATTATATACTCTACCGTTTATTGAATTGATCCCAGGGGAAGTTCTGGGTTTTCCGAATTATCAAGTTGTGCTGCCCTAACGTAGTTTCTATTTCCACGATTATGTGTCTTGTATTCTCATCTATGGTTATTGGTGTTCACGTAGTTCCCTCTATTCGTGCTAGTTCCGGGAGGTAGATTCCGTCCTTTTGGTGGAAGATTATTTCTTCCTCGGAATCGTGGATAATTCCCCCTATTACCACCAAAAGACTATTTTTGCCAATAGAACAAGATTGTGTTATTTTTTCCAGTTGCCTCCGTGCAACTGTTGACAAACTTGCTTATGGCATCTTTCATATTGTTGAATTGCCCTGCTTCCATAATAAGTCTTACCCTATCGATGATGCAGGTCTTAGTCATCGCCTTGACTGCGACCTGAGTGGAGTATTTCGCAGCCAGGTTAGCCGTCAATCCATCAGAAATGTACGCAGTCTCTAGGGATTTTGTCAATGTCTCTAATTCATTGTAGTATGCGTTAGCTGGTCTATTGCTTTGTTTAATATTCATTATTTTTGCTGTTAGTACTTCTACTGATTCGCCCTTTACTGGCGCATTCAGTCTCCCAATTATTTCTGTTATTGTAAGTTCATTACTAATCAAGTTCCTACTGTTTCCCTTAAGTTTTGTCCTTATCAGGGAAACTGCTGTGGACTCGTGTTCGCCTTTTATTGTTTCTATAATTCTAAGTGAATCTATAAAGGAACGTAAATTTTCAGCTTTACCGTCGAAATCAGGGATCAGCTTAGAAGCTGTATTTAGAAAGTCTACTAATGTCTGAGTCATTTTGACGTTTTTTGTCATACTATTGTCCCTAAGTATTGATAAATTGTAAGCTGTAAATGTGTGTAGGTTTTCTGGCAAGTCTAATTTAACCGATTTTCTGTCTGCCAATTTTGTTATCCTTGTCTTTCAATCGTCAAAGAGTGCCTTTGCTGCAGCCTGGTGAGATAATGTTAGATTGTCAAAGTGGACGTTTAGTAGGATTCTAATTTTCTCAAAATTGTCAAATGTGTTTCGGAAATGGTTTTAATTGTGTCTGTTCTAGTTGGTCTGTCGATATTCAGGCACTTAAAGGATTTTTCAAGATTTTCTTTCAAAATTCTAGTTCTGTTGCAGATGTCTTTCCATTCCATTATATATTGTCCAAATTATCTGCTCTGCTAGCGTGTTTCTTCTTTAGTGATTTATTGTGAAGTAGGTTAATTTTAAGAAGTAGTTCTCTTGAAGCCAATATTACCAAAATCAATGTCAAAAGCCATAACGAATTTATTTCAGACGAGTGGTCAACAATTTTCATGTTGTTTACAACATTTACCACTGGTTTTTCTATCTTTGATTGTTCTCTCCCCATTTTAATTAATATTTTGTACAATTTCTGACCATCGTATTGATCTAATTATTTCCTCTTTTATTATCGTGGATCTATTTTCTAAATTATGTACCGTTGGTCTCTCTGTCATTCCTATCAATTTCCAATAATCTGTTAACCAGTTAAGTTCGTTTTCTATTAGTTCCTCTTTTCCAGTAGTCGTTTCGGTGAAAGTAATTGGGCTCTTTGTCCCATTGTTTTCATTCATTTTCTATAAAGGACCATATAAGATTTTTCTGTTCCTTTAAAAAAATTATAATGTTTTTCTCTTTTATTTTCTTATCATTTATATTTCTATTTTCTTTTATCCCTACTTATTCTTATTTAACTCTATAAAAATTAATTCATCTATTCTATTATAAAGATAAATTAGTTGCTAATCAATTGAAAGGAACGTTAAAATAATATGATTTTACTGTAGAATATCTTAGGGAAAGGATAACTATGTCGCAGACGCGTTATCAAGGATAACAAAAGAAGACTTAAAGGACATTAACATAAAAGGCAATACTATACTTAAAATGACAACAAGACACTTAATTGAAAAGCTTGGCTTAAGTAGCTCTAATTGCGGAGCACTAAGCAGAAAATAAAGATAAAATAAAAACGTCTGAACTCCCTTTTGTTTTTTTAATACAACACCGACGTACTCTAAAATACACTAAGATACACTAGAGTACACTAAACTACTATAAAATACACTAAAGTAAACTAAATTACACTAACATAAACTAAAATACACTAAACTACACTAAAATACACCGAGGTATACTAAAGTACACTAAAATACACTAAAATACTCTAAAGTATCCTAAAATGCACAAAAGTATACTAAAATTCGCTAAAGTACACTAAAACTCACTAAAATACACTAAGATACACTAAGATACACTAAGATACACTGAGGTTTCCTAAAATACACTAAGGTACATTAAAATAACTTAACATACATTAAAGTACACTAAAATTCAATAAAGTATCCTAAAATGCAATAAAATACAGTAAAATACACTAAAGTACACTAAAAAACACTAAAATAAATTAAAGTACACTAAATATACTAAAATAGCCTAAAGTACAATAAAATACACTCAAATACGCTAAAATACACTAAAGTACACCAAACTACACTAAAATACATTAGAGTACTCTTAAATACACTAAAATAAACTAAAATACACCAAAGTGCACTAAACTACAATAAATTAAACTTAATACACCAAAGTACACTAAACTACACAAAAATAAACTAATATACATCAAAGTACACTAAACTACACAAAAATATATCTAGGTATACTAAAATACCCTAAGGTTCACTAAAGTACACTAAAATACACTAAAATTCACTAAAATACATTAAAGTGTACTAAAATAAACTAAAGTACACTAAAATACACTAAAGTATCCTAAACACACTAAAGTACACTAAAATACACTTAAATACGCTAAAATACACTAAAGTACATTAAAATTAAAGTACACCAAACTACACTTAAATGCACTAGAGTACACTAGACTACACTAAAATAAACTATAATACACCAAAGTACACTAAACTACACTAAAATACAACGAGGCACTCTAAAGTACACTAAGGTACAATATAATATACTAAAGTACGCTAAAATACACTAAAATTTTCTAAAGCATCCTAAAATGCACAAAAGTACATTAAAATACATTAAAGTTAACTAAAATGCACTAAACTACACTACAGCACACTATCATACACTAAAGTACATTAATATATACTAAAATATATTAAAATACAGTAAAGTTCACTAAAATTCACTAAAATACATTAAAGTGCACTAAAATACACTAAAGTAAAATATACTAAAATACAAAAATACATTAAAATACACTAAAGTATCCTAAAATGCACAAGAGTGCACTAAAATACACGAAAGAACACAAAAATACACGAAAAACACTAAAATACGTAAAGTACACCAAAGTACACTAACTACACTATAATACACTAAATGTAATTAAAAGGCCGCTTTTATCTTGAGACAATTAAAATTTCTTTATTTTTAGTGCGAGCTCTGTATAGTAGAGCTCTTACTACATTTGGTTAACAAAATGAATTGTTTTGATTTGGGCAAATCTTTCGCTATTTACACAAAATGTGAGAAGAAAGATTAGCCCCCCTTATTCTATACTTAAATATGTGAATATACACATTTGATAAAATAAACTTATATACATAGTTATGTTGTTAATATTATAAACCTATAAAATTGTATCGACATACTTATATCTATAATTGTAAATTAAATCTAAGGAATTCCATTCATATGTTTGTGCATGCTGTTGTATAATCACACAACAGTACTACCAACAAAGTTTTAAGCATTTATACATATTAACATATGCATCATAAAATTCTCCCACCATGCATCGAGATGCGATCATATCATATCATAATTTTCCTTTTGTTTTGTCTTATTTCTATCTAATAATATTCGAGCTCTTTTAAATGCTAATTCTAATCTATATTTTGCTTCTTTGGCATAGTCATCTATATTGTATAGTGGAGAAATTGTATCCACCTCTGTGAATTCTGAGAATTTATTTGGATTTCTTGAAAAAACTAATTCATAAGGACAATAGTTATGTGCGGTTGATGGTGTTGTATTAAAACAATAAGTGAAATATTTCAATAGGAATAGTTACCAAATATTTTGTCAAATCCCATATTATGGTGATTGCAAATTCATTTCCCCGAATGGATCTTGGGAATGGTACTATTGTATCCACGTATACCGTATCGAATGCCTTTATAGGTTGCCTTTGTCGTCTGACATTTGTGATATGTTTTAACATATTTATTTATATCTTTTGTCATGTTCTTCCAGTAGTAGTATCGTTTTATTTTACCTATAGTTCTATAAACTCCACAATGTCCACCTTCAATAGGATCATTGTGATATTTCAGCATAATATCAAGAATTGCCTTAGCATTCTTATCATCAATTATAGTCTATTTAATATAAATATTTAATATTTATAGTCATCATTTAATAGTGCTATTCTCACTTTCTTTAAATATCTATTGTTGAGAAAAATTCGAAAATTTTCTCACTGGGTGCCACTTGTAATTTCCCAATATTTAGTTTACCGGCCACTTTCTCAAGCCTAAAGAAAAATTGTCCTAAGTCAATTTTCTTATTAGTAAACAAATCATTAATTTGCATATATGCTATAACTGATTTTCCACGCTTAAAATAACATTTTACGGGTGTAATCCTTAATTTAATATATTTTCTGACATCAGTATTATTCAAAGGTATATATATATATATTGGGCTTTTCATCTTTTGTGACTTTATGCTGATTATTAATTTTACTACTGTTTTTCCTTTCATTATTTGTCATCGATCGAGTCGTAACCTGAAGAACATTATCTAATTTCCTATTTATATCTTTTTATTCAGTAATCGTAATTCGCGACAACGCGTCCGCGATGTAATTGTCCTTTCCCCTAAGATATTCTACAGTAAAATTATATTCTTCTAACGTTTCCTTTAATTGATTAGCAAACGATTTTTATTTTTATTTCTATATTAATTAATTTTTGGTCTCCATTTTTATTTTCATGACTGTTTTTGTTAACTACTGTTAGCTTTTGTTAACTTTATGGTTATACAATTTAATAAAGAATTTATAGAAATGGACTTACTTTTAGTAGTTGTTATATACTAATGATTTTTACAAAAGATATCAGCCTTGATACTTTAAAGGCACTTATATTTCTATGATTATATACATATATATAACTATTATAGATTTTTATTATTAAAAATAATTTTATAATTATTTGTTTATTATTTCAAAAGAAAGATTCATAATTTTTTTTTTGTTTTGTAAAACTTGATTGAACAATTTATAATGTTGCTTTATATATGGCGACAATTGTTTAGAGTAGAACGTAAAAAAATCTTCATTTATTTATTTAATTTTGGGTGTCTCAAAAATTTGTTGCTGTTTAAATAAAATTTTTGTTTATATATATAAATATCCATAACTAATCAGAAATTAAGCACGTGCATCACGGCTGCAGCCCGTTGGTTGAAGGTCCCTAGGCATAATAACAACACGCTTGGCATGGATGGTGCACAAGCTGCTATCCTCGACCATTCTTGAAGAAGTTTCACAGAGCTCCATTAAAACGCCAACAGCAGCAGATTGTAAACGTAATTTCGTTTCCAAATCGCGCACAATTTCACGCGCTAAACGTTCCAAGGGTAATTTGCGGTAACGGTGAGGTTTTTTAACACCACCGGTGCAACGTACCGATTTACGGGAAGCTGTGGTGGCGAATTGCCCGCGAGAGGTATTACCACCAGTTGATCTATGAACCATATCCATAGTATGAGCCATTTCTTTTAATTTATAATTTGTTTTTATTGCCCCGTTTTAATATTTAAAATTAGAATGGACATTTTGCCTCGAGCGGTTAACGCTTACAGGCCCTAAGCGTGCAAACAAGTCGCACTGCTAAAATTTATTTATTATTGTTTTTTTTCTCTGGTGTTTTCCTCAGGCGGATCCTTCTTCATTATATGTCCGCTTATACCTGCTATTGCCTTTTGGCCAGGCGGATCTTCCTTCGGTGGTATTAGCTTATCCACCTTACAACACCGCTGCCTTAGGTGCTTATTTTTAAACACTCTAAGGATCTGGCAGGATCGCCATGTACAAAAAGTTGACAGATCAAATGAAAGAATAATCTTATTGCTGTTTAATTTTTCAATTTTTACCTGAGCTCCTCACTTAGAGCTCGAAGGTATTTATTGTTCATTTATTAATTGATTTATAATTAATGATTGTTTTATTCTTAATTTCTACAGCCTATATACTAACAATGAAAATAATCTAGATTCTAGGTTTGAGTGACTTCTTACTTCATATACTTATATTTATATTTTCTTTTATTTTTTTATTTCTATTTTCTTTTATCCCTACTTATTCTTATTTAACTCTATAAAAATTAATTCATCTATTCTATTATAAAGATAAATTAGTTGCTAATCAATTGAAAGGAACGTTAAAATAATATGATTTTACTGTAGAATATCTTAGGGAAAGGATAACTATGTCGCAGACGCGTTATCAAGGATAACAAAAGAAGACTTAAAGGACATTAACATAAAAGGCAATACTATACTTAAAATGACAACAAGACACCTAATTGAAAAGCTTGGCTTAAGTAGCTCTAATTGCGGAGCACTAAGCAGAAAATAAAGATAAAATAAAAACGTCTGAACTCCCTTTTGTTTTTTTAATACAACACCGACGTACTCTAAAATACACTAAGATACACTAGAGTACACTAAACTACTATAAAATACACTAAAGTAAACTAAATTACACTAACATAAACTAAAATACACTAAACTACACTAAAATACACCGAGGTATACTAAAGTACACTAAAATACACTAAAATACTCTAAAGTATCCTAAAATGCACAAAAGTATACTAAAATTCGCTAAAGTACACTAAAACTCACTAAAATACACTAAGATACACTAAGATACACTAAGATACACTAAGATACACTGAGGTTTCCTAAAATACACTAAGGTACATTAAAATAACTTAACATACATTAAAGTACACTAAAATTCAATAAAGTATCCTAAAATGCAATAAAATACAGTAAAATACACTAAAGTACACTAAAAAACACTAAAATAAATTAAAGTACACTAAATATACTAAAATAGCCTAAAGTACAATAAAATACACTCAAATACGCTAAAATACACTAAAGTACACCAAACTACACTAAAATACATTAGAGTACTCTTAAATACACTAAAATAAACTAAAATACACCAAAGTGCACTAAACTACAATAAATTAAACTTAATACACCAAAGTACACTAAACTACACAAAAATAAACTAATATACATCAAAGTACACTAAACTACACAAAAATATATCTAGGTATACTAAAATACCCTAAGGTTCACTAAAGTACACTAAAATACACTAAAATTCACTAAAATACATTAAAGTGTACTAAAATAAACTAAAGTACACTAAAATACACTAAAGTATCCTAAACACACTAAAGTACACTAAAATACACTTAAATACGCTAAAATACACTAAAGTACATTAAAATTAAAGTACACCAAACTACACTTAAATGCACTAGAGTACACTAGACTACACTAAAATAAACTATAATACACCAAAGTACACTAAACTACACTAAAATACAACGAGGCACTCTAAAGTACACTAAGGTACAATATAATATACTAAAGTACGCTAAAATACACTAAAATTTTCTAAAGCATCCTAAAATGCACAAAAGTACATTAAAATACATTAAAGTTAACTAAAATGCACTAAACTACACTACAGCACACTATCATACACTAAAGTACATTAATATATACTAAAATATATTAAAATACAGTAAAGTTCACTAAAATTCACTAAAATACATTAAAGTGCACTAAAATACACTAAAGTAAAATATACTAAAATACAAAAATACATTAAAATACACTAAAGTATCCTAAAATGCACAAGAGTGCACTAAAATACACGAAAGAACACAAAAATACACGAAAAACACTAAAATACGTAAAGTACACCAAAGTACACTAACTACACTATAATACACTAAATGTAATTAAAAGGCCGCTTTTATCTTGAGACAATTAAAATTTCTTTATTTTTAGTGCGAGCTCTGTATAGTAGAGCTCTTACTACATTTGGTTAACAAAATGAATTGTTTTGATTTGGGCAAATCTTTCGCTATTTACACAAAATGTGAGAAGAAAGATTAGCCCCCCTTATTCTATACTTAAATATGTGAATATACACATTTGATAAAATAAACTTATATACATAGTTATGTTGTTAATATTATAAACCTATAAAATTGTATCGACATACTTATATCTATAATTGTAAATTAAATCTAAGGAATTCCATTCATATGTTTGTGCATGCTGTTGTATAATCACACAACAGTACTACCAACAAAGTTTTAAGCATTTATACATATTAACATATGCATCATAAAATTCTCCCACCATGCATCGAGATGCGATCATATCATATCATAATTTTCCTTTTGTTTTGTCTTATTTCTATCTAATAATATTCGAGCTCTTTTAAATGCTAATTCTAATCTATATTTTGCTTCTTTGGCATAGTCATCTATATTGTATAGTGGAGAAATTGTATCCACCTCTGTGAATTCTGAGAATTTATTTGGATTTCTTGAAAAAACTAATTCATAAGGACAATAGTTATGTGCGGTTGATGGTGTTGTATTAAAACAATAAGTGAAATATTTCAATAGGAATAGTTACCAAATATTTTGTCAAATCCCATATTATGGTGATTGCAAATTCATTTCCCCGAATGGATCTTGGGAATGGTACTATTGTATCCACGTATACCGTATCGAATGCCTTTATAGGTTGCCTTTGTCGTCTGACATTTGTGATATGTTTTAACATATTTATTTATATCTTTTGTCATGTTCTTCCAGTAGTAGTATCGTTTTATTTTACCTATAGTTCTATAAACTCCACAATGTCCACCTTCAATAGGATCATTGTGATATTTCAGCATAATATCAAGAATTGCCTTAGCATTCTTATCATCAATTATAGTCTATTTAATATAAATATTTAATATTTATAGTCATCATTTAATAGTGCTATTCTCACTTTCTTTAAATATCTATTGTTGAGAAAAATTCGAAAATTTTCTCACTGGGTGCCACTTGTAATTTCCCAATATTTAGTTTACCGGCCACTTTCTCAAGCCTAAAGAAAAATTGTCCTAAGTCAATTTTCTTATTAGTAAACAAATCATTAATTTGCATATATGCTATAACTGATTTTCCACGCTTAAAATAACATTTTACGGGTGTAATCCTTAATTTAATATATTTTCTGACATCAGTATTATTCAAAGGTATATATATATATATTGGGCTTTTCATCTTTTGTGACTTTATGCTGATTATTAATTTTACTACTGTTTTTCCTTTCATTATTTGTCATCGATCGAGTCGTAACCTGAAGAACATTATCTAATTTCCTATTTATATCTTTTTATTCAGTAATCGTAATTCGCGACAACGCGTCCGCGATGTAATTGTCCTTTCCCCTAAGATATTCTACAGTAAAATTATATTCTTCTAACGTTTCCTTTAATTGATTAGCAAACGATTTTTATTTTTATTTCTATATTAATTAATTTTTGGTCTCCATTTTTATTTTCATGACTGTTTTTGTTAACTACTGTTAGCTTTTGTTAACTTTATGGTTATACAATTTAATAAAGAATTTATAGAAATGGACTTACTTTTAGTAGTTGTTATATACTAATGATTTTTACAAAAGATATCAGCCTTGATACTTTAAAGGCACTTATATTTCTATGATTATATACATATATATAACTATTATAGATTTTTATTATTAAAAATAATTTTATAATTATTTGTTTATTATTTCAAAAGAAAGATTCATAATTTTTTTTTTGTTTTGTAAAACTTGATTGAACAATTTATAATGTTGCTTTATATATGGCGACAATTGTTTAGAGTAGAACGTAAAAAAATCTTCATTTATTTATTTAATTTTGGGTGTCTCAAAAATTTGTTGCTGTTTAAATAAAATTTTTGTTTATATATATAAATATCCATAACTAATCAGAAATTAAGCACGTGCATCACGGCTGCAGCCCGTTGGTTGAAGGTCCCTAGGCATAATAACAACACGCTTGGCATGGATGGTGCACAAGCTGCTATCCTCGACCATTCTTGAAGAAGTTTCACAGAGCTCCATTAAAACGCCAACAGCAGCAGATTGTAAACGTAATTTCGTTTCCAAATCGCGCACAATTTCACGCGCTAAACGTTCCAAGGGTAATTTGCGGTAACGGTGAGGTTTTTTAACACCACCGGTGCAACGTACCGATTTACGGGAAGCTGTGGTGGCGAATTGCCCGCGAGAGGTATTACCACCAGTTGATCTATGAACCATATCCATAGTATGAGCCATTTCTTTTAATTTATAATTTGTTTTTATTGCCCCGTTTTAATATTTAAAATTAGAATGGACATTTTGCCTCGAGCGGTTAACGCTTACAGGCCCTAAGCGTGCAAACAAGTCGCACTGCTAAAATTTATTTATTATTGTTTTTTTTCTCTGGTGTTTTCCTCAGGCGGATCCTTCTTCATTATATGTCCGCTTATACCTGCTATTGCCTTTTGGCCAGGCGGATCTTCCTTCGGTGGTATTAGCTTATCCACCTTACAACACCGCTGCCTTAGGTGCTTATTTTTAAACACTCTAAGGATCTGGCAGGATCGCCATGTACAAAAAGTTGACAGATCAAATGAAAGAATAATCTTATTGCTGTTTAATTTTTCAATTTTTACCTGAGCTCCTCACTTAGAGCTCGAAGGTATTTATTGTTCATTTATTAATTGATTTATAATTAATGATTGTTTTATTCTTAATTTCTACAGCCTATATACTAACAATGAAAATAATCTAGATTCTAGGTTTGAGTGACTTCTTACTTCATATACTTATACTTAACTACATACATTAATATAAATATTACTAGGTTATCATAAGATACTGTACAATGACATGAATGTATTTAGTGTAACTATCAACAAAACTGACCTATAAATATAGAGAAACTCAACGTCATCAAAAATACTTCCGCATGCAGTGTTCCCATTAATGCCCATGCATAATATAGTAACAACAACAAAACAGTACAATTAAATTATGCTGATGATCAAAAAATTGGTTACAATAAGTGATTCGGTAATATTTATTAATACAAATGTTTTGGCAGTTAAGGTCTCTTTGTTGCTCTACTTATGTGTCATATATGCCAATTGGTTAATCACACTACAGCTCCTAGCTGAGCTTTAAATATTCTACTGCACCCCGCTGAGCAATTAAATAAAAAACGTAATAAGATTAAAACAAAAACAAATTGAGAATATTTATTATAATTGATATTAAAAACAATTTAAGATATTACAATTCGAAAATACACCGAGGTACACAAAAATACACTAAGGTACACTAAAATACACTAAAGTACACATACACACTAAAATACACTAAAGTACACTAAAAAACTGCAATACACTAATGTACACTAAAATACATTAAAATACACTAAAGTACACCTTAATCTACTAACATACACTAAAGTAAACTAAAATTCACTAAAATACATTAAAGCAAACTAAAATATACTAAAGTACACTAAAATACACTAAAGTATCCTAAAATGTACAAAAGTACACCAAATACACTAAGGTCCACTAAAATACACTAAAGTACACTAAAATACACTAAAATGCACTAAAGTTCACAACAATACACTAAATTACACTAAAATACACTAAAGTATCCTAAAATGCATACAACTACAATAAAATACACTAAAATATTCTAAAGTACACTAAAATACACTAATTTACACCGAAATACATTAAAGTACACTGAAATACAGTAAAAAAACTAAAATACACTCAAATACGGAACAATATAATAGTGTACACTAAAATTCAATAAAGTACACTAAAATACAATAAAATACACTAGAAAATACTAAAGTAAACTAAAATACACCGAGGTACACTAAAATACACTAAGGTACACTAGAGTACACAAAGGTACGTTAAAAAACACTTAACTACACTAAAATACATCAAGGTATACCTAAATACTCTAAGGTACACTAAAGCACACTCAAATACACTAAAGTTCACAAAAATTCCCTAAAATATATTAAAGTACAATAAAGTACACTAACTACACTATAATACACTATACTATCCTAAAATGCACAAGAGTACACGAAAATACACCAAAATACACTAAAATACACAAAGTACACTTATATACACTAAATATACTAAAAAACACTAAAGTACTTGAAAGTACACTAAAGAACATTAAAATACACCGAGGTACACTAAAATACACTAAAGGACAATAAAATACACGAAAGTACACTAAAATACAATAAAGTACAATAAAATACACTAAAATACACTAAAGTACTCTAAAATACACTAAAGTAACTTAAATGCACTACAATACAACAAAGTACACTTAAATACACTAAAAGACACTATAGTACTCTAAAATACACTAAAGTACACGAAAATACACCGAGGTACACAAAAATACACTAAGGTACACAAAAATACACTAAAGTACACTTACATAATCTAAAATACACTAAAGTATACTAAAGTATACACTAAAGTTCATTATAATACACTAAAGTACACCTAAATCACCTAACATACACTAAAGTAAAGTAAACTAAAATACATTAAAGTACGATAAAATACACTAAAGTATCCTAAAATGCACAAA
This sequence comes from Trichopoda pennipes, assembly GCA_030448955.1. NCBI lineage: Eukaryota > Metazoa > Arthropoda > Insecta > Diptera > Tachinidae > Trichopoda > Trichopoda pennipes. Next base: position 12,368 of record JASKUP010000004.1, on the reverse strand, counting down.
GGTAAAATAAAATACACTAAAATACACTAAGGTGCACTAAAATAACCTAACATACACTAAAGTACACTAAAATTCACTAAAATGCATTAAAGTAAACTAAAATACACTAAAGTACACTAAAATGCAATAAATTATACTAAAATGCACAAAAGTACAATAAAATAACTAAAATACACTACGGTACACTAAAATAATCTAACATATACTAAAGTATACTAAAAGTCACTAAAATACATTAAAGTAAACTAAAATAAACTAAAGTACACTACAATACGCTAATATACACTAAGTCCACTAAACTACACTAAAGTACACTAAAATACGATAAAGTAGACTAAAATATACTAAAGTACAATAATATGCACTAAAATACAGCGAGGTATACTAAAATCCACTAAGGTACTCTAAAATAACCTAACATACACTAAAGTATACTAAAAGTCACTAAAATACATTAAAGTAAACTAAAATAAACTAAAGTATACTACAATACGCTAATATACATTAAGTACACTAAACTACACTAAAATACAATAAAGTGGACTAATATATACTAAAGTACAATAATATACACTAAAATACACCGAGGTACGCTAAAATACACTAAGGTATAATAAACTACACTAAAATACACTAAAACACACGAAAATACACTAAAGTGCAATAAAATACACTAAAGTGCACAAAAATCCACTAATATACACTAAAATACAATAAACTACAACAAAATACATTAAAATACACTATAATACACCGAGGTGTACTAAAATACACTAAGGTACATTAAAATGACCTAACATACACTAAGAACAATACATTAAAGTAAACTAAAGTACACTACACTAAAATACACTAAATTGTACGAAAATGCTTTAAATACACCAAACTACACTTAAATACAATCAAATACGCTAAAATATACTAAAGTACACTAAAATACAATAAAGTACACCAAAATACACTAAAGTACATTAAAATTAACTAAAGTACACTAAAACACACGAAAGTACACTAAAATACAATAAGGTACACTAAAATATATTACAAGACACTAAAATACACTAAAGTACATTAAAATAACACTAAAATTCATTAAAATACATTAAAGTAAACTAAAATACACTAAATTACACTAAAATACACTAAAGTATCCTAAAATGCACAAAAGTGCAATAAAACACACTAAAATACGCCCAGGTATACTAAAATACGCCAAGGTACACTAAAATAACCTAACATACGCTAAAGTATACTAAAATTCACTAAAATATATTTAAGTAAACTAAAATTCAAAAAAAGTACAATAAAATACACTAAGGTCCACTAAAATACACTAAGCTCCACTAAAATACACTAAAGTAAACTAAAATACACTAAAGTACACTAGTATACACTAAAATACTCTAAAATGCAATAAAATACAAAAAATTACACTAACGTACACTACAAGACAAAAAAATATACCAAAGTAAACTAAAATAACCTAACATACACTAAACTACACTAAAATTCATTAAAATACATTAAAGTAAACTAAAATACACTAAATTACACTAAAATACACTAAAGTATCCTAAAATGCACAAAAGTGCACTAAAATACAATAAAATTTACTAAAATACACTCAAATACGCTACAATATACTAAAGTAAACTAAAATACAAAAAAGTGCACCAAAATACACTAAAGTACATTAGAGTATACTTAAGTACACTAAAATACACCGAGATACTCTAAAATACAATAAGGTACACCAGAGTACAGTAAGATACGCTAAAATACACTAGAGTACACTAAAATACACTAAACTAAAATACACCAAAGTACACTAAATTACACTAAAATACACTAAAATATACTAAAGTACAATAATATACACTAAAATACACCGAGCTACACTAAAATACACTAAGGTATGATAAAATACAATAAGTACACTAAAACACACTAAAATACACTAAAGTGCACTAAAATACACTAAAGTGCACTAAAATGCACTAAAATACACTAAAGTACACTAAAATACGATAAAGTGCACTAAAATAAACTAAAGTGGATTAAAATACACTAAAGTATCCTCAGTATCCTAAAGTACACTAAAATACACTCAAATACGCTAAAATATACTAAAGTGCACTAAAATACACTAAAGTGCACTAAAATGCACTAAACTACACTAAAGTACACTAAAATACGATAAAGTGCACTAAAATACACTAAAGTGCACTAAAATGCACTAAACTACACTAAAGTACACTAAAATACGATAAAGTGCACTAAAATACACTAAAGTGCACTAAAATGCACTAAACTACACTAAAGTACACTAAAATACGATAAAGTGAGGATACTAAGTATCCTCAGTATCCTAAAGTACACTAAAATACACTCAAATACGCTAAAATATACTAAAGTGCACTAAAATACACTAAAGTGCACTAAAATGCACTAAACTACACTAAAGTACACTAAAATACACTAAAGTGCACTAAAATACACTAAAGTGCACTAAAATGCACTAAACTACACTAAAGTACACTAAAATACGACAAAGTGCACTAAAATAAACTAAAGTGGATTAAAATACACTAAAGTATCCTCAGTATCCTAAAGTACACTAAAATACACTCAAATACGCTAAAATATACTAAAGTGCACTAAAATTAAAGTACACCAAAATACACTAAAATGCACTAGAGTACACTAGACTACACTAAAATAAACTATAATACACCAAAGAACACTAAACTACACTAAAATACTACCAGGTACACTAAAGTACACCAAGGTACAATGAAATACACTAAAGTACACTAAAATACACTAAAATTTTCGAAAGCATCCTAAAATTCACAGAAGTACATTAAAATACCCTAGGGTACACTAAAATGCACTAAAATACACTACAGCACACTATGATACACTAAAGTACATTAATATATACTAAAGTATGCTAAAATATATTAAGGTACACTAAAATACAATAAAGTGCACCAAAATATATTATAATACACTAAAGTTCACTAAAATTTACTAAAATACATTAAAGTGCATTAAAATACACTAAAGTACACTAAAATACAAAAATACATTAAAATACACTAAAGTATCCTAAAATGCACAAGAGTGCACTAAAATACACTAAAGAACAATAAAATACACGAAAAACACTAAAATACATTAAAGTACACTAAAGAACACTAACTACACTATAATACACTAAAGAATCCTAAAATGCACATGAGTACACTGAAGTACACCAAAATACACAAAAATTCACTGAAATATACTAAAAAGCACTAAAGTACGCGAAAATACACTAAAGTACATTAAAATACACCGAGGTACACTTAAATACACTAAGGTACAATAAAATAAATGAAAGTACACTAAAATAGAATAAAATACACTAAAAGACACTTTAGTACTCTAAAATACACTAAAGTACACGTACATACACTAAAATAAACTAAAATACACTATAAAACTGCACACTAATATACACTAAAATACATTATAATACACTAAAGAAAAGTATCCTAAAATACACTAAAGTACACGTACATACACTAAAATACACTAAAGTACACTAAAATACACTATAATACACTAATATACATTAAAATACACTAAAGTATTCTAAGTGCACTAAAAGACACTAAAGTACACTAAAATCACACAAATACGCTAAAATATACCAAAGTACACTAAAATACAATAAAGTACACCAATATACACTAAAATATACTAAAATACACCAAAGTACACTAAACTACACTAAAATACACCAAGGTACACTAAAGTACACTAAGGTCAACTAAAATACTCTAAACTACATTAAAACACACTAAAATACACTAAAATAAACTAAAATACACTAAACTACATGAAACTACACCGAGGTACACGATAATACACTAAGGTACGCTAAAATACACTACAATTCACTAAAATACGCTAAGATACACAAGAATACACTAAAATACACTAAGCCCACTAAAATACACTAAAGTAGACTAAAATATACTGAAGTAGACTAAAATAAACCAAAGTACATTAAAATACACCGAGGTACACTAAAATACACTAAGATACAATAAAATACACTAATGTTCAATAAAACATACTAAAATACACTGAATTACACTAAAATAAACTAAAGTACACTAAAATACACAAAAGTACACTAAAAATACTTATAAAATACACTAAATTACATTAAAATACACTAAAGTACACTACAAAGCACTAAATAACACTACATCATATTAAAATACATTAAAGTTCACTACAATACAATAAAATACACTAAAGTACACTAAAATACACTAAAATACATTAAAGTAAACCAAAATACACTAAAGTATTCTAAAAAGCACAAAAGTACAATAAAATACACTAAAGTATACTAAAACACACTAAACTACACTAAAGTACACTCACGTACACTAGTACGTACTTGGTGCCCCTGTAGGCTAGGAGGTAGTGTACTAGCTTGTAAATATGGGGGTTGTGGGTTCGATTCCCAACGAAGACCTTGGTTTTTTTCACTACAAAAAGATAAAAATTGACTGTCGGTGGAGTTGCTCAGCGATGAAGGCATAGTCACTGGTCGCTGTTGCTGTCTTTATACGGCAGTTAATTTCCGACTATCCTTCTGCTTTCACCACCTGTTTCATCTCTTCTCTATCCCTTTCCTAAAGAAGGTAGCACGGTACTTGACTAAATAGGCATTGTTGCCTGAAGTGCTACTTCTCTTTTTCAAAAAAAAAAAAAAAAAAAAAAAAAACACACTACAGCACACTAAAATACACTAAAGTACACTTGAATATACTAAAATACATTAAAGTAAACCAAAATACACTACAGTATCCTAAAATGCACAAAAGTACAATAAAATACACTGAAGTACTCTAAAATACACCAAAGTACACTAAGGTACGATAAAATGTACTGCAGAATACTAAAATACACTAACATAAACTAAAATACACCCAAGTACACTAAAATACACCGAGGTACACTAATGTACACTAAGGTCCACTAAAATACTCTAAAGTACATTAAAACACACTAAAATACACTAAAGTACACTAAAATACACTAAATTACACTGAAATACACAAAAATACACTAAAGTACACTAAAACACACTAAAATACACTAAAGTACACTAAAGAACACTAAAATACACTAAAGTACACTAAAGTATACTAAAATACACTAAAACACACTAAGCACACTAAAATACACTAAAGCACACAAAAATACACTTAAATACACTAAAATACAATGTAGTACACCGACGAACACTAAGCTACACTAAGGTACACTAATGTACACTAATATACATTAAGATACAATAAAGTACACCGAAATACACTAAAATACACTAGATTACACTAAAGTAAACTAAAATACACTAAGGTACACTAGATTACACAAAGGTACGCTAAAATACACTAGAGTACACTAAAAAACACTAAAGTACACTAAGAGACACTAAAGTACGTTCGAATACCCTAAAGTACATGAAACTATACCGAGGTACACAAAAATACACTAAGGTACGCTAAAATACACTAAAGTACACTTACAATACACTAATATACACTATAATACACTAAAATACACTAAAGTACAACAAAATACACTAAAATACACAAAAGTACACTAAAAGACACTAAAGTACGCCTAAATACACTGAAGTACCTGAAAATACACAGAGGTACACAAAAATACACTAAGGTATGATAAAATACACTAAATTACATTTACATACACTAAAATATACCAGAATACACTAAGCTCACTACAAATACACTAAAGTACACTAAAATACACTAAAGTAGTGTTCTGTCTTTCATTATGTTAACACGTGTTGCATTTTGTCGTTGTGCTTTAATGTTCCGAATGTTAAAATGTCTTAAAAACTTTACTAAAAGAAGAGGCAAACAAGAACTAATTCTCAGTGCCGAAATTAAAATACAAACAAAAATATAAAAATAACAAAATAAAATATAACTAAATAAAACAAAGTAGAACTGAACATTAAATTGCGACCTGCAGTCGGAGAACCAATTGAATTAATGCATAAACAATAAAAACAATACCAGAACAATAACGATTTAAAAATAAAACTAAAACCGAAACATCAACAGAACAACAACAAAACAATATTAAAAGAGTAGCGACATAACAAGAGTGTGAAAAGGGAAAAGTGAAATAAAATAAAAGAGATAAAAAATATCAACAGTGATGGCACAATGGGCCGCTTTGGAGCCAAATGGACCAGATCAGGGCTTTTATGGCTCTTGTGGTGATATTAGTGCCTTTTTCCGTCCCTATTCTACTTAGAAATATTTTTGCTGCACTGTGAACATTGCATTGACTTTTACTGAACTACTTCTGATGAAGGCCTAGCACTGGTCACAAAGAAGTTCAAAAAGCTGAAGTAAGTGCATTGGTCACAGTATATTGTGTTGGATGGTCAGTTTTGAATTTTCTTTATTGTCATGACAGCAAAATTCAGAATTGACTTCTGTAACATACGCGGCTGAGGGCGAATTTTTTCTTTGCATATGCTCACATTTGTCTCCATCGTCCGGACATTTTAGCCTTATGTGAGACTCAGGTGTCTAAGAATGCTGATCCACAGGGTTTTCAGCTACCTGGGTATAACCTCCTGTCGCTATTTAATTTTCACCGGGGTCTTGCAATTTATATTCGCAATGAAGTTGTGTACCAGTACCAGCAATCATTGGGCACAGTGCAGTGGGTTACACCACTTGCATTTCGGGTTTCTCTACAGAAGTCCAAATACCGGAAAGGATAAAACCTTAGCTGGCTTCGATTTTCTCTCCTATTCCATATCGAAGATTCTCGACAGTTGCCCGAACAGTGAAATTGTTGTTGCTGGTGATTTTAATGTTCACAACTGTTCTTGGCTTCGCCATTCAGACCATACAACTACAGAGAGCCTGTATGTTAAGCTATTTGCCGTGCACAATCACCTTGCGCAATTAGTGAATGAACCAACACACATTCCTTGTGTTGATGGGCACCATAGCATGTTTTTCTAACTTCACAGCCCCAAAAGTATGAAGTTAATGTTTGTGCACCTCTCGGTAACTCCGATCATTGTACCATCTCCGCCTCCTTTTCATATTCGAAGCTTCACGACGTTACGAAATCAGCTACCAAACGTCTAAAATATATTTATGAGAAGGCACGTTGGGCTAAGCTTAACGAATTTTTTAGGCAATTTAATTGGAAACTATGTTTCTTGGACAATAATGGCGGAAATGGTTGTAAACATAATTTTGTTTGAAATGAAAACCTTTATTCCATCCAAAACAATTTCTGTTAAAACCAGATCAAAATTTTGGTTTAATCAGACGTATAAAAATGCAGTCAGATCAAGAGAGGAAGCATTCAATATATGGTGTAGAAACACAAACGCAGATACTGCCTCCCTACGCAAAAGGGAGAGATCTTCGTGTGCCAAAGTACTAAGGCGTGAAAAACACCTATACGAAGAGCGTCTTCGTACTAAGCTTCTTGCTACTTCTAGGGGTAGTAAGAACTTTTGGTCATTTGTTAAAAGAATACGGGATAATGCTAGTTCTTCAATTCCGATTTTTTTAAAGAATGATCAAATATTCACTGACCCGGTTGACAAAGCAAACTATTGGCAAACAATTGGCATAATTGACACATAAGTAGAGAAACAAAGAGACCTTAATTGCCAATACATTTGTATTATAAATATTACCGAATCACTTATTGTAAACAATTTATTGATCATCAGCATAATTTAATTGTACTGTATTGTTGTTGTTACTATATTATGCATAGGCATTAATGGGAACACTGCATGCAGAAGTGTTTTTGATGAATTTGAGTTTCTCTATATTTGTAGGTCAGTTTTGTTGATAATTACACTAAATACATTCATGTCATTGTACAGTATTTTATGATAACGTAGTAATATTTATATTAATGTATGTAGTTAAGTGTAAGTATATGAAGTAAGAATGGAGTGACGTCACTCAAACCTAGAATCTAGATTATTTTCATTGTTAGTATATAAGCTGTAGAAATTAAGAGTAAAGCAATCATAATTATTATTAATTATTAAACATATCTTCGAGCTCTAAGTGAGGAGCTCAGGAATAAATAATAAATTAAAAAACAACCAGACAATTCTTCTCCTTTTGGTTTGTCCTCGCTACATGGCGATCCTGCCAGATCCTTAGAGTGCTCAAGAATAAGCACCTAAGAAGGCATTTTCTGGATCCTACATAAGCACCTAAAGAGGACACCTACTGGATCCTACATAAGCACCTAAAGAGGACACCTACTAGGTCCTACATAAGCACCTGAAAAGGCAATAGCAGGTATAAGCGGACATCTAATGAAGAAGGATCCGCCTGAGGAAAACACCAGAAAAAAAAAATAAATAATAAAATTGGCTGTGCAGTCATACATGCACGCTTAGGGCCTGTAAGCGTTAACCGCTCGAGGCAAAATGTCCTTTCTAATTTTAAATATTAAAACGGGGCAATAAAAACAAATTATAAGTTAAAAGAAATGGCTCATACTATGGATATGGTTCATAAATCAACTGGTGGTAAAACCTCTCGCGGGCAATTAGCCACCACAGCTTCCCGTAAATCGGTACGTTGCACCGGCAGTGTTAAAAAACCTCACCGTTACCGCAAATTACCCTTGGAACGTTTAGCGCGTGAAAATGCGCGCGATTTGGAAACGAAATTACGTTTACAACCTGCTGCTGGCGTTTTAATGGAGCTCTGTGAAACTTCTTCGAGAATGGTCGAGGATAGCAGCTTGTGCACCATCCATGCCAAGCGTGTTGTTATTATGCCTAGGGACCTTCAACCGACGGGCTGCAGCCGTCATGCACGTGCTTAATTTCTGATTAGTTATGGATGTTTATATATATAAACAAAAATTTTATTTAAACAGCAACAAATTTTTGAGACACTCAAAATAAAATAAATAAATTAAGATTTTTTTGCGTTCTACTCTAAATAATTTTCGACATATATGAAGCAAAATTATAAATTGTTAAATCAAGTTTTACAAAACAAATAAAAAAAAAGCTAATAATTATAAAATGATTTTTAATAATAAAAATCTATAATAGTAATATATATATATATATATATATATATATATATATATATATATATATAACTATATATATATATATCATAGAAATATTAGTCTAAGAGAAAATGCAAATGCTTTTAAAGTATCAAGCCAGAAATCATTTGTAAAAGTCACTAGTAAAAAACAACTACTAAAACTAAGTCCATTTCTATAAATTCTTTATTAAATTGTATAACCATAAAGTTAACAAAAACAGTCATGGAAATAAATATGGAGACACAAAAGTAATTAATATAGAGATAAAAATAAAAATCGTTTGCAAATCAATTAAAGAAAACGTTAGAATAATATGATTTTACTGTTTAATATCTTAGGGCAACAAAGGACAGTTATGTCGCCGACGCGCTGTCTAGAATAACAATAGCAGACTTAAAAGAGATTAGTTCTAGGACGAAGTCGATTTTAAAAGTCACAACCAGATTTTCAATTCAAAGGCGTAATTAGGTGCCCCTTTAGGCTAGTAGGTAGTGTACTAGCTTGTAAATATGGGGGTTGTGGGTTCGATTCCCAACGAAGACCTTGGTTTTTTTTCACTACAAATATAAAAATTGACTGTCGGTGGGGCTGCTTAGCGATGAAGGCATAGTCACTGGTCGCTGTGCTGTCTTATATACGGCAGTTAATTTCCGACTATCCTTCTACTTTCACCACCTGTTTCATTTCTTCTCTATCCCTTTCCTAAAGAATGTAGCACGGTACTTGACTAAATAGGCATTGTTGCCTGAAGTGCTACTTCTCTTTCAAAAAAAAAAAAAAAAAAGATAGTAATACAACAAATTAACAGCATTCGAATAATAATAATGATAATGATGATAAAAGGCCCAATATATATATGCCAATTAATAATTCTGATGTTAGATAATTCAATACATTAAAGATTACTCTAATTCGTTGTTACATTAAACGAGGAAAATCTATAATGGCAAACCTGAAAATAGATGATTTGTATATTAATGGGAATTTTGATTTAGAACAATTTTTCCCAAGGCTCGAAGAAGTAGCGAATAAACATAAAATTAAAAAATTACAAGTGGCACCTAGTGAGAAAATTTTTGAATTTATCTCAGTAAATGATTTTAAAGATATGAGCAATAGGAAATTGAATAATATAAAAGTAGCGCTACTAAATAAGATGACCCAGATTTATTGCCAAGGCAATTCTTGATACAATGCTGCGATATCACGATGATCCTATAGAAGGAGGACATTGTGGAATATATCGAACAATTCAGAAAATTAAAAAGTATTACTACTGGAAAAACATGACAAGAGATATTACTAAATATGTTAAAACTTGTCCCAAATGTCAAACAACGAAAACGACTAGACACTTGAAATGTCCCTTGACAGTCACGCCAACGCCTATAAGGGCATTTGATACGGTATACGTAGATACAATAGGGCCATCCCAAAATCCGTACAGGGAAATGAGTATGCAATAACCATGGTATGTGATTTGACGAAATACTTGGTAACTATTGCTATACCGGATAAAAACGCGAAAACCATAGCCAGGGCAATTTTTGAAAATTTTGTACTCACCTTTGGTCCGATGAAGACGTTCATTTCGGACATGGGAACAGAATAAAGGAATTCAATACTAACGGAATTATGTGAACTGCTGAAAATTGAAAAATTAAATTCAACAGCTCATCATCAGACATTAGGTACAGTAGAAAGAAGTCATAGAACTTTCAATGAATATGTACGTTCATATATATCAATAGATAGAACCGACTGGGATGAATGGTTAAAATATTTCACATATTGTTTCAATACAACACCATCAACGGTACATGGTTACTGCCCTCATGAATAAATTTTCACAAAAAGTCCAAATACATTTTCGCTATTCACTGAACTAGACAAAATTTCTCGATTATACAATATGGAAGACTATGCCAAAGAAGCAAAGTATAGATTAGAAATAGCTTTTAAGAGAGCCCGATCACTGTTAGATAGAAATAAATTAAAGCAAAAACAAAATTACGATAGGAGTATATTAGATCATAACTTTGAATTAGGAGATTTAGTTTTACTTAAGTATAATTCAAGTCATAAGTTAGATAATCAATATAAGGGTCCATTTAAAATTAAGAAAATAGATTTAAAATACACTAAAATATACTAAAATACACTAAAATATACTACAATATACTAAAATACACTAAAATATACTAAAATACACTAAAATACACTGAAATATATAAAAATACACTAAAATATACAAAAATACATTAAAATATACTAAAATACACTAAAATATAATAAAATACACTAAAATACACTAAAATAAACAAAAATACACTAAAATATACAAAAATACACTAAAATATACTAAAATACACTAAAATATACTAAAATACACTAAAATATACAAAAATTCACTAACATATACAAAAGTACACTAAAATATACTAAAATACACTAAAATATACTAAAATACACTAAGATATACTATAATACACTAAAATATACTAAAATACACTAAAATATACTAAAATACACTAAAATATACTAAAATATACTACAATACACTAAAATATACTAAAATACACTAAAATATACTAAAATAAACTAAAACACACTAAAATATACTAAAATACACCAAAATACACTAAAATACACTAAAATACACTAAAATAAACTAAAATACTCTAAAATATACTAAAATACACTAAAATACACTGAAATATACAAAAATACACTAAAATATACAAAAATACACTAAAATATACTAAAATACACTAAAGTATAATAAAATACACTAAAATATACAAAAATTCACTAAATTTTCTAAAATACACTAAAATATACTAAAATACACTAAAATAATCTAAAATAAACTAAAATACACTAAAATATACTAAAATACACCAAAATATACTAAAATACACTAAAATACACTAAAATATACTAAAATATACTAAAATATACTAAAATACACTAAAATATACTAAAATATACAAAAATACACTAAAATATACTAAAATACACTAAAATATACTAAAATATACTAAAATACACTAAAATATACTAAAATGCAGTAAAATACACTGAAATATACAAAAATGCACTAAAATATACAAAAATACACAAAAATATACTAAAATACACTAAAATATAATAAAATACACTAAAATACACTAAAATATACTAAAATACACTAAAAT